>JAUMIR010000001.1:330461186-335461186 GCA_030847615.1 Gambelia wislizenii | reverse complement strand
TTGTTTGGTCATGAAAAGTTCACTGGGTGACCTTGGGCAAGTCACATTCTCTCAGCCTCAGAAGAGGGCAGTCTCTGAAAATATTCTTAGAGTTCAGATATGTTTGTATGGGAGACTTTGGCCTCATCTATACAAGTCAAAAATACCTGGATTGCTCTGCAATAATGGCAATTCACAACAGCTGCTGTTTGTCTTAATGGGCTTTTTTTTGCAGATCGCAAGCATGTGAAGCTATCTGCATTTGCTGTGCAAATAGACATGCCTGTGAATCAAGATGGCAGCCACGAGTGAATTAGTCACTTTTTTACTTGCCTCAATTTGCTGCCGCTGAACATTTTTTAAAAAAAATTATACCCAATGTGCGATAGAATGATATTTTGCCTTTACAAAAAAAGCAAGAAAACCCCAACACCCCATTTTATTGCCTTAGTGCTCGCTCACTAAGGCGAAAAGCCAACATGGAGGTTCCAGGTATTTCCCTTGTTAGCAAGCTCTGCCCCTACGTTCGTCCAACCAATCAGCTTTCGGATTCCGCTCATATGGGAAAGCCCATCCATTCATGTCGCTTGTCCCAATGAGCTGAAATGCGCATCCCCCTGCTGTTTTCAAAAACTCCAGGAAAAGCCACAAAGTCTTTTTCCCACTGAGTATATGGTGTTTTGGGGGCCCTTCCTTCTGAATATGGCGAAATGAAGCAGAATCCCATTAAGACAGATAGCATTCTCCTTGCATTCCGTGAGGAGTATTTTCACCGTTTAGACAACCCCTTTGACTACAGTGCATGAACCAAATGAGCAATGATATAGAATATGTCTTTCAATTTAATATGCATATTTTCTAAAATTTGAAGTGTAGCTGCTTTGAAGACATGTGTATGGGATGATTGTGGGCACTGTACTAGATGGGCAGGGGGGAATATAACCCTTTCCTCCTGCTCTGAGGTTCTGACACGAATCACTCCTTTTAGAGCAACCATTTACACTTGGAAGAAAGTTTCCACTGCTGACAATGGAAGGTTTCCTGCCAAGGCAAATGTCATTTTCAGAGGAGCAATTTTCTTCAGGTCTGCAGAAGGAGGAGAAAGAATTAACTCCCATTTCACCAGCTGTGATCCCAATGATTCCCAGCTCTCATTCCTCTGCAGCTGTTATTTGCATTTTAAAAGAGTATGCAACTTAAATACAAAGGTATCAACTTAAGCCCTGTTTGCTGGCCATGGAAACGCACTTGGGCAAGTCACACCCTCTCAGTCCCAGCAAAGGCAAACTCCCTCTGAACAAACCTTGTCTTAAAAAAAAAAAGCCTTAGGGTTGCCATAAACTGGAAATTACTTGATTGAACAACAATCTGGAGCAGCAGAAAACAAGCTTGCTCCAACTTCTACGTGTCATCCCTGTAAATGTTTAAAGATGGCTGTCATGTCATCTCTCCATCTTCTCCAAGCTAAACATACCCAATTCCCTCAGTTGTTCCTCATGAGGCTTGGTTCCCAGACCTTTGGTCATCTTGGTTGCCATTTTCTGGACATGTTCCATCTTGTCAGTATCCTTTTTGAACTGTGGTGCCCAGAACTGGATACAATATTCCAGGTGAGGTCTGACCAGAGTAGAATAGAGTGGCACTTCTATTTTTCTCAGTCTGGAAGCTATACTCCTGTTGATGCTGATACTCCTTTTAATCATAATTTTCATGCTAGGCAGACAAGTCAGGCATAGCTTGCACTATTAAGTTCACTATTAATTTCAGGAGTGCATGTCTGTACCTGTCACAGTTGAATCAAAGCATGTGTGTGCATGTGCGCATATGCTTGAATGGGAGGAAAGTACACAAGTATGCCACATGAAAGGTGTGTGCTTCAGTGTGTGACTTCTGCATTGACATATATGTGTTTGATCAGCTTTCCTGATTGAACGGGATGTGAATCTGTATCTGGAGACAACTGTGTCTTGAGGGAGAGTGAACCACAGTGGGAGGAACCATTTTCCTCTCCCACCGCACTCCTGCCTCTTTTAGACTGCCCTCCCTGCTGCCTCAGACATTCCTTAACTGGCACACGCCAGCCTTTCTGTACAAACAGTGGAGAGTGCAATTAAAGGCCCATTGTTGGGATTAATAGCTATGCCAGGGTCCCTACCCACCCCCTCTCTGGGCATAATAGAAAAGCATGAGCAGAGGTTATTGAGGGGCATTCAAGCATAGAGAGCGGCTTGAATACTGGACGGCTGCTTGAGTCAGCTCATGCCCACCCTAGGCATGAAATTGGCCTGAAATCAGGCCTCCTTCTTGGTCTAAGCCACATCTTAATATTGAATCTCAAGGCTTTGAAGTAGGGGAGCAACCCAGGGATGGCCTCAGGGCCCAAGCCAACCTCACCCCAAGTACAGGCTCAGAGCCCTTCTTCAGTCCTTTCTCACTGGGCAGATTGCTGCCTCTCTGGCTCCTTCAAATTCGATCTGATTTCTTTATCATGCTCATATACCTCTCATCAACTAACATTCCCTGAGCTGTTCATGGCACAATATTTAGTAGTTGTTCTTAGTGGTTTTTTCTTTCTTTCTTTCTTTCTTTGAGGGACATGGGTTTCTTTGCGAAACTGGCAAAAGCTATGGACCCTCTACCTAGAAAAATCTGGCTGGGGCCAAAAGCGTAACTGCAAATACCATGATGCAATATCAGGCAATTGTGTGTGTGTGTGTGTGTGAGAGAGAGAGAGAGGTGGGTGGGGAGGATTATGACCTTTGACTGCATGCACAGGGAGGGGGATAGTTGTTCCCTTCTTTGCCATGGTCCAGATGATCCTCCCTCCCTCAGCAGCCCTACAGTTCAGCAAACACATTTTTCTGGACTGTAATTGCCAGTCATGCTCCAGTGTATTAAAAAAAAAAAAGTACCCTTTCCAAGTTCTGACTACACCAGGGCACAAGGGAGGGTGAGCTCCCACTGACACTGATGTGCACTACCATTCAGCATTTTTAAGACTGCCTCTTGAAGTTAAATGTCTGAGTTGGGGAAGGGGATCCAGATTGATGCTAGAGCACAGTGCATGGAATGCATGCATATGGATGCAAAATGAGCATTGCTTCGTTTTCCTTCCACTCTCCCACCCCCACCTCCCTCCCAAATGCCTATCCAGAGAATAAACGTTGCTGAGTGTGCAGCTATTCTTTACTAAGTACAGCCAGATCTGCTGTGAGATTAAACATTTGTAGGAAACTGTTGTGGTCAGTTTACTAACACTATTTCAGAAGCTGATGCAGGCAGGATATTGCAGTGTAAGATGAATACAATGGACAGCAGGGAGCACGGAAGAGCCTTCAGCAATGTATAATGAGAATTCCCTGGGTGTGAAAAGAGGCATCAGGAATACACAAGTCTCCCCATTTCCATCTGTGAAATGCTGGACAGTAGATACTCTAAAACAACAGTGAACCGAGAGGCTTCTTGTCACACACACCCTTCTTCGACTACAACTCCCATCATTCCCAACCAGCATGATCAATGTCAAAGGATATGCTGGATAAGGGTAAATGGGAGTTGTAGCCCAACACTCCTAAAGGGCACCAGGTCAGGGAAGGCTAACAAAGGGAGTTGGCAAGACTAACCTTGAAGCAGATGAAGCAAGAGGTCAACACCATGCCTTCTTGTGGAAGACTACAGCCCATTTGTTTTTGCCGTTGTTCAGAGAATCAGAGAATCCTAGGGCTGGAAGAGGGCCATCTAGTCCAACCCTCTGCCATGCAGGAACATACAACCAAAGCACTCCCGACAGATGGCCATCCAGCCTCTGTTTAAAAACCTCCAAAGAAGGAGACTCCACCACAAGTCAGCGCATTCCACTGCCAAACAGTTCTTACCACCAGGAAGCTCTTCCTAATGTTTGGATGAAATCTCTTTTCCTGTAGTCTGAATCCATTCCTCCATGTCCTAGTCTCTGGAGCAGCAGAAAATAAGCTTGCTTCTTTTTCAATATGGCATCCTGCATATGGTAGTCCTGCATGGCAGAGGGTTGGACAGGATGGCCCTCGTGATCTCTTTCAACTCTATGATTCTATCTTTTCAAATATTTAAGCATGGCTATCATCTCACATCTTAACCTTCTCGTCTCAAGACTAAACATTGGTCACCATAACAATGCAGAAGGATCATGGGAACTGTAGTCTAACACAGTCTGGAGGGCTGCAAGATTCCCAGCCTTGGCCTAACAGCTGATCTAAATACACACAGAGACAAACACACACCAGTGCATCTCAGCCTTTACTTCAAAAAGAACTGCAGGTGGCAATCTTCATTCTGTGCCCCCTTTCCCTAGGTTTTGAATGCAGCAGCAGCTGGAGATGGGTCTATCTACTGTAGTTAAGAGACTCTCTCAGTTGATTTTGGGAGGAAATATCCATCCTTTTGAGTCATGGGCTTTGTCATATCCCTTCCTTTGCTTCTCTCTCTCTCTCTCTCTCTCTCTCTCTCTCACACACACACACACACACGCACACACCCTGCACAGATGGGAGGTCTGCTGATGCCAACCTCCCCTCTAAGGTGGTGGGGGAGTGGATGCCTAGTGTTTCCTCCTCCCAAGTGCTAGCTCAGCATTCTCCTTCCTGCAGCAGCTAGGAGACTGGGGGCGGGAGACTCCAGCGGGTGGGGGCATATGGCCCCTATGGAGCCATCTTTTCCAGATGGCAAGGACCGTTAGCATGGCTCCCGCACACTCAGAGCCATAAACTTTATGGGGCTCATCAGTTAGGGTAATGGGAGCTGTTAAAGTCACGCAGTTTAAGCAAACTTTCCTTTCAGGAGCCTGTGGAGCCAACACAGGCTCAGCTTTCCTCAGCCAGACTCATTTCTCATCATGCAGTGGTGGGGCATTGCCCAAGGCTCCCCCCCCTCTTTTCAGGTTGCAAGGGGCCAACTTCTGAGATATGGGGAAAGAATCCACACAGATGATAACCATTGTGGTTTCCTTACAGCTTGGCACTGCTAGGCACATCGCTGAGTGTGTCTGCATTAGACACCTGGGCCAGCTTGTGGCACCTGTAATGTGCACCTGACATGTGCTGAATGCATCTGGATTTAGGTGTTGTATATCCTGGCTTTGAAAAAAATGTGGTGATTTGAAGGGACAAATGTCCTCTTGTAAACCCAACTTTGTGGACAAAAATGACTGGGGTAAGAAATTTTTAACTCTTTCAGGATGGGGCCTGCTTTAGGATGGGGACCTTCTCAATGGATGTTCCCAGGCCATGGAACTCCCTTCCACAGGAAGTGCCATTGGCCCCCTCTCTGTTCTCTTTTTGCAGGCAGGGAAAGACCTTTTTATTTAGGCAGACCCTTGATTCTTAAATCATGAGATAGAAGGGGGTTTGAAAATGGTGTGTTGTGCTTTTATCTTTTTAATTGTGTTTTAATGTGTTTTTAACCATGTGCTTTTAAAATGGAATTGTTGTTTAATTTTTTTAACAAAAACTTGTAAAATGAGATTTTAGCAGCATTTTTGTTTTAAATTAGTATATACTGCTTTGGGTCCTATGCCAGAAGAAAGGCAGGGTATAAATTAAAATACTAACAAATAAATGTATTACTTTCTTGGTGCAAGGGCATAAAACTTAAAAAAATCAAAAATTCATTAAAATTTCCCTTTGGGGAGGTTTGGGAAAGTTTTCTTCAAAGTTTAAACTGTCAGGAATTAACTTCTAGTATAGCAGAGTGGCAGAGACTGGAAACAGGACTCAATTAGTAAAGTACTTAGACCCCAAGCTGCTAAGAAAAACAAACAACTTCTTCTTGAAAGAAATACTTAAGCATTTACTAATGGCTTTTCAATCTACATATGCAGAGTAAGCCACATTCTAGCTGACTAAAGGATTTAGGTTAGGATAGAAGTTGTGACTCACCATCCAGTGAGACCGGGAAAAATAGAGAAGGCAGACATCCCTACAGGAGCATGCAGGGATGCATCTTTCTTCTTCAGAGGTAGAGCAAAGAATCATAAAAGATCCTTGGACTCACAAGGTCAGTAGACCTGGGTCACATGATTATACAGCTTGGCTGTGTCTCTGACTAAAAACCAAGCCCACTAAGGATAAGGTAAAGAGAAGGGGGAAGAACTCTTTGACATGCAGGAGGTCCCTAAAACTTCCCTGAGACTTGCTTGCTCTAATAGCAAGCAAGGGGAGTTGCAGGAAGAATGCTGGATTTTCCAACACTTGGGTACTTGGCCTTCTTCCGTTCCCCAATCATTCTCCTGATTAAAAGAAAGACTGACATGGATGAGTCATCTTAACCTGTGATTTGTGTCTTCCTGCACCCACTGTCCTCTCTTTTATTTAGCAAAATCTAACAGCCCAGCAGTTTAACAAGCTGATTTCATGGAGGGGTAGAAATGTCAAATTTCCAGAAATTCTGAAGCCACAGAATTGGGGGGGGTTCCCCCCAGAAAAAATGTGGAAAAATGCAATATTAGCACCCTTTGCAGATTGAAAGTCACAAACAGGATGCCAGCAAACAGGTTAAATCACCTGTCACCCCACCTTAAATGAAACTTTTTCCAGCTTTCTGCGAATTATAGCCACACTTTATGCCAACTGCATTTCTGAATACTCTGTGTATTCTTCTTTTTCAGCTACTTCAACTTCTTAATGTTTGTTTCCTTAGATTTGCTCTTTGAAGGTTTACTGGCATCTTGCTACCACAGCTTTCCTTCCTGTGTTGGTGCAAGGCCTACAAGCCTGGATGATCAGGACTTTCCGCTGTAATAGCATGCATGACACAAGCTATCAAAGACAGCAAGCAAGCAGAAGAGAAGAGGAAGCCATGACCCTGAAGGGGTTGGTAAAAGTCAAGGTGTCAACTGTGCCAAAGAACTGTGGCACAACCATATTCAGCAAACAGAATGACAGGTGAAAGATACCTTAAATGGTCCATGAACAGACAAAGGGCAGACATACTCACTCAGTGGCAGTGCTTTTCTTGCCCAGGTCCCACATTCAGTCCCTGGAATCTTCAGTTAAAAGGTTTAAGCAGAGGACATTGGAAAAGATCCTTCTCTACCCAAGACACTGGAAAGACTCTACCAGTCAGAATAGATAATGATAGGTGACATGGTGAATAAAGAGTATGACCTGGGGAGCATCTACACTGTTGCCATAATCCGGGACGAGTCCAGAGCATTATGCTCCAGAGCTTCCCCAGAACCACACGATGCTAGTTACATGTACTGGCATGGGTCTGTTCTGGAGCCATCCCATAGTTCAGATGGGCCACTAGACCAATACCACATTGGTCTCGCTGGCCTGCCCCCTTCAGTGCCACTGCCGCTACTGCCTCACCTGCTGACCAAGAAACTCTCTGTAAGAGCCTGACCATCTCTCTCATTGCTGGTGAGGTCAGAATGGGCCACCCATGTGATCAATGAAGAGGGGGTAGAGCAAACCCCTCTTTGTTGATCACAATGTGTGGTGTCCCAGTCTGGCCTCACCAGCAGAGATAGCAATGGCCAGGCTCTCTCAGAGAGCTGCTTGGCCAAAGGGTGAGGCAGCAGCAGTGGTGCAGTGGCACAGAGAGGGACAGGCCAGTGGAGCCCATGCAGCGGGTGTGCAGATGTGTGGACAGCCGGGTTGCTCCCGATCCAACTGTCCAAAACACCGAGGCCACTTCGGACTTTCCTAGAAACTCTGGAACAACTTGTGGTTTCTGTTAAGATGGATGAATGGCTAAAAGGAGCAGATTCATGTGGACAAATTGCACCGGATCTGGGGTGAGTATGCATTTTATTCTTAGGAATTGTCTAAACAGTGAAAATACCCCTCATGGAATTTGCTGGGAATCCTACCTGTCTAAATTGGTTCCTGCACCAATCCACACTATTCAGAAGGAGGGGGCCCAGAACAGCAAAAACTGCATGGTAAAAGCCTTCGCGTCTTTCCCCATGCTTTTTTTAAAACTGTGAGGGCGGTGCGCATTTCTGCTCATTTAGATGATCAAACGACATGAAATTCGCAGGGAAGCTCAAAGCTGATTGGCCGGGCAAGAGCAGGGGCAGGGCTTGCTAGTAGGACAAATGCCCACTGCTGCCATGTTAGATTTTCACCTTAGCGATTGCTCGCTAAGGCGATAAAATAGGATGGTTATATTTTGTTTTACTTCCCTATAAAAGAGGCAGAGGGATATAGTGGAGAGCGAAGCAGAGGGATGACATAGACTGGATCAGAGGGAAAAGAAAAAGAGAGGTGTGTGAGCAGATGGAGTCAGAGGAATAAAGAGTGGATTGGAGCAGATAGACAGGGCAGAACAACTCAGAGGGAAAAGAACGCAGAATGGCAGTTTGGAGCAGAGTGACGGCTCAGACCGGATTGGAGGGAGAGATGATAGAAAGGAACAGAGGGACGACACAGACCTGACCTGAAAAGAGGAGGCATGTGGATAGTTAGTGAGCAGCTGGAGACATATGTTTTATGAATGGATCAGAACGAAGGTTTGACGTGGATTGGACTTATGGGACATAATAACCTGGATAAGTAAACATAACATAGCAGAAACTGGAGAGATAAGAATTAAGTTAACCATGAGGAATCAAGGTTCAAGACAGAATTTATAGATATTTATAGATATTATTTGATTTAAAGATTATTTCTGCATACTTGACATAATAACTTGACAGATTAATTCATTATTCAAACAATCTTTTATGAAATTAATTAATTATTTGTCTATTGCTCTACGGAATTGCTGTTCACTATTTACATATGTTTTGATATTTGGAGAACTGATTATTAGCTATGTAAGTAGTTAAAAAACAGAGTATGTAGGCAATACATTTTGAATTACTGATAAAGTAGTCCTGTTCCTAATTAAAAAGGAATAATCAATATTATAAATCTGTAAGTTGCTGGGAAAGTCTGAAAAGAAATATATGATAGAAAATTTAGATGTTAAAAAATCATATTAAATATTAGTGGGTGGTGGGGTACAAATAGAAGAAATTTACAGTAAACTAAATGGCATCAGGGCTGAGGCCCAGGGCATATACCACCTCTCAATCTACACTACCAAGAAGGGGATTGACTGAGATGTCTCCCAAGCAAATAGATATCAATGCACAAATTTTGGATGAAATCAAGGCTCTTAAGAAGGAGATGAAGGAAGATTTGCGGAATTTTAAGAAAGAAATGAAGCAGGATTTAGAAAAAATAGGAAGGAGATTAGATAAAAATGTCAACTGATAGATTAAAGAAGATGTGGCTAAAGTGACAACAAGAACAACAACTTTAGAAATTCAAACTGAGAGGATTTCTACCAAATTAGAGAAAGAAAAAAATGTAAATCTCTTAGAGGAGTTAAGATACAGGGAGAAATGTATAAAGTTGAGGGGCTACCTGAAATGATGTACGAAAAACTGCATGAAAGAATAATCCCCTCTCTAGCAAACTATATAGAAGTCTCAGAGGAGTATATTGAACAGGATGTCGATAAACTGCTTACAGCAAACTCAGTGATACCAAAAGAAAGAAGACTGCCAAGGGATATTGTTATATCATTCACAAGATCCAAAATGAGGGACAAAATACTGCAGAAAAGCTACACAAATACGCTGATAATAGAAGAAAAGGAAATTCAAATTTATAAGGACACGCCAGTTGAGATCTTGAAGAAAAGGCAAAACTATAAAATACTAACACAGAAACTAACAAAAATAGGAATTAACTATAGGTGGGAGCGTGTGGAGGGGATCTCTTTTACATACCATCAGAAACAATATAAAATAAATACAATAGAGAAAGCAAAAGATTTCTTGGAAAAACTGAGTGAAGATGAACAAAAATATGAGGACAAGAGAAAAAGAAGAAGGGAAGGAAATGCAACGGAAGATAAGAGGCAATTAGAGGAAAATGAACAGAAAGAAAATGAATCGGATGAGAATAAGGGAAGTGAAAATGGTTCAGATGAGGGAAAGGAAGAAGGGAAAGATGAGTTATCAGATGAAGAAGAGAAAAAGAATAAAGCAGAAGGTGGAGAAGAACCAAATAATGTAGATATACAGTAATGATGATGAATATAACATCGTGGCACATCAAAGGTTTAAATACTCTAACCAAAAGAAGACAAATATTCCACTTTTTGGAAAAAAAATAGATCGGACATTACTTGCCTGCAAGAGTCGAGGATACATCAAGGAGACAGCAAATATCTGAGAAATATAAAATTGGGTCAAGAATTTTTCTCCTCCTCAGCTAAGAAAAAGAAGGGAGTTGCAATCTATGTGAACAAAAAGTACATTACGGGGGAAATTTTTTCAGATAAAGAAGGCCACTATATAGGAATTGAAGTTAAACTCAATAACATAAGAATGTATGTAATTGCAATTTATGTCCCTTTGGAAAGAAAAGAACAATTCTTTTTGAAACTCCAGAGAGAGATGGAAAATCTAGGAAAAGGTACAATAATACTGGCAAGAGATGTCAATGGAGTATTAGATGGAAGAATGGACAGATCTGGAAACTATAAAGAAAATCAAGGTAAATTACCAAAAATATGTTTTAATATGATGGATGAATTTGATTTAGTAGATATATGGGCATCAAAGTATAAAAATGAGAAGGGCTATGCTTTCTGTTCAGATGGACATAAGACAATGTCCAGGATCGATATGTTTTGGGCAACAAAGGATTAGTTATCGAAGATAAAATCTATGGAAATAATACCGAAAACTGTCTCCAACCACAATCCGATAAGATTAAAGATGATGTTGCCCAAGTAAGAATAAATCTGGAGATTAAAAGAAAGTATGTTAAAAGAAGAAAAATTTGTTCATAAAATCAGAGATGAAATCCACTTCTAATTTAGATGCAACAAATTCGAAGAAACTAAGATGAAAACAAATGGGAAGCCTTTAAAGTGACAATAAGAGGACTATTCCTGCAAAAAGGAGTGGAGATTGTCAAACGAAAGAAAGAAAAGAATAAGTCATTGTTAGAAGAATTGAAATTAAAAGAAGAGAAATTAAGAGAAAAACCACAGAATAAAATTATTCAAAATGAAATAAAGTTATTAACAACAATAATTAATTCAAACATGACTGAAGAAATTGGTGATAACTAAAGAACATAAAATAAAGACATTTTGAAAAGGCAAATAAGACAGCCGTTAGCTATCATATAAATTTTAAAAAGAAGCAGAAAAAAATAATTACTGAAATTAAAGAGGATGGGATAATATTATCGAGTCAAGAAGATATAAAAAGTATCTTTTTAAAAAATTATACTTCCTTGTACAAAGAAGAAACTCGAGAAGAAGGCTATGAGGAGGAAATGATTAAGTATATAAAAGAGAACAAATTTATAATGCTGTCAGAGGAACAAAGATTAAGCTTATCCTATCCATTTAGCAAAGAAGAAATTTCAACAGCTATTAAAAATCTAAAGAATGGGAAAGCGTCTGGTCCTGATGGTTTTATGGCAGCGTCTATAAAACATTTGAAAATGAATACCTCATTTTCAAGAGGCTATAAATCTAATTCATACTGATGGAATACCGGAGACATGGAAGACAGCGAATATTGTGGTGATTCCAAAAGAGGGAAAAGATATAACAGATGTTAAAAATTACCATCCGATATTGCTTTTAAATGTGGATTATAAAATCTATGCCACAATATTAACAAATACTTAAAATGATCTTAAAGGACATTATACATACAGACCAAAATGGTTTCCTACCCAGAAAAACATTGTCATTAAATATTCAAACTATTTTGAACACATTAGAATATTACAAAAAAAAATAACAATAAAAAAGCTGCTATAATTTTTGCTGATGCAGAAAAAGCTTCTGACAATGTCAGATGGTCTTTTCTAATAAATGTAATGAAAGAATTGGGCTTCAGATAATTCATAATGGAAAATATAATTTGTTTTTTACAAAGATCAAAAAGCTCACATTATAATTAACGATGAAAGAACATCTGCGGTAGAAATTCAAAAGGGAACCAGACAGGGATGTCCTCTTTCACCTTTGCTTTTCATTGTGGTTTTGGAAATTCTAATGGATATAATTAGGAAAACAAAAGCAATTGAAGGATTGAAGATCAAAAAATGAAGAATACAAAGTCATGGCATTTGCGGATGATTTAGCTATCATTCTAGAGGATCCAGTAGAAAATGTATCACTATTAATGGAAACCATATTGAAATTTGGAAAATACTCAGGTTTTAAGATCAATAAGGAAAAAATAATCTTGACTAAAAACATCTCCAAGAAAGAGGAAGCTAAATTAAGAATAAAATCAGAATGTAAAATTGAAAGAAGAGTTAAGTACCTGGGAATTTGGATTACAAGTAGAAACTTAAATCTGTATGACAATAATTATAAAAAAATGTGGAGTTTAGTAAAAGAGGACTTTAAAAACTGGAAAAAATTAAATCTATCTTTATTGGGTAAAATTGCGGCAATAAAAATGTCAATTCTCCCGAAAATATTATTTTTATTCCAGAACTTACCAATTCTGATAAATGAAAAACCATTTAAAATTTGGAAGCAGGACTTAACAGATTTTATGTGGAATGGTTAACGAGCCAGAATTAAGTGGCAAACTAATTGAATGGTCTGATAAAGGAGGAACATCTTTACCAGATTTAAAATTGTACTAAAAAGACTGCAGCTTTGTTTGGATGAGCAATTGGATTAAATTAAAAAAAAAACATATGATTGGTAACATTGGAAGGAGCAGGTATAAGACTGGGATGGCATGCATATATTGGATATAATAAAGCAGGAATATATAAGGATTTTAACAATCACATAATAAGAAAAGCTTTATTGAAAAATTGGCAAAAAAGCAAAGATCAATATTATCCAAAATTACCCAGATGGATGTCACCCTTGGAAGCTTTTGGGGGGGGGCAAATGAGAAAGAACAGAAAAGTGGATTCTATATAAAGATCTATATGAAAGGGACGAGGCAGGTTCCTTTAACATTAAATCAAAAGAAACTCTGGTGAAGGAAGGATGGAAGGTGAATTGGTTTTCCTACAAACAATTATATGATAGGTTTAAACAAGATAAAAAAGACTTTGGTTTTGAAGATGAGGAGGTTGATCTGGATAAAATAATCTGGGATGATAAAAAGAAAACTGCGAAATTTTACAATATCTTTTTAACCAGAGAGTTGAAAACAGAAGTAGTAAAAGATTCAATGATCAAATGGGCAAGGGATCTGGGAGAGGCCATAGATCTAGAGGTGTGGGAAATGGCATGGGAAAAAAACAAAAGACTTTACCGCTTGCCAAAGTATGAAAGAAAACTTTTTGAAGATTAGCAACAAATGGTATCTAACTCCTTTAAACTTAAACAAAATTTATGGAAAGAAAGAAAAATCATGTTGGAAATGTGAGAAGGAGACCAGTTCTTTGATGCACATGTGGTGGAACTGCCCGTTTATCAAAAAGTATTGGTTAAAAATACACAAATTGATCCAAAGGATGTTTGACATTCAATTCGTTTTCAATCTCAAATTATACTTGTTAAACATCACGTCAATATTAGAGAAAAATGATGAGAAAAAATACAATATTGTACTTATGTACTGCAGCACATATGAATTTGGCAGCTAAGTGGAAAAATAAAGGATGTCCCCAAATAGAAGATTGGTTGTATAAAGTTTTAGAAATGAAAAACAATGATAAATTAACGTATATATTAAACAAAAAAAAATCTGAAAAAGTTGAAAAAGTAAACTATTGCAAAAAAAAAGATGGAATACAAATATAGATTATTAAAAGAGTACTTAAATTTCAGAAACAGGGGAAGTAAACGGTGGAAGGTGAAAATCTTCAATTAAGATGAACAGTGATTAGAAGAATGAATTTTATTAAGAAATGACACTTTCCATTAGTATTAATATCATATGGGGAATATGATTATATTAAATAAGAAGATGAAGCTAAACAGCAAGAAAATAAAAATTCTTTTAATAGGTATACAGAGGAAGTCAATATTTTATTATTTAAGTATACATTATGCATTATGTATCATGTAACAGAAAATGTAGTGAAGGTGTACAAATTGTATAAGTAATAAAAAGTTATATTTTTAAAAAGGTGGAAAATTGCTCTATCGTTCCAGCGCACCTTGGGTGACTTTTTTAAAAAAACCCACACAAAACAATGCCAGCGAAGAACTATCACGAGTAAATCACTCGCAGCCGCCATCTGGAATGCGGGGCTTCTGAGGCCAAAAACACCATTAAGACATGTTGCTGCTGCAAGATGCCATTACTAAGAGGTACTCCGGTTCCCCTCCCTCATATAGATGAGCCCTTACTTAGTGTAGACAATCTCCTGCCGCTATAAGGCAGCATCCTATGTCTCCATGAAGGTTCAGCAAGGGAATTCCCCAACAGATAGAGATTAAGCAGGAATTTGAGGAACACGTTGAGAGTAAGAGATAGAAAGCTTGGGTTGACTTGATCAAATCATTACAGCCGAAATGACTGTATCTGTAACCATCTGCAACTCTTTGAAGATGGGTGTCATGTCGACCTTGGGGACTCCAGCACTCAATATTCTCCTAAGATGCACTGAAACAGGTGATCTCTAAAGATCTTCCTCCAGTTATCTGTCCACCTGCTCATCTATCTGGGTTCTCTATATCCTCAGTCCATAACTTGAGATGGATTTGGCACTTAACTTTCCAGATATGTGTTAACAGCATTGGCTCTCTATGCCTCCCAAAAGGCACTTTCATTGTTTTGGGACTGTCTGTTTTCGTGCTTGTTTTCTGAAAATTTGATCTGATTTCACTCACACTTAAAAATAAAGCTAGGACCTTCCCCCCTCCACCTCTTTTGCTCTGGTTAGAAGTGCAGATCATGGTAAAAAAGTAGGGAAGGGGTGAGGAATCTTGTAGCACTTTTAAGACCAATTGATTTAGGAGATTTTCAGATGCCTCTTGCTGCCTCTTGCCGCGCAAGCAGCCTCTGGAGCAGTAATGAGGCTGCTGCACGGCAAGGGGTCCATTTTGGACGACACCGTTGCTCTCTCGGCGTCATCCGTAACTGTTGCAGCTAGCATTGGAGGCGGCCGCACTGTTTTTCACTCACAGAAGTTGTCCGTGAGTAAAAAACAGCACGGCCGCCTTCAATGCTAGCCGCAACAGTCACGGACAATGCCGAGAGAGAAACGGCGTCGTCCAAAATGGACCCCTTGCCGCGCAGCAGCCTCGTTACTGCTCCGGAGGCTGCTTGCGCAGCAAGAGGCGTCTGAAAATCTCCCTAGTCTAATGGATGTAGTCTAATAATTAGACTAATTGTAGATCCCATTGTTTGATTAGGGGCCTGGTTGTAAGCATTTCTAATGGAAAGTATGTCCCATAGATTTTACATTTAAGCAAACATATTTAGAATCCAGCTTTAAAGGGTATATAGATACCCACAAAACGTGTAAAAAAAACTAAAGACAGACCAGGTAAAAAAGACTGCTGTTTAGACAAAGTGAGGCAGCTGCTTCAGGCAAAAGAATAGGGATTCCATGAAAGGACAGGAAATTGTTACTCATTGACTTTGCTACTATTATATGTACCGCCAGTGATGGGAAGAGATGCTTGTGGGACTTTCTGCTTCATGAGGCAAAATAACTTGGCTGGCTTTGAGGTACTCTTCCCCTTGATATGGGTGGATATGGAGGAGCACTATTTGATGCTTTGCCTCAGGCAGCAAAAATGTCCTAGTCTGGCCTTACAAGAGGCCAGATATTCTTTCTTTTGTATTTCAGAAACACACAGAAATGTACTTTGCTTGAAGTAGAGGGTTAAATTAATACAGTTAGCATAATAGTTCTAGTTTGATAATGCCTTCACCAGAGAATCTAATTGTGTTAAATTAGGCATTTTTCTTATTCTTGCCCTTCTTCTGGCAAACAAATGAGTGATTGACAGAACTTAAAGCACTCCACTAGCATTTGATATTGCTCATTTCTTCTGAATATTTGACAAAATGGACCCTCTGAGGAGATTCAGGGCTACTGATGGGAAATGAGCACTTCCTGGATTGGATGGAACTTTCTTATGCTCTGGAAGGTGCTTTTATTGGAATGCCATGCCTGTCAACTATCCCAATTTGCTAGGGATAAATCCTACTTTTTCAGTTGCTTTTGTTATACAGTATTTGTAACTTCCCTCCAATGAGATCAAGCTAGTAAATAATAGTTCTTCGTCCCCCACCTTCTACTCACCACAACTCTATGAGGCAGATCAGGTTGTGGGGTGGGGGGAGAGAGTGGTCCAAGGTCACCTGGTGAGTTTCATGATTTACTAGGGACTACAACTTGACCAAATCCACACTACACAAATAATCCAGTTTGAAACTGGGTTATTTGCCATGGCTCCTTCTGACGGAATCCTGGGATTTGTAGTTTTACAAGATTTTTGGCCTTCTCTGCCAAAGAGTGCTGGTGCATCACCAAACTACAAACCCCAGGATTCCAGAGGAAGGAACCATGGCAAATAATCCAGATTCAAACTGGGTTATTTGTGTAGTGAATATGTCTGGCTCTCACTCTGCCTATAACTGGGCACATTCTTGCTGTGACACAATGTGCAAAAAACACATTTCTCAGGATACTACCTTAAGAAAACACAAGCTCCCTGCATCATGAAGCACAAGAAGAACAGAGGAGTAAATCAAAATACAATACCAACCTATCTCTTCTCAATACCTGAGCTAAATGACTTCCTGAGCAGTTAATTCAAGGAATCAAATCTCAGGTAATGCTCACTTTTGCTAATTTGACCATTAAAATAGCTTGGTGTAGTAGACAATAAATGGTGGTCCCGCGGCATTTGTTGTTATGTGCCTTCAAGTCATTTCTGACTTATGGCGACCCTAAGGCGACCCTATCATTGGGTTTTCTGAGGCTGAGAGTATGTGATTTGTGCAAGGTCATGGGTTTTCATGGCCAAACAGGGATTTGAAGCCAGGTCTCCAAAGGCGTAGTCCAACACTCAAATCACTATGCTGCACTGGTTCCGTGGTCCCATAGCTTAGGAGATACCTAACAGGCAAAGCAATACTGTTGATCAAACTAACGTTTATTGATATAGGAGCATAAACATCATTGGGAGGGTGTGGTAACTAGTCCAAGGCAGTGTGGAATCAGGTTGCTGTAGACTAATGTGTAGATTTATGAAATTGGAAGTATTTGTTGGTGCTATTGTTATTGCCGTTGAGTAGACTTCGACTTACGGTGACCCTATGAATGAGAGCCCGACAGGAACCCCGGTCATCAACTGCTTCGAAAGCATATACTCCAACACTTCATAGATTAAAACAGATGGCCATGCTACATCAGAGTGTGATTGTGATGGCAAACATTATTAATAAGGAAGAACAAACAAGCTAGGAGAGACTGCCACAGTTTGCTTTTGTCTGAGCCTACTGGGAAGAACAAGATGTTGCTCTCTCCTCTCTCCCCACCCAGTTAATTGAGTGCAAACTACTGTTATACTTTGAACTCAATTTATAACAGCTGAAATAAGCCAAGGACAAAGAGTGGGAAGAATATGGGCACGAGGGAGGCCTCCTCTATGCACCAGGTAGTACACAGGGAGCATCTGAGCACTCTGTCAGATCCTAAAATGCTGATTCATGATGTAAAGTTATTGTGACACATGAGAGGTACCACCAGACTGCTAATCACACCATGGGCCCAGGATTGACAGCGTGGATTAACAATTGTCAACAGCGTGCAGGAGACATGGGGGAAATCAATGCGTGTGAATATCTTTGTGATCTGGGGACTGTGATACATGTACGGCAAGGTCAGCAGGCCAGCTGGAGGGATTGTAATCAGGAGCTTTACTCAGACAAGAAAGAAGGAAACAGAACAAATACGCACACACATTGCATAAGGCATAATGTCCTTGGAGAAACGGGGCTGGGGGGGGGGAGGGTTTTGAAAGGGGAAAAACCCAATGCTTAATTCAGTTTAGTTGTTTTACATTGGCCTTCCTAACTTGACACTCTCTAGGTTGGGATGCCCTCATCCCAAGCCAGCATTGGCATTGGGCATACTACTTAGGGATGATGGGACTTATAATCCAGGTGTAGTACCACATCAGGGTAGTACTACACCTGGAAGATTGGAGGTGGACTTTCTCTAAAAAGCAGTATTTCTCTAACTTTAAGAATTCTTGCCCACTTTCTACAT
The DNA here is from genome assembly GCA_030847615.1 of Gambelia wislizenii. Taxonomy (NCBI): domain Eukaryota; kingdom Metazoa; phylum Chordata; class Lepidosauria; order Squamata; family Crotaphytidae; genus Gambelia; species Gambelia wislizenii. The sequence goes on along the minus strand of JAUMIR010000001.1, from coordinate 335,442,992 downwards.
TTATTACATTATTCTAACCCCTATAAAACAGTACATTTAAATCCCCTTTCCCCCATGGCACTTCTCCATTACCACATCCCCTTTTACCAACTCCTTTGGCTCTTGTAGCCCCTTCCAACCATAGCACATTCACCTCTGTCTTAAGGCAACTGGGCCTGTGTCTAAGCTCCAAAATGTTACATTGGGGGGCTACAGTTCCTATAATCCTGCATGCAGCGTGGCTGCTCAACTCTAGGAGTTGTACTCCAAAAAGCAAAGTTTCCAAGTCATGCTGTCTCTACAAGGCATGTGTGAATATGCTCTTCCTTTCCATAATCCTTGTGGAATCATGGTCCACTCTTTGGAAAAATGTTTGGAATGCCTTGAACAGGGGTGGCCTGTTCCTGGCCTTCTAGAAGTTGTTGAACCCCAGTTCCTATCAGTCCCAGCCAGCATATCCAATGATCAGCAGTGAAGGGAGTCATAGGCTGCTGCCACACTGCAGAAATAATGTAGTTTTAAACTGTTTTAACTGCCATTGGCTCAATGCTATGGAATTCTGGGATTTGTAGGTATTTTGTGAGGTATTTAGCCTTCTCTGCCAGAGCTCTGGTGCCACAACAAACTACAAATCTCACAATTTCATCGGATGGAGCCATGATAGTTAAAGCAGTGTCAAACTGCATTATTTCAGCAGTATGGCAGCAGCCATAGTTTAACCCTATACGGAGAGCTAGCCTAAATGTAAGACTGTTACAGAGCAGACATATATTCATGGGGTTGTATAGACAGTGAAAAAAACTCCTCATAGAACTGGAGGAGAATACCTTTTGTCCCAATGAGATCCCATGGTGATTCACCATATTTGGAAGAGAGGAGGGAACCTCCAAAAACTACGTGGGGAAAACCTTCACGGCTTTTCCCATTTTTTTTAATGTGGGGGAAATGCGGAGTTCCGCTTGTTAGGACAACCGAATCGCATTGCTTCACATTCACAGATAAGAGCAGAAGTGGAAACCAATTGGTCAGACGTGCGCAAGGGGCGGGCTTGCTTTGCAACAAAGTGGCCAGCATTTGAAGTGCCATTTTGGAGTTTTGTGGTAGCAACTGTGTGCTTTTTCGCTGTGCTGAGGTGACTGAACAGCTTTTTTAAATGGAAGGTTGCACTTGCGCACCTTAGATTTACATTAAAAAATATAGTGCAGCTGCGGCAACTTGTTGAGAATAATAAGAATAATAACGTGAGTGATTCACTCCTGACCCCCATGTTGATTTGCAGGCATGGCTCTGTGTGAACATCAAAAACAGATAGTTTCGCATACTAGCAGTTTTGCCAAAAAAAAACCCGTGGAGACAAATGAACACTGCTGCAAATTTGCATTAATCAGCATTATATCTTCTCATCTAGACAAGCCTCATCATTGTCCCTCTCCTTCATTTTGAACAGCAGGTTCTGAGGAAGCTCTCCCAACTTTAGAAAACACCACCTTTTAAGAGTGTTTCAAAGGCAATGGTTATGGAGAAAGGAAGTGCTGATGGTGGGATTAAGCCAAAATAGAATGCTGCCTCTTCATAGTAAAATGTGCAAATCTAAGATAAGATCTCATTGTGTGCAATGTAGTGCCACACACTGGAAACTTAGACTGCACCCAAAGGAACCTCTGTGTACTGTATACTGTGTAGCCCATTTGCTCAAGCGCATGAACTTGCCAATGAATCTGTTGCAACTGTATTATGCACATAGGCCTAAATACCCTAAAAGCACCAGATCCTGTCTGATCTTGGAAGCTAAGCAGGGTCAGGTGTGGTTGGGTGGTAGACCATCAAGGAATACCAGGTGCTCTAAGTTATATATCAGAGGAAGGCAATGGCAAACCATCTCGAGTACTGTACTCCTTGTTTGTGAAAACCCTATAAAATTTGCCCTTAGTTGACAGGTGACCTGAAGGCACATATATACACACACATGATGCATTCATTGTTCATCCTATACTCTAGGATTGGAGTACCTGTGGCATTCTAGATACTTTTGCATTATAACTCCCACCATAGCTGACCATGGGTCATGCTTATTAGGGCTGATGAAAGCTGGGGTACAAGAACGGAGCGTGGTGGGGTCTCCTTCCTTGGAGGTCTTTAAACAGAGGCTGGATGGCCATCTGTCAGGGATGCTTTGATCAAGATTTCCTGTGTGGCAGGGGGTTGGACTGGATGGCCCTTGTGGTCTCTTCCAACTCTACAATTCTATAATTCTATGATTCTATGATTCTAACATTTGCTCAGCTCCAGGTTCTCCGGCCCTTCTCTTTCTGTAAGAAAGGAAAGGGTGGCCTTCTATTTATATGAGCAAATTCTTGCAGCTGTAGAGAATCTCTCTTTCTATCTCTCTCTGTATGCTTTTAAAAACATAAGCATTTATAGTATCATGGAAAATGTTGTTATTAATTTTCATCATTTCAGATAAAAAATGACCTTCCTATACTTCAAACACATTATGATGCATTGATCAGCAGGGGTTACAGACAGTTGTAATCACCTTGAGTTAATGATCTTGGGTTGTTGTTTTTTCTTTCTCAGAAAACTTGCTACTAGTCAATTTATTGTACAACAGAAGGCAATGCTTGGAAAAGAGGTATGAGGAGAAAAAAATCCATTGGCATCACTCCTGAACTTCCAGGCAATGACCCTGGCACTGCATTTAAAATACACGCTAATTGCATGCTACCCTTAAGCTTTATGTACAGTGGCCCCTGGTCCATGAGATAACAATGCCTTCCCCAAGGCTGTCATGTATTCCTCTCCGATAGGTTCTGGGCCAGAGTACTCACTCCATTCTCAAGCCCCAATGATTCCTGCCTTCCAATCAGCACTCAGCACACAGCTAGAGCTTTAAAAACAACAACTCGTCTTATATATTAACAGGAAGGCTTTTCAGGCTACACAGTTATAGCACTGTCATATCACTTTAATGGTCACAATTGCATCATCCTATGGAATCCTGGGATTTGTAGTCTGGGAAGGCACTAGAGCAGTGGTTCTTAACCTTTTCTTTACCAAGGACCCACATAAAGATTTATGATGATGATGATGATGATGATGATACAATTACACCATCCATTAAACCTTTCCTCAGAGGCACTGGAGGGGGAAGACTTCTTCCTAGGAGTTTGTGGCTGGAGTGCATTGAGTGGCAATGTGCAGGCCAAGCCTCCCAGCTAGCTTTTGCTCCTGTCACACAGCCACTCCACTGCCCTCGTGGACCCCCGTGAGGACATCACGGACCCCTGGGGGTCCATGGACCACAGGTTAAGAACCACTGCACTAGAGAGCAGTACTTCTCAAGTTACCTAGGTTCCATATTTATGCCCACTGGTTACAACTGTCTTTCTTTCCTGGAAACCTAGCATGGAGTGGTAGCCAGTGGCTTGCAGACTGCCACTAGTGTATGCACCACCACTTTGAATAGCACCACACTAGTGCTCTCTGGCAGAGAATTCTAAATACCTCATGAAACTTTTAAAAAAGAAAATATATCTAGCAACATACGGTAGGAACACAGAACTAGAATTACTCCACACTTAATCTAGTAAGACCAAACCAACCCATGAATGTTTCAAAGGGGAGTACTGGACTATTCTGCTTTTACAGTCTCCTTGAATGCCCAATCATCACACTTGCAGACATAGTGAAGAGCTGGCACATGGTCCTGAAAGGGGTTCCAACCTAAATTGGAGTTTAGTAAATTCAACAATGTTACCCCCTGTGCTTTAGTGGAAGTACCTTACAAAACAGGCACCATAAAACTGATAGCTTTAACTTCCTTAGAAAGCACAGAAATAATCAGCAGAGTTTCTCTATTTAAAAATACATACAGTATATTCCGGCGTATAAGACGACTGGGCATATAAGACCACCCCCCAAATTTCCAGCCAAAAATCTAGGCTTAGGCATATATTCGCCATATAAGACCACCTCCCCAATTTGGCTGGCTGGCTGACTGGCTGGGGGAGCCTTGCCAGCTGATCTTCTCTGTTTCCCAACTCACAAGGATCTCCTCCTGAGTTGGGAAAGTGAACAGGATCAGCTGGCAGGGCTCCCCCAGCCAGCCAGCCGCAACATTCGCCCCTCTCTTCAACCTTCCAGTCAAATGTGACTCGAAGGTGGAGGAAAGGGGTGAAAATGCCCAGTTTGCCTCAGCAGCCCCCTTCCCTCCATCTTGGCTCTTCCGAAGGGGACCAAGGCGGGGGAAGCGGGGGCAGCCGCGGCAAACCCCTAGATTCGTCCCTTCTCCCCATCTTCAAGGAAGGTGGGGAGAAGGGGCGAACATGCCCCGTTTGGCTCCACAGCTCCGATCCCTCCTTCTGGGCTCCCTTCCGAAGGGAGCCCAGAAGGAGGACGCGGGGCCGTGGAGCCAAACCCCAGGGTTCGCCCCCTCTCCCCACCTTCAAGGAAGAGGGAGCGAACCTAGGAGTTTAACTCTGCAGCCCCAATGCCTCCTTCTGGCTCCCTTTGCAAGGGAGCCCAGAAGAAGGCATCGGGGCTGCGGAGTTAGACAGGGCATCTTTGCTCACTCTCCCCACCTTGAAGGTGGGGAGAGGGAGGGAATCTAGGGTTTAACTCCACAGCCCTGCTGCCTCCTTCTAGGCTCCCTTTGCAAGGGAGCCCAGAAGAAGGCATCGGGGCTGCAGAGTTAAACGGACCCTCTTCGCTCGCTCTCCCCACTTTCCTTGAAGGTGGGGAGAGGGAGCGAATCTAGGGGTTTAACTCCAGAGCCCCGATGCCTCCCTCTAGGTTCCCTTTGCAAGGGAGCCCAGAAGAAGGCATCAGGGCTGCAGAGCTAAATGGACCCTCTTCACCTTCATTGAAGGTGGGGAGAGGGAGCGAATCTAGGGGTTTAACTCCACAGCCCCGATGCCTCCCTCTATGTTCCCTTTGCAAGGGAGCCCAGAAGAAGGCATCGGGGCTGCAGAGTTAAACGGACCCTCTTCACTCGCTCTCCCCACCTTCCCTGAAGGAGGGATCGGGGCCGTGGAGCAAAATGGGGCATTTTCGCCCTTTCCCCCCACCTTCCTTGAAGGTGGGGGGAAAGGGCGAATCTAGTGGTTTGCCTCGACAACTACAGAGGTGATCAAGCAGCAGCCGTGGCAAACCGCAACGTTCGCCCCCCTCTTCTGTCTTCCGTTGCTCCCCAAAGGGGGAGAAGGCAGAGAAGGGGGGCAAATGAACTGCAAAACACTTTGCTTCACCCCCCTGTCCCATCCCCTGCCTCTTCGCTCCGTTTGCGAAGAGGCAGGAGATAGGCAGGCAGGCGATGCAAAAGTATATCCGGCATATAAGATGGCCCTCAATTTTGGAGGGCATTTTTGAGTGCTCAAAAGTCGTCTTATAAGCCGGAATATACAGTATGCAGCAAACACGGATTGATTCCAGCATGCAGGCTTAAGATAACCATCCACACAATTCCCCAATTTATATTTATAACATAAAAGAGACTCAAAACACTTAAAAGTAGTTTAAAAGTATAAAAACATCTTTACTCACAGTCTCTGTGCATTTTTCATTGAATATCAGCAACATAACAACAGGTGAAGGCTAAAACTAGTAAAAATACAACTAAAAACTATGTTACAAACAAAAATATGCAGGAGCCCTGCAAAACAGGTCCTGCCTCTAGAAAAGTAGCATGGCGACTGGTAAACCTCATGGTAGCTTTTCAGACAAAGAGAAGGCCTTAAACACACTTCTTCCCCTGGAAAACCAATTACATTTCAGTAGGAAGTTACATCAAGCATTCTGTTTGCTTCTATCAGTTAACCCTTTCTGCAGTCAAATATCTCAACTTATTGGATTGCAAAGTACAAATCCCAACAAACCTTGTGTGTGGGAAAGGTGACCTTCCAAAACAAATCATATCCTCTACTTTTAAAATCATCTTCTGAATTATGGGAGCCACAAATGTGACCCCCCCACTTCCATATGTTCCAACGGTCCTAATTTGTCAAGGACAGTCCCAATTAATCCCGTGCCACCCCACCTTTTCAGCTGCTTTTAAAATGTCCCAGTTTCTTTCTCTCCTCCTCCCACGTTCCCCCTTTGTCCTCAGCTTACTGCAGTTGCTGCAAACTGAGTGCAAAGCGCAAAAGCAGGACACTGCTGGACTACTGCTGCAGCCTCTCCTAGCTTGTCTGTTCTTTATCAGTAATAACTTTCGCCATCTTGACAACACTCTGTTGCCGTTGGCCACCCTTGTCCTGATTTTCAGCTGCAAAATACTGGAAAGTATACATTTACATCCCTGAGTTTGCTATCATGCCCTCCCTCCTCCTTTGGCAAAATAGAGATGTAGTGGAGAAGAGGAAGGAGTGGGGAGAAATGGGCAGGAAAAGCAGCCAACTGAAAAGGCAGGAGGGAAACCTCTGACTTGCAATGTGGCACCAGTGCAGTGCTTATTTTTTGGGACTGAAGCTACCAGAATCCCCTATGGAAGCTGTAATACAAACAAGACACTTTTCCAGGCTCTGTATCGGTGTAAACTTCACATCACCACTGCCAGGTTTGTTGGTTCTTGTCTTCCTGTATGACTGACATTGGCATTGCACTCATTGCAAAATTCCTTTCCCACTGCCTAAATATTAGTGAGAAGAGGGAGGTCACCGGTGACCAGATGGTGGTGAAACAGCTATTAATATTTGGAAGCTCCATATAACCCCAGCCCTGGCCTCTGTTGTAGGAGCTCATGATCTTGTCCTTTTGTATGCGTGGAAGCCTCCCAGCCCTGACCCAGAGAGCCTGATTAATTACAGAGCAAGACATTAATATTCACGGCTAATTAAAGATCCTTATCGTGACTAATTCAGTTTATTCTACATACTTGGATCAGAGAGCACGGGCCCTCAGGAACCAAGGACACAGGGAGAGAAAGAGATCAAAGCCTGAGAGGCTGTTGCCAGCTCAGCCTTCCCTAACCTGGCACCTTCCAGATGTTTATGGCCATGAAGACTGTAGTGGGCTGAAGTTCAAATGTAACATGTCTGGAAGGCACTGGGTTGGGCAAGGATCAGTCATGATGGGGAATAACTTGAAGGAGAGAGAACCAATTTGGATTTGCCAAGCAGAAGGCTAGCAGTGAGGTAGTGGGACAATGTCAGGAGGAAAAAATGAGGATCACCAGGGCTGAGGAAAATGTTGCCCTCCAGTTGTTGCTAGGCAGCTTGTCTTTTAAATAGTTTGCAGGGCCTGCCCCGCAGTCCTAGACAACATAGCCAATGGTAAGGGAAGATGGGAGACGCCATGCAGAAAAGTCTACAGCAAAACTGGGGATCACATGGTCCTTTAAATCTTAGACTGAAAATCCGAGCATAGCCAGTGCTGACAGCAAGAGTTGCAATATAACCCAGCCCTGATCTAGAGGGGGTAACACAAACGCTAGAAAAAGGCAGATCCTAAACTCTGTTGTGTACCTGAATGTGCTATCTGAGGTAGGGAGTGGGACATAGAAGAAAGAAGCCTGGAAGGAGCAAATCCAGGAGGGTTACCTAGGGATGTTGCTCTCTTCCTTCATGAAGTTCCCAAGGGATTCTTCCCACTGGAACCGCCCACCCCAGCCCCTACCTTCTGGCACAGGGAGGTATAAAATAGGAAGGGCTGGCACTTGGAAGGAGCACTGGGGCGGTCTTCCCTCTTAAGCTCCTGTTACACAAATGAAAGGTTTTTAGTCGGAAAGACTCGGAGAGAGTAATACATCTGGCGTATTGATCGCAGGCCAGGGACCAAGGCACGGCTTAAACAGTAATTGATTTCCAGCCGCCGAGCCGTGTTGGGGAACATTGATTTAACAGCACTGCAGACACTGCTACTAATCTGATTAAAGTCTTTAGCAGGAATGTTATTCTAAAGAAACACGGGCAGAGTTGGGGAAGGGGGGAGTGAGTGAGAAGAGGCCAAGGGGGCATCAAGGCCTGGAGGGTGTGGGAAGGCAGCAGGAAGGACTCTGAGGGGAGAAGGGAAGGGAAGAAGGGACTTGGTTAAGAGACTGTGTCTTGTTAGCCACCAGCAGGGCAGATCCATCTCGAAGGGGAAGTCAATGGCACATGCATATGCATGGGTGACTTGAGCCATTCCGCTTGCTGGGTCCTTGGCACCTATGCTCAACTTTTCAGGGTTCCAGAGTGCCCTAAACATTGGCCTGTTGAAAACTGACTTGACTCTTGTCTTGATGGACGAGAGATTGGAGGATTCTGAGGATGCCTTTTCTGCACTTGCTCAAAACAAGCCTTGGACCTCTAATAAAGGATGAAGTGTCAACACAGCTGCAAGAGCAGTGGAGAGCTGGTAAGAAAGGCTATATCACAACCTCTTCCTGATGCCTTCTACCAGTGATAAGTCTGTGCCTGCATCGTGAGGGGGTTCTTCTTTCAAGGCCAGTTAGGTGCCATTTACATGATTACATCAACATGATGGGGGGACTACTTTTCCATGGCTTCCTATTACAGACAGGGCCCACAGACTGAACTCAAAGGCACACAGCTGCAAGGGTGAGGTTGATTGCATAGGTCCTTCCCACAGAGCCCTTCCTGCCTAACCTTGACTGGTGTGTGTGTGGTTTCTCAGTAGTGAAACTGGCCTTGATTCCAGGACTCCATCTTCAGCTCCTTGACCTGCCCTTTGAGGTCCATAATCACTGTGTCCATAATCATGAAGGAAAAGAAGGAGCTATGCTAGGTCATGCCACTACATGATAACATAGTCAATTTCCAGGGCACCCATGCTGGTTCTTGTTTGTTTGTTATCCCACCCTTCTCTTGATATGGGACCCAAGGAGGTTCATAATCCATGCTACCTGGTTGGCATTCTTCAGGAAGCTGTGTGTGTGTGTGTGTGGTCATGCATGTGTGAGATATCGGGTGAGGTGGGACACAGAAGAGGCCACAGCATGCTCATTCCATCTGTCATCCCCACTTCTGGAATCTTCTGTAACATGTCCTAGTTAACTTTGTTGAATAAGCATGTACTTGAAAACAAGATCTCAGTGTTTGGCTTCCGCTTCCCACCTTCCCCATCATCTCTGTGTCCCCATAGCTCCAGAATAGCCTGCTGTCCTGGCCTGGTGTTATTGCTCTGCACTGATTTAAATCAAAGCAATTTAAATCAGTAATTTAAATCACCAAGAGAAGAGATGGAATTAAATCATTGATTTAAATCAGGTTTCCCATTTGTACTCCAGCTATTTCCTAAACAAACATGCATACTAATTGGTTGATATAAACATTAAAAAAATGTTGATTTACAACTAAACAGAGACTCTGTGCTACCTAAAAGGTACTCCAGGCTCTTTGCTCATGCAGTCCATGTGCTTTTAAAATGCAGCATTAAAATCCATTTAGAGAAGGGGCAATTGATTGCACACTTCAAAAATACCTCTGTGGTTAAACTCCTGGATCCAAGCCTTGTCCCCATTTCAGATAAACCCATTTCCACAACTGCTTCCTTTTCTTGCCAATTCATCTGTGTTTCTGCCCTTCAGACATTCACAGCTATCCTTAGATATCAAAACAGGAGTGCAGTTCAGGCACCAGGTTTAAGAACCAATTTGTGTCTGCACAGGTTTGAAACCCAGTTTATTAAGGAGTTCAGTGGTAGGCCACATACCTTGCACGAAGAAGGTCTCTGGTTCAGTTCCTGGCATCATCACTTAATAGAATCTTAGGCCAAAACTAGATGCGACATTGGGAAATCTATAATTGGATCTCTAATTTTTTAAAAGTTAAAAGCAGCTGTAGGGCCACCAAATCTGATTAGGGTCTGCTCTCTCTCTCTCTCTCTCTCTCATACACACACACACACACACACACGCACACACATCTTGCTTCTTTTCCAGTCCAAATTTCCTCCAAGTGAATATTTGTCCCTGTGAAGAAAGCATTTAGGATACAACAACTGTACCCTACATGTTTTCCCCTGCAAACACATAGCAACTTTGAAGGGGAATGTTAGATTGGAAAAGCTGAACAAGTGTGTAAATTGAGAGGAGACATTGTTAATTTGTCAAGTCAACTTCGACTTATGGTGACCCTATGAATGAGAGACCTCCAAGCCACCCTATCATCAACAGTCCTGCTCAAGTCTTGCAGACTCAGGGCCATGGCTTCCTTGATTTAATCTTTCCACCTGGAATGCAGTCTTCCTCTTTTCCTGCTGCCTTCTATCTTACCCAGCATTATGGTCTTTTCTGCTGAGTCACATATTCTCATGATATGGCCAAAGTACCACAATCTCAGTTTAGTCATCGTGGCTTCTAGGGAGAGTTCAGGCTTGATTTGCTCTCGAACCCATTTATTGGTCATTTTGGCAGTCTGTAGTATCTGTAGACCTCTCCTCCAGCACCACATTTCAAATGAGTTTATTTTCTTCCTATCAACTCTGTCCAGCTTTCACAATCTATATAGAAATTGTAAATATGATGGCATGCACTATCCTAACTTTAGTATTCAATGATATATCTTCAGGATCTTGTCTAGTTCCTTCAAAGTTGCCCTCCCAAGTCCTGATTTTCTGATTTCTTGACTGCGGACTTCATTTTGATAAATGACTGAGCCCAGGGTAAAGAAAATGTTGAACTATATCAATGTCTTCACTGTCTACGTTTAAAGTTATATAAATCATCTGTGTTCATTATTTTTGTTTTCTTAATGTTCAGCTATAAACCTGCCTTTGCACTTTCTTCCTTGACTTTTTTCAGTAATCGTTCCAAGTCTTTGCTATGTTTTGCTAGTAGTATAGTGTCATCTGCATATCTTAAATTGCTGATGTTCCTTCCTCCAATTTACATGCCTCCTTCCCCCAAGTCTAATCCTGCTTTACATATGATAAACAGTATTCAGTGTACAAGTTAAACAATGAGGGTGACAAAATACAGACTTGCCTGACCCCTTTGACAGTTGGAAACCGTTCCATTTCTCCATATTATGTCCTGACAGTAGGCTCTTGTCCTGAGTGGTCTGGCTTAGTACCGTGGGCCCTTGGTATCTGCTGGAGTTTGGTTCCAAGACCCCCCCCCATGGATACCAAAATCCGTGGATGCTCAAGTCCCATTATATACAGTGGCATAGTACAACGATATTCCTTACATAAAATGGCAAAATGAAGGTTTGCTTTTTGTATTTTTTGGGTGGGAGGAGGAATATTTTCAAGCCATGGATAGTTGAATCCATGGATGCAGAATCTGTGGATACAGAGGGCCAACTGTACAAAGCATCTCTATGCATCCTTCATAAACTTCTGACCCCCATTCCCAAGTTCTGGTTCTTGACAGTACTTCCAGAACAAAGAATGACCCAAGATAATGCACCAGAGTATCCTGTTGGTCAAGGCACTGAGGTTAGGAATCAAGGTTAGGTGAGGTTGGGTTCTCCCCCACCCAACCTTCCCAGCTTAAAGGTGGGGTCTTTTTCAGGCTCTTACCACCATCATTCCCACTTTAATTTTGCTGAAGGCTAAATGGCCAGACTCCATGGGGGTTTGGGCATGAACACATTATAAATCATCCAGGCAGAATGAGTATCTTTCCTAATCAGAAACGTACATTCGGTCAAAGGGAATCAGGCTGTTATAAAGGATGGACAGTTTGGAAATGAAAGCTTTGCTGCAAAAGATTAATTATCAATGTCTAGGAATTTCAGAGTCCATTTGAGCAAGTCCAATGCCAGGCAAAGCTGTGCAGCCCCAACCCCTTACTCTCCTTTCTGGGAGGGGCTGGGAGAGAAGCACCAGACAGCCCAAAAGTAACAGGGAAAGGAAGAAGGGACTTGCTGGCACTGAGAGCTGTTTCATTGGTAGAAGTAGTCATTGGTCTGAGAACAAGAGACAATGACTTCACCTCCAGGGTGTGGGTCCAATAGCAGCCCTGGCTTCATGATGACTTCACAAGCCATGGGGCTGGGCTGACCACACACTCCATTATGACAAAGGAAATTACCATTTTAATTGATTTCCCAGGAGGAACAGGATGGAAGGGAAGGAATTCAAGGACTCATTAATCAAAACATTTGCTCTGTCTGAAAAGGTGTTTCCCTCCTAATAGAAAACAAAAGAATGTTGATTTCTCCTGATATTCAAGGAAGAAAAACATATTAGGAGACTGATAGCTCATTGACTCTAGCAGCCAGGCAGTGTTTTTTTTCCTGGCTTAAAATGGAGGTTATGTCCTAACATGGCTGCACATTCATCCATGAAGAAGGATAAATATTAGTAACAATATAACTTACTAGTGAATTCTCTTGCCCTTTACTTGGTGACAGGGATGGTACATCTACACTGTAGAAATAATGCAGTTTGACATCACTTTAACTGCCATGGCTCCGTCCTACAGAATCTGGGGACTTGGTGAGACACCAGCACTCTTTGACAGAGAAGGCTAAAGACCTTGTAAAACTACAAATCCCAGGATTCCACAGGATGGAGCTACAGCACTTAAAGGGGTGCCAAATTGCATTATTTCTACAGTGTAGATGTACCTGGAGCTGGGCTTCCCTGGAACCATATTGCTCCCTGTCATGCCCAGATTAGTAGGGATGGCTCAGAAACCTTCGTTCATTCTTCTGGACAACAGAACTGACTGCTCTTGATCCTCTGAGCAGCCTGTTGTTCACCTTGAGGCACCACAAGCACTGTATGCTCCCTCCATTACCAGAATGTGGAGGAGGTTGGACTTATGACAACTGCCAGAATTATTTGGGGGGTTCTGGTCCAAAAGTTCTAGTCCAAAAAGCTAATGTTTCCAGACTCTGCCTGTGACACATTCTGAACCCTGGCCAATCTGCTAGGGATATTTTGAGATTCATTGGTCCCCAAGAGCCATGGTACGCAAAACAGGTGGTTTGTCTTACTTATCCCAGGATGCAATGGGATCCAGTTATCCAATTATATGCATGTCATAAAATTATCATGCAGTTCTGAATATGTGCCTGGCATCAGAAGGAGTGCAGACCTGGCAAGGCATGGGAGTCACCAGTGGCTCTTGACCTTTCAGAATCAGGTTTATAACTTCCAATCAATGTTCCTTCTTGGAACTCTGAGCTCTAGGCTCTTTCCATACCCAGATATCCTTCTTCCCAGTTGAACACACAGATTCTGTTATATACTTTCCTTGCCTAATGTCCTCTATAGACACAAATGCCTTTTTAGAATCTGTTCCTTTCTTAGCATGTTTCCCCACACCCCCAAGAAAAAACACAAAAGAGAATATTTCCTTAGAAACTAATTTTGGCTTTTTAACCTTAAGAATCTGTGTGGCTTTGGATGGAATGCCTGAAGAACCACCTTCTCCTTGACAAACTTATCCAGACTTTAAGAACGGATGGGGTTTTTTTTTCCTTTGCCTCCTTACTTATTTGAGTTGACACAGCAGTTGTTAGCTTCTAAAAGCATGGCAATTGCCATCTCTTTGATAGTTCTGTTCATCCTCTCTGCCAACCCATTCTCTTGCAGGGTATAAACCTGGGTAGTTTGATGCTCAATGCCATATTGTTTTAAGAACTGATCAAATTCAGCATTGACAAACTCTCTGCCATTGTCAGTTCACAGGCTCTTGGGTTTATAGCCAAATTTGTTAGAGACATGATTAAGGTACTATTTGAACTTTTGAAAAGCTTTTTTCTTTGAGAAGGTAAGTGTATGTGCATTTGCTGAAGTCATCAATAATAGACATAAAGTAAGAGTTTCCACCTACAGACTTTTGACTGAATGGACCACAAAGATCAACAGCAGTAACCAGAAAGAGGCAGAGCATGGAAGAGTTACCTTTTTTGCCTACAGCTCCCATAATCTCTGAGCAAAAATGGCCAGTGACCATGTTTGGCAGTTGTAATCCAAAAAAGTAACTTCTTTAAGCTCTGGAAGGATGATTCTTCCCCCCACTGGTATAATCCTATTTCTGTAAACCCTGCCTGAAAGGCTCATCTGGAACCCTGACAGTTTTCAGGCATCATAAGGAACCATTTTTATTTTCTCAGGCTTTTCTGTAAAGTGATTTGTTTTTATTTTGTGCCGGCTGCTTTATTTGTTGTTCTGTTTGCTGCTTGATGTGGTCTTATTTTACACCATCTCATCTGTTGCAAAATGCTATGCTCTAGAGTTTTATAAAACTATTTATGCAGTTTTAAGCTGCATTTTTTTAAATTGTAAAGCTATATGTTATTGTGTTATAGGCAATTTTTAAAGCTCCTTAGCTGAAAAGTAGTTTATAAGCACTGGCAATCCATCAGTCAGCCAGTCTATCAAATTCAGTAAAAAGAAAGGAAAGGTAGATGTATGTTTAAGTTCCCCCACTCTGGGGTAAAGGTGTAACTACTGTTGACAGGGAGACAGCCAAAGAGACTTTGGTGCTCATGGAGAAAGGAAATGTCCCCTGTTCCTGTTTAAGGCAGCTTGGGGTAAATATATGTGCTAATGTGGAAGTTCTGCCTTCATCACATTCCATCCCAGATCAATGTGGCTGATCTTCAACATGTGCAAGATATGAACGGAAAGCAAGAGGCCAATATGGATCTCCCTGCCTTGTGGTAGAGAAAAGATGTTTGTATCTCAACATCTTTTCAACCCATCTTACTTGAGTCTGGCAATCTGCCTGTACTTGACAGTGAATCATATTCTGGCTGCTACCTTAGCAGCAATGCTAGAGCATGGCACATGCATGGCTGGCATGAACACATACACACAGAGCCCTAGATGCCAAGTGCTCTCAGAGCCCTTGCTTTGGAGCAGAACAACGGATGGCAAAAATAGAGCACGATTCTTCAGATCAGAGAGCAGTTAGTAGAGAGGGAAAGAGAGATGCAGACTGTTAGATTAGGCTTTCAGTGGAAGGAATTCCTTGTCTCTACAGCCTCTTCATCCAGTTCACATGATTATTATAGAGACATCATCCATCCACAGTTAAAAGGCATAATTTATTGGAGGGGATCTTTGCAATGGAGGAGTGGTTTGATGTTTGGTTTATCTGCCAGGACTTGTTCACATTCTCCAAGGAGTAAATACAGTAATCCAAAACAAATCAGCTTCATGCAGTTTACAGAGCCATGGTGTGGTGTGGGTGGGGGGTTGTTTATAAACAGCTGGCCATAAAAATGTGAGGTAAATCACAACAGAAAAATAGATAAATGATAGTATGGACCAGCTGTAAAGAAGTGTATACTATAATGTCAAGCTGCATTTGGTTTAGAGTACAGTCAGAGATGCAGTAGTTACATTCTGGTGTTCTCCCACCATTTATGGTTATGCTGGGCCTGTTTTCCAAAATACTGTTCCTGCCAAAGCACTGAGTCAGTCCTGAGATAGCCCAAAGTCCCTTGATTTAACACTAAACCTCAGAATCCCTCTCTCTGAATGAATTCCCATGAAAACCTCTCTTTCTGGGTGATCCAGTCTGGCTCCCCTTTTTCCAAGGTCAAAGAGGAAATTTACACCCATTTGCAGAAAGTTGCCCGTGACTTGCAATGCCCTTGTAAATTATTTTCCTCTGGCTGTTCTTTTCCAAACTGAAAATCTGCCCCAGGGCTGCTACTGAAAGGTAAAGTTTGGCCAGAGGGATAGATGGGATTGGATGAAGTTTTTCCTTTCCTTATATTAATCTGTTCAAAAAGCAGATTCCAAACACTTAAGGCAAGACGGGGGAGATGAAGACATGATATCTATGGCTCTTCTTCACAGGGAAAGAAGCAGCATGGGGCAGGGCCGGTTTAAGGGCCCTGTAGCACCTGCAGCCGCAGGGCCCCCTGTCATTTTGAGGGGGGATATAACTCTCATCCTGTAAAAACATTATTAGTAATAATCTGAATATCCTGTTCTGTGAATAGGTTAGGTTAGGTTAGGTTACATTGACCTGAGATAAACATATGGGCCCCCCAAATTAAAGTGTTGCAGGGCCCCCCAACATTCCTTAAACTGACCCTGGCTTGGGGAGGGGGCAGTTGTAATCAGGAAAACAGCCGGAAGGGAAAGAGTTAAGAATCCCCTTTTACTCTGCTATTCCACTTTGATTGCAGCCTCTGAAGCTGCTTTTCAGTGTTGAGAAAAAGAAACAGGCAGTTGCATGCAAGGTGTGGTTTGGAAATCACTGCTCTCCCTGGTCCAGAAACTGATGATACTGGAGAAAGGAAAGCTGTCAGCCTGGTTAGTTAGAAAGGGAGAAGAAGTTTCAGCAGAAGACTGCATTTTTAATGAATTCCTTTTTACAGCACAATTGTCTATGTAGCCAGTCTTTGTTTCCTGCTAGCACTCTTGTTTCCACTTTGAAGTCAAAACATTTCATCAATAGAGTTAGATATTTAGTTTTACCACAAGTTCTGGATGTTCAATAAATGATGTTGATTGCAAGCAGAAGGGAGTCCCTGTCCTTTAGAAACAGCAGAATGTGGGAGCCTGGATGCTGAGATCAGCATTCACTTTTTAAACCAGAGATGCTGGAAATGTTCCTTTTTTTGGACAACTCCCAGAATCCTCCAGACAGTATGGGCCAGTGGTCATGCTAGCTGAGAGGGATGGAATCTGGGAATTGTAATGCTGAAAAGGTAACTTTTCCAGGCACTATTTATTCTTACACACACACATACACTACATTGCTAGTACTGTTATTCAAAAGGAAAGGCATGTGATATTATTATTGTTATTATTATTATTATTATTATTATTCAGGAGTCGATGTACGTACGACTTTATCAGATGTGGCAAATACAGCATCGTAACGATGCTTAATGACCGTGAAAGCATGCCTATACTGCACAACATCGTGCTTTGGCATTTTAAAGTAGTGAATAAGGCATTATTTTTTATTGTTATTCTATAGCCCAAGCTGTCAATAGATCTGCTGTGGTGTTTTTTTTCACAGCTTTGCCAGCATCTGAAACCACGCACCATTGTGCTCTTGTGATTCCAGCATCAATGGGTGGTTCTTGCCAGAACACTTCTAGGTGAGAACATGAAAGCCAGTTATGGGATGCTCTTTTTATTAACCTCCCTGGTTTATTTGGAAGCTTGGGGTATTTCTGTGTTTGTGTGTACATTTTGGGTTTTAATTTTGCTGTTTTTTTTTTTTTTACATTTAAGGGCACTTGCATTTTCTCACAAGAACTGCTGAGGTCACGTCTGATAATGCTTGGGCTGCTTTTACAAGCAGTATGTGAAGAAAAGGGTTATTGTGCTGGGGGGAAATGCTTTAAAATACATCAGGAAAGAGATGTTTTCAGAGGCTGGTCTGATAAAGTCTGTAGAGGAGGTCATGACAATTTGGTATTGCAGAGTCCAGTAGTGTTCCCCTACCCCTCTTTCTCTCATTTCATTTTTGAGAGAACAGAAGTCCTGCATCATCCCCTCCTCCCCGTTGTTGCATCCCTGGCTGGCTTCATAGTGAAAATTAAATTACAATATTTATGAGGACTCTGCATCTCCTGCCAGATGGAACTGCAACCAACACTAAGAGGTGGAGTCTCCATGCTGTCCAAACCCTGTACTCCACCTGTCCCTTGCTTGCTGCTCCTCAGCCCAGCTCAGAAAGAGGGAGAAAGTCCATGTACATCCAGAAGTCAGGCTGACACAAGGAATGCCAGCCATCCAGCACAAACTCTGGCATTCCTATTATTATTATTATTATTATTATTATTATTACAAGTCTCAGCATCCACATCCAAAGCAGGGCAGAACATGGGAAGAAACCTGCTGGACCAGGCCAAAGGCCAATCTAGTCCAGCATTCAGTACACACAGCGGGCCAATTTGATGTCTACAGGATGCCCACAAGCAGAACATGTGGGTTACAATCAGTCTCTGTCTCTGTCTCTCTCTCTGACATACACACAGACACACACAATACTGTAGTGCTTCCAAGCTACTTGTATTCAGAGGTATGCTGCCTCTTGTCTTGGAGGTAATATGTGTAGTGGTTTTGTAGTATGTGGGGAAATAATCATTGTAATGTAAAAGCAATCTTGTGTACCTCATTCACATCCTAAGATAAGTCTAGGGTTTTTCCCTGCATGCCTTTTGTTCTCCCAAGTTCCCTTTCTCTTATTTCACTGGGCACTTCCAGCCAACTGGAGTGCTGGGTCATTCCATACATGACCTAATTTAAATTTTATTGCTGTGTGTAAGCTCTCTTTTAAGTTTGAGTCTCCATGAGGCTGGAGCCATCTTTAACCATCTTCATCTTAAGCAATCTTTCCTGTAACCATGCTATGATGTTTCACCATGCAGCCTTCTACCGCTTTAGGCTGGTGAGTTTTCCTACCCTAAATACCATTAGTCAGTTAGGAACCTCTTTTTAAAGTTTGTTTTAATATATAGATTGAGATTGATATACCTTCAGTAAACTTTGATTTGCATTTTAAACTGACTCCTTTGTTTTGTAATGAGTCTAATTTAACTGAGTGATCTCATACCTCTGAATACACTTCTTAAATGTTAATTGAGCTTAAGTCAGCATTCTTAAGTGCACTCTGCATGAAGTTAAAAGTAAATGAATGATTTTTAACTCCCTTTTTAAAGGAGATCATTCTTGTTGCTTTTTAAAAGGACTAGATCCTGGAATTTTTAAATACAATTTTATTTTTAGACTCATTACTCCTACAGGTTTGAATGCTTCCCTAGGACTCCAGGAGACCAGAGTTTAAATCCCTGCTCAGCCATGGAAACCTATTCGGTGTCCTTGGGCAAGTTGCACCTTCTCAGCCTTAGAGGAGGGCAATAAAAAACCTCTTCTGAATAACTCTTTCCAAGAAAACTTGGTAAAACCTGATTCTCCATAAGCCAATATCTACTGTGAATTTGTCTAATGCCCTTTTTAAAGCTGTCCAAAGCCATCATTACATCTAGTACAGAGCTTGGATAAGTTTTTGTTTAGACATGGGCTGAATCCCACCTGCAAAAGCTCCAGTGCACAGTAGCCTGCCCTGGTTTTCCCCCGTTAATGCCACACTCACCCATTTTAATCTGAACTCAAATTGGCCTTGAAAAGCCACACATTTTCCCCACCCAAAGTCACATCAGTACAAAAGGTGTTTCTACCATTTCAATGAATTGGATTATTTTAGGTCACACAACCACAGCAGCTGCATTGTTTCTTTCCAGACTGCATATTGATATCAACTAATAGCCTTTCTTATTTTCCTGTCATTCTTACTGCCCACCTGCACTCCCATTGGATGGCTCCCTCACCGGGTTACCTCACCCAGGAGAATTAAATGCCTCGTCATTCAGTTTAGCTCACTATATCTAAAGTTCCCTACATGATCTTCCCTCAAGATTAATAAGATTTTTTTAATAGCCTACCGAATGGAACAGCTAGTTTGTAAACCTATTGTCTCCAGTCCAGCAAAATTACAGCAGGATCCTCCCTGTGTTTCTTTGAATCTACAGACTTCTATCAGACACTCTAAAAAATCTCCCGCGGAGGTCGGGAAGAGGACGCTGCTGTACTGCTTCCAGCCTCCTCCTGTCCTTTGTTCGTTCTCCCTCTGTGCTGGAGCAATGGAAAAGCGGTGCTTTTTTCATCCCTCCAGCACAGAGGGAGAATAAATGAAGGACAGGAGGAGGACGGGGCATGTAGAAGCAACTACCAGAAGCAGAACAGTGGCGTCCTCCTCCAAACCTCCACGGGAGTTTTTTTTAGAGCATCTGATAAAGTCTTATTTCCTGCTGTGTCCAAAGGAATTTATTCTCCAATAAGGCTGCCCTCTGCCCTTTTACCTGGAGTAAGTTCCACTGGACTCAATTAGACTTACTTCTGTGTAGGAACATATACAACTGCACTGTTTATGAACAGCAAGGCAGAAGCATTGCCAAGGGTACTTGGGGTTCCTTCAACTGGGGGAGAGAAGCAATTCCTGATTGTTCACAACTTGAGCCTCGAGGGTGGGAGGTGGCCAAAGTTCATGGCGGGAAGGGTCCCAAAGGGTTTACCTTGGCATCCACGCTATGCCAGGGTGGTGGGAGAAAAAGGGTAAGAAGAAAGGGGGGTTAAAATCCAGTTTGCCCAACAAAATAAAAAAAAAATATCTCAGAGCTTGAAGAGGGTTGAGGGGAAAGCCTCCATCATAGGCAGTGCAGAGCTGTGCCAAGGTGGCAGGAGAAAAGAATGCACAGGGGTGGGGGCCAGAGAAGTGGACTGTAGTTGGGACAAGACCCGACCCTGTAGAGCAAAAGGCTTGGTGGCGGCAAACCCCAGCTGCCAGTTCTTTGTGCTCCTTTGCCAGGGGTATGTCTGTTGGAAGTGAAGAAACATCAGTGCTTTTTACATCTCTGTGTGTGTCCCTGATATGTGTTTACTTCCTGCTTGCATGCAGAAGTCACTTCCTCTCCTTTGCTCCAAGAAGTTTTAGTGTTTTACAACCCTTTGTCTCAGAAGCAAGAAGCAAGCAACTATCATGCATGCATGCGAGTGACATGCCCCAGCAAGCAGAGAATCTCAGACCTTTGGAAATTTGAATATGTGGTTATCCACATACATACACTGAGAGTAAAAAAAGAAAGAAAAAGGCAGCATCACGCTTGCTGGAAGAGGATGCCAAGGTAACCACCCACCAAACTGTCCCCATCTCTAACAACATCCCCTTGACCCTGATTCAGGGAACAGGACATGTTGCAAAAAAACAACAACAGTTTTTCCTAGAAACAGCTGAGCAAACAGGGATTTATTAAAAAAAAACCCCACAATAAAGCCTTCAGACATCAAAAGAAGTACTTTCACTTTGAAACCTGAGGAATGTCATGTGTTCCAACTGGACTGGGATGGAGGTAAGGACTTATTTGGCAGGTGTGGATTCTGGACTCTCAGCAGCTCCCAATTAGCATGGTCAGTGAAAGGCTAAACTGAATGATATATCAATAGTGAGAAAAAATTGACTGCCCAGGAAGCATCAACTCACACAAGTGCATAACTTGCCCACCTGCTTATATTATTAGTATGTTGATGCTCTCTCATTGAGGCTCTCCCTTATCTCTCACTGAGGTTCTCCTTTTATGTTGTAAATCGCTTAGGGAGAGCTTTGGCACTGATAAGTGGTATAGAAATGTAGAAAATAAATAAATAAATAAATAAATTAGAGCTTGACTTCTTCATGAGCCTTTGTTACAAACTTTTATAGGACTTTCAGGCTCTGCACTACCACCACAAATGGTGTTGCAGCCAATTACTGTAGTTTAGGAGGACTTTGTATATGGACTAGATTAATGATGTGGCTGACAGGCAATATTTTTTTCTATTGAGCCATTGACTGCCAGCTTGCAGCAAGTTTGAAAAAAAAAAGTGAATACAGTAGGACCCCCAAATCCATGGGGAATACATTCCTGGATTTACCATGGAAATGCAAAACTGCAGATAATAGCAAACCCTACTGAAATGAACATCCGGCCCAAGCATACCACAGATTCGTGCTGGAGGACCTAGAGATTCTTAGAGAGAACACCTATCTAGGCATTTTCTAGGTCCTCCAGTGCAACTTTATGGTCAATATCCAGTGGAAGCATACCATAGAATCACACTGGAGGACCTAGAAGATACCTAGAGAGAACATAAACAGTGGGTACCAACCCCACAGATACGGGCTTATACTGTACAGTAATAATATGGCACGAATATGACTGCAGTGTCATATTTGTGCCATATTATTACTGTATTCACATATTTTCATGTAAACTTGCTGGAGGCTGACAGCCAATGTCTCATAGACTAGCACTAGTCTGCAGACCACCACTTTGAATAACACTGGACTAGCTGAGTTTCATTCATTTCATTGGGCATTTTCCTGCCATCAGACAAAGCATCTCACATGTTCACTTTTGCATCAAATCCCCCCCTGAATTGCCCTCTACTGCATTGTATCTTTTCCGTGTACCCTCAGTCCAACACACACACATGGGGGTGGGGGGGACAGAGGACAGGCATTGACTCCAGTACCATAATATAATCTTCCTCACCAGCTGAACTTTCTGCTCTGCCACTCAAGACTGCCCTATATATGGAAAGCAAAGGCGAAGCCATTTGAGTCTAGACATTGTGAAGAGGCTCAGAGGGAATTAAACTGAACCAGCTGAGAGAAGCAGCAGCTTCCAAGAGGATTTCTCCCAAGAAGGAGAATTCTGATTTGGAGGAATATAAAAAAATTGTTACGGATGTTCTTGGTCACCTGGAATGCAGAATCTGTCACCAGACAGAATGAAAGACTGTTAACTCTCCAGAAATAAATTTCCTGTTTCTTTGGAAAGGTGAATTACAATGCATGGATAAGCCAGGAGTGACTAGAACCTGGAAACGTTACTCTTGGACTACAGTTCCCAGAATTCCCCAACCAGCATGACCAGCCTCTATCTCAAAATTACAGACAACTGTTGAAGACCTAAGAGTTCGAACTCATTGTCCTGGCTATTTCTGCATAACATTCCAAGGTATATTTTGTACAGTATTGTTCAGAATGCATATTCAAATAAAAATTGGGAAGCTGGAGGGTGAACAGGGGTGCTAATAAATTCACATCAAATTCAGTGGCAAATCTGTAGTTCCAGCCACAGACTGGACACTTACCAGATCTGGATCCTGGCTGGTTTCTGGCTGTACTAGGTGTGGTTACATACCCACAGAGACCTCCTCCTGTGCCAAAAGGTGACAAACATTCCACACCATTTTAGCAAAAGGGTTACTTGTGCAGCTATGGCTAGTCCTACCGTGGTTCTATAACCAAAAGCCTTTGAAAACATCAAAACCCCATCCTTAGAGAAATTGTAAGAATACTGAAGGTAGAACAGAGCCACTCAAAATGGACGGCAAAAGACTGGTTGTAGACACTTTCATCCCTATGAAAAATCTAGGTCAAGGGTTATCTTTTTCAGAGAAGAACTTGAGCGGTACCTTTACCAATGTTTAAGGCAGAATAATCACATAAGGAAAAGGGAAAAAAAGGAAGAAGGGAGAGGGGAAAAGAAGGAATGCAACAGCACCTTTAAGACTAATTGGTTCCTATCTTAACATGAACTTTCATGGATATAATCCTACTGTACTTCAGATACAGTACAGAGTGATATCCAGGCCTCAAGATATAAAACATATTTATACAGTTGTGGGAGTGGGATGGAGTGTAGTAGGATCCCTTCCTCCTTTTTTATGCCACAAGAGACTAACACAGCTACTTCTCTGAAAACTACTACATTAGGAGAACACTCCAGGTTGATAAGCTGTTCTGTTGCACAATTTCCTTCTTATATGAACTTATTTGAATGATTTCTGAGAAATTATTTGGATTTACTCACATAGTTACCATTGTGACATCTGGAGTGTCAACAGCGGCACACGCTCATGCTGTGCCTGACATGTGAAGGTTGCTTCTGTTTTGAATTCTTTGTTATGAAAAGTGTTGACAATCAGTTGTAAAGATGGGTTTATGGCTCTGACATCTGTTTCCTCTGCTCCCCCCACCCTCTGGCCTAGAAGGGGAGCAGGCTTGAGACTTCTTCAGCGGGGCTGCTCAGTTTTTTGCTTCTTCTGTATCATTTGTAATCAGACATCGCCTCCCCTTTTGGACATGTACATGCACACTCACTAGTGGGGATGCCAGTTCTCAGGGCCTGGAACCCCTTCACCAGTTCTCAGGGCAAGGGTGCTGCCTTGAAAAGTATGTGTGAGTACATTTTACATGTTTGTTAGACTTTGTGCTTTTTTATTTAAATAGTGCTGTTGTAATTCACTGAGCCAGTGTAATTCACTGAGCCACAGAACAAGAAAATCCAAGGATACTTCGAGCAGCTTGCAGCTACAGAATCGATTCGAAGCCCTCTCTCTTATCAAGGACAATGAGGAAGAACAGCATGGACAGACTTCAGGGGCAGAGCAGGGGACTGTGAGAGGACCACTGCATGGAACAGCAGCTGCGAAGCCTCGGCGGAGGCGTGTGGTGGTGGTGGGAGACTCCTTGCTGCGAGGTACAGAAGCAGTGGTTTGTGGGTCTGACAAGATGACTCGGGAGGTGTGTTGTCTCCTGGGGCAAAGATCCGTGATGTGACAGAGCGGCTAACAAGACTCGTCAAGCCTACGGATCATTACCCCTTCCTTTTGGTCCATGTGGGAACCAATGATACGGCAAGGCACAGCTTTCCCAAGATCAGAAGAGATTATGAGGCTCTGGGGAGGAAGCTGAAAGAAATGGATGCACAGGTTGTCATCTCGTCTCTTCTGCCAGTTGAAGGGCATGGTCCAGGAAGAGAGAGGAAAATAGCCGACGTAAACAACTGGCTCCGTAGATGGTGTCGCCGAGAACAATTTGGATTCTTGGATCATGGACTGCGCTTCCATGAGGGGGGACTTCTGGCAAGAGATGGGGTGCATCTCACACCAGTTGGCAGAAACGTTTTTGCCTACAGTCTCAAGAATTTGATCA
Source organism: Gambelia wislizenii (assembly GCA_030847615.1). Taxonomy (NCBI): domain Eukaryota; kingdom Metazoa; phylum Chordata; class Lepidosauria; order Squamata; family Crotaphytidae; genus Gambelia; species Gambelia wislizenii. Next base: position 335,418,601 of record JAUMIR010000001.1, on the reverse strand, counting down.
GGAGGGCTTTAAACTGAGTCATATGGGGGAGGGAGACAGTATTCTGGAAGGCAAAAGAGCTGGAGAAAATAGTCAAGCTGTCATAGAAGGAACAAGGCAAGCAGCGCAAGGACCCAACAGTGGGAGGCAAAAAAACTTGCACAGGCAGCAAGTAAAGGGAACACGTGGTCTTAAATGTCTCTACACTAATGCACAGAGCATGGGAAATAAGCAAGGTGAACTTGAACTCCTTGCACTACAAAACAAATATGATATAATAGGCATTACTGAAACCTGGTGGGATGAGTCACATGATTGGAATGTAGGAATAGAGGGGTATAACCTTTATAGGAGAAACAGGCCAAACAGGAAAGGAGGAGGAATAGCATTATATGTCAGGGATATTTACACCAGTGAAGAGATCCATGACATCAATACTGGAAGCCAGGTGGAGAGCATCTGGATAAAAATTAAAGGGGAGGGAAACAACACAGATGTTATTGTGGGACTCTACTACAGACCCCCAAGTCAGACAGAGGAATTGGATGATGCCTTTCTAGAACAGATGAACACACACAGAGAAAGGAGAGATGTAGTAGTGATGGGTGACTTCAACTATCCTGATATTTGCTGGAAATCTAACTCAACCAAAACTTCAAGGTCTAGCAAATTCCTTACTTGCTTGGAAGACAATTTCATGGTCCAAAAAGTGGAAGAGGCAACAAGGGGGTCAGCTATTTTAGATCTGATCCTAACCAACAGGGATGACCTGGTTAATGGGGTGCAAGTGGTGGGATCCTTAGGTGAGAGTGATCATGTTCTCCTGGAGTTTGTTATACAATGGAAAGGAGAAGCCAGGCATAGTCAGACACGCATTCTTGACTTTAGGAGAGCTGATTTCAGTAAACTCAGGGAAATACTGGGGGTGATCCCATGGTCAGGAATACTAAAAGAGAAGAGACCTCAAGACGGATGGGACTTTCTCAAAAGGGAGATACTGAAAGCACAATTTCGAACAGTACCATTGAGGAAGAAAAATGGGAGGTGTCTCAAGAAACCAGGATGGATGACTAAAGAAATATCAACAGAACTAAGTTTTAAACGGAACATGTATAAGAAATGGAAAAAGGGGGAAATCACCAAAGAAGAATTCAAACAGATAGCAAACACATGTAGGAGTAAAGTCAGAAAAGCTAAAGCACAGAATGAGCTCAGGCTTGCTAGAGAGGTTAAGAACAATAAAAAGGGTTTTTTTGGGTATGTCCGCAGCAAAAGGAGGAAGAAGGAAATGGTAGGGCCACTACGTGGAGAAGATGGCAAAATGCTAACAGGGGACAGAGAAAAGGCAGAATTACTCAACACCTTCTTTGCCTCAGTGTTTTCAGAAAAGGTAAAGGGGGACCAACCTGAGGATAAAAGTACAGAAGACACAACAGGGGAAATCCAGCACAGAATAAGCAAAGAGGTAGTACAGGAATACCTTCTTAATCTAAATGAATTTAAATCTCCAGGACCAGATGAACTACATCCAAGAGTATTAAAAGAGCTGGCAAATGTAATCTCAGAGCCATTGGCAATAATCTTTGAGAACTCCTGGAGAACAGGAGAAGTTCCAGCAGACTGGAGGAGGGCAAACGTTGTCCCCATCTTCAAAAAGGGGAAAAAAGAGGATCCCAACAATTATCTTCCAGTTAGTCTGACATCAATACCAGGGAAGATTCTAGAGCAGATCATTAAACAGAGAGTCTGTGAACATTTAGAAGGCAATGCCATAATCACAAAAAGTCAACATGGGTTTCAGAGTAACAAGTCATGCCAGACTAATCTGATCTCTTTTTTTGATAAAATTACCAGCTTGGTAGATGAAGGGAACGCTGTGGACATTGCATACCTTGATTTCAGTAAGGCCTTTGACAAGGTTCCCCATGACATTCTTGCAAACAAGCTTGTAAAATGTGGGCTAGACAAGTTAACAGTTCAATGGATTTGTAATTGGTTGACCGGCCAAACCCAAAGGGTGCTCAGCAATGGCTCCTCTTCATCTTGGAAAGATGTGACCAGTGGGGTGCCACAGGGTTCTGTCCTGGGCCCAGTGCTATTCAACATCTTTATCAATGACTTGGATGAGGGAATTATGGGCATACTTACCAAATTTGCAGATGACACCAAATTAGAAGGAGTAGCTAATACCCTGGAGGACAGGATCAAAATTCAAGATGACCTGGAGAAACTGGAGAGCTGGGCCAAAGCTAACAAAATGAAATTCAATACGGAGAAATGTAAGGTAATGCACTTAGGGCGAAAAAATGAAATGCATAGATATAAGATGGGGGAGACCTGGCTGAATGAGACTACGTGCGAAAGGGATCTAGGAGTCCTAGTAGACCACAAGTTGAACATGAGTCAACAGTGTGATGCAGCTGCTAAAAAGGCCAATGCGATTTTGGGCTGCATCAATAGAAGTATAGTGTCCAGATCAAGGGAAGTAATAGTGCCGCTCTATTCTGCCTTGGTCAGACCTCACCTAGAATACTGTGTCCAGTTCTGGGCACCACAATTAAAAAAGGATATTGACAAAGTGGAGCGTGTCCAGAGGAGGGCGACTAAAATGGTGAAAGGTCTGGATACCATGCCTTATGAGGAGAGACTTAGGGAGCTGGGTATGTTTAGCCTGGAAAAAAGACGGTTAAGAGGCGATATGATAGCCCTGTTTAAGTATTTGAAGGGGTGTCACGTTGAGGATGGAGCAAGCTTGTTTTCTGCTGCTCCAGAGAATGGAACACGGAGCAATGGATGCAAGCTCCAGGAACAGAGATTCCACCTCAACATGAGGAGGAACTTTTTGACAGTAAGAGCTGTTCGGCAGTGGAACACACTCCCTCGGAGCGTGGTGGGGTCTCCTTCCTTGGAGGTCTTTAAACAGAGGCTGGATGGCCATCTGTCAGGGATGCTTTGATCGTGATTTCCTGCATGGCAGGGGGTTGGACTGGATGGCCCTCGTGGTCTCTTCCAACTCTGCAATTCTATGATTCTATGAGTAGTGGTTTGAGTGCTGGACTAGGACACTGGGAGACCAGGGTTTGAATTCCTGCTCAGCCATGGAAACTGGGTGACCTTGGGCAAGTTACACTCTCTCAGCTTCAAAGGAAGGCAATGGCAAACCCCCTCTGAATAAATCTTGCCAAGAAAACCCTGTGATGGGGTGACCATAAGTCGGAAATGACTTGAAGGAACACAACAACAAATTCACTGAGAGAGGGGAAAAGCCATGTAGGTAATGAGCCGTCCAGAGATTAAGAAGCTGAGGGATCAGGCGATAACTGGGAAAACCAAGATAGTAAGAGAAATGTACAAAAGAGTAGTCAGGATCCAATTTCAAGGCTCTAGAAAGCAGGGCAAAGCCTTTGGGCTGGCTTGGGTGTCTTTTCCCCAGAGTGGGGGATAGACATTGTTTCCAGCAGCTGGCCAGTGTTTTGCTGCCTGCCTTATCTAGGCAGGCTGATTGTTCCATGAGAATGGCTGAGGCACCACCACCTGAGATGCAGGTGGGTGGCACAGCAAGGATGCTCTGTGCAACTGGGTTTGAGATTTCAGGCATCATGCTTAATTGTATCACTAGGGTCTGTCCCATGTAACATAAGAGGGCCCACCTATCCCCTGTGAGGAGTCAATTCCTAAATCTCAGGTTTTGCCTCTGAAATCTCAGGACCTGAGATATTCCTGGGAGGGCAACCCTACTCACTAGAGAGGCGAAGTTGTTGGAAATCCCAAAACCATGAACCCATAAGAACACCCTTGTTTCACCCAGTTTGTTTTGGTTTGTTTAAGAAAAGTACTATATCTCACAGTAAGCCTTTTCTTCCCACAATGCATTGCAGTTTTCCAGCCTACTTTTCTAGTACCTGATTAGGAGAAGAATCTAGATGGGGTGGTGGACGGAATATGTACCTGGCTTCTATTTCCAGAGAAGGGACAAATAAGCTATTGATCTTACTGGGTTGTGCTTGATTTTCTTCCCTGCATATTTATTTCCTAATGAAGGATGTGGAGCCTATTATGTTGCCTGGACATAATGTATTGACAAAGATGGTGCCTCCACCTTTGTTGTCGTTGTTATGTGCCATTGAGTCAACTTATACTTGTGGTGACCCTATGAACGAGAGATCTCCAAGGAATCCTGTTACGAGCTGCCCTGCTCAGGTCTTGCAAACCTACTTTGTTGTGACTCCAACAGTATCACCTCCCCCACTTTTTTTTTAATTCCTCCTGTATAATTTTGTATTATATTTTACCTGATGAAGAAGCCAGTGGAGCTTTGAAAGCTTGCATGATGTGTTTTCTGCATTTTGGTTGACCAATAAAGGTATCACTCTTTTGTGGATTGTGGATTTTATTTTATTTTGCTATATGACTACACATCAATATTTTTTCTGGATTTGAAGATACTGGATTTAGCTGCAACAGGGGAATCCACAACAAGAGGGAGCTAAGAATTGGGGTGTTAACTCTTAGAAGTTTCTACCTCCAACAAAGGTAAAACTTTTTCTTTTTGGCTATGATTGGCTGAGTTTTACCTATATAGCACCTAATTCCCCCCACCCCCAGATATAGCAATACAGAGACTTCTTGAGAAATTCAGTGTTCTCTGCCTAAGAAAGAGGCCTGTGGCTTCACAAATGACAGAGACATCCTGGATCAGGATTTGACTCCCAGGGCAAGAATGCTGTCTTGGAAAGTGTGTGTGCATATCTGTGTACTGCGCCTATTGGGTACGGCAAGATTCTGCCCACACCTCTCCTCTCCTCCCTGCTGAGTTAGTTGAGTGCAAAGGAGTTTTGCCTTCTGAACTCAGCTTGCAGCAACTGAAGTAAGCTGAGGACAAAGGGGGGAAGGGGGAGGAGGAGGAGAGAAACATTGGGACATTTTAAAAGCAGCTGGGAAAGTGGGGCAACAGAGCAAATCAGGACAGTTGGAGGGTATGCAGTCCTGACACTCAAGATAAGAAATACAAGTACTGTATATCCTAAAGAGAATATAGAAAAATTGCAGCTGAGTCTTTTCCATCTTTTCTTCACTGTCACCTCTGAACAAGAGTAAATATTTATGTGGCTAAAAATGCTTCCCTCTGTGTCTCTGTCTTATTGCCTACACATATACTACAAATGGAAAACCCATCTTGGCAAGATGGTATTTGTTGTTGTTATGTACCTTCAAGTCAACTCTCATTTGTGGCAATGCTGCCATAGGGTTTTCTTGGCAAAATTTGTTTAGCGGGGTTTTTCCATTGCCTTCCTCTGAAGCTGTGAGACTATGACTTGCCCATGGTCACCCAGTGGATTTCCATGGCTGAGCAGGGATTTGAACCCTGGTCTCTAGAGTCATAGTCCAATGCTCAAAACCACTATACCACGCTGGCTCCTAAGATTATATACTCTTACCAATTTAATTTTTTAATTTTGCATGGACAGTGTTTTGATTGTTTTAATTTTGCATGGACAGTGCTCAGATATACTGTACACACAAAGAGTGCACAGCAGGCTCAAGGTCTCCTTGTAGAGTTAGGTGTGAAAATGCCTAAAGATGAAGAAAAGTTCTAGATAACGCAGAGGAAAATGGCATGCTGGAAACCAGGAGTACTTCAGGGTACTGATTTGGGTTGGGAGCTGTTCAACCTCCCCTCTATAGCACTGCTGCTTGCTGACAGAGCCAGGACATTGTGCTGGGTGATCCATCGGTCCTAATCCACAAGGGGCTGCTGTGGAGAAACATACAAGACAGTGACAGTAGTAAGTATTGCAAACCAAGGCTTTCTGGCAGGAAAGCATGAGGATATCTGATCATAACTAAGAAAAATTAGAGCTGAACATAACATTTACACAGTAGCCTCATTGGTTGAGATTGCATAGCATAAATCTCCACATGAAGAGATATGTATCAATTGTGCTATGTGACCCTTGTGTTGAGTGGCAGCATTGCACAACTGAATGTGCAACAGAAACAGTATTATCACCAGTTGTAGCAGGGGTGGATATACAGTTGTCCCTCTGTATCCATGGATTTGGTATCCACGGATTTAAGTATTCATGGCTTGGAAATATTCTTAAAAAAATAATAATCCAAAAAGCAAACCTTGATTTTGCCATCTTATATAAGGGACACCATTTTGCTATGCCATTGCATATAATGGGACATGAGTATTCACGGAGTTTGGTATCCATGGGAGGTCCTGGAACCAAACCCCAGTGAATATGAAGGGACAACTGTATATGCATTGGCTAATAATGCAGATCTGCCTGTGCAGCTGTCCTTCTGTGACCCTGTGAGTGTTGCACAAGGGATAAAAAGGTTCCATTAGAGAACTTACACATGCACCAGTAATCAACTGGTGAATCCTTCAGCTTCAGGGCTTACACATACATAATAAAATGAAAACTGACTCAGTTGTCAGTTTTGCCTGTTCGTCCCTCTCCATCCCACCCAATCCAACTTGCCAAACAATCCTTTTTCTAAAAGTAGCTTAGATACATTTGTATTTATAATGGTTAATCCTCCATTAGGCCCAAACTAAAACTTTAAGAAAAAAATCAGCTAGCTACACTAATAGTTTCCATAAAAGGAAAGGAAAGGGAGTTGGTGTTGCCACAGGTACTAGACAATATACGGTAGGTCTTTCGCAGACAGTTTTTCCTTAGTTCAAAATGAAACACAGGAAACCTACAGAATCCTCCTTCCCAGGTTCACTTCAGGGGGGGCAAGATGGGAAAAAGTTAGACAGACAGACATATATAGTCAGTCAGTCAGTCAGTCCATCAGATAGACGGACAGCAGTGACGGTGCTTTCAAGCTGCACCTCCTGCTCTTTCAACTGTTTATTAGTCTGTGCTAGTGACAATTTGGAAAAAGAGTACAAGGAGATGTTCTGCTCGTGAGATCATCTTTTTGTGCAAGGGAAGAGGCAAAGATGGGATGGGTGACAATCTTGCTTTCCCCAAACAGGAGGCTGTGCCAGTCTAGTCATCCATCCCCCCACCCAAATCTGCCTCCACCTGTGCCAGGAGCCACTAGGGAAGCGGTCCCCATCCGTGCCTCAGCTCTCACTATCGATTCTTTCATTTCCGGCTTTATTATCTGTACGCTGCACCAGAGAAAGCGTTAAATAATTCACCAATGTGAACCCGACACAGATGTTCCCGGAGGCAGCTGGATGCGAAGCCCAGGCTGTGTCTGAGCTGCCGAGATAGCAGCATCCCTGGGGCCAGCTGAGGAGAGGAAGAAGGATGGCGGATCCCTGTAGGAAAGCAAAGGGAAAGAGGGAGTCTGTAGACTCTCACTAGCTCATCTCCAGTTCCAGGATGTAAGGGGACTCCTTTGGCAGAACTCTAATATAGTTTAAAGCCCTGGATAACCTTTCCAGTTCAGCCCTGTTCCTTAACTAGCGGCAATTAGTCTTTACCCCAAGCTCCCATTTACTCATTTGGATTACAACTCCCATAATCCTTCCCAGCAAGCATGGCTATGTTGGCTGGAGGATTCTGGAAGTTGTAGTCCAAACAAGTAAATTTACCAACCTCTGGGAATTCTCCATTTATATTATGCTTTCCTGGCATTTCCAGTGTGTGATTCCTCCCAAATTCATGCACCCATCATTAGCCATAAATTCAGTGGGAAGCTGCATACTGGGCAGATGGAGCATTTGCCCCTAGAAATAAGAGTTCCTGGGTGTTGTGTGTATGGGTGTGGGTAGGTACACATATATCTCAAACCAGTGCACAATTCCATTAGTCACCACCACTGGTCTGTGTCAGCTACATAACTATAGGCCACCACACTTGTCCTGTCAATTGGCAGAGCATTGTGGACAGAATCCTGTTGGTGGCTTATGCTGGCATATGCCCTGGTTGCCTCCCTTTAGGGGTTGTGCAAGAAGTACCCAGTAACTCCTTGCACAATGCCTTTCCTCCAGGTACACAAGAGCACCCAGAGGCTCTTGGGTGCTCCTCTTTTCCTCCCAGGAGCCATTTGGCTGAGGGGATGCACCCGGAGGCCCTTCTCCTTGCACATCCAGGCAGGAGGAAATAGCCTTCACCCTCTGAAAACCAGTGTACATATGCTGAGGGAGATTTACTCTCTGCCAGTGGACCAATAGGACCTTGGCCTTGTCAGCTGATGCCCAAGGTTGATGCCTGACCAGCCAACACTATATAGCTCTAACCCCAGATATTATTCCTCAGTCTGAAGGACACCAAGGAAATCCTGGTTTGGCTAATTGCCTGCTCCCTGCCACTGTAGGGTTCCTACCTCTGGCCCACTGGAAAGAAAAACAGAGGAGAAAAACTGCTGGATCAGATCAAAGACCATCTAGTCCAGCATTCTGTTTACACAATGGCCAGAGTGCCTAAGGGATGCCCACCAGCAGGGCATGAGTGCCACACTGGGATGCCACTGGCACATACCTCTAGAACTTAGTAGTTTCCAAACTTGGGCTATGTTACCTGCCCCTAGACTTTTGGATGATGCTTAATGGAACCTCACCTTTTACTTATCGCAAACCAGGTTAGCTGCTTTTGGTCTCTTTGAATTGCCACTACTGGGACTTGACCCATGCCAGCCTGCACCATGCTACTCACTTCTGGTTGAAAATAGTGATTCCTTACAGCCAGTGAAATCTAATCACAGAGATAGTCTTCCCTACCCTGCTGCTCTCCAAATGTGTTAGATTGCATCTCCTAACCTTTCCAGACAGCATGGTCAATCGTTAGGGATAATGGGAGCTGTAGTCCAATCATATCCAGAAAAGTTAAGGAAAGCTACATCCAGAAATCTGATGTCTGCTAGATTTTGACCAGAGGAGATGTAAGCACAGGTACTGGGGAAGAGCTGGGGAAATGGTGACCCTTCAGATGTTACTAAATACTACATCAGCCCCAACAAGCCTGGCCTGTGGTGAGGCAGGATTGAAGTAGGAGATCAGCAACATCTGGAGTGCAAATGGTTCCCTACCTGTGCATTAGGTTATGCACATGAGGTCCCAGATGTTGTTGGAATATAAGTCCCATCCTCCCCAACCAGCATGGGCAACAATTAGAGATGATGGGGCTTGTAGTGCAACAACATCTGGGACCCCAAGGTTTGAAGAGGCTGGTGAGAAGTTAGTTCAGGGCATATTCCAGATCAGGAGAAAAAAGGAGGGTTTTTTCAGACTCACTACCACCCCCACCAAACTCCAAAAGCCCCACAGTAATCCTAAAATAGGTTTCTCCTCAGATTCCTGGCAGGATACTGCTCAGTCCCAGCACACACGCACACAGCCTGTCCACTCCCAGCCCAGGTCTTTCCTAAACTTCCTCACATGGCTCAGCTGGCACACCTTGTTTCCTGAGCTGCACCTCTCTGCCCTCACCACTTCAGCCTCAAGTATTTCCTGTGTCAAAATAGATTTATTCCCAGACAAAGCACTGCATTTGCTTGGTGCTTTGCTCTGGCTGTAAATACAGATCAATAATTTAAGGGGGTAAAAACTATTAATAGAATGGGTGGGGTGGGGAAACATGTTCACTGGAGAGACGGGAAAGTCATGGCAAAGATCACCTTGGACTATGTACAGATCAGTGGTGTTTGATGAGGGGAGGAACTGGGGGTTGCCCAGCGGTAACAAGGTGAAGGCATAACCTTATATCACAAGAGAGGGCTCAGCAAACGGATGAAGGCCAGGCATTTTAGAGATCATCCAAAGAGCATCAAGCGTTTGTGGAACAAGCTGCTTAGTTGTCCTTAATCCACAGGAAAGCATGGTCCACTGGAGGGTGGAGGACCCGTGCCATATGGTTTCAGTTGTTCTACAACTCCCTTGTCCATGCTGGAGTCTGACAACATGTAGCATGTCCAACTCTGGCTCTAGATTAAGGGCCATGTAGTTGGGATCTATACTTGAGTACTGGGGACAGGAGGGTGATCCTGGCACACAGGAGGAAGCCTGTGACTCTTTTCCCCAATGGACCAGTCTGTCTTTACAAAATGGAAGCAGTAAGGCAGACAAAACAAAATGGCTCCATCCACTCCATTTTTGCCAGTCCAGGAGGCAAAATTCAGGAGGCAGGAGTGGGGTGCTAGGAAGGGAGGTTGGTCAAAGTTCAACTGTGGGCGGAACTAGGAAATCCAGGCTAGCCAAAAAAAAAAAAAAAAAAAAACCTTCAATATGAGACAGCTGCTGTCAAGCTTTCTCTTCTTAGAGAAGTCCTGTTGCACATGGCCTGTCTCCTAAAAAATCCCTAAGCATCTGACAGTGACCAACTGAGTATTGCAGAGGGTTCTGGGAGATTCCCCAGAACAACTTTCAACCAACTGCTGCATTCTATTTATGTTGGACTACAGTTCTCCTGATCTTCAGCCATTCTCCACTCTCATTTGGGCATTCCTAGTGGACCAAAGGAAAGGATCCACCAGTTTGGTTTCTCTCAGCCAAGGAAGACACCTCATTCATGAGGGATACAGTCCCATCATATTCCCAAACTTGGGTCACCACATGTTGTTGGACTCCCAGAAGCTCCAGCCAATATGGCCAGTGCCCAGGGATGCTAGGAACTGTAGGCCAACAACACAGGGGACAACCTGAGTTTGGGAACCACTGCTCTAGGCAAAGGCCAAAATGCCAGCCTTAATACAGTCTTCTGGCTGTTTAGCCCTGCTAATTGTTCTGGCACCTCTTTTGCAAATGTCAGCCTACAAATGGCTTACCAATTGGTCCATTTGATGTGCCTGATGCCAACAAGTAAGCAGGAAGTCCCAGGTGCTCAAAGACAGGACTACCGGTACTTTAAACATGGCCAGAAGAATTAAAGGTTGCTGCCAAGAGGCCACTGTCTGGCAATCTCTCCCTGTCATTTTCTCCTCCATTTCCAGGTGGTGGCTGTGGGTAAACAGGAGAGGAGGCCCACCACTTATAGTCTGCACAATGACAATGGGAATTGCATGGCAGGCAGGGTGTGCACTGAATGATTGCATTTATAATTGCAGGGATTGCTGTGAGGGGAGTGTGGCCTGCCACCAGTGTAGCATTGCCAGACCATCAATAATCCTCTCCCTGGGCTCATAGCATAGCCAATTTTATTATTTATCCTAGCACATTTCATGCCAGTGACTGCTTCTAAAATGGGGTCCTCACAAACAGCTGGCTATACCCCCCTCCTGCAGCATGACTTTTCTCAGCATTTAAAAGGGGTTGCTGTCTTTTTAAGCCAAGCAACCAAGAAGCAATGAAAGACTACTCCTTCCTGTCAAATAAAGTATCTTTCTTTCCCCTTTCCCGTTCTCTTTTCTCCATGGTGTTTTTCAGCCTGTGCAAGGTTGCTTAGAAATTTATCTGGGCTTCCCTCCAACAGAGGTTCAATCCTATCTGGTACGCTGCCCACCACACAACAGTTTTGCCTACCTGTACCACCTCCTCCTGCCATGTGCAGGTGCAGAGATAAGCTGGGTGTTTTTTAAGGTGGTGGTTTCTGAACCTTGGCCCTCCACATCTTTTGAATTTCCGATCTCAGAGTGCCATTGACCATGCTGGCTAAGGCTTCTAGGATTAGAAATAAAAACAAATATCTGGAGGGCCAAAAGCTGAGAGTCACTGTCTTAGGGCACTTTTTCGTTTGATGTGGGGTGATGATGAAACCAAGGAATCCTACTGAGCCCCAGTGCCCTATGTGAACTAACTCATATGCCCTAAAGTGCCCTTCCCCAACCTGAGGCCCTACAGATGTGCTACACTGCAACTTGGATTCAAATTAGAAGAAAAGAGATTCCACCTAAACATTAGGAATAACTTATTTTCTGAAAGAGATGTTTGGCAGTGGAATTGACTTCTACGGAGGATGGTGGACTCTCCTTCTTTGAAGGCCTTTAAACAGAGGCTGGACAGGCATCTTTCAGGAATGCTTTAGTTGTGTATTCCTACATGGCAGGGGGTTGGATTAGATGTCCCTTGCGCGCCTTTCCAGCTCTAAGATTCTATGATTTTATGATTCGACCATGTCCAGCCAGCATCTGAATATTTAGATGAGACTAGTGGCCATAGTTGGGGGAGGGAGGAGGAACCTGGGAGCTGTAGCCTCCAGAAAGTAACTTTTTTCAAGATCTGGATGAGACTGATGTTTCTCAGCCACTGAAAAAAGGAGAGAACTGTAGTATGTGGGGAAATCATTACTGTAATGCAATACAATCTTGTGTATCCCATGTTAAGTTCAGGTTAGGAATTTTCCCTGCATGCATAAGTTCTTCCACTCCCCCTTTTCTTAACTAGGCAATTTCAGCCAATGGGAGCAATGGGTCATTCATCACATGACCTAATTTAAATATTATATGACACTTTGTCTAAGTTCCTTTTAAGTTTTGTCTCCATGTGGCTGGAGCCATATTTGCCTTATTTGCTCTCTTAGGAGAGTCTTTGAGTCACCATGTAGCATGTAGCCCACACCACTTAAAGGCTGGGTGAGTCTTTTCCTACCCTAAACCCTCTTAGTTAGTTAGGGATCTTTTAAGTTTGTTTTAATATGTAGATTAAGATTGATATACCTTCAGTAAACTTTTGATATGCTTTTTAAGCTGACTTTTTTTGTTGTTTTAATGAGTCTAATTGATTGGGTGATCAGACCACACATTTAAAAGTTAATTGAGTTGTGTCTGCATTCCAATGCTTTACTCTGCTTAATTTGAAAGAAAAGTGGATTTTACTTTTAAAGAAGATATTTTTATTTTTAAAAGGGCTAGAGCCCTGGAATTTTTTTATTAACACAGTTTTAATTTTAGACTCATACCTCTCAACAAGAACAACCCAAAGAGGCAGCATATTACACTATGCCAGCGGCTCTTAATCTCTTCTTTACCAGGGACATCCTTTAGATATCTTTTGTTTCTGCAGATCTCCAAGACTTAACTCAAGATTTAAAACCCTGATGATGATGATGATGGTGATGATTATACCTGATAATAATACCTGATGGTGATAATAATAGCAATAATAGCATTAGCAACAATTACACCCTCCATGAAACCTTCCCTCAGAGGCACAGGAGGGGAAGGGAAGACTTTTCTCCTGCTTCTTCCTGCAAGTTTGTGGCTGGAGTGAATAGCAATGCACAGGCCATGACACCCAGCCAGCCTTTGCCTTGGCTCCTCTCATGTGGCCACTCCACTGCTGGGGAGAGGTGGACCAAGCAACCTTCAAGTCTTCACAGACCCCCTGTGAGGACATCATGGCCCCTGGGGGTTCCCGGACCACAGGTTAAGAACCACTGCACTATGTCTTTCCCTGTCCTGTATGAGGCTGATGGGAGGATGCCTACCTCTGCTCATGGCTTCAAAATGGCACCTTTGTACCAGATCTACCCTGTGGGGTATATATTTCTCCTCTGTAAAGCACTATGTAAAGCCTATGGCACTATATAAATAAATGTAATAATAATAATAATAATAATAATAATAATTGGGGGGAGCATCTGAACAGAGCTTTGTTTGTTTGTTTTTTCCTGAGTTTGATGGTGCAAGTTCCAAAGCCTTCTCTTCCTCTACATCTGTGCCTCTGGCTGCTTGGAGTCTGCCAATGGCAAGGAGACCAAGGTGGGTGAGGTAGGGCAGAGAAAGCAAGCTTTTGGGCATACTAAGAAATGAGAACAAGAATGGCATATGAGATGGGTGCCAAAATGCTCTACAACCAGCTGCATTCCTGGGGTAGAATGAAGGATAGAAGTAATTCCACTGAGTTACTTGCCAGCTGGTGGGGAGTTGGTTGGCACTTCCTGGCAATGAGGAAACAAGAGGAAGGCAGGAGCAGAATGTATTACAGAGCTGTAGCTTTTAGGTGGCTCTGTTTCTCTGCTGAATGCAAATAGAATTCATGGCAATGATATTCTTATCTATTTGCTAATTGTATCTTGCCTCTCCTGCATTGCTTGGAATTTTTTTAAAGGGAGCTCCAATTTGAGTACATTAGAGTAATCCAAATGGGAAGTAACCAAGGCATGTGTCACCATGTCAGATCAGATATATCCAGAAAAATGCATAACTGGTGCACTAGTCTTAACTGTGCAAATGCATTTCTGGTTATCGTTGAAATCTGGGCCTCCAGGTTCAAGGCTGAATCCCAGAGTACACCAAAACTATGATCCTGTGCCTTCAGAAGAAGTGTAACTCCATATAGCGCAGGCTGAATTCCTATTCCTAGATCTGTCATTTGAATGACCAGGAATACCTCAGTCTTACCTGGATTAAGCCTCAATTTGTTCTCTTGTTCAGTCTATTACAGACTCCAGGCATTGGTTAGCAGGGAAACAGCTTCCTTGAAATTCCTTGGAAAGGAATGATAGAGCTGGTTGTCATCAGCATACTCTTGACACCTGATCCCAAAGCTCTGCAAGTCTTTCCCATCAGTTTCATGTAGAGAGCATGGGGGCAGGGGAGAGAAAGCTAGGGAAGCCCTCAGGCCATTAGCCAAGGAATTGAACAGGAGTCCCTCGGCACCACCTTGTGAGTCCTCAAGGAAGGACCAGAGACACTGTAAAAAAAAAGTGCCTCTAAGCTCAAGCTTCCAGTGAATGAATTCAGAAAGCTACCATGGTCAAAGGTATCTAAAGGCACTGAGAGTTCCAGAAGAACCAACGTGGAGATACTCTCCCTGTCCAGTTCCCAACATAAGTCATTTACCAAGGTAACCAAAACCATCTCCATCCCATAACCAGGCCTGCTGCTAGACTGAAATGGATCCAGATAATCTTGTTCCTCCAGGAAACCCTGGAGCCAAGAGGCTACCACATGCTCTAGTGCCTTGCCCAAAAATGGAATATTGGAGACTGGACAACAATTATCTGATACAGTGGGAACCAGGGAAGGGTTTTTTGAGTAGAAGCTTTACAACAGCCTCCTTGAGGCATGGTGGGACCCTACCTCACTGTAAGGAGGCATTCATCGCTCCCATTTCCCACTCAGCTAGTCCCTCTCTGGCGTGCTGAAGAAGCCAGGAGGAACAAGGATCTAGTAAGGATGTGGTGGCTCTCACCTCTCCAAGGATCCTGTCCATATCCTTGGGCTACATAAATCAAAAAGTCTCCATTACTGAACAAGGAGGGACCAGAGTTACATCCACCAGACCTGGCTCCAAAAGGGCAGAAATTGTCCCTCACAAGCATTGCAATCATAATGCAGTTTTCTCTTAGTATGTGGTAAATACTGGGGAAAGGAAACAGTTATATATAAGCAGTTATTTATTTGGAAACAGGGTTCAAAGCCATCTATATGGCTCTCCTCACCCACTTCACTTTATCCTCACAACAGCCCTGTCCTGCCAGTCAGACTGAAAGAGAGAGATTGCACCAAGGATATCCAGCAAATTTAATAGTTCCATGTTGATTTGAAGGTGGATCTCTCAAGTCCCAGCCCAACATTCTAATCATGATAGCACACTGGCTCACAAATCCTACCTTCTAAGCTTAAGAGGCAGAGCCTGGGTGGTCATAATAAACAAGAGTAAAGAACAAATACTGCTTAATGTTAATTAGTGCCTTCTACAAGTTCAGAGTGATCCATGTCAGTTATCTCAGTGACCATTAGCAGCAGCCCTGTAAGGGAGGTTTGCATTTTCTGCCTCTCATATGTATTTTTTTTAACTTCTCAAATGTAGAGAATGGAAGCTGAGAGAACACTTTAAGCAAACTACTACACAGCAGGTTTATGGTAGAGGCAATATCTGAACTCAGGACTTGCTTAATCTCTCAGTCACTGCATGAACTAGCAGGAAAGTCCAATTATTATTTATAAACAGGGGCCAACATGAGAGGCAAATGAAAAAGAGGGAGGGAGGGAGAGAGAGAGATTCAATGACTGCAACAGTTCTGTAGATTTGCAGAGCTGGTGCTAAAAATAAAGTATTGCTGTTCTCCTAATGTATAAAAAACTGCTTATAGATCTTGCTCTGTAATCACATCAGTCCAAAAATCTATCCATTCCCCATCATGGTCCAGCAATGCAAAGAGAAAGCAAGAAACACAGCTGACAGGGTAGGTAGACAAGCATGCTAGCATCCTACAGTCAGATCTGAGCACTATGTACTGTACTCAAGAAGTGCCCAGCATCCTGGGCAATGCTATAACCAAAGAGGTGGAACTATTTCACCTGCTTGGGCAGATCTGCCAGCTGCAGCTGCACCTCCACCAATGGCTACATGACTATGCCTTCATGGCTTCCCAGATTGATTTTTGCAATACCCTCTCTACAGGACTGTCTTTGAAAAGTGTTTGGAAATTGCAGCTGGTGCAAACTACAGCTGTCTGGCAAGCTGCCGTGGGGGGGGGGGGCAAAGGACACCATGTTACACCAGCATTGATGAGCTTGCCTTGGCTGGCAGTTCTCCAGGCAAGACTCAGGATCCTAGTTTTAATCTTCAAAGCCCTCAGCAGTGTCAATCAGTCATATGCAATTCCTTCACTTATTAAGGTAAGTGAGTGAAGTCTTGCTCCATGCACCCCATCTCCCCCCACATGAAAAAAAAAACTGGAGGTAAGGTTGATGCTGTAAGGAAAAGGAATATCTCTCAGTAATAGCCCCCTAACTGTGGAATCCCTTTCTTAGAGAAGCCCCCAAGTTATGTCTCTCTTAAGTTTAAGGAATAGGGTCAAAGTATCCCTGCTTAAATAGGCTTTCAAGCCGTCTTGTTGTCCCTCCCCCAATTCTCCCCATGCTGTGGGTCAGTGATCTCCATTTGTTGGTTGCTTTAATGCACATTTGATCTTTGTTCTATTGTACCTTACTGCAAACCATATTGTGTTACCTTTTGAGCAGGAAGCTGGGGCACATGTTTTACAACTTATATTTGTTTATAGCTGATCAGATCCTTAGGAAATGGATTATTTAGCACGACAAAAAGAGATTAAAAACAACTATGAGACCTGTGGTACCTTAAGGACTAACAAATGTATTATGGCATTTGCTCATGGTATAATGCTTTGTGTTCAGGACCATGGACAGCACCAGGGTGGCAACCTGAGTGCAGGACCAAGGACAGCACCCACTTCTTCATGCTAAACTGTGGCAGCTTCAGAAAGCCCCCTCCCGCCCTGCAGCCACAGACGTGTAAAAAGATAATCTCCTATTCAACAGGAATGTTAAGGGACAAATTCTGGGGTAAACAGGCCTAAATAGGGAGCCCCTGTGGTGACAAGATTTATTCAGACAATTGTCATTGCCTTCTTCTGAGGTTGAGAGAATATGACTTGCCCAAGGTCACCCAGAATCCATGGCTAAGCAGGGATTCAAACCCTGGTCTCCCATAATCCTAGTCCAACACTCAAATACTACACTATGCTGGCTCACATATTTAATTGCTAAAGTCTACAAAATTAGCCTAAATCCCCACCATTTACCTAATACTTCCATTTAAAAAACAGCTTAGCTTATCTGAGGTAAAACAAAAAAGGGGAATAGAGTCTGCAATCACCACAGTATCAACAGTACAACTATCTATGGGCCAAAGAAATAGATTTAAGGGGAAAGTAGAGTCCATTGGGCCTTGTCTTAATTTCTTGGTCTTGACTGTGAGTGATGGGAATGGATGCTAAGGGTGATGACTAGGTACAACGTAAGCAGGAATGTTTTTTTAAAAAATGGATCTATAAAATTCACAGGTAGCCATTTGTTACATTTATATTCTGCCTTTCCTCAGCAAACTCAAAGTGGCATAAATGGCTCTCCTCCCCCCAACTTTATCCTCACAAAATCCCTGTGATGTAGGTGAAGCTGAGAGAATGACTGATCCAGTGAGCTCCATGCCATCACTTGACTCTAGATCTCCAAATCCCAGTTCCAACCCCCTTAACCTTGAGTTGGAATTGATCAGGCCTCCCAGGTATCCTTTGACTCCAAATCCCAACAGCCCTATGGTTTGAAATTCTTGGGACTACAGTCCAACAACCTTTGGAGAGCCACATGATTTGCTCCCTTGTTCTAACCACAATACCAGAGAGAAAGAATCCAAAAATCACTCCTAGGGTAAGAACTTTATTAGAACAAACTAAAATATCACAAAACAACTATCTAAACACTGTGACTCTTAAAACACCAAAGTGACAAGAATGGCAAGGGTCCTACTGTCTCTAAAGTTGCATTGCACTGGTGAATGTTCCCTAAAGCAGATCCCTTAGAGGTGCTGCTACCATCACATTCAGCTTTCAGAGGAGCAGGTTGTATGCATTATATGTACAAATAACATGCAGTGTACACATCCCTTGTGGTGGCGTCCAGAAGGTCAGCAATACAGCCAAAGGTGATGCCTAATCCAGATGGACAGATAGGTTCTAAACAATGCTTTTGACAGAAAGCTGAATTCTCACTGTCAGGAATTAACAAAAGCACTTCACATTTTATCAGTGTTCATGTTCTGGCCACATTGTTCCAAAGTTGTAGAGACCAGCAGGAAGGTTGAGGTGAACAACTATTGAGGCCTATCCAATCATGATAACAACTGCATCATACTTCCTCCCACCCCAGTTCCTTTAGCTTCAAAGCCCCCACTTGTCCATGAACAAAGAAGGTTTGGTGTCCTCCTAGACCAAATGATTCATCCTCTTTCTGTCTCCCTTTGTTGTTAACTGTCTTCAAATCAACTTCAACTCATGGTGACCCTGTGAATGAGACACTCCAAGACCTCTGTCCTCAACTGCTCTGTTTAGTCCCTGCAGGCTAAGAGCCAGGGCCTCTTTGATTGAGTCTATCCATCTGGCCTTCCTCTATTTCTGCTGCCCTCTGCTTTTCCTGGCATTATTGTCTTTTCTAATCAGTCATACCTTCTCATGATGTGGCCGAAGTACGATAGTCTCAGTTTAGTTGTCAGTCTCAATGTAGTTTGTCTCGGCTTCCAGGGAGAGTTCAGGCTTGATTTGCTCCAGGACCCTAGGGTTCAGATAATGGTCAAGGCAGTAACTCCTTTGGCAAAGGTGAAGCTGTCAGGCATGGCCCAGTGAATATGGTGACAGTCAGCACTGGTTCTGGCTCATTACCAGAAGATTAGTCTTTGATCCCAAGTGGCTTGGCCCAGGGGATAGATATTCTGGGAAGCAGGAAAGGTTAATTTCAGGGAGATTAGGTTTGTGCCTCACTGGGATGTGAAATTGAGGTAAATCTGTTCATCTGAATGAAAGGAACAGCTGCAGCACACAGCAGGGGATCTGCTAAAAATAGTCTGGTATTTACCTGTCAGAGCCTGGACACGTTTTGAGGGAGGCCACGTGGCTGGCTGGGAGCACATCTGTACAAATAATGGGCCTGCTCTCTGAAGGAGATAGGGATGTCTCCCCTATTTCTCACTATCTGGCGGGTTCAAAACCTATAGAAAAAGGGCCAGCTATACTATGAGGCAGAGTGAGGTGATTGCCTCAAGGAGTAGATGACAGCCCCAACCCTGACATGCCTCTCAAGCTCTCAGTGATTATCTTCTCTATAAGGGCAGAGCTCTGTGTGCCAAGCCCCACAGCCTGTCCTGCACCTAGAAACCAGCCTATTGGCCTCATATGTCAAGGGACCCTATTTCATTTCCAGTATTGAGGCAAGAGTCGAGTGCCAGTTTAGTTGGCTTCAGGGTGTAAAAGACTGGAAATGTCTTGAGCTGGAAATTACTGTACAGCCATGTTTTCTGAACTAGCCCAGAACCAAGATGATCCAAACACCAAGATTTCAAGCTGAGCCTGAGTTGGTATCACAAAGCTGGACAGAACCAAAAGGCTACCTAGGCAGGACTATACCATGTCTCAGCCCCATCCCCCAACATTCTATGTCACCCAGCTCAAAGTAAGCCGCTTATGTTAGTAAAGGAGGACAAACAAGAAGAAGTGCAGGGGAAGGTGCAAAAGGTCCACTGCCTAGGTGCCATCACTGAGTAGTACCTGAACATGTTTAAGGGCTGTACATGTGTAGGCATTGCAGGGCAGTCTTAGGATATTCTGCTGCTCGAGACAGAGCAGCAAACAGTACCTCCCACTCATTTAAACCGAAGGTGCATAGTACTCAAAATCAGCTGAGTTACGTTAGCATATCTGGCAGACCCCCCCCCTTCCATGGCACTAAAATCAAGAGGTGGAGGAGGAATAATCATATACTAAACATATGGTGCCCTTATTGGCCTTTCATGACATGCTAAATCTGCTGCCTCACTCTGCCTAATGGTAGGACCAGCACAGTGGTGCTGCACCTACTCAGAGATGGATAGCTGTCTGCCCAGGACTGAAGCTAGTTCCGATAGTAAGCTACTCTAAAGGGCTGCATGCAAATGAAGGCCTTGCAACGAATGAACCTGGACTTCATCAGTTATAACTTGACAGCAGGGTACAGCAGCATGTACCCTGCATGGGACCCTCACTGAAAAGGAGGACTGTAAAAGTCTCCCGCTGTGACTGCCTCCTCCAACACTTCCTGAAACCTGAGCAAATTGTTCATTCCTTCCCTCTCCCAAGAAATTATTCTGCTGAGCAGCCTCCTGCTGGGAAAACTGACTTGAGTCCTGCCTAAATCTCATCTTCCTCTCTTTCACCTAGTGTTTGGAGGTTGTAAAAGCAGTTGAATGAGGCTTGAGACAAAGCTGATGGCATGGTGCAAGGTGGGACAGATGAGGAAAGCTGATACTACTGTTACTGCTGCCACTGCTACTTTTATGAGATGAGGAGGTTCTGCCTTGTGGCCCTGCCTACAAGGTGCTGAGCTCCCAACTCCTCAGGTAGGATGGGCCACCTTTCAGCCATGTCCTCCATACTCAGGCACTGCTTATCCGAGGTGCTGTGTGGCCATAAAGATTTGTCCATCTCTTTCTACTCTGCTGGGGACTTTTTCCTTAGCAGGAAGACAACAGGAAGAAGGCAGCCAAGGCTTCATTGAAGTAATTCTGCAAAAAGTATATGCTGCTTTGTTGGAGCACAAAACTGATGAGTAAACAAGGTGGAGGTCATCTGCCACCTGGCCCATGCTGGCACTAGGGCTACATGGAAAGCTGGCAGAGCTAGAAGATACTTTTTGGGACTCTCTCTGGCTTTTCTTCGCAAACGAAGATTCAGGAAAGACTCATCCCGCGCTTTCTGCAAGCGCGCTGATGACTGAAAAGGCCAATCTGAGATAAATAAGTCCAGTTGCAGAAAGAACAGCAGAGGGTCTCCTTGGGTGATGATTCCGGGTTGTGATTCTTTCTGTGTTGTCGTTTGTCTTCAAGACTTGTTCAGCGTGAGCTCTCAAATAAAGCTGCAGCATTGTGGATAGTGCGTCTCCATGCCTCCCGATGTGAAGCCAGGGCGGACCGTTGTTGGTGATCAACTTGGCTGAGCCTGAGATGTTGTTTTAGGAAGTCCTTGTATCGCTTTTTTTGGAGCGCCCCTCTTACACTGACCCGTGGTGAGTTCACCGTAGAGTACTATTTCTGGGAGGCAATGGCCCTCCATTCTAGAAATGTGCCCTGCCCAGCGCAGCTGTGTTCTCAATATCATGGCCTCAGTGCTGGTGATCCCTGCTTGCTCAAGGACAGCAACATTTGTCACATAGTCAGTCCAGTGTATATTTAGGATTGTATGTATCCAGCACTGATGAAAGTGTTCGAGGAGTCGTAAATTCCCAGAAATCCCCAGCTGGGGGATTCTAGGAATTATTGTCCAAAAAAAAAGTAGTTTCCCAGCTGTGAAGACAGGCAGGGTCTGTCAGGGAGATGAAGCAACAATTGCCTAGGCCACAGTGCCTCTTAAGTGGGTCTTAACCAAATTGTGTTGGGATTTCAGGGGATTTATGCATGTTGCCATCAGCTTCTTTCTGCTCATTGGTGGCATATCAGGGGGAGGCAGTAGCAGTGGGAGGGGGAACAAGCTAAGAGTCAGCAATGGCTCAGGGGCCTCTATCACACACCAAGTTTGTTAGGCAGAGGGGGGCCTGAATACACACGAAACGGAGTGTGATGTCGAACATTTCAGCCTCCCTGGACGTGCTGCATAAGACTTGAAAGCTGCCATAATTCAACAAAAAGGTTTCAACAGCTGCCTGTGGCATGAAGCTGTTCAACTGGAATTCATTTATAGATTTCACACTATTAGACTTGAGCTCAATGTATAGCCGAGCCTGGGAAAGTTACTGTTTTGGACTAACGATCCCAGAGTCTTCCAACCAGCGTGACTACTGCAACTTGCCAACTGAAAAGTAACTACTGCAACTTGCCAACTTACTCATGCATCTGAGTAAGTGGATTCTGGTCCATGAAAGTTTACACAACAATAGACCTATTAGTCTTTAAGGTTCCCCAAGATGCTATTCTTTTTGTTGCAAATAGGTAAACACAGTTGCCCCTGTACAAGTTGTGGAGAATAGTGGCGGGAATCCACTGGTGTCATGTGCATTTGTTAAGTTCCCCAGTTGGACATTTTTGTCTGATGCAGAATGGCCACATGTTGTTCAAGGTTGCAGAAGTGGAGTTGTGCATTGTCTGCCACTGAGCATGGATGCACTGAGCAGGCTGTCCATGTCCCTATGTGCATCTGGTTGTACTTTTGGTTATGCCATGTTGCCATTCACTAATGAGGTGACACTACAAAACCAGTTCATAATTCTGCAAGGGTAAAATTACGTTCCATCTCCTTGATGTAGAATCTTGGCCATTATTTATCTAATATTCAATATCACAAAAATGCAAGAATGGACTGATCATACTACGGTCTCACTCTACAGAAAGCTGGGATGTGCATTTGGTTGACGCCAGGAAGGAGATGACTGGACCAGTCAGTGGGACTGTGGAATTTTCCTGGGGAAAGGATCTCTTTTTCAAACCCAGGAAGGAACGGACCAGGAAGCTGAAGGATACTGTCAGACTTTTTTAGAGCAGCACATTGTTTTAGGAGATTATCAGACATGTCAACAAAGGCATTATGACAACGTCATCAGATCGCAAAAGGGCTTCCTTATCAGACAACGTCACCCCCCATCGTCTCCCAAGCATTCTGCTGCCATTACAGGGGCATTCTTTTTTATTGTCGGGGAGAAGCCAGCAATTGATCTCCCACGGTGTTTCCATTCCAGAGTTGCCTGTGTGTGACAATGTGCCCTGTTTTGCTGGGAAGAGTCCAGTGTCAATGGGTGGCCCTGCAAGAACACTTCCAGGTGAGATCGGGACATCCAAGTAAGCTACCCTCTTTTTTGTACCCTCCCTAGGTTACTTGTAATGTTTTTATGTGTTTAGGTGCTTGGTGTAACTTTTTCTTGTCTATTACTTTTTTTTTATTTTTGAATTTCCCATGGCTGCATTTTCTCCACTAGAGCTCCGTTCACTCCTAGGCTGCCTCAATGACGGGAGAGAAGGTAAGTACGATGGGGGCAGGGTTATTGTTTTGGGACAGGATTGTAGATTGTGGGACAGGAATGATTTTTGCATTCCTGTCTGATAATCTCCTTAGATAGGGCATTTTGACCTCAAATTCCCCCCTCCCCCCATCCTAATGTCACACCAGGAAGTATTTGCTGTATGAAATTTAAGAAATGAGTGCAGGCTAAAGCCATGTTTAGATTTCATTTTGCTATGCCAGCTATTCAATTTTCCCTTTACCTTGCCTGTTTTCATTATCATAAATTTGTTGTTGTTAACTATAATTGAGCATGGAGTGCCATGTTGTTTGATTTAGCAGCAGGGGAATGAGATGAACTTGTCAATTTGGGTGGACTCTGTCTCTGAAGAGGTAACATACTTTGTTCTAATTCTTTGTATTCATCTTAAAGGACACTGGATTTGGGGCAAGTATGCTGCTGCCACTTCCCAGGGAATAAAGACAGGGCTAAGAACCAGTTGGCATAGTGGTTTGTGTGTTGGACTAAGACTCTGAGAGACCAAAGTTTGACTCCCCCTCTTGGCCATGGAAACCCGCTGGATGACCTTGGTCAAGTCATACTCTCTCAGTCTCAGAGGAAGGCAAGGGCAAACACACACCCCCCAGGAATAAAACCTGCCAAGAAAACCCCATGACAGGATCATCTTAGGGTCACCATAGGTCAAAAACTGCTTGAAGGCACACAACAACAAAGGAAAACCTTAAAACAGGGGTAGCAAACCATTGTCCTTCAAGAATTTAGAAGACTCCCCACATCAAGGCCAAATACCTTTGTTTTCCTCTGCAGTCCCACTCAAAATGATGACAGGAAGTGACAAAATATCACTTCCCATTGTCATTTTGAGAGGTATTTGGGGGTAGTGTGGATTACTGGGGTGCTTGTGGAGGTAGGTTAAGTTCACATGGTTCACACATTTGGAGGACTTTGTTGTGATGTGGGGGCAAAATTACCTGAAAATCACACCCAGTATGCGGAAATTGGAGGGCTTTGAATAACTGGTGAGGTATTTCAAGGGCCAAAAAGTAGGGTGCAGGGGCTACAAGTGTTTCATGGGCCACACGTTGCCCAATTCTGTTCTTGATGTCTTGGACTAGATCTCCCTAATTCCTTTACCATTGGCCATGCTGGCTATGACTTCTTGAAGTGCTGAATGCTGGGTGTCCCAATGTTTCTCTGCCCTTTCCTTAAACCTAAGGGGCTTGATTGTGATTCAGTCAACTGCTGTGAGAAACTGAACACCCCAAAGGAAGTAAGTAGAATCTTTTTATCTGAAGATTTTGTGGAAAAGGACCAACCTAAATCTGTGGTGCAAAGACATTTTATTGCTTGAGGCAGAGAGAATCTCCTGTTCTGCTTCATGTGCAAAGGCCAACCAGATTGACGGGTGAATCTTATTTCAACCATGGTGATGGTAGAGTCTTCACCAGCCAGACCTACGGGTAAAAGGCTAAGCCCATGAGGCTCAGGGCAGGTCACATGCTACTGCCACACACAGAGAAGTCTGCCTTCTAGCACCTTGCTACTGCTTCCTTGCAACTGCTGCCTGAGGCATCTGCTTCATCCTGCCTATTAGTAGGGCCAACTCTGGGGTGCTGGAAGGGCTTGCAATAGTAGAGAGTGAGAATTGACTCCAGCCTATAAGGACAGAATTGAATAATCACACTAAATGACTAAAAAGGAGGGAATAATATTTTTCAGGCCCATATAGGCCAAGTGATAGTCTCAGAGCCTCTGTTTCTGCAGGGACAAGGCTTTCTGATGTTGACTAGTTTACCTCCATTTGACATGTTGACTAATTTACCTCCACTGGTTCACCTCTGGTGTTGACTAATTTACTTCCAGCTATTAACCACACCATCCTTTCTATTCACACTTTCCTGCATGGCAGGTGTGGAAAATCTTCATGCTATACTGAACCTCCATTGCTCTGGGACTTCTACTTACCTGCATATAGTAAGGAAGCTCCTTCAAAGTAAATCTCCACTGCCCCTGCAGAAACTACATCAAGTGGGTCTGGTGCTTTCCTGTGCCCTTCTGTTGCCCAAATTTTGGCACACAGTATTCATTTGAAATGTGGTGTTGGAGAAGAGTGCTGAGGATACTGTGGATGGCCAAAAAAATAATAATAAAAATAATAAAAAAAAAAAATCTCAGAACAGATCAAGCCAGAGCTCTCACTAGAAGCCAAGATGATTAAATTGAGGCTGTCATACTTTGGTTACATAGTAAGAAGACACAGCTTACTAGAAAAGTCAATAATGCTAAGAAAGGTGGAGAGGAAAGGAAGGAAGACGACACACTAGGTGAATAGACTAAATCAGAGAGGAGATAGGCCTGAACCTGCAAGACCTGAGCAGGGTGGTAGAAGACAGAGGCTCTTGGAGATGTCTCATTCATGGGGTCACCATCAGTTGAAGTTGAATCAAAGGCAGTGAACATCAACAAACCAGAGCTGAGCTTGGAAAAGGTCCCTTCTGGGCAGTGAGTCTCAGAAACCCCCCCCTCCAGTGGGGCTGAAGGGTTCTGGGAGTTGCAATCCAAACTGCAGCTTTCCAAAGCACTGTACCAGAGCACCCCAAACAAATAAAACCAGATGCTCACATCCACTTGCTTGTCTTCTTTCCCCACTCCCACTCCAAAACACAGACACAAACAGAGGAAGGGGCACTGACCTGGGCCTCCACCCCATTCTCTGCCCTAATCCTGTGCTGTCCACAGACTCTGCCAACTCCTACCTCTACTTGTTAGTGGAACTGTGAGAAACATTTACCCTCGCCCTCCACCTGGCCTCCCCCCTCTTCTCCCCTCCCCTGTACCAGCTTTATTCACCGGAAACATTCCCATCAGCATCCATTGATCACTGGCTTTATGGCTCATAATCCTCGCCCCATTGACTCAGGGCAGGAAGGGAAGGAGGAGGAAGGGGCAGGATGTGGGACTCCTTTCTTTGGGTTATTACACACTGCAGGTATGGATCCTTCCCTCTGACAGCTGCTGTGAGGAGCCAGTGGGGAGTGGAGGAAACAGTGAAGACGGTGACTTTTCCAGCAACCTGACAGGTGCCAGATTGTGTGTGATGGGGGAGGGGATGAAAGGAGGGCTTACACAACCACACACCTGCTTGCTAGGTCAATTCCTGGCAACAAGAACAAAAATAAACAGGCATGGGGAGTTCAGAGGAACACATTCTATTGTGTCCCATTCCCACCCCACTTCTGCCCCTTGACCTGTATCCCATGTGGCAGACTTGGCAGCATTGGATGGCTTAGCCCCCTCCCTCCCTCTCTAGTAGACCCATCACGATTGGTAATGATCTCAGTGGCATGGTCAAAGAAACGTACCCAGGATAACACTGTGAGACGGGCAGGGCCCACATGCCTGAATCCAAAGGCAGCATGTCAACAGGTTTGTGACAGGTGACTGAGTGGTTCCATCTGGAGTGCTAAAAGAAACAACACTGTCATGCATGGGGTCAGGCGACACCCCCTCCCCTTGTTTTGTCAGGGCTGGCTGGGGCCCATCAATGAGGTTAAACTCCCCACCATCCTTGGAACTGGATGGCAGAGCGGGCAATGGCTGTGTCCGGAGGGGGAATACCCTTGAGCCCACGCTCAGAGATGGAGGAGTGTCAGAGAGGCTCCTGGCACAGATGCTGATGGGCAAAAAAGTGCCACCTTCCCTCCCTCTCTCTCT
Organism: Gambelia wislizenii; assembly: GCA_030847615.1. Classification (NCBI taxonomy): domain Eukaryota; kingdom Metazoa; phylum Chordata; class Lepidosauria; order Squamata; family Crotaphytidae; genus Gambelia; species Gambelia wislizenii. Next base: position 335,391,559 of record JAUMIR010000001.1, on the reverse strand, counting down.
TTTTCATCTTCTCACCCCCACCCCCAGCCTTTGCCTTTCTCTGAAATGCTTGGATGAGAGGAGTGCCAGCCAGCCGCCTGACACCTGTGTGCTGTGCAGCGCTCGGCAGCCTCACTTTGTTCTCATTATCGCAATGAGTGGAGCCGTCACACTGAATTAAGGTCCTTCCTGTGCAGAGCTCCGAACCACTGAGCACACAGCAACCACCAGCACGGGGGCTCTCGCCACTTCAGTTGCTAGCAGCTTCCTCCGCTCTCTCTGAGCCTCGCCATATGGAAAAATCTGGGAACAGGGCCTTTGGGGCATATGCGGCACTGCCCCTGCACTCTGCGGTGCCCCAAGTGGGGAAGTGAGCAGCTACCCTCATTCTTTTGATGCAAAGGCATAGTGGAGGGAGTGAGGGAAGGGAGTGAGCTGGATGGAAAACCAGCCCAAAGCCTGGGCAAAGAACCTAAAGGACTAGAGGGCTGACATGCTTGCACTGTTAAATAACCCCATGCAGTTGTAATTCACTTTCCTGTGGTCACAGAGAGCTGTCAGAAAGGTAACATTTTTGGATCTCAACTCCCATGACCCCCCAGTCAGGATATGCTGTGGAATTCTGGGAGATGTAGTCAAAAATGCAGTTCTGCCCAACTTGCCCTCAAACTTGCTCCTTCCGTGGGGTGGGGGCGGTGTCAGAAGAGGTAGAGAGAAGGAGAGGATCTTTGCTCTCTCTCATTCATACACACCACATATCTCATCAGAGCTTGATACAAGGTATAGGCCCAAATGGTTCCCTCTCATTTGCCAAGAAATGTCCAAATCTTGTTCCTAACTTGGGATGTGGGGAAATAATGGCAATATGGCTTTGCTGGCTTTTTCAATCCCAGATTCTTTATTGAGCTATGCATATAATGGGGCATTACAGTAAAGCACAAACTCTCAAATGGGAGCTATGAAAAGTAACCCTTTTCATCTATAACCTCCTGAATATCCAAGCTAGCTCTGTTTTTAACTCTGGGCATGTCCAGATTGATTGAAAAATCCCAATTTTTGTTCCTGTTCTTTTTGATTTTATACTGGGTTAAAATAAACCAACCTAGAGAGCAGATATAATAAGTCTCTGATCCTACTGGGAGCTGACAGAAAAATATTCTGGGATAAACAATGTGTGTATGGATCACCAAAATAAAATAGTAAAGAACAGGAACAAAATTTGGGACTTTCTGGTCTTTTTAATCAGTGCACATGCAACCTTTCTGTTTGGGAATAAGCCCAGCTGAACTCAGTGGCTCCTACTCATCAGAGCCTAGAAAATTACTTTTAAGAAGAATGGTTATGATTGTGCATTGAAGCCATCCAAGCAATGGTAGGATGATGTTCTGGGTCCCATATGCAAGCTTTTATATCCTCAAAGTGCAAACCAATTACGTCATTGTCATTGGCTGTGGAAGCACTTTTGTCATCTCGTATAGAAGCTTCCCTGTTCAGGATTGATCTTAAGGGAACCTAGTTTTGCCAGTTCTCAGCAGAGGCTGGCTGTACAGAGAACTGGTTGGCTGGCATTTGTGGTATCACAATCCCATCTCTTCTCATCCCTAGAATGGCTTTGCAGTTCTTTTAAAGATGCGTTTCCCCCCTTAAAAACCAGTGAATCAGTGGATGAATGAATGCATGAATAATGCTACATTTCCTTTTTTAAAAGTATGAAATCCCACTTGTAGAAAAGGAAGGGTGGAGCAAGACAAATAAATAAAACAAACATTTTACTTTAGCAGATAAGTATGTCTCTTACTTAAACATGTGGTAAAAGTGAGCAGGAGTCGGACTTCATCAAATGAAGGAGGGGTTGAAAGCAGCATGGAAAATTGTGTTGAAAGGAATGTCTTTTTGCACCAAACTCCAGTGCCAAAATGAAATGTTGTACTTTGAAATGACCTAGTAGGCTATGCCACCCACCCTACCTGTAGGTCAAGCTGACCTGGAGTGCTGATCAGGTGAGGCTGGGGAGATGTAGGATCCGTAGAGTTTAGAACTGTTAATAGCATTTGTAGTTTTGGAAGCAAAGATAATGGAACTGCTGTTCAGAAGCACATACTAGCTGCCTGCTGGGCCAGATCAAGACTTTCTCCCCTCCCCACTGAAGGCACTTAATTCCCCTGTATTTGGGGTGGGGGGGGAAGTAAGAGTCTCATCCAGATGGGAAGGGAAAAGTCAAGGCTAGCAGCAGGCAGAAGCTGCCATTTATCCAAAAGAAACTGAAACCTCCTCATTCTGGTGTCAACATTGAAGTATAGAACACAGGTGGCAATATGGAGTTTTTCTGAGAGCTGAAACTGGCAAGAGCAACAGGCAAGCCAAGGCGATCCATCACAGGGCAACTTCCTTGGGCTCTGCACCTGTTTCTATCACAGGATGGAAGAACTGAGATTTGCCTTACTCTGGAAATATCCCACCTGGATCAGATATAAGATGGTTTAAATTGAATTGTCTTTTACCTGCCACTTTGGCTACTGAGCCGTCTATGCACCCCTTCTCCCCCAAAGCTGGAAACATTATGGAGGGGAGGCTACCAACTCCCAGAATCCCCTACCTAACATGGCCAGTGGCCATACCACACTTTCCAACATTTCAGAGAAGAAAACTGGGACACATGTGGCTAAGCAATATCAGTGTGTGGTTACAAGGACAAAAATTATTAATGGGGAAGAACATACAAGCCAGGAGAGGCTGCCACAGTTTGCTTTTGGCAGAGCCTACTGGGAAGGGCAAGACTCTGCATCCTCCATGCCCCTTTTTAGTTTTGGCTTGCATCTCAACTCCGATTAGAAGGCCTTGCAATCCTCTCTGCTCTTCCCACTGCCACTGTTCCCTAATACCCTGTTCCCCTGATAGGCTTTCTTAAAGCAGAATAGAGCACAGAGAAGTTGAGGAGGGAGCACAGAGAATAAAACAGTGTCTAGAAAGACTGCGAAGCCCTCTGAGTTTGCTAGACAGCCCCTTTACCCAGGCCTTTGTGTTTGGGGTTATGAAGCTTAAAAATTGAAAATTCATTAAAGATCCTAGTGTGCAAGCCCTTTGGGAAAGTTTTATTCAAAGTTAAAACAGTCAGGAATTAACTTCTAGTATAGCAGAGTGGCAGAGACTGGAAAGTGGGACTCTCAATCAGTAAAGTACTCAGACCTCAAGCCACTAAGAACAAAAGAAAAACAAACAGCTTCTTCTTGAAAGACTACTTAAGCATTTACTAATAGCTCTTATAATCTACATATTCAAGGGAAAGCTAACATCCTAACTGACTAAGGATTTAGGGTAGAACTCACCCATCCAGTGAGAGCAGGTAAGATAGGGAAAACAAGACAGGACTGCATGCAGGCAGCAGTCTGCATGCAGGCAGCATCCATGTTTCTTCAGAGAAAGTGAATGCAAGTATATGTGAGTGAGAGCATGGCTCCTGTGGCCATCTCTGTGTGAGACTCAGTGAGAGAGAGAACAAAGAGTCAAACTTTTTAAATCATGAGGTCATGTGATGAATGACATGATGGTCACTCCACTCCATTTGGCTACTTGACTGAGTCAGAGCTACTAGCCAAGCCCCACTAAGGATAGGGTGAGGAGAAGGGGGAGGATCTCTTAACATGCAAGGAGATTCCTATAATCTTTCTAAGAACCTGCTTAACTCTATTAGTTAACAAGCAGGGAGAGGGGTGCAGGAAGAATGCGCTATCTCCAACAGCTTTTCAATCTACATATGCATAGGAGGCTACATTCTAACTGACTAAGGATTTAGGTTAGGATAAAAGTTGTGACTCACTATCCAGTGAGACCTGGGAAAAAATAGGTAAGGCAGTCATCCCTATGGGAGCATGGAGGAATGCTCCATCTTCTTCAGAGAGTAGAACAAAGAGTAATAAAACTTTGAAACCGCAAGGTCAGTAGACCTGGGTCACATGATACAATGACATACAGCTTGGCTGTGTCTCAGATACAAGCCAAGCCCACTAAAGATAGGGTGAGGAGAAGGAGGAGGAACTCTTTTTAACATGCAGGAGGTCCCTAAAACTTCCCTAAGACTTGCTTCTTCTAATAGTCAGCAAGTGGGGGGTGCAGGAAGAATGCTGGATTTTCCAATACTTTGGTGCCTTGAAACAAACTTGGTGGTTACCAAGGGTCTCTTAGCAGCAAGGCAGATGCTGCTAACAAAGCTGAGAAGCATCCTTAGATCTCTTCAGAAGCCACAAAGCTAAAGTTCCTCAGTTTTAGGATCTGCCTAACTCTGGGCTGAGTTTGAACAATTGACCTGGTTCAGCCCAGCTAAGATGAAAGGAAATGGTTCCTGATCTGTGTACCCAAGCTTTGAGAATTTTTGCTTTGTGCTAGACTGGAAATGCTAAGCCTATTTGCACATAATGCATGCAGACCCTGGCTTACCATAGCCAAACCAACCAGTTATTCCCTTCACTACAAAGCCTTTCAGTATCAAACACAACCTCAGTCTACTCCCTGGCAATCAACCCTTATTACTTATCCACATGAGCAGAACTCCAGATCCAAGGGTGTTCACATTATTAAATCAGAACAGGTTTTATCACTGTGGAGAACATATAAAAACTGGCACCAGACTGCTCTCTCTACCATTACCCAGAGAATAAATGTGCCATTAACTGTTGCTGCATAGTGAGATGGGCAAAATGAGTTCAGGTTCTCTCCAAGGGTAAGCACAGGATCAGTGACACTGACAAGATGTAGAACCCTGGAGCCTGTCTGTCTGATAACCTAAATGGTAGTGTTCATGTAGCCAATGCAGAAAATGGAGAGGGAGATTTGGGGTGATGCATTATATGCGATTACCCTGGCATGGGAGCCAAGCTAGAGAGACACTTCCTCAGAGTGTCAAGAGCCAGACCTGGTCTTTCATCAACCAGAAAGCATGGAAAAGGGGGCTGACCACAGCAGCTGGCCTCCAGCTACAGAGCAATTTGCCCACAACAGAAGCATGGGCACGCTGGGGCAGGAAGGAGAACTGGAATCCCCCCAAAAGCTGGTCTTATCTTGTGAGGATCATGCTTGCCCCCAAGAGACCACAGAACACATCTTGGAAAAGTTACTTTGTTGGACAACATCTCCCATGTCCCAGCCAGCCCAGCATGGCCCATTCTGTGAGTTCTCCAAGTCACAAAGTCAAAGGGGGGGGTGTCTTTTGCAAGACCTTGGCCTAAATACAGCATTTCAGTTATTATTTTTTTAAACTGTTCCACAGGGGAGAAAAACACCTTCCTTTAGCACAGAGGTTAGATAAAGTGTAGACTCCAGATCGCCCTTTTCTCTGCCCTTCACCAAAGAGTGAATTACTACACCTAGAAGCCTTCAAGTGTGGCTATTCAACCTTTGTAAGATTGCAAGACTCCTGTGTACTGTCTAATATTGAAAATCACCCATTTTCAAATCCGCAGGTGGTCTTCTGGCCACTTTTGGATAGATTTGGCATTTTTGGTAGTCCATGCTAGAGAAGCCCAAGGGACAGAAGACTGGTTCTTGGACAGACAGATGCACTTAGCCTAGGAAGCCACCCTGCCCTTCACACAAGCCCCAGGGGGTATTCCCTCCATTTTTCAAATCCCCATACTGAGCATAACCCATATGAGATGACTTACTGTTTTGAAATCCCTAGCATCACACGTCTCATTGCCGAACTTGCATTCCACCAGCATCTGCTCCATCTGGTGCCCGGCACGTGCGTGGAACTCCTTGAAGTCAAAGGGAAGGTTCCTTTGTCCCTTACTCTGCTCCAGCTTCTGGCTCAGCATCTCCAGAACCTCTGGGTCTGCACTTTCCGATGCAGCGATCCTATCAGAGCTATCTAGGAAGCCCAGGAACTCTCCAGCCCAGTAGAGATCATGGCCAGAGAGCTGGGAGAAGCGAAATGGGTTGATATTGCAGAAGGTGATGGCTGGGAAAGTCATGCTGTTGATGTTCTCTTCTTCCAGCGCAGTGTCATGGGGGTACTGAAAGTAGAAAGCCACACGCTCAGTATAGACATGGATGAGAATAGCAAGGGAGCCCAGGAAAGCCATGGTCCACAGGAAGTTGCGGAATGTGAAGCGGTGGTGACAGAGGATGTGGTTGATGCCATGGAGTGTTGACCGACTGGCAAACTCTTCTAGGCTGGGGGCAGATGGAGCCCCATCAAGTGGGTGCACTGCATGGGGAACCTCATCAATATGCTGGACTCCCTGGGGCTGGACAGAGAGATGAGACCAAACAGGCATGTCCTCAGGCCAGGCAGTCCCTGGCATAATGGGACAAGCCCTTGACATGATAGAGAAAAGGCCCCCTGCCCAGCTGAGGCACAAGGACTGCAGTTAGGAGGATCCTTCTAGGTCTGGATGGGCTTCTGATCAGGTCAGGGCCCCCTCTCCATTTAGCTGTGGTGTTTGATACTGGCAGCATCCTGCTCTCAGCCACAGGGCGGGGAAAGAAGCCTGGTCTCGTGCCTCTGCTGTGTTCCCTCTTGGGAGATTTAAGATGGTAAACATGCTCATGCAGGGCAATTAGCAAGCCAGATCCCGGAAAAGCTACTACTGGATTGGGGGGGGGGAGAGCAGATGTCTTCCTTGCAAACCACAGACTGAGTCCATCTCTGTCCCCTTGGGACTGGGGCTGCTAATTAGCCTGAGGTATCATTGATTCCCTTCAGCACTTAGAGTCAGGAACACTCCCTCTATGGCCTTGAAAGAAGAACTGAGGGCTTGGCTGGTTGGCCCTTTTCACACACACCCCGTGTGTGCGCGTGTGTGTGCGCGCGCGTGCCATTGGAACAAGAGGTCTGAACTGAAAGGAGAGCTGGGCTTGTTCAAATCTCCCTGGGCAGGAGCCGGGGAGGGCGGATTTGTTTCCATCAACTTCTCTCTGAGGAGCCACATGTACCCTTAAGGTTATAAGCCTCAGAGTGAGAGACTCTGATGCCCAGGCCAGGATTGAGATACACAACACAACTATGTCTTGAATATGGGTCCCGTTTGGGTTGCCAGTGAAAAAAGGGGCAGGGCTCCTATTCCTTTAATAGTTGTCTAATGTGGAAGTTTCAGCAGGTGTTGCTCATCACACAAGCTCCATGTGCTGAAATTCACTCTTCCACACAACCTTTAAAAGTACAGGAGCCCTGGCCTGTGTTTCATCTGGCAACCCTGGATCCCATTGAAGCATGTTATACACATTAGTAGTGTAGTGGTCAATTTCAACACACACACACATTCAGCAAGACAGGGCCCATAGTAACATCCCCAAAACTCAGGTATGTGTACAGATCCTGATCAACAAATCTAATCTAGTACATTGCCACCAGGAGCAAGCCTTTTGTTAAACTAATGGGTCTTAATTGTACTTTCAGAACCAAACCACCATCTTTCAAATACTTTTGATTATAGCACGGATGGTGTCCAGCTACATCCAGTAGGAAAAGAGAAGCCTGGGGGCTGGTGATGGCTGGCAAAGTGAGGTCACCATCCCTGCTAATCAGAAATCCCAGCAGCTTTCACACTCAGAACCAGACTTCACAAGAACCATTGGTATCTACCCATTGACCAGTACAAAAGTCAGGCTGCTTATGAGCCTGCTCATAATGGGCACCAAAGCTTAGCTTTCTGGGATAGCTGGTGTCCAGCACCTGACCAGTTCATTTTATGGCATTGTTAATAGGATCATAGAATCTTAGAGTTGGACCACAAAGGCTGTCAAGTCCATCCCCCTCACATGGAGGAATACACAACTAAAGCACTCCTGAAAGATGCTCATCCAGCCTCTGTTTAAAGACCTCCAAAGATGAAGAGTCCACTGCCTTCTGAGACAACCCATTCCAGTGCCTAATAGCTCTTACTATAATGAAGTTCTTCCTAATGTTTAGGCGGAATCTCTTTTCTTGTAATTTGAATCCATTGGTTCTTGTTCTAGTTTCTGGAGCAGCAGAGAACAAGCTTTCTCCATCTTCTACATGAATGTGTGTGTGAACCTTATGGGAAATTATAAGCAGGGGAGTCAAGTCTGAGGGTAGACTGGATTTAATCTAAAATGTTGCCATTCAGCAGTTATGGATGCAGGTCTGGGTAGTGTTCCTAATAATGGAGAGAAGAGCTGCAACCCTCCTACATCAAGGCACAAATAGTACCCAATGGGGGGCAAACTATTTTTGAAAGAAGACACAACATCTCCACCACCCAGGCAATAAAAATCCAGTCATTGCAACTTAAATAGATAGCCTTTGCTGCCTTTTCCTGAGACTCAGCATCTTCTCCCTGAGGCAGCCATTTCTGCTCTGCCTAATAAAAGGTCTAGGCTTCATCTGCACTGCAGAAGTCATCCAATTTGACACTGCTTTAACTGCCATGGCTCAATGCTATGGAATCCTGGGATTTGTAATTTGTTGTGGTGTCAGTACTCTCTGACACAGAAGGCTAAATATCTCACAAAACTACAGATCTCAGAATTTCATACAACTGAGCCATGGCAGTTAAAACAGTGTCAAACTGGGTTATTTCTGCAGTGCAGATGCAGCTAGACAGTGAAAAAAAATCCTCTCGCAATGCGAGGGGAATACCTTTTGTCCAAATGAGCTCCCACAGCAATTGACCATATTTGAAAGGGGGGGTGTCAAAAACTCCAAGTACTTTGCAATAACAGCCTTCGCTGTTTATCGTGAAGTTTTTTTAAAAAATACACAGAAATGCGCATTTCTGCCCGTTTGAACAACCGATTCAAATTGAGGCACATTCAAGAAGTCAAAATGTGATTGGTTGGATGTGCGTGGGGGCAGGCTTGCTGGTGATGAAGTGGCCAGAGATGCCATTGTTGATTTTCATGGAAGCTATTGTGCACTATTTTCAAGTGGCAAAGGAAAAAAAAAAATTAAGCATAAGATTGTTCTTCCACATCTCTGATTCAACAAGGTTGTGGGGGGAATGGAGGGCATTTTTGGGTAATAATAAGGCACATAATTCATTTGCGGCCACCATCTTTACTTGTGAGCATGCTCTGTGTGAACTTCAAACACAGATAGCTTCCCATGCCAGCAATCTTGGGAATCTATTGTGGAGATGAATGAATGCTGCTGCAATGGTGAGTTAATGCAGTGTTTTCTGAAAATAATTCTCCCATCTAGTCCTAGTCTTGAACTCCTAGTCTTCGGGAAAGGCTTTTTGTCTAATCATAAGAAAATTCACAGGTCTGGGCAGGAAACAAGTGTGAGGAACCTGAAATTCTTTGGATGGTCTAGTATTTGCTAAACGCAGTGAAATGGCAGAATGTAAATAGAAATACATGTCTCACCTTTTGTGATCAGAGAGACCCAGAAATCATGACACAAAGGGGCTTTTATTCAGAATGCAAAGGTTATAAAGAAAGGTAGACTGAATGAATATTTGATTTAGTTCACAGTGGACCAGACATAAGCCTAATTGAATGAACAAACAAGCTTTCACTTGGTAGGTGAAGGGTAATTGATTTGAACTAGGAACTGGCAGGGGGTAAAGAAATGTCTCCTAGGAGAGTCAGGAAGGAACAGCTAAAAGCTTTTGAGGAAAAGCCTTTAAAAAGAGTTAGCATTCTAAAGAGCAGATGTGCTCAGGAAAATCAGAAGGAAGTCCAGATTACCTGGATTCTAAAATGTAGCCCCATGGGAGGGGACCAGAGCTGGAAAGCACTGACATTTCTGAAGCCCTAAGAGGGCAGTCACTATCTTACACCTGGGCCAAGGTTCCCATCCTACTGGCTCTGCGAACTTTCCCTGGCATTCTTTTCAAAAGCTGTTTTTATCCTACCACACTGACCCTTTCTTCCTCTGTCTCTGCTCATTCACCAAATTTATAAAGCAAGCGTGGGCAAAATGCAGCCTTCCAGATCTTGTTGGATTTCAACTCCCAGAATCCCTCCCTCAGCATTGGCTATGCTGGCTTTGGTTTCTGGTTTCCAATGGTATCTGAAGGGTTACAAATTGTCCACTCCTGTTATAAAAGATTATTGTTGGGGTTTTTTTGTATTTGTTATTGTTAACTGCCATTGACTTTGGCAACCCTTATAATTGTAGTTCTCTTTATCCCTGTGCACAAGTCATTGAACAGTTGCATTCAGAGTTCTGACTTTATTTCTGTCACCTTTTACTTTTGCTTCTCATCTGTCCTTAACTGCTTGAAGAGTTTCATCTGTCATTCATAGAGGCTCTTTCTTTCTTTCTTTGGTTACTGTCTCATTCAGGGCTGCGGAAATCTGAAAGCTGTTGTCCAAAAAGTAACTGTCCAACTTCTACAGGTGCTGAAGGGTGAAATCTGCTGTTCTCCAGTAACGTCTGAGAGTGAGGCAGGGCCAGCCCAAATGTTGTGCTATCTGAGGTGGAATAGTTACTGCACATAATACTCAAAGCCACCAAGTGATTTTGACATCTGAGGCAGGAAATCTCACCAGTGTATCTCTGAATTCCTGGCAGTAAAGAAAAGAAAAAGAAAGCAAAACAATAGCAATATATTAAACTAGCTATACCCGGTGTAGCATAAAGCATCCCCCCCACGCCCTACACACACACCCAATGGTACACATGCTGTTCTCCCATGCTGCCCCCCATGCCCATCGCCACCCTCCCCGTCCCTCGCCATCCCCCTCACTGTCCACCCCCACCCCCCTGCACCACCTTGCTCCCACCCTGTGCCCTCCACCCCCCTCGCCACCCCATGCCCCTCGCCACCCCCGTACCCTTCGCTGACCAACCCACCATGCCACCCCATGCCCATCACCAGCACCCCATTGTCCTGCCGCCCCCTCCCCCTCCCCACCACGCTGCCCCACTATGCCCCTCACCACCCTCACCATACCCCTGTCACCACCGCACCCCTCACTGCCCTCCCCGCCACCCCACCATGCCACTTTCCCCCTCCCCATACGCCTCGCCACCTCACCCCCACCCCACCCCCCATGCCACTACACCTCCCCCCTGCTCACACACACACACCATGCCACATCCCCCCCATGCTACTCGCGCCTCCTCTGCTGGTGGTCATGTTTAGGAAGGACTTAAAGGTCCACATGTTCCTGCCCCCAGTGTGCTGATTGGCTGCCCAACCAAGCTTTGATTGGTTGGTCAGTTTCCTAAGCAGCCAATCAGCACATTGGAAATGGCAACATACCCAAGAGAAATACATATATATATGATAATTTGCTGCCCCTTCATGACACCTCAGATTGGCTGCCTAAGGAAGCAGCTCATTCCGCATAACAACAGAAGCAGCACCAGAGTGAGGGGTGAAGGGTGGCTGATTGCATTGCTTTGTGGGCTGATTCTCACTTAGACACTTAAAAAAGAAAATGCATCCAGACCCCCTGCTGTTCCCAGGCCTGCTTGAGAAAACTGGTATGGAAGACTCTCCTCCTCTATTCCGCAACAGATGCCAGTAATGGAGGGAGAAGCAGAATGGAGCTCCCCATCAGAAAAGCCTCCAGATATCACTGCTCAGCTTCAGTGAGATCAATCTCTCCCCCTCCTCTCCCCTCCCCAACCACCACCCCACCTTCAGCAAGGCTTTAAATCCATTAGCTTTGCATAATTAGATTTTTCTCAATTACCAGATTATGATAATTACTGGCTCGTTTGTAACAGCTAGCTCATAATCCGGTATCATTGCACTTGGAGTGGAGCCAGGTGCCTTGTCGCCAGAGTAGCAAGTGTTGGCAGGGGGAGATGAGGCGGGCAGGAGGTTCAGCCAGACATCTCCACAGGGTGGGTGCTCACCTTGATGGCAGAGGCCAGGGAGCACTTGGCTGATCAACACGTCTGGCTTGCCTAGGAGCAGGGAAGCATGCAAGACAGCATGCTCTGTCCCCGCTCTTGGGCACCTATGTGAAGAAAGGGAGACCTTGGATCTCTTGACTCCTTCCTTGCTGCCACTGACACACCGCTCACAATGATTTAGGCTCTGTTGCCATCCTTTTCACATGAGCCATGGTGGAAACTTGTAGGAAGGTAATGAGTCTAAAAATAAAATTGCAGGATCTAGTCCTTTAAAAACAACAAGAATTATCTCCTTTTTAAAAAAGTAAAATCATTCAGTCACATTTGACTTCACGCTTTATGCAGAGTGCGATTAAGAAGAAGACTTAAGCTCTATTATCATTTGAAAGTGTATTCAGAGATCTGGGATCCCCCAGTTAAATTAGACTCATTACAAAACAAAGGAGTCAGTTTAAAATGCAAAACAAAGTTTACTGAAGGTATATCAATCTCAATCTACATACTAAAACAAACATAAGAAAAGGTCCCTAAACTGACTAAGAATGGGTAGGAAAGACTCACCAGCCTTGGCTGGGTTCCGATGCATCATGGCATGGTTACAGGAAAGCTTAGGATGCCTCCATTCTCATGGAGAGTCAGATTCAGAAGAAAAAGGCAAGTCACACAAAAGCAATAAAATTCAAATTAGGTCATGTGTGAATCATCCAGCACTTCTAGTTGGCTAGAAGTGCCCAGTGAAGTAAGAGAAGGGAATTTTGGGAGAACAAAATGCATGCAGGGAAAAAAACCCTAGACTTATCTAAGATTGTGAATGAGGTACACAAGATTGCTTTTACATTACAATGATTATTTCCCCACATACAACAAAACTGTTATGCTACCATCCACAGACTGAAGACTGCTCAGGTCCTTCTCGGTCTTTAAACACCAGAGAACTGAGAACAGATACCTTTGCAAGTGAACATTGTGGGGAAAGTTACTGTTTTGCACTATGGCTCCCAGAATCCTTCAGCCATGTTGGTTTGGGAAATTCTGGAGGTAGTAACCCTCACCCCCAGCAACTTCTCCAAGCTCCATCAAGTGCCTAATTGCAACCATTATTCTAAAGCTATCCTCCTCTCACCACAGATGCATACCCTACAACTGTTCTGATTTGGCAGTCCCTTTTTTCCACTTCTTTTAAAATGTCCCAGTTTTTCTCTCCTCCCAGGTCCCCACTTTGCCCACAGTTTGGTTCAATTGCTTCAAACTGAGTGCAAAAGTAGTTTACACTCAATTAAATCAGTGGGGGGAAAGGAGAGGAGAGAGCACAATCTTGCCCTTCCCAGTCAGCTCAGGCAAAAGCAAATTGGTGTCGCTTGTGTGTTCTTCCATATTAATAACTTTTGCCATCTTAACCACAATCTAATCATGTTTGGCCACATGTGTCCCAGTTTTCATCTGTGAAATGTTCTCCATTATGGAGATGCATACAAATTACACCCAAACTTAGCTCCATCTTTAATTTGTCCTTTTATCTGTTGGGACTGACATGAGTGGGGGAGATTTGGCATACAGCATGTGGCAGTTGTGTCCTAAGAAACAACCAGTGTGAGTAGCTAGTTAGATTCTCAGTGTGTCAGTGCCACCTAGCGCAGTCTCCCAACCACTTCCTATGAGGCAACTACCTGTCTTTCTGTATCCCTTTCTTTCCTTATCATAACAGCCCAGGAGGTTACATTAATGTATGCTGATATTGGCTGTCAGAGATTGGTTGGTTATTTATCTGAAGAACCAACTGTACCAGAGCCCATGGGTCGCATGTGGCCTCCAAGACTGGTTTTTGTAGCCCCCAAAGCCCTCACCCTTTTATTGAATTTTTAAAACTTTACTCAAAATTGCCCTCCATGGCCTCCCTGGTCAATTTCCCTCTTCCATGTTGTTTTATTTTTAGAGGGGGACTCTCTTTTCAAAACTAGAAACTATTTCTACATCCCCTTTCTGGTTTAGAAAATATCTGTCCTGAGACTAAAACAGTTCAGAAGATCCCAGACTATGGCAAAAGGACCCCCATATTTCCAAGATGGTGGAAGGAACATTTTGAGTTTTAAAAATAGGGCAAAAGATCTTAAATTGTGTGAGAGCAGGAAGACATGGGGTGCAGCCCTCTGAGGTCTGATGAGGAGCCTTTGGGGAGGTTGTCTACCCCTGAACTACACCACATCATCCTGCCCATCAGTAATGTAAGAAGCCCTCCTCCATGATCTGCTGCCAAGGAAGATGCCCTTGCTAGTGACAAGGGGCAGAGCTTTTTTGGTGGCATCACCCTGTTTGTGGAACTCTGTTCTAAGGGAAGTTCAGCTGGCTTTGTCTTTGAGAGTTTTTAGGCAGCTAAGACATCCTTATTTCACCATGCTTTTAATGGCTTTAAAATGCTTATTCATGCCTCCCTTTTGAAGTGGTTCTTTTGAGAGATGTGGATTTTTTATTGCTTTCAGTTTTCATTGTCTTTAAGATATATGTTAGGGTTGTAAACTGCCTTGGGGACCTGTTTGATGACTGGAAAGCACTACATAAATATTGCTGTATAGAAATATTTTAATAAACAAACATTTATTTATTTACTTGCTTGCTAATCGGGGTTTGCAGAGTGAAGACCTCCGCACTTGGTGATCCCACAAGTGAAGCAGAGGAGATTATGGTATTTTAAATATTTCAAATTTTAAACCATCATTTTTATTTTATTTTCCTTAACCATGAAATCCTCTATGTTATGGAGCACTGGAGGCTTATTCAGAACTGGATGTGAGGTGGTGCCATGAGCTGTAGGGGCAAGGAAGAAGCCCCCATAGCCATGCCCTCAAGCAGTGTCCAAAAATGGAGACAAACATGCTGATCTATATCAATACGTCACTGCTAGCAGTTGTCCTTTTCTCTATGAGCAGGTCTTTTGTACAGCAAATGTTTGTTACTTGCCTATTCAGGACCAAAACACCCCAAAATACATCATGTCAGAACAAACATCGCTAATCACAACATATGGTTGCTGGGAAAATTCTCTCATACACCCACATGCACAGCTACTAAGAGGACAGTGACTGAACTGAGAGGAAAAACAGATTCTGGTGGTATATGATGTCAACATTCCTGCAAATCAAAAATGCCAGGAGCATCAGCCTTGTGATCCCTGGTTGTACTACAACACTGCTTGTGCATAAGCATAAAGGTAATCAAAAGGAACAGAGGCAGGAATTGATCTGTAGTTCTGTCTTTATTAAAATCAGTGCAAAATCTAGAATCCAAATTAACATTTCATTCTTAAAATAGCTAAAAAAGAAAGCACTGTGTGAGCCTCTTACTAATAGTGTAATCAATGTAGAATAATTAAGTACCCCAGGTAGCTACTTTTCCAAAGGTGTGCAAGAAAGAGCATATGTACCTATCTAGTGCATACTTATCTGGGGGTGTGTGGCTTCTAGTCAGAGGGCTTCTACTGCACATAACACTCACTGGGCAGCTCAGCTCTTCCATCATTTTTCCTTAATGGGTTTTCTCCAATAAGGAAAAAAGACAGAAGAAGCAATGGGAACACTTGGGAGGCCTGCAAATGGAAGATTACAATGTCTGAATCTCTCTTAAACTTTTGTGCATAAGGACAGAGCTGGAGAAAGTGACTTCTTTTTACTACAGCCCCCTCCCCCAAATCCCCTGCCTCCAGCCAGCATGCTGACTGGGGTGATTGTGGGATCAGTTGTCCAAAAAGAAAAGCACCCCACCCTTTAACCAGTTGTAAATGAGACAGTACAACTACACACTCAAATCCTGGTTGGGAAGGGAGCAAGGCCCACTGTGTGAATTCTACAAGGCATTCTCCATAACTGGTGCATTTAGGATTATGGCTTTAAGGAGAGAGTGATAGAGGCTTTATAAAACAAATTACAATCTGGAGAGTGGAAATACTCCCCCTCCCCATTCTCCTTCTCTCATAATACCAGAACTTGCAGTCACCCAATGAAGCCGATTGGCAGTTGGCTCCAGGCTGAATAAAGGGAAGCGCGTTGTCGCGAAACATGTAATTAATGTAAGCCTTCCGTCGCTACAAGGTGTGGTGATAGCAAAACTCACTTACATAGCTTTAAAGAAAGGATTAGACAAACCCATGGAGGATACGCCTATCAGTGGCTGTTAGTGATGACAACCAGCAGGGCTACCCTGAGAGATTTTGCTGCTAGCCTCTCTGTCTCTCAATCCAACCCCACCCCACCCACAGTTCCACATACAGAAGCTGATTGTGCCAGCAGTGTGTGCCTTCTTTGTCTCTGACATCTGGGTGGGATCCTTTGCAGTCCCTGTGGGTAGCAACCTCCCCTGGACTTCATAGGACTGCACAGTAGCACTCAAATGCCCAAATACTTGTGGCTTACTCAAAGCAGACGGCACTGGGGCTTAGCCCAACATAAGTATCTTTCTGTGTATTGCATAACAAGCTGTTCAACACGTTGTTGGACAATGCTTTTTCATTGGTTTTGCAAAGGCAGAGGGATGGCATCCAGGCACCTCTCTGGCTAATCAATGGCTGGGGTGGGAGTGCAGGCGGAGCTGCGCCCTTATGCTCTCTAACTGCCATTCACACCAGGCAAAAGGAGCAGCCCACATGACCTCCAGAAAATCTGGGAGGTTGAAGCCTGCTCCTTCTTCCCCAGCAGCAAAATAGCAGCCAGATGGCACCAGAAAGCAACTCAACCACCCCCACCCCCCATTGGCTGTCAGGGGTGCCTAGACACTGTCTGACTGCTGTTGCACATCTGCTAAAGAAAATGAAGATTTTGAACTTCCAGTATGAGTACTTTGGTGGAACCAGTATTGAAACACATTTTGCCCCTCCCGCATGCCTCTCAGCATCTTTTACCTGAGATGTCCTCCTCACTCTGCCTAACAGTAGGGCCAGTGCTCACAAACAGATCCTGCAACAAAATGTTGCAGTGGGGAGTGCTGCTCTTCAGGAGTCCACCCATTCTTCCTCCTTGTTACGCCTAATTAGCCATTCCCCTGATCTTCTGACAACAGTGAATTAGCATCCCACTGCCACTGAGCATACTATTTTGCTAGCATTTTTAGAAAGGGAGAGAGAATGAGTGAGTGAGAAAGAAAGTACATGTGCATCTATGTGTACTTTTATCTCTGTACATGTCATGTCTTACTTCCAGAACTTGGAAGTGGACTCTGACTCAGAGACTGAAGCAGTGGACATGCTAGGACCTGCTGAACCAGGACAGGAGGATGTTCCAGAGCCACAGGCCTCAGACAATAGTGCAGGTTTAGCAGTACCAACTCTGGCAGAGGTTCTTACCCATTCAGATACAGAGGACAGCTTACCTGTACCTACTGTACTTTCACAGCATGTAGACAACAAAAGGAGGGCTTGAGGAAGTCTCAGCATATTTATAGGAAGTAGCAATTAGTTAAGCAGCAGCTGCATTAGCTGCTGATCTATAAATATGCAGCACTGCCCTCCAGGAGTTGTCAGAGATTATCTGACCTACTTGATTACTCGTTGTGTTCCTGATTTATGTGTTGGACCTGGACTGTGCTTGTTTACTCTGGACTCTCTGTTTGCCTAACCTGGATTCTGTAAGATTGACCTAGACTCTGTTTACCGGACCTGAACCTTGTTTATTGGACTTTGCTTCTGGACTTGTGTTTTTGCTTGCTAGTAAAGTAAGTGACTGACTTCACACTGCCTCGATTCCTTGCCTGGTAATTACAGTAGTCTGACTGTGCTGTGCCTTTGCTTATCAGCTATGTAGTAATGAGCCTTTGACTGGTGGCCTGGACATTATTTGGACAGTACAGTTCTGAAAACCTGGGGATTTTACCAAGGCTGTCTCTTTTGCATGTGTGGGTACCATTTTGGCTACATCAGCAAAGGCATTCACCTCTGAACATCAGAAATGAGGGGATAATGATAGCCAAAAGGAATTTCCATAAGTAAAGGCAATTTTTGCTGCTATATATCAGATGCCAGGTGTTAAACAGCAAGAAAGCCCCTGTCCTTCATATCCCATTTGTGAACTCCCCCGAAGCCAGTTTGATTGGATCAAATAAACTATGAGTGAGAAGTCTGTTCATTCCCTACAAGTTGGACACTATCTCCCATCAGCCCCATCCAATAGTCTCAGGAGCTGGGATCAAACAATATCTGGAGAATGACACATCCCTCACCTCTGACAGACAATGTTGGTCAAAGCCAGTAAGACATTTATTTATTTATTTTGTCCTTAGACTCAGAAGACTTTTTACAGAATTCCGAATATCATCTTTAGTTGCAGCAGAAATGAAATGGTAGCTCCTAGTACACAGCACATACTCATTATTTCTGTATTGTAATTTATGGCCTGTATTATACCTAATTTTTCATAGAGCCATAGAATCATAGACTTGAAAGAGGCCTTATGGGCCATCGAGTCCAACTCGCTGCTCTATGTAGGATATCCAGATAAATATCCCCAGCAGGTAGCTGTCCAGCCTCTTTTTGAAAACGTCCAGAGAAGGAGACCCCACCACCTCTCTAGGCAATTGGTTCCACTGCCGAACTGCTCCTACTGTCAAGAAGTTCCTTCTAATGTTCAATCAAAATCTACCCTCCTGTAACTTTAAACCATTAGACCTTGTCCTATTCTCTGGGGCAGCAGAGAATAGGCCTGCCCCCTCCTATTTGTGACAGCAAAGAATGCAATCATGTCACTCCTCAGTCTTGTCTTCACCAGGCTGAACATGCCCAGCCCCTTCAAACTTTCCTTACATGTTTTGTTCTCCATACCTCTTATCATCCTCGTTGTCATTCTCTGAACCTGCTCTAACTTGTCTACATCCTTCTTAAAATGAGGCACCCAGAACTGAACACAGTACTCCAGATGAGGCCTGACCAGCACAGAATATAGTAGGACTACTACTTCCCTTGACTTGGAAACTATGGTTACTATTAATGCAAGCTAAAATAGCATTTGCTTTCTCCGCTGCAGCATCACACTGTTGGCTCATGTTCAACTTATGATCAACAATAACGCCAAGGTCATTTTCACATGTAGTACTACTGAGCCAAGTATCCCCCATCCTATACATATGCATTTGGTTTTTGTGTTCTAAAGGTAGAATTTTGCATTTGTCTCTATTGAATTTCATTTTGTTAAATGCAACCCAGTTTTCTAGTTAATCAATGTTCTTTTGAATTCTGTTCCTATCTTTCAATGTGTTAGCTACCCCTCCCAGTTTTGTATTATCTGCAAATTTGATAAGGATTCCCTCCACCCCATCATCTAAATCACTGATAAAAACATTGCAGAGAGTCAACCCCAGAACAGAACCCTGCAGCACTCCATTTGAGACCTCCTTCCAGTCTAAACCACAGTCCCTGATTTGACAAACCTTTGAGCAGTTTTCCAACCAATGATGGATCCATCTGATGGTGTTTCCATCTATTCTATATTTAGTTTACTAATTAAAATATCATGGGGGACCTTATCAAATGCTTTGCTGAAATCCAAATAAATGAGATCCACAGCATTCCCACTACCTACTAAACTACTGACCCAATTGAAAAAAAGATATAAACTTAGTTTGGCAGGATTTCTTCTTGACAAACCTATGCAAGTCCTAATAATCAATGAATTGTCATCAAGATACTTGCAGACGGATTCCTGTATAATCTGTTAATATTTTTCCTGGTATTGAGTTCAGGCTAACTGGCCTGTAGTTTCCTGGATCTTCTTTTTTTCTTTTTTCTTTTTTCTCTTTCTTTCTTTCTTTCTTTCTTTCTTTCTTTCTTTCTTTTGCCTTTTTTGAAGAGAGGGATAATGTTTGCTCATCTCCAGTCCTATGGCACCTCACCTGTTCTCCAAGATTTCTAAAAAATGATGGCAAGTGGTTCTGCGAGTTTGCCAGCAAGTTCCTTCAATACTCTGGGGAAAAGTTCATCTGGCCCTGCAGATTTGAACTCATCTAGGTTAACTAGGAGATTCCTGACTAACTTACTATCAATCTTGATTTGTAATCAGTTTTGATTATTGCAGCCTCCTCCCCCACCATCTGCCATCCAATCAAAGGTGGCTGTCTCATTCTGGCTAAGGGTAGGGCTGAACTTGCAGAATGAAGCTCTAGTTGTGAACAAACATTCAGATCCAGTTGGGAGGAACATGCTCTGACTGGTTTCCTTTAGCTTATGGTCTTCATGTAGCCAGGGGTATACTGGTAAGGGGGTGGGGGCAAAATGAAGGCATTGCCTCTTCAAGCAAGAATTCTTCTTCCCCACCCCCCATGAAATTTTCCTTCAGTCCTCAAATTTCTAGCATTGCAGAGGGTAAGACACTGCAAATCATTCACACTTAGAACTTTTATATGTCCCATGTCTGCATTCATAGAATCATAGAATCATAGAGTTGGAAGAGACCCCAAGGGCCATCCAGTTCAACCCCTGCCATGCCGGAATAAACAATCAAAGCATTCCTGACAGAAGGCCATCCAGCCTCTGCTTTAAAAACACCAAAGGAGGAGAGTCCACCACACTCCAAGGCAATGCATTCCACTGCTGAACAGCTCTTACTGTCAAGAAGTTCTTCCTAATGTTTAGGTGGAATATTCCTTGGTCACGTTGCTTGCTCCTTTTCTTTAGATGCCTAAACTGAATTTCTAAATGCTCAATTGAAGTTTTAAGTTACTGCAATGCTAGCAATGTGAGAATTGCAACAAACTCATTTCGCCTACCCTGAATCCAAGCTACACCTCTGGCAGCTGCTCTTGTTTCTCTAGCTGGCACCAAAACCTAGCTTATCCTTCACTTCTCTTTCCTCCTCTTCCTAGCCAATGGGCAAACAGAGCCAAATCCTTATTGGCAAAAAGTAAGAGAGAAGCTGCTGTTTCTCTGGCCAGTGGCTACAGCCAAGGAGGTCTTGCTGTTGCCCAAATGTCAGTGAATACTCTCCAGGGTTTTAGTCCAAACTTGAAAGGAACTATCCAAGCTGCTACACCCTATCCTCAAAATGGGTTCAGAACCCCAGATAGCAACTTTAAAGGACAACCATATCTCAGGGACTTCCTTGCTAGGAATTCCAAATTCCTTTCTTTTTAACAAGCAAACATTGTTAAGAAGCTATTTAACAAGCAGGAAATGGAAGGGCCTCTTGTGGCAGTGGGAAACCAGGAAGCACCCAATTAAAGGGCCAGTAGCTATCAGAAACCTTAGTCATGATTTGCTAGTTGCCACTGGACAGGCAGGCACAGCAACTAAATTTTAAGTAAAAGAAAACAAAAGCTGCTAAGCAGATAGCCCAGAGCCAGGAAGATCTGAAAAAAGAGGGAGGAGCAAGAGGAGGAAAAGGACTGAAAAACAGCAAAGTGAAGGACAGCAAACACCTTCATGCAACACTCTTCCCACCCTGTCATCCTGGAATCCTCCTTGTAAACAATGAGTGAACAAATAGGCCCATTCTGGAGAAAATGGCTACTGCATCCCCTCTTCCTTCTGCTATTATTATCTTTTGTTCTTATGGGCATTCCTTCTGATGCACTCCCCCATGTTTCCTTAGGAAACAGTCAGCACAGCCTTCATTGAAAATGGCATACGGTGCAGAAAAAATTTTGAGGGCCCAGAGGGTATGGAGAGTTATTATTGTGAATAGTTCTTGGAAAACATCAGCACAAAACGCTTCATCCGTTGATAGTAGAAACAGAACAGTTGGGATTATTAGCAACAGTTCACAAGGCGAATAGCCTTATATAAGTGGATGGGCATCCACTCTGTGTAGCCTGGGTCATCCTGTCTTTGCAATCTGCTGCTGGGAGGAGGGGGCACACAGAGAAGGATGGGATAAGAATCGATTTGCCATTCCTACTAGGGAAAGATAAAATGTGTAGCATGGCAACTTAGAGAAAATAGACTGAAAAGAAGGGATGTGATTGAAGTATGCATAATTACACACTGAAGAGGGAACAGTTGCTTACCCTTTCACTTAATGCTGGCACTGGGGGGTACCTGGTGAAATTAGTATTCATGCCGCAAGTGGAATAGAAACCGACAAAAGAAAATATTTTTACACAGTTTATTTGTGAAACACCTTGCTTCTCAGAACTCGTCCGGATGATAAGAAGAGATCTCACGCCTCTGCATCTTTCTTTCTTCTATACGCAAGAGCTTGAAGCTCTAGCCGAGTGGGGGGAGCAGAAAGGGGCCCGGCCCTGTGACTTTTTTGTGCCAACCTCCCTCAGCTGCTATTTGCATAAGGTGCCTCAGGGACAAAAATATAGCTAAACGTGTGTTGGTGATGGATATCAGGGGATAAGACTCCTGGACTGCATTAAGGCCTCACTCTCCCTAAACCTCTATGTGTGTATGTGCCTTCAAGTAATCTGTTGATTTATAGCATGGCTATCATAGGGTTTTTTTAGTCAAGGAATACCCAGAGGTGGTTTTGCCAGTTCCTTGCTCTGAAATATAGCCTACAACACCTGGTATTTGTTGGCAGTCTCCATCTAAGTACTAAGCAGGGCCAATCCTGTTTAGCTCCAAGATCAGAGAGGATCTGGTGCCTTTAGGGTACTTACCCCGCATACCTTCCAACATTTCACATATGAAAACCAGGATACTTGGATAACATCCGAGTATGGTCAAGATGGCAAGTTATTAATGAGAAAGAACATACAAATTAGGACATGCTGAAGCTGTTTGCTTTTGCCTGAGTCTATTGGGAAGAAGATTCTGTCTCCTTCTCTCCTCTCCCCTTGCTGAGTTAATTAAGTGCAAACTATTTAGAATCATAGAATCATAGAGATGGAAGAGACCACAAGGGCCATCCAGTCCAGCCCCCTGCCATGCAGGAATACACAATCACATCATTCTCGACAGATGGCCTTCCAGCCTCTGTTTAAAAACTTCCAAAGGAGGAGATTCCATCATACTCTCAGGCAGTGCATTCCACTTCCAACAGCTCTTACTGTCAGGAAGTTCTTCCTAATGTTTAGGTGGAATCTCTTTTCCTGTAGTTTGAACCCATTGCTCCGTGTCCTAGTCTCTGGAACAGCAGAAAACAAGCTTGCTCCATCCTCAGTATCACATCCCTTCAAATATTTAAACATGGCTATCATGTCCCCTCTTAACCTGCTCTTCTCCAGACTAAACATACCCAGCTCCCTAAGCTGCTCCTCAGGGCATAATGGCTTCCAGACCTCCCACCATCCTGTTCACCCTCTTCTGGACACATTCCAGCTTCTCAATATCCTTCCTGAATTGGGGTGCCCAGAACTGGACACAGTATTTGAGGTGAGGTCTGACCAAAGCAGAATAGAGTGGCACTATTACTTCCCTTGATCTAGACACTATACTCCTATTAATGCAGCCTAGAATCGCATTGGGTTTTTTAGCTGCTGCATCACACTGCTGACTCATGTTCATCTTGTGGACCACTAAGTCACCTAGATCCCTTTCGCATGTACTGCCATCAAGCCAGGTATCACCCATCCTATATTTGTGCATTTCATTTTTACTGCCCAAGTGTAGTATCCTACATTTCTCCCTGTTGAAATTCTTTTTTTTAGTTTTGGCCCAGTTTTCTAATCTGTTCAGGTCATTTTGGATTCTGATCCTGTCCTTTGGGGTATTAGCTACCCCTCCTAATTTGGTGTCATCTGCAAACTTGATAAGCATGTCCATTATTCCCTTATCCAAGTCATTGATAAAGATGTTGAATAGCACTGGGCCCAGGACAGAACCCTGTGGCACCCCACTAGTCACTTCTCTCCAAGATGAAGAAGAGCCATTGGTGACTACCCTTTGGGTTCGGTCAGTCAACCAATTACAAATCCACCTAACAGTTGCGTTGTCTAGCCCACAGGTTACTAACTTTTTTGCAAGAATATCATGTAGGACCTTGTCAAAAGCCTTACTGAAATAAAGATACACTGCATCCACAGCATTCTCTTCATCTATCAAGTTTGTAACTCTATCAAAAAAGAGATAAGATTGGTCTGGCATGACTTGTTTTTGAGAAATCCATGTTGACTTTTAGTGATCACGGCATCCCTTTCGAAGTGCTTACAGATTGATTGTGTAATGATCAGCTCTAGAATCTTTCCTAGTGTTGATGTCAGGCTGACTGGGCCATAATTGTTTGGGTCTTCTTTTTTCCCTTTTTACTTTTGCATTTTGCAAATACTTTTGGATTTCGAACTCAGTTTGCAGCAACTGAAGTCAGCTGAGGACAAAGAGGGAAAGTAGGAGGAAGAGAGAAAGAAACTGGGACATTTTAAAAGCAGCTGAAAAGGTGGTTTGACAGAGGATTAATTGGGACTGTCCCTGCTAAATTAGGACTGTTGGAGGATATGCACTACCTTTTCCTCTCTAAGTTGAACAAGGCTTCCTATGCTCATGGCCAGGCCCTTTCCTCTGCTGAAGGAATGAGGAACCAGGAGTCCCACATCTGGCCCACAAACTTCTGCTGTTATCTCTGATCAGTCATCAGAGATCTGTTTATTATTTTAATGTGCATTTGTATTACTCCCCTCCCCACCCATCCCCCAACCTAGGTCTCAGGTTGACTGACAGAATTAAAACAAATATAATATGGGTTTAAAAATTTCAAAGATTATTATTAAAATATACTGAAATGTTCTATAACATTAAAAACCATTTAAACTCTCCATTAATATTCGTTAAAAAGAATTCAGTTAAAAAGTAAAACAGCACACTATTACAAGTCCTTTCTTCAAAGCAGACAGTTATATTCTGTAAGATTTTTTTTTAACGAAAAGTCCTTCCTTGATGACAAAGAACAGCAAAGAGGGCGTACGTAGAACCTCCCTAAGAAGGGACTTCCAGAGCTGGGGAGCAGCCACTAAGACAGTTCTCTCTCTCATTCCTACCAGACATGTCCTGTGGGTGGTGGGACTGAAAGAAAGGCCTCCCCCAGAGACTGGTTTCAGAGTCTGGGCAGGTGTATACTGGAGAATACAGCCCTTCAGATGTCTTGGATCCAAGCCATGTCCTGAAAACAGAGAAGAGAAAACATATAAGAGGCTCTCCTGTTGTTATTAAGTACCTTCAAGTCAAATAAGCTTATGGCCATCCTATTCATTCATCGAGTTTTCTTGGCAGGATTTATTCAAAGATTTCCTGTTGCCTCCCTTTAAGGGTGAGAGAATGTGACTTGTCCAAGGTCACCCAGTGGGTCCCCATGGCTGAGCTAGGTTTCGAACCCTGGTCTCCCAGAGTCTTAGGCCAAATCCACACAACACACACACACACACACACACAGATCCAGTTTGAAACTAGATTATTTGCCATGGCTCCTTCCTACTGAATCCTTGGATTTGTCATGTTACAAGATCTTTAGCCTTCTCTGCCAAAGAGTGGTGGTACCTCACCAAACGACATATCTCAGGATTCCATAGGAAGGAGTCATGGCAAATAATCCAGTTTCAAATTGGATTATTTGTGCAGTGTGGAATTGGCCATAGTCTAACACTCCAGTCACTACACCACTCAGTACTGCATCCGAAGAAGTGGGTTTATATCTATGAAAGCCCACACAAAAATAAAAGCCAGTTAGTCTTCTATTTTAAATATTTTTAATTAATTTTTATATTCTGATACAATACAGAATACAAACCAGTTAGACTTAAAGATGCTCCTTCATTTCTCCCCCTCCCTCTTCCTTTCTCCTTTTTTATGCTGCAAGAGACTAACATGGCTATATCTTTGAAAAACACACCACACTGGCTTTCTTTAATGATGCCCTTTAAAGCCTGCGAAAGCATTGTGTTTGCAACCAAGGGCTTGTCTAAACAAGGCAATATAATCCTGATTTCTGTGCATTATTGCAAATTTGCAATAGCGTTCATTTGTCTCCACTTTATTTTTGCAAGATCACTGGTATGCGAAGCTATCCGTGTTTGATGTTCACACAGGCATGCCTGTGAATCAAGATGGTGGAAGTGGGTGAATTACTCATTGTTTTTATTCTCCACAAGTTGCCGCCACTGAACAGTTTTTTAAAAAAAGTAAATCTATGGTGGGGAAGTGCAACCTTCTCCTTAAACAAGCTTTAAAAAAAAGCTGTTTCGTCACCTCAGTGCACGGTCGCTACAACAAAAATCCAACATGGCGGTTCTGGCCATTTTGTTGCTGGCAAGCTCTTCCACCCGTGCACGTCCAACCAATCAGGTTTCCACTTCTTGCTCTTATCAGGCATGCGCTGTGATCCGAATTGGTTGTCCCAATGAGTAGGAATGTGTGTTTCCCTTGCATTATTTAAAAAACTTCAGGAAAAGCCTCAAAGGCTTTTTCCGCACAGTAGATGGCATTTTTGCCCCCTCCTTCCGAATACGGGATCCCATTTGGTATTCTCTTCGAATTCCATGAGGAGTATTTTCATCATTCAGACAAGCCCCAAGGAAGATGCTTTGTATAGCTGAATGTCTACTTGAGCCAATCTTCTGGGTAAGCCTAATCAAATAATTAACATTACTTTAATTTAAATTTAATTTAATTTAAATTATTATTTAAAAAATATTTAATATTATTAATATTAAATAATTAACTCTCTGCCCTTTTCCTTCTGGCTAGCTAACTGAAAAGCTCTCTTTCCATCTGATAGCTGTCTTTCTTTCTCAACTACCAAGTCCAAAGCATGTCCTTTTCGCTCTAACTTTCCCTTGACTGACCCTTTTTTACCTTTTGCTTTCTTTCTCTTTTGTCTCTAATGTGTCCCTCCTTGAATTAGATTGTAAGCCTGCAGGCAGGATTTGTCTTATGCTGTGCATCTCCTCACAGTTTTAGTTGCTTTAAAGAGGGGGCAGGGGCGGGGGAAGCAAACTTGATATTGTTTGGAAAGAGGCTGAAAACAAGGCCGTCCATCTCCTGTTCTAGACAACAGTGGTAAATGGCCATATCAGAAATTGTGTTCACAGCAGAAAAGGTAAAGGTGCAGAAAAGAGGGCTTGAGCATCTTCGTTAGGAGGAAAGTGTAAAGCATTTAGGATTTATAGTTTAGGAAAGAAATGTGTAAGGATGGGGGATAATGCAGCTTTATCCAATTATGGATAAAGAATGGATATGGAGAGATGTTATTTCCATTCTCCTGATCAAGGCCCTCAGTAAAAACAGAATTGGCTTTAAAAGCAAACATGTCGTCGCACAATGCATTATTTGCTTATGGGACTCACTGCCACCAGTTGGCATAACAGCCACTAGTTTCTACATTTTGTCTGTTTATTTAGTCTAAGCAGACCTATGAAAGTCTGATGCAATATAATATACAAATACCTTATCATCATCATCATCATCATCATCTTTATTTCTATCCCACTTTTTTCCCAATTTGGGACTCAATATTACTGTATAATACAATACATTCTTGTACAATATAATCAGCAAAGAATTAAAGAATAAAATAAACAAGGAAAATACTAAACAAAGAAAAATGCAATAAAATTCTGCATACAATTACAGAATACTTCAATGGTATAAATGGCTTTTAGAAAGGTTAGAATGTGGTGGGTAGCTTTTGGGCCTCCTATGTGCCTTGAGATCTGTAACTTCCATCATTCACCACCACTGGATAGGAAGTTGCAGTCCAATAGCATCTGGATGGCCAGATGGTCCCCACTCCTAGCTTAAACACGCAAATGGCAGATGGGTCTATTAATAGCTATTAGCTGAGTGAAACCTCCAGGCCCAGAGATAGTATACCTTTGAATCAGAGCTTGCAAAAAGTACTTTATTTTTTACTATAGTTCTCTGAAATATTCTGCTGGTAGGGGAATTATGTCATCATCATTAACAATTTTATTTATAACCCTTTCCCCCCTCCCAAACCAGAACTCAAGGCAGTTTATTCTAGAAGCTACAATCTAAAAAAATATTTTTTCCAATCTTGGTTGTGAATATACATGGTACAAATAGCAGAGGAGGATTTCTCCTTTTATGGTATGCATGCTTGTGGGCTTTTTAGAGCTCCTTGGCTGGCTACTATTGGAACAGTATTTAATTAAGTTGTCCATGGAATGGCTTCCATCAGTAGAGATTTGAGTTCCCCTTCCCCTATGTCCTCACAATCTGCTCTGGAGGGTTGGGGGACCCTCTGAGGCATAATGTGTGTGTGTGTGTGTGTGTGCGCACACACACACTCGTGGCGCAGGGTCTGTGGGGAGGAGAAGAGGAAACTCCCATTGTATATAAAAAAGCAGAGCCTACAAACATTACTCTTTTGGGTTACAATGCCCAAATCCCCCAGTAGCTTCACTTGCTGAGGAGATTCTGGGAGTTGTAGACTAAAAATGTAACTTTGCCAAGCTCTGCATGAAAATCTATTTATTCATAGGGCATTACATTTTGCCTGGTGTACTGGAGAGAGGACCAGATCCTGTCTGATCTGGGAAGCTAAGTAGGGTCAGCCCTGGTTAGTGCTTGGAGGGGAGACCATCAATGAATACCAGGTGCTGTAGGTTATATTCCACAGGAAGAAACTGGCGAAACCACCTCTGAATATTCCTTGCCTAAGAAAACCCTATGAAAATTCATGAGGTTGTCATAAGTCAACAGGCAACTTGAAGCCACAAGCGCATGTGCACATACGCACACATTGGAGAGAGGGATCCTCTTCTGACATCATTCCATGGGTGTTTTAACTACACTCACCTTTTGCACAGCTATTCCTGCTTCAAGGTACAAGGTACACTACCTGCAGCAGAGAGAGCTGCTTGCAGTTGCTAACAAATTTTGGTAACTTAACGGTAATATTCTTAATATTTCTCAGTATTCAACTGTAACCCTGATTTTGTACTTTCTTCCTTAATTTTCATCAATAGTTCTTCCACATCTTTGCAATGTTCTGCAAGTAATATGGTGTCATCTGCAGTAATGGCGAGAAACCTGACAGTGACTGCTGAATGTAATGATGGGGGCATTAAATGTGGTAGTGCTGCAGCCCCTGATGGCTTCTGCCTTCTGCCCCTGAAATGGAGGATTCCCTTCAGTAGAGGCCTGTACATTGTAAAGAAAGATAAGCAGTGACCCTAAACTATGTAACATATTTGGGGTAGCCATGTTGGCCATGCAGCAAAATACAATAAAATCCACAAAAGAGCAATACCTTTATTGGCCATCCAGAATGCATAAAATACATAATGCAAGCTTTCAAAGCTACACTCGATCTTCATCAGGCAAAAGACATTTAAAAATCTTACAGGAGAAGAAAAGTGATGGTGTTAGCATCACAGGCCTACATTTTATATCAGATGTTGTTTCTGTTGTAGTTCAGTTGGTTTGAAGAGAGCTCAGTGCTGGCAGATGCCACTCCCCTTCTTGGTCATACAGGGACTGAGACAAAGGACGGTAAACTTTAAACTCTATTAGCAGCAATAAAGTGACTTTTCATGGGATCCAGGTTGTCTCTGTCCTTTGTGAAGCCACAGGCTCCATTCTTAGGCAGAGAACACTGAATTTTTCAAGAAGTCCCTGTCCTGCTACATCAGAAAAAAATGTTAGGTGGTGTATAAGTAAAACTTGCCAATTATAGTCCAAATGAGAAGGTTTAATCTTTGTTGGAAATAGAAACCTTAGTGTTAAATCCCAGTCCTTAGCTTCCTCTTGTTTAGGATTCCCCTGTTTCAGCTGAATTCAATATCTTCAAATCCAGGAAATATACTCAGGGGTAGCCATGGTGGCCTTGCAGCAAAATACAACAAAATCCC
This sequence comes from Gambelia wislizenii, assembly GCA_030847615.1. Lineage (NCBI taxonomy): Eukaryota > Metazoa > Chordata > Lepidosauria > Squamata > Crotaphytidae > Gambelia > Gambelia wislizenii. Next base: position 335,362,089 of record JAUMIR010000001.1, on the reverse strand, counting down.
AAATCCACAAATGAGTGATACCTTTATTGGCCAACAGAAATGCACAAAATACATAGTGTAAGCTTTCGAGGCTCCACTGGCTTCTTCACCAGGCAAAAGATGTTTTAAAAAATCATACAGGAGAATAACAGTGATGATGTTAGAGTCATAGGCCTACATTTTGTATCAGATGTTGTATCACATAGCAGCAGCATCACCCCTGCCCTTCACATGCTCAGACGCAGCTGCAGCAAAGGATGTATGGCAGGGGGTTGGACTGGATGGCCCTCGTGGTCTCTTCCAACTCTGCAATTCTATGATTCTATGATTCTATGTGCTGTGAACAGGGAGGTGGGAGCCAAGTATTCCCACTGAGAAAACATTAACGTTTGATTGCTTGGGAAATGCAATATCCCTGCAACAGAAGTGTAGCCTTGAGGGAAGAAGTCTGGCCTCTCAGCAACAAATGGGTAACATCTGAGCCATTTTTATTCCCTCTGCTAAAGACTGATAGCCAGAAAAGGGTCTGACACCTATGATGGTCAATAATATGAACGAGTTAATAAAGGCTGCAGCTCTGGACATGGTAGGGTTGCTGAAATCCCATTAAAACCCAAGGCATTTCAGCTATGCAAGTTTGTGACTCAAAAGTATTACCCAGCAGTGTAAGGATGATGAGGGTTTTAGCAGCAATCTGGTGAGGTAGGAGTTTCACAAGACACACCTAAACTATCCATGAACCTGCCAATGGAGTGTCTATTTCCTTTCTAAAAAAATAGGAGGCCCCTGTGCTGTTTATAATTTCCTCCAGTTCTGTAATGGGCTATTGGTAGAAACTGGACTGGCTACACTAACCTACAAGAACCATTGTCATGTTTCTATTAATGGGATAGGTGGGGCTGGTGAGGAACTTGTGGCCTCCAGGTTTTGATGGACTCCAAACCCCATCAGCCCCAGCCAATATAGTTAGTTTTCAGGGATTATGGAAGTTGTAGTATAATGAGAGCCAAAGGACCATGACTTTCCCACCCTTTTGCTATACACAGAGATGCTCTTTTTTTTTGGTGCACAGCTTGAAGAGGTTTTGTGCAATGACAATCAGGTGTACCACCTACGACTCCTTGAGCGCTTTCATCAGCGCTGTCTACGCACAATCCTAAATATACACTGGACTGACTATGTGACGAATGTTGCTGTCCTTGAGCAAGCAGGGATCACCAGCATTGAGGCCATGATATTGAGAACACAGCTGCGCTGGGCAGGGCACGTTTCTAGGATGGAGGACCATCGCCTCCCAAAAATACTACTCTACGGTGAACTCGCCACGGGTCAGCGTAAGAGGGGCGCTCCAAAAAAGCGATACAAAGACTCCCTGAAACAACATCTCAGGCTTGGCCAAATTGATCACCAACAGTGGTCCGCCCTGGCCTCACATCGGGAGGCATGGAGATGCACTATCCACAATGCTGCAGCCTTATTTGAGAACTCAGGCCGAACAAGTCTTGAAGAGAAACAACAATGCAGAAAGAATCACAACCCAAAAACATCACCCAAGGAGACCTTCTGCTGTGCTTTCTGCAACCGGACTTGTTTATCTCGGATTGGCCTTTCTAGTCATCAGTGCACTTGCAGAAAGCGCGGGATGAGTCCTTCCTGAATCTTCATTTGGGAAGAAAAGCCAGAGAGAGAGAGAGAGAGTACAGACAGACATGAAATTGTCTCTTAGGCTTGCAACCTATTCCTTAGTCCAAGCAGAACATGGAATTAACTAGTTATAAATATTTACTCATAATCAGTGGCAGCTGATGGCTTCCTATTCATTCGGGTGCTGAACCCATTCTAGGTTTTAGTCTGAACTTGAAAAGAGCTGTCTGAAATGTTGAACCTATTTTAGGGACAGGGTTCAGAATGTTGGATGCCTTCTTTAAAATTGGGGCAAAAACCCAGAATGGATTGAATGCCTCACTGACTTGGAAACAAGCATGGTCAGCATTATAGTTTAACATTACTTAGGGCTTGTCTATTCCAGCGGGGCGGGGGGGGGGTGGATTGCTCCAAAGATGGCAGATTGCAACAGCTGCAATTTGTCTTAACCATGTTTTGGCCCCCAAAAGCTTTGCATGCCCACTTGTCAAGATGGCAACCATGAGTGATTTACTCGCGTTTTTAATTTGCTGCTGCCTATTTTTTTAAAGAAAGCAATTTTACACTGTGCACTTCAGTGATATTTTGCCTGTTGAAAAAAATGGTGGGAAAGAACACCCCATTTTCTTGCCTTAGTGCTCATTCACTAAAGCGAAAATCCAACATGGCAGCGTAAGAGGGGTGCTCCAAAAAAAAAGCGATACAAAGACTCCCTGAAACAACACCTCAGGCTCGGCTATTAGCAAGCTCCACCGCCCCTCATCCAGCCAATCAGCTTTGTGCTTCCTCTCCTATGGGAAAGCAATTCATATTGAATTGAGGAGGAACGCGCATTCCCCATGCAGTATTTAAAAAACTTCACGGAAAACCATGAAGTCTCCTCTCTCTCTCTGGCTTTTCTTCGCAAACGAAGATTCAGGAAGGACTCATCCTGCACTTTCTGCAAGCGCGCTGATGACTAAAGAGGCCAATCCGAAGTCTCTTAGTGCACAGTATATAGCAGTTTTTGGCCCCCTCCTTCTGAATATAGCAAATCGCTGCAGGTTGCCATTAAGACAACATGTGTACTCCTCAAATTCTACCAGGATTATTTTCACCGTTTAGACAACCTCTAACATCACTAAAGGATAGAAATTATCCTCCATTAAGACTAGCTGGTTTTAATTTTAGCACGAGCCTTTGTGGCTAAACACCCACTTCTTCAGATGCAGACAGAGTGATATCCAGGCCCCAGGTTATAAAGCATATTTGTGTATTTGTGGGAATGGGATAGAATATAATATGATCCAGAAAGATGCAAATCATGTCCCTTGCCCTAATTTTTCAAAGGGCTGGGCAAGGTGATACAGGTCTTTCAGATCTTTACAGTGGTCAGTGTGGGTTTGAGTGAAAGCAATAAATCTGCTTACCAAAAGTTTGTTTCCCTGGGTTTAAAACTCTCTCTGAGAAGATTCCTTTTGTTATATGTACAGTAGCAAAGACTCTTTTATTAATATATGTAGAGTGCCATGAAGCCATTGTTTTTGTTCATACCTCTGTTAATGGGTTGGCATTTGTGAATATAGTTCAATTCAGCTGTTTCTCTTTCTAGACTTCCTTTGTAATTTCCTTGTTCAAGAACTGTGACCTGTACTGTATGTCCAGGAAGGTTGAAATGTTCTGCAACTAGTTTTTGGGTAATGCCAACTCTAACATCAAATTTGTGTCCATTTATCCTTTTACATAGCGACTGTCCAATACAGAGTATAGAGGGGCACTGCTGGCACAGGGTGGCATATATGACATTGGAGAAAGAACAAGTAAATGTACCTCTGATGTGAGTGATGTTACTGGCACCTGTAATATTGCTGCAAGAGAAGATGTAGGGACAGAGTTGGCATTCAGATTTGTGGCAGGGTCTTATTGCCAGCCATGTCATAGGATACTTACCATATCATGTGGTAAGTGAGTAGCTATTTAGGATTTGGGGGCTGTCTGTTGGCAAATAAAGGCCTGCCTCCCAGAGCTTGTAAGAGGGCTATGTTATTCTCCAGAATGGATTGTAATTCACTGATGATGTGTATGAGTGGTCTCAGCTGGGAAATGTTGGTAACAACTTGGGGCGTTCTGTCATTTTGTGTTTTTTTTGGGCTGTCTTGTAGTAGATAGTTCCTGGGCATTAATCTTGCCTTGCTGTTTTGTTTCTTCATCTCCTTAGGTAGGTACTGTACAACAAGAAATATTTGTTGTAAATCCAAATGTTTTGAGTCTCTGTCTTGTGGGTCTGAGCAGATGCGGTTGCATCAGAGGGCTTAGTTGTAAACAATAGATTTGGTAGTATGTTCTGAGTGGAAACTGGAGGCATGTCAGTATGTGTAGCGATCAGTGGATTTTCAGTAGAGTGTGGTGCTTAGAAGTCAATTGTGCAGTTGCACAGTGGTGTCAAGAAAGTGAATTTGTTGCGTGGATTGTTCCAGGCTCAGTTTGATGGTAGGATGGAAGTTGAATCCACCAGGATTTCAACAACTTGTTCAACAACTTTTTGTTGTGGATTTCAATAACTTAAGTATGATTCCATGCATTTGAGGAAGTAGAGCAAGTCTACAAAAGCTTATGCTACAACTTCGTTATCTCAGTTTGTTTGTAACGTGCTACAAGATCCCTTTGCATACTGATATTTCAGACTAACACAGCTATGTCTTTGGCTAAACCTGGAACAATCCATACAACAAATTCACTTTCTTGACACACAGTACAATTGCACAATGGACTATTTACCCACCATGGCACTACCTTTCTGTGGTAGGATTGTATGCTCATGTGGAGCAAGAGGCTATGCTGATGGCAGCAGTGCTGCTGGTAGGATCTGCCATATCAGGCAGGCTTTTGCTGAGGAGCCAGACTAAATTGTCAGCAGCTACTGGACAGCAGTAGCAGTAGTGTGTGTGTGTGTGTGACACTGGCAGAGGATGTCTCAGAGACGTCAGTGGCACCATAGCTAACACTTGTTAGTACTGCGTAGAAGAAAGCATGGTAAACCTCTTTTAAATGTCTTTTATCATGAAAACCCCATGATGAAACAATCAATGAAACAAGAGATAGTGCCAGAAGATGAAACAGGTCAGAAGGCATTCAACAAGCTACTAGGGAAGAGCAAAGGACAAGTATGAATGGTGCTGTGGCTAATAATGCAACTGGACTCCAGCCAAAAGGACGTTCAGCTGTTGATGTGTTTGGAGGCAAAAGGAAAGTCTAATACTCCACAACACATAGGAATGTAAGAATCATGAATCAGCGGAAGCTAGACATCCTAAAACAAGAAACAGAATATTGCAGTACTTGGGGGTAAGTGAGCTAAAATGGACAGTAATGGGACATTTTGATCAGATAAATACATATGTTTTACTCAGGAAACAAAAATCTGAGAAGAAATAGGGTGGCATTAATAGGAAGGAGAGATGTAGCAAAAGCAGTCAAGGGATATAATGCAAAGTCTGACCAAATAATAGCAATAAAACTTCAGGGGAAAACCATCAATATAACCATAATCCAAATTTATGCTCCAATTACAGAGGCAGAATAAGAAGACATGGAAAGATTCTGTGCTGCATTTCAGGAGGAAATTGGCCCACACACCAAAACAGGACTTCTTGTTAATCATAGTGATTGGAATGCAAAAGTAGGAAGCAGAGCAGAATTAAAGACTGCAGAAAAATTTGGCCTAAGATCAAGAAATGAAACAGGAGAATGACTGATTTAATTTTGCAACACCAACAATTTGTTCACCATAAACACATTATTCAAGCAACCAAAGAGGTAACTGTATACATGGACATCACCTGATGGCCAACATAGAAATCAAATACACTACATAATCAGAAGCAGAAGATGGAGAAATTCCATTCTCTCTGTAAAAACAAGACCAGGAGTAGATTGTGACACAGACCATGAACTGCTAATGTCAAAAATTAGAGTAAAGGTAAAGAAGAACACTAAACCAAACATCACGCCAAAATACAACCTGAAGAACATCCCCATAGAATTTTAAAATAATGTAAAAATATATTTGCTCTATTAAGGCTAATTTACCAGGAGCCAGAAGAACTCTGGACTGAAGCACTGAAAGGACATTGTCAGGGAGGAATGCAAAAAGACACTATCCGTACTCAAAAAGAAAGAGAAGCCTCAATGGATGACAGGTGAAACTCTTCAAAATGCAAAAAGAGAGATGAGGAGCAAAAGGAAAAGGAGACAAAAATGAGGGTGGAACCCTGAATGCAGCTATACATTGACTTGTGCACAGAGACAAAAGAATCTACTATAATAATAAATGCAGAGAAATAGAGGGAAAGAAAAATTGAGGAACAAGAGACCTTTTCCACAAGATCTGAGCAATCAAAGAGAAATTTAAACCAAGATTGCGGATGCTCTACAACCAGCAGGGGGACATGGCCAAATGCCAATAAAAAGTCATCAGAAACAATACACTGAAGAACTATATAGAAGAGGTGAAAAGATGATAGATTTATGAAGAACCATTTGTAGATGAGCTTACAGTTTTAGAAAGTGAAATGGAAGCTGCACTGAGGGCACTTGGAAGAAATAAATCACCAGGAACAGATGGCATGCAAATAGAGCTGCTCCAAGCCACAAAGACAGGATGTACACTAGTTCTAACTAAAATCTGTCAACAAATACAGAAAAGAAAACAATGGCCCATAGATTGGAAATGCTCACTATACATTCCAATCACCAAGAAAGGGGACATCAGGGATGGCAGTAACCATAGGACCATTGCATTTATTTCCTATGCAAGCAAAGTGATGTTCAAAATTCTTCAACAAAGGCTTTTACCATATGTGAAGCTGAAGGCTTTCACAGCTGGCATCCATAGATTTTCCTTGGTTTTTTTCCTGGGCTTTTTTTTACCATATGTGGAGCAAGAAATGGCAGATGTTCAAGCTGGATTCAGGAAAGGAAGATACAAAAGAGATCAAATTGCAAACATATGTTGGATAAATAAATGTACCAAAGAGTTTCAGAAGAATATCAGCCTGTGGTTTACAGCAAAGCTTTTGATTGTGTGGATCATTAAAAACGACGGATCACTCTTAAAGAAATGGGTGTGCCACAATATTTGATTGTCCTGATGCATAACTTGTACAAAGGACAAAAGGCTATTGTCAGGACAGAATCCAGAGAAATGGAATGATTTTCTGTTGGCAAGGGGGTCAGGCAAGGCTGCATTTTATTACCCTATCTGTTTAACTTGTATTCTGAATATATCATATGTAAAGCAGGATTAGACTTGGAGGAAGGAGAAAAGGTGAAAACTGAAGGAAGGAACATTAACAATTTAAGATATGCAGATGACACCATACTGCTAGCAGAAAATAGCAAAGACTTGGAAGATTATTGAAGAAAGTCAAGGAAGAAAGTACAAAGACAGGTTTACAGTTGAACATTAAGAAAACAAAAAATAATTACCACAGGTGATTTACATAACAGTAAAGTAGACTGAAATATTTAAAGATTTTCTTTGCCTAGGCTTATCATTAATCAAAGTGGAGACTGCAGTCAAGAAATCAGAAGACTAGGACTTGAAAGGGCAGCTATGACAGGACTAGACAAGATCGTGAAGTGTAAAGATATCAAGTTAGGAGTGCCCATGCCATTGTTTTCCTCATTTCTATGTATGGTTGTGAAAGCTGGACAGTGGAGAAAGCTGACAGGAAGAAAATAAACTCATCTGAAATGTACTGCTGGAGAAGAATTCTATGGATACCTTGGATTGCTAAACAAAACAAACCAAAACATCAAATTGAGCAAATCAAGCCTGAACTCTCCTTAGAAGCCAAGGTGACTAAACTTAGACTATCATACTTTAGACATATCATGAGAAAACATTAAGAAGACAATAATGCTTGGAAAGATAGGAGGCAGTAGGAAAAGAGGAAGACCACCTTACAGATGGATGGACTCAGTCGAGGAAGCCATGGCCCTGAGTCAGCAAGACCTGAGCAGAGCTGTTGATAGGTTGACTTGGAGGTCTCTCGTTCATAGGGTCACCATAAGTTGAAATCAACTTGACGGCAATTAACAACGACAAAGTATACTTACCTAAATAGCTGATATAGAATACTGGTCCATGTTTGTAATAAGCTCCTTTTGCCAATCACTCAGGTGTATCTATGTTACATTATGACAGTTACTTAATGAAGCATAACTTTTATCCTTTAATGATGTAGCTGTAACATTTTGGTTACTTCTGTCGTTTGGTGTTATGGCCTTACCAAATGGTGGAGGAAGAATATCACAGCTCAAGTGCTGATTTGCATTGTTACCACACTCTTTTGTGGGTGCAGGAGTGAGAAGATGGGTGGAAGACTTTTTACCACAGCCTGCTAGCTTGTGCCATTCAGGTATTGTTGTTTTTGTTTAAATAACAATTTTGGTTACTTTGGAGAAAAAGAGAAGTACTGTAGACATTTTCAGGGAGATAGCCTAGTAGTCTGTTTCTGTATTTTAAAAGGGGGGTGGAGGAAAAAGAAGTCTTGAGATACTTTTAAGACTAACCAAGGGCTCAGCTAGATGGGAGAATTAATTGTGGAAAATAGTGCATTAACTCACCATTGCAGCAGTGTTCTTTTGTCTCCATGAGACATTCACAAGATTGCTGGCATGGGAAGCTATCCATGTTTGAAGTTCACACGGAGCATGCCCAGAGGAAAAATGGTGTCCCCAAGTGAATTATGTGCGTTATTATTGCCCCAAAGCTCCCTCTGTTTCCCCCACATGTTAAAAAGACACGGAAGAGCGATCTTCTGCTTAAAAAAATATATAATTTTGCTTTGCCACTCAAAAACAGTACACAATCGCTTCCATGAAAATCAGCCATGGAGGCTCTGGACTTCCTCTTCATCACAGACAAGCCCACCCCTGTGCACGTCCGACCAATCACAATTTGACTTCTGGGATATGCCCCAATTCAAATTGGTTGTTCAAATGGGCTGGAATGTGCATTTCTAGGTATATTTTTTTAAAAAACTTCACAATAAACAGTGAAGGCTGTTAACCTGAAGTACTTGGCGTTTTTTGCCCCCCTCCTTTTGAATATGGCAAATCGCTGTGGGAGCTCATCTGGACAAAAGGTATTCCCCTCACATTATGAGAGGTTTGTTTTCACCATCTAGACAATGCCCAATTTAGTTTAGCCTCAGCGTTGGTTGACTACATTGATCTGAAGACGTGCCCTCTAGTTCAACAAAGCCTATGTTGAAATAGAGAAGCAAAAAGTTACTATTAAAAACATGTAATTATAACATTAGCTAATCACCAGTAGTGAGGGGCAGAGAAGCTTGGAAACATAACATTTTTTTTAAAAAAATGGCTGTAAGCTCTGGTTGTGGCATAAGCTTTTACGAAGTAGAGTTTACTTCATAAGATTTAAGCAGTGGTACCCATCTTAGGATAAGCATCTGGATGCTTCCAGAGAGAGGACTCCTATCAGTCACAGTTAAAGGGTATTGTGAAGTTATTATTCTGCCCCCATAAACATTCTCTTGTACGTATGTATTTACTGAATTAATTAATTACTCACCTTTCTCCCAATATAGGACTCAAGACAGCTTACAGCATAGGTTAAAACAAAATGCAGCTAAAACCATTTATAGTACAAAAGGTTTTTTTTTTAAAAAAGCTTATTTTTAAAAGGCTAATTTAAAACAGTTTAAAAACATTTAAAACATAATAACTAAGATAATAGTGCAGCATATCTCAGATGAATTGGACCACTCTTACCAATCAGATGAGTTTAAGGGTCCTTGTTAACATTATGGCCAAATATTATCAGCTGTCCAGTGGTATAGAAAGGGTTCATTTGTAGTAGTGACCTTGTTTGATACTTGGCAGTCTGAGGCTGGGAAAGATATGAAGACTGAGAATGGACTAGGGGAGTGAATTCTGATGATGATGATGATGATGATGATGATTTACAATGCCCTTTCCACCAAAGGGTGGAACATCAAACATATACAATCAAAAACAAAGACAATAAAACATAATACTATAAATATACATAAAATCCTCAACATCCCATGTTCAGTCAGTGATGAAGATCTACTCTCCTCAGCAATCTCAGGTACAACTCAGCAGTTGAATCTGGTGAATCAGAAAGGAAGGCCTTCAATTCCTTATGGAAATGGGTGGGAGTCTCCTCCAGCAATAGGTCCAAAGGAATACTGTTCCACAGATGCAGAGCCAGATCTTGAAAAGCTCACAGCCTTGACAGAGCTGTGCATTATAGCAGATCAGAAAAGAATCCTCTGCCTGTAGATATTAGATTCCTAGATGGTGCATACCATGCTAGCTGAGGTGCCAGATAGTGCGGGGGATCAGAGCACAGAGTCCTAAATACAAGAACCAAAAGTATGAAATGGGCATTGACCCAAACTGGTAGCCAGTGAAAGGATCTACAGGGGGAAGAAACATGTGAATATTTAGGGAGATTTAAAACAACCCGGACAGAGCTGTTCTGAATTAAAGCCAGAGGAAGAAAGAACAAGAAGGCAAACCTGCCAGTAGGCTGTTATAATAATCTAAGCGTTAAATAACTAGTCTTTTTTTCTGTGACTAACCTCCATGGGAAGTTTGTATAGCTAATGAGGGGGGAGACAAATCACATTTATGCCTTTGATTTTCTTTGTTTGCTTCTGCACTATATGGCCCTTGGGGCACCCTAGCTGAGGGGCTCCCTATTTAGCCAGTCATGAGGAATTTTACCACTGGCCAGGATTAGAGGGAATAGAGTTAGTTGTTTAGCAGCCCAGTTCTACCATTGGCTGTGTGGGGATGCTGGACCCCATCAGCGGAAGGGCTAGAGTACTTCCCTGTTGGACCTTCCATAATCTTCTCCAAATGTGGTTCTGTGATTACTGGTGACTGTCAACTGCCATATCATCAGGGCAGTCAATCCACTCCAACCTTTAGTCTGAACATATTGGGAGGCACTGAACACATTGGGAGGCAGGATTCAGCACTTTGGGCACTGAAGTTTGGAGTAAAACCCAGGCCATGTTCCCTGCTCCACTGACATGGAAACCACCACCTCCCACTGTGTGTGATGGAGGCACAGTAGAAATTTCATCTGGAATCTCCCTGATGCACCCAATGAAGTGGACTCCTGTCCACAAGAACCTATGTCATTATAAATGTATCTTACTTATAAGGACTCGTCTTGTTGTTTACATTGCAACAGCTTCCCCACCTCTCTCTATCCCTACAGAAATTATTCAGACGTTCTAATTTAAGGGAAATAAGCAAAGAGCGGCATGCTTCAAGTAGAATGAAGCAAGCAGGGAAGCTGAGAGTTGCTGTGCACAGTAAAAATTGTAAGAGGGGGTTGAGAAGATGGGCAGTTGTAGGCTGCCTGAGTTCACAGGGTATTGCTTGAGAGCTTTGTAGCAGAGACAGGCTGTGTGATGTGCTGGGGCGAGTAGCATTGGCAGACCCATTACAAACATGGTTATTCAGAAGTCCCACTGAGTTCAATTGGATGCACTTCCCAGTAAGCATTGCTAGGATTGCTGGCTTCTTTTGAATTTTGTGTGTGCCACCGATGCAAAAAATATCAAAGAGTTTCTTTCCATTGCCTCAATTTTCCACCGGATTAGTTTGCAAGAGAAACCACAGACTATCCATGATCAGGATCAGAGCTGTTTTTCCTCCTGTTCTGTCAAGTGTGTGTGTAAGTAATTCTGCCCCTCCTTAAGGGGGATCTAGTAGCGTTGAAGCAACAGGCTTCCACTGAACCCAGAAAAGGCAGCTTGGTGTAGCAGCAGCCATTTCATTAAGTGCATCCTCTGTAATTAGAGTGAGAACAAAAGTTGCAGAAAAGGGAAACATGTTGTCCTAATCTACGCTTTTGCAAAAACAAGACTGCTAAAAATGATTTGACTGAAGTGTTAAAGCCAGCTTTATGTTTGCTCTCCCCCTCCCTAAAGCCTTTGCAACATATGGAAATTAGCTGTATTTCCATAGGATCAAAGAGTATATTAGCTTATCTGAACAGCGGGACTAGCTATGCAAATCTTAGAGAGCTTTAATTTAAAAAAAATAAATCTATTTTTTTACTATTCCACCCAAGACCCTTAGGTGCTGTGGAATAAGATAGGCACCATGGAAGTATTTCTCGTATTGCTCAAGAAGCTGCTGCAGAGGCTTCACCGTTGTTAGGAAAGATCATGTAGCTGTAGCTGATTCCTCAGGTCATGTTCAGTCAGTGAGGAAGAGCTACTGTCCTGAGCCAGCTTTGCAATGTTTTCCAAAGAAGTAGATGGCTTGAATGATTTACCAATTCTATGGGACTGTCAGCATCACTGGGAAAGAAAAGAGAAAACTGGAGGCAAAGAAGGTAGACTGGGGTGGGTGGGAGTGGGAGTGCGTACCAATGGGTAGCCTGTCACAAAGCCTGGAAACCTTACTTTTTTGAAATACAACTCCCAGAACAATCCCCTTGCTGATTTGGGGATGCTGGGAGTTGTATTTCAAACCCCCGTTAACTTTTTCAAGTTCTCATTAGCTATACAAAGAGAAAGAATATTTTCACATCACTGACAAGACCAGTAAAACCCTCACGAATACACTGTATACACACAATCCTAAATATACACTGGACTGACTATGTGACGAATGTTGTTGTCCTTGAGCAAGCAGGGATCACCAGCATTGAGGCCATGATATTGAGAACACAGCTGCGCTGGGCAGGGCACATTTCTAGGATGGAGGACCATCGCCTCCCAAAAATAGTACTCTACGGTGAACTCGCCACGGGTCAGCGTAAGAGGGGCGCTCAAAAAAAACAACGATACAAGGACTCCCTGAAACAACATCTCAGGCTCGGCCAAATTGATCACCAACAATGGTCCGCCCTGGCCTCACATCGGGAGGCATGGAGACACACTATCCACAATGCTGCAGCCTTATTTGAGAACTCACGCCAAACAAGTCAACAACGCAGAAAGAATCACAACCCAGAAACATCACCCAAAGAGACCTTCTGCTGTGCATTCTGCATCCAGACTTGTTTATCTCAGATTGGCCTTTTTAGTCATCAGCACGCTTGCAGAAAGCGCGGGATGAGTCCTTCCTAAATCTTCGTTTGCGAAGAAAAGCCAGAGAGAGAGACTACGGTACATTTTAAAAAAAGTAAAATGAAACATGTGTTAATTTCAAAAGAGGGTTGCAAACTTCAACAACAACAACACAATTAAGACATGCACATGCTTCCGGGAATAGTATGTGTGTGCATGTGCAATGACACTAGGGAAACTTCCCCCAACCTGGCATCTGGTGCTGGTTGGAGAAGCCTGCTCTGATAGCGTCAGAATGGAGCTCAAACCACACAGTTCTTTATCCTCCTCTTCCACTGAAGTATACTCCGAGGAGGAGTAAGTTCATAGTGTTTACCACTTTCACACCAGAGTGTATCCACCTTCAGTTGTGACAGCTTCCCCTAAACTCCATCTGGCAGTGGAAACAGACTGTACATGTAAAGTCAAACCAAATGTGGCAAGCACATCGCCAAAGCGAGCCCCTCGTTTCAATTAAGTATGCTTGCATGTATCCCCTTACACATACTGATGCATGCATGCAGACACATGGATTTACAGTGCAATGCTAAGCTATTCATAGCTACTCAGAAGTAAGTCCTACTGAGTTCACCGAGAATTAGCCCCAGGTATATGTGCATGGGATTGCAGTAGAAATCACTCAGTCATGGTATAGTTTGGAAGGTTTGCTACAGTGGCAGGATTAAAAGGTTATATTTTCTCCTGTAATTGAGTTGGGTCTCTGAAATCACAGGAAGGGATTGCAAAAGTGCGTACTGTATTTTAAGGGTTTGTAGAGTTGTTGGCTCTGTAGAGCTGGGATGCTATCACTCCTAGTGCTCAAAACTCCCTTCAGCACCACTTTCTTACTGAGACACATAAGTAACTTCAGAATTTCGGCTTAATGCTTTTATCCCACCCTCACCCCCAGGCCTGTATTTAGATGATAATATGTATTCCCTTACTCACTTCAGAATGTGATGAGCCAGCCCTGCTGTATTTGTGTGTGTGTTCTTCCTCATTCTGAGGATGTTTCTGGGCTTCTGTTACAAAGTCCTGGCCCTGATGGCGCCCCAGCTTATTGGAACTATACAATAGTAAATGAATTTCTCAGCCCCTTCTAGAGCCAAGCGAAAGAGTAGAAATGGAAAGTTGATTGGCTGGATGTGCGCAGGTGGTGGAGCTTGCTGGCAAGGCAAGTGGCCCAAACCACCATGTTGGATTTTCACTGTAGCAATTGTGTACTGCGGCACCGAAACAACCTCCCTTTTTCTATTTATTTAAGCAGAATATCGCACTTCTGCACCTTGGATATGGTTTTTTTTTTAACTGTTCAGTGATGTTAACTAGTGGGAATAAAAATGAGAATAATTCATTCATGCCCACCATCTTGATTTGCAGGCATGCCTGTTTGAACAATTAATGCAGATAGCTTTGCATGCCTGTGATCTTGCCAAAAAAATCATTGAGACAAATGAAAGCTGCTGGTAATTGGCATTAGTAAGCATCAATCCATATTTTATAGACAAGCCCTTAAAGATTTTCCTTGGGTGTTTTCCGGGCTGTGAGGCCGTGTTCTGGGATAGTTTCTTTCTGATGTTTCGCCTGCATCTGTGGCTGGCATCCTCAGAGAATGGTTGCGTAGGAGTGTGTGTGGAGTTTATATGCTGTGAACCCCTGTTAGGGAGTATATGTAAATTTGAGTAATTGAATGGTTAATTTCTGGGTATAGAAATGCAAGGCTTGTTAGTGTCTGTTTGGCTAATAGTTGGTTGATGGGCCATTGTCTGCTGGAAATCCCCCTGTCCCTGGGTGGAATTCCTTTGTAAGTGTTAAGTTTTGACTCTGTTGTTTTTCAAAACTGGGAGCAGTTTCATAGACTGCAACCCACTGGTGAAGTGGGATCCGATCCCTGAAAGGCTTATGTCCAGTAAAGTCGTCTTCCTTCAAGGTGCTACTAGATTCTTTGTTAAAGATATGTACAGTATATCCACATTGCAGAATTATTACAGTTAGATCACACTTTAACTGCCATGGCTCCATCCTACACAATTCTGGGATTTGTAATTTTGTGAGGCACCAGAGTTCTCTAGCAGTTAATTCTAAGTACCTCACAAAACTACAAACCCCAGAATTCCATAGGATGGAGCAACAGCAGTTAAAGTGGGATTAAACTACCATAATTGTGTGGCTTGGATACACTCTTAATTGTCTTGATTTGCAAAGCTGGGAAAGTGAATATGCTGTTGCACCTTGAACAAAGTCAGGCATTCAGGGCCCTACTTTCCTTTTAGCCCAAAGATAACCTGACAGCAGGCTAGAGATGAAGCCCCCCCCCCCCGCAAAACACACACACAAGGGTAAAGGACCAGGAGCCCTTCTGCCTGGGTCAAAAGAGACAGAGCCTTGAAGAGCACCTTGGCAAAGCTGAGCTAGGGAGTTCCTGGGATAACTCATGGCGAGCAGAGGCCAGAATTGCCAACAAAGTCAGGCTTTGAAGGATGCTTTGGCTGATTAGGTTGGAAGGGGAACATTGATCCTGCTTTTATATATCCATTAAGAGCCCCAGATTAACCAGCATTTTAAACCACCGCCTCTTTGTGGCTCTGAGGGTGGGGGACTGAAAATGAGCATGATGGCAACAGCAGTAGTAGAAAGGGAAAGCCAAATGCTGAACATATTCCCATTTAAAAAAAAAAAAAGGCAGTGGGAGGAAGCTGTTCCCCACTCTTATGCCCAGAGACTTTACTTGCCATGTAGCAGAGAGGGAGGCTGGCCACTGGGAACAGGCTGTGGATTTGCTGTGACCCATGGGCTCCAAATCAAGGTTAGTGCCCTTCACAAAGAGACATTCCAGCCAGATAGAAACAACTGGACTCTTTGTCCCCATGAGGATGCCTGTCTTGGAGCTGCCAAAGTGAACAAGCCAGGCAGCATGTCCCTGTCAAAGCTAATTCTGCACCTGCTAGGGTGAGGGGACCCAGGCACAGGCGCGCACACACGGCCCAGTCTCATGGGGCCACCGAATTGAGGCAGCTGCTTTCCAGCTCTGCTGTTCTTTCTGCCCTCCAGGTCCCATGCTTCCAGTTCACAGCCACCTCCTCCACTACCACATCACCACCATGCCGCCCCCCCCCTCCGCTAAATCTCCGCTAGAGAACAGTTTCTCCATGACTTGCTCAGGGATGCTTATTTCTTTGACATCAGCTCTGCATTCTCTCCGTCTGTCTTTCCATGCACAGACACCTCTTATTCTCAATGTGTGGATACATCAAGGGACTCTGTGCCAGGAGCATATGGAGCTGTGTCTGGGACTTTGGGAGATCAGGTGTGGAAGTGTGTCTTCTACGATATTTGTGGTTTCTGATTGCCAGGTTAACTTAAAAAGAGGAAACTGGAGGCAATGGAGGTTGATCTAAACCACCCCCACCCAAACAGCAGTCAGCATCCAAAGGAAATTGGTTCAAACAATGGGAACAAAGGCAGCTTCTTCTAGCAGGATTTGCAGGATTTGCAGGCCCCCAACCAGTTTTCTAATTCATTCACAGTTAGGTTTTATGCAACTTTGGACAATGTCATCTGTGCATTAGAGCACAGATTGAAAGCAGCCAATTCCATTCTACATTCCATTCAGAACTAAAATATATGATGCAGAAAAGGGCAAACAAACTGATCAGGGATGCTGGAGTAACCAACTTCCCGTGACCCTCCTTGGGGCTGCTTAGGAAAAAAGGGTAAGGGAAACCACAAATAGAAATGCCGAAGGTCTCTTTTATGTTATACAGTTTATAGCACAGTTACTCCAATTTAACTGACATTTCTGCATCCTACGGAATCCTGGGATTTGTAGTGTGGTGAGGCACTAGAGCTCTCTGCCAGAGAATCTTAATTAGCAAACAAAACTTCAAATCCCAGGATTCCATAGGATGGAACTATAGCAGTGGTATCAAAGTGCTATAATTGTGTAGTGTGATGCACAGTGTGGAGAAAGTACCGTGGATCTACTGTCTTGTTTCTCAAATTAGTGAAGCTTTCCTCACTAGGAGAACATGAATGAGGAGACATAATTCTGGGTGTCTTATTGACAACAGTCTTGAAATAGTCCATGGTTGACCTTACCAAACTGTGGGACAAAACTAAAACTGAAGGAAGGGAACAAGCAAGGATTACAGAGAAAGGGTGTGTAGGAGGCAGGACTTGAGTTTAGAAACTGGACAAGGGGAAAGATCAGTGATGAATAAGCCAAAAGTAGATATCCCATGTGGCTTCCAGGTTATGGAACATGTGTACTGAAAACTGAAAAACTTAGAAGGGAGCTGCAGTTTTAGAATGTCATGGAAACATTGGATTAACAGGCAAGCAGCTCCTCTCCATTTTGATTTGTTCCCCCCACCCCATAAACAATACCACATTCCCAAGACAGGTTTCCACCCATCCACCCACTCATCACTTGAACCTCTTTAACCTAAAACATCAATGTTCTTCTATCTTCCAACATTCATGCATTTTCTCCCAGTGGGCAATCAATTAAGTATGGAGGGTAGGACATGGGGATTTTGCTTTTCTGAGATACAAAACACAGTTTCCTAGGCTCCATGCAGTGGCAACTAGGGGCCCTAATCAGTTATAATTCAGTAGAGGAAAGGAAGCTAGAGAAACTTCACTCTGAAAAGAGAGGGGGTGCTTTATACCTGGGATACAGTAGATGTGTTGAATGAGCAAAGCATCATCAGCCACTACGTCCTTGCATTCAAACTCCAGTTCAACCTAAGGGGCCCAGGATGAGTTTTAGTTTAATAATAATAATAATAATAATAATAATATTTATTTATATCCCACCCCTCTGCAAACAATCGGGGTGGCTTACAACAGTAAAATAATCTCTGGCTTTTCTTCTCAAACGAAGATTCAGGAAGGACTCATCCCGCGCTTTCTGCAAGCGCGCTGATGACTAAAAAGGCCAATCCGAGATAAACAAGTCTGGTTGCAAAAAGCACAGAAGGTCTCCTTGGGTGATGTTTTTGGGTTGTGATTCTTTCTGCGTTGTCGTTTCTCTTCAAGACTTGTTCGTCGTGAGTTCTCAAATAAGGCTGCAGCATTGTGGATAGTGCGTCTCCATGCCTCCTGATGTGAGGCCAGGGCGGACCACTGTTGGTGATCAATTTGGCCAAGCCTGAGATGTTGTTTCAGGGAGTCTTTGTATGCTTTTTTGGAGCGCCCCTCTTACGCTGACCTGTGGCGAGTTCACCGTAGAGTTCTATTTTTGGGAGGCGATGGTCCTCCATCCTAGAAACATGCCCTGCCCAGCACAGCTGCGTTCTCAATATCATGGCCTCAATGCTGGTGATCCCTGCTTGCTCAAGGACAGAAACATTCGTCACATAGTCAGTCCAGTGTATATTTAGGATTGTGCATAGACAGCGCTAAAACAACTCAAAATCCCTCCCCCCCTTAAAACATTTTTAAATCAATACAAATTAAAATCAACATATAATACAATTGTTATTAAAAATAATTTCTCAGCCTCAGGAACTTCAGTTTCTCAGCCTCAGGACCCTAGTTATAAAATGAGAACTGGGCCAGCCTCAGAGTTATGTTATAAAACAGGACAAAATCTGGATGGTAAACTTCCTTTTATATATGAAAAACCCAGTTCTATGCAGGACTTGTTGGGAGTAGTGTTTCAGTCCAGTCCATTTTCTTTCCCTCACTCTTGATTTTTCTCTCTGTTCCTCCCTCCTTCCCTCCCTCTCCTTTCCCTCCCCCATTCTCTCTGTGCCATCACATTGCAATGTCAACTTATGTCAAACCCATGAATTCCATAGGTTTTCTTAGGCAGGGAATATCTAGAAGTCATTTGTCATTGCTTTCTTCTGAAATATAGCCTACAGCACCTGGCCTTCTTTGGTGGTTCCCCATCCAACAGGCCTTATGCTGCTTTAGCTTCCAAGATCAGATGGGATCTGGTTAGGGTTGCCAGGTGAAATAAGGGACAGGGTTCCTGTCCTTTTAATGGTTGTGTAGAAGAGGGAATTTCAGCAGATGTTGCTTGGTATGCAACTTTATGAACACCACTTTAATAGGCTTCATCCTATACAATCCTGGGTATTTTTATGGGTATTGAAGAATCTCTGGCAATTGTTTTTAAGACAGTTGCAAAGTAGTTTGAAAGATGCCACAGTTTTCTTTTCTACCACATAAAGGTCTAATCAAAATGATTCAGTAGGTTCCAAAACCAGTTCAAAAACTTGTTTATCAGAGACAGGAATGGGAAGCATACAGCCCTCCAGGTATTGTTGGACTGTGGCTCCCAGCATTAGCCAGTAAAGCCAATAATGAGGAATGCTGAGAATTGCAGTCAAATGTCATCTGAAGGATATTCCTGCCCTGATCAAAGGCCACATGTACACACCACACCAGGAGCAGTGATTCTTCCTTCAAAGAGCCTTTGCCTGTTTGAAAGCAGATACCTACCTAGCCTAAAATATGCACACAAATGTGGCTTTAAAGGCTAATAAAAATACAATATATTTACTGATAAGTACTTTATATCCATGTAATCCTTTAACCAGTCTCTTTTACCCACATGCATAAGCACGCACAGACACATGGGAAGCTTTTGGTTAAGTTAGGCAGCCATCCCTTTTCCATCTCATCTACGACAGGCCTTTAATCCTTCCTCAGTCTATTGGATTCCACATAAAACTGTGATTAGGTAGGTGTCTCTTCAAAGGAGCTTTATTTTTTTATTTTATTTTTTGAAATTACATTGCACACTTTGGGCAGGATGTCTGTTTTTATTACTTTATTTTTGAACAAAGCCTTGTGCCTTGAGAGTCCTGTATAAATAAAATAATAATAATTGTAATCACGTTAAATTATTAACTTTTCAGAAATGAAAATTCCTCCCTTCCTCTTCATCTTCCACATTCGTGCCTTTGCAGTTGGTTGGAAATCAGCACCTGAAAGAGAAGCAGTGGTGCTTATGGGGTTTTATGGTGAATGTCATGAAGTTAACTTCCAAGAAGTCTCTGACAGGGTGAGAATAGTGATGAAATGCAGGAGTTTGTAGAGGTGGAGGCCCTGGAGGGAGCCTTCCTGGGGCTTTACTCATGTTCATGTTGATTGTAGACAAATGTTCTCCCCAGTCAGGGCTTTCCCTGCTCTCTTGTGTTTATGGCTGGCTGCACAGCACATGACTCACGAGGTGCTGAGGCTCCAGGGCGGCTTGCTGCTGCCTCTTTGACTGGGGAAGTTGCTGCCGCTGCCGCCGCTGCAGTTTGCTTTCTCTCTCCCTCCAGCCACAGCTGCGCTTTGCAAAGTCAGGCCCGTTCCCCTTGGTCGACTGGCTGCCTGTGGCTGGCTGGTTAAACTGCAAAGGACTTGCTCTCTAATTAGTCCATCTGTTACCTAAGCGAATTCACCTGGCTCCATTTTATTGAGCGCTTCCCTTATTATTGCAACATTTCTTGGGCTCATCTGGCAGCTAGTTTCCTGGAAAGAAAATGGGGCCATTCACACACTCCAACCCCATGGGTAATAGGATGGGATTTACAAATGAGACTAAATGAGCTACAGAATAGGACCCCAGGCAAAACAAGAGCTCGAACACAGCACAGAGTGAGAATAGGGAGCTTCCCTGAGAAGGTGGCTTGTGCCTTACCACACAGAGGTAGCAGGTGAAATAAGGGACAGGGCTCCTGTCCCTTCAATGATTGAGTAGAAGAGGGAATTTCAGCAGGTGTTATTTTTTTAGGAAAACATCACCCACTGAAATTTCCTCTTCTATGCAACTATTAAAAGGTCAGGGGCCCTATCCCTTATTTCACTTGGCAGCCCTCCTCCTGCATCATTTCTAGCCAGGATGGGCAGATTCAGATCCAGAGACTGTGGCTGCATCTGCACTGCAGAAATAATCCAGTTTGACACCACTTTAACTGCTATGGCTCAATGCTATGGAATCCTGGGATTTGTAGTTTGTTGTGGCACCAGAGTGAGAAGGCTAAATCTCTCACAAAGTACAAATCCCAAAATACCATAACATTGAGCCATGGCAGTTAAAGCAGTGTCAAACTATATTATTTCTGTAGTGCAGATGCAGTTGAAACTATAACAGCCCCCATCCCACAACCTGATGGCCTCCAGATGTATTGCACCTGGCCATGGATGACACTGGCAGGGGCTGATGGGAATCGAAACATGTGGAGGACACAAGATTGGAAGAGGTGGTTTCAAAGAGCCACCATACACAAACACCTTGACTTAATGAGGATGGAACCAACCACATTTCCAACCTGAAACTTATAAGCATGGCATTTGGAAGACCAGCTAGCACCACTCAGTTTGTGCTCTTTCTCCTCGTATGGTCTCTATACCTCATTTTCATGTGGGTCTGGAATCCCTGCCTTGTATTCACTTTCCTTCTCCTTTTCTTTGTGAGAGTGAAGAACAATCTGAGAGAGACAACAGGGCCATTAGGAGAACAGGCAAGGATGGGAGAAATGTGGACAAAGAGAGTCACATGTACTTACTTAAAGCTTGGTTAGAGATGGAATGGAAGATTAAAAGAATAAGCCAAGGGCCTGGGACAGTGTGGGAGGGAGAGTTTTTCTAACCAGGCATATGGAACTGGAGCCAGCACAGTGTAGTGGTTTGAGTGTTGGACTACAGTTTTGGTGACCAGGGTTTGAATGCCCACTCAGCCATGGAAATCCACTGAGTGGCCTTGGGCATATCTTTCAACCACAAAGGGAGGCAAAGACAACCTCCCTCTGAACGAATCTTGCAAAAAACACACCACATAATAGGTTTGCCTTAGGGTCGCTATAAGTTAGAATGACTTGCAGCCCAATAACAACAACAACATACACAGAGCAGAGTGTCTGTTCTTCAAAGCTACCAAAATTGTTCCCAACCCAGAAAACTCTTCTATCTCTTCACTGTCTTACAAGTATGGAAAAGAATGAGGCAGCCATTTTGTGCTGGCCTGGTTCTCACTCTGCCCCACTGCCCACTTTTCCTTGTAGCTGCTCAAGCAAGCACAGCTTCTTGATTGCCCTAGCAGTTGGAAGGAGAGTGGGTTAGTGTCTGACAATGGCATTTATCAAAAAGGGGGACCAAAGGACAAAAGGAAACCATGTGGTAACACAAGGCTGGCCCTAGTATGAGGAAGAATAAGGTAATCACCTCAGGTGGCCAATGCTGCAAGATGGCGGCAAGCTGCTGGAGGAGAGACCCATGTGACATGAAGGGTGTGTAGTACCCTCTAAGTTAGCCTGGTCTCTTTGGGTGTGGTGGGGGATACTTCCCCATTTCCCGTGTTGCAGTAAGGTTCAGCTGCCAGACCACATGGAAAGTGAGGAGGCGCCATCTTTTCTTCCCCACAAGAAGCAAGATGTCATGGCCCTGCGCTATGGCAACTAAATGAGACACTATGACCTACACCAGGGTTGGGAAACATATTGGGCAGGGATGCCAGATTTTCCCACCTACCTATTTGTTAGTGGGATAAATGATGTTAGGGGGTATGACCACACTCCTCATGTCGGGCACATGGTTTCATCAGATCACCATGCTCCTGACAAACTTTCCTACCTGGTCCTTTGTCTAGGAACCCATCTTTACCCTTCCTCCCTTTTCTAACCCAGGAAACCCTCTCAGCTGGCTGGTAACAGTGGTTTTCTTTTCCCCACCCATCAAGAGAGTCAGGACCAAGGAATCATAGAATCATAGAATCATAGAATTGTAGAGTTGGAAGAGACCATGAGGGCCACCCAGTCCAACCCCCTGCCCCGCAGGAAATCATGATCAAAGCATCCCCGACAGATGGCCATCCAGCCTCTGTTTAAAGACCTCCAAGGAAGGAGACCCCACCACGCTTTGAGGGAGTGTGTTCCACTGCCAAACAGCTCTTACTGTCAAAAAGTTCCTCCTAATGTTGAGGTGGAATCTGTTCCTGGAGCTTGCATCCATTGCTCTGTGTTCCAGTCTCTGGAGCAGCAGAAAACAAGCCTGCTCCATCCTCAACGTGACACCCCTTCAAATACTTAAACAGGGCTATCATATCGCCTCTTAACCGTCTTTTTTCCAGGCTAAACATACCCAGCTCCTTAAGTCTCTCCTCATAAGGCATGGTTTCCAGACCTTTCACCATTTTAGTTGCCCTTCTCTGGACACCTGGGTTCAAATCCCCAATCAGTTGTATAGATTCCTGGGTGGCCTTGAACTACTCACTTCCTCTCAATTTATCTCTAACTGTTGGGTGGATAAAATTTCTGAGGAAGGGTAAGATGTAAATGAATAAGTGAAGTGAAAAGTAGTGGCCATGCTTTGTATACAATATGAAATTATGAATACTAAAAGTTGATGCAAGAGCTGCAAGCCAGTTTGTGGTAATTTATTTGGGATAATGAAAGGAGCCTTAGGGGCAAAAAAGAAACCCCAGACACCTCACCCCTCCTGCATCCTTCAAACAAAAATGCAAGTGTTTATGCAAAAACATTGAACATTTCTATCTTTTGTTTCACTCTGCCTCTTTGTTCTATGCCAGCCTGCCCACCTCCCCCTCCCTCCAGCATCCAACTGTTCTTCTTTCCTTAATAAACATCTTTCTTGGTTTACTATAATTGGATACAAAGTGTGGCAGGATTGGGTCGTGTAGCCAGATAAACTAAGCAATGTTTGGATAATGCAGAATGATTGCAGAGGAAATTAATTCTTTCCCATTTTTCTTGTGTATCTCTGAGGCAGGGGTGGGCAACTGTGATGCATCTGGGTGCGTTTTCTGCACTGGGGCCCTTTTGGGGCTTTGTGAGTGCCCCCAAATGCTCCTCCCCCTGATCCCTTTGGAAATAGCCAGAGGTCCAGTTTTGGTTGTGAAAAACAGGGCCTTTAATGTTAAACATTGCCCTGCAGCCTATTTAAAAGGTGAATCACAAATCTTTTGCAAAAAGGGGGCAGTGTGGGAGTCTGGAGGGTTGCAAAAACAGCCTTGGAGGGCTTCATGCAATCCTGGGGCAACAATTTGTCCACCCCTCCTCTGAGGGCTCTGGGTTTGGGGCCAGCACTGCTGTGTTTTCACACAAAATTAAGGTGTGGCTGGTCAAAACTGGGAAAGATGAGGGGTGGTCTCCTTGTGTTCTGGAGAAGAAGAAATGGGCAGAGCTTGCTCTGATGGCTGGGGGGTGCTGGGAGTTGCTGTGGACATGCTGGCTGAGAGTTGCCATCCAAAAAAGTAATTTTTATATCTCTGCAAATGGTACTGTTTGGGGAGCAGCAGGGCCAGCCAGCATGGCTCAGCATAAGGAATGGCTTCATAAGGCTATATGTATTAAGAACTGCATTAAGAACCTATGAACAGCCCTGAAGGAACAAGGCAGGATCCAATAGTGGATTCAATCTGGTATTCTGGTCACATAGTGGGCAAACAATTGCTTATAAGAAGCCCAATAACAGGACACAAGTGCAAAAGCACCTACTCTTCATGGGCAACCAGAATGGAAGTGAAGGAATGGATAATGTGAGAGATGAACACTAGGGCTGAATCCACACAAGGGGTATATCCCAGCTTCAGTGTGCAGCATTCTGCCCCGCTTTGACCCCTTTAATGCCACACTCAGCTATTTAAATCTGAACTCAAATTGATCTTAAAAGCCACACATTTCCCCCACCCAAAGGCTGTTTCTTCAATACGTCACATGTTGACTATATTGGATTATTTCAGGTCACATGACCACAGCAGCTGCAGTTTTTTTTTCTTCCTGGCATGCATTCGGATAATCGGATATTTGCGTATCCATATCACCCAATAGCTCTTCTTGTTTTCTTCTCAATCTTACCACCCACCTGTACTTCCATTAGATGGCTCCCTCACCCTGTTCTCCTCTTTTTCCTCTGTAACCCCACAAACCCTCCATCCCATGAGTGTGGAAAATGTGTCTCTCTGTCTATCTTTTAGGAGAATTAAACACCTCCTTCACTTGTCTCCCCCACTGATCCACTTGCCTCCTGCAGCTTTGAAGCTCCCCTGAGCTTCCGTTCCAAAACAAGAGGGGTGAAAGCTCACAGCCTCTGCCCTGTTCATCTACATGTGTATGTTACAAGCTGTGGTTGCCCATCTGGAAGAAAAAGCACTGCACATCTGTCTGCAAATGTACACACACACACACATGGAAATCCCAGTAGCTGGATGCAGAATATCCTGTATGAGCCACTCTTCAGCCCAGACCCATTGAAGCCAACACTGCAAGGAATGTGGTTAAGGGGCTCCTACAGGGTATGCTCTCTCCTCGCCCCTTACCCCTGTCCTGCTCCCTCTGTCCACCCTGAAGACCCACACACCACCGTTCCTTCCTTCTTCTTCAGTACTGGTTATGGGGCAGAATGCTCCATTGCATCCAAGGGCAGCAGGTCAGGTTATGGGGTCACAGCATTACTTTTGTACAAAAGCAAATGGCATCTGCTCCTCCAGAGGTAGAATCATAAATATAGAATCATAGAGTTGGAAGAGACCACAAGGGCCATCCAGTCCAACCCCCTGCCATGCAGGAATACACAATCAAATAATTCCCAACAGATGACTACCCAGCCTCTGCTTAAAAACCTCCAAAGAAGAAGATTCCACCACACTCTGAGGCAGTGTATTCCACTGCCAAACAGCTCTTACTGTCAGTTCTTCCTAATGTTTAGGTGGAATCTCTTTTCCTGTAGTTTGAACCCCTTGCTCTGTGTCCTAGTCTCTGGAGCAGCAGAAAACAAGTTTGCTCCATCCTCAGTATGACATCCCTTCAAATATTTAAACATGGCTATCATGCGACCTCTTAACCTTCTCTTCTCCAGACTAAGCATACCCAGCTCCCTAAGCCACTCCTCATAGGGCATGGCTTCCAGACCTCCCACCATCCTGATTGCCCTCCTCTGGACACATTCCAGCTTCTCAATATCCTTCCTGAATTGTGGTGGCAAGAACTGGACACCACAGTTGCCTCACAACTGCCTAACGATAGGGTCAGCCCTGCCTGCTCAGATGCATAAAGGCTCCACAGCTTGTGAACCATCAGCTCGTAAGTTTTCCAGAAGGGAAGTTCATTTGCCCTGAACCAAAAGTCCTAGTTTAGGACCAAAGTTTGGAAAGTTACTTTTCAAAGTAATTTGTACTGTTATTCATTGCAGCATTTAACTCTTCCTATAATGATGAGGGACAGTTAACTCATTACACGGCCTGTTGCATTTCCATTACTTTCTAGGGGGAAATCTAAGGATCATTAATACAATTACATAAGACTCAAAAAAAAAAAAAAACCCTGTCAAAATCCCTCTTAAAATGCCCTTAAAAGTAACTTTTGAGAACATCTAGAAATTGCTGTTTGTCACGCCAATAAAGTAAATTTGTTTTTCCTTGTTACATCACTTCTCAGAGGCCAGTTTCTTATATCCTTGCTACCCAAATGTAACTTGTTACTTTAAAGTGTATAACTTGTTGCATCCAAGTTCTGCATATCACTCTGCTCTTGCAAGTAAGGAAGACAGAGCCTGACTGGCATTCAGTCTGAGAGGACACTTGGACTGTTCTGTGCCCAGACTGTGTGGTATCCAGATGACTTATGTCTGACTTGGCAGCCATATATTGCCTTGGCACTGTCCCTGCTTGGTACTGTCACCTTCCCATCCAGTCAAAACACAGCTGTCATCCAGATATAATCCTATATCTTCTTAAGCCTGGAATGTGTTTTTTCTGGAAATAACAATAACAATCACAATAGATGGTCACATCCTTCTAGGTGATCTTCACCTTCCTAATGCAACACTAACCAAATAGTTTAACGAGCCCATTGTTTCAGTTCTTAGCACACTCTCTTTCTCAGGCATGATATATGGCCATTTCTTCTGGCTAGTTGCCAGCCCCCTTGGAGCTGGAACAACATGTTTCCTAGATGCACATAAATCCAGAGGGATCCACCCAGTTGCCTCATCTACATCAATTCACTACTGTAGGCCAAAAAGAGAGATCACACTGGGCATGATGGAAGAGATTTATGAGAAGCTATTTCCAACACACACACAATATTCTTGTCTTCTTACCACCTTGGTGCCTTTTGTTGCAGAGTATGTGGAAAGGGGACAGCAGTAGACTCCCCTCTCCTGAGTTTATTCTCTTGCTGTGCTAGAACTGGAAATCTTATTCCAGGGCATATAAACCTATTTTTTGTGTGGATTTTATTACCCCTTATCCAGCTCTCCAAAGAACCTGGTGAATACTGGGAGAGGGTAATAAACTGATCTCAAAGCTGCGGCCACTTTTCATATTCTGTCATCTGTGTTGTCAAGTTGCTTGTGTTAAACATCTTCCAGGACTGGCCCTACCATTAGGCAGACTGAGGCAACTGCTCCAGGTAGCAGATACTGAAAGAGGCAGCTGTATTTCCCCCACCTCCAAACTCCCTGTCTGATGGAGGATAGAGTTGTGTAGGCCATACTCTCAAAGTAGTGGTCTCTGGACTGAGGCCAGTCCATGATCTATTGGCTGCCAGCTCCTGGTGAATTTCCGGGAAAGAAAGAAACAATTGTGGCCAATGGACACAAATATGGTGCCAGTTCCTGGTACACTGGAGGAAAAAATGACAGTCCCCTATGTCAGTTAGCTTGAGATGCACTGGTGTACTTTACAAACCTGCCTTGCATGTACACCTCCCCAAATGAGCCTGCAGTCCTTAGGGTGGTGGAGAACTCTGTCCCATAGCTGCTGTTAAAGTAAGATTCAACTACCAGTTCAGTTTGCTTCTGTACATGAGTGGGTGTGGGAGGGACAGGTTCTTCTTTGTCTTAGGCAACAAAATGTCTTGGGCCAGTCCTGGTGTGTGTGTGTGTGTGTGTGTAGAGGGAGGTATGTAGGTATCTTCCTTCCGCCTTTCCTCAATGAAAACCAAAAGACCTGAATACTCCTGTGCCTCAGATGCTGCTGAAGTCCAAGAGTTCATGCCCACATCCCCTCATCTGCATTGCTTACTGATATCAGAGAACTAATGGTGTAATTACTGCTGACTTAGTCTAAAGCAGAGGTGAGAATCATACAGACCTCCAGATGTGGGGTTGCAACTCCCAGCATTCTTAACCACTGGCTATGTCCTGACTAGGGCTAATGGGACTTGCAGTCCAACAGCATGAAGGAGCACATGATTGGCACCACTAGTCTAAGGAAACCATACTTGTTTATGTCCAGCTTTGTTTCCTGCTTGGTGATGATCCAGTAAAATGCTGTCCAGCCTAAGTTGGCTTCTGTTCTACTCATAGCAAAATTCCCTTGAGCTTGTTAGGGGTGCAGCAATTTGACTATAGTTTGGTATGAATCTTCTGTAATACCCACCCAGGCCAAGAAAAAGCATAAGAAGATGGCTGATTATCTAAGAAACGGAAGGCATAGTGCACAAAACTACAATTTCTTACACTCCTTAGCAGAATGGAGTGGTAGAAAGGAAAAATACGGTACTGTAGATCTCTTATAGAAATGGTCAGATGCATGTGGCTGGATGCTAGACTGCCAGAGAAATACTGGACAGAAGCAGTACAGTTGTCCCTCCACATTCATGGATTTGGCATTCACAGATTTAAGTATTCACGGCTTGAAAATATTCTTTAAAAATAATAATTCCAAAAAACAAACCTTGATTTTGCCATCTTATATAAGGGACACCATTTTGCTATGCCATTGCATATAATGGGACTTAAGTATTCATGGATTTGGGTATTCACGGGGGGGGGGGGGGTCCTGGAACCAAACCCCAGCGAATGTGAAGGGACAACTGTATACTGTATACTGCTGACTACATAACAGACTTATAACTAAGACCCCCAGAAAGGAAATGCCCAGAAGTATGATGAGGAAACTTCAAAGGCTCTGGGAAGTGGTAAAGGTCCAATAACATCACTGTAGATCAACTCTAGGAAGTGCTCTGCCTCCCGTTCTAGATGTGAGGACTAAAATGGAGGCAGGTTCCCTTTGCCTGAATGCAAGATGCACACTTATTGTCCTCACTCCAACAGCTTTTAACTTTCAAGCCTTTAGTATGTCCTCCATTCAGCATCTGAGAAATTGCTTCCAGATCCTTGTGATCAAATCTTATGTGAAGCAAATTAATGCATTGTCTGTGTTTCCAGACTTTCACAGAGCTTGACAGCTTCTCTGGCTGTACCAAGGGACAATCTCACTTCTCTTTCTTGATATTCTTTATCAATTGTAGTTGTTGTTGCCTCCATACTTGCTTCCAGTTTTGGTCTGGAAACACAAAGAGATCTAGACACCCCACACACACATACACACATTCCAAATGGGCAAAAATGTCTCCAATCAGTCACCTGGACTCAATCCCCTTTCCAAGCGGACAAAAACTGCTCCCAAATCTCAAGAAGTACAAACCTGAAGTAGACTTCTGGGGCAGCTGGGATCCACTACAGGGTGGCCATCAGGATCAGAAAATCCTGCCATGGCCATACTTGCTAAAAACACTTTTGCATATATTGGATAATGCTGGATGATGGGAGTTGCAACACAGGCAATGCTGCTGGGTACAAAGAATTGTTTATCTCCCAAGGCTTGGGGTAATGAGCAGATATCTTAGAAAGTAAAACAGATTGCAAATTGTCATGGTCATCCCTGTGGGAAAGCCTGGTAGGGGAGGAAGGAAGGAAGGTTGTTTTGGTTATTTAGTGAATGAGAGGGAATCCTGGGGAAACTGCCTTTTAATATACTGTGCTTTTAATATACTGTGTGGCTGGGAAGACCCTTTAGTCCTGACAACAAATGTGTACCATAATCTACTGTGTTTGCTGAATAAAGCTTGCCTGAATCTACTAAGAGCATATGTTCCTGAAGTAGAGTTAGTCTGTATGTAACAGTGGCAATTGGTCCCAATGCCCACCACAATTACTCAGCCAGGGTTTATGATCTATCTAGTCCTCATTCTTTTCTCTCAGTGACCAGCCAGGTGCTTAAAGGAAGCCCACAAATGAGCCCTGAGGTACCCTCCCACGGGTGTTTCCCAACCACTAGTGAGGCAGACATACAACTGGATGTGTGCCTATACACCAGCCGTGAGTTCTCACCCTGATTTAACGTGGCCCTTGGCCCCTCATGAAGGTGGTACGAATCCAGTGAGAGAGAAGGGTGGTATTCAAAATGGGCACAATAACAGAAGGAGAGGGACTCCCTCTGCATACTGTGATTTCAGACTTTGGACAAGGGTAATCCCTCCTTTTTTTGGTCATCTTCTGGGTAGGGAGGAAGAGGGAAAGAACAGGGTGAGATAAAAGGGATAGGAGAAAGAGAGTGGGAGAGAGAGGGAAAGGAGGGGTTCCACCCAATAGATTTTGTCTCCTGACAGATCAACCCAAGAAAATGCAGTCCTCAAAAGAACCACCAGGGGAAAATTGAAGAAGTGGCCATAACTGTACTGGCCATGGAACGGGTGGCGGTAGTTGTCACGCTCTGTTCCCTAATAGGACATGGAAACAGTTCCCAAACCATGTGAAGGAGGCAAACTAATGGCGACGGAGGGACTACTGATCTAGACAAGCCACCAATTGTTTTAATTGATACATACTACCTCACAAGATGGTATAACACCCTGAGGAAATGGCACCCATGGGGCTTTAGGAGCATCTGTAGGAATCTTGAAGCTGTGTCACATACAAACTCTTGACTCTTTACAACTCAAGTATCCATCAGGAGCTCTGAGGCAGGTCCCGAAGCACAATAGTCCTGGTAGGAACAATCAGCTCTACAATTAGGCAGGGTGAAGCAGCCATGTCAGGTAGAAAATTTTTGAGTATCATGAAAGGGCAGCCAACAGTTTTGTTATTTAATCTGTTGTTTAACTGTGCAGGGATGGGAAGAAATACTTGTGGGATTTTTCCGCCTTGTGAGCCCAAACAGCTTGACTATATTTGGGTACTATACAGATTGAGTTGTACATTTGGGGAAGATGCCATTTGCTGCTCTGCATCAGGCAGCAAAATGTCTCAGGCCAATCCTAAACAGGCTTGGGAGCAGAGTCATGGTCTGGCTGGGATCACATAGAAAGAACCCCCCATGATTAGCCTTCTTTCATACTCTTGATTTTCACTGTGGACGAGCAGCCCCCACACCACTTCTGGTGCGAGCAGGTGGGTTTTGGTCATGTGAGAAAGTGGGTGGCATGTAACAACAAACAGGGAGCTCCCCCTTCTTTTTCTCTCTTCTCTCCTCCTCCCCCATTTTCCCGCCTCTGGCTGCCACTCCATTAACTCCGCTGGGATCAGTCGATAGCAGCGGTAATTGTTCCCTGCTAAAATGCATTCCCGCTGTTTAGAAAGGCTAATCCAGAAGCTGCAAAGGTCAAGTGCTGACATTTCCCAGCGTGGTTCCTGATGCAAAGACAAGAGCCATGGGTGCGGGGGAGTCCCAAAGGAACCAGCCCCCAGGGATGGGTGCTCTGTTCATGCTGGGAACACTTGCTATATCCCCATTTCTGGGTCCATAGGCCCCCCTCTCACAGATGCTGGGAAAGGAAGAACACACTCAGTGGACTCTACAATGCTTGGGACAAGGGGTCACAACTTCTGTTCTCTGCGTACCCCACTAAGGATGTAGCATAAGGGGCTCAGTGATCAGCCTGAGTCACCACTGTGACACAGTCAGCTGTCATCAAATGGCCAATTTCCTCGAGGAAGGCTGTTTTCTTTGCCCACCCTATGCCCCTTGAAAGCATATTGCCTCCTTTTCTTCTACCCCCATCACAATCTGCCATAATAGAGCTAAAGGGACATTCAGGCATAATCACAATGGTTATGGGCAACTTCATCCACTACAGCACAAAATGGCTCCCTGGCAACCCAGGGCCGCTTACTGACCCAGGCCAAACCAAAACAGGCTGCTTGCAGCAGTGCCACTGGAACACTTTTCTTCTGGCAATATTTGCCTTTCCATTGGTTTTTATTGCATGCTCAGGTTTACCACAGGCACCATTTCAAAGAAATAAGGCCTAGAAACCTGAGAAAATGTCTCTTTGGGGATAAGAGGAAACAGCAGGAGTTCAAATCCTTCAACAGACACATTGATGGCTTAGCCCACTCCCTCCCTCCCTCTCTCTCTTAGCTGCCACTTGTGGCTCCTTAGCTCCAGCTTCACCAATTGTTCTTCCTGTGCAGTCTACCCCCTGCCATACCCTTTGCAATAGTACCCTAATCCACAACCTCCTTCTCACTTTTGGACACATGCAGCTTTCGCAGACCTGATGCCACTGAGATGTATTAGACTACAGGTCCTACTACGTCCACCCAATACTATCATTGCTGGCTGGGGTGAAGGGACTTGTAGTCAGGACATCTGGAGGGTGCTGGGTTAGGGAAGTCTGCCTTAAGGCATCAGGACTGATGGGGGCCAATGACTTTGTTACCTTGGGGCGAGAAGCATGTGCCCTCTCCCTGCGAGTGGTTTGCTGCTCCAAAGAACAACCTGCAACATATGCCACAAATGAGAAAGGCATTTTATCCCACTCTTCTCTTGTTATACTTTAAGCCAGGCAAGGAAAACCTCTAGCATGCAAAACAGGAAGGGGAGGCATTTTGGGGGAAGGAATGTTTAACCTTCAATACTGCGAGTTCCCCTCCAAAAAAATATCCCCCATCCATTGCAATGATGCCTTTGCAACAATAGTTACAGTTGTCCCTCTGTATCCACGGATTTGGTATCCACGGATTTAAGTATTTATGGCTTGAAAACATTCTTAAAAATGATAATCCAAAAAGCAAACCTTGATTTTGCCATCTTATATAAGGGACACCATTTTGGTATGCCATTGCATATAATGGGACTTGAGTATTCACAATGAAACCCCAGCAAATATGGACAACTGTATTTGAAATGGAAAGTGTGACAGCCATGAGTGGGCGGGTTAGTGCATGGGGAACTGCTGGGGAGGGAAGGACTAACCTGTTGGAAAACTGCAGTATTCTCTCTCACCTGTTACAGCAATTGGGGGTTAGATAGGACAGAATTTCCTGCATGTGAAACCCTCAACTAAAGTCTCCCTGTTTGCTCCATTGAAATGCATGGTCATAAATACCTTTTGTGTATCCAAGTAACTAGAGCATGTGACCCAGGAAAGTTTCTAGGGTCATTGGTCATATAAGGACTCCCTCCCTTTTCAGTCTCTACTATTTTTTTTTAACTTGCTTCTTTTTCAACTCCTCTTCCACTCCTCTCCTTCAGGCATGCTTCAATTCTCCATCAACAAGGTGGTGACTTAAGGATGAAGTTATTACCTTTACCTCATCTTTTCATTAGCTAGTTAAGATGTAGGCTCTCAATGCATATATTAATGTTAAAACCATTAGCAAACTTTTTCTGAGTTTGCAACGGGATCTTGTAGCATCTTTAAGACTGAGAAAAAGAAGTTAGTAGCATAAGCTTTTATAGACTTAATTCTACTTAAGCCTACTTTTTTCTAAGTGTGTAACCTGAAACAAGCCTACCTTGTTTATTTTGAGCCAGTTCCAGTTCAGAGAAGCAATGTGAGACTGAGGCACACTTATCTGCTACTCTGCTAAAAGAAGGCTGCTTTCTAAGTTTTAGCATTCATATTTCCCCCCAAAAGAGCTAACACCCTGGGAAACTCTAGTTCCCAGCATAACCAAGGCCCTTTTCAATTCCTCCTTTGTAACTTTGCAACCCGGCAAACCAAGGATGGACAACTGCCAAAGGTTGGGGGTCACATAGTCCCCCATTGGACCTTGGATGTCTATACCTACTGTCCCCATTATGCCCCACTACACTCTAACTTTATCCTCCCTCCCCCATTTAACCTCAAGATGATTTACATTAAAAAAAAAAAATCTCCCTGGGACTAATATGGTCCAAAAACCATGATCAAATTGTCCCCACCATCTAGGAAGATGGGGTGCCATTTGAGGCCAAAATTGAAATACATTCAGATTTCTTTTCCTTAAAAAAACCCTGCAATACTAGTAGGCCCTTGGGACCTCAAAAACAGGTTGGGGTGGCATGTTGCCCACATTTTTCCCATCCCTGTTCTAGATCTTTGATGCATGACATACTTTACAGTTAATTTCCAAGACCAACAGAACTGTAACTGACATATACAAACCCCTATTTGTTGTGTGCCTTCAGGAAATTTCCATCTTACGGCAAACTTATCATGGTGGTTTCTTGGCAAGATTTCTTCAGGGGAGGTTTCCCATTGCTTTGCTCTGAGGCAGAGAGTGTGAGTGGCCAAAGGTCACCCAGTGGGCTTCCATGGCCAAGAAGTGATTTGAACCCTGGTCTCCTAGAGTACACCACTACACCACACTGGCTCAATATATGTCCTAGGAACAGCATACCTTAGGAAATGCTTTCATTCTTATAAAACCCCTCACCCACCGAGAACTTCTGCCAAGCCACAAAACGGGGTCTTTGAGGAAGTGGCACCTGCTGTGGGACTCTTGTCCTCAAGAAGTCTGCCTAACCCAAGCACTGCATATCTGCAGTAAAAAGGCAGTGACAGTTTTATGTCAGTAAACTTTAAATGTTTGTGTATGGGGGCCGGCAGGAGGGAACTGCAACTGGATGTTGGTCTTAAATTGTTGTTGGCACAGTATTAGCAGATGAACTTGAACCCAAATTGTATGTATTTATGCTTTCTAAGCTGCTTTATGGTCACAGAAAAAGGGAGAAGGGAAACGGGTATACAGTATGTTATTTTATGAAAAAATCTCCAAGCTTACCCTTCTTTAATTCCCATTTCTGGAGTGGCATTTATTAAGAGACTGCAGGCTAGGATGGCTTAACTAAAATGCAAAGGAAGTGAGCACACAGTCCCCTGCTTTCCCTTCCCAGACGTTAATCCTGCGTGCTCGGGCAGAGCAGGCTGGAGGCATCAACATGGCAACGTAGGATGGGAAAAGTCATGGGCCTAAATCCAATTGCTAGTCCCAAGTACAGCAGGCTCAGGGAATCAATGAGATTTGCATACATGTTGACTTATCATCTGGCAACTGATTGGAGGGATCTTACTCTAGCTTGGACAGTTTTGATCCTGGTCTTGGTTACTAGGTAGGGAGAGCTGGCTAGCAAGGCCAGATTTTGCCTGGATTTCCACCTTTGGCTCTCTCCCTGATGACTAAGAACCAGTCTCTCTCCCCCTCATAGAAGCATAGAGTCTGAAGAGACCACAAGGGCCATCCAGTCCAACCCCCTGCCATGCAGGAATACACAATCAAATCATTCCAGACAGATGACCATCCAGCCTCTGTTTAAAAACCTCCAAGGAAGGAGATTCCACCACACTAGGAGGCAGTGTATTCCACTTCCAAACAGCTCTTACTGTCAGAAAGCTCTTCCTGATGTTTAGGTGTAATCTCTTTTCCTGTGGTTTGAACCCATGGCTCCCTGTCCTAGTTTCTGGAGCTACAGAAAACAAGCTTGCTCCATCCTCAGTATGACATCCCTTCCAATATTTAAACATGGCTCTCACGTCCCCTCTCAACCTTCTCTTCTCCAGGCTAAACATAACCAGCTCCCTCAGCCGCTCCTCTTTCTGCTCCTCCAAAAACCCTCGGCAAGGAGGGCCCGTGCCTGGGACAGGGGGCAGGAGGGGCCAGGGCCGAGGGCTCCCTCCCTCGCCCTTGGACCCGAGGCACGCCTCCTCCCCTCCTCGGCGCGTCTTCCCAGCCAGCTGGGCCAAGCGAGGGAGGGAGGCACCGCCGGCGAGGCGAGGCCAGCGCCCTTCCCGGCCAAGCCCTCCGCCTGGGCGCCCAGCAGGCTCCGGGGCCGCGGAGGGAGCGAGGGGGCCTGGCGCCGAGGAGGGGGGCGAGGCCGTGTGCTGCGCTCCTGCGGCGCCCGTCCGGCCGGCTTCACTCCGGGGCTGGCGCGTGGGGCGTGGGCTCTGCCTCCCCTCCGGAGGCGAAGGGAAGGGGGCTCCCTCTCCACCCCTTGCCTCGGAGGGGAGGAGCGCCGTCCGAGCCCGGCTGCCCCATCTCCAGGGAGCCCCCGTGACTCGCGGACAGAACTTGGGAAAGATGCTTTTGGGGATTACTAGAATCCACCCCGCCCCGCTGCCAGCAAAGCCATACTAGTCAGGGATTGTGGGGGTCGTGGCCCCAAGAGGAACTTTTCTCAACTCTCCCGGCGGCCGCTCCCCAATTCGAGCCGGACTTCTCCCCAGGGACCCTTCTCGGGCCCCGGCCCCCTCCCCCTGCCCTCCTGGGCCTGGTCGCCCCCCCCATTGCCTCCCGCCCCCCTCCCCCCCGGGCAGAGCGAGCTCCTCCAGGCAGAGAGGGAGCCCCGCGCCTGCTGTCATGGCAACGGGCCTCCAGCGGCAACTGGGGTCAATGCAGGACCATCGATCAGGGGGCGCCGTGGCCATCATCTCCCGTAAACCGCTGTCGGCGCTGGTCTTCCACACACGCACAGGCAGGCCCCCTTTCATTAGCAGCGCCAGAGGCGGTGAGGACTGATCGCGAGCCAGTTCAAGAGAGCCCCAGATGCCCCCTCCGGCTTCTCCAGAGGGAGGGAGAAAGAAAGAGAAGAGTCTGGAAGGCGAGCGGGAGGTGCTCTTCCCCTCCGGCCTCCTCCCTCTCCGCGCAGCAGGGATTCCCGCCTGCCCCCCGCCGGGCCCCAAGGGGTTAAAGCCTTTGGCACGCCGCGCCACGCGCCAGCCGGGAATGGCACGCGGATCCTCGGCCCGCGCGAGGCCGCCTGGGGCTTGCGGGGAAGGCCCTCGGTTGGCGAGCGCGCGCGCGCCCAATTATTCCCGGGGAGATAGATAAGCGCCGGGGCTGGGGCCTCATTAACATTCCCCGGCCCAGGCAGCCCGAGACCGAGCCTCGCTGCTGCTGCTGCGGCGGCGTCGGCCTAGATGGAGAAAAGAAGGCAGCCGGGGAGCTCCGCCTTCGCCTCCCTCCGAGCCGGGGAAACACGTGCGCAGCAGACCACGGGCCCGCGTGGATTCTGCCGCGCTTATGCAAAGGCCGGGCAACCAGGGGGGGGAAAGGGGGCA
This sequence comes from Gambelia wislizenii, assembly GCA_030847615.1. Taxonomy (NCBI): domain Eukaryota; kingdom Metazoa; phylum Chordata; class Lepidosauria; order Squamata; family Crotaphytidae; genus Gambelia; species Gambelia wislizenii. The sequence goes on along the minus strand of JAUMIR010000001.1, from coordinate 335,325,350 downwards.
CACCACGGGGCGCCAACACGGGTGCACACTCTGGCTGTCCTGCCCGCCTGCCAGGGTGTGGGTATGCCTGGCCTTGGTCCAGATCCCAGTGGGAAGAGATGTCAGGGCAGGATCTGGGGGCAGAAATCCCGGACCCCATTCAGAAGTAGGAACAGGAGGACTCGCCTCCCCACCCAGTAAGGAGGGTTTACCACCAGGGGAAACTGGTGGGTCCAGTATTACTAGGGTGGTGAGCCTGCCCTGGGTTCTAGTTTGAAATTTGAAGGAGCTCTTATCTAAGGCGCTGCACCCTGTCCCTGGAATTGGTTTGGCTGCTTTGAAAGATCCTGTTTTGTTTGGACTAAAAGCCAGAGCAGCATCACCATACTCACTGAGGTCACAGCCGCCAGCTTCTACTGCTTATCACTTAGTGAAATGGGTGAAGGAAGGAAATGCATACACTTTCCTATAAAAAGTGAACCCCACAAGACTGGTCTTTCAGAGGTCTTGTCATCATGTGCCTTCTGGTTGATTCCAGCCTGTGGCACCCTCTTATACAGTTTTCCTGGCATGATTTGTTCAGCGTGGGTTTGCCATTGCCCCTCCTTTGAGGCTGAGAGAGTGTGACTTATCCACTGTAACCTAAAGGGTTTCCTGGCTGAGTGGCAATTCAGACCCTGGTCTCCTGGAGCCCTCAGCCCAACATACAAACCTCTACACCAGATTGGCCCTCCTTTCAAACATTCAAAAATGAATGTCCTGCTGGTTCCAGTCTGCGGAGCTGCATTTGTCAGTTTAAGATGCCTTGAACGCCAGACAGCAGTGCTCCATCAAGGTGCTCCTCTCTCCTCAGCATCTCTGGTTCTCCCTTGTACTTGGAGAGCCTCTTTGGTTCACAGGCTATTGCCCCTTCCTTTCCTGTGCCTGCCATTTTTCCTGCCACAGAAGTCCTTCCTGGAGGGAACTCAGGAGAAAGGAAGAATATTATTTTTGTGTGCACATCCACACACACACACACAAATGGTCAGGGGTTAGGTCTGCAATTCCTAACACCCTCCAGTTACACCAACATCTGTTACGTTCAGCCTCAGCCAGTAATGAGGTGGAAGATTTAGGGATCTAATGGTAGGCAGAAGCAGCATTGGCTCTGGTAGAGCAGTCATTCAGAACAGGCCAGGCCTTCATGTCTCTACTCCTAGAATCACTCACCATTGGCTACACTGGCTGGTGCTTCTAGGAGTTGAAGTCCAAGATATCTGGATGACTTGGAGGTTAAGAACCACTGCTGGGAAGCATGCCTTGCCAGAAGCAATTCGGGAAAGGGTAGTTGGGCCATTGTGGAATCAGTAAAGTGAACTGTAATCATGTGGTGCTGATATCCAAATTCTAAGCTGCCGCTGTGTGCAGGGAACATGACTGGCAAACCTGACCAAGCGTTTCCCCCTTTGAGAGCCTGTGCTAACTCCATGTGCTAATTCCACTGCAGGGCCTGTGCCATATGAAGGCAGGGCCCCATTGCCTTCCCTGCGCCTCCAACTCCAGTTAGCAGCTGCTTCAGTAGCCCTCCTGGGTGGGTGGGGGGTGAGGGCTGACTATTGGATTCTGCTTTACTGAGCAGAGCTTATCGATCTAGCAGTAATTAAAGCCGCTCCAAACTCCTACTCATGTTCAGCTTTGTGCAGTTTGGTGTGTGTGTGAGAAACACCCTCGGCCTGTGGAGTAGAAGTGTGTGTGTGTGTGGGGGGGGAGGTCATGTACCAGTGCTTGGCTTCCCATACCTACAGGAGAGCACAGGCTGAGCTTCTGACCACCCCAGGCTTCCACATCTCTAGGAGACCTGATTCTGGTTCTGCAGAGAATAGGCTAGACATGTTTTGCTCTAATTCAAGTCTGAAGGCTTGATGTTTAGGAGGACTGCTGTTTGGGAAACCTTAGTGTGGCAGAGGTGTGCCAAGCATACCAGCATTTATTATTCCTTTTGCTTCTTGAATCCAATAGTTCAGAAAGGGCATTTCATCTCTCTGGGTTTTGCATAGGCCAAATTTGCAAACCAAGCATGCATAGGAAACATTGCAAAGAAATGTGTGTGTGTATGTGAGAGAGAACGAGAGGGAGAGAGAAATATATATATTTCCTTCCCTACCTGCCTGTAAAGGTTTCTGTATTTATTCCATCTGCACACCAACTTCCTTTGGAGGAGCTCAGGGCTGTGAACATAGTTATTCCCACTTTATCCTCATAACAGCCCTGTGAGGCAGGTTCACCTAAGAGACAATTATTGGTTCATAGTCATGTGCAAGCAGGGATTTGAAACCATGCCCCAACACTAATGCCCGCCTAATATTGTACAAACTGATTCCAGTTATGCAGCTATGAAAAATCTATGTGTTCCATCATGCCCCTCCCACCCTGGTGCCCTCTCTGTCATTTCACACTGATGCCTACAAAAACATGTTTTACATCATGTTGGAAATGTGTAACAGTTCCGAAGAGCAGCAAGAAGGAGCACTAGCTCTGGAAAGATCTGGGTTTTGCCAGGAGGGACAGAGTTATAATGAATTCCTCTCTGATTATTAAGGAGGATATTATTAGCATTCTCCTGGAGCAGAAGTGAGCTGACAGGAGGCTTTATCAGGTGGGATACAAACTGAGTGGGGAAAGAGATGAAGTCTTGTTAAGTTCCATCTTCTTAAACCCAACTTTGGGGTGTGTTCGAAGATTCTCACAACCACACAGAGAAGGGCTTCTATCTTCCACCATCTTCGTACAGCAGTTCATTCCCTGGGCTGTTGGTTTTCATTTCAGCCCCGCACACTGGCCTCAGCACAAAAAGTGGTGAAAAAGCAGTGAGAAGCATAGCTGTGCCGTGGTATGGACAGCCAGTGCCATCTTGAGGGCAGTGCTGCTGGGTGGCTCCAAGGTCAGGAATGTGCTCTTGGCTTGAGTCTGAACTTTTAAAGGAGTCACTCAAAGTGCTGAACTTATTAGGGGGTTAAGGCTTAGCACCTCAGATCTCTCCTTCAGAATTTGGGTTAAAACCCAGAGTGGATTTGCTTCCCCAATGACATGGGACCTGGTGGCTGCCCCTGCCTAGGGGTTTCTAGGGCCTGGGGCTGATATGATATTGAGGGATTCCCTACTGCCCCCTACAAGGGCCCATGCACATTTGGGCTTTTGGTGAACGACAGAGCAAGCCCAGGGTAAGAGGTAAAACTATTCACAGAAACTAAGGTGACTGGGGGCTGGCTCTGCTGGCAAATTGCCCAATATGTGCCCCCTCCCCACTCCACTGAGCAGCCCTATGGAGAGCTCCTCTCAACCACAGATGAGGCCTGAGAGCCCTACCTAAGGTCAGGGAGCCCCAAGCTCTCCATTATTGTTTCATGTGACCTGTAGAAGTCTCACACTGTAACTCATGGAGTGAAAGGCACCCATGTTATTTATAGTAGTGGGTAGCCTCTCTCTCTCTGAATCTCTTTGTCACCATGCAGTGTGCACATTAGTCATCCCTCCACATTCAGAGGGGTTAGGGGTGCAAGACCTCTGTGAATGTGAAAAAAACCACGAATAAAAATACACCTCTCCACCACCCGCCCGCAACAACCCCTCTGCCCTTCCAAAGTGGTTGATGGGGCTTTTGAAGCCTCGTAGCTGCTTCTCAGCCACCCCCCCACCCTCCCAAAGCTGCTCTCCACTCCAAACAGAGCCAAGTCCCAGGAGAGCGGGGAGTTTGGGTCTAAAGTGCCCAACTCTCCGCTCTCTCAGGGCTTGCCTCCATTTGGGGTGGAGAGCCAAGCCCTGAGAGAGTGGGGAGTTCAGGGCAAAAGCATCCAATTCCCCGCTCTCTCGGGGCTTGGCTCTCCACCCCAAATGGAGGCAAGCCCTAGGAGAGCGGGGAGTTGGGCACTTTAGTCCCAAACTCCCTGCTCTCCTGGGGCTTGGCTCTGTTTGGACTGGAGAGCCAAGCCCCGAGAGAGCAGGGAGTTTGGGTCTAAAGTGCCCAACTCCCTGCTCTCTTGGGGCTTGGCTCTCCACTCCAAATGGAGCCAAGCCCCATGAGAGTGGGCAGTTGGGAGCCTTGGCTCCCCACCCCAAATGGAGCCAAGCCCCTGAGGTGGCTGGAGTTCCCTTGCTTCCTTGCCACTGCATTGCTGCAGTCCCCAGGGAGGGGGAGAAGGAGGACAAACTGCAAATACTCAAAACCTTGAAATTCAAAGCCCCGAATGTGGAGGGGTGACTGTAATCTTTAGTTCATTCATCTCAATCATGCTGGCAACATCCATAGGAGGTTGGCTATGAATAACCTTGGGTCACAAACTGGGGAACTAAGGGCAAGACTGAAAAAGAGGAAGGGAGGGGAGAGGGAAAGATTGAGAGAGAAGAGGAAGCAACCAAGGGCAGCCAATGGATCTATAACTGGGAAGGGGTCTGAATGGAGATTTGCTGGATTCAGGCTAGATCACACTGGAGAAAGAAAGAAACAGGAAAGCAAGACTCTAAGCTGGGGAGAGGTCCCACAGTTGAACCCCCACTGATTCCCAGTGGCCAGTGTACAGGATTAGAAAAAGCTGAAGCGGAGGGAGAATTACTCCTATGTCACAGAGAGGAGTCACCACAATTATTACCCCAACTCTCCTGGAATGCTGGAATGCCTGGCAAAGGGACAAGAATTTCCTGCTTATCCAAGGCCTTAAATCCTCAGGCAGGGGTTAAAACAAACCTGTATAGCATTTCTCTCTCTCCCCTTCTCCCCCCATCACCCACCCACCCAGAAAGAGAGAGAGAGAGAGTCAGGAGAAGCCCTACCATTAGGGATTGTGGGGCAGTTGCCTCAAGCAAGATATTTGGCATATTGTGAAAAGGCAGCAACCTATTAGATGTTGATTTATTATCATTGTATTTTTACTGACAAGGAGAATGGCCATGTATTGGGGCCTGCCAAGAGCTTAGTAGCTCCCTCACTCATATTCTAAGGGCTTGTCTACACAATGAAAATCCTCATAGAATTCACAAAGAATATGATCTATCTGAATGTGATTCATAGTATTTGGAGGGAGGATGGCTAAAAACTCCACAAACCACGCAGTAAAAGGATTCAAGGTTTTCCCCAAAGCTTCCTGGAAAAATGTGCATAGACACACCATTTTGGACATGTGGCTGTCCAAATTCACATCACTGTGAATTTTCACTCAATTGCCCTTTATGAGCATGTCTGCCCGCTCAATGCTAATGAATGTGAATGGATGCGAATTGACACAGAAATGGTGAAGATAAATCAACTTCGCAGCACATGGGCAAAAATGTCACCCACTCACAATACATTGTCACATCTAGACAAGCTCTAAACCTCTTGGTCTTAGGAGGAGCTCAGGGGTGAGCAATATTTTGGCAGAGCAACAAAAGGGGAGTGAATCTGAGTGAACCATTGATCAGGTGGAAAGGGTCACAGTTCTGCTCCTTCCCCCCCTCCTTGCTCTTGCAGATATACCTGTCATGTTCTGCCAATCCCCTCATACAACTTGGCCACTTAACATGCGGATGGATGCCTGTCCCAAAGGTAGCAGCCTCAGATGGGGCAGCACGCACTGTCTCTGAGCAGCAGCCAACACAGCACTCAGCCCCAAGGACACCTTCTCCTCCAGACGTTGGACAAGGGCATCTTGTCTCTCTCTCTTTACATTTCAGGGGAGTAGCTCACCCCCGCCCATGCTGGAATGCCCTCTGCAGAAGACTCTGAGGCTGGCATTGCTCCACCCTCCCCCTTCAGGCTCAGGTTGTGCCCTTCCTTCACTCCACATCCCTTTACTGGACATTTTCAGGCCAGGCTGGACCTTGAGACATTCCTTGGGTGCCAAGCATGGGAATGGGGAATGGGGGTGGAAGACAGAGAGATATTCAGATTGATGGTGTAGGTGTTGTGGTTTGAGCGTTGGACAAGAACATCAGGAGGCCAGGGTTCAAATCCTCACTCAGCCACAGAAACCCACTGGGTGACTTTGCACAAGTCACACTTTCCCTCAGCCTAAGAGAATGCCAATGACAAACCTCCAATGAACAAATCTTTCCAAGAAAACCCCAATAGGGTTGCTTTAAGCTGAAGTCAGTTTGAGGACATACAACAATAGCCACACCAACAACAACTCCCCCACCCCAGATAGCTCACCCTTTTCCCTCAACTCTAGCTCTATGAGCATAATGTGACACTCTTGTTTTCCATGGAAATTCATGTAGGATAATTGTCAACACCAGCCTGGGTTTGTACTCACAATCACTCACGTAGATTAGAAACACCCCCCTCCTTTTACCTCAAAAAAACTGTTCAGAGAGTGGGGAAAATCCAGCCCTTTAGCGCTCTTTAATCACCTTGATTTTAAGGATGAGAGGCTGGTTAAAGGGTGTCAAAGGGTAACTAATCTGTATTGGGATTCTGCCCTCAGGAGGAATGTCTGTTCCCATTTGGACGACATACTCTGAAGCTCATCCTGGCACATCCCAACCAATTGTCACATTGAAAATGACAGGCCCCCAAAAGCAGCAAAGTGGTTTGAATGTGTGTGTGTTGTGTGTGAGAGACAGGGATGAGGGGGGAGAGATGGAGGGAGAAACAGGCTGTTTGTGCTATATGCGAAAGTGTAAGTAAAATCCAATACTCAACAGGAAATCTAATTTTTAGCAAATTGGCAGTTTAAAGTCTTAGTATGGTGGCACTGCCCTCTGCTGGCAGACAGCGATGCTGCAACCCTAAATCCCATTCAGTGCGAACCCCGAACGTCAGAAGAAGCGCAGTCAAGGTTGGAGAAGAGTCAAGATAAGTAGATAGGAGCAAACCAAGCTAGCCATAAAGACACATCCCTCATGGACTGCTGGTGAGGGAAGTCTAGAGCTTAATTTAACACGGGTGCTCTTTGCCAGAAACCATGAAAATAAGCTCCACAATGGAGAGCCTGAGATTTAGAAACCAGATCAGGTAGATATGAAGGCCTGGATGTGTTCTGAGGGAGCAGAGAGAAGGAATAAGCCGCCTTGAATCCCATCTTGGGAGAAAGGAGGGATATAAATCCAATGACCAATAAATAAACAAACAAACAAATAAATAGGCAGGCTTGGGCGACAGTAACCATACCAGGATTGATTGGCTGGGGTGATGTGTATAGGTTAGTGCCATGGTGTCTTGGTGGCAAGAAGTACAAATGATGGTGGTATCTTCAGTCTAGGGAACACATTTAGAGATTGGCCATGCAGGAAAGCAAAATCCAAAATCCACAGAAAAGTGACACCTTTATTAGCCAACCAAATGCAAAACACATGATGCAAGCTTTCAAAGCTCTACTGGCTTCTTCGTCAGGCAAAAGATGTAAAAAAAAGAAAAAAGAAAAGTGACAATGTTGGAGTCACAGGCCTATATGCTGTTTCAGATGTTACTTGTGTTGTTCAGGTGAGGGGTCTCATGCAGGCAGAGTCCACTCCTACTTCCTGGCCATGTGTAGTTGAGACAAAAGGCAGTAAAATTTAAATTTGCCTGCATGAGATGCCTGAACAGCACAAATAACATCTGAAACAGCATGTAGGCCTGTGACTCCAACATCATCACTTCTTTTTTTTTCTAACTTCTTTTGCCTGATGAAGAAGCCAGTAGAGCTCTGAAAGCTTGCATCGTATGTTTTGCGTTTGGCTGGCTAATAAAAGTATAACTTTTTTTGTGGATTTTAAAAGATGGTGGTGACTGTGTTCATTAGGGTTGCCAAACTGAAGGCTAGAGAGGGCTCCTGTACCTTTCATGGTTGTGTAGAAGAGGAAATTCAGTAAGTGGTGTGTTTTACTTCACCGTGTCAGAAGCAGCACCTGCTGAAATTCCCTTTTCTACACAACCTTCAATGGTTCAAACGCCCTACCCAGTGTTCACTCTGGCAACCCTATCCGTGATCATGCTTGGCACACAGGGTATTTTTCCTCTTTCACCCTAGTAGATGGTGTAGGAGGCTGGGGCAGAGACTGGGAACGTTGGTGAGCGATGAACCTCCTAGTCTAATGGTAGCTACTGAGGTAAAGGCATCTCCGGCCCCATTTGTTCTCCCATACAGTGTATGCTGTTCCTGTTTCTGCTCTGTGCACAAGGGGGTTACTGAGGTGCCTAGCATCCAGGGAATGGTTTAATAGGCCCCTAGAAAGGAACTGTATTTTTCTGTAGTGACTCATGGTTGTCTAGGCCCCCTTAAGGGTACATCAAGGCTACACTGGGAGGACAGGAACAAATGTGGAGCAGAAGGTACAGAATGGAAATGAGCTTGTTCAGAAATCTGTTTTTCATTAGTATGTTGGTCAGCCTGGCATGATAATACTCACTGCTTTCCCTTGAGGTAATCAAGGAGTGGAAGAGATTAAAAACCTCCATCCTAAGTTCTCCGGCCCAGCTCCCCAAAGCATCTCCTGACAGGAGAAAGTGGAACTGAAATAACCAGCAGAACATCCACTTCCATGTTGTTTATTTTGTTGTTCTTTTGCTAGAAGCTTAAAACCATGTCTCTTGTATTCCTGGAAGCCAAATTAACTCCAGTCATACTGCCAGGCCCAGAATTGCACTCTCTCTTTTTGGAGCAGAGAGAGTTTTGCACATAATAAGTCAAATTCATATACATTCATATAAACAGGAATTTCAGCTTTTTAAAATAAATAAATAAAAGTACAGTCCTGTGCCCTTTTCAATAAGAGAATTAAAACTGCTACCCTTTCCTTGACAGGGGACCAGTGTCTTTAAAAGTTATGTGAAGGGCAGAATGTCAAGAAAGAGTACACCCCTTCTGAGAAGGAGTGATGAAGAAAGCTTCACCTATTGAGTTTCTGTCTGTTCTCCATCTTCCACAGCTCTTAAGCCCACAACAAGCCAGTTCAGTCACACAGCAGCAAATCCCATTATGCCACTCAGCTCCCAGCATGGTACCAGGAGCCAGGGGGCTGACTCACAGAGCTGGATTAATGGATTCTTGCACATCTAAAGAGATTTCTGGGACTGCATTTCTCCACCTTCTTCCCACTCGCTGCAGCTTGGCCCTGTGCACAAGCCAGGAACCAGCAGTTGGACTTCAGCAGACAAAGAAGCAAAAAGTGCAGCTTGCTTGGTACTTCAGTAGTATTCCATGCATAAACTTCCAGGCATCAAAAACTTTGCTTCTTTCCTGTAGGCATTGCTGTTGCCCTGATCCATCTAGTGCTCCCTACTGAAAGACCATGGTTCACCACCTATAATTTCTACTGTTCCCCAAGAACACCATCTCTATCCCATTTCTTGTGATTTCTACAACACCATTATGGTCTCTACCCAATGGGCAGAATTCTTAAAGTTGCTTTAATTTTTTTTTTGCGGGGGAGACACAGAAAGCACCCTTTCACTACCTTTTAATTTAGATACACCCAAAGTATGACAACAGATGGGTTGTTTCTGCAACTCTGACTTCTGCATATGTTTTGAAACATTGACAATACTGGTTCAATAAGGCTGGATGTGCATGCAAGCACACAGGTACACACACACCACCCACAGCATAATCTCTGCCCACTTAAATGCCATACGAATGCAGCATGAAGCTTAAAACTGCATTTAAGATAATTGGAGATCTGTTCATGGCTCAACCTCAACAGCCCGTCTTACTCTGTAGTCCTTCTTTACCCAATTTTGTGCCTTCCAGAAGTGTTGAACTACAACTCTCATAATCCCCAATCAACATTGTCTATGGCCATCAACTTAGGGAAAGTTGGAGCTGATGATGATGGATGATGATGATGATTGTGATGGCTCCCCAATCCAGATTGGTCCACTCCTATCCTTCACCTCATCCTTTTACCTTAAGCTCCTTCCCTGGAGCTGGTGTTTAGGCCTCTACTAGACAAGTAAATGTGCTGATCAATGGGTTGAATTGGTGCGTGATCAAACTCTTCTTATCAGTTCTTAAATGAAAACATTCAGACAGAGAGGTACAAAATAAAACCAGTAAATATTTATTATATAAGAAATAAAATAGGGATCTAGCCTTATACTGGTTCCAGACACTGTTCGCAGTAACACTTCAGTTTCAAACAAAGTAATGCTCTGCCTAAACTGTCTCTACATTCTCCACTCCTAACAACCCAATTCAGATATCCTCCATTCCTTTCTTTCTAACTGGCCCTATCTCTGCTTCTAACTGGATCCATCTGACTGTTTACCAGATAAGCCTCAAGGTTATATCCTTTCCTCTATAGCATTCCATGAGCTGTGATTGCCTGGCTCTACCAGGCAATCCCACAAGCCCAGCTTCCTGTCTCACAGTGATTATTACATTTTTTATCCTGTTCTTCCATTATAACATTCAGAACAACTTATGCAGGTTTCTTATCCATGTTTTTATTAAACATGCCAGAAATTTAGGACAAAGTACTGCATGAGGCAGAAACTGGAGAGGTGGAGTGTTGATGTAAGTCCAGGTCTGTTATGACTTACAACCCTGTCAAGCTGATTAAGGCCCACCAGAGGGGCTCATTGCACTTCCTGTATCACCCACCTGCCTAGGGCTGAAAAGGCAGGCTATTTGTCAAGCACTTGGTCATGCCACCATTGACTGGAAGGGTGTGTGTTTATGTGTGTGAGTGAGAGATGTTTGGCAGGGTCAGCCACCAAAGGTACAGCCCTTGGCTATTAAGTGGAGGATCAAGCAGTAGCCCAGCAGCTGGGCAGGCTTGTAGGCATTGCTTTGCACCACACTGAAGGCCAGGAATAGGCAACCTTCAGGCCTACAGAGGCTTTGGACTTCAAATCCCACAGTCCCTGACCATCATCAGCCATGCTGGCTAGGGCTTGTGGGAGCTGTAGCCCAAAACATCTGGAGGGTCAAAAGTTGCCTACCCCATTGTTGTGGCATCACTAATGCCGGTGTCAACCCTCCCTTTGATGGTGTCACCTGGTGTGGTTCGGCCTCTCCGCACCCCCTTAGTGCCACCACTGCTCCGTTGCAGTATGCAGGTAATAAAACAACACTGGTCCGTTTAAGAAAAATATCTTCAACTCTGATTAGACTGGGGGCCCTTTCACAGCTATAGAAATATTATTCCATTTTAACTGCTATGAGTCTGTCCTGTGGAATCCTGGGGCTTTTCGTCTGGTGAGGCAACCAGACTCAGCTCTGTGTCTGAGAATGCTAAATACACCTCCCTAAACTACACATCCCAAGATTCCGCAGGATGGAAATATGGCAGTTAAAGTGGACTCATAGAGCTATCATCCTGCAGAGTGAAAGGACCCCCTGACTTCTTCACTATAGGAAAGCAGGTATCTTTCCCCCACTGTCCAAATCTACTGGATGGACTCCTCTGCCTTTCCCATCTTATCTTTCAGTAACCGGCAGAAAATGTACCTCATCTGTACCTCTGTGGTAGCTGAAAGGCTATAATCATACCTCTAGCATGTGCTTCCCTCCTAGAACATGGCTGCAGACATGCCTCAAATGTTGTATTCCAGTCCTCACATATATAGCTCCCCTTACCCTCATTCCTTAACCCCTGTCATACAAACCCCCAAGTGCAACGACAAAGATGAAGCTGCTTGTCTATGGACATCTCTTTCACTGGGCAAGAGGAAGGGATCCTTGCTTCACAGAAAGGAGTTGCTGATAGTCCACATGCTTGTCTAGAACAGGATCCCTGGAGCTGTTTATTTCTTCCTTTGGCTCCTGCTTGTTTCTCCCACTCCCTTATCTTAAACCAAAAATAAATCTATAATTGGAAACTTGCACTTGACTGCATTTTGCACAGCTAAGGGATCAGCCCAGCCTGTGTACCAGGCTGTTGGTCCAGGCAACATGCATGGGAAGGAGAGGTTTTAAAAAGGAGGAACCATGGATTACATTTAGCTGGGATGTTGCTAAGAGCAAATATGCTGACAGTAGCTTCCGTTCTTTCAGGTGAATAACCAACAAACCTGGGGAATTCTCTCTCAATCCAGAAGTCAGTAGACCTGAGGGAGTTGTGGCAGCTACCCATAAATAAGTTAGGGCAGTATGTTCTAACCCAGCCCGTGCAGCAAAATAGATTAAGTGCCTTTCTTTCTTTCTTTCTTTCTTTCTTTCTTTCTTTCTTTCTTTCTTTCTTTCTTTCTTTCCCCAGGTATATTGTGATGTTTATACAGTTGGCCCTCGGTATCCGCAGATTTGGCATCCATGGATTCCACCATCCACAGCTTAAAAATACGCCCCCCCCAAATAAATAAATTCTAAGAAGCAAACCTTGATTTTGTTATTTTATATACGGAAACTATTTTATTATGCCACTGTATATAATGGGACTTGAGCATCCACAGATTTTGGTATTCATGGGTGTGTGTGTGTGTCCTGGAACCAAACCTCAGTGGATACCAAGGGCCTGCTGTAATTTACACAATATCTTTATGAATGGGTTTTTGGCCTTAGCATGAGGTAACATGCTAATTCCAAAACTGCAGAACTTCCAGAGGTATCTGCACTATACTACAGAGCAGTTTGATACCAGTTTTAACTGTCATGGTTCCATTCAACAGAACCCTGAGATCTGCAGTTTGGGGAGGTACTTAGAATACTCTGTAGACAGGCTCTAGAGCACTCTAGCAAGCCACAGCAGTTAAAATGGTGCAAAACCGAGAATAAGTGTACAGTGCACCCGATACTCTTAGTGCCACCTGCAAACTCGACTGTGGAGCCAGGCCCTGCAGGGTGCGAGTGCTGGGACTTTTTTTAATGAACAAGGATGGCAATGCCATCTGTCATCTGCCTCAGGATCCCCCATTTCCTCTGAGTGGAATGCATTGCCTCGCAGTGTGGTGGCGTCTCCTTCTTTGGAAGTTTTTAAGCAGAGACTTGAAGTCCATCTGTCTGGAATGATTTGATTGTGTATTCCTGCATGGCAGGGGGTTGGACTAGATGGCCCTTGTGGTCTCTTTCAACTCTATGATTCTCTATATCTACAATCCTCACAGTAGCTGTGGTGGCAAATGGGTTTCTCAAACAATATATAGGTCATAACAAAAGACCTAGCTTTACAAAAGGCCTGCTCTTAGTGGAGATGAACATGTTTAAAATGGGTTTGTTGATGTGGATGAATGAAGCAGCCTACATTTCTGGACAGTCTTTGAGGGCACTGTTATGGGAACTGCCATGATGACCAATGGCACTTCAAAACTAACAAATGCAACCCTAGGGAGAAGACAGGCAAGGGAATAGTGGTTTCCTAAGGGTGCTTTCCATGAAAAGAAAACAGTTATCCACCAGCCCTCTCCCGTGCGCATTGTTTCCATGCAAAGGAAAGCAAAAGCAGTGTTTTCATTTGCAGGTTTTGTCCAGTTTCCTCAAGGGTCCCCTGCGGATAGTCTTTGGGCTCAAGGAACTGCCGCAGCTTGACTTCTTCCTATGTGTGAATCATATGCCAAGGGCCAGGCTGCCTGCCTGTTTTCTGAAAAGAAAGCAGCCAATTCCACTCGCAGGAGTTGGTATGCATAAGCGGAGGTTTTTTTCTTCCCCCCAAAAGTACTTTTTTTTTGCACTTATCAACACTGCATTTCATTACCTGCTCTCCCATTGCTACGAGATCCCCGTGGAACTCCTTACAATCTGCTTTTGATTTAACTACCTTGAATAATTTATCATCTGCAAATTTTGCTGCTTTCCGTTCAATCCCTTTTCCAAGTCATTAATGAATATGTTACAAAGCGCAGGTCCCATTATAGATCCTTGAGGCTCCCTGTGGTTTATCTCTCTCCACTGTGCAAATTGACCATTTATGTCTACCTTCTATTTCCTATCATTCAGCCACTTGCTAATCCACAAAAGGATGCCTCCGCTTGTGCCATGACTACTTAACCTTTTGCAGGAACGTTTGAAAAGAGGGCTTTACAGGCCGTTTCATTAAAAAAAAAAAGTCTAATTGCACAAATCTTTACTCCATTTACTGTACTGACTGACATTCTTTCACGGTATCAGCAGAGCAGCGAGGCAGGATTTTCCCTTAAAACAAACTAGGTTAGCACTTTAATTGAGTTTTTTTCCCCTAGGAGCAGGAGGTGGCCAATTTGGACTGAAACTCCCTCCTCCCCAGCCTTAACCAGTACAGCTACCAGTGAGGGATTATGGGACCTGCAGTTGAGAAATATCTAGAGGGCCAGATGGCGAGACACAAGTAACATTCTATTATACTCAAGCAGTATGAAGGAGCTATTTTTTTAACACAGGTCAGCATAAGAGGGGCGCTCCAAAAAAGCGATACAAGGACTCCCTGAAAAAACACCTCAGGCTCGGCCAAATTGATCACCAACAATGGTCCGCCCTGGCCTCACATTGGGAGGCATGGAGACACACTATCCACAATGCTGCAGCCTTATTTGAGAACTCATGTCGAACAAGTCTTGAAGAGAAACAACAACGCAGAAAAAATCACAACCCGGAAACATCACCCAAGGAAACCTTCTGCTGTGCTTTCTGCAACCGGACTTGTCTATCTCGGATTGGCCTTTTTAGTCATCAGCGCACTTGCAGAAAGCGTGGGATGAGTCCTTCCTGAATCTTCGTTTGCGAAGAGAAGCCAGAGAGAGATGAAGGAACAGAACCCATCACTATGAGCTAAGTAACCCATGCCCCTCCAGATGGTGCTGGTTTCAACTCCTATCAGCCTTAGCCAGTGGTGAGGGATCATGGGAGCTGCACTGCAAAAACATATGGAAAGCCCCAAGTTTCCCAGCCCTGCCCTAAACAGAGGGGTTGGCTTGGTTGTCATATACTCAGCAGGTGTTCTCGATCACAATAAATAGTCTTGCCATGAGAGCCAGTATGGTGTAGTGTTGGACTAGGCCTCCCAGTGACCAGGGTTCAAATTTCCACAGTCATGGAAACCCACTGGGTGACCTTGGACAAGTCACACTCACTCAGCCTTGCAGGAAGGCAACGGCAAACCTGTTCTGATCAATTTTTGCTTGAAAGCCCCATGATAGGACTGCCTTAGATTTGCCGTAAGTCAGAAACAACCTGAAGGCATAAAACAACATACAGAACACAGCTCAGAACAAGAGAAAACCTGAGCTTGGAAAAGTTACTTCACATTTCCAAGCTCAGAAGAAAACCAGCTCAACACCCCACATCCTAGGATTTGTATTTCTCAATTTTGCTCCCACCCACACCCGGAACTGTGGCAGGGTGTTAAGTGCTTTGCTGTCTTCTTTTTCTTCAGGCTCACAGCTCAGCAAGAAAGATATCCATCCACCCTGCTTCACAGACCAGCAGCTCGAAGTGGTTAAATATAGATAATTACATACAATCTTTTTATTTATCATAATGGCAGATGCTACAAGTTAACATAAATGGGTTAGAGTCCAAAGAAAGGCAATGCTTAAAACACACCTTGGGTTAAATACATAGCAACAAGGTGCCAGATAGTCCTTGGTTTTTGTTGCTGTGAATTCACCGAGGCCACTTTGTGATGATAGATGTACAAAAAAAAGTGTTCTTTTTCCAGTACAGCAAGTGAAGTGACTGTAGCCATAGAGCGTGCTCTTTATTGGTTAAATTTTAAGACAGATGCAATCCTAGGCAACAGAACCTGTTCCAGATAGAACTCTACAACCTGGAAATCCTATGAGAAACACAGAAGCTAGATATCATTAGGCTGGGGGAAGAGATGATTAAGAGGTGATATGACAAGCACTTGAAAGGCTATCACATAGATCACGAACAGAGTGAGGCTTATATGGTGTTTGAATTAGCTGAAGAGGTTGAGTATGTTTACCCTGAAGAGGAAACTATTAAGAGGTGAAACAATAGCCATGTTCAAATATTTGAAGGGCTGCCACACAGCTGATGGATACTCTTCCCTGTTATCCCCTCAGGGTGGGAACCAAATCAACAGATTCAAATTATAAGAAGGGATTTCAGCTAACATTCAGAAGAACTTCCGGATGCCTGGTAGTGAATACAATGCCTCAGAAGGTGGGGAACTTTCCTTTGTGAAGAGGTTTTTAAGCTGAGGCTGGGATGGCATTGGCATTTATTGGGGTGCTGTAGTAGTGGATCACCTGCATTAGATGGGTGAGCTGGACTATCTCTGATATTCCTCATTGTGCATGTGTTGAAACTCTGCTTTGGGTCAGCCATTTCCTCCAGTGGTGCTACCAGTTCACTAGATATTCTGATTTCTGAGCATTCAGGATGGAGAAAGTAATGGACCTAAGTCAGTTCTCAGAACTGAATTTCAGTCTCAAAAGAAGCTTCACTTCCCCACATTCATCTATTTCGAATATTTATGTGCCACTCCAAGAACATGTCCTCAAAATACTTTACAGGAGGCAGCATTTAAAACTTAACCTTCTCTGTGTTTTTGGATTCCCTTGGGCACATCCCAGCAGCTGCTAGTGCAGTGATTTAGTGCAGAATTAGCCCATGACATGACGGATTGATAAGCTTATCATTAGGGCAAGGAAAAATAAGGAGTGTTGGAGTTTTGTTTTAAGGCTTTTAACAGGAACTGTATCATTGATAGCAGAATTTTTTTTAAAAAACCCACACCCTGACTAATAAGCCCTATTGTCTCAACAGATCTCTCAAAGAAAGGTAATGCTGATCAGTGAAGGACTTACGACTCCCTGGACCTGAACCCTGGATAGATGCTACTCGGCCTTAACAGCAGTGTGGAAGTTTCCCATGCCTTGGGGTCTCCCACCCACTCAATCCCAGGAGTTCCTGCCCAACACAAGCTTCTGTTCCATGCCTTTTAGAAAACTATCCCCATTAAATGAAAAGCTGACACGTCCAAATGCTTTCCTCAACATACACTTGTTGCATCCAGCTCCCATTGTATCCTCTCTGCTTCTGCAGATCTTTCTGCCACATGGTGCTAACCAACCTATTCTAAATCTGCAGTGCTGCCACACTGCCTGCACCCCTGCTATGGAGAAACTGGAGGAAGACTCTGGCAGGAACTGAGAATGCTGAATGAAGACACCTCAGATCCAAAGGAGCACAAAGATACCAGTGCTCTAAATAACAAGAGAACGCTACCACTTATGCATCTCCACATATTTTCCCTACCAGCTGCCTTGGTTAGCAGTGAGGTAGCATGGTGGCAACAGGCAGAAGCCTTTGAGGGGAGGTTGTGTGGCAGTTACAGAAAGAATAGTCCAGCCGTTGCAAATCCCTCCAGTCCCAGACAGTAGCTGACGCCCTTCGTCCAGAAACATGCCTCAGAGGGAAATCTGTCCTGATGCTGTCCTTGTCTCACAATACCAGAAACAGAGACGGGATGCAGCTTGAGGGTGGATTTGATGATGTCTCTGGCCTCCTCATTACGAGGCCCCTCTGAGTACAGATGGAGGTCACCACCCTCACCCTGCCCCTTCAGAGAATGATCTGATTCTTGAAGCTGCGGCTGAGTTCCTTGTGAGGCAGGACGATGGAATTCAGGATGACCACTTCAGCTGGGATGGTCACGTTGCAGCCTGTGGAGGAAGGAGCAGGGAGGCATCAGGATGGGGCAGAGGGACATAGGGGAAATGGAAATGCCACCTCACAAGAATGACATACTCAGAAAAACAAGAGTTAACTTACTTATTTATGGGGTAGAGATAGGGAGGGAAGAGGAAGATTGCAGAAGAGCTCACCCAGAATGGTGATGGAAGGGGTGAGGCGGCCATCCCGGAAGAGAGTCTCACTGTCTATCTTTGCATAGGGATCATTAGGGTTGGGGTCACTGGGAGTCCCCTCCACACGAGCCCAGCGTCCAATGGTGCTCTCCCAGCCCACAATGCTGTTCAGCACACATGTATGGTCCTGAGGAAAAGATGGTAGGTCAGGCACATCACAATCTAATCCAGTTCAACTTGCTTGCCATAGTGAGCTGAGGCTAGGGTGCCCTGGGTCAAGGATGGGAAAAAGGCAGCCCACAGGCCTCATATGTCCCTGTAGGCCCCAATTTGGTGATTCCCAACTTTTTACTGTCAGGGGATGATAGGACACTCAGTCCCCAGCAGAAGCCAAAAACTATCTCAGCAGACTTAGTAGCACCCATTCCCAAGAATACTCACACACAGAGTGTTGGATGTCCAGATAAGCAGGAGGCACTTTCATCTTCAAAGTCAAACAGTTGCAATATACATACAAATATTTACAATTGAAGGAGAAACTGCTTCACAAGGCATTAGCATTCACAAGAAGAGAGTGAGCTTTGGCCTAGCTCACTTGTATATATACAGTTGTCCCTCCACATTAACAGATTTAGCATTCACGGTTTTAAGTATTCATGGCTTGAAAATATTCTTAAAAAAATAATAATCCAAAAAGCAAACCTTGATTTTGCCATCTTATATAAGGGACACCATTTTGCTATGCCATTGCATATAATGGGACATGAGTATTCACGGATTTGAGTATTCACGGGGCGTGGGTGGGTCCTGGAGCCAAACCCTAGTGAATGTGAAGGGACAACTGTATTTTTATAGGACATTGCCCTCTAGTGACCTGACTAGGCATGACTTGGTAGTTCATGGAGTCAGCCATTATGAGTCAGCATGATTCTGCAGTTGTCAAACTACTGCACAGGACACATGTTATCATCACAACATAACATCATTAACATACATTGTTGGACATCAATAGTCTGTCGGTTGACTTTCCCTTTTGACACCTTTCACTTCACACACTAGTGGCAAGGCCCAGCCTCTTTGCCAGCTCCTCATGGCTTCCTGCTGGAAGGGCTTTTGTGAGCAGGTCTGCAACATTGTTCTCAGATGGACAGTACCTCAGACGCAAGACACCTTCTTGTATTAACTGCCTCACATTTTGGTAGCGTACCGCAATGTACTTGGACCTGCATTTCAGATTTTCTGCTTCTGCCATAGCTATGCAGGCTTGTGAGTCCTCGTGAACCTCAACAGGCATTTGGCACAGCTCCCCAAGGTCTGCAAGCATCTGCTTTACGCATTGTACTTCACCTGCCATCTCAGACAAGGCAGCGAATTCAGCTTCAGTGGTACTAATGGCTACACAGTTCTGCTTCTTTGATCTCCACACTATGTGGCTCTCTGCATATCTGACCACCAACCCGATCACTGATTTCCTGTCTGAAGTCTCAGTAGCAAAAGTGTTGTATGTGGGGAAATAATCATTGTAATGTAAAAGCAATCTTGTGTACCTCATTCACAATCTTAGATAAGTCTAGGGTTTTTCCCTGCATGCATTTTGTTCTCCCAAAATTCCCTTCTCTTACTTCACTGAGCAGTTCTAGCCAACTGGAAGTGCTGGGTCATTCGACACATGACCTAATTTGAATTTTATTGCTTTTGTGTAAGCTCCTCTTCTGAATCTGACTCTCCATGAGGATGGATGTATCTTAGCCATCTTAAGCTTTCTGAAACAATGCCATGATGTTTCACCATGCAGCCTTCTATCGTTGTGGGCTGGTGAGTCTTTCCTACCCATTCTTAGTCAGTATAGGAACCTCTTTTTAAGTTTGTTTTTAGTATGTAGATTGAGATTGAAATACCTTCAGTAAACTTTGTTTTGCATTTTAAACTGACTCCTTTGTTTTGTAATGAGTCTAATTTAACTGGGGGATCCCAGACCTCTGATGATAATTGAGCTTAAGTCTGCTTCCTAAGCGCATTCTGCATAAACACAAAGTCAAAAGTGACTGAATGATTTTAACTCTTTTAAAGGAAATAATTCTTGTTGTTTTTAAAGGACTAGATCCTGGAATTTTTTAATACAATTTTATTTTTAGACTCATTACCTTCCAACAAAAAGAGCTATCCACACAGCACTCCAGGGTCACCTGACTTCCTGTCAGCTTCAAGCTCACGTCCCTGGTCCCCTTGAGAAGTCTAACTACATCTTCAGGGCTTCCCAATCCACCCTCCTTGGCTTGGAAACTCTTCTGCTGAGCACCCCAACTGCAAAACTGATGTCAGGCCTTGTGTTGTTTGCAATAAACAACAGACTGCCTACCACTGAATGGTACAGGTTTGGCCTTTCAAACTCCTGTTCTGCCTCCAAGTTCAAAAAATCAGTGGTCACTGGTATCCTGACCACTTTTGCCTCACTAAGCCCACACTTGGCCACAAGACTGTCTATTTTCTCCTTCTGACTTAGGAAAAATTCTTCAAGACCAGTTCTTTCTACCTCTACTCCTAGATAACACCTCAGGCTGCCTATGTCCTTTAACTTGAACCAGCTTTCTAACTCCACCTGCACTTTATTGACAGCACTGGCACACTTTGCTGCCACACAAAGGTTGTCCACATAGATAACTAGCATGACAGCACTATCACCTGCCCCCTTGATGTACACACAGGCGTCTGCAATGCTCGTGTAACCTAGTGACACCAAAACGTGGTGTATGCACTTGTTCCAGCAACGTGCACTTTGTTTCAAGCCACAGAGCACTTAGCACAACAAGTACACCTTGCTCTCACCTGCACTGTCATACCTGGGGCCTGTTCCATGAACACTGTCTCTTCAAGATCAGCATTCAGGTATGCTGTTTCAAAGTCAAAGTGTTGCACAACCATCTGCCTCTTGGCTGCTATAGCTAACACTAACCTAAGACTTTCTGGCTTTGCTGTGGGCAAAAAGGTTTTGTCAAAATTGGTGTAGTGCTCCTGTGAAAAGCCTTTCGCAACTAAGCGTGCATTACACTTTTGTGTCCCATCACGCATGTCCTTAAGCTTGTACACCCACCTGCAACCAACAACCTTTTGGTCTTTGGGCCTCTCAACTACCTGGAACACTTTCCTGTCAACTAGTGACTCGAACTCAGAGTCCATGGCTGAGTTCCACTTCTCCTGCTCTTCCTGGGGAAGTTTTAGGAGATCTTGAAAACTTGCAGGCTCCTCTGCCATGACATTGCATAGCCTGGCTTCCTGAACAACAAATCTGTCAGGAGTCTTTCTGACCCTCGTTGACTTTCTGGGGATGAGCACCCTAGTTCTGCCTGACGCATCTTTGCTTGCACTGCTGCTTTCTCTCCCTGTCAGGCTCAATGCTTGTTTGTGGTGGTGGTGTGTGTTGGAGTGGCATGGGAAGTGTCAGGCTTTTCTTCCTCTGCCTCCCCTTCATCATCAGGCTCAACCACCCCTCCATTTGTGGGACTTTTGGAAGTTGTTGGCGCATCCCTCCCCAAGTGACCAAAAACAATCTATCCCACCCTGAGTGCATTTCAAAATTTCCACTCCTGGAGAACACCACCTTTCCAGGGTGGAGAGAAAACACGTATTTATTACCCTCATAGCCAAGGAAACACAGCCTCCTGGTTTTAGGCTGCCCAGGCTTCCTTAGGCTCGGGTGAATCCTCAGGTGCTTGAGGTTTGGTGCTCTACCCTACAATAGACAATATGGGGTCTGGTTGACACCAGATGTCCACAGTATTTAAATGGTAAGCAGCAGTCTTCACTTTCCATCATGCACTCCATCATGCACTTCAACATCCCAATTTTCCTTTCTGCAAGCCCATCTTCCCCTGGAGACGCTGGTTTGTGGTCTTGTGTCTAATGCCCCTCCTACACATCCAGGTCTGCAGACTGTTGGATAAGAATTCCCCTTCCCTATCTGTCACTAGACTGGAAACCTTAAGAGAAGGAAATTTACATTCCACTGAGTTCACCCACTCACGGAACCTGTCTGCAGCCTGATTTTTCTCCTTCAGTAAGTATATGTAGGTGTACCTAGTGTGTCTGTCCACAATTACAAATAAATAACAGTTACCCCCTTCAGTGGGCTTATAGGGGCCTGCCAAATCAGCATGGACAACTTCAAAGGGTCTCTTGGTGACACATTGGGACTTTTTGGCAATAGGGAAAGCCTTCACCTTTACTTTCCTGCACACAGCACATTCTAAGAAACTTGGGCAGTGTTTCATGCTTAGATCAGGGCAAACTTCTGCTAGCTCCTTTAACTCTTTGTAACTAGCATGGCCTATTAGCCTGTGGTAGTAATGAACACACTTATCATGCAGGGGCACATTGTCTGCAGGGTTCTCATTTGCCACCTTCCCTTTAGGCAACATGTAATACAACCCATGTTTCTTTATCCCTTTTGCACAGACATTATTCACGTTATGCCTTTCTGTTACTGTACAGTTTTCCCCCTCAAATATCACTTTATAACCATCAGTAGTCTTTTGGGACACACTTAATATACAATTCTCTAGTTTGTTAACATATAACATATTTTCAAAATCTTTGCCAAAAGATGGCACATATGCTGTGCCCATTTTCTGCACCTTGCTGGGAGCACCATCTGTGAGTGTAATATTGATTATGGAAGCATTTTTAACAATGCTTAAAAACTTTAAGCCATTCACCACATTGTGTGTTGCCCCACTATCAAGTAACCAGATTCTTCCCCCAGTACCATCAGGATGGTGCTTTGCTACAAAGGCATGGTTTGCAGCCTGAGAGGATGCACCCCTCCTTTGCCCTGTAGCTGTGTCACCCCTCCTATCCGGTGCAGGCATCTTACAGTCCTTCTGAAAATGTCCAGGCTTTTTGCATCTGAAACAGCGTTTCACGTAGCTGCAGGCTCCCTCCTCCACAGATGCCTCTGTTCCAGTGCTCTTCTGATTGCGTCTGGTAATCTGTGGCTGTTTATTCTCCTCCGTCCGGGAATCAAATTGCTTGCATTGGACCTCTTCCAGAATATGCCCAGCTACCAGGTCTACAGACAAATCATGCTTCCTGGTGGTACACTGTACATTAGGAAATCCCATTCCTTTGGCAAACTGCCCAATAAAATAAAACACTTATGGGCTTCTGGAATGTCCATCCCTCTATTGGCCAATTCTTGGAAAAGTTGCCTCATTTCCTCCAAATGGACTTTCACGCAGCCTCCAGTAGACAGCTTTGTGTTATAAAGTCTCTTAGTCCATATCATCTTTGAGAGGCAGGACGAATTCTGATGAACCGTTTTCAAAGCTGAAAGGCTGTCTTTGCTGGGGCTGCATGTATTAACTGGGAGGGGCTGAGTGATAAGAGAATTGCAGCTCTAGCCTTCTGGTCTGCTAGCCTGAACATTGCTATTTCATCTTCTGAATCCTGTGGGATCACACTTTCATTCTCCAAAACATGCCACAAATTGTCCTTAATTAATAAAGCCTCCATGTATAAACTCCATGCTGAATAATTTCCATCAGCCAGTTTTTCAAAGCGGACGAGACTATTATCTGCAATTCTGCTTATTGAGTCAACAATTCTCCAGCTATGAAACACAAACTGGCTGGCAGCACTTCAAGGTTACTTGAAGATATTACAGAGCCTGGCTGAAACTTAACTGTTTCTCAACCAACTAGCCAAAAACTCTCAAAACAAAAGAGTTTATGGGAACTTTTCAGGGTGTACCTTATCTAATCCGAGATCAATCAGCTGGGCCCATAACCACTGTCAGGGGATGATAGGACACTCAATCCCTGGCAGAAGCCAAAAACTATCTCAGCAGACTTAGTAACCCGTTCCCAAGAATATTTACACGCAGAGTGTTTGACATCCAAATAAGCAGGAGGCATTTTTATCTTCAAAGTCAAACAGTTGCAATATATATATATATATATATATATATACACACAAATATTTACAATTGAAGGAGAAACTGCTTCACCAGACATCAGCATTCACAAGAAGAGAGTGAGTTTTGGACTAGCGCTCTCTCTCTCTCTCTCTCTCTCTCTCACTCACACACACACACACACATCTACAGGACATTGCCCTCTAGTGGCCTGACTAGGCATGACTTGGTAGTTCATGGAGTCAGCCATTATGACTCAGCATGATTCTGCAGTTGTTTGGCCATTTTATAATGAAGTTCAGTCTCTAACTTCTGACATTTTCAAAAACATCTTCACAGAGTTTTAGGCGATTTCTTTTTGTGTCCAAAACCTAGCCAAATGAGCTCAAACCTGGCTATAAATGCAGTGATTGACTTCCCACCCCAGAGCCCACCCCCATCCTAGTTGATCCCATGTGGCACCACATGGTATTTCAACAATCTCACCCTGAGCTGGAAGCTGGATGCCACAGTGACTGCTCTCGTGGATATATGGGAGAGCAGAGGGGCCTAGAGTAAATAGGATCATCATACACTTAGAAGGAGGGAATGTAATTGGGCCAGGAGTCAGACAGCTCCTAAAAAACATCAAACAAGCATTCTTCTTTGGCTTCTTGAGGCAGGAAAGGCTGGGGAGGGAACAGGTGAGAACTGAACCTGAGGGGAACGAGTAAGGTGAATAGTAAATTCCCAGAATCCTTCACAGTAGGACCAGTCCAAAAACCAAAGAGCCCACCCAACATTTTGCCAAATTCTGAGAGTGAAGTCAGGTTCAGTCAGAGAGCAGCTCCCCTCTGAGAATTTGGGATGGCTGGGGAACTTCCATAGGCTGGACTGAGGCCCAGGCAGACCGGATTAGGGCTCAAGATTCCTGTCATCAGGTCTTACTTACTGGCATTCACACTTTTCAGGGTTTCAGACTAGAAGCATTTCCAACCCTACCCACTGATGCCACTTTCTACAACTGATACAGTAAGGGTTTGTTTCGTTTTTTAAAGGAGAGGATTTCAATAATTTCCCCTCTCAAAATTTGATACCAATATGTATTTGTGAATATTTTAGATTTATTATAAAATGAATTCATAATATCAGATATATTTGAATTAACAATCTCAATACTGCACATTTATTCACAAGTAAGCAAAATTGAATTCAATGGAATTTACTCCCAGGTAAGTAACTATGGGGATGCCACAGAAAATATATATCCTAGTTCAGTGAGTACTGAGTCACACATTTGATACTGAATACGAAACCCTTACTTTGAAAAGATTCAATTGTTTGTATCCCCATCAGAGAATACATGAATACAATTATGTACCAATAAGGAATTTCCAGAAGTGTAGTTTGGTAAACCTTTCCCAGAAAAAAACAACCAT
The DNA here is from genome assembly GCA_030847615.1 of Gambelia wislizenii. NCBI lineage: Eukaryota > Metazoa > Chordata > Lepidosauria > Squamata > Crotaphytidae > Gambelia > Gambelia wislizenii. Next base: position 335,300,425 of record JAUMIR010000001.1, on the reverse strand, counting down.
GCATCTTGTGGCACCTTATGAAGAAATTTGTTAATCAAATGTTTCCAGGACTGCAGTCCATCTCTTCAGAAAATATATATGGTGAAGAAAATTGCAGTCTACTAGAGCTTGTACATGTGTGCGCGCCTTCAAGTCACCTGTCAACTTATGGAGACCTCAGAATTTCACAGGGTTTTCTTAGGCAAGGAATATTCACTGGTGATTTTGTATCAGTACCTGGTATTCATTGGTGGTCTCCCATCCAAGTACCAACCAGAGGTCACCCTGCTTAGCTTCCAAGATCAGAAAAGATCTAGTGCCTTGAGGCAGATGCTTATGCCTTAATAATAATATGTTCATCTCTAAAAAGTGCCAAGAGACTATGTTGTTTTCTGTAGGGAAGATACAACTCCGAAACTTTACAGTATGCTACTGCCACCTGCTGAACATTAAGAAAACAACAAGAAAGGACTGACAATTTTTTAAAAAACCAAACCTTAAGCTATGGTGTTCACTGGAAGAAGAACAAATTAAGGAGCGTATGGTCAAATAGGTGCAAAATTTTGGGTACAGTATTGAACTAGAGAAATGGGGGAAATGGGGAAGAAAGATCTAAAATTTACACTATCTTAAAGAAAATTTTTACAAAATGATGTTTAGATGGCATTTGACTCCCAAAAAGTTATTAAAAATGTACAAGGGAGTTAGAAATAGATGTTGGAAGTGTGAGCTTCAAGAAGGGTTGCATTACCACATGTGGTGGACCTGTATGAAAGCTAAAAACTATTGGAAACAGACTGCTTCAAACTAGAGTTATTACTATTAGGATTGATGGATGATGAGGTTACAAGACAGCAAGTGAAGATTTTACAGTATATGGTTTCAGTGGCAAGGTTGTTTTATGCCCCAAAGTGGAGAAATAATAAAATCCTGATGGTGGAAGATGTTTGAACTAGTGGAAATGGACAAATTAACCACTTTATTAAGAGATAAATCAGTAGAAAGGTTTTTGGAAGATTTGGAACCCTTTTTACAATTCTTACAGAAGAATGGAGAAGAGACAATACTGGCAGGTTTTGAGATTTGACCATCTGTTTTTTTTTCCTTTTTCAAATGTGAGTCAAAGTACAAAGTAGCTTTTTGCCTTAGTTGAATTATTAAGAAAAACAATTTAATACTATAGGTAAACCAATGATAAGAAAGCAGGAAATCAGCTTTTAATTTGTGTGTGTGTGTGTATGTGCATTTCCCCCTATGTCTGTGTATGCATTTTGTTTATTTTTGATATGTTAAGTTATGTGTGATATGTATTTGTATGTATTACTTTATAGTGTATTAATATCAATAAATATATTTGAAAAGATATGGCATTCATTCACTGCTTTTGCTAATAAAGACTCATCTGTATACAAACTTCCAGAACAAAATAAAGATATTTTGGATCAGGTCATTCTAACTCTACTGAATATACACCTTATGGATGTTGTTACAGCTTAGTGGTTCTTAACCTGTAGTCCAGGGTCCCCCAGGGGGCTGCAATGTCCTCCCAGGGGGTTCACAAAGGCTTGAAGGCTGCTTGACCTACCTCCTCCCTACAAAGCCTGGCTGGCTTGGCCTGTGCATTGCCATTCAATCTGCTCCAGCCACAAACTTGCAAGAAGAAGCAGAAGAAAAGTCTTCCCTCCCTCTCTAGTGCCTCTGAGGGAAGGTTTAATGGATGGAGTAATTATATAATTATTATTAGGGTTTTAAATCTTGAGCTAAGTCTTGGGGGTCCACGGCAACAAAAGATATTTATAGGGGGTCCCTGGTAAAGAAAATGTTAAGAGCCACTGTTACAGCCCATATGGACTTTCTTACTTTGTTAATTCGATTGACCATTGTCAAGAATCTGTCTAAATTAGAGCATGCCCATTTATGTTTGTATTCTCCTCCTTCTCCCCCTTTTTTCTTCCTCTACTTCTTTCTTCATTGTGATTTTATGTATGGTGTGATGACTATGTAGTTCTTTGCATTTACATGTACAAGTTTCTTTATTCACTTTGGCAGTTTATAAAATTTAATGTGTTTTTTTAAAATAACCCTTCCCACTTCCAATTGGAGCTATAATAATGCTATCCTCATTCCAACACCAGTGAGATAATGTCCCACCATTGTATAATACCTATGTAAGGAACATCTCCTTTCCTGTTGTTAAGAGTGATCAGACCCAACCATATGACCAATGGTCGGGACAATGGAAGGTGCAGTCCAGCAACATTTATGGGGGCACAGATTCCCCACCTCTTCTAACATATAAGAAAGACAATGGGGCACCATTTTCTTTCCTTCCCATCAGACCCATATTTAAAGGGGGCAGTGCATGGACTCAAAAGAATTAAGTAAGGAAAAACTAGGGGGGAAAGAATGCTTCACAAAATGCCAAAACATTACTGCAGAGAAGCGTGACTTTGTTGCTGGCTGGCACCAGAGTGGCCCCATGTTTAAATGATGCATGGGAGAATATTCAAAAGTAAGAAATAAGACAATACAAATCTGCCACCTTCTCTGTTGCCCTGCCAGTGATGGGAAAACCCCTTTTTATTTAGTGCCTCTGGCATCCATCTAGTTTTTAACCAAAAGGGGCTCTTGTTTCTTCTTCTTGTTGTGTGTCATGAACCCCCAGGCTGAGGTTTCAGAGGAGGAGGAAGAAGCAGAGAAGGCAGAGAGGGGAAGTATAGCTGAGTCTGAAGACGGAGAGACTGCTCTGACTCCCTCTGAGAGGGCAGCAGAGAAAGAAAACAAACCTCACTATAAAGAACAAACAGTCTGCCAGCCAGTAATAGATACAGACAACATGCCACCTCCCTTCTCTGAATGCCAAAGAGACAAACGCCACATCCAGCGGTGTTTAAATATCAAACGCTGACCTGCTTCCTCGCTAATGAGGCCCAGCTGGGCTGGAAGCTCTGGCTATAAATCTGGCAGCAGATCTTACTTCAAGCCAGTGCTGACAACTCTTTATCTTGAGCTGTTTCATTCCTCCTGGATTCTTGCTCACCTTGACTTCGGACAGACTTCTGGACTGTTGTAGTCACCATGGTCAGTCCATGCTGACCATGGACTTGGACCTCAGACCTGACTCTATGGAACTTTGGACTAGCTACTGTTTTTCCTGGAACCTGGTATGGACTCTTGGTAGCTGCACTCTGGACTGGCTTTTGACTATTCTTGCATCTTGTATGGATTATTGGTGACTGATTTCTTAACTGATGCTGGACTTTTCTTGTTTCTATTGTGGACAATTGGCAACAGGCTAGAACGGTACCCCTTACCCTGTTGTTCCTCAGGCAGTTGCTAATGTGAGTTCAGGACAGTGTGTGCCTTCAAATTGTTTCTGACTTAGGGCAACCACCCTAAGGCAACCCTATCATGAGGTTTTCTGAGGCTGAGTGTATGACTTCCCCAAGGTCACCCAGTGGGTTTTCATGGCCAAGTGGGGAATCGAACCCTGGTCTCCAGAGCTGTAGTCCAACAATCACACCACTGCGCCATGCTGACTCCCATTTCTTGCTACCAAGCTGTTTTTAATTGTGTTGCAACTGGTTTCAGTGCTTTAATTGTGTTTGTACATTATTGCTGTTAGCCACCTTAAATCCATTATTTTCAAGGGGGAGAAAGAAATATTCAATAGATGAGATGACACCTACCTGAAGAGAAGCGCCATGCAGAATGATGGATTCCCGCACACGCACTCCAGCCCCAATTGTCACCCCTTTCCCAATGGAGACATTGGGACCAAGCTGCAAGGGAAACAGACAGAGGTCAGTGGGCTGGCATGAAAAGACTCCATCATGCACTTGATCTCCTAAGTACAGGGCATGAGGGTTGCTCTGGGGCCCAGAGGCTGAGTCAAAAACACACAGCTCCCTAAACATAGAGCAAGATCCTCTGTCTCACATGCACTAAAGCCGGGACAGGAATGCTGGCACCTCTCAGGACTGTTTCTCCAGCCCCTAGCCTTCCTGCAAAGCCTCCCAACCTTAAAATCATTCCAGCCAAAAATGCCAATCTGCACTCCTTCAATCTAGGAGCTGTTTATTAAGACAACATGCTGCACCTGCCTCCTCCCATAAAAATTAAATTAAGAAGATGGTTTAAAATGAAATTTCTAGCCACTTAGGTTGGGGGCGATGAGTGGCTGGTATGGCCTGTAACAAGTTCTAGATCTTGCTGACACTGGACATACTGGCTACACCACACCCAGAATGCTTACCACTGCGCTAGCATCCACTGAGGCTGTTGGATGGATGTAGACATTTCCTGCATGGAAAAGGAAGGCACAGCAGAGTCAGACTCCTACATCAGTTGAAAGAACGAAGGCTCATACAAAGTATAATTAGGAAACATTCTGAAACCCAGAAGGGAGAGAATGGTGTTCCCAATCTGTTCAGCATTTCCAAAAACAATAGAAGAAAAACAAGGCCTTCTCCCTAGAGGCTGAAAATCACACATTTGTTTTTTTAGTACCTCTTCCCTCACCCCATACTCCTCAATAGTCCATAACGCCCCCAGCCTCCGCCCCCCTAGAATTTTTGGCTTAAAAATGGAGGGACACGCCTCCAGAAGACATACTTCTTCGTTTAACAGATGCTTGGGGACACTCACTATAAAAAAGGCCCCAAACAGTGAAATATAGAAACTGGAAGTATATAGAAACTGGAAATTGGGATGTTACTTTTAGTTTTGGGGAACCAGTGAGGCAATGTCTGGGGGTGGGGGCTGAAGGGGCCAAAAATAGGGGAGCTGCAGCCTTTTGAACCTCTGTGGCTATTCCTCCCTTGCTTTGTAGTTTGTGTTCCAAACAGTCTATCTTGTTCCTGCCAAAAGAATGCACGTGTGTTTTTATCTCACAAAAGGCATCAGTAACAACCTCGGATGGTGGGTCCAACAGACTGGTTCTGGGCAAGTCTCTCTGGGTGGCACTGGCTGTAGCAGCTAAGATAAAGGCGATTAGCATAGATGGCAGACCTAGAAATGAGAAGAAGGCAGAGATTATGCCTGGCACTTGCCCGCCCCCTCACCTACTGCACCACCCCTGTTGTGTCAGCCTTTGGAGGGCAAAGCAAGGCAAAATGAATGAACGAATGGCTCTCTGACCTTAAAAAAGGCCCATGGTGAACAAAGGAGAACCCAATCTATTGTAGACCTTGTGTGGGTTAATTTATGTCCTCCCCTTCCTAATGTTCCTCCCCAATTCTGAAGCCAGAAGGGAAGTTAAAATTTTCTTTTTTTCTGTTGGACTTCTGCTACCTATGTAACAGAAGCTTCCATTGTATAAATGCAAAAAATAAAGTACAGAATGCCTAGATTTCTATATATCCTGCTTTCAGAGAGCCACATTTTATAACCAGGTTGTGTTTTTTAAAAAAATGCAACACCTATAAAAAAGGAAAAGGTACAGAGCTTGGACCAATGGGATCTGGAAACCACATGACAGTAGCCGAAAAGGAGGAGAAGGAATGAAGGATTGTGTTAAGATCAGCTGTCACTTGCCCCACGGATCTTAAAATACTGATCATCAATTTCTCTTGACCATCACAATGTCACTCTATTTTTGCCAACACATCTTGAAGTTGTTTTACCTTTCCACAGCCAACCATGTGCAAACAAAATGTACAGTCCTACATACTTGCTAATGGAAAGCAAAGCCGGGACTATAGAATGACTTAAAAGCTCCCTTTCTGCTCTCTGGTGAAGTGACACAAGATTATTCAACCACCAATGTAATCCACAGATGATAAAGGAAGGGGATGTCATCTTGTCCGTTTTCCCATACCACAGACGGTATGAGAAGGGGGCATCATCTTGTTCTTTTCTGCTGGGAGCAACATATTATGGGCCAGCCCTGCTCACAGACATATACACATATACTGGCTTACAGCTGCCTCCCTGACTACTCAATGGGCTATACACTACCCAGATTGTTTCTCTCGTCTTCCCCTTACCCAGCAGACTTGATTTGGCTCCAGAACCCCTCTGTTCTGTAGACAAAGAGGCGTCCCTGCCCAGCAAGGGCCGTGAACACATCCTGCTCCAGTCTGATGGCTTCAGCACGCTGCCAGCCATTGGTGCTATCCTCTCTGCAAGAATGAGACAAAGCAAAAGTGAGGGAGACACAGTATTCTGCTTCCAGAAAGATGCTCAGCTAAAGGTAAACAGACAGAATATTCCTCTACATCAGGCAAAGCAAATTCTCAGAGTGGCAGCTGAATATGGACAAATGACACAGTAGCTGACTTCAGCGACTAGGAAACCTCTAAGCCTAAGTGCCCAGGCCTCACAGAACAGAACCACCATAATCTTTGGGGTGGGCATGCAAGATGAAGGAAGAGTCTGACACTTACCCAATGCATGAGCCCCTACAGGTGGGCAAAAGATGGCAGGAAGAGAAGGACAAAGAGGAGGAGGAGATGGAGAAAAATGGAAAGAGAGAAAGAGATGGTAGATGAGTGACCTGCTGCTATCATGGCCTTAGACCAGGAAGGATGCAAAGAGCGGTCAGGAAGGAGACTCACAGGAGCAGCTCCTGCTGGTTACGTTGGAAGACGGCTCCGATGTGATGGAAGATGGCCGGCGTGAACAAGTAGATGCCGCAGTTGATGAGCTCACTGACAAACGTGCTGGGCTTCTCCACATAGTGCAGGACCTAGACAAGACAGATGGCATCTGAGCAGGGGGCAAAAAGAGCCTTGCAAGTTGCCCACACACTATGGGGTTGGGATGGGGTGAAGTGAGGGACACTTGTCTTGACTAAACCCAGGGTGCACAAAGTAGCAGGAAGGATTTGAGGAGGGGTGTGCTGGCAGGGCTGACCCTACCATTAGGCTAGGGGTGGAAAATCTTTAGCCCTCCAGACTGCAGTAAAGTTTCCCCAGTTTCTCATCAACACTTATACTGGGTGGGGAAAGATAGGAGTCAGGGCCGGCTTAACCATACCGCCAAATCAGCATCTGCGGGGGCACCACACAGGCAGGAGGCACCATCCCAACCTAACCCTCCTCATGAAAAAACCTCCTGCTGGCTTTAAAAAACAACAACCAGCGTCTCCTAAACTAGAAAGAGAAAGAGAAAGACAGAGCCTTCTTTATGTGGCTGATTCTGGAGGGAGCTTGTTGCTCCCTCCCTCCTCCTCCCAGGATCATCATCAAAAGGCAAGCCAGCCAGGCCTGTGTCGGAGAGGGGTGAGTGTGTGTGTGTGAGAGAAAGAGGGGGGAGGGAAGGGGGGTCATCTCTTGTTCTCCCCTGCTCTATCTTCAGAAAAGGCTTCTTTCTTTCTTTTTATCCCCTCTCTCCCCTCCTTCCTTCTTTCTTTGCCTCCCTACTTTCTGACTTTTTGTCGCTCTCTCTCTCTTTCCTTCCTCCCTCCCTCCCTTCCTTTCTTTCCTTTCCTTTCCTTTCCTTCCTTCCACATAGATCCCCTCCAGCCCATCTTTCCAGCTGCTCTTAACCTGTCCTTCTCTCCCCTTCCTCCCTCCCTTCACCCCTTGGTCTTCTTCAGCTTCCTCCCCTTGCTGCCAACTGAGGTCAACCTGCAAAAGGAAATTGTGTGTGTTTGCCCATGTGCCTTGAAGTCATTTCTGACTAAGGCAAACTTATCATGGGGTTTTCTAGGCAAGGTTTGTTCAAAGGGGTCTGCCTTTGACTTCCTTTGAGGCTGAGAGAGTGTGACTTGCCCAAGGTCAGCCAGTGGGTATTCATGGCTGAGTAAGGATTCCAACCCTGGTCTCCACAGTCATAGGGCAATGCTGAAACTTCTACAACACTCTGGTTCTTTTAGCAGAACAATATAAAGAATATAAATAAAAATTTGGAGTAATATTACTGGGAACAATGGTTTTATTGTTGTCACTAAAACACCAGTATCCCATTAGTGCTATGTGAGAGCCATTGCGCTAAGCAGTGGTTCTTAACTTTTTTTTTACCAAGGCCCCCTTTAAATATCTTTTGTTGCCCCAAGACTTAACTCAAGATTTAAAACCCTGATAATAATAGCTAACAATAAAAACAATACAATTACACCATCCATTAACCTTTCCCTCAGAGGCACTCTTGCTTCTTCCTGAATGTTTGTGGCTGGAGTGGATTGAATGGCAATTTAAAGGCCAAGCCAGCCAGCCTTTGCCTTGGTTCCTGTCACATGGCTGTTCCACTACAAGGAGGAGGTGGGCCAAAAAGCATTCAAGTCTTTGTGGACCCCCTGTGAGGATATCATAGAATCATAGAAACATAGAATTGTAGAGTTGGAAGAGACCACACTCCCAGGCAGTGCATTCCACTTCTGAACAGCGCTTACCGTCAGAAACTTCTTCCTAATGTTTAGCTGGAATCTCTTTTCCTGGAGTTTGAACCCTCTGCTCCATGTCCTAGTCTCTGGAGCAGCAGAAAACAAGCTTGCTCCATCCTCAGTATGACATCCCTTCAAATGCTTAAACAGGGCTATCATATCGCCCCTTAACCGTCTTTTTTCCAGGCTAAACATACCCAGCTCCCTAAGTCTCTCCTCATAAGGCATGGTTTCGAGAACTTTCATAATTTTAGTCGCCCTCCTCTGGACATGCTCCAAATTGTCAATATCCTTTTTGAATTGTGGTGCCCAGAACTGGACACAGTTTTCCAGGTGAGGTCTGACCAAAGCAGAATACAGTGGCACTATTACTTCCCTTGATCTAGACACTATACTCCTATTAATGCAGCCTAGAATCACATTGGCATTTTTTGCTGCTGCATCACACTGCTAACTCATGTTTAGCTTGTAATCTACTTTCTTTTTTTTGAGGAAATCTACACCATTACGTTAATTGCTAATTAACAAAAAATATTTTGTTAGTGCCTATAACATAGTTTTTAAACTAAATTATTGGTGGCAAATTATGTAATACAGTAGGCCCCCCTTATCCACTGGGGATTGGTTCTGTGCGGGCATGGATTCTGAAAACTGTGGATAATAGTGAACATACGGGGGTCCTACTGTAATCTGAACATCCTGTACGGTGAATAGGTTAGGTTACATTGACCTGAGATAAACATATGGGGCCCCCAAAGTAAAGCATTGCAGGGGGGCCCAAAATTCCTTAAACCGGCCCTGATGGGAGTTGTAAGTTAAATCATCTGGAGGGTTGCAGGTTTCCAATCTGCCCATTAGACAGAGTGAGAAGACTGCCTCAGGTGGCAGCCACTGGAAGGACACAACAAGGTGCGGAAGGAGAGAAATGGCATCTTGCATGAACTGCCTTGTGCCCCCTCCCTGCCAGGCTGCTGCCTTCAAGTGTAGTAGAGGGCACTGTCCCATCAGCAGCACTGGATAGATTCAACTGCCAATCCTTATTGGGCTTTGTTCACCGAATGGGAGAGACTGCCATCTTGACCTTTGTCTCAGGCAGTAAAATACCATGGGTCAACTCTGCACACTGGGAGCCCTCCTCTACCAGGGTGGGCCTTCAACCAAGTTCTTTCTTCTGTGTACCTCGTGTGTGTCAGGATTTGCCACAATGCATCCGTAGTTGAGAGACTGTTTTCTGTTGGCCTGTAGAGAAAGGATATTGTCACAAAGCATCATGGGAGAAGATGTCAACTTTCGCAGCTGAAATGAAACCTAGAAAAGGTTACCTGCCACAGCACAGTACAAAAGATGCCAACTAGGACCCCACAGAAAGTCCCCACAACTCCATTCCCGAAGTCAGGAGTGTGAAATTACTGGCACTCCATAGGTTTTGAACTTCCCGAAGCCTCAGCCAGCATAGGAAATGGTAAGGAACTGAGGAAGTTGAAGTCCAAAACATCTAGAGAGGGCCAAAAGTTCCCCATCCCTGAACCTAAGCTATTCAGCATGTAAAGAGTCAGGCCCACTTGTTACCGTGGTGCCCAGCATAAGGAAGCTATCAGGATCACCACGCTGCCGGTGGAAGCTGAGCATCTCATTGAGAGGGAAGGCAGAACAGACATCAGCATTCAGCACAAAGAAGGCCTCAGGGTTACCCGAGAGGATCTGATCCCGGAAGTGGTAAATGCCACCACCTGTGCCAAGGGCTGCATATTCTTGTAGATACCTAGAGAGGAGGCAGATATAATTGCTGCATAAGGTGAAATATGCCAAGCACAGACCCCTTGCAAAAAAACCAACAAAGAGCTTTGTGGTATCTTCAAACTAACAAATCTGACTGTCATATAAGCTTCCATGCACTAAGCCCACATCATCAGATACATATAATGCAATATGCAGCAGCCAGGTAAAAAGGGGGAAAGGACATAAAACATACGGGAAATGCAGCATAAAACATGAATAGGAATCACGTGGGCTGCAGGCAGCACTCCCAAGCTGCTCCTTGGCCCTCTCAGATTCCCTCTTAGCCATTTTTTTAAAAAGAGAGAATTTTGAAGGCACCAGGGGTATCATTCTCTATCCCTTGTTTCAGGCAAAACACCAGTGTGGCCCACAGTGGGTCTGGAATGGGTGGGAAATAGCTCTTAGTCCCTGGAGTTGCTCACCCCACCCCCATGTAAAGGTTAGGGTTAAATGGCAACGAAGTGCAAAATAAATACATAAAATAAAAATCCCTTGGAGTTCAATTACACTTTAAATCAAGGGAAGGGACTCTATTGCCTTCTACATGTTGTTGAACTACACTTCCCACCATGCCTCACAATTGGCCAGCCTGGTCAACTGAAGTCCTACAAACTTTGGAAGACCACAGGTTCCCCACCCCTGGCTTCCATACATGCAAGAGGCCTCCTTTATACAACAGATGGGCAAATGCAACTAGCAGTTTCAACAGGCTCAGGCTGCACACTGTCAGGACCTGAGTGGCAGATTCTGAAAACGGGACCTCTCCCTCAAATCTCCCCTCGAATGCCAGCTGGCTACTCACCGTATGGGGATTTTGAACTCTTGCTGGGCTGAGACCAGGAAGCGGCTGAGGGCTTCGTTGGGCTGGTAGAAACCAATCAAGAGGATCTCCTTCATGTTGGGTACCTGCAGAGGATGGAAAGCAAGAGGGAAGGACATACTCTGTCCACCAAAGTCATGGCAAACTCTACGCCCCCCAAGAGCTCATCTCCCTCTCCCTTTTAGTGGGGAATTAAAAGGTTAACAGAACACAAGGAAGGGAACTTTCCCCACCCCATTCCCAAGTCTCACTAGAATGTTCCTTCCTTACCTTAGTGCATGCTTCAAGATGGTGCTGTACCATAGGCACCCCTGCCACAGGGAACAAGGGCTTGGGCACCTCAAAGGATAAGGGTCGGAAGCGGGTCCCTGCCAAGGGAAGCAGATCCCAGAATCACTGGCCTGGCATTCACTCAGTTCTCACACTGTAAGGCTGACACAATCCCACACCATGGCTTGCATTCAGCAGACTGGGGGTGGGGACACAGGCAGCCCTCCTGCTGCTGCTGGAATACAAGTTCCAGCAGTTCTGGTAAGCACTTCTAATGGTGAAGAATGCTGGGAGTTGCCATCCAGCAACATCTGGAAGGCTGCACGATTCCCACCCCTGCTGAAGAGCCTTTCACCACAGCTGGGGCAGGGAACTTTGGTCCTCCAGATGTTTAGCCTGAAACTCCCCTCCACCCCACCTAGTCATGGCCAATAGTGAGGGGACTGGGGTAGTTAAAGACCAAATGTCTGGAGCACCAGTTTCCCCTCCTTTACCTCTTGAGAACAAGGGCAACCAAAGCACGTCAGCTGGTGGTTCCAAATGAGAAAAAAGCTGTAGACATCTTCCCCAAAAAATTATTGTAAAAGAGTAATTCTGAACATGTCCAGAGTATTTTTCCCTCACCATTCATGCCACAGTTGGTGGATGGATTCACACTGCATAATTAGAGCAGCTTTTTCCCACTTTAACTGAAAAGGACCCACCCTATGGGAACCTGGGATCTGTAGTTTCATGCAGTACTTAGCATTCTCTGCCAGAGAGCTCCAATTGTGTCTTTCAAGGAAAAGCAATAGAGAAATCAAAATCAGTTATCGAACTACAAGTCCCACTGGAGGCAGACATGATAGTTAAAGTGGGAGAAAACAGCAACAATTGTGGACTCGTTCAGTTTCTCTCTCACACACACACACACATTTGGGGAGTGAATTTCAGGTGGCAAACCCCAGCCCCCACCCCCCCTCCATTCAATCTAGCCACCCCATCCCTCAAGGAGGTACTCCTCTCAGGTGCCTTGCACCAAGGTTAGGAGGCTGCAGATTAAGGGAAGGCAGCAACATTTTAAAAAGCAGATTGATCTTAACAGAGCTCGGACCAGGTGGGGTGGAAGAGGCGATGGCGGGGGCACTGACGGGTAGCTGGCAGTGCCATCTTAATGCATGGGCACGCAGGGGGCCCAAGAGCATAGGGGCCCCATGCTAATCTATGCACAGACCAGAATGTAACACTAATCCTGCTAACTTGGTAGAAGGAGAAAAAGCTAGGACTTTTATAGAGAAGAGTGGCATGTTTGCACTTCCCAGAGAAAGTTTGCCGGGTTGGTTATTTTTTTCCCTTGTATGGATACAGTCATTTACATTTTTATTCCTGAGAGTGGCTGTGCAGGCAGGGCCCAGGGCACTGCTTTCCCATGCTGTTGAGACGGCCCTGGTGGCTGGGACGGTCTAAGGGCAGGAGGGCCCACTGGGTACGGCTAGGAGGGGCCAGGGAAGAGCGGGAAGCTTAGGCGGAGGTCCGCTTTGGGGGCGGCCGGGGTCGAGCTGCTTACCTTTCTGGGGACCCCCGATGAGGATGACGGCTTTCAGCATCCTTCGCTCTGTCTCCGCGCAGGAAGGCCGGGGAAAGCAGAGGCACCGGAAGGTTCCCCCCTTGGCCGCAGTCACAGCCAGGAGACGCAGCTACGAAGAGAGCCCCGTTCCCTCGGCCCGACCCGCCTGCAAGGCGAAGTCTACTTCCGAGCACGTGAGAATGCCACGTCACCGCCAAAAGCACTGGGTCACGGGGCGGTCCCTTCGCCTCTGCAGGCTGGCCGCTCCGAAAGCAGCGGGCGGCGTTTGTCTTCAGCCGCCCCTTTGCTCCGGTGGAAGCCTCCGCGGAAAAGGCGGCCGGGGAGGCGGCTCAGGCCCTGGCCCGACCGAGGTCTCCGCTTCCAGGCCAAGTGGGTGCTCTTGCTCTAGAGCACTGGCTCTAACCCTTTTCTTTACCAGGGACCCCCTTGGAATATCTTCTGTTGCTGCGGACCCCCAAGACTGAACTCGAGATTTAAAACAACAACAACAACGGATGATAGCAATAATAATACAATTACACCATCCATTAAACCTCCCCTCTTTGCAATGGTCTTTGGACTAAGCAATAAACATTTTCACTCGCATTAAACCTTCCCCCAGAGGCAATGGAAGGGGAGGGTACAATTTTCTCCTCCTTCTTCCTGCAAGTGTGTGGCTGGAGCGGATTGAATGGCAATGTGCAGGCCAAGCCAACCAGCCGTTGCCCCTCTCACGTGGCCACTCCACTGCAGGCAGGAGGTGGGCCAAACAACTTTCAAGCCTTCACGGACTGTTGTGAGGACATCATGGACCCTGACTGGGGGTCCCTGGACCCCAGGTTAAGAACCTCTGCTCTATAGGGTTAGGATTTAGTTCCCAAGTGTTATCTTTCCAACCTTGAACCGTACGGGAGTAACTTGACAAGGCTTCCTCTGAACATGTTCATATAGGTTTCCCTCTTCCACTGAGTAAGAGCGAGACAAGGCTTCCTCTGGACATGTTCAGATAGGTTTCCCTCTTCCATTGAGTAAGAGCGAGCCATCTCCTGCCATGTCAGGGACTGGCAAACAAATAGAGCCTACAATAAAATGCTCAGCCAGCCAGCCATGCCCTTTTCCCAGGATACTGCATTCAACCACCAGCATCCCAATTTTCGTTCTCATCTATTCTCCACCAGCTTCCCATGGACCTTTCACATGCCCTTTCTTCACTGAGCTGTTTTTGAACTCACGTTTCCCCCACTGTGGTAGATGCCCTCAGTGGCATCACTAAGGCTGGTGTCACCCCTTCCCCCACAATGCACCCCTCCTGCCACCACCGGGCCCCCCAGATCTCTTTGTACTTAGTCTGTGGCTTCCCCCACATCTGTTGCTTCCTCCCTCTTTTGCGGGGATGATGCTGTTTCGGTGGCGTGGGGTCTGAGCTCAATGGACTGAGAATTTCTTTGATGGCATGTATGGGGTGGCTGACATTGCAAGCAATGAAGAAAAAGGCTTCAAGAGCTCAGTAAATGTGATCTTTTTGCCAGCACTAAAATGTCTGGAAGGAGCCACCGTGGTGTAATGGTTTGAGCATTGAACTAATAGGAAACAGTGTTGTCTAGACAGTGAAAATACTCCTCACAGAATTCTCTGGGAATACCTTTTGTCCTAATGAGATTCCGTGGCTATTCGTCTTATTCAGAAGGAAGGGAGGAAAAAAAAAACTCCATTTACTTTTCAGGAAAAGCCTTTGCTGCTTTCCCCGTATTTTTTAAAATAATAAGAGGAAATGTACATTAGCGCCTGTTAAGACAACTGATTCGATTTGCTGCACAGTCTTGGAGAGGGCGGAACTAGAGATCTGATTGATCGGCCATGCACAAGAGGAGGGCTTGCCAGCAAGACAGCATCCACAGTGCCTTGTTGGATTTTTCGAGTTAGCAATTGTGTGTTGTTGTTTTTTGCTCTGCCAATTGCCCAAATAATTTGTTTAGCAGAAGGTCGCACTTGCGCACCTCTGCTTTAATATGTATTTAAAAATATTGTGCAGTAGCAGCAGCATTTATTGCTCCAATTTATGGCTGCCATCTTGATTCACAGGCATCTGAACTTCAAGCCATGGATAGCTTCTCAGGGTATCGTTTTTGCAAAACATCATAGAGACAAAAGAATGCAGCTGCTAAATGGCAGTAATGCACAGGAATGAGCATTATTTCCTCTCATGTAGATGAGCTCCAGAGTTCAAATTCCTGCTCAGCCATGGAAACCCACTGGGTGACTTTGGGCAAGTCACACTCTCTCAACCTCAGGGGAAGGCAAGGGCAAACTCCCTCTGAACAAATTCTGCCAAGAAAACACTGTGATAGGGTCACCTTAGGGTTGCCATTAAGTCAGAAATGACTTGAAAGCATACAACAACAAAATGTATTGAATCATATTGAGGCTCCAGCCTGCTGATGCAAATCCATCTTCTTGGATCTGAAAGCCCTTCTAAACCCAACAGAATGATTTACACGCTTGTTGAGAGGAAACACAACTCTACACATGGTACTCCTTCTGACTTTGCCATAGTCCAGACCTGTTCTGCTAAGTCTTGCTTAGCAGGAAGAGCATGTGCATGATATGATTTATAAGGGACAGAGCTCCAGGGCTGTACAGTATTTCATTCTGCT
The DNA here is from genome assembly GCA_030847615.1 of Gambelia wislizenii. Taxonomy (NCBI): domain Eukaryota; kingdom Metazoa; phylum Chordata; class Lepidosauria; order Squamata; family Crotaphytidae; genus Gambelia; species Gambelia wislizenii. The sequence continues at coordinate 335,285,051 of JAUMIR010000001.1, read as the reverse complement.
GCTCCCCCTCATCTGTGCCTCTTCTGTGCTTCTGTGCCTCCTGTGACGTGGACCAGACACAGGAGCCGAAAAGTTCCCAGTGATCCCAGATATGGTCAAGAAGTAAGACTTATTTATATCCCCAGAGCAACAGGATTGGCTGAAGGGGGGATCCTGCAGTGTTGCTGGGCACCTGTAGGAGGCAGCATTGCCAAGGGAATCAAGGCAAAGTCCAGACCTTCCCCTAATTTGGTTTCTCCTTTAAGAAGGCCCCAAAGTTTCTCAATTTCAATAAACAATGCTGTTGGTACCAAAGCCTTTTCCAGTATGGTGCCCTCCAGAGATATGTTGGACCACAAGCCCCATCATCCCTGGTTATCATGGTGTCTGTGGATAATGGGACTAGCAGCACATCCAGAGGGCCCCCAGAGCTGGGCAAAGATGTGATAACAGAACTCTGGCCTGCTTTTGGTTCAGGAAGCTGTTAAGGGTTTCTGTTGCATGCTGTGAAAGCAGTGTGCTTACAGGAGACTGGAGGAGAGGAGGGACTCCATGCATTTACCAGGATGAGGATTTTTGTTGTTGTGTGCCTTCAAGTCATGGCAACCCTAAGGTGACCCTATCATGGAGTTTTCTGAGAATGAGAATGTGTGGCTTGCCCAAGGTGGGTTTTCAGGGCCAAGTCTCCAGAGCTGTCATCCAACACTCAAACCACCACGCTGGCTCCATATGGGGATTTAATAGGACCCATTTGGAGACTGTCTTGGCAAATGGGGCTTTTCATATGACAGCAGTATAGGGCCTACAGAAAGGTTAGCGATTAAATGCATTCTAAGCAATGGCTTTGGCTACGGCAGTTCTCAAGTCTTGCAGTATGAGTAGAGAGGTCCCCTTTGCCCTGTGTTTTTGATAGCTGGTAGAATACAGTTTAATTCCCTGCAAAGCTCATTGGGAAATATGAGGGAGGAGAGGGACTGGCCACCTAGGAGGGGGTGCTGAAGGCATTTCACGGGGAACAGCTCCACATGCTAGCAATTAGAAAGAAGCACTGTGCACCTATTCCACCTTTTTCTCTATAACTGGTTTTCCATAGTAAGAAAAAAGTCAGAAGCAAGGGAAGAAAAGTTCAAGCTGAGCACATCATGTGAAGCCCCTGTTAAAATTCAGGGAATGAGGTAGGCAATGGAATGATTTTTTTTTTAAGCGTTGCTTGGGACTACTCTCTGAGGCAATTCATGCTGCACAATTATAGTGCGATGATTCCACTTTAAACGCCATGACAACATTCTATGGAATCATGAGACTAGCAGTTTAGGAAGGGGCATTTAAAATCATCAGCCAGAGAGTTTCTCTGGTGCCTGTAACAAAACTACAAACCTCAGGGTCCCATAGGATGGATGTCATGGGAGTTAAAGTGGAATTGTGTAGTGTGAATGAGCCCCATATCTCTCTATATAAAACCAGACTCGTTGCCTGCTGTTGCATCCTTTAGTATACACAAAGGTCAGGGGATATCTGGTATCCAGCTGAACATACACAACACAACTCTCATGGTGAAGGCCACTCGCTTATTTTTTCAGCTGTCTCTCAAATCTGCCAGTATTTATTTTAATAGAGGACTAGACAATGAGGACTAGACCCCAAGCATGTAATGTGAAACACAACATTTCAAAGTCTACCAAAGCAGCCATTGAAGCTAGAATAATATGCATATGGGAGTGAGAATAAAGCCCACTGAACATAGTGTGGCTTATCTCCAAGAAAATATATAGAGAGGTTGTACTACAAGTCTCTTGAATAAACTTCTGTGAGTCTGCTAGGGAAAATAAGTCCAAATTTCGCATCTTTTTGTGGATATAATGAAAGGCCGGTCCAGAAGAGTAGGAAGTTAGCAGTATGTTTGTCTTTGGGCACTTCTAGATTGGCCTAAAGAAGGGTGAATTCTAGTAATATAGCTCCTCAGGACTGGATTTGATCTCCGAATCCATTCGTTCCATTCTTGGGAAGGAGTTTATAGTTTTGTCTTGTATTTGCACTACAGCTCTTCCAAAGGTTCCCCCACCCCCCACCCCACAGCTGGGGCATGATTTGATGAGATGGTCCAATTGGTTGAAGGGCAGATTTCCTTCTTTCTTTTTTATTTTTTTTTAGTGATAGTGATAAACTATAGCATTATAACTCAAAAGTGGTTTAAAAAAAAAAATAAAGGAGGAAAAGAGATTTAAAATCAAAACGAAACCCACTTGGGAATGGAACAAAAATGTTGCAGCTGGTATTGGGAATTGCCAGAAAATAGTCCAGGAAAATAGAAATATCATTTGGATATATAAAACAAGAACTACAGCAACAATGCTGCAACATCCTGACACATTTGCCCCTTCTGGAGGAGCTTTCAGGGTGTGTGTTTGTTCTTATGTGATAAGGCACAGAACCTCTTCCTTTAACCCAGGGTGGGGAATTTGTGGCCCTCCGGATGTTGGACTACAACCCATTAGAGTCCTAGATAGCACAGCCAGTGGTGAGTGTTGCAGTCCAACAACCTTTGAAGGGCCACCGGCTGCCCACTGCTGCCTTAAAACAATGGAAAACTTGACCTAAGGCCCTTTCACACTACACATTTATAGCACTATAAGCCTTATTGCACCACAGTTATAGTGCTATTATTCCACTTTAATTGCTATGGCTGCCTCCTCTGGAATTTTGGGGTTTGTAGTTTAGTGAGGCCTAAGAGCTCTCTGGCTGAGAATGCTAAATGCCCCTCCCTAAACTGCAAATCCCAGGATTCCACAGGAGGTAGCCTTAGCAGTTAAAGTGGAATAATAATGCTATAACAGTGTAGTGTGATAAGGCCCAAAATTCCACTTTAAGTGCCATGGTCCTAGCCTATGGAAGTTTGGTATAAGCAGGTTGTTGTTGTTGTTATGTGCCTTCAAGTTGTTTCCGACTTATGGTGACCCTAAGGCAAACCTATCACAGGGTTTTCTTGGCAAGATTGGTTCCGAGGGGGTTTGCCTTTACTTTCCTCTGAGGCTAAGAGAGTGTGATTTGCCCAAGGTCACCTAGTGGGTTTCCATGGCTGAGCAGAGATTTGAATCTTGGTCTCCCAGGGTTTTCATCCAACACTCAAACTACTGCACCACACTGTCTCTCTATGTGCAGTTTAGAGAGGAGCCTTTGAAATTCTCAACCAGATTGCTTACCTGGTTCCTCTGACCAAACTACAAACTCCATAGGATGGAACTATGTCAGTTAAAGTGGAATCGTAGTGCTATAATTGTGTGGGGTGAAGGGGCCCTTAGAAACTCTTCTTTCCACAGATTTTAGAGCAGGCTGCTTCCAGAATGTCTTCTGAGAAGTCTTCTTTGACAGCAAGAGCCGAAAGCCACTGCATTCTGTTCAAGACCGAGATGAGATTTTGATTCATATGTGAGAAACTGGATGCAGTACACACAAGATCTTTGTATAATCAGTTGGCTTTATTGAGTTCCATAGAGCAAGAAAACAGATTAGAAAGAGTCTGGAGGCTCCTGGCATACGTTACTTATTCTGAGGTGCTGGGGGAAGGCTGCTAGAGATTTCAGGCCACCACATCTCCTTGTGTGCTCCAGACTTGGGGTGTCCAAAGTCTGATCCTTGGGGTGTTGTAGGACCACAACTCCCATCAGCCTTATCCAGCACAGCCAATGATGGAGAGATGATGGGACTTGTAGTCTGACAAGACCCAGAAAGCTACATGTTCCCCACCTAGCTACCCCAGACAGGAGGCTTTTCAGAGACCACTGCCCATGGGATAGGCTGGTGAGATGATGGTTTCTCTGCCTGAGAAATGGATTCTGCTTGGGGGGAGGGAGGGGAATTGCTGCCAGCAAGTCAACGAAAGGAAGATGTTGTGCACCCACTGTGAGGCAGAATTACACTGACAAGAGAGCCGGAGACGCAAGGAGAGAAACGACAGACTTTCCATTGCATCTTGAGGGGACAAGGAGATATCCTGGAAGCACCGCTGGTAGAGGAATTTGCTTCTCTTTGCTAGCTTGTTCCCACAGCCGGGCAGTACAACACGCTGGACCGTACTTGTCTAGGATGGAGAGAAGGTGGGGTGGGGTGGGGGCTGTATAGATGGAAAGCCGGAGCTCAAACCACGTCAAGGCGTGCAAAGGACTGGTCCATGCCCAGGCTGTTCTCCACAAAGACCTCGTACTTTCCAGCATCAGCCGGTGTCACCTTTTTGATTGTGAGAGTGGTGGAATCACTGCCAATATTATAGTACACCCTGCAGGGAAAGGAAAGCCAGAGGTCTCAAGTCTAAACCTGGGGTGTGCCTTACAACCCCCCCCCCCCGCCATGCTCTTTTGTTCCTCCTCCCTAATTCCACTGTAATATGTTGTCCTGATTACCCAGACCTGGTTGTCTTTCACTGCAGCCTGCATGCCCTGCCCCAGGCAAAGGAACTCAGGTCCAGCCCAGCCTAATAAAGAGCCCATCGGAGTCAAAGGACAGAACCTGGAATTTGTGTTAAATGAAGCAATCTTGTGCTACATTTAACACAATGAAGCTCAGGGCAAGTTTCTTTCTATTCTTCCAGGAAACGCTGCTAAGATGTCCAAAATTCTCGCTAATAACCACGCAACCTAAACACGTCCTTCTTTAAAAGAGGATGAGGAAAAGAAAGGAATCTTACATTATTTGAAGTCTATGCCTCCTTTGGAAAGGTTAGCTTTTAGACTACAGCTCCCAGAATCCTCTAACCGCCATGGTCTCTTGCTAGATTCTGGGACCTGTAATTCAATTTGTACTCCTTTCCAAGCACCGAGACTATGCTCCAGAATTCCCGCTGCAGCTCCATCCATGCCAGTTCCTAGGTTAGTTGAAGTATTCACGTGAATAGGAAAAGAAGGGATATTGCGGTCCTGGCATGAGTCCGCTCTTGCTGTGCACTGGTTTTATATATACGTTTACTGGTTTTTATATACGGTAGTTACCCATGCTTACAGTCCCACAAGTAGACCTTACTCACCGATCATCCTCTTCAATATCCTCACCATCTTTGGCCCAGCCGACATCGGGTGCTGGCTCTCCACTGATCAGGGCGGTCAGGTTAACGGTGGTGCCTTTCTTGGCCTTAGTGCTTTCTGGGCCCTTCTCAATCTTGGCAGGCACTGCAAGAGAGCAAGTGAGACCTCACCCTAGGGCCTTTCCTTGCCATTGTCTGCCAGGGAAGGGGGGAATTCCCCACTAGGGTTTCCTGAGGCTATAGCAGAAACTGGAGAATTTTTAGCCTGTCAGATGTTTCAGTCCATGGTTTTCACAATCTCTTGCCACTGGCCATGATGGGGACTGGTGTTGCAGGCCAAACTATTTAGAGAGCCCAAAGTTTTCCTGTACTTGAACGATATGGGTTTTGTGCAAAGTTGCTATGCTGTGCCGTGTTCTGGGGCAGGAAAAAAAAGGGGTGTTCTTCTCTAAAGCAGGAACTTGGACCCTCATTGGCTCTTGATCAGTCACAGCTGATCATCTTCTCTTTGTGAGGTCTGCTTCCCCCTTTCAAGTATTCTTGACAATAAGAAGAAGTGATGAGCTGATCTTCTGAATGGTTCTAGTTCTAGTACAGACTGGGTGACCGAGTTGCACTTTGCAACCACAGTGTTGCCTGCAACAACTCCTCCTCATTGCTGCTCTTTGTAGAAATGGCTCATTTTGTTTATTTGTATTGCCCTGTTGTCTTTTCTCCACCAGTCCACCCAATTGACAGCCACATGACTGTGAAGGGGTCATTTTGGGGATGTATAGAGCTTGCATGCCAGATTCCAAAGTAGGCATGAGAATCATGTTGAACACTAGCTATTGTTGAACTGCATCTCCCAGCATTCCTCACTATTAGCTGGGTTGGCTAGGACTGCTGGAAGATGTAATCCAATGACAGCGGAAGGATTCTCAATGCTGCTCTAAAATTTAAAGTGGAGAGATAACTTTGTTTTAGATTATCTGGAGTGTACTTAAGTTTCTATAGCATGAGAATGGAATCTGCTCTTGTTATAGCTTGGCTGATCCCATGGAATTGGGAAGGTTCTCCCTGGGCTTCAGGGTTTAGTGTAAAAGTCCAGGGATGGAATTAATATCTCTTGTAGTGAAGGGGGCTTTTGTATAGCTTTCAAGGATGTGGACTCATCTACATATTGATGACTCTTCAGTTTCTCCAGTTGCTGTATGGCCTTGGGGAACAAATGAGGGTGGTGAGGCAGAAGAGCTTCTGCATGGTTGGCAGATATCAAGTTAACAGAAGATGTACACGTAAGACATGGGAATCAGACCCTATTTCTGGTTAAAGCATCCTGTTCCAACTTGAGTCTGAAGGTAATCAAGAATGTAAAAGAAGATATCTCCTGGGTACCAGTCTCAGGGATCCATTTCCTTCCCTGAGTAGGCATCACAGGGGCTCTTTACCCGCTTCAGGTTAGGAGAGAACTTGGAAAAATTACTTTTTTGGACTCCAACTCCCGGAATTCCCCAGCAAGCACCCTCAGACCCTTTCTCCCTTCTAGGTAGAATTAAAACCTTCCTATGCCAGCCTTATGATCCCAGAACAACCATGCTGGCTGGAGGGTTCTGTGAGCTGTAGTCTAAAAATGTAACTTTTCCAAGCTCTGGTCTGGGACCATAGGTATGTAGAGGAAGTTTACAATTCTGTCTAGAAGGGAAGAATGCTATTACTATGGTTGGAAGAGAATTCTGGGAGTTGTAGTCTTTAAAAGTAACTCTTCCAAGCTTTAGCCTGAGATCCTTGCTTCGTAGAAGATTGCAGTTCTTTTTGGAAGGTAGAAAGGCTACAGCCATGCTGGCTGGAGGATTCTGGTTGGTGTCGTCTAAAAAGGTGACTTTTCCAAGTCCTAGTCTAGGACCACAGCTTGAGGAAGGTCAGCATTCCATCTAGAAAAGAGGAACGCTATATCTTGACCGAGGCTTCGCTAAAGTTAGAAGGGGGCTTGGCTTTCTCTCCATAAGGCACAAGGCTATGAATAGAAATGGCCAGGGCTGCAACTCAAAGAAGCAGAGCAGGCAATGTTACCTTCCCTCAGTGAGATGTCCCAAAGGGAAACACTCTCTCAAAGAGGAATGTCTCTAGAATGACCTGGTTGCCCAGGGGAATGGATGAGTCTATGTTTAGCAGAGGAGTATGGCTATGTAAGGAAGGGCAATGGGCCACCTTACCTTCTATAAGGAGCCGTGCTGAATCGAAGCACTCTCCAAAGGGATTCTTCACAGAGATGGTATACTTGCCCAAGTCAGGAAGGGCGCCATCACGCACCACCAGGGCCACAATGTCAGGGTCCTCAAAGACGTAGCGGTACTTAGGGCCGTCCTTGAGTTCCACACCGTCTTTCAACCAACGGATGAAGGGGTCTGGAAAGGCGCTGATGCGACATTGCAGCTTGGCTGCACTCCCTTCAATCAGCATCACATCCTTGAGATTCTCCAGCACCCGTGGGGGGCCCTTCTCTTTCAGTTCTTTGCGGGACCTGGTGGTGGACAGAAGGGGGTTACACAGCAGCAGTGCTTGGCAAGATTACTTTTTAGAACTGCAACATCCAGAATCCCCCAGAAAACGTGGCCTCCAATCCCTCTTAAGCAAGCATTAGAAACCCCACTTGAAATCCTGAAGCTTCCTTTTCCCCTTGAGACAACAGAAAACAGGCCCTCCCTTTAATAGTGCCCAGGGCCAGGCCATGAAGTGAGGTCAGGAGATAAAAACATTGTGACCTGGTAAAGCAACCAGAGGTGACACAATAATGCAGGCAAATTTTAGTACTAATACACTCAAATGGTTTACCCATCCATCAACCAGCTTATCTGCCACCCCCAAATTAACGTTATTAAGCTGTAGTTAACTTTTTAATGAAAATAAAAGGTAGGGGAGGGGGAGAGAAATGTGTAGGATCTGATCAATTGTGGTAACTGGGCAATGAATTAGTAGAGAAAATAGTAGCATTTTAGAATCCTTTTTGCATGTAAGAATTTACACTTTCTTTCTGGCAATCCAACTAGTCCCAGTTTGTTCAGTCTTATTACCCCACATCAGCTGCAGTTTGTTCCTACCTCAATAAACTTTTAAATAAACCCAAACCTTCATAAACAATTTAAAATAAAACAGGCTGATACAATGCCCTCTCTCATCAATGTATTTGCTCCAACCGCAAAGTATCACTTGTGTATGTCTAATGTCATGTGTGGTGACAAGGTGACTATGGGTGTCTCCTTCCTTCACCACTCTCTCCTCTCCTTTTTCCATCCTTGTGTGCTATGGTTTCTGCCAGCCTAAGAGAAACAATCTCCTCTGAGCTAATCCAGAAGTGTGATGACATTGTGACATGGTAGCCTCCAGCATTTAGTTGAATTCTGTGGGCCACCATGTTGCCCTACCAAGTAGATTCAAGTGAATACTTCTGCAACCTCCTCCACCACAAACACAGTACTGTACACTTAAAACTGATGAGAAAAGTAGAAGAAGAAAAGGAAGGAAACAGAAAATCATGAATCAAATGTTGAAATGGGGGCAATGCTATGTGCCAGAAGTGCAGAATAGTGCTACAACTGCCCCCAAATATTAAAGTTAAATGCAGCACTGTTTGGTATTGTTGGGATAAGAAATCATGTAGTTTTTCCCTCCCACTCCATCCCTCAACACCTAACATCCCCTTCCCCATACAGTGTGTTTTGATCTGGATGTTTCAGGTCTGGCATTGCATTGATCTCATAAAGTAGCAAAAATGAGGGTTTTCCTTGGTTTTTCCCCAGGCTGTGAGGCTGTGTTCTGGAATAGTTTCTGACGTTTCGCCTGCATCTGTGGCTGGCATCCTCAGAGAATGGTTGGGTAGGGGTGTGTATGGAATTTATGTGCTGTGAACCTGTGTTGGGGAGGATATGTAAATCCTGTTTACATAATCCCTGTTGGGGAGGATATGTCAGAATGCACAGAGAAGCTATTGAAATCCACAAACACCTGGACAACTTCAACAGGAAAGAAGAAACCTTAAAAGTAAACAAAATCTGGCTCCTAGTTTTGAAATACAATATAATCAAAACTCAACACTTACAAAAGAATTCCACCCAGGGACAAGAGGATTCCCAGCAGATAATGGCCCATCAACCAACCATTACCCAAACAGACACTAACGAGCCTTGCATTTCTATACCCAGAAACTAACCATTCAATCACACAAATTTACATATCCTCCCCAACAGCACATAAATTCCACACACACACATACCCAACCATTCTCTGAGGATGCCAGCCACAGATGCAGGCGAAATGTCAGAAAGAAACTATTCCAGAACATGGCCTCACAGCCCCCCCAAAAAACCCAAGGAAAATCTATGGATGCCGGCCATGAAAGCCTTCGACTTCACAAAAATGAGGGTGGTTGTGACAGGAATGTTTTCTATATTGTGGTGCTCAGACACGTTTGCTTACACACACACACACACACACACACACACACCTTGCTGATTTGTAACTTCCTTTCATTCAGACAAAACTCCACCTTCACCTCTCTTTAAGCAGAAAGCAGGAGTGGGCTGAGGGGCAGAGGGAGAAATCTTTCCTAGAGGGGCAGGGGACTTAGCTAGGATGGAAAGAAAGTGGAACACATTTATGATGGGCGGGAATTGTCCAACATTGCAGGTCATTAAAAGTGGAACATTGACTCACAGAAAGAATTGGAAAGAAGATTAACTGTGTTAACTGGTAAACTGTGGGCAATACAGTACCAAAATAAAAACACTCTCTACTGTCCCTCTTGAAATCTTCCTCCTCTGTCTCTCTGCCCTATAGAGCTGAGGTCATTAAAAACAGAAGAGGGAGCATTACCCATGAGGAATATTGGCCTAGATCCCTCTGATGCTGAAGTGACCTCCTTAAGCTGACTGACCCAATTTGTTTGCTTTCTGTGGATAATTCCAAGGTAAATGGCAGTGGTCAGCAATAGAGTTTGGTGCAGGGCCAGTTTAAGGCACCAGTGGCATCAGCATCCACAGGGGCCTCCATCATTGTGGGTGGCCCCATAGTAACCTTCCTCCTGCAAAAACATTATTATTAATAATCTTAATATCCTGTACTGTGAATAGCTTAGGTTCAGTTAGGTTACATTGACCAGAGATAAACATATGGGGCCCCCAATATAAAGCATTGCAGGGCCCCCCAAAATTCCTAAACTGATCCTGGTTTGGTGCTTAGTTGCCAGTAGTTCAGTCCCTGTGTTGAACAGAAGGCTGTAACAGAAGACTGTAACCAGGGGTAACTTATCCAGACTGGCCTTATGTATCAGGACGTAGTGGTTTTCATTGCTGTACTTAACTGCTTTTATTTCCAAGATCTGAACGTTTCTGTCCATTACTTCAACTTTTTACTCCTTAGCTGAATTCAGACTTTTTCCTGCCATGGTACATTTTGGTACACTTTGAATTCCATATCCACATGAGCACCATTTTTTATGGTTCATTTTGTTTAGGGACAATTCTTTATGATGTGTGTGGGGGTAGCTTTTCACGCTTTTGCCACCTGACCCTTCTTTATTTCCCCCCCTTGCTCAATATGTTTCCATGAAAATTGCTTACCCTTTCATGGAGAGAACTATTTTGCTTAATTTTATTTTCTTCATTTATATTCATTCAGCCTTTCTCCCAATAATGGGACTCAAGGCAGCTAATAACATATTTTAAAACAATAGAGATTAAAACTATACAAAATCATTAATAAAACTATAAATATAAAAGTCATTTAAAGAGTGGTTAAACAATTTATAAAGTTAAAACATTACACATTAAAGATATTAAAATTCATTAAAATACCATATACAAACCTTAAAAACAGTACCACACAGTATTAAAACTTCACCCCAGTCAGTTTTTAAAAGCCTAATGGCATAAAAATGTTTTGACCTGCCCATGGAAGGAGAGGAAGGACAGGGTCATCCTGGCCTCTCTGGGGAGGGAGTTCCAAAGTTTGGGAGCAGCCAGTAAGAAGGCCCTCTCCCTTGTTCCCACCAAAGAGCCTGTGAATGAATCTCTTTATACACTCTTCCATAATATACCTAATATTGATGTAACTCATTGGAAAAGCTGCTATATTTTAATTTTTATTTATTTATTTATACCCCACTCTTCAGCCACAAGGCTATCAGAGCGGCTTACAAACTGTTTTAAGCAATAGCAATTTACACATCTACACTGCATTAAGCAGTTTCCAATATGTGTTAGCTAATTGCCCCCACAAGCCAGTACTCATTTTACCGACCTACAAAAGGACGGAAGACTGAGTGAACCTTGGAGCCCTCTGGAATCGAACTTGCAACATGGTGACTTGCAGTACTGGCATTTAACCACTGTGCCACCAGTGGTTGAAAGCAAAGAAACCAAGGTGTGTGTGTTTGTGTGTGTTTATGTGTGTGTGTTACAGAAAAAGGGTGACAACCTGGAGCTTAAAACCCATTGACCAACCATGCCCCTAGAAATGACTTTATATGTGGTTGTTCTTACAGCATAAATTAGAGCAATTTATCCAGACGTTCATTTCTTGCTTTTATGGTTGACTGTTAAAACTGTCATCTTGTATACTGGGACAGAAAAGTCCCAGGGCAAACTATAAAAGCTAATCAACACAATAATTTGTTTGGCTCTCTTCACAGTGTGAGCCTGCTAGAATACTTAAATTCCAAAGATTTATCTAAAGGGGATTTGCAACTAACCCTTGACCATACTGGACCCAGAACATGGTGAGGTGTGGTTCTCTTTGATGCTAGTCACTCCCACTTCCACCTCAGGCTTGCTTCTAGAACACTGAAATACTATCACTAATTATTATTATTATTATTATTATTATTTCTTCTTTCCTGTCTCTCCTTATCAAAATGTAACTTTTTGAAGACAGAATTCCCAGGCCACCTTTACTGTAGTCCAAAAAAGTAACTTTTCAAAGTCTGGCTTGCTTCCTAAACTTTTCACAGTTTGCCTTGATTAATTCAATGTTGCTCCCCACAAGACACTTAACAAGAAGCTATTGTTTAGCCCACATGGTGGGATAAACATCTACTGCAAAACATGGTTGATTTTTTTGTGGCTAGCAGGGCCACTGAAATCTGAATGGATTCTGGAATAGGGGACATGGGTGTCTTGGAAATTAACAAGATAAGATCGTACAGATTATACTCCCTCCTCCCCCCAAACCCCTACTTCTAGAACTTTAGCACTGTCACAGCATTGTTCTATGTTGATGTGATGGTTTCTGCAAAAGACAGGGGAAAGGGTGGGTGCAGGTGTATGTATAGGGGTGATCTTGCCCTGAGGAAAAACACAGTGATGCCAAGAGTGCCATTGACTAAAGTTCTAGAGAGAGTAAAAAAATAAGGAGCGGCTTAGGGAGCTGGCTATGTTTAGCTTGGAGAAGAGAAGGTTAAGATGTAACATGATAGCCATGTTTAAATATTTGAAGGGATGTCATACTGAGGATGGAGCAAGCTTGTTTTCTGCTGTTCCAGAGACTAGGACATAGAGCTCTGGGTTCAAACTACAGGAAAAGAGATTCCACCTAAACATTAGGAAGAATTTCGTGACAGTAAGAGCTGGTCGGGAATGGAATGCACTGTCTGGGAGTGTGATGGACTCTCCTTCTTTGGGGGGTTTTAAACAGAGGCTGGATGGTCATCTGTCGGGAGTGCTTTGATTGTGTATTTCTGCATGGCTGGGACTGGATGGCCCTTCTGGTCTCTTCCATGATTCTATGATTCTAAATGTAAAAGTTGTAAGCCACTGGGGAGAAATGAGATCATGTGAAAAGAAATTCCACCTAAACATTAGGAAAAACTTCTTGACTATAAGAGCTGTTCAACAGTGGAATGGACTGCCTCAGAGGGTGGTGGACTCTCCTTCTTTTGAGGTCTTTAAATAGAGGAGGGGCATCTTTTAGGAGTGCTTTAGTTATATAATCCTGCATGGCAAGGGGTTGGACTAGATGGCCCTTATGATCCGTTCCAACTGTATGATTCTATAAAGATTGCTAAATATCTGGAGGCAAAATGGGAAAGGGTACAAGGGTGTGGACATACCAACATCTAATATCACAACCCACGTCACAAGACACAAATCAAAATGTGCTGCCCTTTTATGGAGGGCTTTTTAAAAAAAAGTCAGGAAAGCGTTTGGATGGAGAAGCATAAAGAAGTTTCATGGAACATTAAATGATGTGGCAGCATGCTGCACAAGTCCGCATCTGGCAGAGCCCTAGGTGGTGGAATTCAGGGCTTCAGCCAAAAGGACTGTATTATAAATATTAGATTGTGATGGAAAAACAAGGGGGAAAGCTCTCCCGTTGAAGCAAAGTGCTCAGAAAGTTACTTCCTGACGGTAGTATCATTGTGTAACATTCTGTATAACTGAAAACATTAATTCATTAACATTACAGGGGGCTTTCCCTAATTGTTCATGTTGGTCATAGTTCTTCTGTTATTTTAATATATATATATTTTAAAGAAGTTCATATATATATATATATATATATATATTAAAATATGCAAGATTAATAAGAAAACAGGATAAAACATGAAGATTATACCCACAATAAAATTAAAGCATTTTAAGTACCTTTAACACTAACTTTTAAAGATAACTAGAAAATGTTCTTCTTGTTGTGTGCCTTCAAGTAATTTCTGACTTATGGCACCGTAAGGCAAACCTATCATGGGGTTTCTTCCTCTGAGGCTGAGAGTATGTCAGCCAGTGGGTTTCCATGGCTGAGCAGGGATTCAAACCCTGCTCTCCAGAGTTATAGTCCAGCACTCAAATCATTACAGCACGCTGGCTCAATACTCATTGTGCACATTCACAAAGATATAACATTGTTCCCAGTGACTTAATTACTCTTGAAATGTGGCTTTGTTGAGCCCTTATTACTTCCCTGCTCAAAACCCTCAAGTTGCAAAGAGTTAGGCAACCTTTAGTTATTTCCAAGCTTAGTTACTTCCAAGCTCTGGCAAACACTCATCTTCTTTTCCATTTCATCATCTTGCTATGACATGAAAAGTTTTGGTAACTTCCTGGAGGCAGTACCCAGATTCTAGACAGTCTGGGGAGCTAGAAAGGAACCCATATTGCTCCAACTTACCATTCTTGAAGCTGTCAGAGGCATTCTCTTTTCTACTAGCCACATCCCTAACAACATCCCTTCTTACCCCAACCTCTCATTTCCAGACTACCTTTCCCTGCTTTTTTGAAGTCTTCCTGGCTACTTTGCTCACCCCTTTGGCTCTCCCTTTCCCCACACATTTCATGCCCACCATCTCCTTGACCCCCACTCTCCAACCACTAGCCAAGTCACTACCACAACTTCTCAAAATACCCCTCAAGTTTTCCATCACAATTTGTCCAGGCACACCCACCCACAGCTGTACCACTAGAACTATCATCATAGATATTCAGTTCTCATTACTGTTCCACCATCTGCCCACTTTTGCCACATCTCTTTCACCCCACTCTGTTTCTATATCCATGCACAAAGCTTTGCAAACCCCCCCTCACAATGCTTTATTAATGTTTGTTTGTTTGTTGAAAATATCCCACCACTTCCAAATCATTTTCCCAGGGTATCTTTTACAATAGTACTTCTTAAGCTATTGGGTAGGGGGAACACAACAATCCCCCCCCCCCAGTGCCAGGAACCAATATCATATTTGTGCCTATTGGCTACAGTTTTTTCCCCCTGGACTGGTAGTTGACAGCTCATGGACCAGCACCAGTTCGGAAACCACCAATTTGAGTAGCACCATTTTAGAACAAACAAAAATGAAACACAGACCATACAAATACATTGGTATGAAAACAATCAATAGCAGAATGAACCCATCAGAGGGTGTATCCGCATTGCACAGTTATAGCAATTTCATACCACTTTAGTTACAATGGCTCCATCCTGTGCAATTCTGGGATCTGTAGTTTGAGAAAGTCCTTAGAATTCTCTAGTTGTATAATTCAGAGGAGTTCATCACTAAAGTTCTCTAGCAGAAAGTTCTAGGTTCCTGAACAGATGACAAATCCCATGATCCCATATGAAGGAACAGTAACAGTCACAGCGGTATGAAAGTGCTATGATTATGCACTTTGGATACAGCCACAGATGAACATTATTTGAAAGCCTAGGAAAATGAAAAGATAATATAATGTAGTATGATAATATGATAGGCCAGTCTCCCTGGAGACAGTGGACTTTTTCGGACATTAAAAAAACAGCGCAAGCAGCCTCGCCACGTTGCGAGGCTGCAGCGCTGCAGGGCGTCCTTTTCGGATGACGCCTGTCCCTGCCAGTACTGTTGCGGTACCGCAGGGACATTCCAGCGTTATATTTCGCCAATTTTTACTCACGAAAGTTGATCATGAGTAAAAATTGGTGAAATATAACACTGGAATGTCCCTGTGGTACCGCAACAGTACCAGCAGGGACAGGCGTCATCCGAAAGGGACGCCCTGCAGCGCTGCAGCCTCGCAACGTGGCGAGGCTGCTTGCGCTGTTTTTTTAATGTCCGAAAAAGTCCAGTATACTGAAGGTGCCACTAATGAAAAGTTCTTTCTTGTTACCAACTTCCTTGCCACCTAAGGCACCTGGGGTACGACCTTCAAAGAAGATATTCACTCTGTGAGCAGGCTGACATGGAGGTAGGCTAGCCTCCAGATAGCCTGATCCAAGGCTTCAGAGGACTTTGAACATGAGTAGCAATATATTCATGCAGTCCCAGGACTTGTCTAAGCCTAAGCTACATCCAGCGTGAAATAAATGCATAGAAATCAATGGATCATACACTAGCGCATCCATGAATCCAGTCCAGTTAGGATAGTAAAGTTGGAATTAGCTGTTCTTTATATAAAAAACAAACAAACCAAACTACTATGCCCCACTCCCAGTCCCAGAAGTGCCTCCAAACGTACATTTTAAAAACCAAACATAAATCTCAAATTGCTTAGATCACACAAACTGAAAATAATTTAAAAACAAACAAACCCAAAGGGCTCTAAAGCTAGCCCTTAGACTGTCTTCCCAAAGTATACATTCAGTTTCTCTTTTCTCAGTGCCTGTAACAGTTTCTTGCTCCTTCCACCTGCCTTGCCCCTCACCTGTGCCCGCGATAAGAGGCCTGGATGCGGATGGCAGCATTCTGCACCTGAGGGTCATTAATGTCCAAAGTGAATCCTGCTGGGGGAGGGGCTGCTGGCTTCTTGGGGGCAGCTTTGGACATCTGGGGACAGGAGAGGGGAAATAGCAGGGTTAGCGTCAAAGACATCCCCCCCACTTCCTCATGGGACAGACCTCCAACCCTCTTTTCATCACTGTCACTTAACACAAGGTGGTTCTCTCAGATCATTTTAGGAAGATACCTCCAACCTTGCACGCCCTGTAGCATGCCAAGAAGTCTCAGCAAGCTCCATGCTCAGTTTTCTGGAATCTTTCAGAGCAAATAACCCCCAAAGATCCACTGATGGAGGGGGAAAGTTAGGCTACATTCATCTCCCAATCACCTCCCTCATAACTGCAAACCCCAGTTTAGGTATCTGTGAAGCTTCTGGTTTCTTCATGGACAGTAGCCCATTGTAGTCACCTCACAATAAGGTTTAGGGTTTTTCTTGAAGGGAGATGGAGGCCCTTTAGGAGATGGTTAGTTAGGGCACAGCTCCCTGTCTCTGATGAAAAGTTCCTGGCTCAGGGGGTGCTGGTATGTGCCCTGAGTTGGGGCAGGAGTTCTCAGGGCTCTGCTCTCGACCCAGGCAGGATAGGTCTCTTACCGTGAACAACACCAGTTGAGCTCCACTGAAAGGGAAAAGGCCACAGCCTCCTCATCCCACTCAAATTTATATCCCTGGAGGGGAGAATCCAGGTCTGTGGGAGCCCCCAGCTGCATTCCTGCCCAGATGTCTCCTTCTTTGGCTGGGGGGGTCCTCTCTCTTGCCCACACAGGAATCCTGGGTGTTCCCTTATATAGCCTGTTGCCAGGTACCTGTGAGTATTGGGGCCGTGCTGATTCCAGCCCAGTGCTGTGTAATCACATAGGCCATCCCAGAGGGACTGAGATGGAGCAGCTGCACCATTCCTGCCCTCTGGCTGAGAGACAGAGCATGTGGGGGAGGAGCAAGCCAAGCCCCCTTCTCTTTGGATTGCTTGATACCAACACATACATATATACACCATTAGGAGGACCAGAAAGGCTTGGGGTGGAGGGAGTGTACATCAGTATCTAAGGATAGCCAAACCATTAGAGACAGCAGGTGAGCTGGATATTTTAGTATCAGGATGGGTGGGGTGGGGTGGGATACAGTTTTTGGACTACAGTGGCCATGATGGTTACATGGATTCTGGGAACTGTTATCTGAAAAAGTAAACATTTCTAAGGTTTGGACTGAGCTGGGTCCAGATTTAGACAAGTGCATCAGAATGGCACAGAATGGATGCAAGCTCCAGGAACAGAGATTCCACCTCAACATTAGGAGGAACTTTTTGACAGTAAGAGCTGTTCGGCAGTGGAACACACTCCCTCGGAGTGTGGAGGGGTCTCCTTCCTTGGAGGTCTTTAAACAGAGGCTGGATGGCCATCTGTCGGGGATGCTTTGATCGTGATTTCCTGAGTGGCAGGGGGTTGGATTGGATGGCCCTCGTGGTCTCTTCCAACTCTGCAATTCTATGATTCTATGAGAAGCAAAATTCGCTGATCCTTTTTCTTCATGTCAACCCTTCTTCAGCCCCCTGAAAATGCTATACAAAAATGCTATCCCCTAAAACAGGGTGAAGTCACCTTTTCATCCACATAAGGCAGATCCTGGATCTAACCCATTATGCTGTCAGGACAAGCAACGAAGATGTTTACCACACAATGGTCCAATGCTGCAATAATTCCAGCATCCGAGTTACAGATACATACCTGGATGTTAACAATCTCTACCGCAAGCCTCACTCAATGCCGGAACAGTAGCAGTACAAGTATGGGTTATCGCGATTTCCATGGACTGCACGTATTGCCTTTGCCCCTCCTCTCCAGTGCTATCTCAGCCCACCCCCCATTGACATAATTTCCTGTGCTGTATTTACGCATGTGTCTACTTTTAAAAATTTGCAGTTTCAACTGGACAGTTTGTGCAATATCGTGAGAACACATAAGCGAACATTGTTTTCCACCTCCCGAGCACATACCTATTTTTTTTCTTTAGGTGTTTTTGCATGTTACTGGGATATTGGCATTTCTCATGCACACAATTTTGACATCATTACTCCGCAATGCATTTTTTCATGTTCTCTCTTTTTCTTTTTCTTTTGGTAGCCTGTTTACATGCTCTTTCTTGTGGCATTCCAACAAATGGAGAACAGGTTGCCCTCAAACATCTTACAGCTATGGAGTCTGCTGCGGCAATTCTGCCATGTTCAGGAAGCTCATAGATGTCTTCAGAGATTTTTAGCATGTGTCTGTGTTTCAGCTCCTGTGTGAAAATTTAAAAATGCAGTGCCAAGATGTAATTGTTGCAAGCGCTGGGTACTATAGGCCCAATATAAAACATGGAATCCTAACAGGTCTTTTTAGTTGTTTTTTTAGATGTCATGCAGAGGGGCAAGGTGGACCACGGAGGAGGTTCACCTCCTTCTCAGAGAAGTGAGGAGGAGTGGTGGAATAACCACCCTTATGGGCAGCACCTCGGTGCAAAATAGGCACCTCTATAAAAAAATAACCAGGGGAGTCTGCTGTTCTGGATACATCAGAACGCAGGCGCAGGTCTCCTCTAAATTCAAAGTGATGAAGGCAAGTTTCTACAGGGTGATGGAGATGTTTGATGATGTATCTGCTGTTCCTAAGTAAGCTCCTACTGTTGTTCATTGCAGGGCATTGCAGGAAGCCCCTCATACATTAAGAAGAAGGCCACTTGGTCATCGTCCTGGTAAGACAACACTTCAATAAGAGTGCCCTCAGATGGGAGCATAATAACATTGCCCTCAAATGAGCCAAAAGGGGAACATTACTCTTACATTGATCATAACCTCCCCACCCTTCTTTCTTTGCAGCAAGGGCAGTAGTCGAGGAAGAAGAGGAGGATGAAAAGGAGGAGGAAGCTCAAGAAGTGCTGGAAACTCTAGAGCAGCAGTCTCCACAGCCTCTTCAGAATATTCAGCAAGTGGAAATATAATCTAACAGGCAGAGTCCAGTATCCCCTGTTCCATCTCCTGAAGCTGTTTATAGAAGCCCACAGCATTCAGGGAGTTCTACTCCCCAACTGGATTACCACTCTAACACAGAAATGGAGAATGCCAGAGCGGGTCTCTCAGGTACATAGCATTTAATGTAGAAAAAAGCACAGATGTCAAATGCAGAACAATGTAACCTTTATATCAGTACCAGCCTTGGTTTGGTGCTATGATCTACATTGTTCCTGTTCCTACGCTTTACAGTAGTATTTCCTAGAATCGTGAAACTAATCTTACCTTCATTTGCTGCATGCTGCATTTTACTTTGAGATTTATACCTGTAAGCTGTGTCACTGCAAACCCATGCACCATCCTTAATCATTGTAGAAAACAAATCATAGTTATATCTCCCCATATTATCTATATCTACATATACCGTGTGTGACATGTTGGACCAGGCTATCCAAACAGAGGACTGTGCTTTGGAAATTAAAAAAGTGACCATGGAGCAGGCCATCCAAACAGAGGACATTGTTCCTGAAAGCCAAAAATTGACCACTGACCAGGCTGTTCAGACTGAGCTTGGAATGGGTGGGAGAACCTCCAATATGTGGGAGGCCATAGAGAAGCTCATGATGATGGAAGGTAAAAGTATGTATGTTAATTTTACTAAAAAAACCAAAACTGTACTGGTCCCAAGCTATGATTACTGCAAAGGTGCGTCGTCTCAAATATGGTTGCTAGTGATATGTCAAGCAGCTGCAGGTATATAAATAGTAAATATTTTTATCTTTTTTATATATATCAATGGGCTGCCTATCAAGACAACAGGAGGCCCATTTCACCAACACTGACCGCAGGGTTACACTGCTCAAGGTAATCACCAAACACAATAGTGCCTGGATCAAGCAACTACGGCATATTGCACAGACCTAAATGTTGCTATGTACTCTATTTATTTTATATATATTGATAAGAGGAATGTTATTTTATTTTATATGTATAGAAACATGCTTTCAAATTTCAGGGCAAAATTGATCAATGCAGGGTTTCTTGTTGGAGAGATTGTACTTTTTAAAATGTACACTTTAATTTATGAAATATCTTTAATTTATGTATGAAATATAGGACATGTTCTCTCTTTTTTAAAAAAACCCAATTTCTAGGAAAATACTTTGGTGAAGCAGGCTTGTAACTGGGTTTTTTTGGTGGTGTAACCAGCAATTCTGGAAAAAATATGTACTATATGTTAACATATAAAAATCCATGTAAATATTTACAAAATGTGCTTATGAAACCCACAATAATAATCAATACAAATAACTTATTTTGTTAAATGTGGTATTCCTGTATTCTTTTATGTTTATGGGGAACAACATAGTACACGTGCATTAAGGGAAAGGGTTAAAGAAAGCAGCACTGTATTATTAAGTACAGCAGGAGGAAGGAACCGATATAACATTATGCTTCAGACATGGAAAAACTTATACAGAACAGTTTTGCTTAGACAGGAATAAACAAATAAACAAACAAACAGCATACAGGATGTGTAAAGTTCGAGAAAAGTAAACTAAATATCCTAATGGGGGAACCTAGGTCATTGTCCGGTGGAATTACCCGTACATGGGGTGGCATTAGCGGGTAGAGCTCCTTCCATGTCCTTTTTTGAATGAAACTGTTGTTGTATCACTATCTATTGAGGTTGATCTATCCAAGAGACGAGCGTTTCCATCCCTATCCATACATCTATCATACCAGGGGCAGATGCAAGGTGGCCTCTCCAATGCTTTCCTAATGGAATCCAGGGCTTCAGAGAGCGATATTATGGCCTTGCTGTTATCAGATTTTTTTTTATAACATTGGGGTACAAATAAGTTTTAGTTCCATTACCAGAAAAATCCCTACTTGCAAACCTCTCCTCCCTCACACAGCACCCTCTTCTCCTTTTGGGTGGTTGAGTAGTTGGTAAGGCACAGCAACATGCAGCAGCAGCATTGGGCACACCTATGGAAACATAGGAAGTACTGTATATTCCAGTGTATAAGATGACCTTTGAGCCCTGAAAAATAGCCTCCAAAATTGGGGGTCATCTTATACGCCGGATACACTTTGCTTCATCCCGCCGACCGATCTCCTGCCTCATCGCTCCCTTCACAAAAGGAGCAAAGAAGCAAGAGATCGGGCTGGGGGTGGTGAGGCAAAGTGTTTACATGTTCATTTGCAGCCTTGGGCAGGGGGCAGGTTGGCAAGAAAGCCCCCCCTCAAGCCACCCTTTCCCCCTCCCCAAAGCTGCAATCAGGAGCCCAATCGCAGCCTCAGGGAAGGGGGTTGGCAGGAAAGCCCCCCTCCAGCCACCCTTTCCCCCTCCCCAAAGCCACGATCGGGCTCCCGATCGCAGCCTCGAGGAGGGGGGGTAGCAGGAAAGCCCCCCCTCCAGCCACCCTTCCCCCTCCCCAAAGGTGCAATCAGGCTCCCGGTCACAGCCTTGGGGAGGGGGGGTTGGCAGGAAAGCTGCCCCTCCAGCCACCCTTCCACCACCCCCCAAAGGTGCTATCAGGCTCCCAATCACAGCCTTGGGAAGGGGTGGGTGGCTGGAAAGCCCACTCCCTCCAGCCACCCTTACAGCGGCTGAGGCAAACCGGGTGCGTTTGCTCCTTTCTTCCACCTTCCTGGAAGGTGGAAGAAAAGGGCGAATCTTGCGGTTTGCCACAGCCGCTGCCCATTCCCCACGTCTTCATTCCCTTCCAAAGAGAATGAAGACGGAGGGAGGGTGTGTGTGGAAAAGGCAGACCAGGCATTTTCGCCCCTTTTGTCCACCTTCGAGTCAAGTTTGACTGGAAGGTGGAAGAGAGAGGCGAATGCCATGGTTTACCTTGGTGGCTGCCCATTCCCTCTATCTTCCTTCCATTTGCAAAGGGAAGGAAGATGGAGAGAATGGGCAGCTGCCAAGGCAAACCGGGTATATTCGCCCTTTTCTTCCACCTTCGAGTCAAGGGTGACTGGAAGGTGAAAGAGAGGGGCAAATGGCCGAGGCAAACCAGGTTCATTCGGCCCCCTCCTCTGCCTTCACCCCCTTTGGGGAGCAACCGAAGGTGGAAGAGAGGGGCGAATGTAGCAGCTGGCTGGCTGGCTGGGAGAGCCCTGCCAGCTGATCCTGTTGTCTTTCCCAACTCAGGAAGAGATGCTCGTGAGTTGGGAAACAAAGGATCAGCTGGCAAGGCTCCCCCAGCCAGCCAGCCAGCCAGCCAAATTGGGGGGTGGTCTTATACGGCAACTCTAGATTTTTAGTTGAAAATTGGGGGGTCGTCTTATATGCCCAGTCGTCTTATACACCAGAATATATGGCAGTTAACATCACACATTTCTTTCCACCATCCCAAATTCAGAATAAGTGACCCGTAGTATAATATGAGGCAAGGAGCAAGGAGAGAGAACTACAGAATCTTAACTATTTAATTTTTACAGTGTTATTAAATCCCAAAAAATGTATTTTGACATTAGGTAATTAGGAGAAAAGGCAATTGGGAATGTGCTGTAATGGCTCAGAGACATACATTGCAGTTGTAACTGAATTGCTGCTTGCATTCAAACATGTCATTGATGGAAATATCCAGATATGATTACACAGGAAATTAATTTAGGACAATAGTGTTTACTTCTTTTTCTGTTCCCCCTAGTCATGTGAATATGAAAGTCAGGCAAGGGTTTCAATAAACAAAAAAGATTTTTCATTATTACTGCCAAGCATGATGTTCAGTATTTCCTTGTTGAGGAAGGAGTGCCTGATAAGAAACCACCTTTTGTAATGCTGGAGACGTGCAAGACAAAATAGATATTTTCACAAACAAATCCCAAAAAACATGTAGATTGCATGTTTTAAAAAAGCATGTAAGGCACCCCCTTTATTGGAAATGAGTAGCTAAGATCGATTTTCCTTGGTTTTTTCCAGGCTGTGAGGCCATGTTCTGGAATAGTTTCTTTCTGATGTTTCGTCTGCATCTGTGGGTGGCATCTTCAGAGAATGGTGGCGTAGGAGTGTATGTGGAATTTATATGCTGTGAAGCCCTGTTGGGGAGTATATGTAAATTTGTGTAATTGAATGGTTAGTTTCTGGGTATAGAAATGCAAGACTTGTCAGTGTCTGTTTGGCTAATGGTTGGTTGATGGGCCATTATCTGCTGGAACTCCCCTTGTCCCTGGGTGGAATTCCTTTGTGAGTGTTGAGTAGCTAAGATAATTATGTCATATTTCTCTTGGCATTCTGCTTCTCCTACATTTTGTTTGTGGTAGAAATCTATGGCCTGGTAAGGCATGACAGGTGCAGAAGTGTACTTACCATCAGCTGCAGGTATGTACAATGCCCTGCATGGATAGGACCCAAAGGGAGCAGCAATGGGACTATCTGCAAGTAGAGCATGGATGAAATGCACATTTTCGGTCTGGGCAGACAACCGACATATTAACCTGCCAGCATCATGACCATGGGGTCGGGGGAGAACATACCTCTCTCTGTAGAGAAACCAAATGGCACACGTTCAAATACTGTAAAAACCTTTAAAAATTGAGAATCTTTGAAACTATCCAGCCCATTTCCCAGAGCAGACCACCACCCAGCCCTCCCCTCCCCAAGGTCTGCAAAGCAAAACACTATAACGTCCAGAAATGGCTCTTACCAAAGTTGCTAGGGCTTTTCTCTGCCACAAGACGACATAGCCAAACACGATGGGGTGATCCGTCTGCCTACAGTTCTACAGCAGAAGAGTAGAGCAAATAATCAATACTGATCCCAGCAGGAACTGAAATTACAGTAGAAATCACCGCATCATATTTACTGCATTTTTGCGCAAAGTAAAAAAACACATGTCCTCATAGCTCCCAAAGGAAAGGTACAATGCACAGCCAGCTGATGCATGCAATCAAAACTGCTAATCCTCCAATAACATCAGGAGATTAAAAGTGTACTCACAAACAGCACAGCACCTCCGAACCACAGGGGGTACATGCAGGGTAAAGATGGCAGGTTAGTACATGAGAAACTGCCACACAAGAAAAGGGGGGGATCCTTTACTCTTTACTACAGCAAGATGACCGAATTTGTGCTTTAGCCTATGCATTTATAAGTGCTGGGAGATTACATTTCGTTTTACGCACATTCACAAAATCACGCAAAGTGAGGCAAGAATTTTTTTTAAACTTACCTACACAGGTATGAGATAGGTTTCATGAGAAATGGCCACCGGAAGTTTAATGAGGAGAAGCAGGGGGTGCAGTATTGCTGGATGTACGAATAATAATAATAATAATAATTATTATTATTATTATTTTTATCCCGCCCCTCTGTTAAAAAGAATCGGGGCGGCTTACAAAAATTAAAATATCAATACAGATTAAAATCCCCAAACACCACCCACCCTCACCCTCCCCCATAAAAAGACATTAAACCAAAATACATTAAAACAACTGATCTAAATCACATTAAAAATAATAAATAATAAATGGCCTGCAGACTAAAAGGGCCAGGAGCCCCTGAGGCTGGGAACTAATTAGGAAAGGCCTGCCGAAAGAGGCAGAAAGAAGACACGCCCACAGAGGAGCACATGACATAAGCATTGAAGAAGATTGGCAGAATTTTCCACCACATTTAAAATTGTAGTAGGATACTTGCGCTGTCAGGGACCATTGACGGGCATCCCCCATTAATGAGAAATTGAATGGCAGAAACAAAACATGGAGGACACACTGGATAAGTACGGTGTCATGTAGTAGGAAAACATTAGCCGCAAAATAGACACAATTTAATGCTGCAACAAACCCCCCTTGTGTGGTAAACCTCTAAGTTAACAGAGCATCAGAGGCTGAGCATGCCTCCACATCTACACCAATCACCAGCACTTGCCAGAATGAGCCATTTCAGGCTCCATGATAATGTCTGAAGAAATGTTTTAATGGCTGTAGCATACTTAAACTTTCTGTCATGTACTAAAAAAAAATGCAGTGGCAATGTTGGATCAGGGATTCTGGGAGCTGTAGTCCAAAAAAGTAAACATTTCCTTTCAAACGAATTGAATTGTAGGTGAAACCAGAGCTTGGGATAGTTATGATGGGTATTATATCTCCCAGAATCACCAAGCCAACATGATCATGGGGTAAAATGAAGCAGATCATGAACTGATTCACATAGGAAACTTTTGTAGGTGCCGCCAGACTCTTGTTGGTTCTGGTGCAACAGACAAACCCACCTTGCTGTTGTTACATGTTGCCAAGTCAGCTTTGACTTACGGTAACCTTATGAATGAGAGACTAGAAATGGAAAGAATATTGGAAATATTTGAAAAATTGTTTTTTTAAAAAACACTCATGTTTTTGAGTGTTGAGAAAACCTAACAAGATGAATCCTGGACTGATGAGAATCTTGGGACTTATGCTATGCAAAATTCACATGTGATTGTTTTGTGCAGAAAATAGCATTTGCCCACCCAGTTGAAATAAAGAGACAGACACAACAAGGCATTTTATTAACTACTTAATTCTGATCTGCAGCAGAGTTGCTTAGTGTGGTATATGCTGAAGCAGGTGTAATCTTGCCTTCTCTCTGAGTAAAAGTTGCACATGGTTGACTTGCACAGAAAACAGCATTTGCAGAATATTATTTCTGTGAAGAAAATGCTATTTTCTATGTAATACAACCACACACATTTTGTGCAGAATAAGTCCAGAGCTGCAAATGGGCTTCAAAAACTTCATGGTTTTTCAAAACTGTCTCACAATGGTAGTAAAAACGCTACAATTGCTCATTGCTTTCTTTGAGAAGAAAACTAGTAAAGAATTCCATCCCTATGAGAGACTGCCAAGAACCCTTTATTAACAGCCCTGCTCAGGTCTTGTACTCATAGGACACTGGCTTCCTTCATTGAGTCGATCCTCCTGTAATTTGATTTTCCTCTTTTCACACTGGTTCTATCTTCACATTTGTTGTCTTTTCCTGTAAGTCCTGTCATCTCATGATATATCCAGATGATAGCCTCAGTTTGAGTATTTTGCTTTTAGTAAGGGTTCAGGCTTGTTTATTTGGGGTTGTCTATACGGCAAAAATACTCCTCATAGAATTTGAGGAGAATACGATTTGTTTTAATGAAATCCCTCATCCATCTGCTGTATTTGGAAGGAGGTGGGCCAAAAATGCCAAAAACTTTGCAGAAAAAGCCTTCATAGCTTTCCCCGTATTTTTTAAAAAGCTCCATGGGGAATGCGCATTTTTGCTCATTGGGACAACCAATTTGCATTGGTGCACATTCTTGATAAGAGCGGAAGTGGAAAGCTGATTGGTCAGACATGTATACAGGGTGGAGCTTGCTAACAAGGCAAGCGCCTGAAACCACCATGTTGGATTTTCGCTGTAGCGATCATGCACTCAGGTGATAAAACAGCCTTTTCTCTCTTTTTTCTATTTATTTAAGCAGAATATTGCACTTCTGCACCTTGGGTATGCTTTTTTTTAATGCTGTTCGTCCGCAGTAATTGGTGACAATAAAAACGTGAGTAATTCACTCATGCCCGCCATCTTGATTTACAGGTATGCCCGTCTGAGCAAAGAATGTGGATAGCTTTGAATGCCTGCGATCTTGCCAAAAAATAGTTAAGACAAATGAAAGCTGCTGCAAATTGACATTAGTGTGCACCAATCCACATTTTATTGCCTCATATAGACAAGCCCTATGTCTTTCTTGGAAGTCCATGGTATCTGTAGAAACTCCCCACAGTACCATATTTCAAATAAGTTGGTTTTCTTCCTCTCACCTTTCTTCACTGTCCAATTTTCACAGCCACACACACCTTCCCCTCTAGTAATTGTTGCTTCTGAGTTCCTTTGTTCTCCTACATTGAAAGAAAGATACTATTTAGTGCAAGGAAGGTATTTAGCATTCGTTTTTAAAGAGGGAGAGTGTGGGAGAGATTCCGGATGATGTTTCTTCTATACATTCCTCCTGCCTCATTCATGTAATGTTATAGGGGGTGTCCAGATATTGTCATGTTCCATTTGTAACCCTCTCATTCTTTCTCACTGCTGCTTCATTTATTTTTTTTTAGCAAATTAAAAATGGTGAAGTGGCAAACCTTCAGAATATATGCACCTGCTTTTTGAGTGTTAGTGACGGAAGCTGTCTATGTACCAACATCCTGGGTGGAAAAAGAGAGGTAATTCAAAACCTTACTGGATTCAAAAAATAAAAAGATTGTATAGGGGTAAAGTGGCGATGCTTTGATCAAGATTTCCTGCGTAGCAGGCGGTTGGACTGGATGGCCCTCGTGCTCTCTTCCAACTCTACAATTCTATGATTCTATGATTCTATGACATAGCATAGTCTAGCGTGACACACCCAGACAGACAGGTTGAGTTAAAGTTGGTACAGTGAGCCCTTGGTATCTGCTGGGGTTTAGTTCAAGGACCCCTCGTGGATACCAAAATCCGTGGATGCTCAAGTCCCATTATATACAATGGTATAGTAAAATGACGTCCCTTGTATAAAATGGCAAACATCAAGGTTTGCTGCTTAGAATTTATTTATTTGAATGTTTTCAAGCTGTGGATGGTGGAATCCGTGGATACCAAATCCATGGATACAGAGGGCCAATTGTAGAACCTGGCACGTGAAGTGCTCTTGAAATGGTTTTCCACATGCCAAGTTAGCATTTCTACCTACTTTTATTTCACAGCATAAGAACTGAGAATGTAATGGTTTCATTGGCCATGGGTGGTTACCAATCCTGTTCCTCAGTTTTTTACCAGCCACTCCCCAATACACTCACATTTTAGCCAGTGGAGCTTTCCTGACCTGGATATAACAAGAAAGGAAAAATTTCTCTTTCCTACTCTCTGTGCCTCTGGTGGCAGCAATTTGGATAGAATCTGGGTGAGTGAAAGGTTGACCAGCCTTACTGAAGCAATGATGTGAGTGTTGTTAATTGCTATCAAGTTGGTTTTGACTTCCGGCAACCCTATGAATGAGAAACCTCCAAGATACCATGTTAATTGACAGCCCTATGACTGTATAGAACCCTAAATGGATGTGTTCAGTCCTAAATAGGCCCTGGGGCATGGAAGCAACATTATGACATTTGTTGAACTAATATGTTCAGGACGAAACGTAACATTATTTAGCTACTTCGTATATCTTTAAAATGGCAGGGCAAGATACAACTGTTTTAATAAATAAGATAAAATAGTAAAATACCAAAGCTATATTTTAATAGATTTTTCTTTTTAAAAAGCTAAAAATAAGACAGGTTATGTGAAATTTAAAAGAGGCACACTGCATCTTTTAAGTACCACTGCTCTCTTTTGGAGTCTAGGATTTATTTAAACCTCTCTACAGCTATTGATGCAACAGCACATCACCTTTTAAGCTAGATCCAATCTATGGGTAGGGGGATGTTGGGCCCTCCAGATAGAAAAGTGGAGTTCCCATCAGTTCCCTAGCCAACATAGCCAATGGCGAGGGATGATGGGAGCTGCAGTCTAAAAATATCTGGAGGACCATACCCTGAAAGAGCTTCTGTAGTACAAGAAACTGCATAAGTGGGAGAAATTTATCAGGCAGTGCTTTCCGCACACAATACTGTTACAATGGAGATTATCAGACACAGCTAATGTGGCGCCATAACAATGCCAGTGGAACACAAAAGGACACCAATATCAGATGAAGACGTCCTTTTGCGTTCTGCTGGCATTACTATGTTGTTTTATTTAATTGACGGGCCGAGCAGTCAATAGATCACCTGTTCTGTTTCTGTGCCAGCATTGCCGACATTTGAAACCTCGCGCCATTGTCCTGCCGTGAATACAGCGTCAATGGGTGGTCTTGCCAGAACATTTCCTGGCAGGATCTCAAAAACAAGGTAGGCTACCCTCTTTTTAGGAACCTCCCCGGGTAACTTGTTTGTTTTAGTGTGTTTCTGTGCATGGTGTAACTTTTTGTGTGTTATTTTTATTTTTGAATTTCCCGCACTCAAGAGAACGGGCAGGATTTTAACCCAGGAAATGAATGGAGCTCTAATGGGCCTGGGCTGCCTTTGGATGGAAGATAAGGTAAATCTGATAGGGAGGGTTATTGTGCTGGGACAGGGATAGGATTGGAGATTGTAGGACAGGAACACTTTCCTTTTTCCAATGAAAAAAGCCTTACCTGGCAGAATGGTCCTCTCTGTGCAACAGCTGGGTATCTGATTTAGACCATTCTTGATCCATAGCCCTGGGGGGGTCTATCTGGCTTTTTGCTTCCAGATCAATCCACACAGTCCAGTAACCTATTAGTAATTATTGAAAAGTCCAGCTGTTCACATTAATTGTCTATAGTTAGTAATCTTGAATTTCAGAAAAGCGTCCTGCCTGTACTGTAAATTAATTCTCTGATTATATAAATATCATATTATATCAGATTGCAGGACAGGAAGAGCAGCTTCTGTGCCATTGCAAACCTTCCCTAGATGAAACCATTCCAGAATTGCAAGCTCCAGCATCCCCTCACTGTTCAGCTCTGAGAATGTGCACATTGAATTGTAAGTTTTGTATGTGTAGCCATTCTGATGGAGTGAAAGTAATGGGGGTAGATAAGTAGAGAGATTACTTACTTATTTTCTAACTTATGTTCTAGTACATGCATATCTGAGCTTTCTACTTCTCCCCAGCCCCCACAGCTAATAACAGTTTGGGAGTTGAATTAAATTGGAAACATGACGTGAAGCATCCTCCCTGCCCGCACCCCCAGCACTGTAAGTCTTGAGAAACTGGAGGAGACAGAGTTGAGTGGGAAGAATAGAGGTGATAGAGAAGAGACTGGAGACAGTGAGCAATCAGGACCAGGGAGTATCTGGCCTTTCAGTTTTTGGTGGAATTTCAATTCACATCAGCCTCGGCCAGTATGGTCAATGACCAAGGATGATGGAAGTTATAATCCAACAACATCTGAGAGGCCACAGGTTTCTCCATTCCCTAATTAGAGAGGATAGACAGAAGTGAAGTAGAAGTGTGGCTCAAACACAAAAGAACAACTTAAAAAAGGAACAAAGCCTTTAAAATAAAATAAAGTTCATTAAAAGTGATGGTATTGCTCATCAAAATTACATCATAAAAGATGTCAGTGACACTCCCACAGCAATCACAATAGCAATGAATGAAACAATGTGGGCAGAGAGAGAGACAGAGATGAGGCAATGTTAGAATTTGTTAAAAATGAAGTCTCATTTCAAGGGGGAGGGGGAAAAGTCACTGTAAATTCAAAAAAGAAGGGGGTGTAGTACTGTATTAGTGGCAGCACATAGATCAGAAGGAAAGAACATATTCTTGAAGGAAACCCACATCAGTGTGTTTAATGACTAGAAGATAGAGCGAGCTTTTTGCTGCTACAAAGACTAGAATGAGAACCAATGTATGGTATTCAAATTACAAGAAGAGAGATTCCATCCAAACATTAGGAAGAACTTATTTACTGTAATAGCTGATTGGCAGTAGGATGGATTGTCTCAGAAGGTGGTGGGCTCTTCATCTTTGGAGAGCTTTAAACAAAGTTTGGATGTGCACCTTCCAGGCATGCTTTAGTTATGTATTCCTGCATGGCAGGGGGTTGGATTAGATGGTCCTTGTGATTTCTTCCAGCTCTAAGATCCTATAATTTTATGATTATGCTGTGCCTATAGTGACTGTTTGGGAGAAAAGTCAAGAGATACCAGGTCTGAAAGCTGCATTCTGCTGAATCAGACTTGCATTGTGTCTTGGTTCATACTAGTCTGAATAGCTGGGCTGTTCATTGGCCTCTGATTTAATTCTGAGGCTAATTCAGCAATTGAGATCTGGACCCAATTCAGTTCAGATTGATAAGGACCCAGTCTGATCTGGTTCAGACCCTGAAGTTGACCTGAGATTCAGAAATGTTGATTGTCAGTCTTCCTTCATTGACTTGCATCGGGATGATAATGAAATGAGAGCTTACTTGAAGAGAAAATGCTTTTGCTTTATTGTACCAGAAATCCCACTTGTGAGATTCTGTGATACAGCATAGGGATGTAGGGAGACTACAAGAGGATGCTTCACGAATGGTCCAACTGTAGAGATTCCCCTCTGCTCTCCCTTAAGCCACCTGATGATCAGGGCTGGCACTGGAAATTTCGCTCTCATGTCCTCAAAGTTCCCCTTCCCATTCACTTCTACAGTTGTATGACTAAGCTTCTTGAGGAAAAGGAAAAATGGACAGAATTGCAGTTACTGCTACTGCCAGGAGATTCATCTTTTTTCTTTTTTTTTTCTTTTTGCTCTTTGGGTCTTTCCTCTGCTGACAGGCTCTTGTGACTTTTCTGCCTCTGTCCTGAGCAGGACAGCCTGGTACTCCCTCTTAAGATGCTGAAAATGCTGTTTGTGCTATAATGCCTTGCCAATTCAGCTCTACTCATTTGCTATAGTGAAGGTAGATAGCAATATTGGGATTCACTCCCACTTCAAAGCAGTCCCAGACAATGCTCTCACCTTTTCTTTCTGAGAAAAGAGAGAGGTTGCCAGCTTCTGTCAGGCTGCCAGCTTCTGTCAAATATGTAATAAAAACAACCAGGTGCAAGTGGAAAAATAAGTATCACTGCCTAAACACACACACACTCACAAAGTAACAAATTAAAAAGAAAGGCAAACAGAAGATTAAATTATGCCATTCAACAAGACAAATGGAAATTTAAAAGAAAAACAGAGACCAAATGAGCTAACAATTAGCAACTACCTATCCTGACCATAGCTCTTTCATGAACTGCTACTAAAGCAGCTACATCTAGAAACTGAGATGATGATTATAAAGAGAAACTGAGGTGACAACTGACTTCATCGACCTCACACAACCCCCCTTCATAACCGCTGTGGTTGGAGAGTGCTAGTGCTATTCTTGCTCAGATTGCACAAGAGAGCTGTCAATGAGCAAACACTCCTCCCTTACTCCCACATCACACTTCTTGGCATTTCTGTTATATAGTCATGCTATTGACTCACTGTCAGGACTTTTTCCTCTTATTTTTAATGTCTGGAACTCCAGTCCAATGTACTTCAGTTCAGTCCATGCCATTCCACTCTAGAACTCAACTGCACCAACCCAATCCAATTCAAATTTAGCTGTAATCAGCCCAGTTGACTTCATTATTTGGGATTCAGCCATATTGGCTTTACACTTCTACTGAATAGTTATAGGCATTCTCAACTTATCAGGAGCTTCTATCAACCATGGCCTGCATTGAGATAATGTGTTTTAAATTCCACTACAAGTGTGAATTAGATTGCCAGTTTAAGGATGTTTGTCATCAGTAAGACAACTTTGTGTGAATTGTCTATAATAATTATATTTAAGATTTAATATAATTACTTTAGTCTGAACTTTCATTTTATTTCCTTCTGATTCCACCTTAAAATCTCCCATTCCCAATACACATACACACTACACAACTTCAGCCTGCCAATTCAGGATAATACTGCATGCATCTGACAAAGTAGATTCTAGTCCATTAAAGTTTATGGCATAATAATGTTTATATGTGACTACACTCTTGTGCTGCTGGCTACAACAGACTAACACAGCTGCTCATCTGGAATATGTATTGACTCAAACTACAGGAAAAGAGATTCCACCTAAACATCAGGAAGAACTTCCTGACAGTAAGAGCTGTTCAGCAGTGGAATGCCCTGCCTCGGAGTGTCGTGGAGTTTCCTTCTTTGGAGGTTTTTAAACAAAGGATGAATGGTCATATGTTGGGCCACTTTGATTGGGTATTCCTGCATCGCAGGGGGTTGGACTAGATGGTCCTAGGGATCTCTTCCAACTCTATGATTCTATGATTCTATGATGTGCCTACTTTATCATGATTTTTGTCTGGTACACTAGATAAAACATTTGGATTTGTGTTAGAGGACTTCTTCTCTGATTCTGCCTACCTTCTTCAGAACTTGCCAGTGTGATAGCTAGCTTAAAGGAGAAAGGTATGTGTGTGCCTTCAGGTTGCCTGTCAACTTGTGGTGACCCCACAAATTTCACAGGGTTTTCTTAGGCAAGCAATATGCAGAGGTGGTTTTGCCAGTTCCTTTCTCTGAAATATAGTCTACAGCACCTGGTATTCATTGGTGATCTTCCATTCAAGTACTAACCTGAGCTGATACTGCTTAGCTTCCAAGATCAGACAGGATCTGCTACCTTTAGGGTATTTAGGCTCCTTGAAAGATGTAGCTTAAATGTCTCTAAGGAGTAAGTGAAGTATTCAGTAGACCAGACATTTTCAGCAAGGCATCCGACTGCATTCCATCCTGGAACATGAGGAAATGCCCCATTGGCAGCATTCCAGGCTTGGGTATCCTTGGGTATCTCTGATTTGTTTGTCTTGTTTTTGTTACTCACACACACACACACACACACACGTTGTTGCTAGGCAACTAGCAAGTTGTGCTGTCAGTACTGTAAAGCAGTGCTTCTCAGGCTTTCTGATATGATGGACTAGGACTAGCAATTATCTTTTTTCAGTTTGCCAGGGACTGGCACTAAATTTGTGCCTATTGGGCACCTTGCTTCTTTCTTTCCTGGGAGCATGCCAGGAACTGGCAGCCAATGGTTCAGGGACTGGCACCAGTCCAGGAACAACCACTGAGTAACACTGCCCTAAATGTTACATTTAGGAGAACATTGGAAGCTGCCACTGGTCTTTCTAGCTCAGTTATTTGCCATGCACATGGGCAACAGCACTCCAGGGTTTCAAACAGGGGACTTTCCCCTCCTAGTATTACCTGGAGATTGAATCCAGGACTTTCTGAACCCAAACTATATGTGCTCTCTTCCTCTGAACTATGGGTCCTCCTAGGCTGTACCAGTTCTAGTGGTAGTTGAGGAAGTTGCATGTGTGCCTATGTCCAAAGATGTTTAACTCCCCTCAACTCCACCTAGGACGGGCATTGCTGTGCTGCCTGAGGACTATGAAAGCGGTACAGCACATCTGAAGGATGCCAGGTTGGGGAATGTTGGCCTAGGCCGTAGGGTAAGCCCTTAAAAGGGCTCCAACCTCTGTTTAATTGGCTGCTTAATTAGCTATACTTCTATTGGTTTTCTGTGGGTTTTTCACATTATACTTCTATTGCTGTTGATGCTGGAGAGGAAAGGGTGAAAGAGGCCCATACTAATTCTAGAACTCAAAGAGTCAGTGGTAAAGTCTGTGGCTGCTGCCCCTTAAGGCTGGCCTGCCTCCTCCTCCTCCTCCTCACTATTGCTACACCTTGCTTATTCACCCACTCTGCACAAAGGTGGCAGAGAGATGGAAGAGAAGCAGCTGCCATGGTCTGCCTGCACTCTGGTTGACAAGGAAGCAGGTGGTAGAAATGATGTTGGAACTAACTGTTGGAAAATATA
Source organism: Gambelia wislizenii (assembly GCA_030847615.1). Classification (NCBI taxonomy): domain Eukaryota; kingdom Metazoa; phylum Chordata; class Lepidosauria; order Squamata; family Crotaphytidae; genus Gambelia; species Gambelia wislizenii. The sequence continues at coordinate 335,250,461 of JAUMIR010000001.1, read as the reverse complement.
GTTTGCAGTCCAATAAGTGGAAATGGTTTTGCCATTGAAGGGTTAACTGAGAAGGCATATGAGCTGAGCTGATGTAACTTCCTAAAGTTTTACTATTGGGCAATCTGGGATGAAGGGGGAGTATCTGAGGATTCTTCTTTGTTCCAGACGCCATGTTATCTAACAACCCTCATGGACCTTTGAAGTGAGAGGACCCCGAAAGGGGCGCCCTGAATATAGTTTTCTAACAATGTAATTTTTAAGTATTTTTAACTAGTTTTAGTCTGTTTTGATGGTGTTTTTTGTTACCTGCCAAGAATGAGCTCTCTAAACTGTGAGTAAAGAAACTTTCGTACTTTTTAAACTAACTTTGAGTCTTGGGTGGTTACTTTGGTAGTTAAAAAACTTGGGGAAAGACAAAGGGTGTTTGGTTATAAGCAGTGTTTTTACATGCATGCTAACATTCTGACGCTAGATGCTGCATGTGCATTAAGCTTGCTATACTCTGCTAAATTTGGCTGCATTATCCACTAACGTGTGAAGTGCAGTGTGGATGTTTAAACAGGGACAAAATACCCTGATATTTTAAACAGTGTATTTTTACACAATTTCCAACACTAACCATAATGGTGGGAGGTCTGGCAACCATAATGGTGGGCAGCCATAATGGTGGGAGGTCTGGAAGCCATGCCCTATGAGGAGTGCCTTAGGGAACTGGGTATGTTTAGCTTGAAGAAGAGAAGGTTAAGAAGGGACATGATAGCCATGTTTAAATATTTGAAGAGATGTTACACTGAGGATGAAGCAAGCTTGTTTTCTGCTACTCCAGAGATTAGGACATGGAGCAATGGACTCAAACTACAGGAAAAGCGATTCCACCTAAACATTCAGAAGAACTTCCTGACCGTAAGAGCTGTTTGGCAGTGTCGTGGAGTCTCCTTCTTTGGAGGTTTTTAAACAGGGGCTGGATGGCCATCTGTTGGGAATGATTTGATTGTGTATTTCTGCATGGCAGGGGGTTGGACTAGATGGCCCTTGTGGTCTCTTCTAACTCTATGATTATTCTATGATACTATGACATGCCTGCTTTATCATGATTTTTGTCAGGTACACTAGATAAAACATTTGGATTTGTGCTAGAGGACTTCTTCTCTGATTCTGCTTACCTTCTTCAGAACTTGCCAGTATGATAGCTAACATAATGGCGAAAGGTGTGTGTGTGAAAGGTGGAAGAGAAGGAAGAGCAGCAATGGGTGACAATGATGACAAAGGAGAAAGTTGACTATGCAAGAAAAGGTCTTCCTCATAAGCCTCACAAGAACTGGACCCATCAGTGCTTACTTGATTTCAGTTGTGGCCTCTGGAAAGTATTAGACTAGGGTTGCATAAAGTCAGTAAAAGTGTCTGAGTGTGCCAGGAAGTGGGAAAGACCGGAGATTGTCCCACCATTTAGAGAGCAGAATAATGATCTAGACTGAGAAACCCGTAGACTCATATAGCAAGCTCATTCTGGATGTCAATCCTTATGGAGGCAAAGTGGCACCAGCCACACACAATGTTTTTTGAGAAAACTTCAAGGTTTGCAGAGACATCTTACCAGAACCTAAGGGGGAGAAATCCTATACGTTTGTATGGAGGAGAAAGAAAAATAGCCCAATAAGCACTGGGCATGTTGAGTACCTATTCAGATTGGTGGTGATAGGAATGGTCAGAGGGGTAATGGAATAGAGTATTCTGAGGAGGAGCACAGCTGGCTGGCTGAAACACTGGACAGGAGTACTTTGTATGTTGCAAATTTAATTGTGAACACAACTCTCTTTATATACTAATACCAGCCCCCCCCACCACCACCACCACTATCTCTTAACCAAAACCAACTCAATCTGTACATAAGATGGTGGCTTTAGGATGCTTGGAAAACCCCAGGTTTTGCAGAAGTACCCACAAATATTTAGTTTAAAAAACCTTGAATGTGAGGGGGAACAGAACAGCCAAAGGAGGGATGAACAATGCTCAGTGGTGTTGCAATACTGACAGACCTGGTAGCAATTGGGAGAGAAAATTAGGAGTGGGAGTGTCCTGGAAAAAAGAGACTGGCTGGCTAGCTGTTTGTCACTCTGAACAGGAACTGGCTACAGGACAACATTTTGTTGCACCATCCACTGGAGAAGGGATCAGAATGGCTATTCAGTATGACACCTTGTCATCAAAAAGCTGAGCACCTGACTTGTGGCTCTACTTTTATCAGTAAAAAAGTAAAAAAATAAAAAAGTAAAAAAGTAAAAAAAAAATCAGTAAAAATTTTTTAAAGCCATGAAATATGCATTGTTTGAGGCTGCTTTCACACTACACAACGAGCACACTTCGATAACACTTCTAACAGCCATGTTTCCATCCTATGGAATCCTGGGAATTGTAGTTTCATGAGATACTTGGGATTCTCTAGTAGAGAGGTCTGGTTGTTTCCCCAAACTACAAATCTCAGGATTCCAAAGGATGCAGCCATGGAAGTTGTATAATTATGCAGTGTGGAAGGACATAGTATTTGTAGATTAGGTGCTGTTTATTTTTTTAAAAAATCAAAGCTAGCCATGAAAAACTTCAGGAACCCACAGAGCAACCAAAGTGTCTCAGCACTGACTAATCTTTTGCATTCTCTCAGGTGAAATGAAGAACTCTTGAGAGCAAAAAAATTGCTCATTGTCTTATGATACTTTGATTGTCCTGATAAAAAGTATTTTCCAATTGTGGATTTTGTAGATCAAACTATTACTAAATGCACAGAAGCAGGGACTGATAAACAATTAGGCAAACCTATCATCTAATCTCAAACTCCTTAAGAATAGATTTTCTCAAACCTGGTTTCAGAATGTAGCTTAACTTGTCTTCTCAACTCTCACAAGCATCCATTGCATTCCCTGTGCTTTTACAATGGGTGAGATACCGACAGGTCTATGATGCTGATGACATTCAGCATTTATCTCTCTACATCCTCTCTGTGAATCAGATGAGGCAATTGTGCAGGAGCTGAACAAGTGTCTGGAGTTGTTAATGGGCTTAATGAACATCTGTAAACTTAAGCTAAATCCTGACAAAATTGAATCATTGTTGGTAGATGGTTCTCATGTCTTGGAAACTGGTTCATTCCTGGATCCAGGATGTCCTTTGAGGTTCAGGTGACTTTAGTGGCATACACTGGATTGAAACTCTGGTGTTGTCTAGATGATGAAAAAACTCCTCAGATTATATGAATATATTCAAACAGCTTCACCAGATTTGCCAGCTGCAACCATTTCTGAGCTGGCACATAGTGATCCATGCTGTGGTAATTTCCCACCTGGGTTACTATCATGTGTGGCAGATGGGGCATCCTTTGTAGACTATTCAGTGTGGAACACAGCTGTCAGGATTTCAGCTAATATATCCAGGTGGGATGGTATTACACTACTTTATTCACATCCAAGCCCAGTCCAAAGAACAGGTACTACCCAAATACGTGACAATCTAGGGAGGCATCTTTTCCAATGTTAGCATTCCTGACTCATAAAATCTTCAGAGGAGAATCTTCTTTTACCAGGAAAAGCCTGGTAGGCAGAAGACCTTCTCTGTATTGATACTTCATCTCTGGAATGCCAGCACCAGTGAAATTTAATGGCCCCATTGCTGAGTCACTGGATTGAAACTCTGGTGTTGTCTAGATGATGAAAAAACTCCTCATAGAATGTGAGAAGAAAACCTTTTGTCCCAATGAGATCCCGTGGTGATTTGCTGTTTTCAGAAGGAGGGGGCCCAAAACTGCATGAGGAAAGCCTTTTCAGCTTTTCCCGTTTTTTAACAAAAATACACAGAAATGCGCATTACTGCGCATTTGGACAACTGATTTGCAGCACAGCACATTCCAGAAGTCAAAAGCTGATTGGTTGGACATGCGTGAGGGGCAGGTTTGCTGGCAACAAAGTTGCCAGAACTGCCATTTTTTAATTTTGTGGTAGCGATCATGTGCATTTTTGAAGCAACAAGTCGACCAAACAGCTTTTTAAGGTAGAGGGTTGCAGTTGTGCACCTTAAAGTTTTTAAAAATGTGCAGCTGCGGCAACTTGTGGAGAATAAAAACGCGAGTAATTCACTCATGGTCACCATCTTGATTTGCAGGCATACCTTCATGTGAACTTCAAACATGGATATCTTTGCATACCAGCAATCTTGCCAAAAAACATGGAGACAAATGGACCCTTCTGCAATTTTACATTAATGCGCAGCAATCCACATTATATTGCCTCGTCTAGACGACCCCTCTCTTATTACTTGCCCAGGCATCTAAAACCATTGTGCTGGTTTGTTTAGCTTCTCTATTGTTTTTATGTATCTGATTTGTTTGCACTGGAATGTTTTATGTTTTTCTTGTACAGTATTATATTAAGACATGTTGTTTATGCTGTTTCTATAATCCCTTGATGCTCTGGGATGAAGGTGAAAAAATACCTTAGCAAATAAACAAACTCTAATGAACAAACAGTTCCACATCCAGAAAAAAATGCTGCTCAAACCTGTAAAAACATCCTTGAGTTCAATTCAAACAAAGCAAACAGTGTGTACAGAATATACCTACCTAAGAAACAGGAGTTGGTGTATAGATATTTAACATTTCTTTTTTGCAGTGACACCAGTTTCCCTCTGCTTTTATAATGCAAGCATATACTTGAGTTTACTGTGAAAGCTGATTTTGTCAATATGTCGTGCCAAACTCAGTTGCAATGTCAAAAACCCCTTACCATCAGGAAGTTCTTCCTAATGTTTATGTAGCCTCTCTTTTCTTGCCGTTTGAACCCATTGGCTTCTACCTTGGGAGCAGCAGAAAACAATCCTGCTCCATCTTCTGCATGACTTCCCTTCAGATATACTGTATACAGACGGCTATCACATCCACAAGCTAAACATATCCATCTCCATAAACTGTTTCTACCAAGGCTTAGTTTCCAGATTTTCTGTCATCTTGATTGCCCTGCTTTGGCCATATCCCAGCTTGTTGATATCCTTCTTGAACAGTAGTGCCCAGTACTGGACATAGTGTTCCAGGTGAGGTCTGACCGAAGCAGAATAAAATGGAATGACTACTTTCCTTGATCTGGACACAATACTCCTGTTGATGTAGCCTGGAACTGGATTGGGTTTTTTTGGCTGCTGCATCACACTGTTGATTCATGTTTAGTTTGTGCTCTGACCCCTGGATCTTTTTCACCCGTATTGTTGTCAAGCCAGGTGTCACTCATCCTGTATTTGTGCATTTTATTTTTTCCTGCCTGAGGCAGTACAAGTAATCCCAAAGTGGCTAGTCCATTTGCGCTGTTGTAATTAGATACATCTAAATGCATACAGAGACTAGGCTGTTGGTGGTACTCATGTTTGCCTCCACTATGGCACTGGGTATTAATCAGTTAAAAAATACTTTTTAAACGGTATGGACCTCTCTTCTGTCAACTCCCAGCTTTCTTAGGGACCACACAGAGCCACTGGGATTATCCATTGCATTTATTTTGACTCAGTCTGCTTCCACATGAGGGGTTTGGTGTGGAATTTCCATTTCCATTCACAGTAGGGGGAGGGGCGGGGGAATCATACAACACTATCATCCATTTGTAATTTTCCAATGTCTTCATAGTGTTCCTGCCAGCTTTTATAAAACCCAACTTTTAAAAAAAAGGATGAAAAGATTGTAGATGACCGCCATCTTTTATATGAGGCAGGGGTTTGATATAGGCCGTGTCACAGCAGCAGAGCTTGGAAGAGTTCTTTTTATGGACTCCAGTTCCCAGAATCCCCAGCCAGCATGTCCCCTGACCATGCTGGTTGGGGGATTCTGAAATCGCTAGTCCAAAAACATAATTTCCCCAAGCTTTCCCTGTCACCCAGATGGACCTGTCCCAGCTCAGTACATACTCACTATGAACTTTGTGGTGGGCACCATTTTAAAACCCCATTCATTTTTTTAAAATCCATCTTTCGCTTAGAGCTAAAAATGCTTTTCTCTTTATATATATTTAAAACATTAACAAAATACTGCCCAAATGAACATACTATAGTGATAAAAACCCTTTCTGGCTACAACCTATTTTTTTTTGTTAATTTAAGACTTCCAACCTATGCTTCTTATTCACTTTTCCTCCCAAAATATTAGCCACATACTGTTTACTTAAAAAGAAAGAATGCTATAGTGCCATAACGTTAAATTTGTAATTAAAGAAGAAAAACATTTTCAGTCATTTCCATTTTACCAATGTGTGCCTTTCCCCCTTAATGAAACTGTTCTAGTGTTTACTTCCAGTCCAAAGCAAATGCTAAACAGTTTAGGTTGGTTGATGTTTCAGGGACGGTAATAATTATTCATGTCTACATTGATAAGTGTTTAGCACTAAATAAATAATTGATTTTTTAAATTGTAGTTAAGGATTGCAGGAAGTGGGAGTTGTTGTTCTTACCCAACTGGACCTTCCATTTCAGCCTACAGCTAAGTCACACCCATTGGTAGGAAGAGAATGTAGCAGGTTAAACATATATAGAAAATGTGAAATAATCGTTCTAAGGTGGGAAGTCAACTACAATTCAACTTGTAGCTTATTGTAGAATAGCAATAATTTATTAGTGATAACGTCTATGTGGAAGCAGTCCTGGTTGCTTTGCTTTGTTCTTGCCAGAGGGAAACTAGCAACTCCACAATCCAAAAATATTGGGTGATGGGTGGGGTGGAGAAAGATGAGACAGAGATGAGCGAACTACAGTCATGGATTCCCACAACTAAGACAGAAGGGCAGAATAGCTGCATTCATGCTGTAGATCTTGGACTCTGGTCAAACCCTTGGGTCTCTGCTCAACAGATATCACTCTCTAGCATTCCTCTATCTTACCAATCCAAGTTTCTATTTCCTAGGTGCCCCCACATGCTCCTGAGTGTTTGCAGTAAGAATATATAGACTCTAATTCTCTGAAAAGCTCTCTGAATTTTCAGTGGGGTATGTCAGGCCTACCTCACCATGGATGGACACTACTCAGGCCAGGCCGGGTAACAGAACAGAGTCTCCCGCCTGTGTCCTAATTCCCATGGACAAATTCATTACTTTGGTTCTTGAAGTGGTACCATAGTGCACTTCTTCCAGAGCAGAGGTACAGCTAACTCCCATCAACAGCCCAAGGCAAAGTGGTGGAAGGGCTAAGATAGATATAGGGCTCACTCAGTTTTCCTCTCAATAGTAAAACTGGTCCACCATCAGAGGCATAATATATGTGCTTGGAAGGCCAAGTGCATGCCTAACAGATAAGGAAAAAGTTACTTTTTTGGACTGCAACTACCAGAATACCCCTCATCACCATGGCCATTAGTCGGGCTGGGTAAAAGGATTCTGGAAGCAGTAGGCAAAAAAGTAACATTTCCAAACTCTGGTGCTTAACTGCGAAAGGAGAAGGTGCATAAGTCTAGAGGCTCTGAACCTCTTCATATGGAATTCATCTTGCATGGTGTGCAGGTGCTAGGATGGGGTGTGGCAAAAGAGCTTGGAAAAGAGGGGAGGGCCCTCTATGTAAATATTATGAGGATGGGGAAGGTATGATGGGAGGAAAAGATGTGTGTCTTCTGCATCAGGTCTGAAGGATGAGAAAGGACCCTATTGTGTGCATCTATATTAGGAAAGCATGTGCAAAAAAAGCAAGGAAGTCAAGCAGAAAAGTGCTGGGCATGATGGGACAATGGAGATGCAATCAGGGAAGAACTGCTGGCCTTACATTTGTTGGCTTCTTCTGGACTCCTAAGCAGAAAAGGAAATTGGCCAGGAAACCCAGGAACATGGCCAGCACCCCTTCACTTCCCCCTAACCTTGCCATTCCTTGTTCTTGCTTGCTTTCCTAAGTGCGAGCTTAATCTGTCTTTAATGAGTATCCCCACCCCACCACAGGCCCTGCCTTGAGGAACAGAAGCACCCATGGCAGTGAAGAACCATTCCATCCCTGTGGTAGACTGTCAGTGGCTGCTACATCTCCACTCTGCAAAGCTCTAGGGTTGATCCCTCTTTTTCTTCTCCCAGCTCAGGTTGGTGGGCTAAAAAAAAAAAAAAAAAAAAAAAAGATGCCTCATGCCCCACACCAGGCTGCAGCCCCCATATTTAGGGTCAGCTGTTAGTCAACAAAAAGGATTGGTTGTACTGAGATGCAGCACTTTTAGGCACAATACAGAAGAGGCCTGTGGAAGCCCCAGGGAGAAGTTATTTTGAGGAGGAAACATCAAGGCCTTGGCTTCAACCTTGGTGCTGCTTCAAGGCCCCTTGTATTTTCCAGAGCAAGTTACCCTACCCTGAACCCAACTGGCAGAGTTAGCAAATCTTGTCAGTCTGCCCTTTTCTGTCATCAGACACTGTTTCACTCCCCTCTAAGCCAGGCTGCTCCTAGGAGTTGGCTGGGCAGAGTGAAGAAAGCAGCCAGTGCTGACGACTCTTCCTGATCCATGAGGTATATCAACCAGTCTCACCCTGGCTGGGTGGACAGGTGCTTGGCCCATCACGCCCCCTGCTGGAATGTTCTGTGGCTCCTCCGGCAGGGCAGGCGGCTAGGGCATGTGGCTGCTGGCGCCATGGTAGGAGCGCAATAAGACCTTGTGCTTGGTGGCCACCTCGCTGCGCCAGCGCTGGTGCTCCACCAAGAACTCTTTCAGGCGACTGGTGGTAAAAGTGAGGGTCTGGCGCCGCAGCTTCATCAGATAGGCATCCTGGAGCCATGGGTTGGCAAAGCAGTCCTTGAGAGTGGGACGGCTCCTGCAAGCCCAAGAGACATTAGGAAGAAGTTTTATTTATTTTTATTTATTTGTGCAATATCTATGCTGCCTTTCTCCTAAAGTGGGACCCAAGCAGCTCACAGAACAATTAAAATCACAATTAAAACCAATTAAACCATACAAAGTAGAAACAGATAAAAACAACATAAAAACACACCACGATAAAAGCCACAATTATATTGCAAAGGCCTGCTTAAACAAGAATATGTTTGCCTGCCAGCAAAGTGACAACAGGGAGGGGGCCAGCCTAGCCTCCTGCAAAAAGGGAGTTCCAAAGGATGGGAGCAGCCACAGAGAAGGCTCTCTCTCATGTCCTCACCAAGCAAGCCTGTGATGATGGTGGGACTGAGAGAAAGCCTTCCCCTGCAGATCTTATAAATCCTTGCAAGTTCATAGAGGGAGATACGATCTTTCAGATAGTCTGGACCTAAGTAGTGTAGGGCTTTATAGGTCAACTCCAGCACTTTGAATTGTGTCTGGAAAGAAACCAGTAGCCAGTGGATCTGTTTTAACATGGGAGTTACATGCTCCCTATAAGTGGCCCTGGTCAGCATTCTGGCTGCAGCATTCTGGACCATCTGAAGTTTCCAAATAGTTTCCAAAGGCAGCCCTGAGTAGAGTGTGTTACAGTAATCTAATGTAAATAAGGCATGTGTCACCATAGCCAGCTCTGATGTCTCAAAGAATGGGCACAGCTGGCACACGAGTTTTAATAGTGCAAATACACTCCTGGCTACTGTTGAAACCTAGGCATCCAGTTGATCTTTCCATAGCCCCCACCTCCCTTGAAAGAACAAGGAGGAAATCAGAGTGCCACCAGAGCAGCAGGAAACACACAGGAAGCTGCCTTATACTAGGTCAGGCCCATCACTATTTTAGTATTGCCTACATTGACAATAATGAAGCTCGCCAAGGTTTCAGGCAGAAGTTTTCCCAATCATATCTGGAGGGGGCAAGCAGTGAACCTGAGACCTTTGCATGCAAGGAATGAATTCCACTGTGGAGCTATGGGTCCTCATAACGTAGCAACATCCAGACTTCACAGTACAAATGTGGTAAGACTGAGCACAGAGCCTGAGGGTCTTGTCTCCTACCATGATTCTACCCTCACTCACCAAGAGCTGAAATCTTGCATGTGTTTGCCTGTAAGTAAACCCCTCTGAATTCTCTGGACTTACTACGATGTCAAGCCTGAATCCTATTGATAGTCACAACTAGAACAGACCCACTGAATAAATTATTGAAAGGTGAATCCTATTGGTTTCAATGGATATGCTCTAGTTGGGATTACCAATAGGATTCAGAATTCAGTCTGCTGTAGACACTGAGCACAATTAAACCTGCCTTGGAGCTTGTCTTGACGAGCCAATTACTCTGTCTTGCCCCCATCCTGGAGCCCTGCAGTCCATATGAAGCAGGGCTTTTACCTCATTCTGCCCCCGGGGGGTCCTGACAACACCCATGGCAAAGACTGGGGGAAGACGGGGGGGGGGGGGGAGCCCATTACACCATGATATTTTAACACCTGGGAAAAACCAAGCCATTTGTCAAAGTATCAAAAAACGGATCAGGCCTCATGGGAACACAGAAGTCCATAGCTGTACTCTGGCCTGTACCGGAGGCTGCCTCTGTTGCCTTTTTTAAAAAATATAATTTTTATTGATTATTATTTGAAACATACCATAAAAACACCTTACTCACATTTCTCATTTTACTTTTCCTCCTATACAAAGATATACACCAAAAACCTTACTCTCACCATTTCTCACCAATCGAACTATTCTCTACTTTTTCTTTCTTTCCATTCATACCTCATGACTTCCTTGTTTTCTTTTCCTTCCAATTTGCTTTATTCAAAAATAACTTTCCCCTTCTTCTAATTTCTCACTTAATTCTTCTCTGCTTCCTGTTTCCATTGCTATTTTTATTTTATTTAATCTTGCTCTTCTAGTTTTATATATGCCTCTTCACCCCATCTATCTTTCAATAAAGGATTTAATATCTCCCAAGTCTCTAAATCTTTCAATGTTTTTTTTTTATCATCGAACATAACTGTTAATCTTTCCATTTCATACATATCCATGAGTTTCAGTACCCATTCCTCTATCGAGGATATTTCGTGTGTCTTCCAATGTTTTGCGAAAATTATTCTAGCGGCTGACATCATATATAATAAAACTTTCCGGTATTTATTTTGCACTTGTCCATCCAGCTTCTCCAACATATTCAATAGAAATATCTCCGGTCACATGGAAAGTTTGTATCAAACAATTTTATAATTATTTTATGAATTTCCCCCCAATATTTTTCTGCTTTCTCACATTTCCACCAAATGTGGTAGTAGGTACCTATCGCCTTCTGACACTTCCAACATTTGTCTGACATGTTTTTGTATATCTTTGCTAATCTCTCTGGTGTTAGATGCCATCTGGTCATCATTTTATATGTATTCTCTTTTATATTGTTACTTCTCGTGAAGGATAAATTCTTCCCCCATAGTTTTTCCCATTGATCTAAAGCTATGTCATAACCAAAGTTCCTTGCCCATTTTAGCATATATGGTTTAATAACTTCCTGCTCTTGGTTTAATTTTAATAATATCTTATATAATTTTGACAAGATATTTTTTTGCTACCTTGTAGCATTCTATCAAATTCTGTGTTTTCCATTTCCATTCCTTCTAGCTTTTGATCGATTTTAAACTTCTCCATCAATTGCCTATATAGAAACCAGTGGCATACAGTGTTCTCCCTCTGGGGTTCATCCTGGGTTTTCATTATGTAATTATTTCCTATTTTCTTTAATAAATCTTTATATGAGAGCCATCTTCCCTTGTACAAATCCTCCTTTTTAAAATATGCCTCATGGTTGGACAGCCATTTTGGTGTTTTAAGATAGAATTTCCTTTTATACTTTGCCCATACTCTTAATAGAGCTCTCCTTGGATAATGGTGTGTAAATTCTCTATGGACTTTTGCTTTATTATGCCATAGATAGGCATGCCAGCCTCTGTTGCCTTGATCACATGCTGCGTGCCTCCACCCTGGCTCCAGAGAGAGCAAGGCAGATGGCAGTGGAGGCAGTTGCTCGTACAGGCCGGTGTGTCTGTGCGGACTTCCTCCAATTTTGTTCTGGTAATGGTGATGATGGGAGGGATGGGCCTGATCTGAGGCCAGAATGTGCTGATGAGAACCAGTATATTCTAGCCAGTGTAGACAAGCCCCTGTTCTTCTCTTTTAAGACTGTAGCAAGCCTTTTGAAAATGTTTTAAAATAATTCAAAATCACTGTCTTACAGTGGCTTTGGACATTTCAAGCATTAAGCATAATGCTATTCTCAGGAATGCCAAAACAGGACTGGTCTCAAACTGAGCTCTACCATTGTTGACGGAATCAACTCCAAGTCATCTCAATTCCAGTGGCTCATCACTAGATTCCATATTAAAGGCTCTTTCTTCCTTATAGTGCAAATTTTCCTAGATTGTGATACTGGGTCTTGGAAAAGTTACTCTTGGACAAAAACTCCCAGTATATCTCCAAACTGCATGACTCTGGGATTCTGGGAGCTATAGTCCAAAAAGTAACTTCTCCAAACTCTGAGCCAGGCAGTTGTACTCCTGTTAATTTTTCACAGTCTATGGCTCAAATGCCCTCAGAGAAAGAAAAAATGAAGAGAAACCTCTTTCATCTGAGATTTGTCTTGACTCTATGCAAATAGCAGTTTTGTCTGACTTGCAGCTCATCCAGCAGTGCTGTTCCCAAGATGCACCACCCTTCTTGCTCTGCCACTCACTCACCATGGATGGGCACAGAGGACTTTGCGGATGAAGAGTGCAGCACTCTGGGAGACATTGGGGTACAGCTTGAAGGCATCATAACGGGCTGCCAGAATCCGGCTCTCGGCCTCTAAGGGATCCGCTTCAAGGAAAGGGGAGCGGCCGCTGAGCCTGGTGGACAAATTTGAGTGTGGGTGAGAAGATGACAGACACACAAGATACACTCTTTGCCTATTATTGACCCAGTTCTTCAAACTGTGAGCTATTAAAGAGCACCTCCATGGGAACCACTGTTACTTAGCAGAGGCTATGAAGAGGGTTTATGAAAGTCAGGAGAGCACCAGGGAGCTATGATCCTGGAGGCAATAATCTGTCCACTCTTGTGCTGTCAGTGGACATGGCCAGATGAGTCAGAAAAAGATCTGATTGTGCCCATCTAATTCCACTTCTACCCTATACTCCTCTGCTTGCCCAATTCCAGCACTCCTCTACTCCAACCATACTTACATGATGTATGTAAGCACTCCTACACCCCAGATGTCAGCCGCTGAGCCAATGGGATCCCCCTTCACCATTTCAGGAGCTGCAAGGGAAGGAAAAAAACCATCTGCTTCCCTGAAGAATTGGTAAGCATTGCCAAGGCCCATAATGGGCCCAGAAGAGTTTTTGCTTATTATGCTGGAGAAGCCCATCAGTTTCAATTGGCCAGGTCTCACCAGTTCTTGGTGAAAATGCTACCAAATATCTAGTAAACCTAACCTGGGAGGTGAACAGGTAGGAAACAGCTCTAAGTTTCAAGCTATAAATATGGGCGGGCGGGCGGGCAGGCAGGCAGGCAGGCAAAGAGCTGTGGTCCTACCTATTGCTTTAATGCAGAAAGAAGGATCTAAGGCCATGTCTGGGCGGGATTTGGCTGGGTGGTACGGAGAGGTCAAGACAGAGATTCTTGACTGAGGACAGCAAGAAACAGAGGAAAAGGAACAGGCACCATAACCTCAAAGGTGTATGGTCCCAGAAAGGGTGGAATAGGTACTATGAACCAGACCTTGGCAAAATTATCCAATGGACAACAATTTCAAAATCTCTCAGCCTGCACGGTCAGTGGCAGATATCGAGAGACGTAATTTAAAACAGAACTTTTCTAACCTCTGGTATGAACTCTTGGAAATGGACTAAGGCCTTATCTACACAGGCAATTTACCCCGACTTGCCACCATCTGAGAGCCCTGCAGTCCATATGACACAGGGTGTTTGCCCCAATCTGCCCCCAGAAAGTCCTTATGACCACCGGGACAGAATGCGGTGCAAACAGGGGCAAGCTAGGGTAGTGCCCAATACCATGTTCTAAAATAATGCCTGGTCTACTTTGCTGCTGCTGGGGAAAAAATGGAAGGGGCCCTGCATGTCTGCAGGAGCCCATCCTGGCAGGCCAGCCTGTCGCTCCAGCTGCCAGTCACCCTTACTCTTCAGGGTGCAGAAAGGGGTCCTGCAGCATGTGACCAAAGCTGGTCACATGCGGGGGGCCTTTGTTGCAGCTGGATTTCTCAATGCTGGGAGGGCAAGGAAAATTGCAGCAGCAGCATTGGGCCAGTGTTCTTTTCTGGACTCTGGCCCATTTCATTAAGGTAACAGATGAACTTCATCCAAGGGATTTCAAAGAACTGGCAGAAGTAATCTCAGAACCACTGTCAATAATCTTTGAGAATTCCTGGAGAACAGGAGAGGTCCCAGCAGACTGGAAGAGCGCAAATGTCCCCATCTTTAAAAAGGGAAAAAAAGAAGACCTAAATAATTACTGCCTAGTCAGCCTAATATCAATACTAGGAAAGATTCTATTTTTATTTATTTATTTTTATTTGTTTATTTTTAGTTATTTATACCCTGCTCTTCAGCCACAAGGCTATCAGAAGGGCTTACAAATTGTTTTAAGCAATGCCAATTTGCTAATTGCCCTCACAAGCAGGGTATTCATTTTACCGACCTATGAAAGGATGGAAGGCTGAGTGAACCTTGGAGCCCTCTGGAATCAAACTTGTAATGTGGTGACTTGTAGTACAACCATGGCAGTGGCCACCAGAGCACATCATTAAACAGACAGTCTGTAAGCACTTAGAAAGAAATGCTGTGATCACTAAAAGCCAACATGGATTTCTCAAAAACAAGTCATGTCAGACTAATCTTATCTCTTTTTTGATAGAGTTACAAACTTGATAGACTAAAGGAATGCTGTGGATGTACTGTATCTTGAATTCAGTAAGGCTTTTGATAAGGCCCCCCATGATATACTTGCAAAAAAGTTAGTAACCTGTGGGCTAGACAATGCAACTGTTAGGTGGATTTGTAATTGGTTGACTGACCAAACCCAAAGGGTAGTCACCAATGGCTCCTCTTCATCCTGGAGAGAAGTGATTAGTGGGGTGCCACAGGATTCTATCCTGGGCCCAGTGCTATTCAACATCTTTATCATTAGATATCAACATCTTTATCAACTTCTTTATCATTAGACTTGGATGAGGGAATAGAGGGTATGCTTATCAAGTTTGCAGAAGACACCAACTTAGGAGGGGTAGCTAATATCCTAGAGGACAGGAGCAGAATCCAAAATGACCTTAATAGATTAGAAAGCTGGACCAATACTAACAAAATGAATTTCAACAAGGAGAAATGTAAGATACTACACTTGGGCAGTAAAAATGAAATGCACAGATATAGGATGGGTGACGCTTGGCTTGATGGCAGTACATGTGAAAGGGATCTAGGAGTCTTAGTGGACCACATGCTGAACATGAGTCAGCAGTGTGATGCAGCAGCTAAAAAAGCCAATGAGATTCTAGGCTGCATTAATAGGAGTATAGTGTCTAGGTCAAGGGAAGTAATAGTGCCACTCTATTCTGCTTTGGTCAGACCTCACCTGGAATATTGTGTCCAGTTCTGGGCACCACAGTTCAGGAAGGATATTGAGAAGATTGAACATGTCCAGAGGAGGGCGACCAAGGTGGTGGGAGGTCTGGAAGACATGCCCTATAAGGAGCTTAGGGAGCTGGGCATGTTTAGTCTGGAGAAGAGAAGGTTGAGAGGGGACATGATAGCCCTGTTTAAATATTTGAAGGGATGTCATACTGAGGATGGAGCAAGCTTGTTTTCTGCTGCTCCAGAAACTAGGACATGGAGCAATGGGTTCAAA
Organism: Gambelia wislizenii; assembly: GCA_030847615.1. Classification (NCBI taxonomy): domain Eukaryota; kingdom Metazoa; phylum Chordata; class Lepidosauria; order Squamata; family Crotaphytidae; genus Gambelia; species Gambelia wislizenii. The sequence goes on along the minus strand of JAUMIR010000001.1, from coordinate 335,234,708 downwards.
CTACAAGAAAAGAGATTCCACCTAAACATTAGGAAGAATGTCCTGCCCATAAGAGCTGTTTGGCAGTGAAATGCACTACCTGGGAGTGTGGTGGAGTCTCCTTTGGAGGTTTTTAAACAGAGGCTGGATGGCCATCTGTCGGGAATGATTTGATTGTGTATTCCTGCATGACAGGGGGTTCGACTGGATGGCCCTCGTGGTCTCTTCCAATTCTATGATTCTCAGGGGAGACACAGGCCTGATCTGCAGGGAGGATATGCTGGCAGGGAACTGGCATATCCTAGCCTAGCCCATGTAGATAAGCCCTAAGTTGTTCATTTGCCTTTGTACCCAGTAATTCTTTCAAAGGAATGCTACCTCACTGGATCATAATCTGAAGGAGCTCTGGGCTTTTCCAAGTCTTATGAACTATGGCATAAGAAAGTAACTGCAAACATACAGGTGGCATATGATGCCAGAGATGTTCTCTAGAATGTATAAAGGTGTTTCTAATGTATGTTGGAAATGTGAACAACAAGCAGGGACATTTTATCATAAGTGGTGGACATGTCAAAAAGCTTTAAAAATTGGATTCAAATACACACATTGATGCAGAGGATTCTAAAGATTAATGTTCAATTAAAACCAGAACTTTTTCTTTTGGGACTGATGGATGTAAAGTTGGAGAAGACCCATGGAAGATTACTTCAGAATATGACCATGATAGCAAGACTGTTGTATAAACCAAGATGGAAGAATTCAACATTACCTATTGCCGAGGAGTAGTTCAGGAAATTGACAAACTTAGCAGAAATGGACAAATTGTCTTGTTTGATTAGAGAAAGGTCATTAGTGACATTTCTCAAAGGCTGGAAACCCTTTATGGACTTTTTGCAAAAACAAGAAAATGACTCAGTAAATTTTGGTTTTGGTGATTAGAAAGAACTGATTATGGAAAGAAGAGAAGTTGTGTTAATGCTAGAGAATGATTTACAAATAATTGGGTGTCTGTGTGTATATCTGCTGAAAAGATGATTGAAAGTAATTGCTTTCCTTCTTTTTTCTCTTTTCTCCTATATCTTTTTACTTTACTTTACTTTTTTCATATCTTTTAGTTTACTGCTAAAATGTTTAATAATTAAAAAAAAAGGGAAGAAACTGCCAAAAATAACTTTAGGGTGTTTTGGGGAAGAACAAAGCAAAGTATTGCACCCACCTCCCTGTTGGAACCCTGCAGAGGGTGTCTAAGGCCTTCTCTGCTGTGGCACCCCAGTTAAGGAATGCCCTCCCCTCAGAAGCTGGATTGGTGCCAATGCTGGTTATCATTCCAATGCCAAGTCAATACATGGGTTTTTGTTAAAGTCTTTGGGACTTAGTTGACTTTATCCAATTTGCATACCAGCTACGGTTGGCATTATTTTAAAGTGCTCTAACTGTTTTTAAATTGTCTGTTTTTAAGTGATAAATAGTTTAACATATTTTTAATCTTTCAAAATTATTGTTATTGTTATTTATCATCCTAAATTGATCTCATTTTACACTGCCCTGAGATCCTCAGATACAGGGCAGGATATAATTTTAAATAAATAAATAAATAAATAAATAAATACAGCCATGTACCTGACATGGCTCACGAGTGGGTGTGGTAGGGAGAGACCTTCCCCACTTTCTTTCTTCTCAGTCTGTTTGTCGGTTCACTAGTATACAACTCAAACCCATTAGTTGCATATATGGAGCAGCCTATGTAAGTAGTTTCATTTCCTGCTATATGTCACATTTGTCTGATACACAGTACCTCCACAGTACCACTATCCAATCCTCTGGCATGCCATCTCCACACATACTCACCCATGTACTCCAGTGTACCAACACGGCGCCCTAGTTGGCGCAATACCAATGGATTGTAAGTCTGGGCACTGCCAAAGTCAATTATTTTTATGGAATTTGTGGAGGAGACAATGATGTTATCAGGCTTCAGGTCAAGGTGGATAATGCGCCGTCCATGTAAATACTCCAGCCCTTGGAAGATCTGTATTACATATCCCACCACATCATCCTCTGAGTATCGGAACCTGTAGGCACAGACATGCAGTTAAGAGTATGAGAGGGACCCCAAGAAGCCCTTCATGCTCCTGGTCTGATACATTAAAGCATAATGAAGTATTACCAGCTCTAGAGAAACACTCTGGAGACCTTATCTGAGCACACAATGAAGCCATTTAATTGCTTGGCCATATTATAAACCTCAGATGGCTTCTTTCCTATGTATATCTGTTGAACTGATCTTTTCCTAAAGGTGTCCTGTGTTCTGCTCCATTAATTAGCCTCCTGCCTTGCTTTAGCTGTGCTCCAGTTCTAGTAGCTGAAGAGTGCCTAATGAAGGTGCCTAATGTGCCAGGTGCCAGGTTGAGGAATTCAGGAGATAAAGACCACTTTTAAACATGCAACAACATATATTATTCACAAGCATCATATAATTGCTCCAACTGCAACTTCAGCAACACTACCCTCAGCTAACAGCCACAAGGCCTGGTTTTTGAGCTGTAATCTGAATATTCAAAATAGCCAGGCTATGCTGAGCTGCTTTATATTCTACAAGTACAAGGCCCTGGGAGCCCAGTACATTCTGAGCTTGAAGAAGTTCCTTTTTTCTGTCATAGTTCCCAGAATACCCCAACCAGCATAACCACTGATAATTCACAGAATTATAGTCCAAAAATTATATTTTTTCAAGTTCTAGGGTAAACTAAAGCATTTATACTCTTATACCAATAGAGGTTGGTCTAATATATAGTAGTTAATGTCTTTCTACATTTTGTCTTTCCTCTTCATTGTGTCATTAAATATGCCCCCACGTTACTGTACTAATCATTCATGGCAAGTGTGCCAATTTAAGTTTCCATAGAGTGATGTAAAGATATATAATTATACATGTATGGACAACAGTGGGGAGTAAAATTCACAGGCCTATTCTCAAATAAATTAAAAATTAAATTGCAAAATAGCAGCCCATTACTATTTGTTGTAGTTGCTTTTGGAGCAATATTGCCACTCTTCCTTTTGGAACCACAATATCTGAGTCAAGTGAGGGTGACAGAACCAAAAGTGGTAGCGATGGGTCTTGATTTACTTTTATTTTCCTTCCACTGTGCAGTTCTGACACTCAGTGGTACACTTAAAGTGCCATCAGTCTTAAAATGTAAAGACTTAAATGAACCTGAACTGACTAGCACCAGTTATCAACTCCATAACAGATTTCCAAGTTATCTAAAGCTGGTTCAGGCCTACAAACACGTGCAGCAAACTTTGGAAAAGACTGCAATGCCAGCCAAGTGCCAAAATTTTGGGTATATTTTCTAACCTCTAGGCCAAAGTAATACTACTGTTCTTTCCTTCAAAGCTCTTTTTTTCCCTTGGCCTTGCTCATACTTTATTTACCAAAATGCCATTGCCTCATCCTTGCCTGTCTCAGACACAGAAGTCCAGTGCATCTTGGCTGCATACCATCCCTTTCTGTGGGAAATGTAGCACTCTTCTTGAACCCCATGCTTAGTAAGTTTAGGAAATTCGTTGCATGCTCAAGTTTCCACCACCCCTTTCTCTTCCCAGGCTGTTTTAGCCATTTGGAGCTATAGGGTGACCATTGAGTCATTCATCACATGGCCTCCTAATTTAAATGTTTTATTATGCTTTGTCTTGGTTCCCTTCTTCTTGGGGTCTCTGCAGCTTCTCCATGATCCTGCTTTTCTCCTTTTCCCCCTTTCCTCCATGCACTCCATGCATCTAACTACCAAAATCAAGAAGAAAAAAGGCAAGCTCTTGCTTACTTGCAATCATCTCTTTATCTGAGGAAATATGGATATTACAGTTGCCCCTCCACATTCGTGAATTTAGCATTCGCAGTTTTGAGTATTCGTGGTTTTGGGAGGTTTTCTCCCCTGCCCTCCCAAAAGCAGTGATTGGGCTGTAGAAGCCCTGTGGCCACTTCTGGGGGGGAGAGAAGCAGGCCAGAGGGGTGGGAGAGGTGGGGAGGGGGCCTTCCGAGGCCCCTTCGCCACCTTAGGAGGCCGGGCAGGGGGTGGGAGAGGCGGCGAGGGGGCCTTGAGAGGCCCCATGAAGACCTTGGGAGGGAGGGGGGAAGGCTGGGGAGGCGACCACGGGGCCTCTGGAGGGTCTCCGGAGTCCCCGTGGTGCCCTTGAGAGGGAGTGGGGAGGGCTGGAGAGGTGACCATGGGGCCTCCGGAGGGTCTCCAGAGGCCCCGTGAAGGCCTTGAGAGGGAGTGGGGAGGGCTGGGGAGGCGACCATGGGGCCGCCGGAGAGTCTCCGGAGTCCCTGTGGTGCCTTTGGGAGGGAGTGGGGAGGGCTGGGGAGGTGACCACGGGGCCCCGGGAGGGCCTCCGGAGGCTCCGTGGTGGCATGGGGAGGGAGGGAGGAGGCGGGGCAAACAACTATGGGGCCTCCGGAGGCCCCGTGGTTGCTTTGGCGGGGGAGGGGGAGGGCAGTCATTATTTGCGGAATTTTCACATTCGCAGGGGTCTGGGACCTAACTCCCGTGAATGTGAAGGGACGACTGTACTTCTATAATACCCAGAAACCTCTGATTTGATTACCCTAACCTGAACTTCCCAAGACTGGGTGAGTTTTCTACCCTGAACCTAATCCTCGTAGTTAGTTAAGGACCTTAGATTTGTTTTGAATATGTAGATTATGATTGCTATACCTTCAGTAAAATTTTGATATGTATTTTAAGCTAATGTCTTTATTGTCCTTAATTTGTCTACTTGACTGGGTGATTAGACTACATATAGATGCAAATTGAGCTGGATTGCAGTCTTCCATGCTAACTCTGCTTACTTTGAAAGAAACTTTTTAAAAGAAGATATTCCTAAAGGGCTAGCTCCCTGGAATCTTTAATAAATTTTTAATTTTATACTCATACACCCCAACACTTTCCCCAGCAAACCTGTCAACCAAGTGATAGAGGATCTCCTTCCCAGTGCAGTTTTCGGCTATCAGCACCAGATACCGAGGTGTAATGTAGGCCTCATGCAGTGCCATGATGCGCTCATGGTGCAGGCCCTTCAGGATCTCATATTCCTGCAAGACACTCTGTTTGCCTTCTGCCTCATATGGCACAATCTTGGCCAAAAAACGTTTGCCTGTGGCATTCTCCTTACATTCCCGGATCACTCCAAATCGACCCCTGCAAACACATACATGGAACATGTACAGTGCATGTTTAGATACTTCCTAGGCCTGCACAACAAAATCTAAGGCATCAAGCTCCACCAAAATACAAAGCAATGCAACAGTCACCAATGATGCAGAATCAAGTGGTTCCCGATTGTCAATGAAGCTTGCCTTATCAATGCCTGGGTCCATACCAGCTTCATTATGACTGACAAGAGGAACAGGACAATCCTTTGTCATGGAAACGTGCAATGTCCACCTTTAGAAACAGCTCATGCATCCCAGTTCAGAACAGGGAGAGACATTTGTTGTGTTTGGGACATTTCAAAGAAGCACCTCCTAATTCTCTGGCACTTCCTGTTCCTTCTACAAACTGTGGCATCTGAAACTATTTTTCAGTTCTGAGGTCCTGGGCACAGCTGAAAGCCTGAAAGATTCTAGACATGGACCCTGAAGTAGTGAAACACCACTGAGGACTAGATGTGGCCCCAGGCTATGCTCTACCCATCCCTGATGTAATGAGAAAGTTTAATCTCCTGCAGCTTGTCTGGAGAAAGTGGGTGTTACACAGTACTTAACAGCGGTCACGCAATAAATATGATTGTGTTAATGGAGTAGGCTAGGATTGCTGTGGCCGCAATGTGTGTGTGTGTGTGTGTGTGCTTTTAAGTTGCCTGTCCACTTATGGTGGCCCCATGAATTTCATGGGGTTTTCTCAGGCAAAGAACACTCAGAGGTGGTTTGCCAATGCCTTCCACTGAAATGTAGCTTACAACACCTGGTGTCCATTGGCAGTCTCCCCTCCAAGTTTTAACCAGGGCTAAAGGCACCAGATACCATCTGGTCTTGGAAGCTAAGTAGGAACTACTTAGCTTCCAAGACCAGATGGGATCTGGTGCCTTTAGGGTATTTAGGCTGCCCTTTGGCCACAATACACAGACCTTTATTACATCCAAGATCCATGAAGGCCTGTTCTGCCCAACAGTGCCTAATCCTGACCAGAGCATTCACTACTCCATGGTGGTTTGCATGCTATCTATGGGAAAAGTTCTACCCCTGACATCTCCAGCCAAAAAGCTATCCATGAACAGATCTAGGGAAAAACTTCTTCCTGTATACCCAGAGAACCACTGCTCTTTGGAACAGATAACACAGGAACAGAGAACACTGATCAGGATAAGGCAACTTCCTGTGTTCAATGGACAGACATCTTACCTTGCTTTCTCATCCAAGAAGGTGTAGGGTTTTTGAGGGACACCCTGGCGCAAGGTGGAGTCATCCTTTGCAGCCGAAGAGAGTCTGCCCTGGGCACCACTGCCAGTGTCCCTGCCAAGGGTAGCACTCCGGCCCAGGAGGCGTGTGTGAGAAGGCACGTCTTCTGTGCTTGGGGGAAGTGGAGGGCTGGGTCCATCTTCTCGAGTGGTGGCCACTCTTGGTGGGATAGAGACAAAAGAAGTAGCCACATATGGGACAGCTCTGGAGGAGACGGTTGCTGGGGAGTCTGCCACTGGGGTTGGTGATGCAGGAGAGATAGGTGAGAACTTGGAGACGGAAGAGCTGACAGAGGGTGCTGGCACAGGTGAGAGCATGGTGGTGGTGGAGGACGGCCCACTGTGGGTACTGAGGGAAGATGCTGTCCTGGAAGGTTTTAACGTTGGCTCAGGAGAGGCTGACAGTACAATGGCTGGACCCTCAGAAGAGGAGGTGTCCTTGTTGGAAGGAAGCAGGGCTGCGATTGGGAGCTTTGCTTTCTCCACAACCACAGGCTTCTCCTCGCTGGTGTGAGACACTGGTGAGACAGGAGGCACCTGCATTCCCACTGGCAACCCTGACCCCTTCTGCTTCCTGGGAGGGGTAGATGGAAGAGAACCGGTGCTTTTCATCCCTGGCTGGGAAGACTGGTTCAAAAGGAACTGGGAGGCTTTGGTGGAAGCGACCTTTTCTAGGGCAGTTGTACTCTTTTTGGCAGTGAGAGCTGACTGGGCAGCTTTGGGTTCTGAATGTGAAGAAAAGAGTATAAATGAGCCACAAAGGAATAAGAGTAGGAGGAGCACTCATGCGCCTGCTTCATTACCAAAAGCCATAAGAAATCTGTAGAGGGTCCTCTACGTATAAGACTGGGGATCCAAATTATGTCAGGGCCAGATGAATATTCACCACCTTCTCCATTCTACAAAGAGAATCTTACTGGACTGCAACTTGAATAATGGCTATGAAATAATATCAATCTCCATCACACCTCAGGGCACCAGACTACTTCATGGGATATAAGAGGCCTTGTGACACACATAGCTCTATCTTCTAACAGAGGACCAGGAAGCCCAGAAGCAACACCCAAGGTTCTTCTGTTATTGATACACACACACACTACTGCTGGAGGAGGTTGCTTTACTTTGCTCAATGGTAAGGCCCCCACTCTTGTAAGGTGCCACTATAAAACTTCCAGTAGTGGTCATTCCCTCCCTCACCTAGTCATTCCCCCATCTACCACCAGAGGGCTTTATGAGGAACTATTTTGTCCTTTAGGGAAGAGAAAAACAGAAGAACTGTGTGAACAGAAAGCAAAAGGCCGAAAAAGACCAGAAGAGAAAAGCAACAAGCCAATCCAGAAAGTGGTCAGATGCAGTGTAAAGTGAGAACCATTGGATCCAGAAAAAAATGTATTTCTATCCATTTGGGCAAGAAACATCATCATGTTTTACACACGTTTCCAAGTCTCCTTTTCTTTTTCTGTGTCATGCCTTTTAGATCAGTTAGGTTTGCCATAATTCTCTGCCACAAAACCAGGTCAGAGCACCTGAGAGAGGGGGGGAGAAGGGAGCCCTCTTCTCTCCCCCCCATCCCTGTGAGGAGGGCACCCAGAGCACCCATGGGGGAGGAAGGAGGGAACTCTCTTCTCTCCCCCCGCCCCCGCATCCCCATGAGGTGGGCACCTAAAGATTCACCACAACTCCGCGCAGGAAGCAAGCATGCAGGCAGGGCATGTGGGTGGGGGAGTGAAGCAGGAGGGAGTGCTGCCCCCCCAAAACTGCTGCCCATGGAGGATTGCCGCCCACCCTTACTATGCCAGCCTGTCGGGCTGGGCTGCTCGAAACAGCAGATCCCAGATTCCTCCAGCTCTTGAGGGAAGAGAGAGCTAGAGGAATCTCGGATCTGCTGCTTCGAGCAGCCCAGCCAGACAGGACAATTTTTAGTCCCTTTAATCTGGGATTTTCCCCGTTTTCCGGGATGTATAGCAACCCTAAATCAGTGCTACTCAAACTGGTGTTCTGTGGACTAGTGCTGGTTTCTGTGCCATTGGCTGCCAGTCTGTGATGAGTTTCCAAGAAAGGGAAAAAAAAGTGGGGGTGTAAACCACTACAGCCAGTGGGCTTAAATATGGTACTGGACTTTGGTACACTGGGTGGGGTGGTGGTGGAGGAGGAGATTGCTAATCCCACACATTAGCTAGCTTGAGATGCACTTATTAATGAATAAGAACTCTGGGTGCATGGGGGTTGAGCTGAAAAGCAGGGTAAAATGCTTCAAATAAAGATGAAAAGGAAGGAAGGATGTTTGCCTCCTTCTTACCTGCACTCTCAATTAACACCTTCCCTGAGGGATTGCTGTAGGGACCTTGTCCAGCCTTGTTGGCACAGGCAACACGGAACTTGACAGTGCTCCCCACTGGTAGATCTGTTGCATTGAAGTAGCAGTCAGCAATGCCAAAGCTGACTACTTTCCACTCATGTTCTCCTGGGGGAGGAACACAGGGATATCAGCAGCTGGAGTGGCTCTTTTGGAGACATAGCAACCTGGTGCTATGTAGGGCATGCATAATATTATAGATTAAAATAGTTCTCTCTTGCCTTTCATCTGTTCATAGATCCCCTAAGGTGACTCTTAACAACTGAACCAATATGTATTCTATAAAACAATCAATACTAAATGAACAAACAAACAAGAAACAAGCTAAAATTCAGACACCATAGCTTAAAATTACATAAGGCAGAAAAAAACTAAAGCAAACCAAAGGTGCAATTATATAAGTAACAAGAAACACATTGAAAATGCCAATAAAGAGGGGAGCAGTTGGACTGAGGCAGGGAATCCAACTATAGGTGGAAGAAGGCAATTCATACAGCCATCTAGTCTCTTGCTCCCAAGCCATTTAGGGCTTTCATATGCCGCAATTGTGCTCAGAAATGATTGGGAAAATTAGACAATACTGGAATTATATGCTTGCAAATGCAGGCCTACACACATCCCCAGCTGCAAAATCTCCCACTTCTGAACACTTTTGAGAGTTAACCTCACACTGTGAATGCACTCCAAATCTCATCTTGATGAGCCCATGCCATCATCCTGTGTAACAATTGGCAGATGCTACTTTGTTAGAGTTCACTGATACAGGCAGTGAGAGACCATGCCTCCAGTCTGGACAGGGTCTTGGCGATCTTCATCATTCCACACACAATAGGCTGTGTCCATTGAATTGTATGGGACACAGTGGGATGAGGAAGGGAGGCTAAGAGGAGACCCTTTTCTTCTTGAGCCACCATCAGCTGCTCAGGAACAGGCAAGCTATCAAAGGCAGTAGGACTGGGCAGGTGACAAGTGGTGCACTGTAGGCTCAAAAGAAGGAAATTCAATTCTGCTTGTAAGATCATGAGGAGAGATCCAGTGCCATGTAGTGGTCTGAGCGTTGAACTAAGACTCTGGAGACCAGAGTTCGAATCCCCACTTGGCTATGGAAACTCACTGGGTGATCTTGGGCAAGCCATACGCTCTCAGCTTCAGAGGAAGGCGAAGGCAAATCCCCTCTGAACAAATCTTGCCAAGAAAACCCTGTGAGCTTTGCCTTAGTCACTGTAAGTCAGAAATGGCTTGAAGGCACACAATAACAACAAGATCATGAGGGTGGATGTGGTGCTGCAGATGGTCCACAGAACTAGCCAAATTGCTAGGGAGTACACGTGACACCACTAAGGGCTCTCCAAAGGAAATAACAGAAAAATGACAATGTTTGCAACATCCAACATGTACATACCATCCATCTTGCGTTCCAATGTATATGTGCAAGGTGCTTGGCTATCTGCTGGCCTCCAGAGGACCAGAACAGTGTTCCTGTACTTCTGGGGGATTTCTGGGGTGCCTGGCCTCCCAGGAAGCCCTGTTCCAAGTAGATATGAAAAAGAGTAATTAATTACATAGTACACAAAATACGTTTGTTTGGGGAAGGAGGGAGTGAGTCTGGAGACACCCTTTGTGTTCTTACGTGCCACAGCAATGGTGCAGGAACTGGTGGCAGTGCCCAGGGCATTTGTGGCGTTGCATTCATACAACCCTGCATCCTTCTTGGAGACTTTGGAGATTGTGAGGAGCTGGCGGCCATCCTTGCATGCCACAATGTTGAGAACTCCTTCTGATACCAGGGCATGCTTATCTGTGGAGGACAGGAGTACTGATCCACACCAGCATACTAAGTCCATCAATATTTCACATTGCCTTTCATCATCCCCTCTAGCTCTACTGTGTTTCCTCCACAGCCTGGTACCAGTATGCCTGAACATGTAAGCTGGATCAAAAGGTGGAACATCTCTCTTCCCAGCTGAAACTAACGGGTCCAAGTTCCAATGGAGTTCCATTGCATGTCTGGGTTCCAAATGAATGCAGCTGGTTTAGGTGGTAACTACAGACACCAATACAGGATTTGTGCCACACCAATGTGGTGGTAGCACAATTCCATGTATCTACATTTTAGTCCTACCTTTCAAATGAAAGCTTTCACCTCACTGCTGAAACTTCAGGTTTGAATTACCCCCAATATTTTTTAACTCTTAAAACTGAAACTGCATTGGGTGACATCAGATGATGGCAATTTGGCAGCATAACTGTTAGATCAATGGGGGATTGCCTTTAAGTGGATGGAAAAGATAAGTTAAGCCCTTTATGCTGCGGGACAAGTCAAGCAGGAATTAGGACACTCCTGCCTGACCTTGGCAGCTGGCTCTTTTCTTGGAACCCAGATAGAGCTCACATGTCCTCCCTGTTATGATGCACAACCTACCTTTCATCCACAGAATACGAGGGGCGGGGCTGGCCGCAGGAAGGCAACAAAGTTGCACTGCTTCTCCCTCCAGCAATACCTGGTCCTTCAATTTTATGTGGAAAACTGGAGGGAAGTCTGGGCAAGAAGAAAAGGAGGGAGGAATAAATTGGAGGATGCTGTGATGGACTACCGGCTTGGTACTAAAAAACTGGGTAGAAATGTTATGCTTATAGAAATGTTATGCTGGGTAGAAATGTTAGGCAAATTTATGCCCTATGTTATACAACCTATTCTTGCCCAATAAGAGTTGTTCAGAACTCCAGAGAGGTTAGGTCTTCAGGGAGGGGTTGATGGGGAGACTGCAACCCTCCATGGGCCAGTTTAGGTCCATGGGCCAGAGCCTCCCCTCTCTAGCACTATAGAGCTAGCAGTATAGAGGAAAGGGGGAAAGGGATGGAGGAGACACCTCAAGCTCAATTCCTTATGTTTCCCTAGAATGTCCTGCTCAATTTAGCTGAGCAGTTGGAACTTCCTAGCACAACTGAATAGGGGAGGGCAACTCAGATTCCCCAAGGGGTCGTTTACATGGGCAAATATTCCTCTAAATATACCGCTAAGATAGCTCATAGTTCCCACGGATCGCAGCACAGCATCGACTCATTCAGAAGGGGGGAAGGTAAAACACCCAAATATAGCATGCCAGGAGATGTCGCTACTTTTGCCGGTATATTTGCAATATAGTGCTTTATTGGCAGTGTAAACTACCATTCCACTAAGGGTTACAGCAGAGCTACATTGTGATTGGTTGCTATGATGCAGGGGTAGGCTTAAAAGAGGGGGAGTGAGCGAGGGAGAGTCAGTACCGATTGGAGGAAACTTTGAAAAATCCTCTCTGCTATTTTGCAAGCCAGTTTGCAAACAAAAAGGATTCCCAACAATTTTCATTCAGGGAGCATTCCTTCTCATCCTCTCTGCTGTTTTGAAGGTATGTAAAAGCTCAGTTTGTCAGCTGTGACCCTGTGCATGGGGGAGGGAGAGAAACCATTTCACGAAGGTCTGTATCAGAGCTGCACTGCTATTTTGACAGTCTCTCTCTCTCGGCTTTCCTCTATTTGGCAGAAAATGCTGTTTTAAGCAAGGAGGAAAACCTTCCGTTTGAATTGTGGAAAGGGAGTGGGGGGAGGGAGACTGCCTCTAAGCTGTTATTTTCCCTCTCTCTCTCTCTCTCTCTCTCTCTCTCTGGCTTTCCTCTATTTGGCAGAAAATGCTGTTTTAAGCAAGGAGGAAAACCTTCTGTTTGAATTGTGGAAAGGGAGTGGGGGGAGGGGGACTGCCTCTAAGCTGTTATTTTCCCTCTCTCTCTCTCTCTCTCTCTGGCTTTCCTCTATTTGGCAGAAAATGCTGTTTTAAGCAAGGAGGAAAACCTTCTGTTTGAATTGTGGAAAGGGAGTGGGGGGAGGGGGACTGCCTCTAAGCTGTTATTTTCTCTCTCTCTCTCTCTCTCTCTCTCTCTCTCTCTCTCTGGCTTTCCTCTATTTGGCAGAAAATGCTGTTTTAAGCAAGGAGGAAAACCTTCCGTTTGATTTGTGGGAAGGGAGTGGGGGGGGCTGCCATTAAAGCTGTTAAGCACGGAGTTCGGGCCAGGGCAGACATTCCTATGGCATTCCTTTCCCTCTCCAGTGCTTGGCCATGCCCCCAGCACTTTTGGCTGTGTGAACCTCAAAGCGGAAAAAAATCAAAGAGCCACAAAATATAGCTGTGTAAACATATACCGTGTAAACTACCCACCACTGATACGGGAAAGCGCTAAAGCGCAACTTAACACAATAAAACCTGCCGTGTAAACCAGCCCCAGGACTACTCGACTAGGCTGAACTCATCTCACAGCAGTGTGAGAAGGCATACCTGACTCGCTGAGGACGTAGGGCTGACTCACAATGACAACACCTTCCCCTCTCAGGCTGGCAGGAATGTTGGGCTGTGATGCAACCTTGTCTTTCTTGGCTCGGGACAAACTCCAGCGCTCCCAGCGAGAACTGCGCCGGTGGACATCACCAGAAACTGTGGAGACAACAGATATGGGTGGACCTTGCCCAAGCTAATGAATTCTGGGAAACTGGAGGTGGAGGCTGCTTGGCAGACTGCTGGTTTCTCCCTCATGCATGCACTCAAGGCAGGATTATTCACTCTTGCCACAGATGCTCTCCTATCGCAGCCATATTATCACCCTTTCTATACTTAATTTTGTTGTCTCTTCTTCAACCCTAAATTCCACCAGTATTTCTCTGGAACTTGTGACAGTTCCCAAAAATGGGACTGTAGTTTTAAATACAATGCACTTCCCTGCATTAGGACACAGAACTTATAAAGGAAAGGATACCTTTGAATATGTGCAAAGCGTCATAGTCTCCCAGCTGAGAAACATCAACTATTCTCCAAAATGGCTGTGAAGAGGAAGAATGACTTCCATGCAAGAAGGCATGAACACCTGACGTCTGTACTCCTCTCATTTAAGAATAAAACCACACTACACAGCATAAATTATTAAGCTCTCTCTCACACACACAATTGTTGCCAAGAACAAATGAGGGGAATATCCCTAATCTGTCTTGGTGCCTCTTCAAAAAAGACTCTTGTATCAGCCTCCCACCCAACCTTCCCAATTTGGGTTGTGGATCTTGGCTCACCATTGCCTGTGGATGTCTCAGACTGGAAAGACTCTGTGGAGGGGACACTAGCAGACTGGGCTGCCAGCTGGTTCTGTGGGATGCCCACCTGGCGCAGGTTTTCACCCTCAGAAGTTGCACGGCGCAGCTGAGAAAGGAAAGGAGCTCTCTTTTCAGGCTGCCTGATGCGGTCACCAGCAGTAGCTATGTGGTCTTCGTCAGCATGTTGCTGCGAGTGGCTGCGTAGGTGGGTGGAGAGGCGCCCCATGGTGGTGCCGATCTTTCTGCGTACAGCCATGACCGGTGACTCGCTGGAACCAGGCTCCGACTGCTGGCTGCCTGAGTCCTTTTTGTCCTTGGAAGCCAGGCCCCATGAGAGTCGCCGACCCTGGGCAGTTCCTCCCATCTCCTCTTCCTTGGTCTTCCTCCTCTCAGTGGGAGGTGTGCGGCGGAGTCGCATTGACATCCTGCGGATGAAACCACCTTCCTTCTCCACCTCATGCAGGTCCTGCACTGAATGTGCCCGTCGAGAGACCCCAGCCTTGGATAGCTCTAGCGGAGCACCCACTGGACCTGGCCGATATATGGCATCCTCCCGCGCTGGAGGCCCAGCCAGGTGCCTCTCCTCAGACCTGGAGAGCAGCTTGCGGCCCCTGCTGAGGGAGCCTTCCCTCCCTCTTTTGAACTTAGCCTCAAACACCTCTTCAGAGTCAATGTCCTGGATATACTCAGTACTGGAAGAGCGAGCTGGGGTGGAGGGTTCTTTGCCAGGTGTCTGTATTGCCATCTTGGCATAAGCTGCAGTTTGTGATTGCGTTTCTGCTGCAGAGACCTGAGCCATATTTTTTGAGGCAGTGACGGAAGGTTCTGTTGCATCCTTCTGAGGGACTTGGGCTGACTCACCAGCCAATGACTGCATGACCTCAGCATAGGCAGAACGCTTGGGTGCGGAGCTACCAGGGGTAGGTGAAATTGGCATGGGTTGTGTTACCCCCCTTGGGGAGCCTATGGCTTTTCCAGCTAGTGGAGTGTCAGGTTTGGCCAATCTGGCTGACAGTTTTTCCTCAGATCCCCTTGGGCCTGGTTTTCTCAGGCTAGCCCTGGTGATGGGCTTTGCTCCTGCCTCTAGCTCAGGGGTGGGTGGCTTGGAGGGGATCTCCTGTGGGGTGTGAGGAGTGTGAGGCCTTGAATCATTCAGAGCTGAGAGGGAAGGCGTCTCCCTCAGTCTCTGGGCTTCAGCTTGGGCCAGGGGGATTTCTAGTGGTTCTCCAGAACGGCGATGCAAGATGACAGGCTCCCCATCACCCTGGCTGAAGGAGCTGCTCTTTTGAAGGAGGCGCCCCTCAGGGGGAAGGTGCTGGGGAGCTGTCTCACTGGAGGCTGCTCGCACCATCTTATGACCAGGGGAGAGCTGCTTCTCCAACCTGGGAGGTCTCAACACCTTCTTCTCCAGGCCAAGTGTCTCCAGTAAGGGCCCCCGCAGGCCACTCAATTTGCCATCCACAGGGCTGCCCCGCAGCAAGCGCTGGCGCATGAGCTCTAGGCGTTGGGTGTATTCTTCCTCAGGCAGCCCTCCCTTCCGACGGTACAGTGTGCCTGGGCTGGGGCTGCGACAGGGCAACTCCATGGAGGCTGCCTTGGTCAGGCTTTTACGGGAGGGCAGTTCAGTTTCATCTGAGGGAAGACTCAGCAAGAGGGCGCTGTCTGCAGAACTCCCGCGACGGAGCTCCCCCTTGCGCGAGGTCCTCTCAGAAGTTTCTGGGGAGTCCAGGCTGGAACCTTTCTTCAGGGCCCTCCTTTTTTCTGGCCTTTTCTGGGCCTCATGATGAGCATCCTCATCAGAAGAGCCAGGGTCCTCAACCTCTGTGGAGTGCTTCCGTGGCAACATGCCCTTCTGCCTCCTGACAGTGGGCTCTCCTTCTTCCTTCTTCTTGTGATCCACTATGGCCCCTTGCCCCTCTTCCTGCCACTCCATAGACATGCCCTCCTCATCCACAGGAGGTCTGTCTGGGCCTACAGGCTCATCATCAGTGGGGATCTCAGTGAGGGACATGCGGGAACCAGAAAATTCAGGCTGATGGGGCATAGGAATGTAGGGCAACTCTTCTGGGTCATCAGAATCTGAAGAGGAGGACAGCACTGATGTCTCTTTGAGGAGGCGTGGCACAGCAATAGAGAGGTGGCTGGATGTGTCCTCTAGAAGCTCAGGAATTGGGCGCGGCACCATATTGCACTTGTAACTAATCTGGGAGCGCTGAGGAGAGAAAGTGTATGGCGGAGGGGTTAAGAAAGTACTCCCATCCCACCCACACCTTTCATCATAGTGTATTTATGTCTACGGTACCTACCCTGCCTCGCTCTGTGAAAGAGCCCAGCCACTAGAGCCACAAGCTTGCAGGTACTGTCTAACAGAAGCAAGCTGGACACTCCAATAACAACAGCACTCTTGTATCCAGGCACCTCTGGGAAAAGTGGTCATTCCCTTTCTCAGGGAGAGAAATACACCCTTGCTCCCTGATAGTTTTATCTGTATGAACATTTTCTCTAAAAAGTACTCCCACAAGAATGATTTCAAAAGCTCTTTGACCATCTCTGACAAAGTTGCTCTTTTTGTTTTGTTTGG
Source organism: Gambelia wislizenii (assembly GCA_030847615.1). Lineage (NCBI taxonomy): Eukaryota > Metazoa > Chordata > Lepidosauria > Squamata > Crotaphytidae > Gambelia > Gambelia wislizenii. The sequence continues at coordinate 335,218,218 of JAUMIR010000001.1, read as the reverse complement.
TCTTGTTTGGTTAGGGAGGTTATTGGTTAATTAGTCAAGAAATACCTGAAAGGAGTATCGCCTTTCTCCCTGCTCTTAGCACTCAGGCTAAGAATGATGTGATCTCAGAGTGTGTATGTAGAAAGAACAATGGACTGCCAAGACAGACACAGAAGAAGAGAAGGAACAGAGACAGAGACCTAGATTTTACAGGATCACAGAAATGAAGAATTGGAAGAAAGTCCACAGGCCATCTTGTCCAACTCCCTGTCAGTACAGGTATCCATAGCTAGGGCATCCCTGAGAGGTGGACACCTAACTTCTGTTATCCAAAGCAGGCGAGTTCACAAATCTTTCTAGGGTGCCTCCATCTACATACACTCAACTAGGATATTTGCAAATGATGAACACAAATATTACTAAATGCCAACAAGTATCTAATGACGCCCTTCCACAAAGTACTGGTAAACAAGGAGCCCTTGAGATTTCTCACAGCCCAGAGGAGCCACTGTCAGGCTGGTGCTGGAAATGAGATTGAAGGTTCTTTATGGAGGAACAATGAGCTAGAGTAATTGAAAAATAATCACTGAAGGAAAAGCAACAACATTGTATTGGGAGGCCTTGCATGAACACAAAAGGAAACTTGAACCCAGCATGGAAGCCAGGTAACAGCAGTAGGTGTTATTTCCTTATCCATCCCTGATTTTTGGCCAGCCCACATCCCTTTGCCAGCACCATTTGTCCTCCTTCTCCCATCAGTGGCTCCCTTAACCCAGAATGAGACCTCTTGCAGCCTCCAGTCTCTGAGCCACTAGGTTTGCTTCCTATGCGCCACTGCTTATCCTTTCAAATCCTTCCCCATGCTAAAACAGCAGACTTCTCCATTACCACTTAGAAATATTACTTCTTTGGACTATAACTCCCAGAACTGTCCAGACAGCATGGCCACTGGCCATGTTGTCTAAAGAATTCTGGGAGCTGTATTCTCCTCCACTGAAAGAATGCTTCTGAGCCCTGTGCTCCAGCCTCCCGGTCTAAACATCCATTAATCACACCTCCACTCCTAATGATCCTATGAGCACCACTGTTCTATGCATTCCTCTTTGGCTGTAAACACTGGCAAATAGCAAATTCCACACTCCTTGACACTTGCACTAATTTAAATGGAAGAATGAGAGACTAGTGTTTTTGCATGCAGAAACATGCAATAGTACATTTGCCACATTGTCCTATTAGAGGCATTGCTTTCAATCCTTAAAGACTACTCATTCATGTGCATAGACTGTAATGTACAATTTTCAACCATAAATACCATGTAGGCATATGTGTACTTGTGAGCTGGAAATGACCAAGCTTCTGGCATGTGTTTGTAGAAATAGTCTGAGTTCACCTTCCCACCCATTTTCCCATTATGAGCCTTTTATGAAATTCACAAGTTCAAACCAGGTAACCAGTGAACTGCCATCACATCAACAGCCACCAAGAAGTGTCCCGTGTCTTGTTACTAAGAATCACCAAATTTACCTGCCACTTCCTACGAGATATGAAGAGCCTGAGATGATCCGTGCTGATGCTCTTGCCCTTGGCTAGGGTCTGAAAGGGAGGACAAATGGAGGCAGGGTCAGGCAGCTGGAAAGAGTTGCTAAATTTTCCTTTGAATATGTGGCAGAAGCCCAAGCCTGAAGGAGCCTTTGCCACTTTGAGCTACCTAGATCTTCTTTCTAAAGAGGTGGGAACTGTGTAGAACTCCACATATTGTTGAACTGTTAATTCCCAGGATCTCACCATTTGCTATGTTGCTGGGAGGTGCATTTAAAAAATATCTGGAGAGCCATACAATTTCCACTTCTGGTTTAGAGAGGGCTCCCCACCCAATACCCCAAAGCCAGTAAAAGCCCCACTGTTCTTTCTAAGAAGGCTTCAGCAACTGGATTCACCTTGAACCAGGGATGCTCCAGGGTCTGCTCTGCATTGGGCCTCCTATTAAAAGAAAGAGAGACAAGAGTCCATTTGTAGAAGTGGCATTTATTAACTTGGAGGAAAGCTGTAACTATGTTCATCGCATCACATAGCAAGCCTTAGAGAAAATGACATTTGGCCGTCTATATCCACGGGTGCTACATCCATGGACTCCACCAATCACGGCTTAAAAATATTCGGGGGGGGGGCGGATTCCAAAAAGCAAACCTTGCTGTTCACCATTTTATATAAGAGACACCATTTTACTATGTCATTTTACATAATGGGACTTAAGCATACATGAATTTTGGTATCTATGGGAGGTACTGGAACCAAAATCCAGCGGATATTGAGGGTGCTCTTTATACCCTTCCACTTTCTGCTCTCTCTAGGTCATTTTTCCTTCTTTCTTCTGGTGAAAACAGAATGATGTAGTCTGGGTGCTTTCCTCCTAACCCACACCTCTTCAGAGCTTTTGAACTACATCTCTCAGAATCTTCCAAACACATGGCCATGTTCATGTTAGCTTGGAGATTCTGGAAGGTATAGTCCCCCCCCACCAAAAAAAAAAAAGGAAAGAAGAAGAAACATTTACAAGCTCTGCTCCATCCCAAGACCCTGGGAACAGTATTCAGGCTTTTACCACTTTTAGAAGAATGAAATCACTCCTGCTCAACCACCTTGAGTTTTTGTTTAAAGAGAAAGGGTCAGAACATATGGAAATTTTTTTAAAAAGATGATATATTATTTCCTGTTTGTTACTATAATGTGCAAGAAAATCAGGGTGGGGTATAAGGCAGGGGTGGGCAACTGTTGGGGGTTATTGACTTCATTACCACCACCATCCAGCAACCTTGGAGGGCTGTATCTCCCACCAACCCCATGGGGAAAAATACATTTTTGCCCACAAAGCCTCTTAGAAGGTGTGTGTCAGTGCAGGGCCAAGGCCTGACAGAATTTCACAGGACAGAATATGGCTACCATGATTATTGAAAGCTGTATGATGCAACATGAAGCAAAAGTTACTGCACTGTGATAGACAAGGACTGTCATCACTACATCACACAAGATATGCCCACAATGACACAGCATGGCTGATGCAAGAAGATGACACAGCATGGATGATGCAACCATACTATGGACTATGTATACAAGTGGGTGTAGCCTATATCCTTTATGAGGAGTTATTGTTGCAGTTGAAGCCAGAGATTCTCAGATCATTCTGTGGATAGACAGCTATTAGTTTGTATATACTCTGTAAGTAAAGTTCTGTAAATAGAGCTTTGAAGCTCAGAGTGATTCTTCGGCACCTTGCACACTGCAAGAAGAGTACTGCTCAGGAGAACACAGCAAAGAGAGACTACAGAAGCACATGCACTGAGTCAATTTCGCCATGTTTTCCATTCACTTGGGCCAATTTAGGCCTAGTAGAGGATTTTTTTTCCCAAAAGGAAATGACCTGGAAGTCAACTTCTAGCTCACTTCCAGTTGGAAAAAAAGGGCCTCTCCTGGAAGTAAATTGGATGGAGGTAGCCAGAAAAATCAGCAGTAACAGAACATGTTATAAACCAACCTGGACACAAAATGTTCTTTAAAAACACAGAAATTATGGACCAGGCCAACAATTATCATGTCAGAATGCACAGAGAAGTTATTGAAATGCACAGAGAAGTTATTAAAATCCACAAACAACTGGATAACTTCAACAGGAAAGAAGAAACCCTAAAAGTAAACAAAATCTGACTCCCAGTTTTGAAAAACAATAGAATAAAAACTCAACACTTACAAAGGAATGCCTCCCAGGGACAGGGGGATTTCCAGCAGTTAATGGGCCACCAACCAACCATTAGCCAAACAGACATGAATCCTCCTTGCATTCCTACACCCAGAAACTAACCATTCAAATACACCAATTTACATAAACTTCCCAACAGGGGTTCACAATATATAAATCCCACACACACTCCTACCCATCCATTCTCTGAAGATGCCAGCCACAGATGCAGGTGATACATCAGAAGCAAACTCTTCCAAAACACGGCCTCACAGCCCAGAAAAAAACCTGTGGATGCCGGCCGTGAATGCCTTCGACTTCACATATGTGTATGTATGTTTGTTTGTTCTCAAGCCCTTCCTGTTCTTCTCCTAGGTTTCTTTCTGCTCCTCTGGCCCTGGGGGTTTCCTTTTCTGTCTCCATGGAAGGAGACTGAGGCTTCCTTTCTGTCTCTCCCCACTACATGATGTAGGAGAGTGTAGGAGTCCACTTCATTTATTTATTTACAAACTTTGGAGCTGGATTTTTCAAAACGGCATATAACAATAATAAAGTATACAACAAACACAACAGGCCACATTAAAATGCAGCAGTCCATGAAATAGGTAGCAGATTAGATTTCACAGAGAAGGCTTGTAAAAGAATGGTAAAATTTCAGAATAGGTCTAAAGCTGGTGGAGCATGCTGAATTTCAGAGGGAGATATTCCATATTGTTGAGGGCTTTGTGGGCCTGCACATAAAAGCCTCAATCCCTCCTGCCAAAGAGGACCCTAAGAAGACCCCATTACTCACAGGTGATCATTAACTAACACTTTGATGACAAAGCCTTTTGCCTCTCTTGTCAATCCTGTAAACATACTCTCCTCAAAAGCCACATTGTAGTTGCGGATGTTCATGAGTGTTGTCTTGTCATTCTCACCCACAAACGGAGAGATCCCTGTGAGACTGGGAGAGAGGAAATAATCAGAAAATTCTTAGCAGACAACCAGCATGTACCCTGAGGGGTTTCTATGCCCACCCAGCATGCAGCTTAATAGTTGTGGGGGCAAGTGGGGGAATTTATTGGGGTAGGTTTGTAAGGGTCCTCATCCCCATCACCTGAACCCTGGGGACAGTAGAGCCTCCAGGAGTGGAATGAGGCACTATGTAAGTACATAGTGGGGTGGAATTATCAGACCTTGAAAAGTTTCTTTCTGGACTACAGCTAGTCATTATTGTAGTCCAGAAAGTATCTTTTCCAAGCTCAAGGAATTATCATCTTGACATATGGGTGAATCCCCACTCTTGCTCATTTGTGCCACCTGTTCATCAAGTATGAAGGAGATGCATGGAAGATGAGAAGAGCTTGTACAGGCCTAGCCTAGCTCCCCAAATCTGAGGCTTACCATAGATATGTGATTACTCCCACTGGCCTGTAAAAAGAAAAGAGACAGATTTGCTCAGGTTCTCTTCAAGAAGAAGACCCAACACAGAGGTGAAAAAAGGGCACCACGGCATAATGAGCCAGTGGATCAGGTTCTCATGTTCCAACTTTTGTTCACACAAAAGTTTGACTTGCATTGTCCTTAAGGGGAAAAGGCAGAAGCCGATTCACAAGAGTCAGTTTGGAAGAGATTGCAGAATCTGTGGCTCTGAGTCATCCCACCGTCTCCTACTATTCTCCTACAAGTGAGTACAAACAAGCACAGGTCCAGCATAAATGCCCTAAGTTCCTTTCCAAATAAAGTACCACACAGCTCTAGAATGACTCTTGGCTACATATGAAGTATGCTCATATGCCACAATCTGGAAAAGTTACTTTTTGGACCACAGCGCCCAGAATCCTCAGGGCAATCAGCTCAAGCCAGCATGGCCACATGCTGACTAGAACATTCTGGAAGATGTGGTCCAAAATATTAACTTTGACCATCTCTGCCCCTGCTGTAGTAATCTTTTCCTGAACAAATCAAAGCATTTTCTTTCTTTAAACTCACATCCCCTTTCTGACGTCTACATTCTGGGAGGCCTAACCTGTGAGCACAGACATACATCACATTTTGTAGGTTGTTCTTTTTACCAGACATCGGTGACACTGGAGACAGGACTCTGGCTGACGATTTCAGGGCCTACGAATTCAGGGGTGCCATATTTGCAGTACTGGGGCTCATCTGGAGTCAGCTCCTGGGCATTGCCAAAGTCACAGATTCTCACCTGATCACTACCTGGTTCAGCCAACAACAGGTTTTCTGGCTGTGAAGAAAAGAACAAGGTAGAGAGGCATTTAAGGAGGCTCCCCTGCAAAAAGCTGTTTGCTTAGAAAAAGTTAACTCACTTCTGAAAAATATCCAGAACCTCAGGAGAGATAATCATCAGTATGACTTTTAATGGCAAGAAAGTAAAGAAATGGCTCCTTCTCCAGAAAATGCCGTGCAGCCAACATTATATTATTCACTCCATTGAACTTATGTTTGATAAAAGTATATTTCTTAGAAGGGCATTTAGCTTCCATCTGGAATTTACAATAGAATTGACTTCTCCACCAGGTAACTGCCCCTGCAGTTAATCCCCACTGTTGCTTAAACCTGGGGGGAAATGGGCACCACCACCAATTTCTGCTCTTTTGCATCCTGCTTAATACAGAAGCCATTTCACAGCCCATATTCTCTCCCCACTAGGAAGCCTTGAAATGTTTCTTGTCCAGTCACCTGCCATCTGCTTGTCAATATGCTAAACAGTCTGAGCTCCTGCTGGAGTCTGTCAAAGATGATGCAGAGGAGAGAGAGAGAGAGAGAGAGAGAGAGAGAGAGAGAGAGAGAGAGAGAGAGAGGCTTTCCCTGCCTCAAGGCAGAATTAGCTAACCCTTTGTAGTCCCTTCCCAAATCCAATTTATAGTAGAAAGTCCAAACTTCTTTTTGCTGGTAAAATTTTTAATGTCTTCTGGTAACATTCACAGCCCTTGAACTTTTCTTCCCTGTATCCTATGATTTTTGTGTTGTTAGTCAAGGTTGGATCCAGGATCCCACAGCACATCCCCAGGGCCTGGCCTACATTTATTGTTATTCTGTGAACCTCTCCATCACAGCCCATTTATTGAGGGAGCCACCTGTGTGGAACTGAAGCTTCCCCTTGGGGTCTCAGCATCCACTCCAACTTATTCTTAACTCGTTCACTTCCCACGATGATGGAAGTGGAAAATATTCTAGAATACTTTGCTAATATGCTAGGGAACCAGAGCAGAAGGGTGCAGTTACAGTCACATCTGACTTATGGGCTTCCCAGCAGCATCCAGTTAGCTGCTCTTAGAAACAGAATGCTGGACTACACAAGCCTCTGGTCTGGTCCAGCATGACTCCTCTTATGCTAGAAAGAGGATGAAACATTTTTCTGGGACACCCAGCTATTTGCCAGTTATCTGTACTTGTCCACTCCTACCTAATCTTAGGTCTTGTCTATATGGTCAAAATAATACGAATGGGATGCGGACGTATGGTGATCCATTCGTATGGACATGTGCATAAATATGTGCCATTCGGAAGGGGGGCAGACAAATCCACCACAAAGCCGATGTGCGTTGCATCTGGGGCTTCATCTGGATTTTTTTAAAAAAAAACCTCCATATGACATGTGAATGTGCGATCACTTGAACACTCACATTCACACAGATATGAACAGACATCATAATCTGATTGGCTGGAGGAATATGGGGAGGGGGCTAGCAAACAGGGAAAGCGCCTGTGGCTGCCATGTTGAATTTTCAGCTGAGGATCTGGTAAGTCAACAACACGGTGATCTTATACTCTTTTTCTTTCTTTCTTTTTTTGTAAATATGAACTACAGTATTGCTTGTGTGCACCATGGGAAACTGTTTTGTTTTTTTAAAAATTTGGTGCTGGCAGATTTTAAATCGTTAGTAAATCACTCACGGGCACCATCCTGGCTAGGGTTCATGTGGAATTTAGGGGGGGCTCTTTAGACCATGAAGACAGGTCACATCATTGCAAATGCCTGCTTTTTCAGATGTGCTCATATTTCCCCTCTTGTAGAAACAAGATCTTATTCTGGGGAACTAACTGCACTTTGATTGTGTACTCTAGCATGGCAGGGGGTTGAACCCCCTGTGCTTGTGCTTGTGGTCTCTATCACACTACACTGTTATAGCACTATTATTCCACTTTAACTGCTATGGCTGCCCTCTGTGGAATCCTGGGATTTGCAGTTTAGGGAGGGGCATTTAGAATTCTCAGCCAGAGAGCTCTTTGCCTCATTCAACTACAAACCCCAGAATTCCACAGGAGGGAGCCATAGCAGTTAAAGTGGAATAATAGCACTATAACAGTGTAATGTGATAAAGGACTTTTTCAGAAGGGATTAAAAAAAACACCCGTGGAGGTTGGGAGGAGGACGGCACTGTCCCACTTCCAGCAATCAGTTTTGGACAACTCCATCCTCCTCCCGTCCTTTATTCGTTCTCCCTATCTGTTGGAGGGACGAGAAAGGGGCTCCTTTTTATTGATGGAATAAAAAGCAGCGGAGAGAAAATGAACAAAGGACAGAGGGAGAATGAATGAAGGACAGGAGGTGGATGGCGTCGTCTGAAACCAATCGCTGGAAGCGGGACAGCACCGTCCTCCTCCCGATCTTCGCGAGGTTTTTTTTACCTCGTCTGAAAAAGTCTACAGTATGACCATGCTGGCTTGGGGATTCTGAAAGCCATAGTACAAATTCTTCCAAGCTCTTAGGAAATCCTAACAATACCATTCCCTCCCAAGCTACCATCTGGCTAGTGAGGAGGGCCAGGCAACGTCTCTCCCTTCCCACTTCATGGTCTTCCTGCTGTTTCTTCTGTCAGACTACATTTCCCAGCAAGCAATGATTTCAGTGCTATAGATTACATGCTAGGGTCTAAATATCCTAAAGGCACCAAATCCTGTCTGATCTTGGAAGCTACGCAGAGTCAGCCCTGGTTACTACTGGGAAACCACCAATGACGACTAGGTGCTGTAGGCTCTGTTTCAGAGGAAGAAACAGGCAAAACCACCTCTTGAGTATTCCTTGCCTAAGAAAACCCTATGAAACTCATCTCTGGCTTTTCTTCGCAAACGAAGATTCAGGAAGGACTCATCCCGCGCTTTCACCATAAATCAACAGGCAACTTGAAGGCACACAGAAACACACAGATTACAGGCTAGGGTGGTCAGCCAACAGGCTGTTCCTCTGACCAATTTCAAAAGTTCCCAGCAATCAGGCAATTTTTAGACCTCTAGCCACAATCAGTCTGTACATTTCTGTAGCCTACTGGGCAGAAGGAATCAGACAGAGTGAATGGTTCGAAATCCAAGAATATTTGTTGATGTGGTAGCAAGGGATTCAAGGTTGAAAATTGCCACTGATTCTGTAAGTGGGAATGGCAGCTTTCGCCAATGATTAGAAAAGCAAAGTATAAGTCTAATGGACCACAGGGCATGTTGGAATGTGCTCACCTTAATGTCAAGATGCAAGATGCCATGATGGTGGAGGTAGTTGATTCCCTCTAGGACTTGCCGCACGTAGGAGCGTATCTGTATGAAGTGTAAGCCACAGTCAATGTGATTTTGAATCAGCTTCCCATATACCGAAAGGAGGAAAATGGATCATCAAGCCCAATGTTACTGCAATGGAAATCTGCTTGCCATCCTTAACCCATCAAATATATCTTTGTGGGGTTTGATACTGAAACTGCTTTGGTCACCCTAATGGAGAAATTTTGCAAGGAAAAGGACTAGAGAAGAGAGACTTGATGAATGCTTCTGGACCTCTTAGTAGGTTTCGTCATCAACAACTGAGCGGTAAATAATCTGAAGCTTTTTCCAGAGACAGAAATGATGTTGGCATTTGACTATGGCGATAGTGTTTTCAGGCTGTTCTAGATACTGCTGTACTCCCTCCTTAGGACATCCATAGTTTGGGAAGTCCTCTTAGGCTGAATCCATACCTACAAAATAATTCATACTTACCTTGATCTGAACCCTGTTTGAACACACAATTTTCCTTCAGTTTCAAAGTGAAAGCACTTCTTTTCAATGCCTGAGGGTTTAAATCCAATTTTTAAAAACATCCCCGCTTTTACTCTGCAGTTTCTTAGGATTTTTTTTAAATGTGTGCCCTGTGCTCTGAATTGGGATCAGGATGGAATGGGGGGGGGTGATTGGAGGGTGGGACAGGTGGATGGGTACATACTTAGGTTCAGCAAGTGTGGTGTCGCCATTTTTTAATGTTAGTGCAATGTATGCGGGTATCCACATGTTTGAATAAACTTGCTTGCAGGGCTTCTGAAGCGGAGGCGTCCTTTTCAGAACTAACTTTCAGTGTATGTGTGAGTGGGAGGTGGGGAACGTTCATGGCAGGAAGGGTCCCAAAGGGGTTTACCTTGGCATCCATGCCCAGCAAGCATGCTGCTGACTTTTTTTTTAGTTCAGTGTATGTACGTATGCAGACTTCCACAAATTTGAATGTCCAAAGGCTTGCAGGGCTTCTGAAATGGAGGCATTCCTTCAGACATCTGAACCATGGATTCAAAACAAAAACAAAAACACCAAGTGTTGTGAGTGGCAGCGGTGCTCCTGTTCATTCATTTGTGGGCGAACAGGTGAGTGGGGGCACCACTGCCAATCACCATGTCCCTGTGGAGGCTATTTGCCACCCTGTGGTTGGTGGCAGCAGTGCTCCTGCTTGTTTGTTCATGGGTGGGAGCACCACCACCACGTGCCATGTTCCTGTGGAGGATGTTTGCCACCCTACAATTGGTGGTGGCAGCAATCCTGCTTGTTCATTCACAGGTGGGCAGGCAGGTGGGCGGGGTGCTACTGCTGATCTCCATGGCCCTGCAGAAGCTGTTCTAAGATAGAAGCAGGCAGCTGGTAGGCTCCCTGGAGGTGGGGGAGCCTGAAGAATTCGTGCGTCATGGTGCACCTGGCAGCCAGGGCTTGCCGCTATCTCTGCTGCTGCCTGACACCATTATTAATAGGGAATTGAGCATTCACTTTTTTTGGTATCCATGAGGGAGGGGTCCTGGAACCAATCCCCCACGGATACCAAGGTCCCGCTGTAGTCCTAACAATGAAATTGTATCTGCTCAGCTGCTTCATTGTCTGTACTGTTGCTGGCTTTTGGCTTATATTGGTCTTGGCTTTTACTGTATATTTGTGTTTTTAATGACATGCAAACTGCTCTGAAAGTTTCATTGAAGAGTGCAGTAATATGAAGATGATGGGATGAAGAACAGATGGGAATGACCCTATATGGATTACCCCATTGTGCACTTACTTCTGATTCATTCACAGAAGACTTCCTTGCTATACGTTCCAGCAGTTCATCTCCAGTGCAGCTACATAATCTGTCAAGGGAAATGGTACCTAAGAAGACACAATGCAGCTTCCTACAACAGAGGCCCATCCTGTGAGCTTCCCACAACAGTGCACCCAAATTCTATGTCCATAGGGATGCCAGGGGATCCCGAAAACACTGAACATCCAAGAAGTCTCAGATACGACTGGAAAAAAAAGAGAAAAATTGTCCACTGCCTAGATTCTAGGCTCTCACCCAACCAGGCCCCACAAATGGCGCCATCTTGAGTCATGGCCAGGGAGAAAGACAGGAAAGACCCTTGATCCCCTATTTAGAAAAAGGCAGGGTATAAATTCAATAAATAAATAAACAAACAAACCAGGAAAGATAAATAAAATAGAGGAGGATACAGCTCCATGACAATGATGAGTGCGTTCCTCTTCTCAAAGGCATCATGGAAGTAGACGATGTGTTCATGGTCCAGCTGAGCTAGGATGCCAAGCTCACGGCGTGCTGATTTCTTAGCTTTAGCACGGCATGGGATGAACTTGGCAGCAAAGGCCAAACCGGAGCTTTTCTGGGTCACTCGCCGCACATACGAGAAGGCTCCCCTGGGAGACAGACATCCAGTGAGACTCCACCAAGTAAGGTATCCTTTGTCCCTTCTCCTTGCTTTGCTGGGTCATGATCTCCTTGCTTTGCCAGAGCTTGGATGTTACCAGTTACAACTACTTACTTACAATGCATTCCTTTGCTTAGTAACAAAGGGTGTAACTATACTATAGTACAACTGCAACTTAACAAGTGATAACTTCATTCTTTTTTCAGTGTAATTTTAACTTTTTCCTCACTTCTATAATTATAACTATATAGCCTCATTAAATGGTACAGAAGGAACATCACATGGTTCAGGTGCTGGCTCACGCCATGCCCTGTGCCACTGCCTCCTGCTCTGTTGTGGGTGTTGAGCCAACAACATGATGCATAGGAAGAGTGTGTGTTTTGTATCAGGCCAGTCACTAGTAGCATGCAGATATTTTTAAAAGAAACTAAAAAGATATCTATTTTACTTTTCAGAAATGAGAAAATAAAGGCTTACTTTTAAAAACTGTAATGGTAATTAATTACTTTGGAGACCTTAGAAATAATAACTAATTACTTTTTTAAAGTAACTTCCCAAGTTCTGGCTTCAACCACAGCCTAGTTGATCAAGGGAAGAGATTAGAGGGTATGGCAGCATGTTTCTCCTTTGAACACGAAGGAGTCAGGGGGTGGTAATAGACACTCTATGAAAGAGCAGCTCCAGCTTCTGATGTTCCAGTTTCACCTCACTAGAAAATATTTTTTAAATCTAAACCAAGGCAGAGACCTGTGCTAAACACATTTTCCTCAAGGCTCCCACATTTATTGTTGGAAAAGAAAAGGCTCTGACAAAAACCAATGAGTATCCACAAAAAACAGCTCTGCTCTTATAGCAAACACAGTGGTCTAATGTGGAGGCATTTTCACAGTCAGTCAGGGAGTTTTCTTGGAAGCTGTATAAGGCACAGTTCAGGGATGCAGTGGGAGCCTAGGCAAGCCCAGTTTTTCCTTGGTGTCCTTCCCCTACACTGCCCCTATGAGAGTGAGAGTGGGTTGCCTTGAATCTTGAAGAATCAATTCAGATTAAACCCATTTGCCTGGTTCTACCATATACATGAACAACAATGGAAGAACAGGACACCACCCCTGCCTCCAGGTGTGTATTTTCCACAACTGCGGCTGCAGAGAGCCTGTGCTAAGCCTCACTGACCATCAAATTGCATGCTAAGAGAATGGTCCAGACCAACTCATAAGCAAATACAAATCTGTAAATTTTACCCTAAGAGCAACACAGTTCCTATAACTAAGATGTGCATCCTTTCCTTTGCCAGCAGTCTTCAGGCTGGATCTGCCTCCATCATGTAAAGGTTGCAGCCCACTCAGCCATGGAGGCTGCCTGTTTTCTTCCCTCTTGTCTCACTGGTGGCTTTCCCCCCTCTTCCCTCACCTGTTGATCTCCTCATGGACATCATAATAGTCAGCCAGGCGGCGGGCTGTGTGGGACTCTTCTGCCCGTGCAGCATCAGCATCTGGCACAGCTGCAGAGCAAGAAAGGGCAAAAGTGGCAGAGAAGGAGAGAAGCAGTGATAAGTAGAAGAAGAACATTCACTTCACAACCACTTTCCTGATTTCCTTCTCTCTCTCTTTTTGACATTCATATAAGAAGTTTTTGTCCTTTGTGTCCAGCAAATTTGGAATCCTGGGCTCCAAAATCCCCATAAGCCCCATCTGTATGGTGTTACAAAAAGGATAATGTTTGCATGAATCTTCAGTAAGGACTCTTTGAGTTTGAACCAGGAACCTCTTGGACCTGATCTTAAACCTCAGTGAGGAAAGAGTGTAGCTCTGTGGTAGAGTGCATGCTTTGCATGCAAAAGGTTCCAATCCCTGGCATCTCCAAGTAGGGTCAGGGAAAACCCCAGTCTGAATCTTTGGAGAACCACTGCAAGTCAGTGTGTACACAATACTAAGCTAAATGATCCAATTATATGGTTTGGTATAAGGTAGCTTCCTCTGCCCTTCTACATGTGGTTCTTTAGCTGAGGCCTAGCTGAGGGAGCCACCTGAATCTGTGGGTATCATTTAGAGCCTGCTTTGGACATAGAAAAGAATAGACACCATGAATAGAAATGGGCAACTAGTCCTGATGGACTATGTTCCTTCAAAGACCAGAGGCAGTATGCCATTGCATGCCTGTTGCTGTAGAGCTGGAGTAGAGGAGTGCTGAGGCTTCATGCTGTAGTCTCCTGGTTGGCACTGTGGGAACAAAACACTGGACTAGATAAGTTGGATCCAGAACAGCTCTTTTTGCATTCTAATCAATCCTCTGTGATTGCAAGCAGTCTCTGGTTTGGCCAGGATTACTCTTCGTACTACAGGAGTCTAACCCACACATGATTAAAACAACGGCACTTTCTACCTGTGGCACTACAGTCTTCAGCTCCAGCAAGAGACCTCAGGGACACAGATCTGGATTGGAGGATGTGCAGCCAGAACTCTAGCCTTGTTCTGACAACCACCATTGCCCAATAGTAGGCCACCATCAGCACTTAACATTTCTTGGGGAGTCCTGTTGCTCGGTGCTTCCTAGAAGCTAACATCTGGCAGCTCTTATGGCTGGTATGATATCACATACCTGCACGAACCACAAGCTCAGCCTTGCAAGACACTTCTCCAGCCAGGTTGCGTGCAACACATGTGTAGACCCCACTGTCTTGCTCTGTGGTATTCAGTATCACTAGTGAGCATTCGCTCTCCTCATATACGAAACTCAGATGGTTGCTTTCAGTCAGGAGCACCTCATCCTATTGGAGACATATTGAGACAAAAATATTTGCAAACATCAAGCCAGAGCAAGGGGTTGGGCAACTGGTGGCTCTCTAGGTGTGAGGCCACAGTTCCCATCACCCCCATTACTGGCTATGCTGACTAGGGTTGATGGGAGTTGTGGTCTAACAACTTTTGGAGGGCCAAAAATTGCTCACTGCTACCCTAGAGAAATGGCCACTTCAGGTCTCCTCTTGCTGTGCTTTTACAGGCCCACTCCTCTTTAGCAAGCTGGAGGAAAGGTAGGTTCCTTCTTGAGACTCACTACCCAAGGCTTCCTTGTCCTTCCCCCAAATGCTTCCCCCTCTGGAAGAAAAACCCCAACCTCTCCATCATTATTCATGATTTAGGATGAATGGCTAACTTCCAGAACATTAGGCTTCAAAGAGGTAGGAAGGGAGCAGAGCCTGGTTACCCATGTCAAAGCGGAGAAGGCCCACACTTTCTTTGAAGTACCTAGCCTTACAGAGGCTCTTAATGACATTGTGTCAAGTCAAGAATGGATCTGAGTTGTGTGGCAGAGGAGGGGGAGAGCATAAACTGAATAGGGTAGGAAAGATGACAGGCTGTAGAGATTACAAGTAAATAAACTGACTGGATGGTGATAGAGAAAATGCCAGGAAGATGCATAAAATGAAGCTTTAGAAATTCTTCAGTGAGAGACAACCCTGGCAGCCTCCCTCAGACCTAGGCCCACACTTACCTTGTACCACATGATGTCTGGAAGGGGTTTGCCCTCTACCACCACAGCAAACTGTGGGGTCTCACCCACCCCAACTTCAATGTCTTCCATGATCGATTCAAAGCGTGGCGCCTCTGGGGATAGGAACACATACTTTGCTGAAGCAGGAGAAGACCCACTCAGCTCCCTAATTAACCGTCCTACCCACCCCCATATGCCAGCCTATGGAAGCTGCCTATTTCTTTCCCTCTTTCTTGGGGAGGCCTTCTCCTCTCTTCCCTCCCCAGCTTTTTGATAGGCAGCTTGTACAAATGTCCAGGACTGCACCAAGCCATGGGAGCAAGAGCTTCTAGCAACAGACCAATGCACACCTATGAGGCGCAGCTACAGGCTGCGTGGCCCACAACCCTGCTCCCAAATGATAAGGATGTGGAGCATGGTCTCCAGGGAAGGTACTGTTCTCAGAGCAAGGACTTGGGATGACAGTGGAACAAGCATATGGGGCAATCTAAGCATCCCATACCTGCGAGTTCCAAGCTGATGAAGCAGTGGTCATATCCATGCTGGTTGCTCACCTCGCAGGTCATTTCCCCCACATCCCCCCTGCCCACCCGCACCAATCGTAAAGAGTGCTGGTCATCATCAGGCATGCTCATCTCCCAGCTGGGATCACCATCCTTCAACACCACACCAGACCTGGGAAGGACAAGGAAGAAGAAAAGTATAGGATAGGAAGTTATGGATTCCACCAACGCACACTCAGTTTTTAAATTTTTCCACAACTGACAGTCCTCTGTCAGAATGCCTTGCTAGCTGCCTCTAGGGCTTCTCAACTGCCTTCATCCCAAGGCCAGGTGTCTCGCCAACAGACCTTGGGAGAGTTCTGTTTTAGACTAGAACTCCCAGAATCCTCCAACCATCATGGACCAACAGCCATGCTGGTTGGAGGGATTTGGAGAGTTGTACAGTCATCCCTACACATTGTGGGCTAAGTGTTCATGGATTTGGTTAATTGCAGAATACTAAATATGTTTTTTTTCTAGGTGTTTTCTAGGTAACCCAGCACAATTCTACAGTATGCTTCTGCCAAAGTTAACCATAGAGTTGTGCAGGAGGGGGTCCTCCATCCCTAACCTCTGTGAAAGTTGAGGGCCAACGGCAATAAAAAATAACTTTTATAAGCTCTGTGCATCAGCAAGAATGCACCTCATGCCTATTAAGACTCTTAAGACAATATTATCGTAGAGAAGCACAGATTATTGCATGAACACTGGTGACGATTCACAATATTATTATTATTATTATTATTATTAAAATTGTTTATAGGAAGACATATCTCCTTCTCCTTCTAGTGCTTACACACCACTCAGGGCACCTAACAGCAATTAAAACTAACAATAAAACACAATAAAATTCCAAAACAGCAGCAACAGCAATATAATAAAAACAGACATATGCAGCCAATCGAACTCATTACTCAGAAACGATAACATCAGCAGAACAAGAACCTGTTGAGGCACACCTAAAGCTGAAATGATACGATATAAAATATTTATTATGATTCTATAGTCTTTAAAAGATGAAGATCATTATCATTTTGCCCATCTTTCATTTCCTAAATCCTGTAATTACTTAGGGCCATTTTCACTCACTACATTACACCTAAAATGTTTTCAGCATAGTAAACCTAATAGCTTAAATATGAAAAGCACAAATTTGCAACTACATGAATCAGACAAGTGTACTCACAAGGAGAGCCTGCCATGACTGGCTACAACTTCCTGATGACTGTAGACCTGGTGGCAAACCTACAAATCTAGGTTTTCCTACAAGCACAGTAAATGATCTTTAAACTGTGAATACAGTGGGGACATAATGAATCTCAAATTAATGACATAGGTCATCCTAAACCCAGAGAATAAGGCAGGCTCTAGATGACAACAACAACAACATGTCAAAGTAACCCAGAAATCACACTAAAGATGCCCCTGGGACATGTCCTTCACCATCCCTTTCTTGCCTTCCCCTTGATCTCTTCCTCATCTCCCAGAAGATATACAACAGCTGTTCTCCTACCAAACTGAGCATCCTCTTAGCATTAGTGTAACCTAGGGCCCTTTCACACTACACAATTATAGCACTATGATTCAGCTTTAACTGCTATGGTCCCACCCTAGTACTTAGCATTCTCAGCCTGAGAGTTCTAGTGCCTCCCCAAACTACAAAGCCTAGGATTCCATAGGATGGAGCCATGGCAACTGAAATAAGATCATAGTGCTCTAATTGTGTAGTATGAAAGGGTCCCTTGTAGCAAACCCAACAATGAAGGAGTGCAATGAACTATATATAAGAGTGTCAAGTGGGGGGGGGCTGCCCTACCTCCTCCAGGTGACAGCAACCTCTACATGATTGAGGGTTACTGTGATGCAGGCTGGCTGACCCTCTACTGCATACACCACATCTGGTTTGTCGAGGATCATGGGGGCCTCCTCCAAGTAAGGACCTGCAAGCACAGTCAGCAAAGCAAGAAGAATTAGGGCCAAGAAGGTCAGTTTGCTGCTCTAGACCAGAGTGGGCAATTGCAGTGGGTAAAGGAGCCAGTTTTCTGCCCAGAGGCCCACAAAGGCTGCCCCAAATGGAAACCAAACCAAAACAAAAGTGGCTGGACATCTGTTTCTGGTTTTGAAAAGCATCTTATTTTTTTAATGTTAAACAGTGCAGGGAAGCCCTGCCACCTACTGAAAAGGTGAATTGCCAGGAGATTGCTAGGACAGGGCATTTGTTCCCACCCCACCTTTTGTGCCAGAGAAGGAGCAGGGGCCATGGGTGCATAAACAGCTCATGGGGCGGCGGGGGGGAGCATGGCTGAATGCATATCCTCCAACTGTCCTGATTTGGCAGGAATAGTCTCAATTAATCCTCTGTTGTCCCACCTTTTCAGTGGCTTTTAAAATGTCATAGTTTCTCTCTCCTCTTCACACTTTTCACCTTTGTTTCAGATTACTTCAACTGCTGTAAATTAAGTTCAAAGTGCCAAGTACTTTGTACTCAATGAATTTAGTTGGGGAAGAGAGGAAAGGAAAAGGTAGAATCTTGATCTTCCCAGTGGGCTCAGACAAAAGCAAACTGCTGCAGCCTCTCCCAGCTTGTGTGATCTTCTTTATTAATAACTTTAGCCATCTTGACCACATTCTGATGTCGCTTGGCCACACGTGTTTTGAGTTTTCATCTGTGAAATGTTGGAGGGTATGTAAATGCAGAATTTCAGCTGGCTTTGCCTGATGAAATCCTCTCTTCACCACAACTATTAAGGATACAGAAGCCCTGTCCTCTTTTTTCCTATGGCTGCATTATGCTACTCTCATATATTTCCGGGCCTCATATAGCCAGTCACCAATCTAAGAGCCAGATGCAGCATTATGCTAAATGTGCTCTTGGGTTCCATTAAAAAGAGAGTCCACCTCCTACAATTTATATATGAAAGTTCTAGTACATACAGATCTTGCCTATTTTGCTTTTGGTACTAAGTCTCTTTAAGAGCACAACTCTGTACCAATACATTGTTTTGCCAGTAGTTCTTTCTTTCTTCCCAAGGAAACCTGGGAACTGTAGTTCCGTGAGGAAGAGGTGAGAACTCTAGGGATCTCTTAACAGGGCATCCTCAGCATCCTCACCAATCTACCATCTCTAAGATCATTTAGGGGAAGTCAGTTTAAAAGCCCCTTTTGTACTTCCTGTAAAATGCAGATTGAAACAAAAAAATTTATAAACACCAATTTAAATGATGAAACAGTATATATATGCAGCGATGATAGCCAATAGACTGAAGAATGTATTACAAGAAATTATTCATATAGATCAAAACGGCTTTTTACCAGGAAGAACATTATCAGCTAATATAAGAAGTGTAATAAACATACTGGAATTCCTGGAAAAGAACAATGAAAGGAAAGCGGCGATAATTTTCGCAGACGCAGAGAAAGCATTCGATAACGTTAACTGGAGCTGCCTGATACAAATAATTAAAGAAACAGGATTTGGACAATTTATAACAGCAAATATTGAAAGAATCTACGTAGAACAAAAAGCACACATCATAATAAATGGCGAGAAGACAAAGGAAATAAAGATACAAAAAGGGACCAGGCAGGGATGCCCGTTGTCGCCGCTGCTATTTATTTTAGTATTGGAAATCTTAATGTACAAAGTCAGAAATGATAAGTCAATTCAAGGAATAAAAGTAAAAAATCAGGAGTACAAAATTATAGCATACGCGGACGACTTGGCAATAGTATTGGAAGACCCTCTGCAAAACGTTGAAAATTTAATGAAAGTAATTGCTGAATTTGGAAAATATGCAGGCTTTAAAATTAACAAAGAAAAAACTTTAATAATACCAAGGAACATTACGAAAAAAGAAGAAGATATTTTGGAAAGAGTATCTGGTTGTAAAATTGAAAAAAAGGTGAGATACTTAGGAATTTGGATTTCGAATAGAAGCTTAGATTTATATGACAACAATTACAAGAAAACCTGGGGAAAAATAAAAGAAGATTTGAGTAAATGGAAAAAGTTGGAGTTATCTTTACTTGGACGTATAGCTACAATAAAAATGTCGGTGCTTCCTAAATTAATGTTCTTATTTCAAAACCTACCGATTCTGCTAAACGATAAACCATTTAAAGGTTGGAAAAGAGACCTGAGTGACTTCATCTGGAATGGGAGAAAACCAAGAATAAAGTGGCAGACGTTAATGGAAAGGACTGAAAGAGGAGGAACATCTCTACCAGACCTTAATCTGTACTACAGAGCGTGTAGTTTGATATGGACATTTGAATGGATTAAACTAAAAGATAGGAAACTGTTAACGATAGAAGGAGCTGGACTGAGAATGGGATGGCATGCATATCTGGGATACAATAAGGAAGAAGTGCATAAGGGCTTCAACGATAACATCGTGAGGAAGGCACTGCTACGAAATTGGAAAAAGATTCAACTGTTATATTATAACAAACTCCCAAGATGGTTGTCCCCAGCCGAAGCCTTCCTCAGTAGATGGGGTCAGGTGGGGAAAACAAATAAATGGATTACGTATGCAGATCTAGTTAAGAAAAACAAAGATGGGCTGGTAATATTTAAAACAAAGGAAGAATTGAAGGAAGAAGGATGGGACATAAATTGGCTGACATACCAACAACTAAATAACAGGTTTAAGTGGGATAAAGAAAATATGGGCATTTTGGAAGAGCAGACGGATGTGGATAAGGTAATATGGGGAGAAGAAAAGAAGAAAATAACTAAATTGTATAATTTGTTTCTCTCCAGGCGACTTGAGAAAGAGGCAGTGAGGGAAACAATGATCAAATGGGCGAGAGATATTGGAGAAGTCATAAATATGGAAGAGTGGGAGACAGCTTGGAAACAAACAAAGAAGTTTTCATTATGTCAAGCATTGAAAGAAAACTACCTAAAAATAAGCAACCGCTGGTATTTAACTCCAGTAAAGTTAAATAAAATATTTGGAAAAGAACAAAGAGCGTGTTGGAAATGTGAGAAAGTAGCAGGTACACTGATACACATGTGGTGGCAATGTTCAGTTATGAAGAAGTATTGGACAAAAGTACATTTAATAATACAAAAAATACTCAGCACGCAATTTGAATTTAGCCCCAAACTGTACTTATTGAATATTACATCGATGGTAGAAAAAGAAGTTGTTAAGAAACATTGGAGAATGCTAATATATCTGTGTACTGCAGCGCGCATGAACGCGGCAAAAAAATGGAAGAGCAAAGAAACACCGTCAATTGATGACTGGTTGGATAAAGCCTTGGAGATGAGAGACAATGATAAATTAACACATATTTTGAATAAAAAACCAACTGATAAATTAGCAATGGAATGGTCCCCGCTAACTAACTATTGTAGGAGGAGATGGAATGTCGGTAGAGATGAGGAGATTTAGGAAAGAAGCAGGCATAAAAAAGAGAGATAAAACAGTAGTGATGATAAGGAAGAACGGAGAAATAAGTGGGTAACGAACTGCTAGTATCTAGATATGAAGTATGATTAAGATAGTAAAAGGGAGGCACGGTAAATAAATTAAGGAGGGAAGATAGTCTTTGAGTTATTCTCTACGAAGGAAGTCAGTTCAATTTTAAAATTTAAGTATAGATTTTCTTTGTCTTCTATAAAAAATAAAATATGACAACTGTAAACAATATGTAAAAGAGAAATGGTACTATACACATACTGTAATCTTGTGAAACTTTAATAAATATATATTAAAAAAAATAAAAATAAATGATGAAACAGTATATATGACCTGCAAGAGAGGTTTCCAAAATGGGGTCCTCACAGAAAGACCTCGTATCTAGTGCCCACTAGTCTGACATACCCTTTACAAAAATCCACTTCACTATATAGGAACCTATTTCCATAAAGCTTTGATACTACTGCTAGCATTTGTCTTAGTAACTGGAAGAGAAAACTTCCCATGTTCCAATTGACCTTTGGGATGACACTGAGACAAGCTAAAAATAAATGGTTTTATGTGTTATGGTTATTACAGATTTGGAATTCTGGTTACTACAGTTTTGGAATCTCCAGTTGCTATGTAGTAATGTTTCATATAAACATTAGATACCCAGAGAGGCAGGGGAATTTAAAAGACAGTATCAGTGAATTTACACCTTAACAGAAGAAAAACCAAAAGGCTGACGGAGAAAGCAAGTTTTTCTAAGAGAAAAGACATCCATGGATCCCCCACCCCCTGCAGACTCTGGAGAAATAGTGACATCAAGTGAACTTTTATTGGACTTTGAGTTTTAAAAAACCTTGCAGAATAATTACAACACCCAACTAGAAAGCAGAGTTTAAAATGCAACGTTTTCTTCTGTTTCAATAAGTACTTTTGAGCATTTGGCTCCTCAGTGATTCTCTACAAAAATAATTTTTATTTAGTGATCAAAGAGTTGGACTATGATGGGGACATCCAAAATTCAAATCCCTGTTCAGCCAGGAACCATACTGGCTGGAAGACTGTATGACTTGTTGTCCAAAAAAGTAACTTTCCTAGGCTTTATAAGTGGTGATCAGGACCCTCTTTTGCCCTCAATCATACCGCTGGAAAGGTAAGACAGAAGGCAGGAGAGACAGAGGGCCCATATATACAAGGGAATAAAATGTGGATTGGTGCACAGTAATGCCAATTCACAGGAGCTTTCATTTGTCTCCATGGTCTCCCCTCCCCCCAAGATTGCTGGTGTGCAAAGCTATCTGTTTTTGCTGTTGAAATGGGCATACTAGTGACTCATCCTGGATGCAGCCTTATTTGAGAACTCACGATGAACAAGTCTTGAAGAGAAACGACAATGCAGAAAGAATCACAACCCGGAAACATCACCCAAGGAGACCTTCTGCTGTGCTTTCTGCAACCGGACTTGTTTATCTCGGATTGGCCTTTTTAGTCATCAGTGCACTTGCAGAAAGCGCGGGATGACTCCTTCCTGAATCTTCGTTTGCGAAGAAAAGCCAGAGAGAGAGAGAGAATCAAGATGGCAGGCGTGAGTGAATTATGGTTTTATTCTCCCCACGTTGCTGCCACCAAACAGTTAAAAAAAAAACACTAAATCCAAGGTGCAGAAGAGCAATCTTCTGCTTAAACGAACAAAAAAAGAAAAAAAGAAAAGTTGTTTGGTTGCCTCAGCACATGATCACTATGGCGAAAATCCAACATGGTGGTTCCAGGCACTGCCTTGTTAGCTAGCTCTGCCCCCTCGCGCATATCCAACAATTCAGCTATCAGCTTCAGGAATGCCATGATGTGATTCAGTTGCCCTAACGAGCAGGAGTGCACATTTCCCCTGCAGTTTTTTAAAAACTCGGGAAAACTGCTGAAGTCTTGAAATATGTGGGTTTTGTGGGTTTTGGCCCCGGCCTTCCAAATACTGCAATTCAACACAGGATCTCATTAAGACAGGTGGAATTCCCCACAGATTCCATAAGGATTTTTTTTTCACCATCTAGACAACCCCAGAATCTTCTCCATTTTCCTCTTTCCAGTTATTCCCACCCCTGGCCTTTCCTCTTTCCCTGCTTTCATGCCATCTTACCACGGTCAAGGAGTTGCACAGGCTCAGAGGGTGGAGAGGGCTTGCTGTTGGCCTTGGCTGTCACTGTGAGTACACGGAATATGTATCGAATACCCTTCTTCAGAGCAAGAACAGTGTAAGTAGTGTGGCGCAGACTCGTGGCAAAAACGGTCCAATGGCTGGTATCCAGGACCTGCTGCTGGAGGGTATAGGTCACAGTGGCAGGGTCTGAGCACAGGATGAGAAAGAAGTTCCAGTAACTAGCCAGTAAGGCAATGGCCCACACACTCGGAGTTAGGACTTCTGTGCCTCACTCCCCAAAATTAACACTTCAGTAGTGGGGAGGCATGGACTTATTTGCATTGGGCCATGGCAATCTTTGCCATAGATTGAACAGGAGAAAAATATATAGCTTCTTCCCTAAAGCTCATTATCATCTTTTAGGTCCCTGTAAATAGTAGCTTTTGGTAAAGCCACAACTCGTTTTTAGACCCTATGGGTTTCAAATATATGTGCAGAGGTGCATGGACAGTATCTACTGAAATCTTTGGGTAGCTGGTGATAGATTTATTCGCCAATGCAACTCTTTACTCGTTTCTATGACTAGCAGAGCCAGAATAAATTAAGCAGAACAGTACCAAATACACAATAAATTATACAAAATAATATTAATTGTGCCTATTTGCCTATATGCTGTATAGGCACAAAACTCAGCATTTCTTGAATCAGATTTGTTTGGGGGTGGGGAAGAGTCAATAGACTTGACAAAAACTAATCAGTGCACATATTAACACACTCTCCAATTAATTTATGAAAATATGTAATGCCTCCATGCCTACCAGCAGCATACAGAGCAAGTGAACTGTATCACACATCAGTGGCAGCTGTCAATTGATGTGTGGGCTTTGTTTGTGATACAAGTACCAGATTGTGCATGGATCTGCCCAGTGACAAATGCCAGTCGCTCAGTGGAGACATCTGCTTCCCCTATCCCACCCAAAGATAACACTAGCCCCACAGCAGAAAGCATCTGGGAGCTCATGTTCTGTGACTTCTTCATATGCAAGATTCCGCTGTTGGAAATCTGCTTTCTTCACAATCTCACTTCCCACTAATGTGTCTTCCTGGACTTGCTTACCAATGGCAGAATCAAGCCACTTAGGCTTGTTCCATTTCAATGTGACAGCTCGGCCAGTGACAGCAACTATGGAAGGCGGCCCATCAGGGGGTGTGGGCACCACATCTGTAAGACAAAGCATGGAGACTGAGCACCCACAGAGAGCACAGCAAAAGGCAAAGAAACAAGATTGTCTGCTTTCTAATCCGAAACCACATTTCCTCTTTCCACCTCCCTCCACCAACTTCTCCAGAGGATTCTGAAACCTCAGTACTTATTTTCAACTAGTGGGTGCTTCAGTCACTTTGATGACTCAAGGATATTGTTGGGTCTCCCGCCCATAGGAGATCAAGAAATGAAAACTGAGAGCCATCAGAAAACATGCAGTATCGACACTTCCGATAAAGAACCAGAATTGCCTGCAGCAACTTCTGGGAGGGTGTGAAGCCAAGATCTGTGCCTAGCCCATCCTTCTCAAACTTGGTGCCCTCCAAATGTTTGGGCTACAGTTTCCCTCATCCCCAACACTGGCATGCTGATGCAGAACAGGAGCTATCTCCGCTGCCTTCCATCCTTACCTGTGACATAGAGGTGTGCATAGCAGGTGGCCTTGCCAACTTTGTTGGCAATGACACTTTTATAGACTCCAGCATGGGCATGACTAATGGAGGGGAAGACCAAGCGGTGCACATCTTTGTCTGCAAAGGACAATGGAAGACAGAAGAATTGGGAGGGGAGGAAAAGGAAAGGAAAGGAAAGGAAAGAGTGGAGAAAAGGGTTATACAACCTTTGTAAGAAGTAACAGGAGCACAGATACACAAGAGAATGGCAGGCATGGTCTTGGGAAAATAAGTAAGAGATATGTGTTGGAAGAGAGGTGGAATCTTATAGATGCTGATGTTAAGGACATGGTGTCTTAGAGATCTGGTGGGCACAAGGTGGGAATAAACACATCTACTTTTTGAACCAGAGCTCTCAGAATTCTCCTGCCAGCATGGTCAGGGGGGCCATACTAGCTGGTAGATTTGTGACGCTGTATTTTTTTTTATTTATTTTTTGTTTTTTGAGCGCTGGTCAGAGCCAGGGTGATATAGGTGGACACTATGGTTCCAACCATCTCTCAGACTACCATGCTGTGGCAGCAGAACAAGCAGAAAAGTGCCAATAAAGGAGCAAAAAGGGATGCAAACAAAATTTAGCCTAAGCTGGGCACAGTTTACACTATGGGTGTTTCTAGAGGCTATCACAGGGTTGCCCTGCCTCATTTGTGGAGAGTTATAAAGATTACCAAAGAAATAATCATGGTCTTCCATTTGTAATCCTCCAGTGTTTCCCCAACACTACTGCTTTTCTGACCACAAATATCAATTAAGGAAAGGTGGTATAACTGCATTGTTGTTTTTTTTTAAAAAACACCAAAATAAAATGGTAGCATTAGAAGCCAACCATCCAGAAACTTGGGGAATAGTGTACAATTAGGAGCATGGCTGTCCATTTCCATGGGACTTACACAGGAGACAGGGCTGGCCCAAAACATTTTGCTGCCTGAGGCAAAGAACAAGATGACACGTCTCTACAACAGCTGAGAGTAACTGCAGTGAAATTGTTACTTGAACACTGCTGATGGGATAGCATCCTCTGCCCCACACCTGAGAGCAGCAAGCTAGTTTAGGGAGTGAAGGACACGCATGGTGGGGATGGGATGAAGAGAAGCCAGGAAGCTGCCTCCACTGTCAGCAATACCTACTGCATGAAGGGGACTGCCTCAATCTAATGCCAAGGCCATCCATAGGAGGAAAACTTCCCCATAGATCATCCTCATATTATTTGTGAAAAGAGAAGATGGGTGTCACTTAGTTTAATGTTTCAAGGCCCAATATATTTTGGTACTTTGCTTCAAATGAGTACTGTCTTCTTTTAATTTGCAGTGAGAAAGGGCTCAGTCAGTACTTCAGTTTCCGCTGGTGCTTTCATGTCTAGGATTGCAAGCAAGGCCCATTCCCACAAAGGCTAAAAGACACCCCGTGGTGCCAGAGGTTGGCATGCTCGGGCATTTGATGTAGATTTTGGGCCCTACAGGGAACCCACTGTCAAGATACCCCCCTCCCAGCCTCTCTTCCCACCACTGCCCCTTACTCACTTACCTATTCTTTTCTTCTGGCTGAGAAGGAATGGGCAAGAAAAAAGAAGGGAGAGGAGTAGGCACCACTGCTTGCATAGCTACCCATTTCTTTCCCTGGCTAGCAACCAACCAGGCAATGGTGTTGAACAGAAGCTGCAGGTGGCAGCAAGGTAACCCAGGAGGTTGTGGGCACATTGAGGGTACCGGGCTCAAAGGTACTCCTCCAGACCCTGGACCCAGTCTTGTTTTACATGGCAATTCCTGTACATGTATGTGCATGCATATGGGGGGAACCCAAGGGATGGAACCCCCTTGGGTCCCATACTGGGAGAAAGGTGGGATATAAATTAAATAAATATCAGCAAATACACTGCATCATCCTGCGCTCATCAGTGCTCTCAATACGCCGGCCATTGTGGAACCAGGTGATGGTGGGATAGGGCAACCCGGCTACTTGGCACTCTAGCATGGCCTCCTTGGATTCCAGCACATCCAGGTCATGGAGTGGCCGCAAGAAGTCCGGCATGGTGAAGCGTTCCACTTCACTCTCCCCTTGCTCTGGCTCCTCTGGGATGGATGGCATCTTCTCCAGCTTGGAGCTGCAAGGGGAAGGGAGAAATCTAAATGACAGCAGCCAGCTCCACCACAGGGCAGCTATCATGCTCATGGGGCACATTGCAGCAGCCCACAAAGGATGGCCACAGAGGGAGAATGTTACCTCTTTTCTGGGGGTGGTGAGCAAAGGACAGCCTGCAGCCACATGCCCCCCCCCGCTGTTTCTGTGGCTCTCCATCACCACCCTTTCACTGACCAGAAGGGGTTAAATTTCTCTTCAGAAAGCCTCCAGGAGTGGAAATTCACCTTTTGAATATGTTCTGTTCCCCCCTCTGCCCCATACTGTTTAACATATAAAATTATACTTTTTAGAAAATCAGAAGTGGTCTTTCAGCCAATTGGGGTGGGTAGGGTATTGCAGGTTTTATTTTTGGCAGATTTGGTAGTCCATACATTCACAGAGAGCCCCCAAAACAGAAGATTGGCTTCTGGGCCTACTCCAACTGCCCATTCCTGAACTACGGTACCCTGACAGACCACAGAGAAAACCACCTTTGTTACCAACCCAAGGTCATGTTTCACAGGAATAACCATGGCAGAATGTTCTAAACAAATGAATCACAGCAAAGGAAGAAACCTTCAGGGAAGGAAGGTTTCATGCAAATACTCCCCATGTACAAAAGGACGGAAGGCTCATTGTTAATAACTGGAAATCAAGTGATTCCCAAGGGGTGGTGAAAATATAAGATGTGGATTCCAGAATGATGGCTGGGTCAATCTCATCCTACTGTGGGAGGATGGAAGTGGGACAGGGAGTCTGGAATCCCCAACTGTTTGGTTTGGCAACCAAATAAGTAAGATCACCAAGGGTGATAAGAGAAATCAGCTGGGGAATACACTTCTCCCAGGCAGCTTTGCAAATAGGAAATTACAGGGAACTCTAGTTATCTTCACACTGTGTTGGAATAATAGGCACCCTATTTAATTCAATCTACATGCTGTCCCATGGCTACCAAAAATTGCTCCTTATGGCTACAGGAGCAGCTTTTGTCAGCCATGGGACAGGATGCTGATTGCATTAAATGGGGCAACTATGTTGCATAGATAGTGTAATCACTTCAGGACTCTCTCCACACTTAAGAGGAATGGAAAATGTTTGGCTCTAATGAAAGTTGAGCTATTTGTGCAATCAGGCCAATATCTTGGTTGTCTGGGTAATACTTCTCACTCCCCTGGACAGCGAGATAACTGCTTGTTTTTATGCAGTGCCAGAGATATCTGTTATTCTGTTACAACTGATTAACTCTCCTAGTTCTCCTTTATGTTACATGTAATCAGTTCAATTGGCCTTAATATAAAATGTCTTTATTTATTTTTTTGCTAATGTCCCTCGTTTTAACCATGCTAATTATAGCTGCTGATGCATAAGGGGATTTGTGCTCTGAAGAGTGTGTGCATTTACAAAACCTGGAACAGGATAACAGAAATGGAATACCCCGAGGAAGCCTGTGAGGGCTGCAAGCAAGGCCCATTCCCACAAAAGCTAACAGACACCCCATATTTATGTATTTATGTGTGCGTGCTTAGGAGCCATTGTGATAGAGAGTACATTCCAGAGGGCTGCATATGAGCTTTGGCCAGTGAGAACAGCAGCTGGATCTGGTTCTCATGAATACAGAGTGACTCCCAGATTTAGCAGTTCAGAAAAGGGGGGGGGGAATAATTCATTCACTTATGTCAACAGAACAATCCATTTAAGATGAATAAGGGGTTCTTCACACAAAACGGAAGTAAAGCCCAAGAGTAGCGTGTCCTTCTTTGCCTTATCACACAACATCAGTGTGCTTCAGCTATTCTCTCATTCTGGTCCTATGGGAGATGGTGGTAAAGGTGATTCTTTTTGTTAACAGAGTTTTCTACTTAGTAAAAAGACTAAGGATGCATTTATCACCATCCTCTACAGGACCAAAATGAAAGAACAGCTGAACCATGCAGACATCATGCAATAAGGCAAGGCAGGGTGCGCTATTCTTGGGCTTTAAAGCCACTTCCCTTCCCTCGTGCGATAAGGCTGTAAGTTAATAGTACATAGCAGCCTTCTCCAATACGACACACACCAGACTATGTGTTGGACTGCAAGTCCCATCAGTCATGCTATCTGAAGATGATGGAAGTTGTGGTCCAACACATTCAGAAGGGCTCCACGTTTTAGGCAAGGCTGGTATATAAGAATAATTTCCAGCTGTTCAATGCCTAATGTTAATCCAGAACTGAGGGGAAAGAAGGTCTGGGTAGTTAGAAGCCAAAGAAAACAAATAATACTAACCTTGTGGAGGATTTAAAATGCCCCAGGTCTTAAACACACCCCAGAAATAATAGCACCTCAGGGCATGGTATGAATCAGAGGACATAGGTTATATCAATGTAACCAGATTACAATAAGGACCTATCTGCTGGCAATCCCTTTGCCATAGGGAGTATTAACATGTCCACATCTGCCAATGTCTGCCATTTAATAATACGTTTCAGCAGCTGCCACCCCACTCAATCACCCTTCCTCCTCCTTGCACTCACATCTGGGAGCTGGCTGCCAGACGTGGCTCCTCCACATACAGCTCTGCAGTGCACTCAGCTCGGCCGTGCTTGTTGTTGGCAATCACACCATACTGTCCCTCATCCTCGGAGTTCACGTGCAGGAGGACCAGAGAGTGCAGCCCCCCATCCTGGTATACACGCACAGTTTCCCCCTCTTGCACAGGCTGGCCTATATCAGACACCATATTCAGAATCTGGCCCAGAAGAGAGGAGAGTACACAGAGAGGCAGGCACTCGCCCTTGACAGATGTGAATTGTGTCACAACATCTGGAAGACCACACATTCCCCACCCCAGATGATAGCATTTGGTCCACTATATGGAAAAGGACAGAAACCACCAGGAAGTTATGACCAATAGTGGATAGAATTCTGTTGCCTCCTCTCCACATCCCAGAAATATGGGGGTGAGAGGTATCTTGGAGTTGATGGCATAGCGGTAGTTAGGGCATACAGTACCCCACACAATAGCCTCACTGCAAATGTGGGAGAGTTCTTTCATCAGCAACTTCTAGGTCAACAACACACAGCCATGTCACTCAGAACTGTGGCTAGGTTCAGAGGTGGGAAATAGGTATTCATAGGGTAAGGCTTACCATGCACTCGAGAATCATGGACCTTGTGGCCTGCTCTCTCTGCATTACCAAGGCTGACTTGAATAGATGGGAAGTAGTTTTGTATATATTTGCCCTCCCACTGCAGCCAAGATGGCTTGAATTTAAAGTATCAAGTAATCCAAAGTCTCCTGTACTAGGGATAGATGAATCTATCAGTTCTGCTTCTTCTCACGTTCAAATCGTTGTAATCTCTGCTTCTTCTACTCAAATTTATGAAGGCAATTCCAAAATTGTTAAGTTCTTGGTCAAATTCAATACTTATAGGTATATTCAGTATAAAGAGGATCATATTGTACCTGTCTACCATATAGCTGTTAATAATGAGAAGCCTGTCAGAGAAAAAGCGTTGGCAGACTTAACATGGTTGAATGCTTGAAGAGCCAAAGCTGAACCCCCTCTGCTTGGACAGGTGAATCTGGCCATTGATTTAAAAACAACCTTCAAATTCTTTCTGTCATTTGGGGAAGTTCTTATGGGAAAAAATCAACCAGATGAAATCCTCACCCATCCCTAATGGGGACAATTACCAAAACGTGTCCAGGTGATGGTTGGTGGAGGGTCCCCGCTGATTTTGCAGTCAAATCGTGCTGCGCGTCCTTCCACTACAGCCACAGGTTCCAGTTTGCGGGTGAAGAGTGGCTGGCGCGAGGGCCAGACTGTCAGCTTGGCACTGCATGTCAGCTCATCTGTAAGGCACAATGGATGGTGAGCTACCAATACCCAGAGGGCCCTGGGAACAACTTCTACTTCTTGTCTAAAGACCTCAGCATCACCCAGAGACATCACAGTCAGAAGCCTGCATCGACAGCAGCTTGTGAGACTAGTTTGTTCTTGTTCACTTGACCACAAGGATGTTTGTACTTGTGAGGTACTGAGGGCAAAAGAAGGAACAAAGCTCTGAGAGCAGAGGTTTAGGGTATTAAGAAAGAAGGAGGACTATCGATTTAGGAATAAAGAATTCATTCAGTAATTGAAGTGGCTGCATTGTTGTTTCATGCCTTGAAGTTGTTCTTCTATTTATGATGACACTAAAGCAAACCTAACACAGGGTTTTCTTGGCAAGATTTCTTCAGAGGGGGTTTACCACTGCCTTCTTCTAAGGC
Organism: Gambelia wislizenii; assembly: GCA_030847615.1. Taxonomy (NCBI): domain Eukaryota; kingdom Metazoa; phylum Chordata; class Lepidosauria; order Squamata; family Crotaphytidae; genus Gambelia; species Gambelia wislizenii. The sequence goes on along the minus strand of JAUMIR010000001.1, from coordinate 335,186,913 downwards.
TATGGAACTAAAAGTACTAAATGAACTGCCTCAAAGTTGCTTCTCTGGTTTCCAATATCTCTAATTCTCCTCAGGACCATGAGGATTGGAATGAGATTATCCAACTTTTTTCTGCTACTGCTTTTGTACATTAAAAAAAAATCCTGATCTACAGAAATGAATCATTGGATGTTTTTCTCCTCACATAACATCTCTATGCTGAGAAAGTCTTCATCTGCTATATGTCTGCATATAAAATTTCTATTAGAGATTCAGGAGCCAGGCCAGGATGGGGAAAGAATAAAATAGCAACCCTGCCTACACCCTTTCCTCCAAATCTGACAGTCTCTGATCTAATGCCTACACAGTAAGAGAATACTGTACAAGCGCCTTTGTATGAGACCTGATACCAACCTCCCACCTCTCTGAAATATAATGTCTGTCACTCCTTGGTGTTGTAGCTGTCACCTGGCTTGAGTATCATATCTGCATTTCTAAGAGAAAATATGAGTGTAAATAAGAGGTATTTGTCTTCCTATAAGGCGGCCCATGTTATACTTGCTAACAGAGCTACTGTACTTATTTTATTTATCTTAAAAGTTTCTGTACTGTTCCTTGATAACCAGGGCAGTGTACTTAGGATTTGCAGACTGAAAACTGGAGACAGCTCTTGTACCTTTAATGGTTGTGTAGAAGAGGAATTTCAGCAGGTGTTGTTCATCATGCAGCCAGATAACATGCAACACTTGCTGAAATTTCCTCTGTTACACAACCCTTAAGGATACAGGACCTATCTCCAGTTTTTACTCTGTCAACCCTAATGTAGAAACAATGATATAGAAATAGTATGAAGTTCCAGTAAAATCAGACAGACCAAGCTAGACTGAATAACTGAATTAGACTTGGACGTTTACCACACAGAGGTCCGAAGGTGCAATGATTTTGTCATGTAAATGACGGATTTATATTAATTTTGCACCACATGTATCAGCCCATTCCGGAACAGAGGCAGAAGAACAAGCAAGTTAGCGCTTTTTGCATACCACATTGGCGTTCTCTGCCCCTCCTTCCCATCATTTTTCCATATCTGTGTCAGTCTTCTCCTTCTCACGTCACTTCCTTGCGTGATTGTGTGCATGCGTGATCTTGTTGATCTATCTGTGTTTGTGTTTGGATTTTGCATGATCTCGCGATACTTTGCCCTCTGCCCAGGATTTTCTGCAAGTAGCGCATGCGTACTTAGCACCATGGATGTCGCTGTGATATGACTGGAGCACTTTCAGGGCACGCTATTTGCACGTTAAATATGCCCGTCAGTTGCTTTCATTGATCAACTTTGTTTGCATTATCCCAAGGCATCGCGCTAAAATTTGAAAATTAAAAGCAGCGCCAGGATGTCTGTGTTGGATGCATCAGGTCTCAAAAAAATGGCCACCAGAAGTTGAACTGAGAAGATTGCAGGGGTGGAGTGAATAGTGAGCAGCCTAATCACGCCTTGCGTAATCACATGATGAAGAGAAAACAGAGACAGAGGGAACACTGAATACATACGGCATCGTGTGGGCCGCGAAAATTCAACCCAACACTGAAGCGCTTTCACGATGGAAAAAAGCCTTGTGTGGTGAACGCCTGAAGCTGGGGATAGATAGACGTAAGTTTCTTTCCATAGAGATAAAGCCAATTTTAAAAAAGGGACTGCTGTTTGTGAAAACATATGTTCAGCCCACTGTTGTTTCCTGCGGAGAGATGCTGGTCAGGGCATGGAAGTAGCAAGTTAAAAGTAACATTTTTCTTTTTTATGGGGTGGGAGTAACAACAGAGTAATAAGGGCAGAACATATCCCACTTCAAAATAACATAATGAGAGGGGGCCATGTTGCCTTATTGGTATAGTGGGCAACATTTTCTAGTTAGTCTTCAATATTACTTTTAAAAAACATTTTGGCATTTTGAAGGGTTTTTCATAAAGCTAAAAAAAAATAAAAAATAAAAAGCATTGAGTAACACAACTACTTACTTTTTAAAACAGTGGCTCTTCACCTTTTCTTTACCAGGGACCCCCTTTAAATATCTTTTGTTGCTGTGGATCTCCACAACTTAACTCAAGATTTAAAACTATAACAACAACACAATTACACCATCCAAACCATCCAGCCAAACCATCCAGCCAGCAGGCCTTCTTCGCCTTGGCTCATGTCAGGTGGCCGCTGACAGGGAGGAGGTAGCCAAGCAGACTTCAAGCCTTCGCAGACCCCCTGTGAGGACATTGCAGCCCCCTGGGGGTCCTCAGACCACAGGTTAAGAACGACTCTTGTAAAACACTGTAATCAGTAACAACCTTACTTTTCAAACATTATAGCAGGTAACAGATAAAAATTACTTTTAAAAAGTAACTTCCCAAATACTGAGCTTGGCAGATTTTCATACTCTTTCAATAACCTGCAAAGTCTATTTGAAAAGAACAGAAAGCAGGTTGAAAGAAATACATGGGCACAGCAGGGGAAGCAAGACAACTCTCAAACTATGTTTTAAAAGCTATTGGTTGTCTTCAGCTTGGAAAACTCTTTCAAATGATAGCTGTTCACCAGGTTGGGAAAGATGAGGGCCAAGTGAAGCTGACTCAGCAGAGAGCTTCTCCCTCAGGGTGAAGTGATAATGAAGGACCCATTCTACCATGCTAAATAAAAATGATGGGGTGGCTCTAGCCACTGCATCTTTCACTGGGATGGATGTGGTCCTGAAGAGGAAAGGGTTTGGGGCTTCTGTCCTATACAAAGGCCATATATTATTAGTGTTTACAGTATGTGAATGTGTCATATTGGTAGGCATTCAAGAGATAGGGCCTTTTCAGTGGGGGCCCCATCTCCGTGAAACATAAAAGGATGTATGTTTGGTCCTTCCCTAATTGTAAATGCCTCGTCTAAGACTTTTCTATTTCAAGCTACTTTTAGTTAATGATACTGAGAGAGGTTTTTAACTATAGCTATAAGTTGTCTTTGAACAAGGGGTTGTCTATATGGTGAAAATACTCCTCACAGAATTTGCTCAGAAAATGAGCTGTCTTAATGGGATCCCACATTGTCTCATTGTATTGTGAAGGAGGGTGGCCAAAAAGAGGGAAAACTACAAGAGAAAAGCATTTACAGTTTTCCCCGACTTTTAAAAAAAGCTCCAGTGATATGCGCATTTTTGCTTGTTAAGACAAGCTATTCAACATGAATTGCTTCCCCATACAAGACAAAGTACAAACCTGATTGGCTGGATGAGCTCAGGGGGCGGGACTGGGTTACAGGGCAAGCGACCGCTGCCACCATGTTGGATTTTTGCCTTAGCAAGTGATCATTAAGGCGATGAAATGGGAATTTTTGCTCTTTCTCTGTCTCTTTTTTTGTTGGAAAGGTGGAATATTGCTTGTGCACACCATAGAAATAGGTTTGTTTGTTTTTAAGTTCAGTGGTGGCAGATTTAAAAATGCAAGCAACATCTCAACTACAGGCATGGAAGACTTGCTATTACTGTGGAGCAGTCCAGTTTTTTTTTCCCTTCATGTAGACAAGCCCAAGGTTAATTGGTTTGATGTGTTTGAGACTGGATGGCCATCTGTTGGGGGTGGTTTGATTGTATATTCATGTAAGGCAAGGGGATGGACTGGATGGTCTCTTCCAACTCTATGATTCTATTATCTGAACTGCTAGGCTTCATTATGATGTTTTTATTCTGCTGTTTCAGTTTAAATCCTTACATGGTACTTTACATATTTAAACTTTTTTCATGATACTGATTGTGAGTTGTTTTCAGAAGGCTTCTGCCCTGAGCACTAGCATAAAAATACAAAAACAGACAGGAGTACATTGTCTGTTCTTCAGAAATTTATTTTCTCCCCTGTCCAGCTTTGCCCAATTAAATTGTAAGCTACCGCTTCCTAGGATTTCTCATCATCCAGGATGTCAAGTACTGAATTGAATTACAGGCATTCTGTAACTCTGTTATACTGTGCTCCTAATCACCATACCCTGGGAACCTGTCTATTTTCTTCTTCCTAATTGATTAACTGCCTAGCAAAGAACAGAAAGATCCTTTCCTGTAAGGAATAGAGGAGGAAGCTGATGTCATGCAAATCAAGCTAGAGTCAATACTGCTTAGCAGGAAAGCAGTGGCTATTTTTCAGCACCCTTTGCTTTGAAGAAGGGGGTCACAGAGGGGCATGTAGGGAGGATATGTCAACAAACAATCCCTAAAAATTCTGTCAGTGGAAACTGTAGTCTTGGTCCCTTGTATTTGTTGCTGACTTCTTAATGTAAGCTGGTGAATTTGGAAACCTGGAAACCCTGCCTTATGAGGAACAACTTGGGGAGCTGGATATGTTCAGCTTGGAGAAGAGGAGAGTGAGAGGTGATGTGATAGCTATCTTTAAATATCTGAAGGGATGTCTGTAGGCTTGTTTTCTGCTGCTCAAGAGACTATAGCAGGAACCAATGGATTCAAATGATAAGAAAAGAGATTCCACCTAAATATTAGGAAAAGCTTTTTTACTGTAAGAGCTTTTGGACAGTGGAATAGTTTGCCTCAGAGGGTGGTGGACCCTCTATCTTTGGAGGTCTTTGAACAGAGGTTAGATGAGCATCTTTCAGGAATGCTTTAATTGTGTATTCCTGCATGGTAGGGGCTTGGATTAGATGGCCCTTGTGATCCCTTCCAACTGGAAAATTCTGTTATTCTATGCTATGATTCTATGAACTAGGAAGCCCAATTAATTCTTTTTCTCCTTGTTTGCATGCACACTCACCCACCCACCCACAGACACACACAGAGTATTCAATATTTAGTAACTTAAGCATCAGGCAACACATAGCATTTGAAATATTTGTGGCTGCTCAGTTCTTTATACTCGTCCTCTTTCCAGGTTACCCCATGTTTTTCCATAAAATGTTTGCTTGTTCAGTTCCTTATGAAGTGGATAGGAAATGCTGGATTTAGATGTATGGTTCTGAACTATGGTGTTCCTCCACTCATCTTCAAAAGAAACAGGTAATCTAAAGGCAGGAAAAGTCCAGCAGAGCTGGAGGCATAAATGGATTATGATCTTGATGCTCACTGCCCCCAAGCAGCTGTCTCTCTGCCACCATGCATTACTCCCACCATCTCCTATATCTGTTCCCACTTGCAGACACCTCTAAAAATGCCTCCTTTGCCCATATTCCCACGTTGCGCCTTCCTCCCCATCACAGATGCATTCACAAGGTAGGAGAGAGAGAGAAATGCTACCTTGCTTGCATTTATAAGTGTTTTTTTTTTAAAAAGCCACATCCATCAGAGGTGCCACATGAGGGGAATTGAAGACTTCTAGAAGGGGATGGGGGACAGAAAAATCAGGGGGTGGGAATAGGTCATGGCCAAAGCCATTTCAGGTCTTAAGCCTCTTGAGACATTCCTCCATGTTAACCTGTATAGAAGCTGTTTTTTTGAATCATCAACAAAAGGTCATCTGCAGCAAATAAAAAGTTTGTTAGAGTAATCTACTTCTTTGGGAGAAGGATTGGGGCCCAAATACAGTTCTTAGTCTTAACTAGACCTACTTTGTAAGTCAAAACTTATGCAAGTTTCATTGATTCTGTGGGTCTACTCTAATTGGTACAGAGACAGTGTGAAGTAGTGGTTTGAGCATGGGACTAGAACTCTGGAGACCAGGGTTTGAATCCCCACTTGGCCATGGAAACCCACTGGGTGACTTTGGGCAAGTCATACTCTCTCAGCCTCAGAGGAAGGCAAAGGCAAACCTCCTCTGAACTAATCTTGCCAAGAAAACCCCATGATAGGTTCACCTTAGGGTTGCCATAGGTCAGAAATGACTTGAAGGCACACAACAACAAACTCTGATTAGAACTAGCAATTATACTTAATTAAGTATACAGGAAGTCAAAACATGATTGCTTGGATGTGCGCAGGGGATAGGCTTGCTGGCCACGAAGTGGCCGGAGCCGCTATTATTGTTTTTCATGGAACCAGTTGTGTGCTATTTTTTAATGGAAGAGTTAAAAAAATGTTTTTTAAGCATAAAATCACTCTTCTGCATCTCTCATATAACAAGGGGGGGAAGGAAATGGAGGGAGCTTTGGGGGAATAATAATGCAGGTAATTCACTCACAGCCACCATATTTTTTTGTCATGGGCATGCTTCGTGTGAACTTCAAACTCAGATAGCTTTCCATGCCAGTGATATTGTGAATGGAGCATGGGAACAAATGAACACTGCTGCAATAGTGAGTTAATGTGCTATTTTCCGCAATTATTTCTCCCATCTAGCTGAGCCCATAGTGATTTGTGCAAATGGTTGTTTATTTATTGCATTGTACATTGCATGGTTGCACATTTCACTTTCAAGACTCCAAGCCACTGAAGTTCTGTGGTCATAAGGAGGAACTGTGCAGTATCCAGTTCCAAGAAGCTCATAGACCCAGCATGTCAGAGGCAAGTGGAGTAGGAGCATTGCCTCTTCCTTCTTTCCTTTCTTTAGAATTTATACTCCATCTTTCTTCCAGGATGGGATCCATTTCAGTCTCCTTACCTGGAGAACTCTGTGGTTAGAACTTTGATGGCTAGCCAAGTACATTAGGAGCTCTTCCTTCCATTTACTAGTGTCAGACAACAGGGCAGCTGCTTATGGCCCTGAGTGCTGTTTAGGGCATGACAACAAAGGAATACTAAGGTGTTAACACCCAAGCTCAGGACTGGAACCATTCAGTGGTTCTGTCTGTAGCCTTCCTTGTGCTTTGATTAAAAATGTATGAAGATCACTTCTATGTGTTTGTAGTAAGCTTGAGTGGAATCATTTTCTCTGCCCACTTTTACAAGTTAAGGAGGATGTGTATATACCAGCTATACTGTATGTAACTTCTCTCTTTGCACAAGTTATCTTTTGGGCATAAATATACATAACTCTACAGGAAGGTCTGTAGAAATGAATTTTGGGCCGCATTAGTTGTTCTGACAGTTCAGAAGCCCCATATATAAGATCCAACATCTTAATATATTTCTTTCACTTCCAGTATAGCATATTATCCTTTGATATGGGTTGAGAGAAAGCAACTCAGGTGATCCAAGGACAATATCACACTATACTGTTTTAGTGCTACTATTCCACTTGAACTGCTACAGCTGCTTCCTCTGGAATCCTGGGATATGCAGTTTAGGGAGGGGCATTTAGAATTCTCAGCCAGAGAGCTCTTAGGCCTCACTAAACTACAAACCCCAGAATTCCACAGGAAGCAGCCAGAACAGTTAAAGTGGAATAATAGCAATATAGTGAGGAATTAGCATTTGTTTCAGACATCTCCATGATGATGAGCTCACTCTGTTACTTCCTCTACTAGACCATGGGCCTAAATCTTATATATACAGATTTAGACTCTGCATTAGTCAGGAAACAAAGGCAATGCTGGTAAAAAACAACGGAAGTTTCTTGCAGCATAGCTCTGGCAGTCTTGGTGCCAAGATGAAAGCAAACACTTGGTTTTTATGCCAGTTTGGGAGCGTAGCAGAAATTAGAAAGATTTGGGATACTAATACAGTGCAGGTCATAGAATTGTAGAATCATAAAGTTGGAAGAAACCACAAGGGCCATCCTGTCCAACCCCCTGCCATGTAGGAATACACAATCAAACCATTCCCAACAGATAGTCATCCAATCTCTGGACTTTTTCAGACACCCCTTACCACACAAGAAGCCTCCAGAACAGTTACGACACTGTCGCGCAGCAGGGGGTTCGTTTTGGACGATCCCGTCCCTCTCTTGGCATCGTCCGTGACTGTTCCAGGTATGATTGGAGGCAGCCGTGCCATATTTTACTCACGAAAGTTGTCCGTGAGTAAAAAATGTCGCAGCTGCCTCCAGTCATACCCGGAACAGTCACGTACAATGCTGAGAGAGGGACGGCGGCGTCCGAAACAGACCCCCTGCCGTGCGACAGTGTCGTAACTGTTCCGGAGACTTCTTGAGTGGTAAGGGGTGTCTGAAAAAGTCCTCTGTTTTAAAACCTCCAAAGAAGGAGACTCCACCACACTACAAGGCAGAGTATTCCACTGCCGAACAGCTCTTACTAAGTTCTTCCTAATATTTAGATGGAATCTCTTTTCCTGTAGTTTGAACCCATTGCTCCGTGTCCTAGTCTCTGGAGCAGCAAAAAACAAGCTTGCTCCATCCTCTGTGTGACATCCCTTCAAATATTTAAACATGGCTATCATGTCACCTCTTAACTTTCTCTTCTCCAGACTAAACATGCCCAGCTCCCTAAGCCACTCCTCATAGGACATGGCTTCCAGACCACCAACCATCCTGGTCGCCCTTCTTTGGACATGTTCCAGCTTCTCAATATCCTTCCTGAATTGTGGTGCCCCGAACTGGACACAGTATTCCAGGTGAGGTCTGACCAAAGCAGAATACAGTGGCACTATTACTTCCCTTGATCTAGACACTATACAGTACTCCTATTAGTGCAGCCCAGAATCACTTTGGCTTTTTAGCTGCTGCATCACACTGCTGACTCATGTTCAGCTTGTGGTCCACTAAGACTCCTAGATCCCTTTCACATGTACTGTCATCAAGCCTGGTGTCACCCATCCTATATCTGTGCATTTCATTTTTACTGCCCAAGTGTAGTATCCTACATTTCTCCATGTTGAAATTAATTTTGTTAGTTTTGGCCCAGCTTTCTAATCTGTTAAGGTCCTTTTAGATTCTGATCCTGTCCTCTGTGGTATTAGTTATCCCTCCTAATTTGGTGTCATTGGCAAATTTGATAAGCAGGTCATATCACTGTGTATCAATCTCACTTCTTCTACCCAGTGGTTCCTGTTTTCCTCATATTTTCTGGAAGTCAATACATGTCCAGGCCACATATGATGGCTCTTTGGGATAACATTTAAACTCTCAGGTATCCAAATTTACCTAATGAAGATGCTTACTGTTATTGGTGTAGCAGAATCCCCAACGTAGCCACTCACCCTAAACAGTATTCTTTTATCTTGTGTGTCTCTTTTCCACATGCTGAGCTGTCCCTTTTCACACAAAATAGATCAGACACACAGGCATTTATTCACACCTATGCTCACGCTGCCAAACCCAAACGGCATTCTTATGCTTTTGAAAACTATGTGTTGGACCTCAGCAAGTGCAGCATTTCCAGCCACAGAGCTGCTCTAACCAGAGAAAACTGCACCTGACTAACGTCTCCCTGCTTGGCAGCTACAAGATGTAAAGAAATACCTCACAATGCCAGGCTTGGGCAATCCTTGGCCCTCACAGGCCTGCTGTATACAACATTCTCTTGCACTTACTATGTCCATGCCTTTTTAGGGAGTGGTGAAAGTTAACTGCATCAGCTTCTCAAGGGGAAGGGAAGAATGCCACTGCTAGCCACAGCATAATTTTTCTTCTTCATCTTTTTTTAAAAAACAAGTCATTGTATACTCAGGGAGCAGCCAATTTGGCATCCCACAGTTAAGAGTTTCTTTTTATTATTCTTATTTTTAATATATACTGTATTATCACTTTCTGCAACAATATGGAATCTATTCCCAAATGAAACTGTTTAACATCAGGGCAGCAAAAGTAAACTCAATTTTATTCCTGTAGTCTTGACAGTGCAATGATTTAAATACATTTAAAACGTCAGACTCCACATGCTTGGGGAGTTTAATATATCAGGACATAGAAGGACTTTTAAAGCACAGAATGTGGTGAGGTGGGGGAGAAAAGAAAAGAGGGTTATGCTATATGCAGGGAAGACAAGTGAAGAAGCTAATGGTGCACATGACGTATGGCTTTAGGTTGACGAAGTGAAAATTGGAGAGGACTCTTGTACCTTTAATGGTTGTGCAGAGGAGGAAATTTTAACAGATGTTGCTTGTCATGCAATCAGGTAACAAGCAGCATCTGCTGAAATTCCCTCTTCTGCACAAGCATTAAAGATACAAGAGTCTTCTCCAATTTTCAATCTGTCCTAGAGTTACTCGGTGCATCTCCACAACTGATTCATATGTTGCTTTTACCACTTTTCTTGTTTAAGGAGATTATCAGAAGAGGCCGAAAAGCACAAGAGCAGCATGGGAGGATGACGTTACTGTCCCATGAATGGGTCCTGGTTTCAGACATCGTCATCATCATTGCATGCTGTTTCTGTGCTGCAGCCACAAATAAGGCATCGCTGTCAATTGATGGGGAGGTCCCATCAGTGAAAAGCAATGGCTTATTCATGGCTCCAGCACAGAAGCAGCACACGACGATGATGACTTTGTTTGAAATTGGAACCCGTTTGTGGGACAGTAACGTCATCCTTGCATGCTGCTCTTGGACTTTTTGCCATGTCTGATAATCTTCTTAGACCTTGAAAGTAATTAGTCACAAATAGTAAGTTATTTGTAATTAATTCCTTTCTCCCCCCCCAAAAAAAATTGTAACTAAGTGATGAGTCTAATATAGTCTGGGATAATTTCTCTCCTGTTAAATGTTAACTTTTTAAAAACTTGTTTATGTTTCACTGACCTTCATGGGAGTTAGGGTGAATAAGGTTGCAGTCATAGAATAATCGAATCATAGAATTGCAGAGTTGGAAGAGACCACCAGAGCCATCCAGTCCAACCCCCTGCCATGTAGGAAATCACGATCAAAGCATCCCCGACAGATGGCTATCCAGCCTCTGTTTAAAGACCTCCAAGGAAGGAGACCCCACCACGCTCCAAGGGAGTGTGTTCCACTGCCAAATAGCTCTTACTGTCAAAAAGTTCCTCCTAATGTTGAGGTGGAATCTCTGTTCCTGGAGCTTGCATCCATTGCTCCGTGTTCCAGTCTCTGGAGCAGTAGAAAACAAGTCTGCTCCATCCTCAATGTGACACCCCTTCAAATACTTAAACAGGGTTATCACATCGCCTCTTAACCATCTTTTTTCCAGGCTAAACATACCCAGCTCCCTAAGTCTCTCTTCATAAGGCATGGTTTCCAGACCTTTCACCATTTTAGTCGCCCTTCTCTGGACACGCTCCAATTTGTCAATATCCTTTTTGAATTGTGGTACCCAGAACTGGACACAGTATTCCAGGTGAGGTCTGACCAAAGTCTATATTGCTAAGGTGGCAGGAATCTGCAGGGTTTTTTTTTTTTTTTTTTTTAAGAATGATGTCTTTATTTTTAAAATTAGTTTTAAGTCCCATTTAGTCCCATCCTTGGGAAGATGTGGGGGGGATACAAATAAATAAAATCATCATTGTCTTCATCAAATTAGCTGGCCTTCAGATTTTTTTTAAAAAAAGAAACAAACCTGATATTTCTGAAGCAAAAGAGTGTTGTACTGTATTTTAAAAGCTACATTTGAAGTCTAATTTTCCTAGCTTAAAAAAGAAATCTGTGCATTGAAGTTGGGCATCACTGCTAGAGTGTAAAGGCAGGTCTTTACATACTGCTATAACAATCTCTTCTTAATCCTATGGATAATTTCTTTTATCTGTGTACACTGATGTGCATGTACAAGTTTTAATGTTATCTTAGGCTGATACTATATCACAGAAATAATGCAGTTTGAAACCACTTTATCTATCAAGGCTGCATCCTAAGGAATCCTGGGATTCGTAGTTTGTTGTGGCACCAGAGGTCTCCGACGGAGAAAGCTAAATCTCTCACAAAACTACAAACCCCAGAATTCCATAGCACTGAGCCAAGGCAGTTAAAGCAGTGTCAAACTGCATTATTTCTGCAGTGTGGCAGCAGCCCTACTCTATTTATGTTTTTTTGTACTACAGCCCAAAAGCCTGTAGTATTCATGGGCTTTTTTTAATATGTAAAGTTTCACAGTTATTTTAATTGCTTTGGTTTATTTTAGTTATTTTATTTTAGTTACTTTCAAGAAATGGGGAATGAGTTACCTCTAAAATGGAAAAGATAGCAGCTAATTATGTTGTAGGACAAGTATAACTATTTACTTTTTAGAAGTATATTTTTAAGCACTGGACTGCATAGGGCTCCCAAATGGCTAATTTTAGCATTTTCTGTACCACAGGGGTAGGGAAATGTTGGTCCTCCGATTGTTTGACATTTTAACTCCAAGGAACCCCAGACAGCATGACCAATGATAAAGAATTATGGAGCTGTAGATCAAAACTCAAGGCAGGCCAAAGGTTTTCCAACCCTGCTGTACAAGCACATGCTTATTCTCACTCTGGGTTGTAGAGGAAGGCCTGGGCTGGCAGCTTACTGTTCCCAATGTTATTTGTTGTTCTATCACTGTTGCTAATAGAATCCATCTACACTCTGAACAAAGTTCTGAACACCCTAAACAGATAGAGGGGAAGCAAGTTTGCATAAAGCTTCTCAAGCGTGATCTACCATTCAGCCTGATTTCTCTACTCTTTAGAAGAGCATCCAGGCTGGAACTCTTTTAAACCGTCATTCCTGGGTAAAGTGTGCCTGACTGCTTGGACCCCGATCCTCACAAGCTGCTGTCAGGTTATGTGGGTTTGGGGGTCAGTAACCTTGCAGTTATTCATCAGAGCTGCAGGATGTTTGCTTTGAGCTGAATGCTGTCGTGAACTGTGGTTGTAATCCTATCCCTACATGAGAATAAGCTTCATGCATTGAACTCCAAGAGACTCATTGCCAAGTGACATTGACAGGACTACATAATGATGTGTCTTTGGAGACAGTGGGGCTGTCTAAATGGTGAAAATAATCCTCTTAGAATTCACTTAGAATCCTACCTGTCCTAATGGGATCCCACATAATTCTGCTGTATTCGGAAGGAGAGGGTTCAAATCCACCATAAACCCCAAGGGAACAGCCTTTGGGGCTTTCCCCGATGTATTTTTAAAAACTCAGTGGAGAATGCACATTAGTAATCACTAGGACAGGTGATCACATTTATTCACATACCCCAGAAAAGCAGAAGTAGAAAGCAGATGGGAGAAGGGGTGGGGCTTGCTAAGAAGGCAAGTGCCCTGGAACCACCATTTTGGATTTTCGCTTCAGCGAAGGAGTGATCATGTGACAAAACAGCCTTTTTCTTTTATTTTTAAAATTTATTTAGGCAGACTGTTTCACTTTCACCCTTAGAAATGCCTTTAAAAAAAAAAGCCATTCGGCAGTGGTGATTGGCAAAAATAAAAACACAAGTCGTGCCCACCATCTTTAATCGCAGGCATGCCCGTTGGGACAGCAAAAGCAGGTAGCCTTGCATGCCTGCGATTTTGTCAAAGCCCATTGACAAAGGCGATCCTGCTTTGGATTTGTATGGACAAGGCGATCCTGCTTTGAATTTGTATGAGTACGCATCAATTCACATTTCCCCCCCTTGTATATATGGGCCCAGTGTTTTATAGATAGGGGGGAACCATAGATTTTGAAGTGGAAGCTTCCAGATTTCTCAATGAGACATCCCAGCTTCTATGGCATGTTTTGTGCTTTCTACCTTATTATAAATATCTAGCTGTTAATACTGGTAGTTGTAACGCTTTTAAAGAGGTGTGCCTGTCCTCACTGTCCAAGCAATTAGGGCTGTATGTACAACATTAAAATCACAGAAATATTTGAAGGTTATATCAGGGTCACCCTGTTGCAAGTAGGTTTCCCAACTGACCAGGAAGAACGTCTAACTAGGCTTTCTGCCTTTAAGAGCATCTTGCTAGGGAGGAATAAGCAGGTCAGGTTTTCCACATTGGAGCTAAACTCAGGTACTCATATGTGTTTGTCAAACTCCTGTTAAAGGCACAGCCACAGTGATAGGCTGAAAACTTAGCAAACCTAGCTGCAAACAGCCTTGGCCTATCTCAGTGTTGCCTTTTCTTCCTGGACTGTCTTGACCCTTGTCAGTGCAGCACTCCTCCTTCCTTACCTTTGGCTGTGCTTAGCTTGCATGTGTAGACACCACTGTCATCCTCATGCACAGAGGTAAGCAGTAGCTTGCACTTGCGTCCGTCAAAATGCATCTTGCACTGGAGCAGGGCAGGCTGGAGCAGGCGCCCCCGCCACAACCAGTCCACATCCACATCCGGTGGGCCAGTCACCAGGCACTCGAAGATAGCTGCATCCCCAGCCCCCACCACCACGTCCTGCAGGGGGGCCAACACTGCCAGAGACTGTGTCTCAGGGTGCACTGGGGAGAAGGAGGGGGAGGGAAGGGAAGGGAAGGAGGAAACGGAAAAAGAGAGAAAGAGATGTGTCTCTGAGCAATGGAACAAAAATAGGAAGGGATGCAGGGCACAAGGTGGGAAAAGCATGTAGTGGGTATCCATGGCTAAGTAAAATTACCAAGCTGTCTACTGTCTTGTTGAATATAATTGTCAGCAAGAATCAAGGCTGGGATCCCTCCCACATCCTCCTGTTAAGTTTTATGCAGTGCACTGATGGAAGTTAGGGCAAAGTTGCACACTATACTGTTATAGCACTATTATTCTGCTTTAACTACTATGGCTACCTCCTGTGGAATTCTGGAGCTTGTAGTTTAATGAGTCCGAAGAGCTCTCTGGCTGAGAATGCTAAATGCCCCTCCCTAAACTGCAAATCCCAAGATTCCACAGCAGGCAGCCAGAGCAGTTAAAGTGGAATAATAGGGCTATAAGAGTGTAACGCAATAAGGCTCTAATGCTGACTACTTTTGAGCTGCAGATATTCACTCTTAATGTTGCTGGTTATGGTCATGGTCTGTATTGCCGCGGAATAGGTATAATTAACAGAGAAGCCAAGTAGCCTCTCACTTTCCCAGGATAGGTCTGAGATGTGCTGAGCAAGAGCTGTGTGAAACACAGGAGAAATTGATGTCATCTCCTCTACAAACGACCTTAGATGGCCAGGAGGCAAAGGGAACAGGAAGCATATATAACCTTATGTTTCCATTCTCTCCCACAACTTAAAATATTCAAAACCACTATAAGTGGGTAAATGGAAAAATTTGAATCAACAACTTTAATTCTAGTGATAAGCCAGGATATAAAGCTGTAGGAACTAAACTGCCCTTACAGCAGGAGGATGTTACTTTAGTATTCTACTGGAATCTTTCCTCTGCTCACTGGGGAACCACCCATGTGTACATTTCACAGACTTCAAAACTAGCAAATGAGGACAAAAGCACAGCAAATACTTCTGCTCATACTCTATTTTAATACTTTAATAATAAAGATGAAACTAGCTTTCCCGTTTCTCCAAGGGAAGAAGCTGGAGCCTTACTGGAATATGCCCCAGCTGGAATGGCTTTCGCCCAGAAAGCTGGCAACTCATTAACCACTGCAACAGGAAATTAGTAATGGAGAGAGGAAGGCAGCCATATTCAGAAGCAAATTAAACCTGGATGAAATAATGATGGAATGTGAAGAACACAAGAGCAGGATATGGGGCTAAGAAGGGGACATGGGGAAGAGGGAGACAGGGATCTGTGCTAGGAACAAACCACACGGCACTTTTACCAAACAAACAGACTTTATTTCATCTACAAAAAAGGGGTTAACTATTTCCCAGCCCCTGGAGACCCTCCCAGAGAGAGGGCACAATGGTGGTAAGAGACAATAGCCTTGGCCTCCTCCATTCAAGATGCTCCATAATCCAGATGACCCAAGTCTAATGGGTTCCCATTATTTCACTGAGCCACCCCCATCCCACACATCTCTGGGCAAAGGTCCTTTTCCTAGTCAGTTTGTGCTGTCCAGAGATTTCACATGGGTAAGGATGCTGCCTCTTGAATGCTGAGCTATGCAGTCTTCTGCCCACAGTGACCTTCATGAGAGGATAGCAAGGCCCAAACTTGACCTGATCCTTCCAATCTGCCTCATTTTAGTGTATAGATTCCATAGAGAAGCACAGGCAGGCAGAAGACATGTTAGTGCTCTACCTAAGCCCCTGGAAACAGGACTGTTCAAACGGGGGCAAGGAGACATGGACACACGGAGGAAACAAAGAGCACCACACGTTGGCCACAGTTCAGGCCAGACAGAAATGGATGTTGGCATGGGGATTACACACCATCAGCACTTAGAGGTGTAATGCCTGGTACGCAGGCAGGGTACCCACCACTGGGATTATATACCCTAGAGTAGATCACATGGAGACCCATTTGGATAGAGGCTTCCTGCCCAAGCACTAAGGAGATGTCATAGATTAGCCCCGTTCAGCTCGCACAGCTAGGGGGAGCCCAACACTACTCTCCCACCCATGGTGTCCCACTCCCCCAGCTGCAACCAGGCCCTGTGGGTCCAGGTGAGTCTCGGTGCTGGCCATCCAGTGGGTGGGGGCAGGAGCCAAGCCTTGTCAGCCTGGTTTGTTCAGTCACGCTGGGAGCAGAGGCAACTGCCCAAGTTGTCTGGCTAGAGTGACCCGGGGGCCAGCAGTACCTTAGCTCACTCCCCCTGTACAGACAAAAACACAGTCAGCAAGCGAAGGGTTAGTGTAGCATGATGGATACAGAGGCAAAGCACCGATACATTCACACATGCTAAGTTTAAGCAAAAGATGTGCATAGCAAAGTGGCAAAGGTACTGCCTGGCAAAGCAAAAATATTAGCCCAACACATTGGCACATAAACACAGATACTCACACTTGGCTGACACTGTCCTTTTGGTTGTATCAACCACCCCCACACTGAAACCAGGCAGAACCCATCACAAGAAGCATCAAACTCTTCGTCTCATCTAGGAAAACATGCCATCTAGGAAAATCCTGCAGATCCAGAAATCCTAGGAATGGATCCTGCAAGTACTTTCCATCCTACAAAGCAGCCTGGTGCTCCATCCCCAAAGCATGAAACAACGAGCCAATCAAAGGGAATTTTCACTCAGTGTAAGGAGAAAGCAACAGAGGCTGGTCAAAGTGGAAAGGACACAAAATCAAACTGCAGCAATCAACTGGGTGTAGAGAAAAGAACAACATATTCAGCCACCGTGATCAGCTAATACTGGGGGTATCAGGACTGGAGAACCTTTGACACTCCAGATGTGTTGGGGGTGCAATTCCCAAAGTCCCTTAATCATGCTGGCTGGGGCTTCTGGAAGTTAAAATCTAAAATGTCTAGAAGGCCAAATCCCTGTCATATACCCTCAGTCATCAATAACAAACTAAGTGCAGATTTGGCTCCTTTCACCTTACGCCAGTTCCACTGTACAATACACCCATTAGGGCCCATACCAGATATGGCAGAGTCAGATGACTAGAGCCAACAGCTACACATTCCCCATACTTTTGGCCTCTCAGGAACAGAAAAGAGATGCCTGTGTAGGAAAGGAGCTTGTAGCTCTCTTCCTTAGTGGACTGATGAAACTTGGTGCAGGATATGACAACATACTGTGAAGCACCTACCTAGTTCCTGCTAAAAATGAATTGGAAAAAGGATACATACCACTGTCTTGGGTATTACAGTCAACCAGAGAAAAAAGAAAGGGAGGAGAGATTGAAGCCTGTGGGGTAAAGTATAGAGACTGCATGTGGAGCAGAAGTGTCCTGCATGCTGGTTTTTACTGCTCTCATAGAATTCACCAGATTGTCCCACAGCTGGTACTGCTGTTTCTACCATGAGAAGAGTAAGAGTTTATTTTTATGGGAAGGAGAGAGTAGTACATCTGTACTGGACCAAGGGAGCCCCTTAACTGGTATTGATCTCATTGTTCCACTTTGCATAGATGCTTATGCTTCCTTGCTTCCTGGTGCCACAATGTCAACTCAAGATGGGACAGGGAAAGGCATCATGGCACATGATTTTCTCAGCTGATAAACAATAACTGAATATTCTTCCTTTCTTCGATCTTGAATGGCCCTCTGGTGGGCCTTAAGGCAGCTGCTTGCCACCATCAGGAGAAGAAGGTCGCTGCAGCGGTATATGGAGGGCACTCTAGTATTACAATAAAATTACAAACACCAGGACAAAGCTAACTGCGATATAACTTTTTCCACATTTTTGGTAAATGACAGCAGCCTTGAAGACTGCAATTGAGAGAAAAGGAGAATTGGGGATGGAGTGTCCTGCATAGCTGTTTCCTCTCCAGACATTTTTTTCACGTTAAATGCCATCCAAGCTTGCTTTTACACTCTCAGGAGAAAAGATGACTACCGTGTGTGGAAACACAGCTTGGGTGAAATGTTAAGTCGACAAAAATCTGGGAAGTGAGTGGCTGAAGAACCCACATCCTAGAATGCTAGAATCATGGAGTTGGAAGAGACCTGAAGGGCCATCCAGTCCAACCCCCTGCCATGCAGAAATACAGAAATCAAATCATTCCCGACAGATGGCCATCCAGCCTCTGTTGAAAACCTCCAAAGAAGGAGACTCCACCATACTACAAGGCAGAGTATTCCACTGCTGAACAGCTCTTACAGTCAAGAAGTTCTTCCTAACGTTTAGGTGGAATCTCTTTTCCTGTAGTTTGAATCCATTCCTCTGTGTCCTAGTCTCTGGAGCAGCAGAAAACAAGCTTGCTCCATCCTCTGTGTGACATCCGTTCAAATATTTAAACATGGCTCTCATGTCACCTTTTAACCTTCTCTTCTCCAGACTAAACATGCACAGCTCCCTAAGCTGTTCCTCAGAGGGCATGGCTTCCAGACCTCCCACCATCCTGGTTGCCCTCCTCTGAACATGTTCCAGCTTCTCAATATCCTTCCTGAATTGTGGTGCCCTGAACTAGACACAGTATTCCAGGTGGGGTCTGACCAAAGCAGAATACAGTGGCACTATTACTTCCCTTGATCTAGACACTATACTCCTATTGATGCAGCCTAGAATCGCATTGGCTTTTTTAGCTGCTACATCACATTGATGACTCATATTCAGCTTGTGGTCCACTAAGACTCCTAGATCCTTTTCGCATGTACTGCCATCAAGCCAGGTGTCACCCATCCTATATCTGTGCATTTCATTTTTACTGCCCAAGTGTAATATCCTACATTTTTTCCTAACAAAATTCATTTTGTTAGTTTTGGCCCAGCTTTCTAATATACTAAGGTCATTTTGAATTCTGATCCTGTCCTTTGGGGTATTAGCTACCCCTCCTAATTTGGTGTCATCTGCAAACCTGATAAGTAGATTTTCCTTCATTTTTTTTCCGGGCTAGAACCCTAAAAGTAAACAAAATCTGGCTTCCAGTCCTGAAAAACACTAAAATCAAAACTCAACACTTGCAACTGAACCCCACCCAGGGACAGGGGGATTTCCAGCAGATAATGGGCCATCAACCAACCATTAGCCAAACAGATACTAATCCTCCTTGCGTATCTTCACCCAGAAACTAGCCATTCAAATACGCAAATTGACATATCCTCCCCAACAGGGGTTCACAGTAGAGTATATAACACACATACACCCATTCCTACCTAACCATTCTCTGAAGATGCCAGCCACAGATGCGGGTGAAATGTCAGAAACAAACTCCTCCAGAACACAGCCTCACAGCCCGGAAAAAAACCAAGGAAAATCAATGGATGCCGGCCATGAAAGCCTTCAACTTCACATCAAACCTGATAAGCATACCCTCTATTCCCTCATCTAAGTCATTGATAAATAGGTTGAATAGCACTGGGTCCAGGACAGAACCCTGTGGCACCCCACTAGTCACTTCTCTCCAAGATGAAGAGGAGCCATTGGTGACTACCCTTTGGGTTCGGTCAGTCAACCAATTACAAATCCACCTAACAGTTGCATTGTCTAGCCCACAGGTTACTAACTTTTTTTGCAAGAATATAATGGGGGACCTTGTCAAGAGCTTGACTGAAATCAAGATACACTGCATCCACAGCATTCCCTTAATCTATCAAGTTTGTAACTCTAACAAAAAAAGGTACAAGATTAGTCTGGCACGACTTGTTTTTGAGAAATCTATGTTGGCTTTTTGTGATCATGGCATTCCTTTCTAAGTGGTTACAGACTGTCTGTTTAATGATCTGCTCTAGAATCTTTCCTAAGGTTGATGTCAGGCTGACTGGGCAGTAATTATTTGGGTCTTCTTCCCCGCACCCCCCGCTTTTAAAGATGGGGACAACATTTGCGCTCTTCCAGTCTGCTGGGACCTCTCCTGTTCTCCAAGAATTCTCAAAGATTATTGACAGTGGTTCTGAGATTACTTCTGCCAGTTCTTTTAATACCCTTGGATGAAGTTCATCTGGAGACTTGCACTCATTTATACTGGCCAGGTATTCCTGAACTACCTCTTTACCAATTCTGTGCTGTATTTCCCCTACTGCATCATCTGCTCCATCTTCCCCAGGCTGAGCACTGTTCCCCCTTTGGGAGAAGACTCAAGCAAAAGTAGTTCTGCCTTTTCTCTGTCCCTTGTTAGCCTTTTGCCATCTTCTCCACGCAGCGGCCCTATCATTTCCTTGTTCTTTCTTTTGCTATGAACATAACCCAAAAAGCCTTTTTTATTGTTTTTAACCTCTTTAGGAAGCCTGAGCTCCATCTGAGCTTTGGCTTTTCTGACTTTCCCCCTACATGAGCTGGCTATTTGTTTGAATTCTTCTTTGGTGATTTCCCTCTTTTTCCATTTCTTGTACATGTCCTTTTAAAGTTTTAGCTCAGTTGAGAGTTCTTTCGACATCCATTCTGGTTTCTTTAGACACCTTCCTTTTTTCCTCCTCATTGGAACTGTTCGAAGTTGAGCCTTCAATATTTCACTTTTAAGAAACTCCCATCCCTCACGAACTCCCTTCTCTTTTAGTATTCCTGACCATGGGATCACCCCCAGTAACTCCCTAAGTTTTCTGAAATTAGCTTTCTTAAAGTCTAGAATGAATGTCTGACTATGCTTGGCTTCCCCTTTCCTCTGTATAACAAACTCCAGCAGAACATGGTCACTCTCCCCTAAGGATCCTGCCACTTCCACACCATTAACCAGGTCATCCCCATTGGTTAGGATCAGATCTAAAATAGCTGATCTCCTTGTTGCCTCTTCCACCTTCTGGACAATGAAATTGTCTGCAAGGCAAGTGAGGAATTTGTTGGACCTTATATTCATGGCAGAGTTGGACTTCCAACAAATATCAGGATAGTTGAAATCCCCCATTATTACTACATCTCTCCTTTCTGAATGTGCAGTCATCCGTTCTAGGAAGGCATCATCCAAGTCCTCAGTTTGGCTAGGAGGTCTGTAGTAGACCCCCAGAATGATATCCCTGCTATTTCTCTCTCCCTTAATTTTTATCCAGATGCTCTCAACCTGGCTCCCAGGATTTAAGTCATGGATCTGTTCACAGGTGTACACATCCTTAACATATAATGCTACTCCACCACCCTTTCTGTTTGGTCTATTTTTCTGAAATAGGCTATACCCCTCTATTAGTACATTCCAATCATGAGACTCATCCCACCAGATTTCAATGATGCCTATTATATCATACTTGTTTTGCTGTACTAAGAGTTCAAGTTCATCCTGCTTATTTCCCATGCTCTGTGCATTAGTATAGAGACATCTAAGACCATGGGCCATTTCCTCTATCTGTCTTTTAAAGATTTTATTCCTCCCACTGTTGGGTTCTTGTACTATTTGCCTTGTTGTCTGTATAACAATTGGGTCATTTTCTCCAGCACTTGATGAACTCCTGTCCTCATGAATACTGTCTCCTTCCCCCACACAACTCAGTTTAAAGCCCTCCTGATCAGATCTTTCAGTGTCTTAGCAAAAACATTCCTGCCAACTGCTGTGAGGTGCAACCCATCCCTTGCCAGTAGTCCACCTCCCTGAAACTGCACCCCATGGTCCAGGAAGCCAAACTGTTCCTAGCAGCACCATCTGCGCAGCCAGTTGTTCACCTCCACTATTCTTATCTCCCTTCCTGGACCATGCTCTTCCACTGGAAGGACCAACAAAATGACTACCTGTGCATCCAGGTTCTTCAGCTTCCTACTCAAAGCCTCATAATCCCTTGTGGTCTTCTGGAGGCTATGCCTTACAGTACCGTTGGTTCCCATGTGGACCAAAAGGAAGGGATAATTGTCAGAAGGTTTGATGAGTCTTGTCAGCCTCTCTGTTACATCTTGAATTTTTGCCCCAGGGAGACAGCATACCTCCTGAGACATTTTGTCAGGCCTGCAAACTACTGCTTCTGTTCCTCACAGCAGGGAATCCCTTACCACCACCACCCTCCTCCTTCAAGTCTTGGCAGAGGCCACTTCATGTGCTGGATCTACTAAGGTTTCCTGTGTGTTCCCTAAGGCCTGGCACTGCTGCTCTTCCTCTTCTTCTTAGGAAAGAGAGAGAGCTTCAAATCAATTCTGTAGCTTCAATCTGGCTGAATGAGCCCTGGCTCTTCTATTTCTCTGTGTCACATTCCTCCAAGTGGCCTGATCATAGCACCCAAGGCTGCTTTTTATTTAACACAAAGAAACTCAAATGTTTTGAATGAAAGAGAACCAGAACTGCATACTATTCTTTCTTTGGCCCTCATGCCCAGGTCTGTGAGGACCAAGGATCTAAGTACAATTCTTTGAGGGTTCATGACCAGGACCATTCAATACATTCTGGTGCCTGATATAAGCAATCAAAATCTGAATATAACAATAAATTAAATCATTAATCAGTGTATTTTTAATAGCATTCCAAATCAATAGTGCTCCTGAGATGGACCATTTCAGCTCATCTAATATGCTATAAATTAACAATAAGAACCTGGGCCTGAGCTTTTATGTTTTCCTTTTCCATCATGTCTTTTTTTAGATTCTAAGTCTGAGGGCAAGGGGCTGTGGTATTTTGTTTTTGACAAGTAAGCTGCTCTGAGAGCCTTTCCAGCTGTACATCAGAGTAGAAATACCCTAAATAAAACAGTAACAGGCCAGTGCAACCCTTACCATGCCAGTTACAATGATATAAAACCAAAACACTAATATATATATATATATATTTATATCCAGAAAACAATATGCAATGTTGTGTGCATATTATCAATCTTTTAAATTATATTTTATAATTTTGTTGTATTTTACTGCTTTTAAGAGCATCTAGCCACCTTGAGCAGCCTGCTGAGTCTCCCTTATCTGAAATGCTTGGGAACAGAGGTATTCGGGACTCTGGAATACAGGTTTTTTGGTCTTGTGTAGACTAGCCCTATGATTGCTGAGATAACATCTGGGAAGCCCTCTGAAAATGTAGGAGATGCTATAGAAGTGATGGTGATTATCTATGCACAGTTGTGATCTCTTCTTGCTTTCATCTGTTCCTCATGCTTCCCTTGCCCCTTAATATGGCTGTTGCCAAAGTGAGCCACAGAAGCCATTTTGTTTGGACGACCTGAGTATCAGGCTGCAGCCTTGAACTATTTACTACTATTATTTTATTTATTTATGTATTTATACCCAGACTTTCCCCTCAAAACTGGGGCCTGAGGGACTTTACAAATTAAAATGAGTATAATGAAGGCTCAACATTCCCTAAGACAGATGGTGAAAATGAGGAAAATCAATCAAGGCAAAGGCCTGTGACAGGAGGCAAGGTTACAGCACACTTGGGGCCAAACAGCCATGAAACCACAGGCTTCTAGTGGGGAGAAGAATGACAACCAGGAGATTGGGGCAGGTGAGAGCAAATAAGGAAGCATGCTTGCATGAGGGAGCTGTGGGGAGGGAGGAGTGAAAGCATGCAAACAGAATCTTCTCGGGTCATCCCAGCACAGCAGGCAAGCATTAGCCCTCATGCTCTGTGGCTCCCCAAAGTACCTTGTATATCGAGCTTGGCTTCGCACTGCTTGGTGCCATATTCATTGATGGCCTTGCAGGCATAATAGCCAGCATCTGTGCACTCCACCATGTGAATATGTAGGCAAAAGGAGCCATCCTCCTCTTCCACAGCAGAAATGCGTCGCCCGTACTTGACTGGATGTCTGTTCTTCAGCCTACAAGACAGAAGAGAGGATCTGAAAGCTTGTCAGGCTTACAACCTCATCCAGTTTCCAGATACTTCTGTCCCTCCTCCTGGCACCCATCTCACCTCACCACTCCTCCTCAACAGTAGCATGCATCACAAACGTAAATTATGCCCTACCCCTTCACATAATTTTGTGTGTCATACTGGACAGTAAAATTCAGGAGATCAAAGATTCCATTTTTGCCATTTCCTCCCATCTAGACCAGTCTGTCTCAGGTATCATGCCAAAAGCTTCTACACTGGTGGGGGTGGGATGCCTCAGCCTAGGGTCCCAATTTGGCCTTCTAGTACCCAAGTATACCTTCCTTTCTCATGACACCTTTGTTTGGTAGTTTTCTAGCTTCTGTATGTTTTTTTCTTCATTCTGTAAGGTAAGAATGCTTCTCCTCAGGCTTAGTTACTGGCAGGAGGCACTTTAAGCAAAAGGATTCTAGTATTTTCAGTCTGTTTCATCCCTGTAACCAGGGATGACCTTGCTTAGCTTTCAAAATCAGACACGATCTGTGCTTTTAGGGTTATTAGGCCCTACAATGAAAGACTAGCAGTGCCAATAACATAATTCCACAAACATTTTTCAAAAACTGTTCTGCCAGCTTACACATTACATGATTGTTAGTTAATTGTGGCATATTGAATTTTGTTCTGTGTACAAACATTTTTTTAATTCCTCACCTGAAGATGTTTCTGACTGATTAAACTGTGACACCCCACCATCGCCATGCTTCACCATCCCACCATTTCATCCCTGCCAACATGGGTGCTGAGACAAGAGGGCTACTTCTTAAGTCCTTCTGTACAACACAAACCACTCACCAGTGCACAATTGGTTTGGGTTCTCCTTGTACCCGAATGCGCAGGACCACATCCTGTCCTTCCAGTACTGCCTGGTCACTCAGTGCCACCTGTAGGAGAGAACCTCATGGTCACATCAATTCACAAAGTGAGCTGAGAAGCAGGTCTTCTCTAAGCCACAGTGCACACTTTCTTTGAGATATTAGCAGTAGGTATAACACCTTATGGAGAGCAAAGGCTGGCATATTTTTTCCTCCTCAGTTGCTGAGTTAGTAAGGCTGTGCCACCACCTATCAAAAATCCAAGGCCCTGACCCCTATTCAGGGGAACAACTACTTATTCAGATATGCTAAATCTCCTTTCCTCTTGCTGCTCTCTAGATTCACTCCCCCCTGCCACTCACCTCAAAGGATGGAGCAGCTTTGAAGCTTATGCCCACATGCGCAGGAGTTGGGGCAATTTCAGACCGGGGTTGCACTTTCATGACAGGCTCATGCCGAGGGGTGACGCACTCCGGGAACTCCTCCAAGGGGCTCAAGTACTCTTCATCAGAAGTGACAGGACTGCTGAGCTCATGGCGGGGCACTAATCGGCTGTGGCTCTCTGGGGGAGCTAGACAGGCAGAAGAATGCAAGGTTTAACGATTGTGCAGAGCAAAGCATACTTGCTAAGGTCTGTAGTTCAAAGTGGGAAAGCACCAGGATGGAGGTCTTCAACAGTGAGTGCTGGTGTCCACATATTCTAGTTGGCAAGCAGAGCAAATGATGGAATCTGGCTTCCCACATCACAAACCAGCATGTTACTCTGTCTTCCAAGAGTTAAAATGTCCATTTGCTTTTTAAAAAATGCAATGCATTGAAGAGGAATATAAATTAGGAATGACACAAAATGGCTATCAGAATATATTGGTTTCTTCCAAACAGCTAGAGGGATAGTCTTTCCAAATGGCACCACTGATTAAATATATCAAGGATGACTGGTGGCTTATGTCATCTGTAGGGACTATCTGTAAATGGGCAAATTAAATGTCTTCTCTCATCCCATGAAAAATACACAGCCATTTCTAATGGCCATAATCATGCACAGGGATAGGTTGGGTCCTTAAAAAACTGTAGACCTAACCATAAAATCATAAAAAGATTAAAGCAGCATCTGCTTAGGAGGCATTTTCTTTTTGGAATACTGGGAAATTACAGCTAATACTTGCACATGACTCCATCTCACTCTATATATCTGAGATAAAGCCACATAGTCAGCTTTTTCCCATATGATGGTCTTCATCACTGAGATGTTACCAGATCTGCATGGGATGGACCCCTGGGGAAGCAGCAGTCATATTACAACATTGCTTCTCAAACTGAATGGTTACAATAGGAGGTTATAGAAACAGTATGAGGTCATGATGGGAAAGCAAATTTTTAAATGCCAGACTCAGCTGAAATATTCAAATGTTTAATATTCATACTGATATTTTGAATATGCTGGTTGAAACATTGTGGGGTTTTTTATTCATGTAGACATTTTCAGTAAAATAAAATATTAAAGTTTTTATATAGATATTTTAACTCTCGCCATATGCACCAGATATCTGGCTAAAGCATTCATGACTTATTTGATCTTAAACAACAAAATAAAATAAGAAACATTTTTTTAAATGTAAACACCAACCCTAAGAGATGGGACTAGAGCAGCTTCATTTTTTGTTTCTCCTTGTCTCTTCCCATGACTATCAAGCCCCAATTACCTATCTCTGCCTACATCAGCTAATGTCCCATCAGTTCTATCTTTCTATCCTCTTGACTATTCCACTATGCCCTATTTTGCAATTAGGGCAATGTACCTAACCTAGCATGAATTATATTATATCAATTAGACCATTTCCACTTCTATTGAGTGGAGCCTAGGGGCTGATATAGAGCAGAGCTATACAATCAGAAACATCACACGGGATTAAAAACTAAGCCTGTACTATTTCAGAATACACTTGGAGGATCACATACTACACCATTAAAAGCCAGCCTTCCATGTATGCAGAAAAATAATACATTGAAGAGAGAGCTAGGCTAGAAGCCTTTCCCTTTACAAACTTAACTTTACAAAGGCAGAGAGCCTTAAAAAAAATGGCAGAGGAATCAAACAGTGAACTCCCCCAGCTCCATTCTATAGCAGTAGGCTGAGATATTTCTGAATGTGATGTTTGTCTTCATGTGTGGTCAGCAGTGAAATCCTTATACCCAAAGAGTAGATAACCTGTGGCCCTGGAGATGTCATTGGATCGCAGCTCCCATGATTCCTGCACATTAGTGATGCTGGCTAAAGCTCCTGGGAGTTGCAGTCCAATAACATCTGTAAAGCCACCAGTTGACCAATTCTGTTACACAGGAACTTCATAAATTCAGGCATTTGGCCAAAGCAATCCCTATATGACAACTGCCTGATCAAAAGGAACATTATTTTCAAATTTTCATCAACCTTGAAGCTCACCAACTCATGTTCTCCTAGTTTAGCCTACCTCAGAAAGTTGCTGTAGTGAATTTAAAAAACAAACTAACAAGAGAAAGAATACACTGCCCTGAATCTATCAGGGGAAGGGTGAGATAACATGCAATAAAGCAAACCAATAAACAACCGTAAAAGCCACTTTTCAGGTATCTGTGTATAACAGAGCTGTTTAAAGACACATCTCCCTATGCACATCTGATGTGGTAAAGTCATCATGCCAGAATGTTCCTATTTCAGATAGGCACTCAACTAATAAATAAAAACTTGTCTGATCAAATAGCAATAGCAATAGCATTTATATTTCTGTACCACTTATCAGTGCAAAGCACTCCCTAAGCGGTTTACAATGTGTTAGCTAACTGCCCCCAACAAGTTGGGTACTCATTTTACTGACCTACGTACGGAAGGATGGGAAGTTGAGTCAACCTTGGAGCCCTGTAGGATGGAACTCACAACATTGTGGCTGCAGTATTGGCATTTAACCACTGTGCCACCAGAGCTCCTGATGCATCTCTACATTGTGTATAATTTGCACAATGCATTGTTTATGACATATGTGATGAATTTGATTATCTCTGTTATAAGATCTATATCTTGCAATAATGTCTATGTCCTACCCAGCAAGGTGCAATGGAAAGGGAGAAATAAGCTCCCTTCCCCACTGCAGTTGCAGAAGACACTGCATGCAATGCTGTCCTTGACCCTGCCAAGTCCCATGGGCATTCAGGATTCCCTGTTAATGGGGGGTGGGCAGCACTGAGATAGTCCGCAAAACAAGAGATAATCAGCAAGAACTGGGCAGTGCCAGGGTTGAATGCTATCACTCTCTTTTCAAACTGGCAGCGTTCCTGGCTTGCTCTCCTTGGAAGGGGCCAAGGTGACATTAGGAGATAGGACAATCACAAGTTGGCAAGTATGGATGGTGTGGGGGGCTTGAGACAGATCCAATCTTGCTCTGAGAAGGCAGAGCTTGTTTAAAGGTACCCATTTCCATGGCAATGTTACCCTTCAAGCTGAAGAAGGGAGATGGAGACAAGAAAAGGGGGAGGGTGCATACTGATCCTATGCCAGGCCCCAGAGCTAAATGGAATAGGTTTCTTAGGAGATTTTCAGACGCGATTTTCGGGTGTATATATTCCAAAACAGCTCCGTTGCAACAATTGTGAATGAAATATGACACCGCTTCCTCCATTCTGTCACGGAAGTGACACGGAGGGGTTCGGCAGAGGAATGGCGTTGTCCAAAACTGCTCCCGTGCCGCGCGGCAGCAACGGAGCTGTTTTGGAATATATACACCCGAAAATCGCGTCTGAAAATCTCCTTAGTCTTTTGCTCAAAGCCAGTTGGCAGGCAGAGCCCTGTTCTAGCCAGACAAAATGGTTTGTCTTTCAAGCTGAACATCAGGCTCAGTTGTAGGCAGGGGATGATTATGTAGGTTGGTAGGGAAAACTTGGTTTGCTCTCATTCCCTCACCCCCAGCAAAACAGGTCAAAGATTAAGAGCAAGTCACTGGAAAATGCCAGTCTTTTTCTCCATGATGCATCCAGGCAACAAAGTATGAGGCCCAGAGAGAAATTTGGTTTGCCTCTATTAGTGGCCACGGCTTTAAGAACCGATAGTTCAAGATGTCCCCCATCTGATAGTGGCATCCAAAGGCTGAACACCACATCCTATGGGGCAGGTGTAGGTCTTCTAAAGAGGAGGGGGAGGGAGTGACTTGTGCCCTTGGTTCCCCATCCCTCTTTCTCTAGACGAACATACAGAGGTTTAATAGAAGGAAAACAACCTCACAACTCCCCCAGGTGGTTTAGCAAAGCCTCCTCCATCACCGTCCCTGGGAACTTATTTGGAAGTACCCACACTTGGAAGCTAAGCAGGGTCAGTCTGGTTAGTACTTGGATGGGAGCCCGCCAACGCATACCAAGTACTGCAGGCTATATTTCAGAGGAAGGAACTGACAAAACCACCTCTTGAGTATTCCTTGCCTTAAAAGATCCTATAAAATACATGGGATCGCCATAAACCGGCAGGCGCCTTGAAGGCATGGGCGTGCACACACACACACACATTCCCCCCTCTTTTTTTGGAGTCCTCACTCCAACCAAACCTGCAAACCTATGCCAACTTACCTGCGATTAACCTCCACTGAACACAGTGTAACTTACTTTCGAGTAAACATGCACAGGAGGACTGGGCGGAGGGAGCAGAGGGGCCGCCCCGTCCGGATCGGCAACCCGCGCGCCGACGAGGCTCGGACGGGCATCTCCTCGGCCCGGTCTTTCCCTCTCTTTTTCTTAGCAGCCTCTCTCTGTCTCTCTCTCCCTGTCTCTGCCCGCTTCACGTGAGAAACAGGTCCCTTCCACGGCGGCGCCCACTACGGACGAGAGCGGCGGGCGGGCGAGAGGATCCGGCTGACAAGGTGGAGAGGAGAAGCCGGAGGAGGCCGGACAAAAGCCAGCAGCCCGCCCGAGACCCCCTTTGCCTCCCAGCCACAGCGGAGGGCTGCGGTTCAGCCAGCCCAGCCCAGCCCAGCCCCTCCGGGACTCACATTTCAGATCAACCCACGAGTGGCCTCATTTGCATCTTTTCCACTCCTTTCTTTGCAAGCGCCCCCAGAACCTCCTACAAACTGCAGCCACCGGCACGGGGCTTGTCCCCGTCCAGTAGGTGAGGCGCGACAGTGAAAAAGAAGACGCCTCATGGGGTGGGGTGGGGGGGCAACCAGGCGGCCCCCTCCCCTCCCCTCCCCTTTCCTGCTGGTTGTGCCTGAGAGCCCAGCCGGGCAAGCGGCCTCTCCCTTCCTTCCTCCCTTTAGTCGAGATTGCTGGCTGTTTGTCAGCCAGACAGCCTGGCCTAAACCAAGCCTTGTAGGGTAAAGGCAGCCTCCTGGCTCTTTCATCGTCAGCAGCAGCAACAGCAGTAACCGGCTGGCAGAGAAGCCCCCCCCACACACACATAGGATCATAAGAATCAAGGCCTGTAGGGAGATACCAGGCTATAGACCCCCTGGCTTTAAGGCCTCCAGCTGGCTCCCTGCAACAGCCTTTCACCTGTGGACTACCTCCACCCTAGTCCCAATATACTAATATCCTTACCAGGCCGCACTGTCAAGATGGCACTACAGCAGGTCTCGCCCACCTCATTGGTGGCACAGACCGTGTAGAGGCCAGCATCAGCCACACGGACGTTCCTGACCAGCAGGGTGTGGCGTTCTCCCTCTGCTTTGATGGGTCGGTTGGTGCTGCTCCGAAAGGGAACGCCATCTTTTCGCCAGGACACTGTCGAAAACGTGTGAGCGGGATGTAAGAAATCAGAGCAGGGAAAACATCACACATCCCCACACGCACGCTCACTCATACACACACACATGTAAAGTAGCTCATTTTATCCCGAGTTCTGTAAATGCCAAAGAATATCTGTTCTGCTAGGAACAGATGGGTGTGAAAACACAAATGCTGCCTTTTCTGAATTCCCTGGAAAGGACAACCTACACTTTTCTATCTCATATATATATATGGCTGTTATTTCCCCTGGGCTATTTACCAGTCCTAATATGGGACCACATTTCACTGGCACAATAGGGGTGGGGGGGGAGGTTTCAGCATATTTTGCTCTTGAAAAACTACTTAACAGTTAAGGGTGTCAACTCTTGGAAATAAAAAGATGTGATATGTGAGGTGGGTGAACACTTTCACAGACAACTAAGTATCCTGGGACACCTTAGGGCTTAAAAAATTATTACAGCATGAGCTGAACTAAGACATAACAGGATACTTTCATTGGGTTTTGCTTTGTTTTGTTTTTCTGCAATAATAGACTAACATGGGCTACCCTGAAACCTTTGCATGAGGTAGAAAAGACCAGAGCAGACTTATCGAGATTGAGCCCAAAGGGCAGAGCCCAATAAGATTTTTGGAGAGGGGAGATCATGTACACTGCAAAAATTCACTGTCTTCCTAAAATTGGCAGGTTAAATAGAACAGCTTGTTTTTCCTGCAACAAAATTTTGGCCTCAGGTGACCCTTTTTCAGAAGCTGAAAAACAAAAGAGCTTATTGATGCAGACTAGGCAGCATATGTAGTTATCAGTCTCTGAACTGATATATTTTTATTGTGGGTAGAGGTGAAATTTGTTGAATCTACAGAAACTGAGACATCTCTGTTATCAAGGAGACAGTAGCAAGGCAGTCTGCCCCACCCCATTCCCTATCTCACTCTGGCCTGCTCTGGGCACACTATGTTTGCCTATGCGTGTTCATCACCCACTCTGAAATCTAGCCATCTCCAAACACTTGCCTTCTGGGGAAGGATTGCCTGTGATGATACATTTGAACAGCACCTCAGTTCCAGCTATGACTGTTACATCCTGGATAGGGATCTCAAAGATGGGTGCCTCAAGTGGATCCTCGCCTGCTGAGATGTAGGAGTCATCAGAAGATTCTGCAGAGAAAGAGGGAGGAAAGGCAGCTGCACAGTGATCCTGTCTGTGGGAAAACTTAGTGACCTGAAAACCAAGTAGAGATAGAGTTTACAATATCTGTGGGGAAAGAATGTGTTTAAATCTGAACTCCATGAGCCACAGTAAAGCCGTAGAGAGTCTAGGACTGGTTCTATTACGAGGAAGGATGCTCTAGGAAAAGCATGTTTATGTGTTTGCGCCTACGGTTTCCTCAAAATTCTTACTCTTTGTAGACCTCTTTCTAGCTTTTACAACATTGAATTCTTGGTCTGATGCTACCTAGCTAAGTCCAAGGGATTTGTGAACCCTCATGAGTGACAAAGATTTCCTTGCCTTGATGCCAATAACCAGACCTCTGAAGAGTACCTAAAGGGGATGGCTCCCATTTCACTTGTTCAAACCCTCACAAAACCACACAGTTACATCTGGACAGATAGACAAACATAGAAAATAGATATGAATTAGAGCCTTATTACACAAAGGAAGGGAAGTGGCAGTAAAGCCTGAGAATAGTGCACCCTGCCTTGCCTTATCGCATGACGTCTGCGTGCTTCAGCTGTTCTTCCATTCTGGACCCATGGGAGACAGTGGTAAACATGAGTCTTCTTGCTAACCAGAAAAACCCATTAGCAAAAAGACTCGCCTTTCCCCCTGTCTCCCATGGGATCAGAACAGGACAACAACTAAAGCACACCAACGTTGCGTGATAAGGCAGGTGGGATGCACTACTCTTGGGCCTTATTTCCACTTCCCTTCCCTCATGTGATAAGCCCCTTAGAGATTACTCACTGGGTGGACTGTTTAGAAAGGAAATCACATCCCAGATATGGATGAGGAAAGAAAGCATTTCAGAAGTACAAAAAATAAACCTTGCCTGAACCGGAGCACTCACCACCCCTCTTGATAAGCTCATCAAGTCCTAGGGAGGCACAATGCCCTGGACTGAATCTCAAAGATGTACAAGTCTAGATGGGGGAAAGGGCACCAGGGAGGGGACCTCAATTTTTGTTGGGAAGTGTCTGGTTTTTTCCAAGGCAGACAGGAAAGTGTTACTGCTTGGCCTTGCCACGTTTTTCCCTATGGGACCTTAGTACTCCTTATGCCATACCTGGTTCAGGCGATGTCCGTCGGGTTCGTCGGCCTTTGCCTCTGCTCCGCGTATTCTTCCCTTCCTGAGACTGCACAGCATTGTCTTTTTTCTCTGTAACTTTCCCAGTCTTTCTCTCAGACTCTCTGCTTGCACCATGGGTCCCTGCCTTGCCTCTATCTGTGCCTGGTTCTGTCTTGGCCCAGGGCATGGAATGTCCATCTTCTTGGCCAGACTCCCGTTTCCAGGTGTGCAAGATTTCACTTTGACCCTTTGCCTCATGAGTCACTTTTGATGTGTTCATAGAGTCTCCATCCACACACTCATTCCCATCTGGTGGCCCAGTCCAGAGTAGGTCCCTTCGTCCCAATGGGGCAGCATGGGACAGTGGGAACTGCTCCACCTTCTGCCGCAGATCCTGTCCATTCAGCTCACTTTCCTTCTGACCTTTGCTCTGTTCAGCTGTCTGCTCTGCTATAGCTCCACTCCTTAACCTTTGCATTCCCTTGGACTCATCTCTGGCCCCCATTAACCCTACACTGGACAATACCAGCTGCTGCACACCATGTGCATTCTCCACACGTGGCAAAGCCTTGAGTGGTTTGAGTTTCCGCGGTGGGGGAACCTTGGGGGCAGGTGGCTCAGCAGAAGCACGTGGAGATGGGGACCTGAACAATTCTTGGGATCGCCGCAGCTGCTGCTGAGACACTGTGCGCTTAATGCGGCCCAGTTCCTCTGTGAATTTGTGCTCCAGGTCATACACACGGCTGGAGAAGCAGCCACGCTCATCCAAGGAAGCTGCCTTCTGGTGGAAGACATGGCGCCGGAAAGCAACACCACCCAGTTCCGAGTGGGTGTCATCCTGGAGGTCCTCATGGGAGGCAGCAGAGAGAAAGGGGCTGGCATCATCCAAGCCAGGCTGGTCAAAGGAACGTGCCTTCCGTAGGGGTAGCCATGTGTGGCCTGCAAAGGGGTTCTCATTCTGCTCCAGACTTTTCCGTCGCTCCTCAAAGAACTTGAGCTTGTCGAAGATCTTGGAGCCTGACCGTGGCAGCTTAGGTGATGGGCGGAGGACAGATACACGGCTAGAGGCTTCACTTAGTGGTGTCTGGGGACGTGACTCTCCTGTGCCAGCCTGAGAGTAGACTGAAGACTTGGGGCGTTTCAGCTTTTCATCAAATTCCTCTGATGCTGTCTCTGGAAATTCAGGGGGCATCAGCAGCTTTCTGCGGGGAGCCACAGGTGGTGTGGGGCCCCGGCTAATGCCAGGTGGCTGTACTGGGCACTGCCCTGCTCGGGGGGATACTGGGCGCTGAAGAGGAGGTTTCTGTGCAGGTGGGTGGAGCCTATCTGTGCTGGTTTTGCTGCTGCTGTTGGCTTCATCCCTCCGGTACCCACCATGGGGGAGGCTGCTGCAGTTGGGAAATGAAATATGGCAAGGTTTGCTAAGGCAGGAGAGACTGATCATTCTGGGGTAAGTGAGACACAAGGGAGGAGATACCCAAAGGGACCATAAAATAGGCCCTGAAGACAGCTGCTCACAATGGCACCTGGGGTTAAATTATCCATGTAAGAGGGAGAAGGAGCCCTGGTGGCACAGTGGTTAAATGCTAGTACTGCAAGCCAAGTTATGATTTCGATCCCAGAGGGCTCCAAGGTTGACTCAGCCTTCCATCTTTCCATAGGTCAGTAAAATGAGTACCCAGCTTGTTGGGGGCAGTTAGCTAAAAATACTGTAAACTGCTTAGGGAGTGCTTTGGCATGGATAAGCGGTATATAAATATCAACGCTAATGTTAATGCTAAAGAGAGTCTTTCTTTCTGGAGAAGGAGGAGGAATTATCCATGGGAATTTATTTAGTCCTGAGCTAAAGGTTGACATAGAGCAGAATTGTTTCCCCCAGCAGATTCGTTTGTGCTCTCTCTCTCTCTGCCTCTCTCCCTCTGTATGTATATGTGTGTGTGTGTGTGTGTGTGTGTGCAGGTTCCACACAAGGAGGGGGTTTGTTGACTTGCTTTTGCCTTTCCTGTAACGCGCAGCTTGACTTACTATGTGAGTCTCCTGGAGCAGTTTGCTCCACCTACAACTTTTTGTCCGCTGCCGTGCCATACTTTGGGGCTATCTAAAGGGTGAAATTACTCCATAGAATTTGAGGAAAAAACAACTTGTCTAAATGGCATCCCGCATCAATCCGTAGTATTTGGAAGGAGGGGGGCCAAATCTATCAAAATCCCCAGAGGAAAAGCTTTTGTGGCTTTCCCCGAAGTTTTTAAAAAGCTCTGTGGGGAAGGTGCGTTCCTGCTCATTGGGGCAATCTGATTCGCATTCATTTGCATTCTCGATAAGAACAGATGTGGAAAGCTGATGGGTCAGATGTGGGCAAAGGGCAGAGCTTGCTAACAAGGCAAGTGCCCAGAATTGTCATGCTGGATTTTCGTTGTAGCGATCGTGCACTCAGGTGATGAAACAGCCTTTGTCTTTTCTTTTTAAAATTTCTTTAGGTGGAATATTGCACTTTCGCACCTTGGATGTGTCTTTTTTAAAAAAAAACTGTTTGGCAGTGGTAAGTGGTGAGAATAAAAACATGAGTAAATTCACTCATGCCCACCATCTTGATTCACAGGCATGCCTGCTGGGACAGCAAAAGTGGATAGCTTCACATGCGTATGATTTTGCCAAAAAAATGTTAAGACAATTCGTAGCTGCTTCGAATTGACATTAGTTTACATCAATCCACATTTACCCCTTCGTATAGGCAGGCTATTTGACTTGAATTAAATACTGATGGATGCTGCCTCACACCTAGGGCTTTTGTTCCCTTCCAGTTCTATGTTTCCAAGATTGGCCATATGACTCAACCAGGTTTCTTTGCCCAAAATCCAGGAAAAGACAGCCCCTCTTGATGGCAGCATCCAACTGCTTGTCTTACCTCATGAATGAACTGTCCCAAGGATCCACACTAGGGCAAAGGAAGAAATCTGGGGAGGGGGAGTCAATTAGACTGTAAATCAGTGTCTAGATTAATATAGACTAGCCTCACCTGAGGACAGGGCAGGGGTGGGATAGACATGGGGGAGTCCCTGGAGCAGCCAGAAATGCAGCAGAAAGGGGAGGAGAGGAGAGTATAGAGCTGCAACCTGCACAGCGTACACAAACATGCTTCTTCTTATAGGCTGTGCATGTAAGCAGGCACACACACTCATTCTACAGCCAACTCAGTTCCCGACAAGAAATGGGTCTGCAGGTTCAATGGCACACACGTGCATGTGCACACACACACACATATATACACACACACACACAGAGTGACAATTGTACACCAGTAGATTTAGTAATATAATATAAATTAATAATATAAATAAATAGCCTTTCCTTGACAGCAAGGCAATGTTGATGATAAGCATGAGGAGAAAGTGGGCGGGGAAGCAAACTCAGGAAGGAAGAGGAGGGAGATGAGGGAGTCTCTAAGCTCACTAGTTCCCTCAGGGGACTCCCAATCCTCACATTACTCTGTGCCCGCCCTACATCAGATCCTCACTAGAGTCTTCCTGCCTCTGCAATTCAGCATGGGATTTGCTGTCATTGTCAGATCACGATACTCTCAGATTTCCTTTTAAGTAAAACTGTTGGTGTCAAACTCCCCATTATTGCAAGGGAGAAAGAATAAAAAATGTGTGGGCAGAGCCTGCTTAATGGCTCAGAAGCTGAAGGGAATCTATATATGGCTTGAGAGGAAGAGCTCTGGCACTCTGCATGGCTTCTTCTCTCTCTCCTTAAGGGCTCACAGGTTCCCCCGCTACTACCTCATGACATTTCTGGTAATATACACCTTCATGTAGCTATCATAGAACCACACTGCCTGTAACCAAAGCACCACAACTACAGCAAACTGGTTATCACAGCACAGCCCCTGTGAGTTTCTTTAATCAGCAATAGTGTCTTAAATACCAGCAACCAGTCTCTCTTCCCAGGCTTGAAGGGTTTGATGTGTGTGTGGGAGAGAGAGACGTAATAGAGATGTTGCTTGATAAAATGTCCATCAGCTTTCCCCAACCAGAGAACTTCAATCATGCTTGAATACCACTCCCATCATTCCCAGGCAGCAGGATGATGGCAGTCATAGTCCCAACATATGTGGAGGGCACCAAGTTGGGTACTGCTGCTCTGCATTAAAGGCTCCCTTTCCAAGATTTGTTTATTAAATGTATACACTGATTTTCAAACCAAAAGAGAGGGAAGGAGGAAGGCAAAGGAACTTTGCTTTAACCTTAGGAATAAGGAGTACCTAGCCACCACTGATCTTGCTCCCATATTCCCAGCCTGTCTTCACATTTCCTTGCCTGCCTGAAATTTAAGAATAGGTAATGCCCTGGGCTAAGACCACTTAAGGTAAGTGAAAGCTAAGCCTTGATTGCAAGGAGCTGCAGCAGGACTCTGAAAGGAGCCAGTCCGTGTCTATGATGATCACTGCCCCTTGCTATCTTGTATCTTCTTCCCCTTTTACCTCCACCAAACCAGTCCTAGATAGCTTGTGGCTCAAACTGAAATGACAATTTCCTATCAGGTTAACATCTGTCAGTTAAACATACAGCACTTCTAAGTTCCACTGATTTCAAGGAAATAACTTTTATATTTTAGAAACGGAGACTACAGAGGGTATATGACCATTTGGTCATAACAATTTCTTTTCTAGCCCTGACTACTGTCATGTGGTTTAGGAGAGTGAAGTCTACTGAAGTGTTTCTCAGGTTATCTCATGTGGGGGACCAGCAATTGTTGTTTTCTGATGTGGCAGGGACCAGCATCATGTTTGCACCCATTGACTATAATTGTTTATTTCTTTCCTGGAAACTACAGAGACTGACAGCTGATGGCTTGCAGATCAGCACTGGTCCATGGACCACCACTTTAAGTAGCACGGTCTACTGCACTTGAGTTCAGACAGAAAGGAAGTCATCCTGCTCTTTATACACCTGTAATAAAATGCACCAGTATCTGTTAGAAGTGTGTTGTGTGACAGACCATGATAGCATTCTTGATGCAACACTTGGATTTGGCTACATGATCCTGAAGATTGCCTAACACCTTATGGCACAGGGAGTCACAGAGCCACAGAAAAAGAGCAAACCCCAGAGCAGAAGGAGCTGGGGGTGGGGGTTCTGCTTCCTATGTTGATAGAGGAGACTACAACCTGGATGGTTCAGAGTGGGATGGATACCTACCTCTGTAACCTATCATCCTTCCAGCAAAGCCCTAAGAGAGTGATGGTAGGAGGATGGGGAAGTGATAAGGTGGTGGGAAAGTACAGCAGAGGAAGGCAGCAGGGGAGGCAATGAAAGGATAGTGTGGGCTTCAAAGGGCTGGGAGTGCAGTGGGGGCTTTGGATGGAAGATGCTATGACGGCAAGGGTCAGGGTTATAATGAAGGGGCCCGGGAGTGGTTTAGTGGTGCATTGGAACCAATGACATAGAGGTACAGGCATCTGTGAAGGATTACGACTGAGAGGTTTGAGGGGGATGATGGTCCCAGCACAATGGCCCCTGCACCCCACCCCACAGCCCCATGACTACTTACACGTGCAGGGAGAGGGCACGGCCCCGGTACAGGCTGAAGGCACTGCCGTAGGGGTCGCTCCCCAGAGACAGGCTGTCCTCGGACCCCGGGGCCACACCAATCAGCTCCGCCCGTGACGCCCGCACCAGCGGCTCCACCCCCAGGTGCCGGGCCTCGGCAGGTGCTTGCCTTGGAATGCTGGGGTGCAGGTAGGGTCCCCTCACCATGGGGCCAGCCTCTGGATCCTTCTCCAACACTGTGGTCTGGCTCCCTGACCAACTGGAGTGCTCATCTGTCTGGGACAGGCCTGGCGCTGAGGTCGGAGTTGTCTTCATGGAGGCATCCACCAGAGTGTCCGACTCCCCTGCAAGAAATATGAACAGGACCTGATTGAAACAACTGGGCACTTGCTATTTTCCCTTGCATCATCAGACTGGGGCAATGGGCTAGGACTGAGAGGCATTAATAAAGCTGGCTAGAGGCCGGCTCTATCATTATGCAGAATGAGGCAGGTACCTTAGGCAGATCTGTGCTGCCAAGTTTGTGTGTTCCTTCAAGTTCCCTGTTGACTTATGGCAACCCCATGGATTTCATAGGTTTTTTTTAGACAAGGAATACTCAGGGGTGGTTTTGCCAGTTCCTTTCTCTGAAATATAGCCTACAGCCATAGAAGAGCTATAAATAGTTAGCTCTTGGATTTGTTATTATTGTATATGTGCTATTAGAAACAGAGACAGTTGTTACATAAATTTTCTGCTTCCTCTGGCAAAATAATTTTCCTAGCTTTGGGTCCTGTCACTTGTAATTGAAACTGTTCAGGCTAATGGCTTCAGTGACAGAGTGGGGCAGTCATTCTGTTCCACATTTTAGTCTAAACTCTAAAGGGGATATCCAAAATACTGAACTCTGTCCCCAAAATATGTTCAGCACCTTGGATAGCTCCTTGAAACCTGGAGTAGATTTACTGCCCCTCTAGCTTGGGAGCCACCAGCCATCACTGGAGAGAGGCAGAGAATTTGCTGCTCGGCCCTAGGCACGAAAACATCTTAGACCAGCCCTGACAGCACAACACAGATTGGTACAGGAGTGACCAGAAACATTCCAAAATTGTCTTCAGAAAAGCATGTAGCGTTCAATGCTTTTACAGATCTTGTTTAATTCCCAAGACTATACAATACCAGTTTCTCAGGAAATGTGCCACCACTGAATATATCATGTATAAGCATAAGTCATGCTCACAGGTTCTAAGAATAACCATCCCCCCTCCCCACCCACAACTCAGCTTGGGATTTATCAGCTGGAAAGAACAAAGGAGGGAGAAAAAGAAAAGGAAAAAAAACTGGTTGGTTACTAAGTTCTATAATGTAGAAAAGGCCTGCAAGGTCAGATATTTGCAGCAGGAGTAGGGAAGATTAATCATTTTTTGTTCCAGTTACATAATTGGTTCAGTTATACAGCTTGGGTCCAGGCTATTTGATAGACTGTATCTCCCCAGGTGAGCCTGCCCAGGTTCTGAGATCTTCAGGAGAGGCCCTTCTTTCAGTCTGACCACCTTCACAGATACAGCAGATGGGGATGCAAGACGGGGTCTTCTCAGGGGCTGCCCCTAGGTTCTGGAACTCTCTGCCTGCTGAGGCTAGAATGGCTTCCTCCTTGCTCTCCTTCCAACAGCAGATGAAGACTTTTTATTCCAAAAGACTTTTAGAACTGAAGGCTTTTAAGAGAGGGCTTTAAGAGGGTGCTGTATTGTTTTAAATTGTATTGTTTTTGCCTGCTTTTTATCATTTTATGTTTTTATTGTTTTAATATAGTTAATAGTTTAATTCTATCTATCTTCTATCTTATTTTGACCTTTTGTATGTTTTTAATTATATTGCAATCATTTTAATTTGTAAACTGCCTTGAGTTCCACTTTTGGTGAAAAGGCAAAGGTAGGATATAAATAAAGATGATGATATGACAGCTCTTCTAAGTACATAGTACAGTATTGTTTATTCTATTCCTCCCACCCTCAGCATGAACTTGTGGGGGAGATCCCTATTTTGCCCACTTCTCAACAGAACTTAGAAACGTTACTTTTTGAATTGAAAGTCCCAGAATCTTCCAACCAATATGGCTACTGACCATGCTGGCTGGGGATTCTGGATACTGTGGTTCAAAAAAGTAACTTCCCTAAGTTCTGCTTTTCAGAGAGTGTCTTTCCAGAACTACCTTTTGAAACTACCTATTGAATGACTGAGCAGGAAGGAGAAACCCAATAGAGGAATTATTTTGTCCACACAGAATCCCATGGCTCTGTGTAAGGCACTGAAAGAAAACTCATTTGAGATTATTTTGCCCAGCCTGAAAACTGAAACTTGTCTAGTAGAAGTACTGCTGCTATTGTCATTTATTGTTATCATTATCATTAGTAGTTTTAGTAGCAGTGGTAGTATGGGGTTGACCAAAATACAAGTCAACCCCCATATCCACGGATTTGGTATCCATGGTTTCACTTATCCATGTCTGAAAATATATGTTCTCTTTGGGCATTTCTAGGTCCTTCAATGTGATTCTATGGTCAACTCTGGCATTTGTCTCATTGAAAAGAATAGGGTTTCCTATTATCCACTGTTTCAGGTATCCACAGGGGAGGGGGTGTATTGGAACGTATACCCCCATGGATACAGGAGTCACCTATAAATCTATCTTACAATGGAATAATGGGACATGTTCAAGCTTCAGTAAAAAGAATGTTAAAAGGACCACATTTTTTAAAATACTTCAAGAGGATTGATCCAATAATGGGAAACTATCCATATTGAAAGAGATCATTAAAAGAGGAACAGATGGCTAAAAGTTGCTTGTGAATAAACTGGAATCCAAAGAAGGCTTGTACCAGGGAAAGTATAATTGGAATTAGTCTCAAACACTTTTTGGCAGCAATCATAATACATTTTTAAACCTGTATGCATTTGCAAGAATTTTGCATATGGTATTTATTTATTTCACTTTCTGCATCATCATGCCCCCAAGGGTTCAGGGCCGGTAACAGAATCAACAAAAGGTCATGGAATACAATACTCAAGTTTACACTGTGTTGTTCCCATACTACAGAATGCACTCTTCTCCAACTTGTGATTAATTGCCACTCTTGCTGATTTTAGAAAAGATGCAGAGATGCGTCTCTTCAACCTTGCCTTTTAAACTGTTTTGGTACTTATTAATTCTTGTGATGGCTTTATTATTCAATTTGTTTTTAGTGATGTCTGTTAGCCACCCTGAGTGCTAGTCTTTTTATTAGTGAAACGGTGGGATTAAATGTGATTTTTAAAAAATTTAAATATAAAGAACTTGTCAAAATCACACCACTGTTGCATAATCTAGCTGTTAAAATCAATCAAAACAAGAATATCTTAAACTGCCTGTGGAAAATGCGTAAGCTTGGACTCTGTTCCATAACTGTAGATCAGCCACTAAGTATGTTTCACCCAACATCACGGGAGGGGGTCAAGTTTTGCACACCTAGCAACAGTGTCCACAGATGTGCTGGTGTGCATTTCCTCAAAGGAACATATGGGAACTATTCACTCACTTATGTGGGTATAATCAGGAAAATAGTGAAGGGCTAGATAAAGAAGACCGAGGGAAAGTTAATTTTGGACTGCATCTCTCAGAATTCTCTAGTTAGCCTAGCCAGTGGCCATGACACCTGGGGGAATTTCAACAATTCTAATCAACAAAAGGTAATCAATTCAGTGATATGCCCCCAACTTCAGTGACTTTCACCACTGAAAATCATGTCTGCCCCTACTTACATAGCATTACCCTTGTCTCTTTCTCTGCATTGCTCTCTAGCCTAAGTTTTGCTTTGCACTCATCCTAGAATGTGATGGGATTTTGGAAAGTGGCTTTAAAAAACACACACTGATATACAATACATAACACACACTGATATACAGTACATACATTGATTGTTACACATGGGCCTTTCTTTTTTAATATATATATAGAGAGAGTGGGGGGGATTTTCAAATACACTAAAAACTATAAATATAGAGATATATATATAAAAAGGTGGGGGAGAAGAAAGGAAAGAAAGAGAGAAAAGAAAAAGAAAGAAAACCCAGAATAGCCAAAAACAGAAAAGAAAAAAAGCCCAATGTGGTTATAAGTCTAAATACTATATATAAAATCTTACTTCTCCAGCTAAAAAATATTTCATATACTTCTACTAATCCAAACCTACTAATGGTCAAAACCCACCATTATCATATCACTCCCTTTGTTCTGCAAAAAGACAATGAAGGGTTCCCAATCTTTCAAAAATGTCTCTACTGTTTTTGTTTTAAGCAAAGCAGATAGTTTGTTCATTCTGGCTACATTATGCATTACTCAGGGCCTTTCAATGTATGTGACACTTTACAGCTGGTGGGGAGGAACTGTGGCCCTCCAGCTGTTGTTGAACTAAATTCCCATCATCCTTGACAATTACAGCCTTGCTGGCTGATACTAAAGGAAGCTACTAATGGAAGCCAGAAGCCAAAAACATCTGGATGGACACACATTTTCCATATTTGTTTATATGGGGGAGAGCAAAGACAAGTCTTTTATACTAGGTACAGTGGGCCTTTGGTATCCATTGGGGTTTGGTTCCAGGACCCCCCGTGAATGCCAAAATCTGTGACTGCTCAAGTCCCATTATATACAGTGGCATTGTAAAATGGTGTCCCTTATATAAAATCGCAAAATCAAGGTTTGCTTTTTGGATTTTTTCTTTTTTTGGAATATTTTCAAGCCATGGTTGATTGAATCCATGGATGCAGAATCCGTGGATATAGAGAACCAACTGTACTTATGATTCAGCTTGCAATGAATATTCTGTGCTTGGGTGGGAAATGTGTGGTATTCCAGGTGTTGTTGGACTGCAACTCCCATCAGCCTTAGCTAGCATAGCCAAATGGTGAGGGATGATGGGAGCTATAGACTGACAATATTTGGAGCACCAAATTATTCCCACCACTGCTCCAGAGCAAGGATAGATGGGGAATATCTTTGAAACAGAGGAACAAATTCATTTTCGGAGAAGTTGGGAAAGGAGATAGTCCATGCTTTATTCACACAGTGACCCCTGCTAAAAATGAATCCCTGACTAAGCTGTGTGATTGTCCCAGCACATTTTCTCTCACCTCCCTTTGCCCTGTCATTCTTTCCTGAGGACAGTGTTTGAGAGTTGTCTGAAGTGACCATATATGGCCTCCCCCATGTTAAATCCCTGCAGTAGTTAAAGACCACGATTTTTCAGTTTTATTTCTTTAGTATCTAATGCCCTTTATGCTTTGCTGAGTCCTTCCCTGATATAAAATTGCCCTTTTCATTAAATTAATGTTCTGCCTCAGTTAATATTTGCCCTGCTTCCTGAAGAAGGTGCTTTCATGCTATCCGGGGAGCAGTAATTCTTATGTTCCAGTGGTAGCTGCCAACAACAGGAATGTTAGACAACCAAAGAGAGAGCAAACTTTCAGGCAGACAATCCAGGAGAACCAGAGCCCCAGAGACATGTAGTCACTGCATTAAAAGTTTAGTCTCTCTGAGGAATCGAAGTGAGAGGTGTTAAGCCAATGATCCAAGAAGGCAGCAGCCACGAGTCTGGTCTCTCACAGCAGGAAACAGGAAAGCAGGAAAGTTGTGTTATGTGTGACACAACCACCATTGCCACACAACATCAAGGGCAGGATAATGGGGGGGGGGGTATACAGACTGTAATTATGAAGTTATTATGGGGCTGTGGTGGGGGGCAAGCGGAGAGGAGTCAGAACACTAGCAGAAACTACTTCAGGTTCAAATATAGATTCATGTCAATTCCATTCACAACCCACTCTCTCCATCCTCTGCCTGGCTCCAGCTCACCTGTAGGGGAGCTATAGGTTGTCTCATCCTGGAGCTGGCTGCGTTGGGTCACCTGTGTGCTGCTGGCATCATCTTCTCCCGTCTCCGAGTCTAAAACAAGAAATGGACAAAGTGAGGAGAGTGCTCTGCTGGTAGGTCCTCATCCCCCTGTGATTCATGCAGCTTTGATGGGATCTGGAAAATGCAGAGCTCAGTATTTCAAAAAAGAGAGATAGAAAGACAGGGTGACAGAGAAGTTTCTTGTGGAACAGATAAGCTCAAGAGCATGACAATCACGGATTTGAGAGGTACAGGCACCAGGAGGCAACTCACAAGAGCTCTTCTATTTAATCACATTTTGTGATTAACATGATTACTGAGTCATTTTTTAAGAATCAGCTTAGGGTACGAAACATCTCAGTTAGAGAAATACCAGGATATTTAACTAGCACAAATAGCTGGAAGTCTAAACAGGCAAATACAGAATTAATTGTGCTTAGAAACAGCTTCTTGCTTGGATGGGGAAATGAAGGTAGCA
Source organism: Gambelia wislizenii (assembly GCA_030847615.1). Classification (NCBI taxonomy): domain Eukaryota; kingdom Metazoa; phylum Chordata; class Lepidosauria; order Squamata; family Crotaphytidae; genus Gambelia; species Gambelia wislizenii. The sequence goes on along the minus strand of JAUMIR010000001.1, from coordinate 335,142,269 downwards.
ATTTCAGATAATATATATGGGGTATAATATATATGAAAGGCCCTGATTTTTCATCATGTGTGAGTAAAAAGTAAAACTGCTAAAAGAATCTGTATCAGCTGCACTAATTCCTGAACAGATAAGCAAAATATACAGAAAGAAATCAATATATGCTGGAACTGCAGCCAAAAACAGACCTTCACTAACCAAAGATAAAGTCCTTTGGGGATTAAACTGCTCTTTAAACATGATAGGTTTAATGTTACGTTATTGTGTAACTGGTTATCCTTTCCCAATGTTGCTTAGCTTTTTTTGATGAGTCAATGTGACAAGCGCATCTGACTCTGGCACCTAGTAATCACAGCCAAAATGTTGGCAGCAGAAATACTGCATGAGCATTCCCCTCCCTCACTAAAAGAATTGCTGGCTAAATTGTGGGAAACTGGTAGAAAATGTCAAAGCATATGAAATATACCTTAAGGTTTGTGGCAGTCAGCATTCAGAGTTTTTTGGAACTAAATAGTCTTACTTTACTGTTTTTATCAAAAGACCATAGAATATAGAGAAAGAAAAACAGCATACAAATTGTTAATTATTGCAAATATTTTTCTGTATCCTTTGTTACCAACATTCTTTGTATTTTTAATTATTGCCTAATAAACTATTGAGCAGAAGTAGGTGATAAATTGCTTCTTGAAAACAAAGCCCCATGCAAAACAGTGCCAGGTGCACTTTTCCTGTACAGTTATTGCTGTACCAGTCCCAGGATTCAGATTAGGAGGCACGCCAAAGGTGCTTCCAGATCAGGCTTTTATTGTGAAACTGCTTGGACTCATTTATGAATGTTTGCAGTGGAGTCCAGACAACAAACATTTCCATTTATAAACAACCCACCTCCCCAAACTTGTCCACCAATTCTTCTGTCTTTTTGCTTACCACAGAAAGTCCATTAAAGATAGAAAGAGGAAACAGCTGGATTTTTCCTCTGGTGGATGGGAGACTGCCAATGAATACTGGGCGCTGTAGGCTATATTTCAGCGGCAGCAACTGGCAAAACCACCTCTGAGTATTCCTTGCTTAAGAAATCTTATGAAATTCATGGGTTGCCATAAGTAAGCACGCAACTTGAAGGCACATATACACACTGCGCTGTCCATTTGGAAGCACCTCAGGATTTGGGCTCTCGCCCTATTTGTACTATGCGCATCATGGTGATGCCTTTATTAAGCCAGCCAAAATGTGCAAAATACATTTTTGTGCTTTCAAAGCCCACTGGCCTCTTTATCAGGCAAGGATATTATTAAAAATCATACAGGAGAAGAAAAGTGGTGATGTCAGAGTCATGGGCCTGCACCTTGTTTTGAGATGTTTGCTTAAATTGGTATTGAAGAATGGTCTCAAGGCAGAGGTCACACTCCTTTGCCATGAATACTTGAGGACAAAGGGAAATACAGGAAGGTGTGGCGGCGGCTCTGCTTTGGACTGAGCATCATCCAGAAAGGCTGCTCAGATTGGGTATCCCTACAGGGTGGAGTGGGGTTGGACTAGATGGCCTCTGGGGGTATCATCCAACTCTATCATTCTATGATTCTATCATGCGTATTCCTGCAGGGCAGAAGGGGGTTGAATGGCCCTTGGGGGCCCTTGGGGGTCTCTTCCAACTCTAGATGGCCCTTGGGAATCCCTTCCAACTCTAGGATTCTACACACTCAGTGACATTATGGGCATCCAGAGGAGGGCAATCAAAATGGTGGGAGGTCTGGAAGCCATTATGCCCTCTGAGGAGTGGCTTAGGGAGCTGGGTAGGTTTAGCTTGGAGAATAAAAGGTTGAGAGGGGACATGATAGCCATGTTTAAATATCTGAAGGGATGTCATACTGAGGATGGAGCAAGCTTGTTTTCTGCAGCTCTAGAGACTAGGACACAGAGCAATGGACTCAAGCTACAGGAAAAAAGATTCCACCTAAGCATGAGGAAGAACTTCCTGATAGTGTAAGAGATGTTTGGCAGTGGAATGCACTGCCTGGGAGTATGGTGGAGTCTCCTTCTTTGGAGGTTTTTAAGCAGAGGCTGGATGGCTGTCTGTCGGGAATGCTTTGATTGGGTATCCCTGCAGGGCAGAGTGGGGTTGGACTAGATGGCCCTTGGGAGTCTCTTCCAACTCTAGTATTCTATGCACTCAGTGACATTCTACGCACTGGAAGTAAAAGCCAGACAATAATTATTCATTCCCATTTTTACAACAATATAACTTCCTTTGAGATCTAGGCCATCTTTATCTTGAGTGAGGTCGCAAGCCACTTTATAGGATGAAAAAAAACAGTGACTCTCCAGAAGCTTCTGTTTTCATGGTGCAGCTTTCATTTTCTTTTAGGGTTCTCCTTCTTTTTGAACCATGTTTGGCAGCAATGGCCCAGAATGCCACTTATTCAGGGAAAGTCATCCCTGTTGACCCATGAATGTACAGGAATATATAGAGATTATCCCATGTTTTACAAAACTAGGGAAAAGGAAGGGGTTAAGTATCCCTACCACCATCACCCTTCTTCTGCTTCTAATAGTAGGGAAAAATTACATGCTATCATATATAACACACAATTTGCAATTTGCTCCTTGGTCCAACAGCTATCTTAGAGAGCATGAGGCATTCTGAGACTTATCACAGACTATCCTTAAGTAGAGGTTGAGCAAAGAAGCACATTCCCAGAGAAGAGCAGGATAAAAATATAAATTAAGTCTTTGGAGTACAAGGTTGCGGGAACATATGAGATTGGGTAAACTATATGTAGTATGTGGGGAAATAATCATTGTAATGTAAAAGCAATCTTGTGTACCTCATTCACATCCTAAGATAAGTCTAGGGTTTTTCCCTGCATGCTTTTGTTCTCCCAAGTTCCCTTTCTCTTATTTCACTGGGCACTTCCAGCCAACTGGAGTGCTGGGTCATTCAACACATGACCTAATTTAAATTTTATTGCTCTGTGTAACTTCTTTTAAGTTTGAGTCTCCATGAGGCTGGAGCCATCTTTAGCCATCTTTAAGTCATCTTTAGCTATCTGTAACAATGCTATGATGTTTCACCATGCAGCCTTCTACCGTTGTAGGCTGGTGAGTTTTCTTACCCTAAATATTCATTAGTCAGTTAGGAACCTTTTTTTAAAGTTTGTTTTAGTATGTAGATTGAGATTGATATACCTTCAGTAAACTTTGATTTGCATTTTAAACTGACTCCTTTGTTTTGTAATGAGTCTAATTTAACTGAGCGATCTCAGACCTCTGAATACACCTTTTAAATGTTAATTGAGCTTAAGTCTGCATTCCTAAGTGCACTCTGAATGAACATGAAGTTAAAAGTAAATGATTTTTAATTCTCTTTTTAAAGGAGATAATTCTTGTTGTTTTTAAAAGGACTAGATCCTGGAATTTTTAAATACAATTTTATTTTTAGACTCATTACTCCTACACTATAGAGCCCTGGCATGGTGGGTCCTGTGTGTGGATGACAAAATGCAGCTTGTTTTTCTGGCAGTTGCAGCTCATTTCCTTTCTGTGGGAGCCTTTACTCCAGGAATAAGAGGCAAAGCAGGGAAAGTGTTGAGTGACAACAAAGAAATTAGGGTGACATCAGTTTCTTCCATAGGCTGAGGAAAGGCCAGGGGCAGATAATTGCAACTGCAAGGTGAATTGCAGTTAAATCAGAAAGTGGGTCCGTGAGATACCTGTAAGCTTCCCCTTAGTGAAGGGACCAAAGAGCTAGTTGGGAGTGATTTCGAACAGAATAATATATTCATTAAGAATATTCTATGCCATCTTTCTATTTTTTTCACATCAGGGCAGTTAGCAACAATTTAAACCATTCATATAATACTATAATACAATAAAATTACTGAACAACACTGTCATAAAAAAAGACTGCATACAATACGTATAATTGCTGCTCCCCCAACTGTTCCTCATTCCTATTTTTGTTTGATGAAAGAGAATGTGGGAGATAAATAGATACACCGAGCTACATGGTTTGCTCCTCAATATCCATCATCAGCCTTAATAGTGAGATTTGCAAGGATACCTTCCATTATTAACTGATGCTGGAAAAGGATGGTATTGTAGGCATGGGTATGTCATACAAAACTTATTGTACATTTTAAAAAAATAAATGTTTAAATCTAAATAATATTTAAATATACAAATACAAAGTGTCCATAGAAGTCATCCTCTCCCACCCAACCCCACAAGGATACATGCCCAAAACTGCTAGAAGACTATGAGGCTGCATATGTAGACCACAGAACAGCAAGAGTATGAGGAAGGAGAAAAAGGAGAGAGAACCAGCAAGCATGGAGGCTGGATAAAGGGGAGAGAGCTAAGGAATGGAAGCATGATATAGTGTGGTTCCTACCGTAACTTTGCTTTCTGCAGGAGCGGAAAACTTCGCTTCCATAGGGGCAGCAAGAAAGAGAGACACACGTCAACAAAGTGTTACCATCCAAACCAGCCCAGACGCATGAATACCCCCAAACACAATGAAATTGAAAGTATCTAGCTGGCCTGTAAAGGCCAGAGAAATTTAGGAGCATGCATGTGCAGTGAGAATGGTCATGGTGATAAGGCATTCAGATGTAACAACAGAAGACCTGGATGGGGGACAGGGGCTGATGGTGGAAGAACCCACCATTCACTGGAAACTCATAAAACTCAGAGGGAGCAGGAGATAACAGACACAAGCTCACTGAATGAAAAACAAATCAGTGAAGTCAGTGGCCCAGAAGCCTTGGGCTGGGGGCAGTGGACTGTGACAGACATTTCTCCAATAATCACTGGATGTTAGTTGTTTTGTCATTGTTGTTGTTTTGAGACCCTGGTTCAAGATTACCATTATGAATAGTGTACTTTCCTCCTCCCCCCGCCACCTCCCACTACAAGCAGCAAAGTCTACATGCGTGTCCCGGCCTAAGAACCACACCTAGAGAGATGCCAGGTGGACACAGTAAATGTAATCCCCCTGAGGTGATGATTGCTCTCTCCTTGTAGATCTGTCAGTGCAATCCATCCATGTTTCTACTCAGAAGTAAGCCTTACTGAGTTGCTCCCATGTAAGTCATATAGGATTTACAGCCTATGAGATTTAACTTGCTGGATCAAACTAAAATCAACTTATTGCAGTATTCTGTGTCTGACAATACCTAACCCTGTACTGCCAAGAAGCTCACAAACAAGGCATAAAGCTGAGGGTATAACCCTGCATTTTGTCTCCAATATTGGGCAGTCAAAGACATGCTACCTCTGAATAAGCAGAATTCAAAGACATAGCTGTGTCAGTCTGGAATATCAGTAAGCAAGGGGATCTCCATGCACTGAGGAAATAGACCAAGTCTATTGAAGTTTATGCTACAATTTCTTTTTCTTTACCTCAAAGGTACTACAGATCCCCTTGCTTTCTGAATAAGCAGGTTCAATTTCCCCTGCCCCTTATATGATTTATCTAATTTAGGCAAATCCTCTCTGAGTTTAATTAATCCAAGGGTGGCACATCTGTCATCCTTTGGATGTTGTTGAATCCAGCCCCATCAGCCCCACCCAGCATGTTCAATGGGCAGGGATTATGGGAGCTGAAGCCCAACAACACATGGAAGGCCACAGGTTTCCCACCCTGACTCTAATCATTTGTGCAGCTAAGAGCCATCTCCACATTCTGTTGTAGAAATAAAATGGCATATATCATCTTCCCTGTCCTAAAATACTACCAATGGATAACTCCAAATTCTGATATGACGAGAGGGAGGCCTGAATTCTGTTGGTTAGCCCTGACTAGAGTAGACTCATTGAATCAATTGTTGAATGCTGAGCCAGCACATAAGTAAAGCCCACTGGTTTAATGGGTCTATTCTAGTTGGTACACTACAATAGGATTCAGGCCATAGAGTAAGAATTCCAACCCTGCACCCAAAACAGAAAATTCCACCCTTTCTTTCTTCTGCACTGCATACAATTTACTATTCTGCGCTCAAACCATTACTTATCTTTTTTTGAATATCCATGGAAATCAGTGTCACCTTACACAAGAAGCAAAGGTAGCTGTGCTGACCTGTAATGGGGGGGGGGCAGCGGCTACAGAAACCTACAGTAGGACAGTACCAAACTGCTCTTTTAAAAAGTGTGCAAACTTTGGTGTTCTTCAGAACAGATCAAGCTTTATGGACAGCTTAAAATCTCACTCAGTTTTTTTTAAATTTTGGTTGGTCCTAATAAAAGTTATCACCCTAGCACAGCTGTTGGAACTTTTCACAAAATACACAACCTTCTCCGCTACCTAGGTCATTGCTTTTGTCTCTTTTTCCTCCCAGACAGAGGAGGTTTCACACACAGACACCCAAGCCGGTGATATCTGGTATTTTCCAAGTTAGTGGAGCAGTGAATCTTCTCTGGCTTTTAGCCCAGACTTTAAAGAAGCTGTCCTCGATGTTGAACCCTATCCCCAAAATAGTTTCAGCACTTTAGATAGCTCAGATTACATTCAGATTGAATCCTGGAGCACCCCATTGGCATGGAGCCATCAATCACGGCTGCCCAAAGCACATTATCATCTGATTTCATGTTCTCCCTTTGCTGGGGTTATCTTATTGTTCCTCAAGGGCCAAGCTTCTATCCTTTGAAGAATGCTGGAGCTGTCAGCTTTGAAGAGGTGTAATCTTCCCCATCACAGACACAGGGAAACACTGTGAGAGAAACTGCATGAAGGGAATAGGAGTGCTCAAAGAATAGAGACCTTAGCCTTACCCTGGGGTGCCTATAGGAAAAAGAGGACCAGTTAACTACAGTGGTGTGGAAGAGGGGATTTCAGCAGATGCCCAAGTTCCACCTGCTGAAATTCACTTGTCTGTACTGTATGCTTTAGTTCCAGTAAACCCACTTTGTTTTAGCAACTTTATTTATTTATTTATTTATTTAGCAACTTTAACTTTAAGATTAACTTTATTTAGCAACTTTAAGATTTAGGGTGTACCCACACTACACAACTATAGCAGTTTGGTATCATTTTAATTACCATGGCTATTTATCATACAAACCCCTGGGATTTGTAGTCTGGTAAATTCTCTAGTGCATTCCCCTGAACCACAGAATTAGATCTCAGGTGGTGAGAATGCTAAGTAATTCACAAAACTACAAATCCCAGGATTCCATAGAACAGGGCATTGGCTGTTAAGGTGGTATCAAAGTGCTATTATTGTGTAGTGTCCAGTGTGATCTACATGTTGCTACATGTGATGAGCTGATTCACAACTAACAGATTCAAGCCTGGTGGGTGGGATCCCTTTGACTGGTTCCACTGGGAGGCTTATCTCTTCCACCAAATGGGAAGAGAGTAGGAAGGAGTCTGCTTCTAGCTATGTGTGTCCCAAAGCCTTTGTTAAAAGGAGCTTTGCTAGCAGAGGATTGGTTAACTAAATCATTCCTGCCTTCAGCTATGGAAGGTTAAGGAACTCCCCACCCCTAATTCTTTTTGTCTGACCACCCTGCTATTGCTCCCCAGCAAGACTGTACTTGAGGCAGGAAGGGGCAGAAGTAATACAACGCACCATGCGTGAAGCGCCCAAAACGCCGTGAGTGGCCACCTTTCTGGAAAGGAAAAGAAAAAAGAAAACAGCATTATACCTCAGGAGCAGAAGACTAAGAGGAAGAGACGGGCAGAAAAACAGGAGGCTGGGCAATACTCACAGGGTAAAGTAAACAGTCACTCACAGAGTCCAGAGCCCCATCATAAGGGAAATACCAGGGGAAAGCTGCACATGCAAGCAGATCCTTCTGCTTCTGAGCTGCCACCACATCAAGAAGTGCATCGATCTATATCTATGCCCCAGAGCCTGGAAATGTTACCTTTTGGGGGCTATACCTCCCAGAGACTTCCAGCCACCATGCTGGAGACTGTGTTTCAAAAAAGTAACTTCTCTGAGCTCTGCTGCCTTCCTCCCATCAGGTCTTCTAAGAAGGGAGTCCAGCACAAGGACCTTGGGGGGTGGATTGGGCACTAAATCAGAGGGAGAGGAGCAGACACCTGGATTCTTATCATTTTCCAAGTGATTTAGAAGGAAAGATCAGGTGGCTTTCTGGTCCTTTCCTAGGTAGAAATTCTGAGGGAGATAAGCAGACACCCCACTGCTTGAACTCTGATTATACTGTACATTGGCAAGTCCTCAGCAGATGAGAGTCTGCCACAGTTGGAGGATCCACCCAGAAGAACAGGAACATCTTGCATGTTTCACCACAGTCCAGCTCAGCTACCCCAAACATACAATGCATCACATCCACCAAGGAAGTTATCCTCTGCTCCCATTTTCCCATACAATTGTTGTGTAGACACATGTATGTACACGCACACATACATACCATAACAACCACCGGCTTCCATGTTGCCCCTGGAAATAACTCTAACTTTGATCCCCCTCATGTTCTTCTCTAGTGGCTCCAAGCAGGAACCAGCATTTCACAAGCTTTCTGTGCAAAAGGGCCACTTGCTCAGGGATTCAACTCTAACCAATCTGTTAAGTGACTGGTTGCCCAGGGGACAAATTAGTCATGGTCTCCAGCAAGGAAAGGCAGCCCTCTCAATTCAGCACCAAAGACAAAGCTGTACATCTGTGCTTGTAAGCACATATGCCTGTGCAGTGCACATACACAGAGCAGTTCAGGCACAAAGCCACCCACACCTCATCCTCAGCAGTCCTGCTGTCCCTGTTACCCACCAGCAAATCTGCTCCGCCAGCTAGCGTTCCATAATACTCATAGTGGAGTGACACATCCTATGGAGCAGTAAATAGTGGTGACAGTATCAATCTGTGATGAGTGAGAGAGCTGGTGAGGCAGGATGCTGGCATAACAGAGAAATGGACATATAGATACAGACACACACACAAACACATGCAAACATACACATACAATCCACTGCCTTATTCTCCTCTTTCTCTTTTGCCTTGTACATCAAAGTATAGGTGGGGGAAAGGGGGAGTCAGCACATGCATGGACCCAACTCCAAAGAAGAAAGTGCTCCCAGTGGCATTTGATCTACTCCAGGTAGATTTGTATTCTGACTGAGTCAGCTTGCCCCCAATAAGGCTGGTGCTGGCTGGCAGCCTACATGCCAGGCCAGGAAGATATATGATCAGATTAGCTGCGCTGTAGATGGATAATTCCCCCATTAAGAAATGAAAATGCAATCAAAGGCCATTAACGGGTACCTGGTTGGCATCTGCTTGAGTCAGGCATATGGCAGTGGACAAGCCCTGGCTCTAGGATCACACGCCAAGTTGGCTTGCCACTCAGATGCTGGGATGCCAGGGACAGGGGCACTTAGGCAGGAAAGGTGCACCCTCATTCCATGGGGAATAGTATAAGCAACCCCCCCCCCCAAATGTGCTCCATAGCCTACTAGGGATCTTGCTCAATATGCATAGCACTAGGATGACCAGAGAAGGTGAAATAAGATGGGTACACAAAACACATTCTGGGCAAGCAAGGTGTTTTGGCCTCCCAGGGCAGCACTGCTGGAGACTGCTTTAAGGTGCAAAAGTGCCCGAGGGCACCATCCATGCCTGAGATTCTGGACCCAAATATTGGAGCCCTGGCCATCCTTACCAGCCAGGGTTCATCCACCCTTCCCTGCTGTGTGCCATTCATCTTCCACCCTCCTTATATTTAGAAACAGGTTGGGGAGAAACAAACAGCAACACCCCTCCCCCGTCCCAGAGTCTCTGTGTTCGTCCTGTCTTTGCCTGCCTGGTTTGGGGTGCCACATCTCTCTGCTCTCCCGAGGGGAGAAATCGGCAGCACCTAAAGTCAAGGGCGAGAACATTCACTTGTCCTCAAAGGCTGTGGCCAGAGGCCTCCACATAACATAAGACTGCCAAGAGAGCCCTGATCGGAGGTCCACCTAGCCCAGCATCCTGTTTCCAACGGGAGGGGGGCAGCCAGAGGCGGCTGAGGAATCCATAAGCAGGGAGGAAAGCAACCACTACTCCTGTTGTTTATCCCCAGCAGCCGGCATCCTCCTTGCTTCCCGGCGATTCCCCTGCAGACGTGGCTGGTGGGCATCTAGGCTGGCAGAGCAGCCACGGGGTCTGGAGAGGGGCAAGAACTGGCGCAACATAAGATGCTGCCCGAGCGGCGGCGGCGGGGGGGGGGGGTGAAGGAAAGGCCGGTCCCCGGAGCCCCGCTTCCCTGCTGCGATCGGCTCCTTGGTGGGAACGGGGGGCGCCCCCCCGCCAGCCCTTCTGCTCGGAGGCCCCCGAGTGACGTCCGCGCCACGAGGAGCCGGGCTGCTGCTGCTGCTGCTGCTGTTGCCCGGGGCTGACGCGCAGGGCCAGATGACGCAGAGGGGCTCGGCGGCCGTGGCCAGCCCCGGGGGCAGAAGAGTCCCCCCCCCAAGGCGGAGGGGCGCTTTCACACCCCATCCAAGCCCTGCCCGCCGTCGTTCTGGGGCCAGCCTAAGCCCCCCTCCGCCAGGTGCTGCCTGCTGCTGGGCATTTGAGGACGGGGCTGGGGGTGGGTGGGGAGCCAGTGTTCGGCAGCCCCCCTCCCCCTGCCCGGCACCCAGGCACACGCACGCCCTGACGGGAGCCCCCCCCCCACAAAAAGGGATCCCTAACCCGCACGCCCGGGGGGTGTCAGTAGGCTTTCTGGACCTGCGAGCGGTGCATCTCCCCCTCCTCCGCCCCCCCTCACCCTTGGGACCCGCTTCCAGCCTCTCCACGCACCCACCGCCCCCTCCCACGCCCGGACCCGTTACCTGGAGACGCTTCTTCACCCAGATCTTCTTCATGTCCCCTCCCCGCTTCCCACCCAGACACACGGGGGGGGCCTTCCCGCCCGAGGGTCAGCGCGATGCGGCGGCGGCGGGGGGTCCGGGCCGGGAGGCGAGGGGCGGCCGGGGAGGAGGAAGGCGCATCCTCCGAGGGAGCGGCGCCGGAGGGAAGCGGGCGCCGGCCTCTCTCGCGCGCTCTCCTCGCCTTCCCCTCTCCTCCTCCTCCTCCTCCTCCTCCTCCGGCGGAGCTCCCAGCCCGAGACAATGACAGCGCAGGCGGGGAGGGGGTGCCGGGAGGAGGGAGGGGCCGGGGGGAGGGGAGGGCTTGGGAGGAGGAGCGGGGGGAAGGGGTAAGATGGCGAGGGGGCACCGAAAGGCTGCCTCTCCCCCCACCCCACGCATGGCACGGCACCCCTCGTTTCCAAGGGAGGAATTTGGAGGGGAGAATTCTCCCCCCCCCTTATTTTGTTGTTGCCAGCTCGGAAGACTTGGGGAGAGGGAAATGTGGCCGCCAGGAAGGCGAAGGTGAGCAAAAGTGCCCGAGGCGCCATCCAAAGCCGCAGGGATGGGACTTCGATCTCGAAAAGCAGCGGGCACCAGCACCTCTGCTGCTGGCACGGCCCAGGACTTCACTGCTCTTTCCCAAGCTCACCCCGTGGCCCCAAGACAGCTAGGATCCCCAAGAGCCCACGCAGGCTTCCCTGTTCGAAGGCAGTGGGTCCCGGGTTACCAGGCACGTGTGGATCAACGACGAAGGAAAGGCGGTGGGCGCCTTGCCCTGCTGGCGAGCGTTTCACAGACATCGGGGCTGACCGATGGAAGCGGCGGGGTGCTGGTGTATAAGAACCCTGGGAGCTGGAGTCCTCTGGAAGGGGGTCTAAGGGACTTCAAGAGGGAATGGTCACCAAACCACAGTTCCCAGGATTCCTTGAGGGGAAAACCATTGACAGTTTAGCTGATCAATAAATGAAGCAGTACAAGTATAGCTCAGAGTACTCAGTGCTGTAAAGGTCTCCCAGACTGCTTGAAGTTTGCCAACCCCAGATGAAGAAAACTCCTGGCAATAACCCTTCCAAAGAAACAGGATCCCTGAAGGTTTTTTTGTCAAAGAAACTCGTTGCTTCTCTACACACCTCTGAGGTGTGGTCAGTGGGATGAGTCCTCTAAAGGCTTGTCTATACAATGAAAATACACCTCATAGAATTTGCAAAGAATACGATCTGTCTGAACGCAATTTGCAGTATACAGAGGGATGGGGGCTAAAAACTCCACAAACCGTGCAGTAAAAGGATTTGTGGTTTTCCCCAAAGCTTCCTGGCAAATACGCATAGATGCACATTTTCAGACACATGGACATCCGAATTCACATCGCTGTACATTTTAGCTTAATTGCACTTTAGAGCATGTGTGCCCACTCAATTTGAATGAATGCAAATGGATCCAAATAGCCATGGAGATTTGAAGACAAATAAACTTTGCTCAAATGGGTAAAAATGTGCACCCACTCGCAGTAAACTGTTGCGTTTAGACAAGCCCAAGTTGACTATTTGCTATACTTAACAATGACTCCAGGGCGACTTTTTAATAACAAAAGTGATTAAAGAGATTTCATAGTACTAGCGTGAACTCAAGAAGAGTTGTTTGGATTATTGTGGATGTGGAGTGTCACATACTTTTGAAAACTCAGAAGGTGGTAAAAGCAAATCCCAGAAGCAGTGCTTAGGAAAGTTACTTTCTGGCCATGCTGGCTGGGGGATTCTGGTAGTCCTTTTTTTTCTGCACGGTGTTCAAAACATGTCTTGCCAGAAGCCTACTACAGCCCCAAGAGAAGGGCTCATTGGTAGAGTACATGCATTGTGTGTGAAAGGTCCCAGGTTCAATCCTGCCATCTACAAGGAAAGTTGCAACCCTAAATAACCACTGCCTATTGTGCACTGGCGACAGTATTGAGTTAGGTGATGGTTTGGTTCAGGTTCAGGTAGCTTCCTATGTTCCTATCACTAAGGGATTGAGTGATTGATTATTGTTGTTTGCTATCAAGTCAACGTCAAATTATGGCAACCCTATGAATGAAAGCCCTCCATCACACTACACTGTTATAACACTATTATTCCACTTTAATTACTAGGGCTGCTTCCTGTGGAATCCTGGAGTTTGTAGTTTAGTGAGACCTAAGAGCTCTCTGGCTGATCATTTTAAATGCCCCTCCCTAAATTGAAAACCCCAGGATTCCACAGCAGGCAGCCATAGCAGTTAAAGTGGAATAATAGTGCTATAACAGTGTACTGTAGTGTGATATTGACCCACAAGAGCCCTGGTCATCAATTGCCCTGCTCAGGTGTTCCAAACTCAAACTAAGGGATAAGCAGTGACAATCAAATCTAGTCTATTGCATAGACATTGAGAAATGCCCCACCACTACAGGTAAGCTTACTCATATGGTCTGTATGCACTTAGGGCCTGTCCTACTATTTGACAGAGTGTGGGGACTGCCTTAGTGAGCAGATACGGGGGGGGGGATGGAGAGCAACTGCAAAGTACAGAGGGACAGAAATGTGTGTGTGCCATGTGGCCTGCCCTACAACCACCCCCTCCCCCACTCAGCCATCTCCTCTTAGGTACACCAAAAGATGTTGTTTTGTCTCCAGCGTGGAATTCAGATTCAGTGTGTCTTCAGTAGGTGGGAGACACATCTTCTCCTCTGAAGGAAACATATTTTGGGCAAACCCTGCCTACTCTTACACAATCAAGCTCTCTGCCAGTGTATGAATTCAACAGCAGCCCTTATACTCTGTACACAGTTCTTAACTCTGTAACTTCAGTATGTTTTAACTCATACTTTTTGGACTATGATTCCAAAAAACCCCTAGCTAGCATGGTCATACATTAGTGGCCATGCTACATAGATTCTGGAAGATGGAACCATGACAGTTAAAGTGGTATGAAATGAATATAAATGTGGAGTGCAAATACATCTGAATTTCAGCACCTGGGGGATTTCAGGTTAAATGACAGTGCCATCTATTCACAATCACATAATCCATTTTACATCTCAAAATCAGCCTAAGAGGGATTCAACTGATGGCTGCTTTGGTAGGGTAAAACCGCAGAAAATATCCAGTTCTTCACAGTATCACTAAAATGTTACAAAGCTATAAGGCATAAGAAATGTACTTCAAGGTTTAATCAAGGTATTTAGAACTTCCTGCCAACATGGCATGAGTACCTTGAACAGGCTACCACTCCGCTTATTATATTTAGCCTTTTTTTAGAAGATCTCATATTAGCAGATATGCTTGGTATTAAAATAATTCTAAGGAGAAAATCAGACCAGTTTTCTGCACATCAGGGGATCCCTAAGCCATAAATGAACATCCCAAATTTGGTTTCATTTTACAAAAATGCAATCAGCTCCCCTAAATTTGATAAGGACAATGATGATGAGAATGACCATGATGATTTATATCCAATCCTTTTCCCAATCTGGGCCTCAAGGCAGCTTACAACAGCTAAAGGAAACATAGCTAAAAATATACCAAATACAAAAGTTAAAAATATCATTAAATTATCTGTGAAATTAAAGAATAGTTAAAAACATAGCTTTTAAAAACAACAAATAAAACACAGATGGGCACTACAGCATAATTCTGCGAGGCCCAATTCCCTTAAGCAGTCAGTCTTCAAAGGTCTGCCAAAATAATAAAAAGAAAGTATTAACCTGCCTGTGGAAAAATAGTAAGGAGGGTGCCGGTCTAACTTCTCTCGGAAAGGAGTTCCAGAGCCTGGAGGCAGCCACTGAGAAGGCCCTCTCCCATGTCCCCATGAGATGTGCCTGGGAGGGTGGTGGGACAGGGAAAAGGCCTTCTGCAGAGGATCTCAAAACATGGGCATGCTCATATGGGAAAATACCTGGCGCTTATCTAGACAAGAAAATATAATGTGGATTGGTGCACAGTAACACAAATTTGCAGCAACGTTTCTGTCCAAGATTTTTTGGCAAGATCGCTGGTATGCAAAGCTATATGTGTTTGATGTTCACATGGAGGCATACCAGAGAATCAAGATGGTGGCCATGAATGAATTACTGTACTTGCATTTTTATTCTCCACAAGTTGCCACCACTGAACAGTATTTAAAAAAAAACTGTAAATCTAAGGTGTACAAGTGCGATCTTCCACTTAAAAAGCTGTTTGGTTGCCTTAGCACAACAAAAAAGTGCATGATTGCTACCACGA
This sequence comes from Gambelia wislizenii, assembly GCA_030847615.1. NCBI lineage: Eukaryota > Metazoa > Chordata > Lepidosauria > Squamata > Crotaphytidae > Gambelia > Gambelia wislizenii. The sequence continues at coordinate 335,127,260 of JAUMIR010000001.1, read as the reverse complement.
AAATCCAAAATGGCGGTTCCATCCACATAGTTGCTGACAAGCCCGCCTCCTGAACACATCCAACCAATCAGATTTCCACTTCTAGACTTATCCGAGAATGTGCTACAATCTGAATCAGTTATCCTAATGAGCGGGAAATGTGCATTTCCCTCACAATTTTTAAAAAACTTGGGAGAAGTCCCGAAGTCTTTTCTTGCGTAGTTTATGCGGGGTTTTTGCCCCCCTCCTTCCGAATATGGTGAATCACTGCAGGATCTCATTAGGACAAAAAGTTACCTCCTTGCATTCCATGAGGAGTTTTTTCACCGTCTAAACAAGCCCCTGGAGATAATTTAGACAAAGCACTATTCCTGTGTGCCTTGCCTTTGTAATGTCTTCAGCTATTGGCTGCAACAGCACAGAGTAAGTAACCCTCAGTCAACCTGTTAGGGCTGAGAGTTTGACTAGTGAGTCTTATCTGAGCCTTCCTAAGCACATAATGGCTTCAAAAGTCAGTGACCTTTCTCCTCTTCAGCCCAAATTCTAGCACAAAGCGGGGGCTGGGGGAGGGCTTTTCCTTTTCCTTCTCAGGAGATGAATGCTGGGATAGAAAAGCCCTTTCCTTTTTATTACTGTTTGAGATTCCCACAAATATACCAAAGTAAATAAATGTGTCCCAGAATTTTTTTTGAAAGTAAGATGATGTATCGCTTTTCAGGAAACCTGGATCCCAACAGCCCAATGGGTGGTGGCACCTTCTTGCTGATACAAAAGCAACAGGTTCAAAGCACAATGGAAATTCTTTATTTTAGAGACGAGTAGTACCTGCTTTATGAGAGCCAGCATGGTGTAGTGGTTTGAGTGGTGGACTACAACTCTGAAGACCAGGGTTTGAATCCCTTCTTGGCTATGGAAACCCACTGGGAGACTTTGGGCAAGTCACACTTTCTCAGCCTCAGAGGAAGGCAAAGCAAATCCCCTCTGAACAAATCTTGCTGAGAAAATTCTGTGATAGGTTCACTTGCCATAAGTCAGAAACAAAACAGCACACCTGCTTTGCAGAAAGAAGTTCACAGGTTGTGGCAGGCTGAGTTCCTGGCATTTCCAGGTTGGGCTAGGATTAGAATTACTCCTTTCTGAAACCTGGGAATATTTTCTGCCAACAGACAATACTGGCCTTGACAGATGGCTGTTTTGACTCTGTATAATGCACCTCCATGTCTTCCTATGAACACATGTCTTTTTGAAGGCAATACAATACAGATATACAATTTCTACTCTCAAATGTGTTAAATGCACATCTGATTCATGCATCCCACTCCTTATCAAGCATGTTGCAGATGTACGAAAGGCTTCTTTTGATCATGGAGCAGCTTAGTTGTATTTGCATTTCTTAAAAAATCTGCCTTAATTCCATGCCCCACAGGGAATTGATTTCCTGTGCATTTCTATTCTCTTAGTAAATATACCCATGTACACCTGTGGGGAAAATGCAGCTTGTATAATTTGCTCCAGTTTTTTTTTTTAAATATTGATACTGTTACCACTTTCAAAACAATTTTAACATTCTTTTTGATTTATATATTAAATGTGAACCCATGAAAAAGTTTTATTTGGTGCAAAGATAAAGTAGAGAGAGCAAAGGAGTGGGCAGGAGGCATTCTGAGTAAAAGAAGGGAGGGAATCTCCCCAGCTCTGGTCTCCAAGTAGAGGCAAGGGTGGCACACACCTCAGGTAGCAACAAACACTGGTGGAACAGGGAAGAACTGTGAGATGTTAGAGCAATGTGTGCCACATAGCTTGCCCTATGCCCCCTACACTAACCTGATGCCTTCATGTGCAGTGAATGGTGTCATTTCCTCACCTGTGTTGAAGTAAGATTAACTGGTAGTTCCGTCAGCTTCTTATTTAGAATGAGGGAGGTAGGTCCAGTTTTGTCCTTCAGCTCAACAGCAAAATGTCTTGGACCTGTCCCATCTTTTGACTTTTCATCTGATTGGCAGAACATTACATTTATTAGCACTTACTCCTAGGTCTGTGTGCATAGGACTGCACCTTCAAATATCTCAATTTCAAAGGTACGAGGCAGAAAATAAATTTTCTACAGGACTAGCACACCATTAAAAGGGCAAGAAGGGAATCTAAATTGCACCACTCTCTTTGAAAGTGATCTAGCGTTACATTAAGAGGTTTCAGTACATTAAGGGAATTCAGTGGTGGTTCAGTCATTAAAGCAAATAGGTTGATTGCTTTATCCAAGAGAGAACCATTTGGATGTCTTACATACTGTACATACACACTCACACACACATATACAAGGGAAAACTTCCTCAAAGCGGGGAACAGACTGCCTGATAGGATCTGACTTTTTAATAGGCAATGTACTTTGTTTGTTTAAATTTATATCCCACCTTTGTCCTAATATAAGACCCATACATCTTTACTGTTTTAATATGTTACAGCTATTTATTTTTGGTCTGATGTTTTAAAACTATTTTAATTGATATTTTAATATTGTAATTGATTTAATTTCCATTTTAAAATGTATGATTTATTGTGTTTTTAGTGGAAGCTTTCTAATTCTCTCATAAGCCCACGTGGAACCCAAACCTGGGAGAGAGGCACAGTATAAATAAAATAAATAATAAATAAAACATTATTAATGATACATTAATGATATTAATGATTAATGATTAATGATACCACAGAAGGGTATTAACTGAATTCTGAAGTTATATTCCTCCTTCAGAAAGCTGGTTTTCCTTCCCCGAACTGGGCAGACAAACATAGAGCTTGCCAAATAATCTTACTTCTGCCATTCTATATAATCGCTGACCTTCTTTTCCTCTCCAGTCGTGAATACCATTGGTTCTGGGTGTTTTTTCCATAGCAGAAATGAGCCATCTGCCTGTCTGTTGATGACAGTATTTCCTTTTGTTGACTTTAAAACAAAAGTCCATGGTTGGACGTAGTGAGATGTGTGGAGATATAAAAGTGAAAGGGATGAGGATGATCTAGATGATTTCCTATGTGGCACAAACCTAGGATGTTGTTTTTTAAAAATGCATCCACCATGCAAAGTCACATTGATGTAGAACTGTCATCAAATCTTTGAAAAACTGTGAACACCCAAGGCAGTATAAATGGGGTACTAACAGATAACAGCAAGAAAGAAATTTATTGTAGTTTAAAATGGATCCAACTTAAGTCAAGAATTTTACTTAAATACACACAAACAAGGCCTCTCCTGTAGGGGCAGAGGACTGAGGGGAGCTGACTGTGTCATTTCATGCAGGGGGTAAATGTGTCTTCCTGGCTTTGGATACCTGTGGACAGCTGGAAAGTAACTGCTTCAAACTTCTGATAAGCAGATCATGTTAAGCATCACAGGGAATGAAAGCAATTTTCCCCAAAAAAAGAAAATAAAGAATGGTTATTTCACATCAGACCACAGCCTGGTGGGGTGGGAGTTTTATGTGAAGGTATCAGAATGGAAAAATATAAAGAAAGGGTAAGCTTGAGCTAGAAATATATGTTATAAACTCTAACTTAGAAACATCCATTTCTAAAAGCTTTTCTAGTTCAGAACTGTTTTCACCTCTGTGATAATAGGTTCTCCCATTATCTGGGCAGCATAGCCAACTAGGTAAACAAAGGATGAAGGACGTATTAGGTTAAGTTACCATTTATAGGGGCCAGTGTCAGGAGCTAGCTGACCAATGAGATTACCACCTGGAGGGAGCTTCCAGACAACGAGGCAGAGAGAAAAACAAAGAAATCTGGGCCAGGGGGACTCTTATCCTAACTGGGGGGAACACCTGGTAAAGGTTGGGCTGAAAGGCCTAGACTCCCAACCCTCCATGAACATCCAGCACATCTGGACTACACCCTTGTAGGTAGATTAGGGAACAGTCTACCTATTCATGTTGGGGCTGATGTTTATTTTATAAACTTGGCTGGAATGGCTAGACCTATCTGTAACTGGTAACTAATGAGTATTCCTGGAAGAAAGGAGCATTCCAAGAAAGAGTCTCATCTATGCTATGTAATCTGTTTAGAATAAACTCCCTTTAAAGCTCTCCTTTGCAGCACTCTCCTTTGCAGCATTTCCATGCGCCTCACACAGCTCTCTCTTTCCACAGGGGTGGGAGGAGGTGAAGTTCTGCAGAGTCAGAGTAGAAAGTACAACTTGAACCCTGTAACTTGCCATTGGGTTACACTGAAAGGGGAAATTCAAGTCATTGGAGGGTGGTGGCGATTTTTAGATTAACTCCAGAGTTCTTGGGGTGCGTGTGCATGCACATAGGAGACCTCCAGAGCTTCACAACCTCTCCTTGTCCCTTTGGTCTAGCAAACCAATTTTCTGTGCTTTCCAAGGTTATGAATCTTGAACACTTGCACCACTGTAAATTCTGCACCATGTATATAGCCATTCTCAGGCTCCAATCTGATATATCTTTACTCAAAAGTCACATTTTGTGAAACTATAATTACAAATAGATATGCTTTAGTCGTTTTTGGAAGGCTGGGTTCTTCTCTCTGTATAACAAACTTGAAATACATAATTTTTAAAAATCCCATTAATTTAACTAATTGGTTCTAGCCTCCAAATAGGTACATAAATATGGTTGCATTCCCAAAGGACCAAATAAATGCAAACAGTTTAGACTGCTGAATGGCTTATACTGCTGAAGCTTAAGGCTCAGCACATCTTTCTCTTTAATTCTTTCATGAAGAAACACATGATGTAAATTATGTCTAAAACACAAGCAGTCCTGAAGCTGGGAGCTGAACAACCAGAGTGGGGAGAGTATTGATCGATGGACTCCCCTGAGTCTGATTCATAATAGGTCCATTAAATATAGATTTATGGGGAGATGCAAAAAAGGTCTGGAACTGACCCTTTTAAAAAAACAGATCAATTATGAATCTGATACCTCTAGGGCAACAAAAGGCCCAAGTGCATACCCAAGGACATCATCAAAGGTCATTGATTACTAGAAGACTTCATGTGCCCCACCCAGCCTAGGCAGGAAGCTCAGCTCCTAGCTTTGCATCACTCACTGAACACTGTGAGATCATGGAATGGGCCATATGAGGACCCAGACTGCAGGGAAACCTTAGATCCCAGTGGGAAATTATGGTTCTCCAGTTGTTTTCTTGCCTGAAACTCTCATCCACCTTAACCAACTTAGCCAATAGTGCAGAGTTATGGGAATGTGCAACACAAAATATCTGGAACACTGTAGTTGCCATCTCTCCCTTATATATTTCTGCAGATGCATGCAATGGAGTCATATGAAACTGGGACACATGTGGCCACGGAATATCAGAGTGTGATCAAAATAGCAAAAGTTATTAATGAGGAAAATGCACAAGCTAGTAGAATCTGCAGCAGTTTGCTTTTGCCTGAACCTACTGGGAAGTGCACAACTATCCCCTTCTCTCTTCTCTCCTCTGCTGAGTTAACTGTTGCCATTTGAACTGAGTTTGCAACAACTGAAGTAAGCTGAGGACAAAAGGGGAAAGTGGGACATTCTGAATGCAACTGGAAAAAGTGGGGTGACATAGGATTAATTGTGACTGTCTCTGCCATATCAGGACAGTTGAGTGGTATGATGAAATCCAAAAGTAGCCAAATTCCCACCTTTTTCCCATCACTGATTAGACCTCTGCTACCCCACTAGAGCTATTTGAGGAAATGGTAATGATTGGAAGGACCTGATATACATGGGGGTGGGTGGACTGAGGGACCATTTAACAAATTCCACAGCCTCTAAGCTTCAGTGTGTTGTCAGAGAGAGCGTCAGGAGAGCAATGGTGCTTAGAGGCCTTTGGGACCCTGAGAGGCTTTCACACAGACTCCAAAATGGGCTTGCACAGAATGGACATCCACAGGGTGGATTGGAACTTAGCTCAGAATTCATCCCATCTCTAATAGTATATTAATAATATACTATTAGATAATAATAGTAATATTATTATCCAATAGTATATTTATATAATTAATATATAATATATAATATATATTATAATATATATTATATATTATAATATACTGTATAATATATAGTATATAATAGTAATAGTGCCGCTCTATTCTGCCTTGGTCAGACCTCACCTAGAATACTGTGTCCAGTTCTGGGCACCACAATTCAAAAAGGATATTGACAAATTGGTGCGTGTCCAGAGAAGGGCAACTAAAATGGTGAAAGGTCTGGAAACCATGCCTTATGAGGAGAGACTTAGGGAGCTGGGTATGTTTAGCCTGGAAAAAAGACGGTTAAGAGGCGATGTGATAGCCATGTTTAAGTATTTGAAGGGGTGTCACGCTGAGGATGGAGCAAGCTTGTTTTCTGCTGCTCCAGAGACTGGAACACGGAGCAATGGATGCAAGCTCCAGGAACAGCGATTCCACCTCAACATTAGGAGGAACTTTTTGACAGTAAGAGCTGTTCGACAGTGGAACACACTCCCTCGGAGCGTGGTGGGGTCTCCTTCCTTGGAGGTCTTTAAACAGAGGCTGGATTGCTATCTGTCGGGGATGCTTTGATCAAGATTTTCTGCGTGGCAGGGGGTTGGACTGGATGGCCCTCGTGGTCTCTTCCAACTCTACAATTCTATGATGCTATGATTCTAAAGGAAACCAGGAAATGCCAAGGGAAATAATTCTTATAGATGCTTTAGATAGGATGGTTTTCCTTCCATGACAAATTGTATTTGCTACTATTGCAGCATTTAAAACTTAATAAAAAGTGTCTTAACAGTCAGTCCTAATACTTGGCTGATATTTGACCATTATTGCTAATATAACCCCTCTCTTCTCCGCTCCAGCTCTCTGTTTCTGAACTCATCTAGCAAGTACAGCCCCTTCCTTAGGGTTTCCACACCTACTGTGGAAAACCAGCAAAGTACAGGTTACATCATGTTATAAGAATTCTATCAACTCCTTGGAATCATTCTAATTTCTAACCTTTTTATTCAGGAGGGCATGTCACATGTAAGGGGGTTTGTTATTGAAGAAGGCTTTACTGCTCAAGTGCTGGCTCTATCTGTTATTTTTGTGGCTTTAATTTTATACTAATTGATTGGCTTTTTGTTTTATGTTTTAAGAGCGTGTGCATCCCAATACACAATTCTAGGACTTTGATAGAATCATAGAATCACAGAATTGTAGAGTTGGAAGAGACCACGAGGGCCATCCAGTCCAACCCCCTGCCATGCAGGAATACATAATCAAAGCATCCCTGACAGATGGCCATACAGCCTCTGTTTAAAGATCTCCAAGAAAGAAGACCCCACCACGCTCCGAGGGAGTGTGTTCCACTGCCGAACAGCTCTTTCTGTCAAAAAGTTCCTCTTAATGTTGAGGTGGAATCTCTGTTCCTGGAGCTTGCACCCATTGTTTGTGTTCTAGTCTCTGGAGCAGCAGAAAACAAGCCTGCTCCATCCTCAACATGACACCCCTTCAAATACTTAAACAGGGCTATCATATCACCTCTTAACCGTCTTTTTTCCAGGCTAAACATACACAGCTCCCTAAGTCTCTCCTCATAAGGCATGGCTTCCAGACCTTTCACCATTTTAGTCGCCCTTCTCTGGACACGCTTCAATTTGTCAATATCCTTTTTGAACTGTGGTGCCCAGAACTGGACACAGTATTCTAGGTGAGGTCTGACCAAGGCAGAATAGAGTGCCACTATTACTTCATTTGATCTAGACACTATACTTCTATTGATACAGCCCAAAATCACATTGGCCTTTTTAGCTGCCGCATCACACTGTTGACTCATGTTCAACTTGTAGTCTACTAGGACTCCTTTCGCACGTAGTCTCGTTCAGCCAGGTCTTCTCCGTCCTATATCTATGCATTTCATTTTTCCACCCTAAGTGCAGTACCTTACATTTCTCCATATTGAATTTCATTTTGTTAGCTTTGGCCCAGCTCTCCAGTCTATCCAGGTCATTTTGAATTTTGATCCTATCCTCTAGGGTATTTAGCTACTCCTCCTAATTGGTGTCATCTGCAAATTTGATAAGTATGCCCTCTATTCCCTCATCCAAGTCATTGATAAAGATGTTGAATAGCACTGGGCCCAGGACAGAACCCTGTGGCACCCACTGGTCACATCTTTCCAAGACGAAGAGGAGCCACTGCTGAGCACCCTTTGGGTTCGGCTGGTAAACCAATTACAAATCCATTGAACTGTTAACTTGTCTAGCCCACATTTTACAAGCTTGTTTGCAAGAATGTCATGAGGAACCTTGTCAAAGGCCTTACTCAAATCAAGGTATGCGATATCCACAGCCTTCCCTTCATCTATCAAGCTGGTCATTTTATCAAAAAATGAGATCAGATTAGTCTGGCATGACCTATTTCTCTGAAACCCATGTTGACTTTTTGTGATTATGGCATTGCCTTCTAAGTGTTCACAGACTCTCTGTTTAATGATCTGCTCTAGAATCTTCCCTGGTATTGATGTCAGACTAACTGGACGATAATTGTTGGGATCCTCTTTTTTCCCCTTTTTGAAGATGGGGACAACGTTCACCCTCCTCCAGTCTGCTGGGACTTCTCCTGTTCTCCAGGAGTTCTCAAAGATTATTGCCAATGGCTCTGAGATTACATTTGCCAGCTCTTTTAACACTCTTGGATGTAGTTCATCTGGTCCTGGAGATTTAAATTCATTTAGATTAAGAAGGTATTCCTGTACTACCTCTTTGCTTATTCTAAGCTGGATTTCCCCTATTGTGTCCTCTGTCCCATTATTCTCAGGTTGATCATCCTTTTCCTTTTCTGAAAACACTGAGGCAAATTAGGTGTTGAGTAATTCTGCCTTTTCTCTGTCCCCTGTTAGCATTTTGCCATCTTCTCTGCACAGTGGCCCTACCATTTCCTTCTTCCTCCTTCTGCTGCAGACATACCAAAAAAACAACAACCAACAACTCTTTTTATTGTTCTTAACCTCTCTAGCAAGCCTGAGTCATTCTGCGCTTTAGCTTTTCTGACTTTACTCCTACACGTGTTCACTATCTGTTTGAATTCTTCTTTGGTGATTTCCCCCTTTTTCCATTTCCTATACATGTTCCGTTTAAAACTTAGCACCGTTGAAAGTTCTTTAGTCATCCATCCTGGTTTCTTGAGACACCTCCCATTTTTCTTCCTCAATGGTACTGTTTGAAATTGTGCCTTCAGTATCTCCCTTTTGAGAAATAAAAACTTAACTACCATGGTTCCATCCTATAGATACTCAGGATTTGCAGTTCATGAGGCACATAGAATCCTCTAATGCTCTTCCCTGAACTACAGCACTAGAGCTCTCAGAAAGAGAATCCCAACTACCTTCCCAAACTATATATCCTAGGATTTCATAGGATGGTGCCATGGCAGTTAATGTTATTGGGGCCCTTTCACACTACACAATTATAGCACTATGACTCTACTTTAACTGCCATGGTTCCATCCTATGGAATCTCTGGATTGGCAGCTGTGGAAGGGCCATTTAGGATTCTCAGCCAGAGGGCTTCTCTGGTGCCTCTGACCAAACTACAAGCCCCAGGATTCCATAGGATGCTGCCATGGAAGCTAAAGTGAAATCAGAGTGGGAAAGGCCTAAAGTGCTGTTAACTACAGTATATATTGTATATATACCCAGAGACTGTGATTTTATATGTGTATGATTAATCTTAGCATTTAATGCCTTTTCATGAGATGAAAGATGAGGAAAGTGTTAGGGCCAGTCCAGACGGTTAAATAAATCCTCTTAGAATTCGGCGTGAGGGGGAATCTTATGTGTCCAAATGAGAACCCAGAGTGGTCCATCATTTTTGGAGGGAGGGGGATCAAAATTGAGGAAAATTTTCCTGAAGTTTTTTTTAAAAACGATGGCAATGTGCACACACATACATGATTGGAAAACTGCATTCCTGGATAAGAGCGAAAGTTGGTGACATGGGAGGCAAGAGGGGGGGCACAGGAAGCACTACAGGAAGTACATGACAACAGAGGTGACCAATCATGCATGAGCAAAGTTGATTGACAGTTTAAACAAAATGGTGCAAAGTGCCTACCCCATCAGGATGGTAATCACAGTGCAATAATTTACCCTTTGACTCCACCTTGATTCGTGTCCCACTCCATTTAGACAAGAAGAAGACAGGTTGCCTCGATTTCCCATGAGTGGTCCAAATACCATTGAGACGCTTGAGCTCTGCTACGCATTTGCAATAATGCACTTGGATCAGGAATATAATCCCTCCCGTAGACTGGCTGTTAACTAACATTTAAATTATTATTACCTTATATACTTGTGTACTGTGTAAGTCACCCTCGTGAATAAGTTGTGGGCAGGTTTGGGAGCCACAATTATGGAGATTGATCTGACCCATGAGTAAGTCGAGGGTCATTCCATGGAGAGGAGAAAATACCAACACCACCTCAGGTAGCCAGCTGCCCCCAGCCACTGCCATTTTCAGCACCAAAAAGACCTTTTGCCACTGTACTCAGAGAAGGGGGCGATTTCCTTTTTTGCTAAAAGTTGTTGTTGTGTACCTTCAAGTCATTTGTGACATATGGTGACCCTATCATTGGGTTTTCTTGGCAAGATTTATTCAGAGGGGTTTGCCATTGTGTTCCTCTGAGGCTGAGAGAGTGTGACTTGCCCGAGGTCACCCAGTGGGGGCTTCCATAGCAGAGAGGGGATTTGAACCTTGGTCTCCAGAGTCCTAGTCCATCACTCAAACCACTACACCACACTGGCTCTCATTTGATAAAAGTTAAGTCACAGTATTAACTCTTCTCAAAAAATGAATCATCCCCTTCTCTGAGTGGCGAAAGGCAAGAGGTTAGTCTGTCCCAGGAGAACATAACGGAAGCACCAGGCCCCTCTACTCTCTTGGTGCTCCTTTGAGGGAAAGTGCCAAAGAGCAGCAATAACTGCCACCATTTTCTCACCCAGGCATTCAAAAAGGCCAGAAGTGGTGCCATGGTGGAGAGAATAGAGGGGGTTGGTGCTTCTTTTAGGTTCTCCTGGGATGGACTAAGCGCTCACCTTTTGCCACTCTACTCAGAGAACGGGATGGTTGCTTTTCTGATAAGAGTTAAGGTACAGTACAGTTGTTCCTCTGTATCCACAGATTTGGTATCCACGGATTTAAGTATTCACAGCTTGAAAATATTCTTAAACAAAGAATAATCCCAAAAGCAAACCTTGATTTTGCCATCTTATATAAAAGACACCATTTTGCTATGCCATTGCATATAATAGGACTTGAGTATTCATGGATTTTGGTATCCACGGGGGGGTCCTGGAACCAAACCCCAGCAAATATGAAGGGATAACTGTACTTACACACTGATCCATGTAAGTTGGCCCAGGGTTTTGGGGTCCATTTTTGACTAACATTTCTAGACTCAAGCAAGGGGATCTTGTAGCATCTTTGGGACTAACCGACAGAGAGAAAATTGTAGCATAAGCTTTCATAGACTTAGTCTACTTCCTCAGATGCCTGGAATCTATGAAAGCTTATGCTACAATTTTTTCTCTGTGTGTTAGTCTCAAAGGTACTACAAGATCCCTTTGCTTAAAGATATTCCAGACTAACAAGACTATGTCTTTGAATTTCTAGATTTATACATGAATATATACAGTAATTAGAGTGATAAAATAAAACGAAACAGGTTGGTATCAATCATCTTACGGACTTGTAAAAAAAGGAAAAGAAAATATCCCCAAACAACCCCTTTCTCCACTCATCATTTCTTGTAACAGTATGGCTAATTTACTGGATAAGGAAAATGCAGTGACGCATGCTGAAAAGCTTTTAGCAGCATTTCCATAAGACATTTTTATATGTTCACACAAGAGAACTGTGGGCTTGACAAACTACCATCAACAGAATGCTCGGCTGGTGGGAAACAGCACTTTTGGAGTAATTGTTAAGGGAATAATGACAATCAATGTTTATCTAAACCCATTAGCTTTTCCTTTCGGTACTACTTCTTGCTCACTTCAGTCTCATAAATATGTACAGTGTCAGGTCATTATTCATCACCCAGGTCTGAACTGCTCAGCTTTTCTAAATGAAAGCAGGGTCAATTCTCTTGTACTTGAAACACCCCTGCTCACACATGAAAGATCACTGCATGGAGGGGCTTCTTTCTCATACAGTTATACATTGTTCCTCTACCCCCGCCCCAGCACTGTTCATTTGCCCTGAAATCTCCTGCTCCTTGCACAGGTTTTGAAAGAATGTGTTTTAGTCAAAGCAACCACAATAGCTGCTCAGCCATAACAGTAAACTGAAGTGTAATTGATTTTAAAGCTGAAGAACATAGGATAAAATCTTTACAGTGCAACCTTGTATATGTCAATCAGAGTTCAATGGGACTTTTGCTCAAGGACTGCAGCTTTATTTCACAGAATGGATCTGGCTGAACTGATAGAATAGCTGCAAACAACTCATATACATTCTGCAGCACCTGGATAGGCAATTATAGCAAGAGATTTTGCAGTCTTTTTGGCAAAAGGCAAAAATATTTCTGATTACCCAGACATTTAAAATCTGCTATAAGTTAGTTTGCATGGATTTCATTATTCATTGTTTTATTACTATATTTGTGTTATATTGGAGTGAAATCCATTTGTGTCCTAACACTCTTGGAATGGCATCTGGCAGCAGAATCGATTTCTCCTCTCACTGTAGTCCCCCTCCTTCCCTCAAATATGCTTGAAAGGTCTGGAGGACCCTGGAGAGAAGATATGGGGGCACTTGAAAGACTGAAGCTGGAATGGGGTGGGGGGGAGAAAAACTGGGAAGGACCATTGTATGAGTGGAAGAAGCCAGCTTTTCATACAGTGTTATAGCAGTATGTGTGTGTGTGCCTGCCTTCAAGTCTGCTGCCGACTTATGGCAGCCTCATGAATTTCATAGGATATTCTTAAGTGAGTACTCAGAGGTCATTTGCCATTGCCTTGGTCTGAAATACTATGTTGGTAGCCCATGATTTATTGTGCACTACTCAGAAATCCAAAAAGGATGAAAATCAGTGTAAAATGATTTAAAATAAGTTATTGTTCTCAGGTGCCTTCAAGTCATTTACAGTCTTATGGTGATCCTAAGATAAACCTATCATGGGGGTTTCTTGGCAAGATTTGTTCAGAGGAGGTTTGCTATTGCCTTCCTCTGAGACTGAGAGAGTGTGACTTGCCCAAGGTCACCCAGTGAGGGTTTTCATGGCTAAGTGGAGACTTGAACCCTGGTCTCCCAGAGTGTTTTGTGTGTGTATGTATATATATATATATATATGTGTGTGTGTGTGTGTGTGTGTGTGTCTTTAAGATGCCACAAAATCTTCTGTTACATTTTGAAGTTAAACCTACCAATTTCTTCAAAAGTCAAACACGAGCAATGATTAATTAGAAACAGGCACTAGTCAGAAAAGAGAAACAGTTAGAAAACATAACTTTTGACTTTACACATTTGCGCATAGTGGCACACAAGGCACTAATTTCTTCCAGCCTTCCCCATGTAGGGCCATGGTTTTGTCATATTAAAAGGAATTGGCTGACATTTTCTAAGCTGATGGGAATTGTCAAGGATCCCAGCTCAAGGAGCAGAGTTACACTCCTTGCCAAGATTACCTTAGCTAAGATCGTCATCATGGCAAGAGTCCCAGACTGGTTAGGGCCTGTGTCACATTGTACCCAGGCTTTGGAGAGTAGATTATTGCTGGCCTTGGGGAGAAAGATCTCATCAGGGTGGTGACTATGACATACCAGCTTCACAAGTGCCTAAGGATTCCCTGAGGAGGAGGGAGGAGCAACCAGACTGCAACCTGATTCACCCTCATACCCCTGTTTAGCCGCCTGGGCGCCTGTACTCAAGGTTAAGACTTGTTCAAGATGGACTGCACCACTGCAATGCCAGCTCCTCTCCCTGCAGTTCCATGACCTTCAAGGGACCCCACCATGGCCTGGTGTTTTTCCCGCTACAGTGAAAGGCAGCACAATGTACATTTGAGGAAGAGAGAGCATTGGTAGGAAGAGGCTCTTTAAGCCACGAGCCTCATTGGTGACAATATATCCTCCAGCATTTCACAGATGAAAACCAGGACTCATGGCCAAGTAATATCAAGTGTGATCAAAATGGCAAAAGTTATTAATGAGGAAGAACATACAAGCTGAGAGAGGCTGCAACAGTTTGCTTTTGCCTGAGCCTAGAGGGAAGGGCAAGACACTGCCTCTCCTCTCCTCTCCCCCTGCTGAATTAATTTAACACAAACTGCTTTTCCACTTTGAACTCAGTTTGCAACAATTGAAATAAGCTGAGGATAAAGGAGGAAATTGGGAGGAGGAGAGAGAAATTGGGACATTTTAAAAGCAGCTGAAAAAATGGGATGGCCCGTTAACTGGGACTGTCCCTGCCAAACAGAAACACCAAACAGAAACCAACCCAATGATTAGGACACAAGGTATACAGAATACCTACACACACAAACAGATGCCTACACAAGAACTCCAATCATCACCCAAGACTAAAAGAAGCACAGTAAAAATATTGGTAGACCGTGCAAAAAGGATCTGCTACCCCACCACCTGGAGGACGAACTGAAACACCTAAACTGGGCTCTACAGGCTAATGGTTACTCCAGATCAGATATAACAAGAGCAGCCAGACCCAGAAAAAAACACAAGAGTGAAGAAAACAGCCACCTAAAGGGAAGGTATTTTTACCAAACATCAAAGGAGTCACAGACAGAAAAGGAAAACTGATGAGGAAACACAACCTCCAAACGATCTACAGACCAACCAAGAAAATCCCAAAAAATGCTATGCTCAACAAAGGACAAAAGAAACCCTCTCACAGCCGCATGAGTTTACCGCATATGATACAGCTGCAGACAAGTCTACATAGGGACCACTAAACGCAGTGTGCAAACACGAATCAAGGAACATGGGAGACACTGCAGAATGAGCCAGCCAGAAAAATCAGCAGTAGCAGAACACGTTATAAACCAACCTGGACACAAAATGTTATTTAAAAACACAGAAATTCTGGACCAGGTCAGAATGCATAGGGAAGCTATTGAAATCCACAAACACCTGGACAACTTCAACAGGAAAGAGGAAACCCTAAAAGTAAACAAAGTTTGGCTACCAGTCCTGAAAAACACCAAAGTAAAAACTCAACATATGCAAATGAACTTCCCTGGGGACAGGGGGCTTCCCAGCAGACAACGGACCATGAGCTAAATAGACACTAATCCCCCTTGCATATCCTCCCACCCTAAGAACTGGACATCCAACAACTGAATACACAAATGTACATGCTAATCCTCTTCAACAGGGACCCACAGTATATAAACCCCACACACCCACATGCCACCATTCTCTGAAGATGCCAGCCGCAGATGCAGGTGAAATGTCAGAAATAAACTCTTCCAGAACATGGCCACACAGCCCGGAAAAAAACCACAAAAAAAAAAAAAAAAAACCTATAGAAACACCTGGGTTTTGATAATGTCTTTGCATACTTTCCAAATACACGTGTATGTATAGTTTGTGCCACATTGGTAACTAAAATGGAGAGTTCATCTCAGTTGCAATGCAGTGGCTGCAAGTACCAACTTTCTTTTCCTGCTACGAGCACAAACAACTCTGCTACTAGGACTCTCTGATATTCTCAGAATTACAGTATTTGGTGAAAAAGTTTGCCTGATGTACTTCTGAAAAATGAAAGAAATGAACACAATTTAAAGTAATTCCTTTGCTGTGACAACCATGCACAACATCCATAGATCTGGCACAGCAGCTTGCTTATGTCGCTTGCTCTCCGTTTTGATAATTGTTTGATACACATTTTCATCTGGCAAACACTGACAAAAGGCCACGGCTGGAACTGGCTCTATACATAACCTATGTGGATGTGTAAGTGGAACAAAAGGCAAGAGCTGTATGGGAGTGGAAGTACAATAAAAAAACAGGAGGTGCCAACTAACAGATGAAGCTAGAAACAGCTTGCTCTCCTGCTGCTGTTACAAGGGCATGGAGTGTGCCAAGCACAAAAAATGAGGAGAAAAAAACCCTTTTCTATTCTGGCATGGCTTTGGGGCCTTTTTACAGCTGTATATAAGTAGAAACTTAGCAGATAAATTTCTTAACACCTCATCTCTATGCAGAGAAAATCACCACTTTCTGGTTTATGGACTGCTATGTAGCAATGAAAAGTATAGCAGCCCTGCACCCAAAAAAGTGGATAAATGTAACAGTGGCATCTCCGATGTATAACATCTTCCCAAGGCTTCCACAGTCCCATCAATAATCTACTCTCCAAAGCTGACATTTGCCTTTTGAAGTAATTTCTAAGTTCTGGAAGAGAAAGAGTTAAATTCCTCTTGCCCACCTCATGAGTTAGATGCTAGAAGCTGCCAGGCTTCTTCTCTGCTGCTACTGATGTAAGAAATAACATGTAAGTTAAATGCATGGATGTATTAACGTGCATGTTAATGGTCTAGTTTGACTCCATATTGTCTGTATCTGGTGCGGTTTTGTTCCAGGACCTCTTGTGGATACCAAAATCCGTGGATGCTGAATTCCCATTATATACAATTATGTAGTAAAATGGTGTCCTATATAAAAAGGCAAACAGCAAGGTTTGCTTTTTGGATCAACCCCCCCCCCCGTGCCCAAACTGTGGTTGGTTGAATCCCTGGATGCAGAATCCATGGATACAGAGGGCTGACTGTACTATAGACTGTATATTAGTATGAGACCTGGTGTGGTGCAGTGGCTTGAGTGTTGGACTAGGATTCCCAAAGACCAAGGTTCAAATCCCCTCTCTGACATGGAAACCCACTGGGAAAACATGTGCAAGCCACACTCTCTCAATTTAAGAGAGGAAGGCAATGGTAAATCTTTTCTGAAGACATCTTGCCAAGAAAACTCTATGAAAGGGTTGCTAAAAGTCAGGGTCAACTTGAAGGCGCCTAACAACAACAACAACAAATTGTCTGTAACATACCAAAGGAGGAGCACACTGGCTCTAGGGAAGGGCACAGGGGGTGGGGCCTACAAAATCTAAAATTGATGGGACACCACTGCTCTCTCTCTCTCTCTCACTCACTCACACACACACACACCTTTCATACTCTGCCAGAGCAGCAGCAAAGAGGGCGCTGCTCCTTTGGGAACTGCCACTTCCAAGTATTTCAGACAACTTGAGTTGGCAGCTCCCTACTGAACTGCCTTCACTTACCTGAGGATAGCCAGCTTCTGCCTCATGCACTTGTGTTAGGGCCAATTTGCACATTTCAGCATTATCAAATAGTGAGGGGATCACTCCCTCCCCCAAAATGTATAAGCTGTAGGTGAAGGCATCACCTATCAAACTCTCCCACAGCTCAAAATACTCTTAGCCTCAAGATACAAAACTGGATAAGTTCAGCTTAGCCTTCTCTCTCATAGGATTCTTTTACTGCAGAATTGTCCCATTTTTTCAGAGAACACTCAAACTACAGGAAGATTCCACCTAAACATTAGGAAGAACTTCCTGACAGTAAGAGCTGTTCGGAAGTGGAATATACTGCCTCATAGTGAGGTGGAGTCTCCCTCTTTGGAGGTGTTTAAACAGGGACTGGATGGCCATCTGTCAGGAATGCTTTGATTGTGTATTCCTGCATGGCAGGGAGTTGGACTGGATGGCCCTTGAGGTCTCTTCCAACTCTATGATTCTATGATTCTATGTATCATCGCCCACCCCCTTTCATCCCGAGGAATACTGGATGGGTCTTGTGTTCTGGGCTCTAGACATCTCAGAAAAGGGGTGCTGAAATCAGGCACAGCCCTGGAAAGAGAAGTGGTCCCTGCCTTCCGAGACCAAAAGCACAAAGCAGCTGCAGGGTTGAGGACAAGGTACTGGGTATGAGCCCCTGACTTTGCACTTCAGAGATGCAGTGTGAGGTCAAGAACCAAGCCCATTGTGGGGGGAGCAGAATCCTCGATGTCAGACCTTTTGACTGTCTACCATGTATATTTATTTGCTGGCTGTGTGGGGGCTTCCAATGCTAGGCAGTAGAATGAGTAAATTTCACAGATGAAAATTGGGACACATCTGGCCAAGGAACATCAGAGTGTGGTCAGGATGACAAAACGTTATTAATGAGGATGAGCACATAAGCTAGGAAAGGCTGCGCCTGTTTGCTTTTGCCTGAACCTACTGGGAAGGGCAAGATTCTGCCCTTTCTGACCTCTCCCTGCACTGAGTTAATTGATGGCAAACTACTTTTGGACTTTGAACTCAGTTTGCAGCTATTAAAATAAACTGAGGATGAAGGGTGGAAGTGGGAGGAAGAGAGAGAAACTGAGGTGTCTTAAAAGCAGCTGAAAAATTTGGATGACAGAGGATAAATTGGCACTGTCCCTGCCAAATCAGGACAGTTGGAGGGTATGCTTATGGATTAGAACATCTAGTGACTATTAAAATAATATTTCTTCTGCCTTCCTGACTGTTTTGAAGAAATGGAATACAGTTGTCCCTCCGTATTCACGGATTTGATATCCACAGATTTATGTATTCACGGCTTGAAAATATTCTTTAAAAAATAATAATCCAAAAAAGCAAACTTTGATTTTGCCATTTTATAAAAGGGTCACCATTTTGCTACGCCATTGCATATAACGGGACTTGAGTATTCACGGATTTTGGTATCCACGGGGGGTCCTGGAACCAAACCCCAGCAAATATGAAGAGACAACTGTATACTGTAAGCATCCAAGCCACAGAAGAAGATCAGTGCTTCTTTTGTCATTCCTCAGAAACAGAGCACCAAAACACTCTACCTAAGTGTTGGCATGGAGAGGAGAGGCTGGTCTCACAACTCCAGAGAGAATCTCTACCTCTTTCCCAGTTCCAAGGTGACAGGAAAGCCGGGTCTCTCCAAAGACATATTTGCAACAGTCAGGGGAATTGTTGAACTCTGCTGCCCCCTGTTTCTAGCATACTGTGGGGTACTGAACATGAAAGTCTGCCCTTTGGGCCTTGCACAGGGCCCTTCTCATGTCTTTTCATAGTGCCAGAATAGAGTCAAACCACATAGTCCCTTCCTTCCCTGTTGATCCTGTGTCAGTACTTGAGTACAAATCCACACTACACAAATAATCCAGTTTGAAACTGGATTATTTGCAATGGCTCCTTCCTATTGAATCCTGGGATTTGTAGTTTTGCAGGGTCCTTAGCCTTCTCTGCCAACAAGTGCTGGTTTTCAAGCTCTATTATTTGCTATCTGGCCCTTAGTTCTTCCAGCTCCATTTGGATGGAGACTGATAAATGCCTTCTTCTGGTGCCTTTGCCACAACAATTAAGAGCCAGTGCAGATGTGCAGCCCATGAGCAAGGTGGGGAAGGGGAGAGAAAGAGATGGAAGCCAGTCATTTTCTCATGCCAGACAGTGCAAAGCTCAGAGAAAAACCAAGATGCTTAGAGATTCAGCACAATGTTCCAGCATAAGCGCTATATTTATTCATCTCGCAGGCCTGGCACTTGCCCTCTGCCTGGTCTGTAACACTAGCTCAGACTGCTCTGCTAGAATCTGAGGGGCTGGCACATTCCATTGCAAAAATAACCACCAAACCCCAAGCGAGAGGCTGACGGACTGGACAGCTGCACCAGAAAGAGCCGTCATCACACAGATCCTGGGACTAGCAAGCGTCTTTGGTACGTGCCACCACCCCAGTATACAGATGGCCCATCCGGAGGTCAACACTTCCCCCATACAGCCTGTTGTTGACTTGAGGGCTTCCACATGGACAGTGGCAAAGGTACACAGCTTATCACATCCATATAAATGGAGGCCAACATGAATTTTCAAGAGTTTAGGTGGAAAGAAATTTAATAATAATAATAATAATAACAACAACAACATTTATTTATATACCACCCTTTGGTAATCCAATCAGGGCGGTTCACAACATTAAAAATCCCTACAAGTAAAACAATATACTCCCTTCCCCCCCTTAAAAAGTTATTAAATCAATTGACAAATTAAAACAACAATTAAAACATTTGATTAAAAACACATACCTACATTTAGCAATAACAGTAGGTCCCCAGCAATATTCAGTTCTGTTAACAAAGGAGGCTGTGGGGACTCTCCTGAAGGAGGGGGGGGTTCCCGAGGCCAGGATAATCTATTCTGGAAAGGCCTGCCAGAAGAGATCCGTCTTGACAGCCTTTTTAAAGCTGTCCAAAGATGTCAATTGACGGATCTCATTTGGCAGGCCATTCCATAGTCTGGGGGCGACAACAGAAAAAGCCCTCTGGGAGGTAGCCGAAAGCCTCGACTTTTGAGGCTGCAGCAAATTCCTCCCAGAGGACCGAAGTGCGCGGGGGGGGGGTGGATTATAAGGGAGGAGACGGTCCCTGAGATAGCTTGGACCCAAGCCATTTAGGGCTTTAAAGGTGATAACCAACACCTTATACTGGGCCCGGAAACCAATAGGCAGCCAGTGGAGGCACCTCAAAACCAGAGTAATGTGGTCCCTCCTAGATGTTCCTGAAACAAGCCTGGCCACCATATTTTGTACTAATTGTAGTTTCTGAACCAAGCACAAGGGTAGCCCCATGTAAAGTGCATTACAGAAGTCTAGGCATGAGATTACCAACGCGTGAACGATGGTATTGAGGTCCCTTGCTTCCAGAAAAGGGTACAGCTGGCGTATCAGCCGAAGCTGATAACAGGCGCTCCTGACTGTCGCATTTACCTGATTTATCATCAGGAGCGACGAATCAAGGAGCACCCCCAGACTGCAAACACAGTCACTGGAGGAGAGTGTGACCCCATCCAGGACTGGAGATTGCAACCCAATTCTTGGTTTCGGGGCTGCTACCGTGAGCACCTCTCTCTTGTCCGGATTCAGTTTCAATCTGTTTTTCCTCATCCAGCCCATTACCGCCAGAAGACATTCATTGAGAGAAGAGATGTCATTGGAATTCGAGACCGACAAACGAGATACGGAGAAATAAATCTGAGTGTCATCAGCATACTGATAACATCCAGCTCCATAACTCCGAATAATCTCACCCAGCGGCTTCATATCGATGTTAAATAACATCGGGGGCAGGATAGCTCCCTGTGGAACTCCCCTGGTGAGCTCTCTTTTGCTTGAACAACTGTCCCCGAGCAGCACTCTCTGGGACCTGCCCGCGAGGTAGGACTGGAACCACTGCAATGCAGTGCCTCCGTGTCAGGGAATTACATGGATGTGACCACAAGATGGAGCTGTAAGCTTAGTAATGAGAGTAGTTAAGCTCCAGTGGCAGGTGTGTGTGTGAGTTAGCACTTGAGACTATGCACATCTGAGATGCCTGATGTAACAGGCATTGTTTAACTGCCTATAAAAAGGAGATGGGAATTATCCCCAGTGTGGGTTTGTTGTGGATGGTGGTTGGCGAAGCAGTTTGTTGGTTTAAGAGAGATTGTCCTATACTCTGTATATTTATTGTAAATATACTGCAAACAAAGATTAAAGCCCTCAAGTTGAGTGAAGGCTGACCTTGTTGCTGTCTTTATTTGGCAAGCCAGAGCTCAAGGCAGTGTGCTCGGGTGAAGGAATTTTTCCTTCTCAGCCTGAAGTCTTTTGCAGAAGTCTCTCCAGAAACCTTCTCCTTGGCGTCCTGTTGACGTGGAACAACTCTGCAGGTGGTTGTGGTGGACACAGCGCATCTTTCTACGCCCCAACACTCCCAATACCTAACCCCCTCAGGCAGTTCAAGAGGATGCCATGATCTATCGTATCGAAAGCCACTGAGCGGTCTAAGAGCACCAACAGGGTCACATTACCCCTGTCGATGTTCAGACACAGATCGTCGGTCAAGGCAACCATGGCAGTCTCAACCCCAAAGCCTGTCCTGACGCCGGTTTGAAATGGGTCTAGATAATTGGTTTCATCCAAGACAGCTTGGAGTTGAAGAGCAACCGCCCTCTCGATCACCTTGCTCAGAAATGGCAATAAAGAAACAGGCCTGTAGTTACTCATAACCAGGGGGTCCAGGGAAGTTTTTTTCAGAAGCGGCCTAACAGCCGCTTCCTTCAGACAAGATGGAACATGTCCTTCCCTGAAGGAAGCAATGATGATATCCATGAGGAATCTCCTCAATGCTTCCCCCACCCCCGGACGGCCAGCCATGATGGGCAAGGGTCAAGAGGGCAAGTTGTTTTCCTCACCCTACCAAGCAGCTTGTCCACGTCCTCGGTACTCACAGATTGGAGCTGATCCAGAATAACTTCATTGACAGAGTCGCTGGACATCTCTCCTATGGTTTCTGTTAAAACATTGGCGTCTAAGTCGGCTCTATCTGAGAGATTTTATCTGTGAAGAAGTTGTTAAACGCATCACAGCGGCCGATGTCGGGTTAAGTAAGGGATTCAGCACGGGATACCTTTGTTAGCTCCCTCACCACCCGAAACAGCTCTGCTGGAAGGGACTCTGCAGACGCAATACGTGCAGAGGAGAAAGATCTCTGCGCTGCACGTATTGCCTCCCGATAGGACCAAAGAAAGTTCTTATGCGAGTTCTGTCAGATAAGAGTCGAGTTTTCCGCCACATGCGCTCTAGTCGTTGTCCAAACCGCTTCATTCTCCTAAACTCTGGTGTTTACAAGTATTTTGTTTCCAGGTCAAAATATTCCTCTCCTGACAGTCAGGAAACCCTGTCATGAATAATATTGGAAAAGGAAGATTTTTGCAATAGTTTTCCCTATTGTTTGAACATCCTGAAGTGTTGTGGAAGAAATATGCTGCAGATAAATATATATACTGTAGCTTGTTTGCACAGGAAATATATTTTCTGCACAGGAAACATGCTTTTGCACAAAAATCATGTGTATTTATCTTCAAAGTAATTCTTCTGCAACACTTCAGGACATTTCATTATGGGGAAAATGCTGCGGGAAAATGTTTGTTTTCTCCCACAGTGGCTACAGTACTTGTTCATCCTTCCACGTGAGGACAAAATAATCAAGGATTTTACACCCTTAGGAGGAGTCTATCATCCATGGTAGGCAAAATGGTTGCACTATGCAGCCCAGTCTGTTTAATGAAGGGGTAGGAATCATGTGCCTGAATAACCTGAAGGCACCAGATCTCCTCTGATCTTGGAAGCTAAGCAAGGTCAGGCTGATTAGTACTTGGATGGGAGACCACCAAGGAATACCGGGTGCTGTAGGCTATATTTGAGAGAGAGCAAGTGAGCAATCATGTGGCCCTCCAGGTGTTGTTGAACTGCAACTCCGTGCATTGATCTCTAATTAGGCCTGCTGAGAGTTGCAGTCTAGCAACATCTGGAGGGCAGTCCAACAACATCTGGATCCTCACCCCTGGCAACCATTTCAACTACCACAAATGCTAGATTCTAGATAGCTTATATTGCTTATGACCCTGATGGGGAGAAGCAGTGGATTATTCCATGGTGTTAATTTACATTTTTTAAAAAACAAAAATACAGTTGTCCCTTCATATTCGCTGGGGTTTGGTTCCAGGACCCCTGTGGACCCCAAAATCCATGAATACTCAAGTCCCATTATATGCAGTGTAGAAAAGAGATGAGACAGCTGCACCAGAAGGAGCTGTTGAGCTTATTGTAGTACCCTTCTGGTGTGGTTTCCATTATATGCAATGGCATAGCAAAATAGTGTCCCTTATATAAGATGGAAAAATCAAGGTTGGCTTTTTGGATTATTTATTTTTTTAAGAATATTTTCAAGCCGTGAATACTTAAATCTATGGGTACCAAATCTGTGAATACAGAGGAACAACTGTAGTGCAAAACAAATACAGTAGCACCCCTGTATCCACTGATTTGCCAACTCCTGATTCAATTATCTGTGGTTGGTGATGGTGGGGGAAGGGAGGGGGAGGAGGGATCTTGCCTGCCCCCTCCCTTTCCCCTGGGATGGCTCTCAGTGATGACAATGGTGATGGGGCGATCGCTATTATCTGCGGATTTCATTATCCATGTGGGCCCTGAAACCAATCCCCCACAGTCCTTTCTCTCTCTCTCTGGCTTTTCTTTGCAAACGAAGATTCAGGAAGGACTCATCCCGCGCTTTCTGCAAGTGCGCTGATGACTGAAAAGGCCAATCTGAGATAAGCAAGTCCGGTTGCAGAAAGCACAGCAGAAGGTCTCCTTGGGTGATATTTCTGGGTTGTGATTCTTTCTGTGTTGTCATTTCTCTTCAAGACTTGTTCGCCGTGAGTTCTCAAATAAGGCTGCAGAATTGTGGATAGTGTGTCTCCATGCCTACCGATGTGAAGCCAGGGCGGACCATTGTTGGTGATCAATTTGGCCAAGCCTGAGATGTTGTTTCAGGGAATCCTTGTATCACTTTTTTGGAGCACCCCTCTTATGCTGACCCGTGGCAAGTTCACCATAGAGTACTATTTTGGGAAGGCGATGATCCTCCATCCTAGAAACGTGCCCTGCCCAGCGCAGCTGTGTTCTCAACATCATGGCCTCAATGCTGGTGATCCCTGCTTGCTCAAGGACAGCAACATTCGTCACATAGTCAGTCCAGTGTATATTTAGGATTGTACGTATACAGCGCTGATGAAAGCATTTGAGGAGTCGTAAGTGTTGGCGATAGGTGACCCATGTTTCAGACCTGTAAAGGAGAATAGACAGTACAATGGCTCTATATACACTGATTTTTGTGTTTCGCCTCAGGTGTTTATTACTCCAGACTCTTTTGTAAAGTCTTCCAAATGCGCTATATGCCTTTGCTAATCTGTGATCGATCTCTTTGTCAATCTTGGCATCTGAGGAGATGATGTTTCCCAGGTAGGTGAGCTGCTGAATGGACTTAAGCAGAGAGTTGCCGTTGGCAATGTGGGGATGGTGGTGTTCGTCCTGTGGTATAGGCTTGTAAAGAACTTCCGTTTTCTTCAGGTTGACTTCCAGTCCAAACAGCTCTGCAGCTGTTGCGAAGCAGGATGTTAGGCGCTGCAGAGCTGTTTCTGTGTGGGCAACAAGGGCAGCATCATCAGCGAAGAGCAGCTCACAGACTAGATAGTTTAGAGTCTTAGTGCGAGCCCTCAGACGGCTTAAGTAAACAAGCTACCATCAATAGGGTAATGTATATAGATGCTGTCATCTTCTTCGAGCTCTGCCGTAGCCCTTTGGAGCATCATGCTGAAGAAGATTATAAATAAAGTTGGCGCAAGAACACAACCTTGCTTCACTCCATTAGTTATTAGAAAGAGCTCTGAAACAGCATCGCCGTATCTGACTTGACAGTGCTGGCCCTCATCTAGCAAGATAATCATTTTAAGGAATTTGAAGGGACATCCTAGTCTTTCCAGGATCTGCCACAGACCTTTTCTACTCACAGTGTTGAAGGCTTTGGTGAGGTCGACAAATGTTACATAGAGACCCTTGTTCTGCTCTCTACATTTCTCTTGCAGTTGTCTAAGGGCAAATACCATATCTGTAGTACTCCTATTGGCTCTGAAGCCACATTGGCTTTCAGGAAGAAGTTCTTCTGCAATAGCAGGAATGAATCTGTTTAGGAGTATCCTTGCAAGGATTTTTCAGGAGTATCCTTGTAAGGACCCTCCTACTGTACTTTTAAAAGGTTTTTGACTGCAGGGCAGGAGGAATAACCTTCCCATTAGAGCCCTAACAGTTAACTGACAGAACAAGACAATTCAGACAGATTAGATACTATGTTGTATGGAATAAACAATCTTTTAAAATCTTGTTCCCCAGCTGTGCATACAGCTCCCTAACAGTCACAACACACACCTGCAGATGTGAACTTCAGTTCTGTATGAGTTGTTTAAAGAGGCTTTGATTTTCTGTTCAAAATCCTATTACATCAGAAGTGCCTTCCTATTGTTTTCAAATTATTTCATGTACAATTACATTTGTACTCTTCCTCCAACAAGTTTAAAGTTTCAAATTAATGTGTTTAATTTGTGAAGGGTTTTTCAAATATTGCTATGCACAGATAGAGAGTATTGTGTTTATTTTGCACAAGGTGCTTTATGTATCTTGGTAAAAAGTGGGATTTAAGCTAAGGAATTAAGTAAGTACTAGGGTGGCAAACATGGAGCTATCCTATTTTATCCTCACACCAAAATGAGGCAGGTCACCCCCAGAGATATTCGTGGCTGAATGGGAATTTGAACATAGATCTTCTGAGAGAGCCAGCATGATGTAGCGGTTTGAATGTTGAGTTACGACCCTGGAGACAAGGGTTCAAATCCCCACTCAGCTCTGGAAACCCACTGGATGACCTTGGGCAAGTCACACTCTCTCAGCCTCAGAGAAAGGCAAAGGCAAGCCCCCTCTGAACAAATCTTCCCAAGAAAAACCCTTAGGGTTGCCATAAGTTAGAAATTACTTGAAGGTATACAACAACTTCTCCTTGGTTTCAGTAGGTTTTCCATCCACTCTGTAAGCCCTGGCTCACAATACATGCTAATAAACACACTTTTTACTTTCATCATTCCATCTCAACCAACGGAGGATTCCTAAAGAAGCAGTTCCCTCACTGCTGCAAGAGAAAGCTGCTATGATTGGGTGGGTTGGTGGGCGTGGCAGATTGGGGTGGTTATGCCCACTTTGCATTCTAGTCACATCCACTGTGGTTATGCGAACACTAAAAAGTTTCCTGAGTGGCAATCTTTTCCTGTCAGTCAAAGGCAAAGAAAAAGAACGTTTCCCCCGCCACCTGTCCTCTGAGAAATGGTTGAAGATGCTACGTACATTTAACCCCATAGGAGAGAACAATTAAAGGCAGACACAATAGCTAGGCTGAAATATCTAGAGGACTGATGTGCAGAAAATGGAGCAGATTGCCTCTCCATTGCTCCAGAGGACAAGACTACGGGCTTGTCTATATGAGGGGGGGGGGAATGTGGGTTGATGTGCACTAAGGCCAATTTGCAGCAGCTTCTCTTTAGAGATTTTCACACGGGGGAAATAACACCCGGGGAGACTGGGAGAGAAACCGAGCTGTTCCGGTTGCAGCACTCCATTTCACATGCCCCCTTCCTTCTCCCCATCTCCCATTGTCCTCCCTCTGTCCTGCTTCCATTTCCCTCCCATTATGTTCAGCTATTTTTTACTAATGAAGAACTATTTATTATAGTTATTTCCCCTGTGTGAAAATCTCCTTTGCCTTAACAGGTTTTTGGCAAGATTGCAGGCATGCAAAGCTATCTGCTTTCACTGTTCCAACGGGCATGCCTGCAAGATGGCGGGCCCAATGAACTACTCGCATTTTTATTGTCACCAGTTGCTGCAGCCAAACAGTATTTTTTTTTAAAGAATATCTAAGGTGCGAAAGTGTGATATTCTGCCTAAATAAATAGGAGAAAAGGGGGGGGGAAGCCTGTTTCATCACCTCAACACGCAGTCACTATGGCCAAAATCCAACATGACAGCTCCGGGCACTTGCCTTGTTAGCAAGCTCTGTCCCCTGCGCATGTCTGACCAATCAGCTTTCCACTTCCATTCTTACCAGGAATGCACATCAAAGCGAATCAGTTTTCCCAACAAGTGGGAATGCGCAATCCCCATGGAGCTTTTTTAAAAATATGGGAAAAGCCACTAAGGCTTTTCCTGCTGAGTTTTTGGTGGTTTTGGCACTCCTCCTTCCAAATATGGTGGGGATTGTGAAGTTGAAGGCTTTCACGGCTGGCATCCATAGGTTTTCCATGGGTTTTTTTCCGGGCTGTGATGCCATGTTCTGGAAGAGTTTATTTCTGATGTTTCGCCTGCATCTGTGGCTGGCATCTTCAGAGAATGGACTTCCAAAGATCCACAAGGATTCCATTCCACTCCGACCCATAACGAGCCCCACTGGATCCCCCATGTATGAACTGGTCAAATTTCTGGCCACACAACTACAAACCCACATAAGACAAACCCCCCACTACATCAAAGACTCAGCTCACTTGATAGAAAAAATCAACAACATCAAACTGAAACCTGGAGACAGACTGATAAGCTTTGATGTTGTCTCCTTGTTCACCAAAGTCCCCATAATGGACACCATGGCACTCATCCAACAAATATTTCCAGAGGACATCACAGCCCTGTTCAAACATTGCCTCACCACAAGCTACTTCCAGTGGGATAATGAATTCTATGAACAGATAGATGGGGTAGCCATGGGCAGCCCCCTGAGCCGCATGATAGCAAACTTTTACATGGAACATTTTGAAAAGCAAGCCCTGGAAACAGCACCAAAAAAGTCCACAACATGGTTCCGATATGTGGATGACACTTTCACCATTCGGAGCCACAAAAAAGAAGATTTGGTCTCATTTCTGAACCACCTAAACAGCATCCACCCGAATATCCAATTCATGATGGAAAAAGAAAAGGAAGGAACATTGCCATTCTTGGATGTTCTTGTCATCCGCAAACCAAACCAACGGTTAGGCCACAAGGTATACAGAAAACCCACACACAGAGAAAGATACTTACACAAGAACTCCAATCACCACCTAGGAGAAAAAAGAAGCACAATAAAAGCATTGTTAGGCCGTACAAAAAGGATCTGCGAACCCCACTACCTAGAGGACGAACTGAAGCACCTAAACTGGACCCTACAGATCAGACATCACAAGAGCAGCCAGACCCAGGAAAAACCACAATAATGAAAAAAAGCAACTACCCAAAGGGAAGGTATTTTTACCATACATGAAAGGAGTCACAGACAGAATAGGGAAACTAATGAGGAAACACAACCTCCAAAGAATGTATAGACCAGCCAAGAAAATCCAAGAAATGCTACGCTCAGCAAAGGACAAAAGAGACCCTCTCACAGCTGTAGGAGCTTACCGCATACCATGCAGCTGTAGACAAGTTTATATAGGGACCACTAAATGCAGTGTGCAAACACGAATCAAGGAACATGAGAGACACTGCAGACTGAGCCAGCCAGAAAAATCAGCAGTAGCAGAACATGTTATAAACCAACCTGGACACAAAATGTTATTTAAAAACACTGAAATCTGGATCAGGCCAACAACTATCATGTCAGAATGCACAGAGAAGCTATTGAAATCCACAGACACCTGGACAGCTTCAACAGGAAAGAAGAAACCCTAAAAGTAAACAAAATCTGGCTACCAGTCCTGAAAAGCACTAAAATCAAAACTCAACACATGCAAATGAACTCCACCCAGGGACAGGGGGATTTCCAGCAAATAATGGACCATCAACCAACCATTAGCCAAACAGACACTAATCCTCCTTGCATATCTCGACCCAGAAACCAGCCATTCAAATACACAAATTTACATATCCTCCCCAACAGGGGTTCACAGTATATAACCCCCACACACACACACACTCCTATCCGACCATTCTCTGAAGATGCCAGGCAAAGATGCAGGTGAAACGTCAGAAATAAACTCTTCCAGAAGACAGCTTCACAGCCTGGGAAAAAAACTCATGGAAAACCTACAGATTGATGCGGGATGCCATTTAGACAAATCATATTCTCCTTGAATTCTATGAGGAGTATTTTTGCCATTTAGGCAACCCCTAGAACTCATGGGTGGAAATTGCAAGGACAAAGGTTGTAAGAAAACAGGAGAAACTTCCTACACATACAAACAGAGCTTTAAAACTCTAGCCATGTGAGATTTTGGAATTTCTAATCCAAAAAATCATCCAGCCGTGCAAAGTGATGGTGCTTGATAGGGAACAGACAAACTGGAAATTTGTGGAGTTTTCTTGAGCAGAGCATCTGGCAAGGGCCCTGTAGAATCCTGCACTGCCACTGCTATACTAAGGAGTGGATAGACCAGGTGACCACCAAGACCTTTCCAACCCTATGAGGTTTTTTCTTTTACAAGGATATCAGAAATCTCCAAAGTTTCCTATTCCAAAGGAATATGATCCCTTCCCCCTTTAAACTACCTAGAACTTCCTACCACATGGGAAAGAATAAGAAAAGCAAATACAGTAGCTGTACCCACAGTATATTACTTAACACCTATAGGATATTGAGTTTCTTGCAAGACTGCCTCTTTGTATACAGCCCTGCTTACCTTTAATCAATGTCAGCAAGTTATTAGCAGAGATCACTACAGGTAGGTTTTTGACTTCCTGATTCTGGTTCATGAAAGAAAAGGGAATAGAGAAGAGATTTGATTCTGTTTATGCGATATCAGAGGAATAAAGCTGGGAACACTCAATGAATCTTATGAGCTGCATTAAACAAAGAAAGCTGATATGGTACAGCAGGTATCAGGAAGAGAGATGAGAATCTAAGGTCTAAGGAAATCTATCCCCATACTGAATAGTTCTGTTTGTGACGCTGAGGGACAGATAAGAGGAGGCCTCTTTCTAATGTTCTGTCTACGGAGTGAGCCCTGAGAACTAAAGTAAAATGCTTAATCAGAGGAGAATGAAGTAATTAGCAGCAAGCATCAGTCCTGAAATCTAATCTCATATGTATAAGAGGTTGTCTAGACGATGAAAATACTCCTCATAGAATTCAAGGAGAAAACCTTTTGTCCCAACACACTGCAAATGAGCTTTGTGGTATTTGGAGGGAGGGGGCAAAAACTCCATCTACTACACAGGAAAAGCCTTCGCGGTTTCCCCCAAGGTTTTTTGAATAATACATGGGCTTGAGCATTATCGTACGTCTGGACATCCAATTTGGGACTCTGCACGTTCTCAGCAAGGGAGGAAGTGGAGAGGGGATTGGTCAGACATGTGTGGGAGGCGAGCTTGCTGTCAGGAAGTGGCTGGAAGCCCCATTTTTTAGTTTTGCATTATCAATTGTGCACTTTTTTGCTGTGCTGTGGTGACCAAACAGCTTTTTAAAGCTGAAGGTTGCACTTGTGCACCTTTGATTTACAGTTTTAAAAAAATACTGTGCAGCGGCGACAAGGTGTGGAAAATAACACAGTGTAATAACACAGCACTTCAAACATGGATAGCTTTGCATACAATCTATTTTGCCAAAGGATCGTGGAGACAAATGAACACTGCTGCTAATTTGCATTAATGAGCAGCAATCAGCATTATATCTTCACATCTAGACAGACCCTAAGAAATGAACAGAGTATTTCTAGGCATGCACAGAGTGTATATTCTTCAGTAATAATATGTCTCTCTCTCTCTCTCTCTCTCTCTCCCTCATCCCGCGCTTTCTGCAAGCGCGCTGGTGACTAAAAAGGCCAATCCGAGATAAACAAGTCCGGTTGCAAAAAGCACAGCAGAAGGTCTCCTTGGGTGATGTTTTTGGGTTGTGATTCTTTCTGTGTTGTCGTTTCTCTTCAAGACTTGTTCATCGTGAGTTCTCAAATAAGGCTGCAGCATTGTGGATAGTGCGTCTCCATGCCTCCCGATGTGAGGCCAGGGCGGACCACTGGTGGTGATCAATTTGGCCGAGCCTGAGATGTTGTTTCAGGGAGTCTTTGTATCGCTTTTTTGGAGCGCTCCTCTTACGCTGACCCGTGGCGAGTTCACTGTAGAGTAGTATTTTTGGGAGGCGATGGTCCTCCATCCTAGAAACATGCCCTGCCCAGCGCAGCTGTGTTCTCAATATCATGGCCTCAATGCTGGTGATCCCTGCTTGCTCAAGGACAGCAACATTCGTCACATAGTCAGTCCAGTGAATATTTAGGATTGTGCATAGACAGTGCTGATGAAAGCGCTCGAGGAGTCGTAGGTGGTGGCGATAGGTGACCCATGTTTCAGATCCATAAAGGAGGACAGACAGTACGATGGCTCTAAATAACTATAACAAGACCCAAGACATATAGGAGAACGGAGCAAGATTTTCATGGTAGAGGGTAATAACATCAAACAACCCTCCCTCAACAAATTTGATGAGTATTTGAAGCCATAAAAACTGTTCCCTTTCTTCCTAATCCTCTTTTTTGCAAAACATGCACACACAACATCTTCATATTCTTACACCAAAAATACAGTGCACATATGCCAGCACACCCACACATAGCCACATGCTCCTGCCCCAATCCTCACATGCCACACACACACACACGCGCGCGCGCGCGCGCACCTTGGATTTCATTTGCTGATATCCACAGTTCTATTAGATGGGGCCTCTTAGTGGAAGACTAAAATTAAATCTCTTCAGTCTTTCTTTACAGTACAGTTCTTGGAGGCTTTCTTCAAATCAGCATGGGTAAATGTATGGAGCTTTAGTATACTCTTCCAAAGTGCAGGTACATTATAGCACTCTTAACCACATATCACATTTGTTAGTTTATCTGCATCAGCCAGAGAGAAAGCAGAGACTTCTGTTTAAAAACCTGGCACTAGATGCCTATAAAAAGTTGATTCCCCATTGGTGGGAGGCTGATAATCCATGGGGACAGGTTGAGCACTCTAGAGGAAAATTCTCTAGCAATTGCATTTTCTTTATGCCACATGGTGCTTTCTGAAAAGAGACACATAGAGGTGATTAGCTGTAGATAGAATTCCTGACCTAGATCAGATTAGACTGGATTATCAGATTGGTTTATTATTCTGGTGTTAATTGCAACACGCAGTTCAGCGGATTTTTGCAAAGAAATGTGCTCTATTATGGGAGTGCCATGCTAAAGAAAGATAAAATCATTTCCAGGACAAAATGTCCGTCGTTTCAAAAGCCTGAGGATCACACCCCACCTTCATACACACACCCTATAATTAATATTCTCTCTTTTATCATTGCCAATAGAGTGGTCAGCAGTGATGATCAAAACTTATGAACAAGAAGGTACCTGAGCACAGGCAATGTTGGAGCCATCCACTGGAGGGGGGAGGTTACTCAAGCACCACTTCTGAGGTCCCCCTGCACCTCTGTCATTACCCACAGGCCTCCACCAGTCCAAGTAGTTTTGCTTTGTCACATTTCCCCCCCCCATCCCCATGGTAATTGATCAGTCCCCCCTTTCTTGTCCCTGAATAATCTTTCCATTCTTCAGTAGACCACAGGCTTCATGTAGCTTGCAGATTTTGCTCATTAGAAACGTCTTCGCCCATTCAAGGTACTTCTCCCCCCTGCCTCAGAGCAGAGCACCACAAATGATTGCTCCTGGACAGAATTCTTCTTTCTCTTGCCACTTGGCTCTTTTCTTCCTGCCCCCCAAGTTCCACTGCCCGCCTTCTCATAAGGTGGCCAGGTGCAAAAGAGAACAAGGTTCCTGTACCTTTAATAATCATGTAGGCAAGAGAATTACTCTACACCCCTATTCCACACCAATATTGCAGGTGGAAAAGTCCCTCCATCTTTTGCAACATGGCCTCTGTACTGCCCATTTCATTGTTAGTTGACAAGTACGTGTCCTAATGTGATGCTCATGTCTGATGTGGGTGGCAGTTTCTGCACCTCTCACAGCATTTCCTACTACCCTTCTCATCTGCAATCAGGACTGTAAAGCCAGTAAGCATGACAGATCTACAATTGGATCTCCAACTTTTTCTCCTTTAAAAATGGGTGGGGGCTTTGATTTTCATCAAAGCAATGGCAGCGAATTTTACCTTTCACTGTTTCCCAGATCCAAGTCCCCTTCTCCAAACTTCTGGTAGGGAGAAAACATATATCTCTGTACCGTACCCTTCCCAGCTTACAGTTAATAGCATGTTTTCAAGAGCCTTTGGGAAATGGGGAGGTGGTTCCTTCAAAATAGCTGCTGTACACTGTCCAGCAGATCCACCTGTTCACCTCTCTCCTCTCTCAAAAATTCTCAAACCACAGCTTGCACTTCTCCCCCTCGCCTTCCCTCTCCTCTCCTGCCACAACTCCTGCCTACATCATTTTCTCTCTTATTACCTAGTCCAAGGGTGGGGAACCTTTGGCCTTCTAGATGCTTTGGACTTCCTCCCACAAGTCATAGCTAGCATGGCCAGTGGTGTGGAATTATGGGAATTATAGTCCAAAACATCTAGAAGACCAAAGGTCCCCCACTCCTGACCTAGTCTCCTTTCTCATTTCCTAGTCCCTCATTCCCTAGCTTTTCCTGCTGTTTAAACACTTCTTCCTAATATCTCATCCTCTTTTTCTCCCCACCCTGTCTCCATCTCCTAGTTAAATGTCTTCTCCTTCCCACCTTTCTCCTTCTCTCCTTTCCTCACACTTCCTATTTGCAGTCATCTTCTCCCACCTTCCTTAGCCCCCTCCCGCTCTCTTGTGGACATTCTCTGTCCTCCTCTTTCTCACACACACACCAATTCTGGTTACATTTATCTTCTCCCTCTTTCAGCATCGCTTTCTTTCTCACTCTCATCCCCTTTCTCCTTCTACCTCCATTTCCCGGGCTGCTCTTATGACCTGTTCCTTCTTGCCTTCTGTATCTCAACACTTTTTCCTCCTTTGCTGCCCCCATCCCTGAAAAACTTGAACTATGACCGGGATATGTTACATTCTAAGCATATTCAACTTTGTGAGTCCAATTAAACTCAAGAGGGCTTGCATCTGAACAGACATGCAAAATAGGATTTCCCTGTTGGATGTCAGCATCAGCATTTCCCCCTCCTCAATATATTTGCTAATTATTAGAAGCTGTATTAAGATTATTGTTTGGGGAGTGACAGGGAATTCTACTATAGCACTTGACTGTGTTCTTTTTTTAAAGAAAACATGGAAAGTGAGAGGCATTCATGAATGGGAACACACTATTAAAAGCAGTGTTTGGAAAAGTTCATTTTTGCTTGCAATTTTTTCTTTGCTTGGACTACTCTAATACCCTAGAGGACAGGATCAAAATTCAAAATGACCTGGATAGACTGGAGAGCTGGGCCAAAGCTAACAAAATGAAATTCAATACGGAGAAATGTAAGGTACTGCACTTAGGGTGAAAAAACGAAATGCATAGATATACGATGGGGAAGACCTGGCTGAATGAGACTACGTGCCAAACGGATCTGGGAGTCCTAGTGGACCACAGGTTGAACATGAGTCAACAGTTTGATGTGGCAGCTAAAAAGGCCAATGAGCTTTTGGGCTGCATCAATAGAAATATAGTGTCTAGATCAAGGGAAGTAATAGTGCCACTCTACTCTGCCTTGGTCAAGCCTCACCTAGAATATTGTGTCCAGTTCTGGGTACCACAATTCAAAAAGGATATTGACAAATTGAAGCGTGTCCAGAGAAGGGTGACTAAAATGGTGAAAGGCCTGGAAACTATGCCTTATGAGGAAAGACTTAGGGAGCTGGGTATGTTTAGTGAGGGATAAAAGTGCAAGCTGGAAAAAAGACGGTTAAGGGGCGATTTGATAGCCCTGTTTAAGTATTTGAAGGGGTGTCACATTGAGGATGGAGCAGGCTTGTTTTCTGCTGACTAGAACACAGAACAATGGATGCAAGCTCCAGGAACAGAGATTCCACCTCAACATTAGGAGGAACTTTTTGACAGTAAGAGCTGTTTGGCAGTGGAACACACTCCCTCGGAGCATGGTGGGGTGTCCTTTCTTGGAGGTCTTTAAACAGAGGCTGGATTGCCATCTGTCAGGGATGCTTTGATTGTGAGTTCCTGCATGGCAGTGGATTGGACTGGATGGCCCTCGTGGTCTCTTCCAACTCTACAATTCTATGATTCTATGATTCTACACATCTCATGTAATTAATGCAGTGTTTGCAAAGGTATTAAAAACGGAGCTTGGATTCTGCACCCCCCCCATCCCTTTTCTTTTCAACACAGAGCTTGGAAACTTAATTTCCAACCAGACAAATATTTTCTCATTTATTGCAGTTGGGTTTTTCATTTGAATAACATATTTGAACCATTGTAGTTGAGGCTTAATGGTTCCTATTTAATGACATTTTTAGGATCACCATGAGCCATCACTAGGTCTCAGGCATCACCTGTGAATCTCAGTGCTTAGGATGGTCCTGACCTGGCAACCTTCATGAGCTCATTTTAAATTTCCTGCAATGCCTTGGGGTGATGCTATGTCAAAGAAAATGGCAGGAATATATAAACTTGCAGGTGACAGATATGGCTGCTTTTGATACCTGTAGTGTGTGTGTGTGGACTGGTCTGATCTAACTGAAGTAGCAGCATTAGAGGCAAGTTTAGGTTTTTTGTGATTTTTTTCTGAGCTGTGAGACTGTGTTCTGGAAGAGTTTATTCCTGACGTTTCACCTGCATCTGTGCCTGGCAACTTCAGAGAATGGTGGTGTAGGAGTGTGTGGGGTTTATATACTGTGAGTCCCTGTTGAACAGGGTGTTCACAGTATATAAACCCCACACACCCCTACGCCACCATTCTCTGATGATGCCAGCCACAGATGCAGGTGAAATGTCAGGAATAAACGCTTCCAGAACATGGCCTCACGGCCTGGAAAAAAAACACGAAAAACCTATTGATGCCAGCTGTGAAAGCCTTTGTCTTCACAGAGGCAAGTTTGTTGAGATATGAGAATCTTATAAGTTCATAATTCAAGCCCCTAAGTAGGTCAGCCCACAACGCTGACCAACCAGGCTAGGAAGGGACCCTTCAGAAGGCAATTTGTCATGAGGCTCTTCAGACGTTGCACTGTCCATGACCAAGAGATCCATTCGTGCTGATCTTCTGAGTTACAACTGTTTTGGTCCTATTTTCACACCATGTCAACTGAGGGAACAAGAGGCTGGATGTTGGTGCAGGAAAAGGACAGAAGGCTCTGCAGCACTATCCTTTTTGGGTGCCTTGGATCTTTTAAGGTGATATAGACACTATCTGGGTGGGAACATGGCACCACTTCCAATGCACCACAACTCACTATTTTTATTTTCCATGCATTATCACAGTTTCTGTGTGTGTGTTCTTTAAAAAAAAACCTGCTAGTCAGCAAATACAAACAGGTAGATATGTGCCAATCTTGCAAATGTGCATATAGGGGTGTGGGTGTTTGTTTTAACGCAATGTTTTTGACCCGTTGCTTACAGCAAGCAAATATCTGCAGGGTTTATTGCTTCTGGCTGTTGTCCACAGCCTGGCAAGCTCTCCAATTGCATATTCCTCCTTCTTTCTGATTATAGAGCCTTGAGACAGGCAAATTACCTTCCTATGATGCTGTGCGCTAAAAATTCCCTCTCCTAGTGCTGACACCTGAAAAAATCTCAGTCCCAGAATGCCCCCTTAGTTTGCTCACAGCTTAAAAAGTATGCAGGAATTTCTCCCATCAATGTGGCTAGGTAGGTCAAAAGCAAGGATGTAACAGCCCATCAGTTGACACCTGGCATGGAAACTCGGAACCTTATCAGCATTGTTGCCAACACCTTTACCTTTCTGATCAGGTGGCAGGATGCCCGAGCCATAATGCTGCTATTCTATCTATGCCACAGATCCTTCAGGGACACTGAGAGTGAGCCCTTGAATCCAGAATTGCCAAAACATATCTGCCGGCATGGCAGCCACTTCCAGCCATCCTTCGTAAGCTAATGAACCTCAAAGTCAGCACCAGTGAAGGTCAGAGGGGACAAGCAAATTAGGAAGGGTAGCTAATACTCCAGAGGACAGGATGAGAATTCAAGATGACCTTAACAGATTGGAAGGCTGGACCAAAACTAACAAAATGGATTTCAACAGGGAGAAATATAAGACACTACATTTAGGCAGGAACAAAAATGAAATGTACAGATACAGGATGGATGGCACCTGGCTTGACAATAGTAATGTGAAAGGGATCAAGCAGACTTAATAGACCACAAGCTGAACCTGAGTCAACTGTGTGATGTGGCAGCAGAAAAAGCCAATGCTATTCTAAGCTGCATCAACAGGAGTATAATGTCTAGAGAGAAGGATGTAATAGTACCACTCTGTTCTGCTTTGGTCAGACCTCACCTGGAATATTGTGTCCAGTTCTGGGCACCACAATTCAAGGAGGATATGGACAAGCTGGAATGTGCCCAGAGAATGACAACCAAAATGGTAAAAGATCTGCCCTATGAGGAGCAGCTTAGGGAGTTGGGTATGTTTAGCATGGAGAAGAGAAGGTTAAGAGGTGATATGACAGCCATGGTTAAATATTTGAAAGGATGTCATATTGAGGATGGAGCAAGCTTGTTTTCTGCTGCTCCAGAGACTAGGACACGGAGCCATGGGTTCAAACTACAGGAAAAGAGATGCCACCTAAACATTAGGAAGAACTTCCTGCCGATAAGAGCTGTTCGACAGTGGAATCACTGCCTCGGAGTGTGGTGGAATCTTCTTCTTTGGAGGTTTTTAAACACAGGCTGGATGGCCATCTATTGGGAATGCTTTCATTGTGTATTCCTGCAGGGCAGGGGGTTGGACTGGATGGGCCTTGTGGCCTCTTCCAACTCTATGATTCTATGAAAAGCAAAGGATGAGGTGTTCCAGAGGATAGCACTGCAGCATGGAGGTGAAAAAGCTGGGCACCAAATCTGAAAGTAAGAGAGAGAGAGAATGTGTGTGTGTGAGAGAGAGAGAGAGAGAGATGAAAAGGGCCAGGTGAGTCCATGGCAAAAGAGAAGGTAGAGAGGAAAGGCTTCAGAAAACAAAGGACAGCCAAATGAGAGTGCCAATGACTGTTGCTAAGGGAAGGGGCAGAGGGAGCACCTGCCCTGCAAAAGTAGAAAAGCAGAAAGCAATAAGGGGAGGGGAAGGCTTGAGAATACATTTGCAAGGACACAAAGGGCTGCCTTTTAAAAAAAACTTGTTCCAGTAAGGGAATTTGGCTGGAAACTCTGCCAAAGGAATAGCTTTGATAAGGGTGGTAGCACAGTGTGGAGGCTTATGAGCTTCAAACTGGTCCGGCTGTGGTTTGCATTCACCTCAAGCAATCAACTCATTAGGTGCTATTAAGTAAGGGGGTGACCATAACAGCAGCCCTCCCCCATTCCTTGGGATTTTAGGATCAAATTGGCCTTTGTGATGTCACAAAGTTGAAGCAAGCAAGAGTTGGGAACAAACCAGAACTTTTTGTGGGCTTGATAGTATAAACAGGCACAAGGAGGATGCAGATTAATGAGCCCAGAATTTTGATAAAGCCTAGCTAGCAAGGTAATGTGGCAATGCAGAGCAGGGGGGGGGATAGATGGGTTTATGACTGGGCATCCAGCAGCTGCAGTGATTGCTAAGGCCTCACATACCACACAGACTTACCTCTTGCACACATGACACCAGGGAATTTTGCTAGTCCACAAGGATCCCCCCACACACACACCATTCACTACTCCCAGGCCTTGTGCTACAAAAAGGTTCATAAGCCATGGTGCTGGTTTCACACCCTCCAATTTGGCAGGGACAGTCCTGATTAACTCCTCTGTCATTTCATTTTTTCAGCCCTTCTTAAAATGCTCCCATTTCTCTCTGTTCTTCCGACTTTCCACTTTGTCCTCAGCTTGCTTCAGTTGCTGAGAACTGAGTTCAAAGTGCAAACATACAGTAATTTGCACTCAATTAACTGGGGAGGAGGAGAAGAGAGGGCAGAATCTTGTCCTTCCCAGAAAGCCAAGGCAAAAGCAAACTGCTGCAACCTCTCATAGTTTATGTGTTTTCCCTCATTAATAACTTTAGCCAACTTGACCACACTCTAATGGTTCCTGGCCACACATACCTCCATTTTCATCTGTGAAATGTTGGAGTGTATGCACTACCTGCCTTGCTCAAAATGGCATGATGGGCCCAAATTCATGCACTTAACCCAGTCCTCTCTCCTTGCTCCTGGCTTTTGGTGTGTAATGTGTGTGTAAACACAACACACATATAACCACTTTCACACTGAGACAATGAGCCCTGGCAGCATTGTCTGCTGTGAATCAGTGGAGGTGGGTGTTCAGGCTTTAGAGCCTCCAGTGCTGCTCGCCCTGAGATTTATCTCACTGCCTGGATATCTTGGTGTACTGGGGACTTCACTTCAACAAATGCCCTGAGACCTGGCACTATAGCTCAGGGACAATTTATACATGACTAACATTGCTTGTCTAGCCGCTACACCTGTTTTCCAATTATGATGGTGGTGATAAAATCCAGTATTCAGTGCAGAAAGAATTTTCATAATGTAGGTGGTGGGTGGGACATTTTAATCTGCATCCTAACTGGATAAGAAAGAGTTGATACCCCTCCCCCCAATTCCAGCAGTCTGAAGTTCCAATGAAAATCATACACACAAAGAGAGACTGAGGACTTTTTTGGATGGCTATTTGTAACGCAAGAAGTCTCGTCCCTCTTGCGAGGCTGCTGCGCAGCAGGGGGGCCGTTTCAGATGACACCGTCCCCCTGCCGCTTCTGTTCCAGAAGAGCTGGGAGGCTGCAGCGCCATATTTGGCCATTTCCTAATCACAGAAGTTGACCATGATTAGGAAATGGCCAAATATGGCGCTGCAGCCTCCCAGCTCTTCCGGAACAGAATCGGCAGGGGGACGGCGTCATCCGAAACGGGGCCCCTGCCACGCAGCAGCCTCGCAAGAGGGACGAGACTTCTTGTGTTACAAATTGCCATCCAAAAAAGTCCTGAGTATTAAAGGAGACAATTCAGACCATTTCTGCTTTGTACTCTTTTTCTGGAGAACATTACCTGTTTCCTGAGTTGGCTGTTCTTTCATTTGTGAAATAGCACAACCAGTGGCAGCCACTTTGTGAGGGCATCCATCATTTTCTCAAAATTCTGGATGTGTCTGCAGGCCCTAAAAGGTTTGGGCTCTTGTA
The DNA here is from genome assembly GCA_030847615.1 of Gambelia wislizenii. Lineage (NCBI taxonomy): Eukaryota > Metazoa > Chordata > Lepidosauria > Squamata > Crotaphytidae > Gambelia > Gambelia wislizenii. The sequence continues at coordinate 335,086,648 of JAUMIR010000001.1, read as the reverse complement.
CTAGGATGTACGGCATCAATATCCACCATCTTTGGCTGAGTCCTTGGTACTACTGGGTCCCAATCCAACAGTGATGCCTGCTAGGGTTTTTACTCTGCCCTCCCTCAATTGCAACCACCCTCTTTCTTTTCACAAAACTGAAGTCCTGTCTTCCCAAAGCACTGTGAGCTAAACCAAAATGATGGCTACCATTAAAAAGATGGTAGCAGGCATGTTTTTAAGAGAGTGCAACTTCCAACATTTCACAGATGAGCCATGAGTGGCCAAGCAACGTCAGAGTGTGGTCAAAAGAGTGTGGCCTGACAAAAAGAGGGCAAAAGTTAGTGATAAAGAAGAATACACAAACCTACTATTTTAAGTAGAGCAAACCTGGAATTTATGTACTGAGTTTAGGAAAGCCTGAAAAAAAATGCAAATCAATATATACAATAGCAAGTCTTCCCAAAATTACAGCTCTCTCTCTAATCCACTATTGTATATAAACTCTGTGTTCATACCCACCTCCTCTGCCCAATGTACATTAAAGATAAGGCCAAATCCCAGCACTCCTCCTTACATAAAACCTATGTGGTCACCTTGAGCCAATCATAGCTTCTCTGCCTAACCCACACTATAGGATGTTTCTCAAAATAAAAATGGGTTGGAAAAAGATAATACGGAATACCTTTAGCTCTAGTAGGTAAATGGGATATAATTAGTTAAGAAAGACACAGTTGGAGGAAAAAAACATGATTAACCTTTTAGAATGTCTCAGGTCTCAGTCCTGTATACATTTACCTAGGATCAAGTCCCATTGAACTCATTGGGATTTACTTCTGAGTAAATACGTGTATGATTCTACTGTTAATATAAATGGGATATTGCTCTACAGAAGAAAAAATCTCTCTCAAAGTAAGTAAACAGTAAATATTGCTCCCAATCATTGACCTCTACATGTTACTGATTTTTTTTCCCCCTGTGGGACTATGCAACCCTAGTACACACAGAGGATTAGTATATCTAAAGAGGTAGAGAGAAGAAAACCAATAAACCTAAGCCACCACCAAGAAACATAGCAACTGTTCCCACGAGAGCAGATTCATCAAACAAGGGAAAGAGGAATGTTAGCAATAAAAGAAAATAATCCCAATACTTAACAAGTGCAATACTGCTAAAGCACTTTAACAGTTTAACTCCTGGATAATAATTAAAAAGATCTCAGTGGAAATTGGTGAAAGGCAGTTTATGAAACATTGCTTGAGTCTGACATGTGATCAGTGGGACGGGGAAGATAAAGAACACAAGGGACGGGAAAGTGAGGTAAATCCTGGATATTTCAAGGAGTTTGGATGCAAGACCATGAATAAGCAGGTACAATCAAAACAAAAATAACTGGAAAGTCTGCATACTTCCAGGATCTTTTTTCCTGTCTGGATAAACCCAGAAAAACAAAAATCAGCACTGAAGGAAGGAGGAAAGAATTCAGACCAGGAATGCTTTTCTGCAATATTGATCCTGTTTTAGGAGCATTAGAAGTGTGGAGTCACACAGTACAGGAAACTCTGTTCCAAAGTTAGGAGATGCTGCAGGAGTTTCCTTTTGCCTTAGCCTACTGGGAAGGACAAGACTCTATCCCCTCCTCTCCCCCCCTGCTGCGTTAACTGAGTGCAAGCTAGCTTTGCACTTTGAACTCAGTTTGCAGCAATGGAAATAAGCTGAGGACAAAGAAGGAAAGTAGGAGAGGGAGAAAGAAACCAGGACATTTTAAAAGCAGCTAAGAAAGTGGGTGGCAGAGGATTAACTAGGCCATCCCTACTAACCTGGAGCAGTTGGAGAATATGTGGACGCTCACCTTCCCCACCCCTCAGGTTACAGAACAATAAAACTTCTGACATGGCATTTTGGGAACACTAAGAAGATGGCTGCAGCTATGCCTACTGAGCACCTGTTGGACAACACTTCGCCAAGGATCCCTCAGTTTTACAACCAACACTGGTTCTGGCCCATTTCATTGTCTGATGTTCTAGTTTCTATTTGCTGGGAGTACAGGTTCTACCTGTTAACATGGGATCAGTACCCATGGTTTCACTTACCCTCAATGGGGGGGAGTTCTCTCTCAGCATGTGGAGGGCCATAGATTCGCACTGGAGGTGAACACTCTAGGCATCGTGAGGCCCTCCAGCATGACCTTTGGTCAAGTTTTGCTTTGTTTATTTATTTATATTAGTTATTTATACCCCGCTCTTCAGCCACAAGGCTATCAGAGCAGCTTACAAATTGTTTTTAAACAACAGCAATTTACACGTCTACACTGCATTAAGCAGCTTCCAATATGTGTTAGATAATTGCCCCTACAAGCCAGGAACTCGTTTTACCAATCTACGAAAGGATGGAAGGCTGAGTGAACCTTGGAGCCCTTGGGATCGAACTTGCAACATGGTACTGGCATTTAATGTTGGAAGGAGTAATGAGTCTAAAAATAAAATTGCATTAAAAAATTCCAGAATCTAGTCCTTTTAAAAACAACAAGAATTATTTCCTTTAAAAAGAGTAAAAAACATTCAGTCACCTTTGACTTCACGCTTTATGCAGAGTGCGGTTAGCAAGTAGACTTAAGCTCAATTATCATTTGAAAGTGTATTCAGAGATCTGGGATCCCCCAGTTAAATTAGACTCATTACAAAATAAAGAAGTCAGTTTAAAATGCAAAACAAAGTTTACTGAAGATATATCAATCTCAATCTACATAATAAAACAAACTTAAGAAAAGGTCCTTAACTGAAGATATTCAGGTAATTAAAAACTCACTCAGCCTACAGCCGTTGGCTGGGTTCCGATCATCATAGCATGGTTACAGGAAAGCTTAAGATGGCAAAGATACCTCCATTCTCATGGAGAGTCAGATTCAGAAGAAGAGCAAGTTACACAAAAGCAATAAAATTCAAATTAGGTCATGTGTGAATCACCCAGCACTTCTAGTTGGCTAGAAGTGCCCAGTGAATTACATTACAATGATTATTTCCCCACATACAACATTTAACCACTGCGACACCAGGGCTCCCTTGTTGATCACACAGGCGCAGAAGCAACCACACCAGGCAAGCTTTCCACATGCAATCAATGAGGAGGGGGTAGAGTGACCCCCTCCTTGTTGGTCACATCTCTGGGTGCCCCGTTCTCTTCTCAGCAGAGGTCGCTGTGTGCCAGACATACTTTCCACAGAGGTCCTGGTCATGAGCAGGAGGCAGTTCTGCTGAGATCCATCCACCTCCCTGCACTCCCACTGCTGCTACCTCACCGTCCAAACAGTCTGAAGCCTGCCTGGTGCGCCAGCACTTCTGGTGAGGACAGAAATGGGGCACCCATGCAATCAATGAAGAGGGGGTAGAATGACCCCCTCCTTTTTGACCACATGTCTAGGCACCTGTTTCTGGCCTCAGCAGAAGCAGTGGTGCACCAGGCAGGCTTTCCATGGAGCTCCTGCTCATGAGGAGGTGGCAGCAGCAGCTCTAAAGGCAGGCAATCCCCTTTCTCTGTAATGCTTGGCATGGGGAAGGGAGATGGCACTTTTTTTTAGCATGTGGACAACTAGATTGGCTGAATCAGACCCAATCCAGCTGCCCACATTTCAACAGAACGCGAAGCCACTCCAGGGGTTCCGGGAAACAGCAGACTTTCCCCAACTTTGCTTAGTGCGGGGCAGAGTTAGGGCCAAAAAACTCTGGATTCTCCCTAGAAGTAGCCATACACCTACTATGTCTGTCACCTTTTACTTTTGCTTCTCACGTGTCCTTAAGGGCTTGAAGAGTTTAATCTGTCATACATTGAGGCTTCTGTTTCTTTTTGGCTGTAGACAGTGTCTTTTTGCATTCTTCCCTGACAATGTCCCTGGCTTCAGTCCAGAGTGCTTCTGGCTCCCGGTCAAATAGGCTTAATAGTGCAAATCTATTTTTTACATCTTTTACATCTTCTCCATTGATGCCCCCTTGTCGTGGGGGAGAGGCTTGTGTACCCCAATGAAGTTTTGAGCTATGCTGGCGGTGGCATAATAGCCACCGGTACAGCCTCCCATGCCAGACAGGCCAAAACCGAAGGGTCTGACAAAGAGCGTCAAAGGGCAGGATGGGCTCTCTATCTAGCCTTATGGCAACCATCCTAGGAGAAGGAAAACTCTAATCCCAAACCCAGGCAGATGGTGCTCGTCCAGCCCTGTAAGGTCAACCATCTAAGAGAAGGAAACTCTAATCAAACCTATGACCCAAGGACCTCGTTGCTACCATCCATGCTTGCAAGGCCACAGCAGATGAACCTTTGGTTTAAAGGGTGAGGCCAGTTCTGTGCACGCTGCACTCCACCAGAAAATTCCATTGCACAGGCTCAAAGGATAAATCCAGTTCCGAAAACGCCCTGTAGCGATAGGCGAGGGACGAAATGGCAGGTGTAAAGATGCACTGGAAGCCACAGACCCAACCCTGCATGCAGGTGGTTCAGGACTTTGGTCGCTTGAGGTTGACCAGGGAGATGACAGTCTTGTTCGGCAGCATCCTGAACGATCAAGCAGACATTTTTAAGGCGAGCACTGCTTGCTCCATATGGAGAGGGGCCTAGAAAAGGTGGCCTAACAAAAGCTCATCCCCATCTACCTGGTTGGCTAGCCATGGCCAACGGGCATCCTCTGATGCAGTCAAACAAAGGCAAATAAATGAAGGCACACACCAGCCTCCAAAGGTGTAAATAAACTGAGGCTTACATACTGGAACATCAGAACGATGCAAGATTCTGCAGATAGTGGATGGCTGGAGTGTCACTCTGCTCTGATAGCCCATGAACTCTCACAACCCAATATTGACATCGCTACTCTTAGTGAAGTTCGTCTCCCTGAGGAAGGCAGCCTTAAAGAACACAGCGCCGGCTACACACTTTACTGGTCTGGTAAACCCAAAACTGAAAAACATCTTTCAGGAGTAGGCTTTATGATTAAAAACTCCATTGCCTCCAAACTCGAAATCTTGCCAACAGGACACTCTGATCGCATTATTTCCTTATGCCTCCCACATGTTGTTCTCTTCAGTATATATGCCCCAACTAAACAAGCCAACCCTGTAGAGAAAGGCAAATTCTACACAGACCTATGCCACCTCATACAAAAAGTCCCTGTAGAAGATAAAATTATTATCCTTGGTGACTTCAATGCCAGAGTAGGAAAGAACTCCGAAGCCTGGAAAGGTGTTTTAGGCAAGAATGGTGTTGGGAACTGCAATGATAACAGACGCCTCTTGCTAGAGTTCTGTGCAGAACAACAACTGACTATTACAAATACTTTCAGCAGAAAGATAGCTTGAAGACAACATGGATGCATCCCCGATCCAAAACACTGGCACCTCATTAACTATGTTCTAGTCTGCTAGAGAAGCATTTGCAATGTCCATCATACTCGAGTGATGCCCAGTGCAGAATGCCAAACAGATCATCACCTCATAAGATGTAAACTAAATCTTCATCTTAAGCTCAAACCTAAGAGGGGTGGCATCTTAAAGAGGAGACTCCAAATCAACAATCTTCAACAAGCTACCATGAGAGACAACTTCCAAGCAAATCCGCAAACAAAACTTGAAGACCACCCTACAGATCCTTCTCCTACAGTGTTTTGGCAACATATCAAAAACAGTATCCTCCAGTCTGCAGAAGAATCCCTTGATTTCTCCCACAAGAAAAATCAAGACTGGTTTGATGAAAACAACCAAGAGATCCAGGAGCTGTTGGCAAAGAAGAGAACTGCTCACCAGGCATACCTCGCCCAGCCAACTTGCCATGTAAGAAAAGCAGCTTTCCGTCTCACATGTAGTAAACTTCAACAAAAACTCTGAGACATGCAGAACAAGTGGTGGATCGATATAGCAAAAAAGACACAACGCTGTGCAGATCTAGGTGATTTTAGAGGATTTTACGAAGCTCTTAAAGCAGTGTTTGGACCTACTTATCAGGTCCAAAGCTCCTTATACAGTACAGATGGTCAAACACTAATTACTGATAAAGCCTCCATCCTGAATCGATGGGCTGAACATTTTCAAAGTCTCTTCAGTGCCGACTGAGTAGTCCAAGGCTCAGCTATCCAACATGTGATACAAAAACCAATGAAAAATGAACTGGACATAGCTCCCACTTTGGAAGAGACCCTTAAGGCCATACAGCAGATGAAAAACAGCAAGGCAGCTGGGATTGATGGAATCCCACCTGAAGTCTGGAAACATGGAGGTCATGTACTCCATGTTAAATTCCACGAACTCCTCGTGAATTGCTGGGGAAAAGGGGAACTGCCATCAGATCTCTGAGATGCAGTCATCATCACCCTGTACAAGAAAAAAGGAGCAAAATCCGATTGCTCAAACTATCAAGGTATAATATTGCTCTCTATTGCTGGAAAAATCCTTGCAAGGATACTTCTGAACAGATTAGTTCCTGCTATTGCAGAAGAACTTCTTCCTGAAAGCCAATGTGGCTTCAGAGCCAATAGGAGTACTCTCTCTCTCTCTGTCTCTCTGGCTTTTCTTCACAAACGAAGATTCAGGAAGGACTCATCCCGCGCTTTCTGCAAGTGTGCTGATGACTGAAAAGGCCAATCCAGGATAGACAAGTCCAGTTGCAGAAAGCACAGCAGAAGGTCTCCTTGGGTGATGTTTCTGGGTTGTGATTCTTTCTGCATTGTCGTTTCTCTTCCAGACAGTTCGGCGTGAGTTCTCAAATAAGGCTGCAGCATTGTGGATAGTGCGTCTCCATGCCTCCCGATGTGAGACCAGGGTTTTTGCCCTTAGACAACTGCAAGAGGAATGTAGAGAGCAGAACAAGGGACTCTATCTAACATTTGTCGACCTCACCAAAGCCTTCGACACTGTGAGTAAAAAAGGTCTGTGGCAGATCCTGGAAAGACTAGCATGTCCCCCCAAATTCCTTAAAATGATTATCTTGCTACATGAGGGCCAGCACGGTCAAGTCAGACATGGCGATACTCTTTCAGAGCCCTTTCTAATAACTAATGGAGTGAAGCAAGGTTGTGTTCTTTCTCCAAATTTATTTACAATCTTCTTCAGCATGATGCTCCAAAGGGCTACGGCAGAGCTCGAAGAAGAAGACGGCATCTATATATGTTACCATACTGATGGTAGCTTGTTTAACTTAAGCCATCTGAGGGCTCGCACTAAGACTCTAAACTATCTAGTCCACGAGCTGCTCTTTGCTGATGCTGCTGCCCTTGTTGCCCACACAGAAGCAGCTCTGCAGCGCCTAACATCCTGCTTTGCAACAGCTGCAGAGCTGTTTGGGCTGGAAGTCAACCTGAAGAAAACGGAAGTTCTCTACCAGCCTGCACCACAGGACGAACACCACCATCCCCACATTGCTGTAGGCAAATCTGTGCTTAAGTCCATTCAGCAGTTCACCTACCTGGGAAGCATCATCTCCTCAGATGCCAAGATTGACAAAGAGATCGATCACAGATTAGCAAAGGCATATAGCGCATTTGGAAGACTTTACAAAATAGTCTGGAGTAACAAACACCTGAGGCAAAGCACAAAAATCAATGTGTATAGACATAGAGCCATTGCACTGTTTATTCTCCTTTATGGGTCTGAAACATGGGTCACCTGTCACCAACACTTACGACTCCTTGAACGCTTTCATCAGCGCTGTATATGTACAATCCTAAATATACACTGGACTGACTATGTGACGAATGGCCTTGAGCAAGCAGGGATCACCAGTATTGAGGCCATGATATTGAGAACACAGCTGTGCTGGGTAGGGCACGTTTCTAGGATGGAGGACCATCGCCTCCCAAAAATAATACTCTATGGTGAACTCGCCACCGTCAGCATAAGAGGGGTGCATATTGTATTTCAGCATGATGATTGGTTTAGTGTTCCTCTTTAGTTTTACTGTAATTTTTTATATTAGCAGTTTGTAGTCTATGCCACAATGTGCTCCTCATCTTGTTTTTCAGAGAGATTGGAACTTCTCCATCTTCTGCTTCCTATTATGTAGTCTATTTGATTTCTATATTGGCCATCATGTGATGTCCATGTATATAGTTACCTCTTTGGTTGCTTAAAGAATATGTTTCCGATAAACAAGCTATTTGCCTTGCAAAATTCCGTCAGTTGCTCTCTTGCTTCATTTCTTGATTCTAGGCCAAATTTTCTTGCAATCTTTGATTCTGCTCTGTTTTCTGCTTTTACATTCCAATGATTAACAAGAAGTCCTGTTTTGGTGTGCGATCAATTTCTTCCAGGACTCCAGCATAGAATCTTTCGGTTTCTTCTTCTTCTGCCTCTATAGTTGGAGCATAAACTTGGATTATAGTTATATCGATGGGTTTTCCCTGACTTTCCATTGTATATTATTAAGAATTTTTCAAAAAATACAATAATAATTACAAATATTTAGAGAAAGAAAAACTAAAATAGAAAAAGAGGGTGGGGGGAATTAAAGTATAAAGAAGAAATATAGAGAAAAGCACAGTGGCTTCCAATTTCCTTTTCAGTAGTTATACGTGCATTCATACCTCTCTTTCTAAAACTACATCTTACACTTTTCCCGATAACTTAATCTTACTAATTGTCAGAACCAAAAGTTATCAAGTAATTCCCCCCCCCTGCAAAAAGGCTATAAGGGGTTTCCAGTCGTTTTAGAAATGTTGCCAATGATTTTTCTCCCCTCTATTTAAAGCAGATAGTTTAAACTTTTCAGCTAAATCAATCAATTTCAACAACCATTCCCCAGTAGCAGGTAATGCTGAATTCTTCCATCTTTGTGTATACAAAAGTCTTGCTGCTGTGATCACATACTGAAGTAGTCTCTCATGACTCTTTCCAACAGTTCATCCATAAGTCCCTAAGAAAAGGTTTTGATTTTAATTGCATCACAATGTGTATTTGAACCCAGAACTTTTAAGCCTTTACACATGTCCACTGTATACAATAAAATGTCCCTTCATGTTGTTCACATTTCCAACATACATTCAAAACACTCATATACATTCTTGACAATTTCTCTGGAGTCATGTACCAATGATACATCATTTTGTAAAAATTCCCTTTGAGATCATAACATAATGTAAATTTCTACCCCTTTGACCACATTTTGTCCCTTGTTCCATTTGTATATTGAAGCTGAAATTCTGAGCCCCTTTTATTATAAAATCTTTCACGTGTTTTTGCTCCATATCAAATTTTAATAGAAGTTTATACATTTTACCAATCACATGTTCGCCATGTGTACACAACTCTGATTTATTTTGTTCAAAATCATAACTGCTATGGGGCATACAGGTAAATTTGGACAGCTAGGAATTAAAGCTTGGATTTTGCACATTCTAGTGTAAGCAATAGGAGCTAGTCCTCCCCTTCACCCCTTTATGTGTTGTATTACAGGGATATCCAGCAGACCACTGTTAGAAATGGGATTACCTTGCGAAACTGAAAGGCCCTGATCCAACAAGGTAGTTTGTACATTTTGTGAAGTCGAAAGCTTTCACAGCCAGCATCCATAGGTTTTCTGTGGATTCTTTTCCAGGTTGTGAGGCTGTGTTCTAGAAGAGTTTATTCCTGACATTTTGCCTGCATCTATGGCTGGCATCTTCAGATAATGGTGGCATGTGGGTGTGTGGGGTTTATATACTGTGAGTTCCTGTTGAAGAGGACTAGCATGTAAATTTGTGTATTCAGTTGTTGGATGTTACTTAGGGTGGAGGGATATGTGAGGGGGATTAGTATGTAAATTTGTGTATTCAGTTGTTGGAAGTTCAGTTCTTCGGGTGAGAGGACATGTGAGGGGGATTAGTGTCCATTGTCTGCTGGGAAATCTCCTGTCCCTGGAGGAAGTTCATTTGCATATGTTTTATTTTGGTGTTTTTCAGGACTGGTAGCCAAACTTTGTTTACTTTTAGGCTTTTCTCTTTCCTGTTGAAATTGTCCAGGTGTTTGTGGATTTCAGTAGCTTCCCTATGCATTCTGACCCGATAGTTGTTAGCCTGGTCCAGAATTTCGGTGTTTTCAAATAGCATTTTGTGCCCAGGTTGGTTTATAATGTGTTCTGCTACTGCTGATTTTTCTGGCTGGCCCAGTCTGCAGTGTCTCATGTTCCTTGATTCATGTTTGCACACTGCATTTTGTGGTCCCTTTGTAGACTTGTCTGCAGCTGCATGGTATGCAGTAAACTCCTGTGGCTATGAGAGACATAGTTGACATAAATGTCAGGAATAAACTCTTCTAGAACACGACCTCACAACCCTGTGATTGGCAGCAATGGTGGTGCTCTTGCTCGTTTGTTCGCAAACAAATAAGCAGGAGCACCACTGCTGCTGCCAACTGCCATGTCTGCTTGGTTCTAATTTTCATCATGAAGACACAGCTGACATTATTTCAGAATCTAAAATAAACAGCACCTGACAGCCTTCCATCATAACGAGAATGCCAAATTATGGGTTCTTGTCCATGGTGGTTCTCAGCCTGTGGATCTTCAGATGTTTAGGACTTCAGCTTGCAGAAGCTCATCAGTAAAGGATTCTGGGAGCTAAAATGTCTAGTAAGCCAAAAGTCAAGAACTACTGCTCTAGAACAGTGTTGTTGTCTCTGGAAGGCCCACTTCTTGTTTTCTCCCTAGAGATTTCTCCCCTCTGCATCACTAGGTAATGACTTTGGTGTGTGAGTTGCACTCTGAAATATAAGAGACTGATCATAAAGCATGGGCCTTCAAAAAAAAATTAAGTTGCACTACCTCTTTTTAACTTGTGGTCACTCTCTGCTTTGTTGCACCTTTGCTACCTATTCCTCTCATCCCTACATGATGCACAAAATACTTTATAGATGCTGACAAGCCTGATGGGCTGTTGGCATTAAGACAGCAAGGGGGTGCATAATTGATGTGATTCCTGTGGAGCCCAGCTGGTTGCATGGCAAAGCACCTTCAGCACCAAGTCTGGCTTTGTCTAGCTCTTTCTTGACTGATTGATGCCCAATAGCATTTGGCAGAAAGTATGGAGAAGAGAGAATTAGGCACTGCTCAAATTATTTTGCAGGCAGGAAAGTAGGGGGATCCTTAATTATACCCACAATTCTTATTTTCAGACACTCACCAAATTTGTCTAAATCATATCCTACATGTAGTTGCATGTCTTCACGTTATAGCCAACTGTGAAGTTGGAGGCTTTCACAGCCGGCATCCATAGTTTTTGTGTGTGTGTTTTTTTTCCCCGGGCTGTGAGGCCATGTCCTAGAAGAGTTTATTCCTGACGTTTCACCTGCATCGTGAATCCCTGTGATAGCAAACTTTTACATGGAACACTTCAAAAAGCAAGCCCTGGAAACAGCACCAAAAAAGCCCACAACATTTTCCGATATGTGGATGACACTTTCACCATTTGGAGCCACAGAGAAGAATATTTGACCATGTTTCTGAACCATTTGAACAGCATCCACCCGAACATGCAATTCACGATGGAAAAAGAAAAGGAAGGAACATTGCCATTCCTGGATGTCCTGGTCATCCGAAAACCTAACCAACAATTAGGACACAAGGTATATAGAAAACCTATACACACTGACAGATACCTACACAAGAACTCCAACCCGCACCCAGGAGAAAAAAGAAAGACAATAAAAACATTGGGAGACCATGTAAAAAGGATGTGCAAACCCCACTACCTGGAGGATGAACTGAAACACCTAAACTGGGTCATACAGGTTAATGGTTACTCCAGCTCAGACATTGCAAGAACGGCCAGACCCAGGAAAAAACACAGGAGTGAAGAAAAACAACCACCCAAAGGAAAGGTATTTTTACCATACATGAAAGCAGTCACAGACAGAATAGGGAAACTGATGAGGAAACACAACCTCCAAAAAATCTACAGACCAACCAAGAAAATCCAAGAAATTCTGCACTCAGTGAAAGACAAAAGAGACCCTCTCACAGCTGCAGGAGTTTACCACATACCATGCAGCTGCGGACAAGTCTACATAGGGGCCATAAAACACAGTGTGCAAACACGAATCAAGGAATATGAGAGACACTGCAGACTGGGCCAGCCAGAAAAATCAGCAGTAGCAGAACACATTATAAATGAACCTGGGCACAAAATGCTATTTGAAAACACTGAAATTCTAGACCAGGCTAACAACTATCAGGTCGGAATGCATAGGGAAGCTATTGAAATCCACAAACACCTGGACAACTTCAACAGGAAAGAGGAAACCCTAAAAGTAAACAAAGTTTGGCAACCAGTCCTGAAAAACAGCAAAGTAAAAACTCAGCATATGCAAATGAACTTCCCTGGGGACAGGGGGCTTCCCAGCAGACAATGGACCATGAGCTAAATAGACACTAATCCCCCTTGCATATCCTCCCACACTAAGAACTGGACATCCAACAACTGAATACACAAATGTACATGCTAATCCTCTTCAACAGGGACCCACAGTATATAAACCCCACACACCCACATGACACCATTCTCTGAAGATGCCAGCCATAGATGCAGGCGAAACATCAGTAATAAACTCTTATAGAACCCAGCCTCACAGCCTGGAAAAAACCCACAAAAAACATATCATATCCGACTTCTGGTAACCCTAATGCAGCGTTTCTCAATCGGGGTTCTGCAGTACCCCAGGGCTCTGTGAGACATGGCTAGGGGTTTCATGAGAAATAGTAATGAGTTCTGTTGGGCTCCTCAGAACACCCGGCCAGCTCTTTTCTGTGAGAGACCAGCCACACCCTCTTTCTGTGGCTCCAGCTCAGCTCAGCTTTTCCCCTCCCTGTCTCCTTCTCTCTCTCTCTCTCTTCCCGCTTCACCTTTTCTTTACCAGGAACCCACTTTAAATATCTTCTGTTGCCTCCTACCCCAAGACTTAACTCAAGATTTAAAACCATCATCATCATCGTCATCATCATCATCATCATCATTGGGTCTTAACCTTTTCTTTACCAGGGACCCCCTTAAATATCTTTTGTTGCCATAGATGCCCAAGACTTAACTCAAGATTTAAAACCCTAACAACAACAACAACAATCAGTGGTTCTTAACCTTTTCTTTAGCAGGGACCTCCAAGACTTAACTCAAGATTTAAAACCCCAACAACAACAACAACAACACAAACAAACAACAACAACAACAATAATAGTACAATTACACCATCCATTAACCCTTCTCCCCAGAGGCGCTGGAGGGGGAGAGAAGACTTTTCTCCTGCTTCTTCCTGCAAGTTTTGTGGCTGGAGCAGATTGAATGGCAATGCACAGACCAAGCTAGCCAGCCTTTGCCTTGGCTCCTGTCACATGGCTGCTCTACTGCAGAGGAGGAGGTGGGCTGAGCAACTTTTAAGCCTTTGCAGGCCCCCTGTGAGGACATCAAGGATTCCTGGGGATCCCCAGACTACAGGTTAAGAACCACTGTTCTAGAATTTTTCTTTATTATGCTCCGTATTTAGTTGTTTAATTTATATCACTTCCTTTCCCCCTAACTGCTTTGATCGCAGTTGTAATTACTTATAACTTTTTTTAAAAAAAATCCTGTCCTTCCTCCAAGGAGCTGAGAGCAGCCTGCAGTGTTCTTCCTCTCCCATCATTTTCTCTTCACAGCAATTTATGAAGTAGATTAAGCTGGGACACTGGCTGGTCAAAGGTCATCTAGAGCAGTGCTTCTGCTGGGGACAGGCACCATATCGGTTCCCATTGGCTAAAATTGTGTCTTTTCTTCCTGGAAAATCACCAGGAACCAACAGCTGATGGCTTGGGAACTGGCATCAGTTCAGGGACCACCATTTTGAGTAACACTGAGCTAGAGCACCTTATGGCTGATTTGGACCTAAATTTCCATGCTCCTGTTTTCGTGGGGTAGATAACTTATTTTAAAGGTTCCCATGCTTTCTGTAAGCTTAAAGAACACCTTTGCTTTTAACAGCTGCATCTGTAAAGGCAGGATCTGTAAACTATGGTGTGCATGAGTAAGGGTGGGGAGTAGATGGCATAGTAATGGAAACAGAGATAGAAGAGATTTAAAAACAGCCCTAAACAATCTTATGCCACTAGGGGATTCTCTAAGCCAGGGTTTCTCAACGAGGGTTCCATGAGAGGTCACTAGGGGTTCCTAGAGATCATGCCTGGGGGGAAAATAACGTTTTAAAAAGCTGTAGATATAATAATTTCTACGCAGGGGTTCCCTGAGATCTGAAAATTATTTCAAGGGTTCCTCCAAGGTAAACAGGTTGAGAAAGGCTGCCCTAAGGCAAATTATCACAGGGTTTCTTTGGTAAAATATGTTTAGAAGAGCTTTGCCATTGCTTTCATTTTAGGGTGAGAGAGTGTGACTTGCCCAAGATCAGTGGTTTTGCATGGCCAAATGAGGATTCAAACTCTGGTCTCCCAGAGTCCTAGTTGAACATTCAAACCACTATACTATGCTGGCTGTCATATCCTCTATAGCCCTATGAAAAGGTCTAAGTGGGCCAAAGGAAAAAAAGATAAAGAGATCAAATCTCCCTCTCATAATCTGAGCACTGGGAGAACTCTGTGCATTCCAGTAAAATGTGCAAAGCTGTACAGATCAGAGAGGGGTCTAAGATGTGAAGCCAGCATGTGTTGGAATGCCCCAGAGATGTTTGTCCTTAAGCTGCTCCATACATAATGAATTTCCCAGAAAGATATCTCTGTACATGGCAGTGAAATTGTGTGCATTTGTAGCCAGTGCACAATTTTTTATTTTTTATTTTTGGTGGCATACGTACCAAATCCTCCAACATTTCACAGCATCTCTGGACTCCTCTCAAGCCCTCAGTCAGTTACTCAGTGATATTTTAAGTCCAACCATGGAGCAGTGAAGAAACAAACGGATGAATGGGGCACCAAGGAATGAGATGGAGTTGAAAGACACAGTAGTGGAACAGAGCTTTGAGGAAGATTCATTAAATCCAGACACTCTGACTAATTAATTTAACACCGTAACAAAAATTGCTCTAGAACTCATGGTACCATCAAGAACTTGCTTAGTCAGACAACACCAACACAAGATCTTGGCTGCATGCAAAGTTGGATATGAAATGAACTATTGTTTATCGGTTAGAAATGCAGTGGAGACAGAACCCATCAGTCAAATTGCATCAAAGGCTGAAGGCTGCCTGTGCAACTTATTATTCTCATGTAGATGAACCTCAACAATCCTATTTGCAGGAAAAGATTCAAGCTCAAGCCCATATGCCTCAACAGTTATTTGCCACCTTTAACACTTATATTGAGTCCAGTAGCTGGCTGCAATGAGGGTCCTTTAATTCACAGGATCTCTCTGCAAGTGACTTGGCCTCCTTCTTTGATCAGAAGGTAATGTCAATTGTTAATTCTTTTTTAGTGGCTGGACCTCCACCTCCACTGCCATTGGCCCAGGCCATGTTTTTACCATCACTGGCAGGGTTTCATTTCCCCCCATTACAGAATCAGTTATTAGTCAGACTGTGCTATCTTCTTCCCCCATTTCCTTCCCTTAAGACCCTTTCCCTTCCTTTCTTTATCCAGTCCTCTTGCTTCTGCTTCTGCCTTACATAATCCACTTGGGGTGAACTGCCCTTTTTCAAGCGGTATTTTCCTGAGCTGCTTTAAGCATGCTATCTTGTATCCTCTGTTTTAAAAAAAAACCTTACCTGGATCCTTCCCTTTGTGCTAATTATCATCCAGCATCTCTTCTCCCATTTCTTTCTACAATTTGGAGAGAGCTACATTTTCCCAATTGATGACTTATTTGACTACACATGAGCTTCTTGATGCATTTCAATCCTGGGTTCATATAGGTCACTCCACTGAAATGGCATTGCCTCTCTGGCTTTTCTTCGCAAACGAAGATTCAGGAAGGACTCATCCCGTGCTTTCTGCAAGCGCGCTGATGACTAAAAAGGCCAATCCGAGATAAACAAGTCCGGTTGCAAAAAGCACAGCAGAAGGTCTCCTTGGGTGATGTTTTTGGGTTGTGATTCTTTCTGTGTTGTCATTTCTCTTCAAGACTTGTTCGTTGTGAGTTCTCAAATAAGGCTGCAGCATTGTGGATAGTGCGTCTCCATGCCTCCCGATGTGAGGCCAGGGCGGACCACTGTTGGTGATCAATTTGGCCAAGCCTGAGATGTTGTTTCAGGGAGTCTTTGTATCGCTTTTTTGGAGCGCCTCTCTTACGCTGACCCGTGGCGAGTTCACCGTAGAGTAGTATTTTTGGGAGGCGATGGTCCTCCATCCTAGAAACGTGCCGTGCCCAGCGCAGCTGTGTTCTCAATATCATGGCCTCAATGCTGGTGATCCCTGCTTGCTCAAGGACAGCAACATTCGTCACATAGTCAGTCCAGTGTATATTTAGGATTGTGCGTAGACAGCGCTGATGAAAGCGCTCGAGGAGTCGTAGGTGGTGGCGATAGGTGACCCATGTTTCAGATCCATAAAGGAGGATAGACAGTACGATGGCTCTATACACACTGATTTTTGTGCTTTGCCTCAGGTGTTTATTGCTCCAGACGCTTTTGTGAAGTCTTCCAAATGCACTATATGCCTTTGCTAATCTGTGATCAATCTCTTTGTCAATCTTGGCATCTGAGGAGATGATGCTTCCCAGGTAGGTGAACTGCTGAACGGACTTGAGCACAGATTTGCCGACGGCAATGTGGGGATGGTGGTGTTCGTCCTGTGGTGCAGGCTGGTAAAGAACTTCCGTTTTCTTCAGGTTGACTTCTAGCCCAAACAGCTCTGCAGCTGTTGCAAAGCAGGATGTTAGGCGCTGCAGAGCTGCTTCTGTGTGGGCAACAAGGGCAACATCATCGGCAAAGAGCAGCTCACGGACTAGATAGTTTAGAGTCTTAGTGTGAGCCCTCAGACGGCTTAAGTTAAACATCATGTGGTAAATGATATTCTAGTGGCTAAAGCTCAGCATCAAACATCTGTGTTGATCCTGTTGGCTCTTTCTGCAGCCTTTGACACTTTGGATCATTTGATTTTACCATTACAGTTGACATCATTGGGAATAAAGGGGAACATTATCGTTCCTCCTTTGTTTCATTTTGAGGATCTATGTCAAAATATTTTCTTGTAACTATAGGGGTGCCACAAGGCTCAGTTTGGGGTCCTCTTCTCTCTTTTTTTCTCATTATATACCCTTCCTCTTCAATTTGTTTATTACAGATTTGGGTTTTCAGTATCACATTTATGCAGATGACACACAGATTTTCCAGAATGCCTCTGTGTGGAAGTCTGTGATGGACTGCTTGTCAAGTGTTTCTTTATGGATGATCACCCACCTGTCGTAAGCTGAATATGATTTTTTTTTTTTTGAGATCTTGGCGTTTCAGCCTGACTGTCTAGTAGCCCCCACCCCCCTTTCATGCCTTCCACTGTGTTTACAGGGTTGCCCAATGTTTCCTGTTTCAGCTGTCAGGAACCTTATTTATTTATTTATTTATTTATACCCCGCTCTTCAGCCACAAGGCTATCAGAGCGGCTTACAAATTGTTTTAAGCAATAGCTATTTACACATCTACACTGCATTAAACAGTTTCCAATGTGTGTTAGCTAATTGCCCCCACAAGCTGGGTCCTTATTTTACCGACCTAAGGATGGAAGGCTGAGTGAACCTTGGAGCCCGCTGGAATCGAACTTGCAATGTGGTGACTTGCAGTACTGGCATTTAACCACTGCGCCACCAGGACTCCCTCAAAGTTCTGCTGGATGACCGTTTGTCCCTGTGCCCCTTTGTGGGAAGGTAGGACAGCAAAGGCATGTAATTTCCATCTCTTGAACACCCATAAGATCTTTATGTTCTTGATCATTGACCATCTGCTTGTCCAGGCCTTGCTTATGTCACCCTTTGATTATTGTAATAGCCTACTGGTGGGTTTGCCTTCTTGTTCTCTTCTGCCTTTGGCTTTAAATTCTGTACAGTGCTGTCTGGGTTGTTTTAAATCTCCCTAAATATTCACATGTTTCTCCTTCCTCCCCCGATCCCTTCACTGGCTACCAGTTTGGTCCAGGGCCTGTTTTAAACTTTTGGTTTTTGTATTTAGGGCTCTGTGCTCTAATCTGTAAAGTACCCCCCCCCCAGTACCTGGAAGCTTGGCTAGCATGGTATGCACCATCTAGGAATCTAAGATTACAGGCAAAGGATTATATTCGGTTCTGCCGATGTGCACAGCTCTGTCAAGACTGCAAGCTTTTCAAGGATCTCACCCATTTCTGTAAGTGGAAGGAGGTCCTTGTGATACCATCTCGACATGAGCAAAAGAGAAAGCTATGCATTTACCTTCACATCACATGTGTTGCTCTACAGCAATCTCACTCAACTTGGGTCCCTTCCAGATGTTTGGACCTGCAGCTCCCATCAGCCCTAGCTACCAATTAATTACTCTGGAAGGATGGGGTTGTAGTTGTACACAGAACAGTTCCTTCACCGGAGTGATATCTTAAATGAAGCAAACCATGTGTGAAGCAGTTAATGAGCACAGTATTGTACTAGATGGGAAAACATTCAAAAGGCAGGCCTGGGAATCCCAGTGGCCCACTGTAATCTGGCTTAATGACTTTTGGATTCAAAAGGAAGGCATTTTGGATCAGCAGAAAAAGAAACATCAGCCAAGGAAGTAGAAACCTGGTACAATGGAGGAGGGCGGGCTGGCAGGCAGGATCACTCTTCTCTCCACAGCCCCAAATCAGGAGAAAAGGCTTCCATCCTGTTCACTTCCTCCTTGTCAGGCATGAACAAAATATGCAAAGCATCCTCTCCCCCACCCCACACTTCCTTCTAGCATTGCACATACAGTCTTCATTGCTTTCTGCCAGAAGCTGCGTTAGAACAGGCAGGTGGGGTGGGGGAGGAGATCTCATCATCAGCCTTGCAAGTCTATAGACTTAAAGGG
Organism: Gambelia wislizenii; assembly: GCA_030847615.1. Lineage (NCBI taxonomy): Eukaryota > Metazoa > Chordata > Lepidosauria > Squamata > Crotaphytidae > Gambelia > Gambelia wislizenii. The sequence continues at coordinate 335,067,743 of JAUMIR010000001.1, read as the reverse complement.
TAAGGATAAGCTAAGGTGACTGAATCTTCTCTTTCTGTCTCCAGCCAGCGAATTTCTATTCAAGTTATGTGTAACTGGCTTGTTAATTGGCCTACAGTAGGGTCACCCCTGAGCTTAGAAAATTTACCAAACCCCTCTCATCAGCCAGTCTTAGTGGATGTCCCACTCTGGATTCTAGTATTGTGAGAGAGGGAGAAAAGCTTCTCCTGATCCAATTTTCCCACACCACGAATAATCATCAGATGTTGTAAAGCTCTGTTCTGGTCATTCAATCCCAGAACAATAGGGAAGTAGGGATACCAAGCAAGACACCAAAGGAAACCCAGAAATATTTTTCTGGATGATGAGTCCTAGAATCCACTCGTCAGCATGGTTGGATGGAATCCAAATAAGTCAATTTTTGAAACTCTGTGTCACTCTGCAGTTAAATGGCTGCTGCGGAGGCAGGGTTCACTGAAGGTGCTAGGGTCCCTAGGCAGCAAATTGCTTGAGGGCCTTCTCAATAACCTGGAACCAGTGCTACCTGTGAGTATACCGCTGCCCTGTCCATCCCTTTGAATATATAAAAATCACACTGTGGTAGGAGTTCACTGAAGGCCACCAAACCAAGATGAAGTGGTAGGTGATACTTTTCTGAAACAAATCTCAGACACCTCCAAGATCTGATTGATTTGATTTGATTTATATGCTGCCTTTCTTCCAGAATGGGATCCAAGACAGCTCAGAACACATTAAAAACAATTAAAAATACGACAGTTAAAAGCTAAAAACAAATTAAAATTGTTACAGTTTAAAATTCTATATAAAACATATTAAATATAAAAGAATAAAAACAATAAAAACACATCCCAATCAAAGCCTCTGTGCCCGCAGCTATGAGTTAAAAGCCTGCTGGAATAAAAATGTCTTTGCCTGCCAGCGAAAGGAAAGCAGGGAGGGGGCCAACCTAGCCTCCCATGGAAGGGCATTCCAGAGGGTGGGGCAACCACCAAGAAGGCTCTCTCTCGTGTCCTCACCAAGCAAGCCTGTGATGATGGTGGGACTGAGGGAAAGCCTTCCCCTGGTGATCTTAAAATTCTGGCAGCTTTGTATCAGGAGATACGGTCTTTCAAATAGTCTGGACCCAAGCCGTATAGGGCTTTATAGGTCATGACCAGCACTTTGACTTGTGCCTGGAATCGAACCAGTAGCCAGCAAAGCTGTTTTAACAAGGGAGCTATGTTCCCTATAATTAGCCCCAGTCAGCATTTTAGCCTCAGCATTCTGGACCTGCTGAAGTTTCTGAACAGTTTCCAAAGGCAGCCCCACATAGAGTCCATTACAGTAGTCCAAACGGGATGGAAGCAAGGCATATGTCATCATGGCCAGATCTGGTGTCTCAAGGAACGGGCGCAGCTGGCACACTAGTTTTAGCTGTGCAAATGCACTCCTGGTCATACTGAAACTTGGGCATCCAGGTTCAGAGTTGAGTCCAGGAGAACACTCAAGCTGTGAGCCTGAGATTTCAGGGGGAGTGTAAACCCATCCAGCACAGGCCAGGTCCCAATTCCCTGACCTGTCTTTTGACTGACCAGGAGCACCTCTGTCTTGTCTGGATTAAGTTTCCATTTGTTTGCCCTCATCCAGTCCATTACTTACAACAGATATTGGTTCACTACCAAGACAGCTTCCTTGGAATCAGAGATTTACGAACTGGTAGTTATGGGGGGCTTCAATTATCCTGGTATCTGTTGGTATGCTAGCTCTGCTAAGCATAGGCTCTCCAACAAGTTCCTGATGTGCCTTGCAGATAATTTCCTCTTTTAAAAGGTGGAGGAAGGAACAAGGGGATCAGCAATCCTAGAGTTGATCCTAACCAATAGCAAGGAGTTGCTCACTGAAATCCAAGCAGTCAGTACTTTAGGAGGGAGTGACCATGTAATGCTAGAATTCATGATTGAGGGACAAGCCAAAGAAGAGTACAGTCAAACAACAAATCTTGAATTTCAGAAAAGCTGATTTTATCAAGCTCAGTGAAATATTGGGCAGACTTCCATGGCTAGAATCATAGAATCATAGAATTGTAGAGTGGGAAGAGACCACGAGGGCCATCCAGTCCAACCCCCTGCCACGCAGGAAATCACGATCAAAGCATCCCTGACAGATGGCCATCCAGCCTCTGTTTAAAGACCTCCAAGGAAGGCAACCCCACCACGCTCCGAGGGAGTGTGTTCCACTGCCGAACAGCTCTTACTGTCAAAAAGTTCCTCCTAATGTTGAGGTGGAATCTCTGTTCCTGGAGCTTGCATCCATTGCTCCGTGTTCCAGTCTCTGGAGCAGCAGAAAACAAATCTGCTCCATCCTCAACATGACACCCCTTCAAATACTTAAACGTGGCTATCATATCGCCTCTTAACCATCTTTTTTCCAGGCTAAACATACCCAGCTCCCTAAGTCTCTCCTCATAAGGCATGGTTTCCAGACCTTTCACCATTTTAGTTTCCCTTCTCAGGACATGCTCCAATTTGTCAATATCCTTTTTTAATTGTGGTGCCCAGAACTGGACACAGTATTCTAGGTGAGGCCTGACCAAGGCAGAATAGAGTGGCACTATTACTTCCGTTGATCTAGAAACTATACTTCTATTGATGCAGCCCAAAATCACATTGGCCTTTTTAGCTGCTGCATCACACTGTTGACTCATGTTCAACTTGTGTTCTACTAGGACTCCTAGATCCCTTTCGCACATAGTCTCGTTCAGCCAGGTCTCTACTATCCTATATCTACGCATTTCATTTTTCCGCCCTAAGTGCAGTACCTTACATTTCTCTGTACTGAATTTAATTTTGTTAGCTTTGGCCCAGCTCTCCAGTCTATCCAGTCTTCAGAGATTCTAAAGACACCCAATATGGATTTCATGAAGAAGGAACTACTAAAATTACAATCACAAACAATTCCATGGAAGACGAAAAATGGGAAACATCTGAAAAAGCCAATGTGGCTGCACAGTAAACTCAAGGAGGAAGTGAAAAGGGTGGGGGGAAAGAGCATATATATTATAAAGAATGGAAGGAAAGCCGAATCACCATGAAAGAATACAGACGTGTAGCACAAGTTTGCAGAAATAGTGTAAGGAAACTGAAGCTCAAAATGAGCTGACACTGGCTAAGCAAGCAAGGAGACACAAAAAGGGGGGTTTCTAATATGTTTGAATTAAGAGATCGAGGAAGAAAATAGTGGGGCTGCTGCTCAGTAAGGATGGTAAAATGCTAACATATCACAATGATACGTTAATCTCCTGTGCAAGAATTGCTAAGTACTTAAAACAGTTAAAGGCCAACATTACAGTATTTTTACAATAGGCCCATAGGAAAGGTATAGAAGCCATATTCTCCCAATCCCTATTTAATGGTCAATATACCGCATTTAACAAAAAACAAAACAAAAACCCTAGAGGGGTTGCAATATTATTCAATACATCCTGCCCCTTTAAAACTGAAAAGATAGTAAGAGACCAGGCTTGGTGGTCCTTAATTTTACAAGGCCATTTAATAAACAAAACTTTCACATTTGGTACTTTCTAGTCTCCAAATTTTGATCAATCCAAATTTATGCAATCATTTCTGCAAACTTTAAAAGATGTTGCAGTGGAAGAAATTATAATTTGGGGGGGGGGAATGAAGTTTTGATCTACAATCTGGACAGATCTTATTGCCCAGATAAGAAGAAACTAAGGGTCACCATAAGTCGGAAACAACTTGTAGGAATACAACACACATACACACACACATATATGGAGCTCCCCATTATCAGAAGCAATAGCCACAGTCAACCTGATAGACCCATGGAGAATCATGCACTTCTGCGATAGGGACTAGAATGTATTTATTTATTTAATACAATGGGCCCTTGGTATCTGCTGGGGTTTGGTTTCAGGACCCCACGTGGGTAACAAAATCCATGGATGCTCAAGTTCCATTATATACAATGGCATAGTAAAATGATGTCCCTTATATAAAATAGCAAAATCAAGGTGGGGGGGGGGTTGGAATTTTTTGGGGGGGAATATTTTCAAGCCGTGGATGGTAAAATCCACGGATGCAGATTCCGTGGACACAGAGGGCCAACTGTATCCAAATCATTACTTCAGGATATGCTGGATGTATCAATAGAACCTGTCCTTCACTCTGATCATTCTTCCATTATCTTAACTTGGCAATTTGGGTCAAATGTACAAATAACATGAATTTAGAGATTTAATCCTACCCTTTTGATGGATGAGAATTTTTTAAAAAATCACATTTGTTTATTCACTGTGTGCCATTTTAGAATTCACAAGTGAGTAAAAAGAAATAATGGGTGAAAAGTACATAATATATTTTTATGTTCCCCAATATTCTAATTGTATATGTTAGTTATTTCCACATGATTGTTAAGCAGCCTCTCTCCTCTTTAAGTTGTAGCAGATTTTTTTTAACTGTTTCTCATCTCAGTGCACAGTGTAGCAGTCAGTTCTTTTACTGTTTCTCATCACATTCTCATCACATCTAAATAATCATGTTCTCAGGAGGCAGAACAAGCAACAATTGCATGAGCTGGTTCACATGGTCCTCCTGTGTAAAGGTGGAAATGGTTCTATGTTTCCATAATATAAGATATGGAATAATTATTCCCTCCAAAGGCAGATTATACAATGGGCCTGTCGTATCCGCGGGTTCACGATCTGTGGATTCAACCCACCATGAATTCAAATGTAAACAATATACAATACTGTACCTATACTGTACTTTACCTAATACACTATTTTAAAAAAAGCAGGATATCTCGCTTATATGTCCTTATTAAAAATGGTGTAGGGCAGAAGCAGTGGCAAGCCCTGGTTGTCAAGTGCACTGCCAGGCATACTTTCGTTGTGCTCCCCCACCTCTGGGGAGCCCACCACCCACCCACTTCTGCTTTGTGAAGAAACCCTGCTGCCTCAAAGGCAGAAGCAGGCAACTGGCATGCTCCCCAGGGATGAGGGAGCCCAAAGAGTGCATGCCTAGCAGCATGCCTGACGGCTGGGGCTTGCCACCACCTCTGCTGCTGCTCTATTCCATTTTTAATAGGGACTTGAGCATTTGCATTTTTTGGCATCCAAGGAGAGTCTTCAAACCAATCCCCCATGGATACTGAGGGCCTACTGTATAGGATTTGTCCCCCTCAAACAGTGGCAGATAAGACTGTACCTTTATGTGGATGGCTGGTGGCCCATTTTATTAGATGTACACTGGCTCTCCAAAGGCCAGCTCCAGGTTCAAAGGCCTGCTTCTAACAAAGTGGCCATTATTGGGTTGTTCTCTCCCTCCCCTGATAAAGGCTGGGTCTGAGAAACTGCCTGCAGTATTAAATGTCCGACTCCCACAATGCCATTGAGTATATTAGGTGCTCCAGAGTATTACGGTAAAATCAATATGGCTGATTACCTCATAGACTGATGCTGCCATACCCTGAAAAGCCCATGGGTAAGCAGGAGGGCTGAAGAGGCACCTTTATCAGCCCCAGTTAGAATCAACTTCAGAAATCTCCTGTGGTGCTGGTGAAGGGGTGGGGGAATTCAGCCCAGACCTATTTATATCCATACAGGATATGACCTTCACCTTCACCTCCTTGACAAAATGGATGCCAGTGCCATACCGAAGGGGGAGAAAACTCCAGCCACTATGAAATTTATCTGGGAGATTGGATCATGCTCAGAGAAACACAACCCTGAGGTTATGCCAAATTGCATTTGCTACATACATGTTGGCAGTGGGGGGGGGGGTCCCTTCTTGACAGGTATTAGAGAGCTGAATCTGAAAGTTCCTTCTGTTTTAAATAGGGGATATTTACCCCCAAATGATTTATTTTGCCCTGAAGCCATGTAAGAAAGAAAACTACCGGTACAACAGGTAGTATCTTCCCTTCAGTTTTTTGCTTGAAGGAACAGAACCTTTTTCTGAGTCCGGATACAATAAGTTGACATCTGAGCAGAGAATATAGAGCAATAATGCAGAAACATGGGATGTTTCAGCTATACTGCCATCAGACAGTTCTGACCTATGACCCCACTTTAAACCAAATCACCACCTCAACCCCATGTCTGTGATGAAAGCAATTCTGAAAGTAGCCCATGATCCCTTGGTTGGCTGAGCACCAGTTGGTGGCAATTTCCAGTCCTGCGCTCAGCACAGCTGCCCAACCACAGATCACATGGAGGAGCGGAGGGGAGAATGATTCAGAGGATGGTGGGAGAAGCAACCTACGTGGCAGGGGGCAAGGCAGTTTAATTTCCTGAAAGGACTCAGATTTCAGATGGTAAGGATTGCTGTGCTCACATGAGTGGTGGATAGGATATGCCTGGCCCCAGGGCCCCTAATATCTGGCAGGTTTCTGTTGCAGCAAAACATCATCTTTGGTGCTATCTGTGCCACACACTTAATCCTCCTGTCAGATTTCAAAGGGCTCTGACAACTGGCAGAGAGTGCCTAATTACAAAACTGAAAAGATTCCTACCACTAGGGTTCAAGTCTGCTTGAAAGCCCCCCTCCCCCCAATCTTAGACATGTGAGGGAAAACTATGGTGATTCAGTGACAATGGGGTGTCACTTTGCATATGCTCAGTGACACTAATCTTTGTTTTTAATTCACACATTTATACCCTATCAACTGAAAAAGAAGAGTGTGAGTATGCAGATTCTGACTATAGACCGTGATTCAGATCAGGAACCTGTACCAACAAATGTTCAGCTTCTTGTTGCCCACCCCACCCTGCCATTGCCTCCCACTCATTCCAAGTTCTGTGCAAGCAAAAAAAAAAAAAAAGGCCTACATTTGTGGGGATCAAGTATAGAACTGGAGGAAGTTTCCATTGGTTTACAGCTTCCAGAATCCCTCACTGGCCATGGAGGGTGGGGTATCTGCAGTCCAGAAAGGAACTTTCTCTACCTCTGACCAAATGCTTACAGAATAACCAATCTCCATTACAACCTGCAGAAACCCCTGCTATGCCTCCATCATGCCTTTACTCATGACAGAGATCTGTTCCATGCCAGTGACTCGTTTCAAAACAAAAGAAATCCAAGGGCTCAGGCTAGCTTCAGAGTCAATAAATGAGGGAGGCCATATGTTTGCTGACTGGTGAGGGAAATGACCTGTGCACACGGTCAGAGGCATTCTGTCATTATATTACCATTCCCTGGGCTGCACACTGGTATGAAAAGAGGATCTCATCTGGAGCAGAATCTTGAATTTTATTTGATTCGACTGAGTCCTAGGATGAATCCACACTGTACTATTATAGGAGTTTGATACCACTTTAACTGCCATGGTTCCATCTTATAGAATCCTCAGATTTGTAGTTTGGGGAAGAGTTTAGAATTCTCTGCCAGAAACTTCTGCTGCTAATCTTCAAAAGGTATACAACAGAAAATTTGAAGTCCCTCATCAAACTACAATTCCCAGAATACTGTAGAATGGAGCCATGGCAGTTAAAGTGGGATCAAACGGCTATAACTATGCAGTGTGGATACACTCCTAGTCAGGCATAATTGGAACCTGAAGATATAGGGATACTCATGCCTGGAAAGAAGAGTGGTTATTGCTCCTGTCCAATAACTTTGTTGCTAATTGCTGGCACAGAGGTTTATCTAACCAGTTGGAGTCCTGGCACATGCCAGCAGCCTCCCTACTTCACCACACCTGCACCCCCCAGCCCTGTCCCTCCCCCTACACACACACACACACACACACATTTTACCCATACCTTCCATGTCTGTGATTGTCACTGTGGCACTGCTGGTTGCTTCACCATGCTGGTTCTTGGCGACACACCTGTAGATCCCGGCATCATCCACTTGGCTGTTGCAGATCCGGAGGCAGCCGTATTCCTCCTCATCTTCTTCTTCTCCCTCCTTGCCTTTCTCCTTGGTGCGGGCAATCAGTACCTTCTCCTTGTACCAGCTCAGGCATGGCCGGGGGTTGCCGATCACAGCTACCCTCAACAGGATGTCGTGGCCGATGCTGACAGCTGCATCCTTCAGCTCTTGCAGGAAGACTGGGGCAGCAGCAGGGCCTTCTTGCTCAGCAGTGACTTTGGCTCTCTTAGGAGGAATGGCAGGGCTCGGTGGGGCTCTCCCTAGGCCCCGTCCTCCTGTTTCCCCAGCCACTTCGTTGGCCCGACTGAGTTTCTTCTCTCCCAGGGATTTCTGCATGGTTTCTTGGGGACCAGAGAACTTAGGTCGCTCTGACATGGGTCTCCTGGATTGTTACAGTCCTATTCCATCAAAACCCCTTGCCTATGACTTGGTGATCTTACTAGCCCCATGGGGCCCAGCCAAACCCCCCAGCAGCCGTTCCCCTTGCTTGATGTTCACCCTCTGTGTGTGTGTGTGTGTGCACATGATACCCCAGCTGCTGGGTACCTGCCAGGGGGCATTGACGCGGCTCCAGGTGCCTGCCCACCCAAGCCGGACAAAGTCCCAGAAGGTCATTTCTCTGCCAGGCAGGGGACTATTTTTAGGCTGGTCTCAGGTTGCAGCCAGCCCATCCCAACACATCAAGGCAGGAGTCAGACAGCTTGCAGAGGGCTCAGCCTTGTTGGTTTGCCCCTCACCACCTGTCTCCTAAACCTATAACTCCAGAAACCTTTACTACCTCTTAGTGGTCCCTCAAACTACACTCCCCCCAACCCTGCTTTTGGGGGATCCCAGGACAAATGAGTCCCATCCTCTGCACAGTTCCCCCCCTCCTCCTCTCCCCAAGTACCAGCTGCTGTCTGATGTGTCACATTCCTTGAACCAAGCTGAGAAGAGAAGAGCGGATGACTGGGGTGACTTAGCTTCTCGAGCAAAGACAGACATGGGGGGATGGTGCTTTCCAAATTAGTACTGGGCAATGGGGGGATGGGAAGCAGGGACCTCCTAGGCACAGCTCTCCTTTCCTCACTCCTGCACAAATCAGCTTTGAAAAGTGATTTTGGGACCATAGTTCCCAGAATCCCCTAGCATGCCGACTTGCCATAGTAACTAGGGATTCTGGGAGTTGTAGTCCAATGGCTACTTTTGCAAGCTCTGGACACTTGGAATATCAGCTGGGGAGACAATGTGTCCCCCCCCCCTCTGGCCCAGGGACACCAAGAGTCAGAATCTACTATTGGAGACTTTGGGATTTGCCAAATTTTGCCAGTTGTTTTTGCCTCCACTTCTCATCATTCCATTCTTTTGGAAGGCTGGTTGTAATGATTTCTTAGATTTGCACTAGGATGCCCATTAAAAAAAAGCTGGTTCATGGATTGCTGAGGTGATCCTATGGTTTGCTGGGCAAACTTTCTCCTCTTGGATTTTTTTAAAAACACTATTTAGGGTTATAGTGCAAAAGTGCTGCTTCACAGATACACTGTAACAGTGGCTCTTAACCTTTCCTTTACCAGGGACCCCCTTTAAATATCTTCTGTTGCCTCCAGGAAATGTGGTTCTCTTATTTGATACTATCGCCCCTACACATATCCTTTTCCTGTCCAAAATAGCACTTTTTGAAACAAAATTGGAAGTAACATTCTGGTCACTTCCTGTTTTATTAAAGGGAGTCTATAGCGTACAGCCTACTGGGGGTTGTGGCAGCTGGGAATTTGGACAGGTAAACCACTGGATCCTCTGAAGCTGCCCTCCCCCAAGTTAGACTGTTGGACTATAACTTGGTGCCACCTGGATTCAAATCCCCACTTAACCAAGAAGTTGATCTTGGGCCAGCCGGCTTATCCTACACCACAGGGTTGTTGTGAGAAAGGAGGGGATGTCGGAAAAAGCATGTGTTCTGTTGGTGGCCCTTGTCAGAATGAAAGATACAGTAAGTAAACAAATAGAGGGAAGGAGACAAGACCTGAGATTTGAGGGAGAGCAGCTGTGGAGGTAGGAATGGATGTCACCACATCTAGGAGAACAGTCAAATAAAAAGAAACACGGGAAAGTAAGGATGGGGATTGTTTGGTGACGGTTGAAGAGAAGCAGAATCACAGACCCAGCTAGAGCTGGCTGAAGGCTGTGGGGACATCTGCTAAGTCTGGAGAGCCCAGGGTTCAGGTATCATGAAGGATGTGAGCTGTACCTGGGGAGACTTGACAAAATGTTCAAATCCATCTAGGTTTCCATTGTATGGTTTGCAACTGCTGGCTCTCGCAAGTGGAGGAGCCCTGTGCATAACAACGAAAAACTGAAGAAACCGCCCTAGATCAGTTGATGGAGAACAAAAAACACATAAAAAGCAAGAATAATATTGAATACCACCCAGCCTGCTCCAGCAGTACATCTTGGAGAACTGCGGGTGGGAAGAGGGAGGGACAAAACAGGGATGTTTTTAACTGTGCTGCCACCTGCTGGAGAAAAAGATGCAGTTCGGAGCCTCAGGGAAAGAAAAAAGCTACCAAAACTCTTCCTTTCCTTGGGGCTTGCAGATTATTTTAACTTATTACAGTCTTTTCGAAAGTTCTGTGGTGGGCATTTGGGTCGAAAGGAGACTGCTCCAAAAGTGGATGAAAGAAAGTTGGACTTCCACCTGTGTCCTTGGGGGAAGCCGTGCTTGTAATCTATCCAGGGCTTGGCTGCATCTGTCCCCTCTAGAAAATGTAAGTGTGGGAGACCACTATTAGATGGTAGAGTGGGAAGTGGCCTGGTTTGAAACTCATGAATTTACTGAATTGACCACCAGGTCGAAAGCATGAGAGGAGACCGAGTGTGCGCTTTACAGAATTATAAGCAGAAGAAAGGAACATCCAAGAAAGCACAAGTGCTCATGCAACTGTTTTTACACTTGAAGAGTCCCCGAACAGGACTCTAGTGTCTATGACAGTGTATTTTGAAGAATGCTTTACCTTCCAACAGATAAGCAGCCAATAACCTGAATAGATGTAACCGATCATGCACCTATGGCCTCCCAGATAATTACCCACCCCTTCTGATGAACCAAATCCACCCAGACACTATTGCTCTAGGACGAACTCGGGGGCTGATTTTCTGTTTTGTAAAACTACTGTTTTTAAGCTCAGGCAATTTATGAATTATGATTGTATGGCTCTTCTTTCTTCAGTCTGCTGTGTGTGGATATGTGCAACAGATACTTTAAAAATACTCATATATCCAAATATCATACCCTCCAGCATGAAAAATGAGACAGGTGTGGTCAAGCAACATTAGGATGTGGTCAAAGTGTCAAAAATTATTAATGGGGAGGAACAAAAAGCTAGGAGAGGCTGCAGCAGTTTGCTTTTGCCGAAGCGTACTGGGAATGGCAAGATTTTGCCCCCTGCTGTCCTCAGCTCCTTGCTAAGCTAATTGAAGGCAAACTACTTTTACACTTTGAACTCAGTTTGTAGGAACTGAAGTACAGTTATCCCTCCACATTCACGGACTTGACATTCACGGATGTGAGTATTCACGGCTTGAAAATATTCTCAAAAAAATAATAATCCTAATAGCAAACCTTGATTTTGCCATCTTATATAAGGGACACCATTTTGCTATGCCATTGCATATAATGGGACTTGAGTATTCACGGATTTGGGTATTCACGGGGGGTCCTGGAACCAAACCCCAGCGAATGTGAAGGGACAACTGTAATTTGAGGACAAAAGAGGAAAGTGAAATGGTGACATTTTAAAAGCTGCTGGAAAAGTGGGATATCTGCCAAATCAGACCAGTTGGAGGATTTGAAGAGGCAGGATTAAGCCTAACAAAAATATTCAATGCATATCAGTACTGGGTCTTTTGATGTGGAGGGGCAGCCTAGGACAAGGGTAATTGTGGCAGGTCCAGCTGCAATTTTCTGCCTCTGAGACACTCTAGAAACCACAAAGGCTGCCAAAATGCAAACAAATTAAAACAAAACTGGCCATTGCTGGAATTCCCTTTCTGGTTTTGCAAAACGGGTAATCTTTGATGTCAAATAGTTCAGAGACCTCCTGCAACAGATTTAAAAGTTGAATCACCACTCCTTGAAGCTGGAGGGTTTGGAGGCTGTAAAAATAACTTTGAGGGCCACATGCAGCCCAAGGGTTGCATTTTGCCCACCACAGCCTAGAACTTAAAGGCTTATTGTCAGTATTTCAGCTGTGCCAGGATGGGTCCCCTTGCTACTGCCACCACTGCTTGAGATCTCATTTAATCTCTCTAATTCTATTACCTTGTTTGCTCCTTAACATGCCAAGAGATTACTGTATACCAGTTGTTCTTAAACTGTGGTCCACAGACCCCCAGGGAGCTGCAATGTCCTCACAGGGGGTTCATGAAGGATTTAAGCCTGCTCAGCCCATGTGACAAGAGCCAAGGCAAAGGCTGGCTGGCTTGACCTGCGCATTGCCATTCATCCAGCCACAAACTTGCAGGAAGAAGCAAGAGAAAATTCTTTCCTCTCCCTCAAGTGCCTCTGAGGGAAGATTTCATGGATGGTGTAATTGTGCTGTTGTTGTTGTTGTTGTTGTTGTTAGGGTTTTAAATCTTGAGTTAAGTCTTGGGGGTCTATGGCAACAAAAGATATTTAAAAGGGGTCCCTGGTAAAGAAAAGGTTAAGAGCCACTGCTGCATACTTTTTTGTTCTGTAAATATTTAAGTCCTTGTAGGGTCTATTGTCACCACCATAGGAGCTACTATGGGGTATTTTGTTGAGTGGGATTTACAAGTTGGGATGGGAAGGGGAAGGTGTAATAGCTCCATAGAGGTTCTACTTGGAGCTTGGTCTTGAATTCCCAAAATAACCTTAGTAACAAACAAAAGGTACGTTATTCACATTTTTCTCATGACACCTATTAATTTCAGCTGAATCAAACCAATGCTAGAATCTTCTTAGCGACTTATAGTAGTGTATCTGGGGTTATACTAGTGTAACTATCTTTGACAAGCTTGCAGAAGGAGATATTCTGTACCTCCTTGTCCAACATATTTCTCCCAGTGACAGCATCCAAGGGCAGCTCCAATCCCTGGCCCAAATGGATGGGGAAAATATCCTCTACACCATCGTCCAGCTGGCATCCCCTCCCCCACAAGATCTCCTGGCCCTCCACACAAATCAAATAGGGTCTCATTCTGAGACTCTATACTGATTTGCCAATTTCTATGCTTTTAAGAGATAGGCCTCTGCTACATATATACATTTCTGTCTCAGTCTTAGGTAGGTGGCCTGTAGGTTTGCAGGGTTGGTCCACAAATAAGTGTGTGTGTGTGTGTGTGTGTATTGTCACAGGAATATTTTGTAATAGCAATGTCAGAGTATGTTTTAAGATTTTATTGTTAATGATTAATGCAGAAATGGTGGTGGTGATGATTATATGGTTCTCAATCCATGCAATTGTCTCACGGATTCTCCTGAAGAAGATATTTGGAACTCCCTGGGAATGCTCCTTTAGGTACACTCCCTGGGAAGTGTACCTAAATGGCTTTTGCCTCTTGTGTTTCCCTTGCTCTTTTGTACAGACCCCTTTCTTTTGTATGAAGAAATAATAAGTCAAATATTGTGCTGATGAGGCTGCGTTCATATTAATAAAGGCAAAATGAGTTATTCAGGAGAGCAAAGAGGTGAACCTCTAGACTGGGCAATCATGTTTTATGCACAGGAGTTCCCCTCCCTCTTCATTACACAAGAAGAGCCATTGCAATACAATCGTGGAGCAGCCTTTAAAAATGAAGTAACAACAATACTTAATATTTGCATAAGGTTTTCAAATATTCATAGCACCTCACCTGTACTTGCACAACCAACTATAATTGTTACAACAACAACCCTGTAAGATGGTGATGGATAACTCATCCCCCTCTATATGAGTTTGGACTGCAGCGCCCAGGAGCCTTCACTATTTGCTGTGTTGGCTAGAGCTGATAGGAGTTGCACAAGTGATCCCTCCCTATTGGAAGGTAAGTAAATTGTGCCCTATATACAACTGGGGGGTGATGCCCCCAAAGATCACCTACATACCCTCCAACTGTCCTGATCTGACAGGGACAGTTCCAAATTAAAATATCCCCATTTCTCTCTCCTCCTCCTACCTCCTCCTTTGTTCTCAGTTCACTTTATTTGCTGTAAACTGAGTTCAAAGTGCAAAAGTAGTTTGCACTCAATTCGAGAGGGGGAGATGAAAGGAGGGAGCAGATCTTGTCCTGCCCAAGAGGCTCAGGCAAAAGCAAACTGCTGCAGCCTCTCATAGTTTGTGTGTTCTTCCTCATTCGTAACTTTTGCCATCTTGACCACATGTTGAAGTTGCTTGGCCACATGTGCCCCAGTTTTTATTTGTGAAATGTTGGAGGATATGCACCTCATGGGTGCATGAAAGCAGCCAGAATCACACAAGGGGATTTCCCAATGTGTCTTAGCCACCGTGGTACACTGCCTTCGGTGAATATTAACAAGGCAGACAATATGTGGCTGCTGATCTATAATGGTTGTGTGAAGAAGGAATTTCAGCTGCCTGCTGCTGCTTTTCTCATCCTTGTTGCATTGTAGCATTTGCTAAAATCCCCTCTTCAACACAACTTCTAAAGGAACAGCAGCCGGGACCTTATCTCACTTGGCACTGGCTATAGCCTACACAGGAGCTTCTCTTACAGGATATTTGGCAAATAGGGGAGGCAGGAAACAGCAATGAGTGAATCCACACTTTCCATTTTCACATTTCTGCATCAGTGTGCAAATTCCCACTTCACTGCTCATACAGAAGTGCATAAACAGAAGGCAGAAGGGCCTTCAGCTTTCCTGTTTTCTCCCTATTGCCAAAAGCCAAAAGACCTTTGCACTTTGCTCTGCCTGTGTTCTAGACAGAGAGAAATCCTTCTCCCAATAGCATCCAAATGCAGGTCGTGGGGCTAGGAGGGGAGCAGAACTCATCTGGTAATGTTCACTTGGATAAATGGTTCAGAAGGGTACAAACTTTCCTTTGTAGGCAAGTGGAATTGAAACTGACAGCTTTTATTAAATATGTGGAGTTATTGTAGCTCATTAATGCTGGTGTTTTTACAAGAGTTTGATGAGGTTTGAATGTTGTCTTGAAGTATTTTATTAAAGATAAAATATTTTGTGATAACTAGATCCTTACAGATGGCCTACAGTGTAAATAAAATGACATTAGCTAGGGGACTGCTAAAAAGAACTCTTTGTATGGACAGTGTCTTTGTAGTGCTGAATAAGCCATGAGCTGTATTATGCTGTCTAACTCTATGTAAGGTTGCTGTTGCTGATAGGTTAAGCATACCTATGTACTTTCAATAGTTACATAGATGAGAGAAGTTCAATATTGTGCTGCTTCTATTGTCTGTGCAGCAGTGTTTCGCAAAACTATTCTACATCATACCACTGTTAAAATCATAGAACTGGAAAAAACCCCAAGGGCCAGCCAATCCAATCCAAAAGTGCAATAATCCACAGGTAAAAGATCCCTGAAAGCTAACCATCCAACCTCTGGTGAACAGCGTTTATCTTCAGGAAAGTATTTCTAACATAGACTCCTTTCTTGTAATTTAAAGCCATAGATTCATGTCCTAATCTCTGGAGCAGAAGAAAGCAAGCTTGCTTCATCTCCCGCATATTATGTCCTTTCTTTATCTTCCCATTTCCCTTCTGGAATATCTAAATTAAACATATGCAACTCCCTCAACCATTTGTCATAGGTCTTGATTTCCAGACATGTTACCATCTTGATTACCTCTGGACATGTTTCATGTTGTCAGTAGTGTCCAGAAATGGACACAGAATTCTGACTAAAGCAGAATAGATGGATACTAGATACTATATTTCCATTGATGTAGCACAGGAAAGTGTGGGGTTTTTTTTTTTCTTTTGCTACAGCTTCACACCATTGACTCAAGTTATGGTCTATTTAGACTTGTGGCCTAGATCAGTGTTACTAAAAGTGGTGGTCCATGGACTTGTGTTGGTCATGAGTTGTATAAATGAAATGGCTATAGCTAAGTGGAACAAAAATGGTGCTGGTCCCTTCTTGGGACACTGGAGAAAAAACTGCTGCTTCCCCCTACCAGATGGCTTAGGAAGCACTGGTCTAAATCATTTTCAGGTCTATAGCTGTCAAGCCAAGTGTTACCCATCCTATGTTTGAGGATATACTGAAAGCATAGAAGCCCTCTTTGGGTCAGATACTGGCAAATCCAGGTGTTTACCATTCTTATTAAATCATGTATGCTGTTGAGTAGAGCAGGGCAAGACTTGCCAAGCCAAGGAGAGGAAAAGAAAAAAAAACTAGCAAGTTTTGTGCTCCATAGTTTATTAATCACTTGGCAGAGCTAGATATGTGCTGGGGTAGGAGGGTCAGGGGGCATACAGCCTCTCTCCATCTCCTCTCTTCTCTTTCAGTAACACCCACAAACGCTTTCTCACTCCCTTTCTCTCCCCCATCTCCATCACCTGCCAGTTCCTTCACTTCTCTTTTCCAACTCCCACAAGACTTAAAAAAACCCTTTCAGCTGCCCCTGTGGGGCAGATTTGGGATGGAGAGAACACTCAAGCCTCTACTAGTGAATGCATCTGCCCCGGGTGTCTTTCTGCCCTTGGTGATCCTAAAAGTCCCTATCCCAGACTAGGAGCTTTCCTCTGCAGTAAGAGGGGAGTGATTATCCTGTTAAGAGTCCAAGCCTTCTACCCTATGCAACCCCACTCGCTTTCTTCTGTGGGGTTCTGGCCCTCCCAATTTCTGTCCCATGCATTGGAAGGAAACTCCCAACTAGGGTGGAAGGGCAAACCTTTGTCCAAGAGAGCAAGCCAGGCTATCTGCTGAGCTGGAGGGACAGACATTCCTTGAAGCCACAGACACAATCCCAACACCCCCATGGAAGGAGTCCTGCTCCAACAGGTAGGGGTCAGGTAGGCAGGGATCTTCCATGGCTTTGGTCCCCAAGGCAAGGCTGGGCAATTGGCTCATCCTCATTCTCTGGGCAACACCCACTTTCCTTCCCTCCTTCCCCTGCCCCTCCATGGCCTGCAGACCAGTCCCATTAATGCTGCAGTGGGAGGGCCCTGAGGGATCAGGAGGCATGCACCTGTGCTCAGATTGGGGGTGAAGCTACACATGAGTATCGAGGCACATTTATGTGGGCCAGTACATGCAGAAATGCATTCATGGAGGGGCAGGGGGAGAGTTCTCTGTGCAGGCGGTGGTCAGAACATCAGTTCCTACAGTAGCAGGATGCATCCCCCCCTCCCCTGTCCAGCACATGCACACACACTCACACACACACACACACACACACACACACACTAGAGCTGTGCCTCTCTTACAGTCCTCCTCCCTGCCCTATCTTCCAGGATAGGAAGAGCAGAAGGGGAGCAGAAGGAGAGAGGCTTTGGGAAACTGGGAGCAGGGAGTGCCTCACACATGTGGCTGAGTGTGTGAGGCTCTCCCATGGTGCTGTCACAGAGTGGTGGGTGTGCAGGAGAGTGTGTGGGAGCCGACGATCCCAGGTCTTTGCTGTGGGAGGGAGAGGGTTTAGATGGGGCAGTTGCCTCTCTATGGGTGACAGGATTTACAGCATCTCATGTTGCTGCTGCAGGGCTTCACTGACCACCTGTAAAGCAGGAGGGAGAGATAAGATTAAGAAAAATCCTGATGACCTCAGATACTCTGTTCCTGCTTGTCAAGTTGCTGGGCCTTATGCCCACTAGTGTGTTTCATGTTTCCTATTCTCATCTACCTTCCAATATTGCAAAACTAATCATTCACAGTGAAGTCAAAGGCTTTCACAGCCAACATCCATAGGTTTTCTGTGGGGGGGTTTCCAGGCTGTGAGGCCGTGGTCTGGAAGAGTTTATTCCTGATGTTTCGCCTGCATCTGTGGCTGGCATCTTCTCAACACATGCAAATGAACTTCCCCCAGGGACAGGGGGCTTCCCAGCAGACAATGGACCATGAGCTAAATAGACACTAATCCCCCTCACATATCCTTCTGCCCTAAGAACTGAACTTCCAACAACTGAATACACAAATTTACATACTAATTCTCTTCAACAGGGACTCACAGTATAGAAACCCCCACACACCCACATGACACCATTCTCTGAAGATGCCAGCCACAGATGCAGGCGGAACATCAGGGATAAACTCTTCCAGAACACGGCCTCACAGCCCGGAAAAAAACCACAGAAAACCTGATCATTCACAGTCAGGAGTGGGCTAAAATGTCATTTGAATTTTTTCATATGTATGTATTAAAATTGCAAATATGTGGGATGGGAAAGGACTGTTTTTTAAGAAGTTTGAATGAGACAGAAACCACAACTGACAGATTAATCCACTGTGAAGGCTCAGGGCCCTGAGACTTTAATTCTTAAAAGGTTGGGTCTGAATCCCTGTGTATTCAGCCATGTTGGTGCTGAATTAGGATTGCAACCTGTTTTCTTCTGAGAGACTCATCTCCTGTAATAACTATATGTCAAGTAAGTACATTGTGGTGCTCTCCAGGCTGGGAACAGCTGTACCTTTTGAGTGTGACCAGTACAGATTGGGGAGAATCATTTTTCACCCTGTGTTTTAAGAATTCACCCCAAATTTGCAATTTTCTTCATATTCGGAAAACTAATTTCCCCATCCCTGTTTCATAGCTACAGGAGAAAGTGAAAGCTAATCTCATGTCTCCCTGTGTTACAACACCAATAGGCCTTACATCAAAAGAGCCAGCTGTTCCGTCTTCCAGAAGACAAAAACAAGATCTAGAGTTCAAGGCCACTTTAATGGTCTTTTCACAGATTTCTCCTTTGGCCTCCAAATCAAAGCTCCCTCATGCCTACAAGCTTGCCCACTCACCTCTCCATCACGTGTCTCAATGGTTTTGATGGTCACGGTTTTCTTGGTGTGGACCTCAGAGCTCCGCTGTTCTGGACTGGTTTCTGTAGGGCAGAAAGAGTTATCAGCTGGGTAACTGTAGGACTTGGAGGGGGGAACAGGGAGGGTATATTCTAGAAGGGACCATATTCAGCAAAAACAAGAGTTTTGTGTCATATCCAGCCTGATGAAGAGTTCTGGGAAAGCAAAAGGCTTGCTCATGTTTTTATAACACACTGGTTGCTTGTTTTTTTGTTTTTTTTTTTTAATAACAAGTATTGGTCTACTGCAGATTTTTTCCCCTCCAGTCAGGTCCAACACGGCTGCCTTAGCTTTTTATGTTCTTACATGTGCACTCGCACACAAGATACTGATGTGGACACTTTTCCCCCATTTTGAAGATGCAGATACATAATAACATAAGTTCATCAGACTCCTGGATATTTCTCTCACACACATAATTGCATGTGTTTTTATAATACATGTCTAGATCAACTTCTTTGTCTCCTTAGGATCTTCATAGTCTCCTTAGCACTTTCCCACAGAATAGAGTGTCCAAAAATGGAGAGAAACAGGTGCCATGCTCACAACATGTACCAGAACCTGCCCTTCCCAATCAATATATCACTCCTTGTAGAAGCCATTTTTGCCAAAGCAAAGCATGCCCATATCTGGCTGTTTGCTCTGTTGGATGCCTCTGCAGCAGCCAAAACAGAGCTTGAAGTTAGTGTTGGAATTACAAGATCTATAATGATCTGTGTTTGAACCTTTGCCAAACAAACTGTTTGGATAGCCTATTGTTGACATGTCTCCCAAGAAGAAAACTGATTTGGATGAAGATCCTAAAGCTCACTGTGAACCTGAAATTGGATTAATGTATGCTGTATGGTATCAATATTCTGCTAAAAGAACTGAAGCCACAGTGCTGCAATTTAGGAAATATTAGAGAATCAGTCTTTGTAATATAGTTTCTATATATGATCATGTATTGTTGTTTTGATATTCTCTTTTAAATGCAGTGGTAATCTTGGATTTTAGTTGTGTGTGTGTGTGTGTGTGTGTGTGTGTGCTTTATCACTACAGAGATTTTCAGACACGATTTTCGGCAGGATATATTCCAAAACAGATCCGTTGCTGCCGCGCGGCAGGGGAGCAGTTTCGGACGACACCGTCCCTCTGCCGAACCCCTCCAGGTCACTTCCATGACAGAATGGAGGAAACCGCATCGTATTTCACTCACGGGCAACAACTGTGAATTAAATATGACGCGGTTTCCTCCATTCTGTCACGGAAGTGACACGGAGGGGTTCGGCAGAGGGACGTCGTCGTCCGAAACTGCTCCCCTGCCGCGCGGCAGCAACGGAGCTGTTTTGGAATATATCCTGCCGAAAATCGCATCTCAAAATCTCCTACATCTCACTTTAGGGTTTTGTTAACTTTTAAGAACACATGAGAAGGCGGCTGAAGAGAAACAGATTCTGTTCATCTCAGGAGGAGGTTAAATATCTCCATTTAGAACTACATGTTGTGTGTGAATGCATGTAACAAAGCAGGATGAACCAGCTGCAGAACTTAAAGTGAGTTTTTAAAAACAGCATGTTACATAACACATTGCAAAGCTCAAATAAATAATTCATTTCAGTAAACACTACACTCTTTTAAAAAAATAGAAATCATCGTGGTACTCATTACATTGCTCATCATTTTGCTGTTCTTTAAAAAAAAACCTAGGATTGATAAGAGAATGGAATAAAATTTGAAAAAAATCTACCCATGCCTCTAAAATGCCATTAAAAATAATGAACAAGTAACTAACTTGAAAATGTACAATGCTATTGGCCCAAAAATAGTATTGCTGGATTTTGGTGCATTTTGCCTCACAGTCAATATGGCTACCCCTGAATATCCCCACACACACACACACACACTCATTCTGTTACTTCTGAAGGGAGTGACTCTGCTATTACCTCCACCTCTGAAAAAACCTGGGAGGGGAATAAAGTGTCACAGTTAACAATGTATTACTGCTCCTTGTAACACATTACTTCCACTGCCCTGTTGCAGAGAAAAGCAGCTGTGGAGGGGGAGTTTGGGAACAGAGAAGTGTAGAAGGAAGGACAGTTGATCTTCCCTCTGCCTGCCTTCTTATTTTCAATGCATTTGAATCCCCACCCTTTTTTCCACTTAAGCAATTTCAGGCATCTTTATCCCTTGCAAAAATGCAAACATACTTTTGGAACTCCATGGGGAGAAAGAGGCTTGTTGTAGGAGGCATTGTCTGTGTTGGAAAAGCACTGTCTTTCGGGATAAGAACCTCTTGAATGCATGAACTCTTTGAACTCTATGGTAGTTAAAGTGCACGTTCTCTCTAGGAGTTTATGTAAAGCATGTTTATGGTTGATTTTCTGTTTGCTTGTTTTCATTCCTCTTCTCTTGTGGACACCTCTTGTTCTCTGCGGACCAAGCCCCAAGCACTACCTGCTTTTTCTCCATGAAGCATATAGGCTTAAAGGAGCTTTCTTGGTGAGATGCTTCTAAGTTCTTAATAGCATGTAGACTTTTTTCCCCTCCTACCTACCTGAAGCTGCTTGACCTGTGTATTGAAATATGCACATGCTACTTAGTAAGTAAACTACCTTTTAATACTTTTTAAAGAAGACTAAATGTGTTTTATTTCTCAGCTAGATATTGTATGTTGGCGGGGAGGTGGCTGGCTTACCTGTTTCTAACTTCTGCCAAGTGCAATTTTAACTCTGCTACTGAGATCACCAAATCTCAAAAGTTTTAAAAATCCAACACTCTCACTTTTCCCTCCAAATGGCTCTCAACATATTTTTTTTCCTTCCAAAAACAACTTATGGAAATGAGAGGGGGCGGGAAGAAGAGTGTTGTTTGCACAAAATAAATTCTCCCCTCATTTTATGTGACCTAAATCGAGCTTTGTGCTTGATTTCCTCACTACTACTACTGTTCCTGTTTTAAATGGGCATAAGAACTGGTAGAAATACATACAGAGACCCCTGGGTCTTACCATATCCCTGCATATACAGGTCAGAATCCAAGCCACTTACCTCGGAAGTTGATGGCAGAAAAGGTTTGGATGGGCAGAGAAATTCTGCATGAAAAAGAAAGGAGGAAAGAGTCAGTCCAGCCACTGGTGCCTCCCTCCATGTACTCAGCCCTGGCACAACAACCCAGAAGCCCCTTCTTGCCTTTCTCTTTCTAAAGCTGAACATATGGTGCTCCTTTTGATTGCCTATGGAAAAGTTGTTTTTTCCAGATTTGTCATAATTTCAGTAATTTTGCATTCTCCTCTCATTTGATAGCATCATAAAATATGGCCTCACAAGACCAAAATGTTCAACAAAAGAAAAACAAAGGTGTAATATTGCCCCTGAGAAACTAACTGGACCATTTCTTCTCAAGGTGGGACATCAGACTTATCAGCTTTCACTAAAGAGGAGGAAAACATCTTCTGGCTATTCCTTTGCAATTACCAAACATGAGAATTCCACTGGGCCTTTGCTTCATACTAAGAACCTATGGCCAGCTGCTCAAAATTTGATGCCTGCAGTTCCACAAAGCACACTTCCTCTGTGATCCATCTATCAAACTGTCCCATCGATATGCCAGGGCCTTATAAAACATACACAGGCACACACCAGCACTCACCTGCTCTCTTCACCCTCCAACAGCTTGCGGTAGGTAGCAATCTCAACATCAAGTGCCATCTTGACATTGAGCAGGTCCTGATACTCGCGCAGGTGCCGCGCCATCTCATCTTTCAAGTGTCGGATCTCCTCTTCAAGTCTCTGGATCGTGTCCTGATAAGTGCCAGCCTCACCAGCAAAGCGTTCCTCCATCTCCCGCATTTGCCTCATCAAAGAATCGTTCTGGAAGCAAAAGGAGAAATCATCCCTTCAAACCCTCTGTGTGTGTGTGTGTGTGTGTGTATAGAATAGAGCTTGGGAAAGGTTTTTTTTTTTGGGGACAGCAGCTCCCATAGTCCCCAAGCAAAAAAGCAAAAAAAAAAAAAAAAAAAGTTCCTTTGAGGGCTACAATCCACAGCAGGAGGGATTCTCAGGGTTGTGGTGCAAAAAAGTAACATTTCCACATTCTGGTATAGAAGGCACATACCAGCATCTCTCAAGCTTCCTTGTCCTCTAGCTATTTTCACCTGTTGAAAATTGTGATTGCGCAATGGAGACAGGAGAGCTGCAGCCATTTTGGATGAGCAAGAAGGTTAAAGAACTAAATCTGAGACACGAGGAAGAATGGGGCAAGTGCACTGAGGAGGGCAATGGGATTCAAAAGAGGCTACAGCTTCCACTCACACCCAAAGAGGAACAATTTTGTAGCCTATGAGAGAGAAGACACTTCTACCTCCTTTATATTGAACACAGGAAATAACAACACACAAGGAAGCTATCTCATGCTGACTCAAGCTGCATCTACACTGCAGAAATAGTCCAGTTTGACACTGCTTTAATTGCCATGTCTCAATGCTATGGAATCCTGGGATCTGTAGTTTGCTATTGCACCAGAGCTCTCTGACAATATCTCACAAAACTAAAGATTCCAGAATTCCATAGCACTGAGCCATGTCAGCTAAAGCAATGTCAAACTGGATTATTTCTGCAGTGCAGATGTAGCCTCAGCCTTTCAGACCAGCCTTCTCCAACATGGTGTCTGCCGATAACCTGAAACAGTGGGAGAACACAAGATTGGAAGAGGCTGTGTTAGTCCACCTAGGCCAGTTCTTTCTATTGTGACTGGCAGAGACTCTAGTGTCTCTGGCTACCTTTGATCATTTTTACTGGAGATGTCATGATTGAACTTGGATCCTCATCTGGGTAAAGTATGCATTCTGTCTGTGACTTATAGGCCTTCCCAACCTAAGAGAATGGGAAGAGCAACTTTATCAGACAGCAGTGCATAGATGCCACTGCTCCCCACCATCCTCATAAAAACAGGTTACTAACAGTTTTCTTCTTATCTCTTGTATAGCTTCCTTCATTTCATCTGTATTGAGTAGCAAGTATCATTTGGATTGAGTATTTTGGGGTCTAAAAACTGCTCCATGTAAAATTGTTGGATTCTTAAACCCAATTCCAAACACCAACGTGGCATTGCTCCTCACCGTGCCCTTGAGCGCATCAATCTCACAGGTGTATGACTGGATCTGATGCCGGTATTCCATCATCTCCTGCTTGGCTTGGCGCAGTGCATCATTGTTCTTATTTGCCGCCTGAGTCAGGTCAGACACCTTTATGCAAAGTAAAGGGGGCAGGAACAGGTGAGACATATGTTCAGATTCATATGGGAGATACCCACCACAAACCTTCCCCAGACTCACCAGCCAATCTAGGTCCTTCTTTTGACTCCTACCTTGGACTTATACCACTCCTCAGCTTCAGAGATGTTCTTTGCAGCAATGGACTCATACTGAGCACGGATATCACGCAGTGCTGCTGTCAAGTCTGGCTTCGACACATCCATCTCAACCTGGATTTGCTGTTCTTGAAGTTGTGATTGCAATTCTCGGATTTCCTGGAGAAACCAAAACCAGTGCAAGATCAGAACCAGTTCAGTCAGAGAATATTGAAAGCATTCTGGCATGGTGATAGATAATCCTGGTACCCCATGTTCTATTATCTTCCCTGCCACTACTGTACTCTATTTTCTCCTCCATCTTTCCTCCTTACAGTGCAAATGTTGATTACTAGAGGCTGTTGGGCCAAATGTGGCCCTCCTGGGGTTCCAATTTGGTCCTCTGGCCTTCCTCATTATATCATCATTTGTCAGTTTCAAGCTTTTGTATGGGTCCCCCCCCCCAATTCTAAAAGGTAATGACTCCCTCAGGGCTTAGTGACTGGCAGTGAGAGATTTAAGCTGAAATATATTGGTGTTTTTGGACCCACTCTTTTGCCTTTGGCCCTGGCCACCAATAGAATGTGGCTCCCAAGACCTTCTTTGAAACTGAATTTAGCCCTTGGGCTCAAAAATGTTCCCTTGTTGCAGGGAAATCCCAGCATTCATTTCTGCTTAATCCCACCACTCCTAAAGGTTCCCACCCCTTCCCATCTGTCATGCTTCCCCTTCTAGCAGCCCCCACTTTCAGAAGTATTGAGCCACGAGGCAATCAGAAGTATATACTTACCTCTTCATGCACCTTTTTAAGGAATGCAATTTCTTCTTGCAAGGATTCAATACGCCTCTCAAGGTCAATTCGGGCCAGAGTGGCTGCATCAACATCCTTTGGTGGGTGGAAAAAAGGTAGAGAAGACCTTAGTGGCAATAGATGCGAGACACTGGCTTAACTTTTGTTGCAGGAAAAAGAGGAGCTAAACTGCTCTTCAAGGATGTGCCTCTGAATAGACCATGAAGCTGTGGCCACTGCCCTCTCCAGCCTACATGATCAGGGAAGCTGACCAGTAATCAAAACCACATAGGAAGTCCATTAAAGGCCAGGAAGTGCATGGGAAGACCCCACCACTCCTGGACAGTCCAAATGGACAGCCATTTATTAACTAACATCAACCCAGAGGCTGGCATGTATGACTGGTGAGGCAGCTGCCCTATCACTCTGCTCCCCTTAGTAAACTATCATTCCAAGTAAACCACAGCCAATGGATGCAAAGTGGGGGTAAGGCACTGAATGGATGTGCATGTACTCATGAGGGAGCACTCCAGTAAACACTTGGCTATTGGCACTCTGAAATGAGTGGGGAAATATCTGCCTAGATGAAACACAGAGGACCAACTACATGTCAAACAACAATGCAGGCCCAGTTTGTGTGTTTGTATAGAGCCAGTCTGGTTTGAGCATTGCACTATGACTCTGGAGACCAGGATTTGAATCCCCACTTGGCCATGAAAACCCACTGAGTGACCTTGGGCAAGTCACACTCTCTCAGCCTCAGAGGGCAAGGGCAAACCCCCTCTGATCAAATCTTGCCAAGAAAACCCCCATGATAGGGTCGTCATAAGTTGGAAACAACTTGAAGGCATACAACAACAACAAAGTATAGTATATATTGTGTGTGCCTGGTTGTGCATGTTAAAACAGCAGGGGGCACTGCTTTAATTCAAGGTCATCACTTAATTTTGGAAAGAAGCTGGGAGACGGTGATTGAAGGGTGGGAAAGAAACAATATACCTTCTCAGAGACTGTAAGTGCTGCTTAAAGGAGAGTTCTCTCCTTTTTTAAAAAAAAAAAAGCTCTCAGGAATACAGTTAGAGGTAAAGAAGCTTTTGTCATTCAGAAAGAGGGGCCAGTGGCTTTGGATACAGCAAACCCTCTGCTGCTTTTTTTTTAAAACGAGCATTTTGCTCACTAACTTACACAGTAATATACGTAAGGTCTGAACTTACAGCTCTGAAAGCAGCTAAGTTGTTCTCTGCTTCTTCCTTGAGATGAATCTCTTCCTGCAGCCTGTGAAAGTGAGACAAAGATTGGGAGGAAGGTGTCAGGCACAAAGATAGATAAACCAGCAAACACAGAGGCCTGAATTATACGTTCGCTTATTTCACTGTCCCACACCACATGCCAGGGGGTATCAAGGCCATTGACTCCACCCAAGCCTGAAATCTGTTCACTGACTTGTTCCAAGCCACAGGGATAATATCTGCATCTGGAATGGGCAATTCTCCTGAATTCCAGGGGGGGTGGAGTGAGATCTGGCTGGGGGCCAGGCTGGGAGAGCTGGAGGAATATGCCTTCTCATTGCCTGTTTTAGTCAAAGCCACAAGCACAAAGACATGAGCTCATGGATGGATAATGCTCACTCCCCCTTTTCCTTTTAGGGTAGCAGAGGTTCACTGCTCCAGGGCAGTGGCTAGAGGTCTGTCAAGGAGGAGGAAATGGAGGAGAGAATGAAGTCAGCTTGTAAGAGTGCTGGGAGTGAGTCTCTTTCCCCACGTTCTGAGGCATAGCAAGGACCCCACACCCAGTCTGGGATATCTGGAATTAGTATATGCAATACATGGTGGTAACAGGTGGGATGCCACTGAGCTGCTAGATTACCAAGGAGGGGTGGTGTTCCAGGCATTCCGACACCCCCTACGTCGGTGCTTCTTAAGCTATTTGAAGGTGGGCTGGCAGGGTATTTTCCCTCAATGTGCCAGGGACCAGCACCCATACCCCCCAACTGTCTCAGTTTGGCAGGGACAGTTCCAATTAATCTTCTGTTGTCCCACATTTTCAACTGCTTTTGAAATGTCCTAGTTTATTCCTCCCCCTTCCACTGTCTGCCTTTGTACTCAGCTTACTTCCATTAGTGCAAACTGAGTTCAAAGTGCAAAAGTAGTTTGTACTTAATTAACTCAGTGGGGGAGGGGGGCAGAATCTTGCCATTCCCTGTAGGCTCAGGCAAAAACAAATTACTGCGGCCGCTCCCAGCTCACATGTTCTTCCTCAGTCATAATTTTTACCATCTTGAATTCACTCTGATGTTGCTTGGTCACAAATGCCCTGGTTTTCATCTGTGAAATGTTGGAGAGTATTGCGGCACCCTGTTTGCATCCGCTGATAGCAACTATTTCTTGCTTTCCATATACTAAAATTGGAACGATACAGAGAAGATTAGCATGGCCCCTGCACAAGGATGACACGAAAGTCTCCATGGACCAGTAGCCAATAGCTCATAGGCCTCCAGCCCATGGACTACCTCTTCAAATAGCACTGTCCTACAAGGTTTCGACACTAAAGGCAAGCTATAGGGATCATCATGACTGTGGAGTTTTGGACCTCTGGGCATAAAAAGCACTGGGACCCAGAGCATTGGCACAGGTTACTGTGTGTCACCCTCTTCCACCACCCACCTTCTGTCACCAGCCTTCTTTCCCTGACTCCTGAATACCACACCCGCCTGCCTTCTTATGTCTCTCTCCATGCAGTGCCAAGTGGAAGGCTTGAGCCCCAGATTGCGCAAGGTGCACAGTGCCAGCAAACTATAATTATGGCTGCAAACTTTAATAATGTTCAGTGCCAGGGCTTGCAATGGTCACCTTCTTGTTTAATTCTTTAATACAGGAGTCTTGTTTAATGCTGCAGACACACACACCCTCTCTTTTTCTTTCTGGTCTGGGGGCAAACACTGTAAGATGATGGCAAGGAAGGGAACACGCTGCCTCTGTGGTTGCAATCAGACTCTCAGTGGAGCCGATTTACAACAATTCCCACCAAAGTAATTGGTTTTAAAACTAAAACAAGCAAACATGTTTAAGCATTTATTTTGTCCTATAGGTTGGCACTGTCAGAGTGTAAAGCCCTCAAGCAAAAGGCTCAGCTTGCCTTTGGCTTTGAAAAAAACGGTCTGAAATGATGATTCACAGCTGTTCTGGGACCCAGGAGACTATTCTGGTGCAGCCTGATGAGAATTTTTTGCTCTCTGGGATCCTCTGACAGGATTTCGTCTTTCCTGTCCTTATGAAATGCCAAAACTTCCTGTCAGGAGGGTCCAGCCTTGCTGGATTACCATTCCAGCTATGTCCAGTTGTACCTTGTCCATCACAAGAATCCAAAGTCCAGAGGAGAAATGCAGCTAAAGCCTCACCCTGGCCATTGCCACCGTGTTGAAAACTAGGCCAGATCCTTCCTGAAGGAAGATGCCAGGATCCTTCACCTACAGGATCCTAATTTTCTAGTATACATTGTAATCACGCTCAGTCTCAGGCCTGCCCTATCATAATAGTATTACCCAGAAAAGTGCCAGGAGAAGCCAATGCCTCACTTGCTTATGGATGCCTCTTACCAACTCATTGACTTGTGGCTGTCTTTATTCTCCTCCTCTGTTTCTTCTGATGCTCAAAATGGACAGAAAAGAGTATTGCAGACATTCTGGTATTGCTGTGAATTACTCTGACCCCTTCAGTTGAGGGATAATCATTAGGGTCACCACCTTTCCCCATCCCCATATGTGTAAAATCTCCATGAGAAGCAGCAGTACAATAGATGTGGCTTTCCCAGTGGCTGAATCTCTGTGCTAGCATAGCTGCATTTGTTAAAATCCAGTTGTGTTCTGTGCAGCTGTTATAGGAGTAAAACCTCTCTTGGAATGCAGAGAAGGAAAGATGAGCTATGCTTCCCAGAAGGGGCCACTCTCACTGTATTTGTGAAACCAGCCCTAGATAGTAGGGAGCCTTGCAGAATATTCTGACTTGGAGACAAAGAAGGGCCAATGGGGTCCTTCCCCATAATTCTTTTCCACTCACATACAGGTTATAGGTCATGGCACCAGGAAATAAATAGGTTTTTGTGATTGAATGACATTTCTGGTAAGATCGCTAGTGGTGTAGTGGTTAGAATGTTAGACTGGGATGTCTCTACCTGGGCCAGATACTCTCTTTCAGCCTAGCCTACTTCACAGGGTTATTGCGAGGACAAAGTGCAGAGATGTAGAACATAATCTCTAAACTTTAATCTCTTTAATCTAATTGGAGGAAAAGTGGGATATATATGTAACTAATAAAGAGGTATATTATTCACACAACTATATCTGTTCAAGTATAATTCTTAACTAGTGGTAACAGAGCCTGAAAACAAGATTTTGCTGTCATCTAACACATAGCTAATATCTGTGTACACATTTGTGATATCAGGCCTGGAGCTGATTTTTTAAGAAGAGTTATAACCCAGCCCCTGACCATCAGAGTAACAGTAATAATATTTTCTTATTTCATTTAGTTGTGGTTACACCAACCCTATGAGGTAGTTCATTATTGTGGTCATTTTTAAGAAAACCCAAGGCTGATCAGTCCTGTCATAGACTCAGTGGCAGAGCAAGGATATAAACAGAAACAGGGAACAGGGAAGGCCTTAAGCTTGGTCCCAAGTGCAAGAGACAAGATTAAAAGTAAGAACATCCATCTGTTTAGATTAGCAAAAAGAAAGGTCAAAAAGTGATCTGATAAGAACCTATAAGCAGCTATTAGTGTCAAATGGCTTAAAGACCTCCCACCCCCCACCCCAGGAACAGAGAGAGGGCAGAGCAATCACCATCCGCTGGGAATTCAAGCTAGATACATTCCCATGAGTAAATCCCAGTGTTTGATATGGCCAGCATATGGTGTGGTATAGTCAGTTGTCCATAAAATTCAGCTCCAAACAAGGTTGTTTAACAAACACATTTTTCTCCTCTTAATCTAATGAAAAGAGGAGGGGAAGATTTACATTGGAGACAGATGATGAGGTCTCAACAGTACACTATCTCTTTAAAATTTAGGACTCTATGAACCTAATCCTATGAAGATTCAAAGAACACTGTTCTTTGCTCTCATGTGGAAATTCTTATGTCAAAATCTGAATATGCCTTTTTAAAAATGAACTTCCCTGTTAGGATAACTGTGCTACCTTTGTTAACTTTATAAATATAGAGACTAAAAAGAAGATGCGAGGCAAGGGGTTGGATGGCAGGGAAAGTATCACCATCCTTGGACACACCCTGCACTCTGTTCTAAGAATAAGTAACTTGTCATGGGTCCTGGGGCCTTTGCATCGGGGGTGGGGAGTATGTGGCCATCCAAATTCTGTTGGGCTCCTACTCCCATCAGCCTTAGCCAACATAGCCAATGGGGTCGGAGTTGCAGTCCAATAATATCAGGGGAGGGGGAGCACAGCTGCCAACCCCTGCTCTGGAGGCAGGAGATATTTTGCAGTGCCCCAGGAGAACAATTGCCAAATTGTCTGTAATATGCACAGCCCTGGAACATCATGTCTTTGAGGTGTCCAGTTGGGGCCCTCAAGTCAGCTCTGAAAAAGACAAGAAGCTTCTCTCCATCTCAAAGGATGGAGGAGAGTTCCCTAAGGAGGCTGTGGTGCCTTGGGCAGGGACTGGCAGGGTGGAGGTGGTGATGACAGCAGTGGCGCAGAGCAGTGTGGAGAAAGATGTGCAGCACCAGGATGAAAAATACCCTGTCCATGGACACGGCACGTTTTCTGAGGCCATGGTAAAGGCTGGCATGAGATACATGAGCCTTAGCATTGCTTTTGGATGTAGCAAAGGAAGGAGAAGGGCTAGGAGATAAATCTACCTTTGCTGCCTTCCTCTGTTTACTCCATCTCAGACCAGGGACAGAATACCTGTTCAGGACTAGGAGAGAAGCCCAGGAGTGAAGCAAGCATGCATAGGCAGGGTGTTTGAGCTTAGACAGGTTTGAATTTAGTGACAACAAGCACATGGCAGCAAAGAGCCACCCAACCCCCCTCAGTCTCACCTCTGCTTCAGCTTCTGGAGGTCATCTAGCAGATTGTCCCTCTCCACATCGACACGTGCTCGCTGGCTGGTCAGCAACTCTACCTGGCGCCGCAGCTCTCGCAACTCCTCTTCATAGATCTCAGCCACCCGCGTGGGCTCCTTGCCTTTGAGCCGGTTGACTTCGGCCACCATGAGCGCATTCTGCTGCTCCAGGAAACGTACCTTCTCAATGTAGTTGGCAAAGCGGTCATTGAGCTCCTGCAGCTCCACCTTCTCATTGGTGCGTGTCTGCAGGAACTCCTGGTTCATGGCATCAGCTAGGGAGAAGTCGAGGAGTTCTCCAGCCCCCTGGTAGGATGAGCGCAGCGGTGCTGAGTAGCTGGCTCGGAAGCTAGAGAGGCTGGGTGGGGCAGCACTGCGGGACACTTGGTAGACCCGAGAGGAGATGGAGCTGGCAGAGGAGCCCTTGGTGCCAAAGGAGGCCCGCGGGAAGGAAGGCGAGCCTGCCCCACCAAAGGTCCGGCGGTATGAGGACAGCCTTTGGCTGGAGGAGTAGGACTGGCTCATGGTGGCGGCTAGATGGGACGGAGGCAGAAAGGTTAACAGCTACTGCTCTGTGAGAGCAAGTCAGAGTCAGGATGGGATGGAAGCTCTGGCTATTTGTATCCCTGAGTCTTGACATCATTCAACTGTCCCCTCCCCGCTTCCCCCTGTTCCCAGTTTGGAACAGCTGTGGATTCCTCTGTCAGTTCAGTGAGAAATCTCTTGTGGGGCTGGGATAGGGAGACAGATAGAAAGATAGATGGCAGCAAGTGAGTCATGGGATGCAACAGTTCTCTTCCGCTTGGCAGCAGCTAGGCCTCGGCTGCTGGAGAGAGGGTGGGGGTGGATGGGCCCGGAATGTGGCCCTGGGCCTCAACAAAGATGGGTCAAGAACATGAAGGAGGTGTGAGGAGGTTATGTGGAAAATGCCAGGTTTGGAAAGTGAAAGGATTGGGGATAGGAGGGAGCACTGAAGGGACGGGACAGTCTCAGTAATGGAAAATATTTTCCAATGTGTAAACAGTTACACAAGGACCATGTGCTAGGAACAGAGAGAGAAAAAAAAGAAAGTATATATTAGGACATATAAATCCCACAAGAGCAACTAAAAATAAAGGTCTCCATTCAAATCTTTCTTACACACACCCCCTCAAGATTTGGGCAGGGAAAGCAAGTTCTTGTGGCTAGAAGTGAAGCCAAATTACTAGAAGCATATATTAAAGAGGTTAAGCAAATATATGTCAGAGGAGCTGGAGCATATTTAACTCTAAATTCAATTCAAGAGCTAGGGAACAGAGACCAGACTGCTTTGTGGACTATTTTCCCATTTATATCTCTGGAGACCAGGGTCTGAATCCCCACTCAGCCATGGAAACCTACTGGATGACCTTGGGCAAGTCACACTCTCTCAGTTCAGAAGAAGGCAAAGGCAAATCCACTCTGAACAAACCTTGCCAAGAAAAAAGCTGTGATAGGTTTGCTTTAAGGACGCCATAAGTCGGAAACTGCTTGAAGGCACACAACAATAAACCCAGTATAGTGCACCCAGTGGTTGTTCAATCCAAATACATTCCCCTGGGCCTGGGGTGGGATGTGAAGTAAAGAAAGTAAATAATCCTGGAGATGGTGGGTACTTGCAATGCAAAGAAGGCTTCACTGTTTTTTATCCACAGCTGAAATAACTGTTTCCAGCCAGAAGGGATGGATGTTTTTGCAAACCTGCCAAAAAAACACAAAGCCATTTTTACATAGGCCCCAAAGGGCAGTGCACTCTCCACAACCTGGATTCAGGAACCAAAAAGACACCTAATCTTGGGAAACAATGGAAATGGAGCTGTGGGAGACCTGGCTCCTGCTCCTGCTCTCCCTCCAACCGAACTTGGGGGCTGAGGCACTGACATTCTCCCAACCAGATAGTCTCAGCTTGCAGTGAGTTGCCCTGCTTATCATCCCTGTGCCCAGAATGGAGCCAGTCTGTGACATCAGAGGCTATACTCCTGAAATCTCCTCCCCCTCGCATTCCCAAGGTGGCAGCTACTAAACCTAAATAGTCCTGCTGCTATGCAGGCCTGTCAGCCTGCTATTCAGAGCCCCCCTCCAGGGGTGGTGGTGGGGACGGGTGGTGAAAACCATGTTAACCCTTTTCAGAACATAACAACATAAGAAGAGCACTGTTGGATCAGATCAAAAGTCAAGAATCTTATTTTCCCACAGTGGCCAGTCAGATGCCTCCATGGCAAGCCCACAAGTAGGATGAGATGGCAATAGCTTCTTTCATGTCCCAGCAGCTGATATTCTGAGGCATGCTGCCTCTCCTCTTAAGGGTATTGTATAGCCACAGTGATTAGTTAGTAGCCATTGATAACTTTAATCTCCATAAATTTGTCTAATCCCCTTTTAAAACTAGGATAAATTGTTGGGCAACACAATTTCTAGTACAAGCAAATTCCATAGTTTAATACGCTATATGGCCTTTGTGTACTCTGAATATCCCACCATTCAACTTAATGCAAAGACCCCAGGTTCTAATATTATGAGGATTGTTGTCTGTATTCAGTGTCTCTGCGCCAGTGGTTCCCAGCCTTGGTTCTCCAGAGTTCAATTGCCAGAATCCCCAGCCATCATAGCCAGTGCCCAGAATCCCTGAACACTGGTTATGCTGGCTGGGAATTATGGGAGTTGTACTCTAAGAACATCTTAGGGCCCATCTATAGGAGGCAACCCCCCCCCCCAGATTACTCCGCAGTAATGGCTAATGGTTTTTTGCCCCCTGCTCCAGCTTTGCATGCCTGGCAGTCAAGATGGCAGCCATGAGTGAATTACTCATGTTTTAACTTACCGGTACCTGAATTTGCCGTAGCCAAACCTAAAAAAAATCCTAAGTGTGATAGAGTAGTATTTCGCCTTTACTAAAAACACACACACACTGTTTTATCACACTCATTTGCTAAGGCAAAAATCAAACATTGTGGCTTCAGCGTTTGTGCAGCCAATCAGCTTTGCCCTTCTGATCATATGGGAAAGTGATTCAAAGAGAATCGCCAACGAGCAGGCGTGTGCACCCCCTCGCTGTTTTTTTTAAACTCCATGAAAAGCCATGAATATTTTTCCTGTGGAGTTTTTGCCCCCCTCCTTCCAATTACAGTGTAACGATGTACGATCCCAGTAAGGCAGGTAGGATTCTCAGTATTTTCACTGTTTAGACAGCCCCCAAGGTTTGGAACCACTGTTTTATACCATGCATCTTAGCTGTGTCATAGAATAATAGACTATGAAAGGACCGCAAAGGTCTTTTAATTTAACCCCTGACAATGCAAGAAATGTGTTGCTATAGCTGTACTTATAGGTAGTCATCAAGCCTCTGCTTTAAAACTTTAAAAACTCTCTTATTCACTTTCCTTCCCACAAAAAACAAAAACAAACCCAAAACTCCCCAAGCACTATAACCTTATGCAATACTGTTTGTATTGTTTTTACATTGAGCCACCTGGGGAGGGATCCACCCTTAAAGACACCCTTTAAAAATTGTTGTAAGTAAGTAATAACAATGTCCCAGCCTCCTGATCATTCCATTTTTTTGTCCTTTGATGCAACTTTCCCAGCTCTACATTTTTCTTTGTGAAATGTAGTCACCCGTACCGTATGTAACATTCCAAATCTGTATAAAAGGCATTACGATATTCGCAGTCTTTCAAGAGCTGACAACATGGAGCATCAGCGACACACTGCAGGGATTTCTGTGCCCTGAAGGGTGTGGCTTGGTCACTCATCACAATGGGGCACCATCTGTGCTTTCTCTGCTGAGAAGTAGATGGGGATTAGGAGACTGAGGAGAGGCATTCCAAATAGAGGGTGCTTGAAACAAGTCACGTCCATTATATTCTGTGGGGCCATGGTGTCCTCTAAAGGAAACATGGGAATCCCACTGGTAGATGTATTAATACACTTTTATTGAGCCTCCTAGAGTTTAAAAATACTTGGAAAATATTTATTTATTTAACTATTTATTAAAGCTCTTTTAAAAACTTGCTCTCCAGGTAAAAAATGTTCAGGAGTGGATACAGTCTTACCCATAGGCTTACAAAGGAAAAAGATGAGACACAAAAGGGAAAAGGATGGGGAATGGAGAGGAAGAAAGGAAGTAGTCTTTCAGCGGGTTTGGTGGAACAGTCCTGCTTACCTCTTTATCTCTTCCTGTTATAGCCTATGGGAATTGCATAGGGTTTATAAGGAAGTAAGTCTTCCAGCAGGTTGAATTCCAGCAACTGCATCCACATAGTTCTCATCAACTTTTGTAATTATGTCATTCTTGAATTGAA
This sequence comes from Gambelia wislizenii, assembly GCA_030847615.1. Taxonomy (NCBI): domain Eukaryota; kingdom Metazoa; phylum Chordata; class Lepidosauria; order Squamata; family Crotaphytidae; genus Gambelia; species Gambelia wislizenii. Next base: position 335,032,383 of record JAUMIR010000001.1, on the reverse strand, counting down.
ATTGAAATTCACAGAATTTTAAAGTGGCTAGATCACACCCTATGTCTTGAGTGGCCTCCAGACTCCTACCAATCACAGTTGACAGAGCCAATTATCAAACAATTATGAGAGTTCTTGCTGCATACATCTGGAGGGTACCAGGTTGCCAGCACTAAACTGCCTACCCAGGAAAAACTAATGGTGTTTTGGGGGCAGGGTTTAAAACAAAAAACAAATTTTGGTATGCAGAACCAGAGGAAACTTGGTTAATTGTATTTATACTGTACCTTTCTCCAATGAGCTCAAGGTGCTGTACATGGCTTTCCCCTTCCTCTTTTCACCCTCACAACCACACTGCGAGGTAGGTCAGGCTGAGAAAGACTGACAGGCCAAAGGTCAAACAGTGAATCTCATGTCTTAGTGGGATCTCAGCAAATGCAGATCTCCTACGTCCCAGATGAACATCTGAACCACTTGCTACAGCAGCTCTCTTTGATGGCAAATTTAGAACCCATAGCTAGCAAGAGCATGAGTACACCTTGCATGATGACTATTAAGAGAAATGTTGTCTCCAACGTAAAGAGCAAGCGTTTCTCCTTGAGCTCTCACCAGCACTGCCTTAGGCCTCCATGTGATGATACCAACAGTTCTCTAAGTCAAATAGCTCCACATATCTCCAATAATATTAGGGATTGGTTGGCTCTATGCAGATAAATCTACAAGAGACAGGGGAGATACATCTCACTTCCCTGCCAATTGTCTTGATTTGGTTATACCATTTTTTCAGCTGCTTTTAAAATGTCCCAGTTTCTCTTTCCTCTTCTCACTTTACCCTTTACCCTTGGCTTACTTCCATTGGTACAAACTGAGATCAAAGTGCAAACATTGTTTTCTCTCAATTAACTCAGGAGTGAAAAGAGGAGAAGGGCAGAATCTTGCCCTTCCCAGTAGATTCAGACTAAAGCAAACTGCTGCAGCCTCTCCTAACTTGTGTGTCTTTCCTCATTAACAACTTTTGCCATTTTGATCACACTCTGATGTTGTTTGGCCATATGTGTCCCAGTTTTCATCTGTGAAATGTTGAGGGTGTGGTCCCAAGATGCAGACATTTCTGAGCCAGAAGCCCCAAAACCACTTAAGCCAGTAAATGGTTTTGGAGTTCCAGGTTCAGAATATTCTGCAGTTTTGGTTTTAGGTGGCTGCCTGAAGAAGGCCTTAAGAGTATCAACAGCCCATTATGTGTCAGGCTTTTTAGCATCTTGAGATGTATGACATTAATCATTTGTGGATTTCTGCTTTGGAATTTTACCTCTTTTCATATTGCTAAAGCAAATAATATTTGTGACCTTACCGCAGTCCAGCAAAGGAAAAGCCAGGGCACAATACAATATGCCAATAAGTCCATGTGAAGTACACACAGAATCAAAATAAGAGTGGGGGGGTTGTCTCTCTCGTCTGCTCTCATATAAACACACACCCAGATTATGCATAAAACAAGCATGCATAATCTATACAATATCTGTAGTAATCTAAGTGCATGATTTGACTGGGGGCTTAGATTTCAAAGGCCTCCCATACAGTGCAATTTTATCCTTTTGGTATGCTGAACTTGGACCTTGGGGTCAGCAGTGGCTTCTACTTCTGTTCTAGATAATGATCCTCCTTGACCTAGATGATAAATCATACCCTCTTTTAATGTCTCCTCTAACTGCATTCTCTCTATAGCCCATGCCTGCCTTCCCTCATTGACATCACAACATATTTCAGCACTGTGGGAGCCCTAGAAAGCATAAAATCCCATCCTATGCTTCAATATACATCCTATTCTCCAGGAGCTGTAGTAGGACAGTAACAGACAGAAGGTGGACCATCATACTCTACTAGACAATTTCTAGGGGGGCACAAAGGGTCCTGCTGCTTACTGGGATTCCTACAAAGGAAGTTAGATTAGATTCTCATGGTCTGATCCAAGAAGTTACTAATAAATTTAAGAAACAGTACAATCTCAAGATCATGTGACTGTAGAGAAATCCTGGAAAAAGTCAAAAGCAGGGTGAATATGTCTTGCAAACACCGTAGTAGTAGTAACAGTAGCATTCACAGAACTAAATATATAACTAACTTATATTATTAATGTGCAACTAAATACAGTTAGTTCATAACTAAATGCACTAAATACCCTAAAGGCGCCAGATCCTGTCTGGAAGCCATGCCCTATAAGGAGAGGCTTAGGGAGCTGGGCATGTTTAGTCTGGAGAAAAGAAGGTTGAGAGGGGACAGGATAGCCATGTTTAACTATTTGAAGGGATGTCATACTGAGGATGGGGCAAGCTTGTTTTCTGCTGCTCCAGAGACTAGGACTTGGAGCAATGGGTTCAAATTACAAGAAAAGAGATTCCACCTAAACATTACTAAGAACTTCCTGATAATAAGAGCTGTTTGGAAGAGGAATACACTGCCTCGTAGTGTGGTAGAGTCTCCTTCTTTGGAGGTTTTTAAACAGAGGCTGGATGGCCATCTGTCAGGAATGCTTTGATTGTGTCTTCCTGCATGGCAGGGGGTTGGACTGGATGGCCCTTGAGGTCTCTTCCAACTCTATGATTCTACAATCTACGTACTCTTGCTTTATACATAGTTTGACTTGGATTGTTGCAGAACAAGACTCCTAGTGGAAGGTGAGCTGTGTTACAGGGAACTTTGCTTTCCATTACTGCTGTTCTTCCTGAGGAACACCTGACAGGTTTCTAAGATACCCGCAAAACATAGTTTGAAAGGCCAATGAAGGTTGCGAGAAACACTAGTCTTGAGCTGGTGGCAAAAGCTGGGTGGATTTAGGAGATTATCACACTGGACCCTATAAACTGTTTCTGTCCCGCTACCCCTCCCCCACCACTACATTCCCACCCCACTCCCGTCCCTGTAACAATTTTTTTTTCAAACCCTTCCCTTCCTGCACAATCTGAAGCACTTCCCCACCCTTCGGCAGTCTGGGCATGAATGGAGCTGTCACAAAGCTCCATTCATGTCCTGGAAAGCAAATCCCGCCCATTCTTGTGAGAGAACAGGCGGCGGGAAATTTAATTAGTAAAAATTAAAAGAAAAGAAAACAAGTGACAGAAAGCACAAAAACACACTAAAGGCTTAACAAACAGCCTGGGGAGCGGCGGGGGGGGGGAGGGAAGGGTGACACTTACCTGGCTGTCCTGATCGTATCTGGAAGTGTTCTGGCACAGACTTCCCGGTGACATCATGTGACGCTGGCATCGCGCCAGCATAATTGGTAATCTTTTCACTCACCTGTCATTCAATTTCTATAATGGAATGGGCTTCTTGTTGATGGCTTTTCCCCATTAATACGAGGAAGTGGGAGGGGAACAGGAGCAGAACGGGAGCATCACAGGACCGGGACGAAGTAGTCTAAAAGGTAAGCCTTTTAGTGGTTCCTGTTCTCCCTGTCCTGGGGTGTTTTCTCCGTCTGATAATTTCCTTAGAAGAGGGAAGCAGAGCTATTTGCAAAACATGAGCTGATTGTGGGTTTTGCCACTCAGCCATTCATCATTAGCTAAATCTTGGGGGAGTGGGGAGTTTGTGTTTATGCTACGTAAAAAAGTTATGCCTCACTTTTCTGAGAGAGATGGGTGTTTGACATGACACTTAGACGGCCTGTGATTTCCCATACTGCCAGCTTAGTCAAATATGTTCCCAAACTGCTTGCTCTGTGGGTGTTCCTCAGTGACCCTGTCCAACAAAAGCAAGAAGCAGATGTGAGAAAGTTGGGCAAAGACTTGCCATGAGCAGGGAACAAAGCTTGGAAAACTGACTTTTTGGACTACTGCTCCCAGCATCCCGCAACCAACCTGGGCAGTGGGACATCTACTACAAAAACATAACTTTTTCAAGCAATACAAAGGAGTCAATTCTTTAACAATACTTTCCAATGATCTGTTATTGAGCAGCCTGTCTTGCAAGTTGCCATTTTCATGAAAAGGAACCTATGCAAAATGGGAGTGAAGTTGCTGTTCATCACTCCATCCTCTGTACAATTGTGCACATCCATCCCTGCCTGCAGCTGTGACCCAAAAGGCAATGATCCCCCTCTTCTGCTAATTGCCTCCTCACATCCTGCTGTCTCCTTCCTCCCTTCCCTCAACTGGAGCACCTCCAAAGAGAGGGTAAGGTTGTGCTCATCCCACTGCTGCAGCCTGCAGCCTTCTTCCCTGACTGTAAAAGGGAAGGTATTTCCAGATGGGGATTGTCTCATCCCAACAATGTGTGGGAGGTGGAAATGATGGGGAGATGCAGAAAGCCAACACAAGCTAGAAAGCAGCTTCCCCTTCCCATTCAGTTGTTATGCCTGCCTCCTCCACAGCCCCCCACAAGCCTTGGCCTCTTTGTGGCCCCTTGCTAACCCCTCCTACCACCCCCTCCAATGTTTTCTGTTTCTAGCCTCCAAAACACAAACTCTCCCCCACCCCAATATGGAATTATAGGATTATAAAACCAGATAGAATACTGACACTGGTTTTTTAAATACCACTTAAAAGTAAATAGATCCTTCAGAAGAACTGTCAGCTAGGGGACTGGTTAAATACATGAAAGCAGAAATAGTGATGGATATTTTACTGTTTGCTTTGTAATGAAATAGCTCCTTATATAGTTATAAAGCAATTGTGTTCACTTGTGTTTTTCATAACTCAGTCCTATACAGATGTAAACTAAGAGATACAACCAAGCAAAGGGGTATTATTAGTGATGTGTGAGACCTGGTATGCATTACAGCTCTCACTATACTTTATGCGTGGTTGAGTTGGCTGCTGATCCAGCAGTACAATAATAACTTTTTGTGATATTACTGGATGACACTGCGTGCCTATGCTTCTGGGCAACAAATACTAAATGTGTTTAATCAGTTAAGAACCTCTTGAAATGATAAGACAAAAAAAAGCCAGTCTAACCTAGGAGATTATCAGATGAGTGTCCAAAAATGTTCTTGTCCCACTGTATTTAAAAGTACAAGTGTCCCAACACAATAACCCTTTTTATCACACATTGCTCTAATAACGGGAAAGAGCAGTCCCAGTATTGTTGGAGGATGACAACTAGTGCTGTTTACTTCTGCATTCGCCGGGGCAGGTGATCTCAGCGGTTATCATGAGAAGACGCAAGTGTGCTTCAAAGTCTAAAAACACCAAAATGAACAAAGAAGATGAACACACAAGCACTGAAACACACTTTACAATATGCCAGCAAAATGGGGAGGTTCATAAAAAGAATGTCCCATGCCTAGTTTTTTCATTCTCACCAGGAAGAGTTCTGGTGGGGACTGCCCATTGATGCTCTACTCACAAGAGCATAATGGGACGCAGTTTCAGACACTTGCAATACCGTGGGGGGAAAACACCATCAGTGACCAATTGATGGCTTGGGCTCTCTTAAAAAAAAAGAACGCCTTATTCAAGGCAGTAGAATGCTTCGAGAACGCAAGGAGTCAGTGTCATGTGATAGAGAAGCCCTTTCACGGTATCCTCTTTTCATTATCATGCCATATTTGCTGCATCTGATAATCTCCCTGGAAACCATAGGGAAATGGATATTTAATGGAAAGTGAAACATTTTTTTCCTTAGGACATGAAAGGACATTCTGCCATGATTTCTTGTGATTAATTACATGACTATGAATGTCAGTGTTAAATCTTTTCCTTCTAACAAATTATCATTTGTTATCTTTGTATTTTTTAAGCTATCGTTTTTATAACAACAACTTCTACATCTTCTTCAGAACAACAGCAATAATATCATTGTCATCTTATTCTACAACTTATATAGTGGGATTTGATTCTAAGACCCCCCATGGATACCAAAATCTGTGGATGCTCAAGTCCCATTATATACAATGGCATAGTAAAATAATGACCCTTATATAAAATGGCAAAATCAAAATTTACTTCTTTGATATCTTTCTATCTATCTATCTATCTATCTATTTACACACACACACACACACACGCATGCAGTAGGACCCCTGTATCCACTGATTCATTATCCACTGATTCAATTATCCACGGGACACAAAACAGCACATCTACCATAGAGTCTTCCTAGAAAATGTGTCCCCTCTGGCCATTTTCTAGGTTCTCCAAGGCAACTCTATGGTATTTTAAACCAGAAATCCCATTATTTTCAATGGTGTTCACTATTATCCATGGTTTTCTGTATCCATGGGGGATACGGGGGTCCTACTGTGTGTGTGTGTCTACACAGACACACACACGTGCTCGCACACACACATATATTCAAGCCGTGGATGGGTGGAATCTGTGGATGGCAAATCCATGAATACAGAGGGCCAACTCTGTAAACTTTGTAAATATGAGGATGATGACAGAGTGGCTTTGAGGTGATGTCTACCAAGGAGACTGTTTAGGGAGAGCAGGGTTGTGTGTATATGTGCCTTCAAGTCACCTGTTGACCTATGAATTTCATAGGGTTTTCTAAGGCAAGGAATAGTCAGAGGTGGTTTGCCCACTTCCTTCCCTTGATATACAGCCTACAGCACCTGGTATTTGCAAACTCTTATTTACTCTTGCTTGGTTGCCCCCTCTCCATTTCAGATCATGGGTAATTCCTTCTAGAAACAGCTATATTTTTGGTTACTGTATAGGTTATTTTTTCAATAACTTACAAAGATAGTAATGCTGGTCTACAGGATGTGAAGACAAAATTCACAACAGAACAATACCTTTATTTGTTGTTATTTATCTTCAAGTCAGCTCTGACTTATGGCAACCCTTTCTATGGATTTAATGACAAGATTTGTTCAGAGGAGGTTTACCATGGCCTTCCTCTTTGGCTGACAAGAGTGTCACTTGCCCAAGATCAACCAGATGGTTTCTGTGACCAAACAGGGATTCAAACCCTAGACTCAAAAAGCCCTACACTTGAACCACTACACCATGGTGACTCTCTAATACCTCTATTTGAACCAGTCTAAATACAGTAAAGCATATAAGATTCTGAGTTCTTCAGGAGCCCTTTCACACTACACAATCATAGCATTATGGTTCCACTTTTATTGCTGTATAAATGGCTGAGAATTCTAAATACTCCCTCCCTAAACTGCCAATCCCAGGATTCCTTAGGATGGAAACATGGCAATTAAAATGGAATCATAGCACTATACTTGGGTACGGTAATATGTAAGGGTCCTAGAACTCTTTGTTCAGCCAGGTGGTACCAAAAAAACCCAAAAAACACAAGGTACAGGATGGGGGAAGAATCAGAAAATTCCAAAATTAGGCCACGTGTTGTGGCCATTAGCTTTGCAGTTAGACTCCGTCCCAAGATAGATATTACACACTGACCAATACAGGCAAATTTGAAGATATTAGGCTACATTAGCAATTCATTAGTTTGCAGTTAGACTCCGTCCCAAGATAGGGATTACACACTGACCAATACAGGTAAATATGAAGGCATTAGGCTACATTAGCAAATCATTAGTTTGCAGCTGCCATCTTGGAACAGAGTCTAACCACAGACCTCACACCAATAGGCTTCAGGGTTGTTGTTGTTTTTAAAACTTTTTGGCTATTTCTTCCCCTACCCCCCTACTTTTTGTACTGTCAGTACTGCTGAAGAATTCCGGAAAACTGAACAACGTCCATGCCTTTGTGGCAATTCACTGGTCCCAATAAATGTGTTACTCATCTGTAGATTATGTGGTTTGAAATTGCTGTTACAAGGAAGGCTTATAAATATATTAAACCAAGAGCTGGTATTGAAGACTCATCCAGACACTGACTGAATTCGTGTCCCCATTTCAATCCCAAGTCTGCCATGAACTCCCTAGATGGATTTGGTAGACTGTTCTCTTTCGAGGACTCAGATCTCACACCTAGAAAATGGGGATAATATAATAATATAAAATTATTTGACATGATTGTTCTAAAGATTGCAGCAGATATGAAGGGCTATATCCATGTGAAGTACTACTGTTATAGACTCATAGAATCACGGATTTGGAAGAGTCCACAAGAGCCATCCAGTCCAATCCCCTGCCATGCGGGAATACCCAATCAAAGCATTCCTGACAGATGGCCATCCAGCCTCTGTTTAAAAAAGAAGGAGATTCGACCACACTCCGAGGGAGTGCATTCCACTGCCAAACAGCTCTTACCACTAGGAAGTTCTTCCTAATGTTTAGATGGAAACTCTTTTCCTGTAGTTTGAGTCCATTGCTCTCTGGGGGCTGTCTAAATGGTGAAAATACCCCTCATGGAATTCACTGGGAATCCTACCTGTCTAAATAGGTTCCTGCACCAATCCACACTGTTCGGAAGGAGGGGGCCCAAAATGGCAAAAACATGGTAAAAGCCTTTGCGGCTTTTCCTGTGCTTTTTTAAAAAGACATGAGGGGATACACATTCCTGCTTGTTTGGACCATTGAACGACAGTAAATTTTAAGGGAAGCACAAAGCTGCTTGGCCAGGTGAGAGTGAGGGGTGGGGCTTGCTAGCAGGGCAAGCACCTACCGCTGCCATGTTGGATTTCCGCCTTAGTGATCGCTCTCTAAGGCAATAAAATAGGATGGTTATTTTTTGTTTTGCTTTCCTATAAAATTGAAAAATCACTTTATTGTTCCAGCATGCCTTGGGCAGCTTTTAAAAAAATGGTGGCAGTGAAGAACTAATGTGAGTAAATTACTTGCAGCTTCCATCCAGAATGCGAGGCTTATGGGGGCTTCTGAGGCCTGAAAACCATGAAGACATATTGCTGCTGCTGCAAGATGCCATTACTATGAGGTACTCCATTTTTCCACCCTCGTGTAAGTGAGCCCCTAATCTCTGGAGAAACAGAAAGCAAGCTTGTTCCATCCTCAGTATGACATCCCTTCAAATATTTTAACACAGCTATCATATCACCTCTTAACGTTTCTTCTCCAGGCTAAACATACCCAGCTCCCTAAGCTGCTTCTCATAGGGCATGGCTTCCAGACCTCCCACCATTTTTGTCGTTCTCCTCTGGACTCATTCCTGCTTGTCAATATCCTTTTTGAATTGTTGTGCCCAGGCCTGGACACAGTATTCCAGGTGAGGTCTGACCAAAGCAGAATAGAGTGGCACTATTACTTCCCTTGATCTAGACACAATACTCCTATTGATGCAGCCTAGAATCGCATTGGCTTTTTTAGCTGCTGCATCACACTGCTGACTCATGTTCAGCTTGTGGTCCACTAAGTTATAAAGCACAATGCACATCCCCCAATTTAATCTTGAATATATCTAACAGCAGATATGCATACCTTTCTGCAAATCTTCCCATCCCCACTCCTCACACAAAAACCTGACATGGTGTCCTGGGTTCATAACTTATAAAAGTTCAGTTATCCTTGTGGGACTGTCTTTGAAATAAAATGAAACAAACTCTGCATAGGACCGCAGTGTAAGTATTCTGTTTCTGCTGCTTCCTCAGCATACCCTTGAAGATTTCACATAAGAGAACCAGGAGTGTAACTAGGATGGCAAAAGTTACTAATGAGGAAGAACTCACAAGCTTGGAAAGGCTGCATCAGTTTGCTTTTGCCTGAGTCTACACCCTCTCCCCCATTCGAGTTAATTGAGTGCAAACTACTTTTGCACTTTGGAGATTATCAGACACAGCAAAAATTACCTTAGCAGAACACCAGGACGACGTTACTGTCCCGCGAATGGGACCCAGTTTCAGACAACATCATCCTCATTGTGTTCTGCTCCTGTGCTGCATCCATTAGTAAGGTGTCGCTTTTCATTGATGGGACCTTACTAACAGCTGCAACACAGGAGCAGAACATTATGAGAACAAGGATGTCTGGAACCGGGTCCCGTTTGCAGGGCAGAAACATCATCCTGGCATTTTGCTAAGGTACTTTTTGGACACATCTGATAATCTCCTTTGCATTCAGTTTGCGGTAACTGACATAAGTAGACGACAAAGAGTAAAAGTTGGAGGAAGAGAGAGAAGCTGTGACATTTTAAAAGCAGCTGAAAAACCAGTTCAACAGAGGATTAATTGGAAGGCCCCTGCCAAATCAGGACAGCTGAGGATATGCCTCAGTTGTTCAGAAGTGATGTTTAAATTCAAGGAGGGACATGTTTCCTGTAATGCCCACTTAAGAAAAGAGAGGATTCATGGTGGGTGAGTCTCAGGGTCCCATAAAGCTGAAAGGGGCATTGTGAGATGGTGGTGAGAGTCTGTGGTAGACAGGGTTGGGCTAAGACCTGCTGAGGCCCTTAGCCATGCCACATTTAAGAGGCCCCATAGCATTATGTACAGCTTGAAATTTCCCTCCCTCAATCTCTTTCTTTCTTTCTTTGGACGTTATCAGATTAGTGTCTAAAAACGCTGTAATTTGGAGATTGAGGAAAGTAGAAACACAGTGGCATGATTACAGTAATTATCTCGCACGTCGCTGTAATCGTGCAATACTACTGCCACGGAATTATTGCACAACCACCACTAGTGATTTTAGAATGGATTGAAGCTCGTGCTATAGTAACATTTGGTCCGCCCTGGCCTCACATCGGGAGGCATGGAGACGCACTATCCACAATGCTGCAGCCTTATTTGAGAACTCACGCCGAACAAGTCTTGAAGAGAAATGACAACGCAGAAAGAATCACAACCCGGAAACATCACCCAAGGAGACCTTTTGTTGTGCTTTCTGCAACTGGACTTGTTTATCTCGGACTGGCCTTTTTAGTCATCAGTGCGCTTGCAGAAAGCGCAGGATGAGTCCTTCCTGAATCTTCCTGAATTTTCTTGAATCTTCCTGAATTTTTGAAGAAAAGCCAAAGAGAGAGCCTTCTAATGACAAAGTATTAATGCCTCCTGCTGGCCAGCACATGTGCCTTTTAAGTAAAAAATTCTCTTACTTCCATGATTTTGCATGGGCGAGATAGATGCGACTTCAGTGGGATGGAAAAGAAAGGGCTTAAAGTATTCCTTTCTATTGGAAGGAAAAGAAGTCCAGAGGAAAAGAAGTGGGGTAGGAAAGAAAGGACTTAAAGCATTGCTTTCTGTTGGAAGGAAAAGGCATCCAGAGGGAGAGAATGGGGTGGAAAAGAAAGGGCTTAAACCATTGCTTTCTATTGGAAGGAAAAGAAGTCCAGAGGAAAAGAAGCAGGGTGGGAAAGAAAGGCTTAAAATCTTGCTTTCTATTGGAAGGAAAAGAAAGTCCAGATGAAAAGAAGCAGGGTGAGAAAGAAAGGGTTTGAAATCTTGCTTTCTATTGAAAGGAAATGCAGGATGATGCAGTCATCATCACCCTGTACAAGAAAAAAGGAGCAAAATCCGATTGCTCAAACTATCGAGGCATAACACTGCTCTCTATTGCTGGAAAAATCCTTGCAAGGATACTCCTGAACAGATTAGTTCCTGCCATTGCCGAAAAACTTCTTCCTGAAAGCCAATGTGGCTTCAGAGCCAATAGGAGTACTACAGATATGGTATTTGCCCTTAGACAACTGCAAGAGAAATATAGAGAGCAGAACAAGGGTCTCTATGTAACATTTGTTGACCTCACCAAAGCCTTCAACACCGTGAGTAGGAAAGGTCTGTGGCAGATCCTGGAAAGGCTAGGATGTACCCCCCAAATTGCTTAAAATGATTATCTTGCTACACGAGGGCCAGCATGGTCAAGTCAGATATGGCGATGCTCTTTCAGAGCCCTTTCTAATAACTAATGGAGTGAAGCAAGGTTGTGTTCTTGCGCCAACTTTATTTACAATCTTCTTCAGCATGATGCTCCAAAGGGCTACGGCAGAGCTCGAAGAGGACAACGACATCTATATACGTACTGATGGTAGCTTGTTTAACTTAAGCCATCTGAGGGCTCACACTAAGACTCTAAACTATCTAGTCCGTGAGCTGCTCTTCGCCGATGATGCTGCCCTTGTTGCCCACACAGAAGCAGCTCTGCAGCGCCTAACATCCTGCTTTGCAACAGCTGCAGAGCTCTTTGGGCTGGAAGTCAACCTGAAGAAAACAGAAGTTCTTTACCAGCCTGCACCACAGGACGAACACCACCATCCCCACATTGCCGTCGGCAATTCTGTGCTTAAGTCCGTGAACATTGTAAAAAGAGTGATATTGAGAGCCATTGACGGGTTTTGCCCATCAGTGAAAAGTGGTGCCTACTTAACAGGTGCAGTACGAATGGAGCACGGGAGGAAAACGATGTCATGCGATAATGGGAACCCATTTGTGCTACTAACCTGTCAGAGTTGCACAATTTCAGCCTCATGTGATAATGTCCTGTCTTCTTTTTCTTTCTACGTATCTGTATATTTTATTTTCTTGTATTTATTGGCCTCTCATAGTCAGAGGCCCTAAACTGCAGCTTACTTCACTTGTTTCTGGCACTCCTTGAGCAAGCAGGGATCACCAGCATTGAGGCCATGATATTGAGAACACAGCTGCGCTGGGCAGGGCATGTGTCTAGGATGGAGGACCATCGCCTCCCCAAAATAGTACTCTACGGTGAACTTGCCACGGGTCAGCGTAAGAGGGGCGCTCCAAAAAAGCGATACAAAGACTCCCTGAAACAACATCTCAGGCTTGGCCAAATTGATCACCAACAGTGGTCCGCCCTGGCCTCACATCGGGAGGCATGGAGACGCACTATCCACAATGCTGCAGCCTTATTTGAGAACTCACACCGAACAAGTCTTGAAGAGAAACGACAACGCAGAAAGAATCACCACCCAAAAACATCACCCAAGGAGACCTTCTGCTGTGCTTTCTGCAACCGGACTTGTTTATCTTGGGTTGGCCTTTTTAGTCATCAGCCCGCTTGCAGAAAGCGCGGGATGAGTCCTTCCTGAATCTTCGTTTGCGAAGAAAAGCCAGAGAGAGAGAGAGAGAGAGAGGTACAAATCAGGCACTGGCAGTAGTGGAATCTTATTTTTGTACAACTAAAGCTTTTGCCTTCATCTTTGTTTCCGCTGCCACTGGGATTTGGAAACCTGAGACATCAAGATGTGAGGAAGGTCAGTTATGAGAAGGGGGGGGGGCTTGTAATGAGAGCTAGTCACAGCCACACCCTACCCAAGGAGCACATCCTGGTGCCAGGGAGACAGGGAGCAGACAGGCTGTTTTCACTTGGGGGAGACAGGACTGATTTATGAGGAAGGACTAAAGTAGATGTGTTCGTCTTGGAGATGGCCAGGTGTGGAATGACAGCGAATGAAACGACAGGTGGCAAATACTGGCTGGGTGTGGAGCGTTGGTATTCACTACAGGCTCCTGTTACCTACCCTGACAGCCCCCATCTTGGAATATCACATAATTGGCAATATTTAATAATTTGGCTTGCTGTGGCCTTCCATGTGGATGGTAAGTAAACCAGGGACCCCCTGATGCCAAGGTTGGAGTCATGTACAACCTAGGGAGGGGCCTTTGGAAATTCCCAGACAGGTCATACCAGGTCAGAGTTGACACCTTGAGATGAGTCATTCACTAATCCACTCAATAATAGCACAGTCCTCAATGGCTGCAAAACTGGTTTTTCCTCTTCCCTTCTCCCTGACAATAGAAGTTGCCTGCTCCTATTCAATTCTGAATATATTGCCTATTAATTATTGTTAACTCTTCCGGATCACCCTTTGTTTTAGCCTGAGAAACTCTGAGAGATATTGTATTCCACTCTAAACCCCATCCATTCAGGGGAATTATCACATATAAATATTGCACCACCAAAGTGTATCTAGATCCTCTTCCTTCCAACTCCACGGCAGTCTGTATTACCAGTCTGCCTTCCAGACTCCATCTCTGCCAGTTTACTCTGTGATCTCAGCTCTATAGGATTGGTATAGTATATCCCACAATCCCCTCACTCTATTCCTCTATCCAAATGCTTCCTACTATATTGGATAGCCTTGTGTGATTGCTTGAAGCCTGAATGTTTGTGTAAATACATTTACTATTAATTTCCAATAAAGATAATTAGATTGTACTAGCTGGACCTGGCATACCATATGCCATTACAAATCTCTGCCCCCGCCATCCCCTCTGCTTTTTCTGCCCCACTGCCACCCCATCTGCTTGTTCTTCCCCCTGTCATCCCCTCTGTTTGTTCTGTCCCACTGCTGCCCCCTCCACTTGTTCTGCCCCCTGCCACTGCCTCTGCTTTTTCTGCCCCACTGCCACCCCCTCTGCTTTTTCTGCCCCACTGCCACCCCTCCCTCCACTCATTCAGTCCCTTGGCCCCCACCCCCTGCACTCCAGCACACACCACATCCACCCCCATGGTTCTCCCTCTCCCTCTGTGTCGGCCATGTTTGGAATCTACATGGTCCCGCCTCCAGTGTGCTGATTGGCTGCCCAACAGACCTGTGATTGGTTGGTCAGGTCCCTAAGCAGCCAATCAGCACACTGGAAATGGCAACATACCCAAGAGAATTAGATAGATAGATAGATAGATAGATAGATGTTCTGGCTTAGTCTCCTCCATTACTACCAGTACATATAGGTCAAAAGAGCCTGCCATTCTCCAGTCTCTGGATGTCATTTTGAGCTAATTAAATATTCCCCAAATTAATATTTGGACACGCATGGAAATTCCACGGACACTAACAATTCAGCTAACACTCCCATGGCTATTAGAGTGGGCTGCCTGTCCCTTCTCCCAACAGTAGACCTTAGGATGGTCCTCTTTGTGGATTAATGGTTGCAATGAGGAAGCAGAACTAATAAGAAGAATAATTATGAGTTGCATATAAATGTGAGAGAATGGGAGTGTCTACAATGGTGAAAAATTTCTGTTTCAATTCACATTTTCCTGGTCTGCAGTGGCCCCATTAATGCCACACACATCCTTTTTAATGCAAAGTGAGAGCGGCATTACCAGGCACACATTTCCCCCAGGCTAACTCACTTGGGTGAAGAAGGGTGATCCTGCTATAATCATGTGTCCTATACTTCCCATTATTTTTGGTCACATGGCCATGGCGGCTGCACTTTTACCCCTCTCCCATTGTGCATGTGAAAGGGCATCAGCCATCCTACTAAGTGAAGCGGTATGTTGAGTTTAAATGCCAATAGGTGGAGATGTGCTAATACTGATATGCAAGTATCTACACAAATCAACAAATGAATAAGGGTGCCTGCATGCCAGGAAAATGTAAATACAAACAGGGGAAGTACCCTTTCCTGGCAGGAATGATCAGGTGACTGCCTGGCCCAGGCAACCTCCCACCAACCTCTACCACCCACCAAAAACTCCACCCCTGACTCCACACTGAAGGTGTTCCAGACTGCAGGGCACATGTACAATAAACCAGTTTTTCCAGGAAAGGGTGGAGTAAAAGGCCATTTTTAAAAATTGTATTTAGACTCCTAGGCATGAAAAAGAACCCTATTAAATTTGAATCCTCAAGAAGGTTGTGTGTTCAACAAGCACCAGGTACAAGGTATGTTTTTTCCCCAACAGTGTAGACAACCCCAAAGTTTATTTAAGACATCTGGAAACATTTTCTTTCATTGGGACACAAAATAAATACTTATCTGTAATAGTAATGCTTATGATTGATTGGGTGATGTGATTTCATTTGAGTTGTATATCCCACCTTTTGCCAAAAAATTATTTAACAATTAAATCAGATAAAACAAGTTGCATCAAAATATAAAAGAAATTAATGAAAATATAAGGCAAATTGAAAAGCAGATAAAACACACCAATAATAATATCCCTGCTCAGTGAAAAGTAGGGTTCCTGTAAGCATTTCAAGCAATTGCCCCCACCTGTTGCCCTTCAGATGGCTAGGGATGATGGCAGTTGTGGTGTAACTCATCTACAGGGCAACGGATTGAGAGAAAGTTGTTCTAAAGTCCCATGTAACTATGACAGAGCATGAGCATGGTGCCTCTCATGGTGCATTTGGCTCCTTTTTTGTGTACACATTCTGGTGCTCACATGAGTGTCCATGGACTTGAGCAGTAACACTTGAGAGTCCTACCACACTTGCTAACAGCTGCTATTACTCTCTGTTGCAGAGGGGTTGTCTAAACAGTGAAAATAAACCTCATGGAATTTGCTGGGAATACAACCTGTCTAAATGGGATCCTGCATCAATCCACAGTATTCAGAAGGAGGGGAGCCCAAAACAGCAAAAACAACACTGGAAAAGCCTTTGTGGCTTTTACCGTAGTTTTTTTTTAAAAGAGCGATGGAGTGTACATTCCTGTTTGTTAGGACAAGTGATTCGCTTTGAATTGCTTTCCCATACAAGAAGATGCGCATAGCTGATTGGCCGGGTGCCGCCATGTTGAATATTCGCCTTAGCGAGGGATCGCTAAGGCGATAAAACGAGGTGGGATTTTTAAATATCCTTTTACTTTGGAAAATTGCTCTATCATTCCAGTGCACCTTAGACAATGGAGATTATCAAATGGGTTAAATATGGCGTGACAAGTACACCAGGACATCACAAAAGGGCTTGAATATCAGACATTGTCTGTTATTTAAGCCCTTTCGTGATCTCTGCTTCTGTTCCCATGGCGCTCCTTTTTATTCACGGCTTAAGCCATGAATAGATCGCCCATTCCGTTTCTATGAGGGAATGACAGGTGAGTAAAAAGGTGCCCTGTTATGCTGGCGCAATGCCAGCGTCTGTGGGAGGTCCATGCCAAACACTTCCAGGTGCGATCGGGACAACAAGGTGACACATTTTTTGTACCCTCCCTGGGTTACTTGTATTTTTTTAAGTGTGTTTTTGTGCTTAGTGTAACGTCTTCATCTTTATTTTTCTTTTCTTTCTTTTTTTTAAATTTCCCACACGATCGTCCTCCCACGAGAACGGCTGGGATTTGCATTCCAGGAAGTGAATGAAGCTCTGTGAGCGCTGCATTCACTCCTAGGCTGCCGAGGGGGAGGGAGGATCGCGCTAAAGGTAGGTCTGAAAATTTTTCTATTTCTACCGTTACAGCGATGGGATGGGGACAGGAGAGGAGATTGCAAGACGGGGACGGGTTTTTTGTCCCTGTCTGATAATCTAAAATGTTGGTTAAAAAAAAAAAAAGTTCAATGGCAGCGAAGTCCTAATGTGAGTAAATCACTCGCAGCCGCCATCTGCCACACAAAGCTTCTGGGTGCTTCTGGAGCCAAAAACACCGTCAAGACAAGACGCTGCTGCTGAGAAATGCCATTACTGCGAGTTACTGTGTTTTTTTCCCCTTTGTATAGACTAGCCCAGAATTTGTTGCTGCATCACGACAAATTTTCTTTGATTTAACCATTTTCCTTAACTATTAAACGTGCATAGAAATAATCATATGTAATGTTTATTTAATCATTGTAAAATATTTATGTATTTCAAACTTGTTGGAAGTCATGTTGAAATATTTTTAAAAGGCACAATCATAAAAATGACAAGAAAAACAAAAGTGGATGTTACCAAGGTTTTCCTCCATGGTGCTTTTTAACAATAATGCTGTGTGGTCTCCAGTGGTAGAAGGCATCTCAGTGACCAGTCTGTCTCATTCCTTTCTCCCTCCTGCAGCTGGTGCAAGATCCCACCATTCGAATTGGGGGGAAATCTCTGCCTTACGCTGCAGTACCATACAGTAGAGTCCCCGTTGTTCTGACCTTCTGGAGAAAAGTTTCAGGGCACAAGGAGGAAAAGAGAAAGTGCATGAGCTGCCTTCCATACACGCAATTAGGATATAGCCCTTTGGGGCGTACTGATTCCTGTGTGATAATCACTCCCTTCATCTATTCTATGCCCTTCAACATTTCACAGATGAAAACCGGGACACATGTGGCCTAGCAACATCAGAGTGTGGTTAAGACCATGGAAGTTACTAATAAGGAAAGACACATAAATAAGTTTGGAGAGGCTGCAGCAGCTTGCTTTTGCTTGAGCATACTGGGAAGGGCAAGATTCTGCCCCCCTCCTCTTACCTCCCAGGTATTTAATTGATTGCAAACTACTTTTGCACTTTGAACTCAGTTTGCAGCAACTGAAGTAAGCTGAGGACAAAGGGAGAAGTGGGAGAAAGAGAGAGAAATTGGGACATTTTAAAAACAGTTGAAAAAGCAAGACAACAGAAGATTAAGGAGGGCTGTCGCCACATGACAGTTAGAGGGTATGCCAATCAAGTCTGTATGTGGCTGGTATCTGGCCTAGCAGGGAAGAATGGCTGGAGCATGGTCTAGCATGCCTGCTTGCTCCCTAGGCCTAGTTTGTAGTCCCCAGCAATCTCATATTTAAACAATGACTGTAAGAGGGAACAGGGCAGCAGAGGCACTTCCAACTTAGGGAAATTTTCTGTGTAGTTACATGTCTGTAAAAGGAGTGGGAGCCAGTGGCAGAAAAGGAGACAAATGTGAAGGCAGCCGCAGGCAGATATCCCAACTCTGATCTTATGCATAAGGCGGCTTGAATGAGGCAGAGGCAGCATCATCCTCATTAGGGAACAACAAGGCAGGGGAGAGGGCCAAGGGAGTTTACATTCTGGCTCTGCAGACTGATGCCTAGACCTTTAGGTAACACAGGCTACGTCTTCTCTGAAGAACACTGTGGCCAGAATCACGGGGGTGGGGGGGTGGGGGGTACAGAAGCTAAAAGCCTCACTTGAATAGCATCCCTCCATTTTGTTTGCCCGTTGGAGGGGGAACTTAGTTCTCTTCACAATCTCTTTGGCATCTCATGACCCTAGAAGCATAGAATTTGAAAAGTTGGAAGGGACTACAAGTGCCATCTAGTCCAGCCCTCTGCCATGCAGTAGTACACAAGCAAAAGACTTCAAAAAGATGGCCTCTTTTCAAAGACCTCCAAAAAAGGAGAACCCACCACCCACCAAGCAGTCTATCCCAGTGTCAGACAGCTCTTACCATCAATCAGTTCTTCCTAATGTTTAGGCAGAATCTCTTTTCTTGTAATTTGAATCCATTGGTTCAAGTTCTAGTCTCCGGAGCAGCAGAAAACAAGCTAGCTTCAACTTCTATGTGACATTACTTCAGGTATTTAAATATGACAATCATATAACATCTCAATCTTCTTTTCTCCCAGCTACACAATCCCAGTTTCCTAAGCTGTTCCTCTTGGGCCTTGATTCACAGACATTTTACCATCTTGATCACCCTCCTCTGAACACATTCTAGCTTGTCAGTATCTTTCAGCAAAGGTTCTTTACCAATCTGATGCCATCCAGTATTTCCTGGGCCACCTCACAACTCACCTCTGATTCCAGATCATTATGCTTCAGATCATATTGTAAACAATTCTGGTCCTATTTGTTCACCTCCCTTCATTGTAAAAACCACTCTTACTCTCTGCTTTTCTTCCTGGGTAGTTTCAGGGATGGAGGAAGGGAGCCCTGCAGCAGGTAGTTCCACAGATACTTTCCTAGCAACAGCAAAGATATGCTGTTGCAGTTATTAAAAAATGTGATGTTAATTCCAGAAGCTGTAAAAGGCAGGGAGCGCATATGGTATCCTCATACCACAAATGCTCCATGGGCTTCCTTAGCTGTCTGGATTTAGAAGGCAATTTGAGATGGTTTGATTTAATCCTCTTGTTTAGGACAACAATCTCAACTAAGGTCCTTAAGCACCCACACCCATGTCTGAAGATACTATGTAATTGTTTCGAAAGGAGATCACTATGGATGGGTTGAGGGGTTCAATAGTTACAGAAAGTTTCTAAGAGGACCCTAAGTGCAAAACATTATTGGGGGAGACAGTTTGGGAGTAGAAGTATGTTGGCCCATTCTGTTGTAACTTGTTTGACTTTTCTGACTCTCCCCTGACTCTGTTTGGATGTTTATGTGAAAAATGCAATGAGAGGATACTTTGGCTTTCTAGATCAGAATCCCAACTGCTACCATTCTAGTTATGAAGACTGTGGTAGATTGAAATCTTGACTTGAAGATCTACTTGGTAAGTAGACCAAGTCTATGAAAGATTATGCTACAATTTCTTTCTCTCAGTTAGTCTTAAAGGTGCTATAAGATCCCCTTGCTTATTGAAGATCTACTGGATTTTTTAAAAATGTGTTTGTTCCATCTTTGTTCACTTATAAAACTTATTGACTGCTGCTGGGTAAATTGCCATTATGAATTGCCATTTCATAATCTGACTTTACCGTGAGACTTTTGTGCGAATAAAGGAGGACAACTTACCAGTGGTGTCACTAGAGTTGGTGTCACTTGATGAAGTAACTCATGGTGTCACCCCCATGGACCACCTCTTGTACCAGACCATACAGAATCCTTAGTAATGTTTTTTATATTAATGTTACTAGTAAATCATAGTCCCCATGAAGCATTGCATGTAATGGCAATAGTAGTGACACAAACAACTAGCAAAATTAAAATTACACCTTTAAATTACAACACCAGAGATATTTTTTTAAAAAAATACATTTCTACTAAAATGCTGCACAAAAATTTTATAGACAGTCATTTTGGTGTCACCCCCTCTGATGGTGTCACCTGGTGCAGTCCGCATCCCCCTAGTGATGCCACTGCAACTTACCAAGATGATGATAAAGGGTCTGGAAACTCCCTATGAGGAATGGCTGAGGGAACTAGGTATGTTTAGTCTGTAGAAGAGAAGGCTAAGTGATATGATCATAGCTATTTTTAAATATTTAACAGGCTGTTGTATGAAAAATTGAGTGAACTTGTTCTCTGCTGCTCTGGATGGTAGGATACAAACCAATGGATGCAAAATTTGAGATTCTGACAAAACATTAGGAAGAACTTTCTAGTGGTAAGAGTTGTTCAACAGTGGGTGGACTGCCTGAGAGGTGGTAACATCTCCTTCACTGGAGATTTTTGAACAAAGCTTGAATGGTCACCTTTCAGGGGTGCTTTAACTATGCATCACCTTTCTTACGGGGGTGGACTAGATGACCTTTGGGATCATTTTGAGCTCTACAGTTCTATGATTCTATAAACCCTTTGTACACCTCCATCTGGATCAGATTCATTGATCTGTGACACTCTGGTGGTCTATACCTTGAATCTCTTCAGTACGATTATTTTATTATTTTCTGTTACATTATACTGTTGTCCCTTCATATTCGCTGGGGTTTGGTTCCAGGACTCCCCGTGAATACCCAAATCCATGAATACTCAAGTCCCATTATGTACAATGGCATAGCAAAATGGTGTCCCTCATATAAGATGGCAAAATCAAAGTTTGCTTTTTGGATTATTATTTTTTAAAGAATATTTTCAAGCCATGAATACTTAAATTTGTGGGTACCAAATCTGTGGATATGGAGGGATAACTGTACATGCTCTGTGCTTAAAGGCCCATTTAATAGACTTAAATCCAGTTACTCCAAGGGACTTTACCTTATGATATCAATAAATCTTAAATATTTTTGACAGATCCTGGTAATTTACTCACTGCTACCTGGGAAATCAGGAAGTATCTGGACCAGGAGTAACTACAGAGAAGCTGTCTGTCACTTAGAGGGTTTGTTTAGGGGTCAACGTTTCAACATGCTAGTAAGTATTGTGTGATGCCATCTGAGATAGGAGGGTACGAATATGTAGGCCTCACATATGCAGAGATGGAAATAAGCTTATACTGTGCCAGGAACTAAATGGCAAGTGAGCAGAACACTTTCAGATATTATAGAAGGATGAGTAGGAACAGAGAGATTTAAAAGTGACTGGAAGGGAAATTATACCAAATTAATTTTTGCTCTTCTTCCAGTTTATGTGAGGGGAGGAGATTACAGTTCCCATTAGCCACAGCAAGCTTGGTCAATGATTGGGTATGATAAGAGTAGTAGTCTAAATAGGGTCGCCTTATCAGAACTATCTCAGGTGCTGAGATTTCAAGGCCCAAACCTGAGACCTAGGGGTGACAATACGTGCAAAAGGGATCTAGGAGTTTTAGCAGACCACTAGCTGAACATGAGTGAACAGTGTGATGTGGCAGCTAAAAAAGCAAATGTGACTCTACGCTGCATCAATAGGATAGCGTTTAGATCAATGGAAGTAATACTGCCACTCGATTCTGCTTTGGTCAGACTTCACCTGGAATACTGGGTCCAGTTTTGGGCAGTACAATTCAAGAAGGATATTGATACATTGGAACATGTCCAGAGGAGGGCGACCAAAATGGTGAAAGGTCTGGAAACCATGCCCTATGAGTAGCTTAGAGAGCTGGGTTTGTTTGGCCTGGGGAAGAGAAGGTTAAGAGGGGGCATGATAGCCATGTTTAAATATTTGAAGGGATGTCATATTGAGGATGGAGCAAACTTGTTTTCTGCTGCTCCAGAGACTAGGATACAGAGCAATGAACTCAAACTACAAGAGAAGAGATTCCACCTAAACATTAGGGGGAACTTCTTGATGGTAAGAGCTGTTTGGCAGTGGAATATGCTGCTGCCTGGGAGTGTGGTGGAGTCTCCTTCTTTGGAGGTTTTAAAGCAGAGGCTGGATTGTTGGGAATGCTTTGATTGTGTATTCCTGCAGGGCAGGGGGTTGGACTGGATGGCCCTTGTGGTGTCTTCCAAATCTGTGATTCTATGACAACCCCTTGTGATGTCACAGGGAGAGAGGCCCTAGCGGTATTACAAAGGGCAGACCTGGTGATGTTATTAAGCATCAACCACAGTTCCACAGAGTATACCGTTCAAATCAAAAATACCAAGTCTAACAAATGAGGAATACAAACACACACACACACACACACACAATTTTAAGGCAGTGCTCTCATCCTGAGATTCCTCATCTTCACCATGAAAACTGGAGAAGAGAGGCCAGGTCCTGAGATCTGGTAACCCTAAATCCAAAATACCTGGGGAGTACCATATTGCAGAAGGCTGCTAAGCAGAGAAAAACTGGCCAAAGAAAGCTGCATATAAGGAGAGTGGGGGGAGGGAATTTCTGAAGCAGGATTTTTAAACAGCCTTATGGGGAGAAGTAGTGAAAACTGAATCAGTGACACGGGGAAGAGGTTGCTAAATGATTTTATAGCTTTGTTTCTGAGAGATGTTTGTGCGTCTCTGTAGGAGCCTAGGTTACTAGACAGCCTATATTTTTGAAAGTCATTATTTGTTTCAGGATATTTCCATCCCGTTAAACAAGAATAGATTTTACCACTTTTGACAGAGGCCTCTTATTTTGTTTCAACACAAAAGCTCCAAAATACATCCCTTATTTTTGACATTTTACTCAGGCAATCACAATGGAGAACTGTAGAGAGATGAGTAGGGGCTGATGTGATAGATGGGTGGCAGTTGTGAGTGGTGGGGGTGGGTGATCCATTTTTGGCAGCTCCTGTCTTTGCCTGCTCTCAGAATAGCTGCTGGCATGACCACCCTGGCCTTTGGGTGTGGGCGTATAGGGAGGGGCTGCAGCAGCTGCTGTCAATCACTCAAGAAGAGAGACCCGGAAATAGAATTTCCCACTGGGATTGTTAGACTTGGGAAATCATAGTGCCCGTATATTCAGCCTCATTTCACCACATTAGTCCACATTAAAAAAAAAAAAGATAAATAAAATACATTTGAAATACAGTTGTCCCTTCATATTTGCTGGGTTTGGTTCCAGGATCCCCCGTGGATACCAAAATCAGTGAATACTCAAGTCCCATTATATGCAATGGCATAGCAAAATGGTGTCCCTTATAGAATATATATATAGAATAAAGAATATTTTCAAGCCGTGAATACTTAAATCCGTGGATACAGAGGGACAAGTGTACATTTAAAAAACTCCACAGTACCAAATTGAAAAAAACAAACACCTTTCCTCTTTAAAAGAAATGCATATATGGCTCAGGTCCAGATTATTGTCACTGTATTCTTTCATAAGAACCTGCCCATATTTTGAAATTGTTTGGGGAGGCCCTTCTCTCTGACCCACCACCCTCACAGGTATGTCTTGTGGGAACATGGAAGGGAGCCTTCTCAGTGGCTGCCCCCAGGTTGTGGAGTTCCCATCTTGATGAGGTTAGACTGACACTTTTCTTGCTTTTTTTATGGAGGCAGGTGAATACCCTTTGGTTTTGCCAGGCCTTTGAGGACTGATTGCCCAGGGGGAACAGGCCTTACACAATGTGCTGCATTGTCTGTTGTTTTCTTTTTAATAGTTTATTTTTTTAATTGATTTTAGTTTTTCGATAGTTTAATTACATTTTTAACTTTTGTATTTATTGTTGTTGTTGTTGTGTTGCCTTCAAGTCATTTTTTACTTACGGTGACTTTTAGCTATGCCTGTTTTTACTATTGGAAGCCATTTTGATTCTGGGAAATCAATCTTTTGAAACTGGGGGAAAGGCAGGAAATAACAACAACAACAGCAACAACAACATACCAAATGAGAAGACAAGTCAGGGAAATAAATGATTAAATAAGTTGACTCCGTCAGCACTGAGAATTTCCACCACAGCTGAATGAAATCGCTTCTGGGGATCTTTTCATAAAGCTGGAAGCCTTTAATACAAAATGGCTACCCTCTGAGGCTCATACTGAGTCATTCTTTGTAATAGGAAACATAATTACTCTTTCCCTTTCTAGTACAGTACATTATTTTCCATCCAATCACTGAATATATTCAGGACAAAGGCAGCACTTTTTCCTCTAGAAATCCTCTTCTTGAAGAGCTACAGAGTCCCTTCTCCCACCTGTACCTCTGAGCCATGGATTTCAAGGACATTGTAGATGTTTTTTAATTAGATTTAAATCAAACTTTCTCCTAAAAACAGGACTCAGAGGGGTTTGCAATATAATTTAATAAAACAGTGTTCAATAAAACAAACAATGCAAACAACAAGCAGCTCTTAATGGCTAGTTTTAAGCCTGCCCAGCTAGGATTAACTACTAGGCCAATGGTTGCAACTGAAGTCTGAGAAACCAACAATAAAATATTTTAAGAACTATTCTCTGGACCTATAGAGTTAACTTGAAGATCCATAATTTCATCCATTCAGGTGTTTCCTCCACTGTTGAAGATCCCTTCTGTTTCACACCACTATTGTATCCATAGTTGCAGTAGCCAATTTCATCATCCAGAGTCCAAATAGCTGGAGGTGAGCCTCTCTGTCCTTCAGCAAGGCAGATCTTTGGATGGCAGGCATGCAGTGGCTAATGGAGCCATAGTCAATGCCTTACCAGCCTTGGGAGAACTTGGCATAACCTTTGACAACTTGGCACAGTCATGAAGAGGCCAGCATCATCTGCACATCACAATGAGGTTGCAGAGTTAGGAGATTTTCAGACGTGATTTTCGGCAGGATATATTCCAAAACAGGTCCGTTGCTGCCGCGCGGCAGGGGAGCAGTTTTGGACGACGCCGTTCCTCTGTGTCACTTCCGTGACAGAATGGAGGAAGCCGCATCATATTTCACTCACGATTGTTGCCCATGAGTGAAATATGATGCCGCTTCCTCCATTCTGTCATGGAAGTGACACGGAGGGGTTCGGCAGAGGAACGTCATCGTTCAAAACTGCTCCCCTGCCGCGCGGCAGCAGCGGACCTGTTTTGGAATATATAGACCCGAAAATCGCGTCTGAAAATCTCCTAAGACTTTTAGAGGAAACCTATAGGATTAGACAGACTGAAATGCTCAGCGATATCATTAGGCAGAGTGAGGCAATTGCCTCAAGGACCAGATGCTGAGGGAGGGATGTTGCAGAGTAGTGACAAGGTGTTGGAGGAGGACACGAAGAGTGTGTGCCACATGGCCTACTCTGCACCCCCTGAGCTAGACTACTGACCTCAGTGGAAGATGCTTCTTGCCACAATGTTTATTTAATTGCCAGTCTGTCCAGATTCTCTGTAGGTAGTTCTCAACCTTTGCTCTTCCCATTGATTTGAATTTCAGTTCCAAGAAGCCCCAGTCAGCATAGCCAAATAGGGTTTGGGGAACTGAAGTCCAAAACATTAGAAAGGACAAACGTTAAGAAACACAACGGGAATCCTGTTGGCGATTCACAAATGTGTAAGCACCATAGTTACAGGGCTACACAGTGACTCCTATCCCAATCCCCCCAATCCCACTTACCAGGCAGCTGCCCTTGTGATCAATGGTGGTCTGTTCCCCTGCTGATAGAGAAGGGGCTAACTGATGTTCCAACCCCCTCCTGTGAGCAATCTCTGTTGCAACAGACAGAAGTAGGACATGTGTAGCAGTTCCGGGGAACCACCAGCAAGCTGCTTCCCAAACATCAGGGAAATAGACTCCCATGGATCACAGTGGCTGCTGCCTGGTAAATTGGGATTGGGGGGACTTTCGTGGTCCCTATGTATCCCCTAAACTATATAGGGATAATGAATACGAAACAGTCACAAGTGAGCAACTCAAGGTTACATGTTCATAACAGCCCAGCAGGATTCCGGACCACATCTCTATATAGAAGAGGACGGGGGTCATCTTGTCCTTTGCTTCAGCCACCAAAATGTCTTGAGCTTGCCTTGCCGGTTAATGACTGTTGGTCATGGCATAGCCTCCAACTGTCCTGGTTTGGCCACAACAGTCCTGATCAATTCTCTGCTGCCTCACTTTTTCAGTTGCTTTTAAAGTGTCCCAGTTTTTCACTCCCCCTCCTACTTTTTCCTTTGTTCTTGGCTTACTTGTTATTGCTGCAAACTAGAGTTCAACATGCAAAAGGAGTTTGTACTTAGTTAACTCAGGGAGAGGAGAGGAGAGGAGAGGAGAGGAGAGGAGAGGAGAGGAGAGGAGGTGGTGGAATTTTGCCCTTCCCAGTAGAGTCAGGCAAAAGCAAACCGCTGAAGCCTCTTCTAATTTGTGTCTTCATTCTCTGCATCTCTGTATTGTGTCATTGTGTTTATCAATTTAAAATATCAAAATACATTTTTTCCTGTGCTTAGGGAACAAAAGCAGTGAGAAGATAGTAAATATTTACTGAATGTGAAGCAACAACAAAGCACTAGGACAAACCAATCAGAGTTTGATTTTGCTAAATTTAGTAGTCAAGAAACAAAGACAGCCCTTCCCTGCCTTCCCTGTGAACATTCATTGTTATCTGGCTGGTGTTTGGTGGAAAGAGAATAACAACAAACAAAGCAGTTTTTATGTTATAGAACAGGGGTGGGAATGAGAAGACCCTGAAGATATTGTTGAACTGCAACTCCTAGAATCCCTCACCATTGGCTATGCTGACTAGGGCTGCTAGATACTGCCATCTGACAACACCTGGAAGGCTGTATGATTCTCACACCTGTTCTAGAGTGACCATGGCTATTTCTCCAGTAGGGAATCACTGTAACCTAGAGGTAGAGGGCATGTGGATTGGGGAAGAACTCAGAGTTCAGTTCCTGGCATCTCTGGGTAACAATAGAAAAGTGTCCTGTATGAAACCCTGAAGCACTGTTGCCAGTCAGTGCAGGAAGGCTAAATGGACCAGTGGCCTAATTCGATATAAGCCAGCCTCCTATGTCCCATGTGCAGAATGAGAAGCCCTCCAAGAACAGTCCTGCTTTACCCATGCAAACTGGGGATCTGGGTAAAAGGTAGGTAGGTAGGTAGGTAGGTGTGTATGTGTGTGCCTTCAAGTTGCCTGTCAACTTATGGTGACCCCACAAAATATTTCATAGGATTCTCATAGCCAAGGAATATTCAGAGTTGGTTTGGCTAGTTCCTTTCTCTGAAATATAGCCCACAGCATCTCATATTTATTGGTGGTCTCCCATCTAAGTACTAACCAGGGCTGAACCTGTTTAGCTTCCAAGATCAGACAGGATCTGGTGCCTTTGGGGTATTTAGGCTGGGTGAAAAGTAGATCTATTCAATTAAAAGCCGGGGTCTAGGAGAGAGGACACATTGCTGGCCTAAGATGTGAGAACTTGTGTAAAAATACAGAGGATTTATGGCCTAGCTCCCAGGTTTTTGTGCCATGATGCTGCTGAAAAATGAAGGATTTGTGATACCATGCTGTCCATGACATCAAATGTGATTAAGTTGTAGGGAGAGGGGCTGTGTGAACAATAGAGATGACCCATGCCTCAGACCCCTATTTTTATGCAGAGGTCAGAATTTGTGGCTTGTGATTTTATGCTACAGAAGTATTATAGCTCTTAGTTGTTTTTAACTGCTGTCAAGTTGACTTCGACTTATGACAACCCTATGAATGGAGGGACCTTCAAGTCATGCAGATATTAACAGCCATGTTAAGATCTTGCAAACTCAAGGGTTGTGACTTCTTGATGAGTCTACCTACCTGTAATGCAGTCTTCCTCTTTTCCTACTGCCTCCCACTTTGCTGAGCATTATTGTCCTTTCTAATGAGTGCTTTAATTGGGTATTCCTGCATGTCAGGGGGTTGGACTAGATGGTCCTTGTGGTCTCTTCCAACTCTATGATTCTAAGTTTCTAATGAGTCACATCATCTCGTGGTATGTCCAAAGTATGACAGCCAGTCTCTCTCTCTCTTTCTCTCCCCCACCCTCTCTCTCTCACACACACAACTGCTGCCCAATAGCTGTTTGGCATATTTAGTCTGGCTCCGCAGCAAAAGTCTGACTGATGTAGGATGAGCTACCAGCTGCAATGGTTCCATCAGCATGGCCTCTTGCCTCACAGGAACTCAAAATCACCACCACCATGGAAAAGTAGTGTCAAGGTCAGATAACCCCTTTACTCATATCTTTTAAGCATTCTCAAGACCTCTGAATATGTTGAATTCATCAAGAGAAACTGTACCACAGAGAGCTGCAGCATGGAAGCTCTGCAGGAAAGCAGAACTCAGAACAGGTTTGTCAGCCACCCGTGCCAAGGAGCAGAGCTTTCAAAAAGTCAAATTCTGGAGGGTACATTCCAGAATCCAATAGCCCATGTTGGCTGGGTGCCAAAAAAAAAATATATTTTCAAAGCTCTGCCAAATAAACAGGGTGGTGCTTTACGGGTAACACAATAAATAGTACTATATTTCAGTTTCACTTCATAGTGACCTGCCTGTAAAATTCAAATCATATGGTTCTCTGCAAAGAAAGGAGCCAAAGGGCATCCTTTCCTGAAATGTAGCTAAAGACCATTTCCAGGCAGCATCTATTCACAGCCAGCCAGAACAATTTGTTGCATTTTATGACATTTGAATGTAAACACTGAATGAGGATGTAAATCCACCTTCGAGCTAGTCCCTTAGATTTTAAAAGGATCCCTTGTACTTTATATATCTCAGTACACTCACACACAAAATGGTGTTAAGAAATGCCTCAAAGCACATGCAAAAATGCTCAAAGAGGAGATGATGCCACTGAGGGAAGGAGGAATGATACCAAGGCCTGCCTCTCCACCTTTCAGCACTGGCCACGTTGCCCTCAGGAGTAATGGCTTGGCTCTGTCACCCTCTGCCTCCCCCTCTCTTTCTCAGAAGAGGCGGAGCTGCTGTTTGTTGCTTGGGCAATGACGGCAACTTGGCCTATTCCTGGCTGTGTTTGATGTTTGCCTGGGGTTGGCTGTGGTTGCCATGGAGATCTGGCAGCTGAACTGATGTCTTGAGTGGCAGCAGGGGGTGTCCCATGGAGTGAGAGGTGGTAGGGCATGTGGGGGGGGGGATGCTGTCTCCAGCCCTGGATCTGAGAATCCACAGATCACAGCTTGAAATGGCTTGGGTTTCAGGGTGGGTCTGCTATTCCAAATTCTTTATAGGAGTGGAAAAGGACTCTTGAACATCGCTCCCCTCCTGTGCACAATGTGCTGTGGGCTCTTAGAGTTGGACAGGGGCAGGTGAGATAGTTTTAAGACATCCTTCATATCACATGGGCAGGCAATAAAAATATGATGGGGGCAGTTGCTGTTCCACATAGAGCTGAAATATCTTCCACTCCAGGGTCCCTCTTCTGCTTGGACCTTCCTTCATTAGCTGGCCCTCTTCAGCGCCATCATGAAGCTGGGAGTCAATTAACAAGACCAGATTTTCAGCACATGGGTGCTTGCCATTCCCTCTGCCTCTTGGACATGATTGCTGGCTTGGTCAGCCTCTAGCTTTAGAAAAGCACTGTTGCTTCCCTGTGGACTTTTCCCACAAATGCCAGCCATCGTTTGGCATGCATAGGACATAGTTAGTAAACAAGAGTTCTCCATGTCCTCTCACATTCACCTCTCTCTCTCTCTCTGTTGGCACCCTTCATGAATTGCAGTTTAATGGAGAAATCATCCCTGTGCTTAGTTCTGCCTGCACGATAGGTTTTTTGTGTACCTGATAGGCAGAGTCCATTTCACATGCTGTAGCATGGGCTCTGAAAGCTCCAGGAGGGGCAAGGGCTGTGGTTTGACTGCCGGAAATTAACTGAATTTTGACAAAAGTAGCAATATTGATACTGTATATAACAACAAAATAAAATCCTGAATCCCAAATCGGCTATCCCTTTATTAGGACCACTACAAGTTCACAATAGTGTACAAGCTTTCAAGTTCTCAACAATGTTTCATCAGAAGTGGTTTAAAAATCAAACAGAGTGGGATTTGTGTGTGCATGTGTGTGTAAAGAAGCATGAAAGTCCTAAAATTTGGCTAGGCACTGTAACCATAAGGCCTGTTGTTACCTGAGTCCCAAAACGAGAATGCAGGCTTTAATATTAACTGAAAAGATGCAATCCTTTCTCCCAGCCTTCCTTCACCTGGCGCCTACCAGATGTTTTGGGCAACAGCTCCCATCAACCTTACCCATTGTGAAGTTGAAGGCTTTTATGGCCAGCATCCATAGATTTTCCTTGAGTTTTTTTCTGGGCTGTGAGGCCATGTTCTGGAAGAATTTATTTCTGATGTTTTGTCTGCATCTGTGGCTGGCATCTTCAGATTGATGTAGATGCCAGCCACCGATGCAGGCGAAACGTCAGAAAGAAACTCTTCCAGAACACGGCCTCACAGCCCGGAAAAAAACAAACAAACAAGGAAACCCTTACCCATTGTTGCCAAATGTTAGAGTTGATGGGGACTATGGGGATTGTAGTCCAATGTGTCTGGAGGGCACCAGGTTTGGAATAGCACTCTGGTTGCCAATTACATATCATAGTCTGCTTTTATTCTTCTCCCTAACATGTGAAATCCAAGTGTGCACAATCACATTTTAGCCTTTATTAAAACAGCCCCATATAATGAGATTAGGTGTCCTTATAGCCCAGTTGCACTGTATTTGTTTATTTAAAGTATTGTTTGTGCTGCTTATCTAAAACAAAGTGTTCCCAATGTATTTAATGGAGTTTACTGCCAGATTAGTGTACAGCAGAGGCAAGAAACTGTAAACCCCCTTCCTCACCTTAGATACTGCACCCATTAACAGCTGGCCATGTTGGCTTGAATTGATGGGAACTGGAGCTCAACAACATTTGGAATGGCATCATTTCCGCCAACCTGATGTATAGTCTTAGGTTTTTTAAAAAAATGCATTTACCTTAAAACATCAGAGCAATCACTTTTAAACTGAATGATAAAACAGATTAAATTAGGCCTGGGGGGCTGGGTACCTCTTTCAAGGACCAAATGCATTTTCAGAAAAGTTCTTGGAGGCTGCATTCCAGTGATGGGTGGGATCAAAGGGAAAGGGGTGGCACCAAAACTATCAGCATACAGGCAAAGTATGACAAAGTAGCTCCTTTTTACAAAGTGTTTTTCTGCCTACCCAGACCCTTCACTTTTCCTCCTCATCTGTCTAGCTGGAAAGGTTTTTGGGGTGGGTGGGTGGGTGTGTTTTTGTGTTTGTGTGTGCATATTTTAAACAGCATTTGTATTGGGAGGGTGGTGAAGGACTGGAGAAACAGACTTTCAGTTACTGGGTTGCAGCAGCATGTCTGCAGTAAACAGTGCAATAAAGCTAGAGCTGGGGGGAAATGGGATACTCCTCAACAGATCCTACTCTAGTTGTTTGTGCCTTCCTACAATAGGCAAAGTAACAACAGCTGCCTTTACAATTCCTTACTGAGTATCTATGAACAGAACAACAGAGAGAAAGGAAGAAAGCAAGTATGCCTGCCTCACCAGCTCCCTCCAGCATGTTAAAATAGCGTAAATCTAGGTTTGCCACCAAAATAAAAATCAAAACAAAAGCAGAGGCTGGTGAGGAAAAAATGGAAGAAGCCTTCAAGTGCTCTGTAGAAGGTTCTAAATGTTTTTGTTTACTTATGCAAGGCTTATCTAACCTGATTGTTTCATTTGACATGCATAGTTAGTTTTGAATAAAAACTTAAGTGAAACATGTTTTTGTTTTTGTTTTTGCAGTACAGGTATGTGTCCCTGTTTCTTCCATGTTATTTCAGCCTCTGGTATCAAATTGTCTGTTCAAGAAATAATGCCCAGGAACACACCTGCTTCATTAATTGAGATACACCTGTATTTTATCCTAGGCCCTGTTTACGTGGGGGGGGGGAACCTAAGAAGAATTTGTGTTGAACCCTATTTGTTTACACACATCACGAGCTATTCGGAAGGAGGGGTAGCAAAAAAACCAGTTAACCCGTGACTTTCCATCCCTCTATTTTTCCAGGGACTTTTTGGAAAGTCCAGGACAACCCGTGCTATTGGTTGTATGAACAATCAGCAACCATCTTTTAAGGTTAAGGTTTCTTCCTTCCTGTTGAAGTTGTACATAGGGACCACTAAACATGAATCAAGGAACATGAAGACACTGCAGACTGCGCCAGCCAGAAAAATCAGCAGTAGCGGAACATGTGATAAACCGACCTGAACACAAAATGCTATTTAAAAACACAGAAATTCTAGACCAGGCCAACAACTATCATGTCAGAATGTACAGAGAAGCTATTGAAATCTACAAACACCTGGACAACTTCAACAGCAAAGAAGAAACCTTAAAAGTAAACAAAATCTGGCTCCCAGTTTTGAAATACAATAGAATCAAAACTCAAGACTTACAAAAGAATTCCACCCAAGGACAGGGGGATTCCCAGCAGATAATGGCCCATCAACCAACCATTAGCCAAACAGACACTAACGAGCCTTCCTTTTCTACTCCCAGAAACTAACCATTCAATTACACAAATTTACATATCCTCCCCAACAGGGGTTCACAGCATATAAACTCCACATACACACCTACCCAACCATTCTCTGAAGATGCCAGCCACAGATGCAGGCGAAATGTCAGAAAGAAACTATTCCAGAACATGGCCTCACAGCCTGGAAAAAAACCCAAGGAAAATCTATGAAATTATATTATTTCTCAGCCAATATAATTTTTTCTTAATTAAAATATTCCTGGTTTTTTGCCTAGATCACTCATATCTTTGGGCCACAAGCATTCATACATGTTTCAAAAATCTCCACCATCAAGGGGAAGATAATAAGTGAAGCTACATAACTGAAAATAAACAAGAGTTTGCCCCAATATAATCCTAAGAACAATATGTAGTTAAAAATAATTATCTGTACACATTTATTAGTTATTCTAGGAGTCATGGCATAGAAATTAAATAGCACAAACTTGGAAATGGACTGAAGTATTGACAACAGAAGGAATGGATTGTTAAGGTTGCTGAGCTGGCCCAAATTGCCAAATTAACGTGTACTCTAAATGATAAGCCAAGGAGACGCACTATCCACAATGCTGCAGCCTTATTTGAGAACTCATGCCGAACAAGTCTGGAAGAGAAACGACAACGCAGAAAGAATCACAACCCAGAAACATCACCCAAGGAGACCTTCTGCTGTGCTTTCTGCAACTGGACTTGTTTATCTCGGATTGGCCTTTTCAGTCATCAGCGCGCTTGCAGAAAGCGCAGGATGAGTCCTTCCTGAATCTTCGTTTGTGAAGAAAAGCCAGAGAGAGAGAGAGAGAGAGAGAGAGAGATGATTTCTTGAAAGATTGGAAACTGTTTCTGGACTTTTTGAGCAATAAGAAATCTAACAATGTAATAATTTGTGCTTATAGTTATTTTGTTGTTGTCGTGTGCCTTCAAGTCATTTCCAACAAATGGCAACCCTAAGGCGAACCTATCACGGGTTTTTCTGAGGGCTAAGAGTATGTGACTTGCCCAAGGTCACCCAGTGGGTTTCCATGGCTGAGTGGGAATTCAAACCCTAGGCTCCAGAGTTGTAGTCCAGCACTCAAACCACTATACCACACTGACTCTATGGTTGTTAATAAGACTAGGTGGATCTGTAATGGTAGGTATAGATATTTTTTTTTCCCCTTTCCATTACAGTTAGGATTTTCAGAGCCTATAAGTAATCAGAGTTGGGAGAAATTTGGGATTTGGGCATTTTGAAAAATATGTCAGTAAGAATAAAAGAAAATTATTATAAATTGGTATGGAGATGGTACCTGACACCAGGAAGAATAAGGCAAATAGATCAAAATAAATGTTATGTTGGAGGGGATGTCAAGAAAAAGGCACTTATGTTCATATGTGGTAGAGTTGTAAATATGCACAGAAATTTTAGCAAATGGTATTTAAAGAAATAATTCTCTTGGGTATGTTGCTGTTTCCAGTGTGCTGATTGGCTGCTTAGGGAACTGACCAACCAATCACAGGTCTGTTGGGCAGCCAATCAGCACACTGGGGGGCGGGACCATGTAGATTCCAAACATGGCCCCCAGAGAGGGAGAGGGAGTAGGATAGGGGGGAATGTGGTGTGTGCAGGAGTGCAGGGGGTGGAGGGCAAGGGGTAGAATGAGCGGGGGGTGTCAGGGGGGCAGAACAAGCGGGGGGGAGAAAGAGCGGAGGGGGGTGGCAGGGGGGCAGAACAAGTGGAGGGGGGCAGAAAGAGTGGAGAGGGGGCAGCAGGGGGCAGAGGGAGCAGCAGGGGGGCAGAACAAGTGGAGGGGGAAGAAAGAGCAGGGGGGCAGAACAAGCGGAGGGAGGGCAGAAAGAGTGGAGGGGGCTGCAGGGGGCAGAACAAGCGGAGAGGAAAGAAAGAGCGGAGAGGGGTGGCAGAGGGAAGAAAGAGTGGAGAGGGGGCAGCAGGGGGAAAAACAAGTGGGGGCAGAAAGAGCAGAGGGGGCGGCAGGAGGCAGAACAAGCGGGGGGAGGCAGGGGGCAGAACAAGCAGAGGGGAGCAGAGGGGGCGGCAGGAGGCAGAAAGCGGAGGGGGGCGGCAGGGGACAGAACAAGCAGAGGGGGCAGAAAGAGCAGAGGGAGCGGCAGGGGGGGCAGAACAAGCGGTGGGGGCAGTGGGAGGGCAGAAAGAGCGGAGAGGGAGGCAGGGGGGCAGAACAAGCGGAGGGAGGCAGAATGAGCGGTGGGGGGGGCAAGTTAAACCCATCAGCCTACCTCAAATGATTCTCATGAGGTCTCCTGGGCATTTGGGGGAGAGTTTTTTTAATGGCGTATGGTACGCCGGGTCCAGCTAGTTTAAAGAAATAAGAGAGATAACAGGACAAAATTTAGAAATGTGTCTAGATATTGCATTATTATCAATTTATGATAAGGTTAAAGTTATGAACCCAAGTTATGAAGGATCTGATTACAAATTTGTTAACAGCAGCAATATTAATGATACCTAGAAAATGGAAGATACAAGGAGATTCTCAGATAGAGGAATGGTATAGAGAAGTATGGGATATTGTTATTAACAATAAATTAACATGTAGATCGAAAGTTAAAATAGGATTATGGAAAAGTTGTAATTTTGATGAAACATGGAAGCCATTTATAGAATATGTTTTTTTTTTTTTTAAGAAAAAGGGGGTATACACCTCCAAGAAAATTATTGCAATTTTGGAAAATGGAATAAATAATTGGTATAGATGGTCCTGGGGTTGGGGAGCACTTGTAGGGGGTTAGAGAGAAATTAAATCAATGTTAATAATTAAGATGAAAATTATGTATTCATTTTAAAGAAGAAGTATCATTTAAGATTGTAATACGGTTGATGTATGAATTTAAGATTATAATAAAAAAAAAATTTTTTTAAAAAAAAGGATTGTCAGAGCCTTATTGTGTTATACAGTGGACCCTCAGTATCCGCTGGAGTTTGATTCCAGGACCCCTTGTGGATACCAAAATCCATGGACGCTCAAGTCCCATTATATACAATGGCATAGTGTCCCTTATATAAAATGGTAAACAGCAAAGTTCGCTTTTTGGATTCCCCCCCTTGGAATATTTTCTAGCCATGGATGGATGAATCCATGGATATGGAGGGGTGACTGTATGTTGCTTTTGTCTTTCTCTTTTTTTCTTTCTTTACTTTTTGAATGCATACTGTTTTCCTGTGTTACCTTGTTTGTACGTGCGTTAGTTTTCATGTTTAAAAATGAATTAATAAATAAAAACTTCTTTAAAAAGAAATTAAATCACATGAAGACAGCAACACAATGCTCCTCATGTGTAAATCCACATTCAGTCCTGTAGCTTTGATGAGACTCATAGCCTGGATCCCATGTAGTTTTACTCAGTTACTCACCATACACAATGATGATAACAGAAGCTTTGGGAGATTCAGGAAGTGACTGGAGAAGACAAGGAAGCGAACTACACCTTTCTTCTTCAGTTCTGGAATCCTAGCCAGAGAGAGACCTGGAGCAATTGCACCAACTGGACAATTGATAATCTAGCCCCAGTCACAGAAAGAGCCACTAAGGTTTCTCTTCTACTATTGGACCTCTAGTGGAAGAAAGGATGGAGTGGGTGTGGGTGAACACATACATGCCAAAAAAAAAGGGGGGGGGAG
The DNA here is from genome assembly GCA_030847615.1 of Gambelia wislizenii. Taxonomy (NCBI): domain Eukaryota; kingdom Metazoa; phylum Chordata; class Lepidosauria; order Squamata; family Crotaphytidae; genus Gambelia; species Gambelia wislizenii. The sequence continues at coordinate 334,995,809 of JAUMIR010000001.1, read as the reverse complement.
AATCACATACCCTCCACCTGTCCCAATTTGGCAGAGAGAATCCTGATTAACTCTCTGCTATCCCACTTTTCCAGCTATTTTTAAAATGTCCCATTTTCTCCCCCTCCCCCATTTCTTCCCAGATTACTTCAGTTGCTGAAAACTGAGTTCAATGTGCAAAAGTAGTTTGGACTCAATAAACTCAGCAGAGGGGGTTGAATCTTGCCTGTCCCAATAGATTCTAGCAAAAGCAAACTGTTGCAGCCTCTCTTAGATTGTATGATCATCCTCATCAATAGCCATTTTGACTACACTCTGATGTAGCTTGGCCATACATCTCACTTTTCATCTGTGAAATGTTGGAGGGCATCGAAGTGCAGTTCCCCTGCCTTGCTTTACCAAAAAAAAGAAGAAGAAAAAAGGTGGGGGGAGAGAGGAGAATCAGAACTTTCAGTCACTTATATATATATTATATATATTTAGAAAAAAATCAAGCAGGAGAAACCCCCACATATTCACTGAAAGTGTGACTTGCAGCAGGTCGCAGAGGGTAGCCATTGGCTGCTGGATCCACTGAAGTTGTCCACCCCCCTTGTAATCAGTACTATAGGACTGGAAAGGGCATTGGCCTGAGCTGCCAGCAAAGGGGAGGAGGTGCCTGTCCACCCTCCCACATGTCACCACCATTGCTGAGGATAAGCAGTGCTACAGTCTACACAGGGCCCATTTGTACTTCTTGCCCCTGAGCCCTCAGCTATGCCCTTTCTCACCCCACATTAAAGGCTCACCACATTTAAATTTTGCCCTCTGGTTTTGTTACATAGTGAAAGGGGTGAGAAGGCAAGATGAAGAAAGCAATACAGTTCTTAGAGCACTGATATAATTTGCTTCCCTCTATCGCTAACTGTGTTCTGCTCTAGCTAGTCATTGATTTGTCCTTCCCATATTTGTTGTCAGAATGAGATTGTTATGCCAGTAAAATATCTGAAATCAAAATTTGCTTGATTTACAGAGCAGGCAGGAGGCTAGATTTTGTCCGGGAGATTCTATTATTGCAGCAGCAGCTCCCTCAAGTGGAAACACAACCAAAACCAGGAGGGGAAGGAAGAAGCATAAAAATTCACTACCCTTTCATTGACTTATAAATCACTTGACCCTGATGGGAACCAACTTTGCCCTCTGAAGATTTCAGAACAACCACCATGGGGGAAAGGATCCATCCCTGCTGGCTTTCCAGATGCAAAAACTGCAGAGGGCTCCAGTTTTATGGTTGGGCTCATTGTTAACTGCCATCAAGTCCACTTTACCTTAGGGCAACCCTATGAGTGAGAGATCTCCAAGGGACTTACTGCACGAGGGAAGGAATTGGGAGTGAACCCCAATAATAGTGCTGCCCGCCTTGCCTTATCACATGATGTCTGTGTTTCAGCTGTTCTCCTGTTCCAGTCCCTTGGAAGACTGTGGTAAATGCAAGTCTTTTTACTAACAGGAAAAATCTGTTAGCAAAAAGACTAGTCTTGACCACTGTCTCCCATGGGACTGGAATGGGAGAACAGCTGGAACATGTCGATGTCATGCAATAAGGCAAGGCGGGACACACTACTCGCAGCTTCCCTTCCACTTCCCTTCCTTCATGCAATATGCCCCTAAGTCATCCTGTCATCAACAGACTTACTCAGGTCTTGCAGACTCAGGGGGCTATGGCTTCCTTGATTGAGTCTATCCATCTGCAATGGGGTCCTCCTTTTTTCCTACTGCCTTCTACCTTACCAAGCAAGCATTATTGTCTTTTCTAGTGAGTTATGTCTTCTCATGATATGTCCAAAGTACAACAATCTGGGTTTAGGCATCTTGGCTTCTAGGAAGAGTTGAGGCTTAATTTGCTCTAGGAGCAAATTATTTATTTGTCTTTTTAACAATCCACAGTAGCCATAGAACTCTTCTCCAGCATTACATTTCAAGTGAGTTTATTTTCTTCCTATCAGCTTTCTTCACCATCTAGCTTTCACAACCATACAAAGAAATTGGCAATATGATGGCATGGACCATCCTAACTTATCTTTACACTTCAGGATCTTGCCTAGGTCCTTCATAGCTGCCCTTCCAAGTCCTAGCCTTCTTCTGATTTCTTGATTATAGTAGAAGAGGGAATTTCAGCAGATGTTGCTTGTGTTACCTGGTTGTTGTGACAAGCAATAGCTGCTTAAATTCTCTCTTCTATACAGTCATTAAAGGTACAGGAGCCCTCTTCAGTTTTCAGTATGGCAATCCTAACCCTGGAAGATACAGATATCTAGGACTTGAGACTCATCTGTATTACAGTGCTTTGTTTTCCCTTTAATTGCCACCGCTCCATCCTACAGGATCCTTGGGACTTGGTGAGGTAGTCAGAATTCTCTGCTAGAGAGTTCTAGTCCAGTGGATCTCAAACTTTGGTCCTCTAGATATTTTGCACTTCAACCCCCAGAAGCCTGAGCTAGCTTTAGCCAATGGTCAAGGATTCTGGGAGCTGAAGTCCAAAGCATCTGGAAGCTCATCAACTGAGAACCAGCGCTGTGGTCCACTCCCCCAGAGAGTTCCAAGTACCTCACCAAATGACAAACAGAGAGACTCCAGAGGACAGACCCAGGGCAATTAATGTGGTATCACACTGCTGTAACTGTATTGTGTAGACCTACTCTGGGGAGATTATCAGACACACTAAATATGACATTATCATAATGCCAGGAGATCGCTAAAGGACTTCCTTTTCAGACAACATCATTTCCATCTCGTCATGCACCTGTGCTGCTGCAAAAAGCAACCGGTGCTGCTTTTTATTGAAGTAAGCCGTCAATGGATCCCCTGTTCCATTTCTGTCATGGAATATCCTGCGTCTGAGAAGGTGCACCATTATGCTGGCGTGATGCCAGCGTCAATGGTAGGTCCATGCCAGAACACTTCCGGGTGAGATCGGGACATCCAGGTAAGTGACACACTTTGTTGTACCCTCCCCAGGTTACTTGCAAAGTTTTAAGTGTGCTTTTGTGCTTGCTGTCACCTTTTCCCTTTTATTTTGCTTTTAATTTTTTAATTTCCCATGCTCTCATCTTCTCACAAGAATGGCTGGGATTTTAAACTAGGAAGTGAATGGAATTCCATTGGAGCTCCATTCACTCCTGGCAGCAACGAAGACATTACCAAGGTAGGTCTGAAACTTTGGGTGATTGTGGCATGATAGGGGCAGGAAAGGAGATTGCTGGACAGGAATGCCTTTTTTGTTCCCATCTAATAATCTCCTGGGTCTTGAAGCCGGTGACTGAGAGAAGACAAGTGACCTATGATGCTTCTGTTTCCTTTCTGCTGCTGTGGCTGAATAGGTAGGAGCTATTCTGTGAAGTGAGTTCTGGGTAGTCCCTCTCTTTTGCCCCTGGCAAGATTGTTGCTACCCAAACATGGAAAACAAGTGAGGGGGGGATTTCATTCCCCACAGTAATCTTATTTGAACTTATGTATATCTTGCCTTTCTCCCATGTGGAATTCAAGATGGCTTACAAAAGTGCTAAAACAAGAAAAAGCTAAAAACTGGATAATTAAAAAAAGTTAAAACACAAATAAGTTATATTAAAATGCCATTATTTTTTTTTAAAGTCTAGAGTCATTTCAAAACATAAGAATAAAATTAAAATACAGCACATGCCCCATAAGAATTACTCACTAACCGAGTAATCACTAAAGCCTGTTTCAATAGAGAGGTCTTTGCCTACAGGTGGAAGTAAAGGGGACAGGGGGCTAACCTAGGGGTTGTCTAAATGTCAAAAATATTCCTTTCAGAATGCAAGGAGAACACAACCTGTCTCAATGGAATTCCACATCACTCCACTGTATTCAGCAGGAGGGGTGCCCAAAATGGTGAAAAGTGTGGAAGAAAAGCCTTTGTGGTTTTCCCCCGTTTTAAAAAAACAGCACAGGAAATGCACATTCCTGCTTGTTAGGACAAGCGATGGAATTGATTTGCTTTCCTAACATGAGCAGTTGATTGGTCGGACATGTGCAGGGGAGCGAAGCTTGCTAACAGGGCAAATGCCCAGAGCTGCCATGTTGGATTTTTGCCTTAACGAATGAGCACTAAGGTGATAAAATGGCTTTTTTCCCTGACTGTTTTTTTATTAAAGCAAAAGGCTGCTCTTTCACACCATGGATGTGTGTGTTTTGTTTCTTTTAAATACTGTCAGGCAGTGGCAAACTGGGGTAAGTAAAAACACGAGTAATTCACTCGCAGGCATGTCCGTTTGCACAGCAAATGCGGATAGTTTTGCATGCCTGCAATCTGCCAAAAAACCCGTTAAGGCAAAAATGAGGGTATTGCCCCCCCCAAATAAGAATTTTGGCACTGCAAATGCCATTTTCCTTTAACCCTCCCCCCAAATATCTAGCATTGCAAAGAGTGAGACTTTGAAAATCATTCATACCCAGATCACTTCCATTTGCTGTGTTCACACTCCCTTGGTAACTTTATTTGCCCCTTTTCTTTGGGTGCCTAAACGGTATTTCTAAATGTTCGACTGAAATTTTAAGTTGGGAAAATTTAATTGGGAGAGGGCAGAATTCTTTCATTCTCGAATATTAATAATTTTATTTATTCTTGTATAGACATTAAACTTACGACATAGACAAACATATACATACCTATACAGACATGCAACATCAACATATGCAAAGCCATCTACAATCAGATTCCCTCCCCACTACCTGTGCCCTCCCCCCCAGACATTTCTCACATAACACAAAATTAAAATGACTTCCCACTTACCGATGTCAGATCCTATATAACTATGCTTAAAGTTTGTTATTACTCCTCTCTTCCAAAGAAACTTAACATAATGTATCAAAATAAACATATATAGTATCCTACCTTCTGTCTCTCCTTTCTTTCCTCACTTTAATAATAACATCCATAACAATTGTTACTAAATATCTAGTTTTTATCCTGTTTAATCTCAAGCCTTATTAGTAACTTCCCATGCCTAAACTCTAGAATAATCTTAACCATCCTTAATGCTTTCTTCCTATTATGGATGTTAACTATTGTTCTAACGTCTTCCTTCGTGCCCACTCACTTACTGGTCAAATCCAATTGTGTTAATCTCCCCTTCTTTATATTTTATAAATTCTATAAATGGTTTCCATTTTCTAAGATATTTTTCATTTGGGTTCCCTCTTATTAGATTTGTTAATTTATCTGTGTTGGCCAACTCCATTACTTTAACTCTCCAATCCAACACTGTAGGAATTTCTTTAACTTTCCAACTTTTTGCAAAATTAATTCTTGCAGCCGTAATTAAGTACATTAATAAGTCCCTGTGTTCTTTCTCCTTTTTATTTTCTAGGTTTATCATATTTAGTAAGTACAGTTCTGATCTTAATCCTATTTCGAAGCCCAATATATCCTCAATTTCTTTATTAATTTTAAGCCAGTATTTCCTAGCCTTATCGCACTTCCACCACATGTGGTAGAGGGATCCTTTCTGGGATTCACATTTCCAGCAGCTATCAGAAAAGTTCCTGTTCATTTTAGACAAAATATGTGGGGTTAAGTACCATCTGTACATCATCTTGAAGAAGTTCTCTTTAAGACTGTAACAACAGGTAAATTTTTGGCCTTGCTTCCAAACATCTTCCCATTGTGATAGGGAGATGCTAGCTCCGAAGTCCTGTGCCCATCTCACCATACAGTGCTTCACCTGTTCCTCTTCTGTATCTATTCTTAATAATATTTTATATAGGGAACTTATTATATGTCCTCCTTCAAACTTTAATGTTTTTTCAAATCCCGCCATTTCCCCCTCAAATTGTTTTTTCCCTAATTCTTCCTTTATTTTTGCCCTTATCGAATAATAATTCAGCCATTGAATTTTCTTCCCTTCTTTTTTCAAATCCTCCCATTCCTTAATTTCCCAATTCCCTGATTTTTTCACCATTAAGTCTCTATATCTCAGCCAATTCTGGCTTCTTAATTCTCTCCTCTCAAAAGCCTCTTGCGTTGAGACCCACCCCGGTATATTGGGACATAACCTATCTTTATATTTCATCCAAATTCTAAAGAGGGGTTTCCTAATCACATGATTTTTAAATTCCTTATTAATTTTGATCCTGTCATACCATAAATAACCATGCCAGCCCATCAAGATGTTATGCCCTTCTAATGCTAATATTCTTTTATTCTCTAGTAAAATCCATGGTCTCAGCCAAGATAAACATACCGCTTCAAAGTATAATTGCAGGTTCGGTAAGCCAAGGCCGCCTCTTTCCTTTAAGTCTGTTAACAACTTCCATTTGATCCTTGGCTTCCTTCCTGGGAGAGGGCAGAATTCTTATTGGGGAAGCAAACCCTTCATTTTGCCCCCTCCCCCCAGCTATACCCCTAGCAGTACATCCTTGGAGCCTTTCACACTGCAGTTGTCCCTTCATATTCGCTGGGGTTTGGTTCCAGGACCCCCATGGATACCAAAATCAGTGAGTACTCAAGTCCCATTATGTGCAATGGCATAGCAAAATGGTGTCCCTTATATAAGATGGCAAAATCAAGGCTTGCTTTTTGGATTATTATTAAAGAATATTTTCAAGCCATGAAGACTTAAATCCGTGGATACCAAATCCATAGATCTGGAGGGACAACTGTAAACCATTATAGTTCTATGATTTCACTTTAGTTGCCATGGGAACATCCTATGGAGCCCTGGGATTGGCAGTTTACAGAGGGGGATTGAGGATTCTCAGCAAGAGAACTCTGTTGTTTCCTCTAAGGACTTTTTTCGGACGTCTCTTATACAGCGCAAGCAGCCTTGTCACGTTGCGAGGGTGCTGTGCTGCAGGGTGTCCCTTTCGGATGACGCTCTCCCCTGCCGGTACTGTTGTGGTACCGTGGGGACATTTGAGCGTTATATTTGGCCGTAGTTTAATCATGATCAACTTTCGTGATTAAAATACGGCCAAATATAACGCTCAAATGTCCCCACGGTACCACAACAGTACCGGCAGGGGAGAGCATCATCTGAAAGGGATGCCCTGCAGTGCAGCAGCCTCATAATGAGGCTGCTTGCGCTGTATAAGAGACGTCCGAAAAAAGTCCTAAACTACAAACCCCAGGATGGAGCTATGGCAGTTAAAATGGAATCACAGCGCTATAACTGTGTAATGTAAAAGGGCCTCTTCTATGGATTGAGCAGAAAGCTGTCCTAGATGTGCATCCCTGTTTAGGTCAGTATGGGCTTGTCTATACGAGTCCATTAAAAAAAGGAGTGCCTTGCAGTAATGACATTTCTCAGCAGCTGCAAGCTGTCCTAATGGTTTTTCTGGCCCCATAAGCTTCATGTGCCTGCTAGTACACATGGCAGCTGCAAGTGATTTTGCAGTTACCTCAGTTTGCTGCTGCAGCCACCCTTATTTTTTTTAAAATGATGTCCACGGTGCGCTTGAGCAATTTTTCAATTGAGCACAAAAGCAAACCCCCCTAACACCCTGTTTTCTTGCCTTAGCGCTTGCTCACTAAGGTGAAAATCCAACATGGCAGCAGCGGGCACTTGTCTTGTTAGGCAGCTGCCTCCTGCACTCATCTGGCCAATCAGATTTGTGCTTCCTCTCATATGGGCAAGCAAATCAAATCGACTCGCTTGTCCTAACGAGCAGGAATGTGCACTCCCCCTTGTTTTTTAAAAAAATACAGGAAAAGCCATAAAGGCTTTTCTGGTGAGGTTTTTGGTCTTTTTTGCCCCCCTCCTTCACAATGCAGCAAAATCACACAGAACACCATTAGGACAGGTAGGATTCTCCTCGCATTCTGTGAGGAGTTTTTTCACCATTTGGACAACCCGTATGTTGCTTCCCTCTGTGTTTGCCAGTGTGGTATAGAGGTTAGAATGTTGGACTGGGCCTTGCAAGCTCCACATTCAAGTCCCCAACAACACTCTCACTTGGATGCTCTCCCTCTCCTTCCCATCTACCTCATGGTGTTGCTGAAGTTAATGTGTGGAGGAGGGAAGCCTTGAGTTCATCAGAGAAATGATGGGATAGAAATGCAAGTAATATATGCATCTGATGATTGATGGCAATGGCAGTGTTGCCATGGGAGCTTAGGGGGTGGATGTAATTTTTGGTTCAAAACATATTTTTTGGAGTTGTGTTTCCCTTACCAGACTGGGAGAGTATAGATAGGGTTTGGTGGTTGCTGTATTAGTATTTTAGAGGGGCTCTCTAAACACCATGACCTCACTACTCTGCAAATTGGCAAGATCCAGGAGTAAGGGCTTCCTTGGCCTGTGTTGCTATGTATATCATGCTTACTTAAACACAGCTTGATGCTTCATGCTCAATTAACCATGAGAGAAAAACATGAATCATGTTGGGAGATTCCCCCCACCCCGCTTCACTCATATATAATGATATTTGCTTGCTTTGCACACTGGACACATGTAGCTCTGAAATAGAAATTCAGCCCAAATCTAAATTGAGAAACCACCTTCATCAGATGACAGGGTAAAACTCAACTGCCTGAGATATTTAAGTACAATATAAACCAGCATGGTGTAATGGTTTGAGGACTGGACTATGCCTCTGGAGACCAAGGTTCAAATCCTTGTTCAGTCATGGAAACCCACTGAGTGGCCTTGGGCAAGTGATGCTCTTTCATCCTCAGAAGAAGGCAAGGGCAACCTCCCTCCGAACAAACCTTGCCAAGTAAACCCCATGATAGGTTCACCTTAGGGTCACCATAAGTCAGAAATGACCTGAAGGCACATAACTTCTGTGCCAACAACAAAACCTGGTGTCCTTCATGAGGTGGGAAGAATTCCCAGATGTGGGAGAGGAGGAGAGAATTAGAACTATGCTTCAGCTATGTAGTTGTTGTTGTTCTGTGCCTTCAAGCCATTTCCAACATATGGTGACCATAAAGTGATATATACCCTGATAGCCACCATCTTGGAATATCAAATAATTGGCTATATTAAATAATTTGGCTTAGTTGAGCCATCCATATCGTTACAGGTAAACCAGGTAGATCCCAAAATAAGGCTGGATTCCTGTATGCACCCAAGGAGGGGCCTGTGGAAATTTCCAAAAACACTCTCAAATGAGACTCAACATCTGGAGGTGAGTAAATCACTAATCCACTCAGTGATGACAGAAACCCCTATTGCTTGTAAAATGGGATCTTCCTCTCCTGCTCCCCTCCAACAATAGAGCTTGCCTGTTTCCTATCCAAAGTATCAATCATTAATGATCGTTAATTCTTCCAGAGTACCTTTTGTTCTAGCCCAGGAGCCTCCAAGAACCACTGTATTGCACTCACAACTCTTATCTCTGTAGGGGAATTATTTCATATAAATATCACCCCAAAACACCACCAACTTGCACACAGTTCCACTTCTTCCCTCCATGCTGCCGGTTTACTGTTCGACCACAGGATCCAACTATGAGACCCCCCGTTGCTGAAGGATTCTCTGTTCTACAGGACAGGTGTTGTATCACTCGTCATCCTTCACTCTGTTCCTCTATCCAAATACTTCCTACTATTTTCATTAGCCTTGTGTGAGTGCTTGAAGCCTGAGTGTTTGTGTGAGCATTGTGATATTATTTTCCAATAAAGATCATTTAATTTTATGTTTTGGCTTAGAGTCTCCTCCTTAGTACCAGTATACATAGGCTAAAAGGTCCCACTGTTGCCTGTCCTCTTGCTGCCATAATTGAGCTAATTAAATATTCCCCATTTTAATGTTTGGACATTAGAAGGTCCACATGGACCACATGCAAATCAGGTAACAAAGGCAAATATAATGGGGGTTTCTTGGTATGATTTGTTCAAGGGGGAGGGTTGCCTTTGCCTTCCTCTGAAGCCGGAAGAGTTTGACTTGCCAAATGGGTTTCCATGGCCAAGCAGGGATTTGAACCCTGGTCTCCAGAGTCATAGTCCAACACTCAAACCACTGTGCCATGCTGGGTCTACCTAGTACCTAAAGTTAGCTCTCATCAGAATAAAAAATATCATGTGTAGCACTTCAGTCAAGCAAGGAATACTTGCCCATGCATATCCACCTTGATATCTAAGGGATACAAGGCTAAACACCCTGAAGGTGCCAGATCCTTTTTTGATCTTGGAAGCTAAGTAGGGTCGGGCCTGGTTAGTACTTGGATGGGGGCACCAGGGAATACGGGCTGCTGTAGGCTATATTACAGAGAAAGGCAATGGCAAACCACTTCTGAATTATTCCTTGCCTTAAAAACCCTAGGAAATGCATGGGGTGACCATACGTTGATGGGTGATCTGAAAGTGTGCACACACACATGCAATTAAGAGGGGCAAGTATCCCTGCTGTTGGTCAATAGTTAGAACTTCAAGAAGGTTCTATAGGAAGATAGTCAGCAACCTTGTAGACTGAACATTACAGTCCTCCTTTGCCAGATGTAATTACTCTTGCAAAATGGTACTAGAAGGGAGGGTGAGATACCATCACATCTGCTGTTTATGGATCTGAAACATGGGTCATCTATCGCCACCACCTACGATTGCTCGAACACTTTCATCAGCACTGTTTATGCACAAACCTAAATATACATTGGCCTGACTATGTGATCAAAATTCCTGTCCTTGAGCAAGCAGGGATCACCAGCATTGAGGCCATGATATTGAGAACACAGCTGCGCTGGGCAGGGCATGTTTCTAGGATGGAGGACCATCACCTCCCAAAAATAGTACTCTACGGTGAACTCGCCATGGGTCAGCATAAGAGGGGTGCTCCAAAAAAACAATACAAGGACTCCCTGAAACAATATCTCAGGCTCGGCCAAATTGATCACCAACAATGGTCCGCCCTGGCCTCACATCAGGAGGCATGGAGATGCACTATCCACAATGCTGCAATCTTATTTGAGAGCTCACACCAAACAAGTATTGACGAGAAACGACAACGCAGAAAGAATCACAACCCAGAAACATCACCCAAGGAGACCTTCTGCTGTGCTTTCTGCAACTGGACTTGTTTGTCTCGGATTGGCCTTTTTAGTCATAAGCGCGCTTGCAGAAAGTGCGGGATGAGTCCTTCCTGAATCTTCGTTTGCGAAGAAAAGCCAGAGGAATAGGAAAACCCAGGGGGGAAACAAATCCCATCGTCATTGTCAATGTCTCATTAAGAGTGAGCCTCAACCTCCACCCCATTCCTCAAGTACCCTTGTTGTCTAAACACTGTGAACCTGAAGTGCTTGGGCAGCCTTCTCCAATTTATGCCTTCCAAATATGCTAGGACTGCAGTTCATAACACAGGCATTGAAAAACATTAAACTAGGACAAGCAAAAATATGCTTACAAGTATAGTCTGAGAGCAGGGGTAGGAACTATGTGTCCTTCCAGATTGTGTTGGAGTACAGCTCCCAACATGTGTCAGCTTGGGCTATGCTGGCTAGGACTAACAGGAGATGCAGTCCAACACCTAGAGAGCCACACTGTTCCCACCCCTGTGACCTGCCTAATGAAAAGGTCCAGCTGTGCTGAAGCTCAGGGTTGGCTCCACCATTAGGCAAAGTGAGGCAGCTGCCTCTGGCAGCAGCCACAAGGGGGAGACAGAGTGGAACAGTGGCAAGATGTTGGTTAGATCTGTCTGCCAGGGTTTCTCAACCAGGGTTCCCTGGAGCCCTAGAGTTCCACAACAGGTTGCTAGCGGTTCTGCAAAATACAGTTGTCCCTCCACATTCACGGATTTGACATTCATGGATTTAAGTATTCACAGTTTGAAAATATTCTTTAAAAAATAATAATCCGAAAAGCAAACCTTGATTTTGCCATCTTATGTAAGGGACACCAGGGGGTCCTGGAACCAAACCCCAGCGAATGTGAAGAGACAACTGTATTGAGACTGAAAAAAATAAACATTTTTTGAGCTGTAGATATAATATTTTTTTGCAAATTTTTGAAAATTCTTTCAAGGGTTCCACCAGGGTAAAAAGGTTGAGAAAAGCTGGTCTGTGCTATAAGGGCTGTCTCAGCCCCCAAAAGCTAGCTTGCTGCCCTCAGGTGCAGTAGAAATGTCGCTTCTTTAGCACTGTTAAAATATAATTCAACTGCTAATCTCCTCAGTTTCTGTATATAGAGGAGGGCAATCTGTACCTGTTCCTTGTTTCCTATTGATATGCTTTTTTAATATGTTGCTTTAACATTATAACATTTTGTTTTTAGTTTCATTTTTAAATCATACTGTGAGCTGCCAAGGTTCCCAATATTGGGAGGAAAGTGGAATATAAAACAATTAAAGAAATGGATGCTGTCTCAGCCTTTACTTTGGGCAGTAACATGTTTTGGCATGGCCTTGCTGAAGCTAGAGACAGATCTGGGTATGATCAGGATCTGAAGATCTCTTGGGAACTCACAGTACAGAAGGTGGACACTTCCCGCCATAGACAACCTTGTATTAGAATTGCAGTTGCATGTGTAAAATACATGGTTGCCTGCCCTGAGGGGGAGGCAGTACAGGTATCTCTTAGCTAACAAAGTAGATGTGTTCTTTGTCATTACTTCTTTAACAGACAATCTGGTACCAGAGGCAGAAATAGCATGGGAAGAATAGGGATAAATTCCTGCACCACAAAAACAAAGCAGTTCAACAAATTTTTAATCCAAAATGAACTACAGTTGCCCCTCCACATTCGCGGCTTTCACTCTCGAGGTTTTGATTATTCGCGGTTTGCTCAGCAAGCACCCCATTTAAATCAGCTTCTCTCCCTGGCACGCAAGGGAGAGCAGCCAATTTAAATGGACTGCTTGCTGAGCAAGCCAGGCGTTCAACTCCCCACTCTCCTGGGGATTGGCTCCATTTGGGGTGGAGAGCCAAGCCCCGGGAGAGTGGAGAGTTGGCGGGAAAGGCGCTTTTTAGCCCCCTGTCCCTCCCAAAGCCACGATTAAGCTTTCCAAGCCTTGTTGCAGCTTTGGGAAGGTGGGGGGGGGTGGCTGAAAAGCCTCTCTGCTGCGCTCCCTCCACCCCTCCCGACATTCCTGAAGTGGCTATGGGGCTGTCAATCCCCAGAGCCCCTTCGGGAAGGCTGGGGAGAGGCCAGCAAGCCTCCTGCCCACCTGTCCACTGCCATCCCTGGCCTTCCTCAGGTGGCTCCGATGCTTCAAAGCCCCGAAGCCCCCTCAGGAAGACCGGGGAGAGGCCAGCAAGCCTCCCTCCTGCCCATTAGCCGCCATCCCTAGCCTTTCCCAGACGGCTCTGAGGCTTCAAAACCCTGGAGCCCCCTCGGGAAGGCTGGGGAGAGGCTGGCAAGCCTCCCTCCCTCCTGTCCACCACCGTCCCTGGCCTTCCCCAGGTGGCTCTGGGGGCTTCAAAGCCCCGGAGCCCCTCGCAAAGACCAGGGAGAGGCCGGCAAGCCTCCCTCCCACCCATCCGCTGCTGTCCCCAGCCTTCCCCAGGTGGTTCCGAGACTTCAAAGCCCTGGAGCCCCCTCGGGAAGACTGGGGAGAGGCTGACCAGCCACCCTCCCACCCGTCTGCCACCGTCCCCGGCCTTCCCCAGGCAGCTACGAGGCTTCAAAGCCCCAGAGCCCCCTCGGGAAGGCCGGGGAGAGGCTGACCAGCTGCCCTCCTGCCCGTCCACCACGATCCCCGGCCTTCCCCAGGTGGTTCCGAGGCTTCAAAGCCCCGGAGCCCCCCTTGGGAAAGCTGGGGAGAAGCCAACCAGCCACCCTCCCGTCCGTCCGCCACCGTACCCAGCCTTCCCCAGGCGGCTCCGAGGCTTCAAAGCCCCAGACCCACCTCGGGAAGCCACCCCGACCTTCCTGAAGTGGGTATGGGGCTCGAGAGCCCCATAGCTACTTTGGGAAGCACAGCAGGCAGCAGGGGGGCCAGGCGGCTTTTTAGCCACCCCCTTGCTTCCCCAAGTGGCGATGTGACTTGAAAAGCCCCATCACCACTTTGGAAGGGCAGGGGAGGTTTGCGGGCAGGCGGGCGGGCAGGGGGAGGCCTTTTTTATTCGTGATTTTTTCACATTCATGGGAGTCTCGAGACCCTATCCACCGCGAATGTGGAGGGACGACTGTATACACCCACTAGAAATGAAACAACCAGGTCAAGTAAGCCATACATAACCAATTTTTAAAATTACTCTTCTAGATACTACTTGAAAACTTTTCGTCCAAGGATGACTTTTTCTTTCAACAGCTTCACTTTTATTATGATTTCCATTTTGGTGGCCAAATTTATAAATCTATGCCTCTTTAACACACTAGGAGTAGCTGGTGAGTTAGGCTTATATACTGCTCTCCCCCTTTCTCTGTTTTGCTGTTGTGCGTGCCCAGTAAGGGATTCTAGAGGCAGCTGCTGTTTACCTTCCCTATTGTAGACAGGCATGCACAGTTACAGTAGAACCAGCTCGAGTAGAATCCCACTCTTTCCCAGCTCAAGTTTTATTGCATTGCTTACTGCAGGCACACTACTGCAATGCAACCCTGAAACTCCATTCTTCTGCAGCTTTCATTCACCATCTTCCCAGTTTGTGGTTTTTGTTAACCCCACATAAGTCAACTTCAACTTATGGTGACCTTATGAATGAGAGACCTCTAAGTCATCCTGTCATCATTCTACCTTACCAAGCATTATTGTATTTTCTAGTGAGTCATGTTGTTACCTCTGCCTTAGAAAACAGCTCACAAGATGCAGAACGGAAGGCAGGCAATCAGTGGTTTGATTTGAAGCTCAGTTTATTTTCATTTGGCCAAATGGATGCCGAAAGGAGTTCGGGACAAAGATCAAGCACTTGGCAGGCACTTTTAAAGTTTTAGCTGAATTCATAGCATAGACAGAAAGACCAATCAGTGCATTTTACACATCCCTCTTTGGAACGCCCCGGAATGCCCACCTCTAAAGGTGCGCATGCTTAGAGAATGGCCTGACCTATTTGTGCACCTGTCTCTTGGAACATATAGACACATAGTCAAATCGAAACAAGCCTATGCTTCCTGCCATTTTATGCAGTCAAGCTAGCCACTTCCTCTTCAAAGCTAGCAAAGCTCTTGTGTTTTGCTTTGTGGTTATAGTTCTGCAGAGAAAGACACATTTAAACTTAACTTTGAAAGGGGGGGGAGAGAAAGAGAGAGAGAGAGAACTTTTCATAGTCTAACCCCGAATAAGGTGTTTGAAATCCAATACTGGAGGCAGCGTAGCTGAGAATCTTTAAGGATATCTTTCCTGTTCCTGCCTCCACCTTACAATGTCTTCTCATGATATGTCCAAAGTAAATCAGTCTCAGTTTAGTCATCTTAGATTCTAGGGAGAGTTCAGACAATTTGCTCCAGCGCCAATTTATTTGTCTTTTTAGCAGTCCACAGTATCCGTAGAACTCTTCTCCAGCATTACATTTCAAATAAGTTTATTTTCTACCTATCAGCTTTCTTCACTGTCCAGCTTTCATAACTATACATAGAAATTGGAAATACAATGACATGGGAGAATCCTGACTTTGGTATTCAATGACATATCTTTACACTTCAGGATCTTATCTAGTTCCTCCATAGCTACCCTTCCAAGTCCTAGTCTCCTGATTTCTTGACTGCAGACTTCATTTTGATTAATGACTGAGCCAAGATATAGGAAATGTTTGACTATCTCAATGTCTTCATTGTCTGTTTTAAAGTTATGTAAATAATCAGTGATCATTATTGTTTTCTTAACATTCAACTGTAGGCCTGCCTTTGCACTTTCTTCAATTATTGTTCCAAGTCTTTGCTATTTTCTGCTAGTAGTATGGTGTCATCTGCATATCTTAAAACAGCTTGGGTCCAGACTATTTGAAAGACTGGATGTCCCAATATGATCCTGCTGGAGGAGGCTTTCTCTCCATCCTGCCTTCATCACAAGGCGAGCATTCCAGAGAGAGCCTTCTCAGTGGCTGTTTCCACCCTCTGGAATGCCCTTCCATGGGAGGCTAGGCTGGTCCCCTCCCTGATTTCTTTTCTCCAGCAGGCAAAGACTTTTCATTTCAAGCAGGCTTTTAATGTATAAGCAGCTGGGCTTGTTTTTATCTGGTATGTTTTAGATTTTATATGTTTTAACCTGATTTTTATACATTTTAATTGTACAGATTATATTTTTAATCTGTTTTATAGAAGCTGCTTTGGGTCCCATTTTGGGAGAAAGGTGGCATACAAATGAAATAAATAAATAAAATGGTTGCTGTTCTTTCCTCCAGTTTTCACACCTCTTTCCTCAGAGCCTAATCTAGTTTTGCACATGATATGTTCAGCGTAAAGTTAAACAAATAGGATGATAAAATGTAGCAGTGCTTGACCTGCCTTACCAATTGGAAACCATCCCCTTCTTCCATATTCTGTTTTAACAATGGCCTCTTGTCCTACGTACAGGACAAAACTGCTTTCCAATAGTGCAAAATAAATAAATAAATAAATAAAAACTTCCAGCGAGAGGGAAGACAAGGAGGAAAATGGGAATGGGTGTAAAATGACTGTGTAAAAGGGTGCTTCTTTGTTAACGGAGGTCTGCCTCTACACGAAAAGATTGCCTCCTCTCTTCTTTTAAGAAGACTTTAAACCAGTGGTTCTTAATCTGTGTTCGGGGGACCTCCAGGGTCTACGATGTCTTCAGAGGGTGTCTGAGAAGGCTTGAAGGCTGCTTCCTCCTTGCAGTGGAGTGGCTACTTGACAGGAACCAAGGAAAAAACTGGCTGGCTTGGCCTGCATATTGCCATTCAATCCGCTCCAGCCACAAACTTGCAGGAAGAAGCAGGAGAAAAGTCTTCCCTCCAGGGCCACTGAGAGATGGTGTAATGGATGATGTAACTGTATTATTATTATCATTATCGGGTATTATTATTATTATGGTTTTAAATCTTGAGTTAAGTCTTGGGGGGTCTGCGGCAACAAAAGATATTTAAAGGAGGTCCCTGGTAAAGAAAAGGGTAAGAGCCACTGGCATAGACCCAATAACGACTGGTATTTCTGCATAATCCTATCTGGGTTTTCCCACCATTACGGTTCTGGACATGTGTCAGGTCATCATGACCCCGACTGTCCTCCGGTCAGCGAAACCCCCAAAAGTATCCAATATGTGCAGTTATGAAATATGGGTGGTAGGGTATGCTAACAATGCTGCACAACAGCAGTGTATCATGCTCAGGAGTGGGAAAGGGAAAATTCTTCCTTTTATTCCACCAGCTCACTGCCAGTGCTGTAGCAAGGTTAAGTGGATGGGCAGGTTTAATGGGTAGTGTAATTGTATTACAGTTGTCCCTTCACATTTGCTGGGGTTTGGTTCCAGGACCCCCCTCCCCCCGTGAATACCAAAATCCGTGAATACCCAAGTCCCATTATATGCAATGGCATAACAAAATGGTGTCCCTTATATAAGATGGCAAAATCAAGGTTTGCTTTTTGGATTATTTTTTTAAAGACTATTTTCAAGCCGTGAATACTTAAATCCGTGAATGCCAAATCCATGAATGCAGAGGGACAACTGTATTATTATTACTATTGTTGTTGTTGTTGTTGTTATCATCATCATCAGGTATTATTGTTGTTGTTTTAAGTCTTGAATTAGGTCTTGGGGTTCCGCAGCAACAAACTATATTTAAAGGGGGTCCCTGGTAAAGAAAAGGTCCAGAGCCACTGCTTTAAAAAAAAAAAATCACCTTTCCGACTTAAGGGATATCTTTAAATAAATAAATATGTTATTATTATTATTGTATTATTGAGTATTATTATTTTTATTAATTTATATTCGTTTCCAAATATATGTGTAATTGTAATGTGTAACTTCTAATTTTAGTATCAAGGTGAAAATATAATGTTCCTTGGAAAATAAAAAAAAGAGTGATGATAGTGTGTTTACATTAAGAGGAAAAGTAATATAATAATAATAATAATAATAAAATTTTATTTATATCCCGCCCCTCTGCAATGCAATCGGGGCGGCTTACAATATAAAAACCCCATAGTCACCATACCCTAGCCCACCCACCCCTTAAAATAATATTAAATTACAAAGAATTAAAAACATGGATTAATTAAAATATATATAAATTAGAAAAAATTTTTTAAAACATACAATCATAGCCTAGAAGTGTATTAGTGTTAGGATGCAGGCCTTCCTTGAATAGAACAGACCATTTTTAATGGATGCTTCTCCTTCTTTTTTTATGTTTTTATGTCTTGATATTATAGTTTAAAAGTCATATGGTAGTTATTTTATGTCACTGGTGAATTTGCCAGTTATTTTAAATATATGTACTATTATATGTAATTTTAAGGGGGTGTAAATTGTTTTAAGTTATTACTGTTGTTATGGATTTGTTTGTTTTACATCCAATTGTTGTGAGCCGCTTTGATTGCCTAATAGACAAAAGGTGGGGTACAAAAATAAAGTTTTTATTATATTATTATTATTATAGGATAGATATTTTTATTTTTGTATTAGCAAGAAAAGAGGAAAACAATTTTATTTTGATTTTTTATTTTATTTTATTTGCGTTATTGTTACGGACTTTTGCGGTGGGGTGTACTTTCCAGTAGAATGGTCTTAGTTCAATAATAAAATTCCTAATTGGCACAGCAGGCCTGGGAGACGATGCTTTCGGGGACGGAACCTCCGGAGGGTGTTAGGGGACCCAGAAAGTCAATGCGCCAAGAGGAAGAGGAAGGAGTCTGGTTCCCCAGCTGTGAGTTTTTGGACAGTGCCCTGGTCCAAGGTGTGCCTGGTAAACCTCTATGTGATGTTAGAGTTAGTTTTCCAAAGACAAAGGGAGGTGGAAAGTCAAAATCTGCAGGATGTAAAAGGCACTGCTTATTATGTGAAGAACGTAATTAAAAATGTAGCTCTGAGTGAAAAAGAGAAATTGCCAAACCATTGTTGGAAAAAGTTTTGGCCGTGGTTTAGTGAGACAACCCCAGCAATAACATAAAAGGATATTTTAAATAAATATTTTATTACTATTATTGTATTTTTGTATTATTATTTTTTTATTAATCTTTTATTGATTTTTTCCTTTTCCGAATAGGTATAATTATAATGTGTAAATATAATGTGATTACAGTGTGTTTAGATTAAGAGGAAAAATATATTAGCGTTAGGATAGATAGTTTTGTTTTTGTATTAGTAAGAAAAAAGGAAAACCATTATTATTATTTTTGCGTTACTGTTACGGCCTTTTGCGGTCGGGTGTATTTTTCAGTAGAATGGTTTTATTCCAATAATAACATTCCTAATCCCCAAATTCCCCTCTTTCTTTGGGCAGTACCGCGGGCTTCCTGCAGGGGGAGCCACGCCACGGCTTGGCTTCTCCACACGCCCCCAGCAGGCCGAGCGCCGGGAGAAGGAGGAGCCGCTTTGGGTTTTTACGCTCGGCAGTGGGGCGGGCAGCTCTTTCGTCCGTCCGTCCGCTCGCCCTGGGGTGCGTCGAGGCGCTGAAGCATGCAGGTAAAGACCAGGCGGAGAGGGGACTCTCTTCTCTTCTCCCCACCCCATCCCCACCTGGGTCCTGCGGTGGGTGCTTTGCTCGGGGAGGAGATGCGGGGAAAGCAGCGGCCTCGCTTGGGGCTGCCCAGGTTGGCGGGATCCCTCCGGGAGCGCGGCTGCTCCGCCTGACTCCGCTTGCCTTCCTCCTCTATCCAGGCGGCGGGCTCCAAGCAGGCGGTGCTGGCGGCGGCGCAGGAGCTGCTGAAGTTTATCAGCCGGAGTCCCTCCCCTTATCATGGTAAGAGGGAGGGAGGAGGCACCGGGGACAACGGAGGAAGTGAGGAGGGGCTGCTCCGCCCTTGCGAGGGGTCCCGGTCCCGGATCCACCGGGGAGAGGCCTCCCGGAGTCTCCACGGGGCTGGGCCGTAGCTCAGCGCTCTCACTCGCGGCCCTGGAAAAGTGTACAGCTGTCCTGCGATATCCGCGGATTTGGTATCCACGGATTTAAGTATTCACGGCTTGGAAATATTCTTTAAAAAAATAATAATAATCCCAAAAGCAAACCTTGATTTTACCATCTTATATATAAGGGATACCATTTTGCTATGGCATTGCATATCATGGGACTTGAGTATTCACGGATTTGGGTATCCACTGGGGGGGGGTGTCCTGGAACCAAACCCCAGCGAATATAAAGGGACAACTGAGCACTTCTCAGAACTACAATGCCCAGAATCCACCACCCAGCATGGCCACTGGTCATCATGTCCTGCTGGGGGGATTCCGGGAGGTGGTGTGCGAAAAGAAACTTTTCTGAGATTGGGTTTTTATATTATCTCCTGATTTTCTTTGAGCATGGAATTTATGATGGCATATACACAGACCGTAGTCATAAACGACTTGAAGGCACACAACCACAACAAATGCACACAGACAAAAGGGTCTTCCCACCCAATCACTGACCGAGGCCTGTTCACACTACGCACAATTGTAGCATTCCAATTCCACTTTAATTGCCATGGTAACATTCTATGGAATCCTGTGATTTGTAGTTTAAGGAGAGGAACTCTGTGCCAGAGAGCTCTGGTGTCTCACCAGACTGTGCATCTTTAAAGTGCAGACTTTACCATGGCTGGTAAAGTGGAATGATAGTGCTATAATTGTGTAGCGTGAAAGGACCCCAGGACATAAGCTTAATCTTTTGCTCCATCATTATATGATCCAATCATACCGTGAGACTCTTTAAAGCATCCTTCCTTCACATTATTTAATTAAAATCTGAAAATGTCAGAAGGCTATACAAAAAGCAGAGATTTGGTTTTGGTTTTTGAACAATTTCATTTATATCCCACCTTTTTCCCCAGTATGGGACCCATTTTTACATAGCTTTGTTAGCCCATAAGTAAAAAAATAAAATAAAAATCAAAGTCTCTGTAAAGGTAATATGGCTTTCTCTCTCTCTCTCTGGCTTATCTTCGCAAACGAAGATTCAGGAAGGACTCATCCCGCGCTTTCTGCAAGCGGGCTGATGACTAAAAAGGCCAATCCAAGATAAACAAGTCCGGTTGCAGAAAGCACAGCAGAAGGTCTCCTTGGGTGATGTTTTTGGGTGGTGATTCTTTCTGCGTTGTCGTTTCTCTTCAAGACTTGTTCGGCGGGAGTTCTCAAATAAGGCTGCAGCATTGTGGATAGTGCGTCTCCATGCCTCCCGATGTGAGGCCAGGGCGGACCACTGTTGGTGATCAATTTGGCCAAGCCTGAGATGTTGTTTCAGGGAGTCTTTTTATCGCTTTTTTGGAGCGCCCCTCTTACGCTGACCCGTGGCGAGTTCACCGTAGAGTAGTATTTTTGGGAGGCGATGGTCCTCCATCCTAGAAACATGCCCTGCCCAGCGCAGCTGTGTTCTCAATATCAGGGCCTCAATGCTGGTGATCCCTGCTTGCTCAAGGATAGCAACATTCGTCACATAGTCAGTCCAGTGTATATTTAGGATTGTGCGTAGACAGCGCTGATGGAAGCGTTCGAGGAGTCGTAAGTGGTGGCGATAAGTGACCCATGTTTCAGATCCATAAAGGAGAGTAGACAGTACGATGGCTCTATACACACTGATTTTTGTGCTTCGCCTCAGGTGTTTATTACTCCAGACTCTTTTGTAAAGTCTTCCAAATGCGCTATGTGCCTTTGCTAATCTGTGATCGATCTCTTTGTCAATCTTGGCATCTGAGGAGATGATGCTTCCCAGGTAGGTGAATTGCTGAACAGACCTAAGCACAGATTTGCCAACGGCAATGTGGGGATGGCTAACTAATAGGGCACAGAAGTGTGTGTGTGCTTTTAAGATCTCTAGATCATCAGGGAAAATGTTATGAAGGACTACAGTAGCCTATCCTTGATTTTTTTTAATTGTTCTTTTTTAAAAAAAAAAAACCCAAGTATTCATGGCTTGAAAATGTTCTTTAAAAAATAATAATCCAAAAAGCAAACCTTGATTTTGCCATTTTATATAAGGAACACCATTTTGCTGTGCCATTGCATATAATGGGACTTTGGTGTTCACAGATTTTGGTATCCACAGTGGGGTGGGGTCCTGGAACCAAACCCCAGTGAATATGAAGGGACAACTGTACTGTTCTGCATTGACAACCCTCCCACATGTATGCAGAAATAGTGGTAAAAGCTCAGGGATGCTACCATGGTTATGCTACTGTTGTGTACTTATTTGGAAGTAACCCCCCCCCCCCGAAGGTGCTTCCATGCTTGGCTTTTTCACCACCGCTGACACTATTTGTCCACATTCTTACTCCCTGCACATTCAGACAGAAACTGCCTCCCCAACAATGGCTGTATTTTTACTTCCCCATTTTTTTAACATGCCAGTTCCTCACTTCAACTGCAAGATGACAGTTGGGTTAATCTTTCTTTGTTGAATTGATTGGTGTTGGATGACTGTAGAAGAGTCCTTCTCTTACCTCCCTTTTGTTGTTGTTTTTAAAGGAGCTTTCATAATTTTCTGCAGAACTTGCAGGCCAAGGTGAACATAATCTGATCTGAATCCTTGATTTCATCAGATATATTGTTGTGGAGGCATAGACAGGCTTTTCTTGATTTAGGGAGTTCTGAATACATTTAAAGCTAGAGGATGGCGCATCCTGTTCTCCATGTGCCCACACTTGCCCGCCTGCTCTGGTACCTTTTCTCTAGATTGTTATCATCATTTTACATGACATATACTGCACTTGGAAACTTCAACTTCTTTCCACTATCCAAAATCCCATGCTCCTTAACGGATATTCTTCCCCATGACTCCCTTTTTTAATTCCAGAACATCTCAGAGAGAATTGGACAGCTTTGCTATACTCAGCTGTATACATATTATTTTGCTTACAAGCAGTGTCATTTCTGTCTTATAAGGATTGCTAGTACAATGGTTTGGAATCTGTGATCCCCCCCCCATTTTAAAAATGTATATGTTTATGCCTGCATGGAAAGGTATAACCAGCAACACCTGAGACAAAATAGAGGACTCTTAATAGCCAAAGCAAGATGTACATTATACTGTATAGTTCAACAGATGGTGAAATTTTGGACCTCCAGATGTTTTGGATTTCATCTCCTGTAATTCCTCACCATTGGCCGTGCTGGTTTTTAAAATCTGGGAGCTGACATCCAAAACATCTCCATCCCCTATACAGACATTGTGTTTGTATCAAATACTCATTTTGTGTTAGACGATTCACGGAATGAGAATCCAAACTTAGTTGTTTGTTAGGGTTTCACACTTACTCCTGGGTCAGGCACTGAGTTTTCTCAAGGAAGACTTCTAGGGAAAGCGCTTTGGTTGATTTTTTAAAAACAGAGTTTAGGGTAAATGCTTTCGGCTGAACAGAACTTAAATTTAGTAATCTAAATTACAGTTTACATTTTGTATGTGACTATCTTTTAGTTCAGTTTTTTTTATTTTATATGCTTGAACTGTACACAATACAGAATACACAATAAAGGTAAACAACATTAAATAAAGTTAAACATACTAAAGACAAGTGGACAAAGAAATTGAAATAAACAAGTACAACAAATATCTCCCTCCCACTCCCTTGAGACTTCCCTCTTGTTGCTGATTGCTTCTAGGTTTCCTTAAAAGTTATATCTTAATTTCCTTAATCACATTTGTTTTGTCTGGACCTTGGACTCAAAAGTGCTACGAGTGAAAAGTGAGTTAGATAGCTCTTAGTGCAGTGGCTCTTAATATTCTTTGTTGCCGTTGACCCCCAAGACTTAATTCAAGATTTAAAACCCTAACAACAACACAACAATAATAATACATTTATACCACCCATTAAACCTTCCCTCAGAGGCACTGGAGGGGGAGGGAAGACTTTTTTCCTGCTTCTTCCTGTACATTTGTGGCTGGAGCGGATTGAACAGCAATGCCCAGACCAAGCCAGCCAGCCTTTGCCTTGGCTGCTGTCATGTGGGCTGAGCAGCCTTCAAGCCTTCGCAGACCCTCTATGAGGATATTGTGGACCCCTGGAGATCTGTAGACCACAGGTTAATAGAACCACTGTTTTAGTGTACCAGCTGGAGAAGCAGTAGCAAATCTTAAATATTTTGGCTAAGATCTTGCAGTTAGCTAAACCCTCAAAGAGGCTGGGTCACAGAAGTCTTGTGGCCACATTTGGCTTTTGGGCAGGACCAAAGGAAAGAACCCAAAATACTGGCATATTTTAGCTTAAAGCTCTTACTGCCAGCAATTAACCCTTGGGAGGGCATGTCAACCTTTCAAAATGGAGTGAAAGCCCATACAGATGTTGGAAAAGCACCCAGTGTCATGGTGACATGAAGAAGGTGTGCCCTTATGGGGAACCTTGGTGAGCCAGATTGGGAGGCTGAGAGGCCTGGATTTCTTGCTCCTCAGCCTGAAATTTCTCACTGCTATGCAAGTAGAACCAAGTCAGGTTGGTGACAATGTGGTACATCTCTGAACAGGGTCCAGGAGTTTCTAGAACTTGGTGCAGAGCCAGTCAGTCACTTGGAGTTCTGCATGGCCAAAAGGACTTTGATAACAGGGTTCTCCTCCGTTCTGTTTAGCCAAATGATTTTTTTGAGCCTACATTGTTAACTGTTGCAGTTTGTATGTATCCACATTCCCTTCTGTTCTGTGACTTGCTTGTGTTCTTTCCCCACTCCTGCAGTGGTTGCTGAGTGTCGGAGCCGTCTGCTTCAGGCTGGTTTTCAGGAGTTAAAGGAAGCTGAACACTGGGATATCCAGCCGAACCGAAAGGTAGGGGAAGTGGAGTGGATGTGCCACCGTGGAATGATTTCTCTTCTCTGTGATGCTGATCAACAGTTGTCCTGATTCTCCTATGGGAGGTGGGGGTTGATATGGTTGAGGCCCTTGAAAGACACACCACCTTATGGATTGGGCAAAACGCTGATCTCTCCTGGCCCTTTTTTTCTCCCCCTTCTCTCTTTTTCCCGTTCCTTGTTCTAGTATTTTGTGACCAGAAACTTCTCAACATTAATTGCCTTTGCTGTGGGAGGCCAGTTCCAGCCTGGCAATGGCTTCTGCTTGATTGGAGCCCACACGGACAGCCCCTGTCTGCGGGTAAGCAATTGCTGCTCTCTTGCTTTTGGTACCTAAAAGCAGGGGACCTCATGAGCCCCTTGTGCTCTTGGTTGAATCCTCTGCCCACTTCTCTCCCATTGTTTCAGTCTCCTCTGTCATCATCATCATAATATTTATATCCTGCTTTCCACCCCCCCAAAATTGGGATTCAAATCAGCTCACAATTTAAAAGAACAATACCATTAAAAACATACAAAAAGAGAGCATTAAAATAGAATTAAACTATTTGCAATATTAAAACAATTCACATTTCACTAAAAGGATGAAACACAAGTAAAAGGATAAAAAAGCTCTTTAAAACAGTTTTAAAACAAAACAGCACTCCCTAGCTTTTTATTTTAAATTTTCTGTTTTAAAAGCCTGTCTGAATAAAAGGCCTGCCAACGGAAAGACAGTATCTCTGTCCTTACATTGACTCCCTTTGAAGATGCATACCTTCCAGCCACCATACCACACTGAGCACACCCAGTCTCATTTGTGTTCAGAAACTAAGTAAGGTCAGGCTTGGTTATCACTTGGATGGGAGGCCACCAGGGAATACCAGGGATCTCTGAGAAAGGTTAGGAAGGAATCCTGCCTGAAACCCTGGAGAGCCTTGGTTGCCAGTCAGAACTGACAATACTGAGTTAGATGGACCAATGGTGTGACTCAGCATAAGGCAGCTTCCTGTGAATATCCAATAGGACATGAGTGTGTAACATCTGGCCCTGTGGATGTTTTGGATTGCAACAACCATAATCCCTTAGTCTTGGCCATGTTGACTGGGGTTTCTGGGCAATGAAGTCCAAATCATCTGACAGACAAAAGGTACGGCATCCCTGTAATATGGCGTCAACTGCTTCTCCTCCCTGTGGCTGTGATTGTATTGCAGAACTACATTAGATGTACACCCCTCCTCATTATATATATATATATATATATATATATATATATATATAGTTTTTATTAAACACACAAATTTTATATATATAGAACATACAAAAACAAAACAGAATAACAACTAAAACTAAACAGCTACAACTGAATAACTAACAAACCTACCCACTACATTACTTCCTCCCTTAATTGAAGGTTAACATTAAAAAGAACACTACTTGTACTTCTTGTAGGTGCTGTTCCATCAATCCTTCTACCTAATAGATGTAGCTACTATTTTAAAAAATGCAATGCCAATACTTTTCCCCACAGATGTTTTAAAGATTTATAAATATATCGCAATCCCTCTTAAAGTTTATCAAGGATTTTCCCTTGATCAACATTGTCAATTTATCAATTTCAGCAAACGTTTACATGTTCAGCCCCCAGTCTTCTCTTGTTGGAATAAATGTGCTCTTCCATCTTTGGGCATATAGAAGTGTAGCTGCTGTAATAAATATACCCCTCTCTTTTAACCATACTTGGGGGGGGGGAAATTCTTGAATATTGATAGCATCTAGTCTGTCAAGCCCTCTTCTTTTCCCACTCTTAAAAAGAAAGAAATATTTGTTAGGCACTATTGATGATACGTGTCAGTAAGTACACTTAACACAAGAAACACAGGGGGCTCTAAATAAAATTCTGAATGCACACAGCTCAGATAAACCATCAGGTATGGAGTCGCAACAAATCAGAGTTTGTCCTCATTCTGTGACAGTAAACATGGTTTGTCTCTTGCAGTTGTCCAATTCATACCTTCCTTATCAGTTGTGATATGGATGTGTGTGTGTGTGGTATCTGTGCAGAGGGCTCTTGGATAAGCATATGCATGTGTTTGTGTGACATCCAGGTAAAACGCTGCTCAAAGCGTAACCAAGAAGGCACAGTCCAGGTGGCAGTGGAGACTTATGGCGGTGGAATCTGGAACACTTGGTTTGACCGTGACCTCTCTGTTGCTGGAAGAGTAATTGTCAAGGTCAGTCCTCCCTGAGGTATTGGACGGTGGCCTATGTGGCTTAACTTGTCTTATGTTCCTAAGGACCTTAAACCAACCTATACCCAGCACTCCTGCTATGTCACATTAGGGCTTGTTGGGAAGTTGTGCAGGTCCTGTGAGACAGTGAAAGAACAGATCTTCAGTGACTTTTAGCCAAATTGTTCCCATTTATCTGGAGCACTTGTCGATATATACGCTTTCAAACTGAAACCATGAATTGATTGACTTGATTTTTAAGTAATGGATTGAAGATTGAATGCTAAATGCGAACTGATACATGCCAGAGATACTTAATGAAGTGAACTGAAGTGTTTATTATGTGGGACAGTCAGGTTACAGGCAGTGCTTTGATTGAGAGAACTACAGCCGAGGTACTAACAGCGAGTACCTTTCACAGGGGATAAAGTGCATAAAAATATTACTAAACATCAGCACTTTTAATCTACTGTCTAATGAATTATCTGATCAGTGCTTTCAGCTCCAGTAAACATGAGTGTGCTCAGAGGACCTTGTTGCCTAGTTACATTTGAGTAGGATAAGAGTCTAGTTCAGACTGTGCAAGGCTGCATTTTGTTTATAAGCCTGAAATCTCCATGACTCAAAGTCCACACTTGTTAATACTGCTTGAGTTGAACTGAAACTAAAAGTGACTTAAATAACGTTCTGGTGGACACATGATGTTTGCATTCTCTTGTTTCCTCCAGTGCTTAAGTTACACATCTGCCTCAGCATAAGCCCCATTGCACCAAGTGGGGCTTAGCATGTTCAGAGTAAACATGCATAGGATCACACTGTTAAGATGCCTATTTCAGAAATAATGCAGCACAACTGGGTACTGCAGGAAACTTATGATGGTCATGGGGAGGGAAGAATAGAAATTAGGGTTGCCTGTTTAGTAGGAAAGACCACTCGGACATGCTGCACTTACTTTTAAGGCTTCTGTAACTGCAAAGTACACAGAAAAATCTCTGAAACCAGAATTGAAAGAATTTTAAAATTAAGGATTTGATTTTCTCTGTGTGGGGGGTGAGTGAATGTGTGTGAGAGAGGATCTCTTACCATTGCTAGAGGGGTGTGTATGTGTGCATGCATGTGTTGATTTAGGCCACTCTTCTTCAAGCTGGCACCCTCCAGACATGTTGGATTATATGTCCCATCATCCCCTCTCTTGTCTAGTGTGGGGAATTTGCAGGCCTGTAGATATTATTAAACTGCTGCCCTCCACCATCTGTTATGCCTGTTCAAGCTGGCAGGTGCTGAAGTTACTGGAGTCCAACAAAAATCTGCATTGCCACAGGTTCCCTATCCATGTTGTTGTCTAGCATATTATATACAGTAGTTGCAGCTGAGGGGAAGATGAATTTAGGATAAGGTAAGGCATTGTTTTTACTCTCCCACCCTTTAAACTTCAGAGATTTTGTGATCGAAAGAGTAAAGATCCATCACCGCATCCTACAACCCACTCTGACAACACAGATGGTGTTTCTTTCCATTTGGGAATGGGGGTTGCTGCTTATATGCTGGGTTCTCTTTCTGTCACAGCCACAGCTGTTCCAGCTAGGCTTGTGAAATGGTTTGCGATTTCTTCCATTTTGATTTCCCCTTTCTAGTCTACTTCCTACTTCAGAGCCAATCTTCAGATGTCTCCCAGGATGGACTAACTGTACATTCTGGTATAGGAAACCTTCTCCCAAAGCTTGGAAGTGTTCCTTTTTTCTGGGAACTACAACTCCCAGAATGTTCCAGTCAGCATGGAAATGTTGATGGGGATTCTGGGAGTTGTGATCCAGACAAGTAGTTTTTCCAAGTTCTGTTCTTTTCCCATAGAGTCAGTTTTGTTGCTCTCATTTCAACTTGTACTTCCATTTGATGATGCTGACAGACCACAAGTGAAAGATGAGGAGGAGAAAGAGGAAGGGTCCTTGCCATAATTGAAAGTAACATACTTCAGCAGGGCCCAGCCAAATGCATTTCTGGGACCTAAAGGGATAAACTCTGTAATCTCCGTAGGCTGCCATTACTTTGAATGCTCTTGGAGGACTAGTGAGATTCCAAGCAAATAGTGGAGAGTAGAGAACTCATCTTGGTTATAATGAGAGGAAAGGGAGAAGGCAAGGGATTTATAGGCAAGTTAATTTCACCTATTTATACTTGGAAAGTCATTACAGCAAGTTATAAAACCCCTACAGGGAAGCCATAATTGCTTGTAGCTGGCATGTGTTTATTAAAAACAGGTTGCTTCTGAGCAGACCTGCAAGCTGTGGTAGCTTGAGCAGACTTTTTTAAAAAGTTCAGCTTTTATTCAAGAAAAGTTTCTGGTCCTCATGTTTCCAGTAAATCTAAAAATGTATTGAACATTTTTGCCAAAAGGGTAGAAACGAGTTGAGGTGGCAGAAGATATTCCAGCAGTTTGGTATTTGGAGGAAGTCTGTTCCTTATGGCTCCTTTCTCTTACTGTCCCAGTGCATGTCTTTCTCAGTATCTGTTTCCCAACCATAGCTAAGCAACAATGAAGGCTGGGACACAACTCCTCTTACTGATTGATGCTTTGCCCCCCCAGAACAGGAAGTCTGCCTGGCTGTCAGAACCCATTGTTTACAGAACAATTCTTGTCCAGGCTCTGCTACCTTGAATATATAGTCCAGGATGGAGAATCTGAGGCCCTTCACATGTCCTGGGACTCCACCTCCCATTAGCCCCAGCCAGCATGGTTTGTAGTAATGAATGATGGAAGTGGTAGTCCAATAGAAATCCAAAGGGTCACAGACTCTCCACTACTAATGTAATGGGGGATTAGAAGCTTGATATTTACATCCATTGTGCCTAAAGTATCTACTCCATATTTAAGAAATTATATTTTGGTTCTGTTTGTGACTGCTGGGTGGGTTGACACTCCTGAAAACTAGTGTTCCAGAGTTGGTAGAGGGCATGTAGAGGGTTGAAGCACCTAACTCTGACCTCCCAAATTTCATGCTTTATAAAAACAGGAGATGGAGGTACAGAGACAAGGAGCTTGCAAGCATCTGTCTTAGAATTTTGTAAGAGTGTGGATGGAGAGGGAAATGAAGGGAACAAGGGAACATTGGTGAGCTTATCAAACTGAAATGTAAAGAGATGTTTCCAAATTGTCTGTGTATTTGTACTGTGGCTGACTGCCATGACTTTGTAGGAAAGTGCAATTCAACCTGTGTGGCTTCAGGGGGCATCTTTGCTTAAACAGATCACTGTGCCACCTAGGAGTGGGGTGCACATGTATTACAGGGAACCACAATGCCAGTAGGCCTAGGTTACACCCAAATCATGTGTATCTGTGTATACATGTGCAAATCAGGATTCCCTGAAGTTTTTGTGAGTGGCAGCAGTTTTCACTTTAAAAAAAGTTTAATCTTGGAAAAAAAACCATATACTGACCTAAAATGGATATAAATACAAAAGGTTTCTGACTGAACTTCCTTATTTTTTTTAAAATGAAAGCTGCCTTTGTTGGGGTACGAAAGAGTCCTATTTTCATTTTAGCAGTGGTGTTGGAGGCGAGAAATCTAAACCCTTTCCTCTCCCTTCTCCCCCTTCCCAAAGTTGGCCTAATTGCTAATTTTGGGGAAACAGGGTAGGGATTGGGGGAGAGAATTGGATATCCAGTATTGTTCTTCCAATCAGAATAAGAGTTTGCTTCTGGATGCTTTAAATTCAGAAGATTGCTCTGCATTGCCCCCATAGCTGTTTTCCCTTTGAGAGCTACTTCTATGGAATCATTCTTTGGTGCACCTTTTAACTATCAATGATCTTTCCCCTTTACATTTTTAGCTAATGAGTACTGCTGAATTGTCCAGGTACTAAACTGGTGTCCCTTCCATTTTCACCATCAGGACCTGTCCACAGGGCGGCTGGAGCAGCAGCTGGTGAGGGTGGAGCGTCCCATTCTCCGCATCCCCCATCTGGCCATCCACCTCCAGCGCAATGTGAATGAGAGCTTTGGGCCGAACACTGAGCACCACCTGTGAGAGTTTAAATCATCATTTCCCCTCTGCTGTCTCTCTGTCTGTTTTAAGGAGGACATTCCAAACTTCCGTAGCAGAGGGGTGCCTGGGTATCAGTGGAGTAGGTTTTGATCACACCTAGGGAACTGATGGGTTGGGGGCAATTCCATGAAATTGGCTTCCTCCATTCCACCAGCAGGATTTGGTCACGAGATTGGAAGAATCCCACAGATGAACAGAGCCCTTCCATTATCTGGAATCCAAACTCTGCTCTCTTTTAACCTTTTTGCTTTAAAGTTTGCCATCTTTGGCTTGACTTTGAAGAAGTTCCTCTTTCCCCCCACCTTTTTTTCTGCAGCTGAATAGCAGGAAGTGAGCTGTCAGGTGTGTGTGTGTCTTCCTGTCACAATCATAGAACAGTGTGTTGTTGATTGAACTCCTTCCTTCAGAGATAGGGAACCAATGGCCATTGGGGATGGTGGGAGTTGTAGTCCAGCAGGGAAAGACTTGACTAAGTGATTCACTTGCTCCACAGGGCAGAACAGGATCCTTATAGAACATTTGGCTTGGGGACTCCTTGGGCTTCAGTTCTTTTACACCAGGTGTGGATCTCATACAACCCAAAGTCTCCAAGTGGCCTTTGCCAGGGGAGGGGTTCTGGGCAGCTCTTGGTCCCCATTGACACCCCTAGCACCCCAGTTTTTCACTTAAAAAACAATTGGGGCAAAAAAAAATATTACTGGAAACCACTTAAGGTTGCTTAAGTGGGTGAACACCCCCAGCATCAGGACACCTCCCAGAAAAGTCCTGGAAGCAACAAGGAGTGAGGCAACATCACTTCAAGTAACCCCAAATGGTGGCTACAAGAGGTGTGGGTCTCAGGGTTTGTGAAGGAGCCAAAAATAGCCCTGTGAGCCTGGAGTGTGGCCACTCCTGCTTTAAACTGTGTGCAAGTTTGTCTGAGGAGCAACAGCTTACTTATTTATTAGTTACATTATATCTTGTCTTTCCTCTTACGAGTGGAAGGTGGAATATTTTCTTCTTCTCCTCTTTATCCTTACATTAAGCCCATGAAGTAATTCAGGCTGAGAGACCAAGAGGCCCAGAGTCTCCCAGTGTGTTTCATGACTTAGTGGAGACTTGAACCCAGATCTCCAAAGTCCAAGCCCAACTAGCTATGACCACATGCTGCTTGCCTTTCACAGGGTCCCAATTCTGGCCACAGAAACCCAGGAGGCACTGGAGAAGGAGGAGTCCGTGTCTGGGACAGTTTGCACCTCATCCTTTCTGGTGAGATGGGGTAGAAAGGAAGCAGGAGGGAATAGATCTGTACCATGGTGGCTTTCTGGGTTGCAGGGTGGCTCTTGTCAGTTCTTTTCATTGCTGACCATTTTATTTTTGGCAGAATCGTCACTCTCCGGCTCTCCTGTCCCTCATCTGCTCCCAGCTGGAGGTGAAGCCTGAGCAAGTGGTAGAAATGGAGTTGTGCTTGGTGGATACACAGCCTCCAGTGTGTATCATCTTTTCTTTTTCAAGGGATAATCATATGCAGGACTTAACTTTCAGATGGGCTTCCATTTTTTAAGGGTCAGGTTGCTGGTGTGTGTGTGAAATTTTTTCCTTGCTCTGTCTGTGATAGTGTTCTTTAGCAGATCATCCTGTGGGGAGAGAGAGACTTTCTTCTTAGTATTTATTCAGCTGTTTATTCTGCTCCTGGGAGTTTATCCAGCCTGCTCTCTTAACTTGCTGGGAAATAATGGACACCCTCATTGTAAGAGGGTGAGAAACAGATTGAAGAGAGAGAAGTAAACGCAAGTATAGATCTAGGTTATGTCTTTTCCTCCTAACTGTGCTTCTTTTTGCAGACCTTAGGTGGTGTCTACAATGAATTCATATTCTCCCCTCGCCTGGATAACCTCCACAGCTGCTACTGTGCACTTCAGGTGAGTTCCTCAGGTGGGAGTGATCCTGATTTATTTATTTATTTTATTTACAATGTTTATACCCCACCTCGTTTCATAAGTTCTCTGGGTGGTTTACAATAATTTGTGGACCTCTACTACTGGAAGCCATCCTACTGTTACAGACAAAAGTACAGACATTCAGGATAGCAGTACTTTTTTCTTGCAAAGAAGCTACTTGTATTCACCTTCCTCCTCTGTCAGCTGTTTTGACCACAGTTAAAAGTGTCTGTTAGCTCATGTCCCCTTTCACTTGCCAAAGCCACCCCTGTAATAGTGGGAGTGACTGTGCCTTCTCTTAAGTAGATATGTAATTCTTCACTAATTTTGTTTTCAAAGGAAGCAACAAACAATTTTGGTAATTTCAAAAACTGCACCTTTTTTAAAGACTATTTGCAATTTGGGATTTATTCTATGCAAAATTTGCATATTTTTGGTGTAGGGAAAAAAAGGGATTTTCTACACAGAAAATAATATGTCTGCACGGAAGTGTTATTCCCTGCTCAGAAAATGTTGTTTTCTGTAAAAAAGAAAAAAAAAAGTTTGAATTTTGTGCAGAATAAGTTCCAAGCTACAAAGATTCTCATCAATCCAGGCTTCTCGTCAGTTTCCTGATGCTTGAGAAACAAATTTTTGACCACTTTTTGAATATTTTTGAATATTTTTTCCATCCCTACCATTGAGCCATAAGTTTTGAAAAATATGGGGGAACAGCAAGAAAGCATTCTCAAATCAGGTATAGGGAAGCTTTGGGTCATCATCCCTGATTTTTTTTTTATCATACTGACTGATGGGAGTTGTAGTCCACAACAGCATCTGGAGGGGCACACAGATGGAGCGTTTAGAAAGATTTTTTTTTTTTAAAAAAAACCTACCATTGGCCAGTTGGGATAAAAGGACAAACCCACTATTACAAATCTGTAAACATGGAAGAGGATGGGGATGGATGGTGCAACCTCACCCTCTTTCCACCCACATGTGAGAAATGTTTGAAATGGAAATGTGATAGAATAAACTTCCAGAACTTGTTGAGATTGGAACTGCTGCCTTTTCTGATTGTACAGAGCACTGTAACCACATTCAGCTGCAGCTGGCTACAGTTGTAGTTTAGGCACAGTATGCATTCCCCTACTCCTCCATGCTTACAATTTTGGAGCAATTAAAGAGGGCCTGTGACTTGCATGAAAGTGACAATAAACTGTATATGCCAAAGGAGGGGTTTCAGAGAGAAGAAAAGATGGAAGTGCCATGCTTACTCATGTAACACGGAGCCATGGTCACATATGAATTAATCCAATGTTAGGACTAATTGGGTTTTTTACTTCTTAGGTTTTGTAAACAGAGGATGTTGACAGGTGCTGTTTTTTCAGTCACTCCAGTACTACAGCAGGAAAAGCTTGCCTCTAAATAAAACAGAGAAATTTTCCTTTCTCTGTTTTATCTGTTCTTGTGACACCCTCATCCTCTATTATACCCAGCTTTATGACAGAGGAAGAAGACAGCTTCATAGCTAAGTTTTGAGGAGGTGTTTGACTTGTTCTAGCCACAAGAGGCTTGAGAGGACTGGGAGGAAAGCAAAACCACACATTTCCCTAGTTTTTGAACTTTCCAGATAATTATCCTGTGCAGAAATTCAGTCAGGACCTACAAATAGTCTTGCCTGTATAGTCAAAGAGTGACAAATGCTTCAAGGCCTTGTTTGCAGGAAATGGTAGGCTGCAGACATACTTGGCAATCCCAACATTTCTCCCTGGAGTCTGCCTTTTTATTCCTTGAGGGACAATTCAGCTCTTTGGGCGGGGGGTGATCTACACAGCAGCGAGAATTGCAAGTGTCAAACCATAACTAAGATTCATGGTAGCCACACTTCCCTTTTTTAGTTCTCTGCTTCTGAATATTCTAGTCATGGATCTCTGTGCACTGACTTGGGTTTCTTCCTCCTGGTTTCTCTGGGAGATGCCAACCTCTAGCAGAGCTGATGTGTGTGGTAACAGAGGCATATGGGTAGCAAAAGCCATTGGAATTCAGCTTGCTGCAGCAAGGACTGGCAACTGTGCCTCTCCAGATGTTTTAGTCTACAACTCCCTATCAGCCTTAGCCAGCATACTCAATGGCGAGGGATTTTGAGAGTTGTAGTTCACAAACACCTAGAGAGCCACTGTTGATATGGCTGTCTGCTAAGACCAAGGTTATAAAGGATATTAAATGTTTTTCTTGACCTTCTTTGATGAGAGAGTGTCTTGACACATGAAGATCCACTTGTTAAAAAAAAAAGACAACTTCTGTGACATTCTTGAGGGTTTTTTCACATGAGAGTGAAAAAATCCAGCATTTTTTGTCAACAGCAGTGCAAAAATAGGTGAGCTTTGTGCAAAGATGTTATATTTTGTGCAGAAGTACCATATTTTGTACAAAATTTTCTTGGCAATCTTTGTGTGTGTGTGCGTGTGTGCAAAAAAGTCCCCAAATGCAAAACCTCTCATAATTTCTCTAGTGGGGAAAGACTTCAAAAATATTTTTTTTCTTCCTGGTATGTAGGAACAAAATCTGTGAAGGTTCACATCTCCAGCTAAAAGAACCCCATAGGGAAGCCAGGAAACCCTATTTCTGAGAGTTCCATGTTATTCCTTGTCCTGTCCTTTCTGTTCATCTTGTCCCCTTATCTCTTCCTACAGGCTCTGATTGAATCTAGTGAAGCGTCTGGAGCCCTCGCCCAAGAACAAAATGTGCGCCTGGTTGCCCTTTATGACAATGAAGAGGTCAGTGGGAGGAGCTCTTGGGTGGAAGACAAAACTGCTTTTTGGGTCGAAGGTGGAAGAAGCACACACTGTTCTGAGTTGGGTGAATAATTTGGGAAGTGTCTAAACACGGTGGGTTGACAGATGGAGTGGAAATACACTAAGAGGCATCAACAAAATGAGGAGTGGGTAGAGGCAGCAAGCAAAGCTGCTCTCCTGGAGAGATGAGGAAATGGAGTTTTTTTAGGATCAAAACTAGCTCCAGAGCTTGGAAAAGTTACTTTTGGGTGACAACAACCCAAGGAATTCCCTAACCAGAAGGGCTGAGGGATTCTGGAAGTTGTAAAGGAAAAGATAACTCTTCCAGGCTCTGAACAGCTTCTTCACTGATTACTGCTTCCCTGCCAGGTTGGTTCTGAAAGTGCCCAAGGGGCCATGTCACTCCTCACTGAACTTGTCCTTCGGCGCATCTCAGTTTCGCCCCAGAATCTGACGGCATTTGAGGAAGCTGTGCCAAAGTCCTGCATGATCAGTGCAGATATGGCCCATGCTGTACACCCCAACTATGCGTGAGTATGTCCCTGTGCTGAGCACAAAGAAAAGCAGTGGGGTTTAGTGAGGATTTTTACTAAAAAATTAAGCATTGTTACATGCTGCCACAGGCTTAGAATCTGGCATCTGTTGTTGAATTCTGCTTTCAAAGAATCTGCTTTTGTGAAACAAACAAAAACAAATTGAGCTCTCGTGATTTTATCAACTTAATGGATAAAAATTGTTTTGACAGAATAATTAAACTGTAGGGCATGAATGCAACCTATGTGCCCCAGACTAATTTTTAATTTCTAAAACGTATGAGTGACCACTCATCATCCCATCAGTTTAGCCTAGCCTGTAAAACAGGTGGGCAACTGTGGAGGGAGCAGGAGGAGTTTTTCCCCTCTGTGGGTTGCATGATTTCTCTTAGCATGGCAAGAACTGTCCAAAACGTGTCTTAATTTTTGTCATAGGGCGTATTAGAAAGGTGACCCAAACTGCTATGTTATTGTCGTAGTTTGAGTACAACTGGTGTTTTTCAGCTGGGGGGAAAGCTTCTCTCTCTCTCTCTCTCTCTCTCTCTCTCTCTCTCTCTCTCTCTCTCTCTCTCGCATGCACACACATAGAGAGATAGCAGTAACTGAGACAACACCACAGGGCAGCTGAGCATTGTAACTGAATTTCAGGTCCTTCCAAAGGATTGCTAGTTCTTACTAAGACAGTGGTTGGGAACAACTGTTCTTCCAGATGTTGTTGAAGCCATCACTCCTAGCAAGCATAGCCAGTGAACTGTGGTTCAACATCACCTGGAGAGCCCCTCATCCCCCATCCCCCATTTAGGACAGTTGTATTTGGATTGGAATGAGGGGATGAGGCACAGTCTGTAGCTATGCTCTGCCCATCATGACAAATGGCTCTGCTTCACAATCTGTGGCTAGGGAAAACAGTATGATATTTCTGAAGCAGTATATAGTGGCCATTGGCAAGTAGAGACCCACTTCTGCCCTTAGGATCCAGTTGTGTTTTGTTTCAAGTTACACATCCAATCCTGAATCGACACCACACCCAATTATGCCCTCATGCAAGATGAAACTTCTGGCATCACTGTTGAGACCATATCCCTTATCTCCACACTAGTATGTCACACTAATAAAGCTCATTTCTCACTGAAGGAATCTCCCTCTCCTACAAGTCCTGGCAAACAGTGCTTTCATTTCAATAAAAGACCTCTATACACTATATATCAAATGGACTGTTTCATCATTAGCAAAAACAACAAACGACACCTCATATCTGAAATTCAGGTGCATATTTTCCTGATGGAGGGCACTTAATGGGCTTAATTAGATGTTTATCCTCCTCTTTTGCAGAGACAAGCATGATAAGAACCACCGCCCAGAGTTCCATAAGGTAGGTGCTACGGATGACACTGCAATAGTAAAATGTGGTGGTGGTGGTGGTGGTGAGAGTTGTCAGCAGAATGTGAGTAGCCCACCAAGTATGAGTAAATGCAAACCTCGTTCCTGAAATGGATGCTGTTTCCCGTTAGAACCAGTGTCTCCAACTAGATGATATGATGGTTTTGAATAAATTGAAAAGCAAAGTTAGCTTGTGAGAATCATTCTGTATGAGAAAAAAAATGTGTGTAGTGACAGGCTTTAAGAAACACTTTGGAAGAGGTTACAGGTATTCCAGTGGCATAGATAGAAGGAAGTATGTTGTTTTGTGCTTTCCAGTTGTTTCCAACGTACAGTGACCCTAAGGTGAACCTATCATGGGGCTTTCTTGGCAAGATTTGTTCAGAGGAGGTTTTGCCTTTGTCTTCCTCTGAGGCTGAGAGAGTGTGACATGCCCAAGGTCACCCAGTGGGTTTCCATGTCCAAGTGAAGATTTGAATCCTGGTCTCCAGAAACGTAGTCCAGTGCTTGAACCACTACACCACAGTGGCTCTCAAAGGGAAGTAAACTAAAAATGATAACCCCCAGTTGTTAAGACTTTATTTTCTTTTGAGCATAAATGGGAGGAAACCAATTATATCTTGCCCCAAGCTGGGGAGGAAGGGTCAGGTAAGTGGGGAAAAAATATTATTTATTGGTTATAGTTATATCCCACCTTTTCTCCAAGTGGCTCAAGGCTGCATATGTGGTCCTCCTCCCTGTTTTTACAGAAGTCCTGTGAGTTAGCTAAGGCTGAGAAGAAAGCAACTGATTTGAGGTCACCTAGTAAGCTTCATGGGTAAATGGGGATTTGAACCTTGATCTCCCCTGTCCTAGTTCAACACTGCAACCACTTGACCAGGAATGGCATTTTTCAGGGTTTGGTGGGATGCACTAGCCTTTACAGGACCTTGGAAGACTGCATCTACCATGGTTACTTCTTGTGTCCCAATATATCCCAAAATAGGGTGGGGGGGACTATGTGTCTGTGTGTTGTGTGTGTGTATTTGCATCAAAGTAGCCAGTAGCACCCCTGGCTACTAGGCGGATGCTACTGGTCATGTTTTCAGGTATTTTCACCTCTCCACACTTTTTTTAAAGGCCTGTACAGGCTCCTCCCCTCCCCAAAGTAGAAAAGAATAGAACCTTCTGCTTTGGGCATTTTTTTAAAGGCTTGTACAGGCTGAAAGAAGGCCTCAAGAAAGTGAAAGGGGACAAAAAGAAGGTGGAGGGGGCACATTTTGCTCACCCTACTCTACTCTATAATATGTCCCAAAGTGCCTAACTATCCCTGTCTCATTATAGGAAGATAGATGTGTCTCCTCTATAGATTTCACAATCCATGTATAGCTTAAGATGCCAGTAAATTATTCTTGAATTTATGTGGGGCAAATAAGTAGTTCTTGGGCTTAAGAGATGAAGTGGCAAGCATGGGTCTGGTCCTGAGGTTGGTGATGTCAGCAGGGTTGCATACTCGAGGTGCTCTGAGCCAGAATTGAGGGATAAGTATGTGAAAGTTGGAGGGGGGACAGCTGTGTAAAATAGAGGCCCACCTTTCCGGACTGGAATAAAGCAGCAATTTTATTGTGCTACATAGATGTTCATACAACCACTATGTTATCCTACAGCTGGATGCCTGCAGACCCAAGTCTCTGTCTTCCAGTGGCCTCATCCCACCTTCTGTGCAGTCATCTGTCAGGCTCAGGCTGTTGGGAGAGCAGGAACTATTTTTGGTGATGGGTGGGCCAAAACATATTGTGTCCTTTCTAAGCATTATCCTCTATCTCTCTTGAATCATCTGTTTTGCTGCACAGGGGCCTACAATCAAAGTGAATAACAATCAGCGCTATGCCTCAACTGCTGTCACTGAGGCACTGATTCATGAGATTGCCAGCCATGTGAATGTCCCCTTGCAAGTAAGTATTGTGCCTCCTTCACCTCAAAACTGTGCATGTGCACTTGAGGACCATGGCCACTAGAGGGAGAGTTTCCATATACAGTAGGTGGCTGGGTTTCTACAGGGAAAGAGGAAACCAGTACTGTTACATCCCTGCGCAGTTTCCAAAGTGAGGAGGGGTGGGGGGGGAAACACAATCATGTGTTCCATAAGTAAAAATAAATAAATAAATCAAAGTCAGGTAATATCTCTCATTAAGACCACTAATATTACAGAAGTAGCACATAAGTGGTGCAAGTTTTGAGTTCTCCAGAACTCTTCATCAGGTATGGTAGCACAAAAATTAGATGGTGGGGAAGAAACAGTGTCCAAAAATGGGGCCTGATGGTTTGGCCATTATATGTCTCTGAAGCTGCAAGAGTCATACAATAGGCTCAGTGAAGAGAAGAGGTATTAACCATGTTCAATTTTTGCTGATCCACAGTTAATGTTGTTTCATCTCCAGCAATGAGAGAACTGGCTGATATCTTGAGAACTCTTAATTGTCTTTTTTGAAGGTCAAAGACTCCTGGGTAGCTTAGAGCAGAGAGTGACATGACCAATGCCGGGCATTCATTTTAGGTGGATTTCACAACCAGCAAGGCAAGTTTCACTGCTTGCCATGGGAATAGAAGATGAGATCAGAGACATTGGGATTTGGGGATGAAGAGCTATGGGGAAGGCTCTCTCTCTGTTCAAAGATGTCTTGGTTTCCCTGCCATTTTCCCTGGAGTTCCTCAACATGCTGAATCATGGAACACTCCTGCCCACGTGTTTCCTTGATGATGGATTTGGATTTGTTACTGTCAAAGAGCGTATCCCAAAGAGCTCCACTGAGTTCCAGCAAATCTATATCTGGTTTCCCCTTAATTGTTAGCTAACTGGATTTTGCCTGGGCTGTGCTAATTCCAAAGAGCTGTTTGATTTCCCTTTCCCACATTAATGTTGTAGGAATTCATGGTTCGGAATGACTCTCCCTGTGGCACCACGATTGGGCCCATCCTGGCCTCCCGCCTTGGTTTGCGCGTTCTGGATATAGGCTGCCCACAGCTAGCCATGCACTCCATTCGCGAAATGTGTTGCACCTCAGGGGTCCTTCAGTCTATCACTCTTTTTAAGGTAGGCATCAGCTATGGCAGTCTTGCCCAGAGGGTATAGGGAATGGATTTAATTTCTATTTACCAATTACATTTCTATTTATTATACAGTATTGTATTTATGTACTATAATTACTTCTGCATTTACGTCCCCGCCTTTCCTCAAAGGAGCTGTGAGGTGGAAAACGTGATTGGCAGGGACATGGATCCCCTTCACCAAACAAGCTCTCTTTAATGAATATTTGCTACTAGATTGGGAGGGGTAGTGAAATGAAGCAAGTGGAAAAGCAAGGTTGTATTGTGGGGGCAGGGGAGAGGGGAGTTCCAAAGAGTGAGGAGAGGTTGGCAGGCAAGAGCAGGGTTTTTATATATATTTTTATAACACACACCCCTGCAAACACACACATATATTGAGGGTTGCACCCAGCTGCCTCCCACTTCCTCTTTTCTCCCCCCCCCACTTATAGCCTTGTCTGTACATTACCATGGCAATGATGGTGGCCTTGAGTCAGTGATTGGTTTCCATGGCAACATTGTGCCTCACGATCCTCCGGCTGCCATGGTGACGCCTCCTGTGTGTGTCGACAGCTGCCCTGCTTCCTCCCCCTGAGGACCGTGCTCCCATCCTTCCGAGATCTGACTCCTCCCTTTCTTCCCCTCTTTTTTCCTAGGGCTTCTTTGAGCTGTTTCCAACATTGAATCAGGGTCTGCTGAGCAACTGATCGACATCTCAAAGGCAAGGAGAAGCTTGCCCGCCCCCTTCCTTTCCCCAGGCTGGCTAACAATTAAAAACACATTCAATCCAGTGACCTCTGAGCCATACAGAGGGTTGTTGCCTGATTGCTTTTTGGTAGTTGTATGTTTTTATATCTCTCCAGCTCTGCTCCAAAACAGACCTGACTTACCTGCTGCCACAGGGCCTGAGGTTAGAGAGGCTGTGGTGTGGAAGAGTTTGTCCTTGTACCTTGTGCGGAAATTTGGTTCAAGTCGGTGAAACTTTAAAGGATAATCCACAGTCATCTTGATGCCTTACATGGCACTGAACTTGTA
The DNA here is from genome assembly GCA_030847615.1 of Gambelia wislizenii. Lineage (NCBI taxonomy): Eukaryota > Metazoa > Chordata > Lepidosauria > Squamata > Crotaphytidae > Gambelia > Gambelia wislizenii. The sequence continues at coordinate 334,954,137 of JAUMIR010000001.1, read as the reverse complement.
GATGACAAGCCAGTGCTGATAAATGTCAAATGATGCATAGTTGAATTTTTCATCCCACTCCTACATCCTTCCTTTGCATACTTAGCAGAGCTCTGAATTACTTGCCAGCCTCCATGAAGACGTTCTCTCAAAATGTCAGTGCAAGACATTAGTGGTGGTGTCTTCAAGTATTTTCTGACTTATGGTGACCCTAAGGCCACCCTCTCATGGGATTTTCTTGGCAGAATTTGTTCAGAAGGGGTTTGCCGTTGCCTAATCACCCAGTGGGTTTCCATGGTTGAATAGGGATTCAAACCCTGGTCTCCCAGTATCCTAGTTCGGCACTTGAAACTACTACGCCACACTGGCAAGAAATTGATATCTGGACAAAAGAGAAAAAAATAAAGTGCACATTTGCAAGATTGCATGCATACATCAGGTTTGTGCTGATGTGCCTTCATCACAATCACATCATGATGCTACAAACATGGTTCTCCCTCCTCTTATTTCTGGGGGTGTAATAAACTCCATTAAGCTGGTGGCTCATGGGATATTTCTTTCCCAGCCTTTCCTATCTCTGGGAAGTGATAGTTTATGTCCAAAATTGTGACCACAAGTGTATGACTGATGGTATAATGCACCCATGCCTCAAGTAGAGCCTTCAGTGTTGGTTCTCTGCATTCAGCAGTAACGTCATAGAAGTGGAACGGAAATGGGAAAGAGACCAGGTGTGCTTCCTCACTGACTTGCCAGCTACTCACTGGTCTGCTTCGTCGCCTTCTAGTTCAGGGCTTCTCAAACTTTGGTCCTCCATATGTTTTGGATTTCAACTCCCAGAATCCCTGATCATGGATCAAGCTGCCTGGAGCTTCTGGGAATCGGGAGTCCAAAAAACCTGGAAGACCAGTTTTGAGAACCAGTGTTCTAGATCGGGGTGGGAACCATGCAGCCCTCCAGATCTTGAACTGCAGCTCCCAGCATCCCTCACTATTGCCTCTACTATATGGGACTGAGAGCAGTAACACTTAGAAAGGCCCTCATGTTCCCCTGCCATAAGGGAAGGAGCACAGCCAGCATTCTTGTAGGATTTTCTCCTAGTAACAGAGCCCTGATTCTCACCACCTCTTTGCCACCTTTTCAAAGTGAATTCGAGCACTGAGTTACATCTCTGCTTTCCAAGTTGGACACGGGGTGGGTTCTCCCTTGTATAGTTCAGTAGGTGGTGAAAGTCATTGGGAGTTCCTGTCCTTAATGGGTTTCTGTTTTGAAGTTGGAAGGAAACAAAAACTGCCATCTTCTCTGGTGTTCTTGTTTTGGTATTACTTCAAATAAGAGAAAATGCAGTTTTTATTTGTTTTAATGTGAAGCAGTAAGCACACAACAGCCTGCCTCAACTTGAAGCCTTCCAGGTGTGTTGGGACTACAACTCCCTTCATCCACAGCCATCAGCTTGGGTAAGGTTTGCATACCTATTTTGAAAGAGTGAATTGTGAATAGCTTTGTTCTTTTATCACACAGGGTGACAAAGTTTATGTTAAGCTGTAGCACCTCTCCCTTGGCTACACTTCAGTTCTTAAATGAACCTATAAAACTCACTGGTGTGAAAAATGGCAAGGGGGCAATGTAGGGGTGTGGGCAAAGTCAGGAAAGACTCAGTTATTTGTCACAAGTGGATAGAATGTGCTTTTTTGGTGATTAGGATGGGGGTTTTTTGGTCTACGATTCCCATCATTGCTAAGCAACAAAGCCACTGGTCAAGGATTATGAAAGCAGTAACTCCAAAGATTTGCAGGGTACTAGGTTGTCTACATTGGTCTAGGGTGGCCTACATAATTGCTGAATACTGGAAGCAGCATTTTGAAGCTAGCTGTTGGCAGGCTGTTATGCTAGTTTATTGGTTATATTCATATCCAGCCTTGCTTCAAAGGAGCTCAAAGTGGTGTATATGGTTCTCCCAAGTTTTACCCAAACAAAAACCTTGTTAGGCAGATTAGGCTAAGCAATGGTTCAGCACATGCTGAGTTGATTTGGTTCTCCCCACTTTTATTGGAGCCCTAAAGAGGAGAAACCATGCAGAATAATTGACTGTGAAACCCACCATCTACTCTTTTTTTTTTTTTTTTTTACTAGAGGAGGTGCCTTGTTCATTTCCTACTATGCTTTTCTCTGGACCCTTTAGGCATGCCTGGTCTTGGAGAAGTGGGCTATGAAATAAGACCCACTTCTGTTGATGGCTTCAGCTTGACAGTACAGTTTAGAGCTGAGGAATATGCCACTGTCTAGATGGTGCTGGACTGTAACCCCATTGATCTTACTTGCTGTAGCCAATGGTGAGGCAGGATGGGGGTTGTAGTCAGCCACATGTGGTTCCCCATACCTGCTGCAAGTACTCTGGCCATTTACCTACAGAACATTTGAGCAACATTTGTTTGCTGTTGCACAATGACAAGAGTGCATTTGGGCAGAATATGTTAATATCTTGGGTAATACATTTGGCTTTTTCTTACAACAGTGTTAGTTGTACACCTTTTAAGATGGTAGAGCAAACGGGGGCTGGGTTTCTGAAGACAAGGATTGTATTGCAGATGTATATTCTGCCCTATAGGAAATGCAGCTATAGCATTGTAAAAGGAGCAAGGCTGGCTTGTTATCACCCATCTAGCAAGCATCCTTAAGGTTGTGCACGGACCTTAAAAAGATTTTGAGCAAGGAATGAAATAATGTATTTGGGTGTGTGTGAATTTTTCTCCCTTTAGAGCAACAGCTCTTGAAAGCAAGGCTCCATTAGAAATCCTCGCTTTATAAAACAGTTTCTCCACATCGATGTCCTACCTAGAGGAAAAATGGGAGGTAGGATGGAGAAGATGGATGTTGCTGAATGAGAGCTGCGTAATCTAGAGGGGGTTGTAGATTTATAATGGGCTATTTTTGGGAACATCGTGGTGGAAGTTTCAGTGGAAAGCAGCCAAAAACCTGGGCTGTGGTTGATGCCTGCCTAGGGGAGGTGTGATTTCAGCGGCCTCGCTACCTACTGATTGGTGTGGAAGCCTAAAGCATCAGCAGCGAGAGGTGTGCCAGCTTAGCATTATATGGCGTTGGCGCAATCGGGGATGCGGCTGGCGTAATGCGAAGGAGTGTGGCTGTAGCTGCTTAAGACGGGGGCGTGGCTCTCGGCTTTTTCGGACGGAGGCGTGTCCATTCGCGGCGTTGTGATAGGCTACCGCGGACGAGAGTGCACTTTGCATGTTGATAGCGATTGGTGGGCTTGGAGGGAGGCGGAGGCGCGCGCGGGCCTCTCCTCTGGCTCCGGCTCCGGCTCCGGAGGGGGGGCGCTGAGTGCAGGAGAGCCATGGTGCAGCAGCGGCCGTGGAGGAGGCGGCGGCTGCCCGGGCAGTGAGCGCGGGGGCACCTCCACCAAGCCGGCATGGGGCGCTGGCGGAGCCTGCTCCGGGCGCTTGGCTGCGCCCCTCTCTGGCTGTTGCTGCTGCTGCTGCTGCTCCCGCCGCCGGCGGTGTTCATTCTTGGAGCCGAGGTGGCTGGGGATCGCCCCTTGCAAGTGCTGCACGGTAAGAGCCGGGGTGAGGATGCATGCATGCACACAGGCTGGCTGGGCAGGAGGCAGCGGGGACGAGAAGGGCGGGGAAGGCTTGGTTCCGAAGGCTGGGAGCTGGCGGGGGTGGGTGGCTTTGAGGTCGCCATGCAACTGCCCAGGCTGTGCTTGGCTTGCCTCTAGGCTGGCGCAGGGACCGGGGTGGCGGCGGCGGTCCCCTAGTTGCCATATGGCGGGGTGTCGCTGCTCTGCACGCCGCGCCTCCCTTGGCCCCGCTCTCTTCCCCCCCCCCGCCAAATAAACCTGTTCCTCGCTTGAGGTTTGGGGAGGCCTCTCTCCCACAGCGGGGGGACGGGGCCGCTTTGGAGCCCTAGGCAGCACGGGGAGGGGGTGTTGGGGGCTTCTGGGGGAGGCTGTCCCCGTCGCCCTTTCTGCGGACTGCTTCATGGAGAGGCGGGGCGGGGACTCCCTGGTGTTGCCGAACCACGAAGCCTCTGTCAGGAGGTCCTGCATCCACCGCCCCTCTTGAAAAGACAGAGCGGTGCCTCCTCCCTTCCCCGTCCCCAGCGCCATGGGTTGAGCCCTCTGCTGTCCCTCCCCTCCCCACCTCTTTCTCCCCTTGTTTCCTCCCTGAAGGCTCTAGAGAAGCGGGGTCCCCCCTCCCCCCCAGCCATGCTCTAGGAGCGAGGGGGCAGCTCCTCCCCCCCTCTTCCTCTTCTCCCTTGAAGGGCTGCCTTTGCGTTTATTCTTCCCTCACCTCTCTTTCTCTCGGGGGATCAGTGTCTCCCGCCGCCTCCTGTTTTTTCCCCCGAGTGCGGATTCAGCCCCCACCAAAGTGATATTGTCACCATTTTGCGTGGCAGCCTGTTAATGCGAACGTCACAGCCTTGTCAGACCCGCCTTTCTCTCTCTCTCTCTCTCCCCTTTTCCTCCCCCTTGACTCCCAGAGTAGCGCTTCCTCTCTGTCCTCTCCCCCTCCCCGTGTTTTCCCCCTTAATTCAGTCACTGACGTCATTCTCCCTGGGCCCTTTCTCTTCCCCATCCTCCCCGCTGCCCGTTTTCCAGGCTGCCTGTTGCAAACATCAGCTCGGCTGTCCCTGCTTTATAGCTGGGCTTCCATGTCTCTTTTTGCAGAGAAAGCTGGAAGGTTGAGAGGCCTTCCTTCTAGGAGTGAGTAGCCCACTTCTCCTCCATCTTTCCCCCTCACCACACACACACACCATTCCCAACCGTGTGTCCCAAAAGTGGTGAGGAAGTGTAGTCCAGTAGCCGCCTTCCCTGGTCCTCTTATTGGTTTCTGCTTTCTAATTGGTGCTTCCTTATTTGCAAAATGAATCCATAGGTCACTTTGATGAGGCTGCAGCTGGAAATGGTGCAGGGAGGTCAATAAGCCTCTTTGTGTGGCAGCCCTCAAATTTGGGCAATTATCTGCATGGCAACTTCTTTTACACGAGGTGGGCAAAGTGTGGTCCTTCAGATGGTGTTGGACTACAGCTTCCATCAGCCTTAGCCAGGATAGCCAGTAGTGAGGAGTGTTGGTAGCTCACACCAGTCTTACACTCTTGGGTTGAGTGCTTCAGCACTAAACAAACAGTGTGACTGAAGACGATGGATGGATAATCTCTCTCTCTGGCTTTTCTTCACAAACGAAGATTCAGGAAGGACTCATCCCGTGCTTTATGCAAGTTCGCTGATGACTGAAAAGGCCAATCCAAAATAAACAAGTCCAGTTGCAGAAAGCACAGCAGAGGGTTTCCTTGGGTGATGTTTCTGGGTTGTGATTCTTTCTGCATTGTCGTTTCTCTTCAAGACTTGTTTGGCATGAGTTCTCAAATAAGGCTGCAGCATTATGGATAGTGCATCTCCATGCCTCTCGATGTGAGGCCAGGGTGGACCATTGTTGGTGATCAATTTGGCCAAGCTTGAGATGTTGTTTCAGGGAATCCTTGTATCACTTTTTTTGGAGCACCCCTCTTATGCTGACCCATGGCGAGTTCACCGTAGAGTACTATTTTGGGGCGACAGATACACAGTTCACAAACAAGCCGTTGTTTTATAAGTGGTTATTATCCATAATAACCACTTATAAAACAATGGCTTGTTTGTGAACTGTGTATCTGTGAGAGTTCTGTGGATCTAATGGGTACTTGACCCTGAGAAATCCTGTTTTAGGCAATCTCTTCTGACAAATTCCTCATCTTTTTAGATGAGGTTTGGCAGCTTGTGGCTCTCCCAGATGTTGAACTGCAACTCGCATCATTCCTCACCTTTGGCAATGCTGGCTGGGGTTTATGGGTGTTGCACTCTGACAACATCTGGAGGGCCACATGATTCCCACCCCAGTTTTAGGACTATCAAAAAGGGTAAGGTTTTTGTTTATCAGGGGTTTTTTGGGGGGGCTGTTAGCATATGGAGATGCTACCTGTATATTCTGTGACTGAGAAGGAAAGTACTGTAATGCTATCGATTATTGCTCCTTGTCCTGTTGATGCATTTTGACATTACCTGAGGTCATCTTCTCACTATTTGAGTTACTAATGAAGCCTTTTGCAAACAATTTCTTGACCAGGGAGTCTACAACAGGGATGCGGGGTTGTTGAAATAGGAAGATATTTCCTTCCAAAGAATGATGACTATGTGAAATGTGAATGGATAGCTTGGCAGTCAGGACTTTAATACAGGGGAATGAAAGTGGGAGACTCGTGGTGGTATGTACTTTGTAAGTCCCAGATGGGTAGTGTAATTGAAACAGGGAGACTATGCTATACAGGTCAACCCCTGTATCCACAGATTTGGTATCCAAAGTTTCACTTATCCACATAAAAAAGAGAATATGTTCTCTCTAGGCATTTCTGGGTCCTCCAATGTGAGTTGATGGCCAACTTCTGACGTTAGTCTCATTAAAAATAATGGGGTTCTCTTGTATTTACAGGATGTCTGTGTGTGTTGGAATGTATCCCCTGCAGATACAGGGGTCAACCTGTATATAAAATCTAAAAGAGGTGAGGTGACTAATTAAAGGGGAAACGTGGTAGGTCTTTGGGGAAGATTTGTGTCCAGTTTGGTCACCTCCCTGCTGTGAACCTAAACAGCAAAGCCAGCCATGATGGCTGTAGATATCTTGCTGGACAGCGAGTGTGTCTGTGTGATGTATTTCAGAATGGACCTGTGCTTTCTCCTAGGAGCTGCCCTTATTGTTGTGGAGATCTAAGATGTTAGAAAAGCAGCCTTGGACTAGAGGTGTATCTACACATTTATAGCAGTTTGATATCAGTTTAACTGCCATGTCTCCATCTTAAGGAGTCCTGTGATTTGTTATTTAGTGAAATACTTAAAATTCTAGTCTAGAGCACTCTATACATTACCCTGAACTACAAATCCCAAGGTACCATGATTTAATCTTCAGTTCCTCTTCTGATGGTACCTTGGGATCTGTTATTCAGGGAATTCTAAGCAGCTGACTAGACTGAATAGTGCAGGGCAACGCTGAAAGGTTTTTTCCCCCCGTTGGCAGATTATTTGAAGTTATTACTGTCTAGTTAGTCTGTAGAAGGTCTGAAGACAGAAATATTGATCTTGCTTCTTCCTGTTCAACCACTCGCAGATTCCAAATGCCTCCTGTTCTAATTTAAAGGGCTGTGTTGGTCCAGGCAGGAGGAACAACCTTTGACAGTAGTGTACATTAATGTATTGCAATTAATGTGGCAGATGTCTTTCCTCCCTACTTTAAAATATATAATTTATATCTCACATACTCAGTTCACAAACAAGCAATGGTTTTATAGATTTTCCTTGGGGTTTTTCCAGGCTGAGAGGCCATGTTCTGGAATAGTTTCTTTCTGACATTTCACCTGCATCTGTGGCTGGCATCTTCAGAGAATAGTTGGGTAGGAGTGTGTCTGGGGTTTATATGCTGTGAACCCCTGTAGGGGAGTATATGTAAATTTGTGTAATTGAATGGTTAGTTTCTGGGTACAGAAATGCAAGGCTCGTTAGTGTCTGTTTGGCTGATGGTTGGTTGATGGGCCATTATCTGCTGGGAATCCCCATGTCCCTGGGTGGAATTCCTTTGTAAGTGTTGACTTTACAAGTGTTGATTAGCAATCTGGGGAAATAGTATAATTCTCCTAATTGCAGGACCATACAGACATCTAACATATAGGTGATTACATTCATATAATGAACAGTTGGTACTCAGTAAATGACAGCTCATTGTCCAGTTCAGTGAACCATAACATCGGACTTATCTGATTTAAACTCCATTCAGTGGTGGCATATTTGGGAAGATTTGGAACTGTTCTGTCCAGGATATAGTGTACATTTTGTTAACCTAATTGCAAAACAATGCTATAGTTGATGAGAAGGAGGGATCCTGGTATGTTGAAGAGATAAGATGAGGCTGCCCAAAAGTGGGCCCAAAACCTGAAGAGGAGTCCAGGCTACTGTTGTGGGGAGTCCTCTAATTTAGAAGGCTTCAACCACTGCTTGTATCTTCTTGAGGAAACTACTAACTTCTCAAAACACCTGTCATTTAGAACTTATTGCAGGAAACCTAAAACTAGTACTGTAAGTTACTGACTCTCCGGGGCTGTTCCCCCAAATGTAATGCAATCACCCTGTGTTAAAAACAGTAATATGGCTTGGTCTGATATGCTGAAAAGCAGGCTGTTAGAGTACACAGACCCAAGTTTAGAGGAGGTGTTGGGAGTGGAGGCAGATACTAAATTAGGAAATACTAAATTTTAAAACAGTTCTACAAAAATTATCTCGTGTTTCTGTTTGATTATGGTTTTGTTTCCCCTACCTTGATTATATCTCTGATTTTATATTGGATTGTTCATATGATTAGTCACTACTAGTTGAACCTTTTCATGTTCAAGATAGCAAGATGTGGCCCAAGTGTATATTTCTCCTTCATTTATCTTGCAAAATCTTTCTGCCCCTTTTGAGAATCCTGGATTTGGCGGTGCTGCTTTCCATCTCTTTGTAGCTTTAATAGGAATTGAACACAGAGTGTTTTTTGGCTTGTGCTGGACTTGAAGGGGCATTTACAGTTTGATCAAGGATTTGTAAATATTGAGGTTTTCATGGCCTTCCAGAATTTGACAATAAGCCAAATCCTGTTACCAATGCATCAGCTGTATGGATATTAATGTTTATGTGTCTCTGTGTGTACGAGAGACAGAAAAATACAGGCAGCACTCTTAACGTAGCATTAAAATCCATTAAGTTTTAATGAATTATGTTACAAAAATAACTGCAGGCTGAGCATACATGTTGCAGATATCCTACGGGTTTGTTATACTGTACATGCAATGTTAGGGAAAGCCCTTGACTGCCTGTCTCTGCAACATTTTTCCTGCACTCTCTGGAACAGTGTGTGTCTAGCAGAAAAGCTGGACTTGTAAAAATACATTGAAGTTCTTTCAGTTTGCATGGAGCACGGCAGTTAAGAAAAGGGATCTGCCAACCCAGTGCCAAGAAACCTGTTCAAGGGCTTGTGCACACCTTCTGCTGTCCTGGCTTGTATGTAGGAGATTGCACAAATAAGGCAGGAGTTCATGGCTTGGGAACCTTGAAGCCTTGAAATGTATAAATACTGTATTGTGGTTTGTGATTTTGAAGGCTCCAATTTGTCTGAAGGAAAGCTTGGAGCACTTACAGACAAGTTGGAATGAGTTCAGAGAAGGGCAACAAGGATGATAAGAGGTAGGGAGAGCAAAACATATGAGGAAAGATCGAAGGAGCTGGGCATGCTCAGCTTGGTGAAGAGAAGACTGAGGGGTGGCATGATCACACTCTTTAAATATCTCAAGGGCTATCACAAAGAGGAGGGTGCAGACCTGTTCTCTGCAGCCCCAGAGAGTAGAACCAGGTCTAATGATTTTAAGCCACAGGAAAACAGATTTCGATTAAACATTAGAAGGAACCTCTTGACTGTAAGAGCTGTCTTCTTCTCTGGGTGTCTTCAAAAAGAGGCTGGACAGCTACCTGCTGGGGATGCTCTAGCTGGAGATTCTGCACTGAACAGGAGATTGGACTTGATGTCCCATGAGACCACTTCCAACTCCATGATTCTATGAACTAGCTATGCCTGTACTATGTCTATGCTCATTGTTCCACAGATGGGTTTTTTTTCTTTATCTATTTCTAGGATGCCTCCCTGTAACACTGGATTTCAGAATGTTAGGAGAATGATCAAGCTGTGCATTGGGAGATGTCACACCTACTGGGGTAACCTAACATTAGAGAAGAAATGTTTCTCCAGATGCAAGGAGAGCATGCATCCATTCTAGCCTTACCTTCTAGATTCTTGGACAGGTCAGGCTGCTCTCTTCCTGCTCATTCTCTCTACTCCTTAACAACATTTTAGGTAATCTTTTCTGAAGTGACCAGTCCATGCCCCTCCTTGCCCAATTAATATGGAGCAAGTGGTTGATGAGGTTGGCCAAATGAATCCAAGATGCTGGATATGAAAGAAAAGCCATTGGCTCTGAGCAGCCACTAGCTGAAAATGAGTTCTACTGTAGTTATTGGGATTTTCTCCCCAATTGTATGTGGGAACCACAATATGCATTCCTGCTTGACAGAAGACTTGGATATGGCCCTGTGTGGTCAGGGTTACTTGAGGAGACTGTAAAGGCTCTCATATTTCTTCCACCCAACCAATTTGCTTGGATTGTATGGCCTCCCCTGCTCCTCAAGACATTAATGTTCCCAAGAGAGAGTTGATACATTGCTTAAACTAGCAAATGAAAAGAAAGTAGGTTGGGCAGATGAAAAGCTTAAGATTGAAACACAAGAAAATTGGGGGCTGCTGTAATTCAGAGGCTTATAATTTATTTTTATTTATTTATTAGAGTATTTATACCCTGCTCTTCAGCCACAAAGGCTCTCAGAGTGGCTTACAAATTGTTTAGCAATAGCACTTATACATCTACACCACTTTATAACGCTAGGCACTCCCTTAGCAGTTTATAGTGTGTTAGCTAATTGCCCCCACAAGCTGGGCACAGTACTCATTTTTCTGCCCTTGGAGCCCTGCAGGATTAAACTCACAACATTGCGGCTGCAGTACCGGCATTTAACCACTGGACCACCAAGACTCCCTAAAACCTGTAACTGTAGTTTTGGGCTAGCCTCAGCTCTTAGACCTGTCTGCTGGGGTGGGGGAAGCATAGTATATTAGCAAAGAAAGAGGACCGACTGAAAGTGATGTACAAGAGTAAAGATGCTTCCCATCTTATGTTCCTTACAAGGGAGGCTTCCCTTTCTCATTCAGGTCTCTGTCCAGGCCACTGGTGTGTGCTCCTCCCCATACTTCGTGGACAACCAGAGATGTCTCAAAATATTTTATTGCCTGAGGTTGAGCACTAAGTCCTACACTAAATCAAGGTGCATTGTACTCAAAGCCCAGCCGTATTATTTTGGTGTCTGACACAATCCTACAAACATCTTTCCCCATCCATGACAGTGAAAAAACAACAGCACATTCCATAACTAACACTGTGCTGATCTTTCATTACACCCCTTGAAAGATAACTGCTGCCTAAGGTGGCCATCTCAGTCTGTCTAATGTCATCTGTTCAAAGGCAGATATATGCTGCCTAAGGTGGCCACCTCACTATCTCTAGTGGTAGGTCTAGCCCCATGGAGACCATGCTGATTAGCATATCTCTTGGTATTGTTAGAGTGATTCTCAGAGGTAGTTCTTGCTTTAACATTTCCCACTTGTAGAAATCTAGACCTAGCCCCAATCAGTATCTTCTGACATTTTTGCTTAAAATTGCACCATATGCCTATATTTAGGAGTAATTCCAGTTGCTGAGATACATTGTCTTAGACCACTAATAAGCAGAATGTGTAGCTAGGAAATGTCTTGGACAGGTATACTGATAAAGCCAGAGCCATCCTTGCAATGCTGGGCGGCAGAATCCTATTCCTCCAGAGACCTCTGACTCACACTGGCAAAGACGTCAGTGGTAATGCAATGTATGCTGCTGTGGTCGGCTCTGACTCACCAGTTGGGCAGCTGTGATATTCAATGTGGATGTGGCTGACAAGAGAAAATACCTACTTGTTTTGTTCCCTTCTGTTCTCTAATTTAGTTTTCTTTCTTCTACATTTCCATTGTATTATAAATGAACAGAGGTGAAAACTCTCAATGTATATGTTGGTATAGGAAGTTGTTTCCCCCTGTAGGTTTCAATCCCACCATAAATCAAAGGATTGTTATGGGCCATGTTTTCATGGGAAATGATAAGTAGATACCTGAAGGCCTGGCCGGGGGGGGGGGGGGAGAACCTGGAAAAATTTGGTGAAACAATTTTTTTCTGTTTTCCCCCTGAGGTCTTGCTTTTCATGATTTGTTTAAAAAGAATGTATTATGGAATATTTTCTTTTAAATTATGAATAAAATGTTTAAGACAAGTTGTCCACATATTTACTGTTCCAAAATTATTTCTAAAAACTGTGTAACACGAAGGCTTTTATGTGAGACTGTGCACAGCATCAGATCATAGCAATTTCTAGTCTTGGTTTCTTTTTCATGGTAATGAGTACTTTATGTCTGATTAACATTGTGGTGGACTAGATGAGGGGGGAAACAATCATTTCCTTTGTTTTAATAGTGCTGATGGCTTCTTGTTTTTATTTTTATTTTTTTGTCTGTTCTTCATAAACTGTTCTTCACTGCAAAATGAAAGAGGTATCTTACAGTTTCTTTACAGATCAGGACCTTGTAGTTCCATGTGTAACCTAATAATAATAATTATATTAAATTTTTGAAATGAAAATTTAAGTTCAGTGTATAAGTGTTGCCTGAATAAAATGTACTTTTAATATGCCAAACATGAACATTTTCTGCCAAACCAAAGTTATACATACTACATTTGATGTTTCTAAAGTAATAAGGTGACTTTCAATGTGTAAAGGGTACTAATCTCTAAAAAATAATAATAATAATCTGAAAAATTATGTTTCTTTCTCTGCCCCCCACATCAAGTTGGGAAAATTGTTTGCCTATCTCTAGTCTGCGTAGGTTCTAAATCTCTCATGAGGGATTTTAGGGGGTTTATTCTGATAGCCATAGCATTAGTTTGTCTGGTTTTTGATACACTGGAACATTGGAAACACCAAACAATCTTTCACAGTTCCAGAGACTTCTCTGTGTGATTCATCACTACTCTGAATAACTCTTGATAGAAGAGAGGTAGAAATGCCCAGAAGTAACAAGATAAAATAAATTCACATTGCTTGTCATTTTCAGAGCCACTGTGGAGGGGCTTTTAATACTAATGAGGATAGACTAACTTTTAGGTTCTTGAACAGTAAGATAGGTCCCCTGGGACAGTTATAAAAAATGGTTTTATTTGAGAAATGTCTCTGCTGCTTTTTAGGGTACCATAAGTATTCAGAATTTGGTTTATAATAATAATAATAATAATAATAATAATAATATGAATTAAATACAGTTTCAGGAGGGAGGGAATCCTGACGTCATTGGAGCTGTTTGGATACAAATTGGATTATGGCATTTTATCACTTAAGTTTGATTGTAACCCTTTTCATTATAGTATAAACATCTAATTGTTCATGCATCCATGTATTCCTAATTCTATGTAATATTATTTTAATATATTAGCAAGATAACATTAGTCATGCATAATGTAATGGGGAAATTGTCTTGACAGAAAACTGAAAAAGGAAGGGTATTAAGAGACCTGACCTGGCCTAGATGGTGCTTGCAGATGGTGCTCCCAGCAAGGTGCAGAAAATGGGCACTGTGTATGTGCCATCTTTTGGTAAAGATTTTGAAAATGTGTTACATGTTAGCGGACTGGAGTATTGTATACTGAGTGTGTCCCAAATGACTACTGATGGTTATAAAGTGATATTTGAGGGGGAACACTGTACAATAACAGAAAAGCATAACATGAATAATGTCTGTGCAAAAGGGATAAAGAAACATGGGTTGTATTACATGTTGCCTAAAGGGAAGGTGGCAAATGAGAACCCTGCAGACAATGTGCCCCTGCATGATAAGTGTGTTCATTACTACCACAGGCTAATGGGCCATGCTAGTTACAAAGGGTTAAAGGAGCTAGCAAAAGTGTGCCCTGGTTTAAGCATGAAACACTGCCCAAGATTCTTAGAATGTGCAGTGTGCAGGAAAGTAAAGGTGAAGGCTTTCCCTATCACCAAAAAGACCCAATGTGTCACCAAGAGACCCTTTGAAGTTGTACATGCTGATTTAGCAGGCCCCTGTAAGCCCACTGAAGGGGGTAACCACTATTTATTTGTGATAGTGGACAGACACACTAGGTACACCTACATATACTTACTGAAGGAGAAAAATCAGGCTGCAGACAGGTTCCATGAGTGGGTGAACTCAGTAGAAAGCGAATTTCCTTCTCATAAGGTTTCCAGTCTGGTGATGGATAGGGGAGGGGAATTCCAACAGTCTGTTTAGCATCTGAGTAAACACTTCCATAGAAGGAGAGCCCAACATATCCCAGATCAGTGTTTTCCATTTTCCACTATTTAACAGGTCTCGTAGTTAGGAAATTTTTCCTAATATTGAGGCAAAAATGACTTCCCTGCAATTTTGGCTCATTGACTACAGTGCTTCACACTGGAGCAAAAATTATCTATATAATCCTGGATGGCATTGTTGATCATTCAATAAGCTCTACCTGGGTCCTGAATTCTTGTGTAATAAGGGTCTTCTTAAGAGTGTTTGAATTATTGAGAACACATTGCTAATGAAAGAACTCCAGTGCATTTGAAATGAGGCTAGTGTGGGCACAATTTGTCTGGCTGTCACAAGTCTCTTCAGTATTATTTATTTATATGCTACATTTACAATCTGCCCTTCTTCCAAAGAGCCCCTAGCACTATCAATGGTTTTTCTCCTCCTCTCTTTTTCCTCAAAACAGTCTTGTAAGGTGAGAGGGTAACTAGGTTACCTAGTAACTTCTGGAGGACCAATGAAGGCTAGAATTTTAATCTCTCATCCAGCAGTCTGACCCTGTTAGATCACACTGGCTGTCCTCTACTTATTCACCAATAAGTCCTTTCTAGCCCCTGAGCAAAGATTACTTTTTTAGAGAACATATAGGGTGTCGCTAGCCATTTTATCCTTTTGACATCTCAGCATGACTAATTTGATTTCTTATGACTTACAGATTCATTATTTCATGTATTACTTTGAATTGGCTCTTCTTGTGTATTTTGGATTTTTTCCATGTTTGCCACCTCATAATTTTTTTTATTGAATGATTTTTAAATGTTCTTATTTTGCCTCTCTTCCCTAACAAAAACACTTAAGGTAGTGCAAAAGATGGAGAAGGCAGATGTACATAAAATGGCAATAAAATCATGATTAAAAGCAGCAGCAAAGTTTTAAATTTAAAGAACTGCTAGAAAGCACACACACACAAAGGAAAAACTGCAAGATATAACTTTCAGTGTTAAAAAGAATGCCTAAATGTTTTGTGAAATAAGGAGGTCTTTATAAGTCACCCATGGGCAAGACATACAAGAACCAGATAAGCTAAGAATCAGAAGTCCAGAATTTTGGTGAATTTTGCTGGAAAGGCCCTGTTCTCCTGATTCAGAGAATGATTAGCATCGTTTACTTATATGTTACATGGATGTAAATTCACATGAATAAAAGAGAAGCAGGCTATAAATACTGTAAAAGTGTGAGAGGGATCATCTAAGAAATTTGGCAAGATTAAGCCTAGTTTAGATTAGTATTTATTTATTTATTTGTTTATTATTTAATGTATTTCTGTATTTGCTTCCCAGCCCACAAGGGCTCCCAAGGCAAAGAGCAGATAAAAAACAATTAAAACGATACCAAGATAAAACATTTTAAAAACACATTTAAAATTTTTAAAGCACATTAAAATGTTCAAAAATTCCTAAAAGTGGTCTAAAAACATTCCTAGAATCCAGTTTTAAAACAGTTAAAATAACAGTTTCAAACCTTGAATGCCATGCAGAACAGCACTGTTTTGGCTGCCCACTGGAAGCTTAAAAGAGATAGGGCCAGCCTAACTTCTTTGGGTAGTTGAGTTGAGGCACTGCTACAGTGAAAGCCCTGTTACACATACCCACCAAGCTAACATCACAAGGTATTGGGATACGCAACAGGGCCACCTCTGAAGATCTCAAATTTCTGGCATGCTCATATGGGAGGAGGTGGTCTTTCAGATATCCTGGCCCCAAGGTGTTTAAGGCTTTGTAGATGGCTTAAATACCCTAAAGGCAGCAGATCCCATCAGATCTTGGAAGGTGAGCAGGATCAAGGCTGGCTAGTACTTGGATGGGAGACTGCCAACAAATACCAGGTGTTGTAGACTATATTTTATAGGAAAGAACTGGCAAAACCACCTCTGAGTATTCCTTGCCTAAGAAAACCCTATGAAATTAATAAGGTTTCTAAAGTGCACACCTGACACCAGTCTGGGTGCTGCAGTTCGTATTAGCTGTAGCTTCTGAACACTTTTCAAGGACAGTTCCATGTAGAGTACATTGCAGTAGTCTAATCAGGAGGTAACTAAGGCATGAACCACTGTGGCTGGATCTGCCATGGCAGCCTGGCTTTCTAGGAGCAGCTCTGGGTCCAAGACCACCCCCAAGCTACGGACTTGATCTTTCAGAGGGGTGTAACCCCATCCAGAACAGGCTCCAATTCCGATCCCACATTGGTTTTCGTACTGACCAGCAGCACTTCTGTCTTGTCTGGATTAAGCTTCAGTCTATTCACCCGCATCCAGAATATTTGGTACTACCACAACCTTCTTGGCATCAGTTGTAAAGGACAGAGAGAGAGAGAGATCTGGATATCATCAGCATACTGATGACACCCAACCCCGAAGCTCCAGAAGATCTCTCCCAGCAGCTTCATGTAGATGTTTAAAAGCATAAGGGACAGTATTGACCTCTGTAGAACCCCATAGGCTAATGCCGAAAAGGCTGAACAACAGTCCCCCAGCACCACCTTCTGGGAACATTCAGCCAAGAAAGACCAGAGCTGTTTCAAAGAAGTGCCCCCAAGCCTCATATCAGCCAGATGACCTTGAAGGATACCATGGTTAATAGTATCAAATATTGCTGAAAGATCCAGGAGGACCAATAGGGATTCACCCCCCACCCCTGTCCAACTCTCGGTGTAGGTCATCCACAAAGGTGACCAAGGCTGTTTCTGTCCCATAACAAGGCCTGAACTCAGATTGGAAGGAGCCCAAGTAATCCATTTCATCCAAGAATGCCTGGAGTTGTGTTGCCACCACTTTCTCTGTGATCTTATTTAGAAAGGGGAGATTAGAGACTGGCTGATAGTTACCTAGGGAGGTGGGGTTCAATGAAGGTTTCTTTTAACAAAGCTCTTAAAATTGCTTCTTTAGAGAGGTTGGAACATAGCCCTCTTTCAAAGGAAGAGTAGAGAGCACAGCCTGGAAATCTTACTTTTTGGATTACAAATCTCAGAATCCCCCCAACATGGCCAGTGGCAATTCTGGAAATTGTAGTCTGTTTCAGTGCCACTAACCAATATGTTTTTCAAGATGCTAGAATCGATGCAGGCTTAGGGTTATTGATATAATACTATTGGAATCTGTGTTGGATGGATGAGCTGTGCTTATAGCAATCTCTCCTCTACCCTCCCACACTTGGAATCCTGCAAGTGCTTATTCACATTTAATGCAGCAAACATGTATGTCACTGATATGCCAGTATTTGTCGTGATGAATTCTATAAAAAGTAAAGGAAACGGATGCACCTGTAAACAAGTGATGGATACCCTGGAGGGAACTGTGTCCAGCTGGGGCTCTGTGGCAGATGCCCACTGTCTGTCCCTGTGTCTATAGAGATAAGAGTCTCTCCTTCATTTTTTATAGTCTTTGCTGAAATATATTAGCATACATATGGCAGACATCTGTTCCATAAAATATCAGTCAACCGGGGGGGCAGGGGGAGCTTTCACAGTTTCTGTGCTTCCTTCCACTTCTACCTTTTGGCTCCTATTAGCAGGTGTCATATTTCAAACCTTAGAAAATGTTTCCACCATCGGTGGGGGTTGGAGCAGAGAAATATTACAAGTGTTTACCAAAAGAGGGAAAACATAAGTGAAACTTTCACTGCCTATTTTAGTCCTAATTTTGCCTCTTTAACTCTTGTGCCTATGAAACCAGTTTTGTAACTCCTTGATTCATTTCCCCCCTAAAACACAAATACTGCATAGATATTTTATCTTGCTTATAATCCTATACTTATTTTTGCTGCTTTTAATCTTTTCGTTGAGATCAGTGAGAAGGCTCAACAAAGAAGTGAATGTTGCTCCAGATATACCAGTTGCTGTGGAGCCACTGTGTTGAGCCGTTCCTCCATTTTTGTGAAAAGGGAGGCTAAGTGGATACTCTTTCCTAGTTCCAGCAGTAGCAGCTGGTAGATTTCAGCACCATGGTTAGTACCTTGCAGGCAGCTCCTGTTTGTGAAGTCGAAGGCTTTCGCTGCAGGCGTCCATAGGTTTTCCGTGGGGTTTTTTTCAGGCTGCGAGGCCCTGTTCTGGAAGAGTTTATTTCTGACATTTCACCTGCATTTGTGGATGCAGGTGAAATGTCAGAAATACAGTTGTCCCTCCACATTCACGGATTTGGCATTCACGGTTTTAAGTATTCACAGTTTGAAAATATACTTTAAAAAATACTAATCCAAAAAGCAAACCTTGATTTTGTCATCTTATATAAGGGACACCATTTTGCTATGCCATTGCATATAATGGGACTTGAATATTCACGGGTTTGGGCATTCACAGTGGGTCCTGGAACCAAACCCCAGTGAATGTGAAGGGACAACTGTAAACCATTCCAGAACACAGCCTCACAGCGTGAAAAAAACCCACAGAAAACCTAAGCTCCTGTTTGGCTCCTTGCTCAGCAATAAAGCTGCTTCTGCTCTCTCTATTGCGCATGGAATTTATTGTGGTGTGCCTCCAAGCCTTTCCCTCTTATGAAAGCCCTAGGTGACCCTATCTCAGGGTTTTCTTGACAAGATTTGTTCAGAGAAGATTTACCTTTGCTCTGAGACTGAAAGGGTGTGACTTGCCCAAAGTCAACTGGTGGGTTTCCATGGCTAAGTGGGGATTTGAACCCTGGTCTCCAGAATAGAATGAGTATCCTTAATTCCATCAGTGTTTAGCAGAACCCAGGTAACATCCTTGTTAAAATGTAACATTCCAGTGCCTTCTAGCCTGATCAGATTTCATTTGTGACTCATTAATCTGTGTTCTTTCTTTCTTTTTTTTTTTTTAAACCCAGCTGGTCCTCCTTGTTTTGAGCTGAAAGGGGTGCAGTTCCAGATCTCCCCAAGACTTGATTTGGTATTAAAAACAGACACACAACGCTGCTATAAGATAGGCTTTATTAATGGTAAAGGTTTTTTTTAAAAAAGAAGGGACTTTTAAGAAGGTGCTGTACTGTTTTTATTGTTTTAACCGTAATTTTTAAAGTTGCTTTTGAGTATTGTAATTGTTTGTTTTAAATTGTCTCTAAATGTTGTTGGTAATTCCATTTTAATGTTGAGTTTTTGTATGTCTTAACTGTATACTACAGCAGGACTCCCGTATCCACTGATTCAGTTATCCATGGGACACAAAACAGCACACCTACCATAGAGTCTTCCTTGAAAATGTGTCCTCTCTAGCCAGTTTCTAGGTCCTCCAAGGCAACTCTATGGTATTTTAAACCGGAAGTCCCATTATTTTCCATGGTGTTCGCTATTATCCATGGTTTTCAGTAGCCACAGGGTGGGGCAGAACCAATTCCCAGTGGGTACAGGGGTCCTACTGTATTTTAACTTGTGAGCCACCTTGAGTCTCCTCCCTTTTGGGAAAAAGCCAAGGTATGAATAAAGTTAACAACAAAAAATAAAAATAAAAAATGAATGCTACAGTAGAGAAATATCACCATCCTTTAATTGATGGTTCCAACATCCCCTTGCAGCAAGTGGTAGAACTAGGCCCCTAAACTATGAATTCTACCCAAGACTATCCCAAGGCCAATACTCTTGATGCCCAAACGTCCCTTCCCCAGACGAGGGACCTGGAAGATGAACCCCTCAGGGCAGAACTAAACAAAGGAAACTGCATCATCATCATCGTCATCATCATCATTTTTTAACTGCCTCTCCCCATGGATCAAGGCAGGGAACAACAGATTTATACAAAACAGCTACCAGTCTGGCTTTTTTCTTCGCAAACAAAGATTCAGGAAGGACTCATCCCGCGCTTTCTGCAAGCGCGCTGATGACTAAAAAGGCCAATCCGAGATAAACAAGTCCGGTTGCAAAAAGCACAGCAGAAGGTCTCCTTCGGTGATGTTTTTGGGTTGTGATTCTTTCTGCGTTGTCGTTTCTCTTCAAGACTTGTTCGTCGTGAGTTCTCAAATAAGGCTGCAGCATTGTGAATAGTGCGTCTCCATGCCTCCCGATGTGAGGCCAGGGCGGACCACTGTTGGTGATCAATTTGGCCAAGCCTGAGATGTTGTTTCAGGGAGTCTTTGTATCGCTTTTTTGGAGCGCCCCTCTTACGCTGACCCGTGGCGAGTTCACCGTAGAGTAGTATTTTGGGGAAGCGATGGTCCTCCATCCTAGAAACGTGCCCTGCCCAGCGCAGCTGTGTTCTCAATATCATGGCCTCAATGCTGGTGATCCCTGCTTGCTCAAGGACAGCAACATTCGTCACATAGTCAGTCCAGCTACCAGTAATACCAATTAAAATAAATATTGGTTAAAAGTACATAAACCCATTAAAATACATAGTATCAATTAAAAGAATAAAACCAGAACATATTAAAATAGTTTAAAAATCACAGTTTTAAAAAAATCTGGATAGGCTTGCCAGAAGAGACTAGTCTTTAATGCTGTTTTAAATTCAGACAGTGTATTCAACTGTTGAATCTCTTCCGACAGGCGATTCCTGTATCTAGGAGTGGCTGAAGAAAAAGTCCTTTGGGTGACCATTGCCAGTCTAGTCCTGGCTGACTGAAGTAAATGTCCACCAGAGGACCTGAGTGTACAGGACAGATTATATGAAAGAAGGTGATCCCGTAGGTAACCTGGACCCAAACCATGTAGGCATGATAGGCATGAGAAGTGTGTAAGCTAGTTGTCAATAGCAAAGTTTACTCTCCTGGGGCGGTTTACACAGCAGATTTATTGCGGCAACTTGCGGTTTAATTATTTTCCGCAGCTGTGCCAGTCAGGTTTTTTTTTTCTAATTATGTCGCTTTGAAGTTCAGACTTGAATAAGTGTGTGGGGGGGTGTCTCTGTAAATCTGCCTGTAAATGAACTCACTCCATAAAGCAGAGGGAGAGTAATCTCTGCTAAAAGTCTTGCTGCCATGCCGTGGATTGCAAGTTTTTCCAGCTGCTCTCTCTCTCTCTATTTCCCCCTCCCTCCTTCCCCCAAGCAGAGAGAGAGAGAGGGAAAATAGCAGTTCATCTTGCTACAGCCCTTTGTGAAATGGTTTCTCTCCCTCCCCCGTGCACAGGATAAAAGTGACGAACAGCTTTACATACTTTCAAACAGCAGAGGATTAGAAGGAATGCTCCAGGAATGAAAGAAGTTGGGAATCCTTTTTTTTTTTTTTTTTTCCAAACTGGCTCGCAAAATAGCAGACAGGATTTTTGCAAGTTTCTTCTCTAATGGCTACTGTCTTTGCCTCCTGCCTGCCCCTCTTTTAAGCCCACCCCTGCATCATCAACCAATCACAATGCAGCTGTGCTTTAACCCTTCACGGAATGCTAGTTTACACTGCCAATAAAGCACTACATTGCAAATATTCCTGCAAAAATAGCGACATGCCCTGCCACGCTATATTGGGGTGTTTTACCTTCCCCCCTTCTGAATGAGGCGGTGCTGTGCTGCGATCCATGTGAACTATGAGCTATCTTAGTGGTATATTTAGGGGAATATTTGCCCGTGTAAACGACCCCTGGTCTCAGCCTCAGGTCTGTTTCTAGCCTTGAAGCTAATACTGACAGGGATTCTGGAACCCATCTGCATGGTATAAGCAGCCATATCCACTACACTTCTTTCTCTTTAAAAAAATAATCCCTACCCAGCTAGTTGCTTCTTGTTTAGTCCTGGTGACTATTTCTATGACATTCCTGAATTCCATTTAATTAATCAATTCCTGGTTTCTGTGTTGAGGTGGGGCTTTAAATTGCTGATTTCCTCATTACATTAAATACAATTTCTCATATATATATTTAAAGAAAACAATACTTTCACATGAGTGCATTTTCCCAACTCTTATCCCAAAAAAGAAATGAATTAATAAACTATTGTTCTAGCTGCCAAGAAGAAATAAGTAATTAAATCTCCTGCTTGGCCTCCTGAAGCAAACAAGAACTGACTAATTAAGGGCAATTCAAGATTTCCATAACAATGGAACTGGAAGCAATTTAATTTGCTGTTGTAAAAGAGAAGAGGCAAGGGTTAAGAATGCTGCTGTTTATGATACAGTTGCTAGAAGAAGCAGCACCTTTGAATAGGTCTGACTTCTTGGTAAAAACAGTGGTATACTAAGAGATTTGTCAAAGCAGCTGCGTTTGGTGCTTCCAGAGGTTGAGAAGATTCCCTCTGGGCTGGTCAGGTTGCATTTAGCGTTCAGTTCTCTGGATGCACCAGAAACAGGTAAGTAGTCAGGGTCTGTTTTCCAGTGCTCCTGACATGAAGTTCCAAGTACAGGGTTGTTGTTTTTTCCTTCATTTTGGAAAAATGGTAGAATCATCTCAAAGGTAAGCTGCCTAGCTTAGTTTGGTGTTGCACTCTCTCAATGGTTTGGGCTACAACAATTATCACCCCAAACATTTGGAATGTTGGTTGGGCCTGATGGAAATTGTAATCCAAAATATCCAGAGGACAGCTCATTGCTGGACCACTGAATGATGAATCGATATTCAGCTAGGTTGCTGCCAGTTACTCTTAGTGACTTTAAAATGTGGTTATGTGGATTGAGAAGTATATTTTTACTTTATGTAATTAATAAAACAGGGCTGAGCAACTAAGATCTAGGGCCTTTCACTGAACCTCAGGGGGCCATGCCCCACTTCCCCCTAGCTTTTTTTTTTAAGCCTCTCAAATACTTCCCTGCACCCCCTAGGGGATTAAATTCACTATGTTTTTGTTTTCCAATAGACTGTTTTAGGCTCAGGGGTAACCTTTTTTTAAACCAGAAAGAGGCTTTGTGAAATCATGGAAGTCACTTCTGGTTTTGACCAAAAGCCATCCTGCCAGCTTAAAACAGCCCAAGAGACCTCCACAGCATTGTGAAATTGCCTCCCCCCCACCATCCCCTACAGCACACAGGGGGCATTTTGACTAAACAACACACAAGATCATCATAAAAAATTGGGGGCTGTCTGTAGACCATGGGCTGTACTTTGCCTATCCTTATGTAAAGTAAAGCTCTCTGCCAGAGATCTCTTTTGTCCCTGAAGTGTTGCCATAGGAGATTCAGAGATGATTTGGAGGGTATCTCTGAGGCAGAGTAGAAGATCTGAGAGATGTAAGAGACCAAGGGGACTGCAGGGAGAGTTTATGAATTGAAAGCACCAGTCATAGATAACAGTGGAGAGCAGAACTGCAGTTAATGCCCACACACAGCATTCACCCATAACCACCTTTGAGAACAGAGAATGACAGGCTGAGGCCTAGAGTTACATTCTAGCCCTGGGTTGTATCACAGCAGACAGGTCAAAGAGGAGACCCTAAGTGGCTACTTGATTTACTGAGCTGGAATCTACAGTTTTGAAAACTCAACTACCTTAGTTGCATATAGAAAGTGGTAGTTAATTTTCCACATGCATCTTCAAATTCCCAAGTAATGCTGAAGACTAGGGAAATGAATGCACACTGGCTTTACATGTTCCTTCTGCCGGTGGCATCATGGACATTTTCCTGACATTTCCTTTGCATTTTCCCTTGCGTTTCCTATTGGACCAGTCCCTGTGAGCCATTTGAATGTTTTCACAGATCTTAATTTCTGACATCTTGTTTGCAAGGACTCTTAGATGCCTGATAAAATCTCAGTATTAGTGTTGAATGTTCTGGGGCAATCCCTAGAGATGGGCCATGACCCTGATGAACCGGTGGCCTTTGACATTATATCAGAATATAAGAAGAGCCCTGATGCTGACTGAGACCAAAGCCTTGTTCAGTCCAGCATTTTATCTCCCCTGTGATCAAAGAAATGCCTGTGAGAAGCCCACAAACTGGGTGTGAGTACAATATCCTGTTCTCAGCAGCTGGTGCTGAGATGCCTATAACTTCAAGAGACTATATGAAACATGACAAACTGCCTCATTCTCCACAAATTCATCCACCCTCACCTTAAAGCAGTCTAAAGTGATGGCCATCACTGCATCTCATAGAAGTAAATCCCATACTTAACTACACCTTGTCTTTGTTTTTATCCATCCTGAATCTTACACCATTTAGTTTCATTGAATATTGCAAGCATTATGAGACAGGAAGAAACCCCTCTTAATATCCAGTATATCCACACCATGAGTAATTTTATACACAACTATCATATCCCCCGTTACTGATATTTTTCTAAGCTGAAGAGTTCCAAGAATTATAACCTTTTGCTATATGGAATTTGCTCCATTCTCTTGTTTATTTTATACTCCATAGATCTGATAAAGTCCACAAAAGCTTAAGCAAACTAAAACTTATTAGTCTTTAAGGTGTCACAAGATGCTTTGTTGGTTTTCTTTATTTTCACTGCCCTTTTTTGCACATTGCTTAGCTCTAGAACATCTTTTGGGAAATGCAGTGACTGGAACTATGCTCAATATTCCATGCGCAATCACACCATAGGTATGTAGGAAGCTGTTCAAAAGGAGCCAGTGTTAAAAATTGGAATTCTGTTGATTGATTTAGTGCATGGGCAGAGTTAAAGCTGTTACTGAAGCTCCTGGCAGATAGATGGCGAGGAACTGATCTCTCTACATTGAGCCGCCAAGCACCAAGTAGTTTAGTTTAGGGTTGGGGAACCTGTGGCCCTTCAGATGTTGCTGGATTCCAAATCATAGCATCCCAGCCATTGTGGCCAGTGCTCTTGAGATGATGGTTAAGATGACAATCCAACTGGCTTTAGCAGTGTGCTTATGTCACTTTACTCTTGAGTCCTTAAGCTGTCACCTTGAGGAGGTGGCATGCCAACTGTTAAGGCTCACCTGTCAAGTGTTTAACTGAGCAGTTCAGTTCTGACCCACTAAAGATAACTTAGGGGAGTTAATGGGGAAGGGTTCTACATCCCCTTTCTCTTCTCCTGCAGCCACTTTTGCCCCTACCCACAAACTAGTTTGTCCTTATGGCTGAGGAGGCCCTTCTCAATAATGCAGGCTGAGACTTAGAGCCAAAGGTAGGCTAAGGAAGGTAAAGAGAGGAAATCTTCCCATCTCCTTCACTGTCCCATCCTCACCCTCAACAACCTCTGTGGGCTACACATCATCCCTTCCTTCCTTTCTTTTAAATAATTGCTTCAGCCTGTGCTTCCCAGATATCTGGAGTCTCAGTTTACGTCAGGTGTAGCTCCATAAAACTCAAAGACTGATTGGGACTTGGGAGTGTACTATTTTTCAATGCTTCAATTACTTCAACTACCCTTTCATGTTGGTATTGTCTCTAGGATCAGCTTCTTAATGAGTAAGGCCTTTTATAACACAGAGATGGGCAAACTGTTTTGTTCCCAAAGCCTATATTGGCTTCAGACAGCCAAGCAGAGGGCCTCATGCAAGCAATGGGTGGGGGTCACATTCCCAAAGCAGCTAAAGATTACATGTGGCTTCCCCTTACTCCACTCCTCTTTTCTTCTGAAAAGGACAGTAGCCTCCTCTGGGCATTTTGCAAGACAAATTTGGTCAAAGAATTTCTGTATAACTTCTAAGCCAGTTGCTAGGTCATCTTGACTTTCTGGATTGGTGAGACATTCTTATTTTTGGCTTTTAAATATAAATCTTTCAAAAATCTGTCACTTCCTTTTTTCATAGCAGAGTTATTTTCAATACTTGTGTTGCCTACATTGAGTTAGAAACACATAATTTCCTGCTTCCTCATTTTGTATCAGTAGTATAACTAGAATGCAAGTCCATTCCTTCTGTCTACTTTATTGGTTAACATGGCCATTTCTGCACTGTTCAATACTTTGATTTAACCATTCCACAGCCATTGGAATCAGTGTGATTTTCCAGTGTGTTGAATCCGAATGGCTATTGTTACAGCTAAGAGATTCTGGAATGGTAACTAAAACATGGTATGTTTCAACTAGGTAATTCAATAGTAAGGTTTAGCTGGCAAGCCAGAGCCTCGCAGTTGTCTTTCCATAAATGTCATGTGATTCTTGAGTCTAATACATTTGTGTGTGAGGGATTCTCCATAGTTGAAACATGAACACAATCTGCAGTACATTTCCAGCACTTTGAATTATGAGACCTGCCCTGGTTAAAGCATCTTCACATGAATTTCACCCCCAGCCAAAATAATAGCAGCTAGGTCTTCTCCTCTATGAATTAATTATTCCTCTATCTGAGACTCTGACACATCATTCTCTCTCTCTCTCTCTCTCTCTTTCTCGCCCCACCCCCAGGCTGCCTGTTTGATAGAAGACTGTGTTCCCAAAAGGAAGTCTGTGTGCAAGGTGAATGAACTTGGGATGGGATGGGTGGGTGGGTGACTATTAGGGATGTTTTAATACCAGTGGGAGCAAAAAATAAAAGGCTTCTGAGTGTTACTGGGAAGCAACATAAGCTGCCTTTCCTCATTGTGTTAAGCTATACATTTTACATGGTGGAGGGAAGCGTTGGACAGCAATGCCTGTAACAGGATCTGATCTGGAAGCTCTTCTGCCATAGACCAACACAGAACTTGGGAAAGACTGTGTTTAATTTTTAGATCCCACCTATCTCCCAGTACTGGGACCAAAGGCAGATATTTTCTTTAAAGATACAGTTTAATTATATATTTGATTATATCAAAATAACTGAATAAAAAGCAATATAAAACCACATGGGGAGAGAAGAAATGCTGCACCTTCCCCTCTGATGTTGAACCATCAGCAAGTGGGTTGCCAGAAGCCCATCTTTAGGGCAACAGAGAGGGAGACAGCCTAGCCTGCCTTGGCAAGGAGTTCTGTAACCTGAGAACAGCCACTAAGAAGGCCCTCTCTGCGTGGCTGGGGAATTCTGGGAGTTAAAGTCCCCAAGGTTATCTTTTCACAGCTCTAGACTAAGGACTGGGCCTGCCTCTTTCCCTGCTGGCATATTTCTTCAAGATACTTCTGGATATTGCAATCAGCCTTTCAGGATAACTAGAGGACTATATATTAATATTAGACCCCTTGGGGTATGTGGGTAGAGCAGGGGGAAAGGAGCAGCTGATTATTTGCCTCTCCACAAAGATTTTTTTTCTTTGCCTGTGTCTCATGATGCAATTGTACACATGGTTGCTTGGAAGCATGTCCCACTAAATTCATGGCTGCTTTCTCCAAGAAAAGCACTTGTAGGGTTGCAGAGTCAAGTTGATACACATACACCTTTCTTAGGAGGGGCCCTTGTCCAATTATTTTCAGGCCATTTTATGCTCTGAGTATGTCCAGGGCCCACTCTAAAGTCCACGTTAGCTGTGTGCCAGCCTGCTAATTACTATCCCGCATGCCTGGCAGTTCATTATTCTGTGTCCCTTTTCCTCTTCCCTCTCCACACCACTTGCCACCTTGGGCTGTGTGGCAGTCCATTCTGTGGCCATGTTGTACTTGCAGATGGCTTGTTTGGCCAGTGCCAGGAAAGTTCGCAGCAAGACCGGCCTTACTTCCAGGTCACCGCACCTGTGCTCCAGCATCTGCAGGATGTGCTCCGGCATCTCATGGCACAAGGTGAGTGTCTACCAGGGTGAATAACAGGAGTAAACACAGGATGGGAAAATGGGCCAACTCTGCACAAAACTGGGGAGGAGGATGAAGAGGACTTTTGTGCCACTTCTTATAGCCTTGGCAACATTGCTTGAATACTTTGTATATTCATATCTTTGTTTGTTTGGTACATATATATCCTGCTTTTCCTCCAGTGAGCTCAAAGTGTCATACAGGGCTCTCCTCCTCCCCACTTTATCTTCACAACCACCTGTAAAGTAGGTTAGGCTCCAAGAGAGAGAGCGCCTTACTGCACTTTGAGGAAAAGCAGCATAGCAGCAGGAACATTCCATCTTTCCTGATGTCATTCTCACAAGGCTTCAGGTTTTTCATTCTGGTCCCATAAGGGACCAAGGCACCATGCCTTTTTGCAAACAGAAAAACCCATTTGCAAAAAGGTGCTGTTTTAGCTCGGTCCCTTATAGACCGGATGAAAGGACGCTGGCATCATGTGCGAAGGCAGCAAGAAAGACAGAACGTTCCTGCTGCTTTGCTGCTTTCCTCAGAGTGCGGTAAGGCTCAGAGAGAGGGGGAGAGAGAGAGATTGTGACTGATCCAAAGTCACACAGTTTTTAAGTATATCCCAGATAGACCCAGGCTGTACCTGTGTTTTGTTATCTATTCCTGCTAAATTCTGTTCCTATATTTTATACCAAGTGTGAGACTCGGGCACCCTCTAGATGTTGTTGGAGTGCAAGTTCCATCAGTCCTAGCTAACATAAGTAATGGTGAGGAATTCTAGGAGCTGCAGTTCAGCAACATCATGATTCACATCCCTGTTTTATACCTTGATGGTGGTGATGGAGTATCCTTTGCTAAATGTTGCTGGGGTTGGAAGATATGCAGCCTTTCAGCATTGAGTCCAGTGGCTGGTTTTTGTAAGCATACTCTTCTTATCTTCATGGCAGGATTGTCGTGGCAGGATGACATTACCCAGTATGTGATCTCCCGGGAAATGGAACGCATCCCTAGGCTTCACCTTCCACCTCCTTGGGAGTCGGTGGCTGAGAATAGGTAGGGTGAGCAGCTTTATGTAGGATTCACAGAGTTAGCTGTCTTCAGCTTTTTAGCATATTACTGCTGATCAGAATAAGGGGGAGGATGCCTACTGGAGAGTGAACAAACTACATCACCTTCTAGATGGCAGCCACCTATCAAGGCTTTGAAAATCGCAATATATATTTTAGCTCAAGAGTGAAGAAGCTGCAGCCCACACACTGCATATAGTCCTGGGGGCTTTTTTGTAGCTCACCAGATTATCCCCAGATGCCCTCCCCAACACACCCCCAAACAAAAACTGGCAAATCACCACTCTTGGCAGCCTCAGTGAATGGTAGAGAGCTAAAATACACCATAGAAATCTTTAAAAGAATCAGAACACAACTGAAAACCCAGAAATGAAAATGGAAGGTACTTCTAGTTTTGTTTGGGTGTTGCTCTCAAAAATGACCTCTGCACCATCCACATTGGTCCACCCCTGCTTAGCTGCATCATTCTGATCTTGAACACAGGGCCTTTTCTTTTCCTTTTTTACAAATGGCCAGCACAGAGACCCTGATTGGATTTGGGCAATTTAGGGAAGATTTTCCTTTTGCCTTCTTGCAATGTTCCTTATCAGGATCCTGAACCTGCAATTTATATTGCCAAAAAATGTTCATTTATTTTAATGGATCTTCTGGGGCAATGCACATTGCAGGTGTTAACTCCTCAGTTGAACTTTGGGCTGTGAGCAGGGCCAAATGATTTAAATTCTCATACTTCCCATGCCAGAACCACAGTCTGGATCAAGTCAGGGTCATTGTGCCAGCAATTTGTAAACAACTCAGAACACAAGTCTTGAAGCCAGAACGTTTCATCAAATGTATTTTAGCTCTAAATTTGTTGGGCAGAGAGAACTTGACCGCACAGAATAAAGCAGAGTTAGAGCTGTAGCTGTGATGATATGGTAGCATACAGAAAAAAGAAGTTTCTTGTTGGACTGAAAATGTGAGTCCTTGGTGGTAAAATCATCATGGCCTGGACTGCTCTCTTTGCAGGCTTCCACCTATGCATCCAGCTCCCAGGAGATCCTCTTTGCCATCGGAGCCTGCTTCCCTCCAGACAGCTCGCCAGCCCCCTCTCCCTCCTGCCCTCCTGCAGCGGTACTTGGAACTGTTGTTGGCTTCACAGCCTGAACTGGGTTACAAGGATGCGTTCCTCTCCTCCTACCCTCATCACCAGGTGTGTCTTCAGCAAAACTACCTATGGTGTACCTTGTGGAGTAGCCATGTAAGTCTGGAATATTAGTAAACAAGTATAGCACTTTTGAGACTGAGAGAAAGAAATTGTAACACAAGCTTTCATAGACTTGTTCTACTTCCATGCATCTGAGGAAGTAGACCAAGTCTATGAAAGCTTATGCTACAACTTCTTTCTCTCAGTTGGTCTCAAAGATGCTGCAAGACCTCTTGCTTAGTACAGGGCAGCTTGTCTTAAATTCCTCTGTTGCCTTTTCTTTACTTCTGCTACAGTTCAGCTACACCGATGGGACCTTCCAGGACAGCCCCAGCATTCACAACCCAGAGTCTCCCATTCTCCTGGACCGTGTTGCTGCTTCCAATGCCCTCTTTGGTGCCAGCACTGCTCCTTCCTATAGGGGACAGCAGGGACTGGAAGGAGGTCAGCTGTTCCAAGACCTGGGGGCGCTGTACCTGACCCAAGAGCGGACTGGTAAATCGAGACCTAGGGGGCAGAACAGGCAAGGTTCCAGAAATGGTGGGCTTCTTCAGGACTATGATGAAAGCTCTGAAGCTGGAGGGGAACCCCAGATATACCTAGAAGATCAAGGTGAGGCTCTCTTTGCCTTTTCATTCCCCTGGGAAACACCCATCCCTATCCTCCTTGTCAGTGAGCATCTCCATTTGGAAAAGAGCTTGGAAAAATTACCATTTGGACCACAACTCCTAGGATTCCCTTAACCATGCTGGCTGAGGTATTCTGGGAATTGTAGTTAACAAAAAAAAAAAAAGAACTCTTCCAGGCTCTGATCCTATAGTAGCAGCACCTTCATTATTTTTTCTTCATTTCTGCCCACAGATAGAGCTGTACAGAGACTGATGGCAGTGCTTGCCAGTTATGGGATTAGACCACAGGAGATGATCCGACTCCTACAGTATCCAGGTAAATGTGGTGAGATGATATAAGAGGACTGGGAAGGTGTGTATGTGTGTGGCAGACATCACAGTTGGAATAGTTATAGCTGGAAGAAAGGGAAAGGAAGAAGGGTTGTGTCTGAAGATAAAATAGTGCAACTTCTGAGTTACACCTGTGTTGATAAGGGATAGGCTGTTGTGTGCTGTAATTATGATAATAATTGCCCTGCTTCTTCTTAGAGTCCAAAACTGCGTCCGCGTTAGGGCTCAGTCTGGATTTGTATTCTTATAACATCACTTTTGCCTCAGCGCCAACAACTACGGTAATAATAAAAATGGGGGTAGCGATGGGAGCTGAAATATCATGGAATCTTTGGAGAATGCCTTTCTTTACTTCAGAAGTGGGAAATGTGTGACCCTGAATGCTGGATCACAGCTCCCATTGTCTCCTTCCCTTGGCCCGGCTGACTAGGGCCAGTGGTAATTGGACTCCAAAGGCTTCAGAACAGCCACATTTCCCACTGATTTTGTAACTAAAACCACCCAACCATCATACACATTTGCGACTACTGAACAGCAGTTCCAAAGCAGAAAGTTTGGCTTCTAGTGAGGCTGGAACTTTCAGATGTCTCATACTAAAAACTAAGCTTTCCCCTTTTCTAATTCTCTCGCCAGCTGGTGGGCTTGGACAAGAGACCCTGGAGTCTAAACGGGTAAGTACAGCTTCTTCTAAATGTGTTTAGCAGTCCCAAACTGAGGGCCAGGATGACGTAGTGGTTTGAGCATTGAAGAGTCTGGAGACCAGGGTCTGAATCCGTGCTCAGCCATGTAAACCCACTGGGTGACCCTTGGGCAAGTCACACTCTCTCAGTCTCAGAGGGAGCCAAAGGCAAACCCCCTCTGAACAAATCTTCCCAAGGAAACCCTTGGTTCGTCTTAGGGTCGCCATATGTCGGAAACAACTTGAAGGCACACAACAATGACAATGACAACAACAACAACAACAACACCTACTTAATTAGATACTGAGATTGATAGTGGCTCTGACTAGCAGGGTCCACTCACGGATGTGGAGATACTTTTTCATACCAGCTTGTTGGGGACAGGATTACGAAAGTACCCAGGTGGGGAAACGTGAGCTGGTGAGCTAACCAGAACTTAGAAAAGGTTTTGTGATGAGAACTCCTGGAACCCCCTCCCTCCACCACAACATCCCTCAGTGGTTAAGGGATTCTGGGAGTTTTAGCCTGAAAAGTAACTCTTCCAAGCTGTGTCTTGCTATAAGAAGTAGACTCATCCACCTGAGCTTCACTTGTTCCAATCCATACTGCAAGTTTCTATAGCCAGTTTCTAGATGGGCAGTTTGAGGACAGAATGGGCAGGTATAGCCTGAGGTTCTCAGCAATTTGCAAGACAGGAGGAACCACTGATAGTTGGTCATTGCAGCTTGGAAGTGATGGTTACTGATATCACTGAGCATTGGCAGTTGATTGGCCTCTTTCTTCTCAGGCGACAGAAGCTGAAATGCAACATGGGGAGGAGTTGGAGCTGCCGCCCACTCAAGGGAGCCACGTTAGCGCTGTTCCCACAGAAGGACAAATCCAGGCACAGGAGGAGACACTTGGCCCAACCAAGGCCAAAGCAGCAGCAACCACAGTTTCCCCAGAAAATCTTGAGCCTTTGCATCCTGGCAAGGAGGACACAAGCGGCCCCATGGCACAGATGGTGGTGAAGAAGAGTCACACAGTGTATGGGGGGCCCAACAGGAAGGAGGAGCAGCCAGAGACAGCGCTGGCTGCTGAGGAATACGGCTACATTGTCACTGACCAGAAGTGAGAGAGGGAGGTGGGGCCTGGGAAAGGGGGAGGAGCCAAGGAAATCGGGGGAGGGACACACAAAGTATATCTCTTCTAATGTTTGAGAGATGGGAATAAATGTGCTTATCTAGCATAGGCATGAAGTCAAGAGCCATAGGCATACTGTGTCAGCCAAAACTGGTAGCCCAAACAGATGCTTGAAAATTAAGTCCATACTGATTTGTAACAGTGGTCTCCTGTACCAAGGGAAAAGCTCTAGTGTATATGTATGTGTTAAATACATTCCTTCAGAGGGATGGGGAAAGCTCAAGAAAATGGTGGTGGAAGGATGATATAATGTAGGAAATGTCTGGAAGCCAAGCAGGGGTGCCGTAATGAAAACAAGCCATGTTTTGGAGGAATGTAGAATTCATCTATCTGATTCATTCATCACCTGGTCCCACAAATCCTCTGATAGGAATGTGTGTAGGGAGGTAGTATTTGTCAAGTCCGAACTGAACCATAGCACAAGGTTAGCATCTTATGTGAGCTGCTGAATAGCATGGTTGGAATCCTCTTGACATCAGGCTCAGCTGTAACTTGGCCAAATCACTAATGTTGCTTCCAGGTTGGGCAGCAGGAGGAGGGCCTTACCCTGTTCATCAGGTGCATACAAATGTGGCAAGTGAAGCTCTTATCCACCTGTTCTCTGCCACTCAGTACTCCCTCCCAACTTTGGCTCCTGATCTACTCTGTCTCTACCCCCTGTAGGCCGTTGGGTCTTGCTGCTGGCATCAGGCTCTTGGAGATCCTAGCGGAGCATGTGCACTTGTCTACTACCAGCTTCATCAACATCAGGCAAGTAGCAGGACTGAGATGAAAAGTGGGGGGTCCATAGGGAACTGGAGCATGTGCTGTCTCTGGGGGTTCAGGAAGGGGAGGAACCTGCAGTGCTGGTGACATATCTGACAGAATAGGTACTTCTCAAGGTTGAAGGGTATTTGGGATCTTCCCAGACTTTTTGGTAGGTGATAATCTCCCATCCCAGTACTAGATGAAGGTCGCCAGAGTGCTTACTTGTTTATATAGAAGGAGTTACTTAAGGTGGCAGTGGGGGTTGTTGATTCAGTTCTGTTGCACTGAATAGAAGAATCATATTGCATGGGCAGGGAAATTAAAGGTGTCCTACCCACATTTTTCCTTTCCATCCCTTTCTCAAGAGGTGGTTGTATGCTTACAAGTGAATTTGGATCTTGACCTGACACTTCAGTGTATCCAATACCATGGCAGTGGCATTGCTTCTTACCCTGAAGTAAAGTAGAATAATGATAGCCTTTATTTTCACTTCAGCTTGTGATTAGCAAATGCGGGGCGGGGTGGGGGATCTCTTGTGATAACCCTGTGGAAACCAGATGGTCAAGAATGGATGGCTTGCAAGAATAGGCAGAGAAGGGCACACTTATTGGGTAAAAGCACACTTGGGTGGAAATGGGACTCGTGTAACCTCAGACCTCTCCTCCTGCAGCGTTGTGGGCCCAGCCCTCACATTCCGCATCCGTCAAAACTACCAAAACCTGTCTCTGGGTGATGTGGCCAACAGGGCTGGTAAGCTGACTGGAAATCGTTGCTCACAATGTATGAGAAGCCATCTGGTTACAGAACCATCGCTCCCTCCTGGTTTTAGCAAGGGACTGGTAGTTCTTGGCAAAGAGATGGGGATGCCTTGTAGCATTGCACAGTCTCCTAAAACCTTGGTTCTCCCCTGTTCGCATGCTTATCCACCCCTTTTGCCCAGCTAGCTGGATATTATCCATGCAGAGGTTTCCCATATCCCTGCCACTTCTACTTCAGTAAGCAAACTGTCAGCAGAGGAAGTCACCTTTTAAAAATTAAAGCAAGAAAATCAAATATAGAGAATTGCTGTGCTGGATTGGCTTGCCATCTCCTGGGTGACTTGAAAGAGCTCTTATTCCCCCATCAACAGAGCTTGAAAACTAACTTCTTTTGGATTAAAACTCCCAGATTCCTCTAGTCAGTTGTCCAAAAAAGTAATTTTCCAAGCTCTGCTCATCAACCTATTGATTCTTTCCCATTTGAGAACGTTTGCTCTACCTGTCTCCTGTCTCCAAGGACAGTCTTCCCATGTGGGTTCCTTTTCCCTGCCCCTTCTCCTCCTTTTCTCATCTAGCACTGGTGAAGCCACAGCTGGAGACAGAGGTTGGAGTGAAGATCCTACAGATGGGCGTCGGACAGGTAACTCTGGATACGATTGGCCATGTATTTTTTTCTTTAGACTTGTCAGTATTTGGCAGAGGGTATGTGGGTGTTGGTCTTATAGCTTGTAATGTTCATGGAGCATTGTGAGCCATGAGCCAAGCATCACCTAGCCAGTTCTGGAAGTCTGCATGGGTGATGGAAATGCAAAAGCACTTGGAGTCCAGGAGAGGCAGCATGTTGCAATGCCTGCAGCATGCAGTATTTTGACAGGGTAGAAGAAAGTGTAGGATGATCAAAATATGGATTCCCAGGGAGGAGAGCAGAGCATATGGGAAAACGGGGTGCACATTTTGATCTGGTTCCTGCTGTGAAGGTGCTGGAGCAGCCACTGAGGGAGATATATATTAACCTCTTTGTCTTGTGGTGATTATAAAAGTCCATTCCTCTCCCCAGTGGAAACTCAGTTCTGATACATGTCTCCCCACAGCGCAACGAGGCTGCAACCTACCCACATCCCACACACTTTGGGGACACTTTTCGCTCTGTGCTGCTCACCTTTGTGATACTGGCCTGTGTGGCTGCTGTTGTTATTGCTGCTGTGGTGGTCTTCTGCCTGCGCCAGCATGCCAAACAGCGGGAAAAGGAGCGTATGGCTGGGCTGGGCCCCGAGGGAGCTGCTGACAGCACCTTTGAGTACCAGGTACCACTTCAGTGGGCACTGGGGTAGGAGGCAGGGAGCAGGGAGCCATCTTCTGCAGTTGCTAGGAACACGGGGGAGATGGCATGGGAGAGACCCCATCCTGTCACTTACAAGGAATCAAGAATTGGAGTTAATTCACTAGTGGAAGCGCAAGAAGAACCTCAAAACTTCAAAGGCATGGCTTTGAGGAGAGTTTGTATGCAAGAACATGGCTTTTTATAGTTTGTTTATTTGTCTAGTTACATATTGGTTAACATTTATTCCCCACCTTTTTTGCGATGAACACAAGGCACTACGTGTGGCACTTCTCTTCCTCACTTTATCCTCACCATAATCCCTGAGGTAGGTCAGGCTAAGAGATCGACTGGCCCAAGGTCAACCTGTGAGTTTTCATAGCTCAGTGGGGACTTCTGCCTGGAGCTTCTAATTCCCACTCTAGTGCTCTCACCGCTACATCACACTGTTTCTCTTCCCGGTTGCAAAGAATTTCTTTCCTAATGGTTTGGCCAGCCCCACTCTGATGCCCATTGTCCTCAGATTCCCCTGAGACAGCTTGCTCCTGGGTGAATGAAATGAATGCACCCAAACCCTCAACTGGCAAAAATGAGTCATTCTTTAATTGTTTATGCCCTGTTGTATTTATTTTAGCAACTCTTGAGCACAGAGAGAAGGGGGGTTGGGGTATGGGTTGGGAGTGGGGGGTGTCTCTGACCAGCTTGTTTGCCTTGTAAGGGCTGCCCCTCCCTATCTTAACTCGTCCTGGCTGGTGTGGGTACTTGTTGCAGCCGTGGTCTTTCCCACAGGAGCTCTGCCGGCAACACATGGCTGCCAAGTCACTGTTTGGTCGTGCAGAAGCCCCTCCACCCCCGGCCCCAGCTGAGAACTCCCGCGTCAGCAGCGTCTCCTCCCAGTTCAGTGATGCACCACAAGCCAGCCCCAGCTCCCACAGCAGCACACCATCCTGGTGCGAGGAGCCCGTACAATCCAACATGGATATCTCCACTGGTCACATGATTCTGGTGAGGCATGCTAGCACTTGGTGTGTGTGTGCGTGCATGTGTGTGTATGTGTTGAGGAAAAGGCTTTATTAAGATGTGTGAGTTTGCCAGATACAGCTTAGCAACAGCCAGTTTCCTTGCTACATCTTGTATGTAACAAAATGACAATCAATGGGAGTACTCATGTCAAGGCGTGTGGGGCCTCTCATTTTAGAGAGTAGGCTGAAGAAGCCATGTACTCTGCTGTCAAAAGGACAGAGGAAGGTGCCTTGTATTGAGTTGGACCATCGGTCCATGTAGACCAGAGTAACTGACACTGACTGGCGGTGGCTCTCCAGGGTTTTATACAGAAGTTCTTTCCTGGCCCTTCCTAGAAATGCCAAAGACTAAAACTGCGCTTTACCACTTCGGATTTTGTATTGGCAGTTTCTCTTTTGGGTGTCAGAGTTTGGAAATGTTACTACTTTGAACCACAGCTCTTGGAATCCTTGAGCCAGCAGAGACAGTGGCCATAGTAACTTGGGGATTCTGGAAGTTGTAGACCATATACAGAGAGAGTTTTTCTTACATGTGGACAATTTCAGGAGATGGTCACTTTATCGTTTCCCTCCACCCCCGCAGGCATACATGGAAGACCACCTGCGCAATCGTGATCGGCTAGCCAAGGAGTGGCAAGCTCTGTGTGCATACCAGGCTGAGCCGAATGCCTGTGTTGCTGCCCAGTGTGAAGCCAACATCAAGAAAAACCGCAACCCAGATTATGTGCCCTGTGAGTACCTAACAGCCACAGTACGTAGGTAGCACAATAGGACAGAGCTCCCCGGCCCTGATAGTATTCCTGTTTTCAAGACCTTCACTGCCATAATGGGCCTGATTGATTAATGTGTCCCATGATTTTCAGTCTTTTGAGTTTGGGTGAGTGAAGGCTCACATTTCCCAAGAAGTTCTAGACTGACAGGGCTGAGGCCCAGAATATCCCCAGCATCTCCACCAGTTCCAGTGGGGCCACGTTTATTGACTCATATTTCTTTATGTTGTTCCCAGATGACCATGCCCGCATCAAGCTGAAAGCAGAGAGCAACCCATCCCGGAGTGACTTCATCAATGCCAGTCCTATCGTGAGTGACAAGACACGCAGATTCACGCCTTTGACATACCACTGCATTCTCAAGCCCACTTAAATCTAGTCTTGCTGACCCACTGTAAGAAAGAACCTCTTCCACTACTACTAGGGCCTGTCAGCCCTTTGGAATTGGCCCTCCTAAAGACCCTAGGTTCTCTAAATTCTGATTTAAAGGCACCAAGCCCATCATAAATGAAAGAACATCTCCCTCTGCCATTCCTTGTCCTGTGGCTCTTCCATTGAGTGCAAGTAGCTTATTCTTCTGGGTGAGCTCTCTGCCTTCCCACCCCTTCCCCAGTATTGCCAGTGCAGGTGAAAGAGTCACTCTAGATATTGTCTGCCACCTGCCTTCCAGAATCAAGTACACCTTCACACTTCTTGGTGTGAAGTCTTGCACTTCCCAGTTGGACAACTTCTGCTCTACCCATCTAAATTCTTCCCTTTTCAAACTGTCTGCATAATCTCTTATCTTTGGAAGGGGACTGTATGACTCTCTCTTTCTGCCTTCAGTCAGGAGATTTAAATAGTGTGTCCAGGTAGCAATATGTGTTGTTAACTGCAATAGTGAAATACAACATACATGAGACTGACTGCCTTTGATTTTTTTCTTCTTCTTTGGCTACAATGCATGATTATTCACTTTCCAAGTTAATCCTTTTGGGAATGTGGGTAGGTCACCTGTCTTTATACTTATAGATTAGTGAGTTTTGGAAATGATAATTCATAAGGATAGGTTACATTTCTAATCCTTTGTGGGAACACACAAATTTGGTCGTTGTGCTGGTGCAAAATCTCTAGAAAGAGTAACCAAGGTGAACAAAATCAAACAGTCTTCCCCAATGTGGCCCCTTCCAGACATGTTGGACTGCAACTCCCATCATCTGATGGGAAAGGTTGGAGGGTTGTAGTCCAATGTATCTTAGAGGCTGCCTGTTTAGAAAAGGCTAATTGCCAGTCCTCAGCAAATACCTATTTGGAGTCTGGGCCATTGACTGCTTTGTCTCATCCTGGGCTTAGCCCTTCCACCTCTTTTCCTCCCTTCAAGAAGCCTACAGTGCCCGCTCTTTCCATTACAGATTGACCATGATCCACGGATGCCAGCATACCTTGCCACTCAGGGGCCCTTATCCCACACCATCGCTGATTTTTGGCAGGTGAGACAATGGGCAGCTTAACTGGGGAAGAACTTCCTTGGAGCTGGTGATAGTGCCAATGAGGATTTTAACATCTGAGGACCATACTCCTGCACAGAGCTTGAGAAAGTTACATTCTTGTGTACTCCACAGCTCCATGTCTGGATGGGAGATTCTTTGAGTCATAGTACAGAAAAGTAACTTTTCCAAAGTCTTTCTTGTGCTATCTGGGAGAACATCCTGGCTGACATTTTGTTTGATGTAGTCTGACCTTTCCTTTCAAAGCAATTCATTTAGAGTTCTTAAAGTGAGAAGAATCTATGTTTCTATGATTCAATGCAGACTGTGTGACAGTGTCCCTCATTTGGTACTCTGAAGCATGTCACACTACAGTGCCCAGCAGCCACATTGGCTGGGAATACTGGGGCCTGTAATCTGACCCATCTGAAGGACATCAGATTGAGGAAGTCTGCAATAGAGAAATGTTGCATTCTGGGACACTGGTGGGACTGCAGGTGACAGATACTGGCCGGAATTTTTTTAGGGACATCCATATGCTTAAGTTTCCCTTTTGTGTGTGGATGCCCATTTTCAGGTCCTGTGGGAGTTGGTATTCCCTTCCTCTCATTGCAGTGCCCAAATCCCCCTCAACTTACTGAGAAGGCCCTGAAGCTGCCCCACCCCACCTTCCATGCTTGGCAGTGATCAGGTAGGCTTGGAGAAGCATCTGGCTGCATCCTCATAGCCAGAGGTGAAATAATGACATCAGCGCTGAGATGCACTGATGTCCTCCATGGCTCTTGGCACTGCTGTGATCATTGTGTATCTGGCTATGAAGGTGTAGCCAGATGCTTCTCTGAGTCTGCCTGCATGCTGTGAAGCATGGAATGGACATACGGGGCAGCTTTAGGGGCTTATCAGTAAGTTATGGGGAGGCTATATGGTTCAGTATGGCATGAGTCCACACATGGATATTTCTGCTATGCTGTGGGGATGTAGGATTGAAGCCAGTGTCTGACATGGCAGGTGCTGAGAATGAACTGAATAAACTGGCAAAGCTTCTACTCATATTTTGCCTTTCCCTTAAAAAAAAAAAAGCAACCTATTACTTCTAAAAGGAAAGGAGGGTGAGGAGACAAGGAGAACAGAAAACTAATATCTGAATGTCCTGGCTGGCCTCTTTCTAAATCATGGGTAGTAATTATCCTGCCCTCCAGGTATTGTTGAGTTGTAACTCCCAGCAGTCCTCATCAGTGGTGACTTAACCTAGGTCTGATGGAGCTTGTAGTGCAATGCAATTCCTACCCCTGCTGTAAAATCTGAAAGCACTAGTTGTGGCCTATAAGTTCCCAAATTTAGTTCTGCAACCATGAGGGGTTGAAACATGTACCCAGGGCCGGTTTAACCTGTCTGCCAAATCAGCATTGGCAGGGGGCCCCGAGGTCAAGAGGGGGCCCCAAGGTAAAGAGAGGGCCCCGTGTTGGCCTCCTTAATCTGACGAAGGAACAGCCAGGAGACAGCTGGGAGGAGCCCCCTCTTACCCTCCTCCTCCAAAAACCTCCTGCTGGCTTTTTTAAAAAAACAAACAAAACAGCCTCTCCAAAACTAAAGAGAAAGAGAAAGAAGAAGCAGCCCTCAGTGGCAGAAGCTGGAGGGAGAGGCACATCGGAGAGGGTGAGTGTGTGTGTGAGAGAGACAGGGAATTTGAGGGTTGTCTCCCTCAGAAAGGGCTTCTTTCTTTCTTTCTTTCTTTCTTTCTTTCTTTCTTTCTTTCTTGCCCATGTGCCTTCAAGTCATATGGGGGCCCCAAAGTAAAGCATTGCAGGGGGCCCTAAAATTCCTTAAACCGGCCCTGCATGTACCTTTGCTTTTTTAAAAAAATGGAAGCTGAAATTGTCAATATGTTAAATTCGGTGCCCTTAAGAGTAGCAGATGTGGTTCTGGGTGCACAAACAACACTGAGGTGAGTTTCAGGCCAGACTGACTCACATCTTGTCTGGAATAAGGAAGATCCATTGTGGTGGTGGGGGGGGGAGGTGAGGGAATATGAGAGAGAGAGACAGAGAGAGAGAGAGAATGTGTGTCAGTGTATGTCTTTTGCCTCCTGAATGCCAGATTGTTTTAATCTTGTTATTGATTCATGCCCCCTCTCCTTCTCTCTCGTTCCTACCCAGTGTGGATTCTGCCTTCTTTCAGCCTTGAGAAGAGTGTGGTCTGCTTTGGGGGCATGGGAGTGGCAATCATTTATTTTTTAGCCATATTTATCCCAGTCCCACCTTTCTGCCAGTGAACTTAAGGCAGCATACATAGTTCTCCTGATCTGCACTGTACTGTCACCACAACACTGTGAGGTAGGCCCAGTCATGCCTGTTGCTTCTGTGCAGATGGTGTGGGAGAACGGCTGCACAGTCATTGTGATGCTGAGTCCGCTGGTGGAGGATGGCGTCAAGCAGTGTGACCGTTATTGGCCAGACGAGGGATCCTCACTCTACCACATCTATGAGGTGAGCCAGACAAGCTGTTGTCCCCAGGGACCTGCGTAACTGAACCGGTGGCAACTAGGTGGCTTCCATGACAGTGGAGTGAAGAATATGCTCTGGGTTTTCATCTGACTTTTAACAGAACTGCCTAAGATGCTGAACCTATTTTTTTGGGATACGGTTAAGCACCAAGGTTTGCTCCCATATAGTTCAGACTAAAACCAAGAGTGGAGTCACAGCCCAGTGAACTTGGGAGCTGACAGCCCCTGCTGCCCAGAACTATATGGTTGCCTTATTTATGAGCTACTTATGGAACAAAAGGGTTGTGGTTTTGCTTTGCTTTTCTTCTACAGACAGTTGGCCATCCATGGGTCATATCTGCCCCCCTCCAGGTGGCAGTCAGGCCCTTCCCATGCAGACTCCCAGCTGTGTGGGACCTGCTTGGCTGTGGCTCAGCAGATGATCACTGAGATTTGCAGTCCTTAAAAGCAATCCTTCCAAGCTCCAGGGCTGCATTATGGAAAACATGCTCAGTCAGTGGGGAAGTTTCATGGGACTGGCTACATGAAGGAACTGGGCAGCCCCCAGCTGATTGAGAACACATCACAGAATGGCATCTTTGGTGGAGCCATTTCCTTCCTTCCTCCTGCAGGAGCAATCTCTTACTAAGTAGCTAGTCTCCATCTGCATCAAATTGTACATCTCTTTTGGGCAATCCAGCAGCTCTCTTGAGTTCAGTGAAAATGAAGAAACTGGCTCCTGAGTAGCTAGATGCTAAATTGTCCTGTTTCCTGGCTGCCTGGCTGCCTTGCAGGGTGAAGGCATCTCCCAATCCTGATCAGACTTCCTAACCTTTTCTCATGATTTGTAATTCCCATGGCCGGAATGCACTGCTCCATAGAGAAGAAAGTGAGGTGGCCGGGTCAAAGGGCCTTGTGAGGTTGAAATGCTCCAGGTCAACAGCCTAGGAGAAGCAGACTTCTAAATTATGGCTCTGCATGCTTTGTTCACCTCCATCACCTTTGTGTCCTCTGCTCTTTCTGTCCTGCTCTTTTCCCTACATGCACAAAGTTCTGCTTCCTCTAATCCATGGGTGGGAATCATGCAGCCCTCCAGTTGTTGTTAGATTGCAACTCCCATCATTCTTTAGTATCATCTGTGCTGGCTAAGGCTGCTGGGAGTTGCAATGCAACCTCATAGAAAGAGAGGAAAGGTAGCTGACTGAACAGAATAATAAAGTATCTAAGGAGGGAACTAGTGTCACATTAGAGCACACTGGGCACTCTGTATATGTTCAGAGTAATTCAGGCAGCCATAAAAATGTAGCAGAGCAGTGGAACACCCATGTGCCACAGCAATGGCCCAGATACTTCCAATGAAACACATAGACACACAGGTGGTGCCTAAAAACTACTAACTTTACTGGAACATGGTAAAAATATGTACAGATCTACAGAGAGTCATCTCTGTGGACTACAACAGCCTGTACAGCTTAAGCCACTGCACAGCTCAAAAGTCAGCTTACAATTCAGTTCAGAGTCACAGAACACATACGATAGCATCCTGCCTCAGAGAGACATACACAGTTCCCATACTGATTACATGTCCTGAAATAGACACTGCCTTTTGCTTCAAGGCTACATTCCCAGGCTACATTACCCATAACGTAGGCCAGGTGCAGCCTTGTTTACACAGTATGCCCCATGTAGGCAAATATGTTGATTTGCTTGTTCTTATTCTCTTTACTGCATGGATTTATCAGACTGCATATCCCATCAGACTCTGAGGACTAGAACAAAAGTTTGGATGCCTTGGGTGGCCTTTTATGGTGTAAAGGACCAAGGCTTGCAGTAAGTGCCATTTTTTTTTCTCTCCTCCCCATCCCCTGCAAACCCTGATATCTTCATTCAGGTGAACTTGGTCTCAGAACACATCTGGTGTGAGGATTTCTTGGTGCGCAGCTTCTACCTGAAGAATGTGCAGTCCCAGGAGACCCGGACTCTGACACAATTTCACTTCCTAAGCTGGCCAGCAGAGGGCATCCCCACCACTACACGGCCGCTTCTAGACTTCCGCAGGTGCGGAATTTCACCCCAGGGATGAGATGCTTGGGGTGGGCTTTGCTGCATGTTATATGGGGGCAGCAATGGGGTGGGAGGAGAAGGTGAAACAACAGAGCTTGTATGACTTGAGTTCCAGAAGATGTGCAATACCAGGATGCAAACTCTTCATGGCAATTCTCCCTGATAATGAAAACATGTCCGGAGAGAGTTATTCCCCAGGGCCAATGTTGGGAATCTTTGTGGGAAGAGAGAGCAGCAGGAAATTTGGGAGGAAAAGCACAGAGAAATTGTCTCTGTGGCTCACAGGAATGGGTGGCAGTGCCCCCATGTCAAGGAGCCAGGAGAGAAGCTGTGTCCTTGTTTCTTTTATTATGAGCCTCTCATCCTATGAGGATGATTGCCGCATGCAGAACCCAATTCAGTTTGGTGGAAGAATGACAGAGATGGGCAGTTTGTGGACCCCCTAAGACAGTTTGGGGTTGCAACTCTCACCAGTCCTAGTTAACATTAGTGAGGCGTGAAGGCAACTGTTGTCTAACATCTGGAGGGGCACAAATTACACACCCCTTCCCATCCCAGTCTACGATAATGTTGGGCCCTCATAAGGTAGGAGAACTCTTATGCTCTCCTTTGTTCCCCACAGTTGAATGATATTTTTTGTTTGCTTGTTTGTTTAAAGTGGTTTATTTTTCCTTGCCTCCCAAAGGCAACCACCAGGGTCTCCTTAGCA
Organism: Gambelia wislizenii; assembly: GCA_030847615.1. NCBI lineage: Eukaryota > Metazoa > Chordata > Lepidosauria > Squamata > Crotaphytidae > Gambelia > Gambelia wislizenii. Next base: position 334,910,250 of record JAUMIR010000001.1, on the reverse strand, counting down.
GCTGTGTGCACATTCTGGCCATTAACAGCATCATAGTCATTCAAAAGTGCATTATAATGTGTATGGTTTTCTTTTAATGGTCAGCAGCTGGAGTAATGGCTTCATCTTGGTCCTGATGAAAAGGGCAGCAGTTCTGCTGGTAGCCATAATGGCTGGGGAAACAGAAATATTGTGCCTTGGGGAAATAGATATAATGCCTTTGGGAATTTTCTCTCTGCTTAATTTAGCTCTGACTTATTAAAGCAGCATGGTTATGGAGCTGAGAGAGACTCTAAGAGTAACAACCACAGTTATGTATTATTGTGGCTGGGCACAGGGGGAAGAGAGGTGAGCAGTGCAGAGTGTTAACACGGCCTTTCCAGTTTGGTTGGGTAGCATTGGCCTTGGAGAAAGTAACCTCGGATGCTGGTAATGTGGGGAAGGGAACTTTTGGATTTGTTGTGCTTAATGCTCTGGGTGGCAGAGGGAATGGATGAGAAGAGGTACAAAGAAGGGTTACTGCACTATCAGAAGGTTACTGCACTATCAGAAATGTAGCAACATTGACTGGTAGGAGTGATGCTACCTCTGTGTTTCTCCTCAGCGTTGGAGGATTCTTGTACCTGCAATGCATTCTGGGAAACATATGCTTCATAATAGACAAGGATGGGGAAATGCCATATGAATGCAAGGAGAGTTTTTGTGACTGCTTGACACATTTTTTTAAAAAAAAGATATGGGAGGTGTATGGCTGGACCCTGTGAATTCTGCAGGGATGCCATTTTAAGGGCAGGAGTGGAGGATTAGGTTTCCCTTCATATGTTTCAGGCCAGATGCAACTTATACCTCAGGGCTACCCATACACCTTTTAGTAGGAGGTACAAGCTCTTAATCATTACAAATATTCTTGAAATGCACACACCAAAATATCATTATCATCACAGCAAACTCCAGAGAGTGGGGCTTTTGAGCCTTCCTGTGGGGATCTCCTGGCCTTCCCACTCAGACCTGAAATGGCACCCCTGACCCCTAAAACCAGTTTCCACAATCAGAAAAAATTGAGCAGGATAGACAATTATACTGATGGATGTGATTACTATGTGTGTTTCCTGAGAGCAGCTAAGGGTTCCCATTTGGAAAAGTCCCAGATCTCCCATGGTTGGTGTCTTATTATTTTTACCTCCTTCTCCATGAGGCCCAATGGATAAACATATTATTCAGAGGGGGAAGAAGTAGAGGGAACAACACAAGGTTCATCTGTGTACTGGTTGGCCAATCATTGGCATTTTATGCAATCTGCTTTTGAAATGATTCTAACCTGTTTTATCCCTTCTGTCTTATCCCTCCCATGTGCTCCTTTCTTCTTGCATTCACCCATCTTCCTCAGCAAGGCAGGGGGACTCCCATTGGCTTGACATCTATGGAGGCTGACATATATATAAAATCTTACCAGGCAGACATTACAACAGGCATCTCTGGCATATGATATCACTGCTATCACATTTCAGGATCTAGTAGAAATGCTTTTTGTTTGTGGCTTCAGACTTGGAAGATGGTAGGGAGGAGAGGGTGCTGAGGGCTTCCAGGTGGGTGCAATGTTTTCCTGTTGCCTTCTGAGCTTCCACCCACCCACAATCTTGATCTGTAGTATTTGGGAGCCTGGTGCTCATGTGTGCCTAGCAAGCTGCCATTTGAGCAGATCCGAGTTTGCCCTCAGCTCAGCCTGTGTTCCCCCAGCCGTGCCCCCTTTGGTGCTGCTTCCTCTCTGAGGCTCACCCTGTGTGGAGCACACTGTGGAGCTCCCTTTGCGCTTTCCTCTCTGCCTGCATTATACCATACTCTCTCTCTCTTTTACCACTACCACCTCCACCACTGCTGTCCCTCCTCTTCCTTTCTTCCTTTTCTCTCTCTTTCTTTCACAGCCGTCAGTGTCATTTTTGTGATTTGCAGCTAGTAATCCTGGCCCAGTTGCATAGTCACAAAAGTGATCATTGGCCGCTGTGCCAGCTGCATGGAACAGAACAGGGCCCAGGCTGCTGTTTTGCCCCACCTTCTGCCCACCCCCTGCTCCCTTGTCCACTGGGGCAGAAGAGACACACCTTGAAACTAGCTTCTTTCTCTCTTTTATGGACATTTCACTTGAAAATCAGGGCTGCCATGTGCTGTGGGTGGTTGTGAGTGAGTGGAGGGTCCATGCTTTTAAGGCAGAAAGTGCCCTGGGAATTATGGGACTTTTGTGTGGATAAAGAGCCTTGGTTTTCATCATGAACCTGTCTACATGTAAATGGCAAGTGGGGTCATTTTGATACGAAGGAGGTTTCTTCCTGCACAGTCTGCTGGTTAGGATGCTCCTTGTAAACAGGCAGTGTGTACAATATCCATGTGTAAAACCGCAGTCTCAGAAAATAGTTCTTTTCCACCTGCTTGGCTGCATGTTATAAATGGGAGGTTTGCAAATAGCCTAGGAGGTAGCACCAGTGTGTTGTGGGTTCCACTCCCGCCCCCACAAAAAAACTTGACATACCATGCTGGATTATGGTCCTTTTTTTTTTTTTTTTTGGTCAAAGTATTCCAGAAAGGGTGGAAATAATCAAAATAACAAGCTGGAATGGACAAAATCCAGCTCTCCAGAGGATGTTGGACTGCAACCCCCATAATCCCTAGCTAGCATAGCCGATGGTGAGGAGTAGCAATCCACCAACATCTGGAAGTCCACACTTTGGCTACCCCTGACTTAAAAGATGTACCGAATAGCAAAAACATCTTTTTGCCTTCTTAATCTTCACCCCCGCCACCAATATCAGTCAGCAACCCCCAAAACACCACCTTTTTATATATTTACTCTGCCTTATCTATTTTTCTTCATTGTCCACATGATTTGACAAGATAATATAATCTCACACAGTTTACACACATGATGCAGGAGAGATTTTGCTGAGCAAGCAAAAATAAAGAACCCTAAAACACTGTTTGTGAAGATTCCAATTTTGCAGCCAGTGATAGGAAAGCAAGTACAGTATTCTGTTCTGGAGGGTAGGCTTGTTAAGTTGGATGTGGGACAGGGCTCCTGTATCTTTAATCCTAAGTAACTCGTGGAGCAAGGTGGTTGTTATTAACTGCCCTCAACTCAGCTTCAACTGATGATAACTCTATGAATGAGAGACCTGCAAGTCACCGTATCCTCATAAGCCCTGTTCAGGTCTTGCAAACTCAGGTCCATGGGTTCCTTGACTGCATCTATCCATCTGGAATGCAGTCTTCCTCTTTTCCTACTGCCTTTTAGCTTCCCAAGCATTACTGTCTTTTCTAGGGAGTCATAAATGAAGGTACCAATCATCTTTTACCTTCCAAATTCCAACTTTTAGCCACAGCCTTCCCCTCCAACCACAGCTATTGCATTGCTGGCGGAGAGCAGGGGGAGAGGGTGAGGAGTTCAGAAGGTAAGAAAAGACAAGCACCTTCATCCAGCTTGACAGTTTTACAATACCACAGAGCCAGAATAGTGTAGTGGTTTGAGCATTGGACTACAACTCTGGAGACCAGGATTCAAATCCCTGCTTCACCATGGAAACACACTGGGCAAGCCACACTCTCAGCCTCAGAGGAAGGCACAGGCAAACTCCCTCTGAAGAAATTTTGTGAAGAAAGCCCTGTGATTGGTTTGCCTCAGGGTAACCATAAGTCTGAAATGACTTGAAGGCACACAACAACAACAACACCTCACTCCACAATCTATTTAGGATTAGCTACAGGAGCATTGCCCCATATCCAACCTGGCCACCCTAGTGCAGGGGGAGAGAACAATTAATGTGAAGCCATGGTGACAACATCCCTTATCTTGAGGAATCAGGCATTCAGTTCCTAGCATACAGAGAAATAGTGGACAGGGCTGGCCCAAAAGATTGTATTGCTTCAGGTTGGGCAGCAAATGGTATCTTCAACCCACCTTCCAAATGAAGATGAGTGGTACCCAAAGCTTGCCAAGTTATTTTGGTATCAGGGTCAGAATCCCCTGCAAGCCTCTCACCCCATCCCTGTCAGTAATAGGAATAATAATAATAATAATAATCACTATACAGATTGCTGCCCATTCATGATGCACCAGATCAGGTTCTCTGAGGCAACCATCTCACCTGCCCTAACAATAGGTGTGGCCCCAATATTGGATCCCGAAGTTGTTGAAGGGAAACAATTCACTTCAGAGGCATTCTTTCCTTGATTAATGAGTACTGTATATGTAAAATAAATACATGCTTTTGTGAGGAATAATAAAGGGTACTACAAGCCATTTTGAGTCATTTGTTGACTCAGATCAAATTAGGGAAGAAATCAAATTAAACTGTAAATGCACACAGGAAGGTGGTGCTTGGATTATCTGAGGGTTGTTTTGGAAGGAGGTTAAAGAGGAAGTTTTGTTCTACAATGCACCATTTAGTAGGTTTGTTGCTGTTGTGTGCCTTCAAGTCATTTCCAACTTATGGCAACTCTAAACCAAACCTATTGCGGGGTTTTCTTGGCCAGATTGGTTCAGAGGGGGTTTGCTCTGAGGCTGAGCCTGAGAGCATGTAACTTACCCAATGGGTTTCCATGGCCAAGCAGGGATTCAAATCCTGGTCTTCAAATTTGTAGTCCAACACTCAGACCACTATACCAAACTGGATCCAGCTTGAACATTAGTTGAGACTGTGGTGGTGTTGATGGTGACTATTGTCCTTGGGGCACATAAATGAAATTGTGAATCCCTCATGGTAAACTGCATTTGGTAAATACACAATGGAGGGGTTGTTGGGGGTGCATGCGGGGAGGAATTCAAAGCATTTTGTCCTGTTGATAGCTCTCTGTGCTCTCCTGTAGGACTTCCACACTCACGTTTCTTGACTGTTTTAGAAAGCATTCCAGATGCTCTATGTGGGACATGTGAGAGAACATCCTCTGGGCTCCATATGTATACATCTTCTGCCTGCTATCCACAGCTGTCCACTGGAAATGGGTGGGAGGAGACTGGGGTCATCCTGATACATGCTCCCAATTCTCCTTGACTGTGCAGGGAGGGGGAAAGAGGGGGTTTAACCTGTGTGGCTGCTTTGTGGCTCCTAGGAGACCAGTGGGAAGCCAAAGTGGAGCTGCTTCCTGACCCCATCCTCTCCTTGTTCCAGCAGGAAGGTGAACAAGTGCTACCGAGGCCGCTCGTGCCCAATTGTGGTGCACTGCAGGTAATGCCCTGGGAGAATGAATCTAAACATAGTTGGAGAGAGCTGTGGTGTTGCCATGGAAACATGCCCCAAGGTGGGGAGGCAAACAAAACTGTAAAAGGTATGGGGACCCAGCCCTCTGAGAGATCTGAGTTTGTTTAACCTGGAAAAGAGGACACTGAGAGGGGATATGACAGCCATCTCCAAACATCTGAAGGGCTGTCTTGTGGAAGATGGAGCAAGCTTGCTTTCTGTTGCTTCAGAGGGTACAATCCAAGTAAATGGGTTCAAATCAAAATATAAGAGTTTCTGACTAAACACGAGGAAGAACTTGCTGGTGGTAGGAGCTGCTCAACAGTGGAACTGATTGCCTGGGAAGGAGTAGGCTCTGGAGGGGTGGTTTTTAAACAGAGATTGGATGGCCATCTGTTGACATGCTTCAGTTGTCGATTCCTGCATTGGCAGGGGGTTGGACTAGATAACCCATGGGGTCCTTTCCAGTTCTACAGTTCTGTGAACCTCTGAAGGCAGTTCAAACGACTGTATATCTTCTCCAGCACAGAGGAAGGTGATGCCATAGGGAGGAAAGGGTGATTGACTCAGCATAAACATACCCAACCTGCCTTGCTCATAGACCTAAACAGTATTGCCAAATTTATCTGGCCCATCTGAAAGGGTCAGCCAAGCCTTCACCCACCTAGTATGCCATTTTAGTGAAAGAGTGTTGTATGTCCCTGTGTTTGGCCTTCCCCAGTATGACTATTTCTTTTATCTTTGCAGTGATGGTGCAGGAAGGACTGGGACATACATCCTTATTGACATGGTTCTGAACCGAATGGCCAAAGGTGAGAGGGTGAAAGGCCATCCCATGGACTCAGCCTGCCTGGCTTGGGAGAGCCAAGACCTCAAGTGCACACACATGACTACACACTTTCAAACCTCATTCCCTTTCTAGTTATTTTTGGGCGCTTTATCGAGCCCTCCCATCTGCCATTTTTCCAGGTCTTCCTGTCTCCTTGCAACCATTTCCAATTCTTTTGATACTCCTTCACCTTCATTTTGCTTCAGTGTGTGCCTGGCTTCTCCCCCGTAGCCCCCCACTGCACCCCATCTACCTTCCTCACCTTCACCAAATTCTTTTACCTCTCCACCTCCATCCTAGGCGTGAAGGAGATTGATATCGCAGCCACGCTGGAGCATGTGCGGGATCAGCGGCCTGGCATGGTGCAAACCAAGGTACTCTTTCATACTTCCTATGCAGTCCTTGAGGGCAAAAGGAATGCATCTACTGTGAGGGTGACCCTAGTGGAAAAAAACCTAACTACTGTTGGACAGCTATAAGCATTACCTTAAGTCTAAGGTGTGAGGGCTGGTGTGGGGAAAGATGTAGACTGAGGTAAGAGACTATAGTCATTGCTTCTTCATGGCTATTTCCAAGACTCAGATATTGGCAAAAATCCTGTTCAGTGGCTGCATAGCATGAATTTATGCTACTGTAGCTATGCCAGTTACACTAAGAGCCTAACCACATTCTGAGCGAAAGCAGCAAAGCAGCAGGAATGTCCAGTCTTTCCTACTGCCTTCCTGCATGATGTTGGCATCCTTTTTTTTTTTTTTAAATTTATTTATACCCCGCTCTTCAGCTACAAGGCTATCAGAGCGGCTTACAAATTGTTTTAAGCAATAGCTATTTACACATCTACACTGCATTGTCTTAGCTCAGTCCCCATGGGGACTGAGTTAAAACTGCACCTTTTTGCAAATGGGTTTTTCTGTTTAGTGAAAAGGCCAGAATGAAAAAATGACACCATGCAGGAAGACAGCAGGAAAGACTGTTCCTGCCGCTTTTCATTGGAATTGGTAAGGCTCTAAATGAAGTTTCCCTGGATTACACCACTGTGAAACTAACTGTGCAAATGGTGGCCATGTGTTGCATGTTCGTTCCTCTTACACTATGGTGTTGTTCCCCAGTCACCAAGTGAAATGGAGGAACCTCTTAGCAACCTCCTAGAAAGTGCAACTTCTTGTCCAACAGTCGTACTACCACTTGGGCAACCCGAATTAGGATACCATCCTTGTGGAAAGTGCAAGCAATAGGATTCTAGCCTTTGTGTTTCAGAGTACAGGAATTCATGTTGAACAGGATGTTTGGTTTTGGTTTTTAGCAATAGAGGGTTTGAGGCTGAAGTAAGAAAAGAGAGGAAGGACTTAGCTAAAGAGTTCTTCTGTTTTCTAACCCTGGCCCTATTGCTGTACAGCAGGAGTTCTCAGCCTTTGGCCCTGCAGAAGCTTTGGAGTTCAACTCCTAGAATGCCTGTCCGCTGCCCGTGCTGGGTGGGGGAGATTCCGGGAGTTGAATTCCAAAATATTCAAGAACCATTGCTGCAGAGCAGAGTTGGGCAGCAACCAACGTGATTGCAACTGGATCTTCCTACCTGACAAAACCACTCAAGATGTTTTTGAGAAAAGCCCTGCAATGGCTTTCCAAGCACTGTGGTGAATTTTGCCATGTTTGGAGGGTCCTTGTTTTAGACCTGTTGTTGTTGTGTACCTTTTCAAATCATTTTCAACTTACAGAGACCATATCATGGAGTTTTCTTGGCAAGATTTCTTCAAAGGGGATTTGGCATTGCTATCCTCGGAAGCTGAGAGAGTATGACCCACCCAGAGTCACTCAGTGGGTTTCCATGGCAAAATCACTACACCACACTGGCTTTCTGTTTTAGATCTAGGAGAGCCTTTTTCCCTACCAGGAAGTGGGCAAAAATAACTTTTGCTTTTGGAAAAAGCTCCTTCCCCAGGCAAAAACAGAACAGAGAGCCTTCCAAATGTGGCAGAATTTTCCCCATAGCCTCCATGGGATTTGAATGGCAGCTGCATATCCCCTGCTGTCAAGGGGTGCTGTTTCTCTCATTCTGAAGGGGGAAAGGAGGACTATTGAGAATATGAAGCAAGGGTGTGCTGATGCTATTATTCCATGTTCTCCCCATACCACTTTAAACAACTGCCTCTGTATCCCCAGGACCAGTTTGAGTTTGCACTGACAGCTGTTGCGGAGGAGGTGAATGCCATCCTGAAGGCGCTGCCACAATGATACCCTACTCAGCATACCCTAGCTTGGTGACTCCCCCAACTTGACCCTTTGCCTCTCTGTGCCATGTCCTTGTCCCCAGGGTGTTCTCCCTTCATTAAAGTCTTATCTCCATGTTGTTGGCCATGGCTGCAATTAAGTTACCTGTGGAGATGCTGGCCCCTTGCCTTCTCACCCAGCTGGGTCTTGTCAACTTGATGTCTTCTCCCATCCCTACACATGAGATCCCTGGCCTTCGTTGATGCAAAGAGCGGACCTACTTTGCACTCCTACAGATTAGTCAGCTGCCTAGTAAATGTACGCTGGATCCTGCACAGAGCAATCTGGGGCTGGAATTCTAGACACAACTGCTTAACTTCTTAAGCTCATCATCTCAAGTAGGAACAAGGAATGTGTGTCCCTTCAGATGTTAGGTGGTGAGTCCCATCATCCTATACCATCATCTGTGCTGCTTATGGTTGATGGGAGACGCAGTCCAACAGCAGGAAGGCCTCTTGTTCATCACTCTTCTACTGGAGCATCTTTTGTGTCCATGACCTTTCTGTACTTGCCTGTTTCCACGGTGAAAGGAGTGTGGATTTGCATAGCTGTGCCCCTGTGTCCTCTCCCTGCTGTATGGAACACTGGTTGGCCTCAAGTGGCAATTAAAATTTTTAGGCACCAAGCAGGGAGCCCAACTTATTAAACCACACGGTTTCCTTTCCTCTTCTGCTCTGCCCTTCCCTAAACCTCACTACCTGTACCTACTTTCTAGGCAGCTTAAAAGGCTCTCTGGAGCTGAGCCACACACAGCAGAGAGCAGGATCATATGGCTTCTCCCCCACCAGGGATCCTTCTCCATTCCTGTCCTTCATTAGCTGCAGGCCAGGAGCCAGGCCTCACCACAGCCCTTCTTCTCCTTCCCCAAAGGATGGTAGGGTGCCCCACAGTTGCCCCCCCATGTTTTCTCCCTTCTCCCCCCCCCATGTTAACTACAGTGAGAAGACATTTCTAGAGAATCTAATTTTGTATTTGATGTGAATAAAGTTTGTGTCGCGTTTGTGCAGCTGCAGCCCAGCCTCCCCGTTGTATATAATGAAGGTGAGGGGAGGGGGTGTTGCTTATGTATCAGGAAGCTAGTGCCCCAGTCATTTTAGGCAATATTTGACCTACCCACAGAGCTAACAGTACCCATCAATTGCCCTGAGTGCTTTGCTTCAGGAGTGGGACTATGTATGCAGCCAAGTCAAGAGATAATAACGTTGCCAGGCTCTGACTACTTTATAAGTCTTCACTATGGCAGGGGTGAGAATCTTATTTTGTTCCCTTCATATGTAGCAGTGGTGAGGAGCAAGCATTCTTTTGAATTAATGATGGACTGTAACTCCCAGCACTCCTCACCACTCACTGCGTCCAATAGGCACATCATCACAAGGACCTCATGATTCCCATGTCTGGCCTATAGCAAGAGGAAATAGGCAAACTTTGGCCCTCTAGATGTTTTGGACACTGTCCACAGTCTCTTACTACTGGGCATGACTGGGGGATTTTGGGAGTTGGGGGCCAAAATATCTAGAGGGCCAAAGGTTCCTCACCAACAGACCTTGTTCACCTTATCGTTTGCTGTATGCTTTCAAGTCTTTTCTGACTTATGGTGACCCTACAGCAGCCCTATCATGGGGTTTTCTTGGCAAGATTTATTCAGAGGGGGTTTACCTTTGCTTCCCTCTAAGGTTGAAAGTGTGTGACTTGCCCAAGGTCACCCAGCAAACCTTGACCTCTAGAGTCATAGTCCAATGCTCAAACTACTACACCACGCTGGCTCTCTTATTCTCCTAGAAATCTTATATTCATCAAAGGGATTTGCCACTTGTGCTAGCATAATGGGGAAAAAAACACCAAACTCAGAATTAGCCACAGGACCATCTTTAGTGTTTTACCCTGCTCAGTGGCTTGGCATTTGGTGAAGTCAGAGGCAGAGAGTATAGCAGCTGTTCCCCAGAGCCTGGGAATCTTAAGTGCGTACTATTCCACTTGTTCCATGCTATATTCTCAAAGTGGCCAGGTGTGTGTGGAGGGGGGAGGCTATTTTGTCTAGGCAACAAGAGCTTAGTTCTCTGGTCATGGAGCTGTATTTATGCAGTCACTGTTATCTTGGGGTGAAACAGAATAGAGCTTTTCAAACAAAATATCCATCATACTGCCTGCTAAAACCTATACTTCCTCTCCCATACTGTTAGGGTCTATGCTTGGTAGTACATAGGCGATACAGGGGAAGGAGGTGTAGCTTCTACACCATGGATGGGGACTATGTGGCCCTCCAAAAGATGCTGGACTGTAATTGAAACCAGACAGCAGAGCAAATGGTGAGGAATGAAGGAAGCAGTGGCGAACATCTGGAAGATCACATGTGCCCAATACCATACCCTTCTTTTATGGCAAATATTTCTTGCTGGAAAGCGAAAGGATGTGACCTCTAAGCAGGAAAGTGTTCTCTTTTTTAAGAAAAAAAACAAAACAAATGGAGCTGAAATTCTTGCTAATGCAATCCCTTCCTCTCGCTTTCCCAGAGATGACAGACACAGCATTCATTGCAAAGAGGTTTATTGATAAATGCCTTCCGTTCTATGCCAGGCCAGCACTTTAGAATTACAAATGAGCCCAGTCTCACGCCCCCAAATTACAGACATGTTAAACAGCTGTGTGTTAATTCTAGCCCTGTTTCTTCAGAGGGAGGATTTCCCAAATTGGGGTAGTAGTGGGGAGAGGGAGACAGCCAGATCTCTTTCTTTGTTATCAGAAGCAGCTGATGCTATGTACTCACTTGTTTGATCTCTATCTGTGGAAGGCCTGGTCCGAAGAAGCCCCTGCTGCTCTGATGGGATGGGGGGAGACTTGGTTTCTAGCCCTTGGCACTAGAGCACAAGTCCATCAACAAAATAACACAAGGAGATGCTCTGGTGATGTTGTATCTGAAAGCTCACCTTCCCTTTCTTCATTGTCCAACACCCTTCCTCCCCCTAGCTGTGCCACATATGCCTGTGCAACTACAGAAGCACAGGTTGCACTGTGTGGCAGACAAAGGTTCTCCACACCAGTAACCTGCTGGAAAGGGCTCCTTGTGTTGCATGCCTACCACAGTTCAGAGGACATCCTTATCTCCCTCTAACCATTGTTCTCTGAGTGTCCCTCCTCACATATGAATCCATGTCTCTCCTTAGGCAGGAGCACTTCTTCCAAGGGACAAGGGCATGAGTGAAGAGTGTGCTGGGTGTGCAGTGAGGGAGAATACAAGCAGAAGAGGCCTTGGCTTTCCCTGGGCCGGAGAATCTACCCCTCCCAAGAGTTGTTTCTTTTTGATTCAGGAGCATCATCAGCAGTGTAGCTACTTGTACATCGAACAGACTGTGCCCAGCCTGAACCCTCACGAGCTAGTGAGTGCTACCTGACACACAGCAGAGATAACTAATGGGAAGAAACACACTTGGCACCTGCTGGTCCCCCGGGGCTGAACTCAGGTAGGGGAACAGCAAGCGAAGTCCAGGCTTGAGTAGCCTTCTGTGAGCACGAATGCTAGAGAGGCCATTCGCCCATGTCTCTTCCAGACTCAGAACACACCTGGGGAAAACAAGCAAGGAGAGATAGAAGAAGAGGGGGGGGGAGAGAGGAGGGAATGGGTGGAGAAAAAACACAAGACACCAAGTGAATCAGACAGCAGTGAAAAGTGGGTGACAGCAAGCAGCTTTGGGGCTGTGGAAGTTTCTATTTTCAATACTGAAAAAAGTGGGATGTGTGCGCACAAGAGGCTTTAGATTCAAAGCACAGCTGGTACATACCGAAGCATATAATTACAAGGTCATGCATGAGCCAATGCTCTTACAAGTATATGTGGGACGGATGGAAGAGCATGCAAAGGAAACGAATATTTGTAGTCAGTGGTAGTAAGTGGCTCTGGAGAAAAAGAGCCTTCTCTCCCATCCCTTACCATCAACACCTTTAGCACTACAGTAAACATGGGGGCCAATATCCTATTGGGTAATTGTACCCACCTAGGCAGCAGGAAGGAAGAGGACATGGGTGCAGCCACAGCAAGGGAAGGCAGATGTAGTCGCTGTGTGGGGGAATAGAGGGCTGCTGGCTCAGAGCAGCCTGTTTTTCTAGTGCCTGCCTTCTGGGGAGTTGTGGGGCGGGGGCTTGGGGAATAGACAACTGTCCAAGCCAGCCCTCTCAGGGCACCCATGCTTCAAAAACCTTTATACCCCAGAAGGCAGGCACTGGAAAAATAGACCGATCACAGATAGCAGTTTTTACCACACAACTTCAACAGTTTTGTCTGAGTTCTCTTGCTGTGGCACAATCCTGGGGAAAGTAGAACCACTAAGCATAACACACCAACACAATTACATCTTCATCTTCCAAGGCTGTGTTAGCAAATGCTGTAGCAACAGTTGGAAGGGCAGATGACAACAACACAGGGCCTCTTAATTAGCAGAGTCCGCTCTTCTCCAGTGGATGGAATCTTAGAGCCAATTCACCCAACACAGTCAAGGTGGAAGGGTTGTGCGTGCACAAGTGTGGAACCCTCTGATTTGTCTGTTTGCATCTGCCCACATTTGCTTCATTTCTTGTATATACAGCCATTTTTTCCTACAAAGAACTCAAAGTCGTTTAAATGTATTTTCCAAGGGACCTCCCATCTAAGCATGGCTCTGGTCCTCATCCTCTCTTTTCCCCAGTGAAAATACATCAATTTAACAAAAGCAGGCAGATTCCAGGCACAGAACATCTGTTTGCGGTTTTGTTTTTAACCAGGAGCCCCAAATTCACCAAGCCTGCACTGAGTTGAGGAATTTGTCTTGACTACTACGACTGTACAGAGCTCACAGTGCTTCCATATAGAAATCCACAGCTGCACACTCAATCAGTGTTCTCACCCTATTCAGCGGACCATCTTATCAACACAAGCAACAGTTAAGGTGGCCCTGGCTGTCATATCCCTCACAGCTATATGCAGCTACTGCTATGTCTTCCTGTACCTCCCCGGACTCCACAAAAATATAGCCTTTATTTATTGGGGAAAGTACTAAGGATAGAGGACAGAGGGTTTACAGGGTACCATGTGAATACCAGCAGGCAAGATAAAGGACCTGCAGATTCTCACAGATCAAAGTCACTGGGGCTGTGTATATTCAGTACCTCCTCACTGTTGTTACTGTGTGCCTTCAAGTCCTTTCTGACTTATGGTGACCCTAAGGTGAACCTATCATAGGGTTTTCTGGAGAAGATTTGTTCAGAGGGGGTTTTGCCTTTGTTTCCTTCTAAGGCTGAGGGAGTGTGACGGCTAAAGTCACCCCGTGGGATTCCATGGCTGAGTGGGGATTCAAATCCTGCTTTCCAAAGTCATAGTCCAATGCCCAAACCACTACACTATGCTAGCTCTCCTGTACCTCCTCAGCCCAATTTAAAATACTGCATCTAGACAACCTAAGGTCTGTAGACAGAATAAAAACAATGAATCATGTTGTCTGAAAATATTGGTTACGGGGGGGGGGGTTGGTGGGGGGACGACTCTCCAAACCAGTTTTTCAAATAATCTGGATATTTTAAGATCAAGGAAAGGACAACAGAATAGACAAAGGGAAGACACATAGAGGTAACTTCACCCTGCAGCTAGAAACACAGTTTAAATGGGTGGGGCAGGGCAGAAGGACCAAATCACTGGGGACACCTGAATGGCAAAAGTCAAGAATGTAAGAAATATACACAACCCTGCTGTTAAACAACCCTGAATTTTCACATGGATCAGGTAAAAGGAATACTGGAGGTTACCTGCAGGGAGGCAGCATGGAAGGGCATCAGACAGAATATGCCTGTCCATCAGGGTCTGTGGCATGGGAAGCACAGGAGGGAGGGATAGGCAGGTGAGCAGACAAGCAGCGGCAGTGGTGGCAGCAGCAAAGAAAGAAAGAAAGAGAGGGCACCAACAAGTTACATTCCTACATCAAGCATCCACCAAAGCCTTACCCAGGGCCTGCCACCAGGGGGAAACAAAGGGAGATGAGGAAGAGGATCTCAAACCCACCAGCTACTCTGGGCAAGAGAAGCTACAGCACAAACAAATAAGTGATGCAAAACACTAAGGAGGCAGATTTAGAGCAGGCAATGGCTGAGCAGTACCTGTAGGGGAAGATACCATGCACTTAAGAAACCATACAAAGAGTTACATGAAAGACAAGTAATACACACTACTCAGTCCCTGATTCCACTTGAAAGCATCAGGCTTTGGGAGGCAGGGTCATGATGGCAGATACGGAAGTGACGGTAGTCACAAATTCAAATAGAAACAGGAACTGACTTATACATTAGTCCACGTGAAGTTCTTCCTGTCCCAGATACTTCCCCTGCCTTTTCCAGGATGGAAAGACAGGGTTTTTAAAGGGGGAGCTGTTTTGCCAGTCTCCCTGTGTAGGATGTCTCTAAGGAGCTGACAAGTGACAATGCTGCCGAGAGAGAATGGAGGCATCTTAAGAACTAGGGTTTCTTTTACTCTGGGATGCTACAGCCCTCCAAATATGTTTGGCTTACAGCCCTCATCAGCACTAGTCAGCATAGCCAACTGTGAGGGATTTATAGGAATTGCAGTTCAAAAACATCTGGCAGGCCATAGCTGCCTACCCATGTTATAGTTTGCACCATCTGGCTTGGGGTCCAACTAATGTACACAGCATTGTCATTAGCTTCAGCTCTGTTTTATGCTCTTGCTAGCCCTTAATGCAAGGCAGTTCTGTCCCATACTCTGCTAGAGGACAAAGGCACAACACTAAAACTAGGTGGAGGAGATGGAGAAAATATTGCAGTGGAAAAAAGGCACCCATCTCCCTTTCTGGTTCAAAGCAAATGTGGAGGATGTAAGCCAAGATGGCCCTAACTCCCTCCATATAAGCCATCAAGCTGTTCACATTTGGGGCAGAGTATAAATACAAACCAACCCTGCCAGAAAGCTACGCTGGCACAAAACCCCAAGGGCAGAAGCAACCCCTTTTGCCACAGGGCCCGGGACTCAACCCTGACAATAAGCAGCTAGTGGCAGCCAATAGCAATCCCCCCTCCCTCCTCCTTGGTTCATCTATGCTGCACAGGGTGGGGGAGAGAGGACAATGGGGCCATGCAGTCAAGTCATGCAATAAAACAATGAGGCAGAGAGTGCAGTCTGAGCTTGCAGAATGCCACCAGAGGTGCCTGTTGGTGTGCAGGCTACCCAGGCAACACCTCTACAAGCCACAAACACACAATTAACACAATCGGATCCTGCTTGCCCTTTACTCAGTAGTGCCACCTTTTTGGCGGAGTGGGCCTTGGGCATCTCTGTTAGTAACACACCATTGCAATCCTCAAGGACAACCCACTCTGCCATTGGCCAGGGTCCTGAACACACCAGTCAATGAAGCTGCCGTCTCAGGATGGCTCACAAGAGGCTGCACTGAGTGTCCTTCTTCTTCTTGGGGGAGGGATCTCTGCCTTTTCCCTTTCCCCGTCCACTCCCACCCATGGCCCCCGAAGTGCTTCTGGACGGCCCACCCGCCTGACTGTCCGCAACGGGACTCCCTTGTGGCAAGGGAGTTTTTCCTTGCGGTCGCTTTTTCATGGGGCTTCTCGCACCTGCTCTGTGCTGGCCCTTGGCCTCCATCTCAGACAGGCTGTATGCCATTGCCAGCTGCAAGTCCTCATCATCTTCATCACTGTCTGTGTACAAGATCACAGGAGATGAACTGGGGGACGGGCGTTTTGGAGGTGGGCGCTGAAGTGGTGTCACTGGGGGAGAAGACGATGTCTTACGGCTCTGCACAGCCTGCTGCTCCCGCCGGCTCAGCTCCAAGCCTAGTGCCAAATCGTCTGGAACACCTATAAGGGAAATTCAATCTTTATTATGGTCATAACCAGAATAATAAAAAACAAAAGTTTCACCACTGAATGCATGAAATATGGGAACAAATAAAAAATACTATAAATTATTAAGAAGTGCAACAAATACAGTATTTAAAAATTTGAATATTTAAAATATTTTAGCATTTAAAATATTAAAATACAAAAATATTAAAATATTAAACTACTAAAATATTAAAATTTAATTGTAATAATAATAATGCTAAAACTAGTCAAAGTAATTCCACATATAGGCTAGTGCATTATCTAAATCCATATATTAGCCCTACTTCGTTTTGGCTCCCTTGGCTGATTGGGTCTGTGCTGTCTTGTGCTACTACTTGCTTGTCATCTGTCTGCGGATCATAATGGCAGATGCAAGAAATCTAGCAACTTTATTTGTAATGTGTGCTTCCTGGTCTGCAAGGAGGTAAGCACTATAAAATGATTCTGATTTACCAGGAATACTCTGAATAATCGGTGTGATTAATGCAAGATGCATCCCTTGATAAAAAGGGCAGTATAAAAATAATTAAAATAAAATAAAATAAAATTTTATTTCTATCCCGCCCCTCTGCAACGCAATCGGGGCGGCTTACAATATAAAAACTCCATAGACACAGTACCCTAGCCCACCCACCCCTTAAAATAATATTAAATTATAAAAGATTAAAAACACACAGTAATTAAAAATATATAAATTAGAAAGAAAAGAATTAAAATATACAATAGTTAAAAAAATCTGATTGCAGCTCAGAAAGGACAGCCGAGTCTTGGGCCGGAAAAGATCCATCTTGACAGCTTTTTTAAAGCTGTCTAAGGTGGTAATAAGACGGATCTCGTCCGGCAGGCCATTCCATAATCTGGGAGCAGCAGCAGAGAAGGCCCTCTGGGAGGTCACCGACAGCCTTGTTTTCATAGGCTGTAACAGATTCCTCCCAGAGGACCGAAGTTCGCAGGGGGGGTCGTACGGAAGGAGGCGGTCCCGGAGATAAGTTGGACCCAAGCCATGTACGTGATTGAGAGATTCTATTGCCCCATTATCACAAGGGCATATGCACTCATGATATGGGAATTTCTTGTATCTTCTTTCAAGTACAGCAGATGGAACAGCATTAAACTGAGCCAGTATAAAGGCCTTCCTATAGTTAGGAATTGTTAAGTTAGTAAGATAATTAGGGCGAGTAAAGGGTTTTGCAGCAATTCCTACAGTAGGATATTTAATAGGTTTAGATGGTTTTGCAGCTCTATGTCCCCCTATAAGGGAAAGGTTCAAACCCACAGTTAAGGAGCCCTGCTTCTCATTGCCCTTCCTCCTCCTTGCACCCCTCACAATTCAACTCCACAAATACTTCCTCTCTACTCCAGCCTCACTCAGTAAGGCCTGACAGTTGGGAATCTTTGGCCCTCCAAATGTTTTAGACTGTAACTCCTACAATTCCTTACCACTAGCAATGCTGGCTCCGAGCTGAAGCCCAAAACATCTGGAGGGTCAAAGCTCCCCCCACCCCTCCCTTAGACCACAGGTCTTCCACTGGTGGGGGCAGGCCCTAGAGGTGGCCTTACACTATCCTGAGGTGGACCCCAACAACAGCACTGTCGCTATGCAAACATGTAGTCCCTAGCTTTTTTTGAGCAAATATGTGAAGAAATTTGAGTAAAAGATGTGTCCCATGTCTGGAAAAATTAAAGAGAACTGAGCTAGTGAAATTCTCTTCTCCCAATGGTACCATCATTTATTGAAGCAACAAATGCCTTGAACACAGTAGATACTGATGGAAGACCATCTGAAAACCTTTCATGAATTTTTCCAGCTCTCTCCACTAACCCCAAGTCCTTAACTTTGCATACTAGATCGTCTTCTTCTCTTTTATGCAGAGCTTAGGAATGTTACTTTGCAACCCCAGAAAACCCCAACCATCACAGCCAGTACCTATACTGGTTAGGGGGTGCTGGAAGCTGTGGTCTCCAAAGAGTAACTTTTCCATGCTCTGCTTCTAGGTCTCTAGGGTCTTCCATCACGACTCAGAAACACCTCCCCTCCCTCCAGCCACCATTTTGAAAAAGTCCCAGAGTCATCAGGAAAATTTTCATTCCAGTCTCCAAGCCAAAGCTGTTCCACAAACATCCTACCAACTACAAGTTTGGTTTTTTTGTGGGTGCGTGTGCAGATTCTTACACTCTTCCCTCAAAGTTGAAGATTAAGTGTCACTGTGAGAAGAACAACACAAGGACAAGAGTCTATTATTCCCTGTCTCCAAGGAGACAGACTGAAATCAAGCAGAAGGCATCTAGGGAAGGCATCAAATTTCTGGCCTCAGGCTGAAGACAGGAGTGTGTGCTGCTGTTCTGGGAAGTCAGGACAACACCATCACCCTGTAACTGCTCACCATTAATCTGGATTGATTTCAGCTCCCCGTTTTCTTCCACCTCTATCCTCTCCTGCCCATTTTCGATGATCCTAGAGCACATGAGAGGAAGAGAGAAGTGATATTACACAATGAAACCAAATAACACATCAGCCCACTTCCAATCTACTCTAATCAACACTGAATATTCTACTGGCCAGCTAAGCTCTCCCTACCCTTTCCTCTAGTTCTGGGGAAGGAGTGAGTGCCAATTCACTAGTCAGAAATCCTCCTCCTTCGGTACACTAGCCTTTTCAGTTAGACTGTAGGACAGGGAGGGAGCAACAGAGAGAAGTACAGATCACCCTGTCCAATACATGCCGGTGTGATTTGGCAAACTTATTCAATCTGATAGTCAGGGGAGGGCCTGTGATTCAGCTAACAAGATGAGCAAATTTCTGGCTCTTTTGAACAGCAGCAGGTTAAAGAAAGCCAGTGAACAGTTTTAAAAGATCAAAGACCAGAACGCTTAGCAATTCCCCTCTCAGCCATTTCCCACTGGTTATTTGATATTTTATTTACAAGGGCATTTCTAAACTGCTTTTCAGCCCTAACCCCCAAGGACATTCACAGAACACAATTCAAAAACAAAAATAACAGAGTCAAAGCTGAGCATTAAAAACAAGAAGTGTTAAAGCCTTCGGTCTCAAATTAAAAACCATTAAAGGCCAGGAAGAACAAACATATTTTTCTGACAACCTACAGAAGTCACCAAATATGGACTAATGTAACCATCTGGGGGGCAAAATATTCATAAAGAAATGTAACAAAAAAGGTCTCGTTCCTGCCTTGCTAACGAAGCTGTTTTTGGTAGTGAGACAGACAGGTAAATTTTGAGATGATTATTACAAGGTATAGAATGTGCTCTTTCAGATATCCTGGCCCTAAGCAGTTGAGGGACTGATAATACCAGCACCTTGAATTGTGAATTGTGCTCTGCAAAAAAACCCAGAAACCAATGGACTTGATATAAGATAGGCACAATGTGGTCTGAAAAAGATATATACAACAGAAAGATTCCTAGGCACTGCATTTAGCACCAACCACACTTTGAAAATATTCAAGGGTAGCCTCACATAGACCCTACTGCATTCACCTAGAAGCAGCAGGAAAAGAGGAAAACCACATTACAGGTGGAGAGACTGAATCAAGGAAGCCAGAACCTTGAGTCTGCAAGACCTGAGCTGGGCTGTGGACTTGGAGGTCTCTAATTCATGGGGTTGCCATAAGTCAAAATTGACTTGGTGGCAGTTAAACAACAAAAATGGGAGGTGATCAAACAATGTGGAGATCTAGAGAAGAGACAAAGGCTGCATCTGCATGGAAGAAATAATTCAGTTTGACACCCCTTTAACTGCCATGGCTCCATGCTATGGAATCCTGGGATTTGCAGTTTGTTATGGCACCAGAACTCTGACAGAGAAGGCTAAATCTCTCACAAATCTACAAATCCCAGAATTCCATAGCACTGAGCCATAGCAGTTAAGGCAGTGTAAAACTGGATTATTTCTGCAGTGCAGACGCAGTCAAAGCCCCAGGGTGTTGAAAAATATGATTAAAAAATGGTTTTAACACCCTGAGACTTTGTCTCTTCTCTAGATCCCTTCTCGTGGGTGTTATCAGTCCTCTTTGCTTTTTGATCAAACAGTGTGGCCAGATTTGTCTTCTCCAACAGAGAGCACAGCTGGCATGACAGCTAATGCTCGGCAAAACACTCCTAGCCATTCAGGTATCCATGAGCAATACTAGATCCTGAAGCACTCCCAAACTCCAAACCTCATTCTTCCAGTGAGCACAACCCCATTCAGAGTAGTCTGTAATCCTAATCCTGATACGAGATCTGGTTCTAAGAAGGAAACCACAGACACACTGGGACAAAACTGCATTGCTTCTCTCAACAACTCCACACTGCTATGGGCTTGGGTTCCCAAGATACTTAAATATCTGAACACAGAGGCTACTGGACCAGTAAAGGAGCAGCAAGTGGGAAGCACAGTTCTTGAGCAATGGGAAGTGGCACTTACCGTAACTGCTTCTGGGAGAGGTTTAATTGCTCAGTTTCCAACTAAGTTCTGCATGCAGAAATTGCATAGGTTCCATCCTGGACAGCTTACATTCAAGTGCCTTGGTTATCAGAACTAGAAATATTACCAGCCTAATTTTCTCAACCTGAGCTACGATATAGGGCTGCCAGGAGGATGAACTGGGAGAAGGCAATCTTGAGCTCACTGAAGGAAACCATTATTACAAAGGGTGGGACGCCAACCAGCTTGCGGGCTTGGATGAGCAGAGATGCTTTGTACTGGAAATGTAGTAGTTCTACATTGCAGGGAACATGTAGCTCAGTTCATGTTACCAGAGTCCATCTCCCATCATCCCTGACCATTAGCATACTGGCTGGATCTGGAGGGTCTCAGTTCCAACACACACAGATACACACACACCATGTGCTTTATTATTCTGGGAGAGTGTCAGAAAACTGTTAAGAGCAGACAATGGCAGGAAAGCTAAGAGAGTGAGGCTGAATAAAAGCTTAAGCTAGGCTTACCTCTTGGTAGTGATTCTCTTGCCATTGACGAACCTGGTGGAGGTGGAGACTGAGCGGAAGCCCATCCCTGCATTGATCCCAGGACCAAGTGTGGGGGAAAAGAACTCTGAAAGGAGGAGAGAAAGAGAAAGAGCATTCTGGAATAGCTTGCAAGAGAAAGTGTTGCTGCAACTGAGGGAGGAGGTGGAAAGGGTAGTCACCAATGGCTCCTCTTCATCCTGGAGAGAAGTGGCCAACAGGGTGCCACAGGGTTCTGCCCTGGGCCCAGTGCTATTCAACATCTTTATCAGTGACTTGGATGAGGGAATAGAGGTCATGCTTATCAAGTTTGCAGATGACACCAAATTAGGAGGGGTAGCTAATACCCCAGAGGACAGGATCAGAATTCAAAATGACCTTAACAGATTAGAAAGCTGGGCCAAAACTAACAAAATGAATTTCAACAGGGAGAAATGTAGGATACTACACTTGGGCAGTAAAAATTAAAAGCACAGATATAGGATGGGTGACACCTGGCTTGATGGCAGTACATGTGAATCTAGGAGGTTTAGTGGACCACAAGCTGAATATGAGTCAGCAGTATGATGTGGCAGCTAAAAAGGCCAATGTGATTCTAGGCTGCATCAATAGAAGTCTAGTGTCTACATCAAGGGAAGTAATAGTGCCACTCTATTCTGCTTTGGTTAGACCTCACCTGGAATACTGTGTCCAGTTTGGGGCACCACAATTCAGGAAGGATATTGAGAAGCTGGAATGTGTCCAGAGGAGGGTGACCAGGATGGTGGGAGGTCTGGAAACCATTATGCCCTATGAGGAGTGGCTTAAGGAGCTGGGCATGTTTAGCCTGGAGAAGCGAAGGTTAAGACAGGACATGATAGCCATGTTTAAATATTTAATAGAATCATAGAGATGGAAGAAACCACAAGAGCTATCTAATCAAACTCCCTGCCATGCAGGAATACCAATCAAAGCATTTCCAACAGATGGCCATCCAGCCTCTGTTTAAAAACCTCCAAAGAAGGAGACTCCATTACACTCCAGAGGGATGTTATACTGGGGATGGAGCAAGCTTGTTTTCTGCTGCTCTAGAGACTAGGATATGGAGCAATGGACTCAAACTACAGGAAAAGAGATTCCACCTAAACATTAGAAGGAACTTCCTGACAGTAAGTGCTGTTTGGCAGTGGAATACACTGCCTTGGAGTGTCAGGAATTCTTTGATTGTGTATTCCTATAGGGGGGGGAGGGGTTGGACTAGATGGCCCTTGTCGTCTCTTCCAACTCTATGATTCTATGAAACAATGGCCATACTAACCTTTCCTGTGATATTCTTACCAGGGTGGGCAAACAGGAAGGGAAGTTTCCTGTTTGAGAAATTACTATAGTAGAGTGACCAGTAGGTCACAATGTGCAAAACACATCATCCAACAGTAGGATGAAACCCTGGCAGGAGAAATAGGGTCTGTGGGACTTGGAACAAAAAAAGTAACTCTGGGAGCTACAGGAAGTTTGAGGTGGGCCAAAAAGGCAAATTATTCCAGATGTTCCTTCCTTACCTGGTGATGCTTGAAAGGGTGAGAAGAATGTCCCTGCTGCAGGATGTCGGGGAACAGGCCCACGCAAGTCTGAAAAGGGATCATCTGGAAACACATCAAGGGGACAGATTGTCAGCCAACTGCCAAAATTCTCCACAGCACTGATGCCTCCTCAAAGCAGGGCATGTGTGTATGTATGTACATACACACACACTTACTCCCCCCATGTGCACACACATAACCTTCTTCCCTACCATACATTTAATAAATACATATACCTATACAATACATACAAATATATATACATATATATATATACGGTATATACATACATACATGTACAGAGACATATTCTACCATCCCACTTCAGCACACAGAAATGGGACAATTGAAACCTCTCTTTCTTGCCCACTGAGATCTACAATCTGAGTGCCCACACACACCTTTCCTTCACATATGCACAGATACGCATTCTCCCCACCCCCTACAGATATGTATGCACTCTTTCCCACCACCATTCAGAAGTCAGAGCTAAGCCAATGGGGAGGTTTACTCTTCCCCTCCTTGCCTGTTGAGATCTAGGCATTATTGGCTACTAGGAGAAAAAGACGACTTCCCCACCAACTTCTCCTCCAATGTCATGCTTCTTTGCTAATAGCAGTGGTAGAACTACTTTTGTTTTATTCCACAGTCCAGCTGATTAGCTGGGCTGCAAGGAGAAGAGACCGTGGGAGCACCAGCTATGTGAACCAGAGGCTCTCCAACCATGGTCAGGGTCAACATTTTGCCCACAACTAATCCATCTCCACTTAGCACTTTGCTGTCTGGGACTCATCCAAAAAGGAAAGACCCACAGCTGCTCAAGACCCTGTTCCCTGCCCACTTAGGTTTCCAGCCTTTACTTTTCTTAGATTCACAGCTGATTTTTATCATCTCATCCCTCCTGCTAGCACCTGAATTACCAACTTCAGCATGTGACATATTTCAAAAGGCCCAGAGAATGATTTGAGATTGTTTGATGCCTCTATAAACCTAAGCTGGTCTCTTGCCTGAGGAGTACCAGAAATGGGATATTGGCCACATCAGCCACTCTGAACTTCTCTGGGAAAGAGTGGGATGCCAGTAAAATAGGAAACACCACATTTCCATGAGAAAATGGTAGCAGCAACAGTGTCTCCACTATTAAGGGATGAAGTCAATTTCTCTTTCTACTTCAGTGAAATCAACTTCTTCAATGAAGTCAATTTAAATGAAAGTCAATTTCATAGAAACTTTCATTGATGTCAATTTCTTCAGTGAAGTAATTTTCAGGTAGGTCCACATTCCAGTGGTGGGGGGGGGGGGAGACAAAAGGTGGGACCAAAAATGGTTTATTCTATCATGAAGCTCCTATTTTCAGTAACTAAGTCTTAAAGGCAGGCATTTCAATCTTTGAGAATAGAAGAAACTTGTACAAAATCTGGTAAACCACCAGATGACAGTATCATGAGGAAGCTGGTATGGCCATCTGGGGAAGACTGAAGGACTAGGTTTGGCCCCTGGGTTTAAGGCTTCCCAACCCTATAACACCAGTTATAGCTGGAAAAGGAGCATAGATCTCCATGAACTCTTGGTCTCCCTGAATTGTTTCTCAATTTGAAAGCTATTCTGTTCTCTTCAGTGCTGATCTTTTCATCTCTCAAATACCTGCTTTCAGGGATTTCAATGTCTGTCCTCTGGGCCTCAAAGTCAAGAAACGGGGAAGAGAGCCTCTTTGCTCCCTCCACAGAGCATCTCATTACCACAAGGAAGGGATACCACTTTGAGGATTCAAACTTGTATCTACCAAAGAAATCAGCAAAAGGATCTCGCCCTCCAAAGAACTCCCGGAAGACGTCGTGGGCACTGCGGAAAGTAAAGGTGAATTCAGGTCCTGGATGAGCTCTGGAACCACTGGGCCCACCTGAAGGAGGAAAAAGGAAAGAAACCATGGTAACATGATTGTAGGGGAGTGGGGTTCTAGGCAGAAAGATTAAGACACTACCCACCATTTAAACAGGATTGGGAGATTAGTTAATTAAATGCATTTCAAGACCTGTCCAATCCACAGCTGAGCATGGCTGCCTTCAGGCTCTGCAGGCCAAGGCAGACAGTTTAGCATGCACCAGTTTGGGCCAAGAGTAACACAAAAGCCTGAAAGCTGGAGAAATCCATTTAACCCAAGCAGAAAGCTGATGGACACCAGAAAATCCAGCATGCTGTTGGGCACAATGAGATTCCAGCCACTGAAACACAGGTCTCTCTGTTCTTTGGATGACAGAAGGCCTACCTGCACCACAAGCCACTTTGGTTTGGTGCTAAGAGCCGGCCCAAGCTTCAGAAATAGAACAGCCACGTAACTGTGCCAAGTTCTCCCAAGCCCAGCTCTGTGCAGGCCATTCATCACACTGCAACATGGTGCAGTAGCAGCCGATGAAGATGCCAACAAGTTTCTGAGCTCACATAAGACAAAAATCCATTGGCAGTTGTTTTATTTCTATTCACTCCTCACTTGGCAATGTGGACTGCTGCTTTTAAGTCAACCCAAGGCACTGAAGCAGCAAGGTGGCCTTTTTCTTACCCCACCATAACCCAAATCCTGCCCAGGCTCTGCTTACCTGCACCCATGAGACCTTCTTTGCCATATCGGTCATAGACTTCACGCTTGCTCTCTGAAATGAGGAAGTCCCTGGGTTATTTTCTCCAGTTACAACTATATCCTGCTTGGGTTAAGGGTTAGCAATACTTACACAGCAAGTTCAGAGAGCTAACATTTTCTCCACAACATAACCAAGATGGGAAACATATAGCCCTCTAGAATTTCTGGGACTGCAACTCCCATCACCCTGCACCAATGGCTATGCTGGCTAGGGATGATGGAACTTGTAATCCAACACCTTGAGTACCATATGTTCCCCATCCCTGACTTACAACAACCCTGAAAAGTAAACCAATATTATTAACACTTTATTAATAATAGGAGTTGAGGCAGAAAGAGAGAGAATAGTTAATGAAACATACCTTCAGCTTAAATTTTAGAGTATCTATTTAAAAGGAAGCCCAATTAGCCTCAGGAGCATTGGCCCCTCACCTGGTCAATTGCTCTCCAAGGCTTGAGTAAACGTACCAAACTTTACTTCCAACTGCTGGTTGCTACAGACATTCCCTTCTCTTCCAACCCTAACCTGTGCTCTGCTTTAGCAGCGAATGAAAAATCTCCTCAGCCTGCTCAAAGGACCCCACAGAAAGGGCCAGGGTAGAGCAAAACAGCTAGAAAGGCTGAAGGAGATAGAGATGAGAATTTTTAAAAAAACCACCCACTTACTGTCTGAGAGCACCTCATAGGCCTCTGCTATCTCCTTGAACTTCTGCTCAGCATACTCCTTGTTATCTGGGTTTTTATCTGGATGCCACTGCAGAGCTTTCTTCCTGTACCTATTTTCAGAGAATCAAAGAGACAACAAAAGTTAGCTCCACTGGTATATATTTTTGTGCGCTTCAGTCCTGCAGACACGTTTTCCCCAATTCTCCTCCTCTCC
The DNA here is from genome assembly GCA_030847615.1 of Gambelia wislizenii. NCBI lineage: Eukaryota > Metazoa > Chordata > Lepidosauria > Squamata > Crotaphytidae > Gambelia > Gambelia wislizenii. Next base: position 334,884,038 of record JAUMIR010000001.1, on the reverse strand, counting down.
CACAACCCTGCTCAACTTTGACTTGAGCACCATATCCTCACGCCAGCATCCCTCCAAGCCCTTCTCCATATCACTTTCTCTAGCAAGCATAGGGAATTCTTCTCCTATGGAAAGACAGAGTCTTAACTCTATGAGGAGCTAATTGACCCTCACAAATTCAGACTCTCCTTCCACAGGAACTGAAGGTCCAATGGCCACCTGAGGAAAGCCCAGATCAACTGAAAGCAAATTATCTATCTTCCTTCTCCTGTACACTGGGGATGAGGGGACTTTGTATCAAAGCACAAACGAAACCAAGGTCAAACCCTCATTTGGTAAGACAAGCCCCTTTCCCCATGTGAAGCACTTGTAAAAGAGAAGACTCAGACAAGGCTCTCTCTCTCTGACAGAGGCAGGCTTCAGCTGACAGTGGACTACAAAATCCCATTAGCCCCAGCCAACATTGCTGAGGGTGAGGAATGCTGGGAGATGCAATCCAGAAACCTCAGGGGTGCAACAGATCCCCCCTCTCAATAGACACTGGGGCTTTTCATACGGGGAGCAAGCAGTAAGTCTGAATACTTGCTGCTGCATACTTTTACCATTTATACTGCTGATTTATAATTTCACTGTATTTTATGATTAGCTTTGTTGTTGTTTGCCACCGTGAATGGTATGTAACCACTAGATGGGGCAGCAAACAGACATGTCAGTTAGATTCAAAACAAACAAGCATGTTCATCTGATAATTTGCTCAAATTGCTGTCTTCCTCTATCAGGGAATTAGGGGCTAGAGAGCTTTTTGATCCTATTGTTTTTATTTTGTTGTAATACTGCAAAGAACACTAGGCAGAACACTAAGAATATGCCACAGCCTCTCGATTTAAGTAGTCTTTCTTGTGCAACAGCCCACTCCCTTTGCTAGCCATGGGCATCCAAACTGTCCAGCTCTGGAATACTCATCTCCTTCCCCACCTTTTAAAAACACACATGCATACACACCCAAAAGAACCCCTGAAACCAGTTATCCCTCTACATCAAAAGTAGGAATCGTACTGCATTTCAGATGTCAAACTGCAACTTCCAGCACTCCTCCCCGCTGACTATGCTGCATAGGGCTGCTGGGACTTAAAGTCTAGCACATGGTTCCCACCCTTGCCTAACATAGGGTGATTTTTCTGTGGATAAAAATCATTTTTACCAAATATCAGGGACAGGTTTCTTTCAAATTTCTCTTTTAAAATCAAATAAAAATTTTCATAGTCACAATCTCCAAATGTTCCTGCCATGCTGACCGTAAGAGCCAAATTTTCTTTGAAAGCAAAACACTTGATTCTTGCAGATCTTGTTTCCAAAGAAAATGGCAGATTTTTTGCCTTCATCAGCACAACTGCAAATTTAGCAGCAAAATGCAGGCTCAGTGGGCTGGAGAATTGGGTCCAATGTGGTTGCCTGTCCCAGGAGTTGCCAGCTCCTCATTTAAGCTAATAACTACTAGGTTTCCACAGGAGAAGGCAAAGCTCAGACTTCTCCTCTCTTGGCCACTGACTCAACCAAGAATACTTTTTTTCGGGACAGATTGCATCATACACATTTTCATTGGTTCTCTGGGATGGTAAAAATCCATAAATAAGAATCCACTGGTAGAGCTAGTTCCTTTCTTTTATCAATTAATGGTCCACATATAGAGTGCATACTGCAACTCCAGAATTTCTGAGGATTGGTGTGTATATATTTATACATGTAATAAAAACTGTGACTTTTTTTATGAAAAAGAGCTGTTTTTTAGAGCTGTACATGTGTTGTCTTAGATATTAGAGTAAATTTATTTCTGTTTGTTTTCAGAACAGTTCCTGAAGAAGGCCAATTGGTGTTACAGCCGGAACGCATTTGGCTTTTTAAGAAATAAAAGCTTGTGGCCATCATATAGCACGTGGAGCCTTATCTCCTTTTATTCCTCCAGTTTGATTACGTGCTTTCCAGTTCTTTGTTCTGTTCCACACTCAACCAGGCACAAGGTTATGGAAAAGTATCACTTGTCTTGGAGTGTATCTCTACACTACAGAATTACAACATCTGGATAACATTTTAAATGTCATGGTTCCATTCTCACAAAGAGATCTCTCACAAAGAATTATAAATATCCCACCAAACTACAAATCCCAGGGTTCCACAGGACACAACCATGACAGTTGAAGTGGGGCTGAACTGTTATAATGGTGTAGCATAGATTCTATCTTAGCAATCAGTCCTGGCAGCTTCAGACAGAAATTGAGTGAATGCAACTTACGCCTTCTTGATGTCATCTGGCGAGGCATTGCGGGGCACCCCCAGTGCCTCATAGTAATCCACCATGGTGTCTGGTTATGCCGAGCTGGGAAACTGGAGTAGGAAGAAAAAGGTATGTTACAACTTTCCCCAGGAAAGACAAACCGAAAACAAAAGGCAGCCAGCAGTCTGGAAGGAAAATGTATTCGAGTCTTGGCAAAAGGACAGCCTCCATTAATATTCTACTGGCCACGCCACCCTCAAAAGCAAAGCTGCATCTGTGAGCACCTTGATTGGTGAGCCACTGTGTTACCATCACCTCTTTCCCTCTCTCGTGCCTCTCGTGACTTGCAAATCACCTTGCCTAAAAGGCACAGCCACAGAAACAACCACCAAACATATCTTATTTTTTAATTTTAGCTTTCTTTTTAAAAATTAACCAAACCTTGGTTCAAACTTTTTAACATTCTTTTTACACAATTTTTAAATGGGCAAACCCCAAAGCTACATAGGGATTGGAATGGCAGGGAGAAGGCAGTTTCTTCCATACCAAACAATTCAAGCCTACCTGACTGTCTTTTATCACCTGCATGAGTCTCTTTAAAGAAATCCTATAGCTGTAAAGTCTACATCTGGTCATAGCCATAGCTGCCAGAAGAGGGAACTGAAGAGGCAATATTCTTTCTTATCATCCTGACTGGCAGAACAATAGCCACCTCCCCAAATCCTATGGACCATCTTGAGCCATTAACTTGGTTTTATTTTATAACAGTTACAAAGCCTAAGAAGAGGGATAAACACCATTTCTGCAAATTGCTGGATCTTAGGAGTCTTCAATTCAAAAGAACCCTCATCTCTGCTCAGAAGGGCAACTCCACACACACCTGGCCTGCCTACCTACCTCTCCCCCTCCATTCTTGAAGATTCCAGCACCCACAAGACAGAGCCCCTGCGAAGAGGTAATATTTTAGACTGATTTCTGTTTTCTCTTCCAATTGGGCCATAAGCCAATTGTCTATTTGTCTTTTCTAATATTCTGCCCCATTACCAACAGTTGAGTTTCTACACCCAGAACAAAAATTCTTTTCTCCCTCATCCCACCCAATATTTCCTTTTTGCTTCAGTTCTTCCAATTTTTCTGTCTTCCCCATAAAGAGTTCCCTGTTGTTCTTTTCCTTTTAAAAAACTCCTCCTCCATCCTCTTCCCCTGCCTTTACTCCCACCCCTGCCTCCTCCAAAATGCTATCCTTCTTCTCTCATTCAAATCATCCTAGGATCCAAAGTCACCACATTAAAACCTACGTATTTCCTTATCCCTGCCCACAGAAGGAAAGTTGAGAAGTAGGGGAAAGTTACTCTACACTTATTTTACTACATTTGCCATCCTTTTTAACAACTACCGGTAGTACCTATTCCCTCCCTCCGCCTCCCTGACAATGTTCCAGGCCTTTGTTGTCTTTTAACCTCCTTACTGTTAATTTTGGGGCATATATGATTTTCAACTGTCTGATTAAGCAATTGAAATTTACTTTAGTTCCTTAAATTTAAAAAAAAAAAAAGCTTCTCACAGCCTTATCTGTGGTCTCTGACTTCCCTGGCTTGGGTGTGTGTAGGATTTTCCTTCGCTGCTAAAAGATCTGGCACACATGTCCTGAAGTTACATACCTCTATCCATTTAACTAGAATGTATACGCACAATCTTAAATATACACTGGACTGACTATGTGATGAATGTTGCTGTCCTTGAGCAAGCAGGGATCACCAGCATTAAGGCCATGATATTGAGAACACAGCTGTGCTGGGCAGGGCACATTTCTAGGATGGAGGACCATTGCTTCCCCAAAATAGTACTTTACGGTGAACTCGCCACGGGTCAGTGTAAGAGGGGCGCTCCAAAAAAGCAATACAAGGACTCCCTGAAACAACGTCTCAGGCTCGGCCAAACTGATCACCAACAATGGTCCGCCCTGGCCTCACATCGGGAGGCATGGAGACGCACTATCCACAATGCTGCAGCCTTATTTGAGAACTCAGGCCGAACAAGTCTTGAAGAGAAACGACAATGCAGAAAGAATCACAACCCAAAAACATCACCCAAGAAGACCTTCTGCTGTGCTTTCTGCAACCGGACTTGTTTATCTCGAATTGGCCTTTTTAGTCATCAGCGTGCTTGCAGAAAGCGCAGGATGAGTCCTTCCTGAATCTTCGTTTGTGAAGAAAAGCCAGAGAAAGAGATTTCATAATACTACAGAAGGCTTCCCTTATGGGTCATAATAATATCCAAGCTAGCACCACTCAAAAGACAGCCTTCTCTATTTATACTATATATCAGGGGTAGGAATTATGTAGCCCTCCAAATGTTGTTGGATTACAAATCCCATCAGCTTTAGCCTGTCAAGCCAGTGGTGAGGAATGCTAAGAGCTGCAGTCTTAACAACATCTGGAGCCCACATAAGTTCCCCTCCACCCCACTGACTGCTATGTATCATCTCCTTTCTGGATGCAGACACTGGAACCTGCAGTCTCATGCATCTCAGGGTAGTAGGTTGGTAAAAGAACCTGAGCAGAATGGCCTACTACACCAATCTGGGCTTTCCAAAAACACACCACGGACCATCTGATATGCCCACATCAAGCTCCCTGAAATGCCTTTGTTAAGTTTATCATGCCTTATTAAGAAAGAAAAGAGATTCCACCTAAACATTAGGAAGAACACCTAAGAGCTATTCGGCAGTGGAATGAACTGCCTCAGAGTGTGGTGGAATCTCCTTCTTTGGAGGTTTTTAAAGAGAAGCTGGATGGTCATCTATTGGGAATGCTTTGATTGTATATTCCTGCAGGGTAGGGGGTTGGACTAGATGGCCCTTGTGGTCTCTTCCAACTCTATGATTCTATCATGTGAAAAAGGTGAATTCCATAATAAAGATCATTAGGAAGGAGCTGACAATCAAGACTGCCTTCATACAAATCTATGTGTGACCACATCTGAAATAAGGCAGACAGTTCAAGTCTTTGCACCTTAGAAAAAGGGTATCAGAAAACCAGAAAAAAATGCAGAAAAGCCAAGGGAGCTATTGAGCTATTGGGAAATTGAAAGAACTAAAAGGAAAGTTTACACTGTTTGGGGTTTTGAACTGTCAGGTTCTGGTACAACCAGCAGGCATCTGCCATGAGATTTATCATGTGAGAAGGATAGGACATTTAGCAGTATAGTGGATCTGGGCAGGGTATGTCTAGCCTGCTTATTATCGCATTCCTAGTTGTTAGTCTAGCTCAGGCATGCCAAGGTCAGTATTGGAGGGGTGGGGGAGACAGCAACCAAAGCTAGAGAATCTGAGAAAAGGCAAGTTTTGCTGAATTAATGAATGAGATTGTAGTCACCAAACAATTTGAACTTGCTATGCCTTAAATGTATTGTGTTAATGAGGACTGGTCAGTCCTGAAAGTGAAAATCAGTGGATGATATCTGCTGCAGTTTCTGTAATAAAGGTTTGCTGAATTGACTCTGAAGCCTAGATTTCTGAACTGCTGGAACTCTAAACGTGATATGAACAGAGAAAAAAGGACGAATGAAAGGGAAACATGATAGAGGTATATAATTACACAGGGTGTAAGAAAAATACATAGAGAGATGTTTTGTTCCCTTTCTCATAATAATACAGCACATCCTGTTTCATCCACTGCAACTGAACAGTCAAGTATTCAGGACAGATAAAAAGAAGTACTTCTTCACACAACACACACACAGTTAAAATATGGCATTGGCTCTCACAAGATATAGCAATGGCAACCAATCTGAACACCTTTCTAAAGGGAATAAACTAGGAGCGGGCAACTGCAGAGGGCGTGGGGTCCATTCCCCCTCCCCCTGTGCCTGCCTGGTAAGCCACACTAGAGTGCTGTTTACACAATGAAAATGTCCCGGGAAGAATTTGTGTCAATCCCTGGCAGTTTACACGTACATCGGGTCGGGTACGTGATTTTCAGAAGGGGGGCCACCTTTTATCCCTCAACCTGAGGGACTTCCAGTCCCGCGGGTTGTACTGGTTTTTAAAAAAGTCACAGGAGGGTTCGGAAAATCGGAAATGTAAACAGCCTGGGACAAAATATCTCGGTACTAGGGGATGACCGGAAATGGTGACTGGGGGCGGGCTTAGAGCTCAGTGACCAGAAAAGGAGGGGTCAGTCACCCGTTCAACAGATCCAGCCTCACCAGCCGAAACAAAGGCATCCCTTCCAGCTGCACGTAGGTTGATGTGTGTGTGTGCGCGCGCGTGTACTCAATCACCTTTTTAAATGGATTTCTACACTGCAAACCGTTCAGCTTTAACCTCTTCCTCAACTGCATGTTACAAAGAGATCGTGGTGGGCAGAGGGTTGCCCATTCATCCCCTGCCTTGATCACCTCCCTGGTTTTGAATGGGCACAGTAAAATATTCCAGCCTCTGAGCGAAAGAACACACTTTTATTCCCCCCCTCTGTGTCTGTGTCTTTCAAAACGCCTGTCTGTCGCTGGCTTGAAATCTTCACTCTGCAGCTAAAACTCTGCTGTAAGGGTTAACATTTTAAAGAGGCAAGGGGAAACCCAAGCCTCCCCCCCACCTCACTCGGCTTGATTTCAAAAGGAAAACACTCCAAAAGGAAAACACTCCCGTGTCTGAGCGAAAGATCACATTCTGGGTCTTTCAAAATGCAGCTCCCTCTGGTTTAAGTGTCAAGATTTTAAAAGAAATCCCAAGCCTCTCCTCCCTCCCCACTCGGCTTGATTTCAAAAGGAAAGGACATGGTTTAATTGTTCCTCCGTCTGAGCGAAAGATCACATTCTTGATCTTTCAAAATGCCTTCTGCCTCTGCTTAAAGGGTTAACATTTTTAAGAGACAGGACAAACACAAGCGTCTGCCCCCTTTCCCACCCCCAGCCAGCCAATAGCATCGCTCGTGGCACAGAACTCTAAAGAAAGTACGTCACTGAGGTTGTGAAAACACGACTAATCACACCCTTGATTGACAGCTAAAAAAAAAAAAATCCCAGTAAGCTAAACATGTGTAAACAGTAAAAGCACGGGATATAAGAGTGCGGGACCAATAAAAACTTTTGTCATGTAAATATCAATCACGGGATCTTCCAGGATTTCCTAAAGAGTGACAAAAATCGTATAAACAACGAGGGATGGATACGGGATCAGGAAGTCACGGTAAGCCCCGCAACAATTTTTGTCATGTAACTGGCACCTAGCACATTTCAGCACAGTAGAAGTGACACACTGTCACGTCCAGCTGCCAATTTGGCTGATTTGGGGCCAATTTTTTTCTTTTTTCAAGTGGTTGGGCAGACTCTGAGGGTTGAGAAAAGCAAGAACCCCACCCATATTTTCAGGCAGTTTGTGTGGTGCTGGGCCAGTCTGGAGGCAATAATAATAATAATAATAATAATGCCCCCCAAATCAGCCCAAGTTTTTAAAAACAGCCAGTAGGTCTGTGGACATTGGGGAATTTCAGAAGACATACTTAGGGGTCCCAAGGCTGCATGCAGTGCACAGGCCACACTTAGCTCCCCCCCCCACTTGAACAGACAATTCATAGAAGGCAAGACTATCAACATCTATGAGCCATGAGGCCTATACACTACCTACAGTATTGGAAGCAATGTGCCTCTCAATACCAGTTGCTAGGGAGCATAAGCCGGAGACTGCTGTCACATTATTGTCCTGTTTGTGGGTTACCCAGAGGAATCCAGTTGGCCTTGTCAAAAGATAATGCTGGACCAGACAGGCCTTTGGTCTGATCCAGCATGGCTCTTCCTATACTACAGGCTGAGTCTCCCTTATCCGAAATGCTTGAGACCAGAGGTACAGTGGGCTCTCTGTATCTGCGGGGTTTGGTTCTGAACCAACCCGCGGATACCAAAAAGCGTGGATGGTTGAATCCTGTATAAATGAATGGGCACCGCCATTTTAGGTATGGGTGCCACTATTTTAGATATCTGTGGATACTGGAATCCGCAGATACTGAACCCATGGATACAGAAGGCCCAATGTATTTTGAATTTTGGAATACAATCAGACCCCTGTATCCGCAGGGTTTGGTTCCTGGACTTAGCATGGATACCGGAAACTGCAGTGAACAGTGAATGCCATTAAAATAATGGGACATCTGGTTACAAATACTATAGAGCTGCTTTGGAGGACCTAGAAAATGTCTAGAGAGGATGCCACTGTAGGCATTTTCTAGGAAAACTCTATGGTAGGTGTGCTGTTTTGTGTCCCGCAGGTAACTGAAACCATGGATATTGGTTCCATGGATAAGTGGGTCCAACTGTATTTTGGAATACTTGCATATATATATAATGAGAAATCTTAGAGATGGGACCCAAGTCTAATCACAAAATTCGTTTATGGTTCATATATACATTATACACATAGCCTGAAGATCATTTTATACACAGAATTTTTAATAATGTTGTGCATGAAACAAAGTTTGTGTACACTGAACCATCAGAAAGCCAAGGTGTCACTGGAGATTATCAAACATGTCAAAAATGGTATTTTAACGACACCATGAGATGGCAAAAGGGCTTCCTTATCAGATGACGTCATGCCCCAGCGTTCTGCTCTTGTTACAAGGGAGTGTTTTATTGCTGGGGAGAAGTTGAGAATTGATCTCCCATAGCATTTGTGTTCCAGATTTCCGTGTGTGCGACAAGGTGTCCTATCCTGCTGGCATGATTCCAGCGTCAATGGGCGGTCCCACCAGAAAACTTTCGTGTGCGAACAGGAAAACTAGGTACTATATGCTCTTTTTATGAACCTCCCCATCTTGCTTGCAAGTTTCTAAATGTGTATCTCTGCTTTTCTGAATGTTTTCTTTTTTAATTTTGGTGTTTGGGGGCTTTTTAGCGCACTTGCATCTTCTTGCGAGACAAAAGGAAATCGCGTTCACAAAGAAACGCAGAAGTAAGCGGCGTAAGTGCTCATATTGCTGGATTCTTGGGACGATTTTGTATATCATGGCAGCGTGCGAAAACTTGTGACATTGTGTCACAATGTGTTTACATTGTGTTTACACAAACGCTGTAAAATATAGTGCCATGATAACGTTTTAAGACACTTGTCTGATAATCTCCACTATCTTAGCCACCCATGTGAACAATTTTGGATTTTGGAAAAATATGGATTTCAGAATTCCAGATAAGGGAGACTCAACCTACACTCCTTCAGCAATGACGGGAGTTGCAGAAGTGAAGCACATCTGGAGGACAGCAGCTTTGGGAGAGGCTTTTCTAGACTGCCAAGATTAACCTCAGAAATCAACATGGGTTGGCACAGTCTGGCATCTAATCACGCACAATGGTGAACCAAAAGCTAGGAGCAGTGAGACATTTGCACAGGAAGCTTTATAAAATAACTCTTACTTGAATTGCTTTGCAGAGTGAAAGTAAAACCTAAGCTGACCAGATATGAACACTCATTCTCACATGAATGCTTCTTACATGTTCTTTTTCTCACTAACAGCATGGATCAAAAGTATATTAGGCCTCACACAAGAAACAGGGCAGTCAAATGCAAAAACACAGGCCTTCTGCACCTTTCACAGATGTGCAGAAGATGGAATTTCAGATGAAATTCCTGCTGAAATCCCTCCTTCTGTACAACTATTAAAAGTGCAGAAGCCCAGTCTTCTTTTGCAAAATGCTCTTTGTAGACTAGAGTTGCAATTTGTTCAGTTTCCATGCAGCATGAATGGAGTGCTTATCAACTCAGCAACAACCCCCTCCTGCGCTCAGTTGAGCTTGCTCCCAATTCAGCAGGCCTGCAGCATAAACTTGCCCCCACGCTTAACTCCACCAAGCTAAACTCTGCACTGTAAATATGTATAAATGTAAATAAAATACGTGCAAGGAAAAAAGTAGCTTTCTTTCCTCTCCCTACTTCCACAGACTCCTCATAAAGCAATTCCTTTTTTCATTAACTCCCAAATTATTTACTGTATAAGCAAAGTGCTACAATGATCAGAATGCACATCATGGCTGTTTTCAAAGACTCGGGACATTCAGAAGAACTAAGTAAAGAGACAAACCAGGTGGTGCACTATGCTAATGACTGTACTTTTTCCAGAACAATCAATTGTTTCCAAAATGGCTACAAGAGAAAGCAGACAAAATCTTCTGGCTCCAAACAGCCTGTTTCTTCAGTGTTTGATTTTCTTCAAGGCCACTGCCTCCATCGCCTCTTTCCTCCTGCTGCTACCACCACCTATACTGGTGTAGTTATGGGCAACTTAGTGCACCAACCAACCTAAGACTGCAATTCTATTTCTCAGGGGTGTTTATTCTCTTCAGCCTCAAGGGCTGCATCTAGCATTGGCTGAGGGCCAGAGGCCAAACACATACCACATATACCTTCTCTCTTTCCCTCTCTGTATGGGGGCTCAGCTAGACAGAAGAATTAATTGCAGCAAATAGCGCATTACCTCACTATCGCAGCAGTGTTCATTTGTCCCCACGTTTCATTCGCAAGATCGCTGGCATGGAAAGCTATCCAAGTTTGCAGTTCACACAGAGCATGCCCGCAAGAAAAGATGGTGGCCACAACTGAATTACCTGCCTTATTATCTCCCGAAAAGCCCCCTCCATTTTTTGCTGTTAAAGTGACAGATGTGGAGGAGCGATCTTCTGCTTAAAAACTTTTTTTTGCTCTGCCACTTGAAAATAGCACTTGATAGTGCACTCGATCATGCCCCCGACAACAACAATGGTGGCTCCGGCCACTTTGTCACCGGCAAGCCTGCCCCAACGCATATCCCACCAATCATGTTTTGACTTCCTAGATGTGCCCCAATTCAAATTGGTTGTTCAGACGGCCTGTTATGCACGTTTTCATGTACTTTTAAAAAAAGATTGCGAGAAACAGCAAAAGCTGTTATCACAAACCTTGGAGTTTTCAACCCCCCTCCTTCCCAATATGGTGAATCCCAGCAGGAGCTCATCTGGACAAAAGGTATTCTGCTCACATTCTTTGAGGATTGATGTGTTTTGGGGGGGGGAGGTTGTTTTTGTTTTGGGTTTTTTTTTTGTTTGTTTGTTTTTTTGGTCTAAACAACCCCCAGGCTTTTCTTGCAGCTGATAAGTTCGGCTGCAAGAAAAAAGTGGGTGAGATTCCACAATCAAATCACACAAGGAGTTGTTGAGGGTTGCAGGATGTGAATTTTGTCTGTACATACTTACTAGAAAGTAAAGACTCTTCTGAATGTAGGGTGCCTCACTTCTAAGTGAATATGTTTACGATTGGGCTCTGATATTGTGTTCCTATGCATGTAAGACCCCACCACCACCGCAAGTTCAGTGATGCTCACTTCCAGTCCCAAATAACTGCACACAAGATTTCAGCTATGAACCTACATATACACATATACCTGGTAACAAGAATAAGCGATCACACTGGGTCTTGCTTCTGAGTAAACATGGACAGGACTGTGATGTAAAATAACGTCATATATCTTTGTGAAGGCATTCTCCAAAAGATACAGATCCTCATCAGTTCATAAATAGGACTGAATGATCATCAAGGTAAATGTGGTAGATCCCAGTCTCATGCACTGACCTCTTGCTACACTTCCTGAATATGAACAGTATAATAATGCAACCACCATCACTTTGTGTCTATCATAGCAGGTGAAGGGCCAGAAGGCATTGCTGCAGTGACTATTGGCCTTACAAAGAGACAGAATAATTTGGGGAGGGGCAGGGACAATTCTCCAACCACGGAAACCTAACCCACACAATTGGCTGACAACCGCCATAATGCAACGCTGCACTTTTTAAAAAAAAAAGAGAACAAGTGATCATGAACAGCATTAGATTATTCACTGGGTGCCACGCCCCTCCTTAGGTGGGTGGAAAGGCATCTGGTTTTACAAGAGGCTCTGGAGGAGACTTGTGGCTATAACTATGTACAAGCTTACCACTGAAAAACAGGGTAGGATACAACAGAAGGCTTTTGGATGGTCCCTGCTTGGTTGTATCAGGAACTAGAGATGTTTTAATTCTAAACCAACTCCTATAAAATGACATCGTAAATTTGGCTGATGCCATCTGGTGCCCAAAGAGTCCTTCTACTTCAAACAGGTCTTTCTGATGGCAATTTGGAGCCTTAGGTCCAATCTAGATATGCAACCAGAGTGCCACAATTGCTGCTTGAAAGATAAACAATTATGTGAGGTCAGCTCCACATGGGAACTTCCTGGTGTTATTTGATCTGCTGCTACCTGATACCTCCTGTGGTGGAACTTGCTTCAACTAAATGTAAAGATGCTTTACAAAAAAGGGCTTGTTGTGGGAAGCTGCATCCACATGTATTTCAACACAGTTTAGTAACCCCACTGATCATTCTGTGAATTGGGCCTTAGAACCTAGGATAGAGGTGGACAACTTGTGGCCTTCCAGACTTTACTGGACTGCCACTTCCACCATCCCTAGCAAGCAAGGCCATCAGTAAGAGAATCTGGGGACTTCAAAACACTGGAGGCCCATAAGTTGCTCAGCCCTGGCCTAGAGAATCCAGGGTCCTGCTGGGGACCCATCCTACCCAAGACAGAAGGAGCAAACATCCATCTGAGTTGACCCAGCCCCACTGCATCTAAAGGATGCTGCTGCCCTGGGCCTTCCTCATTAAGGATCTTTATGCATTAAGCGGTTTAGCAGCCATTACATTTCTAAAAGAGATTAGAAGCTTGCAGGAGAAGCAAGAATAACTGCAGTGGCAACACTAAACATGAAAACCACTGAGGAAGGGAGGGTTATCAATCAAATCATGTTGCAGTCCCATTCTGAGGCTCAGCTTGCTCACTGGCTTGCAGATGCACCTGGGCCTGTTTGAGCTCTTCATCTTAGGCATTCGACTCGCAATAAGACTAGTAAGTGGATGCACTGCTGCTTGCTCCTGAGTCCTGATATACAGGTCAACCCCTATATCCAGTTTCACTTATCCACATCTGAAAAAGTATGTCCTCTCTAGGCATTTTCTAGATCCTCCAGCACAATTCTATGGTATGCTTCTGCTGGATGTAGGGATGGAAGTCATTCATTCCAATAGGGTTCAATTGGGTTATCCACGGTTTCTCGTATCCATGGTAAGTCCAGGAATGTATTCCCCATGGATACGGTGTGGGTGTGTGACTTGTATACAACCTGCTCTTTTACTATCTAACTATACTCTTCTAAACTCTAATATGACCCTACCTTTGTTATGATGACATTCAGCATTTTGAGCAACACAGTCTTCTCCTTTAACATATTTGAGTCAAGATATCCAACTTCCCTTAGACCCGCATTTCCTTTGGGCTTATCCATTCTTCCCACCATGTGTCCTCTACAAAATTTAGAGGTGATAAAACCCCACCCCAAATGTCAGCCCATCCCTGGACATTGCCTCCTCCTTGCCCAAGGACAGGGTGGTCAGATTCAAAGGAGAACAGAGCTCCTGCACCTTCAATAGCTCTGTAAAAGCTTCACCTGCCAAAATTCCCTTTCCTGTCCCTTTGCTCAACATACAAGAGCCCTATCCTCTTGTGCTACCCAGGGTGGCTCACTGGCCAAACTCTTTTCTCCAGGGCTTTGTCCTTACCTTCGACCAGTGGTTTACTGGAGTACCAGGGAAGAGGTGGTTTCCACAGCAGAGAAGAGGGTTTCCTCCTCTGGGAAAAAAGCAGAAAGATCCCCCCTAAGATGGGCACAAAACCTCCTTTCAACACTAAAGCCTGGTTCTTATTCGTAGCCCCACTCAATCAATGGCTGAACAATCAGCCAACATGTAGCTAAATTCCACTGATCAACTGGTTAGTGAGGGTTTTGAACAGGATTTAGGCCTAAAATGCCCCTCATTCTCTCCAGTGATGCAAATCAAAACTGAAACTTGTCATCTGAGCTGTGGCTCTTTTTCCAAAGCCATTTCCAATCCTGTAAAGCATCCCAAAGATGGTGGGAGGTCTCCCACTCTGTGTACCCTGCTTATCCCAAGACCCAGCCACATCAGGGGGATAGGCTTCCAGGCCAAACTCTGGGGACACCAAGCAGCTCTAAGCAAACCACCCAGCCCAATGCACCACAATGTCTCCCCACTACTAGCAAGGGAAGTAGGGGGAACCTTCCATGCTGCGTTGCATGATCCGTGCAAATTCAACCATTTCACGGAATACATCTCCTCCTTACTTACAAACATACATTGTAAAAGATTGTCTGTTCAAACTTCACCAGAGCCATTTCTTTTTCTCTCCTATTCCCAGCAGAAGGGCAATGGTCTAGAACAGTGCTTCTTAACCTGTTGTCTGGGGACCCTTGGGGGCCATGATGTCCTCACAAGGGGTCCACGAAGGCACTGAAGGCTGCTCGCCCACCTCCTCCCTGCAGTGGAGCAGCCACATGACAGGACCAAGGCAAAGGCTGGCTGGCTTGGCCTGTGTGCTGCCATTCAATCCTCTCCAGCCACAAACTTGCAGGAAGAAGAAGAAAACTCTTCCCTCCTCCTCCTCCAGTGCCTCTGAGGGAAGGTTTAATGGATGGCGTAATTGTATTATTATCATCAGGTATTATTATTGTTGTTATTAGATCTTCCTTGGTTTTTTCTGGGCTGTGAGGCCATGTTCTGGAACTTCTGATTTTCACCAGCATCTGTGGCTGGCATCTTCAAAGCCACAGATGCAGGTGAAATGTCAGAAGCAAACTCTTCCAGAACATGGCCTCACAGCCCGGAAAAAAAACAAGGAAAATCTATGGATGCCGGCTGTGAAAGCAGGGCCAGTTTAAGGTACCTGCAGCATCAGCATCCGCAGGGGGCCCCATCATTGTGGGGGCCCCCATAGTAGTAACCCTCCACCTGCAAAAACAGTATTAGTAATAATCTGAATATCCTGTACTGTGAATAGCTTAGAATGAGTTAGGTTACACTGACCTGAGATAAACATATGGGCCCCCCAAAATAAAGCATTGCAGGGGCCCCCCACATTCCTTAAACCGGTCCTGCCTGAAAGCCTTCGACTTCACTGTTGTTATTGTTTTAAACCTTGAGTTAAATCGGGGGGGGGGGGGCGCGGCAACAAAAAGATATTTAAAGAGGGTCCCTGGTAAAGAAAAGGTTAAGAGCCACCGGGCTAGAAAAACAGCCTCTTCTGCGCAGCTCCCCTCCCACCAATGCCGCCCACTTTTACTAGTTAAACGCTGCCAAAATGTGGTGCAGCAACTCTCTTGGCCTCCGACCGCAGGA
Source organism: Gambelia wislizenii (assembly GCA_030847615.1). Taxonomy (NCBI): domain Eukaryota; kingdom Metazoa; phylum Chordata; class Lepidosauria; order Squamata; family Crotaphytidae; genus Gambelia; species Gambelia wislizenii. The sequence goes on along the minus strand of JAUMIR010000001.1, from coordinate 334,868,535 downwards.
TTTGGGATCCCCTCGCTGCCGCTACGTGTCTCTTGGGAATCCGGGTTGTTTTCTTCGGATTTAAAAAAAAAGGCGTCCTTTTGTGCCCGGCTCTAGGCTGGCCAGCCTCCCTTTGTGATGTGTTGTGTTGTGGCCTCGGAGCACCATGTCCGGCCTGGCCAAGCGATGGCGTCTCAGCTTCTGGAGCCTCCTCCTCCGGCTCGACGGAGCGCAAAAGGCAGCAAGACCCCGGCGCCCGGCCCGGCCCCCCACCTCGCCGGGAAGGCAACCGCTAGCTCGCCTCCTGCGCAGGAAAGCAGCCCCGCAGCCCCTCCGGTGGCAAATGCCCTTCTCTTGTCATTTTGGGGAGGGGAGGGGAGGATGCAAACAGTCCTCAAACCAGACGTGGCTCCGTTTGGGCCCCCGTCCCTCCCCACCCGTGCGTCTCCAGAGCTTTCAAGCCATCCTTTAAACCCTTTAAGCCTTGCTCCCCGCCCCACTTAATCCGGAACCCCCACCGCCTGCTGGCCCCACACCTACACCCCCCCACCCCAGGGATCAAAAGCCCCCCTTGACACATAAACATGCTTTCAAATGGGGGGGTGGAGGAGGTGGAGGAGGAGACAGGGAGTCACCCTTCAACCACGCTTTGATCGTCCTGAATCGGGACGCGATGGCGTAGGTGAGACGAGATGAAACCGGAGTAAAGGTCTTTCCCGTCACTTTGCCGGAAGGAAGAGCAACTCCCCAACAATCCACACAAATAAACCCGTTTGGAAACTGGGTGATCTGCCATGGCTCCTCTCTCTCTACTGAATCCTGGGATTTGTTGTGTCACAAGGTCCTTCGCCTTCTCTTTCTCACTAAGTGCTGGGGCCTCACCAAACTACAAATCCCAAGATTCTATAGGCAGGAGCTCTGGCAAATCACCCAGTTTCAACCTGGATTATTGGTGTCGTGTGGATGAGGGTGAACTCGGATCTCCTGCTCCAGATTCCTTCTCTAGTCCGGCGGGGTTAAAGAGAAAGTGTCTGCATTTCTACCTCACTTCCTAATTAAATCAATCAATCAAATAAATAAATAAATTAAAAACTGCCCGGGTCTCAAATGATGCAGCTTCTCCCACACACACACACAAGAAAAACTCTTCCCTTGTTTGTTTGCTTTTCTGCAGACCGACGATCCAGCCGAGGGAGGCTCCCCGAGCAAGCGCGCCCGCCACCCTTCTCCCACCCGCCGCTTGCCGAAGGCCAGCCCTACCTCACCACTCGAGGAGGCTGGGGCCGGAATGGCGCATGGCCGCCGCCGCAGTTCTCTCTCTCCCTGCCTGCCTGCCTCCCTCCCTCCGTCGCTTGGCCGGGCCCACGGCGTCGTTCGCGGCTCCAAAGCGTCTCCGGCGGCGGCTGTCGCGGGAAAAGAAGGCAGGCCGCCTGGCCAAGCAAGCCCGGCTCAGCTGCGCAGACTGACGGGGCCAGCGGCCAATGGAACGCGCTGCCCCATTGTGACGCCAGAGCCTGAGCACTCTGAACTGACGAGGGGGAGGCAGGCGGAAGCCCCGAGAACAGCTGCTGGCCCAGACGCCGCTGGAACTCTCTGGACTGGCTGGGCTCGGGCGGAGCCGGGAGGGGAAGCCTTCGCGCGCTCCTCCTCCTCCGCTGGGGCTCAGAAAAGGGCAGGCGGTGGGGTCCCTCAGCCTCCCCTCCGTCCCTAGGCCGGGGAAATGAGTAGCCAGCTTGTTGGGGGCAATTAGCTACCATAAAAATAAAAATTGGAAGCTGCTTCTTGCAGTGTAGATGTGTAAATTGCTATTGCTTAAAACAATTTGTAAGCCGCACTGATAGCCTTGTGGCTGAAGAGCAGGTATAGATAAATGAAAATAAATGAATTAGCTAAAAAAAATTGGAAACCGCTTAAGGAGGGCTTTGCACTAATAAGCAGTATAGAAATATAAATGCTATTGCTAAGTTGTTGAAGGCTGCAATCCTATAAGTGGTTAGCTGGGCGTAAGTGGCATTGAACTTGATAGGACTTGCTTCTAAGCAAGCAAGTGTACAATTGTGCTGTAAAGGTTGCAGCTATCATCCATCAGAACAAACACAGTTGTCCCTTCATATTCACTGGGGTTTGGTTCCAGGACCCCCCCCCCATACCAAAATCCATGAATACTCAAGTCCCATTATATGCTCTCTCTGGATTTTCTTCCCAAACGAAGATTCAGGAAGGACTCATCCCACGCTTTCTGCAAGCGCGCTGATGACTAAAAAGGCCAATCCGAGATAAACAAGTCCGGTTGCAGAAAGCACAGCAGAAGGTCTCCTTGGGTGATGTTTCTGGGTTGTGATTCTTTCTGCGTTGTCGTTTCTCTTCAAGACTTGTTCAGCGTGAGTTCTCAAATAAGGCTGCAGCATTGTGGATAGTGCGTTTCCATGCCTCCCGATGTGAAGTCAGGGCGGACTATATATGCAATGGCATAGCAAAATGGTGTCCCTTATATAAGATGGCAAAATCAAGGTTTGCTTTTTGGATTATTATTTTTTAAAGAATATTTTCAAGCTGTGAATACTTAAATCCGTGGATACCAAATCCATGGATATAGAGGGACAACTGTACATGAGTGGATAGTGCTGTACTTGGAATAGTCTGGCCATTATAAGCTTTGTTACTCTTAAGGTTTTCCATCTAGCTCAGAATATACCACTCTACCATCAGCCATACTTTCAGTTTGTATTGACTGGATTACACAGTATGCACAAGGAAAAAACAAGGACTGGATGGTTCTTGAGAGCCTAACCTTGCTCCTGCTGCTGCTTCTCAGGCACTGCATCCTGGATTGGGGGCATGGCACTGGGAAGGAAGGTCAGCACTTTTCTCTCACACCATTTACCTGGCTGAACTCACCTGTTCTGAAGTTATTCACCAAGGAAGGGAGGTCACTAATTTTTTTTTGGGGGGGGGGGGATGAGCCTTGATGCCATAGTGGTTAAATGTAGGCACTGCAGCCACAACATTGTAAGTTCTATCCTACAGGGTTCCAAGGTTGACTCAGACTTCCATCCTTCTGAGGTTGGTAAAATGAGTACCCAGCTTGTTGGGGGATATGAGCTAACACACTTAGAGAGTACTGTGCACTGATAAACAATACAGAAATATAAATGCTATTGCTAAGGCTATTGCCTGTCATGTGCGCACATGCATGCTGCAGCACCTAATTTTTTTTGCGCCCATTAATATGTTCTTTCCTATGCCGTCATTTCCTAACCAAAAGAGGGGATGCACATCTCCAGCATGAGAGCGGGCAGGAAGTAGACTCTAGTCTACAAAAGCTTATGCTACAAACTGCTTTTTCTCAGATCCCTTTGCATACTGATACAACAGGACTCCACTCCCCGCTTTAAATTCGATGACATATGGCATTGGTACAACCACACCCCATCTTCTGAAAGAGGTTGGCAACAGTCATTTTTCATGAGCATATGTGAAGCCGCAAATATATCCAAAATATAAAACTCTTGGCTACTCAGCTGAGACTATAGAATGCACTTTTAAGACACTTTAAATAGATACAATCTCATCACAGTGCCTAGGACAAGCCCACTGGAGTACTGCTGCTGGCTCTTGCTCTAACCTTGAAATGTGAGAAAACACAGGAATGGGGAAATTCCTTTTCAGCCTAGCCTATTGTTTACCACCCATCTCCCTCCCCCAAGAAAGCTGAAACAGTCGCAATCCATCTGCTATTTCAGGTCATGGATTTGTTGTTGTTTTGTGTGCCTTCAAATCCTTTCCAATTTATGGCAATCCTAAAGAGAACCTATCACAGGGTTTTCTTTGCAAGATTTGTTCAGAGAGCTGAAATCAACAGAGTGTGACTTGCCTAAGGTCACCCAGGCCAAATTCACACTACACAAATAATCCTGAGATGTGTAGTTTGGTGAGGCACCGGCACTCTGGGAGAGAAGGCAAAAGGCCTTGTAAAACTACAAATCCCAAGATTCCATAGAAAGGAGCCATGGCAAATAATCCAGTTTCAAACTAGATTATTTGTGTAGTGTGGATTTGGCCTCAGTGTATTTCCATGGCTGAGCGGGGATTCGAACCCTGGTCTCCAGAGCCGTAGTCAGATGCTCAGGCCACTACATCATGCTGACTCAGTTTCAGGCCATGAATACTTTAGGCCATCCCTAGGTTGATTTGAAACCTTCTGTCATCTTGTTTTAGAAAATCTGCAATGTAAAAGAGAGTTTGCGAGTCAAGGTGGGTAACTGACTTCAGCTATACCAGAACAAGCTGGGTTCAGGAAAGGAAGAGGCACTAGGGATCATATTGCAAACATATGTTGGATAATGGGGTGCACCAAAGAATTTCAAAAGAAAATTCGCCTCTGCTTTATAGATTATAGCCAAGACTTTGATTGAGCCATTTTCTATGTCCTCCAAGGCAACACTGTGGTATTTTAAATTGGAAATCCCATTATTTTCAATGACATTCACTATTAGCCATGGGGTTTTTTTGTATCCATGGGGCCCCCAGAACCAATCCCCTGTGGATAAGGGGGTCCTACTGTACAAAGAAACAGAATGCTTTCCAATTGGTAAGGGGGTCAGGCAAGGCTGTATTTTAACATTCTATTTAACTTGTATGCTGAACATATCATATGTAAAGCAGAGTTAGACCCTAAGGAAGGAGGTATGAAACCTGGAGGAAGGAACATCAACAACTTAAGATATGCAGATGACACCATATTACTAGCAGAAAATAGCAAAGACTTGGAAGGATTACTGAAGAAAGTAAAGGAAGAAAGTGCAAAGGCAGGTTTACAGTTGAACATTAAGAAAACAAAAATCATGACCATAGATGATTCATATAACTTTATATGATGAAGACATTGAAATAGTTCTGACCTGAGCAGGGTTGTTGATAGGGTGACTGGGAGGTCTCATGCATGGGGAAGTTGATTTGATGGTAGTTAAAAACAATATCAGAACTCAGCTAAGAAGATGCCAGAATATTATCTGTTCTTGGAAACTAGTGGGTGGTAGCAGCAGTACAGCTACAGCATGACATTGCAATTTAGGGCAGGCTGGAGTGCTTGTGGAGTAGCCAGATGCAGTGACTCAGCAGTTTGGAGGCCTGATGCTAGTAAGGTTGGTTGCCAAGTCTTCTGGATTCCAAAGATGTCTATAAAGTGACTTGGGACTGTCAGAGAGTTGTCAACTCAGGAATGTGTGTATGCTTTAATTGTACAGTGGAATAGCCCTGGGAATGAAGCCAAACAGGCGGGGATGAGAAGCCTCAGGAAAATAGGAGGAAGAAAGCTGTGTATGTATACATACGCATGCATGTTTGTATACTTATAAGATTTCTGGCAAGCAGTTAAAATTGTAATTCCATCTGGCCTTTGATTTTTGAAGTTGGCTTTTAAAATTTGAAATAAAAAGAATTGCATTGATGGAGTGGGCAGATAGACAGAAAAGTGATAAATAGCAACAACTTGAGTACAGTTGTTCCTCTGTATCCATGGATTTAGTATCCACAGATTTAAGTATTCACGGCTTGAAATTATTCTTTAAAAAATAATAACCCAAAAAGCAAACCTTGATTTTGCCATCTTATATAAGGGACACCATTTTGCTATGCCATTGCATATAATGGGACTTGAGTATTCACAGATTTTGGTATCCAGGGGGGTCCTGGAACCAAACCCCAGTGAATATAAAGGGACAACTGTAATTTGAAAACCTCATGCGAATGATGAGTCAATTACTACTTAAATACTTTCCCCATCTGCATGTGCAACAAGTTAATAACAACATGCAACTACAGATTCTTAAAATCACTGGTTGGGCTGGATATGCCAATTATTAGGTCCCAACTGGTCTAACACACCTAAAAGAAGGAACTCCTCTCCCTGGCCCCAAGTGTGTACTAGATGTTCTGGGCTATTGAGAACTCTGAGATTTAACTGGCTTTCCTGAGAATGAACCCCAGGTACTGAGATACAGTAAAACTCATCCCTGAGGTGCTTCCCAAGCCTGCTGGAGTCACAGGGATCATGCGCCCTAAAAAGTGTTCCTCATGTCTAATGGATGGAAACAACACAAAGGAATACTGCTCCTGAAGTTCCAAGACATGAGTACTTGCTAGGTGTGTGTGTGTGTGACAGAGAGAGAGAGATTGTATTCTTATAGTAACCCCCACCCCAAAATGGAGAAGGCTGTGCATCAGATTATAACAAGAGGGTGGAATTTGAATAATCCTTAGGTTTCATGCTAAATTGGTTTGAATAAATTAAAATAAGCAATTGCCCTCTCAGAGAATAGTGGTCTCTCTAAAGCAGGAGTGGGGCAACTTGGGGCCCTCCAGATTGCATCTCCCATCTTCTCTCACCATTCACTGCACTGATAAAGTTGCTGGGAGCTGCAATCCAGCAATATTGGGAGGACACAATTTGCCCCCTCCCCACTCACAGCAACAATGTGCTTGTAATGGCAAGTATGTGTGTGTGTGTTGTGAGAGCTAGAACTTATTTTTAAACAAATGAAAGTAGGAGTTGGTGAGGGGATGAGGGAGGTAGCAGAGGCGGGCCTTGGTGTCATGTCTCTAGGTCTGTGATAAGTCTTATCCTCAAGGCAGCACAAAGGGCGGGTTTGCCAGAACTCAGCTTCAGACAGGCAAGTCCAGCTGCAGACCATGCTTAGCAGTTGGATGTTAATCTGTACAACTTTCTTGCTCTTCAAGTTGGAAAAGTCTTGCAAAGCTTCTAAGTCATTGCACCTTGGCCAATTACTTTTATTCTAGAGTACAGTGGAGAACAAACACTAATTACCAACTGGTTCACCAGGTTGGCCTTTTCCCCCTGGAGTCTGAAGGCTGACTGGAAAGAGAAGGCATACACAAAGCACTGAATCATCATTGCAACCTATTTCCATGCATGTAGGTGTGGCTTTCAGCAAGGCTTGAACTCCTGTATACTCCCTCCATTTTGGGATAATTGCCCTGATCCAGTCATGGGAGCACATTATCTCAACATGGTCAACATATATAGACATGTGTTTCTCTTCTCACCCCTTAACAGTGGTCACTTGCCTGCCATTGCCAAGGCAGGACTCTTAAGAAGCCTTCTACATCTGTAAGAATCAGTGGAAAGCAGATACAGTGGGCACTTGGTATCCACTAGGGTTTGGTTCCAGGACCCTCAATGGATACCAAACTGTATGGATGCTCAAGTCCTATTATATACAATGGCATAGTAAACTGGTGTCCCTTATATAAAATGGCAACCCAAACGTTTGCTTTTGGGTTTTTCTTCATATTTTCAAGCAGTGATTGGTTGAATCTCTGGATGCAGAACCTGTGGATACAGAAGGCTGACTGTATTCCCCATTATAGTGCTTCAGTAACAAGATAGGTTAAACTTTATGAAAGTTAAAGCTAAATCTCTCCTTTTAGCTTCTTAAACTAAACCTCTTATTTTTAAACTATATAGTCGATCTTTATACATAAGCCCATTTAGAGTCTGGATCTCACAGTCCTTGTTGTTAACTGCTGTCAAGTTGACTTTGACTTATGGCGACACCATGGATGAGAGACCTCCAAGTCACCCTATCATCAATAGCCCTGCTCAGGTCTTGCAGACTCAGGACCATGGTTTCCTTGATTAAGTCTATTGATCTGTAATGAGATCTTCTTTTTTTCTACCTTTCCAAGCATTATTGTCTTTTCTAAGGAGTCATGGCTTCTCATGATATGGCCAAAGTATGACGTTTCAGTTTAGTCATCTTAGCTTCTAGGGAGAGTTCAGGCTTGATTTGCTCTAGGACCCACTGAATTGTCTGTTTAGCAGTCCATGGTATCCATAGAACTCTTCTCCAGCACATTTCAAATGAGTTGATTTTCTTCCTATCAGCCTTCTTCATTTGTCCAGCTTTTCATAATCATACATAGAAATGAACAATACGATGGCATGGACAATCCTCACTTTAGTATTCAATTATATATCTTTACACTTGCACTAAACAAACTGTTGGCCTCTCAAAATTCAATCAGTTGCTGTCCTGATTCATTTCCTGATCATAGGTCAAATTTTCCTATAATCTTTGATTTTGCTCTTATTTCCTACTTTTGCATTCCAATTGCCTATGATTAACAAGATGCCCTGTTTTGGTGTGTGATCAGCTTCCTCCTAGATTCCAGCATAGAATCTTTCAATTTCTTCTTCCTCTCTGGTTGGGGCATAAATTTGGATTATGATTATATGGATTATGGTTTTCTAGCTTCCCCTGAATCATGCTTCTCATATTCCATTTTCCTATAATATGTGTTGTTTGGCTTCAGACCTTCCTCTCACCTCTGAGCACATCAACAGCTGAACTTCCTTTCGGCTTGAGTCCAGTTGTATCATTAGCCACAGTGCTACTCTTAGTTGTCTTCTGCTATACCCCAGTACCTCGTTGAGTGCCATCTGACCTGGGAGTTTCATCTTCTGGTACTACCTCATTTCATTTTGGATTGTCTCATTGTAGGATTTTTGTGGTAAAAGATATGCAAAAGGAGGTTTACCGGGCCTCCTTCTCCGCAGTACTTAACAAGCATTAGTTATGGTGCCACTGCTGTTGTCTCTGAGAGATCCTCCACCAGTGTCACCCTCCACGACTGCTACTGTTCAATAGCTGTTTGGTACATTTAGTGTGGCTCCTCAGCAAAAGCCTACCTGACATGGGAGACTCTACCAGCACCAGTGCTGCCATCAGCATAACCTCTTGCCTCACAGGAGCACACAGTCCAACTACCATGGAAAGGTAGTGCCATTGGTGGGCTTGCAGTCCTACCTCCTTGTATAATAACAGGACTCCCTTGCACAAGAATTCATCTGGAACTGTGAGGTCAGAGGCAGGCAACATGCATCCAAGATTGTTTTTGTGACCTTTGACCCCTTCAGACACCCAGGCTATTGGGGAGGGGACAAAAGAGTTAGGGAAATTGTCTCTCCTGGAAGTGGCCAGAAACAGCAATTAACCTTTTAATTATGCAGCACCCACTGTCACTGATTAACATTAAAAAATACTCATTTTTCAAAACCAAAAGTAGACTTCCTCCCACTAGGGTTTCTTTTTTTTCTTTCTTTGTCAATCTGGGGAGAAAAATGGCCTCCAATATTCTAAAGTTTTAGACAGTCATAGACATAAGAAGACAGCTCTCCACATTTTTAAGTGTTGTGGAAAAGAGGAAATTTCAACAAGCATAGCTTTTCTTGTTGAAATTCCCATTTCTACACAACAATTAAAGAGGTAGGAGCCCTGTCTTCCTTTACATCCAGCAACCTCACTTGCTGTTTGTGATTCACTGACAACATGTGCCCTGATTTAGGAGAAAAATGCAGGGTAGATGACCTACCTTTATGCTGGCAGTTCAACTAGATGGGCTTTGGGCCCTTCCCAGCTCTTATTATTCTCACTGTCCTGAGTGAGGGATGGTGAGTGAACTGCTGTCAGGACTGGTCCCTTTTGCTCCTGCTCCTGCCATATTCATTAGTTTTTCTGGGGCTTTGATGTAGAGCCTGTGTAGCAGTTTGTGTGGGGGTGAAATGATGTATGTGTAACTGTCTGGGCTTTGCTTGGGAAGGTAGATAACAAGGCAGCTGCAATTAACTGTTATAGTTTCAAGGCTAGAGACGCTGGAAGAAATGTTAACTTTTGATTTAAGGAATGCCTGTATCAGTGGATGATGGACAACCAATAGTTATGCAAACTGCCAGATTTTGTTGATTGTAAAATGCTTTTAAGTTAGAGTGTAACTGTTAAGTTCTCAGTTTCAGTAATGACTTTGTATTGTATGCTTCCTGGATTTCTGACAATAAAGTTTTCTGATGAACTCTGAAGCTTGTGCTCTGTGAGTTTGGGAATGCTGGTACCTTACAGCTGCCCTGGAGATATTGTTGGACCGCAGCTCCCATGATCCTTCATGATTGGCTAGGCTGGTTGTGGTTACTGGAGTTGCACTTCAGCAACATCTGAGGGCTATGCATTCCCCATCCCCTCTGTAAGCTGTGTTTCCAGTCATAACAGACACGCTGGTTTCTCATTTCCTTACTTTCAGGAAGGGGGTTCCTTCTCTTTGTATCTGTAGGGAGTGGGGAACCCTAATGGCAGGTCCATCTGTTAGACAGCCACTCTTGCTTCAGCTCCCCTGCTCTCTCTCCTGTTTTGACATCATCCCCCTGCCAAAGCCTGCCAATATCTGCATCCAAAAAACCCAAACTCTTGGCATCACAATCCATTACACCCATTGAGTGCACATGTCCTGTCACAGAACTTGGGCAGTTTGTTCTGCTCCCAGTACCAGAGCAGAGCCCAGGCTCTTGGCTGTTTGAGCCTGTTCTTCCCCATGAAATAATGCAACTATGAAGACCAGCAGCCAGCCTGTGACCTTTACTGGAGATGGGTCTCTCTCCTCTTGTGTTTTGGGGATTAGAGAATGGTGCACATGATTGATTCCCTCTCTCTATGGGAAGGAATGATGTATGGCATGTTGCTAAGAGCAGAGTCATTCTCCTTAGGGGCAGGCAGAAGTGGACCCTTTGGCAACCCTGGGTTACCTTCTGCCTTTGGTCCTTCTGCTGGCTTGCCTTCCTTTCCTTTCTCTTTCTCCTTCATTTTATCTCCTGCACCTGGACTTTGGGTTCTGATGGGCAAGGGAGCAGACCCAACTGCCTCCTCACTGGCTCCTGGTGTTTTTCTGCGTGACCTCCGAGAGCTCCCTCGTCTCTTTTTGGAGCCATGGCCAGCTGCTGAATGCTGCCCTACATTCTCCATCTCAGACAGACTGTAGGCCATGGCCCGATGCAGCTCCTTGTCTTCATTCTCAGGGTAGGCAAAAGATGACCCAGCACTCTGGGGCCGTGGTGGAGTCTGGATGTCAGTCACAGAGCTCAGGAACTCGGGTTGCTCCTGCTGGATGTGTTCCACCCTGACCTTCAAGTTGTTGGTGAGATCTGAAGGAGGCAAGAGAAAGTGGGGAGGGATGACCAGCAAAAAGGAGTAGCCCTCCCCATTGCTTTGCAGCTGCTACTGTGTTGCCCAGCCCCATTGCAATTGTGGAGGGACTTGCGTTTTGACCCAGTACTGCATTGCAAAGCTTGCAGAAATCAAACCTGTATAGAAAAATCTGTATACAAATCTGGGATGTGTACTTTAGTGAGGAATATTTAGAACGCTCGACCAGAGAGCTCTAGTACGTCTGTCCAAACTACAAACTCCTTGATTCCATAGGATGCAGCCATGGCAGTTAAAGTGGAATCACAGTACTGTACCATAACTGTGCGGTATGAAACAGACTAAAGAAAGAGAGTGGGGACTGGAATAGGAGCAGCATGGAATAGGAAGTCTTCCCCTTCCCTGACCAGGTCTCCCATTGGTAACACTGATGCAAGGAGGACCCTCCAACCAAAATGAATAATAGAGAATCCTGATCCAACAGAATATCTCCTTTCAACCAATATGGTGTGATGGAAACACATCATATTGCTTCAGTCAATATGATGTGCTGTATCAGTTACATAGCCTGGTTCAGGACAGCTTAATGCAGAATGGTAGGCCAGGAAATGCATGCAGAATTCAGCCTTATTTTATGTGTCCCCCACCAAACTTCCTGTCCCTTCCTGTACTGCCACAAACAGCAGACTGCAGTGTGTGTCTGTGTGCACATGGGATGGGCTGAATAGACAAGATAGATGGATGGTGTGTATGTCAGGGTATATGGAGATGGATGGATGTGTGTATGTGTGCACTTGCAGGGACAGTAATCTTAAGATGCCTGAGATTCTTAAAAGAAACTAAGGAGATTATCAGAAGCTGGGGAAAAAAATAAAACCAGGAGCACGTGAGGACGGCACTACTGTCACACAAACAGGTCCCGGTTTCAGACGACATCGTCGCCCTCACATGCTCCTCCTGTGCTGCATCCGCGAGTAAGGCATTGCTTTTCATTGACGGGACCTCCCCATCAATGAAAACTAATGCCTTACTTGTGGCTGCAGCACAGGAGGAGCACACAAGGATGATAAGAATGGTTGAAACCGGGACCCATTTGCACGGCAGTAACATTGTCCTTGAGTGCTCCTGGGTGGTTTTTGCAGCATCTGATAATCTCCTAAGAATGTAGGTATGTTATTAATAGTAGAGAGTGTGGAATGCTCTGAGCCCCCACCCCTGCTGACATGCAGCCCCCAAGCGATTACCTCTGAGGGAATGTGGCTCTAAGTAAGGGGGAAAGTTGTCTTGTACAGCTTCCAGTGGGTTATGAGATGGGATGCCCACCTCCCTCCAAGGATCAAGTGGTCCAGAGTACACTCTATAGCTCTTAATCTATTCAAAGCACATGATATAATTTATGCCAAGATACTTTCTGGACAGGGCACCTCCCCCGCCCCGCCCCAGTGTGTGGTATCCTCCAAACTCAATTTCTTACCATGCACTTCTGCCACTTTGAGCTCTCCATCCTCATCAATCTCTACCCTCTCCTGCCCATGCTCAAGAATTCTGCAAAAGAGACCAAGCTGTAGAAGGAACTGAAGGGCATGAGAGGCATTCTTGGGTGAGTTCTCTCCCAATTCCCTTCTGCAAGACCAGGGGTGGGCAACGGCAGCAGCACCATCTAGGGGTTGCACAAACTGCCAACATTGCTGGAAAATTGACAGGATCAGTGGCTTTTGTGATAAAACAGAACTCAGGGCTGCCCAATCCCTTAAAAATCTCTGAAACATTTTGAAAGAAAATGAAAACAGAAGTGGAATTCCAGCCATTATTTTTCATCATTTTACATGCATTTCTTGGGCTGGGGCAGCCCACAGTGGTCCTGGGATTTAAAAAAAAAATGGCTGTTGACCAGGCCCCCAGAAGTTATCAATTTTGGAGATTGCTTATTTGATGAGGGAAAGGGAGTTGTCCAGCTGTACTCTGCAGTGTCAGATCTGGTTACTATTCTCAAAAGTCTTCATCAATGAAGGAATGAAAAGGTTTGTAGTCAATACAAAAAGGGGAGGAGGCTCATAAACATTATAAAGGATAAGATATAAATTCTTGAGGTTTCCCAATAAAAGACTGAGCTGAGTAGGAAGAACAACATGACATTCAACAAAACCGAACACTCTTCATAGCAAATGGTAACATTCCCAGTGCTCTGTAAGCTGAGTCTATCCAGCTGACAGCTTTCAGATATTTAAAAAGTAATCAGGAGAAAGTGGGGTGGGGGTGGTTAAAAGGCCCAAAATAATAGTCTTACATAATTTGCAAGGAAGTACATTTAGGTTAAACACTTAGCAGAATTTCCGATTTATAAAAGTAGTTCAAGACACAGGAGGCTCAAAATGCCTTTGAGCCTTCTTTTCTTCTATTATTTGTACTGCTTATGATTGTGGTTAATAAGGGACAGAATGCACAAAAATGATTTGGAGGTACATGCTAGTTTCAAATGTAATGCCAATGAATGGGAATGGGAAAATGAGTGCTATGTTCACATCCCCCCTCTTCAACCTTCAATCTCCCCTTTTCCTTTTCATGACCCCCCCCCCATTTTAATGAGTTCCTTCCACTTTTGCAAAAACTCCACTTTGCTACATTCATCTGTTTATGGGACAGGCTGGCTCAATTATCACCAGGCCCTCCCTTGTCACCTCACCTCCTTGTGGTTATCCGCTTGCCATTGACGTACTTGGTAGAAGTAGAAATGGAATGGAAGCCTATTCCCAATTCAGCACCAGGTCCAAAAGTAGTGAAGAAATCTAAGGAAAATCAGTCATAATATCACTGCTGAAGGGAGGGTGGTTAATGCAAACCCCACTAAAGCCCAGACAGATGGAAGAGGCCTTCCCAAATGATCAGTGTAAATTATACCCTCCCAACACTTCGCAACTAAAAACTGGGATATGTGTGGTCAAGCAGTAAAGATGGAGAAAGCTATTAATGAGGGAAAACACACAAGCTAGGAGAGGTTGCAATAGTTTGCTTTTGCCCGAACCTACAGGGAAGGTTCTGCCTCCACCTCTCCTTTCCTCTCCTCTCCCCCTTGCTAACCTAATTAAGTGCAAACTTTTGCACTTTGAATTCAGTTTGCAGCAAGGGAAGTAAACTGAGGATGGTGCAGAGAAATTGGGTCATTATAAAGGCAGCTTAAAAAGTGTGACAACAGGATTAAATGGAACCGTTTCTTCCAAATCAGGACAGTAGGAGGGTATAGTAAATGGGATCTTCAAACACTTGAAAAGCAGAAGGTTGACAGAATCAGAAAGAAAGCAGAAAAGGTAGACAGAATGCGACTGGGAGGCGTGCAGAGGATGAGATCTGGCAAGGCCTACAATAACCTTTAAGAGTTATTGAAAGACAGGAGCTGCTAGAACTGCTCTAGGCAGCAAAGCACCATGAGTAATTCATTACTCTTACCTGTCTGGCCTGGAGAATTATAGGAGCAATAAGAGAAGGTGCCTTCCCCTGGTGTAAACCATTGGGGCATTCCTCCTTGTAGATCTGGAAATGGTGACAACTCATCTGTGAAGAAAGGAGCAGATTGCTAGATTGGATGCTGCCAGTGATCTCCATTCACATAACAGTACTCATTATAATTCACAAACTAATTCAATGTGGTTGATTAATACTGTACAGTGAACTTCACTCAGCTTCAGGAATACACAACAAGTCTGCAGCTAAACCATATTCCAGAACAATGTCCTCTGCAATATGAAACCTCCCAACAAGGATGGGATTCAGATCAAACATGTATTAGACAGTAAGGCCCCTCTTATCATGAAAACAGATCACTCATTGTAAATCTGGACTGGAATATTACTAGTGCACACACATTAACCTGAGGTGCTCTGAAGTGATCCCATGGCTGGAAGGCTTAATCCAAAGTACCCTCCTCCTCCCTCAACCAGTGAGCATTTCCTTCAAGGGTTTTGACCATCTAGTGATCCTTGGATCAGCTGACATTTTTTTTTGCATCCCACCTGTTGGTCTATACCATTTACAGAAAAGTGGTTACACTGAAGGTTTGACAGTCCTGCTCTGTTCTATAAATTACTGTACTGACAATGGTCTAATTTTTTCTTTCATGGAAACCTCTGATTCTGCCATACTTTCCTAGGTAACATCATGCTGAGCATATCAGTTATGACAGTCAAATAGATCAGAAAACACCCTCATGTCTTGCTTACTGACCTTCCCCTACAATTTAGGAATGTTGCTTTTTGGACTATAACTCCCAGAATCCTCCAGGCAGCCTGGTCATGCTGGCTGGGGGCTTCCAAGAATCACTGTCCCAAAAGTAACATTTCCGTTTTGCATTGTACAATTTTGGGGAAATGCTGGGCATGCTCTACAACACATGTTCAGTTTATGCAAAATGATATCACAGTATGATGAATGCCTATAGATCCTTGCACAAATTGGGATTCCACTGAAACATATTATTTAAACTCTGGTGAAGCATAAGCATTCATTCCATGGTAGACAGATCCACATGGAAAGAATTCCCCAGTGACCTACACACAGTTGGACCTCCAATGGCCTAGTGTAAACAGGAGATCTGGGTTTAAAGCGATGTGCTCTCCATCATTAACACTGTTTTTTAACAAGATCTAATTTTCCATTTCTCATCTGTGGTGTGAGACTCTTAATTGTCACAAAAGTGAATGAGATTACTGTTGTATGTGGGGAAATAATCATTGTAATGTAAAAGCAATCTTGTGTACCTCATTCACAATCTTAGATAAGTCTAGGGTTTTTCCCTGCATGCATTTTGTTCTCCCAAAATTCCCTTCTCTTACTTCACTGGGCACTTCTAGCCAACTGGAAGTGCTGAGTGATTCACACATGACCTAATTTGAATTTTATTGCTTGTGTGTAACTTGTCTTCTTCTGAATCTGACTCTCCATGAGAATGGAAGCATCTTAAGCTTTCCTGTAACCATGCCATGATGCATCGGAACCCAGCCAAGGCTGGTGAGTCTTTCCTACCCATTCCTAGTCAGTTTAGGGACCTTTTCTTATGTTTGTTTTAGTATGTAGATTGAGACTGATATACCTTCAGTAAACTTTGTTTTGCATTTTAAACTGACTCCTTTGTTTTGTAATGAGTCTAATTTAACTGGGGGATCCCAGATCTCTGAATACACTTTCAAATGATAATAGAGCTTAAGTCAGCTTCTTAATCGCACTCTGCATAAAGCGTGAAGCCAAAAGTGACTGAATGATTTTAACTCTTTTTAAAAGAAGATAATTCTTGTTGTTTTTAAAGGACTAGATCCTACAATTTTATTTTTAGACTCATTACCTTCCTACAATTACTTAGTTCAAAGGTCTTTGCATGCTTTCAAAGACAGTGCATATATAAAAATGGCTGCACAATAGAATCATGGAATCATAGAATTGCAGAGTTGGAAGAGACCACGAGGGCCATCCAGTCCAACCCCCCTGCCATGCAGGAAATCACAATCAAAGCATCCCCGACAGATGGCCATCCAGCCTCTGTTTAAAGACCTCCAAGGAAGGAGACCCCACCACGCTCCGAGGGAGTGTGTTCCACTGCCGAACAGCTCTTACTGTCAAAAAGTTCCTCCTCATGTTGAGGTGGAATCTCTGTTCCTTGAGCTTGCACCCATTGCTCCGTGGCTTGCACCCATTGCTCCGTGAGCAATAGTGAGCAAGGATTTTATTGGAAGGGAGGGGAGAAGGAATATACACTAGTGATGCTCTTAGGGAGGGAGAGGAAGAGTCAGGCGAGTTAACTGGAGCCTTGGTATGAGCTCAGAAAGTGGGGAAGCCTAGTTGTTTCTAAGCCCCAACCCCCCTGTGCTTCACTTGTTGGAAACTCTATAGCCCTATTGAGACATCAAAAATGTATCTGACTTTAACTGGTAAGTAGAGAGTGAGACCACACCATCACACATATTATGTGACCCCCCCTCCTTCACCACCCACCCATGCCCATTCAGCATGAATGTTTATAGAGAAGGACTCTTGTGTATACAGCTGTGTGCATGGAGAGTTCCATGTGAGATGGAGCACTTTGCAGGCATAGCTGTACTTATGAAGGTGTCTTCTCAACCAGTGAGTGGGGAGGAGAGCTACATAACACTCATGGTTCATGCCAGGGACAGGGCTACTCAGTATAGCTTCCTATGGACATGCTGATGCAAGATGAACTTTGAACATGCCCAAAATCAGAAGGGCTTTTCCGCTATGCTTTTCTGCTGCACCTTTTGCTGTACTTAGGGATTGTCTATACAAGGCAATAAAATGTGTATTAATGTGTAGTAACGCCAATTTGCAGCAGCTTTCATTTGTCTCCACGTTTTTTTTCCAAGCTCACAGGCCTGTGAAGCCCTACGTGTTTGTTGCTCAAACGGCCATGCCTGCGAATCAAGACGGCGGGTGCGAGTGATTTACTCACATTTTTATTGTCAGCAGTTGTGGCCAACAAAAAAAAGTAGTTTTTTTAAAAAGTAAATCCAAGGTGCAGAAGTGTGATCTTTCACTTAATTAAACAGAAAAAAAGAGAGAAAAGGCTGTTTCGTCCCCTCAGTGCACAATTGCTACAGCAAAAATCCAATATGGCGGTTCTGGGCATTTGCCTTGCCAGCAAGATCTGCCCCCTATGCACATCTGACCAATCAGCTGTCCACTCTGAGAATGTGCAGTGATGCAAATCGGTTGTCCTAAAGAGCAATGGTGCACATTCCCACGCATTATTTTAAAAAATATGGGGAAAGTCGCTAAAGCTTTTCCCACAGAATATTTGGAGTTTCTGCCCCCCTCCTTCCAAACACTGCAAATCGCTGTAGGATCTCATTGAGACAAAATGTACTCCCTGCAAATTCTATGAGGAGTATTTTCACCATCTAGACAAGTCCTAAAATTATTTTAATTACTCTGCAACTAGTCTTTTTTTTTTTTTAATACTGGCACCAGTCTCTTTTATGCGGCACTTTGGCAATATTTATTAATATCTAGATGTCCTGGGAAATATGTCTGTGTGTCTTACTTTGGTAGTTTATATATTTCATCTATCTATCTATCATCTTCCCGCATCTCGTGAGATGGGACTCAAAGCAGAAGGCAGCTCACATCAGGTTAGGAGCAAAATACACAGAAAACCTATATTATACAAAAGTTTAAAAAGCATTAACTTTCTAACACTTTCTAACACTTCTGTTAGAAATGCTAAATTACAACAGTTAAAAATCAAAACATAGTAAACATAATAAAAAGATGAAAAACTACATTATTATTATTATTATTATTATTATTATTTCTTATGCTCCTCTGCCTATGGATCGAGATGGAGAACAACAAATCAACACATAAACATAATGTCAGTTAAAAACACATATCAGTTAAAAAAACATATCAATGTAAAAGAACAAGTAAAACCAAGACATTTTAAAACAATCAATACACAATTTTAAATTCACAATTTAAAATCATCTGAATAGGCCTGCAAGAAGAGACTGGTCTTTAATACTGCTTTGAATTGAATTCAACATATTCAGCTGTCATAGTTCTTCTGGCAGGCCATTCCACAGTCTAGGGGCAGCTGAAGAAAAAGTATTTTGGGTGACAGTTGCCAACCTAGTCTGGGCTGACTGGAGCAAATGTCCCCCACAGGACCTAAGTGTATGGGGCAGATTATACGGGAGAAGGCGATCCCATAAGTAACCTGGACCCAAACCATGTAGGGGTTTAACACCTTGAGTTTTTTCATGATCAGTGCTTTAAGTTTGGCAATTAATGTAGTAAAATGTTAAACAATTTAAATTAGCTGAGCAACTGAAATGAAATGATCACTATCTTGTGTTTTGAAATGAACTGGCACAGGACTCTGTTCTTATATTGCTGTTCTTGTTGTGAGCCACTTTGCATACCTTGATGTGAGAAATCATCTTCAATGATCATCATCCCTATCATTTGGGAAGGTTGTCAGGACTGCTTTTCCCCCTCCTTCCCTCCCTCCCTCTCCACCCCTCCCTCAATAGGGCAAAAGTACATGCAATAACCTGTTCCTTTTCTTCAGGGAAAGGAGGAGGGTGGACAAAGGACTGTGAAAAGAACTGAAGATAGCTGATGTAGCAACCTCTTCTTCCCACTTGTTTGGCTCATTTTAAAGGTAATAATTTATCAGAATCAGGCTGCAACAATCTGGAAAGCCTAGGCTGGGAAGTCCAGACATTTTATGGTGGGAAAGCTAGCTATACAGCTAAAGCTAATTAACTAGATAACTCTATGCACCTGGAAAATCTACTATCTGGCAAATTAATTCCTTGAAATGCAAAGTGCATGTTGAGTACTAGTATTTTGTCTCAGCCTTCATGAATAACAGGCTTCTGACCTTGATTCTAAAAAATAACTTATGACTCCCAGTTTTTCTGTGGAAAAGGTTTTACACAGGTAGGGAAGGTTGCTTCAGATGGTCTCCTTTAAAAAAAAAGAAGAAGAAGAAGAAGAAGCAAACAAGGCAGGATGTAAATATTTGAAAACAAAGAAAGATGGGGCCATACCTCACTGGCTGAGCACATCAGGTTCAGTCTCTGGCATCTCCAGGTAAGCAAGAGGGGTATCAGGTAGCAGGGCAGGGGAAGGCCTCTCTGCCTGAGACCTCAGAGAGGTGCTACCAATCAGGTAAACAGCACTGATCTCAAGATGCAGCATTAATAAAGCAGCTTTAAGGTTTTTTATGTCTTGTTCCTCTTGTACTAGCTGCACGTACCCAAGATTTCAGTGAAGGGATCTTGTCCTTCGAAAAATTCTCTGAAGACTTCATCCGCATCCCGAAAGGTGAACATGAGATCAGGAGTCCCCGTTGAGCTCTGATAAACCCCAGTTCCTTGCAGTAAGCAAACCAGGCACTAGTCATTGACATCATCATTAATACCACTGGCCAAATAATGTCTTGTGGTACCTTAAAGATTAATAAATGCTATTTGGCATAAGCTTTTGGGGACAGCAGCCCATTTCATAAAGTGCATGGAAGATTGCCTTGGTTGGCAGATCATTATGCACATGCCTGGGTAGATAGGGGAATGGATGCTGAAGGGTTGTACTCTTTCGTGAGAGGGTATTGAAATATGAAGAATAAGAACAGTAATCATTACTTGTCAGTGGCCGTACAGAATTGTAGTTGGGTGAATTCCAAAAGAGGTTCAACTCTGTGTCCCATGGCTTAAATATGAGTTTCTAAAAATCATATTACATGTGTTTATCAACTCATCAGTACAAGAATGCTTGTGGTACCACCCAATTACTGTTTAGTAATGGCCACTATTTAGGTAATGAGCACTATTTGTATCTAATTGCATTTCATTTCCCTCTGATCTCATTGCACTCATGCTCTGAACAAGGAAGGCTACAGACATGCACTACTTTGCCCAAACCATGGGCCATCCTTGCCTCAGTGATCACTATCCTCCATCCACCTAAGCATTTGTGGAATAACTGGCCAAGTAAGGGAACACTCCATGCATATGATGGAGTAGTCTTTAAAATGTCATGAGACTGCTGTTTTTGTTGGAACAGATAAGCTCAACTACACAATTTCCCCCTCCCCATCTGGAAAACGCCATGATTTCTCAGCTTCCCTGGGAGTGAGGAAAGAGTACAGAGGGTTTGCTATGGACAGATGATGCTAGGAGTGATCCATTTTGTTACAAGGTGTAAATTCCAGAAGGAAAAGGTCCCTGCTAAATGTAGAGTAGCAAGATGGCAGGAGGTGCCTTAACCACAAAGGAACACAACTCAAGGGAACCATAGTCCCTGGAATTCACAACAAAAGGGTCTGTCCATGCATTTCTTGCAAACACCTGTCAGATAAGACAAGAGGAAGTCCTAAGAATGAGAACGCAAGCATTAGCAGCAATAACAAAACAATCCACAAATGGACATAACAGAGAAGCAATGATCAATTATTATTATTATTATTATTTTAAAAATCCAGCTCTGTTCTGAGCCCCCTGGCTCTTCATCAGGGGGAATGTGTATGCCACCAAGCCCTACAGTGTGGCAGAGTGACCATCTCAGGATACAGAGGCTAAGGCTTAGGGAGTGCTGGAGAGGCACTGGGGGGGGGGTACGGCTGTTTGTGCCATATGGTCTGCCCTTCACTCCTTCAGATAGCCTGTTAGAAAGACAGAGCATAAGAGAGTGGTCTGTGACTTCACTGCCACTCCAATTGTTCTCCATATGGACAGTGGAATGGAGGGTGGCTGCCCTCTTGTCCTTCACCCCAGGAAGAAAACTGACTTGGACTAGTCCTCCATCAAAGAAATCTTCCAGGTGCAAGCATGGTTTGGCATGTGTTAGGTAAGACACCAGCCTGAGGTGCTAAACCTACCATTTCTAGGTGGAGGTGCTAACTGTGAGAACTGAGACCAGATCTAAGGCATGTAGTGCATCCCAGGTTTACTGGGAGAGTATCTCCCTTGTGACAGAGAAACCTCCTTTGAATCATCAAGAGGCAGGGTGCTTACCTGTGCTCAGGCCCATAAGCCCCTCAATCCCATAGAGGTCATAAAGATCTCGCTTATAATCTGGAAGAGAGAAGGAACATGCTGACACCAGTTCAATTCTTAAACAGATCCAGCTTTTACTAGAAACTAGTACAAGTTCTACAATGCCATGGAGATACCCCATCTCCTTGTTCCAGCACTGACACCCCAAGGCCATAGCCAGCTGCAGAAAAGCATTCCATGGTAGAAAAAGTGGACTTCTAGAAGTACCCCCCGGCTCATTTCTTTTGTTCTCCCCACCACCAGCGCCAAAGAGATGGGAGGGAGAGAAGAAAGGAAGGCTGGCCAGCCAGGTAATTTCAGATGAGTCTAGGTGAGTAGGGTAATAATCTGACTGTAACTCATGTGGGATGGAGTGTAATTAGGCCAAGCTTTTACTTGCATGACCTGCAGGGATTGAAAACACAGAGCCAGCTGCATCTCAAGGAGAGGTCTGGGAAATTACAGAGAATGCTTGGGGGTGGGGGTGGAGACAAGTGGGCAGGCAGCAGGACTACAGGAACAACTCAAGAGCTCGAATACCTCAATAGAATGTATGGCAATAGAGGGAATGGAAAGAAGGGTCTGGCCTAGTGGTTCTTAACCATTGGTCCACGGACTCCTGGGGGCTGCAGTGTCCTCACAGGGGGTCTGGGAAGGCTTGAAGGCTGCTCAGCCCACGTGACAGGAGCCAAGGCAAAGGCTGGCTGGCTTGGCCTGTGCATTGCTGTTCAATCCTCTCCAGCCACAAATTTGCAAGAAAAAGCAGAAGAAAAATCGTCCCTCCCCTCCAGTGCCTCTGTGGGAAGGGTTAATGGATGGAGTAATTGTGTTGTTGTTGTTGTTGTTGTTCGGGTTTAAAATCTTGAGTTAAGTCTTGGGGGCCTGCAGCAACAAAAGATAATTAAAGGGGGTCCCTGGTAAAGAAAAAGTTAAGAGCCACTGGTTTGGCCTCTTACTGTCTGACAGCACTTCGTATGCTTCTGCTATCTCCTTGAATTTCTTCTCAGCATATTCCTTGTTTCCTGGGTTTTTATCTGGATGCCATTTCAGTGCATTCTTCCTATAGCTACAACATTCCAGGTAGAAAGAAAAAGAGAGGAGAAGGAGAGCTGTCTGTAGGTTTTATAATCTAGATAAACTAGAATTTCCTAATCTGGTGCTCTCTGGACATACTGGATTACAGCTCCCACCTTTCCCAGCCAGCATGACCCAATATCTGTGGAGAGCACCAGATAAAAGAAAGTTTACATAAACAATCACTGGCTCATGGCATTTTGGGGCAAACAAGACGGTACCTGCCTCCCCTCCCCCTCCCCATTGCTCCAACAAAATTCAATCAGATGGGCTGTTGAATGTTTCTTGAGTACCGCCAATGGGACAATGTCCCTCATTGTTCATGTGGACAGCCTGTTAGCTTAGGGAGTGCAGGAGAGATTAGCATCTCAGGCTCAGGGCTCACCTAACACATGTCAATTCATGCTTGCATCTGGAAGATTTATTTCCCAGAGGATGTGGCACTAGCCCAAGCCAGTTTCCTGACTGGGAGCAAAGGACAAGATGGCACCTACCCCTGTTGTAAGTTTGGACTACAGTGGAATCAGAGAATCAATTGGATTTACCTATGTGTTGACTCAATGTGCACCAATGGATTGATTTTTTTTTTCTAATTGGGACAAACCAACAGAATTCCAGCCATTGTGTGGCATACACAGTCTGCCTAATTTGCCTAATAGATCCAATTTGCCTAATAGCAGAGCTGGCCCTGACTCTTTATGGCAATTGTAACAGGAGATGTGGGTTTAGATTCCCAGTACCAAGAGTAAGATTCCTGATCTCAGAACCTGGGCTATTTATTGCTTTGAGAACTTTATCAAAGATGATTAAAAAACTGTAGTTGCAACTTGATACTTTCCAGCTCTAGGTATCTCTGTAAGCTTAAAATAGGCATTAGATGTTGCTCACTATAAGGAAATTGTTACTGTTAGAATTCAGGGTTTTTTTCTACATATAGTTGGACTTCTCATGTCAAGATTTGCTAAAGTGACAGGAAAAAAGTATTAACTATTTTTATTTCTCTTATTCCCTCTCAAAGGGTCAATGGGAAAAGCAAATAATGCTTAACTTATTAGATTTCTACAACCTGGTGCTGGATTACAATTGCCATGGCTGGGGTGATAGGAGTTGTAATGTAGCACATCTGGATGGCACCACATTGGGAATATCTGGCTTAATGTTATATAACCCCTGGAACAAGACAGTGACACTGATGATTGCCAATTAAAGGACCTCTAATAGAAGGCAACTTACGCTTTTTTAATGTCATCTGAGGAGGCAGTTTGTGGGACGTCCAGTGCTTGGTAATAGTCGACCATGGTGCTGTTTATTTTGGGCAGAGACCAGCTGTAAAGCAGAAGAAATGACTGAGTAACAATCAACATGTACAACCTGCCCACTCTCTTCAGATCTCCAGAAAACCCAACCAACATAATCTGGAGGTCTATTCCAGCAACAACCACCCTCCTCCCTCATGCGGGTTCCAAATACAAACTGTTCAAAACTCATTTGAGGCAGATGTGCAGGAAAGCCATTTCAGAGGGAGTAGAGGATCTCTCCTCCCTGCGTTTCAAACCTGGTATGCTTATGTTTCTGGAATGTCTCTCTGCTGGCCAGCTCACTGGTTTTACATCTGTAAATGCTGTTCTGAATGCAAGGCTTTTCATCTGCTTGGATTTGGGGTAAATGTTGCTGACAATGGCTGCTGACACACTGCAGAAATAATGCAGTTTGACACTGCTTTAACTGCCATGACTCAATTCTGGGATTTGTAGTTTTGTGAGACATTTAACCTTCTCAGAGAGCTCTGGTGCCACAACAATCTGTAAACCCCAGGATACTATGTAGGAACTTTATTAGACCATCCCACTAAACCCTGTTCTTTTGCTGGCGTAACTTTGCTGTTTTTATGCTGACAAAAGAACTCCCCATGCCACACTTACCTCCTATTTTGCCAAAAGGCTTCCCAGCAATGAATGAGAGGTGAACGGTGCTTTGTTCACTTTGTCGTTTGAAATCCCGCGTATTATTGCGAGAATACATAGCGTGGGAAATTTAAAAATAAAAACCACCAAGTAAAATTTACAAAAAGCACCTAACTACATTTAAAAAGTCCCAAGTAAACTGGGGAAGGTCATTAAAAGTGTGTCACCTACCTGGATGTTATGATCTCACTCAGAGGTGTTTTTGCCAGACCAGCCATTGATACTGCATTCACGTGAGTACAATGGTGCGAAGTTTCAAACACCAGCAGTGCCGGCACAAAAACACCATGGGGATCAATTGATGGCTTGAGCCATCAATAAAAAAGAATGTCTTTTTAACAGGACATTATCTCGAAAGGGCGATGTCATCTGGTACGTGTGCCCTTTTGCGATCATTAGGTGTCCTTACAACACCTTATTTGCCTTGTCTGATAACGTCCATAGTAAAAAAAGTGCCAAACTGTATTATTTCTGCAGTGTCAGCAGCCAATGTCTCCATCAGTGCTATTAAACATTAATAGAAATCAGAAATCCCCAATGTCCCCAACTTCCTCTCAGTTTTAATTGTTTTCCCCATAGTGCTCATTCAGCATCACCTTTGCTCCCAGTTCTCTTGGCTGAGTAGATCTGTCAGTTGCCAAGCATTCCCTGTGTTACTTCTGCCCTTCTTGGCCACTGCCAATCTAGAGTGAGGCCTGGTTCTAACTACAGCAGCAGCAAAAACAAAACATGGTCCCTTTCCCCCAAAGTATATTAATTATGTCAATGAGCAGGGCTGGCCATACCATTCAGTAGAATAAAGCAACTGCTTTGTGCAGCTGATCTGGGTATCACAAAATGAAAGCAAATTGTTTGTTATTTAACATTATATTATTGTATTTTTATTTCCAGGAAGAGGAACTTGGGGAATTTTTTGTCTCAGCTGCCAAATAACTTGGCTCACCTTGGGAACTATTCTCTTAACTTGGGAGTGGATGCCATTTGTTTTCTGCTTCAGGCAGCCAGTGTCTAGGGTTGGCCCAGAAGGAGAAAATTAGCTGGTTAAATTATAGCATTCACCCAGTATTATAATTCTCTTCCTTTTTATGGACAAAATGGAGAGACAGTGCACTAAGAAGGGATCTGAATGTGGAGACAGTTGCCACCTCTCACAGAAAAGAAGCTCTTATTACCTGTTTCCATATATTTACACAGCAATTTTATGCTTATCTGTTCAGAAGCAAGTGCCATTAGGTTCAATAGAACTGACTTCTAAGAAAGTACCATAGTAGATACTGGTAAAGAGTTGCAGCCTGCATGGAAATGGATTGACTCATGAAAGGAAGCCACAGCCTTGAGTTTGAAAGACCCATACAAAGCTGTTAACAGCAGGATCGATTGGAGTTGTCTCATTCACAGAGCAGCCATTAAGTCAAAGTCAACTACTGGTAGATAGCAAGCACATAACAACAACTAACACTGGATATAAGGGGGGGGGGAATGAAAAGACAGTAGAAAATAATGGCCAGTTTGCTAAGAGGCAAACTGTGGTATGAAAAACTCTGTAAGGTCCACAGCGGAGGAGGAAGTTCCAGGTACAAATCTTACCTTTGCCATGAATTCACTACATGTTTTAAGTCACTCCCTCTGAGGCTCAAATCCTTGCCTCCTACTTTAACTCTGGAATATGCCAGATATTAATATTGATAAAGTTATACTGTATAATGAATGTGAACATTTTTTAACACTTGGAAGCACAATGGAAACATTGTGATGATGATGATGATGATTCATCTGTTTTGTTGATGGAATCCGTAGTAAATGGCACATATCTCTTCTTCCTTCCACACCCTACCGTAACCCTTTCTAAAGCAAATATATATGTATATATAAAAGTTAACTAAGGAGCCAGTGTGGCATAGTGGTTTGAGGGTTGGACTATAACTGGAGACCAGGGTTCAAATTCTCATTTAGCCATGAAAACACATGGAATGATGATCTTGGGCAAGTCACACACTCTCAACTTCATAAAACACCATGATAGGTTCATCTTAGGATCACCATAAGTTGGAAATGACTTGAAGGCATACAACAACAGCAAAGTTAACAAGTTCCTTAGAGTTTGTATAATTCAACTGTGAGAGCATCCTTCTTCCCATTTTTTAAAAAGAAGTGGCTGACAGCAGCAAAGCAACCTATTCCACAATGCTTGGCGATTGTGTAAACGTTCACTTTGTTGATGTTTTTTTTAATTCTCTCAAGGCTGTCCTGTAGTGGTATGTCTTTCTATGCACACAGGAAAAATAGGTGAGCCTAAGCTAATCTACCTGCCTTTATAAGCATCACACTCCCACTATCTTTTGCAAAAAAAAAAAAAAATAGAATGCAGTGCTATGAAAACTATGCTATTCTGCTGGGGTGTGACTTTAGTTGTGCAGAAAGGTGCCAAGTGAGTAGTCAAGTGCAACTGTTATAGTGTGAAGATCTTTTTACAGCGGCTGACAAAGAGCTGGCAGGAGTATAAAGAGACAAACCAGCATCTTTTTCAAGAATAGTGAGAGCCCTAGGAAACAGCTGTGGAGGTTAGGTAGAGCTACAGGAGGAAGACACAGTTCCCATAAGCCCCCAAGTCTCTTAAAATCACACCCCCACCAAATTTTACTGAGGGCTTGTCTACACCAGTGAAAAAACCCAACAGCCCCCCCCTCCGAATCCAGCCCGATAATGCCACACTATGTACAGCCTTTCCCTCGAATCTGGTGCGATAATGCCACACAATTTACAGCTTTAATTACACCAGACTCAGGGAGTATTCCTTAATTCGAGTTTTAGAAAACTCACAGTTTTCTTCAGAGTTTGCTTGAAACTCTGGAGAAAACATACGTGTGAACAAGTCAGCCACACTGGATTCTGATGTGAGGGGAGTTAGGAAAAGCAGGACAAGTACTCCCTGAGGTGCAATCATTCCCCCCCTTCTCAGCAACAGTTCTCATTCAAGTGGCAGAACCCCAGCAATAGTTGCTCTCTCTGAAGCTAGAACGGGTGCCCCGCCCTGCCATTCTGAGGCTAGCCGCCTGTTCTGGCTTCAGAGAGCACGACTATCAATGGGCTTTGCTTTTCCAGTATACAATCAACTCTCTGAGTTTCTGTGATTAGGAAATGGCCAAATATGGCGCTGCAGCCTCCCGCTCTTCCGGAACAGTATCGGCAGGGGGACAGCGTCATCCAAAATGGGCCCCCTGCCACGCAGCAGCCTCGTAACGGGACGAGGCTGCTTGCGTTACAAATCACCGTCCGAAAAAGTCCATAGGTTGGTAAAGCAACACTTCATGAGTTACTAGCAGAACCAGATATGCCACTTTTGAGTTGACAGGCATTCCTCTCATAGTGTGGAAGAGGAGGGCCACTTTTACTGAGATATGCTCTCCAGTAAAGCTGGAAAGAACACCTTCTACTATCTCTAAGCTGGTGGGTTGGATTCTCCCTGGCCAGGTTGTTCCAGGTTGCATCATTACTGGAGGATCCCTCCCCCAGCAGTTTGGCCTTAAAAATTGGCCATTATTGCTTTAGATGGTGGATATGATCACAGATCACAGAAAGCAATAGTGTGGGTAAATTGTTTTTTGTTGCTCAAGCCACAAATAGCAAAGCAGACAACAAAACAAACCATGGCTTATCTTCTGGTTTGCATCTCTCTCACCATCACCTCCTGTTTCAAGATGGGAAGCCTGGAAAACAAGCCAGGCATAAGCCACAATTTTGAGTTAGCATGCCACTGCAGACAATGGATTTTAAAAGCCAGAATTCACAATCCAAAAACAAACTGTGTGTTCAGCTGGTGGTTTGTGGCTGATTAACAAACCATGGTTTGTTAACAGAGGCAGATTTTCACATCTCAATAAACCACCACACAATGGGCACATTTATGGCATGAATTTAGCCATTTAGTACAAGCTGCTGCAGCAAGCTACAATCAACATAATTTGTTGGACCTACTCTACAGCATGTATCCATCTAGCATCTGCCCTACATTGTCCATACTCAAGTCTTAAGTTATTAATATGTAATTAATGCACTATGATGACACTGCATTCTGAAGACCTGGTTAAAGTAGCTTTGATTATTATCATTATTTTTAAAGCTGCAATATGGTGATAGCTTCAAATCCCATCACATTGCTAGGAATATAAACACATCAATCATAAGTGCATATATAGTACTCTGAAGTAAATTCCATTTAAATCGATTAGGTTTCTTTCCATGTAAATATATGTAGAGTAGAAACTGTGTACATGATTGAGGGGCAATTACTTTAAAATATTAGGATAGGTCACCCATGTTCATCCATCACTGAATTGTTATTTTGGCTTGCGATTAAAGAATGCAGATACCAACATAAAATAGAATAAAATAATAAAATAAAATAAAATAAAATAAAAGTTTCCTCCTGGACCTGATATGTACATTTTAGGACCTCTCTATAAATCCTAGTTTGCTCCATCTGCTCCTCTGGAGATTTATGCCTTGTTACGCCCTAACACATGACCTTCCTGCTGTGAGGTTCAGCATTCATCTCAGTGCTTCAGCAGAGCTTGGGGAAATATCTGTTCGGACTTCCAGTTCCCCAAATCGCCCTCCCTGCATGGCCAATGACTATGCTGGCTGGGGTATTCTGCAAGTGTAGCCTAAAATGGAATTTCTCCAGGCTCTATCCTTCAGAAGAGAGAGAATGAAAGAGAGTGTAATTGTCTACATTGTAGGCTCATTGTCAGTGGCTCTTCATACCTGCCCTGTGAAAGCCTCAGTTTCTGCCTAGTTGCCTTGAGCATAGGAAGGGACAGTAGGAGCTCTCCATCATCCTTTTACAATCATCCTCTCTTGATGAGCATGTACTGCAGCCAATGGCAAACTTCTGCAGATTGTGATGTCAGGGATGTGAGGCTGAAAGCTCCTAGTCATGGCCAAGTTGACTGATAGCAGGAGCAGATGGTAACAGAGAGAGTGGGATTCCAAGCAGGGGAAACAGATGTCACAGTGCAGCAACCAGAGCCTACATTCTGGGACTAACCCCTGATGTAGGTATTCAATTGTCGGGAATATGTGGTGTATCACATGACACTGTACAGCTGTAAACGTCCATAATGCAAAGCCACTATGGGTCACCCAATAACATTCATGTTTTTATCATTGTCTTCCCATTCAGTCCAGAGCTTACCAGGGCTTGGCCAGAAGGACATGGTCACTGAAATGGCAAGACCTAACCCTAGAACAGGCCTGCATAACATACGGCCCATGGGCTGCGTGCAGCCTGGCAAAGGATTTTGTGTGGCCCATGAAGAGAGGATTATTTTCTCCTACTGTCCCTTCCTATGTTCAAGGCAACTAGGCAGAAACTGAGGCTTTCACAGGGCAGGTATGAAGTTTATCTCATCTCCTCCCCCTGGGTCACGATGGCTGCCAATCCTTTTAAAAATAATCAAAACCCAAAACAACCAATTAAAACCAGCACCGACAAATACGTAAAAACGCTTGCCTGGTTGCACCCCACACTGGTGGGGAAGAAGGTGCAGCCAGGTGCAGACAGGTCCTTGTTACTGGGAAGCTGAGGTAGGAAGCTGCCTGGCAGGTAAGGGAGGTCTGTTGCCTACTTAGCTGGCTTTAGCAGTGGCAGCTGCGGCCTTTGGCAGCTAGGGAAGCCCCCCTCGACCCTAGCTTCCCTATGGCCACTGCTGGTCAATCACAGCCCATTCAAGGAGCAGGAGCTGGCTACTGAGCGGCAGCCTTTGGAGGCTCTCAGGGAGAGGCACACGAGAAAGAGCAGCCGAGCCAGGGAAGGCAAAGGCAAGCCCCTCCCCTTCTCCCATGCCTTTCCTATGTGCAGCTCTTAGAAGTTTAGCCTGTTTTAATTTTGGCCATTAACTACTACCAAGTTGTGCAGGTCTGCCCTAGAGCATATGAAAAAATAATTTTAAAAGAATGCCTCTCTGAACATCTACAGAGTACAGTTGTCCCTCCACATTCGCAGGGGTTAGGGGCATGAGACCCCCGCAAATGTGAAAAAACCACAAATAAAAACTAGGTCATGCCACCGCCCTCCCGCAACCCCCGCCCCCTCCTGCCGCCCCCAGGAGCAGCGACGGGGCTACCCAAGCCTCATCACTGCTTCCTCCCACCCACTCCCCCCCCCCGAGCAGCAACCCA
Organism: Gambelia wislizenii; assembly: GCA_030847615.1. Classification (NCBI taxonomy): domain Eukaryota; kingdom Metazoa; phylum Chordata; class Lepidosauria; order Squamata; family Crotaphytidae; genus Gambelia; species Gambelia wislizenii. The sequence goes on along the minus strand of JAUMIR010000001.1, from coordinate 334,837,806 downwards.
TTGCAGTTTTTTGGATGGCGGGGGAAGGGGACACTCCCAAAACCGCGAATAGTCAAAACTGCGAATCTTAAAGCCGCGAATGTGGAGGGGCAACTGTATTATTTTCTCACCACTGGGGAACTAATACCTATATCCATATATCTAGGATTAAAAGGCTGGGCTTTTTGTTAAAAGGTACTGTTTCCAGGCTAGTTTGATCTAGATTTTTAAACCAGCTACTTAATGTATGCATCAGAACACCATGGCTGGGGAGTTCTATTCACAAATGATTGAAAAAGAAGCATACTTTACAAATTATCAAAATGTGTGCAGGGGGTTTCATAGGTCTTTGCTTGTGAATGTGTCTATGGAGATTATCAAACGTACTAAATACTGCGTTATAACAATGCCAGGAGATCGCTAAAGGGCTTCCTTTTCAGATGATGTCATTCCCCTCTCATAATGCTCCCATTCTGCTGGCGCTGCTTTTTATTAACGGGATAAGCCATCAATGGATCCACCATTCCGTTTCTGTCATGGAATGTCCTGCGAGTGAAAAGGTGCTCCTTGTGCTGGTGAGATCCCAGTGTCAATGGGAGATCACTGCCAGAACACTTTCTGGTGAGATCAGGACATCCAGGTAAGTGACACACTTTTTGTATCCTCCCTGGGTTACTTGTAAAGTTTTAAGTGTGTTTTTGTGCTTGCTGTCACTTTTTTGTTTGTATTTTTCTTTTTCTTTTTGAATTTCCTGTGCTCTCATCTTCTTGTGAGAACCAGTGGGATTTAATTCCAGGAAGTGAACGGAGCTCCATTAGAGCTCTATTCACTCCTTGGCTGCCCTGTGGTGTGAACAAGGTGGGTCTGAAAAGTTATTCTTTTTTGTCATTACAGGGATGGGAGGGGGGCAGGAGAGGAGATTGTGGGATAGGAATGCTTTTTCATTCCTGTCTGATAATCTCCTATGAAACCATTTTTTAAAAAAATTCCCAAACTATTGTGGGCTACCAAAAGCTACATTTCTGAGTTGTGGACAAATGGCATTGGATAACAATCTCAGCACTCATTCTAGTGTGTGCTTGTGAAAGCAAATAATGCAACAAATGAAGATGCCAGAAGACCCTCAGCCCTCTTTCCTCTATCTCTCTGTACATGTGTGCCTGGGAAAAAGATTCCGCGAACTTTCTCAATACGAACTGTACATATAGTTATTAGTAAATGATACATGTCATACAATGAATGGGTACAGATAATGAATAGGTGGTATATGTAACGCCCCACTAATTGTGCTATAAAGGAAGCTTGAGACAGGCAATAATTCAGTAGCAATCATAGTTAACATACCTGTCTTGCAGAATAATTAACATACCTGGCCAGTTCTGCTTTGGGGGAGATGATTTATGTGATCTGTGATTTCACTAGAGTAGTTAATCCTTCTGCTGATGCAGGTCACACATATTTGACTTCAGTCATTATGTTCATAACTGCCATGGCCGATGCATCTTCTGGTGATATACCCTTCTGGCGATAAGCTTCTTTGTATTCAACTAGGCTGGGCCTTGGATAGCAGACACTCTGCTGCCAAAGCCATAGGCAAAGCCTTACCAGTTCAGTAGGACTTGTCAGAACTTGTGCTCTACTGGCACACCCTTCCATAACCTCAGGCCACTTCTATGTCAGGCCACTTCTAGGTGGCAGATTAGGACTTTGTGGGTACCAGATCCCCTTTCCCCCAGATGAGGATGGAGGCTGATCCTAGGACTGTGTTCCTCAAAAAAGATGTGCTCTGAGAAATACCTGGATTTCTTTCCTACAAAGAAAGGGGCAGTCACAAAAGAACTCCCTTCTGATCTATTGCAAAGAAAAGCACCCAGAGTTCAACCGGTGGATCCCCACCTACCTTCTACCCACCTCAGCTATGAGGGATAATACATATACTTTGCTCTAAACAGGGCCTACGCTGTTGAATTTAAACTCAAGTTTACTAAGCTACAGTTTAGGGTCTCAGGTTATGAGAGGCTCCGAATTTAAAAAAAAAACACAAAAAATACTGTATTGGTAAAAGAAAATAAAGAAATTGAAAACTATTCTAGTCTTTTTTACCATTTGTGTCAGAATAATATACTTTTTGGGTGATGGGCATACATCCTGTTAAACCTGACCTAGTTTTGTGCCTCAACAAACTTAACTTGTTGAGAAAAGGACCAGAGTCATCAAGGTGGAGTGTGCTAATCCCCTCTTGGACACTCTTGGCCATGACTCATACTCTAAAACAGTAACCAGAACAGCCATTATCCCCACAAATGTCTCTCCTCACATTGTTCCTTTCCCACAATAAAGAGGCTGCCATAAACCTATCAACCTTGATATCTCAACCATTAGCAGCAATTAATGAAGTTGGAGTTTCCTTTGTTTAACTATGAGAAACTCATCCAAGTATTGTTGTACACTCAAAACACCCCTTTGAGATAAAAAGATGGGCATAAATTATAGTCCCAAACAATAGCCATCTGTACAGAGTTCTTCATGCACCATCATTCTGCTGGACTGCTGTGGCATCCTTAGCTTCTTGCCTGAGTCTTCTTTGCTCCATGAACTTCTGCTCTTCAGGACTGGTAATTATAGCCCATATTTCCCTGGATGTATTCCTCCATCCAAATCTCTCTGCCTTAATTCTCCATTAGAATAAGGGTAGCAATCAGGTATGATTCCTAATGATTACAATTACAATATAGCTCTTTTTAGTAACAAATACAGTATTAGGAAACAAGTTGGCAATGCAAATACAGTTGTCCCTTCATATTCGCTGTGGTTTGGTTCCAGGACCTCCCATGGATACCAAAATCCGTGAATACTCAAGTCTCATTATATGCAATGGCATAGCAAAATTGTGTCCCTTATATAAGTTGGCAAAATCAAGGTTTGCTTTTTGGATTATTATTTTTTTAAAGAATATTTTCAAGCCGTGAATGCTTAAATCCATGGATACCAAATCCGTGGATATAGAGTAACAACTGTACAGTAAATCCACAACAATTGATAATGTTTAAGTTATGTCTCAGGAATCATAGAATCATAGAATTGTAGAGTTGGAAGAGACCACAAGGGCCATCCAGTCCAACCCCCTGCCATGCAGGAAATCATGATCAAAGCATCCCTGACAGATGGCCATCCAGCCTCTGTTTAAAGACCTCCAAGGAAGGAGACCCCACCACGCTCTGCGGGAGTGTTTCCACTGCCAAACAGCTCTTACTGTCAGAAAGTTCCTTCTAATGTTGAGGTGGAATCTCTGTTCCTGGAGCTTGCATCCATTGCTCCGTGTTCTAGTCTCAGGAACAGCAGAAAACAAGCCTGCTCCATCCTCAACATGACACCCCTTCAAATACTTAAACAGGGCTATCATATCACCCCTTAACCGTCTTTATTTTCTCATTTTGTGGTTAAAGTTTATTTTGCTTCTTTTTGAATAATAATAATATAATAAATCATGTCTAGCCATACTAGTAAATATTATCATGACGAACAGTAAAATATGACGCTACTTACAAACAAAGATCTGTGAAATTCCCAACAGTAATCTTATTTTTCTTGCCTTCAGTAACGTTTGTGGCTGGATTAAGTATTATTCCCTAAAACCTTGGGGCGTTTACACAATGAAAATGTCATGAGATGAACTTGGGGCGTTTACACAATGAAAATGTCATGAGATGGTTGTCCATACGTTCATTGTGACAATCTTGAGCTTTTCAGAAGGGGGGACTACCATATATCCTCCAAGGAGCATGACGTTCCGTACCTCAGTTTGTCCCGTGTTTTTAAAAAAGTCTCAGGAGGTTGTGGAAAATCGGATGTGAACAGGTCAGAACAAAATATCTCAGGAGTAGGTGATGGCCAAAATTGAGGTGGACAGGGGCGGGCACAGAGTTCAGAGAAGGAGGGCTCAGTCACCCTCCCCGTCCCCTACACGGAAGCTTGTTTTATTTTAATGGATTCTCTCCCTGCCAAACCAGGGTCTCCCCGTTCACCTCTCCTTTTGACTTCCCTAACCTTCCGCTGCACCAACAAAGCTTGTGTTTTTAAAAGGCTTGTGTCTCTGTGCCGTCAATCTCCCTTTAAATGGATTTGTACATTTATTTGGCATTTACCTCTGTGGCAAGCCCATCAGGGGATTTTTTTCAATGAAATTGTGCAGAGGGGGTTGCCTTCGCCCTCCTTCTCTGACCAATGCAGAAGCTTGAACAAACATTTGTGGCAGCCAATAGCATCGCTCATGATGGGAAACTCTAAAGGAAGTACGTCACCAAGGTTGTGAAAAAACGAGTAATTGCATCCTTGACCGACAACTAAAAAAAATAATATCCCGGAACCTTTCCCCATGTAAACAAACAAACAAACAAACAAAAAACCCCATAGGATACTATGTCTCAGGATCTTGCTTTTGTCACGGAAAAGGTTGTTGTGTAAACAACAATCCCGAGATATTGTTCATCCAGTGACAAATCGTGTAAACAACAAGGGACAAACTTGGGATCAGGAAATTCCATTTCTCCCCATGATAAAAACTGTCGTGTAACTGACATCCTTGTAAAGTTTTATAATACTCCTATGGTTGCTGCTAAGTGTCATGACTTTGGGCTCATTAAGGCTAATTACAGTTAGATTTTTAGAAGATGTTCTCCTTAAAGTGAAGTAGGTCCTCCTATGGATGTTTTTACTAGCTCCATTAGTTTTAAAAATGTTTAAATTAAATATTGATATTTCAACCAAACCTGACTTCCCAAGATGAAATAGTTTTACATTACCTGGGAAAAACTGTCTTTCTTGGTCTTCTTGTTTCTTGATCTTGATCCAATCTGCTTTTACATTGTACTACTGTTTAGATACTAATCAGTTTGCTCCTCTATTGAAGTACTGTCTAGATATCTCATCTTATCCATGAAATATTAAGATGTATATTGGTTAAATTGGGGGTTGTTCTATTGGCAACATGTTTGTTAATCAACTGTAGACCAACATCAGTACTGTATGATACATTCTTGTAACTGAAACATTATCAATTGTTGTGGATTTGTTATACAGTATTTGCATTGCCAACTTGTTTAATATTGTATTCGTTACTAAAAGGAGCTATATTGTAATAGTAATAATTAGGAATCATACCTGATTGCTATCTTTATTCTAGTGTGTAATTCAGGGCCATCCTGAACTGTTTTGTGGTTAATTCTCTGTTAGCCTTGTGGCGTCTCTTGTGAGTTTGAGTGTGGATGCTTCCATGTTTATTTTCCAATAAAAAACATTTTATTTCACTTTAAACTCAGAGTCTCTGCCATGGGTATTGGTATACACAGGGGCAAAGGTCCCACTGGCCTCTCACAGCCATATATAAGTTTGAGCTAATTTAAATCCCCCAACTCAGTATCATAGTTTTTGTGTCCCAAATGGATCCCCACAGACCCCCAGCAATTCGGGTAACAAGAGAAATGTGGGATATAAATTTAAATAAATAAATATCTTATGCTGGGCCTATCAAAAACACAGGAGCACAGGAACCCCATTAAGGCAACTGGTTGTTACCCCCATATGTTTAAAAACCTCCAAAGAAGGAGACTCCACCATACTCCAAGGCAGCATATTCCACTGTCAAACAGCTCTTACTATCATGAAATTCTTCCTAATATTTAGGTGGAATCTCTTTTCCTGCAGTTTGAGTCCATTGCTCCGTGTCCTAGTCTCTGGGGCAGTAGAAAACAAGCTTGCTCCAGTGGCATAGGGGGCAGTCTGACAAGTGTATTGAGAAGGGCGGCAAACTCAAGGACTGCCCCAGGCAGCAAAAGCTCTAGGTATGCCATTGGTGGCCAGTCTACATTGCTTGAAATACAAAAAGAAATGCATCACCACAAGAGGGGGAAAGATCACAGACCTGCATATGGAGGATAGCTCAACCAAGTGGAAGAGACTGTGAGCAGGAATAACATGCACTCTCTCAACCTACTATGCATGTGCTCCCAGTTGAAGGGCAAATTCTAGGCCTCTCCCTGCTCTCCTTTCTAAAGTTCCTCTGTCTCTAAACCAGACTTAAGCTGGACAGCCAGGCAAACAGAGGATTGTTCTCTGTAGGGTAGGACATACGACTATCCTAATGTGAGAGGGCTAGTCAGAGAGTATGACAGGCTGAAGCACAGTGGCTGTTCCTTTCTTTGCTCAGTCAGCTTCTCTGTTCCTTGAGGGGCATTCATAGGGAGGGAAGGATCATAGAATCATAGAATTGCAGAGTTGGAAGAGACCATGAGGGCCATCCAGTCCAACCCCCCTGCCACGCAGGAAATCACAATCAAAGCATCCCCGACAGATGGCCATCCAGCCTCTGTTTAAAGACCTCCAAGGAAGGAGACCCCACCACGCTCTGCGGGAGTGTGTTCCACTGCCGAACAGCTCTTACTGTCAAAAAGTTCCTCCTCATGTTGAGGTGGAATCTCTGTTCCTGGCGCTTGCACCCATTGCTCCGTGTTCCAGTCTCTGGAGCAGCAGAAAACAACCCTGCTCCATCCTCAGCATGACATCCCTTCAAATACTTAAACAGGGCTATCATATCGCCTCTAAACCGTCTTTTTTCCAGGCTAAACATACCCAGCTCCCTAAGTCTCTCCTCATAAGGCATCGTTTCCAGACCTTTCACCATTTTAGTTGCCCTTCTCTGGACACGCTCCAATTTGTCAATATCCTTTCTGAATTGTGGTGCCCAGAACTGGACACAGTATTCTAAGTGAGGTCTGACCAAGGCAGAATAGAGCAGCACTATTACTTCCCTTGATCTAGACACTATACTTCTATTGATACAGCCCAAAATTGCATTGGCCTTTTTAGCTGCCGCATCACACTGTTGGCTCATGATTCAACTTGTGGTCTACTAGGACTCCTAGATCCCTTTCGCACGTAGTCTCATTCAGCCAGGTCTCTCCCATCCTATATTTATGCATTTCATTTTTCCGCCCTAAATGCAGTACTTTACATTTCTCCGTATTGAATTTCATTTTGTTAGCTTTGGCCCAGCTCTCCAGTCTATCCAGGTCATTCTGAATTTTGATCCTGTCCTCTAGGGTATTAGCTACTCCTCCCAATTTGGTGTCATCTGCAAATTTGATAAGTATGCCCCTAATTCCCTCATCTAAGTCATTGATAAAGATGTTGAATAGCACTGGGCCCAGGACAGAACCCTGTGGCACCCCACTGGTCACATCTTTCCAAGACGAAGAGGAGCCACTGCTGAGCACCCTTTGGGTTCGGCCGGTCAACCAATTACAAATCCATTGAACAGTTAACTTGTCTAGCCCATATTCTACAAGCTTGTTTGCAAGAATGTCATGGGGAACCTTGTCAAAGGCCTTACTGAAATCAAGGTATGCAATGTCCACAGCATTCCCTTCATCTACCAAGCTGGTACCTTTATCAAAAAAAGAGATCAGATTAGTCTGGCATGACTTGTTTCTCTGAAACCCATGTTGACTTTTTGTGATTATGGCATTGCCTTCTAAATGTTCACAGACTCTCTGTTTAATGATCTGTTCTAGAATCTTCCCTGGTATTGATGTCAGACTAACTGGACGATAGTTGTTGGGATCCTCTTTTTTCCCCTTTTTGAAGATGGGAACAACGTTTGCCCTCCTCCAGTCTGCTGGGACTTCTCCTGTTCTCCAGGAGTTCTCAAATATTATTGCCAATGGCTCTGAGATTATATTTGCCAGCTCTTTTAATACTCTTGGATGTAGTTCATCTGGTCCTGGAGATTTAAATTCATTTAGATTAAGAAGGTATTCCTGTACTACCTCTTTACTTATTTTCAGCTGGATTTCCCCTATTGTGTCCTCTGTTCCATTCTCCTCAGGTTGGTCCTCCTTTTCCTTTTCTGAAAACACTGAGGCAAAGAAGGTGTTGAGTAATTCTGCCTTTTCTCTGTCCCCTGTTAGCATTTTGCCATCTTCTCCACGTAGTGGCCCTATCATTTCCTTCTTCCTCCTTTTGCTGCGGACATACCCAAAAAAACCCTTTTTATTGTTCTTAACCTCCCTAGGAAGCCTGAGCTCATTCTGCGCTTTAGCTTTTCTGACTTTACTCCTACACGTGTTCGCTATCTGTTTGAATTCTTCTTTGGTGATTTCCCCCCTTTTCCATTTCCTATACATGTTCCGTTTAAAACTTAGCTCCATTGAAAGTCCTTTAGTCATCCATCCTGGTTTCTTGAGACACCTCCCATTTTTCTTCCTCAATGGTACTGTTTGAAATTGTGCCTTCAGTATCTCCCTTTTGAGAAAGTCCCATTCGTCTTGAGGTCTCTTCTCTTTTAGTATTCTTGACCATGGGATCATCCCCAGTATTTCCCTGAGTTTACTGAAATCAGCTCTCCTAAAGTCAAGAATGCGTGTCTGACTATGCCTGGCTTCTCCTTTCCATTGTATAACAAACTCCAGGAGAACATGATCACTCTCACCTAAGGATCCCACCACTTGCACCCCATTAACCAGGTCGTCTCTGTTGGTTAGGATCAGATCTAAAATAGCTGACCCCCTTGTTGCCTCTTCCACCTTTTGGACCATGAAATTGTCTTCCAGGCATGTAAGGAATTTGCTAGACCTTGTAGTTTTGGCTGAGTTAGATTGCCAGCAAATATCAGGATAGTTGAAGTCACCCATCACTACTACATCTCTCTTTTCTGCATGTATGTTCATCTGTTCTAGAAAGGCAACATCCAATTCCTCCGTCTGATTTGGCGGTCTGTAGTAGAGTCCCACAATAACATCCCTGTTGTTTCCCTCCCCTTTAATTTTTATCCAGATGCTCTCCACCTGGCTTCCAGTATTGATGTCGTGGATCACTTCACTGGTGTAAATATCCCTGACATATAATGCTATTCCTCCTCCTTTCCTGTTTGGCCTGTTTCTCCTATAAAGGTTATACCCCTCTATTCCTACATTCCAATCATGAGACTTGTCCCACCAGGTTTCAGTAACGCCTATTATATCATATTTGTTTTGTAGTGCAAGGAGTTCAAGTTCATCTTGCTTATTTCCCATGCTCTGTGCATTAGTGTAGAGACATCTGAGACCATGTGTTCCCTTTACTTGCTCCCTGTGCAAGTTTTTTTGCCTCCCACTGTTAGGTCCTTGCGCTGTTTGCCTTGTTCCCTCTATGACAGTTTGACTATTTTCTCCAGCCCTTTTGCCTTCCAGAATACTGTCTCCCTCCCCCATTTGACTCAGTTTAAAGCCCTCCTGATCAAATTCTTGAGACTGTTGGCAAAAATGTTTCTTCCAACTGTTGTAAGATGCACCCCATCTCTTGCCAGAAGTCCCCCCGCATGGAAGCGCAGTCCATGATCCAAGAATCCAATTTGTTCTCGGCGACACCATCTACGGAGCCAGTTGTTTACATCGGCTATTTTCCTCTCCCTTCTTGGACCATGCCCTTCAACTGGCAGAAGAGACGAGATGACCACCTGTGCATTCATTTCTTTCAGCTTCCTCCCCAGGGCCTCATAATCTCTTCTGATCTTGGGAAAGCTGTGCCTTGCAGTATCATTGGTTCCCACATGGACCAAAAGGAAGGGGTAATGATCCGTAGGCTTGACGAGTCTTGTCAGCCTCTCGGTCACATCACAGATCTTTGCCCCAGGGAGACAACACACCTCCCGAGTCATCTTGTCAGGCCCACATACCACTGCTTCTGTACCCCTCAGCAAGGAGTCCCCCACCACCACCACACGCCTCCGCTGAGGCTTCGCAGCTGCTGTTCCTTGCAGTGGTCCTCTCAAGGTCCCCTGCTCTACCCCTGAAGTCTGTCCATGCTGTTCTTCCTCGTTGTCCTTGATAAGGGAAAGGGCTTCGAATCGATTCTGTAGCTGCAAGCTGCTGGAAGAATCCCTGGATTTTCTTGTTCTGTGTGTGACATTCCTCCAGCTGTCTACTCCCTGTGTCCGTGAAGTGACCCTCTCCTCCACAGCCACTTCCTCTGTGCAGTCCCCATCCAAGACTGTTCGTTCTGTTCTGTCCAGGAAAACCTCTTGCTCACGAATCTGTTGAAGTGTAGCTACCCGTGTCTCCAGCTGCTGTACTTTCTCCTCCAAGAGGGCTACCAGCTTAGCCAGGATGTACAGGACAAGAGTGGCAGGTGCTAGGCTGCCAGGATGTATGGGGCAGTCTGTTAGGAAGGCGCAGGAAGAAAAAGGATGATGAAGGAAGGGGTGGTCCAATGAGTTCTGCAGAATGCTACCCCACAGGTCTGACCTATAGCAATTGGTCACTATAAACAAACAAAATCAACATGTTCACGTATCACTCATTTCCCCCCAACAGCTATGAGAACTGTTCAAGTATCAAAGGAAAATTCACTCCCCAGTCAGTCCTCAGCCTTCATATTTATTCCCAGCCTCAAATGCCAAACTAATGCAAAATAAATAAATAAATAAATAAATAAAATAAAAATCAAAGCCTTTAATAGAAATTAATTCTTTCTATACCACTGGGCAGCTATTAATGTTTGGCCATAATGCTCACAAGGACTCTAAAACCCTCCTGCCAGGTAGCAGAGGCCCAACTCAGTACACTCAGGGCCTTACCAAACCCCAAAGAAAAATGGCAAAGTAGCAGGAAAGTTCCATCTTTTCTGCTGCCTTATCACATGACGTCATCTTTCTTTTGTTCCAGTCCCGTTGGGGACTGAGGTAAAACTGCGTCTTTTTGCTACTCAGAAAAATCAGTTTGCAAAAAGATGTGGGTTTACCTCAGTCCCCCATGGGACCAGAACAAAAGAATGCTGGGAGCACACTGATGCCATGCAGGAAGGCAGCAGGAAAGACGGAACGTTCCTCCTGCTTTGCCACTTTTCTTCGGAGTGCAGTAACCCCTGTGTTTCTTTGCATTCTAGATGTTGTTGTGCTGTGTGCCCTCATAGACATACAGCTTTAAAACATCTCTTGCTTTTCTTGAGCATATAATTTCAGCTAGTATGTGAAGCCTAAGATATATGTTTGATAAGGAAGTGTAAGAGCATATACACACACGCTTTTATGTCATCTGGCCTCTTTGCTGACACCAGATGCAGCTCTCAGGGCTGGAAAGGTTACAACCATACAATTTAGTAATTTTAATATTTTTAAAAGGTTATGCTTGTGTAGCATCTTTCTTCAACCTAGTACCCTCCAGATGTGTTGAACTGCCTGGGGGAATTACAGTGCAACACAGTGGGTAGGCACCTGGTTGGGGAAGGAGCATAGGTGTGTGTGGGTGTGTAAATATACTATTCTCATCTCTGCTCACTTGGAAGAGTAAGTAGGGTAGACATGCAAATGAACAGTCTGGCCAATAAGGTCAAAGTGAAGCAAGGACCATGTTAAGCCTCATGCATGAAAATAAAATCTGTCTCTGCCTTTATGTATGCCTGTTTCTGTATCACATGTGTGTCTCTGGCTCCTCCTCCAACACTTGTTTATTTACTAATAATTTTAGCTTCTTTTCTGGGCTAAGCATTGGGAAAGTAGTGTCCAAAAATAGAGCATAGCTACATACCAAATGGGGCAACCTAAGGGTGCATCTACACTGTAGAAATAAATGCAGTTTGACAACACTTTAACGGCCATGGCTCCATCCTACAGAATCCTGAGATTGTATTTTGTGAGGCACCAGCACTCTTTGGCAGGAAAGGCTAAGGATCTTATAAAACTACAAATCCCAGGATTCCATAGGATTGAGCTACAACACTTAACGTGGTCTCAAACTGCATTATTTCTATAGTGTAGATGCACCCAAAGTAGCAAGCATGCAGAATACTTTACAAAACTGATACAAATGAATAATTATGAATTCATTCAGCTTTTTTGTTGTTGTTGTTGTTGTTCTGAAATGCTTGACTAAAAATGCCTACACAGAAGGCTAGATTGTGTGCCAGGAAGGGAGTACAGCACCTTTTGGATCCTCACCAAGAAGGCCCTGTCTCTTGTGCACAACAGCCTAACCCTCAATGGTAGGTTCCTGACTATCCCTTTTATCTCTATTTCTCTTTCCCACCCCATCTCAGGACATATAGGGACATTTTATTTAAACTTAAGGTAGGAAGAAGAGTTTGCTTTTAATTTGAAATCATACTTACTAGGAAGTTAGTACAGTACTGCTGAACTAAAACTGACTTCAATTTTGGGTATGCAGAACACCCACATTCAGGTCAAGGGTAGTAGTAGGCCACTACATCTCAGATAATTGGGCAGAGGGAGCACATGAGGTCTAGTGCCTTCATGTCCTGCTTTTGGGATTCCTGAAGGTATCTGGATGGCCACTCTAAAGGAAAAGAAAGGATGCTGAACTAAATAGGCCCTTGTTTTGGTCCAGCTATACACACTTCTTATGTAAGCATTTCTTCCTATTTGGGCTCAGGCTGCCAGATTTAAAGGGACAGAGACCATGGATGACAGCAGAAACGGTCAGGAAATTGTCAGGGTGAAAAGTGAGTGCTGTGGGGTAAAGTGGCTTAAAATGCCATGGAAATTAGGAGGAAATAGACAAGGATGTAGAGCTTGGGAACGTTCCAGCTCCCAGAATCCCCTATCCAGAATGGGCAGTGGCTTTCTCAGACTCTGCAAGGGTGGCAAACAAAAGCCCCAATGTTCCGTCCCTCTTCATGTTAGCCCTAGAGACTGATAGTTCCCCATACAGCATCTGCCATACAGTTGTCTTGCCTCTCCTGTGGATTAGTAATAATAATAATAATAAAATTTATTTCTACCCCGCCCCTCTGTTAAAACAATTGGGGCAGCTTACAAAAATTAAAATACAATACATATATTAGGAATGTATACCAGAAACAGAACATGGGTTCCTGAACCTTGCTTTATTGGATTGCTTCTGTACTTTAAAACAACTTCTGATGGAAGATGTCCAGCACCTGCACCTGTTTTCATGGATTGTGGTGAAAAAACTTGCACCAACACTGGGAACAACTTGGACAGGAAACAGAGGTGTTTGGATTAAATACTGAAATGTGACTATTTACATATGGAGGGGGCCAGTTCTTTCCATTCTGAGTTGGATTGTTGATATGTGGAAGCAAATTCTTCTTTTGACATAACTGGTTTATTCTATTCCAAGCCTGAATGTTTGCCATCTGGTTTCTGTCTGAGGGCTGTTGGGGCCCACATGGCCGCCTTTTACCTTGCAGAGGTGCTTGGCCACCAGGTAATCCCATTGTCTCCCCAAAGAGGAAATGTGCTGCATTTTCTGCTGGGCCAAACCAGACCGTTGCTGGCACTTTCCATGTATAAGCTGGCACGTTGCTCTCAGCAGCAAATTCTTTGCACTGAAGAGGAACTGCTTTGCTCCCTCTCCCATCATGTAATTCACTTTTTTCAATATTTGTTATGCTTTTCCTAGGATGCAACTCCTTCTTCAGGGTGTCCATATTATTCCTTAAAGGATATAACTGGGCTTTTTGAACATTAATCTTGCCACTCTCAGTTTGCAACTGTCCCTTGTGGACATTCACCATACTCTTCCCAGCATACAACTTACTTCTCTCAGCCTGCACTTCACTCTTTTTGGGACATATTGCCTTTCCCAGCTTTGGTTCACTCTTTGGTGATGGCAGCTCTGCCTTCCCACTTGAGGTCCCTTTTGTTTTAGATGGTGAAGCAGTTTTCTTCCTAGTATATCTTAGGTACCTGCTGGCAGTACCTGCCTCTGGTTTGTGAGGTTGCTTTTTCTGGCCAGTATGCCGCTCTGTTCCTGAGTCAGGCTCACAGCCTGGATAAGCGCTGCTCTTTTTTGATGGAGACTTTTTGGTCTGCGTTTCATGCTTTCCAGTGTGGCCATCAGTCATTCCTTTCTCAAGTTTCTTCTTGGTATGTATGTCAGAAGTCCCAGTCGTTTGTCTTTTCTTCCCAGTGTGAAGCTTTCCCTCCTTGCTATGTGGATCAGTTTTTAACTTTGGGATGTTTCTTTTCCCAGTATGAGTCTCCCAGTTTTCATTTTGTTCTTTGCTCTTTTCTGCATGGGCCCCATTCTTCTCAATTTGGGCTTTTCTCTTCCAGTTGCAGCTCTCCTTGTTCTCAGGAAGGGTTTCTTTGCTGGACTTTCTGTTCTTGCTAAGTTGTTCACTTTTCACAGCAGTTACGTTTCTCTCCCTGTTCTGTAATCTGTTTCTCCCATCCTGGTGCCTGTTGCACTTCTTAGCTGGAAAATCTTTTTTCCCAGGAGTAAATTTGTTTTCTTTTGCTTGATAGGTTTGGTTGGGCTTGCTGCACATACTCAAAGGAAGGAACTGCTTTGGCTTTGGACTTGGAGTGTTAGACCAAGAATCAGACTTGGTCAGCTCACTGGACTCTGAACTTGACTTGATAGTCTCAGAACTGGACTCAGAACTTGATTCATTAGATGCATCTTCACATTCAGGGCTGAAATTATCCTCCGAATATGATGACTCAACATCTGACTCAAAGGATGAATCATCATATTCAGAATAAAAGCTTTTGCAGCTCTTTGAAGTGGACTTGCCATCTTCCTGAGAACTTAGTTTGTCTGGCTTGGTGTGGGATTCCTCCTCTTTTGTGTTGTTCTTGTGCTTCTCATGAACAGACAACACACCTGCTGGAAACTAGCATTTTAGTCATTTTTGAAAGACAATTCAGGTTGGGATACTCAACAATGATAAACCCCACATTTCAACACAATAACCCCACTTCCCACCCCCAGTTCATCAGGTAATTGCTTTCCTTGTATACCGCCAAGTCAACTAGAAAGAAATAAAAATCTCACATTGCAGTAATTCTGTTGCCACTGGCTGTTCAGGTGCCTGGCCCGGGGTTCAATGCATGTTAGCCAAACCCACACAACCCTAGTGGGATTGAGACAAAGCTGGATCCAATTGAGAAGGCTAGCAGTTCTGCTCCTTCAGGTTAAAATGCGTATTATGAAGATCATGTAGCTGTGGCCAATCTACACTTCCTTGGTAACATGTATTAAAAAGATCATATGTGATGCAGCAACATGTCACCCTCAATTTCTTCACCTTTGCATGGTAACCAAGGGGAAGTAGAGCAGGGCCCAAGGAAATAGGGACCACAATGACATTATATACAGATATACCTCTGTTAACAAAGCCCCTGACAAGCTCCTTTTTACCAAGATTTTTTTACAGATGCCCCCCCTGCCCTTTTCTTTTCTTCTGTCTAGCTTGAAATATTTTGTTTGTTTGTTTGTTTGTTTGTTTGTTTGTTCGTTTGCTTGCTTGCTTGCTTTTTCCATCATCAGTGGAAAGATGGTGATTGAGGGCTGGAGAAAGACTGACTTTCAGTGTTGTGTTGTGTTGCAGCAGCATGTTGGCAGTAAATCTATGCAATAAAGCTTGATCTGGGAAAGAATGGGATTCTACTCTAGGTGATCCTACTGAAGCTATGTGTGCTTACATACAACATGCAAGGTAAACAGCTGCCTCCCGAATCACTTACTGAGCATGTGTGAAGAGCAGAACAGAAAGAAAAGGAGAAAGCAGATTAGCCTGTCTCACCAGCTACTTTGGCATGTTGAAAAAGCATAGATCTATACATTTTGCCAGCAAAATGGAAATCATAAGAAAAGTGGAGGCTGTTGAAAAAAAAAATAGATCATCCTGGGATGTATTTTGGAAGAAGTTTTCAAGCGGTCTCTAGAACATTAAAAAGGTTTTTGTTTACTTATGCAAGGCTTACCTGACCTGGTTGTTTCATTTCACATGTGTAACATTAGTTCTGAATAAAAAGTTTAGCCCAGGAACACATCTATTTAATTAGCTGAGGTTTATCTATATGTTGTCTAATTAAACATTTGCAGTATGATGTGGAGAGGAGGCGTAAGTCAATGTTGGTCACATAGTCCTCATAACATGTTGTTTAGTTTCCAATGTGTTTCAATTAATTGAGAAGAGAGCCACAAGACACTCATAATTGTGGTGTTCCACCATTTCCCATTCAGCCATTAGGGGACTGAATTGCTGTATCACTCACCAGCTTCATTCTGTTTGTCCTTGAGGGAAGACTCAAGAGTAAGCTTGTTCTCTGGAAGGCAGAAGATACATCCTGAGGTTATCCAGCACTATACACTCTCTGTGTGTATCTACCTTCAAGTCACCTGTTGACTTATGGCAATCCCATAGGCCAGTTCCTTCCTATGGGATTTCATAGGCAAGGAATGCTCAGAGGAGGTTTTGCCTGTTACTTCCTCTGAAATATAAGCCCAAGGGGCCATTTACATGACAAAAAAAGCCAGAGAAGAATTCATGTCAATCCCTGGTTGTTTACACACATCGGGCTATTCAGAAGGAGGGGGTAGCAAAAAGCCCAGTTAACCCGTGACTTCCCACCCCTCTATTTTTCAGGACTTTTGGGGGAAAGTTCGAGACAGCCCGTGCTATTGGTTGTCTAAACAACCAGGAACCATCCCAGGACTTGGGATCGTTTCTGATTGGTAGGACATTGGAGGGGGCGGGCTTGCAAGGGAAGCCTGGAAATTGCCATTTTGTTATGCCCCCCCCAGGGTCCTCCGCTGGCTCCAAAGAAGCCAGGTGAGTGCCAGGCGGGGTCTCCCCCCTCCCCTGCCCACGCCCAAGCAGCTACGGAGAAGTTACCCCCCCTTCCCCCAGCCTTTGCAGCCACTCAGGGTGGGGGTCTTCTCTGTGACTAGCAGTCATGCCCCGCCACACATACCTTCTCCCACCACATGAGTCTACCCCCCGTCCTTGCAGCCGCACGGGGCAGGGGGGTCTTCTCCGTGACTGCCAGTCATGGAGAAGAGCACCCCCCACCCTGCGTGGCTTCCCCCACTGCCCCTGGAGCTGCGCGGGGCAGGAGAGGGTTCTCCATGACTACCAGTCACGGAGAAGCCCTCCCTCCCCATGCAGCTTCCCCCCCTTCCCTTGCAGCTGCACTGGGTGGGGGGTCTTCTCCATGACTGCCAGTCATGGAGAAGAGCACCCCCCCCACCCTGCGCGGCTTCCCCCACTATCCCTGGAGCCGCGCAGGGCAGGAGAGGGTTCTCCATGACTGCCAGTCATAGAGAAGCCCTCCATCCCCACGCAGCTTCCCCCCCTTCCCTTGCAGCTGCGCTGGGTGGGGGGTCTTCTCCATGACTGCCAGTCATGGAGAAGAGCACCCACCACCACCCTGCGCGGCTTCCCCCACAGCCCCTGGAGTCATGCGGGGCAGGAGAGGGTTCTCTGTGACTGGCAGTCACGCAGAAGACCCCCAGCCCACCCTGCGTGGCTGCAAGGGCGGGGGGGAAGCTGCATGGGCTGGGAGGGGTGTTCTCCATGACTGACAGTCATGGAAAAACAACCCCTTCCTGCATGGCTGCAAGGGGTGGGGAAGCCTCATGGGGCGGGAGGGGTCTGTGCCTGGCAGGGTGGATTTGACCTTTCCCAAAATGGCAGATCCAGCTTTGCCAGGCTTCTGATGTAAGTCCACCCCCTCAAAAGTCCGACCAATCAAAATACTTCTCAGCTGTGTGCCCCTGTACCGGGATGGAGGCACCAAGGACAAGAATTATAAAAAACCAAGACTTCTGCTACCATGACAAATTGTGTAAACAACAAGGGATGAACTCGGGATGAGGGAATCCCGTTTCTCCCCCTGACATAAATAGTTGTGTAACTGGCGCCCAAGACATATAGCTTTAGGTGAAAGAGCAAAACCCCCTCCCTTCTTCTTAAACCAATATTCATTGCAGTAGTAATAATAAAAATAAAGCAACTAACAATATGTCTCCCTTTCATGACTCCCAAGTCACCTGTTTCATTATGTTTAATGGTAGAAGCGCTGTTGTTGTTTGGCCTTGTTGATTCAGGTAGTTTGAGGTAAGTATTAAGAATTTTCTCTTTGTGATACCTACTCTCCCCACCCACCACACAAACTAGCATTTCCATGGTTCCTTGGCAAACAGACTATTAAAGCTGCTGGGAAAAATCTAACCCAGTGGTAGAGCATCCACTTTGCTCACAGAAGATCCCAGGTTCCATCTTCAGGTAGGTATGGGAATGAATCCTGCTCAAAATCCTGAGAGCTGATGCAAGTCAATGTAAACAATACTGAGTTAGATAGACCACTGGTCTGACACAGTATAAGGAAGGTTCTTTAACTGGTATACCATTAAAGTAGTAGATAGTGTAGTAGCTAGATAGAGAAAGAGAGAGAGAAATACCAAATGAGGAAGGAGAAATGGAACTATACATGCATGAAATGGCTGAAGATGATCTAGCTCTATGATAGCACTTTAACTGCCACAACAACTTTTGCTCAGAGGCATGTGAGATCTCTGGCTGAGAATTTTAAATGCCACTTCCTAAATTGCCAATCTCAGGATTTCATAGGATGTTGCCATGCCAGTTAAAGTGAAGCACGTTGCTATAATTGTATAGTGGGAAAAGGCCCTTGGTATGTAGATTTCCAACAAGAAGATGTCTCAAGACATTTTGTGGGTAAAAATCTATGAGTAGTTCCAGATGAGGCTTTCCCCCCTACAACCACCATTTAATTCATGGAATTTTAACAAGGAAAGGGTGGGGGGGGGTTAAGGAAACTTATAAATCTGTCCTGTTTCCCCACCACTCCCACCTTTTGTTCCCCCCACCCAATAAGTTAAGAAGGAAAAGATGAAATGGCTGCACAATATATTTTAATTGGTAACACCCATCAAAATTCTATCTGGATTCTTTCTGGAGGCCCCTGGGTCAATTGCCAGGAAAGCAAGTACAATAGTGAGTTGAGAGAACAGAAGAAGAAGTGAGGAGGCTGAGCCCTTACCATATGACAACATTTCATACGCTTCCCCAATCTCCTTGGACTTTTCTTCAGTTTCCTTTTTGTCCTCTGGGTTTTTGTCAGGATGCCACTGCTTCAGTTTCATTCTGTACATGTTCAGTTATGGGAAAGGCCACAAATAATTTGGTAAGAATGACAGTGTACAATGGTCCAGGGTCCAGGGCCACATTGGACCCTGGGCAATAACCCTGGGCAATCTGGGGTGTGGGCTACACCCTTCCCCACCACCCTCAGAAAAAATGATGATTATTTTTTGCCCCAAATGAGGGGAATAATCCGATGTTTGGAGCCCACTGTAAACTATTTTAGACTAGGGGAGTCTTCTTTTTTTTTTCCCAACAGGAAGTGATCTGCAGGTCAACTTCTAGGTCACTTTCTATTTGAAAAATGGTCTGGGGAAGAAAAGCTAATATGGCACAGCATAACATACAATACTTCTTCAGGCAGAACTATACTACATCTCTCAACTCATACCCTCCCCCAGATTCAACATTTAGCTGCTACGTACCTGTAGCCAAACACAGACTGGTGACATTGTTCCACTGAGATCCATCATAGTCCACTGGGGGTCTCATCAGTCTGTGTCAGGCTAGTGAGAAGCTTCTCCGATCTCCCTCCACTCTCCAGTAGCCACTGAGTGGCCACGTGGGGGCTGCAGCAGCTAAATGGCAAGTCCAGGAGGGGCTTTGGCTGTTGTGGGGGGTGGAAGAGAATAACAACCTACAGAGCAACCAAAGAAAGACATACATAGGTGTAAGGTGGACTTATGCCTGTGTATGTCACTAACAGAATGCTAGACAAAAATGTGTCTGAATTGCCCACACGCATACATACCTAGAGAGCATTTGGGGGCATAAACATTTTCAATTTTTTTTAAAAAATGGCACAAGGGAGTATTTGGGGCCACAAAAATAGCCTGGGGACTGCTCTTTCCACACCTCTGTTTTATAATACAGTTGTCCCTTCATATTTGCTGAGGTTTGGTTCCAGGACCCCCCGTGGATACCAAAATCCATGAATACTCAAGTCCCATTATATGCAATGGCATAGCAAAATGGTGTTTCTTATATAAGATGGCAAAATCAAGGTTTGCTTTTTGAATTATTATTTTTTAAAGAATATTTTCAAGCCATGAATACTTAAATTCGTGAATACCAAATCCGTGGATACAGAGGAACAACTGTAATCCATTAATCTGTCTCAGTTATTTCTGTTGTTATGTTCCTTCAAGTCAACTTCAAATTCTTGCTGCCCTTTCATTGGGGTTTCTTGGCAATATTTATTTAGAGGAAGTTTGCCATTGCTTTCTTCTTAGGCTAAGGGAATGTCACTTGCCCAAGGTCACCCAGTGAGTTTCCACATCTGAGTGGGAATTCAAACCCTGGTCTCCTACTATACCACTTTGTCTCATCTCAGGCTTCTTTTAATTTTAGACTACTTCACAAAGAATCAATAATAAACCCATTCATGATACAATCCTACAAAATCCAACCAAAACTTATTTCATTGTTTTAAAAAAGAGAATATTAGAATTCAGCATAGATTTAATATATGTATTATGTGTCTGTGCATTTCTTAAAGTACATGTTTGTTGTTGTTGTCGTATACCTACAAGTCATTTCTGACTTATGGCGACCCTAAGGTGAACCTGTCACGGGGTTTTCTTGGCAAGATTTGTTTAGAGGGTGTTTGCCATTGCTCTCCTCTGAGGCTGAGAGAGTGTGACTTGTCCTAGGTCACCCAGTGGGTTTCTGTAGTAGAACAGGGATTCAGACCCTGGTCTCCAGAGTCCTAGTCCAACTCCCAAATCAGTACACCACACTGTTTGCTTGGAAGTAATTTTAACAGTTTTCAATGGAGTTTACTTCCAGATAAGTATATACAGCAGGGTGGGAAAAGTGGCCCCCTGAATCCCCATGTTTTTAAAAAAATCAAACTTTTTTCCTAAAATATATTTGGCCCCAGAATGCCTAGGGCCTGTGAGGGGCTCAAGGCCCTTCCTAATCTCCTAAAGCCATTTTAGGTGCAGAAGGGGCCTTTTTCAAAAACAGGAAGTGAACAAGAAGTTACTACTGCATCACTTCCTCTTGTAAAAAAGTGTCTTTTAGGCCTAAAATATCCCTGCCCCCCCCTATAAAACATTGTGGCAAACGTGCCTTCACTGCCCATAGAGGGCATTTGGGGGCAAAAAAATTCTGGGAATACAGCCCTCCGAGGCCTCCTAGGGGGGCAATCTTCCCCTCTAGTCTGTGCCATTTCCCACTCCTGATATAAAATTGTAGCATCGTTGTGGGATTTAGTCTTGGGACTTTTTCGGACAATGTAAAAATAATGGAAGCAGCGTCGCCAGGTACTGTTGCTGATCGTGAGTAAAATATGATGGTAGAAAGCAAAAATATCACGTTCAAATATCCCAGTGGTACTGCAACAGTACTGTTGGGAAGGAGCGTCGTACGAAACTGACGGCCTCTAGCGCTGCAGCGTCGCAACCTGGCGACGCTGCTTCCGTTATTTTTACATTGTCCGAAAAAGTCCTTGGTTTCACTTCTGAAATTAAGGCCATGTTTATTATACCACTTGTGTGTGTTCTTCTGTGTTAAAAAACTTCACACATTGGAACAGGACGCTGCTATTGCATTTATATTTTGTTTATGGACTTCTGGAGGAGATTTGGGTCAGCCTCTGTATGAGGAGAAGGCTGGGAGACCCAGCAGGGTTCCTTTTACAATTACATGTCAATGTTCTATGTACCTTTCCTCATCCCAATTCCATCAACAAAATGTTTTGTATTGAATCTTGCGTTGTTAAATGCATTGACAGTAGATTCAGGGATCAGAAAACCTTTCTGATCAACTGCAAACCATTCAAAGATCTACCATCCTTTTTGCAACCCTCAGTTTCACGCTGCCAAATTCTCTTATCAGTGCCAAATATTTGGAGCACAACAAATGATGAGAGAGAAATGAACTTGCCAAATATCTTAAGGACAAGAGAGCTCTTTTGGCCAGGATTTGGCCAATTCAAGCCTAATTCCCAGATCATGCCCAAGTCATTTTGCTGGCTGAGGTGAAGACAAGGTGGTACCCCTTATCTTACTCAACATACAGAAACCAAACCAGACTGAGACTACATTGACAATGGAAACAGAATCTGCCACAGCTGAGGCAGTAGGATGGCCTTAGTCATTACAATGCAGGCTACATGGCACACGCCACTCTCTTCTCCAGAGCTTTGCTGCCCCTCCTTAGTAACTGCTGCCTGTGGTAGCTGTTTCGCTCTGTCTAATGGCAGGGCCAGCCTTGCTAATCACAATGAACTCTTTTCTGTCAAAGACAAAAGGACTAGAAAGGGTCTACATTCCATCTTGAAAAGTGCAAAGGACTGCCATCTGCCCAAAAATGGATACTGCTTTCCAGGTTCTGTTAGTCACAGAGAGGAATACAAAGGGTATAAAGGGAAAGAGGCTGTGTTGAATATTCCAAAGGCTAACTTATGCCATTTTAATGTCATCACAAGGTGCACCACGGGGAACACCTCATAATAGTCTATCTCATCTTTCCTCTATCTTGTAGAAAGAAGAAATACTGAGATGTCTTGGCAGACATCTATGACCCATGCAGGGTAGGATCAGGCTGATGCTGAAAATACCTGGGCCTACAGAATAGAAAACAAAATGGTAATCAGCCTAGCTCTGGAAAATAATGGCTGCACTGTCATTGTTACATTAGTCCATTCAAAGGCTTATCTAAACTATAAAACTGCTGGGGATTAAGTACTAGGTTGTGAGCCCTCCATTACAGATTACAGGAAGGTCACATACACAGGAGACCTAGCCCTTCCCATTTGCCTATCCGCAACTGTTACCACCTCAATAGGCATGGGGTGACATGAGGTGATATGATATAAATGATCCAAGATTGGTGTAAAAGTTACAAGTGGGTGTGTCCACATTGTCTGACAAGGATAAAAGGGCAAGTTAAACCTACCAGCCTACCTTACAGGGTTGTCATGAGGTTTACTGGGCATTTTGGGGGGAGTTTTTTAATGGCATATGGTACGTTGGGTCCAGCTAGTAGCTTGAAATTAAGATGATGATGCTCAATAGGTTGTAAAAACAAACCTGTATTAATCTGTGTCAGTCAGGGTCACATACACTTCAGCACAGGAAACAGAGGGTAAGCAATGACACAGTCCTGTAAAGATTAAGTACTATGCTTTAGTAAGCTATCAGGATCTTAAACTTTCTCTCAAAATTTTAAACACTTCTAGAAAAAGGGAACAGGATATTTGTACTTTTTGGCTCTGAAACATTACTTTAAAATTATCTCTTAAATTATTTGGTTTTTGTTCTGTAACATGTTTAATATATCGATTGTTTTGGACCTTTTTTTTTAAATCAAAGGGTAGTTTTTAGGTGGCATAAAAGGTTCTAGTTGACTCTGGGTGGTTTTGTAAAGTTAAAAAGTGGCCTGCAACAAAATATATGAACAAATAGATGAAATCTATGCCCTACCTCATCATGTCAAAGTGTTTTTCCTCATTATTGTCACATCCTTTGGTATTATCATAGTCCTTATAAAGTAAAGCCATAATCTCTGAAGGCTGCTGCCTGGGATAAGGAAAAAGGAGGTTTATTGTGATGTCAGGGGCTCTGTAGCTTTCACCCATGATTTGTGATTGGTTAGCAACAAATAGGAAACACAAGCCCCAAACATGCTCAATCATGGTAGATGGCACTACAAGGTATACATAGGCTATGACAAACTAAGAAGGCACACTGCTGCCTGTAATTAAAATGTACATTTTGCAGATGTAATAATAAGTGAAAAAGCTGATAATGACTCAGGTTGTCTGAACCAATTTTCTATGGCAAGATATCATGGCACAGGTGTTGACAATTAAGCAGCATTAATCCCCCTTCTTCCAGTTTAACTGAGAAAGTAACAGAGCTCAGTTTATCAGGCTTCCTTTACCTGTTCCTTCCACTGCGGGGAAGAAAGGCAAAGATCACAGCCAATGAAGGAGGATTCTGTTATCACTACAGTACATCCCTAAGGATATTCACAATGCACCTGAACCTTGTTCTAAATCAAGAATGGGGAGTATGTGACCTTCCAGATGTTATCGGACTGCAACTTCCTCCATCCCTTACCACTGACTAGGCGAAAGGTAGGGAAGCTTTAGTCTTCTAGATGTTTTGGACCACAATTCCCATAATTCCACACCACTGGCCATGCTAGCTATGACTTGTGGGAGTTGAAGTCCAAAACATCTAGAAGGCCAAAGGTTCCCCACCCCTGGACTAGGCTGTCCAAGGTATATGGCAGCTGTAGGCCAGCAACCTCTGGGAGGCCAGCATTTGCCCCACCCTTGCTTGCTTTAGATTAATTAGTACGGTATATGTGAATAAGCAACATATGAGGGGTGGTGGTGGTGGTATATGTTTGCTGGGATGTGGCAATCTCCTCTCAAATGCAGTATAATGTAATGGAGTGCAACAAAACAGGGGGCCAAACAATGGCTAAATGATGATAGGACAATACGGCCAGGGAAGAAAGTGTAGCTTTGCTTTTGTTTTCAACACTTCTAAAGGGCTACACAAGTGCTGTATTGGAAAAGCATTACAACCTGGCCTAAAAGAATTTTTAAAAATCGAACGCAACTCCACCCCATTAAAAAAAATGCCTCAAACTGCTGGTGTTGGGGAACATGTCCCCTGTCAACAGTGTGGAGTGAGGAACTATCTATTAGGGGCCCAAGATAGTTGCACAACTGCCATAAACAGTATTCTTGACTACAGTGGAGATAAGGAGGAAGAGAGGGAACACTGTTATTTCAACTGTAACTTTCAATTATAGTTTCTCTGAAGTGCTCTGCCCCAACAGAAAGGTACTTTTATCCTCCTTTGCAACAAAAAATGTTTCCACCACAGTCCTATAGCAATACAGAGACATCACATGACCATCTGTATGTGGTGAGCATATTTTTAAAACCATGCTTTCTTTGAAGATTTTAGCATGGCATCAGTTCCATGCTTTCATGTCATGTTCCCTTCCCTCTCAAGACTAACCTAAAAACAATGTATTTTTTATTTCTACTAGAAACCTGGCGAAAACCCAGCTATTTCTCCTGGAAGTCCCTGGCTATTTCTCTCTCTCTTTGTGTAGTGTGTGTGTGTGTGTTTGTTAGTGTTACAAAGTTCATATTAAGTACTTATATCTTTTTTTTAGCTATACTGAAGCCATTTTGACTCTTTCCCTCCTAAAACCTTTGGATTCTTTTAGTCTGTATCAAACAAAAAAGCTGTGTCAGCTCAAATGCTTATTCCTTTCTTGTGTTAGGTACAGTAGCACCCCCGTATCTGCGGGGGATTGGTTCCAGGGCCCCTGCAAATGGTGAATTCCACAGATAATAGCGAATGCCATCCCATCACCACCCTGTCACCGCAAGAGCCCTCCAGGGGAAGGAAGGGGGCAGGTGAGATCCCTCCTCCCCCCTCTGTTCCCCCTTCTCCCCTGCCATGGCTCCACCGCAAATGGAGCTCTCCCAGGGGGAAGGGAGGGGCAGGCGAGATTCCCTCCTCCCCTTCCTTCTCCTTTCACCCTGCCATGGCCCCGCTGCAACCAGAGCCATCCCAGGGGAAGGGAGGGGGCATGTGAGATCTCTCCTCTCCCTGCCTTCCCCTCCGCCATCGCCAACCACAGATAATTGAATCTGCGGTTGGTGAATCAGCGGATACAGGGGTGCTATTGTACTTCCATTTTGACTACCCTTGTTCCAGACTTCAAAAAAAGATGCTTTGAGATAAAATGCAATGTTCCCCCCTTGCAATACCCAATAAACACTACATAAAATAAGCTATGTTGGATCAGGCTCTGTGTTCAGTTCTTTAAGTAGCCAACAGATGCTTAACGGAGGCTTACAGCCAGGATATGAACATAATAGCATCCTCCATCTCATAGTCTCTGGTAACTGTTAATAAGAGATATATTTGCCTCTGATACCAGAGCTGATTTCATAGAATCACAGAATGGAAAAGACCACAAGAGCCATCTAGTCCAACCCCTGCCATGGAAGAATACCCAATCAAAGCATTCCCAACAGATGGCCATCCGCTGCTCTTTAAAAACCTCCAAAGAAGGAGACTCCACTACACTTCAACTCAGCATGTTCCATTGCTGAACAGCTCTTACTGTTCTTCCTAATGTTTACGTGGAATCTCTTTTCCTGCATTTTGAGTCCATTGCTCTGTGCCCTAGTCTCTGGGGCAGCAGAAAACAAGCTTGCTCCATCCTCAGTATGACATCCCTTCAAATATTTAAACATGGATTTAGAATCATCAAGATTAATAGCTTTCTCTATAATTTCTATAGACAATTATTTTTGAACAACCATGCAGGCACTGTGGGAAACAAAGTGACTCACTCAGTATCACAGGAGCTGAAGGAAGTCAGCAATGAGGTCAAATTGACAAATAAATGCTCAGTTAAACAAATATGTGTGTAATCTCTGCTTTAATGTTTCTACTTTTGCTGACTAAAGTACCAGACCTGTGAAAGACACATAGCATGTCTGAAATGGACCTATCTTACTGCATTAGGTCTCAGTCGGAGATCCCAGCATGCTTTTATTATGAAGAAAACCAGTTACCCCCTCTACAATTGTTGAAATAAGAATACTGAAACCAGCATCACTGTTCCCAACCTTTATTAAACAGCCCATTGCCCTTTGCTAACCTCCTGGTCTTTCCTAATGGATCCCAATATTTTCAGTTCTCTTCTCACTATATTGATAAGCAAGTAGACTTAGAGGACATCTTCCCCCACCCCCATGAGTCTTCTTCAGCCATAGTGGAGTCTGATTTGTTTCTTGTGGGATTGAAGCTGCTCCCTTTGGCTAGGAACCGTTTTCCTCCCTTGTTCAGAGTTTCATTCATCATCTGCTGCTCTCTTCCTTCTTGCTTCATCCTCTTGTAAGAACATTCATGTTGGCAACCAACCTCTCCCAGCCCAAGGTGCCTAATTCCACGCTAGATCCACATTGCATCTACTGGCTTCTCATTATTTCTTCTCATCAGTGCCTTCATTAACTTTGCATGAAGCATGACAAACATTCCTCCTGACCTGCCACCAATATATGGGATTTTGTTCATGTGCAGCACACTGCTAGAACTCATAAAATTGGGATTCATCATCCTCAGTCTGGAACCCATCGTCTAGGTGAGACTCACTGTCTGTGTTGTCCTCCGGTACAGACTCATCCCCTGCCGTGTAGCGCATGATCTTTTTGACAGGGAACACATGCTTCACAGTACGCACCTCGTAGATGGAATCAGAATCATATTCGTCATGGTAATTACACTCCGGTGCAGACCTGTACCTGGTGGGCTCACCACGAAGACAGCGCCCTCCTCCTTCCCCAATGCATGTTCTGTCAGTAGGCACACCTGCAAGAAAGCATCCCACTTCAGCTCACATTCATTCACTCACATGATTTATATCCTGCCTTTCCCCTCTCCCCCAGAACCAGGACTCAGGGGAGCTCACAATCCCAAGCAAATACAATATAGATAAAAACATGCAAAAGATTATCACTAAAATGTAATTAATCTGTCAGTTAATGTTGAAAACAATTTAAAACAATTCTTACATATTCTGAAGAACTATGTATAACAGCAGATTTACAACCTAGGGGAGTTTTCTCAGCAATCTATAAAAACCTTATAGAGTTACCCTATGACATGCGATCAGGGCTGAGAATCTGGTGGGAACATGAAATAAATACCCAAATCTCTGAAACACAATGGGCAAAGTTGTGCAGATTGCCACCATTTACAGTTGTCCCTTCATATTCGCTGGGATTTGGTTCCAGGACCACCACCACCCGGTGGATACCAAAATCCTTGAATATTCAAGTCCCATTATATGCAGTGCATAGCAAAATGGTGTCCTTTATATAAGATGGCAAAATCAAGGTTTGCTTTTTGGATTATTATTTTTAAAGAATATTTTCAAGCCATGAATACTTAAATCCATGGATATCAAATCCATGGATATGGAGGGACAACTGTACATCCATATCAGCATTGATTAGGGAATATTTCTATAAGTTGTTACATAATTGCTATTTTACCGCAGTAAAACTCTCTAGGATCATCCACTCAGTCCCTCCACAGTGTTGGAGGGGTTGTCACAGTAAGGGCACTATGCTCCAAATGTGGCTATAATGTAATAAGGTTTTTTAAAAATGGAATAATATTTTTAAATTCTTGTCAGATATGCTAAATCAAAAAGTACCCTATTGTGAAGCTCTCCTTCTCCTTTCCATTTTCAAATCACTAATCCATCCCTTAAATATCAAGATTTGATTCCAGTTCTTTTGACAGTAGTGTGATTAGAACTTGCTAAGCACTGGAAGTTTACAATGGAGATCTCCTTTTCCTCTAGGATTAAAGGAGTTTGCTCCATCACACTGGTGGAAAAACTTACCTATCCGATAAGAGCACCAGAGCAACTAATAGAGGGAGATCAGTTTGCTTCAGTTTGGTATCCATTTATTATATATATACACAATGTCTGAAACCACACCATTTGAGCCTCAAGAACATCTCTTGAACTTTTGGGCTAGCCGATTTTAATTATTCATAAAATTCATATATATTCTGTATATTCAGACCTGCTGACATTGAACTGGTATAGATATTGCAATTTTGTTGAATGCTCTTATATTGTTAATTTACTTTGGGTTTTTGTTATTGTTAAAAAGTTGAAATAATTTTTTTTAAAAAATGATTTAAAACAAGCATTAAAAGACAAAATAAAAAGTAGTTTAAAAGACAGTACAGCATCTTTTAAAAAAAATTCTATAAAAATATTCAGTTCCTGAAAGCCTGTTGGAATAAAAAAAAAAAAAAAAAAACTTTGCCTGCTGAAAGAAGGGCAAGGCTGGAGCCATTGTAGCCTCTTTCAAAAGAGAGTTCCAGAGTCTAGGAGCAGTCACTGAGAAGGCCCTCTCTCAGGTCTGCCACCAAATATTCCTATGAGGGTGACAAGAGCAAGATAAGGACTTCTCCAGGCAAGTTTCCAGACTGAGGACAATGGGGAAATATGGGTCTATCAGAGAGCCTGGACCTCTCACAGTTACGTCATCCTTAAGGACCAAAAGCGTAGACTTTTGTTTCCTCTCAGATATATGAATGAACCTGCCTTGGCTTAAGTCCTACAGTTCACCCTCTTTGGCGGGTATCATTTAGCATAGCAGGATTTCAGGCAGATGGTCATTCACATCCCCTGATTCTTCTTAGCACAGATGCCAAGGACCAAACCTGTACTAGGCCCAGAACCAATCTTAGCATTAGCAGAGTGAGGCAGTTGCTTCTCGTGGTAGGTGTGTGTGTGTGTGAATAGCCCCTCCTCCGTTTCTCTCTGCTGGAAGATAAATGTCTGTGTTCAAGGTATCGTGTCCTGGAACCTCTGAGTCAGTCTGCTGCCCTCAGGTGTGGTGGAAGATGCTTTTCCAACATCAGTGTTGAAATAATATATCACTCCAGTTAGCTTCTGGAGGTGGAATGGGATAGACTGGAATCTTATCCTTTACCTCAGACAGAAAAAAAAGTGTTGTACAAGCCCTGACTGGGAGCACCTGGTAATCCCTAGTGATCCCCCATCCAAGTATTAACCAGGCCTAATCCTGCTTAGATTCCAAAATCAGATGGGATCTGGTGCCTTCAGGGTATGTAGGCTTTGTATAAGCTCCCTGTGAACCTGATGGAAAATAAGTACAGTACAAGCAGAAGGCCTCAGTTTTAATCCCCAGCATATCCAGTTAGTGCTGGGAAAGGCTTCTGACTGAACCCAGAAAGCTGCTGCTAGTCAGTGCTACAAGTACTGAGCTAAATGGCGTGACTTGATATAAGGCAACTTTTCTGTACTTCCAAATATTGGACAGTATGAAACCCATGAATATGCTGAGGTATATAGTAAGCTATACAAATGTACCTGGTGTCCCCAGTGGTCACAGACTCTGTGGAGTACAGTTTAGAGAGGATTCCAATGTCTGGAAGGTATATGGATAGATGCCTCCCACCCAGAGAAGCAACACCCCTACCTCAAATGTGCCACAAAGTGGATTGAGCTGGGAGCGTTGCGTCTTTCAACTCTCTTGCTGAATCAAAGCACCATTCAAGACTAGGTTTCTCTTCCTTACCATTAACAAGAACAGATTTAAGCTCCCCATCCTCTTCAATTTCCACACGTTCCTCTCCATCTTCAACAATTCTGGAAAATAGTTAATACCATATAGTTTACAAAGTGACTGGAGGAGAAAATGAAACTTCTGGTTAACCAAACACCATTCTGACTATTCTATGTGATACCAGTTGGTTGGGAAAAGAATTAAACTCCAGTGGGGCAAGTAGTGGGTTTCATATTGGGCACAGAAGTCTTAAGAGTGGCCTGGAAGGAGAAAAGGGTTGGATTTCTTGGTGTATTATAAGCCCTGCTACCTCATGCTGGGCAGGATAGAAAAGTGTGGAGGGAGGTTCACTAAGCTTTACTGCCCATCAGATCTATTCATTGAAAATTCTTCTTTTTTCTGGACAGCAGGGAATTAGGTATTCCAGCTCCAGAGCTGGCATAGCTGAGAAAGCCATGTCAGGCACAACTAATCTAAAGCCAGCTCTTCTCACTTCCTTCCTGCCCTACCCTGTTCTTTACCCTTCACACAGCTTTGAGGGGCTGCAAGTTTGGCACTGAAATTGATGGGTGGGGGGAAGTGTGAAATTGAATTTTGGGGGGGATTAGGAATTTTTTTATTGGAATAAGACCATTCTACTGAAAAATACACCCGACCGCAAAAGACCGTAACAATAATGCAAAAATAATAATTGTTTTCTTACTAATACAAAAATAAAACTATCTATCCTAACACTAATACATTTTCCTCTTAATCTAAACACACTATAATCACATTATATGTACACATTTCAATTATACCTATTTAGAAAAGAAAAAAATCAATAAAAGATTAATAAAAAATACAAAAGTGTGAAATGGAGGTTATGTGCCCATCTCCTGCTTTTGGGGGATCTCCTTTTGAGATCTCAGGGATCAAGGCATTCAAGGACATGCCTAGGTGGGGGGCTAACTTTATACACACACACAGGATGGAAGGGGAAACACACTATGGCTCAATCCTGTATGGATCCCATTTACCTTTCTCCTATGGGTTTCCCCAGCAGGTGGGCAAGAAGGGGTTAAATCAGTCAGCAGGTGGGTTGGCCAGTAGTGGGATCTATTACCCTATGCTGGGCCAAAGCTATAACAGCTGTAATCAATAAAGCTGTGAGCATTTCAGCTCTGTCTGTATGATCTCAACTAAGAGATGCCCTTCCCCTCACTGCTGCCCTAGCAAACACACTTTAGTCAATGGGGAAATGTTGGGTAAATTAAACAAATAAATGTCACACACACTGTGAGTGATCCACAATATTTTGGTGCCAAAATTTCCAGCCCCTCAAAGCTATGACAAAGAAAGAGGGGTAAAAAACAGGGTGGAGCAAAATAGGAGTGGGGAAGAGCTGGCTTTGGACTAATTGGATCCAAATGAGAAAAAAGTTGTAAAAATTGTGTGAACTTCACTGCGCAAAGAAAACCAAAAAAATCTTACAACAAGATACTAAACAAGGATGGGGGGAATTTAAATCCCCCACTCCTCCCATATTCTACTTTTGACTGCAGATTCATGGCTTCAATGTGACCCAGATTTTTTCATCTTCACAGTGCCTGGGACCCACTTTGTCTGGAAAATCTGAAAGTCTGCACACTATTTTTGACATTTTGATTGGCCTAATGAACATATTGACCTAATATCGATTCTAGAAAAATTACTATGGTAATCATGTTCAATAACTTCAGATGAGAATACTGCATTCTCCAAGTTCCAGTTAGCCAGCATGCTGTAGTAGTTTAAGTGTTGGACTATGACTGTGGAGACCAGGGTTCAAATCCCAGCTCAGCCATGGGAACCCACTGGGTGACTTGAGGGAAGTCATCTCAGCCTCAGAGGGAGGCAAAGGAAACCCCCCACTAAACAAATCTTACCAAGAAAACCCTGTGATAGGGTCTAAGTCAGAAATGATCTGAAGGCACACAACAATACAATGATTATCCAAATTGCTTCATAATCCAAACTGATACAACCCATTTTGGTGCCTGTTCTCAAATCCAATTTGTTTTTCTTTTTAAAAAATCATCTTATCTACCAGTTGTGCTCTCAGTAAACAGTTGTGTAAAGGTTTCAAAGAAGCAGCTCTGTTACAATAAAAAGTGGGGGGAATGGGGGGGCCAGCAAAACCTTTGAGACTGATTTATTTCAGCGTGTGCTTTCAACCCACCTCTCTATTTTTAAAAAGTATTTTTTTATTGAATAAAACACATCGCAACATTAAAAACACAAAACACACTAAGAAAAAAAAAGATGTAAAAAATACAGTAAAAGATGTAAAAAATACCCCTGTATCAGGAGCAGCCGTATCCACGGATTCACTTATCCATGTCTAAAAAAAATGGTCTTTCTAGGCATCGTCTAGGTCCTCCAGCACAATTCTATGATGTGCTTCCACCAAAAGCTGACCATAGAGTCACACTGGAGGATCTAGAAAATGCCTAAGACAAATGTTCTCTCTAGGCATCTTCTAGTTCCTCCAGCCCAACTCTATGGTATGCTGGAACTGGACGTCATTCATTTCAGTAGGGTTTGTGATTATCCGTGGTTTCTGGTATCCACGGTAAGTCCAGGAATGTATTCCCTGTGGATACAGGGTGTGTATGGTACACACAAATAGTAAGAAAAACCTAAATACTAAACACAAACCATTAAAAGTTGACTTCCCCCTTTCTTATCAGAAGCATAAACACTATATCTAAATAAACTCCCTCCAAAAGTAATTCATTAATAAACCTCCTGGTATATTTATGAAAGATACTAACTCTCAAACCTTGCAAATGCTATCTCTAAAAATCTTTCAAATCTCAATCTTTTAAAAAACTATCTTATTGACTTTTCTCTTATCAAAGTAGATAATTCGTCCATTTCTGCCATTTCAAACATCTTCAACATCCAATCGTCAATAGCCGGAATCTCCAAATTCTTCCACATTCAAGCATATAATAATCTTTACACTGTGGTCATATATAATAACATATTTTCATGTTGACATTTAATTTGGTCATCCATCAGCCTCAATAAAAACAGTTCTGGTTTAGAAGGGACCTTAGTCTTAAGTATCTTCTGAATCACACAGTGAATCTATTATCAAAATTTCTTTGCTTTCTCACAGGTCCACCACATATGGTAAAATGCTCTTTCTTTAAATTCATATTTCCAACAAACCTTATTAGCCCCTTTACACATTTTATACAGCCTTACTGGAGTCAAATACCATCAATACATTTTATAAAAATTCTCCTTTCAATCATAACATAATATAAATTTCAATCCCCTTTGCCACATTCTTTCTCATTGTTCCAGTCCAATATTGTACTCAAAGCTTTGAGCCCATTTCACCATACATTCTTTAACCTGTTTCTCCTCCAACTCTGTTTTTACTAACAATTTATACATTTTACCATTCAAATGGTCATCATCTGTACATAACTACAATTCAAATTCTGTTCTCATTTGCTCAAACCACAATAACAATACCAGGAATTGTGTTTCCAGATTATTTCATGTCCCACCCACCTCTGCTCCACAATACAGCTTATTGTCCTTCATTAAATTTACATTTCTCAACTTTGTATTGGCACTGCTCATGTCTCTTTAACAACGCGCCATCAAACTGAAATTAAATGTCAGGTTGTTAGTAAAGGCAAAAGAACAGCATCAAAAATAAACTGGCCACACTAAGTAAGCCATGTTGCTTTCTAATAGCTGCAAGAGACAATGATTGTTATTATGATTCAATCCTGGCTCTCTCTAGCTTGTACTGACCCACATTCAGCTCACCTTTTGGTGGTGATTTGTTTGCCATTAATGAAGTTGGTTGACGAAGAGTACATCCGGAACCCTTTTCCTCCACTGGCACAAGGACCGAAGGGCATAGGTTCTCCTGAAAAATAAGATCAGGAAAGGGCTGCAGTGGTTAAGTGGTGAGCACCTGTTTCTCCTTTGGATGCAGAAAGCCCCAGATACACTCCCAGGCATTTCCAGGTAGGATTACAGGGGGAAACCCTTCTAACTGAAAATCTTGGAGTGCTGCTGCAGTCAGTTTCAACAGTACTGGGCTAGATGGATCAATTTTTGTACTCCTGAGATTGCTCAGTCAGAGCTCAGGTACTTGGGAGAAGAGCTATGGCATACGCACCTCCCTTTGGGTTTCTTAGCTGCAATCCTATCTTGCAATGAATCCCAAAGGTGATACAAACAGGCAGATCTCCCCCTCTGAGTTCATCAGTTCAACCAAAGATTGAAGCATGGAGGAAGAAATCCAACATCAGATCTCCCCTCCTGGCATCTCCCAGCTACTACAGACAGAGGTTTCTATGGTGGCCCCTCACACTGAGGTGAGGACTACACAGCTTTTTCAGTAGCCTCCTCACATTGCCACACAACTGACAGAGAAATTTAGATGCATCTCTAAATCCCTCTCATTGTTTCCAATAGGAGGTGGGTTTGACTTTGACAAAATGAGGGGGAAATGACTCCATAGAATAGAGAGAGCTACAAATTGGCTGTACCAACACTTCAGCTCTGCCAGACAAGACATTTCAGACCCACCAAAGCACTCCCTCTTCTAGCCCCTCCTTCCACTTCAGAAGGACAGTCTTAAATGAGGTCATTTTCAAAAAGAGAGTTAAAAGAAGTTTGTGAGAGAGATCAGTTCCCATCATTTTGTCTCACTGTCATTTCTTTTTTTTTCTTTTTTAAAATTAATTTTATTAATTTTATAATCACTTACCAAAGAAAGGGTCCCATCCGCCAAAGAAGTCCCTGAAGACATCATGGGCGCTGCGGAAGTGGAACATGTGCTCAGGGCCCATGTTGGCCCTAGATGATCCCCCAGTCCTACCTGGAAAACATAGGAAAGGAAAGGAAAGGAAAGGAAAGGAAAGGAAAGGAAAGGAAAGGAAAGGAAAGGAAAGTCAGGCATTCAGAGTACAGTTGTCCCTCTCTATCCACGGATTTAAGTATTCACAGCTTGAAAATATTCTTAAACAAATAATAATCCAAAAAGCAAGCTTTGATTTTGCCATCTTATATAAGGGACCCCATTTTGCTATGCCATTGCATATAATGGGATTTGAGTATTCATGGATTTTGGTATCCACGGGGGAGCCTGGAACCAAACCCCAGCAAATATGAAGGGACAACTATATATCAAAAGGTGATGGGTAGGGACATGGGGCCTGGAAGCTTTTCCTAGCAAATTACCCTAGAAACAGAGTACAAAGGCCCAGAAGTTCTAGTCCAAAAAGGTAACTTTTCCAAACTGATTTAAAGTAAAACAAACCAATGGTACAGTCCAGCCAGAGTTACACACTTCTGCAGAATTCACTGGGGCAAAACTAACTGCATCCTAATGGATTGCAGTTTGGAAAAGTTACCTTTTCAGACTAGAACTTCTGGGCAAAACGAAGTGCATCCTTTAGGAGGTCAATGTGACCTCCTAAAAATATGGTTTGATCCAGAAGTAGGTGAGGAGTAAAAATGAGCAAAGGTACTGAAAACAGAACAACACCAGGGGAGGAAATATGATTCTCAAATGTGTACTTCTCACAGAAATGTAGAATTTTAGGATTTCCAGTGAGGCTGATGGAGTGTTGTTGTCTCTGAGTGGGGCTCTGTGATGGAGAAAGCTTCAACAGAAAAGTACAGCTGGCTAGGGAGGGAACCACAGCTGGCAGATCTCTCTCCAAACTAAAAGAGAACAGAGAGATTGCATAAGTATAGGTCCAGAACCCCACTACTCACAAGAAGACCACAGAAACTATTGTGGTCTGCTGTGAGCTTTAGTGGGAGGAGGCTTTAGGATTACCATCTGACTCAGCTCCTGAAGTGAGCCTTTTAAAAAATGACACTTGACCTGTGAATCCTCACTTCTTAAATGTATCTGAAATATATAATTTTTTGTTGAAGGGATTTCATCTGACCTATGAGTAACAACTTTAAAGGGGTGTAACAACTCTAAAAGTCAAAGACTTAAAAGTACTGTAGCAGATTCTTACGTGGTGAGTGACAAAAGTGTTTCAGAAATCAAAGCTGTGGGATGGTGAGATCAGCTCCATGAGAATGAGGTTTGCTTACATGAGAAAGAAACAACTAAGATAAGATGGAAAACTGTGCTGTTGGAGCTACAGAATCTGTAAAAGGTCTAAAGTGTTAACCAGGTGAAGAAGTAAGTGAGAGTGCTATGATGTAAGACTGACATCTAGTGGACAAGAAAAGAACTGTTGATACTTTTTTTCTTCCTTTGAAAGGAATAACAACATTCCTTAGTAAGAAGTGCCAGAGATTGACTCTTTTCCCTTCTTTTTTAGTTCTGACATTATTATTTTTCTTGGATATACAACTATATATACCTTTTTCCACACTGTATTTTTTTTTTAAAATGAATCTATGTGCTTTTGATGGAAAGCCAAGTTGAATATATATATAGGGAGCCCTGTGGCACAGTGGTTAAATGCCAGTACTGCAAGCCACCATGTTGCAAGTTCAATTCCAGAGGGCTCCAAGGTTCACTCAGCCTTCCATCCTTTTGTAGGTCAGTAAATTGAGTACCCAGCTTGTGGGGGCAATTAGCTAACACACATTGGAAACTGTTTAATACAGTGTAGATGTGTAAATAGCTATTGCTTAAAACAATTTGTAAGCCGCTCTGATAGCCTTGTGACTGAAGAGTGGGGTATAAATAACTAAATAAATAAAATAAAATAAAATAAAATAAATGCTTTTTTTCCTCCATAACAACTACTACTATTATTAATATTTTTATTTTCTCTCTTCCTCTCCTTTTTTGAATAAATAATAAAGCTTGTAGTTTTGCTTTTGGGTTTTTGGATCTACAGTATGTATTTTGGACAGAAAAGATTTTTTTCTGTGTTGTGTTTTTATGCAACTTTTTAAAAATAAGATGATGGCTGCTAAAAACAACAACAGGAAAGACAATGGAAAAGAAAAGGGGGTCTATAGATCAAACTGCAGAAACAGTAAGTTCTCAGACATGAACCAATGAAGAGGGTCTGTGCAAAGTGATATGACTAAAAAATAAGATTTGGTAAATACGGTGAAAAAAGAAGATTTGATAAAAATGAAGAAAGAATTAAAAGAAGATTTGGAAAGAGAGATGAAAGAGATTAAAGAAGCAGTACAGCAATTGGCTGGAGATGTACAAGTATTAAATGTTAAAGTGGAAATTCTGGGAAATAAATTGGTAATTACAAATAAAAACATGGAAAAGTAAGAGGCTAATGTTGACTTATTGGAATTGAAAGAAAAAGAATACTGCCTCAGATTTAGAGCAATTTGAGAAGAATCTGGAGAACAAATTAGAGAAAGATGGTTAGTATTGGCAGAATTCCTGGAACAAGAAGAAGAGGAGATGGGTTTGGGGATTGACAAAGTTTACAGAATTAATACAAGATTTACAAGAACAAAAACAGTTCCAAGGGATGTACTGGTTCATTTTGTAAGGGAAAAGATGAGAGATTAAGTTTTACAGCAGCACTTTATGATTAGACTGAAGAATGATAATGTGGAGATTGTCATGACCAGAATATTACGTAAGAGAAAAGAGAAAAGATTATGTTTTCCTGACAGACAAACTCAATCAGAAAGATTCCATTTAGATGGGACAAATTGGAAGGAGTGGTTTTTACCTTTAAACAACCGAAGCTCCAATTGAATTTGATAGAGAAAGCAAGAGCATTTTTCCAAAAAAGAGCAGTGGATGAAATGCAAGTGACAGATGAAACCATATCATAATCACATCAGAAGCAACAGGGAGAGGACCAAGGAGAAGAAGAGGAAGAGGATCTCTACACCAGGTGCTGCAGCTTTAGTTTTCTCTAAGATACAAGAATACAGTTGGCCCTTTTTATCCGCTGGGGTTTGGTTCCAAGAACCCCCATGGATACCAAAATCTGTGGATGCTCAAGTCTCATTATATACAATGACATAGTAAAATGGTATCCCTTATATAAAATGGCAAAATCAAGGTTTGCTTTTTCGAATTTAAAAACAAATATTTCAAGCCATGGATGGTTTAATCCATGAATGCAAAATCCATGGCTAGAGAGGACTGACTGTAATTATGGATTATAAATGCTTAAGATGGAATGTAAATGAGGATAATGCTCCACAAAAGAAGAGGATAATTACTATTTGAAAAAACTTAAGCAAGATGAAAATTCCCTACAAGAAACACATATTAGAAAACAGGACATAAAATATTTGATTTATAAAAGTTTAGGTGAAGAGTTTATTTTGGCAGGAACAAAGAAAAAAAGAAAAAAGAAATGGAGTTGTTTTGCATATAAATCACCAATTATGTCCAAAATTGATACTGACTGATGAACATGGCAGATATGTTGTGTAGAGGTTAATATACAGGGGCCAAAACTTTGTTGGTGGGAATATATGCTCCATATGAAGATAAATCATCATTTTACAAAGGACTGGTGGATAAACTTTTGGATTGTTCATTTGAAAACTGATGCCTTATGGGAAATGGAGTGGGGTTGTTTTTCTGCAAAAGGACAGAACATCTGAGAAAAATATTAAAATTTCCCAAAGTAAATTGCCAAAAACTTTCTTTGAATGGTTTGAAGAGAAGTTACTGTTACATTTGTAACAAATGATAAATACTATTTTGCAGCATGGAAAGATTCTGGATAGCTGAAAACAGGCCAATATAGCATTAATACCTATAGAAGATCAGAAATTGACATTAACAAAAATTATAGGCCAATATCATTATTGAACAATGGTTATAAGTTTGTTTCCAATTATTTTAGCTGAAAGACTAAAAACAACTTTATAGAGCATTTATACCTCACTGAAAGCTCATTTAATTGTTAATTGAGTATTAACCCCAGCAAGATTAAAGACGGAACAAGACAAGGATGTCCATTCTCTCCACTTTTGTTTATTTTGGTTCTTGAAGTACTGAACAGAGATATAAGACAAGATGAGAGGACCACAGGAGTAAAGATTTAAAAAGAAATTTGTAAGTTAAGGGCATTTGCTGATGTTTTGGAAAACCCTTTGGAGAACATAGAAGTGTTAATGGGCAAATGAATTTTTTTTTTTGTAGGTTGGTAGGTTTTAAGACAATCAAAAGACAAAGATGTTGGTGAAAAATATGAGTACCAAAGAACAATTGATAGAAAAAACTGGTTTCAAGATTGAGAAGAAAATTAAATCCTTAGGCATTACCATGACAAATATGTGTTGTTCTTTCGAAATAATTATGTTAAGACATGGAGTGAAATTTAAAAGGATCTGATATGATGGGAGAAATTAAAACTATCACTGTTGGGGTAAAATGTGATTAAAACTGATAAAAATGAATGTTTTACCTAGAATGATCTTTCTATTCTAGATGAGACTGGTTTTGAAAATTAATGCAACTTTTAAGCAATGGGAGAAAGACATAACACCAATTTTTTTTGGCAAGGGAAGAAGCTGTGAGTTAGGTCTAAGATATTATAAATGCAAAGGAACAAGGAGGATTCTATTTACCAGATTTGAAACTATATTTTGTGGTTTGTTGTTTGGTTTTGATTAAAGAGTTGGTGATGCTGAGAAATAAAAGAATGCTAGAGTTGGAAGGGCACAACCTGAGGTTTGCATGGCATGGATAGCAGGGGTATGATAAAGTCAAGGTTAATATAGATTTAAAAATCATTTTGTGAGATGTGCTGTATTGAAAATATGGAATGGATACAAATGCAAGCTGTGCCCAAAAATTCGTTTGTGGGCACAAGAAGCTTTTTTACTAAAAGAAGCAATAGGCAAAGATAGATGGCTTTCTTGGAATTGTGTCATGGGGGATACAGAATTAAACCAATGGAGCAGTTACAAGCAGAGGGACATATCTTTTGTTCTTTTTTTTTACTTTTCACATCTTTTAGTGTATTGCTAAAATCTATAATGAATAAGATATAAAAAAAGAAATGTAGAATTTTAGACCCAAAGATTGTTCTAGTAAAACCCATTATGGATTTGTTCATGGTGGGCTAAATTCTGACCTAGGAGATTATCAGACGAACCGTCTGATAGCATCCCTGTCTCGCCACCCACCCCACCCCACTTTCACTCCACTCCCGTCCCTGTTCCATTTTTTTAAAAAATGCATACACCTACCTTATGCCATTATAAGAACTCCTCCCTCTCCCCTCGGCCCTCCAGGAATGAATGCAGCTGTCATAAAGCTGCATTCACGTCCCATAAACCAAATCCCGCCTGTTCTCGCAAGAGAACCATCACGTGGGAAAATTCAAAAGCCCCAAAGCACACTTTAAAAAGAACAAGTAACCCAGGGAGGGGGAAAACAAAGGTCCCACTTATTTCCTCGTCCCGATCACACCTGGAAGTCTTCGGGAGGGACCTCCCACCACGGCTGGCATAGTGCCAGCATAACAGGACACCTCTTCACAAGATCATTATTCTGTTCTAGAAACAGAACAGGTGATCTATTGATGGATTAGTCCATCAATAGAAGAGAATGGAACCGGAACGGAGGGTGCACGGGAGCCGAACTAGACAGGGACAACGTCATCTGAAAAGA
This sequence comes from Gambelia wislizenii, assembly GCA_030847615.1. Classification (NCBI taxonomy): domain Eukaryota; kingdom Metazoa; phylum Chordata; class Lepidosauria; order Squamata; family Crotaphytidae; genus Gambelia; species Gambelia wislizenii. The sequence continues at coordinate 334,797,214 of JAUMIR010000001.1, read as the reverse complement.
GAGCCCTTTGGTGCTCTCCTGTCATCCCTGTTGTGGATTTAAAAGGTCATCTGATAATCTCCAAAGAGACCAACCAGTGCCTTTACTGGAATAATTTAATATCTGTCCCAGGTACTAAATTTCAAGATTTCCAAATGACTCACCTGTGCTTCCAATGACATATATTATAGCATTCTTTTTATTACCTTTGGACCCAAATATAAGTTGTAATTTATGCTGAAATTATGGCTGACAAAGGATACAACCCTCCACGGTCTTCTGAATTAGACAGTTACCTTTTGAATTACAGTTCAGTTTTCTCTACCTTTCAGGAGCAATTAACTACAAAACTGTTTGCCAAGCTACACTCTAGCCTAAACTTCCTCTTTAAAAATTAGAGAAATGCAGGCTTCAACTGCATATTGTGTGAAGTTCTGTGATTTTTTTTCCTTCCTTCCTCCCATACCTCTTTTTTAAACCCAAATCAAACTGGGGAAGAAGGCACTTGGAACAAGACTGTATAACCCTTCACCCACCTGTCACTTACCAACTCAAAATCACTCCCTCCAAGCATTTTTTTTAATCGATGCAGAGCTTGTCTACACTAAGGATAAAACACGTATTCACCTCAGATCTGGTGTGATTTGTACACATGGCGCATGCAGTGACCATCAGGAGTGGATTAACTCCTTTTAGCAGTTAATCCAGCATGACAGAAACTACAAGTTGCTCTGGAGATTCCAGGAAACTCTGGAGTGGCCCCAGTGCTTTGGACATGTGGACAACTGGATTGGGCTGGATCCAGAGTGAGCCAGCTGTCCACATGTCTACACACCCACCACATCAGCCCTGCTGGCCCATTCCCCATGGGGCCACCACTGCCACCACTGCTGCCTTACCTGCCAGTCAAGCAGCTCTCTGTGAGAGTCTGTCATCACCGTTGTTGCTGGTGAGGCAGAATGGGCTGCCACACCATGTGATCAACAAGGAGAAGGTTGCTCTACCCTCTCCTCGTTGATTGCATGGGCCCCGTTCTGACTTCACCAGGAGTGATGGCGATGACCAGGCTCTAACAGAGAGATGCTTGGCCAGTGAGTGAAGCAGCAGCAGCGGCACTGAGGGGAAAAGGCCAGCAGGGCTGTTCGGCCTGTCGGGACTATGACACAGCCCTGTAATGGATCTATGCCAGCACATGTAGCTGGCTTCATGTCAGTCTGGGACAGCTCTGGAACATAATTCACTGGACTGGCCCTGGGTTATGATACCTCATCTCACTGTCATATGTGAAAAAACAGGGAAGGAAATTTTGACCTGGGAAATTAATGTGTGGAAAGGGTTAATCATGGATGTGCATCTGTCTCAGGTTTAATTTGTCCTAGGTTGCACTGGATTTTTTTAAAAACACAGAGGACTCTTCCAGATTGCTTTAAAGAAGGGTGAGTTCTCATGATATAGCCTCTTGGGTTTTGCTGGTTGTTCCCGGCTCCATGCCCACTTGTAGTGCTATTTGTAGTGGCCTCTTAGATCTGCACCAGGACTCTTCCAAAGGTGTTTTTTTTTTTTTTTTAACTGTGGAATGGTTTCCTGAGGTGGTCTTACGGTTTGAAAGGAATGACAAATTTTCTCCTCTCTGAATTTTTAATTTTTTTTAGTTATAAAGTGCCAAAGTGCTATTTCACTGATGCCTTACAAGGAGGAAAAGAGAAGGGAACATAATATTTTTTTAAAAAAACAACAATGACAACAACAACCCAGAACTATAGCAATAATTACTCCATGCCCATCTGGAGGTGCCCTCTGTCAAGCAAAATGAACATTTGTTCATAACATTGATCCTGTAGACAGACAGCTGCTTGGTGGCACCTACAGCATGGGCAGACCCAAAGTCAGATGGAAAGAGAAATCACATTAGAAAAAATGCAATCTCCTCACACATTTACTTTGTCTGAAAAAGCCCAGAGAGAGGAAAGTAGAACAGAACTCTGTGAAATGTGTAGGTTGAGTTGGATTGGATTGTTGTGACTGAGGGGAAAGTGTTCCATTGACTTCCACATACCTCTTCCCATGAGTCCATCTTTACCATAGCGGTCATAGACATCACGTTTGCGTTCTGAAAGGAAGAATAAATACAGACTTAGCCAGCCCCCCTCAGTTGTCTGACATCAATACCAGGGAAGATTCTAGAGCAGATCATTAAACAGAGAGTCTGTGAACATTTAGAAGGCAATGCCATAATCACAAAAAGTCAACATGGGTTTCAGAGAAACAAGTCATGCCAGACTAATCTGATCTCTTTTTATATATATATAAAATTACCAAGTTGGTAGATGAAGGGAAAGCTGTGGATATCGCATACCTTGATTTCAGTAAGGCCTTTGACAAGGTTCCCCATGACATTCTTGCAAACAAGCTTGTAAAATGTGGGCTAGACAAGTTAACTGTTAAATGGATTTGTAATTGGTTGACTGGCCGAAACCAAAGGGTGCTCAGCAGTGGCTTCTCTTCATCTTGGAAAGATGTGACCAGTGGTGTGCGACAGGGTTTTGTCTTGGGCCCAGTGCTGTTCAACATCTTTATCAATGACTTGGATGAGGGAATTAGGGGCATACTTATCAAGTTTGCAGATGACACCAATTAGGAGGAGTAGTTAATACCCTAAAGGACAGGATCAAAATTCAAAATGACCTGAATAGACTAGAAAGCTGGGCTAAAGCTAACAAAATGAAATTCAATACAGAGAAATGTAAGGTATTGCACTTAGGGCGGAAAAATGAAATGCATAGATATAGGAAGGGAGAGACCTGGCTGAACGAGACTACGTGCAAAAGGGATCTAGGAGTCCTAGTAGATCACAAGTTAAACATGAGCCAACAGTGTGATGTGGCAGCTAAAAAGGCCAAGGCGATTTTGGGCTGCATCGATAGAAGTATAGTATCTAGATCAAGGGAAGTAATAGTGCCGCTCTATTCTGCCTTGGTCAGACCTCACCTAGAATACTGTGTCCAGTTTTGGACACCACAATTCAAAATGGATATTGACAAATTGGAGCGTGTCCAGAGGAGGGCGACTCAAGTGGTGAAAGGTCTGGAAACGATGCCTTATGAGGAAAGACTTAGGGAGCTGGGTATGTTTAGCCTGGAAAAAAGAAGGTTAAGGGGCGATATTATAGCCCTGTTTAAGTATTTGAAGGGGTGTCACATTGAGTATGGAGCAAGCTTGTTTTCTGCTGCTCCAGATACTAGAACACGGAACAATGGATGCAAGCTCCAGGAACAGAGATTCCACCTCAACATTAGGAGGAGCTTTCTGGCAGTAAGAGCTGTTTGGCAGTGGAACACACTCCCTCAGAGTGTGGTGGGGTCTCCTTCCTTGAAGGTCTTTAAACAGAGGCTGGATGGCCATCTGTCAAGGATGCTTTGATTGTGTATTCCTGCATGGCAGGGGGTTGGACTGGATGGCCCTGTGGTCTCTTCCAACTCTACAATTCTATGATTCTATAATTCTATGATTCTCATATTTCAAAAAAATGGAAGATCAAATGTTTACACCTTCCTTGTACTCAGTTTGCCAAGGGGCTACTCCACATGAAACCTGAGCCATCACATGTAACTCAGACTTATTTGAATGTCTGCAGACCCTTCTTCCTCCATTACATCTCAAGACACCACACAGTTAACATTCAATAGCTTGCCTGATGAAGAGAGCTGGAGATCTCCAAAGTTTAAACATATTTTTGTGCTTTATCAGTAGAACTAAGAAAGGTATTGCTCTAATGTAGATCTAGATGTGGAAGCCAATGAGTTCTTGGGGGAAATTACTTCTGCCATTGTTCCTCCATACCCAACTGTGGTAGATCATTTAAAACTTGAAAATAAACAGTAGTCATAGGAAAAATCAAGGATGACAGAATGAATAGTGAGATGGGCACATTCAGATATGTGTCTATGATATAGATCACTTCCACTGGCAGAGAACGCAATTAATTGTGTGCTAAATCTGTGAGGGGACAAGGAAGAAATTGTGAGGATCACTGCTGACATACCATGTGGAAAAGACCTGAAAGCCATTGATATTTTCCTTCACAGATGTGAGGAAAGCAACCATCACCAAAAATGTACAAAATGTCTGCACCCTCATGTAAAAAGACCACAGGTTTCATGCATTTGGAATTAAGTGCCATATGAGGTAAATTGCATGAAAGACCTGCCTAAATGCACCCAGAAGGATGAGTAATGAAAGTCTTGTCATTAATTAAGAGTCCATCCACAATAGCACTGCCCATATGAAAGGTTCAGAATACACCCAAGGCTGCTAGTCTACATGTCATTTTGAGGTCTGTAACTTTCTTTAGAAGAAAATGATAATCTTTATGCATTTATCAAAAATTGCTGAACCTACTCACAAGAAGGTCAGGAGTAACATTGTGCCACTGTGTCCCCCCACCACCACTTAAATATTCTGAATATCTGCAAGTGATCAAATTAATTTACCTTGATTCTGTTCTCTGCACTTCAGCAAAAACTCAATCTTTGTTTTAGGTTTAGCACATATGCACAGGAAACATGTTACAGCACTGGTGAAAGGGGGAAAGGAATTAGGAAAAAGAAATAGAAGAGATGCAAAAGGGAATAGTGATGTACAGGGAGACAGAAGAGAAAGGGAGTGGAACTCAATACTTACTGTCTGAAAGTACTTCATACGCTTCTGCAATTTCCTTGAATTTCTGTTCAGCATATTGCTTGTTGTCAGGGTTTTTATCTGGATGCCACTTCAGAGCTTTCTTCCTATAACTTTACAGTCCCCCAAAACAAAATGAATTACAAGTTAGCACCCCTTTGTCCAATAGCGACCAGTGAATCTGTAAAACAGAGGGACTCCCATTAGGATGAGGTGGGGTAGGTGTACTCCCCAGCCACATGTGGCCTCCAGGACCATGCCAATCCTCCAAAGCTGCCTTCTCCTCTCCCATTTGTTTTAAAATTTGGCAAGATTTGGGGGTGATTTTTTCTCCTCAAACAATGCCAAAACCACACCAGGCATGTTAAAATGTGCATCTGCATCAAAATAATCATCCCAAAAGCCACCAAAACTCTTCCTATACTTTCTTCTTTAACTATAAACTGGCCAAATGATGGTCAGAAGTGACACAACATCACTTTTGGTTGCCATTTTCACCAGGATACTGCCAACAGAGGTCTGTTCTGATTCTGTGGGACAGGATGCGGGGAGTGTGAAGGGAGCAGCTGAGCAAGCCTGGTTGGTGCCAGCCAATCACAGCTCAGGAAATTCTGTGGGGGTGACCTATGGGGGAGAAAGCATATAAAACTGAGGCCAATGCACATTACACACACCGCTGGCTCTACTATGTAGTAACATAACAGCAGCCCTCAACTGGATACAGATGTTAGACAATTAGTAATTCTATTTCCCACAGGCATAAGTCCATTTATGAAGATGTAAGGCCCCAACAGGTTTCCAGTGAAAATTTTATACAGCCCATTAATGCCATTTTAGAAAAAGCATTCTACCCTTTGTCTAAAAGGCAAGAGAAGCTCTTTTTATGGCACTTGATCACTGCAAAGCACTATTTTTTAAAACATCCTTTTAAAATTTGCTGTTCCCTAACCCAGGGCATCTTTTGGGTTGATCAATTTTTTAAAAATTGATTGAGTTTATTTATTAATTGCAGCCCTACTATACTGCATCAAAGTGGATGACTCTTCATAAGTGGATCCTGTGCTGTGACTGTCTATTTCTTCCTTTCTTAGTACCAAAATGACAGTAATAAGTACTGTAAGCATGCTCTGACCTACATCTAACATTATGCTAGCACCCAGTCATTAGCATGATGACAGTTTCTTCACCTCCTCCCTGCTGCCCTGTGTGTGTGTGTGCACACGTGTGCGCCTTCAAGTCACCTTTTGACTTATGGTGACCCCATGAATTGTATAGGGTTTTCTTAGCCAAGGAATATTCCAAGGTAGTTTTGCCAATTCCTTCCTCTGAAATATAGCCTACAGCAGCTGGTATTCATTGGCAGTCTTCCATTCAACTACTAACCAGGGCTGACCCTGCTTAACTTCCAAGATCAGATGGGACCTGGTGCTTTTAGTGTACTTAGGTGGGATTTAGGCTGCCCTCTGCCTCACCAGAAAACTTGCTTGAGGTGGTTTCCCAGCCCTCCAGAGCAGTTTTGAGTGCTCACAAAACTTGCATTCACCCCCTACCACAGTAGCAGTTCCATCAATTGAACAAGCCTAATGGCTCCTGGCCCCCAGATCCTCACACAGACCCCATTAAGGCTGAGTTTCAGGGAGGACACTATTCCCCTCAGAAAAAAGAAAAATGATAATAGAGGTGGGAGGTCAGAGACTATCAGCAGGACCTTACGCTTTTTTAATGTCATCTAAGGAAGCATTTCGGGGGAGTCCCAGAGCTTCATAGTACTCCACCATGATGAGCAGATGTTTTTTGCAGAACAAGTGAGGAGGATGTTGTCAACACAGTAAATGCAGCCAGGGGCTGAGTGTTGTCTTTGGGTGGTATGACCAAAGTCTTTGGGTTCTCAACTGTGGTTAGAGGTGGTCATGGCCATCCGCCAAGCTGGGAACCCCATATGGAGAGCAAAAGGCAGTGGTAGTAGACAGTTGATCCTACAGCATATGGAAAAAGATTTGTGTTAGCTAGATGTACATTAACGTTTCCCAAATTCCAAGATAAATGCGGGTGTGGATAAAATGGGGCCATGCATATCTTGTTTATTCCTTGGGGGGGCATTCTTCTTGACCAAAATAAAACTAAGGTACAGTGGGCTCTTCGTACCAACTGGGGTTTGGTTCCAGGACCCCCCGTGAATACCAAAATCCATGGATGCTCAAGTCCCATTATATACAATGGCATAGCAAAATGGTGTCCCTTACATAAAAAGGCAAAATCAAGGTTTGCTTCTTGGATTTAAAAAAAAAAATATTTTCAAGCTGTGGATGGTGAAATACATGGATGCCAAATCTGTGGATACAGAGGTGCCTGGAAAACTGGGAACATGCTTTTCAGAATGTTGGCTATAGCTCCCTTTTATACATGGTTTCTGTTCCACAGGTGCCCTTGCCTTCCTGGAGTTCAATATGTAGTTAATATAACGTTTGCAAATATTACTTGTTTGAGCCACAACTCCTGGGAAATTCTGGCTTATTATGATATTAATTCCAGCATGGCTAATTATAGTTGTAATTCCAAAAGAGCAGCTTTTAGATGTCAATAGCTGTGCTGAATTTGGGCATTAAAGTGAGAAAAGGGGTTAAGATACTCCTGTATTGAGTAATGCAGGGCTAGAGAACCTGCAGCTCTCCAGATGCTGGGAAATCAACACTCCTATGATCCCTTGCCACACTGGATGATGCTGATGGGAACTGGAATCCAACTACTTCTAGAAGGCTACAACTCTTTGCCTCTTCTGATCAACTGTCAACTATGTGCAGGTGATATTGTGAGACATTTTATCCTGAGCAGTTAAACCCACAGCCCAGTCCCCTACCAATGCATGGCTGGGAATGATGGGAGTTGTAGCCCAGCAAATCTGCAGGGTGCCAGACAGGGGCAAGCCACAAAACACTTCCAAGACAACCATGTTGTCCTGACTGGAACAACTCCAAGGGTGAATTCATATGAAAGGACTGTCAGGCTGGGTTGGAACAACCCAGCTTGTCATTGCTTCCATCTCTTTTTGCCAAAGAACAGAGTATCAGGTGCCCTGAAGGTCACAAAGAGCTTCATTGTTATACAAATGTAAAATAACATTCCCTGCTCACAGATAGCAACCCAGCCCAGCTAATGGGTTTCTTTTCCTCAAAGGAATGAGATGGTCAAAAGTCCCCAACCTATCAAAGAGAGAACCAGGCATACCTTACTGTGCAAGGAGAAACTGTCCTGGCTGCATGGTGGGTACAGTTCTAAGGTCTTGCAGGTGTTGGCCCACACCTGCACAGGCACAGTTTCTGCTGCCTGATGGGAACTTGGGAAGGGTATGGAAAAGGAACTCAGCAGCAGCCTACCATCCACTTCCTTTGTTGATGAACAGCAGCAGCCAATGGGAAGCCCAAGGTAATTATGATGTCACCCCTTTGTGTTTTTCACTGGAGAGATTATAAACCTGGGATCCTCCAGATGTACTGCTCCCACCACCCCTTACCATTGGTGAGATGCTGGAGGGGAACTGAAATCCAACAACATCTGGCGAGAGCTACAGATGCCTCCGTACTGTTCTAAACTAATCAGAGGTCTCAGACAATTTGGGGGGAAGGAGCATAAAGTTTTGCTTATGTTACTGTTCTCACATTCATTATACGATATGTGTAATTACTAGGACTGCAGTGCTTAGTCCAGGGATGAGATCATGTGACATTCCAGATGCCATTGGTCAGCAACTCCTAGCATCTCACATTATTGACCATTCTAGCTAGGGCTACTGAGACATACAGTCCAACAAAATCTGAGGGCCACATGATTCTCACCCCAGCTTTAGCTGAAGAAGGCAAAAGTCCCTTTGAACTTAACAGGGTTCATTTCTGAGTAAATATATATAGGAATGCATTGCAGGACCTTTTCACACTACTCAATTATAGCACTTTACCTGTCACTGTCCTGTCCTATGGAATCCTGGGATTAGCAATTTAGGGAGGGACATTTACGTAGAATTCTCAGCCAGAGAGCTCTTCTGGTGACTGTCTCTGGTCAAACCACCAATCCCAGGATCCCATAGGAGGCAACCATAGAAGTTAAACTGGAATCATAGCACTATAATTGTGTAGTGTGAACATGCCTGTAATTGGTTTTGTTAATCAGTCATACATACATACACACTGGTAGTGGAGTGATAAATATTTAAGTGCAGCTACTCATTATGACAGTTCCCACAACCATCCCATCAAGGAGGGCCTGGACATTCGGACAACTGTGTTCATCCATATCAACAACCCAGTTTTAACATTCATGAACTCCTCCAGGATATGTCCTTAGTAAAGTGAATGGAAATTGAACAGAAGTTGCTAAAGACCATGCCATCCCTATAGTATTTTTCATCACAATCAAAACTGGTCACATTGCACTCCTTTTGAGAAAATCCATTTTCTCTTCTCCTATTGTGAGGATGGCAGCTAAGCTCAGAGGAAAAAAGGGAACCTAAGAGAGGTAGCAGAAGACATCATTGTCCCTGCTAATTAGACTCTCCTGGCCTTCTAACCCTGTGAGTCCTGGCTCCACTACACCACTGAGATGAACTAAAACAATGCATTTTATTAATTTGATAGGTGATTTAAAATTTTACAATTTAGTTTCTAAATGTTTAATACAAGTACTTATGAAATCTACAGGTGGCACATGTCATTTTAGAGGCATTTTGTCCTGCGGGAAAGGAGAAGAGGGGAAGTATCTTTAACTGTGGCTGCTGAAATGTGTGCATCATCTAAAAACAAGTGATTGTTTCTAAACCCATAGATATTTTCAGAACAAACAATACACAATCATATGTATTGTTCCCATCACGTAAAGCACAGAATAGAACCATGTCTCCCTCCAGAAACTGTGAGATTGCAACTCCCAGCTTTCCTCGCCACTGTCTATGCTTGTGAGGGCTGCTCAGACTTGTGGTTCTACAACATCTGAAAGGTCACATGATTCTCATGTCAATATATAACTGTATATTTCACTTTTTTTAAATCCTCCCTTTAGAACAATTTCCCTCCTTTTTATAACACATGTAGCTTTAAGTGATTAATCAGTTGAAATCCAAACAATCCATAGATTAAGAATTTTTAAAATTACAGTGCTTCTCATTATTACACTTTGATATCCATAATTACTTTTGATACATCACAGATGGTTCCCCCACCTCCTGTTTTATCAGAAACAGAAGGTGTAGGCTAGTGAAAATTGTGTCAGGTATAGCTGAGGCTATCTTACTTTAGATATATTGGGAGATGGCATGACTTATTGGAAATGACCATAATGCTCAGTAAAGTAGAAAAGTGGAAAGAGGGAAAGAGGAAGACCATTTTACAAGTGGATAGACTCAACCAAGGAAGCCATGGGCCCGATTCACAAGACCTGAGCAGGGCTGTTTGTGGTAGATGCTCTTGGAGGTCTTTCATTCATAGGATCACCATAAGTTGAAGCCAACTTGATGGCAAACAGCCACCACAAATAACTGATTACTGTCCTTGATATTGTTACAATTCTTTCTTTCTGTATCCTGAAGGGTGGAACATTAATGCTCTCTTATTGAGTATGGCATGATTAGATGAATGCCAAGCAGAACTCACTTTGGCAATGTCTCTCTCAGCACAAACTATATTCCTGAAAAATTCCTTGACTCTGGCTATCTGCGTGCATTCATCCTTTGGGGTCCTTTTACTTATCTTTCCTTTTTAAAATCTGAATACCTCCAGACTGCCAGTAAATTACTCATTTTGGAAAACCTCTTCATCTTCCTTGATTAATATCTCCACCCTGTCTCTGCAATCAACTCTACATGTCCTAAGATGACATCCATATAAGATTTTCCCACTAGTGTATCAATTTTCACTGGGCCAAATTTGCATTAAGCCACACAGGAAACCTACTGGCTCTTAGGGAGTCACATATTCTTAAACATATTCATAGGAAACTGCCTTAAACTAAGTCAAGCAACTGGTGTTTGTAGATCTCTTCCCTTCCCCATCCTCTTTCCCTCTCTCCTCTGCTTGACCAGGCACATGTGGCTGAATGTGCACACACACACACACACACACAGAGCACTGCAGGTCCCATTTAAAATGCACAAGAGAGGGGTAAAGGGAATAGAAAAGAGAAGGCTTTCAGACTAGAAAGTATAGTTGTGTTGTTTTGTGTTGGGTTTTTTGTATACTTTGATATTAAGAACAGAAAGTAGTGAGGAAAGACTCACCCTCTCTGGCTTTTCTTCGCAAACGAAGATTCAGGAAGGACTCATCCCGCACTTTCTGCAAGCGCGCTGATGACTAAAAAGGCCAATCCAAGATAAACAAGTCCAGTGGCAGAAAGCACAGCAGAAGGTCTTCTTGGGTGATGTTTTTGGGTTGTGATTCTTTCTGCGTTGTCGTTTCTCTTCAAGACTTGTTTGGCGTGAGTTCTCAAATAAGGCTGCAGCATTGTGGATTGTGCGTCTCCATGCCTCCCAATGTGAGGCCAGGGCGGACCACTGTTGGTGATCAATTTGGCCAAGCCTGAGATGTTGTTTCAGGGAGTCTTTGTATCGCTTTTTTGGAGCGCCCATCTTACGCTGACCCGTGGCGAGTTCACCGTAGAGTAGTATTTTTGGGAGGCGATGTCCTCCATCCTAGAAACGTGCCCTGCCCAGAGCAGCTGTGTTCTCAATATCATGGCCTCAATGCTAGTGATCCCTGCTTGCTCAAGGACAGCAACATTCGTCACAACCAAGAGATCCAGGAGCTGTTGGCAAAGAAGAGAACTGCTCACCAGGCATGCCTCGCCCAGCCAACCTGCCATGTAAGAAAAGCAGCTTTCCGCCTCACATGTAGTAAACTTCAACAAAAATTCCGAGACATGCAGAACAAGTGGTGGATCAATGTAGCAGAAAAGACACAACGCTGTGCAGATCTGGGCGATCATAGAGGATTTTATGAAGCTCTTAAAGTAGTGTTTGGACCTACTTATCAGGTCCAAAGCTCCTTATACAGTACAGATGGTCAAACATTAATTACTGATAAAGCCTCCATCCTGTATCGATGGGCTGAACACTTTCAAAGTCTCTTTAGCACCAACTGAGTAGTCCAAGGCTCAGCTATCCAACATATGATACAAAAACTGATGAAAAATGCATTGGACATAGCTCCCACTTTGGAAGAGACCCTTAAGGCCATATAGCAGATGAAAAATGGGAAGGCAGCTGGGATTGATGGAATCCCACCTGAAGTTTCGAAACATGGAGGTCATGCACTCCACAATAAATTCCACGAATTCGTTGTGAATTGCTGGGAAAAAGGGGAACTGCCATCAGACCTCCGAGATGCAGTCATCATCACCCTGTACAAGAAAAAAGGAGCAAAATCCGATTGCTCAAACTATTGAGGCATAACACTGCTCTCTATTGCTGGAAAAATCCTTGCACGGATACTCCTGAACAGATTAGTTCCTGCCATTGCAGAAGAACTTCTCCCTGAAAGCCAATGTGGCTTCAGAGCCAATAGGAGTACTACAGACATGGTATTTGCCCTTAGACAACTGCAAGAAAAATGTAGGGAGCAGAACAAGGGTCTCTATGTAACATTTGTCAACCTCACCAAAGCCTTCGACACTGTGAGTAGAAAAGGTCTCTGGCAGATCCTGAAAAGGCTAGGATGTCCCCCCAAATTCCTTAAAATGATTATCTTGCTACACGAGGGCCAGCGTGGTCAAGTCAGATATAGCGATGCTCTTTCAGAGCCCTTTCTAATAACTAATGGAGTGAAGCAAGGTTGTGTTCTTGCACCAACTTTATTTACAAGAAGATGACGGCATCTATATACGTTACCGTACTGATGGTAGCTTGTTTAACTTAAGCCATCTGAGGGCTCACACTAAGACTCTAAACTATCTAGTCCGTGAGCTGCTCTTCGCTGATGATGCTGCCCTTGTTGCCCACACAGAAGCAGCTCTGCAGCGCCTAACATCTTGCTTTGCAACAGCTGCAGAGCTGTTTGGGCTGGAAGTCAACCTGAAGAAAACAGAAGTTCTTTACCAGCCTGCACCACAGGATGAATACCACCATCCCCACATTGCCGTCGGCAAATCTGTGCTCAAGTCCGTTCAGCAGTTCACCTACCTGGGAAGCATCATCTCCTCAGATGCCAAGATTGATAAAGAGATCAATCACAGATTAGCAAAGGCATATAGTGCATTTGGAAGACTTCACAAAAGAGTCTGGAGCAATAAACACCTGAGGTAAAGCACAAAAATCAGTGTGTATAGAGCCATTGTACTGTCTATACTCCTTTATGGATCTGAAACATGGGTCACCTATCGCCACCAGCTACGACTCCTCGAACGCTTTCATCAGCGCTGTCTACGCACAATCCTAAATATACACTGGACTGACTATGGAAAGAATGAAATATCCTGTAATTACCAATGAACCGCCTGGATCTTGAAAATAGAAGCAGTAAACTCAGAAGACTCGACTCTTATCTGACAGAACTTGCCATAGGAATTTTCTTTGATCCTATTGGGAGGCAATGCGTGCAGCGCAGAGATCCTTCTCCTCTGCACGTATTGTGTCTGCAGAGTCTCGTCCAGCAGAGCTGTTTAGGGTGGTGAGGGAGCTGACGCAGGTGTCCCCTGCGCCAAATCCCCTGCTTAACCCGATGACTGCCTGCTGTGACGCATTTAATAACTTCTTTGCAGATAAAATCACTCAGATAAGAGCCAAATTAGATGCCGCTATTGTAACAGAAACAATGGACGAGGTGTCCAGCGACTCCGCCGATGTAATTATACTGGATCAGCTTCAATCTGTGAGTACCGATGACTTGGACAAGCTCCTTGGTAGTGTGAGGAAGACTACCTGCCCCCTCGACCCTTGCCCATCTTGGCTGGCCGTTCCCTGGACCCCCTGGATATGAAAAATTATAGGCCAGTCTCTTTATTACCATTTTTGAGCAAGGTGATAGAGAGGGCGGTTGCTCTTCAACTCCAAGATGTCTTGGATGAAACCGATTATCTAGACCCATTTTAAACTGGCTTCAGGACAGGCTTTGGGGTTGAGACTGCCATGGTTGCCTTGACCGACGATCTGCGTCTGAGCATCGACAGGGGTAGTGTGACCCTGTTGGTGCTCCTAGACCTCTCAGCGGTTTTTGATACGATAGATCACAGTATTCTTCTGGATCGCCTGAGGGAGTTAGGCATCGGAGGCACTGCTTTGCAGTGGTTCCGGTCCTTCCTCACGGGCAGGTCCCAGAGAGTGCTGCTTGGGGACAGTAGCTCCAGTAAAAGGGAGCTCACCTGTGGAGTACCACAGGGTGCTATTCTGTCCCTGATGTTATTTAACATCTATATGAAGCTGCTGGGTGAGATCATTCAGAGTTACGGATCTGGGTGTTATCAGTACGCTTATGACACTCAGATCTATTTCTCCGTATCTCGTTCATTGGCCTCGAATTCTGACGGCATCTCTTCTTTCAATGAATGTCTTCAGGCAGTAATGGGCTGGATGAGGAAAAACAGATTGAGACTGAATCCAGACAAGACGGAGGTGCTCACGGTAGCGGCCCCAAAACCAAGAATTGAATTGCAACCTCCAGTCTTGGACGGGGTCACAGTCTCCTCCAGTGACTGTGTTCGCAGTCTGGGGGCGCTCCTTGACTCGTCGCTCCTGATGACAAATCAGGTAAATGCGACAGTCAGGAGCGCTTGTCATCAGCTTCAGCTGATACGCCAGCTGCGTCCTTTTCTGGAAGTAAGGGATCTTGAGACCGTTGTGCATGCGCTGGTAACCTCATGTCTTGATTTCTGTAATGCACTCTACATGGGACTACCCTTGTGCTTGGTTCAGAAATTACAGCTGATACAAAATATGGCAGTTAGGCTTGTCTCTGGAACATCTAGGAGGGACCACATTACTCCAGTTTTGAGGTCCCTCCACTGGCTGCCTATCAGCTTCTGGGCCCAGTACAAGGTGTTGGTTATCACCTTTAAAACCCTAAATGGCTTGGGTCCAAGCTATCTCAGGGACCACCTTCTCCCTTATAACACTCCCCGCGCTCTCCGGTCCTCTGGGAGGAATTTGTTGCAGCCACAAAGATCTAGGCTTGCGATCACTTCCCAGAGGGCTTTCTCGGCTGTCGCCCCCAAATGGTGGAACGGCCTGCCGGATGAGAGCTGCCTATTGACATCGTTAGACAGCTTTAAAAAGGCTGTCAAGATGGATCTCTTCAGGCAGGCTTTTCCGGAATAGCTAATCCCGGCCTCAGGAACCCCCTTTGGAAGTTGATTCTGGAGCTCCTAACTGTTGCTGCTCGCTAGGAAGGGTTTTTAATAACAATTGTATTATAGGTTGATTTTAATTTGTATTGATTTAATAATGTTTTAAGGGGGGGAGGGATTTTGAGTTGTTTTATATTATGTATTATTTTACTATTGTAAGCCGCCCCAATTGTTCACAGAGGGGCGGGATATAAATAAATTTTATTATTATTTATTATTATTATTATTAGATAAGAGGAGTAAAAACCTTATCTCAGCTTCTTCTTTTCCCCTTCTGTTGCTGCACTCACTCCTTTTTGGACTATTTTAATTCACAGATTTCCCATAGGACCTAGAAATAACTTCAGTTATTTTTTTCTGTCATAAATGAAATATAAACATTTCCCAACACATTGTATGCCTCTCCACTGCTACATCTGCATTTAATGTATTGTGGTAGTTCTTAACCTGTTGTCTGTGGACCCTCAGGGGGAAACGATGTCCTTACAGGGGGGCTGCAAAGGCTTGAAGGCTGTTCAGCCTACCTCCTCCTCACAGTGGAGTGGCCACGTGACAGGAGCCAAAGCAAAGTCTGGCTGGCTGGGCCTGCACATTGCCATTCAATCTGCCTCCAGCCCCAAACTTGCAGGAAGAAGCAGGAGGAAAGCCCTCCCTCCCCATCCAGTGCTTATGAGATAAGGGTTAATGCATGGTGTAATGGTTGTATTGTTGTTATCAGGTATTATTGTTAGGGTTTTAAAACTTGAGTTAAGTCTTGGGAGTCTGCGGCAAGAAAAGATATTTAAAGGGGGTCCCTGGTAAAGAAAAGGCTAAGAGCCACTGATGTATTACATTCCACTTTTCTTCCTCTTTAACTGGCAAGAAAATAAAACAATCTTTTCTTGCCAGTTAATCAGCTATGTGTCAGGAACTAGAAGGGGCATAGAAGGGGCACTGAGATAGAAAACAAAGACCAGAATTCAGTATCACATTTATGGATGTCTGTCATGACAAGATATTGGGACATATAGTAGATTTAACCTGTACAGAGTTGAGATGTAACAGTCTGCAGTTTGCAGCACTGTGATCTAGCAGATGTTTGCAGAAACTAGCTGGGTAAATGTATCAATATTGATTAGCTCACAGCCTTGGAGCAGAGCTGGGCTGGACTGTGAGAGCTAGGCAGTCCTTTTTTGGATCTCACTGTGTGAAGATGTTCTGTGTTGGATTTCACAGAGAGAAGATGCATTTCTCCTGAATGCTATACATATCTGTAAATACTCAACATTATGCTCAAGTAAAGAGAAGTTTATTTTAGACACAAAGCCTGTATTTGTGCCTTTATTCTTATGCTTGAAGGAACAACACTCTGCTGTTTATTTTTGCTGCCTGGACCTGATTAGGTACCCAGTGCGCACTACCACCTGACATGCTGCACCAGAGATTGCTCACAGGAGGGGGTGGGAATGTCAGTGACTGCTTGCTGAGTGACAGGGGAACAGACCCTTTTGATCACAGCAGCTACTGCCTGGTAACTGGGGTTTGTGGGGATTCACTGTATAGCACTGCAACTATGGTGCTTGTGCATTCATTACTCTCTAACAGTATTCTGGCCATGCTTAATTTTCTCCCACTGAAATTAGTGAGGCTTTTAAGATTGTAATCCTCTATCAGCTCAGCTCATTTCATTCAGGATTCCAGCAAGGAGGTTGGTAGGGCATTCAGTGCATATGTCAGTAGTTATTTCATAGTGCAGCTACTGGTAATTTCTTATGGCTTTCAGTCTATTACAGAAGATATAGCCCATTCCCTCTTATTTTGCCATGTGTCCCAAAGCTTTGTTTTCAGTCTCAGAGAAAACTGTGCACAGTATTCACTGTTTTGAAACAGCAATGGCCCTTTTTTTCTGTAAACCATGTATAGGTAACAGTGACCCTCAATGTTTTTGGCCTGCAACTCCCATCAACCCTAGACAGCACAGCGACAGTGAAGGTGTGCAGCAAATGCAGTCTAAAAAAACTGGAAAAGGCCATAGCTGCCCACCCCAGCTTTAAGCCATGCAAATGAAGTCTCTGGTAAACTTCAAATCTATTTGACTTGTACATGTTTTTCAAACTGCACATTCTGAACTTTGTAGTCACAGCCTTGCAGTCATTCCCAAAGATCTTTACTTCTTCAAATACATTGTGCCAGCTTACCTCTAGCACTTTGTAAGATCCTTCTTTTTCATGAAATTACAGGGACACACTGGACAATTTTCACATCTACCTTTTATTATGCTTCTCTCCAGCAATCCAGGATTTATAAGGCTCTCCCTAGTCTAGGAGTTATAAGAGCAGCTGGAATGGGAGGGCAAAGGAGAGAAATTGCCCCTGCCCGGGACCCTATTCACTCTGCCCAGGAGCTGGCCAGAAATATCCGGAAGATGTGGTGTCACTCCCCCTCGTGTCAAGCAGGCTCCTCTTGGGTGATGCGGCTGGACTGCTCTGCCTATGCACATATTCCTTTCACCTTTCGGCCAACTGGAATTGTCTATGAACACAGGGCTCCCATGCAGCTGCATTATTCCCCTTTGAGGTGGGCTGTTGGTGTTTGGGAGCTGGCTCCACTTGCCTTCTTCTGGAATGGAATCTTTGGAAAGTGGACTACTCCCTCTACACAAAAGCTTTTTTGTTCCATCCAGGAATTTCTTCATTCCACACAGAAGCCCTTCTGAGCCATCCAGGCACTGCTTCCTTGTTCCGTTTGGTAGCTGATCCTGCTGGCTATTTCCTGGCTCATCAGGAGGCAAAGCTACTGGTGTATTTTCAGAAGTGGTCCTAACACAGTCTGGTGCTTCTTCACTGTGATCCAAGGATGCCTTGTCTCCAACAGCTGGCCTGCACATACCAGGTAACTCCTTCAGTCCTTGATGGCCATCAGTATCTTCAAAAGGTGGTTCTAATTGGTCATATGGATTATTGCTCTCAGCAGGTGACTTGTATTCCTTCTGCAGTTTGCTCCAGTTGGGTGGCAACTCATATTCAGGAGTTATGCAATCTTGGGGTTGTGACTCATTTTGCTGCATGGGCCACTCATACACATATTCATAGGGAGTCTCACATACAGGAGAATTCTTGCACCCATATTTCATTTCATATAATGGAGAGGTCTCATAATTGCACTGCCACTCATATGGAGGAGAGTTATCATACCTGTAATGAGACTTCTGTCCCAATGAGGTTTCATACACATATTGTGACTCAGATGGAGAGAATTCATAATCATACTGTGACTCATAAGCAGAGCAGTCACAGTCGTACTGCAACTCATATGATTTGTAGGCATTTTGTGGGTTACAGGGACATGAGGCCATATACTTACAAGAACCATTTTTCTTTGCAAATGACTGGGGAGATGTACACCTGGAAGGCACCTCATAAGCAGAGCAGTAGGTAGATTCATAGTGAGGTTCATAAATGGAAGATGAAGGATAGGTATAGGACATCTCATCCTTCCCTGCCTCATATCCCCCACATGTGTTGTTCCACCTAGCATAGGAATCATATGCTTCAAGAGTTTCATCATCTTCATCAGGCAATTCACACTCAGGTTCCAATCTACACCCATCCTCCTCCTTGTATTCTGGTACTGCCTCATATTCTGGCTGTAACTCACTATCCACTGCTTCTCCATTGCTGCTTTCATGCTCATCTGTAAATGCAAACACACACATCAGTCACTGGACCATTTATTTCTTTTATTTATTTATTTTAAAAAGGCAATTCATGCTCCATAATAGGGTCTTAATACACTCATTTGCAGAAATAATACCCCGCGTGGGAAACAAATGCCCACTTTCCCCATAAATAAACTATCCACTGCCCTTAGGTTAGGGGGCTTAAAAAATGGACTCAGCTGGTCTTTCCCTAATCAAGAAAGAGGTTGTTTGACAGTGGGATGCTCAGACAAAGACTCAAGTAAATGCTATTAGGTACAGAAGATGGAGTGAGTAGTCTATCTGCTGAGGAAGAACATGAGACACTTCAGAGATCCTTTGCAGGACTTCAGCACACCCAGAGAAAAGCAATTGCATCTATGTGCAGCTTTGGCATAATATCCCCATAAGACAGGGGTAGGGAACTCCTGGGGCCTGGGGATGAGGCACAGTGGTCCTTTGCAGGACCTTGGAATGCTGGATCCCCCAATTGAAGTGCAATTATTGTAGTTGCTGCTGCTGCTGCTGCTGTTGTACCACTACTACTAGAAAATGCACCCACTAGGAAGTAGAAGGGGACAATTTCACCGTGTCTTTCCTCCAGGCTGCTTTATGGCTCAGGAGAAGCCTTTTTTCCAAATGGGATATAAACTGTCTGGTTTACTTCATGGGTGAAGAAAAGGCTCCCTGAGAGTAAAAGTGCCAGAGGAAAGTGGAACATGTTGAAATTTCACACACACACCAGAACCCAGATCAGACAGCAAAGATACATAGAAGGACATTTCTGAAGGTCATCTCTGTCAATAGAAGTGGTATCCTCCAAGGAAGAAAAAGCCGAGAACCAAGGAGGGAGGAGCCCTCTCTTTGGGACGAGGATGGATCCATTGATTCTATGTGGTTTGTTTCATGACTCTTGAATGCTGAGTCTGTTGAGTCAGAAGATGTGCTCTGCAGGTTCTGATGGATCTTTGCCAAGACAGGTTGTACTTGGCAAGGGTGGATGAAGGAAATTAATGGACATCTGAGACTCTAGAAACTTCCTGAACAAATCTACTAACCACTTAACTGAGATGTAGATTATCACAATTAATCTAAGCAAGAAATGAGTAGTTAGCTCAAACCAGAACATCAGGCAAGAACTCAACTTCTCTGTTTGTAAGAGGAATAAATCCCAAACCACTAACCAGCCTAGTGCAGGGGCATTTTTAAAAAAAAAAATATTTTCCCTTCAAAAAAAGAAGGAGATGCTCTTCTCTATAGAATGGTGGGGCTTTATACTTCAGGACACCTGGGATCCTCCTGCACTATAGAGAGCTATTGTGTGTGTGTGTGTGTGTGTGTGTGTGCCTTCAAGTTGCTTGTTGATTTATGGTGACCCCATGAATTTCATTGGGTTTTCTCAGGCAAGGAATACTCAAGAGTTGGTTTTGCCAGCTCCTTCCTCTGAAATATAGCCTACAGCACCTGGCATTTCTTGGTGGTCTTCCATCCAAGTACTAACCAGGGTTGACCCTCTTAGCTTCCAAGGTCAGCCGGGATCTGGTGCCTTTATGGTATGGTGTCATGATTTTGTGTTTAGCCCAGTCACTCAGAAGCCTAAACAGGTTCTCAAATTTAACAAACCAAAGCAAACCAATTCCCTAACGCAGCTCTCTGGATGTTTATTTCAAAAGATGTCAAAGAGAGCATACACATGATCTTTTAATACAGATTAGTTACACTTTAAGTCTTTTAACAAGGGATTCTAGGAAGATCAAAGGGAGGTTCATTTTCTCTCAATAAATGCTTATAGAAAGTCTAATACACATCAGTAATTGTGCATACAGAGCCAATGGATGATGACTATTCAGGTTTAATTAACACAGAATACAAAAGCAAGATCTGTGTCCGAGATAAAAAGAACTTAAACTTCGTAAGTTATTTTCTGAGGTTTTTGATAGAACTTTATGTCTGTGAATAAGAGGTTGTATTGTGATACTTTCCAGTTCTATGAACTTTACTCTTGCCCATAAAGATTGCCCCTCACCAGAAGGGTCGGCAGATTTCAGCTCTCTGTCATCCTTAGCTTCTACTTGCTCAGAATCCTTCTCTGCAGACCTGGAAAATGAATAGATTAGAGTTACCAAAAAATGGCACAGGATACTTCCAGATAGGGCATGCCTGTTCAGAGGCTGTGGTATTTATTAAGTCATTTCTGTGCTCCTGGAATATTTTCTGTCAATTCCTAGCCCTGGTTGCAACTTTTTATTCCTACCTTTGAGTGGGTTTCTGTTTAATTGAGACAGAACAGAAAAGTGTCCTTCGTTTCTCTTCCTTTTCTCTATCTTTTTTATTTTAAAATGTTGTTAAAATATATCATTGAAATTGCACTTTTGAACTATAGCACTATAACTGTAAGCAATTTTTTAAAAGAGAGGACAAAATTTGCCCTTCAAACCATTTTAGCAAACCATATTCCAGTTAAAAAAAATAGTTAGGAAGAGTCCTGGTCCAGATCCAAGAAATCACCATGGACTACCCCCCCACATACAAAAGGAATGGGATGAGTGGATGCAGAGGTGACAACAGGCAAACCCAAAGGAGGTACTGTATTTCTCAAGAACTCATACGTCTTTAGATCAATTTGGAAGATCCTCGAGAGAGAAATCCTTTCCCCACCTCCCAATAAGTGTCAAAATAAAGATGATCTTTATTTTCAGACTCCATCAGACTTTTTAAAAATTTCCTGGTACATCCAGAAAACATACAGGGTCTTCTTGAAAAATTCCTTCTTGTCCCATCAAAAAGAAAATAAAATGGTCTTGATGTTATGACTACCATCCTTAGGAGCTCAGAGCCTGTATTTCCTGTTTTCCCCACATAATGTAAATTAAAACGCAGCCATTTCATTTGCTGTTGCCAGGCAACTGAATACCTGAAATAGTATTTTACCACCGTATCTGGCAGATACAGCAGACAAATCAAATGTATTACATTTTTATGCTAAGAAGGGACAACCAATTTCTGTGTTACTTTTTAAACACATGATAATACAATCTACTGTATATGTTGTTTCCTCAGTATGGAGAAAAGGGATGGAAGCTTATTTTGATACATTTTGATCAATATATAGCCATGTTGAGTGAGTCCTAAACCAGTTTTTGAAACAATCTTTGTTCTGAAATACAGTATATAAGAAGAACCGTTACACGACTTTTGATAAATATTCACTGCAATTTAGTAATTCCAACCAGATTGACAATTACAGGATGTGGGATGTTTATTTCTATTAATTACAAGATTTATAAATAGCACTTATCAAGACAAGCCTGAACTCAAAAGGGTTCACACAAAGATGAAACAACCTATTACGAGAACCAGTGTGATATAGTGGTTTGAGTGTTGGACTAGGACCAGCAGAAGACCTGGGTTTGAATCCTCACTTAGCCATGGAAACCCTCTGGGTGGCCTTCTGCAAGTCACACTTTCTCTGCTTCAGAGGATGGCACAGTCAAACTCAAGAAAACCCCATTATAGGGTTGCCCTTGGGTTGCTTAAAAAAATGACTTGAAGGCTCACAACAACAATAACTCAGCCTGTTTCTCCCATTTGTTGCCAGCTGAGATTAAATATATGTGCTAAATTAATGGTCCAATTCTAGGCATCTTTATTTGGAAACATGTTCAGTTGTGTGTATGTACAGGTTAAGTGCGTTTGGAATTGCAGCTTTAATCTTTTGACTGAATCATATGGCTTCGACTTTGAACATGAATCCTAAATTAGATGTTACTAATATGAATGAATAGCTGCTGCGACCTAAGTGATCCTGATGATGTCTAGTAGCAGATGTATGATGTGAAACCATCATGTTCAGTTCCCTTACCCTTGCAAAAAGTAGCCAATGAAGGGAAACAGAAACAGGGAAACTGTGAGACTGGTGGCATCTTGTCACATGCCATCTATTACAAGTGCTATGGGGAGACATGTATCAGAGCTGCAGACTTGTGGAAGCCATGCTTCCATAGTTTTCACCTCACAGAACTTTTGTTTGTTTGTTTCACAAAAGGATATTATGCCTTTTTAAAACTTCTGTTTTGTATAACTCTTGGCGTCTAGATGCCAGATATTGGTTTTCTGAGGGTTAGCTAGAAGTTCATTATGGGTAAGGAAAAGCTTTTTTAAAAAACAACCCAAAACCAAGTGTTTGCTATACATCTGAATCTTTGCCTTGAACCACTTGCTTGGTTTGAAAGTTCACTCAGAAACTGAAGAACTTACCATCATTGAGTTCTCTTGACTAGATGTATATTTAAGTACTTGTTTAACTGCTTTACTTGTTTGTTCAACCATCTATCCCACCTTACCACATTATGAGGTGGCTGGCTGGTCTTTCATCTTGTGGCAGCTTAGGTATAATTCTTACCTTTTCCTGGTTATGATGTTTTTTAAATTGAAGACTTTGGGATCCAGAGAGAAGAAACACAGTGATCTTTTTGGGCCAAACGTAATTGAAACACCTGCAAAAGAAGACAACAAATTCATTCCTGGGAACTCCTGATCAATGCTAGTGGCTTCTAACATCTTCACCATGCTTCTCGCCAGACACTACTGCATGCTTCTTCCTCAATCCCCTGACACAGTTAGGATGGCAAAAGTGTCTGCTTTGTGAATTGAGCCAGCTCATTAGGTTTATGAATGTCTAGACAGAAGAAACCTGAAAATGCTCAGAGTTAATCACTTCACTATACTCCCCACCCCATGCTGAAGCATTTTTCAAAGAGAATCACACTGAATTGGGAGCACATAATATTAGTCTAATTTCATATATAATGGAGCTCAGGGGTGTGCCTACTCACATTAGGCTATGTTTCTTCACAAAAACCCTATGAGGTAGGTCAGCCTCCATGTAGGGGAAATAAAGAAAAAAAATCTGTTTACAGAAGTAAAGAGATGGCAAAGCCTATCATTAAGACGGGAAATATTTTTCTGCACCCATTCAATACAGACAATATATATCATACTAGATACATCATGTATCTGTGGAGATAGATTATAATCCACAAAAACTCATGTTAAAATAATTCTGCTCATTTTAAAAGGGCCACAATACTTTTTTTCTTTTTACATTCCATAGAGAATAGTGTATACTCTTTCTTTTTACACTATATCTATCACACCTTTAGACTGTTCAATAACCAGTGTTTTCTGTGCAATGAAGAATATTTTAAATTTATTGAAATATTTATTTATTCTCCCAGTCTTGGGAAAAACTCAAGGTGGTTCACATTAAAGTGTAAAACAAAATAAAACTAAAACTAATCAAAATAGTAAAAAAAAAAAAATTAAACTAATAAATGAGCCATCCTATTAAAGGCAGCAGCAATTTTAAACAATTTAAAACATGACAATGTGGATAAAAGTATAGTGCTCACACATTCCCCCCTCCCACTGGAAGACTCTTCCACAAAAACCGGTTAATAGCCAAAGGCCTGCCTAAATAAAAGTTTTTTGTCTTTTGGCAAAAGGACAGTACACAGTACATCAGTCTAGCCCCCTGTGGGAGGGAGTTTCACAGCCCAGGAACTGCTATGAAGGCCCTCTCATATGACATCACCAAATATGCTTGTGATTGTGGTAGTTTGAAGAGAAAGCTTTCCCTTAACAATTCAAAACTCAAGCAGGTTCATATACAAAGAGAAGATCTTCCAAACAGTGTTGATCCCAGCTAACCATTTTAAACAATATATATATATATATATATATATATATATATATATAATGCATACTTCAAAAGAATGATTACAGACTGCCCATAATAAAACCATACGAAAACCAGAAGCAAAGAGAAACCACAGAACATGAGACTGATGGCAAGAAAAACTGAAGACTGCTAAGATCCAAAAGCACCCAAAATGCATTTGCTTTTCTTTGAGGTGTATAGTTTCCTAAAAAGCTCCTTAACGTGCCAATGGTTGCCTCATAACCCCCTCCCTCCACCCAAAAAATCTTTGCACTCTTAGTTTAGGCCTAAACTTGTAGTTCAGCCTTCAAGACAATTGTCTAAGACCATGGGACCGGAATCCCATGCAAGCTCAATCCTGCAGGGTGAAGAGTGTTAAAAGCACTGTATATACTCATGTATAAGTCTAGAAATTTTAGTCAAAAAATCAACACCAAAACCTGGGTTGACTTATCCATGAGTCAATGTAAGTAAGTACAGTAGCACCCCCATATCCTCAGGGGATTGGTTCTGGGGGGCCCCATGCGGATGGTGAAATCTGCAGATAATGGCAAATGCCATCCATCACCACCACCCTGCCACCCCCGCAGGAGCCTTCCTAGGGGAAGGGAGCAGGAGAGATCCCTCCTCCTTCCCTTCCCTCCTGTCATCGACAACTGTGGATAATTGAATCCATGGTTGATGAATCAGCAGATACAGGGGTGCTACTGTTCTGTACCTTAACTCTTATTTAAAAAAAAAAGGAACTATCCCCTTCTCTGAGTAGAGTGGCAAATGGCGAGAGCTTAGTCCATCTTGGGAGAACCTAAAAGAAGCACCAACTCCCTCTACTTTCTCTACCACAACACCATATCTGGCCCTTGTGAATGCCTGGGTGTGAAAATGGCAGTGGTGGTGGCTCTGGCACTTTTTCTCAAAGGAGCATCAAGAGAGTAGAGGGGGTTGGTGCTTCTTTTAAGTTCCTCTGGGATGGACTAAGCTCTTGCCTTTCGCCACTCTACTCAGAGAAGGGGATTGATCCTTTTTGATGAGAGTTAATATTATACCTTAACTTTTATCAAAGAAAGAACCATCCCATAGAAATGGAACTGGTTTGGAACCCTGCATGCATCTTAATTTGGGAGGGATTTTCTTTCTGAAGTCTGCCTTGGGCAGCAAAATGTTGGTGGTCAGCCCTGTAAATGGGACCTCATTGCTACGGACAGGCTTTCTAAAAATTTAATCATTGCTGTAAATGACCTTGAGAGCCAGCATGGCGTAGTTGTTTGAGTGTTGGACTACATCTCCAGCAGAGAAGGGTTTGGATCCCTGCTCAGCCATGGCAGCGAACCAGGAGCCCTTGGGCAAGTTACATTCTCTCAGCCTTAGAAGAAGGTGATGTCAAACTTCCTGTGAATAAAAGTTGCCCAGAAAACTCTATGATGGAGTCACCATAGGTTGGAGTTGATTTGAAGGCACATAACCACAAATATCTGACTTTAAATATATTGTGATTGAAAATTGTAGGAGTGCAAAACAAAGATTTTAGAAGGGAACGAGCTACTCCCTCTACTCAGTCATTTCCAGCTCGAAAACTCTGAATGGCCCAAGTATGGCTAAGTAGGAATGGGAAAATAGAAATAGCAGGAATCTGTGACACTTCATGGAAGGAAGACAGAGGCAGACTGGGTGCAAGAGGAATGAGAGGTGGTCAGCCCTACAACAGGGAAAGGGCTGGAGAGCAGGAGATAACCTCAGAAAGTCCCCCAAAACAGAAGAAGTTATGCCAAAGTAACATGCCTTTTAGCAACAGGGTACAAAGTGGAAAAAAGGCATAGCACCTGTGAACAATCACACTCAAGGAGAGTCACACATCCTACCTGAATCTTCTGAAATGGAGATGGAAAATAAGGGGCCTCGTAAATACCATGGGAGATCATCATCCTTTTTGGCTGCAAAACAGAAGAGAATGGATCAATGCAGCTTCCATGAACAAATCCCCCCTTTTTTTTCTGTGCACATTTAGTGCTTGTCTACACTAGGGGCAAAAGTCTGAATAGACTCCTACCCCAGAGCCACCCCAGAGCCACTCTGCTACCTGTCATTCTGCAGGGACATCAGGTGGATTGTCTACATGTGTCCCTGCATCCACATGTTGCTCGGGTCTGCCACCGCTGCCTTTCTCCATCAGAGCCAGGACAGATTGCTGCCTAGCAGGTGCCACCATTTCCCTGGATGTCCAAGCCAGTTCCCAACCTGGAACAGTGACAGAAAGGTTTTTTCCTCCTTGGCACCACCACTGCTGGTGCACAGTCCCTTGCTCAGAGGCAAACAGGGTACCCAGATCACATGGCTGGATGCCTCATTTGCCTTAGAACAAGCAACTGTGTGCCAGCAGCAGTGGCATTGTTCTGGGTCAGGACCTGACCTAGACATTGAATGAAACGGAGATGCCTGCCAGTCAGCAATCTGTTCTGCCTCCCCCACCCTACCCCCAAATCCAGGGCAAATCCATTGTTCAGAGTATAGGAAGCTCTGGATTTTCCAGCAAACTCCAAAGCAAATTGTGAGTTCCTTAAACCAGGTGAAGATGGTAATACCTCAAGTTTGGTGTGGATAGGGCTGTATGTCATGTGGCCTTATCACACCAGATTCAGGGAGAAGGCTGTATGTTGTGTGGCCTTATCGTGCTAGATTCAGGGGAGGTCCGGGGATTTCCCCTTGTGTAGACAAGCCCTCAATTTATTTCCATACCTGACTCTCTATTTAATCCAGAACAGAATCTCCTTCCCCTGCTGTTCCCCATGTAGGGAATAATGTCCCCCTACAAATAAATATGATGATGATGATGATGATGATGATGATTGCTGCTTCTGTAATAACGAATGATATGGATGTTCCCAAATGCTCAGACTCTAAATGTCTGAAATACTGTTGCTAGTGTTATTACTAACTCTTACTACAACTACTAACAACATTGCTTATAGTAGTTGTTAAAAGTAACACTAGTGCTGCTACTACTGCCAGTTCCAATAACAACAACAGTAATAATAATAATAATAATAATAATAATAATAATAATAATATACTAAAGATTAAAATTGGTAAACAATTAGAACACAATATGCCAGGTGTAATTGTAGTTAAGAAAAAGAAAGAATGGATTATAGAAGTGGCAACAGAAGAACTGGAGACAAAGGAAAAGATTATAAAATGTGAGACATACAAACTGAGATTCAGTGCCTCTGGGAAAAGAAAACAATTGTGGTTCCAGTAGTGATGGATGCTCCAGGAGCAATTCCAAAGAAATTGTTTAAACATCTCAATGAAAGTGCCATAGCACAATTACAAAAAAAAAAATGACACTACTTAGAACATGCCAACAGTACTTCACTGATTTCTAGATTATAGAATCCAAATTATTGATGGTCCAAAACTCCAGTCAGTAACACCTGGTAGATGGTGAAAGCAAGATACTAAAGCAGCAACAGCAGTAATGACAATAATTGTTTTGGTTCTCCAGCAAATGACTGCTAGGTCGCAACAGAATCTGACAAAGACATTTTTAGAGTCTTTTCCCCACCCATTCAGGATCTATGTTTATTCTTGGTGTTTGAGATTGAAAATGGTTAAACTCCAGCATGGTACTGGATACCGTGACAATGTGAACAAGAGTAGGATTTTAAGTTCTCATGAATGGAGATAATGGTTTCATACAGAGAACAACACAAGAGATGCAGCAAAGAAGGGAGCAGGGATGTTGAAATCATCATCATTGGAAGGGGAGAGTCATTATCTCAAGATAACTCAGGGATCTTAGCAATGTCTGAATCTTCAAATACGTAAGCAAGCCTCTAGTAAGAATAAAGCTTACCACAGGAGTCTGTGCTCCCAAACATCTCTCGAAAAACTTCCCAGGGGCTGCGGAAGGTGAATTTCAAATCTTCTCCCTCTGGAACTGCTGGAAAAATAATGTTATTTTCAAACAAGTTACATGAGGGATTTTTGCAAAGGAAAATGAGCAAACCCTCTCTCCCTGCCCTCTTCCCTTCCCATAGTAGAAGGCAGGGTTATATAGCTGGAATGAAAAACCCACTTTTTTTGTGAAAGAAGCATCTCCCATTTCTCCCAATTTAGTCAATTTCATCTCTGAGACCATGAAGACAGATACTAGTTAAAGTGATGACTAGTTTTATAGCAGTCTCTCCTGTCTACAGCACCCAATCATATTATTAACTTTAGCTTTCAATGTATTGTTGTTGTGTGCCTTCAAGTCATTTCTGACTTATGGCAACCCTAAGGCAAACCTATCACAGGGTTTTCTTGGCAAGATTTGTTCAGAGGAGATTTGCTCTTGCCTTCCTGTAAGGCTGAGAGAGTGTGACTGGCCCAAGGTCACAGAGTGGGTTTCCATGGCTGAGTGGGGATTTGAATCCTGATCTCCAGAGTCATAGTCCAATGTTCAAACCACTATACCATGCTGGCTCCCCTTCAATATATAGTCCAGGCTTAATACATTTAGTTGAATTTACCAGCCCACTCCCTCACAGGCAAGCAAATATCAATTCAAATTTATTCTGTCTTTTAGATGCTTCTTCAACACTAGCTTAGTTGTCATGAGAGATCAGAGCTGGGGTCTCTCATTG
This sequence comes from Gambelia wislizenii, assembly GCA_030847615.1. Lineage (NCBI taxonomy): Eukaryota > Metazoa > Chordata > Lepidosauria > Squamata > Crotaphytidae > Gambelia > Gambelia wislizenii. The sequence goes on along the minus strand of JAUMIR010000001.1, from coordinate 334,768,221 downwards.
CTCTTGTACTTCATACAAAACCAAATACAGGTTGAATCTCCCTTATCTGGAATTCCAAAATCCAACATATTCCAAAATCCAAAATGTCCACATGGGTGGCTGAGATAGTGACACCTTTGCTTACTGATTGTTCATTGTACACAAATTTTGTTTCATGCACAAATTGTTAAAAATACTGTGTATAAAATTACCTACCGGCTATGTGTATAAGGTGTATATGAAACATAAATGAATTTCGTGTTTAGACTTGGGTCCCATTGCCAAGATATCTCATTATGTATTTACAAGTATTCTAAAAGCCAAAATACCTCTGGTCCCATGCAATTCAGATAAGGGAGACTCAACCTGTCTCCCTTATTGATTGATTCAGCATGCTAGTGAGGGGCTAGTGACTGCTGGGAGGTGTGTGAACTAGATGGAAGGGAATGATCCTTACCTGCTGGTGAGAGTCCATCCCCATAGCAGTCATAGCGTTCACGCTTGGCTTCTGAAAGAAAGTCAGCAGCTGATGCACAAGTCATATAATAACTTTTAGAGCATTCTCATATTTAGGGTTTGGCTCTAAACTGCAGGACAGCTGAGAAAGCTTGTAGCCCTGCAAGTATTGCTGGACTGCAACTCCCATTATGCCTCACCATTAAGTATTGCTGGACTGCAACTCCCATTATGCCTCACCATTAAATAAGATGACAAGCAATGATGGGAGGTCCACTCCAGCAATAGCTGAATGGCTACAGGTTGTTCATCTCTGCACTATAGGACCACCATAAAGCCTCCTTCAGGTAATAGTTTTGGCTCAAGTTTTTAACACATTCTTGAGCAAGGTGTACTCAGGCACCCACTTCTTGAGTAGCCCCATCTCCTGCTTCGCTTCATTATTATTGCTTGTGTTTCTCCTCTTGGCCTAATCTACCCCATCAGGAGAGATCCCCTGGAGCTCATGGGATAGGCAGTGAACCCTGGCTGGGGTGTGGGCCCCAGCAAATGCTCAATGATACTAATCCCTGCAAGGCAATAGCAGGAATTATGGCCTGACTTACATGCTTGTCACCATTGTCCTTTGTCACCATTGTCCACTTGTACTGTTATCATCCACCCTCCTCAAGAACTTAAATAGAAGAGCAAGGAGAATCTTCCAGAAAGACAGCTATCAAAACACTGGACTTCTTAATGGAGTGACTTAGGCTAACAGAGTCTGGCTGCAAAGTTCTGCCCCCAACATTCAAGGAGACCTAAACCCTTAGGATTCCCAGTGAGGTAAGAGAAAGAATATGATGCCAGAGAGATGAAATCAGTCTCTTACTATCTGACAGGACTTCATAAGCTTCTGTAACTTCTTTGAACTTTTGCTCAGCATATTTCTTCCTGTCTGGATTTTTATCTGGGTGCCACTGCAGGGCTTTCTTCCTGTACCTGTACAGCACCAGGAGAGAATGTGAATGCAGCATCTGAGGTTCATGACATGCTGCTTGATAATAAACCAGCTCACATACACAAACCCAGTTGGCCTAGAGATGTTCCTCTCCCCACTCTGAGCAGCAACACTGAAGAACCCAGGCTGGACAGACCCAGGTTACTCTAATGCTTAGCTCCATAACCTGCCACAGATTCTAGTAATTATCTGATAATTATTTGGCCATGGATTCCAATAATTCCAATTACCCTACCACCTGCCTTTTATTTCTGCCTATGGTGTGCTTTCTCACACCTAGTCCAACATCCAGGAAAAGGAGTAGCCCAAGTCCAGATTTCTCCTTCCTTCCTTCCTTTCCTTATTTATTACATTTTTATCATGTGTTTCCACTACAAAAACCAGCACTCACAGCAGTTAACAAATATCATTACAAACAAATTACATAATAAAGGCATTAAAATTATCATAATAATCAATAAACATCAAAATGGTTTAAAAGACCAGTTTGAAGAGAGGTTTCTTCACATCTTCCCTAAAAATAGGAGAGGGAACTGACTGCAATTTTGTACTGTGAAGGGAGTGCATTCCCTTAACTTGTGCAGGTCCTTGCTCACCTAGCGTGGCTCCCCTTTATTTTTAGCACACTGTCCTCTAGTTGCCTTCTATGGTACTGTACTGCATGGGCAATGCCATATTGCTTGAATAAAGTTAATGGATTATAAGGAATAAAAACCTATCATTATGATCTGAAACAAAAATAAAACCCTATGCATTCTGCATCCATATATTATAACTTTCACGAGGAGAACATGCTGTTCCTGTGGCCAAAACATATTTACACAAATGAATTGTGCAAGTGCTCTTCTACTTTATCTTGATGCAAACTTTAATGCTGTCTTTTTTAGAAATTTATTTTTTTTTTAAATGAAGAACTGCAGTTCTGGTGTTATGTTGTAGCTATGCATGCACTGGAAGAACTTGGAGTACAATCCCATGATAATCTCAATTGCTAGGCCTCAAGGAAGACTGGGAAATATGTGTGCCTCCAGATATTGTGGGACTGCAGCTCCGATCATCCTTCACCATAGCTGCTGTCCAATGCTATCTGGAGGACCACACATTCCTATCTGTGCCTTACTACTTGACACTCTATACCTACCCAATAAAAAGAATTACAGAATTTCTGTGCAATTTCTGTGCAAACATACACATGCATGCATACATACACAGATATTCAAAAGAAAAGTTGAATGGCATGTCTTGCCTGTCAATTGTAGGTGAAGAATATTTGTCAGTGACCATTTCCATCTATGAAATATGGATAACCTGAAACTCCCTTGAATGTTATCATTTGGAATTAGAAATAACTGTGCTGTACATTCTGAAACAGTTTTTCTTCAGTTCTCAATAGCAGTTTCTCAGTCCTACTACCACTCTCTATATTTTTCTCTAGTGAGCTGCTGAGGTACTGGAGAGATCGTGTTTAAGAGCCCTGTTCCCTCGGGAGTTACAATCACAAATGGAACCTTCCCAGGGATAACATTTATGTGGGCTCTTCAAAATATCTTCAGGGTTAATTATGAGCAAGGCTCAGCCAAGCCTTTTTGCTGCCCAAGGCAAAGGACAAGAATGCACTCCCTTGTTCCATGTACAGAACTTCCCTTCAGAACTGACAGTGGGATAGAATCCTTGATCACATCTGAAGGCATCAGTGTAAGAATATGCTAGACAAGTTCCTTGGCACATCTATGTCTGTCTTCCCAGAACGGGGGATACACAGAAGACTCAGTTTGGGAGCCTTCCACTGTTCCTCACACCACCTCAACATTTTTTGCTTGAAGCAGTTGCTTTATTTTGTCTAACGCTAGGGATCTAAGGCATTCAAAGAGAGGATCCTGTTGGATCAAGTATTTCAGATCCTATTTGATCACTTGAGTTTAAGGAATGTCATCTGGAGAACCTGGAACTGGGAATTTCAGAATAGGCTCCAGTTCTGTGGATTCTGATTGAAAGTTCCACAGATTTGGATTGAGTTGAAGAACTCCAAAAGATATATTACCACTACCAATGTTGATGGCGGTGGTGGTGATTATGATGGTATCGTTCTGCTTTTTCCTTGTCCAGGACTCAAGGCAATTCACAAAAATTAAAACAGACATGGGAAAGAGGAAAAAAAGATAGCATTGGCAGGTTTTAAAATATAAAGAATGTTTAGACATTTAAGAACAGATGTACATTTTAAGCTAGGATATATAAATTATGTGGAAATGTAACCATTCAATATGCATAGACCAAAGGGTAGGAAGTGAGAAGTCATTTTAAAGCTAACTCTGTTGTTGTGTTGGTTGTTTTAGTGGCAATATGAGGTGGGGGGAAGTGTTATATGTATAGATTGTTTTTGTCTTTAGTGTGCATTGGATGTTGTGTGTTTTTTGTTGTTGTCTATTGTCATTGTTTTATATTTTTGTTAATTGGTATGTGAAAATTAATAAATATGTTTTAAGAAACTGACACAGCTACAAATCATATAATTAAACTAATAATGGAATTAATAGTAGTTAAAAACCAAGTAAATAACAAAGTCTTCACCTGCCTATAAAATGATAGCAAGGAGGGCAGCAGTCTAAGCGTTCTAGGAAAGGAGTTCCATGGCAAGGAGCAGCCACCAAGGAGGCCCTCTCTCATGTCCCCTCCAGCTATACCTGTAACAGAGAGAAGGGCTTCCCCCAAAGATCTCAAAATACAGGCAGGCTCATAGGAGAGAATATAGTCCTTCAGGTAACCTGGAACTAAGCCAGGAATTACCTTTTAGGATACCTCTTTAACATTCCTGTCCATGCTCCCGATTGGATCACCAGGAATGTAAGGCTTGTTATGCATTCATTTGGGAAATATGCTGCCATTTGTTAATGTGGTATGGTGGGTTGTTTGAACTGGCACTAAGAAACCTTCTTGCTGATTGAGACTGCTTACACACTGCAGAAATCACAGTTTGACACTGCTTTAACTGCCATCGCTCAATGCTATGGAATTCTGGGACTTGAAGTTTTGTGAGATATTTAGCCTTCTCTGTCAGGGAGCTCCACTGCCACAACAAACTACAAATCCTAGGATTCCATAGGATGGAGCCATGAAAGTTAAAGTGGTGTCAAACTGCATTGTTTCTGCCATGTGTCAGCAGCCCATGTTATGACTTGAGACACGGAATGGGGGAACATCTGAGGAGAGATACGTATTGCTGAGAGCTCAGAAAGAAAGGAAAAAACTTACGCCTTTTTAATATCACTGTCGGAGGCATCCCGGGGAATCTCTAAAAGGTTATAATAGTCTGGCACAGCCGCCATTCGTCTGTCCTGTCTGTACAAACCAGTAGCAGAAAAGTGGAGGGAAATGTGCAGCTTCAAGGGGAACAATGTCTTTGGAAGCACCGCTGGCATCCACACAACTTGAGCTGCTTCTAGGGCTGATCATGGCCGCACTCTTGGGCTGTACTGCTTGTTACAGCACAGCAGGAGGTGGGCACTGTGGGCAGCAGGCCCTGTGGAAGATGAAACAGAAAGATTCACCAAAAAACCTGGCAACACAGTGGGTTGGTGAGTGGATTCCAGTTTTTATTCCAGGTTCTAAAGAAGCTATCCAAGATGTCAAACCTTATCTCCCAAATAGATTCAGCCTTTGTATAGCTCATTTAGATGTCCAGGCTACAACCCAGAATGCGTTCATAGCCTCACTGACATAGAAATGATCAGCTGCCACTGCTTTTCTCTTTCAAGTTTCAAGTCAGGGTTCTTATTGGCCTCTAGAAGAACAAGACCCATGGAGAGTTTGAGCTATGCATTTATGAAAAATGCCATTGACAGAATCATTTATGGCATGTACCATTTCAGAATGGAGGTCGTAGTTGTGCCTGCTCATTAAAAAAAAGACTTTCATGGAGAAAACTAACATGTGAGAAGGGAAAGTGCCTAACAAAGATATCCTAGTTATACAAGCATGAAATTTTTATGTGGAGGACAGGCATTCAAAAAAGCCTACATCCTGCTTGCAGTCTGAAACTATACAGGCCAGCCAGGTTTTACCATGCAGTTTTGCTGAACCTGTTGAGGTAACCTCTAGCTTTTGCTTTGTAAATAAGGAAAGAAGTATGGTATGTGTAATATAAGGTAAGTGTAATATATTATAAATCTTTAACAGGTTTTAATATGAAACTATTGTTGGTGTCCTGATAGGATATTTATTCTTTCTCTCAACCATCAGTCTCTGCCCGCTGGCGGGATGGCTGCCTGCCTGTGCTAATTAGACAACAATTAGCACCCTATCTGTACACAGCAACACCTAGGTCTTCATGCTGACATTCATTATCGATCACTACAATTAACTCCTAATTTGCTTGCTGGTTTTGATTTGGGCAGCATCCAGACCAGTTGTACACCCTCTGATTAATCGTTTGCGACTTCCAGTTGGAAATATAACTCCTCTGTTACTACATGGATAAACCCCAGTTAAGACAGTGTCTGGGGAGGTCTGCCAATGAATCTGAGATAAAAGAAGGAATTGGCTATCAGTTCTGCTCATCCTTGCTTTCTAAGCTGCTAAGAAGGGACATGGAAGGTAGGAATATTATTCCATAAGAGGGGAAAACCTGGCTCTTTCTAGCTAGGTGGTGTCACTAGTAGTGAAGCACAGATGTTTGTTTATGCCAAGGGCTGAAATTTTAAGATCTCCAACATGTCAGAAATGAAAGTAGGGCCCTTCTAGCAGGCAGCTACCAAGGAACTTTCAGGACCTGAAAGGGAACTTTCAGGACCCCTTCCCCAGGCTCTTACTGCTCTAGCCTAACTTCTGGTTTCCATCAAGATTCACATGAATCCCTCTGACCCCAAGTTCTCTTGTCTTGCTGTGACTTTTCACCTCTTTCTCTGTTTCCTGCTCCCCATCCTCATTTTGTATTCTTCGGGTTTCCTATGATCACCTTGCTGTGTTTACCTTAGCTCATCCAGAGACTGCCCCTGTTCTTTGTTCCACCTGATGGCTAGCTGGGCACCCGATGTCTTGGGGGAGGCAAGAACTTACCAGCACCCCAAACCTGCTCCCTCCCCTGCTGATTAACAGCTTCAGTAGTCAATGGAAACTTGGGGGTCATTGTGACATCAGAGCCTTATGCTTTTCTGCATGCACCTGTCTGAGAGAAAACCACCCTGTGAGTTAACGTTTCATATATGCTCAGTTCTTACTCCTTCTGGCCCCGTTCTTAGCTTTAGCCCTTTCATTGCTGCAATCCAGGTTTACTTTATATTTAATCTTCAGACTTTGCTGGAGCTTCTGGTTCAAATATACTGCTCTCTAAATGTCTTGTGAAGAATGTCCAAAAATATTTGGGTAATTAGAATTTCAGATCAATGGGAGGTCTGTTTCCATAAGGTTACCTTGATGTGTGGTTTCAGACTATGAAGGGACTCATTTGTCCCAGTGAAAGGGATCAATTATCTCAATCATGCAAATAATTGAAATTCAGAAAACAGGGCAGGGAGCATTCCTGTCTAATACAAGCTTGAAAAGAACCACTCATCTGCAGTTTAAGAATTGTATCCTGGGAAAAGGGATGGGAAAATATATAAAAATTGGTTCTCTTTTGAGGGTGACTACCATGAGTAGCATAGGGATATTTAGGCAAATGGGCCAATGCATATTTTGTGTGTGTGTGGCTTAGTATATTTTGTGGACTTTTCTTGTAAGGTAGATGTAATATAAGGAAATGTTAGTCTGTAGTGCTCCAACTCAGTAAGATTCATGAGCAAACATCCATAAGCTGTTTAGTACAAATACTAAATATACAAAAGTGTGATAATGTGGTTATTAGACCAGAGGAAATGGGAAAGGGTAAGGAGTCAGCGTATTGTTAATGCTCATAAATATGCCAGAGACGAAGGAGGAAAGCTGAGAGGTAGTTTTCTGCAGCCATAGAATACAATACTTATCCATCCTGGGCCTAGGAAAGTCTCACAGATGGTATCCCTTCAAATATGCACTGAATGCCTTGGAATTTAATGGTAATCAGCAAATCTATCCAGGAAAGTTTAGGTGGGGCAGTGCTTTCTTTGAACCATCAGAGGCTGGTGGCTTCCATGTCAGCAGGGCAGTTAATGTGCTCCAGCTTCTAGTCAGAACTTTAAAGGAGCTACCCAAGGAGTTGAACCCTGTCCCACAAATAAGTTCAGCACCTTGGACAGTTGTTTTCAGGTTCGGACTAAAACCCAGAGTGAATTTGCCATACCACTGACATGGAAGCCACTGGTTTCCCCTGCTTAGAACTAAATGTGTGGATGGCATGGCACCACCATGCAGTGCCAAAGGTATTTGCCATATACTCTTAAAGTGTGCCAGAAAGGGATACTTTTTGGCCCAGTATTTCAGCCTCCACATTTACCAATCTTATCATTCAATCATAGTCAGTTTGGTTTTCTAGCAACAAGGAAGTGAATGCCACAAAGACTTAAACAGAACCACAATTCCAGCAACCTGTATTCATTATTGTTCCATTTCATCCAGGACTCACAAAAAGGATGGTGCTGCCTGAGTGGAGACAGTAACCTTCAAGAGTCCAGGTGACACTTATTCTTAACAGCCAGGTCATTATTAGGGGAGTGGGGAGGTCTGATTAAATCGTGAGTTAGCAAGAAAACTCAACCACAGTTCTGATATAGATAATATTTTATTTTGGGAAGTGACTCCCCAGGTGCTAAAGCAATTGATATTTTAATTTTCCGCATAGCAGAGAGCACTGCTAATATTCATCCCCTTCCTCTTCTTCTCCTTCTCCATCAATACTATCTGTCCCCACCTCTTCGTAATCCTTCTCCAGGGCAGCCATGTCTTCTCGTGCCTCAGAGAACTCTCCTTCTTCCATGCCTTCTCCTACGTACCAATGCACAAAGGCCCGTTTGGCATACATCAGATCAAACTTATGATCCAGGCGGGCCCAGGCCTCTGCAATGGCTGTGGTGTTGCTCAGCATGCATACTGCTCGCTGCACCTTGGCTAGGTCTCCGCCAGGAACCACAGTGGGGGGCTGGTAATTAATGCCAACTTTGAAGCCTGTGGGGCACCAGTCCACAAACTGGATTGTTCGCTTTGTTTTAATTGTGGCAATAGCAGCATTGACATCTTTGGGCACCACATCACCTCGGTATAAAAGGCAGCAGGCCATGTATTTGCCATGACGGGGATCACATTTCACCATCTGGTTAGCAGGTTCAAAGCAAGAATTTGTGATCTCAGCCACTGAAAGCTGCTCGTGGTAAGCCTTCTCAGCAGAGATGACAGGGGCATAAGTAGCCAGAGGGAAGTGGATGCGAGGGTACGGCACCAAGTTGGTCTGGAACTCTGTCAGGTCTACATTGAGGGCACCATCAAAGCGCAAGGAGGCCGTGATGGAGGACACAATCTGGCCAATCAGTCTGTTCAGGTTTGTGTAAGTTGGACGTTCAATGTCCAGGTTCCTTCGGCAGATATCATAGATGGCTTCATTGTCTACCATGAAAGCACAGTCTGAGTGCTCAAGGGTGGTGTGCGTGGTGAGGATGGAGTTGTAGGGCTCCACCACTGCTGTGGAGATCTGTGGAGCTGGGTAAATGGAGAATTCCAGTTTGGACTTCTTGCCATAGTCAACAGAGAGCCGTTCCATCAACAGGGAAGTGAACCCTGAGCCAGTACCTCCTCCAAAGCTGTGGAAGATGAGGAATCCCTGGAGCCCTGTGCACTGGTCAGCCTGTGAAATACAGGAAACAAACAAAAAAACAGCTGGAGTCAAAGAATAGAGTGAGGTGGAATGGTGGGAGGGAGTTCTCCAAAAATCTCCTTAGTTGATGCTCTGCTATATCAGTCACTCAAGGTCTCTCCAGGAGACCTACCAAGGAGGCTGCAATCCTATACACACTCACCTGGGAGTAAGTCCCATTGATTTACAGTGGGACCTACATCTGTGAAAGCATGGATAGGACTTAATGGTTAGTTTCTGTATTGCAAGTCTCTGTAGTCTCATTAATCAGCCAGGCCAGGGCTCTTCCAAATTGGTCTAAAAAAACATGAATTCTCATAATAGAGCTCATTATAGCCAGTTGTTGTCATCTCTGCCATCTTCTCTTTCCACTCTTTTTGGTATCTCTTTGTAGTAATTTCTTGGATCTGTACTACAGCTCTTCCAAAGGGTAACCTAAAGGGTGAGGTGAGCCTATGATCTGAAAGGCAATTTTTCTCCTTTGTTTTATTTTTTACAGTTGAGATGCTATAAGGTAAAATTGACATTTCAGGGATTCACTGATGAACTAAAAATGTAAGAAGAAATAAGAGATCTAAAATCTAAATAAAAACAGAAGAGATGGAAATGTTTTGTTACACTATATCTCAGAGTTAAAAAGAAACCCACTTGAAAGTATGAATTAAATGTTGCAACTGGTGCTGGGAATTGCCAGAGTACAGTATAGTTCAGGACAGCAGAAACATTGTTTGAATATATATTTTTAAAAGCCCTGAAAATTACATCAACAAATATGAAAACCACCCAATGCATATCCCCCATCTAGAGTAGCCCTATAAGAAAAATCTGAAACACTTCCACTCCAGCAGAGATGGAATTGCTCTAGTACCTAGAAGGAGCCCTTGCCCCCATGACAAATAGTAATTGTGTCACAGTTGTAGAAGACCAGGAGCCTTATCACACAACGCTGTTATATCACTATCATTCCACTTTAAGTGCTTTGGCTGCCTCCTGTGGAATTCTGGTATTTGTAGTTTGTAGTAGAATTCTGGGGCCTAAGAGCTCTCTGGCTGAAAATGCTAAATGCCTTTCCCTAAACTGCACATCCCAGGATTCCACAACAGGCAGCAATGAGTGCAATAAGACTCCAGCTCTTGCATCAGCAGCTGTTCCACAGACTGCTGTTTGCTGAAGTGGTCTCTGAAGACCATTTGCACTTATTCCACCCTGTCCCAGTGCTATACACTGAAGTAGTGACAACTGTGTGCATCTATAATATCAATCAACAAGGACTCCTCACAGATCCAATCCAGGAGATCCTGTCCCTTCCTGCCAAGCCCAATTACCAGCTTCCGGATCCTGTCCAACACTAGATCAATGATCTCCTTGCCAATTGTGTAATGTCCACGTGCGTAATTATTAGCTGCATCTTCCTTTCCAGTGATCAGCTGTTCTGGGTGGAAAAGCTGGCGGTACGTTCCAGTCCGAACTTCATCTAGAGTATACAGTACACAACATGTCAGGTCATTTCCATCCTGAAAAACAATTCTGTCACTTCCTGCCCTTCTAGAATTTGCCCTCTGGTTTTCGTTTTCATTTTGATTTGTTTTTGTTTTGCATCTTGCTCTACTGCCAGCCCAAGCCTTACTAGGAATTTGGTTTCCGTAGCTAAATGTATGATACTGGAACACAGCCCTGGAACTGTAAATCTTTTCACAAGATGTAGAGGTTTAACCAGTCTGACACCATAGATATACAGAATGGAGATATGGACGTGAACCAAAATGAACATAGTTAACAGAGAAACCAATGCTTTTAATTTGTTTATTGTGACAATACACATAAACATGGGATGTGTATGGCAGTTTTTAAATGTATTTGTGTGACAATACAAAACATGTGGCAATCTGAAATTGATCCCTTGCACCAAGCTAGGCTATTTTCTACACTTTACACTATTTTGCCATATAATGTATGAACAGCATTATATGGCTCTCTTAGCTCTCCAGAATGACAAGAACTGAGTCACAGTTTAAATTTTACTTCTAAAATCAGTGGATAATGAATCAGTAGATACAGGGGGGCTACTGTAGTTTTATCATGGTATCAAAAGGAACAGAGTGTTGGTACCAGGCATCCCTCACTTAGGAGAGCATTCAAAAGCTAGGTCACCACAACACAAAGAGTTAACTTGGTTGTAATACAATGTGAGGCATGTACACCTAGATCTCAGGCCTAGATCTACTCTTACCATGTTAACCCAAGGCCGTTAAATTTGGTCTGAAATTCTCCCATATAAAAGTAGCTTTAGAAAACACCATATCTTTTATTTAATGAAGTCCTCAATATCACATGTCCAATGCTTTTCATACATCTTGCATGGGAAGAAAACGCTCTAAGAGGGTTTTCTTTTTAGAAACTTTGGGTTCATTAACTGATTCATTCAAACTGACTGAAGCCAGCCCAGTCAGGTGGCCTGGCTCAGCAGCAGATCTGCGAGTTCCATCAAAGCATTGGACATTTTTAAATATTTGGTTTATTATTATATTTATGCTACCATGGCCAGTACCAAAAATGTCTTAGGCCATATCTGGACATTCTTACTGTCAGTGGACAGTAAGATTACACTGAGATGTCTCTCAGGACTGGATCAGACTCTGCCTCTGATATATTGTACTCACCAATCACCGTGGGCTCCAGATCCACAAAGACAGCCCGAGGCACATGCTTCCCAGCTCCAGTTTCACTGAAGAAAGTATTAAAGGAGTCGTCCCCACCACCTATTGTTTTATCACTGGGCATTTGCCCATCTGGCTGAATCCCATGCTCCAGACAATATAGCTCCCAGCATGCGTTGCCAATTTGGACTCCAGCTTGGCCTACGTGGACAGAAATGCACTCACGCTGAGAAGAGAAGGACAAATCCATGAGCAGTGTGGAAGCCACAAGTCAGGAGGAGCTACTGAGAGCAGGGATCCCGATGAGCTGCCAGGACTACAGGCACTTCTTTTTAGACTAGGGTGGTGGCTGCAGAGGGGCCAGGGGCCACACTGGCCCCATTTTCAGTCCTCAGAACCTGCTTGCCAGACTTGCCCATTCCCCACCCCCATCCCAAAGACCAATGGTTACTTACTGTTTCAAAGAAAAGGGCCATTTTGAGACTTTTATACACCCCCCCCCCAAAAAAATCCCTTTGCCTTAAAATAGTGAATTGCATCCTCATCTAGAGCCTTCCCAGGATGCAAATCTCCAGTTGGGGGCTGGAAAAAATATTTTGGATGTGATGCCATAGGGAACCATTGGAAGTCTTGGTGGGCTGTGCAATTCACCCCCATGTTCTAGACCTTGATTCTCCCCATCAAGGATGGTTGTTGAAGACAAGAGGGTCTATAAAGCTTTACCAGTTGGGGCTGAAGCTTTGCCTAAGCAACAATGTGCTTCCATGCTCTGGATTATTGTCCAGGTGCAGGATTATTGTGGTGTTCCTTTGGCTCTGAGTCCTTGGCACAGCTCCCCTCCAAAGGCTCAGTCGTGACACTGCCAGTGTCAACAAGCCCTACAACCTCTGGAAAACTGTGAAAGACCCTGTCCTTTCCCTGGTTCACTAAGATGATTAAACACCATCTCCTAGCTAGCCTAGCTTTCCCCAAACTCCAGATGTTGCTGTGGAATTATGGGAAATGTAGTCTAACTTTCATAACCCCCCAACCAGCACTGCTCTAGAATCATAGGAGTTGTGATCTACCACACCTGCAGGGCACCAGCTCGGAAAAGCCTAGGCTAGAAGATGATGCTGTCTCCTAAAAGATGCTGATTAATCCTCTGGAGTCTAACTAGGGATGGAAATTTCCGCAGTCTTCCAGGGCTTGTATGGAAATGTGATAAATACTTTCTTAGGAGTCTACTCAGGATAAAAGGTCTTTATCAGACACACATACCCCATTGTTAAGATTTTATAACCTCACCTACCCACCCCACCAGATTTCCCCACCTCTTTAATGTGGTAGATGTTATCATCTGGAAGGGCAGATAGTTCTATGAGGAAAGGTTGAAAGAACTAAGGGCTTGTCTACATGGAGGAAAAAAAATGACTACTCCACAGTAATAGCAAGTCGCAGCAGCTGCAACCTATCTTAATGGTTTTACAGCCCCCATCAACTTTGCATGCATGTAGCTAAGATGGCAGCCGTGAGTGGATTACTCGCATTTTTAAATCTGCCGCTGCTGAACTTAAAAAAAAACAAAAAAACTATTTTATGGTGTGCATAAGCGATATTTCACCTTTCCCCAAAAAGAAAGAGAAAAAAAGATAGCACAAACCTCTGTTTTATCGCCTTAGCGATCATTCGCTAAAGCGAAAATCCAACATGGTAGCAGCAGGCACTTGCCCTGTAACCCAGCCCCTCCCCCTGCACTCATCCAGCCAATCAAGTTTGCACTGTGTCCTGCATGGGGAAGCAACTCATGGCAAATCATTTATCTTAACGGGCAAAAATGTGTCTGGAGTTTTGTTTTGTTTTGTTTTTAAGTTGGGAAAAGCAGCAAAGTCTTTTATCACATAGTTTTTCCTCTTTTTGGCCCCCCTCCTTCACAATATGACAAGACAATGCAGGATCCCATTAAGACAGCTTGTTTTCTGAGCAAATTCTGTGAGGAGTATTTTCACTATGTGGACAATCCCTAGGTGTGTTTATCTTGAAGAAGAGTTGAGGAAGAGGCTTCACGAGATCTATCTTCAAATATAAAAGGGACTGTCGAACAAACTAAAGAACAAATTTATTCTCTGCTGCACCAGAAGGTATGATTCAGAACAACTGGTTCAAATCAAAATAGGATTTGAAATTAGAAGAGGAATGGGCAACTGCAGCAGGTCTGGGACCCCCCAGGGGCCTCATGGGCTGCCAAAAATCCCCCCACCCCAAAAAAAACCCAAGCTGGAGGTGGCTGAAAGACCACTTCTGGTTTTGAAAAGAAATACAGTTGTCCCTTCGCTGGGGTTTGGTTCCAGGAACCCCCGTGGATACCAAAATCCCTGAATACTCAAGACCCATTATATGCAACGGCATAGCAAAATGGTGCCCCCTATATAAGATGGCAAAATCAAGGTTTGCTTTTTGGATTATTATTTTTTTAAAGAATATTTTCAAGCCATGAATACTTAAATCTGTGGATACCAAATCCGTGGATACGGTGGGACAACTGTAATGTTTCTTAATGTTTAAATACTGCAGAGAGTCTTTGCAATGTATTTAAAGGGTGACTTGCTACAGAAGGCTTATAGGCAAGGCATTCACCATTTTTATTTTTGTTTTTCTTTTTTTGGCCAGAAAAAGGGAAGTCCAATGAGACTTGAAGATGGAGAGGACAAAAAGATCTGGGAAAGGGGTGCCCAGGCCACATTTATATCCATTCCTGCATTAGAACCTCTTGATGGTACAAGCTGTCTGGCTGTGGAAGTGACTACTTCAAAAGACGATGGACTCTGCTTCTTCGGAGCATTGGTTCCCAGCCTTGGGTCCCATGATGGTGGTCTTCAACTCTAAGAAGCTCCAGCCAGCATGTCAGATGGTGAGGGATTCTGGGAGCTATAGTACAACAAGCTGGGAGGGCCTACAAATTGGGAACCAATGCTTTAGAGGTTTTCAGGAAGTACGGTATGTACGACTACCCATGAGGTGTATGGCCTCATAGTTTAGCTATAGCCTTGGATTTCCTGCAATGCCTTGCTGCACTACTGCATCTCCAGTCCCACTCTGCATGACCAACACATCTGTTTTCTGTAGCATGTTTAAAGTAACAAAAGTTATGAGAAAGAAGCCATATAATTTTAAAAAATTAAAAACCCATTCAACTAGAGTACCTTTAATGATTGTATAGAAGAGGGAATTTCAGCAGGTGGTGCTCATCATGCACCCAGGTAACAAGCTTGTTGTTGTTGTTGTGTGCCTTCAAGTCATTATTGACTTAAGGGGACCCTAAGGTGAACATATCATGGGGTTTTCTTTACAGAATTTGTTTAGAGGGGATTCACCTTTGCCGTCCTCTGAGGCTGAGAAAGTGTGATTTGCCCAAGGTCATACACAACCATTAAACGTTCAGGAGCGTCTCCAGTTTTTATTTCAGTAACCCTACAATTCAATATATATTACATTTTAAAACAGAGTACATCCATTGAACATCCTTTCCCCCCAACCAGTTAAAGGCTGAAGGCCTGTTTAAATAAGATCTTTGCCTGCTAGTGAAAAGAGAACAGAGAGAGGGTCCTTTATTCACATCTAAGCACAATGAGGTTGTAATCCTGCTGGTGAGAAGGACTATGGCAGACATTGTTTTTATGCCACTCTTGTATGGCAATGCCAAGATGGTGGTGTATAGATTTAAAGGTTAACCTTCAGAACCATGTGGAGACATACCAATCTGATTTAAGGCCATCCACTTAATTTTGTGCCTGCTTGGTAATCAGAACCTGGGCTACCCACTTTCATAGTCTATCCACCACACTAGTCACCCTTAACCCCTGCCTTCCAGAGGTGTTGAACTCCAGCTTCTGCATCTCCTTAGCCAGTTATGCTGGGTGGTGGGTGTTGCCAATGGGCATTAGGTTAGGGAAGGCTGGACTATACTATGTGTCTTTTTAAAAGCAGATTTGATTAAATTAGATGTACATATGCTCCCAACATTTCACAGATGAAACCTGGAACATGTGAAGCCAAGCAACTTCAGAGTGTGGTCAAGTTGGCAAAAGTTACCAATTAGGAAGAAGCTTGATGAGTCTACAGCAATTTGCTTTTATCCGAGTCTATTGGGAAGGGCGGGAGTCTACCCTCTTCTCTCCCCTTCCCCCCTCCCTCACCATTGCATTAACTGAGTGCAAATGACTTTTGTACTTTGAACTCAGGGGTTGTCCAAACAGTGAAAAAACTCTTCACGGAATGCATGGGGAATCCTACCTGTCCTAATGGCATTCTGTGTGATATTGCTGTATTGTGAAGGAAGGGGGCCAAAACCAGCAAAAACTACACGAGAAAAGCCTTAATGGCTTTTCTTGTAGTTTTTGGAGAACAGCAAGGGGACTGTGCATCCCCCCTTATCAGGATAGCCATTTGATAGGAATCGCTGTCTGAGAGAACTGGAAGTGCCACCCTGATTGGCTGGACAAGTGTGGGGGCCGGGCTTGCTGACAGGGCAAGTGTCTGCAACCACCATCCCCCTGCAGTGATTGCAGATGGGGAAGGGAGGAGGGCAGCTGTCATTCCTGCCCGCCCACCCACCCCAGCCACTGCTGCCATCCCCGCAGGGACCAAGGAAGGGAGGAGGGCTCTCTCACCCCCTTCTCCCTTCCTCAGCTGTCATCCTGGATGCGAAGCTTATGGGGGCTGCTGGGAGCAAAGCTACCATTAAGACAAGTTGCAGCTGCTGTGACATGCTATTTCTGCAGGGCACTACGTATTCCCCCCCCCCCCCATATAGACGGGGCCTCAATTTGCAGCAATTAAAGTGAGCTGAGGACAAAGCAGGAATGCTGGAGAAGAAGAGAGAAACTTAGACATTTTAAAATCAATGGGAAAAGTGGGACAAAAGAGGATTAATCAGGACTGTCCTTGCCAAATTGAGACAGTTGGAGGGTTTGGATGTACACATGGTAAGATGCGTGCCCAGGGTAGCATATCTGCATAGCATATGAAATTCAAAGCTGCCCCAAAGTACCTGTAGTTCAATGACAATACAGTACCATCAACATTCCCCATTATCTAGTACTATGGCTGAAACAGGAAGGAGAAGAAGCAGCTGTAGTACAGTAGTAGTAATACCAGGCCAAGTTGGGAAGCAGGCACCACCCTTAACAACCTCTTCACCACAGGTAGTACTGATTTTCTACCTTCCTCTCTTTTCTGCACCTTGCAGATTTTGAGCTACAACTTCGTAGAGATCCAAGCCTATCTGCATTCCCAAAGAGAGGCACAAAGATTATATTGCATTATATTTTAAGAGAGATAAATGAGATGACCTATGACATGCGGGACTGAAGTTCCCTCACTCCTCTAGGTGAGCTAACAAGTTCAGGGGGCAAGACTCACCATCTTGCAAAATGGCTTCAATCTGGCACTGATGAGCTCAGAGGATGAAGGATGGCAACTGAATGTCTTGTTTGCAGCAGGTGGTTTTTATAGCATTCCAAAGCCCATCTCCAAAGCAGGAGAGAAACTTTGTTGTTAGAGACCGACATGCGCTAGCCTTTTTTTTTTTCCCTCCCCTGAATGGTTTCTGGGTTACAGCCAGACACAACAAACAAGCAATGATGAACAAGCAGAGCTAAGCCTCTAGGGGCCTTGGTTACACCAAACAATTAGTTACCAGGCTCTGATGCCCATGTGGGAGGGAGACAGGGAGTACATAGGGTCCCCAGAAGGTTCTTACTTGGTACAGAAAGCTTGTTCAGCCAAGCTGTGTGGCAATGCCAAGCCCAAGCTCAGTGGCTGTATTAGGGCGCATCTACACTGAAGAAATAATGCAGTTTGACACAATTTAACTGCCATGGCCTCTATCCTACAGAATCCTGGGATTTGCAGTTTTGTGAGGCACCAGCACTCTTTGGCAGAGAGGACTAAAAACCTTGAAAAACTACAAATCCTAGGATTCCATAGGATGGAGCTATAGCACTTAAAGTGGTATCAAACTGCATTATTTCTACAGTGTAGATGCACCCTTAATTATTACGACATTTATATCTTCCAATAAACCCCTTCCCCCCACACATTTATCCTTACAACAACCCTATGAAGCAGCTCAAGCTGAGAGAGGATAACTTGTCAAAGGTCACACAGTGAGGTCGAAGGCTTTTACAGCTGGCATCCATAGATTTTCCTTGGTTTTTTTCTGGGCTGTGAGGCTGTGTTCTGGAATAGTTTCTTTCTGACGTTTCGCCTGCATCTGTGGCTGGCATCTTCAGAGAATGGTTGGGTAGGAGTGTGAAGATGCCAGCCGCAGATGCAGGCGAAACATCAGAAAGAAACTATTCCAGAACACGGCCTCACAGCCCGGAAAAAAACCAAGGAAAATCTAAGTCACACAGTGAGTTTTCATGGCTTAAGTGCCAGGCCAGTAATCAAACCACACTGACTCTCTTTAAAAAGCATATTGAGTATTTTGTTTTGAGCTTCCTTCATTTTGCTATTATGCTGAAGTATAGAATATTCACAGTAGCAGAATAGGGGTGCTTCCAGACAACGCATTAATTGGGCAACTTACCTACTTCATTCATGGAATTTGATGGGCCAGATCATATTAGGCCCTAATTGTAACCTCTTAGTTTCCTCACTTCTGTCCTTATTCTTACCAAAAGGAATCTGTTATGGGAGAAAAGATGGAATAGCTGCCCATTGTCTTTTGATTGATGAGGCTAGGAGTTGCTCATGTAGAAATGCCCTAGATGTAGGACATGGGAGAAGAACATGTGTTCTAGGAGACTAGATTTGACAAGGCAAAAAATATGAAGGCATTAATTCTGTTCCCTTCCTGCATTCCATTGCACAGAGTCTCCATGATTTCAACTTTACTGAAGAGAGCAAAGTAGGGTCGTCAGGTCAGGACCATCCCAAACCCTGAGATGTGGGGCCAAAACTGAGTCCTAAGGAAAACTCCTTGTGATGTCACAAGAGGTGAGCCTTGGTGATGTCCCTAAGCAGGATACCACAGAGTATGCCATTCAACTCAAAACACCAAGTACAACTAATTGAGGAAAAGACATGTACATGCACTTTTCAAGGCAGTGCTCCCACTCTGAGATTCATCCCCCTCACCCTGAGAACCAGTTGAGAGGGTTCAAGCCCTGAGATTTGGGGCCAGGCCCTGAGATCTGGCAATGCTAGAACAAAGTACGGATGCCTACTCTCCGTTGTACTGGAAGAACAGTTCACTTGCTCTCAGTCCTCATTTCCTCAGATTTGTGTAACTGTCTTGCTGCCAATGCCCCTGAATTGCACTGGTCAAGCCCTTCAGCCCCACCTGGAAAATGAGCCTTGCTGAATCTGAAAATCACATGTTTCTTTTGATGATGTTTATTCAAACATACATACAAGTATGTGCAAAAATTGCCATTACGTACCATTATAGAGTTACAGTACTAGAAGAAAAAAATGCTTCACAATGTCATACTATTTAATGACACTTAATATCCTTAATAAAGGGTAGTATGAAAAGAGAGACAGGTTTCGGTTTTGAAAATATATGACAAAGCTTCCTATAAATGGCTTCTGGGTTTTAACTGGGGGGGGGGTCTCCTTATCTGGGGCTGTAGTTGTACAATCTCAGAAATTCCTTCTATTTGATTTCTTTCCCTGGGGCATAGCAATGGTGATTGGAGGGGTGGGGGGAAGCAAAATGAATGCATTTCCCTTCTGAACAATTGAAATTTTCCTTTAGTCCCTAAATTTCTAGCATTTCTAACACAAAACCTGCCCTGAAATGTTTCCTTGTTTGTCTAATGATCTGTTCAGCCAAGCTGTGGCCATGGAGATTTGTGAAGAAATGGGAGGCAAGGGTTGGTTCCTTTCAATTTTCTACCTGGCCTTCAAACCTAATCTCTCACATAATAAATACACATCAATCACTACATCAATTATTAACCTGCCCAATCAGTGTGTGTGTGTACCAGTGTAAGGAGGGGGGAGTAACTTCAAAGGGTTTTATAGGTAGGGGCCTGTAAGGACCTGTAAGCGGTTAGCCTTCTAGGACCAAGCTGCAAGCAACAATGCCGTCCCCTTGTGGTGTATGGCAAAGTAGGCATACTGAGGTGGCATTTCCAAGGCAACAAGCAAGTTTCAACAAGAGAATGTACTGTACACTGAGTTAGTGAAGAATAACAGAGGCTCATTTTCAGGAGTAGTGGCTTTCTCACAGTGGCTTTCCACAGCCTTTCTTTCCTTCTGATGAGGGTTGGCCTGTCTCATTTTACCTTTGATAAGATTTCCAGGCAGTGTAACTCAGTGGGCCATCTTTCATCCTGGGAAGGATCATTCCAATGAATCTTTGCTGCAAATTCCATCCAAAAACCTTCTGGACTGTGAAGAATGCATCAAAGCTACAGCTCCCCCATCATGGGCGCCCAAGTCAAGGAGCCATACCTGGAAGTAGAATTCCCACAGAGGGACCCTCCAGCAGGACTGGTAAGTGCCTGTCTTTTGATGCATGGCCAGGAAAGAGTTACAGAGCTTGTTTAATGATTTTGGCAGAGCTTGGAAAGGTTACTTTCCTGCCAGAAATTCTGGGAGTTGTAGTCAAAACGCAACTTTTCTAAGCTCTGCCCTTTAGTGGCAGGACATTCACTACAGCTATTGAGTGTTTAAGGTGGAAGCATTGGCCAAAAATCCCAGTCAGATTCTGACTCAACCTCTTTTCATAATGGTACCAGGATGTGCCAAATATAAATATGCTACATCTGTTGTTTTAAAGGCAGCATTCTTTGTGCACAGGCATAGACTACATAAATAGCTGTGCTCATAAGAAAAAGTTTTTGAGAAACCATCTTTAGAGACAAAGGGTAGCAGAAGACAAATACCTTCACTTATTTTTATGCTGGTAGATCATCTGGGCTGGGCTATGAGTAGGTAATCATACTAACATGCTGTTGGAACAGAAAGTGGCTGCAGTCTGTTTTTATGTCATTCCATCAGGAAGTTTGTAGCTGCTGACCTTTTTGTCTCACTACTTCATGCTGTACCCAGAGTCAAGGTTGATATATGAAACACAAAGTCATTTATTTCTACTTACTTGTACTTTCTGTTTACTTAAAACCATCTGGCTTTTTGAATATACCTAGCAAACTTTTTTGTTGAAATAAAATAAATATGTAGGAGGCAGTGAAAGAGAAAATAAAAGGCACAGAATAGAGATTCTTGTCATATTTGCATGTACCTCCCTTGCCCTGCAGCTCTGATTTCATACTCCAGGGAATAAGCTATACTTGCTCACAGTATCCAAGCTTGGTGAGAAGCTTCTAGATTTGTATTTGTGTAAAACTTTGAAACACACCTCAAAGTGAAGCATCTCATTTCCCTATCGCTGAAACTTTTTTTAAAAAAATGTTGAGTTGATAGCACCCTCTGGTGGTAATGAATAGTAATACATATCTACTGAGAGTTTGAGGAAGATGGTCTACATACAGTATGCATTCAGAGTGAGGACTTTATCAGATGCACTAAATATGGTGTTATAACGACGCCACATAAATGCGAAATGGGGTGTAGGTCAGATGACATCACCCTTTTGCAGTTATGTATAATCAAAATCCCATACCTTTTAAGTGGCAGCTTAAACTGTCAATAGATCCCCCTGCTGCTTTTTTGCCAGCATTGCCAGCATGCGATGCTTCAGGCCATTTAACTCTCGTCAATGCAGAGTCAATGGCCCAACCAGGTAGAATACTTCCAGGTGAGATCGTGACATCTAGGTAAATGGTGAACTTTTTTTTACCCTCCCTAGGTTACTTGGAGGATTTTTAGTGTATGTATGTGCTTGGTGTGACTTTTAGATGTTTATTTCTTTTTTTATTTTTGAATTTCGTGTGGGATTTCAAAAGAGAAAGTGAACAGAGCTCCATTCACTTCCTCTTTATTTCTGGAGCTGCCTTTGCCAGGAGAGGAGGTAAGTGCAGGGAGGAACGTTCTTTTGCTAGCATAAAAATTGACTTTTTCATACCAGCAAAAGAATGTTTTAAAGAGAACCTTTGATAAAGTCTGTAGTCATGTTGGCCATGCAGCAAAACAAAATCCACAAACCACAGAAACATGATACCTTTATTAGCTAACCAAATGCAAAACACATGATGCAAGCTTTCGAAGCTCTACTGACTTCTTCATCAAGCAAAAGCTGTTAAAAAGAAAAAAGAAAAATTACAATGTTAGAGTCACAGGCTTACACGTTCTTTCAGATGTTACTTGTGTTGTTCAGGTGAGGGGTCTCATGCAGGCAGAGGCCACTCCTACTTCCTGACCATGTGAAATTGAGACAAAGACAGTACAATTTAAATCCTTTTGTAGCAGTGAGGTCTGTAGTAGTGAGACCATAGCCTATCGAACTGTTTATCTAAACATGTGTAGGGCCAGATGGGTGGTGAGCTGATGGAAATACACACAAACTCCACTCCCTGGATGCCCTATGCATATACACAAAAGTTTGCACAGAGTTTTATAACTGATAAGGTAAAGCCTCTGGTCTCTGATGTGGGACTTGGATGTGTGCCCACCACCCTTTTCACCCTCCAAGCATTCAGGTGAATGCCTACAGAGGATTCCTAGCTTGCCAGAATCTCTTGTGAAGGAAAGCAGATAGCTGTCAATCTAAATAATTGCTGGCAGAAAGAGATGGCAGCACTGCAGCACCAGTGAATTTGTCTTTCCTTCAGGATTTGGAATATTTCCTTGTTTAGGACTATAACTCTCAAAATCCGTCAGCCATCATGGCATCTGGTTCTGGGACCACTAGTCAAAAAAGTCACATTTGCAACTCTGCCTGCCTCCCCTCTCCCACAAGTTCAGCCCTGTATCCAGTTGAATGGTGATAGATTTCAAAGTGCAGCAGCTTTTCACAAGAGTACTCACAGCCACACCCCAAGAAGAAGCCATGGCCACATACATAGAAATTGGAAATACAGTGGCATAGATGATCCTGACTTTGGTATTCATGGATACACCTCTGCACTTGAGGATCGTGTCTAGTTCCACTCTATTCTGCTTTAATCAGGCCTCACCTGGAATCCAATATCCTTCAAGAAGGATATTGACAAGCTGGAATGTGTCCAGAGGAGGGCGACCTAAATGGTGGGAGGTCTGGAAACCAAGCTGTGTGAGGAATGATTGAGGGACCTGGGTATGGAAACAAAGCTGTGTGAGGAAAGACTTGGGGAGATGGGTATGTTTAGCCTGGAGAAGAGAGGAGTGATAGGTGCATTATAGCTAACTTTAAGGGATGTCATGTAGAAGATGGAGCAAGGTTGTTTTCTGCTGCTCCAGAGGCTAAAACACAAACCAGCAGATTCAGATGACAAAAAAGAGATTCCATCTAAACATTAGAAAGAACTTTTTTTTAACCATAAGAGATGTTCAACGGTGGAGTAAATTGCCTCAGAAGATAGTGGCAGCGAAACAGCCCAGTTTCTCTCCCGATCTCCGCAGGGGTTATTTCCCCCGTGTGAAAATCTCCTAAGATTCTGCAGTTCTTGACATCAAGGGAATCAGGTGCCAGGCCAGCTTGTCCTAGAACCCATTTCCCTCACCCCCCACAAGCTTACAGTTCTGGCAAATCCTGCTTTGGCAGATAATGACATTGTTCTTCCTGCTATTAAAAAAGGTGCAGGATCTGCACTTTCCTGTGTTTTCTGCTCCACTGCACCTGCAAAGAAAAGAGCAATGCAAAGGTATATCTATGTTTTGCCAGAAGTGCCTTCGTGTCAAGAGTTTTCAGCCCTGCCCTTTGGCAGCCTGTGCATAAGGTAACAGGCAACTGCGACTGACTGTGTTTGTTCCCTTTTTGCTTCCCCACCTTCCCTTAACTCTGTGTTAGGAGAATGTAGTACAGTTTTTAACTACCATACTATGACTTCCTGAACAGGGAACAGCTTAGTTCCTCATGTTAGCATCAGTAGTTGCCAAAGAATTAAGAAAAACAGTAATATTACACACTGCCTGAATGTTTCAAATACTAAATTTAAAACCACCATTGGCTGCAACCATTATGGGTGATTTCTCTTCAGATTCTAAAGATAGGATAATCACTCTGTCTTTGCATCTCTGTGGAGCAAGCCTTATACTGTATGCCTGTCATTAACAAATAAGATTCATTAGGCAAAGGAGGACCTGAACAAAATGTGCAACGCAGACTGTTCCTGTTCAGGATTTCAGCCAGCCATGCCCCTTTCTGAGATACTCCATTGCATCCTATCACCTATATTACATCCTTCCTGCAACAATCATTCTTCACCCAGTTCCCACAGAACATACTGAGTCTTCACTGAGTTGTTTTGATCTTTCACCAGCACCACTATAAAATTTCCTACCATAAAGATTTTTTGTATAGTCAGCCCTCTGTATCCACGGATTTGGCATCCATGGATTCCACCATCCATGGCTTGAAAATATTCTCTCCCCCAAAATTCCAAGGAACAAATCTTGATTTTGCCATTTTATGTAAGTGACACCATTTTACTATTCCATTGTACAGTAGTCCATTGAGGACTTGAGTATCCTTGGATTTTGGTATTCATGGGGGCGGGGGGGGGGTGGTCCTGGAACCAAACCCCAGCAGATACCAAGGGCCCAGCGTACTTCTGGAATCTTTGGTACTATGCTTGCTGATATTTGCCACTTTTGTATGACTGGTAACATTTTCACTGTGGGAGGATAGGTACAAGCTCTCCGAAAAAGGAGATTACTACTACTCTACATCATTCTAAAAAAGCCCATTGGCATTCACATCAGATGCTCTTGCCCATGGCTGGCCAAAGGGTAGGTACATGGAAGGCTTGAGTTTCTGGCTTACCACTGGTGTGACCCAGGGTTGTCTAGACAATGAAAATACTTCTCATAGAATGCAACTAAAATACCTTTTGTCCCAACACTGCAATCAAGATTCAGGATATTCAGAAGGAGGGGGGCCAAAAACTCCATCTACTGAAGGAGGAAAGGCTTTGTGGATTTTGTTGAAGTTTTTAAAATAATGCAAGGATATGCACATTATCGCTCATTTGGACATCCAATTCGGGATGCTGTGCATTCTGGCAAGGGCAGAAATGGACAGTGGATTGGTTAGACATGGGGGTGGGAGTGGGCTTGCTGGCTTGCCAGCAAGGAAACAGCCGGAAACACTATTTTCATGTTTCATGTTATCAAGTGTGTGCTTTTTTTTGCTGCACTGAGGTGACCAAAGAACTTTTTATAAGCAGAAGGTCACACTTGCACACCTTTGGTTTACAAGTAAAAAAAAAAAATACTGTGCAGTGGTGACAACACGTGTGGAAAATAATAACGTGCTATACTCTCAGCCACCATCTTGATTCAAAGGCATGGTGGCATATGTACTTTAAACTTAGATAGCTTCGCATTCAATAGATTCTGCCAAAAGACCGTGGAGACAAATGAGCACTGCTGCAAATTTGCAATAATGTGCACCAGTCTGCATTATATGTTCTCATCTAGACAATGACCACACTGGCTCTAGTCTCTCTTTAATCACACTGTCAGGTGTAGGTAAATCTATTACTTTTTCTTCAGGCTAGGGCAAGCTTCACCTGTTAAGTTTCCTCATGCCAGGTGGCTGTTAAAGGCATAGGTGCTTCATGAGAAAATTGTGTGTTGGTCTTGCAAGGATCTTAGACTTGCCCTTTAGCATCATGACAACTATGTGAGGTAGTTTAGGTTGAGCACAAGAGATCTGCACAGAACCATCCAATGAAATTCTTGTTCTTGTTGTATGAACATTACATGAAGTAGTAGCAGCATTCAGCATGTGTCTATAACCACTATAATATAAAAATAAATGCAAGTAACACTTCACATGAAATATACATTAAAGATAAAATTTCAACTTGCTATTTAATCATTTTATTAACAGTAATCCTGGGATTTGTAGTTTTACAGGGTAGTTAGCTTTCTCTGCCAAGGAGTGCTGGTGCCTCACCAAACTACACATCCCAGGATTCCATAGGAAGGCAGCATGGCAAATAATCCAGTTTCAAACTGGATTATTCGTGTAATGTGGATTTGACCGTTTCTTTCTCATGCTTCCAATGCAGAAAGGCCAAGAAGATAGAAGAAACTGAAATTTCTTGATTTGGGACATAACCTGGTTGGTTTTAAATCTGGCATTATTTTGGTTAATTGCCATGTGGAATTTGCTGATGTCAACATTGTCATCATCATAATCATCTTTATTTGCAGTCAACTGACTATTAACCAAAGACATAAAGGTGCTCTTCTGCTCATTCATCAGGATCTTTAGGAAAGGCTCTGGTCCACAGTCCACTGTTTTATGTGGGACTATGTGCAACGGGGCTTCTCAGTAGTGGCCCCTGTGCACTGGAACTCCTCCCACTTGCAGCCCATCTGGCCTTTCCTCCCAATCTCCAGGAAGATAGTGAAGGCAAGACCTATTACGTATTCCTGTACTGCTTTTTATTTCCTGGGTTGATTGCTTTGTGATGTTGTCATTCTTAGTTATTTTGATTCACTGCTTTAAAAAAATCATTCTTGTGAAGATGCTTTAGAGAGCCCTTTACTGGATATAAAAAGCAGTACTAAAACATTTATATCCATAAATTAATAAATGATGAAAGCCAGTAATGGGCCATTTTACATTTTCACATGCGAAGCCTTAAGTGTCTCTTTGCAGGCACAGTCTGTAGTTTAGGGGCTCTTGACTAGTCAGAAACTGAACCAGTCATTCCACAGTATGAAGGCAGCAAATACTTCTAATGGCTAAGCTCCAAGCACTGAGTCTGGCAACCAGACATAGGGACCCTCTGAGCCTGGGATTCTCCCTGGGTCTGGTACAAAATTAGTGCCCTGCTGCCGGCTTATGTAAACTGCTGTGAGCTCTTGGGGGACAATTATTTTTTTAAAAATATAATAAGCTTTGAAAGAGATGATGGAATCAGCACTTACCCGAACAGATCAGAGGCTGAAAAAGTTCCAAGCCACACCCACCCACAACTGGTCCCCTGCTTCAGCTAACCCACAAAGGTTATGCAGAGTTATTGACACTGTCATGTGAATGTAGGGCAAGTCCTCCATGCCACCCCTTCTCATGGAGGTAGCCCTTGCTCTGCAGCTCCAGATTCAGTTGTAAGCAACTCCTAAAATGGGTATTCAGCTGTCAGCTTCTCCCTTAAACAAACTTTCAGCCGCAATAGTGGCACAAAAACAAATCCATTGATTCAGGAACTGGCATGCTCATTTGAGAACATCATGTTCCTGGGGAGGACATGTCAGTAACAACAACCCTCCAAGACTGAAGGGGACAATGACCAAAGCTACTAACCCAGATCTCCAGCCCTTAGGCAGTTTCCCTGCCCAAAGCTTCAGCTGAGTTTATCAAGTGGCCCATTTTATTCTTCCAATGTAACATTCTGTATGGGGAAGAAATCCTGAAAACAAATGATGCTGTGGATAGGCTTAACAAGATGGAAAAAAACACACAGGCAATTTAATCTGGCAGCTCACAAAATAATACATCTCTACTAACTCTCAACTATCCCCCCTCCCTTCTTCATCTATCATTAGGCCCCATACAAAATGTGGAATGGATTTCTTTGAAACAGTGAATCCATTTGGACACTGTGATTAGAACTGGGGGAGGGAATCCATAAATATGACTGTGCCCCTCCTATTATTTTGTTGCCTATGGCACTAAATACTAATGGGCTAATTTCTCATCTAGCCCATTCTGGCACAATCTAGATAGTTTCCTTCCTCTGTGACTCTGCAAGGGACTTGTTTCTCCCTTCCCACCTCCCCCCTTTCATTATTTCAGCCAGCACTGGGTAAATCCTGGCATTGAGAGCTGGTGTTGCTGCTTCTACTTGCTTAACTAAACAAAATTCTTTGGCTAGCCAATCATTTCCCTCTCAAAGCCCACCCCTTGTACTTGGCTGCCTGCCCAGCCATTTCTCCCAACCACTCCTCTTGCACTGCTGCCGCATGCGCACCCAAGGCCCCTTGGTTGGCTGCTTTTTGCTAAACAGGAGCATTTCCTGTCTCTGATGTGCTGAGGGTTTTTGACAGGCTGGTTATGCAACTCTGGGTCTTGCCCATCTGTCAACTAAAGCAGGACGAGGACGAGGTGCTACTGGGTGAGAAAGGCCCTGCCCTGCTTGTTCTTTTGCCTCTTAGGGCTTGTCTGCATGAGAGAAAGGCTCTTGGTTTCCCTGCAAAACAAGGTGTGTGTAAAGGCCTTTGCAAAGGAGGCTTCCAGTGAAAAGTCGAAAACAGCACTCTGCCAGTTACAGGAGCCTACAGACAACCTTTAGGAAGAAGGAGGAGCCCTTAGTAGCAGTTCTTGTCTGCCTCCTCCCTTGTCCTGCTCCCCTGCTGTCTGTCTCCACAGGGCTCTGCTGTTCTGGGCTCTGCTGATCAAAGGGCATGTGGAGTGGGGTTTTGTTGTTGTTGGTTTTTTTGCTTTGCCCTGCCCTATCTTAAGAGAAGGCCCTGGCCACCTGCCAGGGAGCTCTGCTTATATATGTTTGTTCCTGGCATTAATTTTTCTGGTTAATAGCAGGTGAGGGAGTGGAATTGCTTCAGTACCATGGCACAGGATGGGGAGAAAGGTTAGACTCCTCCTCACCCCATACAGTCCTGTAAACCCTGAGGAATTTGAATAATAGGACTGCCCAGACTGTGGTGAAATCTCTACTTTGACAGTGGACCCATCCATACAGCACAACCACAGTGCTTTGGTCCCTTCTGTTGTGTTGTGAGATGCTGACAGTCACGTGGCATCAGTGGGCATGATTCTATTCCTCTTCCCCCCTTCCCCCTCGATATTCCAAAACAGGCTCTTTTTCCTTTTATTTTCTATTTGTTTTCTTTCTTATCCCCCCCCCAATCATATTTCCATGATTGTGAAATTACAGCAAAAGGGAAAAGAAAAAAAAATACTGAAAGTCACACTGGGTAGGGCATAGGTCAGAAAAATGGAGTTATACAGTCGTCCCTTCACATTCACGGGTGTTAGGTTCCGCAGAGCCCCGCAAATGTGAAAATTCCGCGAATAATGACAGCCCTCCCCTGCCCTCCTGAAAGTGGCGACGGGGCCTTCAGAGGCCCTGTCGTCGCTTCCCCCTGCCTCCGCCTCCCTCCTGAAGCGACCACGGGGCCGCCCCTCAGTGAAAACCATGAATATGCGGAACCACGAGTGTGGAGGCCACGAATGTGGAGGGAGGATTGTAGTGCCAGTGCAGAAGACGGATTGTGTGACTATAGACCACTGAAGCAGTGCAATTGCATGAATCTAGAGGGTTGTAATAAGCAACATTCCTGAACTGATATGTTTCCATTCCCTGAACTAAGGCTATTGTGGCAAGACAGAAGGCTGGTGTGATTAAGTCCTTGATTTCTGTCCCACCTTTCTTCCATTAATAGGACTCAAGGTGTCATACTTTAATTATAACTTAAATCCCCAGTTCTCCTACTGGGTTGCCTTACAAATGTAATTATTTACAATGAAGACAAACACAATGCAGGTGCAATCTGCAAATCAGTTATCACCGTTAGGATAAAGCTCCTCTTTTGTAACTTCAGGGGTTTAGACTGATGTTTTGCAAACAAGCTTCCTCTTGAACAACAGAACTTCTCTTTCTCCTCCTCACTAATTCTCCAACCCTCAGGAGCAGATTTTGGATGCGTGCAGGGTGGAGGCTGCAGGGGAGAAAGAGGAAATTGTTCTGCCAGCAGCATTTTTTCCATGAACAGATGGACACCATAGGATACAACCCAGGACCACCATAATTATTTTTAAAGGAGTTGCTTACAACTGGCTGGGAAGTCATGGTTAATTTTGCCTAATTGCCAGTACATATTTGCATGTCTTTATTTAATAGACTAAATAGACAATATGATTAGAACCCTAACTTCTCTTAGGATTTTTATTTGCTTGTTTTATTTTTAGACCTGCCTCTGGGAGGGCTCAGCTACAACAGCAGCCTGATTTTTTAAAAAATTATTTTGCAAATATGAGTGAGTGATTATTTTTAGTAGTCTTTTGATTGTTCATTCCTGGGGGGATTGTTCATTTTAAGACAGTTGATTTGGTCCAATTTTGCTTATTTGTGGGGGGTGGGTGAGAAATCAGTCCACTTTAACCCAGTTTGGGGGGGGGGCTCAAGCCTCCCCATTTCCTCCCATTCTAGGGCCCATTGCACCACCCTCCATTTCTAGTGTCCAGCTGTCACATTTCCCTCTATAACAGGACTCCCCTGCCTTTTATAAGAGGATTGAGAACTCACCAGGCCTCCCCAGCTGGCACACTTAGGCCTCACTACCTCCTTCAAGCCCCAGCCCTTCAGAGAGGAAAACTAACCCTGTCATGAACCCCTGTTTCAGGGCACTCCTAGCATGTCTCTTTACTGGGCTCTCCCATTCAGAAAGGTGAGGAGACAGAAAAGCCACTTCAAGGGGCATGAAGGGCTTTGACGTGGTGGTTGTCCTGAAGGAGCAATCTCCTCTCCTTCTCTGCAGCAGCTCTGAAGTGGGAGCTGCTTTGGTGGAGTATACATGTGTATGCGTAAGGGTTAAAGTTGCCAGAGAGAAAACTGGAGAGGGCTTCTTTACCTTTAACAGCTGAGGGAATTTTAGCAGGTGTTGTTTGTTACCTTGTTGTGTGACAAAAAACACCTCTCATATGTAACTATTAAAGGTGCAGGAGCCCTCTCCAGTTTTTAATCTGGCAACCCTAGTATGGATGGCACGTGAATATAAGAGATAACAGGGATGACACCCCCCTCGCTGTGGGTTATGGGTCCACCCACTGCTGCCATGAAGCCCCAAACATCCTTCTCCAGAGACTATTGTGGCCAGGTGAAGAAGAGGACAAGTCTCCTCCACCTTTAACAGTTGTAGAGAAGGGGGAATCTGAAGAGTATGTGTATGTGATGTCATGTGTTTGTATGTAAAAATATTGCTGGATTTGTTGTGTGAGTATGAGGTAGGTACCTGTGGGGATGTGGGACAATATGGAGTGGTGATGTGAATGTTGATTGATGGAAAGTTTGAGGAGATTTCGATGTGGCAGCTGGTGAATAACAGTAGGAAGTTCTGTTTGGGTGAAGAGGAGTTTTAGGACATTGTCAGACGCATAAAATGTGCTGCGGAGGGCTCGTGAGAGGTACGCACCTGTTTCGTGGCAGGGGGCCAGTTTCTGATGGTGCCGTCCCTTTTGCGTTACCCTCCCTGTTCCTTCCATGTCGCATGGAAGGAAAAGGCGCCACTTTTTATTCATGAAGAACTTCCGTGAGTAAAAAGTGGCGTCTTTTTCTTCCATGCAACACTTCCATGCAACACAAAGACTTTTTATGTCTTTATTTTACTTTTATTTTTAAATTTCCCACACTCATGTCTTCTCGTGAGATTCGTGGCAATCACGAGCGCGGAAGTGAACAGAGCTCCATTCAGTCTCCACTAGTGCCTGGGCTGCCTATTTAATGCTACAGAAGGTAGGTTGGGAGGGGGGGCTTTTACCAACATAAAAACATTTTAAAATATGCCACCAAAAGAACAATAATGGGGTGGTGGTCTGATAAAGTCCTTAGTCTATTGTTTTAACCATTCATTTACACAACTTAATAAGTTCATTTCTGATGTGACGAGGGAGGGACACCTAGACCATAAACTAATAAATCCCACACTATCCCTTTTAGTATTACAATAGTGACTGCTGTGTGTCAAGCTCACAGGTAAATGTTATTTCCAAGAAAGCATACTGGGAGTTGTAGTTTGGATACAAGAAATAGGTGACCTGGAAATACACATTTTATAAAGCAGCTGTCATTTCTAGTAGAAATCAGGATAGCTAGAAAAAAGCTGCAGCACCAAGGAGAACTAAAATTTAGTCAAGACCACTATCACTTGCAGATTAGAAGGGAAAGAGACTTGGAATAAGGCTACTTATTTGTTCACTGAGGAGAAAATATCAATATAGGTTTATAATTTCCCAGAATTTTTCTACTTTAGCTATGTCCTTAGTACACTATCTTACCACTACCTTTAGTACAGGCATATAGACTTGGAGATTTTTAAAAAGAAGGTCCCAGAGAGTAGCTATCGGTTCTAGACCCAATGTGGTTGTCCCTCAAACCCAGTGCAGTTACCCACACCTGACAGATAGCCTGAATCTTCAGTACCAGATTGAAAGTTGTAATTGTAAAGTTGTAAAGAGGGGTATAACCTTTATAAGAGAAACAGGCCAAACAGGAAAGAAGGAGGAATAGCATTATATATCAGGGATATTTATACCAGTTAAGAGATCCATGACATCAATACTGGAAGCCAGGTGGAGAGCATCTGGATAAAAATTAAAGGGGAGGGAAACAACAGGGATGTTATTGTGGGACTCTACTACAGACCCCCAAGTCAGACGGAGGAATTGGATGATGACTTTCTAGAACAGACGTCCACACACGCAGAAAGGATAGATGTAGTAATGATGGGTGACTTCAGCTATCCTGATATTTGCTGGCAATCTAACTCAACCAAAACTTCAAGGTCTAGCAAATTCCTTACTTGCCTGGAAGACAATTTCATTGTCCAAAAGTGGAAGAGGCAACAAGGGGGTCAGCTATTTTAGATCTGATCCTAACCAACAGGGATGACCTGATTAATGGGGTGCAAGTGGTGGGATCCTTAGGTGAGAGTGATCATGTTCTCCTGGAGTTTGTTATACAATGGAAAGGAGAAGCCAGGCATAGTCAGACACACATTCTTGACTTTAGGAGAGCTGATTTCAATAAACTCAGGGAAATACTGGGGGTGATCCCATGGTCAGGAATACTGAAAGAGAAGAGACTTCAAGACGGATGGGACTTTCTCAAAAGGAAGATACTGAAGGCACAATTTCAAACAGTACCATTGAGGAAGAAAAATGGGAGGTGTCTCAAGAAACCAGGATGGATGACTAAAGAACTTTCAACAGAGCTAAATTTTAAATGGAACATGTATAGGAAATGGAAAAAGGGGGAAATCACCACAGAAGAATTCAAACAGATAGCGAACACATGTAGGAGTAAAGTCAGAAAAGCTAAAGCGCACAATGAGCTCAGGCTTGCTAGGGAGGTTAAGAACAATAAAAAGGTTTTTTTGGGTATGTCCGCAGCAAAAGGAGGAAGAAGGAAATGATAGGGCCACTGCGTGGAGAAGATGGCAAAATGCTAACAGGGGACAGAGAGAAGGCAGAATTACTCAACACCTTTGCCTCAGTGTTTTCAGAAAAGGAAAAGGGGGACCAACCTGAGAAGAATGGAACAAAGGACACAATAGGGGAAATCCAGCTCAGAATAAGCAAAGAGGTTGTATAGGAATACCTTCTAAATCTAAATGAATTTAAATCTCCAGGACCAGATGAACTACATCCAAGAGTATTAAAAGAGCTGGCAAATGTGATCTCAGAGCCATTGGCAATAATCTTTAAGATTATTCTTCCTGGAGAACAGGAGAAGTCCCAGCAGACTGGAGGAGGGCAAACGTCCCCATCTTCAAAAAGGGAAAAAAAGAGGATCCCAACAATTATCGTCCAATTATTGTTCACTGACATCAATACCAGGGAAGATTCTAGAGCAGATCATTAAGCAGAGAGTCTATGAATATTTAGAAGGCAATGCCATAATCACAAAAAGTCAACATGGGTTTCAGAGAAACAAGTCATGCTAGACTAATCTGATCTCTTTTTTTGATAAAGTTACCAGCTTGGTAGATGAAGGAAATGCTGTGGATATTGCATACCTTGATTTCAGTAAGGCCTTTGACAAGGTTCCCCATGACATTCTTGCAAACAAGCTTGTAAAATGTGGGCTAGACAAGTTAATTGTTAAATGGATTTGTAATTGGTTGACTGGCCGAACCCAAAGGGTGCTCAGCAGTGGCTCCTCTTCGTCTTAGAAAGATGTGACCAGTGGTGTGCCACAGGGTTCTGTCCTGGGCCCAGTGCTATTCAACATCTTTATCAATGACTTGGATGAGGGAATAGAGGGCATACTTATCAAATTTGCAGATGACACCAAATTAGGAGTAGCTAATACCCTAGAGGACAGGATCAAAATTCAAAATGACCTGGATAGACTGGAGAGCTGGGCCAAAGCTAACAAAATGAAATTCAATACGGAGAAATGTAGGGTACTGCACTTAGGGCGGAAAAATGAAATGCATAGATACAGGATGGGGGAGACCTGGCTGAATAAGACTACGTGCGAAAGGGATCTAGGAGTCCTAGTAGACCACAAGTTGAACATGAGTCAACAGTGTGATGCGGCAGCTAAAAAGCCAATGCTATTTTGGGCTACATCAATAGAAGTATAGTGTCTAGATCAAGCGAAGTAATAGTGCCACTCTATTCTGCCTTGGTCAGGCCTCACCTAGAATACTGTGTCCAGTTCTGGGCACCACAATTCAAAAAGGATATTGACAAATTGGAGAGTGTCCAGAGAAGGGCGACTAAAATGGTGAAAGGTCTGGAAACCATGCCTTATGAGGAAAGGCTTGGGGAGCTGGGTATGTTTAGCCTGGAAAAAGATGCTTAAGGGGCAATATGATAGCCCTGTTTAAGTATTTGAAGGGGTGTCACATTGAGGATGGAGCAAGCTTGTTTTCTGCTGCTCCAAAGACTAGAACACGGAACAATGGATGCAAGCTCCAGGAACAAAGATTCCACCTCAACATTAGGAGGAACTTTTTGACAGTAAGAGCTGTTCGGCAGTAGAACATACTCCCTCGGAGCATGGTAGGGTCTCCTTCCTTGGAAGTCTTTAAACAGAGGCTGGATGGCCATCTGTCAGGGATCCTTTGATTGTGTATTCCTGCATGGCAGGGGGTTGGACTGGATGGCCCTTGTGGTCTCTACCAACTCTACAATTCTATGATTCTAATTGACCATGAGCCCTTCTCCCTGCATCTCTGTGGTATAAAGCTAAGCCCTCTATGATGGCATTAGCAATTAAGAATTCAGTGTGATGTTTTGAGCTATGTTGGCAGTTGCATAATAGCCGCCGGTAGGGTCTCCCATGCCAGACAGGTCAAATCCGAAGGGTCTGACAAAGAGCGTCAAAGGGCAGGATGGGCTCTCTAGTCTTATGGCAACCATCCTAGGAGAAGGAAAACTCTAATCCCAAACCCAGGCAGATGGTGCTCATCCAACCCTGTAAGGTCAACCATCTAAGAGAAGGAAACTCTAATCAAACCTACAACCCAAGGACCTCGCTGCTACCGTCCGTGCTTGCAAAGCCACAGCAGATGAACCTTTGGTTTAAAGGGTGAGGCCAGTTCTGTGCATGCTGCGCTCCACCAGAAAAATCCATTGCACAAGCTTGAAGGACAAATCCAGTTCCAAAAAAAGCCCTGTAGCGATAGGCGAGGGATGAAACAGCAGGTGTAAAGATGCACTGGAAGCTGCAGACCCAACCCTGCATGCAGGCAGTTCAGGACTTTGGTCACTTGAGGCTGACCCGGGAGATGACAGTCTTGTTCGGCAGCATCTTGAATGACCAAACAGCCTTTTTTAAGGAGAGCACTGCTTGCTCCATATGGAGAGGGGCCTAGAAAAGGTGGCCTAACGAAAGCTCATCCCCATCTACCTGGTTGGCTAGCCGTGGCCAACGGGCATCTTCTGATGCGGTCAAACCAAGGCAAATAATTCCGTAACTGTCAAATTCACAGTAGATAGTTTCCTCATGTCTGTCTTAAGAATATGCTGTTCTTGGGAACAGTGGCTAATGCAGATGTATTAAAAAGTGGCAACTTAGGCATTATAAGTGTGGTCACCAGCTAGAGAATGATAACTCTCACTGTAGGCTAACATTGCCCTAAGTAATGGCACGAGCAACTTGCTAAAACCCCAGAGGGCCTTTCCAACCAGTAGAAAATAAGTGTTCAACCCCAAACCAACAGGCTCATCCTATGCAATGTAACGTGTGCACAACTGGATAGAATCAAAACATAAGAAAGCAATCTTCTGAAATCTTACTTGGGAATAAGTACCATTAAATTCAATGGGACTGACTTCTGAATAATCATGACTAGGATCAGGCTGCATGTTCTGTAGAAACCAATGAGGCTCAAGTGAGTTGCAGTTAACGTCTTTGGTTTCAATGGATGTGCAGCCTGATTCTATGGAGAGTTAGTCTGTTTTACATCAAGTTGTCTGTCAGCCTGAAGGGGAGTCCAAAGGGTTACTCTTGCCACCTCCAAGGGCCAACACATTCAAATGTACCATTCAGTACCTGCCCACCAATGTGGATTGGTTCATGCTTCTGCACAGTAGGCCCAACCATAGATTTGGGCACCTCAAAGCCCATTGAAATCAGCATATTAAAGCACATTAAATTGCATAACTTGCAATCTGTAGCAATTCACTTTAGACCGCTATTTTGTAGCTCTAAAATGCTTTTCTTTGGTCCTGTACCAATAGCATCACACGCACAGGTGCTTGTTTAAATTTACAGTTCCCATTAGAAATATGCCTCCACACTCAGAAGTGACCTAGGTGTCCACCAGGGACTGAAAGTTCTCTTTTGGGGTGCCAGGGAGCTCATTGTGAAATAGCTTCCCCAAACTGGTTCACCGGCTGCTGGCTTTGCGAGCTTTTGTGCATAGCTTCCTGCACTTTTAGTGGCATCTGATTACTTTTCATAATGTGTAGTTGCTTTCATTGTGATGGTTACTTTTTCTCCTTATATTTTGTTTTGTTTTATGTGGTCTTTTAAATTTAAAATGTGTGATAAGCTGCTCTGGAAGCTATGGCAGGATATCAATAGTTTAAATGAATGGACCCTTTCCACCAGACCAAATGGGTGGGGATACAACCTGGTTCCATAGGGTGGCCAGATGCAAAAGTGGGCAGAATATTTGCACCTTTAACAGCTGTGTGGAACAAGGAATTCCAGTAGGCATGGTTTGTCATGCAAAGCAGCACTTGCTAAAATGCCTTCTTTTACACAGTTTTTTAAATGTGGAGGAGCCCTTTCCTCTCTTATATCTGACATCATATGTAGGGCTCTCTGTCCAGTAAAACAAACACAGATACATTGACCCTTTGACAGTCTACTCAAAAGTAAGACCTCCCACAGTCAATGAAACTTGCTTCTACAGTGTTGTGATTCCACTTTAACTACCATGACTATGCTCCCTGACAGAGGATTCTAAGTTCCTTTCCCTAAACTGCAAATCCTAGGATTCCATAGGATGTTGCCATTGCAGTTAAAGTAGAATCTCGGCACTGTACAGTAACTGTGTACTGTGAAAGGCCCCCTGGTGTGCAATGGAACTACAGCTCAGAAGAACTGTGCACTGCATTGCTGCAGAGCTGGGAGTACACCGTGTCTTTAAAAATCCACTAAAATCAGGGGAAGGGCACAGAAAATGGTATGTCATTGCTGCAAGTAGGAGGAGACAGCCTCGCTGGTTTTCATAATTTTGTTTGTCTGTTTAAAGGACTAGCAGAATATCCTTGTATTTACTTTATATAGCAAGGCTGTGAGTACCCAGTTTCTAAAGATTACTTAGAGCTGTAAGCCTAAACATGTTTCCTAGAATGAAGATTATCTGTACTTGGTGAGATTTACTTACACGTAATATTATATAGATTTAGGATGTTGTTGGACTGAAGTATATTCAGTGGGACTGACTTTGGAATGACATGGCTAGGGGCAAAAAAGGACAGGGAACCTGCACCCTAAATAGTTGTCTACAAGAGGGAATTTCACCATAACACAAGCTGCACCTTCCCACATTCCTACACTCTACACAACTGTTACAGTTATGAGAGTCAGTGCAGCGCCGTGTTCTGAGTGTTGGACCAGGACTCTGGGAGACTAGGGTTTGGATCCCCACTCAGCCATGTGAACCCACTGGGTAACTTTGGGCAAGTCATATTTTCTCAGCCTTAGCAGAAGCCAGTGGCCAAGCTCCTCTGAAGAAATCTTACCAAGGAAGCCTCATGATAGGGTTGCCTTAGGGTTGCCACAC
The DNA here is from genome assembly GCA_030847615.1 of Gambelia wislizenii. Lineage (NCBI taxonomy): Eukaryota > Metazoa > Chordata > Lepidosauria > Squamata > Crotaphytidae > Gambelia > Gambelia wislizenii. Next base: position 334,730,339 of record JAUMIR010000001.1, on the reverse strand, counting down.
AACAAACACAACTATTAAAGGTCTGTCTTATTTTGCATTTGACCACCCTATGTCATGCTTAGCATTGTACTGCAGAGGTATAACACACATACCCTCCATTTATCTAATGTGTATTACTCTTCTGTCATTCCGGTACCAGATTATTTTTCTTTTTTCCAGAACTTTCAAGTAACATCTTAATTTTTATCAGACTGTTGCTATGTTTAAAGGTGGTATTTATTATATTGCTCTGTTTTAATTGTTTGGCCGCAAGCTGCCTTGAGTACTTACTTGTGAAGAGGCAGAGAAACATATTCTAAATAGATAAAATTCAAGCATGTGCTGCATTGTTTTTCTGGCATAAAGTGCAAGAATAGGATACCGGATACTTTTCTACTCAGAAATTAATCTCATTGAGTTTAGTGTGGCTTACTTCTACCTAAATGCATATAGCATTACAGCCTAAGGCAGGGGTGGGAGTTACGGGGCCCATTAGATGTTGCTGGACTTCAGTTCCCAGCATTCTTCTGCATTGTCTATGTTAGCTAGGGCTGCTGGGAGTTGAAATCACACAACATCTGGAGGCTGTCATGATTTCCATACCTGGCCTAAGGCACTGTCACACAGAGGTGTACTTTCTACTGAACTCCTGTGGGCTGGGCAGCACGGAAATGAGGAAGAGGAAATCTATCCAAACAAGGCGGAATGCTTAGAATCAGAGTTGAAAGGGACCTCATAGGTCACCTACAGCCCCAAATGCTTCCTGATAAGCTGCTATCTAGCCTCTATATAAAAATATTTAATGAAGGAGAGCCACTTTATGTGGCTAGTCTGTTTTATGGTCAGACAGCTCACACCACCAGGAAATTCTTTCTGTGTTTAGGTGAAATCCTCTTTATGAACCCAGCTAAATAAATAAACCCATGTGTTTGGTCTACCCTCTGGAACAACAGAAAACAATGTTGTTCCGTTATGTGTGTCACAGGCCTTCAAATATATGAAGATAATTTTCATATCAGTTCTGAGTTATATCTTATTCAGACTAAGCTTATCCACCTTACTTCCTGCTCCCATGGTCTTTTTGTGAATCCTTATAGAGAAACTTTGAAAATGGAAATGGTGATGCAAATTCCTGAACCTGCACAGAACAGCATAGGGAGAAAGGGAAGGTGGAGGTGGTCTTTACAGAACATTTAACAAGGGAGGATATTAGCACTTCAGACTTGGGGCAATGATAAAAGTACAGTTGTCCCTCCATATCCATGGATTTAAGTATTCACGGCTTGAAAATATTCTTTAAAAAATAATAATCTGAAAAGCAAACCTTGATTTTGCCATCTTATATAAGGGTCACCATTTTGCTGTGTCATTGCATATAATGGAACTTGAGTAATCATGGATTTTGGTATCCATGGGGGCAGGGCCGGTTTAACCTGTCTGCCAAATCAGCATTGGCAGGGGGCCCCGAGGTCAAGAGGGGGCCCCGAGGTCAAGAGAGGGCCCCGTGTTGGCCTCCTTAATATGAAAATAATGGGATTTCTGGTTTAAAATACCATAGAGTTGCCTTGGAAGGCCTAGAAAAGGGCTAGGGAAGACACATTTTCTAGGAAGACTCTATGGTAGGTGTGCTGTTTTGTGTCCCATGGATAATGAATCCAGGGATACGGGGGTCCTGCTATAATCTGAACATCCTGTACGGTGAATAGGTTAGGTTACACTGATCTGAGATAAACATATGGGGGCCCCAAAGTAAAGCATTGCAGGGGGCCCCAAAATTCCTTAAACCGGTCCTGCATGGGGGGTCCTGGAACCAAACCCCAGTGAATATGAAGGGACAACTGTAATTGAAAACAGAACCACAGAGAGGTGTCAACAGAATCCCATGGCTCATTTTCCTCCCTGCATCCTCTCCCCCAATGCCATGCCTTGTAGGTGGTAGACTTCAACTTTCATCATCCCAGACCACATGGTTGCTGGCTGGGGATGATGGAAGATGTGGTTCAATATCTGGAGTAGCCCTCAGGTTGGGGGAAAGTGTTCTGAAGTGTGCTTCCCCTTCCATGCCCCTATGTTTCTCTGCAGCATTGCCTAGGCAACAGTTTCTGAGTCTGGACAGCAGGTTTTTGTTCAGGTAGAGGGAAACAGAAAGACAAGAGCCAAGCCCAAGGCGAGGAGGAGGCAGCACAGCCCACATGTGGAATGCTTCACCTGAGTGGCTCAAAGCAAACAGTTCAAGGTTCTTTAACTCCGTGTTTGCCTCTCTGCTGATGCGACTGATAAGGAAACATGTCTGGAATTTTTCTCTCTCTTGTGCTTCACTTTCTCAGTAGTAAATAGAGCCTTGACTTCTAAAGGAACAAATGAGCTTTATCTTCTTTTTCTTTCTAGGCTTACCTGAAAATCCACTCAATGGACTGGAAAACTGGTATGTGTACCCCAGGTGCCCACACAGGGAAGTCTAAGGCTGTATCTGTTGGGCTTGCACAAGCTGGCGCTTCATCCTTATACCCAGGTAAGACCTACCAGTACTTCCATGGCTTGTCTCTTGAGGAGGGGTGATCCCAGACAAGGACTTACTTTTACACACTTGTGTATCCAGCTTTGATCCAGTGTGGTGCAGTGGTTTCAATGCTGGACTGGATTAGGACACTGTGAGACCAGGGTTTGAACCCCTGCCCGGCCATGGAAACCCACTGGGTGACACTGGGCAAGTTACACTCTCAGAGGAAAGCAATGGCAAATCTTGTCTGAACAAATCTTGTCAAGAAAACCCTGTGATAGGTTTGTCTTAGGGTCGTCATAAGTTGGAAGCAACTTGAAGGCACAAAAGAACAATATCCAGCTCTGCTACCAACCTTTGACAGTTTTTCCTTAGCCCATAGTCTGGTGCACCTTGGCTGTCCTCTGCCTCCCTTCCCCTTCTTCTTGGGTAGTCAAATTCATCATATTTCTGGTAGTGCATCTTCAGTTAACACCTATAGATAAAGTTTAGACCATCTAATTACAGTACAACTAATAGTCTGAGTTGAGGTCCCTCCAAAGAGACATTAAGCCAGCTGCAAAACCAGAGGTGGTTTGTTAAGCAGGGTAGATTTCTCTCAGAGACGGTGCCCTGAGGATGGGTTACCTGGTCCTAGCAGGAACACCTGGAAATGCACAAGACATGCAGCTCACACGTCCAGGCTTGTCATTGCCACAGGCAGTGCTCCCAAGCAGAGGTGGTGTGGAAGGAAGGGCTCTCTGAAGCCCTGAGGACAAGGGATAATCTCAGTGCAGGGACATGTAAGGTGCTGAACTGCAGATGTTGTTGAACTTCAGTTCTCACTATTCCTCACCTTTGCCTATAGTGGTTACAGCTGATGGGGAGTTACAGTTCAACAACATCTGGAGAGCCACATGTTGCCCAACCCTGTCTTAGTAGACCGAGTTCCTGGTCAGAGGATACCTGTCCTTATCCTTGATTTTTCTACTTCCAGGGTCTTTTAAGGTCAAGTGTCTATTGACCAACTCCTATCTATTGTTCAGAAAGGCAGAGAGGAAATCCTTCATGTGGTTTCCTAACAGTATGATACTACTTGAGGGAGAAGCTAGTGTCTGTATATTTCCCCTGCCCTAATCTCCCTCCTGATGTAATTACAGTGGTGCTATTACTGAGCCAAGTCTCCTCCTCACAGCTCATTTTGGACTACAGTACCTGGAATCCTGCAGTCAGAATGCCACTGGCCATACTGGCTGGGGTTTGTGGGAGTTGCAGACCAAGGCATAAATGCAGTTTATTAGTCCCAGCCAGAATAGGCCCATGACATCAGTAGAACATTGCAAATCAACACTTATATAAGGTTCCATTGATTTAATGAGTCTACTTTAGTAGTAACTAACAATTGGATGTAGGCCTCCAAAAGTAAACTTTTCCAGGCTGTAGTCCTTCTACCTTTGTGGTTGCTCCATTTAGAAGTGCTTTTAATTGTTCAAAATATATTATGTTTTATATTGGTTCACATTTTAAATCCTTTCCCCCTCTTTGATGGCTAGCTTATTATATTTATTGTCAAATTGTTTTAAAAATGGTTAAGTCATTATTTTAACTGGGAGAAGGCAGTAAAGGGGAGGGGATGATTGTTGTTATGTGCCTTCAAGTCAGCTCCAACTTCCCTATCACAGAGTTTTCTTGGCAAGATCACTTCTGATGAGGTTTGCCATTGCTTTCCTCTGATGCTGAAAGTGTGACTTGCACAAGATCAGCCAGTGGGTTTCCATGGTTGAGCAAAGATTCAAACGCTGGTCTCTTGGAGTCCTAATCCAGCGCTCAGACTGCTACACCACACTGGCTTTCAAGATGCGGAGCACAACAGAGATGTATAAAATTATACATGATGTGGTGACAGTAGACTGGGAGATGATCTTTCACTGTCTCTCTTCGTATTGGAGCCACTGAAGCTGAATGGCAGAAGATTAAGGGCAGATGAAAGGAAGTGCTTCTTCACACAACACATACGGGTTGTCTAAATGGTGAAATAAAACCTCATAGAATTTGCTGGGAATCCTACCTGTCTAAATGGGATCCTGCATAAATCCACAGCATTCAGAAGAAGCGAGGGGCAAGATGGCAAAAACAACACAGGAAAAGCCTTTGCTGCATTTCCTGTAGGTTTTTTTTTAAAGCAAGGGGGGGCACATTCCTGCTCATTAGGACAAGTGATTCACTTTGAATCACTTCCCCATATGAAAGCAAGTGCAAAGCTTATTGGCCCAGTGAGCAGGGGGCAAGCGCCCACTGCTGCCATGTTGGATTTTTGCCTTGATGAGCGATTGCTAAGGTGATAAACAGAGTGATGTGTGTGTGTGTGTGTGTGTGTGTGTTGCTATCCTTTTAATGCAAAAAAAAAATCACTCTATCACTCCAGTGCACCTTAAACAACTTAAAAAAAAAGTTTGCCAGTGGTGAAGAACTAACACAAGTAAATCAGTCACGGCTGCCATCTGGCATATGAAGTTTCTGGGGCCAAAAACACTGTCAAGACAAGTCACTGCTGCTGCAAAATGCCATTTCTATGAGGTACTCTATTCCCCACCCCCCAATATAGATGGGCCCATAGTTAAATTATGGAATTTACTTCCACTATATGCAGTGTCAGCCACCAATCTGAAACTCTTAAAGTGAGATTAAATAAATTAATGGAGGATAAAGCTATTGATGGCCACTAGTTATGATGCATACATATATATTACTTGGAAGCAGTATGTGGCTTGATACCAGTTGTTCAGAAACATGAGTGGGAAAGTGTTATTTCCCCCAATTTCTGCTAGCGGGCTTCCCATATGCACCTGGTTAAATACTGGGTGTACAGGAGAGTTGGGTAAATGCAGTCCACTAGATGTTGCTGAACTGTGACTCCCATCAGCACTAGCCAACTTAGCCAATGATAAGGGACAATCGATGACAACAACAATTCATTTATATCCCACCTTTTCCCTGACAATGGGACTCAGTGGGAATCCAACAACATCTGGAAGACTGTACTTTGCACCCTTGGAGTACAGAAAGGTGAATCAGATATGCCTTTGGTCTGATCTGGCAGGCTATTTGTATGAGTCCTACTAAGCATCAAAAACAACAACAACTTGGGATTCAAGGCAGCAATCCAATGCCAGATTATGAGAGTGGGGTTCTATTGGATTGTCTGGACTTATTTCTGAGTAGATCGACATAGAATTGCACTTGAGCAATTTTACAGCCTTGCACAGAGAGAACATCTGCAAATGACATTGAAGTTGCTCATGTGAGGTTGGAATGATCCTGACATTGCTTTGGTCATATTTCTCAGGTGTTCTGTTCTGGCAATAACTCGTGTTAATTGCCTTTTCTTGGATACTCTTTTGCCTTCTGACAGCAACCCCACCCCAATACATTCCTGCATCTTTTTTTTTCCTTCCACCCCTGGCATGGAGGAGAAATAAATCTCCACCTAGAAAGCCAGTTTCCTGGTATGGCTGTAAATCAGTGTCATAGTCCATGGTTAAGCATAATCAATAACAGCTAGTAGCTTCATAGTCAGTGGGTCCTGAATCTGCTCTGGAGTTTAGTCAGGACTTTAAAGGAACTATCTATGGTACTGAATCCTATTCCCAAAATAGGTTTGAGAGCCTTAGACAGCTCCTTTCAAGTTCTGATTAAAACCTGGAGTGGATTCACAGCCCCAATGGCATGGGATCCAAGAGCCTTCCCTGAGGATAGTTCAACAAAACCAGTTCTGGCCCAGATAGAGGAGAAGAGAGCAGTGAGAAGGGACCTTTTTTTTTCTCTGTTGAGGGCCATGTGCGGGAGAGGACTTTGTTGGTGGGATGGCACATGCTACACAGGTTGGGACTGAATCCACTTGTGGAGCTCCAATCAAAGTGTGCAGTCTCACCTTCTTTTTTTCACTTTTTCTCTAGGACCCTCTCTTTTCTCCCCTCCCACACACCACTGGCCAGCCAGGGGAGGAGAAGCTTTATCTTGCAAGCCATCTGAACCCAAAGGGTAGTCACCAATGGCTCCTCTTCAGCCTGGAGAGAAGTGACCAGTGGGGTGTCATAGGGTTCTGTCCTGGGCCCAGTGCTATTCAACATCTTTATCAATGACTTGGATGAGGGAATACAGGGAATAGAGGGTATGCTTATCAAATTTGCAGATGACATCAAATTAGGAGGGGTATCTAATACCCCACAGGACAGGATCATAATGCAAAATGACCTGAACAGATTAGAAAGCTGGGCCAATATTAACAAAATGAATTTCAACAGGGAGAAATGTAGGATACTACACTTGGACAGTAAAAATGAAATGCACAGATATAGGATGGGTGACACCTGGCTTCAGGGCGGTACATGCAAAAAGGATCTAGGAGTCTTAGTGGACCACAAGCTGAACATGAGTCAGCAGTGTGATGCAGCAGCTAAAAAAGCCAACATGATTCTAGACTGCATTAATAGGAGTATAGTGTTTAGATCAAGGGAAGTAATAGTGCCACTGTATTCGGCTTTGGTCAGACCTCACCTGGAATACTGTGTCCAGTTCCAGGCAATTCAGGAAGGATATTGAGAAGCTGGAATGTGTCCAGAGAATGGCCACCAAAATGGTGGGTGATCTGGAGGCCATGTCCTATGAGGAGCGGCTTAGGGAGCTGGGCATATTTAGTCTGGAGAAGAGAAGGTTGAGAGGGGACATGATAGCCATGTTTAAATATTTGAAGGGATCTCATACTGAGGATGGAGCAAGCTTGTTTTCTGCTGCTCCAGAGACTAGGACACGGAGCAATGGGTTCAAACTACAGGAAAAGAGATTCCATATAAACGTTAGGAAGAACTTCCTGACAGTAAGAGCTGCCTTGGAGTGTGGTAGAGTTTCCTTCTTTGGAGGTTTTTAAACAGAGGCTGGATGGCCATCTGTCAGGAATGATTTGATTGTGTATTCCTGCATGGCAGGGGGTTGGACTGGATGGCCCTTGAGGTCTCTTCCAACTCTATGAACACATTGCCTGCAGAGAATTTTTGAAAGTGGGCAAAAGGCTGCAAGTAGATCCTCCCTGGCAGAGATACTGTATACGCATAAGTTACATTCTGCTCTCTCCCAAAACAGCTACATGTTGCAACATTCTTTCTCTTGATTTTCTGCTGCTTTGTTGCTCTTCCTGACAGGTGTAGAGGAGAGGAGTACATCTGTTAAGAATTCAGTAAGAAATCGGTGAAGCTAGAGCGCCTTCCTCAAGGCCAGAGGGACTGTGCTTTGAGCGAAGAGAAAGAATGTTGCAGCATGTGGCTGTTTTCGGAAGAGACCGGAATGTAACTAGATTGCTAGTCTTCCTCAAGGCCAGAGAGACTGTGCTTTGAACGACTGCATTATACCCACAGGTGTATTTTTGCCAAATATGAAGATGCCACATGAGGAAGGAGGAACCTATTGAATTTGGCGTGTCACGTACATGCTAAAACACTGCATCTGTGCCAGAAAAATCGGTGACCCTACTACGCAAAGGGAGGAAACAGAGTATGTAGGTCAGGTACTTTTTTTCTGAGAGTCCATTAAAGATGGGATTTTGGCAGGCGCCTCTTACTACGGTAGGACCTTCCAAAACTCCCTTCTCTACACAACGGTTAGCTCTGCAGAAGATTCGGTGTCCTTCCCCCTTGCGTTGCCTGCCTGCGAGCATCCTATCACGCAGCTCCTCTCCGGCGTGGAAAGAGCTAGCAGGACGGGGACGGGGGACTTACAATTGGCAGCCGGACTAAAAAGCTGCCGTGGAAACAAATCCCTTCCCCTGCCCTCCTCAAAGGCCTGGCCTCCAGTAAACAACAAGGGAAGGGCTGGGGGCGGGGCCATGAGTTAGGGACGCCCCCTCTCCCGGGATGCTCCGCCCCCAGTGCTATAATACCTCTGCGGCAGGGCAGTTTGCGCCAGGCGTAGCTGCTTCTCACAGAGGTTTCGTCGCCCCGACTCTTGCGTGAGAACTCAGTCCCGCCGTTCTACACCATGGTAAGGGGACCCCCGGAGGGGGGCGCGTGGAGTGGGAAAGAGGACGACCGAGAAGGAAACGAATTAGAAACTGAAGTGGGGCTGCCCTTTGGCCACTGTTGGGGGCATCCTGGTTTTTTTTCCTGGCAGCTAAGCGTGCCCTCCTCCTCCTCCTGCTGCTGCTCCTGGAGTTTTCTGCCGCGCGCTGGTCTTTTGGGGTCGCCGTGGGGTCCCTGGCGCAGTTTGCAGTCGGAGCCTCGAGGCGTTGGCCTTGGCCAAGTTTCTGGCCCGTGTGCTGCGTGACCTTGGGGTGGCGTGTGTTCGTGGTGGTGGTGGGGGGGGGGTAGAAAAGCCGTGCTCATTCTCAGCCGCCTTCCCGCCGCCCGAGGAGACTGGTGAGGAAGCAGCCCAGCCTGGTGGCGAGGCGGGAACTGGCTTGGCACCCGGGCTCCCTCAGGACTCGAAGCAGCACTGCGGGAGTTACCTGGCAGGCAGGCTGGCAGGGACTGGGACGCACTGCGGAGTTGGGGAGCAATTGGGGAGCGGGGGAGGTTAGGCTCCTGATAGACTCGGGCAGGCCTGGCCTCAGCTGGCAGCCTGGCCGGCTCTGCTCCTGGGCGCGCTCAACCTCGGGCGGTTTCCTCAGAGCCACGTTGGTGCAACGAGCAGGGGCAGCTGGCTTGAGGCGCGCAGACGAAGCCCGACAGGGAGTGCGGCGGGCGGGCGGGGGGGGGGGAAGAGAAGATGAGGCCAAGAAGCTGGCTCTCCCCCCCCCCCAACACGTCTGCCCTCGACGGTATACGGAGAGCGGAGAGAATACGCGGTGAACGAGGAGTCGTGCGGCAGATGTACTTTTTGGCGGCGGCCCCCCCCCCGCCGCCGTCTTCGCCTACCGATCGCCGCCCACAGCTTGTGAGCGCAGGAGGTTATTAATAGGCAGGTGGCGGGAAGGGGGGGAGTTGGGCGAGGGCACTGGCGTGCTTGTGCCTCGCCGCCCTGTTTCCAGCCAAATCCCAGGGCTGGAAATAGCCGGATAGGCGGGCCGGGGCTTCAGTCCAACGTAGGTAATCGCAGCTCCCGTCTCATCGCGGGGGAATCTTCGCCCTCCGCGAGAGGCGAGTCCTATATTTAGTGCCCCCGGCTGGATAAGTGAATGGGCAGAAAACTGGCGCCCGCCCCACGCCCGCACCAACCCCACGCCGCCCAGCCCCGCACCACCAAGCTGCACAGTTCGGGGTGCCAGCGCTTACCAGTCGCTCGACTCGTTTCCCCAGCTCTGGGAACCGATTCCCTCGCGGCCCCGGGGCGTTTTCACGAATGACGCAATTTTATATTTTACTTCGGACTGCGTCACTTATGAATGTGCGCCTTGCTGAGGTGTGGAAAGCGGAAGAGAGCCATTTTGAAAGTCGCCTGCTCCGCTTTCGCCAGCCAGTGTCAGCAGCTTTTAAAACTCGAATTCCGAAATGGGAAAGGCAAGAAAACCGATCATAAGCGTCACTTCTAAGAGAATGGCCCGTCTGTCTGGACGCCTTTAGGCAGGCAGGATCCAGGCCGCCTCCGCTCCTGCCTTAGTGATGTGCCTTCCCGCCCCCGAGTGCGCATCTGCCACTAGTAATTGTTGCTTGACTTCTCCTATCAGGGCTCTACTGCTTATCTAACCGATAAGTGCCTCCTTTTCTGACTCTCACGTGGAAGAGTCCTGAGGAGGGCTTTTCATGTTGAGCCCCAGCATTTTGGGGGACGGGGGAGGACAGTTCTCCTTCCCACTTCTGATTAGTCAACAACCCAAGAGAGGAATTTAAACCAACAGCATCACTTAGCTGGCTTGTTCGGCATCAGAGCTAATCTTTGTATGGAGAACTCCTTCTCCATGCCTTTACATCATGTAGGAGGAGAGGTGAGCAGCAATTAAGAGGGGGAGGCAACTGAGGGCCCTCCAGACAGTTTTGTACTATAGTGCCCAGAAGCCCCAGCCAGCATGGCCAATGATGGGTTATGGGAGATAATTTATAATATAAATTTACAGTATTGCTGCAAATATATATTATAATGTATATTATCATTATATATTATAACATAATATATTTTATAATCTATGTTGTATATTATATTGTAGTCCAAAGTAACAGGAGGGGATCAGATTGCACTTTTTAAAGTCTTTCAGAGAAAATTTTCAACAGTTCTTTTATACTACCTTTGTAAGGTATATCACTCTTCCCATGGGAGGATTTTGCTTAAGACCACCTGGTGAATTTGTAAAAGAGGTGAAACTTAAAAACTGTTCAGCCATTTTGTACTGTTTAGCTGTTGACCATTACAAAATGTAGCCACATTATGTTGTAAGAGTTCTCAGTCTGAAGACATTTGAAACTGTACTCTCTTTCTGCAATCAGGGTGGTAGGTTGGTTTGTTTTTTAGCATTGCTAATTATGGATGCTGTTGGAATTAGGATTCAGGGGGGAAACACGTTGTAGAAGGAGTTAAGTATGGCAAGTTGAGAGATGCACATTTGGATAGATTAGCGGTATTAAGAACTTGCAACTTAACAAACAGAAGCTGGCTAATTATTTTCATCCTCTACAGTAAAACACTAGAAGCAAAGTAGATACCCTCCAAGGGGCCAAAGTTAGTTCCTTTCAAGTATGAGGGAGGAGTGGTTTTGGGAACCCCCCTTGCCCATGTCCTTGACTGGTGTGATTGAGGCCAGAGTTTCAGAGGCAGCAATCCCAACACCCACATCTTCACTTGCTCCACACATTGAAAATGAGGGTGGGTATTAAAATTAATAGCTGTAACCTTTAAGTAGGGGAGGTCAACATGTATGTTTTCTGTTGCTTTGTTTTGTTATGTCTGTTTTTTCCTGTTTATATGTACAAAATATATGTTCATATGTGCAATTTATGATATAGTTTTAAAATAAATTTAATTCAAAAAAAGGGGGGAAAGAAAATGAGGATGGGGTGGGTAGTAAATGCTACCAGCCCTTGGTGAGGGCAGGAGAAGAAAGATCTATGCACACTCTTCCCAGAAGCATTTCTCTCTTGAAGTGTGTGTGCATGTGAGCCAGCAGCAGTGAGCCCCTATTCACTGAAATCACAAGAACACTGTTGATAATCCAGCTGTGTACTCCCATTATTTAGATTTCTATGGAGAGAGGAATTCTTTGCAGAGGGGAATAGAGGAACACCCTATCATTTGAGGTTTTTATTTGTAGTCTAATTTTTTATATACCTTGGGCTCACCACTTTGGTGAAGATGATGCTTTTATTTTAAAGCTACCGGTAATAGCCAATAATTGCACTGAGGATACTGTACTTGCAAATTGGGACGGCCCCTTCCTGGATCTTGACAATTCAGGGTTAGGCCAGCCCTGCCAGTATGCCTTGCTGTGAACAGCTATCTTGTTCCTTCTCCCTTGAATGGACATGGATCATATCTTGATGCTCCAAGTGAGAGGTGATGGGTTCTCATTTAAAGCCAATGTTGTTGGTGCCCAGGTCCATTTAGCACCTTACTTAAGGTGCTGGCACAATCAGACTACTTTAGCAAGAAGATTGTCAGGTCCATGGGCTGGGTTTCCCAACAGGAGGAGTGGCTCTGTAAATAGCTGCTTTTCCTGACCTAGTTGTGATGGTATGATCCACTGAATATCAGCTGGTATGAACTCTCCAGCTGCATGAGCGCTTTGGGAGTTTTCTTTCTTGGGCTGTTGCCAGCTTGGCCACTAAATTCCACACTGCAGTATGACCTGCTGATGCCTCTTTTTTGGTGAGGTTGCAGCTACATTCTGGTCAGTTGCAACCCTGGAATGGGTTTCTGGTTTCTGAATCGGTTCATGGGGAGAATGTGCAACTATTCCTCCCCTTCATTCTGCTGGGGGTTGTAGTCACTGCTAGCCTTGATAGACATGCTGTTTGTGAGCAGTAAAGGCCAATAGTGTTGCAGTGAGTATTGCACAGTGCCATCACTGTTGTCTGGGGTTGTCAGGTGGGAAGTGACTGGATGTGTAACTTGTGTGTGGATTCATGTACCTTTGTCCTGAGGAATGTTCATGTCATGTTCCAGCATGTTTTCCTAGTTTGGGTGTTGTTAAGATGTGTGTGTCAACCTGTGAAATTTATCATAGCAGTGATGTAGGAGAGAAGCACACTAAAGAGGCCTGTATACATTTTTATAGATTGCAGAGAGCATGGGTGTCAGAAGGAAATGTTGTTTGAACATGTACCATTATGTGTGGAAAGTCACTAAGTGGCAGTTTTTCAGTAACTGTTAGTGACTTCTTAACAATCCTACTACACCTTCTGCTCAGTTCAGAGAGTTGCCACCAATAGGTTCCTTAATAGTCACTTAATGGAAATAAATAGGGAGCAGGTTGAAGCACCTAGCTTAATGCATAGCTCAGGTGCATTTTTTTCCTTTGCCAACACTGGCTTTGCCATTACATTTAACAGGTACAGTATATGTGAATGGACCTGCTATTCTGTTATGTAACCACTTGAGACATGAGGTGTCAGGCTGCAGCACACAAACTGCATTGTGTGCATGTGTGTACTTGGCTATGACATGTCTCTCCCATGTGGCATTGTTGCTGCTCCTTGGTTCAATAAGACTAGAAGCAAAACTGCACCGTGGCTTGGGGGTCGTTTGCATGTAGTGCTCACTAACATGCTGTTGTGAAATATTCTAGATACAGCCACAACTCCCAAAAAGTTTAGTTGTCTCTTGCTGGTGAATAAAAAATATTTGGCTGAATCAGTGGGCCTGGTTAAAAACAAACAAAAAAACCCTCCTACTACTAAGGGTGCACAAGCTGCTGTGTGTTGGCTCTATCAGCGCCTGTAGCTTTGAGTTCTCAGTTTTTGACTGTATTAGCTCACCGATTGCATTTTTGCTCAAAACCCAGTACCAGAATGACGTAGTAATTAGAATATTTGACTGGATCTTGAGAAATTCCAGTAGTTAGCCCCGCCTTCCTTGAGACACTGTGTGACTTTGGGCCAGTCACTTATTCTCAGCATGACCTACCTTGCCAGGCTGTTGTGAAAATAAAATTGAGAGAGAAAAGGCATGTATGCCACTTTGCATTCACTAGAGAAAAGGTGTGGCATAAATATAACAATTTTATTTATTTATTTTTCCTCTGTAGCGTGAGTGTATCTCTATCCATGTTGGCCAGGCTGGCGTGCAGATGGGCAATACCTGCTGGGAACTGTATTGCCTGGAACACGGGATTCAACCAGATGGACAGATGCCAAGTGAGAAGACCATTGGAGGTGGAGATGACTCCTTCACCACCTTCTTTTGTGAAACTGGTGCTGGGAAGCATGTACCTCGGGCGGTCTTTGTGGACTTGGAACCCACTGTGATTGGTGAGTGGATGTGCATGACTCTGGCCCTTTAACTTAATGGGTAACAGAACATATTCTTCCCATTTTCTCTGTGGTCTGGCTTCTTAGTTTAGCACCCATTTCTGTTGGCGTTGGTTTGAATCCTTCAGTAAAAGAATCACCAAACACTAGCTCAGTAACTGATAGCTAGAAGGCCAAATTTGGCTTTAAGAAGGATATAGTCTAGTTCCATAGTTGACAGTCCAGAGGACTGGATGAGCAGCATCTGTGCCAGTGGAATTTAGCAGTATGTCATGGATGGGAAGAACTTCTTCCACTAAGAAGTCTCCATCAAAATTATTTACTGCTTTGGGAACTACACTGTCATAGTTTAACCTGCTAGCCTGGTAAAGTTAGTCAGGAAGGGGGTATGATGCCATGTTGTATCTCATAGCATTCACTATACTTAACATTTCTCTGGTATCCTCTCCCCTCCACACCCATTCTTTTCTAGATGAGATTCGTACCGGCCCTTACCGCCAGCTCTTCCATCCAGAGCAGATGATCACTGGCAAAGAAGATGCTGCCAACAACTATGCTCGTGGGCACTACACTATTGGCAAAGAGATCATTGACTTGGTGTTGGACAGGATCCGGAAACTGGTATAATCATAGTGAGGGTCGGAGGGAGGCTCATGAGAAGAATGGAAGGAACTACTGAGAGGTGGCGGGCAGTGCTGAGCTGGAATTGGGGCTGGAGGGAGGATCTTTGGAGGCCCAGGATTTAAGATGACAGTTTTCTCTCCAAGGAACTTCTGTTAGGCTACTTCTGGATATGGTATTGTCACATGAAGCTGCATGGATATTAAGGGGGTGGATGACTGCACCTTGTTCTACTTGAGTACTCCACCCAGTCTCCCATTAAGCCAAGTAGAGTTGTGCTAGACATTCTGTAGCCAAAGATACTTAGAGCAAATCAATATGAAATTTAGAGCAAATAGTGTTTGCCCACTACTATTGCCATGTCAACAATTGTAGAAGCCTTTAAATGGCAGGATTTGCCCATCTGAGTTGAGTTTTAAATCTAGAAGGTTAATGTCCTCCTGGTTCTTTCCTTTGTCTGTCCACTTCTTTCTTGCTAATAGTGCCAAGACAAAAAATAACTGTGTGTGATTTGGTTTGCTCCAGTAGTCACCACCCACTGCTTCTTTAGGACCCTGCCACCTCTATCTCACTGCTTTAGTGAGCCTGTCTTTTCCTGGAACACCTGATTCCCACCCTTCCATTTCTCCCATCCACCCCGAAGCACACAAACCATTCCCACTCTTGGCTCACTAGAGAATCTCTTCTGCATGCTCTTCTAAGCTTCTGCCTTCTTCCAGCTCGTTCTTATCTGTACACAGGTGGTTGTTTTTCTTTTCCATGAAAGCTACTGCTGACAGACAGATAGGTTGAGGGCAAAACAAAGTAGGCAAGTGGTACATCTGCCTTGCAAATGCTTCCTCTGCCCATATACAAGTTCAGAAGAAGGGACCACGGTATTGTTGTAAAGCACATACTATACATGCACCAAAGTCCCATGTTAAATTCCTAGCATCCCCAATTAAAAGTCACTTGGCAGGTGGTGGAAATATCCTTCAGACTGCTCTGCTAGTATGAGTATGTAAGGACTCTAACTTCTGCAGATCTGTGAGTCATCTTTAGGCCAAGCATGCATGGGATGTGTCTCCCCAGCACCATGATATGGTAACCTGCCTTAGTTCAGTAGTGTCTCTCAGTACATCAGTTGTAGATGAGTAGAGTAGGCAATATTGAGCTAATAGGTTCAGTGGTCTGACTTGATACAAGGCAAATTCCTATGTGTTCTTATGTGAATCTGCTTGAGTGCATTCCAACTAAGGGTGCATCCACACTGTAGAAATAATGCAGTTTGATACAACTTTAAGTGCTGTAGCTCCATCCTATGGAATCCTGGGAGTTATAGTTTTACAAGGTCTTTAGCCTTCTCTGCCAAAGAGTGCTGGTGCCTCACAAATCCCAGAATTCTGTATGGTTGAGCTATGACAAAGTGATGTCAAACTGCATTATTTCTACAGTGCAAATACACCCTAATTATGCTTTTGGCTGAGGTTGGGGTAAAGAGAAGATTGCCTTTGAACACATCAACCCTATCCCAAATAAGCACGAAGGATAGTTTATGATCCTTTGAGTTTGCATGGGAATCTGAAAAGAGGAAGCTGGGTGTTTTGTTTTTTTACTTCCTTGCAGCCCTTTGCAAAGAAAGTTAGAATGTAAAGCTGATCTTTTATCTCTCTATCTATCTCTCTATCTATCTTTTATCTATCATCTATCTATCTATCTATCTATCTATCTTTTATCTATATCTTCTATCTATCCATCCATCCATCCATCCATCCAATTCTCTTGGGTAGGTTGCCTTTTCCAGTGTGCTGATTGGCTGCTTAGGAAGCACACCCAACCCATACCCAACAAATCACCAGCCATATGCAGATTCCCTCTCCACCTCACAATGCACTCCTGTCACTCAGTCTGTGACCTAGATTGGGACCCAGGCAGTCAACTGGCGGTGGTGGCAGAATGACGCTGCTGTCACTGCAACAAACCCAGGCAGTCAACTGGAGGTGGTGGCAGTGGCAGCAGTAGCATGACAACAGAGTCACCCTCAGCAATTTCAGGAAAAGTGTGGAATGCTGAGAAGGGAAAGGAGCAATTTAAATCCACTGGCCTACCTTACAGGGTTGTCATGAGGTCTACTGGGCATTTGGGGTTTTTAAAATGGTGTAGGTCACACCAAGTCCAGCTAGTATGATTAATACCATGAAGTTACCGATACATGTTGTTTAAATTCTATGGGTTAAGGAGAGTCCCTCTAGTGGATCTCCCAGGTCAGAAAAGCATACTGCATTGCAGGATGGAAGGAATGTGCTGGCATTCAGCAACAACTTCTCTTTTGGGTCTCCAACAGGCTGACCAATGTACAGGACTCCAAGGATTCTTGGTCTTCCACAGCTTTGGAGGAGGCACTGGCTCAGGATTCACTTCCTTGTTGATGGAACGCCTTTCTGTTGACTTTGGTAAAAAGTCCAAGTTAGAATTTGCTATTTACCCAGCTCCACAGATCTCCACAGCAGTGGTAGAGCCCTACAACTCCATCCTCACCACGCACACCACCCTTGAGCACTCAGATTGTGCTTTCATGGTGGACAATGAAGCCATCTATGATATCTGCCGCAGGAACTTGGACATTGAGCGTCCAACTTACACAAATCTCAATCGCCTTATCAGCCAGATTGTGTCCTCCATCACGGCCTCCTTGCGCTTTGATGGTGCCCTCAATGTAGACCTGACAGAGTTCCAGACCAACCTGGTGCCGTACCCTCGCATCCACTTCCCTCTGGCTACTTATGCCCCTGTCATCTCTGCTGAGAAGGCTTACCACGAGCAGCTTTCAGTGGCTGAGATCACAAATTCTTGCTTTGAACCTGCTAACCAGATGGTGAAATGTGATCCCCGTCATGGCAAATACATGGCCTGTTGCCTTTTATACCGAGGTGATGTGGTGCCCAAAGATGTCAATGCTGCAATTGCTGCCATAAAGACCAAGCGCAGCATTCAGTTTGTAGATTGGTGCCCCACAGGCTTCAAAGTGGGCATCAACTACCAGCCACCAACTGCAGTTCCTGGCGGAGACCTAGCCAAGGTGCAGCGAGCAGTGTGCATGTTAAGCAACACCACAGCCATTGCAGAGGCCTGGGCCCGCCTGGATCATAAGTTTGATCTGATGTATGCCAAACGGGCCTTTGTGCATTGGTACGTAGGAGAAGGCATGGAAGAAGGAGAGTTCTCTGAGGCACGAGAAGACATGGCTGCCCTGGAGAAGGATTACGAAGAAGTGGGCATTGACTCATATGAAGATGAAGAGGAGGGAGAAGAGTAACTGTAGACAGCCTACTTTGTTTGGACCTTCCTTTCCATTAAAGTATGCTTGAATTTAATCTGCATTCCTGTCAAATGTGTCTTTCTTGCCCAAGACTGTGACTTCTCCATTCCCATAGAATGCAGTTGCTGTCCAGTGTCACTGAGTTGTAATTGTTGTCTACCCAACTCCTTGCTGTATGGCAGGATGTAAAAATGGGAAGTAAATATTGTAGTAGCTAAAGTTGATCAATTTGGTAGAACAATATTGCTCTTCCTGAGCTTCTTTAATTTTTATTTTGTTAAAAAAAAAAAAAAAAACCTTGATGCCTGCACAGAAGAAAGTGAAACATGCTTCTGGCACCCATCTTCATTGCCAAGAATGCCCATGGGCCCCACGGGGCAGTTTAAAGAAATAAAAATGCTTGTTAGTTAACCCTAGTGTGTTTTGTTTGGAAGCTTACCTCACCATCCACAAACATAAATGTAGGAGGTGAGCATCACTAGTTTGCCTGCTGTGGGATGGGTGTCATCTTGTGTTTTATGGGGGCAAAGTATGTGATTTGTCATTTGGGGATTAGACCCCATCTCTACCACACTACTTGTCTCCAAGCCTCATCAGTTTTCTGGATTCAGTAAAGTGGTTTTGTGTTTTGGAATTAAGACCTAATATTTGAGTTTTCTTAAGTTCCTGGGAAGTTATGTTTCTTTTAGCCTCACTAGATTGTCCTCTGGGAAATGGGTGTTTTGTGACAGGCCACAACCACTGTGGCAGCTGTTTTGCAACTCACCACACACATTCTTGCAGCCATTTTGTGACTCCTCATAAGATTCCCCTCAAAATTCCATGTCTGCCAGCTCAGACAAGTTGGACACTCCTGCTTTAAGGTAAGTGGAATAAGATAAGCCAAAAAGAATTAAACTAGCTAGTAGGAACTAAAGAAACACATTATTTGACTATAAATATCTCTGTGCATCTACTTCCCTCCTTCTGGAGAGAAAAGTCGCCTTTCTATAATGTTAAATTGCTCTGTGCTGAAGATTTCAGAAGCAGATTATCAAAATATTTGTATCCCATCCTTACTCTAAAATGCTGAGTAGCATTTCACTGCACAACATTTTGAGATAATTTACATGTGACTTGCCAAGGAGAAATTTTCCCTCTGAATTTTTGGATCCGTTTACTGTGATAGCTGAAGAAAAAGCAGAGTATGTCAGTGTAGTTAAGAAGGGCCTCCCATCTAGGCTTCTCAGTTTTAATGTCACAGTATCTTCCCCTTCAGTACATAGAAACTTTGCACTGTAGTCTGCTACTGCTGGCCATTTTTCTGACCATACCAAAGAATACACACATTGCTTAAGGAGTTTGCTCTTATAGTTCAGAAGTCTAGAAAGGTAAAATTTTATCTTGGTTCAAAGAGTGCTATGCTTCTGGAGAAGTTCCTTTGTTGTGGCTCTGCTTATTCTCTGCTGGGCTCAATTTTAAAGGATAAGCATGCTGCATGCATGCCATATTTAGTCCTCAGTAGGTTTCAGTTGCCTTACTATGATAAGCAGGTTTGTATGAAGACCTTTCCAGCACTGGGTCCCCAGAGAATAAGATTTTGATAAAACTTCCATTATCTCTGACAACTGAGCATGCTGGCTTGAAATAGTAGGAGTTGTAGTCCTTAAGTACAGTTGTCCCTTAATATTCACTGGGGTTTGGTTCCAGGACCCCCCGTGGATACCAAAATCCGTGAATACTCAAGTTCCATTATATGTAGTGGCATAGCAAAATGGTGTCCCTTATATCAGATGGCAAAATCAAGATTTGCTTTTTGGATTATTGTTTTTTTAAGTATATTTTCAAGCTGTGAATACTTAAATCCGTGGATACAAAGGGACAACTGTAGTACATCTGGCCTAAAGAAAGGTGATGCCTATTGAGAAGAATAAGGGATTCTGCAGCTCTGAGGACAACAATTTAAAATCTGGATGGAAAACACTATCTTCCCCTCTGCAGTTTCTCTAAACAAAGTGCTTATTCATTCATCTATGAATTTCTCAACTGCTGGGGTAGCACAGAGAAAGACGGGCCAACTTGAAAAATGGGTTGGCCCCAAGTTAGCCTGCAGTTGTCTTGCCAACCTATGCCCCACTAACTTTTGTACCAGACAGAGATCCATTCCTTTCCCTACCCACCCCCCTTTCTGTTGTGACCACACATAGACAATATCACAGGAATCTAAAGAGAGGTGCCAGTCTTCACCCACCTTCATAAAGGGAAGTGGGTGATATGCCTATGGTATGGACCTCCTTGGCCTTTCTATGCTTTTTTCTACACGTAGATTCCCACTTTGGTACTATTTCCTCTTCAATACAAATGCTTTCCATCTACTGACCTTGTCAAGAACAGTCACTGCCCTTTGTGGCTTTCACATGGATATATGCCTGAAGAGTGAATTTGTTCCAGACAGACAAAATTAGTACTGAAGATAAATACAGCAACTTGTCACAAAACTACACCTTTTGAACTGTGTGTGACCCGAATAATGCATACTAAATTGTGTATTATGAAATAAATTAGTCTGGAGTCTGTGCTTCAACAGAGTAACACAGTTGTCACTGGAAACAACCCAAACTTGAGAAAGTTAAATAAGATTTCCTATCCAATACAACTCTATCCCTCTGAACAATCAATGAGCCCAGCGCAAATTAGACAAAAAGCGCAAATGCAGTGTAAAGGTGGAGAAGATACAGTATATACTTGTGTCTATGTTCAAAACTTTGCACCAAAAAATCAGTTCAAAAAACCTGGCAGACAGAGGTTGCTTCTCTGCTGGGCAGAGAAGCACCAAAGAGCAATCATTGCTGCCATTTTTCTTCCCAGGCATTACAAAAGACTGCTGGTGACAGTAGAAGGGGTTGGTGCTTCTTTTGGAATGGTAGAGTGGTGAAAGGCCTTTTTGAATGCCTGGCTGGGAAAAAGGTGATGGCAGCAGCAGCCGGGGCATCTGCCCCCCTAAGGTGGCACTAGTACTTTCACCTCTCCATGGAATGGATCTGAGGAGCCGAATGGTTTTACCTTCAACTTATCCACAGGTCATATCAAAATCCGTAATTTTGGCCCCCAAACCTGCTCTTCTTATACATGAGGTTGACTTATACACAAGTATATGGTCAACCTCATGTTCAACTTCAGTACAGTACTGGATATTGATTTGGAAGTGACCCAAAAGGAAATGAATAGGTAAGGGAAAACTACTGTGGTTGGATCACCTCTCTCCCCATCCACCCAACTTAATCACTTGGAAACCACTGAAACAGCTGCATTGTGAAGACTTTAATTCAACACACAGGTATTGATGGTGTGCCTGCACTGAAATAAATAGGGCACCAGCCCCTCAATAATTAGCTGAAAGCTATACTTAAGATTTTTTTTTTTTTTTAAAAAAAGCTGCTCATCTTTCCCCCTACTGTTGAGGTATCTTGGATTCCTTGCACAGCATCCTATTGGGGGTAGAGGCAAGCTGCCGGTAAGATTCTTGGGTGCATGCTAGGGCACCAGTGAGAATGACAAGGTAACTGTCAAAAGAGTCCCAATCCATTTCAGCCCCAAAGCAAGAGATGGTGCCACTCTGGAAGAGTTCCTGAAGGAAGGTGGCAAGCAGAGAACAGAAACATGCCATGTCTTTGCTTTGAACTTAACCTCTTGAGATCCCATCTGGGCTGTAACTCCTCACCTGAGCCCATCTCTACCACACATTCAGTGGGCTCAGATGCGTGTAGTGTCCTGTAGAGCAGGTGGTGGCTGTATCTCTTCAAGCTGGCAGATGATGTCAGCAATATATGGGCGCTGTTGAGGATTCACTACCATTGTAGAGGAGAGGAGATGTTCCAAGGCAGGTGAGTACCTGTAATTTAGAAGTCATTCATATTGGATCTTCCTTAAGACCAGGTCAGCTTCAAGCTTCCCTTCTGTGCAGCAATTCCTTACCTGGTATTCTGGGGCACAGTGAGATCATTCTGTACAGCCAAGGCCACACTGTCCCCCTTTTGGAAGATCATGTCATAAGGCCCTTCACCAAACATCATACAGTACAGAACACAGCCTAAGGACTAAGGAAAAGCAAGATCAGTGTATGCAGTAGAGGGCTGACCCTTTAACAGCGAAACACCACAAAGACAGGACTCCCCACCCTGTACAGGAATAAACCAGGGTATTAATATTTTGAGTATTTGTAGAAAGGTGACCAATATGTTTTTCTAAGCAGAAATAAAGGCCCTTACCCAGATGTCAGTACGCTCATCAATAATGCAGTCACGTTCAACAGTGAACAGTTCTGGTGCTCGGTAAGAGATGGTGCAGCGCTGGGCAGCCCAGTCCTGTGAGATAAAGGGACAGAACTGAACTTCAGCTGCAGAACAATGGCATGGAGGGGGCATCATCAGAAGTCTCAAGTCCCAACTTTTCTCTCTGGAATATTCTTGCAATGTCTACTGGTACTTACAAGGCATTAGCAGCAGGAAAGACATTTCAGTACAGTGTCAGCAATATTAAATGGAAAAGAGTAGGAGAGATCCAGCACAGCCATCAGACAAGAAGACAATTGCAGGTTACTGGCCTGCCTGTGAGCCTGATAATATAATACCAAGAAGAAAGAAGAAGGAAGCGTATTCTTTCTTTAAAGCACTGGCTCATGTATGTTTGTTGGTTTGCTAATTGTTTGTCTCCTGTTAAGATAATAGCTGCATTACATTGGAAAATGGAAAAAAATGCTGCAATCAGTTTACTTTAGACCAAGGGTAGAGCTAGTTAGCCTACCTGAGGTCCAGTCTGTGAGGAGTTTAAGGAATAGGCAGAGGAAGCTTGTGGGAACATACAAAATAGCCTTTATGGCAAATCAGATCTTTGACCTGAGTAGGACCAGCTTTCTGAGGTCTTGGGAAAGGGCTGTAGCTCAATGGTAACACACATGCTTTGCATGCAGAAGGTTCAAGACCGTTTGAAATGTCAGAGACATGCTGCCAGTTGGATTAAACAATACTGGGATGGACTGACCAGCATTCTGGCCTTGTAGAAGGCCACTTCCTATGTGTTCCTGTCCCTCCTTCATGAGATATGCATGCAAGGCTCTTTAAAGGTCTTCTTCTATGAGATGAAACACATAGTGCCTAGCATCATAACTCTTTTTGCAGGTACCGAGGGGAATGTTGGAAAATGCTTTCCAACCAAGCATTCTCTTTAATCCCCTTTACTCATTTGCTATTAGAGCAATGGGGCTTTAGACAGTAAAGGTTTCCTGCATGTCTCTATACTATACATGTTGTCTCTAGAACTTTCCCCATTTGATCTGTCACCCATTGTGGAGCTATATTGAAACAACCACACCATGAGCACAGGACCTTCTCAGGTGTGTTGGCAAGCACAGAAAAGACTCCTCCCTCTCTTCCTTCTTCCTTAAGATGGTGAGTGCAGGCTCTACTGAGCTGCTCCTCTTCTTGAAACTTTCCTGCAGTTAGCCAGGGCTTAGGCACTGCATGTATATATGTTTGAATGTACCTTTAAATGTAAAGTTTTTTTAGCTATGAAACCTACCACCTATAGAAACCTACAGTCAGCCATTAGCCAAAAACAGACACTAATCTTCCTTGCATATCTCCACCCAGAAACTAGCCATTCAAATACACAAATTTACATATCCTCTCCAACAGGGGTTCACAGTATATAAACCCCCACACACACTCCTACCCAACCATTCTCTAAAGATGCCAGCCACAGATGCAGGTGAAACGTCAGAAATAAATTCTTCCAGAACATGGCCTCACAGCCCAGAAAAAAACCAAGGAAAATCTACTGCCTGTTTGCCTTACTTTGCTAAAACTAGTCTCAGAGAGATCCAAGAGATTCAGCACTTCCACTCATGAATTCTGCTAAAGGGGACTGAACCTTAATTGAACCAGTCTTCATCTTTTCCACAGAAAGGGTCAACACCCCAGGAATCTATTTCTAATCCAACATTCTCCTTTCCTCATTCATTAAGCAGCCTTGTTTGGAAGTAGTTAATTCAGAAATAATTTATTACTTTCAAGTAACTAACATACTACTCATAACAACCTTCAGTGATAATGACTGCCAAATACTGTTCCAGCCCCCATTAATGCAACAAATGTCTTGCCCATTCCTTTTACCTTGCCATGAGAGCAGGCTCCTCAATGTTGCAAAGTATGGCTGCCCACCACCACCACTGGCATCAGCTGACATCTCTTTCTTTCTTAATTCTCAAACTCACCTGGGTAGAAGGTGTGCAGCTTCTCAGGAAAAGTAATAGTGATGTGAGATGTCTCCAGGAGGTGCTAATTCTATTTTTTTCTGGTAGTGCCATATCAGGGCTCTACAGAGTAATATCCCCAGGTTCCCTATAGTTATAGTGCTAGAACTATAGTTGTTTAAACAATTTTTTTAAAACACGTTTTTCTAAATATCTAAAACACAAACATAACATTCCAGTCAAATGACCAAATTATTTGTACATAACTAACATTAAGCAAAAAGAGAAAGACAAAGATAATACACATACATATAGAAAGAAAAAAATGAGACTACAGATAGTTGTTTTTTAAGTACAGCAATGGTTTTTAAAAAGTAGCAATGCCAGTGCTAGCATGTTAACACATAATACATGAAGCTATGTTTGTGGACTTAGTTACTACTTAGTAATTACTTAGTAATAACTCATAATGACATGAAGAGTTTTAAACTAACCTTGCTTTTATAGTTAATTTAATCTAGATTCTTTGTTGAAAGTTCCCACACCCCTTTCACTGGGCCACCCTCGTACCTGCAAAGTCATGGCTTCTCGTGAGTTCCGCACCTCAATGTGTGCCTGATTCATTGAGCCTAGGTCCATCAGCAACGGTTGGTCATCATCATCCAGCAGCACATTTGTAGGTTTCAGATCTCTGAAAGAAGAAGTATGGAATCTCCTTGAATTGTCCAGTCATGGTCCACTAAAGCTCTGCTTCTTATTTGAAATGATCTTTGAATTTCCTGATTTCTCAAGTTTGGGTTTCCTCCTATTGACAATATTGCCAGTGATGCTCCATACCAAAATGTCATTCCTTACTTTTTACTCCCTCCCTCCCCATGCCGTGCACTTAATGCTGATAAACAGCCTCTTGTCTTCACTCTCTGGTTGCCTCCCTTGGCCTATACATGGCCACTATGTCATTGTAAACAATCATTGCTTTAGACCTAGTTTCTCACCTGTGTGCATAACCCTTGTTATGAATGGCCTGCAGGCCCCGGCAGAGACCATGAAGGATGGCAAGGATCCGCTCCTCAGGCATGAAGACACCTTTGTCTTTCAGAGCTTCAACCTCCTGCCAGAGGGTCCCTCTCTGCCAAGAGAAGGCCAAAGACCATGGTGAGTTGCATCAGATATACTCTTCCCAAATTTACTAGTTGAGATAAGATTATTTATCAGTAAATATCCCTCATTGCTTCTGCCTCCATCCCAATATACCCCAGAATGGGATGGGGAATATGTGGCCTTTTAGTTGCAAGACTACAACTCCCATCAACCTTCATAGAATCATAGAATCATAGAGTTGGAAGAGACCGCAAGGGCCATCCATCATCATATCCAATGGGGATTATGGGAGTTACAGTCCAACACTTGGAGAACCACATGCTCCATACCTCTGAACAAGAAAAAGCAACCAAAGCAAGGCTGAGGAATGTGTGACTGAGCCCACAACTCTAGCTCCCATCAGTCCTAAGCAATCTGGCCAAGGGTGAAGCATGAGGGGAGTAGTGTTTCAGCAATATCTGGAGGGCTGATTGCCCCCCACTTCTGCACTGCAGTTTACTCAGGAGCACTGGTGGTGCAGTGGTTAAATGCCGGTACTGCATGCACAACGTTATGAGTTCAATCCCAAGGGCTCCAAGGTTGACTTCCATCCTTTCATAGGTCGGTAAAATGAGTACCCGGCTTGTGGGGGCAATTAGCTAACACACATTGGAAACCACTTAGAGAGTGCCTAGCATGCTATAAAAGTGGTGCAGATGTGTCGGTGTTATTGCTAACAATTTGTAAGCCACTCTCAGAGCCTTTGTGGCTGAAGAGCAGGGTATAAATACTTAAATAAAAAATGCTCAGGAAAGGGCCTGGCTACAGCATTGCAGCCGTGCTATCCCAACAAACTGTTTTTGTTTTACCAGGAGTCATCATGCATGTAGCTATCACCCTGCTACAGTCTGCATTTTTTAGCTGACTACTGTTGTGAAATGCTCTACACAAAGGTAAAATGCAAACACAGCAGAAATATGGGAGAGGCAGCATAATTGAATAATATTACAGTAATGGCATCTGCTGCTTTTAGCTTGTTAATATGGGCTTGAACATGGAAAAGGGCTGGATACCAGATCTGGTTCTGAGCTAAGTTCATAGGGTTTTTTCATGCATATTCTATCAAAAGATGCCTATAGGGGGGAAAAATCAAGCCAGGTTCTCTGATCTCACAGTAATGTGGTGGATTTCACAGAATTCATGTTACCAAAGCATTTCATGCTGAAGCAGCAAACTGTAAGAACACAAGTTGTGAACACTTTTCTAATAGAGCCTGTTTATCCAGGATGACATCAAGCAGAAAATGGGCACAAATACAGTATGTTTTGTGGCTCTGACAGCGAGAGAGAAAATGCTATCAACTCAGAGTTCAACTCATTCCCCTCCAGCCTCCTGCAATTCAACATTATAGGAAACTGGGAGAGATCATCTGCAGGTTTGGGATTCTATATGTTGATGACATGAAATTCTATTTCATTTTCCATCCAAGACCTTGAACCAGTACAGTCCCTATATTGGGAGAAAGGCAGGATATAAATAAATAAAATAATAACCAGGATATCTGTACCCGGCATACCATACACCGTTATAGGAGACTGTAAAGGTTATAAATTAATAATTCATATATTTCATAAATTTACAAGATTTATTTATAGTCTTCTTCAGCATGATGCTCCAAAGGGCTACGGCAGAGCTTGAAGAAGAAGACGGCATCTATATATGTTACCGTATTGATGGTAGCTTATTTAATTTAAGCTGTCTGAGGGCTTGCACTAAGACTCTAAACTATCTAGTTCATGAGCTGCTCTTCGCTGATGCTGATGCCCTTGTTGCCCACACAGAAGTAGCTCTGCAGCGCCTAACATCCTGCTTCGCAACAGCTGCAGAGCTGTTTGGGCTGGAAGTCAACCCAAAGAAAACGGAAGTTCTTTACCAGCCTGCACCACAGGACGAACACCACCATCCCCACATTGCCGTTGGCAAATCTGTGCTTAAGTCCATTCAGCAGTTCACCTACTTGGAAAGCATAATCTCCTCAGATGCCAAGATTGACAAAGAGATCGATCACAGATTAGCAAAGGCATATAGCGCATTTGGAAGACTTTACAAAAGAGTCTGGAGTAATAAACAACTGAGGCGAAGCACAAAAATCAGTGTGTATAGAGTCATTGTACTGTCTATTCTCCTCCACGGGTCTGAAACATGGGTCACCTATCACCACCACTTACAACTCCTCAAACGCTTTCATCAGTGCTGTATACGCACAATCCTAAATATACACTGGACTGACTATGTGACGAATGTTGCTGTCCTTGAGCAAGCAGGGATCACCAGCATTGAGGCCATGATACTGAGAACACAGCTGCGCTGGGCAGGGCACGTTTCTAGGATGGAGGACCATTGCCTCCCAAAAATACTACTGTACGGTGAACTTGCCACAGGTCAGCGTAAGAGGGGCACTCCAAAAAAGCGATACAAAGACTCCCTGAAACAACATCTCAGGCTCGGCCAAATTGATCACCAACAGTGGTCCGCCCTGGCCTCACATCGGGAGGCATGGAGATGCACTATCCACAATGCTGCAGCCTTATTTGAGAACTCACGCTGAACAAGTCTTGAAGAGAAATGACAACACAGAAAGAATCACAACCCAGAAATATCAGCCAAGGAGACCTTCTGCTGTGCTTTCTGCAACCGGACATGTTTATCTTGGATTGGCCTTTTTAGTCAGCGCGCTTCCAGAAAGCGCGGGATGTGTCCTTCCTGAATCTTCATTTGCGAAGAAAAGCCAGAGAGAGAGAGATTTCATAAATTGTTTTACATGTTTTTTTCTCAGAATCCTTTCTCATGGTTCAGCTACATGATATTGTTTTAGGAAAAAATACTGCATTGTTTTACATGTTGGGTGGTGAGTGGCTGAAGGAGTGAGAGGAGGAAGAAGCCTTTGTGAGGCTGGGGGTGTAGATGCAGACTGAGTGGCAGGAATGGATTGTGAGGTGGAGAGGGAATTTGCATGTGGGTAAGGGAGTGAGAGGAGGGAGGGGATTGGTTGGGTATGTTTCCTAAGTGGCCAATCAGCACACTGGGAAAGGAAACACACCCAAGAGTTTTATATAGATAAATAGTAATACTGGAGCACAACAATACATTTACAAGTTGAAACTTAATCCAGACAGGATAGAGGTGCCGTTGGTCAGTAGGAAAGCTGAACATGAATTAGTTATACATTCTGTTCTGGCAAGGGATTTGCTTCCCTTGGGTCCAAGTTTGCAGTTGTACTCTTGGATTGTTAGGTGGCAACTATAGCTGGGAGTACTTTTGTGTACCTTTGGCACATCAGCACTGTTCCTTGGACAAAGCAGATCTAATGCCACACATATGTTGATTACATCCTTTCTAGATTATTCTCATGGATGGTTTGTAAGTCTGTATTTGAAAAGTGTTTTTGAACACTTCTACTAGTACTAATTGAAGCCACAAGATTGTTGTCTTGGATTTCTTTTTCACAGCAAATTACTTATTTTGCTCAGCAGGCCTGGGCTGCTAGTTCATTTCCAGGCACAATTCAAAGTGCTGCTTGTTGCCCAAATAACTTGGAACCAGAACAACGGAAGGGCCGTATTTTCCCACACTAGACCACATATTCACCGTATTCTTTATTTGAGGCTTTTTTCCATGTCCCACTGCCACTGAAGTCTGGATGGCTGGGACAAAGGAAAGTCTCTCTCTGTAGCAGGTTGCCGGAACATAAAACAGCCTACCCTAGGAATTTTGTTGGCCCCCTCTCTTGTTGGCATTTCAGTATTCTATTACATCCTCTTTAAGCCTTTATGTTGACTTATGTTTCCCCCTGGGAATTCGGTTTTGTTTGGCTCTTCTTTTTAATTTTCTGTTTTGATATTTTAAAACTACAATCTGTTCTTAATGTGTGACTGTGAGCCAGCTTGGAAAGCCCAAGCAGGACAAAAAGCAGCACGCAGAAGGCTGACCCATTGTTAGAAGATGCCAGCCTCTATGACTGGTGTCTCAGGGTTTGTCTACACAAGGGGAACCGCTCCCCCCACACACACACAGTCACACACCAAATCTGGCATGATAAGGCCACACAACATATGGCCCTATCTGCACCAAATTCAGGGTATACCACCTTAACCCAGGTTTTAAAAACTGACTGTTTTCTCCAGAGTTTGCAGGAAACTCTGGTGTTTCCTGTAGTGTGAACAATAGAACTGCCTTGGATTCTGTGTGACGTGGGGTGGCAAGACAGATCACAGCTTGGCAGGCATCACCATTTATTTCAATGCCCAGGACAGTTCCCTCCCCGGAATGGTTACAGAAAGGTTTTTCCCTCCTTGGTGCCACCACCACTAATGTGCTGTTGCTTGCTCAGAAACGAAGCACCCAGGTGACATGGCTGGGCGCCTCATTTGCCTCGTAGCAAGTGACTATGCGCCAGTGACACCAAAGAGGGGAAAACCTTTCTGTACAGTTCTGGGCTGGGAACTAGCCTCTCCGGCTTTTTCTTCGGAAACAAAGATTCAGGAAGGACTCATCCCACGCTTTCTGCAAGCGCGCTGATGACTAAAAAGGCCAATCTAAGATAAACAAGTCTGGTTGCAGAAAGCACAGCAGAAGGTCTCCTTGGATGATGTTTTTGGGTTGTGATTCCTTCTGCATTGTCATTTCTCTTCAAGACTTGTTCGGCGTGAGTTCTCAAATAAGGCTGCAGCATTGTGGATAGTGCGTCTCCATGCCTCCCGATGTGAGGCCAGGGCGGACCACTGTTGGTGATCAATTTGGCCGAGCCTGAGATGTTGTTTCAGGGAGTCTTTGTATCGCTTTTTTGGAGTGCCCCTCTTACGCTGACCTGTGGCAAGTTCACCGTACAGTAGTATTTTTGGGAGGCAATGGTCCTCCATCCTAGAAATGTGCCCTGCCCAGCGCAGCTGCGTTCTCAATATCATGGCCTCAATGCTGGTGATCCCTGCTTGCTCAAGGACAGCAACATTCGTCACATAGTCAGTCCAGTGTATATTTAGGATTGTGTGTAGACAGCGCTGATGAAAGCGTTCGAGGAGTTGTAGGTGGTGGCCATAGGTGACCCATGTTTCAGATCCATAAAGGAGGATAGACAGTACAATGGCTCTATACACACTGATTTTTGTGCTTTGCCTCAGGTGTTTATTGCTCCAGACTCTTTTGTGAAGTCTTCCAAATGCACTATATGCCTTTGCTAATCTGTGATCAATCTCTTTGTCAATCTTGGCATCTGAGGAGATGATGCTTTCCAGGTAGGTGAACTGCTGAACGGACTTGAGCATAGATTTGCCGACTGCAATGTGGGGATGGTGGTGTTTGTCCTGTGGTGCAGGCTGGTAAAGAACTTCTGTTTTCTTCAGGTTGACTTCCAGCCCAAACAGCTCTGCAGCTGTTGCGAAGCAGGATGTTAGGCGCTGCAGAGCTGCTTCTGTGTGGGCAACAAGGGCAGCATCATCAGCGAAGAGCAGCTCACGGACTAGATAGTTTAGAGTCTTAGTGTGAGCCCCCTCAGACGGCTTAAGTTAAACAAGCTACCATCAGTACAGTAACGTATATAGATGCCGTCGTCTTCTTCAAGCTCTGCCATAGCCCTTTGGAACATCATGCTAAAGAAGATTGTAAATAAAGTTGGTGCAAGAACACAACCTTGCTTCACTCCATTAGTTATTAGAAAGCGCTCTGAAAGAGCATCGCCATATCTGACTTGACCACGCTGGCCCTCGTGTAGCAAGATAATCATTTTAAGGAATTTGGGGGGACATCCTAGTCTTTCCAGGATCTGCCATAGACCTTTTCTACTCACAGTGTTGAAGGCTTTGGTGAGGTCGACAAATGTTACATAGAGACCCTTGTTCTGCTCCCTACATTTTTCTTGCAGTTGTCTAAGGGCAAATACCATGTCTGTACTACTCCTATTGGCTCTGAAGCCACATTGGCTTTCAGGGAGAAGTTCTTCTGCAATAGCAGGAACTAATATGTTCAGGAGTATCCTTGCAAGGATTTTTCCAGCAACAGAGAGCAGTGTTATGCCTCGATAGTTTGAGCAATTGGATTTTGCTCCTTTTTTCTTGTACAGGGTGATGATGACTGCATCTCGGAGGTCTGATGGCAGTTCCCCTTTTCCCCAGCAATTCACAAGGAATTCGTGGAATTTATCATGGAGTGCATGACCTCCGTGTTTCCAAACTTCAGGTGGGATTCCATCAATCCCAGCTGCCTTGCTGTTTTTCATCTGTTGTATGGCCTTAAGGGTCTCTTCCAAAGTGGGAGCTATGTCCAATTCATTTTTCATTGGTTTTTGTATCATATGTTGGATAGCTGAGCCTTGGACTACTCGGTTCTCCCACAAGAAAAATCAAGACTGGTTTGATGAAAACAACCAAGAGATCCAGGAGCTGTTGGCAAAGAAGAGAACTGCTCACCAGGCGTACCTCGCCCAGCCAACCTGCCATGTAAGAAAAGCAGCTTTCCACCTCACATGTAGCAAACTTCAACAAAAATTCCGAGACATGCAGAACAAGTGGTGGATCAATATAGCAGAAAAGACACAACGCTGTGCAGATCTGGGTGACCTTAGAGGATTTTATGAAGCTCTTAAAGCAGTGTTTGGACCTACTTATCAGGTCCAAAGCTCCTTATACAGTACAGATGGTCAAACATTAATTACCGATAAAGCCTCCATCCTGAATTGATGGGCTGAACATTTTCAAAGTCTCTTTAGCGAACTGGCCTGGACATTGAGGTAAATGGGTGGTGCTTGCCTGGGAGAGATCAGTCTTGGCTCTGCCAGGGAGTTGATGGAGGAAAGGCAGCAGTGGTGGACCAAAGAAACATCCAGATGCAGGGACATGTGTAGACATCTACCCAATGTCCTTGTGGAGAAACAGGTAGCGGGGTGGCTTTGGGGCAGATCTGGTTGGGGAGTCCATTTGGACTTTTGCCTCTATTGCAGACAAGCCCTTAGTATACTGTGCAGCACCCACCTGTACCTCATACTCCAACACTAGGCATGATGCCTCCAGTCTCTCACCTTGAGGAAGGGCAGTAGCAGCCAGGCCTCATGTTTGGATCCTTTCTCCACCATGGCATGTGCACATAGAGGCAAGATATTTGGGTGATCAAAGAGCTGGTGCATCTCAACCTCATGCATGGCTTCCTGGCGATCATCCTTGTCATGGCATATGATGCGTTTCAGTGCGTAGAAACGGCCATCATGCAGTCCCTCTACAAGGTCCACATAGCTGAAGCCACTGTGCGGGAGAAGAATTGGGTCAAGAACAGAGTAAGTAGGTTAAGGATAGAAGCACTTTGATGTAAACAGAGTGAATCCAAGATACTTTCTTCCCTTCTCTCTGCTAGGTCCTTTGCAAATAAATAAAGTTTAGAAGCTCATAACTACTCTGATTTTATTTCCCCTTTCTCCTGCTGTCTGCATAATAAGTCATCAGTTCCCACTCATCTCCAGCCTTGCAATGTAATGCCATATTTTGCTGCTTGAGGTAGCCTTGTCTGTGCACACAAGATCAAGGGGAAATGGTGGCACAAACAAAGGACAAAGGACGGCACAGAACAACAATGAGCAACTCCTGGTTGGTGGGGGGGGGAGGGATTTTTCACTAAAAATTGCAACTAGAAATAATTTCTGGTACAACTTCTGAACTGGGGGAGGGGGCTGGGATGTCAAATAAATCCAAATAAAATTCAGTGTTGAATGAATTTTTGGAGGTGTTTTTTCCCATCCCAAATCTTTTTTGAAGGAGTTGCAGGAGCCTTGGGAAATTAGGGGCTGTACACAACCCACAGGATCCACCTTGTATACCTCAGCATAGAAATAACAGGACGAACATTCATCACAAACATGAAGGAAACTGGGAGAAGAGAGGACTGTAAGGAAGTTTCCTCTCCTTTTCCCTTCCAGCCTTCAGTGGAGGGGCAACTTGCATGCGGTGGCACAAGACCTGCCTTCTGGCTACTTATCATGGCTTTGACTGGTAGTGTAAAGAGGCACAGCAACACGTTAATTAATAACCAGGGAGTTCAACCATACTCTGAAAGTAGCACTAACTCAGCAGGTATAAACAGAAACAACTCACTCCATATCCTGAATTCCCCACAGTTTCTTCTGACACATAAGACATTTTCTACTGTCAGATACATAACTGAATTAGAAACACTATTGATTTGATAACCTAATACAGTAGTGCAGTGTGCTTTAAGTAGCTAAGAAAGGACATAAACAGGAGGGAAATGGTCTATTTATCAGGTTTACTGAGGGAAGACAAGCAGCAGATTCAAGTTACAGCAAGCCAGACTTTGGTTACATACCAGGATTAAACTTTCCAACTGTAATGAATGACTAGGCAATGGAATGAGTGGCCCAGGGGAATTGTGGTTGTTCTCTAGAGGGATTTCCAGCTCAACATTTTTATTCAGAAATTAAGTTCAAAGGGGCTTACACTATCATCAAACATGATCAAGACTGCAACATTAAGCCAGGGGTACAGAACCTCTGCCCTGCACTATCAGTGTTTTGGACTGCAGCACTCAGTCCTTTATCATTGGCCATGCTGGGTGGTGCAAATGGGAGTTCAAAATAAAAACACTTGGAGGGTCAAACATTCCCGTTCTCTGTTTGAAAGAAGCTTGAATGATATTGTGGGGAGAGGGTTACAAGCATTCTATCGCAGCAGTGAGTTGGACTAAATTGGGGGAGGCAAAGTGTGGCCCTCCAGATGTTTTTAGACTACAACTCCCAGCATTCCACATGGCTGCCTATGCTGGTTAAGTCTCATGGGAGTTGCAGTCCAGCAAATATTTGGAGGGCTGACATTTCTTCATCCTTGGACTAGATGATACCTAGATGAGGTAACTTTACACTTCCACAGTTGCAGAAAATAATAATACTTAGTGTGTAAAATCAGTTATGCAAAAACCCAGCCTTCTGCTGTCTTATACTCACCCCTCCCCAAGTCTATGGATTAAAAGATAATGTTTGTTATTGATGGTGATGGTCCCCCTTGAGCAGATACATAGGGCATGGCCCATGATGATCACTCCAACATCCTTCAGGCCCTATAAAGGATAAGGAATGATTGGTGGATATTTACCACAGATTCATATTTAATCTATTTATTCATTATTATTATTATTTGTATCTTGCTATTTCATACATGATATCCAAGGCAGCTAACAACATTAAAATCCCCAAACATGCAAACACAGAAACGTACAATACAGTAAATGCTACAAAGAGCAGAAACAAAAGAACAGAAGTAAAAAAATTAACATGCAACAGGGCAGAGGTCTAACAATTTAGTCAGCTGAAGCAATTCTTTGTTAGTGAACAGCTATTTGTGAACTGTCTAGATTGGAAATAGGACAAGTGCACCTCTCCAGATGTTGTTGGACTACATCTCCGGTCTGTCCTAGCTACATAACCATTGGAAGGGAATGCTGGGAGTCGCAGTCCACCAATACCAACTGAGCTGCTCTTTGCACACCCCTGATGTGATGGGCCTCCCTTGGAAGGCAATTCCAAAACCCAAGCATAGCCACTGAGAAGACCCTCAGCCATACCAAACACACCTCAGATACTGATATGAAGGAGAGTCTTTCCAGAATCTTAACACTGAGGCACATTCTTATTGGCCCTGATAGTCATTCAGGTTAGTTACAGAGTTGGAACACAAGACTATCTACTTCAGTCCAATGACCACAATGGGATTTTCCACCCACCAGCTCCCCCTTCCCCAATCAGCTCATACTCTTTTAAAAGTAACTGTCCACAATATAAATCAAATTGTGTCAAATGACTTAAACAAGTGACTCAAGTCAGATGCTGCTGGGGAAAGACTCTCACATTCTTCACTCTGTCATGAGCAAATTTTCTGGGCAGATCGGGGGGGGGGGGTAAATTCCAAATCCATAAATGGCAGTTAGATGCCAAGTGTGATAAAAATGTATTTTCATAGATTCATAGAGTTGGAAGAGACCTCAAAGGCCATCCAGTCCAACCCCCTGCCACACTCAGGGAGAATGGGAGTGGTAGTATTTACTCATCTTCTAAAAGGAAACAGTGTGGTTATATGGAATTAGAGAACAGAGCACAACACCAGACACCCAAAACAACAACAACAACATGATGATGATGATGATGATGATGATGACTTATTTGTATCCTGCCTCTCCCATCAGGATCGGGGCAGCAAACATCATACAAACATCAGACAACAGTCCAATACAGATATTAAAACAGCACCATTAAAACAATTTCTATCAATATAAATCACTTCACACTAAGTATAATACAAATATTTAAAAACTTAAAATAGAAAAGATCATAGAATGGAAATTAAAAATAAAATAAAAATAATGAGA
Organism: Gambelia wislizenii; assembly: GCA_030847615.1. Classification (NCBI taxonomy): domain Eukaryota; kingdom Metazoa; phylum Chordata; class Lepidosauria; order Squamata; family Crotaphytidae; genus Gambelia; species Gambelia wislizenii. The sequence continues at coordinate 334,694,853 of JAUMIR010000001.1, read as the reverse complement.
TGTAAAATGGCATATAAAATGGCAGCTGAGCATTCAACCTAATCTGGGAAGACTTACCAGAAGAGATCCATCTTAATAGCCTTCTTAAAAATATCTAGATCCTCAAAATGAAGATCTTTCTGGCAGGCTATTCCACAGTCTGGGAGCGTGGCGGAGAAGGTCCTCTGGGTGACTGTGGCCAACCTAGTTTTAATTGGCTGGAGTAAGTTTTTCCCAGAGGACCTAAGGGTGCAGGGAGGATTGTACAAGAGAAGGCGATCCCATAGGTAGCTTGGTCCTAAGCCATGAAGGGCTTTAAAGGTAATAATCAACACTTTATACCTTCCCCAGAAACTAACTGGCAGCCAGAGAAGAGATTTTAATATTGTGTGATATGGTCACCCCTGGTTGTTCTTGTGACCAGCCTGGCTACCATATTTTGAACCAGTTGGAGTTTCTGGAGCAGGCATAAACATACCCCGTGTAGAGTTCATTACAGAAATCAAGCCTTGAAGTTACCAAGCACATGTACTACCATCTTTAAGTCTTCCAACTCCAGGAAGGAGCACAGCTGGCATATCATCCTATCTGTAGTTGTAGCAATCCTCCCTGCAACCCAAGGAAGTAAAACACCAGTATTTATCTGAGCAGGAAAATACAGTAGGGCCCCTGTATCTGCTGGGGATTGGTTCTGGGTGAGGGGGCATGGATACTGAAAACCATGGATAATAGTGAACACCATTAAAAATAATGGGACTTCTGATGTAAAATACCATAGAGTTGCCTTGGAGGACCTAGAAAATGGCTAGAGAGGACACATTTTCTAGGAAGAATCATAGAGTTGGAAGAGACCTCAAGGGCCATCCAGTCCAACCCCCTGCCATGCAGGAATACACAATCAAATCATTCCCAACAGATGGCCATCCAGACTATGGTAGGTGTGCTGTTTTGTGTCCCATGGAAAATTGAATCAGTGGATAATGAATCAGTGGATACGGGGGTCCTGCTGTAAAACTCTTCTGTTAATTCCCTATGTTTCAACATGTCTGCAGTGGCACATAATTGGCTTCATCCCATCAGAAGGAAACATCCTCAGCAGTTTACAGTGAATCTTCACACATGCAATTCAGCTTGGAAAGAAAGGGGAAGTTGAAATGTCTCAGTTATTGTCAGAGGAATGTTAACTTTTTCTGTATGTTTTCCAAATACTGGTGATAAATAGAGCATGGATAGAAATCAGAGTAATAGTGTGGACTCCTTTGTAAAATAGATGGTTTCTAACACTACCTTATAGCTAGGGTCACAGTGGTCCTCCTCTGTGCCCCTTTATAGGTGGCCGCTACAGCTCACTTAACAAGCAAGCAAGCAAGCATATGATGCCACTTCCCTGCTCAAGTGACCACCAACTGAATCACCCTCATCTAAAGGAATTGCTATGCTCACCCATTTTACCCTGGTGGAACCCTTGAAACAATGTTCAGGTCTCAGGGAAACCCTGCCTAAAAATTATTATATCTACAGTACAACTTTTAAAAAATTGTTTGTTTTTTACCAATCTCAGTATCTGGTGGAACCCTAGGCTTCCAGGGAACCCTGGTTGAGAAACCCTGAGGAGATGAAAAATGGCGTGGTACAGCTTCCCAACAAAACGACCACTTGTTGGCGCTTCTGGGGGAAGATTCCAGTGTCAAAATTCACTCCCTTTTCTGTAGGGTAGGTCATGTTAAAAAGGAGAGATGCCGTTTCTCTAAACTCAGAGGGACCATTGTGCAACAGAGTATAGTTGTCCCTTCACATTCACTGGGGTTTGGTTCCAGGACCCCCCGTGGATACCAAAATCCATGAATACTCAAGTCCCATTATATGCAATGGCATAGCAAAATGGTGTCCTTTATATAAGATGGCAAAATCAAGATTTGCCTTTTGGATTATTAGCTTTTTTAAAGATTATTTTCAAGCCGTGAATACTTAAATCCATGGATACCAAATCCGTGAATACTTAAATCCGTGGATACGGAGGGACAACTGTAAATACACTCTGCACACACTCAGAGGCACGCTTGGTTTTTACTATTGCGTCGTTTATTCCAGCGCTATGATACTTGGATTGGCTTCTGGGGCCAAGCCCTGGCTCAAATTAAGTGGGAAGAAGGCAAAATCTGGGAACCCCGGGACCTTTCCTGGGCCCCAAATAGGACTGGAGGCAGCAACTGCAGCCACCTGGCCCTTGGCCTTTCAAAATGCCCCGCCCACTTCCACCGCCAGGCGGGAGGAAAAGAGAGAGGGGGGCAATCCACTCACCCAGCCCAGTCCAGAGCACCGACGCTTCCTACGGAGCTTAGGTGCGACAGCAGCCGCTTGCTCGGCCTGGTGACGTCATTATCCCGCGCCTTCTCCGCTGCTGCCGTTCGAAGGTAGCCTAGCAACAGTTCTTGGGGGGGAGCGGGGGAGTGGGGGGGGAGGAAAGAAGAGAGTGCGAAAGGAAAGGACAGGACTGGAAAGAGATGAGTCATGGGCACGTCCCCCCACATCCTGAAGAGGGTCCCCAGGCCAGGATCTTTGGCAGGCCCCCTAGCTACTGCTAAGGTTAAGGGCAGCCAGATGCTCTACAACAGTGGCTCTCAACCTTTTCTTTACCAGGGACCCCCTTTAAATATCTTTTGTTGCCATGGGCCCCCAAGACTTAACGCAAGATTTAAACAGCAACAACACCTGACAATAATACCTGATAATAACACTAATACAATGGCACCAGCCATGAAACCTTCCCTCAAAGGCAACGGAGGGGGAGGGAAGATTTTTCTCCTGCAAGTTTGCGGCTGGAGAGGATTGAATGGCAATGCACAGGCCAAGCCAGCCTTTGCTTTGGCTCCTGCCACGTGGCTGCTCCACTGCATGGAAAAGGTGGTCCAAGTAGCCTTCAAGCCTTTATGGACCCCTTGTGAGAACATAACAGTTCCCTAGGGGTCTCCAGACCACAAGTTAAGAACTATTGCTCTAGAGGATTTAGGATAAAAATTAAAATAAGTCACGTTTAAATGATGACACCAAAGTAATGTAATATACAGTTATCCCTTCATATTCGCTGGGGTTTGGTTCCAGGACCCCCCGCCCAGATACCAAAATCCGTGAATACTCAAGTCCCATTATATGCTATGGCATAGCAAAATGGTGTCCCTTATATAAGATGGCAAAATCAAGGTTTGCTTTTTGGATTATTTTTAAAGAATATTTTCAAGCTGTGAATACTTACATCTGTGAAATACCAAATCCATGGATGCGGAGGGACAACAGTATATATATATATATATATATATATGGATTTACATAATAAAAACTTACAATAATATCACACTGGGGGCCCTTTCTAATCCCATGCCTCCAGGCTAGAGCCCTGTCGTGGGGGCCATGGTCATGGGTTGGGAATTTAGAACCAGAATATTAGTGTTAGACTCAGAGTGTTGCACTTGGATGTGAGATAGCTCATCCTGGTTCCATACATATATTTTTTTAAAATTCAGAAGTCTGTTATCACATCAGTGGGGCTCAGTTCCAAATAAATGCCCTTTGACGTGTAGCCTCTTCCACAGAGACTGATGCCTTGGTGAGTCACCCATGTTTAGTCTAGCTTCCCTAAGAAGGGTGGTGTGAGGTTAATAGCAAACCAAATACTACTGCACTCTCAAAATCATACTATATTTTAGAACAATTAAAAGCCTGGCCTTCTCTCAGTGACATACTTTCCTTCTGCACTTTCCATTTTATTCTCACAGAAACCTTGTACAGTTAGCCTAATGTCATCCATTTGTTTTGTGGCTGTGTTTTGAAGGCAGGCTTCACTTATCTTAAATCCCAGCACTGAAGCCAGCAAAAGTAAAAAAAGGAAATTGGCTACTGTCATAGAAACTGAGAAGATTAATACTACTGCACATGCTTCTCTAATATGAATATTAGAAGGGTAAAATATTCAGGTACTGACCAAGTAATCCCCTCTGTGCTGAGAATCACATTTAAAGTGGCATTTCTGGAGGCTAGAATTTGATCAGTTTCTCATCAATAACACATTTAGTGATTCTGGTGAGGTCCATATTGTGCAGAACATTCTGTCCCATTGTGAGATGGCACAGAATGTGGTGATGCCAATGATTGTGTGGTCCTGGTGTGGATACTGTGCATAGATCACCTTGGGCCTATGCAAAGAGTTCCTGTTGCTGAATGGGCACAGTGACTGTACAAGACCACAGATAAGTTGCAGTAAGTTGGATATAAGCAGAAGAAACCTACTTGGGTGTATATTAAAATGTATCAAATTTTCACAGGCAAACAAATATGACACCAAATTAGGAGGAGTAGCTAATACCCTAGAGGACAGGATCAAAATTTAAAATGACCTGAATAGACTAGAAAGCTGGGCCAAAGCTAACAAAATGAAATTCAATATGGACAAATGTAAGGTACTGCATTTAGGGCGGAAAAATGAAATGCATAGATATAGGATGAGGGAGACCTGGCTGAACGAGATTACGTGCGAAAGGGATCTAGGAGTCCTAGTAGACCATAAGTTGAACATGAGTCAACAGTGTGATGTGGCAGCTAAAAAGGCCAATGCGATTTTGGGCTGCATCAATAGAAGTATAGTGTCTAGATCAAGGGAAGTAATAATGCCACTCTATTCTGCCTTGGTCAGGCCTCACCTAGAATACTATGTCCAGTTCTGGGCACCACAATTCAAAAAGGATATTGACAAATTGGAGCGTGTCCAGAGGAAGGCAACTAAAATGGTGAAAGGTCTGGAAACCATGCCTTATGAAGAAAGACTTAGGGAACTGGGTATGTTTAGCCTGGAAAAAGATGGTTAAGGGGCAATATGATAGCCCTATTTAAGTATTTGAAGGGGTGTCACATTGAGGGTGGAGCAAGCTTATTTTCTGCTGCTCCAGAGACTAGAACACGGAACAATGGATGCAAGCTCCAGGAACAGAGATTCCACCTCAACATTAGGAGGAACCTTCTGATAGTAAGAGCTGTTTGGTAGTGGAACATACTCCCTCGGAGCGTGGTAGGGTCTCCTTCCTTGGAGGTCTTGATGGCCATCTGTCAGGGGTGCTTTGATCATGATTTCCTGCATGGCAGGGGGTTGGACTGGATGGCCCTTGTGGTCTCTTCCAACTCTACAATTCTGTGATTCTGTGAAATAGAATAAATACATAAAATTAAACAGATAAACTGTAACACAGTTGTACACAGTGAGTGTAGTGCAACAATCATGTGACACCAAGTATTTCAATAAAACTACAGAATATTCAATCTTAAAAATGTTTCTGTTTGAGGATCACATTTTCCCTAAGGTTTTAATCCTGTAATGATAATGAGGGTACAGCTTGCTTAGAATTGGTTTTTAAAATTAATTGGCAGACCTATGTATTGATTTTAAAATGTGATTTCAAAATTATTTTTATTGTGCTAGAGCTCAGTTTAAATCTAGTTTACTTATTTATATGCTGTTTTTCTCCTAGCATGAGACCCAACTTGTTTATTTGCAATGTTTCTTTTTTATATTTTGATGTGTATCTCCTTCCTTTTGAGAAATATGTCTCAAAAGGTGGATTTTTAGAACTCCCTACATAAATAAACAATTACTCGAGATTCATATAGGATCCTTTCATGAGGAACTCAGTAATACAGCTTTGGATATATAAGCTTCCAAGTTTAGTTCGTAGGCTGTTTAATTAAAAGGATTTTCAAGAACTAGAGCTAGGAAAAACTGCTGTCTGTAGTCATGGAGCAATACTGCCAATCAGAGTAGACTCTTTAGGCTGGGTAGATCTGTGGTGAGATTCCGTATAAGGCAGTTTCATGTACAGTTGGCCCTCTGTATCCATGGATTCAACTACCCACAGCTTGAATTAAAAAATAAATAAAATAAAAATCAAACCTTGATTTTGACATTTTATATAAGGGACACCATTTTACTATGGCATTGTCTATAATGGGACTTGAGCATCCACAGATTGTGGTATCCACAGGGAGGTCCTGGAACCAACCCCCAATGGATCTCAAGGGCCCACTGGACAGAACATACAATGTTTAGAAGGCCACAGTATACTATATGGTTGAGGTTGTCCACATGTGAGCATTTTCTTGTTAGTCTGAGTGAGGGGATTTTCCCTGTTTCTGCTTGTCTGTACTGTTCAAGTAATTCCTGAAAACCTGGAAGGGGAAGTTAGAAAGTGATAAGGATAGATTTAGATACGTGTGGGAAACTGTACTTTGTTTTAGTAGTATACATTAGTAGATGCAGAAAGACATTGAAGCAATGGTTCAGGCAAACAAACCAGAGTGTACAAGAAATTAAAGGAGCACAATCTTCCACCTTCTCTCAAGGAAATAAAAAGCACTGATTAATTATGGCAGATTGAATGTAAAAAATGCAATTTAATTGAACAGCTGGAAGTCAAAATTAGAAACATCCATATTAGACATGAGTTCCCAGGATTTACAGCCCAGATTAATCATTGGAAAAAACTCCTGATAGGAGGAAGGAAGGTGAATTTTCCATCAATCATAGCCTGCCAAACAAAACAAAGAGATTATTGGGTTAACTGCAACATGATAGCAAACAGTATTAACTTAAGAGAAGGGCATCTAAGGGAAATGAGACTAGATGTTATCACTGATCCTTTCACTTCACTTAATTAGATGGATATGTCAGGTACTGTTCCATTTGGACCTTGCTTAATAACTGAATTTTATCTATCTCATTGCAAACTTCTTGAAAGTACTCCAGTACTGCTTACTGTAAGGATGAATGAGAAACCTTAAACAATTTGGCTTAAATAAGATACAATTAATGAACCTGTTCTGTTTAGTAAAGGCACATTCCTGAATCATCTGTGCCACTTTTAAATGTATTGCTCCTGATGAACAGCTTTGCAGTATAAAGACAATTCTGCTCTGCTGCCTTGCTATCTCTTTCCACTACCCACCCCATTTCTAGATCACTAGTCACAAGGTTATAGTCATATCTCTGATTATTTGATTTAGGAAGTGTTTGTTTCTCATAGTACAGAAAAATCCTCTGTGGCATTTTCTCTGCACTGATTCTCTCCTCAGGAAGAACTTGGTGCTTAGTATTTTCTTCCTCTTATTTACTGTCACTGCCTCTTTCCTCCCCCCACCCCACAAATAACTCATATACTGTATATCCTTACTTCCCCTCACAGACACCATCCTCAAACTTTGGAGGACTCACTAAGGCCAGCCCACTAGCTGGTCATGTGAGGAGATTCCAGTAACTCCTTGTCCTAGACTGAAGTTGCAATCAAAGAGATGGGCCTGTGGCTGTATGTTCTGGTGGTGATGGTGAGGGGCCTGCAGCTCCAGGTAAGGAAAAGGACGGAGAGTGGGAGGGTATTTTCTTTGGATTCTATCTCATTGTGTCGAAGGGAAAGCTAGGATTTCTCTTGCTTTTGATGGCCTCCACCTACTCCTGCCCACTTGGCAGTGGAACACACTCCCTCGGAGTGTGGTGGGGTCTCTTTCCTTAGAGGTCATTAAACAGAGGCTGGATGGCCATCTGTTGGGGATTCTTTGATCATGACTTCCTGCATGGCAGGGGGTTGGACTGCATGGCCCTCGTGGTCTCTTCCAACTCTACAATTATATGATTCTATGAGAACTGAAGTATTAGGTCGTGAAGTTCAGCACAGTCCCCCCTCACAGCCGAGCACTGCTTTGACCCTCCTCTCCCCTGCAGGCTCCCCATCTTCTTTCTCTCCTATGAGGCTGAGGCGCCCGAGTAAGTCCCTGGCAGAAGCGCCTCACCCTGGCCCGCCACCTTTCCCTTTTGACCCGGGCCAAGCGCTTTGGGAGCTCCTGTGATACTGAGTGAGTCACTTTATGTTTCCCACAGTTCCTGCATGGTTGTCCAAAAATAATTTTCTATAGAAATTATACAAAAAGCTATTAATCTTGATAATTCTAAATCCATGTTTAAATATTTGAAGGGATGTCATACTGAGGATGGGGCAAGCTTGTTTTCTGCTGCTCCAGAGATTAGGACATGGAGCAATGGGTTCAAACTACAGGAAAAGAGTTTCCATCTAAACTTTAGGAAGAACTTCCTAGTGGTAAGAGCTGTTTGGCAGTAGAATGCACTCCCTCGGAGCGTGGTGGAGTCTCCTTCTTTGGAGGTTTTTCAGCAGAGGCTAGATGGCCATCTGTCAGGGATGCTTTGATCGTGACTTCTTGCGTGGCAGGGGGTTGGACTGGATGGCCCTTGTGGTCTCTTCCAACTCTGCAATTCTATGATTCTATGATTCCTTGCAGTTAAACCTAAACCAAACTTTTTCTTAGATATTTTTAGCACTCCCCTTCTTTCCCTCTTGTTATTCTGCCTGTTGTCATTGGGATTACTGTCGTTTAACAGAACTGGGTTCCTAAGTGGTATAATTATCTGAAAGTTCCCCAAGATGACATTTATCCATCCTTCTTATTTAAAATTTCTGACAGCTACTAAAATAGTGGATGTTCTTTGATCCTAAAAGAGGGAGAATAGCCATGTGCTCAGATGTTAATAATAATAATAATAATAATAATAATAATATTTATTTATATCCCGCCCCTCTGCGAGCAATCGGGGCGGCTTACAACAATAAAATAGTACACAGTATAAAACAACTCAAAATCCCTTCCCCCCCTTAAAACATTATTAAATTAATACAAATTAAAATCAATATATAATACAATTTATTAAAAACCCTTTCGAGCAAGTAGCATCAGTTTAGAGGTCCAGAAGCAACCTCCAGAGGGGGTTCCTGAGGCCGGGGTTAGCTATTCTGGAAAAGCCTGCCTGAAGAGAACGTCTTGACAGCCTTTTTAAAGCTGTCTAATGATGTCAATAGGCGGATCTCATCCGGCAGGCCGTTCCACAATTTGGGGGCGACAGCCGAGAAAGCCCTCTGGGAGGTGGTTGCCAGCCTAGATCTTTGTGGCTGCAACAAATTCCTCCCAGAGGACCAGAGAGCGCGGGGAGGATTATAAGGGAGAAGGCGGTCCCTGAGATAGCTTGGGCCCAAGCCATTTAGGGCTTTAAAGGTGATAACCAACACCTTGTACTGGGCCCGGAAGCTGATAGGCAGCCAGTGGAGGGACCTCAGAACTGGAGTAATGTGGTCCCTCCTAGATGTCCCAGAAACTAGCCTGGCTGCCATATTTTGTACCAGCTGTAATTTCCGAACTAAGCACAAGGGTAGCCCCATGTAGAGTCCATTACAGAAATCAAGATGTGAGGTTACCAGCGTTACCATGTTAAGGGTACTGATAGATTAGACAACCACCAAGAGCAATCATTAACATAAACAGTTTCAGGGCAGGACAAGAAAAGTGTGTGTATGTGTGTGGACATATATGTGTTGATGTATGTGAATTCTGATAGATTCAGCAAATGAATCCTAGGTGAATCATTCAGGAATATATGGGATGTGTCTTGGATCTTTGTGGGGGTGCTGTTACACTTGAACCTGAGGAGAAATACTGACTGGAACATTAGATTTGGACTTGCAAGGTTTGGAGTGGGACAGGAAAACATGAGCATGTTCAGGCACTTTTAAGATGTGTTACATGACACATATGTATCTTCTGGACAGCACTTGGTGAATGTGTGTTTTCTGCACATAGATACTGGTACATTGCACTATGTGTGTGCTGGATGTGTCCTGGATGAATCCTGGAGGCCTCTGTGAAAAGCAGCCTCATTACAGAGATACCCCCAAGAAAAATCAAATATTAACCTTGCTATCCAGATTCTGTGGAAGATTACATTCATAACATTCATAACTATCTTCTATTCATAACATTCATAACTACCTTCTATTATAACAATGGGGCAGGAGACGACTCTGCCTAGCTGCTTCCCCTAGCTAGAGAGGTGGCAGTTTTGCAGTTCTGTATAAAAATAAATATGTTGTCTTTTTCCACTCTCATCCTGGATTCCAGGCATCAGCCGTCCATTCCTTTAGCATTGATTACACAGAGAACAGCTTCCTCAAGGATGGTATTAAATTTCGCTATATCTCAGGCAGTATCCATTACTTCCGTATCCCACCTGCCTATTGGAAGGATCGGCTTCTCAAGATGTACATGAGTGGTCTCAATGCTGTGCAAATGTAAGTGATCAGAAGGTGTGGAAGTATGGTTCAATTGAAACATTATTTAGTGCAGTAGAGGCTGGAGACTGAAGGCTTGCCCATAAGTGCTCCAGCCTTCTGATGTTGGGCTCACACATTAGACTAGCCAGGTTCTTCAGCACATTTGCTCATGCTGAGCGAGAATGGAGCTGGTAAAGTAATGGAAGCCTTTGTCTGTATCACATGGCCTCACTAGGATGTAGAACACCCTGGACCTGGTGACCAAAATGAGCAGGATACAAGTCCTACACAGGTCTGGCCCCTACAGAAAAAGTCTGCCTGTTGCTGTCTTCCTTTCCTTCATGATTGGGAGGATCACTTCTGGTCTTGATCCACACTCAAAAGCTGGGGAGACAAATATGTTGTTCCTGTACCACACTGCCCCAATTATATTTGAAGTAGCTATACCCGGTGTAACATACACCGTTCCCCCCTGTGTGCTACCACCCACCCCATGGTAAACATGCTACTCCCTCATGCTGCCCTCCCTGTGCTCACGCCGCCCTCTCCACCCTCGCACTGCCCTTCCCACACCCCATGCCACCCTGTGCCGCCCTCGCACCATGCTCCCTGCACCCCATGCCGCCATGTGCTGCCCTCCCCACCCTCGCACCAACCTCCCTGCACCCTGTGCTACCATCCCCGCACTGACACCACCCTCCCCGCACCCTGTGCTGCCCTCCCCGCACCTGTGCCACCCTGTGCCACCCTCCCCACACTTGCACTGCCCTCCCCGCACCTGTGCCACCCTGTGCCACTCTCCCTGCACTCGCACCGCCCTTCCTGCACCCCATGCCTCTCTGTGCTGCCCTTCCCGCACTCGTACCACTGTACCTGCACCCTTTGCTGCCCTCCCTGCACTCCCACCCCCCTCCCTGCACCCCGTGCCACCCTCCCCACATTCACACCAACTTGTGCTGCCCTCCCCGCCCTCTCACCACCCTCCCTGCACCCCATGCCACCCTTTGCCGCCCTCCCTGCACTCACACTGCCCTCCCCGCACCCCATGCCACTCTGTGCCACCCTCCCCACACTTGCACTGCCCTCCCTGCACCCCGTGCCCCCCTGTGCCGCCTTCCTCATGCCCCGTGCCGCCCTCCCTGCACTCACTCCGCCCTGCCTGCACCCCGTGCTGCCCTCACCGCACCCCATGCCACTCTCTCTGCACTCGCACCACCCTTCCCACACCCCGTGCCGCTCTCCCTGCACTTGCACTGCCCTCCCTGCAACATGTGCCACTGTGTGCCGCCCTTCCCACACTTGCACCACCCTCCCCGCATCCCGTGCTGCCTTCCCTGCGCCTCCCTCCCCATGCTTCCGCCACCCTCCCAGCATCCTGTACACGCCGCACACACACACACCATGCCACATCCCCCCAATGCTACTCTTACCCCCTCTGCCTCCACCATGTTTAGAAAGAAGTGAAACTTCCACATGGTCCTGCCCCCAGTGTGCTGATTGGCTGCCCAACAGTGCTTTGATTGGTTGGTCAGTTTCCAAAGTGGCCAATCAGCACACTGGAAATGGCAACATACCTAAGAGCAATATATATATATATATATATATATATATATATATATTGACATACTGGTCTGAGAATGAGGAATGAAAGGATGTAGATGAACTGCAAAAGAACAATATAGGTGGTGTTAGGGAATGGACAACACATAAAACAGATTCCTGTTTTGTGTATCCTCATATATCTTTCACGGAGCATTCTCTATGTCCCAGACCTCTATTCCAGACTGAAATGTGTACTTTCACTCCCTTAGCTATATACCCTGGAACTACCATGAGCCATTGCCTGGCCTCTACAATTTTTCTGGTGACAGAGACTTGGAAGGATTCCTGGATCTCGTTTCCCAAATTGGCCTGTTGGTGATTTTGCGACCTGGCCCCTACATCTGTGCTGAATGGGAGATGGTAAGGGCTATACAAAAGATTGAGATGGTTGTTACTCATTTTTAGCATCTACTACATTATTAATCTCCCCCACAAGTGGTTGCTATTGTTTTGTGAATCTGTTGTTGAACGCTTCATCCTCCTCCACACAGGGATTCTGTTAAACTCTCTTTTAATAGGGGTCCTCCTCTCCCTCCAGTTTTCCTTTTCCTCTTCCTTATAATTTCGCGTTTTAAATTTTACGCTTTCTTACTATATACTAGCACTGTACAACCATATCAGCTTAATCCCAAATAAAGCTAATTGGACTACTTGATCTTACTGGTTTGGCCAAATTCATTTCAAAAGTGGGACAGTCCAAAGCTCTTCAAACTTTATAAATTAGTGACAAAAACTAGACATTTCTTCAACATGGCCATATAAAGAAGATGCTGAAACTTAATGGCGGGAGGGGGAGCCAAGATATGCTCATTGACAGCTTTAAGGTACGCTCTGGGCATGAATCTCACCAACACTCTTCAATTAGACACATTATAGGGAGGAATTATATGAGGGCACTGAAGTTATATAGTCAATCTCCTGTTTCTTCAATTTTTTTTTTTTTTTTTGCTAGTAGCAGTTCATGAAAGACCTGTTGTGAGGGTTGTTGGTCTTGCTGAGCCTTTAATTTCCTCTTGTTCTGTTGCTTGTGTTAGGTAGTAAAATGTATTCTCCCTGCTTCCTTTGTCCCTAGTAGTTGTTGTTACTTTAGTGTTAGGAGATTTTCAGACAACACTGTTATAGTGTTATTATTCCACTTTATTTGCTATGGCTGCCTCCTCTTGAATCCTGGGATTTGCAGTTTAGGGAGGGGCATTTACAACTCTCAGCCAGAGAGATCTTAGGCCTCACTAAACTACAGACCCCAGAATTCCACAGGAGGAAGCCAGAGCAGTTAAAGTGGAATAGTAACACTATAACAGTATAGTCTGAAAATCTCCTTAGATAGAAAGCAGGCTGCTTGGGTCATTACAGAAAAGGCAGAGTATTGTATAGAACCATTTTGAGGTAGAAGAGGATCCCAGGATTGTTGTATGATGTCACTGTGGGCAGTCAATGAGCTGGTGTAAACAATAATACAGCACCAGCAGCCTGCTATACACCTTAAAAAACAGCACCAAGTAGTCTTGCTTGGGGCAGAGATAGAAGCAAAGCCAGACAGTGATAGCAGACTTGTAGGGTGGGAACAAAGGGTGGTGGCAGCAGCAATTCTCAGTCCCTCTTCCCTTGCAAGTGGCTTAGGCTGGCAATTCAGAAAGAGATGGGGAGAGTATGAAGTTATGAGAGGGAAGCCCAGATCACCACATGCCTTAAGCCAGAAAGAAGATGTGATAAACTGGCCAAAAGCACTCTCATGAGACTGGGATGTTAACTAGTGTTATATGTAGTGTGCCAGGAAACCATCATCTTTGTTCAACCCACTGTTGATAGACTGGATTTGTAGATATATTCCAATCCAGCTGTTTCTCTCTCTATTCTTCCTTTGTCGTTTTTTGTTCAAGTATAGCTGTCCTGAGGTCAGAGATGAAATACCCAGGAAGATTGAAGTGTTCTGCAACTTCTTTTTTCTGTATTCCCATTCCTAATGTCTGATTTATGTCCATTTATCCTCTGCCACAGAGACTGGCCTGTTTGCCCAATGTAGAGTGTTGAAGGGCATTGTTGACAGAAGACAGCATATGTTACATTAGAGAACGAACAAGTGAAAGCACCTCTAATATTGTGGGTGATATGATTAGGTCCTGTGATAACATTTCCTGAATAGATGTGTGGGCAGAGTTGGCATCTGGGTTTGGGGCAAGGTCTTGTACCTGTCTCCCCATCTGTGTTGTGTATCCTCCTATAAGTAAGGCCTCGGTTACACAGGAGAATTAAGTGCGGAAAATGCCGGCTTACCTCCTTTTCGCTCCAGTGCCGAGTTGTTTACACGATCTTGACCGAAAGTACTTGTTCCAATAAATAAGCAACTTTGCAGTTCATACAGTGGGGGAAGGGGCTTGGCCTGCCGACAGACTTCCTTGAGAGGGAAGTGGTGGGGTGCGCGTGAGGCCCCTGTGAAGCCCTGCTTGGCTGCTCAGACCCGGTGGCTGGCTGGGTGAGGTGCCCTCCTGTGAACCGAAGCTGGTCTACTTGGCAGCGGGAAGCTGGGCTGGGGCAGAGCACGGGAACCTTCCTCTTCTCCATCCCTCTCTACTGACCAGCCTCTTATCAGCCGCCACCTCTCTCAGCCACAGCTGCCCATTCTGTTCCTGAATTAAGTCTTGGGGGTCCCCAGCAGCAAAATATATCGAAAGGGGGTCCCTGGTAAAGAAAAAGTTAAGAGCCATTGTTCTAGGGCGGAACCTGGTTTTATAAAAAAGATGCTCGTGAGAAACCTGGGCAAAGGGGAACCATTTTCCTAGGCACGCAAACAGGAAGAAATCAGGCCAGATTTCTTAAATCTGCAAGGGCATCTACATCACCCCCCATGACTCACCCCTTGGGACCTACCAAGCGCAGTTCTGCCACGGGGGAGCCGCAGCTCGCTGGACCCTTTAGAGGGACCCTCCTGTGGAGTAGATTGAAGGGGTGATTGATCCCTACCATGCAGGGCCGGTTTAACCTGTCTGCCAGATCCGCATTGGCGGGGGCCCCGGGGGTGAAGGGGGCCCCCTGGTGAGTGTTGCCCTTATCTGATGAAGGAGACAGCCAGGAGACAGCAGCCGGCTCCTCCGCTCCTTTGGAGCCCCTTCCCCCTCCCTCCTCAGGCAGGGCATGGCAATAGCACTGAGCTACAGCGGGAGATAGAGAAAGGGTTTGCTCTTGTGAAGTTGTAATTTGGAGACAGTCCCTGGCTGCATTGCTGTGAAGGAGGAAAGGCAGAGCAGCTGGTCGTGTGAGTGAGTGACTGTCTTCAGGGGGCCACGGGGATCTTGGGGGGGGGGCTGCCATGCACAATGGGGTGGTTATTTTACTTTTTAACTTGTTGCTGGAGTCAAGACAGATGGCTATCCAGCCTCTGTTTAAAAACCTCTAAAGAAGGAGACTCCACCACATTCCCGCCCTCCTCCAAAAACCTTCTAGCTTTTTTTTTTTTTAAATGTCTCCAAAGCTAAAGAGAAAGTGAAAGAAACAGCAGCCCTCTGTGGCAGAAGCTGGAGGGAGTTTGCTGCTACCGCGGAGACGGTGAGTGTGTGTTTATGAGAGAGACAGGGAATTTGAGCGTTGTCTCGGAAAGGGCTTCTTTCTTTCTTTCTTTCCCTTCCCTTCCCTTCCCTTGCCAACTGAGTTCAGCCTGCATTTGTGTGTGTTTGCCTATGTGCCTTCAAGTCATTTCTGACTAAGGCAAACCTACCATGGGGTTTTCTAGGCAAGGTTTGTTCAAAGGGTGTGTGCCTTTGCCTTCCTTTGAGGCTGAGAGAGTGTGACTTGCCCAAGGTCAGCCAGTGGGGTATTCATGGCTGAGTAAGGATTCAAACCCTGGTCTCCATAGTCATAGTGCAATGCTGAAACTTTTACAACACTCTTAACTCTTTTAACAGAAGAATACTGTATAAAGAATATAAATTAAAATTTGGAGTAATATTACTGGGAACAATGGTTTTATTGTTGTCACTAAAACACCAATATCCAGTAGTGTTATGTGAGAGGCATTGGCCTAGAGCAGTGGATCTTAACCTTTTCTTTACCAGGGACCCCCTTTAAATATCTTTTGTTGCCCCAAGACTTAACTCAAGATTTAAAACCCTAATAATAATAGCTAACAACAACAACAATACAATTACACCATCCATTAAACTTTCCCTCAGAGACACTCTTGCTTCTTCCTGCAAGTTTGTGGCTGGAGTGGATTGAATGGCAATGTGCAGGCCAAGCCAGCCAGCCTTTGCCTTGGTTCCTGTCACATGGCTACTCCACTACAGGGAGGAGGTGGGCCAAGCAGTCTTCAAGCCTTTGTGGACCCCCTGTGAGGACATTGCGGACCCCAAGTTAAGAACCACTGGGCTAGAGAATGCTGGAAAAGGAACAATGCAACCAGATCTTGAGAAGGGTGCTGGCAGGGGGATTCTGGGAGGTGTAATCCAAGAGTAACTTTCCCAGGCTCTGAATGCAGCCTAGAATCATAGGGCTGGAAGGGACCCCAACAGCCATCCCATCCGATTGGCTTCTGCCCTGCAGGAACACACAATCCAAGCATTCCTGACAAATGCCCATCCAGCCTCTCCTTAAAAACCTCCAAAGAAGGTGAGTGCACCACACTCCCAGGCAGCAGAGTATTCCACTGCCTTACAGCTCTTACTGTCAGGAACTTCTTCCTAATGTTTAGGTAGAATCTCTTTTCCTATAGTTTGAGTCCATTGCTCCGTGTCCTAGTCTCTGGAGCAGCAGAAAACAAGCTTGCTCCTTCCTCAGTATGACACCCTTTCAAATATTTGAACATGGCTATCATGTCCCCTCCTAACTTTCTCTTCTCTGGGCTAAACATGCCCAGCTCCCTAAGCCGTTCCTCATAGGGCATAATGGCTTCCAGACCTCCCAACATCCTCGGTATCTTTCTTGAATTGTTGTGCCCAGAACTGGAAACAATATTCCAGGTGAGGTCTGACCAAAGCAGAATGGAGTGATACTATTACTTCCCTTGATCTAGACACTATTAATGCAGCCTAGAATTGCATTGGCATTTTTTGCTGCTGCATCACACTGCTAACTCATGTTCAGCTTGTAGTCCACTCTTTCTTTTCTTTGAGGAAATCTACATCATTACATTAATTGCTAATAAACTAAAAATATTATGTTAGTGCCTATAATATAGTTTTTAAACTAAATTATTGGTGTCAAATTATGTAATACAGTAGGCCCCTCTTATCCACTGGGGATTGGTTCGAGGGGGTGGATTCTGAAAACCATGAATAATAGTGAACACCATTGAAAAAAAAATGGTACTTCTGGTTTAAAATACCATAGAGTTGCCTTGGAGGGCCTAGAAAACCACTAGGGAGGACACATTTACTAGGAAGACTCTAGGGTAGGTGTGCTGTTTTGTGTCCCTTGGATAAAGAATCCATGGATACGGGGGCCCTACTGTGATCTGAACATCCTGTACGGTGAATAGGTTAGGTTACATTGACCTGAGATGAACATATGGGGGCCCCAAAATAAAGCACTGCAGGGGGCCCCAAAATTCCCTAAACCGGCCCTGCTACCATGGACAGGATCCCATCCTTCCATGGCATGGGCTGGGGGTGGCTGGGATTCCCCACCCTGAAAATCTGAAAATCTGGAGATTTTGCTCTTGCCCCCCTCCCCCGTGAAAAAGAGCAATGTAGACCAGGAGTTCCCATTCATTAAAAAAATTTCAGGGCTGATTGACAACCCTCTTTCTAAGTGTGGGAGAGTCATTCACAGGGCTGAGCCCGGGCAGAAATGTTCAAGGGCTACTGTGGGGGAAGGGCACCCATTCCCCACAGCCACACTTATAGGGCCTGGTAACCCACCTTGTGTCCAGAGTCCCAGCAGCAATAACAATGGCGGGTCCTGCATTACAAGGCATCCCTTGCATGTCCTCTCCCACTGAGGTCTGATCAATCACATCTCAGCTCTGCTGTGAGCCCCTGCTTCAAGATTGTTGCTGGTAATTCACACAACCAAATAGTGCTCAACCTTATGCAACTTTCTAAAAAAAGTTGGGAAAAATAGCAAAAGCTCTTATCGTACTTTTCACGGGTATTTTTGCCACCCTCCTTCTGAATAGGGCAACTTAGGTCCAAAATGTGTGTGAGCCATTAGGAATCTGGGCAAATTTGTTGAGGATTTTTTTTTAACTGAGATTGGGAGGCTGTCTGTAAGCAAGTACAAGTCTGCCACCAAGAGTCTTTGAAAGAGCAGCATTATTGTCCAAGATAGGTTGTAGTTCAGTGATGATACATCTGAGGGGTCTCAGTTGAGAGCTGTATGTGACCATTAGTGGGGTTCTATCATTTCTTGTCTTCAGTCTGTTCTGTAATGATTAGTCCTGGCTTGCCCTGTCAATTTTTTAAAACTTCATATAGTGGGTACTGTAGCTTGTGGAATGCTTGTTGTAATTCTATGAGTTTGGTGTCTGTGGGTTCCTGTGGGTCTGAGCAGATGCATCTGAGCAGACATTTTTTCTGGATTCTACCATCTATATATGTAATTCTCAGGTATGTTGCCTTTTCCAGTGTGCTGATTGGCCGCTTAGGAAACATACCCAATCACTCCCTCAGCCAATCACCACCCACATGGAAATCTATATATTCCAATGTCAAACTGGGAGCGACCAAATAATGTGCTACAGTGTTGGCTATAGTTATTAAGGCTGCAGGCCTTTTCAGTTCACCAATGTCCCAGGGCTGGAAAATTCCCACTTATGATCTAAGTCTACACAGTAATATATCCATTCCCACTGCAATGGGACCTAGGCAGTCAACTGGCAGAGGGACCCCACTGCTTTGACAGGACCCAGGCAGTCAACTGGTGGTGGTGGCAGCAAAGCAACAGTCACCCTTAGCAATTCCGGGAAAAGTGTGGAACGCTGAGAAGGGGAAAGAGGAATTCAGATCCACTGACCTACTTTACGGGGTTGTTGTGAGATCTACCAGGCGCGTTTGGGGGAGTTTCTTAATGCTGTATGGTACACTGGGTCCAGCTAGTTTGTTCTAATGCTTCAGCAACTACCTGTATAATAATTTCAAACCTACTTTTGCCTACTGATCAGTTCCACTATTTCTTACTCATTGACATATACACACACAGAATTTTACTTGCAAGGTTGGTTTCTTAGTTCTCCTTCTTTCCTAGGGTGGCCTTCCATCCTGGCTGTTGACACAGCCAAATATTGCCCTGCGCACATCTGATCCAGGTAAGATGAGACATCTTAGAGAGAAGGACTGGCATCTTGGATCTCAATTTCAGCTTCCTAGAAACTGGAGTGGGGAGCCTGTGGTCCTTCAGATATACTCACAAGCATAATCAGTAGTTGGGCATGGTGGCAGTTGCAGTCCAGCAGTATCTGGGGAGCTCATAATTTTCACTCCTGTCCCGTGTGGTTGGTATTTTTACTGCAGTTTTGTTTTGTTTATACCAAGTTTTTATAAGGCTGTCCATCTGGGCTTCTCACCTTTCATGTCTCTTCTGTAGGCATACAGCCCTTTTTTTATACTGATCAAAAGTCTCTTCCAGATCACTTCTCTGCACACTGTATTACAGTAGCCAACTCTTGTCTCATTTTGCTTTAAACTGCAGTGGGGAGCCCGAGTTTTTGCCTAAGTGAATTGATTTTTGCTCTCAGATTTCCTCCAAGCTGTGGACAAATGGTTGAGTGTACTGCTGCCCAGGATCAAGCCCCATCTCTACATCAATGGAGGGAACATCATCAGTGTCCAGGTGCGTCCAGCATAGACTGACTTTATGCATCATGTTATCCCTAGCTATGGCTCTAAAGCAGGGTGAGGCAACCTATGGTCTCTAGATATTGTTGGTCTCTAGCAATTGGCCATGCTGGCTGGGGCTGACAGGAGTTAGAACTGCCCACCCTGCTCTAGGGTGTTCCTGACATGAAGCATGTACAAAACCAAGCAGCAAACTAGAGGAGTGCTGGGTTACATGGGCATACAGTACCCTGCTGAGCAAAGATAAGGACACCAAATGGCTGCCCACTTCCATTTTCATTACAATGATCCCTGTGTTGCCATCACCAGGAGTTTATATGAGAAATGAACCAACCAAGGTGGCATTTTACTACCTGAGCACTTAGCATTTAAGTGATATACAGTAGGACTTCCATACCCACTGATTCATTATCCACTAATTCAATGATCCACGGGACACAAAACAGCACACCTACCAGAGTTTTCCTAGAAAATGCATTCTCTCTAGCCATTTTCTAGGTCCTCCAAGGCAACTCTATGGTATTTTAAACTGGAAGTCCCATTATTTTCAATGGCATTCGCTATTATCCACGGTTTTCAGTATCCACAGAACCAATCCCCAGCAGATACGGGGGTCCTACTGTACTGTCTTGGGTGGCCTCTCCTTTCCTTAGTGAGTGGTGCTAGTGGCAATACAGTGGTAGTTGAATTTGCCTGGACTGGATTGTTAATGGTTCAATGGGTGTAATTGCGCTAGGCCTTTCACTTCCTATGGATCAAGCATTGAAGGAAAAGATTTCAGTTGTCCCTCCACATTCGCGGAGGTTAGGGCCATGAGACCCCCGCGAATGTGAAAAATCCACGAATAAAAACTAGGTCATGCCACCGCCCTCCGTCCCCTCCAGGAGCAGCGACGGGGCTTGGCAAACCTCGTTGTTGCTCCCTCCCACCCACTCCCGCCCCCCCCCAGGAGCAACGACGGGGCTTGGCAAGCCTCGCCGCTGCTCCCTCCCACTCACTCCCCCCATGGAGCAGTGATGGGGCTTGGCAAACCATCGTTGCTTCCTCCCCACCACTCTCCCCCCAGGAGCAGCGACGGGGCTTGGCAAGCCTCGTCGCTGCTCCCTCCCACCTACTCCTGCCCCCCCTGGAGCAGCGATGGGGCTTGGCAAGCCTCGTCGCTGCTCCCTCCCACCCACTCCTGCCCCCCCAGGAGCAGCGATGGGGCCTGGCAAGCCTTGTCACTGCTTCCTTCCACCCACTCCCGCCCCCCTAGGAGCAGTTTTTTGGATGGCGGGGGGCGCTCCCAAAACCGCAAATAGTCAAAACCGCGAATCTTAAAGCCGCAAATGTGGAGGGGTAACTGTAGTTTGTGTCTTCTTAAATCATGATATGAATCTCCCAACATTTCTGTTACCATGAACATTTACTGTGTTGCTTCTGTAATGGAGTAAAGTGTATGGGATTGGGCTGTTAGTTTCCTTGAAGTTGCAGGGCTAAAAATGGGTACAGATATAAAGATTTTTGTGTTGCTACTCAATTATTTAATTTCTGTGCCACCAGTCCTAGAACAGTTGTCACATGTGAACTGCTTCAAGGCCCCAACCACTTCAATGCAGCCTTGGAAATGGCAGTGGATGGCCATGCTTTATCTTTTTATCTTGATCTTGGTAACATTCCATAGGAGACACAATTACCAATGGTACAAGAGCACTGATGGAATGTAGATAATGTCTGAAGGGGTATCAGCAGCTACCACGTAGGAGTCACATGCTTAAATCACTGCTTCACATCTGCGACTCACTGACAAACATAAGGGGCATTGTTAAAACTGAAGTCCTTCTGACACTGAAGAGCTTGAGTATTTGGTTCCTTCACAAAGAGTGCAACTGCACATATTTGGGTGTCCAGCCTATGGCACAGAAAGGATTGGGCACCACTGCGGTAGACTTGCTATTGTGTGCCTTCAGGTCATTTCTGACTTATGGTGACGCTAAGGCAAACCTATCATGGGGTTTTCTTGACAAAATTTGTTGAGGGGGGTTTGCCTTTACCTCTGAGGCTGAGAAAATGTAACATGCCCAAGGTCACCAGTGGGTTTCCATGGCCAAGTGGGGATTTGAACCCTGGTCTCCAGAGTTGTAGTCTGGTGCTCAAACCACTATAGCATGCTGGTTCTTAGTGCTTCAAAAAGGAAGTACAGTAGGATCCCCCGTATCTGCTGGCGATTGGTTCTGGAGGTGCCGTGGATACAGAAAACTGTGGATAATAGCAAAAACCATTGAAAATAATGGGACTTCCAGTTTAAAATACCATAGAGTTGTCTTGGAGAACCTAGAAAATGGCTAGAGAGGATACATTTTCTAGGAAGTCTATGGTAGGTGTGCTGTTTTGTGTCCTGCGGATAATTGAATCAGTGGATAATGAATCAGTAGATACAGGGATCCTACTGTAAGGATAAGGGTTTATCAAAAAGCCCTTCAGTAAGTGTGATGTAGTGGTTTGAGTGTTGGACTACAACTCTGGAGACTAGGATTCGAATCCCTGCTCAGCCATGGAAACCCCACTGGGTGACCTCAGGCAAGTCGCATTTTCTCTGCCTAATGAAGGCAAAGGCAAGCCCTCTCTGAATAAAACTTGCCAAGAAAACCCTGTGATAGATTTCCCTTAGGAACGCCATAAGACAAAAATAACTTGAAGGCACACAAGAAGGGTGTGGGTTCTGAGTCACCACTCTTTAATGTCCTCTGTTCTCCAGGCAGGTGGAGAATGAATACGGGAGTTACTATGCCTGTGACTATGACTATCTACGCCACCTGGTGGCTGTCTTTCGTGCCTACCTGGGTGACAAAGTTCTGCTCTTCACCACTGATGGCACCAAAGAGTCTGAGCTCCAATGTGGGACGCTGCAAAGCCTCTATGCAACTGTGGATTTCGGACTAGGTAGTTTAAGGCTGGGTGAGCTGTGATGGGCTGGCAGGAAGGAATCATGTTTTGATTTCTGCTCCTTTCTCTCTTAACAGATGAAAATGTGACGGAGGCATTTGAGAAGCAGCGAATGCATGAGCCAAAAGGTCCACTGGTAAGAGGTTACTTAGCTGGTGCTAAGGTCATGAAGCTTGCAATCCAGTGCTTTCAAATCTCTTGACTGGCTATGAGCTTGTTTCACCTCCCTGAATGTTTGTAACTGATGCCAGACACTCAAGGGTCATCTAGGGCAATCTTGCCTTTTGGTAGCTACTTCAGAGGTCCTTATCAGACAAAGTAACAGATACATATTGTTCTGAGTGGCAATAAAAACATTTCTCATAATGTGTAGACTGGTCTGGCCATTGCAGGTGCAAGATCTTCATCGTGTGCAAGGAGATACCAGCACGGGGATGAGGGCAAAATTGATAATCCAACCCCTGTATGCTTCACTAGAAGTAGTGAAAAGGACTGCTTTGCTACTGCTTCATAAATGTCCAAATTCTCTCTTCCTCCTAGGTAAATTCTGAGTACTACACAGGCTGGCTGGATTATTGGGCTGAGCCACATTCCACAAGAAGTACTGAGGAGGTGGCTCATGGCCTAGAGAAGATGCTAGAGTTGGGAGCCAACGTCAACATGTAACCGTGAGACCATAGGGGAGTGTGGGCTACGGGAAATAAGCAATAGGTCAGATGATTGAAAAAAGTAGGAGCTGCCTCCAAGATGGAAGCCTGTGCCTCTTTGCTTCACCTTGTTAGCTACAATTCTCAAATTTCTCTTAGGGACCATGTGCATATAACAAGACATCTCAATATTATCTTTAGCTGTTTGAATAGCCAATAGAAGTTTTGTGCAATGAACACAAAAGCACATAGTTTCAATTCTACCCTGAACCAGAGGTTATTGCATGGCCATTGTTACACACTGGCTCCTTTCCATTTTTTCCTGTTCTCCTATCATTGTTTCATTATTTTGATGGGAGGGGGACTCTTATTGTGATATCTGACCTTCTTACAGGTATATGTTCCAGGGTGGTACCAACTTCGGTTACTGGAGTGGTGAGTTTGGGCTCCTTTGGGCTGGTGCCTTATTTGAAACTAGGGAGGCATCACTTCTGGTCAGAGAATTGCACCTAGATTTCAGGGGTGGTAAGAGGACAAGGTCACCTTGTTTTCACTTGCTTTTTTGTGCAGGTGCTGATTACAACAATGGCATCTACAACCCTGTTACTACTAGTTATGATTATGATGCACCTCTCTCAGAAGCTGGAGACCCTACTGACAAGCTGTATGCTATTCGGACAGTCATTGGCAAGGTAGCAGTTCATTAGGTGGAATATAGTGCAAAACCTTATACTGTTTGGAAGAGGAGCTATGTATTTTATCACTGAACTTGTAATAATATTAAAGTGTGTATGCTTGTGCATAGAGTCAGGATATGGCTTAAGAATTTAGATCTATACTGGGCTCAGTTCCATAACTTGCTACTTGTAAAGATCAAGACCTACAGCTCAGTTCTGTTCGATTCTTGAGAATGGAGCAATATAATGTGTACTAGTTCAGAACTCTGCTGTCACTTGGCCTCATCATGAACCTGAGCAAAGTCAACAGCTTCAGGCAACTAATAAGGAAACACAGTAGTAGGCTGGTGGGGGTGGGGGCAGGGGCAGGGGCAGGGGGGTCATCAACAACCCACTTTGAAAGCAGCTGCCCCAATCTGTACATTGCATAATCCCCTCCTGTTGACTTGAAGAATGATGCGTGAGGGAAGAGTAAAAGTGTATGTGTATGTTTTAATAGCACTGCATTGTTATTTAGAAGTCCCATTTAATTCACTAGAGTTTATTATCAATTGCACTCTGGGCTTACATTGTTTGGATATCAGTCAGTGTACTCTTAAGATAGAATAACACATGGTGCACTAATGTTTATTCTTTACCAAGGAGGTATGGGTGGCTTACAGGGTTTGCCTCAACCCATTTTATCTTAACAACCTTGTGAGGTAGGTGAGACCAAAATGGTAACTGGTGTATTGGTGCTCCACTTCAGATGCTGTGATTACCTACAATGTGCCCTCAGCCCGCTTAACATCTATTGTTTTTTAAACAACCAGTTTCAGGTGCTGCCTGCAGGACCAATGCCACCCCCTACACCAAAGTTTTCATATGGCTATGTATCCCTACCTCAGGTGAGTCAGAGCTGGAAAGGACAGGTTGCTTACCTGTAACCATAGATCTTCGAGTGGTCTTCTGACTGGTGAATAGGTTGTTGGCCCTACCTACCTCCTTCTGCTCCTTCTTGTACTTACAATGTATTGTAACTATCATCCCTCTTAAGAAACAAGAAGAGAAAATGAAGGCAAACGGAGGAAGGCTTTAAAGGAACTGAAATGGGAGTTAGTAGGGAAGAGGAACTTGCCTGGTCACCCTGTTTATGCGGGATTAGTACCCATGGTTTCACTTACCCGCAATGGGGGGGGGGGTCTCTAGGCATCTGGAGGGCCATAGAGTTGCACTGGAGGTGGTTTCTCTAGGCATCAGGAGGTCCTTCAGTATGGTCAGCTTTTGGAAGTTGACCATAGTCGTGCCAGATGCCTAGAGAAGCATTCTCTCTAGGCATTTTCTAGGTCATCTGGCGCAATTCTATGGTCTAATATGGCAGTTCTCTATTATTCAATTTCATGTATCTGTGGTGAGTCCAAGAACAATGGTCCCCTGTGTAAACGGGGGGAGGGAGGGGGAACCTGTATATGAAACACCTTTCCTAGCCCAAAAAGCAATAGGCCTTCTTTGCAATGGCATCACCACTGCAGAGTTTTGGGAGCTCCCTGATGAATGTTTATAAAATTAAAAATGGAAAGGGAAGTCGTAAGAAAACATTTTATAATTGAGTCTCATGTCTTTATTGTTTTTGGATGTGTGCTTAATTTCAAAGACTTTATTTTATAATGTAAGCCACTTTGGAAAATGTATTTTAAAAAGCATGATATACAATGACCCTTTTTTTTCTGTAGCGTGTGGCGCTGTTGGATGTTCTGGGCCTTCTTTCACCTTCCCTGCCATTCTATTCCTCATTCCCACTCACCTTTGAGACCCTCAAGCAGGTAAGAGGAATCTGTGTCAACCAAGGTCCATAACCATTTCCATTAGAAATGCTGAAAAAGCCCAGTGGGAATTAAATTTTCCTGTTGTTGCCTGGATTCCCTTCATGAAGTGGTTTCTATTCTGTATTCTAGCCCAATGGCTTCATGCTCTACCGGACACTTCTCCCACATGACATCCAGGAGCCAGTCTTGCTCAGTACCTCTGAGAATGGAGTCCATGATCTTGCCTACATTCTGCTCAATGGAGTAAGGTGGAAAGTTGGGACCCTCCCTGTGGACAGGAAAGCTGATCCTTTACTGATGTTAACTACAGACTGAAACAACTCCCAAGCTTTTACTGGGATGGGGAAAGGCTGCAGGAAGACACAGGGGCTCCTTAACTAAAACACCTGCTAATCCTATTTCTCCCTTTGCCATATCAGGTGTACAAAGGGACACTGGAACGGAACAAAGTAAATGCTATCAATATATCTGGCCAGCTAGGGGACACATTGGATGTGCTGGTGGAGAACATGGGCCGTATCAACTTTGGAGCCAATGAGAGTGACTTTAAGGTACATCTGGACCGGGGCCTTACAGTTATCGCTGTTAAGAATGGGGCTGAAGGCTAATGCTTCCACTACTGTATGCTATAGATATGCTGGGTTGTGAATTACTTTAGGCTAGGTGTGTCAGAGCCCTCATCTAAGCTGAACATCAAACACCAAGGAATAGAATTAATCACTGAAATGTCTGTCTGGAAAAGGTAGACTAGAATGCAATACAGTTAAAAGTTCTTCTCTTTGCTTTGGGATGTTGTGTTGTCTTAGAAAAAGCAGGTAAACTGGGACAAGTTGATTTTAGTTACTGCTTTAGTCACTGCTAATTCCAGTGCAGCTTAATGTTGACTGTAATAACTGCAAGGATGAGTGCTGGGGAAATGAAATTGCGCTTCTAAGTTGGTTATTAACCAACTATTTGCTCTGAATTTCTCTTGTCTCAGCAAGTTAGCTTGCACAGGCATTTCTTCTCTAGTACAGAGTGGTTCTGCAGGGTCAAGAAGAGATTTGTGTGTAGCTCTGTCTCCCTTCTATTCCAGCTCAGGAAGGATCACTCCAGAGTTTTCCTAACCCCCTAAAGCAGGGGAGCCTAGAAAAATTGTCCTTTTGCTACTGCTATACACAACACTGTTCTTCCCAAAGATGCAAAGTATGCCAGAATTGCCTCATTTTTAAGAGAAACTAGGTTAGACCCCTGCAGTGATCTTTCAGCAGCAGATAGGAAGAGGCTGGATATGTACTGGTAGTGGCTGATTTCAATAGTATTTGCAAACTAGAATTAAATTAACCATAACTGAACTATAGTTTCCCCACTCCTACAATCATAGAATCACAGAATTGTAGAGTTGGAAGAGACCACAAGGACCATCCAGTCCAACCCCCTGCCATGCAGGAATCACGATCAAAGCATCCCTAACAGATGGCTATCCAGCCTCTGTTTAAAGACCTCCAAGGAAAGAGACTGCACCACGATCCGAGGGAGTGTGTTCCACTGCCAAACAGCTCTTACTGTCAGAAAGTTTCTCCTAATGTTGAGATGGAATCTCTGTTCCTGGAGCTTGCATCCAATTGTTCCGTGTTCTAGTCTCTGGAGTAGCAGAAAACAAGCTTGCTCCATTCTCAATGTGACCCCCCTTCAAATACTTAAACAGGGCTATCATATCACCCCTTAACCATCTTTTTTCCAGCCTAAACATACCCAGCTCCATAAGTCTCTCTTCATAAGGCATGGTTTCCAGACCTTTCACCATTTTAGTCGCCCTCCTCTGGACACTTTCCAATTTGTCAATATCCTTTTTGAATTGTGGTGCCCAGAACTGAACACAGTATTCTAGGTGAGGCCTAAGGCAGAATAGAGTGGCACTCCAGTCGTTCCTTCACATTCGCGGAAGACCCCCGCGAATGTGAAAAAACCACGAATAATAATAGTCCTCCCCCCCACCCGCCTGCAACAACCCAACCCGTTGCCACTCACTCCCACCCTCCCCAAAGTGGCGAGGGGGGCTTAAGAAGCCCCCGTCGCCACTCTCTCTCACCCCCCCCCCACTGCCTTGGGAAGGGACTGGCATGGAGAGAGGGAGGCTTTCCATCCTCCCTTCCCAAGGCAGTGACGGGCTTCGTGAGAAACCCTTAGCTGCCTTGGGAAGGGACGGGGTGGAGAGGGGGGGGGCAGGTGGCTTTCCGCGAATAATCAAAACCGCGAATGTGGAGGGGCAACTGTATTACTTTCCTTGATCTAGACACTATACTTCTATTGATGCAGCCCAAAATCACATTGGCCTTTTTAGCTGCCGCATCAGCTGCTGATTGCACCTGACTGGTCTCTTCTACCTCCTGCCTAGGGTCTGATCCACAATCTCACACTAGGTTCCAACATAGTCACTGACTGGCTCATCTATCCCCTGGACATTGACACAGCTGTGGCTCATGCATGGCCCCCAACTGCTCCACCACGCAATAGGACTTCAGGACCTGCTTTCTACACTGGATTCTTCACAACACCTGGTATCACACAGGACTCCTTTGTGAAGTTCCCTGGTTGGAACAAGGTACTGCAATTCTCAGATGGGGTAACCCATAAACCTGAGCCTAATCTTCCATTTGGTATCCATTCTACTTCCCCAGATTCTTAGCACTTCCTTTCTCTCTAGTTCTAAACGGGGATCCCTGTTAGGCAAACCTAAACTGCAGCTCTTACACCATGTTGACATTAAATCAAATAACAGAGGGCTGAAGAAGAAAGTATCTCAAGTAAACAGTTTTACTCTTTCTTTATCAATTATATTATCAGAACACAACAGTTATTATGTTCTAAGAGCTGGGACAGGAATGCAATCCAAGCACACGTAACTCCCTAATAAGATGCAGTGGAACCATTTCTGAGAGAATATACTTCATTACACATGAAAAGATGCTTTGGGGTGTTTTCCTTTTCTCCAATAGATGTTCCTAGCTCTGCAGATAAGTAATCCCTCCCTCTCTCAATGAGTATGTAAAATAGAAATGTTGCCTTATAAAGTCCCTATTGTTTTTTCTTCACCCAGGGTCAGATTTGGATTAATGGCTTTAACTTGGGGCGGTTCTGGCCAGCTCGTGGACCCCAGCAAACCCTCTTTGTGCCAGGCTCACTCCTTAGTGGTTCAGCTGTCAACACTATTGTGGTTCTGGAACTGCAGGATGCTCCAGAAAACCCCAGAGTACTCTTCCTTGACCGGCCTCTTCTCAATGGTACCCTCAGCTCCACCAACAAAAACACAAGTAAAAGCAATATCTATCTAGCTATGCAGTTGCTGAAATCTGCAGATGTGGTTCTAGGAAAAAGAAAAGAGAACCCCCCGCCTTGAAGCTGCCATGTTACAGGAGTCAAACTAATAAAGGGTACTCTTCAGCTAAAGGCTTTGCTTCTTTATGCCCAATGGTAAAGACAGGAACTGCCCAAGGCAACTACAGTTGGCCCTCTACTTTTGCAGGAATGAGATATGTGAATATCATAAGCCCCTGAAACATGCAGGCTACAGATTCCTTTCCTGCAAACAGCCCAGGTTCATACATCCCTTTCCCACAATGGCATCACCATGCCTCAACCAGATTTTCAAAGCCCCTCTACCTTCAAGGACAATGAAGACCATTTTAGGAGCAGAAGCTGCTGCCACCAGGGTGGAGGAGGGAAGGAGGCAGGGACTGGGGCTGTTGGCAGGACAGGAGGGGAAGGATGGCCAGGAGTTCAAGCTACTTCAACAGCAGCCACTCTAAAAATTCATGAATAATCAAATCTGTGAAAGGGAAACCTGCAAAAGTGGAGGGCCAACTGTACAGTTAAGTGGAAGAAGGAAAGACATAACTACTATTCATGTCTGATGCTTTAAGAGGGGTTTTCAGCATGAACAGAAGCTTGGTGTCTTAATTCAGTATTGTATATAATTGGCTCCAACTTAAATAGACAAATCTGGTATGGCTGTAGTGTAGTTCATAATGCAGTCAAGGGTTGTGAGGAGACAATGGAGGGAGGAAAGTGTTATGTGGAAGCTGGGCAGACAATACAAAGCAATGTAATATAATAGGGGTTTGCTGGATGAGTGTAGGACATGCAAAAACAAGCATTTTGTAATAAGGTAGAAACATATATCCAATCTTCAGAATCAGAGAGCACTGTACATTAAGGACAAAGGTTTTATTATGGCCCTTCAAACAACTGTAACAACTTCTGAAGCAATAGTCTATGAAACCACAGCTAGGGTTGGACATGGTAAAGAGATCTGTGTTGTTGCAGCTATCATTTTGTGGAATGAAACTATGGTTGATCAAATACCTCTGGTTCCCCTCTATCCTGCTGCCAATATTCTCCCAGCTTTGATATACTGTATTCAGTGTTAGGACAGAAGAGGCTCATCTCTGAATATGACATCTGTATTCTTTTGTCATTTCCTGCACATAGAACCTAGCTTTCAAAGGGAGAAAAGTAACTTCAGGAAAGGCAATAATTTCTCAATTACAACCTACTAACTGTCCCTTCTAACTGCCTATGGATCTCCTGAAAACACTACCACCCCACAAGTAAGCACAACCATAAAGCAGGATTTCCATTCAGATTTTAGTAGACATAGACCACTCATACTTGTGCAAAAAAATCCACAGCTAGGATGGAGCAGCTCTCCCTTGCCGATGAGTTTGGAGACATTTTGTGGAACAGAAGGAGAAGTCGAGGTAATGGAAGGGAATACGTCCCAGGAGTGACTCTCCACAAAGCCAGCAGCGCCTGCAGATATGAAAGAAACAAACAGCATCATGTAGGCTTAGTTAAAGTCCACCCAAAAAAGGAGGCATCACTATCCTAATATACCTGGTATTGGTCAAAGATACACTGGAGTCTTTTAACTGAGAAACAAGTCTTCTCTCAGCTGCCAGGGCTCGCTGAAAGAACAGAAAAGAGAACATGCTGTTAGGAATGGCAGACAACTAGCCAGCAGAGTCTATACAGAAAGGGGGATCCATTTCTTTGTACTGAACTCTGGTTAAAATGAGCCTCAGAGGTTCAGATATGACACTTTGGGCAGTTTATTGGGTAAGGATATACCAGAGTTGTGTCAAACTATATGAAAGAAATCTGCAACAAAGCAGCCACTGGAACTGCTTGACTTTTACAACAGCCAAAACTAAACAATTTTTTAATTAAAATATTTCCCACCCTCTATTTTAAGATCTCACGGTGGCATTCAATCTTAACAATTTAAAACAATTCCACACAAAGACCAATTTTTTAAAAAATAGGATGAAAGTGTATTAAACAGATAATCAAGTTAAAATGCAGAAAAGGCTAGAATGGTGAAAACCGTGCATATGTACACTTGGGGGAAAAAAAGCTTTGGCTCCCAAATGCTTTAATAAAAAGCTGTGTTTTAACCTGGTGCCTAAAAGAAATCAACACTAGTTCCAAATGGGCATCAAAGGGGAGAGCATTCTATAGATGTGGCACTACAGCAGAGAATGGTCTCTTCCATGTCCCTATGCCATGTATTGCTCCCACTGGTGATTACATCTCTCAAGTTACCATCTTTTCTTCCTAGAATCACAAGGTCCTCACCTTCTCCCGGTCACTCAGAAGAGCAAAACGCCTTTTCTCATCCTCTTCTTGCTTCAGCACCTGCAATGCCTCTCGTTCCTCTTTCTCACGCTGCTTCCGCTGGGCCTTTTGTGCTCGCCGGCGTTCTGCCTGCCTGGCTTCTATTTCAGCTGTTAGGGGTCCAGGCACCTGTGGGTAGACTGTAAATGTGGATCAAATCGAACAAAGTAAAGTCCCAGAAGAAATTGACTTGAATGACCCTGAAAAGGAACTCTCAGGTCTTCTATCTGTCTTGGCAATGCCTTCCCACTCAACTACTGCGTACACACTTCCTATACGCCAGGACTGGGTAACTGTGTGGGGGCTGGGGGTCAATCCCCCCTCCCCAGAGCCCCAAACAGGTTACACACCCTAAAGCTCAAATGCTCCCA
The DNA here is from genome assembly GCA_030847615.1 of Gambelia wislizenii. Lineage (NCBI taxonomy): Eukaryota > Metazoa > Chordata > Lepidosauria > Squamata > Crotaphytidae > Gambelia > Gambelia wislizenii. The sequence goes on along the minus strand of JAUMIR010000001.1, from coordinate 334,663,278 downwards.
TTTTTTCCTGCAGCCTCTCAAAATTGCAATAGGAAGTCAAGGTGCATCTTTTCCTGTTGCCATTTTGAGAGTAGCTACAGAAGAAAACAGAGGTATTGGGAGTACTTCCGAGTTCTAGGGTGTTTGGGGAGGTATTTTGGCATTTTTGGGGGAGCAAAAATTGCCTGAAAATTGCACTGTGTTGTTTTTTTTAAATGAGGATAGGTGATACAGCTTTAAGGGCTGCAAAATTGGGTCCTAGGGGCCATACTTTGCCCACCTGTGCTATACACTATTCAAATTCATGTTGTCCTCCCCCCCAATGGCATATCTAAAGGTGGGTGACAAACATCCAAAGGAGTCTTCTATACACATTTATCAAAATGGTATCTACTTAGTACAGTGGGCCCTCCATATCAGCGGGCTTCTGATCCACAGATTGCACTGTCTGTGGATTGCCACGCTACATATTATTCAATGGTGGTGATATGCACATGGGCATGCTGAAGTGTGCATGTTCACATCACTGCCACTGACTAATACAGGGCTTGACTGTCTGCAATTTTTAGCATCCACGGAGGGCCCAGGAACTGAACTTCCACAGTTCTAGGGGACTTACTGTATAGCAATGCCTACTGAATATATATTTAGCGGAGAAATGTGGCATGTACTTACACAGACATCCAGGACTCCATTACCACTCACCTGAGCCCTGACGTAGTCATATTTCTCAGGATGTTCACCCATGAACCTGCGAAATTCAGCACGAGTTTGCTTGTTTGCAGATACACAGTATGGAGGCTGTTCTTGTTTGTCCCTGCAGTGGGGAAACATAATATTGCCTCACAGGTTCAGCTCTAAGGGTCTCAGAAGCACTACAGATGCTAATTTGTGGCTGATAGATGAAGCAATGTGAACTCCTTCCCTTCCCTTTGCTGGCTGGACAGTTGAATCCAAGAGAAGCTAAGCCAATCTCAGGTAATGAACAAATTTTATTCCTGGAAGCGAGCTAGCCTATGGCTTATTAGTTGAATAGCTTTTTATATTTCTAAGGGTCTTTGACAAAGCAATCTTAAAGTAGTTTGGTTCTTAGAGATCAATAAATTCCTAATATTGCTGAAGGACCCAGACTCAGACTGTGGTCTGAATCATGTGGTCAGCTGATCCAGGTACCGTGGGTTCCCAGGAGCAGCTGCTCACCACTCCAAATGCAAGATAGAAATGCTGGTTCCACACACAGAGCAAGTGTGACTCAAAAGCCCTATCTTGGGGTTCCAGGGCAGAAAGCCACTCATAGTGGGCATTACCTAAGGGCAGGGTCAGCTCCAGTCTCCAACAGTAGCCGCACAACTGCACTCCTTCCTGCTGCTGCTGCCACATGCAAAAGGGTCCAACCACTTTCATCCAGGGGTGTGTTGAGTAACTGCTCTGAGACTGTACCACAGCATTGATCTTGCTCCTCTTCTGTGCTGTCAGCTATCCCCAGAAGATGTTGTAGTGCTCTTACGTCTCCTACCTTACAGGCTGTGAACAAAGCATCCTGCACAGAGGTGCTGGGAGCACCTGGGAGGGAGAGGAAAGTCTCATATGAACCATGACAAACAGGATACTCAATTCCTGGTTATCAGCACATATTTACAATATGGAATAAAAGCTGTATGGGCAAGTCATTGTGAACCCCCTATTATTCAATGGAGCTGGATGTGTAGGCTTGGCCAACTCAGATGCCAATAAACACATGTATTCAAGGACATAGCCATGTTAGTCTGTATCAGTTTGCAAAAGGATCTTGCAGCACCTTTAAGACTAACTGAAATAAATAAATTTGTAGCATAATCTTTTATAGACTGGGTCTCCATTTTTAAAAACTTTTATATGCTTCTGTACTGTTTTAATGCAATGATTTTAACTGTTTTCAAAATTTGATTGCCCGGTTTTATTGATTCCTTTTTGTGAGCTGCTTTCGGTCCCTCTCCAGGAGAAACGTGGCCATATAAATGTATTAAATAAATAATGAACTCATTCTATAAAAACCTATGCCACAAATTTCTTTCACTCAGCCTCTAAGGTGCTATAAGATCCCTTTGCATGTTTTGGCACGTACGTGTATATATGTGTACACAGACATGTACACATAGAAACGCTCACACCAACCTCAGCCTCACCTTGAGCTTCCAACTCTCTTTGGATCTCAGCTGATTTCACACTTCTAGACAATAAGATCTCAGACCCTTCAGCGCCTCCTGAAGTTTCACTGGAAGACTCTGTTTCAAAAGAAAGACCACATGTTAACAGGTGTTATTGCTTCCAGCAAAGGCTGCAGCAGCTCTTCAGCCTTAAGTGTTGCCTTTCTGAGCACAAACTACAGCCATAGGTGTAGTTTAGCCATAGGCTAACAGTGGCTTAGAACAGCTACCATTTGTTCTCAGAAGGAGTCATCTTGGATCCAGGAAGTTGGCTAAACTGGTGCCACTCTTTTAAGTCTGTATTTATCATTGTATTAATTAAAATATTTATATCCCACCCTCTATATCCAAAGATCTCAGGATGGCATACAATAAAACATGACAATTTAAAACAATGTAAACAGGCTAAAAGTTAAAAGATCACATATTAATTCCAGTTAAAACACCTTAAAATAATTTAAAACAATGAACACGAAAAGTTTTATTTTAAAACCAGTTAGGTTCCAAAGGCTATAATAAACAGCCACGTTTTCACTTGGCACCAAAATGACAGCAATGTAGGCACCAATCAGGTCTCTAAGAGGAGGGCATTCTATAACCAGTGTGCTGCAACAGAGACAGTCTTCTGTAGTGGTTCCTCTTCAACCACTAAAGTTAGATTTCACAATTCAGCCCACAAAAAGGTTTTCTCAGAACAAGATCCAAATGCACCTATCATATTTTCTTTTAAAAGAACAAGTTTCTGATAATCATGGGTCAAGAAATGGGGGTAGGGACGTGAAGGCAATGTGTCCTGGAAACTAGAGAAAGGAACGTTGGTCTTACCTGTGATATGTTCATTTTCAGTAGATGAGCAAAGAACATCCTGAGCACTTGGGTTGGCTCCTCCCATCACTCCAAGTAGGCAGGAAGAAGAAAATAGCCTTCTGGGTAGCCCCAAGGGAGGAGCCACCCCTGGAAGGTCAGTTAATAGTAAAGCTGACGCTGTATGTTCCAGACCAAGGAAGGTAGGGAGGGATAAGTTAGGAATAAACTGTAATCAACTGTAACAAAGGGCAAGAACATCCTAGCTGTGAACAGACAACATTAACACTTAACTAACCAACAAGGCACTACGCCAGCACTCTCTGGGAGGGGAGGGATGTTCTTCGCCCATCTACCAAAAATGAACGTATCACAAGTAAGACCAACATTCCTTTTTCTAGTAGATGGGCTCAGAACATCCTGAGCACTTGGGACATCCCAAAGCTTCCCTATTCTGGGTGGGTGCACTGGCAAATCCTGTACTCAATGCCCTATGATCTGCTGCAGAAACCTTTCTGCCAAAGCCAGCTTCTGCAAATTGAAATAGTCCAGCTTATAGTGTCTTACGAAGGTCGAGGCTGATCTCCATGTAGTTGCCCTACAGCTCTCCTCCAGGGAAGCACTGTTAGCCTATGCCGCTATAGTTGCAGTGTTCCTGGTGGCGTGTGCAGTGATGCCGCCTGGTGGCTGTAGATATATTAGCCTATAATAATAGGCCATAATGCAAGCCTTAATCCATCTGCTCAGAGTAGATGATGCCACCTTTGTTAGGGATGGAAGGACACAAGCAGGGCTCCCCTGCGTCCTGTAGAAGAATAAATTAGCCTTGGGGATGAAAGCTTAGGGCTCAATATTCTGAGGAAGGTAGAGCTCACCCTAGGGGTGAAGGTCAGGACCAGTCGAATCACCATGGAGTCAGGTCTGATGATGCAGGGCCTCTTGTGTGCTGACAGGGGCCCCTGACTCTGACACCGTGTGTGTCGATGTGATGGCGAACAGTGAGGGTACCCTCTAGGCAGATGTTACAGGCCTCCCATAGGGACTTGCAGGCTGGGACTGTTAGTGGTTTTAGAGGTCTGTATGAAGTTCCCAGGAGGGAAATGGTACTGTGTAGGTGGAATATACAGGAACAGTTACCTTATGAAGTCCCTGCATGTGAGGATGGGTTGCCATCCTGGCCGCTTGCAAATGTAATGACAGAGAAGTGGTGCCTGAATTGCCTGTGTTCGTGTTGGTCTAAGGTCCTGGCCAAGGCTGCCCTGGAAGAATTCTGAAAAGAGGGGACTGAGGTTTTCCAGAAGACCTACAGATCACCCAGGCTGTCTGCCAAAGCACTGCTATAGAGCAGTGCTTCCCAGTCCATTTGATCTGGGGGAACAGCATAGCAATGGCTTAGCATTTATATTTCTATACCGCTCATCAGTGCAAGGCACTCCCCAAGTGGTTTACAATGTGTTAGCCAATTGCCCCCTAACAAACTGGGCACTTATCCTACCAATCCATGGAAGTATGGAAGGCTGAGTCAACCTAGAGACCTGCAGGGGTTGAAGTCACAATGTTGAGGCTGCAGTACCGGCATTTAACTGCTGCGCAACCAGGGCTCAGAAACTATGCCTTTTTATGTTCTGAAAGCTCTCCAGGGGGCAGCAGCCTAGGTCTAGGGACCACCACTTCAACTAGCACTGGCACAGAAAATTAGAGGGGTATTTGGCACAATGGACAGAGAACTATGCTGGAACTTGTGGAACCCTGGAACTGGGAAGCACCACAGGCAGGCGGGGGGATTTAAAATGTGCTCTGGCAGATTCTGCAACCAGTCAGAGTGGAATCTGACCCAAAACTTGGAGTTATGTCAGTTCCCGTCTTATCCGCTGGCTGTACTAACTGCAGAGGCTCTGCCTCGTGGCAATGTGGTTTACCACTTTGGAAGAAGGATATGAATACCAGTCAACCAATATTTCAGCCCACATGGTGAGCAGTTGTTCACTGGATCATCTGTACACTTGTATAAAATAAGACTATTGCCATGTTTAGCTAAGGGGAGATCAGGGTAACATGCACTCCCAGCAGGCACTGGTGAGTCCATATGAACACATGGATGCACCTTGTGTTAACAGAGAAACTGCTTCCAGAATTATAGTTGATTACATCTGAGGAAGCACTTTCTCAGTCACTTAAAGAGTCGTCTAACTCCATGCCAACATTAACATCTTCCTATTGGACGCCTAAAGGCATACCATCTTGAATTACTGTTGACCAAGGAGTCATGAAACTAATAGAAGGACCTGGTAGGAGTGGCAGAGGAAGGAATACCTCAAAGAAATATCTGTCACAGTAAAATCTGTCAAACAAATCTATGAACTACAGTTTAAATTAGTAGCTCCCTAAAAAGGCTGAGCATGTGTGCTAGCAGAAAACAAGGGGCAGCCACTGGCGGCCCCAGCAAGTTGCACTCTCTCAGCCCCAGAGAAGACAGTGGGGGGAAAAGGTGGAAGAGTGCTTGATCTCTGAACAATCCTACCAAGAGAAACTAGTGGAAGGCACATAACCACACCCCAACACTGACTAATCTTATAACAATAGGGTGATCAAGCAAACCCCCTTGGCTTATGGCTGAACTTTACCCTAAGTATTGAAACCACCAAGCCTGGAGCCAGTTGAATAATAAGCCCATCAGAAGTAATTGTTATTTAAAATGCAGCTATTTAGACTAGTTAACAAGTGGTTCTGTGGTTGACCCTCTCAAGCCTTTTCAGGGTTTGGGTGTCAGGAGTTAGAGACTGAACTCCATTATAAAATGGCAGAACAACTGCAGAATCATGCTGAGTCATAATGGCTGACTGCATGAACTACCAAGTCATGCCTAGTCAGGCCACTAGAGGGCAATGTCCTGTAGATAGATAGATAGATAGATAGATAGATAGATAGATAGATGTGAGAGCTAGTTCAAAGCTCACTCTCCTCTTGTGAATGCTGATGCCTGGTGAAGCAGTTTCTCCTTCAGTTGTAAATATTTGTATATATATTGCAACTTTTTGACTTTGAAGATAAAAGTGCCTCCTGCATATTTGAACGTCGAACACTCTGTGTGTGAGTATTCTTGGGAATGTGTTGCTACTAAATCTGCTAAGATAGTTTTTGGCTTCTGCTGGGGATTGAGTGTCCTATCATTCCCTGACAGTGGGGACAACTCCTGAACAGAATAAACTATTCTTATAATTTTAATGAACTAAAGAAGGGGGGTGTAAAGGTCTTCCTGGCTGAAGAGGACTCTTTGCCTCTGATTAGAAATGTCATAACCACTTCAAATTCTGAGGAGAACCTTTCCTTACTTTCCCTCCTAGGCAGGCAGCTCTCCTCAGAGGCAAAGAAGGAGGGGCTAAGTGTCCCCTGAGACCTAGGGGACTGAGACTCCATGTGTTCCCTGCTTGGAACTTGGCTGCCCTTTCCTTCCCTGAAGAGGGACTGGACTGATACCATTAACCCAATATGCAGTGGTGTAAATCTGTGTACAGTTGTCCCTCCACATTCGCGAACTTGACATTCGCGGTTTCGGTTATTCGCGGTTTTGGGAGGGCCCCCCCAGGCCCCCCCAAAACCGCGACACGGGGCCTCCAGAGGCCCCGTGAAAGACATAGAGGGAGCAGGGAGGCCCAGGGAGGCGTCCACGGGGCCCCCGGAGGCGCTCCGGAGGCCCCATGAAGGCCTGGGGAGGGGTGGGGAGGGCTGGGGAGGCGATCCTGGGGCCTCCGGAGACGCTCCGGAGGCCCCAGGAAGGCCTGGGGACGCGGTGGGGAGGGCTGGGAAGGCGATCCTGGGGCCTCCGGAGCATCTCCGGAGGCCCCAGAAAGGCTTGGGGACGGGGTGGGGAGGGCTGGGGAGGCGATCCTGGGGCCTCCGGAGACGCTCCGGAGGCCCCAGGAAGGCCTGGGGACGCGGTGGGGAGGGCTGGGGAGGCGATCCTGGGGCCTCCGGAGCATCTCCGGAGGCCCCAGAAAGGCCTGGGGACGGGGTGGGGAGGGCTGGGGAGGCGATCCTGGGGCCTCCGGAGACGCTCCGGAGGCCCCAGGAAGGCCTGGGGACGGGGTGGGGAGGGCTGGGGAGGCGATCCTGGGGCCTCCGGAGCATCTCCGGAGGCCCCAGGAAGGCCTGGGGACGCGGTGGGGAGGGCTGGGGAGGCGATCCTGGGGCCTCCGGAGACGCTCCGGAGGCCCCAGGAAGGCCTGGGGACGGGGTGGGGAGGGCTGGGGAGGCGATCCTGGGGCCTCCGGAGCATCTCCGGAGGCCCCAGAAAGGCCTGGGGATGCGGTGGGGAGGGCTGGGGAGGCGATCCTGGGGCCTCCGGAGACGCTCCGGAGGCCCCAGGAAGGCCTGGGGACGCGGTGGGGAGGGCTGGGGAGGCGATCCTGGGGCCTCCGGAGACGCTCCGGAGGCCCCAGGAAGGCCTGGGGAGGGCTGGGGAGGCAATCCTGGGGCCTCCGGAGACGCTCCGGAGGCCCCAGGAAGGCCTGGGGATGCGGTGGGGAGGGCTGGGGAGGCGATCCTGGGGCCTCCGGAGACGCTCCGGAGGCCCCAGGAAGGCCTGGGGACGGGGTGGGGAGGCGATCCTGGGGCCTCCGGAGCATCTCCGGAGGCCCCAGAAAGGCCTGGGGACGGGGTGGGGAGGGCTGGGGAGGCGATCCTGGGGCCTCCGGAGACGCTCTGGAGGCCCCAGGAAGGCCTGGGGAGGGCTGAGGAGGCGATCCTGGGGCCTCCGGAGACGCTCCGGAGGCCCCAGGAAGGCCTGGGGAGGGCGGGAGGGAGGGCCGGGGAGACCTCCGCGGGGCCTAGCAAGGCCCCGCAAAGGCCTGGGGAGGGAGGGAGGGAGGGCCGGGGAGGCCTCCGCGGGGCCTAGGAAGGCCCCGCGAAGGCTTGGGGAGGGAGGGAGGGCGGGCCGGGGAGACCTTCGCGGGGCCTAGGAAGGCCCCGCGAAGGCCTGGGGAGGGAGGGGGAGGGGTGTCGTTATTCGCGGTTTTTTCACATTCGCGGGGGTCCACGGAACGGAACCCCCGCGAATGTGAAGGGACGACTGTAGACCATGTTCTACTACTGAGACTGAGAAGTTTTAAGGCTGACACCAGTCACAAGACAGGGGGCTCTAATTATAAAGGAGGAAGCAATAGTAGCCCTTGGTGAGAGAAGAGGCTTCATGTAACTCTCAAGACTAGCTAGTACCTCTGTTAAATTAGTTTCCAAGCATCTCCTCTGCCCTTGCATGAACAGTGGAGGGATGAGTAGAGACAGGGCATCCATGAAGGGGTAATATTGTAGTGCAGACCCCAATTCATGGAATAACAATAATAATTATTAGACATGGAGAGAAGCTAATTATCACCGCTTATAAAACTGAGTCCCCTGCCCCTAATACTTGTGGGGGGGTGCTCCTCTCATCTACTTGCCCAACCCAAGAAGTCTGCTTGCACAATAGCTTCTGCCAGACGGCTAGGAGGCTACTCCTGGGTTAGGAAAGCTTGAGAGCCACTCCTGCTCATGAGCAGGAAGCTTCATATTGCCTGTAGTTTAACCATGACATTCACAGGAAGAACCTAAAACCTTTTTAAAAACTGACATGGGACTTCAAAACTAGGGGTTTGAAGTTTACATTCTTAGCCAGGCTATGTAACTCCTTGGCTGCACTACGGCTAGCCTATTAAAGATTGGCTTGCTCCACTCCAACCTGCATAAAGTGAGCTGAGAAGCACACTTCCAGGGCTGTGTGCTGGGAGTGGGGGCAGCTCTGATGGAAGGGGAAAAGCCAAGGGCCCTACCCACTTTCCTCAAAGGCACCAGGAATGGGGGTGGAGGAAAACCTTCTCTCCCTCTTCTTATGAGCTATCTCCTTTGCCTGCCTCAAGGAGGTGGTACAAGAGGCTTCATCCCACATTCCTCCTCAGAGGAGTGGACAGCATAGGCCATTGTTCTCTGGTGGAAGTGTGATGCCATGTGACCAAGATGGCAGCGTCCATGTTGGAGGAAAAGGCCTCTGCCTCTTCCCATGTGGCCTTGGCATAAGCATTCAAGAGTGATGCCACCAGGTCCCAGGGGGAACCACTGTGCATTTCCCAGGCCGTGACAGAGTCTCCCCTTCCCATTGGGGTCCCCTGTGCCATTGGAGAGGGGGGAGAGGAACCAAGCACCTAGCTTAGGAGCAGCCTTCCTCTAAAGAGGGCCCGCCCTTGGAAGAGAGGGGGTCCTGTGCCTTGCCCTTCCCCCGTTTCCTGCTCCCAGAATGCTCCTCACAGTCTAGTCTGGCTGTCACAGCAGCCACTAATGCCTCAGTCTCCTTGGCCACCAGTTCCTGGACCCAAGCCGAGTGATCTGGAGTTGCCTCCCCCCAAACATGCACCATAGGGGCCCCTTGGGCACTCATGTGTCCGTCAGTCCCAGCATGTGTGTCACATCCATGCTCCCGGCTCCCAACTGGTCGGGGTGACACTGGATGATGCAGTTGTTGTGGCAGCCACAACTGCCGCAGTCTCCCTGGCCACCAGACCTTGGACCCAGGCAGAGATCTGGAGTCGCCTTCCCACAAACAAGGGGCCATAGGGGCCCACTGGGCACTCACATGTCTGTTCCGCGCATTCTGAGCTTCGTCCATGCTCCCGGGCCCAGTGGGTTCGGGTGACACTGGACAGAATGGCTGCAGTCCGAGAGCGAGTTGGTCTCCAGCTCCCTGGACCCAGGATCACCCTCCATGGGGATGTCCTGTGCTGCTCCAGTGGCTGGGCTTGCTCCTGCACTAGGTGAGGGAAGCATAGCCAGGGGGTGATCAGGTTGCCTGGCTGCTCCCTTAGTCTTGTCTGCCTTCTTCAGCGTGGCAACCAGGGAGAGCGACTGCTGCGGACACTCCAACTCCACTTAAAGGTGAGGAGTGGGGGCGGGGTGGGAGAGCAAAGTTCTGAAGAGGAAAGGAGAGAGAGAGAGAGAAAGCTTTTTTTTTTAAAGGAGAGGTGAAATAATGAAAGGAGAAAGAGACAGAAGGGAGATATGGAGGAAGAAAGTGGTCTGGAGTAGGTCCCTGTGGTTGGGAAGGAGCTCACAGTGAGACGTCCTACTGAAGTGAAGGCAGGAAGCTAAACTGACCTTCCAGGGGTGGCTCCTCCCCTGGGGCTACCCAGAAGGCTGTTTTTTTCTTTACTTCCTGCCTACCTAGAGCGATGGGAGGAGCCAACCCAAGTGTTCAGGATGTTCTGAGCCCATTTAGTATGAAGTGTACAAGTAAAATTTTTCCACGCTGTTTCCATCCACCGCCATGACAAGTGCCTTGTCAGTGTCCTACTGCTCCAGTTTAGAGTTCCATATTATCATGAAAGTTCCAATTTTTATGAAGCAAGTTGCTGTCTTTTCTGTTAATACTTAATTGACCCCCCCCCACACACACACACCTAGGTTTGGTTTAAAGTGATGCCTACTGCTTGTGACATTTAAGATGTATAAATGGACTGAATTTCAGCTTCTGGGTTGGAGAATTTTTCTTTCTGGTGTTGTGCATTAAGAGTCCTGGCTATTGCACCAAGACCTAGACCATGCTCCCATCTCAACAGGTGGCACCTCATTAGGAAGCTGCTGCCAAGAAGTACAGCAAGCTACAGTATCCCCCCCCCCAACTAGGCAAATGACCCAATAACAGCAATTCTAGGAAGGGTAAACAACAAAGTATTTATATCCAGGAACAGGTCCATTATCTCAGCCACCCACCTGTGAAAGTTTTTGGTTTCTTCCTCTTCTTCTTCTTGAGGTTCTGTTTTGGTGCCACCTCAAATTCACGCAGCTCCAGTGTACTCAGTGTCATCTCCACCATTTCTAGCTGCTTTGGGCTTTGCTCTCCACTTTCTTCCTCTTTCTCTGTCCTTGCTGGGGAGACTATAAGAAAGAGGAGGGATAGATCAGTCTATCGTTCTCACTGCCAGGCAAAGAAAGGTGGGATCATTAGGTATACAGTTGTCCCTTGACATTCGCGGGGGTTACGTTCCACGGACCCCCGCGAATGTAAAAAAACCGCGAATATGGATTGCCCTCCCCGGGGCCTTCACGGAGCCTTCGAAGGCTCCGTGAAGGCCTCCGCGGCCTCCCCCCACCCTCCCCAGGCCTTCACGGAGCCTTCCAAGGCTCCGTGAAGGCCTCCCCCCACCCTCCCCCTCCCTCCCCGGGGCCTTCACGGAGTCTTTCAAGGCTCCGTGAAGGCCTCCGCAGCCTCCCCCCACCCTCCCCAGCCCTTCACGGAGCCTTCCAAGGCTCCGTGAAGGCCTCCCCCCACCCTCCCCCTACCTCCCCGGGGCCTTCACGGAGCCTTTCAAGGCTCCGTGAAGGCCTCCGCGGCCTCCCCCCACCCTCCCCAGCCCTTCTCGGAGCCTTCCAAGGCTCCGGGAAGGCCTCCCCCCACCCTCCCCGGGGCCTCCCCCCACCCTCCCCAGCCCTTCACGGAGCCTTCCAAGGCTCCGGGAAGGCCTCCCCCCACCCTCCCCAGGCCTTCACGGGGCCTCTGGGGGGTCTCCAAAAGCCCCGTGAATGCCTAGCCGGCCCTCCCGGCTCCTTCCCACAGCTTTCAAGGGGCCTCCGGAGGCCCCTTTTCGCGGTTTTGGGGGGGCCCGGGGGGGCCCTCCCAAAACCGCGAATAATTAAAACCGCGAATGCTGAGTTCGCGAATGTGGAGGGGCAACTGTACTGTGAATGGGGGTCTCATTAGCCAGTCAGTCCTCTCTTCACTGGATTACAACCACTACAGTTATCACACCCTCCACATTAGCAGCCTATGTCCTCATTTGGGTATTTTCCTGGCCGCAGTCCTTTTTCAGGAATTCTTCACTAAAGCCACTTGCAATCTCAGGCAGAATGCCCTGGGCTTTGGTGTCTTCAGCAATGGCCTTTCCTTTAGTAGCCTAAGAGCTGGATGTGAAAAACTACAGAAAGCATATACATTGGCTAGAAGGGCAAGGGTGGCAGGACAGGGACAGTATTCACACCCTGCACTTCAGCCAAAAAGGCTCCCAGAGCCATGGATTCTTTTTCTTTCAAAAGTGAGCTCTCCAACTCACCAGTGTCTTGACCCTGTGAAGATACTTCATCCCGATTAACTACTTTTTTCCAGCTTTTCCGAGGAGAACCAATCAAATCAGTCACTGCAGTGTCTTTTGCTGTCAAAAGAGCAAAATGGGGGGGGGGGGAATACTTTTTTAGAATATAACCTCTGGAACTTCCAGCATTTTCCTTGGCAGAAGTCTTCTTGTCTTCTTGTTTCACACTCTAACTAAAAATCTCAGTTTAGATTACACACAATATACGCCACTCCCATCAGAATCACAGTGGCACAGCTCCAGTTCACGTTCACAAGTAACAATGACAACATTTTAGCCTGGGCAGCTTAAGTTATCCAGTTACTAGAGGTGGAAACTGAAGTGCTGTCCCACACATTGTAAACTGGAATCCCCACCCATCCACTTTGGAGGAGGTAAGAGAGGACCCTATGCCCCAGAAAGAGAAAGATGGGGTGGTCATGTTAATACAATCTTCCTTCCAGAGAAAAAGATGATGCTGACAGTGCTAGTCCTGAGTCAAGTGGTCACTGTGTCTCCCTTATAGCTTCAAAAAGAATGGGACAACAATGCAAAAGCAGAAAAGAGGAAGGAAAGTTGGCATCTTTGGTCATGCCTCATGCCACAGGAGACAGCTGCAGTGGCTGCTTCACTGCCCTAAAGGAGGAAGAGGAGAGGCAGTGCATCCCTCAAAGAAAGAGGCTGCTATACTTCTGTGACTCTATTGCACCAGAGATCTTCTACAGGACCAACTACCTCTTTAATGACCTTCTTGTGCAGTAGCGATGCCAGGACACCACCTTCGTTCTCTGCCTCCTTGGGGGGGGCAGCAAAGCTGCTGCTGCCAACTTTTTCTTCTTAGGGGAGTCAGAAGCTACCATTACAGGGATGGTTGTTCTGCTCTTCCTCTTTTTGGATTGCTGGTGAGAGCAGACATTGGCAGCTTTCTGGGATGGTGGGAATGGGAAGGGTGAGCAATGCCAGCTTTCTAGGACAGCAGGGACCTTACTGTAAGGGACAACAAATTTGCTGCGCCTACCACCAAACCACCTTACTCAGCCTAAAGACAGAGCTGTACCTCATTTCAGTAAAAAGCACAAAAATAGCCAGATCCAGCAGGCAGCTGGGGATAGGATCTGGGAACTGCACGTGAAACTTTCAGAACATAGTTATTTAGAGCCAAGGAGAGTTCCAGGGAAAATTTAATCCTCTGACTGGCAAACCCTCCAATGCATTATAGGAAGAAAAGATATCCTCAATTGCTAAAAACCAAGCCTACAACAGAAACAGAATTAAGTAACTGTAGAAGAAAATTCCACTTTGTCAACAGTGTTGAAAAGGATGTGCTCACCATATACTTGCAGACTGCTCAGAACCCCATGCACCCTCTGCACCTCATGGAAGGTGGCTCTCCGAGTGCTAAAAGGAATGCCCCGGATCCGGGGATCATTTCTTTGAAGAGGGCCATTTTTGCTGCCAAAGAAATGAACCCTGTTGGTGCGAGGGGCACGAAGGAAGATACACTCTGCCTCTTGTAAATGCCCTGCCCAGTTCACCAACAACTCCTGAATATCCTGTATGAAAAGAGAATAGGTAATACTTTTGTGAACAGTTTCCATCTTGGTGTATGCCCCTGCAGCATGAGTGCACTGCAGTGAAAGTGATGCTGGGGCCCGATGCAGTATCTGGTCAATTGTCCAAGAGACTTCTGCAACAGGTATGCCTTTCCCACAGAAAATCCCCATTTTCATGCAAGCAAGAGAATGCAAGATGAAGAACCCTGTCCCCTGACATACAGGTTCTGAAGGGGGGGGGATCATGCTGCTAGCACTTCAACAATCCACCTCCCTTCCCTTGTGTTCATTACCCTGTTGTAGATGCTACTGACAAGAATCTACAGTGGGCCCTTGGTTTCAGGACCCCCCTGGATAGCAAAATCCACTCAAGTGGATGCTCAAGTCCCATTGCATACCATGTCATAGTAAGATGATGTCCCTTATATAAAATGGCAAACAGCAAGGTTTGCTTTTTGGATTAAAAAAAATATTTTAAAGCCATGGATGGTGCAATCCATAGATAACAAATCCCTGGATATGGAGGGCCAACTTTATATATACCACCCAAAGGATATTGACTGTTGTTTCTTCCCTTTATGAGGGCAGAAGGGTCTATGCAACCTCACTCTGGAAAAATAAGGCCAAAGGGTGACTAGAAAACTTTCTGTTGAGAGAAAGTGAGTCAGAGACTGCTGAGAGGAAGCGGGTCAGACACAGAGACGGAACTTAGCAGCCACTAGCGTACAGGAGTGGGGTGAACAGGATTGAGGCCAACAGGGCAGTTTGGCGGGGGTGTGGTGGAAGAGACAGCATAAAGTGAGCTTGTGACTTATACTTCTTCAGCCCCAGAGAGCTTGTGAGCTTGGGGTCTAGGCTGTGGATTGTGTGAGCTGAGAGTAGGCTTGCCTGGGGGGACTCATTAGCATTTGTTTGGTGAGCTGCTGAGAGGGCAGTGTTTGAGTGCTCATTAGCATTTGTTTGTCTGAGATTAGGAGAAGGCTTGCTTGGGGGCTCTTAGTGTTCCGTTGTGTGGTGGTGACCTTGTTGGTTGTGAGAGTTGAGTTAGAGTAGCCGCAGATCCTCTATCTGAGCACCTGATCTCAGGGAGGCAGGGCTTCTATTGAGAGGAAGTGAGTCAGAGACTGCTAAGAGGAAGTGGCTCAGAGACAGAGGGAGGACCTAGTAGCCACTAGCTCTCTATATTGCTGCAGCCCCAGTCGTTGGGGTGAAGCACACAGGATTGAGGTCAACAGGGGTGTTTGGCATGGGTGCTTGAGGGGGAGGACCTGAGTTCTGTTTTAGTGTGTATTACTGATTCTTCAATATGGATAGTGAGGGAATTGCTGCAGTCAACTGCAACAGCAGTGGTATGTTTGTCTTCTTGACTGTAGATGTGCAGAGCTACACCTGCAGCAAGTGTAAGTTGGTTGTGTTGTTGGAAGAGAAGGTCCAGCAACTTGAGGATCGATTAGCCACTCTACAGCATATTAGGGAGCAGGAGATTTTCTTAGACAGAGCAGAGAGTCTTGGTAGAGGAACACACAGAGGATGTCTCCCTGGAGGAGGTTAGTTCTGAGACACAGGAGGTTGACGTTTGGAAGAATGTGACTCGTAGAAGCAGAAGGAGCAGGGGCTATTCTATGAGTTTAGCACTACAGAATCGTTTTGACGCTCTCTAAGAGTGATGATAAGGAACAGGAAGGAGAGCAGCAGAATCAGGCCTCATAGAATGTGCGTGAGACCTTGGAAGGCTCAGCACACAGACTGGACTCTGCCAATCCTTGGAGGAGGTGAGTGGTAGTGGTAGGGGACGCCCTGCTAAGGGGTACAGAATCAGTAGTTTGTGGGCCTGATATGCTGTTTCGAGAGGTGTGCTGCCTCCCTGGGGAGAAAATTTGCAATGTAACGGAGAGGCTGACACAACTTGTCAAGCCCACTGACTATTATCCTTTCCTTGGTCCACGTGGGAACCAATGATACTGCAAGGCATAGCCTTCAGAATATCAAAAGGGATTATGAGGCCCTGGGTAGGAAGGACCTGAATGCACAGGTAGGCATTTCATCTGTCCTTCCAGTGGAAGGGCATGGCCCAGAAAGGGAAAGAAAGACAGTGGTGGTGAACAACTAGCTGTGCAGATGGTGCCACCAGGAACAGTTTGGCTTCCTGGACCATGGGGTGCGGTTTCAGGGAGGTGGACCTCTGGCAAGGGATGGGTTGCACCTCACAGCAGTTGGCAGGAACATTTTTGCTAAGAGAGTCTGAAAGCTCTGATCAGGAGGGCTTTAAACTGAGTTATGTGGGGGAGGGAGACAGTATTCATGAGGACAGGAGTTCATCAAGTGCTGGAGATAATAGCCCAAATGTTATACAGAGATATATATACAAATCTATCTATCTATCTGTCTGTCTATCTGTCTATCTGTCTATGACAAATAGTACAAGAGCCCAACAGTGAGAGGACTAAAACCTTTAAAAGGCAGATGGGGGAATGGTCCATGGTCTTACATGTCTCTATACTAATGCACAGAGCATGGGAAATAAACAGGATGAACTTGAACTCTTAGCACAGCAAAACAAATATGATATAATAGGCATCACTGAAACCTGGTGGGATGAGTCTCATGATTGGAATGTACTAATAGAGGGGTATAACCTATTTCAGACAAATAGACCAAACAGGAAGGGAGGTGGAGTAGCATTACAGTCGTCCCTTCACATTCGCAGGGGTTAGGTTCAGAAGACCCCCACAAATGTGAAAAATCCGCGAATAATAACAGCCCCCCCCGCCCTCCTGAAAGTGGCAACGGGGCCTTCAGAGGCCCTGTCACCACTTTCCCCCCGCCCTCCCGAAAGTGGCAACGGGGTTTCAGAGGCCCCGTCACCATTTCCCCCCCTCCCCAGAGTGGCAAACCGCAAATATGCGGAACCGCAAGTGTGGAGGTCGCGAATGTGTACGTTAAAGATGTGTACACCTGTGAACAGATCCATGACTTAAATCCTGGGGGCCAGGTTGAGAGCATGGGTAAAACTGAGGGGGAGAGAAATGACAGGGATGTCATTGTGAGGCTCTACTACAGACCTCCAAGCCAAACTGAGGACTTGGATGATGCCTTCCTGGAACAGATGACCACACATTCAGAAAGGAGAAATGTAGTAGCAATGGGGGATTTCAACTATCCTGATATTTGTCATAACCAATAGTGATAATCTAGTTAATGGGGTGGAAGTGGCAGGATTCTTAGGTGGGAATGACCATGTTCTCCTAGGAGTTTGTTCTACAGCAGAAAGGGGAAGCTAAGCGTAGTCAGACACACATTCTAGACTTTATGAAAGCTGATTTCAGTAAACTTAGGGAAATACTGGGGGTTATCCCCTGGTCAGGAATACTAAAAGAGAAGGGAGTACATGATGGGTGGTGTTTTTTTTTTTTAAAAAAAATGAAATACTGAACGCTCAGTTTCAAACAGTTCCAATGAGGAGGAAACCAGGATGGATGTCTAAAGAACTTTCTACTGAGCTAAGATTTAAATGGGACATATACAAGAAATGGAAAAAGGGGGGAATCACCAAAGAAGAATTCAAATAAATAGCCAGCTCATATAGGGCGAAAGTCAGAAAAGCTAAAGAACAGATGGAGCTCAGGCTTGCTAGAGAGGTTAAAAACAATAAAAAGGGCTTTTTTTAGTTATGTCCGTAGTGAAAGGAAGAACAAGGAAATGGTAGGGCCATTGTGTGGAAGAGATTATGAAATGCTAACAGGGGACAGAGAAAAGGCAAAATTGCTCAACACCTTCTTTGCCTTAGTCTTCTCCCAAAAGGAGAACAGTGCTCAACCTGGGGGAAATGGAGCAGATGATGCAGTGGGGGAAAATGCAGCATAGAATTGGTAAAGAGATAGTTCAAGAACACCTGGCCAGTATAAATGAGTTCAAGTCTCCAGGGCCAGATGAACTACATCCAAGGGTATTAAAAGAACTAGCAGAAGTAATCTCAGAACCACGGTCAATAATTTTTGAGAATTCTTGGCGAACAGGAGAGGTCCCAGCAGACTGGAAGAGCGCAAATGTTATCCCCATCTTTAAAAGCGGGGGGGGGGGGGGAAGAGGGGAAGAAGATCCAAATACCAGGAAACATTCTAGGGCAGATCATTAAACAGACAGTCTGTAAGCACTTAGAAAGGAATGCCATGATCACTAAAAGTCAACATGGATTTCTCAAAAACAAGTCATGCCAGACTAATCTTATCTGTTTTTTTTTATAGTTACAAACTTGGTAGATGAAGGGAATGCTGTGGATGTAGTGTATCTTGATTTCAGTAAGGCATTTGACAAGGTCCCCCATGATATCCTTGCAAAAAAAAGTTAGCAATATTTGGGCTAGACAATGCGACCACTAGGTGGATTTGCAATTGGTTGATTGACAGAACCCAAAGGGTAGTCAATGGCTCCTCTTCATCATAGAGAGAAGTGACTAGTTGGGTACCACAGGATTCTGTCCTGGGCTCAGTGCTATTCAACATCTTTATCAATGACTTGGGTGAAGGAATAGAGGGCATGTTCATCAAGTTTGCAGATGACACTAAATTAGGAGGGGTAGCTAATACCCCAAAGGACAGGATCAGAATTCAAAATGACCTAAACAGATTAGAAAGCTGGAAACTAACAAAATGAATTTCAACAGGGAGAAATGTAGGATACTACACTTGGGCAGTAAAAATGAAATGCACAGATATAGGATGGGTGATACCTGGCTTGATGGCAATACATGCAAAAGGGATCTAGGAGTCTTAGTAGACCACAAGCTGAATACAAGTCAGCAGTGTGATGCGGCAGCTAAAAAAGCCAATGTGATTCTAGGCTACATCAATAGGAGTATAGTGTCTAGATCAAGGGAAATAATAGCGCCACTCTATTCTGCTTTGGTTAGACCTCACCTGGAATACTGTGTCCAGTTCTGGGCACCACAATTCAAAAAGGCTATTGACAAATTGAAATGTGTCCAGAGGAGGGCGACCAAAATGGTGGGAGGTCTGGAAGCCATGCCCTATGAGGAACAGCTCAGGGAGCTGGGTACGGAGGGCGACCAAAACAGTGGGAGGTCTGGAAGCCATGCCCTATGAGGAGCAGCTTAGGGAGCTGGGTATGCTTAGCCTGGGGAAGAGAAGGTTGTGACATAATAGTCATGTTTAAATATTTGAAGGGATGTCATACTGAGGATGGAGCAAGTTTGTTTTCTGCTGCTCCAGAGACTAGGATACAGAGCAATGAATTCAAACTATAGGAAAAGAGATTCCATCTAAACATTAGGAGGAACTTCCTGACAGTAAGAGCTGTTCGGCAGTGGAATACACTGCCTCGTAGTATGGCGGAGTCTCCTTCTTTGGAGGTTTTTAAACAGAGGCTGGATGGCCATCTGTCGGGAATGATTTGATAGTGTGTTCCTGCATGGCAGGGGATTGGACTGGATGGCCCTTGTGGTCTCTTCTAACTCTATGATTCTATCTTCTATGATTGGGTATTTGTTGGAGTGCATGACAATAAAAATTAAATTTTTTTAAAGATTCCAGGGAGCAAGCACTTAGGGAATATCTTCTTGAGAAACAGAGTTAAGCAAAGACACAAAGCAGACCAGACTCAATTTGCATTTGTAAGTATTCTGAATCACCCATCATTAAAGCCACTCAGACAAATTAAAGACAATAAAGATGTTTGCTTAAAAATGCGTATCAATGCGTTTAGGGAAGGTATGGCAATCTACATATTTTAAGCAAGCCTAGGTCCTTAACTAACTAAAAAGATTTTCAGGGTAATAGACTCATGAATCCTGGGAGTTTCAGGTTAGGATAGGATAAACAAATCAGGAGTTTCTAAGTATTACAGCAGTAACATCCATATTTCTTTATTCTTCAGGAAAAGGGTGAATGCGGGTAAGGAAGAGCTCATCTCTCTTCTTCGTGCATGGGGGTCAGATGAGTGGATATAAGGGAAGAGAATGGAGAACCTCATGCTTGAAGCTTCTCTCCCCAAGAGAGTGAACAAAGGATCATAAAGTATTTAAATCAATGAGGTCATGTCATGAATGACTCAACAGTCACCCCATAGCTACAAATGGCTGAGATAGTTTGAGGAGAAGGGGGGGTATGAAGAATGCTACATTTCCCACAGTATTCCTGCATAGCAAGGGGCTGGACTAGATGGCCCTTGTGGTCTCTTTCAACTCTGTGATTCTGTGAAACAGCTAGATCCCTCCTGCACTTCTCTGGTTGCTTTAGAGACCTTACCTTGAGCAGAGCAGCTTCATTATAGCGCCGCAGTGATGCCCCAGCAGATTTGGGCATAGAGCCTTGAGCATCCCTCACCCCTTGGGCTGTACCCCTGCGGGCTCGCACTGTGTACCGATGAAAAGTCTTATGTTCCAGTACTTCATTCCTAGGAAGAAAGTGAAGATAAGTGTACAGCAGAAGCCAACACCTAAGTCATTTAGGAATGATACATAGCCAAGAAGGGCTCAGGATTTATCTACAACTTCAAAGTGCCCCCCCGGTGGAGTAGACAACTGGGAAAGTTCCGTCCTCTTTATGTAAATATGTATAACATGCACTCCCTTTCCTACTTTGTCAATCTTCTCCTTTATGTGAGCTGCTATGAGCTGGTCTAGAACAAGAGTAAGGAAACTTTTGCCACCTAAGAAACAAATTCAATTTCAGATAAATTTTCAGGGGCCACATTCTAGCAATGCAAAAGGGGAAAAGGCAGGACCAAACAGACCACCATATTTTAGCTTAAAGTGTTTACTAGCAGCAGCTAAGCTTAAGAAAGGCACTCAGCCTTCCACAATGGGAGAAAAACCATACAAAAGTTAGGAAACAATGGTGTCATAGGAAGTGGATGCAGCCATCTGGAGACCCTAGAAAGGCAGTTTGGGACTCCAGGAGGGCTGGACTCGCCCCAGGTTCTCCATCTTCCTAATTAACAATGCCCTCAAATCATTGTGTCTTTCAGTCTGCCACCAGACACACTCTAAGAAAGTTTCTCCAACTCATTAAGGATCTCCATGGTAGCCAGCATTCTTACCCCTTAAATACAGCTCCAGCAAAGTGTCCCCCACCAGCCATTAGAATAACCCAGGTGATCCTGGGGCTTTGCTTCTGAAGGGATGCCACTAACTCTGCAGGATGTTCCATAGTGCCCTGAAGATACACAAGATACTTTTTGGTTAGGGAGGAGACACAGAATTAGTGATGAGACATTTTCAGCCTGGCAGTTAAACAGGAATGGACATAGTGTTATCTGGACCTGCAGAAGAGCGCAGACAGCACTGTACAAAAGCTGTATTTCTGCCTATGAGAAATCCTGCAGGGGTTCAAACCACATCTAAGTAAACTGTAAAAACTGTAACCTCGCAGATTAACAGCAACACACTCAGGAACAGCCCCAAACTGGCTAATATTACAATACCACACTGAGACTCAAAATGCTTTGGAAGGACTTTGGCAATTAAAGCAGGAAGGTAGGTGAGAGATTTAAGCTTGACAGCAGTTGGTTATACTGCAACACAGACAAGTAGTTTTTTGAGAGCTGGCCATAATGTGGCCCTCTGTGGGGTCATCACAGGCAACTAGTAACTACAGTAGGAAAAGGAAGAAAGCTAGGAAAGGAACAATGTCTAGTGGGTTCTTTGGTTTGGTGTACTACAACATGCCTTCGTAGTGTTCAGCACACAGCGATAGACTGCAATAAGCTGGCCTTGGGAATTTTTGAATAGAACTCGCTGAGAACGTGGCGGATGTGTTGAGGGGCTCTGATATCCATTTCCTTTGTCTTCACTGTTCTGGTAAGATGAGGGCTCAGATTCATTGTCTGAGTCAAAGTCACTGGAATCCGAGCCAGAGATGCTGGAGACATCACCTGTGTACCAAGATAGTGACAGAAGATCACAAAACGAATGATCCTGCCTCTGAAGTTTACTTCTTACCCACATAGGAAGAAAAGTGTTCCTGCACAAGGGAGACTGTCTACATTAGGAAGGATGAAAAACTTCCTGCTTAAGATAAATCAGGACTCCAGTGGAATGGACACACATGCCTAGATCTAGAAAACCAAGCAGCTCAGCATATTTCCTTACCAGTTCAGTGTCACCAGAGTCAAATGGAAGAGGTGCAAGCGTTACTATAATAAGAAATTATTAAATGAATCAATGCCCCACACAGAATAAAATTAAGTATAAAGGCAGCCATCAGGGACTAGGTAATCATTCCTATGTGTCTAGCTCTAAATGAACAACTCTAGAGCTAGATGCTTGAAGGCTTTGGCTGAGATCCTATATCAATCAGGTGGAGAACAATGTTCCACTTCTATAGTTCTATATCCTCCACTCAATCCCAGCAGTTGTCAAACACTGAGAGTGGCTGCTGCTGCATACTGTTGGAGAGGGGAGGAAATTCAGACCATGAAAAAGCAGCTGGTCTCAGCTTGGAGGGGGAAGAAATAAGGGTGTGCTCACAAATTAAGTGTACCCTCCTTTTCTTTTCCCTGGGAGCTCAGAGCAGTTGTATCTTCCTCATCTGGAATGCTTCCCCAATCTTTCCCCTTCCCACTGGTAAGCAGGCTTTGGATGGAGCACAAAAGGCAACAGAATCTCTCCCTGTGTCCCATCCAAAAAGAGACACATGTATGCACAGGCTACACTTATGCACCACCATTTGTATGAGTCAGGGCAACACTTTGTCATGAGCTAGGGTTCATGAGCACCACCACATGCAGAAAATGCTTAAGCAATAGCTAGTGCAAACCATGTACCTGCATGAGTCTTCACCTCAAATTCTTCAGCTGTGAGCATCTGGCGGCCCAGGAGTCGCTGCTTTAAGTTGAAGCGGTGCCAGTCTAGCCGATAATGCTCGGTCTAATTAGAGAAATAGTGACAGAGAGATGCCACACATAGGAGACAATAGCAACTGGTTCAATGTTTGGCATATACACCAGACTAAGCTAGGCAAAATAATCTCTCTGCAATGAGCTCAGAATACCTAATTCTTGAGTGAAAACATGCAGTATCAAGGTCAGCCCAAAATAGACGCTACCTATCTGTCCTTTGTCTACAGAATTACAAATTTTATCACTACCATTGAAGTGATGCTTAGGACAAGAAGCTCCTGAATATCATCTGAGGATAAGACATGACAGGATTTTTCATCATTTTGTTTGGGGGAAAAACACCTTTGAAGGAAAATCATTCATCAGTACCTACCTGCTCTTCTCGACTGTCAAAACTCCTTGAGCAGGCAGAGCAATACATCCGGTCTGACACCTCCAGGACCATACTAGGTCGATCTGGGCTTTCAGTTACTGTGGAGAACAAGAATAGCCACAGATACAGAAATAAATACAGACATCACATGTAAGTTGTGCAAATAGTCATCTAATGCAGTTGACAAACACAAAGATAAGAGATGCACATTTTCTCAAATTCAGAAGGACTCAAAAATGCACAAGACATTTTGTGAAACAAGTATACAAAGATTAATACAGGAAAACAAAATTTAGGAAAAGAGAGAGTGTGTGTGTTTGTATATATTAATATTTTTACATTGGACTACTCAAGAATTTTAATACCTGAACTGAAAGAATTACAGACAGAATATGTGAACTTCAAGAATGGCCAGGAAAAACCAGATTCTTAAAACTGGTTTTAACTAGTTGACCAAGATGCCAATGTTGTATATCAATGATGTCACATGATGATATTGGTGAGTTAATGTGCTATACTGTACTGTATTGTTGTTAAGGGGAAATAAAAAGCTTTTGCTTCTGGTTTTAGATGAACCAGTGTTTCTGTGACATCTCAGGCAGCTATTTGTTCACACCAGAGTTGGAGAAGCTCTAGCTCTTAAAATATTGACAAATTATTATTCCCATCATTCTTCATGTTGGCTAGGATAGCTAGATCCAAGTTGGGAGTTCAATAACTTCTAGGGACCACAAATCCCCAACCCTAATTTAAATTAAGAACAAGCCAGAATGTGAAACCATGGCTTGAGCCTGGCTTGATCTCACTAAGCACAGTTTCATCTGAGGGTAACATGTAACAGGATTCTTGCATCACATTGTTTCAACAAAAAACAAAATCATTCAGCACTATCAACCTGCTCTTCTTGACTGTCAGAAGTCCTCAAGCAGGCTTTTTCTGTGAGTTCAGATATCAAAATGAACAGTAATTACTTTAAAAGCAGAAGTGACAGCTCTTGATGACCTCCTCTGTACATGAAAGAAAAAGGGAAAGTAAAAGGCCAGAAAGTATAATTCCTCATGACATCTAAACTGGAATATTGATGCAGAGCAACTCTTTATAGCCAGTTTATTTTCTCCAAGAAAGGATCAATAAGCTAATTTGCCATTTCTTAGGTGAGAATTAGCCTATTACAGCTAGCTTTCTCTTGAAATAATGCGAACCTACAGAACTGCTCCTCTGAAAAGTTTGCTCCAGAAAATTAAAATGGATAAGCAATTTAAGAATAGTGAAGGTGCTTTCTTGTCTACTTATGCCACACATTCCTTCTGATCCAACCTCCCAGAGGGCTTTTTCGGTAATTGCCCCCAAATTGTGGAATGACCTGCCGAACGAGATCCATCAGATGACAAGCCTGAGTGGCTTTAAAAAAGCACTAAAGACGGATCTCTTTCGGCAGGCCTTTCCTAATTAGATCCCGGCCTCAGGGGATCCTGGCCTCTTTTAGTCCGCTGGCTATTTATTGTATTTATTGTTTTTAAATCTGATTTTAGACAGTTGCTTTTAATTTATATTTGTTTAATATTTATGGGGGAGGGTGGGGATGGGGGGTGTTTAGAGATTTTTATCTGTATTGTATTTTAATTTTTGTAAGCCGCCCTGATTGTTTTAACAGAGAGGCGGGGTATAAATAATAATAATAATTATTATTATTATTATTATCTTTATCTCAAAATATTATGCAACCCATCTGCAGTGAGTGCATTTGATGACCCCAAATTACCCAAAAGCCTGGCTATAGGAACATTTGAATCCAGAAGATTTGTTAATGTGTATCCTGAGAACACAGACCTATATTGTGTACCCACAGATATATAGTAATTTGAACCACAGCTTTTCATTTGATATAAATGGACTGAGCCAAAAGTTTGGAAAAATTATCTTCTGGCTTCAGTTAACCTCTCCTTTGTAACAGAAAATGATTGGTTGAAACCTTATCCCAGGACTGAGAAAGCAGCAGTTCCTGGTACCTTTGATCTGGCCTCCTTGATTAGTGCCAACACCCTATAGTGAGGTATTTATTTATTTATTTATTTATACCCCTGCTTTCCCCTAAAACTGAGGTGCAAGACAGCTTAGAAGTTAAAACACAATATAGTAAAAATATACAAAAAATGGAATTACTGTCATTAAAATGGAATTTAATTGCCAGTCTGCGAGCTACTGGCTGCTGGTCTGAAATGAGCTTCCAAGAAACTATGGAAGAAGGTAATTGTCAGGATTGGTCCCGTACGTCACCTTTTCCTGCCAAATTCAGTTTTGCCATATAATCTTATGGCTAATTATATTTGCATTTTTCTGTGCTTATTAATGAGTATGTAGCCTGACTGTAAAAGGGAGCATGTGCTCTGTGTCTGTAATGGTTTGATAAGCACTGCAGCTGGGTCTCAACTCTGGGAAAAACAGGCTGAGCCCTGGTATGGTGGGAAATGCGAGTGGGGATGATGGGTAGTGAATGACTGTATAGCTTGCCAGATTTTATGGATTGGAATATGTTTTAGTATATTGTTTGTCAGTTAGGTTTCATTCTGAGCAAAGAACTTGTAGGGATAGCTCTTTGGATTACTGTGACAATAAAGTTTTCTGTTTTGAACTCTGAAACTGCTAGTCGCTGAGTCTGGGTAATGCCAGTACATGACAGTAATAACATGGCACAAATGGTACTGATTCCCTGAAAAATGGGGCGGGGGATGCTAATCTACCACTTCACATAGCTTGAGAAGCACTAAAGTAGAGAATTCAAAAATAAAGAGCCCCCACATTTGTTGAGCAGTGACTGAAGAGCCAGAATCTTTTCTCAGTTATGTAGCCCTTTAAAAGTATTAATAACCTGAAACTGCTACAGAGGTGACATCTCCTGTTGATTCAGTGACAAGGCAAAGTCCATCCATTAAAGAGGCATTCTGAGCAGCCTCAAACACAGACAACGTCTCAGCAGGCTTCATGATCTGAGAAGGGGGAAAAGACAATCAACAAGTCTTGAAGGGAGTATAGTACATAATAACAGCTAGCTTTATGGTTGACATCCTCTAGATTCAATGGGGAAACTGATACCTCAACACGGAGTTTTGAAACTGACACTACTATTACCTCTCTTCTCCAAGGTGCAGACAGAGAGGAAGCATACCTAGGGTTTAATACCATCCCCTTTCTGGCTGAAATCCTCTATCTGTAAATTAATATCATGGTACAATTTCTCAACAGTTTTTCCTGACAGAGAAATACAGCAATGGAGAAAGATGCACTTGTTAAATTTCTGCACGCTCCTTTGAGAACAATGGCAAAAAAAAAAAAAAAAAAACCCTACTGTTAAGTTACCCTCCTTAAGTGAGGAGGCCCCAAATATCAACAAACCTAATAGCTATGAAAGCTTTTCTTTTCATCCTATTTTTCTTTAGCAAAGATTCTCAGATATTTAGCTAATCTGAAGCTTGAACTTCCTATGCTTTAGGAAAAAGGCACAGGAGACGTACAAGGAAAAGAAAAAAAATATTAGGAGCACCTGGAAAATTACTATACTTTTCAATGCACTGACAGAATAGCTGGTGATCTGTAAAGGCTTTGCCACCATCATTTTTGCCAGCATCCTCTCACTCACCCATAGAAGCACCGCATCTGGGGACTGATGTACCACCAAGAACCTTGAACAGATTAAAGAACCAACCGCTACAGGAATTCTATAGCAGCCATATTCAGCAGTAAAGATGAGGAAACATACCATATACCAGTGGTTTTTAACCTGGGGTCCAGGGACCCCCAGGGGCCTGCAATGTCCTGCAAAGTTGCTTGGCCCACCTCCTCCCTTCAGTGAAGTGGCCACATGACAGGAACCAAGGCACTGACTGGCTGGCTTGGCCTGCACATTGCCATACAACCCACTCCAGCCATAAACTTGCAGGAAGAAGTAGGAAAAAAAGTCTTCCCTCCCCCTTCAGTGCCTCTGAGGGAAGGTTTCATGGATGCTGTCATTGTAGGTTTCTGCAATTTTGAACCCAACCAGATGTTGTTGGACTACAACGCTCTCACCATCACTCTCAGGGGATGATGGGAACTGCAGTCCAACAACTGGAGAGCAAAGGTTTAGAACGGCTACCCACTCGTAACCCAAGCATTTCAAGAAGTCCCTCCTCAAGAGGAGACGACCTACCGCTCCCGAAGCCACTCACCGACTGACACACTCGACGAGTACTTAACGGAGGGCATACGTCACTTCCATATACTGTACTTCCTTATACGTCACTTCCGTTCCTCGCGGAATTCCCACAGGAGGCGATCCTTTCCGACCCACCTCCTCACCCCACCGCCGCTTTCCCATTGGCCCACCTGGACTCCTCCACCTCTCTCCCTCTCGATCTCGGATTGGTGGCGGCAGCAGCCAATCCCGGAGCCGCAGGGGGACGGGAGGAGTATGAGGGACCGTCCTGGAAGTCGCGGCGGCGGAGCCCTGGCAGCGGTTACCAGGGGCGACCGTAGAGGTGAGCAGCGCTGCGCCCGTGAAGGGGGTCGGGGGCCTCCTGGGGAGGAAACTAGCCCACACTCTGGTCGCCCCCTCCTTGCGACGGGCCTGCCTTTCTTTCTTTCGTTCTCCCTCTTTTCCCCCATGTAAACAACCCCGAGGAGGCCCCTCCCTGCCTAAGCCCTTCTCTGCCGAAACAGGACAAGCCGGAGCTCGTCCAGAGGAGGGCGACCAAAATGGTGGGAAGTGTGGAGGCCATGCCCTCTGAGGAGCGGCTGAGGGAGCTGGGCACGTTTAGCCCGGAGAAGAGAAGGTTGAGAGGGGACATGATAGCCATGTTTAAATATTTGAAGGGATGTCATACTGAGGAAGGAGCAAGCTTGTTTTCTGCAGCTCCAGAGACTAGGACACAGAGCAATGGGTTCAAACTCCAGGAAAAGAGATTCCACCTAAACATCAGGAAGAGCTACCTGACAGTCAGAGCTGTTCGGAAGTGGAATACACAGCCTTGGGTTGTGGTGGAATCTCCTTTGGAGGTTTTTAAATAGAGGCTGGATTGCCATCTGTTGGGAATGATTTGATTGTATGTTCCTGCATGGCAAAATGGGGTTGGACTAGATGGCCCTTGTGGTCTCTTCCAACTCTATGATTCTATGGTAAGGGTAAACTAATGAGGGTTGTTGACAGGTTCGAGGTTGCCAGCCTTGGCAGATGGGATTAGCCAGGTATATGCGCCTTCAGTTGCCTTGCAAATTAACATTTCTTTCCAATTTAGATGGCCTCTCCTTAAGTGCATTCCTGACTTCCTGACAGTAAGAGCTGTTTGGCAGTGGGATATGCTGCTTCCTGAGTGTGTGGGAGGTTTTTAAACAGAAGCTGGATGGTCATCTGTCAGGGATGCTTTGATTGTGTATTCCTGCATGGCAGAATAGGCTTCGACTGGATGGCCCTTGTGGTCTCTTCCAACTTTAGCATTCTATGATGCTAAGACAGCCTGGAATAAACTGCTTGAAACCATCTAGCCCACTCAGCTCTGCTTCCCTGTTGCCCTCCTCCTCCTCTGTTCAGTGGTGCTGCTTTTCCACTGTAGAGGGGATCCAGGAAGAAGGTCCACCCCACTCCCAGCCCATCCTAGTGGGTTAGAGCCCTTAAAGGGATCACTGCACAAAGTGGCTTTGCTCACTTGGACCAAGGAGCCTCCCACCCTCTGACTCTGGGTGTCACTAAAGGAGAATCAACCTCCCCAAAGGGGAAGGGAGGGCAAGAAGCCTGAGAAGGAGAAAGAAGGCTGTAACTGTCACAGGGTGCTGAGTGAGCCTCAAGGGTTATCCTTTTTCCAGGGAAGCATCTCTGTTAGCCTGTTGCATCAAAATCAACAGAGTCCCATGGCACTTTAAACGTCTACCTAATTTATTATGTTATAAACTTTTGTGGACTGCATTACCCAGACCATCACCTCCCTATGAACATTTCCAGTATAGGTCATGCCTTTTTCTTCCAGACACTGCCCTACAGGGAGGAAGAAACACAGTGGAGAACTGAGAGGCCACCATGCTACTTAGGTGTCCACACCATAGTACTAGTCATGCATTCCTGTAGCATTAGGGAGGGATGGAACAGGTGAGTGACTTTTTTTTTTTTTGCTGCGGGATGGGCTTCCTTTGTTGTTCTATTATTGGCTGAATTGTGGTAGCTGCACATCAGGTTAGTTGGGTGTGCCTTCCACCTTTGGGCATTGCTTTTATCAAAGCAAAAGTAAAGGGGCTTATCCTAAGCAAACAAGGAGAAACGTCTCAATTATGGGTGTGGTTTCTTTTATTCGCAAAACTGGCAAGCAAACACCTGTGCTCAGAATAAAGGAACATTATTTGTCCTGCTACAGTATTGGGATCCTTTAATGCAGGGGCAGGCAGGAAGGTCGATAAAGGCTGATTTCCAGTTGACCATTAACAACTGCTGGTTGATACACTAATTGCAGAGAATGCTAGGCTACCCAGAATCTTATCTCATCTAGCAAGTCGCATCATAGGGACAAGAGGATAGATGGGATCTCCTTACAGGGATTAGTTATGCCTCTTGAAAGATCATAAATATGTACTCTTCCTTTGTAAATTTAAAATATGTTCTAGACCACAAGGATTTGGTGAGGGAAAAAGACAATACATACAAGATTACATAACATAAAGTCATCTCTCATTCTGGTCATGACAGAAAAATACAATTTCTAAATACCCTCAAGGACTCTTCCATAGAAGAGTTTGTCTTGAAAATGACCAGAAGGAAGTGATCCGTGACATATTAATCCTAAATGGTGCAAGATGTAAGAATTATTGAACCAGTTGGAAACAGTGACCACACTGTTGCCCAGTTCAACATATATATGTAGATGGTAAGGCAAATATGGTCAAAGATGAAACTGATAAGAATTAGATGACCAGTAAAAAGTAAGTTCATAAAGAGAATCATGGTCTTGAGGGTTTCACAAGTTCTGCTATAATGTATCCTGCAGATCAGGGAAGGTACAACCAGCTCTAAGTAGATGCCAGCATAGTTAAAAAGCAGAGACAGGCTATGAAAGACAAGAAGGCTTCCTTCAGAAATAGTCCTTCCACA
Organism: Gambelia wislizenii; assembly: GCA_030847615.1. Lineage (NCBI taxonomy): Eukaryota > Metazoa > Chordata > Lepidosauria > Squamata > Crotaphytidae > Gambelia > Gambelia wislizenii. Next base: position 334,633,327 of record JAUMIR010000001.1, on the reverse strand, counting down.
AATAAAGAGAACCAAAAGGGAAAGAATGCAAGCAAGCAGTTAAGGATACAAAAGAGAGAGAGATAAATTTGAGGACATTAGGATCAGCAATAAAAATATTTAAATACATTAGAAGTAGAAAACAGCTATGAGTACAGCTAGAATTGTATTGTTATAATGACAAGGGAGTTAAAGTATGCTAAACGAGGATAAGAAAATTGCACAAAATGAATTATTTTATCTGTTTTTTTCTATGAAGGTTATAGAACAAAGCCCAAGTCTGAATTCACTTGTTCAAGAATGCTGTCTGAAAAATTGAAGCATGTGATGTTCTAGGCTTTGTTGACAAATGAAAATTTAACAAATCACCAGATCCTCGTAATATGTCCCTGAGAGTTGTTAATGAACTCAGATGTGAAACTGCTTATCTTAGAACAAAATTATGTCCTAAGATAGGCCTCCTGGAAAGGATTGGAAATTGGTTACTATGGCACCAATTTTTCAAAAGTGATCTGGGTGTGGGATTGTCTCAGGAAATTACAAACCAGTTAGGTTAAAATCTGACCTGGATAGCTTGCTGGAGAACAATATCAGGAGATATTTGTTACTTTCATGACTTGCATATGAGCTTCTCAGAATTAACTGATTGACCACTATGGGAAACAAAGTGCTAGACTGGGTAAGCATTATTCTGATCAAGCATTGATCTTCTGTTTTTATGTTAGTAAGCCCTGGTTATTAGATCATAGTTGTTCACAATACTGTACCAGCTATGGGTTAATCTCGTTTGATAGTGTGTGTGTATTTGTAATTCGTGTATGTGAGTTTACCTTACAACCTAAGATTTGACACCTGTTGCAAAATTAACATCCTGAGAATATGTGGGTTGCAGCTAAATAAAGGGCTTCTAGCACTACCAGTGAAAAGATATTGTACAGCTATGTTGTCTTTTCCCCCTTAATGATGTTTTCTCTGGAAAGGAAAAAGATTAAAGACATTGTTGGAAACCATGGGAAGTTACAAATTGAAGACAACGAGGTCTGGATCCTTTATACTATTCTGTGAATGAAGCAGGGTGAATGCACAATAGAAGCCCTCTTAGGAAACAATTTTCAGATATATTATGTTTGTCCATTTCATTTCTTTTTGCTTTGGATTTTACGTAGTGCGCTCTTGTCAGTGTGATGCTATTTCAAAATGTTATATTTGTTTCACTGTTGAAGTTTTTAATGTGCTTTCAATTAAAATGTGTTTTTGTTTCTGATATGTATATGTGTGTGTGTGCTTGCAGACTATTGTAAGCTACAAGCTAAACAGAAAGTGAAATTAAGAGGAGTTGTCACAAAGACCAAAGGGAGTTGACTTGAAACATACTTTTGTGTGTATGTGGGGAAAAGAATGATATTCTCGTAACAATATATGGTGAATCTGCATTCTTTCAGGTCATAAAAATGAAATTAAATGTGTCTCTTTTTATAGGTTTATAACTTATTTTTTACAGACAGCATCTTATAAATATGGGAGAAATTTAAGGCAAACATTAAAAACCCAGAGCAAAGCTGGACAAGACATCTTATGACCAGGAAGCAGTTTCCTCTGTTGCTTTTTCTACCAAGGGCAGGCATAGAGGTGAGTTGCAAAGCTTGCAGGAAAAGGAGGGGACAGGAAGGAGGAGGAGATCACCCCAGTATTTCCTGACTTCTCATTTTTACTGCTCAATTGATGTATTCATTTTTTTCCTGTCCTTAATCTTTGCTTTTCCTTGCTCTCTGCCCTTCTGTTCATTTCAGAAGGTTCTGATTTCTTAGTAAGGCTAAGAAGTTGTGACTTACTCTTGAACATAGCAATCTGGCTGATGACTTCTAGTTGTGCTACACTTCTGTTCTTTACAGTGTCTTTCCTTCCTTCAGAGCTCATGTGACACTGGATGACACCTACCTCAGTGACAGAATGGCCCACTTTGATACAGAGTATCAGCGGTTGGAAGGTTCATACAATGACTCTCCCCCTGGAGAGGAGGACTTGATGGTTCATGTCGCTGAGGGCAGCAAATGTGAGTTCAGTTGAGCTCCTAGTTTTGGTGCCAGGCAACCCACAAAGCAGTACAGAGAGTGTCTGTGCTTGGTGAAAGACTAGTCTGAGGTTGAAATCCTGTATTTATTGAAAAATACAGTACTCTATTTATCGCCTTAGCAAGTTAGCCCAGGAGTAAATCCTTATAGATTTACTGATGCTCCCTTTTCAAATAAGCGTGTTTAGGGGTATAGATTTAATTGTCTTTTTGGGACAGTGAGCTTAAGAAGGACTATGACCTGTTGTTCATCAAAGCTGGTCCCAAAGGCCAGAGGGAAATACATATACAGTACTTATTAAGTCTCTGTAGGTATGGATCACCCAACTGTGGGTGCTATCTGCAGCCCTAACATACTAAGAAATTACCCCATACCCCATTTAGCTAGTTTCTCTCTGTCCTATAAAACTGCTGTGCTAATTTTAGAATGTGTTGTTTGTTTGTTCTACCCTGTCTCTGTGTTGTAGCTCCCTGGCATCACATTGAGAATTTGGATCTCTTTTTCTCTCGTATATCCTTACCTGGTGAAAGGTCAAGAAAGATTGCATCCCAGCTTTGCAGTTTGTGGCAGTGGGAGGGGAGCTTAGTCGCATCAAAGGTGGGAATCTCTTACAAAGATCCTCCTGGCCTAACCTTCACCTCAATCCAAAGACAGGAACTTTGGAACTATCAGACAGAAAAAAGAGTTTTACCCCCAGAGAAACCAGAGAAATGTAATAGACACATGGAGGCATTGTTTTCAGTATAAATGTGGGAAGAGTGAAGAGAGTATCTAGTGCAGGTATGGGGAATGTGTGGTCTATGGGGCACAATTTGTTCTGAACCCCACTTTTGTAGCCATCCCAGGAGACCCCTGAACATCCAGTTTTTTTAAAAAATAAAATAAAATTTCATTTCTGGGCATGGTTTTTCCCCCTATCAAGCAGCTCAAAATGCCCACAAATGTGGCATTTTAGCTTTTCCAACAGCTCAAAGTGCCCACAAATGTGGCATTTTAGCTTTTCCATCCTCCAGAACTTCTTAACCCCACCTCCTCAAATGCCAAAAATTGGATAAAGACTGGCCAAAAATGACAACCTGTGTGTAGATGTGCAGGTGCAGCCCAGAGGGTGTTATAGCAGGAGCAAAAATTGCTCCCCAATGCTATTGCCCCCTCATCTAAAAACAATCTATGGAATCTGTGGAGGCTTTGTTGATAACATGATAACAAAAGACTGCATGGGTGTTTGTGGTATACCTTCCCAGTGGGATGCTTTTAAATCAAGGGACTCCTTTATGTAACTGATTGCTACTCAGTGCTAATAGCATGCCAGGTTGAACTGGTGGGGGGGGGGAGAAGGTTTCTTCTACAAACTTGAGATGAGTCTCCGATGAAGCCAGGGTGGGTTTTACAGCCAGTAGTCCAAACCATTCTCCTTGACTATGACCTTCACGTCTATAACCTGCACCAGAAGAATGGCTTCACCTGTATGCTCATTAGTGAGATCTTTGAGTTAATGTGAGTATAAACTCCATCCAGTTTCTTTGTAACTATGGTCTGCATTTACATCTTTTCATGAGCAACTTGTCAGACAAAGGGGAAAGGAGTCACAGTTTTTCATGGGGGCTGATGAGCTTTCTTTTTCCCTAATTTCCTGCCACTTAGGTTAACAGGAAAATGAATTCTAGTCTTGTACATATTTTGTTAATCTTCTAACAAAATGCAAAGTGTCTTAGGTGTGAAGGACTCAGACACCCTGGTGCCTTCTGCTGGCTTAGGTTGTTTGAAGGTGGGAGGTAGTCAATCATCTCCTCTTCCACAATGCTTCATGGTATATATTCTGTTTTCTCACAGGCAGTTCCTTTTTGTTGTGGCCTTCACCACATTCCTCGTCAGCTGTGTTGACTATGACATCCTCTTTGCCAATAAGCTGGTGAATCACAGCCAGCATTCCAGTGATCCAGTCAAGGTGACCCTACCAGATGCCTTCCTGCCTCCCAATGAGTGCAGTGCTAGGTAAAGTTCATAATCACTATCCCTGACTAAATTCAGTTCGGTTCTTGCCCACCTTGGAGAGGTTTAAAATCCAAGAAACCTTCAGGATGTGGGAGGTCCTCTGCTTGGAAACAGAAGGGGTTTGTGAGCCACATGGTGAGGGTAGCGGGAAAAATAAGGAGTTAAGAAACATATTTGCAAAACCCTGTAATAGCCATAAGGTGCAAACTGTTCCATCCTTGCTGTGAGTCCATCTCCTTCATAGGATTCAGGCCAATGGCTTTCTGCTCTCCATCCTGGTGATTGCGGGGGTCTTTTGGATCCATCGGCTGATCAAATTCATCTACAACATTTGCTGCTATTGGGAGATCCACTCTTTTTACATCAGTGCTCTCAAGATTCCTATGGTAAGCTTCTGGAATTTAGGGACTGTAGGTGTGCATGGGCATCTCCATATTCCATGCAAGGAAAATGGTATGTTGACACCTAAGTGAAATGTCACATCTGAAGCTAATACCATAAAACTTGAGGTGAGCAAATCGTTACTCTTTTTGCAAACTTTCTGGGAGCATGTGCATGGCAACAGTTTTTGGAGACAGAATGCTAGACTTAAAGGGCTTGCTGGATTGATCCAGCAATGCAGTTCTTACATTCTTTTCAAAGTACTACTGAGAAAACAGTAGATAAGAACTGTTGCCTAGCAGTTTTCCTCCTCCCACAAGTTTTGGGTTGGCTTGTTTTTTTGTCCTTTCTTGACCTTTTTTCAGAGGTATGCAGTGCTGGTGATCCCTCCGGTCTAGTGCTAATCCCACAGATGCTCACTCATACCCATGGGTCCTTCTTGACTGAGTGACAGGGCTGGTATGTTATGCAGCTGCCATGCCTGGGTTTGCCAGGACCTGCTCTTGGGTCCTTGCCCAAGAGTGTTAGAGGCTGTGTCTTTTTGTTATAAATTACCTTCCTGCTCATAGAAGTAGCAAGGATTTAGCTCCGTTGTACCTGAAGGGGAATTGTAGGACAAAAAAAAGGAATAGTTTGCAAAACAGGAAAGTTCTCCATGCCTGTGTCCTTCCCTTGTTCAGTATGGGTCAACAAGTGTAACACTCCCCAGGCATGTGTCTGTTTCTGCTTCATTTTACATTTTCTTGATTTGGAATCTGCATCCACTCTTGGTGTAACCTCCCAGTCTAAAAACTCACACAAATTTAAAAATATCTCTTAGAAACAAAACTTCTGTTATTTAGGCCTAATCTGATCCTACTGCTTTCTTTCTTTTTTCTATTTTTGACAACACACTTTCCATATTTGAAGGACATTTTATGTTCCTCTCAACCTTTTCTGAAGGTAATTGGAGAACAGGAGAGAGGGGAGAAGAGCAGAGAGGTTAACAGTAGAGGTGCACTGCACAAACTTTTAAGAAAAGTTGGATAAAGAGATATTATGTCTACACTAAGGAAACACCCCAAATGTGCCCCCCTTGAATCTGGCCCGATAATGCCATAAAGCATGCAGCCTTATCCCCAGATCTGGTGCGATAATGCTACATGACATACAGCCCTATCTTCGCCAGACTCGTTGTATGCCACCTAAATCCAGGTTTTAGAAAACTTGCAGTTTTCTCTGGCATTTGCTGGAAACTCTGGGGGAAATTAGTGTGAACAAAGATTCTACACTGGATTCGGGGTGGGTGGGAAGGCAGGATAATTGCTGCCTAAGAAGCACTGGCTTTCCGCCCTGCCGTCCCTTGATACCACCACCACTGGCTCTGCCTTCTTGGCATGCAGCCACTTGTTCTGACCTCAGGATACTGGGGAGGCAGAGCCTTGCATGTGGCTTCTCGTTCTGACCTCAGGATGCTGGGAAGGCAAAGGCCTGCGTGCTGCCGCTTGTTCTGAAGTTAAAGCAAGCGAACGCACTGGGCACAGCCACACATTTTGCCCTCAGAATGAGTGGTCATACGCTGGGAAGGCAGAACTTTAGTGCAGTCACTCATTCTGAGTTCAGGGCAAGCAGCTGCACTGGGGATAAAAATCTGGATGAAAACAGCAGCAAGGTTAATAATAGCAGGGAAGTGGAAAACATAAGGCAATTATCAAATAGAAGAATGGTATAGTGAAGTATGGGATATAGCTATAAATGAGAAATTAACAAACAGTGTTAAAGAAAAAAAGGGAATGCTCAATAAGAAAGATTTTGGAGAGAAATGGAGCAAGTTTTTAGATTTTGTATTTATAAAGGGGAGAGGGAGCAAACCAGTGTTGAAAACAATGGAATTTTTGGAAAGAGGGATGAATGTAAGGTTGAGGTCCCAGGGTGGAGAGAATCACTTATATGTTGATAAGTATAATTGTTGTATTGGTTGGGTTTATAATTTTATGTTTAAAACATTTTTTAAAAAAACTGGATGAATCAGGTTCACGCTTTGGCCGAGATGTGCACTTAAATCCAGGCCAGAGTAGTCTGAATTCTGAAATCCGGCACAGAATTTCAATAGGATTTTTACTTCCATTGTAGATAAGCCCATAGTGAGGAAGGCCAAAAGGATAATTGGTAACATGGTGGAGTGCAGAAACTTGCTTTGAGCATACCTTACTTTTTATTGGACTTATTACCTTCCAACAAGTAGAGAGGGAGGGGTTGTTATTCCAATGATCTTGTCATTCTGATAACCTCATCATCCCTGTCTCTACCCACAGTCCAATTTGCCCTACTACACATGGCAGGAAGTGCAGGCGCGTATTGTGCAAATCCAGAAGGAACACCAGATCTGCATCCATAAGAAGGAGCTGACAGAGTTGGATATCTACCATCGTATCCTGCGTTTCAAGAACTACATGGTAGCCATGGTGAACAAGTCACTACTGCCTGTGCGCTTCCACCTTCCTCTGCTGGGTGACACAGTCTTTTATACACGTGGCCTCAAGTACAACTTTGAGCTTATCTTCTTTTGGGGGCCGGGCTCCCTCTTTGAAAATGAATGGAGTCTTAAGGCAGAGTACAAGCGAGGTAGCAACCGCCTGGAACTGGCTGATAAACTAGGCACCCGCATCCTTTGGATTGGCATTGCCAACTTCCTACTCTGTCCGCTTATCCTCATCTGGCAGATCCTCTATGCTTTCTTCAGCTACACAGAGATTCTCAAGCGAGAACCAGGTAGCTTGGGGGCTCGCTGTTGGTCCCTTTATGGCCGCTGCTACCTGCGGCACTTCAACGAGTTGGATCATGAGTTACAGTCACGGCTCAGCAAAGGCTACAAGCCAGCCTCCAAATATATGAACTGCTTCATTTCTCCCTTGCTCACTGTTGTGGCCAAGAATGTGGCCTTCTTTGCTGGCTCCATCCTCGCTGTCCTCATTGCCCTCACAATTTATGACGAGGATGTGTTGGCTGTGGAACACGTCCTCACTACTGTCACAATCCTGGGTGTGGCTGTCACTGTTTGCAGGTGAGCAAGACCAGATGAGCAGAAGCCTTGGTGTGCTCTAGGGGTCAGTGCTTTCTGTTTTGAGTGGGCTGTCCAGTTTTACAGCCAATGTAGCCCCTTTCCCCAGTGCCACCAGATTTAGTGGCATGCAGCTGAATGGCAATGGCACTACAACAAGGCAAACCATATGTAGATGCTAAAGTCAAGGTGCTTGGGGATTGAGTATTCTGTTCTAGAAGAGAATCAGGCTCCATAAAGCCTCTGGAAAGTGCAGTCTGCTCCTAAACAAAGCACCTATTTCCAAAGTGCTTTATTTTAATATCTCCACCTGGACTATGGCAAACAAGGGCTAGAATCCTGTTGGTTCGTTCCAACTAGAGTAGACCCATTGAATTAGCTGTTGAATAGCAAGTCAAAGCATAGGTAAATCCAGTTGATTCATTAAGTCTGCTCTAGTGAGGATGACAACAGAATTGTTGCAAGTTACAGAAGAGTTACCAATTGTTGCTTGCTGTTAAGAAGTTGTGTTTTTTACCATTTTGTGGTTGCCGTGTTGTATTAAAATTCAACTGGGCACAACCAAGTTCCAAAAATATAGCCCACAATGGAACTGAGGCCCCTGAAATTGGCCCCTAGGCCACTGAGGTCTCCCACCTATGCTTTAGAGATTGATGAGCCTGTGAAGCTCAGTTGAGCTGAAAGGCATTGGTGATTAAGCTCTATTGAGCCAACCTGGGCCCTTGTTTATAATATTGTTTCTGGTGGTGCCTTGGAGTCATTTTCACTGTGACACCTGCATTGTGAGGGACTCTGGGATGCTACAAGACAATGCCTGGTGTTTCCAGAATAGTAACACCTTGGACCTACATTTTTGGGGGGGAGGGGAGGTGTTGTTTGTTCAGCAAAACTGAAATATAAGCTATAGAACATGAAGCAAAGGTGGGGATGATACAGCTGGGTGATTGCTGGTTAAATGACATCTTTGAAACTTAGTTGTGTTGTAACTTGATCTGTATTGAAAATAAGCCTGAGATTTTCTAGTTTACAATATAAAGGTAATACTGCTGCTGAAATGATTTTTGAATGGTATAACCTACAGCTGGCTTCATGTCAGTTAAAACATGCAGTTTGATAGTGATCTAAGAATCCAGTATCTAGGAATTTTGCTGGTTCTGTGAGGAATTGTTGCAAGATTTCCTTAGGCAAACAAGGGATATATGCAGCTTATTATTCTTTTTATCAAAAGGTTCTATAATCTGAACACTGGTTTGTATATTCCAAACCAGAATGTAAACTGGTACAAAAAACTGGAAAGAAAAAAGGTGTAAAATCGATTTGTCTTCCACTACAGTGATGGTTAAAGTGACTATGCAAATTTAGAACTATTAAGAGTTTCTCTCCGTATGCTTGCTTGTGTATCTGTCTTTTCATAAATCGAAAACTCTGAGGTTCTTAACTAGGGGTAAATCTGCACTACACAATTTGCCATGGCTCCTTTCTAAGGAATCCTGGGATTTGTAGTTTGGGTGAAGCACCAGCACTGTTGGGCAGAGAAAGCCAAAGACCTTGTAAAACTAGAAATCCCAGGAGACATGGCAAATAATCCAATTTCAAACTGGATTATTTGTGTCATGTGGATTTGGCCTAGGCCACATTCAAAGAGGATATGGCTACATGTCACATTAGCTATGTGTTACCTCCAGTACTGGAAAAATAATCCAGAACCTTCTGTATATTAGTTCCTGACAAACTTAAATGGAAATGTGCTATTTCACCAATGTCATGCTTGTGGCCTTTTCTGGAAGCATCTGGTTGGCTACTGTGGGTACAGAATGCTGTGTTCAGTAGGTCCCCAGTAGGGCTCTTCCTCTGTTTTGTAACCTAGACCATGAGGACATACAGCCTTTCTCAACACACTGCTTTTCCATCTGCTTGCTGTTACCAAGGGATGTAGATCTCCTTGACATGTGTTTTTGTGCCCTCCCTGTCTTGTAGATCCTTCATCCCAGACCAGCACTTGGTATTCTGCCCAGAGCAGCTGCTTCGGGTGATTTTGGCACATATCCACTACATGCCTGACCACTGGCAAGGCAATGCCCACCGTTATGAGACCCGAGATGAGTTCGCCCAGCTCTTTCAGTACAAGGCGGTGAGATGGAGCAGGGAGGGGTGGGGAGGGAGGGAATTGTATCAATGCTATCCTTGGGCTTAGACCTTGATTACATCTCAGTATATTTTTTTCTTCTTTGGAAGTTGGGAAGCTTCTCTGACCACAGGGTATGTAGAACAAAGGTAGCACCTTTGTCCTGTCACAGTAGACTGCCAGTCAGTTTCTTGAACTGAGCACCTTTGTCTCCCATACTCTAGGTGTTTATTCTGGAAGAGCTGCTCAGCCCCATTGTGACCCCCTTGATCCTCATCTTCTGTTTGAGGCCCAAAGCTCTGGAGATCATTGATTTCTTCCGCAACTTCACAGTGGAGGTAGTGGGGGTGGGAGACACCTGCTCCTTCGCCCAGATGGATGTACGCCAGCATGGACACCCTGCGGTAGGTCACAGCAAAACTGGGACACTTGGGGGAGTGGTGGGGATTTGAGAAACAGCTGTCTGTTTCGCTTCATGTGAATGTTCTCTTTTCCATAACTGAATGAAAGGATGTCAGATAGTGGCCACAGTCTATCCAGTGACAAAGCACAGACTTGAAGAAATCAGGCATTTGGTTTATTTGAGGTCATGTGTGGATAACTGCCTTCACACTTTTAGCTGGGTTTTCAGCAGGGAGTGGGAATGTCATTTCCTCAAGTATATCATTGAACAGATATTTTTGTTATGTTTTGTTTTAGGTAAAGTATTTTTAAAAGGATGTAGTGTTCTAGGCAGGTAGTATACTTGGGTAGTTCATTTTGATGTCATCAAGTCTCTGATTTTCAACCTTCACTCCTTATAAAAAGTAATGCCTTGGTTTTATGAAAAGTAATGGCTTAAATTAAATGAGAAACCATGATGTTGTTTTTGTTGGTACAGACCAGAGTCATTGGAACAAGCATGACCTTTTCAGAGAAATTAAATTTTCTCTTTTCAGCCTCGGGCCACACTTTCAGTGTTGGATCCCTTATATAAGTTTTAGTATCCAGTCACTGGTTTTGACCAGAGAAAGGAAGAATAAGTTTGATCCAGACCTAGCTTTAAATGAACATTTCTATGAAGGTCTGTCCTCCCCACAAGTCTCTTACTGGAATATGGTGGATTCCTGGTGGGAGCCTGCCAGCCTGTATTGGTCCCAGTAGCCTTTAGGATCTTAGTGTGTTTGTTGCTCCTTCACTTTTGGTTTTTTGTCATAAGTTTCAATAGATATATATGGTTGGATGGCAGCATGTTGATGGAAGCTCTGATACATCTATGTAGCCCTAACTTTCTGTGTCTTACAGTGGATGTCAGCTGGGAAGACAGAGGCTTCAATTTACCAGCAGGCTGAAGATGGCAAGACAGAGCTGTCTCTCATGCACTTTGCCATCACCAACCCACATTGGCAGCCTCCTCGAGAGAGCACGGCCTTCATTGGCTTGCTTAAGGAACGTGTGCATCGTGACAGCAGCCTGGCACTGGCCCAGCAGGCTGTTCTCCCGGATAATACCGTCTTTACTTCCATCCAGTCCTTACAGACAGAATCTGAGGTACCTTCCCAGAAGGTGGAGGGAATTAGCAAGTGGCAGAATAGACTTAATCCTGGCCTGTTGTGGGAAAGAGAATCCAGGTGTTGAGCTGGTTTTGTGTGATGTGCCTATTTCTTTGTGCGTCCTGCCATGAGAAAGGAGAGGGTTGGTGTCTCTGCATGGGCCACCAGGTCAGTAGAGTCACTTAAGTACTAACAGAAGATTAAAAAAAAGAGCTTGGCTGGTTTTCTTTCCTCCACAAACATGCTACTGCTACCTTTTCTCTCCTTGGCAAAGCTCAGTTACAGGAGTAGAGAAACTGTGCCCTCCAGAAGATGATCAATTACAACCCCCATCTTTCCTGACTGTTTGTCATGCTGGCTGAGGCTAATGGAAATTGAGTGCCACCAGTATCTGAAGGGTTCCAGGTTCCCCACCCATAACCTAAAGTTTGACGTCCTCAGATTATCTAGACCATCCATTCTCTTCCATTCATCTTTTATTTTCAGAGTCTTCTCCAAAGAATCTCTTACAGGGATTAACAGATCCATTCTCACTGCCATTTAGAAAGCATTCAAACTGCTTTGGGTGAAAATAGATGAGCTGTCCTTGGGTATGTGGAGGGTGTTAGAGGTACTCACTACAGGGCAAGGATGTAGTGCAGTTGGCTTGTGGTGGTACAGCATTGCAGCCTGGGGTGAACAGGACTTGCATGTTCCTCCCTGAGTTATGTGCCCTTCTCTGTCCTTTCCCTGCAGCCACACAGCCTGATTGCCAATGTGATTGCAGGCTCCTCTGCCCTGGGCTACCAAGCAATCCGTGATTCCCAGGCCTCGCGGCATCTGTCTGCTGTATCTGAGGTGGCATCTGCTCTGCGTTCTTTCTCTCCTCTCCAGTCTGCTCACACAGTTCATGGGAGTGCCCATGCTGATGGTTCCCAGCTTCGGGGCCCTGGCACAATGATGGGCTCTGGGTAAGAAGTTCCCTGCTGTACAGTACTTAAGATACACATCTCACCAGCACTGTACCCAGAGTGCTTTGGAACCACTATTTTTGATGACCATGTTGTATTTGTAATGCTTTCCCCAACAAAGGCATACAGGAACATTTTGGGGAAACACAGTCTCTTAGTTGCTCTTTAAAAGTTATCTCTAAGGACTTTATTAGCTCCTTTTCTCCTGCAGTCTGGGTGATGAGTGCATACATTTCTTGCAATTTCTGCTGTGCATTCTGAATGCCCATTTTGGAGTCCCTTCTTCTTACCCATCTGGGAGCTACAGAGGTGCTGTGGCTAGTGTTATTCTTCCTACCTTATAAGAGGTTTTTGTATTCAGCATGTGAGGGTGGGGTGGGGCATGGTGGAGTGAGTCTTTCTGAACACTGAGGAACCTTTTTTAACCCTGAAATCTGTAATCTTTTCTCCATTTTGGCTGCAGGGCTGATGCTAGGACTGCTAGCTCTGGCAGCAGTGTTTGGGAGGGTCAGCTCCAGAGCCTGATCCTTTCAGAATATGCCTCTACCGAGATGAGCCTGCATGCTCTTTATATGCATGAGGTGAGCTGAGCCCAGAGAATCATTCCTTGATACTGAGCCATGGAGGTTGATTAGACTCACCAAGATGAGAGCCTTAATGATCCTAGCATATGAAATTATATAGACTTGTCTACTCTGATCAGAAACCAAACTGAACTCAAGTGTCTCAGATGCTGAGCAAGATGGAAGTAAGAGTCTGGCTTCCTGGGTCATGACTTATGGGAGTCCATGTGTGGCTATACATTATACACTGAAGCTGAGAGAACATGGATTTACATATGAGGTATCAAGATATAACTAAGCTTTGTACAGAGGCCTGCATAGGACCACAGGAGAAGTGGAAGCATGTGCAATTTCAGTTGTCTCCAGTGCTGAACTGGAGTAACTAGAGGCACATTGATGGCACATAGAGTCTGAGTTTGTTGAGCCTGGCCCTAAATTGTCTTATTAACTTACCCTGTCATTCACACAGTTGCACAAACAGCATGCCCAGTTGGACCTTGAGCGGCACCTATGGCACCGACAGGAGAGTGATGAAAGTGGTGAGAGTGCCCAAGATGACCCAGAGGCTCAGCGGAGCACCCCTGGCAGCACCATTCCTCGTTCGGCCAGCTATCCTTTTGCTTCATCTCGCCAAGCTGGGGATGAAACAGCTGCTCTGCAAGCAGGGTTCCAGTGCCGGTATGGCGGAGTCTCAGGTATGTATAAGAAGTCATGATCCTTCTCTGTTCCTTGGCCAGAAAAAGCTTTGCTCCATGCCAAATATTGCAGGTCAGCTTATGGTTAGGGTGTTAAAATGTTGCACCACCTGGTGGATCTATTTTTTAGATTATATGCCCAGTGCATTGCATACAGAACCAAATCCTCCCCAGAGCTATCTATATCCTGAGGCTGCCCTGAAGCTCCTTGCTATCCTCACTGTTTCACATACTGATGTCCAGCAGTAGTAAAAGTAAGTGGGCACTATTACATATGCTGTAATAGTTTAAGGCATACTACCGTATATTCCGGCGTATAAGACAACTTTTGAGCACTCAAAAAAAACCTCCAAAATTGAGGGTCGTCTTATATGCCGGATATACTTTTGCTTCAGCTGCCTGCCTATCTCCTGCTTCTTCACAACCTTTGCAAATGGAGCAAAGAGGCAGGAGATGGGGCAAGGGGGGTGAAGCAAAGTGTTTAGCAGTTCATTCTCTCCCTTCCTCTGCCTTCTCCCTCTTTGGGGAGCAACAGAAGACAGAGGAGGGGGGCGAACGTTGCAGTTTGCTGTAGCCGCCGCTCGATCGCCTCTGTGTTCAGCAGCCGAGGCAAACCGCTAGGTTCGCCCCTTTCCCCCACCTTCAAGGAAGGTGGGGAGAAGGGGCGAAAATGCCCCGTTTGGCTCCGCGGCCCCGTTTCCTCCGTCTGGGCTCCCTTCGGAAGAATCTAGCGGTTTGGCTCAGCGACCCCGCTTCCCCTGCCTTGGCCCTCTTCCGAAGGGAGCCCAGACGGAGGAAACGGGGCCGTGGAGCCAAACTGGGCATTTTTGGTGTCTTGGCTCTTCCAAAGGGGGCCAAGGCAGGGGAAGCCGGGCCTTCGGAAGGGAGCCCAGATGGAGGAAACAGGGCCACGGAGCCAAACGGGGCAAACGGAGCCCAGACGGAGGAAACGGGGCTGCAGAGCCAAACGGGGCATTTTCGCCCCTTTTCCCCACCTTCCTTGAAGGTGGGGGAAAGGGGTGAACCTAGCGGTTTGCCATGGCCGCCCCCATTTCCCCCCCCTTGGTCCCCTTCGGAAGAGCCAAGATGGAGGGAAGGGGGCTGCTGAGGCAAACTGGGCATTTTCGCCCCTTTCCCCACCTTCGAGTCAAGTTTGACTGGAAGGTTGAAGAGGGGCGAATGTTGCGGCTGGCTGGCTGGCTGGGAGAGCCCTGGCAGCTGATCCTGTTCACTTTCCCAACTCACGAGGAGATCCTCGTGAGTTGGGAAACAAAGAGGATCAGCTGGCAAGGCTCCCCCATCCAGTCAGGCAGCCAGCCAAATGGGGGGGGGCGTCTTATATGGCAAATATATGCCTAACCCTAGATTTTTGGTTGGAAATTGGGGGGGCGTTGTCTTATATGCCGGAATATATGGTACTGCTGAAGTGTTTCCCAAACTACTAGCTGGACCCGGCATACCATATGCATTAAAAAAAACTCTGCCCCCTGCCACCCCTCTGCTTTTTTTGCCCCCCTGCCATCCCCTCTACTCGTTCTGCCCCCCTGCCACCCCTCCACTGGTTCTGCCCCCCTGCCACCCCCTCTGCTCGCTCTGCCCCCCTGCCATCCCCCCTCTGCTTGTTCTGCCCCCTGCCCCCCCTCTGCTTGTTCTGCCACCCCCCCTCTGTTTGTTCTGCCCCCTACCACCCACCCTCTGCTTGTTCTGCCCCTTGGCCCCCACCCCCTGCACTCCAGCACACACCACATCCACCCCCATGGTACTCGCTCTCCCTCTGCGGCGGTCATGTTTGGAATCTACATGGTCCCACCCCCAGTGTGCTGATTAGCTGCCCAACAGACCTGTGATTGGTGGGTCATGTCCCTAAGCAGCCAATCAGCACACTGGAAACAGCAACATACTCAAGAGAATTATATATAGAATTTACCTTTGCCACTGTTATGGGAGAAGGCACCATTTACTTTGTGATTTGGGCTCCATTTTATTTTGTAAGAAAGTTAAAAATGTTTCTTCAAGCAAGGGCCAAAGCAAAAGATAGGAAGATGACATGTATATTATTGGGTGTTCTTAGAGGAACAAAAGTGATATGGGCAGGTAGGAAGCTCTAAGGTAAACAGTACCTGCAAGAAATTTTATTTCTAATGACACTACTGCTGTTATTTATTTCTGATGACACTGCACCACTGTGTCTCTGTTGGGTAGATGGCTTAAGAGACAGAGCGGACATGAAACCTCAAACAGACTTGCAGAAAGCTCTTCTCATTTAACAGTGTGTGGATTCTACTGTTATCACCTACTCCTTTTTTCATCTATCCTTAAACAGATCCTGGTACAGTGAACAAAGCCCCATCACATTTTGCTCGGTTGCCACTTGGAGGCTGGGCTGAGGATGGCCAAACTGCTCGACACCCAGAGCCTGTTCCAGAGGAGAGCTCAGAAGATGAACTGCCACCTCAGATACACAAGGTATAGCCTGGTTCATATTTGAGCACTGACAATAGATTGTCTGTGTGAACCATGGAACCCAAGAAATTCTTGGATTTCTCAGTGGGTGGTGTGGACTACTATGTACTGCCAGAAATGTCCTGATCAAGAATTGATCCATAAATTAGTTGTTTCTGAGTTCATGAATACCTCATTGGGCTTATCTAGTTTGACCCTTAACTGCCTGTTCACAAACAGATTAAATTCATCACACATATTACAATCATGTTTGACTTAAGTGTGCAAGGAAGAGGGAAGGAGGGAGGAAGGCAGACAGAGAAATCTAGGAGGAGGGTTGTGGACTAGGGGCCATGGAGGAAGGACCAAGAAATGTGCCAAGCATAGCACACTCTGCCCAAGATCTTTATTTGTTTCTGAAGCTTCAGTAATGCAACCATATGCAGAAGAAGGCTTCAATTGAAAAGAGGCATCTTCTGCTTAAAAGTGGCAATTCCAGTATATGCATTTCTTGCTACTGCTTTACAAGATATACTAGCAAAAAATTTCCTCTGTACAGCTCTTAAAAGACAAGGGAATGTTGTTTTTCTCTGTATCTGTTCATCCTGAACTTCAGCTGCTCTTGCTTACATTCACAAAATATAAAATGTTGCTAAAAAGGTGAAACTTTCAGAACACTAAATTTTTCTTGCCACTACATTTAGAGTGGTGTGTTTATGCAGTTTTGCTCCTTTTGGCCATGTCAGTCTTTTCCTCACATAAATAACTTCCTCAATCTCCAACAGGTGTAGCTGCAAATGCTGAAGATCCAATGAGAGTTCAAATTCTGGGCCCACCTCAGCTGGTGGGACACTGGGTTAACCTGGCCTACAAGGTATGGGTTGGCTCATGTGTCCATGTCCTGGGCGTCACTAACAGAGGGAAGAAGATGTGAGGTCAGCAGTGCCTTTGTGGTAGGCGGAACTTTATCCAGACATGCATCGTGCCAGTGGCATGCTACCTGTGCATAGGCTGGATGTGTGTGTGATTACATATATTTGTCTATGTCTGCATATGTGTCGTCCATGTTGGAGAATCATCCGAGACCCACACAGAACGCCACAGAGCACACAGGAGACCAGGGAAGTTGGCGGATGTTCACCCTGCCTGAAATGTTCCAGAGTGGGAGGAGAACCTGCTATATGGACCCTGTTGAGAGGCAGGAAAAGCTGTCCCACTCTCCAGACTTGCAACATGATTAAAGATGCAATCCGGAGATAACTTTGGACTCAGGAAAAGAAGGGCTGTGAGAGATTATTTTTGTAAGAGGAATGGGGCACAGGCTTTCTCCAGTGATAGAGCCTGTCTTGAGTGAAGCTTTTCACAGACAAAAGGGAGTGCATACCTTCCATTCCACTTTACCACTCACTCATGAGCTTTGAAGACAAGCCAGAAGGAGCACCCCTACAGTGCCATCTTCACTACTGTGGCAGAATCTGCCTTTCTGTAGGCACATCCACACTGCATAGGGACACATTTCTTTTTTGTCCTTCTTGCAGTATAAAGCACAGTCTGACCAGACCCTAACCAGAGGGTTACTTGAGCCAGTATCTGTAGTGACATAAGTTATCCTCTCACTTACCAAATAATGCCAAGTTTGAAAGCCTCCATCTCCAGGGAGATGGCTCTGTTCTGAGGAAGCCCTTTGCTTACATCTTGTTCATCCGGCTAGACTTAAAACTGGAAAGGAGACTCTGTACCACATACTGCATGTGTGTGCATGAGGGATGGATATAGGAGGGCAGTGCTTGTCCCTCCATCATCATGCTTATTAAATATTTCTCAAATCCTCATACCCTGCTTGGGTTCTTCTCCAAACTGGTGCTGCCCACTTGTGATGTCCTCTTTTTATACAGGTGCCTTGATGGTAAGTCTCCAGCTGTCATGGAAGTGCAGCAAGAGATGGGGTACTACATGTCGAAATAAAATCTGTCACTATCTTAACTACTTCGGGAGGACTTGTCTTCAGGTTCTTATAGAAAGAGTTGGCCCTCCTACCCTGTTCAACAGGACACTCTTAAGACCTGGCTGCAGAAGTCCTGCAAATTCTAGTGGTTCCCCACCTTTATTAAAGAACACTATTCTGTTAGCTCCTGCACTTGATCCACTTTCTTTTTCCAGTTGCTCTCTGGCTCCCCAGGACAACAGTGGTAAACCTTGTGGCTTGCACAGTTTACATCACAAATCATCCTTTCTGGGCAGCTAGTAAAAGCATCACAAGAAGGATGGTAGAATCCAGCCAATCATTGCATAGGTTAATGTTAGCCCTCTTTAGGAACCAATCCAACAGGTCTCCCACATGCTTCAGTTAACCTCTGATGTAACTTACATTACACTGTAATGTAACTTACATTGACTCTGCAGCCAAAGTCAGAGCACTTTTGTCGTTGTTTTCCAATAACTACTGCAGACCCCAAGTCACTTGCCAAAGTCACTGCTTTGTGTGGGAAAAGGAGGTTTGCTGTCACAGATAAAATCTACATTGTTAGTATCTATGGGTTGTGCAGAGATCCCCATTACTATAGGCTGCTCTTGTGAGCAGTATTGTTTTAGGAGGCCCAAAATCCTGGAACTATTTTCCCATGCCCTTTAAGAAAAGAGATTATATGCCTTCAGCAGCCAAAGGATTGATTTCAGCTGGTGGTTTACCCCTCCTTGATGGGTGATTCCACTGCAAGGAACAGTGCCATCTCCTCCTTTACTAGCTTCACAAAGGGGGCATCACCATTGTCTAGGTATAAAAAAGGAACCTGATGTGTTGCCACTTCAAATCATTTTCTATCATAAGTATAGAACAGCCTTCTGCTCCCATCCACAGATACTAGACTACTTTCCCCCCAGGTCTGCAAGTATAGGATGACCATCATCCCTAGTCAGCATGGTAGCTCCTGGCTGAGGATGATGTGAATTTTAATCGATTGTGTCTGGAAGAAAGGCTGGTTGAGAAGTATGGATAGGGCTGGAGTTGGCTGTGTTTCAATACTCCTTACATTTTAAGGATTTCAATGAGTGGCCCCATATTGATTTGCTGTCTTTCACATAATATCCAGTGGCTTGTGGAAAGGAAAACAGACTTATAATTTTCAGCTTTGAACTGTGCCAGCCAGGCATCAACTCAGTGCATCCATCCTGGCCCTGCTTCTTCCTCAATTAAATATTGGCAGTCTTGGTCTGGCTGCGAATAAGGAGAGCATTTTCAGTCAAACCACTGGGATGGGGAAGGAGTGCTTGCAACCACATATTATGCTTGCCTTTGCCCCATCTCCATGTGCATGGTACAGCCACTTGCTGCCTCCTGTTTTATTTATGGCACATGAGAGGCTAGGCTGTGAGTGTGTGGAGCACTACAAGTGTTTTGTAAAGCAGAGCTTATGCTTGGCATCCTGTGCAGTGCTATCTTTCTACTGAATAAAGAGAGGTGTTTAATTCTTTGATGGCTCCGGTCTTTTGTGTGGGATTGTCCTTTGATTGTCTTAGTAGAGTGTCCTGCCACCCACAGAATCAACCCACCAATATCTCTGATGAGATTGACATCACAATGCTTGTGGCATTCTTGCAGTAGATGGGGTCCCTAAATTAAGCACTAGAGACTGGTACATATCCTTACATTGTCTCCTAAAACATCAGCAGACATTCTGATTTAGGAAGATGCTGTGTCACTTCTGGGAACAAAAGGGGCTTGGGGGCTTACTGGCAGTTTGGGGAGGAGGGTACACATATTCACTAAGGATGGGTTTTTGTTTTTGTTTTGGTTCACTACCAATTTGGGATAGTCAAAACTTGGAAATGTTACTTATTTGGAGTATGACTCTCAAGACTCCCCAGTAGCCATGCTGGCTGGAGATTCTGTGAGTTGTAGTCTAAAAAGTAACTTTTCCAAGCTCTTGGAAAAAATAAGTTAAATAATACATTCAGAGCAAAATGTGCAGGAATGCTGGAACTAAGAAGTTTATAATTCTATATAGCCAAATAAAAGTTGTAAACTCACTGTGTTCAGCAGTACTAATAGAATCAGAATTATTGAGCTGGAAGGAGCCCCACAGGCTATTGAATCCAACATCTTCTCAGTGTGGGGACTCCAGCTAGAGCATCCCCAGTAGGTCTAGCCTCTTTTTGAAAACATCCCGAGAAAGAGACCCTACTGCCTCTCTAGGCAGTTGGTTCCATTGATGAACCACTCTTACTGTCAAGAATTATAGAACTGTAGAGTTGGTGGAGACCACAGAGGCCATCCAATCCAACCCTTTGCCATGCAGGAATACACAATGGAATAATTCCCAACAGATGTCCATCCAGCCTCTGTTTAAAAACCTCCAAAGAAGGAGACTCTGCCATACTCCAAAGCACTGCATTCCGCTGCCAAACAGCTCTTAAAGTCAGGAAGTTCTTCCTAATGCTTTGGTGGAATCTTTTAGTTTGAATCCATTGCTCTATGTCCTAGTCTCTACAGCAGCAAAAAACAAGTGTGCTCCATTTTTTATATGACCTCCCTTCAAATATTTAAACATGGCCATCATGTCCCCTTTTAACCTTCGCTTCTCCAGGCTAAACACACCCAGCTCCCTAAACTGCTCCTCATATGGCATGGCTTTCACCCCTTTCACCATTTTGGTCACCCTCCTCAGGACATGCTCCAGCTTGTCAATCTCCTCCTTGAATTGTGGTGCTTAGACTGGAAACAATATTCCAGGTGAGGTCTGACCAGAATAGAGTGGTACTATCACTTCCCTTGATCTAGATGTTATACCCGTATTGATGCAGCCTAGAAGTTCCTTCTAATGTTCAATCAAAATCTACCCTCCTGTAAACCCATTAGACCTGGTTCCTACCCTCTGGGGCAGCAGAGAACAAGCCTGCCCCCTCCTTCAGTCTCATCCACCAAGCTGAACATGCCCAGCTCTTTCAACCTTTTCACATACATTTTGTTCTCTGTACCTCTTATCATCCTGGTTGTCTTCTGAATCTGCTCCAACTTGTCTATATCCTTCCTAAAATGAGGTGTCCAGAAAAACTGAACACATTACACCAGATGAGGCCTGACTAGTGCAGAATATAGTGGGGCTATTATTTCCCTTGACTTGGAAATTATTTATCTGTTAATGTAGGCTAAAACATTATTTGCCTTCTTTGCTTTGGTACAAAGTTTATGTTTCAAAAATGAATATGGAGTGATGTTTACATGTCTATTAATCATAGATACGAGTAGTGAGGGAGGACGTGGACATCTATGCCAAATGTCTAAAAACTGTGGCCATGGCCTGTGTGGAGGCTCTTAACTGAGAGATCTCCCTGATCTCCAGTGCCATCCTTAATCTGAAGGATTAGCCTGCCCTTTTGGTGACAGGTTACAGGTCAGACTTGGCTATATAAGGAAAAGAATGTGCTGATTAGCTGTGTGTAGGAGTATTAATGCCTTGTGGTGTTCTGATTTTCATATGACTTTTGGTTCTAACAAATTCAAGGCAGGATACATACCAGTAGATCAGGTTTCCCATTTCAGGGTATAAATGTTTTTTTTGGGGGGGGGGCTTGGTAAAGGGAGTTGGGGGGGTCTTCTGTTTTGTGAATGCACAGTTGCACAACACGGATTGATGACAACACTTCTTTTGCTGTGACAGTTTCTTAGACTAGGGTGGATATTGTGGCCCTGTAGCTGCCTTGAATCCCATCTTGGAGGAATCATAGAATCACAGAATTGCAGAGCTGGAAGAGACCACGAGGGCCATCCAGTCCAAAGAAAGGCAGGATATAAATCCGATAAATAAATAAATACATAAATGTGGTTGAAGACTGCAGCTCTCATCAGCCCCAACTACCAAAGCCAATGGTGAGGGCTGATATAGTCTAACCATACCTGGAGGCCACAAGTTGCCTACCCCAGTGAATAGCTTGTGTTGCCTTTGGAATTCATCCAGCTTCTTTCACCAGCCACCATCTATGTGTTTGTCCTAAACAGGGTCATGCAGCCACAAGCTACATTTGAAAAATGGTTTTACACATTAAAGTGTCTTGCTGGAGTGCATTGAAATGGTACCAGTTTGTGCATTCAGGAGAATGATGAAATGTATCAGTTTTAATCTATGAGGTGTGTTGAATAGAATCATGTTCAGTTATATAATTCTGGTTATACTGTATAACATTACAGTGTTTATCTGTGGTGAGGGTGGGAGTCATGTGGCCCACAAGACATTATTGGACTGCAAGTACCATCAGCCCTAGTCAGTTTAGCAAATGGTGAAGAATTCTGGAAATTATAGCATCTGCGAAGCTGCATTATTCCCACCCTGACCTATGGTAAAAATGTTTCCCCCCCCCAAAAAAAAAACCCAGAAATAGTCCACCAAGAAGATCTCTAGAGTAGGGCTGCATGTACATTTAAAAATAGAAGTATTAGGCTGAGTCACCATGATGTAGTGGCTTGTATTGGGCTATGATTCCAGGAGATCAGGGTTTGAATCCCCACTCAGCCATGGAAACCCCACTGAGTGACCTTGGGCAAATCACATTCTCTCAAAGGAGAGTAATGGCACCACCACCCCCAGAACAAGTTTTACCAAGAACGCTGTGATATGTTCATCTTCAGGGTTTCCATAAGTCAGAAATGTATTGGAGGCACACTACAACAACAAGGATTCAAACCCTGCAACACTGACTCACAGAATTTTAGCTATGTGAGAATAAACTATTGAGTACTGTATATCCTGATTCTGAGTCAGGGTGTACTCATAAAGTTCAAAAGCACTCCTCTTTCCTTTAGTTTCACATATATTTCAGAGCTGAGATGTCTTGAACCTTGTTGGAGTTTTAAGTTCAAATGGCATGCAATAGCTGATTGTTGGTACATATGCAATTTACCCTTTCAACAATGAGCCTGTGTGTGTATGGCTTCTTCAACTCACCTGTTGACTTATGGTGACCCCATTAATTTAATAGGCTGTTGTTGTTGTTGTGAGCCTACAAGTAATTTCTGAGATATGGTGACCCTAACGGGAACCTATCACAGGGTTTTCTGAGGGTTGAATATGTGTGACCTGCCCAAGGTTACTCAATGGGTTTTCATAGCCCAGCAGGGATTTGAACCCTTGTCTCCAGAGTCATAGTCCAATGCAACAAAAATAATCCAGTTTGAAACTGGATTATTTGCATAGCTCCTTCCTATGGAATCCTGGGGTTTGTAGTTTTACACAGTCTTTAGCCTTCTCTGACAAAGGACTTTTTCGTACAAAGTAAAAATAACGCTAGCAGCCTCGCCAGGTTGCGAGGCTGCAGCGCTAGAGAGCTTCAGTTTCGGATGACGCCTCTTCCCAGCGGTACTGTTGCAGTACCGCTGGGAGATTTGACCGTCAGTTGACCATCATATTTGGAAGATTTTTACTCATGATTGAGTAAAAATCTTCCAAATATGACGGTCAACTGACGGTCAAATCTCCCAGCAGTACTGCAACAGTACCGCTGGGAAGAGGCGTCATCCGAAACTTGACGCTCTCTAGCGCTGCAGCCTCGCAACCTGGCGAGGCTGCTAGCGTTATTTTTACTTTGTCCGAAAAAGTCCAAAGAGTGCTGGTGCCTCACCAAATCCCAAGATTCCCTAGGAAGGAGCCATGCAAATAATCCAGTTTCAACCTGGATTATTTCTCTAGTGTGGATGCCCCCTCAAACCACTAGGCCATGCTGGTTCAGGGATTTCTTGGGTAAGAAATATTCAGAGGTAGTTTTGCGAGTTCCTAAATTTCATAAACATTCTCACAACAACCTTGTATGTTAAGTCTTGGGGAGGGAAGAGGGAGGGTTCAGGTGCGGGGAAAGTTTTCATGCCTGTTTAAGATCTGAACACAAGTATGAATCTGCAACTCAGTTCACCGATGCTGTCTTCCGAATACAGAATACAGTTGTCCCTCCGTATCCACGGATTTAAGCATTCACGGCTTGAAAATATTCTTAAAATAATAATAATCCAAAATGCAAACCTTGTCACTACACCACAGTGAAATCTTTAAAGTACTGTTTATTTGGTTTTTGATTGTGAAGCGATGCACAGGGGTGGGGGGTGGAAGAAGCCGAGAGGCCAGTCTGTATTGGAATTTAGGACAGGACCTGCTCGATTTTTGTTTGTTTGTTTGTTTTATCCTTGAAAAGAGCCTGTATGGGCTAGAAAGTGGGGGCAGAAATGCATCCACTAAAACAAATATTACCCCGATCCTCGCTCGGGCATGAAAACCCACTGGGTGACCCTGAGCAAGTCACACACTCTCAGAAAAACCCTGTGGTATGGTCGCATTCTTAGGGTGGGCGTAAGTCGGCAAGGCGTTAAAGGCAGGCAACATCAATTTGGTTTGGTCCGTGTCTGGAAAGGGTGGCAACTAGGACCCGGGAGAAGCCCAACCCGATCGTGTTCGGGCGGCGCTAGGGCCTGGGGGGAGCCAGCCCGGCCTGCCGTCCCTGCCCGGGCGCTGCGGAGCCTGGCGTGTTCGGGGCGCGCAGCGCTATAAGCAAGCATCGCGGCGGGGCCGGAGGAGACCGAGCAGGCAAGTGGCGGTGGGTGGGCGCCCAGGGCCCGGCAGGCAGAGGCGGTCGCCATGGAGGGGGGGAGCTTAAGTGGGGCAGAGGCGCCGGAGGGGCCATTTTGCTGTGGGTAGGGCAAGGGGCCGGGGGTGGGCGCCGTGGCGTCCCGTCCGCCCAGTGCCGCATAAACAACACACCCCTTGCCCAGCATTGCGCCATTCACAGGGTTGGTCGCATCTCCCAGGACCGGTTTAAGGAATTTGGGGGCCCTCTGCAATGCTTTATTTTGGGGGGCCCATATGTTTATCTCAGGCCAATGTCACCTAACTCAACCTAAGCTATTCACAGTACAGGATATTCGGACTATTATTAATAATGTTTTTGCAGGAGGAGGGTTACTACGGGGCCCCCACAATGATGGGGCCCTCTGCGGATGCTGACGCCGCGGGTGCCTTAAACCGGCCTTGGCATCTCCCCTTCTCCTCTCTCTCATGCCTTCCCCCGCGTCTTCTAGTGGGATGATTGCTCCCGATTCTATTCTTTCCGCCGTGTAGACAGACCCCAGGGGGAATCCACAACACACAAATAATCCAGTTTGAAGCTGGATTATTTGCATGGCTTCTTCCTATGGAATCCTGGGATTTGTAGCTTTACAAGGTCTTTAGCCTTCTCAGCCAAAAAGTGCTGGTGCCTCACCAAACCACAAATCCCAGGATTCCATAGGAAGGAGCCATGCAAATAATCCAGTTTCAACCTGGATTATTTCTCTAATGTGGATGCTCAGCTTCCTCCCTGCCACATGGTCCGACTCTCCCCTACCCGACAACCCGACCTGCTCAAGGTACAGGAATAAAAGCGGGTGGAGGATATACAGTACAGTACTTCCTACCAGGTGCCACTCATTTCCATCCATCCCTCCTCCTGTTAGCCTTTTAAAAACAACCAAGGAAAAAAGGCAATGGGTGAAACAGGCACAGGTAGCTTTGCTTCCAGTGACAGAAAAAGCAGGCGTTGGAGTGCCCCTGTTGCAGCAGCTGAGCACTGGGTCACTGTCACCCACAGCCCCATGTGGCCAGAGCTGGAGGAACCTGGGCTCCGTTTTCTTGTGCCTCCTGGAGTGCTCTCAGGTGAGTGACTTTTCACTTGTGAGAGTTCATGGCCACTTGGAGAGTAAGAAAACTTGGCTACTGACCTCAGAGGGACAGTAAAATGGCCAGTGGATGCTCAAAGGATTTCAGTGTTCTCTTGAGTATGCAAAGCATGGTCACAACTTGATGATGCATTACTATTTTAACACTATGCGTCAGGAATCACAAAGCAAGAACTATGGAGAGGCGTGAAGGGAGGTGTCAAAAATATCAGCAACCTGATGCCATGGAAGAAGAGGTGTGCCCCCCCTTTCCCCTGCCCCCCCAAACCCAATAGCTAGTTTCTGGGTGGAGATGTGCAAGGAGGATTAGTATCTGTTTGGCTAATGGTTGGCTAGTTAAAATACACAAATTTACATATTCTCTCCAACAGGGGTTTACAGTATATAACCCCCCCCCCACACATATTCCTACCCAACCATTCTCTGAAGATGCCAGCCACAGATGCAGGCAAAACATCAAGAATAAACTCTTCCAGTTCATGGCCTCACAGCCCAGAAAAAAACAAGGAAATGTGAGGCCATGAATTGGAAGAGTTTATTCCTGATGTTTCACCTGCATCTGTGGCTGGCATCTTCAGAGAATGGTTGGGTAAGAGTGTGTGTGTGGGGTTATATACTGTAAACCCCTGTTGGAGAGGATATGTAAATTTGTGTATTTTAACTAGCCAACCATTAGCCAAACAGACACTAATCCTCCTTGTACATCTCCACCCAGAAACTAGCCATTGTGGTTGGGGGGGGGGCAGAGGAAAGGGGACACACACCTCTTCTTCCATGTCATCAGGTTGCTGGTATTTTTACTGCCTCCCTCCATCTATCACTGCTCTGTGATTACACTATCATAAATGCACATAGATTAAAACCATTGAAAGACTCTTTCAACATCTATAAATACTGAAGGAGTCTCTTAATTATTTTAGTCTGTGATCCAAAACTGAAGAGCTTTATCTTCCTAAAGTACTAAAAATGTGACGGGTGACATTTCTAATCCTTTGCAATGGCTACACACCTGTACTTCACCCTACATATTCCAGGTTTTAGAACATTAGGCTATAAGCACAGAGGACCTTTGCCCTACTGAAAATGACTGTATAGAAAATGGTTCCAGAAGCCAAACTAAGTGCTGCAAGGAATAAAATAAATAAATAAAGGGAGGATTCTTCCCCATGGCAACTAGACAATTTAACCAGATGAAAAAGTCTTGGCTGACCTGAAATATGGGGAAAAGTGATGGCTTGGACATGAACAGGGTCTCTCCATTTATTTTTCTCTGATAACATGTTACTAGATTTGGCCTTTCTGCCTTTGATATTTGTTCTGTATCTGGCTGTGGCAGTTCTTGATATCTCCTGTTGAACATTTCCTTAAACCAGAAGGTGGGATGAACAACAAGGGGGTTCTCCTACATTTTCCAATGAAGCATCTCATTCTGTCTCTTTGTGAGGAGGGCATAATATTAGGCATTATAAGATTTTTTTAAAAGTTTGTTCCAGGATAGTGAACATAATTCTGCCCACATAGACATGTATTTCAGTGTTTGTGTGAAGTTCACAGCCACACTTTCACATAATACATGCTGTATTTCCACATATTAGTTATGGCCACATGGCCCACCATTAAGCAGAGTGAAGCAATTGCTGTAGCAACAGAATTTGAGAATCATCAAAGGGCAGCAGATAGTATTGTTGCATTTTTAACTCCAGGGTTAAGAGATGCTTGTGGAATTTTCTTCCCCATTCACCAAAATAATTTGGACTCACCATTTGCTCTTCTGCCTCAGGCAGCAAAATGAACTAGTCTGATATGCATCCTAAACATACCTCTTTGTTTTCTTTGTCAGTGTTTTTGCAGCTTCTCAGCCAACAGGATGGTGTTGCTACAGAGCTACTGTGAGGGGAATGAGTCCCTGGCACAAGCATGGGCTCAACAGGGCCTGTACCCCTGTTTCTACTTCACACTGGTCCCTGCAGTGCTGCTCAGTGTCTGCCTCCTTTTGGGTGCCTTGCAGTATGCCTGCTATTCCCGCTTCAGCCGTACCATGGAACCAAAGTATATCCCACGTTCCTGCTTGTACTACATCCAGGTCCTCTTCTCTCTGCTCCTTGCATTGCTGCCCTTTGTCACCTTTCTGTGGCAGGTGCTGGGAATACAGCAACTCTATGGGTATATGGTACTGTATGCCTGCCTCTCTGCCATGAGCTGGGTTGGCTCACTTGGGTTACTGCATTTGGAACGTACCAGAGTGATGGTGCAGGATCGGACCAGAGGCCATGGTGTAATCTTGCTCCTCTACTGGGCTTTGGCCTTTGCTGCAGAGAACCTGGCCTTCATCTCTTGGAACAGCCCACTCTGGTGGTGGGGCTTAGAAGACACTAATCAAAAGGTAAGTTGGGTGGGAGGGATGGTGGAGGGAAACCCATGCTCCCTCTTTCGCTCTGTGGTGCAAGAGCGTTGCACAACTTCTCTGTCAAAGGTAGGTACATTTTAGCTTTGAGGGAGCACTACACTCAAAGTAGGAAAGCTGACCATGTAGAACGCACAGTTTCTGCAATCTATGACAATAATAAGATACTTCTGCATTGTGAGATCACAGGGTACCACCACAAAAGGAATAACCTCTCCCATTGCTTATTCAGCAATAGTTTATACAGTACTGAAAGGGCTTTATTATTTAAAACAATAAAGAGCCCTGTATGATCCTGTAAAGAATAATAAAATTTATGGCAGCATGAGATGCATGGAGCTCTGTTACTAGGGAATCAAGGTGATTCCCTACCTTGGGTCCCCAGCTGTTCATGGACTTCAACTCCCAGAAGCCCCAGTCATCATGGCCTATGGTTAGAGATTCTAGGAGTTGTAGTCCAACAACCTCTGGCAGACTAAGATAGACTTTTATGTATCTGAATGAAATTTGGGCTAGAAATAGGCAAGTGGTAGTACCTAAAAGTGACCTGAAGAGTTTCTCATCAGTAACAATCACAAGACATCCAAAAAAAAAAAAATCACGAGTTACTCAGTGGAATCCTACTTGGTCATTTTGTGGAGGTGTGTAGAGTATGATCACTGCTTTTGCTTAGGTATAGCCTCTGTGATCTTAAAAGCTGAATGGAAAGACAGAAAATCAAAAGTCAACATTGAAGTTTTTCCTAGCAATGAGACATGGGGAGGAAAGACATGCCTGTTAATTTTTATGTTCCATGTGCAGGACTTAATTACACAGATATCAACCCTAGCATATAGAGTGTGTTTCAGTCAAGTAATATATCCTTATTGCAATGGGTGAAGAGAAATACTTCAAAGACAGTTTATTCTCCTTTTAAGCAGCAGTACTCATCCCGTACCAGAGACAAATGAATTCCAATTCTGGTGAGATAGGCAGGATGCCAATCAGTCAGTCAATCAATCAATCAATCAAATGTTATCCGTCTTCTGTATTCGAGGACTGTGAGAAAGAGGAAATATAATCGGGAATTCTGTAGTTGTTGCTGTTACTCAAATGACAACTGTTGCTTGACTTCTTTTCCCTCCCAGCCTATTTGTGGCTGCATACGGTATTTTTGCTGACTCATTTTGTTGTTCAACATGCTCACATAAGCACATGGTATGTGCTCCCCCCCCCTCTCTCTCTCACACACACACACAGAGGGAGATAAGGAGAGAAGAGGCTGTTTTCAGAGGACTGTGTCCAGTGACTTTGCACAAATTCCCACTTGGCTTACATTCTCACTAAGCGTCAAGCTGAGGTTTCTACATTTTCATTGTGTGAACGGCACCTGGGTTTTTTCCGGGCTGTGAGGCAGTATTCTGGAAGAGTTTATTCCTGACGTTTTGCCTGCATCTGTGGCTGGCATCTTCAGAGAATAGTTGGATAGGAGTGTGTGTGTGTGGGGGGGGCAACAACTATCATGTCAGAATGCACAGAGAAGCTATTGAAATCCACAAACACCTGGACAACTTCAACAGGAAAGAAGAAACCCTTAAAGTAAACAAAGTTTGGTTACCAGTCTTGGAAAAACACCAAAATCAAAACTCAACACATGCAAATGAACTCCACCCAAGGACAGGGGATTTCCAGCAGATAATGGGCCATTAGCCAAACATATCTTCCTTGTGTTTCTCCCCCTAGAAACTACCCATTCAAATACACAAATTTACATATCCTCTCCAACAGGGGCTCACAGTATATAACACCTCCCCCTCCTATCCAACCATTCTCTGAAGATGCCAGCCACAGATGCAGGCAAAATGTCAGGAATAAACTCTTCCAGAACACAGCCTCACAGCCCGGAAAAAACCCACAGAAAAGTGGGTTTCCTATGAGATTTCTCACTTCAGCCTTTTTAATGGACACCCTCTCCCATCCTGCACATTAGGGCATGATCCCTATTCACCACCTCCCCCACACTAGTAAACAGCAAAGACAGCAGGGCCTCTTTGCCTTAAGAGAAGGTGGCTGAGCATAAATTTGGAAAAGCAAATGGGGATTTGACTCCAACAATGTATATGATGTACTTTGAAAAAGTGTGATGAACTCATTAATCACTCAGTGCTTTCAGGCTAGTTTTTTTCTCCCCTCTTCTTCCCCTGCTTCTTATAGTATAGAGCAAATGACTGCTCTTGATTCCCCATAACTGTGAACACACACTACAGCGGGCTAGCAAATGTTTCACCTTCAGGTGTTGTTGCCCTGTGACTTCCATCATCATTGAGTCACCATTGACTATGCTGACTAGGGCTGGTGGGGTTGCAGTCCAACATATGGAGAGTCACAAATTGCCTCTATCAGTGTTATGGAGCCACTTATTGCCATAGTCAAGCATAAAATGATAGAGCTGGAAGGGGTCACAAGGGCCATCTAGTCCAACCCCTGCCATGCAGGAAAACACAACTAAAGCACTCCTGAGAGATGGTCATTACTGTGTACACCTTCTTTCTTATCAGTGCAGAACACCCTTTGTTCTAATCAGGTGCCTATTCTCATAAGCTAAGTGGAGTCTGGAACTGCCTATCTGGATCCAGTCTGTGCAGCTGCCATGTGTTTCAGGGAGCTGAGTTCCTTCTAACTGGAGAGCCAAGGTGGTGCAGCAGTTAAGAGTGATGGATTAGGGTCCTTGGGTCATTTGCTCATTTCCTCTCTGCCTGATTTACCTTGCAAGCAATGTAATAAAAAAAAGGAGGAGAAGGGCTTTGTATACTACCTTAAAGTTTTTGGATGAAAGGCAGGATATAGCAAATAAGCCATGCATGTATCTAGTGCTGATGGGTTCGTCCTTGCTTTGATGGATGCAGGTTTGTTGGCAGCTTAATATTTGGTCAAATTCTATATGAATTAATATTTGGTGTGTGTGTGTGTGTGTGTGTGTGTGTGTGTGTCTCTCTCTCTGGCTTTTTTTCGCAAATGAAGATTCAGGAAGGACTCATCCCGCGCTTTCTGCAAGCGCGCTGATGACTAAAAAGGCCAATCCGAGATAAACAAGTCCAGTTGCAGAAAGCACAGCAGAAGGTCTCCTTGGATGATGTTTCTGAGTTGTGATTCTTTCTGCATTGTCGTTTCTCTTCAAGACTTGTTCAGCGTGAGTTCTCAAATAAGGCTGCACCTTTGTGAATAGTGTGTCTCCATGCCTCCCGATGTGAGGCCAGGGCGGACCATTGTTGGTGATCAATTTGGCCGAGCCTTAGATGTTTCAGGGAGTCCTTGTATCACTTTTTTGGAGCGCCCTCTTACGCTGACCCGTTGCAAGTTCACCGCAGAGTACTATTTTTGGGAGGCGATGGTCCTCCATCCTAGAAACATGCCCTGCCAAGCGCAGCTGTGTTCTCAATATCATGGCCTCAATGCTGGTGATCCCTGCTTGCTCAAGGAGAGCAACATTCATCACATAGTCAGTCCAGTGTATATTTAGGATTGTGCGTAGACAGTGCGTATATAATATAAACATATATAACAACAAGGCATCCAAAAACCCCCAGAAAGAATGATCACAATTGTCCAATTGAAATGAATATTTGGAAAAAAAACAAAAACAAAACATAACAACAAAAATACAACCATTTGACAATAAAACTACTTATTTATAAACCCCCAACTTGAAAATTTCTGTATGTACAAATATTTATATACATCTGCCTAACACTTACTTATACTCTAAAAAGACTTCCCACCTACACACCAAATATTTTCTTAAGCTATTGCATACCTATTCATCCTCTATATTACTAATATCTCACTAATATCTATTATCTATAACTGTTGACCTAATTCTTACTAATATATATAAAACATTTCCACCTATTATTATTACACATTCCTATCAGTATTCTTACAACAAAAATTGATTACTAAAACTTTAATATTTATTTTATGAATGTTTAGCTTGTTACTAATTGTTTTCAACATTACACCTTTTAGTTCTTAAATCCTATGACATACACATTACCCCTAATTTTTTTCATATATCTTATAAATGGTTCCCAACGATTCATAAATTCCTCTATTGGCTTTCCTTTCACCAAGTTCGTCAGTTTGTCCATTTGTGCCATTTCTGAAACTTTCTATCCAAATCATAATTGTAGGAATACCTTTAGATTTCCATTGCCTCACAAAGACCGATCTAGCTGTGGTGACTAAATAACTTATTAATGATCTATATTGTATTTCTTTTGTGTTTCCTAAATCATGTTTAATAAAAATAATTCTGGACGCATGGAAAATTTTAAATCCTAAAATTTTTGACACACAACTGCATTCTAAAGCAGGTTATTTCCTACTCTGAAACTCTACTGAGCCTTTCTCGACGTTTTTACCCTGGTGGAACCCTTGAAATGGATTTTCAGGTCTCAGGGAACCCCTACCTAAAAATTATTATATCTATAGCTTTAAAAAATTTTTTTTCCCCAATCACAATATCTCAAGGAACCCCTAGCAACCTCTTGTGGAACCCTAGAGAAACCTACAGAGTTTCTCTCCACCCATTTATGTCACATGACCTGGGCCCACCCACTGGCCATGTTCTGTAACTGCAGGCCTCTCTGGACAGGAACAGGCTTCAGGAGGCAACAGGAAGTAAACTCCACCAAGCAGTCATCCCAGAAGTTCCTTCTGGTCAAGAGAGGACTAATGCCTAATACTGTCTCAAAATAGAGGTGGAACCTGTATCTGAGGTTTCGTGCAAGAAAGGAAGGTGTGGGTTTTTTTTTTCATTAGCTAAATTTTCTTTGTTGTTTGGTCCAGCTCTAATAAACCAGTCCTTTCAATGCTTGACTGCCAATCTTTGGTCAGCTGACTTAAAGTTTGCATTTGGCCAGTCATATTCCAGCCTTAATGAGAGGCTTCCCCTGAACCTGTCCATTTGGCCCATGGGATGTTGGGAAGGCAGCATTGCTTGGCTTGTGTCAGAGATTGGGGTGGGGTGGGGTGGGAAGGGAAGAAGTGAGGGGTGCTGCTATAAGAATGCAAACTGACATGAGATCAATTCCCCCAGGTACAATTCAGCTTTTGGTTCCTACGCTACTTCGGCACCTTTACCCTCTTCGCTTTGGGGATAAAGGCCCCTGGGCTGCCCCGAAAACCTTACATGCTGCTAATTAATGAGGATGAGCGTGACGTGGAGAACACTCAGGTGGGTTTTTATTTATCTAAATAAGGTATCCCAATTCCATTTCTGCATATTTCTGCTATTCCTCTTATTTTTGTAATCAAGTCAGCTGCCTGATGTGGAAGGTGCCAAGAATATGAGCATTAACGCCACTAGGAATGCTACTCTGTCAAAGGCAGAGTTTGGAAGTTACCGTTTTCCTCCTTACTGTAGCTGTTATTTTAAAGATAGCACTACAGTTTCCCACAAAAAAATCTTGCCAGAGTCAGAATACAAAAGCTACAATTGGCATGGACTTGCCTTTAAATGGCCTTTTGGTCAAGGAGTGTTCTTTTCCTATTCTCCATCAGTATTTGTGCAGCTCTGTCAGCACTTTGTGGCTGCCCATACCCGTACTAGCAGTTGCATTCAGTGGCAGCACAAAATTTCTTTAACACAAGGCCTCTTTACAGCAACATCTCTCTGGTGACTGTAGGTCCAATGCAGAGATGAGACTGATGCTGGGACTAGGAATACCATTGTGTCACAGAGTCTCTCTCTTTTGACAAAATGAAAGCCCATAGCTCAGCTGTAGAGCAGGTGCCTAATGCTTAGACCAAGATTCAAACTTAGTTTTAAAAAATCTCAGGTAGTGGCGCATGAAGAGACCACTAAGGAAGATTCTGCAAAGATTTAAAGTACATACAGGCCAGGAATCAGACCTGGTATCAGGCAGTCTCATGTGTTTAAAGCAGTGGCCCTCTGGTGTTTATAGATTCCTTTTCCCCATCAGCTCTAGCCAGCATCACCAATGGTTATGGATGAAGGGAGTTGCAGTCTAACAATATTTGGGAGAATAGGACACAAGTTCTCTGCTACTAATGTAAAGGTTCCAGAGGTTTTTTTTGTTTTTGTTTTGTTTTTTTAACAGCAGTAAAATGCTGAATTGTTCAGGAGGAACAGAATTTCTGGTCATGGAGCTGCTGTGAGGGGGAAATAGTTCAGAGGTGGAAAAACAGCAGACCCCCCCCCCCAATTGAATTTCTCTGAGTTGCACAGCCATGAAACATAGGAGCCCCAGTTGCTCGGCTCAGTTACGGAAGAGGTGAAAACAATAAAATGGACAGGATGGAGCAACTGTTTTAGAGCATGTAGTAGGCAGTAGGAAAAAGTTCATGGAATGTGTACATTTAGAAGCCAGCAGATTAGGTTGGTTCAGTTGTGTAAAACTTGCTGAGAAGTGCAATCAAGTTGCTCAGAGGAAAAACTGTTGGCTTTAACTTGTCAGCAGCTCTTTGGCACAGACTGCTGGGCGGATGGGCCTAGGAAGCAATGGTTAAGGATAATATTTGTGTACATTCAGGACTATTGTAATGAGAAAGAGAAGCCAAACTGAATGTAAATGTGTTTATTAAGCATACATCCTTTTATATGTAAAGTAGGCATGGTAAAATACCTTTTTTTTTTTTTAATCTCAAAATGAGTGTACTGTGGAGAGAGATGCAAAACCTGCCCCTTCTTTAGTGCACTTGGCCACTTTAAATCTTAGTGTATTTGGTTGTTTTAAGCTATTCCCATTCAGTCTGATTCACTGTCAGTATTGGAGGAAGGCTGGGTGGGAAGCAACAGCTCAGAACAGCTAAGCAGAGCAGAGTATGTTGGACTGGCCTGGTCCTACCATTAGGAAGAGTGAGGTAGCAACCTCAGTTAGCAGATTCTGAATCACAGAAGGACAGTGGAGTGTTAGTTATGTAATATAGTATATTATTATTATGTTTTGACTCAAGTAGCATATGGAAAGGGGCGCTTGAGGGATTTTTTCCCCCTGTGCCAAAATAACATGGGTGGCTTTAGGTACTATTTAACTGAACATGGACAGGTGGGGAATCCTGTTTGCTACACCAACTCAGACAGCAAATTGTTTTGAGCTGGCTTTGATGGTAGATGGATGTTGTGCTTCACTCACCTAACATGTTCATTGTGGTATGAAAAGTAGTCACACACGTGCAGACATGCTTTATAAGCAAACAGCAAGCAGGTATTTAAAAGATATATGCATGTCTAGTTTGATCCTAAGAGAATATTTATAAAGCAGTTTGAAGATCTGAAATGGTCTGTGTAGGTATTAAGCACTACTAAAAAAACAATTAAAAACAACCCAGTTTCTGCAGCAACAGAAGCTGAGTTCTGTAACCTATATAAATTATGCAGATTTTAAGCAGATTTTCAGTTTCTCATTTTGTATAATTTTGCAATTTAAACAATTAGTTTGCAACTTATATTTAAATGTTGCCTGTTATTAGAAGAGGCACAACATTATGTGGGGCATAGAAGCTCTGCTCCTAACTGGAGCTTTTGTTTAGTTTTAGGGTGGAAACATTGCCCTTTGAGCATCTTTTTTGAGTTAAAAGGGCTAGAAAGTTTCTTTAAAACTAGGGGGAAAATTCCATGGTTCCCTAATCCTGTATGCCCCACCCCAATCATGTCACATATGCAGTGTTGACTGTATGCTTTGTTGCTGTCCCCTGTCCTTGTTTCTACAGAGTACTAATGCAGTTGTATTACACTTACATTGAGGAAGGAAGAACAAATAATCTTAATTTCACATAAATATGATCAGGTCTAACTGGCAGTAGTCACCTATCAAGGAAATGATAGACAACTTGTGGCCCTCTAGATGTTTGTTGTTTGTTCTTGTGTGCCATCAAGTAGTTTCCAACTTACGGAGACTAGCTAAGATGAACCTATTGCGGAATTTTCTCAGCAAGATTTGTTTGCCATTGCCTTCCTCTAAGGCTGAGAGTGTGTGAAGTCATCTGGTGGGTTTCCATGGCTGAGCAGGAATTTGAACCCTAGTCTCTAGAGTCGTAGTCCAGCACTCTCCCTCTAGATGTTTTTGGACTGTAATTCCTGTCAGTCCCAACCATGCCCCAAGGGTATGGAATGCTAAGAGCTGCACTCCTTTAACATCTACAAGGTGCCCATCCTGCAGTAAGGACTAAAAAGTACCTTGGAAACATCAGCTCAGTTCTCTGTGACAATGAAAAAGGGAAATTTGTTGTTAACAGTTTTAAGGAAAGAAATGGAAAATAAAGCAGTTGCTATCTTTGCCATTACATACATTTTTGCTATGCTCACAGATTAATATATGCAGTCCAGTAACTCCATTTCAAAAATAACTTTGTAGAACTTATAAAAGTGAGGAGAGGGGCAAGTAAAATATGGATTGAAAACTTCTTTATAAAGAAAAGCTAGAAAAAGTTGAGGCATTCTAGTTTTGTAAACGGTTATGAAATGCAGACATGTCAGAGGTTTGTAAAAGAATGAGTAATTTGAAGGGAGATGCATAGAGAGAAATTATTCTCTCTCAAAGCTCTGAAACTTATTGTAACATAACAGAACTGAATATTAGGAGAAACACAAGGAAGCAGGTGCTTACTTAAAAAGTACAATCATCTTTGGAACTGATTGCCACAAGATGTGGTAAGAGCCAGGGTGGCTTAAACCAACTTGTGAACTATGGAGCCATCAATGCCTAACTGTGACAATTCAATGTAAATTCCATGTTTGGAAGTAATTGTAACCCTAATAACTAGATGCGTCTGGGAACGAGTAACAGAGGCACACCATTATGCCACACTTATGAGTTTCCAGAGTCATCAGGTTGCCCCTTGTTGGAGAGAGACTTCATTCATGCATAAAGATAAATGAGGATTCCTAGCTAATCCTGGATTGCTATGAACAAATATAGTTGTCCCTTCATATTCGCTGGGGTTTGGTTCCATGACCCCCCGTGGATACCAAAATCCACGAATATTCAAGTCCCATTATATGTGGTGTTCCTTATATAAGATGGCAAAATCAAGGTTTGCTTTTTGGATTATTATTTTTTAAAGAATATTTTCAAGCCATGGATACCAAATCCATGGATACAGAGGGACAACTGTAGTTTGATGTTGCATGGAGTCCATTTGTTCCTTCTTGTGCAAAAGCAAATGAAACAACACAGACGGGCTAGCTTATTGTGTCCAAACCCAAGATCCTGGCTTGTTGGTCTAAATAAGGTAGGGTTTTACATGAGCAACAAATATTGTTGGTTTACAATCCAGGCTTGTTTGAGAGCCACAAACCAGGAAATTAGGTTAAGGCAGCAGTGAAGAATGAAATGAATGAAAATCCTTTCTGGATTTGAGTATCATGATGACCTATCACTTATTTGTGCAAAGGGTGGTGCAAAGCAGAAGATAACTATGTGTTCTGTTCACGGTAGGACAGACATGCTGAGTTTATCATTACACATGCATTCAACCACAGTGATAAACTAGATGGACCTTTGGTATGCTCCAGAAGAACAATTCTCAATTAACTTAGTGATATTAACAAGCTGTTGCTAACCATCATACAATAACTTTTCCCTGAACTTCATTTTCAAAGTAATTTCAAATCAAGTCATTTCAAATAATAATAATAATAATTATTATTATTATTTATATCCTGCCCCCCTACGAAACGCAATTGGGGCGGCTTACAACAATTAAAATATACATCCCGAACCCTCAATTCCACCCACTCCCCTTAAAATATAATTAAATAATTCAGGAATTAAAACATACTTTAAAAAAATACAAAATAATAAAAATAAACAATGGGCAGTGGCTATAGCGACGTCGGGACAAGCTAGATTTTCTTTTTTTGATGGCCAGGTATCTATTCAGGAAAGGCCTGGCGGATGAGATCTGTCTTAAGAGCTTTTTAAAAGCTATTTAGGCTGGTGATATGATGGATCTCATCCGGCAGGCCGTTCCATAATCTGGGAGCAATAGCTAAAAAGGCCCTCTGGGAGGTTGAAGAAAGTCTAGTTTTTAAAGGTTGTAACACATTCTGAGTGCACGGGGAGGATTATATGGAAAGAGGCGGTCCTGAAGATAGGTTGGACCCAAGCCATTTAGGGCTTTAAAGGTGATAACCAACACCTTGTATTGGGCCTGGAAACTAATGGGCAACCAGTGGAGTGATCTTAAGATTGGTGTTATATGGTCTCTTCTGGATGTACCCAAGACCAGTCTGGCTGCCATATTCTGTACTAGTTGAAGTTTCTGGACCAAGCACAAGGGTAGCTCCATGTAGAGTACATTACAGAAATCAAGACAGGAGGTTACCGGAGCATGTGCCACAGTCTCAAAATCCCCAACTTCCAGGAAAGGGCGCAGCTGGCGTATCAGCCAAAGCTGATAACAGGCACTCCTGACTGTCGCATTTACCTGATTCGTCATCTGGAGTGACGGGTCCAGGAGCACCCCCAGACTGCGAACATAGTCCTTGGAGGAGAGTGTGACCCCATCCAGGACTGGAGATTGTATCCCAATGCCTGGGTTTGGGGCTGCTATCGTGAGTGCCTCCATTTTATCTGGATTCAGCTTCAATTTGTTTTCTCTCATCCAGTCCATTACTGCCTTAAGACAGTCATTAAGAGAAGAGAAAATACCTTCCAGCCCCAAATGCCTTTTTGGGGGGTGGGGTGGGGGGGTATTTGGGTATACTGTAAAAATTATAAAAGCATCCTGTGAAAATCTGATACTGACAACCAACACTTTAAAATATTCTAGACTTTAAAGGGTGTAGTGGATGAATCATTATTTATAATGAGCTGCTGCACTAGGATAATTTGACCACAATTTTGGCTAAACATTTAATACTAACTGTGTCATAAGTCTGGTTCAAATATTTCCATATTTCAGATGAGGAATTGTTTGAGAATGCTGGGTCTGATTAGAGCTACTGCAGTCCCATTTTCTGGGGTCTGTTTGACTGCATGCTTTGAACAAAATCTTGAGGCTTGGGACTTAGAGGCCATGTCTGACCAACATGTTAACCAGGAAGGTGCCAAACCAATTCCAGCATCCTTGGCTTCTGCTGCAGTTGCCCACAAAAGTAGGACTCTGCCTACTTTTCTATGCTGATTAGCTGGTTGTTGAAGGGAAACACTGCCGTATTGGCAGCACTGCAAGGGATAGCAGTCTCTCTGCTTATTGCTGGGTGAGAGTGTACTGCTCCAGTACAACCCCATCAGACAACAAAGTACTGCTGCTTAAAGCCAGGTCAGTGACTGGGAAGAGTTTTTAATGATTCAGGACTTGAGCCTGAACAAGCAAGCTGATCTTTCATGTATAACTGAAAGCTGGTTAACTGAAGAGGGGGGTATCAACTTGACCTAGTAATGCCCACGAGGTTTCCGGGTGCAGCAGCATACAAGATCTGATGGGCAGGAAGGGGTAGTCACAGTGATCTATTGTGAGTCCATACAGTCAATACAGGAGTATTGAGGTATCCTAGTGGACAATCTCAAAGGTTTGAGTGTATATATCTGGCAATAGGGCAGTGAGACAGGTTGGGGATCCTGTTGGTGTACCATCCACCCTGCTGCCCAACTGTCTCCCTGCCACTGCTGCTGTAGGTGATTTAGGAGGTGGTGTTAATCTTCCCCAAACTTATTGTGTTGGGGAATGTTAATATCCATGCTGAGGCACCCTCATTAGGGCTAGTTCAGGATTTCATGGCTTCCATGGAGCCAACCTACAAACCTTATCTTTCAGGGGGAGCGCAGCCCTAACCAGAGCAGGCTGCGATCCCTGTCTCAGGTTGATCATCCTGCTGACCAGCAGCACTCCCATCTTGTCTGGATTAAGCCTCAGTATATTCACCCACATCTAGTACTTTACTGCATCCAGACAGTGATTCAGTACTTCCACAGCTTCCTTGGTATCAGTTGTAAAGGAGAGACAGAGTTGGATATCACCAGCATACTGATGACACCCAGTCCCAAAGCTCCAGATGACCTCTCCCAGCAGCTTCATGTAGATGTTGAAAAGCATAGCGAACAGTATTGACTCCTGTGGAACCCCCAGGCTAATGGCCAAACAGCTCCTCAGAACCACCCTCTGGCAACATTCAGCCAAGAAAGACCAGAACCACTGCAGAGCAATACCCCCAAGTCCCATATCAGTCAAACAACCCAAAACAATACCATGGTCAATGGTATCAAATGTCGCTGAAAGGTACAAGAGGACCAATAGGGACTCATTCTCCCTGTCCAACTCCTGCTGTAGGTCATCCACCAAGGCTGTTTCTGTGCCATAACCAGGTCTGAACCCAGATTGGAATGGGCCCAGGTAATCCATTTCATCCAAGAAAGCCTGGAGTTGTGTTGCCACCACTCGCTCTAGGACTTTACTTAGAAAGGGAAGATTAGAGACTGGCTGATAGTTACCTAGGGAGGTGGGGTTCAATGAAGATTTTTTTCAACAAAGGTATTACAATTGCTTCTTTTTAGAGAGATTTTTTTTTTTTTTACAATGTGATGACTGGGATATTTGTTGCTTAGTTGTAGCCTTGAGTCCACCTCCTCTGAGTCTTTGTCAGGTTGGGGGATCAGGATGATTTCAAATAGCTGCCATAATTTTGACAATGGATAACCAGATATGAGGGGATAACCAGATATGAGGGAACTGATTAGTCTTATTAGAATTGGTGAAACCTGTTTTTTGGGGGAGACATAAAATTGCCATTGAAATCATCTTGGCCAGGAACTTTGTCCACTTTTTAATTTTTTTAATTGCTTTTTATAGTTTTTGAGGGGATTTGTTGTATTAGAAATGTTTTGTGCTCTTCTGTCAATCTCATTAGACATGACTTATCTAATAAGTATTTGATATCTGATTCGTTAGGGTTTTTCTTTTTTTAGTATGCTTGTGCATATATCATTATACAACACATCTAAAAATGTCCAGGTTCTACACCCTGACACCTTTCCAGTCAGGTTTTCATAAATGCTGGACATAACTCCTGAAACTGTGTGACTCTGAAATTGGTTCCCTTTCCAACCAACTTTCTTGAATGCTTTTATGCCTTTTGCCAAGAAGTACCCATGTTCTCCACCTCCCGCTCAGTTTGTGGCCAACCCCTTCTCCTGCATGCCCCCTGTAATCTCTGCACATGTGCCATATCACAGAGGTGGGTGTCCCATTTCCTGTCCCAGCCTTCTCAAATATTTCCAGCACCTCTACAAAACTGCCTTTCCCTCTACTCACTTTCCTTTCTGTATCTCAGCCCCTCCTTCCAGATGCCAGACAGCATCGCTCCACCTGGAGGGATCTGGGCCGGAAAATACGTTTCCTTGCACGGTATATGTGGCCACGAGGGAACTACCCACTACAGGGGCTGGTGATATTCTGCCTGATGCTGATGGGGCTGGAGCGAGGTGTCAACGTCTTTGTGCCTCTCTACTACAAGTACATTGGTAAGCGGAATGAGTGCCTTGCAGGGAGGCATGGTGCTGCCACTAGCAGAGACTCAGAAATTAATGGGAGAAGACCAAGTGTGGATGCTGAGGTGTCTCATCCCGGAATTTTAGAATGGGAGCAGGTGGAACCTGAATAATGTGCTAATAAATGTTCTGAACTGGCCAGCAGGGGGCAATCTTATACAGGCCTTTTAAAAGGGCAAAAGAATTGTAAGAAAGGAATAGAGCCCATGTACCTTATATAACAAACTGAGGAGATAAACCTGTAAGCCAAGCAGTTTCCTCTGACAGATCCTTTTCTTAAGATCCTGCAGCCAACTAGAACCTCTGCAATGCTTTGATCTTTATCTTTTACTTATAAGCAGTTCATGATAAACTCACACAGTAAAAAGTAGAAGGTGAAAGAAGCCCTTAATCCGGTGGTGGGGAAGATTTTAGGCTTGGAGGATCTGCTTTGTGTGTTTTTTTCAACTTGAGCTGCCAGATTCACCAACCAGAATCTGGTGTAAAAAACATAGCCTTAGAATTAAAGATTTCTGAGCCCAGGAATTTTGTTTTTGAGCACCAGAATTGCTCACAAAACACAAGTTCTAGTTATCAGAAACTTCCATCATTTCATTAGGACTGAAATGTGATTACCTCATGTGAGAGGGAAACAACTCATGTGGGAAAGAGTAGTTGTTTATATTAGAACCAGGTGCTTAGAGCATGATTTTTTTTTGCTGTGGAACAATGAGCAACACTGAATGTGGAACTGTTGGATAGAGTACACCTCCTGCTGTCTTGTTCCCTGTTGCTCTTGTCTTTTAGAGACACCCCACACATTGCCAAAAAAAAAAATGCAGGCAGTAGACTAGGGTACAGTCCTAAGTTATACCAATTCAGAAGGAGGATATGGATGTTATTTTTAAATTAATGCTTCTTTGTATATGTGTGGGGGTTAACCTTCATTTAGAAAAGTAGCACATCATATAATTAGAAAGCAATGTGTGTGTGCGTGCCTGAACACACCAGGGCTTTGAAAAGTTACTCCCAGAATCCCCAAGCTGTTTACTTTTTTGTAATCCAAAAGGGAAAACATTTCCAGGCACTGGTGTCTGAGCCTATCTGCTCTTATTTTGCAATTGCCCTGCCATGTTTGTGGATTATAACAGGGGTCCAGGCAACAATGTCTTCCTTGCAACATTCCTTTGTTTTAATACTGCTTCTTCCACCTGTTTCTTTTTTGTAAAATTTGGTTAGGAGGAAAATATGGAATAGGTGCACAGTCCTTTTTTATAAAATGTGTTTAGGAGCTCTGTATGGAAGAAAGAGAGAGACATTCTACATAGCTCGCACTCTGATATATCAAAATATGTATCAAACGCACCCTTCCCACCTGCAATCTGTAGTGTGGCAGCCTAGCATGCTAGCTCCCTGTTTTATGGCATATGTAAAACAGCTCTCCTTTCCCTCCTGCTGGGTCTCTGCCTTCTTTCCCAACTTCCTCCTCAGAGCCCAAAGCCTTCCCAGCCCTACCCAGGCCTCCTTCAATCTGCACTTTCTTCCTCTTCCATCCAAGCCACCCCATCTCATCTCCACTACCTATGCAGAATCCCTGATCTCTCTCCTGCCTTCTTCCTAGCACTATTGTGTAGATTTTAAACCATGGGGAGGTGAGTGAGGGGCAGGGACCATGACATTTCTCTGAATTTCTAGCGGAATCTGCAGTCAGTGTCTGAGATGGCATCCCATCATTTGCAGGTGGAGAGGAGGGCTTTTGTCCATGGAGACCTGGAGGATTTAGTGGCCCTCTTTAGATCTCCCTGCCAGCATCTACTGTCCTGAGCCCTGCTCTGACCTCCCATCCTGCTTACTCCCAGGCTAACTCTCTGTTGAGCTTATGGGGTGTGGGGGGAGGGGAGGAGGCCCTCCCTTTGTCAGCTGAAGCTGTTGGTGTGTGCCAGGTTCCCATGCCCTGGTGGGCGGTGGGAGTGCCAGCTCAGGGCAGCTATTGAGAGGTGTCTGAATAGGAGAGGATAGGCTCTGGACCTGCCTTTCAGCCCTGACTTTTAGACTTTACAAAGGAGTCATTACAGGCGGGAGGCATGGAATTGCGAACTGCATACGAAATGTCTTGATGTGAATGGAGCTGGGAGTGGGGAAGACTTTCCCTCCATGCTAAGCAGCTGACAGGCAGTGAAGACCCTTATTTCTCCATCCCTCCTGGGAGAGGCTGCATCTTCCACATTGCAGCCATATCCTTTACCTGCCATAGGTCTTGACCAGCAGTCCCCAAATAAACACCCATCGGTTATTTTTGGAGCAAACTACTATACAGTGCACATCACTGGCCTTGTCTGGCTAGGGATGCTGGTAGCTATAGTCTAAGCCACATCTGGAGAACACCAGATTGGGGAAGTTTTGTCTAGGCATATCTGGCTATTGTTTTGGCCAGTCCTATGTCCTGATGCTCAAATTTGCCCTCCTGCTATAGTTGGGACGTAAGAAGAAGAATAGCCATGCTGGGTCAGACCAGTGGCTTCTCTAGTTTGGGGGTGGGGAATCATTGGTCCTCAGGACATTTTGGACTTCAGCTCCCAGAATCTCTTACCACTGACCACACTGGGTCAGCCTGATATATATATATATATATAGAGAGAGAGAGAGAGAGATCGACCGATCAGAGATTGGGTCAGGCTGATGCGGGCTGAAGTACAAAATGTTAGGAGGGCTCAGCGGTTCTCCATACATTCTTGTATGCAATATCCTGTCTTTGCCAACAAACAGTGGTGGGGATGCCTTTCTTTTTTGTAACCACATGTGTCTGATCGCTGGAGGTATACTTCTCCTGAAAATGGAAATTGTGCTTTCAAACTATTAAATCTAGTAGCCATTAATATCCAAGT
Organism: Gambelia wislizenii; assembly: GCA_030847615.1. Classification (NCBI taxonomy): domain Eukaryota; kingdom Metazoa; phylum Chordata; class Lepidosauria; order Squamata; family Crotaphytidae; genus Gambelia; species Gambelia wislizenii. Next base: position 334,589,101 of record JAUMIR010000001.1, on the reverse strand, counting down.
AAATATTCATCTTATCTTAATATTTTGCCTAATTCCTTTAAAAACAAATGATTTATGCTGCTGGCTCTTAACAATATACTGTGGCAATGAGTTCCATAAGCCAGTTATTAGATATGTCAGGAGGAAGGATTTGAGTTTCTAAAGAATTCTGAGGCCAGAGAAATGCTATTTGGATCTGTGAAGTTGTAATACAGTGGGCCCTTGGTTCTAGGCCTCCCCATGGATACCAAAATCCATGGATGCTGAAGTCCCATTATATACAATGGCATAGTAAGATGGTGGCCCTTACATAAAATGGCAAAATCAAGGTTTACTTCTTGGAATTTTTTGGGGTGGGCGGGTGGGGCAAATATTTTCAAACCGTGGATGATGGAATCCATGGATACCAAATCCACGGATACAGAGAGCCAATTGTAATTAGTTCATTAACTTTGCAAGGGAGTTTCCCAATTGTCTGCAACCTTCCTCATCTAATCTTGCAGATAATTGATCAGTTTTTTAGGTATTGGCCTGACCCAATTATTTCTGGTGTATCTGATGCTGCTGTGGTTTTCAGTAACCCCCTGGTTTTACCTATCTACCTGAAGAGCCCCTTGCTATGGGGCAGTCACAGTACTAGCCATACCTCCTCCCCCCACAGTGTCTTGGCAGAAAAATACAGGATGTCTGTACCCCAATGAAGTTCTGTGAATAGGCAGGGCGAGTACACAACCAACACTCCTCTTTATCTCCTCTTTCCCACAAAGCTGTTTTCTCCCTCTTTCTCGCTTTCACTATATACCGTACTTCTTCGGGTATCTCACCAGTTCTTTCCTCTTCTTTGGAACCTCCGTTTCTCTTCACAACCACCAAACTTACATACATACAAGTTTCATGTTGGCAAAAGAAACTTACGTTGAAGGATACTTTTGACAGCTTCAGGTCAATATTCTTTGTAAGCAGTTTCTCAAACCTGAAGTTTAAAGGCGTTGTGGTTGCCCGGAGACTTGGAGCATAAGCTCCCAAACAGAGGGGCATTGGCTACCGCTCTTCCTAGCTTCCACCTTCTCCGTACCGACAACCCCACTCCTTCTCCTCGGTATTGTAGGGCGGCTGCCAGACTCCTTCGCCGGTCCCAAGCACCCCATCTTCCCCGACAGAGGTGCCCCAGTAGGCGTATAGTAATCACCCCGCTGAGATTTCGCCCCATTTGGAGGTCAGGCTAGCGGAGCATGCTCACCAGCCAACCGTCGTCTCCTCCCACAAAACCGGAAGTGAAAAAGTTACTTTTTGGACTGCAGCTCCCAGAATCCAACAGTAGTATATCCATAAGAGTAAACTTTTCCACACTGTGCACATGATCACTAAAGCCCAGCTTTGTGTATGTCAAGTTTCCTCCTTACCCTTTGTCCCTCCTCCCCATGTACAAAGGTGTGATGAAGTTGGTGGAGAGCTGAAACTTGAGCCTGAGATTTAGATGAGGCTTTGATAAAGCAATAAGATTTAGATGAAGCTTTGATCATGTCCTGCCTGATCATTTCATGAGTGTGGTGGGGCTTGAGATGTCATCTTCAGTTTGTAAACTTCTTGAGTTACCTGGCCACTTCTGCTTATTTCCTTTCAGGAAAGGAAAGAAACATTATGGCGGAAACAAACAGAAAAACTTCACAGTGTCTTTTGACTGGCAATGCTAGGAGCTGTCTATCTGGAAACACCCTTACTCTAGAACAGGAGGGGGCCTTCTGGATATTACCATATATTATCCCTTGTCACTACCCATGTTGAGTGGGGCCTTTGAGATTTGGAGTTCAACAACATCTGGAGAGTCAGAAGTTACCTGTCACTCATCTGGGGTGTACCCCTGCTTCCATTTTATGCTCACTTCATGGCCTAAAGTGCCTCACTGTATCTTGGGCTGCTGCCACACTGCAGAAATAATGCAGTTTGACACTGCTTTAACTGTCATGGCTCAATACTATGGGATTCTGGGATTTGAAGTTTTATGAGAGGTTTAGCCTTCTCTGTCAGAGAGCTCTGGTGCCACAACAAACTGCAAATACCAAGATTCCATAGGTTGGAGCCATGATAGTTAAAGTGGTGTCAAACTGTATTATTTCTGCAGTGTGGCAGCAGCCTAAGTCTCACTTCTCCAAACTAAAAAGTGGGAGCAATCTATCTCATTGTGTGGTGCTTTTACAATAAAAGACTGGAAGGCTGTTCCTTTAAAAATAAAGAAGTACCAGATCTGTGATATGCAATACTGGTATTGGGTATTAGGTCAAGTACTAGGTCTCCTCATCTCTTCCTCCACCCGCATGGTCTCCTGGGTGCCCACCTTTCTTCACATGCAAAAGTATAATCCCTACCTGTGTTCTGGAACAGGGTGGATTAACACCCTCAACTAAACAAGATGGGGTGGGGAGAAGGGAACATTCTCCCTCCCTTCCCACCTTGTAGAAAAAAATGAAAGGCAAAGAAGGGGCCCTCCCAAATGGGGTCACCCACCCTGCCAGTTAGGATTACCCAGCAAAGTGCCGCTGGCGAGGAGCAAACAAGGAGCCTTTGTGTGCCCAGCCTGGTCTCTCAGCAGCCCAGCAGGGGGTTGGGGAGGGTGGGATCTTTGTTGCTGTGAGGTTCCTTGAAAGAGAATAAAGGAAGCAAGGAGACTTCTCCGGTGTCTTTCCAAGTGAAAGAGAGGGGCTGTTGGGCAGGAGGAGTGCAGAGGTATGTGGCTGTTGGGGGGCGGGGAGAAGGAAAAAAGAAAACCCCAAAAGAAAGAAAATAGCAACAGCCCATCACCCTTGGAAAACAGTGAGGGAGACTTTCAGAGGAAAGCCCTATGTAGAAGGAGCAACATCTGGCCCAGAGTAAGAAAGTTTAGCACTGGAGTCCCTGTTGGTATCTGGAAAATAATTTGTTTACGTGTTTACAAAAATTGTATAAGCCATCCTTTATCCAAGGGATCCAAGGGCAATGTTCATATAGTTATAAACCTAAATCCAATTACTAGTCTGAACTAGAGCAGCCCCATTGAATCATTTACTGTATGGTAACTCAACAATAAAACCTACTGGGATTCCTCTGATTGGGACTAGTGATTGTATTTAGGCCATTGAAAGAATTACAATATAGTACCAGCAATAATACACACACACACACATGTATGTATGTATATGTACCTCTTAACTTATATTTAATCCCTTGCCAGGAGAAAGGTGGGATGTAATTTTGTGTGTATATACGGTGTGTGTATATGTATTATGCCCCGCTTTTCTCCTGGCACAGGATTAAATATAAGTTAAAAGGCATAAAAATGATTTAACTGGAGCACAAACTAAATAAAGAAGAGGAAGGGAGCTGGGAGCTTAATCTAAATAAATAAATAAATAAATAAATAAATAATGTAAAATACCTGGACAAATAGGATTTTTTTTTTAAATGGCACTGATTGCAAAGCATAGTTAATGCCAATTACATCTCTCTGAGGTAAGGCATTCTAAAGTTGGGGTGCCACCATAGAGAAGGCTCTGTAGGTGCATAATGTTATTTCCCTCTACTATGGTGGTATTTGGACAAAGGTTTCATCCAAAGATCTTGATTGGTGGTCAGGATGATGAAAAGAAGACCTGAAGCTGGTGTTTTGAAACCAAAAAGATTTGGATGAATAATGTTGGGATAAACTTGGGGACTTGCTAGCAGTTTCCTAACTATCCATCAAACTGTTTCCTGTCTAAACATAACCTTCCTGAACTGATGAGGAAATAACCTACTCAAACCACCCCTTCAGATAAGTCTGGGCAGATCCTCTTGGCCAGTCTGATATATTTTGTTGCATGAAGTGAAGGACAAGATGGTGCCTCTCTACCACTGCTCCAGTACAGCAGCTGGCAATTTAATCTTCCTTTAATATGAGTAATGAACCAGTGTTCTCTGCCGCCCTTGATGCACCAGATTAGTTTAGTGGGGTTAGGACAGACTGTGTGAAAACACAGTTCTGTCCTTCAACAGGGGAACAGCCAGAGAATTCTTGCAGAACTGGAACAGACCCAAGCATTCACCATCAGAGGTAGTTCCCTCATGCTGCCTAGTGGCAGGGCTGTCTCACACGAATACCTCCTCTCCACTCCTGAACTATAGCAGTCCCTTTCCCTCATAAAACAGATTTGCCCCACCAGGATCCTACAGTGTGTCTCCTGAAAGTTGAAAGGGGTGGGGCTGGAGCAGGCAGCATGTTGGGATAGTGGAGCTCAGAGCTGAATCCTGAATATTTTGTCTCCATTTCTGGTGAAGTAGCTGTGTCCCCAGTACCATTGAGGCCATTGTCAGGAATTCTGTGGAGTACACACCAGGATCTGGTTCAAGGGCTTTATGCATGATTGGTCCAAGACACTGTGTTGCCTGAGACAAAGAACAAAATGGCACTCCCTCTCATTCCATGTATGCAAGCTAACCAAACTTTAAATATTATTTCAAATGAGGGGAGTGGCCTCATCTGCACCTGAGGTCAGAAAAACGGTTTAGCAAATACATGGCAATTCTCACAGAGCCTCTAACTCTATCCTCTTAGCAACTCACTGTCCATGTTCCCTGCTTCACAGAATTTCTTGCTAGAGGCAGCTTCCTCACTCTTCCTCATGGTATTTCCAGCCTTGTCTTTATGTTCTACGCTAGCCCAGCTATATCTCAGTATTGGGGCCTGTTGCCTGGGGTCTATTCTACAATTTGGCTGGATGTGGTTTAAGGCCAGAACCTTCTCACAGCTGTATACTTCCTTTGGTAACATACAGCGGACGTAGGGTGAGGATCTGAGTGTGTTAACTGAGTATATTCCACAGAAGCTCCCATGACATCTGAGGTGTTTCCTTGGGGAGCATTGTGCTGGAAGCAACAGAGTTTAGACTCACAGGCTGCTTTTGAAATGGCAAAAGCCATTGAGCTATGTTGTCCCAAGCTTCTGCTTTGTCTTGTTTATGCTTGCAAGCAGGCCATACATCAGACCATTTGGGCTAAAGCTTAAACTTCTGTCTTGGTTGCCCACAGGATGAGAATTCATGTAACTCTTGCATTGCAACTTGTGCTGGTGGCTTATTCAGTTCTTTGGCTGGGGGTTGGGAAGGCTGTGAACTAGGAACTGAGTATGCTTGGGGGAGGGGTGTGAAAACAAAAAGTCTCTCTGCCAGTTGCTATCCAGCAAACAAGTCAACAGAGAGGAGGCTCACTTCTTCGTGCTTATCCATGTGTTTGAATACTACCTTCTCTCAAGTAACATCCCCAAGGCCTCTTAAGGTCATCTGAGGATGCTTGTGGTATTATGGTGAGTTGACTGTCTTCTGGCAGTGAACAGAAACAAGATTTTTCCATTGCTGTGGAAACTGTGGATGTTCCCCCCAACCATTATTACATGGGAGACATACTGCCTCAAGACACTTGTTTGCTCAGGCATTTTCTTTCTTCTTGTTTGTGGGGAAGGTATATGTATATATACATATACACATGTGCATATACCTTACAACTGTTTTTCATTTTAAGTTTTGTTAGTTTATTGTTGTGTACCACTTAGGATTTTATGGTAAGTGGTGTAGACATTACATGACTAAATGGATAATAATTTTCTCGTGTTACTTTGTCACTTACTGTATGTTTGGCCTGTTTTTAAGGGATGTCTTTTGTTGGTTGATCATGTCCTCTCTTTTACTGGGGGCATTTTGAATGTGCTGTGTGATATCTTCTACTTCTATGGTTGCTCAATCCCTGCCCCAACCTGTGTCCTCAGCATGTTGGGTACTTAGGTAGACATACAGGATCCCTATCCAGGAAACTGGATGCTTACTGCAATCCCATGGGAAAGGGCTATAAAGAGATATCAGCAATAGATCTATGATGTAAAGGGCACTGAAATGACAGTAGAAGTGCAAGTAGGTCAGGTTAAGCTAAGGAGGCCCAGGAAATCATTGGTGTTTTTGCACTAACACTTATCTCCCATTCTCCAGTGAATGAGCTCACACAAGGAACTGCCTGGCGTGTCCTGGTTCAGACTGTCTGCATCTATACAGCCCTCAAGTTTCTCCAGGGAGGAGGTGCTGGTGAGTTCTCATTATCTGGAGGCCCTGTTAGTTTGTCCAAAGCTGATTTGTGGTGACTGCTGCCCACCCACACCATCTTGACTGGGTTTTCTCTCTACTTCTCACCTTCTTGTGCACTGAGAAGGTAGGGCATTCCCCTAATCTGAGCTTGTTGCTCTGCTTCCCACCTTTCCTCTCTCTCTCTCTCTCTCTCTCTCTAGCTTTTCTTCGCAAACAAAGATTCAGGAAGGACTCATCCCGCACTTTCTGCAAGCGCGCTGATGACTAAAAAGGCAGTCCAAGATAAACAAGTCCAGTTGCAGAAAGCACAGCAGAAGGTCTCCTTGGGTGATGTTTCTGAGTTGTGATTCTTTCTGCGTTGTCATTTCTCTTCAAGACTTGTTCAGCGTGAGTTCTCAAATAAGGCTGTAGCATTGTGGATAGTGCGTCTCCATGTCTCCCAATGTGAGGCCATGACGGACCATTGTTGGTGATCAATTTGGCCGAGCCTGAGATGTTGTTTCAGGGAGTCCTTGTATCGCTTTTTTGGAATGCCCCTCGCTGACCTGTGGCGAGTTCACCGTAGAATACTATTTTTGGGAGGCGATGGTCTTCCATCCTAGAAACGTGCCCTGCCCGGCGCAGCTGTGTTCTCAATATCATGGCCTCAATGCTGGTGATCTCTGCTTGCTCAAGGACAGCAACATTCATCACATAGTCAGTCCAGTATATATTTAGGATTGTGCGTATACAGCGCTGATGAAAGCATTCGAGGAGTCGTAAGTGGTGGCAATAGGTGACCCATGTTTCAGACCCATAAAGGAGAATACACAGTACAATGGCTCTATAGACACTGATTTTTGTGCTTCGCCTCAGGTGTTTATTACTCCAGACTCTTTTGTAAAGTCTTCCAAATGCGCTATATGCCTTTTCTAATCTGTGATCGATCTCTTTGTCAATCTTGGCATCTGAGGAGATGATGCTTCCCAGGTAGGTGAAGTTTTCCACATCTGGAAAAACAGACATGTTCAGAGCCATTGGCCAAAGGAAGCAGCCACACCCACTTGGGCAATTCCAAAGGGAGAGCTTTCCATGGGAAACCTGTCTTTAAGTTCCAGCATCCTCTACTTTCACCCAATGTCCTTTTCTTCCTCCTTTCCTGTGATTCTATCAGAATGTTTCTTGTTGCTGGTGGCGCCATCAGGAAGGAAAAAGGAGAGGTAGGTGTGTGTGTGTGTGTGTTAGTGTAATCACACACAGATGCAAAACAAGAATACCACCAGTTGCACAGAGGATAGAGCCCTCAAAAGCTTAAAGTTTCCTACATTCAGCTGCAAAACAGGGCCAACGAGTTATGCCCCAGTCCCCTGGCCCCAGTTTCTATCCACACTTCAGTTTTGCCATATAATACAAGAAAAGGGATTGGGAGAAATCAGTCTTTATCTCTGGGACATTAGCTCAGCTTTATTAGGAATAGGATGCTCCCCAGAGAGAAGCTTTTTTTTTTTTTTTTTTTTGCTAACAGGAGATTCCCTGTAGCTATAGCCAGACCTGCTTCTACACAAGCTGAGATGGGCCAATTCAGGCAATAATTTTGGGCACTATTAATGGGCAACAAAATGCCCATTTTTTTTAGTTTATTTTTATGATAATACATGTTGAGAGGCTAAGAAAGATCACAGGGCGGAGAGGGGTTTAAAATGGGGAAGTGCCCTCTCCCACAGTAGTGCAGGACTGTTGAGCTCTGGGTCTAGATAATTAGCTTCCTGCCTACCTAGCCCTGAGCCTCCAATGTCTATAGAACAATTGGCCTGTTGCATTGCCTGCTGCCAGGTAAATATAAAGCTGCTCATCTAGTTTGAACCTGAATGGTACCATTTGGAAAAACAGGGGTTCCCATCATATATAGTAGAGCTGCAAGGTGGGTAGGGATTAAGATTACGGAGTAGGCATCTCCTGGTGGACTCCCCCTGACCCTCTTTTGCCCTTCCCCTCATTGTAGGAAGCTTTAAATTGTTAAGGGCTTTGCCCCCTACGCAGCTGAAAGGGTCCATGGGGAGGTATTAATTCCGGAGGAAACACATTTTCTCCAAGTCTGGGAAATCCAACCCCTCCCCACCCCCAGACTCATGGCTTCAAAGGAGTCAGATCTCTCAAAAGCTTATAATATCCTGGACTTGGGAGGGTGGGGGTGCAACTCTAATCCTTGTTCCTCCAGGATACTATAAACAGCCGTTCAGCAGCTAAATTCTGCATCCCTACTTTTTTCTTCTCTCCACTTACCCTCCTCAAACTGGCAGCTTCAGCATTCTGTGGCTCGGCATTTAATATGTCCCCAACATCTTTGAAACTAGCTCTGTTTTCTTTTGCCCTTAATCTACTAACAAATACCTGAGAATCCCCAGTCTACTAGACAGGAGGGCACAGTTGTCAGTGGAGAACCAACCTACTTTCGACTCCATCTGTGAGAACCTCTGAAAAGCTGACCAGTAATATTCAGAGCAAACTCTGTCCATTCTCTGGGAAGCCTGAAGGCTTTCAGGTTGTTCCAGTGCTCAAGACTATGGGTGGGAAATCTGTGTCCTTCCAGATGTTGTTGGACTGCAACTTCCATCTGCCCTAAGCAAACTAGCCAGTGGTGAGGGATGCCTGAAGCTATCAGCAACATCTGGAAGGCCATATGGGTCTGTTCCTTCTGGGTTATGACTCTCATTCAGGGAAATGTTGGTTAGGTTTTCATCCCTCCTTCAAAGACACACACATGTGTACACACCTTTCCATAGGCGCCACTGGCTTCATCAGCAACATGCGCACTTTCCTCTGGATCCGTGTCCAACAGTTCACAAGCCGCGAAGTCCAGGTGCAGCTCCTCAGGCACCTCCACAGCCTGTCCCTTCGTTGGCATTTGGAGCGGAAGACGGGTGAGGTGTTGCGCAGTGTGGACAGAGGCACTAGCAGCATCAACAATCTGCTCAGGTACATGGACACTTTGGCTTACTGGGAGTTCCATCACCTTTGACAGAACTTGGAAAAATGCTCTTTTTTCTATACTAGAACTCCCCAAGTCTCCCAAGAAAAAACAGTCTGGTTCAGAAGTATGTATTGTCTTGGGGAAAGGCTGGTTGGGGAGGAGAAGTGTTTGGTGGTGGTGATGAGATCTTGCATATCATGTGATCTGATTCTCCCACCCTCCTATCCTGCAGCTACATCGTCTTCAGCATCTTCCCCACAGTGGCTGATATCATCATTGCTATTGTGTATTTCACCACCATGTTCAGTGCCTGGTTTGGCCTCATCATCTTCATCTGCATGAGCCTGTACCTTGGTGAGTGCTTGGAGTAAGTGGAGAGGTAGTATGGAGGATGGGGATTGAGAGAGAGAGTCCCACTGTGACTTTGCCACCATCAAGAGAGAACCCCATAGCACACTTTCAACTCCTCTAGAACCTATGGAGCAGGGGATGGATAGCCAAATGGACTTGCATGCGTTCACATCCATTATATGATGAGCAGAGGCAAATTATGTGAAGCAAGCAAATTTATGCAAATATGCTTAATTTGTCTTAGGCTGGATCTAACCTATGGTGAGCATACTTTTTTGTCCCATTGAAATCTGTGGGACTTGCATTAGTCACAGCTAGGAAGTTGTTATATAATTGGTCCATCAAACCCAGTGTTGTCAACAGTGACTGGCACTGGCTTTCCATAGTTTCAGGCAGGATCTTTTCTTAGTCCTTCATGAACATCCCTAGTATTCCCTGCTGGTCTCTAGTCCAAGACCTAGCCAGAGCCAACTCTGCTTAGCTTTGCATGTTGTAACCTTTTACTAGTAAAAGAATGGATGCAGTATATCCCTTGGTTCAGCCAGGCCTGAACGTTCAGCCCATTTTGGTATTGAAGCCTGTTTGGCAAGTGAGGGGGATGCATGACTAGCCACTCCCAAACCTTCCACTGGTCTCCTCATTCTGAACAAAGGCAGACTGCTCCATTGATATCATCAGGGAGCTTTTGCCTACCCTGCAGACATATTTGTTTTCAGGCAAAGGATGTGGAGCTTATTTAATCATGTATTTACAAGTACCACACCGCACCTATTTTTCATTTTACTATGCTGGCTCCACCAACTCAACATTTCTGGCTATGGATCTGAACTCAGCTACCCATACATCAGTAAGCACTCTGTCTTCATGTGTTCAAGCTGTCTTCATGAAGGCAGGAAACATTTCAATACTCTATTTTAAAGGCTAAAAGTCTTAGGAGGCAAAAATTGGCAGAGATTCCCTCCCTTCCTTCCTTCCTTCCTTCCTTCCTTCCTTCCTTCTAGTGTTCAGACACAGCCCTGATTAAGTATCAAAGTGGAAAGAATTGAAAAGATTTCTGTTATTCCTCTGTGTTCTTGCTGTAGTAATTTGGAGATTCTCTCTCTTTGTTCACAGCTTTGACCATTATAATGACCGAGTGGCGAACAAAGTACCGCCGTGACATGAATGCTCGTGACAATGAGGCCAGGTCTCGAGCTGTTGACTCGCTTCTCAATTTTGAAACGGTACTCAGAACACCACACATTGGGGCTGGCAGGGCAGTCCCCCTCCTCATGGTTCCTGAAATGGTTCCAATTCCTCATTTTTGCTTAGATGGAGGAGGAGGGGATCTAAAGCTGAGCTGTCTGTTTGGGTGGAGAGATCTCTCTGGTGGAGGGGGTATTGGATGGTTGACTAATCCAGCCTGCTGCTGACTGATCCCTCTTATGGTTTGCTTCAGGTGAAATATTACAATGCTGAGAACTACGAGGCTACACGCTTCAATGGTGCCATTATGAAGTACCAGGTATAGAAGGACCAAGATGGGGTAATGGAAGTGGTTTCTTCCACATCCTTTGGGTTTCCTTAGGTGGCTCCCTTCTCTTCATCTTTCCCTGCTCCTCTGTTATCACCAGTGGCACCACTGTACTCGTGTGGGTACATGGGTGCCCATGCAGAGACAGAAACGCTTGTAGAGAACAACTTGGAAGGGAAAAGTGAACTTGGTTCCTGTGAAAAACACTAACAATCAGAGTTTGAAAAGCTACTTTTTTAGACCACAGCTCCCAGAATTTTCCAGCCAGCATGACCACTGGCAGTGCTGGCTGAGGGATTATGGATCCTGTAGTACAAAATAGTAACTTTTCTAGGTTTTGTACATGTGTGCAAGGCCAGACTAGGATTAAGGAAAGGGAGTTTGTCAGGATGTGCCTCTCAGTATGGCAGTGAAAAAGTATCATCTCCTCAAATTCTGCCCTTGATGCTCAAAGCCAGAACAAAGCAAGCCCTTGATGGGATTTGAGGTTGTGTGAGAGGTTGGACTGGTTCATTTTTTAAAAAAGAAAAAAAAATATGAGCATTAGAACTTCAGAACTCTTTGTAAGTAACCCAGATGTGTTGGACTGCAGTCCCTATTGTCACCAGCCAGTACAGCTATGATGGCAGCTGTAGTCCCAACACATCTGGAGGGCCCAGGTTGGGAAAAGCTGGCCTAGAACATCTCTTGCCTGAAATTAGAAGAGCCATTTCACAAATGGGGTGCTGTGGAAGGCTGGAGCCTGTGAGTAGTGAGTATGTGGTGATGGTAGTTATTTCCATCCTGCCTTTTTCATTGCTGATCTCACCTGTCTTGCAGTTGGGTGAGGGAGGTTCCTGCTGTGTGGAGATTAGAGGGCTAGGGGATCTGCTGTCTGTTGGCTACAGAGTGGTTCTGGGGTGTGCCAGTAGGGTCCACTGTCTTCTCTCCTCCTGTCAGGTCTCAGAATGGAAAGTCAACGCATCGCTGGCACTGTTGAACCAGACACAGAATTTGGTGATTGGCTTAGGGCTGTTAGCTGGATCCCTACTGTGCGCTTACTATGTGACCAAGAAGAAACTCCATGTAAGTCTCTGACAATTCCTGGACGCTACTTTTTTGGACTACATCTCCCTGTCCCCCGCCCCCCAGCTAGCATGGCCATTGGCCATTCTGGCTAGGAAGTTTTGGGAGCTGTAGTACAAAAAAGTAACTTTCCCAAGTTCTGGTCCCTCCCCTTTGTACTGTTAAAAGAGATTTCAGTGGTTTAGCCATATCTTGCTATAAGGAACTTAGCCCCCAAAGCCATTGTTGCCACATGGAAGCCACATCAGATGGAGTAGTAAACTACATTGGTTTTCCTGCATAGAGAAATCCATGCCACTGGCTACCACCACTTTTCCCATTCCACTGCCTACCTCCTCCACAAAATATAGCAGTAGCTTAGAAATCCTCTACACAATAGGACAAAGTTGGCACGAATAAACAAAGAACCACATAAAATGTTACTAAGGCTGGCTGGTAGAATCTGGTTTTGTTGGCCTTCATCCTGCAAGTGAAATTTCTGTACAAGCTCTGGCTCTCTCTAGCATGTTTCCATGGTGTGCATACTTTCCAGCATACTACCTATTTCTGGCCTTGGGATATTTGCAGTTTGTTTTTAGGTCCCATTTAAACCATGGAAGGTGAGCAGAAGAGAGCTATAGTGATGATAGCTACAAACCTGAAAGCCTTAAAATAGAGCTGGACAAATTTATGGAGATTAGGGCCATTAGGATTAGGAGGGCAATATATAATCCCAAGTACCAGAGGCAGTACTACCTAAAAACCCTAAAGGCACCAGAGCCTGTCTGAATTTGGAAGCTAAGCAAGGCTGGCCCTGGTTAGTACTTGGGTAGGAGACCACCAATGAATCCCAGGTGCTGTAGGCTATATTTTAGAGGAAGGAACTGGCAGAACCACCTCTGAGTATTCCTTACCTATGAAACTCATGGGATTGTCATAAGTTAACAGGTGACTTTAAGGCACACACCCACACCAAAAGGCATTGTGTCTTTCAATCCCAGTTTCTGGCAGACAGGATTTTGACACTCATGTCCTAGTTGTGGGCTTCCTGTAGGCATCTGGCTGGCCACACAGTGCTCTGCCCTCTGGTCAGATCCAGCATGGTTCTTCTTAGGTTATGTTATGTTTAAGGACTGGAGAGGTGGAAAGACTTTGCCACACAAGAGCCATGAGAAAAAGTTGTAGAATATGGTTGGACTAATATGTGGAAGGAACAAGGGGCCATAAGAGCTTTGCCATTTCTGAAAAGACTCTGTGAAGGCTAATTAGTGTTTGCTGAATTCAGTGCTGAGCAGAGACCAAAACTACCATGCAACTCATGCTGAGAAAATGGGCAGCTGAGGGTACAGAAGATTAAAACAAAAACAGATTGGAGAATTAGACCTCTGGTTGAGAACAAAAGCAATTGCAAGCAAGAGCCCAGGGTGGAAAAGGTTTGTCACCAATTAAGAGATCTAAAGGTGGTGGTGGAGGGGGGAACCACACCAAATGGGAGCTAGTTTCCACCAACATCAGAAGAAAGAGACCAGCATGTTTTTGGGTTTGTATTCCAGATGTGAAAACACACTTTCCCACATGGATTGCAGTCCTAATGGTGGGAGACAACAAGGAGACTTTCTTTTTTTTTTAAATGAGGGAGCTAGTGATGGATGGATACAGTTATGTACATCTAATGTGCAGAGAGGGCCTTTCATCCCTAGATTAAGGCAAAAGAAGTTGAATGCAAATGATAAAGAAACAGCATGGCTAAATGCCAAAGAAAACATTTTTTTTATTAAGACATGCTATTCACTAGTAAATCCAGATCCCCAGATAAACATTGCTGTGGGGCAAAATTTGTGTATCTGTTTTAGACACTTGGTCTTGGGTCTGACTTCTCAGAGTATTTGTGATTGCAGGAAGTAATCCACCTTTTCCCCCATCTCCTCCAGCCCAGTTGGATTGACTAGTGACTTTGGGATATGTTGTTTCCCCTTATGAGAAGGGTGGAGGAACTGTGGCTTTCCAGATGTTCTTGGAGTACAACTGCCATCATCCCTGACCATCAGACATGCTGGTTGGAGCTGACGGGTGCTGGAGTCCCTCACAGCATGTGTTTGAACTAGTTACCTACAGCTTGCGTTCTCTGCTCGTGGTAGATAGTGGCCTAATTGTCACAGAGATGCTAAGCCTGGGCCTGGGCTGTAGTATCTCTTCAGACTGCAAGTGGGAATCCCCATGGTTGTGAATGCTCTTACATATCCCCAAACTCTCAAAACCCCATCATGGAGAAAACTCACATGCTAAGGAGAAATGTTCTGGTATAACCTTCTTGATATCTTGTCTTCTATCAAGGGTTTTGGTGTTTGTTTTTGGTATGGAACAGCAATCAACCATGTAAGTCCTCACTTGTCCTCTACAGGCCAGATATGTAGGGCTAACATTACCTAGAATTCTCCCTCTTTCCCTCTGGACTGCCCAAAAGGAGTTTAGGCCATCTACCATTCTAAGCACAGGAAAGGTAGGCAAGGAAAGGAGGCAGCTTAATCCTTTCCTCTCTGTTAACATTTTAGCCCACAGTCACCCTCCCAAAGCTGTTTTTCTCCCCACAAGGAAATAGTTCTAGAGACATGCCCCCATAGGGATGGACAACAGCTTGGGAGGTGTGGTTTTGGGTAAATATTTTGAAGGAAATGAGTTAAATTGCCCCTTTTATGCTCAATTGTATACTCTGGGGCTGTTTTTTGGCAAATAAACCTGAAACATTTGTGAGAGAGCACACATAGGATTCTGTTGCATCTACTTTAATTCAGAGAACTAGATTGCATAGTTTCCACCTGTACACAAAAAGCCCTGAATTTGTGTGTGTGTGTATGTGTGTGTGTTGCATGAGAGGACAGAGACAAGTCTGACACCCAAGACGGTCAGTTGGTCTACATGGCAGTACAGGAACAAAGAAATTGACTTCCTTAATCTTTATTTCTGAGAAGCAAGTTACTAGAATTCATGATTCAGGGCAGCAGTGGGTAGAATCTGTTTGCTTGTTACTTGTTTGTTTGTGTCTGTAGTGGGCTCAAACAAAAAAAGGGGGTTAACAGGTCTTTCGGTGGTCATGGAGCAAGGATTTTTGTGCTGCAGAAATCTCTGCCCCACCACATGACATAGCCTCTCTCTTTCTCCCCGTCTGCTGTGCCGCATGGAGAATTACTGCTTGTCATGATCTGCTGGATTTAGAAGGTGTAGTGCAGAACTATTGAAGCCTCCTCCATCAGAAGCCAGTATTACCTTTGAGGGGGGAAAATTGACACTGGAAGACTGGGAAATCGGGAGAGGCCTGATCCTCTTACAACAGGAATGAGCAACTACATAGGAAACAGGAGTCCATTTTCATCATCCCATAGGCCAACCCCCACCCCAGAGCACCAGAATTCATGCAACATTACTTCTGGCTGCCATTGTGTTTGATTTTCAACCATTTAAAAGAAACAATTTGGGGTCTTGGGGTAGGTGGGAGGTATGGGACAAAGGGTGGGTAATTGAAACCAGCATGTTGGTGCACAGTTTCAGGTAGTTTGGGGCTGTTTTCATGAAAATCAGTCCAGGTGTACGTGGGGTTTTATGGTTTTGTGTTCATTTGTTTTTTGCTTGTTGTTGTTGAGGGCCACACTTCCCCCTTCCATCTTACAATAAAGCATTTTGCATTTTGCTCAGAGTTACAAGGACAAGTAATCAAAGTACTTCCACCATCTACTGCAGGGAGACAGCATCACTTTGGCTCTGACCTGCCTCTCTATTCCCTCTAGGTGGGCGATTATGTTCTTTTTGGCACATACATCATCCAACTATACACGCCTCTGAACTGGTTTGGAACCTATTACAGGTAACCCTGTGTTAAGACTTATTTTATTGTGTATGTTGGTCAGTCATTTGGCTGATGCAAATAAGAGTGTATGTGGATGAAATTAGGGAATCCTTTTTCTGTGCAGCTAATGATTGGGGAAATAAGGTGGCATCGCTTGGCAACAAACTAACCAAGCAGAACCTCCATTCCCTTGCCTCCCAGATTTGGGGTTGTCTGTAATGGGGAAAACATCATGCAGGGATCCTATTAAATCTGGCTGAGTGAAAAGCTTCAAAAGGAGATTGGACAAATTCATGGAGAATGGGGCTATCCATGGCTGGGTGCCAGGACAGTTGTATTTTCCTTCCAGTACCAGAAGCAGGATGTCTCTTGATGTTGGATGCTTGAGAGTACAAGCAAAAGGATGCTGTTGCAATCCTGTCCTGCTTGTGAGTTTCCCAGTTGGGCATCTGATTGGACACTATGGGAAGCAGGATGCTGGCCCAGATAAGACTATGGTTTCATCCAGAGGGCTCTTGCTATGTTCTTAAAGGAGACCAGATGTCAATTGTTTTAATACAGAGACCTATCTTATGTCTTGAGCAAACCCAGTGCACTTACAAGATATGAGAATCTTGTCTGGGTTGAAAGATTATAGGCTGAGAAAAAGTGAGTATCTGTGGCCAGTTAGTATTGGAAGGGAAAACAGCCCAAATGTTTGCTCCCTCCCTGTTGGCAAGATCCTGGCAGGGATTTGGATAGATCTGAGCTGCCAAGATCAGAGTGCTCAGTATGTTGGGCACCTCTGCTCTTAGGAATGTTCCCTAAGACTTCCTCAGCTCTAGGAAGCTAAGTTTGGACTTGGGAAACTGAATCCTAACTTTGTCATTGCACAGTTGACTCCATATTTCCCCCCCTAAGAATTTGGGTTGCCTTTTCACTTCTCCTTTCTCTGACTATTCAGAGTTGACTGCAACAAAGGAGGTGTGATATCACTGAGTGTGTGGACATGTGTTTACGGTTTGGGAACATTTTCTAGTGTAGGAAACATGACACATTGTGAGTTGCTTTTATGCCAGGGGTCTAATTGATCACTGCATTTGAGGGAATGAATATTGGGCTGCCCCTCTCCCTTCTCGTACCTTGGTGCCAGAAAGGGAATGGGATAGTCCTGCATTCCAGTGCGCCCCCCCCCCGCCACAATTGCTTGCAAATGGTGCATTGGAGGCTCGGTTTCTCCTTTTCAGAATGATCCAGTCCTCATTTGTTGACATGGAGAACATGTTTGATCTCTTCGATGAGGAACAGGAGGTATGTTGAGGCTCTCTCTCCCTGTGCTGCAGTGGATCACCTGCATTCCAATCCTCCCACCCCTCACCCAAATACAGATATAGAGAGAGCTCTTCAGAAGTATCTGGGGATGGTCCCATCTCTAGTTTGTTTCCTACCTGGCTTGGATGATAAGGAAGAATTGGAGATTGTTTATTTGTTTAGCAATTGTATAGCCTTTGTTCCAAGGAGCTTGAGGCAGTGTTCATGGCTCCCTCTCCTTTAACCTCTAAACAACCCTGTGAGATAGGTGACTGGCCCAAAGTCCCCAGTGAGTTTTGATGACTTGGGATGACTTAAACCTCGATCCTCCCCTAGGTCAAATAGAGCTCTTTCAGACTTCTGCAGAGAAATTAGCGCTTTCACAACAGGGAGTGTCACTTATTACCAGTTTGTATCTCTTGATGTTGCTTTTGAAGGCCTCCAGTCCCTCTAGAAGCTGGCAGGGAAGGGTGAGGTGGAATGAAGGAAGCTCTATGGCATGATTACACCAAACCTCATCCAGATTTTATTCTAGCCAATCATCATTCAAATCTCTTTAGTGCCTTTGTTTACTATTGGCTCTGAGTGTTGTAAAACCCATATGCGCATGCCTTTTTTTTTTTTTAAAAGGAATAGTGTTTTAAAAATGTTAAGTGCTGTAAGGGACATCTGTGTGTCCCTGCCCCATTCCATCCAATGAGGAGGAGGAGGAATAATAATGGCTAAGAAACCTAAGTATGAATTGCATGTTTCAAACCATACAAGTCTTTTGGGGCTTTTTGTTACAATATAGTCTGGATTTTAAAAAGAAAACAAAAACCACCCTCTTGATGGGACTAAAATGTTGCTCCTGGTGTTGGATATTGCCACTGAATGCTCCAGGAAAACAGAATCTGGTTATTCCCCACTACCTCTGAGAACTACAGGAACAAATACAGCAACCAAAATCAACATTTACTATACTGTGTCTGGATAGCTCTGTACTCTGACTGCTATTCCATACTGCCTCCCTTAATATCTCACATTCTCTTGTTATACTTCAGATTCACTGAAGTTGAAAAGTGGTTTGCTTGAAAACAAAAGGAGGTTTCTCTTCTCATAGAACATGTTTAATCCATGGGCCTTCTGGGTATTACGATGGCCACTATCTTTGTTGTTGTGAGCTTTCAAGTCGTTTCTGACTTATGGCAACCCTAAAGCAAATCTATCTCAGGTTATGTTGTTGTTGTTGTTTTGGCAAGATTTGTTCAGAGTCATTTTTGCCTTTGTCTTCCTCTAAGGTTGAGAGTGTGTGACTTGCCCAAGGCCACTTGGTGGGTTTCCGTGGCCAAGCAGTGGTTTGCTTGGCCCCTATCATAGTGGTCCCTTTAAAAGGATTAGATGATTGTATAGTGTTTAGATGCTCAAAAGCTTAAGTGTACCTTCCATTTTCTAGTCATCTCTTTGATGTAGACTACTAAAATAGGGAGGATGGTGGATGTTGCCATGATGACTGCTTCTGAACGTCCCTCACGTGTGCCTCTGGAACAGGGCCAGCCTGGATTATTAGACAGAGAGAGGCAGCTGCTTCAGCGTGGAGATTAGAGTGCTAAAGTGGTAGATCATGGGTTGGTGCTAGTCTGTTGAGTCATCAGCTTCCAGTTCCTGTTGAGTTTCCAGGCAACTATGTGAATACAACAATAGTATGACACTAATATGATACCAGTCTCTGAAAAATTGGGGAGAAATGCTGGTCCACCACATCAGGTAGTTTGAGAAGCACTGGCCTAAGTGGCCTGCTTTGTATCCCATAACTTAGACTGCTGCCCTCAGGGGGATACTGGGCCATTGCCAGTGTCAAAATAAGATTCAGCTATTGATCCAGTCTAAGGGGAGATGCCTGGGGTCAACTGAACGAAAAGTGGATGGTGGTCCCTCACATCAAGTGCTGACTGTTTATACACCCAGTGCTGGCAGTTGTGGGAATAAAGTATCCCAGGCTTACTTTCTTGGCCACAGTCATCCTTTTCCTGTGTAGGCACAGGTAGCTAGAGCAGCTGGGCTCTGGTTGCACATGATATCACAACTATGTTAATTTTCAGGTGAAGGATGAGCCAGGTGCTCGGGATCTTCGTTTTCTGGCAGGGCGTGTGGAGTTTGAAAATGTCCATTTTGGCTATGTGGACGGGTAAGTGGGGAAGGCAGAAAAAAGCTGGTGACCGGAGATGTGCTTAATGGGTCTGGAAATGAGCAATAACAATAGCAATAGCATTGATATTTATATATTGCTTATTAGTGCCAAAGTACTCCCTAAGTGGTTTTACAGTGTGTTAGCTAATTGCCCCCAACAAGCTGGGTACTCATTTATTGGAAGTGTTTAAAAATGCAGGGTTCCAATGTCCCCTGTTAAACACGAGAGCATATAGCAAATGCTCCCTCCTCACTGCACTTCACTCCTGGGAAGTACAGCCAATTAGCAGAGTACACACATGCAGCAGTGTTAGCGTAATAATCTTAGCATACATGAAAATAGATTGCTTATAGACAACCAACACCCTTTCCTGTCCCAAATTACTTGTTTAGCCAAATAATCACTCGACTCATAAAAGTAGCTTTAAAAGTACAAAAACTTATTTACTCACATATTCAGAGCATTACACGTGGCAGAATTTCAGTACAACTTCAGAGTAGACTAAAACTACTTAAAATGACTAAAAACTACATCATAACAAAAGAATATGCAGGACTCCCTGAGAGGGAGATCCTCTCTCTCTCAAAACATGGTGAAGAGTGGGGGAGAGGTAAAGACCTCATGGCTGGCTTCTAAGACAAAGGAGGAAGACTTAGACACTCCCCTTTCTAAGTTTGTTCTATGTTTGTTTTATGGGGTCTCTTTCTTCCCACTCTCAGATATCTTAATACAACTATGATTGTCCTCAAACACTGTGACAGGTTTTTGTCCTGAAATGCAAAAGTCAACAAACAAATCATCAAGCAATTTTAACATACTACATGCATGTGCTGCAGAACCATATTCTGCCTCTGTAGAAAAATAAGCTACCACATTCTGTTTAGCACTATCCCAGCAGATTGGTCCATTCCCATACATGAACAAGTAATCACTTGTTGATACTGAATCCCCTCTGGATCTAGCCCAGTCTGCATCTGTAAAACAAACAAATTTGGATTAGCATTAGCTGGCAACTTTAACTGTAAATGTATGGTTCCCTTCAAATATCTCATAAGTCTTTTCATAGCACTCTTCATAGCACTCTTCATAGCACTCCAAAACTTCTGGGTTGGAGCATTCACTTTCCCCTTAAGAACTCCAGCAGCATAAACTATATCCAGTCTAGTGTCCCTGGCTAAACACTGCAGCTCTCCAATAGCTGTCTTGTACATGTTATTGTTTGGCAAAAGTTCAGTGTACTCATTACTTTTGTTGAATTCTGTTATCATTGGTGTAGCAACCCTCTCCATTGACGCCCCCTTGTCGTGGGAGAGAGGCTTGCGTACCCTAATGATGTTTTGAGCTATGCTGGCGGTGGCATAATAGCCACTGGTAGGGTCTCCCATGCCAGACAGGTCAAAACCGAAGGGTCTGACAAAGAGCGTCAAAGGGCAGGATGGGCTCTCTAGCCTTGTGGCAACCGTCCTAGGAGAAGGAAAACTCCAATCCCAAACCCGGGCAGATGGTGCTCGTCCAACCCTGTAAGGTCAACCATCTAAGAGAAGGAAACTCTAATCAAACCTACGGCCCGAGGACCTCACTGCCACGTCCATGCTTGCAAGGCCACGGCAGATGAATCTCTGGTTTAAAGGGTGAGGCCAGTTCTGTGCACGCTGCGCTCCACCAGAAAAATCCATTGCACAGGCTCGAAGGACAAATCCATTTCCAAAAAAGCCCTGTAGCGACTGGCGAGGGACGAAACCGGCAGGTGTAAAGATGCACTGGAAGCCGCAGCCCCAACCCTGCATGCAGGCGGTTCAGGACATTGGTCGCTCAAGCCTGACCCGGGAGATGACAGTCTTGTTCGGCAGCATTCTGAACGACCAAGCAGCCTTTTTTAAGGAGAGCACTGCTTGCTCCATATGGAGAGGGGCCTAGAAAAGGTGGCCTAAAGAAAGCTCATCCCCAACTACCTGGTTGGCTAGCCGCGGCCAACGGGAATCTTCTGATGCGGTCAAACCAAGGCAAGGAAACAAAGGCACACACCGGCCTCCAAAGGTGTAAATAAACTGACACTTGCATGCTGGAACATCAGAACCATGCAAGACTCTGAAGATAGTGGACGGCCTGAGCGTCGTTCTGCCCTAATAGCCCTTGAACTATCACGGCTTAATATTGACATCGCTGCTCTTAGTGAAGTTCGCTTCCATGAGGAAGGCAGCCTTAAAGAACATGGCGCCGGCTACACACTTTACTGGTCTGGCAAACCCAAAACCGAAAAACATCTGTCAGGAGTAGGCTTTATGATTAAAAACTCCATTGCCTCCAAACTCGAAACCTTGCCAACAGGACACTCTGATCGCATTATTTCCTTACGCCTCCCACATGTTGTTCTCTTTAGTATATATGCCCCAACTATGCAAGCCGACCCTGTAGAGAAAGACAAATTCTACACAGACCTACGCCAACTCATACAAAAAGTCCCTGCAGAAGATAAAATTATTATCCTTGGTGACTTCAATGCCAGAGTAGGAAAGAACTCCGAAGCCTGGAAAGGTGTCTTAGGCAAGCATGGTGTTGGAAATTGCAATGATAACGGACGCCTCCTGCTAGAGTTCTGTGCAGAACAACAGCTGACTATTACAAACACAATCTTTCAGCAGAAAGATAGCTTGAAGACAACCTGGATGCATCCCCGATCCAAACATTGGCACCTCATTGACTACGTTCTAGTCCGTCAGAGAGACATTCGTGATGTCCGTCATACACGAGTGATGCTCAGTGCAGAATGCCAAACAGATCATCGCCTTGTCAGATGTAAACTAAATCTTCATCTTAAGTTCAAACGTAAGAGGGGTGGCATCTTAAAGAAGAGACTCCAAGTCAACAATCTTCAACAAGCTACCATGAGAGACAACTTCCAGGCAAATCTACAAACGAAACTTGAAGACCATCCTACAGATCCTTCTCCTACAGTGCTTTGGCAACATATCAAAAACAGTATCCTCCAGTCTGCAGAAGAATCCCTTGGCTTCTCCCACAAGAAAAATCAAGACTGGTTTGATGAAAACAACCAAGAGATCCAGGAGCTGTTGGCAAGGAAGAGAGCTGCTCACCAGGCATACCTCGCCCAGCCAACCTGTCATGTAAGAAAAGCAGCTTTCCGCCTCACATGTAGCAAACTACAACAAAAACTCCGAGACATGCAGAACAAGTGGTGGATCAATATAGCAGAAAAGACACAATGCTGTGCAGATCTGGGTGATCATAGAGGATTTTATGAAGCTCTTAAAGCAGTGTTTGGACCTACTTATCAGGTCCAAAGCTCCTTATACAGTACAGATGGTCAAACATTAATTACTGATAAAGCCTCCATCCTAAATCGTTGGGCTGAACATTTTCAAAGTCTCTTTAGCGCCAACCGAGTAGTCCAAGCCTCAGCTATCCAATATATGATACAAAAACCAATGAAAAATGAATTGGACATAGCTCCCACTTTGGAAGAGACCCTTAAGGCCATACAGCAGATGAAAAACGGCAAGGCAGCTGGGATTGATGGAATCCCACCTGAAGTTTGGAAACACGGAGGTCATGCACTCCATGAAAAATTCCACGAATTCCTTGTGAATTGCTGGGAAAAAGGGGAACTGCCATCAGACCTCCGAGATGCAGTCATCATCACCCTGTACAAGAAAAAAGGAGCAAAATCCGATTGCTCAAACTATCGAGGCATAACACTGCTCTCTATTGCTGGAAAAATCCTTGCAAGGATACTCCTGAACAGGTTAGTTCCTGCTATTGCAGAAGAACTTCTCCCTGAAAGCCAATGTGGCTTCAGAGCCAATAGGAGCACTACAGACATGGTATTTGCCCTTAGGCAACTGCAAGAAAAATGTAGGGAGCAGAACAAGGGTCTCTATGTAACATTTGTCGACCTCACCAAAGCCTTTGACACTGTAAGTAGAAAAGGTCTGTGGCAGATCCTGGAAAGACTAGGATGTCCCCCCAAATTCCTTAACATGATTATCTTGCTACACGAGGGACAGCGTGGTCAAGTCAGATATGGCGATGCTCTTTCAAAGCCCTTTCTAATAACTAATGGAGTGAAGCAAGGTTGTGTTCTTGCACCAACTTTATTTACAATCTTCTTTAGCACGATGCTCCAAAGGGCTATGGCAGAGCTTGAAGAAGACGACGGCATCTATATACGCTACCGTACTGATGGTAGCTTGTTTAACTTAAGCCGTCTGAGGGCTCACACTAAGACTCTAAACTATCTAGTCCGTGAGCTGCTCTTCGCCGATGATGCTGCCCTTGTTGCCCACACAGAAGCAGCTCTGCAGCGCCTAACATCCTGCTTTGCAACAGCTGCAGAGCTGCTTGGGCTAGAAGTCAACCTGAAGAAAACAGAAGTTCTTTACCAGCCTGCACCACAGGACGAACACCACCATCCCCACATTGCCGTCGGCAAATCAGTGCTCAAGTCCGTTCAGCAGTTCACCTACCTGGGAAGCATCATCTCCTCAGATGCCAAGATTGACAAAGAGATCGATCACAGATTAGCAAAGGCATATAGTGCATTTGGAAGACTTCACAAAAGAGTCTGGAGCAATAAACACCTGAGGCAAAGCACAAAAATCAGTGTGTATAGAGCCATCGTACTGTCTATCCTCCTTTATGGATCTGAAACATGGGTCACCTATCGCCACCACCTACGACTCCTCGAGCGCTTTCATCAGCGCTGTCTACGCACAATCCTAAATATACACTGGACTGACTATGTGACGAATGTTGCTGTCCTTGAGCAAGCAGGCATCACCAGCATTGAGGCCATGATATTGAGAACACAGCTGCGCTGGGCAGGGCACGTTTCTAGGATGGAGGACCATCGCCTCCCAAAAATACTACTCTACGGTGAACTCACCACGGGTCAGCGTAAGAGGGGCGCTCCAAAAAAGCGATACAAAGACTCCCTGAAACAACATCTCAGGCTTGGCCAAATTGATCACCAACAGTGGTCCGCCCTGGCCTCACATCGGGAGGCATGGAGACGCACTATCCACAATGCTGCAGCCTTATTTGAGAACTCACGACGAACAAGTCTTGAAGAGAAACGACAACGCAGAAAGAATCACAACCCAAAAACATCACCCAAGGAGACCTTCTGCTGTGCTTTTTGCAACCGGACTTGTTTATCTCGGATTGGCCTTTTTAGTCATCAGCGCGCTTGCAGAAAGCGCGGGATGAGTCCTTCCTGAATCTTCGTTTGCGAAGAAAAGCCAGAGGTGTAGCAACATGATGTGCATCTTGTAATCCTAGAAGCACTATCAAGTTAGCAATTCTGTTTTTCACTCAGTAGGAAAGATCCATCTTCTTCTCTTTGAATTTCAATGTCCATAAACCCTGTTACATCTCCATGTTCGTTCAGTTCAACAATTCTGTTCAATTTTTTTTAGAATCTCTCTGTAGTCAGCATCTCTCTGGGTGGCAATAAGCAAATCATCATCATTAATCAGAACATATGTAAACAGTTCATCTTTGACTCTGGCATACAGACTTTTATCAGTTTCTCCATGTTTGAAACATAAATTTTCCAATGTTGTGTGCAAATTCTCACTTTTCACAGTAACATTTCTGACATCCATGTGCTTGGATGCAGCCAAGCTTAGAAACAGTGTCATATCTGTAGGCATTTGCTCACCATTTGCTTCTTCTGTTGACTTCTTGTGCAACCCCACCCCTGCAAGGTAGCCAAGTCTCTGTGGAGGCACTCCTCTGTTAGGTCTCAGTTCATAGCTGGGAGGTTCCTGATTCAGATCCTGGTGATTTTCTTCCTGTTTAGCCTCTTGATCACCATCCAGATCCATCAGATCAGCTCCCACATGGTTCTCTGCAACATGAAACTGCATAGAAGATTCACTCTCTGCTTCTGAAATCACAGCTATGTTATCCACTTCTTCATCCTGAACATAAAAATCAATGTTATCCTCTTCTGGGAAATCAATCACAGTTCCTGTTAAATCAGCTTTTCTGCTTTCATCAAAGTATACCACATGTCTACAAAATACTTTGCCGGTCTTTAAATTAATCACTTTGTAATTCCTTGTGGCACTCTCATAACCCACTAGTATGGTCTCTTCAGTCGAAGGATCAAGCTTCCCATGAGGCTCCCTGGGTATGTATGCGTAAGCTATGCACCCAAGTGTGCTGATGTGCTTCATTGATGGGGGTTTCCCATGCCAAATCTCAAAAGGGGTTTTCTCTAAACCTTTTGTAGGTAGGCGGTTCTGTAGATAATTAGCTGTGACATAGCATCGCCCCACATTCTGTTAGGTAGTCCAGCATCAGCTAAAAGACATCTTTTCATCTCAATTAAGGAGCGAAATGTTCTCTCAGCAACAGAATTAAGTTCTGGGGTATAAGCAACAGTCTTAACGTGTTGCATCCCATTCTCCTCTAAAAATTGCTGTGTACTGTTTGCCATGTACTCACCACCTCGAGCACTATTCAAAGCTTTGGGGTTCCTTCCAAACATGTTTCTCACCATGACAACATACGCACACAGTGCATCACACATCTGGCTCTTTTCTTTGAGCAGGAACATCACAGTGTATCTGGAAAAATCATCTATAAAAGTTAGAATATATCTGTTTACTCCAAGGGAGGGCACCCTCATAGTTCCCATTATATCGCTATGGACCAGATCCAGAATTCTGCTGGACCTTTTCTCAGTTCTCACAGGAAACGAAGGCCTTGTTGCCTTTGCTCAACACACACTATGCATCTGTCTGCATTGTTACTGCTCTGTTTCTGTTTTACCTTGATTCCTGTAGCCAAACCTCTTTCTTGAAGCTGCATAATTGCATTGCAGTCACGATGTCCAAAGCGTCTATGTCATAGATCCATGCTCTCCTCTTTCACACTGCATTGCTCCTCAGATGCTTTTGCTACATGAGCCTTTTTCTCTGGAACAGTAAAAACTTTAAAAAGACCATCAGCATGTTTATGCACCTCTATATATGTAATTCCAGTTTTATCATCAAATATTTTGCATACACCTCATTGAAACAATACAGAAAATTCTTTTAACATCTAGAGCTGGGACACTCAGAGGGCTTGATTGCAACCTTGAAACATTCTCTGCTATCTGTGATTCAGTTCCATTTTTCTAGTTCTGTTTTTAAGTTGCAAGTTCCAACTGCCTCTAAAGGAATTATTGAACTGTCTGTGACTTGCAAATCTCCATTTTTATTATTATTTAACTCTATGAAATTGCTTTCAGTGTTTGTGCAGTACGCTGTGCACCCAGAATCAACAATCGATTCCTTTTTATCATTCTCAGTGTTGCTCACAGCTTTATAGACTTTCCTTAAAGCAAACATGCTCCTTTTCTCTTTGTTAGAATTCTGTGAAAACTGCTGCCCCCTCTGGACAGAATCTGATTCTGTAAACTCACTTTGACTGTTTGCTCTGTTGGTTTGAGTAAACATGCTGCTTTGCTTTCCTTTGCTTCCACTTTGGGAAAATTGCTGCCCCCTCTGGGCAAAATCTCCCTGTGATCTGCACATTCTTGCAATATGCCCAACATTGTTACATTTAAAGCATCGAATTTCTGATTAGTTGGTGGGAGGAGTTTTCCACTGTTTTTTGTTAGCCATGTAACTTGAGCCAGTAGGCCATTCAAGCCTCCTCCCTGATGATCCAAGCATTCCAGCCTAAAACATGCTAACACCTCATTTAGTGTGAGTCCATTGATGTTATCAATCACACACATATCAATCACATGATTTCATCAATCATAGAATCATAGAATGGTAGAGTTGGAAGAGACCACAAGGGTCATTCAGTCTAACCCCCTGCCAAGCAGGAATCACGATCAAAGCATCCCTGACAGATGGCCATCCAGCCTCTGTTTACAGACCTCCAAGGAAGGAGACCCCAACACGGTCCAAGGGAGTGTGTTCCACTGCCGAACAGCTCTTACTGTCAAAAAGTTCCTCCTAATGAAATGCATGAAAGTCACTTCCTAATGTCCCAGTAAAATAGGCAATGTTCTACCCTTTGCTTCGGTGGTGGGGCAGAACAAGAGGTGGGGCGGGGCAGCAGGGGGCAGAATGAGTGGCGGGTGGGCAAGTTAAACCCACCAGCCTATCTCAAAGGGTTGTCATGAGGTTTCCTGGGCATTTGGGGGGGGGGTTAATGGCGTATGGTACATCAGGTCCAGCTAGTGAAAATAGATTGCTTATAGACAACCAACATCCTTTCCTGTCCCAAGTTACTTGTTTAGCCAAGTAATCACTCAAGACCCTTAGTGTAGCTTTAAAAGTACAAAAACTTATTTACTTATTTACTGAGGTGGTACTCAGAGCATTACACGTTGCAGAATTTCAGTACAGCATCAAAGTAGACTAAAACTACTTAAAATGACTAAAAACTACATCATAACAAAAGAATATGCAGGACTCCCTGAGAGGGAGATCCTCTCTCTCTCTCAAAACATGACAAAGAGTGGGGGAGAGGTAAAGACCTCATGGCTGGCTTCTAAAACAAAGGAGGAAGACTTAGACACTCCTCTTTCCCTAGAAGCCCAATAGCAACACATTAGGAAGTTACATCAACACATACTGTTTGGCTTCTCAGTTAACCCTTCAATAGCAAAACATTTCCACTTATTGGATTGCAAACTATATATCCCAATATCATTTTACCAACCTACAGAAGGATGGAAGGCTGAGTCAACCTTGGAGGCCTGTAGGATCAAACTCACAACGTTGTGGCTACAGTACTGGCATTTAACCATTGCGCCACCAGGGCTCCTCAGTGAGGGGCTGGGAAAGGGAAAATGAGGGGCTGGGAACGGAGAGTGTGTGCTGAGGGACTTTACCAAAGGAAGAACTGGAGGGAAGAGTGAGTATGGGGCCACAGACATGAGGCATATGGTACCTCGTTAAAGTTTTCCACTGGAATTTTGCCAAGTGTGATAAAGATTGCTAGAAGGAAGTTTTTTTAAAAACAGAGCTTGGAAATGACATTTTTGGACTAAAATGTCCAGAATCTCCTGCCCTACATGGCCAGTGGGGATGATGGCTGAAGGATTCTGGGAGTTACAGTCCAAAAAAGTAACTTCTCATTGTTCATATTTCTCAGCTCTGTTCTTATCAAGAACAAATGAAAATGGTAGAAACTAGTACTCTCAAGAAAAGTTTCAGGACCCATAAATGACAATGCCCATAAGCCTCTACTCTGCTTTATAAATACTGTATATATCGTGTTCTGTGCTTTACTACTTCTTACATCCCTCACACAGATCTTTCACAGAGCACCCTTTCTCATTAACATCCATATATTCAGTTTGCACAGGGAGAGAGGGAAAGTCGGATGGAGACAGGACAGGTCTGAAGTGGGTACATTTTTATGCTTTTTTGCACTCTCACTCTGTGTGTGTGGGCAGTTTGAATGATGCAAATTGAATGGCATTTGGAAGTGATCTGAGGCAGTTGCAGGAGAGTGAAGAGAGGTGTAGGAAGCCTTGCAAAATGGTGAAGGGTTTGAAAGATGATTGACTCTTCCCTTTTGTTCACTCTCCCCACAGGAAGGAAGTCCTGAATGATGTTTCATTCACAGTGATGCCTGGGCAGACCCTAGCATTGGTAAGGAGAGGGGGGGAGAAACAAACAGCTTTGCTGTAATGAATGATGTTTCCTAATAGTCTCTCACACTCTTTTGCTTCCTCTGGTACAGAAAGAGAGGCTGGCCCCACCAAAGGGGCCTCCAGTAGAAGAGGCCCATGGGACTTCTTCCTTTTTCTTCTCACTGGCTGTATCCAATCTGACACTATGCCTCCTCTCTTTACCCAGGTAGGGCCCTCTGGCTCAGGAAAAAGCACTATCATTCGCCTACTCTTCCGCTTCTACGATGTCTGGGGAGGTTGCATCCGAATTGATGGACAGGATATCTCCAAGGTAGAGGGGGGGAAAACCAAAATCCCTCCCCCAGAAAATACTGTTGGGCACTGAAGGGTTTTGAATCTTGTAGAAGGGACAGAGTATGAACCAGCAACTTGGGCGAGTTAAGGCCAGGCATAGGAAGAACTTCCTGATGGTAAGAGCTGTTCAACAGTGGAATACACTGCCTCAGAGTGTGGTGGAATTTCCTTCTTTGGAGATTTTTAAACAGGGTCTGGATAGCCATCTGTTGAGAGTTCTTTGATTGTGTATTCCTGTATGGCAGGGGATTGGACTGGATGGCCCCTGCAGTCTCCTCCAACACTATGCTTCTATATATATTCCCAATTATTGACAAGGAGGATGAGGGATTCACCAGGGTGAACTCCTTCCCAAGGACAAGGTAGTGCATGAGAACTTTTAGATCCAGATTTACAACACAATCCTATGTATGTTTACTCAGTCAGAAGTAACCTACACTGTGCTCAGAGAAAATCACTATCTTGTCAGCATGTGTGAAGACTGCAACCATAGCCTCTCTCCTCTCACTACCACACTCACACAATCACTGTATGTAACATATACATAACGTGTTTCAAGAGAAACTATTACTATGCAGTTGCTCTGCATCATTCCTGATTATTTTCTTACACAGAATGTCTTTCATTTGTGAACCTCCCGTGTGTATTGTCCCTGCTTCTTCTATTGTTTTTCCTTTCCATGGGTGGGGAGACACTTTAAGGAAATAAGACAGTTTACTCTTCAGCTGGATTTTTCATTGGTGGTTTTAAGGGCCATCTATCTGGAAGCACCCACTGAACTTGCTAGTGATTCCCTAACTTTATGGTCCAGAGGATGTGTGGCTGTACAGGATGATCCTATTGCTGTGCTCCAACTATCTTTGACAGAATCGAATATGACAGAATCATATTTGTGTGCGCTTTTGCGCTCTCTCTCTCTCTCACACACACACACACTTTTCCTCCTGTTATTTTGGGCATTTGCTGCCACAGCCCAGCTGCTTAATTCCAAGTTCATATTCATTGCCCCCAGCAAAGCAGAGATGTGTGATTCCATTTAGAGAGAAGAAAGGTTTGCACTGGGGCAGGCACAGCTGTAGCATGCCCCCCCCTCCAGCTCCTCCCTGGCCACCCAGGCTCAGTGGGGAAGGGCTGCAGAATATCTGGTGGAAGATTCCTAGGTGCCCCATCTGTGTGCCAGCATTCTCTGAAGGTCTAGGAACATGAGTTTGGAGGAGGATTGGAAGGCAACAGCTCTTTTCATATCCAGTCCAGCTGTTTTGTGTGTGTTCTCTGAATATGTGTGGTTCCACCAGCCCCCAGCCTTGTCCCCACCAAGTAGTTTTATCTGTCTCATAAGGTCCTGTTTGGCTGGTCACTGGAGCAGAACATCTAAGAAGCAATGGAAGGACATGACAGATTAAGTGGGGCAAGGCCTGATAGGTCATAGTTGAAGGTAGCTTGAAAGATTCATCACTTCCCATCAGGAACACACACATTTCTTTTGTACTCCTGGTCAAACTTTTTTTGTCTGTGTTCCAGGTCAAACCAGTCCCAACGACTACCGTCCTAAATTTTCTATTTTTTTCAAGTAATGCTCCCACCCCTCAAAATAAAACTGTTTACCTAAGACAACAGAAGAGTGAGTGTACTGACCACAAGCAACGAGTCCCCCTTCAAAGTGCCTGTAACACTCTGGATTAAGACGACATTATTAGTGTGTCATCTGCCTTTCTTTCTTTCCCCCAACATACCCTAAGAGTGAGCAAGTGGGCCTTTTTACACTGTGATTCTACTTTAACTGCTGTGGCTGCATCCTGTGTAATTCTGGAGTTTGTAGTTTGGGGAGGAATTATTGATCTCTGGCTGAGGATTTTAAGTCCTCTAAACTTCAATTCCCAGGATTCCACAGAATGGCACAAAGGTAGTTAAAGTGGAATCATAGCATTATGGTTGTGTAGTGTGAAATGACCACTGCAGTATTCTGAGAATTACCAGGTTCTAAACGCTATGCTACCAAAGACACACATCCATCTCTGAGTTTGATCCTGGGCTTTGCAATGCTGCCTGAGGGATGGGCCTCGCCTTGCCCCCAGTATGTGAAAACCTAGCTGTCTGTAGTGACAGCACTCTTCCAGACAGAGCTTAGAAAAAAATAGTTTATGGATAACAACTGCTAGAATCTCCTGGCTGTGTAGGCTGGAGGATTCTGGAAGTTGGAATCCAAAAAGTAACTTGCTTCTAGTGCTACCTCAGACAAAGCTCTGGTGTCATTTTGAGTCATTTCTGTTTTCAAATGACGCTATGGTGCTGTTTCAAGACATTGTCCCTTCTCCAGTGAATGGTGTGTGTTCTTTCATTCTCTTTCTCTCACCACACCAACTCTCCATCTCCCAATACTCGCAGGCAAAGCAGGTCTCAGTGCGTTCCCACATTGGTGTGGTCCCCCAGGATACTGTTCTCTTCAATGACACCATTCGCAACAACATCCGATATGGTCGTATTGATGCCACCGATGAAGAAGTGGTAGAGGCTGCAATTACTGCTAATATCCATGAACGTATCCTCACTTTCCCTGATGGTAAGCTCTATATGCTACTTCTGGTTTATTCACTGCTGTACCATAAAGCTTTTTGTTTACCTCACGGGCTGCTGTTAACCCTTACCTGATTATATTGGAAAGTGCCCTTTACTGTTGTAGCTCAGTCAAAGTGCTCATGGCTTTATACACAAAAGGTCATGACTTTAGTCCTCAGTGTATCCAGACAGGGTGACTAAAGATTCCTCTCTGCAACCCTTAAGCTGGCACACTAAAGAAAGCTGCTGTCAATCAGTGTAAAGAGTACTAGGCCAGACAATGGGACAGTGATCTGATTCACTAGAAGGTAGCTCCATATCTTCCTGTGAAAGGGCAAAATCAAAGTTCGCTCTTTAGGAAAAAAAATTGGGGAATACAGTAGCACTGCCGTATCCACGGGGGATTGGTCCCCCCCCCTGTGGATACCAAAATCTATGGATAACAGTGATCGCCCAACTCCTTCTCCCCCCCCTCCTCATCCACCCAGCTGCTGCCCATAGCCAGTGCAGTCATCCCGGGGAAGGCAGAAAGGAGATGAGTTCTCTCCTCTGCCTCCCCGTCCCCTGTTCACCCCAGCTGCTGCCTGTCGCCAGCCACAGATAACTGAATCAGGAGATTGTGAATCAGCGGATATGGGGGTGCTACTGTATTTTAAAGCCGTGGATAATTTAATCCATGGATGCAGAATCCATGGATACAGTGGGCCAACTGTACTTCTGATTTCTGTTCCTGTCTGACCTGAACCGGAGGGACCTGACTCCCATTCTTACCATCTCCCTTCAAGTAACTGAAGCCAGGCACTCACCTCCCAAGGAAGCATGGGGATTGTCATAGTGGGCCACTCATTTCAGCTGTAACATTTTTTTAAAAATTCCTTCAACAGTTAACCTGAGGATGGTCTTGTGAAACTCAAGCTCCTTACTCCGAAACTAAAGTGAGATTAGCTGACGAACAGAGACTTTGTCCAAAAAGTGGAGCTAGGTTTTCAGAGTTGCTCAGTTCACTTTTCCTACTTTTAAGAACCTGGGTCATAAGACAATGGAATTGCTTAATTTGTCTGTGCAGACACCAAATCTCCCTAGGCAGTAAAGCCTGGAGTGCATATCAAGGTAGTAAAAAGTAGCCAAAGTTTTGTTGTCCTGTGTCTGAGTGGCAGAAGTTAAAAGATTGGCAGCTAGGTGGCTACCTTGCCTTTTGTGGTATTTTCTTTTCCTCATTGTCTGTTTGTTCTTGTCAGGTTATGATACACAGGTGGGTGAGCGAGGTCTGAAGTTGAGTGGTGGGGAAAAGCAGAGAGTTGCTATTGCCCGCACCATCTTGAAGAACCCCCAGATCATTTTGTTTGATGAGGTAAAGGATGAGAATCCGTGTGTGTGTGTGTGTGTGTGTGTGTATTAATAGTGTCCTCAGTTTTCCCAGCAGCCCTCATTTGGCCAAATGAGGGTGTCCTCAGCATGCCCACAAGACCCCAGAGATTTGCCGAAAAACAAGCACATTTTTGGAAGGGGAGCAAATGGGAGCCAAAACAGAACCATCCAAGAGGACTAAAATATCAGTGGCCATGAAGTGCTGACAGACTGTAAGAGGAGAAAATGAAAAATGGGTTGGTGGCTGGAGCAGCTGGAGCCCTGAAAACAAGCATTCCACTCCGCAACATTTTGTTATAGGCCCCATTTGTGTCTCCTTATTTCCCAGTCCCTATAGCCAACTTTCATTTTGCCTTTGACCCTTCCTGTCTCTGGAAGAATAGACTCTTGAAGAGCTTAGGAGAAGGGTCACATTTAACTTTGTTGAACCTGAGAATGCCTGTACAATTGTATCTGGCTACCTGGAAGTCTCCTTTTCTGGCTTCACCTTACCCAAAGGAACCTCTCCTCCCATTCTTACTCTTTGCCTTAACAGTTCTCTGAAAGGAAGTAACATCAAAGAAAGTGGGGAGGAGGGAGAGGCATGTGAGCTGCCTTGAGCCCAAGGGAGGAAAGGTGGGATATAAATGTAAATAGTTTTTTTTTTAATCTCTCAGCAGTTTGCCTTAGCACTACCTTGGCATGGTTGGCTTATATTTACAGATGTGCCAGTGGGTGGGCATTGGCAGGTGGTTTCAGAATCCATGATCAGAATCACTTTCCCACCCCATCATTGTGCCACCACTTGCAACTGTACCTGGATCTTACAGGCGACATCAGCGTTGGACACAAAGACTGAGAGAATTATCCAGGCATCTCTGGCTAAAGTGTGTGCAAACCGAACCACCATCATTGTGGCTCACAGGTAAGGGGGAACATTCTGCCATAGGAGCTTTGTGTATTGGGCTTCAGCATAATGGCAGGGGTGAGGTATGCTGCTTTGTCCCTCACTGACTCAGTGTAGATATGGGCCATGTTGCAGTCACACTGGTCAGCTATTAAGAGGAAGCATCATGGATTGTGGGTGCAGTCCACATATTTATTTATTTAGTAAAATGAACTGATAGCCTATGAAGCTGTTATAAAAGGGCAATTATATATTCTGGCCACATCAATCTGGACCAGCTGAAGTTTCCAAGCACTTCCAAGGGCATCCACACATAGACTGTATTATGCTAATAGAAATGGGATATAATCAAAGCATACATCACCATGGTCAGATCAGACATCTCCAGGCATGGGCACAGCTGGCACACTAGTTTTATTTTATTTTATTTTTGCAAATATGTCCTTGGTTACCACTGAAACCTGGACATCCAGGCTCAGGGCTGAAGCCTGGAATCCATCCAACCAGAAAACGTGAGATTTCAGGGAGAGTGTTGTCCCACCCAACACAGGCTGAATCCCTATATCCTCATCCACCTTTCAGGTGACCAGGTGTGCCTTTGTCTTGTCTGCATTAAGCTTCAGTTTGTTCACCCTCATCCAGTTCATTACTGATAACTGTTGGGGTGTATGAATATAAAATTAAAAATTGATTAAAGATTCCAGGGAGCAAGCCCTTTAGGAATATCTTCTTAAGAAAACTTTCTTTCCATGTAAGCAGAGTTAGCATAGAAGACTTCGACCCAGCTCAATTTGCATCTGTATGTGGTCTAATCACCCAGTCATTAAGTAGACAAATTAAGGACAGTAAAGACATCAACTTAAAAATGCAAGTTTACTGAAGGTATAGCAATCATAATCTACATGTTCAAAATAAATCTAAGGTCCTTAACTAACTAAGAGGATTAGGTTCAGGGTAGAAAACTCCCTCCATCTTGGGAAGTTCAGGATAGGATAATCAAATCAAAAGTCTCTGAGTAGTATAGCAGTAATATCCATATTTCCTCAGATAAAGAGGTGGTTGCAAGTAAGCAAGAGCTTGCCTCTTCGTGATTTTGAAAGTTAGATGCATGGACAGCATGGAGGAAAGGGGGAAAAGGAGAAAAGCAGCATCATGGAGAAGCTGCAGATCCCAAGAAGAGAGCAAGACAAAGCATAATAAAACATTTAAATCAGGAGGCCATGTGATGAATGACTCAATGGTCATCCCATAGCTCCAAATGGCTAAAACAGCCTGGAAAGAGAAGGAGTGTGAAAACTTGAGCATGCAACGAATTTCCTAAACTTACTCAACATGGGGTGCAAGAAGAGTGCTACATTTCCCACAATAACAGGTGCTGTTTTAATATCAGTAGAGGCAAGCCCCCAAATTATATGAGACAGAAACTATTAACTGAGTCCTTATGCTCCACAGATTTAAACATGAATTATTTCTGTACTGCTGCTCATCAAAAACACATTAGAAATAAAAATGTAAGAGGCCTACTGGACAAGACCAAGGATCTGTTTCCAACAGTGGCTGACAAGGTTCCTCAAAGAAACCCACAAACATAGCGTGAAGGCACTTGTTCTCTGCTACTGTACCCTGGCCAGCAACGGGTAGACATAGATGCTCCGTTTAGCAGTTGTGCCTAGTGGTGCCCTCCAGAATGTATTGAATTTAGAGCTAAGTAGCAAAGCCATGCAGAGGATACAGACTGCTTTTTCTGGAAGAAGTGTACAGCAGTAGGGTAGGACAACATTGGAGGGTCCAGGGCCATACCCCACAGGCCACACCAGGCCTGGAAATAGATAAAAATGATCCCTTCACACACACCCCAAAAAATCTCAAAACCAGGTTTTTTATTTTTTAAAGACCTGTTCTATAACCAAAATGCTTCCTTTGCAAAATTCTAGAGTTGGAATAACCATTTATTAAGGGGGGGGGGGACAGCTTTCAGGGCACAACGTGCTTTCACATCTTCCCTCGTGCTCCACAGAAACATGCAGGCTTTGGGATGCACTTTGCATCCAGGGTTTGATGAATCACTGGTGTGGGATAACATTTTAGCTCATAGAACATAGAGAGCAATCTTCAATTACATTGTTTTTCATAATCTGAAAGGCCACATTTCATAGACATTTTTGTAGGTTTTAAGATCTTTGGAGAATGTGAAAGAGGGCTTTCTTGAGGTTCATCCCTAAACTCTGAAATCCCCTGCTTAAGGGCACTTAAGTTCGCCTCCTCTTTGTGGTCCTTCTCCCAGAGCCAGTAACATCTTTATTCTATCAGACATTTGACATGTAGGCTAGTCAAGAACTACAGAGGGTCTAACCAGTTAGGTGGCAGCTTCCTTAAGGCCCTGTTTGGTGGGAAAGTGGGCTATAAATTGAATAAAAATTTCGGATGTGTGCATGTGTGTGTGAGAGAGCATGTGTGTGAAGGGTGTCTTAGAAATAGATCCCTTGCTTTGTGCTTTGTACAGTCATATGCTGGAACACAGGAAACTGTCTCTGGAGATTCCTTTTGGCTTGCACAGCCATTGGAATATCTGTTCTCCCCACAACTTTTCATTCACTTTCCTCTGCCAACCTTCTGGAAGAACTAGAAAGAAGGGACAAGACTTTAATATGCTCTTTGCCTTTTCCCTTCCTTGTTCTTGCACTTCTACCAAGATTTTGGCCATGAGCTGAAAAAGACCTACAGTTCACTGTAGGAAGTGCCTTGTGCTAGACAAAGTCAAAGGAGGAGTCGGAGTCTGAATGCCACATTGCTGAATCTGCATGGTAGAAACTGGCAGAGCTAAGCAGATCTCTACAAAAGGCTTGTGATAACTTTACTACAGGCCAGGTGCTCAACTCATTCCTCACGTACTGCCACAACACCATGACTCAATCTACCTAAGGCTGTCTTTTGGCAGCAGAGTACAGATCTATAGCTCAGGGAAAGTGCTGGAGACTTGGGGCAATTTTTCTGGTCTCTTGTCCCTCCAGAGGATGTTCCAGACCCTCCAAATAAATCCAGAAGGTCATTTCCAGTTTTTTAAAAACAAATCTGTGTGTGTGTGTGTATTTGTGTGTGTTCAGCCAACAAGTGGGGTACCTCACACCTTGTTTTAAAGGAGAACTGCACAGCTTTCCCATTTTTTTACTGAAAACTTTTGGGAGGGAGCGGGGAGGTATAAATGTGTTTTCCTTTGGGGTCCACATACAGCTGAGGTGGCACATATTTCCTGCCTGTGCTGTAGCTTTTTCTGCATGGCTGAATTTGCCTGAGGTGACAAGGCCTCATTCGGTGTGCTCTGAGGAGCTCAGTGCAATATATTTTTGAGATCAGTGGGTTGGAGAAACCATCATGATTGTATTCTGGATTCTTCCTGACAGGCTTATGAATTGTACTTTGTTTGCAGATTATCCACTGTGGTAAAGGCTGATCAAATCCTAGTCATCCGGGAGGGCCGAGTGATGGAGCGAGGAAGGTAAACTGTTGGCTTATGCCCCAGGCCATGCTAAAATAAATAAACAAACATTCAGTGGCCACATAATTCAGCCAAGAAAAGTGATATTCTGCGGCCTGAGTAAATTATGCAGTTAGAGAAAATTTGCACCATCTCCCTTACTTTGAATAATTTATTGCAGTTTTGCTTGTCATGAAAGATGGTGAGGAAGTACGCAGGATGCTGAAACCCTGCACCCAGCCACCAGAAACTTTGTTCATCCATCTCCCTAGCTTCTGAAATGTCAGCCTATACACTTGGAAGCATACTTTTGTAGCCCAAAAAGGGCTAGAAACTAGGTTTTTGGTTAACAAAAGAGAGAGAAAGCTGAGCTTTCTTGTTGTTCAGTAGATTCACTTATGGTATCAGTGTCTGGTGAAAGACACAGCAGCCACTGAGCAATTATAGTCTGTGCTTTTTCTGCACTCCTGTGGGTTGCTTGAAGAGGCACAGCCCTATTTCCCACCTAAACCGGACTGACTTTCAGAACCCTTTCAGGTTCTCAACACACATTTGGCCAATTCATATAAGAGAAGTAAAGCAAACCCATACTGTGTCTTCCAAATTCAAGCATTCCCTCTCTCCTTCTCCTCCTCCCCCTGAAAAATTGGCCAGATAAGATGAGTAACACTGTGCTGCTTCATACATATCCTCTGAATTTATCCTTCATCTTTTGCTCACATTTTTGCTGGATTCTTCTACTTAATGACCAGCTGTGGCAACATCTGTATGGCAGCTAATGTTGATTAGCAGGAGTGTGTCCAGGGGTGGGGGGGAGCAGCAGAATGAGATCATTGGCCCTCAATAAAAATGCTGCTCCTCACGACATTTTCCTTGAGGTCCCCCCCCCAATTCTAGCATGACAGAGGCTGACTCATTGAACATAATTCACACCTAGAACTCTTCTATTTGCAGTGTTTGAATTCCCTTCGTAGCTTTGCCTTCATCTTTTCTTTTGGATGCCAAAATTTTATTTTTAGATGCTCAACTGAAGTTTTAAATTACTGCGATGCTAGCAATTTAGGGACTGAAAGAAAATTTCAGTTAGGAGGGCAGGAGTCTTATTTGAGAGGGCAGTGTCTTCATTTTGCCTCCTCCCCGACTACACCTTTGTTGAATAACCACAGGACGTACCTGCGTGCTTGGAAAGATCCACCACAGAAGTGGAAGCCTGTGGGGCTTTCTTCTGGTCTTGTCTAGGGCTGAGGGATGTGTCTTGTATGGAGCCTTCTGAAAAATCTATATCTTACAGGCATGAGCAGCTGATGAAGAAGGGTGGAATCTACTCTGATATGTGGCGGCAACAAGGAAGTGAGGCACCAGGTCCTTCAGAGGAAGAGAGAAAGGCTGATGCTGAGCAGATGTCTGAGGACATGGGCAGTACTACCTCCGAAAAACCAGGCAGTGAGAAGAATGGTAACATCTCTGAGACACATGAAGGCAGTGAGAAGAGTGGTGACATCTCTGAGAAACATGAAGGCAGTAAGAAGAGTAGTGATGCCTATGAGACACATGAAGGCAGTGAGAAGAGTAGTGACGTCTATGACTTACCTGAGAGCAAGAAGAGTGGTAAGCTGTATGAGACAGCTGAGGTCAAGGAAAAGACACAACGCAAGAAGAGTAGCCTGTATGAGTCAAACGAAGGCAGCGAGAGGAGCACATTCAGCAGTGAAGCGGAGTCTGGGACAGAGCATGACACCGACAATACAGAGGCCACCTCTGAATCATAGCCAAACAATAGGGAAAATTACTGAGCAGCCCTACAGAGACAGCTGCAGCAGCTCCTGCAAGATAGGGCTCAAAGGCCAAGAGGCACATACCACCTCTGCCTTCATATTTGTGACTACTTGTACCATAATGAGAGGTTCAGATCACCAGAGCACAGATCCACCAAGTTAGAAGCATGGTCATAGAGCTGAAACCTGAGGAGATCTAGACTGTACAGTTATCAGCATGCACTGCTCTTCATGAGCAGAGCCTGCCCACTGTGCCAGGAGCTAGAGAGACTTCTTTTCCAAGCTGCTGCCAGTGATTCAGGGAAACCTATTGCTCAGCGATCCAGATGCATGATCAGTGATTAATAAAGGAGAGGCTGGATCCAGAGCCATCATTCCCTACCATTCTGATTGGTAAAGATGAATGCAAATATGAATGGGGGCAGAGAGTGAGGGGAGATACAAGGAAGTGTTGCTAGCACTTTGTATACAACCATTGTTTTTGTAGGTTGATTTTGAAATGTGTTTTAATTTTGATAAATCTCTCCATGTTTTCAGATCAATCTGTTGATCCAGTGTTTTTTCAGTCTCAGCTATGGCGGGATGCGGGGAAGGGGCATGGAAGATTAGAGGCTGAGCAGCTTCCAGCATGGAAGTCCTCTGCCCCTTTCATGCTGATGAGAGAGCAGTGTTTCTCACACCAGAAGTTTAAACTTAGGCCCCGGCTATACAAGGGGGGAAAATGCACTTTCCTCCAAAGAAATAGCAATTTGCAGCACTGGGGCCTGTCTTAATGGTTAAAAAAGCCCCCCCCCGCAAACTTTGCATGCCCCCTAGCCAAGATGGCAACCACGAATGAATTACTTGCACTTTTAAATCTACCCCTACTGATTTTTTAAAAAAACAATGTTCACCATGGTGCACACAAGCAATACTTTGTATTTACAAAAGAAAACAGTATAAAAGAGAGGAAAAGATTGCCATTTTATCAACTTTCTGACCTCTCACATAGCCATAAACCCAACATGGCAGCAGCAGGTGCTTGTCCTGCTTGCAAGCCCAGCCCTCGTGTTCATCTGGCCAATCAGCTTGCATTGCTTCACGCAACAACACAAATGCAACTGTCTTAAAATAGCACATTTACATCCCCTATGGAGCTTTTTAAAAACTCTGAGAAAAGCCTTGGAAAGCTTCCCTGATGGAGCTGAAGGTGGATTTGGCTGCCCGCCTTCTGAATAAGATGTTGTGATGCGAATGTCCGTAGAGACAGATCACCTTCCTTTCAAATTCCATTAGGATTATTTGCACTGTTTGGACAGGACCTCAGATTATATTAATGGGGGCATTAGGCCAAAAGGACAGTGGGGTAGAGGTTGTGTGGTTTCCACTGATTCCTTACATTTAACATTCATAAAATAACAGGCTGTTTTATTATTGCATAATGTACAGAAAGGACAGGGCAGAGGAGGTGAGACTTTTCCATCATCCTGTCTCCGCAACACTAGCCAGAGCTGCTGCTTCATGGTGGATCTGTGAATCTGATCTTTGGAAGAACGAGGTGTTTATGGCTCTTCCTGCTGCAAGGCCATTCAGTCCCCAAAAATCATGAGCTGAGCAGGCAAGCAGTGCTGGCTTCATTTCTTTATACAGCGTGAGCAGTGTGGTTAGTGCACATTCTAATAGACATGGTGGCAGCTGGCAGAAGGATCCAGTGGGTCTCCAGTCACTGCTTGCTAGGCAATGTTAGACTATCTGCTGCTTCCTGCTTGAAGAAGGCAGACATGGAGACCAAAGGTGCCTCTGTTGGGGTGGTGGGATAGGACATGATG
Source organism: Gambelia wislizenii (assembly GCA_030847615.1). Classification (NCBI taxonomy): domain Eukaryota; kingdom Metazoa; phylum Chordata; class Lepidosauria; order Squamata; family Crotaphytidae; genus Gambelia; species Gambelia wislizenii. The sequence continues at coordinate 334,548,048 of JAUMIR010000001.1, read as the reverse complement.
GCAGTAAGAAGAGCACATTAGATCACAGATATGTTTCAACAAAAGCAGTGGGAAGGGTTGTGATTTTTTAAAAAATGGAATAGGTGTACTTATGGGTGCCACACTCCCATGTACCAGCGCAGGTAGCCCTTTATGAACACCAGCCTGCTACAAGGTAGGATATTGCCATCTTCTCCATGACAGGATGCATGTTGCTTATCTTCAGAGCCACTGCCTAGGAAAAGAGAGATGCTGATGGCACATGCCATGTAGATCTGTTTCTTCCTCTGCAGGTTCCTAGTGGGATACACATTCCCCTTCCAACTATGTTCAGGGACACAGCTCATTCATCATCATCCTGTCCCATTAGGCAACACAGGAATATGTGCTAGGCTGTCACTGGCTCACTCTGCAAAAAGGTTGCTCTGTCTGTTACACAGGCTGCCCATCATGTTTACAGGTACGAGGCCAAATGTATTTCCCCCACATCAAAGGTTGATTGCTGGGGCTTTTGCATTCAGCATTCTTTCATGTGCACGGTTTTTATCTTGGTTACCTGTGCTTATGGCTATTACAAAGAGAACTTTGTTCTTTCTTTAGTAACATTTAATTCTTATGAATGCAGGCAAGATAGGGTAACCAGCATCCATTTGGGGGAATTAATGCAGAGGACGTTACTGCTCCAAGGACTGGTCAAGGATCACATCTTGACAACAGGGCACAGAAATTACAGAGATTGGTGCATTAACAATCAGCTTTCTTCTTTTCCATGCTCTTAACATGTGAACCCACTTGCTTTCCAGTGAATCCAAAAGATCTGGCTCCCATCTTATCTCTACAAAATGACTAGTCACACATAGCTTAAATGGTTGTTATAAAATGAAAGGAGCCATTGGCCATAATATTCTTGTGGCCACAGAATGGCACCTCTGTAGACCTTGGCATCCCCATAGAGTAGAGAAAGCTGAGAAGTACACATACCTGTAGGTCTATGGCCATGTAAGGATCACCTCTTGGAAGCAACAGAAAAATGACACAAAACTTGTGGGTTAAGATTCAGTACTTTGTACTGAAAAGCAAGACTGGAGGACTTGAGATCAGAAGAGCATTAAGAACTGTGTTGGAGTTATCAATCTGTGCCCCCCAACAGCTCCTATCTAGGGGTTGTCTAGGCAATGAAAATGCTCCTCATAGAATTCAAATAGAATGTACCTTTTGTCCCAGCATGCTGTAAATGAGATTTGTGGTATTCGGAAGGAAGGGGGCCAAAAACTCCATTTACTACGGGGTGGGGGGAAGCCTCTGCAGATTTCCCCAAGGCTTTTTGGATTATGTGTGGGCTTGCACATTATTGCACGTTTGAACATCCAGCTCAGGACGCTGCACATTTTTGGCAAGGGTGGAAGTGGAGCACAGATTGGTCGGCTGTGCAGGCGATGCGCAGATTTGCCAACAGGTGGCCGGAAACATGATTTTTGAGTTTCACGTTATTGAAGTGTGCACTTTTTTGCTGCACTGAGGCAACTAAAAAGCTTTTTTTATAAGCGGAAGGTCGCACTTGTGCATCTTTGATTTCCAAGTTAAAAAAATACTATGCAGCAGCAACAACACGTGTGGAGTAAAATAACATGCTGTACTCTCGTCCACCATCTTGATTTGCAGGTATGGCTGTGTGTGCACTTCAGACATTGATAGCTTTGCATACCATAGATTTTTGCCAAAAGACTCTGGAGAGAAATGAGTGCGGCTGCAAATTTGCAATCATGCACCAATCCACATTGTATCTTCTAATCTAGACAACCCCTAGGATACACTCTTCCAGAGAAGAAAAGAAGAAACCAGTTTTGCTGCTGTCCCTAACTGCACAACCTTTGCTGCAGCAGCAATAGGCAGGGGCTCCATCTGTGTATTACTTCTCATCAGAGCTGGCCTACCCGGAGGCACAGTGAGTCATTTGCCTGACGAAACTTGGGGGTGGGCTGCAGTAGTGAGGTGTTGGGAAGACAGAACTGTCCAACACCTAGGCTAGCATGCCCTGTCAGGTACAGCAGTGGGCACTGTGCTGTTGCCAGACTTGAACTAAGATTTGACTGCCAATCTGGTCAGCTTTGGTATATGGAATACATCTTCTCCTTTGCCTCAAGCAGCAGAAGTATCTTGGACCAGCACTGCTTCTTATTCAAAAAGGTCCAGTGACAAATCATCATCAGTGGAAAGAAGCCAAGAACACAGTGGTCCTTTATTCAAACAATTGGTTGTTTTGTAGCATGCCTCCCCTGCCTTCTCTCTACAGAAGGTGCTTTGGGACTTACATCAATTGAGATGGAGTTGTGAGAGTGAGACATAGCCCTGCCTTTCTCACTTCCAAGTGGAAAGGGGGCAAATTGCCATGTAGAGAGCAAATGGGTAAGTGTGGTACTCATTTGCACTTCCCATAGTTCCATAGTGCTCTTAATAACCTATTGTCCTAGCATCAATTGCTCCCACTGCCCTGCTCATAGCCACCAGTGGTGTAGCTGAGCCAGTTTATTATTTGCAGGGACAATGACATCAGTCATCATCCCTCAAAGCTTCCCTGTTACACTGAACAACTACAACCTTAACAGCAATTTGACACAAGTGAGGTGAGGGGATTTTTTCCAATATAATGTTTTGTGACCTATCCCTATGACTAATCAAAGTAATTTGGAATGGCTTTGCCTTGAATAGTCAATTCAGATCTACTAGCTTAACACAACACTGGCTCCTGGTGGAGGTGAAAACTGCTGGAACTGGTTTGTTGATACAGCTCAATATAGCTTCTAACATTTCTTAGCTCTCCTGGTTACAGAGACTGTTGTCACCATGACCTCCTGCACTTCAGCATTCACCACTATGCCCCTGGTGGCCACATTCCTATTAAGGACTGGTGCTGGATTCCCCCTGATCTGTGACCCTAACATTTCTCCTATATCCATATGTGTGTGTGTGTGTGTGCACATATATATATTCTTAACATAATGTAAGGCCAGGCCTTGCTACCTTGACTTCTCCTTTTGGCCTTGGCTACTTAAAATGGCCTTTGAGAGTCCAGCACAGCAGCTCACTAGAAATGCCTCAACCTATCACATCCATGTTCCACAGCAGTTCCATGCCAGCTCCTCAAACAGCCATCACAAGTAATTCCACCCAGTCCTAAAAGGTGAGCATCTTTGGGGGGCAGGGCAGGGGAGAAAGCAACCATGAGCTGCAGCAAGATTGAAGGCAGACCAGATCCATGGTCCATCAGGTTCATTCATCCACCTGTGGCAGCTGCTGGTGCCTGCTCTGATACCATAGCATGGTGGGAAGGTTTTGACAGCCTTGGTAGCGACGCTGGCGCTCCTCCTCACCCAGGGGTGGTACAGAATGGCAGGGTGCTCCTGCTAAGGTGACATTGAGCAACTGGGCTGGGATGCCAGAGGCCAAGACTGCAGACCAGGGGCCCACCTGCAAGAAAGGAGAAATGGCTTCACTTTGGCCTACTACTGGGTGATTCTTCCTCTTCTTTCTCAGAAAGAAACATTGGGGATGGGGAAGCTATATTAGTTTGTTGCAGCAAAAACAATTGGAAGTCTTGTTACAATTTAAAGATTAACCAGTTTAATTTGGGATAAGCTTGCAGTTTTATTTGGAAGTGCAGCCCACTTACTCAGATGCAAGTGCATCAGGTGCACTTAATTACTTGTCTTTGGTGAATCCAAAGACACTCCACCATTAGAGCACTATGGTTCCACTTTAACTGCCATGGCAACATACCATGGAATCCTGAGGCTTGTCGTTGGTAAGAGGTACCAGAGGAGCTCTTTGGCAGAGAATTCCAAATGCCCCTGCCTCAGCTGTTAGTCCCAGGATTCCACAGGATGGAACCATGGCAGTTACAGTGGAATCATAGTGACAGCACTGTGTGGTGTGAAAGGCCCCAGGAGTCCACAAAAGCTTATGGCAGTCAAAACTTTGTTAGTCTACAAGGTGATAAAAGAGTCTTTTTATCATTCATGCTAGAGGTGGGCAATGGCATCAGAAGCAGGGCCCAATCTTCATCCTTCCCCACTATGCCCTGATGGTCCACAGTGACACAAAAATGAAGGAAAAACAAAACCTCTGGCCGTTTCTCATTTTGTTTTACCTATACTGTATTTTTGGATGTCTTTTCCTCCTCCTTTTCATTGGTGGGTTGTAGAGGATAAATAAAGCCCAGCTGCTGCATTTTTGGTGCTTTTGCAGCAGTCTGGGCAATCTTTGGACAATTTTCCACTCTTATTTTATTAAAGTTTGGGAGACCAGGGACTTTGAGGGTATCTGGAAGGGGACACTGGGAGCTGCAAAAAAGATAGAGGAAACATGTAGCCCATGACCTGTGCCTTGTCCTCCCACCCCCCCACCCCAATTTAGAGTAAGCCAGAATCCTATTGGGGATTTACGTGTGCATAAATACGATAGTTACAGTGCTGTGCCGTGAATCCCATCCTGATCCCTCCAGTCCTCATTTACTGGGAAGCAGCCACTGCAATCGACAGGGCTCAGGAATCGACAGGGCTGTTCCGCTGTGGCTCAGGAAGCAGCTGGCTGATGGTTCCACCCACTCCTCCCATGAGTGATTGCAACAGGGTCTTTGCTTCTGCCTGATGCAATGGAGATTAACTTTCAACTGGATGCTGGATATAGTGTTGCAAGGACACCATAAACAACTTTGGACACTTCAATACTTAATGAAAACCATGCATTTGCTACATCTGTATAATTTTAAGAACTAGGGTGCCTGTTGCAGTTCCCTCTCACACTGAAGATTGCTTGCAGGAGGTAGGGTGGGACCATCAGCTAGCTGCTTCCTGATTGACGGGAACAGACTCCTGTCAATTGCAGTGGTTGCTGCCCAGTAAGTGGAGATTGGAGAACTTTCAGTCCCTACATAGCCCCTAAAATAGGAATCATGAATATGAACCAGTCATGACTGCCTAACTCTAGATTATACATTTGTAACTAACTGCCCAAGACTATTCCAGCCATAGTGTTCCAAGCTGCTTCAGATATATTATCTCAGTAACCTGTTCAAGCATCCTGCTATGTTGGGCAGCAGAATGAATCACATTAAGCATTGCTAACTTCCACCTGCTCCAAAACCTGCAGTTTCATGCAAAAATTCCTTGGTTTGCTGACACTAGGTTGTATCCAGATTATATGAGTTAGGCAGGGCCCTTTGAAATCAATATGAAAAGTTTGCCTTAGATTCCATTGATTTCAGCAGGAATTAGATGAAACTAACTTAGCTCATCTCCAGTTCACTCAGTGTAAATGCCACAGTACTGGCAGATGCCACTTCCATGTCAGTGGAAGTGGTAAATCTTCTCTTGGTTTTAGTCTGAACTTTAAAAGAGCTATCCAAGGTGCTTAACCTATTCTGGGAATAGGGTTCATCGCCTTAGATAGTGCCTTCAGTTCTTTAAACCCAGATCAGATTCATCACCATGCCAATTGTTTTAAGCCTCTTGGGGTCCAGTCTTAGGAGAACGGTGGGGTATAAAATAAATAAATAAATAAACAATCATGGAACCCACCAACTGCCACTTCTTCACAGGCTGAAAACCAACCTGATGGCAAGATGGTGTGATCAGACAATGGCTTAGTCACATCAGAAGCCATAATACACACTGTGCATGTTGAGCTGGCTGCATAACAAAAGCTGGTTTTCATCCAAGTTGATAAGCCAAGCATTTCTGCCCCCAGAGACAGCATGGCAATGGTCCTTTCCCAAGCCTGATTGATCTGTCTCCCTGTTCCACTCCTGCATCAGGAACAGAGCCCATGGAGACTGGCCGCCCAGTTCATAAGGCTATGCCACAGACACTGAGCATAATCCCTCTTTGAACTGGAAATAAACCTGATGCTCTTGCCACCTGCCAAAAGGAAATGTCAGCACAGAGGTGACCTACTCCCTAATTAGGGCACCCTGGTATTTTGCTTGGAATGAGCAAGTCCAACTGGGATTACTTGATGGATAATAACTCACTGGAAGAGCACACTCTTTCATAGGGATGGATTCAGTTTTGATCCCTGATCTCTCTATTAAAATGACCAGAGAGGAGGTTTTTGAAAGTTTTTTACATGACAGCTGGAATCATTTGTGAGCTTTCAGGATAGATGATGAGGAGCTAGATGGACAAATGAACTGATAGTACAGTAGCACCCAGCCACCTACTGATTCAATTATCTGCAGATGGCAACAATGGCTGGGTAGGAGGGTAGATGGGGAGGGAGAGGATGTCGGGAGGCAGAGGCAACCTACTGGCGGTGGAGGAGGGAGTATGCAGCAGCCTGCTGGCAGTGGTGGTGCACAGGTCAGTGGAGGAGGGAGGCGGAGGCAGCCTGCTGGTGGTGGCAGAGCACGTGGTGGTGTTGCGGCAGCGGAGGCCTGGGAGGCTGCAGCCTAGGGGGGCTGAGTTGTGGTGGCCTGGGCCACAAGCCTCCCTCCCTCCCTCCTCCTCCTGGGCATTTGCAGTGGGGCCCAGAACCAATCCCCATGGATGCAGGGGTACTACTGTATAAGTAGAATAAAATTACTGATTTGGGTTACAGTTCTCCAAACCTCCAACTGCTGGCCATGCTGGTTGAGAGATTCTGGGAGTTCATATTTTTTTTTTAATTCTTTTTTGTGTACCTGTGTTCTACTAACCATACCATTTTCAGAGTCTTGGTGCTTGAACAATTATGGGTGGAATTCACTAAGGCACTTATGAACATGTAACCTAGAGTCACACATTTGTGTCTGGTTGGTATCCGTGACCCCTACATATTCACTAATTTAGGGAACATGTAGGGACCATGAAAGTGCCCCAGTCCCCACTCACCAGACAGCAGCCACTGTGAGTGACAGGGGTCTTATACTGTTGATCAGGAAGCAGCTGGTTGATGTTCTGACACACACCCCTCATGCAAGTGATCCCTGGTGTGAGGGGCAATTGCAACAGGAGCCCTGCTTCTCACTGTCGCGCTAGAGATCACTCAGGAGAGAGGATAGAAATGTCAACCAGTTGCTTCCCAGTTGACAGGGGAACAGATGCCTATCACTCCCAATGGATGCTGCCTAGTAAGTGCGGATTGGTGGGGTCAGACTGGGAGACATTACTTAGCTACATAACTAAAATGGTTACATAGCTAAGTGGATGATAGAGAATTGAGGCAGTTGCCTCTCATCTATGTGGCTTTGCTGTTACTTACCGGCAAGATATGCTGGAGCAGACACTGGTCAGGCTGCAGCCCTGCCCAGAATTCAGCAAATGCTGACCCACCAGTGGTGGCTCCTATGCTACGGACTAGCACCACATTGGGATGGCGTCGTGATGCCCGTAGTTTCTTTGCCAATGGCCCCGGATAGCTCTGGTCCAGGAAGAGGAGGACCCTGCGGGCATTGCAGTTTTCCAGGTCAGCTAAGAGCTCTGTGATGGGGTACCGCTCCTTCGGGTCAGCCTGTTAGTAGGGGGGTGGGTGAGTGGAAAGAGCAGCTCATCAGCATCTGCCCTTTTGTCACAGCCCCCACCGCACCTCACCCCATTCCACAACTCTACAGTTCAGAGATCAAGGGAATTCCACCGCCTGGGAGTTAAAAAGAGAGGATTAAGTAAGAAAGAGCAGGCCAGGGCCAGCACCCACTGCAAAAGCCGTTCTGGCTTTCTCCCTGCAGGCACACATGAAAGAGCTGGACAGGCCTTTGAAGGGAACAGATGAGACGAGAGGGCTGAGTCCCCACCTGCAGTTCTGTCAACATCTCTCTCTCTCTCTCTCTCTTCCATGTGGGCTCCCAGGACATGCTAGGACAGGTGGGATAACATACCCCTGCCCCACTGCATGCCAGTTCTACATCCCTTTCCCAGTAAGAGTGGCTCCTTTCACTTTCAGCCAATGAAACCATGGCCACTTACAAATGGCCAAATACAGGCCTAAAATGGGCAGACAGAACAGAACAGATGGGCCTTCTAGAAGGGATATTGCTGCCTTACCTTTGAATAGGCATCTTTGTAGTTTCCTCCCACACCCAGTCCTAGATTCTCCTGCCCGTCCACAACAGCTGAATTTCTGTTATGGAGTGCAGGCATGGTTGCCCAACAGGGACAATAGTCCTGAAATCCAGCTGGGGGTGGGGATCTCAGTGGAAGAGCACCCTCCACCACACCTGAGGGTGGTAGGCCAGTGTGACACACAGACAGCCCTGCCCTCCAAAAGGCGGAAGATCAGTAGGAACAGAGAGGGGGGCAGTTGCTGCTGCACTTTAGAAACTCCTGTATGAGGCCGGCACCTCACTTTACCTAACAGCAGAGCCAGCCCTGAAAAGATCTATGAAAACAAATGGCAGGTTCCTTTTACTGCAGAGACTGGGTGGATTGTGATATTTTGTAATGAGAATGGAGGGTGCAAAGACTGGTGCCAGGTTAGGATGTGCAGATAGAGGCAGCCCTTTATAAGGATCCCAAGGGAGCCCTCCACTCAGCCCCCGGCCCCCAGCAGACAACCTCCCATCATTTTTCACCCTGACTTCACTCACAATGCCGTTACGGTTGGCATCCCACAAGAGCACGGTGCCATCGCTGGCTGCTGGGCTGTTGAGGTAGAGCACCAGTGAGTCGGCACAATGGAGGCTCCGGCAGAGCAAAGCTAGGTGGGAGCGGATGGCCAGCTTCTCTGTGGTGGGACGCACATCACCCATGTCCACAGCCACTGCCCAGGAAAGAAGACGGAAAGACCTGTGACCCCATGCCTCATGCATCTGTTTCTTCCTCTCTGATCTCCAACAGCATCCACATTATTTTCCCAATTATGCCCAAGAACCACCCACCATCATCCTGCCCTTTAGGGAAGGCGACACCCATTGGGAAGCATGGAAACATGTATTAGGCTCTCACTCGGCAAAAAACTGCCAGTCTGTCTATGTCATTCAGGTTGGCCATACTTTTTTTTCAAATTCTGTCAAGGGACCGATGATGACAGTCTGAAATGCAAGAGTCTATGGGGAATGTTGGGGCCAAAAAGGTGGTAGGAAAGAGGAGAGCAAAAACTTTGGAAACCTTACTTTTTTCAAATACAACTCCCTGGCCAGGGGAACCTGGAAGTCATAGTCCAGCCTCCCCAACTTTTCCTAGCTTTAGGGAAGTGCATGGAATAGCCCAACAGGTACTGAAACCCAAGGGATCCTGGTTTCTGATCACCAGCATTGACATCCAAACAGTATTAGCATGATATAAGTATAAGTCACTTCTGCAGAAAATCAAGGGACTTTTCCCAACCCTGTTGATAGACAGCTAGCACTCTTCCACTTGTACCTGAGGTCTGCCCCTCACTTGCAAAGAAGGCCTTGATGTGCTCTTGTCGGAAGCCATTCCGTCGAAGCATCTGGTAGAAGAGCAGCAGGTTCTGGGCATGGTGGGGATAGGTCACTTGCTCCTGCCAGCCACCTAGGAGAGAAGCAGCAACCCAGCTAACTGGGAAAAGAGGCAGGAAGGAGACCACCCTGGCTGGGAGGTCTCAAGAAAGGAAATGGAGAGCTAGCATCATCAACAACAATGCTGCTGCTGTTGTTGATGATCATCTTTCTTTATATCCCTCCTTTTCCCCAAGATTGGGACTCAAGATAGCTTACAAATTAAAATGATTACAATATAATTAAAAGCATACAAAAAGTCCATGTTAATATGGAATTAACTTATGCCAGTTATTTTAAATATATGTACTATTATATGTAATTTTAAGGAGGGTAAATTGTTTTAAGTTATTACTGTTGTTATGGATTTGTTTGTTTTATATCCAATTGTTGTGAGCAGCCTTGATTGCCTAATAGGCAAAAGGCGGGGTACAAAAATAAAGTAGTAGTTATTATTATTATTATTATTATTATTATTGTTAACCACATTAAAACAATTTAAAACATACTTTATAATATTATTTTCAAAAACAGTTAAAACAGTAAAATTTAAAAACAATACAACACCCGCCACCCTATTACAGACCTTTTCTTAAAAACTGTCAGTGCTAAAAGCCTGTTTGAACAAAAAAGGCTTCACTTGCCAATGGAAGGAGAACAAGGAGGGTGTCATTCTAGCCCTCCAAGGAAAGGAATGACATGACTCCAGGGGAAGCTACTGAGAAGGCCTTATCTTGCATTCCCACAAACCATATCTGGGAAGGCAGCGGGACTGAAAGACAGACCTCACCTGTGGATCCCAGGTTCCAGGCAGGCTCATGGGGGAGATATCGACTATCAGAAACCCTAAACTAAGCTATGGAGCTTTATAGGTCATAACCAGCACTCTGAATTGTGCCCAGGAACAAACCAGCAGCTGTTGGAGCAGGTGAGTTGCATGATTCCTGTAACAGCTTCAGTTAATGCTCTGATTGCTGCTCTTTGTGCCAAGTGAGTGTCCAAACACTCTTCAAAGGCAGTCCCCTGTCAAGTGCATTACAGTAACCCAGATGGGATGTAACAAAGGCATGTGACACCATGGTGAGATCAGGCACCTCTAGGGATAGGCATATTGGCGCACTAGCTTTAAGTGTGCAAAAGCAATTCTGGCCACCACAGAAACCTGGGCCTTCAGGTTTAAGGATGAATCCAGGAGTACACCCAAACTGTGACCCCGTATCTTCAGAGGGAGTATAAGCCCATCCAGCACAAGCTGTATCTCTGTTTCCTGATCTGCCTTTTGATTGACCAGGAGCACTTCTGTCTTGTATGAATTGAACTTCATTTGTTTGCCCTTATCCAGTCCATTATTGATGCCAAACACTGGTTTAGAACCAAAACAGCTTCCTTGGAATTAGGTGGAAAGGAGAAATAGAGGTGTCGTTAGCATAGTGGGAGTGCCAAACCCCAAATATCTGGATACCTTCTCCCAACACTTTCATGTAGGTTTTGAATAACATGGGGGACAGAATGGAGCCCTGTGGGATCCCACAGGCCAATGGCCAAGGAGTTTAACAGGAATACCCGAGCACCACCTTCAGGGCTTGCCCCTCCAGAAAGGAATGCAGCCACTGTCCAACAATGCCTCCAAGTCCTATCCCAGCCAGGTGGCTCAGAAAGACACCGTGGTTAATGGTATCAAAAGTTGCTGAGAGGTCTAACAGGACCAAAACACACTGTCCCTGTCTAGTTCGTGGAGTAAGTTGTCCACCAAAGTGACCAAAGTAGTCTCTCTGTCACATAACCAGGCCTGAAATAAATTTGAAGTGGATCAACACAATCCATTTCATCCAGGAATCTGTAGAGATAGGAGGCTACCACATGTTCTACTACTATGCTCAAAAATGGACTGTTGGACACTGGCCAATAGTTATCCATTATGGAGGGATCCAGGGACGGCTTTTTCAACAGAAGACTTAAAACTGCCTCCTTTAGGAATGTTGGGACCTTGCCTTGCGGTAAGGAGGCATGGACTACTCCTTTCATCCACTTGGCCATCTCCTTCTGGCCCTTTAATGAGCCAAGGAAGGCAAGGGTTTAGTGGCTCTCACTTCTCCTAGGATCCTATACACACCCTCAGGATGTACAGATTTAAAAGAATCATTTTTATTTGACAAGCAGGTGCTAAGCTTACATCCTCTGGGCCTAATCCTGCCTTTCAAGGACAGGCAGACCTTTCTGTGTCCAGCAAAAGAAAGCAAGAAATGCCACAGATTGGGGCTATGTTTGGATCGTTTGGATTCACTCTCCTCCAGGGTATCTTTTTGTCCTAGAAAAAAAGGCTCAGATCCCCAAGCTCCATATGTAAATTAGCCCCCCCCCAGTCATTCCATAGGCCACACACCTGCAATCAGCACTGCATGGTCACACGTCTGATACATGCGGCATGATTTGTACATGGGGAGCTGCTGGCGATGGCAGCGCCGTGTATTCTTGTTGAGCTCACAGTAAGCAGCTGTGGAACTGGAACTAACCAGGGACAGAGGCTGAGGACACGGGCTGAATCCACGGAGGTCTGCAAAAAAAAGAACGAGCAGGGGCAAGGTGGGAGCATAAGTTATCCTTAAAATGGATGTTGGAAATAAGGAAAGCAGGGCAAGTATTCTGTTAGGGACATATGTACTGCTAAGTCTCCCTTATGGAAAGTCAGTGTGGTGTAGTGGTTTGAGCATTGGACTGTGACTCTGGAGAGCAGAGTTCATATCCTTGCTCAGGCATGGAAATCTACTGGATTAACTTGGGAAGTCACACTCTCTCAGCTTCAAAGAAAGGCAAGTGCAAACACCATCTGGACAAATCTTGCCAAGTAAACCCCATGATAGGTTCATCTTAGAGTCACCGTAAGTCAGAAACAGCTTAAAGGTACACAACACAAAAGTCTCTCTTATGCCTGCATATGTCCTTTTGGGGGGCACTGCAGAGGTCGGTATTCCCTTCCTCCATCTGCAGTGCCCAACCATACACTCAGAAGCCCCTGCACAGCCATTCAGTATCTCATGGGGAGCAGGCAGGGTCAAAGAATCATCTGCCTACATTCCTGTAGCCAGACACAAATGATTACATCAGTGATCAGGCCTCTGGAAGACCCTAGCAGATCTCAGTGCTGTCATCATTTTGCGTCTGACTCTGATCCTGCCTGCTCTCCACAAAGCAGAGACGTGGGGTGGAGGAGAGACTCCAGAGGCTGTACGGCAAGTCCAGGGGTGGGTATATGGCTCAGCCTAGTGTAGGTATATATGTGGAATGACTACATTTCACTAAGCCACACAGGATTGCAGCCAATGTGTGGCCTGAGGTGGGGAGAGACTCAGGATAATGAATTCTGCTATATTCCCAGCATACAAACATGCAACAGCTTATCCTGCAAGCTACACACAGAGTTACTTCCCCATGGTCTTTCTTTGAACTTGTATTCTGTTTTACTCTACTATGCATTTAACAGTCTTTTGACACTCCAAATCCACCCATAAGCTGTCCCCTGTTTAGAATCTTGGCTTGTTTTCCTCTCCCTGCACCCCATGATGACTAATACGCCTCCCTTTGAGTACCAACCCAGGTACCCACCCATGCAGTGCAACTTCTGCAGGTGTTTGGGGTCCTGGGCTGCCACCACTGTGGGGAGAAAGTGGATTTCACAGAGCCCAACCGGGGCCTCCTCCCGGCGAACACGCCCTGATGACCGCTGGCTCCGTCCCTTGCCACGTCCTGGTCTGCGTTTCAGCTGGTTCTCACAATGATTTCTCTGGGCAGGGGTCAAGCACTCATAGCTGCCTGCAGAAAAAGCACCAGCACATTTGGAATAAAAACTCCATAGAAACTTCACTCGTGCATTTCTCTTAAGAAAACAACAACAACACCCACACCATCTGACTATTTCAGTTGTACTTGTACTGGCTGGACAAATGGTGCTGTTCTCTCTATTGTAAAAATAGCCAAAGCTTTGGAAAGTTACCTTTGGGAAATGTATCCGCTGCCTACCTTCAGAATCTTCCAGCTGGCATGGCCACAGCCCAGACTGGCTAGAGGATTGTGGAAGTTGTAGTCCAAAAAATTAATTTTTCAAAGTTCCAAAACAAATATCCAGGGGCTTGTGTCAGCTCCTCCAAGCTGCCACTGCTCCCTTCACAGCAAACCATTAAAGCAGTGGCTCTTAACCTTTTCTTTACCAAGGACTCTCTTTAAATATCTTTTGCTGCCGCAGAACCCCAAGACTTAACTCAAGATTTAAAACAACAACAATACCTAACAACAACAACACAATTACACCATCCATGATACCTACCTTCAAAGGCACTGAAAGGGGAGTGAAGACTTTTCTCCTGCTTCTTCCTGCAAGTTTGTGGCTAAAGTGGATTGAATGGCAATGCACAGGCCAAGCCAGCCAGCTAGCCAGCCTTTGCCTTGGCTTCTGTCATGTGGCAGCTCCACTGCAGGCAGGAGGTGGGCCAAGCAATTTTCAAGCCTTCGCAGACACCCTGGGAGGACACTGCAGACCCCTAGGAGTCCCTGGATCCCAGGCTAAGAACCACTGCATTAAAAGATTAAACCCAAGACTGCCATTCATGATATCCCACTGTACTCTGGCTGTGCCTGAGGAAAACCAGAAGCCAGTTAAAGATGCCCACAATGTTAAGCCTGTTATGCATGTATACAAATGAAATGAAGAAATAAAAAACAAAGCCGGAATTCACTAGGTCAGTTACGAATGCATAATCTAGTGTTATGCATTTGTGACTGGCTTTTAGTCATGATCCTTATGTATTCACTAGTTTAAGGCATACGTGGGGACTATGAAAGTCCCACAATTCCCACTCACCAAGCAGCAGCCACCATAATCAACAGGGGCCTGTTCTCCTGTTGATTGGGAAACAGCTGACTGATGTTTCTACATCTTCTCAGGCAAGTGATCTCCAGTGTGAGGAACAAGCTCCTGTCACTTGCAGCATGGCTGTCTGCCTTAAGTTAGGATGTGGGGAGGTCAGGCTGGGAGACACTACTTAGCTATATAACTTAAGGTGGTTACAAAGCTAAGTAGGTGATACAAAATCATGGCCCAAATCCACAACAAGCAGGAATCCCCTTCACAGGGCTGTTCCACAGCACACTATTGTATTCTTCTACCATAAATCATGCAAACCTAAGGCAGGCTCTCCCCCTACCCACATACAACAGAGTAAAGTAACCACTGCCACTGTCACCACCTTGAAGTGAGATGGAAGGATCCAAAGTTCCTTTCAAAAACAGAGACAGGAAGAGGGGTAGTAGTTGTTGTTTCAGGTGCAATGTTTGGCTGATTAAGCCATTAGATTAATTGATTTAACAAAAATTATTTTAATATAAGAATTTACAAATTTTATATGAGAATTTACTGTAGGATGGCAGGCACCATCAAAGCAGATGTGTTCTCCCGCTCATTCAGTGACAAGAAAGAACACCTCTTTTAAGATGGCAGTTGTGATTGCATGTATGAACCATTTGCAAACAATGCCTTTTCCTCCCAAATGTGTGACTTTAATTCTTATATGTAGATTTAATTTATTAATGAATCCATTAATCAGCAAGGATGTATGGTTAATTCACTAAGTTTTCTTTAATTAAGTATCAAAGGTGCTTTTCAACAATAGTGAGAATAACAGGAGGAAGAAATACAGTGGGCCCTTGGTATCCACTGGAGTTTGGTTCCAGGCCCCCCCTCCCCATGGATACCAAAATCTGTGAATGCTCAAGTCCCATTATGTACAATGGCATAGTAAAATGGTGGCCCTTATATGAAATGGCAAAATCAAGGTTTGCTGCTTGAAATTTTTTCTTTTGGAATATTTTCGAACCATAGTTGGTTGAATCTGTGGGTGCAAAATCCATGAATACGGAGGGTCAACTGTACATTGGTTGATTTCCAAACAGGGAGGCACCAGGATTTAGCATACCAAAAACATCTTGTAGCCAGAAAATATGGTCCGCCTTCTCCCATTTCCCAGGATGGGTACAGAGTAAGAAAAGAAATGTATTTTTTACATGTTCAGATACACTCTTTAAGTCTGATGTCTTAAAAGTTGGAGAACCTTCAAAATTGGTCCTGGTGCTGAAACCTGGCTCAAAGTGAGCTTCAAAAGACACCACAAATGATCATATTAGCCCATTAGTAATACTCAGGCTGAGCATTCAGAGATTTCACCAACTGCATGTCTGTCCATTGTTCTTTGCATTGCAGCAGCCCCCTCCCAACACTCTCTCCACAGCAGATGCTCCCCCTGGTGCTGCCTCTTTCTGGTTGCAGTGCCACCATTCACTCCCAGTGGCGACTTTCTCTGACTCCTCTCCTGCTGAAGCTGTCAGTGCAAATCTATTAGACACCCACCCCCTCACTGCAGGAGAAGGAGTTTCCCACAGGCACAGCCAAGAGCAGGAGGAAATGGAGATGTCCCTCCCTCCAAGAGCATCTCTCCTCCCCATCCTGGGCATCCTCAGTCCTTGTATCTGAGTGAGGAAGCCCTGCAGATTGGGCTCAAGATGAGACACACACACATATACAGAGCCATTAAGGGATCACTTGATTAGGGACAGCTCTCTTTCTCTCTCTCTTCAGGAGCAATTTCTTGCTGGAAGGAGGTCCTGTGAAAGTCTGTGGGGCCTGGGCAGTCCCGTTTGTTATCATGAGTATCTGGCAGGTATTTGGGAGGCACTTGAGATAAAGAGAAAATAGGGGTGGATGGGGAAAGGACAGAAAGAGCTAGGCTGTCCTCTTTTCATATATCAATGGTTTACAGGATGATATTGAGTTCTAAGACAGACAAATCTAACCCTTACAAAATAAGCACCAACTTCCATGCATCTCCACACACCTTACTCCCCTCTCCTTAACTACTACTATGCAGACCAGCGACCCTTTCACACTATAGATTTGTAGTACTATGATTCCACTTTAACTGCTGTGGCTGCATCCTATGGAATCCTGGGGTTTGTAGTTTGTCCAGAGGAGCTCCTTGGCTCAGAATCCTAAGGACCCCTCCCTTATCTGCCAACTCCAGGTTTCCATAGGATGGAATCATGACAGCTAAAGAAGCCTTATCACTTTAATGGAAAGACCAGAAAACTTTAATGGAAAGACCAGAAAGAGGAGGAGCAGCATTGCCTGATCTAAAATTATATTACAAGATTTGCAGCTTTGTCTGGATGCTTGATTAGATTAACTTAAAAGATGTAAGAATGCTAACTTTAGAAGGTGTGGGATTAAGATTGGGCTGGCATGCTTATATCGGATATGATAAAGCAAAGGTACACAAAGATTTTAATAGTCATATCATAAGAAAGTCCTTACTGCAAAACTGGCAAAAGATTAAAGATCAGTATTACAGAAAAATCCCCAGATGGTTGTCACCTCAAGAAGCTTTTCTGGGTAGATGGGGGAAAACGCAAAAATTTTATATAAAGACTTATGTATTTGGCAGAATGTTGACACTTGCATGATGAAAACTAAAGAAAACCTGGCGAAGGAAGGATGGAACCTTAACTGGTTCTCATATCAACAACTAGAAAATAGATTCAAACAAGATAAAAAAGATTATGACTTTGTGGTAGAAGATAACGAATTAGACAAAATAATTTGGGATGATAATAAAAAGAAAATTACAAAACTATATAATATACTCTTAACCAGAAAGTTAGAAACAGAAACGGTAAAAGAATCAATGATCAAGTGGGCAAGAGACATTGGTGAAACTATTGAAATGGAAGAGTGGGAAAATGCGTAGGGAAAAACAAAAGACCTTTACTGCTTGCCAAAACTTAAAAGAAAATTACTTGAAGATCAGTAATAGATGGTACTTGACTCCTTTAAAGCTAGATAAGATTTATGGAACAAAAGAAAAAACATGTTGGAAATGTGAAAAGGAGATAGGATCATTGATGCACATGTGGTGGGGGTGTCTGATCATTAAGAAGTATTGGTTAAGATTACATAAACTAATTCAGAAAATACTGAACATTCAATTCATCTTTAGCCCCAAACTATATCTCTTAAATATTACATCAATACTAGAAAGAAAAGATGAGAAGAAGTATTGGAGAATAATATTATATTTATGTACACCGGTGCATGTAAATCTAGCATCAAAATGGAAAAGCGAAGAAGGCCC
This sequence comes from Gambelia wislizenii, assembly GCA_030847615.1. NCBI lineage: Eukaryota > Metazoa > Chordata > Lepidosauria > Squamata > Crotaphytidae > Gambelia > Gambelia wislizenii. Next base: position 334,530,465 of record JAUMIR010000001.1, on the reverse strand, counting down.
TCAAATAGAAGACTGGTTACATAAGGTACTGGAAATGAAAGACAATGATATATTAACCCATATACTGACTAAGAAAACATCAGAAAAAGTGGAGATGGAGTGGACCCCAGTAATAGATTATTATAAAAAAAGATGGAACACAAAGATTGACGTTTAGGAAAGGAGAAACTCTAAGAAAGAGGGAAAGTTAATAGTATTTAGAGCTGGAATGATCAATAAGGATGAACTGCGATTAGGGAATATATTAATTTTGATTACATTTGGAAAATAAAATTATCAAACAAGCAAGATAGGAAGATGAAACAAAATGATTAAAATAAAGAAAAACTCTATGACTTGGTCTACAAAAAAAGAAGTCATTTTTTTAATTGAAACATTAAATATTGAAGTAATACTTTTATTTAAGTAATATTCTGTATATTCTGTATATTGTAGTATGTAGTATTTATGAACAATGGAATGTATGGATAATGAAGATGTATATACTGTATAAAAAGATAGGGGGAAAAAGAAGCCTTATCATATGAGGCAGATGAATTGCGATTGCATCTGGAGAATAGCACCTTCAGTTGGGGTATACCGCATGGTGTCGTCACTGTTTTGTTGTTGTTGCATGAGAGACCATTTTAAATGTTTTTTTCTTACTAACAGAAAAAAATCCAGTAATGACCTACTTTACTGCTTCTGTTGCATTATGATTTCCTCTGTGAAAATGCAATTATACTTTTATGCTGATTCTGGGTGATTAGCAGGTTGTCAGCAGGCATGCTTTGGGTGGAGAAACATAGTGATCAGAGGAGATCCAGCCCCTTTCCAGAGTCTCTGTCATCTATCTCTGGCTTTTCTTCGAAAACGAATATTCAGGAGGACTCATCCCGTGCTTTCTGTAAGCGCGCTGATGACTAAAAAGGCCAATCCGAGATAAACAAGTCCGGTTGCAGAAAGCACAGCAGAAGGTCTCCTTGGGTGATGTTTCTGGGTTGTGGTTCTTTCTGCGTTGTCGTTTCTCTTCAAGACTTGTTCAGCATGAGCTCTCAAATAAGGCTGCAGCATTGTGGATAGTGTGTCTCCATGCCTCCCAATGTGACGCCAGGGTGGACCATTGTCGATGATCAATTTGGCCGAGCCTGAGATGTTGATTCAGGGAGTCCTTGTATCGCTTTTTTTGGAGCGTCCCTCTTACGCTGATCCGTGGCGAGTTCACTGTAGAGTTCTATTTTTGGGAGGCGATGGTCCTCCATCCTAGAAACATGCCCTACCCAGTGCAGCTGTGTTCTCAATATCATGGCCTCAATGCTGGTGACCCCTGCTTGCTCAAGGACAGCAACATTTGTCACATAGTCAGTCCAGTGTATATTTAGGATTGTGCATATATAGCACTGATGAAAATGTTCGAGGAGTCGTAAGTGGTGGCGATAGGTGACCCATGTTTCAGACCCATAAAGGAGAATACACAGTACAATGGCTCTATACACACTAATTTTTGTGCTTCGCCTCAGGTGTTTATTACTCCAGACTCTTTTGTAAAGTCTTCCAAATGCACTATGTGCCTTTACTAATCTGTGATCGATCTGTTTGTCAATCTTGGCATCTGAGGAGATGATGCTTCCCAGGTAGGTGAACTGCTGAACAGACTTAAGCACAGATTTGCTGACGGCAATGTGGGGATGGTGGTGTTCGTCCTGTGGTGCAGGCTGGTAAAGAACTTCCATTTTCTTTAGGTTGACTTCCAGCCCAAACAGAGTCTCTGTCACTACTATACTATAAAGGCATGTTAGTACCTTATGCATTCTCTCTCTCTCTCTCTCTCACACACACACACACTGGAGCTGCGAGCAGCTTCCCAAGACAAGCCTCTCCATCCAGGCTTTGCACTTGTGTGGTAGCTTTGCACTTGTGTGGTGTACAATGGAGAAGAGAGAGAGAGAAGGGGGGAAGTGAGCAGGGTGGGTACTCCTGTGTGTGACTGTGGAGTTCCAGGCTAGAAGAACCAGATCAAGACAGAGGTAAATTTCTCTCTCTGTCTCTCTCTCTCTGACTCTCTCCCCCCCGCCCCCCCCATTTGTGTTCCACTGGAAGGCTCTTGCAGCAGAGCCCTGGAGCCATCTGGCATCCACAGAAACGTGCCTCCTCCATACCCAGGCAGTTACCCCCATCTCTATCCCACCCCAACTCCCCTTGGAAATTAGAGGCAAGAGGGAAGGTTGGGGGCTTTTTCAGAGGTTACACCTCCCAAGCACAGCATGGGTGCCAAACAATGAAAAGGGTCATAGATAATGTTTTGGACAAAGTGGTGGGCATTCACTGTGTGCGATAACATTTTAGTGCAAATGGACACTTTAATCCTACAATGCTTCCGAAGGTGTGCATGGTAAGAGAGCTATCCCATTTTTATGGACAATGCAATTATTGCAGGATAGGATCCTTGTGCAGTAAACCTCAAAGTGGAATCATAGTGCTATAGTTGTGCATTGTGAAGGGGCCCCAGAACAAGACACAAAGCAGAGAATAAGAACTGTTCCCAAGCTAACTGCAATAAATAGAGCTCTAGATCATTTGAGCAAGTGAGCCAAGTTGCATGCCACAGGAGGAAGGCAGGGAGAAACAAGTAAAAATCCATAATCCACCACCTCCTCTACCATATCACTGGTAATGGTCTTATCTGGGAGAAAATCCCTTTGCAGTCCCCAATACAAGGAAGCATTCAGGTCATCTCAAACCCAGCATCCTGTTGCTTGCAGCTCAGTTGAAGGCAATGCTCAAGATGAGGCTGCAAATAACGTGCAAGCAAAAATATTAGGAGAGAAATAAGGCTGGATGCTGCATAAACATTATGGTACTAGCCAGTAACTTCTAAAGGTCAAGAATGCCCTGGGGACAGAAATGTTAAGGCAGGGGTGGGCAAAGTGGGCTGCTCCAGACATTGTTGGACTAAATCTCTCATCCACAGCCAATGTGTGGGGGGAGGATGGGAGCTGCAGTCTGAAAACATCTGGAGGGGCACACTGCCCTCTCTTGGGCTAAAGGATGCTGTGCAACAGAGGGAATAGTGACTGCAGAAGTAGTGGGGGGTAAGCACAGTGCGAACCTCCTTGTTATCTGCTGTAAAATTGTATTATACCAAAGTCCTTCCATCTGCAAACTTGTAGGGCCCAAAGGGCATGGCGAGGACTGGATGTCGTTCCTCAGCGAGACAGGAAAGGGCTCTGTTTGATACTCAGAAACACCCTGTGCATGCTTAGAAACAGCCTCCTCTATTACTGCTTCACATGGTCCAGGGCTGAGTCATAGCAATGAGCACAAACTCCAGATCTAGTCTGAGCCCTGGCGCCAGGAGGGCGAGAGAACAGGTGGGGGCGGCGAGGACAAGGAGGAAATCTGGCCATGCCCCCCACATCCTGAAGAGGGCCCCCAGGCCAGGATCTCTGGCGGGCCCTGTACCTGCGGCTAAGGTTAAGGGCAGCCAGATGCTCTACAGGACTTAGGATAAAATTGAAAATAAGCCAGTTTAAATGATGACACCAAAGTAATATGTATATTCATTACAAAAAAAAATCCTAAATGGATTTGCATAATAAAAACAATAATACCAGGCGGGGGTCCCCTCCTAATTCCGGGCCCCTAGGCTAGAGCCGTGTCAGCCCCCCACCTCCACTTGTGGGGGCCCTGCAGGAGACCCAACTAATCCGGCCGGGCTGCAGGGCTGGCGGTGGGGCGGGGAGGCCCGTCCCTTCACTCACCCAGGTAGAGGCGGTCCCGGCTCCGGCACCGCCGCGGGCTGACGTTGAAGTCCACATAGAAGAGGAGGAGCGGGTGGCCGAAGTTGGCGCCGGGGCTGGGGTCCAGCACCAGGATGGCGTCTTGCCCCGAAGGTGCGGCCGCTGCTGTGCCTCCGCCGCTGCTGCTGGTGTTCCGGTTGCGGCTCGGCACGATCCTGTCCCCCCAGCCGTCGGGCAGCAGCGCCCGCACCTTGTGGCCCGGCCGGGCTGGCTCCGAGACATAGACGGCGGGGCCGGGCCCTTGCGAGAGCCGCGCCAGGCGCTGACACTGCGGCCGCGGCAAAAGCCCGCCGCGCTCGGGACACTCCGCCGCCGCCACGTGCCGGAGCGCCGCCGCCGCCCAGCGAGCCACGCGCGCCTCGGAGAAGGAGCGGCTCCCCAGCCCCGACGGGGCGCCCGCGCCCGAGCAAGCCAAGACGGCGGCGGCCAGCAGCGTCCACAGCAGCGGGGCCATGGGGGGCGACTGGAACCCGCGCCGTCCGCCCCAGAGGAGCAGCTCCGCGCTCTCTGGCCGGGCTGAGGGACTCCTAGTCTCCGCCCTGCCCCAAGAGGAGGAGAACGAGGCGGTGTCCCCCCCCGTCTCTAACTCTTCCCCCTGCCGGGTCTTGGAGGCTCCTGGGCTGCCAGCCATTCTCTACGAACGCCGCCGCCAAGGGGTTACTGTCCCTCCTCCTTCGACGGGGTGGTTTGTTCGCTTTCTGGTCGACTTCTGAGGCTTGTTTGCTATTCTCTTGGAGCCCGATAAAACCGTCAGGAGGGAGACCATGCACGCCCTCAGATAATATTGGCGCCTCAGGGTCAAGACATGGGGGGCGCGCGTGGCTCATCCATCAACATTTGGCGCCAAAAAAAAATCTATGAGGGAATTTATTTATTTTTTTGCAAATTCCCAACTGGCCCTGCACTGGAAAATGTAGAACACTAATAGGCAAGAGAGGGATGCGATGTTGTGTGTGTGTGTGTTAATTTTTTTAAAAAGCTAGTAAGACGTAAGGAAGCACCGCGCCAGATCAGCCCGCAGGTTTCCTTAACACACCATCCTGCTCAGAAAAAAAGATGCAGGGACTAGGCAACTATTGGCAAGCCTCTTTCTCCCCACCTGTGGAAACTTAGGAGAGCAAGCATATGCACAGACTGTTCTGGTTGGGAGTAAGCCCCACTGAACTCAATGGGATTGGGTTCTGAGCAGACATATCCAGGACTGAACTAGAAGTATCTGTTCACATTGCTTCCAAGCGGGCTGAGTTCTCCTTCTCCTGTCTCTTAGTACAGTGGTTCTTAACCTGTGGTCAGGGGAACCCCAGGGGGCTGCAGTGTCCTCACAGGGGGTCGGCAAAGCCTGGCTGCTCAACCCACCTCCTCCACATGGGATTGGCCACATGAGGAGAGAGCCCAGGCAAAGGCTGGCTGGTTTGGCATGTACATTGCCATTTAATCTTCCCTCTCCCTCCAGTGCCTCTGAGGGAAGGGTTAATGGATGTTGTAATTGTATTATTATCAGGTATTGTTGTTGCTGTTGTTGCTGTTGTTGTTAGGGTTTTAAATCTTGAGTTAAGTCTTGGGGGACCTCCGGCAACAAAAAGTATTTAAAGAGGGTCCCTGGTAAAGAAAAGTTTAAGAGCCACTGCCTTAGTACATTAATGTGGTCTTGTTTGTGCTTCTGAGTAATGGAGATTTTGTGCCCAAGGAAAGGAACTATGTATGGTGAATCAGGGAAGGCATTCCACGATTCCACTTTCCTGCCAATACAGAGTTGTGTCCCCATCCCCAGACAGAAACCCCATTTCAGGATCAGGTCTGCAAACTCCCCCCCCCCTTAAACCATCTTTCAAATAACTAGCAATTATGGCAGCCACCCCACCCATCTATTTCAGACCCAATATAACCTAAAGGCATCAGATCCCCTCTGATCATGGAAGCTAAACAGGGTCATCCCTGGTTAGTACTTGGATGGGAGACTGCCAACAAATGTCAGGTGCTGTAGGCCATATTTCAGAGGAAGGAACTGACAAAACCACCTCTGAGTATTCCTTGCCTGTTAAAGCCCTATGAAATTTGTGCAATCACCATAAGTCTACGGGCAGCTTGAAAGCACATGCATACATGGCTTTCTAATTCTACAGAGGTTCCTTCTACACACTTGTACTGCAGCTAGAGTGCTTGAAGGCATTACTTGTTGGAGTTACAAATCCTAGAATCTCCCTCTGCAAGCTGCACTCCACACTGTAATACTGTTGGAAAATCCAGATCCAGCATTCTTCCTGCACCCCACACCCACTTGCTTGCTATTAGATCAAGAAAGTCTCAGGGAAGTTTTAGGGATCTCCTTGCATCCTCCCTCTTCTCCTCCCCCTATCCTTAGTGGGCTTGGTTTGGAGTCAGAGACACAAACAAGCCGTATGATCATGTGACCCAGGTTTACTAACCTTGTGGTCTAATGCTTTTTATGACTCTTTGTTCTACCTCTGAAGAAGAAGGATGCATTCCCCTGCATGACTGTAGGGATGTCTGCCTTTCCCTTCCACCCACCCCCGTCTCACTGAATGGTGAGTCAAGACTTCTATCCTAACCTAAATCCTTAGTCAGCTAGAAAGTAGCTTCCTATGCATATATAGATTCAAAGCCATTAGTAAAAGCTTAAGTATTTGTTTTCTTTTGTTCTTAGTGGCTTGGTGTCTAAGCACTATACTTGAGTTCCGTTTCCAGTCTCTGCCACTCTGCTATACTAAAAGTTAATTCCTGACAGTTTTAACTTTGAAGAAACTTTCCCAAAGGGCTTACATCCTGGGATCTTTAATGAATTTTTGATTTTTAAGTTTTACACCCCCAACAAATACTCCTAAACTCCAGCTATAACAAATAATTACATGTGGTATGCATATCAAAACTTCACATTCCTTCTTTTGTGTGTGTATAAAACAGACTATTATTTTTTAAAAAAGAAAAACACCTCTGGATGTATAAAAGAAGATTTTATTTGGTCTTGTATATAAGACAGACTGGCCTGTGCTGATAATATTATTGAAGAGCAACAAATGTACTTCATATATGCACCTCTTCAATAAATCCAACTACACAATAGACCCAAACAGTCCTTTAAATCTTGCTGAAAAGCTTGTAATTGGACTCACTTTTGCCTACTGAATTACCAGATTGGTAGCTAAATAAAGACACTCTGCACACCTTCAATCATACCAACTTTTATTACCTTAATTAATGCAGACAGATCTTGTAGCATCTTTGAAATAGATAAAGTTGGTAGCATAAGCTTTCATAGACTTTTAAAATCTACTTCATTGGACGAAGTCTACGACAGCTTCTGCTACCAACTTCTTTCTCTCAGTTAGTATCAAAGGTGCTACAAAGTCCCTTTCCATACTGATCCAGACTAACACAGCTATGTCTTTGAATTCTACTGATTTTATGTTAATTCTCTAGCATAGAAAACATCAGAAGACATCTATCGGACATCACATGATGGCCAACCATATTTCCTGAACCAACAGCCATAAGCAGAGCATAAAGACAACAAATCCTGTCCACCGGTATTCTACTGTCTTGTGCCTCTGAGGTTCTAGGACCAAATTGTGGTGTCCATAAGCAGTCCAGTTTGGCTATTTGGGAAGTTTGCATGTGTGCATGTCAGTGGACCTGGATGGCACAAACAGCATTTCAGTCTGTGTGGATACAGCATTTCTGTTCCTGACCCCAAACTATTTAAAGGCCAATCAGAATATGGGATTATACCCCCACCCTACCCAGAAGCTAACTTTAAAGTGACATGAACTACGTGCCTACAACAGATGGTGGGGATTTCTGTTTGCCACTTGGCATGTGAAGTGCTTTGGGGTATTGTTCTATTCCCCTATTCTATTTTTTTAAATGTACACTCATTCTCTCAATATATATGAAACTGCTGGAAAAGGTTGTCCAGAGTGTGTTGTTTGGTCCAATTAGTATGCAGATGGCATCCACTTCCTTTCCACTTAAATTCAAGGAAATTGTTTTGGTTCTGAACCTGTATCTGTCATCAATAATGAACTACAGGAGGACAAATTGAAATTTAATCCACATGAGATTGACATGCTCCTGTTCAGCCAAAGGGCAGATTAAGGGATAGGAATTCATACTGTGCTGGATGGGTTACACTGCCCCTCAAAATACAGATTATGCTTTGGGTAAACACCTGGATTCAGTCTCAAGACTGGCTGTCTAGGTTTCTAGAACAGTAAGTGATGCATTTGCACAATCAAAACGTGTGTACCTGTTGCATCCATTCCTGAAAATGTCTCATTTGGCTACAGTGACACATACTTTGGTTACATCTTCTTTAGATTGTTCTAACATGCTGTACATGAGTCTCCCTTTGGAACATTCAGTACTGAGAAATTTCAGCTGGCCCAGAGATCTGCAGCCATTGAGTTGACTGATTGGAGGTGCTGTCCAATACTGTCTGGGGCAATACACAGTCCCTCCATTAGTGCGTGTTCCCCCCACTTCTCACTATACCGTATACTGGAATGCTCCCTCAAGGGAATACCATCTGCATCATCTATTAAAACAAAACCATTTTTTGAGGCTTCAAAGATTAGTAGGAAATGGGGAAAGCACCCTCTGTGTCCATAAACCACACTAATTTAGCCTTAAACTATGCTTTCTCTATCACCAGACGGGGCCTATATACTTTGCATATTGATGTAAAGAATTCTTAGAACAGTCTGTATGACAGGCCTGTATGTATTATACCCATGCCAAGAAATATTTTAAACAACTCAAATGAGTGTATTAATTAATGCAACAGAGATAGTGTCACAGAAGGAAAAGCCTTTGTTTGTATTTTGTATGTCTCAATTATGCTTGAAATGTATTTCAGAATGTAGTTTAAACTGATTTTAACTGTTAACTCAACTGGGGTTTAATTGTTTAAAAAACTTTTGTAATAGTATATTTCTAGCTAAACTTTTATTTTAAATTTTATAAGCCACCCTAGATCCCTTGGCAGGAGAAAGGCAGAGTATAAATTTGAATGAATGAATGTTGCAATGCAAGGCTGAGCCTGGAAGAGTAGGGGTTGCCTATTAAGTTTCCCCCAATATGAGATCTGGATAGAGAATGTTTCACCTTACATATGTTGCTGCTATGCTACACTAGCTTTACAGGACAACGGCAGGTGTGGTGCACTTAAAACAACTTGGATCTGCTCCCCAGTGAAGCAAATGATGGAACTGAAGACAGCAGATATCCTTAGTTGATTTAGCTCAGGAAATTAACCTTTTCTTTTTGAGCATTTCCATCAAGGTAAATGGCCACTCCTAAAGGAAGGAGGGCCACAAGCTTGTTTTGTGCTGCTCCAGAGGCTAGGACATGGAACAATGGGTTCAAACTACAAGAAAAGAGATTCCACCTAAACATTAGGAAGAACTTCCTGACAGTAAGAGCTGTTGAGAAGTGGAATACACTGCTTCAGAGTGTGGCGGAGTCGCCTTCTTTGGAGGTATTTAAACAGAGGCTGGATGGCTATCTGTCGGGAATGATTTGATTGTGTATTCCTGCATGGCAGGGGGTTGGACTGGATGGCCCTTGTGATCTCTTCCAACTCTATGATTCTATGAACTTCCAGAGGTCACACATGCCTCCTTGTACAAGATTAACGACACAATGAACTTGTGCAAGATTAACGACACAATGAACATAAATACACGAAGGATCCATATTCTGTAGCCGGAGTAGCTAATTCTGTAAAAGCCCAGAATGTCAGACCTATTTTTTTTTATTAATACTGAAATCAGCAGCCTGTACCATGATGCAAAACTTAATTGTGGCTGCCTTCATCTACATTGGCTAAAAGAGAAATCCGATGGGCTTCTGGATACATTAGTCTAAATCTAATTGCTAGACAAATTGAATCGGTTACTAAATGGTAAGTCAAAACATTAATAATTCCCATTGATTTGATGGGTGTACTCTATTTGGAAGAAACAACTGGATTTAGGCCATTATAGGCACATGTCTTTTCGCCATACACTCAAAGGATCTCTGGTAAGTGATTTTTCTGATTAGGCAACTGCTGCATGCATCAGCAGCCCAAACATATCCCATAGCAACACATACACAGTTAGTTCCTTTGTGTACTAACTGTACAGTAAAGAAACATCTGAATCAAATGGGGTCAAGTGTCTGTGCCATGACCAGTACATGTGCAATGGAAACCTCTGCCATTACTGTGGGCAAGACCTGCACAACCTATGACCCAGCAAACCAAACACAGCTTACCAATCACGTACTGTGGCCTGCTGAGTATTCTGTAGTGCCTGCTTCTCCAGTCCCAGGACAGCAGCCAATAACAAACTTGAATCCCTTGCATTTTGCCCTACATGGCTGGCAGCTGAATTGAATTTTGCAGTCCCAAGTTGTACAGGGCTGTTTTAGTCCAAGGTCATTTTCTGTTCTCTACATAAATGCCCTAGCTATGCTGCAATTGACAGCTGGTAGGACCATACCCCTAAGCACACCTGCTCTAGTTCCAGATAACACTGCCACACCACTGTGTTCTTTAAAAGCTTTTATTTCATCTCCCCAGCTCTCCCCAACCCCTATTCCCTTAATTTTTCTCCCACCCAGAAATTCTGTAACATATTGGGATGTACTGGACAGAACATGTCATGTTCCACCATTCTTGTGACTTCGAATTCATCTATTCTACATCAGATGCTTGAATAAAAGAAGATGTCTGTTCAAATTCTGAGCTAATAAGGGGTGGAGCAGAGGCAGGAATATCTTGGCTGGTGGCCCCAGAGTTTCAGTGGCGCCTCCTGTTCACACAAGATTATTTACTACACTCAGATAAAGTTAAGGTTAAGAGTGCTGAAATAGAAAAAAGATTTAACTGAACTGGATCTTTAATAACTGCATTCCCCTCCAGTCTTTTTCTTAAAAAGAGAATTTGAATTTAAATCCCAACATACATGTTAATCACCTACACACCATATCTCCCACACATCTAATCCTATGCATACTTACTCAGACATGAACTCCACTTCATTGAATGTGACTTACTTCCAGGTCAGTATGCAGAAGACTGCAGCCTTAGCCACCTAATAAACAGTCTTGGGTAGTATCCATGTGCATGTATGAGTATGAAGAGGAACCTTTTGTTTTTAAGTGGGTATCATTTTGTAGTGCACTGGGCAGGCAGGCTGTATGACCAGTTTTCAGACTAGGCTTCTGAGATACCAAGTTTTTTTTTACTTGCAAACCAATATAGTTTGTCTTATCACCCAATTAGCACCCATATTCTTTAAGGAAACATGCATTTCAAAATGGGAAATTTGAGTCAAATAAGATAGTTTTCTTGGTGGCTTAAAACTGCTTTGCATAAAACTGGTCTATCGTGGGCTTGGCCATCTCTTCAGACACACTATTCTTGAGCAGTATATGTTACCTCGTGTAGCATAGTAGAAACAAGCAAACTCTAGCACTCTCAAGAGCACTCCCATGGCATTCTTGCAACCTCCTACTTTCCAGGATTGAAGGATGCATATGCCCCCTTCCCCAAATGAAAGCAAAGCAAGCCGCATCTGCCTGTGAGTTTATTGGCTCCCATTAGATTTTCCACACTGCCCTGCCACCACATCATCTCTCCTTCCACCCTTGTGTAGGTGATAATGCAAAGGCACAGAATGCTGGACAGTGAAATGGCCCCTGCAAAGGGAGAGACAGAAGTTGCTACAGAGCGTGGAAGCCCAAGGCCATAAAGATTGTACCTGGTAGAAATGCCTGACCACTGCATGCATCAGACAGAAGACAAGACATCCATGTGGTCACTGAGGTATGGGTGCCACCTGGGGCCAGCCAACTTTTCAACATGCATTCTAAAGCAGCTGGCCTTCTACTGAAATGGGGACACTCTTTCCCTACCACTACAGGGCAGCTGCTTGACTGCTGGTTGCTTCAAGGCTGATCTTTGGCAGACTTTCCAAGAGGGGGAGAGATTAAGTGTCTGAGTTCTGGCAAGGGGCTGGCAGAAATGGCATTACTTGAATGTACAGGATGGGAGGATTTGGCCACCCCCACCCCGCCACATCAATAGAGAAAGGATTATATGAAATGGGGCACGGAGACATCCCTTTTGCATCCTGTGACACTCCCATGAATCCCACTTCTCTGGAGGGCTTCTCACATTGTGTTACCTGACAGCAGCCACTGCCATGTCAGCATTTGACAGGGGAAACTCTGCAGCAGTAGTTTTAGGAAGACATCTACCCCACTTGAAACAGGCAGCTAGAAGAAGCCCAAGAACGCACAAAACAATGCAGATCCTGAGGAAGGGGAAATCCTTACTTTGAAATCATTTAGCACCACCTACTGTCAAGTTGAGGGACTGCCAGAGACCAAGATTAAGAGGCAGGCAAAGAGCCTTCCTCAAATTCCACTCAGCTATGGGACACCCCCTGCCCCACAGCAACAGTTTGAGGTTTAATCCAATTGATGCCAATGTTGCCTGCTAGTCCACTTGCTGTGACTTGTAATAGCTGCAAGTTTGGTGGAGGGACTGGGGACTTCTACCCCAAGTCTATCACTGCTTCATCCACAGGGGAAAATGCCACCAGCTGTCCGGGTGAAGGTGTACGTGGTCACAGTGCAATGAGACAAGGGCTGTGTGGCACATAGATGCTCTACAAGGGCTCGGCAGGGATTCAGCCTTTGGTTCATTGTCAGTAGCCCTGAGGGAGCAGCAGAGGGAGGTAACCCTGGCAGGAACACAGGAACAGCCACTGTGGCCAGGTGTTGTTCCCAGGCTGATCGATTCTTGTTCTGCTCAAGATAGGCAGCAGTTTGATGGTTTTGTGCTTCGAGCCTAGGACATAAACATATAGAGGTTAAGAACAAAAAGAAACGGGAGTCCATTTTTCCTTTCTCTTCTGAGATAGGACTGATCCTATATTATATAAACTGGACTTTAAAAATCTACATCATATACAAAGCTCATGCTCATCTACAAGCCTACCATGCCCAGTTCCATACTTGCAATGGCTCAGGTGAATTACAATTCCTCCTCAGGCTGCATTCCATTTCATATAGAAACAAGGATTGCAAGAAGGACAAGTTCCATAACTTTGTTATCCTGACTTGAAAACAAAACAGAGTGCTAAAGATCACTTTAAATGACAATATAGCAGTTTTTGAAAGAGTAGCCATGTCAGTCTGTTTCAGCTAATTGAGAAAGAAATTTAATTTTAAGGCTGACCGATTTATTTAAATTTATTTATTTATAAATTTATTTATTTAAATTTAAAGGCTGATGGACTTATTTTAACACGAGCTTTTGTTCATCAGCTGCAAGAAAACTCTTTACTGTCAAACTACATTAAACAGTCACTGAATGCCTGTTATGTGAATCTGCCTGAGCTTTTGAAACCTTTTGCCGAATAATGTTTACCAAACCTAGAAACCAGGCTCTGGAATTCTGTACAGGGGAGTTGCTGTAGAAATGCCCTGGAGTGGCTGTAAGATCAACTACTCTAATGTGGTCCCCAGACACTTGTCTGGCCTTGGATAACCTTCCTAAGATGCAGGCCAATTTGCTATACTCTCAAGACAAGCTTTTCCAGCCAACCAAGGGTATGAACTGAAGGACAGAAAAATAATACCTCTACTCCCTTACCTGTTGCTGCTGCTGTTGCCGCCGGTATTCCTCTTCACTAGCTGAAAGGGCCTGAGCCAATGCTAGATCTTCCTCCTCCTGGGTGCTGTGAACAGACAGAATGAATACATGAGCCAGACATGCAACATAATAAAGATTCAACTCTCCACCCTAAAACAAACAACTTCACAGCACATTCACACCAAGACAGAAAGTATACCACACCTAATGCCTTTGGTGGCTTCACCACATCTGGGTTCCTAATGCTTAGCAGGCCTGAACAACACAGTGTGTTTGATGGTTCACCCCAATAAAGCCTGAATCAGGGACGTGGATTTGATGTCTACAGATTTGCACTGGATTGGGGACTGTCTATAGGCTCTGCAGTTTGGGCAAGACTGTTACAACTATCCCCACTCTATAGACTGCATGCAGGCATTCAGGCACAGTACATTCCTAAAGCCAACTGGTCTTTGTCACTGTGTTGTACCTGCGGGGCTGCGGGTGGGAGGCTACCACCTCTGCCAGGGACATCTCCAAGGCTCGTTGCAGTGCTTCCTCCTCACTCTGAAATGAGAGACAAAACCAGAGTTAACCTACATTGGGAAAGACAACAGCCACAGCTTCTTCTACCACTGGCAGGGAATGTTCCAACAAAGTGGGATGGGCTTTGGTTTTTTTGCAGTTACAGACAATAAAAAATTATGCAACGACATGTGCAATAAGATATGCACATATTGGGAGATTGCAGATAGTGGGGCAGGGAGGTGCGGCTCAAAATACCAAGTTGCACCTTAAAACACTAGATTCCTACAGAATCCAGATGGCTCAAATTAAAGGGTTTGCTTTTTTTTAAGATGCAGTAGAAACTGCTCAAAGCCAGGAGACAGCTCTTTTTAATAAGCCTGCAACCCTGAGGCTTGATGGAATGGCTGCTGAGAACAGGCTTCCCAAGAAGGCTGATGGTGGCCCTGCTTTCCTTCTCTGCTCCCACTGTAGCCCTAGTAAAAAAGCAACAGGGAGGAGAGTGGCATGCCTATGATGGATCGAACAATTTACTCGAAATGATTTGAATGCCCAGCTTATTGGCCAGCACTTACCAATCCATTCTGCAGGGCAACAACTGGTGTTAATGTGCTCTGGGGCTGAGGTACTTCAGCCACCTCAGCAGCTCTGTATGCAAGATAATAAAATCAGTTGGTACAGCTTTTGAAACAGACATTTGCATGAGAAAATCCACTGGCAAGCTGAATTAGGGCCTGATTTTTGTGACTCAAGGAGAAAAAAAAGAGTAGCCTGAACTGGGATCTATTTTCAGAACCAGCCTGGTGCTAGCGGGGTTCATTAGGATCAAGGATATTATTGGAGAAGCTGCTCACTAGGGATGGTGAAACTGGCCTGTGAGTATTCCCTATCTGGCCCGCATAAGCCCCCACCCCCTGGAAGCCCAACCCCTTCTCCTAGTGTACACCTCTGAAAAAATAGCAACTTTCTTCTACCAGTGCAAAAGAAAGGTGGTGGCTCTTGATAAAAGAGAATTCCCTCTTTCTACACCAAGAAAGCCAGGGAACAATCTTCCTTGCCTTTCTCTTCAGTTTTTTCCTCTATGCAGATAGGGAGCGATCATTTGATTGCCTTTATCTGTATATAGAAAGTGAAGCCACCAGGATGACATCAAGGCCCACCCTATGATCTAATCCAGCTCCCAAAAGAAGTGAATTTCCCATTCCTGTCACAAACAATTTTAGAAGAGGGAGGTTAATGTGATGGATTGCAGCTGCTACAGTACAGCCTGAAGGCTGCAGCTACTAGGAAGAGAAGAAAGAGTAGAGAACTATGCAGAGTCAGTTCATCTGGTGTACCTGCTGGAGGATGGCATACTTGCAGCAGATCTCATGGCTCCGTTGTTGGATGTAATGTTTGTAGATGCTTTGGCAGACTTTTGAGCCCTTGCAACTGCAGCATTCCTAGTATGAGGAAACACAACTCTCAGTAAGAGCACCATCAACATCACTGCACCAAGCCACCCCATTCCCTGTTCCAGAGACAAACAAGAACCCACTTCAGCACTATCCTTTGCTGCTGTGTCAAATCAGCCCCAGCAATGGCTTGTGTTACTTTGATGCCCTTCAGCCTCAAGTAATCAAAACTGTAAACACAGGCAGCTGATTGAGCACAAATGGCAGCTATCTTGAGGACACTGGGAAAAGAGCAGGCATCACACTCCAGCCCATGAATACTTTGACTGAAATGGCAGAATAGCAAAGGACTGGGAGAAAAGTGAGTACTATTGCACCTCCCATGCCAAAGATGGATGTGCATCAGATTTGCCACATCTAGTTCTGTCTGCCTTTTACACAGTTTTGCCCAGGGCATCCCCAGCCCTGCCTTTACCCTGCCTTAGACAGCGAGCGTCCCTCCCCATTGCAGTCATGATCCAATGGGTGTCGGTGCTTGAGGCAGAAATTGCCATGACACTGGTCACAGAGAACCTTCATCATCTCCCGTTGCTTGCAGCCAGGTCGCTGACATTTGTTGGTGAAGATCTAGATAGACAGACATGGTGAGACACTGTTGAGACTGATCATAGTTGGAAGGGCAGTTTGCAAGTAGGGGACCAACTAGGACATGCATGGTTTGTGTCACAGCAAATGCAAGAGATTAAGAAACGCCCCCCCCGACGTAAGCCTCTAACAGATGAAGAAGGGACCCTTGATTTAATTCACTTAAGTTTGCTCTTCAGAATTGGTTGTTTGCAGTAAGTGTTAGGACAGACACAGCTCTACAGCCAGGCATGACTGACTGATACCATTCTATTTCACAGGTACCTCCTCTGTTACCATAGCCCTTTAAGTACTCTCCAGCCCAATAGACACACTAAGCCAAAGGTGGGAATCATGTGGCTTTTCATATATTGTTGAACTACAAGCCCCAGCAGCCCAAGCCAGCATAGCCAATAGTAAGGAATATTGTGAGTTGCAGCCATGTAATTCCCACCCCTCCCCTAAGCAAGGTTAGGAAATTTCTTTCAGCCCAACCACCAAACTCAATTTCAGTTCTCAAAGGACACATCCCAATGTTAAGCAAAGCCAAAGGGAAAAGGATGGGACAACACCCCTCCCCACCCAGTACATTTTATTTCGAAGTGCTTCTTGCTGGCTACTCAACCTTAGGCGAGACATTTCAATGTTTCAAAATGGGAGAAAATATCTGACTGGGAAACCATCAAACAATATTATGGGAAATGGGGGAATGCCCATCTTTCACTCCCCTGCTTATGGATCATATTCCAGAGGTTCCTGGGACAGAAATGCCATTGCATTGTCCTCCCTCAGTCTCAGGAAGCTGAGGCTGGAACACTGGATTACAGTAAGCTTAAAGCAATATTTCCCACCAGAGACAGTAGAGGGAGTAACTCATCTCCTACCTTCCGCTTACGCTGGGCTGGGTCTGATTTGCAGTCCTGGTCAATGTGTGCTCCCACAACAATATCAGGCATCTCTCCTCGCTTCACAGGGATGGGTATGCTGCAGAGTGGGCACACAGGGACCTGAACATCCTGGGACCAGAACAGAGGGTGAGCTGTCTACAATGCCCATTCTCTTTATTCAATTTATACACAGAACCACCTGCACCACAATGTTGCAACATATCCCCACTGATGAGGGGATAACTTCTTACTTTTTCAGTCCCAAAGTCCACATCTGGCATTAGCTGGAGGATCCACACACTGTTTTCCTCCCACCATCTCAGTGCATGTGCACACTCTTCTCTAATCCATGTTTCGGAATCCATATACTGCACATAACTCTTTCTGTACACACTTTATTCGTCCCTCAATCTCAGAACAGAGGGATGGGAGGTTTAAACCTCCTCTTCTTATTGAGATCTAGGGATCATTGGCGGGGAAAGGGAAGTTCAGAAATGTTTCAGCCTCCCACTACGATTCAGTCGTCCACTAATACTGCTGTTCCTCTGCTGCCATTAAGAGTAGGAGAACAATAATCTTGGTGGCAAGATCAATTGAGGTTAGGAGAGGCTTTCACACTCATCCATCACCCTGAGATCACCGATCGCCCCTGCCACTGCAGTTGCTCAGTTGGGCTTCAGTGGAAGCAGGCAGGATGTCCTAGCCACCCATAGCCAGATGCTGCCACCAAGTTCCATAAGTACCAAAATCCACTTTGTTGCTTCAGTCATTTATGGAATTTATCCACAGATGAAAAAGTGGTGCTGTGGCAGTGGCCTGTCTTCCTCTAAAGTCTGTTGGCACTATGTTATGCCATGCTTCATTTTTTTTTAAGTAGTAAACTACACTGTAGGTTACATACTGTGCAGCTGAACCTCATTTTTTTCTTACTCCAAAGTAAATGTGCATACACAAGTAGGCAAAGCTTAAACCTCTTTCCCAGCCGTCCTGCTGCTTAAATTTGACTGCTCTCCTTGAGAGGCATTAAAAAGAGAAAGCCTCCATTAGTGGATTGTTTTTTGTTTTTGATGTGCTTTTCTTTCAGTTTCCATCAAATCAAGGAGAGATTTAAGGGGGAAACCAGATTTTTAAAGCCTCCCTTACCCACACATGGTGGTCCCAGTCGTGGGAGTAAGAAATAACTAACTGAAGCTCAGCTGCATGCTACACATTTAACACAGTGCAAGTTTCTTTAAGCTGAGCTCTCCAAATACATTTTTATTCTTGTCAGGATTCAGTCTTTTACTTCACAAATGTACAGTACCCAACTATACTGAAATAAGATACAGAAGTCACAAGTCCTGTGGTTAGATAGGAAGGACAAACAGTGCTGGGTGTTATGAAGGTAGAGATGGTACCAAAGCCCAACTTTCTTGATGACTTTGCTCAATGGTCACTTCCACAGCAAAGAAAAAAGACAATCCTGTACAACTTCCTATCATAATCCCTCTCCAACTTCAATGTGGTAAATACTCAGAACAACTGAAGAGTGCACTTCTATGACATGTCCTGCAACTTTGTCACCCACATCTCATGGCCAAAGACATCAATAAGGTAAGGGCCTCTTATTGGTCTCCTGGCAGAGATCACTACTGGAGGCCACAAATACAATGTTGATAAAATCCAAGCCACCAGTTACAACTAATTTCCTCTGTTTATCTTTGGTCATCTAAAATGGCTATGGATCCAATCAGCAAATTGCAGTTCTCCTGCCTGCCCCCCTTCACTACCCATGAAAAACCTTTGCATAAGTTGGCAGTACTAATCAGAACCATACGGGAAACTAGTTCAATTTATACTGAATTTGAAAAAATAAAGGTTTGGTCTGACTTCCTGCCTTTGACAGGCAGAAAAGCAGCATGGAACATAAATTGCAACTGGGTTGAATATTTATTACTTCTTGAAGTTAGACGCAACCTGAAATGCTATTTGAAAGTCTTTGTTGAACCTGAAAACTGACCCAAAGAAAGAAGACAAGACTGAGCTTCTGACAGCTCAAACTAGTTCTGTACCAGAATTTATTGCTCTGAAAACAAATAAATGTTGAGCTATTTTGTCAGTAAAATACATTGCAAACTTAACACATCAGGCAGGTTATAACCAAGCCACCAGGAAGAAAGCATGCCTGGGCTCATCAAGCTGTCTGCATTCATTAACAGTTTCACTGGCAGGTGATAGCAGGTACAATAGTATAGGTTGAGTACCCATTATCCTAAATGCTTGGGACCAGAAATGTTTTGGATTTTGGAATATTTGCATGTACATAACAAGATATCTTGGAGATGGGACCAAAGTCTAAATATGAAATTCATTTATGTTTCATATGCACCTTATACACATAGCCTGAAGGTAATTTTATACAATATTTTAATACTTATTTTTAAAATTTTATTTTAATATTTTCACTTTTTATTTAAATATTCTAATATTTCAGATTTTGTGTTTCAGATTTTCAGATTTCTAGATAAGGAATACTCAACCTGTATTGGATAACAAATTTAGTCTCATGATACAGAAACAAGTTGGGGTAGGGGCTCCTGAAACAACTGTATTGATGCCTAGATTCACCTGCCTCTTCCACAGACAGCTACTACAGAGCAGCTACTAAGGAACAGATTACCCTCTGCCCAAGTGGTATGGGATCCAACTGCCTCCAAAAGCTTCCCGTGGCAAACAAATCTAGCTGTGTTGTCTTGAGCCCAATGGGATAAATCTGTGCCTTCTGATAGTAATTATCTTGCCACACAAAGTGTAATCTACTAAATTTTAATTGCTGTATCACTTGCTTTCTGGACCACTGAAAAACAGCAATCTATCTATGCAGCAACATTGGCCAGCTGTCAAATGAGAGAGAGTGATGGCTGTTAAAAATCATGAAT
Source organism: Gambelia wislizenii (assembly GCA_030847615.1). Lineage (NCBI taxonomy): Eukaryota > Metazoa > Chordata > Lepidosauria > Squamata > Crotaphytidae > Gambelia > Gambelia wislizenii. The sequence goes on along the minus strand of JAUMIR010000001.1, from coordinate 334,510,695 downwards.
GCTTTTCCCATTATTAGCACTGAGCAGTTCCCATGTTACCATTACCAGTGTGGCCCCTCTGTTTGCCAGCTCTTTCAGAAGCTGAAGTCAAATAACTTCATCCACCGGAGGGCAATCATTGTTTTTTTGATAACGGCAAAATCAATGAGCTAAGAGTACATCTGCATCTGATGTAGCACAGTGCCTCCCCACACCTCACTGAGCACCTGATTCAGGTTCTGTTCCCCCTCCTCCTTCTGTCCACTTACCTTCTTGTAAGCTGAAGTGCAGCTGTGATGGGCGTAGGCAACATGGTCTGTGCAGAATAGTTGTTCACAAGCATCACATTTAAGAGGGAGAAAGTCTGAGGGTAAGAAAGGACAGGATATTGAAGAAGTACAACTTTCTTCCTTGCAACCCACCACTGGACAATCCAGGTATTTTACCATACACCAGTAAGAGTAGAACAAGCATATGCCTCTTCAGGAATATGTAGAAAATGAACTGAACAGTGTCATGGCAGAAGACTACTGATTATGGAAACAAAACAGAGGTGGGAAGATATAGGGGGGAAAGAAAGAAAGGAGGATAACACCTCCTTGACCCTATTTTCTTTCTTAAATCTTTACATTTCTAAAATGGAATCATATAAGAGATGCTGAACTGGAAATGAGACCCAGGCTGCTCCTTTATCTAATATCCCTCACAATGGGGTCCCAATAATAAATATGTAACATTTAGTTCATGGCATTAATTCCCTTTGGGATCTTAAAATAAAGAGAAGCAACAAAGTGCCTCTGGAAAGAAAATACTCAAAATTTGTAGTTATCAAGAACCAAAGCTAGAATCACAAAGTACATAGCAGGTGGCTGAGTCTGTAAAAATTCTGGTGTTTAGGGAGAAGTTGTTGATAAACCAGGAAAAAGTTCTCAAATGCTAACTACTCCCACAATCTTTACATGTTGGTAGTTCTCTGTTCTTTATATATTGATGTGTGTGAACCTCCACATCTCACCTTCAGTCTTACACATAGTGAAACTTACCTCTTGTAAAAATGCGTAAGATAGGAATTAAATGCAAACTCCCAGGAATGCAAACTACCTCATAAGAGCCTGAGAAAGATTTAGATATCTGGTACAACCTGTTCCTATTACAGGTTAAATCTCCCCTATCCAAAATGCTTGGGACCAGAGGTTATTTTGGAATATTTCAGATTTTGAAATACTTGCATATACATAATGAGATATCTTGGAGATGGAGCCTAAGTCTAAACACAAAATTCATTTATGTTTCAATATACTTTATAAACATAGCTTGAAGATAGTTTTATACACAATATTTTTAAATAATTTTGTGCGTGAAACAAAGTTTGTGTACATTGAACCATCTGAAAGCACAGGTGTCACTATCTCAGCCATCCATGTGGATAATTTTGGATTCTGGAATATTTGCGATTTCAGAATTCAGGATAAGGGAAACTCAACCTATTGCAGCTTCTTTACAACCTTATGGCCAAACATATTATCAATATTATTGGCATGGGTGAGAGAGAACTCTTCATTATGAATCATACAAAGCCCCCAAATACTTTCCAATTCTGTATAAGAAGCCCCAATATAATGTTCTTAATTTGGAGTTCCCTGAATCAGTCCCTTTATCAGTCTTACTGCTTAGACCAAATGAACATCTGGACAATGATATGCCACTCTTCTGTGGCTATGAATGTTGTCAAGAGAAGACAAATATAGCTAATTAAAAACAACAAGAGTTATGCCATGATCATTAGTACTTGCCCAACTTCTTATGGCACCTAAGCTTATGCCATTACAATAAGCACCAAAGCAACTGAGAACACCAAGGCTTTCAACAAGGGAAACAACAAGAATGCACCTTTACAGAGAATTCCCTGCTTACTTGTTATCTTTCTAAAACGATTTACGGCAACACAAGAGCATAGCCATTTTAAGACTGATGAAGAACCTAAAAAGCATCTGCTACAACCATCACATAACATGTTATTCAAACAGCAACACATCACCACAGTAATGGGCACAGCAGACCAACCCCCCCCCTTCTGAAGCTCTACCAGAGAGATTTATGTCAATTCCCACAGGTCACCAGTGTTTAAAGCCTACTGAGGAAAAAAAACACACCCTGAGATGACCTTGAAGAATGTGAATTTCTAATGTTCTAAGTACCACCTTACCCACCACTTCCACACATGCTCAAGGTTAACTCTTTGCAGAATGTCACTCACTTGTAGAGCACATCCCTTGGTTGGAAACGGCAAGTAGGGGAACTAACTGAACAACATGAATTGGTTACATCTCCCATCAAGAGCTCTAACAGACTTCCAAAACATGCACCAGCAAGGCCAGGCTCCCATGCTCTGTACTACAATCTGCTACAAACCACCACACACTACTCCTAGTGCTGGGAGAAGAAACAAAAAACCCCAAGTGTGCCCAGCCTCTCCATCCTCCAATGCCCAGCTGGAAACAAAAGTTAAAGTTCTTCCAAGCTGCTTCAGGGGCCTGTTGTTTGCTGCCTGCCTCAATAAGCTATTCAGTCACATGCCAGGGAGGGCAAACAAGCGGCGGGGGGGGGCACCTGCTTATACAGGGCTTATATCACAGCTCAAGGCAGGTTCTCACCAAGGCGCTTGCAGGAGGGCTCCGAGCAGTGGGCCCCTAGATCTGGGAACTCCATGGTGCTGGAAGGGGGCTGGATCCGAGGACGGGCGGAGCAGCAAGAAGCCCACCTGCAGGGAAGAAAACATGAACAAAAGAGATGTCAGTAGAGAAGAGAGGCAGGAGAGGGAATGCGGTGGCGGCGGTGTTGTTGTTGTTGACGGGGAAGGAAGAAGCCGGGGCAGCAGCACTCTTCTGGGGCTAAGAAACTATGCAAAGGAGGACGAGCAAAAAGGAGCGAGGAAAAACATCACTCCCAGAAAGAGAAGCCCCCCTACCCTCCAAGCAGGAAGGAGAGGAGCCGGTGGGAAAAAGCGAAGGAGAAGCGGAGAAGAACCCTACCCTCCGAGAGGCAACCAGGCTCCGCCTCCTCTGCTGCAAACAAGGCAATCTTGGCTCTTCCCATCCCGCTCTTGGGCCCCATGGCGTCATTCTGCAATACTCCCCCCTGCCTTTACTATGCTCTAGGCCAGTGGTTCTTAACCTGTGGTCCGGGGCAATGTCCTCACAAGGCAATGTTTCTCAGCCTTTCTAGACTGGATGGCCCTCGTGGTCTCTTCCAACTCTGCAATTCTATGATTCTATGCTGGAGGAACCCTTGAAATACAGTTGTCCCTTCATATTCGCTGGGGTTTGGTTCCAGGACCCCCCGTGGATACCAAAATCCTTGAATACTCAAGTCCCATTATATGCAATGGCATAGCAAAATGGTGTCCCTTATATCAGATGGCAAAATCAAGGTTTGATTTTTGGATTATTATTTTTTTAAAGAATATTTTCAAGCCATGAATACTTAAATCCGTGGATACCAAATCTGTGGGTACAGAGGGACAACTGTAATTTTCAGGTCTCAGGGAACCCCTGCATAAAAAATATAGGAGTCTGGGAACTCCTGTGTAAACATTATATCCATAGCACAAAGAAATGTTTCTTCTCTCCCCACCCCCCCTTCACAATCTCCCGTGGAACCCCTTGCAAACTCTCATGGGACCAGGGAACTCAGGTTGAGAAACCCTGTCACAGGGGGGTCCATCAAGGCTTGAAGGTTGCTTGGCTCACCTCCTCCTTGCAGTGGAGCAGACACATGACAGGAGCAAAGGCAGGCTGGCTTGGCCTGCACATTGCCATACAATCTGCTCCAGCCACAAACTTGCAGCAAGAAACAGAAGAAAAGTCTTCCCTTCCCCTCCAGTGCCTCTGAGGAAAGGTTTCATGGATAGTGTCATTGTATTATAGTTGTCCCTCCACATTCACGGATTTGACATCCACGGATTTGAGTATTCATGGCTTGAAAATATTCCCTAATAGCAAACCTTGATTTTGCCATCTTATATAAGGGACACTATTTTGCTATGCCATTGCATATAATGGGACTTGAGTATTCATGGATTTGGGTATTCATGGGGGATCCTGGAACCAAACCCCAGTGAATGTGAAGGGACAACTGTATTATTATTATCTGGATCATCATCATCAGGTATTGTTGTTGTTAGAGTTTTAAATCTTGGAGGTCCACAGTGACAAAAGATATTCAAAGGGGGTCCCTGGTAAAGAAAAGGTTAAGATCCACTGCTCTAGGCATCAAGCCTAGAACTAGACCCAAAAAACAAAAACCTTGACCAACTAGACAAAATCCTAATGTGCAAAGATATAAAACTGAACACCAAAATTAGGATCATCCAAGCCATTGTTTTTCCCACCACCATGTACAGGACATGAGTGTTGGTCAGTAAGGAAAGCTAGTTAAAAAAAAAAGAGAGAGAGAGAGAGAAAGAAAAAAGCCCCAGCTCTTTGAGATGTGATTCTGGAGAAGAGTTCTGCAGATACTGTGGACTTCTGAAAAGACAAATCAATGGGTCCTAGAGCAAATCAAGCCTTAACTCTCCCTAGAAGCCAAGATGACTAAACTAAGACTATTGTACTTTGGACATAAGTCTAGACTCATTAAGAAAGACAATAATGCTTGGTAAAGTGGAAAGCAGTAGGAAAAGAGGAAGAGCGCATTCCAGATGGATAGACTCAATCAAGGAAGCCAGTCCTGAATCTGCAATGCCTGAGCAGGGCTGTGGGTGACAGGGTGACTTGGAGGTCTCTCATTCATGGGGTTGTCATCAGTCGAAGTCGACTTGAAAGCAGTCAATAACACCAACAACATGCTTTGATTTGCCATATACCCAGTAGCCGGAACCAGATCTTTGACAAGTTACGTTCTTTAGGCTACATCTCCTAGCATGTGTATCCTCTTCAGTCCCATAGCCATTGACCCTGGTATCGAGGCCATTCTGAGAATTGTCATCCTACCAAGTCAGTTTGCCAAGCTCTGAAACACGGGGAAGGGGAGAATGCATGACTCACTAGAAAAGAGAATAATGCCAGGAAAGGTGGAGGGCAGCAGGAAGAGAGGAAGGCCGCACTCCAGATGGATGGACTCTCAGTCCAGGAGGCCACAGCCCTGAACCTGCAGGACCTGAGCGGCTGAGGCAGGAGGCCTTGGGGGTGCCTCATTCATGGGGTCGCCATGAGCCAAAGTCGATTCAAAGGCAGTTAACAACAATAGACCCACCAAGCCATCAAACAACAACTGCCCACCGACCGAATCCTACCCGGCTTCCCAGTCCTCCTTCTCCTCCCCACCCTTTGGAAGGAACTCAGTTTTACCTCACCTCCTATGGGATGCTGGGAAATGCAGTCTAGAGTGAGGCGCGTGCGCAGTCTTCCTTTGAGACCCTGGCGCCCCACTCGATGCGGTGCGACTGCGCGTGCGTGTAAAAGCGAGAGCCAGAACGGCGCGGTGCATGACGGTAGTTGAAGTCATCCTATGCGCTGCTCCCGCCTTTTCCTTGGACGCCGGGCGTTGACAGGGAATCCCGTCCGCGTCCATCATTCCTTTTCGCGAGGGGAGGGGGAGGGGGGTGAGCGCTAGAAGTTGCTACACGCGGCGTTCTTGCCCCGCCTTGGCCGGAAGCGTATCCACAGTAACGGCGGGCGGATCGGGTTGGGCCGGAGGGGGCCAAGCCACCGCCCGCCCCGGAGCCGGTAAGTGCATGGTGGGCCCCTCAGGACCACCGCCCTGGGTCGTCTCCCCTTCTCTCCCGGACTTAATGGTTCGTCTGAGCTGAAGTGCCGGGTTTTGTTGCCCTGAGGCGTCCACACGGGGCACGGGATAAATCTGAATTAAACCGCATGTGTTTACATGTGAAGCCTTTCCTGTTTTGTGTTTACATGTGAAGCTTCCCTCCCCAGAGATGCCAGGATGGCCCCATCTTTGCTCTCCTCCCCGGGCAGGTTAAGACATTTTTATACCTCCAGGTTTTTAAGAACCATCAAGGGCTGGGCTAGTATGGTGTGGTTTTTTTAAAAAAAAAAATCAAAGTTTTTTTTTTAAGGTATTTTAATTTGTACTGTCATGTTTTTAACTTGTAAATTGTTTAACTCTTTTTAAAATTTTATATTGATTTAACTTTGGACTGTTTTTAGCTTGTATTGTTTTTATAATGATGTTGTTAGCTGCCTTGGTGGGAGAGAAATGAATAAAATAATAATAATAATAATGATGATGATGATAATACAACCCACCTGCTCCCCCACACTATTGGGGGGATTTCTATTTTGTGTTATTGTTTGTTGATGGGGTGATGAGCAAACCAGTGTGTACCAATATACACTGAAATCAGATTTCCTTAGGATTGGAGTGGAGGGCTTTTGGATGCTTTGGGTCTTTGCCCTTGTCTATAAATTAAAACGTGCTCAAGGAGCCACCTAGTCTGGTTTGCTTCTTCTCTTTCTGTGCTCTGCACAAGGGATCTTCATCTTCTGTCCTTGCTTGTTTTCTTGTTGGCTTTCTGGCCCACGTGTAGCATTCACAACCGAATGGCAGACTTGTTCTGCAGGTATGCTAACTAACTCTATGTGGTTGTTGGGTGGTTTCACTCAATCTATGTGAGAGGCTGCATGTAAAACGTTTGCATGGGTTTTATCTGTGCCTTTTCTCTTTTTCATCCTGCCAGTTTGATGGGCCTTGTTACACATTTTTATGGTTTGCGATGCCTGTCAGCGAAGAGGCATTCTCTCATGTTCTTTCCACTTTTGTCATAGTCATCATCATAGAAATGTGCTTGGTCATTATCCGGCGGGCCCCCCCCCCACATATAATGAACTGGGGAAAACATTGACATGCTTAAGTATTCCTTTCACATCCAGCATTGAAAATCTCAACTGATTTGTCCCAGTTAGAGTGTTGTATCTGCTACTACTGGTTCCTGTTGTAAGAGATTGTTTGCAGTTGGTCTAGTCCTTCTCTTCATTTTCTCATAAAAACTGTAGTAGTTTAGTTTTGGAAAAAGAATACAACAGTGATTCTTAACTAGGGGCTGCAGTGTCCTCACAGGGGGTCCATGAAGGCTTGAAGGCTGCTCAGCCCACCTCCTCCCTGCAGTGGAGCAGCCACATGAACAGAAAAGCCAAGGCAAAGGCTGGCTTGGCCTGCACATTGCTGTTCAATCCACTCCAGCCACAAACTTGCAGGAAGAAGCCGGAAAAATGTCTTCCCCCCCTCTTGTGCCTCTGAGGGAAAGTTCAATGGATGGTGTAAATATATTATTATTATTATTATTATTATTAGGTATTATTAGGTATTATTATGATGATTATAAGGGTTTTAAATCACAAGTCTTGGGGGTCTGTGGCAACAAATGATATTTAAAGTGGGTCCCTGATAAAGAAAAGGTTAAGGGCCACTGGAATAGACATAGCTGGGAATGTAAAGTGCATGTGAAAAAGATGTAGCTGTTGTAGTTGTTCACATACTAACCATGAACAAGCAGTGCACTGTGGCTACTCAAGAAGCCAATGCATCTTAGGCTTCATTAATGGATGCTTAATGGCCAGATCATGGAAAGTTGTACTGTAATTCAACTCTGTCCTGCACTGGTCAGGCTACACCAGGAGCACTGTATCTAGTTCTGGGCACAGCATTTTAAGAAGGACATTGCCCTCCTCTAGACATGTTCCAGTTTGTCAATGGTAAGAGGATCTAGAACAAACTTTCTTAAACTTTGGGTTGCAACCCCAAATGGGGTTGTGTACCTGAATATGGGGGTTGTAAAAAAATTATATGTATATCAAAGAATTGTTTAAAAATAAATTTCTTTATGATTTATTATCAGTAAATGTTTGATTTGTATACCTATTTTATATACCTATATACTTGGGATCATGTCAAGCAAAAAGGGGTTGCGAGTAGAAAAAGTGTAAGAAGCCCTGATCTAGAATAACAAGTTCAATGAGTAAGGGTTGAAAGGCCTCGATATGTTAAGGTGGAGAACAGAAAATTTAGGGGAGACATGATAGCCATCTTCAAATACATAAAGGGCTGTCATGCAGAAAATGGAACAGGCTTGCTCTGTGTTGGTTAGAGAGCAGAGCAGGACTAGAACCTATCAGTAGGAATTGTGTGGAAACAGATTTTGGGTAAACATTAGGATAAACATCATATTGTTAAGAGCAGTACAACACACTGACTTGGGGTGGTGGTATTTCCTTTGCTAAAGCTGTGTAAGCAGAGGCTAGATACAGTATGATTCTGTAGCTGTATTTAGCAGAAGCCTTTGCTAATGGAAGCAGATTAGGAAAACATTACTGATTATCCCTTAAATCTCTCCACTTCACTTCCCAGTTTTGTCTGGAAGTTTGTCAGCCTTCTGGGGCAAATTGGGAGTGTATAAGGGAGAAGAACTGTTAAGAATCACCTTCCCCCTCTTTCATTAGCAGGGGCCCCTGCAAAATGAAAACTCTTCTGCCAGCAGAAGAGCACCATATATTAATCACCTATTTTTAGCAAGAGCATAACAGCCCTGCTGGGTCAGGCCACAGAGCTGTATAGTCAAGCATCCTCTTTCACACAGTGGCCAGAAACAATAAAAAGGAAGGGTATTGTTGAGGAATCACAATAAAGAAAGTGCCAGAGGTGACAAAAACAAGTAGGATTATATAGATAGAATAATGCATGCAAAACATAGACAGGTTGACCTCCGTATCCACGGATCCAGTATTCATGATTTCACTTATCCATGTCCGGGAAAAAAAAAGTTCTCTCTTGATGTTTCTAGATCCTCCAATGCAATTCTATGGTCAACTTCTGGTATTCATCTCATTGAAAATAATAGGGTTCCATATTATCCATGGTTTCAGGTATCCACAGGAGGACTTGGAACATATCCCCTGTGGATACGAGGGTCAACCTGTACAACATATAGAATGTTATAATCAAAACATATATGCAATATAAAACATATAGAACATATAGAATAATATAGTAGGACCCCTGTATCCACTGATTCATTATCTACTGATTCAGTTATCCACGGGACTCAAAACAACACACCTACCATAGAGTCTTCCTAGAAAATGTGTGATCTCTAGCCATTTTCTGTCCTCCAAGGTAACTATGGTATTTTAAACCAGAAGTCCCATTATTTTCTATGGCGTTTGCTACTGTCCACGATTTTTGGTATCCACGGCCCCCCAGAACCAATCCCAGCAGATATGGTGGTCCTACTGTATAATCAAACACATACACAATACACAATGGACTTCTGGATAATATCTGTTTTGACCAAAGCGATCTTCTTCAAAGTACTGTATAAAGAATACTTACAGCAACCAGTTCTGAGAGCACACCTTTATCTCACTAATACATAAACTTCTCCATATCATTTACCAGGACCAATATTCTCTTTCCAGGGCTTTTGGGGAGATACAGTGATGGGGAGGAAATGGTGTAAAACCAATTTAAGTGGTTTTGGGGAAGGTCAGCTATGTTTAAGTATGGACTATAAGCTTGGGCGTGTTGTGGGAACAGTCCAGAAATACTCTAGAAAGAGTTACAGGGGGATAGCATCATACTAGCATCAGGATGTGGGTGGGAGAGAGAGGCAATAAGAAGGAGACAGCAAGGGAAGCTCAGTTTCGGAGTGGGAATATGTGCTAAGTATTAAAAAAAAACAAAGAGCTGAGTGTTGTTTTTTTTAGTGTCAATTGTGATAGAAGTTGCCCTTCATATTACATGGGCAATGAGGAAAATTAGTTTGTCTGGTAGCTAACTCTTTGTCCTTACAGTAATGGTGTGTACTCTGGCAAGGCAAGTTGGGACGTGTTTAAGTATTTCACAGCTCTCTATTTACTTTTCACTATTACTGTGCAGTGGCTTATGTTTGCACATCATTGGAAGCCATAGTGACTCATGGAAATTCCTGGTTTGTTTGGTGAAAGGATGACAGCTGCTTCTTTTATCCCATTTACTTCTGCTTCTCGTTCAATGCTTATAGCACATCAGTTCTTAAAATCTTTAGCACAACACAAAGAACATTTTCTGGCAATATTTCTACTGATAGTGTGATGGGTGCAGAGAATCAATGCAGCATTATTGTGCAGTTCTTAAGCATTAGAAAAAGAAGCACTGGCAGCTTTTTACTGTGAAGTATTTTTAGGTTTTAAATAGCAGTCTGTTGCACGGTTCCTTTCATGAGAAGATCCATTTATATTAACACCATGTACACCTTGAGGATTACTGTTTGGTGGTAGGACTCTTTGGAGAGCTCTTGACTGAATAATAGATGGGAACTGCAGCTTTCTTTCCTTGGTTATCATCCCAAACTTGGCTTGAATACAACTATTATGATAAAGGTAGTGACTTGGAGGTCTCTCATTCAGAAGCTCGCTGTAAGTCGAAGTTGACTTGACAGCAGTTAACAGTAACAGCAAATGCTGCCCTCATGTAGGACTTGGGTAAAATTGTTCTGTTGAGAATGGAGAGCCGAGGTTCAAAACCAGATTCTGCAGTTGTTCAATTCTTATTAGTAAATAACAAATGAAAATTTCACAGATTGCTGTGATACATTGTGGCAATTCCCATAAACTGGTTTATCACATACTATTGCTGATATATGGCAGTGGACCATTCTTTTATCAGCACTGTGGCTAATCCTTTTAAAAGCCTAGTAAGAAGATGTGTGGACGAAACAGTTGTTGAGTCTGTTTTGATATGTTGTTCTGGTGCTATAATAATTATTTTTGCAAGAATGGGAAGATGTTCACATATCTTGATGGAATTCCATATTCTTTATCTGCAAGAGCTATTTGGGCTTTTTGAAAGTACAGTGGACCCTTGGTACCCGCTGGGGTTTGGTACCAGGATCCCTTGTGGATACCAAAATCCATGGATGCTCAAGTCCCATTATATACAATAACAGCAAAATGGCATCTTTTATATAAAATGGTGAACAGTAAGGTTTGCTTTTTGGAAACCCCCTCCCCCCAATATTTTCAATACATGGTTGGTTGAATCTGTGGGTGCAGAATCTGTAGATACTGAGGGCTGACTATATAGGCATATTTCTTAATGCTAAATAAAAGATGATGAGCAGAGAAGAGAGCGAGAAAAGAGTATATAGCTGGTCTAGTAGCCTGATATTCAGGGTGAAGTTTGAAATAATCCTGGATGGCAATCCTCTGCATATTTGTGTAGTAGCAAGATCAGTTAACTATACTGGGATTTACTTCTGAGTAAACATAAATAGGATGCGTGTTAAGTTCATTTTCTACCAGATCCCATGCCACATTGTACTTCCATGATATTGTGTGTCAGTTTTCTGGTGCAAGCTAAAATGGCTATTTAAGATGCTCTTGAGACCTCTCTGTATATGCTTTTTAAAGACTTAGGCTGTTGGCTGCTGGATGGCAGAAGTGGCATGGCAGTGTCAGGAATAAAATAGCTGTGATGCAATTGTGATGTGAGGGGTGAGGGTAAGGCAGAGAGCACAGGAGAGAAAACTGCTTTGCTAGTTCTCAAGCTGCTCTGGAGCCAGCAGAGCAGCTTCCTCTCCCCTGATAGTGACAGCTTCCACTCTCCCTGGCCCCATTGCTGCAACCCACTGTTCCAAAAAGTGTAACAAAAACAGTGCCAGCAGGATTCCAGCTTCATTCTTGCCCCTCAGTGACCCCTACAAGTGCCCTTGGGCTAGAACTCCTAGTAGCCCTAGCCAGCATAGCCACTGCTGAGGGATTATGGGAGTCCTGATCTAAAAACACTGGGTTTAATCTGCTATCACATGGCAAAAGCCCATTACCACAGGAAGACTTCCTCCCTCTCTTCTCATCACCCCACCTTCAATCCATCCCCCCACATATTGCTTTATTAGTCAGAATGTTAAATATTAAACAGAGTTGTTTCAAGCAGTTGCTCAGAGAAGCGAACCTTTCCATAATTTGGAGTCAGGGGAGACAGAATATATTTTGGGATGTAAACCAGGAAATTCATGTGTTTCTCTGCAAGGAGGGGGAAAATAAAATAATTAACTGGAGATACTGCTGCCTTTTAATGGCACTTTTAAACCTGCCCCCTCACACCGTCATCTCAGGCTAGGGCCAACCCCTCATCAATCCCTTTCAGTGTGGATTTTTTTAAAATCAAGGCTGGATGAGCCCCAATAGAGAAGGCCTATAGAGAGGAATAAATGGAGTGTGAAGATTCTTCTGGTTCTATATCCGTTCTGCTCTTGTTGGTTTTTGGTCTCCCTAAAGAACTTGGCGATCAGTTTTCTGTCAGAACCTGCATGAGAAACAGTATCTGGCAGAGAGCAAGCAACCTGTTTACAAGAGGAAACTCTATCCAGGTGCTGGTAGCCCAGCATAGTTTCTTTGTTTTTGTCCTAATCCACATGTAAGTGTTGGATGTCACTACAGGTTGGAATTTGTTGTTGGGTGTAGACTGGGTAATCCAATACATGCAGCTGTATCAAGTGCTGCCTTCTGAACTTCAGCACACGAGACCAGTTGCATCATCAAGCCAGGGCAGGGAGGGTGGATAAATAATGGTGAGTAGGTACTTTGGCAACAGATAACAGAATTGCTCTTCATCTGTCAATTCTAGGTAAGCTATCCTTTGACTGATAAACCCCAACAAGTGTGGATTGAGAGAGGCAGGCAGCCCTCCAGGATGGTCATGCAGGGTAGTGTGTAGTGTTGATATTTTTGATAGCTCATCAGAAGGAGGACAAGAGGTGTGCAGCCCACTGCTTCTTGTAGCCAGAATTGTAGACAAAGTCCTGTTCTAGAATGTTCCTTGTGTTGACAGTTCTCTTGGCACAGAGGCAGTTTGCTTTGGGATTGCACAGAAGCTTGTTGTCAGATCAAAGGTCACCCTTCTCTATAGCCTAAGGCCTTAGAGGCTCTATTTTGGAAGTGGAAGCCTAGGGTAACACTTCTGAAGGATATATTTTGGGCCAAAGGGATTTTGTCAGAAAAGTCAACTGCTGTAAACTCAGAAGTGTGTCCAGGCATAAAGGGAAAAATAGTTGTTATTTCTCCAAATTAGAGATAAGGTATCAGATGTAGATCCATTTCAGGCAGTCTGGAAGGCTGTGTCTGGTCCAGCCGCCTTTGGACCCACAGTACACTGGAGTGCCAACATAGCTGCCAATTCTGTGAGCTGTCTGCTAACCATATGAGGTCAGCATTGCCCTGATCACCTCAAAGGCTTATCTCTGGAAGTGTTTGCTCTGGGATGAGCTGCCTTTCTGGGACAACAGATATGTTTTTTAAGGTGTAGATTCACTCCTGCTCAAAGTGTTCTGGATCAGTTCTTCTCTTTGGTGAAGATCAAGAATATCAACTGTTTTACAATGAAGTGGATGGGAAGACTCCTCTCTACTCAGACTGTATCTTAGGCACGTTGTTTCCTCTCATGTGTTTTGTATTTATGCTCTGATCATTTCTGTCCCTCCCCACCTTTCTGTCTTCTAGCATCTCTTTAGACAGATAAGCACTCTAGCATACTGAAAGGTGAAAAGTGCAGTGAGCATGGGAAGCCTGTTTATTCTTTACCGTTAGTTATGTTGCTGGATAAAACTATTAAACTAATTGGACTATGATTTGGTTGTGTCTCCTGCTGCATCTGTTGGCACGTTGTACCAGGGACTGTTTGATTGAAACTAAGACTTGACTCCTTTGGGTACTGCCTCTGAGACAGCATAGCAGACAACTGCAGAGAAAAAAACCCAGCCAGCCCTCCATTCCTAACCTAGTAATTAAACTCAGATTTGCTCTCTCTCTGCATGGGAGATTTGATTCCTGAAGTTATGTACTATGCAGGTAGAAGGGCAGGGGAGGAGTATTCAATTCAGTTCTGACACACTGTGTAATGAAGATGTAGTAACAACTCCATCAACACCAGGCCTGAATGTGTTCACAAGTGATATAATGGCTTTCTAGCTTGGGGTTGGCACCATTTGGGTATGCCATTGTGTACTGAAATGCCACTTGGTGCTTGTTATCCCCACAAGACTTTTTAACACAATACATTTCGTGCTTTTGGGGGGCAGTCTGTTTTTTCCCTTCAAATTTTCATGCATTTTCTTTTTACCCTTGGTTGCTGTGGCTTAATGAAGAAACTGGGCTGAAGGACAAAACCAGCTTGGAACAAGAAATGATCGGGTGCAGTACATTTATATATGACCCAAACCTCAAAACCCTTTGGACTGTCACTCCAGAGCTCTACCACAACAGTGTTAGGGAAGAGTTGCTGCCTGGCTGGGTAACCAAGGGGGACTGATTGTGCTAAGAGTCCCAAGGCTGGAACTAGATATAATGAATAGGAGGCTGATGTTAAGTCTAGTCCTGCCCCTGTGGCAGCAGTCACTGGAAAATTGCATCAGCCTTTTGTGGAGTAACATGCCTCCTAGAAATGTAGCCTTTTCCCCATGGTCATGTCATTCACCAGTCACTGTAGCAGTAGAATGAAAGTGGTGTGTTGCCTCTGGACCTCGCAATGTTTACATATCTGTTTCTTTTCCTCTCCCCCTCCACCAGGCTGGTCATGATAAAGATGCCGCTCTGACTGACTCTTGTTCACTGGCTCTTCTCATTGAAGGTGTGGGATGGCTGTACATGGCCTCAGCAGGGCCAAATGCCTATAGCCTAGGCCTCAAGAGGGGAAACCAGTTCCAGGTGGGCATCTCACCGGGGCTGACAGTGCCACCACTCACAGCAAAGCTTAACGACAGTAAGACTTGGTACCTTGCAAAGCAGCAAGTGAAGCCCATCTGGCAGCTGGAACGGAATCATGTGACCACTTTCCAAGACCATCACCTGGTCCACTCAGGGATCTCTTCCCAGCGTCCCCGCCTCTTGTACCCAGAGTCGTTATGTAATGAGGCAGTGTTTCTGAGCCCACTTCTGCCTCAGCCCCACCCTCTCCCAAACTTTCTTGGAAGCACCTTGCTCTATCGGCGCTCTTACTTCAGACACAAGCCCTACCGGAGGCTTGAGTCCATCTGCTTGCAGCCTGGTACTTTGGAGAGGAAACCTCTTCGCGCCCCACCCCCTGCCTATCGTTCTGTTCTGAATAACACTATGTCGTCCTCCACCATGGAGCCATTCCTTATGCCAGGTGCTGCTGGCGAGCGTTCCAGTCCAGTATCAAAAGTGATACCCCTAAGCTCAGGGAAGCCAAGCTCCAGTGTATACAGACCAGTGCTAAACAATAATTCTTTCCTGAGGCCAACTAGTGCAAAAGTGCCTTTGCAGCAGTATCACCAACCACTGCCACCAGAAAATAAGAAGCTGAAAAGTTTGTCGAGAGCTCCAGGATTCTCCTGGACCCATTCTGGGGGAAATGGGGATGGCTCTGCTGTGAATATTGAAAGGAAACTTGGAAAAGGCAGTAGCTTAACTCTTGAGCAGACCAATGCCAAATCTCCTCGCTCACCTGTTCACAGTAGCATGGTTCTCAAAGCAGAACGGCCCTTTTGGCGGCTCGAGGATACTGAGAATAGGTCACAGAACCTGAAAGAACAAGATGTGCGATTGACGGAAGCCATGAGGAAGCTGACGGCAGGGGGTATCCGGAAGGTTAGTGCCTACAATGAATTTGGTCACCGCATTGACAGCTCCTGCCTTATGAATGCAAACTTCCATTCCAGCCTTTTTAATAGATGGAAACCACACATTGTAGCACAGATTACTCCAAAGGAAGTACCGGCTGCCACTTCTCTGAATCTGGAGCTTGGCAGCCGCCATCAAACCCTTACAGGCACAGAAGTTGCTGATGTCTGCACTAAACGTATTGATGCTCGTTTCCTAGCCTCAAATCTGGAATCTTCCAACCACAATACCTCAAACCACTCTGTCAACCCTGCATCTGTGAACACTGGAGAACAGGTGGTGAAAGCGGAGTTGTCCCCACGGACTACTATCTCTGAGGTTGAGACAAAAATTTCCTCTCTTCAGCTAGGCATGGATACAAAATGGGGGCAACCAGCTGCTGTGAAAGATACTGAGTAAGTATGGCAGATACATCTTTCTTGTCCTGAGGGCTTTTCCTTCAGTACGCCTTGGTAAAGGCTTTGGACACTAAGGTAGTATGAGCTGAAAACAGAGTAGCAAACAATTTCAGTCCCCTATGCAGGAACTCATATTACCATGTTTCTCTTTTTTGTTGTAGTTGTTGTGTTCCTTCAGGTTGTTTCCAACCTATCGCGACCCCATCATGGGGTTTTCTTGGCAGGATTTGTTCAGAGGAGGTTTTGCTTTTGGCTTCCTCTGAGGCTAAGAGAGTGTGAATTGCCCAAGGTCACCCATTGGGTTTCCAAGGCTGAGCAGCATTTCGAACCTTGGCCTCCAGAATCATAGTTCAATGCTCAATTTTATTTAAGGACCTAAAGTGGCTGACAAGGTGGAGTCTCCTTCTTTGGAGGTCTTTAATAGAGGCTGGATGGCCATCTGTCTGGAATGCTTTCATTGTGTATTCTTCTGTGGCAGGGGATTGGACTGGATGGCCCTTGTGACTCTATGAGTCTATGAAAGCAAAGTACAGCTAAAACCTATTTGATAAAAAAAGTTTTTAAATTGTTAAATAAAGAATTCTATTAAAATAGTAAATTAAAATTGTTTAAGAACACATTAAAATACTGTATAGTAAAAAGGATAAAAGCATAACACACCCCTAAACTTCCATATTTTCCGGTGTATAAGATGACTGGGCGTATAAGACAACCCCCAACTTTACCACTTAAAATACAGAGTTTGGGATATACTTGCCGTATAAGACTACCCCCGTCCAGCCAGCCACCCCATCTTGGCTTCAGGAAGTGGGGTGGTGGTGGCTGGCAAGCCTCCCCCCATCCAGGGAGATAGCGAAGGCCGAGGAGAGGGTCGATTTTAGGGGTTTGCCTCACCCACTGCTGCTCTCCTGGGCCTTCGCTCCCTTCGCAAAGGGAGAGAAGGCCCAGGAGAGCGGCGGTGGGTGAGGCAAACCCCTAAAACCGCCCCTCTCCTTGGCCTTCGCTTCCTCCTCAAAGGGGAGCCACCCCTCCGTGCTTTCCCAACCCGTGATGGGACTTGGAAGTTTCAGCACTTGCCCTATAAGATGACACCCGGGGTATAAGACGACCCCTGACTTTTGAGATTTTCCTGGTTTGAAAAGTTGTCTTAGATGCCGGAAAATACAGTAGGCCTTATTATCTGTCATTGCCTGACAGCCTTTATTTAGTTCTACAGCTTTATCATTGTTTCTGAAACCCTTTTCAAATGCAAGATATTCATTCTTTTGTGCCATCTGGTTTACTGTTTGAGACATAAGACTTGGAAGTGTGAGAGATTATTGCCAAGAGTGGTATTGTCACTGGGATGTTTCCTCCTTTCTCCTACCCCTCATCCCTTCCATCACTTTTATACAAAATTAGTTGATGATATAAACTGGCACCCTTGTCAAAATCTTTAGCTGATACTGTCCTCTCTCTATATAAAACTCTTGGGTATGCACAATGGCCTTATGTATGTACCGTAGGTATGTTGCCTCTTGGGTGTGTACAATGGGTTTAGGTATGTTGCCTCTTTCAGTGTGCTGATTGGCCACTCCTATCACTCCCTCTGCCAGATACCACCCACATGCAAATTCCCTCTCCGCCTCACAATCCACTCCTGCCATTGATGGCCATATCTGCATACTGGGAGCGACCAAACAATGTGCTACAGTGTTGGCTATAGTTACTAAGGCTGCAGACCTTTCCGGTTCACCAGTGTCTCAGGGCTGTACAATTCCCACTTATGATTTAAGTCTACACAGTAATATCATTTCTATTCCCACTGCGACAGGACCCAGGCAGTCAGCTGGCAGTGGTGATGAGAAGCTGCTGCCGCCACTGCAACACAACACAGTCAACTGGTGGCAGCGGCACGCTGCTGCCACCGCCACTACAACAGGACCCAGGCAACTGGGTGTGAGGTCTACCAGGTGTTTTGGGGAAAGGTTTTTTAACAGTGTATGGTATGCCAGGTCCAGCTAGTATGACTATATTGCTTCCATGCAACCGAAAGCACATACAACATATATGTCCTGGTGTGTACACTGTTTAGGACATGGAAAAAAATAAGATGGATGTGGACCTGTCCATAGAATGAAATGAAGCCTAATGAGCTTGCTGTTGTAGATCTTACTAATTCCAGCTGTGGAAAAAGCTAGCTTTATTTGCTTTTGTCTGAGATGACTGTGTCCTGATTTGTTGGTGTAGGTGTGAGAACCATTTCCCGTGCAGGTGTCTTGGATGACAACTCCAACAATTTCTTACCATTGACCATTTTGGGTCAACTGAAGGTAATTGTAGACTAAAACATCTGGAAGAACAAAGGAGGTACATCCCTGTTGTAGATGTATCTTTTGTCCATGTCCCTAAGAGGAGTGAAGGAATATATATCAGTTATTTAGCTGCTTTGTGGCCATAACCCTTTGTATTGCAGAGCTGCTGTCAGTTTACCTCTGCTGGACCAAGCAGAGGTGGAAGATGTGGAGGAAGAACTCCCCGATGGCTTAGAAGATGCCTGCAGTCAGGATGAGGAAGGGGAAGAGGAAGATGGAGAAGGTCTGTGGCATTTAAGTGTCAACGCACAGAAACTCCCAAACAGATATGGATTTTCATACGCTGGATTATCCTTAGATAATACAAATATGCTTGTTACATTTCAAAAAACATATTTAAAATAATAAAAATTCAAAACGGTTCTGACTGCACCCTGAATTGTTACATAATATTAGTAGAGGGAAACAGTGCACCAGTGGAGTTCTTACAGTTGTGAAAGCAGTGTTGGATTTGTTCTTGTGGTCCCTAGGTATGCTACTGCTCTTGCAGCAGTTGCATAACAGGGAATTCAATCAGATTCCTCTCTTGTGTGTCATTTGGAATAGTTGTCTGTGTAAGTAGCAAACACTTCTGAGGACATCATATATCAATCCAAATGAGAGTGAAAGTTATAATAGAGATGGATTACTGACATAATTACTCTTAGCTTGAACAGAATAACTTACCTCTTGGATACCATCAGGCCATACACTTAATTTGCACTTGTAAATGCAATACTGCTTGTTCTTTTCCAGGACTTGGTAAATTATTTTCATTTGTGCCAGTAAAATGGTTATTGTATCCTATTTGTGCTCAGAGATGGCAGAGGAGTGAGGGAAAAACACAAAGCACATTGTCCATGACTCCCCCTGTTTTAGCTGCTCCTCTGGCTTATCTGTCATGGGGCTTTCATCAGGTCCTCTAGCCCTAGAGCCAAGTAATCTTGAGTGTAGGACTTGTATCTTTGTGTTGCTAATAGAAATGTTCTTAACCTATGAAATACATTGTGGGGGATTTAGTCTACTGAAGTGTTTTCTCGTTATTACAGTCTTGCTGCCATTTTGGTCAATGTTTGTTATTGCTTCATTCTGGCACATTGTTGGACAAACTCTCTTTTTGACTAAGGATTTAGAAGGAAGTACAGTATTGCTGTTCTTATTCATTTTGTTTTACGTTAACTTCAGGCTCTTACTACTGTGTTTTATTAGCATAATCATTTTATTGGTTTTACGACGATAACTTTGCATCTTAGAATATCACTCAGTGTATAAAGAAAGAGAAAACCCTTTACTTTTGGGGTGCAAAATAGTGAGCAAAGCATTTGTGTAAAGAAGTATTTTCTCCTTACCAAACCTAATATGAAATACAAGCAAGAGTGCGGCAAAGAAAGAAATAATGGAAATATCTAACATCATTTGAAAGGCCACTGTATCTGATTTGAATTCATAGTGCAGGAACTATGGCATTCACATGTTCTGTTAGTTGTGGAGAAGCTGTTTGTCTTGGGGAAAATGTTTCAGTGACTGAAACATCTTTTACAGATGGGGTCAAGAGAGGTGTTTTGATCACTTAAATTCTTTTCCAGACATATGAGAACTATTCATGAATAAGCACCTCACTCAGATGGTTGAGAAAGCATCTAAAGGATGCCCCATCCCATTAGGGGCTTTGGTTATTGTTTCAGAAAGCACACAAAAAGAAAGGGAGGCTCAGTTTCTTCATGTTTTGATGGGATGTGGGAAGGGTTTTAACCTTAAACTATTTTTGCCTTTCTCTTCAGGTGAATCTGATGGTTCCTCATCATCTGGATTATCCCCTAATGGTTCTGTGGCTATTATATCCAGGTTAGTTTCAGAGCCCAATTGGGTGTGCTTTTTGTCCACACTATACTGGAGCTTTTTCTACTTAGATAAACAATAATGATGTGTACGCTAGGGATGCAAACATTTGACTATTTCGTTCTCACAAGTGAAGATAAAGAATTTCTAAAGTTTTCTCTCCACTACAAAGAAAACAACTATTTCTGCATAGTTCTCACCTGGTATTTGCACACCCTGAAGTCTTTTAGGAAATTACTCTTGGGCAGAAATGCTCGTTCCCCCCCTACCCTTTTGCATGAGAATTGTGGAGGTTGGTGTAAAAAAAAAAAAACACTGTTTCCAGGCAACCACATGTGTTTCTTGTGCAATTTTTCCTTTTTCTATGCAAAAAAACTGTACTTTTGCACAGCAAAAATCTTGCACGGAAAACAGCGATCTTATAGAATAAAGCCATATGCCTATTTTTGTGCAAGTTTTTTTTGTACAAGGTTTTTTGTTGTACAAGATTGTTGTTTTCTATTCAAAAAAGCAACAGTCTTGCACAAAAAACACATATGGCTGCTTAGACATTTTTTTTTGCGCAAAACCTCACAATCTCATACAAAATAACCTATGTGCATTCCTGCACAGAATAATTTCCTGAAATAGTTTGGGATGCACAAAATTCTCATCACTGTATTATTCTTCCCGACTGGTTTCCCAAATATCAGGGAACCCATTTTTCAGCCAAGAAACAAATAATGGTGAATATTCTCCCACCCCTAGTATAGACAAGACCCTGAGCATGCTGTCTTCCCCTTGGTGAATCAATTTCTGCAAAGAGAAAGAGAGCTGCTAAGCAATTGGACTGAAAGCAGCTTGGAGAACTTTGCTTGCTTTTTGTCCTTTTTCTGGGCCAAAACCTCTCAGCTGAAGCAAACACTAGTTTCCCAGACTCTGTTAATTGAGGGCCTCATGAGTTAAACTGCATGGTATATAATGGAAACTGAGATCTCTGGAAAGTTGTTGTGTTGCTTGCTTTCCCACTTCTGCTGAGTTTTCCTTTTGGCTTAGTTTCTCTTGTAAAACCAGATAGATGGGCAACCCTGTTTCTTTTCCTAGGAATTGTGTTGAAGGATTGGTGCCTCCACTTGAGGGCCAAGAGCGAATTCTCAAGCCAGCTCTCATATGCAGCCTATTCCCCAATGTGTCTCCCACCCTGTATTTTGGGACCCGGGATGAGAGAGGTAAGGTAGATTTGAATTAATTGCAGGAAGCATGCAGGGTTTGGGTGGATTTGGAATTTACAACAGGAGGTCATAGAGTGGACAGTTAACAATAGGGTTGCATAGTAATGTTATTTTAAAAATGTGGTGGATAGGGTCATTTTTGTCTGTCCATCTGAGCATCAAATATATCCTGATGAAGGTAAGAGGCAAGTAAATCTGTATAATATATGATATAGCTGTGGAGTTACAGAGGCTTGATATCTCTGGTGAAGAGGCTGGGATGGCTGAAACAAGGCTGGTAATTTCACAGACATTCGCCTTGATTTTCAGTGTTAATAAAACAACAGATGGAGCCACATTTCTCTCCAGGGATTAGAAAAATAAATTTTTGTACTACAACTAAAGAAAGAAAGGAAGAAAAGCTGGGGGATTTTGAGTTGTCCAAAAAAGTAATGTTCTGGTCTCTCTTGTCCTGCCCTATGGTAGAGAGAGTAGGCCAGAGATAGGTAAAATGCAACCCTGGAGCTGCATGTATTCTCCAGGGTTGTTTTTTGTGGCTCTTGATCCCTCTAGACCAGTGGCTCAACCTTTTCTTTATCAGAGACCCCCTTTAAATATTTTTTGTTGCTGTGGACCCCCAAGACTATGCAATTTAAAACCATAATAATACCTTATAATATTAATACAGTTACACCATCCATTAAACCTTCCCTCAGAGGCACTGGAGGTGGAGGGGAGACTTTTCTCCTGCTTCTTCCTACAGTTTTGTGGCTGGAGCAGATTTAATGGCAATGTGCAGGCCAAGCCAGCCAACCTTTGCCTTGGCTCCTGCCACATGGGCACTCCACTGCAGGCAAGAGGAGGGCTGAATAGCCTTCAAGCTTTTGTGGACCCCCTGTGAGGACATCACAGACCTCTTGGGGTCCTTGGCCCACAGGTTAAGAACTACTGCTCTAGACACTTTGGAAAACCCTTTTTCTGCCCTAGAAAAGAGAGAATTGCCTTTCCTAGAAGCTTGCAGAAGAGGCAGCTCACCTTTTAAATAGGATGCAGTGCTGTTCAATGTTTTAAAGCCCTGGTTGTGTTTGTTTTTGTTTTTTGACATTCCATGTGTCCTTTGGAGGGCCCTGGGGCAGAAAATTGGCTCCGGGCCTACTGAAGGTGTCCACCCCAAAGCAGATCAACAGATTCCCTTGCAGCAGTGACAAGCCCATTTGTCCTGTTTGCTCTGTTTTGGCCTGAGTGTCACCATAGTGGGGAGCAAGCATCACAGCAGCCCTTGGCCTGGAAGGCTTACAGCTTGTCTTGAACACTTGGCATCTGCATGCAGATAGATTCTGGATGCTTCTTGCTATGCCGTATAACTTCCTGGGCTTCCCACTTTTTCTACACTATTTCTGTCTTCTGTCTTTCACAACCCAGCATCTGTTCCTCAGGAGAGTATGTTGAAACCTCACAGAGAAACGCTGTCAAAACAGAGTAGCAACTCTTGCCAAATGAGGTTGGCATGATACAGCATGTAGGGGAGGAGGCACCCTCCTCACCAAAATCAATGAGGATCCTCTGCTAGAGTGTATTCAGGCTACCCGTTACTGGTGTGAGAGGAGAGAAGCTTCATCTGCCTCAGGATCCTCATCTTTCCAAAAACTTTGCACATGGTACCTCTTACAGGTGTTTCATTCTCCTCAGGAAGGAGGGACACCTTTCACAGACATACACTCTGGTAGGGACATGTGATGGAGCTTCTGTGAAGGTTTTTTCCCCTTCTTCTTATGATCATTGTAGTAGAAATCTGCCTCCTTGAAGCTTCTATACTTCATGACAAATTCGTCTTTCAGAATGGGTGTTCCTTGGGTTGGAATTTCCTCTACCCTTAGGGTTTGCTTCTTTCCTAGTGGAGAAGCTCCCTTGGGAGCAGAGGAAGATGCTGCGGTGGAAGATGAGTACGGTGACTCCCAACATTGTGAAGCAAACTATCGCCCGGTCCCACTTCAAAGTCAGCAGGAGTGAGTCATCTTCAGTGGGGGAATGATCTGGGGGTGCATGTCTCCTGCCTTAAGTACATCCAAATTTGCAAGCATCCAAAACTTTGAATTGGGGTAATGTGTGTTTGGACATTTGCTGTCCCATTTTGAAGATCTAGGTTTCAGTAGCAGAGAGATGGAAAACCAGAGCTTGAAAAGTTAGTTTTTGGTCTACCTAGAATCCCCCAGTGGCCATGCTTGCTGGAGATTGTAGTAAACCAAAAAAGTAACTTTTACAGGCCCTGCTGAAAATCCCAAAAAGCTGGTTACCCCAGTGTATGTCTCTCGCATGGAGGATTTTGCATGATGCTGTAAAACAGGATTCTGCAGCTCACGATTGTGGCTTTTCCACTGCTTCCCTCCAAATCTTGGGACAAACCTTCTGGTTGTATTTCCTTGGGCAGCTCTCCCTAATACTTATACTCTGCTAATGTTTTCTGGAGAACCACACTACCTGCAGCATGGCCTTTGCTTGCAGAGGATGGAAAATGCTATTCTGTTGCACATAAATTTTAGCAACTCTTACAGAGTTTGCTGTACACCTGGTGATTAATAGTCATCTGTGTGTAGTAACGCAGATACTGCTGCTAGCTGATTATTAACTAAATATACCAATCTTGATTCTCTCCTCTAATTAAAAGAGAGACAGGAAGTGGGGGATCTTGAAAAAGAAATGGGAGCTATATTTTGAGATCTCTGATTTTTAACTGAAAAGGGCTTCACAGAATATGTTGTGATGTTGATATTACTGTTATTATTTTCTGTACAAATTTTGTTGGAAGCCTCTTACATGAGAGAACTCAAATTTAAAGTGAAAGGGTTGGCAATGTGAGGTTGGAAAAATATTTCCTATTTGCCGAGGTGAAATTCTTAGGTGCCTGGAATTATTATAGTTCTTAAGAATTGTTGTTGTTGTGTGCCTTCATTTCCGACTGAGGTTCACCTACGGGTCACCATATCACAGGATTTTCTTGGCAAGATTTGTTCAGAGAGGGTTTGCCATTGCCTTCCTCTAAGGCTGGGAGAGTGTGACTTGCCCAAGGGTCACGCAGTGGGTTTCCATGGCCGAGTGGGGATTTGAATCCTGGTCTCCAGAGTCGTAGTCCAATGCTTAAACCAGTACATCATGTTGGCTCTTGAATACAGAAGAGCAAAATATGTCCAACATGATGTTCAGATCATCTCTGAACTGCCCTGTTGCCCACAGGAAACAATGACTGGCTAGGCTGCTGGGGCCATCATATGAAATCTCCTGGGTTCAGAATTATCAGAGAGCACCAGAAGGTATGAGACATGATCAGGCTGCACAAGAACATACTGAAGAATCTCATGCAACATGGCAAGAGATGATGAGATACAGCTCTTCTCTTCAGTTTTGCCATCTTTGTACTGCATGTATCTGATCTTTCCTGGTTTTTTTGCTGCAATGTTCTTTTTCTCCTCTCCCTTCACATTCTGCTCTTGGTGGCTTTACTTCTGAAGGAAGCCATCTAAGTTTGTAAGACACCTTGGCATGCTTACTTCATATGAACTATCTGTTTGGAGTGCCAGCTGGGGTTTGAGGAGCAGAGGGTAGCCTTAAGTTCCCATAGGGATCTCTGAATTTGGAGGGTGGAATTGTGACAGTCCCATTGTGTTAATCACACTGCAAACCTCTGTGGCCATCCCACCTCAAGTCTTCAGACATTTCCCTAGAGTATTGTTACTACCAGGATCCCCACTGGGCCCACTTCTATCAGGTCTCTGTAGAAGGTAGTTCTTTATTGCTCTTAGGCTCTAGCACTGTCTGTAACACTGGTATAGTGACCAGATGGTAGATGTGATTAAATACAATGTAATACACTATATGATGATGTTTCACTCTTTCTAGCACATAAATACTTATATTTGTAGTTTTCCTCTTATATTAATAAACTACTAACTAGTCTTAACACACTCTTTCCTCATACAATCACTCTTTGTTTCCCTTCAGAACTCAGATCTTCCCCTTCTTGGTTTTTAAATCCCAGTTCTGATACTTTCATCCTCACTCTCACCCCATCATTCCTAAAAGCACCTCCCACTCTCAACCAACCACTGTCTCATGCAGATACATTCCAGCCAGCATTCTACCCCATCACTCACTCTCTCCACCATACTTAACAAATAACATCACCATAACAATATTCTAGCTGCAAACACAAATTATAATATGGCTTGTGTAACATCTGGGAGACACCTAAGCTGTATTAGCAGGAGAACCTCATTGCTCTGTTATTGGCTAACTTTTTTTCTGCCTACAGTTGAACCACTTTCCTGGTTCATTCCAAATTGGTCGGAAGGACCGTCTGTGGAGAAACATTTCCAAAATGCAGCAGCGCTTTGGGAAAAAGGAATTCAACTTTCTGCCCCAGTCTTTCATCCTCCCGCAAGATATCAAGCTGCTCAGGAAGGCTTGGGAAGATTGTGGGAGTCGCCAGAAATGGATTGTAAAACCGGTGAGGGCACAGTTTGTCTGATCCAGATGTGAATTGGGTCTTTGCTCCTTTAGTCATCTGCTGTGATTCAGCTTTGCTTTGTTCCCCCTCCAACAATACAAATATCCCTTTCTTTTCTAGCAACAGTGTATTCTTGTTGTCCTTCTACATTTTACCTGCACCACTAAGTGTTTGAGATGTATGTAGTGCTCTTTAAATGCATAAATTGATTAGAGGAAAAGGATGGAAGGCAGAGACCAGTTAACGAGAATTGTGAAGGATAAACACATTCTTGAGTCTAGGAGATGCCACAGTTTTGTACTAAATTGCCGGTTTCTACTGCTCGACATGTTTTCAACCAAGCAGGTTTTTAGACACACTGTAAGACCCAGCAGTCTCCTTGCCTGAGTTAGCCCAGATGGTTTTGGAGGTCATGTTGGAAAACCCTAGGGCTGTGGTTCTGGGAGATTTCAGCATACACACACGCTGATGCTGTTTCCACAGGCCTGGCTCAGGACTTTGTGGCTACCATGACAAACATGGGGCTGTCTCAGCATGCCAGTGGTCCAACACATGAGGCAGGTCACATCCTGGATCTGGTTTCCTTTGTCGGGCAAATGGGGAATGACCTGATTTTAGGGAGCATTTCGACAAGCTTGTTGTCAGGGTCAGAGCATTTCTTCATGAAGTTTGGTTTGGTGGTAGCAGATCCTCCCTGCAGGGGTGGGGGACCTATTAAGATGGTCCACCCCCAGAGACTTGTGAATCTGAAGGATTCTGAATGCTCTGGGGGATTTTCCTGCTGAAAGGGCTGGTGATTCTATTGAGGCCTTAGTTTCACTATGGAATGGAGAGATGGAAAGGGTGATCAGTACAATTGCTCCTAAGCACCCAGTAGTCCAGTGTTGTGGAACCTGTAATTCACTTTGGTTTACAGAAGACCTCTTGGCAATGAAGCAAGCTGGATGACACCTAGAGTGCAGGTGGCATAGGTCTCAGAGTGAATGTGATCAGAAATCAGCAAAGGCTCTGCCTTGTGCCTACTATGTAGTAGTAAGGCAGCCCCCCCCCCAATCATATTACATCTCTAGGACTGCATCCTCAACTTCCCCCCCAGTAGTACTATTCCAAGTGGTGATGAGTCTTCTGGGTATGGGCCCAGTCTTCTGGGTATGGACTACCTGCTGTGAAAAATTTGTGAGGTACAGCTCAACTGTTGTCCTTCTTGGGGGTGGATTGGCCATATGGTCCAAGGGGGAGTAAATGCCTCACTACATTAGGGGGAGGTATCTGCTGCCTTGAAGGAGGTAATGGGGCTCACTGTCCTGAAGAAGACTTCCCTGAACCCAGAGGTATATGGGAACTACTGCCCTATTGCAAATATGTTTGAGCATGTATTGGTTGGACAACATCAGGCATTCCTGGAAGAAACAGTTTATCTGAACCCATTTCAGTCTGGTGTCAGGTCAGGCTATGGCACTGAAATGGTTTTAGTTGTTCTGACTGATGACCTGCTCCAGGGGAAAGACAGGGCTAGTGCTATCCTGTTAATCGTCCTAGATCTCTTGGTGGATTTTGCTACCATTACTTGACTGGCTCTGTGGGATGGAAGAAGGAAGCACTGTTTCACTAGTTCCACTCCTACCTGGAGGGCCAATTCCAGAGAGTAACATTGGGGGATCCCTCTTCAGTCCAATGGTGATTAAGCTGTGGAGTGCTGCAGGGTTCCATCTTATGTCCCCCCCCCCATGCTGTTCAGTATCTACATGAAGCTACTGGGTGAGGTCATAAGAGGGTTTGGACTGGGTGCCATCAGTATGCTGATAACGCTCAGCTCTTCTTCTCCTTGTTGGAGTCAGCTGGGGCTTGCCATTGCTGGACCAGTGCCTGGAAGCTGTAATGGGCTGGGTGAGGGTCAATAAACTGAAGCAGAATCCTGATAAAATGGAGGCTCTGTGGATTGGCAGTTCTTGAATCCAGGAATTAGGTAAACACCCTGTTCTGGGTGGGGTTGCACTCCCTCTGAAAGAACCAGTATGTAGTTTGAGAATGTTCCTAGATCCATTCCTGTCACTGGAGGCCCAAGTGGACTCTGTGGCTCAGAGTGCTTGGCATCTGTTTTGACTAGTGCATCAACTACAGCTTTTCCTGGACAGAGATAACCTAGTCAGAGTAGTCCATGCACTGGTAACCTCCCAATTAGACTATTGTAATGTGCTCTATTTGGGGCTGCCTTTGAAGAAGACCTGGAAGCTGCAGCTAGTGCAAAATGCAACAGCTAGACTGTTGACTTGCAATATCCTGTAGACCACATGTAATGGAAGACTTAAAATAATTGCACTGGCTGCCAATACGTTTCTGGTCTGAATTCGAGGTACTTGTGATGACATTTAAAGCTCTAAACCTCTTGGGAGCTCACTACTTGAGGGAGCACCTATCCCCATATGTGTCTAAGAATTAAGATCTGCTGTGTGGGGTGGGAGGTGTGCCTCTGTGTCCCAACAGTAAGGCCAATACACTGTGTTGGCACACAGGAGAGGGCCTTCTTAACCATGGCACTCCAACTGTGGAACTATCTCCCCCTGGAAGCCTGGCTGGTGTCAACACTTCTCATTTAGGTACCAAGTTAAAATTTGGCTGTTCACCAAAGCCTTTGGACCTCATTAATTCAACCCAAAGACTGTTGTAATTTTCAAATCTTTTAAATTGTTTAAATCTATTTTTAATGCATTATGTTGTTTAATATGTTTTTAGCTTGTTTAAATTACCTTACTGTTTTTAAACCTGTTTTAATGCTATTTGTAAAGTGCCCTGAGATCTCTTAATATAGGATGGGGTATAAATATTTTAATCAATAAATAAAGAGAAAAACAATAGCCAGTTAGTCAGTGACAGAAAAGGTCTCTGTGCTGCCTGTAGAAAACAAGTGGTGGCATGCTAACACGTGAATATACAAAACTGTTATTGATAAAGCCAGTTCATTCAACCATTTTAGAAGTTGTTTTTCTGCCATGCTGATTTTAGTTGAGAATCTTAATTGAGCTTGAATTCAAAATGTTGATCTTCATGAGCTGTCTTTGGGAATTTGTCTTATTGCCAATAATATAAAAATGACTTTCATGGGCCAGGGCTAGATTCCCAGGCTATATTCAGACTATGTGGCTTTGAACTGTAGGTTAAGAGCAATGGATATTATATGCATCTTTCTCCCTTTTTCTTCAGCCAGCTTCAGCTAGAGGCATTGGAATCCAGGTCATCCATAAGTGGAGCCAGCTGCCAAAGCGCAGGCCGCTGCTGGTGCAGAGGTGAGCAAGGTTTTCCCCTAAAATAAGTTATGACCTGATCTTCCCTCATTCTGCCAATAAAATAACTGAATACACTGCTGGAGGGATCAAGGAGGTAATGGGAGTCTAGTGATTTCTGCCTTGATGAAATTAAAACTGTTCTAGAAAGCTAGTTTCTTTTGCCCTTATCTCCGCTGAATAGCAAGGCAGTTTATGGAGTTGTTACTGTATTGAAGGGTCTTGAAGGAGATCATCTTTGTTGTGTGGAATGGTGATTTACTGAGAGAGCAGAAATTCCATCATAAGTCTCCCAAATGCTATAGGGCAAAAGCTGTCTTTATGAAGCCTTTCTATTGGTGACAAAGTCCTAAGTTTCATAGGACTACATCTCAAGGTAATACTTTTTATAGCGAGGTTTCTCTAATTCACCTGCCTCTCTTCCTCTTTCAGGTACATACACAAACCCTACCTTATTGGTGGAAGTAAGTTCGACTTAAGGATTTATGTTTACGTCACATGCTATGATCCACTTCGTGTGTACTTGTTCAAAGATGGACTTGTTCGTTTTGCCAGTTGCAAGTAGGTTGCCCAAGTTTTCTTTAAAAATGAAAGCCACCTGCACCCTTTGGTTCCAGTGGCATTGGTACAATAGTCTGTTTGTATCTGCTAGTTTATGAGGTGTATGTTGAGAATCACTATTTGCTTGCATTGTGGAGCTGAAACTGTGTACTAATTCTTGACATTGTTATTATTACTATTGGTTAGTTAAAGCAAGGCATTAAAACTTAAAACTGGTGGAATAATTCAGGGCTTAGCAATTCCTGGTGTGCTTTTTTGCAGAATTATATCAGACTTCTTTCTTTCTCTCATGGACACATGTGTGCACTCACCTAGACTTGATAAGCTGGAGCAGGGTGAATATTCTTTAAAATGGGCGTGTCTGTCTTCTTCATGCTGTGAAGAGTCATTTCTCTACTTTCATTCATTTCAATGACTTAAGGCTTTTCACCAGTGCTTACTGTGTACACCTTGTTGTTTCTCCACCACAGATATTCCTCCTCCATGAAAAGCCTCAGCAACAAATATATGCACTTGACCAATTACAGTATCAACAAGAAAAATATTGAATACAAATCCAATGCAGATGAAACTGCTTGCCAGGGTCATAAGTGGTGAGTATCAATCACTAGGTTTATTCTTCTGTCCCAAGGTATTTAGCTAGCAGTTGGTTTTTCACTTTAGTAGTTCAGAGTTGCCCAGGTATAGTCCTACCATTAAAAAAAAAAATCCATACATAGAATACAGAATACAAAATTCCTAAATACTGCAGCCTGACCACTGTTGTTCAGCTCAATTAAAGTAGACTCATTGAATTAATGGGAGTTAGATAAATTTGGGCTCATCATTTGACAATTACTTCAGTGGATCTATTCTAGTTGGAAATAGACTTCTAAATCCTTGCAAAAAGTTGCAATGGAAGGCTTGGACTTGATGCATAGAATCATAAACTTGGGGAAAAAAACCCCATAGGCCATTGAGTCCAGCCTCTTGCTGAAGTGAAGAACTCCAGTAGAGCATCCCCAGCAAGTAGCTGTTCAGCCTCTTTTTGAAGATGTGTAGAGAAAGAGACCATGCCACCTCCCTAGGCAATTGGTTCCATTGCCAAACCACTCTTACTATAAAGAAGTCCCTTCTAATGTTCAATTAGTCTACACTCTTGTAACTGAAAACCATTTGACTTGGTCCTATCCTTTGGTGCAGCAGAGAACTTACCTGCACCCTCCTCTCTGTGACATTTAAAGAGTGCAGTCATGTCACCCCTCAGTCCTCACCAGGCTGAATATGCCCAACTCCTTCAACCTTTTCTCATTTTTTTTTTATCCATACCTCTTATCATCCTTGTTGCCCTTTGCTGAACCTGCCCTAACTTGTCTATAACCTTAAAATGAGGCACCCAAAACTGAGTGCAGTACTTCAGATGAGGCCTAACTAGTGCAGAATATAGTGGCACTATTACTTCCCTTGATTTGGAAATTGTGTTTCTGTTAATGCAGGTGAAAATATTATTTTCTGCCTTTGTTGCAACTGGAGGCAGCAACAAAAACAAAGATTTCCCCAAGTCAGTCAGCCTCTGGTTTCCCTGGATCATCCAAATGCAGTGCTACCTTTGTACATGTCCCCTATTCATCCTTGCTGGAGAACACACACACACCAGTCAGATTGAAGTGGTGTGTGGTGGTGCATAGGTGTGCATGCTCCTGGGCTGGAAAGCTTTTTAAAAAGTGGTTCCTGTAGAAAAAATAACAAAAACAGCAAAACAACCCTCCCCCACCTGCTGGTGGAGAATCAAAACTTAGACCAAAATGGGAATGCAGACCTCATATAAAAAGGACCAAAAACCCCAGGTTACAAGGGGAAATGGGAGTAAAAGGGGATTCTGTGAGAGCAGAAGTTTAACCTATGAGAGCAGGAAGAAGTGAGAGTTTAAATCAGGAATCAGCAAACATCATCTGTCAACGCGAGGCTATAAATGGGGCTGAAATGCATTTTCCACCCTTTGTAGATTGGTCCAGTATTTCCAGTGTGAGGCAATAGAGATTTTAACAGCAATTTATTAGCAAATTAATAACCAATTCTTGATCAGCCTCATTTATAAAATCCCCCTATATTAAAAAAAAGAAGAAGAATCCTGAATGAATCCATTGGTAACATCCTGTGATCTGCTCAGTATAAGATGCAACCAAATTCCAGTATGATTCCATCTTTTTTACTTTTGCAAAATAAATGCATATACAGTTGTCCCTCCACATTCACGGATTTGACATTCACGGATTTGAGTATTCACGGCTTGAAAATATTCTTAAAAAAATAATAATCCTAATAGCAAACCTTGATTTTGCCATCTTATATAAGGGACACCATTTTGCTATGCCATTGCATATAATGGGACTTGAGTATTTGCGGATTTGGGTATTCACGGGGGGTCCTGGAACCAAACCCCAGCGAATGTGAAGGGACAACTGTAATCTGCCCCTGGAGAAACATAACACCAACATGTGTCTTGTGGTGCCTTCTAGATTCTCTTTTTCTTATATGGGGTTAAGCAAAGTAAGTTTTTTTCCTGGGTAATTTTTTATCCAACCACCCCAACAGCTCAAAACCACTGCAAAACACAGTTGTTTTGCCCCACCTCACATATCTTCAAACCTACCCAGGAGCCCCCATTCCCTCAGTGTCTGGGATAGAGACAGAAAGTGAGTGATGTCTTTTTGATTTCTGCTAATTTTTTATTTTCTGTTGTTTTTTCAAGATAAGTGGATCAGAGGAGTGGGAAAACTGCTCCGTTTTGCAGATTTTTTTTTTAAGCTATGGGGGGGGGGGCCCTGCACTTTAGATCTCCAAGACCATGTGGCTCACAGAATACACTTTGCCCACCCTTGTTTTATATATATAATGAACAACTCTGGAGGCAATTCTTTTTCTCCTGCCCAAAGTTAGGCCAAAAGTTGCTGAAAGTTGTTCATTAATTACATTTAGAGTAGGATTTGAACAAATTATTTGGAAACACTGCCTACATCAGTGGTTCTTAACCTGTGGTCCACGGACCCCCAGGGGTCCGTGATATCCTCACAGGGGGTCCATGAAGGCAGTGGAGCAGCTATGTGACCGGAGCCAAGGCAAAAGCTGGCTGGGTGGCTTGAGTGCACATTGCCATTCTATCTGCTCCAGCCACAAGCTTGCAGGAAGGAGCAGGAGAAAAGTCTTGTGGGTCCCTGGGAACAAAAGATATTTATAGTGGGTCCCTGAAAAAGGAAAGGTTAAGAGCCACTGGCCTACATTTTACATGGACTTGAGAGCATTCAAAAGTACTGTATATCATCATCATTTATTTATATAGCAGCAGCAATGTGCATGGCACTTTACAAGCAAAGCAACCAAAAACAGTGGGTCCTGCCAAAGATGTACAATCTAAAATATATGTATTTTCAAAATAAAAGGTCTATTTCACCATATCAAATGCTTTTTCAGCATCAAGAAAAAGAAGCCTCTCAGTCCTTTTCTGTTTTAAATTGACGGTGTATTTTTATCAAATGTTTTACACTATGTGCCAAATGCTGCCCTTTCAGAAATCCTCACTCATCTGGCTGAGATGTTTATTTAGTCAATGGTCAATACAGTTGACTAGATCTTAAAATTTTGATTTAGCAACAAAATTAGTCAGCAGGATAATGTCCCCAAAGAGGGTTCCTTATTTAATTTGGGAAAGATTTCAGTTATT
This sequence comes from Gambelia wislizenii, assembly GCA_030847615.1. Classification (NCBI taxonomy): domain Eukaryota; kingdom Metazoa; phylum Chordata; class Lepidosauria; order Squamata; family Crotaphytidae; genus Gambelia; species Gambelia wislizenii. Next base: position 334,477,284 of record JAUMIR010000001.1, on the reverse strand, counting down.
TTCCCAGACATGCTTTATGATTTGGGTTAATGTACCCAAAATCTTTTACATTTTTTTTTATAAGTTCCCAATAGAAACCCACGAAACCCTAGGGGTTTAGTTTGTTATTCTGAAAAATGATTTGATTACTAAGGCTACTTCTGACATTGTTGTATGTCTGATTTCAAGTTGTGAATATTTGCATATGAGTGTTAGGGTTCAGGAAGAGAGCCTTAAGATGAAATCCATTTTGAGCTCTGATCTTTCAATAGGAAAAGGATATAGTGTGTTTATAGTTTCAAAGAAAGGCAAGGATCTGTGCTGCCTTTTTGATTCAGAGCTGTGGGGAGGGGAGAGTGTTAATTATCTTGTTTGGACTAATACTATAATATGGGTGCAAGCCACACATATTTTGTTCTGTCTTCACAGGGCACTGAAGGCACTCTGGAACTATTTGAGCCAAAAAGGAGTTGATAGTGAGGCCATCTGGGAGAAAATAAAAGACATTGTTGTCAAAACTATCATTGCGTAAGTCTTAGAATCATGTTCTTCCTCTGTTGCACATCATTGGTGATGAGTCAGTCCACTTCCACCCCTTTTGTCTTTTTCAGAAAGCCCTTATCTTGACTGGCTTTCTTAGTGGTTAGCTGAAAAATTTGACAAGCCTTGCTGCCCTTTAAGGGATCACTGGCTTACTACCTGTTTATTCCTGCTTCAGGAATCAGATTTTCCTACTGTATTTCTGCGTTCTTTGTTAGTTTGTTCCAGAAAATAGGGTTGTCAGATTGAAAACTGGAGATGGCTCCTGTACTTTTAACGACTATTCAGAAGAGGGAATTCAGCAGGTGTTGCTTGTCATGCAGCCAGGTAACAAGTAACACCTGCTGAAATTCCCTCATCCACACAACCATTAAAGTTACAGGAACCCTCTCTAGTTTTCACTCTGGCAAACCTAATCTTGACCCACCCTACCTTGTCCAAATCTTAGTAACTTGAGGCAGGAGAGGGTGTTATACTGCCTCCTGGGGAGAAGCTATTGCTGAAGCTTTATTTATACTACATACCTAAGTAAGGTGATGTGTAGGAGCAGAGGCTAGGAAGTTTTATTTATATATTTATTTTTATTGAGTAACAATATTACAATATCACTACAACAATTTCTCCCCTTGTTCCAGATGAACCCACCCCCTTCCCATCCTGCTCCCAATTTATAGTGCACAATAAAGATACTGCTCTGTCAGACCTCTAGCATCTGCAATTTTTGTTCTCCTCCATTGCATGTTATTATAGTAGTATTTATCTAGTTATTGATGCAAAATTTCACTTGATTGTTTGATGGTTTAAATTCACCATTACTTTGACACATAAAGCTAACAAATGGTTTCCATGAAACATCAAATAAATCTTTTATTTCTCCTTTTGCTATTCTTAACTTGTAAGTCAACTTCTCTTATAGGGCTATAGCCCATATCCTGTTTAACAAATTCTTAATTGATAAATGCTCTTTGTTTTTCCAAGTTTGACTATTTCTAGCCTTGCTGCACATAACAAGTGATATGAGATCTTTATTTTCCAAATCCGTATTATAATTTTCAAATAGAAAAATCATTAATAGTGCCCCTCTAAAATACCCCCCCCCCACACACACACTATTCAACTTACCCAAGATACATTTGGAAACGTTGGCCACATGTGGCTCCAATCTCTTATTTCCCCACACCTTTTCCCACATAGTTTTGATAATCCATTATTAATCCATCAACTCTTTGAATATGAAGATAAATACAATGAATTTAAGGGGTGGAAAGAGAAAGGGATTTACAGAATAAATGATCTATTTGCAGCGGGAAAGCCTCTTCAATTAGATTGATTGAAAAACAAATTAAAACCATCTTAGTGGCAATTAATGAAAATAAACACATTTCAGACATATAATCAGGAAAGAAGTGTTAATGTTGTTTGAATCATTGTAATGATAGCTCAAACCATACCAAAGGACAAGTTTCAAAATTATATCATATAATTCAAAAGGCTAAATTTGGTACAGTATATTAAAAAAGTTGAGATTGGTATAGGAGTCAGATCTGGGAATAAAAATAGAAGAAAAACCATTGAATTCAATTTGGAAAACCCCACCTTCTAAATCACTGTTGGCACAAATGAGAGAAAATACATTGAAAATTATACATATTACCCCCTTAAATTACATAGGATTAATAACGGAGGATGCTGGAAAGTTTTGTCTGTTGCAGGCTGGCTCTGCTACTCAGCACTTGCTCCCTTTCCAGGTCAGAGCCCTATATAATCAACCTTGTGAAGATGTATGTGCGACGCCCTTACTGCTGCCACGAACTCTTTGGATTCGATGTTATGCTGGATGAGAATCTTAAACCATGGATCTTGGAAGTCAATATCTCCCCCAGGTAGACTGTGCTCACTGCACCAACCAGCATAGGCTCTTACTGATCATGTACATCATTGAAGTATTGATACTTCCCATTACACCAAGTTTGTTCCACCAAAGTAGATTAGGCCTATTGTTGTTGTTGAAGACATTGTCTGTTTTGCCAGGGGCATCTTTGCATGCCTGTAATTCCCACCCTTAATGTGAGGGCAGCAGGAAGCAAGGGAATTCTAGAGAAGAGCAAGGGGGCGAGATTATACTTAGTACATAAAAGAGCACCATGGTTGCAACTGGTGTAGCTGTTGAGCTGCATTGTTCAGACATTTACAGCTGAGTATGCCTCTCATATATGACCCTTTTGTCGTGGAATCAGAATTCTTCCTGTGCTGGAGAACTATAAGTCAAAGTAACCACTGTCCCAAAAGTTGATGGCAAGAGCGGAAAATATCAAGTCAGAACTTCCAATAACATGCTCTTTCTCTTTGCAGCCTTCATTCAAACTCTCCTCTGGATGTAAGCATCAAGGGCCAAATGGTCAGAGATGCCCTTAACTTAGCTGGCTTTCTGTTGCCAAGTCCAGAAGATGTGGCTTCACCTTCTGGAAGTGCTAGCAGCTCTACAACCAGGTCAGAGGTCACTGATTACAAAGTCAGAAAGAGATGTTTACTTGGGGATCCATTTGTGCTTTTCCTTCTTATTGGTCTCTAGTAGGGAGAAGAGTTGGAAAGAGCATTTCTGTCTTAGATGTAAAGTTGGATTCAGCGCCAAAATATGAATTTGGCTATTAAAAATCAAAATATTTCACTATGGAAATGAAACTGGGATGGAATTCATTTCCCTAAAATAACTGCTTTCTGTGCTTAAAGGCAAATTTCTAGTTCCTGGGACTGCAGATAGCAACTGCAGACTGTGGGTGTGAAAATACCTGAGTAATGTCTTGCAAGCTGGGTAATCATGGTGATCAGACAGGTTGATGCCATAGATGTCCTTTCCTCAGGGTTAGCAGATCCACAGTGCTGGCTGGTGCTCAGTTGGTACAGCAAGCCAGACAGCAAGGCAGTTAATAAAAAGTGAAGCAAAGGAGTTGCAATAGGTGGAGCCAAGGTAGCAACCTGTTACATTAAAAAAGTAAAACTGAGGCACAGAAACCTTGGGATCATACTTATAAAGGAGAAATGGGCACATGCTTATATAAAAGTCACATTTTGAATCTGTGGGAACAACCCATTGCGCAGAAGAGGAAAACTGGGACAAATTGAAGTTGAAATGCTCACAAAGCAGACTGAAAAGTCTTGGGAAAGGATTAAAAACCAATAATAATAATAATAATAATAATAATAATATTTATTTATTTATTTATACCCCGCCCCTCTGTTAAAACAATCGGGGCAGCTTACAAAAATTAAAATACAATACAGATAAAAATCCCTAAACACCCCCCACCCTCCCCCATAACAAAATATTAAACAAATATAAATTAAAAAGCAATTGATCTAAAATCACCTTTAAAAACAATAAATACAAAAAATAGCCAGCGGACTAAACAAGGCCAGGATCCCCTGAGGCCGGGATCTAATTAGGAAAGGCCTGCTGAAAGAGATTCGTCTTTAGTGCTTTTTTAAAGCTACTCAGGCTTGTCATCTGACGGATCTCGTTCGGCAGGTCATTTCACACTTTGGGGCGATTACCGAAAAGGCCCTCTGGGAGGTTGCAGACAGCCTAGATTTTTGTGGCTGAAGCAAATTCCTCCCAGAGGACCGGATTGCGCGGGGAGGATTGTATGGGAGGAGGCGGTTCCGGAGATAAGTTGGACCCAAGCCATTTAGGGCTTTAAAGGTAATAACCAACACCTTATCCTGGGCCCAGAAACTGATAGGCAGCCAGAGGAGAGATTTTAATACTGGAGTTATATGGTCTCTCCGAGATGTTCCCGAGACCACTCTGGCTGCCATATTTTGTACCAACTGAAGTATCCGGCCCAAGGATGAGGGTAGCCCCATGTAGAGTGCATTGCAGAAATCTAGACGAGAGGTTACCAGCACGTGCACCACAGTCTCGAGGTCCCTTACTTCCAGGAAAGGCCTCAGCTGGCGTATCAGCCGAAGCAGATAACAGGCGCTCCTAACTGTCGCATTCACCTGACTAGTCATCTGAAGCGATGAATCAAGGAGCACCCCCAGACTGTGAACACAATCCTTAATGGAGAGCGTGACTCCGTCCAGGACTGGAGGTTGCAACCCAACTCCTGGTTTGGGGGCTGCTACTGTGAGCACCTCTGTTTTATCTGGATTTAATCTCAATCTGTTTTTCCTCATCCAGCCCATTACTGCTTTAAGACAATCATTAAGAGGAGAGATGCTATCGGAATTCGAGGCCGACGCTCTGGACAAGGAGAAATAGATCTGGGTGTCATCAGCGTACTGATAACACCCAGCCCCATAACTCCAAATAATCTCACCCAGTGGCTTCATATAGATGTTAAACAGCATCGGGGACAGGATGGCGCCCTGCGGAACGCCACAAGTAAGCTCCTTTCTCCTGGAGCAGCTGTCCCCGAGCAACACCCTCTGGGACCTACCCGAGAGGAAGGACCGGAACCACTGGAGTGCAGTGCCTCCGATTCCTAACCCACTCAAGTGATCCAAGTGGATGCTATGATCTATCGTATCAAAAGCCGCTGAGAGGTCCAGAAGCACCAACAGGGACACATTACCCCTGTCGATGCTTAGACGCAGGTCGTTGGTCAAGGCAGCCATGGCAGTCTCAACTCCAAATCCCGTCCTAAAGCCAGTTTGAAATGGGTCTAGATAATCAGTTTCATCCAAGACCACTTGGAGTTGAAGCGCAAACTGCCCTCTTGATCACTTTGCTCAAGAATGGTAACATAGAAACCGGCCTATAGTTGTTCATGTCCAGGGGGTCAAGGGAAGATTTTTTCAGGAGCGGCCTAACGGCTGCTTCCTTTAAACAAGATGGAACACACCCTTCTCTGAGGGATGCATTGATGATGTCCTTAAGGAACACCATCAAGGCAGTCCCCCACCCCCGGATGGCCAGTCATGAAGGGCAAGGATTGAGAGGGCAGGTCGTCTTCCTCACCCTACCAAGTAGCTTGTCCACATCCTTGGTACTCATGGATTGAAATTGATCCAGTAAACTTATATCAATGGAGTTGCTGGACACCTTGTCAATTGTTTCTGTCAAATTACTGGCATCTAAGTCGGCTCTTATCCGAGAGATTTTATCTGCAAAGAAGTTGTTAAACGCATCACAGCAGGCCGTCGTTGGGTTAAGCAACAGGTTCTGCGCAGGAATAACCTGCGTCATCTCCCTTACCACCCTAAACAGCTCTGCTGGACGGGACTCTGCAGACGCAATACGTGCAGAGGAGAAGGATCTCTGTGCTGCACGTATTGCCTCTCGATAGGACCAAAGAAAGTTCCTATGACGAGTCCTGTCGGATAAGAGCCGAGTTTTCTGCCAGTTGCGCTCTAGTTGTTGTCCAACCCGCTTCATTTTCCTAAGCTCTGCTGTATACCATGGCTTACGGTTTGGAGCGGGTTGGAAAGGACGCTTGGGAGCGATTGTGTTGATAGCCTTGGTAAGGTCAGTGTTCCATGTATTAACCAAAGCTTCGACAGGGTCACCGGCGTTACCAACCATTAACCCCTCCAAGGCTTTCTGGAATCCTTTTGGTTCCATTAGCCTTCGGGGGCAGACCATTCTAATGGTTCCACCACCCCTGGTGGAGCGGGAAGAGACTCTTAGTTCAGTCTTGACCAGGAAATGATCCGTCCATGACAACGTGGTGGTTTTTATAACCTCCGCCCATGGATATTCTTGTTCCGTACTGAAGACCGCATCGAGGGTATGACCCGCACAATGTGTGGGCCCGACAACCATTTGGGATAGGCCCATGTTTGTCATGGTTTCCATGAACTCCCGAGCCGCACCAGTCAGATTTGTCAAGATGGTCTCAAGTGGAATGTTGAAGTCGCCCAAAACTAAAAGTTTGGGTGACTCCAACTGCAACTCTGAGACCAGCTGTGTCAGCTCAGTTAGAGAGTCTGCTAGACAACGGGGTGGTCAGCATACTAGCAGAATCCCCAAACTATCCCTGGTCCTCAGACTAAGGTACATACACTCAAAGTGGACTGTGTTTCGGACAGGTATCCTGGTCAAGGTCAGATTATCCTTATAAACCAGAGCCACTCCGCACCCCCTGCCCACTTCCCCTCACCTGCTCACTGACAGAATACCTGGCTGGGAGGGCCTGCGCCCACGTGACAGCGCTATCCTCTCCCAGCCAGGTTTCTGTGAAGCAAGCCAGGTCGGCATCCTCATCCAAGAGAAGATCGTAAATAATGTGAGTTTTATTCTTAACTGACCTGGCATTGCAGAGGAGCAAAGTAAGGTTCTGTGGAATGGTCTGGGAAACAGGGTGAACTGAAGGTGGGATATCTAACAAACAGCGATCCCGCCTTCTTTTGTACCATCTGTTCACTCTGTTCCGACCATACCTCCCTTTCCCCAGCACAACTCCAATTTCCTCCCCCACTCCATTCCTGGCCTCAGCTGAACTCCAATTGCAGGCTTAGGGTCCTTCTGGCTGCTGGCTGGTGTTCTTGAGGGGTGTGGGAGTGGCTTAAGATGCCAGCTACTCCTGGCCATGCCCCCTCTCGCTGCTGCCTCGCTGCCAAGAAGTCCTCAGGGCACCACTACAGCCTTCTGGCCTGGTGGACAGGGGTGAAAGGCTGCTGCAGGCTGGAGAACCTCTGGCTTGCTAGCTGGTGTTCCTGAGGTGTGTGGGAGTGGCTTAAGATGCCAGCCACTCCTGGCCACGCCCCCTCTCACTGCTGCCTCGCTGCCAAGAAGTTTTCAGGGCCCCACTACAGCCTTCTGGCCTGGTGGACAGGGGTGAAAGGCTGCTGTAGGCTGGAGAACCTCTGGCTTGCTAGCTGGTGTTCCTGAGGGGTGCGGGAGTGGCTTAAGACGCCAGCCACTCCTGGCCACGCCCCCTCTCGCTGCTGCCTCACTGCCAAGAAGTCCTCAGGGCCCCACTACAGCCTTCTGGCTCGGTGGAATGGGGTGAAAGGCTGCTGCAGGCTGGAGAACCTCTGGCTTGCTGGCTGGTCTACACATGTTGCTAAACTGGCTGGTCTACACATGTTACTTTTAGTAACCAAGAGGGGATAAGGGCCAGGGAGGAAAAGCAGCAAGGAGCTAGAAGCTCCAAGAACAGCAAGCACATACCCCATGAACATTCCTACTCACTCAAGACACCAGATACAAAACAAAAGCATAGAAGAAAAAAAATGAACATTGAAATGGAAAGAAGTTATAAAGGAAAAGATAGCAAAGGTGTGGTGCTCCCATGCCCCATTGATCGCATAAGATCACCTAATCTTTGAAAGAGCTTCAAGCCTCCAGGTGTTATTTTAAAAAGATTATTAGCAATAAAAAGCAGGAGATTCCCAGGAACTTTGCATGCATATACCACCATCACCACTCCTGTTAACTTTCAGTTCAGCTTACTTGACTCTGTGTGTGAAATAACTAAACACTCTGAGCTGTGTTTGCCTTTTGAAGATTTCCCATAGATCTTGATTTAGGTAGTCATTGGCAGTGTCTTCAGTCCTCTGTCTAACAGTCTACGGTGGAGTATAAACAGGGAAAAATAAAAGTAGGGCCACATAAAAAAATAAGCCAATGAAATGGTAGGAAGATCTTGAAGGGATGCTTAATATGTCTGTGTGCATGCCTATCCATATATAGTATGTCCAACATGTGTCAACACATCATTTTCTTTGGGGGCAGGGAGATCTTACTCTACTTGATAGCACTTTCCTTGGAGCAGGAGCAGACATCTCTGGCCTGTAGAAGTTTCTCAGCTGGGCCTTGACACCATGATATGCCAATGGGTGTTTCTGCTAATGTTTCCCATTATTTTAATGTCTGTTTTTTACTACTAAATTCCTTAAGAGAAGGTACTGCTTAATAACTCTTGGTTTGCTTTGAAACTAAAATAGTTCATATGTATTTTGCTATCACAGAAGGATGTGGGAACGTTAGTCAGCTGCTTCCTGATTGACAGGGGAAAAGACCCCTGTTGATTGCATAAGATGGTTACAAATTTGTAACTGCCTTACTGAATTGCAGCCATTTTCAGTGCAAGGGAAGTCTGGCAGAACATTTTCAAAGGTGCTGTTTAGGAAACTGTTTAAAGAAGATTGGTGTTTGTAGCGGAGCAATACAGATGTGTGCAAAAATCAAGGAATAGCTCACTGATGCAGCACACTGATCAACAGTATTGTTTCAACAGCACTCTTTTCCAAACAAAACTGTGTGATGCCTGTTTAAACATGTGCTCTTTATTTAAACAATAATGGCTGTACCTAGATCTGGCCCTCAAGCCCTGAAGTTTGCCTGTCTCTGACTAAGAACATACTGTTCTAAAACTATATGTGTATGACTTCAAATATATTCAAGCTTTGCATGCTCTCCCCCTGCCCTTATTTTAGTAACATGTGTAGCCTGTTGAATTGCTGGATATTGTCCTATAGACTGAATGGAGGTTACTAGCATGACTTAAGTACCTCTCTCTTATATACTAACTTTTAAATTATCTTTGTTGTTAGTATGAGTAGTGTTATAAAGGACAAGAGCAAGCCATCTGTGGAGTTGTTTACTGCTGAGAAAACAAAGAGAGCTTACTACCTGGCCCAGAAAGTACCAGATCAGGTAGGTGGTAGGTGGGAACGTGGCTTCCTCAAGTATGTGCCCCTCAATCTGCTATCTTTTTAGTGTGTGTGTTGGGCCAGAATTCCATTGTTGCTGTTTGCATTATCACGGTCCCTTCCTTGGCTTTTTTGATGCTTTAGAGCTCAACCAAACATTTCTTGCCACAGTCCCAACAGGTAAAGAAAAGTTTTCACATGTGATACTTGCAACCAGCTATTGCAGTGTGGAATACTTCTGTTCAGTATGCCAGTCAGCTATGCTCTTTTCCAGGATACTCCATTCTGTCCTCACCCCTAAAGTCAGTCAGCTTTCCATGGCAAGGGGCATGCATAATCCTCTATTGGTTTGTTTTTGGAGTGGGGCTTTCCCCTTTGTATTTTTTGTACTTCTGCAAACTGAGTCCCTGAAAACATGCTGATCATTTCTCAACCCAATTTTGACTTCTTGGGGCTGATATAATTCAACATCCATGTTACTATATTATGAATGGGATTGGAAACAAAATGTTGCAATGCAGATTGCTGGTGCTGCCTTCTAGTAGGCAACCTACAGGCCAGACTTGGCACTCTACTCTGTTTTGCAGGCCCATTCTTCCAAATTTTTTACAAGAAAATTCACACTCAAATAGTCTATGCGGACCCTGAACCCTTTGGGAGGGGTTGCCATTTTGCTAGTTCTGGCCAACCTAGTGGCCCTGTGATAATTTCCAGTTTGGGCAGGGGGGCTTTGTGTTATGAAATCAGGTGAAAGAAGGCCAAAATTAAGCCAAGTGGCTAATTGTGTCCTCATCCTGGCCAGATATTTAGGGGATGATAATTTGCCATTGTTATCGGGGGGAAGGATATAAATTTCTATGATTGTCTCTTGGAAAATCAAAGTATTTTGCTGTCCCTTTTTACTACAGGAATTCTACTCCACCATCCTAGATGTCCTGACTCCAGATGATGTACGTGTCCTGGTAGAGACAGAGGATGAGTTTGCTCGGCGTGGGCAGTTTGAGCGAGTCTTCCCCTCCCGCATATCCATGCGCTACTTGCGCTTCTTTGAGCAGCCACGTTATTTCAACATCCTCACAACTCAGTGGGAACTGAAATATTTCTTCAATAAGGCCAAAGGTAAATGAATATCTATCACCTACCTCCCAGGAGCTCTTTTCATAGTGAACTTCAGGCTTTATAACAGCCTTCTAGCTTTTTGCTGGAAACCAAAGATCTGCCATCTGGATCCAAATGAAGAATGGTGTCTTGCGAGCTCGGAATAAAACTTAAAGACGATACCTCTGTAGCGTATGCTGAAGCTACGAATTTGTTCTTTCACCCAGAAACCCACTCCTGGTTCTCACTGGCAAAAAATGGGGTGGGGGATGGGGAAACAACTTTCGGAAGAAAATTTTATTATTGTAGCTTGTTTTTCAAATATGTAGTTATGTGTACATTACATGCATCCACTGCCTCTGTTCATTTTACTTGGGAACACATTATTTAGTGTGCCTAAACTCTTCATGTGTTCTTAAAATCAGTGCAATTGCTTACCTAGTGTTACTTTTTAAAAAAAATGAACTTGCATTCATTGTGTGGCTTTTCATTTTGCAGGAGTTGACCTGCTCAGAAGCTGGTGTCATAAAGGCTTTCACAATGGAATAGTGACAGATTCCACAGTGATGGTAAAAGTGGGCCTCTCATTGTAGCTTTGCTCTCTTTTGTTCTTTCATAAGAGTGCCTATTAGAACTCCAGCTTCCCTGCTAGTTGCTAACAAAGCATTTATATCTTTTTTTAATAGCATTTATGTATTATTTTAAAATGCTAGCTCAAAGCTCCTTTCTTTCCTTCCTGTGATTTTTGGGAATTCAGGGATATTCTGAGAGAAGGGAAAGGAATATTTCTCTTCATGGGCTATGAATTGCTGCCTCATGCATTGTCTTACTCTTCATTCTCTCAATTCCAGTGGACACTGCCAAGACCCCACCTCTTTTTGAAGAATGATCTCCATGTGAATGGCTTAACTAAGATGGAATCAGGCAAAACTAGGTGAGATATTATGGGTTAATTAGATACTGTATTTCTACAGTAGATGTTGGATTGGTGAATTTGGTCATGATTTTTCCTCCCTTCTCTTCTACTGCAAGCCTTTCCTTCCATGTCTACTCAGAAGAGAGTACTACTAAAAATTCATTGGGGCTTATTCTTAGGTGATTGTGTTTGTGTACCAAATCTTATTTGAGATATTGTAGTTTTCTGTGTGTGGCTTTTTGTTAAGTTTACAGGAGAGCAACTAGAGGAAGACGCTACCACCTTTTAAAAATTCCAATGATTTGGGATATCATAACCTATTTAAAAAAATTGTATCTCTTTTTAACTTACTGGCCCAATTCAGAATTAACACAAAAACATTAAGTACTACATGAATGATCAGGCTTGAGTCTTGGGTTCAAGGCATTCTCACTCCTTTCCCCATCCATTTCTGGATGTAATGTAACCTTCATTTGTCCTTACATCTTATGGGAGAGTACAGCAGGGAATGCACCCCCCTGAGATCTCCTTGGGAGCCAGTATGGCCCCCCAGCCCCTGACAGTTGCCCACCCCTACACTAAACTGTAGTTTAGCATTAGATTTAAACTGGTCCACTGTATTAACATTCTTTCATATTACTTCAGTATCTGTCTGGTTTAATCAGAGTGAGAACATGCTAAGACATAAGTACAAGTGTGATATAACCATAACAGTACAGGTCACCCACCATATCTATAGGGGATACGTTCCCAGAATTACTGCAAATACTAGAAACTGCAGGTAATAGGAAACCCTATAGAACTGTGCTACAGGATATAGGAAGTGCCCAGAGAGACTATATTTTTTGGATGACAGATAACTGAAACTGCGGGTACCAGTCCCATACATGCAGGGGGGTGACCTGTCGTAGAATGAACTGTCTTCCCATTGGACTGATGCAAATGACATGCTTTGGAAACTTTTCTTTTTATGAGGACTCTGTTCAGCACTTCAAGAGTGCTCTCTCTCTCTCTGTCTCTCTCTCTCTCTTATATGTGTGTGTTTTTTCCCCAGCAACAAAGTCCTTGTACAGGAAGAGGGGGAGGAGCCAGTCCGAAGCCCTGAGCCAAATCCTTGCACTCAAAGCTTACCTCAGATTAAATACACAGCTGGAACTCTCAAGAAATCCACTATCCCTCGGGTCCTTAGCAATTCAAGCCTGATAAAGTGATGAGGGACTGAGTGAGTGGCCAATTTCCCCTCCCTTGCAGTGTCAGGAGGGGATGCACATGACCTACCTCAGTGGAAGCTAGGAGAGCCAGTGTCAGAAGCATGAAGAGGGTCTCTTCCAGCACACCCACTACAGAACTATTTTTTGGAAAGGGAATTGGGGAAAAAGAGGAGATGTTATGGGGTCAAGAGGGACAAATACTGTTTATATAATTTTTTATGACAAAGAAAGTTCTTAAACACGGAAACTTGAAAACCTATTCAATTTTTAGTGTGAATTCCTTGTAGCTTACTGACCTTGCTATGTTTCTTCCTCACCACTCGAGCCATAAGTGCCTCTCATGGTTAAGTGCCAAATCGTGTCAGTTTGTGAAGTGCCCTGTTGCTACCATGGGGCACGATCTTATATGTTTGCATTCAGCTCACTGTCTCATGCATTTACAGCAGAAACAAATTCCTTGTTATCCAAGCACTGTGGGAAACAATTTTTAAAATGTCTTATCTAATACCAGAAAATCAAGCAAATTTATAAACTCCCTGGTGAGCAGTCTTAGCAGAAATTAAGGGGGATGGTGTTGACAGTGAGGGGGTGGGTGTTGAACATGATATTCTCTGTGCACATGTCTCAGTGTTTCTTTAGTTCAGTGCAGTCTTCCTGAGGAACTTTAGCTTATGAGAAGTATTTTTATTTATTTGTCACATTATTCAGAAGCAGTTCTTGCAGTGTGCTGGCCCCAAGCATTGTTGTGTAGCATAAGGGGAGCACTGGTAATGCTTTCTTGAGCCAGAAAAAGCATCTCCTTCAGGTTAAGTGCTGGAAGGTGGGTGCCTCTTTCTTGTTTCCATCTGGCAAAGGCCGAGTGATTATCATTTATTAAACCTCCAGCATACATGCAGTCCCAACAACAAACTCCCAATATCTTTCACAAAGAAGACTTGACTAAAATTTGGCACCTGATGTTGCTTGGGTGCAACATATGTTCTTAAGTACTGCAGCCCTGCTCAGTCAGTGCTACTTCAGTTGAGTTGGACAGTACCCTTTTTTTACCCTTGCTGCCAGAGACTTTGCCTCTTCAGTATTTTCCATAATTTGGCACACTTTGCAGTCTGAATCTGTTACTGGATGCTAGTTTTGCATACTTTTTCCAGTTGTGTACACATGCCTGGAATGTATTGGTAAACTTAGCACTTCTTATCCTGAAAACTATGCACTTTTAGCCAGCCTGGGCTGTTTGGTTTCCTGATGTAAAGGCAATGATAGACTGGTATGACGATCTACTTGACATCTGAGACCTTCACACTTAAGAGCATTTCCCATCTGTGCTCTGACACTGCTTGTAGGAAGCTGAAAAATTCTTTTAGGGATGTCAAAGTCTTGAGGGTGAACTTTGGCTTCAAGATAACTTTTTATGAACTGACTGATGGAAAGAAATCACCCCCTTCAATCTACCAGAAGTGGTTGTTAGCATGATCTATTGACGTGGATAAATCTTGTGCCAAGTCTTCTGTTATTGTTTCTGGCTAGCAGTAATGACATTCTGAACCAGCATGAGTGTGGTTTGTACACTTCACAAAAATGGACAAGGAGAAGAGGAGGGGATGGCTCTGGCAACGTACAGTAGCTGTCAAATGGATTGCTTCTTTATCGGTCAAAGCAGTGCTTAGTGCTGGGTGATTAATTTGTGTGAAGGATGAAGCATTCATCCCTGTAACACAGCAGTTTCTGATCCAAGAATATCACAGTATTATAGAATTGTTTCTGACTTCATTCCTGTATATGAAACACAGGGAAATAATTAGTCTACTGATGAACTGTACAGTGTTGGAAAATGTCCCCTGAAGAGAGAGCCCTTGGCCATATAACACTAAAGCCTGTTTCTTGCTACAGCAGGCCCAGTGGATGACTCTTGGGAGCAGGGAAGTTAGACAAGCATGTTAAAGATTTGGCACATGGGATCTAAACAGTAGTAGAAGCAGCTCTCCTTATATTATGGCAGGGAGTTAGTTGCCTGAATTCTTTCTACACTGTTGGGTAGACAATGACTGCCTTTGTGTTTTTTTCTTGTACCATCATGATAGAAGCATAGGTATTAGATTTATATTAAATGGTGGGGCCTTTGTGGTATGACACTCAAAATTAAACCTCATTTTCTCCTTGCCTTGTTATTTTCACCTCTTTAAATTCATCATAACTTGTTTCCACAGCTGTTCTTTTGATTTTTATGTTTATGTTCCTCTTTCCCCCCACCTTGTATGTCTTTAAATGGCTGGGTGGGGTAGAGGAGAACTGTAGATGGCCAGCTGCTAAAGATGCACACTTGAAGTATTCCTGGCTGTTAGTTTAAATAGTGGGCAAGCATTGTTTAAAGGAAAAGAGGTTGTTGTACTAACCTCAAGTGTGAGGAATTCTCTTCAAAATGTCAACTGAATATAGTCTAATCCTTTAAGAGACTTGGGTGTTGGGTTTTAGATGATTTTTTACACACTCTGGAAGCCAAGCTGTTGTGATTCTGATGGAGTTATGAACCAGCATGGGCCCTCAAAGCCAATTTCTATTATGGAATCAAACAAGAGGGATGGAGAGTTGCTTCCAAATGTTAGCATCGTCAATATATGGATGGCTTTAACCCTGTGAAAACTTGCCTCTCTGTTTTCTGGGTACATGAATGAACCAACATGGGCCCTTAAAGCCAGTCTCTATTATGGAATCAAACAAGAGGGATGGAGAGTTGCTTCCAAATGTTAGCATCATCAATATACGGATGTTTTTAACCCTGTGAAAACCTGCCTCTCTGTTTTCTGGGTGCATGAACAAAAAAGGTTCTTATTCCAGTTTGTCTGTGTAGAATCAACATATGTGTCTTAGCCCTGCAACAAGGCTTTTATTCCCTCAACTGAAAACTGAGTGCCATGTCCTGTTTTTTGGGCTCCATAGGGGTTGAGGATGGTGCCTAATGTGACCTTCTGAAATCCCATAGCAGCCACCCCTGTGAACTAGCCTGACTCCTGGGATTGTATCAGATGACCCAAAATAGCTAGCTGTGTAGAAGTATGAAAGTGGAGAGGCCTCTTCGGGTGTCCTAAGGAATTCCCCCAGCTGACAGTCTCCCAGAACTGCCTTATACTCTGAACACTGCCACCCACCCTTGCTCATAACTCAAGTAATTACTAGCAAACAGGTGTTCAGTACTCCTCCTATGTGCTCTGAATTGCTAAGTCTGGTTCTTGTTATTAACAGCTACTGATACTGGTTTTTCCACCACCTCAAATAAAAATTTGGATTCAGTTTTCTTAGGTGGTTACAACTCTTGCACAAAGTTTCATGGATCTCTCCATGTGAATTAAAAGAGCACACACAACCCAGGGAATAGGCAGTAGAGATCTGGACAAACATATCCCTCCATCTGTATGGGTAGAACAGATACTTTCCATGCAAAGGCTGCCATGTTTAAGTCTAGCACCTCCAGATATGGTTGGGAAAGACTTCTGCCTGAAACCCTAGAGAACCACTCAGATGGTACTGAGTTAGGCAGGCCAGCAGTCTGACTCGATACAAATCCATTTCTTATCATTTGTGTTGTAATGGTGTACATCGTTTGTCACTGAAGGAATTTTGAATCCCAGAAGAGATTATTGCAGCAAATACAAACATCATTGATTAGTTTTATCCTGTGATTCCTCTAGTGATTAATCAAATCTAAGCAGTGTGTTAATATTTTATATTTCTCGAAACAAAAGACTGTGTTGTGGTTTGTGGAGAGAGCCTCCTCTGTGTTCTGCAGAGAGGATAGAAGAGAAGCCTTCTGGCACCCTTCCTCATTTCAGGATTGAAGTCTGTATAGCTGCAGTTGTGACCTACAAAAAACAGCCAACTTCATCGGACGCATCTTTTCATTCCTGTGCTGAAATGACAACAGTCATTTTAAAACTATACCAAGTACATGTTGAAAAATAGGTTCCAGAAGACAAAACAAGTACTGAAAATAATCTTTATCTATTCTATAAATGAGCAACAAACAATGTATCTACATCAAAGTAATCTACAAAAGAAGTAGAGAAAAAGTATTAAAAATGAACAAGAGCAATGTGGCAAGCAAATAATACAAAATAACAAATATACCAAACAGTAAAAGGTCATACTGAAACGAAGTCAAACAGGATACAAAACAAAAAAGGAAGAGGCGCTAAACTCAAGTAGTAAGAGCTATCCTTATAGAGGTTCCACAGCTGATTTAGATAACACATACAGCTGAAGCCCATTTCAATCTCAGTAACTCACCATTAACCCTATGATGACTGAAGTTCTAGATCTTGTCCTTATTTCAACAGTGCACTAGTGGTGGTTTGGGTGTTTTCAAAATGTGTGAGAGAAATAATAATAATAATATTTATTTATACCCCGCCCCTCTGTTAAAACAATCGGGGCGGCTTACAAAAATTAAAATACAATACAGATAAAAATCCCTAAACACCCCCCACCCCCACAAAAAAATATTAAACAAATGTAAATTAAAAGCAACGGTCTAAAAAGATCCAGAGGTTGGTAAAAAGGTTCATCCTGAAAGGATATCATGAGTCTAACTTAACTTGCAATAAAGCTTTTGAGACAAGTGTGAGGTCATGGCTGTTGCAGTACTTAAATGGCAGTAAATGCCATGCTGACGGCTCTTGGTACTTGAGTCCACATGAACCTAGCTATTTCCCAAAGTACCTCCACTGCTGTTGCCACCATCCTCATCATTTTGATGTATACCCTGCTCTTCCTTATAGGAGCTTAGGGCAGGTTCCATAAGCAAACTTGTGTTTCAGGCGTTGGTCCCAACCTATATAATACATAGCAGATAATTATCTTAGGGTTTTCCAGTATAGCCTTGAGTCCTTGGGGAACTACAAGAGGACCTTCCTTCTGCATAGCATTCTTTGGAGTGCTTGAGAACAGCTCTGTGGTTTCCAGTTTCTTATTGATTATATGTGTAATGCAAAGCCCAGATACAGTGATTCAAATGAACTGACAGAAGTTAAAATGAATGGTGAGAGAATACAGAACACATATACAGTTGTCCCTTCATATTCGCTGTGGTTTAGTTCCAGGACCCCCCATGGATACCAAAATCCGTGAATACTCAAGCCCCATTATATGCAATGGCATAGCAAAATGGTGTCCCTTATATAAGATGGCAAAATCAAGGTTCACTTTTTGGATTATTATTTAAGAATATTTTCAAGCCGTGAATACTTAAATCCGTGAAAACCAAATCCATGGATATGGAGGGACAACTGTACTTCTAGATAAACCTCTTAGGCAATAGCTGTGCCAACTTGGAATAACAATTTTTTTGTTGAGTACGGAAGCATCAGACCGATTATATACACTGTTCCAGGCATCTGCTGGCCTGAGCTGCACTAGAATGAGTCTTTATTATAGAAAAAAAGTTTCCTTATCATGGTCCAAACAGATCCACAAGAACACTGTACAGTATGTCAATATAATATGTAAAACTTATATTCATCACCTCTGCATTCTTACAAGTTCTGTGGACAAACCTTGGTTATTTCAGATTATCTATTTTGAAAGTCACATACTTGGCAGTATTACCAAGCAAATACTAAGTGTAAACTTAGCAAGCCAACCAGTCCTTTTGGACATATATGTGTGCAGTGCTGCCTTTCTGGGGGATCTGTACAAGGGGCAATAGATAATATAGTAGATGTCTTCCAGTTCTGTAAGAATAGCGTAAATGTATGGAGTATGACAACAGTGCTAAATATTAAGTCTTTGTTTACTAGGTAGAGCTCAAAGGATGGTTGGGGGTTCAAGAATTGTAAATTAAAGACAGAGTGTGGCCAATTGCTTATTATCATGGAATTAAAAATGAAATTTTAGAAATCTCACTGATGCTCTTGCTGCTCAGTATAAGAGTTTGGATTTGAAAAATACTTTATTTTTTTTAAAAAACTCTGATTTTGAAGCAGCTGTTTAGTAAAGCCACAATGATTTAAGAGCTTCTCAATCTGTGGTAACCAATCTTCCCACAGCTGTCATATCTATTAAGCAACGTTTGGATAACCATTACATATCCACTTCAAAGTATCACAACTGCACCATTACTTGAAATGGAAGCAGTCTCCAGAACTCATGTGGTATCCAGTACTTCATATCAGATGCTTTTTATCAGTCCTTATTTCCATGCTGTTAAGAGAGCTGAGATGCTGTGCTGATTTTAAGGATATGTAGCACACCATTTATTTATTTAGAGTATTTATATCATGTCCTTCAGCCAAAATGTCTCCCAGAGTGGCTTACAAATTGTTAATATGACAGTTCTCTGCCCTCAGGCTTACAATCTAAGTAAGACATGAAACACAAGGAAAAGGGAACACCTATTTCCTTTTTTATATGTGAACAAAGGAATTATTTAGGAAAAAGTGGGCGCCTTGAGGAAAGCCTGAGTCCTCCAACTTTGATTTGCTATAAAATATATGCCCATAAGTTTTGATAGAAGTCTTAAGTGTTGTTCATTCATGCTCTAAATGGGCAAGGGGTGTATTTCTGCAAAAACCATCTTTTCACTAACCATAGTTTATTGTCAGTTTTGTATACAGTATAAACAATAGTCTCCCTTTTGTTGTTATCTGCTGTCAAGTTGACTTTAACTTCTGGTGACTGTATAAATGAGAGACCTTCAAGTCCCCCTGTTATCAACAGTCCTCAGGTCTTGCAGACTCAGGGCCATGGCTTTCTTGATTGAGTCTATTCATCTGGAATGCAGATTTCCTCTTTTCCTACTGCCTTCTACCTTGCCAAGCATTATTGCTTTTTCTAGGGAGTCCTGTCTTCTCATGATATGGGCAAAGTACAACAGTTTAATCATCTTGGCTTCTAGGGAGAGTTCAGGATTGATTTGCTCTAGAACCTATTGATTTATCTTGATATCAGTTCATGATATCTGTAGAACCTTTCTCCAGCACCACATTTCAAATGAGTTGGTTTTCTTCCTATCAGCTTTCCTCACTGTCCAACTTTCACAACCATACATACAAATTGGAAATATGGCATGGGCAATCCTCACTTTCATATTCAGTGATATATCTTTACACTTCAGGATCTTGTCTAGTTCCTTCATAGGTGCCCTTCGAAGTCCTAGTCTTCTTCTGATTTCTTGACTGCAGTCTCTGTTCTGATTAATGAATGAGCCATGGTATGGAAAATCTTGAACTATTTCAGTGTCTTCATTGTCCACTTTAAAGATATGTAATTCATCTGTGGTCATTAGTTTTGTTTTAATGTTCAACTGAAAACCTGCCTTTGCACTTTCTTCCTTAATTCTTAAGTAATAATTCCAAGTCTTTGCTATTTTCTTATAGTAGTATGGTGTCATCTGCATATCTTAAATTGTTGAAGTTCCTTCTTCCAGTTTTCATGCATCCTTCCTCCAAGTCTTTTTACATATGATCTCATCAGCATACAAGTTTAACAGAGAAAGTGATAAAATATAGCCTTGCCTGACCCCCTTGACATTCTGTTTCTCCATATGCTGTCCTGACTGTAGCCTCTTGTTTTGAGTACAGTTTATGTATCAGGACAGTCAGATGTGACACACCCATTTCTTTAAGAGTGATCCATAGTTTTTCAGGATCTACACAATCAAGAGCTTTGGTATAATCTATAAAGCACAGGCTGATTTTCTTTTGAAATTCTTTGGTGCACTCTATTATCCAACATATGTTTGCAATATGATCCCTAGTGCCTCTTCCTGTCCTGAACCCCCTTGGACATCTAGCATTTGTTGCTCCATATATGCTAAGTCTTTGTTGGAGAATTTTGCATATCACTTTGCTTGCATGGGAGATTAATGCAGTGGTCCTGTGGTTATTGCAATCCCTTGTGTCCCCTTTTTTGGATACTGGAATGTATATTGAGTGTTTCCAGTCTGTGGGCCATTGTTTTGTTCTATTTGTTGACATATTTTAGTTAGAACTAGAGTAGATTTTGTCTCTGCAGCTCTATTAGTATGCCATCTGTTCCTGGTGATTTATTTCTCTCAAGTGCTCTGAGTGCAGCTTCCACTTCACTTTCTAAAATTGTAGGTTCATCTTCAAATGGTTCTTCCTTGAATGAATGTCTCATCTTTTCATATCTTCTATATAGTTCTTCTGGAACATTTTCACCATCTTTTTATTTCTGTTTCATCATGTGATGTGTTCCCCTGCTGGTTGTAGAGCATCCCCACTCTTGGTTTAAATTTTCCTTTGATTTCTTGGATCTTGTGGAAGATGCCTCTTGGTCTTCCTTTATTGTTATCACCTTCTATTTCTCTGCATTGATTATTATAGCAGTTCTCCTTGTCCCTGTGCACAAATCACTGAACTGTTGCATTCATGATTCTGACTCGATTTCTGTCACCTTTTCCTTTTGCTTCTCATCTGTCCTTAAGTGGCTGAAGAATTTCATCTGTCATCCATTGAGTCTTCTCTTTGTTGAATAAATCATAAGACAGTGTAATATGTCATTTGTTGTTGTTCATCTGAGGTTGTATTTACCTAATTTTAAGACCTGCTAAGGAACAGATGATTGTTGTTATGTCCTGATATGTAAAACCGTAGAATTCAAAGAGGGTGTACTTTCTTTTTCACACAACTGTAGTCTTTTCTTTGCAGTCCTTTTATACATCTTCTCAAAAGTGAGTTCTGTTGACTTCAGTGCAGTTTACTCACAGAGAAATGGGTGTAAGATTACAACCTAAAGGTCAGTAGGCAAAGAATTCTTACAGATGGCAATCTACTGACAAACACCATTATGTATTTTGGCACAAACCTTTGTCTAAGATCTGTTCCATCCATCAATATAATCAGATTTCAAAGGCAGCAAACATTTTCCTTTTTAAAAATTCCTTCATGGATAATTTTTGAATAAACTAATATGCCATTAAAAAACTCACCCAAAATGCCCAGTAGACCTCACGACAACCCTGTAAAGTACGCTGGTAGATTTTTAAATACCTCCTCCCCCTT
The DNA here is from genome assembly GCA_030847615.1 of Gambelia wislizenii. Classification (NCBI taxonomy): domain Eukaryota; kingdom Metazoa; phylum Chordata; class Lepidosauria; order Squamata; family Crotaphytidae; genus Gambelia; species Gambelia wislizenii. The sequence continues at coordinate 334,455,928 of JAUMIR010000001.1, read as the reverse complement.
TGCAGCATTCCACGCTTTCCCCAGACTTGCTGAGGGTGACTTCTCCTGTTGCTTTGCTGCAGCCACTGCCAGTTGACTGCCTGGGTCCCATCGCAGGCAGCCCACCACCGCGGGCACTGCCAGTTGACTCTCTGGTTCCCACTGGAGCTCCTGCATTGGCATCCCGCTGCCACCATTGCCAGTTAACTGTCTGGGTCCTGTTGCAGGCGTCCTGTCACTACTGCCGCCACCACCAGTTGACTGTCTGGGTCCCAATCTGGGCCACAGAATGAGTAGCAGGAGTGGATTGTGAGGTGAAGATGAAATTTGCATGTGGGTGGTGATTGATTGGGTATGTTTCCTGAGCAGCCAATCAGTACAATGGGAAAGGCAACATTCCCAAGAGTTTTATATATATAGCTGTATCGATGTAACATATACTGTTAAAAAATTCCCCCCAAAATGCCCGGTAGACCTCATGACAACCCTGTAATGTAGGCTGGTGGATTTTTAAATTCCTCCTCCCCCTTCTTAGCATTTTACACTTTTCCCAGAATTGCTGATGGTGACTCGCTTTGTTGTCCTGCTGCCGCTGTGGCTGACACCAGTTGACTGCCTAGGTCCCATTGTAGGCAGCCCGTCGCCGCTAGTTGACTGTCTGGGACCTGTAGCAACGGCAGCAGCGGTTCCTGTCAGCTGACTGTCTGGGTCTTGTCACAGCAGCAGCAGCAGCAGAGTCCTGCTGCCACCACCACCAATTGACTGCCTAGGGCCTGTCACAGCAGTGGTGTTTTGCCACTGCCACCAGTTGACTGTCTGAGTCCCAATCTGGGCTACAGATTGAGTGACAGGAGTGGATTGTGAGGTGGAGAGGGAATTTACATGTGGATGGTCAGGACCAGTTTAAGGAATTTTGAGGGGGGGCGCTGCAATGCTTTTATGTTGGGGGCGTCATATGTTTATTTCAGGTCAATCTAGCCTAACCTAACCTAACCTACTCACAGTACAGGATATTCAGATTAGTACTAATAATGTTTTGCAGGAGGAGGGTTATGACACCCCTTCCCAATGACGGGGGCCCCTGTGGTTGCAGGTGCTACAGGGCCCTTAAACTGGCCCTGTGGGTGGTGATTGGTTCGGTGTGTTTCCTGAGCAGCCAGTCAGCACACTGGGAATGGCAACATACCCAAGAGTTTTTTATATATATAGATTATAATTTCTTACCTGCTTCTTCCTGTGGATTGAGGCAGGGAACAACAACAAATACCAAACACATCATATAACACCAGTTAAAAGATTATATAAAATCAATACATATTAAAGTCCATCTGTAAATACTTTACAAACCATAATTTAAAAATAATCTGAATAGGCTTGCCAGAAGTCAAGCAGTTATTACTGTAGATTTTCCTTCCTGAAATTTTGTCCATTCTTTTATCATAGGGTGGCCAGATGCACAAGAAGATACAGTTGTCCTTCCGTATCCACAGTTTTGGTATGCACAGATTTAAGTATCCACAGCTTGAAAATATTCTTTAAAAATAATCCAAAAAGCAAACCTTGATTTTGCCATCTTATATAGGGGACACCATTTTGCTATGCCATTGCATATAATGGGACTTGAGTATTCATGGATTTTGGTATCCACAGGGAGGGGGGTGTCCTGGAACCAAACCCTAGCGAATATGAAGGGACAACTGTAGTGCTCTTGCACCTTGAATACTAGTGAAATATGAGGGTGGACAGAGTTTAGCCTTGTGAGATCTTTGTTTTTTATTCAAATGCTGAGATCCACCAATCACAACCTGGTGTAAAAGTCATACACTTACATTAAAAAAAAACAGGTCCCAGACCTTGGCCTTGTGTACCAGCAATGAATTGAAGGTTGCAGTCTGACTACCAAAAACTCAATTTCTGGTTACTGAAAGCTTTCTTTATTTCAGCAATATAACTTGGTGTGGGTGAGTGGCACTTTTGTTACTGCTAATTTTAGATAACAGAAATCCTTGCTGTTTTGCTGTAAGTCACGCAAAGATCTATCAGTAAATCTAGTAAATCTGCACCTTTCTGGTATAGAGGAGGGTAGGAACTAGTGAATGAAAATAAAGTTCTGAATTAAGTTTGAAAATTGCCAATGAAGAAAGTATAAATATAAGATTTTAAAAATTAAACCAACCAAAATGTATAAGGTTAATACATTAAACATTACATACTAAAATTCATTAAAAGATTACATACAAGTCTTAAAAACAGCATCAACATTAAAAGCTCAGCCCTAGTCAGTTTGTAAAAGCCTGATGGCATAAAAATGTTTTGGACTTGCCAACAGAAGGAGAGCAAGGACAGGGCCATCCTGGCCTCTCTGGGGAGGGAGTTCCAAAGTTTGGGAGCAGCCACCCTCTCCCTTGTTCCCAACAAATGAGCCTGAGAAGCTGATGGAATAGAGAGAAGTGCCTCCATATGATCCTAAAGCTCTAATGGGCTCATAAAGGGAGATGCAGTCCTTCAAATAACCTGGACCCAAGCTGTATAGGGCTTTATAAGTCAAAACCAGCACTTTGAATTGTGCCCAGAAATGGACTTGCATCCAGTGCAGCTGTTACAACAAGGGAGTTGTGTGCTCCATGTAGCCAACCCCAGTTAACAATGTGGCTGTAGTTCTTTGGCCCAACTGAAGCTTCTGAGCACTTTTCAAAGGCAGCCCCACATAGAGCACATTACAGTAATCCAAACAGGGTGTAACAAAGGCATGTACCATCATGGCCAGATCCAACGTCTCCAGGAATGGGTGCAATTGGTATATTAGCTTTAGCACTCCTTGTCACTACTGAAACATGGGCCTTCAGGCTCAGAACTGAATCCAGAAGTACCCCCAAACTGAAAATCTGCATTTGAAATTGTTGAAATGTCAGCATTGATATCCAGAATTAAGATCCAGTTGATTCTTTAACCAAAGTCTAATTTTCTTGATCTGGACATTTCATGAGACAACATTACTCATTGGAAATTATGATAATGGCCTTGTAAAGCTGAAGGCATTGGAAAAGGAGGAAAACCACAGCCCAGGTGGATTGACTCAATCAAGGAAGCCATGGCCTTGAATTTGGAAGACCTGAGCAGGGCAGTTGGTGACTGGGGCTCTTGGTGGTGACTCAATCATAGTCACCATATATCAAAGCCAACTTGACAATACATACAAAGTGGGGTTTTTTCACTTTTGCAAAACCAATTCTCTTTCTTTACTCCTTGGGTATTAGGACATGACAATGTTTAGATCACAATTCATAAAGAGGGCTTGGGAGAGGGATGATATTTGCACCAAGAGGGTCCTCCTCTTTTCTGCACCAGACACTGGATAGAGGCTCTTCATCTGTCTTGGAAATTTGATGCTCTTAACCTTGGAATTTCTTGCTGGGATCTGAGTGTGAACCAGTACACTAAAGAAAGGGTAAGGAGATGAGATTACAAGGAAGGGGAAAAGGTGAAAAAGGTAAGTGATTTGGGTGAGAAATGGGTTTTTCAAAAATTAGTGCACCTGTTTCCTTCTCTTAAAAGCTCCAAATGGGCCAAGGTGGGGGGAGAGTAAAATGACAAATGGGTTTTGTTACCTTTTTTCTGGTAAGACTGTTAGTATAGTAATGTAATACCAATTAAAATGCCAGTTTAAAACAATTAGTTAAAAATATCCCAAATACAATTAATTTAGCTACTGAACCTATTAACCCATTCCCCACGACTTTGTTTTGACTCTGGTAGAAGGAAAGGTGTTGCATGCACAAGCTTCACCTGCTGAAATTCTCTTTTGCCCAGCCATAAAAAGTGCAGGAGCCCTATCTTTTGCATCTGGCCATCCTACTTGCATGGAGTTTTCCACAAGGTATTTTAATAGATGCTGAGTACACAAGATCTCTTGCAGCTCAGCACTGTCACTCTGTAGAGTAGAAAACCTGTGGGTAGCTATATTGGTCCTTTGGTGTTGGAAAGTTGAAAAATAACAGTAGGGGAAATATGTATATGAATAACTTGTAGGTAGCAAGGTTTTTAGCCTCCCTATCACACTTCTGGAGGCTGCATATTAACTAAAAAGGTGAAGTGAGAAAGAAAGAAAAAAATTGAAATCCAAAAACACCTGACAACTTCAACAGGAAAAAAGAAACCCTTAAAGTAAGCAAAGTTTGACTACCAGTCCTGAAAACACCAAAATCAAAACTCAACACATGCAAACAAACTTCATCCAGGGACAGGGGGATTTCCGGCAAACAATGGACCATTAGCCAAGTAGACACTAATCCTCCTTGCATATCTTCCCACCCTGGGAACTAGACATTCAAATGCACAAATTTACATATCCTCTCCAACTGGGACTCACAGTATATAACCCCCCCACACACACACCCATGCCACCATTCTCTGAAGATGCCAGCCACAGATGCAGGAATAAACTCTTCCAGAACATGGCCTCACAGCCTGGAAAAAACCCACAAAAAACCTAAAGAGAACCCCCCCTCTCAACAAAACAGTCTTCATATTCTAAGAGTTATTGGGGGAAAGAAACACAGAAGAAACACCAGTAAAAATAAGGACAAAATATAATTGGGCCTCAAAAGATGGGGCTTCTTACCGGGCCAAGTGATTACCAGGAACCTGAAGGTGTTTGGGGGACATCATAATTTGGCTATTTATTCAACTTTATATATAAAGCTGAATAAATATGGGACTACTTTAAATACACTGTTTATGACTAGAACGAGGGAGGGGTAGAATTACCTTGAGCTGTTCAAGGACCCTGCAAATAATTTGAAGTTCATCACCCCCCCCAAGCCCCAACCAGCATGGTCAATCAGAACAGATTATGGGAACTCTAATTGCAAGTACTTCCCCACTTCTGCAGAAGATACTGCAGCTATTGACACTGTGCTACATCAGTCCATCACACTACAAGGACTACTAATCCTCAAATTAGCAAAGCTAGTTATGGTCCACTACACTAGTTTTACTCCTATTCCTTACCTTTTGAAGGACCTGTGTGTTTTGCTTAGCATTGGAGACAGAGCCAAAGAACTGCTGGTGTTTATATTTTCAAGCAGGGAATTCCCCACCACACCCTTTTCTGGTAGTTGAGGGTGCAACCTGTATATTTACTTTCTTGGCTGTTACAAACTTCATAGATTATCCAACACGCTCAAATTGGGAACTTTTTTCTTGCAATGTTCTGGGTGTGTCTGTGTGATGTTTGGGGGAACTTGAAAGCTTGCTCACTCCTTTATGACACTTTAGAACCACATAAAACTTAAGAGAGAGTGATTAATGATCAGATCCCCCACTATTAAAGACAGGTTTACAGCAGCCATGGGGCATATGTGTGCATGTAGACTCTGAAGGAGGACAGCTTTAACCCTTCCTCCCCTAGGCTGTCCTTCCTTTATGACACTGCTGTTCCATCCCATGGTGCTAGTTTTCCCACTGGGCAAAATACAGAGGTATTCGTATAATACCTTTTCCTTAGTTAGTCCTGCTAAAAAGATAGTTTTTGATTTTTATTATTTTTTAATACAGCACATAACAGCTGTCTGGCTACAGAAAACAAGCCAGCAACACATCTTGAAATCTGACAGCAACACATCTGACTTGCTCTGCAACACACTGAACACCTTTTTGTAGCCTCCCCCTTTGTAAAAATTTTCATCCAGCTGGGATAATGTTTCTTTGCTTTAGAAAAAGGAGTAGGGTGTTTCCCTAAATACTGAACAATGGCAGTGTTTCACAGCTGTTTCTGTGCTGCTGGAGATCACTCAGTTCAGGGCACCTCTTTCCTTATTTATTAAGGGGTGCTTACTTAGCCTCTGATGCTTGCTGAGATCAGGCTGCTAGCAGTGGGAGAAGCTGAGTGGAGAGGGGAACTGTTGCTTTCTCTTTTAAGTGCCTGACTCATTCTCCAGGAATTCTCCATAGCAGCAGTGGGGAGGAGAGGCCAGGCCCAACTGGACTATGTTTAGTATTTGTGGGCACTAGGCTTGGGTTTGGGGAAGGAAGGGAGGGAGGGACATAGTGGTTGCAACAGCATCAAAGCTCCAGAGCAGAACCGGAACTGGCAGTTAGGTTACACGTCTGCCAAACAATGCCCCTAATTAATTTATAAAAGTCCTTTGCCACAAGAATTGTGAAAACAGCAATGAGTTTTAACTGCTTTAAAAGGGGCTTAGGCAAATGTATGGAGGATGGATAGGCCAGCAGTCAATGTTTCTGAATGCCGGTGCCTGGAAGGTGACAACAAAGGGCTGTTTGCTTTGATACTCTCTTTATATGATCTTTCCAGAAGCATCTGGTTGTCCATGGGTGGGAATGAGATGCTGGGTTCAATGGGATTGTGAGCCAATCCAGCAGGTCTTTTCTTGAATGTGTTCATGTAGTTAAATGCACTCTAGTCACAGCAAAGGCTGTTTCAAGCTGCCTCTGTGAGGCAACCATACTCTATGCCAGGGCTGGGAAACCTTTCCCTCTGAAGATGTTTTGGATGACAACATGCCCACAATTGCTGTTGGCCATAGTGGCTGGGGCTTCTGGAAGCAGAAATCCAAAATGTCTGTAGGACCAAGGGTTCCTAACTCCTGATCTACGGGTAAGCACATCAGTAACAAGGACCATAGCTGAGGGACTGAATAAGGTCTGAACACTTCAGTTTCTGCAGTCAATCCCAGGAAAAGCCAAACTTGTGCCTTGCAGTGATTAGTGCTGTCAATAGCTATTGGTTATGATATCTATATACCAGGTCCAGTGATGCCTTCAGTATTGTAAGGAACATGAGTGGAAAGGTGAAGGTGCTACAGTAGAACCCCATATCCACTAATTCAATTATCCATGGGACACAAAACAGCACACTTATCATAAAGTCTTCCTAGAAAATGTGTCCTCTCTAGCCATTTTCTAGGTCCTCCAAGGCAACTCTATGGTATTTTACACCAGAAGTCCCATTATTTTCAATGGCGTTCACTATTATCCATGGTTTTCAGTATCCATGCCCCCCCAAACCAATCCCCAGCGGATAAGGGGGCCCTACTGTATTACATTCATTATATCCAATGGGCTTCATAGAGGGATACAGTTATCCACTGTGGTAACAGAATGCTGGATTAGACAGGCCTTTGATCTGAGTCAGCAGAGCTTTTCTTATGAACTTTTAATCAAAGGATGCTAAGCTTCCTGGTCACTGAGGAAAATCCTTTTGCTCTGCTATGAGAGAGCTCTCTTTCTCCCTCACACACACTGTAATGCCCGTTTCAACAAGTTATAAGTGCTCACCTAGTACTAAAGCACAACATTGATTTATAGTAGAATTGGACATCTCATGAAGAGGTAGGATTGGGCAGCTAAGGTACGCCCCTCACCTATGGTCTGCAGGCTAGGAAAAACCCCCACAAAGTTATTCCCAAGAATTCAAAATCTACAAAAGAGTGATACCATTATTGATAGGTTTATAACCACACCACCACGAAGACTGCAGGTTTATTTTTAACATCCTTATACAACAGATACGGGCTGCTGTAGGATATATTTCAGAGGAAGGAACTGGCAAAACCACCTCTGATTATTCCTTGCCTAAGAAAACCCTATGAAATTCATGGATCACTATAAGTTGGCAGCCACCTTGAAGACATAGAAACACTCACTCTAGATGGTTTACAAAACAACTGGATATTTCAGAGTATTTAAAAATCTATTAATACAATACAGTATATGAAGGATTTGGGGTTTTGTTGTATTTTGCTGCATGACCAACACAACTACCCCTAAATACGTTTCCAAGAATTCAAGTTGCTCAGCACTAAGTGGTGGAGTTCAGCCTATATTATTCTATCTCAATCCATGTTGGAAAGTGTATGTAGCTGTATCAATCTAGTTCTTAACACCTATTGCACCTTTACATTTTCTTATGTTGTTTTAGATTATATACCATTAACAGGGACACTGTGACAGAGAAGTCAGGTTCCACAGAATTTTCTTAGAAGCCAGGCAAGTTATTTGTAACTTGGAAAACCCTGGAAAGCAGCTACTCCACTTGAACCTAACATGCAGACTATAAAATGAGACACAGGTGGCTCTTTTAGTGACAAATGGTTTAAATGCCACCTAGATCAAGGGTAGACAATTGTGGCTTTCCAGATGTTGGGCAGCTCCCATAATCCTTCACTGGCAAGAGCTGATGGGACCTGCAGTGCAACAAAATCCATAGGGCCACACCTTGCTGACCTCTGCCCTAACTGTTTTGGCCATGATGAAACTGGTATTGAGGACATGCTGTTAATTTTATAATACTGGAGTACGGAAAGGGAATGGGTGTATGATTAAAAAGACGTTGAATGGATGCACATCACCACTAAGGCTGCAGTTTTACTTTTAACGTCCTTATACCCTAGGTCAGTGGTTCTTAACCTGTGGCCCATGGAGGGGTTCATGATCTCCTCTCATAGGGGGTCCTTGAAGGTTGTTCAGCCTACCTCCTCCTTGTAGTGGAGTGGCCACATGATAGGGGCAAAGGCAAAGGCTGGCTGGCTTGGCCTGCTTATTGCCATTCAATCTGTTCCAGCCACAAGCTTGCAGGAAGAAGCAGGAAAAAAGACTTCCCTCTTCCTCCAGTGCCTCTGAGGGAAGGTTTAATGGATGGTACTGTATAAATGTGCTGTTTTAAATCTTAGGTTAAGTCTAGGGGGTCTGCGACAACAAGAGCTATTTAAAGGTGGTCCCTGGTAAAGAAAAGGTTAAGAGCCACTGCTCTAGGTAGTTTACAAAACCACTGGATATTGCAGGGTGTTTTTTTAAAATATAAAAAAATCATACAATATACATGAAGGTGCACTGCTTCCATCAACTCCCCCTGTAAAAGCGGTATAGGACCAGCACCTATGGCTCCTATGGGGCTTTTCCTCCCGATGGTTTTCCGAGGGACGCTGTAACCCTCTTGGAGGATGGCTGGGTGGCTGGGAGAGGCGCACCGCGGGCTGGAAAGGCGGCTGGGCGCCCTCCCTTTTCTCCTCCTCCATCCCTCCAGGAGGGCGCACGGTGCCAGAGCCCGGGCAGTTCGCTCTGGTCCGGAGGCCTCTCCCCCTTCGGCGGGCAGCCGGGCTGAGGGCTGGCGGCCGGTCCCTCCCTCCCTCGCTCCCTCCCTCCCCGGGCTGGGTGTTTGTTTGTGCCATGCCCACCGCCCTGGCCTGACACTCAAGCTCTTCGGCCATTCGCCCTAAATAGAAGCTGGCCCGGCATGGAGCGAGAGGCGGCGGCGGCCTTGCAGCAGGTAAGGACCAAGCCAGCGTTGGCTAGCAGGAGGCAAGGGCAAGAGCCACGCCGGCCCCGGCCAGCCCGAGGGGGCTCGTAGTAGCTGCGCCTGGAGGCCACGTTCCCGGGGAGCCGTCCGGCAGCCACAAAGGGCGCCCCACAGCCCCGCCCGGCCGCCCAGTCCGGGGTTGAGTGAGAAGCAGGCGTTTTCCACGCTGCAGGGCTGAAACCAGAACCCTGCCTCCCAAGGCCAGGGGTTTAGGGGCCTGGACCGTTTTGATCACAAAGAGGAGAGGTTTTCTGAGCACGTGCAGAGCGCCGGGGGTTTCTCCGCGTTCTTTTCCTTCTGGGAGGTGTGACGTCGGTGCGGGCTTAGCCCTTCCAGCACTTTTCTGTTAGAAAAGATGTCCCGGCCCACAATCTCTCATGTCTCCATCGCCTCCTCCACTGGTTGTGCGCGCTCTCTCTCCGCCCCTAAATGCCCCGCTTCCCCGGTATAACCGATTGTTTTCTGGAAATAGTGGAAACTATTTTGAAGCAATTTGCATCTCAGCAGGAGGGACCGCATTGGTACATCTGGACTGGAAAATCGGGGGAAAGTGCCGCGATTAAGAGGGAAGATCTCGTTTAGTATTAAGAACACCAACCAGGCGGAGTAGAGAAACCAGGAATATCCTGGCCTCTCATGCCCCTGATTTGAACTCCTGGCATCTAATTTCTGTCTAGGTAGGAATTCTGACTCCCAGCCTTCCAGTCCAGAAAGATTTATTTTATCCTAGCTGGAACTCCAAGTAGAGCCTTTTTTACAAGGTAGATCTGCCCACTCTGACCTGGACTGCTAAAAATGTTTTGGCTTTAGCTGGAGATCATCCATTGAACAGGGGGTTGGACTAGATGTCCCAGGAGATCCCTTCCAGCTCTTTGACTCTAAATTGATATATTAATGAAATCTGTATGTGTTTCCATAAAATAACAAGTGCAGGGAGAAGATACCTTGTTTTTAGGTGATGGAAGCACATATCATGCAACAAGCTCTATTTCAGAAAAAGCATTTAATATGGAAGAGTGTCTCTGGTAAGATGGAGCCTATCCCAGATACCCATTTGCATGTTTTATAAATGCAGTATTTTTTAACCAATGAATCATAGCATTTAGGGCTTTTAAAACACAATCTGTGATCGCTTGGGGAAACCTTCAGAGTGATCAAAATATTTTAATTGATTAATCCCACTGACCAAATGTTGCCGCTCTGGATGAACTGACCTTCAATTTAGTGACAAAACCCATTCCTATTTGGACATTTTCAGATGGGGCCAAATACTCCTGTTCCTGCCCTGCCACCTCCATTCCATCCTCTCCCTCCCCTTGCTGGCAGGTCGTAATTACGACCAGCAAATGAAATCCTGCTGATTCTCTGCATGGCCAATTTAAAAAAAACAAACCCAAATGTTAAAACTGAAAACAAAGCACAAAAACACAGGGAAAAAAATATAACCTGGGGAGGGGGAAAAAGGGGTATCACTTACCTGGATGTCCCGATTGTGCCCGGAAGTGCTGGGAACAGACCTCCCCCCAGCGGCTGTCATCTCGTAACAGAAACCAAGTTCCTTTCCCCACACCGCTGATTCCATGACAGACACGGAATGGGTGTTCTATTCACAATGTTTCATCATGAATAGAATACTCCGGGAGCAGCACGGGGGCAGGACGGAACGGGTCGACGTCATCTGAAAGGGGGACCCTTTCTCAACCCTGTTCGTGCCTGCCACGGAATATTGAGCCCATCTAAAAATCTCCTTTGACTCTTTCTGTCTTGAAGGCAAGGGCCTTTCATAATATTGATGTCAATGTTTGCCAACTGGCTTCCTGCTTCCCCTCAGGTCCCAGGGCCAACCTGACCTCAGCAGGCATTTGCTGAGCCATCCAGGGAGAAAGAATGAGTGAAAAGAAGGAGGGTGTTGAATAGTGTGTGTCTCTTCTAAAATCCTCCAGGATGAACCAGAGTATTACGCCTTTAGTTACATATGCACAGCATTCACCTCTCTTGGCAGGGGGCTTCTTCCTGGAATGTTCTGCTGTGCCTGACTGTTTTCTCTTGCATTTGTTTCCTGCTGTACCTGTACCTTGTGGTTGGGAGCATTGTTTTATACACTATTGCTGCCTAGGTTCTGAAATGAATGGACAGCTTCTACTGCCTGGTCCTTCTGCCCTTCCTCTACTCTTCCACTTTATGTGAACAATATAATTCAGCCTTCCCTGATCTGGTGCTTCTACATCTGTTGGGACTATAACTGCCATCACCAGCCAGCCAGTATTTTTTTTTAAAAAAATGCATTTAATTTGAATTAGATTTATGGTAGCTTACTGTTGGGGACTTAGGTTTCCCCTTTCAGCGTAGTATTCCCACAGGAAATGCTCCAGACTTGTAGCGTCCACTGCTCAGATCCTAAAAGCTGAACTCTTTTGTACATTGAGCATGGGCCATAGAGAGCCCCTGTTTAACACTGTCCATTTCTGTTCCACAGGCATTACCACTGAGCAATGGTCTTCAGCTTCAGGAAGCAGGTGGGTAGTATGCTGGCTTTGCCTGCATCTGGTGGAGTGACCACTCCCAAGTACAGACTTCACTGCCTGCCAGCCACCACACTCCTGATGTCTGTGCCAGGGGATGGCTTTGGATGTTAACTGCCTGTTTTGGGGTGTCTGCAAAAACTGCTAATCCATAACAGCACAATGTAATACGTACACAGTTTGGGACATTACGCACTCCTTCATGGTTCTGCTGTTTGCTTCATTTAGCTAGGATGGTGCCTTTCAATCTAAGCAATTGTTTCAATCGTTATTCTAGACTTGGGGGGTCTTTCCCAGTACCCAGGTGCCATTGTCCTTGTTATTGTACTATGGGGGATCCTAGTTCCGATGGAGTTGGTGCCATCATATGCAATAAACAGATAATTGGAACAGAATCTGGGAGACCTGAGTCCAAAATTCAGACTCGTTCCCAGATTACCCGTCACCTCAATATTTTCCAGCCTCTGTTTTCTATGTTAGATGGGCATAATGGCAACCTACCTCACAGGGTTGTTGTGAGGATACTTAATAAAGATTATATCAATAAATAAACACAGAAATGTATTAATAAAGGTACAGGCCCCTTTGGATTGGTTCTATTTTTCTAAGAAATCAGTTAGCCCACACCCTCAACTTTCAGTTTATCCTCGACTGCAAGGACTGGGAATGTTGACTGCAGCTCCCCCTCATCTCTCAACCCTTGACCTTGCATTGTAGGGCTGAGGAGAGTTGCAATTGGTGACATCTGGAGGGCAACATATTCTCCACCCCTGTTCTGCTGTAAATTTTTGCAGATGTGTTCATCTGTTCAGTTTGGGCCCCTGCTAAAATCAGAGAAGGCTTATAGACTAACTGAAATCACTGTGCACTCATGTCTGTATGTCTTGTCATTAACCAATGGTTGTAAACAATGAACTAATGTGTGTGTGTGTGTTTTGTTATGCAGGGCAGGGCAGGTGGGTGGAGAGGGGAAATGACTACAGCCAGTGCACTTGCTGCCTGTGTAATCCATGGGTTGTTCAGTTCACCAAATGAATGCCTGCGATCTGCGGAAGGGACATTTGTGTCAGTCTAAAGGTCCAAGATGATTTAAATGTTTCACCTACCAAAAGGCTTTTGGTGTTTGCATTTGCAATGCTTCCCCTTGCCCACTAGGCCCCCTTAAGGAATCTGCCTTGGAAGCCAATGCTGTAGTGCTGGAGGCCAAAGACCAGATTACAGAGGGCAAAGATGCCAAGCTGAATGGGATGTCAGATGGCCGGAGCAGGAACTGTGATCCTGAAGTTGTTGTGCAGGGTGCCAAGGCAGCAAGTTGGGATAACAGAGTGAGAGAACTGACCACTGAGACTGCAAACACAAAGGCCAAAGAGTTGGATGGAGCTGAAAGCAGTGGTGGGCCTGAAGCCACAGGCACAGACAGTAAGCAAATGAAGCTGAGGGAAAAGGAGGACATGATGCTGAGAGCGAGGAACGATGACAGGGAGGCCAAAGCAACAGCACTGGGTGGCAAAGATGCCAGTCAGCATAGCCAAGGACCAGACCTGGATTCCAAAGCAGAAGCAGCAGCAACAGCAGAAGCCACTCAGCTTGAAGAGAGTAGCAAGGAAAGTGATGGGGAAATCATTTCTCTTGACTGTGAAATTCTCGGCTTTGGCCCTGACATTGACTTCTTGGGCCCAGATGCTGAGCTCTACATGCAGTTTATGCGGAGCCACCGCTGTTATGATGCCATCCCCACCAGCTCAAAACTGGTAGTATTTGACACCACCTTGCAGGTGAGGGGGATGTGGGAGCAAGTGTGCATGCAGAGGTGATGGGGTGTGTGTAGAATCTGAGGATTTTAATGTCTGCCATCAGCCAAGAGACTGAGTTTCTTACAAATTTTACAGCGTCCCATGAAAGGTCTGACTTACCCATGTGCACAGCTCTGCTTCCTCCTTTACAGCCTTCTCTCTTTCTCTTAAAAACAATCACAAACACTGTGAAGTCGAAGGCTTGCACGGCTGGCATCCATAGATTTTCCTTGGGTTTTTTTCCGGGCTGTGTGGCCATGTTCTGTAATAGTTTCTTTCTGACGTTTCGCCTACATCTGTGGCTGGCATCCTCAGAGAATGGTTGGGTAGGTGTGTGTGTGTGGAGCTTATATGCTGTGAACCCCTGTAGGGGAGTATATGTAAATTTGTGTAATTGAATGGTTAGTTTCTGGGTATAGAAATGCAAGGCTCGTTAGTGTCTGTTTGGCTAATGGTTGGTTGGTGGGCCATTATCTGCTGGAAATCCCCCTGTCCCTGGGTGGAATTCTTTTATAAGTGTTGAGTTTTGATTCTATTGTATTTCAAAACTGGGAGCCAGATTTTGTTTACTTTTAAGGTTTCTTCTTTCCTGTTGAAGTTGTCCAGGTGTTTGTGGATTTCAATAGCTTCTCTGCATTCTGACATGATAGTTGTTGGCCTGGTCTAGAATTTCTGTGTTTTCAAATAGCATTTTGTGTCCAGGTTGGTTTATAACATGTTCTGCTACTGCTGATTTTTCTGGCTGGCCCAGTCTGCAGTGTCTCTCATGTTCCTTGATTCGTGTTTGCACACTGCGTTTAGTGGTCCCTATGTAAACTTGTCCACAGCTGCATGGTATGCGGTAAACTCCTGCAGCTGTGAGAGGGTCTTTTTTGTCCTTTGCTGAGCGTAACATTTCTTGATGGAAAAAGAGAAGGAAGGAACACTGTCATTCTTGGATGTCCTAGTCATCCGCAACCCAAACCAAGTTAGGCCACAGTGTATACAGACCCCCCCCCAGACAGATACCTACACAAGAAGTCCAATCATCACCCAGGACAAAAAAGAAGCACAATAAAAATTGGTAGACCATGCAAAAAGGATCTGCGAACCCCACTACCTGGAGAATGAACTGAGGCAAATAAACTGGGCCCTACAGGCTATTGGTTACTCCAGATCAGACATCACAAGAGCAGCCAGACCCAGAAAAAACCACAAGAATGAAGAAGAAAAACAGCCACCCAAAGGGAAGGCATTTTTACCATACATCAAAGGAGTCACAGACAGAATAGGGAAACAGATGAGGAAACACAACCTCCAAACAATCTATAGACCAACAAAAAAAAATCCAAGAAATGCTACCCTCAGTGAAGGACAAAAGAGACCCTCTCACAGCTGCAGGAGTTTACCACATCCCATGCAGCTGTGGACAAGTTTACATCGAGACTACTAAACGCAGTGTGCAAACACGAATCAAGGAACATGAGAGACACTGCAGACTGGGCCAGCCAGAAAAATCAGCAGTAGCAGAACATGTTATAAACCAACCTGGACATAAAATGCTATTTGAAAACACAGAAATTCTAGACTAGGCCAACAACTATCATGTCAGAATACACAGAGAAGCTATTGAGATCCACAAACACCTGGACAACTTCAACAGGAAAGAAGAAACCTTAAATGTAAATAAAATCTGGCTCCCAGTTTTGAAATACAATAGAATCAAAACTCAACACTTATAAAAGAATTCCACCCAGGGACAGGGGGATTTCCAGCAGATAATGGCCCACCAACCAACCATTAGCCAAACAGACACTAACGAGCCTTGCATTTCTATACCCAGAAACTAACCATTCAATTACACAAATTTACATATACTCCCCTACAGGGGTTCACAGCATATAAGCTCCACACACACACCTACCCAACCATTCTCTGAGGATGCCAGCCACAGATGCAGGCGAAATGTCAGAAAGAAACTATTCCAGAACACGGCCTCACAGCCTGGAAAAAAACCCAAGGAAACACTTGTTATATCCAGAGCTTGGAATGGTTCCTTTTTTGGGATTACAGCTCCTAGAATTCCCCAGCCAACATAATGAGTGGGCATGTTTTCTGGGAGATTCTTGGAGTTGTAGTGAAAAAGGTACCTTTTCCCCAGCTCTGCTCACAGCCAGTAAACAAAATAGTGTGAGACTGTGCAGAGGAAAGGGTGGGAAGAGATTTCATTGTGAGTGGTTGAGGTAATCTAGCTAGCAGGAAGCAAGTTAGGTCCCATCCGCTCACTTGCACCTTCTGCTTGAACAGAAGCAGAGGGTGCAATTTGGTCTTATAACATGATATTATAAGTAGACGGGAATTCAGTGTAGGTGTCTCCCTAGGCATCCTTGCACAGTTGGGTCTCTTTACTTCTACACAATTATGAATTCCACCATTCATATGGAATCCTGGGGTTTGTAGTTTAGTGAGACATTACAGCTCAATGCCTGGAAATTCTGAGTACTCATCTCTAAAATGCAAATTTCAAAATTTCATAGACTTGAACTATGGAAGATACAATGGACCCATAGGACTATAAATATGTGTGAAAGGGCCTCTGTTCCTTGCTATAATGCCAGAGACTTGGCTTTATACTAGACAAGGTATGGGAGTGGAGAACATACCTTCCAACTGGGTCAATTTAACACAGATATTCCCAATCAATCCTGTGGCCCACTTTTTCAGCTGCCTCTAAAAAGTGCCACTTTCCCCCTTTATCCTTAATTTATTTCACTTGCAGGAAATTGGTTTCAAAGTGCAAAAGTAGTTTGCATTCAGTTAACTCAGCAAGGAGGAGAGGAGAGGATTGGGTGCAATCTTGCCCTTCCCAGTAGACTCAGGCAAAAGCAAACTGCTGCCACATTTCCTAGCGTGTGTGTTCTTCCTCATGTTGCTTGGCCCCATGTGTTCTGGGTTTCATCTGTGAAATATTGGAAGGTATGGGACAAACAGAATTCTACTGGCAGAGATGCAGAATTCAGTGGAAGTGTGAAGGCTACAGTCTACCGTTCCTACTGCAAGTCTCTTTGCTCTCCCATAGCCAGCTCTGGAGAGCTGGGAAACTCTCTTAGGCCTGTTTTTGAGAAGTGCAGAGGGCTACAGTGGGGAGGGGAAGAAAGTTTTGTTGTGATCACCAGCACAAAATTGTAATTATGGCCAAATATTGTTATGCGTATCTGGATTTTTCCAGGCTTCTGGATTGTTCACAATTCTGGCTCCTAGGCCAGATGCAGCTACAGACAGGCAGGCAGGCAGGCAGGCAGACAGGCAGACAGACAGACAGACACACACACACACACACAGAGAGAGAGAGAGAGAGATGATATTCAGGCAAGTGGCCACATGTTCTTTTCTCTCTCTCCAGATTAAGAAGGCCTTCTTTGCCCTGGTGGCCAATGGGGTGCGAGCTGCCCCTCTCTGGGACAGCAAGAAGAAGTGTTTTGTGGGTAAGTGATGCAGTGGAACAGGCTCAGGATAGTGTGTTATCTGTGAGGAGACAGGCAGTGAAGGTTGGGCACTGGAAAGAGGGAAGGATGAACTATGGCTGAGGGGGCTCATTGGATCTGGAAGTCCTTCAGACTAGACAAGGGATGTCCATGAAAGCAAAATTTGAATTCTGAGGGTGGCTTATTAAGAATTGTGTCAACAGCCCAGGCCTGGCTCTGACTCATGAAACCTGCTCCATTGAGGCCTGTCATGCCTGGTGCTTCAGCTATTCCCGTCGGTGTGCTCTCTCTTCTTTTAATCTCTTCATGCAGGTATGCTGACCATCACTGACTTCATTAACATCCTACATCGCTACTACCGATCCCCTCTGGTGAGTTTCCAAGACTTCCGCCTGCTTCTCAGATCTGTCATGAAACAACTTCCAGTACCTCCCACTCAATTATCAGAGCCTGGACTTACTTAAAAACACCCACAAATTTCTTCTCACAGAATGCCTGAAGCCAAAAAAGTAACTTTCCAAGCTGTGCCCACTCTGCACAGTGGGGCTGGGGAGAGGATTGTCAGAAAAGGACAGCAAAATGGTTGGTGGTGGTGGGAAACCATTTAAGTCCATGTGGCAGGTGGGAGCTGTTTGGAACCCTAGAGTCCCAAGAGCCATGCCAGCAAAGCTGTCAATTTGGAGAGATATTTTGAAATGCAAAACCAGAGGCATAAATAGGGCACAATCAGACAAATTCTTCACAGAGTCGGGAGACAGCCCTCCCTTTTGGCAATTATTTAGTTTGAAATATTTGTTAAGAAAATAAATCATTTATTTAAAAATGGTTCCAAACATCCCAGAAGCTGATCAGTTTAATTTCACTGGGACTCTTTCTTAAAATAAATTGAAGTATATGTAACCCTAGTACAGATGGATTTACTGTCCCAGGAGAAAATGTGCTGTTCTGTTGGGCAAAGTGGAATAACTGAGTTGGAAGGCCCTGCAGTCTAATTTTCAGCCAACCCAGGAAATCTGCTGCTCCAACATCCACATGAAGCAGTCACTCATCCTCTACTTAATAACTTCTAACAAAGAAGAGTCTACCACCTTCTGGGCTACTTTGTTCCACTGTCAAACAACCCAAACTATCAGGAAATTTGAATGTTTAGTCAAAGTCCTCATCCTTGTACTTTAAACCTTTTAGAGTCAAACCCAAATAGATTCCACATTTGTTTCATTGTCTATGTGACAGCCCCTCAGATATTTGAAACATGGCTTTCATATCTTTAAGAGCTATAATTTCCTCAGTGTGCCTTGTCCATTCACCAATGCAGATCTTAACTATTCCACTTTGTCATTGTGTTTGTTATTGCTGTGACCAGTTCTTTTCCTGGTAGCCAGGCTGGTCCTGGTACCAGGTTTGTATTCAAAGTCTTACCAGCTTGGTAGAACTGCCAGAGCTTTTGCTTCACTGGAGCAGCCTTCAAGAACTCAAGCTTACCTCCTAGCCATGATGAAACAGTGGAGTAGGCTCATCTTAATTGTTTCTTGTTTGGGCTCAACTTACCCAAGTGTTCGACTAATTGAAATACTACATCGCCCATATCAAGCTCAGGATCATTACCTTTTGGGAGTGACTTACGATGATGTCTCTTCCCTTTCATCACCTGATTTTGTGCCATTTTAGGTTCAGATATATGAGATTGAGGAACACAAAATTGAAACATGGAGAGGTAAGGAGGGCACCGCTAGGGGGAGTGATGTGTGCATGAATGCAGTTGAACTCCATTAAAAATATTGACATAAATGGGCAATGAATTGACACCTCTTCCCTGCTGTGTCTAGGTGTGTATGTTTGTATCTGTCTCTGTGCGTTTAGACTGTTTCTTCCTTAATTCATGTGTCCTAAATTGCTGGTGTTCTCTCTGGTTTCCACACAAAGGATTAAAGCTTCAGGGTTCCCCCACTCCACCTCCTGTTGTGTTCTGGTGAGGTTGTGGGTTCTCCTGGCCTACTGTTTGTTTGTGTTTTGTCATTAGTTCTTTCTAGAGATGGCCTGTGTTTCTTTCCCAGTGCCAACTGTATAGACTAACATGTACCATAATAGCTAAATTGTTCCTGGAGGTAGAAAGAGGCAGGATAACTGCTTGTCTGCCACTATCTTAGATTTTTTTAAAAAAAAAAATAACAAAGAAGATAAACAGTGTAGATGAGGCCTCTCAAACAAACACAGAGTGTCCTGTCATCAAGAAAGGAGAGAAACAGCAGCTGCTAAATTTGCCTTGTCTGCTCAACCACTATTTGACACTGTTCTTCTGATTTTGTTGCCTTGAGTTTACCTATATGCTGGGTTTGGAAGGAGCAAGTTATAAATAATAGAGTCACTGGTAATGAGTTACTTTTGGAGGGCAGCAAGGGTAGAATGGATCTGTATGCAGAAATTCATAGAATCATAGAATTGTAGAGTTGGAAGAGACCACAAGGGCCATCTAGTCCAACCCCCTGCCACGCAGGAAATCACAATCAAAGCATCTCTGACAGATGGCCATCCAGCCTCTGTTTAAAGACCTCCAAGGAAGGAGACCCCACCACGCTCTGAGGGAGTGTGTTCCACTGCTGAACAGCTCTTACTGTCAGAAAGTTCCTCCTAATGTTGAGGTGGAATCTCTGTTCCTGGAGCTTGCATCCATTGCTCTGTGTTCTAGTCTCTGGAGCAGCAGAAAACAAGCTTGCTCCATTCTCAATGTGACCCCCCTTCAAATACTTAAACAGGGCTATCATATCACCCCTTAACCATCTTTTTTCCAGCCTAAACATACCCAGATACCTAAGTCTTTCCTCATAAGGCATAGTTTCCAGACCTTTCACCATTTTAGTCACCCTCCTCCGGACACGCTCCAATTTGTCAATATCCTTTTTGAATTGTGGTGCCCAGAACTGGACACAGTTTTCTAGGTGAGGCATGACCAAGGCAGAATAGAGTGGCACTATTACTTCCTATGATTTAGACACTATACTTCTATTGATGCAGCCCAAAATCGCATTGGCCTTTTTAGCCGTCGCATCACACTGTTGACTCATGTTCATCTTGTGGTCTACTAGGACTCCTAGATCCCTTTCGCATGTAGTCTCGTTCAGCCATGTCTCCCCCATCCTGTATCTATTCATTTTGTTTTTCCGCCCTAAGTGCAGTACCTTACATTTCTCCGTATTGAATTTCATTTTGTTAGCTTTGGCCCAGCTCTCCATTCTATCCAGGTCATTTTGAATTTTGATCCTGTCCTCTAGGGTATTAGCTGCTGCTCCAAATTGACATAAAGAGCGGCATCTAATAAATAAATGTTTTCTAGTTATTTTCAAAACTTATTTAAAAGGGCATTTTAGTGCATTTTGATAAGAGTTTCTCAAGCTTTATGGTATTCTCTTATCAGTTCTAATTATAACTGGATATAATTAAAGGGCAGTGAAATTAATAACATAAAAACAACAATAATAACAATAGCAATAAGAAAAATATTGAAGTTATAAGAATCAGTGGAAGGTTAGCTATCTCATTTTCAGCTAATTGACATCATCTAAGACACTTCTCATAGACCTTGCTTCCCATGTGAAGGATCGAAACCCAATCGTTTTTTTGTTTTCTATTTTACTATCAATAATCCGGTTCCAGAGGAATATCTCAATCCCTTTGCTGAATCCCCCCATTTCCAAGCCCAGTTCCCCTCTTATGCCTGCTGCAGCATAAGAATACTTTTTCTTTTCCTTTTGGGTGTTGTAGGTATTTTTTTGGACAGCCGGCATCTTAAGCTGATTGTCACAGAGCAGGAGAAAAACTGAACTAAGTTTTGGAGAAAGTTTCCAACAGTTTCTTTTTGTTTTTAACCTTTCCCCCTTCCCTTCCTCTTTCTTTTGCTCTTTCATTTTTCAACAAGCATATATAGTTTGATGAAAGAAGCACAATGTAACAGATAACAGCTGCTGGAGAAAATATATGCCTCCCAAACATATGCCCATCCATACTGGTGTTAGCAGATGATTGGTGTCCACATTTTTTAAAATAAAATGCATTGCAGGGAGCTGTAGCATGGAAATTTGCCTTTCTGCAGAGTAAAATGAACAACCACCACAGACACAGGCTTCTCCCTTGCCTATTCCAATTTCTGAGCTGTTTTCAGTCTACATGGTACAGACAGGATGGGCCATGGTGTATGATGTCTGATTTGGTGTCCTCCAGATATGTTTTATAATGGCTTCTATCATTCCCAGCCAGCATTGTGCTAGCTTCTCAGATCTCATGGCTGTGCTAGCTGAGGATGATGGGAGATGCAATTGAACACCTCAGGTTAAAGAAGGCTGATCCCAAGCTAGTATATGCCAACATGGATATAAACTCATCATCCTAAATTGGTTGGAAGCCAAAACTAACTTCCTTGGCCAAGTTTGTTTTCCAGATGATAGCTTAGTACTCAATCTTAGCTAGGTGTTCTCACACCCTGCCAAGGATGGAAGTTATATACCTTATTCAGCTCCTTTCCTTTCTTCCCAGAGGTGTATTTACAAGGTTCCTTCAAACCCTTAGTGTGCATCTCCCCGAATGATAGGTAAGTCATCGCACCCCTTCTGTAGACAGGTGGGAATGTGGAGGTACCCTTTCATTCTGTAGAGGTTGGCCAGCACCCCAGCTCTTCCCACAAGTTGCCCATTGCAAATATCCCACTGTGTTGGATGTTGTCAAAGCTATGCTGTCCTATGCTTGTCAAAGGAAATGGAGGGGTGTTTGGGGGGGTTAAAGAGAGACATCTGGCTTAAGAAGGGGAGACAGAGATGACCCAAAAGCATGAGCACAGGGCAGGGTCATAGTAAGCTGTGCTGCTTCTTGGTAACCCCATTCCTTGAATGCTATATACCTTACCTGTGCTGAGAACCCAGGTGCCTGGGTACTGTGGTTGCCAGCTTTGTACCTTTAGTAGCTACCCAATAGGCAGTAAAGAGTGAAGCCTTTACGCTTCATCTCTGCTAGGAAATGGTCCACCTGTTGCTTTCTCACTTGTGAGACAACTCACAATGGTAATTGTAATAATGGTAATAACCTTTGTCAGCAACAGGTGGCAGCCTTAGCTGTTTCTGAATCCTTACCCCTAAACCCCATGTTAAAACTATTTTGTATGTCATAATGCCAATAATGGCATTGGCAAACAGATCTTCTGGGGTATTAATTGTCTGATTATGGGGAGGTCTCTGAGCCAGGCCCTGGGCATATCACAACAACATGCCCCCCTTTTCTTGCCCCCTTCTCTAGCCTCTTTGATGCTGTTTATTCCTTGATAAAGAACAAGATCCACCGGCTGCCTGTGATTGAGCCCATCTCAGGGAATGTCCTTCACATCCTGACACACAAGCGTATCCTCAAGTTTCTGCATATCTTTGTGAGTATCCAGTAGATTGGATTGTATAGGAAGCCTTGATGTCTTGGCAGTCCAATACTTGTTTGATGTACTGGCTGCCCAATATGTGATGTCAGCAGAGTGACATAGGCAAAAACAGCAGGTACTTGTCCGCAAGGAGTTCAAGAGACAATACAGTAGTGGGGAGGGAGCAAAGGAGGGCCATGAATGTGAGCATAGGCAGTTGCATGTTTGTGTCTTCAACTTACCTGTTGACTTATGGTGACTCTATGAATTTCCTAGAGTTTTCATAGGCAAGGAGTACTCCAAGGTGGTTTGTCATCGTTTTCCTCTGAAATTTAGCCTAAAGGACCTAGTATTCCATACAAGTACTAATCAAGAGCAGATGGAATCTGATGCAAAGTTGAAGGCTTTCACGGCCGGCATCCATAGATTTTCATTGTTTTTTTTCCGAGCTGTGAAGCCTTGTTCTGGAATAGTTTCTTTCTGATGTTTCGCCTGCATCTGTGACTGGCATCTGTGGCACCGATGCAGGCGAAACGTCAGAAAGAAACTATTCCAGAACACGGCCTCACAGCCTGGAAAAAAACCAAGGAAAATCTATGGAATCTGATGCCTTCAGGGTATTTAAGCCTCACATATTTAGTTACATGTCCTTAAATTGTAGTTATAGTTGGAACTGAGTATATGGAGGATAAGTCATGTGGAAAAAGGTGGGTTTCTGATGTGGGACTTGAAAGAAAAAAGAGATGACTTTGGGTATACAGAATCACAGACTTACAGAGTGGTTAGGTTCTTTCATGATCATCTAGCCTGATCTACTATGACTCAGTCACTAAGGGCTTGTCTACACAAGGGGAAAAAAGGTACACCTCCCCCCGAATCTGGGGCGAAAAGGCCACATGACATGCAGCCTTATCCCTGAATCTGGTGCAATAAGGCCAGATGACGTATGGCCCTATCAGCACCAAACCTGGGGTATACCACCTTTAATCTGGGTTTTAAAAACTCAGTTTGCTCTGTAGTTTGCTGGAAATGCCAGTGTTTCCTATAGTCTGAACAATGGATCTGTCCTGGACTCGGGGGTGGGGAGGCAGGACAGATCACTGCCTGGCAGACAATGACATAACCCCCACCCACTCCTACCTAGCCATTCTCTGAAGATGCCAACCATATCTTCAAAGTAAACTCTTCCAGAACCCGGCCCCACAGCCTGAAAAAATCCATGAAAAACCTAATGACATTTCCCTCAATGTCTGGGCCAGAAACTGGCCCAGATTGGTGAAGAAAGGTTTTTCTCTTCTCAGTGTCACGTGATCTCGGCACCTCATTTGCCTCAGAGCAAGTGACTGTGCACCAGCAGCAGTGGCACTGAGGAGGGAAAAATCTTTTCATCACTGTTCCGGGCTGGAAACTGGCCTGGACATTGAGGGGAATGCCAGTGCCTGCCAGGCAACAATCTGTTCTGGCTCTGCCAGGGAGCTGATGGAGAAAGGCAATGGCAATAGACCCAAGCAACATGTGGTTGCGGGGACACATGTAGACAATCTACCCAATGTCCCTGTGGAGTGACAGGTAGCAGGGCCATTCAGGGAGTCCATTTGGCATTTTGCCCTTGGTGTAAACAAGCCCTGTGTGAACACAACGCTGTGCTCAGTAGGCCTTTGGTCTCATCCAGCAGGGCTCTGCTTAAATTCTTACATGCTCTTATGTTCAGTTTAGTCTCTGAAATGAAGGAGAGCATCCATCATATAAGACGTAAGGAAGTGGGTGGGGACAAGAACAAAATCAGCAAAGAAATCAGGTGCCTCTAAAGGGGAAGTGTACTGTAATGGCTATAGAAGGGTTTGGAGTTCAGAAGAGGACACCTTGGGCTTTGAAAGTGAAACGAGGCTGCTTATGTATGAGGACTGGAGCACAAAATGGGACCAGCTCCAGGTTTGAGGGGGTCTTTGGCAAAATGCCTTCACATGGGCTCTTTCTTGCCTTTGTATCCCCTTCCCCCACTATTGTACTTAGTACCCTGGCAGGCTTACAAGCTGGCAAGAGGAGCAGCAACTAGCATCCACCACACTCTAAATCTGCACTAGGCTGCTGGAAGCTGGCACTTCCATTTTCTACAATGTCTTGGAGCAGGAGTGGGAAAGTCCAACCCATTCTTGATTTTGGGCTACAAAGCCCCTCAACCCTCACCACTGGCTATGCTGGCCCAGCAACACTGGAGGGGCTCATTTTGCCCATCCTTGTAGAAGAGTGAGACTAGAGTGTTGGGGTCACAAAGGAAGATTAAAATGATGGTTCCTCAAACCCAGACCTTTGTTTAAAAAGAAGCCCACAGCAGGCATCAGTGGTGGCCAAAGTGGGGGCATTGAGGCTGAAACCTTAATGCTGTGTAAGTGGGTGCTGCTTATTCCAGCCTTTGGGAGACAAGGAGAGTCACTTGGGGATTTAGGGACCAGAGGAAAAGGCACCTTGCACTCTGTCTTTGTTTACCTTTGCTAGATTCCCCTCCTGCCTCTTTCAAGCATCGCTGTATGTCTCCCTCAACTGTGAGCTCAGGAGAAGTGCTTCACAGGGGTTATCTATACAAGGCAAAAAGAAGCAGATTGCTCCACTGTAAAGAAAATTTGCAACAGCTGTGATTTGTCTTAGTGGGTTTTTGGGGTTTTTTTAGGTAGATCACGGGCATGCAAAGCTATCTGCATTTGCTGTGCAAGTGGGCATGCCTGCAAATTAAGATTGCAGCTGTGAGTGAATTATTCGTGTTTTTAATTACTAATTTGCTGCTGCCGAATAGTATTTTTTTTTAAAAAAACAATTCCTAAGGTGCAATAGAGCAAAATTTCGCCTTAACAGAAAGGCAAAGAAACCCACAAAACCCATTTTGTCGCATTAGTGCTCACTCACTAAATTGAAAAAAGCCATGGCGGTCCTGGGCACTTGCCTTGTTAGCATGCCCTGCCCCCCTGTGCTCATCCAGCCAATCAGCTTTCAGCTTCTGCTCCCTTGGGAAAATTTGGTCGCTTGTCCCAACAAGCAGGAATGTACATTTCCCCCGCTGTTTTTTAAAAGCAAAGGTTTTCCTGTGGAGTATATGGTGTATTTAGCCCCCTCCTTCTGAATATGGCGATATGTTATGGGTTGCCATTAAGACAGGTTGTATTCTCCTTGCATTCCATGAGGAGTATTTTCACTGTTTAGACAACCGCACAGACTCTCCCAACAATCACTTCTTCTTTCACTCCAGGGTGCCATGCTTCCAAAGCCACGCTTCCTGCAGAGAACCATCCAGGAACTGGGCATTGGCACCTTCCGGGATGTTGCGATGGTTCTGGACTCGGCTCCTGTTTACACAGCCCTGGAGATATTTGTGGACCGCAGAGTCTCGGCACTGCCAGTTGTTAATGACAAAGGTACAGGTGTGGTGGGCCCCTATGCACTGCTCGTCTCTGTCTTTGCAGGCTCAGCTAAGTCTTGGCTTCATTTTGTGAGCTCAGGCACAGACAAAATGCCTTTATTTTTTCATCAGCTCCCTACGTCTTCTTAGGATACTGAAAGTTCGTAGGCTATATGATTTGTTTATTGTTGTTGTTGTTGTTGTTGTTGTTGTGTGCCTTCAAGTTGTTTCCAACTTATGGTGACCTTAAGGGGAACCTATCATGGGGTTTTCTGAGGGCTGAGTGTGTGTGACTTGCCCAAGGTCACCCAATGGGCTTTCATGGCCAAGCAGGGATTCAAACCCTGGTCTCCAGAGTTGCAGTCCAATGCTCAAACCACAACCCCATGCTGGCTCCTGTGAGTTATGTTTATATCCCAGTGTTCCTCCAATGAGCTCAAGGTGGCATACTTGGCTTCCCTCCTTTCTATGTTATCCTCACAACAACCCTGTGAAGTAGGTCAGCCTGAGATAGACTTAAATTGTTATTTGTTATATTTTATGTGTATGTCTAAAATGCCTGCTTAATTAGAATTTATTTTTCAAATGTTAATAAAAAGATTTCTTTTAAAGGATCATGTGAGGTAGAGACCAAAATACTATCCTTCTGTTTTAGAAGACATATTCCAGATATGCCTGAGATTCACTTCCCAAACTCTATTAAGAGAACAAGTGAAGAAAGCAGTTTAGCCAAAATATGCCAAGACCTGTTTTTAGATAGCTCACTCTAAAGAGTTTCTAAACAGCTCTTTCTAAAATGTACGGTATCACAATTTTATTTTATGACATTTTATTCATTTTATTCATTTTTATATTTTTTTCCTGAAAGTAAAATAAAGTTAACATTGGTTATACATATTGGACAATGAGCGGGACCTTGAGCTAATAAAAACACTTCCCCCATTATTATTTGTTGCTTTAAAGTTGATAACATAATAGCCCCACACTTACAAACTTTTTTGCTTCACTGAGAATATCACTTGCAAAAATAGGTTTGCAGACCATGGTCACCATATTCTAGGGCAGGAGATACAGGCAGGTTCCAAGAAACTTCTGGCTCTGTATCTGTAGTCTGGGACAGGGAAAGGACATTTCACATCACTCCTTGCCCTGTTCTCTCTTTCAGAACTCTAGAGAGAGGTTCTTAGGGCAGATCCTACCACCATTGGAAGGTAAAAATATTTCCTTGAAGATGTGTTGGTTACTGTCAGTTTCTGGTCTTCATTTTAATAATCAGATTGCCCTGCTTGGCAAGGCAATCATTCGAAATGCTGTTGCAGTTTATTTTATTTTATTCTATTTTATTTTTAGAAACCCAGGTTTTGTATATTATGGCTATTAGTCATATACAATAAAATAGGTGACTTGGCAACATGAGGTGGGGCTTGCAGACATTCATAATGCTACCTTCCCTTTGCTTGTTTTTACAGGGAGTGTAGTTGGTCTCTACTCCCGCTTTGATGTGATCGTAAGTATGACATGGACCACCTTTTCATGCTTAGATTGTCACATACAGAAGTATTGTCTTGGGCTAAACTAGCTAGGCTAAACTAGCCTCATGTATGTCTTCCATATCTGTCTTCCGTGAAGACAGAACTACAGTAAATGTGGAAGAAAAACATATTTTAATAGCCAAAGCAAAGAAAACCAAATATTCTCCTCAGGTACCTCTAGGGAGTGCTGTGCCTGTTTAATTTTTCAGAGATGAGGCTCATCTCTGTAGTAAATAAGAGATGTGATCTCTGCTTCCCAAATTAAGCCAATTCTTTGCTTCAAATTATCAGTGGTGTAGCTAGGGCTGGAGGTAGGGGCTGAAGTCCAGAGTCTCATAGTTCAGCTCTTCTCCCAAGTAATCACAGAGGGAGAGGTTTGGGAAGGAAGACAGCCATGACAAACAGCCATGGCATCAGCAACAGGCCATCAAGGGATATTGGAGCTGATGCTGTGTGCCACAACAGTGGCCTTTCTTTTTATTTTATTTTTTGTGAACGAACACTTCATAATCAAGGCAGCTGGCTTGGTATGTATATAGTAGCAGATGCTCAAACTTAGTATCATTTTCTACAACAAAATGGTCCCAAGTAAATACAGTTATCTTTGGGGAAGCAGAAGCAAGCTCCATTTTAATCCCACAGTTGTCATCTGAACTTGAAATGTAAGACCTCACATGTCTGTCTCTCTTTCCTTGAGCATAGTTTTTTCCTGTTTTGTTGTTAACATACTAGGAGTTGGAAAGAAGGTAATACATCTGGATTTTCCTCCTAAACGCCCACAAGGCCATAAAATCCAGCATCTAAAACTGAGATGGGCAAGAATGGGCTTGTGGCTGCATGAGCTCCCTGCCCGCTTCACAAGACTGTTTAGGCAACCCTTCACCCTTCCAGATTTCTTAGACTGAATTCTCCCCACCAGCCCAAATGAACCGCCTCTCCAGGAGGCCTCTAGAAGCAGCAAATCTTTTTCCAAGACTCCTGCCTGACTTGCCAGGGCTGCTCCAATCTTGTTCTTCATCTCTCTGCTCACTGTCCATAGCACTTGGCTGCCCAGAAGTCCTACAATAATCTGGACATCAGTGTGCGGGAAGCCCTGAAGCAGCGCTCAGTCTGCCTAGAAGGAGTGCTCACATGCCACCCTTACGAAACAATGGAAGAGATCATTGATCGTATTGCCAAAGAGCAGGTATGCCAGCATGCTGGTGCAGAGGGAGATGGATGGGCAGGGATTTTCTTAACAGCTACTGTGTGGTACAGTTTTTGTCCCATGTTCTCCAACATGCCCTCTATATCTGGCTTTAGATTTTGTGTCCTTTAAATATGACCCTAAGCCTCTTAATCTTCACTTGCTGCTCATAGAAGTCACACCCAATGACACATTCCAATCCAGGCAGCCTCAAGCCTTCCCTGTGATGGACTTCATGCTATTCAAGGGGTAGGGAACATGCCTGAAGCTTAGAGAAATTGCTTTTTTGGATTACAATTCCCAGGATCTTCTAGCCAGCATTGCCAATGGGGAGGATTGATGGGAGCTGCAATCCAGCAACAGCTGGAGGGATACACATTCCCCATGCTTTCCCAGTTGGTAGTTGTGCTCCTGTCACAACAACCTACAGGGCAGATCTAGTTTTCTCATATGCTCCAACAGCCAAGACTCCAGCCTTAGTACTTGCAAACCTAGGAGGTACATGTTTGACCAAGGATTGGGTGCGTGGGTGTGTTTTCTCTAGCTGAGGAGGCATACAAGCCTGGTGAGGGAGCATTTCTCCACTCTGTCTTCCTTCACAGAGTTGCCTCCTCTAGCTAATCAGTGAACTTACTAGACCAGTCTTTCCCAACTTAGTTCCCCAGGTACTGTTGAACTACAACTCCCACTGACTCCAGAAAAAAATTCCCAGTGGTTGTGTAGGATATGGATTGTAAGTCCCCTACACTTCAAGCCTGAAGTTAGGAAAGACTATGCTAAATACTCAGGGGCTCCTTGGAGGAGGGAGAGGATGCAGTCAGAGGTGGGAGGATCTACCTATTACTGTAGCAATTAACTAATGGAATTGCTCTCCAAGCAAAGCTTTGCTTACAACAAGGGGTGGGAGGAATTATGTGCCTCCCCTTGGACCCTCCAATTCCAAAGGGGAAAAAAATGAAAATGAAAAATGAAAAAAGGGATACATTTAATTGCCCATTTAAATCAGGGGCAGGAAGCATGCAGCCCTCTAGATGTAGTTAGACAGGAACTTGCAGCATTCCTTACCATTGGTGGTGCTATTAGCCAGGGCTGCTGGGAGTTGCAATCCAACCATATTTAGAGGGCTGCATGATTCCTATCCCTGATGTAAATTCAATTTCACTTCTTCCTTCCTGCAGCTTTTAAAGGTTTTGCATAACTAAGAGATGGGTACTATCTGTAAGAATTTGGTGGACAGGGTTATTGTTTCTGAACTAGATCTCTCAGAAACTCCCAGGCAAATCTTGGAAGTTATTATCCAATAAAAGCACCAGTTCCAAGTTTGGAAAAGAGTTAGTGTCTTGGGCCTGGAACTGGAAGGGAGGGCAGGGAGCCCATTTGTGGAAACTTCCATCAGGTGCAGCAAAGAATGAATGATTTACATAGGAAATCTTCAGGGGAGAAGCTACTGCCTAAGAACCACATAAAAGGGGATCCAGGGTGAATGCTGGGAGTCCTCACAAGAGGCAAGTTTTCAGGAGGAAAGTCCCCAAGGTAAGTGAGATGAACTCTAAAGGCTGTTTCACACTGTATGCAGACAATCTGACATAGAGCAGGAAGCCATGGTAATTCCAGGATTCTTGTTTCATGCAGAGGTTGGAAATGTTTCTTTTTTGTGCTCACAACTTCCAGAATTACCCATTGCCAATACTGGCTGGAGGATTCTGGGAGCTGTTGCAAAAGAAACAACAACAACAACAAAAAACAAGCTCTGCTTTCATGTTTCCATGTGGCTGGAATTGTTTCCTTGCTCTGTGCAGTGATTAGCAACAGATTTCCAGTCCATGTGTACGCACAAACATAGAATCATAGAAGAATCATAGAGCTGGAAGAGACCCCAAGGCCCATCCAGTCCAACCCCCTGCCATGCAGGAACGCCCAATCAAAGCACTCCCGACAGATGGCCATCCAGCCTCTGTTTAAAAACCTCCAAAGAAGGAGACTCTACCATAGTCAAAGGCAGCATATTGTACTGCCGAATAGTTCTTACCATCAGGAAGTTCTTCCTAATATTGAAGTGGAATCTCTTTTCCTGTAGTTTGAGTCCATTGTCCCATGTCATAGCCTCTGGAGCAGCAGAAAACAAGCTTGCTCCATCCTCAGTATGACATCCCTTCAAATATTTAAACATGGCTATCATATACCCTCTTAATTTTCTCTTCCCCATTAAATGTACCCAGCTCCCTAAGCCACTCCCCATAGGGCATGGCTTCCAGACCTCCCACCATTTCGGTCACCCTCCTCTGGACACATCCCATTTAAAAACTGCAATGTGTAGTCCAAAATAGAAACTGAAATCTGGTCATCCTTTCTGAAAAACACAGTTGCTCCTTTCAAAACTATCTAAGATAAGACTGCTATGTGGTGCAGTATGACATCTCTGTCACTACACCATATGTTTCACTGTATCTGCTTATGGCTCTCTAATCTTTAATCTTACCCAGAATGCCCTGCTCCTTAAACATCCTGCTCAGCTCCCCAGCTGTACTGTGTACTTATGTGTGTGTTGATAATAAAACATGAATATTAAAAATGAGTGGGGGGGAACAGGACTTAGATCCAGACCTAATTACACTTGGAACAAACATATCAAAGTCAGTGGGATTTGTGAATAATTTAAGTTCCATTATTTTCAGTGGATTTGTTCCAAGTCCAGTTAAGTATGGGTCCAGCCCAATAATGGTAATGGCAATAGCAATGGTGATACTGTACAAAAGGGAAACATTACAAAGTCTTTACTAAGGCAGGAATGGTCCATCTTCCCTCTGAATGTCACATACTCATCTCTCATTCTCCCATTACTGTCCTCTCCATGGCGGTATGTGACCACGTGTCTGGCAGGTCCATCGCCTAGTTCTGGTGGATGAGAAGAACGCTCCGCGGGGGATCGTGTCCCTCTCTGACATTCTCCAAGCTCTGGTGCTCACGCCTGCAGGTATCGATGCCCTAAACTCTTAAGCTGCTCGACGCTCCATCCTACCTCCATTTGTACCCTCCATTTCCTCCGCTTCTCTCCAGCTCAGGTAGGCCTCATGCCTTGGCCTCTTGGGCCTCTTCCCTGCTGCTCGTTTTTGCCTTGCTGCTGGGTCCTCTCTCTTGTCAGTCGGTCAAACAAGGTCTGTATTCCTATCTGTCTAGTACCAAACAACATCCAGTTTGGAAGCAAGGCCAATGCTGTGGATCATGGACACAGAGGAGTCTTGTGGGTGCCTTTTTTGGGGGGGCTGTGTGCTTGTGCTTTCTTACTCTTGTTCTCTCTCTCATTCACTCTATCCCACACAGGCATGTTGAGACAAAAGTTCCAACTTTTGCTGGCCTCTAGTTGGGGAAGAGATCCCCTGATATAACCAGAGGAATCAAAACAGTACTTGAGCATTTAGGATTAACTGCTTCCCTTTCATCCTTAATCTGTTTGGATTTTCTATTATGAGTCGGTCATTTGTTGCTTGCATAGCATGCTCCAAAGAGATGCAGGTGTACTTTTTGTTGCGTGAACAAAGTGACAAACCAAAACATCAGTGTACCAGAAAAAGCTGTGTCTATCTGTGTGTCACATGAAATTCTTTCAGCAGATAGTGTATTAGTTGTGTGTTAGCCCCATTTCCAATTGCAGATACAGAATCTTATGCATCTGAAGTATTTTTCTAGCCCAAATCTCAACATTTTAGCTGGCATCCTGTTTAATATTTACAATGTTGTAAGCTAGATTTAGGACCCTGTAAAATTTTGCTATTCATATTTATGATTGTGCCACAACTTAAAATGCTTCCTGAATCCACCTTAAAAAGCCAGGCAATTGTGCCAATTGAAGGAGTTCTGCAGAACTTGCAAGTGGGGTACTGAAGGATGAGGTGTCCAGCTCACTCCTGCCAGGAAGCTCTGGTGTGATGAGCAGTTGCAACAGGGCCCCACATCTGTCAGCACTTAATTCGCCAGAACTGCAGAATTCCTATGGTTGGTGCAGCTGCTGGACTTTTAGATGGGTTTGGGTGGTTGGATTAGGAGACAGATTGTAGCTACGGCTCACACACAGGATCTTGGCCTTTCTTTTTTACAGCTGCTAGTATGTCTATTAGTGTTTGATGTACTCTGTTCACTGTGTTTTTGCCAGTGCCATAGGCACTTTGCCTAGAGTCTGCACTGTGACCTAAGCTACAATGTGTCACGCATTCCCTATAGTGCCTTTATTTTATTTATTTCAGTATTTATATCCTGTCTTTTATCAAAAGATCTGAGGGCAGTTAACATTATAAAACTTAATTTAACATATGTTTATTGTTATAAATACTGTGCATTTCCAAACTGGTATCATCCACACAAAGAGGAGGAAAAACAATCCTCTGGACCTAATGTGGATCATAAGTGGCCTGTGGGCCACATACAACCCTGCCTGTTTTTGTAGCCCTTGGAGTCCTTTAAAAATGTAGAATTGTGCTCTTGGAAGCATCGAAAAAGTGCAGTTCTCCTTTAAAACAAGGTACATACCTTGTGCCATGTCTTGTTTTAACAAAAATAAGGATTTTTTTAGAAAACTGGAAGTCAACTTTTGGCCACTTCATGTTTGGGTTTTTTTTTGGGTGGGGCAACTTGGGGGGTGCAGCTCATAGTAGGTCCTGGGCAGGGCAAACTGACCTCTACGCCCATGTAAATTGTCCACTCCTGCTTAGAATCATTAGCTCATGAATAGGAACACAAGACTCTTGGCAAATTGGTTCACTGCTCAAGTCCAGCTTCCTATTTTCTGCAGCAGACAACCTGATGTCTCAAAAGCAAGACAAGAAGGTAGCAGCCCCACCCCTCCCACCAGCTGGTTTTCAGTCTTACACTATCCCTGAATATGGATTGACTTCTCCTGCATGAATTGATAGTGTCCCTCTTTAAAACCATTGGCTATCAGACCCTTTGGGGCAGTTAATTTATCAAAATAATGGTGTGGTGTGAAGTATTTTCTTTTGGCAATCCTAAAACTGTTGACTATTTCATTGGTTAACTCTGTGTTCCCATATGATAAAAGGGGCAGCATTGCTACCTCCCCTGTTCATAATTTTAGAAATTCCTGTCATGTGCTATTTTTGAGATGTGACAATCCATCCTCTGTGTCAGGGTGTCACCAATGTTGCTGGACTGGATTTCCCAGGATTCCTTATCAATGGCTATGCTGGCATGGTCTGATGGGAATTGTAGTCTACCAACATCTGGAGGGCCACACATTCCCTACATCTGCTTTGTGCAATATTCCAAATATATCAGTGTGTACTGTATAAGAGGCAGTAGAATGCTTGTTTTATTTTCAGTCTGATAAATCCACGACATTGCAATACCATATATGTCTACTCAGAAGCAATGTCCATTAATTTCAGAATTACTCAGAAGTCAGTCCCCTTACTTGGCAAGTAGTACAGGACTGAAGTCTTAACATGGGACCCCCTCCCCCAACCCCACACTAATGGCCAGTTAGTCAAGCTGATTTGCACTTAACTACCCCCATAGCACCCCTCCCATCTCTTCCCTCCATTTTCAAAGCAGGCCAGGTCCCAACAATGTATATGTGTAGGTGGGATATTTGGAGGTCAAGCAACCATCATTTTCCTTTATGTATACTGCATCTCATTTGCCTTGTTGTTGTCCTTTATCCAACTGGGAGAGAACCTTTTGGAATTCTTTTCAGACTGCTTGAATTTTTCACTTGTATAATTTGTTGTCATCTGCAAACTTGGCTACTCCCAGCTGTTTAGAAATGAATTGTCTAGCACTGGTCTTATCATTAAGGGATCATTGCTTCTGGCTTCCATTCACTTTGAAAGCTTGGCTTTCTTAAACTAATCACTGGTTCAGAATATGATCATTCCAGTAAGTTTATTTAGGAGCTTTAGGAGGAGGACTTTCAAAAAGCTCTTGACAAAGGCCACATGAATAATGTTTACTGGGTCATCACTATTACATATTTGTTGACATGCTCATGGCTTTTTTTTCCAGAAAAGGAAGCCATTCTGTTTGTAGAAGGAAGAGAGCTTTTTCTGTTTGTTTCATAATCCTAGCTTTTGTAATGGTTCACAGTAGGCTTGTTGTCACAGAGGCTAGGATAACTCTGTAATATCCTGGTGCCTGCCTGAAGACTAAGAGCAGTCAAATCTCATAACCGTCACTGAGTCACAGGCGTATAAAACGTGGTGCCTCTAATTGCAACATACCATATAATTATGGGATAACTGTTGGCCTTTGAGATGTTTTGCACTTCCAAATCCCTGAAGTTCTAGTCAGGATGTCCAGATGTAAAGAATTAAAACACCTCTATGGCAGAACATTTACAGAACTCAAAGTTTCCCACAGCTAGTATCTAAAAATAGGACAACAGTGTGTATGCATGTGCCTTCCAGTCACCTGTTGACTAATGGTGACCCCATTAATTTTATAGGATTTTCTTAGGCAAGCAATACTCAGAAATGATTTTCCCATTTCCTTACTTTGCAAAGTAGCCTACAGCACCTGGGATTTGTTGGCTGTCTCCCATCCAAGTACTAATCAGTGCTGATCATGCTTAGCTTCCAAAATCAATGGCATTTGGTTTTTTAGGGTATTTAGGCCTTGGGACAACAGTATATTAAGCCATAATGGCTTGGTAAATGAGCAGGGAGAAAACCTAGTAGCATCCCAGTGTGAGAGCATCAGTTTTGACCATTTTCCAGAGTTCCTTACATGTTGTCTTTAAACCTTTTAGTTTAAGACTGTAGTCTTTTAAACTTGAAAAAATCCCTGGAAAATGCTATCAAGGTTTTTAATTAAAACAATCCCCGGTTATCCAGAGGGAGAGTACATTATAGATCTCTCTATCAAATAATAAACAGTGCCTTCCAGCATACCTTATTCCTCAGCAAGAAAGCTATGATTTCAGTTATGCAAGGACAGCACTGTAGATCTTTGTAGATTGTAGGTTACAGCTGTGACTTTTCATGATCTGGAAAAACGTGAGCGCTGTCCTTGGTTATCTTGCCATCCCAGTGCTGCACAGGAGTGTCTTTGTGCTGATTATGAGTACCACCCAGAAAAGAGAGCTTGTCACCTTGTCTAATTCAGCAGGAGCAGGAACTTGTGGTCTTGGATGTTGGATTTCAGCTGCCATCAGCCTCATGCACTGTGATCAGGGATAATGGGAGATGGAATCCACCAACATGTGGAGGGCCACAGATTCACCACCAGACTGGGTTAAGAGATAAGGAAGCTTAGCACAAATGAGCTATGTGGATTTCATGGGTACAGTACCACCTAAGCTACCTTTTAGTTGACATAGCAGTTACAATGCTTAGTTTCTTTTTGTGTTCATCCAGTTCCCTAACAAAGTGACATACAATTCTGATTTGTTGCTGGAAACAGTTTGGCCACATGCACACACTCTGCCTGCACCTAAGGGTTCTTGTAGCTGCACTCCAGTGGACTTGAGTCTAAATGAACATCTTTGATCTTGCCCAGTGCCATGGGCTTGTGAGTTCCACATTCCCGTAGCTAGCTGTGTGTAAGGCTATATCTGTGCTCATAAATGTCTGTATGCTCAGCTGGCTGGGGTGGCTTTGTATGTGATGTATGTAGTAGGTTAGCATCTTTTTAGTTACAGGTGGTGTGACTACTTCTAGGAGCCTATATGTCATTCTCCACCTTAAAATAGAATGGTGTATAGAGGAAATGTGATCAAGTACAAATTCTAGAACAGGGTGGAGGAACCTTTGGTTGTGCTGCTTCTGAAATCCAAAAGACCAAAGGTTCTTCACCCCATCCCCATACTTATACTGTTAGGCTATCAATTCCACTTCTAAGACTTCCAAGTACAGTCCTTGTAAAGTGGCCAAGAAAATGCAAGTGAGTTGTAAATAACTTCTGACTTGGTCATTGTTCGGGTTGATACTTGATCACTCTTAGTCTAGTTTATGATGGAATTAGTTTAAGATCTCTATTATGATGCAAGTAGTTGAAAAGATTGGGCTCAGATGTCAGGAAATCTAGATCCAAATCCCCACTGGGCTGCTCCCACTCCAAGTATGGCTTTATCTTACTTCAAGTGCCTCAGAGTGCCTTATCTACAATTGAAAGTCTCCCATTTCTTGGAACTTCCCAAGCAAAACCTGCTCAGCTTAAATAGCACAGCTGCATTTGAGAACTACTCCCTCTCCTGCCAGTTGCAAGGTTACTTAAGAACCACTTCACCGAAACCTGGAAAAACTGCTTTTGCAAGCCACAGACCCTAGAATCCCCCCCCCCCACCTGGCCACTGTCCATGGTGGTTGGGGATTCTGGGAGTTGTGGTTTTTACAAATTCTCTGTCTAATCCTGAAGACAAGACAGAAAATAACTCCTCCAAGTTAAACATCTAACCATGAGGGCAAGACCAAAAGAAAATGGGGGGGGGGGGAAGAAAGGCTGCTAAGTAACATGACTCAAGAAAGTAGTCTGAAATGAGCTTGTTAGAGCATCCATTTAAGGCAGAGTTGGGAATCAGGCAACCTTTCAGGTACTTTTAACACTATGCAACTCCAGCATTATAAATCCACTTTAACTGTCATGCTAACAGCCGACAGAATCCTGGGACTGGCAGTTTAGGGAGGAGTATTCAAAATCCTCAGCCAGGGAGCTCCTTTAGAGACTTTGACCAAACTGCAAACCCCAGGATTCCATAGGATATTGCCATGGCAGTTAAAGTAGAATAATAGCACCCTATTGAAGGCACCAGTTCCTCAGCACAAAAAGCCTGTTACTGCAAATTAAAGAATGCAAAGCCCTGTAGCTAGGCCTTTTTATTTACCAATTCTGTGGCCTTCCCACGAAAACAAAAGCACCCACTGTATTTATTTATCAAGGGTTCAACCTTTTTCTCAAAGCCAAACTCAACTTGGTCCAGTAATCATTGTCTTTAGGTTTTTTGTGGGTTTTTTCCCAGGCTGTGAGGCTGTGTTCTAGAAGAGTTTATTCCTGACATTTTGCCTGCTGCTGTGGCTGGCATCTTCAGAGAATGGTGGCAGTGTGGGTGTGTGGGGTTTATGTACCGTGAGTCCCTGTTGGAGGGGATTAGCATGTAACTTTGTGTATTCAGTTGTTGGATGTCCAGTTCTTAGGGTGGGAGGATATGAGGGGAATTAGTATCTATTTAGCTCATTGTCCATTGTCTGCTGGGAAGCCCCCTGTTTCTGGGGAAGTTACTTTGCATGTGTTGAGTTTTTATTTTGGTATTTTTCAGGACTGGTAGCCAAACTTTGTTTACTTTTAGGGTTTCCTCTTTCCTGTTGAAGTTGTCCAGGTGTTATAGATTTCAATAGGTTCCCTATGCATTCTGACCTGATAGTTGTTAGCCTGGTCCAAAATTTTGGTGTTTTCAAATAGCATTTTGTGCCCAGGTTGGTTTATAAAGTGTTCTGCTACTGCTGCTTTTTCTGGCAGTCCCAGTCTGCATTGTCTCTCATGTTCCTTGATTTGTGTTTCACACTGCGTTTAGTGGTCCCTATGTAGATTTGTCCGCAGCTGCATGGTATGTGGCAAACTCCTGCAGCTGTGAGAGGGTCTCTTTTGTCCTTTGCTGAGCATAGCATTTCTTGGATTTTTTTGGGGGGGGGTTGGTCTGTAGATTGTTTGGAGGTTGTGTTTCTTCATCAGTTTCCCTATTCTGTCTGTGACTCCTTTGATGTATGGTAAAAAATACCTTCCCTTTGGGTGGCTGTTTTTCTTCACTCCTGTGGTTTTTCCTGGGTCTTGTCACTCTTGCAGTGTCTGAGCTGGAGTAACCATTAGCCTGTACAACCCAGTTTAGGTGTTTCAGTTCATCCTCCAGGTGGTGGGGTTCGCAGATCCTTTTTGCATGGTCTACCAATGTTTTTATTGTGCTTCTTTTTTGTCCTGGGTGATGACTGGAGTTCTTGTGTCGGCATCTATCCTTGTGTGTTGGTTTTCTGTATACCTTGTGTCCTAATTGTTGGTTTGGTTTGCATATGACCAGGATATCAAAGAATGGCAATGTTCCTTCCTTTTCTTTTTCCATCATGAATTGAATGGTTGGGTGGATGCTGTCCAGATGATTCAGAGACATGGTCAAATCTTCTCCCTGGCTCCAAATGAGGAAAGTGTCGTCCACATATCCGAACCATGTTGTGGGCTTTTTTGGTGCTGTTTCCAGGGCTTGCTTTTTGAAGTGTTCCATGTAAAAATTTGCTATCACAGGGCTCAGAAAGCTTCCCATGGCTAACCCATCTCTCTGTTCGTAGAATCCATTGTTCCACTGGACATAGCTTGTGGTGAGGCAATGTTTGAACAGGGCTGTGATGTCTGCTGGAAACATTTGTTGGATGAATGCCATAGTGTCCATTATGGGGACTTTGGTGAACAGGGAAACCACATCAAAGCTGATCAGTCTGTCTCTGGGTTTCAGTTCGAGGCTGTTGATTTTCTCTATGAAGTGAGCTGAGCCCTTGATGTAGTGGGTTTTTTGACCTATATGGGTTTGTCACTGTGTGGCTAGAAACTTAGCCAAGTCATATGTTGGGGATCCAATGGTGCTCACTATGGTTTGGAGTGGAATGGAATCCTTGTGGATCTTGGAAAGTCCATACAGTCTTGGTGGGAGAGCCTCAGATTTGCATAGACTCTGGTGTGTGATTGGCTGGATTGATGAGTTCTTGATCAAGGTATTTGTTATTCTGGTGATTTTGTTGGTCTGGTCTTGCTTGAGTTTTTTGTATATTGCAGGATCCAAGAGTTCCTTTATTTTCTGTTTGCATTGTTCTGTTTCTGCCTGGAAAAACCCCACAAAAAACCTATGGATGCCGGCCATGAAAGCCTTCAGCTTCACAAATTATTGTCTTGTTGGTCTGATATTTTTTCTATGCAAATGTCAATGAACTCCTCAGAAGATAGGATATAAATATAATAGAAAAGGAATATTAGCAGCCTTTATAAATTTAAATTAGTGCAGCCCATTGAGCAAGAGCTTTGTGTCCTAGTGACTGAATTACCAGAGCTCAAAAGTGACTTTCTTCCATTAGGTTATTAGCAAATGCTTTTAAAACAAAAGAGTACCTTATGCTTGAGGGCATTGCAGCAACCAGTGATGTGTTCACAGCAGAACTCTGTTTCCTGATAGGTCAACTAAAGAAAGGATGGGCAATATTTCTTCTATGGGGCCTGCATCCTTTCAGGTGTAATCTGTTGGTGGTGGGAGGAAGCACTCTTTTTATCCCCCCTTCTCCCATCCTTCTGCCTAGCAGGCTGTATGCAAAGGGCCAGATCACTGTTGCCAGTGTCTAGCTGAGGACCACACAAAATTAGGCCAAGAGCAACATTGGTCCTATGAGGCATATAATTTTGGAAGGCAGTAGTAGTTTCTCTTCAGCCACAGAGAAGCAGAAGCCAGGTTCCATGCCTGTTGTCACTCACTTTGTCTATTCTCTTCTACAGGCATTGACCGCCATTCACTCTGACAATGGGAAAGACCACTTTCTACCCAGCACCTTGGGTTACTGCCACTGTGTCTGTTAATCATGGGGGCCGGGTAAGGTGGAGCTTGCCAATACAGAAAAATGAGGCAAAGGAAGGCAAGAGGAGAAGTGGGGAAAGAACCTGAACTTCAGCACAGTTGATAGAGGTTCGTCCCTTAAACCTACTAGTGTTCTGCCAGCAAACTTGCCACAGAGGGGAGAGACTACTGGTCCTTGCTGGACATTTCACCTGTTCATTGCTTCCTTCATTAGCCCACAACCGACTGGAGATGATGTAACTGAGTGTGTGCAAAATTCCAACTTGCTTCAAGGCCTCCTCACTTCAGCCTAAATCCTTTGTTCGAAGTGACGCTACTGCTTCAGATTCAAGAGCAATCAGGACTACTCAAGGGAAAACTCAAGTAGTAGCCAGAGGCAGCTGGTTTCTTTAAAGCAAGGCCCCACTGCTTGAACACTGAGAAAGATTTCCTCTATTAGTTCACCATGCTGTTTTGGAGGGAAAAGGCAGATTTTTCAGAGCTGCCTCCAGTAGAAGACTGTGCACTTAATGAGCAAATGCATTGCTTTTTTTCATATTTCATCATACCTAAGTCAGTGATAATAAGAGGAAGAATACCTTTCGTAAGAGAGGTGGGCACTGGATGTTTGTGAACTGCTAAGCCCCTCTCAAATACATTTTCATTTCCTGTTTCTAGACTGCTATGGAACAGGCAACCCCGGCCTTCCCAGCAGCTGTTGGACTGTAACTCCCATCATCCTGGACCATGTTGGCTAGAGCTCTTGGGAGGTGTAATATAAGAACTTCCCAGAGGGCCAACCCATCACCCTGCAACAATAGCCAAGGTTGTGTGTTTTTTAAAATTTCTGTAACAC
Organism: Gambelia wislizenii; assembly: GCA_030847615.1. NCBI lineage: Eukaryota > Metazoa > Chordata > Lepidosauria > Squamata > Crotaphytidae > Gambelia > Gambelia wislizenii. The sequence goes on along the minus strand of JAUMIR010000001.1, from coordinate 334,414,967 downwards.
AAGGGACAGGGAGCCTGGCCCTCTAGCTATTGTTGGATTGCAACTCACAGCAGCCCATGGCTTGAGTCCAGTAGGTAGGGATGATGAGGGTTGTAATCCCAACATCAGGAAGATTTCAGGTTCTCCATCCCTGTGCTAGAAGGTAGGTAGCATATTTACAGCAGACTTAGTGAGGGAGTGATCTCATGCTAGGAATGGGTACACTTTTTCTGTCCTTGTTCTCTTGTTTTTGTTCAATTAAACTTTCATATTAAGGGACAAATAACTGTACAGTATTATAAACTATGATGGTTACTTTTATCACCATAAGGCACCTATTATTCCAAGGAGTGGGGAGACTATTGTGGTTATCTATAGGATCTTCCTTTCTTCCAACATCCATCTTTTACCTCCACTTTCAACATACAGTGGTGAATCTTGAGCTACCTCAAAGTTGGAGTCCCCTGTCCAGATGGCATATCTGCTGTGTTTAAGTAAGACACCATAATGTCTCTCGGAAGAGAGAGTAGAAGGATCATGCACTGGAATAATGACAGGAAGGCACCCAGTGCATGTGGGAGCCATTGGTGGGGGAAGGTCTGGGGCAGGGGGTTGGAGAAGACTATTGAGGAGACACTGACATTTGATCTTGTTTATTAAAATAGATTACAGGAACCTCTTCTTACAAGAGTTCTTAATATATTTAGCAAAGAAAAATATAGCTATAGTGCTTTTTGAGATAATCATATTTTAAAGTAAGGCTGCAAAAGCCAGCTGTGGTTGAACTGCATCTCCCATTAGGATGAGAGCTCAGCCAATAGTCAGTGGAATTGCAGCCTTGGAGAAACCAGTTGTTGCCTCCTCCCCCACACAGCTTCTTATGAAAAGAATTATAGCAATTACTGCAAAAAGCATTTGTCCCTTTCCCTATACACCATTACATGACATCACCATACTTGTGTAACAGGTAATGGACCAAAAAAGGACAATAAGTGGTGGTGGTGGTAGTGCAGAAGTGACTATTTTCCCACTCCCAGCTACCCAGTTTCCAAGCAGATGGCCCCAAAACAGGCCTGAATTCACTCCACACTCAAAAACTCCACAGCTTCAGGTACTAGTAATACAAAAGGCATCCTGTATGTATACTCATAGACCTGGTGACAGTTTTATCCTCAGTTAATCAAAGGTAAGGGCTGTGCTCTTCTGAGAATTCTTGATCATGGAAATGGGAGCGGTTGCAGTAATACCAGACCAGAGACGAAGTCCAGAGTACATGCCACTGTCAAGAAATCAAGTAACACATCTTGCCCTATTTTGTGAGGACACCTGCCCAGTATCTGGAGGTCTCCTGGGAGGGAAAAGGGAAAGGAGACACACTGTAGCATGGAGGGCAGGAATAAGAGCACAGTCCTCAATGGAAGGTGGAACAAGTAGCCTCCTTATTTTGGAAGAGGAAAGATTTTGCCTGTCTTCTTGGTCCGGGGGCCATTCCTGGCAGACAAAAATAGAGGAGTTTAACCTAGCAGTGGACATTTCCTCTACAAAGGTATACATCCACCAAGGTGTTTTGCCACCTGAAGTGAAGGTCAAGATGGCACCCAATTCCCCCATTCTGCCTAGAGAAGCTGATTGGGCTGATAGTTAAATCTTACTGCAACACTGGTGATGAAACAACAACACCCCCACCACACCAGAGGGCAGCAGGATGGCTCTTGAGTTGTAGGGTAGATTGCCTGAAGCAGACAGCTCTGGCCTCCCACAGAGGGCAATAGCTGAGGGATTACTGCCCTCCTTCCATAACACCCATTATCTTCTGTTTGAGGTAACTGCCTCACTGCACCTAATGGCAGGGCCAACCATTACTTTGGCAACAAGAGCTGAGGGCAGTCAGAAGCAGACCAGGATCCCACCCAACAGATAAACATGGCATCCTTGCCTCAGAGGAAGGTGGGCCTGTATGTACACTTACAGGCCTGGTGACAGTTTTATCACCTGGCCGCAATAAATCCGTTCCATACCATGATGGGACAGCACTATGTTGCTACCAACCCACATTATGCAGCCCCATTTTGTGCTGTCTCCTCTTCACATCACTCACAAAGGTGGGACGGTGGTACCAATGCAGTCACATAACTTAGTGGGGAGGCAGCCACTTCCTGGACTCATCTGGACGGGTGCACTGATTTTGGGGGAGAGAGGACAGAAAAGCTGCTCTGTGGAGGGAGGGGGATGAGAGCAGGATTGGATCAATTTTTAGGGTCACCAGCACTGAACAAAGTCTGCCCCTTTCCCACTTTTCTTTCTCCCCAAACTATCCAATTTAACATACCTTGCTCATTTACTCCATTAGTCTGTTGCACTGAGGGTACCAGATTTTCCTGTTCTTCTCCCACAAAGCGTTTCCAAAATTTGAGTGGCAATGCCAAAAGACATGAAACCACCTGTGTGAAGAAATTAGTCTTTGACTATAAGTTTTTCTCTGAAGATGCCAGCCACAGATGCAGGTGAAACATCAGAAATAAACTCTTCCAGAACCCAGCCTCACAGCCCAGAAAAAAACCACAAAAAAACCTATGGATGATGGTCGTAAAAGCCTTCGACTTCACAGTCTTTGAGTACTTCCTGCTATGAATTTCTTCCTTAGGTTTTCCTTGTTTTTTTTCTGAGACTGTAAGGCCGTGTTCTGGAAGAGTTTATTCCTGATGTTTTGCCTGCATCTGTGGCTGGCATCTTCAGAGAATGGTTGGGTAGGAGTGTGTGTCGGGTTTATATACTGTGAGCCCCTGTCGGGGAGGATATGTAAATGTGTGTATTTGAATGGCTAGTTTCTGGGTGGAGATATGCAAGGAGGATTAGTGTCTGTCTGGCTAATGGTCCATTAGTGTCTGTTTGGCTAATGGTCCATTATCTGCTGGAAATCACCCTGTCTCTGAGTGGAGTTCATTTGCATGTGTTGAGTTTTGATTTTAGTGTTTTTCACACACACACGCCTACCCAACCATTCGCTGAAGATGCCAGCCACAGATGCAGGCGAAACATCAGAAATAAACTTTTCCAGAACACAGCCTCACAACCCGGAAAAAACCCCACAGAAAACCTATGGATGCTGGCCATGAAAGCCTTCGACTTCATGATTTCTTCCTTGCTCACTTTCATTAGCTGGCTCTTGGTCAATGTTTCCAAGCTGGGTTTATCTGTACCCAAGCCACTCTTTTTTTTTGGCATGGGCTCTGTTTATAGGATTAAACTCATCTTGTCAGGGCTGAAAGTTTACAAAAACACAAACATGAAAAGAATAGGTTAAAACTCTTGTAACTGCAGATTTAAACCAAGGGTGCAAAAGTTATGGCATGCCAGCTGTTGCTGAACTGCAATTGCCATCATCAGCAAGGGCTATAGGCTATGTTGTCTATGGTGGATGGGAGGTACAGTAGCACCCCCGTATCTGCTGATTCGCCAACCACTGATTCAATTATCTGCAGTTGGTGATTGGGGGGGAGGGGGGAAGAGGGATCTCACCTTCCCCATTACTTCCCCTGGGAGGGCTCCTGGCACTGCAGGAACGAAGGGGTAAGGGAGGGGGAGGAGCGATCTCGTGTGCCCCCCCATGATTGCTGCCATGGTGGGGCCATGGCGGGGGGAAGGGGTTGAGGAATGATCTTGCCTCCCCCTTTCACCCTGTGATCGCTGCTGCGGCAGGGCCATGGTGAGGGGGAAGGGGGCAGAGCGATCTTCTCTCCCCCTTCCCCCTTACGGTCGCCCTGTGGTGGGGCCATAGTGGTGGCGAAGTGGGGAGGGGGAGGAGCGATCTAGCCTTCCCCCTTTGCCCCCATGATCGCCCCACACGGAGTCATGGCAGGGGGGAATGGAGTGGAGGAGCGATCTTGCCTCCCCACTTACCTTGGGATGGCTCCTGTCGCTGTGGCAGGGCCATGGCAGGGGCCATGGTGGGGGTGAGGGGGGAAGGGAGGGGGAGAAGTGATCTCGCCTCCCCCGCTTTCCCCTGGGATGGTCCCCAGGATGGCATTCACTATTATATGTGGAAATCACCTTCCATGCCCCCCCCAGAACCAATCCCCTGCGGATACAGGGGTGATACTGTACAGTCCAATGAGGTCTGGCTACTTGTTACCCACCCTGGTTTACACAAGGCCTTCAGATTCTTCTCTGGGCTGTACTACTTGAGATGCAAAAGTGGGGCCAGTTCAAGTATGGTGTTTACTTTCAATGGCCATGATTCTGTATCACATAACTTAGTTACATAACCACTTTAGTTATGTAGCTAGGAAATGTCTCCTAGTCCAACACCCTCAATCCTTATTTACTGGGCAGCAGCCACTGCGAGCAACAGGGGTCTGTTCCCCTGTTGATCAGGAAGCAGCTGACTGATATTTCCACACCCTTCCATGAGCGATTTCCAGTGTGACAGTCAGAAGCAGGATCCTTGTTGCAGTTCCCCTTCACACTGGAGATTGCTCACAGGGAGTTGGGGTGGAAACACCAATCAGCTGCTTTCTGATTAACAGGGGAAGAGATGCTTGTTGTTTACAGTGGCTGCTGCCCGATAAGTGAGGATTGGAGACTTTCATGGTCCCTGTGTCTTCCCTAAACTAGTGAATATGAATCAGTCATGAATCCATAACTCCAAGTTACACATGCAAAACAGCCTTCAAGTTTGGGATTCAACAGCCTTCAAGTTTGGATTTCTTCACTCCAGCTTTGTCACTGCTTGGTGAGAACCATGGAAGCCATATTTCATACTGAAGGCCAGCTGCAATGTGATTCGAAACACGCTCTCACATGTAATTTTATACTGGGACAGAACTCATTTTTCTGAGAATCTCAGCTGTTCCTTTCCCTTTAAAATGGGATGGGAAAAGTGTGGCCTGCAGACCACTTATGGGCTCCTGAGCCCCACATTTATGGACCTCAAAGTCCCCCGGAGATCCCTAAACACCCCAAAATGCCATCTAATGTGATATTGTACACCCCCTTCCCTAGAAACACCCATACTAAAACATACTTAATATTATTTAACTAATTTCCTACCTTTTTCCTTGTATAGCAGGTAGGACTGGTTTAAGGAATTTTGGGGGCCCGTGCAATGCTTTATTTTGGGGGGTCCATATGTTTATCTCAGGTCAATGTAACCTAACCTAACCCAACCTAACCTAACCTATTCACAGTACAGGATATTCAGATTATTACTAATAATGTTTTTGCAGGAGGAAGGTCACGATGGGGCCCTCTACAATGACAGCCCCCTCTGTGGCTGCAGGTGCTGCAGGGCCCTTAAACCAGCCCTGATAGCAGGGGTGGGCAACTGCAAACAGAGCAGAGTCCATTTTCCTTCCCACACTTGCCGGGCAGGCCGCAGCAGCACATCTTGGTGTACCAGAAGTGACAAGATGTCACTTCTGGCTGCCATTTTGGCCTATTTTTCAGCCGTTTTGTTTTGTTTTGTTTTGTTCTGTTTTAGGGAGATTTAAAGGGTGGGGGGTGTAGGGGAAAATTGTCTTTTTATGCAGTTTTGGAAGATTTGGGGGCAATACGTCACTCTAAAAAATCAGCCTGGAAATGATGTAATTTTTTTTTTGAGGGGGATCTGATGGGTTTGAGGGGCTTCTTGGGGAGGCTCCCATGGGCCACACTTAGAGGTCTCAAGGGCCATGTGTGGCCCACAGGCTGCTCTTTACCCACCCCTGTTGCACAGAATCCAATTAAAAACTGCAGTTAAAAAATTATTTCAACAAAAGTTAAAAACAATTAAACAGCTTAGTTAAAAACACAAAGTTAAAGCAATATAAAACACAATTCAAACATAGCACAACCCTATTCAAAATCCTATCTACCATATAAATTATAAATCAAAGGTCTGTCAGAATAAAATGGACTTGGCCTGCTGATGGAACTGAACCTCTCATGGAAGGGAATTCCACAACCTGAGGGCAGCCACCGAGAAGGCTTCTCTCCTGTATCCTTGTCAAATGTGTCTGTGATGGCAGTGGGACTAAGAGAAAGCCTTACTCCAATGATCTTAAAACTCAGAGAGGCTCATACAGGGAGATAAGGAATTGTGACCAGAAGGGATGCAACTTTTGGTCAAACATATATGGTTGAAAATTGGCTTGTATTCCTCATACAGTTGGCTACTTCTGCTTTAAAAAAAAAACAAAAAAACTGTTCCTAGCCCTTAAAGTGTTCACGTAAAGCAGAAATCTGTGTGAAGGGCTTGATGAAGTCTTAGAAGCCAGCAGGCTGCTAAGAAAGATTTCTGAGGAATAGGATTTCAAGCATTCTTGCCTGTCCTCCTCCATAGTAGTGGTACAGTAGTTCCAAGCATGGGGAAACAGGCCCTATCCTGTCAAGCAAAAGAAAACCAGGACCAAGTATTTTCCTGATGTATAGAGCAACCATTGTGTGTCCTTTCATATCATCCTGCTGAAGGTCAGAAGAGAGTGAATTCCACTCTCCGACAAATATCCAATAAATACATGTCACATCTCTTACCAGGCATTGGCGTGGCGTGTCTTCCATGATGGTGAGTGGGGTAGGGTTGGGGGTACTGTGTCCAACCAATGTTGGTCCAAAGATCCGTGCCAGGCTATGCTGGTCCATACGACATCCAGGACTCTGGATAACCCTGAGGATGGAGAAAGGGCCCATGGAGTCAAAAGGCACAACAGGAACCGTTCTGCATAGGGGAGGGGACATTACTTCACGGCCAGCAATACTCACTCATGCCAGCCACACAATGATATGGAACAGCCAAGCCCTGAGCCTCAACCAAGGGTGGGAAACCTTTGGTCCCTATATATATTTCAGACAACCCCTCAAATCAGCCATAGAATAGAAGTCCAAAACATCTGTGGGGTAAGTTTTTCTCTTGGTCCCACCACCATCACATTGATGGTGCCAGGGTGGAGATGCTGACTTGGTAACATTACTGGCTAGCCAAGAAGACTATCCTCTCCTTCCCAGGATGCAACAGATATTTGAAATTTTTGTTTCTTTTGTATCAAGGTGAGGTGTTTTAGACTTCAGCTCCTAGAAAAAAGGACTATGAGTGTTGTACTCCAAAGCATCTGGAGGGCCAAAGGTCATCCACCCTTGCTTAAAAGTGGACGTGCATACTTAACAGGAGCGGACTAAGGCTGGGATCCTAAATCAAGCAGTTCCATGTCCAGCCTGTGTATGTCTTTTTTGAATGGAGTTGTTTTTGTCCCCCATCTCAAACCTCTCTCCTGTAGCTGTCAAGCCCTGGGAGGGATTGCTGCTGCTTCTGATGGTGGGGAGGCAATTCAGATGTTGATGAACCAGAATGTCTAGTCTCAGATGGTGAAGAAAACAGGAATGTGTTCACAGGAGGATACACTCTCTTTTCCCCTTGGAGCTACACCTGTTGAACTGCTTTCCCAGTCTCTCCCTCCCCACCATTAAGAAGCAGTAGCAGTGGTCTCTCCTGGGGCTTGAAAGCTGTGGGATGGGTTAGTTTTGAATGTTGTCTGAAGGGCAACATTATGTTCTGAACATAAAACAGTTTTCCAAATAGTTATTAAGCATCTACAAAAGAAAGGAAAATTAGTAAGATGGGTGCTTGTTTCAACATGAAACTTTGTGTGCAAAAGGCAGAAGTATCCACAACATTCCAGCACCTGAGCACCGGGAAGTGGGTGTCAGCACTTTTTATGAGAAACAAGGATGACAACAATGGAAACATACATTGTAGAAGAATGTGGATCAAAGAAAAAAATGTTTCATGAGAGGATGATGTGTACCTCTGATGAAATTAAATGAAACCACACAGTCAAGCTACGCTTCTGTCTTTAAAGTGGTAAACAATTCACCATAGTACAAAGGGCATCCATAAAATTGGACCATTGTGAAAGCATCTGCTATTGCAGATCGTGTTCAGAAGTGGAACACAATGCCTAGTAGTGTGGTGGAGTCTCCGTCTTTGGAGGTTTTTAAGCAGAGGCTGCATGGCCATCTGTCAGGAATGATTTGATTGTGTATTCCTGCATGGCAGCGGGTTGCACTGGATGGCCCTTGAGATCTTTTTCAACTCTATGATTCTATGTGTACATGCTGTGTTTTTTTCTTTTGCCATGCAGAAATACCCATAAAGATGAGAAAGGTCCTGGGTCCTGAACGTATTTGTGTCCCAGACTTCCCAGCAGGATTTGGAAAAATTACTTTTTTGGACTGCCACTCCCAGAAGCCTCCAACTACCTATGCTGTAGTACAAAAAAAAAAAAAAAAAAAAAGAGTAACACTTCCCAATTCTTTTTCTAGAACTGGATCCATAACCTAGACTGGTGGTAGGATTCTCCCTCACTGGAGGTCTTCAAGCAGAGGCCAGAGAGCCATCAGTTGGGGATGCTCTTTGCTCTGGAAGGCCTCCACTGAGCAGTGAGTTTGGACAAGATGGGTGACAAGATCCCTTCCAGACGCCATTAATGGGCCTAGTTCTTCCTCCAGCCTAAAAGCATACTCATCAACTCCTCACCTATGCAGATGGAGCATGAGAAAAGCCAGTGTGTCCCTATTGGCCAGAGGCAGCTTCATCACAACATGGCAGAGTGCAGTATGACGGGCAGATTCATCTGGAATTTCTGTGTGGGAAGAAAGAGAGATATAAGTACTCCTTAGTACTCTTTTAGGCCATCTGAAGACACCAGTACTTAAGATGCTTAACATGTGTACCTCTTGTAAGAGATTCCCAGGAATGAAGACAGAATCATTTAGGGGATACAATGACAATATTTACATTTCCTCAGCAGTTTTACATGAAATGAAAAAGATGTCCCTCAGTGAAGAAAACTACAGGAATCACTTAAGCAAGTTTCCTGAGACATCCCTCACAACTATGAACAGGCACAATATGGAGACGACACTTCCCTTGCCCTGCTCCAAGACATTACCATCCCAGAACAGCCACTTTTCTTTTACAGCCCTGTCTTAACTCACCTGCAGCATGCAGAAAAGCAGAATGCAGGTAGAACGTAACTAAGGGTTCCTTCAAACTCCTCAGGAAGTCCTTGAGAATGCCACAGACCACATTCACATCATCCACATGGTCAAGGGAAGGGAGTGCTCTCCGGGCACTAAGCAATTTGTTTTTCCATTCACGCACAAGGTGCTCCGCACCTGGCACTCTGTATAGCCCAGTCTGCAGTTGAAGAAAAAAAATGGAGCCATTGAGATATAAAACAACCACTTGGCCTGACCCCAGCCAACAGTTTTGGCCTGGAACTGCCAAGTTGAGTAATAAGCACCAGAAGATCTATTGCTGGTCCAAAATGGTTTGCTGCCTGAGGCAAAAGACATTCTGCACAACATGACTAGACTGCCACTTTAGCCTCTGAGGTGGTAACTAGATTGGATCCTCCACCTCACTCAAAATCATTGCCTGAATCCCGCAAGGGAGGGATGGGATACAAGCTAAAAACCACTAATCTAACAGGTGGGGGGGAAAGTTCCCAATTTAGCTCATAGCAGGGCTGGACAAAATGGTGCCCTACTAGAATCATAGACTTATAGAGTTGGAATAGACCACAAGGGCCATCCAGTCCAACCCCCTGCCACACAGGAAATCACAATCAAAGCATCCCCGACAGATGGCCATCCAGCCTCTGTTTAAAGACCTCCAAGGAAGGAGACCCCACCACGCTCCGAGGGACTGTGTTCCATTGCCGAACAGCTCTTACTGTCAAAAAGTTCCTCCTAATGTTGAGGTGGAATCTCTGTTCCTGGAGCTTGCATCCATTGCTCCGTGTTCCAGTCTCTGGAGCAGCAGAAAACAAGCCTGATCCATCCTCAATGTGACACCTTCAAATACTTAAACAGGGCTATCATATCGCCCCATAACCATCTTTTTTTCCAGGCTAAACACACCCAGCTCCCTAAGTCTTTCCACATAAGGCATGGTTTCCAGACCTTTCACCATTTTAGTCACCCTCCTCTGGACACGCTCCAATTTGTCAATATCCTTTTTGAATTGTGGTGCTCAGAACTGGACATAGTATTCTAGGTGAGGCCTGACCAACACAGAATAGAGTGGCACTATTACTTCCTTTGATTTAGACACTATACTTCTGTTGATGCAGCCCAAAATCGCATTGGCCTTTTTAGCTGCCGCATCACACTGTTGACTCATGCTCAACTTGTGGTCTACTAGGACTCCTAGATCCCTTTCACACACGGTCTCATTCAGCCAGGTCTCCCCCATGCTGTATCTATGCATTTTGTTTTTCCACCCTAAATGCAGTACCTTACATTTCTACATATTAAATTTCATTTTGTTAGCTTTGGCCCAGCTCTCCAGTCTATCCAGGTCATTTTGAATTTTGATCCTGTCCTCTAGGGTATTAGCTACTCCTCCTAATTTGGTGTCATCTGCACATTTGATAAGTATGCCCCTAATTCCCTCAACCAGGGCCGGTTTAACCTGTCTGCCAAATCAGCATTGGCAGGGGGCCCCAAGGTCAAGAGGGGGCCCCGAGGTCAAGAGAGGGCCCCGTGTTGGCCTCCTTAATATGAAAATAATGGGATTTCTGGTTTAAAATACCATAGAGTTGCCTTGGAAGGCCTAGAAAAGGGCTAGGGAAGACACATTTTCTAGGAAGACTCTATGGTAGGTGTGCTGTTTTGTGTCCCATGGATAATGAATCCAGGGATACGGGGGTCCTACTATAATCTGAACATCCTGTACGGTGAATAGGTTAGGTTACATTGATCTGAGATAAACATATGGGGGCCCCAAAGTAAAGCATTGCAGGGGGCCCCAAAATTCCTTAAACCGGTCCTGCCCTCAACCAAGTCATTGATAAAGATGTTGAACAGCACTGGGCCCAGGACAGAGCCCTGTGGCACCCCACTGGTCACATCTTTCGAAGACAAAGAGGAGCCACTGCTGAGCACCCTTTGGGTTCAGCCGGTCAACCAATTACAAATCCATTTAACAGTTAACTTGTCTAGCCCACATTTTACAAGCTTGTTTGCAAGAATGTCATGGGGAACCTTGTCAAAGGCCTTACTGAAATCAAAGTATGCGATACCCACAGCGTTCCCTTCATCTACCAAATTGGTATTTTTATTTAAAAAAGAGATCAGATTAGTCTGGCATGACTTGTTTCTCTGAAACCCATGTTGACTTTTTGTGATTATGGCATTGCCTTCTAAATGTTCACAGGCTCTCTGTTTAATGATCTGCTCTAGAACCTTCCCTGATATTGATGTCAGACTAACTGGTTGATAATTGTTGGGATCCTCTTTTCCCCCTTATTGAAGATGGGGACGTTTGCCCTCCTCCAGTCTGCTGGGACTTCTCCTGTTCTCCAGGAATTATCAAAGATTATTGCCATGGCTCTGAAATTACATTTGCCAGCTCTTTTAATACTCTTGGATGTAGTTCACCTGGTCCTGGAGATTTAAATTCATTTAGATTAAGAAGGTATTCCTGTACTACCTCTTTGCTTATTCTGTGCTGGATTTCCCCTATTGTGTCCGTTGTTCCATTATCCTCAGGTTGGTCCCCCTTTTCCTTTTCTGAAAATACTGAGGCAAAGAAGGTGTTGAGTAATTCTGCCTTATCTCTGTCCCCTGTTAACATTTTGCTATCTTCTCCACGTAGTGGCCCTACCATTTACATCTTCCTCCTTTTGCTGCGGACATACCAACCCCCCCCCTTTTTATTGTTCTTAACCTATCTAGTAAGCCTGAGCTCATTCTGCACTTTAGCTTTTCTGACTTTACTCCTACACGTGTTTGCTTCTTTGGTGATTTCCCCCTTTTTCCATTTCCTATACATGTTCCATTTAAAACTTAGCTCCATTGAAAGTTCTTTAGTCATCCATCCTGGTTTCTTGAGACACCTCCCATTTTTCTTCCTCAATGGTACTGTTTGAAATTGTGCCTTCAGTATCTCCCTTTTGAGAAAGTCCCATCCATATTGAGGTCTCTTCTCTTTTAGTATTCCTGACCATAGGATCACCCCCAGTATTTCCCTGAGTTTACTGAAATCAGCTCTCCTAAAGTCTAGAATGCGTGTCTGACTATGCCTGGCTTCTCCTTTCCATTGTATAACAAACACCAGGAGAACATTATCACTCTCACCTAAGGATCCCCCCACTTGCACCCCATTAACCAGGTCATCCCTGTTGGTTAGGATCAGATCTAAAATAGCTGACCCCCTTGTTGCCTCTTCCACCTTTTGGACCATGAAATTGTCTTCCAGGCATGTAAGGAATTTGCTAGACCTTGAAGTTTTGGTTGAGTTAGATTGCCGGCAAATATCAGGATAGTTGAAGTCACTCATCACTACTACATCTCTCCTTTCTGTGTGTGTGGTCATTTGTTCTAGAAAGGCATCATCCAGTTCCTCCGTCTGACTTGGGGGTCTGTAGTAGAGTCCCACAATAACATCCCTGTTGTTTCCCTCCCCTTTAATTTTTATCCAGATGCTCTCCACCTGGCTTCCAGTATTGATGTCATGGATCTCTTCACTGGTATAAATATCCCTGACATATAATGCTATTCCTCTTCCTTTCCTGTTTGGCCTGTTTCTCTTATAAAACAGGCCAAACAGGTTATATCCCTCTATTCCTACATTCCAATCATGCGACTCATACCACCAGACTTCAGTAATGCCTATTATATCATATTTGTTTTGTAGTTCTAGGAGTTCAAGTTCATCTTGCTTATTTCCCATGTTCTGTGCATTAGTGTAGAGACATCTAAGACCATGTGTTCCCTTTACTTGCTGCCTGTGCAAGTTCTTTTTGCCTCCCACTGTTGGGTCCTTGCACTGTTTGCCTTGTTCCCTCTATGACAGTTTGACTATTGTCTCCAGCCCTTTTGCCTTCCAGAATACTGTCTCCCTTCCCCATTTAACTCAGTTTAAAGCCCTCCTGATCAAATTCTTGAGAGTGTTGGCAAAAATGTTTCTGCCAACTGTCATGAGATGCACCCCATCCCTTGCCAGAAGTCCCCTCTCATGGAAGCACAGTCCATGATCCAAGAATCCAAATTGTTCTCGGCGACACCATCTACGGAGCCAGTTGTTTACGTTGGCTATTTTTCTCTCCCTTCCTGGACCATGACCTTCAACTGGCAGAAGAGACGAGATGACAACCTGTGCATCCATTTCTTTCAGCTTCCTCCCCAGAGCCTCATAATCTCTTCTAGATGTTTTAGAACTCCAGTTCCCATCAGCCCCAGACAGGTATGACAGGATTATTCATTCACTAATATCCAAAGACTAAAGGTTCCCTACAATCTGAGTTCAAAAGTCCTTTGGGAAGAAAACATAAATAAAGGCTACACTGACTGAAGGAACTACAACAGTCTAAAATAGTGTTGTTCAGCAGTAATCAGCGTTATCCTCCTCACCTTCACCATAGAGCAAGGAAGGCCAGAGTACAGTTGCAGGATGCCTGAGACCCCCACAAGCTTGTTTTTGTGGCCATGCCCCTCTAGACTTCTTGAACATCCTTTTTTATGATAAACAAACAAACAAAAGAGTGAATTGCCTTTCCTGGAACATCTCAGGAGTGTCAGTTCCTCTTTAAAATAGGGCAAGGCACCCTCTGTGCTGTTTAACATCACTCCCCGTACTCATTTTTCAAAATTAGAAGTGGACCTCTGAGCACTTCTGGGGGTTTTGTCTTTTTTTTTTTAAAGTTTTTTAAAAAAAATTCTGGCAGTCCATGCAGACCACAGAGGGTTTGAGTGGGAGAAAACTGGCCCCTGGACCTGCTTCAGGTAGAGAATGTGTGGCTCTCCAGATGTAGCTGGACTACAAATTGCCATAGCCAGTGGTGATGAAATGCAGTCTAGCTAGTAGCATATCTAGTACATTCAACACATGCTGTGGATCATTCTTCACATTCCGCTCCTCTCTGCAACAAAATTATTTTCAATAGTAATAATGAAATGAAACAAATAAGGGCTAAAAAAGAAATGCAGACAGTACATTTGATCTTGAACTTTGTATATACAATCATGCCTGTTAACACAAAGAAACAAACAGGGACAGAATGTGGATGAACGGAATGGTTTCCAATTGGCAAGGGAGTAAGGCAAAGCTGCATTTTTTTACTTCATCTGTTTAACTTCTATGTTGAACGTATCATACGCAAACATGGATTAGACTCTGAGGAAGGAAGTGTTAAAACTGGAGGAAGGAACATCAACAATTTAAGATATGCAGGTGACACAATACTACTAGCAGATAACAAAGACCACTTGGAACCACGGAGAAGAAGATTTGGTCTCATTCCTGAACGGCATCCACCGAAATATCCAATTCATGATGCAAAAAGAGAAGGAAGGAACACTGCCATTCTTGGATGTCCTAGTCACCCACAAACCAAACCAACGGTTAGGCCACAAGGTATACAGGAACCCCCCCCCACACACACACATGGACAGATACCTACACAAGAACTCCAATCACCACCCAGGACAAAAAAGAAGCACAATAAAAACATTGGTAGACTGTGCAAAAAGGATCTGTGAACCCTACTACCTGGAGGATGAACTGAGGTAACTAAACGGGCCCTACAGGCTAATGGTTACTCCAGATCAGACATCACAAGAGCAGCCAGACCCATAAAAACTACAGGAATGAGGAAGAAAAACAGCCACCCAAAGGGAAGGTATTTTTACCAAACATCAAAGGAGTCATAGACAGAATAGGGAAACTGATGAGGAAACACAACCTCCAAACAGTCTACAGACCAACCAAAAAAATCCAAGAAATGCTACACTCAGCGAAGGACAAAAGAGACCCTCTCACAGCCGCAGGAGTTTACCGCATACCATGCAGCTGTGGACATGTTTACATAGGGACCACTAAATGCAGTGTGCAAACACGAATCAAGGAACATGAGAGACAATGCAGACTGGGCCAGCCAGAAAAATCAGCAGTAGCAGAACGTGTTATAAATCAACCTGGACACAAAATGCTATTTGAAAATACAGAAATTCTAGACCAGGCCAACAACTATCATGTCAGAATGCACAGAGAAGCTATTGAAATCCACAAACACCTGGACAACTTCAACAGGAAAGAAGAAACCTTAAAAGTAAACAAAATCTGGCTCCCAAGTTTTGAAATACAATAGAAGCAAAACTAAATATTTACAAAAGAATTCCACCCAGGGACAGGGGATTTCCAGCAGATAATGGCCCATCAACCAACCATTAGCCAAACAGACACTAACGAGCCTTGCATTTCTATACCCAGAAACTAACCATTCAATTACACAAATGTACATATACTGTACTTTCCAACAAGGGTTCACAGCATATAAACTCCACACACACACCTACCCAACCATTCTCTGAGGATGCCAGCCACAGATGCAGGCGAAACGTCAGAAAGAAACTATTCCAGAACATGGCCTCACAGCCAGGAAAAAAAACATTCTGCCCCTGAGTCTAGCAATATCTGGGAGACCCACATGTTTCTCATTTGTGCTGTGAGGATCCTTCCTTGGTGCAAGGCACTGTAGGTAGGATGGCCATGGAGACTGCCTGTGCTAATATGGTATCAGCAGTCTGCACAGCAAAGCTGCTCACACTGACTTCCTCTCTAGCAGCTGGCCAGGTTTTCCAGATCCCACCTGTTTCCTAGCTATATCATTTGCTGCAGCTGGAGAACAGCCACCTAGGCTCTCTGGAGTACTGGGCTCACAGGGCATTACTCACTATCCTTTGCAATCCCCCTTCGGAGGTAGGCAACTCACCCTGCTTAATGGAAAAGGTGCCCCTGCACAGGTGCATTTGGCATAAACAAGGGAAGAACATGCAAGAGCAAATGACATGGGAAGTCAAATAAGAACTTAAAATGGGCATAATGCAGAGAATGACGGCACACATCAACACCATGGCAGGAGAAAAACAGGAGGAACAAGATTATTATGGAGAGCCCCCTAAGGGATAAAGCAAATGCAAAAGGAAAGGAAGTTGCCACCATTTAAAAATCCTTACTAAACACATATTAGAAAACAAAGTGACCAGTGGAGTCTACAATTAAAATTAGAGGAGGAAGAAGAGAAGTTGAGAAAACTGAATAAAATACAACTGGATGGGTGGGAAAAGTATACTGGACTGAAGGGCTCTGCGAGTTTTAGAATTTGATATGGAAACTGGATAGAGACACTAATACGGCTTTGTGTGGGATAACTTAGAAAAATGCTTGCATTTCCTTTTAAATGTGGGCCTTGGTCTCAAGGATTTTCCACCAGCAAAACAAGATGCCATAGTGAATGTTGCATTCAGAATATTTGGTTCCACCCAACATAGAAAGTGTTAAGGGCTTTCTGAAAGCAAGGAATAAGAATCATAGAGTTCGGAGGCGCTCTCTGGGCCATCAGGTCCAACCCCCTACTCAGTGCAGGATCTCGAGCAAAAGCAAGCTATCCAGCCTCTTTCTGAAGACATCCAGAGAAAACTTCCATCATCTCTCTAGGCAATTGGTTCATTGCCAAACTGCTCTCACCGTTAAGAAACTCCTTCTAATGTTCAATCAAAATCTATCCTCCTGTAACTTCAAACCATTAGACCTAGTTCTACCCTCTGAGGCATCAGAAAACAAGCCTGCATCCTCCTTTCTGACAGCCCTTGAGGTATTTAAAGAATGTGACAATGTCACCCTTCAGTCTTGTCTTCACCAGGCTGAACATGCCCAGCTCCTTCAACCTCTCCTCGTATGTTTTGCTCTCCATACCTCTTATCATCCTCATTGCCCTTCTCTGATCTTGCTCCAATTTGTCTATACCTTCTAAAATGGGGTGCCCAGAACTGAATGCAATACTCCAGATAAGGCCTGATCAGGGCAGAATACAGTGGGACTATTACTTCACATGACATGGAAACTATGGTTCTACTAATGCAGGCTAAAATAGCATTTGCCTTCTTTCTCCAGCATCACATCGCTGGCTCATGTTCAACTTATGATCAACAATAATCCCAATAGCCCTTTTCACATGTAGTACTGTTGAGCAAAAGATCCCCCATTCTATACCCGTACATTTGGGTTTTGTGGCCTAAATGTATAATTTTGCATTTGTCTTTGTTGAATTTCATTTTACAGTCAGTCCTCTGTATCCACAGATTCAACCAAGTATGGCTTGAAAATATTTTAAAAAAAATAAAATCCAAAAAGCAAACATTGCTGTTCACCATTTTATATAAGGGATGCTATTTTACTATGCCATTGTATATAATGGGACTTGAGCATCCACAGATTTTGGTATCCACGGGGGTCCTGGAACCAAACCCCAGCGGCTACTGAGGGGCCACTGTATTAATTTCAGCCCAATTTTCTAGTTTATCAAGGTCTTTTTAATTTTGTTCCTATCTTCCAATGTGTTAGCAACCCCTCCCAGTTTTATGTCACCTAAAAATCTGATAAGGATTCCCTCCACCACATCATCTAAATCATTGATAAAAAATATCAAAGAGCATTGACCCCAGGACAGAATCCTGAGGCACTCCACTTAAGACCTCCTTCCAATTTGAAGCACAGTCACTGATGACAACTCTTTGAGCATGATTTTCTAATCAATTATGGATCCATCAAATGGTGTTTCTATCAATTCCACATTTAGTCAGTTTGCTAATCAAAATATCATGGGGGACCTTATCA
The DNA here is from genome assembly GCA_030847615.1 of Gambelia wislizenii. NCBI lineage: Eukaryota > Metazoa > Chordata > Lepidosauria > Squamata > Crotaphytidae > Gambelia > Gambelia wislizenii. The sequence continues at coordinate 334,397,332 of JAUMIR010000001.1, read as the reverse complement.
AATGCTTTGCTGAAATTCAGATAAATGACATCTGCAGCATTCCCACTGGCTCAATCAAATAAAAGATATAAGGTTAGTTTGGCAGGATTTATTCTTGACAAATCCATGTTGGCTTCTACAGATCACTGCACTTTGATCAAGATACTTGCAGATGGGCTCCTATATAATCCATTCCAATATTTTTCCTGGTAATGAGATCAAGTTGACTGACCTGTAGTTTTGTGGATCTTCTTTTTTGCCTTTTTTGAAGAGCGAAATAATGTTTGCTCATCTCCAGTCCTCTGGCACCTCACCTGCTCTCCAAGGACTGGGTTGTTTGCATGGCAGGCCTCTGTAGAAGGCCAGTTTAGGTGCCTGGCCTGGAAAGCTAACCTAAACATTTGTGAGCAATGTTGGTTGAATGGAAACTCTTTTCACTCACCTCCTGCAGGCCACGCTTTTCAACTTGATTCACACATTGAATTACTATGAGGGGCACCAGAGGTGGTGTGTGGGGTGCAAAATCAGCCAGAATGCCCTAAAGGAGAAAAATAATGCAGCAGGGTATAGGATAGGCACTGGGAGTAACTTCCACCCAGAGTAAAGGAAAACAAATTTGACTACCATAATGTCTGCCATTGCAATTAATATGAGACAAACTCACAAGCTGATAAGAATCCAAAGGCAGCAGAGGCAAGATTTATTTCTTCACAAACGGCAGCCAAGCATTGTTGACAATGTATGGCAAACACAAGAGCCTTGGCCTGTTAAATACTATACAACTGCAGTAAAAGCAGATTTGCTTTAAAGCAACATTATACTATAGCTACAGATTCCAGTGGTTATTCCAGGTGGGGGTTTCTGGGAACTGTATCCCAAACAAGTAACTTTCCCAAATTCTGCTTCCATCCTACACATCACTAGAATTGCTTTTACCCTCAGTACAGCCACCAAGCAAAGCACGTAGAAATAAAAAAGCTTCTCATCCCAGGTTCGCACCTGGATTCCACACTTACCTCTCTTACTCTGGGATGGGCACCAGGCATGCATGGAGCCAGGCAGCATTCTTTGCACTCAGGATGCACCAGGAGTTGGCAGGGTCGACATTTCAATGCCATCTTTCCAAAACGCAGGCGGGATTTGCAAACTGCGCAGCACTCCAGACGGATCACCTTAGATGGAAACAAGAAGAAAAAATGAGCACATAGCAGAGATCATCAAGAAAAAGAAACCAGGTTCTCTCAGCCTGGCTACTTCACTGAAATCCATCCTGGATTTGGGTCTGAGATCATAGAATCATAGAGTTGGCCATCCAGTCCAATCCCCTGCCCTGCAGGAATACACAATCAAATCATTCCTGACAGATGGTCATCCAGCCTCTGTTTAAAAACCTCCAAAGAAGGAGACTCCACCCCACTACGAGGCAGTGCATTCCTCTTCCAAACAGCTCTTACTTCTCAGGGAAATATGATGCCCACTCTGCCTGGCAAGGCACTGGAACTGTTGCAGAGTTTCAGCAGAAAACATGAGCTTTGAGCAAAAGGATTGCATATCTAGGGTAAAAATCCAAGAGTCCAGAAGTCTTCCATAGCTTTATTGTAAGATTAACAAGTTAAACAAAAATACAGAGAGCATTCATTTCTGCTTCTGTGTCTCTCCAAGCTTTCTTCAAACTAGCAGGGGAAAAGGAGCTTGCATTGCATACACCAAAAATCTCTCCTGCTTTTTATAATGAAATACTTACAAGACATTCAGTCTATTTTGAGAAATGAAAGTAACTATTCCCATCTCTACTCTGTTTACCTAGCCTTGAAGGCCAGGCTCAAAACACAAACCAGGGTGCCAATCCTGACAGATTTACAACCTCCAGCAAGACTAGCTGGCTGTTTTTGCCTGGTGATTAAAATTATCTAAAAGGGGCTCATGGATTTTAATTACAGCATCCATTTCCCCTGACATTACTGTCAGGAAGTTCTTCCTAATGTTTAGGTGGAATCTCTCCAAGGTAGAATGCCAAGGGGTGTTAACTTTCTACTTTGGTGAAATTTAACCCAGAGTACACCTGCCCTCTCCACCCTGGGCACAGGTGATCCTGACCACCTTTCCTGAAGGACTCCTGGAGTTATTCCCCTAGCAGAGAAATACACCAGCTGGAAGCATTGCTGAGGAGGGATGGAAAGACTGATGGCTCTGATGTCACTTGTTGTTTTTAAATAATTAATTACAGTTAATATTCCAAGCCCTGCTCATCCTCAATAGTTACTGTTACCATCTTGGAAGTAAACTGGTGCTGCTGGAGCGTGGGTGTTCCTTGTGGAGGAGATGGAGTGACGGGGTCTTGAATATTCCTTCGCTTAGCCCCAGTTTCTGTGTCAATGGTGTCATTCTCAACCTGACTGCTACATCCAGCTGAGTCATCAGTGCTGCCCCAGATTGTAGTGAGATCTGTGGAGAGAAGGACCAGACTCAGCAAGATGCATTATTTCACCATTCTAGTTGACATTTCTCAGCATGCATTGTGACATTCTTGGACTAGCCTATCTATCGTGTTGTAGACTTTCACTTGTAGGACACCCTGGGGCATGGATATGAAGAGCTTACAGGGGATACTCTGTGAATATGAAGTTGTCCAGGAACCCTGATTAAGATAGGACAGAGGATTCATTGAGTCTCTTCTCATGCTACTGAGTTTGGGAATACAGTAACAGATGAGCAGGAAGATGGCTTCAGTGATCCAAATTATTTCTACACAGATGGAAAAATCAGGACTCAACCTCCAAGAATGCCCAGGTGAAAGAAACAAGCAGAATGCCTCCCATAAGGCTACCCTTACAATTCCATCCTCCGTGAAGACAGAACTCCACATCTGAAATCCCAGTAGAACCATTCACAACTACTCAAAGCCTGCTCATCATTTACAGTAGTGTAAGCAAAGACAATCTCTTGCAGTTCAGGGTTAATCTTGGGGTTAACCCATGCCTTCACTTCTAACTTCTCACCATGGTGCATGGCAACCCACCACTTCTAACTTATCACCACAATCTTCAGGGTTAACCCAATCCTTCACTTCTAACTTAGCACCATGGCCTGATAGTTTTGGCTATGATCCTCTCTTTTAAGAAAGGGATATGAAATGGGAGCAAGCAGTCTAAGCATATACAGAAGGTATTTCCATATTAAGTAATGACAACCTCCCTTCAATTACAGTAAAGAAGATATGACAGGGACCTGCACAGATACAGTATATAAAGTTTAGCACAGGACTTTTGGTCTTCCAGATGTTTTGGTCTTCAGCTCCCAGGAACTCAGCCACCATGGCCAATGGTAAGATATTGTGGGAACTAGAGTTCCAAAGATCTGAAGGCGATAAGGTTTCCATCCATGTTAACAGCAGTGCTGCCCTTACCTTTCTTGATACCACTAAGGGAATGCAGTCTTTTTTTCCATGGGGGTGAAACTTTTAATGTTAATAGTTATGTTCTAGTATAACTGCTAATATTTCCTCCCTAATCATGCCTTGTTACTTTCAAGCCAGGCAGTCTCTATCCGTTAGGTAGATCGAAGTGAAAATGGAAGGGGCACCTGAATTTGTGGAGGCCCAACGATTTAGCCGGGAACGGCGACGGGATGTTGCAGCAATTGGTATCAAACTGTGCCCAACAGGACCTCTGTTCTCAGCAATGACTCCAGACCTCAGCGTCACCACAGGCATCCCTTTGGCCTGAGAAGACTTAAGAGGAGGAGGAGGCAAAAAAAGTGGTGAAGGGCATTCTTGATCACACCTATGCAGATTAAAGATAAAACCACTATATTCTTAAAGAAGATTAAGGGAAACTTGAATACAGCCTTCTTGGGGAATTTCCTTATCTTGCCATCTCAATTCAAGTCTGATAGAAGGTCCTTCTTTGGTTTAAGCCAAATTCCTAAAGGAAAGCATATTCCCATACCAGTCTGCTGATGTCTTAAGATCTGCAAGAGAGATTTTTGTCAAGGTGTCTTCTATTTGCTGTAGAACTGGGAAAATGTTTTTGTTTTGGCACCCCATTTATTGAACACCCTCTCCAATGGGAGAGGAGTGGCATCAGTTTAGAAATCATTTTAGTGCCAGGTCAAAACTGCTCTATTTGTTGACCAGACATATTAAGTTGGTCAGTCTGCACTTTTTAAAAACTGCATTTTCATGATTGTGGTTTTTTTTGTTTTTATAATATATTTGCTTTTTACTGACCTGATATTGTTTGATGAAGGATGGTATATAAATACTTAACTAAATAAATAAAGCAAGGCTTAAATTTAAGTCTGTCTCCTTGCTGTTTCATCCATGTTACAGATTGTTGTCAACACTGATTCTAGATATTCTGTTTCTGGACATTCTTTCTGGACATAGAGTTAACTGAACTTTGGAAGTTCTGAATGAACATTATACATAATCCTGGGTTCAATAAATGTTATTAACATTTATGTTAGACAAAAACATACATCTAACTATTAGAAGTGCTTTTTTTTATAAAGTCTCTTAAGACAATTATAAGTCATGCAGAATCACGATCTTAGATATTTTCTGGGTGAATTTCCACATATCTTTCTAAATGTGCAAAATCCTTGGAGGTTATGGCCATAGGCTATTCAGAAAACAAACATTAAAGTGTTTTTATAGGGGCATTATTTCCTCCACCTTTTCATGCATAGTATTTCTAATCACTTTTCTGTGCAACTTTTGCAATATGTATGCTCTAGCAAGAAGTCAGAATTGTGGAAAAGAATCTGTACCACCATTACCAAAAGAAGCCTGCTTAAAATGTCTTATGCTCTGTCTCCCTCTGCTGCCATGTTGAGTCTTTCCTCTATTGCTTCTCATCTCCTTTCCTAAGTCTTACTCCACTCCAGGACACCTGCTCAATCCAAACTCCTCCTTGTAGTAATAACTTTATTGAGCCAATCAAAAAGCCCCAAATACATCCTGCTTTCAAAGCACATGGGCTTCTTCATCATGCAAAATATGGTACCTAGCATGTAAGGGAGGGAAACATTCCTGTATTTCCTCTAGCATCTCAAGTCAACAATGTAGAAGTTATGATCCCAACATTGCACTTTCCTTCCCCTGCATGCCATTTTACCATCTTTGCCTGATGAAGAAGCCCATGAGTTCTGAAACCTAGCATGATGTCTTTTGGTTGGCACCATAAAAGTATCACTACAAGATGGATTTTTGTTATTTTGTTTTATAGCCGGTACGTCTACTCTTGCAACTTCAGTTTCACCAGTACTGACACACCTGTAAAGCTGAGGGTATGCAACCCCCCGCAAAACCTCACTATTATTTACCAGTACCTTTTTTTCATTCACTGCAGCCTCCCATTTTATCTCTTCATAAAGTTCTTTACAATACACTATCCATTTCCAGCCTCACACAGGGAATGTGTTATGCAAGAATCAAACTAGATACAGGGGTTGTCTAAATGGCAAAAATACTCCTCACAGAATGCAAGGAGAATCCTACCTGTCTAAATGGGATCCCACATCGTTTCTCCATATTTGGAAGGAGGGGGGGGGCAAAAATGACAAAAGCTCTGAAGTAACAGTCTTTGCGGCTTTCCCCAGAGTTTTTAGAAAACAGCGGGAGAATATACATCCCTGCTTGTTGGGACAAGCGACCTGAATTGATTCGTTTTCCCATATAAGCAGAAGTGCAAAGCTGATTGGCTGGATGAGTGTGGGAGGCAGGGCTTGCTAACAAGGTATGTGCCCGGAGCCACCATGTTGGATTTTTGCCTTAGTAAGCAAGCACTAAAGTGATAAAACAGGGTGTTTTTTTGTTTTGTTTTTGTGAAGGTGAAATATCACTCTACTGCACTTTGGAAATAGTTTTTTTTAAAAAAAAAAGTTTGGTGGTGGCGGATTGTGGCAAGTAAAAACGCAAGTAATTCACTCGTGGCTGCCATCTGGATCTGCAGGCATGCAAAACTTATGCCTGGGAAAACAACAACAACACACCAATCAAGACAAATTGCAGCTGCTGAGAATTGACATTACTGCAAGCAATCCTCTTCTTTTTCCCTTGTACAGACAATCCCACAGTGAGGGAGTTTTGTGACTGAAATTCCTGCACCTCTTACAGAAGGGAGCTCTCCAGCAAGATCAGGGGAAGGGAATTCTTTTAATATTTAATAATAATAATAATAATAATAATAATAATAATAATATTTATTTATACCCTGCTCCTCTGCTAAAAACAATCGGGGCAGCTTACAAAAATTAAAATACAAATACAGATTAAAACCCCTAAACACCACCCACCCCCACCCCCACCCTCCCCCATAAAAAGATATTAAACCAATATCAATTAAAAACAACTAATCTAAAATAACATTAAAAAATAATAAATAGCCAGCAGACTAAAAGAGGCCAGGAGCTCCTGAGGCCGGGATCTAATTAGGAAAGGCCTGCTGAAATAGATCTGTCTTTAGTGCTTTTTTAAAGCTATTCAGGCTTGTCATCTGACGGATCTCGTTTGGTAGGCCATTCCATAATTTGGGGGCGATTACCAAAAAGGCCCTCTGGGAGGTTGCAGACAGCCTAGATTTTTGTGGCTGAAGCAAATTCCTCCCAGAGGACCGGAGTGTGCGGGGAGGATTGTATGGGAGGAGGCACTTCTGAAGATAAGTTGGGCCCAAGCCATTTAGGGCTTTAAAGGTAATAACCAACACCTTATACTGGGCCCGGAAACTGATAGGCAGCCAGAGGAGAGATTTTAATACTGGAGTTATATGGTCTCTCCGAGATGTTCCCGAGACCACTCTGGCTGCCATATTTTGTACCAACTGAAGTATCCGGCCCAAGGATGAGGGTAGCCCCATGTAGAGCGCATTGCAGAAATCTAGACGAGAGGTTACCAGCACGTGCACCACAGTCTCGAGGTCCCTTACTTCCAGGAAAGGCCGCAGCTGGCGTATCAGCTGAAGCTGATAACAGGTGCTCCTGACCGTCGCATTCACCTGACTGGTCATCTGAAGCAATGAATCAAGGAGCACCCCAGACTGTGAACACAATCCTTAATGGAGAGCGTGACCCCATCCAGGACTGGAGGTTGCAACCCAACTCCTGGTTTCGGGGTCGCTACCATGAGCATCTGTTTTTCCTCATCCAGCCCATTACTGCTTTAAGACAATCATTAAGAGGAGAGACGCCATCAGAATTCGCGGCCGACAATCGGGACAACGAGAAATAGATCTGGGTGTCATCAGTGTACTGATAACACTCAGCCCCATAACTCCAAATAATCTTACCCAGCGGCTTCATATAGATGTTAAACAGCATCAGGGACAGGATGGCGCCTTGCGGAACACCACAAGTAAGCTCCTTTCTGCTGGAGCAGCTGTCCCCAAGCAGCACCCTCTGGGACCTGCCCGAGAGGAAGGATTGGAACCACTGGAGCGCAGTGCCTCCAATTCCTAACCCGCTCAGGCGATCCAAGAGGATACTATGATCTATTGTATTGAAAGCCGCTGAGAGGTCTAAAAGCACCTACAGGGTCACACTACCCCTGTCGATGCTTAGACGCAGGTCATCGGTCAAGGCAACCATGGCAGTCTCATCTCCAAATCCTGTCCTAAAGCCAGTTTGAAATGGGTCTAGGTAATCGGTTTCATCCAAGACCGCTTGGAGTTGAAGCGCAAACTGCCCTCTCGATCACTTTGCTCAAGAATGGTAACATAGAAACCGGCCTATAGTTGTTCATGTCCAGGGGGTCAAGGGAAGGTTTTTTCAGGAGCGGCCTAACGGCTGCTTCCTTTAAACAGGATGGAAACACCCTTCTCTGAGGGATGCATTGATGATGTCCTTAAGGAACACCATCAAGGCACTCCCCCCTGGATGGCCAGCCATGAAGGGCAAGGATCAAGAGGGCAGGTCATCTTCCTCACCCTACCAAGTAGCTTGTCCACGTCCTCGGTACTCACGGATTTAAATTGATCCAATAAACTTACATCAACGGAGTTGCTGGACACCTCGTTAATTGTTTCTGTCAAAATACTGGCATCTAAGTCGGCTCTTATCTGAGAGATTTTATCTGCAAAGAAGTTGTTAAACGCGTCGCAGCAGGCCGGTCGTTGGGTTAAGCAACAGGATCTGTGCAGGTATAACCTGAGTCATCTCCCTTACCACTCTAAACAGCTCTGCTGGACGGGACTCTGCAGACGCAATATGTGCAGAGGAGAAGGATCTGTGCACTGCACATATTGCCTCTCGATAGGACCAAAGAAAGTTCCTATGACAAGTCCTGTCGGATAAGAGTTGAGTTTTCCGCCAGTTGCATTCTAGTTGTTGTCCAATCCACTTCATTTTCCTAAGCTCTGATGTATACTATGGCTTACAGTTAGAAGCGGGTTGGAAAGGAGACTTGGAAGCGATTGTGTCGATACCCTTGGTAAGGTTGGTGTTCCAGATATTAACCAAAGCTTTGACAGGGTCACCGGCATTACCAACCATTAAACCCTCCAAGGCTTTCTGGAATCCTATTGGTTTCATTAACCTTCGGGGGCAGACCATTCTAATGGGGGCAGACCATTCTAATGGAAAGTTTCCTTGTGAAACTTTCCCCTTCCTCAGCTAATGTTTGTAATAGTTAGGGGAAAAAAACTATGGTCATTTCAAGGGATGCAGATGATCTTGTGGTGAAAAGGAGAGATGTGTATTCCCGCAGGACTTCTTAAAGATGAGACTGAAGGTAAATTTATAAATAGTCACTTAACCTTACCTACTATGACAGCCTTCTTCAACTTGGAGCCCTCATAATAATAACTGACTACAATAATAACTACCATTATCTCAAGCCAGCACTTAATGCCTCACTGCTTTACATGATCACATCACATAAACACACATTCTGGCACTGTAGCTTATGACTTTATATCATAACTTTGCATGAGATCAGTGATGCAACATTGTCCAGGATACTGCCTAGCGCCCTGGGCCATCTTACTCCTGCAAATACAAGGCACTGACAGATACTTACATTGGAAGAAGCTGTCACGGATGGGCGTGCCCGCTTGGCTGCTACCACTGGCTGAATCAGGGGTGCCAGGGAGGAGCGCTGAGGGAGAAGGAACAAAAAGAGGAGATAGCAATAAGAAGAGGGCCACCCATGCATATAATTCTGGCCAGGAATTGGGCACCCCATACAAATGCTTGCCATTCTCTCCAACCATCATAATGTTGACAAAGCAGAGCAAAGAGGATGGCCAGATACAGATGATAAGATTTTTTGGAGACTTGTGGGCAGAAAATTAGAGTTAAAATTACAAGCGGGCACACATTTCTCTTTTTCTCTACCAGATGTGGCCTCTGAGGAAACAAATGTCTGTGACATCCACAGAAGGCTGGGATATGAAAGGGGTTTCAGTTCAGAAACAAGTAGCAGGTGTGTAAGTGGATGTCCTCTAATATAATCTCTACTTACCCATCTCTCTCTGCCTTTGGCAGGCCTTATTATGCCAAGGTCCTTGGGGAAAAAAAGAATCATAGAATCATAGAATTGTAGAGTCGGAAGAGACCACAAGGGCCATCCAGTCCAACCACCTGCCATGCAGGAAATCACGATCAAAGTATCCCTGACATGGCCATCCAGCCTCTGTTTAAAGACCTCCATAGAAAAGGAAGGGAAACCTGAGATGCAAACTGGGAAGATACGTCATTTAAGACCTCCTTATCCATCAACTTACCTCTACTTTCCACCCCAAATTTTGCTTTGCTCTGTATATGTACCATTCTGGCAACCTGTGATGTATTAGTGCCCCAGCTTCTATTCTGGCTATCTACAGAACACTCTGATTTATTCATATTTATACGTTTATGTCTCATGCTTCCTTCAGAGTTCAAGGCTGCAAACATGGCTCTCCTCTTCCCATTTTAGGCTCAATTCTCACTCCAACCACTTGAGAGTAAGAGAGAGTGAGACACAGAGAAAGTGTGTGTGTGTATCTGTGTATGAGAGAGAGAGAGAGAGAGAGAGAGAGAGAGAGAGAGAGAGAGAGAGGCTAGCCTAAGGACATCCAGTGAGTTTAATTGTTTTGTAGAAATGGCCTTTGAATAACGTTGCATTTTTTGTTTCCCTTCAACTTTAGAAGGATTTTGTATATACAATACCGTACTTCAAAACCTGTTGTTAGCTACCCAAATCTAAAAATGGAGTGTACTGGCTGTCAAAAACAAATGAAATAAGGACACACCAAACAGATTGGCAAACAAAATGAACAACACAAAGCAGGACAATTCTCCATAGCCCCACTGCTACTTCACAGGCTAAGAATAAACACTTGTAACCCATCTATGCCTGGCCCCTCTTTCCAGGAGTGATCTGGCCAATTTACGTGATATTCAAGGAAGAAGGATTTATATAATCATATTACCTTTCTTCTGCATCACATTTGGTTGTGTGCCAGTCCCAATAAAGCACCAGTGGGCAACTGTTGGGAGTGAGTGGAGTGACAGAAACTGGAAAGGGCTCCTGTACCTTTCATGGTTGTGTAGAAGAGGGAATTTCAGCAGGTGTTACTTATTACACAACCAGGTAACAACCACCACCTGCTGAAATTCCCTTTTTCTACACAACCATTAAAGGTACAGGAGTTCTCTCCAGCTTTCACTCTGATAGTCCTAATGCTAACCCCTGAAAGTCTTGGGAATATTTTCCCTCTCTTCCAGCAGGATCTGAAAATGGATCACAAGTAGAATGTATCTGGTCAGGTGACTCTAGCAAGTTTGTTAGTGAGATCACAGATGCTAACTAACTAGTACTCAGCATAGCTGGCTTTCTCCTAGTTCAAATTACAGTAAAAATGCATGGAACTATTTCCCCTCCAAAGCACACCTCAGTACAGAAAAGTATACATTTGGACTGTACTGAATACACAAGTTTAGGTGACCTTCAAACCAGTTCCATTGCTTTTAATGTGCCACATCTGCCCCCTCCTTTCTGTGACCAAGCAACTCCCTTTAATAAGGAATACTTCCTTCCATATCTCTTAATCACCTGTATTGTTCAGCACACATCAAATTCTCAAAATAAAATAAAATAAAAAATAAGATCATCTCTAAATAATAATAATTACAGTACGCTAGCCCACCCACCCCTTAAAATAATATTAAATTATAAAGGATTAAAAACATGCAATAATTAAAAATATATTAAATTAGAAAAAAAATTAAAACATACAATAATTAAAAAAAAAAATCCAATTGCAGCTCAGAGGGAAAGACCAGCCAAGTCTTGGGCCATAGTTATTCAGGAAAGGCCTGCCGGAAAAGATCCGTCTTGACAGCTTTTTTAAAGCTGTCTAAGGTGGTAATAAGACGGATCTCGTCCGGCAGCCCTTTCCTGAATAACTATCCCGGCCCAAGACTCGGCTGTCCTAAAGTACTGGGGTTGTACATTTGGCTCAATATATTTCAAGTATGGATCTTGATTCCTTGATTTCTTCAGCTCAAAAGAGCTTTGGCATAAGGTAAGCCTTGGTTCCCTATGCAAGAGTTATTGGTGCCATGCTGGCCACAGAATCTCCTCCACTGTCTGTTGAAGCCCTGTGGTACCACACACACCTTTGTAATGTTAAAAAAAATCTCAGCCGCCAGGCAAGATGCAAGCAAAACATTAAGCTGTAATCTTTATTTCCCCTGAAATGTCCTAGAAAAAGAAAGTGGTGGGTAACCCGGTACTTTGTTTTGCAGCATGATATTGCTGCCTGCTAAAAATTAGTTTAAAAAGTGGGGAAAGGAATCTGAGGTGTTTTCTTCCAAGTGTGCTCACCAACCCAATCACACTGAGACCCTTGCTTGAAGCCTTTTTGGTTCTTCCACAACAAATCTGGAAGGAATGGCTGGTACTTACTATTTCATCATCTGAGTGGTCAAAACTGATGTCAGACAAAATTGAGGTGCCAAGTTCTTCCACTGCAGACAATCTAACAGATGAGAACAGCAAAATGAGTCACATAATAGACATCTGTCTAACATAATATTGGTCTTTTCATCCTGGCACCACTCTTCATATCTAGCTCACCTAATGTAATCTCCTCTCCAAATTCCCACCAGCAACTTCTCAAAACATGCACCCACCACTCAAGGAAAGCTACATCTTGCTTTTGTTTAGTCCCTTCCTTTCCAAGGGTGCCACAATTACTGAATAGTGCTGCCAAAAGAGTCACTCACTACAAATACTTTTTAATGTTTTCTATACAACCAGATCTTACTAGTACCAGAAAGTCTGTGCATGGGCTCCTGATGACCTAAGTAAGGTCCATAAATCAGGGCTAGGGAGCTACTTTGTGTACAGGAGGTCACCAGTTGAAAACCTGACAACTTCACTTAAAGGGATCAGATGATTCGAAAGACCTCTGACCAGACAGCCTGAAGAGTTTCCTGCCACTTTGCAATAGACAATGCTGGCCTTAGATGGTCCAATTCAGTATAAGACAAGACATATTTGTTGAAACATGTCAAATTCCCTACGTGGAAACCACTACAGGAAGCAAACAAACGACAGTCATCTTTAAATATCCAAAAGGCTGTCAAGTAGAAGAAAGAGCAGATTAATTAAAAGAGAGGAGATTCCAAAATAAACATGACAGTAAGAGCTGTTTGACAATGGAGTAGGCTATCTTGGAAGGTGGGGGATACTCTTTAACTGAAGGATTGTAAACAGAGGTTAGGTAGCCACATCCAATGGGTGTTTTAGCAATAAATTCCTGAACTGGCAGTGGGTTGGATCAGATGACACTGAAAGTCACATGCCTTTATTCTGTTGTATGTGCATGTACAGATAATCTATTATTCACTACACAACATCAGTTGTACCTCGCCTACAGCACATCTTATGTGTTGTGCGCAGGCTCTTCTAGACAAAGATTCTTCTTTGCATGCCATTCATTTACAAATCTATTCTCTCATTTCCATGTCAATGGGAATGATGTGGAAATTAAAAGATTGTAATATGGGCACACAGAAGAGCCTCTTTGGGCAGTGACGGAGTACCAACACTGAAAAAGTCCTCTCTGTAGTAGCCGCATCTACAGTATAGACTTATAATCTTACAGCCCAGCTAGATACATAGGAGATAGGAACGTTGGTCTTACCTGTGATACGTTCTTTTCCAGTGGTGAGGCGAAGAGCATCCGATAGCTTTGGGTTGTCCCTCCCCACATGCTCCCAGTAGGCAGGAAACAAAAGGACTTGGCCTGCCCCCTGTGAGGTCATCCTTGAGGGATGATCCCTGGCTAGCCAGTCAGTGTCCAAGCTTCGCAAATGTAGTACTCTTGATAGGGATTTCAGGTTCCGTGTTGACCCTGTCCCCGATGCTTCCTTCATCATAAGTGTGTCCTGGATCTGTTGGAGATGTTCGACACCACCTTCTGTCTTCGACTCACCAGTGGGCGGGTCCGGATGCTTTTCGCCTCACCACTGGAAAAGAACGTATCACAGGTAAGACCAACACTCCTTTTCCCAGTGGGGAGGGCTCCAGAGCATCCGATAGCTTTGGGATGTACTAAAGCTTCTGTTCTGCGTGGGCCTGGCGAGTCCCCAGTCTTACGCCTGGAATACTTGTTGAAGCACTCTTCTGCTGAAGGCTGCTTCGGCTGACTGTACCTTGTCCAGTCGATAATGTTGGACGAATGTGGAGTGTGATTTCCATGTTGCCACTCTGAAGACTTCCTCTAGTGGTGCGTCCTTTTGCCAGGCTGCCGATGTCGCCGCACTCCTTGTCGAGTGTGCCATGATCCCTTCCAGGGCCTCCATGTGTAGTGACTGATAGCACACTGTGATGTGGGCCCTGATCCATCTTCCTAGCATCGAAGGGGACACCTTACGGCCAATATACTTCATGTATGGTGACACGAACAGGGCCTCCGACTTTCTGAGTGATCTTGTTCTTTTGATATAGATTCAAAGAGCTCATTGAATGTCCAGAGTGTGCCAAATCCTCTCCAACTCTCTTTCTGGGTTGGGGCAGAAGGAAGGAAGAACCACCTCCTGGGTCCTGTGGAACGCTGAATTTACCTTCGGCTTGAAGTCTGGTCTGAGGCGAAGGACCACTGAGTCCGGTTTAAAGATGCAGAGGTCTCTCCTGATTGACAGTGCCGCCAGCTCCGAGATCCTACATGCTGAGGTAATGGCAACCAGGAATAGGACTTTCCATGTCATGTGTTTCAGCGACACCTCTCTTAGGGGCTCGAAGGGGTGAGTTGTCAGTGCCTTCAGAACTATGTGTAGATCCCACGATGGGAACCTATGAACTGTAGGTGGAGCCAAGTTGGAGAGGCCCTGCACGAACCTGCGCATGTGTCAATGACCAGAAATGGCCGATGCCCTTTTGGGCGGCAGGAAAGATGTCAGGGCTGCTATCTGTCTCTTGACGGTATTTGGCCTCAGACCAGCTTCTACGCCATCCTGAAGGAAGTCCAGTAACATCGGTACCAAGATCTCCCTAAAATCCATCCCCTTGCGCTTGCACCATCGTCTGAAGACTCTGAAGGTGTATTCATAGATGTGTTGCGTGGATTCTCTTCTGGATGCGAGGATAGTCCCCACCACTGTCTGGGAATAGCCTCGTGACGTCAGCATCTGCCTCTCAATCTCCAGGCGTGGAGCTGGAGCCAAGCTGGATCCGGATGGTGAACCTGTCCCTGTGTTAGGAGGTCTGGCCAAATTGGGATTGGAGCCGATGCTATTGCCATCTCCAATATCTCCGGGAACCAGGCTCTGCGAGGCCAGTTTGGAGCTATAAAGATGATCTCCGCACCCTCTGCTCGAATCTTGTTGAGCATCCTGGTCATCAGCTGCAGTGGTGGAAAGGCGTAGAGTAGACCCACTGGCCAGGGGGTTGTCAGCGCATCTATGGCCTCTTCTCCCTCTGACAGATAGTGGGAGAAGAAGCGTGGTACTTTCGCATTCACTGGAGAGGCGAATAGGTCGACATCCGGTCTGCCCCAGATCCGGGTGAGCTCGTCAAACACTTGTTGGTGCAGGCTCCATTCGCCCTGGTCGATGTCCGAGTGACTGAGCCAGTCTGCCTTGGAGTTGAGTGACCCCTTGAGGTGCTCTGCTTCTATCGAGATCAGGTTCTTTTCTGCCCAGTGAAGTAGTCTGGAAGCTTCCGCCATCAGGGCGTGGGATCTGGTCCCTCCTTGGCGATTTATGTGCGCCTTTGTGGTGATGTTGTCTGTACGGATCAGAACCGCTCTGTTCTTGATTTGACTCTCGAAGGCCCGAAGTGCCCGTCTGACTGCTCTGAGTTCCAGCCAGTTGATGCTGTGTGCCGCCTCCTTTTTTGACCATTTTCCCTATGCCAGGTGTGGACTGCAACGGGCCCCCCACCCCCGGAGGCTGGCGTCCGTTGTTATTTGGATCCTGTCCGGTTTCCACAGAGGAAGCCCCCTGTCGACGGCTGGAGATTGCCACCAAGTCAGGGACGCTAACACTTCCTGTGGTACCCTCACTTGGATGTGGCTCTTGATTGCAATATTGTCCTGGTATTGTAAGAGGAACCACTGCAGTGTCCTTGAGTGAAACCTTGCCCATGGGAGGCAGTCGATCGCTGCTATCATCAGACCCTGTAGGTGGGCGAGGTGCATGAGGTCTATCCTTTGTGATCTGACTCTCTGCGTGGCACGACGTATAGCGTTCTCCTCTGCTGGAGGAGGGACACTGTGCCCTTCACGGAGTCCACTGTAGCCCCCAAGTGACATATCCGTTGTACCGGCGTGAGTTGGCACTTGTCGAAGTTGACTTGAAACCCATGCTCCTCTGCAGGGATTTGAGTATTCATTGAACATCCCTCTCTGCTGCCTGCAGGGATGTTGATTGGATCAGAAGGTTGTCCAAGTAGGGGTAGACATGCAGCCCAGAGCGTCGCCAACAGGCCACCAGAGCCACTAAGATCTTTGTGAATACTCTGGGTGCTGAGGATAGGCCAAATGGAAGGGCTCTGTACTGGAAGTGTCTGCCATTGTAGTAGAAGCGGAGGAAACGTCGGTGGTCCCGATGTATTGGGATGTGGAGGTAGGCATCCCAAAGATCCAAGGAGGCCAGGAAGTCTCCCGGTCTTAATGCCTCCAGAATGTGCCTCAGTGTCTCCATTCTGAACTTCCGCTTCTTCACATTTGTTGACGCCCTTGAGGTTCAGGACTGCCCTCCAAGTGCCATTCTTCTTTGGAACCAGGAACAGTATTGAATAGCAGCCCCTGTTGTGCTGAGAGGCTCTCACCTCCTCTATCGCGCCCAGTTGAAGTAGGTGTTGGGTGGCGTCCACCATCAAACGTCGCTTTTCTGCGTCTCTTCGTAGTGGTGTGGGTATGAACCAACGTGGGGGTAGTCGGGAGAATTCTATCCGGTAGCCCTGTTGTATTGACTGTAGGACCCATCTGTCCAAGGTAGACCTCTCCCAAGCCCCCGCGAAGGCCTGAAGGCGTCCCCCACTGGGGGGTCGCCATCATTGTTGATGTCTCGTATTGGGCTTCGCAGGCTGAGTCTGAGTCTGTCTGTCCGTGGTCCTCTGATTGGGCCTGTGCTGGTATCTGTTCTTACCCCAGCATGTCCTAGAAGGTCTGAAGTCCTTTGATCCTGAGGTGTGAGGGGCGGAGGACCCACTTTGATGGCTGCCTGAGGGACAAAAAGGCTTGAAGCATCTTGAGAACCTTCGCTCCTCCCTTTTCTTGGCTGAAGCCAGGGTTTTCTTCTTCTTGTCCTTATCTTCCACCAGGACTGGCTCCAAGGACTCGCCAAACAGCTTTTCCCCTAAAAAGGGGGAAGAGACCAGGTTTTGTTTAGATTTAAAATCTGCGTTCCAGGATTTCAGCCACACTTGTCTTCTGACTGCCACAGTGGCTGCTTGCGCCCTGGCACAGAACTGAACCACATCCAGGGTGCTATCTGCGAGGAAGGCGGAGGCCTTAGTCAGTTTGTTGAGATCCTGTCTAATTCTGGGCTATGATTTGGGCATGTCAACCACAGCCTCCTTCGCCCATTGAATGGCTGCCCGAGCTATCATAGTGGCCGTAGTAGAGGCCCTGATGGCTAGGGAGGTGGCCTCATGAGTTCTTTTAAGGGCCGTGTCCATGCGGCTGTCCTCTGGAACCTTCAGGGTGTCCTCCCCATCCCGGCAAAAAACACTGAGGAGACCAGAGCTGAGACGGGAGCATCTATAAGTGGGACTTGTAGTTTTCCCATGACCTTTTTAGGCAAGGTGTAGCGCTTTTTTGCAATGCCAGGCTGTCCCTTAATGCAGCTGGGCTAGCCCACTCGTCACCAATTAGGCGCATCACAGTCGCCGGGACCGGCATTTCTAGGGCCGTGGGCTGTGAGTCCAGAAAAAACTCCCCGGATATCTCCAGTAGCTCTGGGTCCAACTGGGACTGCTGTTTCGTGGGAAGCTGGAGGCCCAAGGTTCTGACAGCCTTCTTTAATAAAACCTCGAAATCCTCCACTGCAAAGTGGCGAGCTGAGGGTCTGGTCGCATCTGCGGGTGCGCCCGCCTCTTCCTCAGATAGTTCTCCCTCTTCCCTATCCAAATTTCCTTGATGCCCCGACCCCTCCCCATCGGAGAAATAAACAGAGATTTCCTCCTCATCCTCCTGAGAGAGGTAGCCTGTCTGCTGGTCCCTGGGACGTTTCTTAGGAGGAGGGGAGTCTTCACGGACTGAGTCGGAGTCCCACTCCTCCTCTTCAGCCTCACTGGGCACCCTTCCCTGGGCAGGAATGCTCTGGCCTGACGTGGCGGGGGTCCCGCGGCCTCCTGTGCCTTTGGGTGCCACCCTCCTGGGTGGGGGCCTTCTGGACTTTCCCTTATCTGCCCCCTTGCCCTTGCCCCCCCTTTGATGTTGATTCTGTACAGAAGCCTCCTGCCTTGGCTGAGCCTGAGGGGTGGGGGCAACTGGTAGGGTCCCAGTGGTATTCAGGGCCCCCAAGGGTACCATTCCTCCCATCTGGGCTCCCTGCAAGCTTCCTAACAGTATGGTTGGAGCAGGCTAGCTGTCAATCACCCTGCTGCCTCCCTGGCCAGGGTCATTCTCACCCAGTCTGGGACTGATGCTGGGATACCTCCCCCTGCCGCCCTGGTGCCCAGGGCCCCGGTCACACTCACGTCGCCCACCAGCGGCTGCTGGGGGCCTGAAGTCGCTCGTTCTGTGGCTATGGGGGGTTCCTGTGCCAGGTGTGCCACGGTCGCGGTCCGCACTCCTCGTCGTCCTGGATCTCCCCCACGGCATTCTCTCCCCGGCCGGCTTCTAGCCCCTCCGGGCGGAGCAGGTCCGGATGGCGGTCCGCGGCGACCGAAGCGGAGGTCTTCCCCTCCTTTCTCAGCCTCTTCGTGCCGTCTCCGCTCTTCCCAGCTGCTGTTCTCTTGCCGCTCTTCCCAGCGGCTGCCTCCACGCAGCTGACGTCTGCCGAGGTACCCAGACCGGGATCCTCCGGCTGGGCTGCCAACTGATCGCTCAAGCCGGCACAGGCTCGCTGGTCTCTCTCCCCAGCGATCACAGCAGCAATCACTGCGTCCATGTCCACGTTCGCAGTCATCTTGAAGGTCTTCCCCTCTCAGGCTTCCTTCCCTCCAGAGGGCCAGTCCTTGGATAAACCCCCGTCCTCTGGTGATTATTATTACGTCCTACCAGGAGCGTAGGCAGGAAACAGAATGGGGCTAGCCAGGGGTCGTCTTTCAAGGATGACCTCACAGGGGGCAGGCCAAGTCCTTTTGTTTCCTGCCTACTGGGAGCATGTGGGGAGGGACAACCCAAAGCTATTGTATGCTCTGGAGCCCTCCCCACTGGGAAATATTCTTCCACTAATGTGCCTCCCTGTCCTTTTTGCTTAGGAAGGGTTACAAGATCTGACATCTTACTTAGAGCTTACATTACCCTTGAGGATGCTAGGAGTTGTAGTCCCCAAAAGTAACATTTCCAAGTTTTGGTCTTAAGCAAACTCACACTTCCCCTGGCACACAGCACTTGCCAGGAATCAGGGTACTGTGGCTGAAACATGGCCAGTCAAAAGCTGCCAGAGTTGAGCACTGATCCTTGCTGAGAGGAGTGACCTGTGAATCAGCCATCAGGTAGTCATAGATAAGCTTCAACTTGCGCTCCTGGGGTGGGTGGGTGAAAGAGGTGGGAGACAGACAACAGACAGACAACAGAGAGACAACAGACTGTTTAGAGTACAGAATGCAGCAATGCTCAAGAAGAGACTCCTTGTAACTATGACAGAGCTGAGGTCTGTGCAGCCTTCCTTGGGATGGGGGTGAGGGTAGTGGACAGAATGATTCAGTGCTACCAACCTAACATGATATGAGTGAACTGTCCACTAAAGATATCAGCATTCTGTACCCCAACATGAGATGCTACAGTCTGTTTTAACTTTCATGCATCAGAATAGGACATTTTGGTCCCTCAGGGTCACATTTTGTTGTAGAAACCACAAAGAACTAAATGTTGGCATTCCACTGCATAGTCTCCTGAAGCAGCAATGTAAACAATCTCCCTATGTTTTAACCATTTCCCTTATACTGGTGTTTAAAAAAACAGCTGGGAAGAAGAAAAACATGTTGCAATGAATCTACTGCTGTTTGCCATGGATCTTTTGTTGTTGTTCCAGCCAGAGGAAAAAGAAAACAATGAGGAGACAAGCTCCACGTGCTATTGGATGGTCAACTGTCTATTTCTTTTTTAAAAGCTGTACATGTTACGGCCTCTATTTAAAAGGCCTTCTTTAGGGGCTAAAAACAAGACACAAATAAAATCTATTATAAATATTAAAAAGACAGGACAATGCTACATTAACCTTATTCCATAAAACCATAAGACTGCATAATAGATTGCATTTGTGTTCTGTTTTTAGCTCTTGAAGGTGGCCTTTTAAATACAGTCTGAAAAGTGTAGGGCTTTTAAAAAAGAAATAAACTTTTTGGCACAAATTCCAAATTTGGATACAAGAAATTTTAAAACTCATAATATGTCTGGATCTGGAGTTAATGCTATTAGGAATCTTTGGTAATGGTTTAAAAATTAAAAATAGTAAAATGTTGCATTATATGATCATTGCTGCAAGGGTGCTTTATGCACAAAAATGGAAGACTACAGAGATACCAACCAAAGAAAGCTGGCTCTTAAAAGTGCTTAATATAGCAGAAATGGATAAACTCTCGGTATTACTAAAGGAAAAATCAATTGAAAATTGATATCAAGCTATAACGATAAATTTCAAAACTTTATGTAAATACTAAGGAAGTATAAAATATTCCTCTCCATTGACACCCCCTTGTCGTGGGAGAGAGGCTTGTGTACCCTAATGATGTTTTGAGCTATGCTGACGGTGGCATAATAGTCACCGGTAGGGTCTCCCATGCCAGACGGGTCAAAACCGAAGGGTCTGACAAAGAGCGTCAAAGGGCAGGATGGGCTCTCTAGCCTTATGGCAACCGTCTTAGGAGAAGGAAAACTCTAATCCCAAACCCGGGCAGATGGTGCTCGTCCAACCCTGTAAGGTCAACCATCTAAGAGAAGGAAACTCTAATCAAACCTACGACCCGAGGACCTTGCTGCTACCGTCCATGCTTGCAAGGCCACAGCAGATGAACCTTTGGTTTAAAGGGTGAAGCCAGTTCTGTGCACGCTGTGCTCCACCAGAAAATCCATTGCACAGGCTCGAAGGACAAATCCAGTTCCAAATAAAACCTGTAGCAATAGGCGAGGGACGAAACGGCAGGTGTAAAGATGCACTGGAGGCTGCAGACCCAACCCTGCATGCAGGCGGTTCAGGACTTTGGTCGCTCGAGGCTGACCCAGGAGATGACAGTCTTGTTCGGCAGCGAATCCTGAATGACCAAGCAGCCTTTTTTAAGGAGAGCACTGCTTGCTCCATATGGAGAGGGGCCTAGAAAAGGTGGCCTAACGAAAGCTCATTCCCATCTACCTGGTTGGCTAGCCGAGGCCAACGGGCATCTTCTGATGTGGTCAAACCCAAGGCAAAGAAACAAAGGCACACACCGGCTTCTAAAAGTGTAAATAAACTGACGCTTGCATGCTGGAACATCAGAACCATGCAAGACTCTGCAGATAGTGGACGGCCTGAGAGTTGTTCTGCCCTAATAGCCCATGAACTATCACGACTTAATATTGACATCAC
Source organism: Gambelia wislizenii (assembly GCA_030847615.1). Lineage (NCBI taxonomy): Eukaryota > Metazoa > Chordata > Lepidosauria > Squamata > Crotaphytidae > Gambelia > Gambelia wislizenii. The sequence continues at coordinate 334,376,191 of JAUMIR010000001.1, read as the reverse complement.
TGCTCTTAGTGAAGTTCATCTCCATGAGGAAGGCAGCCTTAAAGAACACGGCGCCGGCTACACACTTTACTGGTCTGGCAAACCCAAAACTGAAAAAGATCTTTCAGGAGTAGGCTTTATGATTAAAAACTCCATTGCCTCCAAACTCGAAACCTTGCCAACAGGACACTCTGATCACATTACAGTTGTCCCTTGACATTCGTGGGGGTTAGGTTCCACAGACCCCTGCGAATGTCAAAAAACCGCGAATATTGATTGCCCTCCCCCCACCCTCCCCGGGGCCTTCACGGAGCCTTCCAAGGCTCCGTGAAGATGCCCGCGGACTCCCCCCACCCTCCCCAGGCCTTCACGGAGCCTTCCAAGGCTCCGTGAAGGCCTCCCCCCATCCTCCCCCCTCCCTCCCCGGGGCCTTCACGGAGCCTTCCAAGGCTCCGTGAAGGCCCCCGTGGACTCCCCCCACCCTCCCCAGGCCTTCACGGAGCCTTCCAAGGCTCCGTGAAGGCCTCCCCCCACCCTCCCCCCTCCCTCCCCAGGGCCTTCACAGAGCCTTCCAAGGCTCCGTGAAGGCTTCCCCCCATCCTCCCCCCTCCCTCCCCGGGGCCTCCCCCCACCCTTCCAAGGCTCCGTGAAGGCTTCCCCCCATCCTCCCCCCTACCTCCCCGGGGCCTCCCCCCACCCTCCCCAGGCCTTCACGGAGCCTTCCAAGGCTCCGTGAAGGCTTCCCCCCATCCTCCCCCTCCCTCCCCGGGGCCTTCACGGAGCCTTCCAAGGCTCCGTGAAGGCCTCCGCGGCCTCCCCCCCACCCTCCCCAGGCCTTCACGGAGCCTTCCAAGGCTCCGTGAAAGCCTCCCCCCATCCTCCCACCTCCTTCCCTGGGCCTTCACGGAGCCTTCCAAGGCTCCGTGAAGGCCCCCGCGGACTCCCCCCACCCTCCCCACGCCTTCACGGAGCCTTCCAAGGTTCTGTGAAGGCCTCCCCCCACCCTTCACCCTCCCTCCCCGGGGCCTTCACGGAGCCTTCGAAGGCTCCGTGAAGGCCTCCGCGGCCTCCCCCCACCCGCCCCAGGCCTTCATGGGGCCTCTGGAGGGTCTTCAAAGGGCCCGTGAACGCCTCCCCGGCCCTCCCCGCTCCTTCCCAGGGCTTTCAAGGGGTCTCCGGAGACCCCTTTTCGCGGTTTTGGGGGGGCCCGGGGGGCCCTCCCAAAACCGTGAATAATTAAAACCACAAATGCTGAGTTTGCGAATGTGGAGGGACAACTGTATTTCCTTACGCCTCCCACATGTTGTTCTCTTTAGTACATATGCCCCAACTATGCAAGCCAACCCTGTAGAGAAAGACAAATTCTACACAGACCTACGCCAACTCATACAAAAAGTCCCTGTAGAAGATAAAATTATTATCCTTGGTGACTTCAATGCCAGAGTAGGAAAGAACTCCGAAGCCTGGAAAGGTGTCTTGGGCAAGCATGGTGTTGGAAATTGCAATGATAAAGGATGCCTCTTGCTAGAGTTCTGTGCAGAACAACAGCTGACTATTACAAACACTATCTTTCAGCAGAAAGATAGCTTGAAGACAACCTGGATGCATCCCTGATCCAAACATTGGCACCTCATTGACTATGTTCTAGTCCGCCAGAGAAACATTCGCGATGTCCGTCATACCCAAGTGATGCCCAGTGCAGAATGCCAAACAGATCATCGCCTTGTCAGATATAAATTAAATCTTCATCTTAAGTTCAAACCTAAAAGGGGTGGCATCTTAAAGAGGAGACTCCAAGTCAACAATCTTCAACAAGCTACCATGAGAGACAACTTACAGGCAAATCTGCAAACAAAACTTGAAGACCATCCTACAGATCCTTCTCCTACAGTGCTTTGGCAACATATCAAAAACAGTATCCTCCAGTCTGCAGAAGAATCCCTTGGGTTCTCCCACAAGAAAAATCAAGACTGGTTTGATGAAAACAACCAAGAGATCCAGGAGCTGTTGGCAAAGAAGAGAACTGCTAACCAGGTATACCTCGCCCAGCCAACTTGCCATGTAAGAAAAGCAGCTTTCTGCCTCACATGTTGTAAACTTCAACAAAAACTCTGAGACATGCAGAACAAGTGGTGGATCAATATAGCAGAAAAGACACAACGCTGTGCAGATCTGGGTGATCATAGAGGATTTTATGAAGCTCTTAAAGCAGTGCTTGGACCTGCTTATCAGGTCCAAAGCTCCTTATACAGTACAGATGGTCAAACATTAATTACTGATAAAGCCTCCATCCTGAATCGATGGGCTGAACATTTTCAGTCTCTTTAGTGCCAACCGAGTAGTCCAAGGCTCAGCTATCCAACATATGATACAAAAACTGATTAAAAATGAATTGGACATAGCTCCCACTTTGGAAGAGACTCTTAAGGCCATACAGCAGATGAAAAACGGCAAGGCAGCTGGGATTGATGGAATCCCACCTGAAGTTTGGAAACACGGAGGTCATGCACTCCATGATATATTCCATGAACTCCTTGTGAATTGCTGGGGAAAAGGGGAACTGCCATCAGATCTCCGAGATGCAGTCATCATCACCCTATACAAGAAAAAAGGAGCAAAATCTGATTGCTCAAACTATCGAGGCATAACACTGCTCTCTATTGCTGGAAAAATCCTTACAAGGATACTCCTGAACAGATTAGTTCCTGCTATTGCAGGAACTTCTTCCTGAAAGTCAATGTGGCTTCAGAGCCAATAGGAGTACTACAGATATGGCATTTGCCCTTAGACAACTGTAAGAAAAATGTAGGGAGCAGAACAAGGGTCTCTATGTAACATTTGTCGACCTCACCAAAGCCTTTGACACTGTGAGTAGAAAAGGTCTGTGGCAGATCCTGGAAAGACTAGGATGTCCCCCTAAATTCCTTAAAATGATTATCTTGCTACACGAGGGCCAGCGCAGTCAAGTCAGATATGGTGATGCTCTTTCAGAGCACTTTCTAATAACTAATGGAGTGCAGCAAGGTTGTGCTCTTGCTCCAACTTTATTTATGATCTTCTTCAGCATGATGCTCCAAAGGGCTACGGCAGAGCTTCAAGAAGAACACAGCATCTATATACGTTACCGTACTGATGGTAGCTTGTTTAACTTAAGCCGTCTGAGGGCTCGCACAAAGACTCTAAACTATCTAGTCCATGAGCTGCTCTTCGCTGATGATGCTGCCCTTGTTGCCCACACAGAAGCAGCTCTGCAGCGCCTAACATCTTGCTTTGCAACAGTTGCAGAGCTGTTTGGGCTAGAAGTCAACCTGAAGAAAACAGAAGTTCTTTACCAGCCTGCACCAAAGGACGATCACCACCATCCCCACATTGCTGTCGGCAAATCTGTGCTCAAGTCCGTTCAGCAGTTCACCTACCTGGGAAGCATCATCTCCTCAGATGCCAACATTGACAAAGAGAACAATCACAGATTAGCAAAGGCATATAGCGCGTTTAGAAGACTTCACAAAAGAGTCTGGAATAATAAACACATGAGACGAAGCACAAAAATCAGTGTGTATAGAGCCATTGTACTGTCTATTCTCCTTTATAGGTCTGAAACATGGGTCACCTATTCGCCACCACCTATGATTCCTCAAACGCTTTCATCAGTGCTGCATACGCACAATCCTAAATATACACTGGACTGATTAAGTGATGAATGTCGCTGTCCTTGAGCAAGCAGGGATCACAAGCACTGAGGTCATGATGTTGAGAGCACAGCTGCACTGGGCAGGGTATGTTTCTAGGATGGAGGACCATTGCCTCCCAGAAATAGTACTCTATGGTGAACTTGCGGGTCAGCGTAAGAGGGGCGCTCCAAAAAAGTGATACAAGACTTCCCTGAAACAACATCTCAGGCTTGGCCAAATTGATCATCAACAATGGTCCGCCCTGGCCTCACATCGGGAGGCATGGAGACGCACTATCCACAATGCTGCTGCCTTATTTGAGAACTCACGCCAAACAAGTCTTGAAGAGAAACGACAACGCAGAAAGAATCACAACCCGGAAACATCACCCAAGGAGACCTTCTGCTGTGCTTTCTGCAACTGGACTTGTTTATCTTGGGTTGGCTTTTTTAGTCATCAGTGTGCTTGCAGAAAGTGTGGGATGAGTCTTTCCTGAATCTTCGTTTGCGAAGAAAAGCCAGAGAGAGAGAGAGAGAGAGAGAGAGGGAGGGAGAGAAAATATTGTAAATTATTTATTTTGATCAATAGAGGGGGAAGTCAGTGTTAAATGTGAGTGTAGTAAGTGCATAAATGCTTAGAAAGAGATGTATGTATGTGTATGTCAATAATATATGTTAGTTAATGTAAAGTATGTCAATGATACATGTTAGTAAGTATAGAAGTATAATGTTGTAATGCTACATAAGAGATAAAAAATAATAAAAAATATCTATAAAAAAATAAAATAAAAAGGGAATAAACAGTTGACCATCCAATAGTATGTGGAGCTTGTCTCCTCAGTGTTTTCAATTCCAGCCAGAGCAACATAATGGAAAAGCAACAACAAAAGAAGTCCCATGCCACTTGTTCAACCATGATGCAAACAAAGCAGAAATGATGTGTGTAGGCCATCAGTGGGTTGGTTCCATTCAAGGGGATCACTGGAATTCTCACTAAGACCGAGAAGCACAAAATGTGTAAATTAAACTCTGACCCTCAATCCATTGGCATTCCAACTAGGGTCAGAAAATAACCTACAAGTCACTCAATCATTCTCTCCTTGTTTGCCTCATTTTCTAGCACATGAAGGTTAAAAGCAAGTCAGGTTTTTAATTGTTTGCTCTGCAACTCAGTGTCAAAGCTGCTGTGGTCAGGATACTTTTTTTGAGAGCTGCATCAACATCACAGCTATGCTGAGTCACATAGGCAGAGTGTTTCTGGTATGGTAGCAGCAGCCGCCGCCTCAAGGCCAGATTGTGCCAGACACTAGAATGGTGAACAAATTGCCCCTACTTTCTATTCAGAGCATGTTTAGATCTTCTTTTTTAGCAACCAGATCTAATTCATTTCTAAGGTCTGTATTTCACCAGAACAAAGACCAGCCCAGTATCCCTAAGAACAAAGGTAGCACTGTTTTAAGATGTAGAGGTGAGTTTCCCAGCATGCATCAGTGGACAGAACACATGCTCTTCACCCTCCTGGCTTTACCACCATGGTTCTCTTTCTCCTGCCAAGTAAGCACCTGCTTTTCCAGCTCAGCTTCTGCCCCGTGCCTTTTCTTCATCTCCACCTCCACTTGGTTGCGGGCATGTTTCAATTTCACCTCCAGCACTAAACGCTCAGATTCTGACTGGCGCAACTGCTCTCGTACTCCCTGCAAGTCATAGTCCAGCCGGTGGCACCGCTGGCGCATCCCCTCAAGACATCGGGCAATTTGGAGATAGTCTAGGGCAAACAGAAGTTTTGCATCAGGATCTGAGGATAAGAGCTCTCTATGAGAGCCAGAGTGGTATAGTGGTCTACACTGGCTCACATTCACCCTACTGACAGCTAAATAAAGGATAGCTGAGTTCATACAACTTCTATGATGCTAGAGTGACATAGTGGTTTGAGCATTGGACTATGACTCTGGAGACCAAGGTTCAAATCCCCACTCAGCCATGGAAATCCAATGGGTGATCTTGGGCAAGTCACACTCTCTCAGCCTCAGAGGGAGGCAATGGCAAACCCCATCTGAACAAATTTTGCCAAGAAAACCCTGTGATAGGTTCATCTTAGGGTCGCCACAGGTTCAGATGTGACTTGAAAACTGGCAACAACAACAAATGGGGCTCAAGGAAATAAAATAGAGAACTCTGTGTAGAGGACTCTTTTTAGATGGGGATGGAGGAATCTTTCACCCTCTAGATGTTGTTGGACTGCAACTTCTATCATTTTCACCACTGACTATGGCTGATAAGAACTGTAGTCTGGCAATGTCTGGAGGTACCAAGTCCCTGGCCTAAAAAGCACCCAACAAAAAGATGAGACCTGAACTTCAAGAAAACACTTTCCAAACAATATGTGAAAACCCCTGGTATGAAAAGTAACCAACAGAATTGAGGAAACACATTCAGGGGTAGCCGTGTTGGCCATGCAGCAAAACAAAATCCAAAATCCCCAAAGAGTGATACCTTTATTAGCCAACCAAATGCAAAACACATGATGCAAGCTTTCAAAGCTCTATTGGTTTCTTCATCAGGCAAAAGATGTTAAAAATTAAAATAATAATAATAATAAAGGTGACAATTTTGTAGTCACAGACCACATGCTAATTGCCAGAGAAGTTCCTTACTGCTGCAAAAGGATTTAAATTTCATCTTTTGTCTCAACTCAACATAGCCAGGAAGTAGGAGTGGCCTCTGCCTGCATGAGACCCCTCACCTGAACAACACAGGTAACATCTGAGACAACAAACAGAATGTTGTTGTTTCTGTTGTTACTACTGTACTATTAACTTTATTTATATCCTGCCTTTTCCCTTGGTTCACATCCTCAAATGGAACTTATAAAAGGTAAGTTACTAAAGTATGAAAATGTGGTGTTCATGGTGAGAAGAGGAGTGGTGAGGAAAGAGGAGAGGAGACTAGTAGTAGCATATTGACAGACATTTCAGCAAAGAGTCAAAGATGAAGAAAGGGAGAGAACTTTCGTCAACCCACCTAATTCAATACTGCTATTGAAGTCTACGAACTCCAAGAGTTGATCCAAGCGCTGCATAAGTAATGGCCCTAGATGATTCATCCTGCTAAAGATACATTGGTTGACAGATAAATAAAGACACTTTAGGCTTCAGTAGTTAAAAGGAAGAAAAAAGAAAGTAAAGTTCAGGTCAGTCCCAGGGACTCATCTTCTGCATGTGCTAAACAATTATAAAGAAAAGACTACCCTGGGGCATGTACAGAGGGCCTCTTTTACACCCCTGAGTAGCCTCCTCTAACCTTTGTGCTGCTAGAACAACTTCGCCAAAGAACCCTCGGTTTCTGCAAAGAGTGGAGTAGAAATACCTAGTTAGAGGGACCTCTTAACGTTTTTTGGAAAAAGCCATCCTTGCTAGAAAAGTATCTGGAACGACAAAAAGGGAGAGATGGGAAACAGGAGAGCTTTGAATCACCCATATATTAATTAGGAGATGAAGGTAAGTAAACCAAACGGGGAAACATTACTCCTAGCCCAACACATGCAGGTTCGCATACCTAATTGTTCCCTTGTGCAACAACAGCAGGCTTCCTCTCACTCACACAAAGCGCTTGCGGCCATCTAAGAATCCCACCGAGCGCCAGGGCTTTTAAGAAAAAAAAATCTGCTCAGTGTCCCCGCCTACCTTTGCCAAGCTTCACCTAACTAGGAATAAAGGTCGTGAACCAAGTGAACTTCTTTGTGAAAGACAATTGAGATGGTGGTGGGAGTGGGGGTGCTGGCGCCCTTTAAATCCAGCCTTTCGTTTCTATCCAGATGTACAAAAAGACATTATTGGCTCCTGAGGAGGCTCGGTCCCTAGCAAACGAAAGGGTTAAACGGATTCCTTCGGGTTTCCCGCTCGCCAAAGGCATCTCAGTCCTACCACGTATAATAAATCAAAGCCTGAACAAGAAAATAAGGCTGTGCCTATTTATTTAAAAAAAAAAAGCCATCATTTTTCTTTCTTTTCTTTACTTTTTTTTTGGATCCAAGATATCGGAATAGCAGTCATTTTGCCATGAGGTTACCTTACCTTGTGTTTCCTTTTATATTTTCTCTGTTATATCGTCCCAGTTTGGGGAGTTTCCATTTTACTTTGGTAAGGCGCCGCAATTGGGGCGCCTCTTTTCTCCCGTACCTTTAACGGGTGATCTGAGGAAGAAGTTCAACGCGGGAAACTACCCTCCCTAATTTCTTTCAAACTGTGCCTGTCGAGTTACTCCTCTTCTTGTTCTTAAGGGCGCACAATGTGCCCTATCTGAAGGAGAAGGGAGAAATCTAATCCAGTGGCTCTTAACGTTTTCTTTAGCAGGGACCCCCTTTAAATATCTTTTGTTGCTGTGGACCCCAAGACTTAACTCAACCATAATAAATAAATAAATAAATAAATAAAACAAATTATACTATCCATTAAACCTTCCCTCAGAGGCACTGGAGGAGGAGGAAAGACTTCTGCTACTTCCTGCAAGTTTGTGGCTGGAGCAGATTGAATGGCAGTAGGCAGTCCAAGCCAGGCAGCCTTTGTCAGGAGGCTGCTCCACTGTGGGGAGGAGGTGGGCCAAGCAGCCTTCAAGCCTTCACAGATCCCCTGTGAGGACATCACAGTCCCCTGGAGGATCCCTGGACCACAGGTTAAAGAATCCATAATGCCCACTTGTTGCTCTAAAAATGCTCCACAACCTGGAGCTGGGTGCCTTCAGATGTATTGGGGCAACAACTCCCATTGTCCCCAGCCATTCTGGTAGAATGTGTTGTGGCTGTACTGGGTGATGGGGGTTGTGGTCTAGTTCATCTGGAAGGTGGCAAGTTGGGAAAGGCTGCTCTAGCCTAAGGCATCCTGAGGCACTGATGACTTCATTCCCTGAGAGGAAGACTCCACTTTGCCATCATGGTATAAATGGCTTACTACAGTGGGTTACAATATTATATTTGAAAATGTTGTAAGGCTTTAGTAACCTCCAGAGGAAGTCAAAACTGGAAAATGTTTTTTCTCTTGAAATCACTTGTCATGGGGAGAATTGAGGGTAGCACAGCAGCAGGAGCAACAACACAGAAGACCACCAGTTTAAGAGAATACTCCACACATTGGAGAAAGTGAGCTCAGGATCACAAAAGTTTCTCCTATTATAAATCTGTTTCTTTGTAGTGCCACAAGACTCTTTATTAATTTTATGCTGATAAAAGAAGGCTTTTCTTGTGTATGTGTGAAGACACATTCTGGAATTCAGGAAATGTGACAAACTGACCTGTGTGCAGATGACGTTCAGCAAGTGTCATTCAGCATATGCACACCTAATGGTGTTCTCATAAATTTCCAGATAGCAAATCTGAAGCCTGGTGGCCTGGGAGAAAGACCTGAAAGGCACACTTCTGTGTAAATATGCTTAAGATCTTTTAAAATGGAAAAACTGAAACTACCTGAGGCCCTCTGGATGTTTTTAGAAAAACTGAAACTCCCATCAGACCTATCAAGCATAGCTAATGCTAAGGGATGATGGGACTTACAGTCCAACAACATCTGGAGGGCCACAATTTGCCTACCCTCTTCTCTAAAAGAATTTACTTTCCTATCAATAGTAAATTCAATTCACCTTTGAGGCCCAGAATGGTGATACACCTACCAGCTTATCCTCTACCCCAGACTCAGAATTCTTTTAAGAAAACTGCAGCCACAGGAATGATCCCAAAGTATCACTTGGTGCAATTACACCTATTGGGGCAAACATGAGATCTGGGAGAGGGAATTTTGGGTAAGAAAATGTCACAAAGGAGACAAAACCCCTTCCCCTATGCAATGGTCCTAGTCTGGATTTTTCTCCCCACCTTGCTGGAGTTACAATTCCCAGCCTAAAACAACAACCTCAGGCCAGTCAGTGATAGACAATCTTTTATGGGAAAAATCTAGTCTGTTCTCTGAGACATCTGAAATTAGTGTCTCTGCGGTTGCTGACTAGTGTCCCAACAGTGTACCGTACTTTGTTACTAATGTTAGTACAGTATACCCCAAGCTACCTCTCTTAAATCTAACACTATGGGAAGCCCTGGTGTTAGTCTCATGAAAGATCTTGCTCAGATACAAGTATTGTCCTTCTTTCTCCCCCCCCCGTCCCCATGATTTAAAAAGTTGCATCTATAGACCCCCCAGGTTAAAACTTCAGTAAGTTCAAAATCTATGAAAGTATCTGTTACAATAAATGTGTTGGGCCAAAGGTCTCTTGTTCTCTCAGAAGACTCTACCCTTTCACTCTTGTTTCCCTAGATGCTTGGAACTGCTTCCAAGACCCCCTCCCCAATCTTCTGCTACTTTTCTTGTGTCCTTTCTTGAGGAAGACCTCTCCTCAAGAACTACCTTTTCCAAGGAGCCTCTGGCTTAGTTCACTAGTCCTCATCCCCTACTATAACTGAGTCTATAACTCAACATAATTGTGTGGAACTGAAGTAGCCATTTATGAATTATCTGTTTATTCTTATTCCACTTCTCTACCTTCCTCTAATGCTTTTTCTGTCAAATTTTTGTGTGTTCCTCAGGGGCAGAGATTTGTTCTGTTGCTCTCTATAAAATCCCATGCATTCTAATGGCACCATAGAAATATATAATAGTGAAGTTGCCACTAAACTCTTTGTTAGCTTTTCTACAATAGCTACTTTGTAAGCATTCTGACTATGCTCATTACAGATTTCCCAGCATACACTTGTGCCTGTAACAGGACAGAGATAGGAGTATAAAGTGTGTTATTCAGGATTAATTTTGCATTGTCTCCTCTTGCCTAGAAGTAACCTAATCTTGCAGAAAACCTGTATCAACTTTGCTACAAAGTGGGTTCAAGAAAAGGAAACATAGCTTGGCAAGTTCTTGCTGTTCTACTTCTGTATTACTCATATAGACCTTTTAGGCCCTCTTCAAGTGATATAAGGGTTTGTGGTACTTGCAGCTCCACTTATTGTGACTTCTACAGCTTACTGCAGGTTATTGAGAAAGAATAATTATAACACAAGGGGAAAGAAAGAGACATTGTAGTAGGAATTTGTAAGAATGGATACAATGCATTCCTCTTAAGCTGTCACAGTTGATAGTTACAGTACTGACAAGCTAACAGCACAATTCTATATAGTACACACTTGCCTAAGGGTAACCCCTATGGAACACAGTTAGATTCAACATACTAAGAAAACATGGCATGGGAATTTGTAGGACAACCAAAGTCTTTGTGGAAATGGTGGGTTTTCAGTGAAATTTCCAAATCTCAGCAACGGTACCTTCTACCTTAGGTCTCAAGGCAGTGGGAGGAATCTCAGGGCAATGACACTGCCTTGGAAAGGCTGTTTTTGTTTATTTGTTTTTGTTTTTTGTAATTGTGAACTGCAGGCCCCTGCTGCTATAGGCTGCTCCAGAATTGCTGCTGTAGAGTCCCAAGAGGTTTGTTTACCAGACCACTTCTTCTCCTTCCAATCCTCCCACCCCCTCAAAGTCTTACCAAACTGCAGCTGTTACTTTACCAAGGGTGCCAAGGGTGAACATGTGTCTGTATGTGCCTTCAAGTCACCTGTTGATTTATGGCGACCTCATGAACTTCATAGGGTTTTCTTGGGTGAGGAATACTTAGATGTGACTTTGCCAATTCCTTCCTCTGAAATAAAGCCTATAGCACCTGGTATTCATTGGTGGTCGCCCATCCAAGTACTAATCAGGGCTAGTTTAGCTTCCAAGATCAGATGGGATCTGTACCTTTAGGGTATTTAGGCCACAGGATGAACATGGGGAGTAGTAATAATCCCACAATCAATAACAATATTTGATTTTCCTATTAGCCCTCTATGAATCAGTAGGGATGTCTCTCTCTTCCTGCCATATTTAGGGTAAAATCTGCACCACCTCCCAGGACATATAAATGTTTCTAGCTTGAAAGCCACATCCATCCTGCTTGGTTTCCTTCAAGCTGGGCTTCACTGTTAGAGTGGTTGGCACAAGAGCCTCATGAAAGAATAACTTGCCCATCATATTTATTTCAGAATAATCCAGCACTTTTGACTTGTGAGTTTATTTGGGAGACCATAAAGTAAATGGGAAAAATGGCTTGTGGGGTGTATGTGTTAGAGAAAGAGAGAGAGAAACAATGGTAAGATAGTGGAATCATGGATGTAGAAACAGCAATGATACATGGGTATGATACAGACAGCAGCAGAGGAGGCAGGAAAAGCAGGGAAGAGGAAGACCAGCAAGGTAGTCAGGAAAGCAATATGGAAAAAGAATTAGGAAGGTAAGTGTATGTGTGTTAGAGAGAGAAGTGGGTGAGCATTCCTGCATGTCTCATTTGTTAGCACTTAAAGGGATGCAAAACTCATTTTCATGTTTGCTCGAACAGTAGACTTCTCCAACAAGTAGACTTCTGCATTCTTCTTTAAAAAAGAGAACATTTTAGCATGTCAAACATTGCCTATTTTTCAACCTGCCTGTGATGCTGAGCATTTAACAGTAGCATCATCAGCTGCAACTACCATGTGATGTTTATCTCTGTGGTTCATATGGTAATTCCCAAATACCAAACTTTGTTGCACAAAGCTAAATAGATTGAATAGAAATCTGGCATCTTTAACACACACTACATTTACCACTGGAATGAGTAACCATAAGCTCTTTTGCCACAGATATTAAAGTTGGTATGCCCCTAATGAAAGGAAAGGGTTGCAAGCATGCCAGTTTCAACCTCTCATTTCTTCACAGAAATTCAGTCTACCCATTTGATGAGTAGGACTTGATTTGCCCTATAAATTTCCCATGTAGCCAAAATGAATCAGTGAGGTATAAAATAATTTGCTCCGCTGCATGTAATTAAACATTTTCTATCCCACTGATCGTGTAAGGAAGTCTGCCTGGAGAACATGGTTCCCCTCCTGTTACTACCTCACCACAATCTTGAGAGACAAATGAGAGTGAGAGGGTCTTACTGACTGAGAGCTTCAGACCGGAGTGGAAATTTGAATCTAAAGGGAGCCCTGGTGGCGCAGTGGTTAAATGCCAGTACTGCAAGCCACAATATTGCAAGTTCGATCCCAAGGGCTCCAAGGTTCACTCAGCTTTCCATCCTTTTCATAGGTCAGTAAAATGAGTACCCAGCTTGTGGGGACAATTAGCTAACACACATTGGAAACCACTTAGTGCCTAGAGCACTATAAAGTGGTGTTCATGTGTAAAATGCTGTTGCTTAACAATTTATAAGCTGCTCTAAGAGCCTTTATAGCTGAAGAGCAGGGTATAAATACCTAAATAAAATAAATAAAATCACCCCCCAACCCTATAAGCACCGTAACAAAGTGGTTATATATTCTCTCTCTCTGGCTTTTCTTCGCAAATGAAGATTCAGGAAAGACTCATCCTGCGTTTTCTGCAAGCACACTGATGACTGAAAAGGCCAATCTGAGATAAACAAGTCCGGTTGTAGAAGGCACAGCAGAAGGTCTCCTTGGGTGATGTTTCTGGGTTGTGATTCTTCCTGTGTTGTCGTTTCTCTTCAAGACTTGTTCGGGGTGAGTTCTCAAATAAGGCTGCAACATTGTGGATAGTGCGTCTCCATGCCTCCTGATGTGAGGCCAGGGCGAACCATTGTTGGTGATCAATTTGGTCGAGCCTGAGATGTTGTTTCAGGGAGTCCTTGTATCGCTTTTTTGGAGCGCCCCTCTTACGCTGACCCATGGCGAGTTCACTGTAGAGTAGTATTTTGGGGAGGCGATGGTCCTCCATCCTAGAAACGTGCCCTGCCCAGCGCAGCTGTGTTCTCAATATCATGGCCTCAATGCTGGTGATCCCTGCTTGCTCAAGGACAGCAACATACGTCACATAGTCAGTCCAATGTATATTTAGGATTGTGCATATACAGCGCTGATGAAAATGTTCAAGGAGTTGTAAGTGTGGGCGATAGGTGACCCATGTTTCAGACCCGTAAAGGAGAATATTACACCAGTGATAACAAGAATTAACATACTGTGGCACCTCTCTCTCTCTCTCAAATAATTCACATAAAATAATTTATACATCGAATCTTTCATTAGATAACAACCTTATTGTTAGGCTGTTTTACTCCAGTTACCTCATAAGCATATCTGTAACATGTTAAGAGTTATAATCAACATGTTTCTTTATTTCTTTGCTGTTGCCTGTATTTTTTAACTTTTTTAAAAGATAAAATAAAATTTAATGAGAGAATAAATGCATCATCAAGAATTACGTAGCCCCAGTAGCAAAGCAGAAAGCAGCAGGCTAGAGGTTGCTGGGCACCCTCCTCCAACTTGATGCTTTCCAGATGTCAACTACCATTTCTTGTGTTGGATTACAATTCCCCAGTCTCCAGCAAATGGCAACTAGCAGCTGAAGTGGTAGGAATTATAGCCCAACATTTTAGAACGGCACCTGGTAGAGGAAGCCTGGTTTAGTGGAGAAAGGAATAATGGTAATAACCACCACTGACTACAGTTGTGTTCTTGTGCATCGTAATATTAAGAGCCCCACAGCGAGTGGTGAAGGAGAGACAGTCAAACTGTTCTGAGTGGCACAGGTTAACCTGCAACTACAGCCCACCCCAGCCCGCATATACACAAACACACCCTGAAAGATTGAAGCAGGAATGCAATATAGTGCTGTTCAGCTTTGCAAAGGCTCATGGGAGAAGACTGTAAAGCTGCAAATGCCAAAGGCACACAATATAGAGAGGATCACTAGTTGGCCAGCCAGGACATGATCAAATTCTAGAGTTGGTGCTGTATAATCTTTGCAGTCTATGAAAAAGAAGATAGTGGCTCATTAAGACGTTGTCTGTCTGTTCAGGAATTCCACATTAATGGGCCTATCAGGCACAAGCACAATTCGTGAGAGGGGCTTCACCTCAGTTTGCTGTGGGTCTGGCCTGATTAAGAATATCCGGATAAGCTGGAAAGAACCAAGAAAAAAAAGTGTACAATATTTTAAGATAATGATTTGGGCTTAGACTCCCCATTTCCCACCCTATCCCCACTGCAAATAACCAGACATTTCCCACAACTGTTGCCTTTATTAGTTTCAAATGTCCTGTAGTGCAATGTTGTCTTGTCAGAAAAATGGCTGCCACATGGGCAAAGCTATTTTAGACATCAGAAGGGGAAAAGGCATGATCTCTCTCACTCCATAAGGCAGGGCTGGGGGAGCTTGTGGTACTCAAATGTTGTTGAGCTCCAATACCCATCAGCACTGGACAGTCTGACCAAGAGTGAAGAATGATGGGAGCAGATGTTCCTCAACATCTGGAGGGCTGAAGGCTCCCCATTCCTGCCTTAAAGTCACTGCTACTGAACTTCCTTTAACTGAAAAGTTGAACTATTGCCTATATGCCTCTCTCTTCCTTTCCCTCTAAAGTTATGGAGATCTAGGGAAAATAAGCCAAAGACTTACTATTTGTTCAGGAAATACAGTGGGCCCTTGGTATCTGCTGGTGTTTGGTTCCAGGACTGCCCGTGGATAGCAAAATCTGTGGATGCTCAAGTCCCATTACATACAATGGCATAGTAAAATAGTGTGCTTTATATAAAATTGCAAATAGCAAGGTTTGCTTTCTGGGATTTTTTTGGGAATATTTTCAAGCTGTGGATGGTGGAAGCCATGGATACAAAATCCGTGGATATGGAGGGCCGACTGTACTGCAGTCCTCCCTTCCTCAGAGTTCACTCTGCTGATAGTATTTTTAAATTGGTTAACTTAACAAAATGCTATTGAGTTTGTGTTTGGGCAATTCGCTTTCCCTATTGTGCTAATGATTGAGTTTGAGGGTTTAACGCTCACTTTACCAATGAAACTGTAATTTGGCACATTGGTTGCTTAATGAAATCAAAAAGCCAGAGTAACTCCTGTCCCCAACTTCATGTCTAAACTTAACCTGAGTATGAAGACAAAGAGAATGGTAGGTATGTTGGATAATCAATGTCACAAAGGCCATATCATCACTAGGCCACCACATTTATTTATGACCAGGACTGTATTCTTCCTGCTCACCAACATCCTCTATGTTTCACCTTCTGGGGTACATATGGCTACCTCTATGTTTCACCTTCTGGTGTACATATGGCTACGCCCTATGCTTTACATGCTGGAAATGCATTTCTAAGACCCACCAGAAGCATGTGTATCATCTTCTGAGCTTCTTCTGAACATTCAGCTTGTGTACCTTCCCTTATGACATAGCAGTGGAAAGATAGGCACATACATTCTGAGAAGGCAGGGGTGGGAAATGTGTACCCCTCCAAGTGTTGTTCAATTACAACTCCCACTCGCTCCAGATAGCATAGCCCATCATGAAGGATGATGACAAGAGTTGCAGTCCAATAATACCTGGGGGGGGGGCACCAGTTTCCCATCTCTGAGCTTATGAGGTAAAAAAACAACAACAAGCAGTTTCAGCAGATGACCAACAGAAAGACATGCCTGTAAGCAACTCACCCTGGCAAGAGCCAGATGCATCTCAAGCTCAGCAATGCGGCGTCCCACACAGGCACGCACACCGTAGCCAAAAGGGAGGGAGCTGAAGGGGTGGGGAGATGAGTCTCTTTGATCTCGCAGCCAGCGACGTGGCATGAACCGCTCAGGCTCTGGGAAATTGGTCTCATCATGCGAAATAGCGTAGAGTGCCAAAACAAAGAGGGTCTGGGGTCAGCAAGAGACACAGAGAGTTAGGAGCAGATGATACATGTTTGGTGAAGAATACTTTACTTTTCAACAAGAGTCCCAGGTTGCATTTACACGGCAGATTTTATTGCAGCAAATTGCACTTTAGTGCTTTTTTGCAGCAGTGCCGGTCAGTTTACACAATGTATGGGGGATTCCAATGCTTTGTTTACTATTTTGCTTTATGGTCCAGACACGGCAAAGGTGTGGGGGCGTGGCCTCCCAAGCAGAGACCAAGCAGAGGAGGGGCTTGATGGGGGGAATAGATCCTCCGTGACTGAAAGGAACTGGAATCCTGCATTTCCTTGCCAAACAAAGAATCACAGACTGCCAAAATAGCAGGGGGGAAGATCAGAGAAAAGTTCTCTCTCTCTCTCTCTCTCTCTCTCTCTGTCTCTGCCTCCCTCAAGCAGAGACAGCTGCTTACAACAGAGGAGAAGGAGGAGGGGCTTGATGGGGGGGAATAGATTCTCCATGACTGAAAGGACTTGGAATCCTTTTTCTTGGCAAACAAAGATTCACAGACTTGCAAAATAGCAGAGAGGATGGATTTTTCAAAATTTCCTAATTGCTACTGAATCTCCCTCCCTCCCTCACTCCACCTCTTTTAAGCCTACCCCTTCATCATAACAACCAATCACAGTGCAGCTCTGCTGCAACTGTATCGGAAGATTGCTGATAATTCACACAGCCCTTAACGAAATGATTGTTTACACAGTCAATAATGTGCTAAGTCGCGCTATTTTGCAAATAACTCAGCAAAAATAGTGAAATCCCCTGTCACGCTATATTTGGGTGTTTTACCTTCCCCCTTTCTGAATGAGGTGATGCTGTGGCGCGATCCATGGGAACAATGAGCAATCTTTGTGGTATATTTAGGTGAATATTTGCCCGTGTAAACGCAGCTGCAGAAAGCTAAGTTAGAGGTGTCAGCAACAGTTATGCTCGCCTCCAATAATCAAGCTTTATATTCAGACTGCATGGCTTCTCATTTCCCATTATTACAACTTAATGATTTCATATATTTATTGTAATATTGGAGACATACAGTCTCTACTATTACAGTATTACGAGATGGAGAGCCGCATGTTGTAGGGGTTTGACCGCTAGATTAGAATTCAAAGAGGCCAGGGTTCAAATCCCCACACAGCCATGGAGAGTCACACTCTCTCAGGCCTCAGAGGAAGGCAATGGGCAACCCATATAAGTTAGGAGTTGAAGGAACAGAACAGCAAATACTAGAGATAAAATCTCTAAGCAGTTTACATTACAATTAATGTGTAATAGCTATGATATAAAAACAATATAAAGCAGCCAGAACAGTTTAAAAAACAGTGAGTCATAAACATTCCAGTGATCAACACTAAAAGAAAATCAGAGAATTCATGATCATTATTCACTGGAGAAGCTTGATTGAAAGATATGTTTTTGGCAGGTCTTTAAAGCTGAATATAGTTACTGTCTCTTGAGCTACCTGAGGGACAGCATATATTCCTGACGTTACGTGAGAGTATTCTGTTGATTATAGTACAGCCTCTGATATCTACAACCACTATGAAGATCTCAGGAGTCAAATGGACATGGATAGGAGGAGGCAGTCTGGTATGTATCCTGCATTTAAAGTGTTTAAGTCTTTTTTTAAAAATAGAACATGAGCTGGTAGCTAATAAGCAGTCTCAACCAATAATCTTTAGTTCTAACACACATTGAGTTCTGACATACAACTAACCTCACTCTCCTACTCCTTTCACCTGGCTCTCTTTCTAGCTCCAACTGTGTGTAAGAAAAATCTAGAGAATGATGCCCATTTACTTCTGAACTATTTCTGGCCACTGAGTCTGGATCATTCGCATACATTAGAATCAAAAGATTGGAAAAGTGTGTCCACTCACGTCCTTTGGAAACTGGTATCCCCCAACAACCACATTGTCCTCTGCAATGACTCGTGCATTGGTGGGGACCACAGGGTAAAGCCTGTAAGGATATAAATAGGAGAGTCACTGGGCAGCATGATAAAGAAGGAAGAATTTTCAGATACACAGAAGCACAAATGGAAATGAATGGGAAGAATTATCAGAATTGGCCATGGTGATAGGAGTGTAAGGGAACCACTGAGAGCATCTACACCCTTGGTCTTTAGCTCATGATTGTTTTTTGCTCCTTTGAGTAATGGCAGAGGCTTTTACCGGAGAGTCTCCTTGATGACAGCCTTCAGCAGTGGCATCCTAGTGAGATCCTTGGCATCAGGAATCTTGTCTTTGGGTACTGCGTTGGTCACCTCCTGGTACAAAGCTTCCTGGATGTCAGGGTTCCTGGCCAGATGGTACAGGGCCCATGAGAGGGTATTGGATGTCTAAGAAGGCAAAACAATGGGTGAAGATGTTATCTCTGGGCAGAAACACAGGGCAAGAACCTGGAGCTTACTTATGTTCATGTCAGATGATCAGACCTTCAAGGGAGACTCTACTCTCTGTCTCACAACTTTCATAGGCACATTTATTTTAATTTAATTTAATTTATTTAATTTCTACACCACATTTCTCCCAGAGTGGGACCCTCATTCTGTTGGGAACATGGGAGAGAGCCTTTTCATTGGTTTCTCCCAGGCTCTGGGACTACTATCCTAGATGGACTAGACTTGCCTTCTCCCTGGTGTCCTTCCATTGACAGTGACAGACTATTTTATTTTATTTTGACAGGCCTTTGGGAACTGTTGGTAATGAAAGGGTTTTTAATACAGTAATGTGCTTTACTGTTCTTATTTTTAGTTTTCCAAATGGATATCTCTTCAGATTTTTTTTATTCTTTAGACCATTTAATTGTATTTTAATGTTTTGCCTATTTTTACTGATGTGAGCTATCATCTATACCTGTTTTAATTTTTGTAAGCTGCCTTGAGAAGTGCTGGGAAAAAGTCAAGAAACAAACAACTCTTTGAAGTGTTTTTAAGAGCATAAACTGTATAAGTCTAGAATTAATACCAGGCTGCACCACCTAGGCTTTGCCCTTAATCAGTTACACCAAAACTTGCTCAAAAAACATCTAAGACAAGCCACGGTCTGTTGATCCAACACTCTCCAGATTAACAGTTTTTAATCTTTGGTCCCCCACATGTTTTGGATGTCAGTCCCCGGAATCCTGACCAGAGTTGCCCTGGTGGCTACAGCACCGCTAGCGAGTCTAAAACATCTGGAAGACCAAATTTTGAGAACTCCTGGTCTAATTATTGTGAGGAAGGAGAACAGATTAGTGGTAAAGCACATACTTGGATGAAGATCACTGGTTCAATCCATGGCATTCCTAATTAAAAGGATCAGGTAGTAGGTAATGAAAGAGAACTCTACAAGCAACCCTGGAAAACTCCTGCCACTGACAGCAATGGACTAGATTGCGTGAGCAACATGGGCCCTTACAGGTGGTGTGGACTTCAGACTTCATCATCCATCATCATAATTCAGGCTAGCTAGAGCTGATGGGAGCTGTAGTCTAACAATATCTGGAGGGCCACAAGTTGCCCACCCCTGGTCTAGCTGGACAAATAATCTGAACTTGTATATAGCATTTCCCTACATACGTATGTTCCAAAATGGTGCTCTTAAGCTTCTAATGCATATTAAGGTTGAGATAAGTTGCAGAGTATTCAAACATCGTTATAGAGGAGAACTGTATTGTTGAGAATGTGACAATATACTCTCTAATGTGCCTAATTTTAGCCCCAGCCAGCCAGTAGGTTTCCCCTCATGACTCTGTTTTGGTGTAGGAACCAAAATAAAATAGATAAAAAGTCAAGATCTTACTGTGTCCACACCAGCTAGAAGCAATTCAGCTATGCTGCCGTAAACTTCTTCATGGCTAAGCCGCCCACTAGACAGTAGGTAAGTTAGGTAGCCTGAAACTTCCTCACCCCGTTCCAGATGCTCCTCTAACTCCACCATCTTCTGATCAATCAGTTTTTTCCCTAGAACAATGGAAGCACATCTGTTATCAGTGAACACAACACTGGGCCTGTCATGCCAGGAGCTGGGTATCCACCACTCACTACTGATTTCTTTGTTCAGTGCCATCTTGGATATATGAGGAAACTTAAAGCAATTTAAAAATCTTCCCAGTCAACTTTTCATAATCTAGGCTCCTCAAGGTTAACTCAGTATATTTGTCTGGGGCAAAGGATAAAATGACACCATCTCCTACTCTAGAGCAATAATTGAATCTTGCTTCTACTGCTGATGGGACAGTGTCACCCACCATACCTGAAGACAGCAAGCTAACGTTGTGGGTTCGGAACAGGCCATAAATCACTTGTAGCTTTATCACCATCATCACCGTAATCATTGTTGTTATTCCAACTTAACATCTTACAGCTTGCACAGTATTGTCATAAATTTAAACTATAGCTTTATCTTCCAACACACACTGCTGCTGCCCCCTACAGCACCTGTCACTTGAAGCAGCTGCGTCCGTCTGGTAGGGCTTGCCTTGAAGTTTCTGACTGAAAGGCCCTGAATTAATTCCAAGTCCCAGTGAAGAGCTATCCTGGATTTCCACCTTTCACATACCAAAGGCAAAGATAGTATCCCAGCCCTCTAGGTAGCGGTTCCAATAAGGCAGCACATCCCTGGTCCACTTGGGTAGGATGGTGGCAAAGACCGAGTTCTTCAGCATGTATCCAATCGCATCAATAAAGCGCTGTGTCTCCACAGGGATCTGTTTTTCCAAACAGCCAATGCGGGTCTCAAAGAGGATGTATGAGATGCCTGTGGGTGGAAAGCACAGTTGAAGAAGATGCCCTCAGTGTTATGTAAAGGGAAAGCCCCCCAGAGCAAACAATTTCACAATTATGTGAAGAATGGAAGTTGACAAGAAAAGAAGCAGCAACAGAGACTGAGGTAAAAGGAAAGGAGGAAGCTGGTTATATTAAGGGGACTATGGTTGTACTTGGAGGTTTGAGAAATAATGAGCCAGTCCTTGCTTGTTAGAAAATATTGGAATGGATGGACATGCATAATGGGGCAGGACATATCATGGCCTTACCGGTAGGTAGTGACAATATTCTTTGAATAATTTATTCTAACTCTCCAGGCTAGTGCTGCCTTACCACCCACTGGATACATCAGGGGTATGCACAGCTTTCCAGATGTTGTTGGATGGCAACTCCCATCAGCCCTAGCCAACATAAACAATAGTGAAGAAACATCCCAGCTGCAGTTCAACAACTCTGAGAGGACTACATCATCCCAACTCCCCCTATAATTGGTGCTAAATGTTTTTAGCATGTATATAAAAGCTTAACCTTTCACAGATGAAAGAGAAGGCCTTATACATGAAAACCAGAAATATGAATCATGCTAATTTCAGGCACACAATTTCCTTTGTGATTTTCAGTCTGAAAATACTATATCAGAAGAATGTCCTGCATCCCATGGCAGCGATCTGCTACTTGTCAACCCATCCCCACCTTCTGCAATCTTGTTTTATTTTTTTGAAATATTTTGAAAACAAGCAAGTTTGAACATTTTGAAAACAAGCAACATTTAGAACATTTTGAAAACAAGCAAGTCTCAATTTGTGCCGCCCCAGTTTACATTTCTGTTTACAATGTTTGCCCATAGATAGATAGATAGATAGATAGATAGATGTCTCACCCACAACACATGGCTCTCCCAGTGGACCTGTGCAGTTGAGTGAGGTGGGAGAGTGAGGAAGGTGAGGTGAGAGAATAGGGCTGTTTGGAGTTTTAGCAGCAAGAAAAGGCAACTGACTCTTATAGATCTACCTAGGTTGGGGGAGTAGGAAAGGGAGAATGCAATTGCAGGAAGGGAAGGACCTCTCTTGCCAGCTCAGAAGAGGAATGTGAGGTGCAGGAAGAAACTGGAATCTTGGAATTGAGATGTGGCTGGAAGGGGTTTCCATTGCTTGCTTAGGTGGTGGCTGAGCAACTGGAGTCTGCTTTCTTTGCTTGGCAAGCCTGCACAGCAGAAGAACACAGTGCTTACCAGTTGCTTTCTGGCTGTGTGCTCCTGTGAAGAGGAACTGTCATCTAATGGCAAGCCAGCTCACCCCAGCCAAGCCTCCTTGGGATCAACAGTTGCTGCCTCTTCTGATCTGCCCATTTTCTGTAGCTTGGGAAAGGTAAGCTCCGATGTTTTATGCTTTAAAGTTCTTCAGAACTGATGGCAAGTTGAGTAAAATCGTTGAATGTTGCTATTCCACCTGTGTTGGAATGCACCCTACTGTTCTCCCATTTATATCAGTCTCAATTTCCACCAGGAGTCCAAGAATGCAACCCCAGTGTAAATTGAGACCTGCCTGTAGTTCAACATTTTAGGGGCAAAAGTTATCCTGTCTCCATTATCCTCCCTTATCGTGAAATACAAAGGGGGGAAAGTTGTATGTCTTCAAAAATGTTTTTCATGTAAATCGACATACACACACTCAGACACAGCAATTCAGATTCATAAATGAAAACTTGGTGCCTTCTCAAAAAAATGAACCCAGTGATTAGCAGATTATATATAGTCTCTCTGGAATCAATAAATCTGAGCAGGTGCAATTTTAATCCCACATGCTTTTCTGAAAATAAATAGCACCACAAGATCCATCTGCCCATCATATTTCAAGATGGGAGTAGCAATCTGGCTCCTGGCTTCTTCCTCCTCACTTCAAGAGGAATGGTAATGTGGCTCAAAGGCAACTTTTTCTGCCTCCATTATATGTTTTGCAAGGAATTTCCCCAAACCATTACAAAGCTAGGAAGGAACTGCTGGGATAGAAAGAACAACACTAAACATTATCAGCTCAGTGTTTAATGTGAAGGCTTTAAAAATCGGAATATAATCAACATGGAGAGGAATTCTACCATTCCCTCCTCTGCTGTAATCCTTAGGAAAATCCCTGCCAATTGAGGATTACTTTCCAATACTAAACACTATCTTAATTGAAGGAAACATCTTCAGCACCACACACAGGAGGAAAGGGAAATATTTCTTCCCCATGTCTGCTATGATGCAAATGTGTATCAGCTCCTGAGCTATTCTATTTGCCTGTATTTTTAAACTAATAGCCCACTATGTTAAATGCAATTTAAAGCATATCTAGTTTGGTTCACAACTGCAGTCTCACACATGGATGGGGGTCATGGTAGAGTGGACTAAGAGCTCCCTGAGTCTGCCATAGACTTTTGGGTTAGCAGGGGTGATGACATAATCTGATACCCCTCTCAGGTTTTCCTGTTCCCTCTGAATTTATCTTCAATCCTCCCAGTAGTTGGGGTGGGAAATGGATCTCTCACCCATCCCCACAACTTTATAATGCTACTGTGAATTACACATAGTACAATATTTGCGGAGTATGGAGGAGGTTTGATCTTGAATGGGGTCTGAAGATCTTTTAGCTCTGCCAAAGACCTGCTCCTGAAACCAGTTAGAACTAGTTTGTTGACACAGATCAACAAAGATTCCTGCATTTTAAGATCTCCCCTACCCCTTGGAGGCATGGCTATCATGAAGAGTGTTTGTACTTCAAAATTTATCACTATACCACTGACTTATATCTCTAGCTGCCTGATGTTTACAGAGCTCATCCTTCAGTTATGTACCAGCCACATCATGATAGCAGCAGATTGAACACTGAAAGATAGAGGTGTGCATATGGGGTGGGGGGAGGAGAGAGGATATTATTCTACATCAGGAGTCTGCACACCTTCCAGGGCAAATCGGTATAATACATTGGCTATATCTTGGACCATAACACCCGACGGGCTCTTGTTTCTCTCATCCTCCAGGCGTACCATCAGGTCAGACACAACCTCATTGATGACATCTGCATACAACATGGCCTCTGAAGGTTTGAGCATCCTCTTGTTCAACACCTGTCGCAGGCGATGCCACCGCTCCCCATCCCTGAGAATGAAAGAGAGGGTTGGAGCCAAGGAAGAAGCCCAAAGCATCCAGAGGAATCGAGGCAGGTAACCAGTCAGTCTGGGCTGTGCTTTTCAGCTGGCCAATATCCACTTTTTGTTCTGGGTTCGTCCTTCACAGTTGCCAAATGAGTTGGGATCTCCCACTGCCTGCCCAAAGTACAGAGGTGAGGAAACTATACTCCACTGGCTGCACATGGCTTCCTAGGTTGTTCTTCACAGCCCTCCCAGACTACCACCACCCCCAAAGTCCCTGCAACACAGTTTTAAAATTCAGAAGATTTATGGAGTAGCACAGCTTGCTCGGGCAGCCCCATCTGCAGGAGGCAGGAGAGTCGCTGTGACACTTTCTGTTTCTCTTCAGTTCAGACCTTGAGGGGGTGGAGAATATTTTTTTGACCAGAGGGACATTTTTTTTTTTTTGTCCATTGGTTGTGGGCCAGCTCATGCCAGCCATACATCCTGAAGTGGGTAGAGTCACTCCTCTCCCAGTGTTTAGCTCCAGTTACAATTGCACACAGTCCATTTAGGCAGTCACATAAAACATACCTTTTTGGATCTCAGTTCCTAGAATCCAACTGACCATGCTAGTTGGAAGGTTCTGAGAGCAGTAGTCCTCAAATAAACTTTTCCAAGCTCTCTCCTTCTCACAGATACATCACTCCCCCTCCCTACAAATGCATTCCTGCTATGATACAACTGAGCTTTTTAAAAGTCTTCACCAGTACCAACAGAGACTTTGAAAAACCCTGATTGCAATTGGGGTGGGCTGCCTTTTTATTTTCTTTCTGAAATCTCAGAAAATCCATTCAGCTCCTTGTGCCTGACTAACACTTCCAAACATTAAGGAGCAGGGCTTCTGTAGCTATCTGTCACTTCCATAACTACAAGAGGCATATTAAATTATAGGCTGACTCCAGATTTAATCATACTTAGAGCAGACTATTTGAAATCAATGAGGACTTGAGCTAGTTGTAATTAACTGAAGCCCTAGATTTCAGTGAGGCTGTTCTACTCTAAGCATGACTAAATCTGGAACCAGCCCAGAATGAACAATCATGCAAATGTTATGCACTTAAACAGGATTCAGATTTTTGCTTTTGGAGGGCACAACATTTGATTCGTACTTTTTTTAAAAGGCCCTGACTACAAATTGACTATTCATGGGCTTATCTACCAGCCTAGATAAGTTCATGATGAAAAGCCTGTGCCTCCCATTTTTTTTCTAAAATAAAGCCTTGGAAGGCTCATGTAGTAGCAGCTGGGTCTAGGATACAACTGGTACACTCACTCAGTGAAGGGGCCATAGGGGAGTTGACGCTTGTCTCGGTGCTCCTTCCAAAGAGCCATGTCGCTCCGTATGGGATACTTCCCCTCTTGACGCACTAGCTCTTCTAAGACTTCTGGGCTGCCAATATTAATATTGTAATGTGAGCCAAACCAGGATTTCCAAATGGGGCCATATGTCTTCCTAGAAAGGACCTGTAATACACAAGATCAGTGGGGTTAGCCTTAATATGCAGCCATTCTGAAGATCCAAGTGGGTCTGTATGCATGCAGTTATTGCTCAGTAGAACTCTAACTACTAGCTAGGGAAATGCCATACACCCACCATCACTGTCTCCTAAGGGTCATCACATCACATCATTATCAGCAAAATCATGCCATTGCTATGCTTTGTTTCCAGAGTTTTCAGCAGGAAGTGGTTAAAGGACAGGCTGGCATATGATGGTTTAAGATTCTGCCTCCCAAAACATATATTTAAAAGGAGGCTGTCCACTTTTACTAAAAATGCTTCTACAGGAATGAATGAACATATCACTACAGATGCATTTTACCTGCTTATGGCCATTAAAACATATTACATATCAGCTCAAGTTTTTCAGGACTATCAACATGCATATTCCTGTTTGAATTTCTTAAACAGCAATTGTAAGGTTGAAGAACATGTGGCCTACCTGATGTTCTTGAACATCAGCGCTAGGTAGTGGTAAAGGATGATAGGAGCTGCAATCTAACATCTGGAGGGCCACAAATTGCCCATTCCTGATCTAGTGCTTCATAGTTCTTCATATACCCTCATTTGCTATTTCTGTAACACTGATGCATTTTTTGTACTTTCAAAAAGCAGATTCATGGTACATATTAAACGTTTGTGAGATTTCAGATTTCCATCATGGGGGGATGCTACAAGTTTTCATCCCCTAGATTAGTGGTTTCCAGCTTTGGCTTCTGCAGTACTCTTGGACTGTAACTCCATAAATATTAGCTGGCATGGCCTATGATGAGGAATGATGGGAGTCATAGGTCAATGTCTGGAAACCCAAGCTTCAGAACCACTGCCCTGGATCAAGGGCAATATACTGCTGTGTTAAATCTCTGGGCTGCACAGATATGCCTCTTGAAACCATCTAGTGAGCCTTTTCCTGACCTAGTGGGTCTTTTTAGGTAGCAATAAAAGAGTCTGGAGCAATAAACACCTGAGGCAAAGCACAAAAATCAGTGTGTATAGAGCCATCGTACTGTCTATCCTCCTTTATGGATCTGAAACATGGGTCACCTATCGCCACCACCTACGACTCCTCGAGCGCTTTCATCAGCACTGTCTACGCACAATCCTAAATATACACTGGACTGACTATGTGATGAATGTTGCTGTCCTTGAGCAAGCAGGGATCAACAGCATTGAGGCCATGATATTGAGAACGCAGCTGCGCTGGGCAGGGCACGTTTCTAGGATGGAGGACCATCGCCTCCCAAAAATACTACTCTACAGTGAACTCGCCACGGGTCAGCATAAGAAGGGCGCTCCAAAAAAGCGATACAAAGACTCCCTGAAACAACATCTCAGGCTCGGCCAAATTGATCACCAACAGTGGTCTGCCCTGGCCTCACATCGGGAGGCATGGAGACGCACTATCCACAATGCTGCAGCCTTATTTGAGAACTCACGCCGAACAAGTCTTGAAGAGAAACGACAACGCAGAAAGAATCACAACCCAAAAACATCACCCAAGGAGACCTTCTGCTGTGCTTTTTGCAACCGGACTTGTCTATCTCGGATTGGCCTTTTTAGTCATCAGCGCGCTTGCAGAAAGCGTGGGATGAGTCCTTCCTGAATCTTTGTTTGCGAAGAAAAGCCAGAGAGAGAGAGAGAGAGAGACTTCATTTGTACAGATAGTTGGTTTCCATACCCATGATGGACATTTATGTTCTGGATATTATGATTTTTTTAATGATCAGAGTAGAAATCAAGGTGATACCTAGGTATGTGACAGGAGAGACAATCTACAATAACATTATTTTACAAGTATTAAAGTTTTCTTCTCTGAGAATCAACAGTACTTCATCCACACTAAATTCACTGTACTGTTCAGAGGTATGCTGCCTGGAAGCAAGGAAGGATATAAATATAAATAATAGATAAATAAAACTATTATATATTTGGTTGAGGACAGGGGGTCTTGGAAGTGTCTCATTCATGGGATTGCCATGTGTCAAAGTCACTTCAAAAACAGTTAACAACAACAAATATATTTTGTATAATTTAAATAATGAAAACAAACACAAGATAATTGTTATGTTTCAATGTTTGCCCATTTTTCTCAATGGCCCATACTTGTTAGATTAAATTTTCTTAGTCTTGTCAGGAGCTGGCATCAAATGATCTGAGATTGCTCATACATACCAACTGCCTCTGGCCCTCATTATACACAGCCATTGAGGAAGACAAGCAAATGTTAAAACATGTCTGGCTTTTCTTGAGGGTGGACTTATTTATAATGCTTTCCAGTTGAATTTTTATTGCCATGAGACTGATGCCTGGTTGACCTTCACCTACATAATAATGTACGCTTCTAATATTAAACATGTATTTAGGTATTCATAATGATTTGTGTGCATTGTGTATTTATAACAAATTATAACTCATTTGATTGAATTTATGTAAGTTTATTTTATTCTGTTTTTACTAATTACATTATACAAACCATATAGTAATTTATCTATTTCTAACTTTAATTTATCAATTTCTGACCTTTTTAGATTTGTTGGTTATTAATTTTGGACTAGGCTTTATAAATTCATCTTTCTAGGATATAAATGTGACCCAGGCTATTCACCCAGTCCCATTGACTTTGATAGGAAATATGTATCTGATGTGTTGCCTAATGGTCTGTCAAATGCAATAAAGGCTTGTTATTGTTGTTGTTGTTGATAGGAAACTCTAAATATTGAGTCTGATTTCTCCATAGCCAAGCTTTCCATAGCCAAGCCTAGAGGTGGTGGAAGCTCCAGTCCAAAACATCTGGAAGGTACTTGCTTGAGAAATGCTGTCATAATCTCAACTTGAGTACTTTTTCTTGGTCATGCCAGGTATGATGGATGCAGGCTTTTACATAGATTGATTATTATTAAAATTTTCCTACTTGCCTGAGCCTCCAAGTAAGCCTCCACTTACCTGAGAGTAAGCTCTGCTGAACACAGTGGAACTTACTTCCAAGGTCCTGTCTATACGAGGGGGGGTTTACAAATGCCTCCAAAAAAAGCAGCCATTTGCAGCACTGTGACCTGTCTTAACAGTCAAAAGAGCCCCCCTAAACTTCACATGACCCCTAGCCAACAAGATGGTGGCCGTGAATGATTTACTTACGCTTTTAAATCCGCTGCCGCCACTTTTTAAAAACAACAATTTACCATGATGCACACATGCAATATTTCATATTTACAAAAAGGGGGGAGGAAGAGAGTAAAAGATCACCATTTTATCAACTTACTGGACCCTCGCTTAGCTGAAAATCCAACATGGCAGCAGCAGGCGCTTTCCCTGTTTGCTAGCCCCGCCCCCTATGCATACAGCCAACCAGATTATGCTGCCTGGTTACAGCAATGCGAATGCAACTGTCCTAATGATTGCACATTTGCATGCCATACGGAGCTTTTTAAAAAATCCGGGCAAAGCCCCGGAAGCTTCCAGCATAAAGTTTGAGGTGGATTTGGCTGCCCCCCTTATGAATGACACATATTCATGTGAATGTCTGTTTGTACAGATTGCCTTCCATGCGACTGCCATTTGGATTATTTTTACCATATAGACAAGCCCCAAGTAAACTTGAACAGGCTAAACTTGAACTGTCAGTGAATAATTGGTTATATATCTTCCCACCAACCAAGCAAAACAGTTTTGGCATTATAGCAAATTTGAACTCTGGCCTAGTTTTCAGAGGAGATTATAGGACACTCTAAATATGGTGTTATCATGATGCTAGGAGATCGCTAAAGGGCTTCCCTTTCAGACAACGTTGTCCCTCTCTTGCAATGCTTCTGTTCTGCTGGTGCTGTTTTTTATTAATGGATCCCCCATTCCATTTCTGTGACAGAACTGACAGCGAGTGAAAAGGTGCCCGTTTTGCTGGCGCAATCACCGCGTCAATGGGAGGTTCATGCCAGAAGATTTCCTGGTGAGATCGAGACATCCAGGTAAATTACACACTTTTTTGAACCCTCCCCGGGTTACTTGTAAAGTTTTAAGTGTGTTCAGGTGCTTAGTTTCACTTTTTGACATGTATTTTGCTTTTTATTTTTGAATTTCCCATGCTCTCATCTTCTCACAAGAACAGCCGGGATTTCAATCCAGGAATTGAAAGGAGCTCCTTTAGAGTTCTGTTTACTCCTGGGCAGCCTGGCAAGTACTAACAAGGTAGGTATGAAAGTTTCTGTTATTATTCCATGACAGGGATGTGAGAGGGGCGGGAGAGCAGATTGCAGGATAGGAATGCTTTTTTTGTTCCCATCTGATAACCTCCGAAGTCTCAATCACACATGTAAAGCTATTCATTGCTGCAGAGCTTCTTGTCTGTTAGGGAACTGGCAACCTTCCCAAGAAGTGTTATGTAAAAAAACAAAACAATACCTCCAATTCCTTAGATCCCACCAGCGTTATTGCTGACTAAGGACTGTTCCTGGAATCCAAATGTCTGTGTAGCTTGTAGACACACCCATGGCCAAACCTTGATTCTTGCTCTTCACCTTAGAGCCTTGTAAATTCTTTGGTAAACCTGAAAAGCACGACTGAGAATACCCAGACTGGATTCTTGTAAACTCATTTATTTGTATTTGCTAGGAGAATTCCCCTGCCCTTCTTGTGTGTCTATTTGCCTTCAAGTCATCTCTCTGCTAATGATGACCCCAGGAATTTCACAGGGTTTTCTTAGGCAAGAAATGCTCAGAGGTGGCCTTGCCATCCTTACACCTTGGCAAAGCATTTTGCCACCTTGGAGGAAAACATGATCCTCTTAGCAGGGCCAGCTTCATGTAACTTTTATTTTACAGGCTGACTAATCCCATTTAGTTAAATATTTAACACAATAAGGCTTTGCTGTGTTTGTACCGTAGACTGGTATTGCTGTTACTATAGAGCCAGTGTTTGAATGGTGGACTATGACTCTGGAGACCAGAGGTTCATCTATACGAGGAGATATAATGCTCATTTAAGCACGTTAATTCACCATCGCAGCAGCGTTCATTTGTCTCCACAATTTTTTCTTAAGATTGCTGGTATGGGAAGTTATCTGTTTTGAAGTTCACAGGGAGCAAGCGCGAATAAAGATAGTGGCAGCAAGTGAATTACTCGCATTATTATTCCAGAAATGTTCTTGCTGCTGCACAAGGTTTTTTTTCCTATACAATCCAAGATGGCGCAGAAGAGTGATCTTCTGCTTTAAAAAAAACCTGATTTTCTCTCCCACCCCCACCGCTTTACAGCTCCAAAATTGTGAAAATCAACAATGGCAGTTCCAGCCAGTTTGTTGTTGCTTATCCCACCCCTGAGCATGTCCGACCAATTGCGCTTGGGCTTCTGGA
Source organism: Gambelia wislizenii (assembly GCA_030847615.1). NCBI lineage: Eukaryota > Metazoa > Chordata > Lepidosauria > Squamata > Crotaphytidae > Gambelia > Gambelia wislizenii. Next base: position 334,345,041 of record JAUMIR010000001.1, on the reverse strand, counting down.
ATGTGCCCTGCTTTGACTTGGTTGTCTAAATGGTTGGGAATGCGCATTTCTGCGTATTTTTAAAAAACCATGAAGGCTGTTATTGCACAGTACATGAAGTTTTTGCCCCCTCCCTTCAAATATGGCGAATCCCCATGGGATCTTATCAGGACAAAAGGCATTCCCTTTGCATTCAGTGAAGGTTTTTTCATCATCTAGACAACACCCAGGGGTTGAATCCCTGCTTGGCCTTGAGAACCCACGGGGTGACCTTGGGCAGGTTACACACTCTCAGCCCTCAGAAATCCCTGTCGCCATAAGTTGGAAAGGGCTTGAAGGCACACAACAGCATTATTGCTGCTGTTGTCGAGCCAAGTAGACAGAGCTCCTGCATGATCTTCCCTTCCCTTACAGCATTTAACATTTAAAAAGTTTACGCTACTCATAAAGTATCCAGAATTGCCTTCTCCTCCCTCACGACTAGTCGCCCCAGCGGAGGGCAATCCACAGCAACTATTCCTACCTAAAATGCCAGGACCGGCAGGTTGGCGTCCCAGCACCCGTTTCAAAAGAACCGTGAGAACGGAAGGCAGAGGCGTCAGATCCATTTTTAATTTCTAAGCAGAACTCCCTTTCCTTCCAGGGCCAGGAGACCTCTTTTTGGATCTATGTATCGGTTAGAATCCTAGAGTTGGAAGAGACCCCCAAGGGCCATCCAGTCCAACCCCCTGCCATGCAGGAGTACCCAATCAAAGCATTGCCATCCAGCCTCTGTTTAAAAACCTCCAAAGAAGGAGGCAATAGCAATAGACCCCACCACACTCCGAGGCAGCGCATTCCACTGCCGAGCGGCTCTTGCTTGCTATTGCCGTTTGCTTGGCCAGCTCTTCTCCAAGGAGCAGGGAGGGCTCTTTCCCCGCCAACCCCAGGGAGGTCATCCAAACCCTCCGGCTGCGATAGCCGCCCCCCTGCTGGCATCCTACTGCCCGTCTCCTCCCCTCCGGCGAGCCCCCCCAGCCGCCCACCTGCAGGCGGTGCGTGTGCAGCAAGTAGCCCCGGGCGAAGAGCCAGTAGAGGGACCTGAACGGGCCGGGCCCCGGCAACTCTTCGGGCCGCTTCAGCCGCTCCTCGCTCCGGGAGACGGGGGCTGCCTGCGCCGCGCTGGCGAGGCCCTTGCAGGCGAGCTCGGGGCGGCCGAGAGCCCGGGGCTGCGGCCACAGGCCTGGCCCTAGCCTCCCGGGGAAGCGCCCCAACTTCGCCATCCCGTCGCTGGGTTGCTGGGCAGGCGGAGGAGGAGGAGGGCGAGCGGAGAGGGAGCCGAGCTCGCCGGCCCTGGAGACCGAGAGGCGGGGAAGGGGCGAGGAGGCGGGCCTGGCTGGAGAACAGAGCAGCCTGCCTTCATCCGCCGCTCTTCCCCCGCGGCGCTGGCCGGGTAACTCTCGGTCAAGTGAAATGCTCCCGTTTCAAAGGCAACCACGACCCAGCTGCTCAAGCCCAGTGGGCTGCGCTAGGCTGAATCCACACTCCACAAATAAACCAGGTTGAAATGGGATTATTTGCCATGTTTCCTTCCTGTGGGATCCTGGGGTTTGTAGTTTGGTGAGGCACCAGCCCTCTTTGGCAGAGAGGGTTAAAGACCTTGTAAAACTACAAAGGATTCCATAGGAAGGAGACGTGGCAAAGAATCCAGTTTCAAACGGGATTGTTTGTACAGTGTGGATTCAGCCCTTGTTTCAAGGCCTTGTCTGAGAGCAGCAATGAACAGGTTGAGGGCAAACAAACGGAAGCTTCATCTAAACAAGGCAGAGGGGCTTCTGGCCCATCAAAATGCACAAGAGGGAATACAGATTAAGCCAGTGCTGGACGGGTGTTACACTCCTTCTGAAAAGTCAGGGTCACACTTTAGGTGCGCTCCTAGATCCAGCTCAGAACCTGGATGGTTTTGTTTATATCCAGGAGTGTCTTTGCACAGCTAAGGTTAGAGAACCAACTGCACCCATTCCTGGAGATGTCTGATTTGATCATGGGGATGCCTTCTTACAGTGCATCTACTGCATTATTTAATTGCCATGACTGTATCCTACAGAGTCTTGGGATTTGTAGCTTTGTGAGGTACCAGCACTCTTTGGCAGAAAAGGCTAAAGACCTTGTAAAACTACAAATCCCAGGATTCCATAGGATGGAGCAGCAGCATTTAAAATGGTGTCAAACTGCATTATATCTGCAGTGTAGATGAACGTTTAGTTACATCCCATTTGAACTAGAGCAACATGCTGCATGTAGGGCTGCCTCCGAAGAGTGGTTGGAAATCTGTGCTGATTCAGAATGCTGCTGTCAGACTGATGAAGGGACCAAGTGTATGACTCCTTTGTTACAAGAGTTTATTGGTTACTGTGAAACTGAGTTGGTGGGGGCCCACAAATGAAACTACTGGTCAAGACCTATAAATACATGCATGAAATGGCATCAACCTAGATTTCATTCTTCCATGTGTCCATTTGATCATTTCCTCAATATGTTCAGTGGCATGATCCAGCATTTCAACTGCATAGTATTCCTCCACAATTTAGTGATGCGTACTCCCATTACTAAAAAATAAAAAATAAAAGCTACACTGTAAAAGGAGTGAAATTATCCCTTGTCATAAAGTATTTAGTTATGCTATAGCTAGTGCAAAAGGGAATTAATTACGCACAGCTAGTTATGTGGAATTATATAGTTCTTAGCTCTGTTCATACGTCATGCTAAGCGAATGCTAAAAAGACCCATGAGACAAGAATCTGAAGAGTATATTGCTAAAGAATCTTCAGACAAAAGCTAAAATACATACCGTAGTACAAGCAGGAAACCAGATATGGTGGCAATTGAACTGGTAAACTCATTGGTGGCACTAGGGGGGTGCGGAGAGGTGAAACCACACCAGGTGACAGCATCAGGAGGAGGGATGACACTAGCCTTAGTGACACCACAGGGCAAACTACTAAATGTCTGTGCACACTTAAAAAGGAGTGGTGTGATTACTAAGAGTGAGCAGGGGTTTCTCAAAAACAAGTCACACCACACTAATCTTACTTCTTTTTTTATAGAGTTACAAGCTCGGTAGATAGGGCATTGCTGTGGATGTAGTATATCTCAATTTCAGCAAGGCTTTTGACAGGATCCCCTATAATATTATTTCAAGCACACTAGTGAACTGTGGGCTGGACACTGCTACAGTTAGGTGGATCTATAATTAGCTGATAGATTAAACCCAGAGAGTACTCACCAATGGTTGCTCTTCATCCTGGAGGGAAAGTTACTAGTGGGGTATTTCAGGGTTCTGTCCTAGGTCTGGTGTTTACTCTCTCTCTCTCTCTCTCTCTCTGGCTTTCCTTCGCAAACAAAGATTCAGGAAGGACTCATCCCGCGCTTTCTGCAAGTGCGCTGATGGCTGAAAAGGCCAATCCGAGATAAACAAGTCCGGTTGCAGAAAGCACAGCAGAAGGTCTCCTTGGGCGATGTTTCTGGATTGTGATTCTTTCTGCATTGTCGTTTCTCTTCAAGACTTGTTTGGTGTGAGTTCTCAAATAAAGCTGCAGCATTGTGGATAGTGTGTCTCCATGCCTCCCGATGTGAGGCCAGGGCGGACCATTGTTGGTGATCAATTTGGCCGAGCCTGATATGTTGTTTCAGGGAATCCTTGTATCGCTTTTTTGGAGCACCCCTCTTACGCTGCCCCGTGGCGAGTTCACTGTAGAGTACTATTTTTGGGAGGCGATGGTCCTCCATCCTAGAAATGTGCCCTGCCCAGCGCAGCTGTGTTCTCACCTTTAGAAATAATTTAGATGATGGAATAGAAGGCATGTTTATCAAATTTGCAGATTACACCAAACAAACTAGCAAATACTCCAGAGATCAGGATCAGAATTCAAAATGATCTTGGCAAATTGGGGAGATGGGCCCAAACTAACAAAGTACATTTCAACAGGGATAAAGGCAATGTACTAAATCTAGGCAGGAAAAATGAAATGCACAAATAAAGGATGGCAAGGATCTAGGGGTTTTAGTACACCAGAAGCTAAGCATGAGTCAACAGTGTGATGCAGCAGCCAAAAATGCCATTACAATTCCGGGTCGCATCAGCAAGAGTATAGCATCCAGACTAGGAGAACTAGTAGTGCCACACTATTCTGCTCTTGTTGGACCTCACCGGGAACACTCTGTCTAGTTCTGGGCAACACAGTTCAAAGAAGGATATTGACGAACAGGAACATTTTCAGAGAAGGGCGAGTGTGATGATCAAATGTCTGGAAACCAAGTCCTAAGAGGAATGACTGAGGGAGTTGGGGATGTTTAGCTTGGAGAAGAGAAGACGGAGAGGTGACATGATAGCTATCTTTAAATATCTGAAGGGATGTCATGTAAAAGGTGAGTTTTCTGCTGCTCCAGAGACTACAATATGAACCAATGGATTTAAATTATGAAAAAAGAGATTCCACCTAAACATTAGGGAAACTTTCATGACAGTAAAAACTGTTCAGTAAAAGCTGACAGTAAAAGCCTCACAGTAATGGCATTTCATAGCAGCTGCAATTTGTCTTAATAGTGTTTTTGCCCCACCTAAGCTTCGCATGCAAGATGGCAGCTTCTGGTGATTTACTCAAGTTTGTACTTACCTCAATATGCTGCTGCTGAATGATTTTTTTTAAAAAAAGATGTCTGAGTGCAATAGATCGATTTTTCGATTTAGCAAACCCCCCAAACACCCAAACCCCGTTTTCTCACTTTAGCACTTGCTCGCTAAGGTGAAAATCCAATATGGCAGCAGCGAGCGCTTGCCTTGTTAGAAAACCCCACCCCTACACTTGCCTGGCCAACCAGCTTTGCATTTCCTCTCCTATGGGAAAGCGATTCATATCGAAACACTTGTTCCAACAAGCAGGAATGTGCATTCCCCTCACTGTATTTAAAAAAAACCCACCAGGCTTTTCCTGCAGATTTCCCCCACTCCTCCCTATATAATGAAACAATGCAGGATGCCATTAAGACAGGTAGGATTCTCCATGCAGTCCATGAGGAGCATTTTCACCGCTTAGACAACCCCAAGGTAATTCTTCCTCTGCAACCTGTACACCTGAAGAGAAATGTAAGCACAATGACACCAGAAGTTTAGTCTTTACTGGTTCAAGCTTCTCATTAGATGTGTGGGGATTGGCTTTGATGACATGTGACACTTGCATTTCCCTATTAATTTCCTTGTGGGAGATCTAGTTCTTGTTTTGCCATAACCAAAAAATTAACACTTGGTGAGGCAATTTTGATCAATAAAACAGGCTCTGTGGAAAGACAGGTTGCTTACCTGTAACCATAGATCTTCGAATGGTCTTCTGTGAATTCACACAGTTGGGTTATTCCTGTGCCTGCGCAGAGCATTCGGAACCTTCTGGAATTGCTAGGCAGAATGTGCATTGATACATTTTGGCAGTAACTCCGCCCACCTTAACGGTCCCTTATAAGGCACTCCCACCTAATTTCCCTCAGTTCCTTGAATAACGCTGCAACCAGCAGCATCAGGAACATTAAGCATGTTTATATGATGTAGTAGGACATAGAGGGGAGGATGGGTAGGTCAGTGTGAATTCACAGAAGACCACTCGAAGATCTATGGTTACAGGTAAGCAACCTGTCCATCTTCTTTGTGATCTCTGTGAATCACACAGTTGGGTAGACTGGCAAGCTTCACTCCAGGAGGAGGGTATGTCCTATAACATGCTGACATCAGGACCAAGCTGTACAGTCAAACCAGTAGTTAGATTTTTTGACAGCACATTCTTAAGCATGAGAAAACAGATCAAGCATATATATCAGCATATCACTCTCTCTCTCTGGCTTTTCTTCTCAAACAAAGATTCAGGAAGGACTCATCCCGCGCTTTCTGCAAGCCAATCCGAAAGGCCTTTCCGAGATAAACAAGTCCGGTTGCAGAAAGCACAGCAGAAGGTCTCCTTGGGTGATGTTTCTGGATTGTGATTCTTTCTGCATTGTCGTTTCTCTTCAAGACTTGTTTGGCGTGAGTTCTCAAATAAGGCTGCAGCATTGTGGATAGTGTATCTCCATGCCTCCCAATGTGAGGCCAGGGCGGACCATTGTTGGTGATCAATTTGGCTGAGCCTGAGGTGTTGTTTCAGGGAGTCCTTGTATTGTTTTTTTGGAGTGCCCCTCTTACACTGGCCCATGGCGAGTTCACCGTAGAGTACTATTTTGGGGAGGTGATGGTCCTCCATCCTAGAAACATGCCCTGCCCAGCACAGCTGTGTTCTCAATGTCATGGCCTCAATGCTGGTGATCCCTGCTTGCTCAAGGACAGCAACATTCGTACATAGTCAGTCCAGTGTATATTTAGGATTGTGCGTATACAGCGCTGACTGAAAGCATTTGATGAGTCGTAGGTGGTGGTGATAGGTGACCCATGTTTCAGATCCATAAGGATTTGCGATGTCTGTCATACACGAGTGATGCCCAGTGCAGAATGCCAAACAGATCATCGCCTCGTCAGATGTAAACTAAATCTCCATCTTAAGTTCAAACCTAAGAGGGGTGGCATCTTAAAGAAGAGACTCCAAGTCACCAATCTTCAACACGCTACCATGAGAGACAACTTCCAGGCAAATCTGCAAACAAAACTTGAAGACCATCCTACAGATCCTTCTCCTACAGTGCTTTGGCAACATATCAAAAGCAGTATCCTCCAGTCTGCGGAAGAATCCCTCGGGTTCTCCCACAAGAAAAATCAAGACTGGTTTAATGAAAACAACCAAGAGATCCAGGAGCTGTTGGCAAAGAAGAGAACTGCTCACCAGGCATACCTCGTCCAGCCAACTTGCCATGTAAGAAAAGCAGCTTTCTGCCTCACATGCTGTAAACTTCAACAAAAACTCCAAGACATGCAGAACAAGTGGTGGATCAATATAGCAGAAAAGACACAACGCTGTGCAGATCAGCATATCAAGCATATTGATAAAATGACTTGGCAACACATTAACACTCACTCATTGAATAGAAGACAAAAGCATAGCTTTCCCAAAGGCAGCCTTGTTTCTAGAACGAGTCAAAGTCTCGTAGAAAGTCAAAGGTGATGACCAAGTTGCTGCTCTACAAACGTCCTCTAGGGGCATCCCAGAGAGGAAGGCTGTCGAGGTGGAGACGGCCCTCCTTGAGTGTCCTCGAATTCATGGTGGCAGCGGCTTCTTCACCAGTTCAGAGCAGAGAGCTATGGTCAATGTCACCCACTTTGACAGACATTGTGGAGAAATGGGTTCTCCAAGTCTCGAGTTGGCATAGGAAGCAAACAGTTTAGGTGACTTCCTGAAGGGAGCAGTTCTCTGGATGTAAAAGGCAAGCACCCTCCTCATGTCCATGGAGTGGAGGATATGCTTGAATTCGTCCCTCAGGTCCTGCATCAAAGCAGGGAGAGTGATAGACTGATTCAGATGGAAGCTCGACACCACCTTCAGGAGGAAGGAGATGTCGGGATGGAGTACTACCTTATGTTTGTGGAAGGCAGTGTATGGCGGGTTCGAGCGCAAGGCACAGAGTTCTACAGGTCGACGCACCGAAGTAATAGCAATAAGGAAAGCAGTTTTCCAAGACAGGAGTCTCAAATCAGTAGACGCCATGGGTTCGAAGGGACGTTGAACCAGCTGCAAGAGGACCAGTTCAAGGCTCCACGTTGGCGTAGGCTCGGATACCGGAGGATGAAGGTTGGTGTAGCCTCTCAAGAACTACTTGACTGTCAGATCCGTAAAAGGAGACTGGTGACCTCTAGCCTGGAATTCGACAGAAATGGCCGCCAAGTAGCACCGGATTGACGAAAGCGAAAGCCCTGTCGTAGACAGGTGGAGAAGGAATTCCAAGACTGTTGGGATGGAGTAGGGTTCTGTAGCCAGTCCCCGATCAGCCAGAAAGGCTTCAAACTTTTTCCACTTGTAGTGATACGATCTACGGGTAGCAGATCGTTGGGCAGCGTCGATGACAGTCTGACCTCTGGAGGCAGAGATGGAGAGACCTGGCCTCTCGGAACTGAGGATGAATCTGAGGCCATATTGACCCTGGCCCTCTGAATGGAGGATGAGTTCAAGGCCGTAGTCTCCATGCTGTTAGTCGTAGAGCTTGTACATCTGGGTGTCTGACCTTCCTGTTCTGAATGATGGGAAGATTGGGACGGGTCAGAAGTCAGATGAATCGGTGCCTGGCTAGATGCAGGAGGGCTGCAAACCAAGGTTGACCTGGCCACCACGGAGTGATGAGGATGGCATCCACTCGGTCCCGATGCAGTTTGGTGATTACCCTCGTCAGTAGTGGAAACGGAGGGAAGAGTTAGAGAAGGGGTCCTGTCCAATGAAAGAGGAATGTGTTGCCCCTCAAACCTGGGGCACGATGTCTGGAGCAGAACTGGTGGCACTGACTGTTTTCTGGTGACACAAAGAGGTCCACTTGGGGAGTTCCCCATTGTCGGAACAGGTCTGACATCACTGACCTGTGCAACATCCATTCGTGGATGGAGAGGCTGGAACAGCTGAGTCCGTCTGCAAGAGTGTTCTCCTCCCCTGGCAGATGGATGGATTGGAGGTAAATGTTCCTGCATACGCACCAATCCCAGATGTCCAGTGTGAGTTGAAGAAGCTGAGGGGATCTCATTCCTCCTTGCTTGTTCAGATAGTACATCATCGATGTGTTGTCTGTTACCACCAGGATGGTCTTGTCCGTCACTAAGGTCTCGAAAGCCCGTAGTGCCTTCTGGATGCTGAGAAGCTCTAAGACATTGATATGGCATGTCCATTCGTTGGCATCCCAAGTGCCCTGGATTTCGTAGGATTCAAGATGGGCTCCACATCCAAATATCGAGGCATCTGTTGTTAGAGAGATGTCTTGTTGAGGAGGGTTGAATGGCATACCCAACAAAACGTTCTCCAGCACCAACCACCATCCTAGCAACCGTTGAATTGCCTGTGGCATCATGAGCAGTTTGTTCAGGGAGTCATGCATGGGGTTGAACACTTGTAGGAACCAGTGTTGAAGCGGGCAGAATTGGAGCCTGGCGAGGCGCATCACATAGGTAGTAACTGCCATGTGACCAAGAAGTACCTGGACTGCATGGACTGAAAGTCTTCGGGATCGGCAGCAGGCATGGATCAGGTACCAAAGGGTGTCGAATTGGTCCCACCGGAGGTAGGTAGGCTGCAGCCGTAAGCGAATCCAACCGAGCTCTGATGAACTGGATAGATTGGGATGGTTGGAGTTGCGACTTCTCCATGTTGACAACAAGTCCCAGGCTGTCTAACACATCTAAGGTGAGACCGATGTCCAGTTTGAGCTGACGTCGATGTAGGGGAAGACCACCACTCCACACTGACGTAGAAAGGCCGCTACCACCACCCTGCACTTTGTGAAAACTCTTGGAGCGGTTGAAAGTCCAAATGGGAGGACCCGGAATTGGAATGATTCGGTCCCGATCTGGAATGCCAGGAACCGTCTGTGGGATGGATGGATCCCGATGTGGAAGTAGGCATCTTTGAGGTCTATGGAAGCAAACCAGTCGTTTTGCTGTAGGAACGGTAGAATGGAAGCCAGGGTAACCATCCTGAACTTCTTTGGTGCTATATACCACTTCACCATCTTTCTTCGTGACCAGGAAGTACCTCGAGAAGAAGCAGAGGTGGTGAAGTTCAGAGTCCATGGGTTCGATGGCCCCTTTCTGCAGCAGTGTCTGCACCTACTCGAGGAGGGGAGGGGAGGGCAGTGTTGATCGAACCCGACCTGTTGGAGGTAGTGAGTCAAATTCGATCCAATAGCCGTTCTGGATTATTTGAAGTACCCAGTGGTCTGATGTTATTGAAGACCAGGCTTCTTGGAAAGTCAACAGTCGAGCTCCAAACAGTGGAGTCTAAAGAGAAGAGAGAGAGAGAGAACGAGATGGAAATTCAGAATTTTCTCCTGGCTTGATCCTTGGACCTCTGCTTTGCAGGGGGTCAGTATCGTGAAGTTGACCCCGGCTCTTCACCGATGAGACTGACGAAGGGGACAGCAGATATCGGGAGCGTCTATAAGATTGGCCAGTAAACCCCCATCTAAACTGATGGCCAGATGTAGAGGCCTGCCAGTTGGTACGGCTCCTGGAGCAATATAGAGAAGATGAGGAAGCAGCCATACCATACTTCTTGGTGGTGGTCCTCATCTTCTGGGTGAACTGTAATTTTTCATCCATGGAACTGTTGAAAAGGCCCAACTCATCGAATGGCAAATCCTCAATGGTAGCCGAGGCTTGGGGAATGAGGCCAGAGGACTGGAGCCACGCCTGACGATGCAGGGCAATGGATCCAGCTACCGTCTTGGCAGCACAATCTGCAACATGTCAGCAGAATTCATTTGTTGCCCCACCAGTAACTATGCTTCTGACTGGATTGCCTCCACCAATCTTCGTCTTTCATCTGGGAGATCTTGGATGAGGGGCATCAGCCTCTCCCAGAGTACCTGCTGATATGCCCCCATACAAGCAGAGTAATTGGCCACATGGAAACTCAGGCCTGCAGCGGAGTAGAACTTTCCCCCAATTATGTCGAGCTTCCACCCCTCTGGGTCAGGTGCTGTCAATTGCGGACGGCATTGCCTTCTGTTCTGGGAGGCCTCAGCTGCCACAGAATTGGGGCGAGGATGAGTTTGAAGCCATTCAATATGGTCACCTCCAACCCGATAGAGTCTATCAATCTTCTTTGAAGTGGACTGGATCGAAGAGGGGTTTTCCCATGAACCCTGAGTGAGTTTCAGAAGGGAGGGCAAAACTGGGAGACTGGCAGTAGGAGGCGCCTTCGACTGTATACGATGGAATATAGGTTCCACTGGTTCTGACTCCTTTTCCACAATCTTGAGGTCCAAAGCATGTGACATGCGAACCATTTGTTCAGAAAAAGCACGGATATTGTCCGTTGGCAACGCAGAATCATCCTCCGCCAAATCAGGTTGTGGAGATGGCAGATAAAGGAAGTATGGATCCTCTGACTCTGATGAAGTAGAGGTCGAACCCGCAGGTGATGGACTGTGGACGCCTTGGAGCAGAGAGATGGTACGAGGCGGTGGTGTGGGAGGAGTTGGTGGCAGAGGACGTTGGACCAGATGTGGAGATACCTGACTTTCCACATCCTTCTTAGCTAGACCCCGTGGTTCCACGAATCCCAGGCATTGTGGGCAACGATGCACACTCCAACCCACATACATTTCTGTGAAGTCAAGGGCCCGGGTGGTTAGGACCTGTGAGCCAGTCAGTGAGGTGAATTTGGCACGGTAGATGGAGCATGCCAGGTCATAGGTGGAGTAAGCAGGCTCATCATCATGGATCCTAGGTGAAAAGGGACGAGTTTGAGTGGTGTCTTCGGATTCAACAACCTCAACTTCGACCTCGGAAGCGGAGTGTTCGAGATGTTGAGCTCTCAAAACAACGAGGACTGGTGAATGGTCTTTCCATTGGGGTCACACATCTGTATCGGCACCCGAGGGCACTTCAGCTGTGACAATTTCTACAGAAGCTGCAGGAGTTGGAGCATGGGAGGGTAGATTTCCCTTACAGCTGTTGCTGGAGATGGTCGGGTCAAAGCGGCCTCGGCATCATTGGCACGTGGCACCTCCATGGTTTCAGTAGCCTTAGTGGCTGCACTAGTATGGACTGTCAGTGGAATGGTCATCGGCTTCGATTTCTTGGAAGCATCCTTCGGCTTGCTCTTAGACTTAGAGTTGTCCTCATGCCAAGAGGAGTGCTTGTCCTCCTCCTTCTTTTTTAAGGACTTTGAGGCTTCCTCCGAAGCACCAACCTGACCAGTGGTTTCAGAAGGCACCTGGTCCCGAGGGACAGCCTTCAAAGTCGAGGGTTCCTGGTCCCATGTAGAGGTTGAAGGTGTCGAGCGTGCTCGATTCCGACCTGGATCTGAGGGAGCAGCATGATTGTGCGAACCTCGCACTGCCTCCGGATCCGAAGAAACTGAATGGCGTCGGGATGGACTACGGGACCGATGTTGTTTTTGAGTCTTTGACTTTGGAGATGGCGAGCAGCCCCATTTCGGTGGAGCGGACACTGGAGCAGAGGCCGGGGTCAAGGCAGCCACCGGAATTAGAGCATTTTCATATAAAAAACGATTTCAGGTGGGACATCCTGTGCTTATGGGCTTGAGGTGTGAAGGCCCTGCAGTGCACGCAAGAATCCACATTATGGGACTTGCCGAGACAAATAAGGCAGAGGGAATGGCCATCCACGCTCGGGAGTTTGGTCTGACAGATGGCACACCTTTTAAAGGCCACTTGCGAAGCCATTGTACTCACAAGGTTGTCAGATCCGATGGGCAAACATTAAGAGTCAAGAAAAACGATCCAAGTCAACACCAAATTCATGGAGAGAATGCCAAATCCAAAGGAGTGAGAGAAATCATAGTCAAAAATCCAAGCCAAGTCAAAAACCCAATCAAATCGAAAGTGAGGAAAAAACTAGTGAACGAAGGTTCCTTCAAGCTGCTAACGTGGTGGAAAGAAAGGAACTGAGGGGAATTAGATGGGAATGCCTTATAAGGGACCGTTAGGGTGGGCGGAGTTACTGCCAAAAATGTATCAATGCACATTTTGCCTAGCGATTCCAGAAGGTTCCGAACGCTCTGCCCAGGCGCAGGAATAACCCAACTGTGTGATTCACAGAGACCACGAAGAAGACTTATGTATTACTTTACAGATAAAGGAGATTATCAGATGCATTTAATGTGGCATTACAGGAACACCAGGAGATCGCAAAAGGGCTCCCTTACCACACGACGTTGTTCCCCAATTGTTATGTACCTGTTCTGCTGCCGTAATGCCAGCATTGCTTTTTATTGATGGGAGAAGCCGTCAACAGATCCCCCATTCCGTTTCTGTGATGGATTTTCCTCTATGCGACAAGGTGCCCTGTTTCGCTGATAAGATCCCAGTGTCAATGGGCAATCTCTGACAGAACACTTCTGGGTGAGATTGGGACATCCAGATAAGTGACACGCTTTTTAAAAACTTCCCTGGTTTACTTGGAAGTTTTAAAGTGTGTGTATGTGCTTTTTGTAAGTTTGTGTGTGTGTGTGTGTGTGTGTATTATTTTGGTTTTTATTTTTGAATTTCCCACACTCATGTCTTCTTGAGAGAATCAATGGGATTTCACTCCAGGAAGTGAACGGAGCTTCGTTCCCTCCTGGGCTGCCCTGTCATTGGAAGAGAAGGTAAGTGTGGTGGGGAGGGTGATTGTGGCGGGACAGGGACGGGACAGGGGCGAGAGTGGAGATTGTGGGATAGGAACACTTTTTTCGTTCCTATCTGATAATCTCCAAAGAGATCTTCAAATAAAGCTTTCTTCCGACAACAACATTTCCTATAATATTGTATGCTGATGTCTCAAGGGATGAAGCAAAGACAAACAGAGTTCTGCTGCAGCCCAATTTGTACTTTCCAATAATTAATAGACATGTCCAAGCATGTTTCAAAATTGAATATTACAGTGTTGTCAGTACAGATTATCGTGGGTTTTATTGACTAAATCGTTTTGGCTACAATACAGACACCAACAGTTCGGCTATAGCACAGACATTAAAAGTTGCAATTGGAATATGAGGAGTACCTGTGTTTATTTCTGCCACATGGCACACATATCATCAGTGTTGGGACCCGGAGCTAAGAGTGAATTTTGTGGGATGCACCAGATAGATATAGTGGAAATAGAAGTGGGAATCATGCAGTCCTGCAGGTGTTGTTGGACTGCAGTTCCCAGCAGCCTTCCTAGCATAGTCAATGGTAAGGAATACTGGGAGTTACAGTCCAACAACATCTGCAGGGCTGTATAATTCCTGAGCTAAAGGTATGTTAACTCCTATTCTTAAAGCCAGACATTGTCTTGCAGTGCTGCCACTGCTTTGCAGGGATCCAGGCTAATTATTAACTTCTCTAATCAGATACTTTTGATGAAAGGGCATCTCAGAATGCCAATCTGTGTTCTGGTGTGTCTCCTGAACTCAAGTAGCCTGCTTATCATATCATAATCAGAATTTATACCTTTATTCTAGCAGGGTATATCTACATTTAGCAGCTGCATAACCAGCAGAGGCTCAACAGGTAAAGCTTACCCATTGTTTCAGCTCTTTGCTAAAGGGTAGTGCATGTATACACAGTGTGTGTGGGGGGGGGCAGAGGAGATATGGATGGATTTCCAAGTCTCAGGGCCTGGCCTTTCTTCTCAGGATGAGTACTGTCTTGAAAAGGCCTGCCTCCTGTATGACATCACCAGGGCAGGTTTTGACCTGAAATGTAAGGGCCAGGGGCATGCCTGACCTGGCAACTTTTAATACACACACCTTTTGTAGGTACTGGCGTAGGTTAGTGTAGAGGCTAAATTGGGTGGAGGATGTGTGGCCCTCCAGATGTTGCTGGACTCCCACTCTCATTGGCCCTAGCCCACATAGCATTTTTACCTCTCTGATCAGCTGACAGCAAATATTCTGGGATAAACAAAACATGTATGAATTTCCAAAATAAAATCAGAAGGAACAGGAGCAAAACTGCGGACTTTCTGGTCTTTTTAATCAGTCTAGATATTCCCATAGGTGTCTGAGTTGGCTTTAGGAGCAGTTTGGTGTACAGCAATGAACAGCAGATCAGATCACTGCCAGTACTGCATCAAAGAAGCTTCAGCTGCTGGTCTCTCCATATGATGCAAATTCTCTCCAAGGCACAGGAGCAGTGGGTTCAAGTGGGCTGTTTCTCATGAGTAGGCAGTCCTAATCAGATCTGATTATCCCTGTGTAGGGTCACACTAAATGCCATGCTGATGAGTTTTTACATTTTTTACATTTTTACTCATGCGTTTTTCAAATCAAAATGCAACGGTATTATCCTGATTCTGAAAGAAATTGTCCCCTCTCCCATTTGTAGCTATTTTGTTGGGACTGGAGCAGTGGGTCCCACTATCATCCCACTCATGCTTCAAATGAGGAACGCTCTGCTTTGAACATTGCATTTAGTTTGGCTTGAATGTCATGTTCTCCAGTGATGCAAGGCGAGATAGCAGGCTAGATTCTTGTTTGAACAGGGATGTGGCAGAGAGTTCCAGAATGCATTAATGTTTTCCAGAACCAAATAGTTTCAGTGCTGGTCATGCCATACCAGCACTGGCCAATGCACAGATCACAAGCATTATATCCCAATATAAGTACTATTGTGAGGTCAAAGGTAAAAATGTATTACCCCCTCAAACCCCATAATAATTTAGCTTAAATCTCATACTGCACCTACTGCATTAGGCCTCACCTAGAATATTGTGTCCAGTTCTGGGCACCACAATTCAAAAAGGATATTGACAAATTAGAGCGTGTCCAGAGGAGGGCGACTAAAATGGTGAAAGGTCTGGAAACGATGCCTTATGAGGAAAGACTTAGGGAGCTGGGTATGTTTAGCCTGGAAAAAAGACAGTTAAGGGGCAATATGATAGCCCTGTTTAAGTATTTGAAGGGGTGTCACATTGAGGAGGGAGAACAGGAAGAGCTGTTAGGCAGTGGAACACAGTCCCTTGGAGCGTGGTGGGGTCTCCTTCCTTGGAGGTCTTTAAACAGAGGCTGGATGGCCATCTGTCAGGGATGCTTTGATTGTGTATTCCTGCATGGCAGGGGGTTGGACTGGATGGCCCTCGTGGTCTCTTCCAACTCTACAACTCTGATTCTATGAAATATGAGAAACGAGGGACACACCCTATTCAAATGCTTGAAACTACAAAATGGAGGTGGCAAAGGGAATGGGGCGAGGCCTTCTAGGGGAACCAATGTGAGGGAGAGGATGTGATCTTGAGACCTGAGGTTTCCTGCCCCTGCTGTAAAATGCCTCCCAAGGTCTATGGGCCCTTTCGCATTGCACAGTTATAGCACTATGATTCCACTTTAACAGCCATGATTTCATCCTATGGAATCTTGGGGTCTGTAGTTTGCAGAGGTGCCAGAAGAGTTATCCAGCTGTGACTTCTAAACTGCCAATTCTAGGATTCTGTAGGAGGTTGGTATGGTAGTTAAATTGGTAACATAGCATTATAACTGTGCAGTGTAAAAGGGTGTGATGTCCCTTCCCTTTCTGAGAGAGAGAGAGTGTGTGTTAGTTTTCTTCAAGGTTGAACTTAGCTATAAAATCAACTTGGATTGCATTAGGATTTCACCCTGTAGCTTTACCACAGAACGCAGGGTGCAACTGATATGAACATGTCAGGAAAAAAAAATATTTACTAAATATGATCCCTGGGCACAGTATTTCCATGTTGTAGAAGCTGCAGAAAAGACTGCAAAATCAAGTCACTGTTTTGTCCCCTTTTTTCCTGCTTCCACCCCTAGAACTGCTTCTTGTAACATCTTGCTTCTCCAAATGAGACCTGGAAGCCTATAGACATCTTTGTGGCTTTTGGACTGGCCTAATAAGGCATTAACCTAATATGATTTTTTTTCAACAGGGAGACATCACTTTTATGTAACTCTGAACAAGGGCTGACAGATATTACTTTTAAGATGATGGTGACATCTGGTGCCCATTTCTGTGTATAGCAGTCTGGAGTCTGTAGGTCTTTTTTCTGAGCATTTACAAGGACAAATGTCTTCAATGTGCTTCAAGTGTGTGTGTATGTGCCTCCTTCAAGTTGGCTGTCAACTTATGGCACCCCCATGAATTTCAGAGGGGTTTATTAGCAAGGAATACTCAGAGGTGGTTTTGCCACTTCCTCTGAAACAGAGCCTACAGCACCTGGTGATTGTTGGTAGTCTCCCAGCACTAACCAGAGCTGACCCTACTTAGCTTTAAGTACATCTCAATAATTGTTACAGCAAATATGCAGGTCAGGCCAGTGTTCTGGTGTCTATGTTCCACATGGGCCTGTGATGGTGATGGGATCAAGAGATGCACCTTCAGATATTAGCTGCCTGGATAACCCAACAGACTGGGTCTCTTTTTGCCATGCTGAACTTTCAAAAACAGCTGCAGGAGGGAGTTGTTGGTCAAATACCCTTTCTGGATGCCAACACCTTCTTGAAGGCCAACACCTTCTTGAAGGCCAAGATGAACTATGGTGGTGTGTAATGAGAAGAAGCTGCCTGTGAAATTCTTCTCCATGGGAAGCTAAACTGGTCCCCCTCTCTGTTTTCTTTTTGCTGGCAGGCAAGAAGGACCTTTTTCTTCATACAGGTATTTAATGATTAATCGGTTACAGGGAGCTTTTTAAATGTGGTATGTGTGTTGTATTTTTAACTTTTTTGTCGTGTTTTTAAATGATTTTATACAGTAAAAAGTAATGTTATTTTAATGTGATGATGTGTTTAATTGTGTTTTAACTTCTTTATACCCAGGTTTTTAGCTTACGGTATCTTGTTTTAGCTTTTTGTAAGCCACCTTGTGTCCCATGCTGTCCTTCCAAGTTTTAGTTTTCTGATGACTTGACTACAGCCTCCATGATGATGCATAGGGATCTTGTAGGATCTTTGAGACTTAGGACTTTTTCGGACAAAGAAAAAACAACACTAGCAGCCTCGCCACGTTGCGAGGCTGCAGTGCTGCAGGGTGTCCGTTTTGCATGACGCCTGTCCCTAGCGGTACTGTTGCAGTACTGCTGGGACATTTGAGCGTTATATTTAGCAGATTTTTACTCACGATCAACAGTATCGCTAGGGATGGGCGTCATGCGAAACGGACGCCCTGCAGCGCTGCAGCCTCGCAACGTGGCGAGGCTGCTAGCGTTGTTTTTTCTTTGTCCGAAAAAGTCCTTAGAAAGAAGTAGTAATATAAGCTTTTGTAGACTTGGGGCCTGTCTACACAGGCAAAAATGAAACAAAACTGTACTCACTTCATTTCCAGTGCTATAGGAACACACGAGGTATGGCTGGTTTCACAAAGAAAGTGCTTCTTTTAGATGTTAATGCAATTAAAAAAACTCACTTTTTACTCCGAAGTTTTAGGAAACATTGTTACACGGTGTGTCAGCATCGGGATGGAATCATGGAGTGGACTGGAGGGTGGGACAGGTTTGTGGGTGGTTACCTAGGTCTGGCAAGTGTAGTGTGAGTTGCCATTTTTTTTTTA
Source organism: Gambelia wislizenii (assembly GCA_030847615.1). NCBI lineage: Eukaryota > Metazoa > Chordata > Lepidosauria > Squamata > Crotaphytidae > Gambelia > Gambelia wislizenii. The sequence continues at coordinate 334,326,930 of JAUMIR010000001.1, read as the reverse complement.
CTTCAGTGTATGTATGTATGCAGATCTCTGCAGAAGTGACCAAGCAAGTGAGTGAATGAGCTTAACAAGCTGAAAATAGCGATTGTAAAAACAGTGTTCCTAATTTTTTTTATTTTATTTTAGTCCCTCTGCTCTCTAGACTGCATGGAAGCAAAGAGCCCCCGGGGGGGGGGAGGGGTCCTCCACCCAGTGTGTGTTGAAAAACTTAAGTTGATGAGACACAACAAACATTGTTTATAAACATTTTTTCTTGGTGAGTGTCTGAAACTAGGCAGTGAGTTTCTGTCAGTGACTCAGTGAGTGTCTAAAACACAGTCAGTGAGTCTGAAAAGGGAAAATAAAACATTAAAACAGCTTTCTATTTGATTTATTTGTATTTATTTTTATTACATATAAATAATGCAATACATGTAGAATCATGTTTAATTACATTTAGTACAAGTACAATGGGTACAACAGTGGGTTTACATGTAGCTATATTAAAGTGCCTCCAAAAAAGTATTTTTTATTATTAATGATAGGTGGTTGTGGATAATTTCACTGACACTAGAACATTAATGACAATCTGGTAGCTTTAATGCAGAAGCAATGTTGAATAAAAATGTAATATAGTAATATGTTACTTATTATGTTTTTTGGACAAGTAATAAGTAATACACCCACAGCATTTTCCAAGTAATATATAATAAGTAATATATTACTTTTCAAAGTAATATTTTTCAACACTGGAAGGAATGGAGATGTGGACCACCCTCTTGCACCAAAGTGAGTTTGCAGGTGGAAATGTGTGGCTGGTTATGCTGATCTTACTTTGATATGTGTGGTGTTTGTGGTGTTAAGGGGATAACTCTGGACCCGAAAACTGCAATGTGAAGCAGGATTTTTTTTAATCAGTGTAGATAAGTCCTTAGACTACTGTACTTCTTTAGAAGTAGACTAAGTCTACAAAAGCTTATGCTACAACTTTTTTCTCTCAGTCTCAAAGGTGCTACAAGTTCCTTTTGCGTACTGTATTGCACATTAATATGGCTACATCTTTGAATTCTACCTCTATTGTGAGTAATGGCTGAGCCAAGGTGTAGAAAATCTTTAACTATTTCAGCATCTTCATCATCTACTTTAAATTAGTTAGGTAAATCTTCCGTGGTCATTAATTTTGTTTTCTTAATATTCAGTTGTGATACTGTTTTCCCACTTTCTTCCCTAACTTTTGCAGTCCAGCATTCATATTCAGTTGCTGACCTCTTTTTCTGTCCCTGCCTACACTGGATGGTGGTAACAACAATGGAACCCACTTCCTCCAACTCAAGTGCCAAAAGACAGGACTTTTCACTTGAACAGATGAAAGCAAAAGGAATGCACTTTAGAAGGGATGCTTCCATCACAGTAGCAAAAACAGCAACATCCTGCAGGAAGGGCAGGGAACCCCAAACAAAACCAAGGCACTAGTCCGTCTTATCTGGAGGGAAATTCCTCCCTGACTCTTGTGTTTCTTACATATACTTGCAATCCTCTGGCCAAGAACTGTGTGACACTTCTGTTTGTGTGGTCTGTACAATGATTATGTGCACCACTCTGGCAGTGTCATTCCTGCATTAAACAGAGAGTCTGTGAACATTTAGAAGGCAATGCCATAATCACAAAAAGTCAACATGGGTTTCAGAGAAACAAGTCATGCCAGACTAATCTGATCTCTTTTTTTGATAAAATAACCATCTTGGTAGATGAAGGGAAGGCTGTGGATATCGCATACCTTGATTTCAGTAAGGCCTTTGACAAGGTTCCCCATGACATTCTTGCAAACAAGCTTGTAAAATGTGGGCTAGACAAGTTAACTGTTAAATGGATATGTAATTGGTTGACCAGCTGAACCCAAAGGGTGCTCAGCAGTGGCTCCTCTTCCTCTTGGAAAGATGTGACCAGTGGGGTGCCACAGGGTTCTGTCCTGGGCCCAGTGCTGTTCAACATCTTTATCATTGACTTGGATGAGGGAATTAGGGGCATACTTACCAAATTTGCAGATGACACCAAATTAAGAGGAGTAGCTAATACTCTAGAGGACAGGATCAAAATTCAAAATGACCTGGATAAACTGGAGAGCTAGGCCAAAGCTAACAAAATGAAATTTAATACGTAGAAATGTAAGGTACTGCACTTAGGACGGAAAAACGAAATGCATAGATACAGGATGGGGGAGACCTGGCTGAATGAGACTACGTGCGAAAAGGATCTAGGAGTCCTAGTAGACCACAAGTTGAACATGAGTCAACAGTGTGATGTGGCAGCTAAAAAGGCCAATGCGATTTTGGGCTGCATCAATAGAAGTATAGTGTCTAGATCAAGGGAAGTAATAGTGGCACTCTATTCTGTGTTGGTCAGGCCTCACCCAGAATACTGTGTCCAGTTCTGGGCACCACAATTCAAAAAGGATATTGACAAATTGGAGTGTGTCCAGGGGAGGGCGACTAAAATGGTGAAAGTCTGGAAACCATGCCTTATGAGGAAAGACTTAGGGAGCTGAGTATGTTTAGCCTGAAAAAAAGATGGTTAAGGGACGATATGATAGCTCTGTTTAAGCATTTGAAGGATTGTCACGTTGAGGATGGAGCAAGCTTGTTTTCTGCTGCTCCAGAAACTAGAACACAGAGCAATGGGTGCAAGCTCCAGGAACAGAGATTCCACTTCAACATTAGGAGGAACTTTCTGACAGTAAGAGCTGTTTGGCAGTGGAACACATTCCCTCTGAGTGTGGTGGGGTCTCATTCCTTGGAGGTCTTTAAAGAGAGACTGGGTGGCCATCTGTCAAGGATGCTTTGATTGTGATTTCCTGCGTGGCAGGGGGTTGGACTGGATGGTCTATGTGGTCTCTTCCAACTCTACAATTCTATGATTCTATGATTCTATTTTCTATTTACAGTTGTCATTTCATATTTGCTGGGGTTTGATTCCAGGACCACCGTGGATATCAAAATTCGTGACTACTCAAGTCCCATTATATGCAATGGCATAGCAAAATGGTGTCCTTTATATAAGATGGCAAAATCAAGGTTTGTTTTTTGGATTATTATTTTTTAAAGAATATTTTCAAGCTGTGAATACTTAAATATGTGGATACGAAGGGGCAACTTTGCTTCTTTATTAGTTGCATATATTTCCTGTATTTCCTCTGGTGAGCTAAAGGTGGCATACACTGCTTTCTTCCTCCCCTTTTTATGCTTACAAAAACACTGTGAGGTAGGAAACGCTAAGCATACCTGACTGGCATAAAGGTTGCCCTGTGAGGTCAATGGTTCCGTGGTGACTTGAACCTGGACTTCTGAAGTCCCAGTCCAACACTCTAACCACTACACTAAACTAGTTCTTATGCATGACAGTTTAGTAGAAAGCCATTGTACTGTCTATTCTCCTTTACGGTCTGAAACATGGATCACCTATCGCCAACACTTACGACTCCTCGAACGCTTTCATCAGCGCTGTATACACACAATCCTAAATATACACTGACCTGACTATGTGACGATTGTTGCTGTCCTTGAGCAAGCAGGGATCACCAGCATTGAGGCCATGATATTGAGAACACAGCTGCGCTGGGCAGGGCATGTTTCTAGGATGGAGGACCATCGCCTCCCAAAAATAGTACTCTACAGTGAACTCGCCATGGGTCAGCGTAAGAGGGGCGCTCCAAAAAAGCGATACAAGGACTCCCTGAAACAACATCTCAGGCTTGGCCAAATTGATCACCGACCATGGTCCGCCATGGCCTCACATCGGGAGGCTTGGAGAAGCACTATCCACAATGCTGCAGCCTTATTTGAGAGCTCATGCCGAACAAGTCTTGAAGAGAAATGACAACGCAGAAAGAAGCACAACCCAGAATCATCACCCAAGGAGACCTTCTGCTGTGCTTTCTGCAACCAGACATGTTTATCTTGGATTTGCCTTTTCACTCATCAGCGTGCTTGCAGAAAGCATGGGATGAGTCCTTCCTGAATCTTCATTTGCGAAGAAAAGCCAGAGAGAGAGAGAGACAGAGAGACAGAGAGAGACATACATAGCAGTATAAAAGTAGGACTAAATGTTCATGTGATCCTTTTCATCTCAGTTTCTTGTTAAGGCCATATCTGATAAGAAGGAGATCATTTTGCCAGGAGAAGAGTACACCAGCTTCTCAACCCTTGCTCCCTGATCTTCCCACTTGAGAGAGGGTGCACTAAAACCAGTCAGACTGGCATTCCCTGAGCCACATTTAAGCAAGTGGAACAATCTGGACCTAAGTGCCTGGGGACATTTTCAGATGCGCAAAATTACCTTCTTGCCGCGCAAGCAGCCTCCAGAACAGTATCGAGGCTGCTGCGCGGCAAGGGTCCATTTTGGATGACACCGTTTCTCTCTCGGCGTCGTCCGTGACTGTTGTGGCCAGCATTGGAGGTGGCCGCGCTGTTTTTTTTACTCACGGACAACTTTCGTGAGTAAAAAATAGGGCGGCCGCCTCCAATGCTGGCCGCAACAGTCACAGACAATGCCGAGAGAGAAACGTCTTCGTCCAAAATGGACCCTTGCCACGCAGCAGCCTCGATACTGTTCCGGAGGCTGCTTGCGTGGCAAGAAGGTAATTTTATGCATCTGAAAATGTCTTGGAACTGACCTAACCAGGCACAGCTCAAGAAAAAGTATCTGAGTATGGTTTGTTATAATCTTGAAATATGTAAGTTCAGGGATCTACTGGGAGCCCCTAAATCCTGCTGGGAGAATCTTGTTCTTTTCTTTGTAAGCCATTAGTGCAGTTTTATGATGTTTTTAAACCCTGGGTTTTATTGCAGTCCATTCTTGGGGCTTGGTTACACGATGAAAAAAAACCGTGAAGAATTCGCCAAGATTCCTAATTGTTTACATGCATTGTGGCACAAAGTCGCCTTTTTCAGAAGGAGGGGGGCACAAAAACCCATTAGTAACGCAATAAAGGATTTCGGGACTTTCCCCGACTTTTTTGAAAAGTAGCGCATTTTCGATAGTCTGAACAACCATTACACTAAGCGCTGTGTGAATTACCAGCAATCTTTCGGATACATTCACAGCAGAGCTTTGCCATGATTGGTTGAACTCACCAGGAAGGGGTTTGGACAAGGAGGGGATGGAGGAAAGATCCATGTTGTTTCCAGCCACGAAAAAGACTCTGAGTGCTAGCCTTGTGTGTGTGTGTCTTTCCTTCTCTCCCTCCCGCCTTGCTACTTTCAGTCTCTGTGTGTGTGAATGATCTAGTCTCCCTTCCTGAGATCGCGTCCCTTCCCTTCTCCCTGTCTTGTGCTTAGCCACGAAAAAGACTGGAGTGCTAGCCTTGTGTGTGTGTGTCTTTCCTTCTCTCCCTCCCACCTTGCTACAGTTTCTCTGTATGTGAATGATCTAGTCTCCCCTCCTGAGATCGCATCCCTTCTCTTCTCCTTGTGCTTAGCCACGAAAAAGACTGGGGTGCTAGCCTTGTGTGTGTGCGTCTTTCCTTCTCTCCCTTCCGCCTTGCTACTTTCAGTCTCAGTGTATGAATGATCTAGTCTCCCCTCCTGAGATCGCGTCCCTTCCCTTCTCTTCTCCCTGTCTTGTGCTTAGCCACGAAAAAGACTGGATTTTTAGCCTTGTGTGTGTGTGTCTTTCCTTCTCTCCCTCCCTCCTTGCTATCTTGTGCCCAGCTGCTACGATCTGAAGAATTAAGCAAGCCTTTTCCAGTCTCTCTTGTGTGTGTGTGTGAATGTTCATCTCAGGCATTCCTGTGGTAATCAGAGGATGTGCTTGGGAGGCCACGCCCCCCTCTCAGTCTGTGTGTGAATATCAAAGCGGAACACAGCTGAAAACTAAACCGATAGATCAATTAAGCCATATATCATCTGAACGATGCACTACAGCTGCGAAACAGCGATAAAGCGCAAATTACCGCAATAAAAACTGTCGTGTAACTGAAGCCTTGTTGTTGGAAGTTGCCTAAAACACTGCGGATCAGGCAGGATGGAATGAATCAGAGTTTCATCCCAACTGTTATATCAATGCTCTTCTTTATGATTTATACGTTCAGGGTGAAACTATTTAGGGCTTCAGACTCAAGGGAAGTGAGGTCACATTGTTCTCAGGACAAGTGGCAGCCTCTCTCTCTGGCTTTTCTTCACAAATGAAGATTCAGGAAGGACTCATCCCGTGCTTTCTGCAAGCGTACTGACTAAAAAGGCCAATCCAAGATAAACAAGTCCGGTTGCAGAAAGTACAGCAGAAGGTCTCCTTGGGTGATGTTTCCAGGTTGTGATTCTTTCTGCGTTGTCATTTCTCTTCAAGACTTGTTCGGCGGGAGTTCTCAAATAAGGCTGCAGCATTGTGGATAGTGTGTCTCCATGCCTTCCGATGTGAGGCCATGGCAGACCATTGTTGGTGATCAGTTTGGCTGAGCCTGAGATGTTACTTCAGGGAGTCCTTGTATCGCTTTTTTGGAGCGTCCCTCTTATGCTGACCCATGGCGAGTTCACCATAGAGTACTATTTTTGGAAGTGGAGTGAAATGTAATTACACAACCTTTTTGCTGCCACCCATGAAGGCTGGAAGCAGCTGGCCAGTTTATACATTTAAACTAAGTCATACAGTTTCTTGCAGAATGTACCACTCCAGATATATGTTAATGTTGTGTTCACATGCACACTCCAGCATGCAGAAAACTAGCATGAGGCCTGACCCCAATGTTTTCTGTATGCAGGGAGGGTCTCAGTCCTCACATTGGGTAGCATCGAAACATGAAATTGAAACCCCCCTGGCAGTTTGAAGTATTACATCTTGGGAGACAACCTGTTGAGCTTACATTTAGTCTCTAGGGCACATCTAGCCCATCCACCTGCAGACCTGGCAGGTGACTTGCTATTTAGCTAAGGGGCTTAATAAATGAGCCTTCCCAAATCATGGAAGCGTCAGTCCTACTCCACCTCTAGAAAGCAACAAGGGGGTTCTGGCTTTCTAATCTATGTATATAAAACTCTTGGGTATGTTTCCTGTCCCAGTGTGCTGATTGGCCACTTACCTAGCCAACCTTCTCCTTCCCCTCATTCCCTTAGCCAGTCGCCACCCACATGCAAATTCCCTCACCACCTCACAATCCACTCTTGCCACACCCTCAGCATCAAAAGGGCCCCTCCCGCCTCTCACTCCTGAAGCCACTCACCACCCACATGTAAAAATATTTTAGAAATTTAGAAAGATGATAAATCATAAAAGTAGTCCCCAATGGGAAATACAGTCAAATGTAGGTGGTATACGTCTGTTTCTTGGGGCTAGAATAATATGGTAGGACCCCTGTATCCGTGGGGGATTGGTTCCAGGCCCCACCGCAGATAGTGAATTCTGTGGATAATAGCAAACACCCTCACTGCCACCACCTTCTCCCTCTACCCCGCCTTCCAGCCATGCTGTGTCGTCAGACCCCCCACTGCAGAGAAGGGAGAAAAGAGGCGAGCTCATCTCCTCCCTCCCTCGCCCACCAGCTCCACCAGGCCGGAACCCTCATCCCTCCTGGCTGCTGCGCCAGAACCTCCCTCTGGAGAAGGGAGGGGAAAGTGAGCTCAACCCCTCCCTTTTCCGCCCGCAGTGCTGGAAACCTCCTCCCGCCCACCTGCCTGCCCTGTCGGAACCCACTCCCCATCCTGGAGAAGAAAGGGGGGAGATGAGCTCGACCCCTCCCTCCCCCGCCTGCCACACTGGAACCTCCCGGTCATTGCCATCCACGGATAATTGAATCCGAGGATGTTGAATCAGTGGATGCGGGGATGCTACTGTAGTGTGTAGCTGAACTGTGGGAACCTTTCAAATCTATTACAACAGCATGTGTTACACTGGGTACAGCTAGTATTCATGTATTTATCCCAATCAATCAATCAGATGTTTCTCTGCCAGCATCTCTGTATAACAGTACAGTTGGCCCTCTGTATCCGTGGATTTGGCATCCACGGATTCCACCATCTACAGCTTGATAATACCCCCCCCAAATAAATTCCAAGAAGCAAACCTTGATTTTGCCATTTTATATAAGAGGCACCATTTCACCATGCCGTTTTATATAATGGGACTTGAGCATCTATGGATTTTGGTACCCACGGGGGTTCCTGGAACTAAACTCCAGAGGGTCCACTGTATCTTCTTACATGATGAATGTGCCTCTGAGTCTGCTCCTTCCCATCCTTGTGTATCTGGGTCATTTGATAACAGGGAGAAATGCGAAGCTATATATTTACTATCAGAGTTAATATTCAGGGGATGGAGAGGTGGCAGGTGGCAACTGCAGTTTTGTTACTATTTTCTCTGTTGTTTTTACTGCTACTGCCGGCTACTGCTGTTGTTCATCAACAACAACGATGGTGATGATGATGACATGGTCCTCTCAAACAGTGGGTTTGTCTAGACGAGAAGATATAATGCTGATTGCTCCACGTTAATGCAAAATCACAGCAGCATTCTTTTGCCTTCACGGTCCTTTAGCAAAATTGCTGGTATGGGAAGCTATGCATGTTTGAAGTGCACACGCAGCCACGCCTGCAAATCAGCCTGGTGGCTGAGAGTGAATTACTGATGTTATTATTCTCAATAAGTTGTCGCCACTGCACAGTATTTTTTAAAAACTGCAAATCAAAGGTACACAAGTACGAGCTAGCTGTTTGGTCGCCTCAGTGCAGCAAAAAAAGCGTACAATCAGCAACATGAAACTCCAAAATGGCACTTCCAGCCACTTCATTGCTGGCAAGCTCACCCCCCATGCATGTCTGATCAATCAGCTTTCTATTTCTGCCCTGTGCTGCAATGCAAATCGGTTGTCCAAACAAGCAGTAATGTGCATTTCCACACATTATTTTAAAAACTTTAGGAAAAGCCGCTAAGACTTTCCCCTTGTAGTTTTTGCCTCCCCTCCCTCTGGATAAGGTGAATCACAGCAGGATTTTGTTGGGACAAAAGGTATTCCCTGAGAATTCTATTATGGTTATTTTCACCGTCTAGACGACCAGTGTCTTTTTTCTGCAATTGCTTGCCTGGTCCAGCAGAAGGCACTCTGACTCCAGCTTGCTCCCAGCACCTGTTGTTCAGATATGTGTGCAGGCAACAGATGGAGCAAGCAACAGCCTGGTGGCTGCTGTTGGGGCCCTCAACCCCACTTCTTCCTTGGCTTATATACATCAATGTAAGATTTGCCATATGTTTATTTTCATCCACCCTTCTCTCTGTGCTGGATACAGGAGCTTTGCAGAGGCCTTAATATCCTGAAGGCTCATACTGGAAACTAAGCAGGTTCAGGCTGATTAGTACTTTGATGGGAGACTGCCAAGGAATACCAGGTGCTGTAGGCTTTATTTCAGTGGAAGGCAATGGCAAGCCACCTCTGAGCATTCCTTGCCTAAGAGACCCTGTGAAATTCATGGGGTCACCCTAAATCAACAGGCAACTGTATGTGTGTGTGTGCATATGTGTGCACACACACAGCTTTGCAGATTACCTTTCAGGATAACAGAAGAAGTTTTCTGGATAGCTAGTAGCCAGGTGTCATGTACAATTATCACAGCAAAGGAGAGCAACTTTTCTCCCCAGTTTGAATTATTAAAACTGAAGAAACACTGCCAAAGTGAGGGTTGCCATTCCACCTCCCCCAGCCCATACATGCTGACATAGTTTCTCCCCATTGGCCACGTCTGTATTTCCAGAGAATAAAACAGGAGAATATCAACTCTACTTGAAATAAACAGGAAGATCATTCCTCGTGATGTAGATTTGTTAGGTTAAGTTAAACAGTGCTTGAAAAAAATACTTTTTTGGACTATAACTTTTAGAATCCCCCAGCTGGCATGTTTAGCACCTTGCCATCCTGGCTGAGATTCTTAGAACTGCAGTCCAAAAAACTAACTGTTTCAAGTTCTGTGTCGAACATTGATTAGGTATTGTTTTCAGACCATTCTTACTGCAAAAAGTGAGATGATACCACACAGCTGCTTTGCTGTATCTACATGGTGCCATGCCCTTGTAACTTCTGTAGTGCTGGCCAGGTGTATATTATACTCCGCACAGGAACTGACATCACCACCATCATTACAGAGCTAAAGTACAAATAATATGATTTGTTATATATAATGTCACTGGGAATGGAGGGTGGAAGGAAAAGCAACAGCTATTTCACATTGGTGTCAGTCAGTCTTTCTAAATATCTATAAATCCAGAACTCATCACTGCTTGTTACGGAGGTGGAATGTATTTTTTAAGGCACACGTTCCTAAACTATTACCATCTGGATGTGCTGGACTACACCTTCCATCATCCTCAGCCAGCACATCTGGCTATGTTTTCTGACAATGGTGGGGTTTATTGTACAATACAGCTTGAAGGTTCTATATTGGGGAAGGTTGCTTTAAAAGGAGAGGGACAGCATTCTGACTTCATCACCACACAGTGATGGATGTAGGATTCCCTGGCTTCTAGAAGCCTTCCCCCCATCCCTTCTCCTAGTCCCCCCCCCCAATTCCTGCCCCTTCCTAAAGTCTTCTGGCTTGTATCAAAAAAGGCTTTCATGTCCACCTGTTGTTCTGTCCCAGCTCTGCAGTTCCTTGCCTTTTACCCAACACACCGTTAAGTCCCACCAGATCCTAACAGGGGACTTCAAGGAAAGCTTCTGTTGTCAGGGATGAATAGTGGACCTGTTTTTTCTGGTAAGCAGACTTGCTGTGCAATTCTATCCATGTCTACTCAGAAATAAGTCCTATAGGGTTCAATGGGGTCTCTCCCAGGTAAATGGGTATAGGACTGAAATTTGAGGGACATTTTTTGATATTTGATGCAGCTGCAAACATTCAACAGTATCACATAGCAAGGAGAGCTGGGATCAATACACCAACTGGTCAAGTCAAGGAGAGGCATCCCACTTATATAAACTGTTGTTGTGTTGGTGTTATATGCCTTCAAGTTGTTTCTGACTCATGGTGACCCTAAGGCTATAAGGTATCACAGGGTTTTCTTGGCAAGATTTGTTCAGAGGGGGTTTGCCTTTGCCTTCCTCTGAGGCTGAGAGAATGTGACTTGCCCAAGCTCGCCCAGTAGGTTTCCATGGCTAAGTGGGGATTTGAACCTTGGTCTCCAGAGTCATAGTCCAACACTGAAACCACTACACCCCCCTGGCTTCATAGCTCGGTTAGTAGGATGATTGTGAGTAAGTGTAGTGTGTGGTTTCAGTGTTGGCCTAGGACTTTGGGAGACCAGGGTTCAAATCCCCACTTAGCCATGGAAATCCACTGGGTGATCTTGGGTAAGTCACACTCTCTCAGCCTCAGAGGAAAGCAATGGCAAACCCCCTCTGAACAAATCTTGCCAAGAAAACTATGAGAGGATCACCGTAAGTTGATGTTGACTTGAAGGCACCTAATAAAAACAAAAGCAAGGAGATTCATGCAAGTCTGCTGGGGAGATTTTCCAATCCACTCCCCCCACTGCTCCACATGGCTGCTTCTCTCAACCAGAAGTGTGGGAATGTGGTTGGGGGGCATGTAGGGAAGGGTGCCACATGTCACTGTTCCTTCACACAGCTGGTGCTGTTTAAACCAGCTGTGCTAGGCACACGCAGTCCTGGCAAATCCATACAGCTCAAGGCAGCTTCTGCTACTGATGAGGAAACCTGTATTTAAGTGGCCACAACATGGCAAGAGAAGAAAGGGCATTCCTGCCTCAGCAGGGTCACCTACCTATGATTACAAGGGAAGCTGCAGTCAAGGCTGTTTCTCCCTCTGCCTCGCGCTCCACCCCAGCCCTCCTCACCAAAACATACATACAACCAAAGCCAGACAGAATCTCTTTTTATCGGCTATATGATAACCTCTGAAAAACTTGAAACAAACAAACAAATGAAAAAAGCAATTAACCACTCCCACCACCAAGAAGTTGGGAGTATTTAGATTGCAACTCCACAAATTCTCCAGCCACTGGCCATGTGGACTAAGAGGTTTGGGGAGTTGTAGTCCCCCTCCCCCTGGAACTTTCACAAGCTCTGAAAAAACAAAACAAAACCAAGAATCCACAGGACCATCCAATATGTCACAAATAGTGTGCAAGCTTTTGAGTTCTGTAGGACTCTTTGGAGATTTTCAGATGGGGACCATATATAGCGTCCCTGTCTTGCTAGCTATTTCTTGTCCCACTCCTGTCCCTGTTGCACTTAAAAAAAATAGTTTTCAGATCAGAAATGGCTCCCTTCCTGTCCAACATTCCAAGAAGTGGATGGAGCTCTCGCTGAGCCCTATTCGCTTCTTTATTTGAAATACCAGGCCATTCTTGCGAGAGAATGAGCGTGCAGGAAATAAAAAAAAAAGTAAAGGAAAGAAAGAAAAGTGACAGCAATCACAAAAACAAAAAAATACAAGTAACCCGGGGAGAGGGAAAAAAGGGTGTCACTTACCAGGATGTCCCAATCGCACCCAGAAGTGTTCGGCAGGGACCTTCCACCACAGCTGGCGTTGTACCACAGAAATGGGGCGCTGGTTCACAAGCCCGTGATTCTGTAACAGAGACGAAATGGGTGATCTATTGACAGCTTAAGCCATCATTTAAAAACACACACAGACGGAACAGAGGGGGCATGGGTGCAGGACGAGACAGGAACAATGTTGTCTGACAAGACAGCCCTTTGGCTATCTCCTGTTGTTCCTGTTGTGCATTTTTAGGTCATCTGATAATCCCCTTTGTCTGGTTAGCTGGTTAAAACAAATGGGGGCTGGGAGAAGAGTCAGAAAAGGCTAAAAATCAAGCTAGAGATTTGGTCTTGAGGTGTGGAGTTAGACTCAGTCTTGAGATGAAGATTGCAGATTGGAAGATATGAGGGAAGCCCAAGGCAAAGGACAGATGTCTGAATTGCAGCTGGCCTTTGTGAGTTCAGAAATGGAGACTGGCCACCACTTCTTTGTCTTGGCATTCATTGCTAGGTGTAATTAGGAGTATGCATACCTAATTCCTGATTGACAGGTCTGGTTTCCCATTGTGAAGCACTAGTTTTAGTGCTGTTCATTAGGTTATATTGCAGAATTGTGCCTTGTGTACGTGTGTAGAAGCTTGCAGCCCGGAAAGTAAGCATTCCCTTGGCTTTCTAAAACATTTGAGCTGACTTGGCAAACATGCTGGGATGGACCTTGTGCATGGGTGAACAGCCTTAACATGACTGGGGAAGAATTGTTCCCAGGCCCTCATGCCAGTCCGGGGTATGGTCTAATGCAGGGCTGAGTGACTGCGTCTGGTGGAGGAGGCAATGCTTTGCCCCAGTAGCAGGCTGCATTTCTAGCCATTGGCCAAAACAAAAACTGAAAATGCTTTTGTTTCCCCCCCCCCTGGGCTTTTCGGAGGACACCAGGGATTTGGGGACTGTTTTTGTGTAAACTGTTACTCCTAGAGACCTCCAAAAACAGTGATTTGTCTTTTGGGGGCATTTGTTTTGGTCTAAAAAAAACCTGAAAAATTGGGGCATGGGGGGCTTTTGAGGAGCAGAGCAAATCTGTGGAGGTCACAAAAACTATTGAGTCACATGTCTCTGATCCATGTTCTAATGGAAACAGCTGATGAGGAGGTTACCAACATTGGTTTCATATTCAGGCTGATGACTTTCATTCCACTATTCATAATGTTGAAGCTAGTTTACTGTAGGAAACTTATTGTGGTGCTGTCCAGGAAGATAGTTCAGAAAGGTTAGATAAGGGCAGAAAACTGTAGCCCACTTTTCAAAAAGGATTATTACTAAGAGTGCATTATCCCATTTCTCCATCATCTGCATGGACTTCCCATTGCTTTCTAAAACATATTTCACAAAAGCCAAAAAAAACACCTAGGCTCAAATTAAAGCCATCTCATTGGAGGAAAGGTAGAATATAAAAAGTATGCTGAAACTAGCCACTTCTGTTGTAGTAAACAAAAAGGCAGCTTTATGTCCCTAACCCAGAATATGGCATTAATCTTGATTGAGATGCTATGGCACTTATTAAAAACAAACAGATAAACACAAATTCTCTCTTTCTCACTGACAGAATTCAAAGACATGCTTGCTTTAGTCTAGATTATCAGTAAGCAAGGAGATCTTGTAGCACTTTAGAGATTAACTGAGAGAAAGAAGTTGTAACATAAGCATTCACAGACTTGGTCTACTCCATGCATCTGAGGAAGTAGACCAAGTGCCTGTCTAAATGGTGAAAATACCCCTCATGGAATTTGCTGGGAATCCTACCTGTCTAAATGGGATCCAGTATCAATCCACACTATTCAAAAGGAGGGGAGCCCAAAACAGTAAAAACAATGCACTAAAAGCCTTTGCAGATTTTCCTGTACTTTTTCAAAAACTGCGATGGGTGTGTGCATTTTTGCTTGTTTGGACTATCAAAAATAAAAAATTCGAAGGGAAGCACAAAGCTGATTGGCTGGGCAAGAGCAGGGGCAGGGATTGCTAGTATGGCAAGCACCCACTGCCACCATGTTGGATTTTTGCCTTAGTGATCGCTTGCTAAGGCGATAAAACAAGATTAATATTTTCTGTTTTACTTTCCTATAAAATTGGAAAATCACTCTATCGCACCAGCGCACCTTGGGATGACTTTTAAAACACACACACACACATACACCCAGTGGCGGTGAAGAACTAACATGAGTAAATCACTTGTGGCCACCATCAGGAATATGAGGCTTATGGGAGCTTCCGAGGGCAGAAAAAACATTTAGACATGCCGCTGCTGCTGTGAGATGCCAATACTACGGGATACTTTGGATTCCCCCCCCTCATGTAGATGGGCCCCTAGAGTATAAAACTAGATTCTTGGCTTTCAATTGTTAGCTACTAGTTTACATTCTTGACCAATCTCCTGTTATGGCTCCACACAGTATAGATGGGGGCAGAATGGAGACCTTCACTCACCCCTGAAATTGACAACAATACAAGGTGTTCCTAATTTCAGTGATAGGATTCAGCACCTTGGAGAGCCCCTTCCAAATTCAAACTAAAACCCACCCCATTGACATGGAAACCACCAGGTACATACTATGGCTTTACCCACAATGCACAAGTTTAGCATGGCACTGTATAGACAAATATGCCCAAGAATTGTGAATAAGGTTGCACAAACTGAGCTGATAGGACTGCACAATGATCCCCTCCCGCGCAGTTCCAGTTCCTCAAAAGCAGAAGAGAAGGAGTGGCTATTAACACTTCTTATTCTGACTTAATGGCTGGCTACTAACAGCAACCATATAGTCAATGCAATCAGCTTTATGATATAAAAGCAGGAAACTGAATTTGGGAAGAGGGACTGGCTCAGTGGTAGAGTATCTGAGTCATAAGCAGAAAAGTTTGAAGTTCAAGCCCTCGCTTCTCCAAAGTATTTGGTAGAAGGTGATGTGAATGACTTTTGCCTGGAAACCTAAAGATCCACTATGATTAGAGCAGGCAATAATAGGTTAGATGGTCCAAACATTTGACTTCTTATAAGGTGGCTAAGTTCTCCTAAAGGCACCATGTCCCATCTGATCTTGGAAGCTAAGCAGGGTCATCCCTGGTTAGTACTTGGATGGGAGACTGCCAACAAATGTCAGGTGCTGTAGGCTATATTCGAGAGGAAGGAACTGTCAAAACCACCTCTGACTGTTCCTTGCCTAAGAAAACCCTATGAAGTTCATGCGGTTACCATAAGTCTATAGGCAACTTGAAAGCACGCATGCACACACACAAGCTCCCTATGTTTCTAAAGCAGTGGTGGGCAAAGGGCACTCTTAGGGGCACAAGTTGCCCCCAAGGCTATTTTTGTGGTTCCTTAACTCCCCCCCAAGTGTCCCCAATGTCTCCCTCTAAAGGTTATTGTAGGTAGCTGATTGTACTTTTATGTCTGTACTGTTTGAGTGTGTATTTTTTTTTAAAAAAAACAACTTCCAAGTTAATTGCTGGCTGAGTTGAAAATGTATGTAATTGCTATGTCTGTAAGAAAGTGGCAAGATGTCATGTTAATTGCAGGCCTGGTGATAACCAAGTGGGTGCAAGAGAGCTTTGGGGATATGGACTTTACTTCTGGGAGAATGAATGGTGTGGGGCGGGGGGTGGGGGAAGCAGGGAATGGATTACCTAAGAGGAGGAGGAGGAAGAGACCTCCTTCTCACTCTGCCAAACTGAAAAGTTGGCCTATCTCCAACTGTTCCTTTTTCAAAAGTGCCAAGACCCAAATGAACCACTATTACGGGTATCCAGGGTAAGCCCAATGGTAAGGGTGCCACCCCTATATGGCCCCCAGTTAGATAAAGTCTGCCACCATTTGGATCTTGCTGGACCTTGGCTCTAGCACCCAGCCCTTTTATTATTTAATTGAATCATGCTGCATGTTACTGATACTTTATCATTCGTCCTTTGCACTCCCCTTTAGCATGTGTGGAGTATGATTCCCTTTATGATTACTTATTATCTGCACTGCACTTTACCTTGACTGTTGGTTTGTTCTCTACTGGGATGGTTACGGGTTTGGGAGGGAGGTCTACCCAAGGGGAAGGACAAGATTCTACCCTGCTCCAGTCATGTACAGAAGCTGATGGCTCTTGCTGACCTTTACTTCAACAGCGATGATGGGGCTGCATCCTCCACTATTCCTGAGGCAGCAGCCTGGTTTAGGAGGCCTGGAGCAATTTGTGTGGCATACATAGCTCTGTCCTTCAAAACTGCACAATAGGTGAGGAGCTCAGGAGGAACAGTCTGGAAGCTGCCACTGTTCCCCCACAGCTATGGCTGTCTGAGGCTGTTGCCTCACTCTGCCTAATGTACAGTGGGCAACTGCAGCAAATCTGGGGCCACTTTTATGCCCTGGGACCCTTCAGGGGTAGCATAGACTACCAAAAAACCACAAAACCTTCAAGTAAAACAAGTAGCGATCCATATCTGGTTCTCAAAAGTGGGTATTTGTTGATGTTAGCCACTACAGGGAAGCCTTGCAAGCTATTTGAAAGGTTAAAGGAGGATTCCAGAAGTAGCAATTCTGCCTCCTTTGGGCCAGAAAAAGTCAGTCTGGGGATCCTTTTGGGCCACATGAAACCTCAGGGCTACATGTTGCCCATCCCTGCCATAATGGGAGATGGGGGTTATGTACAGCGGGAGGACATAGTGCTGCTGTTACAAAAGTTAAAGGTAGAGGGGATTGAGGAGATGGTGTTAGGGAAACCACATGAGGGGAACCTGAGAGTTGTCACTTCTTCTGGTCCTTCTCAACAAACAGGATCTGGAGTTGCCTTATCAACCCACCCTCTGGACTGCTGGCATTGCATTTTGAAGCTGGGTCAGGCTACTGCTGTCATCTACATGAAATCAAAGGTCTGTAAAACCAAGACCTGGTAGCCCATCTTGACTACTTACATTGAGTTGAAAGTGATAGACTGGATGATTGCAAGAGATGATTAAACCTTTTGGAGAAAGGGAATGGCCTTAACTGCCTTGTATGAGGTGGCTGTGCATCCACTCCTTAAGAAACTGTTTCTCAAATGTGCCTTTTTTGCTCAGCTATAGGTTTTAATGTGTGGTCATCAATTATCTAGGCAACTAGTCCATGAGACTTCAAAAAAACCCCTAGGTATCTATGGTCACATAAACTTCTTTTCTCCTACCACCCACCACTTCTTCCTTCAAGATGGTGAGAGCCTGCTCTGCTGAGCTCCTCCTTTATTGAAACTTTCCTTTAGTTAGTCAGGACTTAGACAATCAATGTACTGTATATATGTTCAGAATATATGTTTCAATGTAACTGGTAAACTTTTCAGTTATTCAACATGAATCCTGCCTGTTTGCCTTGTTTTACTGAAATTAGTCTCAAAAGTACTGTATATGCAAGAGAGTCAGTGCATTTCTCTGCAAACTCTGCCCAAGAAGACTGTCTCTTAATTGAACCAATCTTCATCTTTCCTAGTCTTCAACTCCCTGGGAAACTACCCTGAATCCAACAGAAATCAATGTCCCTTCAGTTCTGGATGTAGTTGAATGCTCCCAAGAAAACATGGATGCTGTCTCTGGAAGCCCAGGTGACCTCAGTGGCACAGCATACCTTTTACTGACTTTGGATAGTTCAGTTCACCATCAGCAGCCATTCCTGTAGAGGGAAGATTGGCTATAGTGATCCACACTTGGGTATCCTCCCAAATGAATCACTGTACATGTGTTTAATGTGCAGCTGCCAAATGATGAATTGGAAGTTTCAATTAGTTCAGAAGTCATCAGCTAGAATTCTGACTGGTTAAACTAGGTGGCATCAAATTACACAAATTCAAAAAGAATTATATTGGCTGCCTATTCGTTTCTGAGCCCAATTCAATGTTCTAGAGCGTATTTATATATTTTAGATATTTATACCCCACTCTTCAGCCACAAAGAGGAATACTACATGAGGGCATTTTTGAGTGATTGTACTGCGACATAACGAAGCAAAAGCATTGCAGAATACAACCTTTACCTACTGCACATGCGCTGCATTCCATTTCTGAAATGAAATGACAGGTTTTCAAAGTGCTACATGCATACTACACACCATATGATAACCAGGCCTCCCCACAATCTCCTCCTCCTCTCCTCCTTCTCCATTTTCAGAACATCATTTCCTGTAGTTTGTATGCACATGCACCCCTTTTAAATTTATCTGTTGCTTCACTTCGCAAATCATTCAGCTCACATGGAATTCTGCTCTGCTAACTTCTATGAGCCTTGCTGGCAAAGTAGGCAGGGTATTGCTGTCATAACAAGCAGGTTACCAGTTTGAGGCTGACATGGGGCAAACTTTTTTTTTTTTTTAGCATTTTAACATTTCCTCCCCCTCCCCCCACCCCCAAAGACTTACGTTTGTTATTTAAGATACTAAACTAAGTAGCTGATACAGGATTCCGGCCAATACTTTTTAAAAGTCTACTTCCTGTTTCAAGGGGGCATTTTTCTAAGTGATCATACATTGCATCAAAGTGACCATTAATGGCTTTCCTTTCCCCCCCCCTTGCCTTATAAAGATCAGAGCGATTTACCCACCTGCATTCACACCTTTGGGAGCAAAAAGGGATTTTAATTGCACTGCCAAGGAAGAAGAGAAGGGGAGAGAGAATGCTAAAGTTCTAAAAATGATAAATGGAGGGATAAAAATTTGCCCCATGCCAGTCTTAAACTCATGACCTCTTGACTGTAAGACCAATGCTCTTTTTACTTTGCCAGCATAGCTCACACATGCTAAGGCAGCAGAAATCTGAGCTGAAGGAAGGATTCACAGAGTGACGCTCCTCTTTTTTTTTGTTACATTTTAGCAAAAGAGGTTTCTGTTTATTTAAATGCCTAGATCCTCCCAGTTTGCTTAGTTTGGCAGATTTAACCAGGTCAGGGAAACCAAGGGTTGATAGCAGATCCCTGATGGGAAGGGAGTGAGTTTTTCAACCAGCAGGGGAGGAATACATGTATTTTTAATGGCAAGGGAACATTATATTAAATGCATTAAATGCAAGTATTGCTAAATGACTGTATTGGTAAATTTAGCTGCCACGGAATTTCTCAAATTTGGGGGTTAAAAGTTAATGGATAATGCAGGAATGAAGTTATTAGCCTGTGAGTTTGACTGCTGGGAGAGACCACCGGAAGTTGAATGCCAGGGAAGCAGGAGGAACAAAACATCAGGAAGGTTTGGGCAGAGCAGGCACACCCACTCCTCCAATGTGTTTTTACATCATCTTGTTGCTGTTGCAGAAGGTAACTACTGCAGAGTTAATTATGGTGGTTTTAGATGGGAATGGATTCCATTCACTCGCTGTGCCCATGAATTTAAAAAAAAACGCTTCTGGGACTCAGCGCAAATAGTACAAGCACCAAGGGGGGGCGATGTCATCTGGTCAGAACAGTTTCAGGTGCAATACTGTTACTGAGTCATTGTGCTACAACGGGTCATGTAGTATTCCTCAAAGGCTCTGAGAGCAGCTTACAAATAGTTAAGCAATAACACTTTACACATTTACACCACTTTATAGGCACTAAGCAGTTTCCAATGTGCATTAGCTAATTGTCCCCACAAGTCAGGTACTCATTTTACTGACCTATGAAAGGATGGAAGGCTGAGTGAACCTTGGAGCCCTTGGGATCAAACTTGCAATGTTGTCACTGCAGTACTGGCATTTAACCACTGCACTACCAGGACTCCTTTTAAAGCCCAAAATGGATTGAGATGCCAATAACCACAAAGAGCATTTCCTCCTGAATTGCCCTGTCTGTGCATTAAAACCTTCAGATGAGAACCTTTCCAGGGTACCATAGGTTGGGTGTGTGTGTTGTATATGGGAAGGGCTTTTTTATGGTGGCATGGCACCTCAACTTTGGGGACCTCCCCTCGACCATGAATTTAAACTGAAGCCAACACTATAATCTTTTATGCACTGGGTGAAGGCATTTATTTCTATTTGCCCAGGCATATAAAATTGCTTTTATTGCTTCAGCTCTGCCTGGTAGATTTTTGGTCTTTCTTTAGTCATATTTTTTATTATAATACACATTTTACTGCAAATTGTCCTAAAATCCACCAGCATGAAGAACAGGTTAGAAATGTTGTATGTGTTTGTGTAAGTGTATGTGTTACCTCTCTGACGCATCTTCAAGGGGAAGATACTTTGTGCATAATCCTCTTGGCCCTCCAAGTGTCTTACTTGTAACTTATTTGGAAGTAAGGTCCATTGTTTTGTATGGCACATGCAGTGAAATCTGTTTGGGATGTCAGTTCCATTCATTCTCACTCAAACATTTCAATGTAATGCCTTTGATACACATTTCCCATCACAGTTATTGAGAAAGGTTTCACAAGATGTTGACAGAACACTGGGAATCAGTGAAAGACAACGTTACAACAATCCACTGATATGACTCACAATTATAACTGCCACAAGAATAAAAACCAGGACTCACAATTTGTAAACAATTCCAGAGTGATTAGCAAATACATATCAAGCACCCACAGATGTGAGGGTGGATTCAATTAGATCTGATTAGCTGTCACATCTAAGCTTGTTTCTCTTCTTTCTTGGATCCAGCATCTGCCTTTCACTTGTCTTTTAAGAAAGGACCAGTGGGGAAAGCTGAAAGAACCAGTCTGTGTTGAAACCAGAAAAAAGAAGATGAAGGGCCCAGGAAGCTGGGTCTAACTCTGAAGCACCTAAAAAGTTGGGGTGGAGGGGAGAAATGAGGAATAAACATTTACAAAGGTCACCACTCAAGAAGAATCAAGTGGTTCAAGGTGAAGCAGAATGAGAATAAGCTTGTTGTGATTCATTATCAGCAATAAGTCTTCTCACCCACCTCCACCCAGGGTATGATTTTATTTATTTATTTTAGTGGTGGAATCACCTCTATAAATGTTTCTAATAGGAGACCATCTGAGCATCTCTCTGGTTTTGTTTTTGATCACAGGGATCCTGCTGGAGAAAGGCTTGGGCTCATCTCCTGGGAGAGTCCTTAGTAGTTCATGTCTCTTCCCTGCCCCCTTTTTCTGTGACCTGTATTAATTAGATAGATGCACAAGCTAAATAAACTGAAGTCTAGGGCTCAGATTTTGAGGGGCCTCTATGTATATATACACAGGGAGAGGGGGGGAAAGCCCCCCAATCTGTTTGACTGATACAAATTTTGGGGCCATGCTATGTGGCCTCTTAAACTTGACATAGCTTAGGGTCCCAGCATGTCTTAATCCAACCTTGGCTGTGGCCAATAAAGGCCTCTTCTGAGGCACCCCATTTCTAGAACAATTGGGTCAGTGCTTCCCAATGGGAATGTTGATCAATTCCACCAGGGTCAGTAGTGCAAAGCAAGAAGGTTAGGAGGCGGAATGGCATGGGAACGTGGTCTCCAAAGGACAAGGTTTCTGATCCTGAGCTGCTCTTAACATCAAAGACAAGGGCTCTGAGTTACCAGCCACCATTCCCAAACCCTGTGCTCTTCTTTGGCGGGCAGAGATGAAAGCCCTTCTTGGCCACAGCCCTTTCCAATAACAACCACCCCCACTCTTAAACCCTGAAATTAGAGCTTTCTTTGAGCCTGAGGGTGATGCCAGGGAGAAGATAGCACAACACTGTTTATATACACAGGTTTGAATTGCTCCCCCCCACCCCCACTGTCTATGCTGCAGTAATTATAGAGTTATGGCCTGCTGGAGTTTGGTTGTTTGCAGCCTGGCTAGACATGGCATCGTTTTGGGGCATCTGGCCTCACCCAGGCAGCAGCTGGGAATGTGCTGGATCATCAAACCGCAGCTCACCTCAGCTCCCCAAACCAGGTGAGAACCAACCTAACCTGGGGAGATGGGTAGTCAAGTTAAACCAGTATCCTGTCTCTGGTGCTGACTAGTACAAGCTGTTCTATGAAGAGGGAGCTGCGGCACAGAAGAGGGTAATTGTGGTATGTCCTTTTCACTCAGATTATTCCTAGTTACCCCACATCTTATCTGTCAGTGCTGTGCAGGCAGGGATTATAGCTAACAGCACACTGATGCATGCAAATGCACATTTGCACTAGAGTAAAGGTGCCCCCCTCCCCACCTGTCTGGTTTGGAAGCGTATTGGCATTTCCAGGATTTTTCTGAAAGCACAAATCTGTTTGTAATCTGCACATCTCACTTCAGTGAAAACACAATGCGGTTACTGTGCTCCCCCCCCCCACATAGTGACAGGGTAGGGGGCCTCTGGAGGGATTTCTGGGGCACAATGCATGCAACCTGCAGGCCTGTTTTGCCCACTTCTGCATTAAGTGAGACACTGATCTCATGAGTGGTTTTTCAGATGGTTGCCAACTGGCCATCTCCTCAGTAAAACTGCTTGTCCTGATCCTATGCTTTTAAAAAGACCTCAAACTTCGGAATTCAGCTAATGAAAGTTTTGTTTTGTTTTTTTTTTAATCTTGCTAAGTGAGGAAATCTCCTGTATTTTGAGCAGGAACAGGAGCCAGTTTAGAAGCTTGTAACACAAATGGTTTCTTGAGACCCCTTAATTTACATGCAATGTTATTCTCCTTTGGATTGAAGAACCAGGGTTTAGATCTCCCCATTCTGCCTTGAAACCTGGGCTTCAAAGATGGGTTTATCCCTTCTAATAGCCTTGTGAGATATCTCACAGTCAGACAAAGTCACATCTAAGCGAATATCCTGGTCCACAGAGTAACCACAACTTCTCCACACGAATACACTCCACACTTCTCAACGCTACAGCCAATTGGACAATACCTCACCACAGGCTCAACTAAGACTGGATTTTCACATTACACAGGAAGGAGAATCATGGGAACTGCTAAGGAATCCTTATGAAAATGCCATTTATTTTTTATGAATGGGAACATGTGCAGGACACATAGGACATTTGAGTTTCCTTTTACACATCTATTTTACCATGGTGAGAGATGCTCCTCTTTGACCCAGTAAAACGTTCATCAGTGGAGTAACAAGGCAGCCATACCAGAGACAACGCCTTTCAAATGCATGTCAGATGCTTCACATCCTCGGATATACCATTGTTGTTAACCTGCCCTGGGCCCAGCAGGCTATAAATACAGAAAAATAAGTACACCAAACACAAACAGGGCAGGTCAGATGTGCTTTATAAGCACTTCAGATCAGCACTGCACAGCAATACTCAACCAGTATGGGCATGCTCAAAGTTTTAGTCATTGGATAAAAGAAGTCAATACTCTTATCACCCACTGGATTTCTCCAGCCTCCTTTTAAAAGAAAAACAATGTAGCTTTGAGAGACTATCACCCAAGTTGCTGATATACACTTTGTGAGATCCTTGCTGATAGGCCCTTTAGTTCTTTTGTGATAGAATGAAAAGGCTCCTCCTCCTCAGCCACCATTTCCAAAGTGCTAGTGATTTATTTACTCTTCACTGCATCCTCCCTTTAGTGTTGCTACATACTTAGATACATACGTCCTACGTTTGATTGTCCTGATGCATAACCTGTACTCAGGACAAGAGGTTACCATTAGGACAGAATAAGAGAAATGGAATGGTTTCCAATAATAATAATAATAATAATAATAATAATATTTATTTATATCCCGCCCCTCTGCGAGCAATCGGGGCGGCTTACAACAATAAAATAGTACACAGTATAAAACAACTCAAAATCCCTTCCCCCCCTTAAAACATTATTAAATTAATGCAAATTAAAATCAATATATAATACAATTTATTAAAAACCCTTTCGGGCAATTGGCAAGGGGTGGGAGGACCAGTCAGGTAAGGCTGCATTTTACCACCCTCTCTGTTTAACTTGTATGCTGAACATATCTCATGTAAAGCAGGATTAGACTTGGAGGAAGGAGGCATGAAAATTGGAGGAAAGAACATCAACAATTTAAGATATGTAGAGGACACCATACTACTAGTAGAAAATAGCAAAGACGTGGAATGATTACTGAAGAAAGTCAATGAAGGAAGTACAAAGGCAGATCTACTGTTGAACACTAAGAATAAAAAATAATGACCACAGGTGGATTATATAACTTTAAAGTAAACAATGAAGACATTGACAAATATTCAAGATTTCCCATACCTTGGCTCAGTCATTAATCAAAAGTCAAGAAATCAGAAAAAGACTAGGACTTGGAAGGACAGCTAGGAAGGAAATAGACAAGATCCTCAAGTGTAAAGATATATAATTTAATACTCAAGTTAGGATGGTCCTAACTCCCCCCCCCCATAGTGGTATAGAGGCATAGTGCCATCATATTTCCCATTTCTATGTATTGTTGTGAAAGCTGGACAGTGAAGAAAGCTGATAGAAAGAAAATCAGTTCATTTGAAATGTGGTGCTGGAGAAAAGTGCTACAGATACTGTGGATGGCTAAAAAGACAAGTTAATAGGTCCTAGAGCAAATCAAGCCTGAACTCTCCCTAGAAGCCAAGATGACTAAACTGAGATTGTCATACTTTGGGCATATCATGAGAAGACATGACTTACTAGAAAAGACAACAATGCTTGATAAGGTAGAAGGCAGTAGGAAAAATGGAAGACCACATTCCAGATGGATGGTCAATCAAGGAAGCCACGGCCCTGAGTTTGCAGAACCTGAGCAGAGCTGTTGATGAGCAGAGCTGTTGGAGGTCTCTCATTCATAAGATAGCCATAAGTTGAAGCCAACTTGATTTAACAAGAAACAACAACATACCAATAGTAAACTCATTCTCCGTGTGTGGTGTATTTACACAGGCAAAACAGCAGAATTCAAGTATTATGGCACAAAAGGCAGGTTGGGGAAAATCTCCAGATTTTCAGAAGAAAAAAAAATCTATTAGAAAAACCAAAGGGGGAACCCAATATGGAGGACCACATTTTCTTTCTTGGTCTAGTGGGAAAGAAAGTGTGTTTCTTCCTAAGTGGGAAATCTCCTGAAGTAGTCCCACTGAAAGTAGCACATGCTCCATTCTGGGATGTCAATAGGCAAGTCAGTCAGAAGGGACCACCCTGTTCACAGTAAACATCTCACCATACCAGAAAGACCAAAAGTGACCCACATTCTACCAGAAGCAGAGGCCATTTCCCCTTGGCCAAGTTCTATCAGCTGGGCTAGCTCTGTATGACAAATTGTAGGCATCCTGTTCAGGCATATTCACAACTTCTAGGCTTGGGTGGGAACTATGTGGCTCAGTTGCTGAACTGCAATGCCCAGCATTCTTCATCATTGGCTATGATGGCTAGAACTAATGGAAGCTGCAGTCCAACAACATCTGAAGGATTGCAAAATCCCCATCCCTCTTCTGGTTTGATGTTTTCTTACAAATGCAAATTTATGGATGAGAAAACTCTTTTAGATTGGTTGGTTGACCCTGGTGATTCCTCTTTAGCAAGCAAGCAATGAAATATGCATGAATTTGCATGTAAAACTATAGTTCTAAAGGGGAAGAAAGCATACTTTATTTCTTTTTTAAGTGATGCATGCATGTGTCCTTAGCAGGCATCATCTTACAGGTGAAGAAAGGGAGAAATTTTTAAGTTGGCACTTGCCACCTTCAATAAGTTTTTGCTTATCTATAGATATAAAACTCTTGGGTATGCGCAATGACCTTAGGTATGTAGGTATGTTGCCTCTTGGGAATGTACAACGGGTTTAGTGTGCGGATTGGCCAGTCCTGTCACTCCTTCAGCCAATCACCACCTACATGCAAATCACCACCCACATGCAAATTCCCTCTCCACCTCACAATCCACTCCTGCCACTCATGGCCAATCTACATACTGGGAGTGACCAAGCAATATGCTGCACTGCTAGCTATAGTTACTAAGGCTGCAGGCCTTTCCATTTCACCAGTGTCACAGGGCTGCACACTTCCCACTTATGATGTAAGTCTACACAGTAATATCATTTCTATTCCTGCTGCGCCAGGACCCAGAGAGTCAAGTGGCAGTGGCAGTGGGATGCTGCTGCTAGGACAGCACCCAGGCAGTCAACTGGCAGTGACAGTGGTGCGGGTATGCCACTGCTGCCATTGCAACGGAATCCAGGCAGTCAACTGGTGGCGGTGGCAGCAGTGACAGGAAGCCACTGCTACGACAGGACTCAGGCAACCAGGGGTGAGGTCTACGGGGCACTTCTGGGGGAGTTTAACAGTGTATGGTACGCCAAGTCCAACTAGTTTTTATTATTAGCTGCAATTATATCTGAGTTGTGTGAGGAAGCATCTCCCAGGTGACTTGCAAACACCCATATGCAGAGCGCTTTAACCTCCCCCGCCACTCTCTGCTTCAAAGTGCAAGCACTAAATGCCTCTGGCACTACTTCCACAAACCCTTTCTGTATTTAACATCTCCGACAAGGAACTCAGCTGAGGAAGTTCTGGGTGTTGTTCTAGATCACACGAACAGTTCACACTAGAGAGGGCTCCATGTGTCCTTCTTATTTAAAAGTTTGTAGACTCCAAGGCAGCATCTGTACTACAGAAATAATCCAGTTGGACACAGCTTTAACTGCCATGGCACAATGCTATGGAATTCTGGGATTTGTAGTTTTGTGATATATTTAGCCTGCTCTGTCAGAGACCTCTGGTACCACAACAAACTGGCTCCATGGGTGGAGGCAGGCAGTGGCCAGCAGTGTCACTAGGGTTAGTGTCACCCAATATGGTAACTCATGGTGTCACCTTCATGGACCATACAGAATCCTTAGTAATCCCAACAATTTACATGTGACTTTGTGGGTTACTAAAAACCTACATGTGGAAGAGGAACAAGAAGGAAGGTTCACCTGCCTGGACACATAATAAATTTCTGCTGGAACACTGCAACACTACATGACAATTTTATAGAATGTTATTTTGGTGTCACCCGTGCGGGCCGCACCTCCCTCTAGGGATGCCAATGGCAGTAGCATAAGGGTCCTCTGTGCTCCACAAGCGTAGAAGCTTCAAATCCAGCCCCTGAAGCATGTGTCTCTCCTGCTTCATCCAGGGCCAGCAAACACCCAGTCTTGCCTCTGAGTACAATCCATCCCTTGGGCTGTAATTAACCTGCACCTGGAAAGCCCCAGCACCTCAGGATGGATATGGAGATTCTGGTGGTAGAGCTAGGGGATGGGGCTGACCGCAGGCAGCTGCAGGCACCCACATGAGAGTGTAGATTAGACAGTGAGGCCCCACCCTGTCCATTGATCTCTTTCATGCTGATCAGCAACAGCAGGCAGACAGCAGTTGGTTTTGACACCCTGCCCCTCCTCAGCTCTCCTTTCCATGATAATCAGCTACACACAGGGGCTTTGCTGCCCTAACAGGCTCACTTGTGCCCAGACCTCTAGATGGAAGGGGGAGGCCAGTGGCAAGACAGCACCAGGCCTGGTTCTCAGCACCAGAACTGAGCCTTTGGAGGAGTATCTGGAGTGGGACATTAAAGCATTTGCATTGTTATCTCCTGCTAAAAGCAGATAATCCCCTGATTGCTTCGTGTCACCAGTCCTATGCTATCCAGCAGCCTTCTCAAACCCAGCAGCCTCCAGAGGGGTTGGAGTACAACTTCCCAAGGCCTCAGACAGCATAGCTGGTGGCTGTGCCAGCTGTGGATGATGGGATATGAAGACCAACAAATTGGAAAGATGAAAGCGGTTTCCAAATAGACAAATCAGCCATACTTGAAGTGCATGAAGCAGCCAGCCATCACATGAAGTATCAAGATAGATGGAAAGAACAGAATGGATACACACTTCCATTACAATGGTTCCACTTGGATTTTTATTTAGATCAGTTTGGGGAAGGGTAAAAACAGCAAAAACAATGAAGAAGAAGAAAAATCTGGTCAGCAACAGAAACTAATTAAAACCAAAATCCATAAGCAGCAATAGCTTTTTGGGGCCAACTTCAAAGCATAAAATACGTTATGCAAACTTTCAATGTTTCACTGGCTTCCTCGTTTAGGCAAAGATATTAAAAATCATGCAGAAGAAAAATGGTGAAGGTGTTAGTTAGAGTCACAGGTCTATATTCTGTCGGAGATGTCAGTTTAGATGTTCTTTACAGATTTCAGTGCAGGCAGAGGCCATTCCCCTAAATGGCCATGTGAGGACTAGAGACAAAGAGCCATAAAAGACAGGCAATAAAATTTCAACTCCCATTAGCAACAGAAAAGTAACTTCTCTTAAGATTCAGATGCCCCTGTCCTGTGCAAAGCTAACTGCTTCTTTCTTAGGCAGAGAACATTGGCTTTCTCAAGGAGTCTCTGTACTATTACATCTGAGGGGGGAAACATTTAGGTACTGTATAGGTAAAACTTGCCAAATTGTAGCCCCAAATTGTAGTCCAATGAAAAAGTCTACCTTTGTTGGAGATAGAAAAGGTTGGAGACCTCAAAGAGTTAAGTCCTAGCCCTTTGGTTCCCTCTTGTTTAGGATTTCCCTGATGTGGCTAAATTTGGTATCTTGAAATCCAGGAAAATAATATATTCAGTCCAATGAAGGAGTTTTACCTTTGCTGGAGGTAGAAAACCAACATGACTACCACTGAATGTCAGAATTTCAAGATGAACTTAATTGCAGAATCAAGTTATTAATTTAGTAATTAATTAAAAGAGAGACCATGCAAAAAAGCCAACAAATCTTACATTTCTCAGCTGGTTCCTTGCTCAAAGTCTCGTTCTCTTGTGGTTTTTGTTAGTCTCTTGGATTTAGGAGTTACAATACTTAAGTTGCAGGATTCAGACCACTTACTTAACAGTAGTTCCCATGGCATGGATTACGTTAATGGCTTTTGAAGTCACTGGTCCCAATAACAGATCCCTCTTCATCCTATCTTTAAACATACAGTATTAAACATTCCATTATTGAAATCGCACATTTCTTTGTATCTGTAAAATATGAAGGATTTCAGAAAATTGTAGAAACAGTTAAAATCCATGTGAAACAAAAGACCGAAAACCAAGGGGAAAAAGACAAGCAGGGAGTAAAATCATGGATGGCACTTTTTAGCTTCACTGTAGTAAAACTTTTAATGCAGGCTCTTAACTTAAAATTAAATGGCATTTTAATGTAAACTTAATAGTTAAACATTTCCTTCTCTAACATGAATCTAACTGAATTAGATTTTTTAAAGCTTATCAATGATGAAGTACAGTTGTCCCTCCATATTCATGGATTTGGCATTCACGGATTTAATTATTCATGGCTTGAAAATATTCTTTAAAAAATAGTAATCCAAAAAGCAAACCTTGACTTTGCCATCTTATATAAAGGACACCATTTTGCTATGCCATTGCATATAATGGGACTTGAGTATTCACGGATTTGGGTATTCAAGGGGGGTCCTGGAACCAAACCCCAGCGAATGTGAAGGGACAACTGTAATTCTTTTTCTAGTACAGCCAGACCCTGTATCCATGGGGATTTTTGGGTGGGGGGGATTAGGATTTTTTTATTGGACTAAGACCATTCTACTGAAAAATATACTCGACCGCAAAAGGCTGTAACAATAACGCAAAAATAATACTAATTGTTTCCCTCTTTTCTTACTAATAAAAAAATAAAACTATCTATCCTAACACTAATACATTTTCCCTCTTAATCTATTCACACTATAATCACATTATATTTGCACATAACAATTATACCTATTTGGAAAAAAAAAAACACCCTGTATCCATGGGGGTTTGGTTCCCGGATTTACTGCGGATACTGGAAACTGTGGATAACAGCAAACACCATTGCAATAATGGGACTTCAGTTATAAATACCACAGAGTTGCCTTGGAGGACCTAGGAAATGTCTAGAGAAGGTGCCTCTCTAGGCATTTTCTAGGAAGACTCTATGGTAAGTGTTCTGTTTTATGTCCTGTGGATAACTGAAGTTGCCAATATTGGTTCTGCAGATACAGGGGGTCCGACTTTAATTCTCTTGTCTCTGATTCAAGTACAAATCTGATGCAACTAAACAGTTCCAAAGAATAAATATAGCAGTAATGGGAGACTTCAATTACCCTGATATCCATTGAAAAGCAAACTCTGCCAAGAGCCAAAGGTCCAACAAATTTCTTACTTGCCATGCTGATCATTTCATTTCCTAGGAGGTAGAAATGGCAAAAGAGGATTGACTATCCCAAACTGATCCTTCCTAGCTGGGAAGAACTGGCCAATGAGGTGGAAGTAGTGGAAGCCTTGAATGGAAGCGATCACATCTCCCCAAGATTCAATGCACATAGGAAAGAGAAAGGTGAATGTTGTAGGATGCAAACTCTGGATGTTAAGAACCCTGATTTCATTGAGCTTTAGAAAAAAATACTAGGGGAGATCCCATGGTCAGAAAAAAAAAAAGAGAACAGAGTTCATGATGGATGGGAGCTTCTTGTAGCTAAGGTATTGTAGGTATACAATAATTGCAAATAATTACAAAGAGAAAGAAAAGTGGTGGCATCTAAAGAAATTAGGGTGGCTGTTTCAGATGAGTTGAGGGGTATAAGAAATGGAAGTAGGGACAAATCACCAAGGAAGAAGACAAACAATTAGCCAATATTTGCAGGGAGATGGTTAGGAGGGCTAAAGCCCAGAATGAGCTTAGGTTAAAATGAGAGGTTAAAAATAAGAAAAAATGGATTTTTGAGCTATGTTTAAAGCAAGAAGAACAAGGTCTACTGCACAGAGAAGATGGATGAAACACTAAAGGACAACAGAGAGAAAGTGGAGGTCCTCAACAGCTTCTCTGTCTCTGTTGTGTCAGTCTCTAAGCTGGTGGAACCAAATAAATGATGCAGAAAGGGGGCTGCAGCCCTGAATAGATAAACAGATAAACCACCATACCTAGCTACCTTAAATGTATTCAGTTCTCCAGGGATGGATGAACTGTATCCAAGGTTACTATAAGGGAATTTTCAATAGCTGCAATCTCAGAGCTTCTGATAATTTTGAAGAACAGGTGAGGTCCCTTCCGAATGGAAGAGGGCAAAAGTTGTTACCACTCTCAGAAAAGGGAACAGAGAGAACATGAACGACTACTGATAGTCAGTTTGATGTCAGTATCAGAAAAGCTGTCAGAAGAAATAATTAAATAGTCAGTCTCTGTGTATGGCAGAATGGTTTGAGTGTTGGACTACAACTCTGAAGACCAGGGTTTGAATCACTGCTTGGCCATGAAAACCTACTGGGTGACCTTTGGTAAGTCACATGCTCTCAGCCTTGGAAAACCCCATGATAGGTTTGCTTTAGGGTCACCATAAGTTGCAAATGACTTGAAGGCACACAACAACAACAACAACAACAACAACCTGTGAACACTTTGAAAGAAATGCTGCTATTTAATAACAGCCAGCCGGGCTTTCTCAAAAACAAGTCATGCCAGGTTAATCTTATCTCTCTGTCTCTCTCTTTTAAAAAAACAAAAGTGACAAGCTTGTTAGGTCAGGGAAATATTGTGGGTGTTGTTTATCTTGATTTCTGTAAGATTTTTGGCAAGGTCCCCAATGATGTTCTTGTGGAAAGCCATTAAAATGCAGGCTCAACAATGCTTCTGTTAGGTGGATTTGTGGTTGGTTGGTGGACAGAATAAGGAATCAAAATGGCTGTAATATATTGGCGAAATGGGCCAAAACTAACCAAATTAATTTCAACAGGGATAAATGTACGGTTCTGCATTTAGGTAAGGAACATCTAGTTTGACAGCAATATGTATGAAAAGGATCTGGGTTCTTAGTAGCCAAACATGAGTCAACAGTATGATGTGACAGGAGGGAAAAAGCTAATATGATTCCCTTACATACACTATTTGAGAAGCCGTATGCCTCTGAACACTCATTGCTGGAGAATATGAATAGGAGGTTACTATGGCACTTAGGTCCTGATTGTAGACTTTTCACAGGCATCTGGTTGCCTTTCACATCCACTGGCTACATATCCGCTTGGTCTGATCCACCACAGCTTTTCTTGAAATCTGATGAGCAGGAATTGTGCTTTGCATGTTCCCAACACTTTGCATTCCTCCAATGGGAGTTTTACCATCCCACCAAACATGTAGTGTATAGAGAAGCACAGACCTGGATGATATTCACACCTGGCTGTTCTATAGGGACAAGGTTACCACATCAGTTTTCTGCAAGAAAGACCTACCCTGACTTTCTCTCTATATCCTATCCATTTTTGACAAGAAAAGCCCAACTTTGTTCCCTGTCCTACTCCCTTTTGTCTCTTTGTAGATTTAAGATCTTTAGGATAGAAACGATAAAATGGAAACCTTCAGACAAGGATCTTTCTTTCTTTCTTTCTTTCTTTCTTTTTTCAAGCAAGCTTTTTGGAACTGCCTGCCAGTTGAAGCAGTGGCATTTAAAGGGGTGTACAGTGTGCACATTGCTGGTCTGATCAAGGAGGCTAAGCAGGGTCAGCCCTGGTTAGTACTTGGATGGGAGACCACCAACAAATACCAGGTGCTGTAGGCTAGATTTCAGAGGAAGGAAATGGCAAAGCCACCTCTGAGTATTCCCTTCCTAAGACAAACCTATGAAATTCATGGGGTTGCCATAAGCGGACAGGCGACGTGAAGGCACACACACAGCTTCTGTACTTTAATAAAAACACATCCGAATGTTTATAATTTGGCTGCTCTTTTAATATGATCATCCATTTTTATTATCACGTGCTGTATCTTTTATTATCATGTGCTGTATCATGTGCAGAGCTGTTTGGGCTGGAAGTCAACCTGAAGAAAATGGAAGTTCTCTACCAGCCTGCACCACAGGACGAACACCACCATCCCCACATTGCCATCAGCAAATCTGTGCTTAAGTTTTATTTATTTATTTATTTACTTATTTACTTATACCCCGCTCTTCAGCCTCAATAGCTATTTACACATCTACACTCCATTAAACAGTTTCCAATGTGTGTTAGCTAATTGCCTCCCACAAGCTGGGTACTCATTTTACTGACCTACGAAAGGATGGAAGGCTGAGTCTACCTTGGAGCCCACTGGAATTGAACTTGCAACATGGTGACTTGCAGGATTGGCATTTAACCACTGCGCCACCAGGGCTCCCTTCAGCAGTTCACCTACCTGGGAAGCATCATCTCCTCAGATGCCAAGGTTGACAAAGAGATTGATCACAGATTAGTAAAGGCACATAGCGCATTTGGAAGACTTTACAAAAGAGTCTGGAGTAATAAACACCTGAGGCGAAGCACAAAAATCAGTGTGTATAGAGCCATTGTACTGTCTATTCTCCTTTATGGGTCTGAAACATGGGTCACCTATTGCCAACAGTTACGACTCCTCGAACACTTTCATCAGTGCTGTATACGCACAATCCTAAATATACACTGGACTGACTATGTGACAAATGTTGCTGTCCTTGAGCAAGCAGGAATCACCAGCATTGAGGCCATGATATTGAGAACACAGCTGCGCTGGGCAGGGCATGTTTCTAGGATGGAGGACCATTGCCTCCCAAAAATAGTACTCTACGGTGAACTCGCCACGGGTCAGCATAAGAGGGGCGCTCCAAAAAAGCGATACAAGGACTCCCTGAAACAACATCTCAAGCTCAGCCAAATTGATCACCAACAGTGGTCTGCTCTGGCCTCACATTGGGAGGCATGGAGACGCACTATCCACAATGCTGCAGCCTTATTTGAGAACTCATGCCAAACAAGTCTTGAAGAGAAACGACAACGCAGAAAGAATCACAACCCGGAAACATCACCCAAGGAGACCTTCTGCTGTGCTTTCTGCAACCGGACTTGTTTATCTTGGATTGGCCTTTTTAGTCATCAGCGCGCTTGCAGAAAGCGCGGGATGAGTCCCTCCTGAATCTTTGTTTGCGAAGAAAAGCCAGAGAGAGATCTTTGGTTAGATTAGTTTGGGGTTTTTAAAAACCATGTTGTGTACATTTTTGGGAGAAAGTTGCTGTGGTGATGTGCCTTCAGGTTGACTCCAAATTATGAGGAGCCTATCACAGAATTTTTCTGGGCCAGAGTTATCTCGAGGAGGTTTGCCATTGCCTTCCTCTGAGGCTGAGAAAGTGTGACATGCCTAAGGCCACCGGTTTCTAGGGCCAAGGAAGGACTCCAACTCTGGCCTCCAGAGTCTAATAGTCCAACACTCAGATCACTATAGCAGGCTGTCTCAAAAGGCAGGGCATTAATAAGACACAAAACGGTGGTGAAATAAAGTAACAAGAGTCACCGAGAGGGAGATCCGACATTGGTCCCAGCAGCAGAGGCTGTGAGCGAGGATACCGGGATCCCAGAAAACGAGATTAAGAAGCGAAGCACAAGAAACGACTGGGAAGAAACGAGAAAGGGAGCTTCCGTGTCAAACCGTCAAAAACAAAAAGCAAAGTTGCGGAAGGTTTTCCTGCTGCCGACGGCACTACAGTGTTTCTATCTAAGGCAAGTGTGGAGAAGGAGGAGCGGGATCGGATCCGGCGTGAGGAGAAGGGGCCGGGCTTGGTCTTGGTGGCTCGCCTCGGACAACGGGAGAGTCCTGGGGTGCGCCTCGGTCTTTGCCGGGCCCCTCGCCTGGCCTGGCCCGGCGTAGGGCTCCTTCCGAGCGAGCGCCGCCTCCTTGGCTGGGCGTTCCCGAGGCCTCGCCAGCCTGCCCTTGGGGGAATACCTCTCGGATGGGTGGGTTTTGTTTTCTCAAGTAGGGGAAGAAATAAATACCGAAAGCCTGACTCATGCGCGCTCACACGTACACGCACGCACACACGTGCACGCCGCTCCCCGCCTGCCTCCAGGAGCCCGGCAGCTCTTGCTCGGCCCAGGGAAAGTCCCAGAGTGGTAAAATATTTGCTGAGCCCTGTTGGAATTTTCCAGAAACTGAAAAGAATTTGGAGAGCAGGGAAACGGGGCCAAATGGGAGTTTGGGTTGATTCAGCCGGAGGGGGGGTGGGGGACAGGGTTGACGAAAAGGTTTTGAAAACCAAGAAAGTTTGTGTTTGTGAAGTAAAGGGAAGTCCCTGGGTGGAGGGAATCACTGTTATATGTGTTTGTTGAGTTGTGTGAATAAATTGTATGTTGTTTAATTTTAAAAATTAATAAAATATTTTAAAAAAGATAGTGTTTGTGAAAAGCTTAACGGGATCCGCTTACAAATTATGGTCTCTCTCTCTCTCTCTCTCACACACACACACGTCTTGAAGTGAATTCAGCCTTTGCAGCCAGCCCCGTGGAGCGCGCAAACACACGAGTCGAGATTTGGCGACGGCTCCTGGGGGGCATGCGGTAGATCGGGAGTCCTGTATAGCAACTTTTTAGATTGTTTAGGAGCCATGCCATTTAGAGCAGTGGTTCTTAACCTGAGGTCCGGGGACCCCCCAGGGGACTGCGATGTCCTCACAGGGGGTCCACGAAGGCTTGAAGGCAGTTCAGCCCTCCTCCTGCCTGCTGTGGAGTAGCCACGTGACAGGAGCCAAGGCAAAGGGTGGCTGGCTTGGCCTGCTCATTGCCATTCAATCCATTCCAGCCACAAACTTGCAGGAAGAAGGAGAAGAAAGGTCTTCCCTCCCTCCCCTGTGCCTCTGAGGGAAGGTTTAATGGATGGTGTAATTGTGTTGTTGTTATTATTATTAGGGCTGAGTTAAATCTTGGGGGTAGCAGCAACAAAAGATATGTAAAGGGGTCCCTGTTAAAGAAAAGGTTAAGAGCCACTGGTGTAGAGGCTTAGCTGTTTCGCTTCCCATGCCTTTCAATGAGATAGCCTTCCTATCATCTGGTTCCTTATTTCACCACCAGTTCTTTCCCGGTACAGTATTTGCTTGGGGATTTACAGGGTTGCCATTTTTGTTCCATCTGGGGACTGGCAAGATTCATAGTAGCACAGAGAAGGGTAATGTCAGGCACTTCAGATGTTTTCAATGAGACAGTCTTCCTATCACCCAGTTCCTTATTTCTCCACCAGTTCTTTCCTGGTATTTGCTTGGGGATTTACAGGGTGGCTATTTTTGTCCCATCTGGGGACTGGCAAGGCTCATAGTAGTTCAGGGAAAGCTAATGTCAGGCACTTCAGATGTTGGATTGCAGCCCCTGGCATCCTTCACCATAGAATATTCTGTCTAGAAGGGATGGGAGATGCAGTTCAACCCTATCTGGAGGGCCTCATATTCCCCACCCTTGGAGTAGTTAGTGTCATACTCTGGAGGTGCCTCAAGTTCAGACTCACAGGCAGAGCACTCACTGAGTCAGTCAACATCTCTCAGCTGAACCTCCCTCCCTGGGTGGTTATGAGGATAAAATGAGGGCAGGGGATAAACCAGACACCAAAACAGGACTTTCTGTTAATCATAACCGATTGGGATGCAAAAGGAGGAAACAGCAGTATCAAAGATTGTAGGAGAATTTGACCTAGGATCAAGAAAAAAAGCAGGAAAGCAACTGATTGAATTTTGTGAGGCCAACAGTTTGTTCATCCCAAACACATTCTTCAAGCAACCAGAGATGACTATATACATGGACATTACCTGATGACCAATAAAGAAATCAGGTAGAGAAACTCTATTCTTTCTGCAAAAAACAAGACCAGGAGCCCATTGTGGCACAGACCATTGACTGCCTGGGTCCTCTCGCAGCAGAAACAGAAATGATATTACTGTGTAGACTTAAATCATAAGTGGGAATTGTGAAGTCCTGAGACGCTGGTGAACTGAAAAGGCCTGCAGCCTTAGTAACTCTAGCCAACACTGTAGTGCATTGTTTGGCCGCTCCCAGTATGTAGATTGGCCATGAGCGTCAGGAGTGGATTGTGAGGTGGAGAGGGAATTGCATGTGGGAGGTGATTTGCTTGTGAGTAGTGACTGGCTGAGGGAGTGACAGGAGCAGCCAGTCAGTACACTGAAAGAGGCAACATGCCTACATACCTAAGGCCATTATGCATACCCAAGAGTTTTATCTAAAAAGATGTGAAAAATAGATTTGCACTATTCAGCTTAGTTCACCAGGAGCCAGAAGAACTTTGAACTGAAGCCAGGGACATTGTCAAGGAATAATGCAAAAAGACACTATCTGCAGCCAAAAAGAAAGAGAAGCCTCAATAGCAGAGAGATGAAACTCTTCAAGCAGTTAAGGACAGGTGAGAGACAAAAGTAAAAGAGGGGCAGAAATAGAGTCAGAACCCTGAATGCAACTGTTCAGTGACTTGTGCACATGGACAAGGAGAACTATTATAATAATCAGTGCAGAGAAATAGAAGTGGACAACAACGAGATACTTGTTCCACAAGATCAGAGAAATCAAAGGGAAATTTAAACCAAGAGAGGGGATGCTATATGGCCAGCAGGGGAACACAATACATGACCAGGTAGAAATAAAAAGATGATGGAAACAATATACTGAAGACTATATAAAAAAGATGAAAGGATGACAGATTCATTCAAGGAAGAACCATTCGAAGATGAACGTCCCATTTTAGAAAGTGGAGCCTGCACTCACAGCACTTGGGGAAATAAATCACCAGGAACAGATAGCATACCAATAGAGTTGCTTCAGACTATAGAGACAGACTACTTTAATTCTAACTAAAATCTGTTGACAAATATGAAAAACAAAGAATGACTCACAGATTGGAAATGCTCAATATAGTTTACAATCCCACAGAAAGGGGACACCAGGGATTGCAGTAACCATAGTACGATTACATTAATTTCCCATACAAGCGAAGTGATGTTCAAAATTTTACAAGAAAGACTTTTACCATATATGAAGTAAGAAATGCCAGATGTCCATGCTGGGTTCAGGAAAGGAAAAGGCATTAGGAATCATTTTGCAAACATACATTGGATAACGAACCACACCAAAGAACTTTAGAGGAAAATCAGCCTGTGCTTTATAGCAAAGCCTTTGATTGTATAGATCCTGAAAAAATATGGATCGTTCTTAAAATAATGGGTTTGCCACATTTTATTGTTATTTATGTGTAAGCTGTACTCAGGACAAAAGACTACTGTTAGGATGACTTATGGAGGAATGGAATGGTTTCCAAAAGGCAAGGGCTGCATTTTGTCACTGTTTAACTTGTATGAACATAGCATATGTAAAGCAGGATTAGACTTGGGAGAAGGAGGCGTGAAAATTGGAGGAAGGAACATCAACAGTTTAAGATATGCAGATGACACCATATTACTAGCAGAAAATAGCAAAGACTTGGAATGATTACTGAAGAAAGTCAAGGAAGAAAGTGCAAAGACAGGTGTTCAGCTGAACATTAAGAAAACAAAAATAATGACCACAGATGAATTACATAACTAAAGCAGACAATGAAGACATTGAAAAAGTTAAAAGATTTTCCATACCTTACCTCAGTCCTTAATCAAAATGGAGACTGCAGTCAAGAAGTCAAAAGAAGACTAGGACTTTGTAAGGGTAGCTATGAAGGAAATAGACAAGATCCTGAAGTGTAAAGATATATAATTGAATGTTAAAGTTAGGATGGTCCTAACTTTTTTTCATAGTTGCATAGTGCCATCATATTTTCCATTTCTATGTATGGTTGTGAAAGATGGACAGTAAAGAAAGCTGATTGGAAGAAAATCAACTCATTTGAAATGTGGTGCTGGAGAAGAGTTCTATGGATACTGTGGACTCCTAAAAAGACAAATCAATGGGTCCTAGAGCAAATCAAGCCTGAACTCTTCCTGAAGCCAAGATGACTATACTGAGACTGTTGAACTATAACCTGCCCTGATAGGCCCCCACCTTTTAATAACTCACCAATTGGCTGTATTTCATAAATTGGCTTATTACTGGCACTCCATGTGGTTAAAGGTAGATCAGGGACCTCCCAAACAAGGGACCAAGGTTTGCTTGGAAAACCTAAGCCAGTAGCCAGCTCAAATTCCTCAAGGACACACCCAGGTGAGAATTATGTGAAAACCCCTGGAACTGATAAATTAGGGACATAATGGGCTAATTCTTCCTGGGCATCTTGGAAATGAGTCATTCAATAATCCCATCAAGGTAGCTGGATACTCTGCTTGCAAAACTGTTTGTTTTTCTTGCACCTTTTCTTAAAACAATAGAGGTTTGTCTGAAATCCATTCGTTTTAATGTTCCAACCATTAGCTATCATTAACACATTCAGAGAATACATTGTCTAACCCTGGGAAACTCTGGCTGACATTGTATTCCACTCAAACTCACCCATTCAGAGGAAATATCAAATATAAATATTACCCCAAAACACAGCCAAAGGGTGCACAGATCCCCTTCCTTCCATCTCCACATCAGTCTGTGTCACCACTCTTCCCTGTCAGACTCCACGCTGCTGGTTTCCTGTGCAATCTGTTCTTCGGGTCAGTACAGTATTACCCACCATTCTCTCAATCTATTCCTCTATCCAAACATTTCCTACTTTCTTCATTAGCTTTGTGTGAATGCTTGAAGCTGGAGGGTATGCATGTGTGTGTTCCCTTGATTATTTTTCAATAAAAAGCATTTTTATTTCACCCCCCTGGCTTGGAGTCTCTTCAGTGAGTACTGGTAAATACAGGTCAAAAGATCCTATAGTTACCCAGCCTCTTGCTGCCATATCGAACTAATTAAAATTCCCCATATTAGAATTAAGACACTAGTGGGATCGCCATGGACTACACGCAATTTGGGTAACAGTACTTTGGCTATAGCATGAGAAGACATGACCCTCTAGAAAATAATGCTTGATAAGGCAGAAGGCAGTAGGAAAAGAGGAGACCACATTTCAGATGGATAGACTCAGTCAAGGAAGCCATGGCCCCGAGTCTGCAAGACCTGAGCAGGGCTATTGATGATAGGGTGACTTAGAGGTCTCTCATCCATGGTGTCATAAGTCCAAGACAACTAGATAGCAGTTAACAAGGAGATAAACCATATGTAGACCACTCTGAGCTCCTTGGAGACAGAGTGAGCTTAAAAGTGATGTGCAAATAATAAATAAATATAACTCTGATTTCTTTCAGAACTTGATCAGTACTAAGAAATGTTTTCAACACAAGAGGAAATTTGAGGTTTGGGACATGTGAAGGAATAAAAACAAGAAATCTACCTCAGAATATATGCAGCGTTTCTTTCTTTCTCTCTACCAACAGGGCAACCATAGACTCTTTCCACTCTTTTTGGACTAAGGAACAGGCTTACCAGTTCAGGTGGCACATCTTTCAGGCATGCTTCAGTCTTGCCTCTTTGTTTTGTTTTTTTAAATTTAGTTTTTAAAATATTCTACACATTCAACTACACAATGGTATGATAACAGAGCTAAAAGTGCAACAGAAAAAGCTTTCCTCACCATTGCATGACCATGTTAAGGGAGATGCAACAGCTTTTCTCAGGCAAACCTGTTAGAAAAGAAGACTGCATCAAACATGCTTGACATCAATGTTTGGGTAAACATAAGGGAAAGAAAGGAGGGGGGAAATGAACTTCAGGAAGAGTTGAAGCTGCATTTATTTTCTACTTGTCATGTTGTCCTTAAAGATAAGAAAGCCTCTATCATACAATAGGACAAGGGGTAGTTACTCATATAGCAGTGGTTAGGCAACCAGAAAATTGTTCATGTACAAGGTAAAGTTTACCTCCTTTTCAGCATGTGGTTGAAGTGTTGCAGTGGCTCCCGAGCTGTAAAATTCCACAAAAAGACTGGCGCTCCTTTAATGAGCATGTAGAAGTGAAAATTTCAGCAAGTACAGTTTTTCACCACTGCTGCATGGGAGAGACTTCACCCTTATAAATGACTTGGACACACAGCCCATTTAGCCATACAGAAAAGGCTAGGATAAAGATTTAAGTTAGTCCTCTGAGTGGTTCTTACAGTATCAAGTGGGACTTTATCTACCTTTGTGCAAGAGACTACAGTATTTCAATCCCAACAGGGTTACTAAACACTGTAGCAAAGGACAGTGTGCATGATATACATACAGTACTCTCAAAGTTCGGTGCTGTTGTAGTCAGCCAGAAATAGGCCTGGTCTTTCCACACTGTTGCCAGTCTGACTGTGTCATGGCTCTTGCTAGGTCTCAACAAAAACTCTTCAAAGTAAAAAGAGTGTCTCTAGATTAAAATCTGGCAACCCTAGTGAGGCTTCTCTTTCTCTTTAACACACCATAAAAATGCAAAGTGGATGTAAGCACCACTTCAGCCATCTCCTTCTCCAGCCTCACAGGCCACTGCCACTTTCTTGGTTTTGCTGCTTGCATATCACCAGAGCTTTTTGTGGGGCAAAAATCTGCCTGGAGAGGATTCAGAAGGGAGAGAGGAGTAGGAGGAACTGGGACTTGTATGTCTGAGAATTCAGTTGTTTTAAGGCTTTCATAAAGAAGAGGAATCTGTTGTATGGCCACACTATGAACAGTGTATAGAGTTCTGGTTGCTGTTTCTCAGTATGGATATTGGAGCTGAAGAAGATACAGAATCTCTGGAAACTCTGGCAAGGGAAGAAAGAAAAAAAACTGATATACGCTATAAGATAATACAAGATTTGGAGAAAGAGGACAAGGAAATACTCCCCCCTACACACACCTGCTGTCATAATACTAGGATCCTGGATCATCTCCTGAAGTGGATGGATTCAGGAGAGATAAAAGGAAGTGTAATATGCAGTGTTACTATGTGCAATGTGCATCCACGCACAATGGGACTGCAGATGCAACATGGTTTCTACAACATAGAACTGAATGTGGATGTTCTGCGTTGGACAAAAATGTCCCGCTGCTTCCACAAGGAATGTATGCACAAGGAAGACACCAACAGGATTACAGCTAATGTATCCAGCATGCCTCTCATTTTTGCCCATTCTTATTGGCAGCAGTGCTCCAGCTTTGTCAGGTTGGATGGACACCATTAGTGAACAGCATTTTTCAAGTTTTGGCACAGATTCTCAATTGAATTGAATCCTGACCTAAGGGGCTTCTTGCACTCTGAAGAAAAGCTGCAAAGCAGCAGTAACGACCGCTCTGTCTTCCATGCTGCCTTACTGCATGGTGTTGTCATTTTTTCATTTGGGTCCCCTAAGGGACGGAGGTAAAACCATGTCTTTTTGCTAACCAGAAAAACCTGTTAGCAAAATGATGTGGTTTTAGCTCAGTCCCCCATGGAACCGGAATGAAAGAAAGCTGGAAGAATGGTGACGTCATGTGGTAAGGCAGCAGAGAAGACGGAAATTCCTGCTGCCTTGCCACTTTTCTTCTGAGCGCAGTAAGCCCCATAGATGTTTATATTCTTGTTTTTAAACCACTCCAGTTACTTTGGCTGTGTGCTTACGATCACTATCACACTGGAGGGTCTGCAGTAGTCTCAGGTTCCTTCCAGAATGAAAGATTTTCCTCTAGAATTGCCCTATATCTGGATCCATCCATCTTGCCTTCAGTTTTGACCTGTTTCCCACTCTCTGCTGAAAAATAGCATCCCCACAACACAATGCTGCTACCACTATGTTTCAGTGTGGGGATGGTGTTCTCAGGGCAATGGGCACTGCTGGCTTTGCACTGTGCATAGTATTTTGAGGCAAGACCAGGAAGTTCAATTTCAGTTTCTTCAGATCTTATCAGACAAATGTATTCAAGTCTTTCAAGTGCCTTTTTGCAAATTCCAAACAGGCATGGATATGGGGTGGTTTCAGCAGTGACTTCCTTCCTTCCACACTTTCATAAAGCCCAGCTTTATGAAACATCCCGGTGATATTTGGCCCATGTATGGTTTCTCCCACCTCAGATGCAGGTCCCTCTAGTTCCTTCAGAGTCACCATTGGTTCCTTGGTTGCTCCTCTGACTAATGTATTTAACACAGCTCCAAATGATGTTCCCAGTTTAGGATATTTACCTACCTGATAGGTGCTTCTATACAACTTTATCCCAGACTTCTTTTGATAGCTCTTTGGTCTTTGTGATACTTTGCTTAGATATGCTCTTCAACAAACTATTGGACTGTCTAGAAACAAATGCATTTAATCTGAGATCATATGGCAATGAAAGCGAACACATGTGGACTCCATTCAACCACTTATATGACTTCTGGAGGCAGTGGGTATCACCAGAGCTTATTTACATATGTCACAGCAAAGAGGGTGAAATACATATGCAACCAACAAATCTTGTTTACTTCACTTTTGTGCCAAAATTTCCATTTTCATATATATATAATCTCACC
The DNA here is from genome assembly GCA_030847615.1 of Gambelia wislizenii. Classification (NCBI taxonomy): domain Eukaryota; kingdom Metazoa; phylum Chordata; class Lepidosauria; order Squamata; family Crotaphytidae; genus Gambelia; species Gambelia wislizenii. The sequence continues at coordinate 334,283,336 of JAUMIR010000001.1, read as the reverse complement.
TCAAAGAGTTGAGTAACTTGTGTACATCAAGTGGCAACTATGGCAGTTAAATCTATCTGAACTCAGGACACAAGTTTTTTAAACAGAGGCTGGATGGCTGTTTGTTGGGAGTGCTTTGATTGTGTATTCCTGGATGGCTCTCATGGTCTCTTCCAACTCTATGGGTCTTTGATTCTAAAGAAAAGTCAAAGAGAGGGTGACATACCCTCCAACTATCCTGATTTGGCAGGCTTAGTCTTAATTAATCCTCTGTCATCTTGCTTTTTCAGAAACTTATAAAATGTCCCAGTTTCTTTCTTGTCTTCCCACTTTCCCCCTTTGTCTTCTGCTTGTTTCAAGTGTTGCAGACTGAGTTCAGAGTGCAAGAGTAGTTTGCACTCAGTTAACTCAGTAGAGGAAGAGGAGAGAAAGGGTCAGAATCTCGTCCTTCCGAATAGGCTCAGGCAAAAACAAACTGCTGCAGCCTTTCTTAGCTTGTGTGTTCTTCCTCTTTAATAAATTTTGCCATCTTGACCACACTTTGATGTTGCTTGACCACATGTATCCCACTTTCCAACTGTGAAATGTTGGCAGGTGAATACTTTTGCAAGGCACTGTACCTGTTATGTATTTGTTTACTGAATTATTTAAAGATAAAGAGAAAAAAGGCAAACAAGCCCATTCATATGTTGGGGGAATGCAGAGGAAGAGAGCAGAAGGGCAATCTGTTCAAATTTTATGTATGTGTATTTTTAAGTTGATGGTGTATCACCAGAAAAATAACAGTATTGCAGTATGAATGCACTCAGGTGAGTGCAGGGGCAGGGAGGAAGATTAATGTGTTCTCTTTACTACTGCCCTCCCTCATAACTCTATTGAACAGTTTTTGGTGAGTGTTCCTTTGCTGGACAATTGTTACAAGAGGCAAGTGCAGGGGCAGGGCTGCTTTGGGAATATGCGTTATCATCTGTGGTGGCCCAGGGAGATCACAGGCTTCCAACCAAACCCTTTTGCTTTGAGCCTGCAAGCAGAGGCTGAGTTCAAAGGGCTGAGGTGTGATTGATGTGTGGGAATAATTCTTTTCTCCCTCCTTCTCATTCACCACACACACACACACACACACACACACACACTTTCCCCCCAATACTGGGGAATGAGTGGCTGAATGTGTAGAATGCTGGTGGAACTAAGGGTTCCCAAGAGGCTTTTGGAATTAAGACAAAAGAGGCTGGACAATTATGGACTGCAGCAGGCAAAGTAGCAGGGAATGGTCACAAGGACATTCTCTGTAGACCACATTTTCTAGAGAGGGACATAGGATATTTGCTTCTACAGTGGAGGAGAAAGACTTACTCTACTGTTAGGCTTAGAAAGACAGTAGATGCTGTTGGACAGTGAGGGCAGCTCTTAACTGTTCCTTAACGCCCAACTCTTTTCCACTGCTGAAGATCAGAACTTGTCCTGAGCCCTCTAAACTAGGCTACTGCCCTTGGGGTAAGGTGGAGGGCAATATCCCATTGCCACTGGTGAAGGTAAGTTTCAATTGCCCATCCAGTCAGCCTCTGCACATGGGCATGAGAGATGGTACCATCTTGTCTGTAGCAAAATGGCTGGTCCTTTCTCCCAAGACCATTGGGATGCTCTCAGTTCTGTTGCTCAGACTTAGTAAAAGAACAAGACATAATGCAAGGGCTGGTGCTGGAAAGAGGCAGATTTTAGTTGCGGTGGCAGTCTTCTAGGCTTGCTTCTGTGGATAATGGGTGGGAAAGCAGCAAACAAAGGTAAAGGCTCACTGAAAGACATGGATCGGGGGGGGGGTTGTTGGCAGACCTGTAGGAAAGAGGTTGGAGTCTATGTGGCCCAGGGAATAAGTTGTGAGCCAGAGTACCTGGAGCTGTGAGGAGGTGCCAGGAAAACTAGAAGCCTCAATAGAGCTTGGGAACATTGCTTTTTGGTTGCTGGCTGGGAGATTTTGGGACATATAGTCCAAAAATGAATTTTTCCAAGCACTGGGCAAGGGGAGGCGAGGATGCATCTTAACATTTCACCTGTGGTACAGCATTCAATTTCTGGAAGACTCTACTGTTCGTATTAACACAGAATAGATTGGAAAGGGGAAGAGAATGAGACTGCAGTGTCATCCATCATCCCCTATCAAATCCACAACTTAAATCGTAACAAGACCAGAGTGGACAGAATCATTTCTCACCACAGCTCAGCCTTAAAGGGAAGTAGGGCTGACACCCAGCCCCTCTACCCAGCCAGACATTTTATGACCAAATTATCCTGGTTGATAGTCTGTGCTCAGTTTATACAGACCTATAGGCAGGAAGCCAAAGGCTCTAAAGAGGCACTATGCCCAAGGTTATTAAGGCTAAACTGAGCAAGCTTACACATAACTCAAGCAAGAACTACAGAGGATGAGAGATAAAGCCATTTTTAGAAACCCAGAAATAACACCAGCTTGAGTCTGTAGGAAGTAAGAGCCTGTACCTGAGGCTGACACATTTCTTGACAAAGGCTCCACATTACTTTATTTACTGACTACATCACAACTGTGTACTTGAGTGTATACCTACCTTTAAAATAATGTGTTATGATCTTCATTTATATCTGAAAATAAAATAATTTTAAAAAATAACAGATGCAGCTTTCTCCAGTCTAGAGATGTAGTGGTCTTTCCCAAGAAAAAAAAGTTTACTGCACACTGTGATAAAAGCACAGGTGTCCTGTCTTTAAAGGAACATAAGTTTTGTAAAGAGCACACAGGAAGGAAGCTTGAATGAATGGATGGACAACTCTAATTTCCATTGCTGATGTTTCTTTCAAAACCCCATTATATGAAACCTCCAACACTTCATAGATCAAAACAGGGACATGGGTATCCAAACAACATGGGAGTGTGGTCAGAATGGCAGAAGTTATTAATGATGAAGATCACACAAGCTAGGAGAGGCTGCAGCAGATTGCTTTTGCCCAAGCCTACTGGGAAGAGTAAGATTCTGTCCCCTCCTCTCCTCTCCCCACTGCTGAGTTAACTGGTGGCGCAGTGGTTAAATGCCAGTCCTGCAAGTCACCACATTGCAAGTTCGATTCCAGCGGGCTCCAAGGTTCACTCAGCCTTCCATCCTTTCGTAGGTCAGTAAAATGAGTACCCGGCTTGTGGGGGCAATTAGCTAACACACATTGGAAACTGCTTAATGCAATGTAGATGTGTAAATTGCTATTGCTTAAAACAATTTGTAAGCCGCTCTGATAGCCATTGTGGCTGAAGAGCGGGGTGTAAATAACTAAAATAAAAAAATAAAATAAAAAAAAATAAAAATAAAAACTGAGTACCGTACATACTGCTTTTACACTTTGAACTCAGTTTGCAGCAGCAGTAATGGGACATTTTAAAACTAGCTGGAAAAGTGGGATAACAGAGGATTAACTGGGACTATGCTTGGCAAACTGGACAGTTGGAAGGTACGTATACGGTATATTGCTAAGGCTGCCCTTACCATTAGGCAGAGTATAGCCTTAAGTAATTAGTAATGCCCTAAATCCTATTTTAGTTTTGACTAGAATAGTCTAATTGAATTCTTTAGGGACCTGTCTAAACAGTGAAAATAATCTTCTTAGAATTCACTTAGAATCCTACCTGTTTTAATGGGATTCTGCATTATTCTGCTGTATTCGGGAGGAGGAGGGCCAAATCCACCATAGTCCCTGAGGGAACAGCCTTCCGGGGCTTTCCCCAATGCCTTTTAAAAACTCTGTGGAGAATGTGCATTAGCGATCATTAGGACAGGTGATCACATTTATCCACATAGCCCCCAAAAGCAGAAGTAGAAAGCTGATAGACCGGCTGGGAACAGGGGGCAGGGCTTGCTTAGAAGGGAAGCGGCCTGGAATAGCCATCTTGGATTTTCAACTTAGTGATAGTTTTCTAACAAAACAGCATTTTTCTTTTATTTTTTACATTTATTTAGGCAGAATATTGTACTAACGCACTTTCACATCTTAGACATGCCTTTAAAAAAACATTTGGCAGTGGCAACTAGCGAAAATAAAAACGCAAGTTGTGGCTGCCATCTTGAACCGCAGGCATGCTCGTTCAGACAACAAAAGTGGATAGCTTTGCATGCCTGCAGTTTTGCCAAACACCATTAGGACAGATCGATCCTATTTCGAATTTGCGTGAGTATACATCAATTCACATTTCCCCCGCTCATATAGATGGGTCTTAGATTTTTCTATGTGTTGACTCACCATTCAACAGTGAGTTAAATGGTGATCCTCTAGTTGGGACTAACCAACAAGATGCTAGCCCTGGAGTGTCATGAAGGTGCAGAATAACTGTTAGTTTTTTTTTTGTTTTTTTTTTAAATGTAGTACTGTATTTTTATGGCTAGGGCAGGAGAAGAGTGCTCGTGGAATTTTTTGTGTCTCATTCCAAAATAACTTGACAGGCCCTGAGTATTATGTACTTTGACCCCTCTCCCTCCCTCCCTCCCTCCCTCCCTCTGTGTGTGTGTGTGTGTGTGTGTGTGTAGGAAGTGACACCATTTGAACTCAGGCAGCAAAATGTCTTTCGACCAATTGTGTGTAGGCTGGACTCCCTAAGCCAGGAAGACACAATTCAGCAGACACATAGTCTTGAGCTCTCTTTCCACTTTAAAAAATGATCTATTTATATATTTTAGGTCTTCCAGGTGCTACAAAATGGAAGCAAAAATGACATTGGATTATCTACCCAAGCACCTACCTGTTTTGACTGAAGCCTCAGAGGAACCCAGCTTGGGCCTTTTCCCAGCTAGAAAGGCCTTCTGGGTGATGACATCTGCCTCCCCCACCCCCTGCACCCCATTCTCCAGCCCTGGGCTGACTTCCAGTCAAAAAGAAGCTCGGCAAATACCACCCACTGCCACCAACCTGCAGCACCTTGGAGCCTTATGAAACATGGTTGCAGGGAGCATTGCCTTGGCCAGGCCTGCACGCCCTGCCCACTCTTTCCTTCCCTGTCTGGTGTTCCCTTTGTGTAGCCTCGGGGCCAACATTATAGGCAGGGTGGGGATTTATCAGACAGCGCAAGATGCCAATATGATGATTCATCCCCACCCAGCTCATGCAGGGCAAAAGCGGGCAACTAGTGTTGCTTAGTAGGACACAGGCAGCTGCTTTCCAGAGATTTGGATAGTGACTTGTTTGGATGGCAGCTCGTAGAATCCCCCAGCCAGCATGGCCAGTTGGGGATGCAGGGAGGTGCTTTTCTGAGCTCTACCCCTTCATCAGACACATAGGCTGAGATGCTACATGTGTGCATAGCTCCACACTCACAGTTCTGCACGCCCACACCCCACTGCCCAGCAGCTGTCAAGTCTTAGTAGGGGGCCCTCCTGCTGTTGCTTACTGGTGGGGAAATGAGGAATACAATTCAGACCATGGAGAAGCAGCTAATTTCTGTTCCTTGGGGTGGTGGTGGAAGAAATAAGGGGCACACTCTCAAATGGAGTGTACCCACCTTTTCCTTCCCCCAGGAGATCAGAGCAGCTGGAACTTCATGGTCTTGAATCACCACCCCTCCCTCCCTCCCTTCTAGTAAAAAGGAGGGCAGCAGCCCGTCTGGGGGCTTGACAGCTGCAAGGACATACATGCTGACATTTTGCTGATGAAAAACAGGACATATCAGAGTGTCGTCAAGATGGCAGAAGTTATGAATGATGAAGAACACACAAGCTAGGTCAAGCTGCAGTGGTTTGCTTTTGCCTGAATCTACAGGGAAGGGGGAGATTCCATCATCTCCTCTTCTATCTCCCCACTGAATTAACTGAACGCACGTTACCTTTGCACTATGTGCATCTGATGGAGTGGATGGCATTCTATGGAAGCTTCTATGGAAGTTAATGCCATAATACAGGTTTACCCCCGTATCCACAGATTTGGTATCCACGATTTTACTTATTCATGTCTGAAAAAAATGTTCTCTCTAGGCATTTCTAGGTCCTCCAATGTGATTTTATGGTTAACTTTTGGCACTTGTCTCATTGGACATAATAGGGTTCACTATTATCCATGGTTTCAGGTATCCATGGGGTGGGTGGGTGTCTTGGAATGTATCCTGTGCAGATACAGGGGTCGACCCTTACATCTGTTTTTTAAAGATGCCAAAAGATTGTTCATTATTTTTGCTGCAACAGACTGACACAGCTATTCCTCTGACAACCTATGCTCAGATGTCAACTCAGCTGTGCATTTGTGTTAAACCTTTACAGTCCTTCCATTCTTACTTGGATGGCCATTTTCAGAAGGCAATGCTGAGAGATTACTACTATGTTCCATAAAGTGCCCTCCCCAAGGATCACCTGGCAGCCACACTGTTCACTTTTTTGGTGACAGGCAAAGATACCACTTCCCCCAACCATGTGTGTATTAATGCTTCATGTGTCTAATAGACGACATTCCATTAATTTTGGCCTATGTCATAATTAATTTGATGTTTGCTCCCCTGGCATTTTAGATTTTGAAGTTTAGACTTATCTGTAGAATACTAGAATGGCAGCATTTACATATTTTCTGTTGCATTTCCTTAGCTGATCCTTGTTATTATTGTGTATGAAAGAGTCCTATGTTTTGCACAAATGAAAATACAGAGCAAGATTTTGCATGGGAGATGTAGCTACAATGCCGTAGCTATGATCCGTCTCCCAATCTGATCCCCTAAAATGTACCTTAAAAGCCAGGCAGCTGCACCAACTGAAGGAGTTCTGCAGCACTGGCAGGTGTGGCACTGAAGGATGATTTGTGCATCCCCTTCCCACCAGCAAGTTGCAGTGCAGTGAGCAGCATCAGGGACCCACGTGGGGTCCTGTCATAACTGTCACACCACGGCTTGCTAGTGGAGGGAGTTGCATGCATCATCCTTCAACACCCCACTCAGCGGTGACACAGAACTCCTTCAGTTAGTGTGGCTGTCTGGCTTTTAAGGCAGGTTTTAGGGGGCATTTGTAATCATGGCAATGTGAATACAAAAATTTACACAGTTGTTAGCTGAGCTTATGACACTGTAAGTACAGGATGTCAGCCAATATTAATAAATAACAAAAACAAATACATATATATTCCTTGTTGTGAAGGGTGCACATTCACCCTTATGGATGACCCATCAGAACCTCCATAGCCCTCTCACAGCTCCTGTGATGCAACTGGACTGCTGGACTTGAATTGGGGATACTTGCATTTTCCTTCAAGAAAGCCCATTTCTTCCTTGTCACCCAGTCTGCCACTTCTGTATAAACCAAAGTGCCCCCATTAACTTCAGTAAGATGCTGTTCAAAGGAAACCTCGCCACACTTCACCCAAGAAACCTCATATATGTCTAGCAGCCCAACCTCAAGCACACACACACACATGTCCATTTCTGTTTCACTTTTATTTCTCACAATAATAAAATAACTTACCAACCACAGTAACTGCCCCAAGTGCCTAAAGGGCACCGGTACGGGATTCTAGAGACAGTGACCTCTCCACTCGCACCCTTCAATGGCTTTTTAAGAAACATTTCTTTTCAACAAGCTCTGCATTAAAAAAAAATTCCTGAGCAACAGATTTACTCATGATAGCCCAGAATGGTCTGGGGTTCCTCTAATTTGGAACAGGGCAGCTTCTGGCCAGGTTAAAAAACAACACCATAGGTAATTTGGTCTGTTGGGTTGCCTGCCACCTGAAGAATCCCATGGTGGGATTTAAAGGGCATATTAAAGGGCTACTGAGTGAGTTTCTGCATGAGGAACCTCCAGAGGTGGTTCATGGGCCTTTGAACCACAGGTAGAGATGTTAATGGTCAGGATTCCAGCCAGCCCGCTGGTGCATAGCTTTTTGTGCTTCTGAGGTGCTAGGCCCACCTCTAGGTCTCTACGACCAGGCCCCTTGGCATCGAGTGCTCATACACAGGTCAGGCAGGAGGAGTGGAAGTGCGAAGAAGATGTGAAACACTAAGGTGTCCCAGGCTGCCCAAACTGTGCGTCCTGCTGGCATCGGGCTCCATCCTGTAGTGCCACATGGTCAAAATGGTGGAGTAATTGGCATGTCCAGTGGAGGGGAGGGTAAGGGTGGTCTATCACTTGCACACGCTGACCCACTCTGTCAGCCGGCACTCCTCGCAAGCCACAAAACAGCACCAGTGGAACTTGCAATTGCAGCGCTCACTGCGTGTCTGCCGCAGGATATTGTGTCCCCGCCCACAGCATAGGCTCTCACAATTGTCCATGCCTGGGCTGGTCTTGTTGCAGAGGCGTCCTTGTGTCCCCATGGAGTCCAGGGCTGGCTCCCTCTCACAGAAGTCTGGTGATTTCTCAAAGTAGATCAGGTCACTGACACCAGCCCGACGCCGGTGGCGGCCATGGCTCAGCTCCATCTGTCCTGTGTTCCTGTTGTGGGGCCGCATCATCATGGCCCCATAGAAGCGCTCCTTGAGCAGTGATCCCACTAACCGGAACTCAGGGGTCACCTGCCAACATGTCTTCAGCTGGCAGCTGCCAGAGGTGCCATGGCACTTGCATTTCCTCCGCATATTCTCCATCACCACCTGTCCAGGGCACACAAACAGACACTAATTAACCAAAGTTGCCTGTTAATGGAAGAGGCTGGCAAACACAGTGGTTTCCTTGTACCTGAGTTTACAACTTGCTCCCATTGGGCCACTTGGCTTTGCCATTCCCTGGAAGCCATTAACAGGACTGTGCTGGACTAAACTGGGCAGTCTTGTCTAGATGAACAGAGGAGGGGGAGCGTTACACAATTTAAAAATGTATTTATTGATTTACTAGATTGCAACTTTCTCCCAAAACTGGGGCTTAAGGTGGATCAGAAGAAGATTTTTAAAAGGTACAAACAAAAACAAAAAAGTTATGATAGTAAAACTCAATTAAATTATATTAAACCATACTTAAATCAAAAAGGATTTCAAAGCACTGTAATTTAAAAAAAGAGTACAGTACAGCACCCACTTGTGAAAGCTTCTTTGACAGCAAATGAGGTCAGTTGCCAAGAGCCTGTCTGAACAGAATGGACAGGAGGACAACGAGGAGAAGGGTTAGATTAGTCTCCCTTGGAAAATAGTTCCACAGCCTGGGAGCTACCACTAAGGCGGCTCTTGAGGATCCTCTAGTGCAGTGGTGTTCAACCTGTGGCCCTCCAGGTGTTTTGGAGTACAGTTCCCAGAATTCCTGATCTTTGGACCAGCTGACTCAGACTTCTGGGAGTTGGAGTCCAAAACACCTGGAGGGCCACAGGTTGGACACCACTGCTCTAGTGGCTTATTCATGTTGCTGGGGAACAGAGATTAATAGCAGACCTCAAATTCTGGCTGCAGTCCAACATCCCCTTAGCACAGCATGTATGGAGATACACTATGTCAGCACTCTGCAACCCCCCCCATGCAGAATTTGCAACATTGCATAACGCATATCAATGACTCTGTGCTGTTGTGCAATGCACAGCCACAATGTGCAATGCACAACTACAATGCACAACATTACTGTATGCACAACTCCGCTTCCACCACTGTCAGCAGAATATGTCTGTTACAACATGGCGAATAATTCAGCCAGCATGCGTAGCATGACTCATGCATGTGTGTGTTGCCAGCAGGATGCCAGCCTCTGCCTCCTGCCTAATGGCAGGCAACTTGATTGTAAAAACAGGCCAGCTTCCAGAGTTGACGCGAACAGGAATGTAAGGGCTGGCAACTCATGGAATTGCCTACACCAATACGCCATTGTGGCACGCTAATCCAGGCTGGAACAAGTACCCATGAAAGCAGCCCAGGACATGAAAACTGCTCTCACTGAACTGGGCTGAGCCAGGACAGTTTGCAAAGGTTCTAGGCAAGGGAGGAGCATGCTGCTGCCTTAATGTACACCTGGATTTCAATCCAATCATTAATCATCACCTGTAATGGAGAGAGGAGAGGTCCTTGCTGTGTGCGTGGGGTGACAGTGCTAGTTGCCTTTGCCCTTCCCAGGATTCAACACAAATAGATACAAACTGTTCCCAGTTGCTATGGCATTTAGTAAGCAGAGGGGGTGGGATGAGGCTAGTTTGTGCAAGGTTGAGTGGGTGCAGCTGTTGGAGTACCTGGTTGCATGCAGCAACGTGCGGACATGGATTAGACGGCTGCAAACCCTTCAGGTTGTTGTTTTCAGATTTGCAGAGTGAGCATAAAATTGTTTTTCCAAAATGTATGTGTCAGATACAGAGAGATGAAATTTGGTGTGTCTTTTTTTAAAAAAAAAAAAATAAAAAATAAAAAATACTTTAAATTTAAAATATTCTCCTCCTCCCCAATTTCTGCATGATGGAGCCTAACTGTAAAGCACCCCATGAGAAAGTCAAGACAAAGTCAAGAAAACAAAGTCACAATTTCTGCAGGAAGGAACTAAAGCTAAAGGATCCTTTAAACAAACAAACAAACAAAAAACAGAAAACCGCAAAGACAGGTTGTCCCCTGTTTATATGTGGTTTCGTGTTCCTGGAATTACCACAGATACACAAAACCACATATAATAGCAAACCACCATATTAGACCATAGAATTGCACTGGAGGACCTACAAAATCCCTAGAGAGGGTGCCTTCCTAGGCATCTTGTATGACTCTATGGTCAACTTCCAGCATAAGCTGACCATAGAGTCACACTGGAGGACTTCCCAATGCCTAGAGAAACCACCTTCAGTACAATTCTAGAGTCCTTCAGATGCCTAGAGAAACCTTTTCCCTCAATTGCACATAAGTGAAACTGTGGTTACCAATCCTGCGTAAATGAGGGCCGACCTGTATGATCAGCATACTGTAAGGTCATCTCCTACCCTAAGTGGAAAGAGACAGGTTTTTTACTTTTGAGCTCAGATATTTTTAGCTGTAACTGTACTGTATTGGCAAAAAACCGACAGCAAGCTTGAATTTTGTTTTGAATTCTGAGTTCCAAATTTCTGATTCTCTGAGAAGAAATACGGTATGTGTCTCCAAATCCTGATTCCCTGCTTGTGCTTGAAGTTTCCCCTGATCTGAAGCCACTAATTTGTCTTGGAGTGGATGGTGGGGAGGATTTCCAAAGAGACAGCTCCTCAGACTAATAAAGCGTTCATTAGAATTGCAACTGAATTTCCACATAAGCATGATATTGTGTGTACTCTGTGTGTTCAATCCACATCTTCTTCCATCCATGCCAATGCCCTCAGTAACAGGCTTCTTTTTTAAAGGGACAGGTTCTGATGTTGGATGTGACTTATCAGGCAGCAGAATCTATCACAGCATGACACACTCTGGATATGCTCTTTGCAGTGGATGCCATGTTTAGCACCCATTTATTACTTTGTAATCAATCTTAGTGGCAGTTCCCCCTTTTCCCAGCAATTCACAAGGAGTTTGTGGAATTTATCTCCGAGATGCAGTCATCATCAGCCTGTACAAGAAAAAAGGAGCAAAATCTAATTGCTCAAACTATATCGAGGCATACCACTGCTCTCTATTGCTGGAAAAATCCTTGCAAGGATACTCCTGAACAAATTAGTTCCTGCTATTGCAGAAGAACTTCTTCCTGAAAGCCAATGTGGCTTCAGAGCCAAAAGGAGTACTACAGATATGGTATTTGCCCTTAGACAACTGCAAGAAAAACGTAGGGAGCAGAACAAGGGTCTCTATGTAACATTTGTCGACCTCACAAAAGCCTTCGACACTGTGAGTAGAAAAGGTCTGTGGCAGATCCTGGAAAGACTAGGATGTCCCCCCAAATTCCTTAAAATGATTATCTTGCTATACGAGGGCTAGCGTGGTCAAATCAGATATGGCGATGCTCTTTCAGAGCCCTTTTTAATAACTAATGGAGTGAAGCAAAGTTGTGTTCTTGCACCAACTTTATTTACAATCTTCTTTAGCATGATGCTCCAAAGGGCTACGGCAGAGCTTGAAGAAGACAACGGCATCTATATACGTTACCGTACTGATGGTAGCTGGTTTAACCTAAGCCGTCTGAGGGCTCACGCTAAGACTCTAAACTATCTAGTCCGTGAGCTGCTCTTCGCTGATGCTGATGCTCTTGTTGCTCACACAGAAGCAGCTCTGCAGTGCCTAACATCCTGCTTTGCAACAGCTGCAGAGCTGTTTGGGCTGGAAGTCAACCTGAAGAAAACAGAAGTTCTTTATCAGCCTTCACCACAGGACGAACACCATCATCCCCACATTGCCGTAGGCAAATCTGTGCTCAAGTCCATTCAGCAGTTCACCTACCTGGGAAGCATCATATCCTCAGATGCCAAGATTGACAAAGAGATTGATCACAGATTAGCAAAGGCATATAGTGCATTTGGAAGACTTCACAAGAGTCTGGAGTAATAAACACCTGAGGCGAAGCACAAAAATCAGTGTGTATAGAGCCATTGTACTGTCTACTCTCCTTTATGGATCTGAAACGTGGGTCACCTATTGCCACCACCTACGACTCATCAAATGCTTTCACCAGCGCTGTATACGCACAATCCTAAATATACACTGGACTGACTATGTGACGAATGTTGCTGTCCTTGAGCAAGCAGGGATCATCAGCATTGAGGCCATGATATTGAGAACACAGCTGTGCTGGGTAGGGCACGTTTCTAGGATGGAGGACCATCACCTCCCAAAAATAGTACTCTACGGTGAACTCGCCACAGGTCAATGTAAGAGGGGTGCTCCCAAAAAATGATACAAGGACTCCCTGAAACAACATCTTAGGCTCGGCCAAATTGATCACCAACAATGGTCCGCCCTGGCCTCACATTGGGAGGCATGGAGACACACTATCCACAATGCTGCAGCCTTATTTGAAAACTCACGCCGAACAAGTCTTGAAGAGAAACAACAATGCAGAAAGAATCACAACCGAGAAACATCACCCAAGGAGACCTTCTGCTGTGCTTTCTGCAACTGGACTTGTCTATCTCGGATTGGCCTTCTTGGTCATCAGCACCCTTGCAGAAAGCCCGGGATGAGTCCTTCCTAAATCTTCGTTTGCGAAGAAGAGCCAGAGAGAGAGAGAATGAGAGAGAAAGAGAGAGAGAGAGAGAGAGAGAATCCATCTTACAAAAGCACTTTGGAATTTTCCAAATTGAATTCCATTGTTTGTCTTCTATTTGTATCCCAAATCTGACTCCCATAGTAATTTCAACCTATTTAACATACCAAATTCAGTCTCTTGATTTACCTGGTATCATTTTGAAGGCAGTCCTCTGCTTTGATTCACACTATCATTACATATTGATTTGAACAGAGTTAATTATTAACCAATACTGGCACAAATGAGAGAAAATTCACTGAAAATTATACAGAAATGGTACTACATTTTAAAAGCACCTGAAAAAGTGGGATGATTGAGGATTCATCAGGACTGTCCCTGCCAAATCAGGACAGTTGGGGGATATGCTATGCATGTGAGTGTGAACCATACATATTGTATCATTTTTTTTTTTAAAAAAAGACTACATTGTTGCCATGAGAAGGTGAATCACAAAGTCAATAAAGAAGATCAGCACAGAGGAGCCAAGAGAGGTGCAGCCATTGAAGTGAACTGAGAAAAAGTGTTACATGATGTGAGTGGCCTGTGGGAAAATACATGTATTTCCTTCTGTATTGGGAAGAAGAACTTACATGTGGCTCAAATATAGATGTCTAAGCCTTAGCCTAGCTCTTTACCTTCTCCCTGTAAGAGACTGAACATGATTTTCTCCACCTATCTGTTACTACCTACACTGTGCGTATGTGCTTTCTGCACCTGGAAAAGAAAACCTTCAGGTGTCAACCTTCACCAGAAACATTCCCAAGCAGAGCAGGGGGTAGGGCAGGGGTGGGCTAAATGGGGCTCATGGGCTGAATGCAGCCTTCCAGAGCCACTTTTATGGTCTTAGGCCCCCCATGGGTTAACACCCCCCCCAATATTATGCCTTCGTACATATTCTAGGAGAATGTGGGGGGAATTTCACCACATTTTTGGTCTTCTTTAGGACATTTTAGACCCAGAAGAGACCTTGTTTAAAACAGGTAGTGACCTAGAAGAGACCTCCAGGTCACTTTTTCTTGTAAAAAAACCCTCTAGACATAAAATGGCATTTTTGAGGGGACAAAAATGTGTCAAAATCCCCCCTGCCTTCTACAGGTTGCTTGGAGGCATTTAGAGGGCAACATAAAATGTGATACTTGTTGCAGGTTGGGGGTGTGGTTGTGGGCTGCAGCCCTTCAAAGTCTCCTTGTGGGCCAGTATGGCCCCCTAACCCCCAACAGTTACATACTCCTGGGATAAGGAATGTGTGGCCCTCCAGGTTTGTTGGAATGTGTTCGATGTGTCATGGTACATTAAAGGTAACTGCTCTCTGGCCTTAAGTGTATTATAGGTGTACTGGGACTTTTTTTTTTTTTTGAAAAAAAGGTCTTTTTAAAAAAAAAAGTGGATGGGGGGAGAAAAATAGAACAAAGGGGAACCAAGCCATGAGTTTTTCTAACCATAAAAATGCATAAGGGAACAAGTTCCTGAGACAAGATTCCCTGCATGGAATGATTTAAAGCAAGTGGAGTAGAACTCTACCTGGGATGGCTTAATATTTAGAAATGATCCCTAAAAGTATAGTCTTAATTTATTCTGGCTCCAGTATGTGAGGTTCTGATGGGCTATGAAAGCTTTCCACTGAACCTTCCCTAGTTAGATGTTCTCCTATGTATATTAAATAGTTTCTGCCCCAGAAAAAGTCTGTTTGTGATGTTGATGGGTAAGGGTTAACTGTGTGGAGACTGGACAGCAGGGGATGTGTGGTCTTCCATATGTTGTTGGACTACAACCCCCATCATACCTGATGGTTTGTTATACTGGCTGCAGCTCATGGGAGTTGGAGTCCCACAACGCTTGGAGGGCCATACAAGTTACCCACCCCACTGGAGATGATTGCCCATTGTTCAGGCTTAGCATAGCCTTTGGGTATTCACACACACAACCTTTGTGATAGGGGAAGAAGACAGTCCTTGCCTGACTGGTGATCCCCCAATGAGATCACAAAGCCCCTCTTCTTCCTGGGACCTGGAGAAGGAAAAGGCTCTTGACCACCTGGCAGTTATCTGAATGGAGGCTCTGGAGCAGTGGCAAAGTGTGCTGTCCCACCCAACCATCAGGCAGGTATGTTCCACTCAGCAGAGTGTTTGTAGCCTGACCTGAATGGGTGGGGGAGAACTGGGTCTAACTAAGTAAACTGATAGCACCAAGGCCAGACACTATGCTCAGGGGCACAGCTACAATCTTTGGGCTAGATCAGAGAAATAATGAGGCCCTATCTTCTTGTGCATGCCACATGACATGCAGAGGCTCAGCTGCATCTGCTAGATTTCTGTTTTCCCTGCAGCAGTTCAAAACATGGCAGGAAAACAGTGGCAACCCTGATGGTGTCCATTCTTGGAACAACAGATAAGAAGCAATCATGAGAGCCTACACTTGGGAAATCCAGTTGCAAAGTTCAGAGCCTGGAAAATTACTTTTTAAAAAGAAATTTGTTCCTGCTAATCATAAAGTTTGAAAAGTCTCTCACTACTCTTACACGGTACAAACTGTTTACAATACTTGTTGCACTGCTCCTTGTTTTTCTCTTACTGTAGTTCAGTGGTTCCCAAACTTATTTGGCCTACCGCCCCCTTTCCAGAAAAAATATTACTCAGCGCCTCCTGGAAATTAATTTTTAAAAATGTTTAATAGAAAGTAAACAGAAGGATATATGTATTAATGTTTCTACCTTTTTCGTAAAGAAAGGTGTAAATTAGAAACATTGAAGTTTGAAATTATGAAACTATTTATTGAACTCAAAATAGAAAGGTAATACAAAAAAGTTAAAACATTCGAAATCATCTTAATGAGAAGGATGAACCTGGTATTAGTTGGCTCTATTTTCGTCAGCAGTAATCTTAAATCACTGCAATTGACTATTTGCAATTGGTTTCTTTTTTTTGTTAATAAATTAGTTACCACACTGAATCCACGTTTCACTAAATATGATGAAGGAAATGCAATTAAGAACTTTTGAATTACAGCCCATATTTCAGGATAAGCCATAGGGATCTCCTTTTGCAGCCAGAATTGTTGGTTTTATTTTGCTTTTGAATTTAAATTTCAATTCATCATTTGTAGTTACTTCCATCAGTTCTTCTTGTAACTGTGGAGATTCTTCTGTGTTTGCACTTGAAAAAAGGATCCAAAATCCAATCAGGTATGTTCATTTTCAAAATATCATCAAATCGTTGATTAAAATCTGAATGGAGAACATCCAAATGCTCACAATAAGAAAGTATGTCTTCATCTTTTTTTTCTTTTCCTGATAAATTTGGGAACTGGCTGAATTCCCCTCGTCCAAAATTTCATTTGTACAGAAGTTTTGTCACAAATGCAGAAATAACAGATTTTGTTTTTATTAAATTCAGTTCATCACCTTGAAGCTGAAGATTGCTTTCATTAAATATTTGAAACAAATCGGTCAAGTAAGCAATGTCACTTTGGGATTGAATTAAATTGGATCGTAAAGCATCATTTTTATCTTTCAAGAATTCCAGCACTGAATTAAACAACTTATAAAACCTATCTAAACAGGCACCCTTTGACAACCAACGAACTTCTGTATGAAGCAGCAAACGATTAAATTCTTCATCGTTTTCAATACATAGCTGTTTAAATAATCTGTCATTCAATGATTTGCTTCTGATTGTGTTGATAGCTTTAATTACATATTGTAATGAACTATGTAGGCGTGCACTTAAATTTTTGGCAACTAGATGTTGATGATGGATGATACAATGTACTGTGAATGCATTCGGCACCTCCTTTTTTAAATATGCAAGAAAACCCCTGTAGCGCCCTACCATCTCTGGAGCACCATCTGTGGCTACTGATAAGATATTACTCAGAGGTATTTCTTTTTCTTTAAAAAACTCACCCAATGCATGAAATATTGATTCTCCTTTAGTATCAGTTTGCAAATATTTAGCAAATAACAATTCTTGACAAATTTGTTCTTCCTTTGTGAACCGCACGTATGCTAAAAGTAAAGCTTCATTTCCTAACAAAGTTGACTCATCAAGCTGAATAGAAAACCGAGATGTTTTTAAATAGCCACACAATGAATCTTCAATATCTTGAGCCATTTCATCAATTCTTCTTTGCACTGTATTATTGCTCAACAAAATTTTCTTGATAATATCAGATGCTGGCTTGTGTAGCACTGCATGTATTACTTTACTTATAGCTGGTATAATTAGTTCTTCACCAATAGTATGAGGTTTTCCTGATTTGGCAATCATTGACGAAATATTGTAAGAAGTAAGCAAGCCATCGCCATCTTGTGTGGTTGCAGCTGAAAAGAGTTTTGCCAATGTTGGTTGTTTGATAAATTTTTCTTTTAGTGTTCGAAAATATGATAAACCCTTATCTTTTTTATCACCATGAATTTTAGTCAAATGTTCTTGTAGTCTGGAAGGCTTCATAGCTTCATTTGATAAAACTTTCTGGCAAATCAGGCACATTGGTAATGTATTGTTTACAGGTGACTCAATAAAGCCATATTTCAAATATTCAATATTCTATTATCTACATTTTTTCTTTGGTTGAGCCATTATTATCTGTAGAAAAAATA
Source organism: Gambelia wislizenii (assembly GCA_030847615.1). NCBI lineage: Eukaryota > Metazoa > Chordata > Lepidosauria > Squamata > Crotaphytidae > Gambelia > Gambelia wislizenii. The sequence goes on along the minus strand of JAUMIR010000001.1, from coordinate 334,265,687 downwards.
AAATTTTTATGGAGGTATTTTTAATTAATACTTTTTTGTAATTTTTTGAAATACTTTTGTAAAAAACAAACTAAAATAAATACTAATGAAATAAATAAACATGATATTATTAATTGTAAAGTACATATAATTATTACAAAATAAATAAATAATACTCACCAATTATAGTTGCACTATTTGTTAGTTAACTTTAACTTGTCACAATATCACAACAGTCTAACTTAAGACTTTTTCAGATGGAGAAATACACCGCAAGAAGGGTCGTCCCTCTTGTGACGTTGCTGCGTGGCAGGGGGGGCATTTTGTATGATGCTGTCCCCCTGCCGATTCTGTTCCAGTACAGATCGCAGCTCCAGCGTCATATTTGGCCATTTCTTAATCATGGAAGTTGACCGTGATTAAGAAACGGTCAAATATGATGCTGGAGCTGTGATCTGTACTGGAACAGAATCAGCAGGGGGACAGCATCATACGAAACGCCCCCCCCCTGCCACGCAGCAGCATCGCAAGAGGGATGACCCTTCTTGCAGTGTATTTCTCCATCTGAAAAAGTCCTCAGAGTTATATTATGCTGTAATTTCCCCATAATAATTACAGGAAATCTTCTGATTCATAGCATGCTCCAAAATCTGCTGGTAGTACTGCCAGTAGCCAGTACTGCTGTTGCCGTTCCAGGCTTTGGCCTTGCGATCGACCAATTGCACGAGTGGCAGATGCCCACAGCAATGCTCATAGTGCTCACATGTTTTGGAATGGCAATTCAGTGGCACCACATGAACAGTAGCAGTGCGCAACTGCACATACCTCAATGCAAGTGAGGGAGTATGCGGGAACCAAGCCAACATCCAGTATGTTGTTCAAAGAAAAATTAAGCATCATGAACGGAATACATAAATCAATTTTTCTAAATCTTCTCTTCTTTCTTTTATGCTTTCACCACCCACTTACAGTTATTCATCGCCCCCAAATGCACCTGTGGCCATCACCGACCCCCAGATCGCTGCAACGCTCACAAGGGGGCGGTAGCGCCCACTTTGGAAATCACTGCTGTAGTTTCTACTAAGGGGGAAAAAAACTCCTAAGATTCATCACAAAATGGCATAAACTTTCTTGTCAATAGGCCTCTAGAAGTAGTTTTGGAAAGTAACTGGAAACTACTATTTGTTACAATATATCAGTTATACCAATAAAGTAGCTTCACTCTTATTATATTACTTCTGAAATATAACTTGATTGCTCACTCCTTATTTCAAAATGTAATTAGTTCATGGTAACTATGTTGCTCATCACTCATTGCCACATACCTATACAGCACCTGAAAGTTTTTTTCCAGAAGTAGCAGTACAAAGACTTCTTGAAAAATCCAATGATCTCTGCCTAACAAAGGAGCCTTGGCTTTACAAAGGGTCAGAGTCTTGCTGGATACCAAAAGAGGTTGCCCTGCTGCTGCAGAAGTTAAATTTTACTGTTTTTTGTCTCAGCACACCACATGGACAAGAAGTAGGAGTGGCCTCTGCCTGCATGATATCCTTCACCTAAACAACACAAGCAACATCTGAGACAACATGTAGGCCTGTGACTTCAACATGGTCACTTTTTTTCTTTTATTTTATAACATCATTTGCCTGATGAAGAAGCCTGTAGAGCTTCGAAAGCTTGCATCATTTATGTTTCACGGTTTGGTTGGCCAATAAATGGTATCACTTTTTTTGTGGATTCTGGATTTTGTTTTGTTACATTGCCAACACGGCTACCCCTGAATGTGTTGCCACATACTCTGGCAACCTTCTGCCCAGAAAAGTCACCATTATCAACCTAATATGGCCCACCAAGGAATACCAGGTGCTGTAACCATATTTCAGAGGAAGGTAATGGCAAGCCACCTGTGTTCCTTCCTAAGAAAACCCTATGAAATTCAGGGGGTTACCATAAGTGACACACAACTTGAAGGTAAGGACATACAGACATGGTTCACTGAAGTGTGTTAAGACACATAGCGTATAGTGCTTAATACAGTCAACTTGTAAAAGCTTGTATTTACGAGAGTCTTTTCTGTTTGCAAACAAATAATTGTTAATGTCAGTGTGTGAGAGGGAGATGTTTAATGCATCGTGGATTAGGGTCAAAAGAGGAGCAGAAATTATTTAATTCAGGAAATTAAATTCAAACCACTTATCTTAAGAGTTTATTCATCAAGTTTGAATGGCTTGGGACCCACCAGGCTGAATTCACCCAGCTTGCAGCTTGCCAGGTGCTTAAACACCACCTTGTTCTTGCAGTCCCAGTGGCAAAAATCAAGCTCCTGACAGGCCACAGCATAGTTCCAATAGGATGTGCTGGCTCTGGCAGGTTCCAAAATGTACAGGCATGCTCCATGTATCTATTTGCAGGCTATACCTGTATGCAGGTGCATTGCGGCATGGCTCCTCTGCATGTTATTTAAGTAAGATAGCCAGCATGGTGCAGTGGTTTGAGTGTTGGGCTATGGCTTTGGAGTCCATGGTTTGAATCCCCACTCAGCCATTGAAACCCACTGGGTGACCTTAGGCAATTCACACTCTCTCAGCCTCAGAGGGAGGCAAAGGCACTCCCCCATGGACAAATCTTGTCAAGAAAAGCTCATGATAGGTTGCCTTAGGCTCACCGTAAGTCAGAAACGATGTGAAGGCACACATATGCATGTGTGGAAGATAAAAATGAATATTTGGATATTTTCTGCATCATCAGTTGTGCTTGATTCTTAGCCAAAAGGCAGCTGTGCTTCCTGTACCCAAAGCTGTACCTAAGTTGAACATGAGTCAACAGTGTGATGCGGCAGCTAAAAAGGCCAGTGCGATTTTGGGCTGCATCAATAGAAGTATAGTGTCTAGATCAAGGGAAGTAATAGTGCCACTCTATTCTGCCTTGGTCAGGCCTCACCTAGAATACTGTGTCCAGTTCTGGGCACCACAATTCAAAAAGGATATTGACAATTAGAGCGTGTCCAGAGAAGGGCGACTAAAATGGTGAAAGGTCTGGAAACCATGCCTTATGAGGAAAGACTTAGGGAGCTGGGTATGTTTAGCCTGGAAAAAAGACGGTTAAGGGGCAATATGATAGCCCTGTTTAAGTATTTGAAGGGGTGTCACACTGAGGATGGAGCAAGCTTGTTTTCTGCTATTCCAGAGACTAGAACACGGAGTAATGGATGCAAGCTCCAGGAACAGAGATTCTACCTCAACATTAGGAGGAACTTTTTCACAGTAAGAGCTGTTTGGCAGTGGAACACACTCCCTTGGAGTGTGGTGGGGTCTCCTTCCTTGGAGGTCTTTAAACAGAGGCTGGATGGCCATCTGTCAGGGATGCTTTGATTGTGTATTCCTGCATGGCAGGGGGTTGGACTGGATGGCCCTCGTGGTCTCTTCCAACTCTACAATTCTATGATTCTATGAGCTACGCTTCCCTAGGATGCAATTTTAAACATGGTGAGACTGAGCTAGTTGGACTTCTGTCCACACATGCTTAGTGCAGAAACCACATCCATGATGTTCTACTCTTAAACCAGATGATGACTGCAGGCACCTGCGTTTGGCTTTATTGTGCAATTGGACACAAAATGGTGCAGGTGGGAACTGATCAATGTGGAATTGAAATAATGGGGAAACAATAAGGCACATATGCAGTGGAGATCAGATGATAGACTGGAAAATTATAACAACATGAATATGCAAAACGCCTTTCAGAAATTGTAAAAGCACTCAGGGATCACTGTAGACTTAAGGCAAAACAAGTCTGAGGTCCTAGTTTTGGCAGCACATGGCTGCAAGAATAGATTGATAACTTTGCTAGTGAACAAAGGCTGCCAAAGCTGTAGCCCCTGCACTGGCACAGCTGCAGCATGAATGGCATTTGCTGAGCAAGCTCTTTGTGCCTCTTGTAGGGGCACTGGGTGTGTGTGGGGGGGGGGGCAGGCAAGCGCAAAACAAGTGGGCAGCATCTCTAGGCCCAGCTATGACCCTGCTGTTTGCCCAGATTCTATAGTGAGATCTCTCTCACACACACACACATGCACAGAGAGAGAGAGAGTCTGCAAGCCAGCATCATCCCCTGCAGTGCAGGAACACTGTAATAAAGGAAATTAGCACCAAATTACAGAGCACTAATAGGCAGCAGCCATTATCCCCTTTGCAACCCACCTAGTGGTTTTGAAACCATTTCCTGTGGGCTCCTAGGGGGACTGCCTGCCTGCCTACTCACTAAGGAATGGAGATTCCAGCCTGCCAGCTGGAGTTTCCCAGCTAGGGACAGACAGAAGGACAGTACAGTTCACTCTCAGAGAAATCCCCCAGAGCCACATTTCTTGAACTAGAGCTACATTTCAGAATTCCAGCAATGGAGACAAATTGTTATATTGGTGTGAAGGGAGTGTAACAGAAATCGTGCCCACCTACCAGGCAAGGGGCCTGTCTCCCTCTACTTCACCCTAGCCCCAATCCCATCCACCCACCCACTTCTCTCATGTGGCATGCCATTATATGTTGTGCTTTAAAGTCCGCCTGTTCAAAGGACAACTAATCTCCCAAAGAACAGCTGTGCAGTACAATCTTGTTTCATGTTTACTTGGATGAGATTCCGACTGAGTTCAATGGACTTTACTTCCAAGTAAGGGCATACACAGGACTGCAGCTGAAGTGAATTAAGGCAAAACCATATGGGAAAAGTCTTTTCTCCAGAATCAATTGCATTTCTGTCAGCAAGGCCTGATATTTGTGAGAGGATGCAACATTTGCATTGTGTTTTCGGGGTGGGCTGGGGAGCACAAGAGCAAGCCAGAGCTTGGTTTCTGCATCCCTAAAATCCATCCCTTTCAAGCCATCCTGAACAAATTTTGTCCTGGAGTAGAGAAAAGGAGGGGAGTGACTAAATAAAAATCACAAGGGTAAAAAAAAATAATCCATCTAAATGTTAGAAAAACCTTCTTGATAGTAATAGCTGTTCAACAGTGGCATGGACTGTCTAACACTACTTACCTCTCCTTCTCTGGAGGTCTTTAAACAAAGGCCCATGCTTTAGTTGCATATTTCTGCATGGCAGGGGCTTGGACTAAAAGACCTTGGCAATCCTTACTGACACTATGATTCTAAGGAAAAAAGTAAGTAAATAGCAACTCTCCTAAATTACAATTGTCCCTGCACTTGTTTTAAGAAATCTTATTACAGCTGCCTTACAAGGGCCAGAATTCTACAAGGGACAGAATTCTATAAGGGACATATGCATATGTAAGTGTCACATATGCAGGTGGGTGTCCTTTTTTGGGTACTGTGCAGGAAGAGAAGCATCTGGCTATGTCCCCATAGCTAGACATGAAATAAGGACATCAGTGCTGAGATCTGCCAGGGTTCTCCAGGTTCAGTGTTTGTGTAATCACTTTGCATCTGCCTATGGAGATCTGCTTCTTAGATCCTGCCTGCTCGCCATGAAGCATGGAATGGCCATGTGGTATGGCTTCAGACGCTTTTCAGTAAGTTGGGGGAAGGGCACATGGCTCAGCATAGTGTGGATCTGCATGTGGATATTAACGCTATACTAAGGGGATATTGGACTGCAGCCTATGTGTGTTATTTGGTCACATTCAGGGCTATTATTGAATTAGTGATAGGTAATCTGTCTTTGATAAGTATCCCATCCTTCTTTTGCAAAAGGGTTCCCACTCCCAAGCCTATCACAAGAATAAACTGTTACCACATTCACGTTTGGGGTGTGTTTCTCAGCAGTATGCCCTCATGGACTCTCTCCTATGCCAAAGGCCTCAAGCCATTCTTACTTGGTAGGGACACTAGTACAGTGGCCATATGCCCTACTTCACAGAGGACTTTCCTTGGTTTGAAGGAACATCAGAGGATGCGCCTCTATTTGAAGATCTTTGTCTGAAGAGCCATCCAGACCACATCTGGTTTAAATATGAAGCAACCTAAGAGAGTTTGCACTCATCATAGCACTCAGCCATGACACTATGGCTCTGGCATGGTCCAAGGCTATCCCGTGCCAATGCTGAGCCTGGCCACCATGGTTAGCTCAATGGCCCTATGCAAAGGAGTTTCATGGTGATAACCCTGTGTAAACCAGATCTGATTGTTGCAGCTGCAGACTGACTTGTTGTGTGTCTTCATAGTCATTTCTGACTTATGGCGAACCTATCACAGGGTTGTCTTGACATGTTCAGAGGTGGTTTGCCTTTGCCTTCCTCTGAGGTTGAGAGAGTATGACTTGCCCAACATCACCCAGTGGTCTTCCATGGCTGAGCAGGGATTCAAACCCTTATCTCCAGAGTGGTAGCCCAATGTGCAAACCACTACACCATGCTGGCTCCCACATATTCTTACTACATAATCTTATTCTTACATATTCTTACTTACAGACTTCCGAAGTTTACTTAAAAAAAGTAATTAGTTTCAATTAAAATTCCATGCTGCCCTCCCCCAAACAGTAATATGTAAGCTACATCTGCCTCCTTGTACAGTGGGCACTCAGTATCCACTGGGGTTTGGTTCCAGGACACACACACATCCACCCAATGGGTACCAAAATCCATGGATACTCAAGTCCCATTTTATACAACAGCGTAGTAAAATGGAATTCCTTATATAAAATGGTGAACAGTAAGGCCCCCCCCTTGTTTCCCTCCCCTGAATATTTTTGATCTGTAGTTGGCTGAATCCATGGATGCAGAACCCATGGATACGAAGGACCTGACTGTATTTTGAAAGCACTGATTTCTTATACTAGCCTTGCTGGATTAAGTGGAATAATGGTTCCCCTTAATGGACAGAGCACAGATACATAGCTATGGCAGAGTGGTTTGACTCTGAGGGATTAGGCTGAGAGTACAGAGCTGATTCCCTCTTGTCAGGAAGCCATGGGAGGGGGTCAAGTTTAGGGCAACTTTGTTTACAGGAGGAAGGCTTAACCTGTATTATAGTCATTAACCTGGATTAGATCCCCTACATTAACACTGCAAGGGTCTTTGAACTGCTAATTTTACCATTCACTCTTAGTCTATGATATAAAGAAAGGGGAAGGGGGAGCACTCCATGTCTTTAGTCACTATTGTAGCTATGAGTCCATTAATAAATGGGGAAAGGTGAGGGAATTTATACTCAGTCTTTTTGAAAGTCCTGTTCTATATTCAGACACTTCTTTAAGAAAAGGCAATTAAAAACATGTGATGTACCCACAATCAGAACTCAACATACTGGACAAAATCTATCCCCTCAAGTCATTTATACATCCAAAATGCTTTATTGTTGCTCTCTCTCATCCAAGGCCCTTTGTTGTGTGGCTAATGGGTGGTTCTGGGTACCCTTTCATCTTTACATCTCTCTGATCTGGCAAAGGTAAGGGAGGCGATTATGGCCCGTGAAGTCCAACCCCTGTAAACACATGGGAAGAGAGATGTGCCATCAATGAGCTGGGTGTTTGCCCTGGGGCACATTCAGATCTCAAGACTACATATAGTATGCTTTTTCCTGCTCAAGCACAGCACTGCAAGGAAACTAGGAGGTTGCCACTGCCTGCTACATTGCACAAACAACAGAAACAATGCAAGAGGTGTTCACTTGAGCTGATTATGCATAAAACATAGTGATAAGGATGAGTTCTAGATCAAATTCAATTTAATATACAGTACACATAATTTGGCTATTTGCACTTCCTACAACTGGCACTTTTAAAAAAGTAAAACAAGGCAGCCTAAATACCCTAAAGGCACCAGATCCTGTCTGATTTTGGAAGGTAAGCAGGGTCAGCCCTGGTTGGTACTTGGATAGAAGACTGCCAATGGATACCAGGCACTATAGGGTATATTTTAGACTAAGGAACTGTCAAAACCACCTCTGAGTATTCCTTGCTTAAGACCACCCTATGAAATTCATGGGGTTGCCATAAGTCAACAGGCAACTTGAAGGCACATACACACATGTGCCTTCAAGTTACTTGTCATCTTACGTTGACCTTATGAACTTCAGAAGGTCTTCTTAGGCAAGGAAAACTCAGAGGTGGTTTACTATTGCCTTCCTCTCAATATACTCCACAGCACCTGTTATTCCCTGGTGGTCTCTTTTCCAAGTACTAATCAGGGCTGACCCTGCTTAGCTTCCAAGAACACAAATAATAAAATTAACAAAAGGCAGCAAGTTGTTAAGGGGGCTGAAGAATCCAAGACCATGGCAAACTGTCTTATCAACTATAATTTTTAGGCATATTTTAAAGAGACATTTCTTTTAAATATACTGACATAAAGGTCAGAGAGAAAATGATCACACCAGGTGAAAGATTCATAAAGTAACAAAGCTATTTTGCCTGTAGTCACGTCTTTGTGTTACCTAATTTGTCATGTTAAATAGTATTCTATTTTCACTTGCATAAAGAACTGGTGCACAACAGTGTAAATCAGAATGCTATTTCCCTTAAGTTAATAAAAATATTTGCATTCTTATGTAATCCTGTTCTCTAAATATGGAGTGCATTATACAACTGCTCAAACATCTGCACTGGCTTCCCACTGGCTTCCAGGCACAATTCAAAGTGATGGTCTTGACATATTAAAATGGAAGTGGAGATATACCCAGCACCTATTTCTCCTCTTGAACAGAGCGTTCAGATAATATATACAGCTTTCCTATTCAGTAATCCAGTCTTTGTCAAGCAGACAAGTTCTACCAAAACCTATTTTTGCTGAAGGATTTTGCATGTTCTTTTTTCACTGATAGATACACCTGGCTACATGCCTGCTAGACTTAGTCTTGAGAGATCCTTCAGTCAACCCCCCTTTTTAGAGTCTGAAGCCACATAAACAGTTTTTTTTTTTACTATCTCTCCTAAGTATCTCACTTGAGGCCCTTGGACACTACACAATAATAGTGCTATCATTCTACAGTACTTTAACTACCATGGCAGCACCCTATGGAATCCTGGGACTGGCATTGAGGGAGGGATATTCAGAATTCTCACCCAGAGAGATCCTCTGGTGCCTCTGGTCAAACTACAAACCCTAGGATTCAATCAAATGAAACCATGGCAATTAAAGTGAAATAACAGTGCTACAGATTTTATCCATACTCCACAGTTTATTGCCGTTTGATACCACTTTAACTGTTACGTTTCTGTCCTATAGAATCCTGGGTTTTGTAGTTTGGAGAGGAAGGTAGAATTCACTGACATAGAGCAGCAAGCTGTCCTGGGAAAGAATCCTAAGTTGCTCAGATCCCAGAATTCCATGGGACAGAGCCATGCCAGTTAAAGTGGTATCAAAATGCTATAATTGTGCACTGTGGATACACCCATAATCGGGTAGTGTGAAAGGCCCCCTGGTGAACATAGCATCACACTTCTACACCCTTTGTTATGTACATCCCACCATTTTGAGAACTAGAAACTGATTGGGATTTTCTTTTGAGTTTTCCATTGCTGTTTAAAACCATTATTCACTGCGCATGGTATAGAAGAAGAAAAACGATTCCCTATGCTATTTGGGGTAACCATTTAATGAGGTAGATCTAGCAAAAACCTTTTGTGGACTAAGTACTTTATCAGACGGGCCCCTTAAAGCATTCTTTGCTGGCATTAAAAAATCCATTTTTATGCCAGCAAAAGAATGCTTCCCCCCCGCACTTACCTCTAATCCTGGCAAAGGCAGCTCCAGCAATGAAAGAGGAAGTGAACGGAGCTCCATTCATTTCCTCCCTTGAAATCCCACAAAACATCATGAGACTTCATCACATGGGAAATTTTAAAAAACACACAAAAATAACACTTTAAAAGTTTCAAAAAGCGCAAAAACACACTGTAAAACTTACAAGTCATAAAAAGTGCATCACTTACCTGGATGTCGCGATCTCACCCGGAAGTGTTCACACCAGACTGGCCACTGACAAGGTAAGTATGGGGGCAGGGGGAAAGATGTGAGGTTTCACACACTGGCTATGCCAGCAAAAAAACAACAGGGGGGATAAATTGACAGCTTAAGCCACCAATTAAAAAGTACGGGTTTGGGCAGGGACATAATCGCAAAAGGACGACATCATCTGATATGTGCACCCTTCCGTGGTTATGTGGAATTTTTATGACGCCATATTTGATGTGTCTGATAAAGTCCTAAATGAGCTTTCTTGTTGACTGAACAGGGAAAATGGTGATATTTACAAGTTCACTACTGACTTCCTGCAGAAATCTGCTCTGGAATGTTGGATACCCAAGGGGGCAACTTGAAATATGGCCCTGGAAACCACAGAGGAAAGTGGAATCCATCTCAGTTGCTTTGTGCCTCCCGTTCTATTAGTGGGAGAAGTGCTGGAAGAGTGTTCCCCTCCCTTGCTGCTAGGAAAAGAGAATGTGAGGTGTTCACAGAGTTTCAGAGGCCACACACATCCACATATTATGCACCCGTGCTCTGTATCAAGCATCTAGCCCAAGGTTGTGATCACCATTTCCGCATGGCTAACATAATTCCAAGATATTCCTTACCTTGGCTCAGTCATTAATCTGAATGGAGACTGAAGTCAAGGAATCAAAAGAAGGCTAGGACACCTGTTAACATAGCCAAAATAAATGTAAAAGCCTCTGCCTTTTGCTGGAAATGTGGAATTGAAATAGGAACCTCCTATCATATATGGTGGAAGTGTGAAAAAACAAGGAAAATTTGGTATAAAATAAATAAAGAGATAGAGAAAATTTTAGGTTTCAAATTAGGTTTAAGACCCAAATTATATCTATTAAATATGATAAATCTGGAAAAGAAAAAAGAAAAAGAACACCGAGATTTAATAACCTACCTAATTACAGCCGCACGAATAAGCTTTGCAAAGAGATGGAAAACTAAGGAGTTACCATCATTGATGGAATGGAGAGAAAAAACAATGGAAATAGCACGATTAGATAAGTTAATGAATATAATAAGAGGTAACTCAAAAGAGAAATATATTGAAAAATGGAAGCCTGATATAGATTTTATGAAACAAAAAGAGGGAAAAACAAGTATAATAGAATTTGATGAGTAAACAAAGGGTAATAGTAGGAAAAGACTGTTTATCTACTTTAGTACCTATGGAGGATTTAGAGAGAGGAAGCTACTTGATACAGAAGTGTTTTTTTTTTAAAGTCTTGAAATAGAAAAGCTGATACTGACAGAGAAGTGTGAGGAAACAGTCTAAAGTTGTTTATTGTGGTTAAATAACAAATTGAGCTATGGAAGGATTGCCATAAATATAAAGATGAGAATATGCATTAGTAAATGTAATATACAGTATAGTATAAGCTAATTAATAATAGAGGAGCAAAGATGATAATGTTTAAGGGACCTGATGAGACTAAGCAGGAAATCATTTTTAATGTTTTAAGTGCTGTGATGTGAGGAAGAGAAGTTATTATTTGGTTACTGTTTACTTGTCTTTTCTTTATTTTTTTCTCTTTTTTGTTTGTTGTATGTATGTATGTATTGTGTATTTTCTATTTTTTGCTGTAATGTTCATTATTTGATATTTATCTATGTTTTTGATTTTTTTATATGTTGAAATATTCTAATAAAAACTATTTTAAATTAAAAAAAAGAAGGCTAGGACTTGGAAGGGAAGTACAAAGGAACTAGACAAGATTCTGACGTGTCAAGATACTAAATTGACTACTAAAGTCAGGATTGTCCATGCCATTGTATTTCCCATATCTATCTATGTATGATTGTGAAAGCTGGACAGTGAAGAAAGGAAAGGACACAAAGGGCAGAAGAAAAAAGGAAGAGAACAGGGACATAGAGGTGGGATGGGGGACAAGAAAAAAGAGACACAGTGGCATTGGCTAAGAAGGAATGGATGAAATGGGCAGGGGCTGGGGCGGGAGATCAGAAACTGGAGGACACTGTTTGGTTTCCTTTCAGCCCTCTTTCCCCCTCTAAGCATTGCAACAGCCTGGACTTCAGTCAGCGATCATATCCACAAACTTCATAACCCCCTTTCCTAATCTCCAGCCCCCCCCATTTGAATGTTCACATATTCAAATGTCTGAAGGCTCACAGGGCTTCTGAAATGGAGGCATCCCTTCGGTTCAGAATACACTGAGCTAAAAAATTAATGGCGATGCCACACTTGCTGGATGAGAATGCCAAGCTAAATCCTTTTGGGACCCTCCCTGCCCTGAACTTTGCCCACCTTCCACCCACCACCTGTGAACAATCAAGGATCAATCCCCTCCCTTACCCGAAGGACCTCCAAATACCCCCAACAATGCTTCTGCCCTGCTTCTTCCAATGTGAAATAATAATTTACTCAGCCAGGGTTTTGGCTGTTAAGTTAGGGTGTGCTAGATGGAGGTTTTTAACTAGTGGGTCCTGCTTTCCCTCCTGTCACCCCCCCTTTTAATTGGTTTTATGTTTCAAACTGTATTTGTTTGATTATAACACTGTCAAACTCTAATGTCAACTGAATGAGGAGGTGTTCATTTCTCCTGGGTGAGGGAACCCAGTGAGGGAGCCAACCAATGGGAGTGTATGTGGATGGTAGGAATGATAGGAAAATAAGAAAGGCTATTGGTTGATTTGGATACGCATGCTGGAAAGAAAAAACTCACAGCCACTATGACTTCAGGTGGAGGACATGTGGGCTTTCTAGACCAATTTGAGTTCGGATTTAAACAGATTAACGTGGTGCTAACAGGGTCAAACCGAGGCAGGATATTGTTCATTGGAGCTGAATTATTTTGCAGGCGTGGATTCAGCCTGGGATAGTTGTACTTTGGATACACCATGAGAAGACATGACTCACTAGAAAAGACAACAATGCCTGGCAAGATAGAAGGCAGTAGGAAAAAAGGAAGACCATACTCCAGATGGATAGACTCAATCAAGGAAGCCACAGTCCTGAGTCTGTAGGACCTGATCAGGGCTGTTGATGATAGGGTGACTTGGAGATGTCTCATTCATAGGGTTGCCATAAGTCAAGGTCAAACTGACAGCAGTTAACAACATGTCAACAGGTGACTTGAAGGCGCCTACGCACACACACAATACAGTAAGTCTTGAGAGTTCCTATTCACATGTTAAATCTTAGTTAAAGGAGCCTATAAGGCATAAATGCTTATTCTTTGTTTTTGTTGTTGTTGTGATAGAGGTTGGGACTCTTTTTAATAAAGTTCTGCCTTTATAATGAGTTGGATTTTGATAGTTTAAATGAGCCAAAGCACCCTTGCTACCTACCATTGGCCTGAAGTGTCAGGATTGTGAGAAGTTATAAACCAATGGACTTTGCATCTTCTCTTTTATGTGAAGTTCAGAAAGTTTCATGGTGGGTTTGACTGCTAGGAAGACCCAGAATCTATGGAATCATAAGTAGCTATTAGGGATGGATAACTAATTTTATATTTCTAGAAGAACTGTTGACAGTGGCTCCACACCAGGGCTTGGAAACATTAAATTTTAAGACTACAGCTCCAGGAATCACCCAGCCAGTGGCCATACCTAGAAATTCTGGGAGCTCTAATACAAAAAGAAAGCATTTCCAAGTTGTTCTCTACATAATACTATCATACCCTCCACCTGTCCAAATTCGGCAAAGACAGTCAGTTCACATCCAGCTGTTAAAATGCCCCAGGTCCTATCTCCTCTTTCCACTTCCCCTCTTTATCCTTGGCTTACTTCAATTGTTTCAAACTGATTTCAAAGTGTAAAAGTAGTTTACACCCAATTCACTCAGCAGAGAGGAAACAAAACAACAAAAACAACTGCAGTCCTTGAGCACTTGACAAACTTGAAAAATTCTAACAGGCCCATAGCAGTTTCCCACCAATGCTAGTGTGTTCTAGTTTTGCCAACTTCTTTGACTTTGGTGAATCGAAACTGAGAGATTGTAGTAGGAAAACTGATTCAAAGCCCCTTGAACATGGCCAGCCAGCCCTACCATTAGGCAGAGTGAAGCAGTTGCCTCTGGTGGCAGCAGACTGTTGGAGAAGTGAGCTGGTGTGCAGGGCTGTAGCCTGCCCTGAGATAGCCTTCTGCCTTCAGGTGGAGGACACTGTCTCATGGCAAGCACTGAATATTCAGCTGCTAGCCCAGTTGGATTTTTTTTTTTGCATAACATTAATGAGATTAATAGTTCATTAATCTCCACTTGACAGGAGGGATGTAGGTTTTCCACATAGTGGGATTAGTGCATGGAGCCCTGGAGCCTTTTCCTGCACATGTTTGACCTATTCTAGGAGAGGTGGCATATAAATTATTTATTTAATTAAATACATGACTAAATAATAAAATATCAAGTACAACAGACAGCAACACAAATACCTTTATGTGTGAATGCATTTTCATCCCTGCTACTTCAGTGAGCCTTAACAGCTCAATTCTATGTGTTTGTACTAAATTACTAAAGCAATGAGACCCAGCATGGTGTAGAGACTTGAGTGTTGGACTAAGACTCTGGTGAACAGGGTTTGAATCCCTGCTCAGCCACTGGGTGACCTTGGGCAAGTCACACTCTCTCAGCCTCAGAAAAAGGCAAAGGCAAAGCCCCTCTGAACAAATCTTGCCAAGAAAACCCCTTGATAGGTCTGCCTTAGGGTCATCATAAATTGGAAATGACTTGAAGGCACACAACAAAAACAACAAACTAAAGTAACACCACAGACTGGTGATAACAGAAACATGAAGTGAGTCAGGAAGAGGCAATGGAAGAAGCAGCAGCAAGCTATACCTTTTGCGTTCACAATGGGCCTGAAGGAATTGCACCAATGGCACCATGAAAAATCCAGGCCTGCTTCTCTACCTGGATCAGTCCCCATTCCTCCATAGTCCCTGAGAATATGGGAATGGAGTTCTCTCAAGGGCAGCAGTGAAAGCTGACCAAAAGAAGAAAGGGGCAAAGGGAACAAGCCCAATCCAGTGACATCTTGAGAGATATTTCACACACACACACACACACACCTTCCCTGCCCGCAAGTACCTTTCCATTCCTTCAAGGAAGCAGGCAAGTCCATGCAAATCCCCCTTTTTTCTGACTGTATGTTACAAGAAACATGGTGCACCTGATATGTGTTCTTCTACAAGGTAGGGATGGCTGAGCAATTTTTGCCAAACTTTACTTTCACTGAAGATGTTCATTGTCATTTCCCCCCTTTAGCAAATAGCTGCTCACATCTGTCTTTTGTTGTTATAAAACCACTTTATAGTTGCAAGTGATGAATTAGTAATTGTAACTCTCACTGGATTTTCTTGCAGAACTATTAGTCGTGGTGGAGTGAAGAGGCTGGAACTTAGCTCCAGATGAGGAGCAGCCATTCAGCCACAGCAGTATTTTAGCAAACAAACTTACGTAAGTCAATGGAATGGTGCCCTTGACTGAATGAAGGTTTTCTCCAAAACACAATAGAACTCTTCTTCCAGAAGAGAGTTACTGTGTGAACTGATCTATATCTCAGAACACACCAAGGCCAGCTCTGTCATTAGGCAAAGGGAGGTAACTGCCTCAGCTGTGGGATAGCAGTGGCAGTCTTCTTTAACCATCCCCTTCAGTGGATCCTCCAAAGTAACCTCCTGCTTTAGGTGTGGTTGAGTTCCTTATCCAATTGGCAGTGTTCAAATAAAATTCAATTGTTGCTCCAGTCAGGATTTTACTGCAGGCAGAAAAACATTTGGCCTTAGGACACACTATACATGAAGTTGGAGTGGACTTCTTTTCCACCAGTAGTAGTATTTCCAGAGCAGAGTTCTGCCCAGAATTCCCCCACTGGTGAAAAGCAGGAAGGGAGTGATCTTTACCGGTATGTTCATGCTCTATAGCCCCAGCGCCATCTCCATCCTTTTTCTGGGTTGGCTGCAGGCAGGGAAGTCTACACAGAGAAGTGAGAAATTTCAAGATGGCCTCCTCATTTGTTCTGCTAGTGGGAATGCTCTGCTGGATTAAAAACCTTCCACAGATGGAAGATGCCCACTGTCCATGGAAGGCAGACACTGAATCCAAGCCACTGAGTATGGTGGCATCTTAAAAGCTAAAGATATTGCAGAATACTCATATATGAGCCAGAACTGAATTCATCAGGTGCCTGTGTAGATAGCAGCAACAGCAGCTGCAGATATATAATACTTGCAATTTGATGATTCCTTCCTGATACAGTTCAGGAATTTTCATGATCATAAGCTATTTTTGTGCATTCACAAGATGTTTGTGCAGTCATGGTGATTATTATTATGGTTAACAGCACTTTGATATCGCCCACTAACCATGAGTTCTGTGATTAGGGAGACAGGATTTTAAGTGCATGCAACAAACTGCCTGACTGTGACAACAACAGCTGCAACTTCAAAGGCCCCTTTTAAATGGCAGTTTTTATCAGCATTACATAGAAGGAGGTGATTGTGAAAGTCAGACATGCACAGGTGTCAGCTTCCACTGACACAAGTGCAAACAGGGGTTTCTCTAGGTTCCCTTTATGAATTTGCTCCTTTGGACTAAATGTTACTTATGAAGACAATGTGTGACTTTAGAGCCTCCAAAAGCACCATAGATGATGCTATATTTGTAGATCCATAGCTATATTCATCTCTTACAAAAAGTAGAGATCCAGCAAGCAGGATCAAAACTATATCTGGCTGGATCAGTGGGTCCCATCTAGTGCAGGCTTCACCCACACATAGCCAAATGACACAGGAAGCTCACATGTTCAGAATGAAAGAGCACTTCTCCTCTGCCTCATCCCTCACCATCCAGTGATCAGAAGTGCCTCTAACCATTAAGATTCTATGTGGTTTGAAGGGTGCCTGGCATCAGCCTTTAGTATGCACAGCAAGGTGGCTTTTGCCTGTGAATAATGTTGCTAGATCACAAAGAGAATGCTTTAGGTACCAGGAACAGAGATTCCACCTCAACATTAGGAGGAACCTTTTGACAATAAGAGCTGTTCGGCAGAGGAACGCACTCCCTCAGAGCGTGGTGGGGTCTCCTTTCTTGGAGGTCTTTAAACAGAGGCTGGATGGCCATGTGTCAGGGATGCTTTGATTGTGATTTCCTGCAGGGCAGGGGGTTGGACTGGATGGCCCTCGTGGTCTCTTCCAACTCTGCAATTCTATGATTCTATGATTCAGGTAGATCCATAGTAATTGATTATCCCCATGAAGTCATTTGGGCTTCCCTGAGCAGAAATAGGGTTGTAAAACATTGATTCCTGTCCTGAGAATTCTGACAGAAAAGCAAGGCACATGAGTTTGAAATGTCTGTCTGGGTATGTCCCTATACATGCACATATCCCCCTTCCTCCCAATTCCATGCGAGACTTTCTTTCTGCAAGTGGACTGCCCTTTGCTTGCACTTTTCCACATTTCTGCTTCTCTGCAAGTTTTCTGCATTTTGCAAAGCTGAGATGAGGTGATATTACCTTGACATCACTTCTGCTGGCAAAGAGGCTGCACTTGCAATACAGGTCAGGAGACTGCTTCAGGCAGGGATTGACCACTGGCGGGAGACAAGCACTGCATGGACTGGCTGATGGAAGTCTGCATCAGATTGCCCCAGACATTGGTGAGCTATCTGCCCTTTCACCACCCTCCATACGAAAAGTCACAACCACAAAATACTAGCAGACAGCATCCTTCGGTGACTGCAGCCTAGCACAAACTCTTTTGGGGCAATGAGCTGGGTGAGATGCTAAGCTGCAGCTTACAGCCTCTTTATTTCTTATTCCCTGCCCCCCAACATAAACTTCCAGGTATGTTTCCCCCCCAAGGTGAAAGCCTCGCCTCCTACCCATCCTTTTCACTCTACTTTCAGCTCACCTGCCGGCCAACACGGTTGTTGTGCAGCCTCATGCGGGAGTGGATATCTCGATGGATCTCCCGGGAATCTAGGAAGTCCTTGGAAAACTTCTCCCCATAGTCCACATCGGGGCTGCAGCCCCCCCACTCCCAGGAGTCTTGTAGGCCGGGGGCCTCTGCTGGCATGTGTTCCAAATGCACTCCATGCATCATCCCCTTGCCTCGGTTCATAGCCTCCAACTGGAGACGGTGCAGCTTGACCCGGAAAGCCTCCTCATCCCCTCGACGCTTCTGGTCACAGCCACAGGACTGCAGCTTGCCCAGGGAGCAGGCATTGGAGACAGCATGCACAACGCCTGCAGCTGCAATGGCATAGGCAAAAGCACTTTCCCGGAAACCTGCAAGAAAGAGCATAGGCTACATTTAACTTGGTCACTTCACAAAGGTTACTCCCATCACTTAACTTTGAAAAGGTTACTCCCATCACTTCCATGGGAACCTCCATGGGATGTGTGCAGTACAGAATACTATGATTGCTGAGTGAGGCTCTGATTGACTCATTTAGATGAGACATGGGGAGCCTGGGGTGCTTCGGAGATTGCTGGACTCCAGCTCCCATCTGCCCTAGCCAGCATGGATAATGGTCAGGGATGCTGGAAGTCAGGATTCAGCTGTATATGGAAGGCCAAAGGTTCTCCACTCTAGAGTCAGATCAAGAACTAAGATTATACTCTCCAACATTTCACAGAAGAAAACTGGGATATTTGAGGCCAAGCAACATCAGAGTCTGAGGCAGAACACATAAGCTGGAAGAGGCCACAGCAGTTTGCTTTTGTCTCAGCCTATTGGGAAGGGCAAGATTTGGCCCACGCCTCTCCTCACTTCCGATTGAATTAATGGAGTGCAAACTATTTTTGCACTTTGAACTCAGTTTGCAGCAGCTGAAGTAAGATGAAGACCAGGGGAAAAGTGGGAGGACTAGAGAGAAACTGGGATATTGTAAAAGCATCTGAAAAAGTGGGAGCTTAATAACCCTAAAGCTTCTAAAGTTTTCCTTGGTTGACAATACTTTCTCTTCAGCATGGCTCTACCTTAATTTGGTCTTACAGTCACCTTCTGACCTTTCCAGATCAAGACCCAGGGCCTTTTCATGTAACTCACCTCCATTCACCATTGGTTTTAGTATAAACGTAATTTATT
The DNA here is from genome assembly GCA_030847615.1 of Gambelia wislizenii. Taxonomy (NCBI): domain Eukaryota; kingdom Metazoa; phylum Chordata; class Lepidosauria; order Squamata; family Crotaphytidae; genus Gambelia; species Gambelia wislizenii. The sequence continues at coordinate 334,246,726 of JAUMIR010000001.1, read as the reverse complement.
TTGGCATGCAGTTGGTGCTCCAACAGCTAGCACTGTTTAAAAAATTGTAAATGTGTAACATTTTGCTTACTGTTCTCTCTCTCTCTCTTTTTTTAACTAGCAGGGGTAGGGGGGGATTAGGTCTGAAAAGCAAGAGAGGAATGCTTTAGATACATAAATATGTTGAGGGTCCAATGAGGAATGAGAAGTGTGCTTGTGAAAGTAAGTAATTTCATTCATGCTTAGACCATAGGTCATTCACATACAAAATTAATAAGAACAATATAAAAATGCAAAAATACAAAGGCACTACGTAAAACAAATAGCATCTAAATCTTGCATAAAAAAAAGAAAAAATTCAATACAGTTAAAACACATTGAATAAAAACAACAATACCCAGAGCAATCAACTGGAATATCAGTGATAAATCTTGCCTGAATGTTCATTGCTGCCAGGGCAAAATGAGAAATCTTGCAAGTTACTATGGCATCAGTATCAGGCAGGAGATAGAAATTATTTTCAGAGATAGTAGTAGAATGTAGATAAGACAAAATAGATCCCTGAAATGTGGTTCTTGGTTCTGAAAATAATGAACAGAAGAGCAAATAATGAGGCTAGTCCTCAATTTCTGAGGTCCCCCAAATACAGAAACAGAAGGCCAAAGGTGTGTGAGAATATCTGTCATCGATCATAGCTGTAGGCATTATTTGAAAATGAAGGGCTATAAAAGCATGCCTAAGTTTTGGGAATGTGAGCTTTACTATGTAGACAGCCCTTTGATGGTCAAATTTATAAAGTCTATGCCATTTTGAAAATTTAGAATTACTAACAACCTGTCTGTCCAGTTGGACACCATAGTTAAAATGAATTCACAAAGCTTCTCTTTTGAATTCAAGATAGAAAAATTGTCAAGTGGAACAACATATGATTCAAGCATCATGTGGTATCTTTGATACCACTTTAACTGCCATGGCTTTCCTTGGAAATCCTGGGGTCTGCAGTTTGGTCAGGTCCTTAGAATTCTCTGCTCCCAAAACCTAGAACCACAGCACTAGAACAGTCAAAAACAGAATTCCAAGCTTCTCACCAAACTACAAATTCCAGGATTCCATAGGATGGTGTCAAGATAATTAAAATGATTTTTGAATTGTTACAAATGTGTAGTCCTGGCCTATCTGAAGCTACTAGACCAGTGATGCCTGCCTTCACAAAACTGTGCAGTTTTCAATGTTTTTAGCATCCCAGGGTGAAGCAAGTAGCAACAACAATAAGGATTTTTTGTGGATTTAAACTGTGAAGGGTACAAGGCTGTGGCTTGTGCCTCGCAGGACTGACTCACTAAACTTTTGGCCTTTCCCCACCGGTTCAGACAGGAGTGTCACGGAAGAAGAGAAGAACACATAGGCTAGATCTTGGTTGGTGTTTCCCCTGCATTTCCCCAGAGTCCTGATGTCTTATGCTAACTTGCAATAGCTTATGTATGCAAGTGTCACTAGCCCAGGCCTGGAACAATTTTTACTAATCTATCAGCCCACACACTCCAACAAAATACAGAATCTACAAGCAGCAATACCTTTCTGGGACAACTCCAAAGCATAAAATACATTATGCGAGCTTTCAAAGCTTCACTGGCTTCCTCACCATACAAAGATATTATAAATCAGAAAGGAGAAAAATATTGATGATGGGTCATGGACCTACATTCTGTCTGAGATCAGGGGGTTGTTTAGACAATGAAAAAAGTCCTCAAGGAATGTGGGCAGAATACCTTTTGTCCAGATGAGCTCCTGCTGGGATTCACCATATTGGGAAGGAGGGAGGCTGAAAACTCCAAGTAGTTTGCGATCACAGCTTTTGCCATTTCTCGCAATCTTTTTTAGAAAATATGCAAAAATGTGCATAACAGCCTGTTTGAACAACCAATTCGAATTGGAACACATCCAGGACGTAAAAACATGATTGGTTGGACGTGCGCGGGGTGGACTTGCTGGGAATGAAGTGGCCAGAGCCACCATTGTTATTTTTCACAGACACTATTAAGTGCTATTTTTGAGTGACGGAGCAAAAAAAAAAAAAAAGTTTTTTAAGCAGAAGATTGCCCTTCTGTATCTCTCCTTTAACAAGGCAAAAAGGGGGGGGGTGGAGGGAGCTTTGGGGGAATAATAAGGCAGATAATTCACATCGCGGCCACCATCTTTTCTCATGGGCATGCTCTGTGTGAACTTCAAACTTGGAAAGCTTTCCATTACAGTGAACATGGGGACAAATGAACACTGCTGTGATAGTGAGGTAATGCACTATTTGCCGCAATTAATTCTCCTGTCTGACTGAGCCCATTTTCAGTTAAGATGGTATTGAGGGATTTCAATGCAGGCAGAGGCCACCCCCCTTAATGGCCATGTGAGGACTAGAGACAAAGAGCCATAAAAGAAAGGTAATAAAATTTCAACTCCATTAAGCAACAGAATAAGTAACTTCTCTTGAGATCCAGGTGTCCCCATCCTATGTGAAGCTAACTGCTCCTTTCTTAGGCAGAGAACATTGAATTTCTTAAGGAGTCTCTGTACTGTTACATCTGGAAAAACTTTTAAGTGCTGTATAGGCAAAACTTGCCAAATTGTATTTTTTCCTGGATTTCAGGGTACCAAAATTAGTTGGAGCAGAGGAATCCTAAACAAGAGAAACTGAAGGACTGGGAATTAACTCTTTTGAGGTTTTCTTCCTCCAACAAAGGTAAAACTCTTTTATTGGACTAAATTTTGGTCTAAAATTTGGACCTACTTCTTCCCTCCTCCATGGCTAACACAAGTTGAGGCAGAGTTAAGTTGGGGGAAAGGCACGGGCTTTCCTTCATACCATGGTCCCAACTTACACTGTAGCTGCTTTTAGTTTTAGGGTAAAAAATAAAAATGGGAGGGCACATCAAGAATCTCATCTAGGTTTTGCTTTGAGAGAGAGAAGTGATGGGTTGGAACTAGGGCTGATTCTTTTAGAAGGGGGCATCCAATACCTGAACACCTGTGCTATTTTACACAACAGTGATTGTCAGACTTACTGTACTTCAAGAAGAGTGTATCAATGTGAAGAATTTATTTCTGCTGGATAAGTATTTGAGATGGAGGAAGAACAAGTGAAAGATTGTATGATAAAACAGGCTAAGAATTTTGGCTACAATATACAGATGGAACAATGGCAAAGGATGTGGTCAAAAGGGGTTGAAATTTACATTGTGTTATAATCTTGAAGAGAACTTTTATAACATGATGTAGTGGTACATGACACCAGAGAAATGATCTAGAATGTATAAGAGTGTTTCAAATATATGTTGGAAATGCAAACAACACAAAAGGACATTTTACTATATGTGGTGGACATGTGAAAAGGCTAAAAAGTTCTGGGTTCAAATACATATTTTGATGCAGAGGATCTTAAAGGTTAATATTTTCCTTTTGGCACTTATGGATGAACAGCTGGAAAAGAGCCATGTGAGATTACTTCAGCATATGACCACAGCAGCAAGACCAAAGATGGAAGAATTCAATATTACCTGCTGGAGAGGAATGGTTGTTGAAACTGACTGACCTAGCTGAAATGGACAAACTATCTGATTTGATTAGAGAATTTTTTTTAAAAAAAGATCAGGACCCCTTATGGACTTTTTGCAGAAAAAATAAAATGACTTGATAATTTTTGGTTTTTATAATTAGTAGGATTTGGTTATCGGAGGAAGTGTATGATGCAGTTTTAGTGAGAGAAGTATAGATATATCTGATGTATGTATAACTGCCAAAGAGAAAGTCAAAACTCACTGTTCTTTCTGTCTACTTTTCTTCTTATATATTACTTTTCTCCTTTTTCCTTTCTCCGTTCTTTTAAAAAATATCTGTAATTTTTATTGTATTTTTAAAAACTTCAAATAAAATTTATATATATATATATATATATATATATATATATGAAAAAAGAAGAATGGTATCAACTTGTTTTTCAGGATCTCCAGAGACACAGTAGAGGATTTTCAGTTTACGCATGACACATATTCAATTCATGCATGCATACACACTGACATATTTGCAATGTACAGCCTCTTGCATTTTATTTTGGCCAGAGAAGACACTACCATGATGGTCTTTGGGAATAGAAAAACAGGGTACAAAAAATGGAGGGAGGGAGGGAGGGAGGAGTTCCTCTCTTCACTGCAGTTATCATGCTGAAGTATAGAAGATTAATACACACAAACTTTGAGAAAACACTAAAGCACAACAATAAAGACAGCATGCAGCAAAACATGCCTCTTCATCTTGCACTATAGCTTACCCTGTATGGAGCTTGCAATGGGAGTTTTCAAAAGCTCAATGTGAATGACTGGGGCAAACAGAGGTGTGTCCAACTCAGTATAGACCCACTGAGAGGCACCTGGCACAGCCTGGGGATGAACTAACCCAGGAGTAGCCAAAACAGCAGAACTGCACAGCAGAAAGGGCACAAAAACAAAGGCTTCAGCTAGCAACTGTTTCACTGCTCTGACCCACTTTCACACACAAAAAGACTTACAGGCAGTGAGGTTCATCCAAAGATATCTGGAGATCTTTATCTTCAGTTGCAGTGTAAACAAACACAGTATACACACAACAAACCTCATTAACAAACTCAACAGCAATATCTCCAACATCCACCAACACTCCTCTTTCTCCACAACACCAACCCACATACAATGCATCTTGTGCTTTGACTATATAGGCGTGTTTGATTGTCAGCCTTCTGCCTAGTCACAGCTGTGATCAAACCCACTTCAGCTGTGCTAGTCTGTAGTCTGTTGCTCCAACATTTGCACTTTTTGCACTTAAAGCAATAATACCCTGACAAGGAGTTGTGGCTCTCCTCAGCCCACATCCATGTTATTAAGGAATGAGATAGTTCACATTCATTTGCAAGCATGGAGTTGTGGCTATTCACCATCATGTATGCAAGGTTATTTTCAGTGGTTCATTGCCACTGGTTGAGAAAGCATGCATGCACGTATGTATTTTATCCTTTTGCACAGCTACACACAAGCTGTTTGGATCTGGAAGAATGTGAGGAGGTGCTGCTTAGTAACCAAAAAGGGTCTCTCTTGTTAATGCATCCTCTTGTCCAAAAGAGGTGCCACAGCCCCATGGCAGAGCACATACTCTACATACTTTGCACCCAGAAAATTCCAGGTTCAACTCCTGGCAGCTCCAACTAAAATGTGCTGTGAACATTTTCTTTGCACAAGATCTTGGAGAACCACTGCCAAAGCAGCGTAGGATAGGAGAGACCCAACTCAACATATAGCTGTACTTTCTCTACACCTTTCCCTGAATGTCATCTACTTTGCCCATACCTTCCCTCCAACTGGATACCCTTACATGTCACCTCTCTCTTTATATAAGGCTTCCTAACAAGGTCACTGCATAGTTATAACATAGACTTCCTTCTGTCTTCTGAAAGAGCTTACCTGAAGTCCTCCACTGATTGATAGTGGGCCCAGATATACATTGCAAAAAAAAGAAGAGGTAATGCATCACAACAAACAAATAAACACAAACAATAGGACAGCCATTTGCCTAATATGCACTTCCAAACTGATACGTATATATGTGCCTGCTCAGTCTGGTTTCCAAGTGCTTGGTAACTGCTGAAGGACAACTGTGAGGCCAATGACCCCATTCTCACGATCCTTTAAACTGCACTTGGACTGGCTAGCCCTTCAACAGAAGACTATCCTCTACAAAGAAGGGTAAATTGTCACTGTTAGGATCACTTAGTGTTTACTCACAGAGTGCAGCAGCCTACTATTGAGCCTGAGACTACTGGGAAGAAAAACCAAGTTGGACATTTTGGAAACACATTTATTTTTGTTTCCTATGTTTATTTCATTAATTGTCCCAACATCCTACTCTTCATCCTAAATGGTGGGTCACATCAAAATATAAAAAACATACATTTATACATATAGTCGGTCCTTCGACTCCATGAATTCAACCATCCATGGCTTGAAAATATTCATCATCATCATCATCATCCCAAAAAGCAAACCTTGATTTTGCCATTTTAAATAAGGGGTGCCATTTTACTATGCTATTGTATATAATGGGACTTGAGCTTCCATGGATTTTGGTATTCATGGGGGGGGGCGGTCTTGGAACCAAACCCCAGTGGATACCAAGGGCCCACTGTATATCACAACACACAATGAAAACAGCACAAATTCATAAAGAAGATTTCAACAGAAGTAACCATCACATACATTTGCTCATCAAAAGTTTATCCATGACAATGTTCTGCTTCTACCAGACCTTCCAGACTCACCCAAAATGAGCAATCTGAAAGAAGGGTAGAGGATGGGAACTCTTAGGCACCTTAGAGTCTCACCTACTGCAATGCTCGCCAGCTATAATTACAGCACGTCTCTGGTTTTGGCTTTGTTTATGCTCTACAAGATACACTGGAGTCACGCGAGCTTTCATGAGAAAAGAAGCTGCAGGCAGAAGTCACCGTAGCTCAGCATTGTTTCAGTGTGCAGAGGGGAATTCCAGAAGTGAGTTTATCAATGAGGGAAGAAGACCAACCTACTCAAAACTCTCTTGCCAGGGAAGGTTTTGAGTTACAAGTGTAAGGCACATGCACGCACCCATGACAAAACATGCTATGAATATGGGATAAAGTTGATGTGTTTATGAAGTATGCAAGTGAATTTCAGATATATAACATTTGATGAAAGGTAGCGTTGTGCAAGTGTACAAGAGAAAGAAGGTGGGAGGGACAGAAAATGATGGCTTTTGTAATACTAAAAGTAGCCAATAAACTGATTGCAATCTGGCCTGATCAATCAGGCTGACCAATTTCCTTACTTACTAACTACTATTTGGTACTGGCCTAAATACCCTAAAGGCAGCAGATCCCATCTGGTCGTGGAAGCTAAGCAGGTTCAGCCCTGGTTAGTACTTGGATGGGAGACTGCAAACAAGTATCAGGTGCTGTTGGATATATTTCAGAGGAAGGAACTGGCAAAGCCACCTCTGAGTATTCCGTGCCTATGAAAACCCTATAAATTTCATGAGGTCACCACAAGTTGACAGGCCATTTTGAAGGCACATGCACACACGCACACACATTTGGTATTGATCTATCGAAGCATTAAGGCAAGACTCAACATTTCAGTTTGCACATATCCAAATTTAAATGTGCAATGACCAACACTTCCTCTGTTTGGGAGAGGTGGGGGTTGTCTAAACGTGAAAAAAACTACTCATGGAATGCGAGGAGAATCCTACCTGTCCTAATGGCATCCCATGTGATATCACCCTATTATGAAGGAGGAGGGCAAAAAAGGCCAAAAAAAAACTTGTCAGAAAAGCCTTTGTGTTTTTTCTGGTCTTTTTTTTAAAACTACAAGGTGGGGCGCATTCTTGCTTGTTAGGACGAGTGAATCAATCTGATTCGCTTGCCCAAAGAAGAGGAAGCGCACCCCTGATTGGCCAGACAAAAACAGTGGGCAGGGCTTGCTAGCAAGACAGGCAGCCAACAGCCACCCCCCCCAAATGATTGGGGATGGGGGAAGCGGGAGTGCAGGTGTCATTCCCACCCCCACCCCTGCCACCGCCACCGCTCTCTCCTTCTCTTTTTCCTTCCACAGCTCCCTCCCCTCATCCTGTTGTAGCCTGCCCAGTTTCTCCTCCGCCGTGGAACTGAGGAAGGGGGAAGAGGGTAAAAAACAGAGGGGCGGGGTAAAAATAAATTTTATTATTTATTATTATTATTAAGAGCCCTCGCCCCTTCAGCTTCTCTGCTGTCTGCCTGCTCACTCCCATGGGGCTGAGGAAGAGGGGAAGAGGGCTCGCTCTCCCTCCTCTCCCTTCCTCAGATGTCATCTGGGACTCGAAGCTTATGGGGGCTGCTGGGGTTAAAAGTGACTTGCTTTTTCTGTGGGGCACTATGTTTTGGGGGGGCTTGTATAGACAAGCCTGTGGTTAGTCTTAGACAATTAAGATGCCTAAGAGTGTCTATCCACAGCCCCTCTTTCAAATGGGTCATCCCTGGAGGATTAGAAAGGTCTCAAAGGTCTTATAGTGCAACCCTTTTGTTCTAAACCAAATACTGCGATGGTTAACCTACCAAAGAATGCTGTAGTTGGTTTTGCTGAAATAGTAATCCAATGAAATGCCACCTTTATTAGGCAGAAGCAGTGGAACAAGCAGGGAGCTTTTGTAATCAGTCAACAAAATTGATCTCCCTGTTTCTTTAATGGGTCAACAGGAAGAAACAACCCAGGGCTTGTCTGCATGTGTAGCCTGGAGTATTCCAGCCCCAAGCCCATGGTGTTTCCTCCCCATTACCTGCCCTTCTGTTGCCACAATGGAAGGGTGTTCACACACCCGCAGCCCATACGCAAACCAACACTTCTCTTCCCTGAGCTGGGTTGAGTCTTCTGAGGCCAGGATTGAGGTTCCTGGCCATGGTCACATGGCTGGGTACCTCGTAGTAACCTCAGCATATGTGATGCGCATAACCCAGCTGGGAAATGGCTGTGCTAGGTACTGCATGAACCGCGTGTGTGGACCCCGCCATTGTGGTGACAGAACTGACCATTTTCTTCGGAAGAACTACAGCAAACTGAGGTTTTATTACCATGTATCTACTCTGTTTTAAGGGGTATTTGTCCTTCTTGCCAGGACTGCCCAGACATCATCCGGACTGCTGGGCATGGGAACAGTAGGAGGCCATTTCATTTGGCCCGTGCAGACAAGGCACAAAAGGCCACAACTGAGCTGTAGAGGCTGCTTCCACTCTAGGTAATCAATCGGGAATCACCATATTTCATTCACTCATATTTTACCAAGGGTCCAAACAGTGTCACCATCCATTTCTAATTTCTTGAATTTTCCCAGTGCTTATTCCGTAATTTCTTCAGATCTCAGAAAGTCTGGTGTTTCTTCAAGCAAATGGAACAGCAGTGCAATCTCCATAGGTACAGATGCCCTTCACACTACATTTCTGTCTTTGTGTTACACTTCTGTGCGGTGTAGTTTTGATGTAGGCAGTGATGTGGCAGGCAGGCAAACCACTCAAACAATTCATGATGGCCTTTGCAGTGGGCTCCATTTTATAAGCTCATTCATTTTTCAAATAAATATTTAGTTAGAATGGAAATGTTTTTCTCTGTTAAAATAATAATAATAATAATAATAATAATAATATCATCATCATCATCATCACCATCATCTTATAGTAGCAGGGATACTGTTGTTTGTTTCAGCTACAGAAGAGCACCCAGTTTTGTCAGCCCTCAGCTATAGTCTGAAACAGCCTAGATAGGGATTTCCCTAGTGATTCAAATTATAAATGTATTAAATATAGGGACGAGACCTAACTATTAGAAGGAATTATCAAAGTGTCCAAGCGTCAGTGATCGTTACAGCTTAAAATAAGGGGTACACTGCATCCATATTGTCTTTTTTGTGTGGCATATTCTGAAATGAGAATATGCATGATGTTTTGTTGAGTTGGAACATTCTGGAAGAAATGTGTTCTAAAATACAAGCCTTGTGGCTGCCGTACTGTTGGCCAACACAAATCCAAATGCTTTCCAAATATATTTATTTATTCTCTCTCTCCCCCACCAACCTTATCCTCACAATTTTGAAAAGATCACTGTTAGGTTTCCTCTCACATTCCTCAGATTTATGGGGTCCAGTTCATACACAAATATTCTCAAAGAAAGATTGCAGCATTCATTGTTGTCTTTTCCACAGTCTTTAACACCTGAAATGGCCCCTCTCCTTTTCTTTACTAACTGAATGAACTGAAGGCACATGGCACACTTCTCTGCTGAAGCTAAGCAGGTCTAGTCCTGTAAGCTGCCAGGAGAGGAGACTGCCTAGGAACCATTGGTAAGCCTGTTGGAGATAGAGCATTCTTCCTACACCCGCCCCCATTTGCTAAGTTTAGGGAACTCCTTGCATGCTTAAGTTCCTACCCCTTTTCCTCAATTTATCTTAGTTATTTTGTAGCTCATGGAAACTATATGATATGGGGTGACCTGTTAAGTCATCCATCACATGACCTCCTGATTTAAATATTTTATTGCTCTTTGTGTTCCCTCTTCTTAGAGAAGCCTCAGCACGAGGTTCACTCTTTTCCACCATCTTCTCTCTTTACATGCACCTCACTAAGTATGCATGAAGAAGAGAATTTAAGCTCTTCCTAACCTGCATTCACCTTTTTTTGAAGAATAAAGAAATATGGATACTTACTGGAAATAATACTAGGGAATCCTGATTTGTTTATCCTATCCTAACCTGAATCCTTTGGATTGGGTGAGTTTTACCCTGAAGCCTTTTAGTTAGTTACCTTTGCTTTTGAATATGTAGATTGCAAGACTTTTTAGTAAATGCATTGATATTCTCTTTAAAGCAAAGTTTCTCTTTGTCTTTATTTTGTTTGAGTGGCTTTAATGACTGAGTGATTTAGAGTACTTACCAATACAAATTGAGTGTGGTTCGCTTTGTGTCCCTGCTTAACTCTGCTTTGTCAACCAAAACTTTTCTCAAGAAAATATTTCCAAAGGGCTTGCTCCCTGGGATCTTTAATAAATTTTAATTTTTTTTATGCTCATACACCCCAACAAAGCCTGTCCGGCTTGAGGGAAAACAAGGTGGGGGGACATTTAGCACCAGCCCCCTGTAAGGAAAGACGTCTCCAGGGGTTTAGTGAAGGAGAGGGTAAAATGAGGGCACAGCCTCCTCAAATAAGAACTACACCCTCCCAAGGAAATGTTCCTTCCACCCCAAAATTCCTACCATTGCAGACAGTGAAACACCAAAAATCCTCCAGACATAGAACTCTTCTGTTTGCTCTATTTGTATTATCTTGGTTACTTTACCAGATCCTTTTATTTGGATGCCTAAACACTTATTTTTACATGCTCAGCTGAAGTTTTACATTACTGCAATGCTCAAAATTTGGAGGCTGAAGGAAAATATCATTTGGCGGATGGGGCAGAATTCTTATTGGGTGACAATGCCCTCCTCTTGTTCCTTTCTGTTGCATCCATAAGCCTCTTCATCTTACTCTCTCTTTCTCTCTCTCTGGCTTCTCTTCGCAAACGAAGATTCAGGAAGGACTCATCCCGCGCTTTCTGCAAGCGCACTGATGACTAAAACGGCCAATCCGAGATAGACAAGTCCGGTTGCAGAAAGCACAGCAGAAAGTTTCCTTGGGTGATGTTTCTGGGTTGTGATTTTTTCTGCGTTGTCGTTTCTCTTCAAGACTTGTTCGGCGTGAGTTCTCAAATAAGGCTGCAACATTGTGGATAGTGTGTCTCCATACCTCCCGATGTGAGGCCAGGGCAGACCATTGTTGGTGATCAATTTGGCCGAGCCTGAGGTATTGTTTCAAGGAGTCCTTGTATCACATTTTTTGAGCGCCCCTCTTACGCTAACCCGTGGTGAGTTCACCGTAGAATACTATTTTGGGGAGGCGATGGTCCTCCATCCTAGAAACATTCCCTGCCCAGCACAGCTGTGTTTTCAATATCATGGCCTCAATGCTGGTGATCCCTGCTTGCTCAAGGACAGCAACATTCGTCACATAGTCAGTCCAGTGTATATTTAGGATTGTGCATAAACAGTGCTGATGGAAGCGTTCGAGGAGTCGTAAGTGGTGGCGATAGGTGACCCATGTTTCAGACCCATAAAGGAGAATGGACAGTACAATGGCTCTATACACACTGATCTTAAACACTCAAATAATTCTATTTGATTTCTTGACCACAGCTTTCATCCTGTCAGGAAAAGAAAGTGCAGTTGGCAAGAAGTGTGAATGGATGGATGATATTTAAGATGCCATTTAGTGGCTGTCTCAGACAGTACGGAAGGAGTGGCAATCAAAGTGGACACTGGCAGGAAAAACAACACCACCAAAAACACAAACACAAAAGAATATCAAAATAAATGTGGAGTCAGGGAAGTTAGGTATTCTGCCAATGAAGAAAAGGTGAAAACATGTTGAAACCACAGAGAAGCTAACTGAAGGGTGGTGAACTTTATTAGCTTCTTGGGAAATATTTATTGTGAGACATTTGGATTTTTTTTAAAAGTGTGCTACTCATTTCTGCTATTATTGCTGCTAAACAATGATACAGTAATAATTACATGGTACTAAACAACTTTAAAGGGCTTAATAGCAAAGCCAAAGTAAGTGTTGCATTGAGAGATCAGTGAACAGAGGGCTTGTGGTTTGTTTTTACATCAGTAGTAACTATGGAAGGAGGCACACAATTTGTTTCAGGGCTACAGTACTGAAAAAGGAGAGTTTACACTGGGGTGGGAATCAAGTGGCCCTATAGATCTTTTGGGATTTAAAAAGCCTAGCAGAATAGCCAATGGTGATGAGAGATGGGAGTTAAAACAAGAGAAGAGTTGCAGCATCCAATGCAGCCAAACCTCATTACATAGATTGTTAGATACCACATTTTAAGGACAACACTTCTAAACCTGGCAGTTTTCAGGTGTGTTGGAATATAATCCCCACCCACTCACCCCAGCCAGCAATCTGACTGTAGGATTTGTACACATCTGGAAAGGGACAGGTTTGCAGAGGCAGCTTAAACTCCTCAAAGAGCATTTTTGAAGGTGCTAATGCACCACTTGGGAGCAATGGTATCAACCAAAACACTACCTGTCATTTTTTCCTGTTAAGAACAGTACTATGGTTGCTGGCAGTAACAGCAATGGCTAACAGAACACTAATCTGACATGTTAAAAATCCTCCCTACCCAACTGTAACACAAACAGATTAGATTTTTAATCTTACTTTCTTTAATAAAATGTGTTGAACCTTTTCCAGTAATGTTCCTATCTCTGGATGTGACCCTAGTCATTCCCAACAGCAAAGCTATGGTGCAGAAACAAGGGAGAGGGCTACTGATAAAAACTTGTACAGTTTATCTGACAGCCCAGAAATCCTGTGTGTGTGTGTGCCTTTAAGTTGCCTGTCAATTTATGGCAACCCCATGTTTGATCCACTGCATCTGCCTAAGAAAGGTGGCATTTCATGGGATTACTATTTTAGCAAAAGCAACCACAGCATTCTTTGCCAGGTTAGCCATGGCAGTATTTGGTTTAGAACAAAAGGGTTGCACTATAAGACCTCTGAGACCTTTCTAACTCTCCAGGGATGACCCATTTGAAAGAGGGGCTGTGGACAGACACTCTTAAACATCTTAAATGTCTAAGAATAACCACCTCCCCCAAATAGAAGAAGTGTTGGTCATTACAGATTTAAATTAGAGTATGTGCAAACTTAAATGTTCAATCTTATCTTTATGCTTGGATAGACCAATACCAAATGTGTGTGTGAGCGCACGTGCTTGTGTGCACGTGTGCCTTCAAGTGGCCTGTCAACTTGTGGTGACCCCATGAATTTCATAGGCTTTTCTTAGGCACTGAATACTCAGAAGTAGTTTTGCCAGCTCCTCCCTCTGAAATGTAGCCTACAGCAGTTGGTGTTTGTTGGCAGTCTCCCATCCAAGTATTAACCAGGGCCAACCCTGCTTAGCCAGGGCCAACCCTGCTTTAGGGTATTTAGGGCTTACCCCCAGCAACCACACCATTGTACAATAGCAGTGTCACTACTATTCCCATGCATAAGTTGAACTCATCATTCTGTGTTGAAGGCAGGAATTCCGTGACAACTTCACAGAACCAGTCAAAAGCTCCACTTCACACATGATACATAAGCAAGCTATCAAGAAGAATCTACAGCATCTCTTGTGTTGGAGACCCTCCTAAACAAGGCACTGGAACTGTTTTTACAGTGTAGAGATGTGTGTGCCCGCATGCACGTGCATGTGTGTGGTGGAGGAGTCTTAACATTGGCAAACAGGTTGTTATGAATTTTGCCTACTAGCAGCTACTTACAGGGGGAGGACAAATTACTTTTCCTTTCCATTATCACGGAATCATCTTTAAATGTGAAGACTCTTACAAGCACAATGTGAACTGAGAAGTTCTCTCCATGTGTTGAATGCATCTTACTCCCAAGTAAATGTGCACAGGATAGATTGCAGGCAGCCTTTATTATTCCTGAGATGGCTGAAAGACAATAGCTGTCTTAATATTTCTTAGTGCTTGATCATTTAGTACACTTCTGATTGATAATTCCTGAGAAGGATCAATTACATAAGAATCTTGGTGGTCTAATTTTGCCAGATAATTTGGGGGTGGGGTGGGGTGGGGTCAGTCCACATAGTCTAGTCTTAGAGGAGGCTCAACCCCACTCCTGCTTCTTCATTCCAGGACCCATGCCCATGACTTAGGACTTTATCAGACTAGTGTCTAAAAATGCTGTAATTCCACTATTGAGAAAAGCTAAAACATAGTGGCATGATTACAGTAATTATTGCATGTTGCTGTAATCAGACAATACTATTCCATAATCACGCAATACTACCGCCACAGAACCACTGCATGACCACAACTAACAGTTTAAGAATAGGATTTTACTTCCGTGATTTTGTATGGGCAAGATTTCGGCTGTTCTCACGAGAAGATGTGACTGTTAAAACACCAAAAGCATATAAATAACGAAAGAAATTAACAAATAAACACTTAAACATAAAAACGTACCAAGTAAAGGTGACAGTTCATTAAAAGAGCATCCTGTGTGCCCTGTGTTCTCATTGGGAAAGGGGAGAGGGAAAAAAGGACCACCCATTCACTCTGTAATCACGTGATTGCAGAGGGATGTGATTTCGCACGCTCATTAATACCACAAAAAGAGCAATATTGAGGGCTATTCACACATTTTCCCGTCAATGAAAAGTGATGAGCAATTAACGGGTGGAGCACACATTGACCATGGGAGGAGGAGGAGGAGGAGGAGGACGATGTTGTGAGATAACGGAATCACATTTGTGGTACTGTCGCACTGTAATTCCGTGATTACAGCCCCATCTGATAAAGTCCTTAGTTCCTTAGGACAGCAGCAGCTGACATCTTCAGCTACAGGCTCAAGGGCTTCCCTCAGATCAGGGTTTGAACCATTGAGAAATTGGAACATAGTCAGTGTCAGCCTGCAAACAATTTGCAATAGGGAAGCTGCTGGAGACAGGCAGAAAAAGAAGGAACCCAGAGCTTAGAAAATGATTTTTTTAAAGGAAATACTTCCAGTTAGCATTCTAAAATGTGTCCCCACACCAAATTAAGTTCCTTTGTTATAGATTTTTGAATGCAATCCTTTACTTTCATGTTGTTTAAAATTAACTAACAGTTACTTTTGTAAAAGCAATCCTGACAATGCTACAAACTCCTGGCCTGTGGTGTATAAACACACCTAACCATGTTTTCTCCTGCCACAGGCCTGGCGAAGACCTTTTGCCCCAAACAGGCAGTGACCAGAAATCACTTCCAGTTTTAAAAAAGCCCCTTGAGGCACTTTGAAGGAAAAATTCAGAAAGGGGAGGGTCAGGGGTCCTTCAGGACTACAAAACTGGCCTCTGGGCTACATGGAGCCTACTTTCCCCCACCTTGAGGTAGCAGGGCTAGGAAAGAACTAGACAGTGGCTGCCATTGTTGCTAATACTGGAGGAACAAATAATCAGTACTCAGCTTCACAGATTTAATTTGGACTATAACACAGGTAAACAATAACAGATATCTAATGTCCTGTTGGGAGTCGGGGTTACATTATGGTAAGCAAATGGAATGGCTGATCAACACATGTCACTCCAGAGTGAGCCATTTCATGTTGATGGTGTGGTCTTTCTTGCAAATGAAAAATATTGAGTAGACAGACTATGGACATTTTCAGACACGTCTTACCGTGCAAGAAGACTCCGGGAGATGTATGCGGCTATCCCACAGCAGGGAGTCCTTTTCAGACACTGCTGTCCCTCTTGCAGCATCGTCTGTGACAGTTCCGGGTCCCATTTTTTACTCATAGAAGTTGTCCATGATTTAAAAATGGTGCGGTTGCTGTAGATGGGACCCAGAACTGTCACGGACGATGCCACGAGACGGACGGCAGCATCCGAAAAATGACCCCCTGCTGCAGGATAGCCGCATACCTCTCCCGGAGTCTTCTTGCATGGTAAGATGTGTCTGAAAATGTCCTATGAGTCTGGCTCAATATAAGGCAACCTCCTAACATCTTATCACTTGCTATCTTATAATCATAATGTAAATTTCAGTAATTATGTCTTGGGTATTAAAAAGGAAGAATTAACCACAAGTATCTATTTGTAACCAGTTACATCCAAGGTCTGGAAGTGCTGTTTCAATAATAACAGCCACTCAGATTCATAGACAAGCAATCCCTGCTGAAGTCGAAGGCTTTCATGGCCAGCATCCATAGATTTTCCTTGTTTTTTTCCCGGGCTGTGAGGCCATGTTCTGGAATAGTTTCTTTCTGACGTTTCGCCTGCATCTGTGTCTGGCATCTTCTCTGAAGAAACTATTCCAGAACACGGCCTCACAGCCCAGAAAAAAACCCAAGGAAAATCTATCAATCCCTTCTGAAATTTCTGCTTCTTCACAATCCGTAAAGGGGAGGAACCCTGTCCCTTATTTCACCTGCCAACCCTATGTCCAGGAGTCATACTTAAAAGCATAGTCTTTCCCTCCTGATAAGGCTTTCCTTTTGCTTACCCTGGTTTGTTCCTGCAGCCCCTGTTGCAACAGTGGAGAGGAGATTCCTAGTGAACGCTTGGGCCTAGAGCTTAGCATCTGACCACCTGCATGGACTCTGAGGGATGGCCAGTGGCCTTCTGCATCTGTTGTTGCCTTGGCTGTCTGTTCATGCCAAGTGTTCCCTTTCATCAAGATTCCCTGCCACCAGAGATCACATTTGGGTGTCCCTTGACATCTAGAGGAATGATAGGGAATTTGTGACTCTCTGAATGTTTGTTGCTTGGCTGCACTGCCAGTGGCTAGGACTGATAGAAGTTTCAGTCCAACAAGAGCTGGGCCACACTACTTCTCTAGACCAGGAGGCAGAACGATGTAGACCAAGTCTGCTCAAACTGGTGGTTCTTGGACTGGGGCCAGTCTGTGAGCCATTGGCAGCTAGTCCTCAGTGAGTTTCCAGAAAAAAGAAAAGTTGTAGCCAGTGGACATAAATATGGTACCAGTGCCTGTACGCAGAAGAAGACATTGCTGGTCCTCCATATTGGAAGCATGGCTGTAGACTCAGACTTGTTGGGAACTATATAATCCTGTGCTTCGTAAGTTACAAAATTGTTCTCCAGTATCAGACTGAAGACACCAAGGACATTATCGGATTACCCCCCATTAATGTTCTTTTGCCAGCATATTTTGTGGTGGTTTTATGCTGGCAAAAGAACTCCTTTACCAGACCTACCTCCAGCAGCACCAAAAAGGCATTAATGGAGCATGAACAGGGCTCTTTTTACTTCCGGGTTCCAAATCTCAGTGATTCTCGTGAGAAGACACGAGCACAGCAAATTCAAACATGAAAGCAAGACAAAGACATAAAACGTAGACACAAGCACAGAAGCACACTTTAAAAGTCCTAAGTACACCATGGGGTTCATAAAAAGAGCATTTTCCTTACCTGGCTATCACAATCTCACCTGGAAGTGTTCTGACAATTAAAGCTGTATTCCCGTGAGCACAATGGTGCAAGGTTTCAAATGCTGGCAATGCTGGCAAGAAAGTGCCAGGGGAGATCTATTGACGGCTTGGTCTGTCTATAGAAAGGAATGGCTTTTTGACAAGACATGATTGCGAAAGGTCAGCATCGTATGGTATGCACGCCCTTTCACAATCATTAGGTGTCATTATGATGCCATATTTGCCGCATCTGATAAATTCCCAAGAGATGTAGTAACTGAGGCAGTCATTTTGCCCACTCTAATTCTGCCAGGGGACATTTATACTAGTTCCCTCCCCTGTGGAAATAATGGCATATTATCATTTGGTGGTGGGACCAACATTTGAGTCATCATAATATTCTCTATAAGCTCCTCTCTTCCTCTGCTATGGTAACTTTCCCCAATTTGGCTCCTTATATCTGCCTTCTGTACTGCAAATGCAGTGGTAATGTCATGGCTGGCAGAAATCCACAATGCAGGCGTAACACTGTATTTGACTGGTACAGTGGAATTTATCCCTGCCCAGTGGCTGTGATTCAAGTATAGGATCACACTGTACATGCCCTTCACAGGATGCAGCCGCCCAGCAGCCACCATCCTGTTTCCCACAGAGCCTCCTCGCTTTATGATGGGTTGCCCCAGGAGCTGTACCAACCACAAAACAGCACGATGAACTGGAGCAGCCTGCTGGGAATGAGTAGGCAAGAGAAGGCTCGGCAAGTCTGTTTTTATCAGTGAAATATGCAGGCAAGGGACGCTCATGTTTGTTGCCTCAACATAAAAATAGATGCACCTATTTTCTTGTTAAATAGAATACCACTGGAGGGTCCTGAAGACCTGCAGAGAGAGGGGGGCAACACTGTACACACCCATCGTAGCAGAGATCCTGGGTAACAAATGCAATTGTGTGACAGCACTTTGAGGAATGCAGACGTTAAATCTCATGTTCTGTTCTTCTGCAACTGATGGCTATTGCTCACCTTTGGATCTCTGTCTAACAATGTGTGCTCCTCCATGTATCTTGACTACCCACAGTGTATTCTAGCCTAGTGCTTTCCAGAAAACTCAGAGTGTCCTCTCTGGCCCTTTCAAACATGGGGCGACTTTCCTTCTGGGGTGGAAGGAGAGCCTGCCTTGCCAACTGCGTCTTGTGGCCTACATTGCTTCACCTTCTCCACTCCTTCCAGCGCTGTGCAGCAGCAGCAGAAGCAGCCAGCCAGTTGAAACTTGTCTCCCATTCCCTCTGCTCTGCCCCTCCTCCCTCTTTCCCTAATTAAACTGCAGGTGAACCCGCCAGGGACTGGCAACATGCCAGACCTTCAGCTCTTGCCTGCAGATTGCAACTTGCCTCCCTCCATCTTCCAAAGTAGCAGCCCCCCCCCAGCTTCCCCTTCCAACCTTGCTCACTCTAGCTGCAGGGGGCTGCATTGTGGAGAGAGACAACAGGCTCCTCTGGAGGTATGTGCCACCCAAAGAACATTGTTCATTAGATATCCCTAATACTTAACACGGAAATGTGCAGTTTCCCCTGCATCATAACAGACCAGAGATATGGGTACCCCCACCCCCATTCTTCAAATACAGACTGAGATATGGGTACCCCCCACCCCCATTCTACAGATACAAACAGAGGCCAAATCCACACTACACAAATTATCCAGCTTGAAACTAGATTTGGCATGGCTCCTTCCTATGGAATCCTGGGATTTGTAGTTTGGAGAGTCACGAGCACTCTTTGGCAGAGAAGGCTAAAAACTTTGTAAAACTACAAATCCCAGGATCCAATAGGAAGGAGCCCTGGGAGTAAAAATGAAATGGACAGATATAGGATGGGTGACACTTGGCTTGAGGGCAGTACATGCGAAAGGGATCTAGGAGTCTTAGTGGACTACAAACTGAACATGAGTCAGCAGTGTGATCCAGCAGCCAGAAAAGCCAATGCGATTCTAGGCTGCATCAATAGAAGTATAGTGTCTACATCAAGAGAAGTAATGGTGCCACTCTATTCTGCTTTGGTCAGACCTCACCTGGAATACTGTGTCCAGTTCAGGACACCACAGTTCAGGAAGGATATTGAGAAGCTGGAACATGTCCAGAGGAGGGCGACCAGGATGGTGGGAATTCTGGAAACCATGCCCTATGAGGAGCGGTTTATGGAGCTAGGCATGTTTAGTCTGGAGAAGAGAAGGTTGAGAGGTGACATGATAGCCAGGTTTAAATATTTGAAGGGATCTCATACTGAGGATGGAGCAAGCTTGTTTTTTGCTGACTAGGACATAGCAATGGACTCAAACTCCAGGAAAAGAGATTCCACCTAAACATTAGGAAGAACTTCCTGACAGTAAGAGCTGTTCGGAAGTGGAATACACTGCCTCATAGTGTGGTGGAGTCTCCTTCTTTGGAGGTTTCTAAAGAGGCTGGATGGCCATCTGTTGGGAATGATTTGATTGTGTATTCCTGCATGGCAGGAGGTTGGGCTGCATGGCCCTTGTGGTCTCTTCCAATATGATTCTAAATAATCCAGTTTCAAACTGGATTATTTAGTGTAGTGTGGATTTGGTCAGAGATGCTAAGAAATAGTGAAGCCCACAAGGTTACAACATGGACCCATGGCTTGGCAGAGGTTTGAAAATCCCAGGACAGCAACAGCACAAACAAATAAATAAGCTAGCTAGCCAGCTAAACCATGCTAAACAAGTTCTGGTTAAATAATGAGCCTTTCACTGAAGCATTTGCAGGAGTTCATGATCTCAGCCTGCTATAATATGCACTCTCTCTCATCTGACAGCATTGACAAAAAATCAAGTTCTTAGATAATAAAGTTATAATAGAAGATGTATATGTCAGGCTGCGCTCAACAAACTACTGGGGTAGAGCAGAGGACAACTATGAGTAGCGCTGGGGCTAATAATGCATCTGGACATAAGCCGAAAGGAAGTTCAGCTATTGCCATGCTCTAAGGTACAAAGAAAGTCCGAAGCTGCAGAACTCATATTATAGGAATATGGAATGTGAGAAGCATGAATCAAGAGAAGCTAGACATAGTAAAACAAGAAATGGAATGTGTAAACATTGCAATACTTGGAGTGAGTGAGCTACAGTGGACAGGAATGGGACATTTTGAGTGAGATAATTACACAGTGTTTTACTCAGGAAATGAAAAGATAAGAAGAAATAGGGTGGCATTTATAGTGAGGAGAGATGTAGCAAAAGCAGTCAAAGTATATAGAGTTATCCCTTCATATTCGCTGGGGTTTGGTTCCAGGACCCCCCGTGGATACCAAAATCCATAAATATTCAAGTCCCATTATATGCAATGGCATAGTAAAATGGTGTCCCTTATATAAGATGGCAAAATCAAGGTTTGCTTTTTGGGTTATTATTTTTTAAAGAATATTTTCAACCCATGAATACTTAAATCCATGGATACAGAGGGACAACTGCAGTGCAAAGTCTAGCTGAATCATGCCCTGTGCATCATTAAAGCTGGTGTCACCTGTTCGTCCGATGGTGTCACCTGGTGCGGTTCAGCCTCTCCACACACCCCTAGTGCTGCCACTGATCATGCCAATAAAGAGTTTATCAGATGCAGCAAAAACCACTTTAGAAGATCAGTAGAAGAACAGGAAGGAGCGACCTGACCAGACATCATTGTCCTTCAGCGTTCCGGGGTTGTAGTGCAGGCATCAGTAAGGCATCCCTTTTTATTAATGGCTTCTCCCCATCAATGCAAAAGAGAAGCCTCATCTGCGGCAATGCTATGCCACTGGAACAGCAGAAGGACACGGGCATCTGGCAAGGTCACCCTTTATGTTCTTGTAGTGATCTTATGATGCAGTTGGGAACACGATTTTTTTGATGCGTTCCCCTGTGTCTGATAATCTCTTAAGACTTCAGAGAAAATTCATTAATATAACCACAATCCAAGTTTATGCACCAACCACAGAGGCAAAAGAAGAAGACATGGAAAGATTCTATGTGGGAGTTCAAGAGGAAATTGATCACACTCCAACACGGGACTTCTTGTTTATCATAGGTGACTGGAATGCAAAAATAGGAAACATAACAGAATCAAACATTACAGGAAAATTTGGTCTAGGGTCAAGAAATTGTTGAGGAATTAGAGTGTCCCTGGGTGTTAGCCCCCATTTTTTTGGAAATTCTATGAAGTTAAAATTGTTAAGAGTTAACTTTCCTCTAACAGAGCAGCAGTTTAAGAAGGTGTGACTCAGAAACAAAAAAAAGGAAGGCATCTTCAAGTTAAACAACTTAAAACTTTACTTATGGCTATGCATGGAGAGCCTAAATCCTAACTAAATTAATGAACAGGTTTGGGTAAAAGAGAGAGGGGCTCCATCTTGACTCACTAGCTCAAGGAGTAGAGAAAACATGGCTGCTGAAGAAGAAGGTAAGAGAAAAAAGCATGGTAACTACAGGAGCTGAGAAGGGACAAATTTCTATATGACCAAGACCAACTCTATGATTCTATGATTCTATGAAGTGCCCTAGGTCATATGGTCTTGTTGCTAAGTTGAAAAGTATGAGAGAAAAAAAGATTTCAACATGGAGGGAATTCTGCCCTACCTATTACATTCTTGCCCTAATGGCAACAGTGTGTGCATGGGGTTGTGCTGAATTTTTACAACAGAAATGAGGCAGGTGAACAACTGACTGAATTTTGTGAGGCCAGCAATTTGTTTATTGCAAACACGTTCTTCAAACAACTCAAGAAGTGATTGTATACATTGATATCCCACCTGATGGCCAAACATAGAAATCAAATAGACTAAATAATTGGAAACAGAAGATGGAGAAGCTCCATTCTTTCCACAAAAACAAGACCAGAAGCAGATTGTGGCACAGATCATGAACTACTAATAGCAAAAGTTAGAGTAAAGCTGAAGAAGAACACAAAACTAACCATCATGTCGAATATATAACCTGAAGAATGTCCCTGAAAAATTTAAAGACAAGGTGAAAAATAGATTTGTACTATTAAGCCTAATTGAATGGGAGCCAAAAGAACTCTGGACTGAAGCCAGAGACATTGTCAGAGAGGAATTTTAAAAAACCCACTCACTGTAGCCAAAAAGAAAGGTAAGCCTTAATGGATGACAGATGAAACTCTTTAAGCAATCAAGGACAGATGAGAAGCAAAAGTGAAATAGAACTAGAACACTGAATGCAACTATTCAATGACTTGTGTGCAGGGATGAAGAGAACTACTAAAATAATCAATGCAGAAAAATAGAAGTTGACAACAAAAAAGGAAGAAAAGAGGCCTCTTCCACAAGATTGGAGAAATCGAAGGGAATAAACCAAGAGTGGGGATGCTCTATGACCCGCAATGAAACACATTACACACAAAGTAGAAATAAAAAGATGATGGGAAAAAATACATGGGAGAACTAGTTCTAACTAAAATCAGTCAACAAATATAGAAAGAAACACAATGGCCCAGGGTCTGGAAATGCTCAATATACATTTCAATCCCCAAGAAAGGGGACACCAGGAATTGTGGTAATCTCAGGACAACTGCATTAATTTTCCATGTAAGCAAAGTGATGCTCAAAATTTTACAACAAAGATATATGGAGCAAGAAATGTCAGAAAGCTGGTTGCAGGAAAGGAAGAGGCATTAGGGATAATTTTGCAAACATATATTGGCTAATAGAACACATGAAAGAATTTCAAAACAAAACAAAATGAGCCTGTGCTTTATAGACTATAGCAAAGCCTTTGATTGTATAGATCATGAAAAGCTATGGATTGATCTTAAAGAAATGGGTGTGCCACAACATTTGATTGTCCTGATGCATAACCTGTACTCAGGACAAGAGGCTACTGTTAGGACTGAATATGGAGAAACGGAATGGTTTCCAATTGGCAAGGGGGTCAAGCAAGCCTGCATCTTATCACGCTTAGATTGTTTAGATAGTATGCCAAAAATATAATATGTATTGTAATCATATGTATCATATGTAAAGCAGGGCTAGATCTGGAGGAAGGAGGTATGAAAACTGGAGGAAGGAGCATCAATCATCTAAGATATGCAGATGACATCATATAAGTAGCAGACAATAGCAAAGACTTGGAACGATTACTGAAGAAAGTCAAACAAGAAAGTGCAAAGACGGGTGTACAATTGAACATTAGGAAAACAAAAATAATGACCACAGATGAATTACATAACTTTAAAGCAGATGACAATGGCACTGAAGTAGTTAAAGATTTCCCACACCTTAGCAAAATCATTAATCAGAGTGGAGGCTGCAGCCAAGAAATCAGAAGAAAACTAGGAATGGAAAGGGCAGTCATGAAGGAACTAGGCAAGATTCTGAAGTGTAAAGATAAATAACTGAATACTAAAGTTAGGATGGTCCTTACCATTGTATTCCCCAATTCTATGTATGGTTGTGAAAGCTGAACAGTGAAGAAAGCTGACAGGAAGAAAATAAACTTATTTGAGATGTGGTGCTGGAGAAGAGTTCTGCAGATACTGTGGACTTCTAAAAAGACAAATCAATGGGCCCTAGAGCAAATCAGGCCTTAACTTAATAATGCTTGGTAAAGTGGAAGGCAGTAGGAAAAGAGGAAGGCCGCATTCCAGATGGCCAGGCTCAATCAAGAAAGCCATGGTCCTGAGTCTGCAATACCTGAGCAGGGCTGATGAGGATAGGGTGACTTGGAGTCCTCTCATTCGTGGGGTTGTCATCAGTTGAAGTCAACTTGAAGGCAGTTAACAACAACATGCTTTGATTTGCCATATACTCAGTAGCTGGAACCAGATCTTTGACAAGTTACTTTCTTTAGGCTAGAATGTATCTCCTCCAGCCACATGGCCATTGACCCTGGTATCTAGGCAATTCTAAAAACTATAATCCTACCAATTCAGTTTTCCAAGCTCTGAAACAGACAGGGAAAGTGGTGTGTCAGATCCCTGCTGATGGGCAAATATAGTCATCTGAGGCCAGTGCAAGTATTGATACTTTGATTCTGGACTTTGAGAGAGCCCACAAAAAGTTGTTCTGTTCTATCTATCTATCTATCTATCTATCTATCTGCATTTCACTACAACTCTTTTAAAGAGTGAGAGAGAGAGTGAGAGGAGGAAAAAAGGAGGAGACATTTTTGTTCCAATATGCCTTGGAACTGAAAAGAAACCTTCTCCAGGATGAAATAAAATGTTGCAACTGGTGGTGGCAATTGGCTGGTAGTCTGGGACAAAAGAAATATTGTTTGCATATTTTAACATACCCCAAGAACTACAGCAACATATGCCACAACCTCACAATTCATTTGCCCCATCTCAACGCACCTCTTAAGGAGCATTAATCATTGCAATAAGCGCCCCTGAGGCTGAGAGGGAAGGAGACAAACATGTCATTCTTAAGAATGTACATTGTATAATTGAATAACTGGAAAGAACCATAATGTGTACAGGTGGAAGTATAATAAAGTGGATTGCTTCAGTTGATCTTGACTTTTACACCTAAGTATTGAAAAATTTATTCTTTTGCTATTCCAGCTAAACCTGTGTCAGCCCGCTCTCCTGCTAAGGAGCTTCACAGCAACATGTTGTAGAATGTAACAAGAGATCTATATTAAGAGGAGAGTTGGGGAGCATTACTTTTTTGTATTACAAACGTTTTGAAGCCCTGATTCAATTATGGTATGTTCCCTCAGGTTGCCAAAGTACTCCAAGCTGTGACTCTCCTCTGATTGCATTTCTTTGGGAGCACATGGTTGTCTACAGACTGTGAGACAAGGTGCACCTAGACATTATAAGCTGTATTCCCATGCTATAACAGTGTTTTGTATTTACCTTTTCCAGGTTTTCCACTGAATTACATCCAAGTCAGATATGGCGATGCCCTTTCAGAGCCCTTTCTAATAACTAATGGAGTGAAGCAAGGTTGTGTTCTTGCACCAACTTTATTTACAATTTTCTTTAGCATGATGCTCCAAAGGGCTATGGCAGAGCTCGAAGAAGACGACGGCATCTATATACGTTACCGTACTGATGGTAGCTTGTTTAACTTAAGCCATCTGAGGGCTCACACTAAGACTCTAAACTATCTAGTCTGTGAGCTGCTCTTTGCCGATGATGCTGCCTTTGTTGCCCACACAGAAGCAGCTCTGCAGCGCCTAACATCCTGCTTCACAACACCTGCAGAGCTGTTTAGGCTGGAAGTCAACCTGAAGAAAACAGAAGTTCTTTACCAGCCTGCACCACAGGATGAACACCACCATCCCCACATTGCCGTCGGCAAATCTGTGCTCAAGTCCATTCAGCTTCCTACCTGGGAAGCATCATCTCCTCAGATGCCAAGATTGACAAAGAGATCGATCACAGATTAGCAAAGGCATATAGTGCATTTGGAAGACTTCACAAAAGAGTCTGGAGTAATAAACACCTGAGGCGAAGCAGAAAAATCAGTGTGTTTCAGATACTTTATGGATCTGAAACATGGGTCACCTATCGCCACCACCTACGACTGCTCGAGCACTTTCATCAGCGCTGTCTACGCACAATCCTAAATATACACTGGACTGACTATGTGACAAATGTTGCTGTCCTTGAGCAAGCAGGGATCACCAGTATTGAGGCCATGATATTGAAAACACTGCTGCGCTGGGCAGGGCACGTTTCTAGGATGGAGGACCATCGCCTCCCCAAAATACTACTCTACAGTGAACTCGCTGCGGGTCAGCGTAAGAGGGACACTCCAAAAGAGCGATACAAAGACTCCCTGAAACAACATCTCAGGCTCGGCCAAACTGATCACCAACAGTGGTCTGCCCTGGCCTCACATCGGGAGGCATGGAGACGCACTATCCACAATGCTGCAGCCTTATTTGAGAACTCACGCTGAACAAGTCTTGAAGAGAAACAACAACGCAGAAAGAATCACAACCCAAAAACATCACCCAAGGAGACCTTCTGCTGTGCTTTCTGCAACCGGACTTGTTTATCTCGGATTGGCCTTTCTAGTCATCAGTGCACTTGCAGAAAGCGCGGGATGAGTCCTTCCTGAATCTTCATTTGCGAAGAAAAGCCAGAGAGAGAGAGACATCCAAGTTATCGGGACTATGGTGTCTATCCAATCCAGTCTTCTCAGCAGACAGCCAGAACTGGAAGAAGATTGGACGCCTGTAAACATCTCCCAAGCCTTGAGAGATGGTTTGGTTTTTCCCCCTCACTTGTTCGAAAGAGGAGATGATGAGGCGTAAAAGATCAGGGACTAGTGAGGGGAGGGAAGAAAGGAGTGATCTACAAATTATTTAAAGTGAGAAGCACGCATGGTTGAACTGATGGAAGCAGATGTGGGAAAAGACATGAAAGATTCAAGGGATCTGTCACTTTAAGTTACCAAGAACCAAACTGGTAAGCAGGAGAAAGCCCCAAGTGAGATAAACCAAGATGCAGTTCACCCCGCCCCTACCAACAGCATTAGTGCAAGTGACAAGGCACTCAGGTGTCCTTCCCTCCCACCATCACTCTGTACACGCACACCTCTGGCACTGCAAGGAGTGTGCCAATGGACTCTGTTTTCCTTTTGAAATACATAACAGCTGTAAGGAGGTGCTGAAACTCTTGTTCCATTGTTCAAGCAAACACACAGAAAAGGCCAAGGCTTCATCAGTTTTTATGGTGCCAGTCTCCAGAAACAATAGCCTTGGAAGCTTTGTAGAATAGTGCTACTCAAAGTGGTGGTCTGTGGACTGCCAGTTATTGGCTGCCGATCAGTGGGGAGACTCCAGGGAAGAAAGAAAGAGTTGTAGTCAGTGGGAACAAACATGATACCAGTCTCTGCCACATTGGGGGGGGGGGAACTCTGCTGGTCCCCAACATCAAATATCTTAAGAAATGGTGCTCCAGAGGACTGTGAAGCTGGACAGTTGGGAGATGAGCAGAACAGATGGTGTAGGTTTGCTTTAACAACAGCATATGGCAGGCACATTTAACACTCATAGGTTGTTGATTTCACAATCCTGGGCACATTTACTTGGAAGTGAATCTGACCACGTCCCATGGGGCACACTTCCAGGTATGTGTATAGAGGATTGTGCAGTTAAAAATAGGCTTGCAGGCATTCTCTCTCCCAGGAAAAACCTGGGAACTGTAACGCAGGGGAAATGATCTGAAACAGAGACACATTAGAACCCTCACCAAACTATGGTTCCCAGGATCCTTTGGGGTAAGTCATGACAACAGGGGGGGAAATGATATCAGAACAATAAAGAATATCTATGTTTTTTTAGGCTTACTTTCAAAAAAAATGTGCTTAATCAGACAAAGATATAGGTCTATGATATAATTCTTGGTGTTTATCATTGAGCACAGAGGGTGCTTTTGGTGCCCCAAACCAGCAGTTGAGGACCTATCCTTGTCCCTCATGCTTTCGGCATGTGGCTTTCCCAGGAAAAGAAACCCAGTACAATAGTTAGGTGTGAACAGCACCCAAAGCCCTCAAACTGGACTAGATCAGTGCCCTTCTATCTGAGAGAAAGGAAAGAATTAGCAGTTAGGCATGACATTTCCTTTAACTTTTGTATGGGGCTGGGATTGTTGTATGAAGCACATTGACTATTTTCCAATTCGCCTCTTGTAAGTTAGTAAGAAAAACATAGTTCTTTATAAGCTGCAGAAGTCTAATGGAATCATACATCAATCAATACTTATGGCTTGTTTTTAATGCCCCCTGTAATGAGTATACAAGCATTAGCAATACTGCAGCAGGCACAAAGCTGATGTCTGAATTGTTTTTGCAGAGAATATGGCAAAGGGCCTGTGCTAAGTGAAAAACTCACACTATCTGAAATAGGAAATCTAGAATCCAGTGTCTTTAGAAGTAGGAAAAGCAAGCAGTGTTACAGGTGTGTGTCTCCTGCTATCCCTAAATATCAAAGAAAGCAGCTATAAGGGTTTGCTACAGCACATACAGAACAGAGATAAGCACAGCCCTTTGTGGAAAGACTTCTGAAGACAGAAACAGAGTGCCAGCTCTCCCTGCTGAGATCTAAGCAAAGAGTCTGCGAGGATACAAGACTGGGTGCTGCATGTTTTGGTAAGCATTTCTGAGACTAAATCGATAGGCAACAGAAATGAGAAGAAACCTGATAGAACTGCAGAAACAACAGAGGAAAGTTCTATTTTTTGTTGTTGTTATTTTCACATTCGAAGAGAGAGAAAACCAATTCCTTTCAAACTTAAGTTCTCAGGCCATGAACCATCCCCTATGGCAATGCTTTCCACCAATTTACGAAAGCCTCTGTGAGGACCGTATTTCTCACAGTTAGTTATGAAATGTTTCCTTAGGGTTTTCCCTGCGATAACAATCTGAAATTCCTGTCTTTCCACATCTATCTTCCACACAATGTCTTGAGGCCAGAAAGAGAGCTATGGTACTGTACACTTTTAGGCTCATGTAACGTGTAGATCGTCTTTAAGGAGGCATATAGTAATGGCAGATAAAGTTTTTTAAATGGGGAAGGGATGTAGATAGTTTTTATTTTAGTTTGCTTTTAAATACCTTTGAATGTTGTTTAACTTGTGTTTTAACTTGTGTTTTTAAATCTAATTTAGTATGGTTGTATTTTAATTCTTGCATTGAGAGTTTCAAATTGTATTGCTTTTTAAAGAGTGTATGACACCTTGGGCCCCATACTGGGAGAAAGGCGGGATAGCAGTGAAATTAAATAATATACAGTACAGTAATAAAAATACTGTAGTCATCAGCTCAAGTTACACAGAACCGCCACTCCTCAAAAGTGGCACAAGTAGGCTCTCACACGTTCTCACTGGGATAACAAGATCCACAAGACTTATTGTAGTACACCAAGTACCTTCTGGTTGCTTGGATTCTTGTGAAGCATGTCGGACCCTGATCTAAACCAGCCAGACACTTCTTAAGCCCTTCTTCTGAAGTAGAATAATCTATTTTTAAAACAACATGGATTCATTTTACTTGACTCTCGTGTCAAGGGATCCTTTTTGAGTTTACATTTAGAATTTGTAATGTTAAAACCAAAAACTGGAAATAGGAAGATACAAGTAATGGTGGGTTGTCTAAATGGCAAAAACATTCCTCACAGAATGTGAGGAGAATGCTATCTGTCTTAATGGGGTTCCACATCATTTCACCGTACTCAAAAGGAGGGGGGCAAAAAAGTCATATACTCTGCAGAAAAAGCCTTCATGGCTTTTTCTGGAGTTTTTTTTTTAAACAGCAGGGGGAATGCGGACAAGAGACAAGCAGAATCTGAAAGCTGATTGGCTGGATGAGCATGAGGGTGGTGCTTGCTAACAAGGTAAGCACCCAGAACCACCATGTTGGATTTTTGTCTTAGTGAGCAAGAGCTAAAGTGATAAAACAGGCTGTTGTGGGAGGTTTTTTGGTTTTTTTAAAGGCTCTATTGTGCATTGGATATAGTTTTTAAAATGTTTGGTGGTACAAATTGAGGTAAGCAAAAAGCAGGTAATTCACTCGGAGCCACCGTTTTGATTCACAGGCATGCCCGTTTGCACAGCAAACGCAGATAGCTTCACTTGCCTGCAATCTGCAGAAAAACAAAACAAAACATTAATATAAATAGCAGCTGCTGTGAATTGCCATCACTGCAGAACAATCTGCTTTTTTTGCCTCGTATAGATGAGGCCAGGGAGTTACCTGTAATGGGAGGAACGTGTATTCAGTGGTGGCACTAGGGGGAGTGTGCAGACAGGACAAACCGCACCAGGTGACACCTTTGTGGGGACTGGTGACACCAACCTTAGTAACACCACAGCGGGTACTGAAGTTACATTTCAATAGCAGTGCAAGAAGTGATAATTCTGTTCCTTTGCGAGGCAAAGGTGCAATGAGTAAGATTATCCAGTTACCTTTAAAATTACTTTTCAAGAAAATTGCTCCCAAATTCAAGTGAATTTGGGAGCAATTTTAGGGGAATTTTTCCAATTTTATATCATTCTCTTATCAAACCTTATTTTTTAAAAAAGGAATGAAAAAGTATTGAAAAGTAGCATGTTACACAATGAGTAACACAAAGAGCTACTTTTTCAACATAGCAACAAGTAATGACAACAAATCACATTTTAAAAAACATCACCGTGATGAGTAACAGGAATGAATTATCTTTGAAAAGAAACGTACCTAGCTTTGTTTAAAACCGGGGGCAGATGACAATTCCCATGCCAATAGGATGGTGAATCTGACCTGGGTTTGGGGGCTTGGCTAAATGGCCAATATGCCCCATCTTGCCTCTGTGTTAGAGCCCTGCAGTCCTGACAATGCAGGGCTTTTGCCCCATTTTGCCCAAAGACAGTCCTCACCACCCTGAAGCAGATATGGGGCTGATACGGGCGGGGGCGGGGAGGAGGATAATACCTGTTTTACTCCATTTCCGCCAGGAGGGAATGGAAGTGTGTCCACATGTCTGTAGGAGCCTGTCTTGGCAGGCCAGCCCTTGCTGCTGCCGTCATCTCCCTGACTCTCCCGGAAGGCAGGAAGGAGTCCCACAGCATGAGACCAAGGCTGGTCATGTGCAGGGGGCCTTGCTCACATGTTGCAGGCCCCCTTCTAGCCTTCTGAGACAGTGAAGGAAATGGTGGCTGCGGTGGCTGCAGCAATGGGCTGGCATGCTTGTCAGGACTTCCTTCCATTCTGTGGAGGGAAGGCAGGGGGAGGAACAGGCCTGATCTGCAACCAGGATATGCTGGTGGGGAGCTGGCATATCATGGCTCATGTAGATGAGTCCTTGGTCTGAGCTTTAAAGGAGCTATTCAAGATATTCAACCTATTTTTGGGATATGGTCTGGCACCTTCAATAACTCCTCTAAACTAAACTCTAGCAGGGATTCACCCCGCCCCCTACTGACATGGAAGCCCACACTCACCACT
Organism: Gambelia wislizenii; assembly: GCA_030847615.1. NCBI lineage: Eukaryota > Metazoa > Chordata > Lepidosauria > Squamata > Crotaphytidae > Gambelia > Gambelia wislizenii. The sequence goes on along the minus strand of JAUMIR010000001.1, from coordinate 334,215,207 downwards.
GTTTAAAACACACTAATGGACCACCATATTCTAGTTTCTGAAAGAAACAACAACCCACACAAGACTGAAGTCAACCCAGGCTGCTGCCACACTGCAGAAATAATCCAGTTTGACATTGCTTTAAATGACATGGCTCAATGCTATGGAATCCTGGGATTTGTAGTTCTGTGAGATATTTAGCCTTCTCTGTCAGAGACCTCTGGTGCCACAACAACTACAAATCCCAGGATTCCATAGGACGGAACCATGATAGTTAAGCGGTATCAAACGGCCTTATTTCTGCACTGTGGCAGCAGCCCCCAGCTTTCAATGTGATCAACTGCTGTGGAATGAGATTTCCATTTCTTTTAGCTTGCCGTTTTAATTCAGGTATGTTTTTAACTGGCTGCCATTTTAAACATATTATTGTCATATCACTTGTTGTTTATGGGGATTAGTTATTTTTTCCACATGGATGTTGCTGTTATTAGCTGCTTTAGGCATTTTGTTATGGAAAGGTGGATATAATTGTTATAAATAAAGAATAAACTTTGCAGAAGCTTCTGTATCTCAGGTGATTAGAACTCTGCATAACACTCTCAGAAACAGGATCAGATTCAGGAAAAAATCCCAATCCCATTCATCTCTGCCCTCACTATGAAACTGTAATCCAAGATCTCCCATTAAGGGATGGATTTTACAGTATTTTATCTGTAGCCAGCCATACATTTGCTAAGATATGGTAACACTGCTTCCTTGGGGATTCCACAAAGCACCTCCGGCAGCCAGAAGAAAGGGGCTCTTACCTCTGCTGAAGATGATGCTTTCGTAGGGGATCTTGTTCTTGGTTTCTAGGCTGGAGCAATTCCAGCGCTGGTCACGGAACTGGTGCTGACACTCATGGATGGCAATCTGGATGCCCTGAATAGCAGAAGCTGTCACATCAGGATTCCTCACACAGACCTCCAATTGTCGCCGTGTCAGACCAGGCAAAGTCAGGCAGACCGTGTTGGCATTAAGTACAGGTTCCAGTGGCAACTTGAGGCCCAGAATCTCATTGGAGAAGGAGCTAGGAAGAAAACAAAAGGGAGAGTGAGAAAAGCCAGCACCACATCTCCAAGGATCCCTTAATTCTAGACACATCCCCAAAGAAAAAGAATAGAAATGCCAAAACTGAAAGTGAATGCCAAGATCTAGGTTTGATGCCTACTGCTATGATTATGGCTGGGGCTAATTCTGTAAAGTTGCTCAGTACAAAGAATACTTATCAGGGGTTGTCTATATGGTGAATTCTCCTGGAATATGAACTGTCTTAATGGGATCACACATTGTCTCATTGTATTGTGAAGGTGTGTGGGGCAAAAAGAGGGGAAACTATGTGAGAAAAGCATTTGCAACTTTTAAAAAAAGCTCCCGTGATATGTGCATTTTCGCTCATTAAGACAAGCGATTCAACATGTGAATCGCTTCCCCATACAAGACAAAGTGCAAACCTGATTGACCGGATGAATGCAGGAGGTGGGGCTGGGTTTCAGGACAAGCACCTGCTGCTGCCATGTTGGATTTTTGCCATAGCGACTAATCACTAAGGTGATAAAACAGGATTTGTACTTTTTTTCTTTCTTTTTTTGGAAAGGTAGAATATCACTTGTGCCATAGAAATAGTTTTTTTTTTAAAAAAAAAAAGTTCAGTGGCGGAAGATTTAAAAATGGGAGTAATTCACTCACAGGCATCTTGGCTACAGGAATGCAAAGTTTATGGGGGCTATAAAAACATTAAGACAGGTCACAGCTGCTGCGACTTGCTATTACTGTGGAACAGTCTGCTTTTTTCACTTTGTGTAGATAGTCTGTAAAGCTAGCTAAGATTGAAGATACAGAAATACACTTTATTTGATTTTGACATGTCAAGTAGTTTCTGCATTAGCTGTAAAGTTTCTATGTTGCCTAGTATACTTCTTTAGGTTAAGAAAAAGGAAAATATACAGAATGATAATGTTTTGTACTAGATAGTTGTTTTCTATGAACATACAAATTCTAGTCTAAATCCACAGAAGCCCCTGTGCAGTTTGCAAAAAAGAAAAAGAAAAAAAGGATCTAAAATGTATACATTTCAAACAATAAATTTAAAAAGTGTATTTTGAAAAGTACACACAAAAATGTTTCATTCAAAAATGCCTGGAAAATATTTACATTTGAAAAGTAAAAGCATGCAAGTACATAAACATTCCTGCAGCACTCAAAAAATGCTTGAAAAATGTGCATCTTTGAAAAGTGAAGACAAAAATACATATATAAGATGCACACATTTTGAAACATGTACATGTAAATACATAGAAATTTGCATGCAAACCAGAAAAAAAGGCAACCCAACCTGGAAACAAAACAGAACCTAACAGAGGAAAAATGAGCAACTGAGAAAAATTGGTTTGTCCATGTCTAGTAGTTATATATCCAAAATCTTACTTTCTTGAAGAGGCACCACAGTGCTGGTCTCTGCTCATTCTTAAAGATTCACCTAACATCAACTATCTTTGCACGCTGCTTCTAGTCTCAAGCCACAAGCTATAAACGCTCTGTATAGCAGAGAGCTGCTGGGTAGCTTTGTCTAGTCTTTGTCCCCAAATGATATTTGTCACAATCAAAGCAGACAGCACAGGTGATCAGCTCACAAATATGCATGCACTGAGAAGATACCAGATATAGCCACAGCAACATGTTTCATATTTACGTGGATATCCCAAAGAGCAAGTGATGTGTAAAATCTGTTTCTGCATGTGATAGAGAACCCATGATGGATAAGGTGCTGCTGCCTTCTGTGAAATCATTGTCTCCTAATTCTAATGGTCCATCTGTCGGGTCCCTCACAGTTTTAGAAGGCATATGAAAGCCGTGGAGCAAACCTCTGATATTAATGAGACTGAAATGTTCAAATTACCAACAGAATCTACATGACAACAGAGGTAGGTATGTGGAGCATAAACTAGACCAGTGGCTCTTAACCTTTTCTTTATGAGAGACCCCCTTTAAATATCTTTTGTTGCCACGGACCCCCAAGACTTAACTCAAGATTTTAAACAACAAGACCACCAGAAGATAATAGTAATAATAGAATTCCACCATCCATTAAACCTTCCCTCAGAGGCACTGGAGGGGGAGGGAAAACTTTTCTCTTGCTTCTTGCAAGCTTGTGGCTGGAGCGGATTGAATGGCAATGTGCAGGCCAAGCCATCCATCCAGCCTTTGCTTTGGTTCCTGTCACGTGGCCACTCCATTGCATGGAAGAGGTGGAACAAGCAGCCTTCAAGTCTTTGTGGATCCCCTGTGAGGACATTGCAGACCCCTGGGGGTCCCCGGACCACAGGTTAAGAATCTCTGAACTAAACAGTAAGATACCTTGGATGAAGTAGAAAATTCTATTTCCATTCCTGTGCCATGCACCCCCTTCAGGTTTCAGATGCTCCCTTGTCCCTATCCCATATTAGGTTAGACCCCATGGGTCTCTGCGTTATTTAATGTGATGTGCACTCTGCAGGAACCAGCTCTCTGTCTTGTTTCCCAACAAACCAGAAAGCTATTGTAAGGTTGTTTCTCAGTCTAGCTTGTCAGGGGAAAGGCAAGGCAGAGAACAAACTGCTGCCAGGTTCACATATCATTGTAAATTAGCCATGGACCAAGGCCTGGAGTTTATTTAGTTGCTCCTAATGAAAGCAAGAGCAATTGGGCAGTGGGAGCCATCATGCTGGCTTGTTCTTAAGGTTCTGTGGGAACTCTGGCATGCTGTGACATCCAAATGCACCAAAGGCCCATTCCAGAGCCATTACCCAAAGAAGGAAAGCACCATACAGATCCATTGGGCAGGGAGACATATAAAAATGAACCATTATTGTGCTTATCCTGTTGTTCCATGAAACTATCAAACCTGGGCAGCATACACAAGAAAATATCACAACCACATACTTCTCCAATCATTCTATCTTCCCAAGACAAATTATTAGAACACAAAAGCTTACCAAGAATTGTTCTCATTTGTGTTTTCTCCACTAGGAGGGCTTTAAACTGAGTCAAATGGGGGAGGGAGACAGTATTCTGGAAGGCAAAAGGGCTGGAGAAAATAGTCAAACTGTCATAGAGGGAACAAGGCAAACAGCGCAAGGACCCAACAGTGGGAGGCAGAAAAACTTGCACAGGGAGCAAGTAAAGGGAACACATGGTCTCAGATGTCTCTGCAGTGTGGCAGCAGCCCCCAGCTTTCAATGTGATCAACTGCTGTGGAATGAGATTTCCATTTCTTTTAGCTTGCCGTTTTAATTCAGGTATGTTTTTAACTGGCTGCCATTTTAAACATATTATTGTCATATCACTTGTTGTTTATGGGGATTAGTTATTTTTTCCACATGGATGTTGCTGTTATTAGCTGCTTTAGGCATTTTGTTATGGAAAGGTGGATATAATTGTTATAAATAAAGAATAAACTTTGCAGAAGCTTCTGTATCTCAGGTGATTAGAACTCTGCATAACACTCTCAGAAACAGGATCAGATTCAGGAAAAAATCCCAATCCCATTCATCTCTGCCCTCACTATGAAACTGTAACCCAGATGTCTCTACACTAATGCACAGAGCATGGGAAATAAGCAAGATGAACTTGAACTCCTTGCACTACAAAACAAATATGATATAATAGGCATTACTGAAACCTGGTGGGACGAGTCTCATGATTGGAATGTAGGAATAGAGGGGTATAACCTTTATAGGAGAAACAGGCCAAACAGGAAAGGAGGAGGAATAGCATTATATGTCAGGGATATTTACACCAGTGAAGTGATCCATGACATCAATACTGGAAGCCAGGTGGAGAGCATCTGGATAAAAATTAAAGGGGAGGGAAACAACAGGGATGTTATTGTGGGACTCTACTACAGACCCCCAAATCAGACGGAGGAATTGGATGTTGCCTTTCTAGAACAGATGAACATACATGCAGAAAGGAGAGATGTAGTAGTGATGGGTGACTTCAACTATCCTGATATTTGCTGGCAATCTAACTCAGCCAAAACTACAAGGTCTAGCAAATTCCTTACATGCCTGGAAGACAATTTCATGGTCCAAAAGGTGGAAGAGGCAACAAGGGGGTCAGCTATTTTAGATCTGATCCTAACCAACAGAGACGACCTGGTTAATGGGGTGCAAGTGGTGGGATCCTTAGGTGAGAGTGATCATGTTCTCCTGGAGTTTGTTATACAATGGAAAGAAGAAGCCAGGCATAGTCAGACACGCGTTCTTGACTTTAGGAGAGCTGATTTCAATAAACTCAGGGAAATACTGGGGATGATCCCATGGTCAAGAATACTAAAAGAGAAGGGACCTCAAGACGGATGGGACTTTCTCAAAAGGGAGATACTGAAGGCACAATTTCAAACAGTACCATTGAGGAAGAAAAATGGGAGGTGTCTCAAGAAACCAGGATGGATGACTAAAGAACTTTCAATGGAGCTAAGTTTTAAACGGAACATGTATAGGAAATGGAAAAGGGGGGAAATCACCAAAGAAGAATTCAAACAGATAGCAAACATGTGTAGGAGTAAAGTCAGAAAAGCTAAAGCACAGAATGAGCTCAGGCTTACTAGGGAGGTTAAGAACAATAAAAAGGGTTTTTTTGGGTATGTCCGCAGCAAAAGGAGGAAGAAGGAAATGATAGGGCCGCTACGTGGAGAAGATGGCAAAATGCTAACAGGGGACAGAGAAAAGGCAGAATTACTCAACACCTTCTTTGCCTCAGTGTTTTCAGAAAAGGAAAAGGAGGACCAACCTGAGGAGAATGGAACAGAGGACACAATAGGGGAAATCCAGCTCAAAATAAGTAAAGAGGTAGTACAGGAATACCTTCTTAATCTAAATGAATTTAAATCTCCAGGACCAGATGAACTACATCCAAGAGTATTAAAAGAGCTGGCAAATATAATCTCAGAGCCATTGGCAATAATCTTTGAGAACTCCTGGAGAACAGGAGAAGTCCCAGCAGACTGGAGGAGGGCAAACGTTGTTCCCATCTTCAAAAAGAGGAAAAAAGAGGATCCCAACAACTATCGTCCAGTTAGTCTGACATCAATACCAGGGAAGATTCTAGAGCAGATCATTAAACAGAGAGTCTGTGAACATTTAGAAGGCAATGCCATAATCACAAAAAGTCAACATGGGTTTCAGAGAAACAAGTCATGCCAGACTAATCTGATCTCTTTTTTTGATAAAGTTACCAGCTTGGTAGATGAAGGGAATGCTGTGGACATTGCATACCTTGATTTCAGTAAGGCCTTTGACAAGGTTCCCCATGACATTCTTGCAAACAAGCTTGTAAAATGTGGGCTAGACAAGTTAACTGTTCAATGGATTTGTAATTGGTTGACCGGCCGAACCCAAAGGGTGCTCAGCAGTGGCTCCTCTTCGTCTTGGAAAGATGTGACCAGTGGGGTGCCACAGGGTTCTGTCCTGGGCCCAGTGCTATTCAACATCTTTATCAATGACTTAGATGAGGGAATTAGGGGCATACTTATCAAATTTGCAGATGACACCAAATTGGGAGGAGTAGCTAATACCCTAGAGGACAGGATCAAAATTCAGAATGACCTGGATAGACTGGAGAGCTGGGCCAAAGCTAACAAAATGAAATTCAATACGGAGAAATGTAAAGTACTGCATTTAGGGCGGAAAAATGAAATGCATAAATATAGGATGGGAGAGACCTGGCTGAATGAGACTACGTGCGAAAGGGATCTAGGAGTCCTAGTAGACCACAAGTTGAACATGAGCCAACAGTGTGATGCGGCAGCTAAAAAGGCCAATGCAATTTTGGGCTGTATCAATAGAAGTATAGTGTCTAGATCAAGGGAAGTAATAGTGCCACTCTATTCTGCCTTGGTCAGACCTCACTTAGAATACTGTGTCCAGTTCTGGGCACCACAATTCAGAAAGGATATTGACAAATTGGAGCATGTCCAGAGAAGGGCAACTGAAATGGTGAAAGGTCTGTAAACAATGCCTTATGAGGAGAGACTTAGGGAGCTGGGTATGTTTAGCCTGGAAAAAAGACGGTTTAGAGGCGATATGATAGCCCTGTTTAAGTATTTGAAGGGATGTCACGCTGAGGATGGAGCAGGCTTGTTTTCTGCTGCTCCAGAGACTGGAACACGGAGCAATGGGTGCAAGCTCCAGGAACAGAGATTCCACCTCAACATGAGGAGGAACTTTTTGACAGTAAGAGCTGTTCGGCAGTGGAACACACTCCCTCGGAGCGTGGTGGGGTCTCCTTCCTTGGAGGTCTTTAAACAGAGGCTGGATGGCCATCTGTCGGGGATGCTTTGATTGTGATTTCCTGCGTGGCAGGGGGGTTGGACTGGATGGCCCTCGTGGTCTCTTCCAACTCTGCAATTCTATGATTCTATAATAAGAGCTCATTCGTCCCAGCTGCTTCAGGGCCAAACTATACATTGTATGGAAATTTGGGCAAAAATGAAATACCACCCTGAATGCACTGGTCTCTTCTGATTCTGGACACTTTAAGCTAGGTTGGCCCTGGTTAACACTTGGATGGGAGACCATCAGGAGTGATTACCAGGAATCTCTAGGTAGGCTAAGAAAAGGAACTCTGCCCAAAATCCTGGAGAAAATCTTGTTGCAACTAGTCAGACCTGACAACAGTGGGCTGGATGAACCAATGGTCTGATCCTGCATAAGCCCCATAGGCTAGCTGCCCATGGACTGTAGATGAGGAAAAGCCACTTGGGGAAGGAGCAATTGGGAAGACAGGAAGCAATGGGGTAGATGCCCTTAGTTCTTTCCTCCTCTGCCATTTCTCTGCTCCAAATCACTCCTCTCAATAGTTTATCTTCCCTCTTTGTAGGGTTTTCAGTGTACTTCTCCCCATATCAAAAGCCCCAAAGGGGGAAAGGCTCGTTGAGAGTATTTTGCATTTGGGAAATGGTGGACAGAAAAAGAGGGCACATCTCCTTGCCCAAAGAAGCATCTCCCCATCAAAAAGTGCTATCAGGTTACCATTATATACATCTGTATCTAATGCAAAGTAGAGTTCTCCTTGTGGGTGGCCAACATCTCTCCTTCTGGGTGGCCTACACAATTACAATGCACTCAGCTACTTTTTAAGATATCACAATTAGCCACCTGAAATGCAGTATTTGTAGCATGAGAAAGAAGAAAACCGGGTGACAAACTTTTTAGCTAATCTGACCTTGAGGGAAATTACTTCAGTTTCCAATATGGTGACCATCTTTAATATAAACAGGGAAACAAAGTGTGCTTGGTCTCCCCACCAACCCTAAGGGGGAAAAAAATCTTATAGTGCAATCCTACTTAGAAATAATTCCTTCTCAACAGAACCTACTCATAGGTCAGTGTATACAGGAATAGAGACGTAACTGTTTCGTAGAAATCTGTCCCATATAGAGTTCCATTTTGCTTTGTAATTATTGCTAATGTTTCTTATTAGGTGGGTGGGGAGAGAAGAAAAGCAAAAACGGAAAAGGGAAGAAATACATTGCCTTACACCAGCAGGCCACTCCTGAAACTCATACCTAAATCCTTCTTTCAAATAATAAAATCACATAGCTCTATTTTAAAACATAGGGTGTATCCACACAGCATAATGATAACAGTTTGAGATCATTTTAACTGCTATGACTCCATCTTGAGTTGTTGAGATACAAAGGATCCTCCACAGGAGAGCTCTAACATCTGTCTGTAAAGAACTAATTGCCTCCCCAAACTGTAATCCAAGGGTTTCATAGAATGGAGCCATGACAATTAAAGTGGTATCAAAGTGCTATAACTCTGTAGTATGGGTATGCATTTACTCTGCTGGCTGTTCTAGGGAGAGGGTCTTCCATAACGCTATTCTTTATAACTTACCGACAGTAACAGTAAGTTCCCCAAACTGTAGCAGAACTGGAAAGCACAAAGGAATATTGACATTGCCTTTCTGCATTTGATGAATATCTGAAAATTCAGAAATTGGCAATGGATTGTTGCCTAACTGGCGTTATTAGCATTCACTAGTCTCAAAAATTGTTAGCAGTATTCTTCTGGTAAATGTCCATTTAATGAAGTCTACCTATGCATTTCCAGACAGTCTATTAAATGTCCACACTTTTTGGCATTACCAAGATTCGTGATTAACCATAAATTTTCGCTCTGGATTATCTACACTCTGCATTTTGCATGTCTGCTGTAAAACCTACATTTACCCTTATGTCCATGATTGTCTTCATACTAAATAAATCTGTGCCCTTTTCGACTGACCTGCCAGTCAGCAGTCAACTTTGTGGTTTGATCTGAATCATTATCTATGCTCTGTAAAAGGGAGAAACCCAGCCCATGTCCCTGTTCCTGAATATTCCCAGCCTTCCTGCAACCACCCCATCTGTAAACAGACTAGTGAGTAACCAGTCCAGGTGAACAGAGAAGGAGAGAATGAGAGACGCAGGTTAATAGACAAGAAGGCTTTAATTACACAGCGAAGTGCTCCCTTTGGCGGTTTTAAAAATAGGGACTCCTGAGCCTCTAATGACTCAATTTGAGGGGAGATGCAAAGGTGGTTGTAACTCACTAATGACAGTCCTTGATCAAAGGCAGAAGAGCAATGAATTGTATCCTCTACTCCTGCTGGGTCACAGGTTTCCCCATCTGCCTATCCATATTGGCCTATTCCCCGAGTCACAGAATTACCTCTTGTTTCAACAATATCCACCACTCTGTGTTTGCCTACATAGTATCTGATTCAGGCAGGCTGGTACAATTCCATACCCTCCAACTGTCCTGATTTGATAGAGACCATTCTGATTAATCCTCTGTCATACCACTTTTTTCAGATGCCTTTAAAATGTCCCAGTTTCTCTCTGTTCTTCCCGCTTTCCCTCTTTGTCCTCCACTTGCTTCAGTTGCTGCAAACTGAGTTCAGAGTGCAAAAAAATAATAATAATAAAAAAAATCGTTTGTACCCTATTAACTCAGTTGGAGAGAGGAGAGGAGGGGCAGAATCTTGACCTTACCTGTAGGTTCAAGCTAAAGCAAACTGCTGCAGCCTCTCCTAGCTTGTCTCTTTCTCCTCTTTTTTTTTCTTTCTTGACCATGCATGTCCTGGTTTTCTTCTGTGAAATGTTGGATGGTGTGCAATTCAGATTCTACCAAGATAAATATAACCTGCTATCATACAGTGGCCCATTCAGCATTTGCTGAACCTGTTTTTCACTGGCTACCTGGGATTGCAATTACAAGGCAGTAAACAGGACACAGACAGAAAAGATACATGCAGGCCCTCAGAGATAATTAGTGAAGTTCATTTAGCTTGATTGGACAGTCCCAAGCTTTGTGGGTCTCTTTTATACTTTTGTATGACCAAAATTACCATTGGGGTTCTGCATTATTAACATGTGGCAGCTCCCAAGGAGATTCTGTGTCACATTCCTAACCATGTGGTAAATGCACAGCAAGGTGGTGAGCATGTGTTGCATAAGAACATGAGTGACAAATCCAGATTCCTATGGAGCATTTTCCCACACCCTGCCACCATTCTATTAGGGTTGGTGCTGGAGTTGTCAGTTTCAACAGAAAACTAGGCTCTGGTGCATTTAATGGCTGTGTGGGAGGGAAGCTTCCACCAAATGGGACTTTTTCCTTACATCATACTGTATATATCGTTCAACAAAATGTGACCCTGTGCAATGAAATTGCGCGAGATTTTGAATGATGAAGTGAACAGGGCTCTGTTCACTTCCTCTTTATTGCTGGGAACCTTTGCCAGGATTAGAAGGTAAGTGTGTGGGGGGGAACGTTCTTTTGCTAGCATAAAATTGCTTTTTTTAATGCCAGCAAAAGACAGTTTCAAAGGGCTGTGTCTGATAAAGTCCCATGCTACAAAATCAAGTTGGGTAAACTGTTACTGGTTCATCCCAAAGAATTCTGGGTACTGTTGTTCCACAGGAAAGCTAAAACATTCTCCAACATGTTCCTCATAAGCCCTAAAAACTCCCAGGGCAACTTATGCTTTATTACTAGGAAGAGACTTACGGAGCAATCCTGTACACAAGTTTTGTGAATGGCAATAAAAAATGCCACAACACAATATTGGCCAAATGGCAACTGCATCCTATTCCTGTTCAGTCTGGGGAGGTAGGCGAAAATGTGCAACACAGGAAATACAGGAAAAGTTGTTCAAATAACAGATGCCTCATCAAAGCCTCTAGCAACACTACCAAAATACCACCTTTCAAGGGTTATGCTGGTTGTGACACCTGTGCGGCAAAGAAGGGAGAAAATGAAGTCCCCCCCCCGCCCATCCCGTCAACACATGCTCTTACATTACAGCATATAGAAAAGGGGTCTCTGGTAAAGAGCACCTCCAATCTACCCTGATACTGCCTGCAATTCCCCAGGTCTCCCTATAGGAAGAGGTTCAAAGCCAATTACATTGCCCACAACCACTATTTTGGAGCACCATGCACAGAAGGGGAAGGAAAATAAGTTCACACAACAAAGCACCCACACACCTCACAAAGCAGGAGACCCACAGAGAGCACACATAGCCCTCCTCCTGGGACAAGGATTCATGACCCACCCAGAGAGGGGAAAATGCTTTCCCCAAAGACAGGGACCAGGAGAATGCTGCAAGGAGAGACACAAATAAAAGTTCCCTAACTACTCAGCAACAGACAAGAATAAGACACATCATGAGACATTTTAACTCCTGGCTGCAATCTCAGTTCCCACACATAGGTAACAGGAGCACAGCAGTGAGAGGAGGTGAGCTACTGTGGCTGAACACCTTACATTGTATATGCAGAGGATCTCAGGATTGATCCCAGGGTGCAATTCCATAGCAGGAAGATGGGGAGGAAGCACCTGCCTCTTGCTCATCCATGGGCACCTGAATCAATCATGGGAATGTTATCAATATTCCAGATCCCACATAGGTCAACAAGCCCTTTTGGCCCAACCCCTCCCCTTCTAACACACCTTGCTAATCCACCCCCACTTTGCTATTTGCCTGATAGACCAGCCAATTAATATTCCAGCAGACCTCATCCCCCTTCCACCACTGACTGTCTCATAACCCTGACAGTAGCATCCACTCCCTTTATGGGTCCTGAGAGACCTACCTCCTTCCTGTCTGAGGAAAAGGAGTGCAGCAGGAGCAGGTGGGCCAGTAGCCACTGGGCCCTGAGCCCATCAGTTTCCCTTCCTGCTCTCTCAGAGACCCATCCTGAGGATTTCTGAAGCCAGTTTCTATGGGGGTATGGGAAAGGGATCCCTCTCTACCAGTCTCCATCAATAAAGAACACATGTGGCAAAGCCATAGCTGCTAATGATCAACATCCCAGATGGAAGAAATCTTGGAAGGAGGGAAAACATGCAGAGTTGCCAGCCAGTTACTTGGCTCCTGTGCCTTGGACAGTGCCTCACCAGATACCAAAGTAATAGACACATTGTTACTTATGGTGTCTGCTCCATGGTAAGAAAACCTTCCTCCATTCCATAACTGTCTGCCATGGAGTCTGCAATGCTATGGGAGTTTGCTTGGAGCAAGCAGGTTGGCAATTCTGCAAGGAAGAGTTGGAAGCACCCTGGAATCAGCTAGTAGTCATGGGACAGGCCGGGCTTCTGGTATACATACATTTGGGAAAGATTCTCTATCTGTAGAAGGGTAGCCTTTGGAAAGCAAGGGGAGACACCAAGGGCTTCTCCAGATGCCCCAATCACCCCAATAAATGCTGTGCTATGATGTTTCTGGACTGCATGACTTGTAACAGTTATTCTCACCATGCATCCAGCCAGGGTGCATCCATGTCCAAAATATACTGGGGTTTCAGCCTTTCCTTTCTTTCTTTTAAAAATCTGAAGTGTGGGTGAGGTTTCCTCTCCAGCCCCCACAAAATGTAATGAGGGAAGGAAAGTCAAGGGAGATTTTCCATGGCAAATGACACACCCCATTCAAGTGCCATCAGTGTAACTGCCCAGAAATGAAGGAGGAATGTGACAATGGAGCCAGCTGTGATAATTAACTCCTGTCTGTATTGGAATGTCCAAGGAATAAAGAATCAACCACCCCAAAAGTTGCAACATGTCCCAGAAATTCACCAGAAATAGATCAGGAGAAGAGGTACGTAGATACATCAGGACCAAAAATAAATAAATAAATAAATAAATAAAATCCAATACATTCAGGTACAACTCCACCAAATCCCAAGGCTTTTGGCCAGTCAGGATGAACCCTGAGAGAATAAGTAATTTGACATGACAAGCCAAATCTACCAACATTATATATATATTTACACCTATTAGAGGTACAAGAGCCCTGTCTTCTGTTGCATTTCACCATTCTAAAGTGGCACACATGGACCTACCCAACATAGAATTAACTTGCTGGTGAGGATGAGTGTTTCCCCTGCTGCTAAAGGAAATGAATATTACAACAAAACAGTTCTGGCAAGACACTGAACTTAAATATGTTAACCCTCCTTAAGCTAGTGCTTTGTAAATGTGATGAACTACAACTCACACCATTCCCAGCCTATATGGCTATTGGGCATATGGCCTGGTAGTGATGGAGGTTGTAATTCTCTGTTTAGGCCACCAGGAGGGGGTGCCAAGTTGGGGAGGACTGTTGCATTGCAAAAGGGCATGTTGATTTGTAGGAGGGTGCCCAGAGTGGTGAAGCACAGAGCGGCCCATTGTTGCCTTTTCACTGAGGAACTTTCCAGTACTGGGCTGGTTCCACTCAATCAAGCTGGCCATTAGATCTTCCTATTCAGTTGAGCCTCGTTTGAGCAATGACTTTCTGAGCCTAGGTGTGTTCTTTGATTATTGAGACCTATCTTCCTGTTTATTCTTTGAGCCAAACTTCTGCTTTGTTCCTTGACCCCCTCTCCTGATTAGCTCCTCATTCCTGATATGATCTTTGGTCCTGATGTTTGGCTTCTACATTGACTTCTACAGCACATTCACACTAAACCATGATGGCACCATGGTTCCCTCTAAACTGCCATGGCTGTGTCTTATAGAATCCTGGTGTTTGTCATTTTGGAAGGTGCCAGAGGAGCTCTCTGGCTGAGAATTCTAAATGTCCTTCCCTAAACTGCAGATCCCAGGATTCCATGGAATGGAGCCATGTCAGTTAAAGTGGGACCATATTGCTATAATGGTGTAGAGCAGAAGTTCTTAATCTGGGGTCTGCAGACCCCCAGGAGGCCGTGATGCCCTCACAGGGGGTCTGTGAAGGTTAGAAATTTGCTTGGCCCACCTCCTCCCTGCAGTGGAGTGGCCACGTGACAGGAGCCAAGGCAAAGGCTGGCTGACTGGCTTGGCCTGTGCATTGCCATTCAATCCACTCCAGCCACAAACTTGCAGGAAGAAGCAGGAAAAAAGTCTTCCCTCCCACTCCAGTGTCTCTGAAGGAAGATTTAATGGATGGTGTAATTGTGTTGTTGTTGTTGTTGTTTTAAATCTTGAATTAAGTCTTGGGGGTCAATGTCAATAAAAGATATTTAAAAGGGGTCTCTGGTAAAGAAAAGGTTAAGAGCCACTGGTGTAGTGTAAAAGGGCTGCTGGTTTTTGGTTCATCTTTGGCTGCTGCCTGTGATTCAACCTTGACAGGGACACAATTTCAGCAGTTATGCGTCTTCATAGCAAGTGTATGCCCTTCCCTTGTTTATCTCTGTGGGGATCCAAACATTGGCACCTCATTTACTATGTTCTAGTCTGCCAGAGAAACATTCGCAATGTCCGTCATACCCGAGTGATGCCCAGTGCAGAATGCCAAACAGATCATCACCTCATCAGATGTAAACTAAATCTTCATCTTAAGTTCAAACCTAAGAGGAGCGGCATCTTAAAGAAGAGACTCCAAGTCAACAATCTTCAACAAGCTACCATGAGAGACTGTAGTATGTGGGGAAATAATCATTGTAATGTAAAAGCAATCTTGTGTACCTCATTCACATCCTTAGATAAGTCTAGGGTTTTTTCCCTGCATGCCTTAGCTTACCAAAGTTTTACAATCCCATCTTAAATACTTTGCAATTGAAAAATGATTTAACCCTACCAGAAGCCTATATTCAAATAAGAGAATTTCAACAGAGACAACTTCCAGGCAAATCTGCAAACAAAACTTGAAGACCATCCTACAGATCCTTCTCCCACAGTGCTTTGGCAACATATCAAAAACAGTATCCTCCAGTCTTCAGAAGAATCCCTTGGGTTCTCCCATAAGAAAAATCAAGACTGGTTTGATGAAAACAACCAAGAGATCCAGGAGCTGTTGGCAAAGAAGAGAACTGCTCACCAGGCATACCTTGCCCAGCCAACCTGCTATGTAAGAAAAGCAGCTTTCCGCCTCACATGTAGTAAACTTCAACAAAAACTCCGAGACATGCAGAACAAGTGGTGGATCAATATAGCAGAAAAGACACAACACTGTGCAGATCTGGGCGATCACAGAGGATTTTATGAAGCTCTTAAAGCAGTGTTTGGACCTACTTATCATGTCCAAAGCTCCTTATACAGTACAGATGGTCAAACATTAATTACTGATAAAGCCTCCATCCTGAATCGATGGGCTGAACATTTTCAGTCTCTTTAGTGCCAACCAAGTAGTCCAAGGCTCAGCTATCCAACATATGATACAAAAACCGATGAAAAATGAATTGGACATAGCTCCCACTTTGGAAGAGACCCTTAAGGCCATACAGCAGATGAAAAACGGCAAGGCAGCTGGGATTGATGGAATCCCACCTGAAGTTTGGAAACACGGAGGTCATGCACTCCACGATAAATTCCACAAATTCCTTGTGAATTGCTGGGGAAAAGGGGAACTGCCATCAGATCTCCAAGATACAGTCATCATCACCCTGTACAAGAAAAAAGGAGCAAAATCCAATTGCTCAAACTATCGAGGCATAACACTGCTCTCTGTTGCTGGAAAAATCCTTGCAAGGATACTCCGGAACACATTAGTTCCTGCTATTGCAGAAGAACTTCTTCCTGAAAGCCAATGTGGCTTCAGAGCCAAAAGGAGTACTACAGATATGGTATTTGCCCTTAGACAACTGCAAGAAATATGTAGGGAGCAGAACAATGTCTCTATGTAACATTTGTCGACCTGACCAAAGCCTTCGACACTGTGAGTAGAAAAGGTCTGTGGCAGATCCTGGAAAGACTAGGATGTCCCCCCAAATTCCTTAAAATGATTATCTTGCTACACGAGGGCCAGCGTGGTCAAGTCAGATATGGCGATGCTCTTTCAGAGCCCTTTCTAATAACTAATGGAGTGAAGCAAGGTTGTGTTCTTGCACCAACTTTATTTACAATCTTCTTCAGCATGATGCTCCAAAGGGCTATGGCAGAGCTCGAAGAAGACGATGGCATCTATATACATTACCGTACTGATGGTAGCTTGTTTAACTTAAGCCGTCGAGGGCTCACACTAAGACTTTAAACTATCTAGTTCATGAGCTGCTCTTCACTCATGCTGCTCCCCTTGTTGCCCACACAGAAGCAGCTCTGCAGCGCCTAACATCCTGCTTCACAACAGCTGCAGAGCTGTTTGGGCTGGAAGTCAACCTGAAGAAAACAGAAGTTCTTTACCAGCCTGCACCACAGGACGAACACCACCATCCCCACATTGCCGTCGGCAAATCTGTGCTCAAGTCCGTTCAGCAGTTCACCTACCTGGGAAGCATCATCTCCTCAGATGCCAAGACTGACAAAGAGATCGATCACAGGTTAGCAAATGCATATAGTGCATTTGGAAGACTTCACAAAAGAGACTGGAGCAATAAACACCTGAGGCAAAGCACAAAAATCAGTGTGTATAGAGCCATTGTATTGTCTATTCTCCTTTATGGATCTGAAACATGGGTCACCTATCACCACCACCTACGACTCCTCGAATGCTTTCATCAGTGCTGTATATGCACAATCCTAAATATACACTGGACTGACTATGTGACGAATGTTGCTGTCCTTGAGCAAGCAGAGATCACCAGCATTGAGGCCATGATATTGAGAACACAGCTGCACTGGGCAGGGCATGTTTCTAGGATGGAGGACCATCGCCTCCCAAAAATACTACTCTATGGTGAACTCGCCATGGGTCAGCGTAAGAGGGGCACTTCCAAAAAGTGATACAAAGACTCCCTGAAACAACACCTCAGGCTCGGCCAAATTGATCACCAACAGTGGTCCGCCCTGGCCTCACATCAGGAGGCATGGAGACGCACTATCCACAATGCTGCAGCCTTATTTGAGAACTCACGTTGAACAAGTCTTGAAGAGAAATGACAATGCAGAAAGGATCACAACCCAGAAACATCACCCAAGGAGACTTTCTGCTGTGCTTTCTGCAACCGGACTTGTTTATCTTGGATTGGCCTTTTTAGTCATCAGCGCGTTTGCAGAAAGCGCGGGATGAGTCCTTCCTGAATCTTCATTTGTGAAGAAAAGCCAGAGGGGGGGGGAGGGGGCTCTGTCCTGGCCACCCCAGTTTTAGGAGCAGAGTGGGAGTTGCTGTTGGATGTTTATGTGTGGGAATCCCATGGTGATGTACCTGTAGGTTTTACTAGGCAAAAAAGTGTTGCCAATCTGTTCAAATTTCTAGGTGTCTTCTGGAGATAGGCTGGTTTTGTGCCAAGTGCTTTTTCTTCCAAGTTCCCCTCATTAGAGTTCCTACTTGAGAGTTTTCAGTGTCCAAGTCATGGAGCCAAAAATATTACAACTAGTTACTTTGTCATCTGTCCTGAGGTCTCCTCTGTGTTGGTCTTAAGCTGAATTATTTCATCTAGAAATTTTCTTAAATTTCAAAGTAACAAATTAATTGGTCTTCAGCGGAAGTACTGTATATCACCTAGAAATTTGCTTAAATGTTGAATACTTTGGTGTCTTTTTTAAAAAAACAGTGTCTCTTGAAACTTGAAGCTGCAATGATTTCCTCTCTCTTTCAAGAGGCAGAGTAGTTTGAGATTGTGTGGCACAGCAACACTGTGCCAGCGCCAGCAGTTCACCTGCTAGATTTGGCTCACTTCTAATACCCTGTGACAAATTACACTGCCCCCATACACATACACGCTCCTTGCAAAAGTAGAAAGTGAGAATAATCAGCCCATTTCTAGTTTCTGTACTGCTGGTGTGTTGCATAACAAAGCATGAATCCTCATATCCTATATTCTGTCATGGTGATGTGGGCAGTTGCTATCCCCAAAATTCCCTGTAGTCTGTAGAAGGGAATATTTCAGAACCAGCTCTCAGCCTGGTATCAAATGCCACTGTGGGCTACGGTCTGATGGATGAGAAATCATGACAGACCTCTCCATGCTGCCTCCATCCTTCCCACCCATGTTAGACATTCTACTGCCATATCTCAAGTTCTGCGGGCATAACAATCCTTCTGCCAGAGCCTATGGCCAGAGCAATTAAAATACCTGAGTGCACAATAATTTTGTGAGAGTGCCCATGATGCTCAAAGTTCCAAATGTGCCTACCTAATCCATTCTTTTGCTACAGTTAAGTCTCAGCATACTGTAAATCCAGGGCAGTTCAGTTGAGAAGACTTCAAGCCAAGTTGCTAAAAAAAACCATATAGGGTAACTGTTTCTCCAGGGACCACACACAAAATAACCTCCACTCTTGTCACTTATAAAACTGAACTATAGTGTGGCCATTCTGCAATATGCTACTGCAAGACATCCAGATAAAATGTTGAAATCTGGTTACTAGGCATCAGATGCCATGTACACAAGGATCTCTCCTTGATCTATTTAAAAGGAAGGCAGACATACTTTCTTGACATGCAAATTATAAAAGAGTAATTAGTGTTTTTTCAAGGATAACTGGTCCCTTGCAATTCTAAGCATAATTATTAATAGGTGACGACCTCATATTAGCAGGTAAGGACCAATGTGGTGTAGTCGTTTGAGTATTGGACTATGGCTCTGGAGAACATGGTTTAAATACCCGCTCTGCCATGGAAACTCACTGGATGAGTCACATTCTCTCAGCCTCAGAGGATGGCAAAGGCAAACCCCCTCTGAACAAACCTTGCCAAGAAAACCCTGTGATAGGGTTTCCTTAGGGTCACCATAAATCAGAAATGACTTGAAGGCAAACAACAACAACAGGAAGAAGGACCTCTTCTTTCAGTGGTTCTTATTGGCACCTAACATACTTAGGAAGAAGGCTGGTAACTGTCCTTGTGTATTTGCATCCAGAAATAAGTTTGCAACACATAGGGGTAGCCTACCCTTCTCCAGCCAATGGTTCCTGACTAAGTATAGCCTCCCATCACAGTTTTTAAGCTCCACCCAGATCACATTAATGAGAGTCTCTCAGTAATGATGATAGTGAGACTGGGCAGTGGGGATGTAAAAATAACATACTGGCTGCCTTCAGTCCATGATGGGAGCACTATAACATGTAGTTCTCCAGATGTTGTTGGATGGCAATTCCCAGCATCCCTTATCATTGGCTGTGCTGGTTAGGGCTGCTGAGAATGGTAGACAAACCACATCTGGAGGGTTACATGATTCCCTTCCCTGTGGGCAAGAAAAAATACCAACACAGCATGGTCAAATCTTGTGCTTTTAACCATAGCTTGTCTGTGGAAATTGTATTAGCAGGAGATAATGCTGTGGATCAGGTGTGGGCAAAGTGTGGCCCTCCTGATGACATTGCAATACCCATCAGCCCTAGCCAGCATGATCAGTGGTGGTGGATAATGGGAGTTACAGTCCAACAATATCTAAGGGGTTGCATCCCCTCTTTGCTCTAGTTCAAATTCCTGTTGAAGGGACCACTACAGATGCTGCTCAAAATCTGGCAACTTATTCTGACTCCAAAGAATGGGAGCATAATATAACCCAGAAAGGGCAGAAGAAATTACTCAATGAAATTAAACATTATTTTTCATGCTTTCTTCCTGCTCACACAGGTAAAATGCTCATCCAACAGGGTCTAGCCAACAGAAATTTGGAGTTGGCTAGCAGACTTGGGTTCAAGACTTCTCTTTGATAAGAGCCCAGGATATAATGTGGGGCATCACTAAACCCATATGGAGGTATCTCCATAAAACGGAGATTGCGGTTATTGTAAAAGCAACACAGTAAAGATTAAGCAGTGGAGTGTTATATGAGAATGGCTCATGTTGTCTTCCATATCTGCATTACAATAACTCTGCTTGTATACAGTCGTCCCTCCACATTCGCAGGAGTTAGGGTCTTGAGACCGCTGCGAATATGGAAAAACTGCGAATAAAAAATGCTGTTCCCACGACACCCCCCCAGAGGGAGGGAGGCGGCGGAAGGGTGTCTGGCCAGCCTGGCTGGCCTCTCCGCAGCCTTCCTGAGGGGACTCTGGGCCTTAGAAGCCACGGAGCCCGCTTGGGAAGGCAGCGGGTGGGAGGCTGCCCTGCCTCTCCCCAGCCTTCCTGACTGGACTCTGTGGCTTTGAAGCCCCGGAGCCCCCTTAGGAAGGCCAGGGAAGGCAGCGGGAGGGAGGGAGGGAAGCTGCCCTTCCTCTCCATGGCCTGCCCCAGAGCCCACTTAGGAAGGCCGGGGAAGTCAGCGGTCAGGTGGGCAGGAGGCTGCCCTGCCTCTCCCTGGACTTCCTGAGCGGACTCCGGGGATTTGAAGCCCTGGAGCCCCCTTAGGAAGGCCAGGGAAGGCAGCGGGTGGGAGGGAGGGAGGCTGCCCTGCCTCCCCACGGCCTTCCTGAGCGGACTCCGGGGCTTTGAAGCCCCAGAGCCCCCTTAGGAAGGCCAGGGAGGGCAGCAGGCGGGCGGGCGTGAGGCTGCCCTGCCTCTCCATGGCCTTCCTGAGGGGACTCCGGGGCTTAGAAGTCTCAGAGCCCCTTAGGAAGGCCAGGGAGGGCAGTGGGCGGGCAGGTGGGAGGCTGCCCTGCCTCTCCGCAGCCTTCCTGAGGGGACTCCGGGGCTTAGAAGCCTTGGAGTCCTCTCTGGAAGGCTGGGTAAGGCACAGGCAGGGGGTTGCTCCACCTCTCACCAGCCTTCCTGAAGGGGCTTGGGGTTAAACCGTGAATAAACAAAACCGCGAGTGTGAAAGGCACGAATGTGGAGGGGCAACTGTACTTGCACACCCCTTTCATATTCACATAAGAGGAACATACAAATACATGCTCTTTCATCACACTGCCTTATCCATATAAATGTGTAAGACTACTTTATGCAGAAACACGCCCAGCCACGTACATGCATGTATGTAATCAATTCACACACACACACACATGCGAGCGCACTTTCATTGCATGCTATTGAATCTTGATATTCCTCTACATAAGTGTGATAATACATGTCAAATACATTTTTTCAGGCTTTCATCTGGGACACTTGCAAATTCATCTCAAGTTAAATACACCAAGCTTTCTTTCCCAGCCATGAAGATTGCCAAGCAGAAACTTCTGGCTTTCTCTGTTAAACAGAACTTATCCAGTCACCTTGAACAAGTACTGATGGACTGAATTTTGAGAGCCGCCCACTATCCCATCCCAAACTTGTCCCTAAGTGCATGCATGCATCCCTTTAGTATTGAGAAGCAAATGTCTGTCAGGCTTAGGAAATAAATCCAGCCACTTTCACTTATCCTATTCTGCAGACAAGTCTCCTGTGCCATCCAAGCTGAATGAAAATTGCTCTCCCTCAAATCTTGCCTCCCATATAACCCACAAACACTGATATCATGACAGCTCGCCTGTGCCGTCTACTCTCTCTGTGTTAGAAACAAGATTTCCTTAACACTCTTCCTTCTAGCTTCCTATCTGTACCCATGCAACAATACATCCCCCCTCACCTCATGTTATTCTCTGGCCCTAAAATATAAGGACATGGGGATCTAAAAATACCAACAAGATTTGAAGAGAGGAAGGATGGACCGTCCCAAAAGATGGCTTACTATGCCTGTTCTTTGAATCTGATTGACCTGCACTCCCCCAGTCTCAACACACACACACACACACACCACCATAGCATTAAATGAGTTAAAACATAATTTCACGCTGAAAGGCCCGCAGGTCACAGGCTGTGGTTGCTGCTGCTTTAATTAATACAAGTTCCAACAGTAATAAATTATATTGGGTAGGTGGGGGGGGGAGTGGGCAAACCAGCCCAGAAACAGATCTTTTAAAAACAAAACAAGGCAAAATAGGAGGAATATTCCTTGGATTTAACACAAAAGTTTTGTGGTGGGGGAAGACTGCTGATGACAGCTCATAATGATGAAATGTGAGAAGGGGGAGGGGTTCTCTCACTTCCTCAAATGGATTCTGTCTAGCTTCCATTAGATTTAGGATAAATGGAAGATGTTCCTAAGTCATCAAGTAAGATCAGACTTTTATTTGAGACCATCTGCTTTGACCACCTGTATGTACAAGAGTTAGCATCTTTCCAATGGATACTACAGTCTCAAGCTCTTGAAAGACTTTCCCTAACTTTCATCTGATCATTTAAAAAAAAAGTCATGTGTAAACTCTCAAACATGATCACTGTTTCTAGCCTTCAGACTTTAACCACTGCCAAAGATGGCTTTTTCGTTTCTCTGACTTTAACAGATATGTAGTAAGCTTAAATGCAGGAAGTAGATCCCATCATAGCATCTCTCTATCAGGCAAAGAAACCCCCTGCTGAGTTTCTGCTGATCATCATATGACAGTGAGGTGAGCAGCATGTGACCACTCCTAGGTTGTTGGACTGTAGATCCTATCATCCTTCACCAGTGAAAAAGGGAAAAGGGGGGAAGAGGTGGAGGACCATTGCTGCTGCTGCTGCTGCCACCATCACCATCAGGCAACATTGGTGGCTGGACACGTTGCCATGTTCCCAAAGCTTTAAGTTATCTTTTTTCATTTTTTAATATGGACTGAATAGTTTGACCACCTGTTTTCAGAGTCCCAGACTAGACATACTTTGGGCCACCCATGATCTTTTACCTGTTTGGTTGTACTTTCTACATGCCCTCAGTATATACTGATCACTTGGTAGCAAGGGGAGTGGGGAGCAGGTCTTGGGCTCCCCACTCCCTTAGAGGGATGCAGGAGCATTCCAGGCATCCTCATTAGGTATACAAATCTGATTGTGATGAGGCCAAGTCACCTGTATATTTAAATTATACCATTTCTAACTTTGTTGAGTCTATGGACCTAGCTATGGTGCTTTGATTAGGAGCCCAGAAAAGACAGCCATTTAAAATCTGGTGCTGGAGAAGAGTTCTACAGACACTGTGGACTGCTAAAATGACAAAGGAATGGGTTCTAGAGCAAACCAAGCCTGGAATCTCCCTAGAATCCAAGATGATTAAAGTGTGGCTGTTGTACTTTGGACATATCATGGGTACTTGGAACATATCATTGGGAAAGACAATAATGCTGGGTAAAATGGAAGGCAATAGGAAAAAAGGGAGGACCAAACTAAAGGTGGATTGATTCAATCAAGAAAGTCACAGCTCTGAATTTGGAAGGCCTGAACAAGGCAGCTGATAATCGGAGCGCTTGGAGGTCTCTCATTCCTAGAGACCTTGGAGGTCTCTCATTCCTAGAGTCCTTGGGCCCATCTACACGAGGGGTAGAAATCCAAATTACCTCATAGTATTGGCATTTTGCAGCAACAGCGACATGTCTAAACGATTTTCTGGCCTCAGAAGCCCCCATAAGCCTCATGTTCCTGATGGAGGCCACAAGTGATTTACTTGCACTAGTTCTTTACCGCTGCCTTGTTTTTTAAAAAAAGTTGTCCCAAGGTGAGCTGGTGTAATAGAGTGATTTTTTAATTTTATAGGAAAGTAAAACAGAAAATATTCATCCTGTTTTATCGCCTTAGGAAGCGATCGCTAAGGTGAAAATCCAACATGATGGCAGTCGGCGCTTGCCCTGCTTGCAAGCTCTGTCCCCATACTTGCCTGGCAAATCAGCTTTGTGCTTCCCTTCAAATTTCCTGTCATTCAATAGTCCAAACAAGCAGGAATACGCACCCCTTCACACTTTTTGAAAAAGTATGGGGAAATCTGTGAAGGCTTTTATCATGTTGTTTTTGCCATTTTGGGCCCCCCTCCTTCTGAACAGTGTGGATTGGTGCTGGATCCTATTTAGATAGGTAGGATTCCCAGTGAATTCCATGAGGGGTATTTTCACCATTTAGATGGGCCCCTCGTAAATCAAAGTAAACTTGAAGGCGAATTAAAAAAAAAAGCAAAGAAAAGGCAGGAACCCCCCCCCCTTTTCTGGCAAGGCCTCAAATTTAGCATCACAGCCCAACACGTGATGCAGCACCTCCATATATTTTGGACTGCAGCTCTCAATAGTCAGGAACAATGGGAGGTGTCCTCCCAAGCACCTGGATAGTTCTGGGTTGCCCACCCTTATCCTGGAAACAGAAACCCCACAGCCTGTCTCTCTGGAGGGAGCAGCATTTCCATGATCTCCCACATGGTGAACTCTGGAGGGATATGTGACCTGAGGTGTTAGGAAGCACTTCCCTCAAAACCTATTCCAAATGATGACTAATACCTTGCACCCACATAAAGGAGTGAGAGAGACTGTTTGTTACTTTGCATATTCCTCCAAAGGGAAGGGACAGGCCCAAAGGCTTCTAGGAGCTCAGGCTCAAGTCCATGCCAAATCCAAGACTCCCTTTGAGCCCCAAAGCAATCGGGCCCCATTCAGAAAGGAGGTGTGCCTGCTCTTTGGCAGTGATTGGCTTCTAGCCCTCAAGGAAGGGACCTGCCCTTCGAAGAAAAAAACCCCAAAAAACGATTAAGACATTGTGTGTCTTTCATAACAAGGCGGCTCTGAACAGCGCAGCATTTCTTCCTCATGAGAGTGCTCTCTGCATGCCATGGCGCATGCCTTTCATCCAAGCATCCTCAAGCCTTTTCCAAACACGATGCTGAGTGATAGATTAATGAATTTATCCTCTGTCCCATCTTTAAAAAAAAATAATGAAATCTTTCCAATCCACTGGGCGTTTGAGCAACATAAAACGAACACCTTACTCCCCATTTTAAAAAAAATCATGAGTCACAGAGAGGGAAGTGACTGCTTACTTCAGAATGCTACAAAAGCTACAACTCCAAAGCAAACACAAGCAATCCCATTCTTCCCCTTGACCCCAAATTTTCTCCCTAAGGTGGAAATACAACTGTCTCCCAGCCTTGATCCTTGGAATATGAACTCTCCCCTATGGCTGGGATAGAAACTGGTGGTGGCATCTTCATTCAATTTGTTTTTACCTCCATCCCATGCAACGATTTTCACTGCCCGCTGATAGCTTCTTCTTTGAGCCCCTTTTGAGATTAATGCATTTTCTCTTCTAATGGCACAAGCATTGAACCTTATTTATTAATTTGTGTATTGATTTGATCACCTCCTTGCCTCCTCATGCCATTCTATTCTCAAGGGCTCAAGGAACTCTTGTCTCATTTCATCTCAATACAAACTTATCTTGTTTCATTTGATCTCAATACAAACCTACAAAAGAAGGTTAAGGAGAAAGCAACTTGGGAGAATGACTCAAAGCCACCCAAGAATGAGCAGGGCATTTGAACACCACTCCCCCATGTCCAAACCCAGCACTCTAACCAAGTGCCTAAAGTCTGATCAGATAAGGTGGGTTGGTTCTGCAGTGCTTTCACACAGAATTTTAAACAGGGTGGTTGCAGTGAAATTCTTGTTGAACTCTTGGGATGGCAGAAGAATCCCATAACCCCAACAGATTGCCTCATCCAAAAATATGAAAGTTCTTTGACAGGTTAGCCTTGAAACAGAATACCACCAAGGATGTTACAGAGCAGGACAATCCTAGCTAAGCCATAACAGAGAGCAGTACTGTATAAGAATGATGTTCAGCGCAATTGATTTGGGGAGCTACTACATTGTTCATCAGTTCCTTTGCATCAAAAGTATCATGCATTGATGAAAGAGACAGGCCTTCTTTGAGAAGACAGGGGTAGGTTGTTCAGTCTCTCAAATAAATGAATATCTGGTTTGGGGCTGAGCTGTCACAACAAAAACAACCACCACTAGAATGGCACCTTAAAAAAAATCATAGAATCTTAGCGGTGGAAGGGACCACAAGGGCTATCTAGTCCTACCCCTGCCATGCAGGAATACACAACTAAAGCACTCCTGAAAGATGCCCATCCAGCCTCTGTTCAAAGACCTCCAAAGATGGAGAGTTCACCCTTCCCGCACAAGACAGTCTAGTCCACCTTTGAACAGCTCTTAACAGTAAAGAGATTCTTCCTTGCATGATTTATTCAGCATAAGCTTTTGTGACCTACAGCTTCCTTCATCATGCATTTGATGAACTATAGGCCACATAAAGAGAGCCAGCGAGATGTGGTGGTTTGAGCATTGGACTAGGACTCTGGAAACCAGGGTTTGAATTCCTGCTCAGCCAGGGAAACCCCCTGGGTGACACTCTCTCAGCCTCAGAGGGAAGCAAAGGCAAACCTCCTCTGAACAAGACAACTCTGTGATAGGTTTGCCTTAGGGTTGCCATAAGCTGGAAACAACTTGAAGGCACACAACAACAGTCCACATAGAACTTTTTGGCCTTTTAGGTGCCCTTCAACTCTTTGTCGTTTGGAACTGATTAGTTCAATGACTAAAGCAATATTAAAAGAGCGACCCACTATCTCCAGCAACTTGGATTTTTGTTTTTGCATTGGCATGAGTGTCATAGATCTTGCCCCAAAGAGGAAGACCAGGTGGAGTTTGCTGTATCTTCTTCAACTTGAGATTCCTAGGTCCTGTGCCCAGCTCTGAGAAGGAAATTATCTAACTGGCAAGTCGGAGCAAAGTCACCCGTGAGCTCGATCTCCCCTTTTCCCTCTAACACCATTTCAACCTCCTCTCTCTGGTTGGGTATATTCATCGCTGAACTCAGCCACTGACACTGACGAATGGAGGCTCTCCCCAAACGCTTTCATGTCAAAGCAAATGCCCCTTGGCGAGAATTTCACGATTATGGATGGGGCGAGAATACGACTGCAGAGGGAGATGACAGCCCGGATTATCATGGGCTGTGGGGAGGGAGGGGTGAAATAATCCTGATGACTAGAAGAACCTCTCGTAAAAGAGACAAAATCTGCTTCGAAACTGCATTCCTGGGAGAGTTGTAATTATAGAAACGGCTCCCAAGTGACATCCCCTCTGAGACCCTGG
The DNA here is from genome assembly GCA_030847615.1 of Gambelia wislizenii. Classification (NCBI taxonomy): domain Eukaryota; kingdom Metazoa; phylum Chordata; class Lepidosauria; order Squamata; family Crotaphytidae; genus Gambelia; species Gambelia wislizenii. The sequence continues at coordinate 334,188,004 of JAUMIR010000001.1, read as the reverse complement.
GGGTCTTTGAGGGGGCTGCCTTAGGAGGGCATGATGTGTCATTAATCTCCTCGACTGTGGTGCGGATGGAGGTGGGGGGGCTGTGTGGTAAAGGTCTGGCCAACCGTAGATAGTCAAAGAGGAGAGAATTGGCGGGCGGGGTGTGTGAACTGAGGAAACCAAAACAAAAGGAGGGAAGGGAAGGAGAGGGGTCTTCTTACCTTTGGCCCCAAAGGCTGAGAAGAAGCAGGGGACCGAGCCAGAGAAGCAGGGGCTGCCCCATCTTGGGTGTCAGAAGTTTCCCCCCCAGCAGCTGGCTTCCTCTTGTTCGAAGGCAAGTTGGGCGACGAAGGGTGGGTGGGTGGGTTGCCCCTCCTGGGCTCTCGCCGGGCTCCCTACTCCTGCCCCTCTTTACTGCTCTTGGAGGACCTCATCGACCGCCTGGGCATGGAGAATTCTTTGCCTGGCTTGTCTGACTAGATAGCTCTACAGAGAGGGCAACTCTTTCCAAAACCCTGCAAGCCCCAACGACAGCGCTCGCACCTCGGGCCTGCCCTGGCTCTCCTCCACCCTCTCCCTCCTTCAGTGGGGCAGCTGCTTGCCGGAGAGGCGTCGGGGAGGGGGGCCGGTTGGCCAAGGCAGCGGCAGCGGCGGCACCCCCACCTCCAGCTCCAGCAGCCGCAGCAGCCACGGGCTCCCGGGATCGCCTCGGAGCTCCGTGCGGACAGGTCCTTCTCCTCCTCTGCCCCCCATCGGAGAGCGCGGAGGGAAGGCTGGCAAAGATCTCTCTCTGTCTCCCCCCCCCCGCCGCTCCCTATCTAGGTCCACACCCTCTTTTCTGTGCAACTTTTGAGCCCCCCTCCCCTCCTCGACCCGGCGGCCGAAGTTCCCGCAGGGCTTTAGCGGCTCTGCTTGCACAGGGCAAGTTTTCTCCGGGGTGGGTGAGTGGGGGAGCTTGGCAGGGGAGGGGCCAGGCTGAGGCCAGCAGCCACCGGCGACCCCCTCCCTCCCGTCCTCTCGCCCTCCCTCCCGCGGCTGGTCCTGAGGCTGCTGCTGGCTGCGCGCCCCCTCCCAAAGCCCGGCGGGGCAGCTGGCGGGCGCGCCTCGGGGTCGGGGCGGGCGGGGGCGCTCGGGGCTGCTGCTGCTGGCGGCGGCTTCTCCTCCTCCTCGGCTGCGACGGGACGGGCGAGAAGCAAAAGCCGTCCACGCGCAGCGAGCAACCGCCGAGCCAGCGCCCCAAGCCCGAGTCCTGACACGCCTGTGCAGCAGCCTCGGGCGGGCCGGCGGGGAAAGGATGGGCCGGGACGCGTGTGCCAATCGCACCCCCCGAGACAGGCACCCTCGGCCCTCCGCACGCAGAGGGAGGGAGGCGGCCGGAGCCAGCGCCACGCACGCACCGCCGCCGCCGTCCCACCAAGCGGCAAGCCCGTCGCCGCGCAGAGTCTCCCCCACCCGCGACCCACCCACCGCCGCACTCCGAGGCCGCACACCCGAAGCCGTCGACGCCTGCCTCGGTGTCGGTTACACAAGTGCAAGATCCAACTTGCATCCGCACGTGCACGGTGCCCTCCTGGGAAACGCGCGCCCAGCCTCGCGCCTCGGGAGAGACACGCGCGCACCGTCCGAGCGTGCAAACCATGCGCAGCGCCTGGCCACGGTGAGCAGTGAAGAACGGGTCGCGATGCCCCAGTGTAGTGGGTCTTTGGGGGAGCGCCCCGCGCCCATGATTTTCGTTCCCTGTCTACAGCTACAGGCTATCGGCACAACTGCTTACAAACTGGCCAGACAAATGCACAGACCACGTGCGTGCGATGCAATCAGGTCAGCCACTGTACCACGCAACCATTTCCATCCAGGCTGCACGTGCCTCCTTTCCATAACTACAAACACGCGGTGGGCATGGATGGACCCTTGTACCGCATAGCATGCAGCAACACACAGCATTTAATGTCAATGGTGCCCTTCAAGTACAGTATATTGTCTGCTGTGTGAACTTCTGCCTGCTCTGGCCCTGATGGGGGCTAATTTGGTCTATGTCTTTTCATATGAGGCCTTGGCCATTCCATGTGTGTACCTCTTGTGAGCAGTACTGAAAATATGTTGGGTTCTGTGAACCAAAATTAAGGGCCTAAATACCCTAAAGGAACCAGACCAGGAGTGGGGAACCTTTGGCCTTCAAGATGTGTTGGATACAATTCCGATAATTCCACACCACTGGCCATGCTGGCTATGACTTGTGGGAGTTCAAATTTGCAGATGACACCAAATTAGGAGGAGTAGCTTGGAGGACAGGATCAAAATTCAAAATGACCTGAATAGACTAGAAAGCTGGGCCAAAGCTAACAAAATGAGATGGGGTAGATCTAGCTGAATGAGACTACATGTGAAAGGAATCTAGGAGTCCTAGTAGACCACAAGTTGAACATGAGTCAACAGTGTGATGCAGCAGCTAAAAAGGCCAATGCAATTTTGGGCTGCATCAATAGAAAGTATAGTGTCTAGATCAAGGAAAGTAATAGTGCCACTCTATTCTGCTTTGATCAGGCCTCACCTAGAATACTGTGTCCAGTTCTGGGCACAACAGTTTAAAAAGGATATTGACAAATTCGAGCGTGTCCAGAGGAGGGCAACTAAAATGGTGAAAGGTCTGGAAACCATCTGGGCTAAACATACCCAGCTGTCTAAGTCTTTCCTCATAATGAGGAAAGACTTAGGCAGCTGGGTATGTTTAGCCCGGAAAAAAAGACGGTTAAGGGGTGATAGCCCTGTTTAAGTATGTGAAGGGGTCTCACATTGAGGATGGAGCAAGCTTGTTTTCCGCTGCTCCAGAGATTAGAACATGGAACAGTGGATGCAAGCTCCAGGAACAGAGATTCCACCTCAACATTAGGAGGAACATTCTGACAGTAGGAGCTGTTTGGCAGTGGAACACACTCCCTTGGAGTGTGGTAGGATCTCCTTCCTTGGAGGTCTTTAAACAGAGGCTGGATGGCCATCTGTCAGGGATGCTTTGATCATGATTTCCTGTGTGGCAGGGGGTTGGACTGGATGGCCCTTGTGGTCTCTTTCAACTCTACAATTCTTTGATTCTATGATTCGAAAACATCCGGAAGGCCAAAGGTTCCCAGCCCTTGCACCAGACCCTGTCTGATCTTAGAAGCTAAGCAAGATCAGCCCTGGTTAGTACTTGGATGGGAGACTACCAATAGATACCAGTTTCTCTAGGCTGTATGGAAGGCAATGGCAAACCACCTCTGAGTATTCCTTGCCTAAAAAACCCTGTGAAAGTCACAGGATCACGCAAGTCAACAGGCAACTTGAAAGCACCTACACACACAACCCAAAGTTGGCCTTTGAAATAACAGTCATGAAAGGATGCTAGAGGAAATCAAGCCTGAAATCTTGGGCATATCATGGGGGAGGTGAAACTAGTGTCTGGAAAGGTTGAAGGCAGTGTGAAAGAGAAAGACCACATGACAGATGGTTGACTCAGTAAAGTTTGAGTTTGCAATCCCTGAGCAGGGCAGTTAATAGCAGGACCTCTTGGAGGCCTTTCCTTCATAAGATAATAAAAGCTGATGTGATGGCACAGAACCATAACTTGGTAAGGAAAAATTCTGACAAATTTGATGGGTTGGTTCATACAGCAGCACAGGCCTATTCAAAATGCTGTTTGAGGTTTACCTCCCCCTGTCCATAGTCAATAAAAGCAAATGCTTTCCTTTCATGTGCTACTGTAGACAAATAAGCATTTTAAGCCTTCATGTCTACTTCCATTGTTCAGGCTAAGTGCTGAGGTTATTGGCTGATGAGACCTGTGGAAAGTTACAGTCATTGACTAGAATGCGCATGGCTTTAGTCTCCCGCAACCCTCATCCCTTCACATTTTGAAGAAAAATTAAGGAAGAGCCTAATCTTCTCTTGGTCAAATGGGCACAATGAGAAAAGCCAAGCTTTTGATTGAGAGGGAGGAGAAGGTGCCTTTTGATTTCTAAGGGAGAAACCCAGCCTTGTAAATAAGCTCATAAAAGTTACTAGCCTGGGAAAATCGCCCTTCTTCACCAGCCCATTCACTTACCTGCATGACATTTCTTATTGGCTGTGACTACTAAGCAACATATAAGACTGGACAAAACAATTGCAGCTGCTGTCCATATAATCTGATAATCAAAGAAGAACTTGGTTTTCCTTAAGGCAGTCACATAGTCCAGCCTAAACTAATGTCAAAGGTTGTGGTGAGGATAAAGCTGGAGAAGAATCATGTAAGCCACCCCAAGTGCGTTGAAAGAATGATAGCATTGGATATGTACTAAATATTTTAATTAATAGATTAACCAATTAAAATTCATATGATAAATTCTTTTTTAGAAAAATAGTGAACAGAGCCGGTAGAAATGAATACATATTTCTCTGTTTATTTTTCTCTATGCTGACTTGTGTGTCTGTAGTCTTCTGTTTCCCAATAAACAGCTTTTGATACCTGTGGTTTTCCCTGAGAATTCAAGGGGTTTGGCACTGGCATTGCTCAACTTTGAGACCTTATGAGTTGAATCCACATGAAGGTTTGGAAGGTGGACAGATGTGCATCCAGGGTACGTATGTCCCCCCAGACCATCTCCTGCTGTGACTAGATGAATCTCCTATTCAATGGGTATACACATAAATGGAGCAAAAGTAATACTTGGAAGTTCATTAGAGAGTTTTCCATTGAATGGGAATGATGTAAATCAGGGGTGGCAATCATGTGGTACCTGAAATAGTACTGGACTGCAGCTCCCAGCAACCCTAGTCAGTATAGCTGACAATGAGGAATGTTGGGAACTGCAGTCCAACAATACCTGGATGATGATGATGATGATATGACAAATAAACATTAAAACAGAATTATAAAGTGCTCAAATGCTTCACATGCATTATCTTGCTAATCCTTGTAATAAACCTGATAAATCCATTATGCTGGCAGGGGACAGTCTTGACAGTGGTTTGCTTAAGGTTAACAAGTTTGTTCATGGCAAAAAACAAGATGTAAACAAAGACCTAGTGGTCCAGTCCAAACTGTGATTCAGAAGGGTCTGTCAGCTTGGTTCTAGCCCTCACTGTCAGCTTGATTCTAATATTATGCATTATTTTCATCAGATTAACAGAGTTTGAGAAGGGGGTTAATCACAAAACTATGAAGAACATGAAAGGCTTGGGGGCACTGAGTTAAAACTCACAATGAAGTGGACAACACTTTTTAAGGATTAGCACATATTAAGACAAACCTTTGCAAAGACAACTCAGAAGAAGAAATACAAAATAGGAGATAATCTGGTTAGGCAGTAGTTAGCCCTGAGTTTCTGTGAAGTACAACAAAGATGTGAGCCAAAACTGCAGTAATCTTGCATAAGGAGAAAGGAAAGAAAAAGGCACATTGGGCTGCAGTACAGAAGGGTGATGCTTAATATATGATGAAATCGATCTACTTCACTCAGTATCGTCCATCTGTCTGACTCTGAAACAGGACCTACAAAGTTCAGGGCATCCTAAAATGTTCAGGTCAGTTTTGGGAAGAATTTTCCAGCGAAGAACAGTGACTGAAACATACTCCTGCACCCTCACCATCCGCCCAAATCAAAACACTGGTCCGCCAAGACTAATGGTATCTAATGATTTCTACTTGACTAGGTGTGGCTGTCCAGCATTTTCAGGCTCCATGTTTCTCTTCTAATGATAATGTAGGAGGTGCGGGGGGGGGGATCAGCAGCTTTTTACAAACTCTTTTTATGGTGGGGGATTTGCAAGATAAGATGGGTAAGGTTGAAAAAAGGTTAAGCATTCCCTCTCCGCCTGCTGATTTCCCCAGTAAATACCTTCTCCATATCTTTTAAACCAACCCCCCACAGCCAAGTTCTGAAACCAGTGTTAAGGCTAGCTGGAGGCATCATGACCTGGGGGTGGGATATTGGTAGGGGATAATTTGTGGGTAGGAAGTGTGTACATGTCAGTTGAGCACTCCTTTTACAAAGGCTTGTTGAGAACACAAATCTGAAGAAGTAATTTGTAGCTCTGTCTTTAGGTAAAGGTCGAGTCTTGCTTGCCGGCAAACTTTGCAACCCTTTTACCTGTCAGAAGGAAGAATTACCGTACTTTTGAGACCCTCTGCATGCCAATCCTATGGCCTATCACTAAGCTATGGACCCTCCCCATACACATTTTTGGATACCTAGTGGAACTTTTGAACTTGGGGGAAGCAGAGAGGCAGGCTAAAGCTAGCTAGGCTTTGAAGTCACAGGTGAAGCTTGTTTTCCTTTACAACTGTCATGTGCTTGCCTGCATAACTGACAGAGGTCTGACATGCTGTGCCAGGGACTGGGTGAAAAAGAAAGCCTTCTTATCTTTCAGCGGTGACTATGTATGACTATTGTCCTTTGATCCTTAATGTCCTGTTGGTAGTGAAGACTAAGAACCTAGTAACTTTCCTCAGAGAGCCTGTTTAGGACACTATTTAGCAATACAGCATGGATCTTGGTTATTTGCTGGTATGTCTGTTTGTGCTTTTTCCTGTCCTTCAATAAACAGATTATTTTTTTAAAAAAGTGACTTCTACTTTGGGGGATTTTTTAAGAATTCTGACTCCAGTCTCCAGCAGTTCTCAATAAGTAGATACATTGCCTACCCTCTAGTGCAGTAGCAGTAATTCTGTGGGCACCTGGTAGTATATCAGGGAGCACAATCCCAGTGAAAGAGGAAAATGTTCAAAATCCAGATATTTCTTCCACATGGAGCACAGAGCCTTTGTTCTTTCGTTCAGAGTTTTATAGAGTTGTATCTCATTTTAGCATTCTGTCCCCCTCTCAATTTCTCTCCTATCCTTAATTTTTGTCCCTCTGCTGCTGCCAATCTCTGCCACTTCTTTGAATTGTTCCCTTTATTCTTCCTTTATGCCCCAAATGCCTCAATCGTGTTCCCAGAGCACCTATATGGTGTCATCTCTTTGGCTGTTGCCACACTGCAGAAATAATGCAGTTTGACACTGCTTTAACTATCATGGCTCCATCCTATGGAATCCTGGGATTTGTAGTTTGTTGTGGCACCAGAGCTCTCTGACAGAGAAGGCTAAATCTCTCAGAAAACTAGAAATCCTAAAATTCCATAGCATTGAGCCATGGCAGTTAAAGTGGTGTCTGGATTATTTCTACAGTGTGGCAGCAGCCTTTTTCTTCTTTCCTTCCCATGCTGTGAAGGTTTAGGCTTAATAGTCCTCACCCCCAAAGAAAACATTTTACGTGCATCCTATCTGTAAAAAGCAAAAAAGGTAAATATTATTATCAGTACTAATAATTACATTTTCCCTTCTTCTTCTTCTTCTTCTTCTTCTTCTTCCTTCTTTGACATTTTTTCCACATGCTGAAAAAATGACCCAGTCTTCAGCATGTTAAGTAGTTGACCACAGAAATTTAAAGAAAAGGATCAAGTCCCTTACGTGCACACAGTGCTTTGAGTCATGTCCACAGGGATCAAAAGCAAAAAAAAAAAAAAAAAAAGAATACTAATTTGGAGGATCTTTAGACCAGAACTGGCCCTGCCATGAGGCAGAATGATACTATCTGTTTCAAGTTACGGTTGCCCAGTACAGGGCTCCTGTGCCTTAAATGGTTGTACAGATGAGCAAGTAACAAGTGTCTCTCTCTGGCTTTTCTTCACAAAGATTCAGGAAGGACTCATCCCGTGTTTTCTGCAAGCGCGCTGATGACTAAAACGGCCAATCCGAGATAGACAAGTCCGGTTGCAGAAAGCACAGCAGAAGGTTTCCTCGGGTGATGTTACCGGGTTGTGATTCTTTCTGCGTTGTCGTTTCTCTTCAAGACTTGTTCGGCGTGAGTTCTCAAATAAGGCTGCAGCATTGTGGATAGTGCGCCTCCATGTCTCCCGATGTGAGGCCAGGGCGGACCATTGTTGGTGATCAATTTGGCCAAGCCTGAGATGTTGTTTCAGGGAGTCCTTGTATCGCTTTTTTGGAGTGCCCCTCTTATGCTGTCCTGTGGCGAGTTCACCATAGAGTACTATTTTGGGGAGGCAATGGTCTGTAACAAGTAACACCTGCTGAAATGGCCTCTTCTACACAGGAAGTCCAGTCCTGTTTTTCACCTGACAACTCTATCTTCAGGTGGCAAGGCATCATGATGGGCAGGTTGAATAAAGCTAAGAATTCATGAATAAATGAATGCTGCAGTATTTTTTTTAAACTGGGCAGAAGGTGGAGAGCTAGAACAGCTGTCCTGGTATCTGTGTGTCAGTTACTGCTAGTGATTCAGGTGTCCTTCTCACATGGTACATGAGATATGATGGTCTGCAAAGGACAGATCAAAATATTCTCATTGCAATGAAGGTTAAGAGCTGCTTTTCTAAACCCAAGAAGAAGTTATGTGGTTATAGCCTTTTTGACATAAAATATAAAATAAAAGAGACCTGTTTTAACTACCATCCTTTAAAAATAGCTTCACTTTAACAAGTTTCAGTTCATCTGCTGAACTTTTAATATTTTTCTTGTCTTATATTTTAATTGTGTTTGATATGTGGTTGCGCTATTTTTCATTGTTGTTTTCTTTGGGTTTTTTAGCCACCTTAGAAGAAATAATCCTTAAGGGAGAGGTACAATTTTTTTTTTAAAAAAAAACCTCTTAAAAGTATCGTCCAGTTAGTCTGACATCAATACCAGGGAAGATTCTAGAACAGATCATTAAACAGAGAGTCTGTGAACATTTAGAAGGCAATGCCATAATCACAAAAAGTCAGCATGGGTTTCAGAGAAACAAGTCATGCCAGACTAATCTGATCTCTTTTTTTGATAAAGTTACCAGCTTGGTAGATGAAGGGAATGCTGTGGACATTGCATACCTTGATTTCAGTAAGGCCTTTGACAAGGTTCCCCATGACATTCTTGCAAACAAGCTTGTAGAATGTGGGCTAGACAAGTTAACTGTTCAATGGATTTGTAATTGGTTGACCAGCCGAACCCAAAGGGTGCTCAGCAGTGGCTCCTCTTCGTCTTGGAAAGATGTGACCAGTGGGGTGCCACAGGGTTCTGTCCTGGGCCCAGTGCTATTCAACATCTTTATCAATGACTTAGATGAGGGAATTAGGGGCATACTTATCAAATTTGCAGATGACACCAAATTGGGAGGAGTAGCTAATACCCTAGAGGACAGGATCAAAATTCAGAATGACCTGGATAGACTGGAGAGCTGGGCCAAAGCTAACAAAATGAAATTCAATACGGAGAAATGTAAAGTACTGCATTTAGGGCGGAAAAATGAAATGCATAAATATAGGATGGGAGAGACCTGGCTGAATGAGACTACGTGCGAAAGGGATCTAGGAGTCCTAGTAGACCACAAGTTGAACATGAGCCAACAGTGTGATGCGGCAGCTAAAAAGGCCAATGCAATTTTGGGCTGTATCAATAGAAGTATAGTGTCTAGATCAAGGGAAGTAATAGTGCCACTCTATTCTGCCTTGGTCAGACCTCACTTAGAATACTGTGTCCAGTTCTGGGCACCACAATTCAGAAAGGATATTGACAAATTGGAGCGTGTCCAGAGAAGGGCAACTAAAATGGTGAAAGGTCTGGAAACAATGCCTTATGAGGAGAGACTTAGGGAGCTGGGTATGTTTAGCCTGGAAAAAAGACGGTTTAGAGGCGATATGATAGCCCTGTTTAAGTATTTGAAGGGATGTCACGCTGAGGATGGAGCAAGCTTGTTTTCTGCTGCTCCAGAGACTGGAACACGGAGCAATGGGTGCAAGCTCCAGGAACAGAGATTCCACCTCAACATGAGGAGGAACTTTTTGACAGTAAGAGCTGTTCGGCAGTGGAACGCACTCCCTCGGAGCGTGGTGGGGTCTCCTTCCTTGGAGGTCTTTAAACAGAGGCTGGATGGCCATCTGTCGGGGATGCTTTGATTGTGATTTCCTGCGTGGCAGGGGGGTTGGACTGGATGGCCCTCGTGGTCTCTTCCAACTCTGCAATTCTATGATTCTATGAAGTATGCCTAATGATGACTGATGGCTTCCATAACTGTGGGACATTGAATCTCCTCTGGGTTTTTATCCTGAACTTGTAAGGAGCTGTTCAAAGTGCTGAAATTTTTCTGTGGGGGGGATGTACAGTCAGGCCTGCGGGTAGTTCCTTTAAAGTTCAAATTGAACTTTAGCATATTCACCGCCCTACTGACATAAATCCCACCAACTGTTTTTGGTCCCTTCTCGGAGAAAGGTGGCATATAAATTAATTAATTAAAATAAAATAAATAAGTCTAGGCCCTTCTGTGTTCCTTGATCTCCTGAAGTCTGACAGTTGGCCACCCCACCCCACCCGCAACCTGTAGTTTAAGGAAGTGAAACTAAGCTCCATTTTTGGAACTTTTATTCTGTATGAGACAGAAAACAATTACTAAATTGAATTCAACCCCCTTCCTACCATCTTTTCTTCTTTTATTATTATACTTCTGTGTTCATTTGAGCTGGAATAAATCATTTAGGATTGGACTACACATACTGTTAAGCACATCTTTAAATTCTGTGCTTAGAATTCCTCTCTTCTGGAAAAAACAAAAATCAGTCCAAAGAGAAGTGGGATTGAATCCCTCCCCAACAATCCCCTGTTCCCAGCTCCTGTTTGTCCCTGAAGCTGCTATTTGCAGACAGGCAGGATTCAGGCCATCTGGGGCTTTAAAATTCAAAACCAGCACTCTGAAATGAGTCTGGGAGTTAACTGGTTATTAATACAGTTCCCAAAGTTGGGAAGGTTAGTTTCAAAAAGAAATGGTTTACCATTGCAGTTCCAAAGCCCCCACCTCACTTCCAGGCCAAATCTACACTACACAGATAACCCAGTTTGAAACTGGATTATTTGCTATGACTTCTTCTTATTGAATCCTCGGAGTTGTAGTTTTACAAGTTCTTTAGCCTTCTCTGCCAAAGAATGCTGGTGCCTCGCCAAACTATAAATCCCATGTTTCCAAAGGAGGAACCATGGAAAATAATCTCGTTTCAAACTGGATGATTTGTGCAGTATGGATTTGGCCCTTGTGGTTATCACTACAGATTTAAAAAGTGACTCAATACTTTTTTTTTTTGCAGTACTAAATGAACTAATTTTCTTGAATCAAAATTTTAACATCTGAAAGCCACAAGCCACCATTTGTGGCACAAAATAATGAGACTCTATAGCTATTTTTGTTGTTAATTGCTTTCAAGTAGATGTCATTTTATGGCAATCCTATGAGGCTTCCAAGTCACCCTGTGTCAACAGCCATGCTCAGGTCTTGCAAACTCAGGGCTGTGGTTTCCTTGACTGAGTCTATCCAGCTGGAATGTGGCCTTCCTCCTTTCCTAGTGCCTTCCATGTTACCAAGCATTATTGTCTTTTCTGAGCCACAGCTTCTCATGAATTTCTATAAATTTAAAAGTAACTAAAACTGGCTATCCCACATTCTGTTAGAATGATAATACAGTTTTCCCTCCACATTCACGGATGTGGCATTCACGGTTTTAAGTATTCATGGTTTGAAAATATTCTTTAAAAAATAATAATCCAAAGAGCAAACTTTGATTTTGCCATCTTATATCAGGGACACCATTTTGGTATGCCACTGCATATAATGGGACTTGAGTATTCACAGATTTGGGTATTCATGGGGGATCCTGGAACCAAACCCCAGCGAATGTGAAGGGACAACTGTATAGCTAATAGGACTTAACTACAGCTAGCTCATTATTTGTAACTAGTTACTTCCGAGCTCCGCACTTCGTTTAGATTTGTAGTTGTGAGGCCTGACCTAAGGTAGAATCCATACTACACAAATAATCCAAGTTGAAACTGGATTATTTGGATGGCTCTTTCCTCTGGAATCCTAGGATTTGTAGTTTTACAAGGTCTTTAGCCTTCTCTGTCAAAAAGTGCTGGTGCCTCACTAAACTACAAATCCCAGGATTCCATAGGAAGGAGCCATGCAAATAATCCAGTTTCAACCTGGATTATTTCTCTAGTGTGGATGCCCCCTAACTATGCTACAGTGGAGGGAGGGAGGACCAGAGCAAGTGAGGGCACTTGTGCATGTGAAATTCAGGGTAACAACAGAGCAAAACTGTTAAGGACCTTGCCTTTAGCTGAGTAATAGGCTTCAGCTTCAGAGGGAGTCTAATGATATGATCTGAGCAGCATAAACTCTACTGGGGAGTGTGTTGAGACACCCCTGACCATACCTGACCACAGTGGACAAGAGATAATGGGGTTCAACAAGAACTGGCTAGAATGGCAGTGGTTTTTTGCTCTGCTATTTACAGGTGTCTAAATCATCAGTTTCATTTCTATAATCACAACCTTTGTATAAACAGGCTGTGCTGGGTGTTTAAATGTGGTGCACCATGGCAGTAGCTAGCTCTGCACTTTTCCAACCAGGCAAAGATCCATGTTTTTCTGCAGCTGGGATGGGAGCTGTTATTACCTGAGGCTATGACTGGGCTATAACCTTATAACTCTACCCTTGACCCTCATGGAGGCTGCTGCTCTGCTGCCAAAGATGCCCTCATTCTGGGGAATAACCACAAGCCTGCAATTCTGCCCAGCAGAGTTTCATAACAATCTCATCAGCCCTCTCCCTAAGGAGGAACACTTCAGGACCGAGAGGCAGTGAGAAGGCCTCTGGACGCAGCCTAACCACTGGAGAGGAGACCTACACTAAACATTTGTCCAAGGAAGTTACGGTATCTCTTTTTCTCAGTTTTCAGGAATGAATGGATGATGGGCTTCTGGGTACAGCTTACGGTAAGTCTAAACAAGTTTTAAGATCCTCTAGGGAGAGCTTTCTGTCAGTCCCACCACCTTCACGGGTATGTTTGGTGAGGGCATGGGAGACAGCCCCCACAGTGGCTACTCCCAGGGTCTGGAACTCTCTGCCATGGGAGTCGAGTCAGGGCCCCTCCCCGCTCCCCTTCGGCTGGCAGATAAAGACCTGCTTCTCTGAACAAGGTTTTGGTGGCTATGCAAAAAGGTCTTGAATGGGATGTGGATGCTGCATTTTCATACTCCTCATTGAATTTGAGGGGAAGCCTACCTGTCTAAATGGGAATCTGTGTCATTATGTCATAGTCGGAATGAGGGGCCCCAAAATGGCAAAAACTCTGAGGCAAAAAGCCTTTGCAGCCTTTCCCGGAGTTTTTGAAAAACAGTGAGGGGGCTGCACATTCATCCTTGTTAGGACAGCAATTTGATAGGAATCGATGTCCGAGAGTATAGGAAGCATGACCCTGATTGGCTGGATAAGTGCGGGGGCGGTGCTTGCTAACAGGGCAAGCACTCACAGCCTCCATTCCCTTCCCCAAATGATCAGGGATAGGGAAGGGAGGAGGGCAGATGTCATTCCCACCCACCCCAGGCCACCGCCTCCACAACTCCCATGGGGATTGGAGAAGGCAAGAGGGCTCTCTCCTCCTCTTCTTCTTTCCCTGGTTTCCACCCACCTCAGCTGCTGCCGCCACCACCGCTGCGGGGATCAGAGAAGGGAAGAGGGCTCTGTTATCTCAGCTGTCATCTAGCATGAGAAGCTTATGGGGGTTCCTGGGGGCAAAAAGATCATTAAGACAAGTCGCAGCTGCTGATACTAGCTATTACTGCAGGATGCTATGGTTTTTTTTGGGGGGGTGCATGTATAGATGAGCCTGTCATGACTTTAAATGATTTACGATATTGTAAAGTATTCGTGTTTTAATATGGTTGCTTATTTAATTGATTTTAACTTTTTTACTACTTATTTTTAATTCATATATTTTGTTTTATGTTGTGAGCCCATTAGGTTCCCATTCAAGAGAAAAGCAGGATATAAATAAAATAAACCTAAAAGGCTTTTGCTGGGCATAGCTCAAGGGAACCCTTATGAATCTATAATTCTGTGAACAGAGAAGGTGATGATTCTGACCCCAGGAACATCTGTGTGAGGCTAAAACTACACAAATGGACCCAAAGTGCATAAGTGCACTAAAGTGGCATCAGTACGCTGGTGTAGACAGCTGCAGCAGGAGGAGAAGGCCTTGGAGGAAGCAACCAGGGAGAAGCAGGCTGGTCAGAGCCAGAACATTTTGCCCACCTTCCCTCATCTCCATTGTGCAGCTGCTGGCCTAGTGCACTGACAGGACTCTGGCCATGGACAGCAAAGTCTTCACTTCCTCAAGCACACGGTTCACCTCCCCTCCATCACTCTCAGGTTCCAATTGCCTTCTCACTTCACTTAAGAGGGACTGGAATGTCTTAAAAGATCCAGACTGTTTGGAAAACATGGATGTAATTCTGTACCTGCAGTAAACCTTCAGCCTAATTCATGGACTCTGTTGCTTAATGTTCAGCCTGTAGTTGGGGGACATGAATGAGAAATACGGTATACCAGATTGGGGGTGAGGAAAATGCAGCCAATGGGTCTCATGCACCCATGATGATGATGATGAAAACGAAAACAAGTTCTCCCATTTCCCCCCTTAAGCACCCTCTTAAGGATGCAGTTTTGGTATATTTTAGCCCCCCTGAGCTATTTTACTTCAAGGTCACATCCTGTTGGGAAAAGGTGTCTGCTGGTGCTAAAATGATCCAGAAGGGTAAAAAAAATGTGAAGAAATAAGCCCCTATGCCTTCTAAGGGGTGGGATTGTCCTCCAAGACTTCTAAGGACTGTGTGTGTGTGTGTGTGTGTGTGTAATTCTCCCCCAAGTTCTCCTGAGGGGAAGCAATGCATCCCTGTAATCCTCAACACTTGTCCACTCCTATGCTGGATGGAAAGCAAAGGAATAAAAAGTCTTTCTCCTTTTTCTACAACCCCTTTCCTAGAACTGAGAAGAGGTTCTGCTAAAGAAACAGCAATAAACGAAGAGAGCCAGTGTGTTGTAGTGGTTTGAGTGCTGGACTAGGACCCCAGGAGATGAGGGTTTGAATCCCTACTCAGCCATGGAAACCCATTGGATGATCTTGGACAAGTCACCCTCTCTCAGCCTTAGAGGCAGGCACTGGCAAACCTCTGAGTAAGTCTCACCAAGAAAATCCTGTGATAGGCTCACTGTAAGTCAGAGCTGATTGCAAGGCACATAACAAATGAGGGCAGTGGACATGAATGAGAAAAAAAAAAGGTGAGCACAAGAGGAATATCAGTGTGAGCTATGGAGGGCAGGTGAAATCACATATACATGAGCTGTTGCAAGATGGACTCTAAAAAACTAATTTGCTCATTGCTCAGTCTATGGGTGATCAGATGGGAGAATGCCTAAGAATCATATGCAAACTGCGTTGAACTCCCTGAAGGAAAAGTCAAGGAAACTGTGACACATGGCTGCAGTTCCAGCCATGCACACCCACTAGTATGATTGGGAGGTCTGTGTACATGCACACACAATACACATGCACACACACACACACTTCTACCCTGCGGTGTTGAGAATCATATCATTGCATGTAATATTAATCTACTTCTTTAAGAAGATGAACGTAGGCATTCACATTAATGAGGTGACATGTACTAGAAAATAAAACAAGCCAATGGTGATGAGAAGGTAATGGAAATAGTTTTTCTAGAAAGGTACATGTATGCACACACACACATGCACTTGCGCACAGCCTGATTGCAAGTTGTGTATATGACCTAAACATATGAATGCAATCTACAATCAAACAAGATATCTTTTCATTTTGTAATGAAATATTTAGTGTAGGGTTGCAGCCCTTAATGCTAAGGAATCAAGTAGAGCAATAGCCACAGAATATAACAGTCCTCTGGATTGAACTCATATTGTCTAATATTGAATGAAGCTGAAAATGAACAAAGACCTGAGGCCAAGAAGAGAGGAGACAAGAGTTCATGCTTCCCTGTACATAATTTCATTTGAAGCTACTCTCTGCATTTTGCATCCACCTAGAAATATTTTGTCTTTCTGCTTTTCTTTTAATAACAGAACCAGGGAAACTTGTAAACATCAAGTAAACTCACATCCTCCCTTGAGGGTACTGATTGAGGTGAACCTGGAGCCACCTTTTATTCTAAGGAAACACTTTTACTCCCAAGAACATGTAGACAAAAGTGAGTTCTGTGACTCAAGATAGGCATGTATCTTCTTCTAATTCCCAACTCTGTTATATGTACAGGGCAACAGTTCAGGGTGACACAGATTACTATGAGAGGCCTTTAATTCTTTTAGTGGACTAGAGATCCCTGATAAAACAAAATGGCACATAAGCAACAAAAGGGTCTTATTTAACAGCATGACAACTGATTCACAGAAAGCACTGGATTTTCTCTCCAGACTCCCCAGAGACATTCTAATCAGAGATCCTAGCATGAAGATGGGGATGGGCAAAATAAACAATTGACACTGCTATGAACAGGGAGGTTCTGAGTTCATTCCATTGAAAACAACCCAGTACGAGGCTCCCGTCAGGGTCTAGCTAAAACCTCCACTCGTGTCACAGATAATTGTTATTTCCTCAGGAATAATACTGGCTGAAAACTAGGCCTCATCCTCTTCAGTCCCTCTCATTCTCTCTTGTGTAGGGTTGCCATACTACTGGCTTGGCTGGGTTTTGTCCAGATTCTAGACATGTGACCCAGTGTCTGTTTGGAACCTCATCTGTCCCAGATTCCAAACTTTCATTTTAAAACAAAAATAAGACACATTGCACAACAGGGCACATTGCAAGGGTACAACATGAGGCAAGAGAGGGTATAGGGTGAAAGAGAAAGGCAGTGTGTAAGAAGCAAGAGAAAGAGCATTTTAAGGGCACAAGAGTGGGAAATGAAGGCAAGGGAAGGTGAGCAGTATGAGTGACGACCTTTAAGAAGCAAGAGTGGGAGCACAGGAAGTGTGTAAGGTAAGATGAAGGAGAGAATAAGAAGGAAGGAAGCAAGAGTGAGTGAGTGATGTGAGTGGTGGAGTACAAGAAGCAAAAGGGCACAAGGTGAGACAAGGGAGGGAGTCGTTGGGAAAGGAGAGTGAGTGGTGTGACCAATGGAGAGCAAGTAGGGAGGGATGCATTTTAAGGGCACAGGTTAGGCAACAGAGTGAGGCAGGGTTCAAGGAGCAAGGGAGAGCTAGACATTAGGAGAAGCAAAATGCAAGGAGAGCAAAATGCAACCGAAATGTGGCATCACAAGGCAAGGGAATGAAAGGATGGAAGATATAGCAGCAGGGTGCAAGCAGCAGATGAGGAGGGCATTGCTGAGGAAAGAGGTGAGTCCAGAGAGGGCAAGAATGAGGAGAAGACAAGTTAGGGCCACAGAGGACAGTAAGGGAAGTGAGGAATTTGTTGGACCTTAAATTTTTGGAAGAGTTTGACTTCCAATATCAGGATAGTTGAACCCCCCCCATTACTACTACATCTCTTTTTTCTGATTGTGCAGTCATCTGGTCCAGGAAGGCATCATCGAAGTCCTCAGTTTGGCTTGAAGGTCTGTAGTAGACATTCCTGTCATTTCTCTCCCCTTTAATTTTTACCCCAATGATCTCAACCTGGCTTCCAGGATTTATGTCATGGACCTGTTCACAGGTGTACACATCCTTAATGTATAATGCTACTCCACTACTCTTCCTGTTTGGTCTATTTATCTGAAATAGGTTATACCCCTCTGTTAACAATATTCCAGTCATGTGACTCATCTCACCAGGTTTCAGTGATGCCTATTATTTCATATTTGCTTTGCTGTCCTAAGAGTTCAAGTTCATCCTGTTTATTTCCCATGCTCTGTGAATTAGTATAAAGACATCTAAGACCATGGGCCATTCCCCCATCTGCCTTTTAAAGGTTTTATTCCTCCCACTGTTGGGCTCTTGTACTACAGTATTTGTCTTGTCCTCTGTATAACGTTTGGGCTATTATCTTTAGTACTTGATGAACTCCTGCCCTCAAATATACTGTCTCCCTCCCCTACATAACTCAGTTTAAAGCCCTCCTGATCAGATCTTTCATACTACTAGCAAAAATATTCCTGCCAGCTGCTGTAAGATGCGCTCATCCCTTGCCAGAAGTCCACCTCCACGTCCTCCTTTTGCTACTTCCTTCAAGCTTACTAAGCATTATCATCTTTTCCAGTTGTCCCCTGAAAAGGAGGGATGCATCTTGATCTGGTGTCCTCACTTTGAGCCTCCAAGGAGTCTAGGCTCTTGACAGGGTCTATTCTCCTGATGGTGTTAGCTTCTCTGATACACTCAAGCCTCCATACAATTTTAGGATGTACATCCAAGAAAGGGGAAATCATTAAAAGTGCTATTACCTTTAATAAAATTATTAATACAGAGATTTCCCCGCTCTTCATATTTGCAATCTTAAAAGAATTTCAATTCAGGGAGCTTCTACTAGAAGAAAAGAACAAACTACAGTTCTTCAAGTTGCCTTGTTATTCTGTCTTTCCCCTTCTCCCCACCCCCTGCCATATTTGTTGAATCCACCCCCACTGTCAGCTCCACAATCCCCAACACTGATAACCTTCTTGCTGGATAACAGCTAGGCCCACCTGAGGAACATACTACCTGATCAAGCTCACAACCCTCCCTTCCAGTGGGTGACCACAACAGCTGTTTTGAAAAGAGCAGATGTTTGTGGAGATCCTGGACACACACATCAATATCCAGTAAAATATGAAAGGAAGTGCTTTGATCTGTCTCCAAGCCTTAATGAGATAATTGGTTCCAAGAGAAGAGATCCCCTTCCTGCTGCTGTTAACTACAGCCAAAGAGTTGAATTCACAGTCACTCTAGCAACAAATCAGTCTCCCTAGCACCATTCCCTTAAATAGTTCTTCCAATATGCTCTGATCCGCATAATTAATTTAACAACACTACAAGGGATGTGTGGAGAGCACACCATCATCCTTACATGGGCTCCCACCACAGGGCTATGTTCATGTCACTTGTCTATATTCTGAGAGCAATTGTCTATATCCTGGCATTCTCTTGATATGAATATGTGATTCTGTTCAGAGCTTGGAAAAGTTCCTTTATTGGAAATAGAAATCCTAGGATCACCCAGCCAGTTCAACCAACATGTCCCAAATGGAACTTAGTTCTGTTCCTTTTACTCTGTGAATACAGACTATTAGTATGTGGTATTTCTGTTGGTTATTGAGTCAAGGGTTAGTACTTGGATGGGAGATTACCAACAAATACCAGATGCTGTAGGCTATATTTCAGAAGAAGGACTGGCAACCCCCTTCTGAGTATTCCTTGCCTAAGAAAACTATGAAATTGATGAGGATGCTGTAGGTTGAGAGGCGACTTGAAGGGACACACACACACACACACACGAGTCAGACTGTTTCATTTACTGCAGGCTCTTACGTTAATCCTATTTTCATTATCTGGTTGTGAGCTTCCTGTAATATTTCTCTTTTTTCATACCCATGTGTGCACTAAAATTTGTTCAAATACATTAGTGCTGTGTTATTTCTCTGAGCAATCATGAATGTAGTTGAATCATTACCTTACATATTTGTGTGCTGCTATTTTAGCTGTATTATTCTACTCCCTCTTTATTTGTACTCTGTATCTGGTGTCACAAATGAGCAATTTATTCTTGGGCTATTCCAAATTTTGTGAATACTTTCTGAGTGTTCTGTTTGTAAGGAGAGACAGGTTGCTTGTACTGTTGAGCCTTCTGCTGTGTGTCTGTGTGCTGCTAACATTATGGTTATTCCTGGAATGTACTTGGCCTTCTATTCCAATTTGCCTTTATAGCTTCATCTAGCTTTTGCCACATTCAGCATCTTCTCCTATCCCCATGGCATCTTTGACTCCTCCCCCAACAGGTTTCTTATTTTATTTTATTTTATTTTATTTTATTTATAAATGTCTCCCAATGTGGAACCCAAGGCAGCTCCCCCTCCGTATTCACTGAACAGCCCTCATACAGGAATAAACTGAAAGAAAAAAAAATCCATTCAAAAAGCCCAGATGTAAATGACAACATAAGAGCCCTGATTGCGATACAAAAAAGAACTAGGCAGGGATGTCCACTTTCACCCTTGCTTTTCATTTTGGCATTGGAGACTTTATTGAGAGACATCAGACAAGATGACAGGATACATGGAGCAAAGGTGAAAAAGGAACAGTACCAGCTAAGGGCCTACACAGATGATCTTGTGATAATGACAGAATATCCATTAGCATAAATGAAGATTATTCTAGAAAAACTTAAGCTGTTTGGGGTATGTTCTGGGTTTAAAGTAAGTTGTGATAAAACAAAAATGTTGACTAAAAATATGACCATAGAAGAAAAAGATGAGATAATTGCTCTTTCTAATTTTAAGGTTGAAAAAAAGGGGGATCAAATACTTGAGAGTGATAATTACAAAGAACAATCATGTATTTTTTACAAAATAATTGTGAATAAGTTTACACGCAGAAATTTGCGTTAGCTCAAAATCTGAAAGAAAATTATATAAAATTGTTATACCAATGGTATCTCACCCCAGTGAAATTGAATAAGATGTACAAAACTGGGAAATCTTCATGTTGGAAATGTGGTAAGGCGGAAGGGACGCTATATCATTTATGGTGGAGGTGTCCAAAAGTGAAAAAATATTGGAAGAATATTCATATAATGGTTAGGAGGATATTAATGATTGAGTATGCTATGGAACCAGAGATCTACTTACTTAATATGGTGGATAAGATACAGGGAGAAAATAGGAAAGATGTGGATAGAAAGAAAAAGATTCTTCTCTACATGATTACTATGGCAAGAATTTTATATGCTAAAACTTGGAAAGAACCAACAATTCCACATGTAGAGGAATGGCTTTTAAAATTGCAAGATAATTTGGAAGCAGATAGATTAACAGCTAGGTTACAAAATAGATCTATAAATAACATAGAGAGAGAGTGGGAACCGATTAAGAAACTATGGAAAGAGAAATGGGATGTTGTAATTTAAGAATAAAACGCCTCTCTGGGGAAGAGAGAGGAAAAATAATATAAATAAAAAGCTAAGGGGATTAAAAAAAAGTGAAAAAAATACATACATATATATATATATATATATATATATATATGCTCACAAATAAACGCATAAGAAGAAATATTTAAACAGATATAGTTGAGGTGTATATATACATATATATAAATGCATATATATAAACATATAAGCAATTAGATTAAGGAAACTACTAGAATAAAACAATACGCTATTGTAAGATACATAAGCACAGCAGCATCGATAACATATCATAAGAGAAATGGAACAGAATCAGTTAGAATGTATTACATACGACTAAAGGAGGAAGTAAAACAAACAAAGAATGGGTTATGAAATACAAAAGAAAAAGCTAAAAATATATGTTAAATCTATGTTTGTGACAGATGTGTTTTTTTTATTTTTAAAAAATGGTTATGTGGAAAACCGTTTGGCAATAAGTTATAGAGTTTACATTGTACTTGTATATGTATACGTAACCAATTAAAAAAAATAATTGTGAATAAGTTTGGAAAGAAATCAAAAAACATTGGGGAATGTTAATAGGGAAAGTTAAATTTATCTTTGATGGGGAGAATTGCAGTGGGGGAAAATGTGTTGCCAAGTCATCTATTTTATTTTTAAATTATCACCATCATAAAAAATGGAATACCTTTTATGCAGCAAGAGAAAGAAATCTCTAGATTTATCTGGTGGTCAAAGAAGCCTAGAATATAATATAAAACATTGTTTCATGCAAAAGAAAGGGGTGGTTTGGGATTTCCAAATATCAAATTGTACTGTGAGGCCTACCACTTTGTGTGGTTGAAGGAATGGATTTTGCTTAAACATGAGAGACTTTGGGAATGTGAAGGTCATGATTTAAGATTTTGGGTGGCATGGTTTTCTATGGTATGATAAAGTAGAGGAACATGCTGCATTTAAAAATCATTATACAGTATTAGAAGGACTCTGTACAAGTTTGGTATAAATATAAACAGAGTCTCCCCCACCCCAAATATTAGCCACCTCACTCCAGGAAGCTTTTGTTAGGAAAGAATGGTTTTAAAATAAAAAAAAATGGTTGTTGTATGAGGAGCTTGTATATTTGGAAAATTATAGTTATATTATAGTTATTATAATTAAAATGAAGAGAAATGCTTCTTAATGAAGGTAAAAAGTTTAACTGGTACTCTTATTTACAACTTAAAGAGAGAATTAAAGAAGACAAGGGAAAACTAGCTAGGGAGGGTGGAGACATTTTTTTTACTTAGAACTGTGTAAAGATTATGATCACGTAATTGAAAAGATTTAAATACCTTTTGAAATTGGAGACAGAAGATGAATCAGTAAATGATTATATGATAAGATAGACCCAAAATTTTGGGCATATGTTCAAATGGATGTGTGGGGAAAATGTGGACCAAAGATATAAAATTTACTTTGGGTATTACAGTAATTTAAAAGAAAATATGTACAAGATGATGTATAGATGGTATTTAACTCCAAATAAATTGTCAAAAATGTCTAAGAATGTATCAAATTAATGTTGTATATGTCAAGAGAAGGAGGGTTCCTTTTTTTCCACATGTGGTGGACTTGAAAGAAAGTGAAAAGTTATGGGTCCAGGATATAAGTGTTTGTTCAAAAAAAATCTAAAGGTGGATTCTGCAATGTTTTTGTTGGGTATTATGGTTAAAGAATTAGATAATAAAAATGCGCTACTTCTCCGATAGATGATAACAGCAGTATGAATATTGTTTGCTCAGACCTGGAAATGGACTGAAGTGCAACATCAGAGTGTGATTAATCTGGTAGAAGTTATTAATGAGGAAGAATACACAATCTAGGAGAGGCAGCAGCAGTTTGCTTTTGCCTGAGTCTACAACAAAGGGCAAGATTCTGATCTGACCTCTTTTCTCCCTCCTTGCTGAGATTATTGAGTTCAAACTACTCCTGCATGAAATACTTCAGTTTCAGAAGATGGGTGTTCCTGGAGGACCATTTCATGCCTTAAAAAATCAGCCAGTGAGTTTATTGGATGTCATTGTCCAGTTGAATATGCTTTATTTGCTGTTAAAACAGAGCGAGCAGATGTATCAGGTCTCATCTATACAACCCCACCCCGCCCAGATTGCTCCGCAGTAATGGTAATTCTCAGCAGCTGCTATTTGTCTTTAATGTTTTAATTTTTGCAGATTGCAGGCATGCAAAGCTATCTGTGTTTGCTGTGCTAACGGGCATGCCTGCAAATCAAGATGGCAGCCGTGAGTGAATTACTCGCTTTTCTACTTGCCTCAATTTGCCACTGATTACAATTTTTTTAAAAAAAACTATATCCAATGTGCGATAGAGCAATATTTCATCTTAACAAAAACAAAACAAAAACAAAAAAGCCCAGCACACCATTTTATTGCCTTAGCGCTTGCTCACCAAGGCGAAAATCCAACATATTAGCAAGCTCCACCCCATGCTATCAGCCAATCATCTTTAAGATTCTGCTCATATGGGAAAGCAAATCAATTTGTCACGCTTGTCCCAACAAGCAGTAATGTGCATTCCTCCCCCCTTGCTCTTTTTTAAAAGCTCCGGGAAAAGCCACAAAGACTTTTCCCATGGAGCATATGGCGGTTTTGGCCTCCCTCCTTCTGAATATGGTGAAATGAAGTGGAATCCCATTAAGACAGATAGCATTCTTCTTGCATTCCACGAGGAGTATTTTTGCCATTTAGACAACCCCTCTGTGACTAATTCTTTGAATTTGAACAGTTTTTCTACATCACTCAATACAGTACGTTCAATACTTAGGGCCTGTCTATATGGTAAAAAAATACGTACGGCGTTCGGAAGATCAATCATGTGTACACATGGCCGTTCGGATGCATACGTGTCTTTCGGAAGGGGGGCTAGCGAATCCCCTGTAAATTACGTGGATTCAGTGTTCGGGAGGATTAGCGAATCTCGAGCTAAAATCCATACAGCCGTTCATATTGTCAACGGTCTGTACACCCCATTCGCACACATACAAACAGGCAATGTAATCTGATTGGCTGGCCAAGCACAGAGGGTGGGGCTAGCAAAGAGGGGAATTGGGAGCGTCCGCCATGTTGGATTCCCAGCTAAGCGAGAGTCCGGTAAGTCCATGAAATGGAGATTTTTACACATATTTATTTTTATTTTACATTGTAAATAGGGAAAACTGATTGTCCGCAAAACAGGCACCTTTTAAAATAAAATAAAAAAGCGGCGGGAGATTTAAAACTGCTGCTTGGATCGCTCACTCCAGCCAGCTGGGCAAGGAGGGGTCATACAGAGTTTAGGAGGGGTAAAAAATCATGTAGGCAGATCGTACGCATACAAACGGCTACCTTTTTGGATTTTTTTACCCCCCAAATGGATTTTTTCCCCATCATGTAGATGAGGCCTTAGCCAAGTTTCTAAGGTGGATATTCAGTTTCTGGGGACAACCCACAGAGTTGTAGTATACACAGATGTTTGCTAATTCTCACCAGAATTCTGTATTTTGGGATAAACATGAAAGCAAAGGCAATTGCAGGCAATGAGATATATCTTTCCTTTGAATTTTTTTTTCTTTTTTGGTCACTTTGGCTGTGATCTTGAGTCGGGAGACAGCGCAGACGAAGTAGTGAAGAAGGATTATTTTACATACCTCTCTTCTTTCCCCCTACATCAGGGGTGGGCAACTGTTCAAGGGACATTTTTTCTGTTCCTAGGACACTCCTAGGGCTGCAGACTGCCAAAAATACCTCCCCAGTTAAAAAACGAAGTAGCTGGACATCCATTTTTAGTTTTGAAAAAGGGTTATTTTTTTTAAATGGTGCAGGGATTCCTTTCAACCTATTCAAAAGGTAAATTGCTCCTTTTGGAGGTAATTCACTCCAACCCTTGGGTGGGTGGTGGTGCCTGTGGGGGAAAATGGCAGTTTATGGAGTAAAGATGAGTCAGAGGCTGTAAAAACAGCATGGAGGGTCAGATTCAGCCTCAAGGAACACACTTTGCCCACCCTTGCCCTAAAGGAAAAATCGCTGTTGAAAATACCAGTTTGGAAAAGAAAAAAAAACTACAGAAAGGTTGTGTTTAAGTATGTGTATCTGCTATTCCTTTGCATCTGTTGCAGTTTTTCCTGGTGGTTAAAAAATAATTACCCTGAAAGAAAAGTGTAAGCATCTGCATGTAACAAGTAGCTTGGGTAGGAACTGAACAATATATTTTAAGACAAAATAGGTCTTGTCTAAATGAGGCAACCCCCCCCCCCCGGAGTGCCTTGCAGTAATGGCATTTTGCAGCAGCTGAGACTTGTATTAATGGTGTTTTTGCCCCCATAAGCTTCACATGCAAGATGACGGCTGTGAGTGATTTACTCGTGTTTGTACTTACCTCAGTTTGCTGCCACCAAACTTTACTTGCCTTGTTAGCAAGCCTTGCCCCCCATGCTCGCCTGGCCAATCAGCTTTGCTTTTCCTCTCCTGTGGGAAAGCGATTAATATTAAATCACTTGTCCCAACGAGCAGAAATGCACATTCCCCTCACTGTTTTTAAAAAACTCCTGCAAAAGCTGTGAAGACTTTTCCTGCTGAGTTTTTGATGTTTTGGGCCTCCCTCTTTCCCAATACGGTGAGAAGATGCAGAATGCCATGAAGACAGGTAGGATTCTCCTCGCATTCTGTGAGGAGTATTTTCACCGTTTAGACAACCCCCCAGTAATAGATTTAAGGGGCCTGAGGAGTAATCTTGAACATTTTGGCAAAAAGAGTGACGGGCAATCATTTATTCCAAACCAAAGGTTGTAGCATTGCACAGATGCCCCCTGTCCACACCTCCAGGTCAGATGGACTATTAATGGGCATGTCATTGAACAGATCAACCCTTTACATATCTGGGAATACTTTCTCAAAGAAAAACACTCCTGGCTACTTCAGATTGCAGTTACGAAAAGCAAAGTTCTTAAGTAATACTGAGCTTTACCTGGGGCAGAGGTGGAAATTTAGTAGCTCTAGCACTCAAAATGTTCACAGGGACAGATAACCTCACAATCCTGACATGAAGCTAAGATAAGTGGCCATGCAAGCACCAGTATCTTTGGAATTCCTTAAAAATTGCCTTTTAAGATCTCTGTCTTCAGGCACTCCACTAGCTCACGTGTAAGGTAAAACAGACTCTAAACTATATTGTGGTATGTGCTGTTAAAACCCTCATTCTATGTTGACCTTATGAAGGAGTCACTACATCCTGAAATATGCTTGCTATTACACGTATATATATGAACCAAGTGCAGCAATCTGCAAATTTAGATCAACATTATAACCTTAATTAGTGTACTTACTTAGGTTTAAAAAAGACCAAATAAGGATATGGCAAAATTTGGTCAAAATACTTTCCCACACTTAGTGGACAACAGGATCCCATGTCATGAAACCTCGGGGTGGTTTAGACGGAAAAAAAAATCCACAAAGAATGAGGGCAGAATACCTTTTGTTCAGATGAGTTCCTGCCAGGATTCACCATACTGGGAAGGAGGGGGGCTAGAAACTCCAAATAGATCGTGATAACAGCATTTTCTGTTTCCTGAAATCTTTTTTTAAAATTACACAAAAATGTGCATAATTATATGTCTGAACAACCAATTTAAATAGGGGCACATCAAAGGACTCAAATATGATTGGCCAGACCTTGGCGGGGGTGGGCTTGAAAGGGAGGAAGTGGCTGGAGCTGCCATTTATTTATTTATTTATTTATTGCCAGGTGAATGATCGTGTGCATGATCATTCAAGCGGCAGAGCAAACAAACAAACAAACAAAATTTAAGTGGAAAATCACTCTTCTGCACCTGTCATTTACGAACAAAAAAGGGGTTGGAATGGAGGGAGGTTTTCAGAAGGCAATTCACTCACAGCCATCTTTTTTCGGGGGCATGCTCTGTGTGAATGGCAAACTCGGCGAATTTTCCATGCCAGTGATCTTGTGAATGAGGCATGAGCACAGATAAACACTGCAGTGATAGGGAAGTAGGGTGCTACTTTTTGCTATTGAATCTCCCTTGTAGCTGGGCCCCTCCTTTTCCAGATTTTTTTTCCTTAGAGCCTTTCTCTCTGGCTTTTCTTCGCAAACGAAGATTTAGGAAGGACTCATCCCGCACTTTCTGCAAGCACGCTGATGACTAAAAAGGCCAATCCGAGATAAACAAGTCCAGTTGCAGAAAGCACAGCAGAAGGTCTCCTTGGGTGATGTTTCTGGGTTGTGATTGTTTCTGCGTTGTCGTTTCTCTTCAAGGCTTGTTCAGCGTGAGTTCTCAAATAAGGCTGCAGCAATGTGGATAGTGCGTCTCCATGCCTCCCGATGTTGTGGGCCTTGAGCAAGCAGGGATCACCAGCATTGAGGCCATGATATTGAGAACACAGCTGCGCCAGGCAGGGCACGTTTCTAGGATGGAGGACCATCGCCTCCCAAAAATAGTACTCTACGGTGAACTCGCCACAGGTCAGCGTAAGAGGGGGGTTAGAGCCTTTACTGCTCCAAGATTTTCAGACAGTGTCCTTTGCGTACTTGGAATGTACATGTATATCAGGCCTGTTTAGTGTCAATGTATATCGGGAAAGTAAGCTTATTTTTCACTGCAATTTGAGATGTTCCACTCATGCCCTCATGAGAACCAAAATGTTGTCCCAATGATCAGAATTATCATTTACTGGTAAATGAATTATCATTTACTGGTAAACAAAATAAATATATCATCCATCATATTGTCACACCACAGCACAAAAATCTAAATACTAAGAAGTCTCACAGAGACTTGATATCGTAATCTGACTGTTAATTCATTGTTTCTGTTTGCATTAATATAATTTTACATTGTTGTTTTGTGTTTGTAATTACCAATGATTAGAAAAAAACCTTGTATTGGGGATGACACAAAGAAAGATATTTCAACTATCCAGGGTCATCTTTGACATGATTCTAAGTTTTTTTTTAAAAAAAAACAACCTACAGACAGTGTCGTTTCATCAGGGTAGAAATTTAGAGGCAGAAATCCCAGGCTGCACTCAACAGACTTATCAGGAAGGCCTTCAAATGCAGCAGGCATGGTCTGTTACAATGGTTCTTAACCTGTGGTCTATGGACCCCCAGAGGGCTGCAATGTCCTCACAGGGGGCCCACAAAGGCTTGTAGGCTGTTCAGCCCAGCTGACAGGAGCCAAGGCAAAGGCTGGCTGGCTTGGCCTGCACGCTGCTGTTCAATCTGCTCCAGCCACACACTTGCAGGAAGAAGCAGGAGAAAAGTCTTCTCTCCTCCTCCAGTGTCTCTGAGGGAAGGTTTAATGGATGGTGTAATTGTATTATTATTATTATTATTATTATTATTATTAGTTCTTGAGTTAAGTCTTGGGGGTCTGTGGAAACAAAAGATATTTAAAGGGGGTTCTTGGTAAACAAAAGGTTAAGAGCCACTGCTCTGTTACATTTTGAAGTAATATACAAAAGCATCTAAAAAGATGTTTGAATTTTTTTAAACTCTTGGGAGAGGCTGCTTGTTGCAGAGGCGCGTGCCTAACGGCGCACGAGTTTGAGTGGCCACCCCCCCCCCCAAAAAAATACAGCATACTTAAAAGTACAGCATAGAGTTTTCAGCATTAACTAAGAGTTCTTAGATTACCTAAAAGCTCTCACCATGGACACTGAGGGGACTGCGGCAGTCACCTGCAGTGCTTGTGGGATGTTTGTCTTCTTGTCTACAGACGTGGGGAACTTCACATGCACCAAGTGCAAGTTGATAGCCCTCTTGGAGGAGAAAGTCCAGCAGTTGGAGACTAGGGTAGCTACACTTCAACATATTCGGGAGCAAGAGGTTTTCCTGGACAGAACAGAACAAACAGTCTTGGACGGGGACCGCACAGAAGAACTGGCTGGGGAGGAGAGGGTCACTCCACAGACACAGGAGGTAGACAGCTGGAAGAATGTCACACACAGAACAAGAAAATCCAGGGATACTTCGAGCAGCTTGCAGCTACAGAATCGATTTGAAGCCCTCTCCCTAATCAAGGACAATGAGGAAGAACAGCATGGACAGACTTCAGGGGCAGAGCAGGGACCTTGAGAGTACCACCGCAAGGAACAGCAGCTGCAAAACCTTGTGGGAGGCGTGTGGTGGTGGTGGGAGACTCCTTCCTGTGGGGTACAGAAGCAGTGGTTTATGGGCCTGACAAGATGTCTCGGGAGGTGTGTTGTCTCCCTGGGGCAAAGATCCGTGATGTGATGGAGAGGCTAACAAGACTCGTCAAGCCTACGGATCATTACCCCTTCCTTTTGGTCCATGTGGGAACCAATGATACTGCAAGGCACAGCTTTCCGAAGATCAGAAGAGATTATGAGGCTCTGGGGAGGAAGCTGAAAGAAATGGATGCACAGGTGGTCATCTCGTCTCTTCTGCCAGTTGAAGGGCATGGTCCAGGAAGGGAGAGGAAAATAGACGACGTAAACAACTGGCTCCGTAGATGGTGTCGCCGAGAACAATTTGGATTCTTGGATCATGGGCAAGACCAGTGGGGTGCCACAGGGTTCTGTCCTGGGCCCAGTGCTATTCAACATCTTTATCAATGACTTGGATGAGGGAATTAGGGGCATACTTACCAAATTTACAGATGACACCAAATTAGGAGGAGTAGCTAATACCCTGGAGGACAGGATCAAAATTCAAAATGACCTGGATAAACTGGAGAGCTGGGCCAAAGCTAACAAAATGAAATTCAATACGGAGAAATGTAAGGTACTGCACTTAGGGCGGAAAAATGAAATGCATAGATATAGGATGGGGGAGACCTGGCTGAATGAGACTACGTGCAAAAGGGATCTAGGAGTCCTAGTAGACCAGAAATTGAACATGAGTCAACAGTATGATGCAGCAGCTAAAAAGGCCAATGTGATTTTGGGCTGCATTAATAGAAGTATAGTGTCCAGATCAAGGGAAGTAATAGTGCCGCTCTATTCTGCCTTGGTCAGACTTCACCTAGAATACTGTGTCCAGTTCTGGGCACCACAATTCAGAAAGGATATTGACAAATTGGAGCGTGTCCAGAGAAGGGTGACTAAAATGGTGAAATGTCTGGAAACGATGCCTTATGAGGAGAGACTTAGGGAGCTGGGTATGTTTAGCCTGGAAAAAAGATGGTTAAGAGGCGATATGATAGCCCTGTTTAAGTATTTGAAGGGGTGTCACATTGAGGATGGAGCAAGCTTGTTTTCTGCTGCTCCAGAGATTGGAACACGGAGCAATGGATGCAAACTCCAGGAACAGAGATTCCATCTCAACATTAGGAGGAACTTTTTGACAATAATAGCTGTTTGGCAGTGGAACACACTCCCTCGGAGCGTGGTGGGCTCTCCTTCCTTGGAGGTCTTTAAACAGAGGCTGGATGGCCATCTGTCGGGGATGCTTTGATCGTGATTTCCTGCATGGCAGGGGGTTGGACTCTATGGCCCTCGTGGTCTCTTCCAACTCTGCAATTGTATGATTCTATGATGCTCTCTGAGGCGATTTGAAGTAAGCAAAATAATTTACTTAATGATCAAAATGCTTCCCTTTATATATGAAGTACCGTATATATATTTATAGTATAAAACCTTTAAGTCCAGAGTCCAACATGATAATGGCACTACTTACTGATACCACTGAGAAACTATTTGCAAGAGCTGGGCAAAGAGCTTTAGCTTAGGATGGGGAATGACAGTGGAAAAAATCCTGCAGCTGGAACAAAAGGATTGAATTGGAATTGTCGTTGCAGTGGCTGCAAGAGATGGACTGGAGCAGTGAATAATTAAAAATAGTTGGAAAGGAAACTGGGACAAGTTATGGGCAGGACCAGTTCTGCCAGGCAACAAGATGAAGTGACCTGTTTCAGGAGGCACAGTGTCGTTGTTGTTGTGTGCCTTCAAGTCATTTTTGACTTATGGTGACCTAAGTTATGGGACCTATGACAGGGTTTTCTGGCAGAATTTGTTCGGAGGACATTTTCCCTCAGCTTTCTCTGAGGCTGAGAGAGTGTGACTTGCCCAAGGTCACCCAGTGGGTTTCCATGGCTGAGTGGGGATTTGAACCTTACTCTCCCAATATCCTAGTCCTGGAGGGGAATGGATGAAGGTAAGAAGATGGGTTTGAATGGTTCTCAAGACTTTTTTGAAATACAGTATTGGCCCAAGTAGGTAAGCAGGAGCACCATTTGGACTTCATTAAAGTTAGCAGATATCTTGTGTCCATGCTGACTAGAGGGGCAGGGAGGGAGTTATGACATGATTTGAGTGAACACAGGTGAGAGAATAAGAGAGAAATGTGAAAGGAAGAAAGGTTGAGAGTAGCTATTTGGGCATCCATGTTCACCTCTGCCACCATATCATTTCACTTCATTCACTATGGTGACTGCCATGTGCTCCAAGTGGCACATCTAGTTGTGGTTTGAGAAGATAAGTACTTATATTGGAAAAGAAGGAGCCAGTCTACTTCTAGATGCAATGGTAAAATGACAAAGCTAAGGACCAGTAAGCCTATGGCTCAGACTTCACTTTTGACATAAACTCAATGTGTAGCCTTAGGCAAGCTGTCTGCAATGTGGGGACTTTACAGACCAGAATTATGCCACCCTACATTTTGGATATATGAAACAAACAGAATTATTATTAGCTTAAATCCAATTACTTTTTTTGGCCCTTTGATCTCCCCATGCCTTGCAGGTCACACTGGTGCATCCAGGCACATAAGGAGTGATTTCATGTCATGGCAGGGAAAAAAGACAAAGTGGATCCTGTAGGGGTAGGAAAAGAAAGCCTACACACCGGCAGGTGGCTTGTAGCATTTGGGGCCAAGTTGACCTTACTGGTTTTTAATGGGGCTTCAGGGCCCACAAAAGTGGAGTTCAGTGACCACATGTTGCACATGGAACACATTTTCCCAGCCCTGAGGTCAGTAAATAAGTAATACTGTACACCCAAACAGCCTGTAGTCATATCCAGACTGATTGAAAAAAAAACCCTCAGAAAGTCACAGATTTTGTTCCTGTCCCCCTCCCCCCTGCAATTTTATTTTGGAGATCCATATGCATTTTGTTTATCCTAGAATATGTTCTGTCATCTCCTGGTACAATCAGGGACTTTTAATACCAGCTCCCTTGGTCGGTTTACTTTAATCCAGTATAAAATTGGAAAAAACAGGCACAAAACTTTTCTATCACTCTGAATGCGCCCTGTGTTGTTATTGTGATGCCCTTTCAATTTACATTGGGCTCATTGTTTGTGTTCTTAAAAAGAACTATTAACTGTCCAGGAATGATTCTTAACTACACACTATAGCGCTATTATTCCAGTTCAACTGCTATGGCTGCCTCCTGTGGAATCCTGGGAGTTGCAGTTTAGGGAGGGGCACTTAGAACTCTCAGCCAGAGAGCTCTTAGGCCTCATTAAACTACAAACCCCAGAATTCCACAGGAGGCAGCTATAACGGTTAAAGTGGAGCAATGGTGCTACAACAGTATATTGTGATAAAATCCTTTACTCACCAATACCTAGGTTAATCCAGTCATTTTCCTTATTTGTTGGCCCAAATGGCCAAATAACTAGCACAGGACAGATGGGAATGCTATAACTTCCTAGTCTATGTTCCACACAAAGGCAAATATGCTCAGCAGTGGGGACTGATTTGCAGAAAGTAAACCAAACAAGCTTTCATTTTCACTGCACAGGAACTCTTCTGTACTGTAACTCTCAATTTCTACCTTCCTGCAATGGGTTTAAGGTATCATGTATTATCTAACTTACTAATATGATAAAAAACATATAAGATGCAAGTACTGTAGTCTTGCACCAACCTCAGAGTTCTGCTGCTGCTCTGACTTGACTGGCACCAGCTGCAGGGGAAAAAGACTTCCACTCTTGGAGCAACCATATTGGGAGTGCTTTTGAGCAGGTTGTCCTATAGATGTGGGCCAGAATGTATCCCCAAAATCCCAAAGCCAGCTGCCTGCTGTCTCTGTGTGCACCCTCCTGCCCAGTGTTAGGGAGTGGTCTGAAAGCCACAATCTAAGCTGGGTGATGATGATAGCAGGGAAGCTCCAGCATGACCTGCAGTGACCCCCTCCAGTCACGCCCGGGGCAACAAGGCCCAGAGGAACCCCCTTCTGCTGCTCCTACTATGCTGGCAGAAACCTCTCATTATCTGCCTGTGTTGTGGTAAGGCTGACACATGGCTTCACTTTGGGGGAATCAGAAATCCCTATCCTCGTCATGGTACACTGAGCTGTTGCCTCTGCGCAGCCCAGCTATAGCACACAGGAAGCAACAAACCAACAGAGGACAAGGAGAGGTCTGTGCAAGTGTGCTATAGCAGGCATGTACATAGTCATGTGAAATACATCTGTGTAGTCAAGTGTAACTATATGTATCACACAAGGGCAGTCACAGCCTCCCATGATCCAATTAGCAGCCATTCAATACTAAGACATGGGGGTCTTTTTGAAATACAGTAGGACCCCTGTATCCATTAGGGGTTGGTTCTGGGGGCCCCCGTGGATACCAAAAACTGTGGATAATAGTGAACGCCATTGAAAATAATGGGACTTCCAGTTTAAAATATCATAGAGTTGCACTGGAGGACCTACAAAATGGCTAGAGAAGACACATTTTCTAGGAAGACTCCATGGTAGGTGTGCTGTTTTGTGTCCCATGGATAATTGAATCAGTGTATAATGAATCAGTGGATACGGGGGGGCTACTGTATCATAAATAGAGTGTATTTCCTTTTGTTACTGAAAGTCTCTGAGGCTACTGAATAAACCAATATGCACTAACATCTTCTGAAGGCCTGTGGTGCATTGAAATTAAAGTATATACGGTTCATAGACATTTGGATTCAGATTCTGTCATCTCAAGTCTTCCCACAGTAAGGCCCCCTAAGCCAAAGATGGCATACCCCTTATGCCTTCATAGAAAGTTGAGCCTATGGAAACTACAGCGGCATGACCAATCTGAATGACCAGGGCCAGAGTATCATTACAGAAACATAGAAAAAATGCTTGAAGAAGCAGAGTTTAACAAAAGCGCAAGGGAGTTTTGACAAGGTTTAACTGCAGACACGGAGAGCTCTTTAGCTGATATATCACAATCCACGCATCCAAGTGCAACAAAAATCCCTTTACTGATCTCATCACAAGCAAAGCAAAGACTTTTAAGTCCAGCCGTTTGCCAGATTCTAGCAACGAGAAAAAAATGTAGAACTTTTGTATCTGCGATGCAGAATGCTATAGATCCGTACAAAACTCTTGGGTGTGTGTAGCTAAAGCATCTCTTATATTTAAGAATGGGTGGGTGGCCGCAAAAGACATCAAGTGACACAGAGATTTGACAGTTGCATATACTGTCTGAATTTAAAAGTGTATTAAAGACAAATCTCTTCCAGCAGGGCTATCCAGATGATTTTTGAACTGTGAATTTAAACTGTTTTAATATGTACTGGTTTCATTTGTTCTTTTAAATTGATATTGTATGTTTTGATGTATTTATGTATTTTTAACCAAGATATATTTTAATTGATATTGTTTTGTGTGGATGTGCTGTTCCCCGCCTCGATCCATGGGGAGAGGCGGGTAAGAAATACTAATACTAATACTAATAATAACAATAATCATCGCATATACAAATTATGCATTCCCCTGCCTTCTTCTGGCACACACTTGGGAATTCACCACAAGAGAGATGCTATTAGTTTGCACTCCCCTCAGCTACATGCAATATTAAGCCCTTAGCGCCCTCTGGTGAGACAAAAGTTTCTTCAAGGTACATCAAAAAGTGAGGAGAAAGCTCTGTGTGAAAGAAGTGAAGTAAGAGACAGAATGAGAATGAGGCCTGACATTCATTTATTCTTATGAGGGAAATGACTAGCGGTGAAAAACAAGAATAACCAAGGAGAGATGACCCCAAGCTGATGCTCTTAGAAGGAGGCTGCTGGAAGACTACTTAACATTTGTGTATGAATTTAGGCATGTTATTTCTCTAATGGGGATGCTTTCAGATGAAACCTTCTTCTGTGAAATCACTTTGCCTCATTTATGGAGGTATATAGGAGGTCCAAATAATGTTGTATTCAATGTGTAATCCCCCAGTGTTTCCCTTTCATTTCTAATCTTAAAAAACAACAACATCAGAGTAAATCTGTTAAAGATAAAAGACGGAATAGTAGCACAATACATTTTTGCTGCAAGCACTAAGAACCATCCATTTGGCACTTCTAGTCAATGTCTAGGAAAAAA
Organism: Gambelia wislizenii; assembly: GCA_030847615.1. NCBI lineage: Eukaryota > Metazoa > Chordata > Lepidosauria > Squamata > Crotaphytidae > Gambelia > Gambelia wislizenii. The sequence goes on along the minus strand of JAUMIR010000001.1, from coordinate 334,152,759 downwards.
TATTTAGGGGTAGCCATGTTGGCTACATGGTTGCTTTATTTATCTATGTTTTATCTATCTATTCCCCCCCCTCAAGTTGTTTTAGTTACCTTCTAAAGTTTCTTCACAACTTATTGTGAAGTGACTTGTTACTCAAGGGCATTGTGTGAGTGTAGACTAAGAGGAGAAACACTCAGGTACTTGTCCCTTTCTGCTGTGCTAATTTTAAGGAAACAATCTTATCTAATTTAAAGCAGAAGTATGAAGTGTAAGGAAAAACTTACAAAACCAGAAGTTGCTTTTTGGACTACAGCTCCCAGAACCCCCAACCAGCATAGCCTCTAGTCATTACCACTTTAATCTAAAAAAAAAAAAATGTCTCCAAGGTCTGTACAAAACAAAGGTACAGAACTTACCATTTCGGCTAAATCATCCCAAACTCTATCCAACCCTTCTTGACACTAAATACATAACCATTCAACCCCAGTGTCTGTAGCTCCATAGGAGTTAATTTTTATTCTCAATTGATTTGCAATAAATACTTAGTCTTAGTCACTAACAGAGATTAAGATCATTTCCTCACAATTTAGGACATGCTCCCATGATTTTCTAATCAGATCCTGTAATGCTAGGAAATTCCCACCTTTACATCACTCAGTGAGTAATTAAGTTACTAATGTGTATTTAATGCACTTGTTAACACTTCATTTTTCAACATGGGATAAAAAGCGCTGTTAGTTTAAATAACTTTATTAATGTAGAGAGAAATGGCAGCCCCAGCTGATTGGAAGCAAAGTAACCATAGGAGTGACTAGTCTGGAAATCTCAGCTCTTCTCTCAGACACAGTAAAGATCCATTAATAAGTGAGGTTCAACACATCTCTCCAGGCAATCTATGTATGACCCATGGGCAAAGAAACCCACATGGAGCCAAGCTGCGTGCACCAGTGATGGGAGGATATCAGGTGACACATTTCCATGTTTGTTTTCAGGAGTCCATGTCCAGGCAAGCAGGCACAAAGGGAGTGGGGGGACCTTTGGGAACCCATAGCTTGGCAATGAATGCCAAGGACCTGCCATACAGGAGGCTGTAACCAAGTGCTGCCAACTGTGCTGGACACCAAGGACTTGGAGACAATCTGTTTTGAGGTTCCACAGTGGCCCACATCTGGGATCTGTTTCTGGGTTTTCTTCCAGGCTGCTTTGTGAGTCTAGGCTAGACCAGTTTTTATTCCTCTCATCCCCATAAGGGCTCGATTACATTTGCTGTCTCTGGGATTTTGTGGCTAGTGGGGTACATTCCTCTTCTGTGTGCTTTGTGCCATCCCTGTCCAGTGTCCTTTCCTTGGCCTTCAAATGCACAGGCTGAGCTCTTTGCGTACTGTACACTTCCGGCATTGCACTACACAGCACCAGTGAAAGCGGCACAGGCAATTCTCTTCCAGGAGTAGTGTCTCGTCCCGGTGACCACGTCCACAGCATAACAAGTCACACCCACTCACATCCAAGGCAGTGCTGTTACATACCCGCCCACGTGTGCCCAGTGAACCTGTCTTGCGGTTAGCAACACAGAAGTCAGGTGAGTCAGCAGAGTAGATGAGGTCCTGACGGTCTGGTGGCTTGATGTTCCGGCCCACAGGGATGAGTGTTTTGCCATCATTGCCACCCATTACTTTAAAAGCCCCGTTAAAGCGTTCAAGCAAGCGGTCACCCACCTCCCGGAAAGGGGGCATCTTCTTCCAGCAGGTACGTAGGGCACACGAACCTGAAAGCCCATGACACTTGCACTCTGTCCGCATGTGGTCCTTCACTGCCTGCAAAGAGGAAAAGGGACAACTATTGGAGAAATCCATTCATATCTCCAACAATACTCTGCAATAGGGATATCATTAAAACCAAGGCCAACTTTCAAAGCAACCAATTAGAACAGAAGTGAGAGCAAAATGACAGAAAGCCTACAAAAGGAAAAAAGAGTTTTGAGGCATTCTGCTCCAAAGAGTGACAAGATCTGGTCTCTATTTACCAACACTACCAAGACTTATATCACTGTGGCAAAGAAATATTTATAAGAGCACAAGAAGAGCTATGCTAATGGGACCAGATCAAAGACCTAGCATTTTGTACATAGTAGGGCTGTTCAGTTGCTTGTGGGATGTCCACAGGAAGACATAAATACAACAGTATGCACACACACACACACACACACTGGTGCTCTTATGGCTGTCAGGACTGGATATGGCCAAAGGACCAAGAGGGACTCTAAAGAAATACATCCAAATGGATTCCCTACTAAAACCTCTGGAACCTATAGCCTTAGATCACGATGGCCAACTGGCAGCCCTTTAGGCCAATTCCTTCCCCCAAAGCAATTTTATGTTGGCTACACCAAATCTTAATCATGATATGGATCCTCCCCCCCACATAGCTCAGTTTCACTTTGAAGAAAAAAGACAGCCATGAGTATGAGATTGTATAAACAGATTATTGTACATATTGCAGTCTCAACTGGGTTTGAATAAAGCAAAAGGCCACCTTTTATGAAGCACATTTATTCCTTGGCCTCTTGAGCTGACAAACTTCTACTATCAATTCCATGTGTGCTCTGTATTTTGAAGCCTTAGAGGAGCCAGGCAATCTGTGAGAGAAATCAGATAGTTCTGGCTTTCAGAGCAGTAACTAGGGAATATTGATTTTTCAAAATAAAATAAAAATGGTGTGCATGTGTTTGTTTGTTTGTTTGTTTGTATATTGATAGCATCATGCTTCTGAAATTAGGTGATCAAGGAATTCATATCTCAGGAAGGAAAGAGGTGTCAGAGCCACACAGGCTGGGACAGTCTAGAAACTGTGATTTTAAAAAAATTAACTAAACTCTGAAATATCTCAAATCATCATTCTCTGTCATCTGACATGGACCAGAGAACTCTGGTTGGGTTACCATCTTCTGGAATGAATCTGCCATTAATGTGTTGCCTTCAAGGCTAATAAAGATGGGAGCATGGGAAATAACAATAATATTTAGCATTTATGTAGCACAAGAAGATAATGCTTCACATGTATTATATTATGAATGCTCAGCTTTGTAATGTAAATCACTGTTATTATTTCCATACTGCAATAGTGGGCTTAGATTTAGGCCATGGGGCTAAATCTACCTAGACAGTTAGTTGCTCAGGTTGAGTTCAGATCCAGGGCTTCCTACATCCTCCTCCTAATTCTTAGTTACTGTGTCACATGAGCTCTCTATACATGTAATCATGTAGATCTGTCTGTTTTGGGTATCAGTTCATACACTTACTCTCCCTTCTGGCCTTATTTACTTATCTGACACAGTTATCTATAGATGAAATGGAAGTGGTCATTCTGCTGGGGATCATGGAATCTTCCTGTTCTGGCAGCTAATATACACTTTTCAGTGGCAAATTCAGGGTGAATGCCAAGCTTGATTGTGGGTGTGGAAAAGACAGGCAGAAGTAGGAGTGAGAGGCTACCTTATGATTGCAGAAAAATTGAGGTGGCAGGCAAAGCAAGCAAATTGGGAAAGGTGCCTAGCCTATCAAAAGAATATAGTCTAGTTCTGGGGCATTCAGGGATCAATAATAACAATAACAATTGGGAAGCAAAGTGGCTTACAACAATTAAAAAAAGACATTGATAAAACTCTACAAGATCCAAAAGTTAAGATTAAACAATTTTTAAAAAACCAGGTTAAAATATGCATCATTAAAACAAGGCAGTTATGAGCATGCAAGTTTGGAAGCAGGAAGAAGCAAAAGTGAAACAGATTCATACATAAAACCAGGGTGGCATAGGGATTCTTTAATATCTTCCAGTATTTTTGAGCCATTAGATATTATGACGAAGTAAAGGTGAGGAACTATAGCCAGAAACAGTTTGAGAGGGTGAAACATGAGGTTATATGGGAAAGGGGGTGAAAAGTGACCTAGGAAGCAGTTGGCATTCTGATGTGTGGAACAGACATGGTATAGCTGGGTAGGAATTGTATGTTGGGAAAGTATCCCTCTACCTTCCAAACATATGCCAGATGATGCCATAGCTATTTAAAAAAATACACAACAGGGTATGGGGACAAGAGATTTGGTTGCCTGGACCACAGAGATGAGTGAGGGCCAGTGAGGTAAGGTTACGATGACCAAAGAGGTTGCAGTCACATCCTTGCCCTGTTTTTGCTGCTCACTGCCTCTGCAATGATATTCTCTACCTTGTGATCCTTCTTTGTTTATATGCCAAATGAGAAAACTACATGGTAGCAATAGGGATGAGGCTGGACAACAAGAGAAAGTTCAGTGGCAGAGGCAAGTGGCCTCTGTTCTGCTCTTTTACCACACAGCTACCTGCACACGAATGACAGGCAGTGCTCCCGATGTTGATGGATGGGAAATGGGTGGCACTCTGGGTGCTGTTGGACTGCAGCACACACCAATCCTCACCATTGACTATGATGTTTAGGGTTGATGGGTGCTGGAGCCCAACAAAATCTGGAGGGCCCCACCCCTGCATCATAGCTTGGCCTAAGAACTGGGTTTGGGATCAGGACTTCAGCTGTGTGTGAGCACTATTAGCTTGGGGACACTACATAGAACACATGAAGTTGTCTGGAAATAAAAAGGTGTTATCAATGGAAAGGAAAAGAAGATGTGGCTGGCACAAAGCAAGTCTGAGACAGATGGATCCAGAAAATCTAAACAAGTACACATGGTTTGTCCATAAGAAATAGGAAGAATTGCCTGTGGGGAAAGGATTCCTGATACCCAACAGGAGGGAGCTGGGAGGCTATCCTTACCAGACGTCCTGCTTCATTGTTGTGCAGATCAATAAGGGTTCGAATGTCGCTCTTGCCACGCTTGCGCTTAGCATCCATGAACTGGCGGGACTTCTCGTAGCCAAAGTCAACATCATCCCCACAGCCGCCCCACTCCCAAGCAGAGCCTTCTGACCCTGTCAGGGCAGGGGGTAGAGGAGGTGCTCTACTGCGGGTTGCCTCACAACCACACTGCAGCAGCTCACCCATGCTGCAGGCCTGGGTCACTGCATGGCTCACACCGGCCGCTGTGATGGCATAGACAAAGGCGGTCTCACGGATATCTGTGTAGGAGATTGAGAGAGAGAGAGAGAGAGAGACCATGCATCAGAATAAGACAGGTTTTTCAACAACCACCATGCCCTAAACCATAATTACTATACATTTGACAAGAAATAAGACAGGCTTGGGATGAGTCTTTTAAAAATATATGACAAGCAGAAATTCCACTGTCAGTTTTCCCCTATTGCATTTCCATATGGATTGCACCTGCTCATTTTCTCCCTCTTCCATTTCAGATTTTGCAAAGGGTGGAGTGGGCAGGAGATAACCCTGTTCTTCAGTAAAGCAAAATAGATTTAGGAATCTCTTGAACCCTCTCCTCCCTCTCTAGACCTTTACTGGCAGAAAGAAGGCCAGTCCTCCAGCCTTGACTTCCCTGGTTTGCTGGGAGTTTGGAATTGTAGCTTTAGCCACGTTTACTTGGGAGTGAGGCCCATTAAAACTAGTAGGCCTCCTTTCCAAGGAAATATGTACAGTATTGGATCTGGCTGTACGAAGACAATATTCAACCTTTAAAAATGAATTCCACTGGGTACTTCCAGGCTGCATGGAGAGGTCAAGATGGGATAGGCAGCAGCTGGATGAATGCTGACCCAGTGTTTCTGAGGCTCTGGGCTCGCCTATATGTGTCCATAAAAAAATGGAGCCTCTCGTAGTAATGACATTTCGCAGCAACTGTGACCTGTCCTATTTTATTTATTTATTTATTTATTGCTGCTATAACCTTTGCATGCCCACTGGTAAACATGGTGGTTGTAAGTGATTTATTCACGTTTGCACTTACCTCAATTTGCTGCCGCCAACCTTATCTTTTAAAAAATGATGTCCAAGGTGTGATTGAGTGATTTTTCACTTGAACATAAAAGTAATAAAAAACCCACCCCAATAACCTGTATTCTTGCCTTAGTGCTTGTCCGCTAAGGCAAAAATCCAACATGGTGGCAGCAGGTACTTACTTGGCTAGCAAGCCCTGCCCCCTACGCTCATCCAGCCAATCAGGTTTGTGCATCCCCTCGCTTGGGCAAATGAATCAGATTGATTTGCTTGTCCTAAGGAGCAGTAATGTGCACCCCCTTCTTGTTCTTTTTAAAAAGCCACGAAGGCTTTTCTGGTGAGGGTTTTGGCCATTTTGCCCCCCTCCTTCACAACAGGGCAGAATCACGGGATGCCATTAAGACAAGTAGGATTCTCCTCGCATTCTGTGTGGAGTTTTTTCACCATTTGGACAACCCCTGCCTTAGAGGACGAATTCGGGGAGAGGTGGTGCCATTGAAAAGGCAGCGGAGTGAGCGACGGGGGACAGGCAGAGCTGCCTCCAGGAGCCCAATCTGGCGGGAAATTTCCCGGCGCATTTGCCGATAAAACGGAGGGGGGCGGCCCGCTCCTGATGGCCACGCGCCCTGAGCTGCTTGGGGGCGCCTCGCGATGAAACACCAGAACGCACCTACAAAGGCCACCAGCCCATTGCCTGCCTGCCAAGCTCAGCAGCAACCAGGAGGGCAACACTGGCTGGAATGCCCTCTGCCTGCCTGCCTACCTGCCTCCTCGATAGGCTGGCTGCTTATTTACGGCGGGCGCCAGTCGCCCCTCGGCCGCGGGACACGAGTTCCAGGCATCCCTCGCCGTGCTGGGACCTGCCATAGCCCAAGGGGAGTCTCCGTTCGCGCGCTCTCCCTCCTGGCTCCGGGGCGAGGCGCCGCACCCGCCCAAGAGGGCTCCGTCTCTTCTTCCCTCCCTCAACCCTTTGCCAGCAGTCGCCCTGCTCCAGCCCGGAGCTCTCTCGTTGTTGCTGCTGCTGGTACCAGAGAGGAAGGACAAAAAGAGATGGAGAAAGCAGGCGGTCACCGCCTTCCCTTGCGCTGCGGCACTTGGGTCTGACAGACCCCGGGGAAGCTGCTTGTGGATTATGGGAGTTGTAGTCCAAAAGCCTCTCTTTCCCCCAGATGTGTCGAACTACTTTTCTCCAGTACTGCACCAACGTCCTATGCAATGTTGCTCTCAACCGCTGGCCAAATCCACACTACACAGAGAATCCAGTTTGAAACTGGATTATTTGCCAAGGCTGCTTCCTATGGAATCCCGGGAATGGTAGTTTTACAAGGTCTTTAGCCTTCTCTGCCAAAGAGTGCTGGTGCCTCACCAAACTACAAATCCCAGGATTCCATGGGAAGGAGCCATGGCAAATAATCCAGTTTCAAACTGGATTATTTCTCTACTGTGGATCTGAAACTCTTCTGTACTGAACACATCGCTTCTCAGCTTCTCCATACTATCTCTGTGACCCCGGCACCCAACACTGCCCCGTGCCTCTCCCCTCTGTTTCTGCTGTGCTGTTTACTCGCCCATGGACTATTAGGCGTTAACGAAGTCATATTAATGTTCAAGAATAAAAGCACTATATATTGCAGGGGCTCGTTTGTGACTGGGCCCTGGCTTCTGTCCATCTGACTGCTTCAGGATTCCCCTTATTGGTGAAATGGAGGACAAGAGAGGAGGGACCGCTTGACCTTTCTGCACTGGTTCTCCAGAGTTGTGTTGGCTTGTATGGTGAAAAATGTTCACTGGGAAATATTGAAAGATGTCATGACCATTCCTTTATCATTTTAGTAAATCATGGGAACTTAGTGTAAATGTCCACAGTTTTGTATTTTGTGCATTAGTAGACATTATGAAGATTGACACTTCCAGGTTGGTGTCCAAAATGTCTGGGGATATTTTCTTCATACAAATCAATATTCATTTAATCCATTAATATCCTGAAAGGGACCCAAGGGGGCTCACACCATGCTCCCAATGGGACCATTGCTGTTATTGTCATTGTGCCTTCCAGTCGATTCCAACTTGTGGGTGTATCTGCCTTCAAGTCACCTGTCAACTTGTAGCAACCCCATGGATTTAGTAGGGTTTTCTTAGGCAAGGAATACTCAGAGGTGGTTTTGCCAGTTCCTTCCTCTTATTCCAATTTATGATTGCCTGATCCTACCTTTCTTGGCAAGGTTTATCCTGAGGAGGTTTGCTATTGCCTTCCTCTTGGGCTGAAAGACTTGCCCAAGGTCACCCAGGGGGTTTCCATGGCTGAGTGGGGATTTGAACCCTGGTTATCTGGAATCCAGCACCCAGACCACTACGTTGCACTGTCTGGCTTTTTTAAAAAACAACAACTGTGTTTCATATTTGGCCTTTACCAGTCTGGCCACATTCACCATACCTATAGTGAGTCCACCGGCACAAGGGCAACAAAGGGGGAACTTTCCCTGCCCTTTTGAACTGCCTTTTCCCTCATGTTGGGGCACAACTGTGTGTGTGTGGGGGATACCACCATTCAGTATTGTGGCAAGGGGCCTCTCTGGGGGTCTGTATTATTTATTGCCCAGCTCAGTTCTTGTCAGGTTGCTGGGAAGCCTGAAGAAAACTATAAGGACATGTAGGAGCACAGTCTATGGGGAGGGTAGGTGGAGGGGCAGTAAATCACTCCCAGACAGGGATACATTCTTGGGCTTTATTAAAAGCTGCTGTGTTGTCTGGGAGCATCCATAATTGCTTCATTACAAGGACAAGGAGACATGTCACAGCAGTAAACCTTTGGCCTGTAGCAATAACCTGTGTCTCCCCAAGGACCCAGCAATTCCTCTACCTTATACTCAAGCAGCATGGGCCCTGCCCTCTCAGGGAAACAATGGAAACCTTTTCAGAGGATCCATCTGTTCTCCAAGCTTGCATAAAAAGTGTAGAGGTAATTAAAGTGTTAAAGGAGGAGTATGTAATCTGTGGCCCTGCAGATATTGTAGCTGGACTGTAACTCCCATCAGACCTAGGTAGCATGGCCAGTGGTGACAGATCATGGGAATTGTAGTCCAACATGTGGAGAGCTACATGTTGCCCACTCCTTTTATGTAAGGTATAGTCAAGCAATGCTTTCCTTCACATTTGGTTTCTCAGCCCACTATCTTTAGGTGTTTCCTAATTGTCTTTAAACTCCCACCCCTAGCAACATCCAACAACATCCAGGTAAAAAACAGTATACCCTCCAGCTCATATTGGAATCTGTGTACTGTATTTTTATTTTAAGATGCAGTTGACTTATTTTATTTCATCTGGTATATTTATATCCTGCCCTATGACGGGGTGAAGAACTGTGCTGGGGCTGGGGGTACTTTTCTGGTGGCTGTGGGATGCTAAAAATTCCAGAAAACAAAACAAAATTTAAAAAACAACAACCACAACATAAGTGATCAGGAGTTTGAAAACCAGGCCTGCAATTTTAAGAAGGATGAATTGCCTCACTTGGGAATTCCCAGGACAGGCAATTTACCCCCTTTCTCTTTTTTTGGTTGGAAAAGGGGTGATATAAAAAGTCTGGGGGATTGAAGAGGTACAAACACAGCCTTGGGTGGCTGCATGTGGTCCCCAGACTACACTTTACCCCACTTCTACTTTGTGAATGTCAAGATAGTCTCTGCTCTAGCATATTAATGCCCTGTGAGGTAGGTTAGGCTGAGAGATAGTGACTTGGCCAAGGTCATCCATTGAATTTCATGATGGGGGAGAGAGGATTTGAACCCAGAGGCTGCCCACCCTATAAAACTCCTAAAGCTGGCTGGGAGACTATGGGAGTTACAGGGGGCGGGGAAAGAGCACCAGATTGGGGAAAATGCTACTACAGGGCTACATGATACTAGCTGTTCCATACAGCTAAAGTCATAGTGCTAAGAAAAGCTATGGCATCCCCCATGCAGTCCTTTTGCCCTCACTTCATGCAGGAAAACAAAAGGAAGAGTAACACCCGGTTCTAGTAGTTTTAAAATGGGCAGTGGACATATTGAAGAAATCTTAGTGACTTAACTATGAGTTTTAATTGATAAATTATTTAGTTACCTACATACACATCAATTTGCATAGGTGTAAAATAACAATTGTACAGGAAAATGTGTGTGTGATTTTTAGATGATCTATGCCTGAGTTCCAAGAAGATCATCTTAAAAGGGGCATTTCTTCTGCAGAAGGGAGTATGCTTCTAAGAGCCTGCTACTGTGGTTTTCGTAAGTACTCTCAATCAAAATAATTCTCTCTCTCTGGCTTTTCTTCGCAAACGAAGATTCAGGAAGGACACATCCCACGCTTTCTGCAAGTGCGCTGATGACTAAAAAGGCCAATCCAAGATAAACAAGTCCGGTTGCAAAAAGCACAGCAGAAGGTCTCCTTGGGTGATGTTTTTGGGTTGTGATTCTTTCTGCGTTGTTGTTTCTCTTCAAGACTTGTTCGGCGTGAGTTCTCAAATAAGGCTGCAGCATTGTGGATAGTGCGTCTCCATGCCTCCCGATGTGAGGCCAGGGTGGACCACTGTGGGTGATCAATTTGGCCGAGCCTGAGATGTTGTTTCAGAGAGTCTTTGTATCACTTTTTTGGAGCGCCCCTCTTACGCTGACCCACGACGAGTTCACTGTAGAGTAGTATTTTTGGGAGGCGATGGTCCTCCATCCTAGAAACGTGCCCTGCCCAGCGCAGCTGCATTCTCAATATCATGGCCTCAATACTGGTGATCCCTGCTTGCTCAAGGACAACAAGATTTGTCACATAGTCAGTCCAGTGTATATTTAGGATTGTGCATAGACAGCGCTGATGAAAGCGCTCGAGGAGTCATAGGTGGTGGCGATAGGTGACCCATGTTTCAGGTCCATAAAGGAGGATAGACAGTACAATGGCTCTATACACACTGATTTTTGTGCTTTGCCTCAGGTGTTTATTGCTCCAGACTCTTTTGTGAAGTCTTCCAAATGCACTATATGCATTTGCTAATCTGTGATCAATCTCTTTGTCAATCTTGGCATCTGAGGAGATGATACTTCCCAGGTAGGTGAACTGCTGAACGGACTTGAGCACAGATTTGCCAATGGCAATGTGGGGATGGAGGTGTTCGTCTTGTGGTGCAGGCTGGTAAAGAACTTCTGTTTTCTTCATGTTGACTTCCAGCCCAAATAGCTCTGCAGCTGTTGCAAAGCAGGACGTTAGGCGCTGCAGAGCTGCTTCTGTGTGGGCCAAAAGGGCAGCATCATCGGCGAAGAGCAGCTCATGGACTAGATAGTTTAAAGTCTTAGTGTGAGCCCTCAGGCGGCTTAAGTTAAACAAACTACCATCAGTACGGTAACGTATATAGATGCCGTCGTCTTCTTCGAGCTCTGCCATAGCCCTTTGGAGCATCATGCTAAAGAAGATTGTAAATAAAGTTGGTGCAAGAACACAACCTTGCTTCACTCCATTAGTTATTAAAAAGGGCTCTGAAAGAGCATCACCATATCTGACTTGACCACGCTGGCCCTTGTGTAGCAAGATAATCATTTTAAGGAATTTAGGGGGACATCCTAGTCTTTCCAGGATCTGCCACAGACCTTTTCTACTTACAGTGTCGAAGGCTTTGGTGAGGTCGACAAATGTTACATAGAGACTCTTGTTCTGCTCCCTACATTTTTCTTGCAGTTGTCTAAGGGCAAATACCATGTCTGTAGTGCTCCTATTGGCTCTGAAGCCACATTGGCTTTCAGGGAGAAGTTCTGCAATAGCAGGAACTAATCTGTTCAGGAGTATCCTTGCAAGGATTTTTCCAGCAATAGAGAGCAGTGTTATGCCTCGATAGTTTGAGCAGTCAGATTTTGCTCCTTTTTTCTTGTACAGGGTGATGATGACTGCATCTCGGAGGTCTGATGGCAGTTCCCCTTTTCCCCAGCAATTCACAAGGAATTCGTGGAATTTTTCGTGGGGTGCATGACCTCCGTGTTTCCAAACTTCAGGTGGGATTCCATCAATCCCAGCTGCCTTGCCGTTTTTCATCTGCTGTATGGCCTTAAGGGTCTCTTCCAAAGTGGGTGCTATGTCCAATTCATTTTTCATCGGTTTTTGTATCATATGTTGGATAGCTGAGCCTTGGACTATTCGGTTGGCGCTATAAAGAGACTTTGAAAATGTTCAGCCCATCGATTCAGGATGGATTAATTTATCAGTAATTAATGTTTGACCATCTGTACTGTATAAGGAGCTTTGGACCTGATAAGTAGGTCCAAACACTGCTTTAAGAGCTTCATAAAATCCTCTGTGATCGCCCAGATCTGCACAGTGTTGTGTCTTTTCTGCTATATTGATCCACCACTTGTTCTGCATGTCTCAGAGTTTTTGTTGTAGTTTACTACATGTGAGGCGGAAAGCTACTTTTCTTACATGGCAGGTTGGCTGGGCGAGGTATGCCTGGTGAGCAGTTCTCTTCTTTGCCAACAGCTCCTGGATCTCTTGGTTGTTTTCATCAAACCAGTCTTGATTTTTCTTGTGGGAGAACCCAAGGGATTCTTCTGAAGACTCGAGGATACTGTTTTTGATATGTTGCCAAAGCACTGTGGGAGAAGGATCTGTAGGATGGTCTTCAAGTTTCGTTTGTAGATTTGCCTGGAAGTTGTCTCTCATGGTAGCTTGTTGAAGATTGTTGACTTGGAGTCTCTTCTTTAAGATGCCACCCCTTTTAGGTTTGAACTTAAGATGAAGATTTTGTTTGCATCTGACGAGGTGATGGTCTGTTTGGCATTCTGCACTGGGCATCACTCGGGTATGACGGACATCACGAATGTCTCTCTGACGGACTAGAACATAGTCAATGAGGTGCCAATGTTTGGATTGGGATGCATCCAGGTTGTCTTCAAGCTATCTTTCTGCTGAAAGATTGTGTTTGTAATAGTCAGCTGTTGTTCTGCACAGAACTCTAGCAGGAGGCGTCCATTGTCATTGCAATTTCCAAAACCATGCTTGCCTAAGACCCCTTTCCAGGCTTCGGAGTTCTTTCCTACTCTGGCATTGAAGTCACCAAGGATAATAATTTTATCTTCTACAGGGACTTTTTGTATGAGTTGGCGTAGGTCTGTGTAGAATTTGTCTTTCTCTACAGGGTCGGCTTGCATAGTTGGGGCATTTATACTGAAGAGAACAACATGTGGGAGGCGTAAGGAAATAATGCGATCAGAGTGTCCTGTTGGCAAGGTTTCGAGTTTGGAGGCAATGGAGTTTTTAATCATAAAGCCTACTCCTGAAAGATGTTTTTCGGTTTTGGGTTTGCCAGACCAGAAAAGTGTGTAGCCGGCACCATGTTCTTTAAGGCTGCCTTCCTCATGGAAGCAAACTTCACTAAGAGCACTAAGATTCACTAATAGTTCATGGGCTATTAGGGCAGAACGACACTCAGACCGTCCACTATCTTCAGAGTCTTGCATGGTTCTGATGTTCCAGCATGCAAGTGTCAGTTATTTACACCTTTGGAGGCCGGTATGTACCTTTGTTTCTTTGCCTTGGTTTGACCGCATCAGAAGATTCCCATTGGCCGTGGCTAGCCAACCAGGTAGTTGGGGATGAGCTTTCGTTAGGCCACCTTTTCTAGGCCCCTCTCCATATGGAGCAAGCAGTGCTCTTCTTTAAAAAGGCTGCTTGGTCATTCAGGATGCTGCCGAACAAGACTGTCATCTCCCGGGTCAGCCTCGAGCGACCAATGTCCTGAACTGCCTGCATGCAGGGTTGGGGCTGCGGCTTCCAGTGCATCTTTACACCTGCCGGTTTCGTCCCTCGCCTATCGCTAGAGGGCTTTTTTGGAATTGGATTTGTCCTTCGAGCCTGTGCAATGGATTTTTCTGGTGGAGCGTAGCGTGCACAGAACTGGCCTCACCCTTTAAACCAAAGGTTCATCTGCTGGCCTTGCAAGCATGGACAGTAGCAGCGAGGTCCTCGGGTCATAGGTTTGATTAGAGTTTCCTTCTCTTAGATGGTTGACCTTACAGGGTTGGATGAGCACCATCTGCCCGGGTTTGGGATTAGAGTTTTCCTTCTCCTAGGACAGTTGCCACAAGGCTGGAGAGCCCATCCTGCCCTTTGACGCTCTTTGTCAGACCCTTCGGTTTTGAACTGTCTGGCATGGGAGACCCTACCAGTGGCTATTATGCCACCGCCAGCATAGCTCAAAACTTCATTAGGGTACGCAAGCCTCTCTCCCACGACAAGGGGGCGTCAATGGAGAGGAAAAATAATTACAATTTGATTTAAAAATCAGATACTTGGAGGAACTTTTTTAATGGATCAAAGGGTTTAAAAGCAATCAATCAAGTAAATGTTGCAGCCCTTCAATTCAGATACGTTCCTTTTTCCCTAGATGTGTTCTAATATTTCCACTTGGAGGATATGGCCACAGAAAGGTTTATTCGCACACTTTCTTTAATAGAAAGCACTTCCCTGCAAAAAATGAGCTGAAGCCCACCTGTAGTTCATTATATGTGAACATTGCGCAGACATGTACCTTCTAGGGCAGCATCAAGTGTCAAGTGAAGATCAGGGTGCTCAGAAAAGTGCTCAGAAATTCAGTTGGCACAAAGAACTAGTACGAGTGTTCACTGCAAGATGTTATAAGTGACATATCACTCCCTTGTTACAACAGCTGCAGTGGCTATTGGTCTGTTTCTGGACACAATTCAAAGTTCTGGTTATCTTCTATAACTCCTTATAGCTTTTTACATCTTCTAGGGTTGTAGCTACAGGGTAGCAAAATGAGAGCATTGCCCCTTAAATAAGAATTCTGCCCCTCAAATGAAATCTTCTGACAGTTTCCAGATTTTTAGTATTGCAGTAACTTTTAAATCTTTCAGTTGAACATGTAACAATATTTAGGCATTCAAAGAAAATGTCAGGTAAATTTGCCAAAGGAATAGAATCATAGAGTTGGAAGAGACCTCAAGGGCCATCCAGTCCAACCCCCTTCTGCCATGCAGGAATACACAATCAAATCATTCCCGACAGATGGCCATCCAGCCTCTGTTTAAAAACCTCCAAAGAAGGAGACCCCACCACACTCCGAGGTAGTGTATTCCATTCCCGACCAGCTCTTACTGTCAGGAAGTTCTTCCTAATGTTTAGGTGGAATCTCTTTTCCTGTAGTTTGAATCCATTGCTCCATGTAGTCTCTGGAGCAGCAGAAAACAAACCTGCTCAATCCTCAGTATGACATCCCTCCAAATATTTAAACATGGCTATCATGTCCCCTCTCAACCTTCTCTTCTCCAGACGAAACATGCCCAGCTAAACAGAGTACGTGTACATATTCTACGTGTGAACACTTTTCAACGTCTCACTCTCTGCAATGCTAAAAAATTGGGGGCTGAAAGAAAATGTCATGAATGAGTAGCATAGAATTCTTATTTCCCCAAGGCACCAAAACAATGCAACAGCTATTCTACAGCCCAGCAATATATAGATGCACCAAGGATCTGATTTGCAAGCAATTTTCACTCCCCCACCCTGCCTTGATATCCTGGTAACTGAGAAGAGTCTTGTAGAATAAGATCTTCCACACCACTAGCACGTAGGCATTTCTTGAAATCTTTTCCCTTGTGCACATTGTCCTCTCTTGGTATCTCCCCCCCTCCCTCTGGTTATGAGGAGACTTTTGGATTAAGAGATTTCTATCAATCCTTGACTTAAGGCAAATGTCTCTCTTCCCTCTCCTCTCTATGGAAGAACCCTCAAGATAAAATTTATTTCCCAAATCAACAGAGATAGCTCTGCTCACCTTGTTGTAAGATCTTGCCAAAATATTTGCTGTGACTGGTGCAGTTCCAGCGGCGAAAGCGGAATTGGTACTGGCACTCACGCACACCGAGCCTGGCACCCTTGGCCACCTCTTGTACAATCTCAGGCTCTGTCTGACAGAGCTCAGCCTGTTTCCCAGCCAGCCGCTTGGTCTTCCGGCAGATGCTATTGGGATCCATGACCAATGGGCTGCCCACTGCCCTGGAGAGGTTGGAACAAAAAGGCAAGGAAACACTCTAGATGAAGTGAAATGGTTAGGTCTAAAGGAAACAAGGCTGAGGCCAGTGGCTCCCACTCTGGGGTTTATTCCAAACTTTTAAGGAGCTATCCAATGTACCAAATTTGTACAGAACCTTGGATGGTTCCTTTGAAGTTAAGAATAAACCTCAGAGTGGATATGCTATACCTTGACATGGAAATCACCAACCACCCCTGGCTCCACATGTATCCAATATTAATAATGGAAGGAAGATCCAATATTAATAATGATCAGCTGCCCTGTGAACCCCTTATATCTCATCTAGGTCAGGGAGTTGCAGAAGGAAGAACTGCATGCTGTGTTGGCAGGACCCAGTAATAAAACTAATTAGCTAGCATGAAAGGTTAGTGCCTCCCAATGGGAGAGATTCATGAACAAGAGTCTTCTTTGGGTAGATCTGAAATGCATTTTACGTTTACTGGAGTCTAAGAAATTTTATGCTGAAATAAATGGATTACTTTTAAAGGTGCCACAATACTCCTTCCTCCTTTTTTTTTTTTTTTTTTTTTACAATGGGAGATGTACTCAAAGACCATCAGTCACGCAATATATATGAACATATCCCAATAAAAAAATTGTATGCTGCCACAGTATTATGCAGTTGGTAAATGTCCCCAACCCCACAGTGCCAGTACAGGAAGACACCAGCTTGACTGAATAGAGACAAAAGAAATGTGTTTTATTGTTTCCTCTTGCAGGATCTGGCTCTCTCCCTTGACTCTTGAGTTTGGAGTGAGTTTGAGTCACTCACCAAATTAGTGAGCACTCTCTTCTTTTTGTTTGCCTCATTTTAAAAATGATACAAAAACTCTGGGATTCAGTTGCCCATTGTTCTTGCTGCAGTATGTTCTTGCTGAAGTCACTTTGACATCAGTAATTACTACGGCCACTGAAAGTGTTTGCTACATTTTGCTGAAGCCACAAGGAGAAATTTACAGTACAACTGGGGCCTTTGCCAGAGAGTCTTTCTCTTGAAGCAACCACTTCTGGCTATCTGAGTTCTCACTCCTGGCCAAGCAGAGGCCCACACACTGCCTCTACCAGAGCCACCTTTATTCATAATAAAGCAGGAGTTCACCAGCATCCCAGATCTTCAGGAAGAATCCAGTGGGATCCTAGGAAAGGTATCTTTCAGGTCCCATCTTATCTTATGGGGATCTTTTCTCTGCATACCATAACCTCTACCTGTTTTACCCATTTTGTGTACTTGTGTTAATATTGAGAGAAATTAGTTTTGAAAAATGGTCTGAGCTGCCCCAATTACTCCACCCCCTTTTGCCATGGCAACCCAATGCAGGAACTTGTACACTAGCTATTTTTTAAACACTTTCCCATTTTTTTTAATGCATGTAGTAAACATGAGCAGAGGGTTATACTAAATACTTTCTCTTGACATGCTCACTCCCTCCCCCCTCCCTTGTTTTAATGTGGGATAGAATTTTTTTTTTAAAAAAAATGCCTCCACCTGCAATCTACAATGGATAGTCCAACTACTAGTTCATCTCACTGCCTCACTGCTATCTTATTCAGTGCAGCCTTGTCCCTAGACATAAACACTTCCATGGAATATTCTGGGGAAACTGCTCCTCTGTAACTTTGGTGTAGGGACAGTTCAGTACAAAATAGGAAAACAAGGGAAGCTACTTTGTGAGAGAATCACTGTCTGACCTTGGAAAATGATAAAGACCAGTAAGCAAGCTCTGGGCCTATGCCAGCTTTCCTCCCTCGCTTCTAGATGCCTCTCAGTGCAGGAGGAGTTTTTCCCTTCAGTGATGACTAAAAGAGATATTAGTCCCAGGCTGCATCTTCTAAGGCTAGAATCCAAGGACTATGTTTCATGACACCCACAATATGGGATTATACCACTCTATTCAGTATAATATGGGATCACATATACAGCATCCTAGTAATTGTATTTCTGAAAAGGGCAAGGTGGGGTGTTTTTTGGGGGGGGGTTTGTTTTGTTCTTGTTTTTCCTCAGTAATTATGGAAGAAGTCTGAAAGCATGCCACCAGTGTCTGTTAAATTTCAAAGACCAGACAAAGTTTTTTGGTAAACTTGGTAAAAGGAAGTGAACATGAATACTGTATGCTGTATCTGTTTTTCTGTTCTTGTCTACTTCCCACCTGGTGGAAGGGGCTTAACAGTGTGAGAATCTTAAGCTGTACATTACTAGCAGATTATTATTTCAAGGAAAACCTCAGCATGGGAGCTCTTAAAATTCTGATGGCAGCCACCTTGTTCTGATGCCCGAGGGTGGAAGAGAGAGGTTCTGAGCTATGGAGTTTCCCCCCTCCACTTTGATCTCTACCTATCTTGTTGAGTGATTGGACATAGAATGGCTCCTTACTGCCTGCCAAA
Source organism: Gambelia wislizenii (assembly GCA_030847615.1). Lineage (NCBI taxonomy): Eukaryota > Metazoa > Chordata > Lepidosauria > Squamata > Crotaphytidae > Gambelia > Gambelia wislizenii. The sequence goes on along the minus strand of JAUMIR010000001.1, from coordinate 334,134,454 downwards.
GGAAGCTACAGGCAATGAGACATCTTCCAGCATTCCCAGAAGGTTTGGGAGCAATCAAAACAAATCAGATGAATCACTAGAGGTACTGAGCCAGGGGGTTCCCAGCAATTGTTCAACCTGGCATTGAATCCCACACCACAGAGACCCACTGAGGGAGTTTGGAGAAGAATTTATGCACATATGTGCTTTTGGGGTGATGTTTGTGCCTGTGATTGAGATGGTTGAGAATTTAGTTTTCAATTTACTAACATTCTCAAATTTCTGTATGTGTAAGATGCAATTAAAAAAACACACCTGAAATTGAGAAAAAGTGAAACTGACTTATTCACTCATCCAGGCCTGGTGTGTTATGTGTTTAACTCTTAAAAGTCTTGGTTTGAGTCCCTGTGTATTCAACCATGTTGGTGCTGAATTAGGACTGCTACCCCCACCAACAGAGGTTCCTTATCTTTAACCCCTATAGGGCATGCAGATCAGTATAATTTCCTCCACAGCCAAACCTTTTGAAACTGGGGGAGAATGATGTTTCAGTTTGTTTTTTATAAGACTTTTCCAAAATTCAGGAAAATCATCTTTTGTATAGAAGGAACTGAAAAGAGGTTTAAAAATAATATAAACAAACCCAAGAAAGAAAAAAAGCAATATAATAAATAAATATAAATCTTTAAAACGCTGTTCTATAAAGAGTGAGGAAATGCAGCAAATTTATTTGAAAAGGCAGCTTTGTGTAAACATTAAATGGCCCCTTTTTTTCTTATATGGCAATTCCAGCTGTGGGAGCTGGAACTTGAGGAAGACTGTGAAACAAGATAATTACAGTACTATGATTTCCATCATGTATTTAAATACCTCTGCCTGTCAATAATTAATTAATGCATTTACTTCCCTGTTATTCAACATACATATTTCTGTCTGCTTACCTTGCTATAAAGCATTGAGTAATGTATATTATGGTCTGTCTATAGTGCTTAGTATGTTTGTTACTGTTGTTTGCTGTGTTTGGTTAGTTACCTAAGCATTTCATATTGAATTTTGTGTGACTACTTATATTGATTCCAGTTGTTGACTTTGGCACAGTATATTTTCTAATACAGCAGAAGCTGATATCCTCCTTTTGAATTACTTCAAACATTTAATTGTTGTTTATACAACAGTTATTTTTTTCAGTGCATTTTCATGTATACATTAAAAATTCCAAAATCAAGAGAAAGAGAAACTGAAAGATCTTTCCATCCCTATCTTATGGACTTCCGTGGATTCTTGCAGATATGGTTTCACTTTCTGTCTGTCCTATATACCTGGACACCCATTCTGATATCACTATGAGCTGCTTCTGATCTGCAGCCTCCCACCAATGGCTGTACTGGGAGGCATTATAGAAGACGCTAGGCATGGTATGAAAACGTGGATAAAAAAAGCTCCCCCTAGTTCAGCTTCCCTAGGGTCACCCAGATTCCTCTAGGAAATGGGTGAGCAGGGCATAAAGGCCATATTTTCTCCTGCTGTTGCAGAAGTTATTCTAAGACATCTTGCTTGCCTAGCCACACATTAAAGGACACATAAGTTAAATGAGTAAAATGTAGACGCATGCTGAGAGATTCACTCAGTGCACAATCAAACATTCCAGACAGAATAATCACATGGCACGGTTCAATTGAGACTGAGCTATTTTAGATTGCAGATAGAGAGCAGAGATGAGGAAGCACTTGTTGACTCACTCCAAAGACTAGCAGATTCATTCCTAAGGATCTGGAGAGTCCAACTAGAGCATCATGCATCAACGATGAGCCTGTAGGGCCAGAATAAGATGAGCAAAGGGAGGTTGCCATGGGCATATGGGAGCAACAGGTACCCATGGACAGAACTTCAGCTTGCTAGCTCCCTATTAGAGTCATAGAAAGATGCAGGCAAGAAGCAAGCACGAGTGACACAAGAGTTTAAATTCTATACAAAAGACACCCAGATTCTATGCCCAGAATACTGAATGTAAATCATATGATGATTATAACCTGTTGCCTGATAGCAGAACTTGAAAGAGCAATTGTTGTTGTTATTAACTGCTGTTATGCTCAATAAATATGAATTGCAAGTAGACTTTTGATATGTTGGGCAGGGAACTGCCTATTGCCAAAGTCTGCACATGTTGTAAAGAGCCATATTGCAAGGGTAGAGCAGTGAAAAGCCTGGGTCAAGCTTCTTGAAGTCAAGCTTCATTTTAAAGTACAAACTGGAATTTCTCTTCTTCCTGCTGACAAGAAAATGGCCTCATTAGTATATTCAGGAGAGCAACCCGTGTTTAACTGTCCTGTTTATCTCCACTGAATGGAGATCCTGCCAAACTGGCTTAGACTGGTACACTCTCCATTGTAAGGTATTGTGCAGTGTCCAGAGATGTTGGGCAATCCTATTTGGATTTGAAGGAGGGCAAATGTCTATACTTAATTGGCTTTGTCTCAGGTATGCAACTCCATTGTGTTCATCACCCCAGACTATCTGAGAGTCATTACTGGAGCCAGAGGGTGAAAGGCAGAGGTCATGTTCCCATCTGCTCTTTCCACACAGACCAAAACCTTTGCACATGAGCCATAGGTTTTGCTTTCACCACTCTAAGCACATAGGACCTTTCGAACCCTCCATAGAATAACATTAAGGTCATGTTTTGCCCCACGCAACATATATAGGCCACAGAAAGAAAGAGAGAGTCTCTCTTTCCAGAAGCTTTCTCCAGAGGATCGTCTTCCTTTCCAGCCCTCCATGTGATCTCCTTCATCAGCTGCCCTGATTTTCAGCCACCCAGTTTACCAGGATTCTTTACACCAGAAAGTAAGAAATATCTCTGTGTGTCTTAATCTGTAGTCCCTAAGTTTAGCAGCATCCCTCTAGCCCTCTCAGATTGGTCAGGAGCAGGGTCTTTAGCATCCATGCCACCGTTCTCTTTTTCCTTTGAGAAACTGCTATAAACAGCTTGTATTGAATATAGACTGCTCTGTTGGTCTCTACTACTAGCTTTTTCTTTTTAATAAAGAAATGATTGTTTTTGCTGCAAAATCAGCTTGTCGCCAACCTGATTTCTTCTCTTCTATCTCTATGTTACTTGGAGGCACTCTGAGAAATTATCTGTTTTAAAACATTTAGCCTGTAAGGTCCTGCAGAGGCTTAGTGCCTGGAGGAGCTTTCCCCCCAAACCAGTAAACCCAATGCACTGCACTTAACACCATCAAGTTGACTTCAACATATGGCAACCCCATGAATGAGAGACCTCTAAGTCACCCTATCCTCAACAGCCCTGTTCAAGTCTTGCAGACTCAGGGCTGTGGCTTCCTTGACTGAATCTATCCACTTGGAATGAGGTCTTCCTCTTTTCCTACTGCCTTCTACCTTCCCAAGCACTATTGGTTTTTCTAGGAGTCCTGTCTTCTTATGATATGGCTAAAGTACAACAGTCTAAGTTTAGTCATCTTGGCTTCTAGTGAGAGTTTAGGCTTGATTTTCTCTAGGACCTGTTGATTTGTCTTTTTAGCAGTCCACAGTATCCATAGAACCCTTCTCCAGCACCATATTTGAAATGAGTTGACTTTCCTCCTATCAGTGATCAGTGAAAGAGCAATGCTATGTGACAATGAAGAAAAGGAGTCATGTACCGAAGAGTAGGGGGAAATGAGCACCATGGAGAGAGGCATCCACCTGTGCAGGGCACTAAAGCTGCATGCCTGGAGGACTCCATGTGTTGTCCAGCTCCCCCTGTACATTTGAGACATCCGTGGAACAAAACTGTGCAAACATTTCCTAAATGCTTTCTCTGTGGTCATGAAAATTAGAAAACACTATGGTTGGAATCTTCTATCATGGAGTATGATATGTGACTTTACATATACAGTTGTCCCTTCACATTCGCTGGGGTTTGGTTCCAGGACCCCCCGTGAATACCCAAATCCGTGAATACTCAAGTCCCATTATATGCAATGCCAAAGCAAAATGGTGTGCCTGATATAAGATGCCAAAATCAAGGTTTGCTTTTTGGATTATTATTTTTTAAACAATATTTTCAAACCGTGAATACTTAAAACCGTGAATGCCAAATCCGTGAATGTGGAGGGACAACTGTACTTAGCTAAGTAGTAGAGGCACTAAGAAACACTGTTAGTGAATTGCAAAGATGCATAATGGGACATCAGCAAGAGTCTCCCAATGCACATCAGGTTCTACCAATGCACACCACATCAGGTTCTACCAATGCACACCACATCAGGTTCTACCAATGCACACCAGCACTGCCTAACAGGTGTCCCGATGCACAATGGAACCAGTGCACAAGGGGCCAACTCATATCGGTCCCAATGTACATTGGTCACTTTGCTGGCCCCCCTACATAGTAACATAACAGCAATCTTTTCCTGGCTACGGATGTTGCAAAACTGCCCAGTTTCAATTCTGCAGATGTAAATCCACTTACAAAGACATAAGAACCCAACAGGATTCTCACCTATATGTTTTCTCTGTAGTAATATTCCTTTGAATTTTTTGGTAAATATATAGGGTTGTCGTTGTTGCTGTTGCTGCATGCCTTCAACTTGACTCTGACTTATGGCAATCCCATCCTAGGGTTTTCTTGGCAAGATTTATTCAGTGGAGGTCTGCCACTGCCTTCCTCTAAGGCTGTGAGAGTGCAACTTGCCCAAGGTCACCCAGTGGGTTTCCATGGCTGAGTACAGATTCAAACCCTTGTCTCCTACAGCCCCAGCCCCAAACTCAAATCATTACAACATGCTAGCTCTCAAATGTACAGGTATTTCTTTCTAAATGCAACATAAGCCGTAGACTTCTACTCAATGGAACAAAACAGGAGGAAATAGATATACATTTAAAAATAAACATATGCTGAACATGAGTACTGTTTATATGTTATACCACCAGTATGGGAGCTGCTAACCTGGAGTTTAATCCCATGCTCTACTGAAATATTTTAAGCCTAACACTACATTAGCACAGCCTGCTGTGTAGGTCAGCCTTCCCCAACTGAGTACACTCCAGATATTTTGGACTACAATACCCTCTAGCCCCTGGCCAATGTGATGGTACAATGCAGCTGGAGAACACCAGCCCGGTAAAGACTGAGGTAAGTCTTCCAGCTATGAGCACCATGATCATTGTTTCTTCTCTTACCTAGCTGTCTGACAATAGTGTGGGGAAAAGTGCCCCACCTCCACCTTGTGATTGATCTTGCCCAGGTGTCACTAGGCCTTTAAAACATTTAAGAAGCAGCATAGGATAGTGCTAGCACTTTTGCCATAACATTCAATGGGCACCACAGAAGAAAAACAAGGGGAGTAAAACAGGGATAGATATATCATAGTGGAACTGCTTGTGAAAATACAACAGCATCTGAGTAGATAATGGTGAAGTCAAAATAGTAGCCTTATCCATTTGCTAGCTTTAACCAGAGTCAACACTTTTATATTTTATAATTTATATGGAGAACATATCATACAGAAAGCAGGATTAGGCTCAGAGGAAGCAGTCATGAAAATCGGAGGAACATCAACAATTTAAGATACACAGATGACACTATATTACTTTCAGAAAATAGTAAAGACTTGAAATGACTACTGATGAAAATTAAGGAAGAAAGTCAAAAGCAGAATTACAGTTGAATATTAAAAAGATAACAATAATGACCACAGATTACATACATAATTTTAAAGTGGATAAGGAAGATATTGCAATAGTTAATGATTTTTTTTGTACCTTGACTTAGTTATTAATCAATTTAGAGACCATAGTCAAGAAATCAGAAGAAGACTAAGACTTGGAAGGGGAAAATCCTAAAATCAGAATTGTCTAGGCCACAGTTTTTCCGATTTCTGTGGTTGTGAGAGCTGAAAAGTGAAGAAAACTGACAGGGGGTTAAATCTACATGAGGCTATATCCCAGCTCCAGTGCACAGTATCCTGTCCCCAGTTTGACCCCCGTTAAGTCACATGCATGAGTTTTAATCCAATCCTTCTCCCTCCATCCATCCTGGAGACCCACACATCACCCACCCACCCACCCACCCTGCCGCCGCCTCCTGCTGCTTCCCTCTTCCCATCCCCTCCCTCTCTCCCATCCTAGTGAGTGAGTGAGCAAGGGAATGCATGTGTGGCCGGGCACCCGTAGCCCCTGAAAATGTGGAGGGATGACTGTTTTTAATAAAATAATAAATATTTAATAAGATGGAACATGCCCCCCAGCAAGCAGTGAATCTCAGAACTTTGGAAATTTTTTTAACTTCAGTGTATGTATGTGGATAAACACATACTTGAATATCCAAAGGCATGTCTCCATTCCAGAAGCCCTACTAGCCTTCAGTTATTAGAATATATGAACGTTAAAAATTGTGAAACCACGCTTGCCAGACTTAGGTAACAACCCACCCACCTGTCTCACTCTCCAATCACCCCACACACAACCAATTCTACCCTGATCTTGATTCAGGGCACAGGTCACACATGTAAAAAGGCCATTTCCCCCCTAGAAACTGTGGAATAAAAAGGGAGTTTAAAAAATCGCATTAAAGCCTTCAGGTATCTAAAGGAAGTGCTTTCACTTTGAAAATGGAGGAACGTTATGTGTTCCAACAGGACTGGGACTGAGGTAAAGATGAATTATTTTGCAGATGTGGATTCAGCTGAAGAAAATCAACTCATTTGAAATGTGGTGCTGGAGGAGAGTCATATGGATACTGTGGACAGCTAAAAAGACAAATGAGTGGATGTTATGCAAAGCAAGCCTGAACTCTCACTAGAAGCCAAGATGACTAAACCTAGGAGATTTTCAGACTACACTGTTATAGCGTTACTATTCCACTTTAACTGCTCTGGCTTCCACCTGTGAAATTCTGGGGTTTGTAGTTTAGTGAGACCTAAGATCTCTCTGGCTGAGAGTTGTAAATGCCCCTCCCTAAACTGCAAATTCCAGGATTCAAGAGGAGGCAGCCATAGCAAATAAAATGGAATAGTAACACTATAACAGTGTTGTCTGAAAATCTCCCTAGACTGTTGTACTTTGGGCATATCATGAGAAGACAGGACTCTCTAAAAAAAAGGCAACAATGCTTGGGAAGGTGGAAGGCAGTAAGAAAAGAAGACCGCATTCCAAATGGATAGACTCAATCAAGGAAGAAGCCACAGCCCTGAGTATCCAAGACTTGAGCAGGGCTGTTGAGGATAGGATGACTTGGAGGTCTCTCATTCATGGGGTTGCCATGAGTCAAAGTCGACTTGATGGTGTTAAGAGCAGTACACTGGATTGGACATGTCATATTTTGGGCATAACATGAGATGATGTGACTCACTGGAACAGACAATAACTAGCACAGGCAAGAGCATACAGAAAGCTGGACTTAGCAGATCACCTGGGAGAAGGTAGTCTCAGGTACATGGAAAGTTACTTGGTTGTGGTTACCCTCAATTGTGAGGTTAAATCACTTTGTACCTGTTTTTTCCAGGCTGTGAGGCCATGTTCTGGAAGAGTTTATTCCTGAATAAACTCTTCCAGAACACGGCCTCACAGCCTGGAAAAACTCACAGAAAACCTACATTATACCAGCCTTGTCAGTTTCACCAGCTGTGGCCATACTGGACAGGGGAAGCCTGGCTATGGTGTTTGATTGATGGATTGACTGATTTTAAATATTTTGAAGCCACTTTTGGGTGGGTGAAGTGGCTCTCCTAAAGTACTGTACAAAAATAAGTGAGGGCCAAGGGATCATTTAAAGATGATTGCATTGGAACAGATATCTAGAATTGTTCTGTGGAGCCGTTCTGCTGACATGAGCTATGGGATAAACCAAAGACAGCCTTCAAGAGGAAAGTTGCCATTGCTCACTAAATGCTAGAGTAGGAGGATCAAAGCATAAGTTTACTCACCACTGGGAAGGCTCTGTCTCCAGTGTGTGCCATATTCATCAGATTTCAAAGGTTCTTGGCCACCACTGAAAAAATCCTGTCTCTATGGCATGCCCCTCACTGATCTTAATGTGAGGTATTAGGCATTGTGTGTCTAATATACTCTCAAGCAGTTCACATTATATTTTCCCAAGTAGTAGATATCAGCATATGGGTGAAGGTAGTTCTTCAGATAATGTTACTTTAAATGTTACAGTCGCTAATGTTAACTATGCTGTTTGGGCTGGAAGTCAACCTTAAGAAAACGGAAGTTCTTTAACAGCCTGCACCACAGGATGAACACCATCATCCTTGTCACATAGTCAGTCCAGTGTATATTTAGGATTGTGCGTAAACAGCACTGATGAAAGCGTTTGAGGAGTTGTAAGTGGTGGCGATAGGTGACCCATGTTTCAGACCCATAAAGGAGAATAGACAGTACAATGGCTCTATTCATACTGATTTTTGTGCTTCGCCTCAGGTGTTTATTACTCCAGACTCTTTTGTAAAGTCTTCCAAATGCGCTATATGCCTTTGCTAATCTGTGACCAATCTCTTTGTCAATCTTAGCATCTGAGGAGATGATGCTTCCCAGGTTGATGAACTGCTGAACGGACTTAAGCACAGATTTGCTGATGGCAATGTGTGGATGATGGTGTTCGTCCTGTGGTGCAGGCTGGTAAAGAACTTCCGTTTTCTTAAGCCAAATTGATCATGAACAATGGTCCGCCCTGGCCTCACATCGGGAGGCATGGAGACGCACTATCCACAATGCTGCAGCCTTATTTGAGAACTCCCGCCGAACAAGTCTTGAAGAGGAACGGCAACGCAGAAAGAATCACAACCTGGAAACATCACCACGGAGACCTTCTGCTGTGCTTTCTGCAACCAGACTTGTTTATCTCGGATTGACCTTTTTAGTTATCAGCGCGCTTGCAGAAAGTGCAGGGTGAGTCTTTCCTGAATCTTCGTTTGCGAAGAAAAGCCAGAGAGAGGGACCTGGAAACATACGGGTACTCAGTATAAGTGGCAAAACATTGGAGTTGTGTTCAGATTTTTCTGGCACCCATTAACAGGGAGTTGACCACATGTTTCTTCTGGACTGTCTGCAAAGGCAGCACCATCTAAAGTACATTGCAATAGTCTAGGCTGGAGGTTACTAGAGCATGAATAACCAGTCTGGTTTGCCAGTTGCAGTCATTCCTGGGATCATTTGGCCACAGAAAGCCAATCTCTTTATCTTCCTGGTTGGATTACTACTACATGATATTTGGAACTGGTCTGATAGATGAACCAGGAGCACCACCCAGTGCTAGGATTTTAACCAAGATTGCCAAGTTGGTTCACATAATACAAATCTTAAAACAACTTTACTAATTGTCTGTTCAGTTTTGGACCTAATTCAAAACTGTAATACTTCACTTTCAAGGCTGAGACCCAAATAGCTAGAGTGCCTCCTCCCATACCAGCCTGTCCATGCCTTAATGTCTGCCTCCAGGGCGTCACTCCAAGTGCCTTCCTTATCAGGAGTGTGCCCTGTAGTTACAAAGGAGAAGGCGGCCTTTATGGCAAGACCCAAGCCTAAAGAGGTACACCTGTTGCCTAATTTACAATCTTTTTGGTGCCACGATAATATGGGTCTATTTACTGAGGCATTCCAATGTGTCTGAGTCTGCCTTTTATAACCAATCCCCCTCCCCTGTGTCTTTTATGAATCTTGGTCCTAAGTGGAAAGGCAGGAGACAAATATGGTGGATGATGATGATCATCATTTTGGATATTAGTTGTATCCTATTATTGTTTCAAAAGAATACACCAATGTAGAGCAGTGCTACCCAATGTGGTGATCGACAGACTGGTGCCACTTCCCAAGCCATCTGATTCTGGTTCCCCCTCCGAACTTCCAGGACAGATAAAAGCAATTGAAGCCAAGGGGCACAAATATGGCATGGACCCCTGACACATGGAGGCGGGGGAGGGAGGAAGTTGTTGGCAGCCCACATCAGATAGCTTGAGAAGCACTTCTGCACAGGTTAGAGTATTGAATTGCTGCTAGGGACATCAAGGTCTTAATCCCCTCTAAGCGATGGAAATGACTGGGTGACCACTACACTGCTATAGCACTATTACTCCATGTGTAACTGCTATAGCTGCCTCCTGTGGATTTCTGGGGTTTGTAGTTTAGTGAGGCCTAAGAGCTCTCTGGCTGAGAACACTAAATGCCCTTCCCTAAACTGCAAATCCCAGGATTCCACAGGAGGTAGCCTTAGCAGTTAAGAGTGGGAATAATAGCACTCTAGGAGTGTAGTGTGATAAAGTCCCTCAGCCTGACCTCCCTGATAGCGTTGTTGTGAGAATAAAGGGGGGGGGAATCACCTTGAACTCACTGAAGGAGAGGAGATACAATACATTTCATGAATAGATAAATTGTACAGCCCACTGGAATGGTAGGGTTCAATCTCAGCACATTCCCCCACCCACCCCCCTTTCCCTGCCTGGAAAGTAACGTCCTGGCGTTAGGGGCCCTGGCACTTTCCCGATCCAAGGAAGCCCTGCTGGGGGCTGGGGCAGCTCGGCTGTTCATCTCAGCCGCGTTTTGGCCTGAGCCAAGGGTATCATTAAGCAGGGACAATTTGTCCTCCTTTAAACATAACGATCCCGCCCGGGGGCAGAGGATCAAACGTTGAACTAAGGTTCACCCCGGCGAGATCCGAGAGGGAAGCGCTCCGCCAACCGCGGCCCTCTCGTCCCGCCGCCACCCTCGGTGGTCCCTGGCTCCGGCTCTCCTTGCGAGGCTGGCAGTCCGCGGAGGGAGGGGGGAAGAAGGTCTCCCTCTCCCTCCCTCCCTCTCTCGGCTCCCCTTTATCCGTTTTGCCTTTAGGATGCAGCCAATACCACAGGAAGCTGTCAGTGTCGCTCCTTCCCCCCCCCCGCCAACCCCAGCCCTGGGGAAGAAGGCGGCAGGGGTAGAAAAATGCTGCCAAACTGCTACAGCTCCAGCGGGGAGGGGGGGGGTAAGCTGAGCTCCATCGGGCCTCTGCCTGAGCATGTCCCCGGCGCTCCCCTCGCCCGGGTTTGCAAGGACCGCGCCCTCGGCCCCGCCTGCCCAGAAAGCGCGTCCCCGGGGGCCGGGCGGGCTTGTCTCCTGGGGCGCAGCGGGGCTGAGAGGGAGGCCCGACGGCCGGTCGGCTTTCATCAAGGTTGGGGGACCGACCACACGCACGCACACCTTCCCTCCAGGTGACCTTTGGAGGCGCGCGCACCTCTGGGTTTCGTTCACGAGCCGAACCAAAAGCAGCGGTGCGCGCGCCTTGAAAAGTCACCTGGAGGGAATGTGTGTGTGTGTGTGTGTGTGTGTGGTCGGTCCCCCAACCTTGATTAAGCCTCGCGATCTCGCCCCCCCCCCCACAAAGAGCAGCTTGTCAAACTGAAATGAATGGGGTTTTGCTTGTGTGTTTAGGATTCCCCTGGTGTGTGCAATAGGGGCCCTCTTATCCTACTTAATTAGATAAGGGTCACCTATCATACTTAATTTGATAACACTCCCCCCCCCCCAACATACTTCACTTAAAGGTTTAATTTGTGTCCAAGCTCCTCATCGCCTTTTGGCACAAGAGAAGCCCAGTGTTTGAGAATCCCTTCCGCACTACACAGTAACAACACAATGATTCCGGCTTTAACTGCCATGGCTGCGTCCTATGCAGTCCTGGGATTTGTTGTTTGGTCATAGGCCTCAGAGGCACACTCTGGCTGAGAATTCTAAATGCCCCTCCTGCAGCTGCCAATCCCAGGATGCCATAGGATGTTGCCGTGGCAACTAAAGTGGTATTATATTGCTATCATTGCAGAGTTTGAAAGGGCCCTCAGATTAGAACTAAGGGGGTCTGCACTTCAGAAATCTGTACATTACTGAGGCTTATATTTGCTCCAACAAAGAAAAATGGGCTCAGAACTATAGTATGTGTACATATGAAACTTTGCAAGACTAGCACATTTTTGTGCACATTTCAAAGATGTGCACAAACATACATTTGTCACTGGGAAAATGCATGAAAATGCACACATTTTGAAATAATTTCACAAAGATTCGCACAAATTTATGTACTGAAATATTTTCTCCTCCCCAAAAATCTGATGTAAAACTAGTACAGGACAAGAAGACTGGTAAGATTCTGAGAAATACAATAAAACAAGACTACAAGATTTTCCTGTCACCAGCCCAGCAGCATCCTGTTTTCAACAAAATTCAGCCCAGAGTTTGGAAAAGATACTTTTTGAGTTACAATTCATAGAATCTCCCAGCCAGCATAGCCATTGGTTATGACTCAAAGGTGTATGTGTATCCAAATATTTATACATTCAAAGACAATGTGTACTAAAATGCATGCATTTGGAAAATGCACAAAAATTGATATTTCAGTGTGGGAGTGGGGAGGATATTATAAGGAATCAGCATAGAACAAACCTGACAGTTAAAAAACTAGAACCCCAACAAGATCAAGCTTGTTGATTAGGCCTTTCCTAATTAGATCCCGGCCTTAGGAGCTCCTGGCCTCTTTTAATCTGCTGGGCATTTATTATTTTTTAAATGTGCTTTTAGATTAGTTGTTTTAATTTATATTTGTCAATATCTTTTTATGGGGGAGGGTGGTGTGGGTGGTGTGTAGGGATTTTTATCTGTATTTGCATTTTAAATTTTGTAAGCCGCCCCGATTGTTTTTAGCAGAGGAGCAGGGTATAAATAATAATAATAATAATAATAATAATAATTATTATTATTATTAACAAGTGTGACCATCCTTAGTGAAGATATATATCCTTCACAAATCTACTCCCAATCAGTTTCGCTGGGAAATTCTGGACCCAATCTAATTGTTAGTCTGAATGAGGAGCCCTTTCACACTACACAGGTGTAGCACTATGATTCCACTTAAACTGCCATGGCAACATCCTAGGGAATCCTGGGATTTGTCATTTGGTGAGGCACTAGAGCCCTCTGCCTGATAATTCTTAATAATCCTCCCCAAAACTGTCCCATGGGAACTTGGTATCTCAAGACTTATGGAAGTTCTATTAACTCGCTGGGTCTAACCCTAGCTGGGTCTAACAACTGGATGTAAGCATTTGCATCTTGTAAGTATTATGAGTTTAAAAGAAAATGTCTCTACAACATTTAAGACTTTGTAAAGATGCTATTGCATTTCCGATTTCTGTGTATGGTTGTGAAAGCTGGACAGTGAAGAAAGCTGACAGAAAGAGAATCAGCTCATTTGAAATGTGGTGCTGGTGAAGAGTTCTATAGATAACCATGGACAGCCAAAAAGACAAATAAATGAGTCTTGAATGTAAATCTAGCCTGAATTCTCCCTTAATGTCTAAAAGAGGCTATAATATTTTGGACATATCATGAGATGAAATGACAATGGAAATGATGATAAGGCCCAGTACTAAGTGGAAGGAAGTAGGAAAAGAGGAAGACTACATTACAGACGGATAGACTCAATCAAGGAAACCATGGCCCTGGCCCTGATGGTCTCTCATTCACAGGGTTGCCCTAAGTTGAAGCTGACTTGACAGGCAATTAACAATAACAACAACAAAGGTGCATTCTTATGTATACAGTAGTTACACAGAATATATCCCATATGAGGCTGGCTGAAGTTAGATCCTCAGAGGATACCCTGTCCCAACGCCTTGTGAGGCTAAGCTGGTATGCACACATTGCAGGGCTTTCTTTGTAGTAGCACCTCAATTATGGAACTCCTGACCGGAGAAAGTTAGGTTGGCACCATCTGTTTTGAGCTTCTGCATAACCTTTGATGTTTGAAACTGCTCTGTTTTTTTGTTTTTGTTTTTTTGAAATTATATGTTTGGCTTATTTTTAGATTATGTTTTTTAAAAAAAGTTTTAAAAGAGTATTTTAATGTATTTTTAAAAAATCTTTGTACTGTTTTAACTGCTTTTATTTGTTGAGAGCCCTTGTGGGCTAAGAGGGTATATAAAACTTTGACCAAACTAACTAGCTAATTGTACATAACTCTGCTGTCTCGAGCAAATTACATCTGAATGAACATGCAAAAAATTAGACTGTAAAACTCAGTCCTGCCCCTCCTAACAATCTGAACCCATGCAGATTTACTTGGAAGTGAGCCCCTTTTTGCTCAACAGGTGTTACTCCCAAATTAAATGTCCATAGCTCAGTTCTCTTTGACAGTCTGTGTGGTGTAGTGGTTTGAGTGTTGGACTAGGCTGTTGCCACATTGCAGAAAGAATGCAGTTTGCACCACTTTAACTGTCATGGCTCAATGCTATGGAGTTCTGGGGTTTGTAGTTTTGTGAGATATTTACCCTTCTCTTTCAGAAAGTTCTTGTGCCACAACAATCTACAAATCCCAGGATTCTATAGGATGGAGCCATGATGGTTAAAGTAGTATCAAACTGCATTATTTCTGCAGTGTGGCAACAGCCTAGGACACTAGGAGACCAGGGTCAAATCCCCACTTGGCCATGGAAATCCACTCTGTGGTCTTGGGCAAGTCACACTCTTTTAGCCACAGAGGAAGGCAAGGGCAAGGTCTGTCTGAACAAATTCTGCCAAGAAAATATGATAGGGTCACCTTAGGGTTGCCATAAGTTAATAATGACCTGAAGGCACACAACAAAAATAACAACAGCTCAGTTCTCAGAGAGCCAGTGTGGTGTAGTGATTTGATTGAATTATGGCTCTGGAGACAGGGTTTGAATCCCTACTCAGCCATGGAAACACACTGGGTGATATTGGGAAAGTCATACTCTCTCAGCTTCAGAGGGAAGCAAAGGCAAACACCCTTCTGAATAAATCTTGCCAAGAAAACCCAGTGATAGGTTCTCCTTAGGATCGCTGTAAGTCGGAAGGGACTTGAAGGCACACAACATCCACAAAGCTCAGTTCTGAGCAGAGCTGTTAATGACAAGATCTCTTGGAGGTCTTTTGTTTATAGCGTCACCAGAAGTATAAGCCAGTTGATGGCGCATGACAGCAACGAAGCTCAATCACACCCCCCCAAACTCCCCAGACAATAATCACAACCTCATTTGTTAAGGATCTGGCATTCTTCTTAAGAAGAAAGTCCTGGGGCTTAGTAAGACACACCCCCTTGAACTACAGCTACAGTCCTATTTAGACTTATTTAAAAATAACTCCTGTTGAACTCAGTGAGAAAAACTTTCAGGCAAGTATGACCTGCTCCATTGATTTTTTTTAAAAAAATTAGGTATTTATACCCCGCTCTTCAGCCACAAAGGCTATCAGAGCAACTTACAAATTGTTTTAAGCAATAGCAATTTACACATCTACACTGCATTAAGCAGTTTCCAATGTGTGTTAGCTAATTGCCCTCACAAACCAGGTACTCATTTTACCGACCTACAAAAGGATGGAAGGCTGAGTGAACCTTGGAGCCCTCTGGAATCAAACTTGCAACATGGTGACTTGCAGTACTGGCATTTAACCACTGCACCACCAGGGCTCCCCTGGTGATTGATTTCTGTCTTGCTCCATCCTTTTGTAGATACCAAAATAAAATAAAATAAGAGAGAAGGAGAGCAGCTTCTGGACAGCAAGTTTCCTGCCAGTTTCCTGCCAGGGAGAAGAAGGAGAGCAGCTTCTGGACAGCCATTCTGACTGGGGAGATAGAATTTTTTTTAAAACTGTTGGGAGAGGCTGCTTGTTGCTGAGGGGCTTGAACTTCTGACCTTGCCCTTTTACCCTCAAGAGCCTTCCTGTGAGTCACACCTGTGAGTCATACCTGTGAGTCACTAGGGGGTGGAGCTGGAAGCCTAGCTCTATATAACTCCTTGCAGAGGCTTTCCAGGACAGTTTCCTGCCAGAGAGAAGGAGAGCAGCTTCTGGACAGCAAGTTTCCTGCCAGTTTCCTGCCAGGGAGAAGAAGGAGAGCAGCTTCTGGACAGCCATTCTGACTGGGGAGATTGAATTTTTTTTTAAAAAACTGTTGGGAGAGGCTGCTTGTTGCTGAATTTCAGTAACCAAACAAAAATACAGCAGACCTAAAAGTACAGCTTAGCATTCTTAGCATTAACTAAGAGTTCTTAGATTACCTAAAAGCTCTCACCATGGACACTGAGGGGACTGCGGCAGTCACTTGCAACACTTGCGCGATGTTTGTCTTCTTGTCTACAGACATGGAGAACTTCACATGCACCAAGTGCAAGCTGGTAGCCCTCTTGGAGGAGAAAGTACAGCAGCTGGAGACACGGGTAGCTACACTTCAACAGATTCACGAGCAAGAGGTTTTCCTGGACAGAACAGAACGAACAGTCTTGGATGGGGACCGCACAGAGGAAGTGGCTGTGGAGGAGAGGGTCACTTCACAGACACAGGAAGTAGACAGCTGGAGGAATGTCACACACAGAACAAGAAAATCCAGGGATTCTTCCAGCAGCTTGCAGCTACAGAATCGATTCGAAGCCCTTTCCCTTATCAAGGACAACGAGGAAGAACAGCATGGACAGACTTCAGGGGTAGAGCAGGGGACCTTGAGAGGACCACCGCAAGGAACAGTAGCTGTGAAGCCTCAGCAGAGGCGTGTGGTGGTGGTGGGGGGACTCCTTGCTGCGGGGTACAGAAGCAGTGGTATGTGGGCCTGACAAGATGACTCGGGAGGTGTGTTGTCTCCCTGGGGCAAAGATCTGTGATGTGACCGAGAGGCTGACAAGACTCGTCAAGCCTACGGATCATTACCCCTTCCTTTTGGTCCATGTGGGAACCAATGATACTGCAAGGCACAGCTCTCCCAAGATCAGAAGAGATTATGAGGCCCTGGGGAGGAAGCTGAAAGAAATGGACGCACAGGTGGTCATCTCGTCTCTTCTGCCAGTTGAAGGGCATGGTCCAGGAAGGGAGAGGAAAATAGACGACGTAAACAACTGGCTCCGTAGATGGTGTCGCCGAGAACAAATTGGATTCTTGGATCATGGACTGTGCTTCCATGCGGGGGGACTTCTGGCAAGAGATGGGGTGCATCTTACAACAGTTGGAAGAAACATTTTTGCCAACAGTCTCAAGAATTTGATCAGGAGGGCTTTAAACTGAGTCAAATGGGGGAGGGAGACAGTATTCTGGAAGGCAAAAGGGCTGGAGAAAATAGTCAAACTGTCATAGAGGGAACAAGGCAAACAGCGCAAGGACCCAACAGTGGGAGGCAAAAAAAACTTGCACAGGGAGCAAGTAAAGGGAACATATGGTCTCAGATGTCTCTACACTAATGCACAGAGCATGGGAAATAAGCAAGATGAACTTGAACTCCTTGCACTACAAAACAAATATGATATAATAGGCATTACTGAAACCTGGTGGGACGAGTCTCATGATTGGAATGTAGGAATAGAGGGGTATAACCTTTATAGGAGAAACAGGCCAAACAGGAAAGGAGGAGGAATAGCATTATATGTCAGGGATATTTACATCAGTGAAGTGATCCACGACATCAATACTGGAAGCCAGGTGGAGAGCATCTGGATAAAAATTAAAGGGGAGGGAAACAACAGGGATGTTATTGTGGGACTCTACTACAGACCCCCAAATCGGACGGAGGAATTGGATGTTGCCTTTTTAGAACAGATGAACACACATGCAGAAAGGAGAGATGTAGTAGTGATGGGTGACTTCAACTATCCTGATATTTGCTGGCAATCTAACTCAGCCAAATCTACAAGGTCTAGCAAATTCCTTACATGCCTGGAAGACAATTTCATGGTCCAAAAGGTGGAAGAGGCAACAAGGGGGTCAGCTATTTTAGATCTGATCCTAACCAACAGAGACGACCTTGTTAATGGGGTGCAAGTGGTGGGATCCTTAGGTGAGAGTGATCATGTTCTCCTGGAGTTTGTTATACAATGGAAAGGAGAAGCCAGGCATAGTCAGACACGCATTCTTGACTTTAGGAGAGCTGATTTCAATAAACTGAGGGAAATACTGGGGGTGATCCCATGGTCAGGAATACTAAAAGAGAAGAGACCTCAAGACGGATGGGACTTTCTCAAAAGGGAGATACTGAAGGCACAATTTCAAACAGTACCATTGAGGAAGAAAAATGGGAGGTGTCTCAAGAAACCAGGATGGATGACTAAAGAACTTTCAATGGAGCTAAGTTTTAAATGGAACATGTATAGGAAATGGAAAAGGGGGGGAATCACCAAAGAAGAATTCAAACAGATAGCAAACACGTGTAGGAGTAAAGTCAGAAAAGCTCAGGCTTGCTAGGGAGGTTAAGAACAATAAAAAGGGTTTTTTTGGGTATGTCCGCAGCAAAAGGAGGAAGAAGGAAATGATAGGGCCGCTACGTGGAGAAGATGGCAAAATGCTAACAGGGGACAGAGAAAAGGCAGAATTACTCAACACCTTCTTTGCCTCAGTGTTTTCAGAAAAGGAAAAGGAGGACCAACCTGAGGATAATGCAACAGAGGACACAATAGGGGAAATCCAGCTCAAAATAAGTAAAGAGGTAGTACAGGAATACCTTCTTAATCTAAATGAATTTAAATCTCCAGGACCAGATGAACTACATCCAAGAGTATTAAAAGAGCTGGCAAATATAATCTCAGAGCCATTGGCAATAATATTTGAGAACTCCTGGAGAACAGGAGAAGTCCCAGCAGACTGGAGGAGGGCAAATGTTGTTCCCATCTTCAAAAAGGGGAAAAAAGAGGATCCCAACAATTATCGTCCAGTTAGTCTGACATCAATACCAGGGAAGATTCTAAAGCAAATCATTAAACAGAGAGTCTGTGAACATTTAGAAGGCAATGCCATAATCACAAAAAGTCAACATGGGTTTCAGAGAAACAAGTCATGCCAGACTAATCTGATCTCTTTTTTTGATAAAGTTACCAGCTTGGTAGATGAAGGGAATGCTGTGGACATTGCATACCTTGATTTCAGTAAGGCCTTTGACAAGGTTCCCCATGACATTCTTGCAAACAAGCTTGTAAAATGTGGGCTAGACAAGTTAACTGTTCAATGGATTTGTAATTGGTTGACCGGCCGAACCCAAAGGGTGCTCAGCAGTGGCTCCTCTTCGTCTTGGAAAGATGTGACCAGTGGGGTGCCACAGGGTTCTGTCCTGGGCCCAGTGCTATTCAACATCTTTATCAATGACTTAGATGAGGGAATTAGGGGCATACTTATCAAATTTGCAGATGACACCAAATTGGGAGGAGTAGCTAATACCCTAGAGGACAGGATCAAAATTCAGAATGACCTGGATAGACTGGAGAGCTAACAAAATGAAATTCAATACGGAGAAATGTAAAGTACTGCATTTAGGGCGGAAAAATGAAATGCATAAATATAGGATGGGAGAGACCTGGCTGAATGAGACTACGTGCGAAAGGGATCTAGGAGTCATAGTAGACCACAAGTTGAACATGAGCCAACAGTCTGATGCGGCAGCTAAAAAGGCCAATGCGATTTTGGGCTGTATCAATAGAAGTATAGTGTCTAGATCAAGGAAAGTAATAGTGCCACTCTATTCTGCCTTGGTCAGACCTCACTTAGAATACTGTGTCCAGTTCTGGGCACCACAATTCAGAAAGGATATTGACAAATTGGAGTGTGTCCAGAGAAGGGCAACTAAAATGGTGAAAGGTCTGGAAACGATGCCTTATGAGGAGAGACTTAGGGAGCTGGGTATGTTTAGCCTGGAAAAAAGACGGTTAAGAGGCGATATGATAGCCCTGTTTAAGTATTTGAAGGGATGTCACGCTGAGGATGGAGCAGGCTTGTTTTCTGCTGCTCCAGAGACTGGAACACGGAGCAATGGGTGCAAGCTCCAGGGACAGAGATTCCACCTCAACATGAGGAGGAACTTTTTGACAGTAAGAGCTGTTCGGCAGTGGAACACACTCCCTTGGAGCGTGGTGGGGTCGCCTTCCTTGGAGGTCTTTAAACAGAGGCTGGATGGCCATCTGTCGGGGATGCTTTGATCAAGATTTCCTGCGTGGCAGGGGCGTTGGACTGGATGGCCCTCGTGGTCTCTTCCAACTCTGCAAGTCTATGATTCTATGATTCTATGAATAATAATAATAAAATCCACCTAACATTCCCTTGTTTTGTAAGGCCAACAAAATAACCCCACTGTCCCATAACACCAATTGCTGGGAGAGGATGCCAGCATTGACTGTGCTGTGAAAATAACCTTCCAGCAGAGCTTGGAGAATTTTTTTATTGGGGGAGGTGGGAGCCACAAATCCCAGAATCTCTTCAGTCAGCATGGCCCTTGGCCATGCTGGCTGGGGGATGCTGGGAATCATAGTCTCCCAAAGTAATGTTTCCAAGCTGTGTTCTCAGTATATCCAGTCTGAATTGCTACCTCTTTGCACATAAGCAGAAAGCCAAAGCAAGCTAAGTGGCCTGAATTACTTGGAGGTCAGCAGTGTGTGTGTGTGTGTGTGTGTGTGCACTTGCATGCGCCTTCAAGGTCACCTGTTGACTTATGGCAAGTGGCAACCCCCCCTGAAAGCACCCGATCCCCTCTGATCTTAGAAGCTAAGCAGGGTCAGCCCTGGTTAGTACTTGGATGGGAGACTGCCAACAAACACCAGGTGCTTCAGGCTGTATTTCAGAGGAAGGAACTGGCAAAACTATTGCTGAGTATTCCTTGCCTAAGAAAATGCTATGACAGCTGCATGCAGAAAGTGAGAAAAGCATTTTGTCTCCTACTTGCCTTTGTGCCTCATTTCATCCAACATTCCTCTCAAGAGCAAAGGGGTCTCAGGCCCAGGCTTTGC
The DNA here is from genome assembly GCA_030847615.1 of Gambelia wislizenii. Classification (NCBI taxonomy): domain Eukaryota; kingdom Metazoa; phylum Chordata; class Lepidosauria; order Squamata; family Crotaphytidae; genus Gambelia; species Gambelia wislizenii. The sequence continues at coordinate 334,113,743 of JAUMIR010000001.1, read as the reverse complement.
ATGCAAATTGGTTGGTATGCAAAACCTATTTGAATCCAGAGAGAGCAAAAGGTTGCGGTGAAGGGGAAAAAGAGAAATACCCTCTAATAGGATTTCTTGTAAGTCAGGCAGCTTTTAAGTTTTGTTTTTGCACAATGGGCTATTATTGCTATAAACTCTGTGCCCAGAGATCTCGGATTAGCACTGGGAAGAAGTAATAGCCCCAACCCAGGAAGATGAGGGGCTCCTGGGCACTGAGAAATGACTGGGAGGCCTCCATGTTTGCATGTTCTGACCATGGCTGAGAGTGTGATATATTTTCATTGGATGGGATCATGCAATTAAGAACTGGGCACGCCATCAAAAAGGCTGAGCTAAGGTTACATGTTGCAAACTTGACTTCAGTATTTGCTCCCTTGAGTGCTACCTTAATAAAGCATGCGGATATGTGTGTGTGTGTACTGCATACAATTAAGGAGCAGGGAAACCCAAATGTAATGTGAGTTGGGTGGAAGGAAAACAAACAGAACTTTTCAGATTTCATATAAATTATGGGAAGACTTGCAGCCTTTCAGGATCTTGAGAGGCTAAAAACAGCCTCCCACCCATGGTGCACTCCAGATGGTTGGACTATGAATGGCTGTGGATTAGGAAAGTCAGAGCCAGCCCTGCCACTGGGCAGCGTGAGGCACTGTTGCAGGTGGCAGATACTTGGGGCAACAGCAGCACCCCCCAATCATTCTGCCATTTGTCTATCTTGGAAGTCAGAGCTACATGTGCCCCACACAGCCTGTCCTCCACCCACAACTAGCCTATACTTCCTTCAGGTACGGTGGAGGCCAGTGCTGAAGCAAGATTCAATTACCAGTCCAGTTTACTTCTGTATGTGGAATGAGGAAGGGGTGTCATCTTTGCCACTGGCAACAAGTGTTTTGCACTGGCCCTAACAGGAGTCATAGTTCAGCCCCAATCCATCTGGAGGCCACCAGACTGGAGAAGGCTGAGCTGGAACAGCTTTGCCTTGATATGGAAAAGAAGTAGCTAAGGGATATTGTTGAGGTAAATAATAGTATGGCTGACTTTAGAGATTAACAAATAACACATATCTTCCCACATAATTCTATGACTTAGTGTGGGGTTTCCTGATGAATGACAGATTTAAGGCCAACAACCAAGCTCTCAGAACTCTCACACACACTTATTTCATGCAACATGTATCTAAACTGTGGAAATGTATTGCTTGTAGGCCTAGTGTTCATGATCACCAGATAAACAAACAGAATACTGTAACAAGCCATGACAGCCCCCGCTTTTTTAATAAACTCATAATTGGCCACATTCTATAATTTGGCTTACTGTGGCCTTCTACAAAGTTGGCAGTAAATCGGGACGTCCTAAACACCAAGGCTGGAGTCATACAATCTAAGGGAGGGCCTTCTAAATTCCTCAAAAGGTCACACCCCCAAGCAAGGATCATGCGGAAGCCCTTGAAGACTGTTAAAGTTTGAGTGATGATGGCCAGTTCTCCCTGGGCACCTCTGGAAGTGACTTCAAAGGTAGTTGGATTCTCATTGCCAGGAGAGATGCTGGTTTTCCTCTCACAGATCTCCAAAACAATAGAAGGCTGCATGTCACTCATCAGTTCTAAAATATTCCTTCTTTCAATGAATCGTTAACCCATCCAGAGATCAATTGTTTAATTCTGGGAATCTCTGGCAAACACAGTCTTCCTCTCAAATCACCACTTCAGGGGAAATATTGACTATAAATATCACCCCAAAACTCTACCTTAGTGTGCACAGATCCCTTTCCTCCTGCCTCTATGCAAGTCTGTGACACCAATCCTCCTTTCTACCCACCGCCCCTTTGTGTTTGTTTGCTACCTGACCCTCCAAACGCAATTCTTGAGACTTCTCTGCTCTTTGGATTGGTATAATATAACCTATCATCCCCTCAATCTATTCCTTTATCCAAACTCTTCCTACTTTCTTCAATAGTCTTGTGTGAATGCTTGAAGTTTGAGTGTTGGTGTGAATGTTGTCAAGACCATTTTCCAATAAAAGCCATTTTAGTTTATTTTATTTTGGGCTCATGTTCATTCAGTGAGTACTGGTATACACAGGTCAAAGATCCCACAGTTGCCCAAACTCTCGCATGCCAATTTGAGCTAATTAACATTCCATAAATCATGGTTTGGACATGTGTAGAAAGACCACGGATCAACAATTCAGGTAAAAAGACAACACACTGAAAGACTGAATTATCAATAGCTCCTGACTATGGTTCTCAGTTGACACAAGTCCAATAATTAAAACTGAACTATTACAATAACTGACATGCCCATGCCATTTTAGAATAGCAAATAGAAGTAGGCTAAGCATCTTGGCAGCAAACTGGCATTCCTTTTATAAGGCTTATAAGAAGTACTCTGCTAGACCAGACCAGACTCTGGAAATGTTACCAGCAGGCCACACTTTCCCCACCTGTTTTAATGCCATCTAAGCTAGCACTAGCACCATAACATATGGCAGCAGGTTCCACAATTTTGTAATTTCCATAGTTTATGATTCTAGAAGCTATCCCCATGTGCACAAACAATTAATAGACACAAACATTTGGCTTTCTAGGAAGACGTGGTGTATTCTACCACAATAGTTCTCTCACTTTGAATGTCCCCAGATATTATTGGAGTTCCACTTCTAGAAGCCCCAGCAAGCATAGACAATGGCCAGGAATCCCAGAGTTGTGATTCAAAATATATGAAGGGTTGCCTAAACACACACTTGGGAGAAAGCCCCATGGAAACTGGCAGAGTTTAATTTCCAAGTAACCAAGTACTGGGTTGGTTCACATACCTTTCAAAGTAATATGTTTTAGATCTATTTACTTGAGGGAAAATAGTAACATCTTTATCACAGTGGAGAATAATATTTATTTCATCATGGAACACAAGAACTCTCAGAACTTGGGATGGCATGCATATGATTTCCCCTATACAGAAAGCAATAACCATGTTAAGAGTCATCCTATATGACATGGATGGCCCCCAGAAGGGGGTTAGCTGACAGGGCTCTAGCCTGGGGGTCCAGGATTAGGAGGGAGGCCCAGCATGATATTATTGTAATTTTTTATTATGTAAATCCATTTAGTTTTTTTTAAAAAATAAATATAAATATTACTTTGGTGTCATCATTTAAACTGACTTATTTTAATTTTTATCCTAAATCCTGTAGAGCATCTCACTGCCCTTAACCTTAGCAGTAGGTAAGGGGGCCTGCCAAAGATCCTGGGCCTGGGGGCCTGCTTCTGGATGTGAGGGCCATGATGACATGGTCTAAAACCAGTTTGGAGATTGCCAGATTGTTTAAATCAGCATCCGAGAAGCCCTCAGAAGACATTAGCAGACAGACAGACAGACAGACATTACTCTGCTAAGAGGCTAGTATCCTGTGTTTCCATGCTGGCTGCAGAAGAGGAAAAGCCTCTTCTTCCACAGCCAGCATGAAAACAGCCCCCCCCCTTTGCATCTAGCTGCCATGACAGATGCAAAAAAAAAAAAGGGGGGGGGCTTCTGTGCCTTTAACAGTTAAGTAGATTAAGCACTCTCAGCAAGTATAGGTTCCCATAGAAGTTATGTCTGTGTGCCTGTCAATTTATGGCAACCCCATAAATTTCAGAGGGTTTTCTTAAGCAAGGAATACTCAGAGGTGGTTTTGCCAGTTCCTTCCTATGAAATATAGCCTACAGCACCTGGTATTTGTTGGTGGTCTCCCATTCAAGTGCTAACCAGGGCTTATCCTGCTTAGCTTCCAAGATCAGAGAGGATCTGGTGTCTTTTACCTATTGAAATTCCCTCTACTGAAGAACTATTAAAAGTACTAAGCCCTGTCCTCTTTTGAAGGGCAAAGAGACCATAAAGGCACCAGATCCCATCTGCTCTTGGAAGCTAAGCAAGGTCAGCTCTGGATTGTACTTGGATGGGAAACAGCCAATGAATACCAGGTGCTGTAGGCTATATTTCAGAGAAAGGAACTGGCAAAACTACCTCTAAATATTCCTTGCCTTAGAAAACGCTATGACATTCATGGGTCACCAGAAGTCGATAGGTGTCTTGAAGGCGGGCACACACAAAGGGATGAGCTTCTATTCCTCTGCAGCCAGCATGGGAATCAAACACTCTGATGATGGAGAGAGAGAGAGACATCTCTCTATGAGACCACTTAACATCACAGTGGAATTCCCCCTTAGCTATGGCTACTAGGTGAACAGTTAAATATAAGATTATATAAATACATGAGTCTGAATACAATTGGTGGTGCTACCTAGACTAGACCCTCTGAATCTACAGAATTTACATATTCAGCTATTGAATTACTATTCAGCTATTGATTCAATGGGTCTACTTTATGTGGGACTAGCAACTGAATTTAGACTAGGGCTGTTTATCATACACAGGATGTTGGACTGCATTTCCTAGCATTCCTCACCATTGGGTGTGCTGCCTATGGCTGCTGGGATCTTCAGTCCAACCAGTTCCCCTGATTTAGATGAAAGTGTTCCTCCCTCTAGCTGCAGAAAGCTGAGAATGAATAACACCTCTATCACATATTACATTTGCTTACATTTTTCCTCTATAGTATTCATTACTGTCTAATCCTCTATCTGATGAAGTGGGTTATAGTCCATGAAAAGTCATGCCAAGTAAACCTAAGCCCTATTGGTCATTAAGGTGCCACAAGACTCTATTGTTCTTGATAACCTTTTTGGCACCTTGGGGAAAGATTAAATTGATGTGCAAGAGAAGAGCTTGGAATAGTTGTTTCTTTTGGACAATTTTTGGACAATTCCCAGAACTGATCCAAAAAAGTAAGTTCTCTAAGCTCTACACCAGAGCCCTTTCAACAGTTGTATGACAGGCAGAAATGCAATATGTAGTTTTCTCCATCATGATACCCATCTGTGCTAGAAGCCAGTTTTTCTGCTTATCAAGGAGAAATGCTCTTGAGGGGCCATCCACTTTGATTTAATCTGTCTCCCCTGTCTTTCCAGCTACCTTGCCAGCCAGCCTTTCTAGCTTGGTGCTATGAATTTGTTACATTACATTATGTCTGTTTCTTCTTTCCAATGGAAACAGAGGCTTACTAAAAAAACAAATAAAGATCTACAATAAAACAAAAGTGCAATTCATCAGTCAGAAGAGAATAAATCAAATTACTGTATTGCAAAAATAGAAAATTCAGAATGACAAGTAGAAACAAGAAGATAAAATGCAGAATGCGCAAGGATTGTGAAAGCCTTGGTGGAAGAGATGATTTTCACTAATTGTCTAAAATGAAGAAGAATCTCCCTTAGAGTGAATTCTATAATACTAGTGAATCTCACCCTTGAACCTGTTTGTCCTAAAGCTTACTTTGAGCCCCTTTCTTCAGAACTTGGAAAAGATACCTCTGTAGACTACAACTTCCAGAATCCCACAGCCAACATGGCTACTTCTGGGAGTTGTAATTCAAAAGGTAACTTTACCAAACTCTATGTCTTCCACAATTAGTCAGTTTCCATAGCTGCCCTGCTTTTTCTTGGATATAATCCACTCTTGCTTCTTGCCAAGATCTGATTTACTCCAGTTGGATTCTACCAAATGCCCTGAACCTGTAAAGTTGCCAATGCCTTTTGTAAGCAATATTTAAGCCCAAACTGACCTCTGATGCCTAATTTTATGGCCAGTCAATTTAGTCCTGGAAAAGCAGAAACTGTCAAAACCATGAATTTAACTCAAGTAGGCTTGATCTTATTTTCTCAATCTCAATGAACTTCGAATGACTTTGAATAATTACATAGTTCTCTGTCATTAATATGTAACTTGGGGATGAATACTTTGCCATTAGTGGTAACATTTACAATGTGGCTGTTATTGGAGGTACTTCGAATAACCATTACAGTGTCACAATTTGTTATTTGATTCACTCTCCTGAGGGGATAATCTATGACAGCAAATGCAAAAAGGTGCCAAAGCCTGTGTGGATATATATGTGTGTGTGTGTTTAAAAATGAGGGAGTCACTTAGTGAGTTTCAGGCACAGGTATAAGGCAACAATGAGGTTTGTAATTGTTATAGGTATATATATAGTACCTTAAATTCTAGCTTTATTTTGAATCATTTGTAGGGGAAATGCGCAGAATTTTTAGCAGATAATTACAGGCGTGGAAAACATGGAGCGTTGTTAATGATCTTGTCTAATAAATCCCATCATCCCTGATTCTTGGATGCACTGTCCGGGGCTGATGGAAGTTGGAGTCCACCATTTGAAAAACTGCAGGTTTTCCACTGTTGAATTACAGCAAGAAAGGAAAGGAACTGTCTTATTAGCTAACATGAGTATATGGGTAGTCACTGAATTATTCAACTGTTTGTTTTATATGTGTTAAATGGCCTTTCCAGAAACAATATGAGAAAAAAAATATTCCTGGAAAACGGTTTATGTAACTGAACAATTCTTCCACAGTATTAGAGTAGAATAATTATAGATGCAGATCATTTTCTAAATCTAAAATGCAACTGAATAATGTTGTTACCATTCATGCTCTGTTTTCTGCTAAACGTTCAAAGTTAGTACAATGCAGGCAGAGATTCAACAAATGACTGTTTGCTCGCTTGGAGAGATTCAGCGACAGGATTTGAAACTTTGCCTATTGCTTTGAAAAGTAATAGGTAAAGTTTCACTTCCAGAATTGGTTAATGCTAAGTGGGAAGTAAAGGCACAGAAACCCTGATGATGGAAAACAAGATGCTGTCTAGGACAGAGCAATGGCATTGGACATTTTTTCTAGCATGGTTTAGTAAATCTCCTCTTGTAATGATAAATTACAGTCCAAGGTTGGAATTGTTACTTTTGGAGGACTACAGTAGGACTGGAGGGATTTTTGGACTTATAGTTTAAAAAGTACTTTTTCTAACCTTTGTGTAGAGTACTTACAGAAATAGAGGTACTATTGAATCTGACCCATCACTCTGTCTTTCTCCTCCAGTCTAAGGAGATTATCAGACGAGACTCTAAAATCTTTCCTGTCCCACTATATTTTAAAGCATAACTGTCCTGGCACAATAACTCTTTTTATCACACATTGCCATAATAACAAGATAGAGCAGGCCCAGCATTATTGGAGCACGAACACTAGCACTGTTTATTTCCATGTTCACCAGGGAGTGTGATCTCCGCGGTTCTTGAGAGAAGATGTGAGTATGCTTAAAAGTCTAAAAACAGCTAAATTAAAAACAAACAAACAAACACACAAGCACAGAAACACACTTTAAAACTTGCCTGCAAAATGGGGAGGTTCATTAAAACCATGTCTCGTACCTAGTTTTCACCATTCTCACCTGGAAGTGTTCTGGTGGGGACTGCCCATTGACGCTGTATTCACGAGAGCAGAACAGTGTGCGGTTTCAGATGCTTGCAATTCCGTGACAAAAACGCCACGGCAGATCAACTGACAGCTTTGGACCATCAATAAAAAAGAATGCCTTATTAACAACTGCATAATGCCATAGCACAACATTATGTGATATGGGTGCCTTTTCATGTTCTTTTGGTGTTGTTATCATGCCATATTTGCCACATCTGATAGTCTCCTAAATAGGAAAAGTCCCTTTCATGTTCTGCAACATTGTGCCCCAGTTTCTTTCTTGTCTGTAATGCACTTTTACAGGATCAGCCTTACCACTAGGCTGAGTGAGGAATTTTCCCAAATGGCAGATAAATGGGAGGCAGCAAGGCCTCAGAGGAGACAGCTATGTGCCAAACAGTCAACCCTGTACCTCTTTAGTTGGCCTGTTACCTTTGCATGCTGTGGAGGACACCGTTCCATTACCAAGGGTGGGGAAAGAGGCAACTACTAGTGCAGACACATTTTGTACCTGGAATGATGTGTGGGAGTATGTGCCACCTTGTTGTTCACCTCAGGCAGCCAAAGGTCTTAAACCAGGCCTTCACCTTATATTTGAATACTCAGCTGTTAGGCACAGGCAACAAGGAAAAGCACAAAGGCAAGGCAAGTGTCTCCAATTCTATGAAGGAGTGGGTTGGTGGAGGAAGGGTGGCATTGTGTCTCCCACTTCAGCCAGAGGAGGGAAGCCCTTTCTGTGTTCTCAGAAACATGGGGTGGCCAGAGGTGTGAGAGAGCTCTCCAGCCTGGCTCTGATAGTCCTCATTAGGTTAGTCACACTTCTTTCAGGTTAGTAACTTTCCAGGAATTGTCCAGGAATCTCTGATTATACACCAGTGGTGAGGGATGTAAGATATTTATCTGTATTTAATATTTGTAAGGCATCTTGTGTCTTAGTTTTGGAGAAAAGTCTGGCTATAAATGGACTACTACTATTACTAATACTTATTATTATTACTACTACTATTATTTGGTGCTTCGTAAGAAACCACCTGAAGTCCTCAGACCATCCTAGTTTTTTAAAGTTGATTTTTGCACACCGCAGTTCTACCTAAACCCACAGTAAAACAAGGCAGCTTACCTTTCCTTCCCTTCCCAAACTCAAATTATATATATATATATATATATATGCCTGAAAATAAAGGGAAGTAACATGGTGTTACTTCCAGTCTGGCAGGAACACACCAATGCAGCTCACTAAGAGTCTGTGGGGGCGTAATTTGGCCTGTGCCCCCATGCAGCTGCCCACCTCTGCTATACACCCTATGAGTCTATAGAAGGGACCATGAGTAGAGAATACAGTAAACCCAATGTGGGGGTCCCACAACTCAAAATAACTCTCCCATTGCCTGGGATCAGCACCTATGTACTTTGAAGGGACATTATGACAAACAGGATTCTGTCACCCATCCTGTTTGTGGAAAGCTGGGGATCTATTTAGGCCAAGGGTGGGAAATGTGTGGCTCTTCAGATGCTGTCAGACAGACTGCATATCCCAGTGGCCCCAATCAACACAGCCAATGGTAAGGAATGTTGGGAGTTGCAGTCCATCAGTATTTGTAATACTTTCCAAATACTGATAGACTGCAACTCCCAACATTCCGCACCAGTCATCCACCCTTGATCTAAGCATTTGTACTGTATTAGAGATGTAATTTCAAGGCAGCTCTGATTGCTTCTGGAGATGTAAGGTGCTTGGCTCTCTACACAGAGAAGCAATTCCTGCCTCAGAGTTGATTAGATAAGACCCATGTCTAAAACACACAAATATACATGGCTAGTCATTGTTACAAAACTCAGAATACATGCAGATGAAAAAAAGCAAGCATTTATAATGAGAAAGATGGATGAACAAACACAAGCAGACGGGAAGTGTGTTACTCAAGATCCCCAAGAGAGTCACTGGCTAAGCTGGGAACCAAACCCAGATCTTTCACCAGCATCCTGGTCTTAGCCACAGGTTTCCTTCCACTCAGAACTTTGCCATGGAAAGATGTCAAATAAATAAATGCAGGAGACATGAAAACATTTCAAGTTCTCTTAGAAGAGGGTGAATGACAGCTCCTCCACCATGCTTGTAGGTGGCATAGGCAATGACAAAGGAATTTGTGTCCAAAGGGATGATTATAATCACATAACCAGACTCCAGTATCCCCAGGGCAAGGAGCCAGGGCCCCAGTCCTTTGGGTTAAAGAGTTTCCTGAACGTCACTTGTGTGCTTGACTCATCCATGCCTTCACAACAGAGTAATTAACTAGCCCAAAAGTTGTACTGATAAAACCTCAGTCCCACAGTCCAGCATCCATGATCTGGGGTCAGCAGCTTGTACAAAAAGAGTTGTGTTAGTCCAGAACAGAACTTGGAAATGTTACTACAACCTCCAAATTCCTCCAGCCAGCAGTGCCACTGAGAGTTTTAGTTTTTTTTTTTTTTAAAAAACTAACTTTCCCAAGTTCTGGGTGGGTCATAATATTATCTCCAAAGCCTGTATTTATTTAGGCACCAAGTAAAAATGTAGCTATTCATTAAAGCCTTTGAGGCCTAACTGATTCACTCCAAAAGGCTTATGCACATGGTTCTAAATTGTTTTAGCCTTCTTAACCTGTTTTCACTTGTCAACTTGGTTAAATGCTTTTAGTCTATTTCAATTATTTTTTAAAGTTTAAAGTTTTAAATTGTTTTAAAATGATTATATTGATTTTACCGAGAGCTCATGATATAGGGTAGGGTAGAAATATTTAAATAAATAAACACATAAATAAATCATCTTTCCCAGGCTAGCATGGTCTAGTTGCAATCAATGGCAGCTCCCATCATCCCCAGCCATTGCTATACTGGCTAGTGTTTCTCAGCCAGGGTTGCCTGGAACCCTAGGGTTCTCCAAGAGGTTGCTAGGGGTTCCTCAAGAGATCACAGTTGTGGGGTGAAAGCAATAGCAGCATATAGAATAATGTTTATGCAGGGGTTCCCTGAGACCTGAAAATTATTTCAAGGGTTCCTACAAGATAAAAAGGTTGAGAAAGACTGATTATCGGATGTGTGGCCCAATATATTTGGAGGGTGCTAGATTGATGAAAGCTCCTCTCATTGAAAGCAGAACCTCTTTGGACAATCAGTTGTAGCAAGGAAGTCTCTACTCTTGAAGAGGACCCAGCATCCTAAGTAGACCTCAATGGGTAGGGCATCAAGAAAGCGGGAGTGGCTTAAATATCACAGAGTTACAGGAACTCAAAGCGGTGTTATGTTTCTTTGGCTGCTCTCTGGTGACTACTTTTCTCCCTTCAAAACCAGTTTCTGCAGTGATGAAAGAAAGAGAACAGATTGTAGGCTCCTTTTGAGGTCCAAAACACAATCTCCTGGGGAAATGGGGCCATTAAATCTGAGGCTGCGTTTCTCACAAGCCCCACTGTTGACTGTCCAAGGCTTTAATCTGGGTTGATAGAAATCCACTCTAACTCAGATCAAGGAGGGAGGCCTTCTTTGCCAAGTTGTTTTTGTGGTGGGAATAAGTACATCTCCTTAGATCTGAGATGACGCCATTAGGGCTTTCTGGTCCCCCAAGGAGCAAGATGATGATAATGTCAAAACCACTGAGATGAGATCAATCACATGTTATGCCCAGAGACCAACAGTGGCCAATTTTTTAATGAGTGATTAGATTACTCTCAGAAGGGCCAGCTCTCAAACACCTATCACATCAGCACACCAGCAGACAGTCTGGCTAGTACTGTGAAAAAGGCTCATATATTTTCGCCCACAAGATCTGGTTAAATTAAATATATCCTTCACCAATTTACTTTGCATCTTACTCCCTGGAACAGGAAGGACACGCAGTGCATGAGAGAATTGGCCTTGAGGCACATGCTACATATACAAGATTAATAAACTCAGATTAAGTTACACCTTGACATTCTTCAAGTAGACGCCCTAAAATGGGACTGGACAGAAGATAGATCAAGATTCACTGGGAGATCTCTAGGTGATCTGGAGTAGATTGGCAAGAATTCTTTAATAATGTTAGCAAAAAAATGACTCCCCACTCTCCATTTCATTGCTGAAATCAAGGGAGGTTGGAATAAGTAGGAGTGGATTTTTGTGTGGGTGGACTGTGTGTTTTATTCAGTTCTGGTACTCAAGGCAAACACCAAAACAAAACAGATTCAAATCAGACTAGCCTTCCATAATGCCTTCTATGTGTACTGCTCCAGCAACTGCAGCTAGTGCAGAATGCAGCAGCTAAAGTGCAGTTCCAACCTATGCACGTTTCATACCTGAGTTGAAGGAAAGGCAGTGGCTGTGTATAAATTACTAAGCCACAGACCAGGTTTTTTTTATTGACATACAACCACCTCAACACCTTAGGACCAGCATACCCAGCAGGCAGCCTGACCCTGCCTGAGCCAAACTGACCCTTCAGATCCTTAGCACAAGCCTTATTGGTTGTTGCCCATCCAATCTATTGTATTACATCATGGTCAGTCCTTCTCAGCATACACACACACACACAGCTGGAATATTTTCCCCAATGTGAGCTGAGTGGTGGAGACTGTATTCTGTTTTAAACACCTGTTGAAAACACACCTGTTTATACAGACTGATCTCAGTTTATCATGCCTGCTCTGTTTTTCTGTTATTGTTGGTGGTGTGTTTATAAAAATGTATTGTTTTTAAAATGTTTTGCATTTTAAAAATTTGCATTAAACTTGAATTGTAATATCAACTATTTAGAGATGTAATTGTGTGAATCAATCAACCAGTCAATCAGTCAATAACTTGATCCATCTGTCTGTCCCTAGGCTCAGAATTCTTTAATGCTATGTCCCTTGCTCTAGTCTCCAGTTGGTGGATCTTAAGGTTTGAGCAAAAGCTCAAAGCCTTATGAAAACATTATATCACTGTATCCAGGACTGGTGATGATTCCCTTCCTTATCCTGCCTGGCCCTGTGGTTTGCTGACAACAACATTCGTCTTTCTTCAAAATGTTTACTATTCCCAGCTATTCACCCCCCCCCCCCAAATACCTGCTACAAAGTGAGGAAGAACTGTTGTCAAGGCTGAACCAAGATGCTTGCTGGGGCAAAGAACAAAGAGGGTGTCCCTCCCATCACTATTACAATTACAGGCATAAACCAGAGTGGCAGTTGATTTTTTACTTCAACACGGATGACAGGAGAGTGCCTTCCACTTCCAGAGAGGACAACCGGCTAATGTAGGAGGTGCTGAACAGGCCATAATGCATTCACAGGTCTGTCCACCAACAGAGAGAAATGGTTTGGAAGTGGGTTTAGAAAAATGAACAGAGGGCAGATGCTGTTGCTTCTGCTGCCGCTGTCTTCCCCAATCCCCAATTCTATTCTCTCATTCTGCCTAATGGTAGGGCTGGCCTTGTCAGTTGCTCAGCACTAAAACACATACCATTTTACAGCTGGTGCTACTGTACTCATGTCCTATTTGCCGACTTTCCAAAGACAACTAACTGGTTGGACACAATGTAAACAGAATGCAAGTTTAGATTGGCCTTTGATTTGATCCATATAGCTAGATGAACCAATACTCTGTTTCAATATTGCATAACTTTTTATGTTCTGTTCAATACATTAAACCAATCATGTAACACCCTCATTTGAATATGAGCATTGCCCAAAGTTAGGGTGGGTGGCACAAGTTGGAGGCCATCCTTGGCAGCAGCACTTCTTTTATGGAGCACCCTCTTTGGAAAAATCTGGCAGGGCATTTGATTGTTGGCCTTCAGAAAACAAATGGCAGCCATTTTCTTTCAGGAAGCCTGTATTTCAATGGTTAAAAAACAATCCAGCTCTTTATAGCCTGGATCCTATTGGTCAGTCCCACAAGAATAGACATGTTGAATCAACAGGAATTACCAATGTGTAAATTGATTGTATGGATCTACTTTAGTTGGAACTAAACTGCTCCAGAGACTGGAACACGGAGCAATGGATGCAAGGTCCAGGAACAGAGATTCCACCTCAACATTAGGAGGAACTTTTTGACAGTAAGAGCTGTTTGGCAGTTGAACACACTCCCTCAAAGCGTGGTGGGGTCTCCTTCCTTGGAGGTCTTTAAACAGAGGCTGGATGGCCATCTGTCGGGGATGCTTTGATTGTGATTTCCTGCGTGACAGGGGGTTGGACTGGATGGCCCTTGTGGTCTCTTCCAACTCTACAATTGTATGATTCTATGATTCTAAACAATAGGATTCAGGCTCAATGCTTTAAAAAAAATCAAGAAGCTTTATGGCTACTTTGATTCTTCTTATGATGAATGCTACTAAGATTTGTTTTGGTTTTAAAATATGGCCTTTTAAATGCCCAGCTTCAGCTGGTGCACAAGTTGTTTCCTTTCTTGAGGAAGGCAGATCTGGCCACAGTGGTTCATGCCTTAGTTACCTCTCAGTTAGGCTACTGTAATGTGCTCAAACTGGGGCTGCCCTTGGAAAGTGTTCAAAATCTGCAGCTAGTGCAAAATACAACAATCCAACTGGTGTCAAGTGTGCATTTTACAGACCATTTAATACCAGTCTTGCAAGAACTGTGCTCCCTTTGAATTTGCTTCTGAGCTCAATTCAAGATGCTGGTGTTGGCCTACAAAGTCCTAAACAACTTGGGGCCAAGACCATATGAGCCTGCCAGAAATTTGCGATCTTCAGAGGCAACCTAGTTGCATATCCCAAGACTTCGTGAAGTTAGGTTAGTGGGTACATGTAACAGGGCTTTCCCTGTAGCAGCATTTTGTCTGTGGAACTCCCAACCCAGGTAAGTTAGGCTGGCCCTATCTCTTTTAAACTTCTGGCAGGCATCGAAAATAGTGCTATTCTGCATGGCATTCAATGTTTGAAATTGTTGCTTTAAATGTTTCCAAACTGGATTCTAGGATTTTTTTTTCATTTTTAAAGAGTATTTTAATGTGTTTTTAAAATGTTTTTAAAATTTCTGTATTGTTTTAATTGGTTTTCATTTGTTCATCACTTCAGGAGCCCTTGTGTGCTGGAAGGCAATACAGAAATACTTTAAATAAATAAATAAATATAAAAAATCTTTGATTTCATTTCCTGAGGGTTTTTTTGGGGGGGGAGGGTCAGGTAGCAGAAAGTATATTTAGTAAATAAAATAATGAATGAACAACAGTACTTGACATAATTTTACATTTCACAGAGACAATCCTACCAAAAGGTGCATTTGTAGGCCCAGGGAGAAGCAGTCATAGCAATGAAAATAGGCCTTACAGGCACAAAATTCCAGTTGTCAGTGAAAAGCAGCAAAATGGCAATTGTTAATGACTTTTTAAAAATAAGAAAGAGGGGTTTTTTTTAACAAAAAAAGAAAAGAAAGAAAGAAAGAGGTTGTTTGCCAGAATCCTGTTGGAGAGTTACAAATGTGTAACCTGGAGTTACACATCCATAACTGTGTGGTATTCACAATCTCTAAGTAGCCCCTACTTTAGGGTACACATGGGGACCATGAAAGTCCCCCAGTCTTCACTTATCAGGGAGCAGCTGCTGTAATAGACAGGGGTCTGTTCCCCTGTTGACCGTGAACTAGCTGACTGATGTTTCTACACCACCCCTTGCATGAGCATCTCTGGCACAAGGGGGAATTGCAACAGGGACTTTACTTCTGCCTGTCGCATTGGGATGGGGTGGGAATGTCAGTCAGCTGCTTCCTGATCTATAGCAGAACAGACCCCCATTGATCACAGTGGCTGGTACCTGGTAAGTGGGGATTGTGTGGGGTGGGGGAGGGACAGGATTCACTGTGTAGCTCCAGAACTATGGTAGTTACATGTTCATAGCTGCTCAATAGGATTCTGGCCACCATTTTTATTTTTTGACATAATTATCAAAATTACTATGTTCAAAACGCATATAAAATAAAATAAATCAGTTAAGACAAATCCAGTTTATTTGCATTTTTATAGACTCATCTCCCCTTTACCAAGCAAGAAAACAAAGGGTCATTTACTGATTTGATGGACTGATGTCCCACTTTTCTCCTACAACAGGGACTCTAGTTAGGGAAAATGGTTTATCTATATATACCCATTTTTTAAACAGAAATATGGACTGCGCTTAACATTCTAGATCACAATCAATTAGCAGCTTTTTCAAAAAGCTGAATCTATTGATTAAGCAAGCGCTACATGCAAAATATCAATCTAGTGAAACTGTATCACTGTGTATCTTGCTCATTCAGTGGTCTAATCCTTTTCACCTCCTTCAGGGGCCTTTACCTGTTGAACCTACAGTATGCTTCATGGTACCAATATAGAAAGAAGGCTTGCAGCAAACCACACACTTATAAAGAGCATATTTATGAATATTGCTATGTTTATAAATGGCAACCAATACCATAGAGACAGGGGTGTTACCAATTTGGGTTATATAAAAAAACCAAACCCACATTCTGGACACACTCCCCCTAGCACTGAAATTGGGATGAAATATGCAAAGGAAACAAATGCTTGTGCATCTGATTCTCCGCATGATGATATCTTTCAGAACTCACAGCTAGGACACCTTTGGCTAGCCAAAGAGCTAGTATGTTGTAAACCAGATCCTCATCTCTTGACTATTGGAAATTCAGCTCCACTCTCTGCTGAGTTCCCCCTACTCCCGTGTTACCCACAAAATTTCCAACCTTTCTTCACATTCTGAAGAGCTGGATGCCTATGGGTTGTTAAATGAACACTAGTGTTCATGAACAACTGAACTTTACACCCAAATATCTGTGCTTGCATTTCCCAGCCAGCATATCCCAAGCACTAACTGTTACCCTGGGTTTTTTTTGGCCTCACTTGAGCACCTAGTCTCTTGGGCCTCCTGAGATTCTGAAACTCAAGCACATCCAAAGCAACACTGACAAGGAAAATGCCAAATCTCTAAGTGTAATCCAGAGTTTGGCAGATGTTATGGGGGGGGGATACAACTCCCAGAATCCCTCAGCTATGGCCATATTGACTGGGGAGTCTGGAAGCTGCAGTAAAAAAAAAAAAAGGAATATGGCCACATGCTGGATGGGTACCTGTTCTTTTGGATGAAATTAGCCTTCCCATGGTACCACTGGGCTCAACAGGCAGAGCCTGGATGGGCTGTACATATATATATATATATATATATAGAGAGAGAGAGAGAGAGAGAGGACATTTTCAGACAGCGTTTTTTCGTGCCTACTGCGGGAGGAGCTTCCGGGAGAGGGACGGCACTCTTGCGCAGCAGGGGGTTGTTTTTGGACGCCGCCGTCCCTCTCCCGAAATCATCCGTGTCACTTCCGTGAAGCTTCGGAAGCTGCAGAGCCATATTTTAATCACGGAGGTTGCCTGTGAATAAAATATGGCGCTGCGGCTTCCGAAGCTTCACGGAAGTGTCACGGATGATTTCGCGAGAGGGACGGCGGCGTCTGAAAATGACCCCCTGCCGCGCAAGAGCGCCGTCCCTCTCCCGGAAGCTCCTCCCGCGGTAGGCACGAAAAAACGCTGTCTGAAAATGTCCAGAGAGAGAGAGAGCACATGCATGCACGTGCGTACAGTTGTTTTCTTCACTACTTTGCAGCTGGGTTATTTTTAAAAATTAATTTTAAGGAAAAGCCAGGAAGAAGCCAGGCCATGCTGAACCCCTGCCCTCCTCTGCATTATCCCCTTGAGCATTCAGCCCCAGCTCTGTCAATACACACAAGGCGATCACAGTCTTTCTCCCAGATGAGGCTACAGCCCTTTTTTGCCATCTAGGATCCCAATGACTTTGATCCTAAGCATCCCATTTAAATTCTAGTTTTGTGTGTCTCTATCATATCCTTGTTGTTGTAGCTCAGTGTCACCCCTCCCCTGTCCTGAGTGAGCAAATATATCAGAAACCACTTCCAACTATACCCCAGAAACAGCTGCAACTCCACAGCTAGTCTTCTGGGGTGTCAGTGCATGTGTTAAAAGAGCAGATATTAATATTTTGATATTGAAGTAAGAGAAGAAAAGTTATAAGCCAAGCTCAGAAGGGTTGGGTTTTGGACTACAACTCCTCAAATCCCCACTCAGGTTGACCAAAAGTTGAGCTGGGTGGAGGATCCTGGGTACTGTATTTCAAAGAACTTTTCTGAGTGCTGCTATAAAGCATGGAAACAAATGTTTTAAAATGGTTTGCAGAAAAACTTCCAACTTGTCAGTCACAGAGAGAAAGCTTAGCTCCAGGGAATTAACCATTGTGCCTCATATTGACATACACAGAAGAACACGCACATAACCTCCCAGCCCCTTCATTGACACAAACCCTCACATGCCAAAAAAAGAAATCCCAGTGTGATCCTCTTGATGTGTATTAAATTTGAAATTCATTCCGAAGTCTCCCACAGCAGGGGGTCCTCAATCTTTGGTGTCATGAACCTGCTTTAAGTCAAAAACACACACACACACCCAGTGGAATAATGGGCCTCTTCTCACGAGATGGCCACCAGCTTGTGGGGGCTGCTTAATTCTGACTGCACACAGCACTTTGGGATCTACTGGTTAGGTCAACTCTGTACCACCATGCTTGTCTCCCTACTGCCATGGGTTGCTGCAGGAAAACAGGTCTAATGGCAAACAGAGCTTCGAGAAGTTACCTTTTGGACTTTAGCTCCCAGAACTCCCTGTGTGGCTGGAAGTTGCCACACTGGCTGGGAAAGAGAATCCTTCCAAAATAATGTTTCCAAGCTGTGGGATAAAGTGGTCCCCTTCAGGAGGTACTGTGAGGAGGGGGAGGGCTAAAAAGAAGACAAAAACTGGTGACAGAATGGTGCAGTAAGACTTTTTCAAGTGTTGGTCATCACAGACCTGGAAGGGTGCCATTTGGGCTCTGCTTTGGCCAGCATAGTGTACTGAGCAGGGGCTGGGTAGCAACACGGAGACAAGACCTGCATGAGGCAAGGGGAGTGAGTGTGTCTTAGAGATGGTTTTATAGTCAGGTGGCAAAGTATTAGCTAACTTGGGGTGCCATTAAGAGGAACAAGAGTAGGAGACAAACAGCTCTGACTACAGAGCTTAAGGTTTGGGGGAGCACTTGGCCATGTGCCCTTCTAGAAGCCCCCAGAAAGAACAGGTTACTTACCATAACTATAGTTCTTCAAGTGGTCTTCTGAGAATTCAAACAATGGGTTAATCCTGCGCCTGCCCAGAGCACTTTGGAAACTTCTAGCACCTCATTTAGAACTTTTGGGCAGCAGGAATGCCCCCCTCACCCCTGGTGTATATAAGCCCATCCCTCTCACCAACTGCTCAGTTCCTTTTAGCCACGTTAAAGAAAGTAAGTGAGAGGTAGGACACCAGAGGGGAGGAGGGCAGGTTTGTGTGAATTCACAGAAGACCACTCACAGAACTATAGTTACGGTAAGTAACCCATTCTTCTTCTTTGTGGTCTCTGTGAATGCACACAATAGGTAGATTAACAAGCTCAGGAGAAAGGATGGAGGGGGTGTCCAGACCAATAAAAACACCATACAGTATGGTAATACAAAAATACTATATTATAACAGAGGTAGGCTACTATATAACTTAGTCATCCGAAGATGAGTGTGCAATGACTGCCTTCACAAGGGCTTCGCCATCTCTAATGGCAGAGTCCAGTTTGTAGTTCTTTACGAAGGTGAGCGGCATTGCCCACGTGGCCACTCTGCAGATGTCTGGTAGTGGCACGCCATTCAGGAATGCCATTGAGGTAGCTGCCACTCTAGTCGAGTGGCTTCGAATGGAAGAGGGCAGGGGTGCACCTGCAGCTTCATACAAAATCTTTATTGTTGAGGTCACCCACTTGGAGAAACATTGAGATGAGACAGGAGAACCCTTGTTAGGGCCAGCATAACAGACAAAAAGTTTGATGTGAAGTCGAAGGCTTTCATGGCCGGCATCCATAGATTTTCCTTAGTTTTTTTTTTTTCCAGGCTGTGAGGCTGTGTTCTGGAATAGTTTCTTTCTGACGTTTTGCCTGCATCTGTGGCTGGCATCTTCAGAGAATGGTTGGGTAGGAGTGTGTCTGGGGTTTATATGCTGTGAACCCCTGTAGGGGAGTATATGTAAATTTGTGTAATTGAATGGTTAGTTTCTGGGTATAGAAATGCAAGGCTCGTTAGTGTCTGTTTGGCTGATGGGCCATTATCTAATCCCCCTGTCCCTGGGTGGAATTCCTTTGTAAGTGTTGGGTTTTAATTCTATTGTATTTCAAAACTGGGAACCAGATTTTGTTTACTTTTAGGGTTTCTTATTTCCTGTTGAAATTGTCCAGGTGTTTGTGGATTTCAATAGCTTCTTTGTGCATTCTGACATGATAGTTGTTGGCCTGGTCTAGAATTTCTGTGTTTTTAAATAACATTTTGAGTCCAGGTTGGTCTATAACATGTTCTGCTACTGCTGATTTATCTGGTTGGCCCAGTCTGCATTCAATTACACAAATTTACATATACTCCCCTACAGGGGTTCACAGCATATAAACCTCACACACACTCCTACCCAACCATTCTCTGACGATGCCAGCCACAGATGCAGGCAAAACATCAGAAAGAAACTATTCTAGAACATGGCCTCACAGCCCGGAAAAAAAACCCCAAGGAAAATCTATAGACAAAAAGTTTGTTAGTGCATCTAAATGCCTCAGTCCGGTTGATATAGATCTTCAGTAACTCATGCACGTCCAGGGATGGTATGCAGGCGTAGCATCCAGAGAGGTTGTGGTCTCGAAGAATGGGAGTCTTGGCTGAGATGAAAGGAGGAGACTACCTTGGGCAGGAATGCCGCATCCAGCCGAAG
The DNA here is from genome assembly GCA_030847615.1 of Gambelia wislizenii. Taxonomy (NCBI): domain Eukaryota; kingdom Metazoa; phylum Chordata; class Lepidosauria; order Squamata; family Crotaphytidae; genus Gambelia; species Gambelia wislizenii. The sequence goes on along the minus strand of JAUMIR010000001.1, from coordinate 334,093,538 downwards.
GACCACCTTGTTCCTATGGAACTGAGTATAGGGAGCATCAGCTCTGAGGGCGCAAAGTTCACTGGCTCTTCTGGTTGATGTGATGGCGACCAGGAAGGCTGTCTTGAAGGACAGAAGGCAGATGTCTACTGTTTCTAAAGGTGCAAAGGGGGAATGAGATATCTCTCTGAGGACCAGCTGTAAGTCCCATGAAGTGACTGGGCCGGCCACTGGTGGGTGCAAATTCTTGTATCCTTGGAGGAAGCACCTGACCAGTGGGTCGGCAAAACAGGAGCCTCTACTCAGACTCTGGAGGTTATAGGAGATGGTTGCTACATAGGTTTGTAGGGATGAAAGGGAAAGGCCCTTCAGAGACAGGGAGGTGAGAAAGTCGAGCAGGAGTGGCATCGACGTTTCTGCTGGTAAGGTCCCCTTTGGCAGCGAGGAATTCACAGAATTTCTACCATTTATAGCTGTATGACTTCAGCGTGGAGGGGCGCTGAGTTGCTGGAGGATAGAGCGTGCAGAGTCCGAAATTCCATCTAGCAGCTTGTTAGCCATGCAGTTGGGCTGATTGTCTCCAAGTTCAGGTGAAACACCTATGAATTCTGCATTGACAGAAGGCCCTTCTGTAAGGGAAGGCAGTGGAATTGGTGCTTGGAGAGGAGAAGAAGTGGGGCAAACCAGGGTTGTCTGGGCCACCACGGTGTTATCAGGATGCAGTTCGATCCGTCTCTCTTGAGCTTGGCCACAACTCTGGAGAGAAGTGAGAATGCGGGGGAAGCATACAGCAGAGCCCCTGTCCACCTGAACAGGAACACATCCCCCAGAGTCCTGCCGGATGACCATTGTTGTGAGCAGTATAGTTTGCATTTGGCATTTTGAGGGGATGCAAAGAGGTCTATTGACGGTTGACCCCAGTCTGCAAAGACTGTTGAGAGGACCTCCTGGGCTAGAGACCATTCATGGCAGTTGCTCCTTGTCCTGCTCAGTGAATCTACAATGTCATTCTGGTCTCCTGCTAGGTGGATGGCCTTCAGGAATATGTCCCTGGCTATACACCGATCCGATATCTGGGTTGACAGGTCCAGAGGGGTTTTGGACCTGGTTCCTCCCTGCTTGTTGATGTAGAAGACTGTGGTGGTGTTGTCTGATACTACTTGGAGCAGCTTGCCTTGCCCTGAATGGAGGACTCAAAGGCTTTCAATGCCTTGAACACTGCAAGAAGCTCCAATGCATTGATGTGAAGCTCGGTCTCCATCAGAGACCAATGGCCATGGATGGTTAGGCCATGGGAATGAGCTCCCCATCCTGTCATAGATGCATCTGTGGTTAGAGACCTGGAGGGATGTGGGATCTCGAAGGGCAAACTGCACCCTATATTATGAGGGAGAGACCACCGATTCAGTTGCCTGAGGATTGGCCATGGGACTGACAGCCACGTCGTGATGTTGTCTCACAGTGGGTCGAAGGACTGGAGGAACCTTTTGCAGGGGGTGCATTCGTAGTCTGGCAAAAGGTGTCAGCACCATAGCGGAGGCCATGTGGCCCAGGAGATTTTGAACAAAGTGTGCTATCACTCTTCTCCGTGTGGTGCAGTAGGACACCATGCTTCATAAAGTATCGAAGTGGTTTTCTGAGAGAAACACTCTTTCTCTGGAGGAGTCTAGTTGTGCACCAATGAACTTCACTGTTTTCGTCAGGAGCAAGTGCGACTTGGCCACGTTGATCATGAGGCCCAGGTTCTGAAGTAAGAAGATAGTGGAGGCCACATCTCTTGCAACTTTCTCTCTTGTAGGTCCCGTGATCAGCCAATCACCCATCTATGAAAAGATCACGATGCCTCTTGTGTGGAGATGAGCTACACCTGGGGCCATGCATTTCATGAACACACTCGGTGCTGTGTACAGGCTGAATGGTAGAGCTTTGAAACAGTACATCCTGGGACCTACCGCTAAGGCGAGAAACCTTCTGTGAGACTGTGCAATCGGGATGTGGAAGTAGGCATCCTTGAGATCTATGGTGGTGAACCAATCTCCTGAGCGGAGGAAAGGCAGAATAGAAGAGAGGGTGACCATTTTGAAATGCTTGGGGGTGACAAAGCGGCTCACTTCTCAAAGGTCTAAAATAGTGCATAAACCTCCATCCTTTTTGCTGACGAGGAAGTAGCAGGATTCTCCTCTTTGGTCTTGGCGTAGCTCCTCCACAGCTCTTTTCCTCAATAATGACTGGACCTCTTCCTTGAGAGGAATGGAAGGGGGAGTAGACTTTAGTGGCCCTGTAGGGGGTAAGATGTCAAATTCTATGAAATTGCCATTTCTACTGATGCTGAGGACCCATGTGTCTGTGGTAATTGTGCACCAATGATGATATGCTGCAAGAAGCCCTTCTGAAGGGAAATAGGTTGTAGGCACGGGATGCAGAGGCAAGTAGTCAGGCCTTCTGTTTGGATGGATCAGGCTTCTTTTTCTGGAACTGAGATTTATGTTTGGTGGGGGCCTGGAATCTCCTTTGGCATGGAGTGTAGTGTTGTACATACTGCTGAGAGCGGGAGGCCACTGAACTAAATCTCCTACGAAAGGAGAGCGGAAGTCACTTTGGGTAGAAGTGCAAGCGTGAAGCTTGATCAGGGGTGGAGAATGCAAAAGCACTTTGCTCTTGTGCGCATCTTGTGAGTGTGCTCTAGCTTCATGTCTGTTTCCAAATGGAACAAGCGAATCTCATCAAAGGGGAGATCTTCAATCACAGATCTAGCAGTGAACGAGAGACCAGATGAACAAAGCCAGGCATGCCTGCGGACAGCAATAGCACTAGCCAGGATCTTCCCTGCTCAGTCGGTTACGTGCTTCGCTGTTTGCCTTTGGAAGTCAGACAGTGTGATGCCATCGTTCCATGTGTTTTGGACAAGTTCAAAATCTTGTTGCGGAACTCTGTCCAAAAAAGGGGATACAACATCCCAAAGGTGTTTCTGGTAGGCCCCCCTGCAGACAGTGTAGTTAGCTATTTTCATCAGTAAGCAAGCTGAGGAGTAGAACTTCTTGCCTACAGCGTCCAACTTTTTGCCCTCACACTCTGTAGGTGATGAGTGGATCTTGTGAGAAGTACACATCTGAGCTGCATCAACTATGATGGAGTTTGGCTTGGGGTGTGCACCCAGCCACAGAACTGCATCTTCAGAGACTCTGTAGAGATGCTCAAGTCTCTTAGATGTTGGAGGTACCAATGAAGGGGCAGTCCAATCTGTTCTGGCTATCTGTGTTAAGAATGTCGAGAAAGGAATGTAAGGCAGGGGAGGGGCCTGCCTCTGAAGATTGTGGAACAGGGGGTCATCTACACGCACATCTGGTGTAGATGTAGTTAAGCCCAGAGATGCTGCCATCCTATTCACCATCTCCGAAAATGAATGAACATCATCTGTTGGAGACCCTAGTTCTTCAGCTTTCCTTTGGGGAGACAGCTTAGGTGATGTGTTCTCATCTGACTCCTCTGATTCATTGTCCAACTGTTTCTGAGTCAATGGTACCATGTGCTTAGGCTGCGCTGCCGATACCGGGGATGGAGATTTCCTGGGATCAGAGGGCTTTGGAGAGGGCGTTCTCTTTGCAGAAGACTTGGAGATAGGATGCATCGGGACCCTTTTCTGTGGAGACTTAGGCCTCCGAGGAGATTCCACCACCACTGGATGACTGCGCTTGTGCTGTTGGTGGCACTCCTCTGGAGAGCGAGGGCGACCTCGTCTATCCTGATCCTCCTTACAGTACTGAGGAGAGCAATCGTAATGGTACTGTCCCGTGTACGGAACTGGCAAGGATTCACCTAAGTGTCTGTACTGGTAGTCAGGACCCCAGTAGTATTGGTCGGTATAGAAGCTTTTCAGATGTGGCGCTTTGTACTGGTACCGACTGAAACAATCCCACCACTCATCTTCGTACCACAGCGGCTCTTCATCTGTGTCCTGTAGATGTAGATGATGGCAATCTGGAGTGGCGTGTGTGAGGTCTCAGAGACCGTGAGTGAGAGGCTGAGTGTGACCTGTGCCTGTGAGGCCTACATGCCAGTGATCCTAACTGTCCCGGAGTCCAGCAAAGCGATGGTGTCGGGATCCAGCAAGGAGTCAGAGTCCTATGGGGTGTCGGGGTGTGACAAGGCATTGGAGTCCAACAAGGTGAACCGGAGCGTGACTTCTGTGTTAGCAGTGACTGGGACCGTTGAGCCGAAACTGACCGGGACTGAGAACTGACTCTCCGTTGCTCTTCCAATTGGGACTGTGACTGATGTCGAGACCAGGATCGATGTCTGGAACTTGAACGGGACTGAGAAGCCGAGCAAGACCATATCAATATCGGCTGAGACGGTGACTGGGATTGGGACTGACCACGCTGTTGCACTGTGGAACCAATGTCCAACAGTGATCTCGAACGCGAGACCCTGATGATCCTCACACCGAGGGATGATTCATCATCTGTTCGAGCCACAGTATAGGTGGACTCTTCATCTCAGTGTCACCTCGGGGATGGTATCGCCAACATCCTTTTTGCTGGCGGTGATACTGGGAGCCTGTTTCCATTTCACCTTTGGACCTTTTTGCCTTAGGGTCATGTTGTTTGGTTTTCTTTTGCTCCCTAGACCAGCCTCTCTTGGGAGAGTCTTTCCTCCCTGTGGCCTTGGCCCTCTTCGGTACCGCTTTCTGAGGAGACGTCCATACCGACTCCACTGGTACTGATACTGCTGCTCCTGTAGAAGTCCCAGGATCATTGGTACAGGGCTGACCGGTACCATTGTCCCTTGCTCAAGTCGACATCGGGACAGATTTAGAGGAGGCTTTGGCCGGTACCGAGGTCAAGCTTTTCTTAGAAGGGCCTTCTGGAGATTTAGGGATGGATGCCGAACCTGAGGGGTTTCCCAAAGCCAAAAGGGCCTTCTCATACAGCAAGGCCTTAAGCCTTTTGTCTCAATTTTTCCTGGCCTGTGGGATGAAGGCCTTGCAATTCTTGTATGACCGCATACATGATTCTCCCCAAGACAAAAGAAACACTTAGAATGACTGTTGGATTCAGTTATTTTAGTAGAGCACTGGGAGCAATGTTTGAAGAAGCCAACCCCAGACATCTTGAGAAGGGGGAAAAGTACAGTACCTTCCACACGAGGTCAAAAGGTAGTCCTGAGAGTCAAATTTGATGAGGGAGACGAATCCAGGAAGAATGAATCCAAGTCAAGCTAGTTGCAATTCAAGAATCCAAATCAGTAAGGAGCAGGCTAAAGAGTAGTCGAAGTCCAGTCCGAAGTCAGCAAAAAGTGATCAAAAACAGCAAGGTCAAAGAAAAAAAGAGAACAATGAGGCTAGTAGAGGTTCCTTCAGTGTTTTCCACATGATAGAAAAAAAGGAACTGAGCAGTTGGTGAGAGGGATGGGCTTATATACGACAGGGTTGAGGGAGGCGGTCCTACTGCCCAAAAGCTCTAAATGAGGTGCTAGAAGTTTCCGAAGTGCTCTGCACAGGAGCAGGATTAACCCATTGTGTGCATTCACAGAGACCACGAAGAAGAATAGTGACTCACTTTTCAAATAGGTTGTTGGATTTCCCTGCACTGTTTACCCTGTAAGAAATCCAACACTTTTTCAAAAACAGAAGTGGTATTTGGCCACTTCTATTTTTAACTTGGGTGTGTGTGTGGATTTGGCAGTCCATGGGGTTCCTAGAGGGTCCTAGGACAGAAAATTTGCCTTGGCTAACCTGACTTACCCACTCCTGCACAGAAGTTCAAGGCCAGTGAGGGCTGCTGAGGGCTCCTTAAGTCTTGTGACTAATGACATTTTGGAGAGGGCAGATGGACAGAAAGAGGAAGTAGGAGTCAGAAATGGGCCCTTCACTGGCATGTGGGCCTCAGCAGCTGCCTGAAAACACCAGCTCCTTGCACCAGCCTTGCTGATGAGTGGACTGGCTATCAATTGCCGTTATTGTAAAGCAAGTTTTTATTACTGTGGCCAACCCAAGCCAGGTGTGCCTTGTACAGAAGCAGGAGGCACAAATTGGCAGGAGCAGGGCCAGCTCAACTGTTAGGGAAGCAGCCACTTCAGGAATCAGATTTTAAGTACGTTAAAGAGCAGCACATAATTTGTTATAAATGGATGTTCAATTTATTACTACATTTATATTGCCAGGGGTGTGGGGAGAGGGGTTTGTGTGATTTTCTGTCTCAGGTGCCAAAGAAGTTTGATTGGCTTTGTATATGACTGAGGTCTGTGTGCATGCCATTTGCTGCTCAGCCTCAGGCAGCAAAGTTCCTTGGGGCAGGGCTGGGCAGGACTGGGAGTCAAATTAATGAAGGGAGGCTTTTGCTCTATGTGCCAAGAGTGTTTGTTATTGTGTGCCCTCAAGTTGTTTCTGACCTAAGGTGACCTTAAGGCAACCCTATCATGTGGTTTTTGTGGGAAAATTTGTTCAGAGGGAGTTTGTCATTGCCTTCCTCTGCAGCTGAGAGAGTGTGACTTGCCCAAGGTCATCCTTGTGGATTTCCATAGCTGAGTGTGGACTTGTCTCCAGAGTCCTAGTCCAGTGCTCAAACCACCACACCATGTTGGCTCTCCCTGCCAAGAGTATAAGACAATGTAAGATTTCTACACCCATACTGACTGCAGAGGTTTTGAGACATGAGATGACTTTCTTGATTGAACTAGGCTACAAAGCTGTGTCGGTCTGTTGCAGCAAAAACAACAAAAATCCTGAAGCACTTGTAAGACTAATTAATTTTGTGTGGCTTAAGCTATTGTGGAGTACAACCCACTTCATCAGATGCATGATGTGTTATCCAGAATGTGTGTTTGTGCATGCATGTAGAAAGAATGGGGGAGAGAGAGAGAGAGAGTAAATGCTGTTTGCAAGGAGAGCAGGAAGATGGCGTGTTCTAGGAGCTTTAGTCCAGTGAAAACAGAGGGAAAGTAAATGTAGAAAACAATAATGTTAATAGTGACAATCACGCTCTTAACATTGACACCCCCCCCAAAAAAAAACCTTGCAAACATAGGTAAGCCAACTGACCCATCTTGGGTGGCAGCAAACTGTCATCCTGCTTCAAACCTCTGGAGATAGACCAAAACCTCTTAATGAGCCAGAACTGTGTGATTGAGCAGGTTGGGTTGCCACTAATTCCCCTCTACAGCTCCACTAATGCACACAAGTTATATTTTATGCCCATACTCTTCTCTGCAAGACCCTTTCAAACAAACCAGGGGTTGTTGTCAGCATGAGTGGGACTGGCCATGGCCTTTTCCCCTACACTTAGTGCTCTTGCTCTTTGGTGGGAGCTCACACTTGTGCAATAAATGTAACATTCCATGGTCTGAACCACCACAGCATGCAGGTTCACCACTCCATGACTGAGACATCAAGAGATAACTTGCCTGGGTGACCAGGCCACCAATGCTCAAGGGGACACATCTGAATGAAGGCCACCAGGGATTACTTTGTGTATGTGGAGAAGCCAGACACAAAGAGCGTGTTCATATGACCTGACATGCCTTGAAACACTGCACTTTCCAATGGAATCAGTCCATTCACATTCTCAGCTGCCAGTCACCAATCACTGGGTCATGAAGAACATCCATATGTGAAATCAGCCTGATGTGTGTGGCAAGTGCGTAGGCAACTCCACTCTTGTGTCTTCTGGATGGCCTGAAACTCGTACTGGGAATGACGCGGCGGTTGTGGGGGGGAGGGACTGGGTGCAAGAGTGATCAGTTACACCTCCTTAGAGGCTCAGTGTCGCCATCGGCTACCTCAGGAAAGAGCTAGTACCTGTCCTGGACACTTTAGCCTATAAAGGGTCCCTGGCTTTCTGAGGAAGCCTTGGAGAGGATGAGATGAGTTGGTTCAGGTGAACTCTATGCCTTCGCTTCCGCTCTAAGAGCCTTCAACCCAAGGCCCTGCTGGAGTTCTCATTCCGAACTGCCTACTTGGGTGCTGCGATGTACCGTGACTTGCGGAGGGGCCGGATCAGGTGGAGTTTTTCATCTGCGGAGGGGAGGGCTGGGGAGGGCTTCTTGTCTCCATGGCTGTCTGGGACAAGCAGCAGTGGGTGAGACAACTCCCCAGCGGGGTGGGTGAAAGAGGCAGGGAAAGGGTTAGCCCGGGCTTGATTGGGGAGGTCAGGAGAGTGTGTGACAAGGGCTGAGATGAATCACCTTAGCTAATGAATTATGTCCCGGATTGCATGGAAGGAAGCGAGGCTGGGGGAGAAAAAGCACTTAAAAAGGGATCAGGACAGGTTGGGTGAAATTCTTAATAGATTTAAATAGGTCATGTTTCGACAGATACCTGGGCCTTTTCCGAGGCTGGGTCCCAGCTCCGGGCTCGTTGGTGTAATGAACCCCCTCCCGCCTCCCCGTCTCCTTCTGCCTTGCCTCCCCCGCGCTGCTTGAGGAAGGCCCCACGGCCAAGGGGCGCAGAAGAGGGGGGCACTTGGAGAAGGGCTTGGCGTTTTCCTTGCACCCGATCTCTTCCCCCCCTTTTCTTTCGTTCTTTTAATTAAAGTTGACTTACTGGGGGCGGGGGGAGGAGGCCAGGGGCCCCCGCCTGCCTTCTCAGCGTCTTTCCGACGACGGTCGCTCGCCCCCCCCTCGCCCCTCCCGCGCCCCCCTCCGCCCTCCTTCCCTCGCCTTCTCGGAGGAATGTAGCCCGAGGACAGCTCAGCGCTCGCCCGGCGTCGTCGGCTCCCCATCCCGACGCGGAGCGACTCCTCGCCTCTACCTGACGATCCCCGCGGGCTCGGGACGGGGCGGGGCGGGGAGAGGGGAGCGGAGCCGAGCCGAGCCGAGCGGAGGAGACTCGGGCGTGCCAAGAAGCGGCGGCGCCCGGGAACGAGCGGGGAGGGGGGCTCGCCCAGGGCTCCCACGGGTGTCCCCGGCGGACGGGGTGGGGGGGTGAGAGGGATGGAAGGGTGGCTGGGGGTGGCTGGAGGAACCGAGACCGTCCCAGACAGATCAAGGGTGGAAGGGGGGATCTCAGAAAGCCAGGGGAAGCCTCTCGGAACAGGGCGTTTGGGGGGCGGGGGGCTTGAAGGCTCTTCCGTGGGTCCTCCTCTGTCTTCCCACCGCCGACGCCGGTGGCGGGAGGGCCTAATTCCACTCTGTGGACCCGAGGAGCAGGGCTGGGCAGGGGGAGCAGATCCCTAAGGCAAGAAGCACAGTAAGGCAAGAAGCACAGAAGCTGGGAGCCCCTCGGCCCCACCGGGGTCCTCCCTCGCCGCGCCACCTCCTCCGTCGAGGGCGCGGCGGGAGGGAGGGCTGGACGGGGCCGCCCTGGCCCGAGTTTGGAAATGGCTTCTGGAGGCCACCAAAGACTCGCCTCTCTTCTGAAGCGCCCTCTCGTCGGGGGGACACGCCGGCCGCTCTCCCGGGGGCTCTCCCTCCTTGCAAACAGAAGTCTGCCCACTGCCCCCCGGGGATGTCCTCTAGGGTTCCCCCCGCCCCCGTTTCCCTCCGACCGCGACCCCGTTTCTCCCTCCCTCCTTTCGGACGCCCCCTCGGGGAACTGGCCTCGACTACTCACCACCAGAGTCCGATGATGTTAGCCGGGCAGAGCAAGATGAAGAAAAGCCCCAGCTGGGTCCGGGAGGGGGGCAACATCCTGCCCCGCCGGTGGGGTAGGAAGAGGAGGAGGAGGAGGAGGAGCGGGGCTCGAAGAGGCTCGCCGGCGGTTCCGGCGCCGGTCCCTTCTCCAGCGCGGCGCCCGGTGCGCCGTCGGAGGCGCAAAAGGAGGGCACCGGAAGGGGCAAGCGGGCTCTCCTGCCGGGGATGGGCAGATGGCGGTTGGCTTGGGCGAGCGGCGAGGGCTGCCGCTGTTCGTCGTCCGTCCCGGGCAGAGGGGGCGAGCCAGGCAGGCAAGGCGGGCGGGCGGGCGGGACGAGGCGGCTGCGGCTGCTGCTTCCCCCCGACAGGCAAAGCAGAGGGCGCGGGGAGGGGAGGGCGAAAGAAGACACACAGAGGGAGAGGGAGAGGGAGAGGGAGGGAGGGGCGGGAGCGGAGGGGAGGGGGCTGAGCGAGTGCCAAGCGGCGCATTCCGAGCGCACCGCGATTGCCATCTCCCTCCGGCGGCGGCCCGGACAGAAGGACCGAGCCGGGGAGGGGAGGAAGGGGGAGGCGGCGGCAGGGATGGGGGTGCGGGGCTGGAGGGGAGCCGCTTAAGAGGAGCCCGGCAGCCCCGAGGAAAGGCACAGGACCCCAGGCGCCCCCTCCCCGCCGCTCCACGATCCCCCTCAGTCCCTCTTGCAAAGCCGGCCCGAAGGGTTCCGCACGAAGCTTCTCCAGGAATACTACAACTCGCTCCCCCCACCTCCATTTCCACCCGGGGCTTCAGTGGCGGATTCCGACCGTCAGGGCTGCAGCGGCTGGACTGGCGGTGGGCTCCGGCTGCCGAAGCGGGCCGTGGTGGGGGGAGGAGGCGAGGGCCGTCGTCGGAAAGAGCGCGCGGGCCAGCCGGTTTCCCCAACTCTGGTCCCCCAAAGCCTCCGACACTGGCCGCTCCCTTTCCTCACCCAGGCTTTGGAAGGGTGATGCCCCGCTTCCTCGATACTGGTTAGGCATGACTGTAGCCGACGTCGCCGTATCGTTTCAATTTATTCTGCTTAAACTCGGGATTCAATCGAATCCAGCGACTGTACCTTTTTTCTATCCTGAAATTGTGGGACATTTAAGCGGATATATAAATGATACTCTGAGCATGTGCAGAGTGAGTCCTTGTGTAACTGAGGAAACCCACCACCAACTACATCACTGCTATCCGACGCGCGCTCACACACACACACACCGGCCTTCCCCCTTTGCTTTCCCTAGTCTGATGCCTGCCAGATATGTTGGACTACAACTGCCCTCAAACCCAGCCACCAGGGAGATACAAAACCAAACTAGGGGAAGGCTGGTTGAGAGGCTAAGAAGCAAAATCCACATGTATAGATAATTCTGTTTTCTACTCTTAATCTTCCGTTGTCTAAATACCCTAAAGGCATCAGATCGCATCAGCAGGGTCAGCTCTGGTTAGTACTTGGATGCGAGGCCGCCAAACAAAACCAGGTGCTGAAGGGTATATTTCAGAGAAAGGGACTACCAAAACCTGAGAATCTATCCCATGTCTTAGGAAACCCTAAGAAATTAATGGGGTCGCTATAAGTCAAGAAGCGATTTGAAGACGTGCGTGCACACACAGAGTCCTCCATTAAAGTGTTGGAGCCCAGCAGAATCTAGCAGTGACAAAATCCCCATCCCCCAAAGCCCATCCAAACTGTCAGAGAACTATCCCCTGCTGGGTAAAGTTTTTAATCGGCAGCTTCTTCTGCTTTGCTCCAGTCCTTATAGACAGTGCTAGGAAAACTTGCTTCTTTGGGACTACGCTTCCCAGAATTCCCTATGCCTTATGGGATTCTGGGAATGGTCACCTGAACAAGTAAGTCCCTCAAGCTCCGCTTCTAAACTAGTAGGGCTGCATTCCGCCATCCTGGGAGGACATCCCTTATCATGGACAGTTTACCTGGTTTCTCTATCCCCTAAACTGGTGGAGTTTATTCTCTGTCCCAGTGTGCCTTTCAGCTTGTCAAATGCATGTTGAATTCCATCTCCCCCATCAATGTATTTACCACCCTCTTGTATTTCGGATAAGCAACTAGGACACATCCAGGCCTTCTACTCAATGGTGAGGGCGGGGGGGGGGGGAACAGTATGTCCAGGTGTGCCTGGAGATCCTCTCAGTGTCTCCATGTATTTTAGAGATGCAGCCCTGCAGGTGAAAACTATATGAGCCAAAAGCCCCAGTAATGAGCCCAACAAGTGACTGCCACCTTCTTCATTGCCACTGAGCTTCTTGCTCACTTGGTAGCCATGGGCAAGCTTCGGCCTTTTATTTGTGATGGGTGGATGATAGTCATTACCTATCTAGATTGTCTGTTGCTCTAAAGAATGTGTGTAAAGAGCTGTAGACGTGGCTTTGGACTCACTGTTTTGAGGAAAGGTGGAATGTAAATATAAGTACTGTATAAAGAAACGAATGATCACTAATGAAGCAGCAAAGAGCTTTTCTCAGAATTCCCATCTTACAATGTTATCTAGCCTAGAAGTGAGTGTTGTTTGTCTTTAAAAGGAACAGATCCATCTTCCGGGTGAGAAGTCCAAACCTGACACTTACTACTGCTAGAGTGGGCATCACAAAAATGTTTCATTGTTTTGTTGTTTCTAGGCACATAATGCTAAACTGGACATTTACCTTAGCATGAAGTACATATACATGCACGTATACACACACACACACACAAACAAAACAGATACAAGTGAAGGCTGCAATCCTACACATGCTTACCAGGGTGTAAGCCCCACTGAATTATATTGGATTTACTTCTTAGTAAACAAGCATGGGATTGTATGGTAAGGATATAATCCCACACATTTACTAGGCACTAAGCCACAGTAACACAACAATACTTACTCCTGAGAAAACATGGGCAGGCTCAGGCTGCCTAACTTTGTGGAAGATACTTAAGTGACTGGAAATTCTTTCCTCGTGCCTTGCCATCACTGCCTGTTAGGTAGGCCATCACTGTGCCCATTTTGGAGAGACAGGAGAAAAATATAACCAGCTTGAAAGATGCTGATTTGCTCAGATCAGGCCTAGCCTCTGAGCTGGCAGAGGAAGGCAGGTCTCCCAGGTTCAAGTGCAACAGTTAATCCCCCTTTGCAGTGTGTATATTTTTGTCAATCAACCCATCTCCATTTGTCTTCTTTGAACCCTCCCCGCCTGGGTTGGCACAAAAAGCAATCTCTCTCTCTCTCTCTGTCTCTGTCTCTCTCTCTCTCTCACACACACACACACGACATAGGAAACCCTCCTTGCCTAGTGATGAACACTGAAGTCCTGGGCAGCAGAATTGCTGTGATGTCCCCTTTCTTTTTTAAAACACTTCAATACTCTTAGCATAAAGAAAGACTTTCCCAACATTCTTTCCTGCTGGAACTTTTCTCTATAACCTTCTGCTTTCCAAAACTGGAAGCATTTATGGCACCGAAGTAAATAACCAGAGCCTATCTCGAAGGGGCCAAATCTACTTTGGCATTTCTGAAAATGTTGTTTTGTGCCTTCAGGTCCTTTCCGATTTATGGCAGCCCTAAGGTGAACCCATCACGGGGTATTCTTTGCAAGATTTGTTCAAACGAAGGTCGCCATTGCTTTCCGCTGAGGCTGCAAGAGTGTGTAACTTACCCAAGGTCGCTCAGTGGGTTTCCGTGGCCGGGGTGTGTGTGTTCAACCATGGTCTCACGGAGTCTTAGTCCAACACTCAGTACTGTACACTGTCTGGCTCTGAACAGACTCCCACGGCATTCTCCCCTTGGGTCCCCCTTTCTTCTGCCCCTCTCTCGGCCACGGTTGTTCTTACTCACACGGGCCCTGCGAGGAAGCGGTGGAACACCCCCCCCCCATGGAAAACGGGGCGAGCGCTTCCTGCTAGAAGTTGGCAAAGGGGCGGGTGGGGCAGGAGGGGGAGAGCTCCTGGGGGCTACACATTCGGGCGCCCCAGACATGGTGGCTGCAAACTTGCGCGCTCTCGTCCGGCTTCCAGGCTCCCAGCGCCCCTCCCGTAGAGTTTCTAGTGCGCCACGCCCCCTCCCTAGTTTTAGCCAAGGGGCCAGCGGGGCAGGTGAAGCCCCTTTATCTGATTTCCTAACCGGCCAAAAATCCCTTTGATGCCCTCGGTCCCAGGGAGTTCAAAGCGGGGAGAGAACGAAACTCTGTTTGAGGCGGCAGCAGGTGCGCCCGACGGCGAAGCTCCATTCATCATCGCCATTCCTGCTGCTGATGCTGCTGCGGCTGTGTTGGGGGGCGGCGGAGGGAGGGAGGACGGGGGGGGGCGCAGGCAGACAGGCTGGCTGGCTAGTGAGCCATCTCTCCTGCCAGTCCCCAAAGCCTGTTGCTCTAGGGCCCCCCAGGACACTTGGCAGCACAGGGCTCGGTGGATCCCAGCCCACCAAAACGGCAGGAGAACCTCCGCCCGCATTTATAAAGACCATTCATACACTTTCGGGAAGTTGGTGTGTGTGTGTTCCTTTAATGCACATTTTATTGGCCCCATTAGTGTCCTATGTGGGGAAATTATTATTGTAATGCAATACAATCTTGTGTATCCCATGTTAAGTTCAGTTTAGGAATTTCCCTGCATGCATGAGTTCTTCAACTCCCCCTTCCTCTTTCCCTAGGCAATTTTAGCCAACTGGAGCAATGGGTCATTCATCACATGACCTAATTTAAATATTATATTACACTTTGTTTAAGTTCCTTTTAAGTTTGTCTCCATGTGGCTGTGGCCATCTTACCTTCTTTGAGTATTTCTCTCTTAGAGTCTTGTTTTTACCCTTCATCATGTAGCACTCATCACTTAAGGCTGGGTGAGTTTTTTCTACCCTACTCTTAGTTAGTTAAGGACCTTTAAATTTGTTTTAATATGTAGATTAAGATTGATATACCTTCAGTAAACTATTGATATGCATTTTTAAACTGACGTCTTTGTTGTTTAATGAGTCTAATTGACTGGATGATCAGACCACACATTTAAATGTTAATTGAGCTGTGTCTGCATTCTGATGTGGCTTATTTTGAAAGAAAAGTGTTTTTTACTTTTCAAGAAGATGTTATTATTTTTAAAAGGGCCGTATCCCTGGAATTTTTAATACATTTTTAATTTTGGACTCATACCCCCCTACAAATGAGGGTTATGGGCCCAGTTGAAGACTTAAAAGCTCAATTTAATTTTGCTTTGCAAAGTATTCTTTTTACTTGATCACTAAGTCTCTCTCAGCTTGGCTGGAGACAAAGACAGTAAAGCAATTATGGCCGAAGGATCTGCTCCTAGCCTCAAGTCCATACTCAGTTTGGAGAAACTGAATGGGCCAAACTATAAAAAATGGGCTTTTTCTTTTGAAACATATCACAATGCCTATGGGACTTATTCATGTTTTACATGATCAGAGGCCAGCTCAAGGAAGAAAACAGAGTGATTTTGATAGGGATGACCAAAAGGTTTTGGCTTTTATAATTTTGGCTGTGGATGATGGACTAGTTTCTGAAATCAAAGATGAGAGAACAGCAAAAGCTGCTTGGGACACTTTGAAAAATCTCTGTGATGTGCCATCTATGGGAAGTAAAGTTGCATTAATAATGAAGTTAGTAAACATGAAGCTATCTATTCCTAAATTTTTGAATGAGCGCATTAATGATTTTAGAGCTACATTAGCAGAATTACAATCTCCTGGAGAAGAAATCCCAAAGGCTATGCAAGTTGGGGTGTTCTTGGCAAGTTTATCAAAGTTTTACAATCCCATAATAAATACCTTGCAATTAAAGAATGATTTAACTCTACCAGAAGCCTATATTCAGATAAGAGAATTTCAACACAGGCAATATTTGATGCAAAATGACAAGTTTGAATCCAGAAATTCTAATTTTAAGCAGCAAGTTAATTTGGCTGAAAAGGAAAAGCAGCATTTTAAACAGAATGCAACCCACTCCAACCCCTCCTCCTTCTCTTCTGAGCCAAATGGAGGGCAATTTAAAGCTTCAAACGGGAAGCAGTCATTCTCACAGCAAGGGAGAACTAACAAAGGCCAGAGAGATAGAGACTGCTTAAACAAAGCCAATACTAAGCAGAAATTTAACATTGGATTGGCATATGGAAAAATAATGCAAGCTTCTGGAAATGAATATAAAAACTGTTTCCTCATAGACTCTGGATCTAGTAACCACTTTATTAATAAAAGAGAGTATTTCCAAGATTTTATTAAAGTGAATTTCCCTGTGTTTCTTGCAAATGGAGATTCTGTTACAGTGCAAGGAATGGGAAATGTGTGTTTACCAATGAGATTGGGAGCTAATACAGAAATATTGAAAATTATGGACTGTTTTTACACCCCCGACCTAAAGAGCTCCCTCTACTCTGTAAAAATGAGTACATCAAAAGGCAACAGAGTAATTTTTAAAAAGAATTCATGTTATGGTCTTCATGGCAAACATTTGATTTTTAAAGGCACTCTAAAGGATGATGGCCTTTATCACATGGAGATCAGTGATTCAAATACCAATGTTGCCACTCAGTGTAAACATAAAGACTGCATAAATTTATGGCATAAAAGATTTGCTCATCAAAATGTTGAATGCATAAAGAAATTGGCTAATCAAGCGCTAGCAAGAGATTTTCATTTTGATAACTGTTGTGTGAATGAAAGGTTTGTGGAATGCATTAAAGTAAAGTCTACTGCACCTACACACAAGCCTCTCACAGAAAGACAATCTACTAAACATCTTGAATTAATACATTCTGATCTCTGTGGATGACTTAATCAGAAATCAGTGGGTGGAAACATCTATTTCATGACTCTCACTGATGATTTCAGCAGGTACACCCATTGCTACCTCCTAAGGGAGAAAAGTCAAGCTTTTGAAAAGTTCAAAGAGTACTTTAATTACATCACTAATAAATGTAAATATAAAATTCAAAATCTGAGAATAGATAATGGTACAGAATTTGTCAATACTCAATTTGATGAGTTCTTAGAGGAACATGGCATTAGACACCAGACTACTAGAATTTATAGTCCTCAGCAAAATGGCTTATCGGAGAGGCTGAACCGAACCTTAAAGGAAATGGCAGTTGCAATGCTTTTAGAAGCTAAGATGTCTAAAGCTTATTGGCCTGAGGCAATTCTCACAGCCACATACTTACACAATAGACTTCCAACCAGGTCTAGAAATGTTATTCCATTTGAATTGTGGCATGGTGTGAAACCAAGACTGAACCATCTCAGGGTTTTTGGATCTAAAGTTTATACATACATTCCCAAACAGAAAATAGACAAACTGGACTGTAGAAGTGAAAAGGGAATTTTTATTGGTTATGCCAAACATGCATACAAAATCCTGAACCCTGATGGACACACAATGAAAATAGCAAGTGATGTTTATGTTGATGAAAGACCTCAATTAATTCTAATCCAAACAAATAATTCTATTCAGATATGTTTGCAGTGGAAGAAGATCCTAATTCCCACCAGCAGCCACAGCGTGTGCAGCTCTTTTGCCCTCCTCCAAGTGCTTCGCATCCAGAAGGGGCTCCCTCAGCCCAGGACTTACCAGAGGATCGAGGACCGGATGGCGCACCACAGACAGAGCCAGGAACTCAAGTCCAGGTGAGACAGTCTGCGAGGGGTAACAGGGGAGTGCCTCCTTTGAGATTCTCCTATCTAGCCACAGGGGAAAGCCTTCTGGAACCCTCTGACTGGCAGAAGATCAAAGGACTGCCAAAGTCTGATTCTGAGAAATGGGTGAAAGCAGCAATGGAGGAAATGGAATCTTTATATAAAAATAAAACTTGGACTTTGACAGAATTGCCAAAAGGCAAGAAGGCAATTGGCTGCAGATGGGTCTTTACAACAAAACAAAATGCAAACGGGGAGACTGAAAGATATAAAGCAAGACTTGTAGCTAAAGTTTACAATCAGCAATTTGGAGAAGATTTTCATGAAACTTTCTCCTCAGTAGTTACACACACAACTATTAGAACTTTATTGGCTGTTGCAGCTTCCAAGAAAATGCATGTACAACATCTAGATGTGAAGACAGCATTTCTTTATGGAGCTCTAGATGAGGAACTGTACATGGTCAGCCTTCAGGATTCCAAGTACCTGGAAAGGGGCATCTAGTGTGTAAACTTGAGAAAAGCTTGCATGGATTAAAACAAGCAGCCAAGAAATGGCACAAAAAGTTAAATCAGCTCCTTATCAAAGAAGGATTTACTCCAGGCACTGTTGACCAATGTGTTTACAAAAGATTCAGAAACAATAGATGGACTTACATTGCAAGTTATGTTGATGATTTGATTCTGTGCAGTCAAGACAAAGCAGATAGTGAAGAGATACTCCTGAATTTCCAGAACGAAATAGATATTAAAAGTTTGGGAGACATCTCACACTATCTTGGAGTACAAATTGAAAGAAACCATGATGGAAGCTTCTTTCTTAATCAAAAGCAAAAGATTATAGATCTTCTGGACTGTCTTGGCTTAAAAGATGCAAAGGATGTTCAAACTCCAATGGAAGTAGGTTTCTTAAAAAACAATGAGGCATCTGAACCCTTGAGAGATAGTGAAAAGTACAGAACTGCAATTGGAAAACTTCTGTACGTAGCTAATTTCAGCAGACCTGATATTGCAAATGCTGTTGGCATCTTATGTAGAATGGTTAACGCTCCTACTCTCCGAGATCTTGTTGCAGTGAAAAGAATTGCAAGATACCTAAAATCAACTGCTGACTTCAGACTGATGCTGCCAGCATGTGACCAGCCACAACTGATTGCATATGCAGATGTGGATTGGGGATCAGATCCAGCAGAAAGAAAATCAACCAATGGAAACATAATCTTTTATGGTGGTGGAGCAGTAAGTTGGACAAGTCGGAAGCAGAGTACAGTAGCAGATAGTTCCACAGGTGCCGAGTGCATCTCAGCGAAAACAGCCTGTGATGAAATCAAATGGCTGCAGAATTTGCTTCTAGATATTGGCATAAAAGAACCCAAGCCAACCATTCTGATTCAAGACAATCAAAGCTGTATCAAAATTTCTCAGAGTGAGAAGCCTCTAAAGAAGAACATAGACATTGCTTTCCACAAGGTGAGAGAGATGTGCCAGAGTCAACTTGTTCAGCTGGAGTACTGGAACTCAGAAGAAATGATAGGTAATATTTTAACTAAAGCCCTTCCTAAAGACAGTTTCCTGAGACTATGAGAAGAAATGAAGATTGTTCATGTGATCCACTACGATTGAGAAGGGGAATGTAGTATGTGAGGAAATTATTATTGTAATGCAATACAATCCTGTGTATCCCATGTTAAGTTCAGTTTAGGAATTTCCCTGCATGCATGAGTTCTTCAACTCCCCCTTCTTCTTCCCCTAGGCAATTTCAGCCAACTGGAGCAATGGGTCATTCATCACATGACCTAATTTAAATATTATATTACACTTTGTTTAAGTTCCTTTTAAGTTTGTCTCCATGTGGCTGTAGCCATCTTACCTTCTTTGAGTCTTTCTCTCTTAGAGTCTTGTTTTTACCCTTCACCATGTAGCACTCATCCCTTAAGGCTGGGTGAGTTTTTCCTACCCTACTCTTAGTTTGTTAAGGACCTTTACATTTAATATGTAGATTAAGATTGATATACCTTCAGTAAACTTTTGATATGCATTTTTAAACTGATGTCTTTGTTGTTTAATGAGTCTAATTGACTGGGTGATCAGACCACACATTTAAATATTAATTGAGCTGTGTCTGCATTCCGATGTCTTACTCTACTTGCTTTGAAAGAAAAGTGTTTTTTTGCTTTTAAAGAAGATATTGTTATTTTTAAAAGGGCTGGATCCCTGGAATTTTTAATACATTTTTAATTTTAGACTCATATCCCCCTACAGTTAGATTGGCAGAATTCGCTGGTGGTGTGTTCGCTGTGTAGGTCTTTCTTGATCCCTTCTTGGACCCACAGGTGGTCTGGGCAGAAAGAGGATGAGAAGTGGCTGGATGTTGGTGGGGGGGTGATTTGCCCAAGGCCATCCAGGCAGGTTTAACATGGATAATGAAGCCTTTCTGGAATATCTGAGCTCAGCTTCTCTCTCTAGACAACAAAACACAGTAGCTACAATTGCACAAAAAGGGGAATCTGGCACACACCCTCCCCATCTAAAACCAGAAGGCAGTGCTACTAGGTTGGAGGGGGTAGCCTTCAGTCAGTTCTTGTCAAAAAATGTGACTACCTGATAGCATGGTAGAGTCGAGATACCAGAAAATACTGCTGGCAAGAGGTTTCAAAAGGATAGCTGGCCAAAATAGTGTCGCCCCCCCACACACACACACTGGACACATCTCTTAAGAAAGACAGGAGGAGATGCTCCTTCTGTCCACCCTAGGAAATCCGATACCATCTCCTCTGGTATTCCAACGGAGCCACATGATTCTTTGTTGTTTTCTCTCTTCTTAGCTCTGCTCTTCCTCCCTCTTCCATCTTTTCAGTTGTTACAAGTAATAAAACGTGGTGTTTTCAGACCTTACATTCTATGGAACCAGGGATTAATTTGAAACAAAGGTTCCCCAAACCCAAAGTCTCAGCATCAGAACTTTTATGATGCTATTTTATCGACTACAAGAAGCTATGATAAATTCATGAGTGTGAACATAATTTGAGCAGAATGCCTGTCTCCTTCCACAACATCAGGAAAATATCAAAGCCAGTGAGTTGTACACACACACACACACACACACACACTTGGAAGTAGGTCTTTCAGACAGACTTGAGCACAGCACTCCTTGCAGAAGTCAAACATAGCATGTAAACTGCTGTCAAGAGTGAGTTTTTGTATTTCTACATCACCCTTGGAGAAAAATCCTGGTTCATCCACTAAAAGGAATTGCTGACACCTACATTCTCTTGTTGCTGGACACAATCTAAAGTAGCTGCGTGACAAATTCACAGATTATGGGCTGGATTTACATGTGGGCCAGATCTAGACCATACCCAGTAGGTCCGTGGGCTGACTGCTTCAGTGTGACGTGAAAACAGCTCTGCTGGATCAGATTAAAAAGTCAGTTACTCCTTGCATCCCAGAGTTTGGGAAAGTTACTTTTTGGACTGCGTCATCCCAAATTCTCTAGCAATATGGCCACTGGTGATGTTGACTGGGTGTCTGGAGAGCTGTAGTTCAAAAAAATCACTTTCCTAACCCCTGCTACTGTATACCCTGGCATTTAGACCTGAGCTACATCAGGTCAATGAAAACTCACATTTTCCAGGCACAGATCGCTAAGGCTGAGAGATAAGCAAATAGCATAGATCAGCCAATGGCAGATCCCCTTTTTTTCAAACTGCATTTTAAATTTATTAAACAACAAAGACACAAAAACCTTATTGTTGCTGCTGTGTGCCTTCAAGTTGTTTCTGGCTTATGGAAAACTATCCTGGGCTTTAGTTTGGGAAGATATATTCAGAGGAGGGTTACCATTGCCTTTCTCTGAGACTGATAGAGTGGTCTATTGTTGTTGCATTCATTGCTATCCCATCTTTCCCCCAAAATTTGGACTCAAGGCAATTAAAACACTTTAAAAAGTGAACATTAAAATGGAACTACTGTAAACTATTGAAAATATTCAAATGATTTAAATCATTTGGCCCTTGTGGTCTCTTCCAACTCTATGATTCTTAATCTAATGTAAATCACCCAGAGATCTACCAGTAGATCCCTCTACTACAACTGTTATTTCTATTGGTGAACAAGTCACAGGTACTGCTAATACTATTGTGATTTTTTTTTTGCCTGTATGTCACTGAAGGAGATGCTAAATTTCAGTTAGAGGGTAGCGAAAATAAAAGTGTAATTCCCTGCCCCCCATCTAAATTTATGGACCCCTGAAATCTATCCATAGACCCTTTGAGGGGGTCCATGGACCCCAATAAGAAGCCCCACTCTAAAGTTATGGATTAAATCAAGCTTAGAGTCTAAACCCTTTCTCAACCTGGTGTTCTCCTCTACATGTGTTGAATCACAACCCACAGTCAGCATGATCCTCCACATCTCCAGTCAGCCTGATCCTCCAGAGGACACCAGATTGGAGACGTAAAAGATCCCTGATGTACATATTTCAGGACAATCTTTAGAAATGTTTAAAGGTCAAGTCTCTTAACTCCATCCTTATTAACTGGCACTGAGCATATGTATACCAGGCATAGGAAACAGATGGCTCTCCAGATGCGGCTGGGCTTCCGTTCCTGTCAGCTTCAGCTACCACAAGCAATGATCAGGATGATGGGGATTGTAGTCCAGCAACAGGTTCCCCATCCTGATGTAGACAATTTCTTCTGAAAAGAAATCTCTCTCCTTTGTCCTGGCTAAAAGAGCTTTTGAATTTTTTTACATCCATTTTCTTACTGAGGCCTATATATCCTAAAGGCACCAGATTCCTTCTTATCTTGGAAGCTAAGCAGGGTCAGTCCTGGTTCGTACTTGAATGGGGAACTGCCAAAGAATAGCAGGTACTGTAGGCCATATTTCAGAGGAAGGAACTGGCAATATTATCTCGGAGTATTCCTTGCCTAAGAAAACCCTATGAAATTCATGGGTGACTTGAAGGCATACACACACATTTTTTGACACCCACAAACACATGTATAATCTCAGCATTCCCAATTTCTGCCAGCAGCCCTTACAGGCATGCAATTAGGTAGCTTTAGACTTGGATGAAATGGTCTTAATGAGCCCTCTTCTTATTAGATGGTAATACAGATTTACGCATTTAATACAGGTGTAAATGTATGAAGAAATGTGATGCATAGCTCAAAAGTATTGCTAAATCTGTTGGGGGATGGTAGGATAATGCTTACTCAGCCACAAAATAGGGATGAGGAACATGTGGGTCTTAAGGGATTTCATTTTGCACTGTGGGTTTTGTAGTTTTAAGAATTCACCCATGTTTCACCATACATTTTATTGGTGAGGTTAAATACATGCCCTAAGAAATACAAATTCCTGGTCTTCTCCCCACCCTCACTTTTTTCTCCTTATGTTGCTGCCCATTACTGGTGTGAAGGGAGTGGTGTAAAGCTTATCCAATGTGGAACCCATTAGGATTCAAAGTCAAAATAAGGAAAGTGCTTCATATGTGCCAAGGTTCCTGAGGCTTTCCTGGCATCGGTTTTTGAGACAAAGGCTTCTTTACCTGGGAAAATAAGATCCTGCATTAAAGGAAGGCATTCACATGAAACAGGAGCAGAGGGTCTCTCCCTCCCCCTACATATCTGAGATAATAAAAAGGGCTTCCAGATCAGGGGAAGTTTTTCCCCCCAGACTGACTTGAGGCCAGATCTTTTATCTTAGAAAGGAAGCATGAGGAGGCTTACAAGTAACAACAGGGGTCCTAATACTCCTCTCCCTTTGCATAACACCCGGGTTCAATTTAGGAGATCCGATCTGGGTCATCAACTAGCAATCCATTCAACCAGCCTTCCTCAAATCTGGGTCAGAGGGGCCCAACTCCAACTCCAACCATCCCCAGGAAAACGAGATGGGGATTGTAGTTGAAGACCTTCGGAGGACTCTAGGTTGGGGAGGAGTGCTCTGGACCTCTGGGGAGCCCGTCTCCCTGATATTTTGGCCCGCCTAGCGGTTCAGCTATGAAGAGAAAGGCGGGATAGAAATTAAATAAATAAACGGGGATTAGGAATCCCGGGCCTGCGGCTGCGGGGACAGCACCCCCTCGCGGGTGGCGGGCAAGGGCTTCGGGGTCCGCGTGGACTTCGGGGGGAGCACAGCGCCCCCTGTCGCCCGCCACCCGCTCCCTTCCTCCCTCGTCTCCTCCGAAGGCGTCCCCGGGAGCTCCGGCTTTGCAGCGTTTGGGGCTTGATTGCCTGCGCGGCCAAGCCCCCGCCTGGCTGGCTGGCTGGGAGCGAGGGGTTTTTTTGGCTCGCCCTGCTGTTGACAGAGGATGGCCCTCCTCCTTCTTCCCCGCCGGCCAAGGGAGGGACGAAACTGGACGGTCCCGCTGCGGGGAACGCGCGACGGTCTCCAAGCCAAACAGCCGCCCGCTCCGCAGCCGCATATTTTCCCATCGCGGCTTCGCGCCGCCTTGATTCCTCCGGCCGGCCGGCCGCTGATGGAAAGGCTGGTGGGCCCGGCTCCTGCCGTGAGGTCATCGAGGCATGTTTGTGACATCCCAGCCGTCTCCATAGCAGCGCGCTGTGATGTCATCAGCACGGGGTTGCGACCTCGCCGCGGGAGGAGGGGATGATCTGGTTGGAATAACAAAGCCTGGGCGGAGGGAAGGGAAGGAAGGGAGCCACCCTGGAGCTCTCCCCGCCCCGGGCCGCCAGGAGCTGGCCCCTTGACCCGGTGGGGGAACGGGCAGGGGTTGCGCGGACCCGCGGGCCCCAGCCACACGAGTCCGGGGTCGGCGAGGAGCCGCTGGGATGGGCAGGTTTCAGGCCGGAACTGTCTTCACTCTCCTGCCCCACCCCCGGGGTTAAGGAAGGCCTTGCACGCCGCCTGGGCTACCCATTCCGCTCCTCTTGAGTGGGGGGCGGACATCCTCCCCCCGCCCCAGTAGCTAGAGGACACTTGAAAGTCATTATTTGTCTGTGAATGAGCGGTCTCTGCAGCCAAGGTCTAATACCTTCTTCAGCTTAGACCCATCTTCTCCGAGCTGGGAGGGGGTCTTCCCAATGTTTTTGATTATAACTCCTACCATCCATCTCCACTGACCATGTTAACTGGGGCTGATGGGAGTTATAGTCCAGCACAGCTGGAGGGCTGAACTAGACAAGGAAATACCCCTCATGGAATTCACTGGGAATCCTACCTGTCTAAATGGGGATCCAGTACCAATCCAGACTATTCGGAAGGCCCCAAAATGTCAAAAACAACCGGGTAAAAGCCTTTGCAGATTTTCCCATACTTTCTCAAAAACTGCAAGGCAGGTCCGCATTCCTGCTCGTTTGGACTATTGAAAAACAAAAAATTTGAAGGGAAGCACAAAATTGATTGGCTGGGTGAGAGCAGGGGCGGGGCTTTCTAGCAAGGCAAGCGCCTACTGCCACCATGTTGGATTTTTGCCTTAGCAATTGCTCGCTAAGGTGATAAAACAGGGTGAATATTTTCTGTTTTGCTGTCATATAAAATTGGAAAATTGCTCTATTGCACCAGAGCACCTTGGGATGATTTTTTTAAAAAATGGCAGTGAAGAACTAACACGAGTAAATCACTCACAGTCACCATCAGAAATGCAAGGCTTATGGGGGCTTCCGAGGCCAGAAAAACCATTTAGACATGTCACTGCTGCTGTGAGATGCCAATACTACAAGGTACTTTGGATTTTTTCCTTTCTTGTTGATGGGCCCATGGATTGCATGCCTCCTGTGTTGTGCTTCCTACGGACACTCCAAGCCCTGAAATGTCTGTTTTGGTTTCCTGTTGCTGGACATGAAGCACAGCTGTTGAAGGAGTTGGCTCTCTTCCCACTTTCTCCTACTAATGTCAACACTGGCAAGGAATCTCACAGAGGTGCAGCATGTACCTCTTTCCAAGCCTGTCTCCACCGGATACTGTCAGAACAGGGCACTGGAGAGTTTTCCAATGGGAGAAGGTTGTGCAGAGCTCCTCTGTGTGAGAGGGATTCAAGGGGAAAGGCCAAAGGGAAAGAGTCAAACGTGGGAGGGATTGGTCGTAGCTTTGTACAATAGACAGTTAATAAACAGTTCTTCACTTTGCCAAGCTGAGTTATTTATAGAAGACATCTGAAGCCTTAGGTAAAAACTCAGGGTGGGGACATACTGATTCACTAACCAGCACTGTCTGGAACAAAACCAAGAAAGAGGAAGAACTAGAAAAGTTCTACCAAGAGACACTTCAATCTACCAAGAAAGTGAGCAGAGGCCTACATCTTTGGAAAGGTGAAAAAGACTTTGTGTTCACTCTGGCAGCTGCCCTGCTAATGCCCAGTCCCCAGACATGTATGCAATCCCCACTGAGTAGCATAAATAGAGGCACAAATTTGAGATGTCCCAGATAGCTTCATAGTTACACCACTGCTTTTATTCAGGCGAAGCAACAAAGTTTCTGAGAAGAACAATACAATGATAGAACAGTTTGAAAGTCATTTCATTGGGAAACCACATGATTTATGAACAGGTAACATTTAATTCATGTGTACAAAATGAAAAAGTACCTTGAGAACTTCATCTCTATATATTTATTGACCAAAACACTATAAATACGGTACCCTTCATAATGAAATGATCCAGGACAGAATTATTGTGGAGGTCAGAGATCTCAAGATGTGTAAAAAGCTGCGATTACATGGGGGCTCTGATTACTTTGGAAAGGGCTGTCACAAGACTAAGGCAACATGCAAATGTTAAGAAATGACAGATCTCTGTTGCAGGATTACTTTTCAGGTGGATGGTCAGAGGGCATGTCCTGTTTAAAGGTGATGAGTACTCAGGTGAGCACAACTATGGTCCCACCAGAACTGCCAGGGGAAAGCCAGGTCAGTCCCAAAGCTTATACAGGGTGACAAACAGAAGCATGGTCCAGGCAGTCCAAGGTTCAAAGGGAGAAAGTAGTCCTGAGCAGAGTCCAAAGCCAAGAGGAGAATTGTCAGAATGATTTGTCCAGAAGTACATAATGAAGGTCAGGGTGCCAGGAAGCCAGAGATGTGAGACAGGGTTGCAGGAGGTTTGGGAGCTGTTGTTCTGCAGCAACAGAATGGCTTGGACTGAGCTAATTTACAGCAAGCAGTTAATCAGCCCAGTTGGCCTCATTAGCTCTGAGTCCTGTATTCAAAGTGGAGCGGGGGTGTTGCCTGCACTTTGCATTTTGATTTACAAGTCACTTGAGAGGGTAAAGTACCTTTGCCACCTCCTCCTGATCTGTAGCTGCTGTCTGGGATGAAACATGTCAGGACTGCCAGCCTCCTCCAGCTCCAAATGGGGCCTGCCATCATGGTTCTCCTCTTCCTCTTCTTCATCTGAGGAGGCTTCCTCCAAGTAGGACATGACAGGACACACCAGGGACAGTTCAAAAGATGGATACAAGACATGGAAGAAAAATACCAATGGTGTAATGGACAGAAACAAAAGAGCATCACCCAGCAAAATATTCAGCCTGCCACTAGTGCAAGAAAAGGGGAAGCCTTGCAGGATTAGCAATAGTACAAACTGCAATTACTTCATTTGGTTTCCTTGGATCTGTGACAGGACCCAAGACACTAAAATAAGGACATGGACAGAAAAAAATCAAGATGAATGGGCATCCAATAGAATTTAATCTGGACTCTGGAGCAGATCTCAGAGCTATTCTACAGGCTGTGTTTAGACTACACTTCAAGCAAAGATTACTAAGTCAGACAAGAACCCAAAGAGACATTGGGAAAACATGTAGCAGTAGTGGAAAGGTTCACAGCAACTGTGCAGTATAATAACAAAGAAATTAGAAAAATGATTTATGTGTTTAAAGGGTTCAGAATATCTCTGCTAGGACTCAGTGCATGTGAGGATCGAGAGATGATTGAAGTTCCAAGACCCACGGCAGCAACACATTGTCTCAGGAGCTAATCACACAACACTCTTCTGAGGTATAGACCAGATAGAGACAGTATATGACATAAAATTGAAAATGGATGCTAAACCTATTAGTGTTCTCAAGTAAGTGTAAATCCCACTTCTCAAGAAAGATAAGGAGAAACTGGAAGTAATGATTGAAATTGAAGTTATTGAACATGTGGACAAGCCCAGATAGTGGTGTATGCTCCAGGGGTCATCACAGCTAAATCCAATGGGGAAGTATGTATCTATCTTGATTTGACCCAGATGTCAATCATGGAGCACCTAGGCAAAGCCAAATGCTTTTCCAAGTTAAATGCGAACAGTGGAATATGGCAAATACCATTGACTGACATGAAGCTAATTATGTTTGTCACCCCTTTTGAGTGCTACTGTTTCAAAAGGATCACCTCAGCTCCCAAGCATGTCTAAAGGTGGATGAGTTTGTCTTTCAGGATATTCAAGCTGCGCCTTGCCACCTACATGATGCTATACTTACAGAAGCCACCGTGTAATAGTATAATAATTGACGGCAGCAGGTCCACAGTATGTATTTCCTGGGTCATGTTCCTGAATGGAGAGAATATCCATCCTTACCTGGATGTAAAGTAAAAGCAGCTGAAAAAAATTAGACCTCAAATGAACTTCGGATGCTGTCCCTCAGATCTTTCAAGCCCACTGAATGAACTGTTGACTGACTATGTGACAAATGTTGCTGTCCTTGAGCAAGCAGGGATCACCAGCATTGAGGCCATGATATTGAGAACATAGCTGTGCTGGGCAGGGCATGTTTCTAGGATGGAGGACTATCGCCTCCCAAAAATAGTACTCTACGGTGAACTCGCCATGGGTCAGCGTAAGAGGGGCTCTCCAAAAAAACGATACAAGGACTCCCTGAAACAACATCTCAGGCTCGGCCAAATTGATCACCAACAATGGTCCGCCCTGGCCTCACATCGGGAGGCATGGAGATGCACTATCCACAATACTGAAGCCTTATTTGAGAACTCATGCCGAACAAGTCTTGAAGAGAATCATAGAATCATAGAATCATAGAATCATAGAATTGTAGAGTCGGAAGAGACCACAAGGGCCATCCAGTCCAACCTCCTGCCATGCAGGAAATCACGATCAAAGCATCCCTGACATGGCCATCCAGCCTCTGTTTAAAGACCTCCATAGAAAAGGAAGGGAAACCTGAGATGCAAACTGGGAAGATATGTCATACAACAATGCAGAAAGAATCACAACCCAGAAACATCACCCAGGGAGACCTTCTTCTGTGCTTTCTGCAACTGGACTTGTTTATCTCGGATTGACCTTTTTAGTCATCAGCGCGCTTCCCGAAAGCGCGGGATGAGTCCTTCCTAAATCTTCATTTGCGAAAAAAAGCCAGAGAGAGAGAGAGAAGTCAGGAACAAGCTTTCTGGGAGATCAAAACTTTTCTGTCTATGGCACTTGTTGTCGTGGCAATTGATCTAATGATGAACTGTCATTTCAGCAGATGCCTCATAATATGGACTAGGAGGAGCCTTGCAACAAGAAAAAAGGAGATGGCCAACTTTGTCTAGTTGTCAAGGAAAAAAAGAAATCCCAATTAGAGGAAAGAAAAATCCTAATTAGGAAGATGAGCTGCAAAAAAGAGGAAATGGAACCCTCTCTTTTGCCATACAGAACAAGGAGCATCAACCACAGGGGCTGGTCTTGTAGAGTTGTAATAAAACAGCTTCCCAGGTTAGGAATCTCAAAACTGGAGGGGGGGGGTGATTTAAGGTAATAGATATGAAAGAAATATAGAGAGAAATACCCTAAAGGCCCCAGATCCCTTCTCATCTTGGAAACTAAGCAGGGTCAGTCCTGGTTAGTACTTGGATGGAAGGCCACCAATGAATAGCAGGTACTGTAGGCTATATTTCAGAGGAAGGAACTTGCAAAACCACCTTTGAATATTCCTTGCCTAAGAAAACTCTATGAAATCCATGAGGTCACCATAAGTCAACAAGTGACCTGAAGGCACATAGAATCATAGAATCATAGAACTGTAGAGTTGGAAGAGACCACGAGGGCCATCCAGTCCAAACCCCTGCCTAAGGGGAAAAGCCAGAGGGTAAGACTCAAGAGAGGGGGAGTTGATAGTTGCTTTCTATAGAAAGTTGATAAACAGTTCTTCACTGTGCCAAGTTACATGACTTTTTAGTGTGAAGGTACTCAAAAGTTTGTTTAACAGCATACTCTGTTCCTACAAGCCCATAGGGACCTGCCCTGACTACTATTGTTCTGTACCTGGGACTGGTGGAAAGCATAGGCTTTTAATATCTGTACTCAGGGTAAAAAGCAGAACAGAGAACTTGTTAATCAGATGTGCATCACAAGTGTGAAGAGAGCCTTGCCATGTCCAAATGCTCTTCTTACCTACCAGTTTCCTCAGGACTGCTGTGGCATATCAAAACATCTGTTGCCCTGTACTTTTCACACTTTTTTACTGCTTCCTTGTATCTCTTGTCTTTCAGATTCTGGTGCATATTTGCTGGGCAAATGGTTGAGAGCTAAATATCTCAAATTTAAAGGAATGAGGTTCTAGGGCAGTTACATGGAGTCATGATGTGGAAACTATGCTTCTATTGATGCAGGCTAAAATAATGCCTGCCTTCTTTGCTGCAGCATCACACTGCTGGGTCATGTTCAGCTTCGGATCAACAATAATCCTGAGGTCCTTTTCACATGTAGTACTGATGAGCCACATATCCTTGGTTTTTGTAGCCTAAATGCAGAATTTTGCATTTGTCTCCTACAACTGTACTGCTCCAGTGTTGACCACTTCCAAATGCTACAGAGCATTCTATCTGCAGTCTCTTGAGCAGCAAGGGTAATTGTCACCCAGTGGATCAGTCCCAGACACTACATCCCACCATTCTACCTGCTCTCTCACTTCACTGCAAGCTGTCAGCTCATCATCATATAAAGAAGGGTAAGGTGGCCACCTTAGATAGCAAAATTAGTGAACTAGTAAAGGACAACAAATTACCAGTTTGGATGGTGGTGGTGGTGATGGTGGTTTCAGTTTCAAAGTTTACCAGGTGTTATTGACTGGAGTTTTGGAGCATCCAGCAGGGCTCCTCTGGTGCCTCTGACCAAACTACAAATCCTAGGATCCCACAGATTGATATTGTGGCAGTTAAAGTGAAATATAGCATTATAATTGTGTAGTGTGAACGGGCCCTCAGATTATACCCAAGAATCTAGAAATCGGAGAGGCATCATCAGATAATGTGGCATGTTCCAAGTAGTGTCACTTTTTGAAATTGTGTTCTTGTGATCTTATCTATGGTTATTTCATTCTGATGTTTTGCCAGTCCATTTGGAATTGTTCCCAGACACCTATCATCACTCGTGATGTTGTTGTTGTTATTGTTGTTGTTATATTTCCATGGGAAGCAAGACATAGATTCATTTTCCCTGGTACCAAAATATTTTGGGCTGGCCCTGGTGATTGAAATAGATTCACACTCAAGTCTTAACATGAATGCAAGTGCAGCCTACACAGTTTTATAACTGGCGTGCATTCCTTCCCTTCTCTTTGCCCCTAGTAATAATGATCTTCATGACACATTTGCATTTTCACAGTTACTTAAGCCACCATGATGTAGCTAATAGCATTTTTCCTGCATCTTTTTGCCCTCTGGGATGAAACTCAGAACCAGCCTGTGCGTTTTAATAATACCAATAATGTTCATAATAAAGCACATTTTGACTGTTCAAAGCACTTAATCTTACTATATGCATAGTCTTACTGTAATCCTTACAGAGGCACTGTGAAGTGGGCAAATGTAATTATCCCCTCATTGCAGATGGAGGGAAGAGGGGAAAGCTCAAATTGTTATTAAGAGAGAGTGGTTTGTGGAAGTCTAAGTGGTGAGTTCACAGCAAAGGCAAGATCAGAACTACAAGCTTCTTGGTTCAACATTTAGCCTCTTAGCCACAATGGTAGGGACACCATTTTAGTGGCTGGTGCAGGCTGGGTGATGTGAAAGCACTGTGGTATGACACAAGGGCTCATTCATGCACCATAGAGCAACAGGACACTTCTGTGGCGATGAAATTTGCACAGGGCCAGCCTGATCATTGGGCAAAATCAGGAAGAGGCCTCAGGTAACTAGGATTGCCATATTCCGCATTGTCAAATAGAGCACCTAATTTGTATATTATGTAAATTATGCAAATTAATCTGGTTTGCATTCAGATTGGCCATGAAACCCCACTGGGAGACCTTGGGCAAGTCACACACTCAGAAAACCCCATGATAGGGTCACCATAAGTTGGAAACAACTTGAAAGAACACAACAACAACAACATGCAAATTAAGCACATTCATTGTTGCATTTTTCTCCCACTATGTTCTAAACTTCCTATCATTTTTTAAAAAACAGTTACAATTGATCTGAAAGAACCAGTATAATGTTTAAAGTGCTGGACTTGGAACAGGGGAACCCAAATTCATATCACTGCTTAATCATGGAATTAACAATGTGACTAGGGTCACCACTACCTCTCAGTAAATCTGTTTTACAGGATTGCTGTGGGGATTAACAGGGAGAGGAAAACCATATGAAGTGGACATGTACATTCCCTGTTGTAGTACAAATAAAAGAGCAACAGTAACACTAACATTTTGCCATAGTTAGACACTTCTGGTGGTGGTCTCATCAGATTACCATTCTCTTGTCAATTTTTCACTGATGGACAAAAGCTAATGAAAATACCACAGGAAGCCCATGCGAGTGACTGGCATCTGATTCACAGGGCATTAGGGACAAATAGCACTAGTTGAAGGGGAAAACAATTTGATTTATTTCAGTGATACAGAATAAATATTTTATTATGGGTAGAAAACACTCAACTTTAACTGTCTTTTGCTTATTTGACTTTTCTTCAAAATGTACATGACAAACAGCTTGTTCATGTTAGGACATCTGTACTCCCATCTAATTATTGTTTGGTAATGCCAGCTGAGGTAATGATAAATGTTTGTAGATTTTACATTTCCGTTCCTTCTCACCTTGCTAATTGCATTATCCTACGCCAAACCTGTCTATAAATATCTGTCAGCTGAAGCAACTCTCCGTGCGTCTAATGAAGTGGGCTGCAGTAGGCAAAAACCTAT
Source organism: Gambelia wislizenii (assembly GCA_030847615.1). NCBI lineage: Eukaryota > Metazoa > Chordata > Lepidosauria > Squamata > Crotaphytidae > Gambelia > Gambelia wislizenii. Next base: position 334,061,247 of record JAUMIR010000001.1, on the reverse strand, counting down.
GTCAAATAAAAGTTGTTGATTTTTAAAGGCAGATACTGTTGGGTAGATAAGGGTAGATACTAGATCCAGAGCTGGTGTGCAGGAAGGAAAAGTTTACCTCCAATAACATAATTAGGACAGCCTCACTAGGCATCAGCATGAAAGGCTTTGGCTAGATAAAGTTGTTGTAAAGCAGCACCTCCACTCTGAAACTGAATTCAAGCCACTGCTAGTCCTCAGAGCTGGTCCAGGACATTTTGCTGTGTGAGGCAAAGGACAAGATGGTGCTCCCTCCCCCTTTCATGAACAGAAGGTGACTGGATTGGCAACTGATAAGAGGGCATCCTCTATAACTGGGTGGGCAACTCTGTGGTAGCCAAAGGCCAATTTCCTGCCTCTGCAGAACCCACTCATGGGCAGCTATCCCCACCAAACACATAGCAAGCCCAAATAACTCTGCTTTCCTCTTCATTCCTTTTCAAAATGGCGACAGGCAGTGATGTTGCATCACTTCCTATTGCCATTTTGAGAGGGATTGCAGAAGAAAATTGAGGTATTTGGGGGTAGTTCAGCATTCTGAGGCACTTGTGAGGTGGGGTATATTTGCATGTATTCACACACTGGGGGGCTTTTTGTGTGATTTGGGGGCAAACATTGCTAGAAAATTGTGCCCATTTTTTAAAAAAAATCTGTTTACAACATCTAAAAGAGTCTACAACATCTAAGGCAAGAAGCTAGATTATGGGGTTAAGAACAGGTCATCTGACATGCACTTCTTGGTTCATCAACAGAAGAGTACAATGAGAAGCTCAGGAGCAATACTTCAGGAGGAACAGACTGCTTCTGTCCTCTAGAATCTGTTGCCTGAAGCACTTGCCCTGCTTTGCCAAATGGCAGAGCGGGTCTTGCTAGTTCCACAGATCAGTAAGTGTTTACATCAGAAGATGTTATCACATTCTAACTCCCCATTCCAAGCAGCTCTTTCTTGGGAGCCCCTGCCAATGGTCTGACTGCAGTGCTCTGGGTGGTGCAATTTGGACACAGCAGTCACCTGGGGGGGGGCTCTGCTACAACTGGGAGCTTATCGAGAAGCAGGAGACCTTTTCATGTTATGCCAGCCCAGACAGGCAGATGAGCTGCTAGTGGGAGGGGAGGAGGCTGGCTGCTGAGCCAAAGCCTGTCCACAGATTATTAGAGGCTCTATGTACTTGAGAGGCTCTTACATCAGACAAGCCTGTCCCATCGTCAGCAGTATCTCCTTTGAAACAACTCCATCTCTGCCTGCTTCAGAGTTTGTTTTTCAGCTAGAGGAGTCTGAGAGCTTGTGGAGGAATGTTGTATAAGACAGTATCAACTGCAGAGAGGCTTTCTTTTAAAGGAAATATCTCAGATCAATCTGGTTTTGAATTTAAATACATGCACAGATTGTGAAACTGAGCTGAAAGTGTCTAGATGAGGTTTTAGGTGGAAAGGAAGCTGTTTATGTTCAGTGTAAAATACAGTTCGACCCCCGTATCCATGGGGGGTTGGTTCCCAGACTTACTGTGGATACCGGAAAGTATGGATAACAACGAACCCTATTAAAATAAAGGACTTCTGGTAAAAAAAAAACAACCCATGCCATAGAGCTGTATTGGAGGACCTAGAAGACGCCTAGAGAGGATGCCTCTCTAGGCATTTTCCAGTGCAACTCTATGGTATGTGTCATCTATTTTGTGTCCTGCAGATAGCTGAAACTGTGTGACTCCATGGATATGAGGGTCTGACTATAGTTCAATATTTTAATGAAGAAAAGCTCTCTGTTACTGTTCGACATTGCTTTTGGATAATTACACTGATCATGCTCATGGAAATAGAGATCAGAACTCATGGATCCACATCATTTTTAAAATTGGAAGGTACCTTGGAAGTGTAGCAGGATTGGTCATTTTGGAGAACTTCAACATTCATGTGAAGGCTGCCTTAACATGGTGGCTCAGGTTTTCAGGTTCTTCCATGTCAACCAAGACCTGTCTTATAGAATCATAGAATTGTAGAGTTGGAAGAGACCACAAGGGCCATCAGTCCAACACCCTGCCCTGTCTTGATTAATATCAGGCTCAGTATGTGTCATAGTACATACCTTATATCTGGTTTTCTGTGCGTGACTAAGGGATAATGGTCTGTGGTGCAGGATCCAGTAATAACTCTTGTAGCATGGATAATTCATTACCCAATCACTTTTGACCTTTACTCTGCCTGTAAATGTCTGCAGGGATGATGGGTCAAAAAAACTGATGGTTCACACTAGAGGATGAATGAATCCAGATGGCTCACTGAAGTCTCTTAGGAATTTTCCTGTAGGTTTAGACAGAGGTCTCACCAAGACTCTGGTCTCCACTTGGAATAAGAGAATGACCCAAACTCATGATATGATCACTCTCAAATGTCCTCAATCCAGTTGTAGAGCAACATTAGCACTCTGGTTATGTGGGGAATTGAGGGCAAAGAGATGCCAGGTTGACAGCTAGAGCAAGCGGAAATAGCAAAACACTCATAATGAGTACGGTCAAACACAGTTGAGCTTAACCACTATAGAGCTTACCCTGTAGAAGAAATTGCACTTCATAAGCTAACAAAATGAAATTCAATACGGAGAAATGTAAAGTACTGCATTTAGGGCGGAAAAATGAAATGCATAGATATAGGATGGGAGAGACCTGGCTGAACGAGACTACGTGCGAAAGGGATCTAGGAGTCCTAGTAGACCACAAGTTGAACATGAGTCAACAATGTGATGTGGCAGCTAAAAAGGCCAATGCGATTTTGGGCTGTATCAATAGAAGTATAGTGTCTAGATCAAGGGAAGTAATAGTGCCACTCTATTCTGCCTTGGTCAGACCTCACTTAGAATACTGTGTCCTGTTCTGGGTACCACAATTCAAAAAGGATATTGACAAATTGGAGCGTGTCCAGAGAAGGGCAACTAAAATGGTGAAAGGTCTGGAAACGATGCCTTATGAGGAGAGACTTAGGGAGCTGGGTATGTTTAGCCTGGAAAAAAGATGGTTAAGAGGCGATATGATAGCCCTGTTTAAGTATTTGAAGGGATGTCATGCTGAGGATGGAGCAGGCTTGTTTTCTGCTGCTCCAGAGACTGGAACACGGAGCAATGGATGTAAGCTCCAGGAACAGAGATTCCACCTCAACATTAGGAGGAACTTTTTGACAGTAAGAGCTGTTTGGCAGTGGAACACACTCCCTCGGAGCATGGTGGGGTCTCCTTCCTTGGAGGTCTTTAAACAGAGGCTAGATTGCCATCTGTCGGGGATGCTTTGATTGTGATTTCCTGCGTGGCAGGGGGTTGGACTGGATGGACCTCGTGGTCTCTTCCAACTCTGAAATTCTATGATTCTATGATTCTATGATTCTATAACCACAGTTGTTATCTGCTCAATGTTTTCTTGGTGAAGATCTTGTAGTAGATGGTAAAAATCCTTCATAGAGTAGGCTCTGGAAAGCAACAACTATGACCAATTTACTGGACATTTTAAAGATAAACTTACTTGTATCTGTGTTGACTTAAACATCATTGTTTTAATAGAGCAAGAAAGAGATGTAAGCAGAGTGCTGTCTGATCATGGTATTATGGGTATCTTTCAGCTCACACCACATCAGAATCTGGACAAACTTTTAAGGGACTGCTGTTGCACTACTTATTCTCCAGGCCTTATTTTCTAAAATCAGCCAGAGTTTAGCTGAGTATTTGGATTGCAAGAAGGGATTAAAACATAACCTGGGCACAGTTTAAAGAGGGCAGTGGTGAGGCCATTAGAAGAAACCTAGCTTAGATCCAATTTTTCCTGATGATTACAAGTCAGTGTGAAGTTTGACATTCTAGCAATTCAATGGTACTGGTTATTTGAATCCATTCCAATTCAAGTTTAGTTTGAGATAGAAATAGCCTTAGCTGGCCTAGTAAATTATTTACATTGGGGAATGGACAGGAGAATTGCAGATTTGTTGATTCTCCAAGATCTCAGATTGACTTTTGAAACCAGACCATGTTATCTTTCTGGATCATCTGTCTAGTATGGACATACGAAGTTATGGTGTTACAGTTGTTCCTGTCCTTCCTTCCTGGTCTCAGAAAATAGTGCTTAGAGATGTTTTCTGCTCCTCCAGAGACTAGGACACAGAGCAATTGACTCAAACTACAGGAAAACAGATCCCACCTAATCATTAGGAAGAACTTCCTGACAGTAAGAGCTGTTCAGCAGTGGAATGCACTGCCTTAGAGTGTGGTGAAGACTCCTTGTTTGGAGGTTTTTAATCAGAGCCTGGATGGCTATCTGTCGGGAATGCTTTGATTCTATATTCCTGCAGGGCAGGAGACTGGACTAGATGGCCCTTGTGGTCTCTTCCAACTCTATGATTCTGTGCAGTGCTAGAAATAAATGTTTCTGTTCAACCTCATGGCTATTGGCCAGCAGAGTGCTGCAATGTCCCATCTCATCTTTTCAACTTCTACATGAAAGCATTGGGAGAAATCATTTGGTAGTTTGTCCTGAAGTGCCACCAATATACAGAAGACACTTGGCTGTATTCCCACCCCTCCACATTAATGATTCTAGAGAGATGGTTGAATTCTTAAACTTCTGTCAGGAGGTGGCTTTGGGATGGATCACAGCAAACAAACCGAGGCTTAATCCTGACAAGACAGATGTACTCTTAGTGGAAAAACAGGCCAGTCTAGATACAGGATTTACATCTAATCTAGATGGAGGTGCACCACCCCCCCCCCTGCAGGATTGCCCCTGGACTTTGTACTGGGGAAACTCCATGACAGCAAATGGTGGTTGTGGCCAGGAGTACTTTTTACTAGTTTAGACTGGAATGTCTATAGTGACCTGGAGAGAGCAGATCTTGCTTCAATTATTTATGCTCTGATGACATCCATGTTAGACTACAGTAATGTACTATATGTGGAACTATATTCAGAAACATCAGCTAGTGCAGAATACCAACAACAATATTTGATGGGGGCTGGACAGTCTGCATGTTTGATACCAAGACTGTGGCTCCCAGTACATTTCTGAGCCCAACAGCTTAAAGTGCTGGTAGGCAATTATGTTGGGCCTACAGCTATGCATCTCAGATGTTTTGGGGTGGGTAACTCTTTAAAAGAATATTTTATTTTCAAATATAAAAAGAAAAGTGCAACACATTGGCTGAGATCCCTGTGTCAAAGACTATGATCTGTAAATTTATGATGATGGAGCTACATTGCTAGCATGCTAGAGAACTGTGAAGGTGAGCAATGGGGCATCACACAACAGGAGTTTCCATCTCACAATGAGGCACTGTAAAAAGATGGGGACATTTTTCTAGCCAGGCACAGGGCACCCATAACTTTCCAATGCCCTACTTTATGGATTACCAGGACCCCATGGCTCTGTTGGGGACCATTGCCCTCCACTCCTTGCACTTTCATTGAACAAGGGCAGCCTGTCCTGCTGTTCTGCATCACTGTGCATCACTGTGAAAGAGCTATGCTGCTTGCTCCACTTGAGCAATGATCCTAATGGAGCAATAATGATAATGCTCCACCTCTGGGAATAGGACCATTGTACAACACCACAGTTCTAAACGTCACACGTGTAAGTTGATTTATAATATCATCATTTCCAAAAGGGATGCTAGCCATTATTTTTGATCTTGGAAGTTAAGCAGGGTCAGCCCTGCTTAGTACTCAGGTGGGAGACCACCAATGAATACCAGGTGCTGTAGGCTGTATTTCAGAAGAAGGAAATGGAAAAACCACGTCTGAGCATTCTGTGCCTAAGAAAACCCTATGAAATTCATGTAGGGTGTTTTTGTTATTTATACCGAGCAGATTGCAGCAGAGCCCCAGTGCATCATGAGCTTCTGGTACAAAGCAGGACATAAAGCATGCGTGATGCTCAGGTAAAGTTATAAAGCAGAACTTACATTTATTATGGCAGAGAATACACCTTAGATAAGAAAAATCGATAGAAGAGAGTTATCTAACTCGGATGGGAGAGTCCCTAAAGCTGACTCTCATGAGTGCAGGTAAGGCATCTTGAGGCTGATCTGCCTCATGTTGCTGGTTTCTTGCTTCTGAGACAAAGGGTTGTAAAACGCTCAAAGTTTCTTGAAGCAAAAGGGGGAGGAAGTGACCTCTGCATGCAAGCAGGAAATAAACAGATCAGGAACACACACAGAGAGAGCTGTAAACAAGCATTGATGCTTCTTTCACTTCCAACAATTCATGGGGATGCCATAAGCCAATAAGTGACTGCAAGGCAAAAAATAAAAATAAAAAATAAAAAATAAATGAACATACAGAAACTCAAGAACATAGATAATGTCCATTTTAATTGCTCTATTGTTGATACTTTGATAAAGGTTTGTTCCACATCCCAAAGAGGTAATATGTTTTCATTTTGATCTGTAGATTTAGGTGTTCAGGAAGTTTGCTATCCTATCATTTAGAAAGTGTCCTTCCATATATGGGCATAGCTATTTGGTTGAGAAAAAGAGCTTTCCTTGTTAACAAAGACAATAAATAACAAAAAAGTCATCTTCTGGTTTCCCCCTTTCAGCTTTTAGTCTGTATGTTAGGGGCAATTGTGGCCTTTCAGATGCTTTGCACCTACAATTCCCATCAGACAGATCTAGCACTGGGCTAGAATTATAGGAGATGCAGTCCTGAAAGATCTGGGGGGTTATGATTACCCACTCTTGATTTAAGGCATTTTATTTTATTTTTATTTTATTATAGTTATATCCAACTTTTCTCCTCGCACAGGATCCAAGGCTTTAAATGGTTGTGGACTGAGTTATTGGAAGGAGCACTTCCTCTAGGACCAGGTAGCCTGCTCACCTTGAGGACATCAGCAGAGACCCTTTTGACTTGCCCATCATTGAGGCCAGTGAGGATGCTGAGTGAAACTCTGAGCAATTTTCTGTGATTCTCAGAATGCCTGGTATCAACTTCCATTGCACGTTCACCAGGCCCCTTCCTTGTAGGTCACCAGGTAAGATCTGGAATTTCCCTTGTTCTTTCCATAGCTTTGGAAGCTGCTGATTTGATTGTAATTCCTGTTGTTTATTGGTTTTTTAAAAACTGCATTTCTTCCTTTATAGTTTTTTTTAATCTTATATGCAACCTTGGGAGAGTTTCACAATTAAAGGTAGTTTAAAAATAATTTAAAGTAAATAATATATAATAATACCTACCCCTTAACCCCTAACAGAGACCTGGTCAGTTCAGGATCTCAAATATATGCATACAGGAAGCTTTAAAATTGTCAGTAATTGAGATAGCAGTTAAGGCACTTAGGAATTTTATAGTGTTCAAGTTTTGCTTTGTTTTGAAAAACCTGAGCTCTATATCTAATTTCTAGCCCCAACTAGAGTAGACCCATTGAATCAATGGGATCTACATACCTGCTGGCTTACCATTCAGCAATTGATTTATTGAGCATCCTCTAACTAGGACTGGCAATTGGATTTAGGCCTAATAAGGTTGAATTTGGCAAACTAGGGCATTTGTGGATTCCATGAATGCAGGGCCACTGCTGTGAATGTCCTGCCACTGGCATCCACCAGTTTAACATCTCTTAATGATGGGCCTGAGGACAAGATTTCAGGCCATGGTCTCTATTAGTGCATGTCATGTACTGGCTTCATCAGACTCAATAACCAGCAGTTTCAGACAGTAAACATTAATGGTACAGCAATATAAAGAGTGATCCCTACAATATTGTTGCTCAGAATGAAACTTATTTACAAAGCATTCATTTAAAAAGTATTTCAATCTACAAATCTGGTGGGCTATACAGTCATTGGTTATCCATCATCCCCATTCCCACCGAGAGTGGGCGGCTACCTTCCATATTTCTCATGGCAAAGGCCAGGTGCAACCTTTAATCAAAACAGTTACAGACATAGAACATATCCTCCTTTCTCACAGACTACATACTTGTTAGCAAGTACAAAGGAATGCAAACATAATTAGCCACAAAGTGAAACAACAGAACTGAAGTTGGCAGCAGAAGGTGACATCTGGGACCGATCCTGACAGTACAACAGGCAGCCCTTTAAGAGCTAGTATAGAACCTGAGTGTAGAACCAGAGTGGTGTTGTGGTTTGAGTGTTCAACTATGACTCTGGAGACCAGGCTATAAACCCATGCTCAGCCATGTAAACCCACTGGGAAACCTTGGGCAAGTCACACTCTCTCAGCCTCAGAGGAAGACAGGAGCAAACCCTTGCTAAACATATCTTCCTAAGAAAACACTTGTGATAGGTTCACCTTAGGATTACCATAAGTTGGATAAGACTTGAAGGTATACAACAACAAATAGAGCCGCAAGCTATTTAGGGCTCTGGAGTCCAGGGACAGCTCCTCCTTTAAGAAGAGGGAGATAACCTTCTCAGAAAGTACTGAGTAGCAGCAGCATTAACCCTTCCCAGCTATTTACACATGAGTCACCATCAGTTCCCCACTACAGTATTTCATCTGTATATGCCACACAGCCTGTCCTGGGCCTCCTAAGCTAGCTTGACAGCCTCAAGTGTACTGGAGGATGGCATCTCTTCACCAGAACTTGTAGGAACAGAACTGAAGCCTGTTCATAGAACCATAGAGTAGGAAGAGACCACAAGGGCCATCTAGTCCAATCCCCTGCCATGCAGGAGTACCCAACCAAAGAATTCCTGACAGATGGCCATCCAGCCAAAGAAGGAGACGCTACCACACTCCCAGGCAGTGTATTCCTTTGCTGAACAGCTCTTGTTGTCAGGAAGTTCTTCCTAATGTTTAGGTGGAATCTCTTTTCCTGTAGTTTTGAGTCCATTGCTCCATGTCCTAGTCTCTGGAGCAGCAGAAAACAAGTTTGCTCCATCCTCAGTATGACATCCCTTCAAATATTTAAACATGACTATCATGTCCCTCCTTAACCTCCTCTTCCCCAAGCTAAACATGCCCAGTTCACTAAGCCACTCCTCATAGGGCATGGCTTCCAGACCATTAATCACTTTGGTCACCCTCTTCTGGACATGTTCCAGCTTGTCAATGTCCTTCTTGAATTGTGGTGCCCAGAACAGGACACAGTATTCCAGGTGAGCTTTGACTAAAGCAGAATAGAGTGGCACTATGACTTCCTTTAATCTAGACACTATACTCCTATTGATGCAGCCTAGAATTGCATTGGCTTTTTTAGTTGCTGCATCACACTGCTGACTCATGTTGTTGTATACAGAATGGGGAGGAAGGTGCCCTGTTGTCCAAAACTCCTTGGTCCAGTCTTTCAGATGTTTGGAGACTTTTCATGCAAAAGGATAGTGTAGAGGGAGAGCAAACAATGATGGCTTCAGGTTTATCAGTATGAGAAGCTTAACCTCCTATGTAGGGCTTTCTAGGCAATCATGCTCAGAGGTTTATGAAGTAAGCTGATCTTCTTTCATAGTTCAAAATATGAAATGGAAATCTGTACCTGCAGAGTACATTTGGTATGGAAAGTATGGACATTTATCAGTCCATACCTTCCAACCTCTCACAGCTGAAAATAAGGACCTGTGTGCCCAAGCAACATCAGAGTGTGGTCAAGATGGCAAAAGTTATTAATGAGGAAGAGCACACAAGCTTGGAGAGGCTGCAGCAGTTTGCTTTTGCCTGAGCCTGCTGGGAAGGACAAGATTCTGCCCCCTCTGTCCTCTCTTCCCTGCCTGCTTAATTGAGTGCTGACTACTTTTGGACGTTGAACTCAGTTTGCAGAAACTGAAGTAAGCGGAAGATAGAAGAGGAAAGAAAAATTGGGACATTTTAAAAGCAGCTGAAAAAGTGGGACAACAGAGGATTAATTAGAACTGTGCCTGCCAAATAGGGACAGCTGGAGTGTTTTGGGGGTGGTCATGGCCCCAGCTAGGTGCTGAAAGGGATCAGTGAGGCTTCTGAAGTCTGAATTCTTGTGGGTCTGATTATCACAAGTCAGATATGAAATGGGAAGGGGAAAGTAATAATATGGAGAGCCGTGGGGGTGGGGGTGGGGGTTGACCTATGGGGGAGGGGTCAGGAGCTGAGGGACCAACAATGAGTAAACAGAGAAAGCACTGAATCAAAGATGGGCCAAATTATTTGGGCAGCTGAGGCACAAATCATCACCTCTCCTTGAGATTAAAATGCAGGGAAAGGAGGAGGAGGAAGCAGCAGCAGCAATCTGTTAACTTTTCATGAACCCCAGACCAGCTCCCTGAAGCAGCTACCTCAGTCTGCCTAATGATAGGGCCCCTCCCTCTTGTCTTCCCTACTCCCACAGGTTTCTCTTCACCTCTTCTCTGTACCCCACTTTTCTTCTCTCAGTCTCTTTTCTTTTCTCCATTTCATTCTCCCTCCTTCTTTCCCTGCTCCCCCCTATCTTCACTCCTCCTCACTGAAATCCATTGGTAACACACACACACACACACACACACACATGGACACACAGAGGGTTTTCTCTGTCCAAGCAACACACACTCTGAGGCAATCTGGCTGGATGCAGCCGGCTGCAAAACTGGTGCCAACTCTCCCCTGTGTGAGTCCAGGAAGAGGAGGAGTCACATTCCTCTATCCCATCCCAACTGTTGATGGGCCTGTGGGGGCTGCAGATGTTCCCACAAAGGGAAGGGAATGGGTCGCAGGGGGAACAAAAGTAGGTGTTTGGAATCCCCCCAGGGGGACGGCACTCAGCCCAAAGATATTATGTAGTGCTTATTTTATGATCCTCGGAAATTCAATCTCCAAAGTATTAAAGAGGGTGGCCAGGGCATAATCCTTTTGCCAAGGGTGTCCCAACCCATAAGACTTTGGGAGCTGGAAATGATCCACTTAAATTGGAATCCTTTACTACTGCCCTGCACTACAGGCATACAGGAAAACAGATGATACAGCGGACACTATCTGGAAAAGGAAATACCCTCCTGTGAACTGGTTTAGAACAATCCTATTTACCCTAAATCAGCCTCCCTCCAACCTGGAGCTCTCCAGATGTGTTGGACACAGGGCTTGGAAACATTCCCTGTTGGATTACAGCTCCAGAATCCTTCAGCCCAGTTGGGGAATTTGGAAAGTTGTGGTCCGAAAGAGGAACTCTCCCAAGCTCTGACAGGACTATAGCTCCCACCATCCCCATCTACCATAGTTGGGCTGGGGATAATGGGACGTGGTCCAACATTACCTCTGGAGGATGCAAAGTTGGGGGAGGCTGCCCTAAACATATGAGCTCATTTTTTGATAGGTGCAAGTCCTTGCTGCAGCACTGACTGCATGTAGGCATCTGTATGAGAATGACAGGGTGAACACCTAGCCCGGGCGGAGAAGTCTCACAAAATCCCACTAAAAGTGCTACAAAAGGGGCCATTTCTTTGAGACACTTGGGTCTCAAAGAAGGTCATTCTCCTTTCATTAGACCTCAATACATTTTCAGGCCTAGTCAGGAGGAGGCACTCATGAGTCCTCAACAGGAATAATTGGAGGTCCTGAAGATTGCTAGGTCTTCTTTTCTCTGCAGAGAAGTATAGCCTTTCTTTCTCAGCTAAGTGAAAATACTGGGGTCCGGCGTGTGTGCAGAGGAAACTGCAGAGATATGTGGGAACATTGTTGTTCAGTGGATGGAGCTCAGCAAAAGCTCAGGAGAAGTGGTTGAGTGTCTGTGTTCAGCTCTGTTGAGAGACTGCTCTTCTCCCAGCATGCTTCTGGACCATTCAATAAAGGCTTGCCCCATGGCCATCTTCTCACTTGGTCCACGTGGAACCTTATGAGGGGAAACATCATCTTTTTCCTCCTCCTCCTCCTCCTCCTCCTCCTCCTCCTCCTCCTCCTCCTCCTCTTCCTCCGTGGCTCTTTCAGCACTGCAAACGTCCAGGCGGCAAAGCTTACAAACCATCCACACAGCTTTCCCCTGTCCCTATTGTAATTTGACAATTACAAGCCTCCTTGCCTGCGTAGGAGGCATCTAGCAAGGGAAGGCAGCCAACTTTGACTGGAAATGAAGATAAAAATCAGGTTTGCTTAGGGCTGGAAGGCAAGCAGCCATATGCAACAGGGGCAGGGATGCTGCTTTTACCTCTTTGGCTCAGCAAATTCACCCCCCCACCACCACCACCCAGAGGGTTTTATTTTTCCCAAAAGAAAGAGTTAGAAAAGTCTTCTGTGAGATTCAGAAAAATCCTCCTTCCCCATAGCCATATGGAGTGGGTGTTGAGTGGAGGGGAGGGAAAGGGGAGCCCATGATTCTCTATTCACTACACTGGACAGCTCTGGCCTGGGAATTGGCTGCAGAGCCCAGGGGTCAAGAGGCTTGCCCTACTTGCTGGGAGAAGCAGTTGCTCTGTGATGAGGCATCTTGCCTTTTCACTTTCTCGGGAAACACCTTCCTTTTTGATAATTACTTGGAAACACTTTAAACCCTAATCAGCCCACTTGAAAGGGAGACACAGAACTCTCAGTGGGACCGGTGCCTTGTCACAGCCAGCATCTCCTGATGAGAAGGGCTATGCTAGCCTTTCCCAAACCTGATGCCCTCCAGGCAGGTTGGACAATCACTCCAAGAATCCCATGGCCAGCACTGTTGGCAAACTGTCCACTCAGCTTCCTTCTGTGCCTGATTGTGTCTCCAGTTGCATAGCTGGCTGTGGGATCCTGGACATTGTAGCCCAAGATATCCGGAGGGCACCTGATTGGAGAAGGCTGAGCTAGGACATTATCAGATGCAGCAAAAATCGCGGGATTATGATATCAGAGTAGCACAAATAGGCCTCGCTATTTCATGATGTCACCTTCTTCATATTATTGCTCCATACTCCAGCTGCAAAAAAGGCATTCTTTCTCATTCACAGGACAAGCCATCAATAGATCATCAGTAGTGCTCTTTGTGCGATTGACTGCGTGCGAAACCATGTCCCATGGTAATCACAAGATTACAGTGTGAATGGGCAGTCCTCAGCGAGAAAATGTTCAGGTGAGAATGCAGAAACGAAGCACAGGACACTCTTTTTATGAACTGTCCTCTTAATGTTTGTTTCAGTGTGTTCATTTACTTTGTTAATGAGCAGTTTTTTGAAGTTTTAAGCGTGCTCACATCTTCTCACCAGAACCACCAAAATTTCACCCATGCCAAATTGCAGAAGTAAACTTCTGTTCTTGAAGCACTAGTGGTCTTAGTGCAATAATTCCATGGTTTTTTTCCACGTGATTACAGCTATGTGCAATAATAAGTGTTATAATGCCAAGATGTTGCTGCTATCTTCATTCGCAGAAGTACAGTGTTTTTGGATGCTTGTCTGATAATGTCCCTAGACTAAGGGTTCTCAGCTTTGGGTCCTCAGATGCTGTCAGACTTCAAGGTTCAGAAGCCCCAGTCTGCATAGCCCACGGTCAGGGATTCTGGGAGGTATAGTTCAAAACAGAGTGAAAGGTTGAGAACCACTTGGCTTCTGTGCCTTGCTGTATGTCCACATCCCACCCACATATTAAAGCAAAGTGGGATGTGCTCAGCAGGATTTTTATACCTTTTCTACCATTTGCCCCTCAATATCAATGAAGAACGAGGCCAGAACAACACAAACACAAGCCCAAGGTTGATTATAGAATTGAGAGCATTGATCCTGAGCTTCTTATCTTGCCCACTCAAGCAACAGCAAGATAGAGAGAAGCCTGAGGACAATAAGCTGAGATATTTCTGGCAGGAGGTTACCAGGCAGGGCTGCTGAACAGCCTTAAATCCACAGAGTAGCAGCTGCAGCCTCCATGGTTGTGAAGTGTTCGTTCTCTCCTTCTTTTACATGTACTCTCTCTGTCCTGCCCCCACCCTCCATTCCTGCTATTGTTAGCATGGGACACTGCATTTGACAGTGCCCTGTGTGTACCACAGTGCCTTTGGGCTGGATGGTTCTCATTGCCATTGTGAAGAGGACACTCTGCTGGAGGTGTGAGTGTATCATTTATAGTGGACCAAAGCTTATTCTGAGTCCCACGGGTCCAGTTCTTTATTTGTGGTTATCATCTAAGGTTATCACACAAACATACAGGTTGCACAAAAAAAGGCCTTTTTTTTTTTGATACTTTTTTGACTCACCACCACCACCACCACCTTGAAGGAGACAGTTCTCCAATCATGGAAATATGGTCCACCCTGGCCTCACATCAGGAGGCATGGAGACACACTATCCACAATGCTGCAGCCTTATTTGAGAACTCACGCCAAACAAGTCTTGAAGAGAAACAACAACGCAGAAAGAATCACAATCTGGAAACATCACCCAAGGAGACCTTCTGCTGTGCTTTCTGCAGCCGGACTTGTTTATCTCGGATTGGCCTTTTTAGTCATCAGCGCGCTTGCAGAAAGCACGGGATGAGTCCTTCCTGAATCTTTGTTTGCGAAGAAAAGCCAGAGAGAGAGAGAGAGAGAGAGAGAAAGAGAGTAAACTCAGTTTATGGTGCAGGAGCAGGTAGACACCAGATCCTTGTTCAGCTCAGTGACTGAGCTGTGTTCTGAAGTTTTGCACAAATAAGGAACAGGGTACCATGAAACCAACTTCAGCATCCTGGAGGAAGAGAGAAGTGTACAGTACTGTACTTGCAATCAATGGAATAAAATGTCTGGTTCTCTGCCTCCCTCTAGTGGCTATTGCTAGGAGAATAAGAAGCTGTGGTTCTCTGCCCAACTCTAGGTCCTTGATTCTCCACTGGTGCAAGGGGCCTTTGACTGGACCTCAGTTTGACCTAAGATCAATTGGAAAAGCAGTAATGGTACCATACATATATCATAGGAAAAGTAGGAAGAGATTCCTCAAACACATGCTTGGAATGAAAGTTGATCTCTAGTAGGACTTCTTAAGTACAGCTGTGTTCCAAGGCTATGAATCAACTGCTCTAACTTCAGTAGATTCATAGAACTGGAACACCACCTTAATTTAAGAGTGCCCTAAAGAAGCCCTTCTCAAATGGTGTGAAATAGCAGACTGGCAATCTCCACCCGCCCACCTCCCATGTGCTATGGACCACTACTATATTTATGTCAAATTATTATTGTATTTGCATAGTTTTCCTAAAAACTCACCCAGGACCAACAGTCAATAGCTTGTGGACCACAACGAGTCCATGGGCCATCACTTTGTGTAGCACTGTTCTAGAGTATGAGTAAGTAGAAGGTCCATCTGGATCTGCTGGTAGATCTCTCAATGATTTTCAGTAGATTGCCAAATATTTCGGACTCTTATTGTTTAAAAATAGGAAAAACTGCTACTAAATGACACACATCACATATCCATTAGAGCTCCTAAATTACACTGCTGAAATGGAGACTTACTCTGGGTAAGGAATCGATTTTTCCTGGAACTCAAAACAAATTTGTTAGTGTATATCTTTTGCCCCAGGCTATGGTTGGTAGATTTCAGGATTCTAGTAAAAAATAAAACAGATCCTGTGGGTGTGAAGCGAAGTTTCTTCACCCATGGATTAAAGCACAGTGGAGAGCTATACTTTCTTTTCCTTCTCGTAGCAACTACCAGAGCAGTGATGGAAATTGTATGGCCTTCCAGATGTTGTTGAATTGTAATTTCTATCACCCTTAGTCCAGAAAGAAAAGCTGGGAGTTGTAGTCCAGCAACATCTGGAGAGCAGCATGATTCCCACATCTTCATTGGAAAGAGATGGAGAATTATATTATGGTTTGCTATGAGGCACACAGATTTTTCTGTCAGTCTTAATTTGCCCTTTGTATTGTTTTTCTCTCTGGTTCCTCTGGTTCTGTGGAGAGCTGCCCATGTGAGAAAACTTAGCAGATGGGAGAGAAGCTGGTTGAAGCTAGCCATCAGCTAGGTGGGCTAGATGGCTCAGCAGTTTTTGTTTTGGCTGCCAAAGACACATGCTGAGTGCCATGTTGAGTCCACCACACATTTTGTACTTCTTTCTTACTTATTCCACTCTCCCTCTATTCAGGCACAGTACATCAGCCATGTTTGTTGTAGGGTTGTTGTTGTTGTGTATCTTTAAACCATTTCCAATTTATGGCAACCCTTAGGTGAATCTATCACAAGGTTTTCTTGGCAAGATGTGTTCAGAGGGGAGTTGCCTTTGCCTTCCTCTGAGACTGAGAGAGTGTGACTTGCCCATGTTTACCCAGTGGGTTTCCATGGCTAATTGGGGATTCAAACCCTGGTCTCCAGAATCATAGTCCAACGCTAAAACCACTACACCATACTGGCTGAAAATGGGTTTTGTTAGGATGGTCCATTCTTTTCCCTGGCATGAATTTTGGAATAGGGAGCCAGGCCATCATATCATGGGAACAATCTCGACAATGTTGGGCATCACCATTGTCAGCCTCAGTGCCTTAGAAAGTAAAGCCTTTGTATTGTGGGTTTCAGACACAGACTGCTTTCTTCTGTATTGGAGATGGGCAGCTTTTGGCCCTCCTGACACTGCTGCACTACAACTACATCACCCATCACCACTGGCTATGCTGACAAGGAGTGATGGGAGTTGCAGTCTCACAACATCTGGCATGACACATGGTGCCCAAGCTAACAAACACACACAGGCCTAAATGTTATTAATTAATACTAGAGTCAATTCATTGAATCAGTGGGATGTGCCTATATGTTGATACACCATTCAACAATTGATCCAGTGGGTCTACTCTAACTGAGACTACTAACAGGATTCAGCCTGAAGTGTGCTTAGGTTAACTGGCGAGATCCTGTCCAGCTGCTTTTGCAGAGGGCTTTTTCTGGGGTGGCCCTCTGTAGAAATCTTTCTTCAAGAAGACTTGTTAAATACTTCATTAGTGTCATGTATTAGCAGACCCAGATGCAGTGGCCAGCAGTTTCAGCGTTAATCAGAAAACTTTATTAGCACAGAAATCCAGAAAGCATATCACATAAGGTTGCTGCTCAGAACTGAAACTTAGAGGGCGGACAGTATACTAAAAGCATATTGCAGTCTATGAAATCTGGTGGTCATCCATCATTCCCTGACCTTGTCCTCCCATACAACGTTCACCTTATTTTCCCCAAGCCAGTTCTGCTGCTACAGGCTTACCTCACCATTCCCATTAGTAACCCTTATACTCGCCTCCACAGTTGCCACATACCACTGGTTAACAAGTGCAAAGAAATGAAAACGCAATTAACAGCAAGGTTACAGAACAATACAAAAATAAAAAAAATGACAGGAGCCGGCAATGCCAGGGGCCGATCCTGACAGTTAGCCTTTAGGACTATGACAAAGCCTAATTCTTACACAGGTGGCAAATCTAGGTTTGGGCTGCATCGTTTCAGACTGCAAGTGATGGTTCTTTGCCCCCATTTCAGTGGGGTGGTGAATCCATTCCAGGGTTTGGCTAGCCTTAAAGGAGCTATTCAAGGTGCTCGGCCTAGGTAGCAATGGGGTATAGGACCTTGGAGAGCTCCTGGAAACCTGAATTGAAACATATTAACTTTTCCTGCTAAGGTTGAGGGCCAAGATGATAGTCCTTTCCCATAATGAAGCTAACTGGGGTGACAGCTTGATCTTCTCCTTATCAAGAGTTTTGAAGATTTTTGATTTTTTAAACTCAATTTCCCAGAGAAAGTTCATTTGCAAAAAACTGGGTTTTTGCACAAAAAACTGTTTTGTGCAAAAAGACACCCCATGACATTTTTGTGGATTAAAAATAGGGTAATGCAAAAAATACACTGGTTCTTTGCATGTAATGTACAGTATGGCGTAGTGCTTTGTGCATTGGTCTGCAACTCTGGAGATGAGGGTGCAAATCCCCAGTCAGCCATGGAAACCCATTGGGTGACCTTGGGCAAGTCACACTCCCTAAGCCTGAGAGGAAGGTCATGGCAAATTCGCCTCTGAACAAACCTTGCCAAGAAAACCCCATGATAGGGTTGCCATAAGTCAGAAATAACTTGAAGGCACACAACAACAACAACAACATCAACAACAACATACAAAAGTCTTGAAAGACAAACATATTTGATGCAGCATCTCTCTCTCTCTCACACACACACATATTAAAAAAATTGTTTAAAAAACAATTAATCAACCATATCAAAATCAACAACTTTCTTATCAAGATACCCTTTCTGTCCCATTCCCTGGCAGCCTGAAGTGGTATAGTCCAGCACTAAAGCCCCTCTGCACAAAAAGGAGTATTGTACTCATCTGCTATACAGGTGTCTTTTTTACTGTCTTTTTCATTTTTTAAAATACTTAAATTCCACTTCATATTCTTTGATGTTATTTTCAATAATTTTGGATTGTTTTCTGTGCCAGGGGCTATGAGTGGCTTTGAAGGCCCAGTAGTACATAAAAGCAGGGTATTAACTGAAGAGGTTGGAACAGAACAAAAAAAGCTTACTGCCAGAGCTCCCACTAGTTCAGTTTGCAGGGCCAAACTTTGTATGAAGCAAGCAAGACAGCCATTGTTTCAGGCAGCAGCTTCATTTTATTGCTACATACTTGTTTGTTTTTGGGGGGGGGAGGTTTTTTTTCATGAGTTCTGTTCTAAAGGTGCGGTGGAAATGTCATTTTCACATTCACATTCATTTCTGGTGCAAAAAGTCTAAAGTTTATACTGATTATTTGCATTCTCTGCCATAAGGATTAAGGTGGCTACCTGTGCACCACCAAAAGATAGGACATATATTGTGAAGTATATGGAGGTGTAATACATACATACACACACACACACACACACACACACAGATACTAGCTGGACCCACGTACCATATGCCATTAAAAAACTCCCCCCAAAATGCCCAGGAGACCTCATGACAACCCTTTGAGGTAGGCTGGTGGGTTTAACTCGCCCACCTGCTGCTCGTTCTGCCCCTTGCCACCCCCATTGCTTGTTCTGCCCTTCCCCCCACTCGTTCTGCCCCTCCCCCACTCGTTATGCCCCTCCCACCACTTGTTCTGACCTTCCCCCTTCTCGTTATGCCCCTCCCCCACTCATTCTGCCCCTCCCCCACTCGTTCTGCCCTCCCACCACTTGTTCTGCCCCTCCCACCACTTGTTTTGCCCCTTCTTATTCTGCCCCTCCCCCCACTTGTTCTGCCCCTCCCCCCTCTCGTTCTGCCCTCCCCCCCACTGGTTCTGCCCCTCCCACCCCACCCCCTGCACTCCAGAACACACAGGCACACACCACTCCCACCTCCATGTTATTCACTCTCCAGTTGCCATGTTTGAGATCTACATGATCCTGCCCCCAGTGTTCTGATTGGCTGCCCAACAGACCTGTGATTGGTTGGTCAGTTCCCTAAGCAGCCAATCAGCACACTGGAAACAGCAACATGACCCAGAGAATTTTATATATATATATATATATATATATATCTGGCTTTTCTTCACAAACGAAGATTCAGGAAGGACACATCCTGCACTTTCTGCAAGCGCGCCGATGACTAAAAAGGCCAATCCGAGATAAACAAGTCCGGTATATATATATATATATATATATATATATATATAATATATGAAGAGAAACACATGCATCTCACCATAGTGGGAATGACTGCGAGCAGGTAACATGTGTAGATGCTCAGTTTGCTCTGCAGGTACAAAGCATTGATGGGTAACTTCAGGGCCCCCACTCCACCTTCTTACACTTCTTTATTTTTAAGCTGCATACAGACTTGGGCACCTCAAACAGAGAACTGTTCTCTGACAACCCTTCAAAGAGAGTACAGTTGTCCCTTCATATTTGCTGGGGTTTGGTTCCAGGACCCCCGTGGATACCAAAATCTGTGAATACTCAAGTCCCATTATATGCAATGGCATAGCAAAATGGTGTCCCTTATATAAGATGGCAAAATCAAGGTTTGCTTTTGGGATTATTACTTTTTAAAGACTATTTTCAAGCCGTGAATACTTAAATCCGTGGATATGGAGGGACAACTGTACTGTTGCATATAAAGTAGAATACTTGATGGTCATCCAAGCAACAAGGTGTTACAGCAGCAGTGGCTTTCATTTTTTTCCCAAAATAAACAATGCTTCCTTACTGCCCTCTTGTGGGTGTCCATTGACCATGTACATTAGACCACACATGAAAATTCCTTATGCCTTGTGTGTGTGCGTGTGTGTACTGTACATGCTTTCAAGTTGCTGGTCAAGTTGTGGCTATCCCGTGAATTTCAAAGAATTTTCTTATGTAATCAAGCTTGGAACTATTCTAAAGTGAGGTGCATTTCTCACCAAAATTCTTTCCCATTTCAGAGTAAGAAATGGAAATCCATACCTGCAGAGTCTGCATTTATCAGTACATACCCTCCAACATCTCAGAGCTGAAAATCAGGGGACACATGCCCAGGCAATATCCGAACATGGTCAAGGTGGCAAAAGTTATTCATGAGGAAGAAAACCCTAGTTAGGAGAAGCTGCCACTGTTTGCTTTTGGCAGAGCCTACTGGGAAGGGCAAGACTCTGCTCCTTCTCTCCTCTTCTCCCCTGCTGAGTTAAGTGAGTGAAAACTACTTCTGCACTTTGCGCTCAGTTTGTACAACTGAAGTAAGCTGAGGACAAAATGGGAGGAAGAGATAGAAACTTGGACATTTTAAAAGCAACTGGAAAAGTGGGACAACATGGGATTAATTGGACTGTCTCTGCCCAACTGGTACAGTTGGAGGGGATGTTGTCAGCTTAGACCTGGAGTGGGAATGTGTGGTTTGTCAAGGGCTTTGTCAAGTCACCCACCTCCACCTCCCCATTACTTGAAAGGTTTTTTTAAATTATTTTTTATTCTTGGTGTTTTGTGTTTTGGTGCGTGCATATACCTGTCTCGGTTTCTGTCATTGCACACACCCCTCCCAGTGTGTCATGCATATCTCAAGGCCCCAGCTCACTGCGCTGGAATCTCTAGCCGCCAGGCCCTGTTCTAGATGAATACCATTGAAAGCATTTCTTCTCTCTCTTACCTACTGAATTTCCCTGTGAGAAGAAAAGACTTGGCACACTTTATCTTCATTGGTGTCCAGGAGCCTCTCCAGGCTGCTTTTGCTGAAGCACCATTCCTTCCAGCCTCTTGCTTGAACCCTCCCTCCTGGTTCATAGCATCCTCTCCAACATTTCACAGATGAAAACCTGTGTGGACATGTGTGGCCAAGCAACACCAGAATGTGGCCAAGACTAATAATGTTTGCTAATAAAGAACATACAAGCTAGGAGAGGCTGCAGCAGTTTGATTTTGCTTGAGTCTAGTGGGAAGAGCAAGATTCTCCTCCTCCTCTCCTCTTCTCTCTCCCCTTCTTAGATAATTGAGTGCAAACCACTTTTGCACTTTGAACTCAGTTTGCAGCAATCAAAGTAAGCTGAGGATAAAGGGGAAAAGTGGGTGGGGGGAGGAGAGAAACATTTTAAACATTCTAAAAGCAGCTGAAAAAAGTGGGATGACCGAAGATTAGTCAGACCCCTCCCTGCTAAATCAAGGCAATTGGAAAGTATGTCATTGGCCCCGTGGTACAGGAAGAGTGTCAGGAGGAAGCAGCTTACTGGCCGTGGCCTGTCCCACACTTCAAAAGGTCACCCTTCACCAAAAAGATTCATGGTGAATGTTGTATATATAGATTCACCCTTCCTTACAGCCTAATTCTCTGAGTGATTTGAAGAAGATCTATTAAGAATCTCTTTGACCCCCATTTGTTTAGCAGCAGTAGCAACAGCTACAAAATCTCCCCCCTTCCCCGCCACAAAGGATGCCTCTGAAATGACAACGCTGAGGGTATCCAGGTGCAGATTTATGTGTGGAAGGATAGTGAGCTGAGTTCACTTTTCAAATACAATACAAATTCCTGGGCTCAGATTTCTCTCATTTTAAGTGTCTTGCCTACCAACCTCCAACTGAGTTAGTTATCTCAGATTTTCTGTGGGGGAAAACCAAACAAAATAGATCAAGCAAACTACCTAGCTTATGGTCCTCCCTGTATTATAGTATAACCGGGATGTGCAGCCAGTCAGTTGCAAACCAGGTTTTGCTCCTTTTCAACTGGTAGACCATTTATGTTGTACCATGACCAAATGTAATAAGAACAGCAGAGAATTAAGCCCACTGCAATCCTTATAGCTCCTCCCCTTTCATCCTTTCCCCAATGGTTCTGCCATATGAACAAAAGACTGCTATTAATGGAACAGGAGCCTTGACATGTCTTCACACACTTTCCATAAACATGATCTCCTGTGTGGGGAAGGACCAACAAATCCTACTAATAACGAAGAGTAGAAACACCATATAAAGTCTACTTCTTGTTTGGAAGCAGCCTTACAGAAGAAATTTCCTCAGGTGTATTGAGCCACAGGAGGATCCTGAAAGCAGCAGCTTGAGCTTTTTTGTGTCATATGTAGTCTGCCTGGCCTACTCTGAGTTGCCCCATGCAGAGACAACACTGATGTCTGACTTCAAATAAGCAGAGGTGGGAAGACTCCATCGTTTTTCTCCATCACAGCCAAAGACAAAATGCCAAGAGAAGCAAGTAATCACCCCCGTCCCTTCTTCTGTCTATTTGCAGAATCATCTGATGGATTATCTAAAGCAGCAGCAGAGAGCTTCTACCTCCCAGGGCCATACTCCTTTGAGTGTTGTGAGCCACATACCAGAGATGGCTGCATATAGGCCAAGAGTAAGGGTGGCTATCTCAATGCTTTCTCTTTCTGACACACACACACACACACACACACACACACACACTTTCCATCCACTCATCCATCCACCCATTTAAGAGCAGAAAGCAATGCCTAAGTACGCCTTATTAGTAGTATGGAGAGTATGATACTCCCTTTTACAGATGCTTGTGGGTATGTAGACCTGGTGGTAAAAATGGAGATGCTGCATTATGTTTAGAACTCCCTTCCTCCACAACTGTGAAAATACTTGCAAAACCAGCTGGAAGAAGGGCCAGTTTAGATCTGGAAAATAGTGCAAGTTACAATGATTAAACACTCCTTCATTCCAGTACTGTTGCTCCAAACAAGAACAGAATCTCTCCACAGCAGTTTAATGTTATAGTTTTTAAAATACCAAGAATAAGATCTGATAATGAATGTTCCATGTTAGGTGTGGTGTAGCCCTTAGCTTTCCAGTGCTTTGTTGCCAAAATAGTAATGCATTCACAGGATGGCACTGGAATGGCATATCCTTTTACATGTACTGTAGTGCCTGAAGAGGGATGTTAAGGGGGAGGGGTGTTAAGTTTAGTATGTAAGCAAAAGTGTTTGGCTCCTGCCTGCAGACAAAATATCATGGACCAGCCCCATGTTGGGATCAAGATGGAGCCAGTGTGAAGTAATAGTCTGAGCACTGGGCTTGGACTAGGAGACCTAGGCTTCTAACATACTGCAGAAAGAATGCAGTTTGACATTGCTTTACCTGCCATGGCTCAGTGCTATGGAATTCTGGGATTTGTTGTCTTGTAAGATATTTAGCCTTCTCTGTCAGAGAGCTCTAGTGCCATAACAAACTACGAATCCCAGGATTCCACAGGACAGCACCATGATAGTTAAAGTGGTGTCAAACTGCACTATTTCTGCAGTGTGTCAGTAGCCATAGTTTCAAATCTCTGCTCTGCCATGAAGTTCATTGGATGACTTTGAGCCAGTCACCAGCCTGCAATTTAGCCTACAGTGGAATATTGTTACAGAGATAAAGACAGTGGGAAGGGATCTTTGGATTAGTTAATTTCCCTGTGAGCAGGATGACTGAAGGATAGGAATAAATGTTGATTAATTAAATAAAAACAAATCTGAGCGGTGGGCAGAAAAGCAGCGGCTGTGGGGTAATGAAGAAAACATGAAGCTGTCAGAAAAAGAAAGGAGAGTTGGGATGGGGGAAGGGAATATACTGAATGGCATTGCTCTTATAAAAATTTTAAAACACTAAACATCAACTGCTCCTTTTAAAGATATCCCATGTATTTAACTCATTGGGTGGTCAGTAGCCTCTGTCTATTTTAGCAGAACTGGGTATATCAAAGATCTATTATACATATTGAAACGCTATTAGTATTTAATAATATAATATAATATTATTTGATGATATTAAATAATATTTAATAATATGCTGAGGAAGGACTCAACATCCTTTGTGCTGGAAAAGTTTTTTTTTTTTTGGTCTGGGTACAGAGAAGTTGCATACTTGCAGCTGTAATCCTATACACAGGCTGCCTAAACCTTGTTGCAAGGCCCTGCAACTTAAGCAAATGGACAGTCTTCCCAAATTATGTAAGTCTCAAGTGGTGCTCACCCATGGGTCTCCCTTTGAAGAGGGTTTGGAAACTGCAGCTGGTGTATAATGCTGTGACCAAACTGCTGACCAGGTCTAATTATGGGGAATGTATAATTACTCTGTTGCAACAACACTACCAGTCTGCTATTGGGCACAATTCAGAATGTTGGTTATGACCTATAAGGCTCTGATCGGATTGGGTCAGGCTATCCAAAGGACTGTATACTCCTATATAAGACCGCCTGGCATTGAAAGCTGCAGGAGAAGGCCTTCTCTCAGTACCACCATTTTCAGAGTGTGCACATGGAAGGCGGCCTTCTCAGTGGCTGCTCCCAGATTATGCAGCTCTTTTCCAAAGGGGGTCTATTGTCCTTCTGCAAAGACTTTTCCATCGAGTGCAGTCTTCAGCAACTGACGGCCTAATATGTTTGATATTTTAAAAGGGGTATGCTGAACCTTTACATATTTTAATGCTTATTGATTATTAGCCTCATTTTTTAGACAGCTTTAATTGGTGTTTTAATAGTTTTATAAATGGTTTACTTCTTATCTTAAGTTGTATAAATTATTGGATTTTTACTGGAATCTTTTAAATAATGTTGTAAGCCTCCTTGTATCTCCATCCTGGGGGAAAGGTGAGATAAATAAAAATGAACTCTAATCATTTCAAGTGATGTCATGCATTGACTTTGAAACTGGAGTTATCACTTTTGTTCTGGAATTTAATGACATTTTGTTAACTTGCATATACACACAGTTTCTTAGTCCACTCCATGCACCAGACTTTTAACCTACTGAATGCTGTAATAAACCTGTGAGTATCTAATGTGTCACACAATGCCTTTTGTTCTTCTGCATGCCATTGACTGAGGTCCCCTTTGTACATCCATGCTGAGCTCTGGGTAGCCCTGGGCAGAGCTTGGAAAAGTTAGTTTTTTGGATTACAACTCCCAGAATCCACTAGCCATCATGGCCATGGGGGAAGCAGCTCCCTCATGTCTCAGGTGGTGTGTTCAAGGAATGGGGTGTATGCACACTAAACACACCTACTGTATCTTTAGAGTTCTTGGAATGTTTAGGCTGGTACTTGAAACTATAATGCAAAATAAAACATTAACCTGTATGGGAGTCATAAGACAGTTCTGGAAGGTTTAATAAAAGGCACTTTGTATTCCTGTGCTATGCTCTCCTCCTAGAGAAAAGCTAGGACAGGCTGGCAGGAAACATGGATTTATCAAGACCTTACAGGATGGGGATGATGAGATATAGTACAGTCTGGCCCTGTCTCACCTGCTAGATGAAGTCTATCGGTCACTATTGCTCCTTTGGCATAAAAACGATCTAGTTGCTTGTTTCACCTGGCTGTTTGTTATGCTTTGATGAAGCAATTAAAAACATAGCCTCTCTCCTCTTCTTACTTTTTAATGTTTGCTTTTAATTGATGATCTTGCCCAGCTACCATTTGATCAACCAGTTGTAGTTCACTCCACTGCTGCTTGCAGTGGGGGCTGTGATGATGGTATAATTAAGTAAAACCAGAGCCAACACTTTTCATTATGAATAAAGAGATCCTTTTCACCACAGAGGTTACCAACTGGTTAATAAATGTGCTTGTCAATTTGCTCCATATTGTCATACAGTTCTGTTAATCCAGTGGGTCTCCTTCAGAAAGTTCTTTCTCTGGCTAAGACCTCCGCTTCTATCTCCGGTTTTTGTCGCTGCAGCTGTCTAGATTTAAACCAGCTTCGCGTAGGATCTTCTGGACCATGGACAAGATGAGGCTTCCTTTATCTCTTAGGATGTCTGAGATTTCTGCTCTTCCTTCATATGGCTTGGAGGAGTACCTTGGACCATGACTCCTGTCATCACTGTCATGAATCGTGTCCCGATGTATGTAGCCAAATGAAGAGGTGTTGGATTCACGGTGCCTGCTCTCCTTGGTTTTTTCTAATAGGTGCTGCTGTATCTGTGTCAGTGCTGCTACAATGAGCTCTTTTGCATACAGGTCCATTGATGCCTTGTCCGACCTTCTGCTTTCTGTTGGAAGAGACTTTCCCAGCCCACTTGCTCTGTCCTTCCCCAGACTATGACACTCACTTTTCAAAGACGCAAATTTCATGTCCTGAGTTCTTTGGTCTGACTGGCTCCCGGCTTTATAAGAGGCAAATGCTAGGCTTTGAGACCTAGTCTGCTTATCCTCCACTGCAAGGAGTTTAAACAAACGCTTCACCATTGCCTCCAAGATCTCTGATGTCTTCTGAGATCCCACATTATAGAGATTCTTCTTCAGGCCATAAACAAAATCTGAGTCTGTCATGAGGGCTCCCGTAATATTGTGTAGATTTTTCATAGAGGAATCTATGAGGTCTGAGACAATTTCTTTTGTGTGCCTCACAAGCACCTCTTTTAAAACAGCACATGCAGGTGGAGGGCGCCGGCCTTTTTGAACTTTCATAGTCTTCAGGAATGATAACATCATGTCTGAAGCAACCTGGTTGGCATACACCATCATTCCTTTGCTTATAGTAGTGCCATCCTCATGCTTCTTTGCTTTGTCTGAATAGGTTGTTTCTTGCATCTTATAGGCATTTTGGCTAGTTGTATCACTGTGGAAGGAGTCATCGATTTTGACAGACCTCTCTGGCTTCCTGCTGACTTCAGCACCCTCGGGAGCAGGAGATTTGGTCCCAGCACTGTAGGGACTAATGGTGTGGCGTGTGCACTTCCCAGAACTTTCCCATTTTTCTTTGATCTCCTTCCGTGTCATTTCAAGGACTAAGGAACAGAGCTTATTGGCATAATAGGCAAGATCCTCAGAGTTTGGTCTTTCACTGCCAGACCTACTTGAAGCAGTGTTGTTGTTGTTCTGGGATAATGTGTCAAATGTATTGAGTTTCTGAGGTGTTCCCAAAGGGGACAGTGCATGCTGGAATCCCAGTGCATACTTCTGTAGGTCATTGCTGAGCCAACTGATCACAGTGGTGTCTTCGGAGGAGCCTTGCTTAAAAAGGCAGACTGCTCCCTCTGTATTCACATAATCACTTTGCTCATTGTCCTTGATAATGATGACCTCCTTCTCCTCAAGATTCACAAACTCAGGTTCATTGGCAGGGCCAGAGATGTTGCTGGTCTGGTCAGTAGTTATGTTTAAGCCTGGAAATCTGTCTTTCAGGTTGGCAACATCAACAAAGCAAATCACTTTACGTTCCTGGTCTTTCTGTCCATCGGGGCTGTAGAAGTTGATCTTGCACATACCAGCCTGACTATTTATCCAGTCGATTTTGTGAGCCATCTTTGTTGGCTAAAAGTGGAAGTGTTATTAAGAGTTGTCCAGCGTTCTCTGTTCAGCTGAGCAGCTTGGATGACCCGGCCAGACTTGGGATGTTGTCTCCTCTTAGTTTCCCATGCTCTTCCTTCCTGCCAGTGCTGTTCTCACTTAGGTGGACACATAGCAGCAGTGACTTCACAAAGCATCACTGTTCCCCACCAACCAGCAATGAGTTGCCAACCCTTTCACAAGAGAGTGCCTTTCCCTCCCTGCTGTACCCAGAGCTGTCTTTTTTCTTTTCAGCTGAGCAACCTTGGTAATGACCCTGCCAATCTCAAGATGTTGCTTGCCTCAGCTTTCCATGCTCTTCTGCCAGTAGGGGGGGGACATTTTCCCTGGTGTGGACATGTAAGCAGCAATGACATCACAAAGCAACAGAAACTACCCCCAGCTAGTCAGCTGTCAATGTTTTAACAAAGGATGGCTCTGCAATTTTCTTCTTTCAACCAGTAATAAATATTCTAAAGCATTAAGGCAGCCCTTTTGTTTTGTCTAGTTAATACACATGGGAATAAGTGGCAGCCAGTGAACTTCTGAGCAGGTAAGAGAGGACTGCTGGAAGGCAGGATAGGACTATGACTTTGGTGGATCTGAATTTCAAGTTTTACTGGTTTTATTGAGGCTATTTTCACCAATGATCACCTTACAAGTAAGGAGTTACAAGTAACACAACTATCTGTAACAAGTTTTCCTGCAGGGAGGGGGCAGTTGTAAGAAGGGTCATAAGACAGTCATATTTTAAAAGTAATGAGTGAGATTGAAAGGTGACCAAATGTTACTCATTTATTCATTGGTGTAATGAGTAACATTTTCCAGTTAAACAGTTCTCCTTTTAAAGACATTTTCACAAGAATTTTTCAAGTGTTATGTAATTCTCTTATCAAGCCTAAGAAGTCTCCCCAACCAAGAAAATGAAAAGAAATTAAAATAAACTTTTAAACACTCTAATGCAAATTGCAACCAATCACTTTTAAACACTGCAAGAAGTAATGGGAACTAATTATTTTCAAAATGTGACTTTCTGAATTGTACAAATGAATTTTTGAAAATAGTTTGTATGTTTGTGTGTGTCTGTCTCTGTCCCCTCAATCTGGAATTCAGTTGTAATGCCTATAGAAAAAAGAAAGTTCATTTCATTTTCTGTCCTTCTTTAACAGCCCTCCGAAGTGACAAATCCAGACTAAATGATGTTATTAGAATCACTTAGGAAAATACATGTACGTACATTTCACCCTGGTGCGTACTTATTTGCCTCTCCATTGACGCCCACAAATATACACTGGACTGACTATGTGACGAATGTTGCTGTCCTTGAGCAAGCAGGGATCACCAGCATTGAGGCCATGATATTGAGAATGCAGCTGCACTGGGCAGGGCACGTTTCTAGGATGGAGGACCATCGCCTCCCAAAAATACTACTCTACGGTGAACTCGCCACGGGCCAGCGTAAGAGGGGCGCTCCAAAAAAGCGATACAAAGACTCCCTGAAACAACATCTCAGGCTTGGCCAAATTGATCACCAACAGTGGTCCGCCCTGGCCTCACATCGGGAGGCATGGAGACGCACTATCCACAATGCTGCAGCCTTATTTGAGAACTCATGACGAACAAGTCTTGAAGAGAAACGACAACGCAGAAAGAATCACAACCCAAAAACATCACCCAAGGAGACCTTCTGCTGTGCTTTTTGCAACCGGACCTGTTTATCTCGGATTGGCCTTTTTAGTCATCAGCGCGCTTGCAGAAAGTGCGGGATGAGTCCTTCCTGAATCTTCGTTTGCAAAGAAAAGCCAGAGAGAGAGGGGTACTTATTTGGAAGTAAGTCAACTCAAGTTAAGGTGGCAACTGAGCCAAAGCATTCACCATCCCCACAACCATCATTTCAGGCAGTTCCAAAATGTGTCTTTGTGGCATGCCTAGCAAATATCTGCCTCGGACTTTTAATAACACACCTGTTCCCATGGCAGTACTATTATATATCCCCGCCTTCAAAATCGTTTTGATTCACTTAATTTTCCTTATCAATGTTCACATGCCTTATTACATCTTGTTTTTTAAATGCTATTTTAATACTATTTTTAATCTTGAAGAGTACATGGGAAGAATGGCATGGAATAGGAGAATCCTGCCCAGAAAACTTCCAGAGGGCAGATTGTCCATTTTTTGAGCCAAAACCATTTCCTCAGCAATTGGGAGAAAATGAGTTACTTTGTAAAAGGCCTTCACAAACCACACCATTCCCTTCTTAGATTGGAGGTTGACATACCCTCGAATTGTCCCAGTTTGGCAGGGATAGTCCCAATTAAATATTTGTCATTCTGCTTTTTCAGCTGCTTTTAAAGTATCCCAGTTTCTTTCTCTTCCTCCTTCTTTCATCCTTTGTCCTCAGTTTACTTCCCTTGCTGCAAACTGAGTCCAAAGGGCATTCCAACAACAACTGGAGGCTTGCATAATAGTCTAAGTGAGACTCAGGCCCATACCCTCAAACTGTCCTGGTCTGACAGGAGCAGTTCCAATTAATCCTCTGCCACCCTACTTTTTCAGCTGCTTTTAAAATGTCCCAGTTTTTCTCTCCTCCTTCCATGTGCCTGCCCCCTTTGTCCTCAGCTTACTTCCATTGCTGCAAACTGAGTTCAAAGGGAGAAAGTAGTTTGCACTCAGTTAACTCAGCCTGGGGGAGAGCAGAGTAGGGTGCAGAATCTTGCCCTTTCCATTAAGTTCAGGCAAAAGCAAACTGCTGCAGCCTCTCCCAGCTTGTGTGAACTTTCTCATTAATAACCTCTGCCATCTCTGATGTTGCTTCGTCCCACATCTATGTCCTGATTTTCATCTGTAAAATGTTATAGGGTATGTGTTAGCATTTTAATTATTTTCCAAGGAAGCTATGGTTGGTCACTAACACTAAACCTGAACTGATATGGCTGATGACAGATTTGATAGCCCCCAGGGTTGAAGAAATGGTTTAGCAGGCTGGAATGAAGCTGACTTTAAAAGGATGAAGCCAGCTTCTCAGGTATCTATACAAGTCTGGGGGCTGGCACTGATGCTGTAAAAATCCCCTAGCTGGGAGCAATACTGAAGTCCTAGAAGTAGTTTTGCAGTACTACTAGAAGTAGTTTTGTCTGATATACTCTATGATCTAATTCTACAGTTCCTCTGGGATTATACTGGGTATATTTAACTTGATGATGATATAAAATCCAGAATCCATAAAAAAGTGATACCTTTATTGGCCAACCAAAATGCAAAACATAGATGATGCAAGCTTTCAAAGTTCTACTGGCTTCTTCGCCAGGCAAAAGATGTTAAAAAAGAAAAAAGAAAAGTGACGATGTTAGAGTCACAGGCCTACATGTTATTTCAGATGTTCATTGTGTTGTTGTTGTTCAGGTGAGGGATCTCATGCAGGCAAAGACACATGTTATTAAATTAAAATATGTTATTAAATTTAAAAAAATCTACACCTAACACAGAACATGTAAAAGTTACTTTTGAGGAATTTAACTCTTAGAATCCACCAGCCAGAGTTAGGAAATTCTGTGAGCTGTAGTCCAATATATTTCTAAGGTCTGATCTAAACTGGTCTACCAGGCCGGTTTAAGGAATTTTGGGGCCCCCTGCAATGCTTTATTTTGGGGTCCCCATATGTTTATCTCAGGTCAATGTAACCTAACCTATTCACAGTACAGGATGTTCAGATTACAGTAGGATCCCTGTATCCACGGATTCATTATCCATGGGACACAAAACAGCACACCTACCATAGAGTCTTCCTAGAAAATGTGTCCACCCTAGCCATTTTCTAGGCCCTCCAAGGCAACTCTATGGTATTTTAAACCGGAAGTCCCATTATTTTCAATGGTGTTCACTATTATCCACAGTTTTCAGAATCCATGCCCACACAGAACCAATCCCCAGTGGATAAGTGGGGGGCCTACTGTATTACATAATTTGCCACCAATAATTTAGTTTAAAAACTATATTATAGGTACTAACAATTTTTTTTTTGTTAATTAGCAATTAACGTAATGGTGTAGATTTCCTCAAAAAAAAAGAAAGTAGTCTACAAGCTAAACGTGTGTTAGCAGTGTGATACAGCAGCAAAAAATGCCAATGTGATTCTAGGCTGCATTAATAGGAGTATAGTGTCTAGATCAAGGGAAGTAATAGTGCCACTGTATTCTGCTTTGGTCAGACCTCACCTGGAAGACTGTGTCCAGTTCTGGGCACCACAATTCAGGAAGGGTATTGAGAAGCTGGAATGTGTCCAGAGGAGGGCAACCAAAATGGTGGGAGGTCTGGAAGCCATTATGCCCTATGAGGAGCAACTTAGGGAACTGGGTATGTTTAGTCTGGAGAAGAGAAGGTTGAGAGGTGACATGAGAGCCATGTTTAAATATTTGAAAGGATGACATACTGAGGATGGAGCAAGCTTGTTTTCTGCTGCTTCAGAGACTAGGACATGGAGCAAAGGGTTCAAACTCCAGGAAAAGAGATTCCACCTAAACATTAGGAAGAAGTTCCTGATGGTAAGAGCTGTTCAGAAGTGGAATGCACTGCCTAAGAGTGTGGTGGAGTATCCTTCTTCAGAGGTTTTTAAGAGAGGCTTGATGGCCATCTGTCATGAGGGCTTTGATTGTGTGTTCCTGCAGGGCAGAAGCTGATTGGATGGGATGGCTGTTGGGGTCCCTTCCAGCCCTATGATTCTAGGCTGCATTCAGAGCCTGGGAAAGTTACTTTTGGATTACACCTCTCAGAATCCCCCTGCCAGCACCCTTCTCAAGGTCTGGTTGCATTGTTCCTTTTCCAGCATTCTCTAGCCCAGTGGTCTTTAAACAGAGGCTGGATGGCCATCTGTCAGGGATGCTTTGATTGTGATTTCCTGCATGGCAGGAGGTTGGACTGGATGGCCCTTGTGGTTTCTTCCAACTCTACAATTCTGTGTTTCTATGATTCTATGATATCCTCATAGGGGGTCCACAAAGACTTGAATGCTGTTTGGCCCACCTCCTCCTTGTAGTGGAACAGTCATGTGACAGGAACCAAGGCAAAGGCTGGCTGGCTTGGCCTGTACATTGCCATTCAATCCATTCCAGCCACAAACATTCAGGAAGAAGCAAGAGTGCCTCTGAGGGAAAGGTTAATGGATGGTGTAATTGTATTGTTTTTGTTGTTAGCTATTATTATCAGGGTTTTAAATCTTGAGTTAAGTCTTGGTGAACAAAAGACATTTAAAGGGGGTCCCTGATAAAGAAAAAGTTAAGAACCACTGCTTAGCCCAATGGCTCTCACATAGCACTAATGGGATACTGGTGTTTTAGTGACAACAATAAAACCATTGTTCCTGGTAATATTACTCCAAATTTTTATTTATATTCTTTATATTATTCTGTTAAAAGAACCAGAGTGTTGTAGAAGTTTCAGCATTGCCCTATGACTGTGGAGACCAGGGTTGGAATCCTTACTCAGCCATGAATACCCACTGGCTGACCTTGGGCAAGTCACACTCTCTCAGCCTCAAAGGAAGTCAAAGGCACACCCCCTTTGAACAAACCTTGCCTAGAAAACCCCATGATAAGTTTGCCTTAGTCAGAAATGACTTCAAGGCACATGGGCAAACACACACAATTTTGCAGGTTGAACTCAGTTGGCAGCAAGGGGAGGAAGCTGAAGAAGACCAAGGGGTGAAGGGATGACTCTATCACTGGGTTTTCTTGGCAAGATTTGTTCAAAGGGGAGTTGCCATTGCCTTCCTCTGAGGCTGAGAGAGAGAGAGAGACTCACCCAGGTTTACCTGATGGAATTCCAAAGGGATTCATACCCTGCTCTCCTGGATTTCTAGTGCAACACTCAAACCACGACACCTCACTAGGTCACTTTTTCTCTACTTCTTCTCCTTTCCCCTTAAAGCCATCCAAACTGCTAACCAGAAGCAGTCATATATTTTACTTCAGGTGTTGGAGGCAGTAGGAGCCAGTTTGGCATAGTGGTTTGAGTGGACTACGACTCTGGACTATAGTTATTCAGTGGTAAACATTCAAAGCCACTTTGCCTATGCTTTAAGGGACTCTGGAGCAGTCCATCATCCCCAGAACTGAGTTACAGCTTAGGTTAAACAGATTTTCAGCATTCAGAGGTCTGAGGTTCTGATTAAGTTCTCAGAGTGGGCAGGGAAACCCCAATTCTCAGTCACTTGAGCCCTAGGCTAGCACACATCCCTGCCAGTAGAGGGAAAGAGATCACTGACAGAGCTTTTGAAAAGTTACTTTGTGGGACTGCTGCTCCCAGAATCACCCAACTTGTCCAGCAGCCATGCTAGCTGGGGAGCCTAGGAGTTGTAGGGCAAACACCCCCAACTAACTTTGCTAATCTGTGGTCACCAGTCAGGCTCTTTCTTTCTGGAACAAATCATGTATTCCATGGACCTAACCCCCAGTTAAGCTGCAGGTGTAGATATGCAGGAGGGGGCATTCTCCCACTGACAGGACAGGAGGCTTTGATGCCAGGAGCTGGTGGCGGGGGGGGGAGGTGATGGAGTCCTATGGCCAGAATTCTTTTCCCAGGGCCCACAGTATCTTTTTCTACCCACATCTTCCGTCTCTTCCCCTGACATACTTTGCATTTCTCTCTCTCTCTCTCTCTCCCTCTCCCTCTCTTATCTTGTTCCTTTTCTTTCTCTGCTCACTCCACTGTTCCCAGCTTCCTCCCCCACACCTTGTTTTCTGGTTCTTAGCCCTGAGCTGCAGCTGGTTCTCCACCTGTGCCCACCCCCACCCCTGTCACCCCTGCCATCCTGCTGAAGGAGGAGATGGCAGTCCACCTTGATAACAGGCAGACAAAACAAAGACCTTTTGTGCCATGACAAGTCAGGGAGAGGTAGTGGGAACATCTTGTACATGCTAGACAAAGATAACAGGATCAGTGGATTTTTTGTGTGTGTGCTTGTGT
Organism: Gambelia wislizenii; assembly: GCA_030847615.1. Lineage (NCBI taxonomy): Eukaryota > Metazoa > Chordata > Lepidosauria > Squamata > Crotaphytidae > Gambelia > Gambelia wislizenii. Next base: position 334,026,741 of record JAUMIR010000001.1, on the reverse strand, counting down.
GTGTGTGTATGTATTAGAGAGAAAGATTTTGCAAATGGATTGCTAAAATCTGTGGCGTCACTTCTGGAGCTGATACACTGGGCTGGCCCTGGTGAGACTTCATTTCCTATCTTCCCGAACTTCCCTCCTGTTAATTTAGGAAGAGGTCCTGCCTTGTGCTAACTGACGGAGACATCCCTCAACACCAAACTACTGCAACGCATCAGCAATCAGCTTAAGTGGACTTAACTAGTTCACAAAACAGCAGAGTCCAGTGATACCTTAAAGGCTAACAGATTTTTTTCAGAGTGAGCTTTTGCCTACTATAAAATCTCATCCACTGCGATGTACAACATGCATGAATGCCTAGGGTTGTACTCCATGCATCCAAGGAAGGGTATTATAATTCACAAAACTTCTTCCTGAAATAGACCTATTAGCCTTAAAGGTCCCACAAGACTCTTTGCTGTTTTTGACATGGGCAGATTAGCACAACTACTCCTTTGGAAGTAAACTATTCTGCGGATATTATACTGTGTTGCTTTGTATTTCTAAGGCAACTAGGACTAGCCTTGGAAGCAGAAAAATGATCTGGGAAACTTAACTACTGACTGATGTTACCATTAAAAGAAACAAAACAAAACAAAACAAAACAACATTCCTTAGACAAATCCCCAAACCTTCTTCCCAGAGATCAGTTCCACTTGGTGAAAAGTGTTTCTGAAGTAGACCACAGCAAATCTTTGAACAGAGTTCCAAAACAAGGACTGCTTGGGTGATAAAACTCCCTCCTCCCCCTTCCTTTGCCATTCCTCCTTCTCCACAGTGTTTAATATTCCTTGCAATGACAGATTTCTCTTTTTATCCGCTCCACGTTCTGGCCAATTATTTAATCTCAGAACAAGTGGCAATTATTTCCTGCCCAGCTGTCTGAAGGCAACGGCCTTGCTGCAGAGACCAGGAGAGGAATACCAGAGCATTCTTCAGGCCTGGACTCCTCCTCACCCAGGAGTTCTTGTATAAGAACAGGGTGGGGGTGGTTCACCCACATCCTTTCCTTGAGTGTCTTTCCTGTTGTCCCATCTCTTGGAGTGTGGTAGAGTCTCCTTCTTTGGAGGTTTTTAAACAGACTCTGAATGGTGTGCTTTGATTGGGTATTCCTGCAGGGCAGGGGTTTGGACTAGATGGCCTTTGTGGTCTCTTTCAACTCTGGGCCCATCTACACGAGGGGAAACACTCAAAGTACCTCATAGTATTGACATCTCACAGCAGCAGTGACATGTCTAAATGGGTTTTCTGGCCTCGGAAGCCCCCATAAGGTTCGCATTCCTGATGTTTAGCCATGAGTTTTTTACTCACATTAGTTCTTCACCACCACCAGGGTGTTTTTTTTTTTTTTCCATCCCAAGGCATGCTGGTGCGATAGAGTGATTTTCCAGTTTTATAGGACAGCATCCTGTTCTATTGCCTTAGTGAGTGATTGCTAAGGAGAAAATCCAACACGGTGGCATGCCCTGCTAGCAAGCCCCACCCCTGCTCTTACCCAGTCAATCAGCTTTGTGCTTCCCTTTGAATTTTTTGTTTTCTGATAAGTCCAAACAAGCAAGAATGTACGGAAAAATCTGTGAAGGCTTTTACCACATTATTTTTGCCATTTTGGGCGCCCCTTCTTCCAAGTAGTGTGGATTGGCACTGGGTCCCATTTAGACAGGCAAGATTCCCAGCAAATTCTGTGAGGGGTATTTTCACCATTTAGATGGGCCCTCTGTGATTCAATGATTCCACACCTTTTACTTTGAAGCAACACTGCAGAGTACTGTAAATGCTACAATACTATAAACACAAATTGGTAATACTACAGACCTGATGGGGAGGTGGCAGGCTGACCTATATACACCCACCTTTTGAAGGTTCACAAGAGATCCCTGTGATCCATCCCCCATCCAATTTAATTGAGTTCCCTTTCACACTATGTGGTTATAGCACTTTGATACCACTTTAACTGCCACAGCTACATCCTATGGAATCCTGGGGTTTGTACTTTCATAAGGCACCAGAGTGCTCTGGCTGAGGTTTCTGAGTACCTCACAAAACTGCAAACCCCAGGATTCCATAGGATGTTGCTACAGTAGTTAAGGTGGAATCACAGTGCTAAAATTGTGTAGTGTGAAAGAGACCAGAGTCATAAGAAAAGGGAAGTGAGAAGAAGCATGTGGTCTTTTGTGACTAATGTAGGATGCATACTTCAGCAGTGACAGGGGCTACATCTTACTCCCATCTTTCAAACATGGTTATGATTTGAAGCAGTAGAATCAACTTTGTATATTCAGGTGGCAACTAAATTACTCTTTATGTTTTAGGTGTACCAACAGCAGATGAGGTAAACCTGGATATGGACAGTACCACTTCAGATTGAGAAGTAGAGGCTGATATGGTAGTAGGAAGGTGGATATGATGATGATGATGATGACAACACTGGAAGTTCTTGTTATTAGTGAACAACCTCAAAAAGCATGCAGCTACAGAGCACAAACTGTAAACAGGCAAATAAGAAGACAGGTCCAGTACTCTTAACCATTGTACCAGTTCTGGCAGTTTTCATCTCAGTGAAGAGTGGATCTTTTAAAAAGCTAATGGTTCTTAATTGCCCATTCAAGAGTGAACTGCACTGAGACAGTATGCAGTACAACTGGGATAGCTCACAATATTGTTATGGGGAAATCCATCCCTCTGTCATTGCTGCCCCCCACCCTTCATACATGTGAAGCACAGGGAAGCCTGGAAAAGGGGTGGTGATGGCAGATAACAATCACCATCCCTTCAAATTTAAACAACAGCAATAACCTTCAACACTTCAGACCTGTGAGTCATGGCTCTAATAAACCACTGCTTCCTGGGCATATCCTTCCTTACCCACCCTATACACATGCCAGGAAAGACCAACAAAGAGAGAACTCATTGGGCATTGATACTAGTAGAAGGTACTCTGAGGACCTTCTAGAAGTGGCAACCACTCCCCACACCCAACCCCACTGGCCTTTAAATAAATATTACATTGCTTCCAGAGGTTTTAAAGCTGTTTTCATATGTTTTTATTGTTTCATGTTTTTACTGTACTCTGGCCTTGTTGACTTGTCTGGAAAGGTGATATAAAAATATACCATAAGTAAATGAGAAGGGTGCCAAAGGGAGGGCAAGGAAACTGATGCGGATTGCTGACAGTTGGGGACAGAAACAAGGAGACACTCTGCACTTTCCAGATGTGGTACCCAATCCTCCACCCCACATGCCTTCTTTTTGCAGTAGAAAGATGCATGCTTGCCCACATGTGTCCTAGTTTTCACTTGTGGAATACTGAAAAGTTTGAAAATATCTTGGCCTGGTCCTGTGTGTGTATGTGTGTGTTTCATCTTTGCCTGTCTCCCTTTCCAGACCTAGATGTACTGTAGTATTGTTCCTCTTGGTCCATGGATCCCAGCTTAAGCAACCAAAACCTCAGGAGATGGCAACACCCCCAGCACTATCTGCCTAGGCGTTACAACAATTTTCAGTTTATTCATGGTACAGTCAGCCCTCTGTATCCACAGATTCTGCATCCACGGATTCAACCAGACATGGTTTGAAAATATATATATTTTAAAAATCCAAAAAGCAAACCTTGATTTTACCATTTTAATGTAAGGGATTCCATTTTACTACTGCATTGTATATAACAGGACTTGAGCATCCACGGATTTTGGTATCCTTGGGGGGTTGTTGGGTGAATCCTGGAACCAAACCCCAGCAGAAACTGAAAGCCCACTGTATTCTAAAATGCAGTTAAATGCATGGCATAGAATAGGACAGAATTAACATAAGGGTGGTGGGACTGATTATTTACTGGGTTTCAACGGCCCTTGACAAGGAAATGGAAAGGGGCAAGTCCTCAGGACTCCCCCTGGTATGTATATGCACTTTCAAGTCATCTGTCCACTTATGGTGACCCCATGAATTTCATAGGGTTTTCTTAGGCAAGGAACACTCAGAAGTGGTTTTGCCAGTAGAGGGAGATGATCATAGAAACACTTTTTCAGCTTTAAGCTTTCCAGTTTGAAGAATGATGAGATTGCAGTGCCACCTGTTGGGCATGCTGAATTTCTCTCTCTCTCTGGCTTTTCTTCGCAAACGAAGATTCAGGAATGACTCATCCCGCGCTTTCTGCAAGCGCGCTGATGACTAAAAAGGCCAATCCGAGATAAACAAGTCCGGTTGCAAAAAGCACAGCAGAAGGTCTCCTTGGGTGATGTTTTTGGGTTGTGATTCTTTCTGTGTTGTCGTTTCTCTTCAAGACTTGTTCGTCGTGAGTTCTCAAATAAGGCTGCAGCATTGTGGATAGTGCGTCTCCATGCCTCCCGATGTGAGGCCAGGGCAGACCACTGTTGGTGATCAATTTGGCCAAGCCTGAGATGTTGTTTCAGGGAGTCTTTGTATCGCTTTTTTGGAGCGCCCCTCTTACGCTGACAGAAGTTCTTTACCAGCTGTTTTCACAAGCATAACATATATCATGAAGACAAGGGAGGCACTATGAGCTTTGCAAAACCTTTAACCTGTTTGGATTACAGAAATAGTTCCATTCACGCAGAACAAAGCAATGCAGAGCAATCCTAAGACATTTTGCTACCTGAGGCAAGGGGCAAGATGGCCACCCCTCCCACTGTCTCATTCCATGTACAGAATCGGTCTAGACTGCAACAGAAACAAGGATGGTATTATGTGTGTATGAACCTTCAAGTTCCCTGTCCACTTATGGTGATCCCATGGTGGCCTGTTTGGTGCATTGTGCTTGGCACATGGCATGCATATGTGTGGGAGAATTGTGGAGGTTGTTGAGCAAATCCTTGTTTTTCGCATTTGCATGATTGCAAGCAGGGCCGGTTTAAGTCACTGGCAATTTCAGCATCCGCAGGGGCCCCATCATTGTGGGGGCCCCCATAGTAGTAACCCTCCTCCTGCAAAAACATTATTAGTAATAATCTGAATATCCTGAATATCCATCATTGTGGGGGGCATAGTAGTAAACCTCTTCCTGCAAAATATTATTAGTAATAATCTGCAAGCAGGGATCACCAGCATTGAGGCCATGATATTGAGAACACAGCTGTGCTGGGCAGGGCATGTTTCTAGGATGGAGGACCATCACCTCCCAAAAATAGTGGCTGGCTGGCTTTTCTTCGGAAACGAAGATACAGGAAGGACTCATCCCGCGCTTTCTGCGAGTTCACCATAGAGTAGTATTTTTGGGAGGCGATGGTCCTCCATCCTAGAAACGTGCCCTGCCCAGCGCAGCTGCGTTCTCAATATCATGGCCTCAATGCTGGCCATCCCTGCTTGCTCAAGGACAGCAACATTCGTCACATAGTCAGTCCAGTGTATATTTAGGATTGTGCGTAGACAGCGCTGATGAAACCGCTCGAGGAGTCGTAGGTGGTGGCGATAGGTGACCCATGTTTCAGATCCATAAAGGAGGATAGACAGTACGATGGCTCTATACACACTGATTTTTGTCCTTTGCCTCAGGTGTTTATTGCTCCAGACTCTTTTGTGAAGTCTTCCAAATGCACTATATGCCTTTGCTAATCTGTGATCGATCTCTTTGTCAATCTTGGCATCTGAGGAGATGATGCTTCCCAGGTAGGTGAACTGCTGAACGGACTTGAGCACAGATTTGCCGACAGCAATGTGGGGATGGTGGTGTTTGTCCTGTGGTGCAGGCTGGTAAAGAACTTCTGTTTTCTTCAGGTTGACTTCTAGCCCAAATAGTACTCTACGATGAACTCTTCACGGGTCAGAGTAAGAGGGGCGCTCCAAAAAAGCGATACAAGGACTCCCTGAAACAACACCTCAGGCTTGGCCAAATTGATCACCAACAATGGTCCTCCCTGGCCTCATGTCAGGAGGCAAGGAGACCACTATCCACAATGCTGCAGCCTTATTTGAGAACTCATACCGAACAAGTCTTGAAGAGAAACGACAACACAGAAAGAATCACAACCCGGAAACATCACCCAAGGAGACCTTCTGCTGTGCTTTTCTGCAACCAGACTTGTTTTTCTGCAACCAGACTTTTTAGTCATCAGCGCTCTTGCAGAAAGCACAGGATGAGTCCTTCCTGAATCTTCGTTTGCAAAGAAAAGCCAGAGAGAGAGATCCTGTACTGTGAATAGCTTAGGTTGAGTTAGGTTACATTGACCTGAGATAAATATATGGGGCCCAAAAAATAAAGCATTGCAGGGGCCCCCAAAATGCCTTAAACCGGTCCTGATTGCAACATTGTTCTAGTAGTTCGTCCTAGTGGTTGGGGTTAATGTTGCTGCTTCTCCTTATTACCCCTGTTTCTTTCTCTGCTTATCTTGGAGTCTGTGAGAGGCCTGACATCATTCAGCTGCACTGCTGGAGGAGCTCAGCTAAGGCGTCCATTGGGGTATTTGACTTCAGTGCTGCAACACTACAATCTTGCTCTTGTGCATAATTACTTTGGGCCATGCCCAGCTTCTCACATGCTAATGAAGGAATGCACAACTGTTTTGGACTGCAAGGGGCAGATCCAATGTCTGTGTGGGAGATATTGTGTGTGTGCATGCACGTGCACCCGCGTGCACTCACACACATAATTCAAAGACATTGCTGTGTAAGCCTGGGTTAGTATGCAAAGGGATATTGTAGTATCTTTGAGACTAACTTGAGAGATGCAGTAGTCAGTCTGTGAAAGCTTATGCTACCAACATCTTAATTAGTCTCACAGGTGCTACAATATCCCTTTGTGGGTGTGTGTGCAATCACACACATTCATGCATAAATGCTTGTATTCTCTGCCATGCACACACACATACATTTCAGAGCCCAAGTGTGGGCAGATTTAAATCCCCCCTCCCTACTGGGTGAGATGTAGGAATTTCAAGGGAGTGGTGGAGGCACCAGCTTCTCTCATCTTCACCAGTGATTTCCAGTGATATTTCCATTTTCCTACTGATGCTAGGGGTAGAGAAAGAGTGACCTCAGAAGCCAGGTAACAGCATCCCCCATCCATAGCTCAGCTACTTTGTTAGGTGGCAGGAAAAAGGTGGGGGGTTCCCTTCAGCTTTGGGGGCTACAAAGGAATGTCCAAGGGGCATGTGCCAGCCACAGTACACGGCCACAGGTTGTGCACCCCTCTGCTATGGCACAATACCATCTCATTTATGGCAAAGCAATGCAAAAGCACCTCCTGTGTCTTACAGTGTCTCTCTCCAAGCAAGCATCAGTGTTGGTTATGTGGAAATTTTCTGGCATGCTTCTGCCTATTTTATAAGTATGCATGGCAGTACCCTCCTTTTGCCAATAACAATGACTTTCCATGTCCTATTTGCTTTATCCAATTAATTATTCTCACAGTGCCCCTGCTCCAGGCCTCCCAGGTATGGATGCATCATCACGAAGCAGCTTTCTTCTGGCAGGGTCATCCACTGTCTGGATCTTTCTGTCTTCTCCCTCCCTCCTCACCCCATCCTCCACAAATGAGAAAATAAGATCTGCTGTTTACTGCCATCTTCCACAAATCCTTTCTTTTGGACAAGTGCACAGCAATGCTACTGGTTACAAAATAGATTGGAAAGCAGCCAAGGACATGGAGTGCTAAGTTAAGTGGCAGGCAAGGACAAGGTCTGAGCTGAGGCTGGCGTGGTGCTGGAGGGAAGGGGCCACTCTCATCCTCACCCTTATCTCATCCTACTAAGTTCTGAGGTCATCCTACAGAAAGCCAAAGGTTTTAAGCAGTATTGGAACACCTCTGTATCCTTGTGGCTTCCCTGAGAGAATCCAGGATATCCTAGACATAAGGCATTTTTGAACAGAAAAGATGAAGAAATAGAGCACCAAGCGGGAACTTTAGGAGCTCTGTTGTCCTGTAACACAGGCATGTAATGGGGCAAGGGATGTCTATGGAAGCACTACCACCCCCATTTTCTTCCAGTATTCCAGACCCCAAAATTTTACCAGTTAAACTTACTCTTTTTTCAACAAAGATGACACCTGGTTCCAACAAATGCTGTTTTGAGACCCCAAAGGTGTACCCCTTTCAGATAACATTAAATTGGGCAATCACTATCTCTGGAGTCTTCTAGGAGTACATTTGTCCATTCTGAGGTTGCTGGGCTTTTTTTAAGCAATGGGAAGCTCTGTGGGCCAGGTGTGTGGCATAGGGGTCATATAGTTCCCATCCCTGTCCTGTGAGATGGAGCACACACCTCACTAATGCATATGCTTCCAGAAATGTGAAATTCACTTTCCCTTTGGGATATTTTTCTGTTTTGACTTCCATGGGATTTAAGCAGACTCATCATAAGGAGGAGCACAACATCCATGCCATACCCAGCAGTAAGTACCGCTGAGTTCATTGGGATTTGCTCCAAGGTGAATCTATATATAGCGGTGGTGAAGAATTCATTTGGGTTATAAAACTAGATACTCACCCCCTCCTCCCTGGCAGACCTCCAAGGGGGAGGGATGCTGTCAATGGGTGTGGCCATGCCTCTGATGTCATCAACACCTCAGCTGAAGTGTCAGGGAGGAGCCTTTCCATCCAGCACTTGGGCTGGGAACCTCTGTTCTGTTCTTTCTCCTGCACATGGAGAAAGAGGAGCAAATGGAGGCTGGGAGCACCTGGCTTCCTAGCTCATGATGCTTTCCTGCCCCATCACTGATGAGAGATATGAGTGAGGATTCCTCTCCCCTTCTTCTTGTATCCTAGAGTGGGCAGGGCTTGTGTGAGAAAGAAGGGCTTGGAGAAAGGACAGGGATGTCCTGAGATTCAGCCACTCCTTGGGCTGGATTAGCCTTGCAAGATGGAGGCATATGTACTGGATTGTGTACAGCAGCTTTCATCAACCTGCTGTCCTCCAGATGTGTTGGATTACAACTTGCAGAATCAGAATCAGCTCAACCAATGGTGGACATGAGATTTAGAAAGATTGGTGTGTGGGATTGTGGCCTTGACCCATAAGCAATGAATGGATGGATATCCTGGCTGTAATCCCCTTGGCGCACTAGGCTGGCATAACTTGGTCAATGACAACAATGGCAGCAGGAGGAGAAAAGGCCTCAAGCACAGTGGCCATGAATGGAGTCAAGCCTTGGAGAACTGGGCTGCTCGGGGTTAGCGGACTGTGTCTCTCTTTCCTTGCTACTATTGCATGATCCTGGGAAAAGGGCAACCACTCAGGTAGCACTCCAACAGGATTCTGGCCCTTGGCTCCAAGGAATCTCTTTGGAGTTGAGATTGTCAATGAAAGTGATCATTTTGTGCCCCCCAAAAATCGTTGCTAGATAAAGTGCCCTTTGCCTCAAAAATCTGCACATTTGCAAGCATGACTATAAGATCACTTAATGGAAGTACTGTACTGTACTTTAATACTGGAATATAACAATCATTTGGGGGGGGTGAGTCAGTAGTTTGTGTAGTTTAGTTTATGTGGTAAGTTTTGCTGTGTGTTTTTTTGTTTTTGTTTGTATATTTCTATGTATTAAAAATTAAGTATGTTATTTGTTCTTTATATGTGTGTTAATAAAATATATATACATTTTTTTAAAAAAAGAAATTGCCACATTTGCAAGGTTTGCCAGTATGTTTCAGAAAAATATAATACAATCCTCCCCCAAAGCATCCATATATCTTAAAAATGCAGACAGCTATAATGGAAAACTATGCATGATCATGTTTTAGTTAATGAAAAGAAAGTGTACAAAACTGCATACAAGTTTACATGTGGGAAGAAACAACAGTCTTTCAATATGATGTAAAGAAGTATGGAATGAGAATGCAAGTAGGAGCCCGAGAAGCACAATGAAATCAAGACAGAAAATCTTCCATATCCTTAATATCGTTCTTTGGGCTTTGGAAGTGGTGAGTGAGATGGAAATGTACAAAAAAGAGCAAATCAAGTTTGAGATTAAATGAGATTAAATGAAATACACGCAAAGTTTATTTCCAGCTAAGGTTTGACTATGAAAAAAAGCCATCGTCTAACCCACCAGTAAAGCTGAATCTTGATCAATGGTGCAAATCCACACATCCATCCATATGGACCTATTGTAAAGCTGAAGCAAGCCTTTGTACAAGTTCAAATTTAGCTGCTGAAAATAAAATTAAGCCAATATTTTGATTAACATTTATTTATTTATTTTATTCATTTATATCTTGCCTTTCTCCCAATAACGGGACTCAAGGTGGCTAACAACATCTTTTAAAAGAACATAGATTAAAACTACAGTATACAATGTTATTAATAAAAGTATAAATACAAGAGTCATGTAAAAAGTGATTAAACAATTTATAAAGTTAAAACATTAAAATTCATTAAAAGACCATTTACAAACCATAAAAACACACACAGCAAAGCATTAAGAGCCCAACCCTAGTCAGTTTATAAAAGCCCGATGGCACAAAAATATTTTGACCTGCCAACAAAAGGAGTACAAGGACAGGGTCATCTTGGCCTCTCTAGGGAGGGAGTATGAAAGCCTGGGAGCAGCCACAGAGAGAAGGCCTCTCCCTTGTTACCAACAAATGAGCCTGAGAAGGTGGTAAGACAGAGGGAAAGGCCTCTTCAGATGATCTAAGAGCTCTACTGGGCTAATAAAGGGAGATACGGTCCTTGAAATAACCTGGACTCAAGCCATATGAGGCTTTATTGGTCAAAGCCAGCATTTTGAATTGTGCTGGGAAACAGACTGGCAGCCAGTGGAACTGTCACAACAAGGGAGTTGTGTGTTCCCTGTAGCCAGCCCAAGTTAAAAACCTGGCTGCAGCTCTTTGAGCTGGCTGAAGTTTCTGAGGCATGTAGAGCCCATTACAGTAATCCAAACAGGATATAACTAAGGCATGTACTATCATGGCCAGATCCAATTTCTCCAGGAATGGGTGCAATTGGTGCACAAGATTTAACTGTGCAACTGCACTCCCGGTCACTGCTGAAACCTGGGCCTCCAGTCTCACAGTTGAATCCAGGAGTACTCCCAAACTGTGAACCTGTATTTTCAAGGGGAGTGTAATCTCACCTAACACAGGCTGAATCCCTATTCCCAGATCTGTTTTATGACTGACCAGGAGCACCTCTGTCTTGTCTGGATTAAGCTTCAATTAGTTTGCTCTCATCCAGTCCACTACAGCTGCCAGGCACCGATTTAGCACAATACCAGCTTCCTTGGAATTAAGACGGAAAGGAGTAATAGAGCTTTATTTTATTTAAAATAAAATAATAATAAGTAAATTTATTATTTCTAATGATAGTTTTCATAAGGCTTGTGTCTATAAATCTATGGGAGCAAATAGTATCAACTTGGAGGGAAATCAGTGATGGCTGGTGGTGGCCACATGGAGGGCAGAGAACCTATTCCAGGTTTTGTCAGGCTTTAAAGGGGTTATCCATTGTGCTGAATCTGTTCAGGAAAGAGGTTCAGCACTGTGGAGAGCTCCTTTAAAGCCAACAATAAAACTTGGAATGATTCAGCACCCTTCCAACCTGGGAGCTACCAGCCACCACTGGGCAAAATGGTATTTTATAGTTTTTCTTTTTAAAAGATAAAATCTAAATCCAAAAGATACCTTCACTGAAAATATCACTAAAAATCATTAGCAAGACCACTTGAGTTAGAATATTAGAAACTACCTTAGATCAGCTTATTGGTCCGTTTAGGCCCAATGTTGTCTACTTTGGTAGGCAGGAACTCTCTGGGATCTTTGCTTCACTTGTTTCCATGGTGGGAGATACTGAAGACTGAATCTGGGATGGACCTTCTGCATACCAGGCAGGTGTTCTGTTGCTGAGCTATGATGGTTTTCGATCCAACATGTGTTTCAGCTACATTCTGTTATGCCATCATTGAACAGAAAGATAGCCTAGTCCAAGGCCTGGGAACCTGTGGACCTCAACCTGTTCATTCCCACCAGCTCTCATCATGCACCTCAACTAGGATGATCAATCATTAGGAAGGGAAAAAGGGAACTGCAGACCAACATGGTGGGGAGGGAGGCCAAATATTCCCCACTCCGGCTTAGCCCAGTCATTCCTTCTAGGCCAGCTTCTGTTTCTGAGGGCAAGCTTAATTCCCCTGGAAACTTATAAGGATGGTGTGAAAGCAGTGGCCTAGAATGTAGGGTTAGTCCTCTCTGCAAGAGGTAGCTTCTATTAAACTGGAGTAGGGAAGGTGTGTGGTCCACACACCTCTTTTATGTTCCCCAATCCCTTCAGGAAACACCCTAAAGCTGGCTAGAGCTGGTGGGATTGCAGTCCAACAACAACTGGAGGTTTGCATAATAGTTTAAGTGAGACTCAGACCCATACGCTCAAACTGTCCTGGTTTCGCCGGAGCAGTTCCAATTAATCCTCTGCTGTATTATTTCTTCAGATGCTTCTAAAATGTCCCAGTTTCTTTCTCTCTTCCTCCCACTGTCCTCCTTTGTCCACAGATTACTTCAATTGCTGCAAATTGAGTTCAAAGGGCAAAAATAGTTTGCAGTCACCTTAACTCAGCAGGTGGAGGAGAGGAGAGGTAGGACAGAATCTTGCCCTTCCCTGTAGGCTCAGGGAAAAGCAAACTGGTACAAACTCTTCTAGCTTGCATCTTCTTCCTCATTCATAACTTTTGCCATCATGACCACACTCTGACATGTTGCTTGGAGACATATGTCCCAGTTTTCATCTGTGAAATGTTTTTGGGCACAAACACCCCCTTCCCCCACATGATTCAGTGTTCTCTTCCCATTCTAGCTTCATGCTGAGGAGAAATATGGGAGCTGAAGAGTATATCTTTGGAATTCATCATCCAGTGCTAACAATATTAGAGCAGAAACAAAAGAAAGGAACCAGACCATGAACCACTTCAGACTACCTACCCCTTCAAACTGCAGTTCTCTGGGAAGGGAGTGCTAGTCATATTTTCAAATGCTCCCCTACATTGGAGATAGGAACCATGTACCCTCCAGGTGTGGTTTACACTGGAACTCCTAACATTCCTCTCCTTTGGCTATGCTGGCTAGGGCTGATGGAAGTTGAAATCACTTCCACCCCATGGATATCAAAAACATGTTCACATAGAAAAATCAGCACCCAGGGTAACCACTTGACCTAGAATTTTTCTCCCTAAAAATGTGCTTGTTATAAAAATGTACAGGAAGGTTTCTAAATTTGTGGGAAGGGAACCTCAAGAAATGAAAGCATTCCTGGTCTTCTGTCTGAAATGATATTTTTTTTCCCTCAAGACTGTTAAACTCATTCTGTTTTCTATGTAGAACAGACTTCAGTCACTTCATGCTTTTCATAAAATCTGTGACTTCAGATTTTAAAACTGGCTGTTTGGATATATGCCCAATAGCTTTTCTAATCACTGTATATCTTGATCATACCAACGATACCAAAGAGCAGCGCTACTACAACTCCTAAGCCTCTATGGCAGATATCTAGACTAATGAAAAAAAAGTTACTTGCTTTTACTAATCCTTAGTTTTGCTTTCTAACTGTAATTTAAATTCACTTGCAGATTGCATATGCTTTGCATGTCTACATTTTCTCTTCTTATAAGTATTTTGTTTCAAAGTTTTTTTAAAAAAAATATGTGTGTAGTATCTTGAAAAATATCCCAATTAATGTAAAGCACTAGGAGATAGCAGTACTGCTGTCTTGGGCATAGTAAAAGAGCTTATTATTTGTGTTTGATGTAATATTCTTTCAGCTGTAAGGAAGCCATGATATTCTCAATAAACTTAACAGTGCAATATTATATACGTCCACTCAGAAGTACGTCCTATTGAGCTCAGTGGGATTTACTCACTGATAAGTGACCTCCTATATTCATACACCTGAGAATCAGCCGCACTGAACTTAATGGGTCTTATTTTTGAGTCAAACTTAATTGTAATTTAATTTTAATTACTTGTGGAGAGGGGAAAGGCGTTTTTGTATTATATATTATGAAAAATTAATTACACATTACAGTACAGTAAACAAAAAACAACGCAAAAGAAGTGACCCAGACGCTCTGCTTTCAGAAAGAAGAAATGTAAATGTTCGTAGGCACTAGGGGGCAGCTTGATTTCTTTGGATTTGAAGGGGCGGAGTTACGGCCCAGTAGATAGTGAAGTGTAGGTCGGATATGAAGTGCGGGAAGGAGCCTTTGATTTGGCACGGAGAGGGAGGAATAGAGAGGAAACATACTGTGGAGAGTGATGGACCTGGAGAAAGCAACCAAGGAACTGATTCTTGAGGGTCTTCAGGCAGGGAAAGGCATTATTGGACTGTAACACCCAGAATCCCCAGCCAGCATGGTCAGTTACCATGTTGGCTGAGGATTCTGGGAATTCATCCTATTCTCTAGCTCTGCAGTTTATCTGCGCTTATAGTAGTGCCATATTTGCATTTTGGCAGTTGCACTTTATTGTTATGTATTTGCACTTTTTACATTATTGTGTCAGCAAGATGAACGACTTACAGGTTAGCACTGCACTCACTTAACTGGTGTAAGATGTGGCACTCCAGTAGAGCCTTTTGATCTAGCAGGGCAGGTAGTGAAGAAAAAACAGTATAGACTGAAGGATAAAATGCAAAAGAGAGTAGAGTATTTTGTAGTTGCTTCTTGAAGTCAGTTAGCATCTTGGACAGTAGAGGGCAACAAGCAGAAATAGGAATTCAAGACATTAAAGAAGCCAGAGATTTTAGGAGGCAAGAGTAGAGATGTAAAATTTCCAGAAATGTTGAAGCCATGGGGGGGGGGGACGTTTTTTCTGGGAGGGGGGGTTCAGAAAAAAATGACATTTTTGGAAAAATTGAAAAAAATGCAACATTAGCACTTTTTACAGATTGAAACTCACTATTATGTTCCTTACTTTAGGAACATAAAATATGACTATATACAATTTGATTTGGCATAAAATTATCACAATTGGTATATTAAAAATATGGTGTATTCAAACAATTATTACAAATGGAATTTAGTTTTATTTATTTTTATTTTTATTTTTAACAAATGGAGAAACAATCTTGTATTGGAGAGTTCAATTTGTAACCTAGGACTTGCTTGTCCTCAGTGCACAAAAATAAGAATACTGTAATCTGATACTGTACATAGTTTTTAGAAATGATTTGGAGAATATATGAACACCTTCTCTTAAAGATTTGATTCATCATGCTAAAAATAAAACATTCCATAATCAATTTTCTTCCTTTTTTTTTCTTTTTTTAAAATTTTTCAGAAAAAACCCAAAAAAGGCTGTAGGAAAAAATGAAAAAAAATTCTTAAATTTTCCAGGTTTTTTTCCAGGGCTTCACATCTATAGGCAAGAGAAGAGAAAATTAACCTCTAAAACTGTATCTGTGTTACAGTATGGGCCAGGATTGGGGAATGTGTAGCTTTCTAGACCTTGTTGGACTGCGACTCCCATTAGCACTACCCAGCATAGTCAATGATGAGGGATCATGGCAGCTGCAGTCCAGAAACTTCTGGATGGCCTCACATTCTCTGTATCTGACGACTTCCTCTGTATGATTATTGGAATACATCACCATTTAAGAGCCTGGGGTTGTGGTGGTATTGAGGGTATTCATGAACCTTACAGACTCTACCACCTAACCACCCACCCCATTTTAGCCCCAAGTAAGACCAGAGCTTGGAAAAGTTATTTGTTTGACTGCAACTCCCAGAATCTACCCAACCACCAACTAATTCACCCAAGCCCCCTCCTCAATAAGGCTGGATGCACCTTTATCAAACAGTTGAATGGGATGGGTACACTCAGTCAAGATTATTGGTTTAAAAGCCATTAGACAGCAGAAGGGCCAAGTGATGACTGGAGCTAAGTGACTGAGTCTCATACAAGAAGTTTTATGGGCCACTCTGAGCTCATGCACATGTGATGTCTGTGGGTGACTTTACATGCCAGGTGGGAATGGAGGAAGATAAGGGGTAAAGGACTTTCCTCACTTGTTTGTTGATTGTTACATTTTTATCCTGTCTTTCTTCCATTGTACTCATGAAAATGTACACGGATCTTCTCCAACTTTATCTTCACAATGATCTAGTAAGGTCAGTCAGGTTCAAAGAGAGCATTTGGCCCAAAGACACCCAGTAGGTGCCTTGGTTTATGGGGGACTGGAACCAGGAACTCCCAAGTTTTAGACCAACATTTTAACCATTGCATGGCACTGGCTCTCTAGAAAACACTTCTGGTCCCTTAGGTTCCTGAAATGGATGAGCTCTCTTTCAGGGAAGACACATATTTCTCCTTTGTATGAGACACAGAAAGCATGGCAACATGATGCAATATCTACTCTTCCTATCTCCTTCTGGCTTCTAGGACAGAGATAGGAATCCCATGGATCTCTAGATGTCATTTGTCTGCAGCTCCCAGCATTCTTTCTCATTATCTATGCTGGCTACAGTTGCTGGGAGGTGCAATCCAACAACATCTGGAGAGCCACACAATTCCCACTCTTGCTCTACAGCTTGTAAAAGTTGTTTTGGACAGCATTTCCCAGAATCCCCATCACTGACAGGAGAGGTGTAGTCCCCCCTCCCCGAGAGCAACTCCCAGCTTCTATGTTAGGCGCAAAGAGTTTCACAGACTCAAGCCTGTGAAATGCAGGAGGCACTGAAGAAGCCAATACTCATGAGAGAGCTAGATCCTTGGTCATCAAGTTTAGGAATCCCATCCATTTCATCCTCAGGGGGTGCTGAGAGTTCCAGTCTCTGTACCAACCCATGCTTTCCCCTTATTCCAGGCCTTGGCCTCCAAGACTGGATGCATGGGAAGCCAGTAGTAGGTGTTGCCTTGGATCAGTATAAACCTGGGCCTGAATGGCATGCTAGCTGCCACCCGGAGGAATAGAACAGTTGCCTTCTCATCATTCCCTTTGCTCCCTTTTCTGCAAGCTGCCCTTAGTATGCATCAGTGGCTCCTAGCACCAGTGCTGAGCCCCTGGGGGGAAACACAAAAATAGCTCTCTCTAGGCTCTGCAGAGCAATTTGCAGTTGCTGCTTCTCTCCAGTCTGCAAGTACAAGACAGGAAAATGGTTTCCGGCCTCAGGTAGGAAAATGGTTCCAGTGTAGGCTTTGGGGAGCCCCATTGGCCAAGATTCTTTTGCTCCTCCACAAGTGGCATACCAAGCATATTTGACACCAGGTGTGGATAACGTTTTTTAACACCCCCTCATCTACAACAACATTATTTTAAGTAATAATCATGAAATGAAACAAATAGTAATAATGACCAGAAAAGAAATGCAGACAGTGAAATTTTTCTTTGGGGACTGGCAACACTTTAAGGCCCGACAACCATCTGGAACAGAGTGAAAGAGCCCAGAATGCCAACTTTGGACTAAGCCAATCCTACCAAATTTCCCAGCCACACACAACTAGGTAAGACTGATGTATCAGGCCACAAAAATCCCACAGGAACTACCTTCTAGGACTGTTCTGTGCACAATATCTGGATACCACAAAAGAACCCAGTACTGTATTCTGTGAAAGAGTCTGGAATGGCCACTTCCCAAATACCCACCCTCACCAATCATGTAGGATTCTATGGGAATAATAACACTTATTATTATTATTATTATTATTATTATGCCCTGCTCTTCAGCCACAAGGCTATCAGAGCAGCCTACAAATTGTTTTAAGCAATAGCAATTTACACATCTACACTGCATTAAGCAGTTTCCAATGTGTGTTAGCTAATTGCCCCCACAAGCCGGGTACTCATTTTACCGACCTACAAAAGGATGGAAGGCTGAGTGAATCTTGGAGCCCTCTGGAATGATGGAGGAAAGCACATAAATCCTACAGGAACTACCTTCTAGTAGTTCTTTTGGGCATTAGAACAACACTGTCTTTCACAGCCCTCTGGATTTCCCTCCAGCCTGTGCAAATATCGGCTTTTGTGTCTCCTCCTTTCAGTTGCTCTACCTTTCTCATGTAGATTGCAAACTCTCTGGGCAAGAATCACAACACCTTGATGTTCTGTACACCAGTGGTTCTCAAACTTTGGCCCTCTAGATATTTTGGAGCTCAGTTCCCAGAAGCCCCAGTCAACATGGCTGATGGTCAGAAATATTGAGAGCTGAAGTCCAAAACACTTGGAGGGCCAAAGTTTGAGAACCATTGCTGTACACCACGGAGCACCATGTTATACACTGCGTAGAGTTTACTACAGCTATAGAGATGCTAAAGAGCAGCAGCAGAAGTTATGGTGACAGATCCAAACAAGATCTATTGCCAATTGTGAGCTTACTTGTCATCTCTTTTCATCTGACCCAGAAGATATAAAAACCTGAAAGCTAGGCTAGAAAGCTTATGGGTTACCACTTTGTAAAGGCTCTTTCAGCTTAGGGCAGCAGTACTTTGCAACATCTTTCCCCCAAAATACACACTGGGCTTTAGCTGGAAATCCTGCATTGAGCAGGGAGATGGACTCAATGGCCCATGAAGCCCTTTCCAAATCTGTGATTCCTCTAATATCTCAAACATTTTTACAAAATTCCTGAAGGCAGAAAACCACCCCACCCCGGGAATAGGGGGCTAGAAAATATGTCTTCTGTTACAAACTAGAGGCTCCTCTGGAGCAAGGCTACAGTTATGTAGCAGTCTTGGCTAACTGGGTTCACTCCTGATGTGCTCAGTGTGTGTAACTTTTGAGAATTGTCATCAAATACGTCAAGATGGCTCCAGGCTGATGAAGACAGCTATGTATGCTTATCCAAGGACTTTTTCGGACGACAGTTTACAACGCTAGCAGCCTCGTCCCCGTTGCGAGGCTGCAGCGCTGCAGAGCATCCCTTTCGGATGACGCTCTGCCCTGCTGTCCCTCTTGCGGTATTGTTGCGTAACCGCGGGGACGCAGCAGCGTTATATTTGGCATTTTTCTACTCAGTTATATTTGGCATTTTTCTACTCACGAAAGACGCACCAGCGTTCTATTTGGCATTTTTCTACTCACGAAAGTTGATCGTGAGTAGAAAAATGCCAAATATAATGCTGCTGCGTCCCCGCGGTTACGCAACAGTACCGCAAGAGGGACAGCAGGGCAGAGCGTCATCCGAAAGGGACGCTCTGCAGCACTGCAGCCTCGCAACGGGGACGAGGCTGCTAGCGTTGTAAACTGTCGTCCGAAAAAGTCCCAAGAGGAGGCACCCAGTGAACTGAATGAGTCAAAGGATTTTTTCAGACAGGACTTACTGCGCAAGAAGACTCCAGAATAGTTATGACGCTGTCACGCAGCAGGGGGACAACTTCCATGAGTAAAATATGGCGCGGCTGCCTCCAATCATACACGGAAGTGACACGGACAATGCCGAGAGAGGGATAGTGTCATCCGAAATGGACCCCCTGCCACGCTACAGCATCGTAACTATTCCGGAGTCTTCTTGCGCTGTAAGTCCTGTCTGAAAAAGTCCAAAATAACAGAACCAGCTGCATGTGTGCTTGAACAAGGGTGGACAACTTACTCCCCTCCCAAATCTTGTTGACTGCAGGTTCAGTCAGCACTAGACAGCTTAGCTAAGGGTGAGGGATGACGGGAGATGCAGTTCAGTATCTTGTGTGCCACAGGTTGTCCTCTCCTTCTGTTAAAGGAACAGGATACACAGCTTTCTTGCTTGGTTAAATCAGTAAAACTCCATCTGTTGAGCGACCTGGCAAAAGCCAGTCAGTCCCTTCTTTGGGTGCAGAGAAGGATCATGAAGATAATGCAGCATTTTCCTACAGCACTCAAGGGGTAAGGCAGAAGCATGGATCAGATAAGATGGGACAAAGCAGATTCTTAACCTGGGGACCATGGACTCTTAGGCTTCAGGGATTCCATAAACTGGGTGCTATATACATATACTAACTACACCTGGCATAACATACACAGTTATCTACATATATACAATGCTTCGGTATGATTCTATGTTTCTGTTCCCATTCTGCTGATTGGCCACTTAGGAAACATGGCAAGAGTATGATCATTTGACACATTAACATATAACCTTTCACATCAACTATAATGGCTAATTTCATACCGAGAGTCCCTCTGCCACCGCCATGTAACCGTGCATACACACAGACACATAGACACTGCTAGATACCTCCCCCCACTAGACACACACAATGCTAGACACGCACACCCCACACGCACCAGGATGCGAGAGCCCCACCACCACCGTGCAACCATGTGTATACACACACATACCATGCAACACACACACACCATGTGCGCCAGGACATGAGAGCCCCTCTGCTGCCACCACACAACCATGCATACAGACACACCACGGGCACCAGGACATGAGAGCTCCTCTGCCACTGCCATACAATCGCACATATATACACAAACACCACACTAAACACATATACACACCATGCTACACACATACACACAACATGTGCAGCAGGATGCGAGAGCCCCTCTGCCACCGCCATGCAACTGCACATACACACACCACATTATGCACACACACACCAAGCTACACACACCATACTATACACACACCACGCATGTCAGGATGCGAGAGCCCCTCTGCCACCACCATGGAATTGCAGAAATACAGACACCCCATGCTACACACACACCCTACACAACACACACACACTCACACATGGCAGGATGCAAAACCCTCTCCACCGCCATGTTTAAAAAGGGTTTGAAGTTTTCCACGTTTCCACTCCTAGGCCCAAGAGGAATGAACAGCAACAGACAGCACTGAAGGCCCTGGGTGCAGCTATAGACAGCACCCAGGGCCCAAGAGGCCCAAGGGGACAGGCAGCACAGAAAGGCCCCATGCAGCACAGAAAAGCCCCAGACCCCAGGCCACACAGAAAGATCCCAAGCCTCACAGAAAGGCCCCTGGCAGCACAGAAAAGTCCCAGGCAGCACAAAAATTCCCCAGGCAGCACAAAAATTCCCCAGACAGCAAAGAAAGGCCTGAGGTTCCAGACCCCAGACAGCACAGAAAGTCCCCAGGCAGCCCCTCTGCTGCTGCCATGTTTAAAAAAGACTGAAACTTCCACATGTTCCCACCTCCAGTGTGCTGATTGGCTGCCCAACAGAGAGCTTTTATTGGTCGGTAAGTTTCCTAGGCGGCCAATCAGCACACAGGAAATGGCAACATACCCACGAGAAGTATACATTAAGAAGATACACACACACACACACACAATAGCTGTACCCAGCGTAACATACACCATTAAAAAACTCCCCCCAAAAACATCCGGTGGACCTCACAACAACCCTGTAAGGTAGGGCAGTGGATTTTTAAATTCCTCATGCCCCTTCTCATTGTTTCACACTTTCCCCGTAACTGCTGAGAGTGATTTGCTCTGTTTCCCTGCTGCCACCACCATCACCAGTTGACTGCCTGGGTCCCAATCTGGGTGACAAATTGACTGGCAGGAGTGAATTGTGTGGTGGAGAGGGAATTTGCATGTGGGTGGTGATTGGCTGGGTGTGTTTCCTGAGCAACCAATCAGCACACCAGGAAATGCAACATATCCAAGATATATATACAGTCGTCCCTTCACATTCATGGGGGTTAGGATCCACAGACCCCTGCAAATGTGAAAATTCCACGAATAACGACTGCCTTTCCCCTCCCCCGCCAAAGTGACCACAGGGCCTCAGGAGGCCCCATAGTCACTTCCCCCCGCCTCCCCCCTCCCTCCCCAGGCTACCATGGGGACTCCGGAGGCCCTCTGGAGGCACCATGGTTGCCTCCCCAGCCCTCCCCATTCCCTCCCAAGGCCTTCACAGGGCCTCCGGAGGCCCTCCAGAGGCACCATGGTTGCCTCCCCAGCCCTCCCCCCTGCCTCCCAAGGTCTTCACGGGGCCTCCAGAGGGCCTCCAGAGGCACTGTGGTCGCCTCCCCAGCCCATCCCCCTCCCCCCAAGCCCACCATGGGGCCTCTGGAGGCCCTCCAGAGGTGCCGTGGTCACCTCCCCAGCCCTCCCCCTCCCTCCCACGGCCACCACAGGGCCTCCGGAGGCCCTCCAGAGGCTCCATGATTGCCTCACCAGCCCTCCCCACTCCCTCCCAAGGCGCTCACAGGGACTCCCAAGGCCCCCTCGCCACCTTTCCAACCTCCTGCCCGGCCTCCTAAGGTGGCGAGGGAGCCTCGGAAGGCCCCCTCACCCCTCTCCCACCCCTCTGGCCTGCTTCTTCCCCCCCCCCAGAACCGGCCACAGGGCTTCTAAAGTCCAGTCACTGCTTTTGGGAGGGTGGGGGGCGGCCCTCTCAAACCCACGAATACTCAAAACCGTGCATGCTAAATTCGCGAATGTGGAGGGGCAACTGTACATATCGAGTGTGTGTGTGTGTGTGTGTGTATCAGGTTTGGCCAAATTGATCACCAACAATGGTCTGCCCTGGCCTCACATTGGGAGGCATGGAGATGTACTATCCACAATGCTGCAGCCTTATTTGAGAATTCACGCCGAACAAGTCTTGAAGAGAAACAACAATGCAGAAAGAATCACAATCTGGAAACTTCAGCCAAGGAGACCTTCTGCTGTGCTTTTTGCAACCGGACTTGTTTATCGTGGATTGGCCTTTTTAGTCATCAGCGCGCTTGCAGAAAGCGCGGGATGAGTCCTTCCTGAATCTTCGTTTGCGAAGAAAAGCCAGAGAGAGAGAGACATCTATCTATCTATCTATCTATCTATCTATCTATCTATCTAAGGTTCATTCTAAGCATTCATTGCAAACTTTGTTGTTAGATTTTCCTTGTTTTTTTTTTTTCTGGGCTGTGAGGCCATATTCTGGAATAGTTTGTTTCTGACATTTCGCCTGCATCTGTGGCTGGCATCTTCAGGGAATGGCTGGGTAGGAGCCAGAAACTAACCATTCAATTACACAAATTTACATACACTACCCTACAGGAGTTCACAGCATATAAGCTCCACATACACTCCTACCCAGCCATTCTCTGAAGATGCCAGCCACAGATGCAGGTGAAACATCAGAAAGAAACTATTCCAGAATATGGCCTCACAGCCTGGAAAAAAACAAGGAAAATCTATGGATGCTGGCCTTGAAAGTCTTCAACTTCACTTTGTTGTTACTCCAGACTAGCCCATGTCAAGGGAAGCAATTTTCAATGCAGTAAAATGAACTGTGTGCAAAATGTTAAGGGTATAATTTATGGCTGGAATCCTGTTGGTGAATCCCAATTAGAGCAGACCCATTGAATGAATTCTTGAGTGGTGAGTCAGCATGTAATTACATCCCATTGGTTCAATGGGTCTACTCTAATCAGGACTAAAAGGATTCTGGCAAATGTGTATTTTTCTGAGGAGTGTATTTTTCTGAGGATCCACACCTTTCATCTGATTCTCAGAAGAGTTGATGATCTCCAAGAGGCTAAGAATCACTGGGATAAGGAGGGCATCTGATAACAGTTCCAGATAGGGTTGAAATGCAAATAGCATTCTGAGCCTTTTGGCATCTTTGTAAACTAAGAAATTTTTATTGTGGCATAAGGTTTCTTGGACCCAGCAAAGGTCATCCAATGAAATGGGTCCATGAAAGTTGGTGCCATAATAATGCTTATGCCATAAGTCTCTTTATTGTTTTTACTGCAACAGGCTAACAAGTCAATCCCTTTTGAAATCATTCTATAGGTGGCCTTCTCTCTGAATCCACACCACTCCCTGGGCACAGAATCTTTCCATAAAGTCGTTACCCTTTTTCTTGGTAGGGTCTCCTGTGCCTTTGACAGCTACATAATGCTGGATGTCAAGAGATATAACCCTTCACAACAAAGCAGCAGGGATTGGTTCTGGGGAAATCACTGATAGTGAGGGAATGCACCTTCTGTGGAATATAACTGTTAAAAGGTACAGGAGACACTGTCAGGAAAGGACATGGCAACTTTTATAATTTACAAAGTTAGCTGTAGTCCAAGAAAGGGAATAAGTCCAGTTGTTTAAGGTACTGCAAGACTTGTTTGTGTGTCTGACATACACAGTTGGCTCACATCAGTTCAGTTGAAAAGGCAAACAATGTGTTTGGTATGACAGAGCACAAAGGGTATTTCACCCACTATATTTGAACAAGCCAAGGTTTGTCAAGGTGTTAAGCAAGAGTAGAGAACCCGTGGCCTCTCCAGCTGTTGCTGGACAACAACTTCCATCATCCCTGACCCTTAGCTCTGCAGGCTGGAGCGGATGGGAGTTTGAATCTAGCTACCTCTGGCAGGCTATGCATTCCCCATCCCTGAAAAATAAGGAGTTATAGCCAACTCTGGCTATCTAGATGCAAGTGTGCTTGCTTAAGATGACAAATAGTCTCAGATGCTTGTTTGTCACAACCACACTTTATATTTTGCCAACATAGTTTAAAATAGTGGTGCGGAACATGTAGCCCTCTAGATATGTTTGTACTGCAGCTGCTATCAGCCCTAGCCAGCATCACCAGTGTGTGCAAAGATGTCATAGGACTGTTATGTCGTTAAAGAAAAGGAAGATGGAAAAGTACTAAACACTGCAGTATTCCTCAGAAACACATTCCATGTATGTTCCATGTGTGAGAGAGTGAATTTAGCCCTTGTGTTATCTCTGTGAGCAGTCCTTTACCTTTGTGGTTTAAATCCTGGCACTGTCACCTGTCCTTGATTCAAATCTACTTGTGTGTTTTTGTCTTTATAGGAACCTTTGCACATTTACTTAGTAGTAAGTCCCACTGATTTCAGTGGAATTTACTTCCTGACATTAGCATGATTGCAGCCAGCATAGTGGAAAACACCAGTGAAAGGAACTGAGAATTCCAGAAGAGGGAAAACTGCGCTCTGGAGGTATTGGCCTTGTAAATAGCTGTTGGCAAGCTTATGTTGATTCTTATTCTGATTCTTGTACAAAAAAGAGAAAGGCAGGAATTTTTCTCACTCATGTCCTTTCACATTACATAGTTATAGTGCTGCGATTCTACTTTAGCTGCCATGGTTCTATCCTATGGAACACTGGGATTTGTATTTATGCAAATTTATGCACGGTGGGGTATTTAGAATTCTCAGCCAGAGAGCTCCTCTGGTGCCTCTGACCAAACTACAAACCCCAGGATTCCTTAAGATTGAGTCATAGCAGTTAAAGTGGCATCATGGTGCTATAATTGTGTAGTGTGAAAGGACCCTAGTTGTTGGTCATTTCAATGAGTGAGAAATGCAGTGCGGTGTAGTGGTTAGAGTGTTAGATATTGGTTGGACTTGGGATATCCACATTCTAGTCCCCATTGAGACCAAATCCACATTACATAAATAATCTAGTCTGAAACTAGATTATTTGCCACGGCTCCTTCTTATTGAATCCTGGGATTTGTAGTTTTACAAGGTCTTTAGCCTTCTGTGTCAAAGAGTGCTGGTGCCTCACCAAAGTACAAATCCCAGGATTCCATAGGAAGGAGCCATGGCAAATGATCCAGTTTCAAACCGGATTATTTGTATAGTGTGGATTTGGTCTGAATCAGGAAGGAAAGTCATTTGGTGACCTTGAGCCAGACATTCTCTCTCAGCCCTGACCTTCCGAATTGCATTGTTTTGGGATGTGTGCTGTCTTAGACCTATTCTTATTTGGAAGAAAGGGGGATATGCACGTAAGCAATATATAATAATCAATACATTTAGAGTGATCCGGATGAACTTCTTTTATATTAAATGAAGCAAGCAACTCCAGGCTTTTGGTCTAGTAAACATTTGTTCTTGCTATATCCCTTCAAGTTGACTCTAACTTAGGATGACTCTATTCCTTGGTTTTCATGGCAAGGTTTATTCAGAGGAGGCTTGCCATTCATTGCCTTTCACTGATGCTGATAATGTATGTCTTGCCCCAGGTCACTGAGTGGATTTCTTTGGCTGAGAGGGGATTTGAACCCTGCTCTCCCAGAGACCTAGTCCAGCCACTACACCACAATGGCTCCCTAGTAAAAAAATAGCAGGGCTTACTTTCAAAGTGAAGGATCCTCATAACCTACCCTTTACTTTTCCCTGACAGGTCAGTTTTTTCTTTCTCTTGGGATGGAGGGACATCCCATCATATTGATAGCCTAATGTGATACAGTTCAACAACACAGTTTGACCAGCTCAACTGCTGGTTGTGAGGGGAAGCTTGAGAAAAATGGCTGTTGTGTATGCACTGTTATCTGAGGCAACTGACTGTGAATTGAGTAATATTTGCAATGAACCTGCACTGTTTTTTCCAGTCAGAAATCTTGGTCATCTGGTGACACCATGACCTCTCCTTGTCCAAGTGTCTCCTACACCCTCTACCATATAGTACAAATTCCACTGTTCTCTTGTTTTGTTATTTTTTTAATCAAAAGATCTGAGCTGTTCCATCCTGTCTTTTTCAGCCATCAAAGCATGTTAGCAGCTAGTTTAAACCAGTTCAGGAAGTTGTACATTTAGGAGTGTATTCCCTGAATTGCTTAGTAGCATGACCTTTTCATGCACATTCATCACTGACTGCTATATGAATCCATGTAATATATAGCAAAATTAAGTTTTAAACGTATATTTTCTTGGAGCAACATAAGCTATTTAGAAAGTGTGCACAATTTTGATTTTCACCGAAGTCTTCATCAGGTGGGTTTCTGCTATCAAATAAAGATTTTTGTGTATGCCTCCAAGTCAACTTAAGTTGGTCCAACAGAAATTAAAATGGTATTGCCTTTGTACTTAATTTTTCACATAACACATTGTTACCCTAAACACTCAGGGGATGTGAAGACCCAATGGATAGCAATATTTAATTGGGGTAATTTAATATACTCAGCTTGGCAATGCAAGGGGGAGCAATGGCAGGACCTATTGACCTATTTATACTGGTAATAGGGAGGAAACAATAAATAGATAGTACAATAAATGATGTTTATTTGAGAAAAACAATAATAAGAACATTCACAAACACATTCAGACATCAAGCATTCATGCAAGACTAGCAAATAAAGCAGGGAGTATTGGGATAGAGGAATAGCAAAGGGAGTTTCCAGTGGGTGATACAACACCTTTTCCTGTAGAGATGAGATTGCAGAAGAAACCAGCAGAGTAGGGGTCCCAATCTGGAACAACTACACAGTTTGACATGGAGTTAAGAGGAAGATGAACTGTGCACTTGGCTACACAGACAGAGTGTCCACAGGAAGGAGATCTGTGTGCACTTGAGTGGAATTTTGGAAGGATTTTTATAGACAATATTTGCCTTTCTGGGGATGGGATTTAGAGTAGCAGACAATGTTTCTCCGAGTTGCTCAAGGTGAGACAAAGGGCACTCCAGATATGTTAATGGTGTCTTAATGGGTGGATACTTTGCGACTGAAAGAGAGGAAACAACTTCCTTTGTTTGGTTATCAAGTTTGCAGATGACACCGAATTAGGAGGGGTAGCTAAGACCCCAGAGGACAGAATCAGAATTTAAAATGACTTTAACAGATTAGAAAGCTGGGCCAAAACTAACAAAATGAATTTCAACAGGGAGCAATGTAGGATACTACACTTGGGCAGTAAAAATGAAATACACAGATATAGTATGGCTTGATAGCAGTGCATGCAAAAGGGATCTAGGAGTCTTAGTGGACCACAAGCTGAACATGAGTCAGCAGTGTAATGTGTCAACTAAAAAAGTCAATGCAATTCTAGGCTGCATCAATAGGCGTATAGTGTCTAGATCAAGGGAAGTAATAGTACCACCCTATTCTGTTTTGGTCAGACCTCACCTAGAATACTGTGTCCAGTTCTGGACAGCATAGTTCAAGAAGGATATTGACAAGGTGGCGACCAAAATGGTGGGAGGTCTGGAAGCTATGCCCTATAAGGAGCGGCTGAGGGAGCTGGTCATGTTTAGTCTGGAGAAGAGAAGGTTGAGAGGGGACATGATAGCCATGTTTAAATATCTGAAAGAATGTCATACTGAGGATAGAGCAAACTTGTTTTCTGCTGCTCCAGAGACTAGGACATGGAGCTATGGGTTCAAACTACAGGAAAAGAGATTCCACCTAAACATTAGGAATAACTTCCTGACAGTAAGAGCTGTTTGGCAGTGGAATGCACTGCATTGGACTGTGGTGGAGTCTCCTTCCTTGGAGGTTTTTAAGCAGAGGCTGGATGGCCATCTGTCAGGAATGCTTTGATTGGGTACTACTGCATGGCAGGGGGTTGGACTAGATGGCCCTTGTGGTCTCTTCCAACTGTATGATTCTATGGTAAGGTAAACTAATGAGGGTTGTTGACAGGTTTGAGTTTGCCAGCCTTTGCAGATGGGATTAGCCAGGTGTATGCGCCTTCAGTTGCCTTGCAAATTAATATTTCTTTCGAATTTAGATGGCCTCTCTTTAAGTGCATTCCTGACTGAGCAATGTTTGTCTTCGGGTTTCCTAGTTAGGGAATTTCCCAGGTTTATGTTAATGGCCACACTGAGTGGAAGACCACATGTTTACCTAATTATTAAATATTGCCAATTATTAATATAGATATGGGGCTGGGGGTGTCAGGGTAGGTAACAACATATTTTTGTGTCATATTTCTTAAGATGCTATGAATTGGGGGGTGGGGGTGGTTCTGAATTAGTAAGCAATAAACAGATCACTGAGAAATATCCCAGGCAGTGAAATAGAATAATTATTCCCCGCTTCCTTTTTACCATTGTATCAAGTTAATGAGGAAAAGAAATTGTGATTGCCATGTGATGTACAGAGGGGTCATTTTATGACTTGAATTGCTGGAATCCATATTCTTCTTGTTCTAAGAAAGGACTGCAGAATGCACACACACACACACACACGCAGCCACTGCTGGACTTCAGCTCCCATCATTCTTCACCATTGGTAACTTGGGCTGGTGGGAGTTGTAGTCCAACAAGACCCAGAGGGCCACATGTTCCCAAATCATCTTCTAATAAACTGGGCATTGAGCATATTAAGAAATATCCCTTGAGATATGCTGTGAGTACTCATATCAAATGCACAACATGAGCATGGGGGAGTAAAAACCATTAAGAAGCAGAAACATGGGATAAACACCACGGCAGGCCAAAACTTGCTGTAAGATTATGCATGCCCTGGGAGGTCAGCAAATGCCTCTCCCCTGTTGTGCAAAGGCCAAATGTGCAAATGTGCAGCTTCCCAGCCGCAGCTGCCTGTTACGAAATATGTTCTATGGATGTACATTAGGTGCCTTAGATACATGCAAACTAAGTGCATGTGTGCTGGATCTTCTGGCATTGAACTCTCAACTTGGAAGGAAATCTAGCACTCTAAAACTGGGAAAGTCAGCAACCATAGGCAAGGATCTGGAAAGCAGTTACTCAAAACAAGCACTTAAAAACAAGGGGTATAGCTAAAGCTGTCAGTGTCTAAAGTGCTATACATTTTTAACTAGCTCTTCAAGAGGAAGGCAAATGCATATGTGTCTGTATTGTTGTTGTGTACCTTTGAGATGTTTCTGACTTATGGAGACCCTAAGGCAAACCTATCACAGGGTTTTGAGGTGGAGAGTGTGTGACTTGCCCAAGATTACCCAAGGTTTTCATGGCAGAGCAGGGATTTGAACCCTGGTCCAGAGTTGTATTCCAACATTCAAACCACTATGCCGTGCTGTAGCTACAAAGAAAGAAAATGAGGGTGGAGAATAGACTTTTCAAAGTTGTGGGGTGATTTAAATGGGAAAGAAACAGTCTTTGTCAATTGTGAGAGAATTTGGGGGAGGAGCAGGAAGATATCAAGCCATAAAGACATTTGGAATGGAAGCATCTAGTTAAGTGTCAGGAAAGCTCCAAGGCAAGGAATGGCTTGGTTTGGAGGGGGGGTAGTGACAGGAAAGCTGGGACAGTGAAAAGAACCAGGAAGAATCTTAGGTAGGAACAGCTTAAGGAAAAATCAGACAGCGTTGCTGGGAACAGAAAAAGTGAACAACCAGACAGAAAATTGGTTATGGGTGAATTAGAAGAGGGGATGAAAAGAAAGTCAGGGTCCGTCTATACAAGGCAAAACAAAAAACAACAACACCTGGAGTGCCTCACAGTAATGGCATTTCATAGCAGCAGCAACTTGTCTTAAAAGTAGATTTTCCATGGTTTTTTTCCCCATGGGATTCATACTCCAAAATCCTACAAGCATCGATATATTTTGAAGCAATAGTCCATGACTTTGGACCTGAGATGCCACCTATATGTGATAGCCACAGCTAACTTTTCTTTAGGTCTTTCCAGGAGCAGCATTGGTATCTTTAAATTCCTGATTAGATGCAGACTGGGGCTGGATCAGTACAAAGTACCCTAAATGTCTTTAAAGTGTTTTTGCCCCTATAAGCTTCACATGTGAGATGGTGGCTGCAAGTGATTTACTCGCATTTGTACCTACCTCAATTTGCCACTGCTGAACTTTATTTTTTTAAAAAAAAGATGTCTAAGTTGGCAAGAGTGATTTTTCGATTTAACAAGAAAACAAAAAACAAAAAAACCCACCCCATTTTATCACCTTAGCCATTGCTTGCTAAGGTGAAAATCCAACATGGTGGCAGCAGGTGCTTGACCTGTTAGCAAGCCTGGCCCCCTGCGCTTGCCAGGCCAATCAGCTTTGCACTTCCTCATATCAAATCACTTTTCCCAACAAGTAGGAATGCACGTTCCCCTCGCTGTTTTTAAAAATACTACAGCAAAAGCAGATAAGTCTTTTCCTGCAGTGTTTTTGCCATTTTGGGCCCCCCTCCTTCCGAATACAGTGGATTGATGTGGAATCCCATTTGGACAGAATTCCATTAGGGTTATTTTCACCTCAGAGTCTCAAGTTTCACCTCTCTTTATTGGAGCTGTTTTGTGGGTGCTAAAATATTCAAGAATGTGAGGACAGAGAAGACATGGGTGGGAAGGGGAAGATTGCTCTCTTGAGGAGAGGAGGGGCTTCTAAATTGAAACCTTCCCTTAAAATCCAGGCTGTGCCCTTCTTTTTGTCCCTTCTCTGAGGATCAGTGATTATACAAGGCCAAGTCAATGAGTCAAGATATCCCATCTTGGAAGGTGGATTCTAAGTGTTAGACAAAAAGATAAGGAACAGGAAAAGGCTCCCTCATTTCTAGTAAAACCTTGGCCATAGCCAGGGGCAGATTTCACAGAGATAAATCCTATGACTGTCTTAAACAAAGTTGTCAGGAGACAGGGATCAAAAGACAGTTGTGTATCTTTAAGTTAATCAAACCTTGTTTTCCTGAGCTTTTAAAACAATATAAAAGGATTTAAGATGTTAAACAAGAGGAACTTACTTTATATATATAAAAATCTTGGTAGATGCTTCTGTGGCTGCATCCCTTAGGCAAGGTAACTTGCAGGAATTTGCAGATGAGGAGGGGAAAGATTTAAAAGCCAATAGCTTGACAGCAGAGAGCCAGTGTGGTATAGTGATTTGAGCATTGGACTATGACTCTGAAATCCCCACAGAACCATAGAAACCCACTGGGTGATCTTAGGCAAGTCGCATTCTCTCAGCCTCAGAGGGAGGCAAAGACAAACCCCCTCTAAGCAAATCTTGCCAATAAAACCCATGATAAGTTCATCTTAAGGTTGCCATAGGTCAGAAATGACTTGAAGGCACACAACAACAACAACAACAACTTTCCAAGAAAGATGCTTGCAATGTTGCTTTTATAGCCTGCATGGCCTGTTCTTTAATGGAGTTTATTTTTCTGTCCTTTGCTACAACCAGGATTTGTTGTTGCTATGTGCCTTCAAGTTGACACTGATTTACGGCAACTGCATCATAGATTTTTCTTGGCAAGATTTATTCAGAGGGGATTTGCCAGTCCCTTCCTCTGAATATCACTTACAGCACCTGGGATTCCCTGGCAGTCTCCCTTCTGAGTACTAACCAGGCCAGATCCTGCTTAGATTTGAAATCAGACAGGATCTGATACATTCAGGGTAGACATCAAGACCCAGATACAGTCTATTTGCCATTTTGCAGGCTGCCTGTTACAACATGGGGGGGGGGGTTATACTGAAACACAATGAAGGTGCTTGGTGCAAGGTGGGTTGGAACACATGGGTGTATTATGACAGTACAACTAAAGGCAGGCAAACTTCTTTGTTGGTGTGTGCCTTCAAGTCGTTTCTGACTTATGCCAACCCTAAGGTGAACCTATGACGGGGTTTTCTTGGCAAGATCTGCTCAGAGGTGGTTTGCCTTTTCTTTCTTCTGAGGTTGAGAGGGTGTTACTTGCTCAAGGTCACCCAAGGGTTTCCATGGTTGAGACAGGATTCAAATCCTGGTCTCCAGAGTGGTGGTCCAACACTCAAACCACTACACCACACTGGGGCAAACTGGACTAGAGAACAATAGGGCTACTTTGAGTATTATTGATCCCCATGTCCTATGAGATAACTTGGTTGGTTGGAAGATCAGGGTATTACTTTGCTTTGATTCTCCTCTTACCTATTAGGGTACTTTAATGGGTACTGACATGTCTGTCTTTTGCTTAATGCCATGGGATTCATACTCCAAAATCCTACAAGTGTTGATATATTTTGAAGCAATAGTCCATGGCTTTGAATATTATTGAACAATAATAATTTTGCTTCTCCCTAAGTCACAGGAGCTGCCCCACAGTAATGATTGTGTATGCATGGATTTTTTTTTATCACTTTGTACTGATCTAACCCCAGTCTGCATCTAATCAGGAATTTAATGAATATAGGTGGCATCAACCACCTATATGTGATAGCCACAGCTAATTTTCCTTTAGGTCTTTCCAGGAGCAGCAATGGTTTCGTTAAATTCCTGATTACATGCAGACTGGGGTTAGATCAGTACAAAGTGATAAAAAATTCCATGCATACACAACCATTACTGTGGGGCAGCTCCTGTGACTTAGGGGGAGGCAAAATTATTATTGTGAAGTTGAAGGCTTTAACAGCCAGCATCCATAGATTTTCCTTGGGTTTTTTTTCCGGGCTGTGAGGCCGTGTTCTGGAATAGTTTCTTTCTGATGTTTCACCTGCATCTGTGGCTGGCATCTTCAGAGAATGGTTGGGTAGGTGTGTGTGTGGAGTTTATATGCTGTGGACCCCTGTTGGGGAGAATTTGTGTAACTGAATGGTTAGTTTCTGAGTACAGAAATGCAAGGCTCGTTAGTGTCTGTTTGGCTAATGGTTGGTTGATGGGCCATTATCTGCTGGAACTCCCCTGTCCCTGGGTGGAATTCCTTTGTAAGTGTTGAGTTTTGAGTCTATTGTTCTTCAAAACTGGGAGCTAGATTTTGTTTACTTTTAAGGTTTGTTCTTTCTTGTTGAAGTTGTCCTGGTGTTCGTGGATTTCAATAGCTTCTCTGTGCATTCTGACATGATAGTTGTTGGCCTGGTCCAGAAATTCTGTGTTTTTAAATAGCATTTTGTGTCCAAGTTGGTTTGTCACATGTTCTGCTACTGCTGATTTTTCTGGCTGGCCCAGTCTGCAGTGTCTCTCATGTTCCTTGATTCGTGTTTGCACACTGCGTTTAGTGGTCCCTACGTAAACTTGTCCACAGCTGCATGGTATACGGTAAACTCCTGCAGCTGTGAGAGGGTCTCTTTTGTCCTTCGCTGAGCATAGCATTTCTTGGATTATTACTATTTTTTTTTGGTTGGTCTATAGATTGTTGGAGGTTGTGCTTCCTCATAAGTTTCCCTATTCTGTCTGTGACTCCTTTGATGGATGGTAAAAATACCTTCCCTTTGGGTGGCTGTTTTTCTTCTTCATTCCTGTGTTTTTGTCTGGGTCTGGCTGCTCTTGTGATGTCTGATCTGGAGTACCCATTAGCCTGTAGGGCCCAGTTTGGGTGCCTTAGTTTGTCCTCCAGGTAGTGGGGTTTGCAGATCCTTTTTGCATGGTCTACCAATGTTTTTATTGTGCTTCTTTTTTGTCCTGGTGATGATTGGAGTTCTTGTGTAGGTATCTGTCCATGTGTGTGGGTTTTCTGTATACCTTGTGGCCTAACCGTTGGTTTGGTTTGTGGATGACTAGGACATCCAAGAATGGCAGTGTTCCTTCCTTCTCTTTTTTCTGGAAAAGGCCCTGGAAACAGCACCAAAAAAGCCGACAACATGGTTCTGATATGTGGATGACACTTTCACCATTTGGAACCACGGAGAAGAAGATTTGGTCTCATTCCTGAACCACCTGAACAGCATCCACCCAAATATCCAATTCACAATGGAAAAAGAGAAGGAAGGAACATTGCTATTCTTGGGTGTCCTAGTCATCCGCAAACCAAAGGATCAAGGAACATGAGAGACACTGCAGACTGGGCCAGCCAGAAAAATCAGCAGTAGCAGAACATGTGATAAACCAACCTGGACACAAAACGCTATTTGAAAACACAGAAACTCTAGACCAGGCCAACAACTATCATGTCAGAATGCACAGAGAAGCTATTGAAATCCACAAACACCTGGACAACTTCAACAGGAAAGAAGAAACCTTAAAAGTAAACAAAAGCTGGCTCCCAGTTTTGAAGACAATAGAATCAAAACTCAACACTTACAAAAGAATTCCATCCAGGGACAGGGGGATTCCCAGCATTTAATGGCCCATCAACCAACCATTAGCCAAACAGACACCAACGAGCCTTGCATTTCTATACCCAGAAACTAACCATTCAATTACACAAATTCTCCCCAACAGGGGTTCACAGCATATAAATTCGACACACACACCTACCCAACCATTCTCTGAAGATGCCAGCCACAGATGCAGGCAAAACGTCAGAAAGAAACTATTCCAGAACACGGCTTCACAGCCTGAAAAAAAAACCTAAGGAAAATCTATAAAAATTATTATTATTTCTTTCAGACAAGATTAACATCCTCCTCATGTTACAATCTGCAATCTGAATCTGGGCCAAGCCTTTAATCAAGAGGCTGAGACAAGGGCTGTATCTATACTGTACATGCAGTTACCTCTCATCTACCATAAAGTACTCTATACAGACCTTTCCTTGGAGACAACTGGGAGCAGCTTTACTCAACCTGGTACTGTCCAGGTTGTTTGTTTGTTTGTTTGCTTCCTTGACTCCCATAACTTCCGTAAGCCCTGGGCACTGTGAC
This sequence comes from Gambelia wislizenii, assembly GCA_030847615.1. Taxonomy (NCBI): domain Eukaryota; kingdom Metazoa; phylum Chordata; class Lepidosauria; order Squamata; family Crotaphytidae; genus Gambelia; species Gambelia wislizenii. Next base: position 333,991,673 of record JAUMIR010000001.1, on the reverse strand, counting down.
CAAAATGATCAGGCATTTTATGGGAGCTGCCGGTATGGAGGGCAGCAGTGTGGGGAAGTCTGGCTTGGGGGCTTCAGCTAGTGCAGACTGCAGCTGTCTGTCTGATGAATGGCCCTAAATGGGAGTGCTCGTATTTATTACACCTATTTTGACCAGTTTGCCCTGATTGCTTGTCTGCTCCTGGGCTCAGTCCAAGGTTCTGAGTTAACCTTTAAACCCTGACAAGGGACTGGGGCCTGTATACTTTAGGATATGTCTGCTTCACCACCAGCGGAGGAATACAAGCAGGGTGCGAAGGCAGGAGGGGTGGAGAATAAGAAAAGAGACGGGCAGCGATGGTCAACCCCCATGGGGGTATTAAGGTTTGTAAATAGCGCTTGGACAATTTGGGTTTTTTGGGGGGGTAAGGGGGGGATTTTAACTCCCTCAGTCCCCACAGGAGTACGGCTCTGATTCTCCTCTCCTGGAAACCTCAACCCCAGCAGAAACCAGGCCTGCTAATCCTAACTGTGTAAAGCCAATCTGTTCCTCGGGCTCAGGGCACTCTGCGCATGCACAGTGGCGCCTTCTTAAAGAAGGTTTAAGTCCTTCCAACCAAGAAAAACAGGTGGTTCCCATGGAGCTCTGGATGCGAAGGAACCCGGTAAAGCCAAGGCCCGCCGCTGCTTTGTGTCTAGAGGCGCCCCCTTCCGCTCCCGAAGAAGGAGACTAATTCTCTCTCGGGTTTAAACCCGGGGAAGCCGACCTCGCCGCTCCTCACCCGGGAGCTTCCCCACCTCGGCCGAGAGGGAGGGAAGGCAGCGGCTTCTAAGGCGCACCTGGGGGGCCCGTGCTTGGCGGCGATTGGCTGAAAGGGAAGGGGCCGAGCCTTGGGATTGGCTGTTCAGAACGAGGGGGGAGAGGCCGGGCGGGGCCGGGCGGGGGGCGGCCGCCAGTGGCTGGAGCGGCGCGGATGGGAGCGGAGGGCGCGGGCTCTCCTCCTCGGCGCTTCTCCCGCGGCCGCTTGAACCCGCCGGCTCCGCTCCAGGGCGCCTCCGCCCGCCCGCCCGCAGCAGCAGCCCATGGACGACGGTGTGCGGGCCGCGTGCGGACAGGAGCGGTGAGAGGAGGAGGAGGAGGAGGAAGAGGAGGAGGAAGGAGGAGGAAGCCGCCGCCGCCATGGGGACGGTGCTGTCGCTGTCGCCCAGCGCGCCCGGGAAGGGCGGCGGGGGGATCCTGGCCGAGAAGGCGGCCCCGGGCCGGGCGCACGGCAAAGGCGAGAGCCGCCTCAAGCGGCCGGGCGTGCTGATCTCGGCCCTCACTTGGAAGCGCCTGGTGGCCGCCTCGGCCAAGAAGAAGAAAAACGCCAAGAAAGTCACCCCCAAGCCGGGCTCCGGGGCCGCGCCCTCGGACCCCCTGGTGCAGCAGCGCAACCGCGAGAACGCGCGCAAGTCCCAGCCGGAGGGGGCCAAGCCGGGGCCCTTGGCGGTGCCGGTGCCCACCGTGCCCGGGCCCGCCCAAGACGGCGGCGGGAAGCCCCCTCCGCCTCCTCCGCCGCCGCCTCCCCCGCCGCCGCTGCCGGGCAACCGGGCCGCCCTGTCGGGCTCGCCGCGCCGGGTGATCGTGCAGGCGTCGACGGGCGAGCTGCTCCGCTGCCTGGGGGACTTCGTGTGCCGGCGCTGCTACCGGCTGAAGGAGCTGAGCCCCGGCGAGCTGATCGGCTGGTTCCGCAGCGTGGACCGCTCGCTGCTGCTCCAGGGCTGGCAGGACCAAGGCTTCATCACGCCGGCCAACCTGGTCTTCGTCTACCTGCTGTGCCGCGAGGCGCTCCAAGGCGACCAGATCGGCAGCCCCGCCGAGCTCCAGGCCGCCTTCCTCACTTGCCTCTACCTGGCCTACTCCTACATGGGCAACGAGATCTCCTACCCGCTCAAGCCCTTCCTGGTCGAGGGCGACAAGGAGCGCTTTTGGGACCGCTGCCTCGCCATCATCCAGGGCCTGAGCGCCAAGATGCTGCAGATCAACGCCGACCCGCACTTCTTCACGCAGGTCTTCCAGGACCTCAAGAACGAGGGCGAGGGAGGCCCCGCCAAGGACTCCTCCTCTTCCAGCTCCAACAAACACTGGACTATAAGCCTGGACCGCTAAGGAGAGCCCGGGGCCCCCGCCACCCCTCCCCCCGCCAGAACCCCCCCCCCTCCGGCCCCTCGCCCGCCCCAGCGGCTTTGCGCCTCTCCAGCCGAGCGAAAAGGCTTTTCTCAGCCGGGATTTCTGCTGGAGGGACAGAAGTGGGGGCGCGATTGGGAGGTGCCAGGGGCATATCCTTTAGTCCTGCCATCATACAGGTGGGAGCTCCCCCCCTCCTTCCCAGAATGAGTTATCTGTGGGTTGTCTTTTAGAGGCGGGGGTGGGGAGCAACGCTTGCTACAGACCCCTCTCTCCCCATCCTCCATTTCCTGGGCCACGCCCAAAATTACATCAACCCTTTCTCACAACTGCGGCATCTGAATAGTTTGGGGATGGGGGAGCAGGGGAGAGGATTTGGCTCATGGTGTACTGTATCCCTGTTGGCTGTGAGCAGAACTGGTCCTTCCTCTTGCTTAGCCAACCTTGTCCCAGCAAGGGGCCACTGGCAGGGTGCACTTTGGGCCCCATGTTGTGGGTATATCCTGGGAGGCAGGGAGGGGAGGTTCACTTTTCTTTCTTTCCTTCCTTCCTTCCTTTTCTCCCCTCTAATGCGGAGACTCCCTAGACTGTCCTCCTGGCTCAACCTGAGGCATAATTTATTGACAAGGTTCTTCCTTGTGCAGGAGAACGACACCACCATTTCTGTGACCTTGTCTGTCAAAAGCCCCACCAGTGGATCCCCATGGCTTGGGCTCTCTTTGCTGCTACTGTGAATCACAGCACAGCCAGGGCATTTCAGTCTTGCTGTTCCTTCTCTGCCCCCCTTTCTCCCTTCTCCGCCCAGCCCCCATTATGAAGCAATTCCTGCATGTATTTGTCCTTCCTGCTCTTGGTGGCTCTGCCATAGTGGTTGTTCTACAAAGTGGATGATGGTGGTCATAGACAAATGTCTCCATCACTGCAGGTCAAATGCCTCTCATAATTTCTTTCCTTTTTCATCTCGGCACTTGGGGGGCAGGTGGGTAAGGGGGGAGAAAGAAATGTGTCCGTCTAAGTCCACACTTCAATGAAGTGCTGCTGGGGGGGGGGGGAAGCTGTGTTGCTGCTATTCTTCCATGTCCCTTCTTTGACCTGTTCTTTCCTCCCCAGCCTCCCTCCCATCTGAAGCAGAGGCTTGGAGCTGTCTGTGGTGCTAGCCTCTTAGACCAACATGTACATTTGCACACTCACAAAGCTTAAGAAAAACAATATCAAGCCGTCTCATGGTGTTTGAATGTAACAGAACTATGTCTGACTTAACGGGATGTTTGTGCCAATGTTGCTCAAATGTACAATAACATATTGTTTTATATTGTATATTTAAAAGAGATAAAAAAAATAATGAGTCAAAGTGGACCTTTGGAATCCTCTGATCATTTCAGAACTGCAGCTGTGTGGGCCAGAGAGGTGTGCAGGATGTATTGGGGCCAGTGAAATGGGGAGGAGGGAAGGAAGGAAGAGAAGGCAATTCACATTGGGGGTTTACGGTCAGGATGATGCATTAGTCCTTGGCTGATGATTTCCTAAATGGTTGTGTTGGCAGGAGATCTCAGACTGGCTAATGGGATTTGATATTGAACTGCGGGCCATCGTACTCCAGAGCCCTTTTAGATGAGGATATATTCTGTGCTGCCTTGAGATCTGGCCCTAATAAATCTCAGACTAAAGCATCTATTTTTAATGTGTGTGTGTGTGTGTGTGTGTGCACATGCACGTGTATAATGCAATTGAAATATCTGCAAATATGCAAAAGGATAAAACTGCTTATCACCTGCTTTGTTATCTGCATAGGAATGGAGAACTGCAAATGAAACCCTTTGACAGACCTTTTAAAGAGAAAAAAAAATCCAAGTGGGAACATTTGAGTCTGAACATTTTTCAGAGCGCTAAGATCAATGCTGGATGTCTTTTGCTAATCAGACACATGCCAGTGAGGCTGCCTCTCAAAGGGCAGCTAACAAAACAAAACAGAATCCCTTGTGCATATATTAAGAGCACATTGTTGGCTTCATAGTATTCTTTTTCCAGACAGGAACACTGTTCACAGACTGACATTCTTAGTGCTCAGTCCTCTGAAGAATGCTGAGGGCAGTCATCTCTGCTGTGCCTCACAATCTTCTAAGTACATTACCTTCCAATGGCAGACTTAGGTTTTTGAAAGCAATCTTACTCCTTCCATTTCTTCCACCACCATTACTATGAAATATGTTTTTCTTTCCCCTGCCCTCCCCAATGATGTATAAAACTCTCATACCATTATCTTGGGTGTTATTTTTATTTTTCCCCTTCTTTAAAAAAAGGTGGAGAAAATTAGCTGTGTGAACTGTCCATGGTTCTGGAATATGTTGACTAGGTCTGTCACTCCTACTATAGGTTGAGTATCCCTTATCTAGAAATCCAAAATACTTGAAAATCTAAAAGTGTCCACATGGGTGGCTGAGATGGTGACACCTTTGCTTTCTGATGGTTCCGTGTACACAAACTTTGTTTCATGCACAAAATTATTAAAAATATTGTATATAAAATTTCCTTCAGGCTATGTGTATATGAAATGTAAATGAATTTTGTGCTTGGACTTGGGTCCCATCTCCAAGATATCTCATTGTGTATATTCAAATATTCCAAAATCCAAAACACTTCTGGTCCCAAGCTTTTCGGATAAGGAATACTCAACCTGTGTTGACAAGTTTTTATTTTATAGTGTGTGTGTGTGTCCAGACAGAATATTTGACTTGATAGTTCATTAAAAGGGGAAAAAAGGGAACTTAACAGAGCAACTACAGAGAATCAGAATCTGTGACACATGTCAGGAAATACAATGATCAGCAGAAACTTTGAAAGTGAAAAATCTCTGTTTGCACAGCATTAGGGTGACACAGAAGAAGGTTGCTGCCCAAATGCTTAGGACATACAGCTTACAGTTTGAAAAGTTTATGTTATTATTATAGTAGCAAGCTGGTAATATAAAGTCCCATATGTAATTTGGCCTGTTCTTTCACCATGTCTATTAAATGGACAATGAACTGATAGATCAGTTTACAATGTGAAATAATTTAGAGAGGGGTGTTGACTGCTCTGGATGAAATTAAAAATGTGGGGAAGCCAAGTTCTAATTTGTGTTGTTATGCTGCCACATTTCAAGTGGGTTTTGATTCCAGTATCCCAATATGCAACTAGATACACTCAGGCAAGCCATTTTCTAGAATCTTAGACTCTTGTGTGTGAAGAATTCACAATGGTAGGCCGCAGTATGGCCTGTTGATAGAACAGGAGAGCTTGGAGTTGTCAGCCAATGCTATTCCACCCCCCACTGTAATGTGATGCCTGCTACATCTTCCAAACTGTGGAACATTACTCCTGTTTTCTCATCCTCAGGGACATCTAGATTTTGAGTCTTTTGGCATAGGATGATTCAAAGGTTTACTAAACAGCTGATGCCAATTGGGTATCAGAAGCGTTTCTACAAGTACTATTACGTTCTCAAACTGAACTATCTATATATTTATGAAGTGGATCATTACAAATGTTTACTGATCATGGCAGCAACTAGTATAGAGCAGTGATTTGTGTATTGGTCTCCCTCTTTGGTGCTTTGTATTTCAATATACCTCCTGTCTTCAGATTAAATTCCAAGGTATCCTTTTGCATCAATATTACATCAGGAGAATGATGTTGGGCCCAGAGCAATGCTGAGAAAACCAAAATTCACACCTTGCACATTAACAAATTGACCCTGTTGCCAAGAGCACCTGTAGCTTCTTCCAGTCTTAAAGGCATTTATGTTGGTTCTTGCCTATGCTATAAATTATTCTTTATGTTCCTCTCCATTCGAAAGCTAACTTGTACTATTGTGAAGAGATCACCTTTTGGGTTGTCCCTAAATATCAATGGAAATGGGTCGTGTTGTAGCCTTTGAAACTATATTTTGACACTACATTTTGACTTCTGGATCATAGACAGTGGTGATTTTAAGACTTTCTATGCAGTTATAACTTGGGGGGAGGTGTTGAATTGAAACTCCTGCAATCTCACTGCCGGCATGGCTAATAGGGCTTCTGGATCATAAAATCATAGAGTTGGAAGAGACCACAAGGGCCATCCAGTCCAGTTCCCTGCGATGCAGGAATACACAATCAAAGCACACCCAAAAAATGGCCATCCAGACTCTGGTCAAGAACCTCCAAAGAAGGAGACTCCCAAGACAGGGTGTTCCACTGCCAAACAGCTCTTACGATCAGGAAGTTCTTCCTAATGTTTAGGTGGAATCTCTTTTCCTGTAGTTTGAATCAATTGCTCCGTGTCCTAGTCTCTGGAGCAGCAGAAGCTTGCTCCATCCTCAGTATGACTTCTTTCAGATATTTAAACATGGTTATCATGTCCCCTCTTAACCTTCTCTTCTCCAGACTAAACATGCCCAGCTCCCTAACCCATTTCTCATAGGACATAGTTTCCAAACCTTTAACCATTTTGGTCACCCTCCTCTGGACACACTCCAGCTTGTCAACATCCTTCTTGAATTGTGGTGCCCAGAACTGGACACAGTATTCAAGGTGAGGCCTGACCAAAGCAAAATAGAGTGGCACTATTACTTCCTTTAGTCTAGACAATATACTCCTATTGATGCAGCCTGGAATTGCATTGGCTTTTCCAGCTGCTGCATCACACTGCTGACTCACTAAGATTCTTAGATCCCTTTTGCATGCACTGCTATCAAGCCAGGTGTCAGCCATACTATATCTATGCATTTCATTTTTTCTGCTTACGTGTACTATCCTACATTTCTCCCTGTTGAAATTCATTTTGTTAGTTTTGACCCAGCTTTCTAATATGTTAAGGTCATTTTTTTATTCTATCATTTTTATTCTATCTGTCCTCTAGGGTATCAGCTACCCCTCCTAATTTGATGTCATCTGCAAATTTGATAGGCATGCCCTCTTACCATCATCCAAGGCATTGATAAAAATGTTGAATAGCATTGGACCCTGTGGCACCCCACTAGCCACTTCTCTCCAGGATGAAGAGGAGCCATTGGTGACTACCCTTTGGGTTTGGTTGGTCAACCAATTACAAATCCACCTAACAGTCATATTGTCTTAGCCTACATTTTACTAGCTTATTTGCAAGAATATCATGGGGACCTTGTCAAAGGATTTACTAAAATCAAGATACGCTACATCCACAGCATTCCCTTTATCTTCGAAGCTTGTGGCTCTATAAAAAAAAAGTGACAAGATTAGTTTGGCATGACTTATTTTTGAGAAACCCATGTTGACTTTTAGTGATCACGGCATTTCTTTTAAGTGCTTATAGACTGTCCGTTTAATGATCTGCTCTAGAATGAAATTCATCTGATCATGGAGACTTGAATTCGTTTAGAGTAGTCAGGTATTCCTTTACAACCTCTTTACCTAGTCGGTGTTGCATTTCCCCCATTTCATCATCTGTTCCATTTCCCCCAGGTTGAGCACTAGTCTCTTTTTGGGAGAAGACTGAGGCAAAGAAGGTGTTGAGTAGTTTTGCCTTTTCTCTGTCTCCTGTTAGCGTTTCACCATCTTCTGCATGCAGCACCTCTAACACTTCCTTGTTCTTCATTTTGCTATGGATGTAATCAAAAAAGCCCCTTTTATTGTTTTTAACCTCTCTAGTAAGCCTGAGCTCTTTCTGTGCTTTAGCTTTAATGACTTTTTCCCTATATAAGCTGGCTATTTGTTTGAATTCTTCTTTGGTGATTTCCCCCTTTTTCCATTTCTTGTACATGTCCCTTTTAAACATTAGCTCAGTTGAAAGTTCTTTAGGCATCCATCCTGGTTTCTTTTGACACCTCCCATTTTTCCTCTTCATTGGAACTCTTTGAAATAGTGCCTTCTATATCTCACTTTTAAGAAACCCCCACCCATCATGTACTCCCTTCTCATTTAGTATTCCTGACCAGGGGGTCACTCCCAGTAGTTCCCTAAGATTTCTGAAATCAGCTTTCTTAAAGTTTAGAATGTGTGTCTGACTATGCTTAGCTTCCCCTTTCTGCTGTATAACAAACTCCAGGAGAACATGGTCACTCCCCCTGCAAAGATCCTGCCACTTCCACCCCATTAACTAGATCATCACTGTTGGTTATTCTCAGATTTAATATAGCTGATTCCCTGGTTGCCTCTTCCACCTTCTGGACAATGAAAGTGTCTCCAAGGCAAGTGAGGAATTTGCTGGTCCTTAAATTTTTGGAAGAGATGGACTTCCAACAAATATCAGGATAATTGAAATCCCCCATTGCTACTACATTTATCCTTTCTGAATGTGTGGCCATCTGTTCCAGGAAGGCATCATCCAAGTCCTCAGCTTGGCTTGGAGGTCTGCAGTAGACCCCCACAGCAACATCCCTGTCATTTCTCTCTCCCTTAATTTTTACCCTGATGCTCTTAATCTGGCTTCCAGTATTTAAGTCATGGATCTGTTCACAGGTGTACACATCCTTAACATATAATGCTACTCCACCGCCCTTCCTGTTTGGTCTATATCTCTGAAATAGGTTATACCTCTCTATTATTATATTTCAGTCATGTGATTCATCCCACCAGGTTTCAGTGATGCCTATTATATCATATTTGTTTTGCTGTGATAAGAGTTCAAGTTCATCCTGTTTGTTTCCCATGCTCTGTACATTAGTACAGAGTTATCTAAGATCATGGGGCATTCCCCCATCTGCCTTTTTAAGGTTGTTATCCTCCCATTATTGAGTTCTTGTACTGTTTGTCTTGTTCTATGTCTAACATTTGGGCTATTAGCTCCAGCACTTAATGAACTCCTGCTATCAAGAATACTATCTCCCTCCCCCACATAACTCAGTTTAAAGCCTTCCTGATCAGATCTTTCAGACTCTTAGCAAAAACATTCCTGCCAATTGCGGTGAGGTGTAACCCATCCCTTGCCAGAAATCCACCTCCCTGAAACTGCATCCCATGGTCCAGGAAGCCAAACCATTCCCGGTGGCACCATCTGCACAGCCAGTTGTTCACTTCCACTGTTTTTCTGACCCTTCCTGAGCCATGCCCTTCCACTGGAAGCATAGACAAAATGACTACCTGTGAATCCAGGTCCTTCAGCTTCCTAATCAAAGCCTCATAATCCCTTGTGATATTCTTAAGCCTATGCTTTGCAGTATAATTGGTTCCCACATGGACCAAAAGGAAGAGATAATGGTCAAAGGGCTTGATGAGTCTTGTCAGCCTCTCTGTTACATCACAAATTTTTGCCCCAGGGAGACAACACACCTCTCAAAACATCTTATCAGGCCTGAAAACTATTGATTTTGTATCCCCCCAGCAGTGGGTCCCCTACTACCACCATATACCTTCTCCAAGTCTTGGCTGAGGTCATTCCGTGTGCTGAATCTTAAGATCTCCTGAATGTTCCCTGAGACCTGCCACTGTTGCTCTCCCTCATCATCTCTGATAAGGGAGAGAGCTTCAAATCGATTCTGTAACTTCAAGCTTGCAGAATGAGCCCTGGACCTTCTACTTCTATGTGTCACATTCCTCCAAATGTCTTTTTCCTGTGCATGGGAAATGGCATCCTCTGCAGAAACCTCTTCCCTGTCCAAGAAAACTTCTTGCTCCCTAATATGCAGAAGTGTAGATATCCTGTCCTCAAGTTGCTGGACCTTTTCTTCCAACAGAGCCACCAACTTGCACTTGCTGCAGGTGTAGCTACCCACATCCTCTGGCAAGAAGACAAACATACCACAGCTGTTTCAGGTGACTGCAGCAACTCCTTCACTACCCATATTCAGTAGTCACTGATAACTGCCCCCCTCAAATGCCTGTTGCCCTTGTTTGTCAGGAGAGCTTCTATTCCACTGTTAAGTTATGCTATTAGGATGACTCCTCACACACAGCTCACCTTCTGCTCTCTTGTCCAAGACTAAGCTCAAAAGACTGCAGCAGCAGCAGTTATAGAGCTAGTGGCTGCTAGCTCCTCCCCCAAGCAGGTCAGTGACTCAGCAGAAGCCCCACCCTTCAGACATGTGCTCAGGGACAGCACATGGCCAAAAACAAACAAAATTCCCCTCCCAACCAACAAATCTTTAAAAAAACAGTGAAAAGTAAAGGATGACTCCTCACACACAGCTCACTTTCTGCTCTCTTCTCAGAGACTGGATGTTGTCTTCAAAAAGTAACTTGCTCTGTTCTGTGGACCTTTGCTTTCATTCTTTCACAAGTGCCAAGTGAAATATGTTCCCCTCAACCTTACATGGCCAGTACCCTTAAAACTAGCAGGAAAGTATAAAAATTGGAACTGATTTTAAAAAATCCATTAAGTATTACATGGGGCTTGTCTATATGAAGCAATAAAATGTGGATTGGTATGCAGTAATGCCAATTTGCAGGAGCTTTTATTTGTCTCAATGGGGTGTGGTGGTTGAAGATTGTAGGCATGCAAAGCTATCTGCTGTCACTGTTCCAATGGGCATGCCTGTGAATCAAGATGGTGGGCATGAATGAATTACTTATGTTTTTATTTACTTTGTGTGCTGGTGAACAAGGTATGGAAGTGCAATCTTCTGCTTTAACAAAGAAGCAACCCCCCAAAAAGCTATTTTCTCACCACAGAGCACGATTGCTACAGCAAAAATCAAAAATAGTGGTTCCGAGCCCTTGCCTTGCTGGCAATCTCTACCTCCCACACATGTCCAACCAATCATCTTCCCACTTCTGCTTGTATTGGGAACACACATCAATTTGTGTCACTTGTCTAAATGAGCAGGAATGTGCATTTTCCATGCTGTTTTTTAACAACTTCAGGAAAAGCCGCAAAGGCTTTCCCCATGGAGTATATGACATTTTTGGTCTACCTCCTTCTGACTACAGCAAAATTATGCAGGATCCCATTGGGACAAAAGGTATTCTTCTCAAATTCTACGAGGAGTATTTTCACCATTTAGACAACCCTGTGGTTTACTGTTACATGGCAATTGACTGAAATATGTTTGGAAGACAAAGTGATACTTCTGCTTTTAGGTGTTTTGTGTCATACTGTCACAGAGCTGCCCCCTCCTGTAAAAGAAAAGGGAGGAATACTTCTTTTAAAATGGCATCTTCTTCTCATAGCTTTCCTCCCATAAAATATGTTTTGCAGTTGTGGCACCTATTTTGTCAGTTTAACAGACTTTACATAGCTAAATCTAGTTCAACTTTCCCCAAGCTCCTAGATGCCAGCCCCCTGATGTGTTGGATGAGAACTCCCATCATTCCCAGATGGCATGTCTATTGATTGTGTGAGTTGCAATCTAACATGTCTGGAGGGCAATAGGTTGGAGAAGAGCTTATTTAACTGATAAGGAGCCCTGGTGGCACAGTAGTTAAATGCAGGTACTGCAGCCACACAACGCTGTGAGTTTGATCCTACAGGGCTCCAAGGTTGAGTCAGCCTTCCATTCTTCCATAGGTCAGTAAAATGAGTACCCGTCTTGTGGGAGCAATTAGCTAATACATTGTAAACCACTTAGGGAGTGCTTTGCACTGAAAAGCAGTATAGAAATATAAATGCTATTGCTAAGTTGTTGAAGGCTGCAATCCTATAAGTGGTTATCTGGGCATAAGTGCTATTGAACTTGATACAGCTTGCTTCTAAGCAGGCAAGTGTACAATTGCACTATAAATGTTGCAGATATCATCCATCTGGCTAAAGGAAATGATTTGTGTTCCCTCTCACTAAATCTGATTCTAGATCCCAATTTTTAAAAAGAGATTTTTGAAATGAGGCTGGAATTGTTTCCTTCTTCCCAGTTCTCCAACTGGGAAGAAGGAAATAACATCAGCCTTGTCTTTTGGAGAAGGTGGCCAGAGAAAAATGAAGGTGGAATAACTCACTTGAGAAAGTAAGGGCCGCTTGAGACATCCTTAATACTGACATTAAAACATGTGAGCGCAAGGTACACATACGAGCACAAGGTACACATACACTTAAATCATGAATTCTGGTTAAATTATGTAACCAAATACCCTACTTTCCCAAAATGTTGAGTGCTCAATATATATTATTCTTTCCTTAAAAACTTTGGAAAATTGAATCCTTCTCTGAACTTTACATGCTGCTACTCAGTCTAGCTCATGCTATTTGTTCACAGTAGAAGATTTTGGTTAAAGAGAATCCAAACAAGCTGGGCTGGGTTCCACTGTGGTCAAACGCTATGACATTGGAGAGGAACTCTCTGAAAGTTTTCATGGGCCTAGTAATGGTGGGGCTTAGGGATTCCTACGTGTGCACCCATGTTCTGCCCTCCTGAATTTGCTGCTCAGCATTTTTGCAAAGTTGTACTGAACTGTAATGTCCTCTTGCTTTGGTTATTATCTGCTTCCTTGTCAGTGAGGAGCTGCTATAAAATGAAGTAGCCAGAAGGAGACACAGACTTCATATGCTGCTTCTGTACTAGAGGTACAGGAGAATTCTTCCATCCAAGGCTGCCATTCTCACCGCTTGCTTCTGTATATGAAGGTGTGAGATCAGGATGTATTTTTTAAAAATCTCTTAAATCACTTGCATCACTTGAAAGAGCCCTGGTGGTGCAGTGGTTAAATGTCGGTACTGCAGCCACAATGTTGTGAGTTCCTGCGGGGCTCCAGGTTGTCTCATGTCTCCCATCCTTTGGTCAGTTAAATGAGTACCCAACTTATTGGGGGCAATTAGCTAACACATTGTAGTGCTTAGCACTATAAAGTGGTATAGAAATGTAAGTGCTATTGCTATCCTAGGATGGCAGAACCCTCTGGGCAAGGGGTGTAAGTGTGGGTCAGGAGCTGCTGGAATCAGTATTCTGTTGCTCCATATGATGAACCACTCAACTACTTGGGTCCCCTTTCTCTTTGACTTGTGTTCAGCCCCTGAACTAATTCTGCCCACTCCGGCTAGCCTTCGCATCCTTTCTGGGGAGGAAAAGAGAATAAAGGGCTTCCTGGTCTGACACACCCTGGTCTCCCAAAGTTTTTGTATCCTTGGTTATTCTTCACTCCTGACATCAGTTTGCTCACTGATTCTTTCTCCTGGGGACCATTCACACTACACAATGATAGTGCTATTATTCCACTTCAACTGCTATGGTTTCATCCTATGGAATCCTGGGATTTGTAGGCTAGTGAGGTTTAGAATTCTAAACAACCCTCCCTAAACTACAAATCTTAAGATTCCATAGGACGGAACCATGCCTGTTAAAGTGGAACAATAGTGCTATAATTCTGGAGTGTGAAGAGGCCCCTGGTTTGCCCTTTGGTTGTGACTGCTGCCTGGTCCCACACCCTCTGCTTCCTGGCTCACTTTAGACTGCTCATGATATGGACCTGTTCCAGTACCCTCAACATTGTCATTAAGGTCATTACTATGAACATACAAACCCTATTTTTACTGAATCAGACCATCCATTGTCTGCCTCGACTAGCAAAGGCTGTATTGGGGTGTGGTATCCAGATGTACAGTCTGAGTTTGAAAGAGTGCTGATGAGAAATTTGTAGGAGGTGAGAGGGGAGATACCAAATGAATGGTCCAGAATGGAGTGGGAATCATGCAGCCTTCCAGATGTTGTTACACTATAGCTCCCAGCATTCCTCACCATTGGCTAAGTTGGCTAGGGCTTCTGGGAGTTGCAGTGCAGCAAACTGAAAGGTTGCATGATTCCCACTCCTGGTTTAAAGGCTAGAAAACTTTAGATTTTCAGGGTTACAATGAGAAATTAGGACCATTTAGTGCTACCAAAATGAGTGTAGGGAGCTAAAACAGGGTGGTTTGAAAAGAGGTAGCCTTGCCAAATTAGTTATTTTAATGGATGAGCTCAGATTCCCTTATACCTCTTGAGGTCTCAGCATTTAACTTTAATTTGTGGTTTGGTTAACAGAAAACAATAGAAATATTTTCAAAAGCTAAATTCCAGTTTCAATTTTTTAATTTTACCAAACGATTTTACAGTATAGCATATGCAAATGCACCATTAAATAGACTGCAACCAGTTCCAGAATACCTCAGTCTGTTTGCTATATGTATGTTTCTTTCATCATTGGGCTGGGTGCTTAATGCTGAACAGCAGCCTGCAAGAAGTAACCATTTTATGTTGGTGTTTATGAACTGAAGATCCTTCACTTTGTTGAGGAATAGGAAAGTTGAGAGGGGACATGATAGCCATGTTTAAATATTTGAAAGGATGTCATACTGAGGATGGAGCAAGCTTGTTTTCTGCTGCTCCGGAGACTCGGACACGGAGCAATGGGTTCAAACTACAGGAAAAGAGATTCTACCTAAACATTAGGAAGAACTTCCTGATAGTAAGAGCTGTTTGGAAGTGGAATGCACTGCCTCGTAGTGTTCTCCTTCTTTGGAGGTTTTTAAACAGAGGCTCGATTGCCATCTGTTGGGAATGATTTGATTGTTTTCCTGCATGGCAGGGGGTTGGACTGGATGGCCCTTGTGGTCTCTTCCAACTCTATGATTCTTCTATGATTCTATGTCATCGACAGGAGCCTACAGTTTTCTTGAGTTAGAAGTTAGTCCCTGGAGACACTGGTTATCCATCACACAAAACAAGTAAGCATCTCCAGAGAAAGGGTGATATTTCATCTAAAAAAAAAATGTTCTCTTTATGGCCCATTGATATAAATATATAATTCCATCCATAGCACATTTAATTGCTATGCTACTCTAACAGTTAACAGGTAAGTCTCCACTTTGTAGCCACCACAGCCAGGTGAACCGCCATGGGGCCCACTGTTTTGGAAATACATGTTCAGTTATGGATGGGCAAAGGGCCCCTCTCCAGATGTGGTTGGATTGCAACAGCCAGTATTCCTGGCCATTGGCTATACTGGCTAGGGCTGCTGAGAGCTGCAGTCCAGCCACATTTGGAGAGCTGGGCTTTGGTTACCCATAACATACACATAATTATTTCATTGATGGAAGGAACTGTCCAATTCATCAGCCTGCTCGTTGGCCTGGATAAATCTTACAGGAAAAGCAACACAGAGGGGACTGAAGGAATGGGCTGGCCAAAGGAGAAAGGAAGCTTGCTTTTCTAAATGGATTGCACTGGATATTGGCCTCAAAGCTTTGGACTCTTGGACTTGGACCAATTCTTGAGCATAGCACTTGCAGTTACTGGCCATGGCTGCCCAGCGATTACTTCCTAGCCCATGAATGTTTAAATAAGCAAATTATCTGGGTTGGTGAGAGGAGGAATCCACACAACTTGGGTTTCTCCATCACCACCCAGAGACAGGCAGGAAGAACAGCTAAAGTCTCATGACAGAGGAATACAGACTTTGATGACTCACCCCTTTGGCTATCCTAGAGACCAGTTCTTTTATGCCTAAAGTACTTTCTACCTTTCATGTGTCCCAGGAACTCATTCCCCCTCTTTCTGCCCTATCCCATTGCATCCACAGGAGAAGCTATGGCATAATTTGGATGTGCACAGAATGCTAAAAAATTACATTTGCAAGACTAAGCCCTTTTGTTGCTGTGACTCCTTGTTTGTGTCCTTTAATTCAGTCTCATTGGGATGTAAGGTGTTTAGTCCACAATAGCCACACGGATCAAGTGTGCATCCTATTGGCATATGACCTTGCCAAGATACTTCATCCTTCTAACGTTGTAGCACACTCAACCAGGCCAGCCACCACAGCAGCAGTGCTTCCCACTCATTCTCCAATCATGGACAAATGTACATAGGGCAGCCACCTGGAGTACTCCTTCCTTCATTTGCCATTACAAGACTGACAAGATCAGGTTGGCAGATGCCACATATGGGAGAAGGGTGCTGCAGGAGGTAGTGAATGGTTAGGATACAGCCACTCCCTGCCTCAGGGAGGAGGTAAGGGGCTTGGGTATGCCCCAAGTGGTGTGAATTCCTCCTCTCATCAATCCAGAGAATGCCACATTGGGTACTTACAGTGAAAATGCATTCTGGGTTGTTGAGAGGAGGAATCCACCCCTCTCATTGTGACTACACAATGAGGGCTCCTTTTGTTCCTTGCTTCCTTTTGTTCTCTACTAAAGTTTCTGTGGGCTCTGCATTCAAGCTGGTAAGAGAACTGGTCTCTAGGATGGCAAAAGAGTCAGCCATGTCTGTTTTGGGCTATTACAAGACCTCATTTGTTCTTCCTCCTTGTCTCTGGATGGTGATGGAGAAACCCAAGTGGTGTGGATTCCTCCTCTCAACCACCCAGAATGCACTTTCACAGTAAGTACCCAATGTGGCATTCTCAGACAGCAATGGATCTTTTATTGACTGTAGAAATGGCTTCCCCCAACTTTTTCCACAGAGAGCCTTGTATTCTCAATTAATGGAATCTGGGAATGGAAGAATGTTTCTATTACTCTGTAAAGGATCCCTCTGACACACACCCCTCCCACACACCAGGTTCAAATGCTTTCTGTGAATGTGTTTCACCTGGTTTTAGTTTTGCCAGTTCCTGGGCTGGATCCAATGGCTACAACATTGCAGGTTCTGTATCTCCCTTCCCTTTGCTGCTCTGGTCTCCACATACATCTTTCACCCTTGCCTGCTGTGAGATAAAGTAGGGTTCTGATGGTCACAGAAAGTAAGGAAAGGTGAAAAGCAAAAAGACTCAAGAAGGAACTGTGCAAGAGAGACAGCAGCTGCATCCTGTCTTGGTAGCCTAAAACATTTAAAGATGTGTACACCTTATCTCAGAGCATGAAGCAAGCCACTTGACCCTGGTGGAGACAAGAACAAGGTGGCAGACAAGGTGGCAAGTTCTGTTATGTGGCATGGAACGCAAGCCAACTGATGGCTGTCCACCTACATAGAAGGGATTGCAGGGGTCTTTCCTTATGACCCTCACCTTACACCTGGGCAGTGATTAAGTGGCCTCTTTTGAGGCTTAGAAAACAAGTTGGTGATGACAATCTCTCTAGAAGCTCCTCCGTCAACAAATAGGAGTCTAAGTCCAAGGACAGGCCTATGCATAAGTAACTGGGGAGGGTCTTTATTGACACTGTGTTACTAATGCCAGCTCTCCAGGCTCACATTTGTCTTCAGACAGAGCTCTTTACAGATAAGATGGGCTATATGGAGATTAGGATTAATGCTGTGGGTGCTGAAAGGAGAACAAAAAAGGGGGTGGTTTTGATTTCCAAGAGGACATCTATTGAATGCTTTCTAGAATACATTCAAGGGTCAAGATCCAATCCTGTGCTCAGGTATCTGACTCCAATGACATTATGACTTTCTTCCCTTCTTTCCACTGCAGCCTTCTGGAGCACCCATACCTGCTCCAGAGGGTGTCCTGGCCCTCTGGAGCAGGTTTTTAGGGTTCACAGGGAGCTGCAGGAAGCAAGAGATCACCAACTTTGGCTGAAGACCCAGATGTACACCATTGCCTCCTGGCCACCCTCTTCACTTAGTTAATATGCATTTCCAATATAGACAGCACGGGAGAATGTTTAATGAAGACATCAGCTTATCTCTACCAACAAACTCCAAAGATAATGTAATGTTTTGGAAACTACCTGAAGACCTTTACCTGGATTAGGATAAGTATAGAGACTACAGGGAAAACTCCTTTAATCCTTGCCACTAAATCAGGGGTCTGCACAATTTGAATTGTCTTGGAAGCCAGATGTCATCGCTGTTGTCATTATAGTCATCATGATGTTAGTTGCATCCTGCTTTCCCTCCCACTTCAGGACTAAAGACAGCATAGAAAGGTCAAAACAAATACATCTAAAAAAATAAATAAATCACATCATTCAAAAATTATAAGTACAGTCGTCCCTTCACATTCGCGGGGGTTAGGTTCCACAGACCCCCGCAAATGTGAAAATTCCACAAATAATGACTGCCCTTCCCCTCCCCCACCAAAGCGACCATGGGGCCTCCGGAAGCCCCATAGTCGCTTCCCCCCGCCTCCCCCTGCCTTCCAAGGACTTCATGGGGCCGCCGGAGACCCTCCCGAGGCCCTGTGGATGCCTCCCCGGCCCTCCACCCTCCCCCCAAGGCCTTCATGGGGCCTCCGGAGGCCCCGTGTCGCTGCTTTTGGGAGGATGGGGGGGCCCTCCCAAAACCGCGAATATGCAAAACCGTGAATGCTAAGTTCGCGAATGTGGAGGGGCAACTGTACAATTAAAGTAACAATGGAATTAAAAGCAGCTAAAAACATAACCATTAAAAAGAGAATACATTCTGAAAGGCCCTTTTCTGCCTGAGCAATCAGTCCACAAAGGCCTGTTGAGAGAAATAGTTCTACACCTGCCTACAAAAGGATATCAGGGAATGTGCCAGTCTCACTTCTCTAGGAAGGGAGCTCCAGAGCTTGGGAGCAGCCACCAAGAAGGCTGTCTCCCTGAAAACAGGCTGGCACCCAGTGAAGCTCCTGTCCCAAGATAATATGCATGCAGACAATAGTTGAAGTTAGCACCGGTGCCCCACTGGTGGAGTGAGTGCATTCTGCATGCACTAAAGGGGAATCCCCCCCCCATGAGAACCTTCTTCAAGACTGAGATGGTGGGGGGGGGGCAAGTGATTCGGTTTCCTCGACATGGCTGTTACAATCCTATTCATGATCAGGTTGCCCACCATCAGTTGACTGAATTTGTGCTGAAAAGACACATGACCCTGAACATTAGAAACAACAATATGGATACAATTATTTCGTTTTTGGGTTTGTTTGTTTTTTTAAGATTCACAGTAGAAACTTCTGCTGGTGGGGTCTCCTTCCTTGGAGGTCTTTAAACAGAGGCTGGATGGCCATCTGTCGGGGATGCTTTGATCAAGATTTCCTGCGTGGCAGGGGGTTGGACTGGATGGCCCTCGTGGTCTCTTCCAACTCTGCAATTCTATGATTCTATGATTCTATGATTCTTGATGGACTTTGAAAAGAGCTAGAAGAGACTACACTGTTATAGTGCTATTCCACTTTAACTGCTATGGCTACCTCCTGTGAGATTCTGCGGTTTGTAGTTTAATGAGACCTAAGAGCTCTCTGGCTGAGAGTTCTAAATGTCCCTCCCTAAACTGCAAATCCCAGGATTCCACAGCAGGCAGCCATAGCTGTTAAAGTGTCATAATAGCGTTATAACAGTGTAGTGTGATAATCTCCTTAAAGTCCAACACAAAGTGGGAAAGGCTGATTACTCCCTGGATGACCTTCATTTCCCAAAGATTCAGGAGAGAGGGAGGGCCTCAACTGTTGAATCAAGCCCAATGCATGAGACTTTCCCCTCTCTAATATGAGAAATGGAGAAATGGGCCAGCAGGGGGAGAGGAAAATTCATTATAACCCATTTCAGGCACAGACTTTATTTAGGAGCAAAAAAAGTGAGCATTATCCTGAGACAGCTTGACATAAATATACTGTATTAATCATAAGTACTAGCTAATTTCCCACCAATGGCACTACCTTTCTGCAGTGTGGGACTACATGTTCCTGTGAGGCAAGAGGCTATGCTGACAGCAGCAGTGTTGCTGTTAAGGTCTCCCATGTCAGACAGGCTTTTACAGAGGAGCCAGTCTAAATGTGCCAAACAGCTACTGGGTAATGGAAGGTAACACTGGTGGAGGATCTCTCAGAGACAAGGGCAGTGGCACCATAGCTAATGCTTGCTAGTATTGTGCAGAAGGAGGCATGGTAAACCCCTTTTGAATGTCTTTTGCCATGAAATTCCTATGATAAGATAATAGATAGTGACAGAAGATGAAACTCCCAGGTTATGTGGCACTCAGTGACCTACTGGGGTACAGCAGAGGGCAACTCCGAGTAGCACTGTGGCCAATGAAGCAACTGGACTCAAGCCAAAAAGACGTTCAGTGGTTGACATGCTCAGAGGTTAGAAAGGAAAATCTGAAGTGGCACAACACATATTATAGGAACACAGAATGTGAGAAGCATGAGTCAGGGAAAGCTAGACATAGGAAAACCAGAAATGGAATATATCAATATTGCAATACTTGGGATGAGTGGGCTAAAGTGGACAGGAATGGGACATTCTGAGTGAGTTAACTACAGAGTGTTTTACTCAGGAAATGAAAATCTAAGAAGAAATAGGGTGGCATTATATTGAGGAAAGATGTAGCAAAAGCAGTCAAAGGATATAATGTAAATCTGACCAAAACATATCAATAAGACTACAGGAAAAAACAATATAACCATAATCCAAATCTATGTTCCAACTACAGAGGCAGAAGAGAAAGAAACTGCAAGATTCTATGCTGGAGTCCAGGAGGAAATTGATCAGGACTTCTTGTTAATCATAGGTGATTAGAATGCAAAAGTAGGAAACAGAGCGAAATCAAACATAAAATCCAAGGAATAAAAGGGAAATTTAAAGCAATAGTGAGGATGCTATACGACCAGCAGGAGAACACATTAATGACCAAGTAGAAATAAAGAGACAATGGAAACAACACACTGAAGAACTATATAAAAGAGATGAAAGGTTGACAGTGTAAGGATCCAGTCAGAACTTCAATTCACTCGGACAATAATCGCTGGTTAAAGTGTTTTATTGAAGAGGTAAAGAAGTGAATAGGTCCAAGGATACCGGCAGAACTGGCTCACAGGAAGAAGTGTAGGGCTTAAAATGAGGCTTGACCCATCCTCCCCCCCCCATTCCTAAGCACTTAGCACTTATTCCTAAGCACTTAGCACTTGGGAAACTCAATGTAGCCCCCTTCCCATCCACAAACAACCCATTGCCCTACAGCACATGACAGGAAACTGACTGGAGCCAGGCTAAGTAAGGCCTAGCTAAAGTCAGGATCCTGACAGACAGATTCATTCGAGAAAGAACCATATGAAGACAAATCTCCAGTTTTAGAAAGTAAAGTGGAAGCTGTACTCAGAAAACCTGGGAGAAGTAAATCACCAGGAACAGATGGCATATCAATAGAGCTGCTTCAAGCTACAGAAATAGAATCTACTCTAGTTAGAATCATAGAATTGCAGAGTTGGAAGAGACCACGAGGGCCATCCAGTCCAACCCCCCCTGCCACGCAGGAAATCACAATCAAAGCATCCCCGACAGATGGCCATCCAGCCTCTGTTTAAAGACCTCCAAGGAAGGAGACCCCACCACGCTCCGAGGGAGTGCGTTCCACTGCCGAACAGCTCTTACTGTTAAAAAGTTCCTCCTAATGTTGAGGTGGAATCTCTGTTCCTGGAGCTTGCACCCATTGCTCCGTGTTCCAGTCTCTGGAGCAGCAGAAAACAAGCCTGCTCCATCCTCAGCGTGACATCCCTTCAAATACTTAAACAGGGCTATCATATCGCCTCTAAACCGTCTTTTTTCCAGGCTAAACATACCCAGCTCCCTAAGTCTCTCCTCATAAGGCATTGTTTCCAGACCTTTCACCATTTTAGTTGCCCTTCTCTGGACACGCTCCAATTTGTCAATATCCTTTCTGAATTGTGGTGCCCAGAACTGGACACAGTATTCTAAGTGAGGTCTGACCAAGGCAGAATAGAGTGGCACTATTACTTCCCTTGATCTAGACACTATACTTCTATTGATACAGCCCAAAATTGCATTGGCTTTTTTAGCTGCCGCATCACACTGTTGGCTCATGTTCAACTTGTGGTCTACTAGGACTCCTAGATCCCTTTCGCACGTAGTCTCATTCAGCCAGGTCTCTCCTATCCTATATTTATGCATTTCATTTTTCCGCCCTAAATGCAGTACTTTACATTTCTCCGTATTGAATTTCATTTTGTTAGCTTTGGCCCAGCTCTCCAGTCTATCCAGGTCATTCTGAATTTTGATCCTGTCCTCTAGGGTATTAGCTACTCCTCCTTATTTGGTGTCATCTGCAAATTTGATAAGTATGCCCCTAATTCCCTCATCTAAGTCATTGATAAAGATGTTGAATAGCACTGGGCCCAGGACAGAACCCTGTGGCACCCCACTGGTCACATCTTTCCAAGACGAAGAGGAGCCACTGCTGAGCACCCTTTGGGTTCGGCCGGTCAACCAATTACAAATCCATTGAACAGTTAACTTGTCTAGCCCACATTCTACAAGCTTGTTTGCAAGAATGTCATGGGGAACCTTGTCAAAGGCCTTACTGAAATCAAGGTATGCAATGTCCACAGCATTCCCTTCATCTACCAAGCTGGTAACTTTATCAAAAAAAGAGATCAGATTAGTCTGGCATGACTTGTTTCTCTGAAACCCATGCTGACTTTTTGTGATTATGGCATTGCCTTCTAAATGTTCACAGACTCTCTGTTTAATGATCTGTTCTAGAATCTTCCCTGGTATTGATGTCAGACTAACTGGACGATAGTTGTTGGGATCCTCTTTTTTCCCCTTTTTGAAGATGGGAACAACGTTTGCCCTCCTCCAGTCTGCTGGGACTTCTCCTGTTCTCCAGGAGTTCTCAAATATTATTGCCAATGGCTCTGAGATTATATTTGCCAGCTCTTTTAATACTCTTGGATGTAGTTCATCTGGTCCTGGAGATTTAAATTCATTTAGATTAAGAAGGTATTCCTGTACTACCTCTTTACTTATTTTGAGCTGGATTTCCCCTATTGTGTCCTCTGTTCCATTCTCCTCAGGTTGGTCCTCCTTTTCCTTTTCTGAAAACACTGAGGCAAAGAAGGTGTTGAGTAATTCTGCCTTTTCTCTGTCCCCTGTTAGCATTTTGCCATCTTCTCCACGTAGCGGCCCTATCATTTCCTTCTTCCTCCTTTTGCTGCGGACATACCCAAAAAAACCCTTTTTATTGTTCTTAACCTCCCTAGCAAGCCTGAGCTCATTCTGCGCTTTAGCTTTTCTGACTTTACTCCTACACGTGTTCGCTATCTGTTTGAATTCTTCTTTGGTGATTTCCCCCCCTTTCCATTTCCTATACATGTTCCGTTTAAAACTTAGCTCCATTGAAAGTTCTTTAGTCATCCATCCTGGTTTCTTGAGACACCTCCCATTTTTCTTCCTCACTGGTACTGTTTGAAATTGTGCCTTCAGTATCTCCCTTTTGAGAAAGTCCCATCCGTCTTGAGGTCCCTTCTCTTTTAGTATTCTTGACCATGGGATCATCCCCAGTATTTCCCTGAGTTTATTGAAATCAGCTCTCCTAAAGTCAAGAATGCGTGTCTGACTATGCCTGGCTTCTCCTTTCCATTGTATAACAAACTCCAGGAGAACATGATCACTCTCACCTAAGGATCCCACCACTTGCACCCCATTAACAAGGTCGTCTCTGTTGGTTAGGATCAGATCTAAAATAGCTGACCCCCTTGTTGCCTCTTCCACCTTTTGGACCATGAAATTGTCTTCCAGGCATGTAAGGAATTTGCTAGACCTTGTAGTTTTGGCTGGTTAGATTGCCAGCAAATATCAGGATAGTTGAAGTCACCCATCACTACTACATCTCTCCTTTCTGCATGTATGTTCATCTGTTCTAGAAAGGCAACATCCAATTCCTCCGTCTGATTTGGGGGTCTGTAGTAGAGTCCCATGATAACATCCCTGTTGTTTCCCTCCCCTTTAATTTTTATCCAGATGCTCTCCACCTGGCTTCCAGTATTGATGTCATGGATCACTTCACTGGTGTAAATATCCCTGACATATAATGCTATTCCTCCTCCTTTCCTGTTTGGCCTGTTTCTCCTATAAAGGTTATACCCCTCTATTCCTACATTCCAATCATGAGACTCGTCCCACCAGGTTTCAGTAACGCCTATTATATCATATTTGTTTTGTAGTGCAAGGAGTTCTAGTTCATCTTGCTTATTTCCCATGCTCTGTGCATTAGTGTAGAGACATCTGAGACCATGTGTTCCCTTTACTTGCTCCCTGTGCAAGTTTTTTTGCCTCCCACTGTTGGGTCCTTGCGCTGTTCGCCTTGTTCCCTCTATGACAGTTTGACTATTTTCTCCAGCCCTTTTGCCTTCCAGAATACTGTCTCCCTCCCCCATATGACTCAGTTTAAAGCCCTCCTGATCAAATTCTTGAGACTGTTGGCAAAAATGTTTCTTCCAACTGTTGTAAGATGCACCCCATCTCTTGCCAGAAGTCCCCCCGCATGGAAGCGCAGTCCATGATCCAAGAATCCAATTTGTTCCCGGCGACACCATCTACGGAGCCAGTTGTTTACGTCGGCTATTTTCCTCTCCCTTCTTGGACCATGCCCTTCAACTGGCAGAAGAGACGAGATGACCACCTGTGCGTTCATTTCTTTCAGCTTCCTCCCCAGGGCCCCATAATCTCTTCTGATCTTGGGAAAGCTGTGCCTTGCAGTATCATTGGTTCCCACATGGACCAAAAGGAAGGGGTTATGATCTGTAGGCTTGACGAGTCTTGTCAGCCTCTCGGTCACATCACAGATCTTTGCCCCAGGGAGACAACACACCTCCCGAGTCATCTTGTCAGGCCCACATACCACTGCTTCTGTACCCCTCAGCAAGGAGTCCCCCACCACCACCACACGCCTCCGCTGAGGCTTCGCAGCTGCTGTTCCTTGCGGTGGTCCTCTCAAGGTCCCCTGCTCTACCCCTGAAGTCTGTCCATGCTGTTCTTCCTCGTTGTCCTTGATAAGGGAAAGGGCTTCGAATCGATTCTGTAGCTGCAAGCTGCTGGAAGAATCCCTGGATTTTCTTGTTCTGTGTGTGACATTCCTCCAGCTGTCTACTTCCTGTGTCCGTGAAGTGACCCTCTCCTCCACAGCCACTTCCTCTGTGCGGTCCCCATCCAAGACTGTTCGTTCTGTTCTGTCCAGGAAAACCTCTTGCTCCCGAATCTGTTGAAGTGTAGCTACCCGTGTCTCCAGCTGCTGTACTTTCTCCTCCAAGAGGGCTACCAGCTTGCATTTGGTGCATGTGAAGTTCTCCACGTCTGTAGACAAGAATACAAACATCGCACATGTGTTGCAAGTGACTGCTGCAGTCCCCTCAGTGTCCATGATGAGAGCTTTTAGGTAATCTAAGAACTCTTAGTTAACGCTGAGAATGCTAAGCTGTACTTTTAGGTCTGCTGTATTTTTGTTTGGTTACTGAAATTCGCACGCCGTTAGGCTTGCACCTCAGGCTCTTGAGGGTAAAAGGGCAAGGTCAGAAGTTCAAGCCCCTCAGCAACAAGCAGCCTCTCCCAACAGTTTTTTAAAAAAATTCAATCTCCCCAGTCAGAATGGCTGTTCAGAAGTTGCTTCCTTCTTCTCCCTGGCAGGAAACTGGCAGGAAACTTGCTGTCCAGAAGCTGCTCTCCTTCTCTCTGGCAGCTTAAATCTGTCAACAAATATGGAAAACAAAAGAATGACCCACAGACTGGAAACACTCTGTATGCATTCCAATCCCCCAATAAAGGGGGACACCAGGGATTGCAGTAACCGCAGGACCATTGCATTAATTTCCCATGCAAGCAAAGTGATGCTCAAAATTCTACAACAAATACTTACCATATATAGGGCAAAAATGTCAGATGTCACAAGCTGGGTTCAGGAAAGGAAAAGGCACTAGGGATCATATTGCAAACATATGTTAGATAATGGAGCTCACCAAGGAACTTCAAAAGAAAATCAGCCCATGCTTTATAGATTATAGCAAAGCCTATAGATTATAGCAAAGCAAAACTATGGATCACTCTTAAAGAAATGGGTGTGCCACAACATTTGATTGTACTGGTGTGTAAACTGTTCTCAGGACAAGAGGCTACTGTTAGGATGACACATGGAGAAATTGAAAGGTTTCCAATTGATAAGGGGGTCAGGCAAGGTTGCATTTTATCACCCTATCTGTTTAACTGGTATGCTGAGCATATCATATATAAAGCAGGATTAGACTCAGAGGAAGGAGGCATGAAAACTGGAGGAAAGAACACCAACAATTTAAGATATGCAGATGACATCATATTATTAGCAGAAAATAGCAAACACTTGGAAGATTTACTGAAGACAGTCAAGGAAGAAAGTGCAAAGGCAGGTCTACAGTTGAACATTAAGAAAATAATAATTACCACAGATTATTTACATCACTTTAAAGTAGATGAAGACACTGAAACAGTTCAAGATTTTCCATACCTTGACTCAGTAATTAATCAGAATGGAGGGTACAGTCAAGAAATCAGAAGCTATGAAGGAACTAGACAAGATCCTGAAGTGTCAAGATATAATGTTGAATACTAAAGTTAGGATTGTTCATGGCATTGTATTTCCAAATTTAATGTATGGTTGTAAAAGCTGGACAGTGCAGAAAGCTGATAGGAAGAAAATCAACTCATTTGAAATGTTGTGCTGGAAAAGAGATCTATGGACTGCTAAAAAGACAAATCAATGAGTCCTAAAGCAAATCAAGCCTGAGTTCTCACTAGAAGCCAAAATAACTAAACTGAGACTGTTGTGCTGTACTTTGGCCATATCATGAAAAGACACATCTCACTAGAAAAGACAATAATGCTTTGCAATGTAGAAGGCAGTAGAAAAAGAGGAAGACTGCATTCCAGATGGATAGACTCAGTCAAGGAAGCCACGGTCTTGAGTCTGCAAGACCTGAGCTGAGCTGAGTTGATGATAGGGTGACTTGGAGGTATCTCATTCCTAGGGTTGCCATAAATCTAAGTCAGCTTGACCAGTTAACAGGTAGCTAATTTCCTTCACCAACCTGCTGCTCTTTCTCATTCTGTCTTTTCTCTCCCTCCTCCTTTCTTTGTTGTAGGCCTTTCTCTCCCCCCATCCTAGTGTTTGTTCAACCTTGTCTCCTGCTCAGTCTCTTTCCTTCCCCTTACCAGGCAGCTCCAAACTATTTGAAGGGTTAAGGCCCTGCAGAGGAAACCATCACATAAAGCTGCCTATTAGCCCTTTGGAGAAATGAATCACACAAACCTGCCTCCAGCTTCTGGTTAGGGTGATCTGTCATCTGAAGGTTGAAGATGGTATTGCAGGCTACAGGTTTTAATTAACTAGAATTAATCATCTAAAAAATTCTGCAATTCACATTGCCAGGATACCCTTAATATCCCTGCCAAGTTTCAGGTTTCACAGCCTTGGCACTATAGCAGGAACACATGCACAAATTGACTTATTCTTATTTTAAATACCATTTTCCAAACATAAGGTTAATAATATTTCAATAAATATTTCAAGGTGATTCTGAAGCCCAATCCTTTGCAGGCTTGCTTTGATATTAATGGATGTACACACACACACAATCACATATGATCAGGCTTAAGTTTTATTTTTCTTTGGGAAATTAGAAATCACATGGTGCTACAATATATTTAACCAATCATCTACCTTCCCCCCTCTTTTTCGGAGCCAAGAACAAATCTGATTTAAAACCTTCACATTCAGCTTGTGATTTAGGAGATTATCAGATGCGTTAAAAGTGGTGTTACACGAACATCAGGACATCACAAAAGGATTCCCTTTTCAGATGATATCATTCCCCCCCCCCATTATGCACCTGTTCTGTTCCCATTCCACCGGCACTGCTTTTCATTGATGGGGGAAGCTGTCAATAGATCCCCCATTCCGTTTCTGTCACGGACGTTCCTGCGAGTAAACAAGTGCCCCGTTATGCTGGCGAGATCCCAGCATCAATGGGAGGTCCCTGCCAGAACACTTCTGGGTGAGAGCAGGACATCCAGATAAGTGACAAACTTTTTATGACCCTCCCCAGGTTACTTATACCTTTTAAAGTGTGTTTTTGTGCTTGTTGTCATTTTTTTCATGTTCTTTTTATTTTTTAAATTTCCCACGCTTGCGTCTTCTTGTGAGAATCCATGAGATTTCAATCCAGGAAGTGAATGGAGCTCTGTTAGAGCTCTGTTCACTCCTGGGCTGCCGTAACAATGGGAGAGGAAGATCATAGAATCATAGAGCTGGAAGAGACCACAAGGGCCATCCAGTCCAACCCCCTGCCCTGCAGGAATACACAATCAAAGCATCCCTGACAGATGGCCATCCAGCCTCTGTTTAAAAACCTCCAAAGAAGGAAACTCCACCACACTCCAAGGCAGTGCATTCCACTGCCAAACAGCTCTTACTGTCAGGAAGTTCTTCCTAATGTTTAGGTGGAATTTTTTTTCTGTGGTTTGAACCTGTTGCTCCATGTCCTAGTCTCTGGAGCAGCAGAAAACAAGCTTGCCCCATCCTCAGTATGACTGTCTGGGAAAGCCGCCAAGTCAGCAGTTGATAAGACAGCCCGGCTCAGCAACAACACAGCTCCAAAACACAGTACCTTGTGATGTCAATAGCAGTCCATAGAGTCAGGAGTCCAGAGAGAGCGAAGAACGATGAGGCAGTCCGAGTGTTCCGGCAGGTGAGTCAACGCGTTCCAGCAGGTGGGTCAACGAATACAGTCTTCCAGCAGGTGGGTCAACAAATACAGTCCAGGGTCAAGATAATCCCAGGTTTCAAGAAGCAAGGTTCCAAAAGCCAGGAGAGTCAGAGTCAGAGGCTTTCTCCAGGGATCACAGATAGTCTTTGACAAGGAATCCAGTGTTTCCCTTAGCTGCTTATGTTGGCCCCAGCTCCCACTCACAGCTGCTTGGTGATTAATGAGCATCTTTCTTTTAGCCTCCGAGAGCATCACAGCCCCTGCCTTTCTGCTCTTCTTTGGCTAAAGGTAGGTACCTGCTTCTCTTCTTCTTGTTGTTGCTCAACTATGTCTCCCAGGCTTGTACCCTGTGCTGGGGGAAAGCTAGGCTGTTGAGACCTGGATTCCTCTGTAGCTGGCAAAGCAGGGCTAGATTCAGACCCAGCCAGCTTTTCTGCAACTGGCTCAGCCTCCTCGTCTTCTGATTCCTCTGAGTCCTGGCTGGCCATGACAATGACATCCCTTCAAATATTTAAACATGGCTATCATGTCCCCTCTTAACCTTCTCTTCTCCAGGCTAAACATACCCATCTCCCTAAGCCACTCCTCATAGGGCATGGCTTCCAGACTTTCCACCATTTTGGTCGCCTTCCTCTTGAGGTAAATGTGGTGGGGAGAGTGATTGTGGTGTGACAGGGAAGGAACAGGGGCAGGAGTGGAGATTCTGGGACAGGAATGCTTTTTTCATTCCTGTCTGAAAATCTCCTTAGCTGGCCCTCCAAATTTGTGGGTTTAACTTTTATGGATTTGGTTATTTGCAGAGTATTTGTTGCCTCCTCTGCTGCTACACTATGCCATTTTTAATAGGACTGCAAGCCTCATGAGACTGAGAGAGACTGAATGCACAGGAAGGCATTCCTGCATAGCAGGGGGTTGGACTGGATGGCCCTTGTGGTCTTTTCCAACTCTATTATGATTCTATGATTCCTGGCTAGCAAGTGCCTATTCGAAATGGCATAGGCCAGCAGTGGAGGTGGCAGCAAGCCCTGCCAGCCAACTGCATCTGCCTTGTGAAGGAACATGCCTGCCGCCTTGAAGGCATCTGTGGTTGGTTGAATCTGTGGGTTGTTCATTTCTGTGTGTTTTAAATATGGTTGGGGAGGCTAGAAAAGTGGGAAGTTTTTTTCAATTTTGCCCAGGTCCTACACCCCTAGCCCCAGTGAATGTGGAGGGCCAACTGTATTTTGTTATTTGCCTGCCATTATAGTATCAAAGGCAGCTTACAATACATGTTAAAATAACATTCAGCTAAAACCAACAGTTACAAAGTTAGAGAACAATTAAAAAGCCCCTCAACTACCTTATTAAAACCAACCTTTGTATTACAAAGTAGTTTAAAAACATTAAGAAACATAACAAGAAAGGGGGAAAGGAATGCAGTACTGTCCATTAAAAAAGCTTGTCTGCTCAGCCAATAAAGGGCTAAAAACTGGTCTGAATAAAAACATCATTATTGGCCTGAGCTGGTTCATTAGCTGGCCTGTCTTTGTGCCATTGGGGTGATAATAGGTTGAAAATCAGTAGCAAAAATACATTTGCCCAGATATTAGATGCAGCATTTTAGACTACATGTCTTCATGGGACACTGCAGAATTCTCCACCTTTTGGGGAGGGACGTGACAGTCTTATGGGTTTGTTTGGTTTTTTTCTAAATACAATGCTTAGTTTCCAGAGAAGCAAGAAGATGTTCAGGGGACTAATCTAAGCAGTAGTCTCCAATCTAGAAACTCTTCTCCCGAATCCTTTTATAGATGGGGACTCTCTACAGTTTACTTAGTGGAAATATACTCTGCACTTGCTCATGGGAATTGTAATCTTGTCTTACCATATGTTCCCTGTTTGAGCCCTAGCACAGAAAACAGATGCTGAGGCTGAGCCCTAGTCATCCCTAGCTACAAATTAAGCCCTGCTTTCAGTATTTTTAGCTCAGATCTCCCTTCATTTGGACTTTTATCTTTCTAAAGTAAGTTACTGTGACAATCTAATTCTTGCAATTATTGAGAGAAAGAATATCAAAACATCTTAGCTACATAAGAATTGTGGCAGCTGAACTCACATCCAGTTCTGCCAGTGTAAAAGATGTACAGTACTGTACGGAACTGATGGATTTCAAGCAAGAGCAGCTGTGTTTTTCCAAATTTATACTGCTGACAGTGTTCAGGATGACTGACTGGCACCATTCAGGCCAATGTTCCCTTCCTTCTCTTTCTGTTCCTCCAGCTTTGGATGTCAATGCTTATGTAGCCAAAATAGTATCAAGAGAGCACCAGCATGGTATAGTGATTTGAGCATTGAACTGCAACTCTGGCGAACAGAGTTCAAATCTCTGCTCGGCATGGAAACCCGCTGGGTGACTTTGGGCAAGTCATATTCTCTCAGCCTTAGAGGAAGGTACTGGCACCCCCCCTCTGAACAAACCTTGCTGCAACTTCCAGTGAGACTTCTCATTGGCAAGCATGACAGATGAGCATGAAGAGCAGAGGTATGCTTTGTGTAGTGCCCCAGCAGGCTGCTGGGCCCTTGACATACATTTACAAATACTGTGACCAGATTAGAGGCTCAGTAGATCAAATGCAGTGGTTAGAATGCTGGAGAGGATTAAGGAGGCCCAAGTTCAAATTCTCACTCATCCCCAAAGCTCATTGGACAACCTTAGGCCAATGACTATCTCTCAGCCTAAACCTCTTCATGGGTGTCTGTGTGCCTTCAAGTCACTTGTTGATTTATGGCAACCCCATGAATTTCATAGGGTTTTCTTCAGCAAAGAATAACTGTATCTCCCAATATGAGCCTGCTTGTGCCCTAGGATCTGAAGGGGGAAGGCTTTCTCTCAGTCCCACCACCATCCCAGGCTGTTGCTACACTGCAGAATTAAAGCAGTTTGACACCACTTTGCCATGGCACCTCCCTATGGAAACCTGGGGTTTGTAGTGTGTTGTGACACCAGAGCCCTCTGACAGAGAAGGCTAATTATCTCACAAAACTAAAAATCCCAGAATTCCATAGCACTGAGCCATGGCAGTTAAAGTCGTGTCAAACTGCTTTAATTTTTCAGTGTGGCTACAGCCCCAGGCACATTTGATGAGGACACAAGAGAGAGCCTTCTCAGTGGCTGCTCCCAAGTTATGGAAGGTTAGCCTCCTCCCGTCTGTCTTTCCATCAGCAGGTAAAGACTTTTTTTTTTTAATTTAAGGAAGCATTTGTTTTTTAGTGTAGGAGGCAGATAAACCTTTTAATGGGGGGTGGGGTTGTTGTAGTGTTTTTACTTTATTATGTTTTTAAGTATCTTTTCACACTGTTTTAAACTTGTTTTAATGCAGTTTTTAACTGTTTTAAATGTGTCTTTAAATAGAAATGTAGTATATTTGCATTTTAATTTCGTATTACCACTTTTTTTTACAATTGAATTCTGCTCCTAAAATGTTGCACACCACCTTGGATCCTGTGTTTATATATAAATTAAATAAATAAATAAGGAATACTCAGAGGTGGTTTTGAGTTCCTTCCTCTGAAATGTAGCCTACAGCACCTGATATTCGTTGGAGGTCTCCCATCCAAGTACTAACCAGGGCTCACCCTGCTTAGTTTCAAAGATCAGATGGGATATGATGTCTTTAGGGTATTTTGGCTCATTAAAGGAGCCATACTGCCTTTTAAAGATATAGGGTATAGAATTGCAGTCAGTCTATCAATACATCTGTATGCTGGCCAACCTGAAATTTCTTCTTGTTGTCTTCACAGGGATTAAAGATACAGAGGCCATGTCTGCTTATTCACCTGGTTCTCTGCTGAAGGTCATGAGAAGTCATGCTGTGGACAAATGGCTGTTTAGTGAGTGTGAGAGAAACCTCCACATTGATAGGCGTCAGCATCAGCAGAATCAGTATGCAAAAGAGTCATCTAGGCAGAACAGTCTCAGTTCAAAACGTATGAGCAGTAGGTTGGAGTGCTTTGCTGGCCTGTGATAATACCTTCCTCTGTTAATAACACTCTTGCCTCCCACCTCTTGGGGAAAATGGAAGACTCAGGTCTCTTTATGAAGACCTGTATTCACCCCAGCTGTTCCGGCTTTGCATTAGCAGTTAATCTGGTGTGTGCGCGCGCACGTGCATGCACTTGTGTGTGTGTGTGTTTGTGTTTATCTGGATTTAGCAGCTGATGCTTGAGAAAGGACTGAGTGGAGATTGCGCTTTCTCAAGGGGTGAACAATTACTGCTAGGTAGGGATGATGGGATTTGTAATACAACACATATGGATGGTGCTCTGTTGGGGGAGGCTGTTCCAGGACATGTTTCCATCAGCAGTGTCCAAGGGCTGATTAGAATGAAGGTGCAGGCTGAAGCTTGATTGTGATAATTGATAAGCATACGCAATAAAGTGACAATACTTTGAAGCAAGGGGTGCCATTGTTCCATGTCCTAGCAAATGAATGATCTGTTCTCACTAAATAACTAAATCTCTTTCATAGTGTAACTGTGGACTCATATCCTTCTCATCACTATTAGTTATAATAGTTATATCTACTTGCGTATAGAAAACCCATTGTTGTTGCTATGTGCCTTCAAGTCATTTCTGACTTATGGTGACACTAAGGAGATCCTATCATAGGAGTGGGCTCTGAGTTACTGATCAGAGCAGTGATGCTGAGGCAACTAAGAGCCATCCCTTTCCTCTGCACAATTTCCTTATTTAAACCTCCACACATGGGAGCTGCCCCATGGACAATTAAAAAAAAACACAACTGTATTTCCAGTGGGGCTCATAGTCATTGGAGGAGGGGAGTGCTTTCAATTAATATTGCTAACTGGAATGATTTCTTCCCTAGGGTGGTTGCTTTAGCTCTGATTTGTTCTCTCTTGTTATTTCTCCCCATCTTTCTCTCCCCCCACCCAACGAACACACACATGCAGAGAGAGGTCACCTGCTGTATATTTTAAAAGTTTTTAAAAGAGGAAATAGAAATTATATCTCTTACATCAAGTGTTTTGACTCTTGCAAGTGTTTTTATTCTATTGTTTTTCAAAACTGGAAGCCAGAATTTGTTTACTTTTTCAGTTTTGAAAAACAATAGAAACAAAACTCAATACTTACAAAGGAATTCCACCCAGGGACAGGGGGACTCCCAGCAGATAATGGTCCATCAACCAACCATTAGCCAAACAGACACTAACGAGCCTTGCATTTCTATACCCAGAAACTAACCATTCAATTACACAAATTTACATATGCTCCCCTACAGGGGTTCACAGCATATAAACTCCACACACACACTTCTAAGCCACAATTCAAAAAGGATATTGACAAATTGGAGTGTGTGCAAAGAAGGGCGACTAAAATGGTGAAAGGTCTGGAAACCATGCCTTATGAGGAGAGACTTAGGGAACTGGGTATGTTTAGCCTGGAAAAAAGACGGTTAAGAGGCGATATGATAGCCCTGTTTAAGTATTTGAAGGGGTGTCACATTGAGGATGGAGCAGGCTTGTTTTCTGCTGCTCCAGAGACTGGAACACGGAACAATGGATGCAAGCTCCAGGAACAGAGATTCCACCTCAACATTAGGAGGAACTTTCTGACAGTAAGAGCTGTTCGGCAGTGGAACACACTCCCTCGGAGCGTGGTGGGGTCTCCTTCCTTGGAGGTCTTTAAACAGAGGCTGGATGGCCATCTGTCAGGGATGCTTTGATCAAGATTTCCTGCGCGGCAGGGGGTTGGACTGGATGGCCCTCATGGTCTCTTCCAACTCTACAATTCTATGATTCTATTATTCTACCCAACCATTCTCTGAAGACGCCAGCCACAGATGCAGGCGAAACGTCAGAAAGAAACTATTCCAGACACAGCTTCACAGCCCGGAAAAAAAACCAAGAAAAATCTGTGGATGACAGCCATGAAAGCCTTTGATTTCACAATCCAAACAATGTTTCTGTTGGCCTAAATTTCTGGCAATTCCCAACATCAGCTGCAACATTTTATTCCCACCCTTGAGTGCCTTTCTTTTTAATTCCAAGACATATTGGAATTAAAAAGTTCCATCTCTTATCCCCCTTTAATTCCTCCCCCCTTTGAGTTGTAGGGTATAGTGCATTAGTGAAATGGCACTTTTGCACAATAGCATTACAACTCTAATTTTAAAGAAAGGAAGGAAGGAAGGAAGGAAGGAAGGAAGGAAGGAAGGAAGGAGAACATTTGCCTTTCAAACCTTAGCAAACCCTGTCACCAGTTTTTAATTTATTTATTTTTTTGAAAAGCCCTAATGCAGAGCCAAGACATTGCTACAGATTCCAAGAAAGAATGGAATAAGTAGACTGGGCTACTGCCACAGTGCAGAAATAATGCAGTTTGACACTGCTTTAACTGCCATGGCTCAATGCTATGGAATTCTGGGAGTTATAATTTTGTGAGATATTTAGCCTTCTCTGCCAGAGAGCTCTGGTGCCACAACAAACTACAAATGCCAAGATTCCATAGGATGGAGCCATGATATTTAAAGCAGTATCAAATGGCATTATATCTGCAGTGTGGCAGCAGCCATGGAGGCAACAATAATTGGCAACACCCAAGGAGCTGTACTGCAAGAACTCAGACTACTGGTACTTTAGACCAGTCTGAAAGAGTCCGGTGGTTGTTAAATGCTCAAAGCCCTGTTGGTGGGTACTACAGAGTGGAAGGGGCTGATGGTGGACATGCTCCTCTCTGAAAAGCATGTTCTAGTTCTGTGCTGCATAGATACCTATCTGGACACACATTTTGAACAGGGGCCAAATGTAGAACTGATCCACATCTACAGTGCCAAAACCATTCACTCATTCCTGTGCAAAACCAATCTATAGGCAAAAGTCTCCTTGAATTGCCTCTTCCTGCTTCCCCCACCCCAATCCACTCAATCCCAAAAAACAGCAAACGTGGTTGGGCAGTTTCCTTTCATTATTCCACCCTGAGCCCTGCTTATGCCTCTTGGCTCATGCAAGGGCACCAGCAGGTGAAATGCTTAAGCCAAACAGTCTGGAGGGACTGTCTGTTTACTCTTTCTGCTGGCGATAGTGGTGGTGGCAGAAAGAGTGTGTTACAGCCCCCTTTCTATGTGTCTCAGTGCTGGGTAAAATAGGCAAGGGGCATAATGCTGATGGACTATCATTGGGATCAGAAGCAAAGGGGGGGGGGAGCATTTGGGAAGCAGGGCCAGCCCCCTTTTAGGTGAAGTGATACAGCTGCCTCAGTTAATAGATTCTGGGTTGGGGGGACACTCAGTGCAATGACAAAGTATTGGAAGAGAGAGCTTTGTCTGTCCCACTGCCTTTCTGTCCTTCCCTGAGTGTCATTCCTCCCTTTGTTGAGGTAGAGAATGCTATCCTGTTACCATTATTCAGGAAAGTTTCTGCTGCCAGTCCAATTGGCTTTTGTCTATGAAATGGATTGGAGCAAGTAGTGTATATAGGGTCTCATCTTTTCTTTTGCTTCTGGTCCCAACATTTCTTGGTTTGAGCCTGTTGTGAAGTGTTGGAAGCTGGATTTGCCTCTTGTTGCCTTTCCCTAATTTAGAGGCAATGCTTGGAAAAGTTACTTTTTTCAGACTACAAGTTCCAGAATCCCCCCAGCTATTACAACCCCTGGCATGTCCTAAAAGCTGTGATTCTAAACCTATGTTCTGCTCTCTCTGTGTGTGTCTGTGTGATTTCTGTGTGTGAATGCAAGTATCACGAGAATCCAGATAATTTGTCCTAGAAAATCAGCAAAAGAAAAGAAAAAAACAGATTCTGTGAGACTACTTAGTGCTGATTCATGAAAGGATGATTTGTGTGGGTGTATTAGATGAGAGAGAGCAGGGTAAATTGTAGAATGGCCACAACTATTTTTGGAGTGAGGTTTGGAAGTGATAGATAGATACGAACTCTTAGTACTGAACCTGACTTCAGCAGCTCCATGTATAATGTGGAAATGATGTTGTTCTATTGATTGCTGTTGTTGTGTTCCTTCAATTCATTTCTGACTTAGGACAACCCTAAGACAAACCTATCATGGAGTTTTCTTGGCAGAATTTGTTCAGAGGGGACTTGCCCTTGCCTTCCTCTGCGGTTGAGAGAGTGTGACTTGCCCAACATCATCCAGTGGGTTTCCATGGCCAAGTGGGGATTCGAACCCTAGTCTCCCAGTGTCCTAGTCCAATGCTCAGATCACCACACCATGCTGTTTCTGTTGATTAACTTGCACAAAATGGAACCAAAGGCATTACTCCATGTGTAGTAAAGGGAGCCCTGGTGGAAGGGAGCCCTGGTGGTGCAGTGGTTAAATGCCAGTACTGCAAGCCACCGTGTTGCAAGTTCGATTCCAGTGGGCTCCAAGGTTCACTCAGCCTTCCATCCTTTCATAGGTCCTTTCTAGTCTTTTTTTTCCCAGTGCCCCACCAAATTCCCCCCCCTTGCCATTTCTGAGTGCCCCACCAAATCCCTCAAAGGTTAATTACTGAACATTGAATTAATGGAAGCCTCAAACAACCTGTCTACATTTCATCTTTACTCTTCCCTCCCACCCAGCTTAACTATTAGTTGCCAGTATATCCAGTGGCCATACTGGCTGGGAGATTCTGGGAGCTGTAGTCCAAATATGTACTTTGCTACATTTTATCCTGCCTTTTTACAAATGTCCCTTCCCTTTAATTCAATCTGAATAATGGCAATGTGATGAAAGAGTCTCTTTAAAACATTCCTCTCTCATTTGCAAAGGGAGCCTCCCAGTAAAAGCACTGATATAATTACAAAATGGTGTGGTTTAGCTGCAGCTAGCCTGGAATGATGTTGCAAATGTCATTACAAGGCCAGTGTTTCAATTGGCAGGAATGGCCACCTGGAAGAGGACCCAGTGGGCATTCATTCACCCAGTGTATCTGTGAATCTGTGCTTCCAATTCTCCTGGGTTTGTCTGTACCATTCAAATTGCAGGGCTCATGGCTAAAATGATAAGGTTTGGCTTCTCTGCCTTTGTGCAGAGAATCAATATAAGCACCAGCCAACCTCTCCTGGAAATGCTTCACTTAGCTTTGAAGGAGGCCCTCTGGAGGGGAACTTGAAGCTGACTGGAGAAGGTAAAGAGTGTCAAGATAGAATCCTTCCATCTTACACAACCTTCAGTCTAATCTCTTGCAACACAGATTGACGGGTAAACATGTATGTGCATGCATGCACACAGAGTTCTGTGTTTGTCAAATAGTTATTCCCCCTCCCTTGCTGCTTCTCCTTCCTCTCTGGGCTGTGAACAAAGCTAGAATGAGCAGGGTTAATTCCCTTTCCTGTAGAACGACCTCACTTTATCTTGCACCAGGATATCCTTCTATGACACTGATGATTAATTGCTGTCATTCTGCAAGAGTCTCCACATTTCCCTGGATGAGGAGATGTGCTTGTTATGTTAGACCATGCAAATAAACCACAGACCTGCTTTAACTGATGACAGAGCCAGAGCCGGTAGATTTTGTAAAGAGTAACCTCCCTTGACATGAGTACTCTCAAGTCAAAATGCAGGTCAGGGGTCAACAACAACAATAAAAACAACAATATCACCTCCAAATCCTCATTAGAAAAGAAATGAGCTTTGCAGAATTCTAGTGAGTGTGTTTTATAAATTGCTGATCCCTTTCACATTGCCCTCCAACTCCTGTAAATAGTTCCTTGTTAGATAATTCCATGAAGTACAACAACAATTAAGAAACAGCCCAGGACAATTTCCCCTCTTTTCCTCCCCCTCCCCTACTCACTGATCTCTGATTAAAACAGCGGCTTCACTTATCAAACCAGTTGGCTGAGCTTCCAGCCAGATGTGCCTGGCAGATGTGTCCTAGACAAGCCAACCAATGCACAAACAGATGTGGAGAATTGGACATGCATAGATGGGGCTCCTTCCCATCATTTCTCCACTGCCCAAAATATTTGTCCATCCATTCTGCATTTTCACCTGCTATGAAGTCATAAGTGTGTGTGGGGGATCTACCCCTACCCCTCCAGTCTGCAGCAGCTAATTGTAATGGGTGGAAACCTCATTAGGGATTCCTTTCAAAAAAAAAATTGTGAATAAGGCACGCACCACATGGGCCAGGGAGTGCCCGCTTGCTGATTGGCTAGATTTTGCTGCAGTCTATTCCAAGCTGTCGTTTAGCGACTGAAACGTGCTCTGCACTTCCCAGCTGGGCTGAGTCAAAGACTGATGGATAACAGAATATGCTACTGCTTGATAGTGGTGGTACCCCTGCTGAGAAAAAATATGTGTATGACTTTCTCTGTCTGTGTATGTGTGAGAACAAAAGAAAGGCAAAGAATGAGTGTTGCACACACTTGGAAAGATGTGGTCAAGGCTGTGCTCATTCAGGCAGGGACCAAGGGATGTTGCCCCCCCCCCCCGATTAAAGCATCCCTAGTTCCTATAATAACATCACCATGGTTATCACCTCCTACCACCATTCAGTAATATGATATCTCCTTAGCCCCTATCACTTGAAATATCTGAGTGTCTCCTGGGTATTTAGTAATGCAAAGTGATAGGATGCTTCAGCTGTTTATACTCCCAAGAAGCTGGCCAAGGTGGGAGGGACCTGAACTACTTAGTAGGAATGCTAGCAGTTGTTGTGACTGTGGGAATTACAGGACAGAGATCTGTATCTGTATCCAACCCCAGAAATATTTTCTCTCTAAGTGGGCCTGCTCATGATGTTGCTACTGAGGGAAGAGACAAGATGGCATCCCTATCCTACAGGTCAAATGGATTGACAGTTGCATCTTCCTTCAATAATAGTAACAGGAGAGTGTTCTCCATTGTACCTAAAGGCAATGGGCCAACTTGTGGGTCTCAGAGCAGGCTGCCTGGCACATACACAGCAATGTCCTCTGACATTTTGGCATGGCTGCATGCCTCTCCCCAGAATCATCTGCCTGAGGTGGCTTTCTTGCTCTGGCTAATGTTAGGAACAGCCCTGCTGTCTTTCAGTTTGAAATTTACAAAGTTCTGTTCAATGTAGTGAACCCATTTTGGAGACAGGGTTCAGCTCCTTGGAGAGTTCCTTTAATGTTCAAGCTGAAACTCAGAAAAGGTGTCACTGCCCCACGGATATGGAAGCAACCAGCTGCAAGGGAGCTTCATATTTATAGAGTGAACAACAGTAACAAAATGAAAAACACAGGACCTGTCCTATGTTTGCAGCTAAAGGCGCTGGAGACGCAAAGGCTGATCTCATATAAGCAGGCAAACAGTGGGAGTTCCCCTCCACACCCCATCTCCCCACCCCCATATTCAGCATTGGGGGGGAGCATTCCAGTCCTAACTGAAAGACAGACTAGCTTCCCAATTGCCAGTCTTTGCCTAGTAAATATGCTTTCAATTGTGTCTGCATTCCATTGTTTCCCTTTAGAAGCTTTACTGCAACCAGGGAGAGGCAGCATCCTCCTTTAAAAGGGAGATAATGGGCCCTCAAGACACTGTGTCAGTCACTCCACACTTGACCCAGCCTTTGCGAACACCAGCCCCCTGCCAGCCTATTGAAGGGATTTCCAAGAGCTGCCTGCAAAAAAAAAACGAAGTGGCCCCTGTCCATGGTGCTGATGTCCTGAGCAACTTAATTTCAGAGCACTCTTAAGTCAACCAAGCATTTCCTCTATGGGCAGGAATACAGGAGGAGGGTTGGTGGGGGCAAACGAATAAGATTTAAAGACATAGTTGTGTCAGTCTGGATCAGTATGCAAAGGGATCTTGTAGCACCTTTGAGACCGAGAGAAAGAGGTTTGCAGGATAAGCTTTCTTTCGCTGGGTCGACTTTGTCAGATGCATGGAGTGAAGTGCCTGTGTGTGTCTTTAAGTCACTTGTGGATTTATGGTGACCCCATGAATTTCATAGGGGTTTCTTAGGCAAGAAATACTCAGAAGTGGTTTTGCCAGTTCTTTCCTCTGAAATGTAGCCTACAGCACCTAGTATTCATTGGTAGCCTCCCATCCAAGTACTGACCCTTCTTAGCTTCCAAGATCAGATGGAAACTGGTGCCTTTAAGCTATTTAGGCCTATGGACAGACATTTATACCAATGAGTGGGTGGGGTGTATGTGTGACTAGTAATAGAAATGCAAAACCTGTGGGTATGGTGGTGAGAGGTGGGAGAAGGGATGTTGCCTAAAGCCATGATGAGCAGATAACCATATGAATGGTGGAGGGAGTTTTGGGAATGTTGTATGATGCTGGCTGTGAACCAGAGACCTCTGTTTCTCTGTCTCTCTCTGGCTTTTTCTCGCAAATGAAGATTCAGGAAGGACTCATGCCCCGCTTTCTGCAACCGCGCTGATGACTGAAAAGGCCAATCTGAGATAAACAAGTCCAGTTGCAGAAACAGCAGAAGGTCTCCTTGGGTGATGTTTCTGGGTTGTGATTCTTTCTGCATTGTCATTTCTCTTCAAGACTTGTTCGCCATGAGTTCTCAAATAAGGCTGCAGCATTGTGGATAGTGCGTCTCCATGCCTCCCGATGTGTGAGACCAGGGCGGACCACTGTTGGTGATTAATTTGGCCAAGCCTGAGATGTTGTTTCAGGGAGTCCTTGTATTGCTTTTTTGGAGCACCCCTCTTACGCTGACCCATGACAAGTTCACTGTAGAATACTATTTTTGGGAGACGATGGTCTTCCATCCTAGAATTGTGCCCTGCCCAGCGCAACTGTGTTCTCAATATCATGGCCTCAATGCTGGTGATACCTGAAATGTGATAAAATGGGTGTGGGAGCCTTCATGAAGCTGGGATATTAATTAGTGTTATAGTATATACAGTGTGCCAGGAAACTCATTGTTCAACTCACTGTTGATGGACTGGAGTTTGCTGATAGTATATGGCAATTCTACTGTTTCTCTTTCCAATCTCCCTTGGGGGAAAAAAAAGATTGTACTCCTGTGCAAAGAATATAATAGTATAGGTCCCAACCAGAATGCTCTCCCATAGAATGTGTGCTTGGCTTGGGTTGATGGGACTTGGAGTCCAACAACAACATGCATGAGAGATTTTATCACATTTTGGTTTCAGAATCTATCTGTCAGTTCCTCCCCCCATCACCCACCTGCACCCTCTTCCAAAGTAATTGACATTCCTTTGAGGGAGAAGTCACTCCAAGGAAATGTATGTTGAAGGTCATGTATGTTACATGGACAGAGTGCCCTTAAAGACAGTGTCTTCACCTGAACTCCCAAATT
This sequence comes from Gambelia wislizenii, assembly GCA_030847615.1. Taxonomy (NCBI): domain Eukaryota; kingdom Metazoa; phylum Chordata; class Lepidosauria; order Squamata; family Crotaphytidae; genus Gambelia; species Gambelia wislizenii. Next base: position 333,950,018 of record JAUMIR010000001.1, on the reverse strand, counting down.
CAGCCATTTTGACAACCACAAACACGGCAACTGCCCCTTTAACTGGCTGACTTTAGCAGCATCTGTTGCTCTGTGTGTATGTCCTAATCAGCTTATTGGCAGGGATGAAATGTGCAGGGTGTGTGTGAGTGTGTGTGTGCTGCTGAAGGTGAGGGATTCCAAGAGAAACAGGCAGCTCAGAGTAATGTCTGAAAAAGCAAACAGGACTTTAGAGGTGGAATGGGCAATTCCCACCCTCTCTCTCACACACACAGAGGAAGGAGGAGATACCGTAAAGGGAGTTACTACATTATTTTGCTTATTTGGTGTTCTTTGCACCCTGTCCTTTTGGAGCACGTCACAATCAGAACTGTATGTATGAATACAATTCCACACATGAGAGACATACATGAAAACAAGAGATGGGGAGGAGTGAGCTTGGTCTGTGGCGTACCTGGGCTACTGATTCTCAAGAACAGCTAGAGCATCACCATCAGTATATTTCAATAAACATGCTCATTTGAAACAAAGCAAAGATTAGGGAAAGACAGGACATGAAACAAAATGGTGCCCATCTACCTAGGCAATGAACTGGAATACAGAGAATAAGAGGGATGGGGAAGGTGGTTCCTATCCTGGTTCCACTGACAAGGAAGCCATAGCCTGTGCTAACCTGGTGCCTTCCTGGTGCCTGGTGCTTTCCAGAGCCCATGCTGGGGTGATGGGATCTGTAGTCTATCACATCCTGAGGGTGCCACATTGAGGAGGTCTGGACAAATGGATCCTGAAAGAAGCCCACATCTGCCAAGCACAGATGAAGATGCTCCACCAAGCAACTGTCAGGAGGAAAAGCTCTCCATTGTAGAGCCGGATGTTTGGAATAGCAGGCATAGCAGCAGGTGGTAAGGAAAAGAACTGTAAACCCACCCTAAGCCACAGGCCATCATCCTTCACCAATGACTTTGCTGGGTAGGGATGATAGGGGCTGCAGTCCTACAAAACCTGGAAGGCTACATGTTCCCTGCTCCTGCTCTACATAGTCACTTACTAGTGTCCAGTTTTTCAGCACAGATGATTGCAAAGAGCAGGGACTCAGGATATTAGTAGGAAAAATACCTTTGGCAGAGCTGGAGAAAGTTACTCTTTTGGACTACAGTTCCCAGAATCCCCACATCCAGCATAGCTAGCTGGGATTCTAGGGCCTGTAGTCCAGACAGTAACTTTCCAAAGCTCTAGGTGATGAGCTGAGAGCAGCAGCTGAAGCAGCAAATGCCATCTTGGGAAGGGATTAGTTAGTGGTGGTGATGCTGAGGATGATACTTGCCTCTCCCCCAAAATGGGGACTGAAGGCAGCTTACAAAAAACAAATAGAACATAGTCGAGACATACAAAAAGTCAACACTGAAATGGAAATAAGCTATCAAAAACATTCAAAGTAATTTGATAAATAGAATTTTAAAAAATAATAAAAAGCAGTTTAAAAACAGTGCAAATGAGTCAGTGTGGTGTAGTTGGTTTGAGCATTGGACTAGGACTCTGGAGACCAGGATTCAAAATCCTGCTCAGCTATGGAAACTCACTGGGTGACTTTGTGCAAGTCACACTCTCTCAGCCTAAGAGGAAGGCGAGGACAAATCCCCTCTTAACAAATCTTGCCAAGAAACCCCTGTGATAGGTTTGCCTTAGAGTGGCCATAACTTGGAAATGACTTGAAAGCACACCACAACAAACTAAAAACAGTATAGCCTCCTTTGAAAAGCCCTTCTTTTAAAAATATTCAGTTCTCAGAAAGCTTCAGGCCTTTGTCTGCTAACAGAAGGAGGGACTCATTCTTGCCTCCCTAGGAAGGGAGTTCCAGAATCTAGGGGCAGGCACTGGGAAGGCCCTTTTAATAGCATGAAAGTAACCATTTCTGTCTATCATTGAAACTGGCTAGTGCCTTAACTGTCCCTTTCTGAAAGTTTAAGTTCCCTTTAGAAAGGAAGCAGCTCAGAAATGCTCTGGTTTATTGATCTCTATAGGGAATTTCCTTTCTGAGTGTGCATCATGAAAACATAGCAAGCTTTGAAAATGTGAAGGAGGTATTTGTGCATATACTGTACATGCATGTGAACAGGCAGGAATGTATGTACCGGTATGTTCTTTGACCTTGCCCACTGGTGGTCTATTTACCCCACTATTCCCCATCTCCCTCACACACACACACACACACAGACTTTTACCAAGGATGCAAAATTCACAGGAATGGGATGGTTCTGAGGCACCTCACCAAAGCTTATGGAAGACACCACGGAGGTTTCAGTAACCTTAAGGAGGAGTTTGGTTACAGATAACTTTTCCTCCAGTCTCCCTCAATGCCCCCATCTCTTATTGTTCTGCATATAGCCTCCTTTTCTTCCAATGTATTTGGCTCCCTCCTTTCCCACTTTATCCCCACAACACCCTTTATCCCCCACAACAAGCTAAGAGAGTGATTGACCCAAGGTCACCTTTCATGGCTCAGTGGAGATTAGAGCCTGTATCTCCCAAGTCCCAATCCAGCACTCAAACCACACGTGCTCTTCTGTGTTTTGAAGGGTTTTCTACTTATGAGTCCCCAGGTTCCACAGCTTGGTGGAAAACAGCAGACCCAGATGTCTTTAATTAAACACAACCAAGTGGGAAGCATCCAGGAGTAAGGCGGGAAATGGTGCTCAGCCATTTTCTCCTCCTATCTGGAAGCAAGTGGATACTGTGCAATAGGAGCCTTTAGTAAGTGCAGGGAAGAAACACTGTGTGTATACTTTATGGATGCTAAAGCAGCCTCCTCTGGGTCCATTCAGGCTTGAGATGATGGGAGCTGTAATCAGACATCTCAGGTGGGGGTGGGGTAGGGAGGCTGTTCCAGAGCCCTTGGGAAGCAGGTGTCTGTGGATGTCAGGTGTTGGGAATGCCCTGTGTTCACAGAATAGCAAGAGCTGCAGTGAATTCTTTCTCCCATGCAGCCAGGGAGCTGCAGCCTCAGAGCATATTTCATATTAGAGCCCAAAGTGATGCACTGCAGATTCCTCTCCAGCTATAAGTGAATGGTCCGTTATCCTTAGCCTCCCAGTTGGCAGGAGGCATCTATCATGAAGCCACCAAATGGCTTTGGCCCCATTACTCCAATTGCCCTCTGTCAAGGCCTAATTGGGAAGAAATGCAGTATCCCCCACCCCCAGGCACAGCAAGCAATTTGGGCACAGCAGATGTATATCACAGCCTTTGGAGGGAAACCCCTGGAGAGCAGGTAGACCACCACTGGCATGAAGCATAGCAGCAGATGGTAAGGAAATGAGCTGCTAAGCCTACCCTAAACCACAAGCCCATCCTGTCTTGGCTGGGGAGGTTCTGGGAGTGGTAGTTCCCCACAGGTAACTATTCCAAGCATTAGACATAAGGCTGCCAGAGTCAAGAAGATGAACTCCTCTATGGAGAGTTTGTCTGCTTGCTTAAAAGAGAGCAAACTGGAGGAAGTCAGGCATGCTTGAGTGCTGGTTTATATGTTACGTATCTCCCCCACCAACAGCATTTAATAATTCATGAAAGTGGTTTATGCCTGCTAGCAAGTGTAATGAATAAGGACAGAATTCATGTGTCTAGCAGATCAGAAAGGGCATGGGACACTTTGGTGCTTCATGTGGAAAACCCAAATGGTGCCCCCAACACACAGACACACACACACACACACACACACACACACACTGTAGCAAGGAAAATGTAATAAATCAATGTAATAAGATATGATTCCATCTGTTGCCAATGTTCTTCAGTTAATACTGTTGCTTCTACAGCCAAAACAGCCACACCCAGGCAGAAGAGGGAAAGATCAGCAGGCTTGGGGAAATCCCCCGGTTGATAGAAATGCAAACAAATTATAGAATCATAGAGTTGGAAGAGACCTCAAGGGCCATCCAGTCCAACCCTCTACCATGCAGGAATACCCCCCTGATTAGGGGTAATCTTCAAGGGGGAGGAGAAAGCGAAGGATCATTTTGTTTCATCAAGGTTTAAAGCAGACTGATCGAATGTGCTCTGCCCAGACTGATATAAAGATCAGAACACAGTATGAAGTCAAAGGCTTTCATGGCCGGCATCCATAGATTTTCCTTGGTTTTTTTTCTGGGCTGTGAGGCCATGTTCTGGAAGAGTTTACTTCTGACGTTTCGCCTGCATCTGTGGCTGGCATCTTCAGAGAATGCTTGGATAGGAGTGTGTGTGAAATTTATATACTGTGAACCCCTGTTGGAGAGTATGTGTAAATTTGTGTATTTGAATGGTTAGTTTCTGGGTTTAGATATGCAAGTATATAAACTCTACACACACTCCTACCCAACCATTCTCTGAAGATGCCAGCCACAGATGCAGGCGAAACGTCAGAAGTAAATTCTTCCAGAACACGGCCTCACAGCCCGGAAAAAAAACCAAGGAAAATCTAAGAACACAGTATGTTACCCTAAGTGGTGGTGGGTGCTTTGAGACCCATCCATGATACCTAAAATGTAGATGGGGGAATTATTAGCTCAAACAGTATGTCTGCAAGAGGAGGGTAACTGCGGTGATCTTTTCACCTTTGTATACCAGTACTAACAGTATTAAAGTGAAATAAAGTATTTTAATTCTTTTTAAAATAACACAGATTGCATTCACACATTCAACATGCATTCCTAAGAACCACATGAGGCTATCAAGGAGTAAGGCAGAAAGACTAGATAGAGGGAAAGATTAAGGGAAAATAGGGGAATAGTTATCAGTTTTGAAGAGTGAAGTACTCAGACAGCAGTCTGAGGGTAGCACTGGAGGTTCCAATCCAGGGTCATGCCGAGAAGGAGAGTGTCTGGGTCGTCCACAGTGGCACACCTTTCTATTGTTGGGGGACTAATATTTATACCCTGCTTCATATCCTGAAGGGGTACTCCACTTAGGAAAAAGCCTAGATGGTTTTTTTACTGGGTAAACAAAGGAAACTGAAACTCGAATGATTGTGTTAATGGCTGGGAGACAGAAACTGATGGGTTTATGACAACCTTGCAATGCAGGACAGGAGGGAGTTCTGAGGGGACATTTTCTTGGGATTGGGGTTGGAAAGGTCACTTCATTGTTTAGGCTGGGTGACTCATTGCTGAGGTGCTTAAGAAGGAATTAGCACATACCTCCTTAATGGTTTTGTTTACTAAGGGGCTTCCCCACAATCCTAGTTTGGGCATGCTTGCTAAAATATTTCTAAGACACATTCTAGGTTCTTGAGACTTCCACCTGACCTCCCTTTGGATCACACCTGTCAACTTGACCCCAATCAGTGTCCAATATTTCCAACTACTGTATGTGATACTATAGGGAGGGGGTAGTAGGCATGCTAACAAGTGCTCTCTGGGATTGTTCATTTTCCTGAATTAAACTGGCAGCCTATAATGGAGAAGATATGTGTAAAAACATGTATATTCAGGAAAGTAACATACACAAATAGATATATTAGGGAGATTATGTACAAAATGCTTACAATAAGGGAAATGGCATGAAAAATCTATATCAATATCGATATCAATATAGATATCTTGGATATGCACAATGGCTTAGGTATGTAGGTATGTTGCCTCCTGGGTATGTACAATGGGTTTAGGTATGTTGCCTCTTTCAGTGTGCCGATTGGCTGTTCCTGCCACTCCCTCAGCCAATCACCACCCACATGCAAATTCCCTTTCTACCTCATAATTCACTCCTTGCCACTGCTCCCAGTATGTGGATTGGCCATGAGTAGCATTCCTAAGGAAGGGAACCCCAAAGACTGACCAAGGAGGCCTCAATATGCCACTATGGCCAGAGAATGCTGACTGGGAGAGAAGAAGAAAAAGGACAGAGAAAAAGAAGGGAGGAAATGTGATGCGGGGGGGGGCTGAAAATAGAGATCAAGGGTGTGAAAGGAGAAGTGCGTTTTCTTACAGCATTTTAAAGTGTTTAAAACAGCAAAACATTGTGCAATACCCATTTGAATGGAGACTTGGGAGATTCAAGTCCCCCTGAGCTATTAAACTCTCTGGGTGAACTTGGACCAGTCACTTTTTCTCAGTTTGATCTTCCCCACAGTGCTGTTATGAGGATAAAGTGGGGAAGAAGGCTATATATGGTTCCTTGAACTAATTGGCAGATAGATGGAGTATAAATGTAGCTAATAACCTAGCAGTAGTGGAGCCAGCGTGGCGTAGTGGTTTGAGTGTTGGACTACAGCTCTGGAGACCAGGGTTCAAATCCCCACTCAGCCATGAAAACCCACTGGGTGACCTTGGGCAAGTCACGAACTTTCAGCCCTCAGGAAAACCCGTGACCGGTTTGCCTTAGGCTCGCCATAAGTTGGAAATGACTTGAAGGCACACAACAACAACAACAACAACAACAACAACAACAACGTAGTAGCAGCAGCAGTAGTAGTAGCAGAATATGCTACAAGGGGAGAAAGGTGAACAACACAGGAAACAGGGCGTTCCAGAAAAAAATGGGGAGCAGAAAGAGAGGAAAGATGGCAGTGTAAAATTTGGTAAATATTTGGAGATTTAGCCAAGAAAAAACTACTGACAGAACAAAAGGAAGATAGATAAGAGGAATCTTTAGAATGAGGAGAGTGAAACAAAATGAATTTTTTTGAATGGGATCCAGTAGAGAAATGACAGACAAGGAAGGGGGCAAGGGTGACAAAGAAAGATGGAGAAACAAGACACAGGATAGGTCAAACCAGAAGCAGAATTAAGAATGAGAGGGAGAGGGTGAAATTGAGAAATAAGTGACTAGAAAAAAGACAAGTACTGTTCTCATTCAGAAATGAGTACGGTAATATAGCAAGGTTAGTGTTTACAGTGGAAGGAGGACAAATGACTTCAAATAACTCCTAAAAGCTGGAGAAAAACCAGGAAGAGGAGGATGAATTATCCTCATCCTCATTATTACTATTATTTTGAAATGAAATAAATAAAGGAACAGAGTTAAAGTGAAACAGAAGCCTCTGTAATTGCAGAGTTTGTGTTTGTGCACACATGCATATATTATCTAGTGATTGTTTCCTTGTAGTTGTGATTGGGGAACTGTTATCTCCAGAGCCTTTCAGGTTCTGTACTTCCCCGTGGACTTCAGCCATATATGTATACACAGTGGTAGCACTGGGGTTGTGTGGAGAGGCCAAACTGCACCAGGTGACACCATCAGAGGAAGGGGTGACACCAGTATTAGTAACACCACAGTGCAGCCCTTCCTTTCTGATGTCTCACTTTCTGATGAAAGTTCATCAGAAAGTGAGTTCATCAGAAGCCTTCGACTTCACAGCTCTTTCATCCCTTGCAAATTACAATCAAGTTTCATTAATTCGACAGGGGTTCCACTATTTTGTCAGTTCTTCTTGCCTACAAGGATCACTTGGAACTGCTCATATGTGTGTGCATATATGTGTGTTGCATGCATGTGTGTTAATTTAGCTTTTGCACACACTCAAAAGTGATATATAGTGTGTTATTTACATGTTTTGGTGGCCAAAATGTATTGGCAAGCTAAAAAAAAAACCTGGGTTCCACTTTGCAACTGATTCCACGTTCTGACAATCCCCCAGTTCCTAGCCCATTAGATTAGAGGGGTACATGCCTTCAAGTCACCTGCTGATTTATGGTGACCCCATTAATTTCATAATGCTTTCTTAGGCTAGTAATACTCAGATGTGATTTGGCAACCATGAACTGTGTGTTATTATTCATCTTGGTCAACTTGACCTTCAGACCTCATGGGGGACTTCGTCAAAAGCTCACCCTGTGTTTTGAGTGCTGACAACAAAGCATCCTGTGGGACCTTGAAAACTAGCTGAATAAAAATAACTTAAAAAGAAAACTAACAAGTTTTATTTGTTATAAGCTCTCATGGACTATGCTTATGCATGCATCAAATACATGTTAGTCTGTAAAATTCCACACACCTCCTTGTCATTTTTGCAGCAGCGAACCAACATGGCTTCCCCTCCTCCTTTTTTTTTTCTTTTTTTGGGGAGGCATATTGAAGGGATTTTGCATCACTGCTATATAGCTAATGTGATGAGTGCCCCTCATATTCCTTACACCAGCAAGAACTTGAGAACCTCAGAAATGCCTTTACTGGCAGAGATGGGCAGTATTTTTAACCTGAGGCTCTCAGCTATGCATTGAAGTAGTAGGGTAAGGTATAAAAAGGGCTGGGACACCTTATGCACATCCGGGCACCCTGGAGTGCCTCCTCATCCCAGGTGATTGGGGCCACTGGAACCCAGCTGTTAAACAGCAGGCAGAACATAAATGGTTCTTTGAAATGGCTGCTATGCCTGCAGATGCCTCTCCTCACTGGTCTCCCTAACCGGTTATAGGAGACAACCACAACAAGGTAAGGCAGTGGGGTTGCTCCAGGAGTGGAGCTATTTGGAGGGAATTGCCTCCCCAAACAAGAATTCTCTCCCCTCCAATGAAATTTTCTTTCATTCCCCAGTTTTCTAGCACTGAAGAGAGTGAGATACTAAAAAAAAAAAAAAAAAACCACCCCTAGAACTTCTCTATTCATTGTGCTTGAATTTCCTTGGTAAACTTGTTTGCTCCTTTATTTGGAGGCCTAAACTGTGTTTCTAAATACTTAACTGAAGTTTTAAGTGACTGCAATGCTAGGAATTTTGGGACTTAAGGAAAATTTCACAGGTTTTTTTTTTGTGTAGAATTCTTATTTGGTGGGCCAATGCCACCATGCCCTCTCTCCTGTAGCCACACCCCCGCATTATCAGCCAGCTGTCCATTTTTGAGGGTTGGACAAAAAGCTCCTGTTGGTCAGATGTGGCCTGCAAGTCATAGTTGGCCTACTATTTGCTCTAGCCCAGTATTCAGAGGCTTACTGCAAGCCAAAGTAAAGCAACAGGAAAGCCGGAAGGTTCTGCTTTCCATATTGCCATGAGGTCTGTCTATTAAATAACGACACTGACACAATAACCCATCTTTATTTCTATGTATTACAATTCTAATGCTTGTCCCCTTCAATATACTCCCAATTCACACTCACACACTGATGTAGTCTTGTTTTCCACTGGTCAAAGGCATGGAGCAGGTCAGTTTCTGTCAGCTGTGTCAACACATCTGCCATTTTCTTCTTTACTGTATCAGTTGACTCAAAACGTGTTCCTTTAAGCACCGATTTACTTTAGGGAAAAGACAAAAGTCGCATGGCACCAAATCTGGTGAATATGGAGGATGTTCAAGAGTAGTAATGCGTTTATTGGCCAAAACCTGCTTCACAGAACATGTTGTATGAGCAGCTACATTGTCTTGATGAAGAATGAAGCCATTTTTCCAGTTCTGACCTTTTATTTCTGACTTTTTCTCTCACCTTTGTCAAAACTTCCTTATAATAATGCTGGTTCACTGTTCTGCCTTCTGGAACCCATTATGCAAAAATTACACCTTTGGTGTAAAAACAAACAAACACCAATAAGCACGGCTTTGACTATGGACTTGCTTTGACATGCTTTTTTCATTCTTGGTGATGATGGTGTTTTCCAGTGCATTGACTGTCGTTTTGTCTCAGAAGCATACTGGAAGATCCAGGATGATTTTTTGAAAAAGGTTTGGGTCTGCCTCAAGTTGTTGCAGAATGTCAGTACAAATTTCCTTGCGGCACTGTTTTTGCTCTGGTTTAAGAATCCTAGGGACCATCGTGGCACAAACTTTTCTCATGTTGAGATCCTCATGCAAAATTTTCTACACAGTATCTTGGTCAATGTTCATGGCTTCAGCTATCATTTGACACTGAGTCAGCAGTCTCCTCGAACAATCTGGCTGATTTTTTCCACAATTTCTTCAGTTCTTGAAGTAGAAGGTCATCAAGGGATTGGTTATCTTCCACATTCTCATGTCCTTCTCTGAATCTTTTGTGCCACTCAGACACACATGCACGAGACATGCAGTCTTCCCTGTAGGCATCAGTAAGCATTTGAAAAGAATCCATTGGTGTTTTGTTCAATTTTACTAAATATTTCAAATTGACATGTTGCTCAACTTTTAAACTTAGCATTTTTCCAACACACAACAGACAACATAACTGCTTTAAATGATGACTGACAATTAACTGAATGGCTGAGAGTGTTGATATTTGTCATGCAGGTTCAGACATGTTCAAGGTCATCACTCAAGTGTTCACAATCAGTTCTCCCTGATTTGTCTAAAAGGTAGAAACACAGTTTCATTCTTTAATAGACAGACCGTACTGCATGACATCATTGTTCTTCCATTCCAATCCCATGGGAGACAGAGGTAAAACCGCTTCTTTTTCCTAAGTGGAAAAATCTTTTAGTAAAAAGATGCAGTTTTACCTCCATCTTCCACAGGACTGGAACAGCAGAACACCGGAAGAACAACAACATCATGAGGTAAGGCAGCATGGAAAACAGCGGCCCTGCCACTTTATTTTGGCATGTGGTAAGCCTCTCAGCATCAGCAGGAAGTTTTTTCCCACCAGTCATCCCCAAAACCTGGTACTCAGGGTGTGTTGCCACTGTACTTCAAATCTTCCAGACAGTTAACAGCCACCAGTACAATTGTAAAGAGACAGAAGCACTATTCGGTGCCAGGAATGTGGTTAGTGGGTGCAGACGGAGGATGGTTTTGGAAATATCTTGGTCTTCTAATGAAGTATTAAACAGGCTGAGTTGTGGACCCTGGAAGACTAGGCTACTACCCTACACCACCCCAACCAACATAATCTGATAATTTAGGACCACCAGGACACCTATGTAGCAGAGTCTCTTCAGGAATTATCCATCTAAACTGTACAGTACTAAATGTTTAAACAATAAGAAATACTAAGACAGCTGTTGTTGAGCCCTCTCAGGAATAATAAAGGCTGCATGCAATCAATCCTGCGCACATTTATTTGGTAGTAAGCTACACTGAACACATGGGGAGGACTTCTAGATATAGATTGTGGTTTTGAGAATCTTCATATTTAAGGATGTTTCAATGATGATGGATGGGGGAGCAAATGTGACTTCCCCTTGAAAGTAGTTTCAAGTAAGCAACCCCCCCCCCACCACACACACACACCTTAAAAACTGCTCCAGGGGCTGTAGGCAGAGTGACCAAGTGTGTACCTGACAAAGAAAAAACCCTGTTAAAGGAATAAAGGAAAATGGTTCTGCCAGGTTTTCTTCTGTCCTGTAATAATGGGATTGAACCATGCATTATGCATTTGGGGTGGGATGAAATGAGGTGTCTTACTTTTTGTGGACATGGCTTCTTACAGAGAACCTGCTCCCCAGTTGCTAAGCGACACAGTTCATCTCTTACCTGCTAGACATGTACTCATCAGAGAAAACTGAATGAACATGCTGTTCCTTTTTGGCTGGGAGCTCCTGAGTGTACTTTGTTGAGGGTCTTCTTTGAGCACTGGCACAAAGAAACCCTCCCCCTCCAATAGCCCAAGGCTGACACACATAGCATCCAGCAGAAAATCAAGGATTGCTCCCTCCTCTTGCCCTTTCTCCTTCCATGAAATAAAAATACAGACAATAGTAAAGAAGCAGAAGGGAGTCTTCAGTTGTGAATGGAACTATTTATTGTTCAACAGATGGTTAATCTCCTTTGTACTTTGTTCTTTGGGTTCCACTTAAGCAGTAACTTCCTGGGAGTGATCAGAACATCTCAAGAAGTTACCATAGTTATTGTTACTAGTTCTGCAGTGAATGAGAAACTCAGGGGTGAGTCTGGGAAAATGGGAGGAAGCAATTACTGTATGGAGTTAGGAAGTTCTGGACTTTCTTAATAGTATTGCTAGCTCTACCCTTCTCCCCTCTCTATGGCTGCTGACAAGCTGTAGAAATAATCCTGGGATTTATAGTTTGTTGTGGGAATCCTGGGATTTGTAGTTTGTTGTGGGAGCAGAGCTCTCTGATGGAGAGCTCACAAAACTACAAATCCCAGAATTCCATAGCATTGAGCCATGGCAGTTAAAGCGGTCTCAAACTGCATGATTTATGCAGTGTGTCAGCAGGCAATGATTCTATGATTCTAATTTGGACTGTGGCCTTCCAGAGTCCTAGTCCAACGCTCAAACCATTACACCATAGTGCCGCTCATACAAAAACATATTGCAAGCTTCACCCTCTTCACCTCTTTATTTTTCACCCATGTCTGAGGGTTTATACACGCATGCCACTTAAATGCAGCTCCTGCAGCCTATGTTTGGTAGTGCTACTTTGTGGTCTTTAGCATTGTTCTGGAGAGACAGATGACCTTTGCAAACCCAAATTCCAGGTCCAGGAGGATATTTCCTCTGAAATATAGCCTACAGCGCCTGGTATTTGTTGCTGGTCTCCCATCCAAGTACTAACCAGAGCTGACCCTGCTTAGCTTCCAAGGTCAAACAGGATCCCGTGCCTGCTTTAATTTGCTATCTGAAGCAGGTGTTTCATTCTGCCTAACATTAGGACTGGCCCTGCTTCCCAGGAATATAAAAACAAGGACCAATCAGGCCACCATCCTGTGTTTGGTGGGTCACAACTTACTCAAGCATGTTTCTGAGGACTAAGGACCATCTTTGGTAGCTACAGCTTGAAACACATGCCTTGCCCTGTTCAACAAGCTGTCTGCTGCAACCTTCCTTGTCTCTGAGAAACATTTTGGGTCCAGTTCCCAAAGGACAATGACAACAGCCATCAGCTTATCCTAAGCAAAGAACCTGCCAGGGCATACAAGAACTGTATTGAATCTGGAGAGGCAGGAGGGAAGGCCTCAGCACCAGACTAGCAACAAGGCAGACCTGTCCCCAGGTAACCACTAGCAAGACTTACAGGCATGGCTGTAGGCTGGCAACAGTTGCCGTGTTGGTGGATTCAGGGCCCCAGGAGATTTTACTTGGATAGAGTTTGGCAATATCAACTCCTAGAATCCCCCAGCCAGTGGGGGGAGGATGCTGGGAACTGTAGTCCAAAAAAGTCACGTTGCTAATCTCTGGGCCTGGAGTGCAATTCCTTGCTCTTTGGGAGGTTCTTGTAATAAAACGTGAGGGCAAAAGTGTCTCTGCATTCCCCCTCCCCTGCATGAAATAATCCCTAGCTCCCAGGGCTTCTTGGCTCCAGGCCACACAGCGCCAGAGCATCTGGCAAGAGCCAATTACCCATGGCGTACAAGGGGAATTGACGTCAGCACTGGGAAATCCAGGGAGGACCTCTAAGCCAGGTCCCAGGCAAGGACAGGGGGAGGGGGAGAGAGGAACAGTGACAGCTGCTGGGGGCGGAGCTAAGAAGAGCACAACATTTAAAGGGCCAGGCCAACAGTATAAGGCCCATTTATTTGCCACTCACCAAAAGCACCTGAGAGCCATTTCTCAGGGCAGGTATGGGTTTCTCACATAAGGTAATTTCTGTCTAAAATTATTTGGAACTGAAACAACAAGAAAGTCTTGTGCCACCCTTCAAAATGAATGCATTTTCCTATGGCATAGCCTTTTGTGGTGCACAAACCCCACTCCTGTGGTCCACAACAGCTTATGCCAGAATAAAATGCCTTCATTTTTAAGGTGCCACTAACACAACCACCGCAACAGAAATTATTCTAAACTAGTATTTTTCAGTCACCACGTGACCCCCCAACACACACACACACACACAAAATGCATGTTGACTTGACAGCCAATGCCCTGGTTCTGTTTTAGCCAACTAAAGTGTTTCATCCAGTCACAAACTCTTCCTCTCCAGCAACATGAATAGTAACAATGAACTTGGCACCCTCTCTACCAGGGGGAAGACCCTAGGTTAAATTGCTGGGTACATTGCTCCATTCAAGTACATCCTATCACTAAAGGAGCCCTGGTAGCACAGTGGTTAAATGGCAGTACTGTACTGCAGCCACATGAGTTTGATCCCAGAGGACTAAAAGGTTGACTCAGCCTTCCATCCTTCCCTAGGCCGGTAAAATGAGTACCCAGCTTGTTGGGGGCAATTAGCTTTAAAACATTGTAAACAGCTTAAGGAGCGCTTTGCACTGAGAAGCAATATAGAAATATCAATGCTATTGCTAAAGCAGGCTACTGACAGAAAAGGAGAAGATGCAGCCAGAGGTATTAACTGGAGCTACTTAAGCAGACGCTGGAGAACCCTTGGACATGCTGGCTGGGACCCTTTCACACTACACAGTTATAGCACTACGATTCCACATTAACTGCCGTGGTAACATCCCATGGAATCCTGAGATTGGTAGTTTGGTGAGACAAAAGAGCTCTTTGGCTGAGAATTCTAAACCTCCCTTCCTAAACTCCAAATCCCAGGATGTTGCCATAGCAGTTAAAGCTAGGTCACAGCACTGTAATTACAGTATATAATGGGAAAGAGACCATTATCCCCAAATGTAACTTTCCCAGATTCTGGTTTCACCCTGCATTGAACAAAGGGATGATGAACCACATTGGCCATGCTGACCAGGGGATTCTGGGAGCTATTGACTGGAATCCTGTTGAGAATATGTAGTTATGTATTTGTAACTGCCCAACAGGATTCCAGCCCTTGTCTGTGGATGTAAGGTTCCCAATTTCTAGTGCTTCCTCACTGAGTGAGGAGGTGAGCTAGTTCATCATCAAGGTCCCTTTCAGTTGCCTGTGATATAGAGATGGAGCTTTAAAAAAAGACACTGGGAGAATCTGAGAAGTGATGTGCAGCCAGATCTGCCTCCTTCCCTCCCCAGCCATAGAAGGATCTGTGTCAGAATAATGGACTTTCAACAGGGAACAGGAGAGAGGGAGAAACTCTTGAGGTATGTGGAAGGAAAAGGAAACCATGCTGAAGGGAGGACAACCTAATATTTAAGACCACGTGTTATAACTTTATGGCAGCCTGCAGGCAAGTCATGTAACCAAGCCCAGGAGTTCCATTTGGGTTTTTTAAAATCCAGCAACATAAACCGCTCTGAACCTCGGTGGCTGGTTTAGTGAGACGCCTTGTGGCAAGATCTTGTATTACATCCTGGTAGAGAGGAAAGGGGATTTGATATTTTTGACCAAATATTTGGTCTCTTCTGATTTGAAAACAAGTGGTTACTTCACTGTTTGAATTAAACATCCTTTCTGCCTGCCACATTTCAACAAAGCAGAAAAAACTAGAGACACATCTCAGGACACTCAGTGGGTGAATGGTTTATTCATAAAAAGCCCACACATTTTGGCTTGTAAATTCTATCAAAAGCCTTCTGCAGAGGCTATATAAAATCATAAAAAGAGACAACACATACATTCATAATAAAACAACGCATCATTTAACAATGTACAAAGTCATGTTACAATTATACACTGCTTATGGCCTGTACATACCTATTTGAAATTTAACTTCAGAAATTTCTGGAACTGAAACTCTCACTAAAGTTAAATGTGTTGCCTTTTTTTATGCTCTGAAGAAGACCTTTGAGAGCATATACAGGCTGAAATGCATTGTCCTTTTTATCAATAAATCATTCATCCACTGAGCACCTTGAGATGCAACTCCATTTTTTCGGCTGATTTTATTGGGTGCTTCCCAATTTTTGTTTCCCACATTTCAGCACACTTCCATGTTTGTCAGAATGTTTTCTCCTCCTCCTCAATTTATATTTTCATTTCATAACACCAACAGAAAGAAATAATTAGTGAAAATGAAAATGTGGCTCTCAAGTTTAGGTGGAACTGGGAAAATTTTGTGTAGGTTTGCTAGATAGTGGGAGTCCTAGAATCTTGAATTTTAGAAACCTAGATAGTGGGAGTTCTAAAAATTTTGTGTAGCTTTGCTAGATAGTGGGAATTCTAGAAACTTTGAAAAACGGGATTCTAATACTCCTGATTCAGCTGGGGGGAATCTGTAACCTTTCTGGTCTTGCTGTGGATTACAACTTCCATTGTTCCTGGCCATTTATTTATTTATTTATTTACAGCATTTGTACTCTACAGCTGGAAAGTCTCTCAGACTGGCTTACAGATTGATGAAAACTAAACAGAGCTTGCCATCAGGCTTATAATTTAAAAGGATACAACACAAAAGGAAAGAAGGATGGGGAAGGGAAAGGAAAAAAATTAACTCAAACACAAGTTCTTGCTTTGATGCGGATTGTATGATGACTGGATATGATGGAGTTATAATGCTATACAGTAGTAGTTCATAACCTGTGGTCCATGGACCCAAAGGGGGCTATGATATCCTTACAGGGGGTCCATGAAAGCTTGAAGGCTGCTCAGCCCACATGGAGCCAAGGGAAAGGCTGGCTGGCTTGACCTGCACATAGATCTTTAATCCACTCCAGCCACAAATTTCCAGGAAGAAGCAGGAGAAAAGTCTTCCCTCCCCTCCAGTGCCTCTGAGGGAAGGGTTAATGGATGGTGTAATTGTATTATTGTTTTTTTTGTTTTAAATCTTAAGTAAGTCTTGGGGGCCCATGGCAACAAAAAGGGGTCCCTAGTAAAGAAAAGGTTGAGAGCCATCGCTATACTGTTATGTGGCCACATATTAAGCCTTATGATGACCATCTAGAATAGAAACTTCACTCAAAAAAACAAATCAACCATTGTTTATCTGTCAGAGGGTGGGAATCATGTGGCCCTCTAAATATCATTGGACAGGAAGTCTCAGCAGCCTTGTCTGGCACAGTCCATGGCAAGGAAGACTGGGAGTTGTAGTCCATCAACATTGGAGGGCCTCATGATTCTGAACCTGATCTGTCAGCTGAGTTGACTTGCTGATCCTGCTTCATTTTTGTCTCTCTTCTACAGGCTGGTGGAATGGCTGTTGGATTACAGTTGGGAAAAGGCAAAGCTGAAATGAATTATAGTTGTCCCTTCATATTTGCTGGGGTTTGGTTCCAGCACCCCCCGTGAATACCAAAATCTGTGAATACTCAAGTCCCTTTATATGCAATGTCATAGCAAAGTGATGTCCCTTATATAAGATCCCAAAATCAAGGTTTGCTTTTTGGATTATTATTTTTTAAAGAATATTTTCAAACCGTGAGTATTTAAATCCGTGAATACCAAATCTGTGGATACAGAGGGACAACTGTAGTTTCTCAGGAAGTTTGCTGGTGGTCCTGATTTCCTTCTTCTTGTTTCACTCCTGTTCTTGCAACCCATGGTAGTCTCCTTATCATCAGAATTTGGTGACATGGGGCAGCAGCAAAGCTGCAATTTGCCTTGAAAACCAGGTGGGTGGTTAGGCATGCATACATGCATGCATCTGGTTTACAAGCTGTTCAATACTCCCAGAAGCCTGAATTGCCTTGTGAACAAGGTACACATGCATCCCAGCTTACACCTTAATGGCTGCACACACAGCCACTGGTGGTGGTGGATGCAGTATGGCTCACTTAAACAAAGAAGTGGCCCCACCAAGGCTAGGGTTTCCAGATTTACTAAAATACATTCAGATTTACTAAAATAAAATAAATTCATAAAATAAATTCTAAATTCATCTGGTGATGTTTGCCAATTCAGACTGGCAATAATCCCCTCACCAGGATTCAACTGCGAGTAATTGGGGCTTTCAGAAATTGCCCAACTTCCACCTGCCTCCTGTGGCTACAACCAAGCAGAAAAAGAGGGCACAGCCCCAAGGAGAGAGAGAGAGAAAGAAAGAAAGAAAGAAAGAAAGAAAGAAAGAAAGAAAGAAAGAAAAGGAGGCCCCTTTACAGAACCTCCCACCCTCCATGCTGATTCTCCCCTCCCCTCGCCCTGTTTTCTTGCTCACTTTGTTGTCGTTTTTCTCTCCCCCCACCCACCCTTTTTAATTCCCTCTCCTTGCTACCAGAAATATTAGTGTTTTGAGCAGCGGAAAGGGGAGGAGAGGTGAAGAGAGCAAGAAGAAAACGCTTTAGGGTGCCAGCCAGAACCTTTCTGGCTTGTAGTGTGCTTGCATGGGTGGAGCTGCGGGAAGAGAAAAAGGCATTCCCATACACATTAAGAATTCTGCCCCCCCCCGCCCGCGAAATAGCCCTTCAGTTGCCAAAATTCTAGCATTGCAGAGAGCGAGACTCTTAGAACTTTTACATTTGATGGGCTATATTGACATCCCCTTGGTCACTTTGCCTGCCCCCTTCTCTTCAGATGCCTAAACTGAAGCTTCAAGGGACTGCAGTGCTAGAAGTTTAGGGACTGACGGAAAATTTCATGAAGGGGGGCAAAATTCTTATGGGGGGAATGTCCTCATTTTCCTCCCCCTGTAGCTACACCCCTTCACTTAGCTTCCTCCCCCACCCCGCGCCTTCTCCTCTGTAGCTCTCAGTCGGCTGTACCGCTGCTCGCCTCCGCAGCCAGCCAGCCAATCACTTTGCTCGTCTTCTCCCTCCCTCCCTCCCATTTTAGCCGCGCCTAGTGGGAATTGGAGTCCTGTGATATCTGGAGAGCTGCGGCAGGTTCTCCGCCCCTGTCCTCAGGTGACCCTTGCTATTTGCAAAGCCGGATGCGCTCTGTCCCTGATCCCGTGAGGAAACCAAAACCTTAAAATCTTCAAATGTTTTTATCCATTGTACATAATCTCCGGGGCCCTGATAGATTGAGAAGGGATGCATGAATAATTTAAATCAGTGGCTCTTAACCTTTTCTTTACCAGGGACCCCCTTTAAATACTGTATCTTTTGTTGCCACAGACCCCCAAGATTTAACTCAAGATTTAAAACAACAACAACACAATTACAACAACCATTAATCCTTCCCTCAGAGGCACTTGAGGGGAAGGAAGATTTTTCTCCTGCTTCTTCCTGGAAATTTGTGGCTGAAGTGGATTAAAGAGCTATGTGCAGGTCAAGCCAGCCAGCCTTTGCCTTGGCTCTTGTCATGTGGCCATTCCACTGCAGGGAGGAGGTGGGCTGAGCAGCCTTCAAGCCTTTGCGGACTCCCTGTGAGGACACTGCAGCCCCCTGGGGCTCCCCAGACCACAGGTTAAGAACCACTGTTTTCAATCAATTGCTCAATCAATCAATCCAGGTATTCAGTACAAATGAGGGTAACATCCTCCTCTAGCATCTGTATTGTTACATTTGTATGCAGTGCATCCTGTGGGGAGCTCAAGGCCATTAGAGCTTCTCCCCCATTGGATTTCCACACAACAACCCTTTTAGGTAGCAAATGGCATCTTAGAAACTAACTGAGAGACAGAAGTTGTAGCATAAGCTTCGGTAGACTTGGTCCTACTTCCTCAGATGCATGGACTAAGACAGCTATGTCTTTGAATTCAACCCCTGTAAGTTAGGTTGAGTAACCCAAGGACCCTCAGTGGACGTCTTGGCTGAACAGGGGTTTGAGCCTATGGTGGTCCATTGTATCCAACATTCATCAGGCTAAACACACTGCTAGTCTGAAACAAGCCCAGTTCTTACCTAGGTGCCAAGGTTTTGCTTTATTCCTACAGCTCAGCAGTATCATTGCGCTGGGGAATAAGGATACATCCCCACCTCTTGCAGGGATCCAGACAGATAGAACCAGCCATCAAAGCAGTTTGACTCAAGGAAATCTTCACACATACACCTTCTAAATGTTTAGATCTGGCTGGAATCATTTGGTTCTGGCTGTATGTACTGGTAAGTGCTGAACATGCCAAACTCTTCACAAAGTGCACAATTAAATTATGAAGTCATTGCCACAAGATGTAGTGATGACCACCAGCTTGGGTCATTTTAAAGGGTGATTAAACAAATCCATTGTTTCTCCATTGATGCCCCCTTGTCATGGGAGAGAGGCTTGCGTACCCTAATGATGTTTTGAGCTATACTGGCGGTGGCATAATGGCCACCGGTAGGGTCTCCCATGCTAGACAGGCCAAAACCGAAGGGTATGACAAAGAGCGTCAAAGGGCAGATGGGCTCTCTAGCCTTATGGAAACTGTCCTAGGAGAAGGAAAACTCTAATCCCAAACCCGGGCAGATGGTGCTCATCCAACCCTGTAAGTTCAAACATCTAAGAGAAGGAAACTCTAATCAAACCTATGACCCAAGGACCTCACTGCTACCTTCCATGCTTGGAAGGCCACAGCAGATGAACCTTTGGTTTAAAGGGTGAGGCCAGTTCTGTGCACGCTGCGCTCCACCAGAAAAATCCATTGCACAGGCTCGAAGGACAAATCCAATTCCAAAAAAGCCCTGTAGCAATAGGCGAGGGACAAAACGACAGGTGTAAAGATGCACTGGAAGCTGCAGACCCAACCCTGCATGCAGACGGTTCAGGACATTGGTCACTCGAGGCTGACCCGGGAGATGACAGTCTTGTTCGGCAGCATCCTGAACGACCAAGCAGCCTTTTTTAAGGAGAGCACTGCTTGCTCCATATGGAGAGGGACCTAGAAAAGGTGGCCCAAAGAAAGCTCATCCCCATCGACCTGGTTGGCTAGCCACAGCCAACGGGCATCTTCTGATGTGGTCAAACCAAGGCAAAGAAACAAAGGCACACACTGGCCTCCAAAGGTGTAAATAAACTGACGCTTGCATGCTGGAACATCAGAACCATGCGAGACTCTGCAGATAGTGGATGGCCTGAGCATCGTTCTGTCTAATAGCCCACAAACTATCACAACTTAATATTGACATCGCTGCTCTTAGTGAAGTTCGTCTCCATGAGGAAGGCAGCCTTAAAGAACACGGTGCTGGCTACACATTTTACTGATCTGGCAAACCCAAAACCGAAAAACATCTTTCAAGAGTAGGCTTTATGACTAAAACTCCATTGCCTCCAAACTCAAAACCTTGCCAACAGGACATTCTGGTCGCATTATTTCCTTATGCCCCCCACACGTTGTTCTCTTTAGTATATATGCCCCAACTATGCAGGCCGACCCTGTAGAGAAAGACAAATTCTACACACCTCATACAAAAAGTCCCTGTAGAAGATAAACAAATCAAAATGAGGAATAAGTCTAGCCAAGGCTGCTAGTCATCATGAGGGCTGCAGATTGCTTCCAGCAAGAGAAGTAATAGATGTCTGGATACCAGGTGCTAGTAGGAAGACCCTTTTGTGCTCATGTCCTCCTTCCATATTTTCCATTGGCAATTGCAGTGGCAGCTGGTGACTACCACACCAATGGGGTGGTAAATCTGCTCTGACTTTTTAGTCTGAACATTAGAAGATCCACTCAAGGTTCTGAATCTACTCTGGCAAGTAGTGTTCACCACCCCACTGAAAAGTTCCTTTAAAATTCAGACTAAAACCCAAACTGGGTTCAACACTCCACTGAGAAGGAAGCCATCAGCCATCACAGTATGACTAACTGGCACTCTGAGAAGAGAATGTCCCTCTTTCTCCCATTCCCCCTCACAGGAGGAGGAGAAAGGTGGTGGTTGCCATCTGTGGAGCCTCAGGCATGGCAGGCAATTGGAACTGTGCTGTTTATCACCGTGCTAAGAAAGACTACAGAGTCATGACGGCAGAAGTGGTGATTCCTCACTCTAGGATGCCACCTGCAGGTGCCAAACCCAAGGACCATGAATCAGACCAGAAAAACACCTTGAGACATCTTGAGTCATTTTAAAAAAAAAGAAAGAAAGAAAGACAGGAGCCACAGGAATGCAATATCTTTATTGGTGTCAGCTAAAATGTCACAAAAGAGGGGACTTTAGAGTTTGCCAGAATTCTTTTATTTTTATTTTTATTTTTTAAGGCCAGCTGTTAAGCAAAACAGTGAGCTGGAGCAAGGAGAGAAAAAGGGTGCTCAGTTCCCAAACCAGGCAACCCTTCTGTATCTTGTATCTTTTGAATAGGTGCAAAAGGAAGGGAATTTTTCTCAGAAAGTCTTTCCCAGCTGCTCCTCCTTCTGTTAACAAGAAATATTTCTAAGGGAGAACATAAGAAGAGCCCTGCTGGCTCAGATCAAAGGCTTCTCTAGTCCAGCATCCTGTTACCACAGTGGCCATCTAGAGGGCTCTGGGTTTTGACCAGAAGGACAGGAGAGCAAGCACACCTTCCTGGCCAGCTGTGTTCTTCATCAAATGCTAATCAGAGCTGTTCTGCTTCTGATACTGGAGGTGGTACACATCCATCACAACCTTTTCCTCCATGATTTTTTTCTAATTTTCTCTTAAAGCCATGCAACTTGGTAAATGGGACTAAATCCCAAGGATGCACATTCCTTAGTTTATGACACTGCTGAGTTGGAAATCATATCCACCAGGATTTGCCACTGTCACATGATATGGGCTGAATCAAGATACAGAGTGGCCAGTTCTGTTACCATGCCCTACACCCACTCCCTATAATCTTTCATAATTTGGCAATATTAGACACTTCAAGGGGTCTAGTAGACCAGGGTAGACCAAAAGTGAGGTCAAACAGAGGTCGCAAGTACCTGGGAAGGTGTTGTGGAAAAATACCAGCAGAAACACCCAAGACAGGATTAAGCAAAGCCCCTAGTAAAGAACACTATTGTGGAGGTATGTGCTAATCCCCTCTTAGGTCCACTTGGTGATGAGCTATAGCATAAACAAACAAGTGACCTACATAACCCAATATCACCAGAAAACACCCCTTTGCACCCTTCCTGTCCTACAATGTGAAGTTCTCATAAACCCATCAATTCCTATCTCTCAGCCATTCACAACAATCAGCAGAGTTTTGGTTTCCTTTGTTTATACAGTGGGAAACCAATCTTAGATTTCTTCTAAGCCCAAATACCCCTTCAGGACATGAAATATAATATAAATATTAGCCCCCAAACAATAGCAAGGTGTGTCATTGTGGACGAGACCTGCCACTCTCTTTGTTGATGCCCCCCCCCTCCCGGATTGAAGTTTCCAGTGCCACCATCAGGCTTCTGAGTTCTTTTCTACTCTTCAGACTGGTAACTATAGTCCCATCTCCTGAATCTATTCCTCTATCCATCCTTTCTGCCTTAACTCTTCATTAGCCTTGCATGGTTCTTGTGAGTGTGTGTTGTGTATGTGCTTACTTTCTGTGTTATTTTCCAATTAAAAAAAACATTTTGTTTCATTTTTAACTGGAGTCCTCTGCAGTTAGTACTGGTATACACAGGTGCCAAGGTCCTGAAGTTATCCAGCCTCTCACAGATTTCCATTTGAGCTAATCATAATTCCCCAAAATATTATTATAGTTCTGACATCATGAGTGGGGTCCTAAAACACCCTCACCTATTCAGGTAACAGTTCACTACAGAAAAACATTGTCTCCAGGACTTTGAAGTTTTATTTCACAATAACACCCTTACACATTTCTCTGTAAACACTTATCTGCCCCGTTCAGCCAAACAACTAATGCCTCTGATGAAGAGGGTCTCCTCTGGATCACAAAGCACATCCCACTACATGCTTGTTAGTGTTTTAGGTGATATAGAATTCTTGATTACTGCAAGAGATAACCATAGTGGTACCATATTATACCTTTCAGAGTTTAATATTATCATAGGCTGGGATGAAAAAGTATATGTGTCGCTGCTGCCCCCTGCTGGGATTAATCAAAGCAGTTCAGCTGTCACAGAAATAGGAATACTGTACAGTAGTTTTTCCACTCTTGGGTGGTAAGGCACTGGCCAAAGCCTTTGGGTTCTAACTCAATGTGGAAGGAGGGTCTTTTAATGGGGCATGTTGTACCTTTAACTGTATGTTTTAAATGTATCTTGAAATGTTTTAAATATTTTAATATTTATTTATTTTAAGGGTTTTTTTAAAACTTTTGTTCTCTGCATTGCTTGGACTATGTATTTTGCTTTAACTTTCATTGTAAACTGCCTTGAGTCACATATTGGAAGAAAGGCAGGATGTTATTTAGTTAGTTAGTTAGTTACTTAAGCAGCTCTGAGCCAAACTAGTTGTTACTCATATGTGAGAACCAGAGTTTGAAAAATGTACTTTTAAAAATACAGCTCCCATCATCCACTAGCCACTTTCCCAAGCATTGGTCAAAAGATATTTAACAAACTCTCAACAGAAATTGGAATAAATTGGGAAAGAGCAGTTTAGGGAGGCAGTGCTAAGAAGAGAAAGCAACATCCAGAGAGAGGACACTTCGTCTTTCAACACCTGATGATTTTCTAATCTTGTGTTCTCCAGCCACGCTTCCCCAACCTGATGTATTTGACTTTCATCCCCATCATCCCTAGCCAGCAGGGTTGGCTATGCTGGCTGGGCATGATGGGGGTTATTGTCAGATATGCCTGGAAAGCTGTGGGTTAGGGAAGGCCACACAAGCTGTACCCCTCAGCGAGGTGTCCTTTTGTATTAGTGCAGCTACCCCATGTATGCAAGTGGTGATGTCTGCAAACCAATTTCCTCACAGATCTCTGAAGGATTTCTGTGTCATCTGCTGAAGGCTGCCAGGAAGGAAGGAACTGTGTGAGTAGCTGTAAATAGACCAGTTCCCTTACTCACCACAGATAGCTGCAGAATTGTGGCTGAGTTAGTTATACATAAAGCACAGGTGTGAACTAGGAAGCCCTCCAGATATTGCTGAACTAAAACTCCCAGCATTCCTTACCCTTAGTTATGCTGGCTAGGGCTGTTGGAACTTGCAATTCAACAAAATCTGGAGGGTCACATGATAGAGAAAGGGAGAGTGAAAGAGAGGAGTTCAGGGAACATTCCCAGGGGCCCTTCCATGCTACACAATTGTGATACCATTCCACTTGAACAGTCAGGGCTGCATCCTATGGAATCCAGGGATGTATATTTTGGGTAGACCCTAGAGGAGCTAGCTCTCTGGCTGCAAAATCTAAATGCCCCTCCTTAAACAGACAGTCCCAGGATTTCACAGGATGCTGCCATGGCAGTCAAATGGAATTATAGCACTATAATTGTGTGGTGTGAAAGGACCTCAGGAGAACAGCATCTCTGGTGAGAACCATGGAGAGGATGATTGGATGAAGGGTAAACAAAGGCAAGGAAGAATGGAGGAAGTACCTAGGGATCTGAGTGGGAATGGTCAAGGAGTCCAATGAGCCCAGGTGTCTGTCTGTAAACAGCAGTTGCAGCCCATTACATTATGTGAAACAGGACTAGAACCAGCTCTACCATTAGGCAGAGAGCAGTAGCCACCTAAGGTGGCCAGTTGAGGGTGGTGATGGCAGAAAGTTTTTTGGAGGACAGAGTTGTATGTGCTCCACACTGTCTGCCCTGTGGCCCCAAAGGGATAGTCCTGCCTTGAAGTGATGCAGACACAGCAGCCAACATGGAAGCAAGATTCAACTGTCAGTCCGGTCAGGTTCTGACAATTGAGTGGGGAAAGGTGCCATGTAGTCCATTGCCTTAGGTAGCAAAGCATGTTGGAGCTGGTCCTGAATGAAACTCATGGAGAGAAATATGGATGTGCCTCTGGGATTGGGTGATAATCTGTAGGAGAAGACTGGGTTCCAGTGGATACAGCTTGACCTGAAAAGGGTATCACTCACTGGGCAAAAGAGTCAGCACTGGGACTCTGCAAACTACAAAGCATGAGTAAGAAAATACACCTGGGCCCAGGAGCTCCAGGATAGCAGGGAAATGGCAGTGGGGGACACGCTTAAGATCCATAAGTGGTTTGCTCTGGGTGACACAATGATGAGCCACTGTTGTATGTGGCAAAGAGGAGAGTTTTATTCTTTTACTTTAGGTTTGCCTTGGGTCCCATATTGGGATAACAGCAGGCAACAAATAAAATAAATGAACACACTTTCAGTTATGAGTAAAGATGAAGGCAAGTACGTTTTCATGGCCAACCTCTGAGAGCCAACAATGTTTAGTGCCTGTCAAGGCCCACATCTCTGCAAAGAGCACAGTGCCAATCCCTGGTGTCTCCTGGCCCTTCACATCCTCACTGTTGATGCCTATTTCCCTCCTCTCCCCACTCCACCCCACCCTACACCAAAAGCCCAGGTAGAGTGAAAATATGGAGCATCACCCTTCCCCCATTTGCTTTTTCCTCTGCATAATTCGCTGTGGGAATTAAGACCAAGAAAAATGATCACTGTTGACAGTGGAGAAGGGGAAAGGCACTCCTTTAGTCTGGACTTTCAAGGAGCTATCTAAGGTGCTGAACATTTTGTGAATAAGGTTCAGCATCCTAGGTACCTCCTCTTAACAGTCTGGACCAGAACATCACTGTGGATTCACCACCTTCAGCTGGAAGAGAAGCCCACTGAGAAAACTTGGGTAGTCCGCCCCACCCGCAAAAGTAAAATCTGGAACCAACACACTTGTCATGATTTTATATTATTTATTTATTTTTTGCTAAGCAGTGTCCATAAACTTCTGAAAGCACATATCCCCCACACACAGACATCCAGATGAAAGAGATTATTTAAATACATGCCTCATTTTCCTACTGTGATTCTCAAAGAGTGGGCTTTGTTTATTTCCTACATATTTCCAGACAAAGCCAAATGGTGGTACAACAAGAAGGCAAACATTCTGCTTAGAGATCAATGAGCATCTTGTGCAGGGCAGAGGGGCCACTGAGGAAAGAATGATGCCTTGTGCTTACCCCACCATGGGAGTGTTTCTCAAGAGTTCCCTGTGTCTCTGGGGGTTTGTTACAAATAGGACACCATAAATATTACTAAAGGACACTGTTTATTTTTTTGCAATTTAATTTTGAATGTATTCAAGAGTAGCTCTTTGAACATTGTATTCCATCCACACACTGAACCTTGAAAGACTGCCTCTTGTCTCTTGACAAAGGAAAGGATATGACCTTTTGGGGATTCTTATCCACCTGAGAATGGAACAAAAGGAGATGAAGCCATGAAAGGAGAGTGAAGTATTTCAGCATATGGACCATTCCAAGCATTGTGCTTGACTGGGCATATGAAAAAGAGGACATGGCTTCCATACCTTTAATCAATTGTTGGAAGAGGGAATTTCAGTAGATCTAGCTTGCCCCCTGCTGAGATTCCCTCTTCTACAGAACTGTTAATGGTATAGGAGCCCTGGCCTCTTTTTCATGTGGCCACTCCAGGAATGACACAGAGGCAATAGACAAAAAAATTACTAATAGCCTCTGCCTCTAATTAATGTGGTCATTTTGGCCAATGTTCTCTTTTCTTCCCTTAACTTTCCTCTCCATATCAAAAACTAACCCTGCTGTAGAATAGGCATCATTATGCCCCTTAGGTCTGTATGCTAAAATGCCAACTATGGACACTTGAGACTTCCATCATGATTGGACTGGTTTCCATGCAGAAGAAAAAGCAGCAGAAAGCCATTTGTAATACAAATAGGCATTCTGGCCAATGTGGAGTTTTCTTTTATGTTATATTTGTATAACATAAACCTCCTGTGTGAAAATGCCCTGTTTATCATGGTGGTTGTCTAGTTTTCCTCTTGGGTAACTAAGAAGGAGGACTGTGAGACACCACAGGCATGTATTCACATGAATCTGGCCAAAGACACCAACACCCACACCTCCCCATCAAGGCTGCAGACTGTTCAAAGCAAAGGAGCCTACCTTTATATATTGGGGGTTCAGTAGGAAAAAAAATAAGTTTAACTTAAGTATCTGATTTCTACCATCTTTCCTGACTCTTTGAGTTCCCCTATTATTATTTTTTTAAAGAAAAGCAAATCTTTTGGAAATTTGAGCACTGGTCCTATGGAAACTGTGAATACAAAGTGGGTGGCCAGTATTAAGGATTTGCAGAAAGAAAGGGACATGGCTTGATAGTCATAGGGATCTGGTTGTGATCCAGCTGCTTTGTACTTTGAATGACTCAGAAGAGATGCTTAAAAGTAATTTCAGAGAACAGGAGCATTGCATTCAGACAGATACAAGCGTCTATAAGCTTGAGGGTTTACTTGTCTCAATATTAATAGAAACAGAATTAGCCACAATCCTTTAGGAATGCATTTGTATCTTTTAATGGGAGGAATCTGTAGGTCCCAGGAGAGTATTTCAGGGACCATGGCATCTAGTGCAGAGGTGGACAGCCATCAAAGGCTAGGGGGCCACATTGGCTCCAAGGAGACTTCAGGGAGCCACACACACCACCCCTGCTGCAGCTCCCCCACACAAAAAAAATCATTTCTCCCCAGAATTTTCCCAAATGGTCTCTGGGGGGCATGGGGACATTTGTGCCATTTCCTTCTTCAGTTATTTTAGATTGAGGAGGGTTAAAAAAAAAAAAAAAAAACAGGAACTCACTCCTGTGCCTAAAATGATCTAGGAGGTGATAATGTGGCAAACCATGACCTCTAGAGGGCATGTGATGACATTGGGGTGGGATTTGAATTTTTGTATTTATTTCCCAGGACAATAGATTTATTCCTACATCAATTGTGCAGTATGTATAGGAGCATATGGCATTTTTCTGCAGGTTTTGAAAACTGGGCTTGGACTCCAGTTCTTGAAAGTACCTAGTATACTTCTCTCCCATTAAGACCAACAGAATGTGGGGGCAGAGAGCACAAGTGAGTTCAGCAGAGCATAGTAACTGGTGGTTCACCAGCCATAGATTCTCTCTCCCTTACCACTACTAGGTTATACTGCCCATATCTGAACATGGGATTGCTCTTCTGCCTTAATACTTAAAAAAAAAAGTTTAACATGAATCTGTAGAACTGCATTTTGATTAGGGATGAGCCAAACTATTAGGAGAGATTTGGGGTTTGGCAATGTTTTTTTTTTTAACCACTTTATTTTGGGGATTTTTAAATGATGTTTGTGATGTTATTTATGAAAATGTTGAGTTGTTCATTTCAATTGTCCTCACTTACACTTATCTTCAAACAGTTAGATGTGATTCGCTGCATAGCTATACAGTGTGGTCCCATTCAGTTTGTTGTTCTGTGCCTTCAAGTCATTTCAGACTTATGGCAACCTAAGGCAAACCTATCATGGGGTTTACTTTGCAAGATTTGTTCAGAGAGCATTTGTCTTTGCCTTCCTTGGAAGCTGAGAGAGTGTGACTTGCCCGGTGGGTTTCCATGGCTGAGTGAGGATTTGAACCCTGGTCTCCAGAGTCATAGTCCAACACTCAAACCATACCATGCTGGCTCTCCATCATGCCTAATTGGGGAGGGTAGGATTACCCATGTGGCAAAAGCAGGAAAACTCTATAGCCAGGGAGGTGGGAGGAATGGAACTGAAGAAGCAGGCACTTCTGAGAAAAAAAGATAATAACATTGAGCAGATTTCTGGGGAAGAGGATAAATATTATTCATACTGTCTGTGTGTTGGGAGAGGGGAATTTACACACCACTGGAAATGCTAGTTTTGACCTGAAAATCAAGAGTGAACGGTGTTTGGCGTAGCCTCAGTTCTGATGTCATTAAAATCCAAGTTGCTAAGTGTGTTTTATAGGAAGTGTTTGAAAGCTACATATGTTATAAAATGCTTTGTTCATTTTCTTCTGGGATATCCCATCATTTTCCTCCAGACACCTCATCAGCACCAGCTTCCTAGCCCTAAGAAAGGAACCTTGTTCAGTCTCAGAGCCAAATACAATTTCGAAGAAGTTATTGGGGGGCAGCATTCCATTCTTGGATAGAACCTAAGGCAAAAACATGGGACCAGAAACACCAATGTATTTTAGTTTAAGGCTTTTACTGCCATTGCCTAATCCTCAAGAGAAGCATTTCAATTTTTTTAAAAAAATTGGAAGCAGAGAAACCATACAAAAGCTGGGAAACCACCAAATGATGGTGTCATGGGAAAACAGGCATACTATGTGGGGAAGCCTAAAAAGATGATTGGGACCCCAAGAGAGCTGGATTCAGACTCCAAATCTGAGGTTTCCCTCCCCTGTCTTATAATATACCTCCCTGATTTATCTCTAAAGATGTGTGGGTTTCTACACATTGCTGAACTGCAGCCATGCTGATCTCAATTTTCCTGCATAACCAGGGCTCCAAAGGTAGCAATACAATAGAGTTCCAAAGCCACATCTTATGAATATATTAGGGGTGAATGTTTTTTAACAGAGAAATCATCAGCATTGCTGAAATGTTCCCTGTGATGTTATGGACTCTATATTCATTGGGGAAGGACCTCAACCCAGATGGTCACAGATGGGAATCATATGGCCCTCCAGGCATTTTGGGATCTTAATTCAAAGCATTCCTCACCATTAGCCATGGTGGCTAGGGGCAGCTGAGACTTGCAATCCAACAATAGCTGGAGGGCTGCATGATTCCTACCTCTGACCTAGAGCATTCTTCTTCTTTGCAGAGATCCAGTCCCATTTCAATAAAGTGTCCCTGCCCACTTGATCAAACTGGAAATGTCTGAATCTGAAGGCCATTCCTTCCCACTTCAGCCTCCCACCCCACCCATAGCCCCAAGGGCCTAGTGGTAGTGGCTGTTCATGTTATTGATGTGGGAGGTTGCCATGGTACCAAAAGGTGCTGAAGGTTGCAAACCATGGCTGGGATACAAGGTTGGGGTAGAACCTGGCCAATAGGAGAAGCTGGTTGGGGTCACCCCCGAGGCCATAATGTTGAGTTTGGAGATCCCAGAGAAGGGCAGGGGGGCCTGGAATTTGTAGAGGGTATGGTCAGGTGCAGCTGGCTGGCAGACTTGGGCCAGGCCTTGGAAGTCGAACTTGTAAGCATAGCGTTTCCCATGCACCTTGGTCATGATGTTCTTGTCATAGTAATAGCGTAGGGCCCGGCTGAGCTTGTCATAGTTCATGTTGGGCTTGCTCTTGCGCTCACCCCAGCGCCGTGCAACCTCATCAGGATCCAGGAGTTTGAATTCACCATTGGTGCCTTCCCAGGCAATGCAGTTCAAGTTGGCCCGGTCCGAAAGCAGTTCCAGCAGAAATTGCCACAACTGGATCTGCCCACTGCCTGAAAAGCCAGAGGAGAGGCAATTAGAAAGGCCCATACTTGAGGGGGGGTGTAGCCCTCCCATCCTCCATATGAACACCTAAATCTATTTTATATTAGGTCAGACCATTAATCCATCCGTCCAGCATTTTTTACTCCAAGAACAGAGTTAGATGTTAGGCTAAGCTCATGTTCAACCACTGCCAAAAACAGCAACCACTTCACCATCTCTCTCCCTCTCTCTCTCTCTCTCTCTCTCTCTCTCTCTCACACACACACACACACACACACATTTTTTAAAAAAAAGTATTTTAGAACATTTCAGCCCCACTTTGGGGGACTGAAGGCCCCCAAAGTGGCTTCAAGATTAAAACACAAGAAAATACAAGTAATAAAAACAGAAACAAATGCAATGAGTCGTGAACTTGATGTATAGCAACAAAATTAGTGCCCACAACCCCCTTTCTGTGTCTGTACAAAATGACCTTACCTTGACAGCATTTCTATGTTCTCTCTCCACATAATTGTTTAAGGATCAAGAAATACTGTACATTGTGGCAGTGTGGTACAACAAGAGAAGTTGTTACAACCTCCCCAGCCCCACACACCCCAGATGTGCTGGATTACAGCTTCTGTTTGACCCTGCCCCCATGGGATATTTCTGAGTAATTTTAAACCATGGATTTAGATAGTTTAGACAGCCATGTGTATTACCAGCATTCCCCCCCCTCAACCAGCCTGCACCGTTACAACAGTAATGAAAGAGAATAAATACAGATGTGATACTGATTGGCTGGACTGCTGATGTGATCACCTTTTGATACAAATCCATCATCTACTGACCCTTCAAAGCAGATATGGCAAACCTTTGGCCCTCTAGATGTTTTGGACATGAGTTCCCAGATTCTCCAGCAGAAAGATGTACCCAAAGGTAGTCAATTGTAAAGGATTGTGGGAGACCCAGTCCAAAATATCAGGAGGGCTAAGGTTTCCCCACCCACCCTTACTTTAAGTCCTGTATTGTTTCTCTTGGTAGCTAGGAGTGGATGGCAGTATATACCTAAAACACAGGACCTATGGCTTAGTGGTCACGTGTAGCCTTGGCCTAATTCCATATGGTCCTTGGTCTAACACAGAGATGGGCAAAGAGTGGCCCTCCGGATGTTGTTGGACTGCAGCTCC
This sequence comes from Gambelia wislizenii, assembly GCA_030847615.1. Classification (NCBI taxonomy): domain Eukaryota; kingdom Metazoa; phylum Chordata; class Lepidosauria; order Squamata; family Crotaphytidae; genus Gambelia; species Gambelia wislizenii. Next base: position 333,918,126 of record JAUMIR010000001.1, on the reverse strand, counting down.
CAGCATTCTTTACCATTGGCTATGCTAGGTAGCCCTGATAGGAGCTATTTAGAGGGCCACACTTTGCATATCTCTGACATAATGTCATGTAAGGTGCCCCTGAAAGAGATTTGAAGAGCTGGAGTGTCAGAGATAGAGAAGAGAGAGAGATTCAGTCCTGAAATGCTATAGATTCTGCCCACTTTTACTTCTGGCCTACCCTGCTTTTGGTTCTGACAAAAGTTTAATTGGGCATCAAAGGGGGGGGGAGGTCCCTTTCTTCCCTTTGGAATATATCACAAAACTGCCTTGTAACTTTTGCTTCTTGTTGGGTTGGGCAAGATGGAATTTAATTAATGGAAATATAATTAATAGACCCACTTTAAACCTTTAACTTGGAGTGGCTTCAGTCCCTTTTAAAGGATGGAAGGGCAATCAGGCCAGATACTTCAACTTTACATGTCAGGAGAATGGCAGGATGGTAGGAGCTGCCATGATGGAGTGGCTGCATCAACATTGACACACATTCGCCAGGACTCTACGTTGGGACTGCACAGTGCAAATCTCCACATGCAGTATTACACATTTAAGCCACAGTCATGCGTGGCTCAGTGTATCATAGTAGGTATGCATGCAGACCTATGCTAAGCTGAGCCATATATCACTCGATTGACTTACTGAACAGCTGTTGAAGCCCCTTCCCTCACATGCCTATTCCATTTTTTCTGGGGAGTGGGCTGGATTTCACAAGTGTCTGGCTATGCCCCCATAGCCAGGCGCAAAGTGATTACAGCAATGCTGAGATCCTCTGGAAGACCCCAGCAGATCTCAGCACTGATGTCATCACTTCATGTCTGGCTATAGGAACATAGCCAGACATCTCTGTAATCCTGTCAAATCCCCACAAAACACAGAATGGCCATGGGAGGGAGGCTAGAGGCTGCCCAGTAAGTTGAGGGAGGGACTTTGAACACTGATGAGGAAGAGAAGATCAACTCCCACAGCACACACACAAAAAGATATATGCACACATAAGGGAAATTTACACATGTGTATGTCTCGAACAGGATGTCAGCCTAATTGTGCTATGCAGCCCTTGTGTTAAATGACAGCATTGCACAACTGAATGCTATGATTCTATGAATCAAGACACCAAAAGACACCAAATGTGCAAATGAATGTACATGGGTATCCATGCAGTTGATGCAATATGCATCATACACTGTACACATAACTCCACTTCCATAACCTTAAATTGAATGCAGACATTCTGCATTGGACAAAAACATTAAACCATTTCCATAGAGGACCTTATACACTCACGAGATACCAGCTGGATTCCAGCCAGAATGTTCCTACTCTGATGAAGAAATAGAATTTATATAAGGTGCAACGAGAAGGAGTCTCAAGTGAGCATTCACTTCTAGGGTTGCTTTCACTACACAATTATAGCATGATGATTCCACTGTAAGTGCCATGGTCCCAGCCATGTATACCTGGTATATACTGTTGGGGGGGGGCATTTAGAATCCTCAGCCAGAGAGCTCCTCTAGTACCTCTGATGAGACTACAAACCCCTGAATTCCACAGGATAGAGCCATAGCAGTTAAAGTGGAATCACAGTGCTGTAACTGTGTAGTATGAAAGGGCCCTAGGATTTCTCAGAGTTTTTTTTTAAAGGCCCTTGTGGATGATATGACTGAACATGGGTGGATGGATTGATGGAGACATATTAGAAAGTTTAATAAACACCGCACCTCCTTTCACCATGGCACTACAAGAACATCTGTGTTATCACTCTTAGTTTTAAAAAGTTTTAGTGTAGAGATGGGGAAATTCTAGCCTTCAAAATGTTGATGAGCTACAGCTTTCATCACTCCTAGCCAACATTGTCAAGGATGAGAGATGGTAGGAGCGGCAGTCCAACAATATCTGGAGAGTCACACATTCCCTGCTCAGTTTTTAATATTATTCAGAGATGATATTCCTCCTCTTCATTCTAGTAGCCAAAAGCAGCAGAGAAGAGCTATTGCCTTCATGGACCTCTGAGGCAGTCAGAGAATTGGGAAAATAACCAGACAGAGGCTTGAGGCTGCATTTCATTTTACACAATTCCTGTTACAAGTGAAAACAACAAAGAGCCTTGAGGCACCTCAAGACCAATAGACAGACAGAAAGCACATGGACAAGTGTGCACGCGCGCGCGCACACACACACACACACACTTTCAGCAACAAGCTTCTGTGTTCCAGAGACAAGTCTCCTGTCAGCTACACCAGATCAATTAAATGAATAGGACTTCTTAGTCACCATTAGAGATATGAAGGCCTGGAAAAAAACCTGGAAAAATTCAGGAAAAAAATGTCCCCCCCTCTTTTTTTTCCCTGAAGCCTTTTTTTTTGTTTTTTTCTGAAAAAATGAAAAAAGGAAGAAAAATTGATTATGGAATGTCAAATTCATGCTGCTGCAAATCTATTGGATCCAAGATTCAAAGGCAGAAGTATAATTGATGATTGCACTGCTACTGCATTTGACTGGATTATAAAACAAGCATCACACTTAGGACTTGACATTGGGAAGGTACTTTCAAATGTTGCAGAATACAGAACATATTCAGGGATTTAGTCAAGGAATGCAGTCTGGGATTCTGACAAACATATCCCTCCTGCAACATGGTGGCAAGGTCTTTGCACAACACAGCCTCTGGCTCCTCTTGCTTCTCGCCTTCTTCAGATTCTTCCATCTTCTGCAGCATGTGAAAGAATCTGGCCTATGCTTAGAAACACTCACACTAAATCAAGAAATAAACTGACATGTGAAAGGGTAGAAAAGCTTGTTTCAATCCAGGTAAACCTTCGGTTTTTAGAAGGCCATGATGACTGTGATGATGACAAACATAACAAAGCAGAAGCAGAGACTGAAACTGATACTGATAACTATAGCTCAGGAAATGAGTTTGATTAAATTTCATGCCTATTCATTGAATATTAGTTCCTCCCCCTCCTCCCTTCCACACACTTTCCCCCCTCAATTCTTTTTATGGGAATGGGTGTTTTGTGTTTATTTGATACTGTGGAGAGAAAATATAAATAATTTTCTTTGTTACTAATGTTGATGGTTTCTTCTGTTTTTTAAAAAAATATATTATTATTATTGTCAGCTCCACATAGACTAGCAAAACCAAAGAGGTTCCGTACAGTTCAGAAGATGGTTGCTCCATTTGTTACAAATAATTTTTTTTTTTTTAAAGGAAATTCTGTGTGAAGTCGAAGGCTTTCACGGCCGGCATCCATAGAATTTCCTTGGGGTTTTTCTGGGCTGTGATGCCGTGTTCTGGAAGAGTTTCCGTGGCTGAGCGGGAATTCGAAGCCTCGCCCAAGCCACTGTACCACGCTGGCTCTCAGAAAGGGGAGACAGAACAGAAAATGTGCATGGGAACATTTATTCCCATCCTGTTTCTAGATGGATGTCTTTATATTTTATTTATCTTTAAATGTCATCTGGAGGCCCGAAAATGCACACTATTGTCTACAGCGCACTACTTTGAATGTCGAAAAATACTATTGCTTGTATAAGAGATTTTCATTTCTTGAACCCTTTGAGTGGTGCTTTAAATCACGTTATTCCCCCTCTGAGGACTACAAAGAAAACCCGACGCTGCGATTCGACGATTTCTTAGCTTGCAGTCCTCAACAGGCTTGGAAAGTCATTGAACAGAATAGGGTTTACGTGTAAGTAACAAATTCTTAAACTAGGGAGGAGATGGTCTTAAAGCCATTTTCTCTCCTATGCGGGCAATTATAATGCTGAGCTCCCCTTCAAGACTTTTGTAAGAATAGTAACAAAAAGAAAAGCCCTGTGAAGGATTTTACACATTCTTCCAAACGATATACAGAGATATACCCGTTATTCCGTAATAATTGTTTTCCCACTTCATTTGTGCTTTTATTAAACAGTTCCTAACTCGCGCTGGTTGTATTTACTCTCGTTCTCCGGAATCGGATCTTCTCATCGTCTTCGAGAAGAGCTCTATATTTTCCAACTATCTTGGATCAGATTCTTTCATGACGTTGTTGTGTGCCTTTAAATCTTTTCGGAATGATGGCGAGCCTATCACGGGATTTACTTAGCAAGATTTGTTGAGAGAGGGTTTGCCCTTGCCTTCCTCCGAGGCTGAGAGAGTGTGACTTGCCCAAGGCTATCTAGTGGGATTTCCATGGCCGAGCAGGGATCCAAACCCTAGTCTCCAGAGTCCTATGCCGGATCCACACTACATAAAATAACCTTTCCTATGGAATCCTGGGATTTGTAGTTTGGTGGGGGGCACCAGTATTGTTTGGAAGAGAAGGTTAAAGACCTTGTCAGCCTACAAATCCCAGTATTCCATAAGAAGGAGCCATGGCAAATAATCCAGTTGCAAACTGGGTTATTTGTGTAGTGTAGATTTGGCCCTAGTCCAAGGCTCAAACCACTACACAACGCTGGGCCTAACTCAGATACAACCGATAGCAATGGTTCTGTTTTAAGCGTGATTAAATTTGTACCCAGTTCTATCGAAACGCTTCCGATAAGGGCCACCGCAAAACCCCCGAGGATTGCATGGATTTGGACAAAAAGGCCTTGTCTTCCCTTTTACACACACTATCGCCCCTAAAGGGGAAGAATTGTCTGCTTTTGCGCAGATACTCTCCCAGCCTGGTCTACTTCGCAGGGTTGTTAGGAGGATAAAGCATGCGTGAGAGAGGCCCAGATATCTGCCTTGAACCCACTGGGGGAAAGCGCAGGATAGAAATGCAACTAAGGAAAGGAGAACGTTATTATTGTTGTTGTTGTTGTTGTTGTTGTTGTTATTGGCCATGTGGGTTCTTTTAAAAAGTGGGGGCTCTTTAAAAAAATCTCCTGGAGTTGGGACAATCCTTCATCGTTTTCCCCTCGATCCCGCGCCTAATACACTAATGCGTAAGGCTTCAGTCGTAAGCATAATGGTGTAAAATCAGCCAGCGTGGCATAGTGGTTTGAGTGTTGGACTAAGACTCTGGGAGAACAAGGTTCGAATCCGGCTAGACCACGGAAACCCACAGGGTGACCCTGGCCAAGTCACGCTCTCTCAGCCTCAGAGGAAGGCAAAGGCAAAGCCCCTCTGAACAAATCTTGCCAAGAAAACCCCAAGATAGGGCCCCCCTTTAGGGTCGCCATAAGTCTAATGACTTGAAGGCACACACACACACAACAGCAACAACAATGATATAGCGGAGCCCTCCGGGACTCCACGGCCTTTCGCTCCCGTGTCTGTTGTCTATATGCCTTGAACGGCAGGAAGCCCTGGCGTCACCCTCCCGGTGGTAAGGAAAACAAAACCCAGAAGAACCCCAAGCCCGACCCCAAGCAAAACAAAATAATAATAACAATTAATTGATTTATTTATTTTTAAAAGAGAGAAACGAATACTTCCGGCGATGGACAATTTCGCATTTTAAATTCAATGAAATCATAACCTTCCTGACACTCTATACTCTTAGAAATTAAATGGAATTTGCTCCTGCAACCCTGGTGTTAAATACATCTGTTTCGAAAAAGCAGCGTTTTGCTGTGGAAATATATTTGTATGTATACGCATACGCTTTTGTCTATGCTTATAATCTGCAAATTTCATATTTTAGATAAATAAGTAGAAAACCATTAAATACCCATATAGGTGCCTAAGTTTCTGTATGAGTGTCTGTTGTAAGCTTTGGCACACTTAGCCGGAAGCTAGTGGCACCGAAATTCGCCCGGACGGAATTAACACCTCCCTCCCCCACGCCCGCTCCTGTTAACGTTGGATTCGGCGCAGACTGCCTTTAACGACGGCGCAAAGTGCTCCGCAGGAAACGGAGGGGAAAGAGACGCGCAAGAAAGAAGACGGCCTCCGTTTTTCTCAACCGCGAGCCAGGCAGGGCAGCCCTTATCAGCGCCTCACCTGGATTCGTATCCAGCACTTTGCAGGGCGCCTCCAATAGAATTGACATAGGAATAAAAATATTTTAGAAGTAACTGCGCAAATAGGGTGATTTTCCAGTCCTTAATCCATCCCTCTTTGGCTTGGGAGGGAATCCCCGTGGAACTCGGGGAGCCAATGTGGTACAGGGGTTTGAGTGGTGGACTAGGATGGGGTGGGCCATTCATAGTACACAATTGCTGTTATTGTTGTTGTGTGCCTTCAAGTCGTTTCCGACTTACGCCGACCCTACGGCGAAGCTATCAAGGGATTTTCTGAAGATGAGAGTGCGTGTGACTTGCCCAAGGTCAGGCCGAGCGGGGATTCGAACCCTGGCCCCGGAGTTCTACTAGTCCAACACTCAAACCACTAGCCACGCTGGCTCCCTAGTACACAATTATAGGGCTTTTATTTCTCCTCAGATGCCAAGATTGACAAAGAGATCGATCACAGATTAGCAAAGGCATATAGTGCATTTGGAAGACTTCACAAAAGAGTCTGGAGCAATAAACACCTGAGGCAAAGCACAAAAATCAGTGTGTATAGAGCCATCGTACTGTCTATCCTCCTTTATGGATCTGAAACATGGGTCACCTATCGCCACCACCTACGACTCCTCGAGCGCTTTCATCAGCGCTGTCTACACACAATCCTAAATATACACTGGACTGACTATGTGACGAATGTTGCTGTCCTTGAGCAAGCAGGGATCACCAGCACTGAGGCCATGATATTGAGAACACAGCTGCGCTGGGCAGGGCATGTTTCTAGGATGGAGGACCATCGCCTCCCAAAAATACTACTCTACGGTGAACTTGCCACGGGTCAGCGTAAGAGGGGCGCTCCAAAAAAGCGATACAAAGACTCCCTGAAACAACATCTCAGGCTTGGCCAGATTGATCACCAACGGTGGTCCGCCCTGGCCTCACACCGGGAGGCATGGAGACGCACTATCCACAATGCTGCAGCCTTATTTGAGAACTCACGACGAACAAGTCTTGAAGAGAAACGACAACGCAGAAAGAATCACAACCCAAAAACATCACCCAAGGAGACCTTCTGCTGTGCTATTTGCAACCGGACTTGTTTATCTCGGATTGGCCTTTTTAGTCATCAGCGCGCTTGCAGAAAGCGCGGGATGAGTCCTTCCTGAATCTTCGTTTGCGAAGAAAAGCCAGATTCCACTTTAACTGTCTTTGTTCCATCCTGCGGAATTCTTGGGTTTGTGGAACCCTCCGGTTGAGAATCCGAAAGGCCCCTCCCTGGACTGCCAATCCTAGGATTCCAGAGGACGCAACTATGGCAATTAAAGTGGAATAATAGCGCTATAATTCTGTGAATTCTGTATTTCAATCCCGACTCAGCCATGGGGGAGGGGACATTTGGCAAGTCACATTCTCTGAGCCTCAGAGGAAGGTAACGATAAATCTCCTCTGAACAAATATTGCCAAGAAAATCCCTAGGAAGAAGGTCGCCTTAACTCAGAAGGCAAGAACAAATGGAAGGCACACCGCAAGAACAAATCCAGTCCTCCTTTGCGTGGGAGGGAATCTCATTCAGCTTAATGGGGCTGACTTCCAGGTAAAGCACCTTTCTAGTGAAGCTCAGCGGAAAGGCGCGGGCAGGGAAAAGGCAGCGCCTCCATCTCGGGTCTGTTCTGCCTCGCTGCCTGTGCGGAGATGCGCGTCCCCACGCAGGGCACCAGGGGCCCAGGGCAGCGGAGACTCACTAAGCAGGAGGGCGCGTTGGTCAGCGTCTGGATCGGGGCTGCTGAACCGAAAAAAGGAACGTAGCCCCCTCCCGCACATTTAAACAAGGTTGGATGCATTTAGCCCAGGAGAATGGCTTCGTCTGTCACTCAAATCGGTTGGAGAAAAGGGAATCCAGGTGCTCCGGCGGCTTCACTCGATAAAGGGCTGTTGGGTTCCTTCGCTCCAAGGGGGGCGGAACTGGTTTGGGCGCGCGTCAAATATAGGGAGTGAAAATACTAGAAGAGTAAGCGGGTCATGCCAGGGCCCTAAGGAATGTCACATTTGAGAGATCCCTATTGCATTACAAAACAAAACGTGTTATTGAAATTTAAACTGAAAATCAACAGTGAAATAGATGATGAAGATGATGATGATTTTAAAAACTGTTTTTGTTATTTAGAAGCGCCTTCTAATCTTAGAACCCAAACTGTAATTTGTTTAGTTTGCGCGTAAATCCGGCCCAGGCAAAAGGGTTTGCGCTGCTCCCTAGGTCCCAGCGCTTCCTTAAAAAGAAGAGGATCTCTGTGCGCGGCGTTGCTTTTCCTGATTTTAAACATCACCCCCTATAATATTCAAGGCCAGTTTTCGGTTAATTCTCGGCGTCAAGGCGATCACCCACATGGTGTCCAACGATGCCCGTGAATCTTTTCCTCCTCCGCCGTTTCTTTCTCCGGCCATCATTCAGATCCATCCCGCTCTACCCCACCCCACCCGGGCTGCTAGGCTGGGGAAACCTTCGAAGAAAACAGGCGTGGGGTGAGGGGGGGAAAGCCAGAGAGAGAGAAACTTGTTTGGCCGGATCACGGTTGCCGCTAATACGACGGGATGCAAACAGCAAGCTTTCAAGATACACAGAATCATAGGTCATTAGGAAATACAACTGGCTTCTCACCAGGCTCCGCCAGGAGGCGGCTCGAAAATAAATGGAAAAGAACTCTCATTGAAAGCAATGAGCCTGAACACCAGAGCGAGCCTTTGGCTAAATCCACACTCACAAATAATCCAGTGTGAAACTGGATTATTTGCCATGACTCCTTCCTAGGGAATCCTAGTACTTGTAGTTTGGGGTGAGGCACCAGCACTCTTTGGCAAAGAAGGGGGGGGGGAACCTTGTAAAACTACAAATCCCAGGAGTCAATAGGAAGAAGCCGTGGCAAATCGTCCAGTTTCAGACTGGATTATTTATACAGTGTGGATTTGGCTTAAACCTGAGGAAGCCCCCTCAGGCTTAAGGCAAATCCACACTACATAAATAACCCAGTCTGGCAGCCTCTCCCATCCTATGATGGCCCCCAAGAAAGGAGCGAGGACTGTTTCCATTCCCGAGGTTAACAGCTGCCTCTCGGCCATGCGTGCCCAAGGAAACGTGAAGGGAGCAGCCATCGCAGGTTTCAGGAGGCCGAGGGGAGAAGCAGAGGAAGGTACAGGTCACCGGAGACCTGGGAGGCAGCCAGAGAGGTCTGGAGCTGCTGCGACCTTCGAGCATCTTGGAAGCACTTTCCCTTCGAAGGGACGGGGCTTCCCAGCAAGCGGGAAGCTCAAGGCGGGCCTCAGAGGGAGAGACCACCGGCTCTTCCAGTTCCCCCAGTCCATCCGCGGCATCTTCAAATGAGTCAGGCAAAAACCCTGGCAACTCTTCCGATAGTGCCACCACAACTCCCATCCGTCTCGTCCACCAATCGAGGCATGAATCAGGAGGATGGAAGGTGTAGTCCGACGGACACATCTGGAGGGCACCCGGCTGGAGAAGGCGCAACCAGCCACTACCAGTCGATGTGAAGAGAGGACAGGGATGTCCACGGACCCAGTGAAATAACTCAGTGTAAGGGTTTTTAGAACAAAGAAAGAAAACAAAATACTACGTTTTACTCTCCCAAGAATTCGGAGGACGCATATCCCTCCCGCCCCAGGCTTTGGGGCTTTATGGTCAAATGTGTTTCTAAAAGCCGCAAGGCACCCTTAACGCCGCCTTCAGGCCAAAGACCAACTCCTGCCCCATATAAATCCGAGCAACCCTTCCCTCCGCCCACTCCCGGCTTCCGCCTTTGGGGGGGGGGTTGTTGTCTTACAAGAGGCCGAGACCACCCCCCGCAGCCCCCCGGCTGTATTCGGTTTGTTGCGGTTTCACTTCCACCCCAATTGAAGAAGAGCTGCTGCGGGGAATCCCTCTCAATGCGCCCTTCTCAGGATCCGGAGGGGATGATCCGGATCTTACTCCGGCGCAGGGGTAGTTCAACCTCTTGGGGGGTGGATGCGTTGGCTTCGTTTCCAAGTTTCCCGCAAACAGGAAACTGGGAATAGGGAGCCGTCTTGAGGCGTCGGGATCTGGCCGACTTTGCCCCGTGTCAAGGGAGCAGCAGCCCTGGGGAGGCGGCTCCCTAAGAACTACCAGGAGAGGGAAATAAGGCCAAAGGGCGCTTACCTTTTTGGACCCCAGGCCCCAGGGAGCCCCACGCCTGGTTCTTGCCCTCTTTGAACAAAGTTTCGCCAACGGGGTCTGCAAGGCAAGAGAGAAACCCGAAGCGGTCAGCGCGAAGCCTTCAAGCCCATGCGGACCTCACCCGGACCTCGGGGGAGGAAAGATCCCCATCCCTGACCAAGCCTGGCCGCGGGTTTCACAGCCCCCACCCCAACCGCCCGCCTCTGCCTCAACTCTTCCCCCTCCCTCCCTCCCTCTTCTCGGCAAGCCGCTATGAAGCCAGGAAACGCGTCCAGGAAAAAGGAAATCCGACTTCCGACGGGAGCCGTCGGGGCAGCTTTAAATAGGGAAGGCGAGGCGAGGCGGCCGGGCGCGTCTGCGCTGGAGGAGCCCGAAGGAGGTGCAAAGCGAGGGGGCAGGAAAGGCCGGCCTGGGGAGGCAGGCAGGCAGGCAGGCGAGGGGCCGGCCGGCCGGTCGGTGGGGCCGGGGGAGAGGGTCCGATCCGCGCGTGGACGGCGGCGGCGGCGGCGGGCCGGGTCGGGAGGAGCTGGCGGGGCCGCCCTACCTGGCAGGTACATGTTGAGCAGCAGGGTCCGGGCGGCGCCGCGTCTCATGGCAGCTCTGGGCGCACCCCGTGCCCGCGGGGGGTCTTATCATCGCCTTGGGCCGGGGAGAGGACGGTTGGTATGATTATGTATGGCGCTCCCGCCGCCCGTCGAGGCAGGGCGGGGAGTCTCCGAGCAACGCGGGCGGGGGGCGCGGGGCCGGGCGCCGGCAATTTCCGCTGCGCTTTAATTAAAGGCAAGGCGCTGCCGCTTATCGGCCCATCGGACTTTAATAAAGTTCCCCCCCCAACCCACCCACCCCGTTCTAGACCGCCGTTTCTATGGCGAGGGGCGGCCGTCGCATTTTCCGCCTCCTTAACTCTTTGCAAACAGGGAGCGGCCGGCCGGGCCCTCTCGCTCGCGCTTCTTCTGCTCCAGCGCCTCTGAGCCAACAAGGGAGCCAGCCGGCGGGGAGCCCCGGCCCCTCATGGGCCTTTAACCCGAAAGCGATGGGCCAGGCCAGGCGGCTCCTGCTCCGCGGCTGGGCCCTGGCCCGGGACTCGGGGCCCGGAGGTCGAGCCTCTTGGCTGCAGCGGGGGCGGCGGGGGAAGCCAGGGAGGGCGCCGAGGCAACCGTCGCCCCTCTGGGACTCAGAGCGCTGGGGAAAGTGACCGGTTTTTCCCACTATAAGTACCAGCGGGATTATGGGAGGTGTAATCCAAAGCATGGGGGGGGGAATCAACCAGTGCTTTATAGATTACAGCAAAGCCTTTGATTGTGTGTTTCGTGAAAAACTATGGATCAGACAAAGAAATGGGTGTGCCACCGCATTTGCCTCGGAGTGTGGTGGAGTCTCCTTCTTTGGGGGATTAGACATTTTTTATTGGAATAAGACCATTCTACTGAAAAATACACCCGACTGCAAAAGGCCGTAACAATAACGCAATCATCATCATCATCATAGTTTTCCTCTTTTCTTACTAATACAAAAATAAAACTATCTATCCTAATACTAATACATTTTCCCTCTTAATCTAAACGCACTAGCCTTCTTTGGGGTGTTTAAACAGAGGCTGGATGGCCATCTGTCGGGAATGCTTTGACTGGGTATTCCTTCAGGTCATGGGGGATGGCCCTTGTGGTCTCTTCCAACTTTATGATTTGATTGTCCTGATGCTTAACCTGTACTCGGGACAGGAAGCTACTGTTAGGACAAATAGGGAGAAACGGAAGCATTTCCAATTGGCAAGGGTTGCATTTTATCACCCTGGCTGTTTAACTTGTATGGTGAACACATCACATGTAAAGCAGGATTAGATTTGGAGGAAAGAGGTGTGAAAATTGGAGGAAGGAACATAAACAATTTAAGATACAGAGATGACACCATACTACTAGCAGAAAATAGCAAAGACTTGGAACAATTACTGAAGACAGTCAAGGAAGAAAGTGTAAAGTCAGATTAATAGCTGAACATTTAAAAAAACAGTTATAACCACAGATGATTTATATCACTTTAAAGCAGGCAATGGATTACTTTAGTTGAATGAGTTAAAAGATTTTCCATACCTTGGCTCAGTCATTAATCAGAATGGAGACTGCAGTCAAGACATTGGAAGACTAGGACTTGGAAGAGCAGCTATGAAGAAACTAGACAAGACCCTGAAGAGTCAAGATATAACATTGAATACTGAAGCTAGAATTATCCATGCTATCGCATTTCTGATTTCTATGTATGATTGTGAAAGCTGAACAGCAAAGAAAGCTGATATGAAGAAAATAAACTGATTTGACATGTGGTGCTGGAGAAGACTTATGGCAACCCCATGAATTTCACAGGGTTTTCTTAGGCAAGGAATACTCAGAGGTGGTTTTCCCAATTCCTTCCTCTGAAATATAGGCTACAGTGCCTGGTATTTATTGGCATACCCAAGTACCAACCAGGGTGACCCTACTTGGCTTCCAAGATCAGACAGGATCTGGTGCCTTTAGGGCATTGGTTCTCAAACTTTTTACCCCTGTTACTTCCTTTATATCTACTTACGGATGTTGCCCTCCTGAATGCGGTGGCAGCAGGAAGCCCCAGGAACCAAGTGCACATTCTTCTTGCTCCACTACATCCAGCTATCACACCAAACACTTCTGGCACACCAGCTTCTGCCTTTGGAACAGTAAGAGCAGAAGCACCGCAGCCGGAGCAGGAAGAATGTGTGCATAGTGCCCAGGCCTTGCCACCACTGCTGCTCTACGCCATAGGGACTCATGCCTCTCTCCTCTCTCCAGTGACGCGCAGTCTTCACTGATGCCCTGGGACCGAGGGTCATTAATAATTAATTTATTAATGATTTAATAGCATTTAATATTTTAACATCAAAAACATTTCTTGACACCCCCCCAGCAACTATTACACCCCTCTAAGGGCTGCACCTCACAGTCTGAGAACCACTAGTTAGGGCTCTCTGTGGATATGTTACCCTTCTTTAAAAAGTCACCCTTAGGGTTTGTGAACCTGTAGACCTTCAGATATTGATCAACTCCAGTTCTCATCAACCCTTAGAACTTTACCACACAATACTTGTACAGTGCAATTGCAGTATAATAATGTTTATGGCATATCTTATCATAGAACCATAGAGTTGGAAGAGACCACAAGGGCCATCTAGTCCAACCCTCTGCTCTGCAGGAATACACAATCGAAGCATTCACGTCTCCATCCTGTTGCCAGTTTGTATTCAACTCTTGTTGCTGGAGGGCAGCTTTTCATTGATGGCAGCAGTCATTTAGCATCAGTGGGCATGATTCTCCTCCTCACTATTCCAAAGCAGGCTCTTTCCCCTTTTCCTCTGTATTTCTTTTCTTTTCTTTTTAATCCCCCCCCCGCATCATGCCATAATTGGGAAATTATGGCAAAAAGAAAAAGAAAAAAGATATTGAAAGGCATGCTGGGTAGGGCATAGGTCAGAAAGGTGGAGTTATGGCATCAGTGTAGAAGACATATTGTGTGACTATAGTCCACCAAAGCAAGGCAATTGCACGATTCAAGAAGGTTGTGATAAGGAATGTTCCCAAACTTGCATGATTCCATTCCCTGAGCCAAAAGTTCCCCAGCCCTGATTTATATGTTCAGTCCTGCCATCCTTTTCCTCTACTCCCTCTTCAAAAGTGTTGTATTTAAGTGAGTAGCTATTCATTCCCACATCAAAAATTCAGTTGGGGAGGAGGATAGAAGCTGGTCAACAAAATTATTTGTAGTAGTCCTTTAACTCCTCCACTTCACACTAAGAAATACTAGAGGAGTGGGTCTGTTAAGAGCAAGTAGCTGTATATATATATATATATATATATATACACACACACACACATAGCCTAGTGGTGCTTTAAGGACAAACAAAATTTTTTTGTGGCAGGAGCTAGCCAGATGCATGAGAGAAAGCAAATACTCTGATCAGCCAAGTTCAAAGACCACATGGCATCCCAGAAGTGAAGTCTGTGGTGTGACATGCTTGTTTTGCATACATCCAAGTGAGTTTACAGACTGGAACTGACCTACTGGATTCCTTGCATTTCATGGCCTTCTGGCCTCACCATTTCCATTCTCCCTCCCTAGTCCCTGTGCATGAGTATCCAGAATCTGCTAGCACTGGATAGCTTTTTAAAAAGCATCTGATGAAGTAGACTCCAGTTGACTCCATGTGAGATTTAATAGAGGTACATTTATCTTGCAACACTTCTTATAAGGTAGACTAGTATGACCATCCTATCATTGCTTTTGTGGGGTGTTGAACCAAAGTTGGTTGCACAGTGCCAGCCAATGTGGTATTCAAGAGCTGAACCCAGAACTTCCTCAAAGAGCAGAAATACTTCAAGCTGCAGTCCTGAACACAGTTAGGCAATAGTAAAATCAAGGATTCAGGAAAACTACTGTACACCAGGAAGCCAAGATTCAACATATATGGGGTATGTTAGAAAAATTACAGCATTCTCTTTCCCCCACACTCCTTGCTATTAGAACAAGAGGGTGATAGGTAGGGCACGTGACCTAGGGCACCCATGTTGGCCTTGCATATATAAATTTGTTCCTTCTCAGCTACTGTAGTTTGCATGCTTCTCTGCCTAGCCTTCTTCTTGGGCAGCCATCTTATTCTGTTCTCTACTGGTGAGTCAAGATGGCCTCTTTCTCCTTCACCTAATTCATTAAGTTAGTTAGGATTTAGGCCTTTTATGTATGTATATTAATATCATATATCCATTAGTAAAGTTCCTTGAGTTATTTAACTTGAAGCTGCATGTTGTTGTTTTTTGTCATAGAAATTCAGGGTAAAGTAGGTAATTACATTTGAGTCATGCCTCCTTAAATTGCTACTCTGCTAGAGGGAAGTGAACAGAATTTAACTTCACAGAGTTTCCAAGACAGGGACACTCTAGTTCCTCAACAGGGTATAACCAAGTTCTTTATTGCACTGCTTCTTGGCTGCATCATAGTATGGGTGTGCACACACAGGGTGGGGGAAAAGAGGGAGAAGGGATAACTCTGCCCTCTCTTAGCTTTGGACTCACTCACTGCTGGCATTATGTGGCCCTGACCATTTTCCTACATGAACATGCAGCCCTTAACCCAAAAAGTCAGTCTACCCTCCTTTAAGAATAGGTCTTCCAACAACTGCCATAATTTATGTAGTATTTACCTCTTTCCCCTAGCAATGAGTTCCACATATCAGCTGCCAGGTGGTCTGCTGGATAAATAGGTAGCAGAAAGGGGGCAAATGTCATTGTGCAAGTTGGCTTGGTGCTACACCTATCTTTATGGGGACTTCTTTAGAAAGGAGATTATAGTAAAAATTGAGCTCCCAGGGTGTTAGCCCTTTTTTGCGAACTTCTTAAAAGTTAAAAGTGTCAGGAATTAACTTAATTGTAGCAGAGCAGAACTAGAGGCGTGGACTCAACTGTACAGTGCTTTGACCCAACCGCAAGAACAAAGAGGCAAGCAACTTCTTATTAATAGAAAACTTAAGCTTTACTAATGGCTTTAAATCTTTAAATCTACATATGCATTGGAGCCTACATGCTAACTAACTAATGGATACTTTTTGGATAAGGTAAAAGTTTCATCTTGACTCATCATCTCAGTGACATGGAAGACATTGTTGCGGAGCAAGATGGAAAGAGCATCTTGTAGATTTCAAGACAAAGAAGAAAGAGTAATAAAAAGTCAAAGACCATAAGGCAAATAAACCTAGGTCACATGAACTTGTAGCTTGGTTGTGTACTGTTTACAACCATGCTCATTAAAGATAGGATGAGAAGAAGGCATGCAGGATACCCTTTCTTAACTGTTACTCATTTGTTCAAATAGCAAATAAGGGAGGGGGGAGAGAGAGAAAGAATGCTGGATTTTTCCAACAGAGATCTTTGAATAGCAGGAACTGTCTAGCTGAGCATGATAATTGGTATATCAGAGTTTGCGACAGCACCAGCCTTACTGTGAGGCAGAGTGAAGCATGACACATAATATAGAGTGTGCACTGGGTACCTAAACAGGTCCAGGCAGCAAAGATAAACAGCAGAGTACTGTTCCTTCAGGCATAAGAAGAAAGGTACAAACACAGGCTTTGTGTCTAAAAAACAACTTCTCTTTACCTGGGCATAATAAAGAATATTTACAGTAATATACAGCATTCAGAAGAAATGTACAGTAATATACAGCATTCAGTTTCCATTATTGCCAGCCAGCCACCACTGGAGTTCTTCTATTCAGGTTAATACCATAGAGCTATGATCTTCTTCCCTTGTTAAAACAGAGAAGCACAGGCTGGTTGGGTTTTTTTTTAAATAGCTCTTTATTTGACAAAATTGTTGTGAATAATCATCTTCCTCCTTCTCTCTATCCATTCAATTTTACTAGCTTCTCTTGTTTGCTAGATGTTATCCCCCATCTACACAGACACATCTATGCAAAGGGATCTTGTGGCTAGCACCTTTGAGACTGAGAAAAGTTGGTAGCATACGCTTTGGTAAATTTAAGTCTACTTCATCAGATGAAGTTTACGAGATCTTATGCTACCAACGTCTTTCTCTCAGTTATTAGTCTCAAAGGCGCTACCAGATCCCTTGGCATACTGATAGTCCAGACTAGCGCTGCTATGACAGAGACATCTAGCGGCTGCTTGAAGGATAACATCCAGGCAATGAAAAAGCTCGACAGGGTCTGGATTCTTTTCAAAAAGATGAAAGAAGGGGATGGTGTGGCAATCGGGGAGGAAAAACCATTGCCTTGCCTTTCCTGCCCTGTGGCCTTCATTTATTACATTTTTTAGCTCTCAAGTGAAGAGATAGATATTGTTGTACACTGGACTGCCACTCCCATCAACTCTAGTCAGCACAGCCAGTGGTAAGGGATGATAGAAACTGCAGTCCAACTACATTTTCAGGAATACCAGTTTCCCACACCTGTTGTACATGGAGTAAATCCCCATCTCACCATCCATAATTAAAGATGGATGCTTTACCTAATCTGGTGTTTGATACAATATAGTGCAATTGATGCTAAGCCATTAACCTTCTCTTCTAGTACTTCCCAACTCTGGGTTTCTAGATGCTGGACTACAACTCCCAGATGCCCCAGCCAGCATGGCTAATGGTGAAATACTTGAGGCGCTGTGGTTGAACAACATCTGGATACCCACAAATTGGGAAATACTGTTCTTAATCTTATCTGATGCCGCAATGGGGCCTATGTATGTAATAAAGGGAGGCATCACTCTGCCAGTTGCTATTGGCTTAGAGTTGCTTGACATCACAGAAGGTGTGACCAGGCTGCTGCTATGCTGGGAAGACTTCATACTTTTAAAGTCAAGGCCTTTAGCCCTTTTTGTTACATTATATCATGTAAGCATTGCTGCTATGTGCTGTTTACATGGCATCTAGATGATGCAGGTGAGCCATACAATTTTCATTTCAGATCATTTTTATGAAAACAGCCAGTTGGTATTTGTTCTCCATGTGATGTGCTAGGACCGGATATTGTAGGCTCCCTTGCAGTCTTTGAATATGCCAAGGGGAAAGATGGGCTTAGTGGAGTGCGGTAACAAGCACTTTCCCCTTGCTAGGAATCTTTTGTGTAAGCCAGGAATCAATAGCAAAACAGACATAATACGGGGAGGAGGATTGCTGCTTCTCAAACACCTTTCAAGATCTTGAGACAGGGCTAACTGTCAGGAGACTTTGCAACCTGGTTCACAAATTGCTATCACATACAGAAGCTCCCGATGTCCATCCTGTAAATGAGATTATCCTCTGCACATGTAATCTAATTAGGAAGCAGTAAGCCTTCTAAACACATAAAGAGTGCTTTCTCTTCACCACAGCTCTCCTTTATATACATTTGTGTGTGTATGTGTGCGTACACACCAGGATGCTGGATTTCCTGGACAGAGGGTGTCTTGCAGGCAGGCTCTACTGCCTCTTATAAACGAAACACTGTGCATTGGTGAACTCTGACGGAAAAACAAACACTTGGGAGTGCATTCAAACAATTGGTGATCAACAATGTGGTATTGCTGGTTTTCTTAATGTTCACTTTTGCCGTCTCTGTGCAACGTGTAGACAAGGGACCCATCCCATCCTCACAGGCCTTTTAGGATTAGGGCAGATGGGACAGGGAGGGTTTTGGATGGGAGACTCCCTGGAGTCTGTTTCTTCCCTCCCTCTCTCAGATTCAAGGATCTTTTAGCACTTGTGGAACCTCACCTTTTCTTCTCCAACAATCATGTATGACAAGCTTTGACTTGTCATTTGGACTATGACTTGAATAAACCCCAGCCAGTACTGCCAACAATATGGAGTCATGGGAATTGTAGCCCAATAACATCTGGAGTTGCCTACCTCTGTTGTAAAGAGACTGCTTTTCCAGGTTTTCCTTAATCATCAGCTTGAGAAGCCAGACAGGTCACTTCCTTTCTCCCTCTAAAGAGGCACCCCTGTGGCAGGTAAGTGATATCCTGCTCTCAGTAGTGCCAACAGAGGAAGAGTTTTGGCAGAAATCTGAGACCTCACTCAGGAGAATGAACCACCCCTCCCCATTACCACACCTTGAAGTAGCACACATTATCATCTAAACAGTGATTGGTCCATCAGGTCCAGAATCTAACTTCATAATGGCTTGCTCTGCTGCAGTAGCTAAATGCCAGTCCTATAAGAGTTTGAAAGAAATGGGGACTGTCCTATAGGAAACCAGGAAAACCCCACTGAAGACCTCTTATGTCGTATTGTGGTGTCACTGAGTGCCAGAGCCATGCTGGGGCCTCTGCACATCCTGCTCCATTTCCTGGCTCAGATGTATCTTCTCCAGAAATTTTACAAATGCAGGATTCTGCAGGTTTGCCTTCCTTGTCCCAGACTTGCTTTAGCTGCCTGAGTCCCTATTAATCAGCCGCAGGCAACTGAAAACAAGCCGAGCACAGGGAGGCTATGTGATGCAGAGATCAGCAGCACTGGAGTTGAGATCCTGCACACCAGATGTCCACATGGTGTTTTCTGGAGACTTTATGAAGCAAAGCCGCACCTGAACAGGTAAAAATATGAGAGGTGGTTTAAACACACAACAGCCTCCTCTCCTGTTTGGAGGCAAGAAATTGGCCTGCAGAATATGCTGAGGTGGGGCTTCACCACCTGGAGATCAGTCCCCCCACCCTGCCACTCAAGTCCTGATGTGTACAGTTCCAAGTCAGATATTCTGGAGGGAAATGTCACTGGGCTACAGGACCAAAGCTACTAGGAAACTTTATGTTTATGATGATACTTCCCAGAATCATCTAGCCAGCATGGATACTGGGAGGGGATTCTTGAAATTATAGGGGATTTGGAGAGTTGTCATCTAAAAGGTACATCTTCCAAACTCCACATCTGACTGTGGCACATCTGTGCCAATCCTCAGCATGGCCTCAAGGAGAAAGACAGGAACTACTGTATAGCAATCATTTGCATCAAGATGTGCAGGTTGGATAAGGCACATGGGAAGGTGGAGAGCTAGGAGTACATACCATCAAATCTAGAAGTGCAGGGTTTATGTCCCCTTCATTCCTCCCTATCTGTACCAAAGTAAAAGTTACCTAAACATTACACCAAGAAAAGCTGAACACTGCACTACGTATAATCAAACGTGCATATTCCTGTTTATTTTTTCATAACCACTTTACTGTTGAAAATTTCACTCATTGTTACAATTGACTTCTAAGACTTTAGCCTGATATTTTCCACATCATTTACTGTCATAAGGGTTAGAAACTTGCCTTTGCAAAATGTTTAAAGGCTGATATTGTCAGTCCAAACCTAATTTCACACTTGCATGACATAATCATGACCTCAGAGCAAAGGCGGGCAAACTGCAGCCCATCGGTCACATGCAGCCACCAGACCCATTAGTGCAGCCCTGAACCCCTCCCCAACCAAGTGCCCCCAGAGCCCAGGCAGTGCTAGTATTGCTTGCTGCAATTTGCCATGCACACATAGGAGCAGGCCCAGGCAAGTGACACTATCCTGCTTTCTTTTCCCCTCTTACATAATACAGAAACAGTTTGCTTCAATATCAAAGTGCCTCTCATCAATAAAGAGCACAGTCAGACCCAACTTTTGGGAGATCAGGAAAACTGAACCTCTCCCTTAGATGGGATAGTTTGCAGGTGAACATGCTGTCTGACACATGCAACTCAACAGCAAATTAACTACATTACACTTCAATTTACAGTATATCTTAGGTTGCATGACATTTTCCTCTTTTAATCATCACCAAAATTCCTAGAGGTTCTATACAGAGAGACTTATCCACTGCAGTGAGCTTCATGGCTGATCAAGATCTGGAGCAAGACTCTTCCATACCCAGCACTCCACTCACAGCACCACCTTAGCTCCCTTCCTTAATGCCAGTATAAGTGCTAACCTTCAGAACAGCAATAGCACTTCTATTTCTATACCACTCATCAGTGCCAAAGCACTCCCTAAGTGGTTGCTCCCAACAAGCTGGGTACTCATTTTACCGATTCATGGAAGGATGGAAGGCTGAGTGAACCTTAGAGCCCTCTAGGATAAAACTTGCAACACTGTGGCTTGCAGTACTGGCCTTTAACCACCGCACCACCAGGGCTCCCTCTGAACCATCTGTGTATGTAAATAGCACCCATACAAGCCACCCCACTACCTAACCACCCACCATTTTGCCCACTGTTTCATCTGGCCTGAGAGACCAACTGGATTATACATTAGCAGCTAGAGTATGCAGGAAGGCTTGGTGTGTGGGGGAGACTCCAGGTACAGAGGAGGTTGGAGAATAGTACTAGACTGTCCTGGTGAATAGGGGAGGGAAATTGCAAAGAATACACACACCCATGAATTCTGTGTGGATCAATTAAACGATACAGTAATAGCAAAATCGTAATAATTAACTGCTCCTTGATTCTGCACTCCAAACCACTAAAGCATAAGTTAGAATCCACAATTCACCACTCTATACACAAGGTCCACCCACCCAATTCAAGGTGCATAGTACCCATAACCAGCTAAGTTGTTTTGGCACATTGGCAGAAAACTCAATAAGTGCCTCCTCCCTTGTACAGGCATTAAAAATAAAAGAAGGCATTAAATATCTAATAATTTGCTTCCCTTTCAGGATGTCCCAAATCTGCTTCCTGAGGCAGCCGCCTCACCTTGCCTAAGGGTTTGGCCAACATCACTAAGTACAAATACTGAGGGGGAAGGGAAGAAGGGGGAAAGCTGCCCTTTAATTACCCTGACAGTGAATACAGGCTAGTTAATACTGTCCCTTTCCTCCCTTCTCACCAGTATTCAAACAGCAGTCTTGCACTGGAGTGTTGAAAATTTTGCCTCCCTTAAAATGAGAATATTTAGCTTCACAAGACCTCTCCTTCCCCTCTCTCCTTCAACAGACTCAGAAGACCTCGGATGCCCACTGCACACTCTTCCTGCAGCTTTGTTCCCACTTACCTGCAGGCTGGCTAAGGGCAGAAGCTGACGTGGCCCTGGGTAGGGAAAGCCTCAGGTATGCTACCTGTTTGCAGGGGGGGGGAGGGAGGATGGAGATCTGAGCTCCAGTAGGAGGCTGTGTATGTGTGGAGGAATGTTTGTGCAAGGGGAGAGGCCTGGAGCAAGCACTTCCTTATTGGAGGAAGGGCCTAAGCAAAGTGCAAAGGAGCAGACCAAAGTATTATTAAGTGTGAATGTCAAAATATATTAAGGCATAAGGCTGCTACTTGTTTTTTTCTAGCAGGACTTCTGTGCTTGATTTAAAAAAAAAACCCACAACTTTTATTAATGTTATGAATTACAAACAGTACCAATACGAACTGTAAAAGCAACTGAAGCCAAACCAGAGCTGTTCTTGGTTTTTTAACAGCTGCAATAGAAACACCAGGTAAATCAAATCCTATCACTTCACCCACAGTGCCTGCAAATGTGTTGAATTTCTACCTGCATCCAGCTTTTAATGGCACAGAGACCCTCTCAGAAAATGTGTGACTACCTATAATTCTTGACTTTCACAAAAGTCATGGTGGGAGTAGGGGAGAGATTTTCTTATCTTTTGTCATATCAATAAGTACCTCCTCCCTCCCTGCTCCAGCAAGAGAGCCGTCTGTGGCTTATTCGCTTGAGAAGAGGAGAAGCTTGAGGACTCAAACAGCAGTGGAAAATCTATGGCCTAGTATCTGTGATTAAACAATGTTCCCTAATGATTGATTGATTGATTGATTGTGCTGCCTGGAGTGGATGGGAGTTTAAAATCCAGGAGCATCTTGAGGAAGGCTCTCAGGGTCTCTCCCTCACCCCCAATTAGAAATACACTACAATAATGCATCTGAAAACCTTGATAGAGTATTTCACCGAGGGTGGCTGCAGCAGTGACTTAATTATGTAAGACACAACCCAGGTAGAGGTAAGCACTGGAAAAATTGAGCATATGTTAATCTTTCCATTTAAAATCAAGCGGACTTCGAAGTTAAACCATACTGAAGTGTAATGACTTACACAATCATGTTTGGTCTTCCCCAGGGAAAGGTATTAAATTATTCATTTATTTCCATCCCTGCCCCCATTTCATTATAACAAAGGTTGCCTGGAGAATATATGTAGGACACTCCATGTGTGTATTTATAAGCATTATACTAATTAGGGTTCAGAGTACTCTAAAGTTTACAGAAATTATTAATAACATAAACAAATGGTGTGTTTATAGAGAAGCTGCTGGAAAATGTATACTGTATACTGAAGTGAGCTTTTCCCTTAGACTGCTGAACCTATCATCATAGCCAGCAGGGGCTTTGTTAGCTGGAGAATGATGGGAGTTGTAGTCCAACACATCTGAATGGCTTCAGACTGGGGAAGGCCATTTTAGGAACTTGTGAGGAAAAGTGTTTCATGGAGTAGTCTAACATTGCTAGCTTTTGCCTGATTAGGTTTGAGGGAGGAGATGGAGGCTAAGATCCCACATCAGGAGACATGCATGTGGCATGTAGCTATGTCTCCATAACTACATTTTCTAGTGCCACCCCCACCTTTTAAGTGATACAGATCTCTTCTCAAATATGGCCATATGCAGATCCCATCCCAAATATGGCCATTTCTGTGTCATTGAAGAGTGGGGGAATCAGCAGAGGTATGTCCAGGTCCAGGTATTTCCCCATAGCAGAACATGCGACTACATCCACAGGGTCCTCAGGTGGTCCCTGCAGCTGACATCTTTGTACTGAGTCCAGCTCCAGGAAAATACAGTAGCTGAATACATCTCCACCCTGCTTTCCAGTGACATGGGAGTGGTCAAGTTGCAAGGGTGTATCACTTAAAAGGCATTTTGGGTAGTAGTATTTTGGTTATTACTTGGCTGGTAAGGAATTCCGACATCAGCAATTACCACAAGTTGGGATTTACACTATCATAACTCATTAACAGTATGCCAGGCCTAATCTTTTTTTAAAAAAATAACTTTTTCTTGCCTGCACACAGACATGTCTCACCAGTCTCTCTAGTATCTTTGTCTATTGTTGTCTTCACAACTGTGTGAGAATACAGAAGCAAGGTGGTCACATGCAAAAGAGGGCAGGGCTCCTGCCCTTTTAATAGTTGTATGGAAGAGGAAATTTCTCAGAGTTTAGTTTCCCTGCCCAGGTAGATTGGCTGAAGTGCTCCTGTTTACACAGTTATTAAAGAGACAGGAGCCCTGTCCCCTTTTTCATCTGGCCACCCTCTAAACAAGTAAAAATGGGAGTAACTGCTAGCTAGGCCCTCTCAGACATGCACCATGAAGTGGTCCCTATCAAAAAAGAACAAGGCAGTAGTTTTTAATCCCCCCCCCCGCCCTTGGTTTGGCACCCCTGTGTCACCACTGCTCCCAATGAAAGACCAAAATATTCATGACAAGCTTCTCATACATAGGAAAGCCAGATGCTGAAAAGGAGGGGGCTCTTATGTATTTTAACTCTGATGCAGATGAGGGCGTTCCAGCAGCTAGTGACATGTGTCATGTGAATTCTCTCTTCTGTACCACTGTTGGATGTGCTGGAGTGCTGTCCTCTTTTGTCTCTGGCCATTCTAGTACAGTAGTTGTATATCTGCCCAGTGAAAATGCTTTCACAGGACACTGTTGCTCCTGGACAACTGTAAGAGGTACTTCGCTCTAGAGGTACCATTTTCAAAATATACTGGTATCTTCTGAGTGCTGACAGGTAGAATAGGATACTTTGTCCAAGTAGGACATGATTATCCCATAAGAGTAATTCTGAAAGACTGAAGCATCCTATTACAGTTTCCCAGTAGGGGCAGAGCTTGGAAGTTACTTTTAAAAACCATTACTTTCCATTATCATCCCAAGACCCCTACCCCTAGTAGAATGTAGTCAGTAGAAGTAGTCAGTAGAATGGTCTTAGTCCAATAAAAAATTCCTACCCCCCCCCAAATAATTCCTAGTATACTGGTACAGCTACAGTTTGCTAAACGTAATTTTCTTCCTGTTCCTCATAAGTAACAAAAAGTTAACTTTTAGTCTCCTCGCCCCCCCACCGAGACAGACACACTTTTTTATTCAGCCGCATAAAGCACAGCGTGAGCAAGCCTGATAACCATAAGATATTCCTCCTTCTCTTTTAGTAAGGCCACGTCTCCCAAGCTATAAAAGTGGTTGAGAAATCATAGTTGGAGCCCAGAAGGAATGGTGTTATCCTTCTTAAGTCATAATAGTAATGTGATGTAGTTATTATCTTTCTTATTAGCAAAAAAATGAATTAGTTGTTTTAATTTGCTATGTTTATACTCTGGTGGAATCTTCTAGTCCCGTAATCAAAATCAATGCAGATTAGGTCTTTTGTGGGAATTAATCTTTCTCCCTTCCCTTGTTTATTCAGCATAATGGATTCAAGCAGAAAAACCGGGATTTCTATTGCAAACCAGATCTATCCATTGCTGAGAAAGCTGTCCCAACTGTCTGTTCCTTGGCTCAGTGCCTGTTTCCATTCTTCCCCTTCCCTCACCCCACACACTCACACTCCAGGGTGGGGTTGCTCAGTGCAAATTAATGTTATCCCATGCCGGATTTCTGGGCGGATATGAATTGAGTTGCTGAATCTGGGAGGTGGAGCCTGGCAGTGTTTCACTGCAATCAGGAAACTGCTGCATATAAGGTCAGTTCAGTTCAAAGTTGTTCTTTATGCAGGTCTACAGTTATATTTTAAAAAAAAAAACTTGCCAAGTTTCACCATAAAGCATGCTGGAGAAGTGGAAAGGATCCTTCCATTCATTTCCAATGAAGGCAAGATCTTCTCACTATGTTCTAGGGGAGGTCTGTAGCTCCATGGTACTGCCCCTTCTTTATATACAGAATGTCCCAGGTGCAGCTGCCAGCAGCATCTCCAGGCAGTGCTAGGAAAGGGTCCTGCCTGAAAATGTGGAGAGTTGCTGCCTGTCAGTGTTAACATTACTGGGTTAGATGGACCAAAAGTCTAACTCAGCAAAAAGGACTTTCTACCAACGGCCTGGGTTGAGTTTCTGTTCTTTCACCCTTTTGTAAAAATGGCACAGACTCCTATGGCACCTTGTGCGCTAAGATATCCATAGGGGCATAAAATTGCTTCTCAGGGCTCATTATACTCTTAGAAGAAGAAAATAGGCTTACCAACCTGTACTGAGGCAAGAAAAATCACTCCTGTCCTGAGGGTTGCCTGTTCAAGAACACTGCTGAATCCTTTTGCAAGTATAGCTAATTAGCATAATCTTGGAATAAGTGAGAATGAGAGTGCCTGTGACTATCAGCACAGTATACAGTATTTCACATACTATCAAGTTATACCAAGGACCTCATAGATTTGAGATATGAGAGGAGGTTTCCCAGGTCAGAAAGAAGTCATAACCCATAGGCACTTCACTTGTGTATTTTCCAATATCCACTGAGTATGCCCAATAAGACTCTATTTTGATTCTGAATGCAGTGTCCAAATAGACCATCTTCTTTTAATTAACTCACCAGTGGTTCTCAGAAACTCATACTTTTGTGTTTACCTTGGCCAGATGAGTGTGAGTCCATTTTGGTATGAGTCTTTCTTAAATTTTGCAATTAGGATTACCAATTTTTCAACCAGCCTGTTACTGTGCCTTTAACCCAACTTGCTGGGCAGGGTTTTAGCCAATGTGAGGTTTTGCCTGCTGACTCCTGCACATTAAGATGGTTTCAAAGGCACAAAAATAGACCTAGCCACTATATAATGTCTGTGTGTCTGGCGGGTTTAGATTTGCAAATCTAAGTTTGTGAGATTCTACTTTAGTTTAGACCACCGTTAGCAGGTAGGCTACTGAGCAAATAGACTCACTTGAAAGGCCTTTGCCAGTGTAACTTGTTCCTAACAGACTTATCCAAGTGATTCCGTGGCTCAAGAGTTACACTGAGGTTGTGACTCTCAGTTCAGCTCTTTCTGTTTTCTTTTAAATGCTTGGATTAATATGTTGGCTCCTCCTTCTTTGGGACAGAGATTGTGGACAGACTGTCATGAACCAAAATACTTTCTGTGTTCTGTGTAGCTGGGGGGATTTTAGGACTTCTTCTCTGTTATCATTGTTAAGGTTCCTGAATTTGTCCTCTCATTTATGTGTGTAGGGATTGCCAGATAGGGTTGGATAAAGTAGCTGAGCCACTAACAAGTAGCTTGATGGGCAGATACAGGCAACTGAAAACAGAGCTAACCCAAGACATTTTGTTGCCGGAGTCAAAGAACAACTTGTCCTATTCCATGTTCAAAAAGATGATTGGACTGGCAGTTGAATCTTTCTTCAACCCTGGCAATGGGACTGTATCCTCTCCTGTACCCAAAGGGAGCAAACTAATTTGGGGGGTGGAGAGCCAGCAGGTCAGGTCACATGTCACAGAGTTTTTTCCTCCAACACTGCTCTTACCACTTCCCTGGATCTGCCACCTGAGAGGGCTGCCTCGTTTTACCTAATGATAAAGCCAGTCCTGGCACAATAAAGTGGAGTGGTGCTTCGAAACACAATAGCAAGCCAGACCACTTTTCTTTTCTGGCAGTTAGCAACATTATCACCATCTCTGTGCCAGTCTCAAGCAAAACCTCCCTCCTGGTGGAAAGGTTTTTAAAAATTGTCTGTGCCCCATTGAGGCTTTCAGCCTTACACCTTTACTGCTTTGTTCAGCATTAGACAACAGCAGTGAACATCAGAGACAGTGAACTTTGCCTGACTCCCTTAGATATCCCCCAGAGTGGTAATGCCCTACAGCACAACGTTTTCAATGACAGATGGACAATAAGAAAGATGGGTTTGGTAAATGCCTTTATTGGCTACCGGGTGCAGGTCCACTGCTTGGTTGGCCCTTGGGCACGGAGGCAGGTGGTGGGGGATGATTTGCAGGAGACCCAGTTTTGCTGCTGCCAAGATTTGCTGTGGCTATGATGTGGCTTAGTGCTGGACACGGCGGATGGACTGGATCTGGTTGGTATGGGCCTGGGTGCTGTATTCGCTGTACTTCTTGTATTCACCATTCTGTCTGTCCCGCTCCAGGACATATTGGTAGCCCCGGTAGCCTGGATACTGATAGGCCACCCACCTATGGGATAAAGCAGGACATTGGCAAGATAAGCAGTGCTAGTGCCAGCCCCCGCCCCCACAACATGGTCCTCCACTGGGAAAGGGATATGGCAATGCCCCCGCCCCCATTACTCAGTCCAAGGGTGAGGAATCTTTGGCCCTTCCCGGGCCCTTTCACACTACACAGTTATAACAAGAAGATTCCACTTTAACTGTAATGGCTGCATCCTATGTAGTCCTGGGACGGGCGTTTTAGGGAAAGGTATTTGGAATCCTCAGCCAGGGAGCTCTTCTGGTGTCTGTGACCAAACTACAATCTCCAGGATTTGATAGGATGCAGCCATGGCTGATTAAACTGGAATAATAGCGCTATAATTATGTAGTGTGAAAGGGTTCCAGATGTTGACAAACTATTACTCCCATGATACTTCATGCTGGCTAGGGATGGTGGGAACTGGAGTTCACACTACATCTGGTAGTAGGCCAAAGGTTTTCTCCACCCCTGACTCAACCAGTGGTGCCCACTTTTTCAGTTCTTGTACTAGTCAACCAGTCTCTCAAGAAGTTGACCACAATGGAGGAAGGGCTTGAGACTTTAAGAGTATTTTGTTTTAAAAAGCAGTGAGGGAGGCGAGTGGAAATCAAATGGGAAAGACCTATTCAATCACTCTGTTGCCGAGGTCAACATACACATACTGCAGCCACAAGGAACACCATTTTAGGCTTGTGTCACTTTTTTTAAGAAATAGCACAAACCAACATTACAAAGCTTGTTTGGCCACTGGAAAACTAGGACAAAATAAATACATGTGTGCATTATAAGAATTAAGGCATGCCTTCTCTCTTGCCATTTTTGAATCTTTTAAAAATGTCCCTCTGCTTCTAGCAAGTAACCTTGAGAAAACCATGCAGGAACCTCAATGCTAGAACGCTGAGCAGACTTCCCCCAACTCTGACTCAAAATGTTGGTCTATGTACAACTCCCATCCTAATGGTCATGCTTGCTGAGGATGATGGGAGTTGGAGTCCAACACATCTGGAGGACACCAAGTGGGGCCTCACTTCTGTCAGTATCCCAGAGTGATTGCTCAGTGAGTATTTCCCCACTGACACTGCCTTGAGCAGAAGGTGCACCAAGGAGTTCCAGGAAGAATTCACTCAGCATTAAAGAAAGATGGCTTCTGAAGCACTGTCCTTCTAGTGGTCCTCCTGCCCAGCCTTATCCTTCTGACTTTAATAATAATAATAATAATAAAATTTTATTTATATCCCGCCCCTCTGCAATGCAATCGGGGCGGCTTACAATATAAAAACCCCATAGTCACCATACCCTAGCCCACCCACCCCTTAAAATAATATTAAATTACAATTTGGGACTTTACTTCCCAAAATATCTTTATCCGTGACCTCCAATACTTCTTCAAGCCAGCTGAATTTAAGCATCTGTAGGCTTTTCATTTTCTACTCTTTCTCCGTTGCTGCCCTCTGTGCATGAAACTGCTTACCTGGACACCTCTGGGGTGACACTGTTTCTGCCCCTTCAAATTTCTTCTCAAAACCCACTTTGTCTCTATACATAGTACTACATTTCTCCCTGGTCTTCCCTTCCTTCTCCCACACACTCAGCTGCTTGCTGCTCTTTCCTCCCTTCTCTTCCTTCCTACCTAGCAACATGTATCATGTATTGAAAGCTCTTTGGGGCAGGACTCTGACCTTTTTTTTAGTGTCTTTATGTTACCCAAAAAGCACGCCATCAGTTGTGCACATCAATATACTTGGAAAAGTCGGGATGAAGCGTGGGAGGTTATTCCACTGAATGTGGCAGCGGGTGAGGGTATCTGGCTTATCCCTCGCCCAGAGAGGCATCACTTACGCTCCAGAGTTGACCTTGACGGAGCCCACTTCCTTGTTGCCCCAGCCCATGGCCTGCAAGGATGGGTAGTCATCGCTGAGCTCAAACTTGCGTCCTTGGAAATTCTCTGCCTCGTAGAGGGTCGCTTTGCTGTCACTGTGGTTCTGAAGTATAAGATAAAGAAGAGGGTGACTCAGATTGGGACTATCACAGGCAAAGTTAATTCATCCCGTTTCTTAACCAAGTTTCCTTCCCTCCATCCATGGGTGCAGTGGTACCTTTTTGAAGTGCGGGCATTCATCATGAAAGACACACATTCACACACCATGCTACAGCCCCGAAGACAGTCCAAAAATGCAGGTAATTACTTTGATAGACATGAACAAAAGAGTTCTGGCAGTTTTCAGCTCCACTGTGGGTCTTCATTGCCCATTCAGGACAAAGCTGTCCCTTTTGTATTACAATGAAAATAGCTTGTAACAATATGAGATGTTGGGAAAATCCATTCCCTCCCACTTAGCTACTGTGAGGACTGAAGAAAAAATCAGATGGCACAGGGGATTTTGAGGTGGCTAGAAGAAAGATATCACAATTCCTGCTAATCCAGGAGTCCCTGTGCGCCAACCCTGCAAACTTTGACTCCACTACACCTTTGTCTCCATTTTTAATCCATATACACAGATCTCTCCTCTAACCTTTAAAATATTCCTATAGGCAATCTCTAGTCCATGTCAAATTTTGCTTTTTTTGGATGGGCTTCTGAGAGGGGGAACAAGGAGGCTTTTAAAGGAGAATTGTTGCTCTTGGAGACTTCTAGGGGGCTGCAATTCTAATTTTTCCTACCATTTCCCCAGGTTGGTGGAGTATTTGATCTGAGGGTCTGGGAAGGATCCAGAGGCTGCAGAAACCATCCTCAGGGCTACCTGATTTCCACCCTATCCCATAGGGAAAAAAGCCAAGTAATATACCTGAACAGAATGCATATTTCCCTCATTAACTCTCACCACCATCTCTTCCCTTCCTACTATTGATCCTTTTTGTTAGACTGCAGACTACTTGGGGGGAGGAACCTGTCTCTGTCTTGACACTCTCTGTAACTACTCTGTACATTGACAAAACTAAATAAATAGCTGGTAGTAGTAGTAGTAGTAGTAGTATAGGGAGCCAGTGTGGCATAGGGGCTTGAGTGTTGGACTACACTCTGGAGACCAGGATTCAAATTCCCGCTTGGCCATGGAAACCCACTGCATGACCTTGGGCAAGTTACACATACTCTCAGCATCAAAAAACAAAACAAAACAAAAAAAAAAACAAAAAAAAACCCACAATAGTATAGGAGTCCTGCCTTCCTTGATCAAAGTGCCCCATTCAGTCTGGTGTAAGTTCCCCATCACAAAACCTACCTTTGCATTTCACTTGAGTGGTTTTTTGTATGTTGCTGCTAAGCAACAAGAGAGGATCGCTTTCTTTTATGGGTGTGTGGTTGTAGGTGTCTGACAATGTGGTCCACAGCAAGCAGAGAAAAATACTAATATGTTTCATTTTAAAAAAAATACACCACTTTTGAATCAGTTGGGACTTGCAGGCTCCCAATATTCAGTGGACTCAAGGGGTTAAATGAAAAATGGGCACAGCTGCATATCCCCCCTCCGCAGCCCGTTCCATCACCCATCTCTGTAGCCTGCACTCTGCCAAGTGATCCTGCCAGGCAGGAACGAGATGGTATCTCACACCCCTTTATTAAAAGTGCAGGCATAATCTGACTGGCTGTTATTAAAGCCCAGAGATGGGGACGTGCAGAGATTTTAAAAACCCCAGTTAGGAACGGAAGCGGCTGCTCTTGAGATGGAGCGATATGCTCTACTGGCCATAGTCTCTTTGCAATGAGTGGTATGCATTCTGTCCAAACAGCCTGGTTGATGCTTGCAAAACTCCCTTTCCTCTGCCCCCCTTTCCATTCCCCTTGACTGGCCCTCTGACCCTGACCCTAAAAAAGGCACCTCTCCCAACACTGCTTACTTCTTTGCATAAGGTGAGTTTCAAATATATATCCTGGTTTATGCTTTTGTTGTTGTTGTTCCTTTTAGTGGGCTTTTTCCTGCTTGTTCTTAAGGTTGTTCCTTCACCCGAAGGCCAAGTGCCTAACTTAACAATCTGTCCCTCATTTCTCTCCAAGACTGGATTACTATTAATGCATGATCCCCTCCACCATCCTACAAAGAGCTGCTTTGGCAGCCTACACTGGTTACTGCTAGGAGATATTGTGTCTCAAACAGAAATGGGCAGACACCTGTTTTGTGGAATCTTATTTATATTCCCCTAGAAGCCCACCTTCCTGAGCCAAGTCCAAAATAATGCCCAGGAAGGTGGGCTTCTAGGGGAATATAAATAAGATTCCACAAAACAGGTGTCTGCCCATATCTGTGAGATACCTTCCTGAGCCAAGTCCAAAATAATGCCCAGGAAGGTGGAGTAAAGTTGAAGAACAAAGGGTCTTTGAGCACATCCTCAGCTGACAAATCACATTTCCATGCCAGCACTATTGTCTGCCAACAAATGCCTTCACATAGAAATCTTATTCCCATGTTCCTCCAAACCTTATTTTAGCAGCCTGATTTAGAAGAAGGAGGAAAGGGCTTTTTGTTCTTAGTATTGTCAAACCATAAGGAGCTGGACACCCTGACTGATCAACTGCAAATCACCAGTAGATCCCTTTCTGCCCACTCCTGATCTAAACAGATCCACACATGTGGTTCAATTCAGAGCAATTTACAAACTCTGTCCATCACATAATACTTAGCAGAACTGTAGATTTGCCCTCCTGCATACTAGTTTGGTCTTGAAAGATTAAATAAAAAACCATGGGTCTTGAAAACTCATTAAAAGGGAGAATTTAGGAAGAATGGCATCTTTTTATTAGACTGGAAAGAATATGCAGTCTAAAGAATATGCAGAAAGGGTATTTTGTTATGCAGACATTTTCAGTGACTTAAGAGCTCTAAAAAACTCAGAAGTTTGGTTACTCTGGTACCAACAGCAATTCATCTGATAAAAGATGTCACTTTGTCCTATTATACATCTGTAGGATGTCAGCTTGTCAGAAACCCTGTTAATTTTATTTCATCTTAGTTTATGTTACTCACTCTGACAATTTCACTATAACCACTTTTCTCCTTGCCAAAAAACAACAACAACCCAACATATATTAGAGACAGCAAATGAAACTAGTATATTTTTTGAGTGCCTATCGTGGTTTTTAAGGAGATGGTGCTTGATCATCAAAATAGGGCATTTTCCTACTGTTCACCACCATTTGGGGTTCCCTTGGCCTGACAACTCCATCACCCGATCCTTTTGTGCCACCTTTTACTTTGTGCTTCCCAGAAGATCAGGAGGGGAGTTTGGGACTGGGGGGCATTTCAGATTTTTAAAGGGGCAGAAGAATGAGGCTTGAACTCACAGCACACTTGATGGTACGGAAGGAGAGGAGGTGCTCAGTCCTGTAGCCACTGTTCCCGCTCCAGGCCTCCCAGCGAGGGTAGTCACCTTTCTCCAGGATGAACTGCTGTCCTTGGTATTCAGGGTACTCGAACCCCACCCAGCTGTAGGCCAAGAAGGAATGGGGGGGGGGGAGAAAGAAAGTGGGAGAGAAGGGAGAGCTTGGAAAAAATTACTTTTAAAAAAGGAACATGTTCCCATTACTCATTGTTGTGTTCTAAAAATGTAATTTGCTATTGTTACTTGTTGCAGTGCTAAACAAAAACCTGCTTCCTTGATACTCTGTATTGCTTATTATATTTTAAATTTCTTCTAATCTATTGTCTTGATGATAATCATTAGGCTGAGAAGAGAATGGCATAATGCTTGGGGGTAAATCCCTTCAAAGTGCCTCTACAAACGAAAGGTAACATTAAAAGGGATCTAAATATGTTATTTGTTACACCCAATAAAGTGTATTCTTTTGCACATGTTAACATTACTTTTGAAGGGTAACATCACTATACCCTTGTTAACAAAAAAGAGTAACTTGTTACAGGTAACTGTGTTGCTTATACTTCATTATTTGTGTTCATGGTCACTCATCACTTCCAAGCGTTGGGTATGAGTACTTGGTATCTTCAAATCCTTAAATCAGCACTGTGTTTTGCCCAGATGGAAAAAGCCACATGGAGTGAAATTTTCACCCTTCACCCCATTTTTCCCTGAACATATGAAGTTGCCTTACAGTGAATCAGACCACTGGTCCAGTATTATCCATCCTGACTGACGACAGCTTTGGGGGAGCCTTCAAATCATCTTGAGCCTGTTTCATTAGAGATACCAGAAACTGAACCTGGAACTTTCTGAATGCAAAGTGTGTGCTCCGCCATTGAGTTCTGGCCCCTTCCAGAGCTTGTGCAATGACATCTATGCAAGTTGCTTTCTCTTACAGCTTTTGGCAATAATACAGATGCACAACAGACAGCATGTATTTTGCGATATTTCAAATTCAGATTCTTGGGACACCTGTTTTCTCAAAAAAAGTCTGAATGTTGTCCTCCTGCAGATGGCTTTGTACTGGTGGCCCATGGTGCCAGCAGTGGGGGTTAAGGCTCATTCAACAGTGGCAGTCATGAGGCGCACGCACACACATACACACACACACACACACTGCTCTGACCACAGGCCAGCAGTACCTGAGGGCCCTCTACTAACTTTTTAAAAGCTTAATCAAACAAGCAAGATGCAAAAATCACAATTTTATCACAAAAATCTACTTATTTCTATAACCTCTTTGCCAATTGCCTTTTTGAGGTTATTGAGGACAGAGTGAAGTCAATAAACAAAAACTACTTCTCTTTGTTAGAAGAAAAGGTCATATTTCATTTCCCCCTCCATACTATGGGAATGTTCCAATGCTAAAATGGGGTCAAAACTAAACAAAATTGTCTTTCAATCTCAGAATCCAAACCCACCAAGTAAAATGTTCCTTCATTGGTCTAATAGTTTTTCCCACCAATGAAATTAAAATAATGGTTGCTTAATCCCTCAGCCATTAAAAATTGCACTTCTTCTGCAGTTTATTCACTTACGTATCCCATGTAAAGCTAAACACCCGCTTAGACTACCACATGCTATGGTAGAGTCCAGGATACAGGATGGCAGTAGTTACTGTGGGCTACCAGAAGCACTTACGGGCCATTTTCTACTTTAATGGAACGAATCTTGCGGAAGCCACGTTCCATGATGCTGGGACACTCCATCAGGAATTCGCATCGCTTCCCCTGGAAGTTTTCTTCCTCCCAAACGGTGATCTTGAATTGACCCAGAGTCTCCATGTGCTGGCTGGTCATGGACACCTTTTCTGCTGTAGAAATGTGACAGGTTTTTAGTGCGAGTTTCCTTTGGGCATCTGCCATGGGATCAGATTACATCCTTCCTGTGCTATCTAAATGATGCAGTGGTGGCCAAACAGCATCCCTTCATTTATGGGCAATGGGCAATCAAGGATTTGCTATCCTCTTGTAATGGTATCTAATGCTAACCAAACTACAGTTTAAAAGAAACACTCAAAAGAGAAGTGGCTATGGAGAAAAGAGGCAGGTCGTAGATTAAGGTCCATCTGGGAGCCAGACCACTCAGGAAG
The DNA here is from genome assembly GCA_030847615.1 of Gambelia wislizenii. Taxonomy (NCBI): domain Eukaryota; kingdom Metazoa; phylum Chordata; class Lepidosauria; order Squamata; family Crotaphytidae; genus Gambelia; species Gambelia wislizenii. The sequence goes on along the minus strand of JAUMIR010000001.1, from coordinate 333,882,892 downwards.
CTGTTGAAATAATAAAATACAAAGCAGGATTGCACAACTATGGAGAAGGCTTTACAGCTCACATTCCTCCCCAATTTTATAATTTTCTTCAACTGCTGCATCTCCTGAACAGGTCTGAACAACAGAGCATCACCGTATCTTTGCCAGCCTTGCTAAACAAAGGTTGGATTCATGTAAACAGAGGCTAGGAGTGAGCTATCATCAAAAAATGGGTGCATGGTAGATAGATAAATTTGCCTTCCACACTGCTTCTATCATCCCTGACTACTGGCCATGCTGGTTGGGATAATGGGAGTTGCCATTAAAAGCAGTTGGAGGGCATCAATTTGGAGGAAACTTGACTCACATGATGTCAGGGGTGTCATAGTCTCAACTCCTTTATCACATAGGCAGGCAGGCACATGAACACACATGCAGACACCACTATTAGTATAGCCTACATTACTAGAATGCAGGTTTAGCAGCATTATTAAAAGGCAACAAATAGTAAAGTATATAAAATATAGTTATGTTTTTAGAACTACAAGAAGGGTGACACTATGGATTTTTCTTATTTGGACACCAAACTGTCTTGAGCAATGACATTTTTCCTAAATTAAGCCAAGTCCTAGTCTTTCTTTCAAATGGCAGTTTGGTCAGCACTAGATGCCATCATAAGATTACAGGTCCCAAGAACAGAGGCTATATCTAAGGTTATTGGGATGGCAGCAGTTGAGGAGTGGGTAATTACACCCTCCATCTTTCATCCCCACTTGCAGAAAAGGCACTTAGACTGAGAAAATCTCTGCCCTATTTTTTGTATGCACCCTCATGCCGGGAGAGCATCCTTGGAATCTTCCTGGGGCTTCAGACCTACAGTGTGTGCATACATGTGTATTCATGCACACACATACACCTGCCTGTGCTTTGATTCTCACATGTCTGTCAACATATTTTCTGATGGTCTCTTTACCAAAAAGAAAAATGGGGGCAGGGGGAGCCCTGCTAAAAAATGGGGACCTTATAGAAGTATAGAAGTCAGTAGGATTCAAATGCCATCTCACCTAATGTTCTACCGAAAAGTGGTACCTTGCAGTCCCTCATCAACAGCCATCAATTAATACAACCCAGATCACAGCATGCCAGAAACAAAAAGCAGTGATACAGAAAAGATTATTATAGAGTCTCTTCAAATGACTCATGAAAATCAGCCAAACCAAATCAGGGTCACACCCAGGGATGCTCCGTTGCTGCCCAGTGCAGCCTTTTTGCCAGCTGACCCAGCATCCATGGGCTTAAAGCCCTCCTGGAGCAATCCCTCCCCAGTCGGTCAGAGGAAAACAGTGATTCTCTGAGGGAAGCCAAATCCTCCTCCTCGGAATACCAGGACACCACAAGTCCAGCTCAGCGCTTAGGGGATGCAGTGATGGAGCTGTTGAGGACAAGGGGGCTGGGGGGCTGGTACTTACTTGGTTGGCAGGGCACAGAGGCAAGAGTGGTGGTGCTGGGCTGGGGGGTCCTGGCAACATTATATAGCCTGGCCTGGCCCAAGTGTCCAACGGGTGTGCACGGACAGGTTGTGCTGAGTCAGCCATGGCAAGCTGCGGGAGGAGAAGCAGTCCAGGCCCAGTCTGTGCTGTCCATTCCTCTTAGCCATTGCGGTGAGATGCCTCTCCTCACCCCAGGCCAACAATAGGAAACAGGGGGCATGTTTGCTTTGTAGCTGAGGAGCACAAAAGATAAAGGCCCTGACAGGCCATTTTCCTTTCAGCCTCAGAACAATGCCCCAGCTCAGCCAGAGGATTAAGAACATCATCAGTTCCCAGGGCATTGCACGGGAGAGCCTGGCAGCTGTACCATGGGGCAGAGGAAGAGCTGCCCCTGGCGCCATCGGGGATGGGATTCTAGAGTCATGCCTCCCATGCCCCCCACCCCCTTAGCGTCTAATGCTTTCCTGTCTATTGGCACCATGCCTGTGCAGAACATGAACTTAATCAGTTCTATATATTTGGGGTTATCTGAGGACCCTTCGAATCAGCCATTTCTCCCTGGCATAGGGTAGTCAGAGGGAGGAGAAAACACTTCTGTGTTGACATTTGCTTTTCATGTCTAATTCATACAGGCTCCAGGGCTTCTCAAAACTTTCTTGCATGGTGCCTACTGTAGCATCAAGAGCACCCTTCCCCATTCTGGGGCCCTCCCTGCCAAATGTACTGGATTACAACTCTTAACATCCCCCATCAACATACTATTGGTATCCCGCACATCCGGATGAAGGCACCAAGAAGTTGGGGGAGGCTGATCTAGAGGTAACCTAGAGGTTTCTTTTACCTCTGCATGCCTCTTTCAAAGCAGTAGTTGCAGATAATCTGCTCAGTGAGAAAATAGCAAGAATCCACCTCTAGTGTTACCTAGAAACAGGTGGCAATAACAAGTGGTGGGTAAATGCTAGAAAGACATCATGTGTGTATGTGGTCTGTCTGGTTTGCATTCCAGCCAGGACCATACATGCCTTGTAGAAGAAGGGTTGGCTGACTCTTTGGATTTCATAATAACTTCTATGGGAGCCACTCCTGCTTTCATGTCCCAGCCCACCCAGCCCATTTTTTGAATACAAATCTTTCCATTAACACTCAACAGACTCTTTCTGGTTCTTGAGCATCCCTTCATATCCCACCAGGGGGTGCAGGAGTGCAGGAATTGTGTAGAGTAGCTGTCAAAGAGAATAAACAGGTGGTCATTGCTAATAACACCTTCAGAAATTATTGAAAACATTACAGTTGTCCCTTCATATTTGCTGGGGTTTGGTTCCAGGACCCCCCATGGATACCAAAATCTGTGAATTCTCAAGTCCCATTATATGCAATGGCATAGCAAAATGGTGTCCCTTATATAAGATGGCAAAATCAAGGTTTGCTTTTTGGATTATTATTTTTTAAGAATATTTTCAAGCCGTGAATACTTAAATCTGTGGATACCAAATCCGTGGATATGGAGGGACAACTGTACTCCCCCCCCCTTGCATTTCTATCTTGATCTTATTCTAGTCTTTGATTCCTTTCCCTTTCTTTTTTACTCAGTTTCTCAGTTTGTCTGTTTTCCCCCTTTCCTCCATCTCCCCTTCCTTTTCTTTTAATTTTTTAAATAGATTTTGAGCTGGAGGGCAAGGACTTGCCCTTTTTGTGTATCTGTACAGCATTTCATACACATTAGGCACTTTTATAAATGATTAATCACAATGTGATTAAATTCTTTTGAAAGAAGCAGCGATGTCAGTGGGCTCAAGAAGATGTCAAACCAGGAAGTGCAATAACTTGATTTAGAAAACTATATGAATTTTATAGAAGTAATTGTGTATCTAGTATCCGTTATATTTGTAAGGAAGAGGGGAGGGGAGGAGAGAGGGTGTAAAGTGTAATTGTTGTATTGTGTTGTTTGTGTTATATGTTGCAAAGCTTGTCATGTCGTGGTCAATTGTGTATTTTTGTCCAAACGTGTTAATGTGGAATTATAATTTTTTAAAAAGGAAAAAAAGATGTCTAAAAACAAGATGTGGCTGGTTTTGATCCTAAGAGACCATAAGGTTAACCTATCATGGGGTTTTCTGGGCAAGAGTTGTTCAGAGAGGGTTTGCCTTTGTCTTCCTCTGAGGCTGAGAGAGTGTGATTTGCCCAAGCTCACCCAGCCAGTTTGAGACAATTGACATCTCATGCCCTTCTCCCAGTTGTTCTATCCTGGCCTATAGGCATTGTCTCCAGGGGTGTCTGGTTAATCTGCCAGACACACACCTGCAGGAGGAAGGTCCCCCCCCTCTTAAAATTATTGCCTCTCATTGTTGGAGCAGGGCCTCTTGCTGCTGTTACTGTATAAGTTAATTTTGAACTCCACACAGCACTCAAACAGATCTTGTTTGGCTATACCTAGCAGGCATTGCTTAACTATCCCTCCCTTGTAAGCCAGGTTATTGGGATAATTTGAACTAGTATTAAAGGGATGGTCTGCTTGCATGTGGCCTCCATACTGCTTTCTGTGTCTCAAAGGACTCAAAAGACTATGCCTTCTCGGGGCTTCTTTCCACATAGCCAACTTCTAAGACAAGGGCGAGAGTCATCTGTCCCTTCAGGTATTGTTGTCCATTCCCACCATTCCTCACCACTGGCAAAGCTGCCAAGGGCTGCTGGGAATTATACTGCAACATGATTCCCACCCCTGCTCTATGACCAGTGTGTCTCTGCTCTATTCCTCAAGCCCAGTTGTCATTGCCTTACTACCTGCCACTCTCTCTGTACAGAGCATGTACATAGCTTTCCATGCAGAGATGAGAAAATCTGCCCCTATCAAAGCCCATTCTTCTACACTACTAACAATGATATGTCTTTGCACTGGATCACTCTAGGCTAGCCACCCCCAACCTGGCACTCTCCAGATGTGTTGGACTACAGTTCCCATTACACTGGCTGGAGGCAATTGTGGTTGTAGTCCAATACCTCTGTTGGACCTCAGGTTGGGGGAATCTTTAGAGTGGACTATGTGCATGTGTATATATAAAATCTAGTAGGCAAGTGAATAGTTCTCTCCCAGAGGAAACTGTTTTGAACAAAACATGATATAAGAGATTATCAGATGCATTAAAAGTAGTGTTACAGCAATGTCAGGAGATCGCAGAAGGGCTCCCTTATCAGACAGCATCATTCCCTCCTCGTTATGCACCTGTTCTGCTGCCATTTCATCGGCGCTGCTTTTTATTGACGGGAGAAGCTGTCAATAGGTCCCCCATTCTGTTCCTGTCTCGGATGTTCCTGCCCTATTTCGCTGACAAAGTGACAAAGTGCCCCATTTCGCTGGCAAGATCCCAGCATCAATGGACAGTCCCTGCCAGAACACTTCTGGGTGAGATCAGGACATCCAGTTTAGTGACACACATTTTATGACCCTCCCCAGGTTACTTCTACCTTTTAAAGTGTGTTTTTGTGCTTGTTGTCACTTTTTTTGTATTATTTTTATTTATTTTTTATTTTTGAATTTCCCATGCTTGTGTCTTCTCACGAGAATCCATGGGATTCAATCCAGGAAGTGAACAGGAGCTCCATTAGAGCTCCGTTCACTCCTAGGCCGCCATAACAACGGGAGAGGAGGTAAGTGAGATAGGGAGGGCAATTGTGGCGGGACAGGGGCAGGAGTGGAGATTGTGGGACAGGAACACTTTTTGCGTTCTTGTCTGATAATCTCCATAAAAATGTAGCTGATCCGACTTTTGAATTAAATATGAACATTCATTTCAGTTAACAAATCTCTAGAGTACCTACAAAGAACCTGGCATCATTAATGTCGATCCATTTTGTTTTTTATGACAGACTAGAGAGTAATTAGTTTATTGAGATAAGTCACTCAGTAACCAGACCTGATCTTTGTCTTTATCAAAAGTGATTCAACCAATGAAACAACTTCGCTCATGTTCTGTGACCAACTAGATTCGCCATTTACATTACACTTGCACATAAGGTAAATGTTGAATAAGGGAGTGGAGTTAATATGAAATGCTAAACGAAGTAAGCTTACAGCAAAGTGAACGGTGTCAAGGAAATTGCTGGTTGTTCTGCAAATTTCCAAAAGCCAAGAGGAATTTGGAAAACATGACTGTTATACTAGATTCATAGAATCACAGGATCATAGAATCTTCTTTTTGGAAGGGACCATGAGGGCCATCTAGTCCAACCCCCTGCAGTGCAAGAATATACTTGTAAAGAACTCTTGAAAGATGTCAATTCAACCTCTATTTAAAGACACACCCACCCACCAAAGACAGAGAGTGTACCGCCCTATTCCACTGTCCAACAGCTCTCACCATAAAATAAAGTTCTTTGTAATATTTAGGTAGACTCTATTGTTTCATGTTCTAGTCATATTCATGGGGTTTTCTGAGTCTGAGAGTGTATGACTTGCCCAAGGTCACCCAGTGGGGTTTTCATGGCTGAGCAGGGATTTCAACCCTGGTCTCCACAGTCATAGTCCAACACTCAAACCACTACTTATGCTGGCTACTATTCCCTTACTGTCTCTCCACCTATTCTGGACTCCCCTCTGCCCCTCCCCTTACCGCATGATTTATTCTATTTTCATCAGTTAGAGCACTGTTTTCCTTTGGGGAGAAGACTCAGGCAAAGAAGGTATAAAACAGTTCAGCATTTCCTCTGTCCCCTGTTAGCATCTTCTCTGCATAGTTACCCTGTCATTTCCTTGTTCTTCCTCTTGCTCTGAACATACCTCCCCCACAAAAAAAAATCCTTTTTATTATTTTTAACATCTCTAGCAAACCTGAGCTCATTCTGAGCTTTAGCTTTTCTGACTTGCCCTTTATAAGTATTGACTATTCATTTGTATTCCTCTTTGGTGGTTTCCCCTTCTTCTATATCTTATATCTCTTTTAAATATTAGCTCATCTGAAAATTCTTTGTACATCCACCCTGGTTTCTTTAGACACCTTCCACTTTTCTTCCTCCTGGAATTGTTTGCAACTGTGCCTTCAATATCTCACCTTTAAGAAGCTCCTAGGCATCATGGACTCCTTCACCTTTGAACATTTCTGATCATTGGGTCTTACCCAGTATTTCCCTAAGTTTACTGAAACCAGCTTTCTTTTTTTTTAAAAATTATATTTGCAAACACACCTTACATACAGAGCAAATCTCATCAAACATGTAACATCAAAATCAAAATAAATGCCATTGTGGGCGGAAATGTTGTAGAGTAGTTAATGACATCACTCGATTACTATTTTGATACTAGCCAAAGGTATTATCCTAAATTTGTCCATGAGAATCTGGAGCTTGTTTTTTTAGGATCCTTTATTTATTCATATGACAAATGAAAATAAGCCAAGTTTCCATAAAATTGTTCACATCTGTTTAATTTCTTTCATTTTGAAATCAGTGTTCTTGAAGTCCAGAATGAGTGTCTGACCACATTTGGCTTTCCCTTTCTCTTGTATAACAAATCCTAGGACATGGCCACTCCCATGGGACAATGGAGAAGTAGGTGGGCAAAACAACAAACTACAGAAAACCCCTCATGCCTGAAAGTGCCTGAGCCCCACATTTCTGTGACACCCACCCATAGAAAGGTAGCTTTGCTCAAACCCCACCTCCCTCCCTCCTTCTCTGCCTGCCTGCCTGCCTAGAGCAGATGGAAGCAGCGCCAACCCCTGTTTATCTTGCCACCCGTTGCCTGGTGCAGTGTTTGCTCCGAGGACCGTTTCCTGCTGCAGGCATAGACACAGCTGGGTTTATTTGCCAGGCCTGGTTGATTAGATCAGGAATGGCTCCCTCTGCATCCCCCATCTCCCTCTCTCCATCCTCCCCCCAACCAACACTCTCTCTTTCCAATCTCATTTCACTAACAAATCATCCTGCACACCTAGGAAGGAAACGCAAATAAACCAAGGGAGAATATTGTTTCCCTCTTCATGCCAGTGCCAGGATGGCAGGGAAAAGCATTTCCTCCAGCAAGAACTGGAAGACAACCAAGCTACAGAAGCTTAGCTTGACCCATTTTGAAGGCAAAGAACACTCTCTTGGGTCTTCTTGCTCTCTTGGGATAATCAGACCCAGGCCCTTTAGTTTCTAGCTTCAAGAGCTGCACAGAAAGAAAGAAAAAGATCACCATGTCAGCTATTTAAAGTACATAAGCCATGACATTAAAATAGGAATAGGAAAGGTGTGATCCTCCAGATGTTGTTGGACTACAACTCCCATCATTCTCCACTGGTTATGCTGGGTAGGTCTGATGAGAGCTGTGGTCCAAGAACTTATGGAGAGCCACACTTCCCCCAGCGCTTTATTAAAAGAGCCTTTGTTTTCCAGAACAGTCACTCTTGATATCATCCCAGATATCTCTGGGTCTCTAACCCCTCCCTTATTTTCATCCCTTGACCACTCATCATTTCCTCTGGACCTCACTCCGGAGTGACAAAATGGAAAAGAGAACAGGCCTTTTGCATGTTTAACAGCTGTGTATTGAAGCCATGATATTGAGAACACAGCTGCGCTGGGCAGGGCACGTTTCTAGGATGGAGGACCATCGCCTCCCAAAAATAGTACTCTATGGTGAACTCGCCATGGGTCAGCGTAAAAGGGGTGCTCCTAAAAAGCAATACAAGGACTCCCTGAAACAACATCTCAGGCTCGGCCAAATTGATCACCAACAATGGTCCGCCATGGCCTCACATCGGGAGGCATGGAGATGCATTATCCACAATGCTGCAGCCTTATTTGGGAACTCACGCTGAACAAGTCTTGAAGAGAAACGACAACGCAGAAAGAATCACAACCCGGAAACATCACCCAAGGAGACCTTCTGCTGTGCTTTCTGCAACCGAACTTGTTTATCTTGGATTGGCCTTTTTAGTCATCAGCACACTTGCAGAAAGTGCAGGATGAGTCCTTCCTGACTCTTCATTTGCGAAGAAAAGCCAGAGAGACAGACAGAGAGAGAGAGAGAGAGAGAGAAGAGTAAAGCTTAGAAGATGATCTTGCCTGGCAATCTACACTTGCTGAAATTTCCTTTCCTGCACATCTGTTAATGGTGCAGAATGTTACCCTAAGAGGTGGGGGGGTGTTAGAGTCCCACCTGTGATGCCAAATATCCTTTAATGTTTGGAGGAATTAATAGCTCAGATAGGAGGCCTGTGAGAGGAGGGTAACTTCAGGGATCTTTCCACCTATCAATGCCAGTAATAACTGTAGAGGAGGCTCCAGTTAAAGTCAAATAAAGTATTTTATTGGAATAAAACAGAAAGTAAACTAACATACAAACATACATTCTTATGGCCCATACAAGGGTATAGTAGAGTAAAGCAGAAAGATGGGATAGAGAGAGAGATCCAGGAAGATAGGGAGATAGTCACCAATCTCAAGGAGAAGAGAGTTCTGTGCAGTGAAGATGCCATACTCAGACAGACATCTGAGGGTAGCACAGGAGGTTCTGATCCATAGCGTGCCAAGAAAGAGTGGCTTGGTCCATACACTGTGGCACACATTGCTATGTTTGGGGCTATGATATTTATATTCTATTCCATGCCTTGGAGGGGTGAATTAGTAATACAAAGCTTGGATGGCTCTCCCACAGAATAGACAAAAGAAACCAAAACTCAATTAATTGCTTTAATTGCTGAGAGATAGAACATTGATAGGCTTGTGACAACCTCGTCAGGTTGGACAGGAGGGGGTATGAGGAGAGATTTCTGTAGGGTATGGATTGAGGAAAGGTCACTTATTTGTATGATTGAGTTATTGCCTGAAATGCTCATGGCTCAAAGGGAGGATTAGCATTAACACTTTAATGGCTGGGTTGTTTAGCATAAACCGATTATAGGGGTTTTCCCCATAATCCTAACTTGGGCTTTCCCACCATTATATTTCTAGACACGTCTCAGGTCATTGTGACCTTTGACTGCACACACACACACCCCAGTCTGCCTAATGTTACAGCCAACATGACCCTGAAAAGTGTCCAGTATGTCCAGTTATGGAATCTTGTGGGGAGGGGTAATAGGGCATGCTAATAAAAAGGACGGTCAGCACTTGGCCAACCAGCTTTTCTATCCTACTTCCTGTGCCCACCCTGACTAGGCTTGCCAGATCTCAAGACATGGCCCTGAGTCTCTAGTTTTCATGGGCTATCTCCAGGTAGGAAACAGTGTGTGTGTGCGCGCTCACACCCACATACATTTCCAGTTTTCATGGGCTCAGCTCTTGGCAAGAGCTATAAAAGTGGCAGCTTACTACAATTTCCAAAGATTGATTGATTTTCTGCTGCAACTTGCAAAGACTATGTATTTATGTACCTTTCTCCTTCCTTCCCATCATCAGGGCACACCCTCCACTCTGCTCTGTCTCTACCTTCTGGCTACAAGCAAATACACTAGATTAAATGTCCCTTATCCTGTCTCCTTTAGTAAGTGACAATGAATAATCCCCCCTACACCCCATTTCCCCTTGATCTGGGAACAGTCCAGACTTCAGACGTCCATCTTAATTTACAAACAGGGAAATCTCTCTCTCTCTGTGTGTGTGCATGCGTGTGTTAGGGTGCTAAGCTGTAAGCAATTATGGCTGGTACTTTATGCATAATGCTTAATGACATCACCATTCAGCCATCCCTAGGTCTCAGGTCACTCAGAAACCTCAGGGTCTGGGACAATCATGAATGGGCAACCCTAACCCTGATACTCGGGCAGTCAATACTGCAGCCCGCCCCTGTCCTTCAGTCCTCCCAACAACATGAGGCTAACCCTGTCCTTAGTATGAGCTTTCCCCACACCTTTCCTTGTCCCTAGATTCCCTCAGTCATCTTCCACCTACCCTTTCCTTAGGTTCCTGATTCTCAGGCCTTTGCCTGCTCTTTCTCCTTCCTTTCACTACTTACTGTGCCTTCCAGCTTCTTGCAGAACCACCTCTGCCACAAAGTAGAGTGGTGTTAGCTAAGTTAAACCTCTGTTAAGGAATAGCACATTGTCAGGTGTGCTATGGTTTGCTATGGCTTAAAAAAAACCACATACACACATGTCCATTAAAGAAGTTACCTTATCTATATGCATCCTTATAGTATTTCCATAAAATATTATTTCTAATTATAAAACTATTTTTTTAAAAAAACAAGAGTAATGCAGATGAAATATTAATGGAACAAGAGAGAGATTAGTAGCACACCATCATGGGAAAAGGTAGATTTGTGCACAATACTAGAATTGGGGTGGACTTGATGGGAAGGGAATTTGGAAGTTTTATCAAAATAGAGCAAATTTCTTGGGATGGCCCTGCCTGTCAAGTCTATGGCTTTCTATTACTCAAATGTAGCTTGTTTTCTGCTGCTCTAGAAACTAAGACACAGAGCAATGGATTCAACCTACAGGAAAAGAGATTCCACCTAAACATTAGGAAGAACTTCCTGACAGTAAGAGCTGTCCGGAAGTGGAAAACACTGCCTCTGAGTGTGGTGGGGTCTCCTTCTTTGGAGGCTTCTAAACAGAGGCTGGATGGCTATCTGTGGGGTGAGGGTGCTTTGATCGTATATTCCTTCAGGGCAGGGGGTTGGACTAGATGGCCCTTGGGTCTCTTCCAACTCTATGGACTTTTTGAAACGCACTAAAAAAAACTCCCTGCAGTGGTCGGGAGGAGGACACTGCTGTCCCGCTTCCTGTGGTCACTTTCGCACGCCCCATCCTCCTCCCATCCTTCGTTCATTTTCCCTCTGTGCTGGAGGGACAGAAAAGGCGCAGCTTTTTATTGATGGAAGTTTTCTCTTGACCTCTCGACCCTAAGTGCTTTACAGTACAAAGAAAAACAAATAGTACTTGTACAGTGCTTTTCTAAAGAGCCCAAAGCTTTGTATCAGTACTAATAATCCTTAAAAGTACCTTGTGAGGTAGGCCAATATTATTGTTCACAGATCAAGGAGGAAGCTGATATACAGTAGCAGTTTACCTTAGAGCACTACCTGGTGATTTCATGACTGAAATGAGGTTTGCCCTGAGGTACTGTCAAGTAACAGCTTATGCTCTTAATCACCTTCACTGGTGTTTTTAGGAGAAGGCATTTTTAGAAGAAATGTTCTTTAAAGAGAAGGAACTCTTAACAGGATGAGTGTGGGTGTACTGCTGCTTCTCTGTATTTGGATGCAGGAGATATGCACCCTCTGGTCACAGACTTGTTAAAGAAAACAGGGCTGCTGCCATCCTGAGCATAGCATCTCCCTCCCCCACTCTGAACATCAGGTTACCTATCTGGCCTCTCCGATTGCTATGGGGACTAATCCACCTGGAAGGCCACAAAGGACCAGCCAGCTGTTCCCACACATATGATGATGTCTTATTGCCTGGCTACTGGGACTGAAACAAGGGATTGTGATGCCACTGCATAGCAGAAGCATCAGACCTCCATACAACTGTATAGTATAGACCACGAACACACAAGTTGTTAGAATGCTCATGCTATGAATGTTGTCGTAGAGATGGTGCACACACACACTGTGTGTACACCATCTTTCTTGGAACTGAGGAGGCTAAGGAACAGGTTTTTCTAAAACTCTTTAAGGTTCATGAATGGAGTCTGATAGTAGATTGAAGTCAGCAGTTTAACACCCACCCAGCACTGTGTCACTAAATAAACTGCTGAGTTTTATCTACTATCAAACTCTATTTCTCAACCTCAACAAGTTTAAAAAATTGATTTAAGAAAAGTCAGATTAAACATCTCAGGACCACATTTTGCCCACCTTCAGATGGTGTTGGACTACAGCTTCCATCAGCCTTAGCCAGGATAGCCAGTAGTGAGGAGTAACTTCACATACACTCCTACCCAACCATTCTCTGAAGATGCCAGCCACAGATGCAGGCAAAATGTCAGAAAGAAACTATTCCAGAACACAGCCTCACAGCCTGGAAAAAAAACCAAGGAAAATCTATAGATGCCGGCCATGAAAGCCTTCGACTTCCCACTGGGTGACCTTGGGCAAGTCAGCCTCTCTCAGCCTCAGAGGAAGGCAATGGCAAACACCCTTGAACAAATACTGCCACAAAAAACCCATGATAGGATTTGCCATCTATGTGTGCCTTCAAGTCTCCTGTTGACTCAGGAGATTATCAGACATGTCCACAAAGTATCTTAGAAGAACGTCAAGACAACATTTCTGTCCCACAAATGGGACCTGGTTTCATACATCCTCGTGCTTGTCACGTTCTGCTCCTGTGCTTCAGCAGTTAGTATCATTGATGGTGAGTTCTCCATCAATGAAAAGCACCACCTTACTAACTGCTGAAGCACAGGAGCACAACGTAATGGGGATGACATTGTGTGAAACTGGGTCCTGTTCATGAGACAGAAACACTGTCCTGGCGTTCTCCTAAGGTACTTTTTGCTGCATCTGATAATCTCCTCAGAGTGACCTGAATTTCATCGGGTTTTCTTAGGCAAGGAATACTCGTAAGTGACTTCGCCAGTTCCTTCCTCTGAAGTAGCGCCTATAACACCTGATATTCTTTGGTGGTCTCCTATCCAAATACTAACCACACCAGGGATTCATTGGCAGTCTCTCATCCATGTATTAATCCAGAGCTGAGCCTGCTTAGCTTCCAAGATCAGACAGGATCTGGTGCCTTTAGGGTATTTAGGTGGTGGGATTGTCTTACGGTTGCCATAATTCAGAAATGACTTGAAGGTGCACAACAACAAACTATATAGGTTCATATTTTTAAAAATCCAAATTCCAGGTCCACAGAATATCTCTTAACTGCGGCTGGATCCAGGAAGTTTCTTCTTCTGTTTACTTTTTTCCCTTTACCTACTATGATATGGTGACAGTTTGTCTTTTTGATAGGATTAAACACAAGAAGAGCATGTTACTCCAAAACCTGCAGTGTTCTCTTCCTCAAGCACCAAAACCTTCAGGAAGGAGGAGAAGCAGTAGCTACAGTATGCTTGTGTCACAGTAAATGCAGTTTTAAACTGGTATTGATTGGCTGGTTACACTTTTAAATTGCCTACTGCTTAGTCTGTTTTGGATGGTGTTACAGTCTATTAGTGAATGGTGGTCAAATGATGATTATTAGTAAATACAGTAAACCGGTGACTAAACCCAGCAAAATATAATGTGTGTTGCTGTACAGCACACGTGCATGCATGCACACACATGATTATATGTTCATAATTAAGAATCTAGAGACTGGCAGGCTGGAATCTGCATGACATTTGCATGTGGAAGTGGCACTTGGCTAGGGATCTGCTAGACACGCATGTATCTCTTTATTCAGGAGTGACCAGGTAGAAAGCTGCATAGGACTCATGTACTTTTAAACAGTTGTAGAGAAGAGGAGATGGTGGCAGATACATGCTGTCATGCAGGAAGGATAAAAGCCACACCTGCAAAATCTCCTTCTACTGTTATTTACCCTGGTAGCCCCCATCTTGGAATATCAAATAATTGGCAATATTTAATAATTTGGCTTAATGTGGCCTTCCATGTGATTATCAAGTAAACCAGGGATCCCCAGATACCAAGGTTGATGTCATGTATGAACAAGGGAGGGGCCTTTGGAAATTCCCCCAAAACTAAATACTCAGGTCAGAACTTAACACCTGGAGCTGAGTCATTCATTAATTCACTCAACAACAGCCACGTCCTTAATGCTTGTAAAACGGGTTCTTCCTCTCCCCTTCACCTCCAACAAAAGACCTTCCCTGCTCCTATTCAGTTCTAAATACATTGATTATTAACAATCGTTAACTCTTCCAGAGCACCCTTTGTCTAATCCTGGGAACCTCTGAGAAACATTGTATCCACTCAAAACCCTATCCCATCAGGGGAATTATTCCACATAAATATCATCCTAAAACACCACCAGAGTGTGCACAGACCCTCATCTTCCTGATTCCACATCAGTCTGTGTTACCAGGTACACAGTTCCACTTCCTCTCAACTTCTTGTCAGACTGTGTAGCCATCACACCTTCCAGACACCCTTGTTGTTGATCTACTTCATGATCTCAGCTCTGCAGGGTTGGTATAGTATAACCCACAATCTCCTTACTCTGTTATCCTATCCAAATACTTCCTACTATCTTCGATAGCCTTGTGTGATTGCTTGAATCTTGAGCGTTTGCATGAGTGTTGTTACTATTAATTTCCAATAAAAATCATCCACCTGGTTTTGGCTTAGAGTCTCCTCTGTTACTACCAGTATACATAGGTGAAACGATCCACCATTACCTGACCTCTCACTGCCATAACTGAGCTAATTAAATACTCCCCATATTCATTTCGGACACTAGTGGGATCCTCATGGACCCTACACAATTCAGATAAAAGGTCAGTTAGAAGATACAGGACCTGTTCCTTCCTGCTTTACTTACAGCTACCCTACATGCAGAGAGCCAGTTTGGTGTAGTACTTTGGGTGTTGGACTTGGACTCTGAGACAAGGGTTTGGATTCCTGCTCAACCAGGGAAACCGACTGGGTGTTCTTGGGCAAGTCACTCTCTCTTAGCCGTAGAGAGAGGCAAAGGCAAACCCCCTCTGAACAAATCTTGCTAAGAAAACCCCACGATAGGATCACCATAAGTTGGAAACAACTTAAAGGTACACAATAATAACAACAACCCTATGTGTAGAAAAGAGTATGCCTATTTCCTTGAGTACATGTGGATAGGTTAGTATGTCCAGATGAAATAAAGGACGGGGTTTCTGTATCTCTTATTTTCAGGCATCCATTTATTATAACACGTTGTATTAAAAACATTTATATGCTGGTGGAGAACAACAAAAATGCCTTAGCATTAAAATGATGTCACATAAGAAGAAACTAACCAAAGAACAGCACCTGAGAGAGCTCCAAATATTTTGGCAAGGTTTGGAGCTCCCCTGAAGCCTTTCATTCCTCTTGAGTCAAACTAGCACTCTCAGGATATATCCTTTCACACCAACTAGGCTAGAGTGTAAAATGTGGGAACTAAGGATGTGAGATGAGGTGACACTGGTTCCGATTTTACTTCTCAGCCATGAACTCACAAGTTGGCTGGAGGAGAACAACATAATCAGTGGCTGTGTCAAGGTGGTTGTTTCCAGTCCAGCTGTCAGTCTGAGAGCCCTCAGGCAGAAGGATGTTCTGTTCTCACCCTGCTTATAACCACAACCCTCACTTTGTGTCTCCATGTAAGGGAGGGACAGATCTACCCAGCAGGGTTTCAATCATGAAATATCACAGGCAGGTTTTATTGCTGATGATATCAAAGATGTTCGTTCAGTACTTGATAATGCCACCTCTTTCAGTTTCCCCCCTAAACCACATCTATTTTGATCATTTTTATTGCTTTCAGGCACTGTCAGAAGTCACAATTCTAAACATTTGCCATCACTTTAACTGTTGACTTCATACAGTTATTAAAAACACAAAGCCTATGATGGTAGATGGTGATAACACCAACAATATTTTAAAAGTGGGCAAACCCACTCCTGCCAAGATTGCCAACTGTCTTTAGCAGCAATGTGAACTGCAGATTATCACAGTTACCTCCAAGCTGTGAAAAGTTTCCTGTTGATTTGTGTTTTTGAATCTATTACTGGTGGCACACAAGAGATGTCCAAGCTGCCATTACTGTGTGTGCTTTCTCCCTCTCCTGACCATATAATGATTGTCACCAAGTTGAAGAACTTTTTAAAAAGAACTGCACAAATTTATGGAAGATGCTATCAATGGCTACAATCAGTATGGCTCTATGCTGCTTGTTATATCAGAGGTAGCATTCCTCTCAATCTTTGTTGCTGCAGGGAAATGGACAAAAAGGTGCAACAGTATTCATGTCCTACTTGTGACTTTCCAATAGCCATTTGCATGGCCACTGTGGAAACAGAATGCTCGACAAAATAGGTCTTCAGTGTGATCACACAGGACTCAAGACTCTTCAGCCAGGTACTACTATTTCCCATTTTCATTGTCCCATTTCTAGTTTTCACCAGACACTTTTGCTTTGAAAACCACCCATTAGCTAATACAAGTGCTGCCTCAGTCTTTGGTAACTAAGGTATTCACCAGATGTGTTGGGCTAGAATTCCAGTGCTGGCTAGGAAAGAATAGCATTGTCCATCACATCTGGAGAGCAGCAGGTAATGGAAGGTTGTGGATCTTCTTGTTACTGGATCAAATGGAAGAGTCAGCTGCCACCCTCCTCTCCTCCTCTTCCTTTCTCTCTTCCAATGGCCATGCTAGTTGGGGAATGTTGGTACTGGGTCTAACATATTTGGAGGACATTGGGTTGTGGACATATGAGGTGCATCCTCAGAAAGAACAGAGGGCAGTACTCTAGAACCTTGTGCAGCTGTGTAAAAGCCATTTCAGCAAATGACCCTTGTATCAAGGTGCTGCAACAGAGAAAATGCCTCTACTACCTAAACTTTTCACTCTGAGTTTAAACTTAGAAAGAATCCACCCCTCCAAACTCTTAGGATAAAAAACAGAGTCATTAAAAAATTGTAAGGTGAAAATTGTAAGGTGAAGTATTGATGATCTGATCTGCTGCTGAATATTCAGAAAGAGAGTTTCTGAATTACATTAAGCCACTGTGGAATTTTTTTCCCAACCACTGATAATGTGTCTTAAGATTTGGAGCAGGAGGCAGCTGTTGCATGATTTCACATTGCCACTCCACCCCAGGCAGAAATCTTGTTGCCTAGCTCTTTTGCCTCTTTCCTGACCCACCAAACACTGTTAATAAGAGACCAGTTCCATTGTCAAAGGTGGATTAAATGAACTTCCTACTTAACAATATTTAGTCTAGATGACCCCAACATGGCTCGTGAGTGAAACCACATCCTGTCTCCATGTCTACTTGCCTGTCAAGTTTTCTCTCTTCCTCCCTGGTGTGTGCTATCATTGGTGTCTCTTGAGTCAGGACACTGGGGACTGGAGTCTAGGAATAGTGGTGCCATTCTCTGGCAAATAAGGTTAAGGTGACCTAATACAAATAGAAATGATATAAATCACTTATGGAAAGTGTCTCACCCAAGCTTCCTGTGAGCACAAATTTCACAACACACTGTAACAGGAGAGGTCTACAGCAGCTAGAAACTTTTAAGCATCCACATCACACCCCTGCACTATAAAACTCTAAACAGTTCAACAGCCTCAGGCTGCTTCCACAGCAATTTCATGTCAGTAGGAAGGTAGTTCACTAGAACAGTGTTCTCAACCATTTCTTTACCAGGGACCCCTTTGAAATATCTTTTGTTGCTGTGGACCCCCAAGACTTAACTCAAGATTTAAAACCCTAACAGTAATAATAATACCTGATAAGAATACAATTACACCATCTGTTAAACTTTCCCTCAGTCATTGGACTAGGAGGGAAGGCTTTTCTCCTGGTTCTTCCTGCAAGTTTGTGGCTGGAACAGATTGAATGGCAATGCATATCCAAGCCAGCCAACCTTTGCCTTGGCTCCTGTCAAGTGGCTGCTATACTGCAGGAAGGAGGTGGGCTGAGCAGCCTTCAAGCCTTCACAGACCCCCTGTGAGGATATCACAGCCCCCTGAGGGTCCACAGACCACAGGTTAAGAACCACTGCACTAGAATACTGCCTGCATTGCCAATTGAGTTTTCTCTGCATTGAGATGGAAGTATAAACAGGACAGAAGTAATTTATACTGTTGTATACCCCTAAAGGCATCAGATCCTGTGTGATCTTGGAAGCTAAGCAGGGTGTTAACTCTGCTTAGTACTTGGATGGGAGACCACCAACCAATACCAGGTGCTGTAGGCTATATTTCAGAGGAAGGAACTGGCAAAACCACCTCTTGAGTATTCCTTGCCCATGGAATACTTGCCCTATGAAAGTCGACAGGTGATATAAAGGCACACACACATATACACAAGGCATAGGTGTGGGGATTAGATGTCTTGGGGAATTTGCTTTTGCTTTGACTCCTCACCCATTATGGTTACTGACCTTAGGTGCTGACAAAATGCAGGCCATCAACTTTTTCACCTGAAGAAATCTGGGCCTCAGGGGGAAGAAGGTTCTCCACCCTTTGGTTAGATATTCTCCATGTCATTCCCTGGAGACTGGGCCTTCATATTCCCTTGGTAGATTTCCAGTACAGGCCAATATATATACAGGGAGACTGAGAATATTGTGGTACCAATATAATCAATGTAAATGTTTCCACCTACCTGACAGAAGATGAGCCCTCTACCTATGTGCCATTCTTACCTAGGCTTTTCAGGTACAACCACAAGCTGCTCATCTCCTGGACCTTAAAAGTTGCACATAAGTTTGAACATATTACTTAGAATGATACTTCTATTTCAAAATCTTCCAATAATTTTTGATGATTTTTTTTTCTATGAATGGGAAAAAGAACTGAAAAAGTTTATTTGGGGTGGAAGAAAGCCAAGAATAAAATGGAAAACTTTATTAGATATTCAAGACAGAAAAGGAGGTGGACTTCCAAACTTAAAACTTTATTATCACGCCTGTGGACTAACATGGATAATAGATTGGCTGAAACTTGAAAATGAAAAATTACTATCTTTAGAAGGATTCAACTTACGTTATGGTTGGTATGCATACACATGGTACGGGGAAACACAAATCAATAAAGAATTCAAAAATCATGTTATTAGAAGCACCCTATTGAAAATCTGGCTAAAATATAAAAATATGTTTTATAATAAATTACCACTTTGGGTATCACCTCAAGAAGCATTCTCAGTCAGATGGAAAACAACAGAAAAATGGTTGAGATATAAGGACATACTGGAAAAAAAGCAAAGAGATGAATTTGAACTGAAATCAATGGAAGAGAATGAAAAAGAAGGTCTAAAATTACACTGGTTCACATATTTGCAACTTAAGAATAGATTTAAAGAGGATAAAGAAAAAATAGGTTTTGAAGATGAAGAAAATTATCTAGATAAGATATTATGGAGTTCAGATAAAAAGAAGATAGCCAAACTTTATACATTGTTGCTAACTAGAGTTCTAGAACAACACTTTATAAAAGAATCAATGGTAAAATGGGCACAAGATCTCAACCACCCAGTTGAATTAGAGAGCTGGGAAAATGCTTGGAAGAAAACAAGTAAGTTTACAGCATCACAAGATCTTAAAGAAAATCACTTCAAAATGACACATAGGTGGTATTACACCCCAGCTAAATTAGGGAAAATCCATCAGACAGGAAACAGTAAGTGCTGGAAATGCCAGGAAGCAACAGGTACCTCAATACATGTGTGGTGGAACTATCCAATAATAAAAAAAAGTACTGGGGTCATATGACAATTCAAGAAATGCTAAAAATTAATTACCCTATGAAACCAGAATTATACTTGTTGAATATACCGTAACAAACGTCTTGGATAAAGAAATTGAAAAGAAGTATTGGAGGTTAATTCTATATATTGTAACTGCAGCAAGATTAGTAACAGCACAGAAATGGAAACAAAAAGAACCTCCAATAATTCAAGAATGGTTAATTAAATTAAACAACATGAAGGAGATGGATAAATTAACTCACCTGATCAATGACAAAGACATGAACATGATGGGAAAAGAATGGTCCCCAATCACAAGATACTCAGGGAAGAAATGGGAACTGAATGAGGAATTATTATAATAAAAAAATCCAAAGAAGAAAGAAGTGGAAAAGGAAAAGGAAAGTAAATGGAACAAAAATGTAATAAAATCAAACAGAAATAAAAAGACAGGTAATGAATATGCATAAAAATATAGATATAAATATATAGACACACAAATATATAAAAGTATAAAATTTTAATATATGTAGAAAGATATAGAAAGAGACAAAGAATAGGCTAGTACAATTCTTCTGGCTTCATTATTAGGAATACGAATGAATAGGTAGAAGTACAAATTAGAAACAGAGTTTACCGAAGTGCAAAAGAAATAAAATGAAGACAGAAATGTCTAGTAGGTGGAACACAGGGAAGTCATGAAGAATAGAAACCTGTATATAAGATGACAAGGAGCTTGTTTACTTAAAAAATGACACTAAGAATGCGATGTATTGATAATAGTACTTGAATGATTTTTTTTGTTTTTAGTTTTATTTTATTTGATGTATAATAAAAATATTCCAAAAAAAAGTTGCACAGAAGTTTGTCATGTACACTTTTTACCATCACCTTGCTGAACTGATGGGGAAAGCAATCCTGTTCTAAGTTTCTCTTGAACTATACAGCTCTTGAACTTTGGAAGTTTAGACCACTACCCAGTTGTTAAAGGCACAGGAGACCTGCCTAGAGAAAAATGTGGCAGAACTCAATATGCCACCAGGCACCAGGGATGTGGCATTTGATGTGGCTGCTTAACATAAAATACAAATTTGTAATTTCCTGTTACATGTGTTGGTATTTATGTAGCTCTCTATAGGTAATACAGACCTATAGATCTGTATTATCAGGGTTTCCAAGCAGAAATCATTCTCACTCAAAGGGGTGACAAGCCCAAAGATTATGGTAGGGTGTTAGCACAGAGGGAATATCATTGTAACCCTCCTGCATGGCAAATTGTGCTTGCCACATGTTCTTCTTCTTCTGTTAAGTCCTCTTAAAGACAGAGGAGCCTCATTTTTCTTTGTAGCTGGCAACCTAATCAAGCACTCATTTAGGCTCATTTGTGCCCCTGCTTTCTATTTGCTCAGGCAATAGATGCCAAACAGATTAAGAGTAACTGTAGAGCTACCACATCCTGGTGCCCCACCCTGCCAATCATCCCCCCCCCACTTCCCTGTATGGGCAGGCTTTTTACCTTGCCCCAAGGTTCTATGTCAAAAACTGAAAATCTCAAAACAATTCTGGAAATACAATTTAAAAGTTTAGGCCAGTGGTGGTTAACCTGAGATGCTCCAGATGTTGTTGGACTACAACTCCACCCTCCACCAGCCAGCACAGCCAATCTTGAGGTATGCTAAGAGCAGTAATACAACAACATCTGGAAGCCATCCTTGCCAACCTCTGCTATATAGATGCAAAAAAAGGCTATGAGAATGAGATTTCAATTAACTATTTGCATGCACTTGCTATTTGGAAAAGGAGTTTGAGTTCTGAGGCTTGATCTCCAATCCTATATATATTGTCTTAAGATTAAGCAAATTAAATTAGTCTCCTATTAAAAAATTGCTATGGATTCTGAGACAGCTTCCAGAATATATTTTTACAAGCTGCAAAGACATTTAGTCTTCCATATGTTTTGTACTCCAGCTCCCCAGTTCCCTTACTATTGGCCTTGCTAACTGGGGCTTCTGGTAGTTGAAGTCCAAAATGCCTGCAGATCAGATGTTGAGAACAGTTGGACTGGATGCAACCATGTTTGCATTTTCCTTCCATGGTCGAGGACATTTCAGCAGGACTCATTCAGTGCAGCCATTTCTGTGTAGCTGTTTCAACACAGCATGGTTCTGCTTGCATCTTCAATTGATAATTAATGACTTTGTCAAGAAAAAGCAATCAAAACAATTTCTGTTTGGTTGGGATTGTCTTGCAAAACCATTTGGGTAAAGGATATGGTTAAGGTTAGTGTTATTATAAATTATCAATGATATCAATTGATAATTGATAATAAGCCAAACCTTAACACTTACCTTAACCCTACCCCTTTTATGGGTAGAGTTATGGAAAAGAATGAAGAAAGGAATTTCCAGGAAAGAAACAACCAGTTGCAGCCAATGGGCCCAAATATAGTGCTGGTCTCTGGTACACTGGGGGCGGGGGTGGAATCTACCAGTCTCCCACATCAGATAGCTTAAGCACTGATTTAGAACACTTACAAACACAATTCAAACATGAATTCCTACCTTCATCTACCGTGCTTTCCCCAATGCAATGCCAAGTGAAGCAGGTTGCTTTGGCTTGCTTTATTGCAAGAGTGAACTTGCAAATACTCTTGCACACACACATGCTTCCCTGATGGGCAGCAGAAGGTGCTTTCCAGATAACATGTGGCAGCAAGGTCTAGATGCCATTTAAAAAAATATATTATTTACATTCAAAGGGGATCTCAGTTACATACAATAGTGTCCCAGTATATCACAAGCAGAAAAAAAAAGAGGAAAAATAATGATATTAGTGGTAAGTTTCTATAAAAGCCAACCAAATGTCCAAATATGAGTCCATTTGTAAATTTCATCTATATAGTAGATCATTTTTTCAAATGTTGCAAGATGCCATTTTAATGTTACAAAGCAACAGTAGGTTGGGATCATTGTGAGATCTTTATATGGTGACTAGATCTAGCTGCCCAATGCTACGTAAGAGATTATCAGATTTGGCAAATATGGCATGATAGTGATTTCAAAAGAATGCAAAAGGGCATCCATATCACACAATGTTGTGCTATGGCGTTATACAGTTGTTAATAAATTGTTCTTTTTTATTGACGGTCCAAAGCCATCAATTGATCTGGCGTGGCATTTTTGTCGCAGTATTGTGAGTGTCTGAAACCATGTTCCATTATGCTCTCCTGAATACAGCATCAATAATGGGTGGTCCCTGCCAGAACACTTCTGGGTGAGAATGTGAAAACTAGGTATGGGACACTCTTTTTATGAACCTCCCCATTTTGTGAGCAAGTTTTAAGTGTGTTTCAGTGCTTGTGTGTATGTTTTGTTTTTTAATTTAGCTGTTTTTAGACTGTTAAGCGCACTCACGTCTTCTCGCGAGAACTGCCAAGATCATGCACCCCCACAAACACAGAAGTCAACAGCGTTGGCAAGCATGCTCTGATAATGCAAGGACTGCTCTTTCTTATTATTACAGTAACATGTGATAAAAAGGGTTATTGTGCCAGTCACATATGCTTTAAAATATAGTGGGACAAGAACATTTTTAGAGGCTCGTCTGATAATCTCCTTAGAGTGTCAGGTGGGATGTTTTTCTTAAAGATGGAAGGGAGGTCAAAACAAGCTTCAAGGGGGGTGGCCTTGTGAGGCACTAGAATCTCAGCAACTGCCTTTTTCAAGTTCTGTGACTGCCTTATCAAACATCACACAAATAAGGAGCTGTTTAATTGTGGCATATAAATAAAATAAAATCATTTCTCCTCTATAAAAGACATTCCAAAACAAAATCTCTCTCTGAGACGCTGATATTTTGGTAGCCCTGTCTACTATCACCAGTATTACACATGCCTTGTATGCTTTGACTGAGGTCTTGGTTTCATCTGAGCTACACCTCACTCTGTTACAAGTCTTTTCACTCCTGCTTTTATGGAAAAGAAAGAAGGAATTAAGAAGAAAGATAGTCATATCAAAACATCTAAAAAGTTAGAGACATATCAAATCTGGAATTCTGGTCAATGAAATGTAATGGTGTTACTGTGAATACTGTACTAGCATATTCTCTAGTGATTTACTTAACTCTAGTGTTTATAGTACACGTTTTATGCCCCACCTTTCCTTAAATGTCTTTGAGACAATGGCCTAAATCCAAATCCCAGTTACTGTAGATGCATTGAAACAATTGCTTAATTGCAAACCATTTTAAAAGACATTGTTACTAGGGGTACATTCAAATGATCTGTGAGTGGAAGCTTCTCTACTACATACAGTCCTGACATTTAGAAGGTGGCAAAAGTGATTTTTCTTTGCTTTTTTTTTAAAAAAAGGAAATGAATGCAAAGTTCCAAACGCATCTACACACATTATTGTTCTACCAATTGTTATTTGTTTACCACCAGAAAATACTTGAATAAGAAAAATCCCTAAAATTCTACCAAAGTTTTAACAAAATATTTATAAACAATTTGTCTGGGACTGCAAATCCCTCTCTCTCTCTCTCTCTCTCTCTCTCTCTCTCTCTCATATGTTATGTAGGGGTGAGAGATGAGTGAGAGTTTACAGGTGGATACTTGTATCCACAGATTCGGTATCCACAGTTTCACTTGGGCACATCTGAAAATAGTTCTCTCTAGGTGTTCCTAGGTCCTCCAATGT
Source organism: Gambelia wislizenii (assembly GCA_030847615.1). Classification (NCBI taxonomy): domain Eukaryota; kingdom Metazoa; phylum Chordata; class Lepidosauria; order Squamata; family Crotaphytidae; genus Gambelia; species Gambelia wislizenii. Next base: position 333,858,421 of record JAUMIR010000001.1, on the reverse strand, counting down.
GATTCTATAGTCAACTTCTGGTGTTCTTCTCATTGAAAATACTGTAACAGGTTTCCCTATTATCTACAGTTTCAGGTATCCACGGAGGGTCTTGGAATGTCTCAACCTGTATTTTTATTTTTGATTTGCAGTAATGTAAAGGTATTAAAACAGGGTGGGAAATCATACCAGTTTCTAGATGTCATTGACTACAACTGCCAGCAGGCCTAGTCAGCAAAGTCAACAGAGAGGAACATTGGATGTTTAGTGGAGGGCCACATGATTTCCACTCCAGCATACTATGCAAAAACTTGACTAGACTGAAACCTCTAATGCCAGAAATTTAAGTTTGCCTATGTAGAAGTAGGATTAGACAGGAATGAGGAAGAAATACTTGTTATTAAGTTTTATATTTTGCAGAGAAAACATAATGATTTGGTTTTTTGTAGTAGTTTTTTTCTCTCTCTCCTTCCTCTCCATCCCATAGCATTACTAAGGCTGGGGTCACTCCTCCCTCCAACGGTGTCACCTGGTGCCTCTCCATACCCCTTTGGTGCCGCCACTGTCTCCACCTCATTGGTCTTCCCCCACACACACACATAGACACAGTACTCCACTTTTCTCTAAACAGGTTATAAATGTAATTTGTGCCAGTGATTTCAATACCAAATTGAGTCATTCATAATAAAATTCCCCTTGACCCTATAGGTCTCATAAAGCAATCACATTGCCTATGGACTGCATGCACCTGGGGTCATTTTTGCACCCTCAGCCCCTCCCTTCAAACTTAAAACTGGGGTGGGCAAAATAATTGCTGCACCCTTGTGAAAGAATCTATGGACCAAATCGAATTGCTAGTGCCAGATTGAGTAGACTTATTTAATTGATGGGATTTACATAATTAACTTATCATTCAGCAGTTGATTCAACGGATCTACTCAAATTGGCATTAGCTATTGGATTAAGGCCTTTGCATTTAACTGCTGCCTAAGATGAGAAACTTAGCAGGGACAGTTTTTACCACCATTTCATTTCCTTGCTTACAAAGAAAACTACAGTCTCTTTCTGTCAAAATCCCATTTGTGAAGCAGGATGTTTGGTGTTTTGTTGTTGACGTTGTTTGCTTTTTTTGAAGCAGTTAAGCCTGAAAGAGAATGAGGACATAGTAGTAGTACAGTCACTTGCAACACTTGTGCGATGTTTGTCTTCTTGTCTACAGATGTGGAGAACTTCACATGCACCAAGTGCAAACTGGTAGCCCTCTTGGAGGAGAAAGTACAGCAGCTGGAGACACGGGTAGCTACACTTCAACAGATTCACGAGCAAGAGGTTTTCCTGGACAGAACAGAACGAACAGTCTTGGATGGGGACCGCACAGAGGAAGTGGCTGTGGAGGAGAGGGTCACTTCACAGACACAGGAAGTAGACAGCTGGAGGAATGTCACACACAGAACAAGAAAATCCAGGGATTCTTCGAGCAGCTTGCAGCTACAGAATCAATTTGAAGCCCTTTCCCTTATCAAGGACAACGAGGAAGAACAGCATGGACAGACTTCAGGGGTAGAGCAGGGGACCTTGAGAGGACCACCGCAAGGAACAGCAGCTGCGAAGCCTCGGCGGAGGCGTGTGGTGGTGGTGGGGGACTCCTTGCTGCGGGGTACAGAAGCAGTGGTATGTGGGCCTGACAAGATGACTCGGGAGGTGTGTTGTCTCCCTGGGGCAAAGATCTGTGATGTGACCGAGAGGCTGACAAGACTTGTCAAGCCTACGGATCATTACCCCTTCCTTTTGGTCCATGTGGGAACAAATGATACTGCAAGGCACAGCTTTCCCAAGATCAGAAGAGATTATGAGGCCCTGGGGAGGAAGCTGAAAGAAATGGACGCACAGGTTGTCATCTCTGGCTCTGTAGATGGTGTCGCCAAGAACAAATTGGATTCTTGGATCATGGACTGCGCTTCCATGAGGGGGGACTTCTGGCAAGAGATGGGGTGCATCTTACAACAGTTGGAAGAAACATTTTTGCCAACAGTCTCAAGAATTTGATCAGGAGGGCTTTAAACTGAGTCAAATGGGGGAGGGAGACAGTATTCTGGAAGGCAAAAGGGCTGGAGAAAATAGTCAAACTGTCATAGAGGGAACAAGGCAAACAGCACAAGGACCCAACAGTGGGAGGCAAAAAAACTTGCACAGGGAGCAAGTAAAGGGAACACATGGTCTTAGATGTCTCTACACTAATGCACAGAGCATGGGAAATAAGCAAGATGAACTTGAACTCCTCGCACTACAAAACAAATATGATATAATAGGCATTACTGAAACCTGGTGGGACGAGTCTCATGATTGGAATGTAGGAATAGAGGGGTATAACCTTTATAGGAGAAACAGGCCAAACAGGAAAGGAGGAGGAATAGCATTATATGTCAGGGATATTTACACCAGTGAAGTGATCCATGACATCAATACTGGAAGCCAGGTGGAGAGCATCTGGATAAAAATTAAAGGGGAGGGAAACAACAGGGATGTTATTGTGGGACTCTACTACAGACCCCCAAATCAGACGGAGGAATTGGATGTTGCCTTTCTAGAACAGATGAACACACATGCAGAAAGGAGAGATGTAGTAGTGATGGGTGACTTCAACTATCCTGATATTTGCTGGCAATCTAACTCAGCCAAAACTTCAAGGTCTAGCAAATTCCTTACATGCCTGGAAGACAATTTCATGGTCCAAAAGGTGGAAGAGGCAACAAGGGGGTCAGCTATTTTAGATCTGATCCTAACCAACAGAGATGATCTGGTTAATGGGGTGCAAGTGGTGGGATCCTTAGGTGAGAGTGATCATGTTCTCCTGGAGTTTGTTATACAATGGAAAGGAGAAGCCAGGCATAGTCAGACACGCATTCTTGACTTTAGGAGAGCTGATTTCAATAAACTCAGGGAAATACTGGGGGTGATCCCATGGTCAGGAATACTAAATGAGAAGAGACCTCAAGACAGATGGGACTTTCTCAAAAGGGAGATACTGAAGGCACAATTTCAAACAGTACCATTGAGGAAGAAAAATGGGAGGTGACTCAAGAAACCAGGATGGATGACTAATGAACTTTCAATGGAGCTAAGTTTTAAACGGAACATGTATAGGAAATGGAAAAAGGGGGAAATCACCAAAGAAGAATTCAAACAGATAGCGAACATGTGTAGGAGTAAAGTCAGAAAAGCTAAAGCACAGAATGAGCTCAGTCTTGCTAGGGAGGTTAAGAACAATAAAAAGGTTTTTTGGGGGTATGTCCGCAGCAAAAGGAGGAAGAAGGAAATGATAGGGCCACTATGTGGTGAAGATGGCAAAATGCTAACAGGGGACAGAGAAAAGGCAGAATTACTCAACACCTTCTTTGCCTCAGTGTTTTCAGAAAAGGAAAAGGAGGACCAACCTGAGGAGAATGGAACAGAGGACACAATAGGGGAAATCCAGCTCAAAATAAGTAAAGAGGTAGTACAGGAATACCTTCTTAATCTAAATGAATTTAAATCTCCAGGACCAGATGAACTACATCCAAGAGTATTAAAAGAGCTGGCAAATATAATGTCAGAGCCATTGGCAATAATATTTGAGAACTCCTGGAGAACAGGAGAAGTCCCAGCAGACTGGAGGAGGACAAACGTTGTTCCCATCTTCAAAAAGGGGAAAAAAGAGGATCCTAACAATTATCGTCCAGTTAGTCTAACATCAATACCAGGGAAGATTCTAGAGCAGATCATTAAACAGAGAGTCTGTGGACATTTAGAAGGCAATGCCATAATCACAAAAAGTCAACATGGGTTTCAGAGAAACAAGTCATGCCAGACTAATCTGATCTCTTTTTTTTGATAAAGTTACCAGCTTGGTAGATGAAGGGAATGCTGTGGACATCACATACCTTGATTTCAGTAAGGCCTTTGACAAGGTTCCCCATGACATTCTTGCAAACAAGCTTGTAAAATGTGGGCTAGACAAGTTAACTGTTCAATGGATTTGTAATTGGTTGACCGGCCGAACCCAAAGGGTGCTCAGCAGTGGCTCCTCTTCGTCTTGGAAAGATGTGACCAGTGGGGTGCCACAGGGTTCTGTCCTGGGCCCAGTGCTATTCAACATCTTTATCAATGACTTAGATGACGGATTTAGGGGCATACTTATCAAATTTGCAGATGACACCAAATTGGGAGGAGTAGCTAATACCCTAGAGGAGAGGATCAAAATTCAGAATGACCTGGATAGACTGGAGAGCTGGGCCAAAGCTAACAAAATGAAATTCAATACTGAGAAATGTAAAGTACTGCATTTAGGGCGGAAAAATGAAATGCATAAATATAGGATGGGAGAGACCTGGCTGAATGAGACTACGTGCGAAAGGGATCTAGGAGTCCTAGTAGACCACAAGTTGAACATGAGCCAACAGTGTGATGCGGCAGCTAAAAAGGCCAATGCGATTTTGGGCTGTATCAATAGAAGTATAGTGTCTAGATCAAGGGAAGTAATAGTGCCACTCTATTCTGTGTTGGTCAGGCCTCACCTAGAATACTGTGTCCAGTTCTGAGCACCACAATTCAAAAAGAATATTGACAAATTGGAGCGTGTCCAGAGAAGGGCAACTAAAATGGTGAAAGGTCTGGAAACGATGCCTTATGAGGAGAGACTTGGGGAGCTGGGTATGTTTAGCCTGGAAAAAAGACGGTTAAGAGGCGATATGATAGCCCTGTTTAAGTATTTGAGGGGATGTCACGCTGAGGATGGAGCAGGCTTGTTTTCTGCTGCTCCAGAGATTGGAACACAGAGCAATGGATGCAAGCTCCAGGAACAGAGATTCCACCACAACATGAGGAGGAACTTTCTGACAGTAAGAGCTGTTCGGCAGTGGAACACACTCCCTCGGAGCATGGTGGGGTCTCCTTCCTTGGAGGTCTTTAAATAGAGGCTGGATTGCTATCTGTCGGGGATGCTTTGATCGTGATTTCCTGCGTGGCAGGGGGTTGGACTGGATGGCCCTCGTGGTCTCTTCCAACTCTGCAATTCTATGATTCTATGATTCTATGATCTCCTACTCAGAAGCAAATCCGATTGAATTCAGGGGGGCTAGCTCCCAGCTCAGCAGGTATAGGACTTCAAGCCTAACTGGTTGGCTTGTTCCCCTTTGAAATCCATTTCTCAAATGGCAGCCCCACATGGCAACTGATGGCAATCATTACAATCATAAAGAGGAAATAAATATTGAATCTAAAGTCACATTATAGTAACTTATAAATATACAATAGTTACAATAAGACTGTTTTAGCCCAGTAACCTCAGAAACTTTGTAGAAAGATGGTTTTTGCTTGCTTTCATTTAACCAAAGACACAGCTCTACAGACTTCATAAGGAACAGCATTCCAAAAAGAGGTACTACCATTGAGAAGATCTTCCTTCTACGGACGGATGTCAAAATTCAAGAGCTAAGGTCCTCTGTCTTTTAATAACATGTACAGTGTATAGATTTTTCTTCAACAAATATTATTACAGTATATATATGTCTTGATTCCACAACCACAAATGGTTTGGCTCCACCCTTACTACTTCTGCTAAGTTTCTTACTTCTCCCTACTATTGCTGCCATAGGTGGCAAATAGGGTTGCCACATCTCAAGGCCTGGCCCTTGAATCTCCATTCTTTGTAGGTCATCTCCAGTTTGCTACAGATTGAAAGGATTAGCTGATTTGTTGTTGCAACATGTAAAGATTCCCGGGGGTGGGGGGAGAGGTGTCTATATATTTACTAAATTAACTTCCTCCTTCCCTCCCAGTTGTTGTGGAGCCAGGGCCCACCCTCCACTTTGCTCTGCATTTACTTCTAGCTTGAAGCAAGTAGGCTAGATAAAATGTTCCTAAGTAGGTGAGAAGGTAAAATTTCATTTTACCTTGATCTGGGAAGAACCTCTTCAGCTAAGATTTTTTTTTAAATTTTCAAACAGGAAAATATGTTTGGTATATATGTATTTGAATGACAAGCTGTTAACAACTCTTGTTGGTACTTAACTCATAACACTTATTGCCATCAGCAGGAGTCATCCCTAAGCCTCAGGTTCAGGTCTGGCAACGTCAAGGCCTTGGATGATCCTGAACTGGCCACTCTAGATGAAGTGTAACTAACCTATTATCTGGCACAGACGGACACTTGTTACCCAAATTGTGTGGGGTCTGTGGGGACCCTCTAATGTTCTAATATTATATTGGGGAATTAAATTAACTCAACTTGACATGCAAGAGGCCAGACAACAGCAGGATCTTTTAACCTATGTATACTGGTAGTAACAGAGGAGACTCTAAGCCAGAAGGTGCAATTAAATTATCTTTATTGGAAATTAATATCAACAGCATTCATGCAAACACTCAGGCTTCAGACACTCAAACAAGGATATCAAAGATAGTTGGAGGTATTTGGATAGAGGAACAGAGTAAGGGGATGGTGGGTTATACTATACCAATCCTGCAGAGCTGCGATCACGAAATACACTAACAGCGAGGGGGTCCAAAAGATGTAGGCTTGCCATTAGTCTCAGAAAACCAGGAAAATCCCAGATTGAAGGCACTGAAAATTGTCCCATCCGGCTGGACTGCATGAAGCACCAGATCCCAGATTCTTTTGCTGATGGCAGCAGCCATCAGCAAAACTACATGAGAAGTCTGATACTGCAGGCAGCAGGCTCTGGGTCATGTGGTATTATTATGCACAGGCATGCTAGACCCAGAGCCCAGAAGGTGGGAGAGTGCAGAGAGAGTGCAAGAGAGCAAAGGAAAGAAGGCCAGCAGCAGAGAGTTGTGTGGTGAGTTTGGCCTCCTAGGCAACCACCTCCATCCGCTGCAAGCAGAGTCAAACAAGCCATCTTGGTCACGTGCATGCAAAGCCTCTGAAAAGGAGAAGAGAGTCATCCTCCCCCTCCCCAGTCCCAGTGGCAGCAGCAGCAGGAAGGCTTCTGTGGGGGAGGGGGAGCCATCCTCCCCCCTCCATTCAAAATGTGGATTTTTTGTCTTGTTTTTTGGTCAATACTCCACCCAATCCAGTCTTGTATACTTTTGTCCCAGTTTTGTGGCAGAAAATTATGGTGACTTGTCATGCCCCATGAGTTTGATGAGGGTATGGAATCAGGGGAGGAGGAGGACATGGCAGGGAATGGCCCTAGGACCCCTGGCACAGGTTTATCTACACCTGTGCCTGCAGGGAACCCTGCCAACCTGGAGGCTCAAGCAGAGGAAGAGCCTGGTCTGAGTGGGTTGGCATCAGTCCCAGCAGAGAATCCTGCCTGCTCAGATAAGGAAGGAAAAGAAGAGAGGGACTTACCTCCACCATCATACACCCAGCAGTGAACTCATAAGGAAGCTCGAAGGAAATCTCTGAGACTTTATGAGAAAAACCTGCTCATCAAGAAGCACCTGACAGAGCCTTGATTGCTATATATATGCTTGGGAAGCGATGGAGGCTTTGTCAGAGATCAACTGATCTTCCTGGAGAAAGCTTCCTGCTGACTTCGTTCCCTTGATCCTTGCTGCCTTGATCTGTGCCTTGACCTCGGACTGTTTCTGATTACTCTGCTGCCCTGACTCATGCCTTGATCTCAGATTGTTCCTGATTACTTTGCTGCCTGTTTCTTACTGACTCACGGGGTTGTTTAGACCCACGCTGCTTGCCATAAGCCCTTGACTTTCTGGACTGTGTTACTGACTAAAATCTGTGCTTGACTGTGTTTGCATTCTGGTGTGCTCATTAACAGCTGGCCACCTTCCCAGACTTTGCTGGCAAAGCACTTTCTCAGACACAACCCTAGGAAGACAGGATGGCTACACAGTCTGACGTCAAGTCAAGAGGAAGATTAACTGCGTGCGCTTTGGTGGTGTTTTAGAGTGTTATTTATGTTAAATAATTCCCCTGAAGGGATAGGATATTTGAGTGGAATAAAATGTTTCTCAGAGTACCCAGGGTTAGACAAAGGGTGTTCTGGAAGAGTTAATAATCATTAATGGGTATTGTATATGGAATTGAATAGGAGCAGGGAAGGTCTTTTGTTGGAAGGGGATGTGGGAAGGAAGGACCCAATTTACAAGCATCAAGGACTCTGCTGTCATTGAGTGGATTATTGAATGACTTACTTCCAGGTGTTAAGTTCTGACCTTGGTATTTGGTTTTGGGGGACTTTCCAAAGGCCACTCCCTTGGTTACACATGACTCTAACCTTGGTATCAGGGGATCCCTGGTTTACTTGCTAACCACGTGAATGGCCACATTAAGCCAAATTATTAAATATGACCAATTATTTGATATTCCAAGATGGGGGCTATCAGAGTAGGTAACACACTAACTTGAAGATTTTTGTGTTTAGGGAGTATCATGGAGGAGAAGACACTCCCTTAACTAAACTGCATAACCACATAACAGGGAGGACAGGTTGAGGTGGGAAGCTCAATCAAAATTTCTTGTCTGTGCCTACATTTGGCATCTATAGCACTAACATCTTCACTACACAAGGTATCTGAGCCACCGTGGGTCCTATCCTGTGGGAAGGGAAGGATATAAATAAAATAAAATCAGTATTTCCTTAAATAGTTTTTCCTTCATACTTTTCAGAAGCACCACCCCCGCTTCCTCCTCTCCTTCCTCTGGTTACCATTTTACACAAGACCCTAGGCTCCAGAAAGATGCAGCATATTGGGTGAACCCTTTGTTTTGTTCCAGAAAAGAAATAGTGGTTTATTTCTTGTTTTAACGTTCTCATCACATTTGTGGCTGCCACCAGCATTTTTCATTTAGCCACTGAGCTATGTTAAAGTGACTATACACAAATAAAAAGAAACTTGTCAGGTTGTTTTAATACTGGTTAAGTTGGAGGGATAGCTGAGCTGGTAGACCTGCAGCAATCCAATCCACACTTACACAGATTCTCATTGAACTCCGTGGGTTTTACATCTGAGTTATCCCTGCTTGGCTATGAAAACACTCTGGATGACCTTGGACAAGTCACAGAAAACCTGTGATTTGGTTCGCCTTAAAGTTGCCATAAGTCAGAAATGACTTGAAGGCACACAACCACAAAGCATGAATAGAACTGCTAATTATGAACTTAAAGTATCTGGCTCTTAAATATCCCTGGAAGTAGTCTAGGCCATCTCCTTTCTCAAAAGAAGATGAATGTGTTCCTACTTCATTTCTATCCCTGTCTTGGCTCTTTATTGCTTTGGTTCAGTCTCTATTGAGGACCTTTACAATTAGTGTATGTGTGTGTGTTTGCAGTGGTAAGTGGCTAACAGCAATAAATATGTTAGACTAGCAAATGTGTAAATGAGCAAAGACCATCTTATTTCAGGGCTGGCTTTTAAAATTACTTTAAAAAAACACTCCTGGTTTTTAAAATGTATTTCTCTCTCTCTCTCTCTCTCTCTCTCTCTCTCTCTCTCTCTCTCTCTCTCTCTTTTTTTTTTTTTTAAATATATGATGGGGTTACTATTTTCCAAGCTTCTTACTGGCACAAGGACTGTTTGAATGTAAACCTCTTAACTTTAACATTGTTAGACCAGTATCCAGTGTCCGTTGCTTCTTTTTAATCACTTTATTTTATAGTTCAAGAAATGCCATTCAGAAACAAATCTTTCAATTAAGGTAAGTTCAACAAAAACAACATGCTTTAAAAGAGCACTTTTAAAAGAACAATCCTTATTTAAGCTATTTGCTAGTTGATATATAAGGTTTTAATTTTTAAAAGAAAAAACACCCTGGTTTAAATAAAAAAAAGTTTTTTTAAAAAAACTTTCCCCCTCCCCCTCCCCTCCCGTGTTTTATTTACTTATTTCTGGTTGATTTGCAGAACAACAGCAACACAATTCCCTAATATCTGTTTCCTGGGCTGAAATGGTGGGAAATGCTGGGCAGATAAATGGAAGTACAGTAGGAACCACGTATCTGCGAGGGTTCAGTTTCTGGACTTACCGCAGTTACCAAAAACCGTGGATAACAGCAAACACCATTTGAAAATAATGGGACTTCCAGTTTAAAATAGCATAGAGTTGCCTTGGAGGACCTAGAAAATTACTAGAGAGGACACATTTTCTAGTAAGACTCTATGGTTATGTGTGCTGTTTTGTGTCCTGTGGATAATTGAAACAGCAGATATTGGTTCCTTGGATATGGGGGTCCTACTGTGCTGTACTTCTTCATATTGTGACATCTTAAACACTTATGCTTTTTATGCTTACACTTATGCATTTTCAGAGGAGAGTTTTTCTGGTGGGAATGACATTCTCTGATGGTAGTGAAGAAAACTGTTTCTCTACCATCGTTGTATCCACATTGTCACCTCCCAGATTTTTTATGACTGGGCTTAATTGGGGGTTGGACTAGATGGCCCTGTGGTCTCTTCCAACTCTGTGATTCTATGATTCTATAAGGGAATCTTGTAGCACCTTTGAGATGGAGAAAAATAAATTTCTAGCATAGGTTTTTGTGGATGCATGATTTTGTTAAAATTGATGGCCACCAATTTCATTAGCTTTAGAAGGAGATGAGACAGATTGGAAGGATAAAGCTATCAATGGTTTCTAGTCATCATGGCTAAGGGCTGGGGAGGCCTCCACGGGGCCTTTGGAGACCCTCCGGAGGCCGCGCGAAGGCCTTGTAAGGGAGGGGGGAGGGCCGGGAAGGCCGCTGGGGGGGCCTCCGGGGGGGCTTGCGAGGCCCCGCGAAGGCCTTGGGGAGCACCGGGGAGGCCTCTGCTGGGCCCTGCGAGGCCCCGCAAAGGCCTTGGGAGGGAGCAGGGAGGGCTGGGAAGGCCTCCGTGTGGCCCCCGGAGGCCCCGCGAAGGCCTTGGGAGGGAGGGGGGAGGGCCGGGGAGGCCTTCATGGGGCCCCCGGAGACACTCCGGAGGCCCCATGAAGGCCTGGGGAGGGCTGGGGAGGCGATCATTGGGTCTCTGGAGAAGCTCCGGAGGCCCCATGAAGGCCTGGAGAGGGGGAGGGGAGGCGATCCTGGGGCCTCCGGAGATGCTCCGGAGGCCCCATGAAGGCCTGGGGAAGGGGTGGGGAGGGCTGGGGAGACGATCCTGGGGCCTCTGGAGACGCTCCGGAGTCCCCATGAAGGCCTGGGGAGGGAGTGGGGAGGGCCGGGGAGGCTTTCAAGGGACCTCCGGAGACGCTCTGGAGGCCCCATGAAGGCCTGGGGAGGGAGGGGGAGGCGGGGGAAAGCGACTATAGGGCCTCCGGAGACCCTGTGGTCGCTTTGGTGGGGGAGGGGGAGGGCAATTGTTATTCGCGGATTTTTCACATTCGCGGGGGTCTGGGGAACCTAACCCCCACGAATGTGAAGGGATTACTGTATATCCTTCTCAGCAGCAGAGGCAATGTATGTCTCAATACCAGTTCACAGGGAGCAACAGTGGGGAAAGGACTCTTCTGCTTTTAGGCTTCCCTAGCATCCAGTTGGTCAGAACAGGATGCTAGGTCATGGATTATGAAGTCTCATACCCTCCAGCTGTCCCAGTTTAGCAAGGACAGTCCTGGTTAATTCTCTGTTGGCCTATTTCCTCAGCTACTTTTAAAATGTCCCGGTTTCTCTTCCTCCTACTTTCCTCTTTCATCCGCAGCTTACTTCAGTTGTTGCAAACTGAGCTTAAGTGAAAAAGTAGTTTCCACTCTGTTAACTCAGCCGGAAGGATATGAAGGGGGCAGATTTTTGCCCTTTCCAGTAGGCTTATTTGCCCCCACCCACCTTTTTTTCAGGCTTTCCTGAACTCAGTACATAAATTCCAGATTTGCCCTGCTTAAAAATAGTAGTTTTGTGTGTTGTGCAATAATAACTTTATTTTCTCTTGTTGCCTGGACACACCCTTTTGACCACACTTCAAAGTTGCTCAGCCACAGGTGCCTCAGTTTTTATCTATGAAATGTTGGGTGCATGTGAAGTCTTCTTATTTTCTAAATATGGTGATTTGCTAGCCTAGGAGTTCAATATAGAGGAAGCTTCACATATGTATTGATGCATAGGTAAATGGTGGTTTTGCTGTCCTATTTAAACTGATGCCACAGTATTTAAGCTGTACTTTGTGGTACAGTATTTTTCCTCTTATCATGTGTCATTTTAATATGTAGATTCTTTCAGATTCTGCCTGGCTTTCCAGTAAGGTTCCAAGGTCTTTGCCCACAGACATAATCTAGATCAGTGCTATACAAAGTGGTGGTTTGTGGACTGGTGTCAGTCTGTGAGCTGTTGGCTGCCAGTCTGCAGCAAGTTTCCAGGAAAGAAAGAAACAGTTGTAGCCAATGGGCACAAATATGGTGCCAGTCCCTGGCACATTGGGACAAAAACCCTGCTTGTCCACGACATCAAATAATTTAAACAGTGCTGTTCTAGACCAGTGTTTTCCAGGCTAATGAAGAGGGGAACAAACAATTCCACCCCATCCCCCTGCCCAGTGTGCCCACATTTGTCCTTGCCGGTTCATATTTATGCACATTGGCTACTACTGTTTCTTTCTTTCCTGGGAACTCTTGGCAGACTGCAGCCAATAACTTGCAGATTGGCACTGGTCCTGGGACCACCATTTTGAGTAGCACTAATCTAGACCATTAAGCATGTATGCAGCAATTCTGGTATATTCCAAACTGTTGTTCCACTGGTTCTCTCTGTCTTATACCTCCCACTCCTTTCTTGCCTGTTGTATTGTAAAGTTGTGATTCCTTCTGTCCACAGCACAGCAAGCAAGGGGGAAAAGGATATTGTTGTTGTGTGCCTTCAAGTCGATTCTGTCCTAGGATGAATCTATGATAGAGGTTTCTTGGTAAGATTTATTCGAGAATGTTTGCCACTGTCTTCCCCTTGGGCTGAGTGAGTGTGACTTGCCCAACAACATGCTGTGGGTTTCTGTGGCTGAGGGGGGCTGAGGAGGGGCTGAGGGGTTTCCCAGAGTCTTAGCCCAGTGCTCAAAGCACTGCACCACACTGGCCGTCAGGAAGAAGACAGGCAAAGGGATTTGTGAAAGAAGAAAGTGGGAGATGCAGTAGCTGTATCCAGCACTGTCTAGGCAGGAACCTGGCAACCCTACATTTTCAAATGTTAATGGATGCCATGTAGGGTGAATAAATACCTTGTGGACCTGAATTGTGACAAGTGAAGCAAGCTAAGTATGCATTAAACCTGGTTTTGTTACATATTATTGAGTTCAGTCCCTACTGAATCCACAAATGGAAGTTTTGTGAGGAGAAACATGAGGTGTAGGTTGGGATTGTCCAGTGACAAGATGGGGAATCACCTTGTGCTTCCTGTGCATTTAACTGCAGCTTGATATGCAGAAACCAGCAGCAGAGACTTTCACAGCATGCAAATAAACAGTGGTGTAGTGGAGCCAGGGCTTGCAGGTCAAAGCACTGGGGGTTTCTATATTAGCAATCATCTGCTACCTATCCCAAGCTTCCCTGTTCTCTGCTGCAGTTCAAAAAGTAGCTGGAGATGGCAGGATGGATGTTCTTGAAAAATATATTGCTATGAACTATATCTGTTATGCAGAGTGTTCTCCTGTTGCTTGAATGAAGAACAAAGACCTATTAGCTTGTTTAAAAATACCTGCTTCTGGTCAAACTAAAAACTACCGGAAGTAGTTGGCTGGTATGGAATTTTAAAAACAAACAAACAGCTACCTGCATTTTGGGACTTTTGCCCTGCTGGCATGACTGTGGGGACTATCATGATAAACATCTGCAAGTGAAGATTTACCACTAAACTACAGAAGATAAGTGTTATCAGTTGCTAGTATCTGCAGACAGTGCAAACTTAAATGCACAGTTACAGCTGAAAAGATGAATCCCCTAGATGTTGCTTGGCGGCATAGCCCCATTACACCTTTCTGACACAGGAAGCAAAAACGTGTTGAGAGTTTTCTGTTGTTCATGTGGATCGAGCTAAGTGATTTAGAAATAGACTTCTCATAGGGTGAGGGTGGGGGCGAGGTTTTCTCCCTGCATGCTGGAAAACACTTTACTTTATTTAATTTGTATAAAAGTTTTTAATGTCAGAGGGACCTTGCCTGAAAACATTTATCAGCTTCATTAAGAATGCCTGACAAGTGCTGTCTCTCTCTGTGTGTGTGTGTATGTGTGTGTGTGTAAAAGTTTCAATTATAGCTGTGTGTTTTTTTATTGGGGTATATGAAACATAATTATCTTGTGGGTATTTTGAAATTGTGGGCTTTGGGGGCAGGAACAAGTCTTTTGTAAATTTAAACTTGTCTTTGTCGCAATATGTTAACATAAACCATCTGGTTGATTTCTAAGCTATACAGTAATTTGTGCTGCAGGGCACTTGATTTGTCTGGAGATGAGTTACATTGGAAATGAATTAACTTTACCTTGACTATAATGTCTAACATTGACATTAACTTGTCAATTGCTGACCGGTTGAAGTGTTCATGTAATTAGAACAAAAACAGTTGTACTTCATTTATTCACAGTAACTAGAGTTCAAGGAGACAATTTGGAAAGCACACAGTTCATGGACAACTTGGCCCTGTGTATGTTTACACAGAAGTAAAGTCAAATTCAGTAGGACTTAGTCTCAGGTAAGAAAGCATAAGATGAGAGTATTTGGCTATTTTGTAGGTCCCATTGCACTGGAAATAAGCTCAATTGGCTAAAACAGAACTGCTAGTCACAACCAGGGAGCATTAGAATTTTGAATCATTAGAATTTACAGAGGTGTTGGCTTGCCATTGTGCACTAATGCAGTGGATCTACCATAGCTGGAACTATCAGTTTGATTTTGTTGTTATTATGTGCCTTTAAATTGTTTCCGATTTATAGTGACTATAAGGCAAACCCATTACAAGATTTGTAGAGCAAGATTTGTTCAGAGGGATTGATTTAGGGCATTAAAATCCATAAAATGGAATTGATAGTCTTCTACTGATCAGAAGGCTTGGATAACCAGGGACCTACATGTTGTATTTGATCCCTCTAAAGTGCTATTTGTTTGGTTGCGCATATATATCTGACAGAAGTCACTCTTTCTTTTTACATTTTTCCTCTTCTGTTCTTTCTTTTACTATAGCAATAGCAGCACTTTTCCTATGCAGACCACATCATAGAGTTGAATTCTCACATTCTTTGATTGTGCTTTCTTGCCTGTGGAGCTAAGCAATTTAATTCTGTTGCTGCACCCTGACTCTTCCTAAAATAGATAGCTTTCAGCCAGGTAATATTTATTCAAAACTGGAGCTGGCTCTGCTGGTCTTCCCCTTCCCGATGCAAATCTCTTATCCAGTTTTTGTCTGAGGTGGGGCAGCTGGGAACTGATGTATACAGATAATGTTTTACTGGGGACCAAGATGTAGTCCCATTACCACCAGTCCTGCCAGAATTGTGACCCTCTGGTTATTAGATAGCCTAGTACCTTCTTAGAATCCTGGGTAAACAGGGATGTGAAGCATGACGTTTCATTCTCCTTTATCCAGACTTTCCAGAAGATACACTGTTCTTTCTAGAGACACAGTTGGTCAAATGCTAATCTAATGTTGTATCCATATAGAAGGGACTGATCATGCTTATGAATCTCACAAGTGCTCTTTCTTTCATCGGCATCTTGCAGCAGGGAATCCATCTGGGGCAAGTAGAAAGAAAATGTATGTCTTTGTTCTTCTGTCATCCTGTCCTCACCCTACATCACCATGTGGATATGTCATATTTGTCCTTTGAAGAATAAGGCATATAGGTGATGTTCACAATTTCTTTGTTATGTGTCCAACTTTTGACGTAGCCAGCAAGAACCCAAAGGGACAAGAGTGAGTAAAAGAACTAACAATGGGGAAAGGATGAATGGAAGCACTCTTCAAAATCAGACTAAAATCCTAGGTCTGCCATTGCAGGCAAATGGTTTAGTTTCAGTGTTGGTTGCAATGAGCCCAATGGCACTTAGTGAAAATTCAAAGACATTAGAGCCTGTAACCTTACATGGAATCATAAAATTAAGTTTGTTGACATAGTAAAGCAAGGACAATACTGGCAGCAGTGTCACAGATATATTCTGTAAACTGTGATTCCTGAAAGCCCCCCCCCTTTTTTTAAAAAAAGACCCTTTTCCTGCTACTATGGCTGCTATGTCACCCAATTCAAGGGTTGCTGAAAGCTAGCCTGAAAATCCCATTGTGCCACACTTGGGGGGGAAGTCTTACAAAGCTGCTGGGCCATTCATGCCTCTTTCCTAGGTAGAGTGCGGAGCCTGCCTCTTGCATAAATGAAAGGGGCATGGATGTGCAGTGCTGTTCTCATGCACATAAAGCCCTGTGTGGGCACAGTGCATGAAGGTGTGAATGCCATATGCATGTCCCTCATTGTCATTACACATGTGTGCCATGCACGTGTTGCCCAATCCAGGCACACCATGCCTTTGCAGATAGGCTGGACCTGCCTAACGCGAGCCGAACGAACAAAACATTCACGTCAGGTCTTGTGCGTGGGGCTCGACGCGAGGCAAGCACAGCAATAGCCTAGGGGTTGTGAGTGGCCACCAGGACTGTGAGGGAGGGAGCCCATTCCCACCAGGTCCTTTTCCCACTTGAGGGTGCCCCTGGGGCCATATGGGGCTTCAGTCAGAGCATCACTTGGAGGGCGATTCCTTGGCATCTGTGAAGGAAAAACAGCATAAAGAGAAAGGAGAAAATAGAAGGGAATTATAAAATATAGTAGTGGCGGAGAGGGGCAGCATTTTAAAAAGGTGTAGTAAATAAAAGAAATGGAAAGGCATTAACGATGACTTGGCTCAAGAAAGCTCAGATTTGATATAGGCATGGGATTCATTCTCATTCATTCTCAGGGAAGGAGCCATCATGTGGAAGGGGATGTGAGAACACTATTAGAAAAGAGCAAAGTATGAGAGACTGCTGTTCTAAAACTCAGATTTAGTTTTCCCAGAATCATTAATCACACTGGAAAATTTTAGCATGCTGCCAAGTTTCTAAACATTAGGATAATGACAGAGGGGAGAATTTTTGCAAGTCCCATGCTGAAGGAGAAGTTGCACCTGCTTAGTTTTTCTCTTGTAGGCAAAGCCCATTGGAAGCACAGAAGTGCAGGGTTAGTTTGGCAAGTCCAGCAGGTCCCCCTTTCTTCTCCTCCTACCACTTTCAAGGGACAGTCTTTGGTCGCAGCAGAAGCTCCTCATCTTTGGGGTGTTGTGTTCAGCCATCTATAAGCCCCCTCATCTGGGCAGCCTCCACTGAACCCCTCCCAGCACCCTCCCTCCACCCCAGCGCTGCTGAGCCCCATACCCTGGGAATGCCTCACCTGGCTCCTGTGACACGTTGGCAGCTCCAGGTGAGCGACTCACCTTCCCAGCCGAGCGAGTGGAAAATGAGGGTGATGCTGGCCCTGCGGTGGCTTTTATAGGCCTGATAAAAATAGCTCTGGCTTGGCAGGCAGCAAGGGGGGCCAGGGCGTTGGGGGCTGCGGGGACGATGAGCCGGAGGGCTGGGTTGTCACCAAGAGTGCCGTCTCCCCTGCACACCTGTCATGGGCTCTGCATTTACTCAGGGCAAATATTGACACAGCAGGGCAGGAAGGCAAGCCGGGTACGGGGAAGGGGGAGGGGGACGTTGGTAGCCCCCCAGATTAGCACCAGAGCCTTTGCTAATGGGGTTGATTAGAGCCAGCAGCCTGGGCAACTCACTCCACAAAGAGCCGAGGGGGGAGGGAAGGAAGAGATGCTCATTAAACCTTCCCTGGAACAACACCAGCTGTCGTTTTCCGCCCACCTGCCTCTCTCACTTCGCTGCCCCAGGCCTGGCAGAGTGGAGAGGGAAGGGAGGACAGGGCAGGTGTAGGGTGCTGTGGCCAGCGGCGGGGAGAGGCAAGGGAGAGGGGATGGGCATGGCCAAGGGAGGGGAGAGGCGTAAAACAGCCACATCCTGTTTCAGGAAGGTGCCAAGGAGAAACAGGTTTGCGTGTGCAGGTTTGGCAGAGGAGAAGACCCGAAGGGAGAGTGTGTCCTTTGCCATACCGATGGCTGTGGGCACCGCAAAACAAGTGAGAGCAGTGCAGTGGGTTGTGGGTTGTCCGTTTGTGCCAGGGAGAGGTGGACAAGTTGAAAGCATGGCTAAGAAAGAGTGGCACCTAGACACACACACCCTCTCTGCACCATTGAGAAGGGCACTGGTAGAGAAAGTCAGATTGAATGTGACTCAGCAAGGTAACACTACAGTACAAACACAGGTACACCATTTGGAGATACTTTAGCAAGAGAACTGTACATGACAAACAGGAGCTTGGGGAAAATGACTCCATCATCTTGGGACTAATCCAGCACTCATATTAATCATTCACCTAGTCTGTTTAATGATTTACAGTGTTCATCGCCATTAACTTTTGAAGAACATTGTGGCATACTCTTCCCATTTTACAGAAGTAGCACTGAGGCTGTGAGAACAGGGTCTACCCATTGGGCTGGATCAGGATTCTGCCTTACCTGGGCAGAAGGGTTCTGCTCATGGAAGGTGCTTCTGTCCAACTGTGGGGGGGACTACCCCATGCTCACCTCATTCCACAAGTTCCCCCAGCTTTGTGTAAAATTTTCAAAGACTGGACAGGTTTTCCACAGGGAAGAATGTGTGAGGAAATCCACTTCCACCAGCTCACTTGGATGCCCCTAGATTTAAATCCAACACAGTGAATCCAAATTTTAGGTAGGACATTAACTCTTAGTATATATCCAGAATCAGTCTTTTATACAGGTTGTCTTCCTTCAGGATTCCTCTGGCTTTGGTCTTCTATAAGCCTGAGAGATGTGTTCGTAAAGTGGCAACAGATGGCATATTCATGCTACTACTTTAGTATCTGTCATCCTCTTCTTGTTTCATGGATCGACAAGGCCACTGACAGAGCTATGATTAAAGCTAGTGGTATAAAAAGAGAGTAGATTGTATAACAGGTGGGCAAGTGTGGCTCTCTAGATGTTGTTGGACTGCAATTCCCAAAAGCCTTAGCCAGCATAGTCTTGAGGATGCTAGGAGTTGACACTGTTCCTCTGGCAGGCCACAGATACAGACCCTTGTATATTGACAGCAAAAAAATGCAATGAGAATAAAATTTCTATTAAGCATTTGTGTCTGCCTGTTACTAGGAAGAGGGTAGCGTTCTCCTAAGTTAAGACTACAGTCTTTCACACACTCCTGAGGGAATACAGTGATACCACTCTGTAAACATTGTTGTACTATAACACAGTCTTGTGCGCTCTCTCTCTCTCTCTCTCTCTCTCTCTCTCTCTCTGGCTTTTATTTGCAAACGAAGATTCAGGAAGGACTCATCCTGCGCTTTCTGCAAGTGCCCTGATGACTAAAAAGGCCAATCCGAGATAAACAAGTCCAGTTGCAGAAAGCATAGCAGAAGGTCTCCTTGGATGATGTTTCTGGGTTGTGATCCTTTCTGCATTGTTGTTTCTCTTCAAGACTTGTTCGGCGTAAGTTCTCAAATAAGGCTGCAGCATTGTGGATAGTGCGTCTCCATGCCTCCCGATGTGAGGCCAGGGCAATCTTGTGCTATAATGCAGATTTATATGGCAAACTAGGATGATTAAATCTGGTGTCTGTATGTGTATTTTGTGCTTTAGTAAAGCTGGCTTTTTGCAAAAAAAAAAAAAAGAAGAAGAAGAAGAAGAAGAAGAAGAAGAAGGAGGAGGAAAGCAAGAAAGCAAGCAAGCAAGCAAGCAAGAAAGAAAGAAAGAAAACTGAGGGCTCCATAAAAGCCTACTGTGAATAGATGTTGAGCATCTTGTGGCAGAAAACCCATGTTGTCTAACGCCTCGCTGGACAGAAGTAGATATTAACCGAAAGGTTGCCATAAATGGTTGGCACAACTTGTCTTGCCCTCTCCTTCCTCCTGCAATATGTGAGGTCTGTATATTAATGAAGTTGTCATGTGTACCCACCACCGCCCAGTTGATCCACGTTATGGCAGCATGGATGTGGAGCTGGTGGCCTTTAGAACAAACAAGGCTTGGGCAGCTTTGGTCTGTCAAATGATGTTGGCCTGCAACTCCCAGCAACTCTAGTCAGCACTGTCTGTGTCAGTAATCTTGGGTGTTGCAATCCAACATTTTCTGAAGTGCCACAGCTGACCACCCCTGCTTTAGAGACCTGTGTTTGGGTAGTTTCAACATCTGTCCTTGTACCATGCAAACAGGGCTTTTTGGAAAATTTTGGCATTGTTACATTGGATGTATACACAGTTTAGTGTGACATGTCAGAAACGAAATAGAAATGTCCATATGCCCACCGTTATCATTCCTAATTGATTATTTATTTCATAAATAAAAGGTTTCCATCTTTGTTATAAGTCCTGTGAGAATTAGCATTTGTGACAACCAAAGAATATCAAGGATGAAAGTGGATTGTTGCCAGAGGTACCTGTAGGTTTAGCAGGAAGGAAAGCAAAGTAGATGTGTATGTCTCTCTGTGTGTATGTAAAAGCGCAGAACGATAAGCAGAACTACAGGTGGTTACCTTGTAGCTGGATTTTGTCCTTTGTTTCAGGTTGACTTGACATGGCAGTAATAGGAGAACAATGGAAAATTTTGTTGCACTTATAATGTGTATCATATTTTACAATCTTAATTGATTTCATGACAAAGACTTCACTATTGTTCCCCTTTGACAGATGAGAAGTTGAGGATGAAGAAACCGTGATATGCCTGAGACCACCCAGTGTTGATATATTTCAGACATTTTCTAATTGTGTCTTGGGATCACATCAGTTTCACTCCTCCTGAGGTGGTTTTGTTTTGTGTGTGTGATTTTGGTGTGCAGTATGATTAGGAACTTTAGTAATATTTGCATTTAAATTGATTTTTTAAAAAAACTTTAAAATACTGTAAAAAATATGAAATGAATTATATATCCAGTATACAACACTGGTATAAAAATATCAGAACACATAAAGCCTTAATGTTCACATGATAGAAAAAAAGTACAATAAGCCATCCATATCCATGGATTCTGCATCCAATGGATTCAATTGTCCACAGTTTGAAAGTATTCAGGGAAAAAAAATAATTCCAAAGGTAAACCTTGACTTTGTCACTTTATATAAGAGACACCATTTTACTATGCCGTTGTATATAATGGGATTTGAGCAGCCACAGAATTTGGCATCCATGGGGGTCCCAGAACCAAACCCCAGCAGATATCAAGGGCCCACTGTAAAAAATATACTTTGTATTGTGTTTTTGTTGGAAACACCATGAGTAATACAGCGTATCCCAACAGCCTTAAAAATGTATCCCCTTTCCCTGTCTATTTAGAAAAAGTTGGTATGTCTCAGTTATGCAACATGAGATAGCGGAGTTTTCAAAAATGTGCTTCTTAAAGTAGCTCAAACACTTTCCAGTGTGATCTCCCATCTTAGTTTTCCAATTATCTTCTTTATTCAACGGCTTATGGCAAGGAAACCCTGGAATGACACCCTGTTCTGGAAGCCCATGCTAGACCCTGCTGTGTCAATTGCTGAAGGGGAAGCATCATGGTAAGTCTGCACAAAGCAGCCTCCTGCCAGCTGATCCTGTTTGCTGTCATTGTTCTTTCTCACATTTCTTCCAGCCTCACAATGGAGAGATTCAGCAGGTGTTAAATGTTTAACAAGCCTCAGGATCACACCTGGCCCAAAGAATCCCCCCACTCCTTTTTATGGCTGTCATGTAAATGGTGGGCAACAGTAGCTTATAGAGGAAGCTACTGTTGGTGGGGGAAATGAGGGTTCATTTAAAGTGAACTTCCACTGATACAATTCCTGTTCCAAATCAAATAAGCCTTTAGGTCTGAGGATTAGTAAGGGAAACCCAGTGCACCAATGCTAAGGTAGTCAGTTAATTAGTTTTTAAAAACTGGCGGGTGTTGTTGTTACCATGTTGGTCCTCCAGAAAGAGACAGGTTAGTTAGTTGGGGAGGGGGAATAGATCGGTTGGTTCCATGGACATTGTGCATGATAAACACACAGTATTGCTGCCAAGTGAAATAGGGGTAAGGCTTGTGCCCCTTTAATGGTTGTGTAGAAGAGGGAATTTCAGCAAATGTTATTCATCATGCAAGCAAAAAATAAAAATAAATAAATAAATAAATAAAATGGGGGGGGGGGGCTGCTTCTGTCCCATATTTCATTTGGCAACCCTAACACACAATCTTACTAATTCCAATAGAGTTTACTTTGGTAGAACTATATTTAGCATTGTGGCCCCAGTTCTCTTTCACTTACATATTATGGTTGTTGCTGCAGTGTTGCATTTGGCAGAAGGGAAACTTGCAGATACTGTTTAGTGGTGGAGTGCCTAGGCCCACCAGGTTTAGAGGGAGAGGGATTCATGGCATTCCCATGACTTCTGACCCTGTTTATATACAGCAGTCTTTGCATCCAATCATCTTGATCACTTAATATGGTAGGTCAAAGTCATTTAAAACTACAAATCTTGTCTTCTGAATTTTTCCTTCAGCAAAGATATTAAATCTTCAGTCTTATATACATACATTACCACAATTCTGCCTCATTGAACTGAACGAGACTTGCTTCTGATTAGACAGTTTACAGGACTGCAGTGTAAGAGACTGATAAAATGGATTGTGTGCAGTGATACATCTTGTGCTGAAGTCTTTGTTATAGTTTTCCTAGAACAAAGGTAATTTCTTACAAGTCAGATTAAGTCAATTACAATGAATGAAACTGACCATGTAAAGCAAATTAGATAGTGCTAATTAATAATAAGGACAGACTGAATTCTCATAGGAAACTGCTCTTGTTGCATCTTTGGTTGATTTCTCATCTATAGTTTCAACTCTTGTTGGGACTTTGGTCTTAAATAAATTGCTTCTTAAGCAGCATCCCAGAACATTGTCATTTAAAAATTTATGAGCAAAATGTGTTTGTGAACTCGACACTGATACTGCCATTTTGGAAATGGAGTTGTCAGTTTGGATATAAGTGTACAGTAGCTGTAATACTGTAACACTCGTAATATTCAAAATTGCTCTCTTGTCCAATATCATGGATGCTGCATTATTCCTGAACTTTCAGAGTGTATATAAATGCACAATTTTAAAATGATAGAATTATTACAACAGAGTTATCTGTGTGTTATCTAATGTCAGACTAAAGTTAAGAACATTAGCAGAATTCACAATTTGGTTTTCCTCTGTTCTTTGTTAAAAGCACAATCATGAATAGAAATAAATATTATTGTATCTTGATACAGGTGGCATTTAAGAAAGATAACAGTTCTGATTAAATAACATAAATGTATTATTTGTTGGTGGGGAAATCATCTTAAACATTTTACTTCCATCAAGAATGGCAGTGGTATAGCTCCAATATTAATTCAGATAAAACATCTGCATACTTCATCTGTAATTAATGAAGCAGGATATTAATCAGTGACCCTAACTGGTTAGACAGAGAATGTTAGGGATTGGAATATGAAAGATCATAAGCCTAGCAGCAACTTGGCCAAAAATCTGGATTTTGTCTATGGTCAGTCTTTGTGTGCACATAATCCCATTGAAGGCAGGTAGGGTATGTGTAATTCTACAGGTATTGTTCAACTGTGACTCCCATGTTCCCTATCCAGCATAGCAAAGGTCAGGGATGATGACAGAGCTTGTACAATTTCCCAGCTGGCTGAAGTATTCTGGGAGTTGTGGTCACAGGAATATCAAAGATACTGTCCAACAATAACACAAGGACACACTCTGATAAGAATATTGCTGAAGGGGGAAGCAGTTTTCCAGCAACAACAATTCAGAATCTGTGTGCTGGTAAAACCAGTTTTCCTAGCTATAGAGACCCAGACTGAAGGAAGGACAAGTGTGTCCCACAATCAAAGAGCTTTGGGGGTGGGGTCATTCCCCAGCAAAAGCTGGATGTGTGCTCCTACTTCAGTAAGATGACGTATAAGAGGCTGGAAAAGGCCATTTAAAAAGGCAACACGTGTGAAGGAAAGCGATTTTCAGTTATGCAGTTATATGGAGAAGAGTGTAGAACTGTCTCTTGATGCTGATCACTGTCACTGAGGAAGTGGGCAGCGTGTGCAACTAAATCCTAAAAAACACCCTGCTCTCATTAAGTAACCCTGTCCTTTTTGTTTGGGTAGATGGGGTAATAGCTTAGGTAGCTTGCTGAGTACCACTAAACCAGAGGTGGGCAATTTATGGCCCTCTAAATGTTGAACTGTAACTCACATCAACTCTCATCATTGATTATGCTGGCTAGAGTTGATGGCAGTTATAATCCAACAACATTTGAAGGGATACAAGTTGCTCACCTCTGCCTTCTACTCTGTGAAGTCATAAAAGTCACCAATATGTTTTAATCTCATTCTTTTTCAACACACCTCCATATTCTGATAGTTTCAGCATTTTACTGCAATATTATAGGGAAGGCAAAACCCCTCAGATTGCACATCATTGGAATACCAGAATTTTGCTGGTCACAGTGCAAGACTGCAATAGTCAGGCCTGCATTCGTGGTAGAAAAATAAGCTGGCAACAAGACAAAGAAAAATGCAGAGCACAACAGACAATTAGGTTCTCTGGATTCAAAACTGAGGATGTAATCATACCGATCTTTGTCTTCTACATAATGTTAAAAAAAAAAAAAAGAGTTATTAGGTTTCATAAAATCTCATGATTCCCCAGTAGACAACTATGTAGCTAAAAGTAAGAAACTGATCTAGAGTTAATTTAGTATGTACTGATATTTATGTAATATGTTCATACATTTAAACCAGACCTTTCTTCATACAGGAGTGGGTTGTTTCCTTTTTTCTGTACATTTGAACAGAAGTCTTTTCAAAGTCCTGTGCTTTTATATATTAATGGTTGTTATAGTTATGTAATATTAAAGAACCACTAGTACAAGATAGCATGTTCTTTAGGCAATAACAATAGTAATTTTTAAAAATGCAGGTGCTCCTGTAGATGGTTACAGTTAGAAAATATCTCACATAAGCCATTATATTTTTGTTTTCCAGTACCCTGGATGTAAGCAGATTGATGTCAGTTTGGTCACAGTTAGAATAGAGTTGCCACCTTTTGTCTGACAGGGCTCCTGTGCCTTTGACAACAATTAACACAGAATAGGTATGATAGAGAGGAAATCACCTGCTTATTTTTGGATGCTGTACATTTTGGGTGAAAGAGATACTGAATTACTAATGGAGAATGGCAGGTAAGAGCAATACCACAGCGAGTGTGGCAGAAGATCATAAGCACCTGAGACACACGTTTTTTGCCAGGGGTTGGGATTGTCGCATGAAGGGAGTTGGCTAGTCTGTTGCACTTATATCATAGCACAGAAAAGTTGCCAGTTGACCAGATAAAAAAAACCCAAACAAAATGGCCTACTCTTGTGCCTTTAACAGCTTCTTGATCTGTAGCAATCATTAGTTTTTTTTTTTCAAGTTAGACATATACTTTTCACCAAAATCTACAGTTGTAAGTTCCTGTTAAAGGCACAAGACCAAAGGATGGCTAAATGATGTGCACTGGAAACACTATGTTTCCCTAGGACAAGACTAGGGTTTGTTTCTTCCTAGAAAACTGCCTGATGGCAAACATCTATTCCAGGGCTTTTTACCATGGGAAGTTGTCTTTAAGGCCAAGCACCAAGTCCTGGCTGCAAACGGCACCTTGTTTTTCTCACTCAGTATTGGATTATTAAAATACAAGTGTGTTCTGTACTTCAACATCCATGGGTTGATCTCAGGAACCATGTGAGGAAGAGTAACCAAGGCAGTTATGGGGCCAAACTAGATGTGATGGTAACTGCATGAAGCTAAGGCAGCTCCTGGTGTTTAAAAAGTCCTGGAGAGGCATTAGGAACAGGATAAGGATCCTCTCCAGGAGCCATGTTTTCTGGAAGATATTAATCCGTTTAGGTCAATTGCTGTAGGTCATACAGCAATTTCCCCCCTCTTTAGCTCTCTCAGCATCCTCACATCCTCTGGCATTTGTCACCAAAATACTAAAGAGTGGCCACATGGGGAAAAAAGAAAAGGGCTCCTCTACATTTAATAGTTGGCTGGAAAAAGAATCAGTAGGTGCAGCTTCTCATGAAAGCAGTTCTTTGAAACAATTATTAAAAGTAAAGCAGCTCTGTCTCCTTTTTATGTGATCACCCTAAAATGCTACCAGGTAGTTAACAGTGTTGTTGTGATCTGAAGGTGGACAATGAGGTCCAAGATATCTAAACTACTAGAAAAGTCAAGTACTTAGGTTAAAGCCATTGTAGACCTGCCATAATAAAGTCAGCCCAAATACCTCTGTTTTAAGAGGATTGTGGATTTAAGTTGTTAAGTCACCCTTCTTAGATGGTATAATGCACTTGTGATGTGTACTTCGCTGTTGAAATTACTTCTGAAGTAAATGAGTTGACAGAGCACTGGCAGTGGGGAGAATATAGAAGTGCTTACTGTTGAAGCCAACTGCTGTTTTAAGGTGTTTGAATGCAGCCATTGTTTCAAGGACCATGCATTTACATTTCCAGTAGCCTCTGCTCCAGAAACATATACAAAATTTGTAGCTGCAAGAGATGGATTTTTGTCACCCACAAAGTACTCTAAAAGTGTGTCCAGACCACACACCATCATAAGTCACATACATTTTGTCCTTTATCAAACCAGAACAAACTTTAGAGTTTTCCCTGCTCAAATTTGGAACTCTTGAGGATTTCCTATTCTTAATAAATGTACTCAGCCATGCCTGTGCATCATCTGTACCCCAATATATTTTGATTGAAGAGATAGGAGCCTTAACCTGAGTTTGTTAGGTAGCCAGTTTAAATTTTGGCTCAAAGTAACAGGGCAGCTATGCCAAGCTGTCTATTTGTCATGCCCCGTGAGGCTGATGAGGCTATAGAGTCAGAGGAGGAGGAGATGGAAGGTAATGGCCCTAGGGACCCTGGCACAGGTTTATCTACACCTGTGCCAGCAGGGAACCCTGCCAACCAAGAGGCTCAAGCAGAGGAAGAGCCTGGTCCGAGTGGGTTGGCATCAGTTCCAGCAGAGAGTCCTGCCCACTCAGATAAGGATGAAGAAGAAGAGAGGAACTTACCTCCACCATCATATACCCAACAGCGAGCTCAAAAGAAAGCTCGAAGGAAGTCTCTGAGACTATGAGAAAAACCTGTTGGTTAAGAAACACCTGATAAAGCCTTACTTGCTTTATATATGCTGGAAGAGGCAATGGAGGCTTTCTCAGAGATCAACTGATCTTCCTGGTGAAAGCTTCCTGCTGACTTCGGTGCCTAGATTCCGGTTATCTTGACTTTTGTTACCCTGACTCGTGCTTAGACCTTGGACTGTCCCTGACTACTCTGCTGCCTGCTCCTATTGACCCACAGACTGCTTTGGACCACTCTGCCTGATTGTCGTAAGCCTCTGACCTTTTGGACTGTGTTACTGGACTAAATCTTGGACGGTGTTGGCATTCCTGTGAGCTAATTTAACAGTTGACTCCCTTCCCAGACTAGTGCCGTTTATACTTTGCTGGTGCCTAGTTGCTTTCCAGACAGATTGATCTCTGACCACTTTAAGCCAGCAAAGAAACCATGGAAGAGCTTAAAGCTCAAAACCAGCTGCTTCTCAATCAAGTAACTCAGCTGACACAGGCTGTGGCTACGTTGCAAGCCCAAGTTAATCAAGGGGCTGCACAACCACCTCCCCGTAGCACCAAATGTTTTGCTGCAATGCCAGAAAAAAATTCTGGAGGCAAAGATATGCTAGACAGCTTTCTGGCCAGCTGTAAACTACATTTTAAATTGAGGCCAGAGGACTTTCCAACTGATACTCAAAAAGTAGCCTTTCTGGTGAGCCTGCTTTCTGGCCCTGCTAACAAATGGGCTACTCCTTATTTGACCCAGGACAGTCCTCTCCTGAATAATTTGACACTTTTGTACAGGGGATGACAGTCACCTGGGGGGGATCCTGTGAAGGTGGAGATGGCAGAACATCATATGTGGACTCTGAGGCAAGGGAAAGGATCAGTGACAGAATATGCCACTGCTTTCTGGCTCATAGCCCAGAATCTGACCTGGAATGATAGTGCTCTCCTGTCACAGTATCATTTTGGGTTCTCAGATCTGGTGCTGGATGAGTTGGCCCACTCTGCACCCCTTGCCTCTCTTGAATTGCTAATTGAACAGGCCACCATGATTGATGCCCGGCTGACAGCTCGCCAACAGGCTAGGCAGGGGGCTGTACGGTGTCCTGTGGGGGCTGTGCTTGTGGCATCCCCAGCTACTTCTGCAGTTCCCTCCACTAGCTCTGCAGAAGAACCCATGCAGCTAGGAGGTGCTCGGCCCTGCCTCTTGGTAGCCGAAAAAGAGAGCAGGAGGCCATTAGGACTTTGTACTGTGGCAAAGTGGGCATTTTGCTTGCCATTGCTGAGCCAAAAAGCAGGGAGCCTCCCTGCCGAGAAATGGGTCCTCCCAGGCTTAGAAGGGTTCAGAAGCCTGCCCACCTCAGAACCCAGAAAAGACCCACTGTTGGTGGCTGCTACTACTGTGGTTGAGGACTCCCAGCTACGCCAGTGGGAGCCATGATTGACTCTGGGCCTTCCAGCAACTTCATGGACCTTGGGTTCGTGAAACAGCAGATTCCACTGCAGTTCCTGGCAGAGCCCCAGCCAGTGGAGACAATCGATGGACGTCTCCTGCAATCTGCCCCTGTGACTCACCAAACCTCTGTGTTGACCCTGGAAATCCAGGGACGTGTAGAGCAGCTCCAGTTCTATGTGGTCGCCATACTGCCTTTTGCTAGGAATGCCTGGCTGAAGCACATATCTCTTGGACCTGCCGGGAAATGCTGTTTGCTTCTGCCTACTGCCAAGACCATTGCTGGCCGGAGCAGATCCAGGCAGCTGTGACCCCAAACTCTGCAGAATCCCCAGTAGTCTTACCTGCTAAATACCTGGATCTTGCAGATGTTTTTGACAAAAAGGAAGCAGATGTACTCCCGCCACAGAGTCTATGACTGCGCCATTGACTTGGTACCTGGGGCTCCTATACCGGCGGGGCACCTCTATTAACTGTCCAAGCCTGAATTGGCAATTTTGCTGGACTTTTTAGAAAAAAATCTGAAAAAAGGTTTTATTCTGCCTTCAAAGTCTCCTGCGGGCACACCCGTGCTTTTTGTGTGCAAAAAGTGTGGTGAATTGCACTTATGTAATGACTATCAAGCCCTCAACCATATCACAATTCACAACCGGTACCCTCTGCCCCTGATTCCAGAACTCTTAGAGTTGCTCCGGCATGTCAAGGTTTTCACCAAACTGGACCTCTGGGGGGCATACAAGCTGGTGAGAATCTGGGCTGGGGATGAGTGGAAGACTGCATTCCTCACCCAGTACGGCCATTATGAGTACACAGTCATGCCTTTTGGATTCTGCAACACTCCTGCCATGTTCCAGCATTTTGTCAATGATGTTTTCAGGGACTATTTGGACCAGTTTGTCATCATTTACCTGGATGACCTTCTCATTTACTCACCCAACCAGACAGCTCATGATGCACATGTCCGAGTGGTCCTCCAGCGGCTCTGGGAGCGCTGGCTGTATGCCAAAACTGGAGAAGTGTGCCTTTGATCTGATAGCAGTGGACTTCCTGGGATACTGTATTTCTGCCAAGGGAGTGGAAATGGACTGCTCCAAGGCAGAGGCCGTGCTCTCTTGGCAACCTCCTTGGAACCAGAAGGAAGTTCAACAGTTCCTGGGCTTTGCAAACTTTTACTGGTGGTTCATACCCAAGTTCACAGCCCAGGGTGAGTCCATCGCCCAGTTGCTCCGGGCAAAGGCCCCATTCCATTGGACCTTGGCTGCACAGCAGGTGTTTCAGGAACTGAAGAAGTGGTTTATCTCAGCCCTGATCCTCCAGCATCCTGATCCTTGCATGCCCTTTGTAGCCGAAACGGATGCATCGGATGTTGCAGTGGGTGAGGTGTTGCTCCAGCCAGTTGATGGGAGGTCTGGTTTGTGGCCGTGTGCCTTCTATTCCAGGCAGCTCACTCACCCTGAATGGAACTATACCATTTGGGAAAAGGAGCTCCTGGCCATCAAGGCTGCTTTTGAGATCTGGCAACATCTGCTGGAAGAGCGGCTATCCCAGTGACAGTTGCGTTGGGCTTCGTTTTTCGAACACTTCAATTTCAAGCTGACTTACATCCCTTGTGCCCAGAACTGGCAGGCAGATGTTCTCTTGAGGAAGCCCGAGTATGCAGTAGACTCAGGGGAGGAGAAGCTGTCAACAATCCTTTGTCCGGAGCATTTTGTAGCTGCTCTGGGACCTCCCGACTTGATGGACCAAATTCAGGAACTCCAGGGCTGGGATGCCTTTGTGACTGCACATGCAGGGGAGGAGGACCCCACCCCTTTTTCCAGGCATGATGGTCTTTTGTACCACCAGGGCTGACTCTATGTGCCAGCAGGTCCTTGCAGGGAAACGGTGCTGCATTTATGACATGACAGTCAGCCAGTGGAACATTTTGGACTATACAAAATGCTGTATCTTCTCACCCAGGACTTCTGGTGGCCTTGGGTGTGCGCTGATGCCACATGTTATGTCTGGAGCTGTCCTGTGTGTCATCGTGCTAAGTATCACCTGGGTAGGCCCACAGGCTTATTGCACCCCTTGGCAACTCCTTCTGGCTCCTGGAAGGTCATTTCCATGGATTTTACTACAGACCTTCCTCTCTCTGCAGGCCACACCATTTTTGTAGTGGTGGACTTGTTTTCTAAAATGGCCCATTTTGTTCCATGCACTGGGATTCCTACAGCCAAGGAAACAGTGAGGTTATTTTTGCACGACATTTTCCAGCTCCGATGCCTTTCGGAAGGCATTGTCTTTGACAGTGGCTCGCAGTTCACAGCCTGGTTTTGGCAGAGCCTACTTCAGTTGCTGGACATTACCACTCACACGTCGTCCGTGTTTCATCCACAGACTGATAGCCAGACTGAACGCACTAACAGGATTTTGGAGCAGTACCTGCTGTGCTTTACCAATTACCAGCAGGATGATGGGGCAGAACTGCTCCCCTTGGTGGAGTTCGCTTACAACAACTCAGTACACACTTTGACTCAACAGTCTCCATTCTTTGCAACATGTGGGTTTCATCCCTGGTGGTTTCCAGCAGTTGTTCCTTCCTCCGCAGTTCCTGCAGATCAGTGGCTCTGGGAATTGCAGGCTGCACAGAACCTGTTGCAAGAACAATTGGACTTGGCTAAGGAAGCCTACAAATGGGGAGCTGATTGAAAGCACCAGGAGGGACCTCCCTTGAAGGTAGGGGATAGGGTGTGGTTCTCTACCTGTCGTCTTCCCCTTCGCTGTGCCTGTTGGATGTTGGACCACCGGTTCCTTGGGCCCTTTCCGATCATGGCTCAGATCAATCCCATTGCCTTCCGGCTCCAATGCCCTAGGACTCTGCGGGTCCACCTAGTTTTCTATCATTCCCTCTTGGTTCCAGCCACCAGGATGAGGCCTGGTGCTGGTCCTGATCCCCCACCTGCTCTAGTTCTCTTGGATGGGGAGGAGGAGTTTGAGGTGGCCTGTGTTTTGGACTTACAGCAGCGGTAGGGCTGGCACCAGTACTTGATAGATTGGGTTGGGTATGGGCCAGAGGAGCACTCCTGGAAAGATGCTGTCGATGTCCACACTCCTGCTCTGGTTCAGGAATTCCGTCAATACCTTAGGAAGCCAGGCCCTCTTCCTTCCAGGGAAGTGGATTATGGAGGGGGAATAATGTCATGCCCCTGAGCCTGATGAGGCTATAGTGTCGGGGAGGAGGAGGACATGGCAGGGAATGGCCCTAGGGACCCTGGCACAGGTTTATCTACACCTGTGCCAGCAGGGAACCCTGCCAACCTAGAGGCTCAAGCAGAGGAAGAGCCTGGTCTGAGCGGGTTGGCATCAGTCCCAGCAGAGAATCCTGCCCACTCAGATAAGGATGGAAAAGAAGAGAGGGACTTACCTCCACCATCATATACCCAACCGCGAGCTCAAAAGGAAGCTCAAAGGAAGTCTCTGAAACTTTATGAGAAAAACCTGCTCGTTAAGAAACAGCTGACAAAGCCTTAATTGCTTTATGTATGCTGGGAGAAGCGATGGAGGCTTTGTCAGATCAACTGATCTTCCTGGTTGACTTTGGTGCCTGGATTCCGGTTATCTTGACTTGTTACCCTGACTCGTGCTTAGACCTTGGACTGTCACTGACTACTCTGTTGCCTGCTCATGTTGACCCATGGATGGCTTTGGACCATGCTGCCTGATTGCCGTAAGCCTCTGACCCTTTGGATTGTGTTACTGGACTAAATCTTGGACTGTGTTTGCATTCCTGTGAGCTAATTAACAGTTGACTCCCTTCCCAGACTAGTGCTGTTTATACTTTGCTGGTACCTAGCTGCTTTCTAGACACTATTAGACACAATGGCACAAATGTAGCATTTGAAGAACAGGGATACATTAAGAAGGGGTGCAATAATGGCTTGAAAAAAGGAAGACAATTCTATATTCCCAGACATGTTTGTAGTTGTGTAATGAGGTCAAAGATTTCAGACAGAAGTAGGTTACTGAATGCTGACTGGACCAAGCTGCTTGGAAGATACTTAATGGAATAAATAGGAACGCACTGCAGCTTTACATTCCCTGCTTCATTTTTCAATATTCCATGTTGATGTCTTACTCTGTGATCAGAAGCAATCTCGAAAAGGGAAAAGCCTTTGAGGAATTATTAAGGAAAGAATTAATAACAATAAAAATAGCCTCTAGCAGACATTTCAGTATATGTCATCACACAACCCATTTCTACTTGCTTCTTTTAAAAAATCTGATTCAGAGAAAGGTGCAGAGCAAGAGAGACTGCTGAGGCTCTGATAATTCTTTTTCACAGATATAATAAATATATGAGTTATCTTGGGAGGAACTCATCTTGGGAGGAAACAAAGGCATGATAATAAAAGTGATATGTTTTAAATGAGCTCTTTTTTCTACATGGCCCCAAAGTTTTGTCTCTGGCATTCACTGTTGATAGGAGAAAGCCTTTTGGCTTTGCATATGCCCCCACAAATTCAAAAACAGGATGTGCAACAGCTTTTAAAGAGATCTGTGCTAGAGGCAAGCTGAACAACTAAACGTGCGTCTTCTCAAACTCTACAACATCAGCAACTGTTCAGCAGCTACAGAAGCTCTTAGCTCAGCACTTTATGCCAAACACCTGACAACCATATGTAGCATTCTGTGAATGTTAGTGAGTTGTGTTCATCTAGCCTTTTTCTTTGATCTATATATTCACCATCTAAAAAACTGTGGCTGCTAGAAACTAGAAAGGAATGAGTGAATGAATTCATCTGTAAATGCCCTGTTTCTGAAGTAGCTGTATCCTAAGCATGTGGCAGCCACTCCAGTCAGCTTAGCTGCAAACATGTTTTGTGTGAGTCTCAGTTCCTAGTTTCAGTGTAGTTCTTCTGTTTGGCTGCCATATTTCATTATTCATGTACTGTATCAGCAAAGGAAGCATACCTTGCACTATCTCACTGAACCACTCACAAAGCAGAATAGAAGCCAAGACTGCTCCCTGCTGGAGGGAAATGTGAACACTGACAACAAAAAAGGCTTGGAGAGATGATAGCACAGTGGTCTTAATCTGAAAAGCCTCATACTCTCTCACACATTGTACAACTGGAACCACTTCCCCAGTGCTGCAAACACAGTTGTATTCTGAAGATGACAGGATCAGGTCCCTGCCACTATCACCCTGCCCTATATATGGGCAAAGTCACATAATATTTTGCTGCAGGTCATTTCTCCTTTGAGCCAGCTCTGAAGAGGCAGCCTTCCAGTGAGGCTGTGGCTCACACGAAGATTAGTCTGCCACATGTTGGGATGGTACCAAGTCCTAGGGGGGCAAGATAATGTGCCGATGCCCTTCAGAGTCCTTGGTTTCACTCAAGACTGATGGTACTGCAGAAGACTGGAACATAGATGGTTTGTGCATTGAAACGATGGGACTCAGTACTCTGAAAGAAAAAAAGCCCCCTTGAATTTTTACATCACCAGCAATAAAGAAAATATTTTCAAAGAAAATGTTTTTTCTGTGTTGATGCCAAGATCTGATTTGGGACTTTTAAGAAGCAGAACTGGGCAAGGTTGTTTTGATTGCTCAGAGACTTTCAGAGAGCAGCAAGAACCACCTTAATGACTTCTCATGTCCTCTCAGTTTTTCTTGAGCAGCAGTTGCCATGAAAACTTTCTATTCTGCAAGTAGCCCTTCTTTCCATCTCAGAGGTGCTGTTGCTGTTTTCAGGACTTTTCCTGAGTTTAGTGTGTTGGCTGATTCCTTGCTGCTTTTATTTTCCATGAATCTGGCCACTCTCCTTGCCCCACCCCAACTACTCCAGGCCCTTTTCCAAGGGTTCCTCAACTTCCAAGCAAAAAGGAGAAAAAGAACAGACCAAAAATTAGTAGAAGAGAGCAAATGGATTAGTTGAAAGAGAGAGCACAAGAAGAACAATCCAACAATACCCTAACAAGCTTTTAGAATTTAAAACAGCCATCAACCAAGCTCATCTATCCTTGCCCAAGCCTCATTTTAAAATCACATTCTAATTAGGGTGTAATTCACATATGTCATAAGCCCATACCCCATCAACTCACTTCTGAGAGTAAAGAGGAGGAAGTGCAATAACCCTGGGTCGTGCTGTCAGCACCACCTCACCACGACTGGCTTCTACCAGAATGTTCTGGATGGTGTTGTCCAGCACCATCTCAATCAGATTTGCAAAAGCTGGCATCCTAAAGAGAAAGAACATTTTAGTTCCTACTGTTCTGGAATACTGTTACAGCACAGAGCCTTGCTACTTCTTTCTTTTCTAACCCAGCAGCCACCAATGTTGGCAAAAGACACAGCACAGGTCTAAGAAGCCAAAAACACAGTGGCCTTGAAGATATTCATGGCCTACCTCTTAGATATTTCCAGTTACAGCTGAAAACTTTGGTGAATGGCTTTTTTATTTATGTCAGGGAAGGTAACTGTATCCCATAATAGTGCCAGTTAGTGCATTATGTCAGACCACTTGCATAAATTGCTTGGCATTGTTTTGCATTTTGGAATATTTGGATCAGGGTTAGCATTCCACGAACAAAGGAGAGCAAAGGGTAGGTGGGCATGTGGGAGTTATGAGAAGAGTGGCAGATTTTCAGACCTTTGTAAGGATGGCCATCTTCCATCAAAGTACTAACGAAGGCTGACTCTGGTTAGCTTCCAAGATCAGACAGGATCTGGTGCCTTTAGGGTAGGGGTTGAGACTTAAATCAGTACCACAACCAGCACTGTTTCTTCAGCAACCATGACAGAATATATTCTGTGATCCATCTCAGGTTCAGTACCAGACTATTTGAACATTGTCAGCTAACCATACAGGGCACATTCTTGTTCACAACCACTATAAAATCTCAAAGGTTCTTAGGTTGAGCACATTTGTCTCAAATAGGAGGGCTCCACTTATATTCCCATCTCCTGACTGCTGCCTCGATTGTGAATTTGACTGATTCTGGCCTTTGGCTCTTCCAGCTTTGGATTTGGCCCTCCCAGCCCCTCCTGTACCTTGGATCTTCATCCTTGCTGGACTTTGCCTGTGCTCCTGCCTCTGTCCCCTCAGACCTCTGCCTATTTGAGCAACTCACATCTGCCTGATTTTGATTGCTATCCTTCTAACCCAATATTGACCATCCCTGTTTTGGATCACTATTCTTCTCCATACATTCAACACCCCACACTGAACTGGCAGTTAGTTTTCATGGGTTCCAGCAACTTGGAACAGCCTTCCTGGTGTTAGAACGCAGGAATATGGACAGTGAAGCCCCATATCCTGACTTCTGAAACCTATACCTAAATCCCTTTTGAGTTTCTAAGTCATGAACAAAAACAATCTGTTATTTTCAGTTCTTCTCTTCATCTATGAAGCCTTGCCACTTTCATTTTTTAAGAAAGACAAGTAAAATAATTTCTCAGAAACTAAATACCGTGGCTGCAAGTGCATGGACTGACAATTGTGTTGTGTGTATATCTATATATCTCTATATATGACTTCTCTCATAAGGCACAGAAGGCAGAAAGAAATACGGCATGCTGCCTATCTACTTTTCCAGCTCTCATATTGTTTTGTGGCTAAGTTTCTAATGATTTTTGCATTACAGAAGCATTGGCACTGGAGTGTGAGCATTTTGCTGATAACTGACAACTCTGACTTAGAGATGCCCCTGCAATCAAGTCTTTGACTCACCTGAAGATGGATTCTTTCTGCTCACGGAAGTGTTCCTTGCGAATAATTACACTTAGACTTTCCTGAGCATCTGAAGTCCCTGCAAGAGATGTCTCTCCTCTGGAGTCTTCACTTTCTATCCTACTCACTGGGCTGAACTCTGGGGAAGGAGTTGTTGTGGAGGTGCCACCAGGGCTGTGCTTCTGTTTGGCTGATTCTTCACTCCAGAACTGACAGAAATAAGGAGTGGGCTCCGCAAGGCTCCTTATCACTGCTTCTTGAAACTTGGTCTCCTCCAACAAACCCCTGGAATGACAAGATGAAAATCTGCACTGGACTCAAAACATAAAGATGGCTCACCTTTGTCACAATGTTGCCCTCATCATCCTAAGTATAGCAGCAGAGATGTTGCTAGGCCAGGACCATGGCCCAGAATGTATTTTCACAAGCCCTGGGCAAACTTTATGTAGATTTGAGGTCAGGGCTCAAAACATTTTAAGCGCCTCCAATACCTCTGCCTGCCAGCATGAAAAACCAGCTATAACAGTGTGTATGCCAGCAAAGAGATAACAGTACAGGGGAACTGGGCGTCTTCCCCAGAGATTCATTCTCAAATATCACACAGTCAATTCTGCCAAATTTAGCTACAGTGAAATCTCATGAGGGAAATGTGAGAAAGTCTTGTATTCCAGGTTTGTATGGGCCAGAAAGGAAAAGCAAGAGATACCTACCGGTATTTTCTATCTACCCATAATGGATTACCTCTCCATTGATGCCCCCTTGTCGTGGGAGAGAGGCTTGCGTACCCTAATGATGTTTTGAGCTATGCTTGTGGTGATATAATAACCACTGGTAGGGTTTCCCATGCCAGACAGGTCAAAACCAAAGGGTCTGACAAAGAGCGTCAAAGGGCAGGATGGGCTCTCTAGCCTTATGGCAGCCATCCTACGAGAAGGAAAACTCTAATCCCAAATCTGGGCAGATGGTGCTCGTCCAACCCTGTAAGGTCAAACATCTAAGAGAAGGAAACTCTAATCAAACCTACGACCCGAGGACCTTGCTGCTACCGTCCATGCTTGGTAGGCCATAGCAGATGAACCTTTGGTTTAAAGGGTGAGGCCAGTTATGTGCACGCTGTGCTCTACCAGAAAAATCCATTGCACAGGCTCGAAGGACAAATCCAATTCCGAAAAAGCCCTGTAGCAATAGGCGAGGGACAAAATGGCAGGTGTAAAGATGCACTGGAAGCCACAGACCCAACCCTGCATGCAGGCGGTTCAGGACTTTGGTCGCTTGAGGCTGACCCGGGAGATGACAGTCTTGTTCGGCAGCATCCTGAATGACCAAGCAGCCTTTTTTAAGGAAAGCACTGCTTGCTCCATATGGAGAGGGGCCTAGAAAAGGTGGCCTAATGAAAGCTCATCTCCATCTACCTGGTTGGCTAGCCGTGGCCAATGGGCATCTTCTGATGTGGTCAAACCAAGGCAAAGAAACAAAGGCACACACCAGCCTCCAAAGGTGTAAATAAACTGACGCTTGCATGCTGGAACATCAGAACCATGCGAGACTCTGAAGATAGTAGAAGGCCTGAGCGTCGTTCTGCTCTAATAGCCCATGAACTAGCACGACTCAATATTGACATCACTGCTCTTAGTGAAGTTCGTCTCCATGAGGAAGGCAGCTTTAAAGAACACGGCGCTGGCTACACACTTTACTGGTCTGACAAACCCAAAACCGAAAAACATCTTTCAGGAGTAGGCTTTATGATTAAAAACTCAATTGCCTCCAAACTCGAAACCTTGCCAACAGGACACTCTGATCGCATTATTTCCTTACGCCTCCCACATGTTGTTCTCTTTAGTATATATGCCCCAACTATGCAAGCCAACCCTGTAGAAAAAGACAAATTCTACACAGACCTACGCTAGCTCATACAAAAAGTCCCTGTAGAAGATAAAATTATTATCCTTGGTGACTTCAATGACAGAGTAGGAAAGAACTCTGAAGCCTGGAAAGGTGTCTTAGGCAAGCATGGTGTTGGAAATTGCAATGATAACGGATGCCTCTTGCTAGAGTTCTGTGCAGAACAACAGCTGACTATTATGAACATTATCTTTTAGTAGAAAGATAGCTTTTAGACAACCTGGATGCATCCCCGATCCAAACATTGGCACCTCATTGACTATGTTCTAGTCCGCCAGAGAAACATTTGTGATGTCCGTCATACCCAAGTGATGCCCAGTGCAGAATGCCAAACAGATCATTTCCTCATAAGATGTAAACTAAATCTTCATCTTAAGTTCAAACCTAAGAGGGGTGGCATCTTAAAGAAGAGACTCCAAGTCAACAATCTTCAACAAGCTACCATGAGAGACAACTTCCAGGCAAATCTGCAAACAAAACTTGAAGACCATCCTCGAGAGCCTTCTCCTACAGTGCTCTGGCAACATATCAAAAACAGTATCCTCCAGTCTGCAGAAGAATCCCTTGAATTCTCCCACAAGAAAAATCAAGACTGGTTTGATGAAAACAACCAAGAGATCCAGGAGCTGTTGGCAAAAAAGAGAACTGCTTACCAGGCATACCTCGCCCAGCCAACTTGCCATGTAAGAAAAGCAGCTTTCCGTCTCACATGTAGCAAACGTCAACAAAAACTCCAAGACATACAGAACAAGTGGTGGATCAATATAGCAGAAAAGACACAACGCTGTGCAGATCTGGGTGACCTTAGAGGATTTTATGAAGCTCTTAAAGCAGTGTTTGGACCTACTTATCAGGTCCAAAGCTCCTTATACAGTACAGATGGTCAAACATTAATTACTGATAAAGCCTCCATCCTGAATCGATGGGCTGAACATTTTCAAAGTCTCTTTAGTGCCAACCGAATAGTCCAAGGCTCAGCTATCCAACATATGATACAAAAACCAATGAAAAATGAATTGGACATAGCTCCCACTTTGGAAGAAATCCTTAAGGCCACACAGCAGATGAAAAACGGCAAGGCAGCTGGGATTGATGGAATCCCACCTGAAGTTTGGAAACACGGAGGTCATGTACTCCACGATAAATTCCACAAACTCCTTGTGAATTGCTGGGGAAAAGGGGAACTGCCATCATATCTCCGAGATGCAGTCATCATCACCCTGTACAAGAAAAAAGGAGCAAAATCCGATTGCTCAAACTATCGAGGCATAACACTGCTCTCTGTTGCTGGAAAAATCCTTGCAAGGATACTCCTGAACAGATTAGTTCCTGCTATTGCAGAAGAACTTCTTCCTGAAAGCCAATGTGGCTTCAGAGCCAATAGGAGTGCTACAGATATGGTATTTGCCCTTAGACAACTGCAAGAGAAATGTAGAGAGCAGAACATGGGTCTCTATGTAACATTTGTCGATCTCACCAAAGCCTTCGACACTGTGAGTAGAAAAGGTCTGTGGCAGATCCTGGAAAGACTAGGATGTTCCCCCCCCCCCAAATTCCTTAAAATGATGATCTTGCTACACGAGGGCCAGCACAATCAAGTCAGATATGGCGATGCTCTTTCAGAGCCCTTTCTAATAACTAATGGAAGTGAAGCAAGGTTGTGTTCTTGCTCCAACTTTATTTACAATCTTCTTCAGCATGATGCTCCAAAGGGCTACAGCAGAGCTCGGAGAAGAAGACGGAATCTATATACGTTACCGTACTGATGGTAGCTAGTTTAACTTAAGCTGTCTGAGGGCTCGCACTAAGACTCTAAACCAATGATTCCCAAAGTGGGTGCTACCGCCCCCTGGTGGGCGCTGCAGCAATTCAGGGGGGCGGTGATGGCTAAAGGTGTATTTGGGGGCGATGAATAACTGTAAGGGGGCGGTGAAAGCATAAAAGAAAGAAGAGAAGATTAAGAAAAATTGATTTATGTATTCCGCTCATAACGCTTAATTTTTCTTTGAACAACGTACTGGACGTTGGCTCGGTTCCTGCATACTCCTGATATTTGCTGGCAATCTAACTCAGCCAAAACTTCAAGGTCTAGCAAATTCCTTACATGCCTGGAAGACAATTTCATGGTCCAAAAGGTGGAAGAGGCAACAAGGGGGTCAGCTATTTTAGATCTGATCCTAACCAACAGCGATGACCTGGTTAATGGGGTGCAAGTGGTGGGATCCTTAGGTGAGAGTGATCATGTTCTCCTGGAGTTTGTTATACAATGGAAAGGAGAAGCCAGGCATAGTCAGACACGCATTCTTGACTTTAGGAGAGCTGATTTCAATAAACTCAGGGAAATACTGGGGGTGATCCCATGGTCAGGAATACTAAATGAGAAGAGACCTCAAGACAGATGGGACTTTCTCAAAAGGGAGATACTGAAGGCACAATTTCAAACAGTACCATTGAGGAAGAAAAATGGGAGGTGTCTCAAGAAACCAGGATGGATGACTAAAGAACTTTCAATGGAGCTAAGTTTTAAACGGAACATGTATAGGAAATGGAAAAGGGGGGAAATCACCAAAGAAGAATTCAAACAGATAGCGAACACGTGTAGGAGTAAAGTCAGAAAAACTAAAGCGCAGAATGAGCTCAGGCTTGCTAGGGAGGTTAAGAACAATAAAAAGGTTTTTTTGGGTATGTCCGCAACAAAAGGAGGAAGAAGGAAATGATAGGGCCGCTACGTGGAGAAGATGGCAAAATGCTAACAGGGGACAGAGAAAGGGCAGAATTATTCAACACCTTCTTTGCCTCAGTGTTTTCAGAAAAGGAAAAGGAGGACCAACCTGAGGATAATGGAACAGAGGACACAATAGGGGAAATCCAGCTCAAAATAAGTAAAGAGGTAGTACAGGAATACCTTCTTAATCTAAATGAATTTAAATCTCCAGGACCAGATGAACTACATCCAAGAGTATTAAAAGAGCTGGCAAATATAATGTCAGAGCCATTGGCAATAATCTTTGAGAACTCCTGGAGAACAGGAGAAGTCCCAGCAGACTGGAGGAGGGCAAACGTTGTTCCCATCTTCAAAAAGGGGAAAAAAGAGGATCCCAACAATTATCGTCCAGTTAGTCTGACATCAATACCAGGGAAGATTCTAGAGCAGATCATTAAACAGAGAGTCTGTGGACATTTAGAAGGCAATGCCATAATCACAAAAAGTCAACATGGGTTTCAGAGAAACAAGTCATGCCAGACTAATCTGATCTCTTTTTTTGATAAAGTTACCAGCTTGGTAGATGAAGGGAATGCTGTGGACATCGCATACCTTGATTTCAGTAAGGCCTTTGACAAGGTTCCCCATGACATTCTTGCAAACAAGCTTGTAAAATGTGGGCTAGACAAGTTAACTGTTCAATGGATTTGTAATTGGTTGACCGGCCGAACCCAAAGGGTGCTCAGCAGTGGCTCCTCTTCGTCTTGGAAAGATGTGACCAGTGGGGTGCCACAGGGTTCTGTCCTGGGCCCAGTGCTATTCAACATCTTTATCAATGACTTAGATGAGGGAATTAGGGGCATACTTATCAAATTTGCAGATGACACCAAATTGGGAGGAGTAGCTAATACCCTAGAGGAGAGGATCAAAATTCAGAATGACCTGGATAGACTGGAGAGCTGGGCCAAAGCTAACAAAATGAAATTCAATACGGAGAAATGTAAAGTACTGCATTTAGGGCGGAAAAATGAAATGCATAAATATAGGATGGGAGAGACCTGGCTGAATGAGACTACGTGCGAAAGGGATCTAGGAGTCCTAGTAGACCACAAGTTGAACATGAGCCAACAGTGTGATGCGGCAGCTAAAAAGGCCAATGCGATTTTGGGCTGTATCAATAGAAGTATAGTGTCTAGATCAAGGGAAGTAATAGTGCCACTCTATTCTGCCTTGGTCAGACCTCACTTAGAATACTGTGTCCAGTTCTGGGCACCACAATTCAGAAAGGATATTGACAAATTGGAGCGTGTCCAGAGAAGGGCAACTAAAATGGTGAAAGGTCTGGAAACAATGCCTTATGAGGAGAGACTTAGGGAGCTGGGTATGTTTAGCCTGGAAAAAAGACGGTTAAGAGGCGATATGATAGCCCTGTTTAAGTATTTGAAGGGATGTCACACTGAGGATGGAGCAGGCTTGTTTTCTGCTGCTCCAGAGACTGGAACACGGAGCAATGGGTGCAAGCTCCAGGAACAGAGATTCCACCTCAACATGAGGAGGAACTTTTTGACAGTAAGAGCTGTTTGGCAGTGGAACACACTCCCTTGGAGCGTGGTGGGGTCTCCTTCCTTGGAGGTCTTCAAACAGAGGCTGGATGGCCATCTGTCGGGGATGCTTTGATCAAGATTTCCTGCGTGGCAGGGGGTTGGACTGGATGGCCCTCGTGGTCTCTTCCAACTCTGCAATTCTATGATTCTATGATTCTACATGCATTGAGGTATGTGCAGTCGTGCACTGCTACTGTTCATGGGGTGCCACTAAATTGCCATTCCAAAACACGTGAGCACTACGAGCATTGCTGCGGGCAACTGCCACTCG
Source organism: Gambelia wislizenii (assembly GCA_030847615.1). NCBI lineage: Eukaryota > Metazoa > Chordata > Lepidosauria > Squamata > Crotaphytidae > Gambelia > Gambelia wislizenii. Next base: position 333,815,626 of record JAUMIR010000001.1, on the reverse strand, counting down.
TGCAATTGGTCGATCGCAAGGCCAAAGCCTGGAACGGCAACAGCAGTACTGGTACTGGCAGTACTACCAGAAGATTTTGGAGCATGCTATGAATCAGAAGATTTCCCGAAATTATTATGGGAAAATTACGGCATAATATAACTCTGAGGACTTTTTCAGATGGAGAAATACACTGCAAGAAGGGTCGTCCCTCTTGCAACGCTGCTGTGCGGCAGGGGGGGCATTTCGTATGATGCCGTCCCCCTGCTGATTCTGTTCCAGTACAGATCACAGCTCCAGCATCATATTTGGCCATTTCTTAATCACAGTCAACTTCCGTGATTAAGAAACGGCCAAATATGACGCTGGAGCTGCGATCTGTACCGGAACAGAATTGTCAGGGGGATGGCGTCATACAAAATGTCCCCCCTGCCGCGCAGCAGCGTCACAAAAGGGACAACCCTTCTTGCGGTGTATTTCTCCGTCCGAAAAAGTCCTAAGTTAGATTATTGTGACAAGTTAAAGTTAACTAACAAATAGTGCGAGTATAATTGGTTAGTATTATTTATTTATTTTGTAATAATTATATGCGCTTTACAATTAATAATATCATGTTTATTTATTTCATTAGCATTTATTTTATTTTGTTTTTTACAAAAATATTTCAAAAAATTACACCCCCCCAAAATTAATTAAAAATACCTCCATAAAAAAATTATTTTTTCTACAGATAATAATGGCTCAACCAAAGAAAAAATGTAGACAATATAATATTGAATATTTGAAATATGGCTTTATTGAGTCGCCTGTAAACAATACATTACCAATGTGCCTGATTTGCCAGAAAGTTTTATCAAATGAAGCTATGAAGCCTTCCAGACTACAAGAACATTTGACTAAAATTCATGGTGATAAAAGATAAGGATTGATCTTATTTTCGAACACTAAAAGAAAAATTTATCAAACAACCGACATTGGCAAAACTCTTTTCAACTGCAACCACACAAGATGGCGATGGCTTGCTTGCTTCTTACAATATTTTGTTAATGATTGCCAGATTGGGAAAACCTCATACTATTGGTGAAGAACTAATTATACCGGCTATAAGTGAAGTAACATGTACTGTGCTACACAAGCCAGCATCTGATATTATGATGAAATGGCTCAAGATGTTGAAAATTCATTGTGTGGCTATTTAAAAACATCTCGGTTTTCTATTCAACTTGATGAGTCAACTTTGTTAGGAAATGAAGCTTTACTTTTAGCATATGTGCGGTTCACAAAGGAAGAACAAATTTGCCAAGAATTATTATTTGCTAAATATTTGCAAACTGATACTAAAGGAGAATCAATATTTCATGCATTGGGTGAGTTTTTTAAAGAAAAAGAAATACCTCTGAGTAATATCTTATCAGTAGCCACAGATGGTGCTCCAGCGATGGTAGGGCGCTACAGGGGTTTTATTGCATATTTAAAAAAGGAGGTGCCGAATGCATTCACAGTACACTGTATCATCCATCGTCAACATCTAGTTGCCAAAAATTTAAGTGCACACCTACATAATTCATTACAATATGTAATTAAAGCCATCAACACAATCAGAAGCAAATCATTGAATGACAGATTATTTAAACAGCTATGTATTGAAAATGATGAAGAATTTAATCGTTTGCTGCTTCATACAGAAGTTGGTTGGTTGTCAAAGGGTGCCTGTTTAGATTGGTTTTATAAGCTGTTTAACTCAGTGCTGGAATTCTTGAAAGATAAAAATGATGCTTTACGATCTAATTTAATTCAATCCAAAAGTGACATCGTTTACTTGACCGACTTGTTTCAAAAATCTAATGAAAGCAATCTTCAGCTTCAAGGTGATGAACTGAATTTAATAAAAACAAAATCTGTTATTTCTGCATTTGTGACAAAACTTCTGTACAAATGAAATTTTGGACAAGGGGAACTCAGCCAGTTCCCAAATTTATCAGGAGCAGAAAAAAAAGATGAAGACATACTTTCTTATTGTGAGCACTTGGATGCTCTCCATTCAGATTTTAATCAATGATTTGATGATATTTTGAAATTGAACATACCTGATTGGATTTTGGATCCTTTTTCAAGTGCAAACACAGAAGAATCTCCAGAGTTACAAGAAGAAGTGATGAAAGTAATTACAAATGATGAATTGAAATTTAAATTCAAAAGCGGCTACCAACAATTCTGGCTGCAAAAGGAGATCCCTACGGCTTATCCTGAAATATGGGCTATAATTCAAAAGTTCTTAATTGCATTTCCTTCATCATATTTAGTGGAACGTGGATTCAGTGCTGTAACCAATTTATTAAGAAAACAAAAAAAAAAAGAAACTGATTGCAAACAGTCAATCGCGGTGATTTAAAATTACTGCTCACGAAAATAGAGCCGAGGATTACTAAATTGGTAGCAGCATACCAGGTTCATCCTTCTCATTAAGATGATTTCGAATGTTTTAACTTTTTTTGTATTTGCTTTCTATTCTGAGTTCAATAAATACTTTCATAATTTCAAACTTCAGTGTTTCTAATTTACACCTTTCTTTACTATATTTTATGAAAAAGGTAGAAACATTAATACATATATCCTTCTGTTTAATTGCTATTAAAAAAAAATTAAAAATAATTTCCAGGGGGCGCTGATTAATATTTTTTTCTGGAAAGGGGGCGGTAGGCCAAATAAGTTTGGAACCACTGCTCTAAACTATCTAGTTCGCGAGCTGCTCTTCGCTGATGATGCTGCCCTTGTTGCCCACACAGAAGCAGCCCTGCAGCGCCTAACATCCTGCTTCACAACAGCTGCAGAGCTTTTTGGGCTGGAAGTCAACCTGAAAAAAAACTTAAGTCCTTTACCAGCCTGCACCACAGGACGAACACCACCATCCCCACACTGCCATTGGCAAATCTGTGCTTAAGTCCGTTCAGCAGTTCACCTACCTGGGAAGCATCATCTCCTCAGATGCCAAGATTGACAAAGAGATCAATCACAGATTAGCAAAGGCATATAGTGCATTTGGAAGACTTTACAAAAGAGTCTGGAGTAATAAACACCTGAGGCGAAGCACAAAAATCAGTGTGTATAGAGCCATTGTACTGTGTATTCTCCTTTACGGGTTTGAAACATGGGTCACCTATCACCACCACTTTCGACTCCTCGAACGCTTTCATCAGTGCTGTATACGCACAATCCTAAATATACACTGGACTGACTATGTGACAAATGTTGCTGTCCTTGAGCAAGCAGGGGTCACCAGCATTGAGGCCATGATATTTAGAACACAGCGGCACTGGGCAGGGCATATTTCTAGGATGGAGGACCATCGCCTTCCAAAAATAGTACTCTACGGTGAGCTCGCCATGGGTCAGCGTAAGAGGGGCGCTCCAAAAAAGTGATACAAGGACTCCCTCAAACAACATCTCAGGCTCAGCCAAATTGATCACCAACAATGGTCGCCCTAGGCGCACATCAGGATGCATGGAGACGCACTATCCACAATGTTGCAGCCTTATTTGAAAACTCACGCTGAACAAGTCTTGAAGAGAAATGACAACGCAGAAAGAATCACAACCTGGAAACATCACCCAAGGAGACCTTCTGCTGTGCTTTCTGCAACCGGACTTGTTTATCTCGGATTGGCCTTTTTAGTCTTCAGCGCACTTGCAGAAAGCGCGGGATGAGTCCTTCCCGAATCTTCATTTGCGAAGAAAAGCCAGAAAGAGAGAGAGAGAAAGGATTAAATCCTCCTTTCCTACAGGGGTCTGAACTAAATGATGTTAATGGCAGTAAACCAGAGTAATATAGTGTACATGGGCCATGGACTCCTGTTTTTCAAATCTTTCCTCCTTGAAACTTGCATACTTGCCTTAGATGTTACTGTCTTCCAGCCTAAGAACCCTCATAGGATTTTTTTGAGAACACAAATTATATTATCACTCCTAGTAACTGACCTCCAGAATACTATTTTGATACATGTCCCCTAACCCAGCCATTCAGCAACTATTAACACCTGTTGCCAGATCATATCCTGCCTTAGTATAGCAAGACTTCTGGTAAGAAAGCCACCTACTTGATCACTGTAGACAGTATGTCTGTCACCAGCTGGGCCTCCTCTTCTGTGCAGTTTTCTAATTCAGACCAACTTTGAACCTTTGTGGGACGTCTCTTGGTTTTGTTCCTACCTGGAGATACTGTATCTGTAGCATGTGTTCTTGTTGCCTTCCTCGTAATTTGGCTAGAAAGAGAACAACAGGGGAAATTAAAATGCCTTTTCAAAAGACCTACAAGTGTCCCATGAATATGGACATAAGGGGATAGGATTTTGTCCTTTAACTCAGTTTCCTCCATGTTCTCTCACCTCAAAAATGGATTGGAAGGGATAAGATTGTTTTGTCAGTAGTGCTTCACATGCTGCCAGGGCCATCCCTACTTTCAGACAGAGTGAGATAACTGCCTCAAACAGCACATTTGTAATGATTGTATTTTAGGATGATGAGAGGTGCTTGTTGGATTTTCTGCCATGGGCCAGAATAAGCTGGCTGGGTTTGGGTGCCGTGTATCTCAAATTGGATGGACAAGAGGTGCCAGTTGCCCCTTCTGGGATGAAAATTTCTTGGATCAGTCCTGAACGTTGTTTTCCAAATTCTAACACCCTTTTGTTAAGCAAGATGTAAAGCAGCTTTCATACTGAACTATCTTAAGGGTATGATTTCTACAAAGTTAGTAATTTCCACTCATATTGCATTTGGAAAGAATTGCTGTTGGACACTAGTAACACAAGGACTGAAATACCCTAAAGGCACCAGATCCTGTCTGATCTTGGAAGCTAAGCAGGATCAGCCTGGTTGGCATGGAGACTGCCAAAGAATACCAGGTGCTGTATGCTATATTTTGGAAGAAACAAAACCACCTCTGAGTATTCCTTGCCTAAAAATGGGGTCATAGTAACTCAACATGCAACTTGAAGGTGTGTGCGTGCGCACGCGCACACACACACGTAACACACTTGTCTGGTAGCGAGCAAGAACAGAATGGATATCTTCAAAGAACTGGCTGCAGGAAAAGGCTTACCGGAAAAGGAAGTAGTGGGGCAAGTCATCAGAGAAGGTGGCCAAGAAATCATCAATTGAGTGAGACCTTGCTGTAATCCCTAAATGCATGAGGAAAGGCTTGGGGGGCTCTGGCTTGGCCCACAACCTGCTGGCCTCTTTGTTCCTTAAGTGCCTCCTTTCACTGCGGCTGGCAGGGGGGTTAGGTACCTGTATGTTCTTAATGGGGGGAAGAGTCTGTTGGGAAAAAATTAAAAGAAGCTAGTGAGTAGTTTGGATTCCTCAAGAAGCTAACCAGTTGAACCAAATTGTCATACAAGAGTCCTAAGCACAAGCTAAATATGAAGAAAACAGGTGAGGTTATGCAAATAGGAACTGAAAGGGGGTGTTTGGTTTATATGCAGACATATCTCAGTTAACAAAGCCTCTGTAAGCCTTCTTGTAAAAAGAAGCTCCTTTTTACAAAGTATTTTTATGTCTGCCCAGTCTCCCTTCTTCCTTGCCCTCTGTCTAGCTGGAAGTTTTTTAAGCAGTATCAATACTGGGAAGATAGTGAAAGAGGACAGAAGAAACACAGACTTTTGGCAGCAGCATGTCTGCAGTAAAAAATGCAATAAACCTTAAGCTAGGAAAGAATGGGATTCTACTCTAGCTGATTCTACTGCAGTTCTATGTGTCAGCCTACAACAGGCAAGGCAAACACCAGCTGCTCCCAGAATCCCTTATTGAGGATGTACAAACAGTAAAAAGTAGAGAGCAAATATGCCTCATCAGCTACTCCCAACACATTAAAAAAGGATAGATATGTCAGTCTGGCCACCAAATGTAAACCATAAGAAAAGTAAAGATTGATGGAAGGAAGAAAGAAAAAACATCCCTGGATGTATTTTGGAAGAAGCCTTGGTCTTTAGAAGCTTCAAAGTGTTTTTGTTTACTCATGCAAGACTTACCTGACCTGAGTGTTTCATTTCACATGTGCATATCTTTAGTTCTGAATAAAAAGTCTGCTGAAGCATATTCAAGCTCCTTTCCCAGGGAGCTGGGGGAAGAGGTTTAAAATCTGGCTAAGGTGTTGTGGTGGCAAGATTGGAAAGGAGTGATGGGCTGGCGTTGTTGGAAGGAGAGGAGATTGAGAGGAGGACTGAGAGGAGGAAGAGTTGGGTGGGGAAGGGGTTAAAAATTTGGCTGAAGCATCATGGTAGCAAGGTTGGAAAGAATGATGGGCTGACACTTTTGGCAGGAGTCTATAGCATGCATGTTTGGGGGGGGGCTTACAATATTCACATTTCTTCCACCCTCATGGGGGTTCTGTGTCCCTAACCTTCACAGACGTGGAGGGTCAACTGTATATCTGTATGAAACTAACACACACAATTCATGCCCTCCCAGTCAAGACCATGTTTGTTTGCTACTCCCCCTCTCCAGAACTTAGAAATTTTACTTTCTTCAGGCTTCAGCTCCAAGAATCCTCCAGCTAGTATGGCTGCTGCTACTGCATACTTGTTGGTATAAAAAAAACCCCACACACAACCCAAGCTCTGGTTGATCCTTTCTATCTCCTAGCAGACGAGCAGTATCACATAATATGACGCAAAATTGTTCTTGTGTGTCCCAGTCCACTCCATCACAAAAATGCTGAATTCTCGATCAAAATATTAGCTCTGAAATAAGCATCCCAGTGACTCTGTCCTGTCAGTCATCCAGAGAGAGACTTATTTCTTCCACTTTGGAGATGAGCTGTAGAGAACTTAATACTGTACCTTGTATTTCCGGACCTCTGTAAGTAACTTAGAGAACTTTGCTGACTCCAGGGAATCTGAAGCCCCCTAAACAAAGAGAAGAAAATGGCAGCAAAGGATACAGAAGGAAGAATGTTATGGCTACGTTGTGGGATAAAGTACTCAGTTATATACAAATATTTTTAATGAAGTCTTAGCATTTTAAAATTTAACATAAAGGAGTCCTGGGAGGCCACAATTTTGAGCAAAGGTGCTACAGTCCACGGAGGAGGTGAAATCTTTCTCTGCCAGCCATTTAACTGGTCAGAATTGGCTCTTCCCAGGCTGCTTTCATTTTTATTGGGTTCTAGATGGGCCATCTAGCTGGGCATGGACAAAAAGCAGGCTGGAGGAATTTTGAATGAACAATTGCCAGCAAATAAATATTAAGAAACCCATTATTCCCTTATTGCTCCTTTGCAGAACAGCCAGCCTCTTGAGGCTCTTTCACATCAAGAAAAAGGTTGTCTGTGTAATGCATAAATTGTTCTTAAGTTTCCCATCCACACATTCCCAGATTCAGGTGGATTCTACATCAAAAACATTTTACAAACAGAAACCATCAAATTCTACACTAAGAACTTTGATTATATACCAGGGTAAACACACTCTTTGACATAATTCTGAATTCCTAATTCACCTGACTTGCCCTACGAGAGATAGAGAAGCCACTTGTGATATCAAATGAGAAGAAACTGGAATACTGCCTCAGCCAAAAGTAGTTCTTATGCTACAGAACTACTTTACATTTTGGGGCTGCAATCCTATATTTGAGGAATAAGTTATACAGGTACACTTGTACACAATGCAGAAATCCAAGTCCACCTTCACTTTCTGTGACAATTGGTAGTTTAGTAAAATCATGTAAAAACAGTAAAATATGGCAAACTGTGTGAAGGTTTGCACAGAGTTCTGGAACAAATAGAGAACTGATTATTTCATTTTTCTTTTTTTTTTCCCTGCCCCCTTATTTTGTTCCAAGTAAACAACAATTCATTGGGAAGTTCTCCTATGAACATGAGCTAATCAGGTTTGTGCAAGAGAACTTCCTTATGTTAATTGGCATGAGAGGGGTTTCCCACCATGGGTGCAAGACTGCTTTGGGCTGGCCCTACACAAGAATTCAGTTGCGTGTAGGTTCTGAACAGTTTCTATCTTTAGATTTTCTTGCACCCATTTGGAAAATATATGAGAGAAAGCAACTCAGATGGCTGGAAATACAAAATGTCTGAACAGTTTTTAAGTAAATCCAGATGCATGTAAGGATCTGAACTTGGAAAAAGTTATTATTTTGGACAAGTCCCAGAATCCAATTCTGTGCATTTTAGTTGAAAAAGTAACATTCCTATGCTCTGGTCAAGATACACAGCATCTCAGAATAAGGCCTTTAGTGTCACAGAGCCCATAATCTGGAACAGCCTTCCAATGCAAACTAGACAGGTATTGGCCTTCCTGGGCTTTTGATGCCTATTGAAAACTTACTTGTTCCAACAAGGTTTCCTAGAACAATTATTTTTTCCCTTTGCTGTCATATTATCACTTTTAAGTTTCATAAAGTATTTTATTATGATTTTATTATGTATTGCTTAGAAATTTTAATGTAAATTATTCATAATAAAGAGTCAGTTGCTAGAAATATAATTTCCTGTGAACTTTCTAAAATGAATTTCAAGCCACACATCTGAGCACTGCTGCATGTGACCTGTGTACCAGTGTGATATAGGGCATCATTTATTGGACACTTTCTTATACCTGTTTGCAACACAGGAGTAGCATCATGGGAGCAGATATTCCATCTAAACAAGCCCTAGTGCTCATTCCTCACTACTAAATCATCTGGCAAGGTAACCCCCCCTTACTTTTAAAGGTTCTTTGAGGTTCTTCTTTGTATTCAAGTCCTTCTCCGTGATGGTGAATTCCACAGCCTGGCGTGCCTTCTCAGTTTCCCATTCCTTCAGCTCCTTCTCATACTGATCTAGTGGGTGCTGAGTAAAAATCTATATGGAAAAAAACTATAGTTACTTCAGCATTCTAAGACTTTGCATTCCTGCTCCTTTTCTTCTTCAATGGTATAACAAACAAAATTTTGCCTGCCTTCTGACAAATTAGATGCTTTCCAAATAAGTGTGGTAAGCCCTCACTTTGGCATAATTTCCTGACCCTGGAGAATAAATACCTGGAAAAATCACTTGTCCAATCAACCAATTAAAGAAAAAACAGAACGTTTTTTGGTGGGGGTTTTTCTGGGCTGTGAGACCGTGTTCTAGACGTGTTTATTCCTGTCGTTTCACCTGCATCTGTGGCTGGCATCTTCAGAGAATGATGGCATGTGGGTGTATGGGGTTTATATACTGTGAGTCCCTGTTGAAGAGGATTAGCATATAAATTTGCGTATTCAGTTGTTGGATGTTCAGTTCTTAGTGTGGGAGGATATGCGAGGAGGATTAGTCTATTTAGCTCATGGTCCATTGCCTGTTGGGAAACCCCCTGTCCCTCGGTGAAGTTCATTTGCATGTGTTGAGTTTTTATTTTGGTCTTTTTCAGGACTGGTAGCCAAACTTTGTTTACTTTTAGGGTTTCCTCTTTCTGTTGAAGTTGTCCAGGTGTTTGCAGATTTCAATAGCTTCCCTATGCATTCCAACCTGATAGTTATTAGCTTGGTCCAGAATTTCCATGTTTTCAAATAGCATTTTGTGCCCAGGTTGGTTTATAACATGTTCTGCTACTGCTGATTTTTCTGGCTGGCCCAGTCTGCAGTCTCTCATGTTCCTTGATTCGTGTTTGCACACGGTGTTTTGTGGTCCCTATGTAGACTTGTCCACAGCTGCAAGGTATGAAGATGCCAACCACAGATGCAGGCAAAACATCAGGACTAAACTCTTCTAGAACATGGCCGCACAGACAGGGAAAAAACCCGCAAAAAAACCTATGGATGCCGGCCGTGAAAGCCTTCACCTTCACAAGAAACAGAATGGTTACATGTAGAGCAGCAACTAGAAGTGTTTGGTCACAGAGCAAAATTCAGCCCTAGTATCTGAAGAAAATGTAGGAAGGAGACAAATTGAGCTACTTGTACATGTTTAATGGTATCTAGTTTAGCACAGGCATTGTGGAAAAGATAATACTTGTAATACATTTGGCAGTGTTGTGGGGTGTGTGAAAGAGCAGATCCATCTCCCCTGTAACTTCTATGAAGCTGTGCTTTGGCAAAATGCCCTGTCACCCAGCCCTAATTACCAACTGGGTACATGTATTCACTATTGTCATTGGAATGCTAATGGTGCAACCAGTTCCCCCTACACGACTTCCAAATGCAATGTGTTCAATATTCCTTAAAAGAAAGAAGACCACTCAATGGAACTTTAGCTTTTATGGTTAACACCAAGGCTTCTTTTTTTATATATATGTATAATTTTTATTATAGGTTATTTAAAACAATCATACCATAAAACAACACAAAACATCTCATTCACATATTCGTAGATTTACATACATTCCTCATCCTCCCCACCACCCTATCACCCTAACCCCACAGTTTTACTCTCACCAAATTATCGCCCTACATTTACTCTATTTCCATTCCCTTCCATTCATCCCATAAGACTTCCTTTTTTTCCTTCTCTTTCCATTTTGCTTTATCCATACTTAACTTCCCCCTTTCAAAGAATTCCTTTCCTTGTTCTTTCTGTTTTCTGTTTCTTTTACAATTTTTATTATATTTATACTAATTCTTCTACATCTATTTTTGCCTCTTCACCCCACCTATCTTTCAAGAGTGGGTTTAATATCTCCCAAGCCTCTAAATCCTTTAATGTTTTTTTTGTCATCTAACATGATTGTTAATCTTTCCATTTCATACATGTCTTTAAGTTTCAATACCCATTCCTCTAATAACGGTATTTCCTGAGTCTTCCAATACTTTGCATAAGTTATTCTTGCGGCTGAGAACACATACAGTAAAACTTTCCAATATTTTTTTTGTACTTGTACATCTATTTTTTCCATCATGTTCAATAAAAACATCTCCGGGTCACATGGGAAGTCTACAAGAAATAACTTTGTAATTATTTTATGAATTTTCACCCAATATTTCTGTACTTTCTCACATTTCCACCAGATATGATAGTATGTCCCAGTAGCTTTCTGACACTTCCAGCACTGGTCAGTCATATTTTTTGTAGATTTTAGCTAACCTCTCTGGTGTTAAATGCCATCTGGTCAACATTTTATACGTATTCTCTTTTATATTATTACTTCTTGTAAAAGTTAAATTTTTCCATACTCTTTCCCATTGCGCCAAGGATATTTCATAACTGAAATTCCTTGCCCATTTTAACATGTACGGTTTAATAACCTCCTGTTCTTGATCTAGCTTTAATAGTATCTTGTATATCTTTGACAGAATCTTTTTTCTACCTCCTTGTATCACTCTATCAAATTCTGTACTTTCTGTTTCTATTCCTTCAAGCTTCTGATCGATGTTAAATTTCTCCTTCAATTGCCTATATAAAAACCAGTGGCACCTGATATTTTCTCCCTGAAGTTCCTCTTGAGATTTCATTGTGTATTTATTTCCTATTTTCTTTAACAAATCCTTTTATAATAACCATCTTCCCCTAAACAGGTCTTCTTTTCTAAAGTATGCCTCGTGGTTGGATAACCATAAAGGTATTTTAAGACAAAGCTTCCTTTTATATTTTGTCCAAGTTCTCAACAAAGCCCTCCTCACATAATGATGTATAAATTCTTTATGGACTTTTGCTTTGTTATGCCATATATAGGTATGCCAACCAAACCTGGCATTGAAACCTTCTAGTGCCAGCAGTCTTGAGTTTTCTAATGATATCCAATCCAATACCCATGACATTGCGCACACATGATAATAGGTTTTTAAGTCTGGTAGTGCCAGGCCACCCCTTTCTTTTGCTTCTATTAGTAATTTGTATTTAATCCTTGGCTTTTTGCCTTGCCAAATATATCTTGTTAAATCTTGGTTCCACGATTTAAATACCCTACCGTTTATTATAATAGGAATATTCTGAAAGAGGTATAGCATCTTAGGAAGAACTTTCATTTTAATTGATGCTATCCTCCCTAATAAAGATAAATCTAAGTTGTCCCATTTCTTCAAGTCCTCCCTTATTTTACCCCATATCTTTGTATAATTATTCTCAAATAGGTCAGAATTCTTCTTGGTTATATCTATACCTAATTATCTTACCTTTTTAGCTACCTTATACCCTGAGATTCTTTCTATTTCCTGTTTTCTTGTTTTTTTATATTTTTGGTTAACATCATAGTTTTTTCTTTGTTTATTTTAAGCCCTGCCCATTCCTCGAATTCATCAACTATCTCCAGTAGTCTCCCAATACTATCTTTGGGATTTTCCAATATGAAGACTAAATCATCAGCGAAGGCCTTATATTTATACTCATAACCTTGCCCCCGCCATCCTCTGATTTGCTGGTCTATTCTAACTTCCTTATTCAATATTTCTAGTACTGTGATTAATAACAACGGAGAGAGGGGACACCCCTGACGAGTCCCTCTTTCAATCTTGCATACATTTGATTTCTCTCCATTTATTATTACTTGCGCTTCCTGTTCCTTATATATCTTGTTTATCCAGGAGTGAAATTTCTCTCCTATATTCATCCTTTTTAAAACTTCCAACATAAAGTCCCATCTTAAGTTATCGAAAGCCTTTTCTGCATCGGCAAATATCAACAACAATTCTTTTTCATTATGTTTCTCATAGAATTCTAACAGGTCAATTATCACCCTCACGTTGTCTTTTCTTTGCCTACCCGGTAGAAAGCCACTTTGATCTTCCTGTACCCAATTCATCAACACTTTCTTCATTCTCTCTGCTAAGATGTTTGAAAATATTTTATAGTCTATGTTCAACAAAGATATTGGTCTATAGTTGGTAGGATGTGTCTGGTCTTTACCTTCTTTGGGTATTAGAATTATATCAGCTTTCTTCCATGAGTCAGGGCATTTCCCTGAATTTACATTGTTTAGGACTTTATGTAGTGGTTCTATTAATTCATCTTCAAATATTTTATAGTATAGGGTCGAAAATCCATCTGGACCAGGTGCTTTGCCCATTTTCATCTCTCTTATCGCCTCCCTGATCTCGTTTTGTAATTTGTTTGTCCAATTCGTTTCTGTCCTCTTCTGAAATCTGAATTATTTTTCCATTATCCAGGTATTTTTTCATTTTAATATCATAATATCAGTTATCAACACATGATAACACCAAGGCTTCTGATAAGTAATACATACAGCCATTATCCCTGTGTCTCAGATATTGTCTCAAATGATTGTTTCCAATACTGAGCCTCACCTCACAGATCAAATCCACATTGTAGAAGCATGGGCTTTCATTGGCATGCAGTGTGAGAACACATTGGATACTCTCTCCAGCTTGCACAACTCCATTCTCTGGAGTGATGTTCAATACCTAGAAAAAAAGCAATTCATCACTGTATATGTAGCAACGAGTTGTGCATCCCTACCAAAATATTCTCATGGTTCTCACTTCTCATTGTGCAAATAGACCCAGTCGCTCAAATTGTTGTGAGAGGAGGCCATGTGGTTTGTGGCACTTGAACATTTCAATGAGAAAAGCCACAACAGTGGAAGAGAGACCTAAATCCAATTGTCATCACACTGACCCAGTGGAAATTAGAGACTTACCAAGTTTCTATTGATGCAGTAGATGTATTCTAATTGGGACCAACAACTGCATTTAGATGTATATATGCTTAAAGCCTGCTTGACGTGATATAGTAGGTCACTGCAGCTGGTACATGTCCCTCTTTTAATGTGTATTCAAACCTGTTGTGTACTCCATTTGTGCCCCAATTCTGTTCAGAAATCTAGTCTGTGGATTGGTGGTTCTTGGGTTAAGAACTGGGTAAGCTACCTGCCCTAGATGGAGGTACTCCCACTCCCACTGAAGGAACAAGTGTGTAAACTTGGGAGTACTCCTACTTCCATGTTTATCACTGGAGACCAAAGTGGACTCAGTGGCTCAGGGTGCTTGGGGCCAGCTCAGACTAGTCAGCTAGCTATGACCTTTCCTAGAGAGGGATAATTTAGCCACAGTAGTCCATGCACTGCTAATTTCCTGATTAGACTAGTACCTCTATGTGAGGCTGCCCTTGAAGATGAGTCAGAAACTGCAGCAGATGCAAAATGCAGCAGCTGGACTGCTGACAGGAATATCAAATAAAATCCATATAATACCGGATTTAAAGAAATTGCAGCTTTTGCCAAAATGTTTACAGTCTGAACTCAAGGTTTTGGTAATGACATTTAAAGTCTTAAATGGCCTGGGACCTAAATACTTGAAGGAGCACATCTCCATATATACACTTGCCTGAAATTTAAGTTCTGTTGAAGGGGTCTTCCTCTGTGTTCCATCAGACAGAGCAATATACTGTGTGAGAACATGGAAGAGGGCCTTCTTGGTTGTGGCACCAGAGTTATGGAACACTCTCCCCTTAGAGGCCCAACTGGTATCACCATTGCTGTTGTTTAGGCACCAAGTAAAAACATGGATGTTTATGAAGGTTTGGGGGGCCTTATTTGTATGTTTGTATACTCTGCCCTTCAGCTGAACAGGCTCCCAGAACAGATTACAAATTGTTAATTTGACAATTGATTAATTAACTGATTTTACAAAACCCTCCTTTACCCATTGTTTCAATTGATTTTAAACTATTGCAAGCTGTTTTAAGCTTTGTAATCTGTCTTTTAATTTGTTAATTGTTTAATATGTTTTAATCTTTTCAAAGTATTGTAATCATTTATACTATTTTAAATTTGTTAGACTTGTTAGATTTATTGGACACCACTCTGAGATATTTGGATAAAGCACAGGATATAGATGTTTAAATAAATAAATAATCTTAGAACAATTAAACCAGTTGGCCAGCTATCTTGTCCTAGCCATACTAGAAAGTCTACAAAGCTCTGACAAAGACAGAAGAACTGGGAGATCACCAAGGAAAACCAAAAGCAGTGAAGCAGATGGAGCTTACCACCATGGCATTTGAAGTCCCAGTACGCCAAGCAAAAATGATGGCCTCATTTTCAGAGGCATTGTTGAGAAAGAAAAGGCGGCTGCATTTGCTGTAGACTGGGATGTTGCCAAGACAAATCCGGGGCTGAGATAAGTACACTGTCTGCAAAGAAAACCAATAGATGGTGATCCCCTAGCCTAACAGGTTGGGAGCTTTTTTCTTTCCCATCCTCTGAATGGGATAAAGTGAGCTAACCCACAGTGGTACCTAGTGTCAGTAGTGAATAGCAAGTCATTTATGTAACACCATATGCATGAAACTTAATTTACAAAAAAAACCCAGTCATACTGTATAAACAAACAAATCGCTGTCCAATTCAAGACCTAGCTCAAACACTGTAAGCACCCTTTCTGATAAACACTAACTTAAATACAGATGCTATCTCAGTTCAGCAATTCTTTCCCTTTGGGAGACACTAACATGGAGGGATAAAGTAAAAATAGAATTTATATAGGTGAACTGAAAGGTTTGACTGAATTACCAGAAGCCTCACACTGACATCTCAGGTTTAGAATTCCATACTTGCACAAAATGGGTGAAGACCTTCACCATTTTGATAAGAAGATATGGGATTCCTAATCTATTATCACTATACCCACAATAAATATATTTTCAAAGGAGAGCTGAAGCCTCATTGAAAGAAGAGACTTGTGAGCCTCAAAAAAGTGCTTCATAGAGCCATATGAAGACCTTCCTTTCCACCAAATATTTTGGGGTTTCTTCATGTTTAATCTTGTAGGTGGACTTTAGATGTTTCAAATACACCAAGATTTCAATAACTTGAATGCTTCAACATTGTGAGACGTCCACCCCACAGTTATAATTTTTATAAGCAGCAACACCGAGGACTGGCTGGATTGCTTACCAAGTCTCCATATCAAGACTGCACTCAGTGGAACTGCTGACTCTGGCATGGACTCTACCATGCAGCCCAACTGATCCACATGGCTGTCCTTTACAGATATTATAGCCTTGGGATACATCCCATGCTGCTGATGTTTGGAGCTTTCTGAAGTAGGCAACACACCTCATCTGCAATGTCTGAAGCTGCCCCTAAAATGCTACAAAGGACCACAGTATAACATCCCAGCTGCCCTCTCTTATGCTACTGGTAGAGTAGTAATCTTCAACACTTACTAGGCCAGGCACTGTTAATTTAGCAGAGCCTGGTGTTGTTGCAGGAGACATCATTTTATCAAACTGTGCTGTCTCTCCCATAACATGTGGATCAAAACCTATTCCTTGGAAGGTAATGAGAGCTGAGTCCCCATCAAGGATGTGAATGGGCACCTCCATCTAGACAGAGAAAGAAACAGAAAGCTGCAGCTGGAAGGATTTTGCTTTCTGGGTTCAATTTTTGCATGTATCAAAAACTGCTCTTTTTTGGAATGCAACAGCTATCATTTGAGCTCATTAAGCCCCTCATCTAGTAAGCTATCTTTGTAAACCAGTGATATAGCCCTCTAGCTCCTTTAATATTTTTTTTAAGTGTCAAAAAGCAAGACCATCTCCCACCAGTATTCTAGCATCATCTGATATTCTAGCATCTTCTGATATTCTCATCTTATACCAAATGGAAGTGTTTGTTCCTGAAGGCAACAGCCTTACCGAGTACATTTTAGCTTCCAGTGGGGAAAAGATCCATTCAGTGTGGGCTGTTAAGCCTGGACCAATCTCTCCTCTTGGATTCAGGCAGATAAATACTGCATGCTGGTAATTCTCTTCTTGTACTTTCTTCAGAGCATCCACCTGGATTTCATACACAGCAGTTGTGGAACCTCCATTGTACAGTTCATAGATCTGCAAGAAGAGTTAGACCAGAAGTATTTACTTTATAGTACTGTGTAAGAACTAGGCAACTCATATAGAACAGAAATGTTTGGTATGGCTCCTTTTTCTTGGTTATACTGTCCCTGTCAAGGGAAACACATCCTTGGCAATTACAGTCTACTGGAAGGATTAATTTTGAGGTAATCTTAGAGTTATTTCCCCAACAGAATTCAAAACCTCTCTATCAATACCAGTATCTTGAGAAGGCAATTGTGATATTCCACACATTTCCCAAACATGGACTGCTGAATAATATCTAACTCTGCAAGGCACTGCCTCAAGCCATACCTGTATTTTCCAATATAAAGTCAAATGCAGGGTTTCAGGGCCATTTATAAAGAATCAACAGGAGAGATGTAGACCTCTTAATCATCCCAAGGCCTGTCATTTATCCAATGCAAATGCCACTCCAGCAGCCCTCCCCACTTATTTCTGTGAAAAAAATGAATTATAAACAACCCAGTGTGGCATTTTAAAGGCCAATCAGCAAGTGACAAAGTATTACCCAACCCAAGAAATGACTCTTCACTGCAAATGCCCCCATGCCTAAATTAGCTTTATAAGGCAAATGGGGCCCGAAAGCCTTATAGACTTATAATCTGAATCTATAACCCACCCCCATTCCCCATCCCCATCACAGCATGGTAATTCTCCAGCAGCAAGTCATCCTAGATTTCAATGGCTTCTTAGGGGTCTCCTTCACATACATGCACACTTGGCCTTTAGGTTTCCTTACCTCTTTCCAACATTCTGTAGTGGAAGTGGATGGACAGGAGAAAACAAGCCTTTAACTTTTAATGCCTCACCTGTTTGGGGGGGTCATAGGTGCCAATAGCAATGGGCGTGAATATATGCTTGGTTGAAGTGAAGTGAATGTAGCGACGCTCCGGATTCAGTGTCACACCAATGAAATTCAGCTGCAGGTGCAAAGTAAACAAATATGGGAGGGGGAAGGATAGGTTGTTACTACACATATCAGAACCACCCAGCTTACAGACAACTGTTTGCATCAGTCCCACAAACACGGCAGAGAGAAGTATAACTGCATGAAATGAAGCACTGTGAGCTGTGTATTTCTGTTGTTGAAAAAAGTTAATGGTATATGACCTTCAGGAAACAGTGGTCAGCATCCTCAAGGATTCTCCTCATTAAGCCTCATGCAGAAAAGGTTTCTGGAACACTCCCTTAAGAGCTTCCAGCCACCTGGCTAACTAGGATGCATGCCCTCTACCAGACAGGACTCTTGCACTTACCTCCACCCCACCCCCTGCTATTGGGCACCCATCAAGACTTGTGCCAAATAGGCTGAGCCAAGGGAGCCCATCCAAAGGCTTTGTACAAAGGCACAGCTAAGCCTGTGTTTTTACAGCCTGTTCAATAAGCTGGATTTTTAGCTGACAACAGTCCCTAAAAAAAAAAGGGGGGGGAGAGAATAAAAATAAAAGGGTTATGGGAACACAGTACTTTCACAGGAAATCTTGGGAGGGCATTGGGCATCTAGCAGAGGTTTAGTGGGGCATGAGAGAGGTGCCTACTGAAGCATAAGGGGAATTTGACAATCTGACAAGTTAGGGGAGAGAGAGGAAAAAACCAGGGAAAGCAGCTGAGATGTATATTTGAGAACAAGCAAATGGAGAAAACCCTAATGGTGTAAGCAGAGGCCTAGAGTAAGTGGTACTGTGAACAAGTAATGTCCATAAAAGTACACAGATCTGCCTCTCAGGAATTTGTTGCTCCTTTGCTGCCAATGCTCTGCTGCTCTAGTTTCAGGAATCTACTGTATTTTCACAGATCCTCTCTCTAGTGCTCACCTGCATAGTTTTAGACCTTCAGCTTAAGGCGCTTCTAGACAGAGAGTTCATCAATCCAAAGACACTGTGCAGCTATTCTGTTTTTCCCCCCTTAACTATTTTTCTAGTATTTTTTTAATGGAAGGAACTATGGAAAAACATGGAGGATTACAAATTGAAGATGCTGTCTAGACTACCTGTGAAATTCATGGTCGAGGTAATATGATTGCTGAGTTAAAGCCTCATCTGGAAGCATCCTTAATGGTCCTACAAACAGTCTCCCACTCCTTTAGACAATCATGTGTTACTGCAGTTGTAAAGCATGCAGTAAATATTTCTCACAATCACCCCCACCATTCCATGCTTTACAACTGTGTTCTAAATATGTCAGACTAAAAACAACAACATTTAGCATCTCTCATAACATGGTTTTAAAATACAAGTCAACCTTAAGATGAGATCAGGAATCATGTGCATAAATCTCTCCATGGAAAACATGGCTAGTTTAATGGTGAAGAGAGCTGCAGTCCAAAAAAGCTTATGTAAAAAATAAAACATGTTTTTCAAGGTGGCACAAAACTCTAGCTTATGTTGAAACTTACTAACACAGCTTCCTGACTGGCCAATATTTGTAAAGGACTAAATTGCAGTTATACACAACTGAAGGAAGGTACTCTATATATGTTCACAGACATTACGAGTGTAAGTTTGTTAACTGATATACTGCAACTTGTTAAATATAATAAAACATTTCAAGAGCATCCTGCACATCTTATTTTTGTAATGCCATTATCTAGTCATCTTCATTCCTTTTTTCCAACTTCCCTTCTTTCTTGGGTTCCAATTCTATTTATATTTATCTGGGAGTAAGTCCCACAGAACTGAATGGACCATTGTACATAATGATTGTACATAATGTCTTTCCCTTCCACACACACACACATTACCTCTGCAATGCAAATAACCTCCAGACAAGTGGCTGGCACTTTTTAATATCACATTTGGAGACCAGAACATAAGGCTCATCAATTTCCCAGTAACATGGTAGTGATGGGTATTTAGTGCCAACAGATGTATAATTATATGTTTCATGCTAGCCAGGAAAAAAAGGGTGCATAGCCAGAGAAAAAAGAGGGGAGAGAGGAACCTCAAATTCAGAGCTTGGGTATAACAAAATATAAACACTATAGTTACCTAGGTGTTACTTTCCTTGGTAATGAAAGTATAACAAAGCTACATTTCAAAAGTATCTTAAGTAGGAATGAAATTACTTTATTGGTAGAATAAAGATAGATTTCAAATTACTTTTAGAGTTACTTTTAGGGGCATTGTTAAGAGGCATTTTGATAAGAATTTTTCTAGTTTTATGCTATTCACTTATCAATTACATAACGTCCTTTAAAAAAAAAAAGCAGCAAGCAATTAAACAAGCAATGCCTCAAGTTTCATACTTAGCAGAGCAGCTCCCTTGCTGCAATCTATTGAAAGTCAGCTCTTGACACAAGACTTCCCATAAAATGAGAAGGGGCTTGATTACATGTTCTGGATTACTGCCTCAGTGGAGACAGCTCCCGGGTCACTATATTGGGAGAAAGGCAGGATATAAATTAAACAAAAAAGAACATCTCTACCCCAAATCATACCAGAATTTCTCGACCATGAGAAACCTTCAGCAGGACTGGAAGCCGGTCGGTGCCAATGAAATCATGTCTGGTGAGGGGAAAACAAATACCAGTATCAGAAACACACATAGATGAAATCATTCCAAATGTTAAGCTGGAGAATCCTATCTCTAACATCAGATTAGGGACAATTGATTTCCCTGCTAAAGAACTGCACTGTTGCATAAAGAGCCTCCTGGGCACAAGGACAGCCATGTCTGGATGGCAAACCAACTTAGACTTTATCAGTGCCATGCTCCAAACAGTGGGCATCCAAAATAGGCTCAGGAGAGAGCAGTTTTCAGTTTTATGGAGCCCAGAATGTGCCTCGGGGTTGGGGTGAGGATGACTTCTTGTGCCTGAATTTCATACATACAGGATGATTGTGCCCAAGCACAGTAGATACTGTATACATTTGACCCTGTCCTGGTGAATCCTAGTTAGCTCAGAAAGTAAGCCTGACATTTCAGTTTAAGATCACTTTTCATACAGGTAAGAAGAAACCAGTGTTTGTGGCTACCTGTGGGATAAACATATGGTTTGCTCTTCGCCTGGAAGAAGCTTTCCTGCCTTGGGAGAGACAGTAAAAAGCTGATTATCCTGGATCCGCATCTGGTGTAGCTCACTGGGGTCAAACTCAGCACTTTCTGCCCAGTATTCCATATTAATCCTCTGGTCAGCAGGAAACAGAAAGGCCCTAGATGGCAGGCAGTGCCAAGACAAGGGGGACAAACAGTTATACCTTACAATTAGAAAGCAAAGTGATTAAAGAGTTGATAGCTGGTAGAGCTGCATGCCTTGTGGTCCTGCTGACACCATTTGTCAGTCATCAGCAGGGCTTTATGTATATTAAAAAAAAACCCTGCAACTACAAAAGCTGTATCCTGCAGCATCTATAAATTATGCAGCCTGTATGATTTTTCTTGTTTTGCATAATTCTGTAATGTTTACTACTTTGCCTAAATTGTTCAGGTTTTGCTAGTTGAGGAGAGAGACAAAGAGCTATACAGGCTACTGAAGTACCACCCTGGAGCAGATATCTTGTTCAGCCTTACCTTTGGCTTCCCAGAATAGCTTGATGGCCATGAATCCAAAAGGGATCTAGGAGTCTTAGTGGACCACAAGCTGAACATGAGTCAGCAGTGTGATGCAGCAGCTAAAAAAGCCAATGCAATTCTAGACTGCATTAATAGGAGTATAGTGTCTAGACCAAGGGAAGTAATGGTGCCACTCTATTCTGCTTTGGTCAGATCTCACCTGGAATACTATGTCCAGTTCCAGGCACCGTAATTCAGGAAGGCTATTGAGAAGCTGGAACGTGTCCAGAGGAGGGCAACGAGAATGGTGGGAGTTCTGGAAGCCATGCACTATGAGGAGTGGTTTAGGGAGCTGGGCATGTTAAGTCTGGAGAAGGGAAGGTTGAGATGTGACATGATAGCCATGTTCAAATATTTGAAGGGATGCCATGCTGAGGATGGGGTAAGCTTGTTTTCTGCTGCTCTAGAGACTAGGGCATGGAGCAATAGGTTCAAACTAGAGGAAAAGAGATTCCACCTAAACATTAGCAAGAACATCCTGACAGTAAGAGCTGTTCAGCAGTGGAATGTGCTGCCTTGGAGTGCCCTTCTTTGGAGGTTTTTAAACAAAGACTGGATGGCCATCTGTCAGGAATACTTTGAATGTGTGTTCCTGCATGGCAGGGGGTTGGACTTGATGTCCCTTGTGGTCCCTTCCAACTCTATGATTCTATGATTCGATGAGTCTATGAATTCAGCTGATATTGTGCATACTTTCAAGCATCTTTGCAGTTCTACGGGCCAGAAATGTGTAAAATGACAAGGCGCTGGAGTACATGCTCACTGCCACATTTTGTGCTTTTATTTTGCTCCTGAAGAAATATGGCATACATATATCTTCTGACTGTGATAAAGGCTCATACTCTTGCCACTGCAAGATTCTGCCTCCAAAGGTGTATAGTTGAGCTAATATCCCTTAATACTGTCAACCCTCTGCCTCCAGGTAATGGAAGAAGGCAATAGTCCATTCAGGTCCTATCAATATCCTGTCTCTTGACTCCAGCCAAATTCAAAAGGATGAAGAATTTAAGAACAGCACATATTCTGCATACAACACATACACACACAGAGAGAGAATCATAGTCTGTAGGACATCTAATCACAAACCTTACTCAGTGCAGGAAATACAGAGCTGAAGCTTCTATGACAGATATCTATCAAGCCTCTGCTTGAATACCTTCAGAGAGGGAAAGCTCATTATCCACCTAACTTGATAACTAGTTCTAATAACTAATAGCTTTTACCATTAAGAAGTTTCTCAAAACGTATACAGCCGTTCTCTATCATATACAGATCTAGTTATGAGCAGAAGAAGTCAAAGAGTGACGTGGAATATGAAAATCCTATTGTCTTGCTCTAGTAGTAGTCACCAATGGCTCCTCTTCATCCTGGAGAGAAGTGACCAGTGGGGTGCCACAGGGTTCTGTCCTGGAATCCAAAATGACCTGAACAGATTAGAAAGCTGGACCAAAATTAACAAAATGAATGTTCACTTGGGCAGTAAAAATGAAATGCACAGATATAGGATGGGTGACACCTGGCTTGTGACACATGCCAAAGATCTAGGAGTCTTAGTGGTCCACAAGCTGAACATGAGTCATGCAAAAAGGATCTAGGAGTCTTAATGGACCACAAGCAAAACATGAGTCAGCAGTGTGATGCAGCAGCTTAAAAAGCCAATGCAATTCTAGGCTGCATTAATAGGAGTATAGTGTCTAGATCAAGGGAAGTAATAGTGCCACTCTATTCTGCTTTGGTCAGACCTCACCTGGAGTACTGTGTCCAGTTCTGGGCACCACAATTCAGGAAGGATATTGAGAAGCTGGAACGTGTCCAGAAAAGGGCGACCAGGATGGTGGGTGGTCTTGAAGCCATGCCCTATGAGGAGCGGCTTTAGGGAGCTGGGCATGTTTAGTCTGGAGAAGAGAAGGCTGAGAAGGGACATGATAGCCATGTTTAAATACTTGAAGGGATGTCATAATGAGGATGAAGCAGGCTTGTTTTCTGCTGCTCCAGAGACTAGGACATGGAGCAATGGGTTAAAACTAGAGGAAAAGAGATTCTACCTAAACATTAGGAAAAACTTCCTGACAGTAAGGGCTGTTTGGAAGTGGAATGCACTGCCTTGTATTGTGGTGAAGTCTCCTTCTTTGGAGGTTTTTAAACAGAGGCTGGACGGCCATCTTGTATATTCCTGCATGGCAGGAGGTTGGACTGGATGGCCCTTGAGGTCTCTTCCAACTTATGATTCTATGATTCTAGTAATCCAAACAGGCTTAATTTCTCTACATAAATTTTATCTGAAAGTATGAGGAATAGAATTTTACTTTCTTTGCAAATTCTCCAGAAGTCATATCTACACTATGAGGGACTTATCTTGCCTGTCCTGAATGTCCAAGGCACAGTATGAACACTACCCCTTTTCCTGCTATAACATTCCTGCTACTGTTAAGATTCTCACTACCTGCTCTCAGAAGAACATGAAATCTACATGACTCTTAGAGCTATCCTCTGGCTAGCAGTGAGGGGCTAACTCACCAGTTCACAGGTATTGCCCCATTGTTTTGTAGCATCAGCACAACCACAGATGGCACACATCCAACAGGAGCTGCACCAAAGTTGAAATCCAGCATGACAGGTGAGTAGACTGGGGGGATCCGCTCTATGCTGCATGTTGAAGAGAAATGAGGGGTGAATAAAATGCTTGAGGAAATGTTCCCTGCTGCAGTTGCAAGTTCCAGAAACCATCCTTCCCAATGTGTTGTATGTCAGAAAAGGAAGGGGAAGGAAGTTGCTGTTTCAGACTGTGAAGAAATCAGAGGCTTAGGAACTGTCAGAAGACCAAAGATTCTTACCTGTGCCTTGTAGGAACTCTAAAGGTGAGCTCCTGGGGTGTTGGTTCTCGCTCTAGATACTGGTTCAGTGTCTCCAAAGAGAAAAGCCTCCAGAGGTGCAGCTTGCTGATACCACAAGCACTGCCTGTGGCACAGGCATCAGTGATACAGATAGATGGATAGATACCTGTTGCTGTTACACAACAAACTGACTGCTTTTCCCCAAGAGGTGTTGTAGCTTTAATGGAGATACAAAAAGGAAGCAAGCAAACAGTTAAGACTTCATGAGTAGAACTTGAGACAATTCCAGACAGTAATTTGATAGTGCAATAAATGTCTTTTTCCCCACTTGCTTGCAGTTTATAGTTCTTCCCTCAAAGCAGTATTTCAGATGCAGGAACACTACATTTTCCTAGCTCTTAAGTAACAGTATGTTTAATCCTGGGGAAAACGTTCCTCAGAGGGACTACAGCTCAGAGGCCAAGCACATGCTTGACAAATGCAGCCTTTAAATGGAGATGCTTGAGATTTCTTAGACAAAGACATAGGACAGAGCCATATACTAATCAAGATGGCAAACTGATATAACCATGTTTCCCACTGAAGGAAACCACTAGCTTTGCCTAATCTCCATGGCACCAGCTCATTCTGCCTGCAAACCTTCCTGCACCAGCCACTTTCCATTTTGAGTGAATAGCAACAAGCCCATTTCCCTCTCCAGCCAGTCTACTGTTTGTAGATAATTTATTACATTACTATCAACCAACTAGAGACTGCCACAAATGTTTTATTATTTATATAAGAAATTATTCTGCTGATGATAACATGAGATTGAAAAATGCTTCATGTCCTAAGTGCTAGGGAAATAAGGAAGTAGACCCAGTCTACGAAAGCTTATGGTACAAACTTATTTCTCTCAGTTTGTCTCAAAGGTGCTACTAGATCCCTTTGCACTTTGTTCACTTGAGAGGGAAAGTAAAACCATGGACTCTAGCATCAGAAATTAACTTGAAGTGGCAAGAATTGAGGAAGGTGGGATGTTGTTAGCAGCAAAGTGTTGGCAATAAATAAGCTCCCTTTTTGATTCATAAACGTACAAATAACCTTAAGCTGTACAGGCTGTGTGCAGGTTCAACGAGCAGTGAAACAACATCAGCCATTTTGCCTGGCATGGGATCTCCCCCTTCCCCACTCCATAGAATAAGTTTGGTTGTAAGGGCTGCCTTCTCTTACCTTTGGGAGTAGAAATGGCATAACTGATTGTCCAGGAATAGTGCAGTTGGTGGGCTGGTTTAAGAGTTGCTCGCAAAAAGATTTTACCCCGAGCAGCAACTGTCCCTTTGTAGTGGTCAAGAGTGATTGCTTAGGAGAGAGACAGAAGAGGTACTATGAGTATGGAAGGAAGACTTCACTTAGCTATGAAGCACAAAAGATCTGAACTTCCATGAAATACCTAAGGGGTCATTGGCAACTTCTTCTGGATCACATGCTCCCGTGATCATCTGCTGCACACTGAGAACATACTGTAAGGAACAGGCTCCATTATTAAATAATGTCACTTCACAAGACTGTGTGCTGCCAATCAGGATGTTGCCAACATCCACCTGTTCTTCTTGTGCCTGTAGCCCAAATAAAACAGAGAATAATCAGGTCCATTAAGTAATGCATATTAGAGGTATACCATTCAAAGAAATTATGGTATTAAAGATAGTGAGGGAAGAGAGGCGCATTATAAAGAGAAGCAAGCAATCTCAGTCAGGTTAATTTCAGTCAGAGATTCAACCCAGCATAGCCAGCAGGTGGAGGCTTTAGAGCACCACTAGTTGGGAGGACACATATGGTACTGACTCTAGTCCAAGCCTTCAAAGATGCCAGGGTGTCATTTGGGTATGCTTAAAAACTGGTGGTTCTGTGGTTAGGTTTCCACCCTCTTCTAACATGGTCAAGTCATCTACTGCCCTGGAAGATATCACTTACTGTTAAAATGCCAAATGATCCCTCCCCGATCACCCGAAGGACATAGCGGGTGCTCTGTGGGGTCTTGTCATCCAGTAGCTCTTGCTCTCTCCACACTGTAACCCAACTCCGCAGAAGATATTTGGTCTGCTCACTAGGAGTGAAAGTCCAGGTTTGAGCCTGAAATCACACATAGAAGAGCCTGGGAGAAAAGCCACAGACTTGGCCTTTCTGGGATGCAAAATCTAGAAGATTATGTTGTTAAAGATACAGGGGAACCCGCCCCCTGCCCTGCCAAGGATTGACTTTTCTCTCATACTGCCTGTGTCTTATGCATCCCCACATTTAAAACTATGGATTCTAAACCATTTGAGAGCATGTATTTAGGAAGGCTCTTGTCAATGGAATGAGCAAGGCCATCTACAGTTGTCCCTCCACATTCACGGATTTGACATTCACGGATTTGAGTATTCACGGCTTGAAAAATATTCTTAAAAAAATAACAATCCTAATAGCAAACCTTGATTTTGCCATCTTATATAAGGGACACCATTTTGCTCTGCCATTGCATATAATGGGACTTGAGTATTCACGGATTTGGGTATTCACGGGGGGCCCTGGAACCAAACCCCAGCGAATGTGAAGGGACAACTGTATACCATTTTACAAAATGAAGCAGCCATGGCAGGCAGCAGATTTGGAATATTAGGAAGGCAAGGGGAGGGACAGGCATCATTTGCTGCTGCTCTATCTGAGTCAGAAAAAATTGTATTGAACCAGTTGTAGAAACTGGAATCATTTAATATAAACATTGGCTCAAAGAAGACACTATCATATTTCCTTGTAATTGTCCTACTCACCAAAGCTTCATTGGGCAATATTGTCCCTTCAGCAGGCTGGACAGACAGGAGCTTTTTGTCCAATTGCTGAATTTTCCATTTGAACAGCATGGGTAAGCGGGTGCAGTTCTTGATGGTGAAGGTGCGTGAGGAAAAAGTGCCCACGCAGGTGGGTTTGAAGTACAGGTTGCCATCGTTTTCTAAGAGGAGGATCAGGGACTCAGCCCTACTCTTAAGGTGGATCTCCTGAGGAAGAAACATCAGCAGGGTTCTTCAGCCAAAGTTGACAACCACAGTGCTTTCACAGGGAAGTTGAGCTGGGTCCTAAGCTGACATGGACAGTCCTGGAAAGAACTAGGATAATATAAGGAGGAGGTACAAGAGCAACATTGCCAAAATAAATGTTTAATTTGTGAAGTTGTAGAAATGTAATTTACCAAACATAACTTTTCAATTGCAATTCAAGTGTTCCTCTCACATTATCTGGGCTCAGGATGGGGTAATCTGGCAATCTACCACATATCACTTCCCTAACCCTGTCTTAAACATTAAACAACATTAAAATAAAACATTATTTTAAAATCCTAAATTGCTGTAGACAAGATGGTGGAGTATGGTTGTGTGATGAAATAAGGCAGAGAAGGGAGAACCTAAATCTTCTTGTTCCTACCTTGGTGAACGAGGAGCAAAAATTGAGATGCAAAGACAAGATGTGGTGCTGTGTGGATGTGTCCACAGGGCAGGTTGAGAGAAGAAAGATCTGATGGGCTCTAGGTGCCACAGACCCACAGCTGGGCTTGACCAAGAGAGCAGGGCATTTCTCCCGGTCCATGCGGAAGCTTATCGCTGTGTTGCCCACATTGCAGAGCAGCATGCTACGGTATGTGCTAGTGTTCCGGCACACTGGAGGGAAGACCTAGGAGACAGCAACAGGTTTGGGTTGGAGAAATAGCCCACTTGCATTTGCTTTTCATAGCCTCTGTTCCTTGAAGATATGCCTGGTGGGGGCTGTAGCATATTCTGAGGAAAACCATGAAGAGCACACAAAATGTCTAATACGTAGTTCACCTTGCAAAATCAATTCCATGAAGTGGACAATTTTACCTCACTTTCCCTTTTGCTATAGACTGAGAGACCCACAAAATGTAAATCCCAAGCAGGTATCATCATTCATAGATTATAACCCTGAAGTCTTTTGTAGGCTACACCCACACAGAAATTAACTGTAGACACGGGAAGGAATTTGGTGGCTAAATGAGGATATGTACTAGCAAAGAGGAGTGCGTGTAGGTTATTCTATGGTGGAATAAGTTCAGCTTCTCAACACTTTGTGAAAAGACATCTATGAAGTCTACAGATCAAACTTTGCCTCTTCCTCTTTACCCCTCCTTCTACCCATGCTACAGGCATCTTGTCCACTTCATGTTTTTCATGTTCCATCTCCAAGCAGCCGGCATGTTTATCTGCTCAAAAATTTGTCCAGTCTTTTTTTAAGGGGGGGGACAGCTTTTTAAAATGTTACTTTAAAAACTGCAAGAGGAGGACAGTGTCTTTATGAATGACATAAAAGTGACACTATTCATCAAGATAGCACACAGTCCCTTTGTCTATATGTTGTAAGAACAGGATTCCTCTGAAATCATTCTAAAATATTTTCAGATTGCAACAGATGCATGTCCTTGCACATCTTAATAGAATGAAAGGAGGAACAGTTTTGTTCAAAATATGCAAGCCTCAACAAGTACAAATGAACAAATGTGTGTGTTGGGGGGGCGGGGAGATTCCACGTCATCACAATAGGAAAAATGGCCTCTAATCCCTCATCTATATAATGTGAATGACTCTAATCTGGCATGCTACACGCCCAGAATAAAGACAGAGATTTTACAGAGCTAAATTCATTTTCAATACCATAGAAATGAGAAATAGAATCTACTGGAGATGGACCTCTGCTGACCTCTGCTGTCACTGAGCTGGTTAAGACTCCACTTAGGAAATAGTTACTCAGAAGTCCTGATTGGCAACTGCCAAGGAAGAAAAGGATTTTCCCTCAAATAACAAAAGAGACGGAAGAGAGCAAGAAACAAATTTCAATTCTTTTATCATGGGGAGGTACACAATGCAGAGCTCTGGGCAGATTTGTAGGTGTGCAGTAAGGGGAAGAAAGCCTGTATGGTCCAGTGGATAAAATGTTGGCCTTCAATTCTGCATACTCGAGGTTCTTAACTGTGCCCAGTCATGCTACTGGATATAACTAGCAAAGCATGACTTCTCAAAATTGGTTCCTTTTAGGTAAAAGGGTGGGTGCAGGGGAGATGCTCACCTCTCAGGTTTGTGAGCAAACTAAATGAAGATGATATAGTACTTGGCAAACAGAAACAAGTGAAAGTTTAAAAGGAATCCCTTCCACTTTGCAATCAATTTGCTATGGAGGACAAACACCCTTCCCAGGAGACAATGGTTATCCATCTCACCTCATGGCAATCCATGGTGTACCGTGGGATGAAGTGCTGCCGCCCAGGTTGAAAAGTGTGCCCACACAAGCGGATGGTCAAGCTCCATGACGGGCACATAGTGACTGGCTCCTCAATGTTGTTGTAGTTTCTCAGTACCTGACAGTGACAAAAAAAAAAAAGACATGGGAAGTGCTTTGACAAGAAGCATCCATGCTTCATCCATGCACTACTTTCACAGGACTGCCAACCAACATTATTTTGTGAAGTCAAAGGTTTTCACGGCCGGGATCCATAGATTTTCCTTGGTTTTTTTCCAGGCTGTGAGGCTGTGTTCTGGAATAGTTTCTTCTTTTCTGTTGAAGTTGTCCAGGTGTTTGTGGATTTCAATAGCTTCTCTGTGCATTCTGACATGATAGTCAGACAACTATCATGTCAGCATGCACAGAGAAGCTATTGAAATCCACAAACACCTGGACAACTTCAACAGGAAAGAAGAAACCCTTAAAGTAAACAAAATCTGGCTCCCAGTTTTGAAATACAACAGAATCAAAACTCAACACTTACAAAAGAATCCCCCCCCCAGGGACAGGGGGATTCCCAGCAGATAATGACCCATCAACCAATCATTAGCCAAAGAGACACTAACGAGCCTTCCATTTCTATACCCAGAAACTAACCATTCAATTACACAAATTTATATATTCCCCCCAACAGGGGTGCAAAGCATATAAACTCCATACACACACCTACCATTCTCTGAAGATGCCAGCCACAGATGCAGGTGAAACGTCAGAAAGAAACTATTCCAGAGCACGGCCTCACAACCCAGAAAAAACCCAAGGAAAATCAACATTATTTTTTTCAGCAGAAAGGAAACAACATGCCCTTAAACAGAAATCTTGTGTCTGAACATTATCTCTGTTTTTTTAGCAAGTGCCCTCTTGCCCACTTCTTACTAGGGAGGCAGGTATTTACTATCAGTTTCCATGCCCATCAAACAAAGCAGGCCAAGGGATGATGAGTGAGCAAACTTCTTCTGGTCATCTTTGTGATCAGGGGAAATTACCAGTGCAGGTTTACTGACACTGGAATGTCCATGCCATAAACGTCATTGATATTGATTGTTACCCACCTTGTAGAAGGCAAAGCCTTCTAGTTCAGCTGCATACAGGGAATTAAGCTGAGGAGGCTGGAAGGTGATGCGAAAAGCCATCGTCTTCAGAGGTGGGATGTCACAACTCTCTGGGATCACCTGGAAAGGACTATCTGGCTTCTTTGTCCATATCACAGTGACCGTTCCCTTTGTGTGATTGGTCACACACAGAGGAACGGGCTCAACTTCATTAAGCTTTGCACAACAACCAAAATCAAACTCCTTGAGGCTAAGGCTGACATGGGGAGGAAACATGGTGAAGTCACTGCTTACACCATCATGGAAATATTCAACCATGGGCTCGATGTTAGGATATTCCTCTGGGGGTTTGTCTTCCAGAATCTATAAAGACAAAAAGAAAGAATAAGGGTACCTTGGCCTAAACAGAAGACAAATAACTAGATGTGAACTATTCAGAACTGATGGGAGCTCGTGTTAGCCTCACAGATTTTTCTGTCAATATCACTAGAAGTGGTGAACAAATGAGAGGATGCCATTATCCATAGGTAAGGCAAGTTCTCTGAAACATTCCAGTTTAAATAGCTATCATTATGATGGGGGCCCAGACAGATAAGCTGAAAACCACATAAAATTTAGCAGCTTTGAATTTGCCATGTTCATCCCCTATTCATAATACCTCCCACACCATATCCTGGCAACTATGGTTTTACAGAAGTACAGTATTACACAATTGCAGGACTGAGTATGTTTGGCCCTTATAACAGCCATGTATTTACCTCTGGTGGGAGTGTCAGAGCTCCATTTTCATCTACCAGAAGCTTGCCTTCCTTCAGCATGGTGCCCAGGATGTCTGGTGAGAAAAAAGTCAGTCCTCTGGCCATGTGTGTCCTGAACCTTGTAAGATGCTTCAGTGTCAGAATAACTGGGCTTGCTGTGTCTGTATGACAAGTCCCAATCAGATCTAGGAATAATGGATCCTGAAGGGAACCAGAAACATAAGGAAGGAATGGTCATCTTCATGTGTACTCTTCTGAGGAGCGACAACTATGGAAATCACCCTTATTAATTTGGGGTCTTTTTAAGACCGTCTGCCAGGGCCAGGTGTACCATTAGATAGAGTGAGGCAACCATTTCAGGAGAAAAGGCTGGGAACAGTGCTGGAAGTCCGCCAGCCATTCTTGCTGTACCTCCAGCACCAACACCTTTCCCTCCTGTTGGGGGATAGAAATGCCTATCTTGAACCCTCCATGCTAGTCTTAATGATTGTCTTAAAGCAGTAATGGGCTGGATGAGGAAAAACAGATTGAGATTAAATCCAGATAAAACGGAGGTGCTCACGGTAGCGGCCCCCAAACCAGGAGTTGGGTTGCAACCTCCAGTCCTGGACGGGGTCACGCTCTCTGTTAAGGACTGTGTTCGCAGTCTGGGGGTGCTCCTTGATTCATCGCTTCAGATGACGAGTCAGGTGAATGCGACAGTCAGGAGCGCCTGTTATCAGCTTCGGCTGATACGCCAGCTGCGCCATTTCCTGGAAGTAAGGGACCTCAAGACTGTGGTGCACGCGCTGGTAACCTCCCGTCTAGATTTCTGCAATGCGCTCTACATGGGGCTGACCTCATGCTTGGTCCGGAAACTTCAGTTGGTACAAAATATGGCAGCCAGAGTGGTCTCGGGAACATCTCGGAGAGACCATATAACTCCAGTATTAAAATCTCTTCACTGGCTGCCAATCAGTTTCCGGGCCCAGTATAAGGTGTTGGTTATTACCTTTAAAGCCCTAAATGGCTTGGGTCCAACTTCTCTCCGGAACCGCCTCCTCCCATACAATCCTACCCGTGCACTCCGGTCCTCTGGGAGGAATTTGCTTCAGCCATAAAAATCTAGGCTGTCTGCAACCTCCCAGAGGGCCTTTTCGGTAATCGCCCCCAAATTGTGGAATGACCTGCCGAATGAGATCCGTCAGATAACAAGCCTGAGTGGCTTTAAAAAAGCACTAAAGACGGATCTCTTTCGGCAGGCCTTTCCTAATTAGATCCCGGCCTAAGGGGATCCTGGCCTCTTCTAGGCTGCTGGCCATTTATTATATTTTATTGTATTTATAGTTTTAAATGTGATTTTAGATTAGTTGTTTTAAATTTATATTTGTTTAATGTTTTTTATGGGGGAGGGTGGGAGTGGGGGTGTTTAGGGATTTTATTTGTATTGTATTTTAAATTTTGTAAGCCGCCCCGATTGTTTTAACAGAGGGGCAGGGTATAAATAAATATTATTATTATTATTATTATTATTATTAGTCTGTTGCCTTAAGGTGCAATACAGGATAGTATTCCATCACTGGTGTGAAGTAAAATTGAACTGTCAGTCAAATTCACTTCTGTATGCAGAACTGGGGCTCTTGTATCTTGTGTCTCAAGCAGCAAGACATATTTAATCAGCCCTGCATGAAACTACCTCCAGATTTTCTGTGGGTTTTTTTTTCCCCAGGCTGTGAGGCTATGTTTGGGAAGAGTTTCTTTCTGATGTTTCGCCTGCATCTGTGGCTGGCATCTTCAGAGAATGGTTGGGTAGGAGTGTGTGTGTGGGGGGGGTATATACTGTGAGTCCCTGTTGGAGAAGATATGTAAATTTGTGTACAGTATTCGAATGGCTAGTTTCTGGGTGGAGATATGCAAGGAGGATTAGTGTCTGTTTGGCTAATGGTCCACTGTAAGCTAGAAATCACCCTGTCCCTGGGTGGAGTTCACTTGCATAAGCTGAGTTTTGATTTTAGTGTTTTTCAAGACTGGTAGCCAGATTTTGTTTACTTTTAGGTTTCTTCTTTCCTGTTGAAGTTGTCCAGATGCTTGTGGATTTCAATAGCTTCTCTATGCATTCTGACATGATAGTGGTTGGCCTGGTCCAGAATTTCAGTGTTTTTAAATAACATTTTGTGTCCAGGTTGGTTTATAACATGTTCTGCTACTGCTGATTTTTCTGACTGGCCCAGTCTGCAGTGTCTCTCATGTTCCTTGATTCATGTTTGCACACTGCGTTCAGTGGTCCCTATGTAAACTTGTCCACAGCTGCATAATATGCGGTAAACTCCTGCGGCTGTGAGACGGTCTCTTTTGTCTTTCGCCAAGCATAGCATTTCTTGGATTTTCTTGGTTGGTCTGTAGATCTCCACCCAGAAACTAGCCTTTCAAATACACAAATTTACATATCCTCTTCAACAGGGGCTCACAGTATATAAACCTCACACACACTCCTACCCAACCATTCTCTGAAGATGCCAGCCACAGATGCAGGTGAAACATCAGAAATAAACTCTTCCAGAACACGGCCTCACAGCCCGGAAAAAAAGCCATGGAAAACCTATGGATGCTGGCCGTGAAAACCTTCGACTTCACATACCCCCAGAGAATTTGAGGTTACTGATTCCAGGAGGAAGACTTAGGATTCCATGAGGAAGATTTATACATAGCCAGAGGTAGTGCACTACATGCATTTATATTATTTGTATCTGTTTCTTGGAGAAAGACTGAAACAATCATTTTAGTCTCATAACAACCCCTGCTGAAACGTTATGGGTTGCCCTTGGCCATCCAGCTGAATTCCCAAAGTTTGCTGGGATGTAAAGTAGTGTTTTACAGTTGTGCCTACATTGGCACTCTACTATGCTGGTTGTGCTTATCTATAAACAATTTTTATTCCTATGTTAGGAACTGATATTCTCATTATTCAGTGGATTTCTATGCTTGTTATGTTAACTGCTTTCTTCCTTGATAGCAGCTGACACAGTGAGAAAAACAGAGATTACCTAAGAAATTCATTGCTCTTCTCCTATAAAGAGGTATTTGAGCTTTGCATTATATAGAGACAGGTTTGGATTTTCAAGGAGTGGGTGGGTAGGTTTGTGTTCTTAAATGGAGAACAAATTAATTTTATTTTTTGCTTTCTTTTTATTGCCTTTCTTGTTCCTAGTGGGCTCAGAGCCACTGGAGCTGTGGCCTGATGAGCCTAATCTGATAGTTTGAAAACCCTTCTTCTCATACCATCTTAAGACAAAATGCAGGCTAAATGTCTTCACCATCATCACTTCTGCCCCCCCTTCTCCCAGCTTCCTTGCACAATTTTTTAACTTCCCTTCCTGAAGAAGCCTGTAGTTTTAAAAACTTGCACAAAGATTTCTAGCCTTCTTCATTAGCCTAATGAAAGTATCCACTTAATATAGTCTTTAGGATTTATGTTGCAGTCAACAAAGCTATTCCTGCATTTGCTTTATACACTGTTCAACTATGTTGATTGTGTGTATGAAAGTCTTCTTGCCATAATACCACCCTGAGCTTTTTTTTTTTTAAGCAGGTGGGGTCTGAGTTTTTAAAAATAATAAATCAGTTTTAAGGGACAGAATGCTCTCTTTCAGCAACTCCAGCCCTCATATTACAAACTGCCTAGGTTGGACTGGTCCCTACAAACTACTGTACAGTGATCCTTGCAGGTTTAGCAGTTCTGTGCATTCTGACCAACTTCCTTATATTCTGAGTACAGGGTGACCCAGGGAAATGATACAAAACTTTTCTGAGGGTCCTTCTTGTGCTATTGCTTTTGTTTGCCCCCTCTTAAGTAGATATGCAGGAAATTCTAGCAATGACTGAGGACAAAGGCAAAGATTTGGAACCAAAAACTCCAGCATTCTGTAGCTGTTTTGTAGCTTAAAACTCTTACTTCTAGTACCTAAGCCTCAGGAGAGGAATGTCAGCCTTATAGAAAGCTGGGAAACCACTAAATAGTGCTGTCATGTGGAAGGGAGTATTGGGACTCGGTGAGGGCCAGATTTGGTCCCAGGACCTGAGGTTTCCCATGCCTGCACTTCTAGAAAGGGGGAGATGAAACCAGTCAGTGTGTTGGAGACCCAACACTACGTGCAGAGTTATGGAACTTGGAGCTGAAGCAGCCCAATTCAAAGCCAGTGCTTCTGGTCAAGTTTAAGAAATATTCTCCAGAATGTGAAAAGGAAGATATTGAGCTGAGTATAATGTCACATAAGAAGAGTTGCCTGGGGATGCTCCAAAACTAGTCAAAGGATCCTGCTCTCTCAGTGGAATATATGCAAGTATTTGACTGTGGAGAACAAGCCAAGAGGCCTATTTCAAAAGAAGACGCAGTCCTCCTATGCCTCTTACCTGATGATGAATAAGACAAGCCACTCGCCGGTGGCATATTATTGGGTGGGTGGGCTGGAACGTCACCTTCAGTATGATAGTGGACATTCCATCCAAGATCCCACAAGGACGGTCAATGGAAAAGACACTCTGTTTGCAGTCAATGTCAAATTGATAGTAGGCAGGGACATCAGAGGTGTTGGTCATCTCTAAGGGCTGTATTAAATATTCCCCAAGATTAATGCAGCTGAAGTAGACAAAGGGATGCTGAAAAGAAACCTCTGGACCTAGAATGACAAATACAGTAAAGCCAATTTTCATGCAGTGGCTGCTGCTGGTATTGTGAAGGGGCTCTCAATGGTTCCCAGTATTTTTCCCTCCAAGGATTGGCTGTTATGTTTCTTGCTATCAAAACAGTTGGTCTAATCACCTTTCTCTGTGGGTATTTCCCAGTGCATTCAAACATATACAGGGCCATTCTCATTCAACCAATGTAATGGAGACACACAGATCCTCCCACACAGATGGGATCAATTTCTTTCTGCTTGAAGGGCAGGGTGTTGTTCCATAATGGAAGGAAGCAGTACTAGGCATTTTTATCTAGCAGAGGTGACAGTAGTGTCAAAGAACACAGAAAGTCTGTAGGACAAATATCACAAGAACAGGAATGAAGAGAGACCCAAAACAGTAGCCTCTGGTATTTACTACAGTCTGCAAAGACAACAAAGAATGATCATTCTAGGAAGGCTGAAGGAACAATCAACTACCACTGGGTTATTCCCTCAGGCTAGTTGATCAAGGCAGGAGACCAAGTTCTAAACCATTTTATCTCTTGCTCCCTTCTCTCCCTCCTTCAGTTTTGTTAAATAGCCTTGCAAGGTGTATATGTTAAAGCCACTTAGACTTAGATGTTAAAGTTAGAAATTGGCAGACCTTTTTTTTTTTATACAGCCACCAGTGGGGGGTGGATTACTCTTTCAGACTTCCCAGAATGACAATTCACAGTAAGTATCAACCTCTCATTCTCAGGAAGGCTAAAGGAACAATCACTACCACTGGATATGCCCAAGGCTTTTCCCTAAGGGTGGGAGTGGCTACTCAAGTCTGGAACTACCACTTGTAAAACAGTGAGTCCAAAGGCTGCCTTATGACCTAAATTCATCTACTCTATGCCTTATGAAAGCTGATGGCTCTTTTCAAACCGCTGCTTTACACTTGTCTTCCAAGAATGATGTAACTCTGAATGCTGTCATAGTCACCACTGATCTAGTCAAATGTGCCCACACTTGCTGCAGTCTCGCAGCATGAGCTTAATCATAACACAGTAAATGCAACCCTTCAACCACTTTGAAATTGTTGACTTGGATACTTTATAGCCTAAAGTCCTTGGATGAAAAGACAAAAACAATGCTTCTGTGCACCTAATTGTTCTTGTTCTTTCAATGTAGATCTTCACAGCACTTCTGACATCTAATGAGTGCCATCTTTTTTCTAATGGATGTGATGAATTTGGACAAAATGTTGGCAATTCCAGTGTTGGAACCATTCTGAAAACTGATACTGATTTTGGAAGAAATGACAGATCAATGATTAAGAACAACTTATCTCTATCAAACCTGCATAGGTTAGGATTTACTGATAATGATGCAATTTCTGACACTCACCTTCAACACCAGCTCTGTATATATCCCTGACTCTTTAGAAGCTGCCACACAACCTCCACACAGTTGGATGTAACCACTGCAGGTTTGGATGCAGGTTTGCATGATATATTGGGCCTTAAATTAATAGATTTGGTCTCTGAGGTAGATCATATGGCCTATCCACCGACACAGTCGGTAAAAGTGGAAACTATAGCCTATGTGGCTAGCACAGGGCAATTAAAGCTATCTCCACTTTCTGCATTCTGATTTTCATCAGAATTCTGCATCACAGGCAGTGGAGGCAAAACATATGATAGACCCTTCAACCAACCCAATGCTAATGCATCATCATCCCCTCTGCACCTACACTTCCATCTACTGAAAAATATCTTCTTAATTTTGGAATTTCTCCCAGACATGAAAAGGACCACCACAAAATTTCTGTATCTGCTTTGTAAGTAGTTGACACGTCCTGGTTCAAGTGCCACTCCCCTGGAGGTTTTTTGTTTATGCTCAAGTAATCTACTGTCAGATTAAAAGCCCCCTTGAGATAGACTGCTGATAAAGAATTCAACATTTTCCAGCCCACAACCGTATTCTGGATGACTCTTTCAGCAGGTGGGATCTCATTCCCTCTTGGTAGCAAAGATACACACCTTGATGGTGATGTTGTCTGTACACACCACTCGCACGTTATTGTGTTTTATTTTGCTTGCAAACCTCAACATTGCCAACCTGACTGCTTTCATCTCCAGCAGGTTTATACGAAGTCCCTTTTCCGAGGTGAAGTCAAAGACTTTCACGGCCGGTATCCATAGATTTTCCTTGGATTTTTTCCGGGCTGTGAGGCCGTGCTCTGAAATACAGTAGTTTCTTTCTGATGTTTCACCTGCATCTGTGGCTGGCATCCTCAGAGAATGCCAGCCACAGATGCAGGCGAAATGTCAGAAAGAAACTCATAGAATCATAGAATTGTAGAGTTGGAAGACACCACAAGGGCCATCCAGTCCAACCCCTGTCACACAGGAAATCACGATCAAAGCATCCCTGACAGATGGCCATCCAGACTCTGTTTAAAGACTTCCAAGGAAGGAGACCCCACCACGCTCCGAGGGAATGTGTTCCACTGCCAAACAGCTCTTACTGTCAAAAAGTTCCTCCTAATGTTGAGGTGGAATCTCTGTTCCTGAAGCTTGCATCCATTGCTTTGTGTTCTAGTCTCTGCAGCAGCAGAAAACAAGCTTGCTCCATCTTCAATGTGACACACCTTCAAATACTTAAACAGGGCTATCATATCGCCCCTTAACCGTCTTTTTTCCAGGCTAAACATACCCAGCTTCCTAAGCCTTTCCTCATAAGGCATGGTTTCCAGACCTTTCACCATTTTAGCTGCCCTTCTCTGGACACACTCCAATTTGTCAATATCCTTTTTTAATTGTGGTGCCCAGAACTGGACACAGTTTTCTAGGTGAGGCCTGACCAAGGCAGAATAGAGTGGCATTATTCCCTTGATCTAGACACTATACTTCTATTGATTTAGCCCAAAATCGCATTGGCCTTTTTAGCTGCCGCATAACACTGTTGACTCATGTTCAACTTGTGGTCTACTAGGACTCCTAGATCCCTTTCACACGTAGTCTCATACAGCCAGGTCTCCCCCATCCTGTATCTATGCATTTAGTTTTTCCACCCTAAGTGCAGTACCTTACATTTCTCCGTATTCAATTTCATTTTGTTAGCTTTTGCCAAGCTCTCCAGTCTATCCAGGTCATTTTGAATTTTGATCCTGTCCTCTAGGGTATTAGCTACTCCTCCTAATTTGGTGTCATCTGCAAATTTGATAAGTAGGACTGTGTTCGCAGTCTGGGGGTACTCCTGGATTCATCGCTTCACATGACTAGTCAGGTGAATGTGACAGCCAGAAGTGCCTGTTATCAGCTTCGGCTGATACGCCAACTGCGCCCTTACCTGGATACAAGGGATCTGGAAACTGTGGTACATGCTTTGGTAACCTCACGTTTGGATTACTGTAATGCACTCTACATGGGGCTACCCTTGTGCTTAACCCAGAAACTTCAACTGGTACAAAATATGGCAGCCAGGTTAATTACGGGTACATCTAGAAGAGAGCATATAACACCTGTGCTTAAATCTCTCCATTGGCTGCCGATTAGTTTCCGGGCGCAGTACAAGGTGTTGGTTTTAACCTTTAAAGCCCTACATGGCTTGGGTCCATCTTATCTCCGGGACCGCCTCATCCCATATGATCCCCCCCGCGCACTTCGGTCCTCTGGGAGGAACCTGCTGCAGCCTATGAAAACTAGGCTGTCGCAGACCTCCCAGAGGACCTTCTCTTCTACGGCTCCCAGACTTTGGAATGGCCTGCCGGATGAGATCCGTCTTATCACTACTCTTGATAGCTTCAAGAAAGTGCTAAAGACAGATCTCTTCCGGCAGGCCTTCCCGGAATAACTTCCCGGTTCCAGTGGACTGATTGCTACCCACCCCCTTGCCATCGTTGCCGTATTTATTTATTTAATTATCATATTTTATTCTTGTTTTAACTCTTCATTAGTTTAATTTAGTTTTAAGGGGCAGGAGGGTTAGGATGGGGAGGGATTGTTTTAACTTGATGTTTTAATCTTGTTGTACACCGCCTCGGTTGCTGAGCAGAGGGGCGGGTTAAAAATAAAAATTTATTTATTTATTTATTTATTATTATTATTATTATTATTATTATACGTATGCCCCTAATTCTGTTATCCAAGTCATTGATAAAGATGTTGAATAGCTCTGGGCCCAGGACAGAACCCTGTGGCACCCCACTGGTCACATCTTTCCAAGA
The DNA here is from genome assembly GCA_030847615.1 of Gambelia wislizenii. Lineage (NCBI taxonomy): Eukaryota > Metazoa > Chordata > Lepidosauria > Squamata > Crotaphytidae > Gambelia > Gambelia wislizenii. The sequence goes on along the minus strand of JAUMIR010000001.1, from coordinate 333,775,516 downwards.
CGAAAAGGAGCCACTGCTGAGCACCCTTTGGGTTCGGCCGGTCAACCAATTACAAATCCATTTAAAAGTTAACTTGTCTAGCCCACATTTTACAAGCTTGTTTGCAGGAATGTCATGGGGAACCTTGTCAAAGGCTTTACTGAAATCAAGGTATGCGATGTCCACAGCGTTCCCTTCATCTACCAAGCTGGTAATTTTATCAAAAAAAGAGATCAGATTAGTCTGGCATGACTTGTTTCTCTGAAACACATGTTGACTATTTGTGATTATGGCATTGCCTTCTAAATGTTCACAGACTCTCTGTTTAATGATCTGCTCTAGAATCTTCCCTGGTATTGATGTCAGACTAACTGAACGATAATTGTTGGGATCCTCTTTTTTTCCCTTTTTGAAGAAGGGGACAACATTTGCCCTCCTCCAGTCTGCTGGGACTTCTGTTCTCCAGGAGTTCTCAAAGATTATTGCCAATGGTTCTGAGATTACATTTGCCAGCTCTTTTAATACCCTTGGATGTAGTTCATCTAGTCCTGGAAATTTAAATTCATTTAGATTAAGAAGGTATTCCTGTACCAACTCTTTGCTTATTCTGCACTGGATTTCCCCTATTGTGTCCTCTGTTCCATTATCCTCTGGTTGCTCACTCTTTTCCTTTTCTGAAAACACTGAGACAAAGAAGGTGTTGTGTAATTCTGCCTTTTCTCTGTCCCATTAGCATTTTGCCATCTTCTCCATATAGCGGCCCTACCATTTCCTTCTTCTTCCTTTTGCTGCGCACATACCCAAAAAAACCCTTTTTATTGTTCTTAACCTCTCTAGTGAGCTTGAGCTCATTTTGTGCTTTAGCTTTTCTGACTTTACTCCTACATGTGTTCGCTATCTGTTTGAATTCTTCTTTGGTGATCTCTCCCTTTTTCCATTTCCTATACATGTTCCATTTAAAATTTAGCTTTATTGAAAGTTCTTTAGTCATCCATCCTGGTTTCTTGAGACACCTCCCATTTTTCTTCCTCATTGGTACTGTTTGAAATTGTGCCTTCAGTATTTCCCTTTTGAGAAAGTCCCATCCGTCTTGAAGTCCCTTCTCTTTTAGTATTCCTGACCATGGGACCACCCCCAGTATTTCACTGAGTTTATTGAAATCAGCTCTCCTAAAGTCTAGAATGCGTGTCTGACTATGCCTGACTTCTCCTTTCCATTGTATAACAAACTCCAGAAGAACATGATCACTTTCACCTATGGATCCCACCTCTTTTCTACACTCCCACTCTGATCTGGATCTTCCAGACCCAAAGTGACTAATAATTTCTTAAGTAGACTTTTAAACTTATCCATCTTAAATAATCTAGATTTACTTAGTTCCACTACACAATCTTCTTCCGAAAAATGCCAGTGGTCCAATTCTGAACTTTGTTCTTCATGTGCTAGCTCCCCCTCTAATGATCACTCTGAGTCTGCATCTGATAAATCATCCATTGTCTTTGAACTATTTCTATTATTTGCATTGTTTCTAAGAGAACCATGCTTTGTCTTCTCAGCACACTTCATTTGTTTTTCCAAACCCCCTTGACTCAGACCTTGCATTTCTGACACTTCCTTCTGACTTTGAGAACTTCTTAGCTCTCCTGAAGTTTTTCCTCCACTTAATAAACACAGCAAATTAATTAAACTTAAATTGTCATCGTTGCTCAAATTCATTGCTTTCATATTAGTCTGATTTAGTAATTTATCAGAATAAATACAGTATTCAAATCCATTGCATTTGGAAAAAGTTTGCTTTAAAATATTACTTTGTAATTTTGATTCTATTTTTGTACTTATTAATTGTTTTTAATTTTATCTCTAAATACAGAAAAATCGTGAACCTGAGTGGCAGCACTGAACTCTACTGATGCTGCAGACTCAGTCCCCTCTGCCTGTACCCGAATCTGAGTCTGTGCTAGCACCTTGTTCAGGCCAAACACCTCTCTTGAGCTCGAGTCAGAAGACTTGGATTTAAAAAGCTCAATTTTTTCTTCTGCAGGCTTCAGTGCTTCAGCAGTGCTTGCCTAGTTGCCTAGCAAAGCGAGCACCTGCATCCTTAAAACTGCTGCCACCTCTGAGTGTCCCTCCATTTTGACCAGAACTCTCCAATTCAAGATGGCACCTGGAAGGTGCAATCACACTAACTTCCACTAACTTCCAGCGAATTCCCTTTCTCCCTCTGAGGAAACTGCACTGGCAAGCCCTTTGCCTTCACTTTATCCTTAATTTCACCCTTTTTAATTCTCTTAGACCCCAATGTTTTAGGTCTTATTGCTCCCACTTTTGTATCATAGCACTGATGAGGGGACCTTCCCTCCATGTTTCTTTCACTTGATGCCATAAAAATATTTCTTAATAGTGACTCTGCAGCCTGTTCAGAGGTACACCTCTCAATGCCCAACTGAATAGCACTGGTGTTTTTGTGTACACTTTCACGCTCTGTAGCCTGCAGGTATCTGAGTAGTTTTACTAGCATCTTCCTCATCCAGCAGCCTTTCCTTTTTATCTGATTGGGCACGGAGGTCTTTTCCGTCCTCATCCGATTCAGTAATTTTTCTCTTCTCTTTTGATAGGTCTCCTAATGTTGCCATAACTGCTAACTAATCACCTATACCTTATACATTGTCAACCTCTATACCCATAGATTCGGTATCCATGGTTTCACTTAATCCACATCCAAAAAAATATGTTCTTGCTAGCATTTCTAGGTCCTCCAATGTGATTCTATGGTCAACTTCCTGTCAGGAATTGGTTACTGAACCCTAAGTTTTAAAATGGCCAAACAACTGCAAAAATCATGCTGAGTCATGATGACTGACTCCATGACTCCATGAACTGCCAATCATGCTAATCATGCTATAGCTGCATGAGAAGGGTTGCATCAGAAGAAGGGTTACTAGAGTACAAAGCCATGAGTATGGAAATCTGATGCAATGTAACCATGTGCTTGGGTAAACCAATGCTGTGCTGAGTTGTATATAAGAGAGCCAGATCAGTGTTCATTCTTCTTCCTATGATCCTCTGATGCCTGGCGTAGCACTTTGTCTCTGTACATACTGAAACTACTGAAGATTAAAAGCACCTCCTGTTTTCTGGATGCCAAACACTCTGTGTGTGTGAGTATTCTTCGGAAAGGATTGCTACCTAGTCTGCTGAGACAGTTTTTGGCTTCTGCCAGGGACTGAATGTCCTATCATCCCCTGACACTTCCAGCATTCATCTTATTGAAAATAACAGGGTTGCCTTATGGTTTCGGGTATCTACGTGGGGTCTTAGAACATATTCCCCATGGATACAGGGGTTGACCTGTAAATACTAATGTAAGTTATTTAAATGAGAGGGAAAGTGCAATTCTTGACCAGCTGGCAAGGCAGAAGAAAAAAAACTGAAGGAAGGAGAGAATGCAACAATGGATAAACAGTTTAGTCTCCTGCCTTGATCAGCTCCCATGAGGGAATAATCCAACGTAGTGGATTGCTCCTTTAGCTTTCCTGAGAATGTAACATGCACATCAGATAACAACCTCTTATACAGACTAAAGTCTAATACCCAGCAATATTCTGTAACCGAAGACTGTTAGGATCAGGAGATAAATACCAGCGTTTATGCTTTTACACAGCCTGGAGATGCAAAAACACTTTCACTGCCAAATACCTTTGCATGATCCTGTCACCTTTAGCACAGAATGTGTGGTGTTCCCAGAAGGCATAACAGTGAAGTAGTCCACACTCTTCATGCCCACAGTATGTGGGCTGAACTGAAAAGGGATGACTGATGACCCACGAGCTGGAACAGTGGCTTGGACAACATCACAGGAAAACACATGATCACGATGTGCCCCTTCTTTTGGTCTGTCAATGGTAAATGGGGCACTGACCTGCCAAGAAACAACACAAGGTTACAACCCTCTCTCTGGGATGCGAAAAACTTCCTTCGCATTTTGCAGCAAATTTTAACAGAAATGAAACATATTTTTCTCTTATATTGAAGTCATCATTAAATTCCCATACAAGCCACTCACAATCCCCTTTGAATAAGCCATAGAGATGCATTAGCAGACCAGTAGGTTTAGTTCCTGAGCCACCGTATTGGTTAAATATGGGGAGTAAAATACTGAGAGGAAGATTCAGTAGAGTTCTTTGAAGTCCTGAATCTGTAATACAGGGGGTTCTGCAAAGACATACCAAAGATTGTCAGAATGGAAACTCATGAGCATCTGCCTGCCTTTTTAAGTGGCTTGGTCTAGGGATATTTCAGGATACAGCTCCATCCTGTCAAAAAGTGCCTTCAGAAGAAGATATGTTCAGGCTCTTGCCATTCTTGACAGCTGAACACTTTTCACAGTGTACTACAGAGTGAGGCAAAGGGTCCAGTCCCCTAAGAACAGCTGACTCCTCTCAGGCCTCCCCCATCTTACATAAGTATCACCACATGGAGAATTTGGCCTCTGGTTGTTTCCAGACCTAAAACATCCTACCCCATTCCTCTTGCCTGTACTTTGTTTGGGGCCCGAAATCCATTTTTGAAAAATCTTCCAGTTACTTCCAGTTCCCCCAGCAGTGGCTGTTTCAGTCTATGGGGGAGGGGTAATTGTGTGGGAGTGGCACCTCCACCACCACCCCGGCTGTCCACTCCAATACAAGTTATCTTCAGGATTCCCAAGGAAATGTTATGCCATCTACTGTGAGCATTTAAGGGAAATTCCCATTTGTGTATCTGTTTTGATGACTGTTGTTGAAAGTGGGCTAATGGTCAACTAAAATAATTTTTAATTATAAATCTCAATTAAATTACAAAGTGAAATGTTTACAGTTAAATCCTAAAATATATATAAAGGCTTAGCTAACCTTGGATACCTCAGCAAATTTGCTAGATTTCACCTTCCTTTCCATCATTCTCTGCTAAAGGATGAAGTCTACCATTGTTGATAGATATCCACAGCAAATCTCATAACACATTGCTTCTGATTCACAAGAATCACCAAATCCATTCTACAGAACAGCAAATTTCACTCCTATCCATTCCAGCAATCAGAATCAAGAAGCATTAATGTACATGAAAGATCTCACTGTCAATGGAAGTGGACTGAAAAATGGCCCTGGTGAGTATGAAAACAACTCCTCATTCAAGAATATAAGACAATTACCAGTTGCTAGGATTCTTGCAAATAAGAGAATACTAGATGGACCTTTTTATGAGTTAGCAAGGCACATATAATGTTTTAAACAATAATGCCTCTTCAGTATTAGTTGCGCCTTAAACGTCAGGAGATTTTTGCTTTGTGGATTTAACACGCGGAAGTGGACTACCAACATTTTATTTAAATCAACCACACACATACAACCTAAACAGGAGACCATGGTAAGCTGAGATAAACTTATATGTGGTTTAATGTACATTGAATACTCGCTCTTCTAAGGAACTTACTAGATCTGTTAATGCTGGTTTTACTACTCTGCTCAAGAGCACTGAGGTAAAACATACATGGGTAAACAGGGCATCGGCAAAGTATCAGTCTCTGAAATATGAAGGATCTATGGAATTGAATTTTGAAGGAGTAAGAATGGAAATACAGTAGTATTACGTAAGATGAAGTGGAATGAAAAATAAACTCATAAAGTGATCTTATGACTTGTTTGTGATATGCTTCTGGTTAAGTACTTATACATGACTTTTACAACTGATGTTGTGCTTAAATGAAACTGTAAAGTCATTTGGTTGCCTCATCACATGTTTAAGTCCCGATTTTTCAAAAAATGCCAAGATCATATCTCCATTACCCAACTCTTTTTCTGAAATACTAGTGATTATTAACCTTTGGTCCTCCAAATACTTGGAATGTTAACTCCCAAGAGCCACAGCAAGCATGGCCAATGGTCATGGATTCCAGGAGCTGAAGCCCAAAAGATCTGGAGGACAAATGTTGAGAACGACTGGTGTAAAATTTAGGCATGCCATAGGTATTGAGAAAGAACTTGGATATGTTTTCTTTGATGTATGTATAAGCAAGCATCCAGATTTTGTAACTACTTCAAACTCAAGGAACAGCTTTCTGGTAGTGCATGTTTAAAAAATTATAGAGAAAAGTAGTGTTTCTGCTAAAGTGTTTGATAAGATGCATGGTTCAGAAAATTATTTAGGTATTTATTGTTGAAAATAAGACTGTAAAAATCTATTGAGAATCAAATTGTGGAAACTAGCTGAAAAGATCTGAAGTGTTAAAATGCTGACATTTCTGTGTTGGGGAAGTTTTTTTAAAAGAACTATAAGGAATGTAAAAGTAATAATATAGAGAAACTGTGATAATGTACTTGGTTGACTGAGTTCTTAGGTTATTAAGAAATATATTGATAATATATACTATATTATAAAGAGAGAGGAAGAAAATGGCTTCTGGTACAAGGTTTCAATCAGCTAAGGCATTACAGAGGAGAGGATCGATAGAAGAACAAAAAATACCAGACATAAATTCAGCTATATTGGAGGAGAAAGGAGATTGAGGACGGAAGTTAAACAGGAAAGACAGGAGATGAAACAAGAACTGACACAGATGAGGGATGAAATCAAACAAGACATAAAAAGAAAACTGAAGGAGATGAAAAAGACAGTGGATAAGGTGATATCACTTATGATACAGGTTAAATCAAAAGTGAAATAATTGGAAGAAAATCAAAAACTGAAAAGAGACAATAGAAAAAATGAAAGTGGTACAAAGAGAACAAATGAAAGACTGAAGTGGGAACAAAAATTGAGAGAAAAATATCTAAAAATAAGGGGTGTGAAAGAATCAAAGGATGAACATTTAGATGAAATATTGGCACCAGTTTTAGTGGAATCTATAGGAAAAGATGCACAGGAATTTAGGCAGGAAATAGGTAAAATGTTTCAAATAAAAAATGTTTCATGGCATGCTAAACAAAGGAAGCTACCTAGGGACATCATGATTAATTATGTCAGAACAAATATTAAGGAAGAAATATTAAATCAATATAGAGAGGAACCATTATTAATAAAGGAAATAGAAGCACAAATATTTAAGGATATTCCTGGCAAGATCTTGCAAAGAAGAAAGGAATATAACTTTCTGACAAAACTTTTGAGATTAAAGGAGATATAGTATAGGTGGGAATCATCAGAGGGTTTATCTTTTGAATTTAATCAAAAAAGGTAGGAAATAAATACAATTGAGAAAGCAAAAGATTTCTGTGATAGACTTAAGGACGAAATGACAGGTGCAAAAATAAGGAACAGGAAAACCAAAACAGTCAAGGAAAAGAAGATATTACGGAGCAAAAGGAATACAGAGAGCTAGAAAGAGGCAGGAAACAAGGACAATTGGGTAAGATAAAACAAGAAATATTAGACAAAGACGGTCAGTTAGAACAAGAAGGAGAATTAGTGAGCGGAGAAGAAGAGATAGAAGAAGGAACAAGGTCAGAAGAGAAATTGGAAGATTATGATGAAGAATCTTAATGTATTTTCGTAGAATGTAAATGGTCTAAACAGTCCACAAAAACATAAAAAGTTTTTCCATTACTTGACAAAATTGAGATTGGACATAACTTACCTCCAAGAAACTCATACTAGCTGTAAATATTTGAGATTAATTAAAAATTGGAAATTAGGAAACTCATTTACATCAACAATTGTAAAGAAAAAAAGGGGTAGTAGCAATTTATATAAATTTGAATTTGGTAGCTGAAGAGCTTTTTTCAGACCCTAGAAGACATTTTGTTGGAGTACAAGTGACATGGCAAAATCAAAAGATATTAGTGATAGGAGTATATGCACCACTACAGAAAAAAAAACTGGAGTTTTATGAAAGATTATGGGGAAAACTAGCAGAGTACATGACAGAAAACATTATGATGATGGGAGACTGGAATGGTGTTATAAATTCAGATTTGGATAGAAAAACAACAAAAACCCAAGTAATTAATCAGCGGGAACTCCCCAAGGCCTTTTTTGAAATGGAAGAAGCATTGAAATTAGATATCTGGAGACTGAAAAATAACCAGACAAAAGATTTTACATTCTACTCAGACAGGCACAAATCATGGTCCCGGAAAGACTTAATTCTAAGTACAAAATCTATCTCCTTGAAAACACAGACAATAAAAATTTTACCCAGAATGATGTCTGACCATAATCTTGTCTTGTTGCCTCATAAAGGATTAAAGAAAAGAATACGATCGGTGTTTACATGAAGCTCTATTAAAAAATGAAAGGATCTTGGATAAAGCTAAAGCAACATTGAAACTATTTTTTGAAGAAAATTTAAACAAAGGGGTAAGAATTGATATAGTGTGGGATACAAGTAAAGCCTACATGAGGGTTTTTTCATTCAACAAAAATATGAGATGATAAAGAAAAGGAAGGAAAAAATAACTTTACAAGATGAGATAAAAAGGAATGAACAACTTCTAAAGGAAAACCCCTCATTGAAGGAACCGAAAATAAAAACTCAAAGAGCACAGCACTTAATATCCATGCTGTTCATGGAAGAAACAGAAAAGAAAATAAAGTTTGTTAAACAAAGATACTTTGAGAAAGCAAAGAAACCTGGAAAGTGCCTTGCATTGAGGTTAAGGAAAGAAAGGGACAAAAGACAGGTAAGTATGATTTAAAAGGGTAAATAAATTTTGACAGATCAAAAAGAAATTAAAAACTGTTTTCACAGATTTTACACGGAAATATACAAAGGTAAACAGACTCAATTAGAAAAGATAAAAAAGTATCTAGATAAGCAAAAATTATAAAAACAGAACAAGAAGAAGAAGAATTGAATAGAAAAATAACATTGATGGAGGTATTGGACGCTATTAAACGGTGCAAAATGGGGAAAACGCCAGGACCAGACAACATAACAGCAATTTACTATAAAAAAAAACTACAGGAACATTTAGCAACACTTCTACAACAAACAATGAATGAAATTATAACAGGGAATATACCAGAATCATGGAAAGATGCCAATATTATGTTGATTCCAAAAGAAAGTAAAGGAATATTAGAAACACAACATTACAGACCTATATCTGTTTTAAACGGTGACTATATAATCTTTGCTAGTATAATCGCTGAAAGATTGGGGGGGGGGAATGTAAAAGCTTGGATTCACGAAGACCAAAGAGGCTTCTTGCCAAGTAGGCACTTAAAGGACAACATGAGAACACTAGTAGATATTATAGAATTATATGAAAAAGACCAGACAAACAATTGGTGATTATATTTTTAGACACTGAAAAAGCGTTTGATTACGTCAGTTGGGAGTTTATAGGAAGAATAGATCTGGGAAATAATTTCCTAACATGAATAAAAGCAATATACAATGAACAGAAAGCAAAGATAAATATCAATGGGGAGAAAAAAAATATTGTAGTATTCAAAGGGGTATGAGACAGGGATGTCCCCTTTCCCCATTACTTTTTATTGCAACCTTGGAATTACTAAATAATAAAATTAGTGAAGAAAAACTTATTCGGGGGTGAAGATAAAAAAATATGAATATAAACTCTGAGCATATACGGACAATATAGTACTGTTCTTGACAGAGCCTTTATAGCATGTTAAATACCTTATACAGACACTAAGAGAATATGGAGAATGTGCCGGACTTAAAATAAATGAGGAAAAAACTTAAGATACTTGTGATGAATATGACTACAAAGGATAGTAAAGAACTAGAAAAAATATCAAGGTTTAAAATAGAAAAAAAGTGAAATGCCTAGGACTTAATATTACAACTAAGAACTCAAATTTGTATAAGAATAACTATGAGAAAGCATAGATTGAAATTAAAGGAAATCTGAAGAACTGGGCTAAATTGACGATATCTTTGTTTGGACATGTTGCAGCAATAAAGATGAATGTGCTACTGAAGTTACTCTTCTTGTTTTAATCTATTCCAATTATTGTCAACGATGCGCCCTTTAAACAGTGGCAGAAGGATCTATCTAGGTTCATCTGGGTGGGAAGAAAACCAAGAATCAAAATGAAACTTTTGCAAGATACAATAATGAGAGGAGGACTAGGATTACTGAATTTGAAAATATTTTACAGTACAACATATCCTGTCTGGAATAGATAAAGGAATGGATAGGTTAGAAGACAAAAAATAATAACATTGGAAGGAATATGAGATTCAAATATCATGCATATCTTTTTTTATGATAAAATTAAATTAAATAAAGACATTAAGGAACATTTTATAAGGAAACTGCTGATAAGGGTCTGAGAAAAATATAAAAGACTGGTCTCTGAAAAAAAATCTACACTGGACTTCAACAAATGAAGTTTTTCATAAACAAGATGATAGGGCAAAAAATAGGTGGCTGAGGTACACAGACTTACTGAAAGAGGAAACAGGAAAATATAAATTTAAAAAAAGAGAAGAACTGGAAGCGGAAGGATATAAATGTAATTGGTTTCTCTATAGACAACTAACAGAAAGGTTTAGCATGGATGAGAAGCTTTATACGATAGACTTTCAAAACTCAGATTTAGGGAAAATATTAAGAAAAAGAAAAACATCATTTAATTTCAAAACTATACAGATATTTATTAAAGGTTGAAATGGAACAAAAAGAAATCAAGAAATGCATGATCAGGTGGTCAAAGGATATTGGAGGCAATATCGAATTGGAAGAGTGGCAAAAAACCTGGAATAAATGAATAAGATACACTTTAAGCCAAAACTTGATAGAAAACTATTTCAAAATGCAATATATGGGGTATCTAGCTCCCCAAAGACTAGCCAAAATCTACAGCAATATGGATAACACATGCTGGAAATGTGGAGAAAGAACTGGGGCACACTTCCATATGTGGTGGACGTGTAAGAAAGCAAAGGAATATTGGAATAAGGTAAGAAAAATAATGTCTCAAATATTAAACTATAATGTAGAAATGGACCCTAAACTATTCTTATTGAACATACCAGAGAAAGATCTTGAAAATAAATATGGAAAAATAGTCTTTTATATGACCACAGTGGCTAGAATTATATATGCTAGGAAAATGAAGGAAAAACAAACTCCAGAAATCGCTATATGGATTGATAAGATATATGAAATGATGGAGGCAGATAAGTTAACATGTTAATTAAGAAATCAAACAATAGATACATTTGAAAAAGAATGGAAAGAGATAATCGAGTATATTTAGAAATGAATGAAGGCAAATGGTGAATAGAATATATTTGAAATGAAGAAAATAAATAAAGATAAGAAATTCAAGATTTTGTGAGTGACAGTAGTGTTAAAGAAAGGAAGTACATAAAAAGTTTTAAAACAATTATAATACAGTATTATTTCCTCGAGGGAAAAGAGAGGAGAAAGAAGGAAAAGCAAGTGGGAAATAAAATAATATCTTAGGTAAAAATCACCAAATAAGGAAAGAAAGAAGTCACAAGTGGTTTTTTTTGGGGGGGGGTTGTTTATTTCCTTTTAGATAAATTGTATCGAAAATAAAACAAATGTGTTAATGAATGTGAAACTTAAACAACTAAATAATTAGAAGAATGGTATGTTAGTGGATGAAAAAAAATATGTTTTGTAAATTTGTGTTTATTATAATATGAAATAAAAATTATATATTAAAAAATAAATAAATAAAAACTCAAGGAACAGCTTTCTGTACCACAGACACATTGAAGATCTCTACATATTTTTCCACGGTGCTGCCAACAGCAACAGAACTGAAACAGAGCACATCCCGGAAATTGTTACGCCAAGCATCTTCACAAGAGTTTTCAGGCACATTCACCAGCAGGTGGGGATATTTAGCTGCAGGGACAAAAGTGAAAACATTTAATAGCCAATCACAGAGTCTTCTTGTTCTCAAAGTGTGCAGATTCAGGTATTTGTTTCACCCTGCCAACATTCCAAACTCATGCTCTTAATTTAGGCTGGATCAAGCTGCTACAAAAACATTCTGGGACTAGCAGTCCACCTTCTGCACAATACTCAATCCATCACAACAAAGGACAGAAGCCCCTACTTGCGGACCATCAAGAATGAAACACATGGAAACAAGAAACATCAAACTTCCCATAAAAATGAAGTGAAGCCATGGTTATGAAGAATGTGATCACCATTGTGCAAAATGAAGATTTTCTCTGGAATAATGTAGGGCTGGCCTGATGTAATTTGTTCCATGAGGCCTTTTGGAGCTAGAAGACGTACATTCATCAGATATGTTCAGAAAAAGAACACACTGCTTTACAATTGTGTTCTGTTTTGCACTGAAGGTATCTAAAAGTTCACCAAGCAGCACAAGGATTTTTAACAGTTATTAGGCATCATTTTAAGGAGATACATAGAGAGTATAACTACCTAACTAATTACAGAAACTATGAAGGATATAAGAGCCAAGCAAGTAAAAAACAGGTTCAAATTAGAGATGTACCTAATAATTAGGAACATCCAAGTGTTAAGATACCATGGAAAACAGGAAAACAGGTTCACATATCACATGCTTTCTTAGAACATAGTGTTCCAGTATTGTAGGCAAACCTAGATAGAAGGAAACAGAATGAACAAAATGTAATATTATGACCTATGTTGGGTGCCCTTGCTTCTAGAGTCCTCACCAACAGCTTTGAGCCTGATGGACTTCTTCTCCTGAGTATCTCCAAAACTGCATATTGCTGATACATCATACACAAGAGCCACCGTGGGTTGAAAGATCACCTTCATTGTGCACTTTTCTCCTGGATCCAATATGCCACGGGTAGGCAGAAGGGAGAAAGGACTTGGTGCCTCCCAGCTAAAACATGTCAGCAGATCCCTAGAAGAAACACATGACAAAAACCCAATCCTGACAAGGGACCTTTTCTCAAAGTACTGGAAAAGTATGTGACAAGGTGATGTGCCCTGTCTCCTGAAACATGTAAAACCAGAAGTGCAGGTAATGATGCATGCTATGCCATCCTGCTTCTTGGCAAGCAGATAATGCAAAATACAGTGTTCTTCCATGCTCTGAGCAGCTCATTACTTAAAACAGAAGACATTGGTCACTTTGATCTCAAACATGAGGGCTAACTCTGTGAACCTTGCAACGTGCTACTAAAACTAGCCACAGAACTAAAGGAGACTTGCTAGGTTTGCATTAACAACCCTTGCGGCTTACCTTCTCACCTATGCCCCACTAATTTCCTGGTTACCTGACCATAGGCCATGCTGCATTTCTCCCATTGCATCCAACACCAGACACAGTTTTTCATTCTTGGTACTTGTCCTTCATCCTTTTCTGCTCTGGAAAATCCTGTGAGAAACATTCCTTCCATTGCTTTTACAACCCTCTTTTTTATTCCATCCCTTATCCCTATTGAGTCTTGGCTGCAGGGACCTCTGACAACTCCTTCTTTCTCAGTGATATGCCAGGTTCCTCAGCCCTTTGCCAGGAGAATGGAATTATTCCACAAAAATGTATTAGTTGACTTTTCAGAGCTGCAGTTCTTTCAGTGCCTCAAAATCCAGATGCAGCTTTTGATAGCAAAAGGAGACCCAAAAATAGCTAGGGGTGGAACATCCCCTTATCAACAAGCCAACTCGAATCATTTAAGGATGTAATTATGAAAGATATAATTATACGGCTATAATTGATACACAGTCTTTTCTCACAATTAGAGTCAGAATGGAACGTTGGACTATGACTCTGGAGACCAGGGTTTGAATTCTACTTGGCCACTGGATGACCTTGGGCAAGTCACACTCTCTCAGCATCAGCGGACAGCAAAGGCAAACCCCCTCTGAACAAATCTTGCCAAGAAAACCCTGTGATAGTTCATGGCAGTAACAAGATTTGCATAAGGGACTTCCTAGGTTATTGTTCAGACATGCTACTATACTATTTTATGGATTTAAACTTGCTCTGTGAACCTTCTTTCACATTATCTACTTGCAAGGATGGATAAGGGACACTGAAATTGCAAAAGCGTTTGTAGATCCTATATACTATGGAGATGTTTACACATGGACTGAATCAGCCTGTCATCAGCCACTGTTGGTGCTGACAGCTCTCAAGTTCTTGTTCCTATCCCATCCATAATTGCTTACAAGGAACTGGCAGCACTTCTGGTTTTCAGAGTTAGTAGGTGATAAGAACTGGTGAGTTCAGCAGGAATGGTTCAGCTGTATGCATTATTTACTATGTATTTATTTAAATCATTTAAATCCTGTTCTTCAGCAGCTCAGAAGTCAATAAAAACAAGAAAGTCTCTTTCTTGAAAATTACTATCTAAAAAGACACAACACAAGAGGAAACAGGGATGGGGATGGAAGGGAAAAGAAGAATAATCAAACAGCAACTATAAAAATTTCATATGAAGCAGCTACAGTGCAGATATCATGGCTGTAATGCAGTCAGAAGTTGTCTTCTTATCAAGACCAGCTGGAATAAAATACATCCCACCCTAGATCCAGAAAGTAAGGGCTCGTCTACACGAGCCCCCCCAAAAACGTAACGCTGTGTATTAAAAGCAAGTCGCAGCAGCTGTGGCTTGTCTTAATGGTCTTTTTGGCCCCAACAGCCCCCATAAGCTTTGCATGCTAGGACAGCTGGGGGCAGGGTGGTAAACGGGGAAGGAAGAAGGGGAGGAGAAAGCTTGCCTCCCTTCTCCCATCCCCGTGAGGTCTGCAGCGGAGGAGGGTGAACAGAGAAGGAAGAGAAGGAGGAAAGAGCTCACCTCCCTTCTCCCACCCCCGCTGGGGGCAGGGGGATGGCAGCTGCAGATTCCTATCGAAAATGTGCACACACACCCTTGTTTTTTAAAAAAAAAGTCCGAGAAAGCCACAAAGGCTTTTCTCTTGAGGTTTTTGGCCTTCCCCCCCCCCACTTCACAATATGTTGACATGTCATGGGATCCCATTTAGACAGGTCGTATTCCCAGCTATTTCCATGAGGGTTATTTTGACCATTTAGACAACCCCTAAACAACTCTGAAGACTACTGATAAGCACACTCACCCATCATTATACATAGTAAAAGAGGCCTCTGTATAGTCATGGACAGCACATGCAGGAAGCTGGATGCTGTCTGGAAAAAGCAGATCAAAGTGTGGTAGCTTGGCGTGCAGTGCAACAGAGAACTCTCCCTCTTGCTTTTCAAAGAGGATGCTGTCTTCATATTCTTTCTGCATAAGAAGGAAATAAAAATGAACACCTCCTTCATGCCAAATGAAAAGAATAGACAGGCCACCCTCAGCAGGAGTTACACATTCATGCTTCCTGAGATATTTGTAGAGGACTGACTGAACATGAACAGTTGTACTAGCAGTTATTAGGTCCATTTATTGATTTAAACTATTTCTTCTCCAATTTCAAATACATTTCCAAAGTAGCTTAAAAGAAAAGAATACAACACAATATTAACTTCATGTCAAAATAAGCATTAAAAACAAACAGAAAAGGAGCCCAAATCCAACCAATAAAAACAGCAGCAAACAATAAAACAGCAGACTCAGTACAATGCAACACAGAAAAAAAATGTCTTCAAACACCATCTAAAAATGGAAAGGGAGCCTGATGGACTTCCTGAGGAAGAGAGTTCTACAAGTGTGATGTCACCTCCATGAAGGCCCTGTTCCCTGTTCCTGTTACCTTCTGATCAACTCTTAGTTAATGGGCAAAAGAGGAATGCCCCCAAAGCCGGTCTTTAGGAAGTCTTCGGGGCCGTTTACACGATGAAAATGTCCTGGGAAGAATTCGTGTCGATCCCTGGCAGTTTACATGTACATCAGGTCGGGTACGTGATTTTCGGAAGAGGGGCCACCTTTTATCCCTCAACCTGCGGGACTTCCAGTCCCGCAGGTTGTGCCGGTTTTTAAAAAAGTCACTGGAGGATTCGGAAAATCGGAAATGTAAACAGCGTGGGACAAAAAGTCTCGGTACTGGGATGACCGGAAATGGTGACTGGGGGCGGGCTTAGAGCTCAGGGACGAGAAAAGGAGGGGTCAGTCACCCGTTCAACAGATCCAGCCTCACCAGCCGAAAACAAAGGCATCCCTTCCAGCTGCATGAAGGTTGATGTGTGTGTGTGCGCGCGCGCGTGTGTACTCAATCACCTTTTTAAATGGATTTCTACACTGCAAACCCTTCAGCTTTACCTTTTCCTCAACTGCCTGTTACAGAGAGATCGTAGTAGCTTGGTCACCTCCCTGGCACATTAAAATATTCAAGCCTCTGAGCGAATTAGCACCCTTTAATTTCCCCTCTCTGTGTTTGTGTCTTTCAAAACGCCTGCCTATAGCCATCTCTGCAGCCAGCTGTAGGGGTTAATATTTTAAAAAGGCAAGCACTTTGCTTGTTTTCAAAGCACTCAGCTTGATTTCAAAAGGAAAGCTCTGCGTCTGAGCGAAAGATCTATCAGGATCTTTCAAAATGCTTTCTGCCTCTTCTGAAGGGGTTAAAATGTTCAAGAAGCAAGGGGAAATAACAAACCTCTGCCCCCCGCTCCCCCCCCCCACAGCCAGCCAATAGCATTGCTCGTGGCACGGAACTCTAAGGGAAGTGCGTCACCGAGGTTGTGAAAACATGAGTAATCGCATCTTTGATTGACAGCCAAAAAAAAATTTTTTAAACCTAAACAAAACCGGAACTATGGACGTGTAAATATCAGTCACGGGACCACACAGGATATCCATATCAGAGACATAAATCGTATAAACAGTGAGGGGCGGATTTGTGATCACTTTGTCCCGGTAGGCAACGCGACAATTTCTGTCGTGTAACTGGCACCTTCAAGTTAAGCTGTTCCCTGGCCATTCAGGGCTTCACAGTTTAAGAGCTTATTTGTTGTTGTTGGGTGCCTTCAAGTCATTTGTGACTTACGATGACCCTAAGATAAACCTATCACAGGGTTTTCTTGGCAAGATTTGTTCAGAGGGGGGTTGCCTTTGCTGTCTGCTGATGCTGAGAGAGTGTGACTTGCCCAAAGTCACCCAGTGGCCGAGGAGGATTCAAACCCTGGTCTCCAGAGTCCTAGTCTAACGCCCAAACCACTACACCACATTGGCTCTATCAGAGCTTATTACCAACCCTTTAAACTGAGCCCTGGAATAAAGGTCACCCATAGTTCATTAACTTATAGATTTTTCAAGTTTGCTTTAATTGTATTGCAGTATCTTTACTAGGGAGGTTTGTACAGATGGCAAGTAATCTTAACAGTGTTATAAATATTAAGGACATTGTTAAAATCAATTTATTGGATTTTTATGCCACCTTTCTCCAAAAGAAAGGTGCTCAAGACAGCTAGATTGCATTGTACTATAGCTAATATATCAATATTCTTACTGCACCTAAGAGACCCTCCACTGCTTTTCCAAGATTTGGATTCTTTCCAGTTACATGAAAAGGAAAGCCTTAACTGGAATGCATGTACCCATGACAGCAAACCAAGAATAAATTTTGAGAAACAGCAGGCCTACAAATCACAGAAGGAGCACCACATCATCTCAATTCCTGCACAGATAGACAGTTCAATGTTCCCCCACTCTCCAATGTAATACACAATTTCATTGGTAATTCTAGAAGAGAAGTAAATATCTCTACTTTACCTTTTCCAAAGGGCGGAAGATGATGGGCAGAGTTATAGACATCCCAGGACTTAAAATAATTGGCTGGGGGAATATAGTAATAAAAAAACGTGTAGTGGGAGGTCTGGAAGAAAAACCAAAAGGACTATGAAAAGTACAAGAGATTTTGTTCAAGACATAAGAAAAATTGTGACTATAAATTTTTAACAATCTATGGTGCTTTGTGTGATCTTGTATTTCAGAGAGAGCAACTAGCACCAGGGCTCTACTTTCACGGAGCACAATCACTCTCTGTGAGCTCTGTGAAAATGGAGCCCCAGCGCTAATCATTCTCTCTGAAGCCAGAATGAGTGGTCAGCCTCACAATGGCAAGGCTAGCTGCTCCTTCTCAGAGCGGGCGATTGTCACCAGAAAAGCAGAGCCCCAATGCTAGTCACTCTCTATGTGGTGAGAAGGCATGGTCAGCCTCGTGATGGGGGCTGGGGGGCTGGCTGGATGTTGTGACCTCAGAGAGAGTGACTAGCACCAAGGCTCTACCTTTGGAATGAGGAAGTGGTGCCAAGGAGGCGGGCGGGGGGTGGGGAAATGGTGGTGCCTCAGGCAGCATTTGTCTTTCCTCTCCTCCCCACCCACCCAACCCCGGATCCAACATGGATGGATTGTTCACACTACAGTTTTCTCCAGAGTTTCAAGCAAACACTGGAGAAAACTGAGAGTTTTTCTAAAACCCAGATTAAGGTGGTATTCCCTGAGTCTGGTGCAGATATGGCCATATGTCATGTGGCATTATCACACCAGATTTGGGGGAAAGGCCACATATCATATGGCATTATTGGGCCACATTCAGGGGGGATTGGGGGGTTTCAATAGCATAGACAAGCAGTTACACATACTTTATTTTATTTATTTTTATTTTTATTTATTTATTTATACCCCACCCCTCTGTTAAAACAATCGGGGCGGCTTACAAAAATTAAAACACAATACAGATAAAAATCCCTAAACATCCCCCACCTCCACCCTTCCCCATAAAAAATATTAAACAAGTATAAATTAAAAACAACTGTCTAAAATCACATTTTAAAACAATAAATACCATAAATAGCCAGCAGACTAAAAGAGGCCAGGATCCCCTGAGGCTGGGATCTAATTAGGAAAGGCCTGCCGAAAGAGATCTGTCTTTAGTGCTTTTTAAAAGCTACTCAAGCTTGTCGTCTGACGGATCTCGTTCGGCAGGTCATTCCACAATTTGGGGGCGATTACCGAAAAGGACCTCTGGGAGGTTGCAGACTCTGGGAACTCTTTCTGAGCAAACATGCGTAAAATCAGGCTGTATGATGGTCAAACAACAGGATTTGAATTGAGCAGACCCCCATAATACATGTATAAAAGTGTGTTTTGAGATAAAGAAACAGTTTGAAGTGAAACGCATCTTACATCTGCAGTTGTTTTATTTAAGTGGATTGAGTGGGGAGACTTCAATGAGCACCAGTTCTGGCTAATACCCCAGGAAAAGGAAGATGTTGAGTGGAGAATAGTTCCTCCTGCCTTTGATAAGGCCTACATACCTGAACTTCAGTTTTTGGGGTTTCAGACACACATTTCTCAAACTTAAGTGTTTGGTGAATTCTCTTCCCAGACACCATCCTTGCCAGTTGAGAGTCTCAGCTACTTCAATACCCCAAAAAATATTCTTCTTGGTTTTCCTTACAGTAGACTCTGACCTCTGCACAGCTACCACCAGCTTCTGAGAAGTAAAGGCAAGCAAGTTTATCAGGAGAGCAAGTTACTCAGGTGTACCCAAAGAATGAACAAGAGGAAATATGCCTATGCCAATATTTATGACCAAGTACAGCAGAAGAGCTAAGACAAAGATGGACACACATGAAGGGCCCCAGGGCTATTTCTGGCAGCTCCTAACTGCATGTGAGCCACAGTGGCACCATTTTCAGCAACCAAAAGTGATGTTTCCAGTGGCTGCAAGTCACTTCCAGTCACATTTAGAAGTTATGTTGAGCTGTTTGGGGACAATGCCCTCCAGAGACTATTTTCAGCAAACAAACAAAAAAGAGCATTTTTTAGCAGATGGGGGGGGGCACTTGCGCTATTCCCACAATTGAACAAAGATAATGTCAGTTGAAATTACATTGCTCAGAATTTCAAGCATGAGAGCAGTGAGGAATCTTTTACCATCTGAGTCACAAAGATTACTGACCTGCTTTGTACCACCGTGACAGAGCCTTTGAAGGGGGTCTGAGGTGGATGTGTTTCTGTTTATGTGAGTGAGCATCTTGCACCTGAGAGAGCCAAAGAATATGTTAATAATCCAGATAACTGTACATCAAAGCTGCTGGTGTCAGAAGACGACTACTCTCTAGAATAACAGTGTGGCCATGCTGAAATTATGAAGCAGACAACTCCTCAGAAAAGCTCATGTAAAGGAAATTATCTTAGATTGCATTTAAAAGAAATGATCTTATAATTCTTCTTGAAACTTTATTCTTTTAGCAGTAAAAATACCTAACTCTTGATAACAATCTCCTCCACCACAATCCTATGTTTACTCAGAAGTAAATTTGTGAGTTCTACAGGATTTACTGCATAGTAAGCATGTTTAAGATTATAGTAGAACCCCCATGTCCACTGATTCATTATCCACTGATTCAATTATCCACAGGACAAAAAGCAGCACACCTACCATAAAGTCTTCCTAGAAAATATGTCCTCTCTAGTCATTTTCTAGGTTCTCCAAGGCAACTCTATGGTATTTTAAACTGGAAGTCTCATTTATTTTCAATGGCATTAACTATTATCCACAGTTTGCAGTATCCACAGAGCCTCCCAGAACCAATCCCCAGCAGATATGGGGGTCCTACTGTACAGCATTACTCTTTGTCTGTTTACCTTGTCTATGAATTCAAGAGAACCTGCTTCCAAAGGAGTTGCTAGGAACTTCAACTTTTATAAAATGAGTTACTTCTGCAGTGTAAATGACAATTCATAAATGATTACCAAAATATTGCCCAAAAAGAAAGTGTAATGCAGTAAATCACTTCCAAGGCTGCAATTTTATGCTTGTTGCTTGAGTGTAACCCCTTTGGGGCTTAGTGGAATTGACTTTTCAGTGAACACTTTCAAACTGTTATTCATCTCCAAATAGTTTCAAACTTCTTTTTTTAAAAAATTTATACCCCGCTCTTCAGCCACAAAGCTATCAGAGCGCCTTACAAATTGTTTTAAGCAATAGCTATTTACACATCTACACTGCATTAAACAGTTTCCAATGTGTGTTAGCTAATTGTCCCCACAAGCTGGTTACTCATTTTACCGACCTACGAAAGGATGGAAGGCTGAGTGAACCTTGGAGCCCGCTGGAATCAAACTTGCAACATGGTGACTTGCAGTACTGGCATTTAACCACTGCGCCACCAGGGCTCCTCATTTCTGACCACACCGCTTCCTAAACCGTAAAGCAAACAGGAAAGCAAAAACATGCCTAGATGTTTTCTCTGTTGCCGCTTTACATACTGGCAAACATTCTTCTGCTTGGAGATCTCCGTGGCATCTACTGATGCCAGTGAAGGAGGGGGAAACACTGAAATAAGGTGCTAAAAGGTAAAAGGTGTTGTGGTTGGAAAGAAAAGTTGGTTCATTCTGCATCCTGTGGCTTTGCTACAGGAAAGAGAGAAGAGAGAAAACCAGCTCATGAAGAAGGGTTGACACCTGAAATGCTCAATAAAACAAGTTCAATAAAACTCAATAAAACAATAACAATAAAAACAATAAAACAATACAAAATAACCAAAACAGCTCAATAAAACAAGTTTTTCTATGAAACCTGGGTTTAACCAACTTTTCTTTCCACCCACAACACCGGAGTATGCCTCTTACCTTTCAGAATCTACTGATGCCACCCCAGAGCTCACTCAGCAAGATGAAATATTTGTGAAACTGCTGGCGGATGCTGCTGCAACAACAGTTCACAGTGTAAGGCCACAGAATATGTTGGGGGAAAGTCACTTTTTTTAACCCACTGCTCCCAGAACATTGCAGCATATACAGCCAGAGCCCATGCTTAGGTGGGGAATTCTGGGAAATGTAGTCCAAAGAGGATAACTTTTCGATATAAATATGCTGGAGGTTTAAATATATATGACTATATAAAGGTAACAAGCTGTAAGGATAAATGTCTAAAATTTTATGTAAATACTAAGGAAGTTTAAAATTTTGTAAAACATTGATTTTGATCAATAGAGGGGGAAGTCAGTGTTAGATATGTTAAATGTGAGTGTAATAAGTGTATAAATGTTTAGAAAGAGGCGTACTTATGGGTGTGCCAATAATATATGTTAGTAAATGTAAAGTATGTCAACGATACACACTAGTAAGTATAAAGTATCAATATATAAAAAACTTTTGGGTATGTTGCTTTTCCCAGTGTGCTGATTGGCTGCTCAGGAAACACACCCACCAATCTCCACCCACATGTAAATTCCCTCTTCACCTCACAATCCACTCCTGCCACTCAATCTGTGGCCCAGGTTGGATCCAGTCAATTGGCAATGGTGGCGGTGGCAGGACGACTACAATGGGACCCAGTCAACTGGCGGCAGGACACCATTGCTGCTGCTGCTGCAACAGGACCCAGTCAGCTTGCAGTGGTGGTGGGACGCCGCTGCTGCGACAGGAACCCAGGCAGGCAACTGGTGGCAGCTGGAACAGGGCAACAGAGTGAGTCACCCTCAGCAATTCTGGGAAAAGTGTGGAACGCTGAGAAGGGGGAGGAGGAATTTACAAATCCACCGGTCTACCTTGCAGGGTTGTCGTGAGGTCTATTGAGCGATTTTGGGGGAGTTTTTTAACGGGGTATGTTATGCTGGGTACAGCTAGTAATCTTATATTGTCACATAAGAGATAAAAAAAATAATAAAAATTATCTGTACAAACGGGGTGGTTTTTCCAGCGTCCTGCTGAAGGTCGGGGGTCGATGGGATGGATGTAGGAGGGGGGCCCTTAAGGCCAGGGGAGGCTTCGGGTAAGACCTGGGCGAAGGGGAAAAGCAGGAGGGGCAGGAGGAGGAGAGGGGGGAGCGGGTGGCGGGGTCCTCGGGCAGGGCGACTGGGAGAGTCCCCGACTCGTCCTCAGAGTCCCCCGTGGAGCTCCCACGCGTGTCGCCGCCCTTCACCAAGGGGCCCCTGGCAGAGAGCCGCCGAAGGGTCCCTCCTCCCCGGGCCCCCCTCTGCCCCAGAGCGGCTCCCTCCGCCCCCCGAAGCGCCTTACCTAAACGCCGCCGCCTCCCGCCCTCAGAAAGGGAGGCCTGGGACCCGAGCAGCCGGAGAACGCCAGCCCCGCCCGCAGCGTCGCCATGGAAACAAGACTCGGCAGCCGCGGCTTTGAGGTTTCCCTAGCAACCAACGACGGCAGCCCAGGAAGGACATTCCTTCCGTGGTTGTCGGGAGGGCGGACCCGGGGCTCGAAAGAAAAGTGGCCTGGAGGGGCGGGGTGGAGTAGGACGCTGCGGTGGCGGAAGGCGTGGGCGCCATTCGGGTTATGAAAAGGAAACTACTGTACTGTACGGAGCGGGGAGGGGCGGGAGAGGTAGCTCCACGAGCATTAAAGAGAAGCTGGGCACTAGAAGGTCCGGGGACCCCCAGGCAGGGTCCGCGGTGTCCTCACAGGGGGTCTGCGAAGGCTTGAAGGCTGCTCACCTTCCCCACATGAGAGGAGCCAAGGCCAAGGCTGGCTGGCTTGGCCGGCGCATTGCCATTCGATCTGCTTCAGCCACAAACTTGCAGGAAGAAGCAGGGGGGAAAGCCTTCCCTCCCATTCCAGTGCCTCTGAGAGAAGGCTTAATGGATGGTGTAATTGTGTTGTTGTTGTTTTTATTATTATTTGTTGTTGTTGTTAGGGTTTTGAATCTTGAGTTAAGTCTTGGGGGCCCATGGTAACAAAAGATATTTAAAGGGGTTCCCTGGTAAAGAAAAGGGTAAGAGCTGCTGCACTGGAGAAGACCCTGGGCAAAAATCCCTGTCCTCCTTTCCTTGTTTCTTCCTGGCTGCAACATACTGTCCAACTGTCCCAGTTTGGCAGGGACAGTCCCAATTGACCTCGTCCTCCTATTTTTCAAGCACTAGGTTTTCTTGGCAAGACTTATTCAGAGGGGGGTTTGCCATTGCTTTCATCTTTAGGTTGAGAGAATGTGAGTTGATCAAGGTCACCCAGTGGGTCTCCATGGCTGAGTAGGAATTCAAACCCAGATCTCCCAGAGTCCTAGTTCAACACCCAAACCACTCACTGGGTCTCAGTACTATCATAGCAGTGGATTAATCCCACTTTTGTCTCAACCTTACTGCATGACATCATGGCTCTCTGGGTGGTGTACTGTAGAGTTGTTAGGATTTTGATTTTTTAAAAAGTTGTTGTTGTTGTTGTTGAAATAATCTGTTAATGACTCCCTTTCCCATTATGGTTTAGTAAGCAGTTTTCCCAAGGAAACTTTAGTAAGGAGTTTCCCAAGGAAATCTCAGGTAGGGAAGGCTCAAACTATCTCCAGTGCTTGGACAGGAAGGGCAAGACTTCCCAAGAGAACGTCTGTATTGCTGACTTGCTTTCTATGCTCTACACCCTTGAAACCCTTTTTAGATCTTTCCCTATTTTTTTTAATATAAATAGATTGCTGTTATAGCGCAATAACAGCAGAATCCTGACCCGTTAACCTTTGAATGTCACTATTCAGATACCTTTGCTGCATGGGGGTGTTTTCCAAAGATTTCTCCACTATTTTCTTGCAGTACAATGCACCACAGTGTTACCAGCACAGTCTTAATTTTTTTAAAAAAATTATTATTATCCATTTTATTTTTTTAAGACAGCAGTGGAAGAGCATAGTGATGTCATGTTGTAATAGTTTTATACGGCTTAATTTTAAAAAAAATAAATAAAGAGAAACCAATTATAATGCAGGAGGCAAGCAAACAGGGTGGTCTGAACAGCATTGTTGGTAGTGGGAGACTTTACAGTGCAGAAAACAAAACAGTAGGTGCTACGCTAATTAAGCACAAATGTGGTAAGGGCACAGTACACAACATCAACATTCAGTTGTCTTCATTAGTACAGGTTAAGCAGTTTTTGAACAGGACAACCTGAAACAAGTGACACCTGTTATAAGCACCTTTGTTTTTCATAGGAGAGAACGCATCTAAAATGCCAGGGGGTGGGGTGGTCTGTTTCTCTTCCTGTCTTAAGCAGTGATGAACAGGTTGTAATGTTGTCATGCCATAATTATGTTGTTGTGGCTTCTTTTAAAATGCATGGAAATCGTGCAGGGTGGCCTGAATAGCATTGTTAATATTGGAAGACCTTAGAATCAGCTATTATCACAAGGACAGCTGAAGCGCTTTTCGAATGGAATAACCCAGTATAACAACATGATGTGATAAGAACTCAAGTCAAGGTGTATAGCACCAAAATGAGCCAAGTTATTTTGACACTTGAAACAGAAAATCCCAAAAGTACCTCCCAACCATCTCTAGCAGTAAAAATGCAATAATAACAAATGATAATAATTTACTACCCTTTCAAGAGACCACAAACCTGCTGCCAGAAGTGGATGCCTCATTCTGCCTAAAGATAGGCTTGATCCTATTGTTCCCCTGTGTGGCTGTTTATTGCACTGGCCACAGGCCTACCATTTTTCAAGTAGCCCTCTTAATCTAATCCAGCATAAAGCTGGGGATCCCAAGAAGTTCTGTTTAGATCGGGATGGAAGTTGTATGGCCCTCCAGATATTGTTGGACTGTAACTCTCAGCAACTCTTGCCAAAATAACTAATGTCAAGAACTGATGGGAGCTATGGTTCAACAAGAAACAAGGAAGAGTCTCCAAACCAGCAGAACAGCCCCCCTCCAAAAAAAAAAGGGACCAGAGGAAAACAACAGAAAGAGAAACTCCAAACAAATTTCTCAGCAAAATATTAACAAAACAGTAAGCAAAACTAGAAAGAACATAAGGAGATATAAAACAATAGAAGTCTATAGGCAATACAATGATTATAATAACTCATTGTGTAGAGACATAGGAGATTTTCAGACAACACTGTTAATAGTGTTACCATTCCACTTTAACTGCTCTGGTTGCCTCCTGTGGAATTCTGGGGTTTGTAGTTTAGTGAGGCCTTAAGATCTCTCTAGCTGAGAGTTGTAAGTGCCCCTCCCTAAACTGCAAATCCCAGGATTCAAGAGGAGGCAGCCATAGCAAATAAAGTGGAATAGTATTGTCTGAATAACAGTGTATAACAGTGTTGTCTGAAAATCTCCATATACTGTACTGATAACAACTATGTAAGCTTCAATTTCTAACAAATAGTTCTTAAACCACACATGGGATCCCACAATTGGGCTTAGAGCCACACTAATATCCTAGTCAATTCAAATCTGTATGTGAGCTATATACTTTTGTATATTGTATGAAAAGTATGAAAAAGGAAACTGAACTCCCACACTTGAGCTGTGACACTTCTTGGGAAAAACTCTCATTAAGGCTGCTGTGTCAGAACATGCGTGCCCTGAGCCAGCCCTCTTTGGGGTGTGGATGTGTGTGGATGGCTCAGAGAAGTGAACCTCCCCCAATGTAGAGCCACAGTTTCTGGTTCTGGAATCTGCTCCCAGGGACATATCTTTTCCTGGAGGGATGTGGCAGAGGGGGTTGGTGCGCTTTCAGGCCATTGAAAGAGAGAGAATCAGCTTTTGGGGAGGGTGGGGGTTGGTGGGGCTTAGGGGTTTTAGTCTGTATTGCTGTATTTTAACTGTTGTAAGCCGCCCCGATTGTTTTTAACAATGGGGCAGGGTAAAAATAAATATTATTATTATTATTATTTTATTTATTGTTAATACTCTGCTGATAAATTTGTTTAGAGTTTTTCTGTGGTTTTTTTCCGGGCTGTAAGGCCGTGTTCTGGAAGAATTTATTTCTGATGTTTTGCCTGCATCTGTGGCTGGCATCTTCCACAGATGCCAGCCACAGATGCAGGCGAAACATCAGAAATAAACTCTTCCAGAACACAGTCTCACAGCCTGGGAAAAAAACCACAGAAAACCTACGGATGCCAGCCGTGAAAACCTTCGACTTCACATTGTTTAGAGTTATTTTTCTTTCTTGTTTTCTTTTGGTCCTTTTTGGGGTGTTCTGTTTAAATAAATAATTCACAGACCATCTCATGTTGTATTTTGCTTAGCTGAATTTTAATCCCTTTTTAATTATTATTTCAATTTGTTTTTCCATGGTCAGTACATGACTAGAAGGAGTAACACATTTAAACTTAAAACAGAAGGAGAATGTAGGGGAGCACAATCATGGCCGGGAACAGCGAGATATTGTTGTCAGAAAGGAAGCCTACGGGCAAGAGTGCACTGGCAAGGAGGAAGGTTGAATTGCACATTGTGAACCAAACAAATATGTGGATATAATTTTCTAATTTTAATAAAACATTTTCACCAGTGTGATTTGGCGTTTCATTTATCAAAGCTATGATGTTCTCTGCAAGGTCGGGTGAGAATCCATGAATCTGACAAAAGCTATGTTAAGATACTTCTGGAAAACAGAAGGTGGAACATTCTATAATGGATCGATTTATGATCCTCTATGTCCGTTTCCTGTTGTGATACAGTTTCCTCCTATGATGGCAAATACTCAGACCACGTTGCTAAGTTCCATGTCTTTGACAGAGAGAGAACTGGATTCTAGAAATATCCTTGGAGGTGCCCTTCATGTTGTAAAATGGCACTGGTTCTGAGATATGTAAAGAAGAGAAAGAAATGTGTCTTTAATGCAGTATGTCTATTTACATTCTGAGTCATGTTGCTAAATGACCATAAATCAACCCCGTTCCCCGTCCCCTACTGCTCTTTCCCCAAAACTGGGCATGTGCCCAGATGGACCAGAAACAATCTCATAAATACAAGTCACTAAATAACATGCTTGCACAATGGCAGGGAGCCACAAACAAATTCTGCATGTGCTGAATGCCACCATCCATCACTTTAATGGGTGTACTCTGGAAATTAAACCTGTCATGGCCCATCAAGGAGAACGTTTCGACCTGTGACATCCTGATGTGTACACTTCTTGCATCTTTTCCTCTGCCTCGTGCCATCTTCCCCGTATGCTTCCACTTAAGCTGTGACCTTTGATATACTGGAACTTTGATGTCAGGCCATTGTTTCTAACTAAGGATGTGATAGGGCCTGGTATTTCCATCAAAATCCAATGTAGCTGTTCCTGAGAGTACAATTATTTGCTATCTGTCTTATATAAGCACAATGCTAGAGAATCAGCTTCTACCAAAGAGGGCAAGTTGAGGCTCAGCTGTGCAAATTTGGAAATAACAGGGCTTACCTGCACTGAGGATGCCATTAAAAATTATGTTAGAATCTACTGTAACAAATACAGGATATAAATCAAATAAATAAATGGCATATTCAATGAAATTCTGCCTTCTATGAAACTTTTTAATTACCTCTTAGGTTCTAGATAAGGGTAGGAAATGTGTTGCCCTCTAAATGTTGTTGGACTGCAGTTCTCATCAGGCCCAGATAGCATAGCCTATGGAGCGGAAAGATGAGAGCTGCACCCCAACAACTTCGCAGGGGTACATTTGCTTCCATCCCTGATCTAGATTCTTCTTCCTAAATGCAGAAGTGTAGAATACACACAGATATAAACAAACAGAAAAGAAAACCAGAAAATGAATTGTTTACAAAACTGCAGAAGAATAGTGGGAAGGGATGTCTGCTGCTTTTTCCAATGTCTTTATTTAAGCGGCATAGTTGGCCTTCATTTAGAGAATTTTTGCTCTAGAACTTTGAAGTCATGATTTTAAAATATTGAACTATGTAATATAGCATCTAAGATTTCAGAGGCACTTTATTTTAGCAAAATAAATACACATTGGTTATAGCTGCAGTTGCCCACTGCAGCCTCTGTGTGTCACTCTTGCTCTTCACAGCCTCTGTCTGCTGCTTGGAGCAGCACTCAACTGTCAGGTGTATAATAAATTCATGGTATGAGAGTTTAGGCAGGCCTCCCTAGGAAGCTGAAGGAAACCATTAGAAAAGTTATTCCCCCTTTCCTAATGTACAATAGAATTCCTGTCATGTCTTGATGTTCTCATTACACTACACAGCTTGCTGACCAAGTTCCACATCATTTGCTGCTGCAAAAGAAAAGCAAGATAGCGTAGACCATAACAGTGCTAGAAGGACACAAGCCCAGTTATACTTAGGTTATGGAAGGAGAGAAATGGAGCTATGAGGGTTTTCACTGAATCAAGTTCTGTGTCATTGAATCAGTCCCTTCTCTCCCATGCCCCAATACACACACCAGTCATTTGTATCGTACAATGTTTCAGTAGTAGGTCTCCATCTTTCCTGAGATCTTATAGCTTTGAAGATATCCTATCTCCTTAAGTTCTACATGCTGAATTTTTGCAGTGCTTTTGAAAGGGGTGGTGATCACCCCCTCCAATATGAAACATATGC
This sequence comes from Gambelia wislizenii, assembly GCA_030847615.1. Lineage (NCBI taxonomy): Eukaryota > Metazoa > Chordata > Lepidosauria > Squamata > Crotaphytidae > Gambelia > Gambelia wislizenii. The sequence continues at coordinate 333,746,425 of JAUMIR010000001.1, read as the reverse complement.
ATCAGGATTCTTTGAAGCACCACAGTATGTACTCAAGACCTTGGGGCCAAACTACACATGATATTGTGTGATATTAAGCTGCTTATTTGCATCAGGAGGGAAGCTTCCATTTTTTTTTCTTTATTATGTTTCCTTCTCCCAATTTTCAGAAATATTGATGCCGCTCAAGCTTCCCATTTGTAGTTTGGTCAGAGGCATTAGAGGAGCAAATTCTTAAGTACAGTACCCCTTCCTAAACTGCAAATCCCAGGATTCCATAGCATGTCGCCATGGCAGTTAAAGTGAGGTCATAGTTACATAATGTGCAGTGTGAAAGAGTCCCAAGATTCAAATCCCTGCTCAGCCATGGAAACCCACTGGATGAAAGTCCCAATTTCTTAGCCTGTGTTGTTATGTGGCTTCCAGTTGACTTCAGCTTACGGCAACCCTATCATACAGTTTTCTTGGCAAGATTTATTCAGAGGTTTGCCATTGCCTTCAGTTGGATGAGACAGTGTGACTTACCCAAGTTTATTAATTGAGTTTCCATGTCTGAATGAGGATTCAAACCTTGGTCTCCAGAGCCCCAGTCTCAACCACTACAGTATACTGGGTCCCTTTTCTCTTAGCCTCAGACAAAAGCAACCACAAACCTTCCCCAAATAAATCTTGCTAACAAAACCCTACCATAAGTTTGCCATAAGTCAGAGTTGACTTGAAGGCATATAACAACAACACAGAATATTATCTCTGTTTCTTCTATGACTGTGTGTCTTTTGTGGTGGACATGGTTTACTGTGCATGGCCCAGATTTTCCATGCTAAAATAAGGGGCCCCTTTGTGTATACTGGGTAGTAAGTTCTCTGCTTTTTCTTCCTTATTCCTCACCCCTGCCCTGAAGATGTATCTTGTTGTCATTTGAGACAGTATTTTTGAACATGGCTATGTGAACTGAGCAAGGATTCTACCTGTTTATCCATACAAATCCAGAAAGGTTTACGTGTGTTTCCACTTGATTTGGATGGCAGGCTTTGATATCCAAAATTAGGTGAGACTACAGACTAAACTGTGAGAGTCAGAGAGAGATGGTGTAGTGATTTGAGTTTTGGACTACAACCCTGAAGACCAGGGTTTGAATCCTCTCTTTCCCATGGAAACCCACTGGGTGGCCTTGGGGAAGTCACACCCTCTCAGCTTCAGAGAAAGGCAAGGGCAAACCCCCTCTGAACAAATCTTGCCAAGAGAACTCTGTGATATGTTCAGCAATGACTTGAAGGCACGTAGCAACAACAATAATCTAAATCTGAGTTGGGCAGCTAGGAAAGATTAGAGGGCCATGTTAGCCCACCAAGAGACCTTGCAAGGCCACACTCCTACTGGACCTGCTCCCACCAAAAAAAAAACAAAAACAAAATGTGTTTGCCCCAAAATGCCTTCCAATGCCCTGTAGGGGAGATGGGGACATGTTTTGAGGCCTTCCTGGGCCACAAAGGACATTTTTTGGCATGCTGAAGGGGGAGGAATGCAATATTTTGCAAAATTTCATTTTGACAGTGGGTGAGTTCCAGTGAGGCTCCAGATGTGGTGGAAATGCCCTCCATACTCCCTAGAAATCAGTTTGGGGCATTTCAGAGGGGGGGAATGTATGACCCTCTAGAGAGCCCTGGGAGCCATGTATGGCCCGTAGGCTGCAGTTTGCTCACCCCTAGACTACATGGAGGCTTGGTTAGTCACTCGGATGGATCCTGGCTACTCATATTGCCAAGTGTTCAGCCCTCTCCTCAAAAACGAATGGAGAAAGGAGTCTTTATTTGTGGAACACCAGCTGATGAATTTCTGTGGCTGAGTGACAAATGCGTGCAGTTACAGAGGTTTGCAACTGAATAAGAGAGTAAAGACTGCATCTCTTACTCAACTATCTCTAGCTATTCTGAAGGCTTTTGGACCTGCCATTGAGCTAGTCTGTTTTAGTGCAATGTGAGGCTGTAGTTTATATCCAATTAGGAGGATTACAAAACAGTCATTAAAAGAGGACCTTGGGATGTGTGCACACTTTGCCCTGAGGCGATACAACATGACACACCTTCTCTTACCATACAAACTGTACAAAATCAGACTGAAACTACATTTTTGGGGGTCGATATCAGCAGCCAGGTGTCTGGAAGCCCGCACAGAGGAAAGAAAAACAGCATGTTAAACAACACTCGCTCCTTCCTACTGTGCAGCCTGGTCTGATGCATATTTAGTGCATCATGTTTATGTTTGGATTACTGCAACACACTCTGTGTGGGGTTGCCTTTGAAAAACATTCAGAAACTTCAGTTGGTGGACAGAGCTCCAGCCAGATTGCTAACTAGGGCTGGCTACAGGGAGCACACAACTCCCTTGTTGCAACAACTCTATTGACTGACAGCCTGTTTCTGGGCGCAATTGAAAGTGTTGGTTATGACTGATAAAAACTTACATGGCTCATGTCCAGGTTATCTGAAGGACCATATTCTCCCTGATGAACCTGCCTGTATTTTGAGGTCTTCTGGGGAGGCCTTTTTCTTTGTCCCACCATTGTCATAGGTACACCTGGTGCAAACATGGGACAGAGCCTTCTCAATGGTGGCTCCCAGGCTTTGTAATCCCCTTTCTAAAGAGGTTAGAATGGTGGCCTCTTTGCTGTCCTTTCCTCAGTAGGTGAAGGCCTTTCTGTTTCAGCAGGGCTGATTGCTGGGGAATGAAGGGGCTTTCATGATGTGATATGTTGCTTACATTTGTTGTTTTTGTTTTTAATGGGCATGTTTTTAACTGCTTTTAATTCTATCGATAGCTCTATTAATTTTTGTGATGTGGATTTTTTAGCTGTATCTGTTTTAATTTTTGTAAGCCACAGGGGAAAAGGTGGGATGGAGGAGGAGGAGGAGGAGGAGGAGTGGTGGTGGTAGTAGTAGTAGTAAATCCAACTATTGCAGTTTGCTCTCTAGTATGTGTGCACAACACTGCAATGTGATTCATCCTTGAAGTCTTCCTAGTAGCACCATTCAGGCAGCTGGGTGCATAGTGATTAACCCACTCATGTTATAGTTTCCCATAGTAAAGAGTTTATAATGCCTACTCTCCAGATCCTTGCATGCTGTAATATTTCCAAGCCTCTTTCAAACGCTGTATCATAGGTGACTCTGGAGTACTTATTATAACCATTCTATATGCAGTCTGTGAACATGTCTGGTTCTGGAGCAACTTTCTACCAGCTATGACTCCACCTGTTCCCTTTCTGTCTTTTAGACAGAAGCTACCTGGAAGGGTGGGACTTCCCCTCATTCTTGCCAATCAGCATTATAAACAGGAACTTAGAGATTCCTGTTGGTCTGCATTGATAATGGCTAGGGCTAGAGAATTGGTATGCCATTGCAGGGTATATGGCTTCTGATGCTGTTTCATTGAAAATCAATCAATTACTTTGACAAAAAATGCCTAGAGGCCATTGTCAGCAAAGCAAATCACAACCTGCTGATATTCTGAAGTACATGTCTTTATACCAATGTGAGGGAAATGTCAAGGTAGGTTTCCACCTCAGTACACTAACAGAACGATTACAAGATAAATATATTCCAAACACACATAAATTAAGCAGCACAGTTTCACCAGGGCACCAGCCCAGGAAGAGTCTTTTTAAAAGTCTGTTAGCAGAGCAAGGACACAAAACCACTTTCTAGATGCTCCTGCTGCTCTGCTTTTGAGGTCTGTGGCCCCCTCATAACAGCTGGTTCATCTCCCTGTGAGTGGAGCTCTGCATTTCTTCTTCCTCTTCTGACCCTGAGGGATCAGGGCTGTAGCTGAAAGTCTCAGCTTTGTGGTACAGGAAGTGTGTGTTGGCCCTGTGCCTTGTACATTCCTCACCAGTTTTCCCCGCTTCATTCTCCTGCTCTCGCATTTCTCCAGAAAGCAGTTTCTCTGAGGCCTTGCTGGGCCCCCTCTGTTTCTCAACCTCAGCTCCCATCACCTGCTCCTTGGCCTTCCGATTGCGCTTCCACTTCATCCTACGGTTCTGAAACCAGATCTTCACCTGTGAGAGATAGACCAACAGATGGTCATTGGAACTCTTTCTTATTAAGAGGAGATTGATTTTTCTATCATATTTCTTATAACCTCTATATCAGTGGTTCTCAAACTTTGGTCCTCCACATGTCTTGTTCTTCAACTCTCAGAAATCCCAGCCAGCGCAGCCAATGGCTAGGAATTCTGGGAACTGAAGTCCCAGACATCTGGAGCACCAGTGTTTGGGAACCACTGCTCTAGTTCACATGCTCCAGTTGAAGCTCCCATGAAGACTCCAGTTCATGGGCCAAATATCAACTTTCAGGCCTGTAACTCTAAGACCTCTGGAATTTCCTCCAGGCCATGTTACCAACCCCACTGGTCCTGCTCTGGCCTGTTGGCACTAACTGACCCATCATGTTCCATTCAAGAACAGCAAGACTAATGAAGGGAGCTTTGTACAAGCTGGGAAAGTGAATGGGTAGATGCCAATGTCTATTACTGTAAAAGAAGTAGTAGTAGTAGCAGCAGCAGCTATTGTTTACTAAACAAAAGTAAGAGTCACATCTACAATTCTGCATACTTTTGGTTCTGATCACCCTACTGCTTGGATTGTGAACACTGACAGGTTTCAACTAAAGTAACATGGAACATGAAAAGAAAAATGTTCCCACTCCTTGCCTAGGCATTGCTTGGAAAGGTTGGTTTTTGGACTACAGCTTCCATAATCCCTTAGCCTGCATAGTCAGTGGCCATGGTGACTGGAGAATTCTGAAGAGCTGTAGTCCAGTAACTTTGAGAAGATCTACCCTACATTTTCTTATATCGTATATCCATAGCTGCCCATCCACCATTCCCACCTGAACCAAACCTACCCCCATTCTGTAACAAAAGCCATGGCAGAGGAGCTACTTCCTCACTTTAGCCCATAACAGTTCTCTGCAGGAATGCCTGTTATTTTCATCAGGCAATATTGACAGCTACAGGCCTTCAGTTCATTTAAATGGTCACATGCATGTTTTATCAAAAGCCCACAGCAGCTGCAGCTGCCCCCCCCCTTGAGATTCCTGGAGGTCATTCTCAATGTTTCCCATGGGGCTGTACCTGTGTCTCAGTAAGCATCAATGATGTAGCCACCTCAAAGCGTTTGGGCCGTGATAAGTACTTGTTGATCTTGAACTGGTTCTCCAGCTCCAGAAGTTGCTGGCTCGTGAAGGCTGTCCGAGGGCGACGGCATTTGCCCATCAGGCCAGATTGTGGGGCAGCTGAAAGGGAAAGCAAGAATCATACACGTGGCTCAGAAGGATGAGGCTGCAAGACGCTGGTTCAGTAATATGTAACTATCTATGCTGTATCAATTGCCAGGTAAAGAATGCGCAGGCACCATTTTGTTAAAACCTCCCTTTGCCACCTGAGACAAAGTGCATACATACTATTAGGGTGCTAATTAGGGCTACACCCAACAAGCAAATTTACCCTGAGAGAGAAGTTGTGGCTGTTTGATGTCTGCTGTCTTATACAAATACTAGCAACTTTGCAAATATTTCTATCTGCCAAAACACTCCAAGAAGTAAGAACAAAATCAATTGCACCTTTACTTTTCTTCTTTAGACTGAAGATGTCTCTGTTCTTTCTTTCCTCTGTGATATGGGTGAGCAACCTGTATCCATCCACTTGTTTTTGGATTGCAACTCTCATCAAACCTCACCATTGGGTATGCTGGATAGGGCTGAAGGCAGTTGCAATCCAACAACAGTTTATGTGCAATAGCAAAGGTGGACAGCCTTAAATATAATGAAACTTGTACCAAATATCTATGTTAATTTTTTGTAGTCCAAGTAGTGTTTTTCAGGAGAAATGCAGTCCCAAAACTTCCCACTCAATTTCCTCTTTCATCCTTGGTCAACTGCTGTTTGCTGCCTAATTGACAGTTATTTCATTGCCATTTTGAAAGCAAGAAATAAACTTCTTCCAAGATACTTGATTCCAGCTGGTCAGAGATCATCACATCACCAACCTGAGGACATCATGCCAGCTTCATGTAGCTCAGAGTGAGAGCAGAAAGTTTTCTTCCTCAGTCTGTATGGGAAAATTCATATCTCTATATAAATAGCCCCAAAACAGACCTAAATACCCTAAAGGCACCAGATCCCTTTCTTGGATGGGAGACTGCCAGTGAATACTAGGAAAAGGAACTGGCAAAACCACCCCTGAGTATTCCTTGCCTAAAAAAACCCTATGACATTAATGGAGTTGCCATAAGTCAGCAGATATCTTGGAGGCACACACTAAGAACAATTGAAGGGGCAATGCTTTTTGCAGAGAGTGAAAGCTTTGCAAGAAGGAAACTGCCATTTTGGCTCATCCACAAATGCCTGTATTTGTGCCATCCAAGTCACCTGTCAACCTATGGTGACCCCATGAATTGCATGGGGTTTTCTTACGCAAGGAACACTCAGAGGTGGTTTGCATTGCCTTCCTCTGCAATATAGCCTACAGCACCTGGTGTTCCTTGGCAATCCCCCAGCCAAATACTAAGCAGGCCTGACCTGGCTTCATTTCCAAAATCAGGTGGGATCTAGTACCTTCAGGTATTTAGGCTTGGCACAAATATCACTTCCCTCATTCATTCCCCAGGAAGTGTCCAGCCAGCAGAGGATTATCTATGGCCAGGGTTGTGACTCATGTGGCCCTCCAGATATTGCTAGGCTTCTACCAGCCTAGCCAGTGGTGATGGAGGCTGGGAGTTAAAAGTCCAATAACACCCAAAGGGCTGCATGAGTCCTGCCCCAATCTATGATCATATTCCCTTACTACCATTGTGGTATTTGATTATGTATATGAGGTCTAGGAGATTGTAAGGAAACATAAGCTAGACACATTGAGCCTGCTGCCTTCCCTTCAGGTAATGATTTTATTGCCCAGCTGATATTATCCAGCTTGATATGTTATCAGTGCTCATTTTAACAATCGCAATCAATTCCGTTGGTGAAATTAAACCTCCTTTATTAGCCTAAGGTGTATTTAATTACCTCCAGCTGTCTCAAGCCATGATAAAAGGCAGCCCTCCTTCAGAGGGGCTTAGGTGCCCCATATCTTCCTAATGAGCTGTTATCAGAGCAAAGGCCAATTCAGAGGAGAGAGTGAACAAAAGAAGCTTTCAGGGAGCCTGCTTGCCCCACAGGGGTGGAACAGGGAGGGTGCTCCTTGATTCCCTATTATCATCAACTTTATGGGCTGCCTCCAGGATTAACTTTTACTGCTCTTGACTAAATAGAGAACAGACATTCAGTGGTGAAAGTAGGCAGGAACAGGTATGTACAGAATACCACAGAAAATATTATGGGTTTTTTTGAGAAACATGTAATCCGCTTTGATCACTGTACACACTCTAAGCAAAACAAGTGGCCCTAGACAGCTGACATGGTGTAATGGGTAAAATGTTGGACTGGGACTTGGGAGATCCAGGTTCAAGCTAGCTCCCAATGTGCCATGAGGTTCAATGGGGTGGCCTTGGGCAATTCTCTCTCCCTCTCTCCTTCCCTCTCTCTCTTCCTTTCTTCTTTCTCTGGTGAGGATAAAGTGAAGATGAGAAAAGCCACGTATAAAAGGAGGAAGTGCAGGATATACGTACATATAGCTGATCAATCATCATAACCCTGACAAACCTCACCGCAATGTACCTGTCGCACACATCATAAAACCTGATGCCAAAGATGTAGTCTTAATTTGCAGAGACCAATCTAAATTAGTGTTATCTTCATCCAGCTTTTCTGCCTGGTCATGGCAGCAAAAGAATGCATCTAGAAGCAGCCAAGAAAGGGGTTTACTTCTTGGCATCTTGGCATGTTTTAATTCTTAGGCATCACAGACAGTAATTAGCAAAATATGCTATCAAAGACAGTCCAGTGCTAAATATCACTGCATGTCTACTGTAAAATGCTTCCAAATACTAAGACAGATTATCATTTATCAATTACTGTGAAATATCTCCTGCTTGGCAAACCAGATATTTTAAATATCAGCTCCTAGAAGCCCCAGACAGCCTGGCCAATGGTGAAGAATTATGGGAGTTATAGTCCAAAATCTCATGAGGGCCAATAGGTTTCCTGCCATTTTTAGGTGGGATACTCCTGCCTAGTCATTCTTATTCCTTGGTATTCATGGTGTATGTCACTCTTTTTATGCCACTACTACCTCTTGATCCATGGGCAAGAGATAGAGCAAATCAACAGTGCATGGGACTTTCTATGAGCCCACTAATTCCACAGCAAGCACGAGGGCTTTGTCCCTCACACAACTCCTCACACAACTCGCCGTGTTTTTGAAAGTGAGAGGACCTCCCTTCTCAGGGAGTACTGCATATTCTTTTGTAACTATGTCATTTTTAGACATCTTTAGTAGTTTTAGTCTACTTGGAAGCTGTACTGAATTTCTGCCACGTGTAGAGCTCTGAAGCTGTGAGTGAAATGAAGTTTTGTACTTTTAAACTACTTTTATGAGTCTTGAGTGTTTATTTTGCTAAACAAGTAACTTGGGATAGAATAAGGGTGTTTGATTATTTCTAAGCTGTGGTTTTTACATGTATGCTAAGATTATTATGCTAATACTGCTGCGTGTGTGTGTACTCTGCTAATTGGCTGCACTTTTCAAGAGTGAAGTGCAGTGAGGAGAGTTTAAACAGGGAACATTGGAACCCTGATTTTTAAACACTTCCAATACTAATGGGTTTGAGTGCTAGACTACAACTCTGGAGATCAGGGTTCAAATCCCACTGGGCCACTAAAACCCACTGGGTGACCTTGGGCAAGTCACACACTCTCAGCCTTCAGAAAACCCTGTGATAGGTCTGCCTTAGGGTCGCCATAAGTCAGAAATGACTTGAAGGCACACAACAGCTACAGGGGGCAAAACGCTGCCACAATAAAAATTCTGCCCTTCCAGTTAAATTTTCCTTCAGTCTCCAACCCCGGAGCACTGGAGAAAATGGGACTGTCTTTGACACCTAGAATTCTTCTACTTGCTGTGTTCACATTCCCACGAATAACTTTGCCTGCCCCTTTCCTTTGGATACTTCTAAATGTTCAACTGAAGTTTTAAATTACTGCCATGCTAGAAATTTGGTGAGTGAAGGAAAATTTCATTTGGGGAGTACAACTCTTGTGGGGGTGGCCAATGCCTTCATTCCACCCACCAAACTACACTCCTGTTTATATGTATCACTCATGAATGCAATTATGTGTGAATAGATTGATTTGAGAGAGAGAGATTAGAACTAAAACTATTGGGAGATCAAAGAGAAGAAAATATTAAAAGGAGTAACTTAATTACAAAGTTGTCATGAAAACATGCAGCTTTCTCCTTTTCCTTTCCTCCTCTAAAGAAATTATCTAACTCAAGGGTGGGGAGGGGAATGGCCATCCAAGTGTGGTTGGATTTATAGATCATCATTTCATCATCCCCAGTCAGCATGGCCGATGGTAAAAGATGATGAGAAATTTGTCTGAAAACATCTAAGGCGTCATAGCCCTAAAGGCTGCTAGTACAGACCAGTGCCTCTCAAGCTATCTGATTTAGAGAACCGGGAGTTCCAGGAACAGGAACTATATTTGTGCCCATGGGCTGCAGCTGTTTCTTTCCTGGAAAGGGCTCCATTGGCTACCATTTTGAGTAGCACTAGTATAGGCTAAACTAACAGAGGAGAGATGATGGAGATAAAATTATATATTTTATTGCACTGGTTTAACTGGTCTTTCATTGGTGTGGGCTTTCAGGTTTCAATGAGCTCTTCTTCCACAAGCTTGATGTTCACACATTTTTATCAGGTGTAGTTTGGTGTCCCTTGCCTTTGCTGCCCCCCCCCCCACATGCCATCTGCTGATGGAGTGGGGCCCATCCCCACAATCTGGCCCAAGAGATCTGTTTGCTTCAAGTCATTTGGTTTCTTTGTCTGAAAACACACACATATATGCCCTATTTAGCGCTGTAATGCCATACTTTTTCAGTACACAATTATAGTGCTATGAAAAGTCCCACTTTTCAACTGCCGTGACAACATCCTATGGAATCCCGTGGGTTGTACTTTAGTTTCCCTGGGGTCACTAGAGCTCTCTGGCAGAGAATTCTAAATGTTCCTCCCTAAACTGCAAATCCCAGGATTCCCTAGGGGAGGAACTATGGGATTTAAAGTGGAATCACAGCACTATAATTGTGTAGTGTGAACTGTACTTACTGTTGGAAGTGAAGAAGTATCCCTCTGTGTGTGTGTCCCTGATATGTGTTTACTTCCTGCTTGCATGCAGAGGTCACTTCCTCCCCTTTGCAGCAAGTGTTTTAGTGTTTTACAACCCTTTGTCTCAGGAGCTAGAAGCCAGTGACAAGAGGCAGCTCTGCCTCGAGATGCCTTACATGCCCTCATGCGAGTCAGCTCTAGGGAATCTTCCATCCAAGTTAGATAACTTTCTTCTGTCTGTCTATTTTTCCTATCTAAGATGTATTATCTGCCATAATAAATGTAAGTTCTGTGTTACAACTTTACTGGAGCATCCTGCATGTTTTGTGTCCTGTTTTGTACAAGAAGCTCATGATGCACTGGAGCTCTGTTGCAATCTGCTCAGTATAAATAACAAAACATCCTACACTTACTTACTTCAGACTAAACATACCCAGGATAGGGCTTCATAAAGCTAAGGGCACGGACGCCTGTGCTTCGGCAACTACCCTGGATCTCTGACTGACCCTAGCTGGAGGCAGAGTGACAATACCACCACAGGCAGCAGGTTATTTAAGGCAGCAATTTTGTTACTGAAATCATATCATATATGAAATTATAAATGGCAGAGAAATGGGGTGAGGTGCCACTTCCTGGGATTTCCCCCACCACCTGCTTCAGATGCCCAACATAACTTGACTGGCTTTGGGGACTGGGCACCTTGCTTTTGAATGGTGATGGTTGGGGCGAGCAAGATTTTCTGCTTCACCTCAGGCAGCAAGACTTCTTTTGCCAAATCTGTAGAGCAGTGGCTCTTATCCTTTTCTTTACCAGGGACCCACTTTAAATATCTTTTGTTGTTACAGACCCCAATCTTAACTCAAGATTTAAAATAATAATAATAATAATAATAATAATAATAATACAATTACAGCACCCTTTGGAAAGAGGAGACTTTTCTTCTGCTTCTTCCTGCAAGTTTGTGGCCGGAGCAAATTGAATGGTAATGCACAGGCCAAGCCAGCTTTTGCCTTTGCTCCTGTCATGTAGGAGCCTTGTCCTGAATAAACAAGCTGAAAAGATTTTGATTCAAGCTGCACATTGTGCAAGGATATCCAAGTGTTGTTGGATTTATAGCACAATCTGCACATTGTACAAGGCCATCATTGTGCAAAGCGTTTGTGTGGGGCAATTTTAGCAAGAGTAAGCAGAGGAGGCAGCAGCCAGCAGGGATCCATATTAAACTGGCTTCACTTAAAAAGAGGCCAAATCTACACTACACAAATAACCCAGTTTGAAACTGGATTATTTGTCATGGTTCCTTCTTATTGAATCCCAGGAATTGTCATTTTACAAGGTCTTCTCAGCTAAAGAGTGCTGGTGCCTCACCAAACTAAAAATCCTAGGATTCCATAGGAAGAGGCCATGGCAAATAATCCAGTTTCAACCTGGATGATTTATGTAGTGTGGATTTGGCCAGAATTTACCACAATGCCAGAAGTAACGCAATAGCACATGTTAACGTCTGAGTAAATGGCCGCATTAAAAAATGCACACTTGATAACAATTAGAACAATCCAGAGCGTTCGGATCTCTCTTTCTCCCTTCCAACACTGGACCAAGACATTTTGCTGCCTGAGGCACAGCCACCAATGTTCCATAACAGCCCAAGCCAAACAAATCGTTTTGGCACCTGAGACAGAAAATCCACCAAGCTCTGCTCCTCTCCCCTCCCCAGCAGTGAAAGGACAATAAATGTAAATACCAAGGCATCTTGACCTTTTCACCACTAAACTAGGTGCCTGAGGCTTTTGCTGGCCCTGCTCCCTCCCAAGAGTATTGGGGAACTCTCGGGGACTGGTCTCCCTGTGTTAACAGTTGAAATATTGGTATTTAAGTAGCAGAGTAAAAATAAACAATCATTTAGCAGAGCGGTATTCTATATAGATCACAATCCAGCCAGCCACCCAGCCCCTTTTCACAGTCTAGCAAAACAAAGAAATCAAGGAATCAGACTTGGTTAGAAGTATATAAAAATCAGCTTACTCACAGTCACTCGTGCAATAAATCATACAGGTACAGCTACTTGAAAATACAAGTGGTGAAGTAAAATATGCTGTTCTACATGCTACATCTCTTCTCATACTTGGTTCTACATGCTTTAAAACAAAAACATGTCTGCTCCTGAGAGCAGTCCAAAGGCAGAATGGTGACAATCTTTCCAAAACCTAACAAAGGATCAAAGCATTTTTACTAGCAGGAAGATGGGTTGTAAAAGATAGGAAGTTGGTCATAAAAAATCCTTACATGCAATCTAACTCTTTTAAACTGCAATGCCTGTCATGCATGCTAGGCTGCATTTTTCCCAACACCCCCTCTCAACCTGGCATGCATCCCATAACTCCTTGAAGACCCATCTTCACACTCAGGAGATTTTCAGACAGGCAAAAATCGTCCCTTGCCGCGCGAGCAGCCTCCCGAAACTGCTGCGCGGCAAGGGTCTTCTTCGGACGACGCTGTGCCTCTTGCGAAGCCGTCCGTGTCACTTCCGTGAAGCTTGGGACGGCTCCGCGCCATATTTCAATCACGGGCAGCCTCCGTGCTTGAAATATGGCGCGGAGCCGTCCCAAGCTTCACGGAAGTGACACGGACGGTTTCGCAAGAGGCACAGCGTCGTCTGAAGAAGACCCTTGCCGCGCAGCAGTTTCGGGAGGCTGCTCGCGCGGCAAGGGGCGATTTTTGCCTGTCTGAAAATCTCCTCAGATTCTTGTCCGCATCTCTCAGTAGTGGCTTAGTCAGGATATCTGCTGTCATCTCACTTGTAGGACAGTAGACCATCTTAATCACACCTTCTCTCACTAGTTGGCGAACACTGTGATATCTAGTTCCAATGTGTTTGTTGCGTGGTGTCATCTTTCCAGTCTCAGATAGCTTAATACAACTCTGATTATCTTCAAACACTTGGATTGGCTTCTCTTGAGGTATTCCAAAAATCAATGAATAATTTATCAAGCCACTGCAGTTCTTTGCATGCTTCTGATGCCAAAAATGTACTCTGCCTCAGTAGAAGAATGTGCCACAACATCCTGTTTATGACTGTCCTAAGAGATAGACCCATTTCCATACAAAAATAAGTAACCACTTGTTGAGCATGAATCAGTGCTATCACCCGCCCAATTAGCATCAGTGTACCAAACAAGATTTAGATCCTGTTGTTTGGCAATAGTTCACTTTTCTCATCATTTTAAAGAAAATCTGTTACCATAGGTGTTGCCACACTGTATGCATCTTGCATTCCAAGAGTCTCTAAAAATTCAACAATCTTTTGTCTTTGACTTAGTAGGGAAGAACCATCTTGTTCTCTTTGAATCTGTATGCCTAGGTAATAAGTAGCATCTCCTAGTTCTTTCAATTCAAGTTCTTTAAAAGTGAACTATTGCCAAACAACAGGATGTACAGAACAGCAATTGGAAAGCTTTTGTACTTAACCACAAATACTAGACCTCATATAGCTTATGCTATATGAATTCTAAGCAGAAAAGTTAGTGCACCAACCAAGAAAGATTGAAGTGCAGTGAAAAGACTTGCCAGATATTAAAGGGCACTATGGATTTTCAGTTAAAGCTATCAGCTAGCAAAGATCTAAATCTTGTTTGCTACACTGATGCTAATTGGGCGGGTGATAGCACTGATTCATGCTCAACAAGTGGTTACTTATTTTTGTATGGAAATGGGTCTATCTCTTAGGACAGTCATAAACAGGATGTTGTGGCACATTCTTCTACTGAGGCAGAGTACATTTTTGGCATCAGAAGCATGCAAAGAACTGCAGTGGCTTGATAAATTATTCATTGATTTTGGAATACCTCAAGAGAAGCCAATCCAAGTGTTTGAAGATAATCAGAGTTGTATTAAGCTATCTGAGACTGGAAAGATGACGCCACGCAACAAACACATTGGAACTAGATATTTCCTCCAAGTGAAGGTACATTAAATGGACCATAAAAATCAGTGTGTATCAGATCCAGAACTCTGATGGATCTCTTTTCAGTCCTTGTATGAAATGAAGGCCCGGTTGCCTTTTATTCAACACATATTACACACCTGTTGACATTGTCATCGCTTTGTCCTGTTACCGTAATACCTGTGGCCAAATTCTGGTCTTGTAGTTGAAGAATGGCCTTTTTGTTACAATGTCCAAAGCATTTGTGTCATAAGTCAGTGCTGGCTCCATTCACCTCTCCTTGAGCCATATTAACTTGTTCACCTGAAAGATTCAACTCATAGATGCCATTATTCTCAAATGCTTGTGGATACACTATATTATCTGATTTCTGTGTGTTATAATCAACTGCTAAAATTTTGCTGTTCAAAAGAAGATTCTTTCTTTCCTGTGATGCTTGAGGCTTGCCATTAACAACAGTTTGAGCATTCTGCTTCCCCCTCTGGTTGCTGACAGGCTGAGCATTCCGAAGAGAGCTGCTATTGGCTGAAACCCATCTGGGGAGTCTACAGTTGTGAGAGACATGCCCCCTTTTGTTACAATTAAAGCAGTGAATCTCTGGTCTCTGGGAGAAGCCTTCCTTCTGTGGCTTGCAGCCATGTAATTTGATTCATTTTAGGCTACAATAGTCGTTCACTGGTATAGAAGCATTCGACATGGAGCTTATTTACAGCCTCATCAAGGGCTAAACCCTGTATGCCTTCCAAAACAGATATAAAGGGATCAAATTGCTTTCTTAAAGTTCCAGTGAAAAAGGCAATCCTTTGATGTTCCATTACATTGAAACCATGCACATTTAGTTTTTCAAAAATATTCATCAGCTTCTTTATATGAACTTCACAATTTTGTCATTAAGTCAGTTTAAAATGCATTAATTCTCATATTATGGATCACTTGGGATTTAACACAGGTAAAGGCATAGACCTCTTGCAGCTTCTCTAGCATCTCCTTAGCTGATGTGCATTCTCTTACGTAAATAATTTGCTCATCTTTCAAACAGTTAAAAATTATATCTTGGGCTATTGCATCCTTTTTCAAAAATACTTGTAATTGTTCTGCCTCAGCTGGCTTGGGTTGCTCAATGCATTGTGAAACATTTTGAGCTTGAAATAAAATCTCTTTTTCCACAATGAAAAATTATCATGATTCAAAATCATCTGCCTTCTGATCAGTTGCCCTTCATATGGAAGCATCTTGACTTCTTTTGTAATTTAAAACAACAAGATAGCTCAAAAACAAAGGCAAAAATTCCTTTCTAGCTAGTCTGCATTTCACAAGGGGTAGTGGAAAGCATGCTTTAAAAATACACTGAAAATAACAAACACCGCATAAATCTGGCTTATTGCTTTCATATATTAGAATAACAGTGTGTCATAGTGGGACACATTGGGTCACTCTGGAACCACTGGGTCCATAACCAGTTGAAATACTGGTATTTCAGTTGCATAGTAAACATAAACACTGCAAGGCACAGCTTTCCAAAGATCAGAAGACATTATCAGGCTCTGGGGAGGAAGCTGAAAGAAATGGATGCACAGGTTGTCATCTCATCTCTTCTGCCAGTTGAAGGGCATGGTCCAGGAAGGGAGAGTAAAATAGTCAATGTAAACAACTGGCTCCGTAGATGGTGTCGCCGAGAGCGATTTGGATTCTTGGATCATGGACTGTGGTTCCACGAGGGGGGACTTCTGTCAAGGGATGGGGTGCATCTCATGACACTTGTCAGAAACATTTTTGCCAACAGTCTTAAGAATTTGATCAGGAGGGCTTTAAACTGCGTCATATGGGGGAGGGAGACAGTATTCCGGAAGGCAAAAGGGCTAGAAAAAATAGTCAAACTGTCATAGAGGGAACAAGGCAAACAGCGCAAGGACCCAACAGTGGGAGACAAAGAAACTTGCACAGGCATCAAGTAAAGGGAACACATGGTCTTAGATGTCTCTATACTAATGCTCAGAGCATGGGAAAAAAGCAAGATGAACTTGAACTCCTAGCACAACAAAGCAAATATGATATAATAGGCATTACTGAAACCTGGTGGGATGAGTCTCATGATTGGAATGTAGTAACAGAGGGGTATAACCTTTATAAGAGAAACAGGCCAAACAGGAAAGGAGGAGGAATAGCATTATATATCATAAATATTTACACCAGTGAAGAGATCCATGACATCAACACTGGAAGCCAAGTGGAGAGCATCTTGATAAAAATTAAAGGGGAGGGAAACAACAGGGATGTTATTGTGGGACTCTACTACAGAGCCCCAAGTCAGACGGAGGAATTAGATGATACCTTTCTAGAACAGATGACCACATATGCAGAAAGGAGAGATGTAGTAGTGATGGGTGACTTCACCTATCCTGATATTTGCTAGAAATCTAACGCAACCAAGACTTCAAGGTCTAGCAAATTCCTTACATGCCTGGAAGACAATTTCATTGTCCAAAAGGTGGAAGAGGCAATAAGGGGGTCAGCTATTTTAGATCTGATCCTAACCAACAGCGATGACCTGGTTAATGGGGTGCAAGTGGTGGGATCCTTAGGTGAGAGTGATCATGTTCTCCTGGAGTTTGTTATACAATGGAAAGGAGAAGCAAGGCATAGTCAGACACGCATTCTTGACTTTAGGAGAGCTGATTTCAATAAACTCAGGGAAATACTGGGGGTGATCCCATGGTCAGGAATACTAAAAGAGAAGGGACTTCAAGACGGATGGAACTTTCTCAAAAGGGAGATACTGAAGGCACAATTTCAAACAGTACCAGTGAGGAAGAAAAATGGGAGGTGTCTCAAGAAACCAGGATGGATGACTAAAGAACTTTCAACGGAGCTAAGTTTTAAATGGAACATGTATAGGAAATGGAAAAGGGGGGAAATCACCAAAGAAGAATTCAAACAGATAGCAAACACGTGTAGGAGTAAAGTCAGAAAAGCTAAAGTGCAGAATAAGCTCAGGCTCGCTAGAGAGGTTAAGAACAATAAAAAGGGTTTTGGGGGGTATGTCCACAGCAAAAGGAAGAAGAAGGAAATGGTAGGGCCACTACATGGAGAAGATGGCAAAATGCTAACAGGGGACAGAGAAAAGGCAGAATTACACAACACCTTCTTTGTCTCAGTGTTTTCAGAAAAGGAAAAGGGTGATCAACCTGAGAATAATGGAACAGAGGACACAACAGGGGAAATCCAGCACAGAATAAGCAAAGAGGTAGTAGAGGAATACCTTCTTAATCTAAATGAATTTAAATCTCCAGGACCAGATGAATTACATCCAAGGGTATTAAAAGAGCTGGCAAATATTATCTCAGAGCCATTGGCAATAATCTTTGAGAATGCCTGGAGAACAGCAGAAGTTCCAGCAGACTGGAGGAGGGCAAACGTTATCCCCATCTTCAAAAAGGGAAAAAAGAGGAACCCAACAATTATCATCCAGTTAGTCTGACATCAATACCAGGGAAGGTTCTAGAGCAGATCATTAAATAGAGAGTCTGTGAACATTTAGAAGGCGATGCCATAATCACAAAAAGTCAACATGGGTTTCAGAGAAACAAGTCATGCCAGACTAATCTGATCTCTTTTTCTGATAAATTACCAGCTTGGTAGATGAAGGGAACACTGTGGATATTGAATTGAATCATAAAGTTGGAAGAGACCACAAGGGCCATCTAGTCCAACACCCTGCCATGCAGAAATACACAATCAAAGCACTCCTGACAGATGGCCATCCAGCTTGTTTAAAAACCTCCAAAGAAGGTGATTCCACTACACTCCGAGGCAGTGCATTCCACTGCCAAACAGTTCTTACTGTCAGGAAGTTCTTCCAAAAGTTCAGGTGGAATCTTTTTTCCTGTAATTTGAGTCCACTGCTCTGTGTCCTAGTCTCTGGAGCAGCAGAAAACAAGCTTGCTCCATCCTCAGTATGACATCCCTTCAAATATTTAAACATGGCTATCATGTCCCCTCTTAACCTTCTCTTCTCCAGGCTAAGCATACCCAGCTCCCTAAGCTGCTCCTCATAGGGCATGGCTTCCAGACATCCCACCATTTTGGTCGCCCTCCTCTGGACATATTCCAGCTTCTCAATATCCTTCCTGAATTGTGGCGCCTAGAACTAGACACAGTACTCCAGGTGAGGTCTGACCAAAGCAGAATAGAGTGGCACTATTACTTCCCTGATCTAGACACTGTACTCCTATTGATGCAGCCTAGAATCGCATTGACTTTTTTTAGCTGCCACATTACACTGCTGACTCATGTTCAGTTTGTGGTCCACTAAGACTTCAAATCTCTTTCACATGTACTGCCCTCAAGCCAGGTGTCACCCATCCTATATCTGTGCATTTCATTTTTACTGAATTGTTTTCAATGTGTATGCTTTCACATACCTTGATTTCAGTAAAGCCTTTGACAAGGTTCCCAATGACATTCTTGCAAACAAGTTTGTAAAATGTGGGCTAGACAAGCTAACTGTTAAATGGATTTGTAATTGGTTGACCGGTCAAACCCAAAAGGTGCTCAGCAGTGGCTCCTCTTTCTCTTGGAAAGATGTGACCAGTGGGGTGCCACAGGGTTCTGTCCTGGGCCCAGTGCTATTCAACATCTTTATCAATGACTTGGATGATGGAATTAGGGGCATACTTATCAAATTTGCAGATGACACCAAATTAGGAGGAGTAGCTAATACCCTAGAGGACAGGATCAAAATTCAAAATGACCTGGATAGACTGGAGACCTTGGCCAAAGCTAACAAAATGAAATTCAATACGGAGAAATGTAAGGTACTGCACTTAGGGTGAAAAAATGAAATGCATATATATAGGATGGGGGAGACCTGGCTGAATGAGACTATGTGTGAAAGGGATCTAGGAGTCTTAATAGACCACAAACTGAACATGAGTCAACAGTGTGATGCGGCAGCTAAAAAGGCCAATGCAATTTTGGGCTGCATCAATAGAAGTATAGTGTCTAGATCAAGGGAAGTAATAGTGCCGCTCTATTCTGCCTTGGTCAGGCCTCACCTAGAATACTGTGTCCAGTTCTGGGCACCACAATTCAAAAAGGATATTGACAAATTGGTGCGTGTCCAGAGGAGTGCAACTAAAATGGTGAAAGGTCTGGAAACCATGCTTTATGAGGAGAGACTTAGGGAGCTGGGTATGTTTAGCCTGGAAAAAAGAGGGTTAAGGAGCGATATGATATCTCTGTTTAAGTATTTGAAGGGGTGTCACATTGAGGATGGAGCAAGCTTGTTTTCTGCTGCTCCAGAGACTAGGACATGGAGCAATGGATGCAAGCTCCAGGAATAGAGATTCCACCACAACATTAGGAGGAACTTTCTGACAGTAAGAGCTGTTCGGCAGTGGAATACACTCCCTCAGAGCGTGGTGGGGTCGCCTTCCTTGGAGGTCTTTAAACAGAGGCTGGATGGCCATCTGTCAGGGCTGCTTTGATTGTGATTTCCTGTGTGGCAGGGGGTTGGACTGGATGGCCCTCATGGTCTCTTCCATCTCTATGATTCTTAGTGGAGCGGTATTCTATATAGATCACAATCCACCCAGCCACCCAGCCCCTTTTCACAGTCTAGCAAACAAAGAAATCAAGGAATCAGACTTGGTTAGAAGTATATAAAAATCAGTTTACTCACAGTCTCTTGTGCAATAAATCACACAGGTACAGCTACTTGAAAATACATAAGCAGTGAAGTAAAATATGCCATTCTACAAGCTACATCTCTTCTTATACTTAGTTCTACATGCTTTAAACCAAAAACATGTCTGCTCCTGAGAGCAATCCAAAGGCAGAATGGTGACAGCCTCTCCAAAACCTAACAAAGGATCAAAGCATTTTTACTAGCAGGAAGATGGGTTGTAAAAGATAGGAAGTTGGTCATAAAAATTCCTTACTTAGAATCTAACACTTTTAAACTGCAATGCCTGTCATGCATGCTAGGTGCACTTTTCCCAACATTAACCACCATGAAAAAAATAGAGACCACCCCAATGGTAGAGGATAGGAGTTGTTGTCTATCTCGATGTACATTGGCAAAGGCATCGTGGCCTGTATATGACCTGTTGGGATCAAGTGCAGTGTGTGTCTCTCAACACCAAGGGTTGGGGAGTCCCAGCGGGTGGGTGCTAGAATGGTACTCATTGTGTCTCTCCCACCCCCCTTGAGTTTCCCAGAGGCTTGGCCACCACGGGATACAGGATTCTGAATCTGGTCCAATTGGGCTGCTCTTGTGTTCCTAAAAAACAGAAACTTAACTGCACAGCCCACTGAGTTCAATAGGGCTTGCTTCCCTTGAGGGCCAAATACCCACTGTGGGTCTAGCTAAGTCCCACATGAATCTGACCACTTCTCAGATATGAGTGTATTTATATTACACGCTGGCCTAAATACCCAAAATACACCAGATCCTGTCTGATCTTGGAAGGTAAGGAGGGTTGGTTCTGGTTAGTACTTCGAAGGGAGAACACCAGTGAATACCAGGTGCTGAAGGGTATATTTCAGAGGAAAGAACTGGCAAAACTATCTCTGAAAATTCCTTGCCTAAGAAAACCGTATGAAACTCATGGGGTTACTATAAGTCTTCTCCAGCACCACATTTCTAATGAGTTGATTTTCTTCCTATCAGCTTTCCTCATTGTCCAGCGTTCACAACCATACCTAGATATGGGAAATGGCATGGACAATCCTAATTTTAATATTCAATTATATCTTTACACTTCAGAATTTTCTCTAGTTTCTTCATAGCTGTGGACAATGCCTCATCTGGAAATACCTTCTGTCATAATCCCTGTGTGCCTCTGATTTATTCTGAGGGAGCAAAATCATGGTGTTTTCAGTTGAATGAACTGAAATTCAGAATAAACAAGTCTGCTCCTGGGGGTTTAAAAGATCGTGGAGAGGGTTGGGTGAAATCTCACAATTTTTTTAATTTTAATTTTTACTTTTATGTGTACAGTCCTAATAAAACACGCATGGCTGGATTAGGGGTCTCTCAGAAATCTTTCGAGGAGTTTAGACCAGTTTACAAGTGATACCCACCAATGCAGTTCAGACCCGCTGAAGTTGCTCCATGACCGAACTCCTCCACTTCCTGGCTCGCTATGGGCACAATTGTGATGTTCAATGGGTGAGAGAGAGAGGGAGAGGGAGGGATGAAGGGAGAAGTTTCCTTTTCCAGTTTATTTGTTCTAGAATGAGGGCTAACCTTTCCCTTTTCTACAGCTACAGTGTGTTGGAAAAATCCAGCATTCTTCCCTCCCCCCCTTGCTTGCTATCAGAGCAAGTAAGTAACAGATAGCAGAGGATCTCCTGGATGCCTTCCTCTCATCCTATCTTTAATGGGCATGGTTGTAAACAGTACACAACCAAGCTACAAGATCACGTGACCTAGGTTTATTAACCTCATGTTCTTAGATCTTTTATTACTCTTTGTTACTTGCCTTCAAGCTACATGCTGCTCTCTCCATCTTGTTCTACAAGAATGCCTTCTGTGTCACGGGGATAGTGAGTGAAGATGAAACCTGTTTCTTATCCAAATCTATTCATTAGTTAGTTAGGATGTAGGCTCCAATGCACATGTAGATTTAAAAGCCATTAGTAAAGCTTAAGTTGTTTCTTTAAGAAACAGCTTGCCTGTGGCTGGGTCAAAGCACTGTACTTCTGAGTCCCACTTCTGCTCTAACTCTGCTACAATAAAATTAATTCCTGACAGTTTTAACTTTTAAGAAGTTTCACAAAAAGGGCTAACACCCTGGAACATCAAATTTTACCACAGGCTGGGACCCTAGCAGAAGGCGAGCAGGAAGTCCGCGGGGAAGCCAAGGAAATGGTTAGTGTTCCAGGGCCCTTTCATTACCCACCCACCCATTTTATTTATAACCCACCTTTCCCCCCCTAAGTGGGACTCAAAGGGTCTTCCAAAGAGAGTTCCAACTAAAACACATGCACAAAGTGGTGATTAAAACAGTATTAAACTAACCCCAAGACTAAAACCATTCAAAACATGAATTGAAAAACAAAGACTAAAAGGAATGCAGCACATTAAAAAGCTCCTTTCTCTTCTGGAAAACAATTAGTTCTCAAAAGCCTACTGGAATATTATTTTTAAAAGGAAAAGGTTTCATCTGCAAAGAAGGGGCCACCATATTCTTGCTAGGAAGGAAGGTTGAGGGTCTTTGTGTAGTCACCAAGGAGGCGCTCTCTGTGCTTTTACCACCAGTGCCTCTGAAGGTGGTCGGTTCCGAGAAGCATTTCCCCAGACCATGTTCGAGCTTGGACTGGCTCATAAGGGAAGATGGGGACCTTTAGAAAGTCCGGGCCCAGTGGTAAAGGGCTCTATATGGTCACTTTGTATAGGTTACATTGAATTGTGCCTGGGAAAAGACTGGCAGTCAGTGGAGCTCTTGTAATAAGGGAGCTGTGTGCCCCCAAATCACCAGGCTTCTCTTTCCCCATATTAGCCTCGGAATAGTTAATTTTGTGTAGATCCCTCTGCCTCTTTTTTGGCTTGCCGACTCCCTTATCTCTGAGGTTGCACCCACACCACACAAATAATCCAGGCTCCTTCCTATGGAACCCTGGAATCTGAGGTTTGCTGAGGCACCAGCACTCTTTAGCAGAGAAGGCTAAAGACCTTGTAAAACTACAAACCCCAGGATTCCATAGGAAGGAGCCGCAGCAAAGAATCCAATTTCAAATGGGATAATTTGTGTACTAGAGGCCCCGAATCTCCTCTGGGTTTTAATCTAAGATTTAAAGAGGCTGTCCAAAGTGCTGAACCTAATTTGGATGTACGGTTCCTCACTCTTGGATTGCTCTTTGAAAATTTGGACTAAACCCGGCTATTTTCTTCCCTTAAGAGGTAAATCCCTTTCCCCAACTCTCTTCAAAGTGTGCCTGGTTGGAAGGAAAAGTATTTGTGAAAGATTCAGAAAACACAAAAGGAAACAATTCTCCCCTCCTCCTGGGAGCAGGATGTGGAATTCCTTGCCACAAGATGTGGTAGTGGTCACCAGTTTTGATTGTTTTTTGAGACCAATTCAGGATGGAGGTAGGTGGGGGGGGGCTTAGCCATGATGGCTAAGTAAGGCTGCCATGTTCACAAGCAGTGCACCACTGAGTAATCCTGAGAGAGGTAAAAGAGGAAGCGACTCTGGCCCCCTAGTCTCCTTGTGGACTCCTCCTACTGCAGGCATCTGCCTGGTCCCTAACGGAGGCAGCTGGCAGGCTTAGAGGTCTGATCCAGTGTAGGCTGCTCTTGGGAGTGGTGGCTGTAAGGGTGACAAAACTTAAAAATCAGAAATTCATTAAAGGTCCTAGGGTGAAAGCCCTTTGGAAAAGTTTTCTTCAAAGTTAAAACTGTCAGGAATTAACTTCTAGTGTAGCAGAGTGGCAGAGACTGGAAATGGGACTCGGTTAGTAAAGTACTTAGACCCCAAGCCGATAAGAGCAAAAGAAAAACAAACAACTTCTTGAAAGAAATACTTAAGCATTTACTAATGGCTTTTAAATCTACATATGCATAGGAAACTACATGCTAACTGAATAAAGGATTTAAGTTAGGATAGAAGTCGTGACTCACCATCCAGTGAGATGGGGAAAATAGGAAAGGCAGAGACATCCATACAGGAGCATGCAGGAATGCATCTTTCTTCTTCAGAAGTAGAACAAAGAATTATAAAGTGATCTTGGACCACGAGGTCAGTATACCTAGGTCACATGATCATATGGCTTGGCTGTGTCTCTGACTATAAACCAAGCCCACTAAGGATAGGGTGAGGAGAAAGGGGAGGAACTCTTTGACATGCAGGAGGTCCCTAAAACTTCCCTGAGACTTACTTGCTCTAATAGCCAGCAAGTGGGGGGGGGGTTGTAGGAAGAATGCTGGATTTTCCAACAGGCCCCTTCTCATTCTCCTGGATCCACATTGAGGATTTTCATTCCTTCTCGTAGTCTCTAGAAACTGTCTTTCAGTAAAGGTTTAGTGAGAATATGAGCAATCATTTCTTCAGTGTTGCAGTACTTCAGTACCTGGAGGCTGTTCCATGTACAATTCCCGATCTAGACATCCATAAAGGAAAGCAGTCTTCACATCTAGATGTTGAGCATGCATATTCTTGGAAGCTGCAACAACCAGTTCAGTTCTAATGGTTGTATGTGTGACTATAGCGGAAAATGTTTCATTATAATCCTCCCTGAATTGTTGACTGTAGCCCTTAGCCACAAGTCTTTATATCTCTCCAATTTCCCCTTCTGCATTCTGCTTTGTTGTAAAGACCCATCTGCAGCCAATTGCCCTTTTATCTTTTGGCAATTCTGTCAAAATGCATGTCTTATTTTTATATAGAGATTACATCTCCTCAGTAGCTCCTCAGTAGCTGCTTGCACCTATTTCTCAGAATCAGACTTTTGCAGTCTCTTGATCTTTTGCCAATCAGAGGGTTACAGAAGAGTTTCCTCTGTGGCTAGATAAGAGATTCTGTCAGGAGGCACTCCACAGTTATTGTGTTCAGACCTTCTCACCTGGACTTGGAAACCTGGCTCTGCCCCTTGTGTGCTGTCCGGTTCTTTGTCTGCTGGCAGGTCTCTCACTGGTATTGCCCCTTCCTGATGCAAGACACTTGGAGGATGGAAGAACTTCACATACTGTTGCTGCTAGTGGGAATCTCCTTCCACTGCAAATACACCTCAATAAACATCTTTGTTTGAATTAGTTTTGGACTGTGGTCTTTCATCAACATAAACCACATTTGATAATTTTACTGTGTATCCATCTGGATTTAAGATTCTGTAAGCATTTTTAGCATAACCAATAAAAATCCCCTCTTCAGTTCTGCAGTCAAATTTGCCCCCTTTCTCCTTGGGAATATGGGTATATGCCTTGCTTCCAAAAACTTTGAGATGGTTCACTTTAGGTTTGACTCCATGCTATAACTGAAATGGGGTAGGGTCTCTGGATCTGGTTGCAGCCTGTTACATAAATATGTAGCAGTCATAATTGTTTCAGACCAATAGCCTTTAGACATGTTAGCTTCTAAAAACATGGCATCCGCCATCTCTTTCAGAGTTCTTGTAAGTCTCTCCGAAATAACATTCTGTTCTGGAGTATAAATCTGAGTAGTTTGATGTTCAATGCCATGTTCCTTTAAGAACTGATTAAATTCACCATTGACAAATTTTGTGCCATTGTCAGTGTACAGGCTCTTGGGTTTATAGCCAAATTTGTTAGAGACACAATTAAAGTACTTTTTGAATTTTTCAAAGGCTTGACTTTTTCTCCTCAAGGAGGTAAGTGTATGTATATTTGCTGAAGTCTGTTGGAATATAGTGACAATCTAATATGCTGGTTTGTTTATCGTTAGAGAAACAGATTGTATGTAACCAGAGAGTGAGGTAATTTCTTGTTGTAACATGAGATGTTTACTGGATGTCTTCCGGAAGAAGGAGGTTCTTTTGTCTGGAAGACATGATGCTGAGAGTCACCATTGAGACCTGCTGAGGACAAAATGCCTCAATTGGACAAGCTCATGCATATTTTATCTTAGAAATGTAGCATTTAGCTTATATTTTGTTATTCCTGCCTATCTTCAAGTTCTGTACCTGTTTTCTTTGGAAATGCACAAGATATTCATGAGTAAAGAGTTTTTATATGTCTTTAAGCCTGCTGTGATATACTTTCTTTGTTTAAGGTAGACCCAGTATGGAAAGGGGTGGCAATAGGGTTGGATGGCTGTTAATTGTCTGTGTCTGGAATCACTACACTTTGATGGGTGTTTTTAAAAGAAACTCTGTTGATTTTGCTTACTGAGGGGAATATAGCCAACCGTTCTTTAGTGCCAAATTTGAAGTTTCTCCCAGTATCTCCAATAAAGTCATCAGTAATAGTCATAAAGTGAGAGCTGCCTTCTACAGACTCTTGACTGAATGGACCACAAAGGTCAGCATGCAATAGATCCAGTGGCTTTGTAGATGATCTCTCAGTAATTGGCAGATGTGGACCTCTAGTGGCTTTTGCTTTCAAGCACTCCACCACCTTTCATTATTAGTGCATGCTTTGAAATTAAAGTCTTTTGCAAGCTCTTGATTAGTCAATTTCTTTATGTATTCCACACTTCTATGGCCAAATCTTTTGTGCCAAAGGTGCAAACAATATTTGTGATTGCACTGAGTGACAGTGTTTGCAAATGAATCTGAAATCTCCATGTGATAACAGTCATCATCTATTAAAGTTCCTTTAAAAATTAAACTTTTGCCATGGAAACCAAAACAGGAGTTCTTTTTGAAAAGAACACAGTTGCCTTTAGCTGTTGTAGTTTTTACACTAAAAAGTGAGACATGCAAATCAGGCATGAAAGAAGCTTCGGGAATTTTCAAAGTCTCTATCCTGTTAGGGCCAAGTTTTGGTTGCAAAAAGACTGTCCCTTTTCCTTGTGCTCTCACTTATTGGCCATTTGCAAGAATCTACATGTGCCTTAAAGTCCACAAACCATTCCTTTCGATTAAAGTAATGACTTGTAGCACCACTGTCAATAATAACTGCATTCTTATATTCAATCTCAGAAGATTGAAATAATTTATGATTTGTGAAACCAATATTAAAGTTAGTAGGAGATTTCTGTTTAGGGTCAAAAGTTATTTTCTTAAAATTGCCTCCCTTAGCATTAGGTCTCTTCTGCTGAGCTCTGGGCTTTGATGTGCTAATTTTCTCCTCAATTGTGTTCAGAGAGCCAGAACCTTTGATTTACAATTGTATCTGAACAAGATGAGCCAGCTCTTCAGTTTTGCATTCCATTAAGTTTTGACTATTTTGATACTGAATAATCTCAGATATTGCTTCTGGCAATTTCACATCTGCTTTTAATTGCAAGGCATTAATTATTGGAATGTAGCATTTTGGCAGAGTAGCTAAGAAAAGTCCCGATTTCATTGCTTCTGAGATAGCTTCCCCAGGAAATTGCAGTCCAGTCAAAGCTGACATAAATTCATTTATATGCTGATTGAGAAATGGAGGGCTCCACAATTTCATGTTTACAGTCTTCATCATGAGAGCAATCTGATTTCCCATGCTTGGAAAATCATATAATTTCTGTAGTGTATCCCAAATTTCTTTAGCAATGGTCAAATCTTGAATCTGATACACTATGCTAGTATTCACAGAAAGCTACCTTTTTGGTATCTCTATCAAATTCTGTTTGAGCCTTGCCCACTTGTGGGGGCCTTTGATCTTCTATAAAAGAGAATAATCCCATTGTGGCTAGATGTACTCCACGACAAATTCCATGAACTCCTTGTGAATTGCTGGGAAAAGGGGAACTGCCATCAGATCTCCGAGATGCAGTCATCATCACCCTGTACAAGAAAAAAGGAGCAAAATCCAATTGCTCAAACTATCGAGGCATAACACTGCTCTCTGTTGCTGGAAAAATCCTTGCAAGGATACTCCTGAACAGATTAGTTCCTGCTATTGCAAAAGAACTTCTTCTTGAAAGCCAATGTGGCTTCAGAGCCAATAGGAGTACTACAGATATGGTATTTGCCCTTAGACAACTGCAAGAGAAATATAGAGAGTATAACAAGGTTCTCTATGTAACATTTGTCGACCTCACCAAAGCCTTTGATACCGTGACTAGAAAAGGTCTGTGGCAGATCCTGGAAAGACTAGGATGTCCCCCCAAATTCCTTAAAATGATTATCTTGCTACACGAGGGCCAGCACAATCAAGTCGGATATGGTGATGCTCTTTCAGAGCCCTTTCTAATAACTAATGGAGTGAAGCAAGGTTGTGTTCTTGCTCCAACTTTATTTACAATCTTCTTCAGCATGA
Source organism: Gambelia wislizenii (assembly GCA_030847615.1). Lineage (NCBI taxonomy): Eukaryota > Metazoa > Chordata > Lepidosauria > Squamata > Crotaphytidae > Gambelia > Gambelia wislizenii. The sequence continues at coordinate 333,718,378 of JAUMIR010000001.1, read as the reverse complement.
TGCTCCAAAGGGCTACAGCAGAGCTTGAAGAAGAAGACGGCATCTATATACGTTACCGTATTGATGGTAGCTTGTTTAACTTAAGCTGTCTGAGGGCTCGCACTACGATGCTAAACTATCTAGTTCATGAGCTGCTCTTTGCTGATGATGCTGCCCTTGTTGCCCACACAGAAGCAGCTGTGCAGCACCTAATATCCTGCTTCGCAACAGCTGCAGAGCTGTTTGGGCTGGAAGTCAACCTGAAGAAAATGGAAGTTCTTTACCAGCCTGCACCACAGGACAAACACCATCATCCCCACATTGCCGTCGGCAAATCTGTGCTTAAGTCCGTTCAGCAGTTCACCTATCTGGGAAGCACCATCTCTTCAGATGCCAAGATAGACAAAGAGATCGATCACAGTTAGCAAAGGCATATAGCACATTTGGACAACTTTACAAAAGAGTCTGGAGTAACAAACACCTGTGGCGAAGCACGAAAATCAATGTGCATAGAGCCATTGTACTGTCTATTCTCCTTTATGGGTCTGAAACATGGCCACCTATCACCACCACTTACAACTCCTCGAACGCTTTCATCAGCGTGGTATACACACAATCCTAAACATACACTGCACTGACTATGTGATGAATGTTGCTGTCCTTGAGCAAGCACGGCTCACCAGCATTGAGGCCATGATATTGAGAACACAGATGCGCTGGGCAGGGCACGTTTCTAGGATGGAGGACCATGGCCTCCCAAAAATAGTACTCTACAGTGAACTCCCCACGGGTCAGCGTAAGAGGGGCGTTCCAAAAAAGAGATACAAGAACTCCCTGAAACAACATCTCAGGCTTGGCCAAATTGATCACCAACAATGGTCCTCCCTGGCCTCACATCAGGAAGCATGGAGATGCACTATCCACAATGCTGCAGCCTTATTTGAGAACTCACACCAAACAAGTCTTGAAGAGAAACGACAACGCAGAAAGAATCACAACCCGGAAACATCACCCAAGGAGACCCTCTGCTGTGCTTTCTGCAACTGGACTTGTTTATCTTGGATTGGCCTTTTTAGTCATCAGTGTGCTTTCAGAAAGCGCAGGATGAGTCCTTCTTGAATCTTCATTTGTGAAGAAAAACCAGGGGGGGGGAATTAGATGCATTTGAAAGGACCAAGACCATTGCTTGTAATTAGTTCCATTTAGCTTCTCAATAGTCAATATTGAATTGGAGTCAGGATGAGCTTGGCCATTATCGCTTAATTGCCTTTGTTTCAATCAGGCTGAAAAGCGGATCCATGCATTGGTCTGAGTACTCAGGGAAAGCACACTTCAGACTGTTCAGTCAAAAATAGATTGGGTCAAATAGATTGAGTCACTCTGAGTCTCTCTGTCTGGGCACCAATAACCCAGAATGTGGTAAATTTTGAGGTTCCAGATTGTGAGCCCTTTGTTTGGGAATTTCTTAAAAGTTAAAACTGTCAGGAATTAACCTTATTGTAGCAGAGCTAGAGCAGGAGCAGGACTCAGAGGTACAGCGCTTTGACCCAGCCACAGGAACAAAGAGGCAGGCAACTTACAAGTTAAAAGACTTAAAGCTTTACTAAAGGCTATGCATCTAATCGCTATGCATCTAATGGCTATGCATGGGTAGCCTATATCCTAACTAACTAGTGAATAGATTTTGAGTAAAAAGGAGTTCATCTTCACTGACCATTTAAGTGAGAGGGAAAGGCATTCTTGCAGAGCAAGATGATAAGGCAGCCTGTAGCTTCAAGGCAAGTAACAAAGAGTGATAAAAGATCTAAGACCATGAGGTTAATAAACCTAGGTCACATGATCGTGTAGGTTGGTTGTGTATTTGGTTGTGTACTGTTTGCAACCATTTACAACCATGATTATTAAATATAGGATGAAAGGATGCATGCAGGAGACCCTCCTTTATCTATTACTTACCCTAATAGCAAGCAAGGTGGGGGGGAGAAAGAATGCTGGATTTTCCAACACTGCCCCCCTTCGCCGCCCCCTCCTTTAATGAAACCAAAGTGCTCTGTCCAGCCTCAGCCCAGATCCTCTCCTCACTTGGTTGATTGGCTGGTGAGGCGTGAAATCCCCGCTTAGCCATGGCGCACCAGAGCGGAAACGTTACAAGATCCCTTTCCTGTTGGGAGGTATGAGTCTAAAATTTAAAAATATATTTAAAAATTCCAGGGATCTAGCCCTTTTAAAAATAAAAATATCTTCTTTAAAAGTAAAAAGCTTTTCTTTCAAATTCAGCAGAGTAACGCATTGGAATGCAGACACAGCTCAATTAACATTTAAATGTGTGGTCCGATCACCCAATCAATTAGACTCATATAAACAACAAAGAAGTCAGTTTAAAAATGCATATCAAAGGTTTACTGAAGGTATATCAATCTTAATCTACATATTAAAACAAACTTAAAAGGTCCCTAGCTAACTAAGAGGATTTAGGGTAGGATAAGACTCACCCAAGGCAGTGAGGACTACATGGTGACTTGAAAGGACTCAAAAACAACATTGCTACAGTCGCATGGAGCCTTAACTTAAAAAGAACTTAAACAAAGTGTCATATAATATTTAAATTAGGTCATGTGATGAATGACTCATTGCTCCAGTTGGCTGAAGTTGCCTAGTGAAAAAGAGAAGGGGGAGTTGGGAGAACTGATGCATGCAAGGTAAATACCTAAACTGAACTTAGCATGGGAAACACAAGATTGTATTGCATTACAGTAATGATTTCCCCATATGTCCTCTCTCCACGATCTGGAGGAAGGAAAGGCTGGGGAATTTCCCTCCGCAGGGCATCCTTCTCCCTTCCGACTCTGCTCGGAAAGGCTGGCAAAGAAAACTGGCCGCTCAGATACCTGGCTTGCGTTTCCAGAGACTGCTGGTGCAATCAGTCCTCTACAGAGAAATTAAGAGCCATCGAGCTCTTTGGGACTGTCTTCCAACCCAGTTCCTGTCCTGCCCCAGTATCTGTTTATTTACTTATTTGACCACAAAGGCTCTCAGAGCGGCTTACAAATTGTTAAGCAATAGCACTTTATATCTACTACACCACCGCATTTAGAGGTTTCCAATGTGTGTTAGCTAATTGCCCCACAAGCCGGGTTTTTTTTTTTTTTTTTACCGACCTAGGAAAGGATGGAAGGCTGTTTACAGGATTGCAGTCCAAACCGGGATGCTACGGCCCCCATCCGGCGACTCTGAGGGGATTGATCCGGAGTAATACCAAATACAGAAGGAAATAAGAATGTCCACCTCACCGGACAGCATTTATACCAGGCGTGGGAATCGTATGGTGCTGTTGGACTGCAACTCCCAGCCTCCCTCGCAGTTGGCTATGCCGGTCAGGGCTGATGAGAGATGCATTCCAGCAACATCTGGACAGCCACCATTTCCCCACCCCCGTTGTACAAGAGGTGGGATTAACGTGGCCCTCCAGATGTTTTCGGACTGCAGCTTCCAACATCCCCCCTTCATAGTGTTGGAATGGGCTATGGTGGCTAGGGCCGATGGGAGCTGCGGCCCTGCACCATGGGGAGGGGCTTATGATTCGTGCCCCCACCTTGTATTTTACTTGTGCGCAAGTCTCACTAAACCCAGTGGAACGTATTTCTGAGAAAACTGGGATTGAGCTGATAGTCGTTCTAAATTTCTCCGTTATCCCCTATAACCTAGGAATGAGATGAGCAGCACTAGGAACGCAAAGGCGTAGAATGGAGAGCAGAACTTCGGGGGGGAGAAATACTGGCCGCCTTTAGCTTAAGGGGTCTCCTCCCAGCGGGGCTGGGAATCATATGACTCTCCAGGTATTGCTGGACTGCAACTCCCATTTGCCCTCCTAGCAAATAGAAAGGAATGCTGGACGCTGCGACCCAGCATCTCCTTTTTTTTTAAATTCTCTTTATTAAAATTTTTCTCACAAATAATCCAACAATCCACCCGACAAACCATTCTCACATATACCTACATAAAATGACATCAAGTAAACATACATATTAATAATAAAATACATAAATTACATCACAAAACACAAAACATTTAATAACTTCCTATCTTGCTGAGGCGGGGACTTGCTCTTTCCTCTCTTTATTAACCTTTCTTAACCATGAAGGCTTAATTTCCTTCATATCTCTGTTTCGATACAGCAATTATGTAAATTACTAGCCTTATTTCTCTTTAAGCTTTCTCAAATACTAGCCAAGAGGCCTGTATTTCATATTCCAAGCGACCCAGCATCTCCTGATGGGTGGCGGATTCCCACCCCTGCTTACAGAATAACCTTGAGAAAGACTAACTTTCCGACTATTGCGGAAGGTGATTCTTTCCAACCTGCCATCCTACACTCACAAAACCTCGACTGCGATTTGTGAAGACCTATTGCAGGGTTTTTCTTGGCAAGATTTGTTCTGGGGTGCGGAGGGTTGTCATTGTCTTCCGTGGAGGCTGAGAGAGCGTGAATTGCCCAAGGTCGCCCAGTGGGCTTCCATGGCTGATCGGGGGATCCGAATCCTGGTTTCCCGGAGTCCTAGAGCATCACTCAAACCACTACACCAAACGGGATCTTATTAGGCAGTTGCGAAAATCCGGTGATGACGATGTGAATGACGACGATTACTACTACATAGTCATGCTTGCTGTCTGAGGAAGTAGACTGACGTCTACCAATTTTTCTCTCGGCCAAATCCACACTACACAAATCACCCAGTTTGAAACTGGATTGTTTTCCATGGCTCCTTCCTATGGAATACTTGGATTTGTAGTTTGGTGAGGCACCAGCACTCTTTGGCAGAGAAGGCTAAAGACCTTGTAAAACTCCAGATCCCAGGATTCTATAGGAAGGAGCCATGGCAAATAACCCAGTTCTAAACGGGATGATTTGTGTAGTGTGGATGTGGCTATGAAGTCTCAAAGGTGCTGCAAGATTCCTTTGCGTACGGATATTCCAGACTAACACCGCGATGTTTTAGAATACTGTAAAGTTAGAAGATCACCCAAAGCACCCCAAAGATCTCCTTGTAGAGGTAAAAGAATGGGAGTTGGGGGCGGGGAGGGGTTCTTCTGAGGATTCAAACGTCAAGTCTTGATCAAGATATATTACATCGGTTACTTCCTGTATAGATTAAGAATTAAAAATGAGGCTAAGAGGAAAGGAGATTTGGTCTGTATCTTTATATCTGGAGATAAGTTCTTACACTCTGGCATTTATCTTCAAATAGACAGAAACTGAGGGCCTTATGATGGGAAATATAAACTATTCCCACGCACAATGAAAATAAGACTAAGGCCGTCCTGTTCATTAAATGCTCACCAAATACCAGAGCTGACACAGCAACGTTAACCATGGCATTAACTGAATGAATGTGTCAAAGGGTTTATTAGAATAAAACGTAGTACTTCGTAGTTGTACAGGTTTCTCCATTCATACTTATCAGCTGGTTAAACGGGTAAAGGCCATTAAGTGTTTTCACTTAAGATGAAATGAAATCTCCACTATTTCTATTATTTATTGGTGCCAAAGTTTTGGAACCTCTGTCGTTCTACACACTGTACGTTTGCAGTTTTCGAAATGAGGAGATCCCGCTTAGTTCACGTGTCAGACAGACATTCTGCAGTAGGAATAGGAACGCTGCTCTTAAACTAAGCTTGTTTGCGCCGAGTGGAGACCCATTATACTCAACAGGAACCGCTCACAGTTGAGTGTAAGATTCCAGCCTGAATCAGAAAATCTGTTAATTCGGAAGATTTCGGGCTTGTATGCTCCATTTTGATTTTTAGCAGAACTTTAAGATCTAACACCCCTAGACCAGTGCAAAAGGCATACACGTAGAATAAAAAAAATTCTGAACTCTTTTGCATAGTGTCAGAACTCAATGGAACTTGCATTGCTTTTCTCATCCATAAGACTACTCCTGGTTACAAGCACGACAGACACCCACTCTTCTCTTGATTTCAGCCGCACAATTCAAGGCCGGCGGGGGCATTTTGTTTCTGCTATTGTTAAAAACTTGAGAGTCCGAAATCCTTGCCGAGGTATGCAGATCAACTAGAGATGCTAGTGTGTTCTGATTTAGGAGAAGCCCACCATCAGATTTAAGGTGGGGGCGTCCGACAAAATCCTTTTCTTCTCAGGATCTGTTGGGCTATCAAAAACAAAAATAGAACAAATCAAGCCTAACTTCTCAGTAGAAGGTAAAATGACTACACTGAGGCTATCCTACTTTGGACACATCCTGAAACGGATGTGACTCCGTGGAAAAGACGATCAAACTGGGTAACGGGGAAAGAAGTAGGAAAATATGAAGACCGCGTTAGGAGTGGAATTACTCAAGCAAGGAAACCTGGGCGCTTAGCTTGCAAGACCTGGGCAGGGCATCCTGTTGACGCCCGGGATTCTTGGAATTTCTCATTTATAGAGTCACCAGAAGTCGAAATCGACCCAAAGGCAAACAACAACAACGCTTTAAAAAAATTCGAAAATCCTGCCGTCGGTGCTGAGGTTTCAAAGTGCCATTCCCAAGGTCAATTGATCCCCGCTGCTGTCTTTTTGGTGCTGGAAACCGCTGTCAGGGCCGGCTACGTAAAGCCTTGACCCCTTCCGTCTGTGGCTGTGGGTCCGGCCCGGCCGAAGGGCTTGGGCTGCCTGGGCTCCGCTTGCGCCGTCGGTCCCCTGGAGGCTCCTCGCTCGGCGGCAAGGGCGCGGGGCCTTGGCTCTCCCGCCTCGCCCGGAGCTGGTAAGCCATTAACTGCGCCAGCCCGCCGCAGAAGGGCCGGGAGACCTTGGGCCGAGTAAAGTTCAACACCTTTTACAACTTCCCCTGGCCCGGGCCGGGTGATTGATGTGGGAAAAGGCGGCTCGCAGGACAGCAGGCCCGGGAAAGCGCCGGCCCCGCCCCGGGAGGGAGGCCGAGGCCCGCCGTCGGAGGGGAAGAAGGGCCCCGGGTCCCGGTCCGGCGGGCGAGAGGAACCCGGCCTCGGCCGCAGCCTCTTCTCCCCAGTCTGCCTCCCAGGGGGAAAGGCACGCCCCTCCCTAACATCTCAGGTCTTTCTTTGTCCTTCTGTTGTGTTATACCGGCGGTGGGAAGCATCCACACACACACACCCCGATGTTGTTGGACTGCGACTTCTAGCTTTCCACACTGGGGCTGATGGGACTTCCAGTCCAACAACATCTGCTGAGTGACAAAATGCCCATTTCTGGGCTATACGCAAATCCACTCGCTTGATCGCAGTCACTCACTTGGTGGTGTCATCTCATGATGGGATCCCCAAATCTGTAGAGTGCAGAAAGGTTTGGGATCCGATCCGTCAACGACTTCCGTCGCCGCCGAACAAAGATTTCAGAATGCTGGGGGTTTGTAGTTGTTTGCTCTAGGAGGCGCGTTTAGGAGCCGATTTTGAGCACAGGTGGTATTTCCTCTTAACACGAAACCGTGGACATTTTCGTGCGAGTTTAGAACCCATGGGCAAACATGTACTAAACTACCTCTCGGTCACAATCCCTTCCTAATCAAGATTCTTATTACCACAATTTAAAATCAACATTATATCCAAGGTACTTCTGGTTAAATGGGATGTGAACGCAGCGCATTTTAAAATAAATTATTACTAAGGTATCCATTCTCCCATCGAAAAAGTTCGTTAAGTGGAAGCTTCTCCACTACATATAATCCTGACATCCAGATTATGTTTAAAGTGATTTAAAAAAAAAAAAAAGGAGGAAGACAATACAGTTTCAAAGAAATTTAGACACGCCAGTATCCCAGCAATGTTTATTATCCTTCCAACACCAGAAAATATCTGAATTTTAAAAAAGGAAAAATCCCTAGAATTCTTATCAAAGGTTAGAAAAATTGGTTTTAAAACACAATAGAACTGGATTGCAAAAAAGAGAGATGGCGTCGTGTGTGTGTGTGTGTGTGTGATTTAATATATATGATTTAATATATATAATTTATTTTTATTAAAGATTCGCAGTAACATGCTGAAGGCATTGAAACAGACGTGAGCCTCACGCTGATTAAATTACATTCGTCCATTTATCACCACTCGGGAGTCCATAACCCAGGACTCGACGTCCATTTGGACGCACAACTATTACTTTGAAATGTTTGATGCGAATGTCGAGGAAGTTGTAAAAATAAATAAATTCATCCCCCTTATATTTATGTGGATGTTACTCCCATTGAATGGAGTGGAATTTTTCCCCCAAGCAGAGGAAAACAGAAGGCTGAAAACTACAGCCCGTTTTACAACATGTCAGAATTGGGGACCGTTCAGTCCAACTCCTCCCACCCTCCCCAGTGCAGGAAATCCAGAAGGAGAGCACCCCAAAGGGATGCTGTCCGGCATTTGCCTGTAGACCTAAAGCAGAAAAGAGACCGCCATCCCCAAGGCGCTTCTTTCTATTGCTTTGCCCATTTGGAGGAAGGGTGCTTCTTCTAGTGAAGTTAGTCAGGTACAGCAGTATGCAAAGGGATTTTGTAGCACCTTTGAGACAGAGAAGTTGGTAGCCTAAGCTTTCGTCTACTTCCTCGGATGCAGGGAGTAGAGGCCCTAGGAACAGATCTTTATGAGCAGGCTGTATGTGTGAATAGCCATAGAAATGCAAAACTTGTGGGTATGGAGATGAGGGTTAATCCATTGCCCCTATTGTCTAAGGACTTGATCCCCAACTGATGTTGAAAACTAAGCAGGGTCAGTCCTGGTTAGTACTTGGATGGCGGATCGCCAAGGAATGTCAGGTGCTGTAGGCTCTGTTTCAGAGGAAAGCGATGGCAAGCCACCTCTGAGTGTTTCTTGCTTAAGAAATCCCTATGAAATTCACGGGGTCGCCTGAAGTTGACAGGCGACTTGAAGACTTACAAACACGCCCACACAATCTGTCAGTAGAAGAACTCCAATCTGTTCTTTGGATCAGGCTGTGGGGAAACGGTTTGTGTCGTCCTCGTGTTTGATACTCCTAGATATCATTTGTTGTGATTCCGCGCGCGCGCCCCCCCCACAAATAATGGTAAACTTCCCAGCCACACCATTCTATTTTTCATCAGATCATTTTTCATTCGCCTGGTCAGACCAAAAGACCATCCGAAAGATGACACGACTCACATTTCCCCGATCTCGAGCGCTCTAGGTTTGTTGCGCTACAACTCCCACCATCCCCAGCTTCCATTGGACACTGACTGGGCCTTCTGGTGGGGGCTACAAAGTCGGACGCATCCGGAGAGAGTACGAGGCTGGGGAAAGCGGGTCGTTTTCATGTTTTCTTGTTTCTGGAACAGCACTCCGGGTTAAAGTATAAAAGCGAGCTATCGGTGTTTATTTATTAAAATACATGAAGGAAAAAAACACATTAAAAAACAATCCAAAATATCAATAAAAAGCTGAGTGCCTAGTGTGAAGTGAGGAGGAGACAGCGGCACAGTCTAGGGCCATTGCTGATAGAGAGTAGCCGGCTGTGCGAATTCCAGAGCAGTTTCGCCCCCTTTGGAACACAAAGGCTGCCGGGGTTAGATCAGAACTTCTGGGTCTCTGGCGCTCTCTTCTCCCAGAAGGAGTCTCGACCCCCCTCTAAGCCCAGGATTGACGGACACGAACCCAGCCACTCTCTCCGTATCTCGTGGCTGCCAATGTCATCCATAAACCCTGCGCTTCAGAAACCAGCCCCGCTCACCAGGGGCTTTTTCTGGTTTGATTTTTTCGCTTCCTCTCCAGTCCCCTTCACGTGTAAACTCGGTCCCCCCAAGAGATCGGACTCGCTTCTGGCCGCGAGCCGACGGTGTCCAGAACCCGACCTGGCGACACCTTCCTGGCGAAGCGGACAGCCCTGGAGGGCCGCGGATGGCAGCCAGAGCCCAAGCGGCAAAAGGCAGGGCTTTCCCTGGGTGTAGCTTGGAGCCAGCCCGGCCTCCCCCCCCTCGGGGCCCCGTCCCCACCTCCCCTCCCTCCCTCCGGGGTCCCTGCCAAGAAAGACCCCCGGCGCCGCTCCCTTCCGACGGGCCGGGCGGACGCGGCCTCTCACTCACCGTGGAAGTCGGGGAAGCGGGGGGCCAGGAACCCGGCTCGAATCCAGTGCTCGAGGGGGAGGGATCCGGCGACGGCGGCCCCCTTCAGGTGCTGGGCGCCCGGCGGAGGCAGGGGCGGGAAGGCGGCATAAGCGAAGGCCGGGTGGGGTTGGCCCGCCAGAGCCGGGAGGGGGTAGAGAGGGGGCGGGTAGACGGCGGGCAGGGCGCCCAGCCCCGGCGGGGCCAAGGCCAACAAGCCCGGCTTGGGGACGAAGGCGGCGGGCGGCAGGGGGGCCGAGGCGGGCGGCGCGCACGGGGGGGAGGGCGTCTCGGTCCGCCCGCCCCCGCCGCCCCCGGGGCTGCCGGCTGAGCTCTCCGGGGAAGCGCGGGCCGCCGGCCGGGGGGGCTCCTCCGCCAGGAGGGCGTCGATGCAGAAGTTCTGGGACTTCGCCGGGGTCCTGGGCATGGCTGCGGAGCCCCGGGCCGCCCCACGCTCCGGGCTGCCTTCCCAGGGCGGGCTCCCGGGACGGGCCACGGCCTCCCCGGGGCGCTCCGAGGGCTTGGAGAGGCTTCCGTCCCGGGACGCACACCCGCTCCTCCGCCGCCGCGGTCCCTGGGGGCGGCCTCCTTTGCCTCGCTTGGCGCTCCGGGCGAGGGCTCTCGCTCTCCCGCCCAGCCGCCCTCGGGCTCCCTCCTCCGCTTTGTGTCTTCCGCGCCCACTCCGCCCCGAGGGGCCTCCCGCCTGCGTCGGGAATGACGCGCCGCTCCTGCTGCTGCTCTGCTCAGGGCAGGACCGTCGGGGGGGGGCGGTTAGAGGAGGGAGGGGGCGGCTTTCGGAGGGAAGGAAAGGCCGCCTTCTTTCCCTCACCCGCTTTCCCAAGCACCATTCCTAGGGCCGCCCCAAAGACGTCTGCCGCCTGGGGCACAGCACCAAACGGGGCCACCATCACCCCCGTCGTAGTAGCGAGTACCTATAAGCCAGCTAAATTATTTTGGGACAGACGGCAGAAAATCCCCAACTAGCTCGCCCCACTTCTGGATGGGGAAAGAAAAGGTACACACACGCCAAATATATATATATATATATATATATATATACAGAAAATTCTTGTGTGCCTTCAAGTCCTTTCCGACTTAGGGCGACCCTAAGGCGACCCTATCACGGGTTTGCTGAGGCTGAGAGTGTGTGACTTGCCCAAAGTCACCCACTGGGTTTTCATGACCGAGCGAGGATTCCAACCTTGAGTCGCAGTCCAACGCTCAAACTATGCCACGCTGGAAAACCTATTGGTTACTCCTGCTTAAAGTAGATTCGTTGAATCAATTATTGCATGTTAAGACATGGGTAAATCCCATAGATTCAATGGGTCTACTCTAGGCGAGAGTAACACCAGGATTTAGACCATAGGTTGGGGCTTTGAAGAAGGGCTGGTTTGAAGCTCACTGTAGTCAGCCTTTTGCTTTGCGCTTAGGACAAAATGGCGAGGACGACGGGCTTTCTTCTTTAGCTAGGCAGTCTTTTACTGATCTCTCCGCAAGGCAGGAACACCAAAATGGACCCTAATCGAATTCTGGGCCAACTCCAATTTTCGTCCCAGCCGGAGTAGACCCACTGAAATGAATGGGACTTGTTAGTCAAACACTAGCATAGGTCCCATTGATTTCGCTAGGACTAAATTGGGATTTCTATCCCCTTGTAGCTCCATGCTTCTCCTGATGCGTATTTCTTTCGGATGAAGAGTTCTGTGGAGCTCGTGAATGTGCTCGCCAGAAGCCCTTGGTTCCAGAGATGCCGTTGCTTTACCGCGGGTCGGGATTAGAGACGAGACGGAGCCGGCTTCGAGTCTAAGGCCTCTCTCAAACCTAAGGGCGAGTCCCCGACCCCACGCCGGCACACGAGCCACGAGCCACAAGCCAAGAGCAAGAAGGCTCCCCAAACGTTTGCCTGGGAGAGGCTTCTACCCTTCCCGGCCAAGCCAAGAAGTGCCGCTCGCTGCGCCACCTCTGCCCGGCTCATGCGCCAAGGAAAAGAGGGGGCCAGTCCTTCTCGTGGCACATTTCATGGACTAAAAATAATAGGTGTCGATTTCAGTACATTGGTCCTGTATCGAGAGTCTGGTCATTAAACAAACAAACAAACAAACAAAAAACCCTTTTGTTAGTATCTCATATTTTGTCCTTGAGGATTTATATCCAGCCTCCCAAAAACACTACTCTACGGTGAACTTGCCACGGTCAGCGTAAGAGGAGCGCCCCAAAAAAGCGATACAAGGACTCCCTGAAACAACATCTCAGGCTCGGCCAAATTGATCACCAACAGTGGTCCGCCCTGGCCTCATATCGGGAAGCTTGGAGACGCACTATCCACAATGCTGCAGCCTTATTTGAGAACTCACGCCGAACAAGTCTTGAAGAGAAATGACAACGCAGAAAGCGCATTTTAAAATAAAGTGTTACTAGGTGTCCATTCTCCCATTGAAAAAGTTCGTTAAGTGGAAGCTTCTCCACTACATATAATCCTGACATCCAGATTGTGTCTCACGCGCCAAGGGAAAGAGGGGACCAGTCCTTCTCGTGGCACATTTCATGGACTAAAAATAAAAGGTGTCGATTTCTGCACATTGGTCCTGTATCGAGAGTCTGGTCATTAAACAAACAAACAAATAAACAAAAAACCCTTTTGTTAGTATCTCTTATTTTGTCCTTGAGGATTTATTCATCCTAGAGTTCATAGCTTTCACAAAATAACCCCACAGGATCCCAACCACACAGTAACAGTTCAATATTACGAATTAACTTTTAAAGTCACGAGACGTCCTACACAATTTTTAACTATTCTGTTATTATAATGTTAATTATATTATCATCCTCTCCGGTCACTGGGGAACAAACTGATTGTTGAAATCTATTTATCTTTATTCCTAATAGTCGCCGCAGCTGCTTATGTGTTTGTATGTGCCTTCAAGTCGCCTGTGGATTTGTGGCGACCCCGTGAATTTCATAGGGTTTTCTGGGGCAAGGAATACTCAGAGGTGGTTTTGTCAATTCCTTCCCCTGAAACATAACCTACAGCGCCTGGTATTTGATGGTAGTCTCCCATCCAAGTACTAACTAGAGCTGACCTTGTTTAGCTTCCAAGATCAGATAGGATCTGGTGCCTTTAGGGTAATTACTTACAGGGCCTTTAAGTCGACTCTGACTTCGGGCGGCCCTATCATGGCGTTTTCTTGGCAAGATTTATTCGGAGGAGATTTGTCCTTGGCTTCCCCTGAGGCTGAGAGAGTGTGACTTGTCCAAGGTCACCCAGAGGGTTTCCATGGCTGAATAGGAACTCTGGTCTCCTGGAATCCTAGGCGAACACTCAAAACACTACATTTCACCTGATCTCCTCCAAAGTACACAAATCCCAGGATTTCGGAGGATGCAGCAGTGGCACTTAAAGCGGGATCAAAGTGCTATAACTGTGTAGTGTGAAAGAGACCCCTGTCTTTTTGCCCCTCTCCATATTCCTCCTCTTATAATAATAATAATAATAATAAAATTTATTTATATCCCGCCCCTCTGCAAGCAATCGGGGCGGCTTACAATAATAAAATGGTAGACAGTATAAAACAACCCAAAATCCCTCCCTCTTAACTGAGGGGTGGGCAAAGTGTGGCTATTAAGGCTTAACCAAATGAAGAGGGCCCTCTCCTTCCAAGCCCCATCATTTTCTGCCTGTACCCCACAAATGCAGAGGATCCCCCCCCCAGCCCCCAATAGATGTAATGTCGACATGAGGAACAGGTGTCTTTTCTTGTCTAATAAACCAAAACAATTTCCAGCTTTCTTGGACTACCTTCTCTCCTGTTCTCTTAAATTTCTAGTCCTCATGGGGTGGAGGTTTGGAACCGCCAAGAAGCTCGCTAAGGACAAATATATGCAAGGGATCTTCAAGCATTTGTCCGTCCTTGGCCCGCCCGCCCTTCTTGGAGGGAGACTGTTATTTTTTGCAAAAAGGTAGAAGGGAAGGGTGTTGGAATGTATAAAAATATACTGTTTAAAATATCAGGGTATGTTGTCCCTGTTTAAACATCCACACTGTACTTCACACGTTAGTGGAGAATACAGCCAATTTAGCAGAGCTTAATGCAAACACAGCAGCATCTAGCATCAGAATGTTAGCATACATATAAAAACCACAGCTTAGCAAATAACCAAACACCCTTTGTCTTTCCCCAAGTTGTTTAACTAGTAAAATAACCACTCAAGACTCAAAAGTTAGTTTAAAAAGTACAAAAGCATCTTTACTCACAGTTTAGAGAGCTCATTCTTGGCAGGAATAAGAAACTCCATCAAAACAAACTAAAACTAGTTCAAAATGCTTAAAAACTACATTGCTGCGAAAATATGTTCAGGACACCCCTTTCGGGGGTCCTCTCAGTTCAAGGGCCATGTGGTTTGTTAAAGGATCATGGCTTCTGGAACAAAGAAGGATACTCAGACACTCCCCTTTCATCCCAGATTCACCAATAGCAAAACTATAGGAAGTTACATCAGCTCATCTCATATGGCTTCTCAGTCAACCCTTCAATAGCAAAACCATTTCTACTTATTGGACTGCAAACTATATTTTCCAACATCCCCTCTCAGTCCAATAAGTGAGATATAAGTCCAAACTTTGCACGTAGTCTCTGGAACACATCTCTTGACAGTGGTCTGCTCAGGATACCGGCTGTCATGTCGTTCGCTGCACAGTCTGTCATCTTCATCATGTCTTCTCTCACCAACTGGCACACATTATGATATCTGGTTCCAATATACTTATTACATGTTATCATTTTCCCACTTTCAGACAACTTAACACAATTTAAATTGGTCTCAAACACCTAAGTTGGTTTCTGTTCTAAAATGTTAAAATCAAGAAACAATTTATCAAGCCATTGCATTTCTCTACAGGCCTCTGCCAAAGAAACAAAATTTGCTTCAACATTTGAATGTGACTTAATCTCTTGTTTACAACTTGCCCTCGATATAGGTGCACCCCCATACAGAAATAGATAACCACTTGTTGAACTCAATGTACTATCAACACCAGCCCATTCAGCATCTGAAAAACAAACAAGATTTGGATTAGCATTAGCAGGCAATCTCAATTGAAAATCCATTGACCCTTTTAAATATTTCACAATGTGTTTCACTCCAACCCAATCTTCTTTGGTTGGCTCACTGACTTTTCTGCTAAGAATTTCTACAGCATGAGCTATGTCTGGCCTACTATTTGTAGCTAGATACAATAGCTTTCCAATTGCTTTTCTGAACATTACATTGTTTGGCAAAAGTTCATTATTCTCACTGTTACTAAAGTCTGTTCTCATTGGGGTGTCAACAGGGTGGGCATCTTGCATGTCTAAAGTTTCCAGCAGGTCAACAATCTTCTGCTTTTGACTCAAAAGGAAAGATCCATCCTTGTCTCTTTGAATTTGTATCCCCAAGTAAAATGTAGCATCTCCTAGTTCCTTCAACTCCACTTCTTTGTTCAAACTCTTCACTACTTCTCTGTAGTCAGCATCTCTCTGTGTAGCAATAATCAAATCATCAACATAGGTCAAGACAAAAGTTGAAAAACCATCTCTGAATCTTGTGTACAAACATGGGTCTGCTTCTCCTTGTTTAAATCCTAAATCCTGTAACATCTTGTCTAACTTCTTGTTCCAGGCAAAAGCAGCTTGCTTGAGTCCATAGAGCCCTTTCTTAAGTTTACAGACAAAATGTGGCCTTTCTTGGTCCACAAAACCTGCTGGCTGCCTCATATACAATTCTTCCTGAATTTCTTCATGCAAGAATGCTGTCTTGACATCAACATGCTTTACAGTCATTTGCTTTGATGCAGCTAAAGTAAGCAACAGTCTTATACTACTATGTTTCACTACTGGGGCAAATACTTCATCATAATCAACTCCAAACTTTGAAAAACCTTGAGCAACCAACCTTGCCTTATAGCATTCTACATTACCTTCTGCATCTTGTTTCAGTTTAAATACCCACTTGCATCCTATGGCTTTCTTTCCTCGTGGAAGTTCTGTAAGAGTCCATGTTTCATTCTTGTGCAGTGTATCTATTTCCTCTTGTGCTGCCTTCTTCCATTGAGCTGCCTCATCCGGTGACATCTGCTCCATCTCCTCTATTCTCTTTGGTTCCTTAGGTAACCCTGCAAGGTAGCCATATCTCTGTGGAGGGATTCCTCTATTAGGCCTGAGATCATACCCGGGAGGTTCCTGATTCCAATCCTGGTGACTTCCTTCTTGTTCAGCATCTGCTTCGCCACCGTCCAGATCGATCAGATCAGCTCCCACACGATTCTCTGAAACATAATGCTGCACAGAATATTCACTCTCTGCTTCTGAAATCATAGACATGTTATCCTCCTGTTCATAGAAATCAACATTATCCTCTTCTTGAAAATCAAGCACAGTTCCTGTTAAATCAACTTTTCTGCTTTCATCAAAATATAGCACATGTCTGCTATATACTTTACCAGGCTTTAAGTTCATCACTGTGTAGTTTCTTGTTCCACTTTCGTATCCAATCAGCATCATCTCTTGAGTTGCTGGATCCAGTTTTCTCTGAGTTCCCTTGGAACATATGCATATGCAATACATCCAAATGTTCTAATGTGTTTAACTGATGGGGGTCTCCCATGCCAATTCTCAAAAGGTGTTTTCTCTGCGCCTTTTGTGGGTAGGCAATTCTGTAAGTTATTAGCTGTAGCAATAGCAATGCCCCACATATTATTAGGTAGTCCAGCATTAGCCAAAAGACATCTTGTCATCTCAATTAATGTATTGATTAATTAATGTATTGATTAATGTATTGATTGGATTTAATCTCAAAACAGATTGAGATTAAATCCAGACAAAACGGAGGTGCTCATGGTAGCGGCCCCGAAACCAGGAGTTGGGTTGCAACCTCCAGTCCTGGACGGGGTCACGCTCTCCATTAAGGACTGTGTTCGCAGTCTGGGGGTGCTCCTTGATTCATCGCTTCAGATGACTAGTCAGGTGAATGCGACAGTCAGGAGCGCCTGTTATTCGCTTCAGCTGATACGCCAGCTGCACCATTTCCTGGAAGTAAAGGACCTTGAGACTGTGGTGCACGCGCTGGTAACCTCTCGTCTAGATTTCTGCAATGCGCTCTACATGAGGCTGCCCTCATGCTTGGTCCGGAAACTTCAGTTGGTACAAAATATGGCAGCCAGAGTGGTCTCGGGAACATCTCGGAGAGACCATATAACTCCAGTGTTAAGATCTCTCCACTGGCTGCCTATTAGTTTCCGGGCCCAGTATAAGGTGTTTGTTATTACTTTTAAAGCCCTAAATGGCTTGGGTCCAACTTATCTCCGGAACCGCCTCCTCCCATACAATCCTCCCCGCGCACTCCGGTCCTCTGGGAGGAATTTGCTTCAGCCACAAAAATCTAGGCTGTCTGCAACCTCCCAGAGGGCCTTTTTGGTAATTGCCCCCCAAATTGTAGAATGACCTGCCAAACGAGATTCGTCAGATGACGAGCCTGAGTAGCTTTAAAAAAGCACTAAAGACGGATCTCTTTCGGCAGGCCTTTCCAAATTAGATCCCGGCCTCAAGGGATCCTGGCTTCCTTTAGTCCACTGGCTATTTATTGTATTTATTGTTTTTAAAGGTGATTTTAGACCGTTGCTTTTAATGTACATTTGTTTAATATTTTTTTATGGGGGAGGGTGGGGTGGGGGGTGTTTAGGGATTTTTATCTGTATTGTATTTTAATTTTTGTAAGCCGACCCAATTGTTTTAACAGAGGGGCGGGGTATAAATAAATTTTATTATTATTATTATTATGAAATTTCCTTTCAGCAACAGAGTTCATTTGTGAAGTGTAAGAAACAGTCTTAATATGTTGTATTCAATTCTCTCTCAAGAATTGTTGTATATCATGTGATAGGTACTCACCACCTCGATCACTCTTCAAAGCTTTGGGATTCCTTCCAAATATATTTCTCACCATGGCAACATATGCACGGAGTGCATCACGCATCTTGCTCTTTTGTTTGAGCAGGTACATCACAGTGTATCCTGAAAAATTATCTGTGAAAATTAGTATAAATCTATTTCCTCCAAATGAGGGCACTCTCATTGGTCCCATTGTATCAGAATGAATGAGGTCCAGAACTCTGTTGGACCTTTTCTCAGTTCTCTCTGGAAATGAAGGCCTTGTTGCATTTTGTTCAACACACACTATGCATCTCTGTACATTGTTACTATTCTCTTGCCTTTTTACCTTTATTCCTGTTGCCAAACCTTTCTCTTGAAGTTCCATTATTGCATTACAGTCACGATGTCCAAGGCGCTTGTGCCATAAATCCATGCTCTCTTCATCAGTACAGCTTGTCTGTGCCGCATAGGCTTGTTTATCTGGAGGAGTAAAAAACTTTAAAAGACCATCATTATCCTTATATGCCTTTAAGTATATTTTTCCATTTCTGTCATTAAATACAGTGCACACCTCTCTTTGAAACAGTATTGAAAATTCTTTTTCTGTTAAAGCTGAGACACTGAGGAGATTTGTTTTTAATTCTTTAACATAGTCAACATTCTCCAGTATTTGTGATTCACATCCATCATGTGCTGCAAGATTCAACTCACAAGTCCCAACTGCCTGTATGGGAATCTTAGATCCATCAGCAATTTGCAACTCTCCATTATTATTATTATTATTTAACTCTATGAAATTGCTTGCAGAATTTGAACTATGATTTGTGGACCCAGAATCGATTACCCATTCATTGTTTCCATTATTACTCTTATTTTGTTTATCATTATTGTCCACAACATGAAAAACTTTTCTTAAAGCAAACATGCTCACTCTTTCTTTGTCTCTGTTTGAATTCCTTTGTACACACTGCCCCCTCTCGACAGAAACTGGTTCTGCAAATTCACATTGAGTAAGCATGCTTCTCTGTTGAAATCTTTTGTTACTGGTACTAGTTTGAGGGAAAGGCTGCCTCCTCTGGCTAACATCTCCACTTGCTCTGCACATCCTGGCAATATGCCCAACTGCATTACATTTAAAACAGCGAATCTCCTTTTGTTTGTCTCTGGGAGGCACATTCCTTTGTTGTTTGTTATCAATGTAACTTGACACACTCACTTTTTCTTTATCAACATATCTCTCAGATGGCTGAGTGTGATCTAAGCATTTAAGCCTAAAATGGGCCAATACTTCATTCAGTGTTAATCCAGCTGTGTTATCAATCAAACTTTGAAATGCATGAAAGCTACTTCCCAAAGTCCCAATAAAATAGGCAATTTTCTGCCCTTCATTTGCAATCAAATTCATGGCACTCATCCTTTCTAATATTCCTAGAAATCTTCTGATATGTGGCTCACAGTGTCTTTTAGAATTAACTCTTAGATTCATCATGTCTCTAATGGCCAGGTTTTGCACTTTAGGTGAATCAACTTGGTATATTTCTCTCAATTTGTCCAGCATAGATTTAGCTGAATTACAAGAAACAACGTAGATCAGTTGTTCAGATCTTAAACTTTGCATAATAATCTTTCTAGCTCCTGCATCTCTAGAATGCCAAATTCATCTCTCTTCATCACCTTGTGGCCCTGGTTTTCTAATTGCATCTAAAAACTTATTTGCTTCAATTCGTGTTTCTACAAACTTTAACCACAACTGGTATGTATCTGGCTCCAAATCCACCACTCTTTTTAATCTCAGCTCCTCTGCTGCACCCATTCTTCTCTCATACCTACAGGCAGGCAAGCCTCTGTCTCTGTTATGTTAATGAGCAGCAAATGGTTCTCCTCAACTTCTTTTATGACTGTGGAGCCATAAACAAAAAATCTCTGCCAGCTCTCTCAACTCTCTTTGTTCCCTCAGGGAAAAACAACAAGACTGCCTTTTGTTTAAAAAATCAACTTCACTTGGGAAAGGGTGAAAAACTCTTTCTTTACTTTTAAAATAACAAACCACCCTTTCTTTACTTTTAAAATAACAAACCACGAAAAAAATTGGTTATCTAAGCAAAACGCAAAATCCAAAACTCTTCAAAAAATTCAAAATCAAAAATATGCAGCTTAAACATTCATAAACTGGGCCCGAAACCTATTGGAATGTATAAAAATATACTGTTTAAAATATCAGGGTATGTTGTCCCTGTTTAAACATCCACACTGTACTTCACATGTTAGTGGAGAATACAGCCAATTTAGCAGAGCTTAATGCAAACGCAGCAGCATCTAGCGTCAGAATGTTAGCATACATATAAAAACCACAGCTTAGCAAATAATCAAACACCCTTTGTCTTTTCCCAAGTCGTTTAACTAGTAAAATAACCACTCAAGACTCAAAAGTTAGTTTAAAAAGTACAAAAGCATCTTTACTCACAGTTTAGAGAGCTCATTCTTGGCAGGAATAAGAAACTCCATCAAAACAAACTAAAACTAGTTCAAAATGCTTAAAAACTACATTGCTGCAAAAATATGTTCAGGACACCCCTTTCGGGGTCCTCTCAGTTCAAGGGCCATGTGGTTTGTTAAAGGATTATGGCTTCTGGAACAAAGAAGGATACTCAGATACTCCCCTTCATCCTAGATTCACCAACAGCAAAACTATAGGAAGTTACATCAGCTCATCTCATATGGCTTCTCAGTTAACTCTTCAATAGCAAAACCATTTCTGCTTATTGGACTGCAAACTATATTTTCCAACAAAGGGAAACAAACAAGGATCAGGGCGGGGTAAAAAATCACAATATACATTACAGTGCAACACAATTCAATTGAATACAGTTCAATACATACAATTCAAAGCAAATTACAGACAAGACAAACAATTATACAATGCAGATGCCAGTAGATAGCACTGTTGGCATGTAACCATGCTGCAGGAATAACTGCAGAAAATGCATTGCACTAGTAAGTTCTTCTTTTTGAAACTGTGTTAATAGATTTTTTTCACAGCACATCACCCCAGCTTTTTATTATGCTGGTCCTCATTTTACAAACCTAAAGAAGGATGGAAGGCTTAGTCAACCTTGGAGCCCTCTGGGATCGAACTTATAACCTTGTGGTTCACAGTACTGGCATTTAACCACTGCGCCACCAGGGCTCCCTCCTGCATCTGTGGCTGGCATCTTCAGAAACTCAGAAAGATTTTGGAAAATATAGTTTGCAGTCCAATAAGTGGAAATGGTTTTGCCATTGAAGGGTTAACTGAGAAGGCATATGAGATGAGCTGATGTAACTTCCTAAAGTTTTACTATTGGGCAATCTGGGATGAAGGAGGAGTGTCTGAGGGTTCTTCTTTGTTCCAGACGCCATGTTATCTAACAATCCTCATGGACCTTTGAACTGAGAGGACCCCGAAAGGGGCGTCCTGAATATAGTTTTCTAACAATGTAGTTTTTAAGTATTTTTAACCAGTTTTAGTCTGTTTTGATGGTGTTTTTGTTACCTGCCAAGCATGAGCTCTCTAAACTGTGAGTAAAGAAACTTTTGTACTTTTTAAACTAACTTTGAGTCTTGGGTGGTTACTTTGGTAGTTAAACAACTTTGGGAAAGACAAAGGGTGTTTGGTTATAAGCAGTGTTTTTACATGCATGCTAACATTCTGACGCTAGATGCTGCATGTGCATTAAGCTTGCTATACTCTGCTAAATTTGGCTGCATTATCCACTAACGTGTGAAGTGCAGTGTGGATGTTTAAACAGGGACAAAATACCCTGATATTTTAAACAGTGTAATTTTACACAATTTCCAACAAAAGAAACTATTCCAGAACATGGCCTCACAGCCAAGGAAAAAACCCAAGGAAAATCTATGGATGCCAGCCATGAAAGCCTTCGACTCTGTGAGAAGTGTTCTTTTGTTTGCTAGACTGTGAAGGGGAGCAGAGGACTGTCAGGCTTTTAATTATCTGTCTATTAGAACCAGTTCACTGTGTGTATAAAGAAATACTAACTCTGCTACTGATTAGAATATTAGCCAATGGGGGGGGGTTGCACCAAATATTGATATTCTCTAATACATAGAGCTGGAAATGGCCTCATGTGCCATCTAGTCCAATTCACTGCTCAATGCAGGATTTCCGGCTAAAGCATCCTCAGCAGGGAGCTTGCCCAGTTTGTTTCTGACAACATCCAGAAAAGGATACCCCACCACCTCTCTAGGCAACTGGTTCCATTGCCAAACTGCTCTCACTGTCAATCCGTTCCTTCTAATGTTCAATCAAAATCCACCTTCCTGTAATTTCAAACCATTAGATCCATCTCTACCCTCTGGGGCCACAGAGAATAAACCTGCACCCTCCTCTCTATGACTGTCCTTTAGATATATGAGTGCAATCTTGTCACCCTTCAGTCTTCTCTTCACCAGGCAGAGCATGCCCAGCTTCCTCAACCTTTTCTCATATATTTTGTTCTCCATACCTCTTATCATCCTCATTGCCCTTCTCTCAACCTGCTCCAACTTGTCTATACCCTTCTTAAAATGAGGTGCCCAGAACTGAACACAGTACTCCGGACGAGGCTTGATCAGTGCAAAATATAGAGGGACTATTACAATGTGGTAACTATGCTTCTATTAATGCAGGCTAAAATATCATTTGCCTTCTTTGCTGCAGCACAATAATCCCAAGTTCCTTTTTGCATGTTGTACTACTGAACTGTGTATCCCTCAACCTATACCTGTGCATTTGGTGAACTCTGACTTATGGAGACCTTGTTTAGGGATTTCTTGGCAAGACTTGTTCAGAGTGGGTCACCCAGGGGGTTTCCACAGCTGAACAGGGATTTGAACTCTGGTTTCCCCAAGTCCTAGTCCAAGACTCAAACCACTAATCTCTCAACCTATGTGGTGCTAGCAAATATATTTTATGGAAAAGCAGGAGAGCTGTCTTTAACAAGCAGCCCTCCTTCTAGCTCCAGCTCCCTCTCCCTCCTGCCACCAGCAAGGCCATAAACATTTGGGGGAAATAAGCCTTCATAACAACAGGAATCAGACAAACAATTAATTTTCTTCTTATCTCTCTCAGGGATAATTTAGCATTTCATATATATGTTTTTTCTGTGTGAGAAGTGTTAGGACTGAAGGTTAAAGAGCCCAGTCTAAAGTCAACAGTTTGCTCTGTGTGAGATCTCTCTCTCTCTCTCTCTCTCTCTCTCTCTCTCTCTGTCTCTGTCTCAATCTCTCAACAGGCATTGGAGGCCACACTGATAGTGATTCAGTGGGGGAAAGGGAGGGAAGGAGAGAAAAAGATGGAAGAGGCCAGAGCTGGCCAGACAGAGTGAGCAGGCTGCCATAGGCAACAGCAGATTTGGGGTGCTATGAAAGGTCAGCAACTGGTTACATATTTAATTTGTCATTACTGTATTTATTAAAAACCCTTTCGAGCAAGCAGCATCAGTTTGGAGGTCCAGAAGCAACCTCTGGAGGGGGTTCCTGAGGCCGGGGTTAACTATTCTGGAAAAGCCTGCCTGAAGAGAACCGTCTTGACAGTCTTTTTAAAGCTGTCTAATGATGTCAATAGGCGGATCTCATCCGGCAGGCCGTTCCACAATTTGGGGGTGACAGCCGAGAAAGCCCTCTGGGAGGTGGTCGCCAGCCTAGGTCTTTGTGGCTGCAACAAATTTCACCCACTGAAGAAGGCAAAAGCTGTAACATTTTTGTTAACTCATTTAGAAGATTGTTTGTTAATCACACTAAGAAATCTGTTTATATATACCTGTACACACACACACACACACACACATTTCTTGGGTTGTTCCCCCCCCCATCATACAACATTCCAGCTTCACATTCCACAAGTCGTCCCATGGGGATCTTGTCCAATTTGTTCATTTTGATTTCCCCAAAGCCAGCTTCAGCTCATTTTTACCCTGCAGAGAATGCCTAACTGGCAGGGGGATTGCCAAGAGAAGTAGAGTGAGGTTGATACAGAGGAAGATTAGCCTGCTTCAGCTACCTCTTTGGACAGGGCTGGCCCTATCACTAGGCAAAGACAATCAGCCAGCTCTGGAAGCAAAGCATTGGATAAGAAGCTGTTCCGTACATGTCCTGCCCTGTTCTCTTGAAACTAGGGGTGCATCTGCACTGTAGAAATAATGCCATTTGACATCACTTTAAGCATTATAGTTCCATCCTATGAAATCCTGGGATTTGTACTTTTACAAGGTCTTTAGCCTTCTCTGCCAAAGAATGCTGATATCTAACCAAATTACAAATACCAGGATTCTGTAGGATAGAGCCATGGCAGTTAAAGTGGTGTCAAATTGCATTATTTCTACAGTGTGCCTGCACCCTCAGTCTCTGCCCTTAGGTATAGTGGAGGGACATGACTCCAGAGCTGAAGAAAGATTCCAGACAGTCCAGTCAATTTTTTGTATGTGGATTGAGATGGGGGTGCCATCTTCTTCTTTGCTTCAGGCACCAAAATCCCTTTCGAGTGAGATACAAACTTCTGGCCTATTGATTAGATGGGAGAAAATGGAAGCCAAACTACCCATCAGGTTCCTTCAGGGCAGCTCTTCTGTAGCTTGATGCTTTCTGAAAGGCTTGGACTACAATCCCCATCATCTCCAGCCAGCATAGTCAGTGGCCTGTCACATTTTCAGGACAGCAGGTTGTGGATGGTGCCTCAGAGCATCATACACACAGCTTGATTCCAGAGACTGCTTGCCTCCAAGGTCAATATCTCTCCACTTGACCTCTAACCATAACCTTTTGCTAAGGATGCAGGGACAGTGAGGGTGTGACAAGTGGGGAAGAGCATAATCCTAAAGCCAAACTTCATATTACAAGAAGGCTCCAAGTATTAATGGATTAAACATGAGGTAGTTCAGTCTGAGAAAAGGGCAGATCTACCCAACCCATTGTTCTTGGCCTCTAGTTCCAACAGAGTCTCCATTGGAAGGTCTTTGGGTGAGTCAGACACAAATTGATGACTGTGAATCCACTGGAGATGGACAACTAAAGTTACCACCATTGTCTCATTGACCAGCTGCTAAGCTGAGCCACCAGTTAGTCAATGCTGTTAGTAGATCCAAGTCCATGAAACCTCCATAGTTGAGACCAGGGGCCCTAGAAGAGAAATCCTTGGATTTCTTCATGAGGTCTGTGGTGGTGGTTTTCTAAAGCTGGTTCCCCAATGTTGTTGGGACTTTTCTCTCTCAAAGCTCGAACTATCATGGCCAGTGATCAGTGATTCTGGGAGCTGTAGTTGAACAACAGCTGTGGAGAGCTAATATTGAGAATCACTGGTCTAGAGTTCAATGGGAATAACCCAGGAAAGCCTGAGCCCAAGACCATGCCAAGAAGTCTAGGGACATGAAGAGGGAAAGAAAAGCTTAGGCCTGAATCAAGGAGCTGGCTGGAAGGGGTGGGCACCAAGGGGTGATTGATGCTGGCAGCACTGATGAGTTCAGAGTCTTTGGGTCATCAATCAGGACTGAGTCAGATTAAGGTGTCCAGGCTCTGATTAGCTTCATTTCCCATAGAAGGAAGGTGGGAGTCCATTCCAATCCATCACCACTGGACTGACAGCTCACTTGACCAGCAGCATAGATGCATGGGTGATTGGAGTCAGAGAGGAAGCAAAATGTGATAGCCTCCTTGCATGCACACCCACCCAATGAAGCAGAAGGTGAATTGGAAGAGGATTCATCTAAATATGGATGGCATGGGACCCTGGGAGATGGGATAACTGGTCAATTTGGAGAGGTTAAAAAAAGGAGGGGCATGAAACTAAAAGGGAGTTCCCTGCCACATAAGAGAAGCTGAAGGCAAATGAAAACACAACAGTGACAATACATGAGAATTCTATTTATTTTTCTGTCTATAGCTTTGATTTCCAAATCCTCAAGGCAATTAATAATAAAGCACCCTTTAAAGCAATGCAGATAACAGCTTTAAAACTGTTAAAAATACAGTTTGATGATCAATTATGCCAGGTTGGGAACTGTGTTGGTTATTTTCATGGACTGCAACCTTGAGAGTTCATTTTGCTCACTGGCTGTGCGTCTCACAAAGTGGGCTGCAGTCCACAAAAGCCTATGCCCAATAAAACTTGTTAGTCTTTAAGGTGCCACAAGACTGTTAAATTTGACAACAAATGTTCATAATTTCCCCTTCCCAGTGAATGGGGCGGGGGGAATGAGGGTACAGGGAGAAACATTTGACTTTACAAAATACAGAGCTCTGGGAAGTTACTTTTTGGACTGCAACTACCAGAACCCACCAGCCAATATGGCTACTGTGTTGTCTCATCAGGGCCTTTTGCTATATAGCTGTTCAAGTTTTCTTGAAGAGAAGGGAGTCTGGCTTTGAATAAGCCCCAAGCTCCTGGAAGGTGGTTTCTAATGCCACCTCCCTGCTCCTCATCCTTGCCATGAACATGACTGCCCTCCTCCCCCCTCCCACCACCTTCTCAGGAGAAGCTTTTCATTAACACATTTTTCCACTTGGCCTAGCAGCTCATTAAAACTAGTGGGGTTTGTTTGAAGAGTAGCTTCATTAAATAAACAGCATCCTGGAAGGGGGAACTGGTTGGGAGGAAATCTGCCATGTTTGCTTTCCCCATTAATGGGGTCTACACTCCTAGAAAGAGGAAAGCCTCACCCTGCCAGTTTCACAAACAGCTTTGCCAAAATGTTCTGTACATCTGAGCCACATGGACTTCTTTGCCTTCTGCTCTAGCTTATATGTGTCCTTCCACATGATAAACAAACAGCAATTTCCAGCTGCCCTAGCCAGCACAGCCAATGGAGAGGAATGCTAGGAGCTGCAGTTCAACCACATCTGGAGGGCCACGCAAATCCCGTCACTGTTTTACACACACCCTTTTCAGATCCCTGCTAATCCCCATTCTCAAGCAAGTAGGGGAAGATGTGAGAAGACAAAGGAGAATGTCTCCGCAGCTGCACCGGGCAGGGCACGTTTCTAGGATGGAGGACCATCGCCTCCCAAAAATAGTACTCTATGGTGAACTCGCCACGGGTCACCGTAAGAGGGGCACTCCAAAAAAGCGATACAAGGACTCCCTGAAACAACATCTCAGGCTCGGGCAAATTGATCACCAACAATGGTCCACCCTGGCCTCACATAGGGAGGCATGGAGACGCACTATCCACAATGCTACAGCCTTATTTGAGAACTCACATTGAACAAGTCTTGAAGAGAAACAACAACGCAGAAAGAACCACAACCCAAAAACATCACCCAAGGAGACCTTCTGCTGTGCTTTTTGCAACCGGACTTGTTTATCTCGGATTGGCCTTTTTAGTCATCAGCGCGCTTGCAGAAAGCGCGGGATGAATCCTTCCTGAATCTTCGTTTGCGATGAAAAGCCAGAGAAATAGCACTCCAGTTGTAGAATACCCTTTCCTTGGATACCCAACTGGCACTGATTTTTGGTGCAAAGTCAAAATCTGAGATTTTATTAAAGCTTTCTTCTTCACATTTCCCACAAACCCTTGCAAGGAGTTACAGGCAAGGTGATGATCATGCTTAAAAGAGGAACAGAATTCCTATAAAATTAGTAATTGTGAAAAAAGGAAGATTTCAGAAGGTGCTGTTTTCTTCCTTTATTTTTTAACTTTAGCATGATAAGATTCTCTCTCCTACAGAAGATGAAGGAGGCTTTCCTTTTCTTGCAGCAAGGTCCTCTGTTTATGAGATCTCTGGTATAGGCAAGATTCCACCCACCCTTGAACTTCACACTTAGAATAAACTTGGAAAATTTTCATTCACTCTCTATGCAATTGTTTACCATGTTTATGTTTACTGTACCCTTGTATTAGGAAGAAAGTAGTTAATACAGAAGTAAGACTGGGGAGTGGCAAACACAGACACACAGCTTTCTTCTTTCTGGCAGGCAGAGGCTGTGGGAGAGCTGCATCCCATTGAAAACAGTGGGGAATTCCCTGTTATTTTGCACCCTTCACCTGCATTTGCTACAAGAAGAGGAGCTGGTATGACCAGAGAAGCTCTGTTTCACTCTGGATCCTTAAGATGTACAGGATGGCAATGAAAGGGGAGCTATATGAGACATTTATTTGTGGGGGGGGGGGTTAAGTGCAGCCAAGTTGACTTTGACTTATGGTGACCCTATGAATGAGAGACCTCCAAGTCACCCTACCATCAGCAGCCCTGCTCAGGTCTTGCAAACTCAGGATTGTGGTTTCCTTGTTTGAGTCTATCCACTGCAATGGAGTCTTCCTCTTTTCCTACTGCCTTCTACCTTAACAAGCATTATTGTCTTTTCTACTGGTATTTATCATATTTTCTCATGATATGGGCAAAATACAAGTTTCAGTTTAGTCATCTTGGCTTCTAGGGAGAGTTCAGGCTTGATTTGCTCCAGGACCCATTTATTTGTCTTTTTGGCAGTCCACAGTATCCAACTCTTCTCCAGCAGCACATTTCAAATGAATGGATTTTCCTCCTATCAGCATTCTTCACTGTCTAGCTTCCACAACCAGACATAGAAATGGGAAATATGATGGCATGGACAAACCTAAATTTAGTATTCAATAATATACAGTATCTTGATACTTCAGGATTTTGTCTTGTTCCTTTATAGCTGCCCTTCCAAGTCCTACTTTTCTGATTTCTTGACTGCAGTCTCCATTCTGATTAATGACTGAGCCAAGGTATGGAAAATCATGAACTATTTCTATGTCTTCATCATCTACTTTAAAGTTATGCAAAGTTATTTACTGTGGTCATTATTTTTGTTTTCTTAATGTTTAACTATAAACATGCTTTTCTACTTCCTTCCTCGACTTTCCATAGTAATCGTTCCATGGTTTTGCTATTTTTTGCTAGTAGTAGGGTGTCATCTGCATGTCTTAAATTGTTGATGTTCCTCCAGTTTTCATGCCTCCTTACTCCAAGTCTAATCCTGCTTTACATGTGATATGTTCAGCATACAAGTTAAACAGATAGGGTGATAAAAAGCAGCCTTGCCTGACCCCCTTTCCAATTGGAAGCCATCCTGTTTCTCCAAATTCTGCCCTGTTTCCATATTA
Source organism: Gambelia wislizenii (assembly GCA_030847615.1). Taxonomy (NCBI): domain Eukaryota; kingdom Metazoa; phylum Chordata; class Lepidosauria; order Squamata; family Crotaphytidae; genus Gambelia; species Gambelia wislizenii. The sequence continues at coordinate 333,689,320 of JAUMIR010000001.1, read as the reverse complement.
GAATAGTCAAATGTTGTGGTACTCCCATGTCTTTAAGAGTGAGCCATAGTTTTACATGATCTACACAATCTATAAAGCACAGGCTGGTTTTCTTCTGAAATTCTTTGGTCTGCTCCATTATCCAACCAATGTTTGTAGTAGGATCCCTCATGCCTCTTCCTCTTCTGAACCCAGCTTGGACATCTGGCATTTCTCACTCCATATATGGTAAAAGTCTTTGGGGTACAGAGAAATATACAGGACCAGCATGGTGTAGTGGGTTGAGGTTGGCCTAGGACTCTGGATGACAAATGTCTGAATCCCTGCTTAGCCAAATCCACTGGGTGATCTTGGGCAAGTCACACTCTCAGCCTAAGAGAAAGGCAAGGGCAAATCCCCTGAACATATCTTGCCAAGAAAACCCTATGTTAGGGTTACCATAGATCAGAGTTGACTTGAAGGCACATAAAAACAACAACATGGAAATATGGACTCCAGGTCCTTGCTCATACTGCTCTGCTTCAAATAAGGAACTGGGGAACTAGTGATTAACTTCAGCTTTCTGTGAAAATGGAAGTTACAAGTATATCATTTCTCTCTCTCTCTCTCTCTTAGATGCACGCACACAAATATGCACACACACTCAGGGGAAGAGAACAATTAATTTAGATTACAAAATAGGACTCCATTTCCTATTCACACTCTAGTCCAGCTTTCCTTGGCCTGGCACTCTCCAGACATGTTGGACATGATTTCAGTAAGGCCTTTGACAAGGTTCCCCATGACATTCTTGCAAATAAGCTTGTAAAATGTGGGCTAGACAAGTTAACTGTTCAATGGATTTGTAATTGGTTGACCGGTCAAACCCAAAGGGTGCTCAGCAGTGGCTCCTCTTCGTCTTGGAAAGATGTGACCAGTGGGGTGCCACAGGGTTCTGTCCTGGGCCCAGTGCTATTCAACATCTTTATCAATGACTTGGATGAGGGAATTAGGGGCATACTTATCAAATTTGCAGATGACACCAAATTGGGAGGAGTAGCTAATACCCTAGAGGACAGGATCAAAATTCAGAATGACCTGGATAGACTGGAGAGCTGGGCCAAAGCTAACAAAATGAAATTCAATACGGAGAAATGTAAAGTACTGCACTTAGGGCGGAAAAATGAAATGCATAAATATAGGATGGGAGAGACCTGGCTGAATGAGACTACGTGCGAAAGGGATCTAGGAGTCCTAGTAGACCACAAGTTGAACATGAGCCAACAGTGTGATGCGGCAGCTAAAAAGGCCAATGCGATTTTGGGCTGTATCAATAGAAGTATAGTGTATAGATCAAGGGAAGTAATAGTGCCACTCTATTCTGCCTTGGTTAGACCTCACTTAGAATACTGTGTCCAGTTCTGGGCACCACAATTCAGAAAGGATATTGACAAATTGGAGCGTGTCCAGAGAAGGGCAACTAAAATGGTGAAAGGTCTGGAAACGATGCCTTATGAGGAGAGACTTAGGGAGCTGGGTATGTTTAGCCTGGAAAAAAGACGGTTAAGAGGAGATATGATAGCCCTGTTTAAGTATTTGAAGGGATGTCACACTGAGGATGGAGCAGGCTTGTTTTCTGCTGCTCCAGAGACTGGAACACGGAGCAATGGGTGCAAGCTCCAGGAACAGAGATTCCACCTCAACATGAGGAGGAACTTTTTGACAGTCAGAGCCGTTCGGCAGTGGAACACACTCCCTCGGAGCGTGGTGGGGTCTCCTTCCTTGGAGGTCTTTAAACAGAGGCTGGATGGCCATCTGTCGGGGATGCTTTAATCAAGATTTCCTGCGTGGCAGGGGGGTTGGACTGGATGGCCCTCGTGGTCTCTTCCAACTCTGCAATTCTATGATTCTATGATTCTATGACTACAATTCCCATGATCCTAGTCTATTCCCACTGGTCATGCTGACTAGGGGTGGTGGGCATCGTAGCCCAATGCATCTGATGGGTGCCAGGATGAAAAGAGCAGTTTTACCTGTTATTCCCACCCAGCCTTTTACTAAACATGCCCTTCCTCATTCCATCTTAATGACCTTTTCATTGAGTGAGACTCCCAGCATGGGTTGGGGGATGGAGGAGAAGGACTGGATAAACCAGACCCCTTTTCCCAGGACCTTGGGCTCTAATTAATGTCACCTCATTAAGGAGATAATGGACATTTATTACTGTTTCTCTGGCTGTTGATTAGCTACTTCTCCAGTGCTGCTCATGTGGGAAGGATGTGAAAGGCTTCCCCATGCTAACTATGGCACAGGTAAGAGATGTGACCCCCTGGGAGCCCCTGGCAGCAAAAGAGGAGGGGGCATGCCATTGGGGCTATGCCAACCTTTGTGGGATGCTTCGCAGGGCTCCTGTCAATGATGGGGGGGTGTCCCACAAATAAGGCTGAAATGAGAATTCATGGGGAACAGAGCTTCACGCCTGCTTAATGATTATTATTCAACAATTATTATGCAGAAAGCATAGGAGACTTGATCAGCTGTGAGGGAGATAGTAGTGAATTGTCAAACTTGCTTGATACCCAAAATTCTGGCCAAAGAATTATTTCTTGATCCAAATTTTAATAGTCAGTGGATTTTGGTTATGCAGTTCTTTGTTGCTTTTCTGCCTTTGTGTGTGTGCCTTCAGGTTGCCTGTCAACTTAATAGAAACCCATGAATTGCATAGTTTTCTTCAGTGAGGAGTACTCAGAGGTGGTTTGCCATTGCCTTCCTCTGGAATAAAGCCCTTATCTTTCCATTAAAACATGCCTCAGGTGGCTTAACAGAAATAAAATCCAGCCAAGTAGCACAAAAGGGCATTCCAAGTACACACAGATGCAGTTTAGAAGAAAATGCAATCTATAATATATCACTCAATGCAGTTTAGAAGAAAATGCAATCTATAATATATCACTCAAACCTTAAAATGTTATTGTTATTCTTACATCAACATCCCCTACAAAATTAGGGATGTATATACACTGTGTGTGCATGTGTGTGCACGCACCACTTGTTGACTTATAGCAACCTCATGAATTTCAGAGGGTTTTCTTAGGCAAGGAATACCCAAAGGTGGATTTGCTGGTCCTTCCTCTGAAATATAGCCTACAGCACCTGGCATTCTTTGGTGGTCTCCCATCCAACCAGGGCTGACCCTGCTTAGCTGCCATGATCAGACAGGATCTGGTGCCTTAAAGACATTTATACACACTACAAAACTATATACCAGTTTCGCACTACTTTAAGTGTCATGGCTTCATTCTATAGAATCCCAGTACCGTATATTCCGGCGCATAAGATGACTGGGCATATAAGATGACCCCCCCCAAAAAAAATTAAGTTAAAATATAGAGTTCGGGATATACTCACCGTATAAGACTACCCCTCCTTCTCTTTTAAGGCAAGTATATCCCAAACTCCCCCCTCCAGCCACCACCCATCCACCCTTCCCGAAGCCGCAATCGGAACCCCAATCGTGGCTTCGGGAATGGCAGGTGGTGGCTGAAAAAAGCCTCCCCCCCTCCAGCCATCACCCATCCACCCTTTGGTTTGCCTCACCACCTCCCATCTCCTGTGTCTTTGTTCCCTTCGCAAAGGGAGTGAAGACGCAGGAGACCAGGCAGGGGGAGAGGCAAAGCAGGTACACACCCCTCTCCTCTGCCTTGCCCCAGAGGCTGGATGGCCATCTGTTGGGAATAATTTGATTGTGTATTCCTGCACGGCAGGGGGTTGGACTGGATGGCCCTTGTGATCTCTTCCAACTCTATGATTCTATGTTGCTGCTTCAGACAGCAGATCATGGTAACCTGAACTTTTCCTAGAACCCAAGATGATTAAACTGAGACTGTCTTACTTTGGAGAGATATTTATATTTATATTTATATTATAGAAATTTCTTATCCTGCAAGTGTCAAATATTTATTGCTAGCAATGTGGAATATAATAAGCATCTATTTTTTTTTCACTGTTTCTGTAATTTTTTTTAAAAAGGGAGCTGTAGGTAAATTTTTTACACAGGGGTTCCTTGAGATCTGAGAATTATTTCAAGGGTTCTTCCAGGGTAAAAAAAGTTGAGAAATGCTGCACTAGGAAGTAGAAGAAATTGTTAGAGTCACAAGCCTACATCTCGTATCTGGTCTGGTGGAAGGGAAACCATTTACAGAGCCAGAAGGGAAAGAAAGCCAGCCAGGCCTCCAAGGTGGGCTTGAGGGGGGGGGCAGTGCCAGAACTCGTAGAGGTGGCGATATGTGAAAGGCCTAAATAGAGTCCACAGCAGAATAGACCCATAGAATCAATGAGGTTTATTTACGGGTAAACTTATAATTCACCCATTGATTTAATGGATATTCTAGAAAATGTATTTGGGACCAAAAAGCCCTCCCGGCGCCTGCATCTTTTTAGTATCAGTTCTTTCCCGCGCTGTTGCAAGAGTAGTTCGCCCATAATAACGACGCTACCTGTGGAGTAACGCTTAGCCTCTCCCTAAAGCGAAAAGCTTGGTGGGCTGATTCCTGCACAGAGGCGTCAGGATAAGACCACCAAGGGGGGGGGGTTGGAGGGAGGGTGTTACTTCGTCTCTCCTTTCCGGGGGGGCTGTCAGTTAACCTTCGCCTTACCCCAAAAAGCCGCGAGGGACCCCCTCCCCGGCTCTCCCTCGAGGAGACCCTCAAACGACCTCCGCGAGCAAGCCAGGTGCCACGTCGCGCGTGGGGGTGGGTGCGTGAAATAAATCGCCCGCCGCCTCGGCCCGGCTCGGCTCCTCCCCCGGCAGCCTTTAAGGCTAATGAGCCCATTAGCTCAATCACTCGGCTTCGCGGGCTCCTATTCGCCGGAGCGGCGGCGGATCAATCAGGCTGAGGACTTCGGCGCATCAGGCTGACACCTCGCTCGGAGGCCAAGGCCAGCGCCAGCCCTCCCCGGGGCGCTGCGGGCGTATCGATTTGGGAAGAGATTAAACAAATTGGATTTCTGGGGCGCTCCATCGCAGGTGGGGGGGGGGGCGAAGGGGAAGAGCCAGGCCTCGGGTCACCCGCCCGCCAGGTTTCTCTCTTCCTTTCCGGGGGAGGAGGAGATCACCGGTTGGATTTCTGCCTGTGTTCCCGCGCCTTTAAGCGCCGCTCCACCTCCAGACAATCTCACGCACACAATAATAAAGCCAGAGCCAGAGACGGTGCGGTTTGGGACGACAACTGCCCAAATCCCCCAGCCAGTGGCCACACTGTTCGGCGGATGTTGGGAATTGCAGTCCCCGAGGGAGCTCTGCCCGTATCCCGCCTTTCAATCACAAGATGGCCTCGAAGCCTCTTACTGGAGGAGCGAGGAGGGGACATTTTTCCTGCCAGGACGGTGCAGGGAGAGTTTAGGCTGCGTTTAGGTTTGAGCGAGGAGATTTGGCAGGATGGGGGTCTTTCCAGAGAAACCCAGTACAGGGCTGGCTGTTCCTTCCTTCGCCTCTAGGCAGATGGGCCCAGGAGTGCCAAAGACACAAGGGAGCGAGGACAGAAAGGCAGCCCCGAATTTCTATAGCTGTGATGGGGAGGACTTTAATGCTCAACCCGGCTCAGTCTTGGGGACTCGAGGGGAGTTTTGTACAACGAAATGGTTTTCCCCTTCTCTAATCTCCATTGAAAGGAAACGGAGGAAAAATTATGGGGCGGGGAGGCATCCTGAGATAAAAGGTCATTGTTTTAGTGAACAAATTCCAGGGGGAGAGGGAGAATCATCAAGCAAAAACGACCCCAAAGGGGAAGGGGAAACCAACGCCCGCAGGCCCCTCTCGGTAGAATCATAGAGTTGGAAGTGACCCCCAGGGGCCATCTAGTCCAGCCCCCTGCCATGCAGGAGTACCCTATCAAAGCATTCCCAACAGATGGCCATCCAGCCTCTGTTTAAAAAAGAAACCAAAGAAGGAGACTCCACTGCACTCCGAGGCAATGCATTCCACTGCCGAACAGCTCTTAGTGTCAAAAAGTTCCTCCTAATGTTTAGGTGGAATCTAAACGGAGTGGCCCGCCAGCCTTTATTCCCCTATAGTCCACCCCACCTCTCTCGCTCGGGAGGAGGAATCTTTGCCCTCCGGGTGGTTTAAACCGCAGACTCCCACCGTCCCTTGTCATTGGCCGCACTGGTTGGGTTGCTTGAAGCCTGCAGGCAGAAACACTTGGAGGCCAACATTTCCTCAGCCCGCCTTTCCGATCACATGCAGAAGTCGTTTCTCCCCCTCTCCAAAAACCTCTCTTTCTGTTTCTGTGTGTGTTCTGCATGCCTGTGTGCTTAAAGGTTGCTGGAGTGGAAACCCCCATACCCACCCAGCAAGGATGCGCGTTAGGGGTCAGACTCAAGCCTTCAGAATTCAGGACCCTTTGCGTTTGGACAGCGCCTTGCCTCTCCTGTCGTTTCCTGCGTGCAAGGGACCCCGTTAGGACAGCGAAGTCAGGATGGGTAACCTTCCTTCTAGTGGGGCTAATCTGCCAGGGGCCAGGCCAGAGTGGGTGGGGCAGGAGGCCAGCATCCGAAATGGGAAGGACCATCCCTTTCTCTCTCTCTGCCACCCTTCTCCTTCTCCTTCTCCTTCTTGTTCTGACACCCTTTTCTTCTCCCACTCCACCACCATTCCTCCCTGCCCAGCAAACTTCTGGGGCAGGACAGAGAACTCTTTGCCACTTCAGAGTTCTGAGCTGACTGTCAGCATAGAGTCATTGATGTTAACCTGTGGGCCACAGGTTACGCACCTGAGGTTAAGGGCATGCCAGCTTATTGGACTAGGGGTCTTTCCCCAGGGTTTTAGCCCCTTTTAGGGAAGGATGGTGACTCAGTCTATTAAGAAGCTGGCTTCCTTAGCAGAATGTGTGTAGTATGTGGGGAAATCATTATTGTAATGCAATACAATCTTGTGTATCCCATGTTAAGTTCAGTTTAAGAATTTCCCGCATGCATCAGTTCTTTCACACACCCTTCTTCTTTCCCTAGGCAATTTCAACCAACTGGAGCAATGGGTCATTCATCACATGACCTAATTTAAATATTATATTACACTTTGTCTAAGTTTCCTTTTAAGTTTTATCTCCATGCAGCTGTAGCCATCTTGGCAGTCTTTGAGTCCTTTTAGTCAAGTCACCATGTAGCCCACACCACTTAAGGCTGGGTGAGTTTCTTTCCAACCCTAAATCCTCTTAGTTAGTTAGGGACCTTTAAGTTTGTTTTAATATGTACATTAAGATTGATATACCTTCAGTAATCTTTTGATATGCATTTTTAAACTGACATCTTTGTTGTTTAATGAGTCTAACTGACTGACTGATCAGACCACACATTTAAATGTAAATTGAGCTGTGTCTGCATTCGGATGTTTTACCCTTCTGAATTTGAAAGAAAAGGTTTTTACTTTTAAAGAAGATATTTTTATTTTTAAAGGGGCTAGATCCCTGGAATTTTTAATGCATTTTTAATTTTAGACTCATACCTCCCAACAATTTGTAGAGAAGTGTGCTGACTGCCTTAGCATTTTCCACAGAGCGTAATTTCAGAAAACAGAAGGTGAGGAAGCAGTGTTTAAGTCACATACTAGAGAAGGTTTACTTGTTACATCTAAATATATATGCTAAATATCTATCCAGGGTTTTCTAGCTCTCAACTACAAAGAGAAAGTTTCAAGCACAGGAGGAGCTGAGCAGAGCTGTGACTTCCTATCTTGGAAGAGGGAGAGAGGGAAGGGTTCCTGTGTGACCACAGACACCTTGGACTTTCTGGTATCACATGGATCTGGTTGCCTAGTAACACCAGTCATCAATATCAATGTATTACTATCTATACCTATACTAGTAGAATAGGGGCATGTAGGAAAACCATGTGCTGCCTAAACATCCCATTGCTCCACAGACTTGGACACAGAGCAATGGATTCAAACTACAGGAAAAGAGGTTCCACCTAAACATTAGGAAGAACTTTCTGACAGTAAGAGCTGTTCAGAAGTGGAATACACTGCCTCATAGGGTGGCAGAATCTCCTTTGGAGGTTTTAAAACAGAGACTGGATGGCCATCTGTCGGAAATGATTTGATTGTGTATTTCTGCATGGCAGAATGGGGTTGGACTGGATGGCCCTTGTGGTCTTTTCCAGCTCTATGATTCTATGATGCTATTAGCAAAAGGAAGGTGGGGTGAAGAGACTGCTTGATTGGAGCAATGCTCTCACTGACGACACACCAGATGGGTCAAGGCTAGTTTGAGAGAAGAGATTGTTGGCAAGAACATACTATGTACTCCACACTATTTGAAGAAAGTATTTTGTGTTAAGCTAATTTGGCACCAGCCTGAGTTTAGTAACAAATATTGCAACTGAGTGACTCAGTTTACTAGTCCATATTAAGCTAATATGTCTATTAGCTCCACTCCCAAATTGCCAAATGATGCGCAGGATTTTAAGTTGTCCTTAACACTTCATTAGCTCTGTGGTAAACAAAGCAAAAACAAAAAATAAAAGGGGATAATCAGGAAATGGCTCATGCTCAAGCCACATAGTCTTAAGAGGGAATGTGGGAGGAAGCTGCAGACATTGCAATTGCTGTGGTGTCCAGTTGCAGAGACTTGAACTCTGACCCCACTGTGCCATGAAATTCACTGGCTTGCTTTTCAACAAATTGTTACCTCTTGCCCTAACATACCTCAAATAGGTGATGTGAGGAATAAAATGGGATGGCTTTGGAGAGCACATGGCAAGTGTGGTCAGTCATAATGACAGAAATATTAGTTATAGTCAAGGGAAAGGTGAAGTGAGGGTCCCCAGCACAAAGCAATTATGGACATCAAATTTGAGGGAAAACATAGCTGGTCTTTGAGGAAAGTGAGGCATATAATGAAGAACTTCACCAGATCTAGTCAAGCTAGTATATCAGTACAGTAGTTCACCCAGAGCACCAAAATAACTGAAATTGGCTTCCAAGAGGATAATCTTCTGTGGTCCATCATTTTCTAAGCCTTGCTTACCAGTATTGCCCTTTCTCCTAGCATTCCTCCTCTTTCCCAATTAATGCCTTCCTCTTTTTCCTGCCTACTTCATTTGGAGCCCTTGGCAAAAATCAAAGAATTCAAAGGGAAGAAATGAAGCATTGTTGCTGGGGTGGGGTGGGAAAGAGGATAGTCCAATTAAGTTGATAAATCCAAACATCTACTTTCTGCATGCCCATACTGTACATTTGAGTGTAACAGCTCCTGAGAAGTCTTGAGCTTATTTGCTGGTTTGGTCCTGCCCACACCCTCTGCCCCAGTCCTTATGCTTAGCAGTTGCTTGAGTGAAGCACAGCAGCCTTTTTAATACACTCCTGCCTGGCCAAATGCTGAAGCATCCCTGTCCAGTCCTTCAATTGCCAGTTTATTTAAAGCAATGGTCCCACCTTTCCCCAGTGGAAGAGTGACTCCCGCGAGGTTAGTGGGGAATTAGAAATAATTTAATTTCCGTCTCTTGACAGGCGCTTTGAGCTGAAAAACCTCTTGTCATGCATCAAATCCATCTTGCTGTAGACTTACATCAAATTTCATTCACTAATTAGAAAGGCCTGCTCCCCCCGCTCACCTCTCCAAGCCCATACAGGGCCGGCCGGCCCCTTCTCCCCACTTGCGGCAAACCCAGCACCATTATGAAAATAAATTGTTCCATTAGCCACATTGTTGTTGCAGTTGGGTCCCAAACGCCATGAGTTATTATCTGGGGAGGGTGGGCATTTGATTAAGACAAATGATTTATTAAGGGAAAGGGCACTGATTAGATTTGACTGCCCCCTCCCAACTCCACTGTGTCAGCTGTCAACCAATTCCAAGGGTGTGCTCTCTCCCCCCTCCCTCCACTGCTCCCCAAGGAGTCATCCACTCGAAGGTCACAGGAAGAGGGTTGTTGTTAGCACTGCAAGCCTATAGCAGACTCATTGCATTTCATGAGCTAGAGAATGAGCTACCTGTTGATTCAGGCAGACAGGTCCCAGATCAGGAAATCCAGGTCTCAGAAAGCATTTGCTAATTGCCCATGTTCTGACTGCCATTAGGAGAAGGTGATTTTGGATTACACTCCTTTCTGCAGTCCTTTCCTTTCAAGCATCAACCAAGACACCAAATTATTGCTTCTATTAGTTTCCCCTTTTAGGCCTCCAGTGTGCTGCACCAAAAGGAAAAAATGTGCTGTTCATCATTTCCAGGTAGCTGGAACCTTGCCTCTAACCCTGGCATGGGCAACGGTGGCTGGTCCTGGGATCAATATTACCCAGCATCCTGTTAATTACATTGTTGTTGTTGTGTTTCCAATGTATGGTGACCCTAAGGCAAACCTATCACAGGTTTGGGGTTTTTTTTTTTGCAAGATTTGTTCAGAGGGGATCTGCCTTTGCTTTCCTCAGAGGCTGTGAAAGTGTGACTTGCCCAAGGTCACCCAGTGGGTTTCCATAGGTAAGCAGGAGCTTGAACCCTGGTCTCTACAGTTATACTGTAGTGCTCAAACCACTACACCACACTGGCTCTCGCATACACAGGCATTAATTGTGCTATTCATGTAGAGTGATTCCCCCCCCCAGTATGTAACAGTCATATCCAGCTGATAGAGGCATAAATGGAGTTGTGTATGTGGACCTTTGCACATGTGGTAGAATATTAAAATACATGGAGTAGCATGTGAGTGTGTATGGCTTCTATGCTTTGTTTTTGTGCACTGCAATTACAAAAGGGGTGCCACCCCTGCACACTGAGCAATGATCCAGATGCTTTGTACTAAGTTGGAATTCAGTGCAGGCATTTGTGTAACATAAGTCTGCCTGTGGATATTTTTTCAAAGCCATAGCCATGTTAGTCTGAACAAGTAGGCAAAGGGATCTTGTAGCACCTTTCAGACTAACACATAAATATCTGGCGGATATTTATGCTGCTTTGAAGTGATGCAGGATCTGAACCACTGTGTCCTTGAGACCCTTTGGACAGGGGTTGCATGAAGTTCCAAAAATGACAAACAAACCCAAGCCAAAATTGGACAGAAATCAAAAATTCGAGCTGTTGTGTAAAAACATCAGTACAGGAGCTCCCTGCAACTTCTTTAAGAAGTGAATTTGTATTCTGGGGGGCTTCAAGGAGAGGCAACTCACCTGCTTTTGCCAGAAAAAAAAGAAGCTTAGGGAGTTTGGCAGGGCCAAGGACCACAGAAACAGCACCAGGGCACATTTTCCCCATCCCTCCTCTAAGCAGTTGAAGTCTCAATATTGCAGAGAGCCATTTCCTCCAAGTGAGGGGTTGTGTCATTCTAGCTTCATACCACCTGCCCAGAGAAAAGGAAGAGGAGCCAAAGACAAGAAGAGGTTTCTGTCATCAAGGGTAATTTTCTGTCTCTTGAGCCACACACCTAGGTGGTGGTTTTCAAGGTATGGCAGTTTAAGCTGTTTAACATGGGGAACCCAAAACCATTTGGATATTGTCAGACTAACTTCTGTCTTCCCTTATCATTAGTGATACTGCTGTGGCTGACAAGAGGTAAAGTTCAATAATATCTGGATGGCCACCAGTTCCTGTCTCTGGTTTAAGTCCGAAGAAGAAGAAGAAGAAGAAGAAGAAGAAGAAGAAGAACCACCTTCGGATTATTTGTTGGAGAAGAGGATACAGAACAAGGCCAAAGGAATAAGGAACCAATTTCAACCTGTGATAAATGAACAAATTCTGTCTCTGAGGGGCTGTCCATGGTACTCGACAAGGTTCAGGGGATAAGGTACGTTTCTGTTGTGGCCAAGTGTGGATAAGGGATAGATGAGGCTAAAGTCGGTTACTAATTGCTAGTTCTCAATTTCATGTTTGAAATAAAGCTTACAGAAGTAGCCTGGATAGGGAACTGAAACTTATATGCCTCTGCATCACAAACATAATTTTTGGCCCTCCCTCCAGCCCAACTGCCACCACCCTGCCCTTGGAGGGAGAAAAGAGGTAGGCAGAATGCCATCAGGCCTGGGCCCAGAAGCAAGTGAAAGGCCCTTCCTCCATCCCAACTGCCACCACCCAGCCCTTGGAGGGAGAGAAGAAGAGGCAGGCAGAACGCCATCAGGCCTGGGCCAGGAAGCAAGTGAAAGGCCCTCCCTCCAGCCCAACTGCCACCACGGCCCTTGGAGGGAGAGAAGAACCAGCAGTATCTGCTGGATTTAATCCCTACTTCCACTGCCATTCCCTTTTCCTTATGTTTCATGTCTTATTTAGATTGTAAGCCTGAGGGCAGGGAACTGTTAAATTGACCATTTGTAAGCAGCTCTGATAGCCTTTGTGGCTGAAGAGCGGGCTATAATAAATAAATAAACATAAACAGTGGACCATTCCATAGTAAACATTCAGGGCTGGTTGAAGGGCCCTGCAGCACCTGCAACTGCAGGGGGGGTCATTGTGGGGGGGCATCGTAACCCTCCTCCTGCAAAAACATTATTAGTAGAGAGGTTTCTGACCCTCTCTGCATTGGGCACCAATGGCTGCAGAAGGGGGCAGCCACTGTGGGAGAGGCAGCAGCAGGGCAGGAAGGCACCTTTGCCCCCCCCCGCCCCTCCCTCTGACACCTTCTTGTCCAGGAAGAGCAAAGGTTGTGCTTTGAAAAAGGAGAGGAAAGGGAAGCACTGGGTGAGGTTGAATTTCCCAAAGGAGTGGATATGAAGACAGATGCACAAAGTCTGGGAGACCCGTTTCTCCTGGAGTGACGGAGGGAAGAGGCGGGAAAACTCTGAGGGGGCGGCAAGGAACAAGAGCACCTGGTGGGTGGAGAAGCTGAGGTGGAGGAGTCTGGAGGGGCACCTGAGGGAGCGGAGAGAGAAGCCCAATGCTGGTAGGAAGGGAAGCCCTCTTGGCGGTGGCCCCTGAGAGGACTGAGGAGGCACTAACATAGCTGTGTGCTCCATGCATTACAAGGGTTTACTATTGGTTGTTTTAAAACTCTTGAGCCTAGAAATGTGAGATCTAGGACTCCCCACCCTAAGTTTCCTTTAAGCATATTTAATGCCAGGTCAGTGGGGTTGCCAAATGATCTAGGTGGGGTGAATAAGGCCAGCCTTCAAGATAGACAAGATAACTAAATCATCTCCAGTTTTCAACTGCATATATTTATTTGTTCAAGAACCAAGGGGAGAAATATTCAAAAATGGTCAATTGCTTTTCAAATACAATGAAGTATCAAATTAGCTAACTAAAACCTAATTAACTCACCAAAGCAGCTGGCAAGTATCTGAAGGACTTCATAATCTCTTTGCAAGAGACTAAAAGACAAAAGAAAAATTCCTACATAATTCAGTGAGAGCTGAGAAAGGGAGAGGGACATTCAACCTGGCCAGTCAACGGCCAGGAAGGACCTGGACTAAGAGGCCTTTCTGTAATTGCTGTGGAAAGGCAGATAGCACCTTCTTTGGATATTGAGAAGTTAGTGGAGGTGCTTGCTGCTCAAAAAGCAAGAAAACTTAAGATTTAAGTGAGTATTTTTTTAAAAAAAATCAAAGAAGCTAGAAAAGAAAAGTCCATTTTATAAATGTTTTAATTTTAAATTATGTGATACAAATGTTATGTAAACTTGTTAAAATAATTTTTAAAAAATAATTCAGGCTATACTTTATATTTCAAAATTTACAACATAAGATTGTAAAAATAAGAAAGGATAAAATGCATTAAAAATACTAAATTGGACTCAGCTCTTTCTTTTCCTGACTTCAAATTCTGCATGTATTTTGTAATTTTGATTTAGTGTGAATGGGCTAGTCTTTTCAGATTTGTTTAATAGAAATGATCTACTTTAAATATTACAAGAGTATTGCATTAGAGTGTTTTGTAATATGTTTGTACTCTGTTTGGCTGAGGAAATCTACACCAATATTACATTAGTGCCTATAATACAATTTTTTAAACTAAATTATTGGTGACAAATTATATAATAATCTGAATATCCTGTACTGTGAATAAGTTAGGTTACACGAACCTGAGATAAACATATGCCCCCCCCAAAAATAAGGTGTTGCAGGGCCCCCCAAAATTCCTTAAACTGGCCCTGCAAACACCCCGATAACAAACAAACAAAAAAGGTTCCCTTTAAATCTGATACTGCATAATGTGCACTTTCCCTAATATGTAAGTTTTTGTATATGCTTTTTGAATGGAGAATTTGTTGGAAAATGCTTCCCAGCCAAGCATTCTTTTTAAAACCCCTTCACCCATTTGTTCTCAGAGCAAATGGGCTATAGACAGTAATGGCTTCCTGTATGCCTCTATGCTACACATACTGTCTCTAGAACTCTTCCCATTTGCTCAGTCACCCATTGTGGGGATGTATCCAAGCAACCACATCATGAGACCAGATGACCTTCCAGGTGTGTTTGCAAGCACAGAAAAAACTCCTCCTCTCTCTTCCTTCTCCCTCAAGATGGTGAGTGCAGGCTCTGCTGAGCTGCTCCACTCCTTGAAACTTTTCTGTAGTTAACAAGGCCTTAGATACTGCATGTACATCTGTTTGAATGTGCCTCTAAATCTAATTACAGTCGTCCCTTCACATTTGCAGGGGTTAAGTTCCACGGACCCCCACGAATGTGAAAAATCTACGAATATTGATTGCCCACCCTCCCCCGCCAAAGCAACCACGGGGCCTCCGGAGGCCCCATAGTCGCTTTCCCGGGACTCCCCACTCCCTCCCAAGGCCTTCACAGGGCCTCTAGAGACCCTCCTGAGGCCCCGTGGATGCCTCCCCGGCCCTCCCCCCTCCCGCCCAGGGCCTTCATGGGGCCTACGGAGACGCTCTGTAGGCCCCATGGAGGCCTCCCCGGCCCTCCCCACTCCCGCCCAGGGCCTTCATGGGGCCTACGGAGCATCTCCATAGGCCCCATGGAGGCCTCCGCAGCCCTCCCCACTCCCCCCCAAGGCCTTCACGGGGCCTCCAGAGGGTCTCCAAAGGCCCCGTGGAGGCCTCCCCGGCCCTCCCCGCTCCCTCACAGGGCCTTCACAGGGCCTCCGGAGGGTCTCCGAAGGCCCCGTGGAGGCCTCCCCGGCCCTCCCCGCTCCCTCCCAAGGCCTTCACGGGGCCTCCGGAGGCCCCATGGAGGCCTCCTCGGCCCTCCCCCCTCCCTCCCTCCCTCCCTCCCCCTCAGGGCCTTCACAGGGCCTCACGAGGCCCCGTGGAGGCCTCCGTAGCCCTCCCCACTCTCCCCCCAAGGCCTTCCTCCCTCCCTCCCTCCCAGGGCCTTCACGGGCCCTCCGGAGGGTCTCCGAAGGCCCCGTGGAGGCCTCCGCGGTCCTCCCTGCTCCCTCCCAGGGCCTTCACGGGGCCTCTGGAGGCCCTGTGTCGTGGTTTTGGGAGGGCGTGGGGGCCCTCCCAAAACCGCGAATAATCAAAACCGCGAATGCCGAGTTCGCAAATGTGGAGGGGCAACTGTAGTAAAGTTTTAAGCTATGAAACTTGCATACTGCCTGTTTGCCTTACTTTGCTAAAAGTAACTTCAGAGAGATCCAAGAGACTCAGCACTTTCACTCATGAACTCTGCTAAAGGAGGATGAATTTTAACTGAACCAGTCTTCATCTTTCCCAGAAAAGG
This sequence comes from Gambelia wislizenii, assembly GCA_030847615.1. NCBI lineage: Eukaryota > Metazoa > Chordata > Lepidosauria > Squamata > Crotaphytidae > Gambelia > Gambelia wislizenii. The sequence goes on along the minus strand of JAUMIR010000001.1, from coordinate 333,673,761 downwards.
GGTCAACACCCCAGGAATCTACTTCTAATCTAAAAGAACTCCATTGAAAAATTGAAAGAAAGAAAGAAATTCAAAAGATAAATATACTGAGTGTGAATATTAGGAGATTATCAGACAGGAACGAAAAAAAAGCGTTCCTGTTCCACAGTCTCTAGTCCCACCACAATCACCTTTTCCATCACACTTACCTCCTCTCCCATTGATAGGGCAGCCCAGGAGTGAATGGAGGTCCCTTCACTTCTTGGATCAAAATCCTGCGGATACTCGCAAGAAGATGCGAGTGTAGGAAATTCAAAAATAAAAAGAGAAATACACAAGAAAAAGTTACACCAAGCACCTAAACACACTAAAAACATTACAAGTAACCCAGGGAGAGTCATAAAAAGTGTGTCACTTACTTGGATGTCCTGATCTCACCCGGATGTATTCTGTCTGGGACTTCCCATTGATGCTGGGATCTCACGCCACTTTTAATGCATCTGATAATCTCCCGAGTTTAAAAAGTGCTTAATTAGATCTTTAAAATGTAACCTGGAATGAATTTCACTGCCATTTCCTATACCTAGTGAAGTCCTAGGTTCCTGCCATTCCTGCTCCCAACTCCCTTTCCAAGCCCAGACCCTCAGTCATCCATCAATATCAATTAGGTTAATTAATCCATTTGCATATGGCAACATCAATTGGGGAGAGGAGCAGATGCCTCTCTTCGGCATTCCCTGATCCATCTGTTGGAGTCTAGAGTGAGCCAACCTGGGTATGTTCAAAGCTGCTTGGCCAAGCCCCTTCCTTTCTTCTGTCCCCTCTCTCCTTCTCCCCCTCCCAAAGCACATTAAAACACAGAGACAGCAAGCTCAACCAGAGTTTAAGAGAAGGCCTGTTGTGATGTGGCCAAAAGAAATGATTTCATCATAGAGAGAGTATCCCTGAGTCAGTCCCTTCAGTCAGAACAGGGGGAAAGTAAGCTAGAAAGCCACTCATCAGTGTGGGTCCTTCTGTTAGGCAGAATGAGACAACTGCCTCATGGTCGGATTTGGGGTATTGACAGCAAATGTATTGAATTAATTATTGTTTTCTTTTTGCAGGAGCCAGTGGAAATTTCTGCCCCAGGTGCCAAATCACTTGACTGGTCTTGGGTCCCCATGTGGGTGGGGAACACCATTTGCTGCTCTGCCTCAGGCAGCAAAATATCTTTGAATGGTCCTGGCAGTCATATGAGTTCAAGTCAAAGCTCCCATCTTTGGGATCATTTTGAAGCTGGCAAGAGGCTGCTTCAAAATCCCTGCAGACCAGTGCTGGCATTGGTCAGAGGGAACCAAACTCCACATGAAGTTTGTGAACTCATGTGTAAGATGACAGATGGGAATAAGGCCACTGAAGATTTAGGTGGACTGGGTAGCCCTTTGTGCATAAAGGAGACTATTGAAACTCAAGTTCCCAAAGTCAAGCCTCTGTGAGGGCCATTTTTGTGTGTGTGTTTTGGTTACTTCAGGGGGGAGCAGCTTCCAACCACTAATGCTAGGAAGGCCTAGAAATGCCAAATCTAAATTTTAACATGAAAGGACAAAATAAGCAGTGTGACCTAGCTGTAGAAGCATCTTTCTAATAAGAAAGAGAAACAGCCTGCTGAGTCAGTGCACACACAAAAATTTCCTTTCAGAAGTCATTGCCAACATGATGACATATTTGTACTATTCTGTTCACACTAGATTTTGGGGCTCTTGCATGCCATGAATCAAGCCAGTAGAGAGAGAACTGAGATAAGACACAAACAGAATGAGTCAATTCAGCATCTGATGTGCCTGTAATATATGACTGGCTAAATTGCAAAACTAAACTGAGAGCCATTGTGATGTAGTACAGTACTTTGATTGTTGGACTAGGGCTCTGGGAGATCAAGATTCAAATCCTCCCTCAGCTATAGAAACCCAGTGGGTGACTTTGAGCAAGTCGCATTCTCTCAGCCTCAAAGGAAGACAATGGCAAACTGCCTCTGAACAAATCTTGCCAAGGAAACCCTGTGATAGTGTAACCTTAAATTGTCATAAGTTGGAAATGGCTTAAAGGCACACCACAACAAAACTGCAAATAACTCACAGGCTGTATGGCTCACCTACTATTGGATGTGTTTTAAAATGCAGGGTTCCAATGTTCCCTGTTAAACGTGAGAGCATATAGCAAATGCTCCTTCCTCACTGCACTTTGCTCCTGGGAAGTACAGCCAATTAGTGTGCGCACACGCAGCAGTGTTACCGTAACACTTTCAGCATACATAAAAACACAGCTTAGAGATAACCAAACACCCTTATCCTATCCCAAGTTGCTTGTTTAGCAGAATAAGCACTCAAGACTCATAAAAATAGTTTAAAAGTACAAAAACTTCATTACTCAGAGTTTCAGAACATTGCATGGCAGAACTTCAGTACAACTTCAAAGTAGACTTAAAAATGACTAAAAACTACATGATAACAAAAGAATGTGCAGGACTCCCTGAGAGGGAGGTCATCTTATTTTCAAAACATGGCGAAGAGTGGGGAGAGAACAAAGCCCTTGTGGCTGACTTCTAAGACAAAGAGAGCACTCAGACACTCCTCTTTCCTTAGAAGCCCAATCAGAATCCAATAGGAAGTTACATCAGACATACTATTTGCTTCTATCAGTTACCCTTCAATAGCAAAACATTTCCACCTATTGGATTGCAAACTATATATTCCAACACTTACACCATGGGCAAGGCAGCAATAGAATCTTTGTTCCAAAGGCTCCAGCTTCGTGAGTAATGAGAAAGGCTACTGATGACACATTTGTTGTAAAAATCCAGCATTCTCTCTCCCCAACACACTTTTACCATTAGGGCAAGTAGGTCTAGGTAGGACAGAATTTCCTGTATGTTAAAACCTATACCTGCATACTTGTGAATATATACACATACAATACAAGTGTCCCTATTAATTGACCTTCCTTCCTAATCAATTGCAGGATCCTTTTTCTAGAAGTCCAGTTGCTTAGTTCCAGTCATCTTCCCCTTCAGCTTTTGTGACCTCAGTTGATCCAGACTATGGCCAAGAACAGCTATGGCTCTCCACTCTCCACTCCTGATTTGGATAACAATAGCTCCCCTTAACAGCCTTCTGTGGCTGGTGGAGTGTGGGGAAGGGGTTGGAGAAGCAACGGGCTATGCGGCTATGCCCCTGTAGCCAGACATAGAGCAATATCATCTTCTGCTGAGATCAGAAGTGGTCTTGGTAGATGATGTCATCAATCTGCATCTTGCTATGGGACACAGCCAGACACTTCTCAGATCCTACATGCTATCTGACAGCTGTGGAATGGCTGTTCAGGGTGGCTATGGCAGCAAAACTGTGAACTGGAGTGGGGCTTTTCTCAGAGGGTGAGAATGCCAACCTTTGTAATGACAAAAAATATGCATACTAGGTGTAAGATGGAATTACTCTTGTGTATGTCACTAGCAGGATGCTTGCCTATGGTGGCAAGCTAACTGGCCAGGATTCACTATAATGGACATCATTCATGAGTTGAAAGAACTCCACAGGGGTCTAGTGTGTTTCGGGCTTCATTTCAAAGTACTTATTTTAACTTGTACAGAACTGACTTGTACAGAACTGCCACAGAATCAAAAGGAGGAGTGGAGAATCAGGCAGCCCTTCAGAAGTGCCTGGTGCCTCTGCACTTCATGTTTAAGGACTAAATAAAAATGAATTTGTTTTCCTAGTCCTTCCTGACTGAAGTCTGTTGCTGAGTTTTATACTTGTGCTCCTTTGGCCTTAGTTGTGCTTCTTTATTGGATACTTTATTGGATGTTGTTTTGATGGTTTTATGGATCGTTTTATGGGTGTTTTGATACAAGCTGCCTTGGACAGCTGATTAGAAAGGCAAGCTATGAATATATTAAATAAATACATTTCCTGCTCATTACTATGCCTGCTCTTTGTTGATCATATAGCCTCACCTTTTAGTGTGCCTCAAAAAGAAGGTGGGCAGAAGACAATTCTGGATCAGCAAGCAGATCTGTGGGTCACCTGCAGAAGATCAGCAAGGATTTCTAACTCTCAATTATTTTTAAAAATTGCTGTGACAAAAATGACACACACACACACCCTACTCAAATTAGAAAGAGGTGGATAAGAGGAAGAAGAGGTGGATAAGCAGGAGTGGACTTTTGTGTGGAAGGAGGATCTTGAGCTCAGTCCGGTTCTGGCATTCAAAAGAGATCTTGGGCTCAGAATGTTTAAACTCTCCATGTATGATTAGTACCAGGCTCCAGTGGCTGTGTCTCAGACCCAGCACAACCAATGATGAAGAATGCTGTTAGTTGCCATCCAACAACAAATGGAGAGTTTCATGATTCCCATCCCGCATGGTTTAAATGACATTGGCTGCTGTGGCAGCTCAGGGAGCCAAACCAGGAGAGCTCTGTCTCTGTTTAAGCCACTGCCAGTCAGAACACAGCTGGCCTGGGCAACAATGACAGCTGGTGATTTCTATATCAATGGCAGTGATGAATCCAGTTAGGGCCATAATCAGTAAAGGCGCTATCCAAGGGGGTGGACCTATTTCAGAGGATAGGAATCATCTCCACCTTGTTCCAAGTTCAAACCAAAACACAGGGCACATATACCACCTCACAGACATGGAAGCCCTGGCTGCCACAGGTGGGCAACTTGTGTCCTCTCCCCCCTCCACCAAATGTTCTTGGACACCAACTCACATCACCCCTAGCCAGGATAATCAATGGTGAGAGATGATGAAGTTGGAACATAACATCCAGAGGCCCACAGTTTTCTCATCTCTGAAACACAGGGGGTAAACAGAACAGCCAGCTTTGCTCTAACACAACTTTGACTGGCCATAAGGTAATAAGAACTTGGCCTTTCCAATGTGCTTTTCTGTGATTCCCCCTACTGCAATGCCTGAGTTCCCAGAGGAAAGTGGTGTGTCCCTCTCATGTGTGTGTGTGTTTTAAAAAGTGCTTCTCAAAAGAAGCCTAACTCAGTGTGCAGTGATGACTTCGAGGTTACAAGGAAGGGTCAGGGAACACTTAATCAAACAGAGGGGCTGACATGACAACAGGACAGAAGGGAAGGGAAGACGCCCCCTTGTTAACAACTCTGAGCTAATGAACCTTTTCTCCTTGCCTAAATGGTTGTAAATACATGCATTCTTTGAAGGATTAGAGGAGGAGGAGGGGGGGAGCCAAGGGAGCACTAGTTAAAAGAAACAGTGCCAATGCACAGGAGGAGGGAAGGAGCATCAGGCCCCAAAGAATGAGAGGGGAGGCAGTGACTATCCCAGATGGGACCAGAAGGTCCTGGCCCCACAGCTGCCCCTCCTTAGCTGTGCCATTGAGATGGAAATGGAGACAAATTGGTGGAGACAATTCCATTGTGGTGGCTGCTTTCCAAGCAAGCCAGCCCACCCATCCTGCCACCCACTGCCAGCCTCATCCATCCTCCTCCTTGACTATGGCTTGTTGAGTGTGAGGATGGCTTGCCATGGATCACAATGTCAGGCCTTGGCTAATGAGATGAAACGGGCCATAAACAGCCCTTAATAGAGTGCAACAGGTCCCACCAGTGAGAGCCAGTGTGATGTAGTGGTTTGACCATTGGACGATGACCCTGGAGACCAGGGTTTGAATCCTGCTCAGCCATGGAAATGCACTGGATGACCTTGGGCAAGTCATACTGTCTCAGCCTAAGAGGAAGGCAAAGGCAAACCCCCCCCCCACTGAAGAAATCTTGCCAAGAAAACCCTGTGATAGGTTTGTCTTACTGGAATTTTAAAACATTTGAGACTAGGTGAACTCAGTAGCAGAGTTAAAATTGTGCTTAGCAGAAGTTTTGGGAACAGATAAGCCAGCCACCTCCTCCCCATAAACAATATGTCTAGCTGCAAAATAAAAACAAGCTTAGTCTTCCTTAAAAAGTATTAAAAAGCAGTTTACTTACAAAGTAGCATGTCCATAATTCAATACACGAGTTCAGCATCTTCAGGTAGGTAGGAGGGGGGGAAATCTAAAAAGTCTACATGCTATTCAGAACTTAGAAGCATCTCAGCCAGAAAGCTCCTTTAAGCCCACATGCTTCATGGAGGAAAGTTAGATAGAAAAATGTGCTTTGGCTTGGTCAGCAGAGAACAAAAGGTGCCCACATGGCCAGGAAGAGAAGAGGTATGTAAACAAGCAAACAGGAAATAAGGCATAAACATGCTTTGCATAAACTCCTACAGATAACATGCGCTTTATCTATCATAGAGTTCAAAGAGTTCATGGTGAGAAAAGTTGTTATCCCAACATGTCTTAGGGCACCATAGTCAGAAACACAATAAGGTCCCACCAGCATGTCTGTTCCAGAGCCGTTTTCTGGCTCTCTAGTTGTCTGCCCTGAGACCTACAAAAATCCAAAACCCTTTTTGTTTTTTTAACTGGCAAGGCTGTGTGAATTTAGATCTCCTATTTGCCGCTGTCATTCTCAGAGATAGGAGAGAGTGACTGAGAGGGAGAGAATGGTGACTGCTGGCCTCTGTGTCAGTCAGTGCAACATAGCAATAGCATTTACACCATTTATATTTCTATACCGCTTATCAGTACAAAGCACTCCCTACATCATGCCCTGCCTCTCAGGGGACAGTGAAGATGAATTTGAACTAGAGATACAGAGTGACCAGCAGGCTGAGGAGCAAAGTGTTCAACAGACAAGCTGCTGAGGAACAGAGTGCCCAGCAGGCTCACTCATCTGAGCAACAGGATATTCCACAGCCACAAACACCAGAGGAACAGAATACAAACTTACCTAGTTTCATGCAGCATCAACAAGAAAAAGAAAGGTGTTGGAGGTCAGAAAGAATAAATAGGAAGCAGGAAGTAATCAAGCAACACCTAAGGCTCATAAACTAGGCAATACCTCTTCTAGAACAGCATGGCTAACAAGAGATCTGCTTGGGTGTAAGCCATGCTGGACTCCGACTCTTGACTGACTGCTCGTGATCTTGAACCTTGCCTTTTTCTTCGTGAGCTCGTCTTTGGATTTCCCCATTGGAATGTTGATCTGGCTTGTTGTCTCTTCATGTCTGGCTCTTAAGACTGGACTGCATTTACTTTTTGTGTCTGGCTCCTAGACTGACTTTGCGTACTGGTAAGCTGACTAAAAAACAGCTACTCCCTTTGAACTGTGGAAGCCGATTTATTGGTTCTCAGCAGCCTGCTCTGAGCAGTATAGGACACCCTAAGCAGTTTACAACATGTCAGCTAATTGTCCCCAACAAGCTGGGTTTTTTACCAATGTACAGAAGGATGAAAGGCTGAGTCAACTTCAGAGCCCTATAAGATCGAACTCACAATGCTGTGGCTGCAGTACCAGCATTTAACCACTGTGCCACCAGGGCTCCTTATGTCAGTGGAGGGATGAATCCATTTTTGGCTTTTAGCTCAAACTTTAAAGGGGCTATCTAAGTTGTTGAACTGTAGTCCCAAATTAGATTCAGCAACTTTGACACCTCCTTTAAAGGCTGCTTGTCGGCTTTCCTGAGGTGTCCCATTGGCCACTGCAGAAAACAGGATACTCTTCTGGAGAGGGCCTGCAGTCTCATCCAGAAGGCTTGTCTTCACATCTGACATTTGCTGTGGATGTCACATACCTTGATTTCAGTAAGGCCTTTGACAAGGTTCCCCATGACATTCTTGCAAACAAACTTGTAAAATGCGGGCTAGACAAGTTAACTGTTCAATGGATTTGTAATTGGCTGACCGGCTGAACCCAAAGGGTGCTCAGCAGTGGCTCCTCTTTCTCTTGGAAAGATGTGACCAGTGGGGTGCCACAGGGTTCTGTCCTGGGCCCAGTGCTATTCAACATCTTTATCAATGACTTGGATGAGGGAATTAGGGGCATACTTATCAAATTTGCAGATGACACCAAATTAGGAGTAGCAGCTAATACCCTAGAGGACAGGATCAAAATTCAAAATGACCTGGATAGACTGGAGAGCTTGGCCAAAGCTAACAAAATGAAATTGAATACGGAGAAATGTAAGGTACTGCACTTAGGGTGGAAAAACAGAATGCATAGATATAGGATGGGGGAGACTTGGCTGAATGAGACTACATGCGAAAGGGATCTAGGAGTCCTAGTAGACCAGAAGTTGAATATGAGTCAACAGTGTGATGCGGCAGCTTAAAAGGCCAATGCGATTTTGGGCTGCATCAATAGAAGTATAGTGTCTAGATCAAGGGAAGTAATAGTGCCGCTCTATTCTGCCTTGGTCAGACCTCAGCTAGAATACTGTGTCCAGTTCTGGGCACCACAATTCAAAAAGGATATTGACAAATTGGAGCATGTCCAGAGTATTGGAATGTGTGAAAATACACTGTTTAAAATATCAGGGTATGTTGTCCCTGTTTAAACATCCACACTGTACTTCACACGTTAGTGGAGAATACAGCCAGTTTAGCAGAGTTTAATGTTAACACAGCAGCATCTAGCGTCAGAATGTTAGCATACATAGCTTGTTAAATAAACAAACACCCTTTGTCTTTTCCCAAGTTGTTTAACTATCAAAATAACCACTCAAGACTCAAAAGTTAGTTTAAAAAGTACAAAAGCATCTTTACTCACAGTTTAGAGAGCTCATTCTTGGCAGGAACAAAAAACTTCATCAAAACAAAGTAAAACTAGTTCAAAATACTTTAAAACTACATTGTTACAAGTCTATACTCAGGACACCCCTTTTGGGGTCCTCTCAGTTCAAAGGCCCATGCGGTTTGTTAAGGATCATGGCTTCTGGAACAAAGAAGAACACTCAGACACTCCCATTCATCCCAGATTGCCCAATAGCAAAACTTCAGGAAGTTACATCAGCTCATCTCATATGCCTTCTCAGTTAACCCTTCAATAGCAAAGCCATTTCCACTTATTGGGACTTTTTTGGACAAAGAATATAGTTTTGCAACAATGTAGTTTTTAAGTATTTTTAACTAGTTTTAGTCTGTTTTGATGGTGTTTTCGTTTCCTGCCACGAATGAGCTCTCTAAACGGTGAGTAATGAAGCTTTTGTACTTTTTAAACTAACTTTGAATCTTGAGTGGTTATTTTGGTAGTTAAACAAAACTGGTGTTGAACAGGGTATATTACAAACCCTTGGAAGATGTCTGGGTGATTCACAGTTGATCAGCAAGGATTCCAGACTCCTAATTGTTTAAATGTCACAACAAGAAAATGATTGCTACCTCATCAATTGTCCTGTTGGCATGGTGGGGAAGAACCAAAATGTTATGCGAACAGGAGTGGAGTTGTGTGAGGAAGGATAATTCTAGTACACAAAAACAAATTTGTGGCCTCATAATTTTTTAAGTTTTAAGTGTGCCGGGATGCTTTGCTTTGCTTTGCTTTGCTTTGCTTTGCTTTGTAGAAGCCTTCTGTTGGTGGATTTTGAGACGACACAGGGAGATTCTGCAAACTGCAGTCTATGTATGAATTTTGTGCCATTTTGAGCATGGACTGTTCCAAAAATTGCAGAATAAGACATTTTAAAATGCTCGAGTATCATTCTACATAGTCTGTGATACTCTGGATAGATACTCTTTCAAACCAGTTTAAAATACATTCAGCAGCTGGGCAGATAGGACATGTTCTTGAGCTGAGTTGTATTGCATGTGCTTTAGCAACCAAGTCCAAAGAGAATTCCTTGTCCCCTTTCCTTGGAAGCATCTGCTGACACACAGCACCCTCTGCTGGCTATTGCAGGAATGTTCATGGTGCAGATCACCTACAAAGGCTTTGGTCTTGTATCTCTGGGAGAGAGGCTGCTATTCCTTGTATTCTGCCAACCTTTATTAATGATTCTGTATCTTGGCCTAAATACCCTAAAGGCACCAGATCATATTTGATCTTGGAAGCTAAACAGGGTCAGCTCTGGTTAGTACTTGGATGGGAGTCCAACAGATACCAGGTGCTGTAAGCTTATTTCAGAGGAAAGAATTGGCAAAACAACCTCTGATTATTCCTTGCCCATGAAAACCCTAGGAAATTCATGGGGTCACCATAAGTTAGAAAGCAACTTGAAAGCACACACACACACATGGTTCAATAACTGAGACTCAGAAATCCTTATCAATTTGTGATATGCCGCAGATTAACCAGAGATCTTCCACTAAAGCCAGAATCAACTTTCTAGTCATTCTTATCATGGGAGTCTCCTATCATAGGGAGATAAGATATGAGATCAATCTTATTTGGGAAAGTCAACAGGGGACTTAAAGGGACATAAACATACATATCTCTGCCCAAGTCTTCCCTCCCATTTCCCCAGAAAATGCACCATGAATCCTCTGGCAAACTCATCTTTTGCAAGTCTGCTCATAAGTAAGCCCCTTACTGGGTTCCATGGATCTTCTGCCAAAGTAAGTATACATAGGGTTGCAGCTTTAGCTTCATTTTTTTTAAAGGGGGACTTTATGGCCCATTGAGCAGTCAGCCCTGGTCATTGGAAGGTAAAGACAGTAAGCATGTTGCAGTGTACCTGGTCCCTGAGAGTAAGCTGTAAAGCAGAAAAATCCCAGTTCAAATCTCATTTCTGCCATGAATTTATTGGTTAGCTATAGACAAGCCATGGTCCTTCAACCTGCAGCAGTTGGTGGTTCCTATATCTGTAGAGCAATGAATCTGCTCTGGCTTATTTTAGAGGTATTGAATCTATTTGAGGGGTACTGTTCTTCACCTTGGAAAGCTCCTTTAAAATTCCAACTAAAACATGGAGCACTTTCACAGCTACATTGACATGGAAGACACCAGCTGTCAGTGCAATCACCTCCACAGCAAATAAAATACTTGCCTACCTTATAGGCTTGTTGTAACTGTTACTAAGATAGTGTTTGTAAAACACATAGGAAAGTTCTTCATGAATGCTGAGTTGTGATGTTCTTACTATGACCACGTGAAAAAGAGGACAGGGTTCCTTTACCTTTGATACAGGTGTGGGGCTTTTACAGCCCTGGAATCAAACTGCTCTAATGGTTTAGTGTGCATACATTTATAGTGTACATGAGGTACTCAGGGAAGAGCATCCCCGTATCTCAAGAACATCTCAAGACACCAGGAGATTGATTTAAGGACTGGTGGATCTACAGATACTTACTGTAGGTCATAAGCCATTTAGGGATTTAAAGATAAACACTGGCACCTTGAACACAGCTCCTTCATCATCGGGGTAATTCTATTCCACCTAACTCTGCTCGTTATAATTCTGGCTGCTACATTTTGTACTAGTTGAAGCTTCTGGATCACTGCATCACTGATCACTTTTCTTGACTGGGATCTTTCTGCTTTGGGTTTGTTTTGTGTTCTTGGGGTTCTTAGATCTTTATATAATCAGAACAATAGGCACACTTTTAAATGGTGTTTTCCCATTATAGGGTTTTATGATTGGTTATTAAATGTATAGTTTTTCTTTCATTTAGTCATTTAGCCCTGCCTTGTGTTTGTATTTTGATAACACATTAAAAGCAGGTAAACAAAGGATGCAAGGCAGGAATCAGGTGCCTTCTGATGAAAGAAAGATCACATTTATCTCTGATCCCAGAAATCAAGGAGAATCCATTTTCTACATTCAAAAATAGGGATCTGAGGTCAGTACTATAATCTAGTCCTGCAATAACCTGAGTGGAACACACCACCCATGGCAAGCATATGACATGGCTGTAGCAAAAGGAAGAACAAGGAAACGGTAGGGCCACTGTGTGGAGAAGAAGGCAAAAGGCTGGGACAGAGAAAAGGCAGGACTACTTAACACCTTCTTTGCTTCAGTCTTCTCCCAAAGAGGGAACAGTGCTCAACTTGGAGAAAATAGAGCAGATGATACAGTAGGGTAAATACAGCACAGAATTGGTAAGGTGGTAGTTCAGGAATACCTGGCCAGTATAAATGAGTTCAAGTCTCCGGGGCCAGATGAACTTCATCCAAGGGTATTAAAAGAACTGGCAGAAGTAATCTCAGAACCGCTGTCAATAATCTTTGAGAATTCCTGGAGAACAGGAGAGGTCCCAGCAGACTGGAAGAGTGCAAATGTTGTTCCCATCTTTAAAAGGGGAGGGAAAGACCCAAATAATTACCACCCAGACAGCCTGACATCAATACTAGGAAAGATTCTAGAGCAGATCATTAAACAGACAGTCTGTAACCACTTAGAAAGGAATGCCGTGATCACTAAAAGTCATGGATTTCTCAAAAACTTAGATTAGTCATGCCAGACTAATCTTATCTCCTTTTTTATAGCATTACAAACTTGATAGATGAAGGGAATGCTGTGGATGTAGTGTATCTTGATTTCAGTAAGGCTTTTGACAAGGTTCCCCATGATATTCTTGCAAAAGAGTTAGTAACCTATGGGCTAGACAATGCAAATATTAGGTGGATTTGTAATTGGTTGGCTGACTGAACCCAAAGGGTAGTCACCAATGGCTCTTCTTCATCCTGGAGAGAAGTGACTAGTGGGGTGCCACAGGGTTCTGTCTTGGGCCCAGTGCTATTCAACATCTTTATCAGTGACTTGGATAAGGGAATAGAGGGCATGCTTATCAAGTTTGCAGATTACATCAGATTAGGAGGGGTAGCTAATACTCCAAAGGACAGGATCAGAATCCACAATGAACTGAACAGGTTAGAAAGCTGAGTCAAAACTAACAAAATGAATTTCAACAGGGAGAAATGTAGGATACTACACTTGACACAAATACACAAGGAATACCTGGTGGCTATCCTGCATGTAAAAAATACTGCAAATAACATCATACGTTGTCATAACCAATTTATACACAACTAAATGTATTGAATCCCATTCAACTGTATCTAACTACTCACTTCATATGAAGATTTCCAATTTAATTGTGATACACAGCTATTGATGGAGTTCCGTTTCCTTTGATTAAACCATGCTGTGTTGAAAAGCCTCATGCTGTGTGCCATGTTAAAGTTGGTCTGCAGGGTGGCATGCTCTACTCAGTAATGGCATACAAGCTGAATGTTTAACCTGGAGTGGGATTAGTCCAGCAAGAGGACGAAGAAAGAAGAAGACCATTAGGGGAAGCTACGAATGGTGAAGGACATACCTATAGCGGTTGGATTAGACCCAAAGAAGAGGGTTGAAGAAAAGGAAAAAGGAAAAAGACAGAGGGTGAGACAGGTGAGGCATTTGGAATGGAGGAAAGAAGTGGGGAGGAGAGAGTGCCAAAAATAAAAGGACAAATATTAAGAGAACGTTAATAGAAGCGAAAATAAAACCTTTAGACTTAAGTAAAATGGCGGGATTAGACCCAAAGAAGAGGGTTGAAAAAAGAAGAAAATAGAAAAAGACAGCGGGGCAAGACGGGAGAGACGGCTGAGATGGCGGAGAGAAAGCGCCAACAGTAATGGGGTGGAGAGATGCTAAGTCTAAAGGGAAAGGGGGGAGAAAAATGTGGGCATAAAATAAGTCAAATATAGGGGTTTGGGGGGCTATTGTGGAACAAGGACAGCATTTCCAAGGACATGACCAGAATTTAAAGGGTCAGTAAAAGAAACACTTGAAATATTAAAAAGAAAATTTGCCCAACAGCGGCACCTTCTGACAGAAACAGGAAACAGTAATATATAAGGTATAGGGGAAAGTTGATGGCGACAGTGAGGACCTAGAAGAAACTTTAAGTAACTAAGGGACTTATAACTAATTGTTTATTGGGTCAATAATTTAAATATTGGTGTTTAGCCATATATATATATATATATATATATACATATAATATATACAATATATAAATACAATATACAAATACAATATACAAATATATATATATATATATATATATACACACACACACACACACACATATACATATAAGTATAGATTTAAAAAATTCTCTTTCCTCTGGAGATTAATAGAGGATAATTTCTTGGGAGTTAATAATTAACTAATTAGTGGTTTAATTAGTGGATGGAAAAATAAGCTGGTACAATTTATTTTGTGTCATAAAGGGTAACCAGCATTGACATTGACTTTGACTTTGAATTACTTAATTTAATTGACGATTATTCAATTTAGTTAATTAACCTTTTGGAATTTGTAAATTACGTTAACAATTCTGTGTATCTTATAAAGGGCATGTGGAGAAAAAGATTAACTATAAACATTAAGGTGGGGGAAAGGGAAGAAATTAACCAAAATTGAATTTCATTTATCTATCTAATTTAATTCAATTGAAGATTAGGTAATTAAACCAATTCATTTCTCTTTTTGGAATTTATAAATTGTACTAAAAGACTATCTATTTCACAAACATGGCAGCAAGTACGAGGGCAAAAATGAGTGGCAGCCAATCACAAACTCAGACATTAACCTCAAGAAGAGGATCTTTTGAAAACCCTGTGAAACAGATGGATATTGGTCTGCAGATTCTCGAGGAGCTTAAAAGTTTTAAGAAAGAGATCCGGGATGACCTTAAATCTTTTAAGAAAGTGATTAGGAAAGATATTGAAAAAATATATAATAAACTGGATAATTTGAAGACAGAAGTAAATGACATTAGAACAAAAATGGAAACTATAAGAGAAAGGATGGAAAAGCTAGAAAAACAAATGGGAGCAACTTCAAAAGAACAAGAGAAAGAAAAAAATGCTATCTTACTGCAAGAAACAAGATACAGAGATAAATGTATTAAGTTGAGAGGGATCCCAGAGACAACGAGGGAAGATCTGTGGGAGAAAGTAATCCCGAATTTGGCAGACTTCATTGAGGCAAAACAAGAAGAACTAGAACAGACTGTGGACAAGCTATTCAGGGTCAGTTCACTGATAGCGAGAGAGAAAACACTCCCGAGAGATGTAATCATAGCCTTCATGTGCACAAGGATGAGAGAGAAAATAATTCAAGCCAGTTACTCAGATAAGCTAAGAATTGATGGGAAGGACATTCAAATCTTCAAGGACATCCCGAATGAAGTGTTAAAGAAAAGGCAAGAATATCGACAACTGACTCAAAAACTTAAGAAGATGAATATTACATACAGATGGGAACACGTGGAAGGGATGTCGTTCACATACAATCAGAAAAAGTATAGAAGAAACACGATTGAAAAAATGGAAGAATTTATGGGAAAGTTGGAAAGTGAAGAAAAGAGAAAGGTGGAAGCAAAGTTTTTAAAAAAAGAGAAATGAACGAGAAGAAGAGGTAAAAGACCCAGGAGAGGAAAGCCAAACAGAAGAAAGTTCTAACAGTAAACATGATCATCAGGAGGAAGAAGAACAAGATGAGGGAGGGGAGGAAGAAGGGAAAGATACAGAGGAAGAAGGTGAATCGCAAAGTCAGGGAGAGGACTCAGAAGAAGAGAAATTATAGAGAATACAAACCAGAGAAATTTAAATAGAAAAACAATATGGTTATAAAAATAAGATTGTGGAATGTAAAAGGACTAAATAGCCCTCAAAAGAGAAGTCAGATTTTTCACCTATTAGAAAAACATAATGCAGAAATTAATTGTTTACAAGAAACAAGAATACGAGGAAAAGATAATAGATTATTGAAAAGACCAAAACTTAGACTATGTTTTTCTTCAGGCTCCAATAAAAAGAAAAAAAGGGGTAGTAATCTATGTAAAAAACAGAATTGAAACTACAGAAATTATGAATGATACAGATGGACATTATATTGGACAGGAGCTAAACATGATTAATAGGAAAATAATTTTAATTGCTATCTATGCTCCGATTCAAAGGAAAGACCAATTTTATAGACAATTACATCAAAAACTTGAGGAAATAGAAGAATGAAGTGATAACAATGTGATAATAGTAGGAGATTTCAATGGAGTCCTTAAAGCAAGACAAAATAGAGCTAACCCTTCTGATAAGAAAAGCGGTGGAGAACTTCCCAAAATCTGTAGAAATATAATAGAAGAATACAATTTGGCAGACGTTTGCTCCTCAAAATACAATGGAAAAAAGGGCTTTACCTTCTATTCAGATGTACACAAAACTATGTCTAGAATAGACATGTTTTGGGTCTAATCAGAATTATTAACAAAAATTCAAGAAATGGAAATTGCGGAAAGATTGTTATCAGATCACAGCCCTATAGAAATTAAATTAATGACCTTGGAAAGAGAATACTCATGGAGATTAAAAGAAAATTTGCTGAAAGACGAGAAGTTTGTAAAAAGAGTAAAGGAAGAAATACAAGATTTTTTCAATATAAATGAAGAATCAGAAACATTGCATAGAATGAGGTGGGACGCATTTAAAGCAACAATCAGAGGAGTGTTCCTACAGTGGGGAGCTGAAATTAAGAGAGCTAAAGATGAAAAATACAGAAAGCTAACACAAGAGTTGAGAAAGAAAGAAGAGAACTTAAGGAAATATAAAAAAAAAACAGAAATATTCAGAGAGAAATAAAACTGATTCAAGAGGAATTAAAATCAGACCTGACCAAAACAATTGCCAGTAAGCTGAAATGGGTGAAGCAAAGACATTTCGAAAACGCCAACAAAGCTGGCAAGTGGTTGGCACATCGGCTGAATAAAGAGAAGGAGAAAAAACTAATAACAGAAATAAAAATTGGGAACATGAAGTATAATACTCAAAAAGAAATTTAAAAAACCTTTGTTGAATATTATAAAGTATCGTACGCAAAACTGGAAAAGACTAAAGATATGGAAAATCTAATAGACAAATATATAGAAGAACATATAAGCAGGAAAATATCAGATGAAGCAAAAATGGAACTAACGCGACCCATAAGTACAGATGAAATACTACAAGCTATATCCCAAATGAAGACTGGAAAATCTCCAGGGCAAGATGGGTTTGATATTGAATTTTACAAAAAATTCCACGAAGAATTGTTACAACCACTCCAACAAGTCATGAACCGTATCCCAATAGAAGGAATCCCGAACTCCTGACTAACTGCAAACATTGTTCTGATACCAAAAGAAGGTAAAGATAAATCAAGTCCAGCAAATTATCGACCTATATCACTCCTTAACACGGATTATAAAATTTACACAACAGTACTGGCAAACAGACTAAACGGAATAATAAAAGAAATAGTACATGAGGACCAATCGGGCTTTATAAAAGGGAGGCATATGTCGGAAAATATAAGAATAATGGTCGATGCCATAGAATATTATGAAAGAATTAATAACAAGAAAGTGGCCTTAATCTTTATTGATGCAGAGAAGGCCTTTGACAATATAAATTGGACATTTATTATAAAAACATTGGAGAAATTAGAACTCAGAGAGACAAATGTCGAAGGCATAAAAGCAACATATGAAACACAAAAGGCACAGCTAATAATAAATGGAGAGAAAACAGAGACTTTTAACATATACAAAAGAACACGGTAGGGGTGTCCCTTGTCACCATTACTTTTCATATTGGTTTTGGAATGTTTGAATAACAAATTAAGGTGCGACAAACAAATACCAGGTCTCAAGATAAAAGGTCAAGAGTATAAAGTAAAAGCATTTGCGGACAATTTGGCAATAATATTAGAAAATCCTACAGAAAATATTTCTTATCGGCTAGAACAAATCAAAAACTTCGGGGACCTTGTGGGATTTAAATTGAATAAAGATAAGACAGCAATAATAACAAAGAATTTAACTGCGAAAGAGGATGAACAACTGAAAGAAAAATCTGGTTGTAAAATTGAAAAAAAAGTAAAGTATTTGGGAATTTGGATAAGTAAAAGGAATATAGATCTTTAGGAAAATAACTATAAAAAATTATGGTCCAAAATTAAATCTGACCTGGAGCGATGGAATAAATTAGACTTATCTTTATTTGGCGGAATAAATACAATCAAAATGAACATACTACCAAAATGTATATTTTTATTTCAAAACTTGCCCATACTTCAAAACAAAAAAATTCTGCAACAATGGACATATGAATTGAATAAATTTATCTGGAGAAGGAGGAAAGCAAGGATAAAGTGGACAACATTAATAGCGGACAAAGACATCGGAGGAGCTTCACTGCCTAATTTAATGTTGTACTATGCCGCTAGTGGACTCAACTGGTTAATGGCATGGATCAAATTGAATAATGATAGATTATTAACATTGGAAGGACATGCACTACAGTATGGCTGGCACACTTATTTATGCTATGAGAAATCCCAAGTTAATAAAGATTTTGAAAATCATACAATTAGGAAAGAGTTAATTAGAATTTGGTGTAAGATTCAGAAGCAGTTCTATTTTAAACTCCCAACATGGCTCTCCCCACACGAGGCTTTTTTGGGGAGATGGGAGAGTACATGGGATTGGCTAAGACTTAATTGATTATACGGCATAGAAAAAAGGAGAAGGAATGAAATTGTTAACGCAGGAAATTTTTGAAGAAAGAGGTGCCAAAATGAACTGGTTTAAATATCTGCAAATAGAAAAAAAGATTTCAAAGTGATAAACTAAAATATGATTTTGAAATATTAGAAACAAAACTGGACAAGGTAATATGGAATAATGAGAGTAAAAAAAAATCACAATTCTATAAATTGCTGCTAGAAAGAGAACTAGAAGGGGAAAGGATTACAGATGCAATGACTAAGTGGGCTCAAGACATAAGAAAGACAATAACTGTGGAAGAGTGGGAGGAAGCGTGGAGAAATACTAACACTTTTACAGCATGTTTAGCACTGAAAGAAAATCACTTTAAAATTTCCAACAGATGGTATTTGACACCAGCAAGAATAAGTAAGATGTGCA
Organism: Gambelia wislizenii; assembly: GCA_030847615.1. Lineage (NCBI taxonomy): Eukaryota > Metazoa > Chordata > Lepidosauria > Squamata > Crotaphytidae > Gambelia > Gambelia wislizenii. The sequence goes on along the minus strand of JAUMIR010000001.1, from coordinate 333,655,010 downwards.
AAGCAACAAATAATAAATGTTGGCGTTGTAATAAAGAAGTAGGTACTATGTACCACATGTGGTGGGGGTGTACTAAAATTCAAAGATTCTGGATAAAAATCCACAAGACAATTCAAAAAATCTAGAACACTCAATTTATTATGAGCCCAAAATTATACCTGTTAAACGTGATTTCTGACCTGGGAAAAAAATGTAAACAACATCATCGGAGAACACTACTTTATGCAGTAACATCAGCAAGACTGATGATAGCGGCAAACTGGAAAAAATAAGGAAATACCTTTGATTGATGACTGGTTAATAAAGCTAAGAGAGATGCAAGAAAATGATAATCTAACGTATATTCTAAATAAAGCAAACACAGCAAAAATGGAGGCGGAGTGGTCCCCGATTTGGGAATACTGGAAAAAAAGATGGAATATAAAGACGAATTGAAAATGGAAAATGGAAAATAAGGACAGTGTATTAAAAGAAGAGAAGGAAAATAATTAAGATAAATATAGTCAGGAAGATGGCAATGAACAATAAGCATAAGCTACAAGCTAAACAGAAAAAACTCTAGATAAACTGGTGTAAAGAACAGATGATGAGGGAAAGGGAAAATATAAATACATGAAATTAAATAACAAGGTAGGGAGTAGAAATGGAAGAGGAAAATTTGAAATATCTCAGACAGATGGTGGATTGAAGGAAGTTGTAGGTTGGGTGAAGGGATGTGAGAAGGGTAAGACAAGACAGAAAGAAAGGAGAAGGTATGTGTGAGGGTATGAAGAAGTGTGAAGAAATGGAAGGTAATCAGAGGTGAGGGTGGGAGAAGAAGTAGAAGAAAGAAAGAAAGAAGTGGGAAGAAGGGTGAATGGAAGGAAGGGACACGGCGGTGGGGGGATTGTGATGGGTGGAGGGTGGAGGGGAGCAAGGGAACTAATTGTAAAGAAACAAAATGGTGAATGTAATAATTTGTATGTAATATTGCAGACTAAGACCTGCAGCGGGGGGGGGGGACCATGTTGCATATTGCTTTTCAGCGAAGAAAGGAATTACATCCAACTGAAGGGCCTTTGGGGTACTTTATGAAAATATACTTACAATATCTGGGACTCTTCATTGTAACCAATGTGATGTTTATTTATAGGGTTTAAATTATATACTATACTATTAGCAATATTGCACTTTTGTAAGTAACATAAACACGCTCAGTCACTTGGTTAAATATATATATTTATTGTCAATTTATAAATATATAAATATATTTATATATTTATTGTCAATTATTTACAGTATTTATTACATGCAGAATAGCCACCAGGTATTCCTTGTGTATTTGTAGCTTGTTTGCTAGTGAAACCCTTCTGAGTATCTGTTTTACGGATACTACACTTGGGCAGTAAAAATGAAACGCACAGATATAGGATGGGTGACACCTGGCTTGAGGGCAGTACATGCGAAAGGAATCTAGGAGTCTTAATGGACCATAAACTGCACATGAGTCAGTAGTGTGATGAAGCAGCTTAAAAAGCCAATGCAATTCTAGGCTGCATTAATAGGAGTATAGTGTCTAGATCAAGAGAAGTAATAGTGCTTCTCTATTCTGCTTTGGTCAGACCTCACCTGGAATACTGTGTCCAGTTCAGGGCACCACAGTTCAGGAAGGATATTGAGAAGCTGAAACATGTCCAGAGGAGGGCGACCAGGATGGTTGGAGGTCTAGAAGCCATGCCCTATGAGGAGCGACTTAGGGAGCTGGGCATGTTTAGTCTGGAGAAGAGAAGGTTGAGAGGTGACATGATAGCCATGTTTAAATATTTGAAGGGATGTCATACTGAGGATGGAGCAAGCTTATTTTCTGCTGCTCCAGATACTAGGACATGGAGAAATGGGTTCAAACCACAGGAAAAACAATTCCACCTAAACATTAGGAAGAACTTCCTGACAGTAAGAGCTGTTCGGAAGTGGAATACACTGCCTCAGAGTGTGGTGGAGTCGCCTTCTTTGGAGGTTTTAAGCAGAGGCTGGATGGCCATCTGTCGGGAATGATTTGATTGTGTATTCCTTGCATGGCAGGGGGTTGGACTGGATGGCCCTTGTGGTCTTTACCAACTCTATGATTCTATGCCATGGCTGCCTGTCATTCAGACCTAGTCCTACTGTTAGGCAGAGTGGCTCATTTACATCAGGCAGCAAAGACTGGGAGGTGGCAGCAAAGTGTTGAAGGAGAGAGCTGTATGCTCCGAGTAACCTGCCCTGCACCTCCTAAGCTAGCTTGCTGTCTTGCAATGTGGTGATAAATTCTCTCCCATCACTTGTGTTGAAAAACAATCAGTGGCTGCTAATGGCAGAAAGCCCGGAAGTCAGTGCTTACTATCTCCAGTTCTGCTCGTCACCATCAAGCAGCAAGTCATTAAAAAACTCTTGAGATCAGACCCTGAAGAGATGCTGCCAGTCAGAGAAGACCATATTGGGTTCAATGGACAAATAAGCTGACCAGCATCATATATTCCAAGAAAAGCTGTGCCATCCTGTTATGAAGTCTGCAATCCACTGCTCTTTAGAGGGATCCTGACAGTTGGCATAAACTGATGGTTGAATACCAACATAGCAAAAGATATGTGGCTCAGTGATCAATGTGCATGGCTGATGACCCATGGTGTAATTGCAATGCACAATTTCACAGAGGCAACACCTAGAGGTAGTGCACTTCTGCATGCTACTCTGTGTATTCCAGTGCACTACTCTATGCGCAATGGTGCCACATGGGTAACTGAGCTTATGTGGCTGTATACATATATATATATGTGTGTGTGTGTGTAATGATTATTCCTCCCAGAGTAGCATGTGGCCTTGCTTAGGCTAAATGAGGCAAGACACCTAAACCCATTGTACATATCCAAGAGGCAACATACCCACAGTAATATCATTTCTGTTCCCACTACAATGGGACCCAGGCAGTCAACTGGCAGTGTCAGCAGGACCCAGGCAACTGGGCGTGAGGGTGTGGGGAGTTTTTTTAACAGCATATGGTATGCCAGGTCCAGCTAGTAGTCATATAATAACCATATATGAAAAGACAGTAGTCTACTAATTCTGTGCCTGCAGGTTTGATGGCAGAAAGAATGGCCCTAGCTTTGCTTCACTGCTCTTGTTGATAGCACATCTGTGCTACAGTGTGTCAATCTGATAATAAAAAAAAAGATTTTGAGTGCACACACACCTCTGGTCTCTCTGGTCCAGCAGTAAAGTGTTGCCCCTTTAACATATTGTCGGCTTACTTTCCACTGAGCTGGTTGTGTGGGCAGGACAGGACTGAAGCACTTGGCTGAACAGTTTACTGCTGGACTAAACCACCACTGTTTGAGATTATAGGTGTGAAGACACTGGCTCCTCTCACACTACATAATTGTAGCGCTATGATTCCAGTTTAACTGCCATAGCTGCATCCTGTGAAGTCCTGGGGTCTGCAGTTTGGTCAGAGGTACCAGGGGAGCTCCCTGGCTGAGTGCTCTAAAGGGTCCTCCCTAAAGTTTCAGTCCCAGGATTCCATAAAACGATGCCATGGTAGGTAACGTGGAATCATAGCACTATAACTATGTAGTGTGAAAGGGCCCACAGTACTGTTCTAATGTCTATTTAGGGCTAGACAATTGCATCAAAGATGAGTTTATTCTAAAGGGGCTTCACAACCCTCCTGTACAACAATGCATAAGCCTTTCAGTAATAGCACTTTATGTGTCTTTAGGGCAAAGTTCCAAGTTCCATGTTCCATAATACTAGCAGAGTTTATGAAATTATAAATTCTATCATTGGGTGTGTTCAAGTATAGTGTCTAGATCAAGGGAAGTAATTGTGCCACTCTATTCTGCCTTGGTCAGGCCTCACCTGGAATATTGTGTCCAGTTCTGGGCACCACAATTCAAAAAGGAAAAAGGATATTGACAAATTGGAGCGTGTCCAGAGAAGGGCGACTAAAATGGTGAAAGGTCTGGAAACAATGGCTAATGAGGAAAGAGCCGGGTATGTTTAGCCTGGAAAAAAGACATTTAAGGGGCATTATGATAGCCCTGTTTAAGTATTTGAAGGGGTGTCACATTGAGAATGGAGCAAGCTTGTTTTCTGCTGCTCCAGAGACTGGAACACGGAACAATGGGTGCAAGCTCCGGGAACAGAGATTCCACCTCAACATTAGGAGGAACTTTTTGACATTAAGAGCTGCTTGGCAGTGGAACACACTCCCTCGGAGCATGGTGGGATCTCTTTCCTTGGAGGTCTTCAAACAGAGGCTGGATGGCCATCTGTCAGGGCTGCTTTGATTGTGATTTCCTGTGTGGCAGGGGGTTGGACTGGATGGCCCTTGTGGTCTCTTCCAACTCTACAGTTCTATGATTCTATGATTCTATAAGTCCATTATCGACTGAGAGCAACCCCATGAATTTCATAGGCAAGGAATACTCAGAGGTAGTTTTGCCAGTTCCTTCCTCTGAAACATACCTTACAGCACCTGGTGTTTGTTGGCAGTCTCCCATCCAAGTACTAACCAGAACTGATCCTGCTTAATAGCTTCCAAGATTAGATGAGATTTGGTGTCTTTAGGGTATTTAGGCTGTCAATGCAGACACTTTAGTGCATTTGTAGTAACAGTTTCATTTATTAGCCACCAGGTGGTATGCTGGTCCTTCCAATAGTTGAGTACCTGTTGGTAGTGGCAGTGCCAGGTACAGCAGGCACCAAGGATGCTTCTAGCTGAGGCTTTTATGGAGCACTTAGAATCATAGAATTGTAGAGTTGGAAGAGACCACGAGGGCCATCCAGTCCAACTGCTGTCACGCAGGAAATCACGATCAAAGCATCCCCGACAGATGGCCATCCACACTCTGTTTAATGACCTCCAAGGAAGGAGACCCCACCACACTCCGAGGGAGTGTGTTCCACTGCCGAACACGTGTCACTGTCAAAAAGTTGTGGACAGTCACTTGTCCAACTTCGTTCATGGGTGGGTGTCCAGACATGGTCATCTTCCAGTTGTAATCCACCTATGTTTTACCAACACATCTTCCATCTTTTCCCCCTTGATTTTTTGAGATAACTTGGAATTCTCTGCCAGACAGCTGTAATGTTGCAGTTCTGCAGGATGCACAAGAGAATTCTCATCTCAACAGACTATAAATCCAGTGGGCAGCTGCAAAAGGAGGGTGGGACAATTTTTGTTAGACACCCTCCTCCCCTGTGGGCCACTCTGTCATATTTCCAATGCACCCAAAGTAATTCTCAACTGAAGTTTTAAGTTTCTGGCCATCATTCTGATTGATCTGGGGGTCATTTTTTTCATGTTTAGGGGTTTGGAAGAGATTCTAAGGGGTGGGAGAAATAAACTGCTGCATTTTCAGCCATTTGGAGGTTGTTTAGGGTAGTTTTCAAGCTAAAAAAATCACCCCTAAATTGTCAGGAAAAGCTATTTTTAATTAAGGGGGGGAGCTTTGGGGGCTCCCAGGGAAGCCTCAGTGGCATCAAAAGCAGGACTTGGGGCTACATGTATCCTGTGGGCCATACTTTCTCCATGCCTATTCAAATCCCAGGTTTCTGTAGGATGGAACCCTGGCAGTTCAAACAGTATCTAACTGCTGTAATTGTGCACTGTGGATACACCCCAGGGTAGATGTTAAACAGGCCTACAAAAGTGTCAGTGGGATGGTGAAGGAGGGAATGGTTAAGTCAGACCTGGTTTAAAAAAAAGGGGGGGGCCTTCCATTTGGAAGAGTTTTAAGATGAGAGGTGTCATGCTGACTTAATTAGATTGCCATCTTTCCCCAATTTAGTACCTTCTTGGTGTGTTAAGTGATAACCCAATCGCTTCTGGAGAAAACGTGTGTCAAATCAGTGCATTAGGAAGCTACCAAGTTGGCAAAGGCTAGACTAAGCATGAAACAGGTATTGTGTGTGCATGTGCTTTCAAGTCGCCTGCCAACCTCTGGTGGCCCCATGAATTTCATAGGGTTTTCTTAGGCAAGGAATACTCAGAGGCGGCTTTACCAGTTCCTTCCTCTTGGAAGCTAAGCAGGGTCACCCCTGGTTAGTACTTGGATGGGGGCTGCTGAGGAATACCTGGTGTTGTAAGCTATATTTCAGAGGAAAGATGTTGGGTTACTGCAAAACAACAACCACCATGACAGTTCCCACCCAACTTAAGGGGGCAATGAGGATAAAATTAGTTAAGTCTATAAAGTACCTCAAGGTTCCTTGTTTCTACTGCAACAGATTGCCATGAAACCTCAACTTAGAATTTGTCCAAATTATATTGATTGCGCTGTCTCCTGAAGGGAGATGAATGAAAAGGCATGCCCTATCTTATAGGAAACCCATGGAAGGCATCCCCATCTTCACATGCCTTCACCCTGTTGTGGTTGAATGGGAGAAGGATGCTACTATTTAGGTTAGTTTTCTTCCAGAAAGAGTGGTGTGTGTGTGTATGTGTGTGTGTGTGTGTAGAGCATCAGAAGTCTTAAAGTAGAGGTCCCATGAATCCCAGAAGCAGGAAAGTGGGTACAGCTGCTGATATTCTCCCACCAAACGGTGAGGACAAATTATTGTAGAGATAGTCCCAGGGGTTTTATTATGGGGGGGGGGTTGCAAAAAAGAATTTGCCTCCCAAACGTTCTAGCTTTGCAGTAACTTAAAATTTCAGTTAAGAATTTAGAAATACAGTTTAAATCTCCAAAGAAATGGGGCAAGGTAATTTACCAAGAGAATCTGCACACAGAAAGTGTAACAGTTCTAGGTGTGAATGATGCTCAGTGTCTCGCTCTCTGCAATGCTACAAATTTGAAGAGTGAAGGAAAAATTCCTTGGGAGGGCAGAATTCTTATCTGAGGGGGCAGTGCCCTCACTTTGTAAACCCCCCGTAGCTAAACCTTAGGATAACCTGTTATTCCAGAGTATCCCTAGTGTACCTCATCGCTCCATAATGGGGATGTGTGTGTGTGTGTGTGTGTGTATGCGTGCGTGTGCATACACACACACATATATATATTGCTGGAATGTTTACTTTGCATGACAGTTGCAGAGAGGAGTTGCAGAGTGGAGAATGAGTAGTCTTTTTTTTTTTATTGGGAAAGAACAGAGACACATACAGACACCCAAGGTGGGTCGAGAGATTTATTGGACTTCTCACCTGTTTGGGAAATGTACATCCAGTGAAGAGACAAACATTTATGATTCCCTCTTGTGCCCTCCCCGCTTCCCCATGGCCCCATAACAGCTGTGCTTCTATGAAATAATCCTTAAATATGTTTATTATTAGGGGGCGAAATGCCCCACCAGACTCACATTTGGTCTCACGTTGCTGAAATCTACCCACCAGGACTATATTCCTGAGTGCCCTGCCAAGTGCAGGTAAATAAATAAATGCAATGTGATGGGGGAGGGAGATACTCTGCAAACATTGCCCCCACCCTGCACCCACCCCCATGATCAAACATTGGGATTGTGCAGGAGACCTCGTGAGCAATGCTGATAGCAATGGCTAGTTGTGGTTACCAGTTGGGCTGTCCTGAGGACTGAACTGGGGAATAAATGCTCTGGTGTCAGGTTGAGAAGGGGGCAGGGCAGGAAGTGAAGGAACAACTCCTGTTTCTGCCTGGTGGGAAGTGCTCTGGGATCTAGGCATCATGTCCTCAAGAAAAGGCCTGACACAAGTGCATCTCTGGCCCAGCTAAGCATTGCTTCGCATGTGAATATTTTCAACCTGGATATTACTTTCATGTAGGAACACGCTGTGTACATCTCAAAAGATATCCACCCTGGATAAAATATAGTAGACTGTCCATCCACCAAAAACTCTGTTAGCCATTTTTGACAGTCTGAGAACGAGAGAACAACAGCAAATTTCTTTTCCAGTTTACAAGATTGGACTGCCTGAATATCTAGAAGAAATGTTTGTTCACCACAGGCAATCAACTGCATGGCTATTTATAAGCCTGATCTACACTAATGGGTGGAGTAAAGACACAGGTAGATTCTTCTTCATGCACACAAAGCACAAAGACACCATTTTCCAATGCAGCAAGTAGATCTGGCAGTGCTCCAGAAATATAAGTGAGGACATAGTGACGTAATTGCCTTCTTTTTCTATACAGAAGTTGTATCCTTGAAGGAATCTTTTAAAAAATGATTCTAAGGATGGCATTATTTTGACAATGGTATCTTCCCAATCTCATATTTACCCATTAATGTTAATCCTGAAGTGTGGGATGGAAGAAAGTGTAGGGGTGAAATGGAGTGGGTATTTCCATTCTGAGACTGTAGATGAACTATAGGAATTGTCACCCTAAAATGTCACGTTATTTATAAGAATATCCATGATAGCTCTAGCGGAGTATGTGGTGGGCCTTTCATTTCCTCACGTAAGCACAGAAGTCAGAACTATGCTGTTAGAGCAGAGACCATTCTGCTGCTTTGGTGTTGTGGGCAGTGCTTGAAAAAAATATTCTTTTTTAATGTAACAACTCTCAGAATTCCCCATTGGGGAACTATTGGAAACTGGGAGTTATAGTCCAAAAAAGTAACACTTCCAACCTCTAGCTCTGAGCACTGAAAAAGAGAAGCCAGTAGGACGTCCACCACTGCTGCGTGTTCAAGAAGCAAAGGGCAGCTTTAGAAAAGAAAAAAAGACCCATTCTCCCCTGTCTCTCTCCTTTCCAATTCAGTTTGCTCAACCACAAACAGGGGAGTCCCAGTTTTGTGCCTGTGGGTGATTCCCCCCCTCTGCTAAAACCACTTAACATGGGTGAGTTCTTGCTAGTTAAATGATATTATTAACCATCAGAACTCAGAAATATTACTTTTTTGGTCTACAGTAGCCATCCTGGCCTGGGGGAATTGTAGTCCAAAAGAATAACTTTCCAAGTTCTGTTAACCACCCACTGGTGAACATAGTCAAGAAGAGGCACGTTCACACTGCACAATTATAGTGCTATATTCCATTGTAACTGCCATGGGATCCTGTCACATGTTGTTTGGTGATTGCTAGAGCTCACTGGCTGAGAACTCAAAATTCCTTCCTTCCGTTCTAAACTCCAAATCTAGGGATTCCATAGGATGTTGCCATGGCCGTTAAAGTGGACTATAGCACTATAATAGGGTAGTGTGAATGGCCACATTGGTAAAATTGCGGGAAGAGGAGGTCATTTCCCCTTTCCATGTGTTACTTAGTCTTTTTCAGTGCATGTGTGTAAGTGGAGCTAGAATTTTAATCTGTTATTGTTACTGTTAGAGACTGAAGTACTCCAAGCCAAGTCCGGTAATCTAGATAAGATGATACAACCCTCACTTCCTACTGCCTGCTGTCTCCTCAGAATTGGTGCCTTCCTGTTTCCTAGGATGGTTGGTACACTCCCTATTGCCTCTCAGACCCCAGTTGATTGGCCACTGGTAAGAAGGACATCCCACTCTTATCACCAACAATGGAGACAGCCTACCAGGGTCTACCTTCCTGCTACTTTGCATTCCACAGTCCTATTGGCCATTTTGAGAGAGCAGAGCCCCTAAAGGAAGCACTTTCCTGGGCTGATACCCAGAGAATGGCCCATTGAGGCATCATACTAATCTCTTCTCAGGAGCTTCCTTGCAGATGTTTTCTGCATGCCCTCCTTTCTCCACTCTGCCTGGGATGAGGCAGGATTTCCTGCCCTCTGGACTTCATGACCACCACTCCCTACGTCCATTCACCTGGCTAACTTTCCTCCCCCAGCCCCACTTTGCACCAGAGGCTCTTGAACTAAAATAGCAGCATGGGGCCCTGTTGCTGGGCTTCCCCTTCTCTAGCCAAAAGAAATAATTAAAAAGGCGCTCTCAGATTCAAAGAAGGAGTCACCAAAACCTCCTCGCAGCCCTTGCACTGGAGAAGGTTATCAGGAGCGGACAGCCCCACCTTTTCCCCACAGCCAGCTGATTCTGGTTCCCACACAGTCCCTCCCTGGAACCACAGGAGGGTAATCTCATTCCTCCCTCTTCTGGGAGGTGTGGGGGACATCTGGTGTGTCAGCTCAGCTTTCGAACTGTGCTGCAGCCAATGGGTGGAAGCTGTCTGATGCAAGGAGCATTCGGCCCAGGCGATAGAGCAGCATAGAGTACCAATGCACACCTTCCAGTTGGGTCCGCTCGCCCCCAGCCAGGCTGTGATAGAGTCTAAGAGGCCAAAAGGCCAGCTGGGCCAGGTGCTGCTCCTGTACCATGGCAAAACAGGAGGCCACCACTTCGTCCACCACCAGAGTCCCATGGAGGGTGAGGGGAGCATAGGCCCCAATGTCCATCTGCACAGAAACAGCTGCTACCCTGGCTGCCCGGACCTTGTCCCCCTCTGTTACCAGCACATAGTGTCCTGGCTGCACAAGGCTGGCAAAAACAGCCCTGGTGGGTACTGTAGCATTCTCCCCCACAAAAAGGAGGTGTGCGGCAGTGAGGGCAAGGCGGCGCGGGGGATCCTCTGTCTCAATGACGTGGAAAGCAGTGTGTGCCGATGGCGCCTTGTCCAGAAAGGTGAGGAATTCACTGTATGTGGGGCGGCCTTGCTCGTCTATGGCTTGGACCTTCTGCCCAGGCCTCAGTGCCCACACTGGAATCTTGGTCCCACTTTCTAGCGTCGCCAGTGCCCGGGCTGGGAAACAGCCTCCTGTCTTTGCTGCTGCTGAATGCTCTAGACAAAAAGAGAAAAAGAGAGAGAGAGAAATAGAGAGAACAGCCTAGTTACTAGAAGGAGAAAGAATCAAATCGAGGCACAAAGAATTGAGTAAGAATACAGCCTGGTATCAAGATTTCATGTGTGGAGAGAAAGGAGGCAACAGTGTTCATAAGGATTTTTTTTGACAGGAACAGAGATGCCTCTTTTCTGGAAGCTTGTGCTAAGAGAAGGCAATCAAAATAGGATGTGTTTATTCATTTGGCTCTGAGGCCACACACACACCATTCTCCTCATACTCAACAAATACATCAGATTCCCCCCCTCCTTTCTCCTTGTGTCTTGTAATGAAAGTATCTCCAATTCACAATCACCTGTGCCCAGCTTTACGAAGGAGAAAGAGCAGATTCCCCCCTGCTAAACTCCTCATTTGCAAGGAGGGCGTCCCTTTCCATGGGGAAACAGCATACAGCCCATGCTCATTTGTGGATCTGGCATGCTACCAGGTTAAGAGATCTCTCTGAAAGTCATCCAGCATCAGCTGCTGCTCCACTTGTTCTACTTCAGTTTGATCAAATCAAATGTGCCAAGAGATGCTGGCACACAGAGAGCAATGGAAGTTGGCCTGGCAAAGCAGCTAAGAGAGTAAGCTGATGAGTCCCTCATTCAAATCAAACCTCACCTACAAATTTAGGCACAATACTGGCCTACTTTATATGCTTTGTGGGGATTTTAGAGATAACAAAAGGAAAACTATTTGAAATGCTGTAACTATCTGCTAAGTATTCTGATCATCAGAGGACCTACAAAAGGGCAAAGTTTACTATCCTGCTTCATATCTTCATTGGGCATGGCCATGAATACACATGAGCCAAGGGAACAGGGGTGCCTTTTGATTGTAGCAATCCATATGCCATGTTTGAAGCTGCAAGGTCATGACTCCAGGACTCGGTCTATCTTGGCACATGGATGCTACAATCAAGAGTGACATAGAACACACATGGATCAGCTGTCCAGGGACATCCCATCTTTATGTCAAGTCCAATCTATGAAAATACAAATGTTAAAAAATTAACTCATTAATGTGAAGTTGAAGGCTTTCACAGCTGGCATCCATAGGTTTTCCTTGTGTTTTTTTCCGGGCTGTGAGGCCGTGTTCTGGAAGAGTTTCTGATGTTTTGCCTGCATCTGTGGTTGGCATCTACAGAGAATGGTTGGGTAGGAGTGTGTCTATACTGTGAACCCCTGCTGGGGAGGATATGTAAATTTGTGTATTTGAATGGCTAGTTTCTGGGTGGAGATATGCAAGGAGGATTAATGACTGTTTGGCTAATCGTTGGTTAATAGTCCATTATCTGCTGGAAATCCCCCTGTCCTTGGGTGGAGTTCATTTGCAAGTGTTGGGTTTTGATTTTAGTGCTTTTCAGGACTGGCAACCAGATTTTGTTTACTTTTAGGGTTTCTTCTTTCCTGTTGAAGTTGTCCAGGTGTTTGTGGATTTCAATAGCTTCTCTGTACATTCTAACATGATAGTTGTTGCCCTGGTCTAGAATTTCTGTGTTTTCAAATAGCATTTTGTGTCCAGGTTGGTTTATAACATGTTCTGTTACTGTTGATTTTTCTGGCTGGCCCAGTCTGCATTGTCTCTCATGTTCCTTGATCCGTGTTTGCACACTGCGTTTAGTGGTCCCTATGTAAACTTGTCCACAGCTGCATGGTATGCGGTAAACTCCTGCAGATGTGAGAAGTCTCTTCTGTCCTTCGCCGAGCGTAGCATTTCTTGGATTTTCTTGGTTGGTCTATACATTCTTTGAAGGTTATGTTTCCTCATCAGTTTGCCTATTCTGTCTGTGACTCCTTTGATGTATGGTAAAAATACCTTCCCTTTGGGTGGCTGTTTTTCTTCATTCCTGTGTTTTTTTCTGGGTCTGGCTGCTCTTGTGATGTTTGATCTGGAGTAACCATTAGCCTATAGGGGTCAGTTTAGGTGCTTCAGTTCGTCCTCCAGGTAGTGAGGTTCACAGATCCTTTTTGCACAGTCTACCAATGTTTTTATTGTGCTTCTTTTTTGTCCTGGGTGATAAGCACTAAAATCAAAACCCAACAGTTGCAAATGAACTCCACCAAGGAACAGGGGGATTTCCAGCAGATAATGGACCATTAACCAACCATTAGCCAAACAGTCACTAAACCTCCTTGCATATCTCCACCCAGAAACTAGCCATTCAAATACACAAATTTACATATCCTCCTCAACAGGGGTTCACCGTATATAAAAAACCCACACACTCTACCCAACCATTGTCTGAAGATGCCAGCCACAGATGCAGGCAAAACATCAGAAAGAAACTCTTCCAGAACATGGCCTCACAGTCTGGGGAAAAACCCAAGAAAAACCTATAACTCATTAATGTTAAGATGTTACTATGGTTTTACAAAATTAATTAATGCATTAAATATTTAAATCTTTGAATTTAAGAAAATCATTTACAATTACTAAAAATGTGCCAAGCATAAGAAATGAGAGGTGATGAGAAATGCTAATCATTAATGAAAAAATAACATCATTGGCATTTAGTGACATTTAGTTCTTGTTTTAATATGCCCTAATGTTGGTTATAACTTATGTTTGCCCTCTCATAGGTTTTACTTGTAAAGATTTATTCAAAGTAAGTTAACCATAGCCTTTCTTTGAGACTGGGAGAGTGTGATTTGCCCAAAGTCACTCAGTGTGTTTCTGTGGCTGACCAGGGATTTGAACCTGGTCTCTTGGAATTCTAATCCAACATTCAGTTCACTACAGCATGCTAACTCACATGTATTTCATAGAGTCATAGAAGCATAGAGTTGGAAGGGGCCTCATGGGCCATCCAATTCCCAGCTCAATGCAGAATCTCCAGTTAAAGCATCCCCAACAGGTAACTGTCCAACCTCTTTCTGAAGATGTCCAGAGGACAGAGATCCCACCACCTCTCTAGGCAATTGATTTCATTGCCAAACCACTCTTTCTGTTAAGAAGTTCCTTCTAATGTTCAACCAAAATCTGTTCTCCTGTAATTTCAAACCATTAGATCTGGTCCTACCCTCGGGAGCAGCAGAGAACAGGCCTGCTCTGTGGCAGGTCTTGAGGTATTTAATGAGTGCAATCATGTCACCCACCCCTCAGTCTTCTCTTCACCAAGCTGAACATGCTCAGCTCCTTCAACCTCTCCTCATATGTTTTGTTCTCCATACTTCCTTCTCCATACTGTCCTTCTCTGAGCTCACTCCAACTTGTCTATATCCTTCTTAAAATGAGGCATCCAGAACTAAAGGCAGTACTCCAGAAGAGGCCTGCCCAGCACAGAATATAGTGGGATGATTATTTTCCTTGATTTTAATGATTACAATAATTAAATTTGAAATTATTCCTGAAATTTTAATGAATTAATTTGAATTAATTATTTCCATGCTTGGCAGCGGGATTTTATTAATGCATCCCCTGCCAGTGGATACCTTCCAGAGCTTGAGGGTAACCCCTGATGAGACTTTTATTAGGCAACCATCATACCTCAAACATGACATTTTATGGAGGAAACAGATAACATTATCTTCTGCTTATAATCCTCCTGTACTTTTCCACCACTTCTTCCATTTTTAGAGATAATCCATTAAGGAAGAAACACAAATAGCTGCACAGTGCCTTTTGACTGGCAGAAGTAGGAGTCAGCTACCTGAGTACGTCCTGAGGCTGCTTTCATATGGTCTTTCAAAGGCTGCCCAGGAGTTTTGTGATATGTGTGGACAATATTAATGCACAATAGACCACATGAGTGATACCAAAGGTACATTTTAGCCAATTTACTTTTATTTGGAAGTAGATGAATTTAAGTTTCATAATTCCATAGAGCCAGCATGGTGTAGTGGTTTGAGCATTGGACTATGGTTCTAGGCCAGGGTCCAAATCCCTGCTTGGCCATGGAAACCCACTGGATGACCTTGGGCAAGTCACACTCCCTCAGCCTCAGAGGAAAACAAAGGCAAAACCTCCTCTGAGCAAATCTTGCCAAGAAAACCCCATGATAGGGTTACCTTAGGGTCGAAATAAGTCAGAAATGACTTGAAGGCACACAACAAGGCAAAAATACCCTGAGTGTATTCAGGAAGACCTTTTGCTGTGTGATTGTGGTAGACAGCCAGGATAAATCTTGGGTTGGAATTGGAGGAAATGTTGTTTTGCCTAAATAGTTTTTAAATGCTGTATCATCCCAACTCAACTCTCTAGGGTGCCGTTTACACGATGAAAATGTCCCGGGAAGAATTTGTGTCGATCCCTGGTAGTTTACACGTACATCGGGTCGGGTACGTGATTTTCGGAAGGGGGGGCCACCTTTTATCCCTCAACCTGCGGGACTTCCAGTCCTGCGGTTTGTGCCAGTTTTTTAAAAAGTCACTGGAGGATTCGGAAAATTGGAAATGTAAACAGCCTGGGACAAAATATCTTGGTACTAGGGGATGACCGGAAATGGTGACTGGGGGCGGGCTTAGAGATCAGCGACCAGAAAAGGAGGGGTCAGTCACCCATTCAACAGATCCAGCCTCACCAGCCGAAAACAAAGGCATCCCTTCCAGCTGCACGAAGGTTGATGCGTGTGTGTGTGTGTGTGTGCACGCGCGCGCGTGCGCGCATATACTCAATCACCTTTTTAAATGGATTTCTACACTGCAAACTCTTCAGCTTTAACTTCTTCCTCAACTGCATGTTACAAAGAGATCATGGTGGGCAGAGGGTCGCCCATTCATCTCCTGCCTTGATCACCTCCCTGGGTCTGAACGGGCACAGTAAAATATTCCAGCCTCTGAGTGAATGAACACCCTTTAATTCCCCCTCTCTGTGTCTTTCAAAATGCCTGTCTGTTGCTGGCTTGCTGTAAGGGTTAACATTTTAAAGAGGCAAGGGGAAACCCAACCCCCCCACACCTCACTCAGCTTGATCTCCCTGCGTCTGAGCGAAAGATCTCAGTCTGGGTCTTTCAAAATGCCTTTTGCCTCTGCTTAAAGCAAAAGAAATTCCAAGCCTCTACTGGGCTTGATTTCAAAAGGAAAGGACATGGTTTAATTGTTCCTCCATCTGAGGTCTTTCAAAATGCCTTCTGCCTCTGCTTAAAGCGTTAACATTTTAAAGAGGCAAGGGGAATACCAAAGCTCTGCCCCCTCTCTTTCCCCCCCCCCAGCCAGTCAATAGCATCACTCGTGGCGTAGAACTCTAAAGGAAGTGCGTCACCGAGGTTGTGAAAACACGAGTAATCGCATCCTTGATTGACAGCCAAAAAAAAAATAAAAATCCCGGTAAGCTAAACAAGTGTAAACAGCAAAAGCACGGGATATAACAGTGTGGGACCAATAAAGACTTTTGTCATGTAAATATCAATCATGGGATCTTCCAGGATTTCCTAAAGAGTGACAAAAATCGTATAAACAGCGAGGGGTGGATACGGGATCAGAAAATCACGATAAGCCCTGCAACAATTTTTGTCGTGTAACTGTCACCCAGGAATGGGCAAGTTCAGTGTCGTTGTTTTTTAAGGTAGCATGAACCATTTAAAAGGAAGGTGGGGAGATTTACAGAAACTGAAACGGGGGAGAAAAATGAGGGAGATGGGCAGACAGACCTGGTCACACACCGATAGAAAAATAGAAGCTGTTTAATAAAAGGTACTTTTGGCAGGCCAGCTGCCTAGGATACACATTATATCCAGCCACATGAAATCATCCATGAAACTAATGAGATACATTCCCACCCACCCCATCTAACACAGGCTAGGACATCCTGTATGTACTGAGTGCCACTCCCAGTATCATGTTCCACATACCCCCCCCATCTTCTTGAAATTCTGCAGTAATGCCTCCTCCAGAATAGGCTGTAACCAAATGCCTGTCCCCAGCAAAACCTGCCATACACATGCACCCCAAAGTTGGCTCTTGTTCTATCTTTCTCTCTAGCCACCAACCAAGCTGCTGTCAACACCCCCCCCCACAGGCTACTGGTCCTTCCTCCACCAGGTTGTGTTTCTTCGTTTGGCTGTTCACTACCAGGGCAATATTCCAGCCTTTGGGCACTTGGTAATGTTGCAACATCCTTTTAGAAATGTTGAGTATCCAGAAGCAGACAGAGCATCCCAAGAGTATGTGTGTTTTTGTACACAGCATTGGTGCAACCAGCACAAGCTACTTTTCTGCTCCTGCTATTGGAGCTCAGAGGAAGTAGGCTCAACACACAGTCCAGAGAAATCACCAGGAAAGTTCAGAATCCCAGCTTGGCAGGGATCAGTCACAGTACCCAGTGCGAGCATTCAATCATTACTGGATCCACATGAGTTTTGCGGATATATCAAGGTTTTGGGTACCAAAAGTCCAAGGAGGCCAGAAGCGGTTTGCACAATGTCTCTTGGCTACTTGGCTGGTATAACGCTGTCCAGGAGGGTACAAGGCAACCCAGTCCACATTAGTGCCAGAAGGGGGAGGGACTGTGCACTACTCTGTCTGTGCCAACTGCTTTCTCCAGCGCTGTTCACTCCTGGTGTGCCACTGTCAGGGAGATGGCAATTCGGCTGCTAGGCCAGGAACTGTAAGGTCAAGGCTGGGCCAAGGCACCTCCTTCCCATCAGCCAGAGAGACCCTGTGGGTCCGGAAAGGGATGGAACACCAGCTGGTCATGCTAATGGTCAAAGGACAGGAACAAGAGGCCACAGTCAAAGCGTGGTACTCTGGCCAAGAGAGGGAGCCCCATGGCATCTCATCCCAACCAATAACCCAGACTCCTGCGCTCTTGCTATCACTGGGACTACGCTAAACTCAGGGCTGGTTCCACTGGACAGATTCCACATTTCTGGATGAGAATCAGCTCACAGAGGAACATCATCCAGTTGGGAGAATTTGTAGGTTAATGTTTTCTGTAGCTTCTGCAGCTGTTCCTGTTTTCTGATTCAGTGTTGGGAGACACTGAGAAGGAGCCAAGACAAATCATGACTTGCCTGACTCCTAAGACAATCTGCCTTACTGCACTCCAAAGAAAAGCAGCAGGGGAGCCGGAATGTTCTGTTTTCTGTGCTACCTTACCACATAACATCAACATTCTTTTATTCCGGTCCCATGAGGGACCAAGGTAAAACCATGTATTTTTGCTAACCAGAAAAACCCGTTAGCAAAAAGACATGGTTTTACCTTGGTCCCCCATGGGACCAGAACAAAAGAATGCCAGAAGAAGGATGACATCATGCAATAAGGCAATGTGGAATACGGAGCAATCAGCTTTTCTTTGGAGTGTGGTAAGGCCCAATGACTTGCATCCAGTATGGCGCTTTTACAAAAGAAAGAGGGGAGGACAATTTTTGTTCTTTCCTCTTTCCCCTGGATGCAATCTGGCCTGCAGTAAAATGAAAGATCATTTACCAGCAGCCCCACAGTCTCTGAAAATCACACACAATAAGAGAGGACCCAACTACCCCCCTGTGGCACAACTAAGAAAAACTAGCTGACATACTATAGGGATTCTTCCCTTTAATCACAGTCCAGCCACCCTACCTTCCATTGTCTCATTCTTTCTTACTACTGCTCCTCACATACTCTTCTCCTACACACACACACACACACACACACATATATCACAGTCTTGTAATGCACAGTGTGATCTAAATGCTCCACAGGCAGAACTATACTGTGTCTCCCCTCTCCGCCCCCCTCTCTCCATTTAGCTGCTGTAGCCCTCACATCCAGCTAGTCAGTGGCTGGTGTAGAGAGGGAAAGGGATAAGAGAATGTCTGGCTATGTCCCTGCAGTCAAACACAGACTGATGACATCATCCACTGAGATCTGTCAGGATATTTCAGAGGTCTCAATAGATGAAGTAATCATTCAATGTCTGGCTACAGTGATATAGCCAGACACTTCCCCAGTTCCGCACCCACTCTCCAATAGCCACTGATGGACCAAGGGGGGAGTTGCAGCAGCTAAACAGTTTGGGGAGAGCTGGTCATTGCAGAGGCAGAAAGAGAATACCAAACTCCATAACGACCAAAAAAGGCATACACAGATGTATGTTGGATTTACACTTGTGTATATCACTAACAGGCTGCTGGCCGTGTACTCCTCCAGCTCCTATTAATGTCCCTCAACCCCACTTCAAAGTGCAAAGCCTTACCAGATTTAACAGAACAGTGAATGTGAGCCTTAGACTCATAGTAGACCCAGTCGAATCCAGCTTCCACAGCCAAACGCGCCAGCATCCCATACTTGTTACGGTCACGGTCAGATGTGGTGATGTCAACGGCACGGCCCTCATAATGCAGTGATTCCTCTGAGTGATGCCCGTCTTCATCCCAGCCCTCTGTCACCCGCAGCTTGACCCCTGGCCATTGGTTCATGACTGAGATGGCCAGAGAGTTGAGGCGATCCTTGCAGCGCTACAGTGGGTGGGAAGGGACAGAACAGAAAGACGTCAGCATTGTCTACTCCCACATGTAGAAGAGCACCACCAAGGAGCAGTGAGCTCAGATTATTATGATTAACTTTATTTATATCCTGCCTTCATACACACACACAATATACTGGGCCTCAAGGCTGCTTGCAAATTAAAAGAAATACCGGTCAACCCCCATATCCATGGGGGATATGTTCCAACACCCCCCATGGACACCTGAAACCATGGATAATAGGGAACCCTATTATTTTCAATGCGACAAATGGTGGAAGTTGACCATAGAATCTCATTGGAAGACCTAGAAATGCCTAGAGAGAACATATTTTTTTCGGACATGGATAAGTGAAACTGTGGATACAAAGTCCATGGATACAGGGGTCAACCTGTAAGTATAACTTCAGTTAACATTAAAATGTTATTTAACTATCAATAAAATTAAAAACAATTTAAAACATAGTTAAAATAAAATAGCTTAAAAACTATACAATTAAAAGCAGTGCAGCCTGATTAATAGCCCTCTCTTTAAAAACATTCCATTCTCAAAAGCCTGACAGAATAAAGTCAGCAGGCAGCAAGCCAACCTAAGACCCCTAGGGAGGGAGTTCAAAGACCTGGGGCAGACACTAAAAAGGCCCTGTCTTACTTTCCAACCAGACATGCCTATGAGGGTGGTGGGACTGAGAGATGGGTCTCTCATGAAGATCTTAAGGCCTGGGTGGGCTCATAAAAGAAGGTAT
Organism: Gambelia wislizenii; assembly: GCA_030847615.1. NCBI lineage: Eukaryota > Metazoa > Chordata > Lepidosauria > Squamata > Crotaphytidae > Gambelia > Gambelia wislizenii. Next base: position 333,635,152 of record JAUMIR010000001.1, on the reverse strand, counting down.
GGTCTGTCCGAGAGCCTAGGTTAAGCAGAGCTCAGAAAAGTCACATTTGTGGACCACAACTCCCACTGGCTCTGTTGTCTGGTAGGTGTTGGGAGTTATAGTCCAAGCAGGGCACTTTTCCAAGATCTCCAAGTAGGCCTTTTATCACTATAGGCACTGCGTAGTCACAGCCCCATCCATGGCCAGCCCAAGACATTTTCCTACCTGAGGCAAAACACACCATTCCCATGTTACAAGCAGAAATCAACCAGACTTGCAGATAAATCTTTATTTTAACAGTGGCAATAGGAACAGTATCCTTCACAACACCTGAAGACAAGAAGTTTATTCATGGGATTCAGTGCAAACTGCTGGATATAAAATATACAATTCTGTCTTCCAGCATCTCACAACTGTCCCTGCTATGCCACACTATCTCCTATCTGAGGCAGCTGCTATATTCTGCTTAATGGTAAGGCCGGCCGTATAGCTATTTGACAAATATACATGCCACTAAATGATGTGATGTGATGTAATTCTGAAGCAATAGAATGGACTATACTCTTTTAGTCCTCATGAGTATACTCATGAGTATTCTCCATGTTTGTTTTTACAAAGATCATCCTTGCAAGTAGAAAGCTTCCATATCAGGAAGAAATGGCTGTAGCCTAGCCTGATCCTTATGTTAATTTCCTGTTCTCAAGGATTTAAAAAAAACCACCCACAATCGAGTAATCAAGAGTGTTTTGCCTTCCACAGTCTTCTGAAGTCATGCCATCCATTCTGCTACCTCAGGACTCCTCCATGTCATTCTGCTCAATGTATAGCCTGACCAGGCTTGCCTCACAAGGAGAACATTTGCAGTTGAGAAATAACTGAAAACTCAGATAGAATCATAGAATCATGCAGTTGGAAGAGACCTCAAGTCCAACCAGTCCAACCCCCTGCCATAATACACAATCAAATGTTCTTTACCAGATTTAACAGAAGCCAAGAGACACATAGCTTTCCTCTTTAAAAATCTAAGCTTCATTCCTGTGCTGCCAAGGGCCTCTTGGCCCAGTTGGCAGCTGTGCTCTCTATTCCCAAATGCTTGACTCAGCTTCTCATCTCAAGCACCAACGGCAGACCATCTTGCTAGACTCCATCCCCAATTATGGTGGGACAGGCTTTGTTTTCCCAAAGCTTGGGAAAGTTGTTGTTTTGTCATTTGTTTGTTTTGTTTGTTGTATTACAACAGTCAGAGCTGCACCATCAGCATGGCCATGGGGAATTCTGGGACCAGTAGTGTGAAAAGGTAAGATTTCCATGTTCCATGCATTTTCTCTTTTTCAAACCATGCCCTCTGGAGGACTACAGTATACATTAAAGAAAAATATCCAAATTTCTACATGGAAGATGTCTCAAGAATTTCTCACTCTACACAGGACACTAAATACATGACACAACAGGAAAATCCATACAGTCCAAATGTTTAAGACAGCAGAAAGTCAGTCTATACTATGAAGTCCTATAAATTCTTCCCTGGAACACTCCACTTCTTGGTCATTCTCAATCAGATTAAAATTTGCATTTCAATATATACTTTTACATTTTGAATCGCAGAGTCACATTTCTAAATTTACAGAGGGGGCAACTATGCTAGTCTGTTGTAATCTGTGGCATCTTCAAGACTAACAAATTTATTCTGGCATAAGATTTCATAGTTCACTCTGTCGGATACATAATGCATAAATTGGTAAACATATACTGTACACAAGACATGGGACTTTATCACACTATACTGTTATACCAATATTATTCCACTTTAACTGCTCTGGCTGCCTCCTGTGGAATTCTGGGGTTTGTAGTTTAATGAGGCCTAAGAGCTCTCTGGCTGAGAATTCTAAATGCCCCTCCCTAAACGGCAAATTCCAGGATTCCCCAGGAAGCAGCCACAGCAGTTAAAGTGGAATAATAGCATTATAACATTGTAGTGTGATATGTAGTGGTTAGGGGTAGGAAAATAGAGGAATAATGATTCTGTCAAGAGGATATGGCATGCAAAAGGCGCAGACTTTACATAATAGCAGAATAGTTACAGTGGCAATTAGACAGTGTTTAGGATAACACTAATCTCCTGGCAATGGAAACTATTTAACACATTTCATGTGGTTATAAATCCTAAATCCTAATTCAAGCCAAAAATGATAAGAACTGAATTTCCTGGTGAAATGATACTCAGCGGTTTCACCAGTGGTTCAGCTAACTAATTTCAGATCCTAGACTTAATCACCTCTTATTGGGTTCGGAGAGGGGGCATTAGGCTGTCATGTGTACTACTATTGTGGAGTACACAACTAACATTTCTATGTTTTCCCCTCTCATACCACCATTCTATCCTTTACTGCTTTTGCATTCCTGAGAGGTCATTAGAGCAACACAGGGTACATCTATGCTGCACTGTTATAGCACTCTGACCCCATTTTAACTGCCATGGCACCATCCTGTGGAATCCTGGGATTTGTATTTTGGTGAGGTACTTAGAATGATCTGCCAGATAGCACTAGTGCTGTAGTTCAAAGGAATCTATGTACTTCCCTAAACTGCAAACCCCAGCATTCCATAAGATGGAGTCATGGCAATTAAAGTGGGATCACACACATACAACTGTGCAGTGTGGATTCTCCCATAGATGCACACAATTATTTGCCAGCCCTGACTTTTCACATGTGTGTGCGTGTGTGCATGTGTGTGTGTGTTTGAACATGTGAAATTACACATTTTGAATTCATTTAAATCACAGCACCATCAATACCGCAGGAATAAATGGAGCAAATTCTGCCCTTAAAAGCATTCTATAAAGTAATGTTAAATGAAATAAAGGATTAAATGTGCTTCTTCTGCTCTGATGCTCGAGGTACTGCGGGGGGAAATAAGCACTGTTTTGTTAAACAAAAGCATATATATTTAAAGTAAATGAAATGAAATGAACATCTATAACCATATACATGCCTAACTGGTCAGACGTGTTTCAAAAATAAAAAAAAACTGAAATGATGCTAACTGAGCACCCTCCAGATGTGTTGTACTACAACTTCTATCATCCCTAGAGAGCATAGCTAAAATCCTATTCAGCTGGCAATGATGGTAGCTGTCCCCCAGACTGGCAGAAGCTAGATTAGACATGGCAGAAAGAGGTGGATTAAAGCTATGAGACACTAGGGAGATTTTCAGGCAACACTGTTATAGTGTTACTATTCCACTTTATTTGCTATGGCTGCCTCCTCTTGAATCCTGGGATTTGCAGTTTAGGGAGGGGCATTTACAAATCTCAGCCAGAGAGCTCTTAGGCCTCACTAAACTACAAACCCCAGAATTCCACAGGAGGAAGCCAGAGCAATTAAAGTGGAATAGTAACACTATAACAGTGTAGTCTGAAAATCTCCTACGAGGTCTAAGGATAGATTTCATTGAGATCATAGACAGCAATGGCAGATGTGTACAAGATGGTTCTGCGAAGTAGCATGTAACACCTCTGATACCTTCAAGTGTGGCCCCCATCACACCCAAAGTAACCAGCAAGCCCATAGCTAAATCCTTTTCCTGTAAAATGGGGGAAATGAAAAAAATCAGCCCATGGAGAGCTGGGCAGGGAAGGACTGTCCATACACTAAGGACAGAGCAGGCACCTGTGACCCTCAAAATATTGCTGGCCAGTACAACTGCCATCAGCCCTAGAAACATAGATAATGGTAAAACAACAACAACAACATGGGAGTTGCAGTCCAACAATATCTGGAGAGCCACATGGTTCCCCACACTTACATTAGAAGAATGCTATGTGTGGAAACTCATGATCATGTTCTGGACAAAGTTGTTATGGCAAATGCTGTGCTCTAAGACATCCCATTCAGACTCTCCTTAAACTACCAGATTTGTTGTGGTTCCAGCCTACAGTGTATCTTTCTTCTGTGGATGTCCTGGCCCAGCCTCTCCATAGTCACACCAAGTGGACATGTAGATTGAGGGGTGCTGGGCACTGAAGTCCAAAAAAAAAATAATAATAACATTTCCAAGTTCAGATGACAGGGCTGGGGATTCCGACAGAAACATCTCATCACAGCCACAAGAGCTGCACAAAACTCCAGCCAAAGGCAACCAATTAATATTCCCAATTTATAGATGAGCAACACCTGAGGCTATGAGATAAGGGATAAGCACAAGGCCAGCAATCAGCACAAGGCCACTTTTAGCTTTACCTATTGCTGTCCTTAAGTAACTGTGAATCAGAAAGCCTTCCAGAGAGCACAGCAAATCACCCAGATATCTCAGAGTAGGCCCTGCTTGATCTTTCATCCACCTCTGCCTCGGCTGGAAGGGCTGTTCTAGCTTCAACTGCAATTCCAGGACCACCAGGTAAAGGTAAAGGTCATGTCACCTTTGTGTTATTTCACATATTTTCAGGGTTCTCTGGATAGCTGATTCTACCCCTACCATTAAGAAGACTGTGGCAACAGATTTGAAGCTCCACTAATGGGCAGCAATGACTTCATTATTATCTCCATGGGTTTGTAGTTCAGATGTCTTGTTTTTGGTTTTTCTGTGGATGCCATGATATCTTCACCCAGCCTACGTTCCTGAAGAAGTACAATGGGTTCGCTTTGTAAAACTTTATTGTATGGGACTTCACAAGCAAATATTTCTTTAAGTCAGTGTTTTTACAGCAAATTGCAGGATCTCCACTTTGCATGTAGGACTCACTTATTTCCACGCGATCCTGTTAAGTCTGTCTTGATATCAGGAGCTCTTTATTTGTATCTAGATATGATCTGTGAGAGTACTTATGGGTGTACACCAGTGCTCCTTTCCCCCACACCAGAGGTGTAGCTATGGGGGAGATGTGCGCATTGGTCCCCAAACAGGAATGCCCCCCTCAAAAAAATTCATTCAGTCCCTGAATTTCTAGCATTGCAGAACTTAAATCTTCAGCTGAATATTTGGAGATAGGGGGCTTGTCTATAGAAGGCAATAAAATGTAGACTGATGTGCAGTAATGTCAGTTCACAGCAGCTTACATTTGTCTCCATGGTTGTTTTTTCAAGATTACAGACATGTGAAGCCATACACATTTGTTGTTCAAACAGGCATGCCTGCGAATCAAGATGGCAGGTGCAAGTGAATTACTTGTGTTTTTATTGTCACTAGTTTCTGCTGCCAAACAGTATTTAAAAAAAAAAAAAAGCAAATCAAAGGTGTGGAAGTGTGATCTTCTGCTTAAATAAAAAGAAGAAAAGGGCTGTTTCATTGCCTCAGTGTATGATTGCTACAGCGAAAATCCATCATGCAGTGCCAGGCGCTGCCTTGCCAGCAAGCTCCACCCCCTATGCACATCTGACCAATCAGCTTTCCACTTCTGCTCTTACCAGGAAATCTCAGCAAAGTGGATCAGTTGTCCCAACAGGCAGGAATGCACAGTTCATTTGGAGGGTTTTTTTAAGTTGGGAAAAGCCACAGAGGCTTTTCCTGTAGAGTATTTGGAGTTTTTCGCCCCCCTCCTTCTGAATACGGTGAAATGGTACAGGATCCCAGTTAGCCAAAACATACGTTCCTCAAATTCTATGAAGAGCATTTTCACCATGTAGACAAGCCCACAGCTTAGGCATCCAAAGATGAAGAACAGACAAAGTTACCAAGAGAATGTAAACACAGCAAATATAAGAATTCTCAGTGTGGATGACTTATAGTGTCTCACTCTCTGTGTCAGTGCCAAAGGCTAGAAATGTGAAGGCTGAAGGAAAGTTTCGTGTGGAAGGCAGAATTCTTATTTTGGGGTGTAATGTCCTTATTTTGCCGACCTGTACACCCTGCTCCACCTTCTTAACCTCCCTGCTATGCTGTCCCATTTCCACCATCAACCTCACCAGTTCGATGTAGAAATAAATGAATCTTGAAGTATGTCACTTATGAATGGCATTCTACACAGACTTCTACTGGTGCATGAATTAGCGGAGAGGGATAGAGCATGGTTCCTAAACAACAATAAAACAACAAGGCCCCTCTCTATCTGTGTGTATGTGTGTCCTTGGTTCGGGACCAACAACTGTTTGCAAAGGATGAAAGGCCCAGCCTACCCCTTCTTAGGTCAGCCTGTGCGATCAGCTTGGAGGAGAGGGTGAAGAGCAGAATGCTGACCCAAGGTGAGGCTGAACCTCCATTCAGAGGAAAGGTCACCAGGCCAGGAGGACCGGCCTTTGTCCCTAGGTGAACAGGGCAGGCTCAGCACCAAGAGCCACTCCAGTTTCTACAACCCCACACCACTGTTTGTTCTAGGCCTCAGAGATAAGGGGAGATAGAAGGCAACAAACAAATCATGGAAGAACTGGAAATGTGTGGCTGGAGGGTGGGGGGAGAGGATGTTTATCCCCTCCAAATGCCCAGTCGCGGGGCCAGACAGTGAGGTTCCCATCACAAGGTCTGCCTTGCTTCTTCCCTGTTGAACCTTTCTGTGACAACAGGTCACAAAACAATGTTGTTGCCCTAACTTTGTGTCCATGCTAGAAAACAAATAAGCTGGGTGAGACCAGCTAATGGGCCTCTTTTATGGGCCTCTTACAAGCCCAGTGGGAAATCTAGTCAGTCACTTGCTCTTGGGTTACAAAGGGATCTTGTAACCCCTTTGAGACTAACTGAGAGAAAGAAGTTGTAGCATAAGCTTTCATAGACTTCAGTCTACTTCCTCAGATGCATGCAGATATTCTTGGGTTGTTAGGGCTCTAAGATCTCATGCAAGTAAAATGCTGTCCCTGGAACAATAAATCCAAACACACAGCTTCTTCCTTCCATTAAGGCTTCTTCTTAACAGGACTTATAAAAAAGACCTTCATTCAATAAATACACACATAGCCACTTTAAAGACAACTCCCCACTTCCTTTCGACAGGAGCCTTGCTCGTTCCCCTCAGCCAGGTCTACAGGGAACTGGCACTATGCACGCATGTATGCCAGCTGGCCATACATGCCCCTCCAGGTTGTACCATTTTTTCCAAGCAGTGACTGAGCTTATAGGAGAATTGCACCAAAAGATCTCACAGGGAAGGAGTCTCTTGCCTGTATGGTCCATTCATGCATGATAGGTTCCAGCTGGAGCCAGCAGGTGTCAGTGTAGAGTTGCAAAGGGAAAGCTAATGCAAAGCAGGAGGGAGGGGGTTTAATTTCCCCTCTGCAAGGCATCAGAAAATAAAGAGAACAGGGCCATGTATCCCGTTGGGCAGCTATAACATAGGGAGAGACGTGCTCCAAGAATCCTCCACAGAAGGTGTTGCCTTTGCTGGATGGACAGGCAGGCAGCTATGGATGTCCCGATGCTCAGACTGTTATTGTTGTGTGCCTTCAAGAAATTCCTGACTTATGGTGACCCTAAGACAACCCTATCACAGGGTTATCTTGGCAAGATTTGTTCAGAGGGGGCTCGCCTTTGCCTTCCTCTGAGGCTGAGAGAGTGTGACTTGCCCAAGGTCATCCACTGGGCTTTCATAGCTGATGGGGGATTTGAATCCTGGTCTCCAGAGTCCTAGCCCAATGCTCAAACCACTACACCACACTGGCTCTCTATGCTCAGATAATGCCTCAAAATCTAACAATATAGGGACTGCTTCTGCAGAAAAAGAACACAACTTTCCTAATGGTGTCCAGAACTCTGAAGAAATGCACAGCACATCTGCTTTTTCCCACTATCCGAGAAACAGTCATAATACTGTTTAATACTGTCCAAGTATTTAATATTGTCCATGAAACAGTCATAATACTGGGCCAAGCCCAGCACATGTAACTTGTGGCTCAGGGGCAAAGCTGGCCTTTCCATTAGTCTGAGGTGGAGGTGAAGCATGTGGTCTTTCATAATATGTCGCTGGACCGCAACTCTCATGATCCCTCACCATCATGTATGCTGGCAATGTGGGAGCTGCCATCTAGCTATCCCTCCATAGAGTAGGGTACTCATGATGAGAGTGGGCATAATGGTGGCATCACCTTGGCTGTTCTTCTTGGATCTCCCTCCTCTCCCCACTTATTCCATGGACCATACTGTCTTCCTTGCAGCCTTTAAGCTGCTGCGCTCCCCTCTACTTCAGTAGGCCAGTCCTGCTCAAAGTGATAGCCCCCTGGGCTGATGCCGGTCCAAGAGGTGTCAGCTGCCAGTCCATGGAGAGCTTCCAGGGGAGAAAAAGAAACAGTTGAAGCCAATGGGCATAAATAGAGTACCAGTTCCTGGCAGAGTAAGAAAAAAAAGGGCTAGTCTCTCACATCAGGTAGCCTGAGAAGCAGTGCAGTAGATCACAGTGTTTCGTCACCTGTGTTGTAATAAGATTCAACTGCCAGTCTGTTCAGCTTCTGTACTCAGAACTGTGGGGGCAGAATGAGGCAGGCATTTTGTCCTCAGGCAGCAAAATGTCTTGGGTCAGTCCTGTCCAGGTGCAGATGGGGAAAGGAGTCTGTGCTTTTGCCTCCATTATTAAATCACATCCCTCAGTGCCAAGAGGAAGAACAGGAAGGCTTTCCACCCCAACTCCACTACTCCTATTACACCCACCTGTATTCAGACAGAAAGTTGCCCAGGGGGAAGGGCAGGGAATTCAACACTGGGGGTCACAGAGGGCAGAGGAAGAAATGGTCATTACACCTATGTAGCTAAGTATGAACTTTAAGAACTGAATAGACCTTGGGATAGGAGTAAAAAGTTCTGAATGATAAAGCACTTTGTATACTGAAGAATGTTATCAAAGTAAACAATAATGACAAACTCTAAGCCTACACCTTTTACTCTCCCCTCATGGCAGCGGGTCCAGGGGCCAGTCCCTTTAGCTTATACTTATTTGTCGAGCCCCATTTTACAAAGCTGACCCCATACAAAGAAAGAGTGGCAGCTGATGGCTCCAATGTCAAAGAGACAGTGAATCTGCTCTGGTTTTTAGTCAGATCTTTCAGGGAGCAACCAAGGTGCTGGAACCTATCCTCCAAATATAATCTGCACCTTGGATAGATATGTTAAAGTTCAGACTAAAACTTAGAGTGGATTCGCCAGCCTACTGACATGGGAGCTACTCACTCCAACTGCAAGTACCTACAAGCCACAGTCTATGGGGTGTCACTGCTAAAGGAGTTCTCTAGGACTCTGAGGGTGCTTCTTGAATCTCTCCTAGCCTCCAAGGCTGAGGCAAAAAACACACTGCCAACCTCATCACTACAAATGGACGCCATCAGTTTTGGCTTGTGAGTCTTAGCTCAACGGGTGAAATGACAAAGGTAGCAGGTTAGCTTAGCAATTGCAAAGAAGGATGTGTGGCATAACGTAGTCCTCCACCATCTTGCCACTGCCATCTATGCCCAGCATCTGCTGCCTCACTCTGTGCAGTGTCATGGCTAGCCCTGCTAGCCTTTTCTTGCTTGCAACTCTGTCATCACCCTATTTTTGCCCATCCTACTGTCACTAATCATTCACTAATACCTGGTTGCCCATACACTCACATCACCATCACCAGAAAATATAAGCTGTAAATCTACTGTACATTATAGCAGCCTCCCTGCAACTGGTGCCCTCCAGGTAGGTTTGGCTACAATTCCCATCACTCCCGGCCATTTGATTGGGACTGGTGGGAAATGTAGTCCTAAACACCTGGAGGGTACCAAGTTAGGGGTGGCTGTTTACAGTCTGTCTTAAAACTGGGCACACCTACAGTGCATCTTAAAGAAGGAGGGGCTGTGGAGAACTAGTGTGTGGGGAGAGTTTATACCAGGGAGATCTGGGTTCACTGAGTGGGCAGGTCATAATCTCTCAGCCTCACCTACCTCACTGAGTTATTGTGAGGGGAGAAATGAACGGGGGAAACCATCTATGCTACCTTGAGCTCCTTGGAGGAAAAGCTAGATTTTCAAAATAATCCCAAATGATCCCTAAGGAAGAGGTAAGGAAGCATCAAATGGCAGACCAGAAGAGGGGTATTTGTTTTTGTTTTATACTGCAACATGCAGACTACCTGTGATAAACAAATATTAAATGCAATGCAAAGTAATATGCAGAGAGAGATCCATGTTTATATTGCTTAAACTCTGGAGATCATACTGCATTTTCAAGGCTCCACCAACAGCAGGCTTTAGATGGCCAGGGAGAAGTCACCTGCACTTCTACTTGTTTGCCCAGAAAAGCAAGAGGTAGCAGTTCCACTGCCATAACACCAGCTAAGATGCCCACACCCTCTGTTTCAGAATGCAAAGCTTGGCATTTAACCCTTCAGGAGCACAGGATATAGCAGGAAACCCAGAAAATAGACACATAACGTACCCTCAGGAGCAGGTGGCTTTGAGGTGTTTGGAAGATCTACTGTCCCGGATGATGGGCTAGATAAAGCTGAGCATAAGCAGTGTGCTAGAGTGTTCCTGTACTACACATTTAAGAGTACTATGAGTCTACTTCAACTGTCACGGGTCTATCCTATAGAACCCTGGGGCTGGCAGTTTGGTACTAGTTTGGTGGGAATGGACAGTGGGGGAGTGTCCAGATGTAGTCTGAACTGCTACTTTCACTATTGGTTATACTGTCTAGGGCTGATGCAAGGTGCAGTGGAACAACATCTGGAAGACTGCATGGTTCCCACCCTTGCTGTACACAGACTTCCTAGCAGAGACAATTCTAAGTATCTCACCAAACTACAAATCTCCTTACAATAGAAGCACAACAATTAAAGGCAGAGCCATATAGTCAATTTGGCTGGCTGTATATGAGAACTATGACCCTTTCCCCATCAAGTCTATTGGTGGGGATGGGGGTGGGAACCAAAGATCAACAGCAGGCCCAAGCACAAGCCACACTTGTTCAGAAAGAGATAGGTCAAAGAGATGCTGGCTCCTGCAGAGAACTGCCAGACCTTGGCTCAGGGAGCAAGGAGAAGGAAGCCACAATGGGTGGGGAAAGGTGAGGCAACTATGGCTGGGCCTTATCTGAGCTCAGGCACCCCGAGCAAACAGAGACTGAAATTCTTGAGAAAGATGGAACGATAAGGACAGGTGGGTGGAATCCCGTTGCCCAGGGAAATGGGGACCCTTGGACTTGGCGAAACTCACTCAAGAGCAGTAAGAAACCAGGAGGGGAGAGGAGAGCAAAAGGAAGCAGGGAGGCACCACATGAACATGAGCAGGGACCCCACCCACTGCTACTGCTCAGGTGCTGCTGTCCTTTTGAACCCCAGCAGGCTCCAGACTCACCCCTGCCAGCCTGCTCCCCTACACACACTATCCTCTTGGAATGTTAGGAGGAGAAAGTGAGAGGGGTGATTTACTGCAATGTTGCTTCTTTGGATATCACACTGTCTTTTGCAAAGTAGTCTTGTAGCACCTTTCAAAGTAACAGACGGAGAGAAAGAAGCTGGTACCATAAGCTTTCCTAGACTTAAATCTTCTTCATCAGGTGCATCTACAAGATCCCATTGCCTACTGATCCAGGCTAACCCAGCTATGTCTGTGAACACTGCCTTGTGTGTGTGTTTGTGTTTCTGTCCAGCTGAGAGCATACCCTCCAACTGTCCCCATCTGACAAGGACAATCCTGAGTAATCCTCTTTTGTTCCACTTTTTCAGCTGTTCTAAAATGTCCCAGTTTCTTTCTCTCTTCCTCCCACTTCCCCCTTTGTCATCAGCTTACTTCAGTTGCTGCAAACTGAGTTCATAGTGCAAAAAGAGTTTGCACTCAGTCAACCCAGGGGGAAGGAGGAAAGGAGAGGAGGGAGTTTAATTTTGTCCTTCCTAGTAGTCTCAGACAAAAGCAAACTGCTGCAGCTTCTCCTAACTTGTGTGTTGTTTCTCATTAATAGATCTTACCATCTTGACCACATTCTGATGTTGCTTGGCCACATGTTTCCTGGTTTTCACCTGTTAAATGCTGGAAGGTATGTGAAAGGCATCCCATGGCCAGTTATTTCATGCAGCTATCTTCATCAGTTTACCAGTGTTATTTTTGCTATGTGCCACCAAGCTAGCTCTGACTTGTGGCAGCCCACTCTTCTAGGTATGTCTTGACAAGATTTGTTCATTGGAGATGTGCCATTGCTTTCCTCTCAAGCTGAAAAAGTGTGACTTGCCCAAGGTAACCTACTGGCTTTACAAGGCTGAGTGGGGACTCAAACCCTCGTCACCTGGAGTCCTAGTAAAATCTACACAAACCACTACACCATACCACCTCTGGTAGCAGCACCGGGGCAGGGGGATTGTGGGGCTAGGGACATAGAAGTGGCAACCTACATTTCTAGGTGAGTCAGCTGCATATCACATTGGCAGCAAACTGTCCTTTCTTTTGTGTGGGGGGAGCTGTGCAAAGGGGCTTTGGGGCCATATATGCAGTCCACAGTTTGCATTTTGCATTCCTGAATTACCCGTAGGATAATGTAAGGATGCATTTGTGTATATGAAAAGTTCCCTTCCTTCAAGTAATGACAAGTGTCTGGAAATAGGGGAGAAGGAAGCAGGAGGCAAGCTCCTTATTGGAATGTCCCTGACCTTCCCTTAATATTCTCCTCCCCCACCCCACAAACAGACAGACACACACACACTGAGAGTGGCTAGAGACAAAAAGACAGCATAGAACAATATTATGAATAATATCATCTCCCATTGCATAAACCCACAGTGATACAATGGGAAAGTACTTTTTGGACTACAGTTCCCATAATTCCCCAGCCAACACATGGCCACTACGAACATTCTTGGAGTTGCAACCCCCCAAAAAGGAACTTTTCTAACCTCTTTACACAAAGAGATAATCAGGAACATCAGGCAATGCGCCAAAAAGAGGGTGTAGCTGTTCTTTTCACCATATGCCACTTTAAGGGCTTCACTTCTAAAGTGGGACGGATACTCCCTTGACTGATTGATTATAACATGCTACTTACACCTCTGGCAGATTCTCCATTATGGTGGCCCTGTCAGGATTCACAGAGGTCCCAAGGACAGTCATGGGGTATTTCTTTGGAGGGGGGGGGAGTCCTGGCAGATGTCCCCCGCCCCCGTCAGGGCCATGGACCAGCCTTGCCATTGGGAGGAGAGGCTTTTGCCTCAGGCACCAGATTTTGAGTAACAAAAAGGATAACAAGCTATTATTGTTAATCATCAGTTTCACAGTCTAACAGATGTTACTGACTGAACTTTTGGACCATTAATTATTTGGATCCTGTCCAAGAATCTAAGAATTCAGTGCCTCTTTTTGTAATTTTGTTATTATATTTGTAATTTTTTTCTAATTAAAATTACAATGTAGTGTCATCATCATCATCATCATCATCATTATTATTGTTATTGCTGCTTCTCCTGCTACTCTTTTTACTGCCAAGGATGGCAAGAGGAGCCTATGGGCTCATGTGCCTCGTGGCCTGGCCTTTGGGCATGGTGTGCTTTGACATAAGTGGCTGGAGGGTGCTGCATGCTGCTCTGCCTCAGGCAATAATAAGTCTTGCTCAGGCCCTGACGTACAGTCCTAAGCTGCAGAGAGCCTGTCATAAGCAAAGCTTACCTGTCCACTGCTTGATTTGGCTCACCTTGTCACACTTTAGCCAGGGAGAGACCCTGGTGACCCCAGGTGAGAGTACTGACTCAGGAGGCCTCTGGTTTCATCCTGGAGCCTCACCTGGACCATACCCCTACTATTAGGCAGGCAGGCAGGCTGACCCTGCCGACTAAGAAGGACACAGAGCCTCCTCCTTATCTGCATTCCTGGCGCCCACAGGCATTTCCCCGTGATACCAAAAAGCCCTACATAACTTGAGGTCCCACACCACCCCTCCTCCCCACCCCAAGTGTCACCATCCCAGTTTCCTGCTCCAGCAGCAGGCAAGCCTTGTGGAATTTACAAGAGGGAATCGTCCACTGTGTAAGCATCTCAGTCATGCTTGTGTCAACATCTCCACAATGTTTCTCAGCAGCACTCACCTTGCTCAAATACCCTCCCGACGACCCTGGCTTGTGGGGAGAAGGGGGAAACTGAGGAATGGAGGCTGTGGTTGGGGCAGGGGGGGTGGATGGGTAGAAAGAAGGGTAAGCTCTATCCAGCAGCAATGCTGAGAGAACTTATACCTTTTTGGAAATGACTCCCAGAGTTTTCCTGCCAGCTGGCTCAGGGGTTCTGGGAGTTACAGTCTATAGAAATAACCGTTCCAAGATCTGATCCAGTTTGTTGGTATGAGACCCAGAACTTGCAAGATGGCAGAGAATCAACCCCCACTCCACCCCTGTTTCAGATCACTGTGATCATTCCACAGGAGCTCACCGGGATTTTGCATGTGGCACCAAGTGCTCTTTCCAGAACAGTAAATGGACCCAGGTCTTCCTGTACTCCCCAGCTCCTACATCTTCAAAGATGCCTGCTAGTTCTGTGATGACAACATTGCTACAGGTATTGCAAGACAGTGAAGAAAAGAAAACCTTGCTTGCTTTTGTGGCATTTTAAAGTATTTCTAGTTTTTATCGCATCTTGATGATCTTTCCAACCCACATCTCAGAATCTTACCAAATAGCAGGATAACACTCTTAGCATGTAATTAATTAATTAACTAACTAATTGGACAAATAATACAGCAATGCAACTGAGAGTAGGATATATTTCAGAGGAAGGAACTGGCAAAACCACCTCTGAGTATTCCTTGCCTAAGAAAACCCTATGAAATTCATGGGGTTGCCATAAGTCGACAGGCAGCTTGAAAGCACACGCACACGCGCACACACACACAAAACATAAGCCATTAAGAGGAAAACAGCAAATAGGAAATTGAGCATATTATGCAAACAAACACAAATCTGTATATGCCTGCAGAAGGATAGCAAGGAGGGTGCCAGTCTAAACTCTCCGGAAAGAAAGTCTGAGAGCAGCCACCAAAAAGGCCCTCTCCCATGCTCCCACCAGATGTGAGGGTAGTGAGACAGAGTGAAGGGCTTTCCTAGAAGTTCTCAAAACAGGGGCAGGTTCATATGGGAGAACACACTCATTCAAATAACCTGGACCTGAGCCAAATTTCATGGGTGGACAGAATTTTTATTTTGGGGGGGCAAAGCCCTCATTTTGCCCCACCTCCCCTCCCAGAGCTACATCCCTTGGCCTAATCCAGCCCATGGAGCCTGGGACCCAGCTTGGTGGGGGCTCAAACAGGTGCTCTTCAGGTTGTTTCCCTCTTACTCTGAGATCTGAGGAAATCACAGAATCACAGAGTTGGAAGAGACCACAAGGGCCATCCAGTCCAACCTCCTGCCATGCAGGAATACACTATGGTATGATTCTATGACATGCTTCTGCTGGAAGCTTAACACTCAAACCACTACGCCACACTGGCCCTACACCCCCTGAAAAATCTTTTCCAAGCTCTTTACAAGATATTTAGGAGTTGCAGTTTCCTGTGGGGAGAACCCATAGCTCTATGGTACAGCACATACTTTCCATATAAAATGCTCCAGAGTCAATCCCTAGCATTTCAGCTAAAATGACCAGGCACTCAGTGATGTGAAAGACTTTTGCCTGATATAATGAAATGCCACCTCCAATCAGGCAGACACATATTTTAACAAAGGAAAAGTCCATTTGATATGTCACCCAGATTAGTCACTAATTAATTCCCACGAATGGCGCTACACTTCCATGGTGGTAGCACTGCGTACGTCTGTGAAGCAAGAAGCTATGCTGAGAGCAGCAGTACTTCTGGTAGGGTGTCCCATGTCAGACAGGCTACAGCAGAGTGCAATCCTCCCAGTAGGAATCCAGATGTATTTTATCCTTTCCAGGTCTTGTATAAACTCATGGGTTTGCAATGTTTGTATCCCTGATATTCTACTCCCCTAAATCTACAGACAATGAGCTGCTTATCCAGACTACAGAGGCGGGCAACTGCAGCAGGTCTTGGTGCCTTTTTTCTGTCCCTGGAGCCATCGGGGCTGCACAAACTACTAAAAATATGAAACAAAACCTGGATTGGGGCAGAATCCACTTGGGGATTTGGAAACATGGCTTGGTTATGAGGGGGGGGGTTGCAATCTATTTAAAAGGTGAAACACTGCTCCTGAGAGCTTCCAGAACACAATTTGTCCTCTCTTTTTGACCCAAAGAAGGCAGTCTTGGGAGGATGGAGAGATCAGCAACCAGAAAAGCAGTTGCGGAGGGCCATACAAGGCCTGAGGGCCACATGTTACCCCAGCCATCCCATAAAAGCCTTCTGCACTAACCTATGTTTGGACTATTTCTCTATTGGCATTTTCTATAATCAGCTATATGCACCATCTCACTCAGACAGGAAGTTGTAGCAGTGGTGTTGATGAGAGTAAAATGACAGAGCAAGTCTTGCATCACCTTTGAGACTTCACAGCCACATCTACACTACACAAATAATCCAGTTTGAAACTGGATTATTGCCATGTCTCCTTCCTATGGAATCCTGGGATCTGTAGTTTTGCAAGGTCTCTAGTCTTCTCTGCCAAAGAGTGCTGGTGCCTCAACAAAGTGCAGATCCCAGGATTTCATAGGAAAGAGCCATGCCAAATAATCCAGTTTCAAACTGGATTATTTGTATAGTGTGGATTTGGCTTGGAGTGCTGACACACTGCAGAAATAATGCATTTTGACACCACTTTAACTGTCATGGATCAATGCTATATACTTCTGGGATTTGTAGTTGTGAGATATTTCGCCTTCTCTGTCAGAGAGCTCTGGTGCCGCAACAAACTACAAATCCCAGGATTCCATAAGATTGAGCCACAATAGTTAAAGCGGTTTCAACCTGTATTATTTCTGCAGTGTGCCAGCAGCCCTAAAGTACATATAGACAATTCTATTCTTTTATTCCACCAATAAACCACTCTCTGAATCGCTATTAATAAACAAAGTGAAGCCCTGTTAACAAATGGCATGACCATATACCTTCATTGAAATATCAGGGCATCCTTCTACCATGAGTACAACAAGATAATGATGGTTGCAATCCTATCCACACTTCTCTGCGAGTAAACCATATTTGAATACAGTGACACTTATAGTTATGAGTAAATCTGTAGAAGCTTGTGCTACATGGCTGCAATCTTAATCCTACTCCCTAGAGAGCAAGACTCTTCTTCAGAGAAGAATAATGACATGTTATCGAGGCAAAGCTGATGTTTCCCAAATACTCTTGGCATATAATGATAATATATTGATAAAGGCTTTCACAAGATGGAATCAATAAGCAGTGGGGAGAATATTTAACTCTCCCCTAGTTCACTGAGTTG
This sequence comes from Gambelia wislizenii, assembly GCA_030847615.1. Classification (NCBI taxonomy): domain Eukaryota; kingdom Metazoa; phylum Chordata; class Lepidosauria; order Squamata; family Crotaphytidae; genus Gambelia; species Gambelia wislizenii. Next base: position 333,617,913 of record JAUMIR010000001.1, on the reverse strand, counting down.
CAGCTCCTTTACCCAGGCTATTTCCCCCACCCCTGTGGTGTCTACCTCTGTCTCAAGCAGGGGAGGGGCATCATGTAGCCCTCCAGAGGGTGTTGCTCTGCAAATCCCAGCAGCCATAGTCAGACTAGTACCTGGTGAAGAATGCTAGGCGTTGCAGTCCAACAGCATCTGGAAAGCAATGTGATTCTCACCCCAGTCTAGAGACAGAGAAGAAAACAAATTGGGGGGGGGGAGTAAACATCCCCCTCCTGTTTACTGATTCTCTTCCCTGCATATTAACCGGGACCCTGAATTAATATTGAATGCAAACCCAGGACTGGAAGGCCCCTGCATTACGTTGTCCCAGCCTCAGTTGAACTGTGTTACTCCTGAGTAACTCTGCACAGGATCACAGTTGTGTAAACATACCCAAGGCAGATATTTCCCTCACCCTATGGGTGAACAACCAGAAATGGAACATCAGAGTAAGCTGTTGTGAAAGCCCTAGAATCGAAGCTTGGAGAAGTGATGGAGGGGGGCTAGATCTTCCAGAATCCCCTGGCCAGCATGGCTAGTGACCATGCTGACAGGGGATTCTGGGAGTTGTACTCCACATTAGGGTCTCTAGCAAAAAGGCGACAGCAATGTTTCCAAACAGATTTTTTTTTGTTTGTTTTTTGCTTATGACTGCTATATGTACTTCTCAGAAGGAGGTGAGTATTTCAAGTAAACATTCATAAGATTGGACTGTCAGAGTTTAAACATGTAGCTATCTTTGACTTATCATATCACCCAACTGGCAAATGCCGTTGAGGCCTCTTGCAATCCTAAAAATTGAAGACAGTAAATAGCCAAAACAGGAATACTGTATAGTTAATTACAATTTTAAGCTATTTAAAATCCAACATTGACACTGAGAATACAAGAAACTGAAGTTTAAATACCTGTCAAAATAAGAAGGTCTTAGCCGGGTAACTAAGTACAGTTGTCCCTTCATATTCGCTGGGGTTTAGTTTCAGGACCCCCCACCCCTGTAGATACCAAAATCCGTGAATACTCAAGTCCCATTATATGCAATGGCACAGCAAAATGGTGTTCCTTATATAAGATGGCAAAATCAAGGTTTGCTTTTTGGATTATGATTTTTTTAAGACTACAGTATTTTCAAGCTGTGAATACTTAAATCCGTGGATACCAAATCAATGGATACGGAGGGACAACTGTACCTACAATGTTCCAGGCAGGGGTGCCTTCCACAGCTCCAGGGAAATTCTCTGCAGTTGAAATAAGATGTCTGAAATGGGATGGTTCCAGTGAACAGCCTTGCTGATGTCTTCTGTGAAGTTGTTAGACTGCTTGTTGGACTCATGTGAAGTTGTTGGACTGCTTTCATAGGGCATTCTACACATGCAACACATTGCAGTAATGCATGTATGAGGCTGCCACAGTATGGATAGCTGAAGTCAGGCTGTCCCTGCCCAAATGGGCCCAAAGCTGATTTACTAGTCATAGCCAATAAAAGGCATTCTGTGCTATCAAAGCTACGCAGCCCTCACAGGACAGACTGGGATCTATGAGAATGCCACCCCATGCCACAAATGAACCAGTTCCTTCCAGGAGAATGTGTGCAACCACATTTCGAGCAGGGTGGAACCCTGCCTCACCTCACAGAAGAACTACCTACGGAAAGCACCTCTGCCTTCTAAGGATTCAGTCTCACAGTGGCCCTCATCCAGCCCAATACAGAGTCCAAGCACCAGCTCAGGGTAGTCACTGCCTCACCTACATCAAGCGAACAGGAGAGGCATCCCCATACTGAGAACACCTCACTCCATTCCCTCCAGACAACCTTTCCCAGTGGGTTTGCATAGAGGTTAAAGGGCACAAGGGACCAAAAGGAGTTTCCACAGAGCAAACCAAGCATCCCCCAGTATCAGCTTCAGGATTCAGCAGTTAATGGAGAAGAGCCACTGTAAAAACAGTGCCTGCCAACTCTCAGGTCAGACAACCTCCCAAGAAGGATATTATGGTCACTGATATCAAAAGCCACCAAGAGAACCACAGGGATGTATGCACAGCCATCTTTCTTCTAGCAAAGGTCAATCCAAAGCATGATCAAAGCAATCTCCCTTCCAAAACCAGGTCTGAAACCACATTGAATTGCTTCCAGATACTCAGTATCATCATCAATTAGCTTTTTGCTTAGTCACCTACAAGACTGGCCACAGATCTAAAATGATTAAGGTCCTCTGGATCCATATTCTTCTGGAGAGGTTGACTCACACTCTCTTTTTAAAAGAGTGGTATTATTATTATTATTATTATTATTTCCCACTTTTTCCCCAGACTCAACTGTGACTCAACGTGGCTTGCAAAAATTAAAACAGGTGCAATTTAAAATGTCTCCACAGAGCAAGTCAATCATCCCCCAGCAGCAACCACATGGTGTAGCACTTTGAGTGTTGGACTACGACTCTGGAGACCAGGGTTCAAATCCCCACTTGGGCATGGAAAGCCACTGGGTGACATTGAGCAAGTCATATTCTCTCAGCCTCAGAGGAAGGCAAACTCCTTTGAGCAGATCTCGCCAAGAAAACCCTATGATAATTTTACCTTAGGATCACTGCAAATCAGAAATGACTTGAAGGCACACAAGAAGAAGAGAACAATTAAAAACACTTAAGTAAAAACATACAGAAGATTACTATTAAAATGTGATGAAACTATACAATTAAAACCGATTAAAGCATATCTATTAAAAATCAAAATCCGTAGAACAGCACTCTATTAAACTCCCCTGTAGTTAGTTTTCTAAAGCCTATTGGAATAGACTGATGGAAGGACAGCAACTAGAAAGCCAGGCTAGCTAGGAAGAGTTCCAGAGCCAGGGGCCTCCACTTAAAAGGTCCTCTCCCATGTTCCTAGTAGACATGCCTGTGAGGGTGGCAGGACTAAGGGAAAGCCTCCCCCAAAGACCTCAGAACTTGAGACGCCTTTAGACGTAAGCCCTTAGGGCTTTGTAAGTGATAACCAGCACTTTGAATTGAGCTTGGAAACAGGTTGGTAAGCCAGTGGAGTTGTTGTAACAAGGGTGTTGTGGGCTTCCTTCAACCAGCCCTGGTCAATAGTCTGGCTGTAGTTCTTTCAGCATTCTTTGGACCCCACCCATTGACCCCCCACATAGTGCACATTAAATGGGATGTCACTACCCTGCCAGCCACTCCTCAGGGAAGTGTTACTGAGTTCCTGGATCCGCATCCTCAAACCAGCTCTCCTGATTGTAAGAGACCACACTGGGCCAAGGATCAAGAGCACAGCTGCTGGGTTTGGAAAGTTATTTTCCCTTCCAAAGGTCAGACTAGCTAGGGACTCCCAGAGTGGAGTTTTGGCTTCTGTTGGAGTTGTGTGGTATGCTTGACTCACTTGAGTCCTTGGGTGTGTTTTACCAGGCTATGCCTATTCCTTGTCCTACAGGCACTTCTGGCACAGTACACTTTGAACACTCCTGCTGTCTTGGCACTCAGGCTCCATCACGTCACCTGACCTTACATTGCACTTTTCTTTTATCACAGGTTAACTGAGTAGGAATCACATTAGAATGGTGGTAGGCAATACATCTCCCTCCAAAGGTTGGTAAGCAGCAATTTCCCATCATCCTGCAGAGCCAATGGCCAGGGGTGATAGGATCTGCAGTCCAACAAGAACTAGAGGACCCCACATTGCCCTGTCATGCATTAGACAGATATGAGAAATAACCTATTGCATCAAGCCAGTTGTCCCTCCAGCCTGGTGCACTGTGCCATCTAACTGAACTACAGCTCAGAGTAAATACCTCAGAGTATTTACCTCATTAGTTCGCAAACAGTACCCAGCAAAAATAGCCATTGCTTGTTGCTAATCTGATAAGCAGATATACAAAACATCCTTTGCAATCCAAAATTAAGAGCTTTCCCTTCTGATAGCTAGAAGCCACCACTGGACATACTCTATCCATTGACCAATGACCAGTTTCTGGTGGATCACCCACCTAGCCTTGTAGCTGGCCTTGGGGATTTTTGCAAAGAATACTGAGTTTGATCAGTTTTGGTCTGATCCAGCTGGGTATTTCTTGCATATATTTATTAATTATTTAAAATTTATTATCCTTCCTTTCAGACTAGAAGACGATACTGGGTGCATAACCAGTTCCTCTCTCCAACTTCTTCAGATTCAAAGTTGATGAGATAAAAATACAATGAGCCCTTGGCATCCACTGGGATTTGGTTATAGGACCGCCACCAACCATGGATACCAAAATCTGTGAATGCTCAAGTCCCATTATATACAATGGCAGAGTAAAATGGTGACCCTTATATAATGGTGAGGACCCTTATATAAAATGGCAAAATCAAGGTTTGCTTTTTGGATTTATTTTTTTTTAAGCAGGGGTGGGGGAGATGCTGTATGTTCAAGATGTGGGTGGTTGAATCCATGGATGTAGAATCTGTGGATACAGAGGGCCAAAGGGACTGGGTTTGGGTTTTTTTAGGGGTATCTTCAAAGTATGGCTTTCTTTCCAGACCAATTATCCAGAATGTACATTTCTCCCATTCTGATATCCAGTATCTGGATCTGACTATACCCCAAAGCATCCAGCAGGCTGAACATCCTGCTCAAAAGCTTCCTAGGACATCTCCCCACATAAAGGCTGTGATCCTATAAATCTTAACACAAAATAAGCTCCACTGAACTTGATGAGACTTATTTGTGAGTATCGGGTCACACTAAGAAGGCTGCTGTCTTGAACGCACTAAATAGGGAGCAAGTCCCATTGAACATAATGGAACTTACATCTGAGTAAACAGATATAGGATGGCATTGCAGGTCTACAAATTGCAATCTACCTACTCTAGAGTAGCTACCAGAGGTCCTTTGGGGAGAATAGGCCGATAAGAAAAATTGCAAAAAGGCCTCTGGATAAATGCAATCTTCCAATGAGAGCACTTGGAGATAAAAAAAAACAACACCAAGAGGACAGGTGGGGGTTAAAATAGTTCTTTGAGGGAGAAAACTCTCTGAATGAGAGACTAAGAAAACAGACCCTCCAACAGTAGGGAGGACAATGAACAGAAGAGGCTGAAAGGCCCTGCTCCCAGCTAAGGCAACATCTCTCCCATCCTTGAGCACAGCCTGGAAAGCTGATTTGCTGCCTAATATTTCTTCAAATCTCAATGGAACCAAGTTACTCCTGAGAAATCCTGCTCAGAATCAGAATTGTGTAAATTCCCCAAGACAGAACGTTTTCATCCTAAAACTTCGCGACTGGAAATTAAATATCAGACTAAGCTGGGAGTCCAAGCTTGGAAAAGTTACTTTTTGGAATACAACTCCCAGGATCCTCCTACCAGTGTGGGCACTGGTTATGCTGGCTGGCGGCTTTCTGGGAGTGATAGTCTTCAAAACAGAACTTTTTGAGGCTCTGCCCTTGAGGTGGGCATGGCACCAAAGGCACTGATTGTTCTTGGTAGGAGGAAGACGCACCTCCTGTTCTGTCCTTCTGATAGATATCCAAATGCATTTTTTTCCTCACAGAGTATGCCCGCAATGTGGGTCCAGTTGGTAGAGAGATGGCTGAGGATAGAGAGAAATCCCAGTAAGAAATCCTCTTTTAATCCCCAGGTTCCTCTGGGTAGCTTTGCCTCAAAGAAGTGAAAATGAGAATAGGATTTGTTGTACCCCAGAATCCAAAATTCACATTGTAATGATACCTTTGTTAGACCAACTCCAACAGTGACAACTTTTGTTCCTCACCTGATTTTTTTTACCATCTTTGGCTGGTGAAGAAGTGAGTGTTCTCTGAAAGTTAGCATAATCTTTTTTTTTTTTTTTGCACCTTCTGGTTGGCCTAATAAAGCTATCCCCACAATATCTATTTAGGATTTGGAATTTTGTTTAACGGTCAACGGGGCTACCTTTATTTAGGTTTGTGCACTGAAGTAATGTGTGCTTTCTCCTTCTCACCTCTCCCCCAGAGACTGAGAGAGAGAGAGAGAGAGATGGCGGGGGGGGGGGAATGGCACAAGAGAAAATAAGTGTTAAAATGCAGGCTCTAACCACATCCACACTACACAAATAATCCAGTTTGAAACTGGATCATTTGCCAGGGCTCCTTCCTATGGAATCCTGGGATTGGTAGTTTGCGGAGGCACCAGCACTCTTTGGCAGAGAAAACTAAAGACCTTGTAAAACTACAAATCCCAGGATTCCACAGGAAGGAGCCATGGCAAATAATCCACTTTTCAAACTGGATGGTTTGTGTAGTGTGGATCTCACCTCTGTTATTCTTCTAAACCGATTAATTACCCCTATGGCCATGCAGTTGCTATGGTGTGCAACCCGGTCATGTACCATTTATTCCCGCGCAGCTTCCTCCCAGTCCCAGCCAAGTAAAAAAAAAAAAAGGATTAGCGTCTAAAGGGCAGAAATTTCCCAGTCTTTATATCGGTGATCTGCTCTCCTTTGGCAATGGCTGTGAGTGAGAAGGAAACAGAGATGAAACTGAGAAAGGCGTTTTTGTCCTGAAGACTTTAGGACAAGGAGGCGATCCTCCAAACATGCCAGCTTGTGCCCACCCGCAGCCTTGAAAGCCCACTGGATCGCCGGATCGGGACCACGCGCCCACGGGACGGCTCGAAGGGTGGCCGCCGCCCGGGCGCGGGAAAAGGATGGCTGCCTTTAGCTTGCCGGTGATGCCCAGCGGGAGGGAGGCGGGGAGGGGTTTTTTTGGACGTGATCGGGCAGCCTCTCGGACGGTGAAGCCAAGCCTCCCCCACAAGAAGTGCCCCCACGTCGGTCGGAACCGGGGCGAAGGGGAGCGAGGCAACCCTGAGAGGCGCGGGCCCGCCGCTGACCCCCACCCCCCCGGGAAGCACGCCACGGCTCCGCCGGTAACCTCGCCAACCTCCGTGCGCCCTTAGCGGCGCTTTCGTTTCCTTCAAAAGCGGAGAAGCCACGAAGAGGGCCTGGACGTGGCGGCAGGCAGGCAGGCAGGCGCTGCCCGGGTCTGGGGTGGCCGTGGGTGCCCAAGCAGCAGGTGCCCAGTCCAGGGAAAGGCGGGCGCAAAGCGAAGGCTCTCCCTCTCTGCGCGCTCTCTGCGCCGGCTCCCCACCCGGCGGCGGGCAGGAGGCGCGGTCCCTGTTCCGGGCGCTGCGCGGGGCACGTGGGCGAGGGACCCCGGGGCGCGGAAAGCGAGGGCTCCCCCCACACCCTCAGCCCGGGTGAGCGCAGTGGCGGCGGGCGGGCGTCCAGGTGCCTACCTGGGTCATGAGCCGGTCGGCGCCGGTGTTCTCCTCGTCCTTGAAGATGATGTCCGGGTTGTAGTTGGGGGTGAGCTCCTTGAAGCGCTCCGAGTTGCGGGCGATCTTGCCCTCGTACCTGCCGCTGGCGCCCAGCGTCTTCTCGGGGACGTTGGGGCTGAACTGCTTGTAGGCGAGCGGGATGAGCTTCCTGGGCGGGCGGCGTCGGCTGCCCACCACCCGGCCCGGCCCGCAGCCCCGCACCGCCGGCGCCCCCAACAGCAGCAGCAGCAGCAGCGCCCAGCCGCCCAGCAGCAGCAGCCGCCGCGCCGCCTTCATGGCTCCCCCGGCGACGGGCGGCGAGGGCGGCGGCCCCCGGGCGCTCAGCAGCCAGGGCCAGGAGGGCCAGGAGGGCGCGGGCGCGGGCGGGCGGGCAGCCCCGGGCAGGGCGCGACCTCAGCGTCCATGCGGCGGCGGCGGCGGCGGCGAGGGGGCAGGTGCGCTGGTCGGCCGCTCTGAGCCGGCCCGCTCCGGCCGCCGCCAATAAATAGCGAGGGCCCCGTTTGTTTTGGCTGCCGCGGTTAAATCGCCGCCGCCGCCGCCGCCGCGCTCTAGCGGTCAGCGCTGCCGCCCGAGGAGTTGCTGCTCCTGCCGCCGCCTCTGCTGCCGCGGCTCCTTCCCTCGCCCTCCCTCTTGGCCTGGCTGTGCCTCCGCTCGCGGCGCACGAGTGAGCGACAGAGAGGGGAAATTGAAGAGATCCGGGATCGGGGACCGCCAGGACCGCACCCAGCCCGGGGCCGGCCCTCCCCGCCTCCCTCCCCCCGCCTTTCCTTCGCCTCCTCCCCGCCACCGCCAGGGCCCCGACGACGCGGGGGGGGTAGGAGGGAAAGGGCGGGCGGGAGGCCGTCCCACCCCCGCGCCTCGCTCACCTGCTGCCATCGGGGGAGGCGTGTGGGCCGCCGCAGAGCGGGACGACCTCTTCTCCGCCCCCCGGCTCCCTCCCAACTCCACGTGCGGAGGGGAGAAGCTGCCTAAAGGGGTCCGTCACCTCACCGGGCGGAGGAGGCGGGCGGCAGTGCTGGGAAGCCCCACTCCCACGCGGGCCTTCCCACTCGACAGGCCTTGGGGGATCCGGCTGCCACGCGAGGACTGGCCAGGCACTGCCCAAGCCCGGGAGAGCTCATCGTAGCTGAGGACGGGGCGCCCCCCCCCAGCAACCCCCCCTTTCCACAGAGAGGAAATGTCGAGGTTCTCCTCCAAGACGGAGGGCGGGGAGTGGGCCAGGGTGCTCCCGGCCCCCGGGGCTTCGGTGCCTGCCCGGCGCCCCTTCCTCCCACCGTCTGGCGCCGTCCGCCCCCTCTCCTCTCCTCTTCTCTCCCCGCTTGTCAGGGCCCGTCCTGCGAGTCTCGAGGTGCCCCTCGGCCGGCTGGCTGGCGTGCCTCGGCTCAGACGGGGAGGGGGAGGGGGAGGGAGGGGAGGCGCACGCGGCGGCGGCGGGGGGGGGGAGAGTTGAGCTGGTTGAAGTTTAACCACCACCTCCTGGGGCCCTATTGTTCGGCAGGAGGCCCGATATTTCCACAGCGGCTCGTAGGATCTGATTAAGCGGCTGAGACAACAATGCCGCCTGGGCCGGGCTTCCCCTCGCTGCTGCTGCCAGCGGGCAAAGTCAACACAACGCCCGGGAGCCCAGCCTCCAAGGGCCAGCCCGGGGCTTGCAGGGGAGCCTGGCTGAGGGGCTTCAGCCCTGGGACCGGTTGCGCAGGCAGAGCTCAGGTCGTGCGAGTAACAAAACCAAAGCGTTTGTGTGCCCCTGAGCGTGTGCAAAGTGTCTCGCCCGTTCTTTCTTCTCACCGAGAGAAAGTCCTCACAGCCAAGTCTCGCACCCTCCTGGGTGAGGCGGGACAGGGTCCCGAGAGAGGCTGCGGGGCTGGAGGCAACCTAAGGCCTCACCCCCTCTGGAGAAAGGAAGGGAAGGACCCGGCCTCCCCCCACCCCGCTCTCCGCCTTGCTTCCGCTCGGACCCAGGCAAGGCTTGGCCCCTTCCCCTTGGGCCACCCTCCCTCCCTCCCTCCTTCTTTGCCACCTCCTTGGCAGAGGAGGCGCTGCGCCGAATGCCTATGGACTGCACCTCCCACCAGCCCGGGCTAGCGCGGTTGGGGATGATGGGAGGGGTAGTCCAAAGTGTCCGGAGGGCGCCGGGTCGCCGGGGCCTCAGCAGAGGCGCTCCCACCGCTTGCCTTTTCTCCCTGGTACGGTCCCCCTCTCGCTCACTCCCACCGCCCCGGGGACTCGGAAGATGCTCATCCCAGCCGCGCCGTTCCGAGCCAGATCCTCCCACCCCCGAGGGGGCCTACCCACTGCCCTACCGGCCCCGGTCTCTGGCCCTTTCCCTGGTCGCTGCCCACCTACACAGCGCTGGAGGAACCGTCCGTCCCACCAGCCCGCTCCCTGCTCCCATCATCTAGGCTGGGGGGGGGGCAGGAGGGGCGCGCCGTTTAAAAGTGTAAGACGTCGGGGCGAAAGGAAAGAGGAGGGGCTCTTCCCGAGGGTTCCCCCGGGCAGCGGCAGCGGCAGGAGGTGCCCTGCAGACTTTCTGCAACCCAGGAGACTGAAGCTAAACCGCCAACTGGCCTATGATCGCCCTAGAGGGGCGCGGAGGGAGGCCGCTTTCTGAGCCGGGGGCACGCCCGCTCCGCCCCCCTTGTTACTGCTAGCCGGCCTCCAGTCTGTCGTGGCGCTTGGGTTCTCGCGCAGTGCTTGAACTCTTCGCCCTTCACCGCGATCCTGCTGCTGTGAAGCTAGTAACCCTTTCATTCATTATACACAGTGGAAGCATTACGACTCCGCTTTGACTGCCCCGGCATCCTCCTAAGGAATCCTGGGATCTGCAGTTTGGGGAGGGACATTTAGAAAGTGAGGAGCTGTCCCCACTTGGCCTTGGAAAACCCCTGGGTGACCTTGGGCAACTCTCAAGCAGCCTCAGAGGAAAACAATGGCAACCCTGACGCCCAACAAATCAGGCCAAGTCATTAAAGACTTGAAGGCACCGTTACAACACCTTAGAAATTCTCAGCTAGAGAGCTCCAATGCCTCTAACAAAACTATAAGCTCGGTAGGATGCAGCCATGGCATTCGGTAGGATGCAGCCATGGCAGTTAAAGTGAAAGCATAGCGTTCTAATTGTGTAATGAGAAAGAACCCTGGGATTTGCCCCCAGGCCATGCAGTGAATTAATCATCTGTGGTGGGGTGAGGATGAGACTGAAGTCTCAGGTTCACAATAGCAATAGCATTGATATTTCTATACTACTTATCAGTGTAAAGCACTCCCTAAGCGGTTTACTTTTTTTTTTCTTAAGCTAATTGCCCCCAACAAGCTGGGTACTCATTTTACAGGCCTAGGGAAGGATGGAAGGCTGAGTCAACCTTGGAGACCTGTAGGATTGTACTCATAACGTTGTGGCTGCAGTACCACTGCACCACCAGGGCTCCTTCACACAGGTTCAGCTCAGATCTTATCTCAAAATAAAATTAGATCCATAGAATTACAGATTTGGAATGGGTCTCCACTCTTTTATGTAGGAGACCCACCCCACTTCAGCATCCGTCATCTCTGCCCATCCAGCCTGTGCTGTTTAAAAACCTCTAAGGAAGGAGAAATCCACCTACTGTTTCTCAAAGTGAGAAATAGCCCCCCCCACCGCCCCCCCCACACACGCCAAGGGCTGGACAGGGAAGTCCATCCAGAGCAGTGAGATAACAAGGAACGGCTTGAGTGTGGCTTGGCTGCAGTGGGAGACAGAGTGGGGATTCGTTAGACAGGGCAACAAGTGTCAGTCCATGTGCTTAGATACCCCGCCCCATGGAACATTCATCCCAAGAGAAGCCAAGAATAGGTCCTCTAAGTCAGGTTGGCCCAGTGCAATTTGCTGCTTGAGGCAGAACAGCAAAAATGCCTCAAGTCCACCTGAATCAAGATACACAAGATGGACATCAAACCAGGCAAATTATTTTGGCACAGGAGGCAGAAAATCCCACAAGCACCTCTCCCCTTTTCTGGCAGTAAAAACATGATTAATTTCAAACTTAATTATAAACCATTTACTGCCCTGAAATCTGCTCTGTGGGACAGTCTCTTCATTGTCTAACATTAGGGACGGCCCTAGCAGCAGTAGCCCAGAGCAAAGTAAGAACAGATCAGAGGATACAGAAGGGCATTGGTGCCCTGGCTGGGGCAATGCAAGGGTGCTTATCTGGAAGGGTGGAGTAGAAACCTGGCATGGTCCTCCAATCCCACCCCATTGCCCTGTCATACTTTAACTGGGCTCTGGTTGCTACCTTCAGGACCAGAAATGCCCCATGCCATGCCTGGGATTGCAGTATGCCTTACTGGAAAGAGTAGTGGGGGGAGTTTTAGACTGAAGACTTGAGAGGTCTGGGTTCTAGTCTCCAGCTCAGCCATGGAACTCCCTTAGTCTCAGCTACCTTACAGGGCTGTTGTGAGGATAAAGTGGGGAAGGAGAGCCATGTGCTCTCCCAGCTTGAGCTCAACTCAGGAACAGTAGGATACACACATATATAACTAACAACATAGCATCACTATACAGTTGTCCCTTCACATTCACTGGGGTTTGGTTGCAGGACCCCTGTGAATATCCAAATCCGTGAATACTCAAGTCCCATTATATGCAATGGCATAGCAAAATGGTGTTCCTTATACGAGATGGCAAAATCAAGGTTTGCTTTTTGGATTATTATTTTTTAAAGAATATTTTCAAGCCGTGAATACTTAAATCTGTGAATCCCAAATCCAAGAATGTGGAGGGACAACTGTATTACATTTGAATTGGTCGATGGAGCATATCTATGCCATCTGAAAATGCCTTTCACTTGCTAATACTTTAGAAGAGAAATATACTTTAAAATGTTTTCAGAATTTAATTCACATGACTCAGTTTTAAAAGCAGTAATAAAAATCAGTGGACAATATGAATCTAAAACATACATACAAGGCTCAGTTGAGCTCAACCTCAACAGTCAGCCTTCCTCGCTATAGACTGCAGGAACAGCAGTTTTAACTGCAAAAAACGGTGACATTATGAATAACATACAGATTTGTTCCTCATAATAGTTTCTCATTCATTTCCAAATGCTTTATTTAACAAGGGTACTGAATACTGTTTTTTAATATCAGAGTATGGGGCCTAAATAGCTGGCCTAAATACCCTAAAGGCACCAGACCCCTTTTCCCATTTTGGGAGCTAAGCAGGGTCAACTCTGGTTAGTACTTGGATGGGTGACCACCAACGAATATCAGGTGCCTGTAGGCTATAGTTCAGAGGCAGGAACTGGGAAAACCACATCTGAGTATTTCTTGCCTAAGAAAACCCTATGAAATTCATAGGATTGTTGTAAATTGGCAGGCGACTTGAAGGCACACAATATTAGATTAAATCTGATATTTAAGAATACAGTTAGGCAACTTCTCTAGTGTTGCAGCTCCACATATACAGAAGGAAGTGGGGAGTGTACCCCCAAAGCCAATGTTAGTCATTGCAAGGAGTTTATTTTATTTATTTATTTTTATTTATTTATTTATACCTCGCTCTTCAGCCTCAAGGCTATCAGAGCGGCTTACAAATTGTTTTAAGCAATAGCTATTTACACATCTACACTGCGTTAAGCAGTTTCCAATGTGTATTAGCTAATTGCCCCCACAAGCTGGGTACTCATTTTACCGACCTAGGAAAGGATGGAAGGCTGAGTGAACCTTGGAGCCAGCTGGAATCAAACTTGCGACGTGGTGGCTTGCAGTACTGGCATTTAACCACTGCGCCACCAGAGCTAATTGCCCCCACAAGTAAAATTATTGGTATAGTATACAATATACTATACCAATAATTTTCCTTGTGGGGGCAATTAGCGAATACACATTGGAAACTGCTTAATGCAGTGTAGATGTGTAAATTGCTGTTGCTTAAAATAATTTGTAAGCCGCTCTGATAGCCTTCTGGCTGAAGAGCGGGGTATAAATAAATAAATAAATAAACTATCAGAGTTGCTTCAAGCAAGTGCTGGAGAAGTGCTGTCAGCCCACAAAATACCCATTGTTTAGGTTGTGAATTGTGTGGCCTTCTAACTGTTGCTGGATTTAAACTCCCAGCAGCCCTAGGCAGAATAGTCAATGGTGAAGGATGATGGGTGTTGCAGTCCAACATAATTTGGAGGGCCACAGGTTGCCCATCCATAGTTTAGGCAGAGGCTAGAGCCTAGACCCTTAGCTTGTTGATCTCTGATCAGGCCTGAGTTCCATTGTTCCCCCATGGCCTTTGAGACTCTGTGTTTTAGGGAGTTTTGTTCTCTGGGCACAGTGTACAACTGTGGGGAGAAGAAAAGGAGTCTGGCTGGACAGTGAGACTTTGCCATTTCAATAATCATTTAATATCTCCCCTCCCCACTCCCTCCATTCGTTTATGACAGGGATGGGGATCATGTAAATATGTTGTTAGACTCCAGCTCCCATAAGCCATAGTCTGTACAGGCAATGATGAGGAATGCTAGGAGTTATAACCCAACATCATGGGAAATCAGTTGATTCCCCATTTAAGGCCTTGGGGATGTATTAGTACTACACAGTCATGTCACTTCATACTACTTTAAGCGCCATGGGGAATCCTGGGGTTTGCAGTTTGGTGAGGTTCTTAGATTTCTCTGCTAGATAACTATAGTACAGTCCCCTGAGTGTCCATGCTACAGAGATAAACTGACTTAATCCTCAGATCCTCTCATCTCAGGGTATCTTTGCAATTGTAGTTCAGGAGCATACACTATAGCTTTCTAGCAGAGAATTCTAAATATCCCTTCTCCAAACTATAAATCCCAAGATTCCATAGGATGGAGCCGTGGCATTTAAAGTAGTATGAAACTGAAACAACTGTATGGTGCAAAAGATACCCACAGCTTGGCTTCTACACTCTCTTGGGATATCAAGAGTCTTTGGGTTTAACACAGCCTCTCAAAATGATAATAGTGCACATGGAAAGAGGATGGCCATCCTTCAACAATGTTTCAGAGCAGACTCAATAGCCACTGTTTTGGATAAAGAAGGATATTGACCAGCTAGAACATGTCCAGAGGAGGGTGACCAAAATGGTGACAGGTCTGGAAGCCCATGCCCTATGAAGAGCAGCTTAGGGAGTTGGGTATGTTTAGTCTGGAGAAGGTTAAGAGGTGACATGATAGCGATGTTTAAATGTTTGAGGGGATGTCATACTGAGGATGGAGCAAGCTTGTTTTCTGTTACTCCAGAGACTAGGACATGGAGCAATGGATTCAAAACTACAGGAAAAGAGATTCCACCTAAGCATTAGGAAGAACTTTCTGACAGTCAGAGCTGTCCAGCAATGGAATAAGCTGCCTGCGAATGTGATATAGAGTCTCCTTCTTTGGAGGTTTTTAAACAGATGGCCATCTGCCAGGAGTGCTTTGTTTATTCCTACATGGAAGGGGGTCGGACTGGGTGGCCCTTGTGGTCTCTTCCAGCTCTTCCTATGATCCAGGGGCCTCTCTGAAATGGAAGGGAGGGCGAGGTTCGTTTGGGAAAGTGACGCAGTCTCTCCACGATTCCTACCCCAGGACACTTTAGGGCTGCGGTGTCTGCGCGTTGGCGAGGGGGTGTGTGTACTGGTCGCAGCCAGTACTGCAGTCCAGGGGGCGCTATTTCCTTATTTTTAAACCAGGGTTTGCTCTTATGGAAGGGTGGGCGGGAGAGGTTCTTCCTCGCGGGAAAGGTCGTGTTTGAACCTGCCGCCGCAGGCTGAGATGAAGGCCAGGGGCCACGTGTGCTGGCCTCCGCCTATGAAACGGCCTCGCGGACCCAGCGTGCAAAGATCCTAGCCGCACAGCAGATCTGTTCTCCTTCTCTCGGCTCGTTAGCTTTTCATTCACCTTGGGCCCACCGGTTGCTTCACTTGAAAGGTAAAAAACAAAAACGACAAAACACACACCAACCCTGCAATTGCAGAGTACTTGCAGAAGGCTCAGCGTGGTGTAGGGATTTCATAATTGGATTAGGGCTCTGGGGGGACCAGGGCGCGAATCCCCTTGCTCAAGCCGTGGGAGCCCGCTGGCTTTCCCCCGGCAAACACACTTTCTCTTCCTAAAATGAAGACCAGGGAAAACTCTTTCTGGACAAAGCTTGACAAGGGAACCCCGATAGATTTTGCTTAAGAAAGGCCTTGAAGACACACAACCACCACCGAGAGTTAAAAGATTCTGCTCCTATGTCTCTCGGTACAAAGACCCAGGACCGGTTTAAGGAATATTGGGGGCCCCTGCAATGCTTTATTTTGGGGGGTCCATAATAAAGCATTTTATCTCAGGTCCACGTAACCTAATTCAACCTAAGCGATTCACAATACAGGATATTCAGATTATTACTAATACTGTTTTTGCAGGAGGACGGTTACTACAGCCCCCCCCCCACAATGATGGGGCCCCCTGCGGATGCTGACACCGCTGGTGCTTTAAACCGGCCCTGCAGGGACCACCGCGGCTGAGCTGGCCAAGCCTGCTTGCTCTGTGTGCAAAGAAAGGCCGGCCCCCTCCCGTCGCAAGGCCTGGTGGTCAGCAAGCAAGCGAGTGTCAGGCAGGCGCAGCGCCACTCGGGCGAACCAGCCGGCTCCTTTGATGTTCCCCGAATCCCGAAGCCGGCGAGGCTCCGCCCACTGCCGTGCTGATTGGGCGCCTCCTCCCGCCCTTTCCTAGGCTGGTGAGGTTTCCCCAGGCGGCGGACAATGGGGGCTGTAGCCGCAGTAACTTCTCCCCTGATAGCCTTTAAGGCAGGGTTTCTCAACCAGGGTTCCCTGGAAGCCTAGGGTTCCACTAGTAGGGGTTTCCGCCAGATGTTGAGATTAGGGGGGGGGTTACCTTTTTTTTTTAAAGCTGTAGATATAATAATAATTTTTAGGCAAGGGTTCCCTGAGACCTGGACATTGTTTTAACGGTGGCACCAGGGTAAAAAAGGTCGAGAAAGGCTGCTTTAAGGTGTTACATGACTTCTTCGCTATTATACACCAATCAGTCCCTACCACCATCACCACATGAATCCTGCTAATCCTCAAAATCTTATGCAAGCCTGGAAAAGAAGTGGCCCTCCAAGTAGTATTGGACTGTAACTCCCAGCAGACCTAGCTGGCACAGCCAATGATAAGAGATGATGGCAGTTACAGTCCAATAACAGCTGGAGGCTCCCAGTTGGCAACTCCTGTTTTGAGGCTTAGAAATGCACTGAAAAGATCTCTCAGAAACTGGAACTTTCTGCCCAGCGGTGGTTTATCTGTGTCTGATATTTTCTTATATACAAAATCCAGGTCAGCCCTCACACTCTCACCAGAGGAGACCTGCAGCTGGAGGAGGGGCTATACATGAGGGGAAAGGGGGGAGGGTTATTGACAAATTGGGGCGTGTCCAGAGAAAGGCGACTAAAATGGTGAAAGGTCTGGAAACCATGCCTTATGAGGAGAGACTTAGGGAGCTGGGTATGTTTAGCCTGGAAAAAAGACGGTTAAGAGGTGATATGATAGCCCTGTTTAAGTATTTGAAGGGGTGTCACGCTGAGGATGGAGCAGGCTTGTTTTCTGCTGCTCCAGAGACTGGAACATGGAGCAATGGATGCAAGCTCCAGGAACAGAGATTCCACCTCAACATTAGGAGGAACTTTCTGACAGTAAGAGCTGTTTGGCAGTGGAACACACTCCCTCAGAGTGTGGTGGGGTCTCCTTCCTTGGAGGTCTTTAAACAGAGGCTGGATGGCCATCTGTCGGGGATGCTTTGATTGTGATTTCCTGCGTGGCAGGGGGTTGGACTGGATGGCCCTCGTGGTCTCTTCCAACTCTGCAATTCTATGATTCTATGAAGAGCGGGGACACTAACCAAGGAAGGGCGGGAGAGGTGTGTTAGCAAAGCTCTTTCCCGACGCCTTCACACTCAAAGGACAGCCATACCCTCAGGTAAGAAAGCTTCTGCCAAAGAAGCTCCTTCTTACAAAGTATTTAGCCCCATCCAGCCATCCTTTTCCTCCGTGTCCTCTGTCTAGCTGGATATTTTTTTAGCAGCATAGGCATTGGGGGATGGTGAAGGAAGGCTGGAGAAACACAGACCTTTCAGTATCCTGGCTTGCAGTAGCTTGTCTGCAGTAAACAGTACAATAAAGCTTCAGAGTGGGATTTTACTCTTGCCAATCCCTTACTGCAGTAGTTCTTAACCTGTGATCTGAGGACCCCTCACAGGGGTCCGCAAAGGCTTGAAGGCTGCTCAGCTCACCTCCTTCCGGCAGTAGAGTGGCCATGTGAAAAGAGCCAAGGCAAAGGCTGGCTGGGCTTGCACACTGCCGTTCAATCTGCTCCATCCACAAACTTCCAGGAAGAAGCAGAAGAAAAGTCTTCCCTCCCACTCCAGTGCCTCTGGGGGAAGGTTTAATGGATAGTGTAATGGTATTACTATTATTATTATCAGGTTTTATTATTATTATTATTATTATTAGGGTTTTAAATCTTGAGTTAAGTCTTGGGGGTCTGCAGCAACAAAAGATATTTAAAGGGGGTCCCTGGTAAAGAGGAGTAGCTTAAAGAGGAGCAGCAGCCACTGCCCAGTCTTAAGCAGATTTACTTGTAAGTAAAATTGCCACCCCACAGTTCACCATTGCGCTTTATCTTAAATGGCCCAGGCTTCTGCCTCCCCAGCATACCAACACTAGCGGTGACCCTGATCCACAAAACACAAAAGTCTCCTGCAAAGCATGTTAGTTTTCCACCTAACCATAGCTCCTTCTGGTTTTTCTCAGTAAGAAGTCCAAAACAAACAGAAAGTACAAGCACAAGACTCCCATAGGCCTGTCTGCGGCAGTTCTGCCCAAGCAGCACACCAGGCTAGTGACACCAATGAATCGCAGTGCAATACTCCACTACAGAAAACGGCTACTAGTTTGCTGTTTCACTAAGCATATGCCAGTTCTCACTCCAAATAAAATAAAGAGTTGTTTTTCAATGGTAGATTTCCTTCTGACTGCACCCTCAAATTTCACAGTAAAGTAAAACAGACCCCACCATTATAGAAGTTCTATCCCACTGTAACTGTCATGGTTCTCTCCTGTGGAATCCTGGGATTTGTGCTTCAGGGGGGGAATTAGAATTATTTGTGAGGTCTATCTAGTATTGTAGATTAAGAGAGTGGAAGTACAATTCCCAAGAGTCCATATGTTTCTATGTTTTAAGTTAAAGGGGGGAAGATTTTGATTGAATATGCTGGACCCAACGTAACATACGTTGATGATGCGTTGAGGGTGAGTTGCTCTGTTGACCTGCCCCTGGTGCCCCTACTGCTGCTGTCAATTGACTGTATGGGTCCCTTTGGAGTGGCAGTAGCAGTGCCGCCGCCGCCAGTCCCATCACTGCTGCCAGTTGACTGTGTGGGTCCACAGTCAACTGGCAGCAATGGCACCAGGGGAGGTCAACAGAGCAACTCACCCTCAATGCACCACCGAGGTATTTTACGTTCGGTATAGCTAGTTGGAGCAGTGGTGTCCTGCCACCGCTACCGTTCCCACCACCACTGCTACCGAATGTGTGGTCTCTCTTGGAGCAGTGGCAGCGGCCTCCTGCCACTGCCACTGCCATTCCCACTTCCGCTGCTAAGTTCACTCAGTGGTGGTGGGGCCATGACCCCCCTGTTCGGCCTGGGAAGGCTGCAGTTCAGCAGCAGTGGAGGCGGAACCATGACCTCCCTCCCCCGTTTGGCCTGGGAAGGCCGCAGCTTGGAGACAGCGGTGGCAGGGTGATGATGTCACCCCTTGTTCTAACGGGCAAAATTGCAGCTTAGCAATGATTGTAGGCCGAGGAGCTGATTAGCTAGCCAAGGAGTGCCTAAGCAGCCAATCAGCACACTGAAAACGGCAACATACCCAAGAGAATTATATATATAGAAAGATGGTATACAGGGCCCCTTCCAACTCTTTGATTCTATTATATTTTACTTTTGGGGTAATGGTATGTGATTTGGGGTACTCTAAGCCTTCTTGTAATGGAGCATTATTAGCCTCTCATTCATAAATGTTGGCAAAACATGTTGTGGACAAATGAAACTGTGGACTTGGAGACAATGGTGGTGCCTCACAGGATAGGGATGGGAGCTCTTCAAACATGCAGGATCTCCTTTATTTTATTTTTATTCCTACAACTCCAAGATCCACTTCCAGGAGTCTGTTGCAAAGGACAGCCACTGAGAATTAAAGAATTTGAATCCCAGGAACCTGTTTTGGAGTCCCAGAAAGAATTAAACGGATCGAGCCATCAGTCCATATAAATATCCACTCCCGATTACCTTAGTTTTCTCAGCTGTACACATTTTAGGAGTAGAAGAGGGAGTAATTTTGCTTCTGCTATATTCTAAAAGTACCAGATACCATCTGATCTTGGAAGTTAAGCAGGGTCAGCCCTGGTTAGTACTTGAGTGGGAGACTGCCAATGAATACCAGGCACTATAGGCTATATTTCAGAGGAAGGAACTTGCAAAATTACCTCTGAGTATTCCTTGCCTAAGAAAACCCTATGAAATTCATGGGGTCACCATAAATTGGCAGGCAGCTTGAAAGGACACATGCACAGAAGGTTCAGTAACTGAGACTCAGAAATCCTTGTCAATTTGTGATTTGCTGCAGATTAACCAGAGATTTTCCACTAAAGCCAGAATCAACCTTCTAGTCATCCCTATCATTGGAGTCTCCCTATCATAGGGAGATAATATTTGAGATCAATCCTATTTGGGAAAGTCAATGTTTTTAGACTCCCATTCCTTATTAGGAAGGTTGATGCATCTCTTTTGAGTTGAAGGAAAAGCTGGGAGCCAGCAGCCAGTTTTAGCCTCTTGCAAAGAACATTTTTGCATGTAGGTTTTAATTTTGATGCCCAAATCAGATGGAGTAAAAGGTCATATCTACTCCTAGCAGAGTAGTACCAGAACCTGGACTGTCAAAGGAGCTGACCACACTCTTTTGCAAGGGTACAGCTCTGGAATGGGATATGATTGTCAGGCTCGGTAGAAGGGAGGAGTGGGAATATTGGGAGATCAACTTGCCTAGATTTATGTAGATATCCTGTTCTCTAGCTGTAAAATGGAAGTAATCGTGTTCAGCCTCACTGGCTTGTTCAGTGCACATGTGTACAATTTCAAAGGCTAGATAAATGACCAGAGGGAATCATTATAGTGCTAGGAGCTGCCTTTCCTAGTCTGCTTTTTCCTCCCACCATTGTTCCTGCCATATGTTTATGGAGGCTTTTCTTTTCCATAATACAGGGATGGGAATCTTGTGGCACTTCAGATGTGGCTGGACTACAGCTCCCAGTATTCCTCAACACTGGTTATGCTGGCTACAGCTGATGGGTCTTGCATTCCAACATCAGGAAGGTCGCATGAGCCCAACTCTCTGTAATAACATTACTCCTATTCTAATTTTCCTTGTTCTGGTGCTGTTATTACTTTTGGTCTACAAGCCTCTTCAGCCCCAAATAACAGGGTCAGTGGTGAGTGAACATGGGTGTTAGAGTAAAAAATCTCGAAAGCAACCAGTTGAGGAGACTCTGGCATGCCTTCATTTCTTCAGCAAGGTGGGGAACCATTTCCAACCGAGAATGCCACTTGGGAAGTCTCCATGGATGAAAGGCAGTGGTGGTGGGTGTGGGCTCCCCGCTCTTTCATACACATCCATGCATTCATCCATTCATAAATACAGCAAATACTGTATTCAAATCCCTCGTAGTGACAGCAGTCAGTGCTGGACTGCCTGGTTTTAGCTGGATGATAAAAGCACGTGCTTTGTATGCAGTATGTTCCCTGTCCAATTGCTTGCCTGTTCAAGGAGGGCAGGGAAAACTCCTGCCAAAAATGGAATGCACTGCCTGGGAGTGTGGTGGAGTCTCCATCTTTGGAGGTTGTTAAACAGAGGCTGGATGGCCATCTGTCAGGAGTGCTTTGATTGTGTATTCCTGCACGGCAGGGGGTTGGACTGATCCCCACTTTTGTGGTCTCTTCCAACTCTATGATTCTATGAAAACTCCTGGACAGCCAATGCCAGTCAATGCCCACAAAAACTGCCAGGCTAGGTCAGGGCTTGGATCTTCATATATTTTAGACTCCAACCCCCATCAGCCTTAGCCAGCCATGCCATGATGGCCTGACTCAGGTTAAGGCAGCTTCCTATGTTCCTCTCTGCAGCTTAAACAGATGAGCAGGAACTCCTTTTTAACAGCAACACACCAAGTCCTAATTGGGATGGCTGGTTTGGGACCCTTGCCTGTGTCCCTTGCAACCTGATTTCCTAGCAGGAAATGTTGAGTGCATGGGTGAAAGTGGCTCAGCCGGGAGCAGCCTCTGAACAGGAACACTGGGCTCCTCAGAACCAATCTTCTGCTTTTCCTTTTGCTAATGATAGTCTTTAATGGCAAATGCAGATGCTCTCCTGGAGTGCGCCACTTGGGCAGGGCCATGCAGTGGTTAGGGAACGTGTTCCGCAGATGGAGCACACACCCATTCTGCCTGTTGCCTGCATGGAATGACAGCACTTGGGACACGCTCATCCTGGAGCCAGACAATGGTTTTAAGGAGAGTTGGAAGCGGTTCAGGGGAGCCTATGAACATATACTGTCCCACTGTCACCTCTGAGTGAACGGGTTGTGCAGGGTTTTGGAAGACTCTTCTTTTAAAATAAAACCTGCCAAACGTGCTGAACCAAAAGTAAGAGTAGAATGAGGAGGATTCACACAAGGCATGATCCCTCTTTCAAATATCCTTCCACAGGGGGAGGGCAAGGGAGGAACAGTTATTTGCCTCTAGTCTTAGGAAACAGAGAGAGAGAGAGAGAGAGAGAGAGAGAGAGAGAGAGAGAGAGAGAGGGAGATTGCTACAGTCTCAATTAGTACACTTCCCAAACATGCATGGTTGCTTTGAGTACAGTTGCAGGGGCTTGTCTAAATGGCAAAAATACTCCTCATGGAATCTGAGGAGAATTCCATTTGTAAATGGCAAAAATACTCCTCATGGAATCTGAGAATTCCATTTGTCCTAATGAGATCCCGCATTGAATCACAGTATCCGGAAGGATGGAGGGGACAATAACTGCAAAAACTATGCTACAAAAAACTTTGGGACTTTTCCCGAGTTTTTAAAAAACAGTGGGGGAAATGTGCACTCCCACTTGTTAGGACAACTGAATTGCATCGCCGCACATTCCCGAAGGGGATAGTTGATTTGTTGGATGTGCACAGGGGGCAGAGCTTGCTGGCAAGTCAGCACCAGGCACTGCCATGTTTGATTTTTCCCATAGTGATCGTGCGCTGGGGTGACGAAACACTCTTTTTTGTTGTTTATTTTGTTTATTTAAGCAGAAGATAGCACTTGTGCACCTTGGATTTAATTTTTTTAAAAAAATACAGTTCAGCAGTGGCAACTTGGGAAGAATAAAAATGTTAGCAATTCACTCACACCTGCCATCTTGATTCGCAGGTATGCTCATTTGAACAGCAAACGTGGCTAGCTTTGCATGCTTGCGATCTTGCCAAAAACTATAAAGACAAATGAAAGCTGCTGCAAATTGGCGTTACTGCACACCAACCCACATTTTATTGCCTCATATAGATAAGCCCTAGGGTTGGAAAGTATTTGTTTGTGCAAAATAAATAGTTTGTTCACTTTCATGCCCAAACACATTGCCATACATTTGATATAACTTGGTGAGTTTTGTGTTCAGTATGCAGCTTTAAGATAGCATTGTGAAAGAGCTGTCTTTTGGCCACAGCTAAAAGAAAACAGCAGATGTATTTAACAAGGGGTTGAAATGCAGGGATCCATCACAATGGCACAAATTGTCTATGGCACAAATTGTCTACGGAAAATTAAAAAAAAGATTTCAGTAAGGAAAGAAGAGTGGCACAATCATGGCAACCACACAAAAACACACAATATGAAACACAGGTAGCAAAACAAAAACAAAAAACCATGGGATACAGTGAATTTGTATCGATTCCTTGCACAATACTGACAACTGTTTATCCACCCATCAACCAAGCCCACTGGGTGATCAATAAAAAAAGCATAGAAAGCTTGCATGATGTATTTTGTGCGTTTTGGTTAGCCAGTAACAGTACTGTATACTGTTTTGTGGATTTTGTATTTTGTTGTATTTTGCCACAAAACTCAGTTTGCAGCATTTGAAGTAAGCTGAGGACAAAGAGGGAAAGTTCTAGAAGGAAAGAGAAATTGGGACATTTTAAAAGCAGCTGAAAAACTGAGATGGCAGAGGATTAATTAGGACTGTTCTTGAGAAATTGGGATAGTTGGAGAGTGTTCCTTCTCATGGAAAATCATGTGGTGGAGATCCTAAATTCTCTTTACTTCTTTGGAGATCATTCCTATTTACTGAAAGAAATAAACAAGCCTTTTCAGAGAGAAAAACACACTCAGAATTCTTAGACTACTAGCTGGACCTGGCGTATGATACGCCGTTAAAGCCCAGTAGACCTCATGACAACCCTGTAAGGTAGGCTGGGCGCCAAACTCACTCCTCCCACCACCAAACTCACCCCCTGCTTTCAAACTCACCCCACCTCCAAACTTGCCCCACCACTCGCCCCCCAACGCCAAACTCACCCCGCCACCAAACTCGCCCCCTGCTGCTCACTCTCCACCCTCCAAACTCTCCCCCACTGCCAAATTCACCCCGCCTCCAAGCTCCCTCTCGCTGCTGAACTCACCCCACCTCCAAACTCACCCTGCCACTAAACTCGCCCCCTCACTGCTCACCCTCCCACCTTCAAACTTGCCCCCACCATCGAATTCACCCCCCTGCTGCTCACCCTCCCACCTCCAAACTCTCCCCTGCCGCCAAATTCACCCCACCTCAAACTCGCCCCACCACTGAACTCACCCCACACCGTTCATCCTCCCACCTCCAAACTTGCCCCCACCGCTGAATTCACCCGCCTCCAAACTCTCCCTGCCGCTCGACCTCCCACCAACGAACTCGCCTCCACCTCCACTCACCCCATCACCAAACTCGCCCCCCCACCGCCGAACTTGCTCCTCTGCCAGTCACCCTTCCACCTCCAAACTTGCCCCCCGCTGCTGAACTCCCCCCACCGCTGAATTAACCCTCCTGCCTCCAAACTCGCCCCCATGCCGCCCCCAGCGCTCCAGCACATGCCATGCTACACACACACCCCACATACACTCCTCATGGTACTCAAACTCCCTCGCAGTTGCCATGTTTACAAAGGATTTCAACTTCCACATGGTTCCGCCCCCAGTGTGTTGATTGGCTACCCAACAGAGCTTTGATTGGTTGGTCAGTTCCCTAAACGGCCAGTCAGCACACTGGAAATGGCAACTTACCTAAGAGAATTATATATATAGATTTCCCTTATTATGCTTTCTATTACATTTTTCAGAAAAACAACACAACACACTACTAAATATTCAAAAATAGAAAATATGAGAAAAAGGAACATGGAAATGGAAAGAGAAAGAAAAAGAAAACGTGTAAACATATAATGTGTGTGTTTGTGTGCATGTATGACTAAAATTAAAATTAATCTAACTCTAAACTACACTAAGACTAATAGACAACACTAAGACACTAAACTAAGCACTAAACAATGACTAGATAAAACACCATAGGGCTCTGACCTCCCCCAATCCAAGCTGTAATGAATAAATTTTATTCTACCATTACATATCCAGCTAAATTAGTGGCTCTTAACCTTTTATTTACCAGGGGCCCCCTTTAAATATCTCTTGTTCCTGCAGACCCCCAAGACTTAATTCAGTATTTAAAACCATAATAACAATACTTGGTAATAATAATAGTAATAAGACAATTACACCATCCATTAAACCTTCCCTCAGAGGCACTGGAGGGGGAGGGAAGACTTTTCTCCTGCATCTTCCTGCAAGTTTGTGGCTGGAGCTGATTGAATGACAATGTGCAAGCCAAGCAAGCTAGCCAGCCTTTGCCTCGGCTCCTGTCATGTGGCCACTCCATTGCAGGCAGAATGTGGCCCGAGTAGCCTTCAAGCCTTCATGGACCCCGTGTGAGGACATTGTGGACCCCTGGGGATCCCCAGACCACAGATTAAGAACCACTGAGCTAAATAATCCTACTAGGGTTGTTAATACCCATAACCACAAATCAGTGGGTTTTTCGTGTTTTTTTTCCAGGCTGTGAGGCCGTGTTCTGGAAGAGTTTATTCTTGCCATTTATCGAAGTTCTGGACCAGGCCAACAACTATCATGTTAGAATGCACAGGAAAGCAACTGAAATCCCCAAGCACTGGGACAACTTCAACAGGAAAGAAGAAACCCTAAAAAGTAAACAAAATTTAGCTACCAGTCCTGAAAAACATCAAAATCAAAACTCAACACATGCAAATGAACTCCACCCAGGGACAGGGGGATTCCCAGCTGACAATGGACCATTGGCTAAATAGACACTAATCCTTGCATATCTTTCCCCAGGAACTAGCCATCCAAATACACAAAGGTATATAACCTCTCCAACAGGGACTCACAGTATATAACCCCCCCTCCTATGCCACCATTCTCTGAAGATGCCAGTTGCAGATGCAGGTGAAATGTCAGGAATAAGCTCTTCCAGAACACGGCCTCACAGCCTGGAAAAAAACCACGAAAAACGTATGGATGCCGGTCGTGAAAGCCTTCAACTTCACACAAATCAATGCATCATTACTGTTTTTATTGCTCAAAAAGTCCATAAAGGGCTTCAATTTTTTTTTAAAAAAAACCCCACCTTCAGTTAATGTATCTTTTAAAAACCTACATAAGCTTGGCAGTTTGGGTTAACTCAGCAACTTTAACAATCTATTCTTCTGTCATCAGTGCTTCAGTCTGTTTCCAGGTTTGAGCAAACAGTATTCTTGCTGCTGTTGTCATATATTGGAGAAATAGTCCGTATTTACCATACCATCCAATTCTTTATTCATAACTCCCATTGAAAACATGTTTTTTACATGATTTTTAAATATATAGGTACATATATGTGTGTGTGTGTGTGTATAAAAAATAGGTATACAAATCAAATTTACTGTTGCCAATTTTTTTGCAACCCCCACATTCAGTTACACAACCCCATATGGGGTTGTGACCCACAGTTTAAGGAAGCTTTGATCTAGAGGACCACATGTTCCCCATTCCTGTTTTATAGTAAGTTTCAATTCAATGTATGTATCACATAGTGACATATGCAGGATGGGGTAGGTGGCAGCCCCGGATTTTTAAAAATGATCAGTGTTAGAAGTGATCAGGTATACACCAGCCCTCCTTGGGAAGAGCATACAATGTTCAAAGAACCATTTTCAAAAAAGAAACAGAAGCTATAGAAAATGACCATAAATTGCTCTGCACAGGGTATGTAGACCTTGCTTCCATTTGTCCTTCCTTTATATAAAAAAACATTGCTATCATTTTTTGATGGATTACAGCAGGGCAGCACTCAGTGTGAAAAATGACAGTCTGATCCTATACATATCAGGAAGGTGGCCTTATACCAGTTGCTCGCCATTGTTTTCATTAGCAGGAGGGAGATTTCTTTGGTTGAGGAAATCCACCATGCCAGTAGTGGGTATGGCTGAAGCCAGTAGTTGGAGCCATCCCTCTGCCACTCTTACATATTTTCTGCCTGACACTGCTCTTTCTCACTCTCACTGTCTGTGACTCCCCCTTCTCTTCCACTCCTCTTCCCAGTGCATTGCTAGAGGATGGGAAGCTCTTGCCAGTCATCTGAACTATTTGCCCACCCTCAGTCTATTTGTTATTATTTGCCATCAAGTTGACCAACTTACGGCAACTCTATGAACGAGAGACCTCCAAGAGCCCCTGTCATCCACTGCTCTTATCAGGTCTTGCAAACTCAGGGCTATGGCATCCTTCATTGAATCACTCCACTTGTAATACAACCTGTCTTTTATTACTGCCTTTTGCTTTACCAAGCACTATTGTCATTTCCAATGGTCATGCTGTTTCATAATGTTTCATAAAAAAGTATGACAGCCTCAGTTTAGTCATCTTTGCTTCTAATGAGAATTCAGGATTGATTGACTCTAAGACGCATTCATTCGTCTTTTAACCCTTGGTCCATACTTAATGGTAAAAGCTCTCTGGGTAATCAGAAAGGAGACCTTTCCTGGCCTGTCATGAAATGTTAGGGATTTATCCTC
Organism: Gambelia wislizenii; assembly: GCA_030847615.1. Classification (NCBI taxonomy): domain Eukaryota; kingdom Metazoa; phylum Chordata; class Lepidosauria; order Squamata; family Crotaphytidae; genus Gambelia; species Gambelia wislizenii. Next base: position 333,590,382 of record JAUMIR010000001.1, on the reverse strand, counting down.
AGACCTTTTAAAGTCTGACTACCTGTGCTACCCCATGTGTTACCAGCTGCCTCAGAAATCATATTGAGTACAACGGGATATGTCTCTCTACTAAGTTGTCCTTAGGACTGCAGTCTTAAAGTATAACAAATGCTCTCTATGCCTCCTTTATGTCTTGCTGTATATCTTTGGGACTTGATCAAGAACAACAAAACTTAATTTGGGAAGAAGCACAATGGAAAATGCCTTGCACCTCCACACCCGAGAATAGCAATTTCTTTTTTCCAGAGTATCATGCATTCACCCAAGAAGTACAGTTGTCCCTTCACATTCGCTGGGGTTTGGTTCCAGGACCCTCCGTGAATACCCAAATCGGTGAATACTCAAGTCCCATTATATGCAGTGGCATAGCAAAATGGTGTCCCTTATATAAGATGGCAAAATCAAGGTTTGCTTTTTGGATTATTATTTTTTAAAGAATATTTTCAAGCCGTGAATACTTAAAACCGTGAATGCCAAATCCGTGAATGTGGAGGGACAACTGTATTGTGCACCTATTTTTGCTCTGCTGCAGAACCCTTGGCATTAGATGCTGCTACAAGAAAGTTGATGGCTAGTCCGATCAAACATGTTACATCCCGACTGAACATCTATATTTCCCCAAGCTGAAGGGAGTGTCCCAGGGTGTTAGTTTGTCCAGTGAGGTGCATCACCATTATGCTGTTTGCAATGCATCATTTTTTTAAATCAGTTTAAGATAAGAGAGGAGCTGAAGTGCCATTTCCCCATATTCCTTAGTCAATCATGCCAGTGAGATCTAGGAAATGCTCTCTCCTCTGACCTAGAAATCCTTGTTCCAACAGTCACCATAATCTAATCCCCAAATCCAAATCTTGACCTAGTCAATAAAATTAGGTCAGGGACTTGCATACATTCAGATCCTTAATAATCATATGTTAAAAGCAAAAGCACCAAGGTGGTTCCTAGTGGCATATTTCAAGGCTGAGCAGTAAACTTGTTTTGGCTTTATTCTACTGACAAGCATTACTGTTATCTGGCTTCTTGCAAACTTTTATCTTGCCTGCCTTAACATTCAGAAGAGCCAAATAGTTGCAAGGAGTTGTGATATAATCTATCAGTGCAGCTCTTGCAGAGTTTATCCTGTTTGTATATTACAGTCAACAGTATTTAGGAAAATTCCAGAATCCATATTAGTGCAATACTTTTATCAGGCCAACCAAAATGTAGGCACAAAAATGCATGCAAGGTTTTGAGATTTCCAGATCTCCAGATTACATCAGGCAAGATGTTACAAAGTCATGGGAGGAAGGGGGGCAATCTGACTTGATGTGGAAGTCTTGGTGTCTGCATGATATCTGAAGATGGTATCAAGAATGTGGGTCTGCTGCAGACATTCAGAAGAATCTCTAGCAGGTGATGTGATTGTTTTAGGTTTCAGCTAAAATCATCCCTAAGAATACTAGGAGTGAAAAAGACTGAAAAGTTTGATTCTCCATTTTAAAAAATTAGCTGTAACCTCAGAACTGTCTCCTTCCTGAGTGAAGTGTGCTGTTTCCTTTACGAGTGGAAAACAATGAGAAACTAGGTAATTGCTATATTAATAAGACTAGAGATACATTTAAAGGCTGGACTAAAGCCAACAGAAGCCAAATGAAGTGGCTTTACCTAGTGATCAGAGAGGGAAAAAACACAAGAATAACATCTGTTTCTGGTGATATAAAATCCTTTCACTCTAGTGTAGTGTCCTAGTCTCTCTAGCTTTTCTTTGCAAACGAAGATTCAGGAAGGACTCATCCCGCACTTTCTGCAAGCGCGCTGATGGCTAAAAAGGCCAATCCGAGATAAACAAGTCCGGTTGCAGAAAGCACAGCAGAAGGTCTCCTTGAGTGATGTTTTTGGGTTGTGATTCTTTCTGCGTTGTCCTTTCTCTTCAAGACTTGTTCGCCGTGAGTTCTCAAATAAGGCTGCAGCATTGTGGATTGTGTGTCTCCATGCCTCCCGATGTGAGGCCAGGGCAGACCACTGTTGGTGATCAATTTGGCCGAGCCTGAGATGTTGTTTCAGGGAGTCTTTGTATTGCTTTTTTGGAGCGCCCCTCTTACGCTGACCCGTGGCGAGTTCACCGTAGAGTAGTATTTTTGGGAGGCAATGGTCTTCCATCCTAGAAACGTGCCCTGCCCAGCGCAGCTGTGTTCTCAATATCATGGCCTCAATGCTGGTGATCCCTGCTTGCTCAAGGACAGCAACATTCGTCACATAGTCAGTCCAGTGTATATTTTGGATTTTGCGTAGACAGAGCTGATGAAAGCGTTCGAGGAGTCGTAGGTGGTGGCGATAGGTGACCCATGTTTCAGATCCATAAAGGAGGATAAGACAGTACAATGGCTCTATACACACTGATTTTTGTGCTTTGCCTCAGGTGTTTATTGCTCCAGACTCTTTTGTGAAGTCTTCCAACTGCACTATATGCCTTTGCTAATCTGTGATCGATCTCTTTGTCAATCTTGGCATCTGAGGAGATGATGCTTCCCAGGTAGGTGAACTGCTGAACGGACTTGAGCACAGATTTGCCCGACAGCAATGTGGGGATGGTGGTGTTCATCCTGCGATGCAGGCTGGTAAAGAACTTCTGTTTTCTTCAGGTTGACTTCCAGCCCAAACAGCTCTGCAGCTGTTGCAAAGCAGGCTGTTAGGCGCTGCAGAGCTGCTTCTGTGTGGGCAACAAGGGCAGCATCATCAGCGAAGAGTAGCTCACAGACTAGATAGTTTAGAATCTTAGTGTGAGCCCTCAGATGTCTTAAGTTAAACAAGCTACCCTCAGTACAGTAACGTATATAGATGCCGTCATCTTCTTCAAGCTCTGCCATAGCCCTTTGGAGCATCAAGCTAAATCTAGTGTAGTGTCCTAGTACTGAACACCTAAAGTCCAAAACAGCAATGTAGGAAAAACACATAAATCATAGAGTTGGAAGGGCCATAAGGACCATCTAGACCACTCCCTGCCATGCAGGAATACACAACTAAATCACTTCTGAAAGATGGCCATCTAACCGCTGTTTGAAGATCTCCAAAGATGGAAAGCCCACCACTCTCTGAGGCAATCTATTCCACTGCTGAACTGCTCTTACAGTAAAAAAGTTCTTCCTAATCTTTAGGTGGGATCTTTTTTCTTGAATTTGAAACTACTGGTTTGTGCTCTAGTCTATGGAGCAGCAGAAAACAAGCCTGCACCATCTTCTATGTGACATCCCTTAAGATATTTAAAAATAGCCATCATGTCACTGCTCAGTCTTCTCTTCTCAAAGCTAAACCTATCAAGCTCCGTAAGCTGGTCCTTATAAGGCTTGGTTTCCAGAACTTTGATCATCTTGGGCACCCTTCCCTGGACATGTTCCAGCTTGTCAATATCCTTGTTGAACTGTGATGTCCCGAAATAGACACAGTATTCCAAACGAGGTCTGATCAAAGCAGAATAGATGGTATTAATAATTCCCTTGATCAGGACACTACAATATATCCCTGTTGCTCTGGACAGAATTGCATTGGCTTTTTTGGCCACTGCATCACTCTGTTGACTCTTGTTTAATTTGTAGTCTACTAAGACCTCTAGATCCTTTTCACATGTGTGACTTTAAAGTCAGGTGTCATGCATGCTATATTTGTGCATTTCATTTTTCCTGCTGAGATGTAGTACATTTATCCCTATTGAAATTCATTTTGCTAGTTTTGGCCAGTTCTTCAATCTGTAAGGTCATTTTGAATTCTCATCCTTTCTTCGGGACTATTAGCTACCCTCCTGAATTTGGTGTCATCTGGAAATTTGATAAGCATGACTTCTGTTCCCTCATCTAAGTCAGCTAACACATATTGAAAACTGCTTAATGCAGTGTAGATGTGTAAATTTGCCATTGCTTAAAACAATTTGTAAGCCGCTTTGATAGCCTTGCGGCTGAAGAGCGGGGTATAAATAAATAAATAAATAAATAAATAAATAAAAATTTATAAAGATGTTAAACAACATTGGACCCAGGACAGAACCCTGAAGCATCCCACTATCCAGGATGAAAAGCAACCATTCGTGAGTACTCTGCATCCAGTCTGTTAGAAACAATGCAGATAGTAAGATTCAGTAACCACGTTGATCCAACTGCTTCTAAAGGTATCACACAAGGACACAGAGTTGGCAGGGTGTCCTGTTAGGTGACAGATGAAGGTAGAAAGTTGGATCTGACCTGTAGATGGCTTTGTTATTGTTGTTGTGTGTCTTCAAGGCATTTCAGACTTGTGTCGACATCATGGGATTTTCTTGGCAAGTTTTGTTCAGAGGTGGTTTGCCTTTGCCTTCCTCTAAAGCTGAGAGAGTTATGGACTTGCCCAAAGTCACCCAGTGGGTTTCATGGTCAAGCGGGGATTAGAACCCTGGGTCTCTAGAGTCATAGTCCAACGCTCAAACCGTACATAATTACTTTATTCCCAGCAATTCATTCCCCCCATACATCCAGATGTTGTAAAATAAATCCAGTTATCTTTAAACACGAGGGGCACGGTGAGGAAAGAGATCCCATGGCCAATCTCACAAATAGTAGGGAAGGTATTCTGAGTATACAGACAAATAGAGAGAGAAACTTGGGGTTCTCTCATCTGGATAGGTGCTAGGTACACATCTTTCTAATGAAAGAGGGACTCTGTGCTACATGGATCAACACAGCAGAAATAATTTAAGACAAGCTTGAAACTGCATTTACAATTTGTTTGGCTATGCAGTAATTTCCTTTCCCTTGCATCATCCAGTTTGGTTCCAACCATAATGAACACCTTTTTCATTTACTATAACTAGACCTGAAGTGTGTTGTATGTGGCTACCAGGTTAGACACTGAGATGAACTTGTCTTCAGCTTTGAAGATTTTGCCACTTGGTAGTCACAATCTCTCTCCCCTCCCCATTTCTTTTTCTTTCCAAAAAAGCTCTTCTTGCAAAGTTCTGATATTTCAAAAATTCTCCAGGTATTGCAATGGATATTGAGAATAAAATTTTAAAGGAAAGAGGTATGAATGGCAGAATGGAAACATCATAAGATATCATAATGGTCAAAGACAATCTTTCTGAAACCAGACTATGTAATTCAAATCTTATAAGTTTAAAACAAAGAGGGAGGGTCTTTATTAAGTGTATTATTATCTAAGAGAAAGCAAGTGTGCACAAGTGCATGCCAGGCTGGACTGCAGCAGAGCATTATGGTGTATTGGTTAGAATGCTGGACTGAGATTTGGGATATGTCGTTTCTAGTCCCCACTGAGGCACGAGATTCACTGGGTAACTATCAGCTAGAGATTTTGCATCCTCACAGAATTGTTGGGAGGACAAAGTGAGGAAGAGAAGAGCCATGTACCTTGCTTTCAGCTGATTCAAGGAAAGGCAGGCTATGAATGTAATAAACTAATAACAAAACAATACCATCCCACTGGCATTAATCCCTGGTTTATCTCAGGAGCACGGTGAGCCACAATGCAGACAGACTCAAATGGTAGGCCTGGTACTGAAAAATGGCCCAAATAGCAAGGACAGTGTGCAGTGCTCATAAACATGTATCAAATGGACAGTGGGAAAGTAAGAGGGGCCAGTGGCTACCTACCCATGGCTTCTCCCTTCCTAAGGCTGACTCTGCCACATGTGATTCTGGCAGAGGAAATATAAAAGGCAGCAGCCCTGCTCTTTCCTTGGCTTTGGGACAGGTGGGCCCAGCCATGCAAAGGCCTTTTCATTCCCTGCACAAACAGCAAGCGGGAAGGACTGAGGTGGGATGTTTTTGTTTCCCTCATTACAACACGTTAAAGAGAAAGGTGAGAATAACAGGCCACTCCATCCCTGGCTGCTGGAGATTGGGGCCTTATGCCCATGGTACTGAGGTTATAGTAGCTCTCTCAGAATGAAAGCTTCACGGAGAATCGTGCAGGCCCTTGTCGCAGTGGGGGGCAAATGGGATCCAGTTCTTCAGGACTGGACTTCATGTACACAGTGAGGTCCAGGCAAATACCAGGCCCTTCTAGGAAGGTCAGGAAAACTGAAGCCATGAGGGAGAAATAAAGCTTCTAGAAAGAGAGAGGTAGAGAGAAAAATGGGAGTATGGGGGGGATCAGGTAAGGCAGAAGTACATACACCAAGACTGCAAGAGGCAGGATTGTATGCCTTAAAAATGACTTGCAATCTGCATAAATGAACTACTCCATATTTAGATATAATACTATGCCTTGCAAAATATATTCCTCTAAGAATTAGACCTTTCAATAGGTTGCTGAGGCAGGAGTAAGCAAGATGGTGACCATGGGTGTGCGGAAATGACAAACTATGTATAGTATAGCCCATACAATTCCTTGACAAACAGCAAATAGCTCCTTTGTAATTGTCCAGCTCCTTTGTAATTGTCAGAGATTTTGCTGGGTACTGCCCATGTGTGTCTAGAAAGCATTTAAAAAAAAAAAAAACCATAAATTTGAATAGTTGCAAATTCTGGCAAAGTACCAAATTCCATGTTTGGGTGATATTTTCACATAACTGTGACATATATGGCCTTGAACAAGTAGCCAATACATACATGGATGCTGTGAAGTTCAAGTTGCTGGAGTCTACCCATTTCCATTCTCCTAACAGGCGGCAAAATGCAAATGTAGTTTGTGATATTTGTGTCTTTCTCAGCATTTCTATACTTCCATTGATACACAGTCCCAAAACAGGGTTCTGAAACATGCAATTTTATCATTCTAGTCAGAGCATGTTTGCAATTTTTAAAGCATGTTGTTAAAAAGTATATAGTAGCTAAACTTTTTTTTTAAAGGGTAACTTAGCAAGTAATCTGCATGAGTACAGTGTCTGAGATATTTTTGCCATAAATAATTAGGTCAATGGGCCAAGATACAAATATTGTGTACTGTGAAAGCCCAGCCACCAATTCTCTTCTCGAAATCAGGGAGTTGCCCTCGAGCAATATTTCAAAACTTGAATTTCCATTGCAAGTAACTTAGTTGGGAAGAAACGAGAGGTATGTGTGTACAGTAGATATATTTGGGAGATGTAGTATAACAGTAACTGGCTGGCGAAACTGGTTTGGAGAAGCAGCCTTAAAGCAACAAGGCTGAACAGAGGAAACAGCCTCATACTAAGACCAGCTAAGTGTGTCTAATCATTAATACTGATTATTCTCAGGGTTTCAACTGCATTTTTTCTCCAGATCTACCAGGAGATTATGGGAATTGTACTAGGGATCTTCTGCAAAACAAATGTTCTCTACTATATGTGCTTCTCTGCTGTAAAGTAACTCACTCAGAGTGATTCAAAACCATGATTTCAAGATTATGGCTGCATCTGCACTGCAGAAATAATTCAGTTTGACACCACTTTAACTGCCGTGGCAGAATGCTATGGAATTCTGGGATCTGTAGTTTTGTGAAATACTTAGCCTTCTAGTGCCACAACAAACTACAAATCCCAGGGTTCCATAGCATTGTGCCATGGCAGCTAAAGCGGTGTCAAACTGGATTATTTCTGCAGCGCAGATGCAGCCTACATTTCAAGTGTATCTTGTTCTGCAATAATATAGAACAAGACATATGATTAGTTGACCAATACATCAATGTCAGATGCACCATTTTGTCCTTCCATCTATGGTATGTCTTGGCAAACCCCAACTTGTTAGAAAGGAAAAGAAAATATTTTAAGATAAGTCTAGAATTCCATGATGCACTTCTTTGATTCCTTCATGTTGGGTTCATGTTAACGAGCAGCAGAGTTGTTCTATTCCAGTCCAAGTGGAAAGGAAAAGGGAAGAAACCTCTTCACTCAGTTCCCTCTTTAAAGTAAAAGGAGTTAATTTCATGGTGAATACTTCTGTGGCTGTTGGGAGTGGCTTAGCAGGGCAGCCTAGACATTTGACTGTCAGCCAAAGTGGGCAGCGCAGCATTTGAGGGATAGGCAGTGCCTTAGCATCACTTGTCATAGAAGCCTCTTTCCCTTTTTGCCTTAGGATGTGGTTTTCCAGCTGCAATGACAGCATGTAATTCCTCTGGTCAAGATCAGACTGTCTTTATTTGGTTTTGGATCCTGGAAGCAGGTACAAGGGGCAGATGCTTTCTCTGCAGTTACAGTAAAGTGACCACTGCATGCTGCCCATTTATATCTAGCAAACTTGGTTTTGTTTTCTTAATCATGAATCTTCTAAGCATTCCCAAGGTCTGGCAAACTGAGGAGTCCACAAGGTATCAAATCATAAAATGTACACTAGAAAAAAAATGAAGCTTTGATACTCTGAAGCGGAAAGAGGACACCAGAGTGGAATGCAACTCAGGGCAAAGAGAGAACTCTACTTTACTTGGGACAGGGGCATGTGCACAGCAAAGAGCTGTGTGATTAGGAAGATGGCTAATAGCATAGCTGTGTACAAACTCGTGACTGTATGAGTGAAACATAACCTAGAAGCCTTATATGGTGGCTTGTCAGCTATTAGCCCACTTTGCTGCTCATGCCATCCCAAAGTTGATGGCACAGATATATCCTAGTGAACTGCTGCTAGGCCTGGATGGTGGAGTCATGCAGTCAAATGTTCTGCAGATCTGTGATACATGTAAAGTGTCAGGCTGGAAACAGCAAAGCAAAACAAACAGCATCAAAGCATTTCATTTACACTTTTTCTTTCTTGCTAATCATCAAGTGTGTGTGTGTGCACATTTGAAACCAACATATTTTAGGATGTCTGTGTGGTGAAGTACAAGTAAAACATCAGAGCCTACCAACTGGATGGACAAGAGAAATGTAACTGGCAAAGACTGAGGCCTGAGAACTAGATATTCAGGACAAGGCATATTCTTTGCTCAGAGGGCAAAGGTTTGCCACCAAACAAACTCCAAGACCTGGGCAAATTAAGTGCCTCAGAGTCTCCTGATGTATGAATCTTTTTGGATCAGCACAATCTATCTTCATTTCATCTGCATATCTTTGCAGAATACATTGTGAAGAACAGTTCACAAAGAGCACAAAGAAAGAAAGGAAAGGTGTTTTGGATGAAATTGCAGGGCAAGGGGGATTTAAGAGCCTGGGCAGTGAAGGGGGCTGGGCAACTTACAGAGCAGAACAGCACAACCCTATTCTGTGCCCAATTTTGATTTGCACACTCCATACATTTTTTAATTGATTTTCCTTCCACCAAGAAACAAAAAGGAGTTGCTGGGGTATAGGATTGCTGGCAGGTGCCTGTGTAGGGCATACATCCCACCCTCTGGAACACCCTTCCTAGGGAGACTAGGCTAGCTCCCTCCCTGCTTTCATTTCAATGGCAGACAAAAACATTTTTATTTCAGCAAGCTTTTAATTTTTAGCTGTGGGCACAGAGGCTTTTATTGGGGTGTGTTTATATTGTTTTAACTTGTACAGTTGTTCCTCTGTATCCTCGGATTTGGTATCCACAGATTTAAGTATTAATGGCTTGAAAATAGTCTTAAAATAATAATAATCCAAAAAGCAAACCTTGATTTTGCCATCTTATATAAGGGACACCATTTGCTATGCCATTGCATATAATGGGACTTGAGTATTCATGGATTTTGGTATTCACGGGGGGGGGGGTGTCCTGGAACCAAACCCCAGCAAATATGAAGGGACAACTGTATATGTTTTTAAAAATAATTTTAATTGTTACTTTTTAATTGTTTTAATTGTCTTTTTCAAAACTTGTTTTTACATTGTAAACCACTCAGGGAGTGCTTTGGCACTGGTAAGCGGTATAGAAATTTATAAATAAATAAATATGTGGAAGATACTGCACTGAGAAGCCAATTGTTATAGCCGAAGTCTTTATTACACACATTAAAAAACCAGGAATTGATTCTATCAATGGGATAAGCCTAGGCACTTCCACCTTTTCGATTCCTCCCATTGCCCATGCTCTTCCCATTTTCTTCCCCTTGCTTATTACTTCATACACACCTTCAAACTTCTTGGGTAGCAGGAGCAGAGCAGGAGACAGCTATGGGGAAAGCTGGGATACTTCTCAATCATTGTTTTTTAAAAAAAGGTAAAATAAGCAGATTGGCACATCTGTGCAGTGAAGTGAGAAGTGTTGCTCTCTTCCAGATGTTCCAGGGAGGTGGAACAACTTCCTGTCGCTGTGAAAGGGGCCATCTGTATCAGCCAAACAACCCTTTTGCCTTCTTCTTTTTGGTCTTCGCAGTAGGCAACTGAGCCTTCTGGACCTGGGAGGATGGTGCCTGGAAAGAAAAGGCAGAACTAGCCAGCCAACCAAATGATTCAGCAAAAGGAGAAAACCAAGGCAACAGATAGTCATATAGATCCTCACTGGCATCTTCACTCTATGCAAGTGACCTTTCAGACACAGAGTCTGTGGTTGCATTTTGGTATGTGAACAGCAATCAGAAAGAATCAGAGGTGTGCAGCAATTCTGGTCAGGGAATTAAAAAGACTTCCATCCATCCATCCCATGAAGGATACTCCTACAGTGTTTGAAAAATCTAGGGGAACCTGTTGAACTAGGAACATCCATGAACTGTCACACACTCAAAAAACAAGGCAGTTTCCTGTTCAGATAGCTAGCCTTTCCAACTATAAAGGACTAGTGTAAGAATATGGGGAAGCATGGTTTGAATTGGTTTAGACCAGGGTGGAGATCATGTGTCCCTCCAGATGTTAGATTACAACTCTCATCATCCCTTACTATTGGCCATGCAGGCTGGCTTTAATGGGTAGTAGAATCCAACAGCATCCTGAGGGCCAGAGGTCCCACAGCTACAACCTGGACCATGGTGCCAATGTCATTTTTCTTTTGTTTACTTTTTGCAAAATAAAAATAAAAGGGCTTTTCTAACCATCATTCTTTTTCATACAATACATGAAATCTATGTATGATGAACCTATGCAAAAGCAAGTTCTACTATTGGTTTTGTTTTCTATTCATAACTCATTATTGCTGTCATGCCCAAGCAAAAAGATTTACTTAGTTATGTAAAACATGTGCAACTGTTTCTCATAAGTTACAAGGAAAAACACCTTTCCTCAAAGAAGCTCTGTTATGGAAGAGGAGGGCTGTCCCATTTTTCTAGCACTCAAAAATGCAATACCCCTGTACCCGTGGGGGGCTGGTTCTGCCCCCCCCCCCCGCGGATGGTAAATTCTGTGGATAATAGCGAATGCCAATTTGGGGAACATCTAGCCTCCTACCCTCCCCTTTCACCCCCCCCCATGGTCCCGCCACAGCAACAGGAGCTGTCCCGAGGGAAGGGGGAGGGAGATCTCTCCTCTTCCTCCTTTCGCCCCTGCCATGGCCCCACCACAGCAGTGATCACAAGGAGGAAGGGGCTAGATCGCTTTCCCCTTCACCCTTTGCTCCAGCCATGGCCCCGCAGCAGCAGCAATCACAGAGACGAAGGGAGAAGGGGAGGAGGCTAGAGTTCTCTCCCCTTTGCCCCTGCCATGGCCCCACTGCAGCAGCGATCATAGGGGCAAAGTGGGAAGGGACTAGCTCCCTCTCCCCTTCCTCCCTCCCTCGCCATGGCCCCGCCGCAGCGGCGATTGCAGGGGCGAAGGGGAGGAGGCTAGATTGCTCCTCCCTCCCCCCTTTGCCCCTGCAATCGCTGCCACAGTGACCAGAAGCCCTCCCAGGGGAGGGGAGGGGAGAGATTCCTCTCCCCTCCCTTCCCCCGCCATCACCAACCACGGATAATTGAATCCGTAGTTGGCGAATCAGCGGATGCGGGGGTGCTACTGTATATTGTCACTGGGAAAATGTAATTCTCTCTGCTTGTCATTGCAATCTGGAATGCTGTCTGGAATGTAGTTATATGAATGCCACATACACCTATTGCCTAGTACCTCTAAGAATACTACCGGTAAACCACTCCATTCCTCCACCTACAAAGTCCAACCCCATTTTATGAGCTTTTAAAAATGGGTCACGTGCTGCCAAGGTAAAATCTCACATGAGCTCCTCCTTCCCTGTGACCTTGCTAGTTCATAGAGCACTAGAGCACTGCAAGACAGAGCCAGAGCAAAATGGCAACCACGCTGCTTAGGTAATATCCAGGGCTGAGTCCATTATTTTCCCTTCTTAGCCATTTCTCCTTGCTCTGAAAAGGCCCTCCTGCCCTCTTTATTTTTTTTCCCATCAGCCTAGTCAGCACAGTCAATGATGACAGATGATGGAAGTTGCACTTCAACAACACTTGGCTTATATAATACAGTATATAAAATTTTTGTCGTCTTTTTGTTCCTAAACAACTAAAATTACACCCCGTCTAAGGATCATGTCAGTCAACAGCCCCTACCACACAGTGGTAACGAATGACATGTAACATTCCTATGTATTTAACTCTCACATGGTTCACACTGTCCTGCCTCTTTCATTTCCAAGCCTGCAGGATTTTTGGGTTTGGTGCATCCTCTGTCTACTCTTTCACCCACTCCCACTGTGGTGTTGATAGACCACTACGCACCAGAAGGCAACAGCTAATAGTCATAGACTCATAGAAGCAAAGAGTTGAAAGGGGCCTCATGGACCATTAAATTCAACTCCCTGCTCACTGCAGGATCTCCTGCTAAAGCATCCCCAGCTGGTAGCTGCCCAGCCTCTTTTCGAAGACATCCAGAGAAGACCCCATCACCTCTCTAGGGAACTGGTTCCATTGCAGAACCGTTCTAACTGTCAAGACGTTCTGTCTAATGTTCAATCAAAATCTACTCTCTTATAACTTCAAACCATTAAGCCTGTTCCTACCCTCTGGGGTAGCAAAGAATAAACCTGCCCCCTCCTCTCTGTGACAGCCCTTGTGGTATTTAAAGAATACAACAATGTCACCCCTCAGTCTTCTCACCAAGCTAAACATGCCCAGCTCCTTAAACCTTTCCTCATATGTTTTGTTCTCCATACTTCTTATCATCCTTGTTGCCCTTTTCTGAACCTGCTCCAACTTGTCTATATCCTTCTTAAAATGAGATGATCAGAACTGAATGCAGTACTCCAGATAAGGCCTGATCAGGGTAGAATATAGTGGGACTATTATTTCCCTTGACATGGAAACTATGGTTCTACTAATGCAGGCTAAAATAGCATTTGCTTTCTTTGCTACAACATCGCACTGCTAGCTCATGTTCAACTTCTGATGAACAATAATCTCAAGGTCTTTTTCTCCTGTAGTAGTGCTGAGCCATGTATCCCCCATCCTATACTTATGGATTTGTGTGTGTGTGTGTGTGTGTGTGTGTGTGTGTGTGGTCTAAATGTAGAATTTTGCATTTGTCTCTACTGAATTTCATTTTATTATTTTCAGCCTGATATTCTAGTTTATCTACATCCTTTGAATTCTTGATAAACTAGAAAGTTGGGAAATGACATTCAATGGAGACAAAAGAAACATTCTAAATTTAGGCCACAAAAAACAAATCCACAGGTATAGGATGGGGGATGCATGGCTCAGCAGTACTACATGTGAAAGGGACTTGGGGGTTATTGTTGATCATAGATGCTTCGTGATTTCTAGCAGACTTCTTGTGTGATATGAATGGCATGGTCAGTTACTCCCAACCAAACTTGTATCAAGCTATTCACACAGGTGTGCTCTGGGTCTGCCCTTACCACTGAGTCTTGGATACTCTGTGCAGTCACTGGCTGAGACCCTGTCTTCTGCTCCTCAGCTGGTAAATCCACAGCCCTTTGGGCAAGGTCCTGGGAACTAGGATGTTCAAGTGCCTCGGAGTCTCCTGATGGTGTAAAGGATAAAAGGAAGAATTCAGTGCAAACATGTAGGTTCCTGTATATGAGGTAGAATACAGCAAAGGGATATTTATTTACTTATTAAAATATTTATATCCCACTTTTTAGCCAAAGATCTCAGGAGGCTTACAATAAAATCAAAACAATAAATAATTACAACAGTTTAAAAAATTAGAAATACATTAAATAGTTTTCCAATTAAAAAAACAGTTTAAAACCAGTTAAAATCTTGAATGAGATAATTATAAAACATGTGAAACCTGGATAAAATCAGTTTGACCTGTAGGCTTTAATAAAAATAGGCAGGTTTTAACTTGGGGCTAAAATGATTCTAATATTGGTGCCAATCAGGCCTCCAGAGGGAGAGAATTCCACAACAAATTCCATATGTTTGATGTGTATGAAAATGAACATTCTCTCTCTCTCTCTCTCTGCATATGTGTGTGTGTGTGTGTGTGTGTGTGTGTGAGAGAGAGAGAGAGAGAGAGAGAGAGAGAGAGAGAGAGAGAATGGCAACAAATTCAAGTCCCTAGAGGTAATCCACTTCCTAAGGAAGAGCAGGAGTGACCCATGTAGGGAATTTTGTCATGAAAGGCCACCTCTTCTGGGCTCATGCAGTTCCAATTGCAAATAACACATAGATAGATCTACACTCCAGTTTCAAAGGAAGCTCATTCACACCCTGATTAGAGATGGGCAGATCAGCCTATTTTCCGTGTTCTATGTCTGTACTACGTGTGCATTTTCATAAGTCCATTCCAACATATATTTTTTTAAAAGAAAAATCTGTTTAAAGATTTACAGAATGTATATGTTTTTGTCATAACATATGATTTTATAATATATATTTAGTGGTGAAATATGTGTTCTATAAGCATTTTGGTAGATTTTAAAAGTCAAAAACTGTATCACAAAATTCAGAGAGGAGTGGATTTGGAGGAATAACTGTGTTCCAAGCAGTATATTCATTTGAGAGGTGTGAATCAGTTCACTTCCCACTGTGGACCAAGCAAAATCCTCAAGCCTCCATAATCCTAACTCTGGACCACTTCCACATATAGAACTTTTCAAAATGGAAACAGCTGCCAGGAGCTGGGCCAAATATCTAGGTGAAAAGGAGTGTTCAACAGGAAATGCAAAGATGGGCATATTTTCCTTATTTATTTAAATGTATAGCAATTTTATACAATATTTCACAATGATACAAAATTAAATGTATCAACAATAAGATAAAAACAATAAAGAATTTAAAAGATAACAGGCAGCAGATATAGCAGAAATCACTCATCAAAAGGCTTTCTGAATAATAACTTTTTCTGGCTTCCAAAACGGACAAGAGGGAGGAAAGTGCTCAGGCCTCTCTCTGAACAGATCAAGAGCAGTGAGGCCACCACTGAAAAGCCAATGACCCTTGTGAGGATCTCAAGTGCTGGAGAAGAAGGGAGAAGAGGCATTCCCTGAGACAAAACATAGCACTCTAAATTGGGAGCAAAAACAAATTAATAGCCATTGCAGATGGCTCAAAACAGATCATCTATGGCAATATGTGTCCATCAGCCAGTAAGCAGTTGTATTATTCACTAGCTGAAACTTCTGAACTGTCTTCAAGGGCCAAATGGCATGTGTTATGACAGTCACCCCAAGCATAGAATGATTTGTGGATAGAGTGTGCAGATCAAGGGATACGGAGAAACAGCAGAGGAGAGCAGGACACCGGGGGTATCAAGATGTTGTCTGACTCTTTTATGGAAAGACTTTAGTTTTGGACATAAAAGAACAGAATAACCAAGTCAGAGATGCCAGGGACATGGGATAGCTTTTTTAGAGTAGTCCAAAATCACCAGGGCTCCCCATGCTGGCCTCTGTTTGTGGTCATTTGCCAGAAGTATTTCTTCACAGGTGGTGGCGGTGGCACAATGGACACACTCCTCTACACACCCTTCATCCCCTCACCTTCTTGGTGCCGTTTGCAAGTTGCTCTGGCCTGCTCTCGGGTCACTGCCATGTAGAGCTCCTTTAGGTTGGAAGTAAATAACTGTCCATCTCCCAGATGGCAGGCTTGGGGCAAAATCTATGAAACAAACAGAGAGTTCTGAACAGGGCCCCAAGTAGAAAGTATAAACCTAAAGACACGGGGAGTGGGAGCGCTTCATTTCACCTGCCACCCATAAGATACATGTTAGCTGTTAGCAACAATGCCCACATTAGGAAAACCATTTCAGTGGTTACTCTGCATTACTGAAGAGTCAGTGCCAAGGAAAGTGAATGTGGCTTTATGGTACAGCAGTTTTGCATGCAGAAGATCTCAGGGGAAAACAGTGGCATCTCTAGAGAAGATCCCTGGTGTCTCCAAAGAAAAGGAACCCCGGTAGAAGATAACTAGAAAGTCCCACCTCGACCTGAGACAGAGAGCAGATGCCAGAGTCAGAACAGACAGTAGTGGGCTATATAGACAAATGGTGGTAAAAGGCAGCTTCTTATGTCCATCCCTGGAAGGGCTTTCGCTTCTGCGAACATCTTCCTCAGGTTGCAGGGAAAGTTTCCACAAGACCCCCACAGAGCCTCCTTTTTGTAGTATGTGAGTTAGTGGGAGAAATGAGAGCCCAGCTTTTCTACTTCTAAAAAGGGGACCTATAAACTTTGGAACCCAAGCTCCCAGTTATAATACACAGAGACATGCATTCAACTCTTACAAAATCACGTTTTTAGGACTACAATTCTCTCCAGGTGGGGGATTTAGGAACTTGTAATAAAAAATAACTTTTTAAAGCTCTTACTTAGACATACCAGAGCCATCCATTAGGAAGTATAGTGAGGTAGTGTTCTCCCCCTGCACCCCTGCCCTGATACATGATGAAAGGGTGATGATGCCTACTCTGTTGTGCACTGGCACAGGGAAAGGGGTACAAGGCCCAATCTGTCCCTGAACACAGTGAGCCCAGAGCCCTGCCTGCTCCTGCTTGTGTTTCAAAGGCTTCCAGAGATAATGCCGCTGCCACTGTGCCTGCTCCACACCCAAACAATCGGGAGAACAAAGTGTAACAGATAACCGGCAGTTCCTCTCTTAGGCACTCACTCACTGAGGCTCTCAAGGCCGGAGTCCAAGCATTGCTTGTCCCCCACTCCTCCCACTTCAGGCTGCAGAAGCGGCACAAGGCTCCTGGCTAAGACTACAGGGGCAAAAGCAACACAGAAAGTCAAGCTGCAAGATGGGGTGGCGAATGAAAGGAGGATGTTACCCTGGCCAGGCTAAAATATTCCCCAACAGCCCTGAGTTCTTTCAGAACCAAGTGGGCCTCAAGAATCTCTTTGGGACACATGCTTTATATTGTCACACCATTGCTCCAGTCTAGCTTTGAACTGGCTATTCAGACTGGCAGTGGGTCTTCAAGGCTTCAGGAAGTGGTTTTTCCTAGCTCTGCTCCTCAAGATTTGTTTAAACCAGAAAGGTCAAGGACTGAACTTGGGATTTTCTGCAAAGCAAAGAACATGCCCTGAGACTAAGCTATGGGCCCACCTCCTATATTTGCAATGTATATGGGGGAGGGTTTTTTCCCTTTAACTGCAAAAACATAAGATTCCACAGGAGATTCAAAGAAGTAAGGATGAGTTGGTAGCCTATAATCTGAAAAGTGCTCTATTGGAGCAGGTCAGGGATGGAGGGCGGGGAGGGTGAGTGAAACCACAGATCAGAGCCAATTTGATTTCATGAATTTCTATTGGGTTGGTGGGAGCCAGAGTTGTGTTTATATAACCAACACACTTCTTTGATGGAAATCACATGTGGGATTTTGTCCATAGACCCCCATACCTACAACTGATGTTTCTGTGACATGAAGCTGCTGCCATATGTGCCACTCTTGCTGGGTTGTAAGTGTGACAATTTCTCCTTTGCTATTAGGTAGCAATAAGCAGGCATCTGCCCACTGTGGGTTTAAAATACAGATCACTCCCCCCCCCGTATCTGTGAGGGAAATGTTCCTGGATTTACCATGTATAAATGAAATCATGGATAATAGCAAACACTATTAAAATAAAGGACTTAC
This sequence comes from Gambelia wislizenii, assembly GCA_030847615.1. NCBI lineage: Eukaryota > Metazoa > Chordata > Lepidosauria > Squamata > Crotaphytidae > Gambelia > Gambelia wislizenii. The sequence continues at coordinate 333,572,567 of JAUMIR010000001.1, read as the reverse complement.
TGTATAAATATGCCATAGAGTTGCACTGGAGGACCTAGCAATTCCTAGAGAGGACACCTCTCTAGGCATTTTCCAGTTCCAGTTCTATGGTTGTTTTGTGTCCCTCAAATAACTGAAACCATGGATATTGGTTCCACAGATACAGGAGGCAACCTGTAAATGTCTCTGCCAGTTCATTACAATTAGAACAAATCCTGTAAATGCTACAAATTACACAACTGCACTTTAATATAATCAACCCATCACACTGTTCCACATCAGAAGTAGCAGAAGACAGGCAAATACATACCAAATTATGCTAGCCTGATAGCAAAATGCTACTACTGAAGAGGTCAAGGGGATAGGACTCACAGAATATAAGTACTCAACAGTAGGCAGTGACGGAGAACTGAAACTGAATTTGTAGGAAGCAAGGAAGGATTACAAGATCTCCTGGTATAACAAGTGGAAGGCCATTCCAGCACAGCAAGAGTTATCCAGATAATGCATTTTTGCATAATAAAACTCATGTTGTTCAGTCACTGTGATGAATCTAGACATCTTCCTTCAAAGAGGAGTCCTCGAATCTTGATTTACTGGGCAGCAGCCACTGTGACCAATGGGAGTCTATTCTCTTGTCAATCAGGATGCAGCAGACTGATGCTTCTACCTACCTCCTGCAAGCAATCTCTGGTGCAAGGAGAAATTGAGAAAGGGATCCTACTGCTGACTGTTGCACCAGAAATTGCTGGAAGGAAGGAGGTGGAAATGTCAGTTTGATCAAAAAGAGAACAGATCCCCATCACTCATAATGACTGATGCCCAGTAAGTCAGGATTGGGGGGAGGGGTTTAAAGCTGGGAGACGCTACTTAACTATGCAGCAAATGTAGTTACATAACTAAGTAGCAAATATAGCATCCCAGCCCTATTTTATATCACTGAAGAAGTATTATCTTTCCTCTCCTTTTATTTATTTATTTAGGTATTTATACCCCACTCTTCAGCCACAAAGGCTCTCAGAGCAGCTTACAAATTGTTAAGCAGCAGCATGTTGCACCACTTTATAGCGTCCTAGGCACTAAGTTGTTTCCAATGTGTGTTAAGTAATTGCCCCCACAAGCCGGGTACTCATTTTACTGACCTACAAAAGGATGGAAGGCTGAGTGAACCTTGCAGCCCTTGGGATAGAACTTGTAACGTTGTGGCTGCAGTACTGGCATTTAACCACTGTGCCACCAGGGCTCCCTTAATCATGTACAACTGGATGGTAAATGCTTAAGGATCATGGGTGCCTATTGGCTAGTGCCCATAATATGATTAGCGAGGCATAACAACAACTTGCCATACTATTTTATTTTGCCTTCCCCTCCCTCAGAAGTTTGCATAGTACTTTGTTGTTCCCATAAACTTCATGAAGCCCTTTAAACAACAATGATAAAAGTGCTGAATACTATCCATTCCACTCTCTGGAATACAGCCCTACCATTTTATGACAATTTCCCTTTTCTCTTTTTCTCCTTCTTTCAAGACTGCACAGGAGGGCCCAAATGTTCACTGTTAACAGCAAAAGCATGATGACAGGTCATATTGTAACCAAGCTGCCCCACTCCATCCAGTTATACTGGAACAGAATACTATGGACCTGGCCTTCAACAGAAAAGCATCAAGAATAGAATGTGGCCTTCTTCCCACCATGCCAGTATTTGGAAAGGACCACAAGATCTTCAGCAAATGTTCACCTTTAGGATCACAAAGGCTACAAGTTTTTTGTTTGTTTGTTTAACAGAAAGTTCTGCAGAATCAAATGGATGAACTGGTCTAATTACAAATAACAGTGACAGTATGACTTAATCTATCTGGTACAATTTGGTACACCAGCAACTTTATAAAACAATAATATTTCTAGACCCGCAGTTCCTACAACTCACAATTCATTATACTATTATTCCATCTGTTTTCCTTAATAAATTTTCTCAAGTTAAAAAAGATGGAAGAAACTATGAGAAAAAAATTGGAGGGTTACAAATTGAAGACAATGTCCTCTTGACCTCCATTAAACATCCATAAAGAAGGCAGTCTGATTGCCCAGTTAAAGCCTGGTCTAGAATCACACAATAAGGACTGTAATACAGACTGTCATAGCTTTCACATGCACGGTAGGTCAAGACTTTTGTATTCTACTCCACATAAATTCAGAAAGGAGAAGGCAAATACATTGACCCCATGTCTGCCACTAAAGGAAACAACAGGAAAGCATGGACTTGCCAGGGACTTGGGTAATTGTGAATGGACGCTGTATCCGCTAGTGGCACCTTCTCCCTATAGCATATGGTTTGACCTACTTCCTTGAGTCAGCTAACCTAATCTGTGCCTCTTCAGATAACTTTTCCTGCCGTGTACCTACTACTCTTTTCTTGCAACACACTAAATTGCATGTGTTGCTCTGCATGCAGGGAGAAAGAAGTGGGTGGATCTGCTTTTGAGCAGGAGACTGGATTAGATAACCCTTTGGCCCTTGGTGGGTACTATACAGGAAGAATCTGCAGCATAGAGGCTTGGCTTATAGCTCTCTCATTGTATCCAGGCCAAACTGAGTTGTAAACTGGCAGGTGATTGAACCCCAAAGGTAGGGTAGGAACAGCCAATAGGCAGCTGGAAGTACCAGATCAAAGGCAGAGGCACAGCCATAACTCAGGGAAAAGTAAACAGCAGGGGACCAGCCCAGAACAAAAACAGTGTACCCAGGGCAGGCACCGTGGCAGGTCAATCCTGCCTTTCCTTGCTTTCCCTGTCTAGTCAACCCTGCCTGGCCCTTCCCAAATCATACTGGCAGAAAACAGGGCAGTGGCAAATCCCAGGGCGTGGCGACCCCCACTGCTTTCTCTGAGCTACTGCCAGAAGTTGAGTTCTGGGCTTTACAAAATGCCCTGTCCTTACTAAGAGAAGCCATGCCTCTTTGCCCAAAGATGAGGCTCAGATAGTCTCCCCTCACCAACCACTTGAGCTTGCACGTACCATAACAAAAGAGGATGGGCACAGCACTCTGCATACAGCACTATAACTGTATCCTCTCACTAGAAAGGGATCCTCCATACATTTCCTTGCATTTTAACTTGTGTGGAGGGAGAAAGAAGTGGGAAAGCGGGGGAGAGTAATGCAGCCAAGAAGACTTGGGGTCATCAGTCTTCCTCTATGGAGCAGAATCTTGTCTAGGGCTAGGCAACACGGAATAAGATCACCCTGCCTGAGGTAACTCTGGTGCCACCTGGTGTTGATACTGCTTCCTATTTCTTTATACTGTACAGTATTTGATTGTCTTAAGGCCTGAATTTCAGTAGGTAACAGATCAAGGAAGTCTCTATGGACCAAGCAGAATAGAGATCAGGCACTTCTGCAGCTGGGAAACTGGTGATCCTTTTGCTTGAGTTGCCTGTCTACTGGATTCATGCCATCTAAGCATTCACTGATTTCAAAGGAACTCTTCCTTCAGGGTGTATCCTAACCTGGGGTGGGAGAAGAGGAAGAGTTTAGGGCGCCCCCCCCCCACCATTTCTTCCACTCAGCCTGATTCATGTCCGGTGCTCTTTCTCTCAGTACTTCAGCACTGTTTAGATAGCTTAGGCGAGTCCCAAGTGGTTTCTACATAATTTCAGCACATCTCTCCATCAATGGTAACATCGAACATCATCATCTTTCCCTTGCAATTTATTTAATTTCTGCAATAGTTCTAGACAGAAGCAATCTGTTGGTGGCAGCTGGATTTCTACTTTAGGAAGAAGTAACTAATCCCTTAATTCAAGAATGTGCAATTTATGCCCCCCCAAACAGTTCCAGCCTGTGGTTCCCACAATCTCTGGTGGCTAGGGCTGATGGGAATTGCAATCCAACATAATCTGAAAGACCACAAGTTGCCCATTCCATCTTAAATTTCCAACGAAAAGCCCAAAATACATAGAACTAGGATTAAATGTGTCATATGCAGCCATTTTAAGTGGGAGGAATTGTTAAATTAACATCTCAGAGCAAATTTATTACTGTACAAAAAATTGTTATAGTGGACCCTCAGTATCCACTGGGGTTTGCTTCCAGGACCTCCACCCCCACTGTGTATACCAAAATCTGTGGATGTTCAAGGCCCATTATATACAATGGCATAGTAAAACAGTGTCCTTTATAAAAAAAAATGGCAAAATCAAGGTTTGCTTCTTGGATATTTTTTTTAAAAAATCTGGAATATTTTCAAGCTGTGGATGGTGGAATCCGTGGATGCCAAATCCATGGATACAGAGGGCTGACTGTATAAAAATAGCACCAAACAAACCAACCCTCAAAATATCAAATGAAAGACACAATGACTGAACAAATTGTTCCAAATCCAAATCCAAATCCAGAATCGTCTTGGTGTGTTATGCATGCCTAAGATACCCTATGGAAGTGGATGGGCATTTCTGTCCAATGAGGAATGACCACCTTCAGTTTAATATCATGAAAGTGGATGCTCATGCTGATGTGTGTTCTATTGTGCATCCAGTTGCACAATGTTGGCATTCATCACCAGGACTGTATCACACAATCAACAGACAACTCCACATGCAAAGATTTATGCTGTATGATCATTTACGATGTAGGATTTCAGCCATAAATACTACTTGGCTAAAGCTGCCACACCAGATCACCTCACATTATGTCATTATGCCTCCCTTCACATGATAGCAAAAGAGGGAGACATTTTCAAAGTGGCCAGAATTCAAAATGAAAGATGTTTGTCAGGTTTCCAGAAATGTGCACATTGTCTACAAATAATAATTAAAAAACAGTCCCATTCACCTCTGGATTGCTGCTACCACCTTACTGCCTAAAACAGAGAATAGAACAACCCTTCAAAATGACATGTTTTAATGAAACTTTGAGCTACCTTCAATTATCATCAGGCTGCATTACAAATCAGATGGTTTCCCCCTAACCTGATGCCCCCCCAACATGTTAGACTTCAAGGATAATAATTTGCAGTTAGCATGGCCATTGGCTAAGAATTATCCCAAGCAGCCTAGACCTTCCCCTCATTTTCCTGCTCATTCCTCTCCTGAAAATTTGACTCCACATGTTCTCTGCCCAAATCCAATGGGCTAGCTCCTTCATGGTGACCACAGCTTTCTAGGACACCAAAGAAATCTGGGGACTAGAGATCAAAATAAATGTCTTGAAGACAGCAAATAACTTGTCTAGTAAAATATCCATGAAGGAGTCAGTGGGGAAGGTTGCCAAGTAATAGCACATGTCATTCCTTTGCCCAGGAGCTACTGCTGAGAGATACGTGTGTGTGTGGGGGGGTTGTTGTCCCTGGATGAAATCAGCATTAGATGCTGCATCTTAGCCGAGTATGACGGCTGCAAAGTGCTGTCAGCATACAAATTAAGTGGGGGATACACTATTGCCCATGTTATGACTACCTGACAACAAGGCCAAGCATGTATCAAATACCAGTAGCTCAAGGCTGAGGTGGGGAGCACTTAGAGGGCTGACTGCATGCCAGCCAGAAGCTCCATGATCTGCAGGGCACTGGGGCAGAGATTCTGAGCCTCTAGTCCACCAGGAGGAAAGGTGGCATTAAAATTCACCAGAGAACAGGGGAAGTACTGCTCAATCCTCTCCGCAGCTGGAAGAGAGGACAAACTTTACATTAGTTCTCTGCTCGCTGGGGAAATGTTTAAAAAAATGATCATGATGGTTTTCCTGTCCTTTTGGAGAAAATTAAGATACACCTCAGAAGTGGTTTGGGTCCAGAGGGTTAAGGAGACTGGACTGTACAAAACAATCTCCTCCATGTGCCTGCCTGAGGATTTAGGTCCTCCTCTGTGGGCCCTCCTCTGTGTCCTACCAGTGAGGTCAATACACTGTGTGGGAACATGTGAGAGGGCCTTCTCAACCACAGCACCCCAACTGTGGAATGCCCTCCCCTTGAAGGCCTGACTGGCGACAACACTAAACAAAAACCTGGCTGTTCATCAATTTTAATTTAATTTAATTTAATTTGTAAGCTGTCCTGAGATCTTTTTGATACAGGGTGGGACAGAAATGGTTTAAATAAATAAATCCATGAAACAACTGTGCAAAGCACAATTTGCTTAACTCGGGTTGCAGGAAGGCAGAGTTAGTCTGCCACTTTGGTTTCTGCTTGTCCTGAAATTATTTGTGCTGGTAGTCAGCTCCTGACCAAAGAGTCACTGGAGCTCATGCCTGGCTGAGAGACACTGCTTCTGACCTCCAAAGCCCTCCGCAGCAATCCCAGCTGCATGTAAGCAAGGACAAGATCTTGCGAGGCACTCAGTCCCTTTCTATTACAACACTGGCTCCACATGCACTACTCAACACTATAAAACAGTGAGCTCCACTACAAATTAAGCCTCAGTTGTACTTAGGGGCAGAAAGTAGCAGCAGATTACATACATGGAAGGAAAGCTGGAGTTGCAAAGAGACAGTCTGTGTCTTCTACAAAAGGCTTAAGCAGTCAGTGGCATAAGAGCAGGACAGCAAGCTCAAAGAATGAAGCAGACATCCTTAGACAGTGTACAGATGCAGACTTGCCCAGGACAGAAAGAAAAATACCCCCAGCTCCCCAAGCCACCCACCATATCATCAGCATAAAGAAATAAGACTAGTCCATGTGTTTTCCTCATTCCTTATTATAGAAGTCAATTGAGTGATTTTAAAATGGTTTTGTACTTTCTTAAAAACTTCCTGATTTATAGAACGGGCCATATAGCTAAGGTTGGCAACCTATGACCCTTGGCCTGGTCTCATTTTGTAAATAATCAGTTCAGGCCACTACAAAATTGATCTGTTCCTTACCCAGCAGCCTGCTATGTGGAGAAGAGGTAGAAAGAGTGGGGAAAAGAAAGGGGTGGTAAAAAGAGAGAAAATAGCTGGGTTTGTCCACTTTTGGCACTGGTCCTGTCCACTGTTAGTGTCAAACCTGCTGTTATGTGGCAATGTCCTAAACAGAAAAAAAAGGGCTCACCTCTCCCTTAAAGCATGATGAAGGCCCATGCCAATATTTTCCTCTCCATATAAGGGTCTAGGACTGAACTAGGCCTAGACGTTATTACTACAGCAGTAAGGAGCAACCTCCAATGGTCCAGGGGCCAAATTTTCACCCACAGGACTGATCCTGGGCCACATGAGTCCAAGAAATGCAGGAATATCTTTAAAGGAATTAAAAATGAAAGTGACCTGTTTGGGGTGTGGGGAGTGTGTCGTGTTTTAAGGTTTAAAAAATGCTGCTCATGAAATGTCTATTTTCATTCTTAAAAATGAACATGTGGAGGGACACTGGGGGCTAACTGCCACAAAAATGCCTTGGGGGGCACATGCAGCCCACCCCTGTGCTACAGAAACATTACTATGTGCAGCAGGAATGCCCCCTAAAAGGCAAGCCTCCTAAACCCTTGAGGAAGACCTGTTTGCATCCAATGAGCAAAACACATTACCATTTAATCAAAAGAAGTACCATTCAGAAATGAAAAATGTAGACACAAATGAAGAGATGACAGAGAAAATGACCATAAAGGTCTGGTCACTAGTATACCTTCCCAAAATCAATGACGGAAATGTTACATCCTTATTCAGTGTATCAGCTCTGGCCGGTTAGAAAAAGGCAACTCCTCCATTAAAAGATCAAACTAAAACAAAAATAAAAAGCAAAATATTTCAAACTAACAAACTGGTGAAGTTTTTAATGTGTCTGGAAGCTGTTATGCCACTGCCAATGAGCTAATACAGGAGCGCCAAAAGTAGCTTTGAGTAGTACACAATTGCTACACTGCAGCACAGTAAAGAAGACGGAATGGTGTAGTGATCTTGTGGGATCAGTCCAACAATGTAGTATAGTGGTTAGAGACCCAGGTTCGAAATTCTGCTCAGTCATGAAGTTCCCTGGATGATCTTGGGCCATTTCAACTACACAATTATAGTACTTTGACATCACTTTAACAACCATGGCTGCATCTCTCCAGCATAAGTTACCTCATAGGGTTGTTGTAAGGGTAATGGGGGAGAAGGAGTCATGTACTCCGTACCAAACTCCTTAGAGGAGAGGTGTAATATACATGCAAATAAATAAAAATTTAAAATAAATATCATGGAACCAGAAGGTAGAGCCAGGAAAACAGGGGCTTTACAACCAAGCTGCAGTGTGGGTAAAGGTTAAAGGATTAAAACAATTAATTTGGGAAGGAATACATATTTGTAAGAGGAAATTATTTGTGTGAAGGGATTCAATGTGCAAACCTTACCTCTGCCTAGTATTCCATTAATATTTTCTTCAAACTGGTCTTTAAACACCTGATGTTTATCAGTTACTGATTCCAATGGTTTAATTTGTTTTAAGCAATTATTTTAATAAATGTATAGTTTACTTTGTTTTTAGTAATTCTGTTAGCTACCTTGAGTGCTAATTTGTGAAAAGGGAAGATTTATTTATTTATTATTTATTTATTTATACCCCGCTCTTCAGCCACAAGGCTATCAGAACGGCTTACAAATTGTTTTAAGCAATAGCTATTTACACATCTACGCTGCATTAAACAGTATTACATGTATTAAAATTTTGAAAAGATTGAGGCAAATCACTTATCTCTATTACCTTATTAATTTCCCATTTGTAAAATGGATGTCATGTAGCAATAGGCAATTCTGGTTCAAAAGGAGTGGTTCGGTGCTCAGAATCCACTGTTCTCTTATACTTTATTCAGGGTAGCCTTCCTCAACCTGGGATCTTCCAGATGTTTTAGATGACAAGTTCCCATCAGTTGCAGCCATCATTTCCAAAAATCAGGGATCATGGGAATTCTTCCCCAAAACTTCTGGAGGATTCCTTGATAAAGAAGGCTACATTAAGGGAGGGCTTAGGAGGAGTCACTTTTTAAGATCTAGTATGCCATTTTATTTCCAATAAGGACTAGGCAATTGCCCTCAAGAAGCCTGCAAACAGGGCTAGAAGACAAAAAAGCTTCCCTTGGTGTTTGTCCCGAGCATCTGATATAGAATCATAGAGTTACAAGAGACCATAAGGGCCATATAGTCCAACCCCCTGCCATGCAGGGATAGATAATCAAAGCATTCCTGAAAGATTGCCATTCAGCCTCTTTTTAAAAACCTCCAAAGAAGGAGACTCCACAACTCTCCGAGGCAGTACATTCCAGTGCCAAATAGCTCTTACTGTCAGTTCTTCTGAATGTTTAGATGGAATCTCTTTTCCTGTAGTTTGAGTCCATTGCTCCATGTCCTAGTCTCTGGAGCAGCAGAAAACAAGCTTGCTCCATCCTCGGTATGACATCACTTGGCTAACATCATGTCTAAAGGTTCCATATAGCTGTAGCTGAAGAAGACAGGGACAGCAGAAAGAAATGGGTGTGCAGCTGTGACCCTTTAAGTACATTCGCCCTACAACTCCCATTCAGTCCAAAACCATCTGAAAGGCCAAAGTTGTCCACGCTTAATATAGGGCAGGTTCCAAATGCTGGAGCCACACTGCTAACTGGGGATGGTTACAGGGAATGCACAAGTCCCCTGTTACAACAACTTCACTGGACAACTCAAAGTGCTTGTTATGACCTATAAAACCCTATATTACTCAGTTCCAGGTTATCTGAAGGATGGTATCTCCCCATATAAGCCTGCCTAGGTTTTAAGGTCTACAAGAGAGGTCCTTCTTTCTCTCTTACCACCTTTAGAGGTATATTTGGTGGGGACACAGGAAAGGGCCTTCTTGGTGTCCACTCCTATACTACGGAATTAGCCCCCTCCCTTGTGTCCTTTGGCCAACAGGCAAAGAATTCAAGGATAATCAGAAAACGTTCACCATGGGTTATGTGGGTACCAAACTTAATTTCCATCTCAAATCAAAGACTTAATAAAATCATGTTGATAAGCTAACAATGACCAGCAAACAATGTGCATTTGCTCTGCAGGAAACGATCTAGGAGGGACCACATTCTACATAATAGAGATCGTTCATTGTGCTGGATTAATGCCATTTACCTAGCTAGAAAGGAATCATTTATAGGTCAAGCAGCAAGATTAATTTGTTAAACAGAAAGCAAGATAAAAAAAAGGCAATTCTATCTATATTTGCATCTTAGCTGACAAAGAGTTCAACAGGCAGGAGCTCATCAGTCCAAGAAAGAAACTTTTCCTTGTGGAAGCCCTTTGGATTAGAGTAATGGTTTTTAAATTTTGTTCTGGCAAGGATATAGGGGGCTCCTTAAAAGCCTTCTAGAGATTCCTAAATGAGAAAACTGGTAACATCAGAGAAACTTCCCTGAGAAGAAAACTTGATAACTGCTCTAGCAATCTTCCTTGTGTAATATGCAGCTGACAGGAGTTAGGGTATGTTCTGGACCACACTACATTTACCCCTGGTGTTCACCCAGGAGAACCAATGCTTCAGCCTCAAAGGTATTTTGTTGGGGAAGGGGTTTCCCTTAGAGCTGGTCCAAGAAATTTTACTATCTAAACACCCATCAACCCAACCCACTGAATCAAGGGGCACTGCATCCAAGATTATTCTGGCCCCTTTGGCAGAAAATCCCATAGCACCCCTCCTAGAAGGTAAAAATATAATAATAATAAAATAGAGAATTTGCTGCCCTTTCAAATAAGCTACCTGATGGAGCTGACTCATGGTGCTTAATAATAGAATCATAGAATCATAGAATTGTAGAGTTGGAAGAGACCACAAGGGCCATCCAGTCCAACCCCCTGCCATGCAGGAAATCACAATCAAAGCATCCCTGACAGATGGCCATCCAGCCTCTTTTTAAAGACTTCTAAGGAAGGAGACCCTACCACGCTCCAAGGGAGTGTATTCCACTGCCAAACACAGCCCTGAATTTTTTGAAAAGAGTATAAACCAAATTAGAGAACTATCTGAATGAATTCATAATTATCCTTAACGAAAAATAACTCTACTTTTACAATATAATTGTCAGTTCATGCTCACCTGTAGGCTGAAATCATAAAACACCCTTGCCTGGGTATAGGATATTGACAAGCTGGAATGTGACTAGAATGGGGAAAGGTCTGGAAGTCATGCCCTATGAGCAACAGCTTAGGGGGCTGGGTATGTTTAGCCTGGAGAAGAGAAAGTTAAGTTAAGAGGTAACACGATAGCCAAGTTTAAATATTTGAAAGGATGTCACACTGAAGATGGAGCAAGCTTGTTTTCTGCTGCTCCAGAGACTAGGACACAGAGCAAGGGGTTCAAACTAAAGGAAAAGAGATTCCACCTAAAATTAGGAAGAACTTGACAGTAAGAGCTCTTTGCCAGTGGAATATGCAGCTTCTGTGTATGGTGGAGTCTCTGGTGTTGTCTATACAGTAAAAAATATATGAATGGCATGGGATGGTACAGCGATCCATTCAATGGCCGTTCGCATAAATACGTGTCATTCAGAAATGGGGCAGCAAAATCCACCGCAAAGTCTATATGTGCCGCATCCAGGGCTTTGTACGGAATATTTTTTAAAAGCTCTGTACAACATGCAAATGTGTGATTGTCTGAACACTCACATTCACACAAATACAAACAGACAGTGCAATCTAATTGGCTGGATGAGGATGGGGGCAGGGCTAGCTAATAGGAAAGCAGCTGTGGCCACCATGTTGGATTTTCGGCTAAGCAATGGTCCAGTAAGTCAATCAAACAGCTTTGATTTTATACTCTTTTTTGGGGGGAGGTATTTCTTTATTTGTAAATACAAAGGATTGCTTGTGCACACCCTGGGAAAGACAGGTTGCTTACCTGTAACTGTAGTTCTTTGAGTGGTTATCTGTGAATTCACACAATGGGTTGATTCCTGTGCCTGCGCAGAGCACTTTGGAACTTGTTAGAACTTCATTCAAATTTTGGTGGTAGCTCCACCCACCATCCCCTGATCTATATAGGCTTCCTTCCCACCTGAATCTTCAGTTCCAAATAGCCGCATGAGTAGGAGCGTAAAGTGAAAAGGCAGGACACTAGAGGGGAGGATGGGTGGGTTTGTGTGAATTCACAAATGACCACTCGAAGAACTACAGTTACAGGTAAGCAACCTGTCCTTCTTTGTGGTCTCTGTGAATCCATACAATGGGTAGACTAGCAAGCTTACCCCTAAAGGAGGAAGGAGTGTCCTGCCAACAAATTAGTCACAGACATGTACTGGAGAAATCCAAATCAGAATGTTGTATTGACCTACATAACCAGGGTCAACAGAGATGCACATATAAGACAACACATTAGAATAGCACTGCCCTCCCCACAGCCGCGTCAGCAAGAGATGCTGAGTCCACCTTATAAGTTCTCACAAAGGTTAGCGGTGTAGCCCAGGTAGTGACCCGGCAAACGTCCTGGATAGGGACCCCCCTCATGAAGGCTGTGGATGTTGACGTCACCCTTGTGGAGTGCCTGCAGCATGTTCAGGGGTTGGTTTCCCCATCAGTTGATAGGCCAGGCAGATGGCTAATGCCACCCACTTGAAGAAGTGCTGGGTTGACACACACTTGCCTTTCTGCTGCTCCACGTAACATACAAACAACCAGGTGGAACTGCGAAAAGGCGCAGTCCTATCTACATAGTAGGCGAGGGCACACCTCTCATCCAATGCATGCAAGGATTGCTCCAAGTCCGTGGATGGGTGTTGGAAGAAGGATGGCAGTACTATGCTGATTGATGTGGAATGAGGACAGTACAGTACTTTGGAGAGGAAAGCTACGTCTGGACGAAGTACCACCTTGTCATGGTGGAACCTGGTATATGGTGGGTTGACCCACAGGACTCACAACTCATTCGCCCTGCGTGCGGATGTGATGGCTGCTAGGAACGCAGTCTTTATTGATAGTAGACGCAGATCACATGTAGCCATTGGCTCAAAGGGTGTTTTCAGTAGGGCAGCTAGGACCAATTCTAAGTTCCAGGTAGGGGTAGGGCCTGTCACCAGCGGGTGTAAATTCTTGTAGCCCCGTAAGAAGTCATGAGCAAGAGGGTCCTTGAAGCAGGACAATTGTCCTAGTCGTTTAAGGTGCCACGAGACAGTGGCCACATACCCTTTGATCAAGATTGAAAAGCCAAGTGTGGAGAGCAACGCTAGGAAATCTAGTAGGAGGGTGTCCGGAAAAGTAGATAGTTGCCAGCTAAGCATACACAAATAGCAAGAATCTGGGAAAGTAGCCAACTGGCAACCAGCACAAAGGAATAGAAACAAAGACTACTTGCAAAGACTATTTCAGCAAAACAATCCAAAGAGTTGGGGCCTACAGAATTCAGCATGGGTCCAAACAAGTCCGTGGGTCAATAGGCTCAGGCAGGAGCGTAGTCAGGAACAGTCCAAGGTCCAAACACTAGTCAAGGCAACAGGAATCAAGGCAACAGGAACAGGGAGTCAGAGACAGCAGACAAGAAGCTTTCTCCAGGAAGATCAGTTGATCTCTGACAAAGCCTCCATAGCTCCCCAAAGCATATATATAGTAATCAAGGCTTTGTCAGGTGCTCCTTGACGAGCAGGTATTTCTGATAAAGCCTCAGCGATCTTTTTTGAGCTTCCTTTTGGGATCATTGCTGCTTGAATGATGGTGCAGGTAAGTCCATCTCCTCTTCCTCATCATTATCTGAATTGGCAGGGCTCTCTGCTGGGACTGGTGTCAACCCACTAGGACCAGGCTCTTCTTCTGCTTGAGTCTCCAGGTTGGCAGGGCTCGCTGCTGGCATAGGTGTAAATAAACCTGTGCCAGGATCCCAGGGTCCACATGGCCATTCCCTGCCATGTCCTCCTCGTCCTCTGATTCCATACCCTCATCAGACTCATGGGTCATGACAGAAAGGCATGGTAACTTGATGGTGAGGGACTTCCTTGCTGTCTAGGAAGGAGAAGAACTTCTGCCACTTGTAACTATATACTTTTAGAGTGGAAGGACATTGAGCTGCCTTGACAGTCAGCCAAGCTGGCTCCAACAGAGTCACTAAGGTCAAATCAGCCATGTCATGGGTCTGATGGTGTTCAGGTTGGAGTGATTGATCCATCCATCTTGTAGAGAGGCGATCTGGGCAGAGAGGGAGGCTCTTGTATTGCCTCCTAGCCACTAAGAGTAGAGGAGAGAACCATGTCTGACAAGGCCACCATGGGGTTACCAGGACGCAGTGAGCCTTATTCTGTCGAAGCTTAGACACCACTTTGGCTACCAGGGGAAATGGTGGGAAAGCATACAGAAGAAGACCCTCCCACCGGAAGAGAAAGGATCCCCTAGGTTCCTTGGTGACGGGGCTCCCCGGAGCCATAAATGTGGCATCTGGCATTCTTGCTGGTTGCAAAGAGGTCAATGGAGGGAGTCCCCTAGTCGGTGAAGAGGTGGTCCAAAATGTCCTGAGATAGAGACCACTTATGGTTGCAGGTGGATGACTTGCTGAGGGAGTCTGCCACTGTGTTCTGAGTACCTGCCAGGTGAATGGCTGTGAGGGAGATCTGGTGCTCCATGCACCAGTCCCATGTGTGGATGGTCAAGTCGAGCAGGATGCAAGACCAGATGCCCTCTTGTTTGTTGATGTAGAAGACCGTACTGGTGTCATCCAATGTCACTTGGACCAGGTGGCCCTTGAGTGAGGGTTTGAAGGCTTTTAGGGCCTTGAATACTGCCAGGAGCTCTAAGACATTGATGTGCAGTTCTCTCTCCGTTGGTGACTAGTGACCTCGAATATTGAGGCCGTGAGAGTGAGCACCCCAGCCTGTCAAGGCCATGTCGGTAGCGACAGACCGAGTGGGGTGGCGGGGAGAGAATGATAGGCCACCTTGAACCATCCTTGGGTTTGTCCACCACACCAGCCCCTTGAGAATCTGTCAGGGAATGTAGAGCATCCTGAATGGGTCATCTAGGAGAGGCAAAAACTTGGAGAGGAACCACGACTGTAGCAGATACATCCTCAGTCTGGCTAGTGGTGTCATGGCGGTGGTGGAGGCCATGTAGCCTAGTGTCTGTTGGATAAGCTGTGCCACCACTTGCTGTCTGGTGATACAATGCCTCACCGCTGGATTGAGGCTTGCAAAGTGTTTGTCTGGCAGGGAGGTGTGCTCTAACTTGGAGTCTAGTTCAAGCGCACAGCCTGGGAGGGTTCTAGGTGGGATTTTTCCAGATTGACTACAAAGCCCAAATAATTGAGGAGGGAGAGAGTCATGTGTATATCCCAGTATAGCTTGTCTGTGGAGGGGGTGGCGAAGAGCCAGTCGTCTAAGTAGGGAAATACGACTATCCTTCTCTATCTCAGCCAGGTGACCACTACTGACACACATTTCATGAACACCCTTGGGGCTGTGCACAAGCTGAATGGCAATACCTGGAATCGGAAGGCATGTGCCCCAACTGCTAAGGACAGGAAACGTCTGTGCGGGGGGCGGGGGCAGGAATGGAGATGTGAAAGTAGATGTCGCAAAGGTGAAGAGTTGCAAACCAGTCTTTGATCTGCAATAACAAGAGAATGGAGGCGAGTGAGATCATTCTGATTTTTTTTTGAATTTGTTCACCTGTCAAAGGTCCAGAATAGGGTGAAGGACTCCGTCTTTCCTGTCCACCAGGAAGTACCTGGAGAAGAAGGCGCCACAAACTTGAGACCTTGGGATTGGCTCTATGGCACCCTTCTGGAGAAGGGTGCGCACTTCTAAGACTGGAACGGAAGGAGAAAGGAGGGGGTCAAACTCTATAAAGTAGCGCTTTCATATAATGCTGAGTACCCATCGGTCTGATGTTATGGAGCACCAATGGTGGTAGGATGCACTGAGGTGGTCAACGTAGGAGACAGTGGTACAATGCTTCTGGATGGTGTAACAGTCAAACCCGCTGTTTCGAGGGATCAGGCTTCTTCCTCCCAAATTGAGACCTGGGTCAGAATGCGGTCTGAAACTTCCTCTGAGTCTGGAATGCACCCGTGGATGAACATTGCTGGTGAGCGTGCGTTGGGCTAAACCATCTGTGGAAGGATGGAAAGTACCACTGTCCTCCAAAGCGTTGTCTGGAGCTGGAGAGTGATGAAGGAAGCCTGAATTTTCTTGCGGTGACCCGCATTTTCTGGGTGTGTTCCAGCTTAGTATCTGTGTCATTGTGGAATACGCCCCTTTCATCAAATGGTAAATCTTCTATCATTGACCTAGCTGTATGAGATAGGCCCAAGGACCTGAGCCAAGAGTGGCGGCGTACGGCCACTGCGCTGAGTAGAATTTTGCTGGTTCAGTTTCCTATGTGCTTGGCTGCTTGTTGAGTTACTTGAAGGCCAAGAGCACCCACCATGAGGAACATGAGATCTGCAAATGCCTTGATGTCACCCATCGGGGACGGAGGGTCGGGGAGGGCGACCTGGTGATGAATCTAGCTGATGATGTGGAAGACGACCTCGAGAGGGAGCGTCGAGGTATCACTCTGTGTGGTATAGCCGAGTGACCCAGGCCAGAAGGAACTCTTCCCAGTGGTTCTTGAGATGGCATTGTTGCACTCCTTCCAGTCTGATGAAGGAGAACGGCGGGGCAGGATGAACAACCTGAAATTGGTGATGTCTTCCCTGGAGGGGACCAGTGAGGTAGTGCCGATCTCGACTGGGACTGGGAATGCTGTTGGGTTCTTGGGGTGGTCCGACCAACCTGGGAACTATCTCTGGGTGGGTCCTGACCCACCAGTGAATGGTCCCTGCTGGTTACATGACGTTGACGCCTGTCTAGTGATGGATCTTGGTCTGTATCGTGGCAAGTCTCTGAGGAGCAGTCCCGCCCCAGGGTGCAGTGGTCCCTTCTGTACCAGGATGAGCGATCCTGCCAGTATTGGTGCCTCCTAAATGGGGGGGTGTAATCACATCCTCGTAGTATTGGTATCTCGGCAGCAGATCTGGCTCCCAGTAGTATCAATCTTGAAAATAGCGGTGTCGTTGGGATGGGAGTTCATAATAGAGCTTTTCATACCGGTCCCAGTACCAATCATCATCATCATAAAGAGAATAGTCAGAGCCTGAGTAGTAGGAACATCAGTGCGGGACTGCGATTTTTGGTCTGAGATGTGGGACCATGAATGAGACCATGGACGGGACCAGGAGCGGGACTGTGATCTATCTGTTTGGTCTGGGATGTGCAGAGACCTAGACCAGGTCCGTGAGCAGGACCATGTTTGGTTCTTCCTGGGGCGTAGTGAAACGGTCCTTGGATGAGAGTGGGATTGTGATCCAGATCTGGATTTTGAGCAGGAGCGGGAGTGGAAGCAGATCACCTGAGGCAGTCTGCATCCTGAGGAAGGAGTTGGTTCGGGGGAGATCTGCACAATTTGGATTTCAGGGGAGGATTCGCGGATCTCACCCTTGGAAATATCATGTTCCCCTGGCGATCCCTGGGACCGGGTTGCGGTGGCTGAAACCTGTGCCTGAGGAGCTAGCGTATGAGCTTCCTTTACCTCGCCGGATTGATGCCGAGAAGGGGATTGACCATGTCGGCTGGACTTACAATTGCAGGACCATCCTCAACATGGCGAGGCTGCAACAGTAGTCGCAGTAGCAGTTTTTCTTTGTTTTTTTCGCAGGGGCTGTTTGACAGGTAGGTCAGCATCATCTTTGTTGGTATTCACCACAGATGAAGCGAGACGTACTGTCTTCTGATGGTCCTTGGGTGATACAATAGGCTCCCCGGGCTGGTCCTGAGTGGTACTGTGATCAGTACTGGCCACAGTATCGTGAGAACGGCATGTGGCGGAGCCCTTCTTAGAGGCACCTTGTGAGACGAGGAAACCGAGGTGAAACCGCAGTGATCGTGTTCTCAGAAAGAGCAACGGGTTATCCCCAAGGACACAACGGGTTTGGTGGTTGCCATGCGGGGGTAGTTGCCAAAAGGGCATGCTCATAGAGCAGGGCCTTTAACCTTTTATCCCTGTTGTGACAAGCTGGGGGGGGGGGTAAAGGCCCTACAGTGGTGGCAGGAACGCACATCGTGCTTCTCCCCCAGGCAGAGAAGGCACTTTGAATGGCCATCAGTCTCGGGCATTTTGCCAGCACAGACAGAACAGGTTTTGAAAAAACCTGTAGAGGCCATGATTTGAGGCCTAGTACAAACAGGCCAGAAACAACCAAATCAGATTTGTACAACAATACTGTGGTCTATGGACAGTCCATGGTCTAGAATGGAGAGAGCTATGGTAGTCAGTCCAGTCCTGGTCAAAATACGAGGGAGCAAATAGCAGAGAAATCCAAATCCAGTCCGAGGTCAACAGAAAGAGATTACGAGGTTCACCGAAGTTCCTAGATGCTGCTTATGCAGCAGAAAAAAAGGAACTGAGGATTCAGGTTGGAAGGGAACCTATACAGGTCAGGGGATGGTGGGCGGATCTACTGCCAAAATTTGAATGGGGTTCTAACAAATTCCGAAGTGCTCTGTGCAGGTGCAGGAATTAACCCACTGTGTGGATTCACAGAGACCACAAAGAAGAAACTGTTTTTTTTAAAAAAATTGGCGGCGGCAGATTTAAAACCATGAGTAAATTACTTGCGGCAGCCAGCTGGCTAGGGGGTCATGTGGAGTTTAGGGGGCTTTTGGCCATGTAGGCAGTTCACATTGTTGCGAATGTCTGCCTTTCCGAACATGTTCGTATTTCCCCCCCTTGTATAGACAAGACCTCCTTGTTTGGAGGTTTTTCAGCAGAGGCTGGATGGCCATCTGTTGGGAATGCTATGATTGTGTATTCCTGAAGGAAATGGGGTTGGACTGGATGGCCCCTGTAGTCTCTTCCAACTCTATGATTCTAGGTCACACTGAATTTAACAAGGCTTTTCAAATGAATATACACAGGATTGCACTTCAAGTTTTACTTAAAGCTCAGCCTCAACAGTCATTTGCCTGACTTAGGCAAGTGTCCTATCATATCTAACGACATCTGTCTTAAACAGAATAAAGGTGGATCTTGATTTACTTCATGGTTCGATTCCTGGACTCATGATGTAAATTGGGGTGCCAGTTCCATGGGGAACCACTGGAGACCAGGAGGATACATTCCGACACCGCTGAAGGAACCACTTCAGCTGAAGGAGCTGCTGAGCATTTTTACTCAACCTACTGCCAATTTCAAAGATGTTTAAAGCATAAAACATCAGGGTTTACTTTTTACAGGCTGGAGAAATGTACAGATGCTGCCCAGAAGGACCAAAAGAGGTAGCAACTGTTGACCCCAAGGGGGCTTAATTGGAGTAAGCTGACTTGCCACTGGAGTACAGTTTAAAGGAACACACAGACAGAGAGCAACTGGTAAGAACCATGTTTTTCTGCTGTGCCTTCTCCAGCAAGCTTCCCAGCTGGAGAAATCACAGGAGGAGAGAGAGGCAGCACATCTTCTGCTGTGTCTTTTTCAGCAAGTTCAGAGGGTGCCATAGGAGGAAAGGCAGCTCAGCTCCTACCATGTCCTCTCCAGCAGGCTTACCAAATGAAGAAAGCAGATTCCAGTTGCTCAGCACCCACCTAAGGAAGAAATGGAACCCCTTGCAGCCACACCAAAACACCAAGATTCCAGTGTCTTCTTCCCCTCATACTTCCCCTTCTAAGCAGGTAAAGGAAAAACCCTTCCTTCAAGCTACAGCAAGACTGCAGTTGGTTTCTTTCCTTCCCAGATACCTCAACTAAGGCGGGTAAAAGAAACCAGTGCAGTCATCTCTTCTTACTCTTCAAAACTCCCCACTACAACCCCAAACACCCTTCAGCTCGCTCTTCTCATTCTCTCAGCTCTCCCTCCTTGCTCTCCCACCACAATCAACTGCACCAGCATTCTGGGAAAACTACTCATTGTGGGTGAGACTTTCATTTATTTATTATTGGTGGAGAAATGTTGTAAATTTGAAATGTAAATGAGGCAACACAACTTGCCTGTACCTACATACATTAATTTAGGTTTATCAACCAGTAAACAGAAAGAAAACTGTTGGATTATTATTGCATTATCAGCACTGTATACGTACAATCCTAAATATACACTGGACTGACTATGTGACGAATGTTGCTGTCCTTGAGCAAGCAGGGATCACCAACATTGAGGCCATGATACTGAGAACACAGCTGCGCTGGACAGGGCACGTTTCTAGGATGGAGGACCATTGCCTCCCAAAAATAGTACTTTACGGTGAACTCGCCACAGGTCAGCGTAAGAGGGGCGCTCCAAAAAAGTGATACAAGGATTCCCTGAAATGACATCTCAGGCTTGGCCAAATTGATCACCAACAATGGTCCGCCCTGGCTTCACCTCGGAAAGCATGGAGACGCACTATCCACAATGCTGCAGCTTTATTTGAGAATTCACGCTGAACAAGTCTTGAAGAGAAACAACAGTTCCTTGCTATTCTAAACATCTTGCATTTACTACAACAGACAGTGTGCATACACAGTGGTAGCTTATGGCATCTCGGAGTAGCATCCCATTCACAGATACGTTATTTTCAAATTTACTCTTATTTAATCCATGTTGTGTCTTCCTATTTTGTCATACTGTGGGCTGCACTCCTATCCACATTATGTGGGAATAAGCCTCATGGAACTCAGTGGAATTTCATATCAAGTAAGTGGCGTACCTGCTGAACCTGCAGACCAACCATAAAAAATAGTCCTCACATGGCCCCCAAGAGATAACATGTCCTGCTATTAGAAACTTGGACAGCATGGTATGCCACTGGTAGCTTCAGCATGAGTTTTGGCACAGCAAGTGTGTCACCACTTGCCTATCTCAGCCACACAGTTGTCACTAGGAATACTAATTTCTAATGTCCTTATGGGATGTACTTTTTGAATGGAGTTGCTTGCTATGTCGCATAGCAGTTTTCTGGCTCCCTGCAGCAGATCAGGCCCTAACACTCACTACTCCATGCAGTGCAGCAAAGGGCTAGGTTCAGACCACCTTTCCCTAAAAAAAAAGCCCCTCTTCTCAGTGCTTTAGACTCTCCTCTCCTCCCCCATACCTTCAGATAGGAAGCAAGCTGCAATGAACACTGCAGTGGTTTGTGAGTGTATGTGTTTGGAGCTAGGAAGGCAGGGAGCTCATTGGCTACGGCTGCAAGGTCCAAGGACGGAGTCCCTATGCAAGCGCAGTCTCTAAATCGGTCATTCCCCAGGAACAGGTCAGACCCTTTCATTATCACACCAGAGCTTGCCAAGTGGTTACAAACATTTTCCCTGGCAAAGCCCACATTCCAATTTTTTAATATATTTTTAACTGATTGGGGCAGGCTTTGAAATTACAGCCTCGGCTGTGGCGGTGCGACTGTCAGATCTGCCCACATTCCCGTGGGCAACCTCAGCACATGTTCCATCGAGGGAGGGCATGCTTAATAAATCACCCTGTGGCCAGGAGAGTGGAGGGGTGTGTGCTGGGGTGGGGGTGGAGAAGGGAAACAAGGCACTGAGCATTGGTTCCTTGTGGCAGAGCAGGGTGGGACCCAAGACATAGGACTGGTGTCATCCATGCCAAGCCATAGGGAGTGAGCTGGAGACATTGCGGGCCATCCGAGACTTTGAAGAAACAAAAGAGACTCAGTATAGCAGGCTCCTGAAGCTTGGAGTCCTCCAGATATGTTGGACTACAACTCCTGTTCTCTGTAGTCCACAGACAGATATAAAGTTCCACTGGCTTCTTCTTAACACCCTGTAACAATATAAAGATATTTTGGGACCACCAGAAGAGAACTACTGCCACCTGGAGTGCTTCAACCTAACTAAATCCTATTGAAACCCTGATTTTGGCCACTTAAACAACAATTGTAAGGAGGAGGTTTACAGAATTAGCAGCTATGCTAGAGGCAGGGGGTGGAAGGGGCATTAATCAGCTGAAAATGGCAAATGTATCCCCATAGGAAAACAAAGAACAGGACAAGTCCCACTGTTCTTGTCACCATGAATCAGGCAAAATAGTGCTACCTGGCTACACACTGCAGCCAGCCCTATAAGACGTCTCTTGGAAAGCCAACATTTTTGAGATAAGAAGAACTGAGGTTCAATCTAATGAATGCAGAAATCTGAACTTATATAGTCACAGAGCTAATAAAACAATCTGAAGTCCTGGCCCAAATTTCCCATCCCCCTGACTTTGGTGCAGAGAATAAACCAAAACTAATCAGGGCATTCAGGGTAAGCTGATATGCACTGGATTCAAAGGACTTACAAGGCCTGTGCCCATAAAGGAAGGAAACGACTGTTCCTAAAAAGAGAGCAAGCAAAACTGTGAGCAGCAGGGATGAAAAGACTAGAAGTAATTCTGGCTTGCAGGATGGGGTGGGAGCAGGCATAGGAAAGCAGCTCTGATTTCACCCTGGCCCAGTGCCCCATAGGCACACAGCAAATCCAAGTCAGAAGGGGGCAGCAAAAGCAAAGGGGGAAGTGCTGCTCAAGCTGCCTGCTGCGATGCTGTCCGATCCTGGGATCCTGAGTACCAAGGAAGAAGCCCACAGATTTGCCCAGCAGGACAATGTGCAGGCAGCTCTTGGCTTCCAGGTCATCCCAGGGACCCCACCAGACAGGAAAGCCCCAGGAGGGTCATGCGATGGCTGAGAAGGAGAGAGGGGTCGTAGGCAGGGCGGC
This sequence comes from Gambelia wislizenii, assembly GCA_030847615.1. Taxonomy (NCBI): domain Eukaryota; kingdom Metazoa; phylum Chordata; class Lepidosauria; order Squamata; family Crotaphytidae; genus Gambelia; species Gambelia wislizenii. Next base: position 333,549,992 of record JAUMIR010000001.1, on the reverse strand, counting down.
CAGTGGGGCAAACAGGAAGAAGCCAGCAGGGCGGAAGTGGGGAGCGTGACAGGCCAGCGTGGCCGAGCGCTGCACACAATGTTTTCCTTTCCCCCCCTCTAGCCCCGACGCTTGGAGAGTAAATGTCAGGCACATAAAGGCCGGTACTGTGGAACGGGGAATGCAGGGCCGCTGTCCCTGTGTAACTGCCGCATAACACATAATCAAGGCAGTCTTTCCCCACTGAGGCACCCACCTAACAACTGACAGTCTATGCTCGCTCTGAGACCACAGCAACCCTGCCTGCTGCTCAATAACCTTTTCTTTTCCCCCTTTGCTGCTGTTTTCCTGGCTTGGGTTACAGGCCTTTCTCACAGTTCTCCATTTTGAGAGGTTGTGGGGCTGTGGGGAGGACCTTGTGAAAGCCCCATATGGAATCATCCCCACTCACAGACCTACCTCCTCCCCTTCCTTTGTGCAGTTTTGGACTGTTTACAAGGTATGTAGAAACATTTCTGCCCCAGGAATAAAGCTTCAAGGAAAAGGATGGGGTTACAGGAGTCTGAAGGAAAGCATATCAAGAGAAAGGGAATAGCCCTCAAGTTCAGACCCTGGCCCAGAGTATAGAGGAAATGAGTTAAGTTTCCAGCTCTGCCACAGAGACCCTGTGTAACCTTAGGTGGGGCACTTAAAAGCAAGGCTTTTTAGAAACTTTTTTCTTTTTTTGGCTGAACACTGCCAAATGGAGTGCAAGAACTATAGCAAGCTCTCCATTTAGGAGTAGTAAGTGCCACCTTAAGTTACTTCCTTGACTTAGGGCTTAGTGGGTATGGGAAACTAGGGATTAATAGTGTTGATGTTGGTGTTCCTACTTAAAATCTTCACATAGATGTGTGGCTGGATAACTTCACAAGGTTTTTGTGAAGATGAAGTGTACATTATTTTACACCCTATAGGAAAGATTATTCAGTCATTGTGAAGATCAAGTTCTGAATGGCACATCTTCCCAATGAAATCCTGAGTGGCTTGAGACCAGCCCACCTGACAAATGAGTTTTCATGGCCATGGAGCAGACTTCCTTGTGCATCATCCTCACAAATATGTATATTTAATACCCTTGATGGGTTAATATTAATCCATTGGCTGCCAGGGGTTTAACTACCTATTCATCACCACACTTAGTGCTATAAACAATAGCTGGTGCATGCAGGCATCAGATCCTTGGACCACAGTAGGCAACTGTGTCCCTCCTGATAATGTGGACTACAACTCCCATGAGCCCAGCCAATGCTGATCAGGGATGATGTGAGCTATAGCCCAAATATGTAGAGAGCATCAGACTGCTTACGCCAGTCCTAGGGAATATAATAATATAAATCCTTTTCAAACAATGCCATCCTTTTGCATAGGTTAGCTGAAGGCGATTATTTTGGTGGGGGGAATACTTTGCAGTGGCCAATGAACCACTGAAAAAAACAAAAATACTTATCCCAAGCTGGGCTGGTGTGTCAGCATTCTCACAATTGCAGTCACCCAACATGAGCTTTACCTGAATGAACTACACATCTGAGAGCGAATCAAGATAAATGCAGTATATAGTTTTCAGTAACCAACAAGTCACACAGCAAACACATTCCCTTCATCTATTATTACAGTTACTTACAGAATTCTACCCATGTGTATAAACTCCTCTGAAAACTAGGGGCAAGGCTCTCGGAGCTCCCTATATTCGTCTATTTATAACAGATATGAAAAGCAGGAAATGATGTCACTGTTTTAACATTTCCTCACCTCCCATATAGCCAATGACTAGAGTGGGAGTCAAAACAATGCTAGCAGAAGGTGAGTGTGGTAAGCAATTAGAGGGTCAAGACAAGAACTTGGTTTCAAAACTCTCAATCAGTCACAAAGCTCATCAGTTGGGCTTGGCCTGATCATTATCTCTCTACCTAACCTACCTCACAAGGCTGTTATGAGGACATAATGGCAAGGAGAGGGACTCATACACAACATACTGAACTCCTTCAAGGGAGAACTCAGAGACATAGCCATGTTAGTCTTTCTCTTTGGAGGGAGGATGGGATAATAGTGAAATAAATAAAGAAGCATACAGGCCTTATATATATAAAAAAGAGGATAGCAATTTCCTTGGATGAGGGAAGTTGCACTCTCAATTCACCAAAGGGCTGCACCCTGGTTAATTTTGACAAGACAGCAGCAGAAACTCCCCCCTCCTCTGATGGCTAAAGATACAAACCATAACAAAAATAAAGCATGCAGAGAGGATGGATGTTGTTTGTAACAGAATTTCAGGTCTGGGACATGCAGAGATAGTAACACGTCCAGTGAGAGTGAGACCTCATAAGGCTTCCCTTTGCCTGATTCATCCTCCACATAACCAGAATCAGACACTAAAAAGGCCAACAAAGAGCAAGAAGAACTCAGTCATGAAACTCTGTGGGTGATCTCGGGCCAGTCATCAACTCTTAGCCTGATCTCCCTCACAGGGCTGTTGTGAGGCTGAATCAAGTACCATATATTCCGGCGTATAATATAAGATGATTTTTCAGCCTGTAAAATCAGCTGAAAAGTCAGGGGCCATCTTATACGCTGGATAGTTCGAGATGGGCTGTGCCAGCCCCATCTCGGCCTTGGAAAGACGGAGGTGGCTGGCTGGGGGGGGGAAGCTTGCTAGCCACCTTATCCCCCCCCCCCGCCCAGTGCAGCTGCACGGGGGGGGGCTTGCTGGGTGGGAGGGGGTCTCCTCTGTGACTCTGAGTCATGGAGAGGATCCCCTCCCAGCCAGCGAGACTGCATGGGGGGGGGAGCCTTGCTGGGTGGGAGGGGCTGACCCTCTCCCCAGCTGGCCAGCCATCGTGTGGCCAGTGCTGTCAGATACATTTCAGAGGAGGGAACTGACAAAACCACTTCTGAGTATTCCTCACCTAAGAAAACCATATGAAACCCATGGGTCACCATAAGTTGAGAGTTGACTTGAAAGCACATGCACACACACAGTGGGACAAGACAGAAATTGGCCAAAAAAGTGATCAAGAAGTCACCAAATAACCACTTCTAATGGGTGATTCCCCAACTGGCCAGCCTCCTCGTAGGTTGGGGAATCACGGGAGGTGGCTGAGTCTCTCCCCAGCTGGCCAGCCATCCCCAGCGATTCCTCAGCCAGCTTCGGGAAGGCTTCAGGAAGGGTTGCTGGCTGGAGTGGTGGGGGGGGAGATTTCCAGCCACCAGCCACCCTCCCCGACGCCACGAAGGGGAGCCTGATCGCAGCTTCGGGGAAGGCAGGTGATGGGGGGGGTTGTCTTATATGGCAAGTATACCCTAAAGTCTATATTTTGACTTAAAAATTGGGGGCTCATCTTATATGCCCAGCCGTCTTATATGGTATGCTTCCTCAGCTTCCTGGAGAGAAAATGAGACATGAATTAAACCACAAAGAATAAAAATAAAAATGGAAGCTGATCTGGGGTTCAAGTCAACAAACCTGAGGTACCAAAACAAAAGGTACCAAGTGTTAAAAATAATGAAAGCCATGAGAAGGTGCTGCATTGATTCCCCCACCCCCAAACCCCTATTGGTAGTCTCACATTTTAGCCCACAGAGCAAATAACAGCTTGATGGGAAGATGTCAAACTAGAGAAATTTTATGAGGCAGGAAAGGACTACTTCACACCCTATACTGCCTATACAATTGGATATGGTGGGGGTGCTGTTCAGCTTTTAAAGGACAGTTCTCTCTCTCTCTCTCAGGCTTTTCTTCACAAACGAAGATTCAGTAATAGAGATCTAATTAGAGATCTCCCAATATCATGCCTAGCTGTTGCTTCTCATATCAGTTCCTCATATCAGACAGTGCTCAAGCACAGGCTAACATCACCCCTCTGCATTGTCAGTGACTCATTTTGCAAGTCCTACAGCTTTGGGTCTATATTTTTTATGGTTAGGCCACAGAAATGGAGACAGAGATATAAACCTTCTCTGCCATGTACTTTATGTCTGTTGGGGGTGAGTATAATCACTATTGCCAGTATGAAGCCACACACTGACCATTCAGGTAGCCATCTTCAGCCTCATCCCATTCTTTGATAAAGTGAGCAAGCAGAACTGACTCAGCATAAGGAAGCTTCATTGAGCCAGGTAGCAATGCATTCATGTGAGTTGGGTTCTAATGTGGCTGTCCAGATCCTGAAGTACAGTTGTCCCTTCATAATCGCTGGGGTCTGGTTCCAGGACCCCCTGTGGATACCAAAATCCATGAATATTCAAGTCCCATTATATGCAATGGCATAGCAAAATGATGTCCCTTAAATAAGATGGCAAAATCAAGATTTGCTTTTTCAAAGAATATTTTCAAGCCATGAATACTTAAATCCGTGGATACCAAATCTGTGGATACGGAGGGACAACTGTACTGTAGAAGTACAAAGCACACCACTGACGGAGAGGTGGCAATTTGTCCATTGTCTCCATTGTCCCTTTCTCCTCCTCTTTATTGCCTTATAAACCTATGTGAGATGCCAGAGAGATCAGGCACACTTTATGGATGGACAAGCCCCTACAGCTCCTTGGCTGTGAAGGTGTACAAACTGGCAGATCAAGCTGACACAGTAATTTGTGCAATTGTTCTATGGCCACTTGCATTAGGTTAGAAGCACTGCTTGTGCCAGGTTATGGGCTAGCAGGAACTGCACAGCATAAACCCTGTTCTGATAATCTCCTTAAACATTTTAAATATCTTAATCTGGACTAAAAGAAAAAGAAAACAAAGGTAGGATTCCCATTTTCAAGACTTTTTGAGCATTTGTTGTGGTAATAATTAAGAGCCTACGTTACTGAATGCAGTCAGTTCAACATACCAGCACTGTAATGCATTGCAACATAAGGACAAGTTGCTTACCTGTAACCATAGATCTTCGAGTGGTCTTCTGTGAATTCACACAGTGGGTAATTCCTGCGCCTGTGCAGAGCACTCGGAACCTTTTGGAATTGCTAGGCAGAATAGTTTTTGATACATTTTGGCAGTAACTCGGCCCACCCCAACAGTCTCTCTGAGGCACTCTCACCTAATTCCCCTCAGTTCCTTGAAGGATGCCACAAGCAGCAGCATCAGGAACATTAAGCATATGCCATAGCAGGACATAGAGGGGAGGATGGGTGGGTCTGTGTGAATTCACAGAAGAGCACTCAAAGATATTTGGTTACAGGTAAGCAACCTGTCCATCTTCTTCGTGGTCTCTGTGAATACACACAGTGGGTAGATTAGCAAGCTTCACCCACAGGAGGAGGGTATGTTATGCTAGCGGGTTAGACGAGGACAATTGTTGACAAGTGATGTCCCATGAAACCATAAAAATGAGCATAAACTGACATGAACATAGCAATAAATGTTAAGTACCACAGGCAACCACAATAACCACTCACTTATTGAATGGAGAACAGCAGAACTGCCCTCCCAAAAGCAGCCTCATTACGAGACCTAGTGTCTAGTTTGTAGTGCAAGATAAAAATTAGTGGCGTAGACCAAGTGGCTGCCCGGCAGACATGCTCCAAGAGAACCCTGGAGAGGAAGCTAGCAGAAGTGGATACAGCTCTGATGGAGTGCCCTCAAACCCGAGGAGGCAGGGGCTTTCGAGCCAGTTTGTAATGGAGGGAGATGGTCGATACCACCCACTTTGACAGGCACTGTGGAGAAACAGGGGTGTCCAACTTAAAATTTGCATAGGACACAAACAGATTCGGTGACTTTTGAAATGGAGCTGTCCGCTGAACATAGAAGGCAAGGGCTCTCCGAGCATCCAGGGAGTGGAGAGTCCGTTCAAGTCATCCTTTCGATCCTGCATTAGAGCAGGGAGAATGAAGGATTGGTAGATGTGGAAACTGGAGACCATCTTTGGGAGAAAGAACATGTCCAGTTTCAGAAACACTGTGTGCTCATGGAATGTCAAGTATGGAGTATCAGAACGCAAGGCACAAAGCCCACCAGCTCGATGGGCGGACATGATGGCTATGAGGAAGGCTGTTTTCCATGACAGGCCTCTCAGATCCATTGTCGCCAAAGGTTCGAAGGGGTGTCTCGTGAGTTGAGAGAGGCCTAGTTCGAGACTCCTAGCTGGGGCAGGCTCAACCACTGGTGGATGAAGGTTGATGTAGCACTCATCGGTCCCATGTTACCTTGGACCAGGTGTCTTGGAATGCAGACAGGCGGTTTCCATACAGATTGCTCTCGGGGAAAGGAATGAGCAGATTGAGATGAGGGCAGTTTAAAATCTCCTTCTGCCCTGTTCTTTTAGCACTTTGCTTTGTCGGTAGCCGGTACCAGGAGGTGGAGGCCTGGCTCCCCACCTAAAAGGCAGACGAAGCGGGTTGCTGATACCGTGAGCACCTGGAGGATTGCGGACTGTATCCCCTCCAAAAGGACTGGGTGTAAGAGAAGGAGTGCCACACAGATTGACCGCTTGATCAATACGCAAAAGACGAAGACGATGGCATACCGTACTTCCGTGTGGTGGTCCTCACTTTCTGCGTGAATTCAAGCATTCCATTGGTCGAGCTGTTCAAGAGGCTGGAATGGTCAAATGACATATCCTCGATGGTCAAGGAAGTCCGCGGAGCAAGGGCAGATGAACAGAACCATGCATGCCATAAAGTTCCACAGAACCAGCTATCGTCTTTGCTGCAAACCACATACCTCGAGGAAGTCATCTGTTGACCCGCCAGGAGCTGAGCCTCGGTTTGGATGGCCTCTGCCATTCGCTGTCTCTCTTCTGGAAGATCTTGTATCAGTGGACCCATATGCTTCCACAGGACCTGTTGATAGGCCCCCATACGGGCAGAGCAGTTTGCAATACGGAAACTCTACCCAGTAGCAGAATAGATTTTCTTTCCGATGACGCCAAATTTCCATCCCTCTTGGCCTGGAGGACTCATCTGGGTCCAGCGTTGTCGTCATTGCTAAGAAGCCTCTACCACCACTGAATTCGGGTGAGGGCGTTCTTGGAGTTGGTCAATAGCCACTCCCCGACACATGATAGTGCTGATCTATCCTCTTTGAGGTCGATGGAATGGATGATGGATTTTCCCATGAGCCTTGAATGAGCTTCAGTAGAGAAGGTAGCACCAGTATGACAGCAGTGGGAGGAGCATTTGAGTTGATCCTATAATAGATTGGATCCACAGGCTCAGACTCCCTCTTGGTGATCTTCAAGTCCAAGGCGTGGGCCATCTGGACCAACTGCTCTGAAAGCGTTCAAACATTGTCCATCGCAGACAAGGACTCATCATCTATAAAATCCAGTGGTGGAGAGGGAGCTCTCGATATGTACGATACAGAAGAGTCCGACAATACTGAAGAGGATGACAAAGACTACAGCCCTGAGACGAAGGGCTGTGCCAACCTTGGTGCAGAGAAGTCAAAGCACAGGAGGTGGAGGAGGCAGTGAGGATCTTGACGCCCAAGTGAGACTGACTGCCGGTGTCCCTCAGTACGGGTTTGGCCAGACAGATCTCCTCTAGATGAGCCCGTTCCATCCTGTGGAGGGAGAGGTGAGGGGGAGAGTAATAACCCCCACAGCCAGCGCTGTCAGCAAAACGGAACTGAGGCCGCTGTGGCAGTGGCTCCAGGAGGAGAGAGGAAGGGAAGATCGAAGACCAATCGGTCCACATCATAAGCTCCATATGAATGCTCAACGTCCAAGACTCGATGTGACGGAGTCAAAGGAGCCTTCCCTGTTGCCTCCTGTGATTTAGTTTCGACGTTGACCATAACAGCGTCTGTACCAAGGAGCTCGTCTTGGGAGACCAGGAGCACAGAGGATCGAGCCTGAACCACAGGGGAGGAAGCCCTTACCCCTTCAGAGATCTCTCATTCTCCAGTTTGAACAATCACCAAGGAAGGGGTAGGAGTCACCTCACGCGATGGATCACAGACAGTGGTGACATCTCCAGTTTCTGTAGGAGGAACCAGTACCGACGTCTGGTTCAGAACCAAAACAGCCGTAGTGGCAGTAGCTGGCTGTTGTTGCTCCTCGGGCTCCTGTGCCAAAGTAGCCACCGCAGTGGACAAAGGGCGCTCAGTGCAATAATGGCAGCAGCCGGTTGTTGTTGCTCCTCAGGCTCCTACGCCAAAATAGCCGCCTCAGTGGATAGAAGGCGCTCTGTGCCATAGTGGCAGTAGCCAGCTGTTGTTGCTCCTCGGGCTCCTGCGCCAAAGTAGCCACCACAGTGGACAAGGGACGCTCTGTGCCGTGGTGGCAGTAGCCAGCTGTTGTTGCTCCTCAGGCCCCTGCACTAAAGTAGCCACCGCAGTGGACAAGGGGTGGACTGTTGGTCTCAGAGAAGAGTGTTTGGTCTTCTTTTTCCTCTTCTTAGTCCTGGCCGGAAGGAGGCAGAGGAATCACAGTCTCGACAGGACCCAGATGGTCCCGAGTCTAGGTTGAAGGTTTCGAAGAGCCATGGTCTTTACTCAATCCCAAAGTGGTAGTTTGCTTATGGGACTGATGCACGGCCTCCAGTGACAACAGGATGGACTCAAGGGCCCATGCCTTCTCTTGGCCGATGGACTGGCCGACAGAGAGCGACCTCTCTTCTGTGGTGGTGGAACCCCAAGCTGAGCGCCTGGGATAGAAGCAGAGGGTGGGAACAGCGCCTTCTCACAGAAAAGGGACTTCAGCCTCAAAGAGTGATGTTTACATGCCTGAGGGGTGAAGTTCTGACAATGTATACAAGCATCCACATAGTGGGCTTCACCCAGGCAGATGAGGCACTTTGAGCGCTCGTCAGAGGCAGGAAACTTCACCTGACAAATGGAGCACTGTTTGAAGGCGGCAGAGTCAAGTCCATAATCACAGAAATAGGGAAAAGACGAAAGAAGAGTCAAACCAGTCCGAAGTCGTACCAAGTCGGAGTCTGAAGCCGAATCCAAGGGCAAATGAGAGAGAGAAGCCAAAAAACAGTCCAAAAGACGAAAGGGCCAGAAAGCACAATAAGAATCAAAAGGAAAAGGAAAAAAACAAAAACAAAACCAAAGTCAATAAGCAGTCTGAGTCAATCCGTGAGGTAAAATAGAAAGGATAAAAAGGAACTGAGGGGAATTAGGTGAGAGTGCCTCAGAGAGACTGTTGGGGTGAGCAGAGTTACCGCCAAAATGTATCAAAAACTATTCTGCCTAGTGATTCCAGAAGGTTCCGAGTGCTCTGCATAGGCGCAGGAATCACCCACTGTGATTGAGACCACAGAGACCACGAAGAAGATGTAATGTACTCATTACTGCTGCCAGGTGATACTTAGAATATTCTACATTATTTGATGCAGGCAGAACAGCAAAGCCAGGCTTCAATGTAAAGTGGAACAGGAGTCATTTTCTGAAGCGCACAGGTTTGTAAAGGAAGGCAAGCTTGAGAAAGTGTTCTCAAGGGCAGTACTACTTGAAGTGGTAGTCTGTGGACTTGTGCTGGTTTGCAAGCTATCAGCTGCTGGTCCATGTCAAGTGTCCAGAAAAGAAAGAAAGAAAGAAAGAAAGAAAGAAAGAAAGAAAGAAAGTAAGTAAGTTAGTTAGTTAGTTGTAGTCAATGAGCACAAACATGGCGCCAGTTTCTGGCACATCAGGAAGAAAAACCTTGCAGATTGTCCACATCAGATAGCTTGAGAAGCAATGCTTTCAGGATACAACAGGGAGGTCTTTTGCTGTTTTTAAACAAGGGAGAAGAATTGTGTTGGGAAGATGCACAAAAGTTGTGAAATTGAAGTTACTGTAGAATTCTCGGCTTACATCTTCATGGCTTGGCCACTTCATGGGAAGCTAGGAGTGCGTCAACTAGAACATGGGAGGACACGTTTTATATCAGCTACTAGGAAGTGCCATCACAGATCCAAAAATGCAAGCAGCCTTGCCAGAGTTTCTGTGACTATACAGTCATCCCTTCACATTCGCGGGGGTTAGGTTCCCCAGACCCCCACGAATGCGAAAAATCCGTGAATAACAAATGCCCTCCCCCTCCCCCGCCAAAGCAACCACGGGGCCTCCGGAGGCCCTATAGTCACTTTCCCCCGCCTCCCCACTCCCTCCCCAGGCCTTCATGGGGCCTCCGGAGCGTCTCCGGAGGCCCCATGATCGCCTCCCCGGCCCTCCCCAGGCCTTCATGGGGCCTCCCCGGCCCTCCCCACCCACTCCCCAGGCCTTTATAGGGCCTCCGGACCGTCTCCGGAGGTCCCTTGAAGGCCTCCCCGGCCCTCCCCACTCCCTCCCCAGGCCTTCATGGGGCCTCTGGAGACGCTCCGGAGGCCCCATGATCACCTCCCCGGCCCTCCCCACCCCCTCCCCAGGCCTTCATGGGGCCTCTGGAGCGTCTCCGGAGGTCCCTTGAAGGCCTCCCCGGCCCTCCCCACCCCCTCCCCAGGCCTTCATGGGGCCTCCGGAGCATCTCCGGAGGTCCCTTGAAGGCCTCCCAAGCCCTCCCCACCCCCTCCCCAGGCCTTCATGGGGCCTCCGGAGCGTCTCCGGGGGCTCCGTGAAGGCCTCCCCGGCCCTCCCCACCCCCTCCCCAGGCCTTCATGGGGCCTCCGGAGCGTCCCCGGAGGCCCCATGATCGCCTCCCCGGCTCTCCCCCCTCCCGCCCAAGGCCTTAACTGCAGAGGCCCCGTGTCGTGGCCTTTGGGAGGGCGGGGGCCCTCCCAAAACCCGTGAATATTCAAAACCGTGAATGCCAAGTTCACGAATGTGGTGGGGCAACTGTACAGTTAAATTTGATTACACAGTTAAATTGGCATGTCTCAACTGATTCTGGTTTTCTAGCGCAAGATCTGCTCCAGAAATGTGAAATTTGCAGCCTAATTGGTGGAGGACTCTGCTATGAAACACTGGATGGTCAATGGATTCTTTAGGAGTATTGTCAACATTTTAGCTCTTCAGAGCAAGCAATCCTTATTCCTCTTAGTTCAGGGAAAGCAATGTCATGGTCCTTCCTCAAATGAACTGAGAGGAGCATACTACCATACCAGAGCCGTGAAGCCCATGAGGAAGCAAATGGGGCCGTAGTTCAGTAGTAGACCATGTGCTTTTCATGCAGAAGGCCACAGGTCCAATTCCTGGCCTCTCCAACTAAAAGGATCTCTTTGGAGAACCTACGCCAACTGGAGTAAATAGTACTGGGCTAGACTGAGCAATGGTTCGGCTAAGTATAGATCAGCTTCCTACATACAGATGGAAACTCATCAGTTGGGTTCTAGTGGGCTGGCTGGATCTTGAAGTCCTGGAAAGACATACTGTTAGTGACAAACTGATAGCTGAAAGGAGGTGGGGGTGCCATTTTGCTCTTCACCCATAAGAATCTGTATAAAGAAAGAGCCATTCATGTAGAGTGCTATGCCATGCAGAGCCTGCAAAGCCACTAGCGACAGAGGGGAATGCACATGCACAGTGAGGAGGACAGAGAGTGGGTTATTCTATGCTGCACAAGGAGAGAAAGCAAAAGGTAAATAAGTAGCTGGCGAGGGGACAGTGGAAAGAAAACACATTGCAGAGCAGCCAGTGGAACCCATTCTGCCTGAGCCAGGAGAGACACCTTTGATCCTGCCGCCCACCCTGAGTCATTCTGCAAACCACACCACCTCCTCAAGAGGAGCCAAAGGCAGTTCCTAGCACCAGTGAGAGAAGAGCACAGTCATAATACTCTCACCCCACATTGGGGATAGCACAGGAAAGAGAGTATAATCATCTCTAAGCTGCCATCAGCCACATGGATGCCTGCAAGGGATTGTATGGATTCAATAATCACTGCTCCCAATCCTGCTGTAGGCAATGTCCAAGTCATGACACAGGTTAATGTGCCAAACTGTACCAACCTTCTTACTTCACCTGCTTTCCCTGCTCCTCACACTGTTTTTTTCCCCAGAAGTTGTATGCACTCATGTGCTATTTAACTGAAGACACTTCAGACCCCTTACGCATAAGACTATGCTTGCCAAAACATAATAGAGGCCAAAAGACCTCTGTCAATTTTTAACTCATTTCAATCCTGCATACAGCAGCAGGTTGAAACTCCACACAGAAGGAACTTTGGCATCTTTCTTTTTGATGTCATTTTAGCTCACAAGTGTTCAGTTAGGAGTATACACTCAGAAAAGGCGAAGAAGCAACTTTTTACTTTGAGCATTGAAATACATGCCATGTGCAAACATTGCTCTGACTTAAATCTCTATGTCATTGTTTTGCAAAGATGATCATTATTTTTCTATATTCGGATGACCTCTGTGCATCCCAGCATGTAGCTCTGATTTGGACTGACTCTATTTGGTGGCTGTCTTCTATACATTTCACTGTGGCAAAGAGTATTTTAAATAAGCATTCCTCAACTTTCCAACTAATCTCCAGCAAAGAACCTACTTATATTTTATTTTTTTACTTTACTGCAACCCCCCCCCAAACATTATGGTAAGATTTTTTGCTAGCAATATCTGAACCAGTGCACTATACAGTTGCCCTTCCACATTCACAGCTTTCACTCTCGCAGTTTTGATTATTCGAGGTTTGCTCAGCATGCACCCTATTTAAATCAGCTTCTCTCCCTCGCATGCAAGGGAGAGGAGCTGATTTAAACTGAGTGCTTGCTGAGCAAGCCAGGTGAACAACTCCCCTGTCTACTGGGGCTTGGCTCCATTTGGGGTGGAGAGCCAAGCCCCGGGAGAGTGGAGAATTGGCGGGAAAGGCACTTTTTAGCCCCCCTGCCCTTCCCAAAGCCACAATTGAGCTTTTCAAGCCTTGTTGCGGCTTTGGGAGGGTGGGTGGTGGCTGAAAAGCCTCTCTGCCACACTCCCTCCACTCCTCCATACATTCCCAAAGCAGCCATGGGGCTCTCAATTCCCAGAGCCACTTCGGGAAGGCCGAGGAGAGGCCGGGCAGCAACCCTCCCTCCCTCCCGCTGCCTTCCCCAGGCTTCCCAAGGCGGCTCCAGAGCTTCAAAGCCCCAGAGCCCCCTTGGGAAGGCCGGGGAGAGACTGTGCAGCCACCCTCCTGACGCCTTCACCAGCCTTCCCGAGGAGGCTCTGGGGTTTCAAAGCCCCGGAGCCCCCTCTGGAAGGCCGGGGAGAGGCCGGCCAGACTCCCTCCCACCCGTCCGCCGCCTTCTCCGGCCTTCCCTAAGCGGCTCCGAGGAAGCATGGCAGGCGTCAGGGGTGGGGTGGCGGCCAGGCGGGCGGAAGGCTTTTTAGCCACCCCCGTGCTTCCCCAAGCCACTTTGGAAGGGCGGGTGGAGGCCTTTTTTATTTGCGTTTTTTTCACATTCGCGGGGGTCTTGAGACCCTAAGCCCCGCGAATGTGGAGGGACAACTGTATATTCCTACAATTTCCCATTATCTTTCAGGTATCTTTCTTAAGTTATTTTTGTCTCCCACCACACAAGGGAAGGGCTCTTTTCATACCCAGGACACAACAGGCAAGGCACATCGCATAACTACTGACATCAGCAAAGATGGTTTGACAACCACTTCATGGTATGTACCACTCCTGAAAACAAGGAGCATAACAGCAGCATGGCATCACCTTGTAACTGTTCAAAGACATGAAATGATACAGGAGCCTGGATTGGTGAGACAAGAGCCTAACAGGCAAAGAACAACCAGAGGCCTTAGGGATGAGCCAAGCAACAACAAGCACACCTCCCATCAGGATTAGGCAACACAGCACAGAGAATGCAGAGGTTTGCTGCAGAATCAGCCAAGATTATGGGCTTATGAGGGGAATTTGGTGCATTGGGAAATGAGGTGGGCAAAGCTGTCAAGCAAGCAGGCTAGAGTGAAAGATTTGTGGTTCTTAAGTAAACTCCAAGCACCCACTTCCCTTACATTAGTGATAGTTAGGCTCAGAAGCAGCACAAGAAATACACAGCATGTGGGAGCAGTGTCCCATCTTGAGGAAGTGGTGGATGCCTAGGTGAGTCTGCCACTGAGTCAAGTGTCTCAGGCACCACCACAAAAGCGAGGGTGGGGAGACCAGGGATTAGTCACAGAGTAGACATCTGCCTGCAACTTCCTTGAGACAGTCTCTCTACATACCTTCACATTTGCCAGATTATGAGTGCATCTGTACTCAGGACACAGGGGCATCCCCTCTGCCCTGAGATCTGGATGTCAGTCTCCTATGGCATTTCTAACTGAACACCTGGTCTCACATTTGAAGAGCACAGACACTCTAAGACTTTGGACCCCAGATTTCCATAAGGGACACAGCACAGGTGTGGTAGCCCTTAGAATGGCCTTTGTACTTGGCTATCAAAATCTGAGAAGGCAACACACATCTGGGCCATTGGCATCTAATCCTCCTAACATTAACACTGTCCAGAGCACCTCACAGCTCACATTCAGGTGACTGCACTGTCTAGTTATCTGGATGCTTGCCTTGGAATCTGGAATCTGCATAGGCATTTGTTTCCCAGTTGCTGAGGTAGGGGACATCATCCTGGAAATATCTGGCTGTCTGCCTGGTCTCTTGTACTGAATTTTAGTTCAGCCTTTTTGGTACAAGGGAGAAAGCTAGGCCTAAGAGGGCACAGCTGTCTTATTCATAGCCTACAGAACCAATAGTTATTGGCCCAGCTTCCCCCCACCCCATTTATTCAGGCTCTGGGACACCTATCTCCCCCACCTCCTCTCACCTGGGTTCTCTTCAGCAGAATGGCCTTTTCTGTTACGTAGGCTGCAGTGGGATTCTGCCTTGGCCAAAACACACATAGAGCAGGACGAAAGAAGTGATGTAAAAATTCTAAATAGTTTGTGAGTTGGGCAGATCCTACAGATGCCAACAAAAGCTTGCAAGCAGCCACATAAAAGGGAGGCTGCCCCCACCCACTACTCAAGACCCGGCCAAATGTTTGGCGCAAGCACAAATATTCTAAATTGTTTCCTAAGGGGATCTCCCCAACTATAAGGGCACCACCTTACAGGAACACTCCTTATTCTGCATCCTAAGAGAGGTTCCTCCCCATCACAGGTCTTCCTTCTACACAAAGGTCAGAACTCTGTTACTGGTGAAGGATATTGCTCTCTCCCTCCTTCAAGACACTGCCCAGAACCAGAAGGGACAGCTCTTGTAACACCTTTCCACTGACATAGCTGCCCAACAGGTAGTCTACCCCTGAAATCAAAACAAGTTCAGCATGTAAAGATGTCGCTGAAAAAGTAAAAACTGACACTTCTACCAAAATGCACTTTGGGTGCTGATGATGGTCCCCAAGGACAAAGGTTACAGATGCAATGGAAAAGAGCAGATGCAAACACAAGAAAATAAACTGCTTGAATTGCAAATTCCAGGCTGCAAAATATATTTCTAGGAAGTTTACCATTCCTAGAAAAAGCCCCTTGAACTAAAAGAACACCTTACTTCCAAAGGAACCTCCCATCAACAAAGAAATACGATAATAGGCAATGCAAAGTGAGAAATCTGAGGGTGAAGAGTTCACTACCAAGGCTCAGGCTGTGCTATGGGGCATAATAGCAAAAAGATTTTTTAACAGACACTGTTGGGGAAATGGGGCATAATCCAAATGCTTTATGTTCTAGGCTGAAGAAGGAAGGTTGAAGCCTAGTAATTTTAGTTCCACCATCTCCCTAGTCTTCTCAGATTCTTAGAATGTGGGTGTTACACATCATGTGTAATGGTTCAGGTGTCCAACAAAAAAGGTGGTAAGATGGTGGGCTCAAGAAGGCTTCACTCCTGAAATCCTGTTTCCTGTCCCCCAGAAAATGGAGGTGATGACATCAAGCTAAAAACTGTGGCTGTTATGACGTTGACAGAGACACACTTCAAACCAGTTTCTGAGGAGACAAGAAAGGCCTATCCAGTCCTGGTTTCTGTCAAGACACTGCAGCAACATGAGACCAAAGAGAAGGCTGCTGGCTCCCCCTGGTGGCAGCCACCACAGTACAAGAAATCAGGGGCGATCAAAACTCCTCCATCAAGCTGCCATGAAGACTGAAAAGTGTTGGCCTCGCTGAACATAGCATAGAATGTGGCATAAACAATCCAGAAAGAAATTGACTTTGAGGTGAGAAGGTATGGGGAAGGTGGGAGATGGAAATAAAACTTTGAAAGGATGTCTGGATGAGCTCTTAGGAAACAGTTGTCACCAAGTTCAGTAGCATTATCAAGATTCCAGACTGAATGAAAAGGGGAGAGTAATCACAGCAGGGGAGATTGCTTGGATCCTGATCACCTTTGCCTGCTCTGATATAGACATCACTTGGATACATGTGGGCACAGCAGGCAAGGAAAGGGTTATTGTAGCTACCAAGGTTTGAATGGGCCATGGAGACAGGGTGGGTGGCATGTGGAAATCGTTACCTGCCTGGTGATAAATAGAGGATTCAGTCTCTGAGCCTGTCAGTCAGGGGCACCTTTTACCGCCTGAGCTAAAAATTCCCTTTAAAAAGGAAAAGAAACAAAACAAACTGAAAAACACAAAAAACAAAAAACAGAAGGTGAAAAATTCCTTGACATTTGGAGCCTAAAAATATCCGTGGCCTGGCTGGCTGGCTGGCTGGGAGGCGACAGCCCTCTGAATTTGTCAAGCAAAGGCTTTCACACCCTCTACATGCTGCAGCTGGAATGCCAAATATATAGTCAATCCCCTACCCATCAAAGCAGTCTGCCTGGAGTCGGTCTTGGGCAGCAGGCACTGTGGGTTTGGCCTACTGAGCTGCTGAGAACATTTCATAGGGATGCTGAAGGAAAAGAAACACATATACCCATACACATGCAGGAGATTAATGATGGCCTCTAAGGTCATGTGGTGGGAAGGTCATGGGCTGGGCACAAGATACCTGCCTCTCCATGAGAGTTCTCGGCCACTCTGAGCATTCATTCTTATCACCTCGTGTTGTGCACTAGGGTGGGGATGTTTGGCCTGGCAGAGAGCCAGCATGGCCCTGCATTCCAGGGCAATGCACAACCAGTCAAAGCTAAACTGTCTCAGCCAACAAAGCCACTAGTGCTAAGTCCAGGAAAACAGCAAGGAAGTGACACTTTAGGAGAAGCCTGGCGGCGGAAGCGGGAGGGCAAGCACCAAGCTGAATTGTGCTCTCTCTCTCTCTTTCAGACACACACACACTCTCTCTCTTTCAGACACACACACACACACACACGTCTGTGTGTTTGTGTGTATCGGAGCACAAAATGCAGATCTGACAAACTGGAAAGCACAGCAATGGGAATATGTCAGGGGGCCATAGAGGGTAACAACACAGTACAGGACACCCTGTAGAGCTTGTGTGGAAATTAGGTGGTCTTCCAGGCATTCTTGGGCTGCAGTGCCCATCTTCCCTCACCACTGGCTGTGCTGGCTAGGGCTGATGGGAACTGCAATCCAACAATATCTGGAGGAACAAATATTCTCCATGTCTGCTCTAAGTAAGGGAAATAATCTGAGCATGACCTTCTGGGTGTTGCTGGACTACAGCTCTCATAATTCCTTTCCATTTACTATACTGGCTAGAGCTCATATGGACTGCTGTCCAACAAAACTAGGAGGGCCAAAAGTTTCCTACCTTTGGTATCACCAGGGTCAGTACAGAGGAGCTCTGTAAGTAAAAGATGCATCAATAAAGTATAGTGTCTAGATCAAGGGAAGTAATAGTGCCACTCTATTTCCACCTCACCTGGAGTACTGTGTCCAGTTCTGGGCACCGCAATTCAGGAAGGATATTGAGAAGCTGGAATGTGTCTAGAGGTGGGGTCTCCTTCCTTGGAGGTCTTTAAACAGAGGCTGGATGGCCATCTGTCGGGGATGCTTTGATCGTGATTCCCTGCATGGCAGGGGGTTGGACTGGATGGCCCTCGTGGTCTCTTCCAACTCTGCAATTCTATGATTCTATGATGGCAACCAGGATGGTGGGAGGTCTGGAAGCCTTTATGCCCTCTGAGGAGCGACTTAGGGAGCTGGGCATGTTTAGTCTGGAAAAGAGAAGGTTGAGAGGTGACATGATAGCCATGTTTAAATATTTGAAGGGATGTCATACTGAGGATGGGGCAAGCTTGTTTTTTGCTGCTCCAGAGACTAGGACATGGAGGAATTGGTTCAAACTATAGGAAAAAAGATTCCACCTAAACATTAGGAAGTACTTCCTGACAGTAAGAGCCGTTTGGAAGTGGAATACACTGCCTCGGAGTGTGGTGGAGTCTTCTTCTTTGGAGGTTTTTAAACAGAGGATGGATGGCCTTCTGTCGGGAATGCTTTGATTGTGTATTCCTGCATGGCAGGGGGTTGGACTGGATGGCCCTTGTGGTCTCTTCCAACTCTATGATTCTATGAATATAAAATGTCATACATGCATTTGACATGCATAAGTCAGAAATTATTTGAAGGCACATAAAAACAAAAAATCTTTAGCAAACCAACCTCTCACCAAACGTACTTCACAGGGCACAATTAAGGGCACAGCGGAGCACACTAGATCAGAGGGCAAGCAAATGGGCTGATGTAATTATTAATAAAGGTTTTCAATGTACCCACATTTTTATAGGCCTTACCATCAAATACCTATAGAACAATTCTAGTCCTGTCCATCATACCAAATCCTGTCTGATCTTGGAAGGTAAGGAGATTTAGGCCTGGTTAGTACTTAGATGGGAGACCGCCAACAAATACCAGGTGCTGTAGGCTATCTTTTGGAAGAAGGAACTGGCAAAACCACTTCTGAGTATTGCTTGCATTAGCTAACAGACATTGGAAGCTGCTTAATGCAATGTAGATGTGTAAATTGCTATTGCTTAAAACAAATTGTAAGCCGCTCTGGTAGCCTCTGTGGCTGAAGAGCGGGGTATAAATACCAAATTAAATTAAATTAAATTAAAATCCTATGAAATTCACCTACTTCAAGGCATGTGCATGCACACACACGCACACACCTGGAAGGTAATGAGTCTAAAAATAAAATTGTATTAAAAAAGTTCCAGGATCTAGTCCCTTTAAAAACAACAAGAATTATTTCCTTTAAAAAAAAGAGTTAAAAACATTCAGTCACCTTTGACTTCACGCTTTATGCAGAGTGCGGTTAGCAAGCAGACTTAAGCTCAATTATCATTTGAAAGTGTATTCAGAGATCTGGGATCCCCCAGTTAAATTAGACTCATTACAAAACAAAGGAGTCAGTTTAAAATGCAAAACAAAGTTTACTGAAGATATATCAATCTCAATCTATATACTAAAACAAACTTAAGAAAAGGTTTCTAACTGAAGATATTCAGGTAATAAAAACTCACTCAGCCTACAGCACGCTGGCTGGGTTCCGAGCATCATAGCATGGTTACAGGAAAGCTTAAAATGCATCCATTCTCATGGAGAGTCAGATTCAGAAGGGACAAGTTACACAAAAGCAATAAAATTCAAATTAGGTCATGTGTGAATCACCCAGCACTTCTAGTTGGCTAGAAGTGCCCAGTGAAGTAAGAGAAGGGAATTTTGGGAGAACAAAATGCATGCAGGGAAAAACCCTAGACTTATCTAAGATTGTGAATGAGATACACAAGATTGCTTTTACATTACAATGATTATTTCCCCACATACTACAGAAAGAAACAGAGAATCTCCAGGGAGTTCCCTCCTTCAGACCCACCTGTTATCTTATCTGGGAACATCCATAAATGAGGGGCTGGTGGAGAGGATGGGAAGAACATTGCCTTTCTCTTCTATCAAGAGCCATGAGCTGAGGACCTGCATCTCAAAATGTCTCTCAACCTTGCTTCTCCCTAGAATCCCAGGCAATGCCAACAGCTTCTCTGTTGCACGTTGTCCTGGTATGGGCACTTGTCTCATACCAGTGATTATGTGTGGGACCCCCACATGTAGGAGAGTTCCCAAGGGGGACTGATGAATTGATCTTCAGTGCCACTGGAAATGAAGCATCACCAGGTAGAGGCTCTTCTCTCAGAGCTCACTCCCAATCTGAGGAGTTTCTGCATCTCACATTGACTAGGCCTCTCAGTCTTCAGTGCCAGATTTCTCTCAAATTCCTGAGGTGGTTTTCATTTTCGTTTCCTGACAGACAGGGATCCAGTCCCTGAAGAGGTATTAGTGGCAGCCACTAAATCGTGGCCCTAATCCCAAACTGACAGCACCCAAAGCTGCAGAATGGGGAGGGCCACGATGGATCAGTGCACCCAGCAAACAGAGTGCCATGCCACTATGAAATTGCACATTACATGCCTGTCTCTAGCAGTGGGATGATCTTGTCAGGTTATGGGCAGCAGTAATCTCTGGCACTGGGCAGGGGTGCCCTGGCCCTGGGTTCATCCTCAGGTGAGAGGATAGAGAGAGCTCAGGTTTCTATGGATACTCAGACACCTGTTGCTAATAAAACATTCACTGTCATGGAATCACTCCTGTAGACCCTGAGCAAGGGAGCAGAGTCACTCTCCACAGGGCAAGAGGAGGCAAAGGCTGAATACTGTAACAAGCTTTAAAATTATATCTGAATTACAAATTATGTTGCCAGCCGGGTGGGGGGAGAAAATATCTATTGCACCAAGGCCTCCAAGTTAAGCTGCAGAGGAACCACCACATGAGCAGCATTCCTTAAATGTGTCATCATTTCTTCAGTACTTGTCAAGAACTAAGGGCTGCTCAGGCTTTGATCAAGAACCTGTTCACCAGTGGAAGCAAAGCATAAAGCACAGCAGTGATAGTGAGGGTGGGGCAGTATGGCTGGTAGCTTCCCAGCCAATCAAACAACCATTCTGGGGGTGCTTCAGTGGCCCTTTTGGTCCAGGGGCAAGGGTGGTGCTGTGCCCACAAGCTGTTGCACTGAGTTTGAATGGAGAACCACTAACATAAGGACATCTGCTTACATCAGTGTTCAAATAATATAACTGCTGATGCAACCAGAATTTGTGCTGTTGCAATGCTCCAATAGGATTCTGGCCTTTATGTGGTTCAATCTATATGTTGTTATCTACTGAGCTGACACTGAAATTCAAGTTCCCCAGGGCCAAATATAGTGATAGCCCTCATACATTGGTCCCCTGTGGGGTTCACATACAAAAACAAAACAAAACAAAACAAAACAAAACAAAACAAAAACCTCAAATGAAAAATAAAGCTAGACCCTAACATAAACGGCCATTTTCACATGACACATCAGAGGGGCCACTATATTAGATATTAGCATTTTGCAGTGCAACACCACAAGAGTCTTTTAGTACTATATCCAATATAAAATCCAGTGGTGCACAAAGTATGGCCCTGAGGCCACATACAGCCCCAAGGCTGTTTCTGCAGCCTCAGCTCTCCAGACTGCTGTTTTTCTCCCCCCCGCCGTGAATTATCTTTCCTGGAAATTTCCAGCAGAGGCAATTCACCTTTTCAACAGGTTGCGGGGGGGCGGGGCGGTGCCCTTTTTAACATAAAAAACCCAAAGTGGACTTCTAGCCATGTCCATTTTGTTGTGTTTTGCTTTTGAGTATTTTGGGCAGTCCATGCAGCTCCTGTACGGTCTCACGGGCAGAAAACTGGTCCCTGGACCTGCCATATAATAATTTCAACCTTTACAAACTATAGTCCAGCTGACAGATACTTTAAATATTATCCTCAGGTGACAGCTGTATATATAAACATGGGTATAAAGAGATGGGAAGAAATTGTTAAATGATCCATTTCGAATGCTGGACCAACATTGTGTGTAGGGAAATTAGCATGTACATAAAGAGATGTCCATGCAGCACTGCATGTACATGTGCAAGGAAGCCCACCAGTGGCTGTCAGAAGTCCTCTGTTCTTTAGCTCAGCTCAGCTTTACCAGCTGGAGGTATGTTCTCCCTGTCTTTAATGGGGACCCTTGAGCCCACCACACTGGCTCCAGCTAAACACTGTGAGCAGTGTTTGGCCTTGCTCTCAGCATTCCTTTCCCTGGCTCAATGGAGTTTGCTTAGTAATCAAGGTGGAGAGAGAACATTGAACACCTTGCTTATAACCCATCCCTGTCGCCATTGCATGCCTTGCCAGCCACTCCTCCAGGGAAATTCCTCTCCAGGAACAAAACCAACAAGAGGGCACTAGTGCTGGAGATTCCCTTGCCCACCCTTACAACTAAACTCACTCCTGTTAGTACTAGGGATCCTTTAATTATTCACCGTTGTTTACTGGAAGGCACAGTGCAAACATAGCAAAGATCAAGAATCTGTACTCCAAAGGAACCACAGAGTCATAAAAATGCACTTGTGTATAGAAAACTGTTTGCACTATCAACAGCCCCTTACCCTTTACTTCTAACATCAAAGGCAAATGGAATCATGAACACACCTTCTGTACCTCATGCAGGACAACCACCAATGGTTTCACTGAAATTGCACCAAAAATAAAAGCTAAGTAATATTAGAAGAATGTTTCCGCTACCTGAAAGTAGTTCTACATAAATACTAAGATTATTTTTTTTTAAAAAAAAAGAATGAGTTCAAACCATTCTCCTCAATTTCTTTTCTGCCACCATTCAGTAAACTTTAAACTGAAAAAGGTCAGTCCTATGTTACTAAATGTGATACACATACATGGCTCCCATAACATCTTTTGTGGCAACACAGATTAAGATAAAATATATTGCTTTGTAACAGTAAAGCAGCAATGGGAATCAGGAAGCCAACAGATTGCCTATAGCTTTGGGGGGAGCCTCCTTTGTGGCCCTTGCTCCCCACACCTCAGCCAACCCACTTAAACCACTGTCTCCTCAAAAACAATTTCAGTAGCCCCCTCCTCCATTTTCAGCCAAAAATCACTCTGGTGAATGTGGTTTCCTTTTAAAAATACTCCTTAAAGCCCTACCCTATCCCAAAACAGCAGAAAAACTCCAAGCTGCCAGAAACAACGTGTGGGTCCTGGAAGATCACTTCCAGGTCAGCAAAAATGGCAGGGGTACAGCCTAATGAGGGGAAGAAAAACCTGGAAATAGCCTCCAATCCCCTGAGCATGGCTACCCCTGCAGTAAAGAAATCAGCATTTGGGACCTCAAGACTAAACCTGGCACAGAAGGGTCTCTCCATTTCTACTTGGCTACACAGAGAAAGCCTACTTTGCTCCAGGTTCGGTTGGTTTTCCAGGCTATTTGATCGCATAACCCAGTATTGTCTGCTCTGAGTGGCAGAGGTTCTGTATGGTTTTAGGCACTACGTTTTCCCTCACTTCCTACTAGATGCTTTAGCTCAAGAGTGGGCAACTGCAGTGGGTGTAGGGGCCAATCTACTGCCACAGGAACCCTTTGGGGGTCACTTTGAGTGCCAAAATGTAAAAAAATATGAGAAGAAATGAAACCATTTCATTTCAATTCATGAAACCATTTCAAAGTCCATTTCTGGTTTTGAAAAACATTCTTTTTTAATGTTAAGTGCGTGGAAGAGGCACTGCGACCAATTCAAAAGATGATTAGGCACTCCTGGAAGATTCAAAGACTGGAGGCATTTCACTCCCCTCTCCGCCTCGCAGAACAACAGTGCTCTGAGACATCTGAAGTGGTCAAGGGCCAGAAAAACAGCCTTTGTGGGGGCCACATATGTTTCTAGGGTTGCACTTTGCCTACCTCTTTTAATTCAAGATGCGAGGGATTGAACTGGAACCTCCTATCTGCAAAATGTGTGCTCTAGCACAGTGTGCTCCTATCTGCAAAATGTGTGCTCTAGCACAGTGTGCTCCTATCTGCAAAATGTGTGTTCTAGCACAGTGTTATTTCTCCTCCTCTGTTACTATTGTAGGGCCCAAAGATTGTGGAAGGAGTGGCATCTATGGCAACAGAACTTGTCACAGGTTGGATGGGTAGACCATGGAAGGAGAGAGTCAATACCGTACCTGAGCTGCTCTTCATGAGAGGAGTAACCTACAACCCAACACACACACACACACGGACCCCGGATGGCAGTGAGGACCAATGGTTATGCTGTCAGGGAATGATGAGAATAATAGACAGGATCAGGTGCCTTTATGGTAAGTGTGTATACACTTTCAGTCTCACATTAAGGGCTTGTCTATACAAGGAAATAAAATGTGGATTGATGCGCAGTAATGCCAATTCGCAGCAGCTTTTATTTGTCTCCATGATTTTTTGGCAAGATCGCAGGCATGCAAAGCTGTTCACATTTGTTGTGAAAACTGGCATGCCTGCAAATCAAGATGGTGGGCGTGAGTGAATTACTTGCATTTTTATTTCCACCAGTTGCTGCTGCCAAACAGTATTTTTTTTAAAAAAAGCAAATCCAAGGTGCGAAAGTGCAAACGTCCGCTTAAATAAATGGGGGGGGGTTGAGGCTGTTTCATCACCTCAGCGCACAGTCGCTACAGCAAAAATCCAACATGGCAGTTCTGGGTGTTGCCTTGCCAGCAAGCTCCACCCCCTGTGCATGTCTGAAGAATCAGCTGTCCACTCTGAGAATGTGCAGCAACATGAATTGGTTGTCCTAATGATTTTTATTTTTGTTGGGAAATCCTTTTATTTACACATATAAACGTTCTTACCCAAACTTCTTTACTTCAGAGGAATGAACCGAGACGAGTGGGTGGCTCCAATCCCAGGATGGCTGTGCTTCACTGGCTTGTATGTGATTGAAAATTCTCCGAGGTAGTGGCCAATCATGTCAGGCTTGATTTCCACCTGTTGAAGGTCTTCCCATTGTACATGCCCACCATGCTACCCACCATCTTGGGATCATGTTGCGTAGGTGGGTCTTGAAAACCTCAGGCTTCTCCATAGGCAGGGCCTCCTCCTTGGCCTTGCGGAGGTGTTTCAGGAGAGAGTGTTGATTGCAGCGCAGGCCTCGGTTCAGCCGCCGGCGTTGGCAAGCACTGTAGAGCTGCATCAGCTGCTCATAGGACATGTCAAGAAGCTGATCTAGGTCCATGTCTGTCCGAGAAAGCGCTTTGCCAGCAAAGTCTGGGAAGGTGGCCAGCTGTTAATGAGCACACCAGAATGCAATCACAGTCAAGCAAAGATTTAGTCAGTAACACAGTCCAGAAAGTCAAGGGCTTACAGCAGGCAGCTTGGGTCTAAACAAGTCCGTGAGTCAGTAGGAAACAGGCAGCAGAGTAATCAGGAACAGTCCGAGGTCAAGGCACAAATCAAGGCAGCAAGGATCAAGGCAACAAAGTCAGCAGAAAGCTTTCTCCAGGAAGATCAGTTGATCTCTGACAAAGCCTCAATCGCTTCCCAAGCATGCATATATATATATATATATATATATATATATATATATATATATACATATATATATAGCAATCAAGGCTTTGTTGGGTACTTCTTGACATGCAGGTTTTTCTCATACAGTCTCAGAGATCTCCTTCGAGCTTCCTTTTGAGCTTGCTGCTGGGTGTATGATGGTGGAGGTAAGTCTGTCTCTTCTTCTTCATCCTTATCTGAATTGGCAGGACCCTCTGCCGGGACTGGTGCCAACCCACTAGGGCCAGGCTCCTCCTCTGCTGGAGCCTCCAGGCTGGCAGGGTTCCTTGCTGGCACAGGTGTAGATAAACCTGTGCCAGGGTCCGTAGGGGCGTTTCCTGCCATGTCCTCCTCCTCCTCTGATTCCATACCCTCATCCAACTCACAGGGCATTATAACGCCCTGACAGGTGAACTTCCTGAAAGTATGCTTATTCTTCTGCTCCACTTCTGCCATCTTGGCTTCAAGTCTTCTTCAGGAAAAAAGCTAGTTGTCTTAATCAGCGATAGTGCACATTTCCACACATTACAGTCCTCCCTCAACATTCGCAGCCTCCACACTCGTGGTTCTGCATGTTCACGGTTTGCCGTGAGGGGAGGCCGAGGAAAGTGGTGACGGGGCCTCTGAGGCCCCGTTGCCACTTTCAGGAAGGAGTGGGGAGACAGGGGGAAGCAACTACGGGGCCTCCGGAGGGCCTCTGGAGGCCCCATGGTTGCCTGGGGAGGGAGTGGAGAGGCGTGGAGAGGTGACTCCGGAGGCCCCATGGTCACCTGGGGAGGGAGGGGGAAGCGTGGTCGCTTCGGGAGGGAGGGGGAGGTCAATCTGTAGGCCCTAACCCCCACGAATGTGAAGGGATGACTGTATTTTTAAAAATACGTATTTGGAGGGTTTTTGCCCTCCTCCTTCCAAATACTGCGAATTGCTGCAGGATCTCATTGGGACAAAAGGTATTCCCTGTGAATTCTATGAGGAGTATTTTCACCATCTAGGCAAGCCCTAGGACAAAGTTAACCACTGTCTCTGCAATTGTTTTGAACAACTCCCATAATTCCTTGCCATTCTCAATGTTACATGTGGCTGATATGTAGGAGTGGCAGACCAAAGTACTAGAGAGTAAGCCCTGTTGGACATAGTAGGGCTTATATTTTGAGTAAACTTTATAATTGCCCCTGTTGTGGTTTCAGAGGGAAAGGAAAACAAGCAGACAGACACAGCACCATCATGCCTGGACCCAGCAGCTGATGAAAGACCCTCACTCCATATTTCAACTTCCACTGCTGTATCCTCTGAGGGATGGAAGAACAGCCAGCATCTTCCCTTCCCTGTCTGCTATCTCCTTTTCGTTGGTGTCATGTCTTTTTAGATTGTAAGCCTGAGGGTAGGGAACTGTCAAATTAACATAAACTGCTCATGTAACCTGTATACTGATGGTGCTCTATAAATATAAATAAATATAAATAAATAAAATATAACCAACACATCTGGAGGCAGATAAACAAGATAGGTAAATTGACAAGAATGAAAGAAATGTCTTTCAAAACAACAGTGCTTTGAAAGATTACCAAACCATACATTGCTACAATGCAGATACAGTACTTGAAATTAGTATGGCCATAGTCACACCCCTGGCCACTGAAACTCCTTCCCTCTAGCTCACTGTCCCAGGCCCTCTCATTGCAAATTTTGCTGTCACCATCACTGGGAGGTCCAGTGACACAGGCAGGACTTGCCATTTCAAGTAAGTGAATCTGTGGCAAGCACAGCATTAATCTACAGCACATAGGATAAGAAAAATTCTCCTTCCAACACTACATATATGGGCATGGATGGGGTATGTCCTTTTACTATTTGATGAGTGTTACTGGACAACATTTGATGAGTGAATGTTTCAAAACCTGATTAGGTCCTCCAACATTATCACCTCTTACATAGTGATGGGATGCCCCTACTCAAAACACAACAACAAGCCAAAAGCTGACGTTGTTCAGTGGTTAAAGGGTTTCCTAGTTTGAAATTTCCACTCCTCCACAAGCCTAAACCAGTTGCCTTGGACAATCACTTTTCCTCAATCTGATCTGCCTCACAAGGTTGTTGTGAGGATAAGAGGGAAGAGAAGATGGTGGATGTTGCTCTGAGCTCCCTGGGGGGAAGGTGGGCTAAAAATGAAATACTGACTGCAGCAATTTACTCCACTTTATTTTATTTGCTCTGCTACTTAAACTAAACTAAACATCCTTTACTACTAAGAAACAATCAGTGGCTATGGACACTGTCCAGATGGTGTCTTATATGCGCATAAATACTTCCACACACCCAGCAGGAATTTTTTAAAAATTCCTTTTTCTTACTCTGAACAAGTAAGAACTCTGCTCTTCTTTGCCATGTCACAAACATTTTTGGAAATTTCCCCAATTTCCAAAACAATTTGCCATTTTAGTGAGTACAGGATTGATGTTAACAAGACAAATGTAATGAAACAATTCTTTGGGCCATGCTTTGATATTTAGAAATAAATCTGTATATCCTCTCAGAAGGCATAAAAAAGGATGAAAAGGCAAAAGGTGTTATCTTATATTACTATGAGTGACTCTATGTGTCTGAAATTTACAATTATATTTTTCATACAAAGCTTCAGTACTTAAAAAAAAAGTTAATACATCTCTCTGGCTTTTCTTCGCAAATGAAGATTCAGGAAGGACTCATGCTGCGCTTTCTGCAAGCGCTCTGATGATTAAGAAGGCCAATCCGAGATAAACAAATCCGGTTGCAGAAAGCACAGCAGAAGGTCTCCTTGGGTGATGTTTCTGGGTTGTGATTCTTTTTGTGTTGTCGTTTCTCTTAAAAGACTTGTTCGGTGTGAGTTCTCAAATAAGGCTGTAGCATTGCGGATAGTGCGTCTCCATGCCTCCCGATGTGAGGCTAGGGCGGACCATTGTTGGTGATCAATTTGGCTGAGCCTGAGATGTTGTTTCAGGGAGTCCTTGTATCGCTTTTTTGGAGCACCCCTCTTACGTTGATCCGTGGTAAGTTCACCGTAGAGTACTATTTTTGGGAGGTGATGGTCCTCCATCCTAGAAACATAACATCCTCTCCCCCTCACCCCTTCCAGGCATATAATCAGCCCAAGGAATCTGGAATTCACAATGATTAGTAATTTCTAGTTGCACATTCTGGTCACTCTAGAACTGAAAATCAGATGGCACAGCCCATTGAAGAGGTGAAAACTGTCCCTTGCCCCAGTTGCATTCCCCCATGCCCTGCTGGAGAATAAGATACTTAAGGATTGTCAGTGAAGTTATCCTGTATTTTAGCATCACTTGACATATAAAAAAACCTGCCACGATCTCTAGAAACTAATGGAAAAGAGAAAGGTTTTACACAGCTATTCTCTTAGTCAACATTCCAGACATTCAGTTGTCTATGCTGATGTTTAAATTGTTAAATTGACGGTTAAATTGTGGAGCAATATAGACTCCACAGGCTCGTTCTCACGACAAAAAAAGTCCGAATTTGTGTCGATCCCTGGCAGTTCACACACATCATGGGCTATTCAGAAGGAGGGGTAGCAAAAAGCCCAGTTAACCCGTGACTTTCCAACCCTCTATCTTTCAGGGTTTGGGGGGGGGGAAGTCCGAGACAACCTGTGCTATTGGTTGTCTGAACAATCAGGAACCATCCCGGGACATGGGATGATTTCTGATTGGTTGGACATTGGAGGGGGCGGGTTTGCAAGGGAAGCCTTGCAACCACCATTTTGGTATGCCCTCCCAGAGTCCTCTGCTGGCTTTCCACTCCCCTGCCCCTGCCCAAGCAGCTATGGAGAAGGCCCCCCCGCCCAGCAATTCCCCCCACCCTTGTAGCTGTGCAGGGTGGGGGGGTGTCTTCTCCATAACTGACAGTCACAGAGAAGCCCCCCCCCATGGCTATCCCCCCCAGTAGCTGCGGGGGGTGTCTTCTCTGTGACTAACAGTCACGGAGAACCCTCCCCCCCACCTGGCAATCCTCCCCATAACTGCATTGAGCAGCTAGGGGGGAGGGAGGGAATAGCTGCTCTGGGTGGGGGATGGCTTCTCTATGACTCTCAGTCATGGAGAAGCCTTCCCTGCCTCAGAGCAGCTACAAGGGAGGGAAGGAAAAGCTGACATCACGGAGAACCCTCCCCCACCCCACATGGTGGCTAGGGTGGGAGGCAGTAGTCCCATGGGGCAGGGGCGGGGGATTCTCTTTAGAGGGGAGTATAGCTATGGCCAGCAGGGGCGGGGGTGGTTCTGGGAGACTGACCATTCCAAAAATGGCAGATCCAGAATTGCCAGGCTTTCCTTGCAACTCCATCCCCTCCAAAGTCTGACCAATCAAAATGCTGTTCTGCTGTGTGCCCCTATCCTGGGATGGAGGTACTCAGAACAACAAATCCAAGGAACTGAGGGCTCAGTTACACGGCAGTTTTTATTGCGATAGTTTGCGCTTTAATGCATTTTCGCACCAGTGCTGCATAGTTTACATGATTTATTGAGAAATCAGTTGATCTGTTTAGTTTTCCACTTTCTAGTTCACACAGACAAAGGTGGAGGGAGTGGCCTCCCAAGCACATCCGGGGGAAGATGCCGAGAAGATGAGAGGGAGGGAGGGAAAGAAAGGGAGGGAGAGAAAGTGCTGGCACCTTTCCCTCCTCTGATTACCAGAGGAATGCCTGCTAGTTTTTATCCCTTAGCAGGTAGTGCTCCCTCTTCTTCCCAAAGCAAGAAGGGTGGGAGGAAGGAGGTAGCCTTTCAGCCACCGAGGAGCCATCCCCCACATCAAGTCCCCTTTCCCCTCACCCACTCTCCCCCCCCTCACACACACACAAACACGATCACAGCAGGGCGAGGGAGCGAACAGCCGGAGAAGCAGATCATGGCTGGAAACAACAGTGGCTGGACCTTTTCATTTGAGGCTCCTCCATCTCTTACAAATCCACCCGCTCCCTGGTCTGTCCAACCAATCACGGCTCAGCTCTGCTGTTGTTGTTTCGGGAAGATTGCTGGTAATTGACACACAGACTTTTGCGAAATGGTAGTTCACACAATCGATAGTGCGCTAAGTCGCACTACTTTTTAAAAAAGACAGGAAAAATAGCGAAAGCCCTTATTATGCTACTTTTGCGTTTTTGAGCTCCTTCTTCTGAATGAGGTGATACTGTGGCGCAATGTGTGTGAACTATTAGGAATCTTAGCAAATTCTTCACTGACTTATTTTGCCATGTAAATGGGGCCCGAGACTTATGCTAACCATGACAAATCATGTAAACAATAAGAGACAAACTTGGGATGAAAATATCTCGTTTCTCCCTGGGATAAAAACTGTCATGTAACTGAGCCCCACGTGTATAGTTCTTGAGATATAAATGCCACAGAACTGAGAAGGACTGCAAACACTTCACAGGGTAGACTTACAATTCTGTACTAACTGAGGAAACACTGATATTAAGATAAACATTCAACAAGTGAAAGACAGGTATTCTTATGTTGTGCCAGGGTCCACTAATCCCTCACATCTGAATCCCTAAAAGAACATCGACTTTCCTTATTTGGTCTTTTGCTAGATGTCAGAGCTACTTCCCTATAACCCTCTAAGTACCCCCCTGAGTTAGCACTAGTATCGCTCATACTCTCTAATCCCATACCTGGGAGCCCTGGTGATGCAGTGGTTAAATGCCAGTAATGCAAGTCACCACATTGCAAGTTCGATTCCAGAGGGCTCCAAGGTTCACTCAGCCTTCCATCCTTCCATAGGTTGGTAAAATGAGTACCTGGCTTGTGGGGGCAATTAGCTAATACACATTGGAAACTGCTTAATGCAGTGTAGATGTGTAAAGTGCTGTTGGTTAAAACAAATTGTAAGCCGCTCTGATAGCCTTTATGGCTGAAGAGTGGAGTATAAATACCTAATTTAAAAAAAACCACCTTGAAGATGTATTTCAGCAACACAAATCAAAACATTTATTAGGAACCCTGAGGCACTGGGATATGGCAGAGGTATAGAGAAAGATTTAGACAGAAAATAGAAGACTTAATCTTTGGGTCTTGGTCTATTTTCAACATTACAGTTGGATTCTGCTTACACAGTATAACTTTTCACTATCAACAGTGTCAGCATTGTTGTGAACTTCATTTTTTGTTCGAAATCAAGAGCCAGCGTGGTGTAGTGGTTTGACTGCTGGACTAGGATTCTGGCAGACCAGGGTTCAACTCCCTAGTCAGTAATGGAAAACCCCTGAGTGACCTTGGAAAAGTCATATACTCTCAGCCTCTGAGGAAGCCAATGGCAAACCCCTCTAAACCCCTTGCCAAGAAAAACTTGTGACAGATTTGCTTTAGAATCTCCTTCCTTAGAAAGTTTACCAAAAAAAAAAAAAAAAAAGGTCTGGAGAAGCCTCAACTTTTTGAGGTATACTTTAGCATTTAGTGCACTGCCTTAAGGATGGTGATTCACTTAAACGGCCCATGGGATGCCTTCAGATCTTCCAATTTTATGAAGAGTGTACGTAATTCTCTAAAGGACACACAGTGAAATAAACCACATCTGCCATTAGAAGTCAAATCCAAAAGAGATTGTTTCCATTCCACTTCACAGAGGGTTTAGGGCACCATCTGGCTGGTGCAAACACCTCTGGTTTGCTGAACCCAATAGATTAAGGCTGTCATCTACAGCCAGAAGTCCTGGAGACAGTCATCTAAGGCAAGACCCATCAAGGGATTGCTGACAAGATCCAAACTGGGAGCCTGACTTCATGCGCTAACTAAATATGTGGACATAATGTGCCCATACAACCTATCCAGACAAACCCCCTTTCAGGAGCTGCACTAGAGTTCATGGAGGACAGAGCTGGTAACCAGAGAGCTAGGAGAAAGTTGACAGGACTGGGAACTCAAGATCCAACAGAGAAGAGTGTGCACTGGCATTTGATAAGATCAGCATGGGAACAAAGCAGAAGATGGTCCAACACTGGAAAGAAAATGAGAGTCATAATTTGGAAGACCAAATAAAAGCGCTAGATGAAATATAGGGCCCAAGCCTAAGGTTTAGGAGCAGATCAGTGGTAGGAGAAGATCTGTGACAAGAACAGAGTCAGCACAGTAGACACACAAGGGACTTTCTAGGTATTACCACCTAAAAAAAAACCCTGTAAGAAAGCATTCTTCATGTCTGGCATCATCCAGACATGTTGAACTAAAACTCCTATAACCCTCAGATAGCATGACAACTGTCCCCCCACTCTCTTTCACTATCCAATTTGTAATCCAGACTGGCTGGCTGGCTGGGAATGATGAGAACTACAATTCAACATATCTAGAGGACACTAGTTTGAGACAGCAGTGTTAATTTGATTTAGCATAAAGAGCCACAAAGGAATCCAGTAGCATCTTTGAGACTACCTGGGGGTGGGGGATGTGACTTGATTCTGCTTATCTGATATTATTCAGTTTTGGTCTGATTTGTACTTAAGTCACTTTTTGATACTTAAATGTCTGACTGAGGGTTTTATTTTATTTTTAATATGTCATGTGTGAGCTCATGGAGCTTCTGGATAAAACTGTAAGATAAACATCTGGTAAATAAAACACACATGTGTATCTTAAGTGTTCAGTACCCCTAAACTGGACTTGAAGATTACAACAGATTAATTTATAGAACTAAATTAGCCCAATCTCCCAGATATGACATGAATCCTGACAAAGTAAGGTTCAACCCCATTACCTTTAAGAATGGAGACAAACACTTCTGCCATTAGGCAATGCTATCCTGCTATAGGATTCCTGTTGTTAATTCGTTATGAATGCAACACTTATTTACCACTGCCATTTACCAAAACCAAAATAGAACAAACCTCAAGGCAAAGCTATACCTGGCATACAGTATGGGTCAAGGACTTTATAAAAAAATCTATAGGCACCTCCTTACCAAAAATGTAGTGGCAGTGGGCTCAAAGCTATACCTAAAATCCAATAGTAGGACACGAAAATAGTACTGGATCCATTCACTGCATTCAGATGTGGCTGTCCACAAGCACATTATGCAAAACAATGCTGCAAATGAAGTGCTTTAACTTTAATCCACTATAAGATGTGTCTGATTATACAGCTCAAAAATACTCATATTTTGGAGTCTAGCACATAAACAAGTTCTACAGTTTTATGATCTGATTCTCTTGAATACTCTTGTTCTTGGAGCAAGTTGGTCAGCTAAGGATGAGATTCCTCTAAATCTCATGCATCTTACAAGCAGTGCATTTGGAGAACATGCAGCTGTGATCCTCTGAAAAACTGCAAGGTTGTTAAATGTGCAGAGGAACTTGCTTGCAATGTGGTACTACTGGGGTCTGAGTTTCAGGTGACAGTTTGTTCATACTGGTTTGGGGGAACAGGGAGAACCTCGAAAAGTTATATTTGGGGATTACAATTCCCAGAATCCCCCAGCCAAAATGGCTACTGGGTCATTAGTCTTGCTGGCAGGGGAATTCTTAGATGTGTAGTCCTAAAGTAATTTTTCCAATCTCTTGGCTACTGGGGAGAGAATAAAGTATTCTATACTAACTGTGTTTGCATTGTTAGTATAAGGTCTGTCTATTAAATAACGAGTGTGTTTCTACGTTTCAGGCAAATCAGGGAGAACTGATTGTGAACACTTGAGTGGTGACCTTGCGCAAGTCTGAACCTGCATGACAAACATCAAAACTCTTCGCTGTTCAGTTAATTGTCAGTCATCATTTAAAGCAGCTGTGTTGTCTGTTGTGTGCCGGAAAAATGCTATGTTTAAAAGTCAAGCAACATGACATTCTGCAGCAATTGAGGCACACCCAAACCATTTTTAAAAAATCATCACTTGTGATAAAACCTGGATCTTTCAGTAAGTATGATCCTGAGACAAAACGACAGTCTCAATGCACTGGAAAACTCCATCACCAAGAATGAAAAAAGCACATCAAAGCAAGCCCACATTCAAAGCCATGCTTATTGGGGGGCGGGTTGACATCAAGGGCATAATTTTGGTAGAATGGATTCCAGAAGGCAGAACAGTGAACCAGCATTATTATAAGAAAGTTTTGACAAAGCTGAGAGAAAGAGTCAGAAAAAAAAAAAAGACCAGAACTGTGGGGGAAAGGTTTCATTCTTCATCAAGACAATGTGCCTGCTCACACAGCACTTTCTATGAAGCATTTTCTGGCCAATAAGCTACACTTGAACATCCTCCATATTTGTCAGATTTGGCATCGGTGCTTAAAGGAACACGTTTTGAGTCAACTGATGCGTAAAGAAGAAACTGGCAGATGTGTTGAAACAGCTGACAGAAACGGATCTGTTCCACGCCTTCGACAAGGGGAAACAAGACTGCATCGGTGTTTGAGTGTGAACGGGAAGTATATTGAAGGGGACAAGCATTAGAATTGTAATACATATGAATAAAGATGGGTTATTTATCAGACTCGTTATTTAATAGACAGACCTCATATCTTACTAGGGCATGTCATGCTATTTTCAAATTTGTTAATTGTCTAATACCCTTTCCCCATTATGATCACAATACATTATACATGTACCATTACACTTACTTTGCAAAATTAAGTGAGGCTTTACATTTTTTAAACAAGATTACTAAAATGTATGGACGTGCCTTCATGTGTGTAGAGGGTGATCTACCACAACAGGACACCGGTTCATGCTAGTGTATGCCAGTGAATCACTGAGAGCTGAGAGACAGCATCTAATTCTCCCCATCCCTAGAAATGCCTAAGAACAGAACCATTTTCTCTTC
Organism: Gambelia wislizenii; assembly: GCA_030847615.1. Classification (NCBI taxonomy): domain Eukaryota; kingdom Metazoa; phylum Chordata; class Lepidosauria; order Squamata; family Crotaphytidae; genus Gambelia; species Gambelia wislizenii. Next base: position 333,515,030 of record JAUMIR010000001.1, on the reverse strand, counting down.
CAGCCACACCTACTCCGTTCCCCTTTCCCCCAAAGGAAGCAGCTGTACAAATGGTTGATGTGGAAGGAACATGCCAACCACTTGAAAGGAGCATGGCATGAAAGCATGGCCACTCCTTTGCCTCTCAAGATGGGAGCTCTATAAATAGAGATCTTGGTGCCCACCATGGGTTTTCCTTCAATCTCTGTGGCACAGCCTTCTGCCAAGCTATCTCCCCCACCCCTTGGCAGTTTACCCCACCATAGTCAGCTGTTGTAGGACAGCTGTAGGGAACAAAAAAGGGAGTGATATCAATTCACAGCTTGTTCTGAAAAGTTATGGAATAGCTTTTTAGAGAGAGCCTGTGTGTATGTGTGCCTTCAAGCTGTATGTGGACTTATGGCGGACCCATGAATTTCATAGGGTTTTCTTAGGCAAGGAATATTGTACTCAGAGGTGGTTATCCAGTTCCTTCCTCTGAAATATAGTCTACAGCACCTGGTATTTGTTGGCAGTCTCCCATACAAGTACTAACCTGGGCTGACCCTGCTTAGCTTCTATGATCATATGGGATCTGGTGCCTTCAGGATATTTAATTAGAGAAAATCTACAGATGTTAAATGCCTACCTGTGTGAGCACCTGATCTTTTGCTGAAACTACACTCATAATCCATCAAAGTCTCAGCCAACTGATTTGCACATTAGTGCTCTTCCTATGCCCATCAGACTTGGTCTGACTATACATGCTTCCAGATTAGAACTGAGTCTTTGACTAGCCAGTAGCAAGACTCTGCTTTTCCTGTGGGCCCCTTCACTTTAGGTATTGTGTGCATGCTTCAATTCCTGTCTGTTAGTCTCCTTATCCGCTTCCCTGTTTGCTGCTTCCTTACTCCATATTTCTAATCCCCTTCAACTGAAATCCTCAGTTTAGACTAAGTCTGAGGAATCTGTAGCACCCCTGGTGTTGTTGGACTCCAGATTCCATCAGCACCTGACTGCCTGGCCAGTGGTGACCAATGATGGAAGCTGGGGCCCAACAATCTATGGAGGGGCAGTTTCTCCATCCCTAATTTAGACCTTTACCTCTGCACTGGCTTCTTGTGTCACCTTGGTAGGAAACTGTTTCCGAGGTTCTGCTGCAATCCTCTGGGACAGGCCTCTGTCCAAATCATACTAGGGGCCACAACTTCTGTTCTCTACATGTTCAGATCTCTACAGCCTGTCCCAAACACACAAGACAGCAGCACAGCATAACCCTGTACTCACCTTCATATCTATGAATGGAGTGAATCCACCAAGTAAGCTCATACCTGCTGCTTCTGAGAAATGAGCTCACCAGTAGACAAAATCAGACTTGTGGGGATTGGTGTGGTGTGAGAAACTCCAAATTTACATCCCACCTATATGGCACACATGCAACACAAGGGTGCCACACAAACTAGCATGGAGAAACCAAGACATTTTGGGAGAGCCTTCTTGTGAGTTCAGTCCTAACTAAAGGAGAAGGCTTTTGGGGCACAAGCATTATTACATTTATTTTGTGTGCAAAGGACCAAGAGAAGGCAGAAAGTTTAGTGCCCACAGGCTGCAGAACCTCTATGGGGATGCTTGAGAAGGACAGCTGTAAGACAAGCTTGCAAGTGATAACTCAATCATGTTAGTTATGTGTCAGTGTGCATTCACTTCTAATTAGTTGCCACTGTAGCCTTTTTATTGGAAAAGTTACTTGTACTCAGATCTTGACTCCAGCATTTGGATGTTTGCCTCCACTGTGACTTGAAGCTGCTGGAGACATCTGGCTCTGTTTTGCTGAAGTTATTTCTTGCCATGTCAAAGCCCTTGGGCTTGGCATGGCATCCAATTGTACTATCTTCCTGCAGTACACGCACACTTGAATCATCCGAGCCAGATCTCATAACAGCATGGCAATATTTTTGCTTATGGAACATCCTGCTTTTATGTATGGGCTTGAATGAAATGTTCACCTCCTTTCCTACTAAAATTCTGTAATCTTACATAACCCCAATAAGCATGGGAGATGCCCAGCACTCTCTCTCAGCAGTCATGCAAGAGAATACAACTTGTGCTATAGAAGAAAAGGTGGCCCAGGTAAACAGATGATAATGGCTTAAAAAGTATACAGTAGTCACACACATTCTCTCTCGCGTGCACACACACGTATGAGTACACATACTTAAGAAAGTTACAGCCAAGACAATCTGGTCCAGGGAGATTCAGGTGTGACAGCAAAGGGTTCCCCTGTTGTGATGCAGTCTCCATCTTCTTCAATAATGTAGGTGGCCAGCCTCTGTATGGAGGGAGGTGTAGAGGGGAATGACAATGACCAAAAATTTCCTGGCCAGATCCTTGCTCAAGTCCAGCCACCCCTGTCTGATATCATCATCAGCCGGAAGCACTGTCTCCTCAGCACCCACAAATCCTCATGACTGGCCCCAAGTGGCCCAAGACCTTTTCCTCCCCATGACCACAAAGGGAGAAAGTTTCCAAATTAAAGCACTAAATCTGGCACCGAAGTGCTCACGGCAGGAACCATTTAAACTGGCCATTAAAGTTTATACGTTAGACGGGCACCGAGAGCAGATCATCAACAGCAGGAAAACAGAGCCGCTCCTCTGGGAATGGCTAACCACTGGTTTTTCCCTGGAGCAGCCGCAGGCTGGCTGTCACGAGATGAGTTCACTGGCCATCAAGAAGCCTCTGTTTACTCACCAAGCTGCCCACCCCCTGCATTCTGTCATTGACCAAAGCAGCTACACTGGGGCTGGCAGCCTAGCACTTGGCAAAGGAAAGAGAAACAAGCAACAAAGACTACTAGAGTTGAACACAAACCCACAAACCACAGCACCCACAGGTCAACCTCAGAGCACTGGAGGAGGGGGAGAAATACAACTATTAGCCTCAAGTAGAAGACATAGCTTCCCCCGCCGTTATAGTCAGTATACTCTTTCGTTCTCTCTGCCTTATTCCTTTCCTCTCCTTGACTCTTGTGTTAAAAGAATGAAGACAACTACTATACAGAAATCTTTAGAAATGTCAGATATGGTCTGATCTCCTACATGTATCTGTTGGGGACACACAATAAAAGAAAATGACATTTTTTGAGCAGAGCTCAAGAAGGACAGAATAAATAGGAGAGAATCCAGAATCTGTTTTGTGTGGGGAAAAATTGTAAATACACGTATACCTCACTTAATAAAGCAGATGTATCCTGGGTATTACTTCTCTAACAGAAACTTTGTACCAGAGGCAGAAATAACATGGAAAGAATAGGGATAGGTTCCTACAACAACAAAAAGGGGAAAAAAGGGGGGGAGGGAAGCAGTTTGATAAGTTTCAACCAAGTTTTTATCCAAAACTAAAAAAACAAACAAACAATGTACACCTGTGAAATGAAACAACCAAATCAAGTAAGCGTTGCATTAGTAAACAAAAACATGTGCAGTCTCCAACTTTCTTACAATTTCCATTTTGGTGGCCAAATTTATAGATCTATGCTTTAAAAAAAACATACTGGGTGGAGCAGGTAAGGTAGGCTTACCTGTCCTCCCTTTCTTTTTCTTTTTAATTCCTGCATGTTAGTAAGGGAGTCTGGAGGGAGCTGCTATTGACCTTGCCTGCTGTAGGCAGGCACACACAGCAACAGTAGGATTGGCTAGAGTAAAATCTCACTTTTTTCCACCTTAAGCTTCATTACATTGTTTACTGCAGGCATGCTGCTACAACCTGACACTGAAAATCTGTGTTTCTCCTGCCCTTCTTCATCCTCCTCCTAATGTCTATCCTGCTAAAAACCTTCTTAAGCTTTTGCAGACTAGTACACACTTCATGAGATGGATATCTGCATTTGGCATACACATGGGTACAAAGTTGATGTGTCTAAACAGTGGGACCAAAAGACCAAGACCCAGCATGTCTATAGCACTTTTATACAAAGCTCAGATTTAACCAGTTGAGAACAGCAGTGATAGATGTTAATACAATCTCCCTAGCTTTGTGGTAGAAATTTCATAGCTGAGACAGAAGCCCGTGGTTCCAATGAAGACCTAAATGAATAATACATATTTTTCTGATACATTATAACTGAACAGTTTCAGCAGTTTTCCTTTGAATATATATTTTTTTTTGTTGGGGCTGAGAATCCATGAGGAGAGCAGCAAGATGTCTTAGGGCCAAAAACTGGACTATTTTCCTGCTGTTTTCTGAATGTTGCTGTTGCATGTCACCAATGCATCTATTTGTTCTTCAGCACAGAGGCTGGCCTGCCTGTTCTAAGTAGATAGCAGAAAGAAATAAGCAGGAGAACAAGCCCCACATGATACAACCAATATTATTAAGACTAGGACCCCAAAACTGTGATACTTGAATGAATGTGGCAAAAAAGGCTGCATCTGTAGGTTAGTGGTGTTTTTTTTAAGCATGGATCATATGGTTTTAACATAGTACAGACTGATTGATCACAGCAGAAAACAATCTTTAACTTCAATATATATGCACTTTATATAGAAATGTCACAGGCTTGCTGGATTTCTTGCTCTCTTGGCTTTTTGTACCTACTATATATAGATGCTTTTTCTCAGTAGTTGTCCATCTGTGAATTGAAGAGAATGTTCTTATGAAGTGGGCTCTAGATCGCAAGTATTTCAGCCACAATAAATCTGTTAGCCTTTAAAGTGCCACAAACCTCTTTGTTGTTATCACTGTGGTATGCAGATCCCGCCCTGGCTTCCATGGCTCAACTGGTGCCAAGAGCCACCTCCTCGCTAATGCCCTGCAGTTCTGGCTTACACAGACAGTGAATGAAGACAGGGCAACACTAGAAAGAGTACAGGGAACAAAACCCGACAGAGCTTTCCTCCTCTTTCATTGCCCCAGTAGGCTAGATGAGCATTTCACTAGGCTGATGAGACCAACCATTTTCCCAGCAGCCTTCATAAAGAAGAGAAGAGGGGAGGGAATAGAGCTGTCGTGCTAAAACAATATTCACAAAAGTACCTCAGAAGTTAACTCAGGCTGTAAAGGCATGAGAGAAGAGAAGATGATGACTCTCTCTTCTCCCTCTAGTCATAATTGATATGTCTGACCTTAAGGCTATATGAGTAGACCTAGCAACAAAATCAGTTCCAAGACAGATACCCCACCCACCCACTTGAAGTCTACAGCTGTGTATGGCACCTGTAACATGTCCTTCTAGTTTGTACTTTATGTGTCACTGTGACAGAGGAGTGTTCATGCATATTTGGAGATGCATAAGGGGAGAGGAAGGGGGTTGCTGTATGATCTCTGACCCTTTGCCTGCTAACCCCCCATGTTTAAGGCAAAAACCTCAATTGTTTAAAAAGTCAGTGGAAAAAAGACTATGGGGCCCACTTCAAAAACAGCACAAAAAAAAAAAAAGGAAAAAAGTCTAGAAGTGACTTCTGTTCACCAGCAAGTTCGCCAGTGCAGCCTACCATTTATTTATTTATCCCACCTTTCTCATGAGAATGGCACCCAAGTTGGGAGTAGCTGAAAATGGCCTTTGGACCTTCAGTGATGCTGTTCTCTGCTATGTGACTGCCCTCTGTACCAGGAGGCAATAAATCCTACCTACAAAACTTCACTAGTGTATACATACTTTTATAAACTGATTTCTTTTAGACTAGTAATGCAGTGTTTCCAAAACATTCATACTACAGTCACTTAGAGAAAAATAAGTTTGTATTAACAAATATCAATCCCCAGTTTCCTGGAAAATCTATAAATATATAATACCCCACACCACAACTTGCGAGTTGATTGATATCAGATCTGACTTCTGCATGAAAGTGAGTATGCTCAGCTTTGGTACAACCACTATGCTTCAACACCAGATTAAGTGCAGCCATATCCAAATGTAAAGTGAGATAAAAACAGCTAAAGAGGAATATACATAAAGAGGCAATCTTCAGGATAAAAAGAGACTTCCCAAGAGTCTCAACAGTTTCTCTCAAAGTGCACTTGTTTATTAGCAAGGCATCCAGGCTGGTAATCACAGCAATTTAGACAGCTTCCCAAATAACAGATAAATTTCTGAGGAAGCCACACTAACCTCCATATTGAACAAGCCAAGGAAATCTATCTGAACACACACTTCAGATGGAGATTTGCTCTAAAAATGTCTGGAAAGGTTGTATGAGCTCCCATGGTGCTACAGAATATTCAGAAACACTTGACTGCTAAGGAGTTTATCAGCACAAAAGGACAGAGGGCAGAAGGACAGCTGTGAGCTGTTAGTAGGAAAGGTGAAGAAAAGTAAAGAAGCGGCACTGTCTGAATCATTGATCATGGATCAGTAACTGATCAAGTATGTGAACAGCACATGAACGCAAATAAGCAGTGTTCATTTTGTTTATTTTTGTCTGATGGATTTCTTTGTTACCTTTCAAAATAAACATTTTAAGGGTTCATGGTAATTGTTAATTCAAAGTGTATAAAAGACTTACTCATAAACAAAACACACAAAAAAGAGCTTTGTGAAAAATTTGCAAGCTATTTTATTACATTGTTAGTACACATTAAAATAAAATGCATCATCCTTGGCCTATAGTACACCTATGCTCACACCACAGACAGTTTTCATTAAAAAGCTGGGCACACACCAGAGTGTGTAAGAAACTAAAACAAGAAAGCAGCTCAGCAAGCAGCTGCTTGTTAAGTTAAAATTAAACTCTGCACAAATATTGACCTTTGGAGGGGACACAAACTGGTTGCAATATATTTACTAGCTTTATAAATGAGGATGACCACATCTGCCTTGTGAGCTTCTTGGTCTGTTGAATGGGCCAAGTCTGAAGTGCCACCAATTTCAGGCATGGTGAGAAAGAGGGGTTATGAAGGAGGAGGAGGAGCTAAGATATATCTTTTTAGGAGCAATGAGGAGGTCCAAAACTGAGGCAGATCCTTGAGCTGAAGAACAGCTGAGCCAGCAAGAGAAAAGCCAAGTGTACTAGAAGATACTATGGACTTTTTTACAGTACACTGTTATAGTGCTATTATTCCACTTTAACTGCTATGGCTACCTCCTCTGGAATTCTGGGGTTTGTAGTTTAGTGAGGCCTAAGAGCTCTCTGGCTGAGAATGCTGAATGCCCTTCCCTAAACTGCAAATCCCAGGATTCCACAGGAGGCAGCCATAGCAGTCAAAGTGGAATAATAGTGCTATAACAGTGTAGTATGATAATGGATATCATGATGATCAGCTTTATCTCCTACAACCCTGCTCATCCCATTCTCCCCATATCTGAAGCAGATCAGGACAGAAATTTTCCAGAGATGACAAAATTCCTTCACCTTAGCAGGAATCTTCTAAACAGACACTTTCAAGAAAAGAGCACCTCTTGGCAAATGTCCTACTAGGTCCCAAACTCTGGTTCTGGCTCCATTATGAAGTGTTAAGCCAGCTTAACAGTAATCTTCATGGATTGTAGATAAGTGAGACACATTCTGTAAATTATTGTGGGAGTTTCTGATTTGAGCATTGCAGGATATAACCACAACAATAAATTTTTGAAAGAAAAGAAAAGAAAGAAAATTATCTTCCTCATACCTGAAACAGTCCAGACCAGCCACAGGAGAACTTTAGAAGAAAAGAACACTCTAGTTTGAATAAAGTATGCAAGCTATGTTGAGCATTCAAATAACACTGAACATGTGTGACAATCACAAGTTCCCATTTTTATATTCCATCTCACCAGCTGCAATTCCATTGTTGACAGTGGGGAGTGAGAAAGACCCTTAACTGGAAAAGGGAGGGTTGCACCTTGCCCTTATGGGTCCTACACCCCCAATGCACAATTCCTAAGACAGTTTCTGGAGGCTGAAGCTTGAGATACAGAACCAGTCGAGCAGTTCCTTTTCATTTTTTGTCAACTCTTGGGGGATGCAATACACTATTTATTACCTTTGTATCCTGCCTTTCCTCTAAGAATCTCAATATGGCATACATTTTTCCACCTCATAAAAACCTTGCAAGGCAGGTTACACAGAGAAATAATAAATGGCCCAAGGTGGCCCAGAAAGCTTTATGGCAGAGTGAAGATTTGAACATGGAACTTCCCAAGCCTATTCTGACAGTGCACAGATTAGCTTTAATGTGTGTGTGTATACAGTTGTTCCTCTGTATCCATGGATTTAGTATCCACGGATTTAAGTATTCACAGCTTGAAAATATTCTTAAAAAAATAAAAATCCAGAAAGCAATCCTTGATTTTGCCATCTTATATAAGGCACACCATTTTGCTATGCCACTGCATATAATGGGACTTGAGTATTCACGGATTTTGGTATTCATGGGGGGTCCTGGAACCAAACCCAGCGAATATGAAGAGACAACTGTACATAATTAAGCATCCAGTTGACCTCCTTATCCTGTGAAATAGCCCATTTTATGATACCACCATATATTGACTTCTTCCACATTTCCACATCAGACACACAGAGACAAAACTTCATCACATAGAGGGGACAAATCTAGAAGCATCTTTAAGAGTGCTTTATTTTAGCATGAGCTTTAATGGATTTCAGTCTATTTCAGATACACTGATGAAACAGTCTTCAAGCAACAGGTATTGGCTTTAAGACTTCTATCAATGCATCTGAAAGAATGAAATCCATGAAATCTCATGTTAGAATAAACAAGTCAAGGGTATTACTAGACCCATTCCCCCACCCTTTCTTTTTTCACACTGAAACAGACTAAAACAGCGATCTCTTTGCAAACTTCGTCACATAGGTATTTCATGACTTAAAAAGGACAAGTTGCTTACCTGTAACTGTACTTCTTCGACTGGACATCTGTGAACTCACATAAATGTGTTTATCTGTGCCTGTACAGTGCATCCTTTGAAACTTTCTAGAGCTGTTATATAAGGTTTTTTTGTGGTAACTCTGCCCACTCTCCAGAGGCATATTATCGGAGTTTCCTCCTAAACACCTCAGTTCCAAGGATGCCACATATGCAGCATCTAGGAACAAAGGTGCAGGACACAATCAGGGGTGGATGGGCAGGTGTTGTGTGAGTTCACAGATGACCACTTGAAGAACTACAGTTACAGGTAAGCAAACTGTCCTTCTTTGTGGTCTCTGTGTCGCGTACAAATGGGAGACTAGCAAGTTACAACTCCATGGTGTAGGGAGTGTCATGCCAGAAGTTTGTGAACCCAATGAAAGAAACCAAAAGCTAGGCAGTAAAGTAAGGAGCAAACCTTTATTAGGAAAGAAGAACAACAAGGCACTCCAATAATAGGAGGGCCCTCAAACCAAACAGGTCTGTAAGACCGCTCTCCCAAAAGCAGCATCACATCTAGATTGGTCATCTAGTCTATAGTGTGAGACAAATGTCAATGGATTGGACCAGACAGCTGCTTTGCAAACATCCTCAAGAGGAATTCCAGAGAGGAAAGGTAAGGAGGAGCCAACTGCCCTAGTGGAGTATCCACAAACTCACTGAGGTGGGTCCCACTTGGCAAGTTGGTAAGCCAAATGAACAGTGTCAACAACCCACTTAAGAGGATCGTTGGGATAAGACTGGAAGACCAAGCTTGGAGGCAGAGTAACAGACGAACAATCTCTGGGTCTTACAGTGAGCAGCAGTCCTATGGACATAAAAGGCAAGCGTCCAACAAACATCTAATGAATACAGTGTCCCTGTGGTCTGTGGAAGGGTTCTGCATAAATGAAGGGAAAACAATGTCTTGATTTACATGGAAGAGACCACTTTGGGTAGAAACAATATATTGGGGCGAAGAACCACCTTATCTCTGTGAAACCATAAGTAAGGAGGATCAATATGTAAAACACAAAGGTCACCAGCCCGCCGGGTTGAAGTGACAGCTGTCAGGAATGCAGCCTTCCATGTGAGCGAATGTAGATTGCAAGAAGCAAGAGGTTCAAAGGGCTTTCTAGAAATCTGAGTATGAGGCTGAGACTCCATTCAGGGGTTTGTCCTGAAACTGGGGTGTGTGTGTGTGTGTAGGTTCCGAAACTTTTCAGGTAATGTTAGATTAAAGGGTCCCAAAACAGAGAGGACAAACCTTCCATCTGGAAGTGGGAGGATAAAGCAGCTAAGTAGCATTTCAAAGAGGACAACAATAGAGAACAAAGGATAAAAAACAGAGGAAATCCAGAATGTCATGCATGCCAGCTTGGGATGGGGAGTAAGACCTCAAATTCATGAACAGTTTAAAATGGTTCCACTTGTAATCATAAGCCGTACGAGCGGAGGGCTTCAGGCCCACATCAATCACCAATTGGATTGCAGGAGGTAAGCTGGTTAGTGGTGGATTCATCAAGCAGTCAGTCGGAGGGTTGAGACATCTGGGTGCTGCACCTGACCCCCATGGACTGTTAGAAGATCTGGGCATTTGGGGAAGCAAAGGTATGGAGAGATAGGTGTAGGAGTGGTGCAAACCATGGTTGTCTCAGCCACCACGGCGTTATAAGAATGCAATTGGCCATTGGCCCTGAACTTTGAAACAACTTTGGTTATCAGAGGGAGCGGTGGAAACATGTAGAGAAGACCCATCCAGGTGAACAGGAACGTGTCCCCCTTTGAATTGCGATGATGAGTCCTGGAGCAAAATTGAAGACACTGAGCGTTGACTGGGGAAGTGAAAAGATCCATCATCAGAATGCCTCAGAGCCAAAACATTGATTGAAGAGGGCCACAGTAAAGCATCCACTCATGGCAAGAGCTTGGCATGTGGCTTAGTGCATCAGCTAAGTCATAGTCTATGCCGGGTAGATGGACTGCCGAAAGTGACACATTTCGATCAACACACCAGTTCCACAGCTGGAGGGTTATGTTAAGTAGGGAGGTCAGCTTTGTTCCTCCTTGTTTGTTTAAGTAAAACATTACAGTCGTGTTATCTGTAACTATTTGAACAGCATGATCCCAAACCATGGTCTTGAAAGCGCAAAGAGCCTTTTTTACAGCCAGACGCTCCAGGATATTGATATGAAGAGACGATTCTGCTGGAGACCAGAGACCTCGGACTGGAAGGCTGTCAATGTGGGTGCCCCAACCCACGAGGAATGCATTGGTGGTAAGTATTATGTGTGGAGCATTCAGTGTGAATGGCATGCTAGGACAGAGTGTTCAAAGGGCATTGGACCATCCCCAGTACCGTGAGAAGGAGGGATGGAGGATCCTCCAGCGGGTGAAACAAATGGATGAACCATGACTGCAGGGGCCACATGTGGAGCCTTGCAAGGGGGGGGTGTCACCGCGGTGGTAGCTGCCATGTGACCAAGCAGCATTTGTATGGAGTGAGTCGGTAGTTGGTGAGAATGGCAACAGTGGTAGACAACTCAGAGCAACGTTTAGAGATGATCTTCCGGGAGGAAGGTTTTTGCGGCAATGGAATCAAGGACAGTGCCAATGAATCTCACAAGTTGAGAAGGAACCAAGGAGGATTTGTTAAAGTTCAGAATGAGACCAAGTTTGTCTAAAAGCTTGAGAGTGCAATTTATGTCAAGAATCAGCTGAGCCTCTGTGTCTGCAACCAAGGGCCAGTCATCCAAGTAGGGGAAGATGACAACTACGTGTTGTCAGAGCCATGCAACAACTACCGCCATGCATTTTGTTACACACAGGGCTGTGGAGAGTCTGAAGGGAAGGATGCGATATTGATAAGCCCTGTTTTCCACTGCAAAGGCGAGGACTAATAATCACAAATTACAAAGTAAGTACCAGAGGTGTGAAATTGCCCAAAGTTACATCTATGCAAGAAACTTATGGCAGATAACAGTGACTGTGTTCTGTCTGGACAGGAAAGAAATCTCTCAGGGAGACAGAAGGAGTAATGGGGGGGGGCAGAAAGAGAGTAGAACAAGAGGGACTGGGTACTGAAGAAGGCTTGCAGGGCCAAGAAGGCAGGATGAGAGTCTAGATGGGGACGGGGACATTTTAAAAGTTTACTTCGCTTAGGACGGGGGGGGGACATCTGCTGTTTTCAGGAGGAAGAACAGAGTGGGTAAGAAGCTGTGATTTAACAGATTGATTCTATAGAGCCAGCCAAAACTTGGGGCTACAGATCTCAAGCTCTACTTAATACCATGACAGTTCTCTTCTTAGGTATTTGTTTTATATATGGCTTTTTTATTTCTAATTGCAGTTACCCACTTCCTCTCTGAACCAGGATGGGATTTTAACCAAAGCAGCCATCTTTCGCAATTGTGGCTTTCTGGTTGTCTACCAAACCCTCCCAATTATTGTTCACATTTCCCTGGAAGCAAAATCTGCCTCTCCAGCCCATTTGGCTAGTGAGATTTCCAAACCCATCTACAGGAAATCTGCCCTTCTGAAGCCCCAAGCTATTGCTATTTGGCCCCAAACCAGCACCATCAGGTAACAACTGGAAGCTATAAGCAGCAACCAATCCACTGTTATTTGTTACAAGACACACAAACGGAGTTGCTGTAAAATGGGCTCTAGGTTTCTTGTGTTGAAAACACAAGCACACACCTTGCAAAAATGGATATATTTGATGATACTTTTCATCAGCTTTAAGTTGATCCCCACACACACATAAAATGGCTGGGATTCAACATTACTGCAAGAGGAATGGGCCCCAAGGAACAGACCATTCAGAACTGGACTATAGTGTAGCTCGCTTAAATTGCTGTCTCCCAGAAGAGGGGACCAGAAATGTGAGTAGGCAGCAAATATGTTCTTTACTCTTTCAAAACATTTAACACAATTTCATATTTTTTTATATGGGGCAATTTGGGGGGATTCAGTATTTTTCTAACACTTGTTTGGGTTTCTCCCTGTGTTCTCTCAGTGCATAAGAAAGCAAACCAGAAAACCTCAGTTCCTTTTCCAATAAAATATAGTGAATAGGGATACAATCTATTTTGGTTGATGTAAAATTTAGGAGGAAAAGACATTCAGGCAAACACTCCATTATGATAGAAAATAACTGTAAGTTGTAAAACACTCAACTAGGCCTCTTATCAGGAATAGAAAAATCTGGGCTGGATGTAAAACTAAAGATTACAGTCCAACCATGACCAAGTCTTGTGGAAAGTAGTGAAATGCAAATGGAAAAGAGCCTGTGTTATACCATGCTAGAGTATGAGAGCTGAACTGGAAAGATCCAAGTTCAAATCCCTATTCAGCCAAGAAGCACATTGGGTGGGTTTGTGCCAGTCGCATTCTCTGTAACTCACTTGCTTCACACAGTTGTTCTTGGGGGGGGGGGACAGATGGGGGGAATATCCCAAGCACCTTGAAGGAAGGATGACAGAAAATGTGATTTAAGATAAACATATCGATTTAGAAATAACAGATTTGTTCCATTTATACAGATTAAGTTTAATGTCAAGATTGTTCCATTCAAACCATAGTACAACCCCATCCTCAGATTATGACAGCTGGACAACAATGGGATTGCTACTAAATCCCTTAAGCAAGAATAACTATAGGTTATGTCAATGAAACTGTGCAACTTTAAAATGGTATAAATGCTAATGAAATGTCCCACTCTATCAAATGCTAGTCATGACTCAGTCCTCCTGAAAATGGATACATCGAGCAGCCTGGTAAGAAGGGAGCACACAAATGAACATTGATGACAGGAACTTTGATGAAATTGCACTCCAGATGCAAAGAGCCATTTGCACAAATCACCATTGATGCTATTAATTTTTTTTAAAGGAAGAGAAGGGCAGGTGGTTAATAGGGATTATCCAAATCCTTACAGATACTATATTTTGACCCCAGACACAAATACCTCTCAAGAAACACAATTCTGAGAGGGAGCCCTCCCTCTATGTATGCAAGGGCTCACCAGAGGTTGCAAAGCAGAGAACCTAAACTTCTTCCAGCCATTCCTGCAAGCATTCTGACGTATACAAAGCACTCAAATACACATGCCTCAAAAGTCTATCCTCATAACCCTTCAAAGACTGACTCCTGCATCTGTGTGGTTAAATGTAGTCTGGGGGTTGTCTAAATGGAGAAAATACTCCTCACGGAATGCGAGGAGAATACAAACTATCTTAATGGCATCCCGCATTGTATCGTCGTATTCAGAAGGAGGGGGCTAAATACGCCATATACTCTGCAGGAAAAGCCTTCGCGGCTTTCCCTGGAGGTTTTAAAGAACAGCAGGGGAAATGCACATTCAGGCTCGGTGGGACAAGCAACATGAATTGATCCATTTTCCTATACAAGAGGAAGCTAAAAGCTGATTGGCCGGATGAGTGTGGGGGTAGAGTTTGCTAACAAGGCAAGTACCTGGAACCACTATGGGTTTTTTTCACCTTAGCAAATGACCGCTAATGCAATAAAATGGGGCTTGGGAGGTTTTTTTTTTTTTTTTTCCTTTTCTGTTAAGATGAAATATTGCTCTATCACACCTTGGGAATAGTTTTTTTTTTAAATACTGTTTAGAGGTGGCAAATTGGCAAGTAAAAATGCAAGCAATTCATTTGCAGCTGCCATCTTGATTCGTTGGCATGCCCATTTGCACAGCAAACGCAGATAGTTTCACATGCCTGCAATCTACATTTAAAAAAAACCCCAAAATACCATTAAGATAAATCACAACTGCTGCGGGTTGCCTTTACTGTGGAGCAATCCACTGCTTTTTGCCTCGTATAAACAAGCCCTGGATTTATTTTTGCCAGCAAGACTCCCAAAACAAAGTTTGCTTTGCAGAAGTTACCTCATCATATCTTAGAGCTGAGACTTGAATCCACATCTATATCTCATTCCACTCATTCTTTCTAGGAACGTCAATGGACTAAGGCACAGCTAAAGTACCACACTGCCTCTTTTTTGTTTGTTTGTTTGTTTATTTGCTTCTATTCTACCTTAACCATAGGGCCTCCATCCCAATTTTTTTTACAAAACACTTGTTCCAAACAACCAGACAATCACAGTGCAACTGTGTTGTGCATGTTATCTAGCTGTAGGGACAGCACTGATAGAATACAGAAGAACTCAAACGGTTCTCAAGGAAACATTAAACTCATGGGTCTACTACACATAAGCCTCTGACCCACTGTGTTATGCAACCTTTCACATGAGAAGCACTACAGGCTTTTTGTGGTAGCCTAGTTGTGCACTGGGTTTGGAAAGGGTTGTGATAATGTAATCCTTGCATTCCTTATTGATTTTAGCCATGTGCACTTCCAGTTATTGTGAAAGCATACGAGTTAGCAGTATCATGACTGGTGAGTAGCAACACAGTTGTCAAAAACTCTTATGGAATATGTGCTAATTATTGCCATAGTTCTTTGCTCTTCTTCTAACAAGGGGATGGGTTACTCTTGGTTCCCCAGATGTTTTAGATGTCAACTTCCAAAAGCCCCAGACAGTATGGTCAGTGGTAAAGGATTAAAAGAACTGTAGCCAAAACCATCTTGGAGGTTAAAGGTTTGCTATCCCTGTTTTAACACCTACCCTCTTTGTATCTTGTTTTCAGTAAGGGTGCATCACATGACTAATGGGCAGCAGGGCTGTGTTTCTGACTCTGCATCTGAGGTCAGGTATACCACCTCATCAGGCCTACAAACATCCATACACTGGCATGTGATCATCTGCAGAGGAAAGCTTAGTATGTGCCAGCAGCTGCTTGTATGTAAGCTTCAGCACAATTGTATGTGTCCCTATTATGCGTAAGCATATGGGTTAAGTGAAATGTATTGTATGTGTGTGTCCCTATTATACACACAAGCAGATAGATAGAATCATAGAATCATAGAATTGTAGAGCTGGAAGAGACCAAAAGGGCCATCCAGTCCAACCTCCTGCCCTGCAGGAAATCACGATCAAAGCATCCCTGTAGCTTGTTCCTCTCCAAATGACCATACTAACACAGGTATAAGTCTACAGATGTCCATAAATGTCTATAGGTGGAGGCAGGCAGCATGTCCAATAGCAGGAGCACAGCCCCATTGCATATTATTAACATGAACAGGTTTATTATAAACATTTTTTTAACTTTATATGGTAATTAGAAAAGCATAAGATTCTCACTACCTTAACATTGGTCTATGGCAGTTATCTTAGCTAGACCATAGGATTGCCGTGCCTGCCATGAATGAAATTAGATGGCTTAGTGCCAAAATATACAAGCAAAGCCAGGTAAGTGGATAGTCAGCCCAGGCCACAAAGTATGCATGCCAGAGCAGCGTAGGTTCAGTACGCCTGTGCAGAATGAGAGTAAGTGTGCATAGTGCAGCAGCACATGGTATTTTACACAGATTCAAAAAGAGGCCACTCTTAGTGCAAATCTACATGGGTATTAACATTTTTTAGACCCAACACCACTGATGACTCCTATTCCTACACACACACTTTAAGAACTGTTTGCTGTTGCTGTTTATGATGCTCTATATAACACACATAAGAAAAATGGTTTGACTGTATTCAGCTACTTTCAGTGCCCTAACTCTAAAGCTGTTCACGCAAGAATAAGCCAAGGGTGGGCAACTTATGCCTCTCCAGATGTTGTTGATTAAAACTCCCACCATCCCCCAACAATGGCTATGTCGCTAGAGCTGATGGGAGCAGCAGTCCAACATCATATGGAGTCTTCCCTTCCCTGTTCTATTGGTTTCAACAGGAATATTTTTAAAATGAGCGCATAAACAAGTGGCCACTCTTTTGCATGACTAAGCTGAGGTGGGCTGCAGGGTCAACAAAGGTCTTTGTGGTTGAAAGGGAACTTTGAAGAAAACCTATCTCATGTAGATCTCAGAATTTCTGGATCTGCCATGGAAAAGGTTTCTGTGAACAGGCAGAGAATATTTTTCTTCTGTCTCTTCATCCACCTCTCTCTCACTTGAGAGAGGCTTCTGAGAGGATAACAACCACCTGCACCTCATGTTACTTCACTTACTGGGAGGATCCTGACTTCTGTTAGCAGCACAACCTGCAAAAAGGTGTGTGTATACATGCTTGCACATATATGACAGAATGTGAAAAGCTAGAACAGAAGTCTGTGCACATGTGTACAAACAAGAAAGCTTTCTCTTATTACTATATGTGCCCCAAACCTTGGATCATGGAACAACCAGTAGGATGGGGGGGCATTTGCATGGAGCAAGGAGATGCTTTGCTATCCCAGGCTTCGGAAATCCTGAATAGAGTCTTATTCAGGCTGAAGCAAAACTCTATGAAACACACAAGAATCCTTTGAGTAATGGGCGTGCGGGAAAGAGGCTTCTATAATTACCAGCAACTGTTTGAGATGCATGCTGCCCAGAGACATGTACTGTGCAAAACCACTTGAAAAGGGGCCCCGTAGGAAAGGCAAAGCCTGCGGATTTTTTTTCCCTCAAAGAGTCCATCATGCAAGGATCCCTCCGTTCCAAAATAATTCTGCCATATTTTTTAAAAAACAACAAAAACCTCCGAAACCTCAACTTAATCGCTTTGTCCCGCTGGGACTGGTGAGCCTTGTGAAGGGGAGAAAGGAAACAAAATCGGCTTCCAATTAGAGACTAATCCCAAAGCAAAGCCCCGGAGCTATTACAGAACCCAAAGGCAGGAATAGAGCAGCAGAGGCAGGGAGCAAAACTCTATGGCCTGGCCTATAGAGTACAGGGACAGCCTTGGTAACTCTGCTGGAGGAGTAGGGGGAATGGAGTCTAATCCAGCTCCTCCTGTCTTTCTCACACAAACTGAAACTAGTACCAAAACAGCTGCCATGCAACACAGCATCCCAGCCACATTCAAGGGGATACCATCACAGACCCTTTGGGAAAGTTTCGGCTTTGCAGTCATTGCCTCCCAATCTCTAGTTGACACTCCCAGAACTTGCAGATGCTACATTTTCAAACTATACATCCCAGAATTCAGATTTGGATTCAGGTAGGCCTAGTTCAAAAAAAGTAACTTTTCAAAGTTCTGGTAATTTCAGTGAGCCCAATCATCACCCAGGTAAAGTACATCTGGAGGCATTACTTTGGAACCCCAGCATCTAGAGTTTAAATGAATTTGAAAGGAAAACTTTTTCTGTTACTCTTGGTTAGTTCCCTCTGCCTTAAAAGGACCAGTCAAAAATGTCAGAATCAGGAGAACAGCCCCTGGTAGGATCTGGCGGAGAGACAATTGACAAGGCAGGGAGAACGGAAAGTAGGGAGAAAAGGCTGCCTGAGGTTGCACAGGCTTTCCGCTCTCTCACAGCTCATGGTCTGGGGCCTGTCCAACGCAAAGCCAGCGTCTCACCGTGGGTAACCACCAATGCCAGCACCCTAGTGATTTATCCCCTTCTCTGACGGGGGCTACTTTATGAGCTATACAGCCCATTGGCTGCTATAAAGAACAGGTTTGTACTGCTTGGTCTCCTGGCCTCTCTGCGGCAATACAGCTCCCCCTCTTCTCCTATGGCACCCACCGCTATGATGGAAATCCCTCAACCCACAAAAGAACAGTAAACAGTCCAGGGAATAGCACACAGTGGGACATGACAAGGTGGGACAGGCTCAGACAAATCTTGGCACTGAGGACATGCTCCAGGCAAATACCTTGGATGGAAGGTGGTCTGTCCTAGAAGTTTAGGGAGGAAATGTGCTGCAAGTCCTGAGCAAGCAGGGGTCTCAGTTCTACTAAGAGGGGGAGGAGTTTGTGGAGAGGAGAGGTAGAATGGATTTCTGTAGGAAATTAGAGAACACACCATAGGAGGATACGGTCACTGGGAGTGATCTAAACATTGAGAACTGGTGGGAAGACAGACATGGATTCCGAAGTTCAAACCATCACAAGGAGAGATGGTGTGCCTTGTCTGGCACCGTTAATGCTAGACTTAGAGAGGTAAGGGTAAGGTATCTCAGGCTACATCTCCTGACCATATGTTCTAATTTTACCCTCTGTTCATCTAGCTGCCCTCAGTTTTTCAGTTCTCCGAGGACTTTGTACTTTTTTCCTCACAGCACACGGCCTTCAGAAATGGCTGTTGTTGTTGTTTTGTTTTGTTTTGTTTTGTTTTGCACAAAGCAAAGTATATGCCAGTGTAGCCTCCTGCTGGCTGTTCTTTGAAGCATAGCAGTGGCTGCAGAACTAACTCCTTCACTGGGCCCCGAATTGCCCCGAATTGTCATCCACATTGTCCAGACCCTTATCAATGAGATAAATGAAAAAAATGCCTACAAAAAAAGGAGGGTAAGCAGATGGGGTAGGATATGTATAGAAGAATGTACAAATGAAATACTTCAGTGATCATCTAGAAACCACACATCCAGACTATGTGTGCAGTATGAAGTCTTACCCAATTTTCATATATTTACCACGCACAACTTGCAATATATGAAATTTTATAGAATACCAATATTTTGGGAAGGGTCCAGGCAAGAGAGAAGTAAAATGTTTACTAGCAGGGGAGCATGGTCTATGGTATGGATCCTAAAACAATTAAAGGAAGTTCACAGAAGGAAAGTTTCCTGATCTGAAACATCCTCCCCCTCTGAAAACACTGGAGGTTAAGGGCAGGGGTGTCCTGCAAAATATGGTATGTGGTACAGGGGCTGCTGCAGGCTGCAAAAGGTGCAAGAATCTTACCTTTGATTAGCATACAGTATCTTAGGATCCAAGCCTATATGCCCAAAGTAAGAACATACAATAGTTGTACAGGGCATAAAAATCTGTATCTGATCACTGTTTGGCAGCTGCACCCATGTCTGAAACAAAAAAAAAATACACTCTTGAAATTTAAAAACGGGGGGTGGGGGGAACTTTTCCTGAAATGGTTGGTTTTATAGAAACTCCCTTTCTATAAAACTGAACACCAGGATTCTCAGAAAGACAAATTCAATATCGGTTTCAATATTTAAAACTTGATCGCCTTAATTGTGTGTATATATCATCTGAATACACAAACACAAAGTAAATGGGGAGGAGCAGAAGGGTGAAAGGGGTAGATTTTGAGATGTCCCCAAAATGTGGCCTGTCCTCTCTCCACTCTTTTCCTTACCCTGCTTAACAATCTCTTGCTCAATGTAAGACCTCCTTTTACACTCTCCTCATACCATCCTTGCTTGCTGAAAGGTGTTTTGGGGACAAAGGAAGAGGAAAATACAATCAGTGGAGGCAGAAGTAAATATGCCCAAGCTGTATGATCTAGAACAATAGTTCTCAAAACTTTGGTCCTCCATGTACTTTGGATGTCAGCTCTCAGAATCCCTTACCACTGGCCAAACTGGCTGGGGCTTCTGGGAAGTGAAGTTCAAAACACCAAAGTCTGAGAAGCAATTATCTAGAAAGCATTCCTCAAAGTCACCCTCACGGCTTTGCTATTTCACTAGGCATAGACAAAACAGCACCATTGAAAATATGAGAGAACTGATAATCCCATTCTCTTACCCACCTGGCCCCATCTTGCCCCACTTTGCAAACACTAGAATTTGGATCATACAGATTCCAGATATTGTAATGGTGAGGAAAGGCTGGCAACAGCAAAAGACACCTACACAGCTGGAATGTATCCATGCTGGTTCAGCACTAAGGCGGTATCACTATTCCCTTACCCACCCAAACCTATCACATTCCCCCAATCACTGGAAACTGGTAATATTATCTGCCAAGTCTGACAATAAATAGGATTGCAGACCAATTTTATTTCTTTGTAAGTACAGGTTAACCCCCCCCCCGCATCCACACAGGATATGTTCAAAGACCCCCTGTGGATACCTGAAACCGTGGATAATAGGGAAACCTATTTTTTTTTCAATTATACGAACACTGGAAGTTGACAGTAGAATCGAATTGGAGGACCTAGAAATGCATAGAGAGAACATATTTTTTCGGATGTGGATAAGTGAAACTGTGGATACTGAATCCGTGAATACAGGGGTTGACCTGTAATGAAATGAGAAGCACGGGAATATAAAGCAGACAGGGGACACCACTGGAATATGAGGCTTATAGATTCCATGACTAGAACAGCTTGTTCATGTTAGACCACTGCAAATCGTAATGATAAATGAAGCAGGCAAAGGAGGCAGCCACCTCATCAGTGTATATATATATCATCACATGCACAACCCTTGAAAAAATATGCTGCAGCTAGAGCAAAAAGATGGTGTCAAATTGATTTGCTTTACTCTTAATTATTGACTTCTTGACAGCATGCTAAAAATACAATTACAGTATATCCAAAAATGGGGATGAACAATCAAACAAGAAATGTGTCATTTGGATTGCAAGTAAAAAAAATTGTGATGTACTGTCTGTGCATGAACAACTCTTTAGAGTATGAAAAAATCTTTGTCTGATTTCCCCACTGAAAATTTTCACCCTTCCTCAAGGAAAGGAAAGGAAATTAGGTTGTACATAGCATCTGATAGTTTAAATAGTCATATAACATGTGATAGCTTAAATATTAACTGACCCCTAGACCTTGGAGACATTCCTCTAAAGAAGCTATCCATTTGTTCTCCTTATGCAGAAGCAGAGACGAACAACTCCGTGCCACTCCAGGAATGAAATACAGAGCTGTTAAGAGGCCTGGAAATCAGCTGCTAGCATCTACAGGTTGGAACATAATCCTGGAGGAAAAAAGACAGTGCAGAGGAACTCTAGCTCAATTGTAGAGCACATGAGCACAGTGTTAACAGGAAGCCCCAGGTTCAATCCATGGCACTTAAGAGCAGGCAGTGGGCAGATCCCTACCTGAAATAACTGAAAACGGTGACCTGTCAGAATAAGAATACTGTTCTTGGTGAACATATAGACTGGACTATAAGGTATCCTCCTATAGTCCCAACGTGTTGCTGACTAAACAAAAGCATTCAGGACTTTGAAATATGTCATGGTTCTCTGGCTCCATTCTTGATCAGCATTAGACAGACAAGAGAAAGTACCAAAACTGGCCCTATCATTCCTCCAAAGCATGACCTCGCAGAAAACTCAAGGAATTACCATACAAGTGGGAAACCTTTTCAATGGTGGAAAACAAAAGCACCTCATGATTGCAAGGCTCCAGGTCCCAGCTCTTATATGGCTACATGGTAGAAAGACGGCTCCCTTGAGGCCTGGCCTAGCCAGCCAATGTGTCGTCCCCAAGCGCATTCTGACACTGATAGAGGGGGAGAAAGAGAAGAGAGCCTTGTTCTTGGGCCAAGACTGAGCCAATTCAGGCTCCATCTCCCCTGGGGTTTCTTGGGTGAAATGTGTCTCTGTAACAGCTGTGTCTGTAAAATGTATGGAAATGCCAATAAAACTTGTATCAAAACTATATGGATATGGATATATATATATATATATATATGAATGAGAGAAATTAAGAGTACACAGGGAATTCAGCAGGGCTGCTTCCCTTGGAGCCGTAAACACCCTGAACAAGAGACCAAGCAAAGTCACCAAGTCCAGTAGCTGAAAGGAGCAGCTCAGACAGCCAGGCGCTCCTAGGGAATGGGAGGAGGTGGGGGGGGGAGGTAAAGGCAGATATTCAATAGGTTGATGGGAAAATTTTGCGGGCAACCTACAGCTGAGGTGCAGAAGCCAGCAGGCAAAAGAGAATTAAAGGTGGTATCCTCCCACCTATCTGCCTGTCACTGTGTTCCAAGCGTATTCTACATACACCTTTTGTTCTAACAGACAGGGGGTGGGGAAAGACAGTCAATAAAGACCTAGAGCAGTAAAGACATCAGAGCAAATCTACAGATGCAATATTATTTCTTTTGTAGAGGTAATATATACCACACTAACACAAGTAGTTCCCAGGAGGGACTACACATTTGAATGTTGCGGCAAAAACTATGGCATCTTAAAGACTAACAAATGTTAATCTTATAAGGCAATGGTGCTTAACATTTTCTTTATCAGGGACCCCCTTTAAATACCTTTTGTTGCTGCAAACCCCCAAGACTTAACTCAAGATTTAAAAACCTAACAACAACAACAACAACAACTAATAATAATAATATAATTACACCATCCATTAAACCTTCCCTCACAGGCAATGGTGGGGGAGGGAAGACCTTTCTCTTGCTTCTGCCTGCAAGTTTGTGGCTGGAGTGGACTGAATGGCAATGCACAGGCCAAGCCAGCCGGCCAGCCGGCCTTTGCATTGGCTTCTGTCATGTGGCCACTCCACTGCAGGGAAGAAGTGGGCTGAGTAGCCTTCAAGCCTTCACGGACCCCCTATGAGGACATCACAGCCCCCTGGGGGTCAGTGGACCACAGGTTAAGAACCACTGTTATAAGGTGTCTCAAAAATTTTGGTATTGAATATAAAGAAACTCTAGTAGAAGAACTCTAGACAAATCCTAAGCAGAGCACAGAAAAGCTACTTTCTTGAAGTACTCCCAGAATCCCTCAGCCACTATAGCGAGTAGCTATATTGGTAGGGGATTCCAGGAGTTGTGATTTTTTAAAAAAGTAACTTTTCTGAACTTTGATCCTAAGGAGGATGACAAACCTCAGACTGCTTCAAGACCAAAACTGGATGTCAAAGGATGGAGAGGACAATGGTGCTCTCCAGAAAAATATGGGCATCCCTTCTTTCTATCTTTGTGGCAGCAGATGCCGGAGATGTTCATAATAAAGTTGGGGTAATTGGCTGGATGGGCTCTTGAGTCATTTCAGCCTGATAAAATATTATGTGTGCATGCAATTATGTATTTTTACATTTCTCTATCTCACTTTTCAATGGAAAAAGTAGGACCTAAGGCAGCTAACAATGTCATTATAAACTGAACAATAAAACCACTAAAATTACCACTGCCAAATAACTGCAATAATAAAATAATTTAAATTAGTAATGAATAAACACTAAAACAGTTTAAACAGTCTGAAGAAATGTGCCTTCACACCCTTCCTAAAAGTAAATGGGAACTGACTACATCTCTCAGGAGAGTGTATTCCACAATCTAGGAGCAACATTGGGGAAAACCCTTTCCTGCATGCCTGTGAGTAGGTCTCCTGTACACTCTTAAAATGGTCTCTCTTGAACCACTCTTGGACAGATTAATATAAAGAAAAGTGCTCCTTAAGATGCCAGGCCACAAGCTGTTTAGTGCTTTAAAGGTTAAAACCAACACCTTGGATTTGGCCTGGAAAGCAATTGGCAATTGGCAATCAGCGCAGGTCTTTCATTACTGGGGAAACATGGTATCAGTACTATATACCAATTATCAGCTCAGTTGCTGCACAATGCACCAAGTTAAACTTTCAGGCATTCTTCAAGGATAGTCTCACATAGCCCCGCATATTTTAATACTCAAGGCGCAATGTAAATAAGTCAGGTTCACTCAGGACAGGCCATAGTTGTTGCACTAAAAGCAAAGCTATGTAAATGCATCATGCAATACTAGAAGTCGAGGTACAGCACAGACTCAAAAATTATTCTAGGAACCTGACCTGGAGGGGAGGTATGCAACCCCTTCCAGAACAGGGTGAATCCCATTCTTCTAGCCAGACTTTCTGCTGACAAGCAGAAGCGTTCAAAGGAAATAGGGAAAGAAAGAAAGAAGGAAAAGGTTATGATAATGCCAGCAAGGTGCGGGGGAGGGGGGGTGACAGTTATCCCATGAGGTATGATAAACCCATGGAGTGGCATTTCTAATTCTAAATAATGCTAATTATGACAATAAAGAAATGTCTTAGGAATCTGTTAACTTCCCCTATTCTGAAAAATAATTCTGACATCTCTGGCCGTGCAACCTGCAAAGAATCTTTGTAATGATTCTAAAGGAGTCATTCTTATCCTTTTCTTTACCAGGGACCCCTTTTAAATATCTTTTGTTGCTATGGACCCCCCAAGCCTTAAACCAAGATTTAAAACCCTAATAACAATAACAATAATACCTGATAATAACAGTAATACAATTACACCGTCCATTACACCTTCCCTCAGAAGCACTGGAGGGGGAGGGAAAACTTTTCTCCTGCTTCTTCCTGTAAGTTTGTGGCTGGAATAGATTGAATGGCAATACTGAAGCCAAGCCAGCCTTTGCCTTGGCTCCTGTCACATGGCCATTCCACTGCAGGGAGGAGATGGGCCAAGCACCCTTCAAGCCTTCGTGGACCCCCTGTGAGGACACTCTAGACCCTTGGGGTTCCCCCCACCACAGGTTAAGAACTACTGATCTAAAACTATACGTTCTTGAAGTTTGAGGAGTTGTTAAAGGAGAAGTTAATTCTTTCCTGATTATAATCAATCCAGGTATATGGGTATTATGAGGAAACTAGGTGAAACACTACTCATTTATAATCAGTGCAATATAAGTAGTTGCATGTAATTTACTCGTACTGATTAGCAGTACTTACAGACCCCAAAGGGCAGACATCTGTATTTCCAGACCTTCTATATCGCTCTTAACACAGAAGATAATAACTTATAGTTAAGTGTGCCCCCAGCTCTTTGTGTGGCTCCTGACCCCTCCAGACTCCTTGCACTACCCCTTTTCTGGCCAAAAAGAGAGAGGGCAGATTTCTTCTTGTGGAAGTCTTCCAGAGGAACAATTCAACTTTTAAATAGGTTGCAGGACCCTTCTGCACTAATTTCAAAAGCTGGCTGGTCTTCAAAAAGAGAAGTGGACTTCTGGACACTTCTAGTTGTATTTTGGAGTTTGGAGAAATTGGGGTACACAATTGTAGAGTGCAGCAGAGCCTGTAATAAGTAGTTAATTGACTTATTAAACTGTTGATTTTTTGTTTTCCCCTTAAAATTGATTAAATATGTAGATTTCGTGATCAACACTGAAGCAAATCATCTGTTTTAAATCAGGGGTGGGCTACTACATTAGGAAGAGATGGCAGTGTTGTTCTCAGCACAACCCAAAGTGACATCATGGTAACGTTAGGTCATTAGTCTTCATTAGCATGGTATGGCTATCCCTTTCCCACATTCATAAAACAGGAAGGCCTCAGGAGAAAAATTAGGATTGGAGGGAAAGCATCATATGGTTCTTTGGCTAGATT
The DNA here is from genome assembly GCA_030847615.1 of Gambelia wislizenii. Taxonomy (NCBI): domain Eukaryota; kingdom Metazoa; phylum Chordata; class Lepidosauria; order Squamata; family Crotaphytidae; genus Gambelia; species Gambelia wislizenii. The sequence continues at coordinate 333,489,140 of JAUMIR010000001.1, read as the reverse complement.
TAATTATCTGCCTGTTGTATCATGGCATACTTTGGGAGGACAGAGAGAGACAGAGAAACCTCTGAAGCCAAGAATCAGAAGAAGAGCAGGAAACGATTGAACAACTGGGACTGAGAAGCAATCAAAGAAAGAAGGGAAGAAAAGCAGTGAGTCCTACCCAAAACAAAGGAATGAACATGGGGGTGGGGTTGTTTGTTTAGTAGGAGGCCCTCAACCAACTCAGACACTTCCAAAATGCCAGGCTCCTTAAACCTGAAACCCTGCTGTGTCCCTCCCTCCACCCGCTGACCTATACAGTGGGCCCTTGCTATCCACTGGGGTTTGGTTCCAGGACCCCCCCCCATGGATACCAAAATCTATGGATACTCAAGTCCCACTACAGTAGGAACCCCTTATCCACTGGGGATTGGTTCAGGAGGGGGAGTGGATACTGAAAACCATGGATAATAGTGAACACCATTGAAAATAATGGGATCTCTAGTTTAAAATACCATAGAGCTGCCTTGGAGGACCTAGAAAATGGCTAGAGAGAACACATTTTCTAGGAAGATTCTATGGTAACTGTGCTGTTTTGTGTCCCGTGGATAATTGAATCAGTGGATAATGAATCTGTGGATATGGGGGTCCTACTGTATATACAATGGCATCGTAAAATGGTGTCATAAAATCATAGAATTGTAGAGTTGGAAGAAACCACAAGGGCCATCCAGTCCAGCCCCCTGCCACGCAGGAAATCACAATCAAAGCATCCCTAACAGATGTCCATCCAGCCTCTGTTTAAAGACCTCCAAGGAAGGAGACCCCACCATGCTCCGAGGGAGTGTGTTCCAACGGCAAAATCAAGGTTTGCTTCTTGGAATTTTTTTTTGGGGGGGGGCAAATATTTTCAAGCCATGGATGGTGGAATCCATGGATACCAAATCCATGGATAGAGAGGGCCGGCTGTATAACGGTTGTTAGAATTGTCCGGAAAGTGGAGAGGTGTTTTAAGACTCTCTTTAGTTTCCCCCCCTCTATTGATTCCACTCAAGTTTCTAATGTATATTATATAATATTGCATATTATTATTTGGAGTGGACTGCAATGAACCCCTTTGTAGTATATTAATGTGTTTATTACTGCTCAGGCAGAGCTATGCCTGTGGGATTAAGTGGAAAGTTTTCCTTACACAGCCCAATGTCCTCCTCTCTTAAATTTCCCTTCAGTCCCCAAGTCCCTTCTGCTTTCCACTCACGCTCTGCTTCATTGGGTTAGATGATGTGAGGGGTTTGGTTGGAACTATTAAACCTGCTTTTAATTAGGTGACAAGGAACCAGGTCACCAGAGTAGATATTTTAGGCTGTTTAACAATCATGCATATCAGTCTCAATTCCTTCCTAAACTTTTGCTGCAGATGTTTCATCATGTGAAACATTGAGAAACAACACAAACAATGAGTGCAAACATCACATAATTTACTTAGCCTTATGGTACAAGGTTAAGGGATTTAAACAAACAACTATGAAGGTAAGGTAAGCGCAAAGAATAATGCACTTGTTAGGTACCTCTACCTTTTAAACTGGAGATGATATGAACTGAACTTGGGATCACCTAGCTCTTTCATGCAAAAGATTTACTGTAATATTTATCTTTGCAGACCTTGATTGTGAATGGGGAGGCAGAAGAAGCAGTGATTCATTTGTGCAGGGAAATCTGCATATGCTCAGATGTTACGCGAATTGCTAGTGTCTGTGGAAAATCCACGAGTGTCAAGATCTTGCTTTGGGGAATTTAAATTAGCTCAGTTGGCATGCAATAGATCACCTATCTGCAAGACCTTTTCCCAGCGTATTCTAGTACTAACTGGAGAAATAACAAGCCAATGAAAACAACCTTGAAATCTTTATTTGGAATGATTTAAAACTGCATTCCCAGCACATCCATTCATCCAGCACACTCACAATAACTATCGAAGAAAAGTAGGAAGAATCTGAAAGGTGGGTTAGCTTAAGGTGCATTGAGGAAATATTGTACCGCTCCAAAGCGAAGAACTCCTCGTGAGTAGTGCAGCAGAGGGAATTACTCTTTAGTAGCTTGCGAAGACAGGTGGCAAACAGTTAAAGAGAAGGAGAGGGGGAACTTAGAAGCGGGAGAAAACAAGCCTTTGTCCGGCCAGGAGAGAGATTAAGCAGGAGGGAAGGAGCCTTTGTCAAGCAGAGAGGGAGAGATTTGGAAGGGAAAAGAAAGGGGGGGGAAAGTACTGACTAACGTGGAGACAGGAGGAAAATGGGGACCAAGCGCACTGAGAGGAGATATTGGGGTATATGTATATGCAAAATCTCCTTCGAAGGGGCAATTCAGAGAGGAAGGCAATTGTCTATCGGAAGATTCCCATAGTTACAGCAAAGGAACTCCAGATGAACTAGTGCTGTGGGAAAAGGAAAGTTTTAAAAATTTATGGATGACAGGCAACTCTCTCTTTGGGATATAGATGGGGAGGTAAGGAAACCAGTCCTCACACAATGATGATATTTCCAGATATCTTTTGAAGTGATCTGGAGGATGCTTCCTCTTGGAGACTTTCAGGAAAGACATGGTACTATCATTGCAAGCTTCAAAGGAATTCCGTTTCACTTTTACCTGAAGTGTGAAATTTATTGAGGAATCTGAAGTGGTCTGTCCTTTTGGTGTGTATGTGTGGGGCGAGCATGCTCTAGCCCTGACTTAAAATCAGCCTCACAGAGGGCCTAATATTAAAAATATCTCAAGTAAACATGTTGAATAGAGTGGTCACTCTCATTACACAGAGACACTTAAAACTTTTCAAATTAAGAATTTTCCACAACTGATTCACTAAGTGATCACAGAAATCAGGTACATTCCTCCACTTGAAGTGGATCAGTGTTCTCTAGCAAAAATAAACACATAATTCCTTGGAAACCTTTAACATCACTCATTATCAAACTTTTAAAAAAGGCATTTGAAGAGTAAATGAACAATATATATATATATATATATATATATTTATAAGGGTGGGCATGGTAGAAAAAAGAGAAGAGGGATGTTGATCAGTGACCCGTGTGTAACTGAAGAGGCTGTAAGATGTGATCCCATGCTGTAGGATAGCCATTCCAACCTGACAGTTTCTAGATGTGTTTGAGTCCCACAATTCTCAGGCAATAATCATATTATGGGCTTTGTAACCCACATGGGGGGGGGGAAATCCAGGTTGGAGAAGACAACTTTAAAATTACAAAAACAGTTTATCTGAAGGTACCGATGAGCAAAGTACCCCTAGGGTCAGCAGTTCAACCTCCATAACATTCTCTCCAAATCCTAGTTTGTTTTGAAAACTAAAATCATACATAATATATAAAAGATAATTTAACTAATTAAATGAAATTATTTGTTTTAGTCACAACGAATTTAATCTCTATTTCCAATGGTTAAAATTAGCTAATTACTTTTCAGATCTAACATTCCAAGCTCTGAAGTTTTCTGAAGGGGACAGTATAGCTCACAGATAGTGGAAGAAAACACAGTGGCTAATAAAGTAAAATAACCTAACTTAAAAATGACATATTTCTGGAACAAGATAGCAAAACCTACCTCGGGCAGAATATAACTCCAACACTCACTCAGTCACACACACAGCCCATAATAATTTTTTTAGGCCATCAACGATTTCATGGACATGAGACAAAATAAAATTTACAGCATTCAAAGGGCAGAGGAACATCCTGCATACACACATTTCTTTTGTTGACAGGGGCAGAAAATGAGCTCCAATTTCTACTGCAGGATGAGAATTAGGAGCAGCAGAACTTGAGGTGCTAACAGCCTGGCAGGATTCTTCTATAACTATACATTGGTGAGATCAAAACAGGCCCACATTCTGCCAGAGGGAAACTGGTGCTGGACAAAACTGAAGATACCCAAGATACTTTCTGGGACAGAGGATTGGGAGTAGACAACTGGGTTGTATAGGAAAAGAAATGGGCATGGAGAGAATTTGAACAGAATATTTAGAACAAACTAATGAGAAGAACAGCAAATAAGCTACAGGAACAGAATTGCTGGTTTGTAGTGCTAAGAAGATTACTTTGATGAAGCCACAAGAGAACTGGGGCTGTGAACACCAAAGCTATCCCATAAACATGATACCACTTTCCTAAATGCCTCAGAGCTCCATTTCTAAGCCTCTGGGCTCCTCTTCCCTCACAGACTGCCCATCACTGTCAGTCATCAGGACACAAGGTCACACCCAGAAATGTGAACCCCAGATCAGGCTCAGAAATCACACTTAAGGCACACACAATTACTATACTATATGCAGCACTAATAAAAAAAAAAGGCTTGAAGTTTTCCTAGTGCCACACAGTAAAAGTATTTATAGAATTCCAGGCGTGAATGGGCTGCTTAGAGTCGCGCTCCTCCTCGGCGTCAGTATCTCCAGGAATTATTTGGCCTTTGCACATTGTTGCTTTCACTGAGATTGCACTCGACCTACAGGCACCCAGCCAAACAGGCCAGCAGTGTTCAAGACTTCAGACACTCGCAAGGGAAAGGACAGCTCAGTGCATGTTAATGAAGCTTGTTTATGTTGAATTCCCCCCGCCCCCAAAGGAATAATAGAGAATACAGAGAAAAAAGTCTGGACGAAAGCATACTGAAGACTGTCAAGATTTTTATGCAGGGATAGGGAATTTGTGCCTCTCCACAGGTTGTTAGACTGCAGCTCCCATCATCCCTCATCATTGGCTTTGCTAGCTATGGCTCATGGAAGTTGCAATTCAGTAATACCTGGAGGGTTACATGGTCCCCAGCAGCAGGATGTAAAGTATTAGAAGTGGCAAAGTAGTGAGGTGAAGAAGCGGGGGAGTAGAAAGTCAAGGAACAGCAAAGAAAAATAGGCCCTTGGTACAGCCATGAGAGTATAGGACAAGGATGGGGAGAGGGTATACGTGGTCCTCCCAATGCTGTTGAACTACAGGTCCCATCATGGCTGATCATCAAGTCTAGTATCAAGAGGGCTACAAGTTTCCCTCCTCTGTTGTAGCCCAACAAGCTGCAAGCAACATGACCAGTGGCAGTTCTCCTGGTTATATTTGCTCACTTGCTGCTAACTACAAACCCTGGAATCTACAAAACACTAGTAGGTCAACATTCCACATTGGGAGTGAGAAACACGTGATCCTCCAGATATTGCTGGCATGCAGTCCCTATCAGTCCTAGCCAGCATAACCAACTATGAGGGATGATGGGAGTTGCAGTCCAAGACTTTATGGAAGGCCATATGTTCCCCATACCTTCCATAGAGTTTATCAGTGATTCAAAAGTAGATTCTTTAGTTAGGACATATGCCTCAAATTGCAAAGGTTCCTTCATGGCTTGTAGAACCAGCACTAAAATTCACAACATTAAAATCGGAGTTAATTCATAAATTGTGCTATTGCTACATGGAAAGGGTATCCTTGCAGAATGCAACACAAGTATTTTGGTGCATGCAGTGTGCATACTCCCCAATGCTATATGCAAAATATTAATGTAGGTAATTAAAAATAGATTTGTTTTTAATTATCTATACCCATATGATGTGGTGTGTAGCTTACCATGTAGGGAGTACATTGGGGTTTTTTTACACAAAAAGTTTGTCCATGTGGGAAGAATGTCCCAGGTAAGCAGGCTGTGGATTTGCAGACCTTTGTTTGCCTATTTTCCAAAATCAACCAACATAAGAACCCTCTATATTGGAATCTATATCTTGGTCTAAATCCCACTTTAAGGCTTCAATTGTGGCTATCATAGGAATGCCAGCTCCAGGGCTTTTAGTCACTCCATGTGATTGTATCACAGCACAGATTTCCCCCATGCCTTTTTTCTTTTTGTTTACTAACATTTACTAATAACTGGTTCACAGTTTTACAGCAGAATGAGCAACCTGTAAAGATTATATGGAAATCATGAGCATAGAATCATAAAGTTAGAAGGAACAAGGGTCATCTAGTCCAACTGCCTGCCATGCAGGAATACACAGCAAAAGCACTCCTGAAAGATATCCATCCATCCTCTATTTAAAGACCTCCAAAGAAGGAGAACCCATCATCCTTTGAGGCAGTGAAAGAGGAACATGCCTTCTCAAATACCCAGTAACATACACTGGGATTTTGTGACTGATACGATTTCCAGGCACACAGGGATTGCAATGATATGGCACAGGTGGAAGACCTTTTTTGCACAAGGGTTTCTGAAAGAGCAGTTTCCTCCTCTGCACTACTGCAACAGCAGAAAACAGGCTGCTGTCTTTCACAGGTACACTCTGTACAAGCAAACATATGTGCTCTTGAGCCCAGGAAACCTCCTGAGGCACACAGGCCAGCTGTAGGCATGGTGTATAGCCAAAGTGAACATTGCCACCACACTTTCTCACTCATATGCCACCCCACTGCCACCCCATACAAATACATAATACACAGAAAGAGAGAGAGAAAGAGGCCAGTTTCTTCTTTTCTGCTGCCACAGTAGTATGAAATGCCTCTTCAAGGAAAGGAGGAGGTCTCAGTAGAGACCTCCACAGACCAGAGGTTCCCCACCTCTTCTCTACATGGCACTTGTGTCTTGTTGCCTATACACATATATGGCATAAAATGGTTTCAAGAGCACATTTTTCTTACGCATCCATGAGACCCAAAGAGCTCCTGCTTGAACAACTGAAAGCGATAGACCCTCCAACTACTGCCCTCCACCCACCCCTTTGTCCAGCAGAGACCAGGCAGACAGAGCATCAGAGGGATCTGCTTTATCTAAGTTTTCCTTCTAATGTTGTGGTTCAAAAACATGCTGCCATCCATGTCACGCGGCCCTCCTCTCTCTCTCTCTCTCTGCACATCCACACAGCACAGAGTTGAGAGGAGAGGCTTGTGTATTTATCTAATCCGAGACACACTTTCAGGGGTTCCCGTAACCTATAAATTCCTTAGAACTATGTCTCCCTTCAGGTAGCTGCCACCACCCACTGTTCATTTAAAAACCCAGTTCAGTGGGAAACTGGGACAGTTCTCTGGTTAACCAGTAGAACTACTTGCTCTGTTAAAATATTACCAACCCCCCTTCTCTCTCCCCAGAGAAGAGCCAAGATAGCTATGACCGAACAAGGCACATGTGACGTAGGCTTTAGTAGGAAAAAATAGGAAAAAATCAAGCAAGGAACCCTATTCAGAGGTAATCATAACATGGAGAAAAAGGCATTTCTCTCCAGGTCCAACTTAGAGTTACACAGGATATAGTAATGTCTGATTACATTCAGTCAAGGATTAAAATAAATCATATATACTAACACAATCTAGCTAAACATGTTTTCCTACTCTTAAGAAAAGCTCCACTCCCCGTTGGGAAGATTCATCCGAATCAGTCTTTGTTCCAATTTAGGCTAGGCCTCATGGTGGGACTAGCTCAGTCTCTGGATGATGAAGACTCAGAGCAATGCCTTCGGTCTGCTCCATTCAGACCCCCATGACCATGTGTCCTCAAACAGAGGACTGCATCTCTTCAAAACTCCATTAACCAAATCTGATTGGCTCTTCATTGCCAAATCTGACTGGCTCTCCAGTCAGGTGATGTGATGTCATGCTTAGCAAATGAGGTCCACCTCCCCCTCTCAGAACCCTGTTTTACCTTTGTCTGAAGACCAGGAAAGTGGTAATTACAGATACTGGGAAATGTAGTTCTGGCAGATGTGTTCTGGCTCCATGATGGGAGTTGCAGTCGCTGTCAGGAGTTAGAGACTGAACTCCATTTTAAAGTGGCCAAACAAACTGCAGAGTCATGCTGAGTCAAAATGGCTGACTCCATAAACTGCCTAGTCTGCCTTAGCTACAGAAGAGGGTCCTTATTGGTGGGTAAGATCATGTGACTGAGTAAGCCAATGCCCTGTGACTGTGTACATACCAGAGCTCACTTTTTTTCTTCCTGTGAATGCTCAGGCCTGGTGAAGCAGTTTCTCCTGCAATTGCAAATACTTGTAAATAATTGTAAATTGTAAATACTTGTAAATAATTGTAAATAATTGTAAATTCTTGTATATATTGCAACTGAGTTTGAAGATAAAAGTGCCTCCTGCTTATTTGGACGTCAGACACTCTGTGTGAGAGTATTCTTGGGAATGGGTTGCTACTGAGTCTACTGAAACATTTTTTTGGCTTCTGTTGGGGATAGCATGTCCTATCATCCCCTGACAGAGCCCAGCTGATTGATCTCAGATTAGATAAGGTGATTGATCTCAGATTAGATAAGGTGCACCCAAAAAATTCCCAGAAACTCTTTTGTTTTGAGTGTTTTTGGCTAGTTGGCTGAGCTACAGTTAAGTTTTAGCCAGGCCCTGTAATATCTTCAAGCAACCTTGAAGTGCTGCCAGCTGCCAGATGTTTGTGTTTTCATAGCTGGAGAATTGTTGACTCTATCAGCAGAATGGCAGATAACAGTCTCATCTGCTTTGAAAAGCTGGCTGATGGAAATTGTTCAGCATGGAGTTTATACATGGAGGCTTTATTAATTAAGGACAATTTGTGGCATGTTTTAGAGAACGGAAGTGTGATCCCAGAGGATTCAGAAGATGAAATAGCAGCGTTCAGACTAGCAGACCAGAAGGCTAGAGCAGCAATTATCTTATCGCTCAGCCCCTCCCAGTTGATACATGCATCCCGAGCAAAGACAGCCTTTCAGCTTTCGACAGCTTTGAAAACGGTTCATCAGAATTCGTCCTGCCTCTCAAAGATGATATGGACTAAGAGACTTTATAACACAAAGCTGTCTACTGGAAGCTGCATGAAAGCCCATTTGGAAGAAGGCAGCTTTTTCAAGAGATGGCCAATAGAGGGGTGGGTATTCCAGAAGCCCATAAGTGTTTTACTTTATTGGGCAGTTTGCCAAAGGAATGGGATTTCCTAATGTACAGTCTGCACACCACCAGGGAGAGTGATTGTCTGTAGACCTGGTAGCTGGGCGTATTCTGGAAGCAGTCCAATGCAAGCAAATTGATTCCCAGGTGAAGGGGAATAAACAGCCACAAAGTACCAGACGGAATCAGGAAGGCAGTGAAACAGAGGCACCTGTGGAGGAGGGAGCCTGCAGCTACGTCAAACACTGTTTCAGATGCAAAAGGCCTGGACATTTTCAGAAGGACCGTAAAATGCCTGCACCGGATAGGAGGGGTGCATCCTGTCAGGCTCCAAGCCATGCCTTCATAGCACAGCACCATCCAGATGGTACTGAGGAAAGAATTTGGCTACTTGATAGTGGGGCCATGCACAATATGGTTAATGATTTACAGTTGTTAACCAATGTTAAAAATGCTTCAATAACCAATATTACCCTTGCAGATGGTGCTCCCAGCAAGGTGCAGAAAATGGGCACTGCATATGTGCCCTCTTTTGGTAAAGATTTTGGGAAAATATGTTATGTGTTAACAAACTAGAGAATTCTATATTAAGTGTGTCCCAAATGACCACTGATGGTTATAAAGTAATATTTGAGGGGGAATGCTGTACAGTAACAGAAAGGCATAACATGAATAATGTCTATGCAAAAGGGATAAAAAAATGGGTTGTATTACATGTTACCTAAAGGGAAGGTGGCAAATGTGAACCCTGCAGACAATGTGCCCCTACATGATAAGTGTGTTCATTACTACCATAGGCTAATGGGCCAAGCTAGTTACAAAGGGTTAGAGGGGCTAGCAAAACTGTGCCCTGGTTTAAGCATGAGACACTGCCCAAGGTTCTTAGAATGTGCAGTGTGCAGAAAAGTTAAGGTGAAGGCTTTCCCTGTTGCCAAAAATACCCAGTGTGTCGCCAAAAGACCCTTTGAGGTTGTCCATGCTGACTTGGCAGACCCCTATAAGCCCACTGAAGGGGGTAATAGTTATTTATTTGTAATTGTAGACAGACACACTAGGTCAGTGATGGGACACCTTTTGAGCTTGGTGTCTCAAACTTCGCCAAAAAACTGAGCATAACTCGGGTGGTGTGTCAATTTAAGGAAAAAACATTATTCCGCAATATTTATGTTTAAATAACATAAATGTATACAGTTGCCCCTCCATATTCGCAGCTTTCATTCTCGCAGTTTTGATTATCTGCGGTTTGCTCAGCAAGTACCCCATTTAAATCAGCTTCTCTCCCTCCCACTCAAGGGAGAGGAGCCGATTTAAACGGGAGTGCTTGCTGAGCAAGCCAGGCGCCCAACTCCCTGCTCTCCTGGGGCTTGGTTCCATTTGGGATGGGGAGAGCCAAGCCCCGGGAGAGCGGAGAGTTGGCGGGAAAGGCGCTTTTTAGCCCCCCACCCTTCTCAAAGCCGCGATTGAGCTTTCCAAGCCTTGTTGCGGCTTTGGGAGGGTGAGGTTGCTGAAAAGCCTCTACGCTGCGCTCCTTCCACCCCTCCCAACCTTCCCAAAGGGGCTATATGGGGCTCTCAATTCCCAGAGCCCCTTCAGGAAGCCCGGGGAGAGACCAGCCAGACTCCCTCCCGCCCTCCTGTCGCCTTCTCTGGCCTTCCCGAGGCGGCTCCGGGGTTTCAAAGCCCTGGAGCCCCCTTGGGAAGGCCGGGGAGAGGCTGGGCAGACTCGATCCCACCGCCTTCTCCGGCCTTCCCGAGGCGGCTCCAGGGTTTCAAAGCCCCGGAGCCCCCTCGTGAAAGCTGCCCACACGCCTGCCCACACGCTGCCTTTCCCGGCCTCCCCAAGGCAGCTCTGGGGCTTCAAAGCCCCGGAGCCCCCTTGGGAGGCCAGGGAGAGACCGGGGAGACTCCAGCCCACCAGCCTGCCTCCTTCCCCGGCCTTTCCAAGCAGCTCCAGGGCTTCAAATCCTCGAAGCCCCCAAGGGAAGGCCAGGGAGAGGCCGGGCAGAGTCCCTCCCTCCCTCCTGCTACCTTCCCCAGCCTCCCAGAGGCGGCTCTGGGGCTTCGAAGCCTCGGAGCCCCCTCAGGAAGGCCGGGGAGAGGCTGGGCAGAGTCCCACCCACCCACCCGCTGCCTTCCCCAGCCTTTCCAAGGCGGCTCCGGGGCTTCAAAGCCTCAGAGCCCCCTTGGGAAGGCTGGGGAAAGGCCGGACAGAGTCCCGCCCGCCCGCCACCTTCCCTGGCTTTCTGAGGCAGCTCCGGGGCTTTGAAGCATCGGAGCACCCTCGAGAAGGCCAGGGAAAGGCCGGGCAGCGTCCTGCCCACCCGCCGCCTTCCCCAGTCTTTCTTAGGCAGCTCCGGGGTTTCAAAGCCTCGGAGCCCCCTTGGGAAGGCCGGGGAGAGGCCGGGCAGAGTCCCTCCCTCCCGCTGCCTTCCCCGGTCTCCCTGAGGTGGCTCCATGGCTTCAAAGCCCTGGAGCCCCCTCAGGAAGGCCAGGGAGAGGCCGGGCAGACTCCCGCCCGCTGCCTTACCCGGCCTTTCCGAGGTGGCTCTGGGGAAGCACGCCAGGCCTCGGGGGGTGGCCAGGTGGGGGGAGGCTCCACCCCCCACCTCCCTAAAGTGGCAACTGGGGCTTCATGGCCCCACCTGCCACTTTCCTCCACCCTCCCACCCTCCCTAAAGTGGCGATCAGTGAGTGAGGTGGTGAGGTTGCAGGCAGGGGGGAGGAGGTTTACGGCCGCATGTCAGCCCAAATGGCTATGCATGTCAGTGTTGACACGCGTGTCATAGAGTCACCATCACTGCACTAGGTACACCTACGTGTATTTACTGAAGGAGAAAAATCAGGCTGCAGACAGGTTCCATAAGTGGGTGAACGCAGTGGAACGCGAATTTCATTCTCAAGAGGTTTCCAGTCTAGTAATGGATAGGGGAGGGGAATTTTTATCCAACAGCCTGTAGACCTGGATGTGTAGGAGAGGCATCAGACACAATACCACAAACCCAGCGTCTCCAGGGGAGGATGGGCTTGCAGAAAAGGAAAATTGGGATGTTGAAGAGCATGATGGAGTGCATGATGGAAGATGCACAATCCCCAGCTGGGCTGTGGGGAAAGGCAGTAAAGACTGCTGCTTTACCATTTAAATAGACTGTGGACGTCTAGCGTCAACCAGACCCCATATTGTCTATTGTATGGTAGAGCACCAAACCTCAAGCACCTGAGGGTTTTTGGACAGTATGCAAATGTACTGATTCACCCGAGCATAAGGAAGCCAGGGCAGCCTAAAACCAGGAGGCTGTGTTTCCTAGGCTATGAGGGTAATAAGCATGTGTTTTCTCTCCATACTGGAAAGGAGGCAGGCTGGTGGGCGGGAGTCTCCCTGGTCTCTCCCTGGCCTTCCCAAGGGGGCTCCGAGGCTTTGAAGCCCCAGAGCTGCCTCGGGGAGGCCAGGAAAGGCAGCGAGTGGGCAGGCATCTGCCCGGCCTTTCCCCGGCTTTCACGAGGGGGCTCCGGGGCTTTGAAACCCTGGAGCTCAGGCCTGGTGAAGCAGTTTCTCCTGCAATTGTAAATACTTGTATATATTGCAACTGAGTTTGAAGATAAAAGGAACGTTGGTCTTACCTGTGATACGTTCTTTTCCAGTGTAGAGGCGAAGAGCATCCGTATGTTTGGGTTGTCCCTCCCACTTGCTCCCGGTAGGCAGGATACAGAGACTCTTATTTTGAACAGCCTGACCATCAGTGGTGTCATCCAGAAGGGACGACCCCTCTGCTGGCCAGTCGATATCACAGCCTCATGACGCCGTAGCTTGATTCATCCAGCCGTGATCCCAACAAGACGATCCGCTTCTAGCAGTTCAACCATAGGTCATAAGAAGTCCTCTCTCCTCCTCATCTGGACACTCTGTCCTGTTCGCCCTGGGTGGGCCGGATGCTCTTCGCCTCTACACTGGAAAAGAACGTATCACAGGTAAGACCAACGTTCCTTTTCCCAGTGGAGAGGGCTCCAGAGCATCTGTATACTTGGGATTTACTAAAGCTTCTTGAGTGGATGGGCAAGGGCGAACCTCCTGATTCTTAGGGCTGAAGAACTCGTTGCAGCACCCTTCTGCCGAAGGCGGCCTCCGCCGACTGCATTCTGTCTAGCCTATAGTGCCTGACAAAGGTTGAAGAAGTTTTCCAAGTCGTTGCCCTGCAATTTTCTCCAAGGAGGCGTCCCTTTCCCAGGCCGTCGAAGTTGCTGCGCTTCTTGTGGAATGAGCCGTGATGCCCTCCGGTACAGGTTTGCTCAGAGACTTGTAGCACGTCACTATGCAGCACTTTATCCAATGTGCCAGGGTAGAGTGTGACACTTTCTTCCCCAAAAACTTCGAATGAGGAGAGATGAATAATGCTTCAGAAACACTAAAAGGTTCTGTTCTTTTAATGTATACTCTGAGGGCTCTGCGTACGTCCAAAGTGTGCCATATCCTTTCCAACTCCCTTTCTGGTTTTGGGCAGAAGGAGGGTAGGACCACCTCCTGAGCACTGTGGAAGGCCGAATCTAGCTTTGGTTTGAAGTCCGGGCGTAGCCGGAGGACTACTGACTCCTGTCTAAAGATGCATAGGTCTCTTCTGACTTACAGGGCCGCCAGTTCAGACACTCTGTGAGCTGAGGTGATGGCCACCAGGAAAAGAACCTTCCATGTCAGGAATTTCAGTTGCACCTCCCAAATCATCTCGAATGGGTGTACTGTTAGGGCCTTCAACACTGTATGGAGGTCCCATGAAGGAAAACGGTGTACCATAGGTGCAGCAAGGTTTGTAAGGCCCCTGATGAAGCGACGCACATGGGGGTGTGATGATACCACTGTTGCTTCTTCTGGGGACAGGAATGACGTTATCACTGCAACCTGTCTTTTAATTGTATTCGGACGGAGTCTGGAATCTACTCCGTCCTGAAGGAAGTCCAATAATACTGGGACTGTGACCTCTCTGAAGTGCTGTCCTTGCGTCTGCACCATCGTCGAAACACCCTAAAGGTGTACTCGTAAATCTGCTGGGTGGATTCCCGTCTAGACGCCAGAATTGTACCTACCACCGGGCGAGAATATCCTCGTGTCATCAGCATCTGGCGTTCAATCTCCACACGCGGAGCCGAAGCCAGGCCGGGTCCGGGTGGTGGACCTGACCTTGAGACAGTAGGTCTACCCGAAGTGAGAGAGGTATTGAATCCACCTGCATCTCCAGAATATCTGGAAACCATGCCCTTCGGGGCCATTCTGGGACGACTAGTATGACCTCTGCCTCTTCTGCTCGGATCCTGTTGAGCACTCTGGGAATCAGTTGTACCGGGTGAAAGGCATAAAGTAGTGTTCGTGGCCAAGGACATGTCAGGGCATCTATGTCCATTGCCCCCTCTGACACGTACCTGGAAACAAAATGGGGAAGCTTCACATTCGCAGGTGAGGCGAACAGGTCTATCTCCGGATGTCCCAGTGCCTGAACTACGTCGTTGAACACCTCCTGGTGCAGGCTCCATTCCCCTTGGTCTATGTCTGACCGGCTGAGCCAGTCCGCCTTCCAATTGAGGACTCCCTGAAGGTGCTCCACCGATATTGACACCAGATGTTTCTCAGCCCAGGCGAACAGGCGTGATGTCTCCTCCATGAGAGTTCGTGACCTGGACCCTCCCTGGCGATTTATGAGCACTTTCATTGTGACGTTGTCTGTTTGGATGAGCACCGACCTGTCTCTGATCAGGTGTGCAAAGGTCTTGAGAGCTAGTCTGACCGCCCTCAGTTCCAGCCAATTGATGCTGTGGGCCGCTTCCTCTGTCATCCATCTACCCTGTGCCAGGTGAGTTCCGCAGTGTGCTCCCCATCCCCAGAGACTGGCGTCCGTGGTGATCTGGATCCTGTCCTGGATCCAAAGCTGGCGACCTGTGCGAATCGCTGGTGAGATCCACCATTGCAATGATGTCCTGACCTCCTTCAGGAGTCTCACTGTCTGATGCCTCCTGTTGGCTATTTCCTCCTGGAAGGGTAGGAGAAACCATTGAAGTACACTGGCATGAAATCTCACCCATGGAACACAGTCTATTGCTGCTATCATGGGACCTTGTAGATGTGCCAGGTAAATGATGTCTGATCTGGCTGCATCCAAAGTCTTCTAGGTTGCGGACTGAATTGCCCTGATCCATTCTATGGAGAGTCGGATCAGGCCTTCCGTCGAACTCACCAGCGCCCCCAGGTGCTGTATCTGTTGGGATGGGATCAGGGAGCTCTTTTCCATATTTATCTGAAATCTATGATGCTGGAGTGATCCCATGATGTACGAGAGGTCCCATTCCACTCCCTGTTTGGATTGGAAGCGGATCAGGAGATCATCCAAGTAGGGATATACAAGTATTCCTGAGCATCTCCAGGAAGCTACTAAGGCAACCAGGATCTTCGTGAATACCCTGGGAGCTGAGGAAAGTCCAAAGGGGAGAGCCTTGTACTGATAGTGTCTGTTGTTGTAACAAAAACACAGGAATTGGCAGTGGTCCCGATGAATTGGGATGTGAAGGTACGCATCCTGTAAATCCAGAGAGGATAGGTAATCCCCTGGTCTTATGGGCTCCAGGATGTGCTTCAAGGTTTCCATCCTGAACTTTCTTTTGTTGACAAATTTGTTCACTCCCCTTAGATTCAGGACCGCTCTCCAAGTACCTTTCTTTTTTGGCACTAAGAACAGTATGGAATAACAGCCCTTTCCCTGTTGTGATCCTTGAACCTCCTCTATGGCTCCTATTCCTAAGAGATGCTGAATGGCTTCCTTCATCAGAGGTCGTCCTTGTGGACTGGTGTCAGCAGGAACCACAAATGCCTGCAGTCTTCCTCCCACCTGGGAGGAATTGTCACTGTTGAGATTTGGAGTTCTGCTTGGTGGGCTGGGCGTGTGAAGTCTTTCCCGCTCCTCCCTGTTGATTTCTACGATGGTGTCTCATCTCTCCCCAGCATGGTTGCTGGGATCTGCCATCCCTGGAGCTAGACTGGTTCGACGAGCTCCCACTTGAATGGTGGGTGCCGGTTGAACGAAAGGAACGATAGCGCTTGGAATATCTTTTCTCCTCTCTGCTACAGGAGGCGAGCGTCTTCTTCTTGTCCTTATCTTCCACTAGCACCGGTTCCAGCACCTCCCCAAATAGTTTCTCTCCGAGGAATGGTGATGAGACCAAGTTCTGCTTGGACTTGAAGTCCACGTTCCAAGACTTCAGCCTTACCTGTCGTCTGGCAGCCACCATTGCTGCCTGAGCTATTGCACAGAGCTGTATGGAATCCAGGGTGCTGTCCGCTAGGAAGGCCGAGACCTTAGATAACTTGTTGAGGTCCTGGCAAATCCTTGTTTGTGATCTCGGGACATCTTTTAGAGCATCCCTTGACCACTGAATAGCCACTCTAGCCATCATTGTCGCTGTGGTTGAGGCCCTGATAGTTAACGATATTGCTTCATGCGCCCGTCTCAGGGCCAGATCCATTTGCCTGTCTTCTGGAACCTTCAAGGCCTCTTCCTCGTCTTGACAAAAAATTGCAGAAGAAACCAGTTCTGACACCGGTGCATCAATGAGGGGGACTTGTAGTTTCCCCAGGACCTTCTTGGGAAGGGTGTAAAGCTTCTTTGCGAGAGATGGTTGTGGTCTGGCTACAGCCAGTGCCTTCCATTCGTCGTAGATCAAACGCATTACTGCTGCTGGTACTGGCATCTCCAGTGCCACCGGCTGGGATTCTGGAAAAAATTCTCCAGAGATCTCCAGTAGATCTGGATCCATTTATGTTTATGGGACAGTAGGGAGGCTCAGACCCAAGGTTCTGACTGTCTTTTTGAATATCACTGAGAAGTCCTCAGGGGAAAAATGGCACGTCGAGGGGCGTGAGTCGTTCGCCCCCTCTGTCTCCTTCTCCGATAACTCTCCCTCCTCGCAATCTGATTGGTCACTATTGGAGTCCTCCCCCAAAGTGTAAAGGGATATGACGTCTTCATCCTCCTCATCCTCTCTAGCCCGCTTGTTGTGAGGGTGGCGCATGCACCCTTCCTGCTCCCAGTCATCTTCCTCCTCCTTACTGAGTGGTCTGGTGTGACTGGTGGTACCATTGCTAGTGCCAGGTACGGGCTCCACGTTATCTCTATCCCCCGCCATCTGCATCTGGAGGCGTTGACGCTTGGTCTTCCCCTTGCTGGCTCCACCCCCTTTGCCACCCCTCTGCCTCTTTCTAGTGGCATCAGCAGCCTGGCCCTTGTGTGCTGGGGTCAGGCTGGTGATCCTGGGGGTCGGGTGATGCATGGGGGGGGGGATGCCCACGTTGGGGGACTGTGGGGGGGAGGGGCTGCGTGAGAGGAACTGTGCCCAGGGCCGGTGTTCTGAGTGGGCCCGCTCCCCCCTTGGACTTGGGCACTGGTGCCCTCGAGCTTTGGCTGGGTTATAGTGTTTACCAGCCACCTTGCTGCCTCCCTGGCTAGGATTCCCTCCAGCCATGTGGGTAAGGCTGCTGGCTCTCCCGCCTCCAGAGGTCCAGTCCCCGGGGCTTGCGCCCCACTCACTGCACCCGGAACGTGTCCCGCGTCACTGGGGGGGCAGCCAGGGGCACCACCGCAGCGGAGTTCGTCCCAGGTGCTGGGACGTTCTGTGCCTCCTGATCCTTCCCAGGCCAAGCGGCGGTGCCCTCCCCCGACCTGCAGTCGCGCCTGTTGCAGCAGAGAGGGGCTGGGTTGCAGCCGGCGGCAGCTGATGCAGGTGTAGTCTCCCCCTTCCTCGGCCTCTTCTTGCCGCCGCTGCCTCCGGGCTCACTGGAGCCTCCTCCACTCGTCCTGCTTCGATCTGCTTCTGGGGGCTCCAAAGCGCCAGCCCCCGTCGTGGCCTGGCGATTGCTGCTGATTACAGCCTCGATCACCGCTTCAATGTCCTCCATTGCCCCCATCTCCTTATCTCCTCTCGTGGTATGGCAGCCGTTAGGTTTTTTAAAGTTTTGAAAAGTTTTTAAAAAGTTTTTTGAAAATGGCGCCAGCCACGTGTGAGGGGGACAAAGAGAGGACAAAGGAGGAAAGATGTCCTACCAGGAGCGTAGGCAGGAAACAGACTGTCCAGCAGAGGGGTGGTCCCTCCTGGATGACACCACTGATGGTCAGGCTCTTCAAAATAAGAGTCTCTGTATCCAGTGCCTCCTCTTATTTGGACGTCAAACACTCTGTGGGTGAGTATTCTTGGGAACGGGTTGCTACTGAGTCTAGTGAGACAGGCTTTTTTTGGCTTCTGCTGGGGATTACGTATCCTATCATCCCCTGACAGTCGCTCCATCATGACACACACATATGGCATAAAATGGTTTCAAGAGCACATTTTTCTTAAGCATCTACCCATCCTTTCAGTTCCTTAATGCAGGACCAAAAATGTAGAAGACAGCATTCAAAGAGGAAGTTGCAGTGTTCTGTAAGGCTTCATTTTCCATCAGGGCAGTACAGCTTACTTTTCTTCTGCAATTCCCCAATCAAACATGTGGTCCAAACACACTTTCTATGGGTGTTCTGCTTCTGGGATAATTACATTTATATACCACCCTTCCTCCAAAGAGCTCAGGACAGCATACATAGCTCTCTTTACTCATCCTATTTTATCCACACAAGAATCCTGTGCATAGATTAAGGTGAGATATAGTCACTGGTGCGTGTGCAGTCACCCAATTACTGTCAAGCCTGATTTAAGATTTGAATCTTGTCTCTATAATTCTTATCTGACACTCTAACCTTGTCACCACACAAATCCAGGACAGGGTGGGGAAAACTATACAGCCTGCCATAAAAGATAATTGACATCGCACAGGATTTGGAGTCTGAAAGGGACTCCATGGTCAAGCTAGCCCAAACCACACTTTGGAAGATTATCACTAACATGTGAAACATCACTTGTTGTTTTTTTATCCTAGGCATTACACTAGTTAATTAGTTTATGAGCAAAGTGCTACCAATGGGTTCAGTTTCTGTTGCTTTTTATTATTATTATTTTATGAAAGTACACTTAACCATAATGACACCTCTTTTTTATTCATTGTATTTTTTAAAATGTAAGAATGGTATCAGTCATTATTATTTTTAAAAAGGAAGTTCATTTTGTCCTCATTACCCCAGAAAGTAAGATGCTATAGACAACATTTGTTATACTTATAATGTATTACTTTGACCCAAACAGCTTCCTTAGAGCAAAGATAACCGATACAGCATAAACACATCTCTAAAATATGCCCTCCAGACTTTATGAGAGAGAAGGTTCTGGAACCTTCCATTCACAGACCTTTAAATACAATACCCATTAAATCTTTGATTCCCTGCAATACAGAATAACATTCTGTAAAAAAAAGGGGGGATGATTTAGGGGGGAAACAGAAGGGCTAAGAGTTTTCACTATTTCTACTTATATATTTGTAGGTTATAAGTAAGGGTTTTTAAAAAGTTTTAAAAGGTTGGCAAGTTTAAGACAGAAGGCCCTCCCTTTCTTTCCCTCCACATTCAAAGATGGGAGTTGACTCTCAACTGCATCTGCATAAAAGGGAGCAAGCACACATGGTTCTTGGAACGTTCACAAATTCCTTGCTGTCTTCCAATCCCCTTCTAGCCCCAAATGAGGGAAGGCCTTTTGAAAGCTCCCTGGGCTATTACAGGGCATAGGATAAACAGACAGAATAAATATAGAGTTGCTTTATTACAAGGCCAGCCCACGCTGGTGGCTGGCTGATTCCAGGGCACATCCCTCTTATACCACACCAGGCCAGACCTCAATAAAGGCCAGATTGGAGATGCCTTGTGTTCATTTACCACTCCAGCATGCATCCCAGCACCCCTTCATGAGCAAATGTGGGATGGTGAGCCTTAACGGATAGCAGTGATGCATCAAGCATGATTTTTCAGCAGAGAATAGCTAAAAATACTGTTTGTTTTCAAAACTAAAACTAGATATTCAAGAGGGGGGTCATAAAACAAATTATAGATCTAGTGCACTGTGGGGGTGGAAAGGGGAGACCCAAGAGAAGGGAAAGAAAAACAGACACAATGAGTAAGAGGTGAGGATGAGCAAATAAATAGGCAAGTACAGGCTTCCATCACACTGGCACACGTGCGGATCGTGGTAGAGAAGACCTAGTAGTTGTTTTCTTCATTTCCTGGGAGTGGTAGGGTTGGGTAATCCTCTGCTTTTTATGCTGTTTTTCTCCCCCAACAGCACTGGAAAGTTGGTTTTGTGTTTTTTTTAAGTCTTATAATAATTTTTACCTGAACATGACTGAAAAGCCATGGTTAAGATTCTGGGTCCCTAGGCAGGGTTATACATTAAATGACTATGACTTATCCATCAAATTTCCTGGAACATTGTGCTTTACAGGACTATTTCCACAAGATCTAAGGTAGGCTGATTCCTTACAGAAATAATAATAGTAGGTTGAGGCAATGAGTGAACTTGATCCAATTACAGTATAGCTCAAAGGAAGAAGCTACACTGACACGGCTGACTATACTTTGTGTCTTCCATGCTTCAGTCCCAAATGAAAAGGCTCATGTATCAGGAGATCTGAAAGACCTAAGAGGCTGTATTGTTCCTATCACTCAGTCAGAGGAACCAGGGAGGGCTGTACTAGATTAACCAATGGAAACACATTTTTAGAGTACAACTCCCGAAATCACCAGGAGAAAAGTAACTTTCCCAAGGACTGGTTTGGAATTATAGTAGCTTCATGTGTTCAAGGGAATTAATCGTGTCGCACACAAGCTGTATTATAAAAGTTGTACAAAACATCTCCATGTAACTGAAATGCCTTCTCCTAGTGGCAAGAATTAGATGTTTGAACTTCTGGGAGCTCTTCTGTGCAATGACAAAGGTGAATTCTAACTGTTAGAAATAGCCCTTAAAAATAACAAGAAAGAAAGGCAGGGATTCAGATCCAAGGGCTGCAGGCCCCATCCTGTAATGCAGAAATGACATACTTCAGGCCTGCAGAATCTGCTTTGTTTTTCCTTAAAACCCAAAGCTGCTGCAAAATACATACAGAAATGCAATAATATACATTCTGGGCCTAGAAACGTACTTTCAGTATCAAAACTGAAATGAGCTTGCAATCTTTTCACACAAAACTACCCCCCCGCCCCCGGTTACCCCAGGCTTTCTTCATTTTAGAATAATGTACAAGCAAAGTAGTCATTTGGTTGCTGTTACTTTTAAATAACAGAGACAGAAATTCTTGTCAATCTATTGCAAACCACTCAGAGATCTACCAGTAAATCCACATCTATCTTCTGCTGATCCTTGCTGGAAAGCATAGCAGCTTGGAGAGATGGAAAGCAGTAATGCTGCCAAAATTAATTTTATTCCAATATTCATAGGAGGATTTGTGTATCAACCCCAATAGAGCCTCTACTGAACAAGCACTAAATATAACGGAATTCAAACGTACCAACCTGTATGATAAGTTGGAGGCCCCTGTTCATGTGCAGCAAGACCTGGAAGCAGAGTCTGGACTGGTCATTCAAGAATCCCGCAGAATTTTACAACCGATCATGAAGCACCAAACAGTTATCTGTTTTGATGGATTTCAGCCATACTTTGATTGTGATTCCTGCGTGGCAGGGGGTTGGACTGGATGGCCCTTGTGGTCTCTTCCAACTCTACAATTCTATGAGTCTATGAGTCTATGAAGCACCAAACAGTTCTGAATATAGAAAAACGGGTCTATCAAAATCATTCTACAGCAGATCAAAGGACTCTGCCCATCTCTGAGACTTTGTGACATACTACTTCCTGCATTCCTTCACCCAGTCACCAATGAAGAATTACTACTGACAAGACTCTGTGAACTCTGCAACTGAATCACATAAGATCTCTTAGTATAGTGATGTTTATTTTCAATGAGGCAGTGTTCAGGCCCACAGGACTGTGTGAACATGAGCTTGAGAGTGTGGGCAACACAGGAGGAGCTAAACAAAGCTGAAACTTAAGTATACTGATAGTGCCACAATCAGTGATGGTGCAGTACAAGCCATGAATCAAAATGTTATGATCAATGGAGACTTCTGCTGCCAGTCATGTCCAGGTAGGTTTCTCCTCTCCCCCCTCTCTGTGCATGTGCAGGGGGTGTATGCACACACAGGTTTGATTTCAGAAATGGTGAATGATGGGAAATTCAGCCTTCCATGACAGCCTATTCCAGAATCATTAATAATAATACTAATATGGGCTAAGCGCCATGAAGATTCAGGGAGCCCTCCTTAATGCTATCCCTGCATGTACATATGCATGCCTATGCGCGCGTGCACACTCTACTGTGCATTGAAAGGAAGGTGAATCTCTGTGCAAGGGCAAGTGTGCGGAAGCTGTTCACATCCCCTAGCCTGAGGCTGCCGGGTGAGGAGCAGGGCAACGCCAGGGTCGCCAGGTTATCGGATGATAACAAGGCACCACAACCCAAGCACGGGACTTCCAGCAATGCAAGCCAGTTTCCTTTGTTTTGGGAAAACAAGCACAAGAACAAGACCTTTCCTGGAATGTTGTTGCCCAGCCTAAAAGTGTCCCCCAATTTTACTAGCACAAGCTGATGCCATTCTCACTCCCCACCCACCCCACACAAAAGGCAAGGAGACTCACTGATACTGGTAGGGGGAAAAGATGGAAAGCATAAAATGTATTTTTCTTTCTGAATTCAAAAGTAGCAAGGGGGCGCTGCTGGAGGAATTTTGGTCTGGCAGCATCCTTCTGAACAGAAAGCAAGACAGCCACCAGCCAGGAAGAACATTCTCTTTCTGAAGGTTTAAAAGTACTACAGGTCAAATTAAAAGCTCAGTGGGACTTCAATAAACTGGAAGCTATACCTGAAAACACTGAAAAGGCCATTTAATAAAGATAATACTCTAGATCAGAAGTGCATACATGAGATTATGTTTCAGGGGTATAATTGATGGAGGGGGGTAAATAAGGCATACACCATTTTCTGATTGCATTAATGGAAGCATTGTGTGTGAAGCTCAAAGGCAATCAGTTTTACTCAAAGTGGCTATCACAGCCTGGTTTAGTCACAAGACTACTACCAAGGGAACTGTGATGTCTTTGTCACTGATGCAGTCTCTCCTCTATGTGTGTGTGTTTTCAGCCAGTCATGTCATGGAATTGGTGGCATACCCAAAAGCAACAGGTGAGAAGCCTTGGAGGCTGTGGGAATGTCTGCTGGGTGTTACTAGGAGGAATACTACACGACCGGTTGTTGCACTATGCTTCAGTAACAGTGTTGGAATTGAAACTATTCTGACCAGATGATGCTGTCCTCCTTTGGTGGTTGTTCCGCTGGCTGTCAGCCCCAGAAGCGTTTCTTTTTATTTACGGGCACTCTCCGTGAATACACTCCATTCCGATTTAAATCCACCATACATTACTGTGCAGTAGTGGCAAAACAGAATTCTGACTGGATGATGTAAACACATGACGCGAGAGTGGGCATGCCCTGTTGTGCCCCAATTCTTAGTTTTTTCTCCCTTTCTGCTACCCTGCCATTCAACTTCCAGTCAGGAAACCCCCAGACACATCATCCTGTTTGCCCTCCATTTTGCAAGGAGGACCCCAACCCTCTTTTCCCCACTCTCTCTGTCCTCTGTGCCATTTTCCGTGAGGGCGAAATTGGAGCCACAGCCCTCACCTAGCCGGGCCTCCCCGCCAGGCCTACACTCACTCAGGGTGGGGGCACTTCCCAGCACTGGCAGGAAGCCCAGCAGAGCCCACAGGAGAACCACCAGCGAAGGCCACTTTTTTTGTTCTCTGGACCACTGCGGTGGAGGATGAGGCGATGACAACGAGAGGCTGCCATGAGGTGGAGCCCTCAGTGAGCCCTGCAGGGAAGATGAGGCCGCTGTCGCTCCGCTTCCTCCTCATGGCAGTCTCTCATTATCTGCTGCCTCACCCTCCGCCACGGCGGGTGAGAGAACAAAAAGAGCACCGGTAACCACAACCATAGCGGTTGCCTGCTCGGCTCACAGTGGCCTTCCTTCTTTCTCCTCATGAAAGAATGAATGCTGGGAGACCAGGCTTCGAATCCCTGCTGAACCATGGAAACCCGCTGGGTGACCTGGGGCGATTCACACTCTCTCAGCCTCAGGAGACAACCATGGTGGTGAAGAGATCTTGCCAGGAAAACCTAGGACAGGGCCTTCATCTTGGAGCCAGTGTGGGATAGTGGTTATAGAGTGCAGGGACAGGACTTCAGGAGAGCAAGGTTCAAATCCCCACTCAGCCAAGGAAACTCACTGGGGGGAACCCTGGGCAAGCCACACTCTCTCAGCCTCAGAGGACGGCCATGGTGGCAAACCTCTCCTCTGGAGAAATCCAGCCAGGAAACCCCCAGGGTAAGTCTGCCTCAGGGTTGTAGCAAAGTCAGAAATGAAGGCACAGGACAACAGTTCAGATATACGTGTAGAAGGGAGATACGGGTGTGCGTATTTCACATATAGAGAATGTGTGTGCATATTTCACATATACAGAATGTGTGTGTTTGTGTGTGTTACAGCGTGTCTATCCACACCCATACACACACACCATGCTGTTCACCCTCCATTTTGCAAGGAGGACCCCCAACTCTCTTTTCCCCACTCTCCATCTTTGGCACCATTTTCCATGAGGGCGAAGTTGGAGCTGTGGCCCTCGCCTAGTTGAACCTACATTCACTCAGGGTTGGGGCATTTTCCAGCAGCGGCAGGAAGCCCAGCAGGGCCCACAGAAGGAGAACCACCAACGAAGGCCACTCTTTTTTTGTTCTCTGGCCCACCACGGCGGAGGGTGAGGAGACAGCAACAACGATGAGAGGCCGCCATGAAGAGGAGTGGAGCGGCGGCCACCGTCAGTAAGCCCTGCAGGCAGGATGGGGCCACCGCCGCTCTGCTGCCTCATGGTGGCCTCTCATTGTTGTCATCGCCACTGCCTCACCCTCCACCAGCAACCACGACGTTAGCCTGCTCAGCTCTCGGTGGCCTTCCTTCTTTCTCCTCATGAAAGAATTAACGAACGGGAGTAAGAAAGAACAGCCGGCGAGAGAGAGAGAGAGGAAAAAGAACCCACTGCCAAGAAGGAGGAGGTGGCAATGGCAAAGAAGGCTGGCTGGGACCCTGAAATGCCGAGAGATGGCAATAAAAAATGGAAGGAAAGAAGCTCCCTGTCAGGAAATGTCATCTGTCTTCTCAAATCGCCTCACCTGAACACTCCCCTCAGGGCATAAACTATATATCAGAAATGACGCTGATATATAGGAAGGAGATACAGGAAGAGAGTTGTGGTTTACATACAGCATGTGATCCGCAGATAGCGATTTCAGGCACTAAGGGGTCAAAGTGCAAATGGAATGGAGGACAAGGTGTGGTAGGTAAGTAAGACTTGTATTTCGTCATTCTACCGCTTCATTATGTCACGGTATAATCATGCAAAATCGCTCCGTGTAGTATTCCCATAAATAATCTCTTGTTTAAAATGGTTACGCTTTGCTATTATCTTCGCTGCTGAGAGTAAATAAGAACTTGACTATGTTATGCCACCATGAGAAACACCAAGAACTTGCAAAAGCCACTTTTTAATTCAACCTCCCAGAATCCTCCTGGCAGAATGGGCAATAGCCAAACTCTGGACCAAAATATTAACTTTGAAGAGGTTTAATCCAACACCAGCTTTTGAAGGGCTGGAATTGTCAATCAGTAGGATAGGGGGAAGTAATTAAAGGTGACTCTTGCTATACCAGGCTCTCTTAGAGGTCTCTTATTCACAAAGTTGCCATAAGTCAAAACCAACATTACAGCACATGTAACAAATTGGTATATTAGTTCCCCCACTCCATTAGCTTACTATGGTCTAAGCCACACTTTTACATTCACTTATATTAATGACCACAGAGCAACCATCCTCCAAAGCAAAGATGTAGCAAAGGAAAGAAGCAGACCCAGTTTTCACTACTAGCTTGACACTAGAAAGAATCCAGAGGGCTAAACTATGTTTGAGTTGATTCCCCAGCAACCAGATCACTGGATAAAAGATAATTCAAGTATGATATATAAACAGAACTAGTAACATTTTTCTATTACAACTATATTTTGTTTTTTAAGAAAAAAATAAACTACTTTAAAAGTAATTCTAAGTTCACTTTTTAAAAACACACACACATTGAAACATATACTTTTAAACTTGGAAACTAAATCCATAGCCTTTTATCAAAGGTACTGTGGTAGACCCAGAAAATATTGATAATATCTGACCTCACCAAATAAAAGACATAATTGATCAAACATGGAATGTTATTATTGTGAGCCTCCTACAAGATCCAGGTAGAGGAATGTCACCAGGAAAAACAATACTCTGTCTCACCAGGTTTATACACCATGTCTATTTTGTACTTTTATTTTATGCCCTCGGATTTGCAACATGTTCATTTCTCAGAGTTAGGAGTATCAAACACACACACAGGCCAGGCGTATCAATATGCGTTTGCATGGAGAATATCTGTTGTGCCCAGTGCAATTCTGGAAAGGTCTGGACAGAATAGAATTGTGTGTAAAAGTAAAATAGCCAGTAAGCTATTAAACAAACAGCTTGCATATAAGAATGTGCATAAAATTATTCACACAAAATTATATTGTGTAGATCAGTGATTCTTAACCTGTAGACCAGGGACCTGTAGACCAGGGACTCACCGAGGGTCCGCTAAGGCATGAAGGCTACTCGGCCCACCTCCTCCCTGCAGTGGAGTGGCTTCGTCACAGGAACCAAGGCAAAGGCAGGCTGGCTGCTGGGCCTACACATTGCCATTCAGTCTGCTCCACCCTATAAACTTGCAGGAAGAAGCAGGAGAAAAGTCTCCTCCTCCCCTCCAGTGCCTCTAAGCTAAGGGAAGGTTTAATGGACAGTGTAACATTATTATTATTAGGTATTATTATTATTATTATTATTATTATTATTAGGATTTTAAATCCTGAGTTAAGTCTTGGGGATCTGCAGCAACAAAAGAGATTTAAAGGGAGTTCCTGGTAAAGAAAGGGTTAAGAGCCACTAGTGTAGATTATACAGGTGTTTTCATGCTTTCCAAAGTTCTTAGGCAAACAGGAAGTACACCCTTGAATTTTGTCTTCCTTTTGCATTGCAGTTGTCTAGAAAGAGACCTTTAGGAGTAAAGGACACCCTCCACTCGTGAAAGAACACCTTTGATTTCAACTCTTTCAGCCCAATCGTATGTCTATTGTTTATTAATTAAAACATCTACATTGTGCCTTTCTGTCCTACAACATGGGACATGCCTCTGATCCAAATAACAGCTACCCCAAAGAAAATATCAGTAGGGCTTATTCCTGGGTAAACTGGGAATAAGACTTCAGGTTCAGCCTTTCAATAAGTGATCTTAGCACACAGTACAAAGCAAACTACTCAGTTCACAACTAGCATCTAATTTTAAAATAGATATAATTCTGTTGCAAAAAGCATGCCAGCTTCATTATCAAAAGTTCTGAAATGCAGTTATTAGTATAATAGTTCTACATAACGCAAACAAGTGTGTTTAAATTATAGCAGTAATTTAACAGTGTGCTCATTTGTTTAGGAGGTATACAAATTTAAAAATGAGGACACAATGTAAATCTATTATTTAAATTACAGTAATCTTTCTTGTGGCAATTAAAATCCACCCCTCCTCCTGGCAGATCCTGTGAACTCTGAATTGCTTGTTTCAAGAGACCTGGTAGTAGGTCAAACCAGACTAACAACTTTGTGAACTCCAATCCAAAGCTGCATCTCAGCCTCTTTCACTCTAGTGCCATTCATATAAGTTCAACTATAACTCCCATCACACCTAGTTATGTTAGGTTGGGATGTGGGGGTTGTAGTTTAATACATCTGGAGGATACCAGGCTGCAGAAGGTCACTGTAACACATGCTCCCTGAAAGCAATAATATTTATTTACCCATTGCCTTAAAATAAGCATTTCCCCTAATCCTCCAGATCCTTGCCCTGCCCCAGGGTCTGCCCTGTCCCGTCCACCCCCCACCAAAAGCTGCATCCTTGATGGAAGAACACAGCAGATCATTGCCCCTGGGCAGTTCTTGCACCATGTGGGGAGAGGAGGCAACGTAATAAGAAAAATAAAATGCATAAGGGAAGCAGTAATTACTGCGTGGCCGACAAGAGGCTGCTTCCTCAGGGCCGTCATTATGTGGCTAAATTTAACGCCCCACGCCAAGGGGGGAGAGTAGCACCCGCCCGCCGGCTCCTGCTACCTTCCCCGGTGCCTGCTGAATGGCAGCCAAGAAAGCCATAAAGCAGGTCAGCGGGGTTTTTAATAGTCTATTTACCAAGATGCTGTTTTTACTGCCGAGGTTTTGCTCATTTTATCTCTCCATTTTTACTCTTTTACCCTTGAACAGACTAGGCTGTATTTTCTGGTTTGGTCTCCCTCTCTCTGTCTCTCTCTCTCTCTCTCCCAATCTCTATTTTCAGGACTCTAAATTTATATGGTATGTCCCCCTTTTTTGGTAAATATTTGCCATGACTATGCCAAAGCCCATCCAGTTGAAAAGGCCCCTCGGCCCACAAAACAACCTGGGAAAGACGCGAATCTCATTAGTACTAGTCATGAAAAGGGGCCATAGAGACAGAGCATCTTATAGACCCTCTGAACTCTCCACACATGGATATATATTTAGCAATGTGTGTGCTTACAGTCACAGATTGGGACAGTCTGGGCACATGCACATTGGCAGAATAATGGCCATTTCATCAGGCCAAAGGGACTGAGAGGAAGGCCTCTGAGGGATGGGGTCTGCGGCTAGTGCTTCTCCAATATCCTCCTGTCTGGGGCTCAGATTTGGAAGAGCTCTCTCCCTAGTGAGGCCACCCTCATCCCAAGCAAGCACAGAAGAGTCTCAGAAATTTTGGCACAGACAGTTCTGAATTTCCACATCTCCCCATCACTCTCACCCAACCCCAGGGGCAGCCCAGGAGACCACATAGTGATTCCCAATTGAGATTAATGGATCAAGGACTACAGGGAAAGTGAAGGAGAGGAAATGAGGAGGGTAGCTCATATTTTAATTTGCTCAGTCAAGAGAGGTATGGGGAGATAGCATATGGGCCTGGTCTTGGATGACATCCAGCCCAAAAGCATCTTTGAGCAGTCACCATGCAGCAGCCTTAAAATACTCTCATTCATTTTTAGCTTCTAGCCATTGTGACATCAGACGTCGGCTTGAGAATGTTAACACTTCATGTTCTGAGCTTATTAAAATCAGTTGATCAAAAATATTAAAAAGTGAAAACTATGCGTGCACTGTTTGTCAAATAAGTACATTCATGATTTCTAAGTCAAGGTGATCTCCTAATTTCAGAGAGTCACTTGGAGATGACAGTGTCAAAATATCAATTCAAATTAGAGTTCAAGCATGATGTCTGTTAGGTAGAGTTTGACATAAGTTGCAAACAAGCTTCAAAGTACTGCTATTTATGTTATATCAGCCTTTCTCAAACTTGTACTCTCCAGATATTTTGGATAACAATTCCCACAAGCCCAACAACCAGCCATAGTGGTAGCTGATGGGAGCTGTAGTCTAAAACATTGGGGTTATGTTTATCATAGTCCAAAACACCTGTTTGGGAGACCTGGGTAACATGGATCCTTTAAAAATATTTTTAGAAGATTGTAAATGTGAAACAATTGTTTGTTAACAAATATACAATTGGGCACACTTATCAGTAACCAGCTTCAAGTCTCCCTCCAGTGCAAACTCGGGTGGCTCCAATAAAGTGCAAACTCGGTGGCTTTATTGCTGTGTAATAGGTAAAGGAATTCTACAAATACCTTAGGCTGCTAAAAAGACAAATGAATAGATCTTAGACCAAATCAAGCCTGAACTCTCACTAGAAGCCAAAATAGCTAAACTGAGGCTGCTTCACTTTGGACATATCATGAGATGATGTTACTCACTGGAAAAGATGATAATGCTTGGTAAAGAGGAAGGCAATCAGAAAAGAGGGAGATCACACTGCAGGTGGATTGATTCAGTCAAAGAGTTTGCAAGACCCAAGGAAGGCAGTTAATGACTGAGGATCTTGTAGGCTTCTCATTCATCAGGTTGCCATGAGCTGAGATCAATTTAACAGCAAACAACAACACAAAGTGCGAAATGGCCCTTTGAGGTTGGTGTGAGGAACTTGAAAAGAGGTCTTCAATGCAGGATTCCTGGAATGACTACAGGCAAGAAAAAAATTGCTATAGTAGCACAGTGTTATGTGAAAATTATAATCAATTTATAATAAGTGTGAGAAAAAGAACACAAAATACTGTTTATGATCTTATAAAAGAAAAGAAGAAATGATATAGAGACATACCTAACACAGTGATGGGCAGACCTTTGGACTGCAAACTCTAGTTTGTTTTCTACTAGAATTCTAAGATCTACAAAACTTGCTGCCCACCCTGATTTAATGGAATAAAGAAGCAACAAATGTCAACGATTATGTGTAAGTGCTGGTGCCCCAGTGATCTCCTCTCAGCTAAGGCACAAGCTTGGTAAGCCGAGGTTACCTGTCTGACAATTGCCAGAAAAATGTTCTGTTCCATAGTATTGCCACTGAATTGTCTGGACATCTGAGCCCAAACAAGCCAAGCTCACACAGGTAGTCACTTCCTGCTGCTATCTGGAAATACTGGATTCTAAGACTACTAGCTGCAGACACACAATGGAGGTGCAGATACAGTATCTGCTTTGTTCCCACTAATATAATTCTAATACAGTATGACACACACCCGTATCCACGGGACCCGTATCTATGGTTTCACTTACCCACATCTGAAAAAATATGTTCTCTCTTGTAATTTTCTAGGTCCTCCAGCACAATTCTATGGTGTGCTTCTGCCAGGGCCTCGAAGATGGCTGGAGAGGTGTTCTCTCTAGGAATCTCTAGTTTCTCCAGTGTGACTCTATGGTATACTTGGAACGGAAGTAATCCATTTTAATAGGGTTAACTATTATCCACAGTTTCTGGTATCCACAGGAAGTGCAGGAATGTATCCCCCACAGATATGGGGGTCATACTGTCTTGGTAAAGCACATGACACAAGTTCAAGGCAGGTGTGTGTATTTCTAATATTTACTGTTCATGACTGTAAGGACACTTAAAATCATAGAGTTGGAAAAGACCACAAGGGCCATCCAATCCAACCTCCTGCCATGCAGGAATACACAATCAAATCATTCCCGATAGATGGCCATCCAGCCTTTGTTTAAAAACCTCCAAAGAAGGAGACTCCACCACACTATGAGGCAGTGTATTCCACTTCCAAACAGCTCTTACTGTCAGGAAGTTCTTCCTAATGTTTAGGTGGAACCTCTTTTCCTGTAGTTTGAACCCATTGCTCCACTGAAAAACAAGCTTGCCCAATCCTCAGTATGACATCCCTTCAAATATTTAAGCATGGTCATCATGTCACCTTCACTTCTCCAGGCTAAACATACCCAGCTCCCCAAGCCACTCCTCATAGGGCATGGCATCCAGACCTCCCACCATTTTGGTCACCCTCCTCCAGACACATTCCAGCTTGTCCATATCCTTCTTGAATTGTGGTGCCCAGAACTGGATGTTCAGCTTGTGGACCTAGATCCTTTTCGTATGTACTGCCATCAAGCCATATGTCACCCATCCTATATCTGTGCATTTCATTTTTAGTGCCAAAGTGTAATATCCTACATTTCTCCCTGTTGAAATTCATTTTGTTAATATTGGCCCAGCTTTCTAATCTGATGAGGTCATTTTGGATTCTGAGCCTGTCCTCTGGGGTAGTAGCTACCCCTCCTAATTTGGGGTCATCTGCAAAATTGATAAGCATACCCTCTATTCCCTCATCCAAGTCATTAATAAAGATGTTGAACAGCACTGGGCCCAGGACAAAACCCTGTGGCACTCCACTAGTCACTTCTCTCCAGGATGAAGAGGAGCCTCTGCAAGGAGACTGCATCAGGACCTGAAGATACTCATCCAATATACGAGCAACAGAGTGACAATATACAGCCTGCCATGTTCCTATTGAATTCGTAGTTGTAAACAGAAAGAGTTAAAGTTTACATATGTGAAGTAAGATGTTGATGCAAAAATGCCACATTACATTTACTTACCCAAGCCTGGTGAACGCATGGTCCTCCAAATACTAATTTACTGCAACAACTCTCACCACTGTCTATGCTAGCTAGGGTTGACAGGAGTTGCAGCCCAACATCTGGTGGACCACATGTTCCCCAGCTTTTCACCAACCTGCTTCAAACTTTTGCTCCCCATCCTCTGCTTTCAACATTTCTATCTGAATACATCTGGATTGATTAGGAGACCTAGAAGCTTCCTATGCAGGAATGGCCTAAGAGAAGCTCCCACTTTTTGACTTTATGCCTCTCCCATCTTTAATTGTCTTGGTGTACATTCTCATCTTTCATCTCCTAAACAGCCAAATAATATTCAACCATCATAAATACGAAATACTGTATCTGGAAAATTGAATTTAGGCTACCCATCCTTTCCAAGTATAGCTGGCACAAACAGAAGTGGGTGCCATAAAACTCAGGAGCAACATACTGGTCACCTTCTTTTGGAGCCAGGCACTGAGGTCTAATATGTTCTCAAGGAAATCTATAAGAAATGGTGGGTTGCTGGGACACACAAGAAACTTCTGTTGCTTCTTTAAAGACCAGAGAGGTTGTCTGAGAGGTACAGGCAATGCCCTACAATACACTTGCTGTCCAAAAGCAAGTTCTGGTGAGTCAAGATCCTTTGCCCAACATGGAAAGGAGACATGCTCTCATCCCCCAGAGGAGTTCCAAGGGAGTGGAAGGCCAAATTGTCTCCAGTGGTAGCTTGGTCAGCCGCAACACCCTTTGATATAGAGGTGTTAGGCTGAATACAAAACCCACTCCTTGATCATATTTACATCTGCACGTCACAGCAATAAAACTATATAAATGCTACAGATACACAGACTTGGAGGTCTGTCTCCATCTAAATAAATATCTACAAGCTGTATATAAATCATGTATTGTGTACACATGCACACACACATGCAAACCTGTGAGTGAGTGTCTTCAACATATACTTCTGGAGGACTGAGGAAAAAGTCATAAAGTAGCATGGGCTAGAGCATTAGTTGGAGCAGTTCCTTGACATGCTCTCAGTCACATGAAGAAAGGGCAGGGCTTGGGAAAAATAATTTTTCCGATCACTAGTCCTAGAATCTTCCATCCAGTATAGCCAGTAGTTATTCTGGTTAGGAGTTTCTGGGAGTTGTAGTCTAAAAAAATCCCCTCCCCCAAATTCTGAGAAAGGGAGGAGTACAAAAAGAAGAACACATATATGGCCCAGTCTCCTACCACAAAAAGGTAAATCTGCAGAGAACAGAACAGGACACACAAGCCTGTCACAATCCACTTGTAAATCAATGCTGCCTATGCAGTAGGTAGAAGACTTTTCCTTGCAATGTGCCTTATTCTGTGCCCATAATGGAGACTCTGGCTGTATTTGCCTGTCACACTAAGCCCTAAAATATATTAGCCATGCTTTGTTGCTATAGCTATGAATTGTCCTGGAGGTAGGACATACAGGAATTATTTGTCAATATCAGCCATTGTAATTATCTTTATTAGATGCACTTATTTCCATACAATCATATTTAAATAATATGATTCCTATAGATTTTCCTTGGTTTTTTTCTGGGCTGTGAGGCCGTGTTCTGGAATAGTTTCTTTCTGACGTTTCCCCTGCATTTGTGGCTGGCATCCTCAGAGAATGGTTGGGTAGAAGTGTATGTAGAGTTTATATGCTGTGAACCCCTGTTGGGGAGTATATGTAAATTTGTGTAATTGAATGGTTAGTTTCTGGGTATAAAAATGCAAGGCTCATTAGTGTCTGTTTGGCTAATGGTTGGTTGATGGGCCATTATCTGCTGGAACTCCTCTTGTCCTTGGGTGGAATTCCTTTGTAAGTGTTGAGGTTTTTTTTCTATTGTTCTTCAAAACTGGGAGCCAGATTTTGTTTACTTTTAAGATTTCTTCTTTCCTGTTGAAGTTGTCCAGGTGTTTGTGGATTTCAATAGCTTCCCTATGCATTCTGACATGATAGTTGTTGGCCTGGTCCAGAATTTCTGTGGTTTTAAATAGCATACCTATTTTCTACCAAGCCATTTCCAAAAATCTTTATCAGCCCTTAGTCAAAACAGACAATAATCAACCCTACAGTTATTGGAGTCATCTTTGCTAGATTTCTGCTCTCTGGGAATTTGCTTATTTGTAGAGAGGTTTATCCAGCTCATGCCTCTGCATAGCTCAAGTAGCCCACAACTCATCTTTTGCTCCTAGCCTTTCCCGCTGGTGTATGTTCCCTAGAAATCTAGATCCCTAGAGATCCAGATCACAGTAAGGTAAGCAACCCAAGCAGCATCAGTACAAATTTAAGAGTGAACACAGTGACTAACTAAAGGCAAGAGACCCACACGAGTTTCACTATATGTTACATGACTTCTTATGCTGATTTGGAACATGAGTAATCTCTTAAAGCCCTCATAAAAAATATTCAACTCAAGGCACAAATGGCACACCGCCCTCATGATCAGAATTCTATATATTAGTCTCACCCATCCTGGCACCCTCTAGGGATGTTAGAGTACAATTCCCATAACCCTCAACAAGCACAGTCATTGGCTATATTTGTGGGCATGATGAGAGTTGTAGATGACTATCAGATGGTGCCACCAGGAACAATTTGGCTTCCTGGACCATGGGGTGCAGTTTCATGGAGGTGAACTTCTGGCAAGGGATGAGTGCACCTCACAGCAGTTGGCAGGAATGTTTTTGCTAAGAGTCTGAAAGATCTGATCAGGAGGGGTTTAAACTAAGTTATGTGGGGGAGGGAGACAGTATTCTTGAGGGCAGGAGTTCATCAAGTGCTGGAGATAATAGCCCAAATGTTATACAAAGAGCAAGGTAAATAGTACAAGAATCTAACAGCAGGAGGAATGAAACCTTTAAAAGGCACATAGGAGGGATGGCCCATGTTCTTAGATGTCTCTATACTAATTCACAGAGCATGGGAAATAATCAGAATGAACTTGAACTCTTAGCATAGCAAAACAAATACGAGATAATAGCCATCACTGAAGCCTGGTGGGATGAGTCTCATGATTAGAATGTAGTAATAGAGGGGGTATAACTTACAGTTGCCCCTCCACATTTGCAGCTTTAAGATTTCTGGTTTTCACTGCCATCCAAAAAACTGCAATGGGGTCCCTGCTCCTGGGGTGGGAGGGAGAGGAAGCAGTGACAAGGCTTGGGTAGCCCCATCGCTGCTCCTGAGGGGGTGGGAGAGGGTGGGAGGAAGCAGCAACGAGGCTTGGGTAGCCCCGTCGCTGCTCCTGGTGGGGGGAGAAGCAGCGGGGGTTGCGGGAGGGCGGTGGCATGACCTAGTTTTTATTCATTTATTTTTTTACATTTGAGGGGGTCTCACGCCCCTAACCCCTGCAAATGTGGAGGGACAACTGTATTTCAGAGAAACAGACCAAACAGGAAGGGCGGTGGAGGAGCATTATACATTAAGGATGTGGACATCAGTAAACAGATCCATGACATAAATACTGGAGCCATGTTGAGAGCATCTGGGTAAAAATCAAGGGAAAGAGAAGCAGCAGGGATGTTGTTGTGGGTGTCTACGACAGACCTCCAAGCCAAACTGAGGACTTCAATGATGCCTTCCTGGATCAGATGACTGCACATTCAGAAAGGAGAGATGTAGTAGAAATGGGGGGTTTCAACTATCCTGATATTCGTTGGAAGTCCAACTCTGCCAAAAATTTAAGGTCCAACAAATTCCTCATTTGCCTTGCAGACAATTTCATTGTCCAGAAGGTAGAAGAGGCAACTAGAGGATCTGCTATTTTAGATCTTATCCTAACCAAGAGCAATTATCTAGTTAATGGAGTACAAGTGGCAGGATCCTTAAGGAGGGAGTGATCATGTTCTCCTGCAGTTTGTTATACAGAGGAAAGGGGAAGCCAAGCATGTATTCTAGACATTAAGAAAGATTAATTCAGAAAACATAGGGAATTACTGGGGGTGATCCCATGGTCAGAAATACTAAAAGAGAAGGGAGTTCATGATGGATGGGAGTTTCTAAAAAGTGACATATTGAAGGCACAACTTTAAACATTTCCAATGAGGAGGGAAAATGGGAGGTGTCTAAAGAAACCAGGATGGATGTCTAAAGAACTTTCAACTGAGCTAAGATTTAAAAGGGACATGTACAAGAAATGGAAAAAGGGGGAAATCACCAAAGAAGAATTCAAACAAATAACCAACTCATGTAGGGGGGAAGTCAGAAAAGCTAAAGCACAGATGGAGCTCAGGTTTGCTAGAGAAATTAAAAACAATAAAAAGGGCTTTTTTGGTTATGTCTGTAGCAAAAGGAAGAACAAGGAAATGGTAGGGCTGCTGCATGGAGAAGATGCGAAATGCTAAAAGGGGAAAGAGAAAAGGCAGTACTACTCAATACCTTCTTTGCCTCAGTCCTCTCCCAAAAGGAGAACAGTGCTCAGCCTGGGGAAATGGAGCAGATGAGGCAGTAGGGGAAATGCAGCACAGAATAGGTAAAGAGGTAGTTCAGGAATACCTAGCCAGTATAAATGAATTCAAGTTTCCATGGCCAGATGAACTACATCCAAGGATATTAAAAGAACTAACAGAATTAATCTCAGAACCACTGTCAATAATCTTTGATAATTCCTGGAGAACAGGAGAGGTCCCAGAAGACTGGAGGAGGGCAAATGTTATCCCCATCTTTAAAAGGGGGGGGGGGAAAGAAGATCCAAATAATTACCACTCAGTCAGTCTAACAACAATACCAGGAAACATTCGAAAGCAGATTGTTAGACCATCTGTAAGTACTTAGAAAGGGATGCCATAATCACTAATAGTTAACATGGGTTTCTGAAAAACAAATCATGCCAAACCAATCTTATCTGTTTGTTTGTTTTTTGATAGAGTCACAAGCTTGGTAGAAGAAGAGAATACTGTGGATGTAATGTATCTTGATTTTAGTAAGTCTTTTGACAAGGTCGCCTATGATATTCTTGCAAAAAAGCTAGTAAAATGTGGGCTAGACAATGTGACTGTTAGGTGGATTTGTAATTGGTTGACCGACCAAACTGAAAGGGTAGCTACCAATGGCTCCTCTTCATCCTGGAGAGAAGTAACTAGCGAGGTGTCACAGGGTTCTCCCCTGGACCCAGTGCTATTCAACATCTTTATCAATGATGTGCATGAGGGAATAGAGGGCATGCTTATCAAGTTTGCAGATGACACCAACTTAGGAGAGGTAGCTAATACCCCAGAGAAGAGGCTCAGAATTCAAAATGACGTTAACAGATTAGAACGCTGGGGCAAAATGAATAAAATGAATTTCAACAGGGAGAAATGTAGAATACTACACTCAGGCAGTAAAAATGAAATGCACAGATATAGGATGGGTGACATATGGCTTGATGGCAGTACATGCGAAAAGGGTCTAGGACCACAAGCTGAACATGAGTCAACAGTGTGATGTGGCAGCTAAAAAGGCCAATGTGATTTTGAGCTACATCAATAGAAGTATAGTGTCTAGATCAAGGGAAGTAACAGTGCCACTCTATTCTGCTTTGGTCAGCCCTCACCTGGAATACTGTGTCCAGTTCTGGGCACCACAATTCAAGAAGGATATGGACAAGCTGGAATGTGTCTGGAGGAGGGTGACCAAAATGGTGGGAGGTCTGGATGCCATGCCCTATGAGGAGTGGCTTAGGGAGCTGGGTATGTTTAGCCTGGAGAAGTGAAGGTTAAGAGGTGACATGATGACCATGCTTAAATATTTGAAGGGATGTCATACTGAGGATGGAGCAAGCTTGTTTTCTGCTGCTCCAGAGATTAAAACACAGAGCAATGAACTGAAACTACAGGAAAAGAGGTTCCACCTAAACATTAGGAAGAACTTCCTGACAGTAAGAGCTGTTCAATAGTGGAATGGACTGCCTCATAGTGTGGTGGAGTCTCCTTCTTTGGAGGTTTTTAAACAGAGACACGCCGAACTAGTCTTGAAGAGAAACGACAATGCAGAAAGGATCACAACCCAAAAACATCACCCAAGGAGACCTTCTGCTGTGCTTTCTGCAACCAGACTTGTTTATCTCGGATTGGCCTTTTTAGTCATCAGCGCGCTTGCAGAAAGCGTGGGATGAGTCCTTCTTGAATCTTCGTTTGTGAAGAAAAGCCAGAGAGAGAGGGGGGGGATAGCCATCTGTTGGGAATGCTTCAATTGGGTATTCCTGCATGGCAGAGGGTTAGACTAGATGGTCCTCATGGTCTCTTCCAACTATGATTCTATGATCGTGAGAGGACGGCAGATTCTGGGAAGACTACACATCATTTATACTTTTGGGGTTTCATCCAAACGACAATATTTTGGTAAAGCCATGAAAAGTTAATGGTGGAGGAAATGAAGCAAGTATACTCAGGGACAAGGAGACATGAGAAAGAACATATATACATACATACATAGACAGACAGACAGACACATACACACACAGTCTGTCTATTAAATAACAAGACTGATATAATAACCCATCTTTATTTCTATGTATTACAATTCTAATGCTTATCCCCTTCAATATACTCCCCGTTCACACTTACACACCGATGCAGTCTTGTTTTCTACTGATCAGAGACGTGGAACAGATCAGTTTCTGTCAGCTGTATCAACACATCTGTCGTTTTCTTCTTTGCTGCACCAATTGATTCAAAACATGTTCCTTTAAGCATCGATTTCACTTTAGGGAAAAGAAAAAATTGCATGGTGCCAGATCTGGAGAATATGAAGGATGTTCAAGTGTAGTAATGCATTTATCAGCCAAAAACTGCTTCAGGGAAAGTGCTGTGTGAGCAGGCACATTGTCTCGATGAAGAATGACACCATTTTCCCACAGTTCTGGCCTTTTTTTCTGACTTTCTCTCAGCTTTGTCAAAACTTCCTTATAATAATGCTGGTTCACTGTTCTGCCTTCTGGAACCCATTCTGCCAAAATTATGCCCTTGATGTAAAAAAAACCAAAAAAACTATAAGCATGGCTTTGAATGTGGACTTGCTTTGACGTGCTTTTTTCATTCTTGGTGATGATGGTGTTTTCGAGTGTGTTGACTGTTGTTTTGTCTCAGGATCATACTGGAAGATACAGGTTTCATCACAAGTGATGATTTTTTGAAAAAGGTTTGGGTCTACCTGAAGTTGCTGCATAATGTCAGTGCTAATTTCTTTGCGGCACTCTTTTTACTCTAGTGTGAGAACCCTAGGGACCATCTTGGCACAAATTTTTCTCATGTTGAGATCCTCATGCAAAAATTTCCATGCAGTGTCTTTGTCAATGTTTATGGCTTCAGCTATCATTTGGACACTGTGTCAGCGGTCTCCTCAAACCATCTGGCTGATTTTTTCCCTAATTTCTTTGGTTCTTGGAGTGGAAGGTCATCCAAGGAGTTCATCTTCTTCCACATTCTCATGTCCTTCTCTGAATCTTTTGTGTCACTCACACACACACACGCACAAGACATGCAGTCTTCCCCATATGACTCACTAAGCATTTGAAAAGATTCCCTTGGTATTTTGTTCAATTTTACTAAAAATTTCCAATTGACATGTTGTTCAACTTTTAAACTTAGCATTTTCCCGGCAAACAAGACAATGCAGCTGCTTTAAACGATGACTGGTAATTAACTGAACAGCCGAGAGTACAGTTGCCCCTCCACATTCGCAAACTCGGCATTCGCGGTTTTGATTATTCGCGGTTTTGGGAGGGCCCCCCGCCCCCCCAAAACCGCGACACGGGGTCTCCGGAGGCCCCGTGAAAACCCTGGAAGGGAGCGGGGAGGGCCGGGAAGGCTTCCACGGGGCCTTCGGAGACCCCCCGGAGGCCCCGTGAAGGCCCTGGGAGGGAGGGGGAGGGCCGCAGAGGCCTTCACGGAACCTTGGAAGGGTCTGTGAAGGCCCCACGGAGTGGGGGGGGCCGCGGAGGCTTTCACGGAGCCTTCCAAGGCTGTGTGAAGGCCTGGGGAGGGAGGGGGTGGGCCGCGGGGGCCTTCACGGAGCCTTGGAAGGCTGCGTGAAGGCCCCAGGGAGGGAGGGGGGAGGCCCGGGGAGGGAGGGGGGTGGGCCGCGGAGGCCTCCACGGGGCCTTGGGAGGGTCTCCGGAGGCCCCGTGAAGGCCTTGGGAGGGAGTGGGGAGTCCGGGGAAAGCGACTATGGGGCCTCCGGAGGCCCCATGGTCGCTTTGGCGGGGGAAGGGGGGGCAATCAATATTCGCGGTTGTTTGACATTCGCGGGGGTCCGTGGAACCTAACCCCCGCGAATGTGAAGGGACAAC
Organism: Gambelia wislizenii; assembly: GCA_030847615.1. Lineage (NCBI taxonomy): Eukaryota > Metazoa > Chordata > Lepidosauria > Squamata > Crotaphytidae > Gambelia > Gambelia wislizenii. Next base: position 333,448,794 of record JAUMIR010000001.1, on the reverse strand, counting down.
TGTACTGATATTTGTCATGTAGGTTCAGTCATGTTTAAGGTCACCACTCAAGTGTTCACAATTAGTTCTCCCTGATTTGTCTGAAAGATAGAAACATACTCTCGTTATTTAATAGACAGACCTCATATATTTGAGTTAGTAAGAATGCTTCCTTTATAGCTATCCTGATTGCTGGCAGTCATGCATGGGGACCCCTTTGATTTCTGAGTCCTCCAGAAAATGCTGACTATTCATTTTCAACTCCCTAGAAGACTGAGAGGGATAGAAGCACAGCCCACATTCCCTTTTGCAAAACTCACACAAAGGTACAGCGGTGGAACACATTCCCTCGGAACGTGGTAGGGTCTCCTTCCTTGGAGTCTTTAAACAGAGGCTGGATGGCTACCTGTCAGGGATGCTTTGATCGTGATTTCCTGCATGGCAGGAGGTTGGACTGGATGGCCCTTGTGGTCTCTTCCAACTCTACAATTCTATGATTCTATGTCTGTTCCTGGATGAAGTGAATTCTGCATGCAACCCTGAAACCTCCACACTTTCCAGCAGCTCCAGCTCCAGCCAAGACCATCTTGTTCCTTATCCCTGCCATATATCAGCTGCCTTGTCTCATCTCAGAAAAATCAGCCATGACATACTAGAATTCCTAGAGGGACAAATGAAGCCATCATGCATAAGTAGTTTCAAGAAGAAAAGAGAAGCTGGGGGAAGTAAGAGTTCATTTTCTGTCCTTGTTTTATTGGTAACATTTGTGCCTTAAGAGCAGGAGGACTGAATTCTATTCATGGCTTGCCTTGGAAAGAAAGGTGATGAAGTACAACTCTTCCTGTCCAGCTGGGGTATGGCCAGAAGGCCTCAAACACTGCATGATGTAATAGCCACTGCCCCAACTCATGGCTTGGCCAACCCCCACCCACATCCTCCACCTCACAAGGAACACAAGCAGAGCACCACATTCAGATGCTGGCTCTAGTGACTCACATCTTATTTCAAGAATGGATCCCATAGAAAGGAACCCAGGTTTGGCAGCAGTGCACCCCAGGACCACAGCCAAGAAGGGCCCTGCTCCTGTCGCTTGGGTTTCTTCTTAAGCTGTGGTCTGGCCTCTATTTAAGGGGCTTCTGTGCCCAGTCTGGTTTGAGCAACACACAGACCAGCTGACTCACAAGCCAGGGTAAATGGCTTGTGGTTGCTGCACCAGGCCAACTCCCTCCTCACCTGATTATGCCTAAATCAATAAATAAATACAGCAGCTCACCCTCTGACAGACGCCTCAATGGCAAACAGATGGGGCAGGAGAGGCAAAAACGCATGCCAAGTGCAAGCATGAATACTTACAAAGCCCGCTACTTAACTCTAACTTGGGTAAACCTGGACTGAGTCACTAGTATAGGTAATAATTGCCCCTGTGCAATAGAGTGCATTCACAAGAGTCGTTCCTCAGTTTTATGTTCATGAGCTCACCTGCACCTTTCTTTGTCTTTTTAAACAAACAAACAAAGGTTCTCTTTCCAGATTCTGTATCTGGGACCAGCTGTGGGATCTTTCATTTGTGGAGAGGTTAGAAGCAGGACAGTTTGTGCTTAAGATTTTAAAAATTCACATGAAAACCTGGATTATGCAGTTTATGTTGATGGTGCAAATTAAACACTTGCTATTCTTCAAGGGTATGCAATTGACATCACACCCCATTCCAAGCACTGCCTACACACATTCAAGTTGGACTGTAGCTCAATGGTATAGCGCATGCTTGCCATTCAGAAAGTTCTACGTGCAATCTCCAGCATTGCCAGGTAGGGCAAGGGAAGACTCCTCCCTGAAATCCTGAAGAGCTGCTGACACTCAAGGTAAATAATACTGACTAAGATGAATCAGTGGCCTGACTTAGATTTCAAAACACAGTGAGCTGCCTTATCTGTTTTAAAGCAATGGTGGTGGGGTGGAGGAGATGCTAAATTGATGAAGTTTACATCCAATAGCAGGACAAGGCCAGAATCCAACAGGGGATATCCACTGATGGAACCACTTCCATCAGTGACATCAAAAGGGGGCATGATCTTTCCTCAACACTGTAGCCCCCTCTGTGTTCCAAAAACCTCCTCTAGTGGGTTAGCTTTCAGTCGGCACTGTGAGCTATAGGGGGAGGGGAAGAGGAAAATCTCTGATGTACTGGGACTGTAGCATGAGCATGATGTTAGTTTTAAGCCTTTCTGCTTGTTAGACTCATGGAATATGCATAGATTTGAGTACTATAACAGCCAACTCAAATGTGCAAAAACATCATGTAGTGTTACTCTTGCTGGATCATACTATTTCAGATTGCTGGGGAGGGTGTTGCATATTTAAATGCCCCCCCATGCTAAAACTCCTTAAGTCTGACATTAGTTTTTCTTTAATGTGCAAAGTGATTTGTCATGTGGGTGAAAATTCAAATACTGTATTTAATCTTCTGAATGCAGCCTGAAGTGGTACAGTCCAGGAAGAACAGTACAACATGCTGGTTTTGCATGTTTAAATTGGCTGTAATGCATGAATAATGAGAAAGAAGAAACTCTGGAAAGAAGGCTGGTCTGCTTTTCCAACCTCTGCCACAATCTGTAATGATGGCATCTAGATTCACCAATCAAGGTGTAATCAGACTACACATGACTGTGTTGAGTACCCAGCTTGTGGGGGGCAATTAGCTAACACACATTGGAAACTGTTTAATGCAGTGTAGATGTGTAAATAGCTATTGCTTAAAACAATTTGTAAGCCATTCTGATAGCCTTGCGGCTGAAGAGTGGGGTATAAATAACTAAATAAAAATTTAAAAAATGACTGGCCAGGAAGACTGGAGCTTGAGACAACACTGTCACAGTAAGGACTCTGTTTACATCTTAACATTTTAAAAAGGGACATGAAATCAACAGGTTCACTTACTCACATGATCAGTTAGTTTAAGATGGCTTGACAAAGACACTAGCTAGTAACATGTGAGAGTTTCCTTTTGCCACCTAAACGGGGCTCGTTCCCTTGAAATGATTCTGGGAGATCACCAGCTATATGCCACTACAGGTATGACCAAGATGGATAACAAATTGTCTCTTGCAAACAGGACAGAGCTAGACACACTCTGATAATCCAAGTCACACCAGAAGTCATGGATCCTGGCTGCTTAAGAAATAAGGAGGTGAACTTTACTGAAAGCTTTTATGGATAGCAACTACCCTTCACACTTATTACAGTTTGCAGAATTAGATTTCTGCCTTCCTGTAAGGAATGCACAGTGTAATACATTCCTGTACCCCTCATTTTTATTTTTGCAACAATCTTGCGGGGTGAGTTAGGTTGAGAAACACTCGTCAGCACCCCGAGCCACACAACTGAACTTCATGGAGAAACACAAATTTGAATTTGTGTCTTCCTCGTCCAATCCCAGCACTTTGGCCACTGCAAAAAGCTTGAAAAGGTTTTCTCAAGACTTTTCATGATTTCTAAGGAATGCAACAAGGAGAGTTTCCTAGTGCTGGTAGCTAATAATCCTTTTTTTTCCCCTTAAGGAGGGAGGGAGAAAATAAAGATTGAAAAATCTAACTCCTCCCCCATTCACTCAGTCTCAGCCAAGTGATACAAGAGATGGCCAAGAGAAATTCTACAGGTCTTTTGCCTGCCAACTGCTGCAGATGGTGCCCCTCAACTCTGGAAATTGCCATGTTTTCCCAGAAAACCCCGCTCCCGTGCTTCTCCAAGCTGCAAACCACAGCCACCTTTCGCTAACGAAAAACATTCCTCTGAAGGAAGGAGGTGACAGGAACAGTAGCTTCCTCTCCCTCCCTCTGAAAATGGAGCTGGCAGTGGATCGAGGGCGACTGCCACAACTAACCGTCTGCAATGCATGAAGAGGATCACCGCTGCCTGCCAAACAATAGTCGCTTCTCTCAAGGAGAGTATTTTTAGCACCAATAAAAATGAGAGACTGGTGAGCTGGGCAAAGAGCGGGCAGGTGTTAGGTGAGACAAGGCTGAGCACCTCAGGACTAGGCAAATTCAGGGACAGAGTGCTTTTTCCAGCCCCAGCCAGAACTTTCTGCTCTGCCAGCATGAGCAGAGGCATCTCAACTCTGCTGTTGTGAGCCTATACTCCAACCCAGAGAAGTATAGGCAACTGGCAGAGCAATCCTATGCTAGAGTGGTCCACCTATGATGAAAAAGTGTCACACCTACCTGCTTCACTCCAAACCAAACAACATAGCACAATGTCATACATACACCATGTACTATTCATCACAGGCTTTATATTCGGTTAACTATCATGAATTCTCTCCAACAATCCCAGTAATTGTAATTTGGGTAGAGTAGTAAGAATACTCCATTAGAGACCCTGAGGCTCCCTCACAAAATTATAGGAAAGATGCAATTTATACTTTCCCTAAGGATGATCAGTTTGAGATGCTGACAACTGCAGTCTGGTGTAGATACACCTGAAGTAAACCCCATTAGGGGAATTACTTCTGCCCTTTATTTCTAGGCCTCACATCACACACAGCCAGTCAAAGCAGCACCATTTGATTATAGGCCATCCCAATCCTTGCTCCACAATTCCCAGATACTATCCAAGACACCCAGGCATACCCATAGACATCTCATCTTGATCCTCAAATCATCTGGAGGGAACCCCCTCCTCTCAGACAGCCATCCCAGCTAAGCTAACAGCAGTATTGACCCAGCACTTACTGACGTCAGTGGGTGGGTGCTCTCTTGCAGATGTCCACACTCCCCGCTCTATCGCTCACTCAGCCTGCGCAGTTACTGCAGTGACGGACACACTGGGGAGCCGCCTGTTTGTTTATCTTCCTTTTCAGCATTGCTTATTTTGATGGCACATCCTTCTGGTCCAGCCCAAGTTGACCCATGAACCCTCAGCGTCCTGTTTGCTGAAGCTAACTGCGCAGAGATGGACAGAGATGTAGCACAGAAGTCAGGACCACAGTGTATAAAAATATTCTGGGGAAATTTCTTGGAAGATAGGCTATATTTGAATCAGTTACATCTAGATGACTTACAAATGAGTGGCTAACACAAATTTGTCTTCAGGCCACAGTACAGGCGTGCCCTCTAGCTCAAGCAGCTATTGACACAACAGTCCTTCATAGTCCAGGTTTATGATCACTGATAAGCAGGCTGCAGCACAGAATACCCAGGGAATAGCTCCTGCAGTGTAAAATATAGAAGGGAACAAAGACTGGCACCCACCCTTACCTGGTATAGATCCCAAAAAACTATTTGAAGCCTTCAGACAACACAATGCACTGATTAGCAGGTATCTGCCGTTTAACCTGAGTCTTGCATAGCTTTCCTCCATCAAGACTTTCTTCCACTGTCCTGCTATTAGGGATGTAAAATATCTATATCATGGAAGTCATGGGGGGGGGGAGCAGGGGAGACCAGTAAATTTCAGTGGGGGAAATGAAATATGAAAATATTAGCTCTTTTAACAGATTTAAAGTCACTTTGTTACTTTAGGAACATAGAATGTATAACATCGTTATCATGTCTGATATATTAAAAGTACAATTTATTCAGAATATAATTACAAATTTGTACCTAGCGGGATTTTTAAAATAATGTTTAAATGTTACAAATGGAACTGCAACATCCTGAACTATAGGGAACCTGAACTATAGGGAACAGCTTGAACTATAGGGAAACTCTTTGCTTTGCCAGTTTGAGAGAGAAACAAAAAACAAACACCTCAATAAAAAGAGAAGAAACCATTGATATTAGTAAAACAGAAAAAAAAAATTGCCTCTGCTAGTTCTCCATAGTGTGAAGCTGACATAACACACTAATTCCCATAAAAAGAACTGAGAAAACCAAGGCCAGGAGTTGTAGTGATCTGGTACTGTACATAGTCTTACAGAGAAGCCTTTCCTTTACATAGTTTTAAAAATTGATTTTTGGGCAGTGAGTATTTGAACACCTTATCTAAACATATTATTCATCACTCTAAAAGAAAATATTCTATGATCCAATTCTCCAAATTTCCAACAGTTCCCCCCCACTTCCTTTCTGCTTTCCCCCCAGGCTTTGAAATCTCTACCTGTTTCTGATGTAAGTCTAAACAGGTATCACCAAAACTAAACCTCAATACTCTCCTCGTTCTCTTTTGGACTTTTTGGCGTCCAAGAACAGCTGCTCCCTCTTTCTTTATGTAACCTTTCACATGCATGAAAGCTCATTCATACTCACACACCATTTTGAAGGGCAATTGTACCTCCAGCTTCTGAGATTGGTTCTAAACTTTCTTTCTATTCTCAACACCCTTCAATTTATCTTTGATTTATCATACCCCAGGCCATCACAAGCTCATCACTGCCTAGCAATCTAGCAGTGAGCCACTGATTCTCAATTCTTTCCATCAGTTGTGCAAGTCCCCATAGCCACTTTTGGAAATGTCAGGGGCATTGTGTCAAAAACTTAGCTCAAGTTGAGAGTTTAAACAGGTCTGCAACCTTAACCTCACTATACTTCTACATAGGAAGCTGCCTGATACTAAGACAGATTGTCCATCTAGCTCAGTAGAACACTGACTGGTAACAACTTTCCAGAATTTTGGGTAAGAACCATTACCTGGAGATAAAGGGGATTAGACCTAGGACCTTCTTGCTTGTAAAGCATGTGCTGTGTTACTGAGCTACAGCTACAGGAAGCAGGTTACCCAGCTGCCATCAGCCAAATCATTTGTTCATAGGGACATCCAAATAACTTACCTACCAATTACACTCTACATAATGCTGTCCATTTTGTGATCCATGCAGCCCACTATGTGGGCAGCAAAACCATGAGATACAAATCCTTGGTCAGATCATACCATACATGTTTGGTAGTCTATGCGCAACCTGGTGGGTCACACACTGCTGTACAGATCTTGCCTGGATACAGCACTGAGCAATTTTACGCAAGTTCGCTGAAAACAATTCTAAAATTCCTAACAAAAATGTGAGAGGGCTACTAGAGCTTGAACATAGCCTAAAAGCAGCAGCACTTAAGAACCAGAAACTTCAACACCACTAATGTCCAAAATATTAATATGCTGGCTTTCACCTGGACCTCATGTCTTGGTTATTTTAACAGACAGAAGAGGCAGGAAATCAAGCAATATGGAGATAAGAAGGGTGGGTGGGGGCATAGTTACTACCAGGAAGAAAAATGCCAAATGACACAACAGCAGGAAGATAAGACCTGCCAAAGAGTATGCTCCATAAAAACAATAAGGAGTGTCCTGGGTTCCTGCTCTGGCTGCTGGGCAGTTTTAACATCTACTTTAACAAGAACAGAAAAGTTGATAAGGGCATGGAAGATTCTATAACACCCAGGGAACCCAGAAGCTTAAATGCTAGCACTGGGAGGAAAGAGGGGAAACACTTTACAAATACCTATTATCCTGACACTATCACTCAGGGCAAAGCTCTAACATGTATCAGTTTGGCACCAATTGCCATGACTTACCCCAAAGAATCTCAGGAATTGCAATTTGCTGCTAGTGCTAAGAATTCTTAGAGATCCTATTTCTCCTTCATATAGCTACAGTCCCTATGATTCCCTGGGGACAGAGAATATCTAGCAATTTTTTCATATCTTTGGGAGAAATATGTCCTAAATAAATTCTCACTTAGATTGCATGCTAATCCAAAATCCATGACACATAATCATACATGATGTTAACTGGAGCTTAACCCAGCACAACAATGGTTCATTGACTCTGTGCCATCATAGGATGACTCTAGACTAGCATAGAAAAACAACATTACTCAATCTTATGTTAAAGCAACTACACTTGTCAAACATAAACAAAGCCCCTCATAGTGCAACCACACCAATATTCACCCACATATAGCCACAGCTCATAGCAGTTATTGGTATAACTGTGCAGGACAAAAGAGAACCAACCTAAGGTGATGGCAGGTGTGACAAAGGGAAGACTGGAACAAACAAACAAACAAAACTAGAGAACCATGGTGTTAATTTACAGTCCATTACTGCATGCTACCAATGAGAGTCCACAACAGCACATGAAACTAACTTGCCAGATTAATTGAGAGAGGCCTTATCCTAATAAATAAAGACTGAAAGAAAGCAGAAACATTCTCTTACCTGAGGCTGAAATGTCTGCAGGAAAGATTCTTCCTTGAATGGTTCTGTCTTGAGACGCTCTGCAAGAGAAGCATGAAAAAGAGTGGAGTGAGGGGGGATTCAATCCAGCAAGGTATACAAGCCTTTGTGCCCCACCACACAGTCCCAACCACACTATAAGACTTCTCTGTGGCAAGATTACTCAGGAACTCCCATCATAACACAAAAAAGATTCGCCAACATTCTCACCCACATCAACCCCATGGGGAGTTAAATCAGTCCCAGTAATGGGCAAGGAGTGCCTCTCTTGAGGTACACTTTGATATAGCTGTATCTGTTAGTGAGAACACCAACTTCTCGGATGCAGCACATATGATATCCAAATAGTGCTGAACTAAAATGTCTGGTTAGGGAAGAAGGAAAAGGAGGAACCACGTAGGCCTCCATTGATATTAGACTGTAGCTCCACTCAACCTTAGCTAGCACAGCCAATAGCAAGAGGTGCTGGGAGTTACAGTCCAGCCACTTCTGGAAGGCCCCACATGTAATGGGGGACAGTCTATATCACAAGGTTGGTGTGAGGACATATGAAAAAAGAATGTACTGAAGAATCATGTCATGTAATTAACAACTAAATATCTAAGAACAGAGCATTTTATCCTGGGTGATGAGAACTGGCACTGAAAGTCAGCACTCTCTAGAGAAACTGAGGCCAACTTTTAAATGTATAGAGCCTCTCTTCCACTCTGAGGAAGCAGAACTCCCTTTGGGGCAGTCAGGACCAATTTTCTGTCTCAGTGGCTTCCCTGCCCCAGATAGCTTGTCATTTTAGACTAATGGAAAATTAAGGGATGACAAGTTCCATATACAGTGGGCCCTTGGTATCCGCTGGGGTTTGCTTCCAGGATCCCCCGTGGATACCAAAATCCGTGGATGCTCAAGTCCCATTATATACAACGGTGTAGTAAAATGGTGTCCCTTATATAAAACAGCAAAATCAAGGTTTGCTTCTTGGAATTTTTTAAAATATTTTCGAAATGTGGTTGGTTGAATCCATGGATGACAAATCTGTGGATATGGAGGGCAAACTGTATACAAGTTCAGTCAATGCAATGCATTCATATGGAAAGCCACACTTTCAGCAAACTAAGTCCATGCGTGAATGCATATGTGTGGATCAATAAGGTCAGGCCTCTGACTTAGAGGGAAGGCCCCTAAACAATCATTTTAAAAGGAATGTGGGCTATCAGGCCAGCTCTACAAAATGAGTTTCAAGCAGAAAGTCTGGGTAGGAAACCTGGCCAGGAAGGTGTAATCCTGGTAACGTATGAGCTGCAATCACCTTATTTAGGCCCAAGGTTTCCAAAGTGACTTGCTGTTTCCTCTCTGGAAAAACTGGATGGCCTCAAGTAGAAGCTGTGAAAGACAGCAAAAGCCCCTCTCACAGGTGGCAGCTCTCTCTAGGCTGAACAATCACTGAAAACAATGGCTAACAACTGCTTAGAGGGACTTGGCAGGGACTATGCTTTACCAAGTGAAAAATCCTGGGACACTTCTCAGCCATTATAAACAGTAGTGGGGGGGAAGGAGGCACTCAGGGCCAAGGGAGAAATAGATTGTGTGGTTGTGTAGGTGAAAGTGTGAAACTGCTGCACTATATTTCCAATAATTAAACTATGATCCACAACTTGGAAATGTTATTATTACTTTGAGTTTGTGGATTATAGCTCTGGACTACTTCTAAAACTAGAGTTCCACAGGTTGGTGGATTGTTAGTTTCAGTAGAAAAAAGTAACTTTCCCAAGTTCTGCCTGATCGAAACACGACCACCAATTCATCCTAATTAGCCAGGATCCTTCTGTTTTCTGATTGTAACAATTAGGAATGACATTTACCTCCGCAGGTAGACCTATGAGCTTGGCTGCAATTTTGCTGTGTGGCAGAGAGAAGGCGAGAGGACCCCCAATTGCTTGCTGAACTTCCCCACAAAAGAAAGAGCGGCCTGCCTCCATTCAAGCTCCATTTGAAGCTGGCATTGGCCCAGCATCATTGGTTGCAGTCAAACACTCAAAGGAAAGGAGAGAACCCTTTGGCTAGTCCCCAAGTACTTCAGCTACTGGTCAGTGTCCAGCACTTTCCACTCTAGAAGCAATTGACCCCAAGATGTCTGGTTAACTAGTCTGAAGCAACTGTGTAAAAAAACCAGATTAGACTGGCTAGGAGCCAGTTACACACTCAGAGCCAGGCTTCAGGAAGGAAAAAAAGGAAGCTTGTGTCCCGAAGTACCTCACCTCGGCTGAGAGCAGCCCCGCTTTCCCGGTAATCTTCAATCTCTGCATCCTTCTGGCACAGCAATGATGCCAACTCCCGCACCTGACACTGTAACACCAAGCTCATTGCCATCAGGGGCCGCACAAGGTGACGAAACATCTGTCATAAGGTACAGAAGGAAAGGCAAGAATCAACTAGCAGTAATAGCAGCAGGCCTGGCACTAGTTTTTAAAACCAACTCGTGCATATCAGAAGTGCCAGAGAAGTCACATACTGCCTTCACTCCAGCATTTTCCAACAGACAGTGCTGTAAAACCTGGCAAAGGCCTAAAGTAGGCAGTAAGAAGCATCTCTCTCATGTGCCGTATTCCCAATTGGGAGGCTGCCTGGAGCAAGGCTAGTCTCCACTCAGAGCACTCTAGGAACTTCCTATTTTTCTGTTGTCTACCAGCAGAGGGCTCTACAACACAACTGTCAACATGGCCTTGTTTTAAAAAGGGCTAGTAATGGGTCGCAGGTTGCCCCTACAATAAAGAAAGGTACAATGTGATCTAGTCTTTCCTGTCCTAGCACCTCTAATAAGTTGCACGGGACATCATAATATAGGGGAGCCAGAGTGTCTACACTGCAGTTTAAGGGAGTAAAAGGCTAAAATCAAAAGTAAAACAAAACTTTCCTGTCTAAACCTGACTACATGAGGATTCTGTCTTCTCTATGCACTCTCGAGCTTCACATACAGATCATGAACTAAGAGTGTTGTAAAATGATTCTGCTAATTGAGGAATTCTAGTTACCCTTGTCTCAATTTCAAAAGGAGAAAGGAAGCCACCTTCTTCGGAAAGCAAAACAAACTCAGCCATTGATCAAACAAAATACTGGCCATACACAGTGCCATGCAAACATTCTGATTCAGCATTCCCCAGTACAGCACCTTCCACATGTGTTTAGCCTATACCTGTCATTATATCCAAAAGGCATGTTGTCTGTGGATGCTAGAATTAGTACTCCGACTAAAGATGTGAAGTATCAGGAAACATTCAGGACATTTTTTTCCTGAAGCAATTTTTACCCCCAGAAAAAATAGAAAAATGCATTATGGAATATTTTTTAAATGACAAATAAAATATCCCTATATTTATTCCCTTCACATTACTTCTAAAAGCTATGTAGCAGGTCAACTTTTAGGTAAAACTATGTACAGTATCGCACCTCATTGCAATTCCTGCTCTTGGTTTCCTGTTCTTAGTTCTTTTTATGGGAATTAATGCTTTATTTTTATGTCTGCTTGGCACTACAGAGAATTAAAGGACAGAAAATAATTTTCTGTGCTTTATTAATATTGATGGTCTCTTCTGTTTTTATTGCATGTGTTTTTTCCTCCTGCTCTTCAAACTGATAAAACTAAAGACATTTCTTATAGTTCAAATGTACTTTACAGTTTGAGGACCTTGAGGCCATTATATTGAGAACGCAGCTGCGCTGGGCAGGGCACGTTTCTAGGATGGAGGACCATCGCCTCCCAAAAATACTACTCTACGGTTAACTCACCACAGGTCAGCGTAAGAGGGGCACTCCAAAAAAGCGATACAAGGACTCCCTGAAACAACATCTCAGGCTCGGCCAAATTGATCACCAACAGTGGTCCGCCCTGGCCTCACATCGGAAGGCATGGAGACGCACTATCCACAATGCTGCAGCCTTATTTGAGAACTCATGCCGAACAAGTCTTGAAGAGAAACGACAACGCAGAAAGAATCACAACCCAAAAACATCACCCAAGGAGACCTTCTGCTGTGCTTTTTGCAACCAGACTTGTTTATCTCAGATTGGCCTTTTTAGTCACCAGTGCTCTTGCAGAAAGCGTGGGATGAGTCCTTCCTGAATCTTCGTTTGCGAAGAAAAGCCAGAGAGAGAGAGACATACATTTTAACAAAAAAAAATTAAGAAAGCAAATTCAATTTGTAAATATCCTTAATAAACTTTACTTTTAGCATATCAAACATGACAACTTTATGCTCAACCAAGTTATACTTAATGTATTTTATGTTTTTAATGTAACAAAGTGACTTTCAATCTGTAAAGTGTACTAATATTTCATTTTTTTTAATTTTTCAAAAAATGTCTAGTTCTTTTGCAGAAAAACAATGTTCTCTCCATGGCTTCAACATTTCTGAAAATTTTATATCTTACTCCAAAACATCTTCATTGTGCCAGGTTGAGCAGGCTGTCCTAGGTACTATAGAATCATAGAAACATAGAGTTGGAAGAGACCTAAAGGGCCATCCAGTCTAACCCCCTGCCATGCAGGAATACACAATCAAATCATTCCCAACAGATGGCCATCCAGCCTCTATTTAAAAACCTCCAAAGAAGGAGATTCCACCACACTCCGAAGCAGTGTATTCCACTTCCAAACAGCTCTTACTGTCAGGAAGTTCTTCCTAATGTTTAGGTGGAATCTCTTTTCCTGTAGTTTGAACCCATTGCTCCATGTCCTAGTCTCTGGAGCAGCAGAAAACAAGCTTGCCCCATCCTCAGTATGACATCCCTTCAAATATTTAAACATGGCTATCATGTCACCTCTCAACCTTCTCTTCTCCAGACTAAACATGCCCAGCTCCCTAAGGCGTTCCTCAATAGGGCATAACTTCCAGACCTCCCACCATCCTGGTCGCCCTCCTCTGGACATGTTCCAGCTTCTCAGTATCGTTCCTGAATTGTGTATTCCAGGTGAGGTCTGACCAAAGCAGAATACAGTGGCACTATTACTTCCCTTGACCTAGATACTATACTCCTATTAATGCAGCCTAGGATCGCATTGGCTTTTTTAGCTGCCACATCACACTGCTGACTCATGTTCAGCTTGTGGTCCACTACGACTAGTAGATCCTTTTCACATGTACTGTCGTCAAGCCAGGTGTCACCCATCCTATATCTGTGCATTTCATTTTTAGTGCCCAAGTGTAGTATCCTACATTTCTCCCTGTTGAAATTCATTTTGTTAATATTGGCCCAGCTCTCTAATCTGTTCAGGTCATTTTGGATTCTGATCCGGTCCTCTGTGGTATTAGCTACCCCTCCTAATTAGGTGTCATCTGCAGACTTGATAACCATATCCCCTATTCCCTCATCCAAGTCATTGATAAAGATGTTGAATAGCACTGGGCCCAGGACAGATGCCTGTGGCACCCCACTAGTCACTTCTGTCCAGGATGAAGGGGAGCCATTGGTGACTACCCTTGGGGTTTGGTAAGTCAACCAATTACAAATCCACCTAACAGTTGCATTGTCTAGCCTACATGTTACTAACTTTTTTGCAATAATATCATGGGGGACCTTGTCAAAAGCCTTACTGAAATCAAGATACACTACATCCACTGCATTCCCTTCATCTATCAAGTTTGTAACTCTACCAAAAAAAGAGATGAGATTAGTCTGGCAAGACTTGTTTTTGAGAAATCCATGGTGACTTTTTGTGATCACAGCATTCCTTTCTAAGTGGTTACAGACTGTCTATATAATGATACGCTCTAGAATCTTTCCTAGTATTGATGTCAGGCTGACTAGGCGGTAATTATTTGGGTCTTCTTTTTTCCCTTTTGAAATATGGGGAAAACATTTGCCCTCCTCCAGTCTGCTGGGACCTCTTCTGTTTTCCAGGAATTCTTATCTTGTTGAGAAAGTGTTTGACTCAGATACAGAAGAGTCACAATGTCACTGGCTTGCCTTAGGCAAGTTATTCAGTGTTTTTTCAGTGTTTTTAGTGTCAAACTGCTGTGGAAGAGGCAGACTTGAGGGGTGACAGCACACAGGAGAAAAGGGTTAACCTTTTCTTCCTCATCTACCACACCCTTAGAAAATTATTCCCACCCTACAGGGTAATTAGACTTAGGGAAGAATATTCCATTTGTTCATATAGAGCTTTTTGGTTTTTATTTTGGTGAGTCTAATGCCTATACAGGATGGTGAGGGCTAGAAGGGGAGGCCATAGACCAAATCAAAAAGTGCCATAGGTTGGATCAGCTCTGCAAGCTAGCAAGGCCCTACTCCTGCTACAAGATAGCCAAAAATCATTACATGAAGTAAATCATAGCTCTACACAGCCAAATTTACAAGCTTCACTCAAGTCCATATTTCCAATATACAGCTGACTTCTTGGCATCTGCATCCACATGTTAGTCAGCCGGCAAGGAGAGGAAAAGTGCATGTGATGAAAGAAAGGCACCCCAGAAATCCCACACACGCCGTCAATGTTTCAAGTTACAGTCAACTGTCACTTCAGCACAAGTTTTTTGGTAAAATATGAACCCATGCAACAAATCAGCTACCTAACAAGGGATTCTGGTTCACATCTGGCCATAAAAACATACCCAAATTGCTGAAACATGGGTGAATAACTTAGTCTAAGCAAAAGAAACAAGAAAAAAAAAAGACAGAAACTCAGCTATGAGTTTCCCACCTGCATTAATCTATAGAGACAAGCTTTGAGTCGACACACATTTTCTAGGACTGCCCTCTTTCCTATGATGTTTCTGATACAGACAGCTGGGCTTGATGGGCCTTTAGTTAGAGCCTGTCAGGCAATGATCACATTCATTGGATCCCATGCCAGGAGAAAGGCAGGGTATGAATTGAATAAATAAATAAATGCATTCCTTACAAGACAAAACCAAAACTATCCTAAGAGCTCTTGAAGCAGAACTTGCTTACTGTATGTGAGGACCGGTTTATCACCTCAGGAGAAGAGACATATACTGTATACATAAGTTATCCTAAAGTTTAGGATCCATAGAGTAACAGACAAGGAAGAAAACAGATGTACGGTATAAGGGACCTCATTCAATCCAGCCAAGCAGCTTTGTCCAATCCAAGACATAACCCAGATAGGTGAAACTCTTGCTATTTCCCAGCATATCACTGACAAGTGGCCACACTTAGCTTAATAACTTGGTTCATCAGAGTAGGTAAAAGACCAGAAAAAAATTGACAGACAACAGGTAATGCAAAATAATGCCTAACCCAATGGAGTATCCAGTTACATTCTCCTGCTGATGGAATTGGTTCTATCAGCAGAATCCAGAGAGAAGGCAATTCCAGCCCCATTCCCTTCAATACTCTCAAGATAACAGGAGATTATGGAACCATCAAGAGCAGATTTTTAGGGATGAGGGGAAAAGTCCTACTGCACAAGTCAACTTCTCATACAATGTTGACTTCTTCTCAAAGTCTAAATTCTAGAATTATTAACTCTCAAGTGCCAATGTTCTGTAAAGTGACACCAGCCTAAAGTGCTATCTTATCTCAGAAAGATTTTCAAATTTTCTATAGGTGCCACATATCTCACTTTTGGTTGCCAGGGGAGCATTTTTCATGTTTTTTCAAGATTCATGTAATAAAGAGAACTCAAGTGAGAGAGCTCAACCTGTTTATGAGTCAACGAACACCCTTACCTGAGTATGCAGCACCCTCTGCTGTATACATGGCAAAACTGTAACCAGTCAGTAAAACTACAAGACTGTGGAGTATTTATCTACCTATTTGAGCCAAGTGGGTCCTAAAACATCACAAAGCCAAATGCAATTAGGCAAGCAGACAGGCAAATCTCACATAGAGTGGAGAAGGGAAAATCGAGGGAAAGAAATTCCACCTAGAAACATTTAAACATTGTCAACAGAATGCAATTTCTAAGTTTTAACACAGCCTTATGGTAGCAATTTTTTATTAATTAATAGAATTAATGCTATTCACTATATATGTATTACCAGACTGAAATTTTAATTTTTTACCATACATATGCATAATTCACCTTAGGCCAGGCCAAATTTTTTGTACTGGCTTGTCAACTGACAATCGGTTCCCTTGTTGTTGTTTTTTCAGGCTGTGAGGCCGTGTTCTGGAATAGTTTCTTTCTGACATTTCGCCTGCATTTGTGGCTGGCATTCTCAGAGAATGGTTGGGTAGAAGTGTATGTGGAGTTTATATGCTGTGAACCCCTATTGGGGAGCATATGTAAATTTGTGTAATTGAATGGTTAGTTTCTGGGTATAGAAATGCAAGGTTCGTTAGTGTCTGTTTGGCTAATGGTTGGTTAATGGGCCATTATCTGCTGGTAATCCCTCTGACCCTGGGTGGAATTCTTTTGTAAGTGTTAAGTTTTTATTCTATGGTATTTCAAAACTAGGAGCCAAATTTTGCTTACTTTTAAGGTTTCTTCTTTCCTGTTGGTTGTCTAGGTGTTTGTGGATTTCAATAGCTTCTCTGTGCATTCTGACATGATAGTTGTTGGCCTGGTCTAGAATTTCTGTGTTTTCAAATAGCATTTTGTGTCCAGGTTGGTTTATAACATGTTCTGCTACTGCTGATTTTTCTGGCTGGCCCAGTCTACAGTGTCTCTCATGTTCCTTGATTCGTGTTTGCACACTGCGTTTAGTGGTCCCTATGTAAACTTGTCCACAGCTGCATGGTATGCGGTAAACTCCTGCAGCTGTGAGAAGGTGTCTTTTGTCCTTCGCTGAGCATAGCATTTATTGGATTTTTCTGGTTGGTCTATAGATTGTTTAGAGGTTGTGTTTCCACATCAGTTTCCCTATTCTGTCTGTGACTCCTTTGCTATATGGGAAAAAATACCTTCCCTTTGGGTGGCTGTTTTCTTCTTCATTCCTGTGTTTTTTTTTCTGGGTCTGGCTGCTCTTGTGATGTCTGGTCTGGAGTAACCATTAGCCTGTAGGGACCAGTTTAGGTGCCTCAGTTCGTCCTCCGGGTAGTGGGGTTCGCAGATCCTTTTTGCATGGTCTACCAATATTTTTATTGTGCTTCTTTTTTGTCCTAGGTGATGATTGGAGTTTTTGGGTAGATACCTGTCCATGTGTGTGGATTTTCTGTATACCTTGTGGCCTAACCATTCATTTGGTTTGCGGATGACTAGGACATCCAAGAATAGCAATGTTCCTTCCTTCTCTTTTTCCATCGTGAATTGGATATTTGGGTGGATGCTGTTCAGGTGGTTCAAGAATGAGACCAAATCTTCTTCTCCATGGTTCCAAATGGTGAAAGTGTCATCCACGTATCAGAACCATGTTGTAGGATTTTTTTGGTGGTTTCCAGGGCTTGCTTTTCAAAATGTTCCATGTAAAAGTTTGCTATCACTGGGCTCAGGGGGCTGCCCATGGCTACCTCATCTATCTGTTCGTAGAATTCGTTATCCCACTGGAAGTAGCTTGTGGTGAGGCAGTGTTTGAACAAGGCTGTGATGTCCTCAAGAAATATTTGTTGTATGAGTGCCATGGTGTCCATTATGGGGACTCTGGTGAACAAGGAGACAACATCAAAACTGATCAGTTTGTCTCCAGGTTTCAGTTCAATGTTGTTGATTTTTTCTATGAAGTGAGCTGAGTCTTTGATGTAGTGAGGGGTTTGTCCTATGTGGGTTTGTAATTGTATGGCCAGAAACTTGGCCAAGTCATATGTGGGGGATCCAATGGCACTCACTATGGGTCGGAGTGGAATGGAATCCTTAATCTTGGGAAGTCTATATAGTCTTGGTGGGAGAGCCTCTGATCTGCATAGATTCTGGTGTATGATTGGCTGAATTGATGAGTTCTTGATCAAGGCATTTGTTTTTCTGGTAATTTTGTTGGTCAGGTCTTGCTTGAGTTTTCTGTATGTTGCAGGGTCCAAGAGCTCCCTTATTTTTTGTCTGTATTTTTATGTTTCCATGATTACTGTGACATTGCCTTTGTCTGCTGGGGGAATAATGATTTCTGGGTCTGCACTGAGATCCTTGATGGCTTTTGATGGTTCCCTTGGTGTTAGAGACTTTAAGGTTACATTTGTTTTAAGTTACCTTGGGAGAACTTTATCCCAAAAGGTGACCTGGGAATATTTAAAATATATATCGTACATCCACTTTAGCCTCTCATTGTGCTAAGAACTATGTTCTACTTTGAGTATATGCCTTTGGCAGCTTGTATCAACACAAGTACATAGCTCTACTCATAGCTTCACACAAGATCAAGCAGACCTTAAACTAACATGCAGGCCTGCATGGCAGGGGGTTGGATAAGATGGCCCTTGTGGTCTCTTCCAGCTCTATGATTCAAGGCCTGAAACAATGGCTATGAAGAGAAAGGAACATTCTCTATTCCAGATGTTTCAGTTGACTAAATGTGTTCCTAGTCTGCGCTTTAAACACATCCAGTTCCAGGTAGATCCTACCAAGCTTCCTATCTCCTGTCAGCCAAAACCCACTATCCCTTACCTGCAGGATCCAGAAACCAAGCTGCAACTTGGGTGGGGAACCACTGAACTTTGAGATGTTTGGGGCTAGAGCTCTCACAGTCCCTTATCATTGTTCATGCTGGCTGAGGTGTTTGGGAGTTGAAAACCTCTGGAGGGCTAACTCTGGTGGCACAGTGGTTAAATGCCAGTACTGCAAGTCACCACATTGCAAGTTCGATTCCAGAGGGCTCCAAGATTCACTCAGCCTTCCATCCTTTTTTAGGTCGGTAAAATGAGTACCCAGCTTGTGGGGGCAATTAGCTAACACACATTGGAAACTGCTTAATGAAGTGTAAATGTGTAAATTGCTATTGCTTAAAACAATTTGTAAGCCGCTCTGATAGCCTTGTGGCTGAAGAGCAGGGTATAAATAAATAAATAAATAAATAAAATCTACTGACATACCAACCTTCCTCTCCTCAGCCCATGACTATTCTTGCTCAACTCACCATTTCAACAGGCACAGCTGAACAGTGAAAGTCCCAGTAGAAAGGCAGTCCTGAGAGTTCACTCTTCACATGAACTGTCAGCATGCTGGAGCTTAGCTGGCAGGAGAAGGAGGTAGAATGGTTCTTTTCCCCTTCCAAAAGGGGACATATCAGACTCTGCAGACGGTTCAGGAAAGAGGACGCATGAGCTGTCAACCTCTTGTTTAACCCCTGGTTAAAAGAACAACAACATACAAACTATATACATTGCAGGAATGTGGGGGGTCTCTTGACCAACAACTGATCAAGAGCATCTCCAGTACCTCCTCCCTCTGGCTCCAACAATTGAGACATCACTGGGATGTGTGTGCACATGCATGTGTCCCAAAAGCTCCAAAAGTCATTTCCACAAATTTTTGTATGTCTAAGAATATTTTTCCCCTCTTTATTTATGTTTTGCCACACCACTAGAATTTGGGAGAACTAAAAAGGCAGAGTGAAACCAAAATAAATGGTCCAATTTTCCAAAAAGTAATTTGTACAAAGCACAAATATTCCCTAATAGTTTTGTTGCAGTGATATCACATTTACTAGGCACTAAGAATACAAAATGTTAACTTTTGCAGCTCCCCTAATAACATGTTCATTCTCAACTAATTGTCAGGTTGAAATGTGGCTATACAAGTGGCACCTACGAGGTAGCATTCTAACCATTTCTGACAATGTACCAATTCCACATACACATCAATCATACTAGAACTCATACTATACACACACATATATTTGATGCCACAGTAATTTTTTTTAATGCTCTGCTCAGTTTCAGCATAGAATGTGAAGGATTTTTCTAGTGATTTAGAGGTTGTGCCTAGAAATAAAACAGCATTTGCTGGACAGTTGCAAAATAAGGCTACTGACAATCAAGAATGTCTTCACTGCAAAATTACCTTGCACATCTCACAATTTTAATTCTTCACTTACCTTTGACCTATGTTGTATCACCTCAGTATCTGCAGTTTCATACCACATATTGCTGAGATCAGAGAGGAGTAAGGCATATCCAGCATCTCCAAACCATGCCTTGACCATCAGTGTAGTGGATTCATCAAAGCAAACTGAAGCCCAGGGCTGCTGAAGGAGGCTGCCTTCCAAGTCCTTAAAGTTCTCCATCCTGTAACAAACATGAAATTTACTTCCAGGTGTTTCATTTCAGCATACTATTTCTTATTTTTATACAATAAACAAATTGAATTCAACCCTA
This sequence comes from Gambelia wislizenii, assembly GCA_030847615.1. Lineage (NCBI taxonomy): Eukaryota > Metazoa > Chordata > Lepidosauria > Squamata > Crotaphytidae > Gambelia > Gambelia wislizenii. The sequence goes on along the minus strand of JAUMIR010000001.1, from coordinate 333,428,449 downwards.
AGGATTAGCAAGGATCAGTCATAGAACATTGCCCACCACCTCTCACCACTCAAATTCAGGATAGTACAGAACAAAGTGGCTTCAAATATTAAGAATAAAAACTTTATGTCAAATACTGATTTATTTTCAGAAGTTTTTATCCTTAATTAGATGATGAAACCGTATGACCTTGCAGAGGTGAATCAATTGACTACAGTCATCCCTTCACATTCACGGGGGTTAGGTTTCACAGACCCCCGTGAATGTGAAATTTCCGCAAATAAAGACTGCCCTCCCCCTCCCTCCCCAGGTGACCACGGGGCCTCCAGAGGCCCGCCGGAGGCTCCATGGTCACCTCCCCAGGCCTCCCCACTCCCTCCCCAGGCAACCACGGGCCCTCCGGAGACCCTCCGGAGGCCCCTAGGCCACACCCCCCCACTTCCTCCCCAGGTGACCACGGGGCCTCCAAAGGCCCGCCGGAGGCTCCATGGTTACCTCCCCAGGCCTCCCCACTCCCTCCCCAGGCAACCCCTAGGCCGCCTCCCCAGGCCTCCCCACTCCCTTCTGAAAGTGGCCACAGGGCCTCAGAGGCCCCGTCGCCACTTTCCTCGGCCTCTCCTCCGGCAAACCACAAATATGCGGAACCGTGAGTGTGGAGGCCGCGAATGTTGAAGGAGGACTGTACTTTGATTAGAGAAAAGCCACTGAGTAGTTTTAACAAAGACTGGGGATTCACCATTGTTTTTCTGAGAGATTATTGGGGGAGATTATCAATAGTAAGATTTGAAGAATAGTAGGATCAAATAGTATCTAGAAGTTTATTGAATTATTCATATAGAAGTTGGATAAGTGGATAATTATAACCATTAGCTGGAAAGCTGGAAGTTATTTGTTATTTCCCTTGTTTAGTTTGTTTTTAAGTTGGAGTAAAAGTTTTAAGTTAACTTCTATTTATTGTATTTGTATTTTCCCCCTATATATTTGTGTCAATAAATATATCTTTTTTTTTTAAGGTTTTATTCTTAATATCTGAAGCTGGAGACCCAGAGTTTTCATTGTAAATTACCTCACTTGAAAGATGATCCTTTTTTATATATATAAATTAGTCAAAATGTTCCCAATTCACTGGACAAACACTGAATTTGTCCAGTGTGGTTATGATGTTGAGTAGGAACAAAAGCTGTACAATAAAAGCTGTAAAAAGAAAAGCTGTAAAAGAAAAGCTGTAAAAGAAAAGCAATTCAATTTCCTTCTTCATTAGCAGCAACAAGGCCCCTCCTTTGGAGGCCTAGGCTTATCTCCATCCAAGGCTACTTTGTAGGCGAAGTGCTGTACAATGAGTCTCTCAGGAAGCCTCCACACTGTCAAGTCTGGGTATGAATTTATGTGTTGTAACAGGCAAAGCATGTTGACTGGACCCAAATTAAGACTGGTTTACCTGATGTTCAACAGAAAAACCCTCAAAAAATCCAAGTACTAGAGTAAGATAAACAGGCCACTCCCTGTAGGCTAGGGTTCCCCTGTTCAGCAGCTAAGATCATATATTCAAATTATTTAAATATATATGATAACCATGTTGACCATGAAACAAATTCCAAAATTCACACTGTGGTGTTACCCTCATTAGACCAATCAAAAGGTGCAACATTCATTATGCTAGCTTCTTCATCAAAGATATTAGCTACAGTTGTCCCTCCATATCCACAGATGTGGCATCCACTGATTTAAGTATTCAGGGCTTGAAAATATTCTTTAAAAAATAATAATCCAAAAAACAAACCTTGATTTTGCCATCTTATATAAGGGACACCATTTTGCTATGCCACTGCATATAATGGGACTTGAGTATTCACAGATTTTGGTATCCACGGGGGGTCCTGGAACCAAACCCCAGCGAATATGAAGGGACAACTGTACAAGTAAAGGAGACCAAGGAACACAAGGTGCTGTAGGCCATATTTCAGAGGAAGGCAATGGCAAACCACCTCTGAATATTCCTTGCCCAAGAAATCCTTCTGATATTCATGGGATTGCCCTAAGACAGTAGTTCTTAACCTGTGCTCCGGAGACCACCAGGGGTACATGATGTCCTCACAGGAGGTCCACAAAGTCTTGAAGGAGACTTGGCCCACCTTCTCCCTGCAGTGGAGTGGCCACCTGACAGGAGCAAAGGCAAAGGCTGGCTAGCTGGCTGGGCCTGCGTATTGCCATTCAATATACTCCAGCCACAAATTTGGGGGAAGAAGCAGAAAAAATTTTTCCCTCCCTCTTCAGTTCTTCTGAGGGAAGGTTTAATGGATGGTGTAATTGTATTATTAAAATACAATTAATTAAATTAAAATAAATAAAAATTAAAATAAATAAAAATTATAATCAGGTATTATTGTTGTTGTTGTCATTATTATTAGGGTTTTTAATCTTGAGTTAAGTCTTGGGGAACCATGGCAACAAAAGATATTTAAAGGGGGTCCATGGTAAAAAAAAAGAAAAAGAAAAAGAAAAAAGTTAAGAACCACTGCCCTAAGACAATAGGAGACTTGAAAGCACATACACGCATACACATACACATACCCACATATGTGTGTGTGTGTGTGTGTCTGTGTGTATATATATACACATACACATATACACACATACTCACGGATGGCTTCAGAAGAAGAAGCTGAACGTGCAGAGGGGTAAAATAATAGCAAAGACCATTACTGGAGCCAAGCTTTAATTGGAACGCCTTCATATACTGTGGTTAGAACCTGGGGGAATGAATGGGAGAAGAGAGAAATGCTTCCAGTGAGCTCCCGTCTCATCTTACCACATCACAATGTTATAGCGCTATTATTCCACTGTAACTCCTCTGGCTGCCTCCTATGGAATCCTGGGATTTGCAGTTTAGGGAAGAGCATTCAGCATTCTCAGCCAGAGAACTCTTAGTGGACTGCTCCCAGACTATGGAACTCCCTCCCCAGAGAGGCCAGGATGGCCCCATCTTTGCTCTCCTTCCTAGGTGGAAGCCATTTTTATTCCACCAGGTTTTTAAGAACCAACAAGGGCTGTGGGCTAGTGAGGGTGTGTGGTGTGGTTTTTTTTTTTAAGGTATTTAAATGTTTACTGTAATATTTGTAACTTGTAAATTGTTTAATTCTTTTTTAAAATATATATATATATATTAATAATGTGATTTTAACTTTGTACGACTGTTAGCTTATATTGTTTTTTGAATGATGTTGTGAGCTATCTGGAGTCCCATTGGTGGGAGAAAGGCAAGATAGAAAAGAATAATAATAACAACAATAATAATGCCTCACTAAACTACAAACCCCAGAATTCCACACAAGGCAGCCATAGCAGTCAAAGTGGAATAATAGTGATATAACAGTGTACAGTAGTGTGATAAAAGCTGGAATCATGTCTGAATAAATCACACACTGCTTGGCTCTGGGGAATCTCTCTCGCAAAGGCAAAATTAGGGAGGCCTCATTGAGACAAGTTTTACAGTGGTTCTCAAACTGTGGGTCCCCAGATGTTGTTGGACTACAGTTCCCATGAGCCCTCTGAGGTCTGACTAATGACTGGGAGGACCACCTGGCTGTCAAGGTGAGACCTCAGAGGGCTCCTGGGAACTGGGAGGACTACCTGGCTGTCAAGGTGAGACCTCAGAGGCTCCTGGGAACTGGGAGGACCACCTGGCTGTCAAGGTGAGACCTCAGAGGCTCCTGGGAACTGGGAGGACCACCTGGCTGTCAAGCTGAGACCTCAGAGGGCTCCTGGGAACTGGGAGGACCACCTGGCTGTCAAGGTGAGACCTCAGAGGCATCCTGGGAACTGGGAGGACCACGTGGCTGTCAAGGTGAGACCTCAGAGGGCTCAAGGGGAACTGGGAGGACCACCTGGCTGTCAAGGTGAGACCTAAGAGGCATCCTGGGAACTGGGAGGACCACGTGGCTGTCAAGGTGAGACCTCAGAGGGCTCCTGGGAACTGGGAGGACCACCTGGCTGTCAAGGTGAGACCTCAGAGGAATCCTGGGCACTGGGAGGACCACCTGGCTGTCAAGCTGAGACCTCAGAGGGATCCTGGGAATTGGGAGGACCACCTGGCTGTCAAGGTGAGACCTCAGAGGGCTCCTGGGAATTGAGAGGACCAGGTGGCTATCAAGCTGAGACCTCAGAGGGCTCCTGGGAACTGGGAGGACCATCTGGCTGTCAAGGTGAGACCTCAGAGGAACCCTGGGAATTGGGAGGACCACCTGGCTGTCAAGGTGAGACCTCAGAGGGCTCCTGGGAATTGGGAGAAACACCTGGCTGTCAAGGTGAGACCTCAGAGGGATCCTAGGAATTGGGAGGACCACCTGGCTGTCGAGGTGAGACCTCAGAGGGCTCCTGGGAACTGGGAGGACCACCTGGCTGTCAAGGTGAGACCTCAGAGGCATCCTGGGAACTGGGAGGACCACGTGGCTGTCAAGGTGAGACCTCAGAGGAATCCTGGGAACTGGAAGGACCACCTGGCTGTCAAGGTGAGACCTCAGAGGAATCCTGGGAACTGGGAGGACCACGTGGCTGTCAAGGTGAGACCTCAGAGGAATCCTGGGAACTGGGAGGACCACCTGGCTGCCAAGGTGAGACCTCAGAGGGCTCCTGGGAACTGTAGTCCAACAACATCTGAGGACCCACAGATTGAGAACCGCTAAATTAACAGCATATATAAACAGGGGCAGCTGAAGCGCAGACGAATTAACCTGTAAGAGCGGGAAATGGGGGAAGCCAAGCACAGGAGGGCACCAGCCAGAGAGAAAGACAGACCCAAAGACCCTCGGCCACAAAAGCAGGGTTTCAACTTCTCTCTCCTCACCAGCTCTTGCTCGACCACACGCGGGGCAGAAAAAAGCCGTCTCTTTCCAAAATACAGCCTTCGTCCTGTTTACACAGGCTTCCGCCTCATCATAAATTTCACCTACTAGAAACTACAATTCCCAACACACCCTTTTAATTTCTCAAGGCATGTCGGAAGTTGTAGTCCTGCGGGGGGGGAGGTGGAGGCGCAGCGGAGTGAATATGAGATTAGGCCAGCACGGACATTTCTGATTTTCCTCCCTCTGGGAATATGGAAAGGCGTTTGGGGAAATGGTGGGTTTTCCCGCCCTCTTTCCACCCCCATCCGTCCTTACCGTGAATCCCGACCCTTCCAGAGTCAGGGAATCTGAAGCCGCCCAAAGGAAAAGTGAGGAGATTCAGGCGCCGCCGGAAACAGCCCTGTTGTTGTTGTTGTTAGTGCTACTGCTGTCCTTCAGAAGTAGTTTCTAAATAAGTTTCCCGCCTTAGTCCCCTTCTCGTTACGTTAAACCCGTTGGCAACAGCAAATGGTGGGGGAATTCCCCCTCGTGTATACATGCGCACGCACAAAGACCCCTCCCAAATCCCGTGATAAAGGTGCTAAGCGAGCCCCAAATCGAAAGATGTAAGCTGGCTGGCTCTTCCCTTTCAGAGCTTTAGAACAGTCGCTCTTAACCTTTTCTTTACCAGCGACCCCCTTTAAATTTCTTTTGTTGCCTTGGATCCCCAAGACTTAAGTCAAGATTAAAAACCTAATAATAATAATAATAATAATAATACATCATCCATCAAACCTTCCCACAGAGGCACTGGAGGGGGAGGGAAGACTTTTCTTCTGTCTCTTGCTGCAAGTTTGTGGCTAGAGTGGATTGAATGGCAATGCGCAGACCAAGCCAGCCAGCCAGCCTTTCTCTTGGCTCCTGTCACATGGCCACTCCACTGCAGGGAGGAGGTGGGCCAAGTAGCCTTCAAGCCTTCGTGGACCCCCTGTGAGGACATCCACAGAGCCCTGGGGGGTCCCCAGACCACAAGTTAAGAAGCACTGCTTTAGGAGACAAAATAGTGATATACTATTATTTGTATAGATTCAGTGTGGCGTAGTCACTTGAGTGCTGGACTAGGACCACCTTCTGGTTGGAAGTAAGTGGGCTACATTAAATGTTCCTTATCCCATCTCCCTAAATAAATGAGAAGGAATAATCCCCTGGTTTCACCTAGATCTGGGAGCAGCCAGACTTTAAATTAGACTTCTGTTTTACTTTCCAAATAGGGACATATGTTTTCTCTCCCTATGTTTGAGTGACCAGCTGTGAGAAACTGTGAGAAACTTAATGCATAATGTTTCATAACATCACTAGTGGCCATTCCTAGGTCTCAGGTTTTGGCTTCTAAATCTTGGGGCTTGGGACAATCCTGAACTGGCAAGCCCTAGAGGAAGACAATGACAAACCTCCTCTGAATAAAACTTGCCAACAAAACCCAATGGTAGGTATACCTTAGGGCTACCTTAACTTGGGACAGATTTGAAGGCACCTAAGAACAAGATAATTTATAATGTTTAATAGCAGATTTATCATTTGTAAAGCACTCATGCATATCTAACTCCCAAAGATGCATCACAAAGCCTAGAAAGTTAAATTTGAAAAATAATTAGCTTGGTACTTGTTGCAATGTTTAAAAAGTGAGAGGGTAGCCCCTTTAAAAGTATCATCTGAATGCCCTGACATCATCACTCCTTACAGCAATAAAATATTCCAGGCTTACTTAATACAGTATTACTTTTAAAATGTAACTTTGCTGCAGCCTTGTTAGCCAACAAGTAACTACTTAGAGGTAACTGCTTGCAGTGTGTCATTTCCAAATGTGAATGAGCCAGCAAGATCATGTGGTACATACATTTAAACATTACAAAGTCCATGTGGAAAGCCTACATGAGTCATAAATTTCTGCATGAGCCACATCCTTTATAAATCAAGATCACATGAGCATATATAGGATGTCAAAACAGATCTCAAGCTTAGGCATAGGTTTAACTATACAGCTTTCAAAAATATTAATCAATTTGCAGGTGTAGCACATGTTTAGCAAGCCCTTCTGACTTTTAATATGGGAAATTGTTACTTATTACTTCCCTTCACTTCTTTGTTTTGGGTTTTCATAAACCATCCTATTATGCAACATCCTAACAGAATAAACGTATCAAAAACAGTATCCTCCAGTCTGCGGAAGAATCCCTCGGGTTCTCCCACAAGAAAAATCAAGACTGGTTTGATGAAAACAACCAAGAGATCCAGGAGCTGTTGGCAAAGAAGAGAACTGCTCACCAGGCGTACCTCGCTCAGCCAACTTGCCATGTAAGAAAAGCAGCTTTCTGTCTCACATGTAGTAAACTTCAACAAAAACTCCGAGACATGCAGAACAAGTAATGGACCAATACAGCAGAAAAGACACAACGCTGTGCAGATCTGGGTGATCTTAGAGGATTTTATGAAGCCTTAAAGCAGTGTTTGGACCTACTTATCAGGTCCAAAGCTCCTTATACAGTACAGATGGTCAAACATTAATTACTGATAAAGCCTCCATCCTGAATCGATGGGCTGAACATTTTCAAAGTCTCTTTAGTGCCAACCAAGTAGTTCAAGGCTCAGCTATCCAACATATGATACAAAAACCAATGAAAAAATGAATTGGACATAGCTCCCACTTTGGAAGACCCTTAAGTCCATACAGCAGATGAAAAACAGCAAGGCAGCTGGGATTGATGGAATCCCACCTGAAGTTTGGAAACACGGCGGTCATGTACTCCACGAAAAATCCCACAAACTCCTTGTGAATTGCTGGGAAAAAGGGAAACTGCCATCAGATCTCCGAGATGCAGTCATCATCACCCTGTACAAGAAAAAAGGAGCAAAATCCGATTGCTCAAACTATCAAGGCATAACACTGCTCTCTATTGCTGGAAAAATCCTTGCAAGGATACTCCTGAACAGATTAGTTCCTGCTATTGCAGACAAACTTCTTCCTGAAAGTCAATGTGGCTTCAGAGCCAATAGGAGTACTACAGATGTGGTATTTGCCCTTAGACAACTGCAAGAGAAATGTAGAGAGCAGAACAAGGGTCTCTATGTAACATTTGTTGACCTCACCAAAGCCTTCGACACTGTGAGTAGAAAAGGTCTGTGGCAGATCCTGGGAAGACTAGGATGTCACCCCCAAATTCCTTAAAATGATTATCTTGCTACACGAGGGCCAACACAGTCAAGTCAGATATGGCGATGCTCTTTCAGAGCCCTTTCTAATAACTAATGGAGTGAAGCAAGGTTGTGTTCTTGCTCCAACTTTATTTACTATCTTCTTCAGCATGATGCTCCAGAGGGCTACGGCAGAGCTCGAAGAAGAAGACAGCATCTATATACGTTACCATACTGATGGTAGCTTGTTTAATTTAAGCCGTCTGAGGGCTTGCATGAAGACTCTAAACTACCTAGTCCGTGAGCTGCTCTTCGCTGATGATGCTGCCCTTGTTGCCCACACAGAAGCAGCTCTGCAGCGCCTAACAGCCTGCTTTGCAACAGCTGCAGAGCTGTTTGGCCTGGAAGTCAACTGAAGAAAACGAAAGTTCTTTACCAGCCTGCACCACAGGACGAACATCACCATCCCCGCATTGCCATAGGCAAATCTGTGCTCAAGTCATTTTCAGCAGTTCACCTACCTGGGAAGCATAATCTCCTCAGATGCTAAGATTGACAAAGAGATCAATCACAGATTACCAAAGGCATATAGCACATTTAGAAGACTTTACAAAAGAGTCTGGAGTAATAAACACCTGAGGCAAAGCACAAAAATCAGTGTGTATAGAGCCATTGTACTGTCTATTCTTCTTTATGGGTCTGAAACATGGGTCACCTATCGCCACCACTTACGACTCCTCGAACGCTTTCATCAGTGCTGTCTACGCACAATCCTAAATATACACTGGACTGACTATGTGACGAATGTTGCTGTCCTTGAGCAAGCAGGGATCACCAGCATTGAGGCCATGATGTTGAGAACACAGCTGCGCTGGGCAGGGCACGTTTCTAGGATGGAGGACCATCGCCTCCTAAAAATAGTACTCTATGGTGAACTCGCCATGGGTCAGCGTAAGAGGGGTGCTCCAAAAAAGCGATACAAGGACTCCCTGAAACAACATCTCAGGCTCGGCCAAATTGATCACCAACAATGGTCCACCCTAGCCTCACATCGGGAGGCATGGAGACGCACTATCCACAATGCTGCAGCCTTATTTGAGAACTCACGCCAAACAAGTCTTGAAGAGAAATGACAACGCAGAAGGAATCACAACCCAAAAACATCACCCAAGGAGACCTTCTGCTGTGCTTTCTGCAACCGGACTTGTTTGTCTCAGATTGGCTTTTTTAGTCATCAGCGCGCTTGCAGCAAGTGTGGGACGAGTCCTTCCTGAATCTTCGTTTGTGAAGAAAAGCCAGAGAGAGAGAGAATAGAATAAAAACAAACTACTTGAAAATGACAATGAAAGAGTTAAAGCAACAAGATCTAATTCAGAATTGAAACAAACTTTAAAAATTAAAATGTTACTGCCCTTCTAAAAGAGGCTGCAGAGCTAGCAGTTTTCAGTTGGGAGTTCTACAGGGAAATGATGTATATTTCCTTTTTCTCTGTAGTGTTGAACTGTACTGCAGTTATGCCTGCAGGGTGACCTTAGGATGAGCCATAAGTCCTGTTCAAGCTATGGAGATGGAACTGGGCCAGCAGATTAGGAATTTGTGAGCAAATCTATTGTGAGCCAAATTTGTATCTATGAGTGCAGGATTATTCCATTGTATATTTATTTAATTGCTTACTGATTAATTTTAGTCTTACAACCAGGTGGGGAGATGGGAAACACATTACCCAAGCCCTTTGCATTACACCAAAGGTACTTCCACCAAAGCCAGTAGTTTATTCTGTCTTTGTCACAGGTCAAGGGAGCATGGTGCTACAGGACATGATTTGCAGGCAGAAGTCCAAGGTTCAATCCGCCACTTACTTCTTCTGTTTAAGGAGGATCTCATACGGAAAGTTTCTCTGGTATAGAAAAAGTGGATATGCATAATACCTTGTCTCTTCCTATAATGCCAGGGTTCATGAAATAAGGTACATTGTTTGCAGGGTGGGCAACTTGTGACTCTCTGTGTGTTGTGTTGGATGTTAATTCCCAGCATCCTTCACCATTGGCCACATTGGGTGGAACTGATGAGAGCTTGCAGCCCAACAACACATGGAGGCCAGAGGTTGCCCACCCCCAACTTGTTCAGCACATGATATATTGGTGATCTCTCACTTTAAAAGGAAATGAAAAACAAGTCAATGGACCTTCCATTGCACAGGCCATGCTGACTTATGGATGCTAGAAGTTGTGGGAAAAGTAACTTACATTTCCAAGCTGTAGTTCTGATCACCTAAACTTGGGTCCTAAGCAGAACTGACAGAAGTTCTTTCTTATTGGTAAACAAGCAAACAAACCGTAAACATTAGCGAACTATAGATGCAAGGCTGCAAGATCTGTTGGGAAAATTCTTCCCTTGGAAATGTATTGAGGTTTGTGACATTTAAAGATGAAAGGGCATAAGTACAGTATAGAAAACATAGACCAAATTCACCCCCACTGTGCAAACCCTAGCGCATCCAGTACAGATGAGATATTTGCCTTTCAAACTGAACCTGCATACTGCTCAGCACTGTAGGATAGCTCCATTCCCACATGCAGAGAAATTAAATGGGAAGTCTGAATAAAAGTTACCAGAAGAGGCAAAGAAAAGAAATCCCAAGGCAATTCTGCAGAACCTTTTTTAGATACATGGGTATGCCATGACTCTGACCTAAAAACAGAAAGGAGTGTTAAGATGACTATTTTGTGCCCTGTGGGTCAGACTTCAGATTTTTCTCCATAATTGTCTAAAGTCAGACTCCTTCAACAGATTTCTGAGCACCAGTCCTCATATAATGTTTCCATCAGAGCAAGGTCACTCTTTGAGATCAACACAAGGGAGTCATCTCATGGACGAGTGGTCTGCCACGTCTCTCATTTTCCAAATTCTCTTGTATTTTGCCACACTCTGATTCCAGCTGCAGGTCTGACTCAAGCTTCACTGTTTCCTGTCTTAGGAAAAGATTTGTGGTTTCCCCTTCAGAATGGTGCAGTTCTTCCAGTGGGTAACTGTTCACAACCTCCTCCCTGTCCTTCTTCAGGGGACAGACAAAACACAGTGGAAAGCCAGTGCACCATGAATGTGACAGGTGTCTTCGCAGAACTAGTGGCAGCTCATATCTCTGTGTCGAATCCTTCTGGCTTTGTGGCAGGAAATTCTCTCCAGCCTCTGGGTTGCATGAGGACAAGCGGTTGAGCAGCCCACGTTCCTGCAGGGTGCCTTCAAAATAATGACAGGGCAACTTAGAATACACTGTGGAACACAGAACTTAAAAGTGTTATTTTAAAACTTACTGCATTAGCATATTTTATATACAAGTACTGTAATTTGTTCCCATTACTCATTTGCTGCTTTCAAAAAGTAGCATGTTGCATTCATTGATGACATATGGCTTTTAAATTAATATTTCTTCTCCAATAAAAATTATTTTTAATTGTCCCAAAATTACACCTCAGTAACATTTTGAAGAAATTAGTCAATGTTACTTGTTACTTTTAAAAAACACAATATTGACATAATTGATACTAAATCTGTTAGAGGTAATAGATTGGCTTTTGTGCTGAAGAAGAAGAGGAGGAGGAGGAGGAGGAATTCAAAATGGTTTTGAACTCTGGTGGAATATACGTAGATTACAACATTCAATATCTCTGCCTGGTGGTAGGCTATTAACAAGCAAGGCCACTTCACAACCTATTCCTTTGCATGTTTAATTGTATAATGGGAATAAAAAAATAGTTAGAGACTTGATGGAAAAAATGTGTCTTGATAGTTTGACTAAGTAACTTTCATAGCAATGATCACAGTTGTTCTCAGAGACTTTTGAAGAGGATGGTATGCTCTTCTGCCAAAATAGGCACTGTTATGATGCTTACTTTTGCCACTGCTAATCAACACATGCTTAAAGAATTTCCATCATAGGGATTGTGTCTCCAAGAGTTCCCCATCTCTCTGTGGTATCTGCTATTAGTGTGATAGCAAACATAGATGATGCCTATTGTGATCTATACTGATTAATCTCTGGTGATGAAATGTAATTGCAAAAAAATAATACCAAAAGGCCCACTGCAAATACTCATAGGGAGCGAAAGAGGCACCCTTTTGCTACCTCCTTACCTGAGACTGTGTTCTCTAAGAAGAAGGAAAGGAACCCAGTTATAAAGGTGGGGTCCATCAACAGAGAAAGGAGGAAGAGGTCCACAGGAATACAACCTGTAAAGAAAGCATCCTGGTTATCTTAACAATGTCATAACCTGGTACATCACATGTAACAAGCCTTGAAGTCAGTTCAACAGAACTTCAGAGAAAATATGTTTCTGCAAAACATTTCCAAACTGAACTAAATATTAGTAACTATTTCCTAAATCTTTTGTGCATTTGGTTTATCACACAACGTAATCTGGATGACAGACTGAGCTATTAGAAATTCTGAATATATGGCTTCCTACATGTATTTATCTAAATAAATACATATATTTATCCTCCACTACTTATGACCAGAACTTTTTACCATTTAAAAAGAGATCTCACATTAAAATGTCATCTAGCAGAAGAAGGAGAAGCAATATAAGAGGTGAACTACTAATAAAAGCAAAGCACTTGCACTGACAAATTAGAACAACGATCCAAGAAATAAAGAGCACTGCCTGTTCAAACAGCCACCACTCAAATGATGAAAGATACAAAACTGAATGTAAAAGTCTGGCAGAATATAAAGGATTATTCAGTGTTGCCTGGCAATTACCCTACAAAGGAATTTTCAAAGCTGTGGTGTCATGAAAGCGAAAGGACTGCTCTTGACATTCATAGATCTAGCTTCATGTGGAGGCAAGAGCCCTATTTGCAAATCCTAATAACCAGGAAGCTTCATGAGGGTGAAGGCACTCAATTCATGATTTTGTTGGCTATTTATTTAAATACCCCCCTGCTTTTCTTTTTAATACCAGTGCAGCTTAGTTCAGAAGTAAGGGGTGTTTAGTCTTTCATTCCTATAAAATTTACACCAACATATAATTTTTTTCTACAGAGAGAAATATAATGTGGCTTTTGGAATGTAACATTTTTCAACTGTGGTTTGTCCTGCACCCTGAAGCTTCCCTCCTCCCCAACCTTGTGCATGCACCGTTCCCATTCTCCGCACCTGTGACCAGTGACCCTGGCACAGCAAAGAGCCACCTTGGAACCAGCAGTCCCATGAACATGGTGAAGCCCACAATGAAGATGTTCCTGCCCGAGTCAATGTCTGTGTATTGAAAATAGGAGACACCGGTGCCCACAGCCACACTGTATGTCACACAGAGCACTCCTCCTGAGGTTAAGAAAGAAGAGCAGAAAAGTAAATGAAGAGAACTGAAGTCAGAAATGGCAGTAAACCAAGGGGAGGGGAAGGGAGAACAACCACCCTCTGCTATTCTCTAAGACAGCCAGGATGTTTACCCCTACATATTCAGAGGGCCTGAGGCTGCCATGGAGTGACTCAGGCAGGAAGACATTCCCTAACTGCCCTTAGTTTCATCTTTGATTACTTCTGTTCATCTGAATCATGCTCATTCATCTCTCACACATGTATTATAAAACAATTGGCAGTGTGAGATATACCAGCAGGGAGGCAGAGGCAGATAAGAAAGGAAGGGAAAGAAATATTTATTACCATGAATTCCCAGAGGAATGGTGGTAAGCAATCCCACGAGCCTGGGAGACAGGCCCAACAGCACACATGCCAATGCAGCAAGCCACACTGAGCGAAATGATGTAGTCTGAATAAGGGAAATGGGGTGTAAGAGGTTGCCCCACAGCAAAACCCAGCACAGCCTTCCCAAGATAACCTTTTGTTCCATCATGCATGTTCACTGCTCAGAGCTCCCAGCTTTCCACAGAGTGACAAGGAAGGGATGGTGGTAGAGAGAGAAAACAAGACAAAAACAGATACAGGATGGACATCTTGACTGGAAGAGACATCTCAGTGTAATTTATTTCCTCTGGGAAATCGTTCTTTCATGTCACCCTGAAGATGGTATTGGCCTGTCTATAGTAATGGCCTGCTCTACTTTCCATTCACGTCACCATGGCAACCTATGAAAAGGTAAAGTCCAGGAAACCCTTCTGGGATATTATCCCTCCTAGTGAGTCAAATTTGGGGCATCGTGTGCGTTTCACTATAAAATACCATGAACAAGGCAGTGCAATCACACAATAAAAGCCTTGTCTGGTAATAACTGTAGTGCCCTAAGCATCACCACCTGTTTATAGCTCAGCTTCCTCTCTGTGTGTAACACAAATATGAAAAGCTTCAGCTTTTATCAAAGGGCTAAAAAAATCAGGATGAAAAATGAATTTGCATACCTCAATGGAAGAGCAATTATTTTTCACATGCTTTCCTGTGTTCACTTGTTTGGCATTTGTAGCAAAGAAGGGCTCTTGTCAGTCAGTATTCAGAAAGTTTACTTTTAGGGCTACAACTCCCAAAAGCCAATAGGGAGGTTTTGAGAGTTTTACTGCAAAATGTAACTTTCCCAATCTTTGTTAATGGACTAGACAAACCACTTTTCTGGCTCACTTAACAGGCAGCTTCATGCATTAATGAGGGACAGCTAGGGTTAAGGTCATCCCTGAAAGTGGAGAGCATAGCCCCAATTTCCTTTGAAAAGAGCTGCCTACTGGTTTCCATGGGAGAGCTCAGCATCTACCTATTCCTCCACACAAAAGAATGCCCAGGGCAAAACCCATGCTCATACCTTGGTCAGACAGGCAGCACAAGTATTGGGCATGCTGGATCCAGTTCCAGAAAGACTCCCAAGCACAGCTGATAGGAGACTACCAAGCCCCTCGGCACAGAGCCCTCTGTTGCATGCATGTTGTGGTGGGGCTGAAAGCCTTAGGGCTTTGATGCATAGCAAGTAGCAGCCAACAGAGTTCACACTTGCAGTGACACCCATGGCAACACCAATGCCCACTGCGTGGGTGCTAAGTATTGGCCAGCCCTGCTCCCCTGCAAAAAAGAAAGAGATGTGAGGAATGAAATCCAGACCCCAGACAAATAGAAGGACAGAACTTGTTGAGGTTGCATGGTGTGTGTGTGTATATGTTCACGTGTAGCTACACATACACACTATTTTTAGCATTGTGTTGTAGTTTTAATATTGTCAGATAGTCTTATTGTTGTTTTTATGTTCCTGATGATTGTTCTGTTTGTTTTTCAGCTGAAAAAATATGATCAAAGTAATAGATAAATACATGCCAGGATAAGGGACCTTGAGCCATGGGGACTGCAGCGTGCTATTGGTGAAGGTCAGGTAGTGTGTGGAAAGATGCAACATCTCCCATGGTGTTGGAACAGGTCTCAGAATCCCACAGACAAGCCAGATCCCAGAGAATGGCAGCAGGACCTATGGGAAAGCAAAGTGAACATGAGAAGAATCCCACTGCCTGACTCTGGATCCATCTCTATAATGCAGGGATGGGGACCTCCTGATGTGCTTGGACTCCAGTGCATATTAGGCCTACCCACCACCAATGGCGAGGAATGATAAGAGTTACAACCCAGCAGTATCTGGAGGACCAACCCATCCTGTCCCTCCATTCCTAGTAGAATGTTAGTGGGTATTGTCTCAGTAGTAGACTCAGAGAGGAAGTGAGATTGGATGGAATGTGTCCTATCTATGGTAACCCCAAGGCTGGACTTTTGCAATGCGCTGTACATTGGGCTACCTCCATACCAAGTTGAGAAACTTCAATTGGTTCAAAGCATGCCAGCCAGATTAGTCACTGGTACATCCAGGAGTGATCATATCACACCAATATTAAAATCACTCCACTGGCTGTTTCCAGGCAAGGTACAAAGTGTTGGTTATTACCTTTAAAGCCCTACATGGTTTCGGTCCAGGTTACCTACAGGATTGCCTTCTCCTGTATAATCCGCCCCATACACTAGGTCCTCTGGGGGGCGTTTTCTCCAGTCAGCCAGGACTAGGTTGTCAACTGTCACCTAGAAGACGTTTTCTTCAGCTGCCCCTAGACTATGGAACAGCCTGCCAGAAGAGATACGATAGCTGGATATGCTGTCGGAATTTAAAGTATCATTAAAGACCAGTCTCTTCTGGCAGGCCTAGCCAGATTATTTTAAATTGTGAATTTTGAACTGTGTACTGATTATTTTAAGATGTCTTAGTCTTACTTGTTTTTTAAACTGATAAGTTTTAACTGATATGTGTTTCTAACTAATATTATGTGTATATGTTAATGTGTTGTTCCCTACCTCAGCCCACAGGAAGAGGTGGGTAAGATGATGATGATGATGATAATGATGATGATGATGATTAAATAGGTGATCAGGTTGTTATGATAGATTTTGGATTGGTGTACACATGGATGCCAAAAGCAAGGGTTCCTCTGGAATTGTTAAACCACACCCATAGTTTGCCACCTTTAAGTACAGTTATCTCTTCATATTCACTGGGGTTTGGTTCCAGGACCCCCCTCCCTGTGGATACCAAAATCCATGAATACTCAAGTCCCATTATATGCAATGGCATAGCAAAATGGTGTCCCTTACATAAGCTGGCAAAATCAAGGTTTGCTTTTTAGATTTATTTTTTTAAAGAATGTTTTCAAGCTGTGGATACCAAATCAATGGATACAGAGGGAAAACTGTACTTTGGAGAAGTAAGGAGGTAGAGTGGGGCTGCCACATCTAAAAAGCCATAGTACAGTAGTGCTACAATGTATAGACTTCTGAGGGGGAAAGCAGTGGCCCCTTGAACAAGGCTGTGGGTTTACAGACATATCAATTTTCAACCAGATAAACTCTCCCACAGAACCATCATCACCAGAATTCTCTTGGGTGAGGGAATTAATGGCCACTGAACCAGTTTCAGTCTGTGGTATACAGATATGTCCTGGAGCCCCGTGGAATGGGAGCAACACCTTACCACCACCATGGGTCAGGAGCAAAAAGTAATTCATCTCCAAATTAGGGTAACACCATGGCACCTTTCTCAACTCAGTCTTTAGAGAAGGATGAGCAAAATGCAGTCTTCCAGATATTTCTGGATTGCAATTCCCAGCATGTCTCTCCATTGGCTATGCTGACAAGGGCAGATGGGAGTTACAGTCCAATAACATCTGGAAGGCCACCCTTTCTCCAGCCTTTTACAAAACGGCCAAGATCCTCTTTTAGTTTAAGTTCTTGGGAACCATATTCCAAAAGCAAAATGCCAGCATATACTGTACAGTTGTCCCTCCATATCCACGGATTTGGTATCCATGGATTTAAGTATTCACAGCTTGAAAATATTCTTAAAAAAAATAATAATCCAAAAAACAAGCCTTGATTTTTCCATCTTATATAAGGGACACCATTTTGCTATGCCATTGCATATAATGGGACTTGAGTATTCATGGATTTTAGTATCCACGGGGGTCCTGGAACCAAACCCCAGTGAATATGAAGGGACAACTGTATTAGTTTAAAGATTTTACTGCCAGTAACTAAGCCTTTGGAAAGGCATTTCAGCCTTTTATAATGGAGAAAACCTAAATGATGCTTTCATGGGGAAAGGGTATGGCCATCTGGGGATGCCAAAAGGCCAGGTGGCCTGAGATTCACCACCTCTGCTTTAGAAATACAGGAGATGTGAGGAGAGGGCAATGGAGAATGGGAGCATGACTAGATGGTAGCTCATATATTCATACCGAAAACATACGCAGGGCTGGACCCCTCAATCTTACAGAGAACCCTCTTGCTTGGTTCCACTGGCAGAGGGGCAATCGGCAGGAAGCCAGATGCTGGGATAGTAAAACACTCAGCAACACAAGCCTAAAAGTAATGGAGAGTAAGTGATATTCAGCAATGTGCTGCCATTTGTGCAGAGTACTGTTTTACAGATACGTGCATGCTATGAGCTACCTCTGTAGAATAGCTCAGCTCCAACTGGTTTCTTGGTTTAACTTAGGGGTAGGAATTTTGCAGACCTCCAGATGCTGAACTGCAAACCCCAGCATTCCTCCCCATTGGCTATGCTAGCTAGGGCTGATGGGACTGGCAATCCAACAACATCTGGAGGGCTGCATGATTCTCACTGCTATTTTAATTGAGATTAAGAATAGGTACCCTCTTCCCATTACATCTTTATACTAAGGTGGGGAAATCTGAGAGGAAGAGTGTACATTTGGAATTCCTCATCTGGTACTAGCAATATTGGATCAGAAACAGAAATAAGGAAATGCAATGTTGACTTCTAATGCCAAAATGTGAAATTCTTCACTTCTTCAAGAATTTGCACAGGGAAAAAGAAATTAGGTATTGTCAAACATTCAAATTGCACTGGAGTCTCATAAGGAAAAAAGTTCAATTAATGAAACTCTAAAAACTCAATGTTAGGTTTTATGGACTCCCTGAACTGGTAATTTCAAAAGGTGAGTAACCCATATTTTGAATTAGAACTTTCAGATGCTTGAATTTAAATTTCAGCACTAATAATGCCCAACTTTTCCAGAGTCTTCCATTGGGAAGTTCATGAAAGGCAATAGCTGGAGTTCTGTAGCCAAAGAGAGCTGCCTCCCCACCTCTTAACAGGTGAATGATACCAAATGATACACCTTCCTGAATGATACACCTTGCTGAATGATACCAAAACAGACTATACTAATGCTAAGTTTTTGCTTGGTCTTTTCAAGAGTACTATTGAGGAACATACAGCAGGGCAACTCCCCAATTCTCTGAGCAGAGAAGAGCAGCAGGCCTGTATGCTGAAAGTCCAATGACAGAAAGGCTTGGTGCCAGAACCATGGGTCCACAACGATGAGCAATCCACCCACAGACACCTGAAAGCCCCAGCGCCACCTGCACCAGTGCAGAGACCAGCACAGCACCAGAGATCTGGAGAAAAAGGAGAGAACAGGATTAAAATGATCATATGCCTCATTACCTGTCTTATGAGTGCTGCCCCCATCCTGTTTGCTTCAGGCAGGCAAGATAGATTGAGAGACCTAAGGGGACAAAGCTGGTAGGAAAGCTATGGCAAGACTGGGGTGACCCATTAAACAGGCAAGAGAGTAGTCTGGAACTTTACTGATTTATTTGCAGGGCTCGATGTATCACAGACAGAGTGAGGACTTATCTTCCTGACTCCTCACCATGTCCTTCCGCCAGAGGACAGTTATATGTTCTGTCCTGCACTTCCTAAATCACCCTTTGGATAGGTTGTATCTCCCTCTACAAACCTGTAAGGGTTTTAAGATCTGCAGGGGAAGGCTTTCTCTCGGTCCCACCACCATCAGAGGCTCGCTTGGTGAGGACATGAGAGAAAGCCTTCTCTGTGGCTGCTCCCACCCTTTGGAACTCCCTCCCACGGGAGGCTAGGCTTTCTCCCTCCCTGTTTTAATTTAACCTACAGGCAAAAATATTATTGTTTAAGCAGGCCTTTGACCTATAATTGTGGCTCTTGTCGGGGTGTATTTTTATGTTGTTTTTATCTGTTTTTTTTTTTACTTTGCATGTTTTAATTGGTTTTAGTTGTGATTTTAATTGTTCTGTGAGCTGCCTTGAGTCCCACTTTGGGAGAAAGGAGGCATAGAAATTGCACAAATAAAATAAAATAAAATAAAATAAAATAAAATAAAAAATGACAGACTGTCTATTTGCCAGTGGAAAGGGAAGTTTCAGCTGCCAGTCCAGTTTGCTTCTCTATTTGGGATGGTGGGGTACCATCTTGTTTCCTCTCTCTAGCAATAAAATGTCTTGAGCTGGCCTCATTTTCTTACTGTAGTGCATGGGTGGACAACTGCAGTGGGGCCAGGGGCATCTAGAACTACTTGAGGCTGCAGTTGTTGATTAAAAAAAAAACTTTAAATTTTTTTTAAAAAATAAATCTGACCATTTATAGATTAATTAATTGTAAGCTTGGAGTGGAGTGAGGGGGATTGAAGGAAGGGCTGAGAGCCTTTGCAAGTGAGGGATGAGATAGAAGGAGCGGGTGGCGGTATTTGCAAAGGATAAGATTTTAAGCCAGGACTGGAGTGAGTGAGGGGATGGAAGCAGGGGGTGGATGCATTTGCAAGTGAGGGATGAGGTTTTGAGCAGGAACTGGAGTGAGTTGGGGATTCGAAGAAGTGGTGTGGGAGCATTTGCAAGCAAGGGGTATGATTTAAAGATAGGACGGGAGTGAATGAGGTGAATGGAAAGAGGGGGTGGGAGCATTTGCAAGATTTTAAACTAGGCCCAGGACTGGAATGAGGGGATGGAAGGACAGGGTGGAGGTGTTTGTAAAGAGATTTTAAGCCAGGACTAGAGTGAATGAGGGGGATGGAAGGGAGCATTTGTGGATTTTATCGCAGAACTGAAGGGAGGTGAATGGAAGGAAGCAGTGAAAGGGGACAAGATTTTAAACAGACTAGACTGAATGAGGGGAATGGGGGAGGAGAAAGGGAGCATTTGTATAGCATTTGATTGCCACAGCATCAAGCCGAGGCTTGTCCGTGTCATGACAGAGGGGCAAGTGTAATTAGTCATTTAAAGTATTGGGAGTGTCTTCACTTTGTAGGTGGGGCTCCAGAGGCTTTTGGGGGCTGCACTTTTGGTTCTGGTGGACCATATGCAGCCCACGGGCCACACTTTGCCCACCCCTACTGTAACGGGATAGTAGATGCCTTTATTGTCCTATATGATAGAAACAGGACACATCATATCCTCTCATAGCATCAGTAATGCCATGTCTTTGGCACTAGTATCAAGCCAGTATCTCATGCTCAAAGGCCCATCCCCACCTTCCCAAGCCAGCCTCTTTGGTTGAGTTGTCAGTCCAAAGCTACCAACCTCACAGAATAACAAGTGCCAATTTCTTGTGTTTTCACAATGTGGCCCAGTGCATATATCAGTAGCCTCAGTGTCTGCAAGAGAGGGAAGGACAGATATATGTCAGTTTGGTAAACAATGAAATAAAGAAGGCAATGAGAAGAAGAATATCCTGGGACACATGACAATGCTAAGCAGATTGCTAATGCAATGCAAAAGTGATCTGCAGAATTCAGAATGGAATGCTGCTATACAATGTGAGTGAGTCCCAAGGGGAAAAAAAAAAGAGTTTAGAAAAGCTGATCAAGACCGTAAGCCAGCTTCTGATGGCAAAACCCTCACTGTAGTATGCCTTTTACAATCAAAATGTACAAGAGAGATTGAGGCTTTTTCATTTAGATATGGCAGAGAATGATGAAAGGCCTGGAAACATTGGGTGCTGAGATTTTTCCCAGTCTCATGCAATATTAGAATATGCAGTACTCCAGTGAAATTGCAGCTGACCTAGGACTAACCCCCTCCCTCACATGCAATCTGAATGATGCATGGTGAAATAGACTTATAGTGGCCTCAGTAACATGGGTGGCCTTTTAAATCCATAATAGCATGGATTAATCAACGACTACTCACCATGACAGTGAAATTAAACCTTCAAATCAGAGATGTTCATTGCCACCAGCTAGGCACAAAGCACAGAGGATAACTAATACGTTCATGGCTTGCTTGTGAGCTCTTTAAGAGGCACATGGTTGACCACTGCAAGGCCAGTTATGCATCTCAGTCTAATCTAGCACAAGATGGTTGCACTTGCTGGGGCATGATATATTATCCAATGCATAACAGGTCTATTCATGGTGCAGTCAAACAGCAGCCACTGATGGATAGTTTCCACAGTGTGATATAAACCTCAGCTGGCTACAGCACCCAGAGACAGTTGTATTGGGATCTTTGCCATCCTTGACTCTTAGTTGTAGTGTCCTGTGCCCAGTGGCTGATAATCCAGAGGAGGGCTGGATGCTTTAGCCCATAACTCACTGTTTCCTTTTGACTGGGGGATGGGAGCCACATGTTGGGTCAGTACCATGGCAGGGATAAGGAACTCGAAAGATGAAGCCTGAATAAGTGGTAATCTGCAGAGATAACAAAGGAGAGGATCATGCACCAAGAAGCCTTAAGGGAGGGTAGTGTTAGCCCAGGACCAGAGAGAACTAAGCACTTTCAAAAGTAACAGCCCATTCCTGCTTTACTTATGCTTCTTAAAAATATAAGGCTAACCCAAACTGGTTTATCTGACTAATCATAAAGAATAGCCAGGCAAAGCTGTAAGATTCATTTTTAAGGCACCAGGGGAATACCCAAAGGAAGCTTACCTAGAACCAAGTCCACACTGCAAAGCTGTAGCAATGCCACAGGCAAAGAAGTTGCGTGCCAGCAGCTCATTCCAACATGGAATACCACTCATTTTCGCATGTGGGATGGTAGTGATAAAGAGAAAGTAGAAGATGCAGAGAAAAGACACTTGGACCAGAAGATGCTGGGGAGAAGCAAAAATAGTCTGGAGTGAGCCATGTGCACCACCTGGATCTCTGCACAGAAGATAGCATGGCACACCTAGGCCTGATGACACCTCTCAATCTACTTTCAAAACCATAATTTGAACAGGATGATCCTATTAGGTAAGGCATATGCCTCAGGCAGCAGGGCAAGAAATTGTTAATACCTGTTTTTTTCAATCCACTAGGTAGGAAGGAGGTGTCTGTGGAATTTTCGACTTCAGGTACTAACATAAGATGTGTGACTTTGGGTACTACATACATTGACTTGGATGGTGAGGAGAGGGTGCCATTTGCTGCTCTGGCTCAGGTGGAAAAATGATTTGAGCTTGTCTTCAGCCCAAAACAGGGATTTTGGCTCTGCTGGTTCCCCTTCTCAGCCAGGATCACCAATCAGACCCACAACACAACTCTTACCCATTCCAAGCAATGGAACAGCCCCTCTGTTCTCTAACACTCAATGGTGGGAACTTACATGCTTAGTACTTGCATTTCAGGACTGATGCTAAGCAGCTAAAATTCTATAATCCCTCACACGTATACGTTGCCCACACCTCACAACCAGAAGCTCTTCTGTTGCCTGTTCATTGCTGCCCTTTTTTCAGGGATATAGTTCTTCTTAAGTGCTGTGTTATCTCTCAGCAATCCAACTCACCTGCAAGGCCAACAAGCAACTCAGGGGCCAGGAAGGCAACCTGGGATCTGCAAACGCCTGGGGAAGGATGCTTTGGGAAGACCTGCTAGCTTTGTTCATGCTCTCGTCTCTTCCTTTCCTTTGGTGTTCTGCTCCTGTGTGGAATGCAGCCTAGCAACAGGTTCTCTTTCCAGCTCCTCCCCTTCCTTTATTTATTGCCTTCACTGACCATACGCCTCTGAACTTCCACCTTTGGCCCTTCTAAGCCGTAACTTCTCTTGCAGTTAGCCATTAACATGGTTTGTCCAGCAAAAAACTCTCTCCTGGAGGGAAAAGGCAAGGCAGGAATGAACCAGAGCAGGCTTCATGAGCAGCACAGACCCCCATACAGTTGGGTTACATCTGTGGAAGTCCACCCATGCCAAAACCTTGGATGTGATGTTAGGGTTGGCAGGAAACATGCCCAGGCTTGTATGCTTTCAGTACTTGCATAAAATATATGTTGTTTATACAACCATTTAAATGTTATATCTCTATCATATATCCCCCCCCCCAATAAAGTAAGAGGAAACCAAACTATCAGGGTGGAAAAGAGCTTTCATACACCAAATTTAAACTGGTCACTTGGTGATTGTATGGAATTTCTAGCCAACTACTTCTTTGAAGGTGGCTCACGGGGAGCTTATGTGGTATACAAATTCAAGATACTGAATGTAATTCCTGTTGCTTCAAACCTATTATATAGCATGAAGAACCTGTTTCACCCATTAGAGGCAAATGTGGGATTATCACCCATCATATATTCAATTGCGTCTACATTATATACCAGATATGCTTTTCTTACTTCCATGTTTAAGTGATACACTTAAAAAGCATTTTAAGCAGCTGCTTGAAGATGCAATGTGTGAAGTGCCCAGGAACACTGATGACTGGAAGTGGGCCAATAAACCAAGAACCCAAACAAGACAGAGATATTGTTAGATCAGTCATCTATCCACCTGAATAGTGCTCAACCTGTTTTAGTTGCCCACTAAAACAGGTAAGCGACATATGATCCAGAGGACATTCACAGGCCCTGCCCTATCCATGTACTTTCATTACTGCTACTGCAGCTAACACAGAGAGAAAATCCAACAGTATCATACAAAGACCATTTTCCTCATTTCCAGACACGCACCACTGGATGTGCTCTGTAGCGCAAGACTCCTTGGCTTCTTCCTGCATCGTAGTTTTGTCCCAATTGCCATAAGTGGAAGGAGAGAGGGTTGCTAATGTTGGGAACAATATTCCCTTAAGACTAGGTAAAATATTTTGTATGGCTGTGAAGGGTGTCAACCCTGAGTAATCACCACAGTATATAAGTGAGCTAAGACCCAGAACAGGTGTGGGTTGTATGTGGGTCATGGGGAATTGTAGTGAGAAGATTGTGGTGGATCAGAGTAGTTGCTGTGTAAGTTTGCTGAGAGTAGTGAGTTGACTATTGTATTTTGCATTACTTCAGACATTTTATGTTGGTGATATATCTTGCAACAAGAGATAAAGAGCCTCCAAGGACTTTGGAAGAAGCCAACTGTGTCTGTGCATCATTTCAAGGTTGGTCAGTATCATATTGCCAATACCGCTAAAGGGTTCTGTGCTTCCACCTCTGCTGTAATAGCTACTGTTGTGGACAAGCACCTCAGACAGTGCTGATAGTTGGGTTCTCAGTGGGCCTAGTTTTTGTACAGTATTTGTTGCTGCACGCCTTGCAGGACATAACAGAGAGCCAACAGCTAATAATGCCTCAATCCTTACAGTGATTAACACTGTACTCACAGCATGTCTGTTTAATTTGTAGACTTGTAGCTATGGAGACTCAGTGGCACATCTTTATCATTTCATCCCAAGAGATGGTGGTGGTAGAGAATTTGTTGTCAAAGATAAGATCTGAGAATTGAGCACAGTCAGCCCTAAGCATCCACGGATTCAGCCATCCACAGCTTGAAAATATTCCATTCCCCCTCCTCCAAAAGGAAACTTTGATTTTGCCATTTTATATAAGGAACACCATTTTACTACACCATTTATATAGTGGGACTTGAGCATCCACGGGGGATGCTGGAACAAAGGGCCCACTGTATATGGGTCTGATAAGAGACACACCAGGATTTGCAAGATGCATGGGACAGAAATTGTTGAACATACCTGCAAGATGCAAGATCAAAAAAAATCTTACATATAAAATACATATCAGGTATGTTGTAGCAGGAGGCAATGATTACTCTGTGCAGTAAAATAGGTGAGCAGCAAAGTTACTATTACTTATAAACAACAATTGACTGTTTCGATTTGTTGCTTTTAAAATTATGGTTAAACTGAAGAGCACCTCATACTTCCAGAACTTTTTTTTTGCCTCTGGAAAGCTCACAAGCAGGACATGAACACAATGGTACCTTCTTACTCATATTCTTTCACGTTTTGTGTTCAGAGGTAAGCATGTTTGAGAAGCTAAACCTTGCCTTCAACAGAACGAATAATCACACTGCTTTTAATCCCAGGCTGTACTTGCAGTCCTGGCTCTTCCAGAACAGCATCCATTGCCCAAATATTTCAAATTTCCCAAAAGTCAAGTCTGATAAATTTTGAAAGTTGAACCCACTGTGTTTTTACTGATACCCCTCACACAGAGCACACAAAATAAAGCAAGAAAGGACTGGTGGCACCTGACTGTAGGTTTCATAACGGGGGGAAAAATCAGACAGAGAAATCAATAGCTACCTTTATTGGAAGCGATCCCATCTACAAGAATCAGTGAAAAGTACAGCAGAAAGTGCTGGTAGGAATAGAGTAAAGGATGTGATTGCCATCCCTCCCCCCCTCACATCCATAAGAATTGCAGGGGGCAGTCAACCACTCACAAAGGCAGGTTGGAGGTACCAAAATATTGAATTCGTCTGATGTAATAGGGCCCTGAGCCTCAAATGCACTCAGCACCCTTTTCCTTCCCAGTGCTATGGATGAAGAAAACCTCACTAACTCCTGTATGGCTCTTAGAATGCAAGGGATACCATCTTCATTAGAAAAAGCAAGGGTGACAGGCTCAGGATAGTAAGAATGGGCTCACACATTAACAT
Source organism: Gambelia wislizenii (assembly GCA_030847615.1). Taxonomy (NCBI): domain Eukaryota; kingdom Metazoa; phylum Chordata; class Lepidosauria; order Squamata; family Crotaphytidae; genus Gambelia; species Gambelia wislizenii. The sequence continues at coordinate 333,402,347 of JAUMIR010000001.1, read as the reverse complement.
TAAACTATATAGTAAATCACCCAATAGCTTAAATATATAGAATAGCTGGCACTCACCACTGTGGTTTTGAGTTACCACAGATCATTACTTCTAAGTGCCCCAGACAAGTTAACACACAAGAGAGTCAAGCCAGGAGGCAGTTCACAGTGTATTCTGCGAGCAGCCCAATGTGTGTGAAGACACCCTAAGTCCTATTCATTGAGCAAAGACTCAGCCAGGTCCTCCAGGGCAAATAATGGCTCAGCTGAAGGTTTCAACAAACCTAGGCGTCATTGTTTCAGTCTTCATTCTATCCCAGTCTTATATTCCTAAGATGGGATGTACACCTCCAGTAAACTCCCTGAAACCTTTAAGCACAGCTGCCAATGGCCTGCAAGGGGGAAAGGGGCAGAAAGGTCTTGGAAGTTACACCCAGAAAGGGGAACTGGCATCCACTGTGATACAGACTAACCCCACCCCCCTTTCCATCTCCCAGTGTTTTCTGCCCTTGGGCCCTATGTCTGACACCCATAGAATTTCCCATCTAGATGCCCCACCCCTCACCCCACCCTGTGATTAAGCTATGTCCCTAGCTAGGAAAGATTAATGCCTTGATCCTTCCAAGCTCCAAGGCAGCCTGGGAGGAACACTGTTGCAGTGCCAGTGGTTCAGGCCAGTCTTTGCAGTTAGGAGACATGGAAAGGTGCCAGTTCCAACATGAACAACTTGTGCAACGGGTAGGGAGTCCAAAGGGAGCTGACTGTGTAGCAAGGTAGGTGCAAGCTGTGTAGTTGGCTGCCATGCAGGTGGTGGGTTGGTGGCAACGTGAAGGACTGATGGGAGCTGGTGGTGGGTAGGATAATGCATTAAGGACATTGCTCCACAAGTAGAGTGCTGTAGCCATGACACTATTGCTTCCTGGATGCTGTTCTTCACCATGAAAGGTTTGATTCTCTGCTCTTGGGCACAGAGAACTGTTAGGGAGCTTCAAGCTGCGATCCGGCTGGACTGAAGATGGGATAGATAGCCACGGAACTAGAGCATCGTTAGTGCCAACAAGCTCCATAGCACCAGCCTTCTTCATGTGTATAGTGTGATGCATGACTGCTGCAGAAGCAAGGACAGCAGCGATCCCCGTCAGGTAGACCACGCCGAGAATGCAAGCCAGCTGTGAGAAGAGAAAATCAGAGTGGTTATGTGCTCTCTCCCTTTCACCCCTCAAGTTTCTCATCTGAAGCAAGCCAGCTGGCCCAAGCATAGATGCTGCTAAGCATCCCATATAAACATTCACCTCCCATCCAAACACAGAAAAGTGAGTGGTTTACTCAGCTTGCATGTAGACAAAGGGTGAAAGCAGATTGAGTAATAATATTTTCACCCAAATTCCACTAGATTGCCAACATTTTTTCTGTCATGGCAACCTAGTCATGCAATTCTGTTCTTGTGAATGTTGAACAACCCACTTGATTTTTATACTCTGCAACTTAATCTTCAAAACTTTATTTTGTGGAGGTTTGAGGATGGATAGAGAAATGCCTTAGTTATTATGTCTATAGCTGCTCGTTTTTAGCAAGGCTTTATTGGATTTTGTTGCTTTGTATATTTTCAGCTGATTTTGTCTTTTGTTTGATTATACCACATTAAGGCTCTTGTGGGTCGAATAGTGGTTTAAAATGTTAACATTAGCAGAATCAAAAAGTTTACCTTACAGGCAACAGTACAAACAGAAGTATATCAGATCCAGTCTAGTAGAAATGTTTCTCTTTCTTTCTAACAGATGCCTACACATGCGCAAACACGTTGCTCTCTACGAGTGAAAATCTGCTCACTTGTTTCTACCTTTCCTTCAATAGGAAAGGATAGCTATACGCTTTCTCCATCCTCATTAGCTTTTCTCATGCTGGGTTTAGCCTGTCGTACCTTACCTTGGCCACTTGTTGGTAGAACTGGCCCAGAGCCTGCTGCCACAGTGTTTGCTCCATTAAGACACACAGGTCTGTGTAGGTGAACCAGCCACGTTTGACCCCCTGCCTCTCAGCCACACTGCAGGAACAAAACACAAATAAACAAAAATGAATTAGAAGCCCCTTCCCAAGAATGCTTCATCAAAGACATTGTATCCTGGCAGCATGCTGCCCCACATGCAGAAACTTTTCTTCCTGTTCTATTCAAGTGGAAAAAATGCATATAGATATGCCACTTCCACAGACTGAAAGATATGAACCCCAGCAGTTGGGCAAGCAGCCTTCTACTCTTTTTCTCTTCTGGTTTTCTAGACAAATTGGTTCATGAGGATATGCCTGCTAACAGTAGACTTGGAAGGATTCTGATTTAAGACCTCATTACGGATATCTGTTACTATTATCTGGTACACTCTGAAGCCACATGAGGAATATCCCAGACAGGCTGATGGACCTACTCAGCACAGCTCACTGCTCTGGAGCATTTAAAGAAAGAGGAACTTCCTCCAAGTCTTGCAATTTAGCCATAGAGTGGGCTATAATAATAATAATAATAATATTTATTTATACCCCGCCACTCTGCTAAAAACAATTGGGGCGGCTTCCAACAATTAAAACATTATAATAATGACTAAAAACACCACCCACCCCACCCTCCCCCATAAAAAGACATTAAACACAATAAGATTAAAACCTTCTAACTAAAAAACACATTAAAAACAAATATATACATAATTTTTAAAAAGCCAGGAGACTGAGTTCCTGAGGCCGGGATCTAATCAGGAAAGGCCTGCCGAAAGAGATCCGTCTTTAGTGCTTTTTAAAAGCTACTCAAGCTCGTCAACTGACGGATCTCATTCGGCAGGCCATTCCACAATTTGGGGGTGATTACTGAAAAGGCCCTCTGGGAGGTTGCAGACAGCCTAAATTTTTGTGGCTGAAGCAGATTCCTCCCAGAGGACCGGAGTACGCGGGAAGGATTGTATGGGAGGAGGCGGTTCTGGAGATAAGTTGGACCCAATCCATTTAGGGCTTTAAAGGTAATAACCAACACCTTATACTGGGCCCGGAAACTGATAGGCAGCCAGTGGAGAGATTTTAGTATTGGAGTTATATGATCTCTCCGAGATGTTCCTGAGACCACTCTGGCTGCCATATTTTGTACCAACTGAAGTTTCCGGACCAAGCACGAGGGTAGCCCCATGTAGAGCGCATTACAGAAATCTAGATGAGAGGTTACCAGCGCGTGCACCACAGTCTCGAGGTCCCTTACTTCCAGGAAAGGGCACAGCTGGCGTATCAGCCGAAGCTGATAACAAGCGCTCCTGACCATCACATTCACTTGACTCGTCATCTGAAGCGATGAATCAAGGAGCACCCCCAGACTGCGAATACAGTCCTTAACGGAGAGCGTGACCCCATCCAGATTCCCCTCCACACATGTCAAGCAGAGTCTGCATGACTCTCATGGCACACTCAGCTCATTCAGAATGGACAGCAGACAGGTCAGGGCCAAAGGATTCCTCCTGTTCCAGCCACAGCAGCACAAAAGCATCCTGAAGAAAGAGAAGTACCTACCATCCCTCAAGCCAGCTGAGCACTTCAAAAAACTCCTTGGGATCTGTATAGAGGCTCCAGTCCTATAGAAAGGGGGAGGAACAAAAAGGCAGTGAGACAGAATTCTATTCTTGTCACTTTAATTAAATGAGAACTCAAATCTAACTTGGCAGGTACATGAAATACAGGCGATTCCCTACTATACAGGTAAAGAACTTGTGGGTCTCAAGATGCTTCTGGATCACTCCTCCCATCAGCTATAACCACTGCTACCTAAGGCAAGGGATGATAGGAGTGGTAGTTCAACAACATTTGAAGCATCACTATTCCCCACCTATGCTTTACTGGAAAAACTGCAGTGGAGGGAGAGGATGAATCAGCGATATGCCAACTATTAACACCTGGCACACCTGTGTTCAGAGTAGCTAAGCATTTCTCTCAAGTCTGACAACAGTTCAACAACAGTGCTGACACTCTGCTCATGGAATGCCCTTTTCAGATGAATGAGGAAGACCCCTGCACTCATGCAACAGATAAAAACCAATTTTTTCATTGCTCTTTTTTTAAATGGAAGATTTTGACCTACTGTGACTGTGTGCTTTAAAACTGCTGTTGCTCCTTTATTATTTTGTTGGTTTTGCACTCATAGCTTTCAAGATTTTTTATGACAGTTCTATGAATTTATTTTTCTAAAACACTTTGTATGCTGGTTAAAAAGCAGTATTTTTTATTGATACTATGTTTTTAATCTATGTTGTGTTTTTAACTGTTGTATTTTAATAATGGTAATGATTTAATTCTTTTGTAACTTTTGTAATGTTTTAGTTGTATTTTTTAAAATTATTGTTAAGTCACCTTGAATCCCATCTTGGGAGAAAGGCAGGATATAAATCTTATAACATTTCAACAAAATAGAAAGTCCAGCCTCTGCATTCAATCTTTATTACCACAGCAACCAACACTCCTTCAGATACTAGCATATTTATATTGTGAAGATTCTAATTCTAGCAAGCCCTCTGTGCTCATTTGAACTTTGTCCAGAGGGTCTGTGTGCCTACCTCTTTCACCACACCCTCCCTCTCATGACACTTACAATGGCTCTGAGGAAATTCATCTCCAGTGTGTTCATGGTCTGTACATCCACCTTTCCTGCAGCTCCCCATTCATCATTGAAGACCTCCTCTTCTTCCCCTTCATCATATAAGTACTTGCTGGCAACCATCTGAAAGGAAGAGGAAGATGCATTAAAGTAGCACAGGGTGTGATGTTTCAGCCAGAGGTGGGGCATGATATCACAGCTTTCTTAAAGGGATGGAGGTGATGATATAATCAATTTCCTGAAAATCCCATCTTCAATTTCAAGACTCCTGTACGTCAGCCCCCAAAATAAGCAGAGGTGCAGAAGGAATCTACAGTACAGCCTGTAAAGCTTGACTAAGGAAGTGTTAGCCTCCCAAATGTTATGGGCTACATCTTACACAATCCCTTATCTCTGACCATGCTGGATATTGCTGATAAGAGTTATAGGCCAAAATATCTGGAGGGCCAAAGGCTCCCTGCACCTTCCAAAACATCTGGAGGGCCACATAATTCCTACTCCTTCTGCATGAAAAATTTCATACCCTCACCCTACCCAATTATACACAGAACACCCGTTCACAAGTAGGCAAACATCTGCAAACAGAGGGGAATTGAGTGGCTTGATTAGATACTGAAAGGCTCAAAGGAACATTCAACTCCCTAGTCCTTCCAGCCCATGACCTGGAGCAGAGCCGCTAATCTTTAAGTCCTTCTGTTGAGTTCACAGGTTAAAACCAAAGTTTTGCCAAGTAATTCTGGATGCTCCTCCTTAGCACAGTGCTTTCATCAAGAAAGGAATCTGCCAGCTACTGTAGTTGTGCTATATGGAACTGACGGCAACCAAATTATACTGAGGTGAAGGGTGATGGAGGGGGACAGAAGGTGGCATCAAAAGGGTTATGACAGTTCAACTGTGAGGTCAAGATATATCTCTACAGTGTGGAAAGACTATTAAGTATTAAGCACTGTACAGAACATGCACAACATTTGAGCAAACACTACTCTTACTACCTAGCCACAGCTTCCCCCATCTGATGCTTACCATGGAGATCAAGAAAAGATCAGAAGATGAGATTTGCTGTAGGTATTCAGGATTGCGGTGCCGAAGTCTCTCAATGTAAACAAGGGCCAACATCATAGAGCAGGGGGAGATACAAGCCTCTCTGGAATTAAGAGTCAGGAGACACAAGCTTAGCCTCTCTTTATTATTTCAACCACAAAGCAGAGTCTTGAACTATACTATAGGAGGATTTGGAGAGCTGGAACAATCCATCCTGTAGGGTGCACAGACTTGCCATGTTTCAGCTCCAGTCCACTACACAATATGCTGCAACCTGGCTGATGTGCTTTCCCATCACCTTTATCCATGTTCAAACTTCCCACTCAGCCTCACAAAAATGGAATGCAGATTATGAGACATGGTCATATTCATGAAATTAGGTCAAGAAAACATAATTGAAAATGTTGAAACAGATATGGAAAAAGAAGCTTGTCTTTGTGGATTTTACAAAGACACAGATCCTCCCTGAACCAGGAAATATCTGCTACGATTATAGCCACAGCAGTTAATTCTTCCATATTAAGCTCTCAATGAAAAGCTGTTGGGAGGAACAGTTCAGCTTCTAACTTGTTAGGTGTCCTTAATTACCATTCCTACTTCTTTCATATAGGAATGACTGCCTCAAAAACTCTCCCACAATTATTAATAACTGCCTTGCAATGTCTGTTTCTACCTATTCTTACTACCACCCACTACTGGGGAAAAAAGTAAAGCTGATTTTATGTAAATAAATGCATTCATCAGATATACCTCCAAATAATTTTATATTTGGAGATATCTGGTGCTCATGTTGCACAGCCTAGTGGCTTCATAGTTCTTTGTTAAGGCTCTGCTACTTGCTGGGGCTGTTATAATTTTATTTTTTTTAAAGGTGGTATTGTCCAAAAGTTATTAGTATGTGCATTAATCTCTTTTTAGTTCAGTGTGTATATTGCATTAAGGTCTAAGACCCTAAAGGCACCAGATCCTGACTGATCTTGGAAGCTAAGCCAGGGTCAGCCCTGATTAGTACTTAAATAGGAGACCACCAATGAATACCAGGTGCTGTAGGCTATATACTTCAGAGGAAGGAACTGGCAAAACTACCTCTTAGTATTCCTTGCTTAAGAAAACCCTATGAAATTCAGATGAATTGAGGACACATAAACAAACATATACTGCTTTTCCAATAAAAATGGTCCTCAATGCAGCATGAAAGCAAATCCAAGTGTTAATTTAAGGACAAAAATACAAAGCCCAAGGTTACATTCCCAAGGATAGGCAGAATGATGAATATTCAAGATGAGAAATAGAGAGGAAAAAGCAAAAAGGATTCTGAACCATACCGGGAGACATGAGATACATATTTTTTCTGGAGCCTCCGAATGGGACTAGGAGCAGCTTTATGGAGTAATTCCACAGCAATATCTAGAAAGGAGAAAGCAGCACGGTTCAAAGCTAGGCCTACAGCTCTTTGTAGCCAAGCCACACCAGTGTCCTAGTCCAAACATGGCATGATGGAAACATATGACCCCTTCTGGGAAACCAAGGTTGCTTCTTACTGTGGTCCACCTGACCAAAAAAGGTGCTTGAGGATAAAAAGCATAAGGTTAAAAAGTTATGAAGGGGAGAAAAGGAATTTCACCTAAAAAAATTGTAATGTCCACTTGGAAAACGAAATAAAAACTTGTAAGGCTTTAAAGACCTGTTACATGAACAAGATGACAACTGGTTAGAAAGATTTACCCTAGTTATTGCCAGATCCTAAACACATTTACCTTGAAGGAAAGTGTTCCAATATATACCCCTAAGTCCAGCCGTTTTGGAAAGAGATAGCCTGTAGTCCGCAAAGTATTCTGGTCTTGGAAAAGGAGAAGTTTCCCTCAGAACTTTATAGGCATCTTATTAAGTAGAACTGATTTGCAACTATCTTGCTTCTAAGTGCACTGTCTCCTGATTTCTTTTATCCATTTCTGTTAATATTTACGAACTGTAGAGATGAGACTCTTTTGGAATAAAGCTCTCAGAGATTTTCCTTGGTTTTTTTCCGGGCTGTGAGGCTGTGTTCTGGAATAGTTTCTTTCTGACATTTCGCCTGCATCACCAGCCTGAAGATGCCAGCCACAGATGCAGGCGAAACGTCAGAAAGAAACTATTCCAGAACTATGAAAATAGTTTCATTCTTCATCAATGAGCCTGCTCACACAGCACTTTCTCAGAAGCAGTTTTTGGCTGATAAATGCATTACTATACTTGAGCATCCTCCATATTCTCCAGATTTGGCACCATGAGACTTTTTCTTTTCCCTAAAGTGAAATCGATGCCTAAAGGAACACATTTTGAATCAATTGATGCAGCAAAGAAGAAAACGAAATGTGTTGATACAGCTGACAGAAACTGATCTGTTCCACGTCTCTGATCAGTGGAAAACAAGACTGCATTGGTGTGTAAGTGTGAATGAGGAGTATATTGAAGAGGATAAGCATTAGAATTGTAATACATAGAAATAAAGATGGGCAATGCAACTGCTCATACAGCACTTTCTGTGAAGCAGTTTTTGGCCCATAAATGCATTAGTATGCTTGAACATCTTCCATATTCTCCAGATTTGGCACCATGCAACTTTCCCCCCCACACACAAAGTGAAATTTGTGCTTAAAGGAACACGTTTTGAGTCAACTGATGCAGTAAAGAAGAAAACGGCAGAAGTGTTGAAAAAGTTGACAGAAACTGATCTGCTCCACACCTTCACCCAGTGGAAAAGAAGACTGCATTGGTGTGTGAGTGTGAATGGTGAGTATATTGAAGGGGATAAGCATTAGAATTGTAATACATATAAATAAAGATAGGTTATGGTATTCTCGTTATTTAATAGGCAGACCTCATAGCACCTTTGAGACGGAGAGAAAGAAATTGTAGCATAAGCTTTCGTAGACTTGCTCTGCTTCCTCAGATGCATGGAGACTCCATGCATCTGAGGAAGTAGACAAAATCAACGAAAGCTTAATGTTATAATTTCTTTCTCTCAGTTGGTTTAAAAAATACAGTAGGACCCCCATATCTGCTGATTCATTATCCACTGATTCAGTTATCCGTGGGACACAAAACAGCACACCCACCATAGAGTCTTCCTAGAAAACACCTAGAAGCATCCTTTTCTAGGTCCCCCAAGTCAACTCTATACGGTATTTTAAACTGGAAGTCCTATTATTTTCAATGGTGTTTGCTGTTATCTGTGGTTTTCGGTATCCATGCCCCCCCGCCCCCCGGGACCAATCTCCCGTGGATACAGGGGTCCTACTGTAATAAGTAAGAGAGCTTTGAATGTACACCTTTAGGTACTTCCTCAAACATAAAATAATTCTAAGTGGTTGTTCTGAGCATTTTTATTATGGTCCACAGATCGTTCCAGCTGAACAAGACCACCCAGAAATTGCTGGCCAAACTTTGGACTCCCAGCCTCTAAAATACTTGTCTCTTAGCAACCATCAGGAGCCAGCCTTTTCCTGGTAGTTCAGGCTGCATTTTAGCATCTTTTATCCCTACTCTGGCCAAGAAGTGGTTTAGAAGTCCCCTATTCCCTTAGTTCACTCATGCCTACAGACTTCAGTGACTGTCAATTTTTTTATGCTAAGTGTTATGTACAATGAAGACCTTGGGACAGGAGTCAGTTATCTACTCAGCTTGCAAAACATCCTGTTTAGTTTATGGAACTTTAATACAAAATGCTTGTTACCAGCTATGAAGCACTCACACATTCATTCTCATACAGAGAGCAGTTCTCTTTCACATGACTCAATTCCACCCCTGCAGTGATCTGGAGTGTTTAAGCAGCCAGGAATGTTGACAAACAAGCAAAGGGGAAAATTAATTCATTGACTCTATTAGAACCAAGCTGGAACTTTACAGAAAAGAATAACCAAATCTGAGAATGCAGTAAGGGAAATGAACCATATTCTGGGTGACATGAAAGAGAGACAGAAGGGCATAGGAAGAAGAGAAATGTCAGCTCTGAAAAGCTTATGCCAAGACCAAAATGCCAAAAAGATGAGGCAGGGAAGCAACAGAGTTTAGTTCTTACGGGTTTTGTCCAGCATATACCTAATTACAGTAACTACTCTTGGCAATTCAGGATACTAAGCAGACTGGAGTAGCAGAAGGGAAGGGAACTTCTTTCTCATGTTTATACCCAGCTGAGATCTCTCTCCCTCTAGCCCCTTTTCCTGGCCCAGCTGCAATATCCTAAAGCCAGACTCACCTGCAACAGGACTTGAGAGGTTATCAAGGGTGCCATCTTTATCCCAGCCATAGTAAAGTCGCTTGCGTACCCGATCACTCAGCTGCTGGTGCCTGGGAAGAAACTGAGAAAAAGGAATGGGGAATAGAAACATAGTACTGTACTGGGACTCTGCATCTTTCTGCCCCACTGAAGGCCTCCATTCTAAAAGCACAGGCTGGAGTGGGCAACTGGGAAAGACGTAATTCTGCATACACATGCACACATAGCCTAAATCCTCCTGCAGATTGCCTGCATGTGTGTGCGGTTTTCATCTTGCTTCTACCTCAGCAATCATGGCAGATATATGAGTATTTTCAGAAACTCTAAAGAGATTCTAAAAGTCTCATGCCACTTCTTTCCCCATATGGGCTTTCTCTCCTTTATTGCTATTCCACCTAAATGCACACCACTGCCCAAATTTTGCTTTTCCCTCAACAGTCATGCTCCATGTATTACCGAACACAGTATTTGTTCATTTATTCAAGTTGCTGGCCACCTAAATCCACCTGAATGATTCAACAGGGAACACTTAATAAAATCTTTGTAAATATTAACACACCAACCTGCCTCCTCAAATATGAAGAAATAGAAACCCACTCATTTCTTTTCTCTAACTTAGATGTTTCCAGCCACCCCTTATATAATCTTCTCACCTTCTCCTTATATAATGTTTCATAACATGTTTCAAACCCCCCCCCCCTTTGTATGTTGTTAAATCTTTCCTAAAACTTTATGGTCAAAGCCAGACACAGTATTGTAACAGAAACATAAGTCCACATCTTATTTCTTTTAATGCAAAAAGCAAAACAAAAACAAAAGTAGACTTCCAGAAAGGCACCCACAGCATTTTTCCTATGAAAAAAATCTCAGAGGGAGACACTAGTAAGAGTACTACATGCTAGAGATGTAAAATTTCAGGAAATTTGAAAGCCATGGCGGGGGGGGGGACGGACCCCTGAATGAATGCAGTATTAGTACCCTTTACAGATTGAATGTTCACTTATTTACTTCAGGAAGATAAAATACACTATTGGTTTAGTGTGTTTGATATATTCAAAGTACAGTTTACTCAGGAGATAATTACAAATTCTATTTACTTTTTGAACTACTATTGTTACAAATGGAGCTATAAGGTCCTCAACTGTAAGGAGCACCTAGACTCTGTGTTTTTACCAATTTATGAGGAGCAGGCAATCAATCCCTCCCAACAAAAACAGAAGAAATCATCAACATTTGTAAAAGAAAGAAAACTTGTCTCCTCTAGTCTTCCATAGTGCCAAGCAGATGAAAAGCACTCATTCCCATAAAAAAAGTTACAAAAAGGAAACCAATACCAGGAATTGCAATCATGTCAGCTACTATATAGAGTTACCTAAAAATCTATCTGATACATAGATTTTAGAAAAAACGCAGGGGGAATAAATACAGGAACTCCTCAATTATTTTATTCATCATTCTAAAAGAAAATATCCCAAAATCTTTTTTTTTCTTTTTCATTTTTGTAGAAAAAAAAGGTTTCAATTTTTTTGGTATTTTTCCCAGGCTTTTTGTGGCCTTTCACAATGCTAATCTGGAGAGAGTATTCCTCCCTTTGAAGAGAGTCAAGGAAAAAGTAACAAGGAGACAGAATTGTTCTGACATGTTATTTAGTCAAGTCATTTTCTGAGGCCATCAAGCTGTCTACTATATTTTTGGAACAGAACGCTCCCTCTGCTTAATAGCATTTCTTGGTTCTGGGATTCCCCCCCCCCCCAAATTAGCCATCACTGAGGAAGATATGTATCAACGAATACTAGCTGTGATGTTAGGGGGAGCATGTCCTTGAAGCAAGGGGGAAGAGAAAGACAGCAACATTGAAAATGTGTTCTTGCCTTTTTTCTTTCCTCATCACTCCACTCAGAGGTGTAATGCTCCTGAACCAGATGTAAGATGGGTAGCAAACTTAGCCATCCATGATCTGACCCTGACAACAGTCCATGCTATCATCACTGAAAGAGATGTAGCTGAATAATACATCTGAGTAAGTGGGCTGAAATGCATGAAAAGCTCAGGCTAAAATAAATCTGTTAGGCACTCCTTTATTTCTTTCCTCTCCTCTTTTATACTGAAACAGACTAATATGGTTATTTCTTTAAGCAGTGGCTGAATAAAGAGTTAAGACTAACAGTAAAGCAGGTCATCTCAAGCCAATTACTCTGTACTGGGCTGATGGGAAAGTTGCAGCTGTGTGTGTGGCTGGATTACAACTCTAATCATCACCCATCATTGGCTCTGCTGGCTAGGGCTGAAGGAAACTACAATCCAACCACCTCTAGAAGACCACACATTCCTCACCTCCACTGTACAGTAACAGTTGAAGGATGGCAGGAACAGAAAAATCTGTAAGTGCTTATAAAATAAAGCATTTGTAAAGATAGCTTAATTTCCAAAAAGCCTTCCTGTCGCTTCTGAAGGCGAGCACAGTACCTACTTTCCTCCTGCATGCTAGAGCTCACTGATCTCTTAAAACTGTTCTAAGATGATACCAGTGGATCTCAGATTGCTTTACTTAATTCCTTTAGCATACAAGTGCGCAGGGTGTGATGACACAACTGTATCCAGGGAAGGCAATTTACCATTGTCCTGGCTCTGGCCCTTCCCTTGTTATCAGGGGCTATTTCACTGATGACATCATTACAGTTTTGCACTGAGAATAAAACAGGGCATTGAGCAACTTGGTTTTTGTATGTTGTGCTAACAACAAATCAATGGACTCATGTCCTGCTTGAAAACACAAAACAGTATAAAGCCTAGGCTTGACAAAAAGCCTCTTTGTTTCACCACTTTAACATCAGGAGTGTAACCCTTTTTATGCTTTCCTCTCATTTGATACACACTTGCTCATGCCTTATCTTAATGTGCTTCCCTAATGACATTCTTCGTCTAAATTCTGGTTTCTCTTTTTAAGACTCGCAACTAGTATTTATTCTCATTTGCTTATTCTTATGTCCCCAGATACTGGGGGAAAGGGAGCAAGTACTCCAGGATATTTGCATGTCATGTTTGTCTGTTCCAGCAAAACAATAAAGTATCTTGTGGCACATTAAAGATTACAAGGTTGTCTATACAAGGTAAAAAATGTGGATTTCTCCATAGCAATGGCAAATTGGCAGCAGCTGCTATTCGTCTTAATGGTTTTTTGGCAGATCAAATGCATGCGAAGCTATCCATGTTTGCTGTGCAAACTGGCATGCCTGAGAATCAAGATGGTGGCCGAGAGTGAATTACTCGCATTTTTACTTACCTCAATTTGCTGCCACAAGACAGTATTTTTTTTAAAAAAAATATTATAATGTTTTTGACACAAGTTAACATTATGTCTTCCAACCTTCTGTGTAAACAGAATGCATATTCAAAAACTGGATACAATAAAGCATTTTCTTAATTACAAATAAATACATAAATAAATAAATTGACTGTATTGTTACTTTTAAGTTCATGTGTCTATCTATATGTTTCTTGTATGGACTGACTAAATCTGATTTATAAACTGACATTCATAAGGGCTTTGTACATATTTCAGTATCTTATAAGAGCCATCTACCAGTTTCAAATATGTAAAGAAAAGAAAAGAAAAAATCCATTACAATATTTCTGTACCTAGACTTCATATCTTACTATCGTGACTTTAACTGATTCTCTTCTGGTCTTTTTTTAAAAAAACCACATCTAAGATGTGAAAGAGCAACCTTTTGGTTTAACAAAAAAGCAAACAAAAAAAGCTGTTTTATCGCCTTAGCCCTTGCTCACTAAGGCAAAAAGCCAAAAAGGTGGCTCCCGGTGCTTGCCTTATTAGCCAGCTCCACCCCTAAGCACATGCAACCAATCAGCTTTCAACTTCACATAGGGAAAGTGAATCAAATCAAATTGCTTGCTCCAGTAAGCAGGAATGCACATCCCACTGCTGTTTTTAAAAAAATAACTTCAGGAAAAGCAGCAAAGGCTTTTCCCATGCAGTATATGGTAGTTTTGCCCCCCCTCCCCCGCATCCTAATATGTCAAAATGATGCAGAATCCCATTGAGACAGTTCATATTCTCCTTGCATTCTGTGAGGAGTCTAAACATTTTCACTGTTTAGACAACCCCTAAGAAGCTTTATTTGGCACGAGTTTTCATAGACTCCAGCATACTATGGGCTAAATAAAATGGATTGGTCTTTAAGACACCAAAGACATCAATGTTTTTGCCTTTTATTCTGTAAACCTACAATTCCAAAGTGAAAGAAAGAAAGGAGGAGAACACTGATACTGAAAGATTCCTACAGAAAAGCTGTTTGCTAATAATCTGCTGGTTAAGAAGGTTTTGGTAGAATGCTGTTTGTTCTTTATCTGTTTCTTTTTAAAAATTACAACTATATGAACTGCTGTTTTTGTTAATGAGTTGGTTTTAAGTTGGTTCAACTGGTTAACTGCTGATTTTCCCACAATTTTTATTTTATGTATTAAGTCCACAATTGGGCAAAATACATGTATTATGATTACCCCAAATGTTCCAAAAATTCTATAATCAATGGTTCACTTTTTCTAGAATTTTTCATCAGGCAAGATGTTACATATGACAGAGTCAGAAAGCTGATGTAGTATTTTATGTAATACTGATATGTTTTATATATTGGCTACTTTACTGCTGTAAGCCACCTTGAATTTGGTTCTAAAGGATGTAAAATGATCTTACTTTTTTTCATTTAAGACACAAAAATGATGAGGATTTTCCTCTCTTTTGATAAAATTGAGGAAACACTGCATTTAGTACGTATTTAGATGAGCAAACTGCTTTGGAATCCTTGTTCAAGCTTCCCTAGAAGAGTGACAAGATAAACACTTAGCAAATGAATAATCAACACATCCATTTATTTAGAATGTGAGCATGTGTTTGTGTATGTGTTCCACAACATACCAGATTGTGGGTTTTTTTTATCCTAGATAATCAGTCTGGAGAAATAGCTAACTGTATTTATTTTACGTACAACCATATTTATTTTATATACATTTTACATACAACTAGAGATGTAAAATTTCCCCAAATGTCCCAGTCTGTTTCTATTTTTCTTTTCAGGAAAAAGGGGAATGTTCTGAAAAATATTTTTAAAATGCAGTACAGTAATCCCTTCACATTCGCGGGGGTTAAGGGCAGACAACTCCCGCGAATGTGAAAAAAACGCAAATAAGAAATAAGCCTACTGGCAAACTGTTTTCCACCCCACTCCCTTCCCAAGGCAGCAAGGAGCTTCCTGAGAAGCCCCTGGCTGCCTTGGGAAGGGAGTGGGGTGTGGCACGAGCGCGTCAGCTGTGTCTTACCCCCCTTTCCCAAGACAGCGAGGAGCCTCCTGAGAAGCCCCTGGCTGCCTTGGGAAGGGAGTGGGGTGTAGCGCGAGCGCGCCAGCTGGTTCCCACCCCGCCTACCCAGGGCAGCAAAAAGCTTCCTAAGAAGCCCCTGGCTGCATTGGGAAGGGAGTGGGGTGTTGAGCAGCGGGGGGGGGGGAGGCGCAGGCAGCTTTCTGCGAATGATCAAAACCATGAATGTGAAAGTCGCGAATGTGGAGGGGCAACTGTATTAGCAACTTTTATAGACTGAAAGTCTGTTTGTTACTTTAGGAACATTAAAAGCATTACATCTAATTTGGTTTGGCATTAAATTAACATGTTCAGTATAGTAAAAGTAAAGTTTCTTCAGAAAATAATTAGAAATTGAAATTACTTTTTTAAATTGAAAGGCCCTCCCTGCATCCCAACTGCTACTGTCCTGGCAGAGGGAAAAAAGAAAACAGTAGGACCCCCATAGCCACTGATTCATTATCCACTGATTCAATTATCCACGGGACAAAAAGCCTACCATAGTCTTCCTAGAACATGTGTCATCGCTAGCCATTTTCTAGGTCCTCCAAGGCAGCTTTATGGCATTTTAAACTGGAAGTCCCATTATTTTCACTGGCGTTCGCTATTATTCATAGATTTCAGTATCCATGCTCCTCCCCAAATCAATCCCCAGTGGATACGGGGGTCCTAATGTAGGCTGGCACAGCTCTATCATGCCTAGGCCCAGAATCAGATGAAAGGCTCTCCATCCATCCCAGCTGCCACTGCCCTGGCCTTGGAGGGAGAGAAGAACCAGCAGTATCTGCTGGACTTAATTCCCTCCCACACTGCCACTCCCTTTTCCTTATGTGTCCTGTCTTATTTAGATTGTAAGCCTGAAGGCAGGGAACTATCAAATTAACAATAAGCCACTCTGACAGCCTTTGTAGCTGAAGAGCTGGATATAATTAATAAATAAATAATAAACAAATAATAACTAAAACTGCATTTTTTTTTAAACAAAGGGAGCTACAAGGTTTAGAACGTTAAGGAACAACTGAACTGTAATGAACCTCTTTGGTTCTACCAGTTAATGAAAACCAAGAAAAAAACAAAATAATTAGTAAAACTAGAAGAAACCATCAACATTAGCAAAACAAAGATAATTATTTTCTGTTCTCCATAGCATCAAGCAAACATAAAGCACTCCTTCCTACAAAAAGAACTAAGAAGAAGAAACTAGGACGAAGAATTATAATGATCTGATACTGTACATAATGCTTCTCAGTCTGATGTCTTCCAACTCATTTTTTGTTTTTTACTAGTTTTGATATAAGCTGTTGTGGTGTTAGAAAGACCCAACAGAATCTGAAAATGAAATAGCTTTAACGGACAACACCTCTGTTAGGAAATCAATGTAGTTCATAAAAGGCGTTGTTACCTTGCAAAGAACTTTTATGTATTGGGAAAATGAAGAAGTAAAACATAATCACTCTATCAGTTTGTTGTTGTTTGCCTTCATGTTTTCAACTTATGGCAACCCTAAGTCAAACCTATCAAAGTTTTTCTTGCCAAGATTTGTTCAGGGGAGCGGGGTTGTCTTTGACTTCCTATGAGGCTGAAAGACTGTGACTTGTCCAAGGTCACCCAGTGGATTTCCATGGCTGAGTGGGGATTCAAACCCTGGTCTCCAGCACCATAGTCCAACACTCAAACCACTACACTACATAGGCTCTCAGCACCAGTCTACAGACCACCAATTTAAGCAGCTTTGCTGTATGACATCTTACATAGAAGTCCACCTGTTACATAGTTTTTAGAAAAAAACATTGGGGCAATAAATATAGAAACACCTTGTCTTAATCACTGTTTGTGTTTTCTGCATTTTACCACTCTAACATCACTGCTAACATTTTATTTCTCCTCTGTTTAGCAATGTGTGTGCAACATATATAATTATTATCTTATAATTTTATATTATCATCTTATAACTATTGTCTTATATGTCTCCCAACTAAGAGGTTGTCTATAAACGGTGAAAATATTGCTCATAGAATACTGCTCAGTGGCTGTTAACCTTTTCTTTACCAGGAACCCCTTTAAATGTATTTTGTTGCCACGGATCCCTCCCCCAAACTTAACTCAAGATTTAAAAGAACAACAACAACAACAATAATAATAATAATGTATTATTAAACCTTCCATGAAACCTTCCCTCAGAGGTACTAGAGGGGGAGGGAAGACTTTTCTCCTGTTTCTTCCTGCAAGTGTGTGGCTGGAGTGGATTTAAGGGCAGTGTGCAGGCCAAGCCAGCCTTTCTCTTGGCTCCTGTCAGGTGGCCACTCCACTACAGGGAGGAAGTGGGCCAAGCAGCCTTCAAACCTTCACGGACCCCCTGTGAGGACACTGTGGACCCCTGGGGGTCCCCGGACCACAGGTTAAGAACCACTATTTTAAATGATTGCCGGCACAAACGGACTGAGGCCTAACTCAGAAGGAAGCGCCACAGAAGTCAAGGGGGGACTTGCTCCCACCTTAACAGGCTGCAAAGCCGGGGAGTGAGTGGTAGGACAGTCAGAGCCTTATTGTAGTGCTTTTCCATAAAGGCAACTGTGGAGCAAAAAGGAGCCGCTAAATGGCAGGTGGAGGGCGCGGCCGTCCAAAGAAAAAGAGGGACGGGGGGCTTTGGGAGCGCCCGGTAACAAGGCCAGAGGAAAAGAGATCCCACCTAAATATTAGGAAGAGCTTCCTGACAGTCAGAGCTGTTCAGAAGTGGAATAAGCTGCCTGCGAATGTGATATAGAGTCTCCTTCTTCGGAGGTTTTTAAGGAGAGGCTGCATGGCCATCTGTCGGGGATGATGTGATTGTGTATTCCTGCATGGCAGAAGGGGGTTGGACTGGATGGTCCCTGGGGTCTCTTCCTACCCCATGGTTCTAAGGCTGGCCCGATGGCCCTGAGGGGCGGACGGAACCCACTCACCGTGAACTCCTGGAAACCGCTAAGGGAGAAGGCGCCCTCCTCGTCCAGAAAGAGCCCGTCCAGGTCCATGGCGGGGCCCTCCGGCGAGTCTTCCTCCCTCTCTTCCTCCTCCTCCTCGGCGCCCCTGCCTCCTTTCCGGGCGGGCCCGGCCGCTGCCTGGCTTCTGAAGACGAAGCTCGGGCAGAGAGTTCGGGCGCTGGTGGTGGCGGCGCCGCAAAAGAGAGAGGAGGAGGAGAAAGAAAGAGAGAAAGGGCGCCGCTCCTCCCAGCCTTCCTCTTCCTGGGGCGGAGCTCCCTCCACGGCCGCCCCTTCCTTCCTTCCTTCCTTCCTTCCCTCCCTCCTTCTAGCCTGAAGGCGGCCGGGCAGGGCAGGAATGAATTTTTTTGGGAAGGGACCCGGGGTTGCTTAGCAAGAGAGTTAGGCGGGAAGAGATAAGACGGAAACAGCCCTCTTACCTGGGCTAGGAACCTGTAGCCCGGTAGGTGATGTTGGACGACAACTCATATTATCCCCGGGGCTTCTGGGAGTGGAAGTGCAACACATTGGGAGAGTCAAAGGTTCCCACCACTGCCTTAAATAGCGTCAAGACGCATTACACTGTTATAGCGCTATTATTCCACTTCACCTGCTAGGGTTGGCTCCTGTGGAACTCTGGGCTTTGTAGTTTAGTGAGGTCTAAGAGCCTCTGGTTTAGAGTTCTAAATGCTCCTTCCGAAACTGCAAATCCCAGGATTCCACAGGAGGCACACTTACAAGTGTAATAAATCTCTCTGGCTTTTCTTCGCAAACGAAGATTCAGGAAGGACTCATCCCGCGCTTTCTACAAGCGCGCTGATGACTGAAAAGGCCAACCCGAGATTAACAAGTCCAGTTGCAGAAAGCACAGCAGAAGGTCTCCTTGGGTGATGTTTCCAGGTTGTGATTCTTTCTGCGTTGTCGGTTCTCTTCAAGAGTTGTTCGGCGTGAGTTTCAAATAAAGCTGCAGCATTGTGAATAGTGTGTCTCCAAGTGAACAAGTGTAACAAATAATAGGGCTATAACAGTGTAATGTGGTGATAGGGTTATCTCACTACACTGTTATAGTGCTATTATTCCACTTCAACTGCTATGGCTGCCTCCTGTGGAATCCTGGGATTTGCAGTTTCGGGAGGGGCATTTAGAACTCAGTCAGGGAGCTCTTTGGCCTCATTAAACTACAACCTCCAGAATTCCACAGGAGGCAGCCATAGCAGTTAAAGTGGAATAATAGCACTATAATAGTGTAGTGGGATAATCTTTTTTAGGCAGGAAGGGATAAGACAGAAACAACCCTTGAACCAGGGCTAAGCAACCCATAGCCTTGTATGTGATGTTGGACTACAACACCATCCCCACCATGGGCCATGCCGCCTGGGGCTTCCAGGAGTGGAAGTGCAACACATTGGGAGAGCCAAAGGTTCCCACCACTGCCTTAAATAGCGTGCAGACGGTAATCTTGAGGAGTATAGAAGGGGGAGACAGTCTGGTTTGGTTATGGTTCCAGGGCTTCTTATGTTAGATGCATTTGCAGCCAATGTGTGAAGGGAGCTCCTTCCGAAGTGTTGCCTTTGACCAGATATGAAGCGGGAGGGTTCAGTCACACAAGCAGGTAATCATCCCTGGGATGAAGACATGAACATGTTTGTGTGAAGGAACCCTTTGTAAGACCATGTCAAAGGGGTGGTTGTCATTTTCTAGCCACCGATTAGACTTTACTGCAACCTGCCAGTCTTTTAGTCTTGGAACTCATTTCGATTAACTGCCCCAATTCTGTATTTGACCCCACGGATATGGAATGTATTCTTCCCCTTACACATGATTATAAACTGAAATGTTGGAATACTAGGCAACAGCCCTTTCCCCAGCTGTTAACCACCTTGACAATTACTTTGTCACTTTTATGCTTTGCCATCTTGCTGCCTCCAGAACGAAGCCTCACCCAGTTACAATCAGCAAGTCTTTGGTTTCAATGAAAGTGGAGGATATTTTGCACTAAGCCATTGTCCTACAGGCATGCGGGATGCTTCTTTTTGCCCCATGAGATGAGACCCTGTTGGGATATAAAAACAAGCGTGGTCTTCTATAGATGATGTTGCCTTCAAAAGCTGACGTCTCACTCATTTATTTAAAAAGTTATCTCCCCCCCCCACGAAATATAAGAGACGAAAGCTGTAAGCACAGCTAGCTATGCAGAAATCCTGGATTTTTCACTTTTAAAAATATTTTTAGCAAGACAGAGGACCCAAGGAACGTGCCAAAAGAAACCAGGAAACTCCCTCTCTAGAGATTCAAAACGTCGCCCTACTCTTCTTTTTTTCCTATCTCTACTCTGGTTTAAAAAATAAAAAAGAAGCGCGCAGTTGCGCCTGCGTGTTCTTGACTCTTCTGGCAGGCGCGTGGGTGGTGGGTGCGACAGGGTTCACGTGATCAGGTATCGCGAGCAGGTTGGCCTCAGTGCGCGCGGCCACTTCCGGTGGCGGCTGTCAGGAGGACACCCTCCGCCTTCCCTCCCTCCCTCCCTCCCCTTTTCCTGAGGCTGAGGCGATGGCGAGCGGCAGCGACGGCGCGGGTGTCCCGGCGGCGGCGGCGGAGGAAGAGGCGGCAGGGGAGACCTCGGTGACGGTGCCGGGCCCCGGGGGCTCCACGGCAGAAGCCGACGAAGAGGAGGAGGAGGAGCAGGAGGTCTTGGCTCTGGCCGGCCGGCTGAGGCGGCGCCTGAGGGGCTGGGAGGCGACCGTGGCGGCTGTGCAGCGGCTCCTGGTCTGGGAGAGGCCGCCGCAGAGCCTGGCCGGGGCCGTCGCGCTCGGAGCTGCTCTGTGGTGAGAGAGGGGAGGGAGGGAGGGAGGTGGCCCCCGGGCTGGTCTGGGCCGCGGCCAGCGGAGGTGCTGGCCGGGGCTCCGTTGCGGCGGTTAAGAGCCCTGGAGGGGGCGGGAGGGGCGGTTCCGGAGCCGCGCTGGCTGAGCAGGTGGTGGCGTGGGCTGTTGGATCGTGGCCGCCGTTTTTGGAGCCCCGGTGCAACTCTGGCCGAGAGGTTGTAACTGGCCAACCCCAGCCCTTATCTATTCTATCAGTGGTCCGAGGACCCCCAGGGGTGCGCAGTGTCCTCACAGAGGGCCCACAAAGCTACTTGAAGGCTACTTGGCCCACCTCCTCCCTGCAGTGGAACAGCCACATGACAGGAGCCAAGGCAAAGGCTGGCTGGCTCGGCCTGCGCATTGCCATACAATCCACTCCAGCCACAAACTTGCTGAAGCAGGAGAAAAGTCTTCCCTCCCCCTCCAGTGCCTCTGAGGGAAGGTTTAATGGGTGGTAGCGGCGCCTCCTCTCCCTCTCTCTTGCCAAGAGGCAGTGCCAGGCTGCCAAAGCCCCCCTCCCGTCGTCCTGGTCACCCACTCCGTTGCAGGCAGGCGTTTAATACTAGCAGTCTCCTGGAATATCACGCCACTCCCACTTACTGTATTTGTTTGCTTGGGGGAGTAAAGCCTACGGGAATCAAACGAGTTTGCTTCTGAGTAAGTGTGGGCAAGATAGTACTGTCCCATCTGTCTGCCCAGAAGGCCCCATTGGAAAGGAGTTTTTACTTTGTGATGTATGGGTGGGACCTGTCTATGAGCTTTGGCATAGGGTTTTAGATAGTACAGTGGCTCTTAAACTTTTCTTTACCAGGGTCCCCCTTTAAATATCTTTTGTTGCTGTGGACTCCCAAGATTTAGCTAAAGATTTAAAAACCTAACAACAACAACACATAACGATGATGGTGGTGGTGGCGGTGCAATTTACACTATCCATTAAACCTTCCCTCAGAGGCACTGGAGGGGAAGGGAAGATGTTTCTCCTGCTTCAGCAAGTTTGTGGCTGGAGTGGATTATATGGCAATGCACAGGCCCAGCCAGCCAGCCTTTGCCTTGGCTCCTGTCATGTGGCTGCCCCACTGCAGGGAGGAGGTGGGCCAAATAGCCTTCAAGCCTTTGTGGGGCCCTTGTGAGGACACTGCAGACTCCTGGGGGTCCCCGGATCACTGATATAATAGATAAGGGCTGGGGTTGGCCAGTTACAAGTTTAAGAAAGAAGGAGCGCACTCTGCTGAGTTATTTCAGAAATAAAGCATATCCACTTGGTTCCTTTACAGGTGTCTGATATTTCTTATTTTGGATTAGCTGTCAACCCTTTGTGGTTAGATTTGTTGATCCCATTTGTTGCTCTGTGCTCTTCTAAGGGATTCAGGATGGCATCCATGGGGAAGGGGCCCCCAATGTTTTTTTCATAACCCTGTTTGGCAAGAAGTTGAAAGATAAACTAGTAAGCTCTGTGGCTGAACTAGGGTTTGCATCCAGGTCTCCCAGATTCAAGTCATATTGTTGGGGAAATGTAATGGTGTACCACAAGACTGTATGTAATGTATGTGTTGCTGGATAGTACAGTAAATTGTACAAATATTTTGAATGGATGGAAGTACTAAGACAGAATATTTTTCTTGAATTCTAGGGAATGATGGGAAAATATATTGTGAGAGACAGTGCCTTTTACAATTGAAGGAAGGGTATCTTAACTTAGTAAAAGATCTGTAGTTAGGGGGAAAGGGAAGTTGGTAAGTAGCAGCATGAGACAGGCAATGAGTACAATCAAATGGTTGTACAGCACAATGGGAGGTCCTGGAAGAAAGGTCCTGTCACCCATGAAATGGTATAGAATATATACAGAAGAAGAATATTGGTGTCCATGGGAGAGCATTTGAACAAGGAAGAGAGTTTATGGTTTTTCCATGATTGGAGTGAAGTAAAGCATATTAGGCAAACTGATATGTAGAAGAGGAATAATGAGTCACTGCTTGTGAGGTAGCCCGTTTGACTTTCCTCAGTAATCAAGATTACTCCTTTTCAAATAAGACATACCTTTGTAACATCTCCCAAAAGGAGGAGTTAATAGAGAAAAGATCACCCTCAGCATATTGAGTAGGTGCATATAAGAACATGGCATGATCCCAGCTGCAAGTTGATATCATTCTGATAAGTGCAGTGTGAAGGACAGCACACTGTTCAGTTTATGTACACAGTTGAATTATTTGATAGTGAGTGGATTGTACATGAAAATCATGGTTGATTTCCTGCTTCAGGCCCAGAAGTAACACATATAAGCCTTTTTATATCATCTGCCTTCTGTGTTCTAGGCTTTGTTTTCTGATGATGAACAAAAAAGAGCTAGCTGATTTCTATAGACCCAATCTAACATTGCTGTTTGTTGCAAGGGAATGATTCTAGCAGAAAATCTCTCCCCACAGTGTTTCTGCCCAATTCCAGTGTCACTCTCCTTTCAGCAAACTGGAACTGTTTTGAAACAGTACAAAATAGAAAAGTTGTATAAACCCTTATTGTGCAGTCATTATATCTGATCAGGCATTGTGTCCTGGGGCCTAATGATTCTGAATTATGATGGGAGGCTGCAGTGAGATGTGTCTGAAAGAATGAGCTTGGAATGCTTCAGTGGAAGAAATTGAGAGCCTCTTTGCTTGTGGATATAGTCTTGCAAAAATCAGCATGGTTTCACTTTAAGCCTTGCAAGATTATTTCAGTGATATGAGAGCTGTGAAAGCAGGTGATAAATCATAGATCTCTGGTTTCTTAGTTCTTCTTATACATTTTGATAGTGTTTCCCATTTTAAATGGATCTGAAGGGATGTTTCATTTTATGACAGTTCAAGGAGGGCCTACACATCAGAAGTTGAAGGATTTTGGCAGCCACCTGATTAAAAATGGCTGCACCCTTCTCTCAGGGAAGTCTTAACTGACATTTATTCCAAATGTTTTTTTTTAAAATACAGTGCTTTTCATGGGGGTAGAATTCAAAGACATAGCTGTGTTAGTCTGGAATATCAGTATGCAAAGGGAACTGCTTCCTCCATGCATCTGACTAAGTACATCTGACTAAGTCTATGAAAGCTTATGCTCCAACTTTTTTCTCTCAGTTAGTCTCAAAGGTGCTACGAGATCCCTTTGCATACTAAAAAAAACAAAAACAAAATAGATTCAGCATGTATTGGATCACCTATTCATCTAGGCTAGTACTGTCTAGTTCAGGAGTGTGCATGGCTTGCAGACTGCATTTGGCCCTCAGTTTCCCCTCCCATACCCCTCAGCATGCCTCCCCCCAAACTGACCCAACATGGAAAATGTATCTCAGAAGCTACTGGGGAAGTCATTATTTGCCACTTATGCACAGTTCACCCCAACTCTGTTTTAGGCCTCCAAAGCCCCCCCCCCTTTTTTTAAGAATCAAATGATAAGCCCTGTTTCTCAAATATTTTTTCTGCACTACGTAGACCCAAGGGCCTGTTTTAGACTTTACTTTGGCTGATTTGCCATGTTCATAGGCCCCGATTCCTGAGATCCTTGAAACTGGAAGTGCCATGGTTTGATGCTTGTTGGACTTTCTGCATTTAGAGCATGTGCTTTACCACTAGGTATAGAGATGGAATCTCTCCAATATATAATTTGTCCTGAATGCAATGCTGGAATTGTACCAGGTAAATGCTACGGTCCCTGGGCCCAGTGCAGGTGTAAGTTCCATGCAAACCCCAAAATACTTTGCTTTGATACAGATGTTCTAATGTCCTGTATGCTTGATCTGAAAAGGAATGCAGCTGTAGCCCAGGATGTATAACTTAACAATGAGTGAGTGTTGCCTCAAGTAACCTTCCTACTTCACTCAGAAAATATACAGACTTCTCCTTGAAACATGGGTGGTGCCAAGAGTGGCTCCAGGACTTGGTCTGTGATAAACGAGGGCTGCTACAAGCAGCTGCAGATAGCTGAAGGTGCACTTAGCAGTTTTTTAAGTTAAAGTTTGTGTACTTGTTATGTTGGAGCCACATGGTCTGCAGTATCCCCAGCTTGGGGCTGGTAGTTTAGTTATTCCTGGCAGTTTACCAGGTTGTAAGCTGAACAAGCTGCTAGTTGCCCTCTGCCAAATGAGCCTCTGTTAAGCCTTGTAGTCACTGAGAACTGCAGTGCTAGTGCATTCTTTCCTTTTTGCCTACCCTGCTCCTGCACACACAGCAATATTTAACAAGCATGAGTGGTTAAGAGTCCAGCAAACTCGAGAAAGCAAAACATCCTGTTTACACTTAAAGATAATGTACTGACTATCAGCAGAGCAGATTCACTGGCTGGAGGCAAGCAGGGGTTGGTAGTGCACTAGAGGCTGCAGCTGTAGAGCTCTCAGCTTGAAATAACAGTGGGGCATTGTCGTTCTCATACTTAATATCTTATGAGTCTTCCGAGTAAAGAAGCAAGTTGGGCTCTGTTATAAAAAAACCTTCCACATTAAAAAAAAATCTTCCCAAAGACAAATAGCCATAGGACTGGACAGAGAAAAGGAGCTAGTATCCCATTTTTAGGATGCACTCATACCAGGTTAAAATATTATATTAAGTGCTGCCAGTATGATATTTCCAGGTGACTGACGGCCTAGAATTCTTTGTTTTCCTCAGTTGCACAGAATGCTGGTCTTCAAACGTCATTCATGGTCCTTGGTTTTGGGAACTGAAAAGATTATAATTGGAAATACTGTATATGCTAATGTGTGGCTTATGGCCTAGATCAGAGATAGAGAACTTAAGGGCTGCAGAAGCTTCCCATACAACTTGTGGAGGTTCCCCTCCCCAGCCCCACACATACAGAAGGTCTGGGCCATGATCTGAGATAACAGTGGGGATTCTCATTTGCATACCTATCACTCTTCCATTTGATTTTAGTGAAAGCCTGCCCCATATCATCTTTAAAAGGGGATAGTGTTGAGCAGCTAAAGCTGCTCTAATCAAGGTGGTTGGCAAAGTACACCTGCAGCCATCACTTCATTGCACACAAGTTTTTTTCCTGTGCCCTAGATGCTGTTGTATCCAGAACAACAACAATAACAGGAGTGAAACATACACACCAAAGAATTATGTTCCAGAAGACTCAGGGGAAGGGGTCAGTTGCTTATGCAAATAATGGCTATCTACAAAATCCAGTCTAAGAAATGATGTGGGTTGCTGGTTATAATTCCTTGGTAGTTCCTTGCCAATACTCCCTTTAATGTCTGCCTTCATCATTTTTCAGGCTGTTCTCCTCCACATCGTTGCGTCCTCTGTTCCTCCTCAGCATTGGCCTTATTGGTGTTCTCCTGTTGGAGAGATGGAAGCCACAATTCCTGTTGGATTTCTCAGGTAAATGAGACTAGTGAAACCCTAAAAGTAAACAAAATCTGGCTTCCAGTTTTGAAAAACAATAGAATCAAAATTCAACACTTTCAAATGAATTCCACTCAGGGACAGGAAGATTTCCAGCAGATAATGGGCCATCAATCAACCATTAGCCAAACAGACATTAATCCTCCTTGCATATCTACACCCAGAAACTAACCATTGAAATACACAAATTTACATATATTCCCCAACAGGGGTTCACAGCATATAAACTCCACACACACTCCTACCTAACCATTCTCTGAAGATGCTAGCCACAGATGCAGGCAAAACGTCCGAAGTAAACTCTTCCAGAACAGGGCCTCACAGCCCAGAAGAAACCCAAGGAAAATCTATAGACTAGTGATAGCTGTATAAGAGTGGGAAGTGTTGAAGTTCCTAAGCAGCAACCATCCTTGTTGGTTCTCACACTCTTGCAAGTTTGTTCCATTGCTCCTGCCCTTATGCTCTGATTTGCTGCCTGTCAAGTCCTTGGCTGGCACTTTATTTCATTTTAACATTCTGATTAAGCAGGCAACACTATTTATTGCTCAGGAATGTCAGTGCAACACTAGTGGATGGCGGTGGGCAATTGCTGATTTAGCAAACAGTTATTGGCTTCATAAGAGAGTGTATCAAAAATTGTGTGGGTTTTTGTTAAGCCAAAGTAGAGAACTGATGCATTTCTGCTATTTTGTGCAGCCCTTTAATGGGAAATAACCAGAGAGAAGTTAGTCTTCCCTCTTTCTATTCATTTCTCTGCTCTTGTTGGCTTGTGCAAAATGATGCATCTTCTGTGCCATCAGATCCTAATAGTACTAATGTACTATTATTAAACATAAATATATTACCAAGCTGTGTGTTCTCAACTTAGGCTCAGCCTTGGTTTCTAACAATGGGATTATGTGGTTAGAATGTGGGTATTTGTGATTGCACATTAAAGCATCCTTCATCTAGTTTAGAACAGCTATATGAGAAACTCTGCATGTCTCAAGTAAGGTGGAGTGTACTAAGTTATTTTGTACTCAGCACAGCTGAGGTTAGAAACACAGTTTCTAATTTCTAAAGACTGTGGCCCACTGCACATAGGTCTTAACAAAGATTGGGTTTATTAAAGTGTCCAAGTAACAGCTCTATGATAGTAACACATGCTTTTCTTCCCATTTCCTCTCCAGATATACTCCCTGTGAGTTTACCAGGTAGAGGTTGTATTTTAACAGCTGTAGAAACTGTCACAGGATTGTCTCTAATCAATTCCCTGGCTATTTAGTAGTGCACACGAGAGAGGCTGTGGTAGGGTGCTATTTGTGAGTAGTTTAATGCACTTCCAGGTTGTAAAAAAAGGTTGAAGGACTGGCCTTCCTTAAACAATGTCAACAACAGTATCCTAAATCCTGCAAGAAGCATGCTGTGAGGCAAGATATTTGTGGGAGTCGCCTGTCTGGATGTAATAATGAGTTGATTACTGGAGTTGATTAAAAGGTAGGACTCTGCCCAGAAGGCTTACTCTGAGCACAACACTGGCTAGGGGAATGATTTGAGAGGGAGGAAACACTAGATGCTTTGTATTAAGCAACAATCATTAAGACAACGCAACCTAAATAATATGATCTTTGTTGATCTCTCTCATCCTTCTTGGACAATGAGACAGATCCTGCCAGACTGACTTCATGGTTCTGGATGGTGATTGTGTTTTCCACAGTTTACTGGATTTACTCGCTGTTTTAAATCTGCCCTGCTGATTATGTTAAAAAAAACAAGTTGTTTACCATGGTGCACACAAGCAATACTTCATATTTACAAAAGAAAAAATAAGAAAAGAGAGAGAAAGATCGCCGTTTTATCTCCTTACCAATCTCTTGCTTAGCCGAAAATCCAACATGGTGGCAGCAGGCACTTTCCCTGTTTGCTAGCCCCACCCCCCATGCTCGTCCGTTTACACGCCCTTATCATAGCAACGTGAATGAGACTGTCCTAACAATTGAACATTCGCAAGCCTATGAAGCTTTTTAAAAACTCCAAGAAAAGCTCTGAAGGCTTCCCTTTGGAGCTTTGTGGTGGATTTGGCTACCCCCCTTCTGAATGAGATATATTGCTGTGAATGTTGGTGTAGACAGATTGCCTTCCATGTGATTGCCATTTGGATTATTTTCGCCGTTTGGACGGGACTATATTCTGACCTTGTCAGCCAGTTTGGGCCTTGGCGTATTCTGTTAAGACTGCTACAAGTCACATTGACAAAGCTTCCCCATCAAATAAAAGTGCTGCTCTCTCCCCATATGAAGGACCAGTTATTTTGCAGAACATTTTAAATATGTAGAATATTGTTATAGCTACATATATCTACATAGAGGTTTCATGTCTGGACAGGCTGCTGGATTTTGCTCCTACCACTAATTTTCTTCTTGTTCCTTATAACAGAGTTCAGCTATTCAGTGCTGGAGTGTTTGCTGATCTTGGATTCACTGTGAAAACCAAGTCTTCACTGTGGAATCAGAGTTGATAATTTATTGTTGCAGTACCTCTGGTGGGCTGATATTTCTTTTGAGTCTTCCAGACATGTAAGGTTACAACAGAAGGAGAGCTATAGTGAATCAAGTTGCACCAGAGCTACAGAGCTCAACAAAATTCTGCTTTAAAAACAGGCTGGTGGAAACAATTTATATTCCTGGTATCCCAGTATATGATGCCTGGACTCACCATTATGGCAGGCAACAGTATTAAAAGAGCAGGCCAGAACAGTAGTCAGCGTATTTGTAGCTACAGTAAATTGACATTGTAGACATACAACTTATGTTAACAATAGTAGCTTTTTGTGCTATTGGAATGGGCTCAAGATTCCTCATGTGGGCTGTGCCTGCTGCATTGCTCTAGTCTTCACCAGAATCTCCTTTGGTAGAAGAAGATCCTGATTGGCTTCCTGGCCTAGGGCTCCGTGCCTGGAATCTGGGTCACAGACTTAACAAGATTGCTTTCTGCCACTTCAGTGCACTGTTCACCAGTCTGTCAGCTCTGTGTTAGTGGCCCTGAGCTAGACCTGAGGCTGTAGCTTGTAGGGACTGTGTGAAGCTCACAGCATGCTTTAAATAATGGTACAGCATGTCAGCAACAACAGATAGTCAAACCTGCTGAGTTTCAAATGTCTGGCGTGTAGGGGATTATTCACAATGCTTCTGTATAACTAGGTTAGTAACTCTCAGATGGCTGGATGCACTTTTTCGATCCATCCTAGGTGGCTTTGCATAGCAAGAGATTGCTCATATTCTGTGCCAAAGCAGATTAGCTTCTGCAACAATCCTGCAATCCAAATTAATATACATTTTATGTAATATTATGCAGTCACACAGATTAATATGCATTTTATGCAGTCATCATCACCCTGTACAAGAAAAAAGGAGCAAAATCCAATTGCTCAAACTATCGAGGCATAACACTGCTCTCTATTGCTGGAAAAATCCTTTCAAGGATACTCCTGAACAGGTTAGTTCCTGCTATTGCAGAAGAACTTCTCCCTGAAAGCCAATGTGGCTTCAGAGCCAATAGGAGTACTACAGACATGGTATTTGCCCTTAGGCAACTGCAAGAAAAATGTAGGGAGCAGAACAAGGGTCTCTATGTAACATTTGTGGACCTCACCAAAGCCTTTGACACTGTAAGTAGAAAAGGTCTGTGGCAGATCCTGGAAAGACTAGGATGTCCCCCCAAATTCCTTAAAATGATTATCTTGCTACACGAGGGACAGCATGGTCAAGTCAGATATGGCGATGCTTTTTCAGAGCCCTTTCTAATAACTAATGGAGTGAAGCAAGGTTGTGTTCTTGCACCAACTTTATTTACAATCTTCTTTAGCACGATGCTCCAAAGGGCTATGGCAGAGCTTGAAGAAGACGACGGCATCTATATACGCTACCGTATTGATGGTAGCTTGTTTAACTTAAGCCGTCTGAGGGCTCACACTAAGACTCTAAACTATCTAGTCCGTGAGCTGCTCTTCGCCAATGCTGCTGCCCTTGTTGCCCACACAGAAGCAGCTCTGCAGCGCCTAACGTCCTGCTTTGCAACAGCTGCAGAGCTGTTTGGGCTAGAAGTCAACCTGAAGAAAACAGAAGTTCTTTACCAGCCTGCACCACAGGACGAACACCACCATCCCCACATTGCCGTCGGCAAATCAGTGCTCAAGTCCATTCAGCAGTTCACCTACCTGGGAAGCATCATCTCCTCAGATGCCAAGATTGACAAAGAGATTGATCACAGATTAGCAAAGGCATATAGTGCATTTGGAAGACTTCACAAAAGAGTCTGGAGCAATAAACACCTGAGGCAAAGCACAAAAATCAGTGTGTATAGAGCCATCGTACTGTCTATCCTCCTTTATGGATCTGAAACATGGGTCACCTATCGCCACCACCTACGACTCCTCGAGCGCTTTCATCAGCGCTGTCTACGCACAATCCTAAATATACACTGGACTGACTATGTGACGAATGTTGCTGTCCTTGAGCAAGCAGGGATCACCAGCATTGAGGCCATGATATTGAGAACACAGCTGCGCTGGGCAGGGCACGTTGCTAGGATGGAGGACCATCGCCTCCCAAAAATACTACTCTACGGTGAACTCGCCACGGGTCAGCGTAAGAGGGGCGCTCGAAAAAAGCGATACAAAGACTCCCTGAAACAACATCTCAGGCTTGGCCAAATTGATCACCAACAGTGGTCCGCCCTGGCCTCACATCGGGAGGCATGGAGACGCACTATCCACAATGCTGCAGCCTTATTTGAGAACTCACGACGAACAAGTCTTGAAGAGAAACGACAACGCAGAAAGAATCACAACCCAAAAACATCACCCAAGGAGACCTTCTGCTGTGCTTTTTGCAACTGGACTTGTTTATCTCGGATTGGCCTTTTTAGTCATCAGCGCGCTTGCAGAAAGCACGGGATGAGTCCTTCCTGAATCTTCGTTTGCGAAGAAAAGCCAGAGAGAGAGATGTATTATTGTCTTTCAGTTTTTATTACTTTTGGACAAGTTCGTGATGTTTTTATAAGGGTATGAACGACAAATATATAGTGAAAAGCATTGATAAGAGAGGGGGACCTGAAGTTTTGATGGACAGGCAGGTAGGCTGTAGATGTTATGTATCTGGATACAGGAGCATTTTGTGAACTCTTTCCAACAGTGGAATAAAAGGTCTCTGGCAAACGAAGATTCAGGAAGGACTCATCTTGCACTTTCTGCAAGCGCGCTGATGACTACAAAGGCCAATCTGAGATAGACAAGTCCGGTTGCTGAAAGCACAGCAGTAGGTTTCCTTGGGTGATGTTTCCGGGTTGTGATTTTTTCTGCGTTGTCATTTCTTTTCAAGACTTGTTCGGTGTGAGTTCTCAAATAAGGCTGCAGCATTGTGGATAGTGTGTCTCCATGCCTCCTGATGTGAGGCCAGGGCGGACCATTGTTGGTGATCAATTTGGCTGAGCCTGAGGTGTTGTTTCAGGGAGTCCTTGTATCGCTTTTTTCGAGCGCCCCTCTTACGCTGACCCGTGGCGAGTTCACCATAGAGTAGTATTTTTGGGAGGCGATGGTCCTCCATCCTAGCAACGTGCCCTGCCCAGCGCAGCTGTGTTCTCAATATCATGGCCTCAATGCTGGTGATCCCTGCTTGCTCAAGGACAGCAACATTCGCCACATAGTCAGTCCAGTGTATATTTAGATCCATCTAACAGCACTGCCATCAACAGCGCTGATAGAAGCGTTCGAGGAGTCGTAAGTGGTGGCGATAGGTGACCCATGTTTCAGACCCATAAAGGAGAATAGACAGTACAATGTCTCTATACACACTGATTTTTGTGTTTCGCCTCAGGTGTTTATTACTCCAGACTCTTTTGCAAAGTTTTCCAAATGTGCTATGTTAATCTTTGCTAATCTGTGATCGATCTCTTTGTCAATTTTGGCATTTGAGGAGATGATGCTTCCCAGGTAGGTGAACTGCTGAACGGACTTGAGCACAGATTTTCTGTGTGGGCAACAAGGGCGGCATCATCAGCGAAGAGCAGCTCATGGACTAGATAGTTTAGAGTCTTCGTGCGAGCCCTCAGACGGCTTAAGTTAAACAAGCTACCATCAGTACGGTAACGTATATAGATGCCGCCGTCTTCGTCAAGCTCTGCCGTAGCCCTTTGGAACATCATGCTGAAGAAGATTGTAAATAAAGTTGGCGCAAGAACACAACCTTGCTTCATTCCATTAGTTATTAGAAAGGGCTCTGAAAGAGCATCGCCATATCTGACTTGACTGCGCTGGCCCTCGTGTAGCAAGATAATCGTTTTAAGGAATTTGGGGGGACATCCTAGTATTTCCAGGATCTGCCACAGACCTTTCCTACTCACTGTGTCGAAGGCTTTGGTGAGGTCAACAAATGTTACATAGAGACCCTTGTTCTGCTCTCTACATTTCTCTTGCAGTTGTCTAAGGGCAAATACCATATCTGTAGTACTCCTATTGGCTCTGAAGCCACATTGGCTTTCAGGGAGAAGTTCTTCTGCAATGGCAGGAACTAATCTGTTCAGGAGTATCCTTGAAA
The DNA here is from genome assembly GCA_030847615.1 of Gambelia wislizenii. Taxonomy (NCBI): domain Eukaryota; kingdom Metazoa; phylum Chordata; class Lepidosauria; order Squamata; family Crotaphytidae; genus Gambelia; species Gambelia wislizenii. The sequence goes on along the minus strand of JAUMIR010000001.1, from coordinate 333,369,320 downwards.
GGATTTTCCCAGCAATAGAGAGCAGTGTTATGCCTCGATAGTTTGAGCAATCGGATTTTGCTCCTTTTTTCTTGTACAGGGTGATGATGACTGCATCTCGGAGATCTGATGGCAGTTCCCCCTTTTCCCAGCAATTCACAAGGAGTTCGTGGAATTTATCATGGAGTACATGACCTCCATGTTTCCAAACTTCAGGTGGGATTCCATCAATCCCAGCTGCCTTGCCGTTTTTCAACTGCTGTATTGCCTTAAGGGTCTCTTCCAAAGTGGGAGCTATGTCCAATTCATTTTTCATTGGTTTTTGTATCATCTGTTGGATAGCTGAGCCTTGGACTACTTGGTTGGCACTAAAGAGACTTTGAAAGTGTTCAGCCCATCGATTCAGGATGGAGGCTTTATCAGTAATTAATGTTTGACCATCTGTACTGTATATGGAGCTTTGGACCTGATAAGTAGGTCCAAACACTGCCTTAAGAGCTTCATAAAATCCTCTAGAATCCCCCAGATCTGCACAGCGTTGTGTCTTTTCTGCTATATTGATCCACCACTTGTTCTGCATGTCTCGGAGTTTTTGTTGAAGTTTACTACATGTGAGATGGAAAGCTGCTTTTCTTACATGGCAAGTTGGCTGGGCGAGGTATGCCTGGTGAGCAGTTCTCTTCTTTGCCAACAGCTCCTGGATCTCTTGGTTGTTTTCATCAAACCAGTCTTGATTTTTCTTGTGGGAGAACCCGAGGGATTCTTTCGCAGACTGGAGGATACTGTTTTTGATATGTTGCCAAAGCACTGTAGGAGAAGGATCTATAGGATGGTCTTCAAGTTTTGTTTGCAGGTTTGCCTGGAAGTTGTCTCTCATGGTAGCTTGTTGAAGATTGTTGACTTGGAGTCTCTTCTTTAAGATGCCACCCCTCTTAGGTTTGAACTTAAGATGAAGATTTAGTTTACATCTGACGAGGCGATGATCTGTCTGGCATTCTGCACTAGGCATCACTCGAGTATGGCGGACATTGCGAATGTTTCTCTGGCGGACTAGAACATAGTCAATGAGGTGCCAATGTTTGGATCAGGGATGCATCCAGGTTGTCTTCAAGCTGTCTTTCTACTGAAAGATAGTGTTTGTAATAGTCAGCTGTTGTTCTGCACAGAATTCTAGCAAGAGGCATCATTGCAATTTCCAACACCATGTTTGCCTAAGACACCTTTCCAGGCTTCAGAGTTCTTTCCTTCTCTGTCATTGATGTCACCAAGGATAATAATTTTATCTTCTACAGGGACTTTTTGTATGAGGTGGCGTAGGTCTGTGTAGAATTTTTCTTTCTCTACAGGGTCGGCTTGCATAGTTGGGGCATATATACTAAAGAGAACAACATGTGGGAGGCATAAGGAAATAATGTGATCAGAGTGTCCTGTTGGCAAGGTTTCGAGTTTGGAGGCAATTGAGTTTTTAATGATGAAGCCCACTCCTGAAAGATGTTTTTCGGTTTTGGGTTTGCCAGACCAGTAAAGTGTGTAGCCGGCGCCGTGTTCTTTAAGGCTGCCTTCCTCATGGAGACGAACTTCACTAAGAGCAGTGATGTCAATATTAAGTCGTGATAGTCCATGGGCTATTAGAGCAGAACGATGCTCAGGCCGTCCACTATCTTCAGAGTCTCGCATGGTTCTGATGTTCCAGCATGCAAACGTCTGTTTATTTACACCTTTGGAGGCCGGTGTGTGCCTTTGTTTCTTTGCCTTGGTTTGACCGCATCAGAAGATTCCTGTTGGCTGCGGCTAGCCAACCAGGTAGTTGGGGATGAGCTTTCGTTAGGCCACCTTTTCTAGGCCCCTCTACATATGGAGCAAGCAGTGCTCTCCTTAAAAAAGGCTGCTTGGTCGTTCAGGATGCTGCCGAACAAGACTGTCATCTCCCGGGTCAGCCTCGAGTGACCAATGTCCTGAACCGCCTGCATGCAGGGTTGGGTCTGCGGCTTCCAGTGCATCTTTACACCTGCCGTTTCGTCCCTTGCCTATCACTACAGGGCACTTTTTTGGGGAATTGGATTTGTCTTTCGAGCCTGTGCAATCGATTTTTCTGGTGGAGCACAGCGTGCACAGAACTGGCCTCACCTTTTAAACCAAAGGTTCATCTGCTGGCCTTGCAAGCATGGACGGTAGCAGTGAGGTCCTCGGGCCGTAGGTTTGATTAGAGTTTCCTTCTCTTAGATGGTTGACCTTACAGGGTTGGACGAGCACCATCTGCCCAGGTTTGGGGTTAGAGTTTTCCTTCTCCTAGGACGGTTGCCATAAGGCTAGAGAGCCCATCCTGCGCTTTGACGCTCTTTGTCAAACCCTTCAGTTTTTAACCTGTCTGGCATGGGAGACCCTACCGGTGGCTATTGTGCCACCACCAGCATAGCTCAAAACATCATTAGGGTACGCAAGCCTCTCTCCCACGACAAGGGGGCGTCAGAACAGCTTAACAGAACAGCCTAAATTTTTTTCTAGTCAAAATTTTGTACTAATGGCACTGCCCAAAACCTTCCTTATCTTGTAGATGTGTCAGGCCTATGTAGTTTGAATCCAGAAATGTCACTGTATTAGCTGGAGTCTACCAGTTCTGATTCATCAATCTTTTGTTAGTGTACATTACATTTAAATCTCCTGTGGTTCAGTGTGCACTTGTTACATCAGTTGATAGGTCTACCATAATTAGAGTTTGGAAAAGTTCTTTTTTGAACTACACTTCCAAGAATCCTGCAAACACTTTAGCCTCTGGTCATGCTGGCTAGAGGATCCTGAGGATTGTTCTAAAAAATATATCAACATTTAACCAGTTTTTTCATGCTATTTCAGAAGCACTTGTCAAGAAACACACAATACCCTTTTACCCCTATGGGGTCTAGAATGATCAAACGTAAATTGTGTTGCTCTTCTTGCTGTACAGAATGATTGTTGAAGGAGGAAACATAAAGTACAGAGGTGGATAGGTGTATGGCCCTCTAGATGTTGTTGGACTGCAGCTTTCATCAGCCCCAGCTAACATAGCAAGTGGTAAGGGATGATGGGAGTTATAGTCCACCAGCATCTGGAGGCAATGTGTTCCCTGTCCCTGATTTAAACTAATTTATCACTTAGCTGAATTATATTTTTTGCTGTTTCTTCTACAGCACAGCCCTTGGAAGAACCTGGAGGAGACAGGTAGGTTTGCTCAAGATAATATGATTTAGGAGATGGAGATCTTTCTGCTATCCCTTTCCCTTATTCCCTGTCTTTTGTTTTATGCAGAAGGGTGGAGTACTTTGATTTGTGCTGTGATCTGAAAAGTGCTTTCCAAAATTCTTTCTCCTGTAGCATGAATCTTTTAGTTTCTTATATGGATTCCACAAGCTGTAGTATGCAAGGCTCCTTCATTAGGCATCTATCCTAAAAAGTCAGTGTGGCTTACCTTAGAGATCTTGCTATCTGTTTTGTCTTGCTATCTGTTCTATCTCTCTTTTGCTTGTGGTCCTTATAATCACAGTACATAGAAGGCCTGGTTTACTGAAGTATTGTTTCTATTACTGTAGTGACAGTGAGATGGCAGGAGCACAGCCTCACTTACTCAGTGTCCCAGAGCTCTGCCGGTGCCTGGCTGAGAGCTGGATTACCTTCAGGCTCTACCTGCAGGAGCTACTGCAGTACAAAAGGCAAAATCCTGCCAAGGTAAGCAGGCAATCAGATGGGCCCCGATACGAAGTCCTGGTATGGGTGATACTTGTAAATTCTCCCATGTTGCCTTTGGACTTTGGTTTATTAATATTTATTTGCACCTACACTTCAGATTGCATGATGCCTAGTAGTGATTAATTATAGAAAGAAAGTGCATCTGGGCAAGCCCAATTTAAAATAACCTTAATTGAGGAGATTTTCAGATGGGGTCAATATTCCGTGGCAGGCATGGAACAGGGTTGAGAAAAGGTCTCCCTTTCAGACGATGTCAACCCGTTCCGTCCTGCTCCCGTCCTGCCCCAATGCTGCTCCCGGAGTATTCTATTCACGATGAAACATGAACAGACCACCCATTCCGTGTCTCTCATGGAATTAGGGGTGTGTGAACAGGAGCCCCATTCCTATTCCGAGATGACAGCCATGGGGGAGGAGGTCCATTCCCAGCACTTCCGGGCACGATCGGGACATCCAGGTAAGTGACACCCTTCCCCCCCCCCACTCCCCGGGTTACTTGTAAATTTTTTTCTGTTTTTGTGCTTTGTTTTTACTTTTGATAGTTGGTTGTTGTTTTTTAATTTGCCATGCACCCATTCTCTCATGAGAACGGGCGCAATTTCATTTGCCGGTTGTAAATGCAGCCTTATGACGGCTGCATTTACAACCGGCCAGTGAGGGGAGAGGGAGGACTTCCTCCCGCGGAATGAAGGTAAGTGTGCGAACATTTTTCTTCTATTCTGTGTCAGGAACGGGAATGGAGGTGGCGGGGCAGGAACGGGGTATTTGTCCCCATCTGAAAATGTCCTTAGACAAACAACATAAAAAGGATACCTCAGTATATGTGGAAACCAAAAATAGAAATACAATTTTTACTGCTTACATCACTCCAGACAAAGTGCAGGTTATACCAGTTGTTCCTACCACATCCCAGGAACTATCCTGGGAAAACCATCTATGTAAGAACATATTCTTAGGCCAAACCTGCATATTGGTGCAATAGCTGGTCATTAAAAGCAGCTTCTTTTCCCCTCAGTAAGCAATCCAAAATGCATGATGTAATGTCATTGTACTGTACTTTTCTGCTTCCTCCCCCTTCACTGCATGGGCGTATTACAATATGATGAAGTTGCGTAATTTCTATTAGTAAACATTAAAGGAGAAGAGGTGTGAAATATTGCTTGCAGTGTCAGCTCCACTTCTGCTGTAATATAAAGGTCTGGCCTTATTTTAAGCAGAATGGGCTTCCGTAGGATTTTAAAGTGGAGATTTCTAGCATTCCTCTCTGTAGATCAATGATTTCCTTTCTTTGAAGGAGCAAGCAGTGCCTAACATATCCTATGTAAGAAAGTCAACTGAAAGGCAGACAAATGTGGGAGCAGGGAGTGAAGAGGTGGGAGAATGTGTGGATGTTATGCTATCTCAAGACATGCAGAGTCATGGTTCTAGTCCCTTTCTGCTGTAAGCAACTTGCTCTCAAATGCTGGGACTGATGCAGGGAAAGTGACTGTCAACCATTTTTGCTCAAAATCTTTCTATTTCTTCATTTGTTAATTACTTCTGAACACTTGGGCCAAGATTCTAATTGGCACTGGAAGAGCACAGTGCCTTGCTTGCTTACAGTGGAGTTCAGGGAGGATGAAGGCCATACCACTTCTTCTGGCTGTGCAGCAGTAGCCAGAGGACACCCTCACAGCCAGTCCATGGCGGTTGGAGGTGAGCTGTGCTTCAGTGCTATCCAGCAGCCATTTCACAGCTAGGGGAGAAGGATTGCACAAAGAGATACTGAATACCTCCTTGTGAAACTTCCAAGAAAGTAGTTATGCTGGTGTAACCCCTGGTTGTGCCAGTGTAACTCATCAAGAGGATCCTGGTTGTAGCTTGCTGTTCCAGGGTCTTTGATTTTCCCTCTCAGACTGGCCCTGAGATATAGCTACCAAGCAGCAACAGTGCACTAAAGCAAAATGGTAGCCAAGCATTCTGGGCTAGCACAGTCATTGAGCACGTAGAACAACTGTATCAGTACACCCATGCTGTTACTTAAGAAGATGAGGATCCTGAGATTGGGAATTCAACATGGACTATAGTGCTGAAGTCTTACTGAACTGGTAGTCGGGAACTGGCAATGTTCCCCCTTGCTAATTTTTTTTCTTGTTTATCTCTTCTGTATCCTTCCAGTTCTGTGCCAGGGTCTGCTCAGGATGTTTGATCCTAGTAGTTGTAGGACATTATGTCCCAGGAATCATGATCTCCTTCATTGTCTGTGAGTATAACTGAATCTTTTGTATCCTTTAAGACTAGATGCATGGGTTTTGTACGCTGTATTGTGGTTTGCTGTTTATCCAGTAACAGTGTGTATCAAATTATTTATTTATTCATTTCCCGCCTCTCCCTGTGGATCAAGGCAGGGAACAAAACAAGCTTACATAGAAGGAATCAAGCACATTCAATTCAATTGCAGGCACTTCCTACTATTCTATTCACTTGCTTAAGTCAAGTCAAAGTGGTGCTGTATAATCCCTGTTGTAAAGTGAGAGGTTGGGTGGTCTTCAAATAATGACAGCGATGGAACTAGAGCAATTATTGTCCTGTGCTGGTTTTGCTAAGGAATACAGATGTATAGAGAGGGTCTATTTCCCATTTCCAGTTATATTACAGGCAACAAAAGGAAGAACCTTTAAGTCTGCTTATACAACTGAATTACATTTTGAACCTTTGATTCGTTTTCCTTCCTCCAATACTGTACTTTGTCCATGCCGGTCTATGGATGGCCTCATCTTATGAGTCTTTGGGATGTAGAGGCTGAATAAGTACATCAGAGTGATGCTGTTTCTAGGCTCATGTTTGATACTTTGTACAGTTATGGTTCCAGGTGGAGATTTATTTATTTATTGCGCCATCACTGTACATGGTGCTTTACAAGTAAAAGACCAGCCAAAAACCCTAGTTCCCTGTCCTTAGGCTTACAATCTAATTAAAACATGACATAAAAGGAAAAGGGGATAGCAGTGTGGGCAGTGATTAAGTCCAGCATATACTGCTGCTGCTTCTCTCCCTCTGAGGCCAAAGCAGTGGCAGTTTGGAGGGAGGGCCTTTCATCTGGTTCTGGGTCAAGGCATGATGGAGGATTGACAGAGCCCAATAAGGGGAAGCTGGAGTTTTAGAGGATTGGAGGTAAAGGGGCATGGCTGACCTCCTTACCCCTTGGTTTGTATGCTTCTAACACAATCTGTTCTATCTTCGTACCTCTAGTGCTCAGTATCTTGCTTTGGCCACTGGTGGTATACCATGAGCTTATCCAAAGGATGTATACGCGTTTGGAGCCTATCCTGATGAAACTGGACTACAGCATGAAGGTGGAAACCTTGCATCTTAAACATGAAAAGAAAAGTAAGATAACAGGTTCCTACTAACTAGAGATGTGAAGGCCTGGAAAAAAACCAGAAAAATTCAGAAAAAAACCCACATTTTTTCCTGAAGACTTTTTTGTTTTTTTCCAAAAAATTGAAAAAAGGAAGAAAATTGATTATGAAATGTTTTATTTTAGCATGAGGAATAAAATCTTTAAGACAAGGTGGTCATATATTCTCCAAATCATTTCTAAAAACTATGTACAGTATCAGATTATTCTAATTTCCCTTCCACATGCTTTTCCCCCTTGAGTCTTTTTATGGGAATGGGTCTTTATTTCTATTTGATACTATAGAGAGGAAATATAAATAATTTTCTTTGTTACTAATGCTGATGGTTTCTTCTGGTTTTTGTTTTTGTTTTTTAATTTGGCCTGCTCCACATAGACTAGCAAAACCACAGAGGTTCCGTACAGTTCAGGAGATCGTTGCTCCATTTGTTACAAATAAAAATTAAAACATAAATAAAAGTAAATTCTGTTTGTAATAATTGTTTTAATACACTGTATTTTTAATATACCAATTGTGATAATTTTATGCCAAATCAAATTGTACACAGTAATATTTTATGTTCCTAAAGTAACAGAGTTACTTTCAATCTGTAAAAAGTGCTAATGTTGCTTTTTTTCATTTTTTCCAAAAAATTTCCATTTTGGGGGGGGACACAGGAAAATGGGTTTTTTTCCATGGCTTCAACATTTCCGGAAATTTTACATCTCTGTTACTAACTGAAATGCATTACCTTTGATGAAATGCTTTGCTTTTTATAGTGGGATGAAATAAAAGCCTCAGCAAGTCAAAATAGTCAAGGAAAGACTGGGCTGGGTGAGAGCCATAGATGCAGTGGGGACAGGGCCTGCAAGAGTTGAGGATAACTGGATATCATTGTGCAGATGGGACAGTTACTGTGAGGTAGCTCTTCACTTGGTCCCTTTCCTGTAGGACTAGAGCCAGAAACCCCAAAAAACATTTCTTTTGTTCTTTTCTACAGAGCGTCAAGGAAAGAGTGAGCCAGAAGCGGGTAATGAGCCAATGGCAGAGACGGAAAGTGAGAGTGAGGCAGAACTGTCTGGCTACTCTCCAGTGGTAAGGGCAAGCATGATGACATGAGGTTTCATGTGCAAGAACTATCTTCTTCCAAGAAAGGTTAAGAGCACCTTTAGAAGATTAGGAGGTTGAAGGCCTGGGATTTGTTGCTTTCATCAGGGGACTTTGTGGCTACAGCTACCAACTGATGTATTCAAGCTGACCTGGGGACTTGGTATAATTCAGTTCTAGTGGGAGGGAGAGAGCAAAAGGCTGACATTGTTGGGAGCTGTGAGCCCTTGGGACTTCAGACTTGTGAAGTACCATTCTCCTTTTCTCAATTTCCTCTAATTTTTTCCTCTTTGTAGCCACAGACAATTGGTACCTCTTGGTTTGGCTAGATTGCCAGATGGCTGTTTTCCAGTATTGCAAACTCTAATTAAATAATAATAATTATTATTATTATTATTATTTCTATCCCACTTTTCCCCCAGTGTTCAGATATTGCACAATGTAGTTAAAGTGAACAAACAAGGAGGGTAGAGTGCCAGTCCTGCCCTGCCCATCATCTCCTGATCTGGAAGCTGACAATGTGATGAGTTTCAGATTGGTGTAGAGAGTCTCCACATATATAGGATGCTCTCCTCAACAGACTGTTGCTCCCAACATTAAAAGAGTGAGAGCAGAGGAGGGTGGGACTACCATGCTCTCTTCATGTATTTACTTTAAGTACCTTGCACAGTGTCCGAATTGGGTTTGAGGGAGTAGTGGATCTGGGTTCTTTCCATTCTTTTCATTCAGAATCATAGGCAGCATTTCCCTTTTAATACTTTTATTGTAGTCTGCTCCTTCCAGTATTTTAGTTTTTTAATAAAAGTATACCAGTGAAGAAAAGCTTTACACATTGTTATAGACGTGTTGGGTAGCCTTAGTCATACTGTTACGGATTCTTTCCCACCTGTATTATGAGTACAATGATTTAGTGAAGAGAATGAGAAGTTGTACTTAATGTGAATGTTCGTTCTTGGATGGCAGGAGGAACAATCCACTACAATTGGGTTAATCACCATGGACAACCTGACTAGGCAAAAGCTCACATTCTTTTTCAGTTAATGCTGTTAGGACCCCCTCTCTCCTCCATCAGTTTTATTATATAGCCCTGACCAACTTTTCCTACCTAAGTGAATGTAATTTTCTTTCTCTTTTTCTTTCTTTCCTATGTCTTCTCCCCCACCCCTTTCAGGTGGGTGTGGATTGTTCCTCCTGCCATCCCAGAATGAATATTCATGGTAAGTACAACTTCCCATTCTTGGGATGGCATGGAGAATCAATCCACTACGACTGGGACATACCCAAGCTTTCCACTCAGGGTAGTGGATCTCACTTTTTTACTACTGACTAATACTGTTCTTCCAAAAGCAGCTTGAGCTGATTTATACTTGTCTAGCTTATAATACTTGATAAATGTGCATGGATGACTCTGACCATCCTGCCACATCACAAATATCTCTCAGTGAAGAAGTAACATAGTAAGTCTTGCTCGTAGCCATGGATCTTGTCGAATGAGCCCATACTGACTAAGGCCTTGATTTATTTTCACAGTAATAACACGAAAATGCATGCCTTTATCCATTTAGCAACGACTGTTCTGGAAGCTCTTTGACCCAATGTCCGAGGATTAAATGAGACAAACAAAGCCTCTGTATATCTCAATTGCTTAATCCTTTTCAAATATACACCCACTGCTCTTTTAACATCTAGAATGTGCCATTGCTACTCTTTTTTGACACCTTGGATGAGGACAGAAATTAGGTAAGTATATTGGTTCCATTAATCCTTGCTTTGGAACACACTTTGGCAGAAATGTAGGGCCCAACGTTAATGTCAATCTATCCTCCTCAAATTTATGTAAATTTGGATGAATTGATAAGGTGGTAATCTCATATACCCTCCTTGCCAACGTTACTGCCACAAGGCAATATTCTTAGAGATGTTTCTCTCAATGGCTCAAATGGTGCATTGGTCTGTCTATTCAAAACTAAACTATTCAAAACTAAAGTTAAATCCCATGTTGGCAAATGATGCACAGTCGGATATGTGGACAATGTTGCACCCCTCAGAAATGTTTTGATATGACGATGTGTTGACAATGGGTTTCCCTCTATACTCAAAATTACAGACAAAGATGACACTTGTCTTTTAAGGGTATTAGGTCTTTGACCCCTTTCATCTTGTAAAAACAAAACATCTTTTATTTGTGCTGTATGAGCCACTAAACCTTTAGACTTGCACCACTTTCCAAACACCATCCATGTTCTTTTATAAATGTCCTGAGCTGAAGATCTCCTAGATGTTAAAATGGTTGCAATTACTCTTGAATTGTATCCCTTGAATGCTAGCAATCTCCTTTCATAGATTTTCCTTTTTTTTTTTTCGGGCTGTGAGGCCGTGTTCTGGAATAGTTTCTTTCTGATGTTTTGCCTGCATCTGTGGCTGGCATCCTCAGAATGGTTGGGTAGGTGTGTGTGTGCTGTGAACCCCTGTTGGGGAATATGTGTAAATTTGTGTAATTGAATGGTCAGTTTCTGGGTATAGAAATGTAAAGTTCGTTAGTGTCTGTTTGGCTAATGGTTGGTTGATGGGGCATTATCTGCTGGGAATCCCCCTGTCCCTGGGTGGAGTTTGTTTGCATGTGTTGAGTTTTGATTTTGGTGTTTTTCAAGACTGGTAGCCAAACTTTGTTTACTTTAAGGTTTTTTTTTTTTCCCTGTTGAAGTTGTCCAGGTGTTTGTGGATTTCAATAGTTTCTGTGCATTCTGACATGATAGTTGTTGACCTGGTCTAGAATGTCTGTGTTTTCAAATAGCATTTTGTGTCCAGGTTGATTTATAACATGTTCTGCTACTGCTGATTTCCAGCAGATAATGGGCCATTAGCCAAGCAGACACTAATCCTCCTTGCATATCTCCCCCCCCCCACAGGAACTACCCATTCAAATACACAAATTTACATATCCTCTCCCACTGGGGCTCACAGTATATAATCCCCCTATACACACACACACTCCTACCCAACCATTCTCTGAAGATGCCAGCCACAGATGCAGGCAAAATGTCAGGAATAAACTCTTCCAGAACATGGCCTCACAACCTGGAAAAAATGCACAGAAAACCTCTGCTCTTCTTATTTCTTCTGAACTCTGTCACAGCATCTGGCTCTTCTCCCATCCCCCATTGACTTGCTCTTCTCTTTGCTGAATAGAGGACTCCATGTTTTTATTTTCTTTCTGCCTATTTATTTTTCCTCTATTGCCAAATTAATTTCCCTGCTCTAATCTAATAATTGACCAGAGGAGGGGGTAAACATATCAGGCTGGCAGGGCAGGAATTAAAAAACTGATGGAGGAGAGAGGGGGTCCTACCACTGTTAAGTGAAAAAGAATGTGGGCTTCTGCCTAGTTGGGTTGGCACTCAGGGATTAACCCAGTTGTAGTGGATTGATCCTCCATGTCATCCCAAGAATGGTTGTAAGGGTAAACAAGTTCAAGGATAGGTCATGGAATGAGGACAAATATTGCCTTAGCATCTCCTAAGGGTGGAGACCCTAAGCCTAAAGGTACAGCCTAGTTGCTCTGTTGCCAAGTTAACTCTTTGTTTTGGTTCTTAGCCACAAATTGCAGTGACAAGTTCAGCTTTGGAAGAATTTCCTCACTCTCTTCCTTTTTGCAGGTGGATGTGAAGAAGACAGCTCTGGCATTGGCAATCACAGACTCGGAGCTCTCAGATGAGGAGGCCTCTATCTTGGAGAGTGGAGGTTTCACCGTCTCTAGAGCAACCACACCACAGCTGACAGATGTGTCTGAAGGTGCCATTTTCTTATTGCCCAAACCCCAGTCCCCCCACCTCTACCCTGGGTCTGCTGGGAGTTGACTTGTGTGGCAGAGTACAAGTTGTTGATTCCTTGGTGGAGGCATTGCAAGAGAGGAACTAGAATATGAAGAGTGGCTGCATAGCTTTCACGGGAAAGAAGGGAGTGCAGCACTGGATAATACCAGAGAGGTGTCAGTTGTGGTCCCTGAGTACAGCTCTCTCTCTCCATGAGGAACTGTGTGCAGTCTCTGCATGTTAAAGTGGTGGGTCCAATAACTTACTGTTCTTTGTCAGTAATAGTCACCCTCTACTCTTGTGTATCTTACTTGCCATTTGGAGGACGCTTGTAGCTCCTCTGTCCTGACTACTGGTGTTGACCTCAAACAAGCTGCCTGAAGTTATACTTTAGCATTGCAATAAGCCTTGGTTGGCTTCAGTGGCCTAGGTGAGCTCCCCTCATTTTGCTCTTTTCTTTTCTTCCATCCCTTTGCAAGAAGACAGCTGAGACAGATAGCTAACGTTGCTAAGGCAAGGTATTTCACCTTATGTCTCCCAAGAATACAAACCTGTCTTTAAAAGGCTCTATTATTGAAGACAGTGGGTGGGGCTTTTGTCTCTCCAGTGTTGGAAAGAAGAAAGATTCACAGCATATTTTAGCCACTAGGTTACACAACTGTCATGAAAGCAGCATTGTCTTATGCAGTGACATAAACATTGATCAGTTCTGCTTTGTTCTGATGAAGAAGTAAGGGAGAGAATCAGGAACAAGATTGTCTATGTGGCTGATAATCTCAAATCTGGGAGGGTTGTTGTATTACCCCAATGACTGGCCTGTTATAGGAGAACACCAAGTTGCAAAAACTAGAATGAGCATTGCTGTGCAAGGTCAAAGTAAGAAAATAAGGTGGAACAAGAAGCCAGGTGAGAATGTTCAGGAACAATTTTGTGTAATAAAACAGACTGAAAGCCTTGGTTGGGCAAGCAGCTGAAGTGGAATAAGATTTGAGGATTCAGTCTCTGGTGTTTTGAAAATAGTGTTCATATTAACTGACTCTTGATCTACTTTTCAGATTTGGATCAACAGAGCCTGCCCAGTGAGCCAGAAGAGTCCTTCTCCAAGGACATTGCGGAGTTCCCTTCCGTGGAAGAGTTTCATTCCAGAGACTTAGGACCACCCAGTGAGGATGACAATTTTGCGGTGCCTGCCCATGCTGCCCAGCAGCTGGACTCCGCTGAGGAAGAAGCAGAGGCATCAACCCTAACTTCGGACCCATCTATCCTGTGCCTGGCCTCGCCCCTCCATTTTGTAAATACACATTTCAATGGGAATGGGCAGGCAGTGGCAGGAGGAGCTTCTGAGCTCCAGGCTGCCTCTGCAAGAAGCCTGGGGCTGCACATTGATTCACTGAGCCAAGAGATCGTCACCACTGCTATCAGTACCGTAGTGCAGAACACCCTGTCAGCCCTGCTCCGCTCCTCTGAGGACAGCGAGGGGCCTTCCCTCTCTGAGTTCCTGCCCACTGAGCCTGAGGAGAGACTCAGCTTCCAGGCACAGCTATCTGAGAGTGAGGAGGTAGTAGCAGCTTCCCTGGCTGGTGAGGAGGAAGAAGCAGATGACTTCGAGCTGCTTGATCAGAGGGAGCTGGAGCAGATGGATGCAGAGCTGGGCCTGTCTGGAGAGACCACAGCTCTAGCAGCTTCCCCTCTCCCTCCTGAAGAATCATCATCACCCGGCTCCTAGGTCCTGCTGCTCTCCTGTATTTCAATAGCTGCAAGGAAGGACAAGTAATCATATGGCAGGGTTTGATCTATGTTGACGAGGGATGGCAGAGCATCCACATTCACAGTGTTATGTCTGGAATAGTGAATCGTTGCTCCCGCCCCTTCTTCCTGTGTTGACCTTCCCATCAGGTCATTGTGTCCATCCGTGCTTCCTAGTGATGATGCAGTCTTTTTGCTGCTGCGATTTGTCTGTCTTTTTCTTTTCTTTTTGCACACTGTAGGTATACCCGCTGCTCATCCCTACACACCCAGTAGGAAGTTAAAGTGGTATTATTGGATGGGGTGGGAGGGTTTAAATTGTAAATAACATTATTAAACATTGGTTGTTTAGCTGAACAGCGATGAGGCATTGTTATATGGAGAAATTAGTTGGGGAGGGCTTCCCCCTTTTATATAGAAACTTGGATGGGGAAGGGAAACAGCTTCAAAGGAGACAACAGTAATTTTGCAGTCAGAATGGGGGATGGAGCACATCTAAGCTTTGCTACCCACTTTGCACCGAGTAGCAGTCACTTCTTCAGCTTCAAGTGTTAAACCTTTCCCTTCTCCATCATATTAACCTCCTAGCCTAATTTCCTCTCTGCAGAAATGCGAGTATGACAGACCTGGGATTATGCTACAAGAGAAGAGAGTCCAGTCTTTTTGGTTCTGAACTGCAAGCCAGGCTCTTGGAAGCCTCTTTAATTCACCTGAAAAAATACAAATTGTTTTGAAGTAACCTGAAACCCCTTTCCCCCCACATTCTGCTGCTGCTGCACTTTAAAAGCAAAATAGCCCTATTTGTGCTTGTTCTTACCTTTTCCTAACACCTGACTAAATCAGTCCAGCTCTGTGATATACCTTGGGCAGAGCACAGCTTTTCTTTCCCTCATTTTTGCTTCTGGGAGAAGCAAAGAGCAGCTTGAGAAGAGATGGGATGTCTGAGACAGTGGGGAAAACCCTAAATTCTTGTGGGGTAAGACCTCTGATCTCTCCTGCTGCCTCTTTCAGAATGCTAACTTCCCTCTTTATATACATTTTTTTTTACTAGTTGGAGTAGTGTGCCTGTGTTCTCAGGACACAGGAGGATTGTTCAGGTTTTGTTCCCTCAAAGGTGGTTACTGCCTGTGGAAGGTGCTTCTTGCATAGCTTCACGGTGCTTTTTTTTTCAAAAAAGGAAATCTGGTTGAAGCTACTGTGTGACTGATCTTTGAAAGGGGTTTTTAATTTACAACAATATAGTGGTTTTTATTATATAGAACCAGAGCTTCATTGCCCATTCAGTGCACACCTCGTAAGTGCATTGCAAGGCTAAGATTTGCCTGTGGCAGTTGCCTTCCCAGCTGAGTGGACACTGTTTGCTGCCTGGAATAGTTCTCCTTTTAGTCTGTTTGCCAGGGATTGCAGAGGACATGGCAGTGGTATTGTGAATTGATTATTATCTTACTGTGTAAAGCATTCAGAATGGGCACTTCTTGGCAATTCCTGATGCTCTTGACTTTCCCATAAAAGCAAATGCAGTTTAGATTTACAGATGTTAACCTACCACCTGGGATAGCTTGTGCTTCAGGCCTCAGTCTTTGAGCTGCACCTCTAAAAATATCTACCAAACTAAAGGAGGAATTCCACCTATATCTGCAAGACTTTTCCTGCTTATGGTCTATTTCAGAATACATTAGTTGTGCCATTCAGTTCCCCCATCCCTGTACTGAGTTGGCTTCCTTTATTGGGTTTGCTCAATGGATTTCTGGAAATCTACTTGTGATTTTCTTCCCAACAATTGATTCTTGTTTTGTCCTGTGTTGCCTGACCCATGCTCTCCCCTGATCAAATGTTGTGGAAGGATAGCTGTTAAAAACAGCTTCCTCTTAATGTTTGCACTTTGGAAATGGGAAGCCGTGTGACACTGAGTGTGATGCTTGCCCGCCTCTGTTTTGTGTCCTGAGCAAAGATTTTACCACCTCCTCTTGATAACCAGAAGCCCCCACTTTTGGTTTCTGGTAAAGGAGGCATGTGATGTGTTTGTATTTCTCTCTGGAGCTCTAAGCACTCCTCCTTTCCTTGGGTGGCAACAATGCTATGTTGCTCTGGGACAGGGGCCACCTAATGAAGGGCTAGAAGTTTGCTGGTGTCATCCAGGAAAGGTGGAGGGCTTTGAACTACGTAGCAGTGTTTATTCTATGGCTAAATATTTAAAAATAAAATGTAGTCTTTTTAATAAAAAAGTGAATTATATGAATTTGGGATTTAAATGTTATTTTCCTTTCCCATCTGTTGGAAGCTCCTGTCTTCCATTTGCCTCTTCCTTTTCCTCATTTCTACAGATGACTCTGATATATTAGAATGAGGCAACCATTTCTGATCCATGGCCCAGCAGCTGTTACTCTTGTCTCTCAAGGGCCATATTCCATTCAGTTTCTGCTGCAGCAGCTCAGCTAAAGCTCTGTTGCTTACCCATATTCAGATGATTATGTTCTTGTGTGGAGTACAGGAGTATACCTGCATATCCTTGTAGAACTCCATTATGTTAAGGTTTAGTTTTCACAAGCCACAAATGTGATAAACCTTTCTTTTTCTGCTATTTCACACTGCATGTGGGGACTTACACTACTGAGTGCTCTTCCTTGCAAAGTGTTCCTTGATGTAAAAAAGTACATCAAGAGAAATATTCTAGATTGTTATTGTTCTGGCAGCGGCTCCTTGTTGTGTCATAATTTTTTTTCTTTGCATAGGAATCAAGTGGCACCCCCCCCACACACACACACAGTTTCAAGTCGAAAAGTTTGAATACAAATGTCCTGCTTCCCTGCTGTTAATGAGCACAAAGCCTTAACAACCATGGGTGTCAATGGTCACACTCTCCAATATCTGTGTTGTTATTGGCAGAGTTGGCTCTCATACACCAACCAATATAGTGGCTTTAACTTGTACTTTAAATTCTGCCTTTTTGTACATATGGGTTCCTGCTCCTGCTAGTTTAAGGTGGGCTTTTCTAGATGGCAACCTTATTTACAGCTATCTGGATCAGGGATCTTCTCCAGAAGTCAAGGGAGCCCAGTCAACCTGCTACAATTAAGATATTCCAGAAGATAACAGCAGGTTCAAAATCAGACACATTGCTGTGACCTCCCTCACCCCCCCCATAAAACCCTTAAATAAGTTAATGTAAGTTTTCATCTTTCCATTCTGCCATATTAAAATGTTTGCATAATTAGGCTTATTTCTAAAAGCACATCACTGCAAATACACAGCAGGAAAACTTCAGCTGTCCAGCAGTATGTAGCCAGGTGTGTGTGTTGTAGCACTTTACTTTTTGTCCACGTGGACACAAGAAGTAACCTTCCACAAGGGTGATTTGGTCTCATTCTGAAATGACAATTTTCTATAAAGTAGGGGATGGTGACTGAAGGACTTTCAGTGTAACTATTATACAGTCCAGTTGCTTATTTTGGGGGGTCTGAATGTAGGATGCAACAGGTTATAACATGGACTTCTTTTCCTTGTTTGGTTTTACTGTATATCTCCCTCATTAATCTAATCTGCTTCACAATACAAGAATGCAGCAGCAGCTTTATTTTACAGTTACTGTCACACAGACTCTTAGTGAAGAGCAAAATTTGGCTTTTGAAAATAGCAGACATATCTGTCTTTATCATCTATCAATAAATTTTACATTAAATGCAAGCCAAAATTATTTAATGCTTAAATAAGGTGTTTTAAGTTATATAGCTACATGAAGTTGTAAGGTAGTTAACATTCCCTTCATTCATATAGCTTAAACACTTTTGTGCTGTTCAAAACCATTATTCCTGTTCAGCCAGGAAGAGTAATAATATTCTGGTTTAATTGCCCTTGGTTCTGTGGGCCTGTACCAGCTCTTTCAGAAACTCAGTCCATCTGCATAGGTAAAATGAATACTTTCTGTATTTGGAGTGCTAGGTCATCTAACTTTGTTGCATTCTTTTCTAAAGACCTCCTGCTTGTTTTTCATAAACAGGGCTGCCATTGTTGTGCCAACAGAAACTAACTTAAAGAACTTGCATAACTTTTTCCTACTTCATTTTGGTTCCTTTAGCTGGCGAAGTAAACAGCTAGGATATGGATGACTTAGTTTCCAGAATGGTGCTAAGTTTGCAAATTTTGTTGGCTACATGGTCATTACACTTTTTTGTATAAGCTGGATGAAGTATAATAGCTGTCACAACAATTACTTGCTGCTTTTATTTCAAAATGCAAAATTATGGCTTACTCTAGAGACAGATAAAAAAACCCCTCAAGGATAGCTACTCTTTAGAGATTAGTATCCATTAAATGAGCTCAGTAAATTTGTTTTGAGTTATTTGTATTCTTTTCTTTATTGCTTATTCAGAAATCAGTCTTATAGTGCTCAAGGAGATATGTTTCCAAGTAAGTATGCATAAAATCACAGCTCTGCAGTGCATCCTGTGTTTATTTGTCCATACTGAACTCCTAGCAAAGTCTTTGTGAGCTAGAACTTCCCTCCTCCCCCAGCCTCTTATAATGGTGTCTGGCATGAAAATGGAATAATACAATACTTAGTATTTGATATGGTAACAAAGCTTTCAAGCTACCTAAGCCATGTGCAGAATTGTTGCATATTATAAGTCTGTTGAATATTATTAGCACAGAATTCAAAATATCCGTTTCCTCTGTGCTACATAGATAAGCAAGAACACTTTTCAGAAAAGAAACTAGGTTTTATTATATATAAATACATAATAGTAAATCAAAACACAAAAGACCACTAGGCTTGTGTTCTAGCAAAACCCAGAAGGCCTCAGTGATAGGTAAAATGTATTATGATTGATCAGAGAGGTTGTTCTTTGCAGACTCAAAATGCCTCCTAGCTTCTCTTCCACAAGTTAATCTGCAAAAATTAAAAGAAGATACCTTCTTTTGGTTTGCTATGCCATGGTCCTCTCTTACTTTTGAGCAGGCACAGTTGCTGACCATCTTTTCCAAAGGAAAAACAAAAAAAATCTCAGAAGGCACTTGCTGACAGGGGTGTCATACCTTGGGATGGACATGACATTTCATACTCAAGAATCAGCAGTGTAGTCCCTGTATAGGTACCAGTGCAGCACAGCTTTTTCTGTCAAACAGGAAAAGGGTAAAGCACACACAGATGGCTGGTTGGAGAGGCAGCTTTAAATAGTGTCCTGGCTGATCAGGTGACTCAGAACAGATGCCATAAAAACGATTTACTAATAAATCTTCAGGTTAGAGCCTCCGGTTCAGCACACTACAGGTATGTCCCTTCTCCAGTTCTCAAGCGCTATGGGCAGGCTGCAGGAGGTGGATCAATTTTTTCCAATGTTGTGTTGATGAGGGCCAAGGGCTACTATAGGCACTACTCTGAGATTGATCAAGGGAAAGTGCTTCCAGCTTCTCACATGCTCTGAGTGACACCAGCACCTAGAAAACAGATTGTGATAGATGATTAGTGGCCAGGTGTAATATCTCCCATCTTCTGATGGCCAGCTTCCTCTAAAAGCAGGAGTTTTCAGGAATGAAAGAAACAGTTGTAACCAATTGACACAAACATGATACCTTTCCCTGGCACAGTAGTGGGGGGGGGGGAGAATTGTCAGTTCCTTACATCTGATAGCTTAAGAAGCACTGCCCTAAAGAACCTTTTGCTTTAGGACCAGCAGTAAACTACTATGAAAGATAAGCCACATACTTGTAAATAAAGGTCGAATGGACCTTGGGGTCTGGTACAGAGGGATGTTATAGCATACTGGAACAGGGCCAACCCCATCATTAGGCAGAGTGAGGTGACCACCTTGAGCAGCTGATTTTGTGCACCATGAAAGGGCAGTTAATTGTTATTTAATGTGTTATAGTTGTATTTCTGCTACTAGAGAGGGGGGCAGGCAATTATGAGATTTGTCTTGGACGCCAAAATATTTGCCTTTATGTTTTTGTAATATTGTGTACCTTGACTTGGAGAGTGGAGGCAATTGCACAAAATCCTTCAGGAACAGGACTTAGGTCAAGACATTGTGCTTTCTGAGACAGCTACGCTTTTCATAGGCAGAAATGTTCATAGAAAGTGAAAGGATGTAGTGTACCAACTTAGCAAAAGAAGGGGGGACACTAAAATGTGTGCAACTGTAATTAAGAAAAAGAATAGGATAGGTATAACTTCTAGAAAGAAAGGAATAGTTACAGAGAGAAGTTAGAAATAGCTAGTTACTTGTAATTAATTTCTCACTAATTAAGATGTAGCTATATTACTTTACAACAGTTAACATCTTTTTGTGTATAACAGACTTTTCAGGATTTTTAAAAACTTACATACTGGGGTGTGACCTCATTAAATGAAGAAATATCACACAGTTCAAATGCTGACCTGTGCTTCGTACTCTTTTCATGGGTGCTAAAGCAACAATAAGGGAGAATGCAAGGAGGGTGATTTGTGCCATAGGCCAGAGGTTTGTAGCACTGGGATGGTTCTATAAACATAAGTAAGTTAATTTTGCAAAATGCAGAAGACGTCTCAATTTCATTTATAATATTAACTATTTTGGGGAACAGTAAAACCAAATTTGCTAAGAATAACTTTTCAAATCCTGTATGAAGGCATATCAATATCTACTAGTTAAAATAATAATGAGAGTCATTTGTCTTGCTGTCACAATGCAGTTTTACAAGGAGCAGGATTCATGACAAGAAGGAGCTCCAAATCTTCTGTGATCTCTCTTACCTCAGTAGCATCCATTACCATCAGCTGTAATGGTTGTAAAAAATTGTAAAGCTTTTTTTCCTACAAGGAACCTACCAAGGGAATCTCCTTTCCGTTCTAACCCCCCAAGGTGGTTCCAATTTTTGATGCACAAGTGAAAGATTTTAATGCCCCTGTGCTTGTTTGCCTTTAAAACCTACTGCAGAGAATCTGGAAATAAGGATTCCATGATACATGTTAGTGCATTAATTGAAGCTTAATAAGCTGAGAATCCGCAACATTCCCCCGTCACTTCCACAGCTGCAGAATTGGTACCTGATGGATCCTGGGCTGACGGCTAATGGAGCGGAGAGCAATGAGGGCTGCCTTTTGCACAACTGGCTGGGAATCGCAGCAGGCAACATCCAACAGAATATCAGGTGCCTTATTCTGGATCAGCAAATCCCCCAACTCCACTGACTGCCGCCCCAGGTTACCCAATGCTGAAGCTGCATTGCAACGAGTCTTGAGTTGAGGATCACCCAGGAGCTGAACCACACAAGGCACTGCTTTGCTGAGGGCCTGCATAAAAGGGCCAGCCTGGTAGGCTGCATTGCCAACAGCAAAACTGGCTGAGCGACGCACATGTCCATCCTCATCTGAAAGTCGTTCCAGCAGACATTCCAGCAGCCCAGTCTGGTTGTGCAGGGCCTGAGGAAACCCTTGTCCATGACGCAGCAGATTGCCTACAAGGCTGCAGGCTCTGGCACGGACTAGGCACTCTGGGTGACACAGAAGGTGGCTCAGTGCCTGGGAGGTGGAGCCACATAAGAGCTTCTCCAGAAAAGGCAGGTGAGTTGGACTGGTCCGGGCTATATGTGTGAGGAGGGATAGCAGATCTGCAAGAAGGGATACTTGATCTGATAGGAAAATGGATGACAAGAAGTCAATGGCCTGTTGTGAGGCAGCTGCTCCCACCACCTGCTCAATGACCTCCTCATCACTTAGCACCAAGCGACAGAGGAGACTCAATGGCAGCTCAGTCTCCAAAAATGGAAGATGGTGAATGCAAACCTGAAAAATAACAAGAAAACAGAGCTGTGAAACTAAGTATTGGAAGCAGGATGGCTCTTGATCCTTATTGTAGATGCCTATAAAGGGCAAAAGTCTATTTGTGCACTGCTAAAGATGGAGCTCTTATTCTTCAACCCCCATGGTCAATTGCCTGTGGAGATTACTTTCTAAAAAGCTATTTAAGAGGACAGTCCATTCTTCACAAGCACAGCCACCAAAACGAGGGTGAAATACATTCTTCTGTATGAAGCCAAACCAACGATCTGGCTATTGCTGGGCCTGCATCACTTCAGAAAAGTGAGATGGAAAGGCAAGGTCATTCCTGCAGCTTCATCTTTCTAGTGTGGAAGAATGAACAGAGTTAAACAGAAAAGCTTTACCTGGAGCAAATGGGCCGGGATTTCAGAGCCCTTCAGACTAGTCATAATAAGTTCTAAAATTTCAGGGTCCGTGTCCATAGCAAAGGGGAAACAAAAGAGTTGGCAGACTTGGAGCACAGTAGCTGGCACCAGCTCTAGATCACCATCCTCATGCAACTGTCTGGAAGTAAGGTGAGAGAGCAGCAATGAATCAAATGCTCACTACCAGGCATAAGCACTGTCCAGCCTGAATGCCTAAAGAAAGCTGAGTTCAGTGGAACAACATTTCTAGGTGGCTACACCACAAATACAGTAAGGTAAGGTTCACTATACAATTCACTAACAGAACATATGCTTTGCCCACAAAACATTCCAGATTCAGTCTGGGAAAGAAGCCTGCCTGAAACCCTGAAGAACCACTGCCTGTCAGTGTAGTAGACAATACTAAACTGGATGGACCTGGACCTATAGTCTGACTTGGCCTGAAACAGGCACCAATATTCTACCTGCCATGCCATGGACTTTAGCCATTAAATGTCAATTTCTGACCCAAACCACTGCATTTGGCATAAAAAGACCAAGCATTATGCTCAAACTAAGGTGTACCAAGTTGTGTAAATTTGCACAATCTTAATTTGCACCACTTATTTTGATTGAAGTATTTGGATTATGGAGAATTTTGTTGAAGAAAGACAAAGACTAAGGTAACCATAAGGAGGATAAGAGCCAGCGTGGTGTAGTGATTTGAACATTGGATTACAACTCTGCAGACCAGGGTTTGAATCCCCACTTGGCCTTGGAAGCCCACTAGGTGACCTTGGCAAGTCACACTATCTCAGCTTCAGAGGAAGGCAAAGGCAAATCCTCTCTGAACAAATAAAAAACAGAGAAAACTGTGATGGGTTCACCGTCAGTCACAAACAACAACAAGGCTAATGCTAGAACCTAAGGAAACATTTAATAAGGCATGTATAATCCATCTAATGTTTCTTATTTCCCAATCCAAAAGTCTTTTAAAATCTTTTCTGGGCAGTATACATCTTATAAGCTTTTGTTCTTAATTCTGTTGTCATTCTGTCCCTTCTATAGGTCAACTTGGGATATGTCTGTCACTCACGTTTGGGCCAAGTGCTCCAGGAAATCAGGCTCCAGCAGCTTGTTCAAGGTTGCCATGATAACACCATTGGGTTGGGCCAACTGAAGAAGACACTGGTGGGGTTCATGTGTGAAGACAAAGAGGGCTAAGCTGAGGAAGAGCAGGGTTCCTACAGGGCAAGAAGGGACAGTAAATATCCCATATTTGTCCATCCAACGCTTCCCTACCTTTCCCAAGCTGAAGTTGTTTGCCATACCGAAACATGCAATGATAGAGACATCTGAACACCCTTATGTACGACTCATGAAAACGGTAACCTCCCGGCTCTGTCTTTGTCATTGAGACAACAGGAAGGGGTTTCTAGGAGGACCAAATTGCCTGGGAGATTGTCCTCACCTTGAGGTGAGATGAGGTTCCAGTCTGGCTCTGGTGCATGCTGGCCAGCTCTGGGGGTCTCTCCTTCTATCACTGGCTCCTGGGTGGTCAAGTGGAGCACCATGGCAAAGCGATGCCACACAATGCTCCAGAGCTCGGAAGCAGCGAAGTCCCGCACCATTGCTGCATCCCTCTAGCAAGAGAAAGCCAGACTAATCAAACGGGGGCTAGAATGTCTTGCATTGCAGTCAGTAATTTGTCCTAGCATGAAATGTGTGGATGCTCCTTCTGAAGCTTGATATACTACCTCCCACAAAAGTCTCCTACTTGGCTTCTCTTCCCCTGTGGAACTAGATGAGAACTTGGGTTTCAACCTAGAGGAAATGCTACATTTACGAGTTGAGCACCTTTGCTAAAGCAGCTGTAAGCCACATCACAAATTGAACATGCAGTTTCTAATATAGAACAGTTAATTCTGCAGAATGCTGAAGCTATCTTATGTCAAGGGGAAAAATAAAAATAAATCATATGATTGCTGAGAAACAGCAGTGTGATATGCAGCTGGTTATAGATCAGGAAAAAAAAAATACTGGAATTTCTTCACACACTGTCTTTCACATTCCCTGCCATGCTACCGTGTCATCAAAGATTATTTGTTGCAGTTTCCAGTTCAGCAGATATCCCTGAACCATGTACCTAGAAATTAAGTTTAGGATTTACCATATGTCTGTAGAATTGTAGTAGTAAACAGGATTTTTTTAGGTACTGTGATGTCTTTCTCTTCTCTCTTATGATGTAGCTGCCTCTCCAGCTGTGAAAAGAGCTATTTCTAAGGATTTCCATGAGCAGGAAGGGCAAAGCAAGAATGAGAGCCAGTTGTCTACTGCTACAAGTTGTGGGGCTAGGTACAGTGCAGCAGTCCTTCCTCTGTCCTTCCTATCTGACTACAATGACATCACCAAACTTTCCTGATGCCTACATCCTAGATAATATGTGAACTCCTTTTAAATAAGAAAATGCGGCTGCTTTGTGAGACATAGAAAGAAACACAAACCTGACTTAATACGTGCAGTAGTAAGATCAGTAGGCCATCATAGAAACCAGCTCCCATAGGAGGTGGCAGACACAGCTGAAAGACATAAAAGAAGTCTTAGATCTGAGCCAGAGGAGGTGTCAAAGCCCAGAGCCAACCACTGTATTATATGGCAGGCATAGTACAGCCAAGGACCTCCATTTCCTGATAATGTTCTAATCTGTCTGTATGAAGTTCTTACCTCTGCAGGTTCTGTGAATGCAGTAGCTATAGATGTCAACGCTTCCTCCCACCTGAGCATCACAGCAGCACCATGCTGGATGAGATATGTAAGTAGCAATCCTGCAGCACTCTACATGGGAAGGAAACCACACATCTTTCTATATATCTCTGCAGAAGGCTATTCTATACGACTGGATGTAAAACAGCAGAATATTCTCTGACCTTAATTGGGTATGGATCTGGTGATTAGATTACTCCAATTAACTGCTAGACTGCTTCTTCCTTCATAGCCTACAGGGACCCAAAAACAATACTTTCCAGTTCAACACTATAATATCTAGGCTACCCATTCTTTGTATCTCAAGCAGACCTAATACACACTTGTCGCAATGCATGGAAGCAGTGGCGCCTTCTTTTACACAGCCCATGTAGTTCTGTCCCTGACACCTCTAAATAACTAGAGGATGAGAATGGCTTAACTCATTCCTTGATTTCATTTAAATATTTATATACCTTATAAGATTTCACAGCAGTGTGTGAAATACTCCTTATAGCTGCTTAAATTTGCCCTCAGGCATAGAATGACTAGGTTTCACCTCATGTATGACACCTACAGCTAGATCTAGTAACAGATCATATCTATGAGGCATTGGGAAAGTATACAGAAAATTCTAAACTGTACTACAGTCTGTTTGCAAAATGACTCACTAAAACAGAGGCAGCTGCTGCAGGGTTGAAAAGCTCCATAGTCTCTTTCAGCACAATGTCAGATCTAAAATACCACCAAGAAATAATAGCATTAGAAGAATAGGACAAGTCACATCAAGGTTTCATTGTCTATGAAATCAGCTGACTAACCCTATGTATCAGAAACAGCTACACTCTGGGTTTTCAGAGTATGCCAGTGTACTCTCTGGAGATCCAGGAGAGCAACATCAATCCATTCTCTTAGTTGCATAACTGCATCTACACTGCTCAGGTGCTCCCCACTTTCCCTATCCATTGTATGGCTGTGGTGCACTCCAGTGCTAAGAAGTGCCTTCCACAGGGGACTGAATGGGTAGCCTAAAGGAACTGCATGAGTTGAGTGTTACACTTCACAATACAATGTAAGATCTTGGCCAGTATCATCACCCAAGAACAAATTACCAGGATAATCAATTTGGCTAAGATCAGTATTTACAAATCAGCAAACAGAAACTTTTCAACCTGGGGCCAAAAAGATCACAATGCCAGAACAAGGCCAGATTCACCGGGGACAGATTTCAGTGGATGGTGGGCCAAAACTAAAAGGGCCTTCTCATCACCTTCTCAAAGGAAGGACTCTCGGGAAGGCTTCAGATGTGGATCTCAGGATGTAGGCAGGTTCACAAAGCATTCGGTCATGTTCTGGGGTCTCAAGCCATATAAGGTTAGAATCAAGATTATGAATTAGGCTTGGATGTGTATCAACAGCTCTGCAGCTAGTCCAGAATAAGTTTCATATGATCTGATCATCTAGTCCCTGTGAATAATCTGTCCAGTGTTTACTGCATTAGCTTCATTTTTCCAAACAGTCTTCAAAAATAATCCCAGGTATAGTGCACAGTAGTCTGCAGCTTACCAGAGCACAGACTACTAACACTGAGTTATCCCTGTCCAGAGATATAGGTGGACCAGTAGATGAAGCTGGTAGAAGGCACTTTGTGCTAGTAAGACTTCCTGTGTCTCAAGACAGTTATGGATCCAGAAGAACTTGCAAGCTATGAACCCACTCCTTCAACACCTAATGAGCCTCATCTAGAACATATAAAAAGCCACTCACCCATCCAGAAAAACAACAGAGTAGCAGCACCTTGGTACTGCCTAGACTGAATCTTATTTGTAGGTTACCCCTCATAGCAGGTGATGTGTGGAAGTTTTCCAAAGATATATGAATCAGGCTCTTACTGTATCTGTGAGGTGCCTTCCCAAAGGTGCAGGAAGTGTTCTTACTGGAGGGCTTTTCACTTTTTACCAATCAGTGCCAAACATGAAGTCTTGGCTGCCTGAACTTCACCCCACCCTCTAATTGCCTAATATGCATGATAAGAATATGAAAACTGTTAAGAAAACACTTACTGTGGTGGGAGAAACTGGAGCTGAAGCAACAGCAAGGAGAGGAGTCTCAATGAGGCTTCAGCAGCCTGCACTTGAGCCACTTCATCAAGTAGGACCTTTAGAAAAGAAGAGGCTCAGTACTAAAACCCTATCCCCACAACCCATCCCCTTTCAATCCCCCTATGCAGTCCAGATGGAGACTGCCTAGTTTTATTTCTACATTGCCTCACTCTAAAGACCATGGGATATCCCAATTACTTGCTTACTGACTTCCATTCTTTTCTACTGTCTTCTCCTGTCTCCCTCCCCTGGTAATATCATTTCCCATTCCCTACTCTTAAACTCAAATGTTGACATCCCTGGCAGCTCTAGTTAAGAAGGATGAGGTAACTGAGTGGAAGACACTCAGGAAACCACTGCTGAATTTGAGTGGACAATATCAGGACAGATGGAAAGATCTGTTATAAGATGGCTTTCTGCTTCTTTCACCCTGAGTTACACCCTGTGTACACAATGGAGCAGTCTGAGGGCTTGGACCACCATGGCTCTCTTTGTAGTGATAAAGAATAAATAAATACCTTGCCTTGCAGATGACAGATCAGGATGTTTAGCACTTTTGGTGTTGCTAAGTGATGGCACAGTGTCTGACTGACGTGACAACAGGTATACAGGACCTGAGAGAGGGAAAGGCAGAGACACAAGGGAGGCACAGAATCATCAACTCTTCCTTCCCCAGCCAGGAAGGTAGAAGGGAATACATTAAGGTAAGTTGTACTGGGGGATAAAGTGACTGGGCATCTCTTCTCCAACACACACAAAAACAAAAGGAACACAAGGAGAGGTGGTACCTTTAAGCCATGCAGAGAAGAGGCTGGATGCTCAACTGCTAAGAGAAAGCTTGGCAACAGCTGGTTCTCTTTCTCACTGAGCTTCTCAGCTATGAGCTGGGAGATCTGCAAGAAAAAACAACAAGTAAGGCTTTTATTCCAAGGCTCTAATCATTCTGGTTGTACCTACAAGATGTGAAAGGAAGGATGATCTCTTCTGTGTGTGTGCCCCTTCAAGCCACCTCTGGACTTATGCTAACCCCATGAATTTCATAGGGTTTTCCTAGGCAAGGAATACTCAGAGGTGGTTTTGCCAATTCCTTCCTCTGAAATATATCCTACAGCACCTGTTATTTGTACCAGTATCTTTAAAGCTTTTATTTGCTGATGTGGTTTTTGAGTAGGGCTTACCAAGCACATCATTTGGTAAGGAAATAAGCTTCTAAGTAGTTATTCACCTTTTGTCCAGAAATAAATAGGTAGAATTTTGGAAATGCAGGGGTTAAGAGTGATTCTTTTAAAGAGAACTCCAGTGCAGTCAGTACTAACATCATTACCAGTTCTCCACTACTTGAGGGAGCTGTATACCAATTGCTCAGAAGCATAAATGGCAGAAAAACTCCCACCTCCTTTTTTGCCTTTTGACAAATGGTATGCCTTCCAGGGATGACACAGGATGCAGCCAAGGCTGCTGTGAAGGCAGCTACCGTGCATTCACTCCACTCCTGCTCTGACCTTGCTTCTTTTGAAGGCACTGTTAGAAGGGATGGAGAAAAGCAAAAACCATGTAAGAGGTTGAAAAGAAATGCATCTGACAGTGCTCTGTATCTTAGTTTGGAATTAGTGGAGTGCTGGGCCTCAAGCTTACAAAGACATCAAAAATTGTTTTTGTGCTTCCTTTTTTAATTGTCCAAAACACCTTGGAGATGGTTGAACTTCTGCAGTAGCAGAGATGATGCTTTTGCACATTGTAAACAGCACCACCTTCCTGCAGAAATTACTGTCATCTACAACTTCCCAGGGAACACCATCTTAGCCACTATGGATGTGGAATCTCTATATACCAACACTCCACACAAGGCTTCACTGCAAGCTGCCAGGAACATCATTCCATAATTTGGACAGGACTCACTCAAGACATTCATCCAGAATTTCAACTTCCATCCTGCCAACAATCTCAGCCTGGAACTATCAACAGAACAAGTTCAGTTTCTAGACACCACCATGCAACTACACAACAGACATCTAAACACCACACTATCACAAACCCACTGACCACAACACATACCTACATGCCTCTAGTTTCCACCCTGAACACACTACAAAATCCATAGTTTACAGCCAAGCCCTCCGATACAGTCACATCTGCTCAGACCCACAAGACAGGGATGCCAAACTCATGAAATTACAACAAGCATACCTGAAGCTACAGTACCCACCATATGAAGTAAAAAAAAAAAAAATCAGCAAGGCAAGACTTGTAACCAGGACTAATCTATTATAGAACAGCTGAAGACAGGAAATGGCAGAATCTAGTTGTCACATTCAGCTCCCAAATGAGACCACTCACATGTATCATCAATGAATGACAACCTATTCTGGGCAATAAAGCTGCCCTCTCAAGAGCTCTGGGTGGCAGACATTTACTTCCCTACAGATAGTTTCTCAATCTCAAACAGTTACCTACAGGAGGACACACAACATGGATGGGGAGATGGGTACAAGACCTTGCCACAAACCTAGATGCGAACTCTGCCCACACATCTACTCAAGAAATTTCATCACAGGACCGAATCACATCACCCACAATATCAGAGGTACTTTCACTTGCTTATCCTCTAATGTGATATATGCTGTCCTCTGTCAACAATGCCCTTCAGCACTCTACATTGAGCAAACAGGGCAGTCTCTGCACCAGAGGATAAATTGACATAAAAGAGTTATTAGAAATAGGACTGCACAAAAAAAGTTGCAGAACGCTCTAGTCTTCCTGGCATTCCATCTTGTACCTCAGAACAGCACTCAAACAAAAAACACATGAAGGAAGATTGGAAAGAGGAACAGCAGAATTGGAATATATCTACAAACTCCAGTCCACCAACAGTGGGTGGAACAGAGACCATGGTTTCCTGGCACAATACACATAACATTAGTTAACACCCCAGCCTTGTGAAGGCAGTCTTGGCCAGTTTATCACATCTCCTTTCTGGTACCCAGCCACCATCATACTACATTCTAATAACTCCCTCCACCATTCATATGGTTACCTACTCACCTTGGCTTTAGGCAACCTCTTTCCTCCTGCCCTTGTCCCCTCATCACCATACCCACAACTTCTGCATTTCTACTGCTATTCACACATACAGCCTGCTGGTAAAGGTCTGTTGCTAGGTTCTTCACTCCATGCATCTGATGAAGTAGACTTAAGTCTATGAAAACGTATGCTACTAATGTGAAGTTGAAGGCTTTCATGGCCGGCATCCATAGATTTTCCTTGTTTTTTTTTTCCAGGCTGTGAGGCCGTGTTCTGGAAAAGTTTATTTCTGATGTTTTGCCTGCATCTGTGCCTGGCATCCTCAGAGAATGGTTGGGTAGGAGTGTGTGTGGGGTTTATATACTGGTGAACCCCCGTTGGGGAGGATATGTAAATTTGTGTATTTGAATGGCTAGTTTCTGGGTGGAGATATGCAAGGATGATTAGTGTCTGTTTGGCTAATGGTTGGTTGATGGCCCATTATCTGCTGGAAATCCCCCTGTTTCTGGGTGGAGTTTATTTGCAAGTGTTGAGTTTTGATTTTAGTGTTTTTCAGAACTGGCAGCCAGATTTTGTTTACTTTTAGGGTTTTTCTTTCCTGTTGTAGTTGCCCAGGTGTTTATGGATTTCAATAGCTTCTCTGTGCATTCTGACATGATAGCTGTTGGCCTGGGTCCAGAATTTCTGTGTTCTTAAATAACATTTTGTGTCCAGGTTGGTTTATAACATGTTTTACTACTGCTGATTTTTCTGGCTGGCCCAGTCTGCAGTGTCTCTCATGTTCCTTGATTCGTGTTTGCACACTGTGTTTAGTGGTCCCTATGTAAACTCTTCCAGAACACGGCCTCACAGCCTGGAAAAAAAAACCCAAGGAAAATGTATGCTACTAACTTCTTTCTTTCAGTCTCAAAGGTGCTACAAGATCCTTTTGCATACTGATACAGACTAACACAGCTATATCTTTGAATTCTAGCACTATCTGCATATGATTCAGAGCTCAATTCTAGCTCAAATGCTCACCTGCAAAGTACTGAAGAATGTTCCTCATTCTCACTCCCCTAGGATTTAGCTTTTGGAAAAGAGAAGTTTAAAAGCTTTGTGTGCGCATGCCCAATCTTCCTGTTCTTTTTGCTCCATCTCCACTCCCAGCTCCTGTCCAGAACTCCAAACACCTTACAATCTTGGTATTGTAAATATTGGAGACTGTTACTATGTGACCCTCAATTGGCGTTTAAAAGGCAAAGGTAGTAAAACTGATAGTGAGGGGAAATGCAATGGTTGTGAATAGCCACACCCCAAAATAGAAACACTTTGTTGGTGGAGCTTTGCCAAACATTTTACATTGTCCTCTAAAACCAGTATCTTACCTTCCTGAGTGCCCTGCTTATAACTGGCACCATGACAAAGCACATCCAGTAGAGGGTAATGAACCTCAAGCAATCTGGTGTAGAAGGGGATGGAGATGGAAGGGCAGGCATTATCCATACTCTCACACAAATGAGTGAAACACTGCAAATATAAGAGATAAGAGCTCCTGTTACAAAATGGGAATGGTGCACAATTGAAAGGGTAGGAAATATTTACCAGTTTTACACACTGAACCTTTGCTGCTGGAATCAGAGCAACTGTGATGGGCCAAGAGGTCTGAGCAAACAACTGACTTGAGAACTCAGTATAATATTCTGACACCAAAGGGAGGCAAGTGTAATAATTTGATGGAATAACAAGGAAGCATCAAGTAGGACTAAATAAGTGTTTTTAATCACTGGGCTGAAATGCTATGTTTAGCTATGATAACCACACTTTGAAAAGAGCATTGGAAAATTATAGGAGCTATGGGAGTGATTCAAAGGCTGGAAAAGCAATTTCAAATGGAGAAACTTAAGGGCTCCTCTCCATGCACCATAACTCTATGCCCACCACTGTTCACATAACAAATACCATTCTTAGCCTGACATTGTGGGAGGTGGTGGAAGTAAATGCAGGCTAAAGCCTTTCACAATGCATAGTAATCTCAGTAGGGTTCATTATGGAAAGTGACACTTCCCTCTCCATGCCCCTCCCTCACAATCCCTAGATCTCAGCAGGGAGGGGAATTTTAAGCCTCTCCCTCCCTGCCCACTGAGTTGTTTGGAGTGTGTGTGTGTGCATGCTATATGGTTCCTAGCCCATCAGCCAACCCTAGATGTAGCTCTTGGGGCTCCCCTGCCACATAGAATGTTACAATTAAGCCAGACATAATAAATAATAAGGAGGTGTTGATAGCACCACTGGACTGAAGCCACTTCTCTTTAACATAGAAAAGCTTTGAGGGATGGATTTGCAGGCAGCCCTTTTACATGTGTACCACTCAGGGCACTGAATGGTGAAGCTCCAGAAAGGTGATGAAGGAAAAAGCTGGGGCAGGTTGAAACTGCATAACACAAGAGACAGAGCAGAAATGGACCTTTACCAGGAGGCTTTGTTCTCGCAGCCTGCCCTCTTGATCTGTGGGTTGAGCCAACAGTGCTGGCAACAGGGTGAGGAAGTGATTAGCAGAGTCCTGGAATGCCTGCAAGCTAAAACAAACAAGCTGTGCTTATATATTAAAACCAGCCTTCCCCAACCTAGAATCCCCTAAAAAACATTGGACTAAGAATCCTATAATCCTTGAGGCTAGTAATTATGGGAGCTGAAGTTCAACACATCTAGAGGGCACCACATTAGGGATGGCTGGGTTAGACACAGGAGCTTAGCCATGGAACATGGTAGTTACCTCAGCACTTACACTCAAAATTTCCTTGTCCTCTGACCAGCTCAATCCTTCATTTATTTGGGGGCATAATTGCCATGTCCAGTTCTTCAGTGTGATCAAAACACAAAGCATAAGGGGAATGGAAAGAATTCCAGATGGCGCTTTGACCATGTCCATGCTCTCTGTCCCTTTTTTTTAAAAAAACCCACCTTGGTAAAAACTTAGTACTCTTCATATTATTTCCTTCATTTTCTATTTATCTTGCAAGTTCCTTACCTTTGTTTTTTCTCGCCCTTCTCTTGGTTGAAATCACTGGCAAAGAAAACTGACATCACAGCAGTAAGGTCAGTCAGCAGTGTGATGTGCCAGGATTGCTGTGAAACAGACAGAGAGGGATGTGTTCTCAGGGGCTAGATTCCTGGACGGAGCCCCACAGAAAGTAGTAATGATCAAGAATAACTGGTCTCAGTTGGAAAAATCTGCCTTAGAAAGATAAAGAAATAAAAAACTAACCAAGTTCTAAATGAAGTAAGCTGAATCCTGTGCCAGATTCAGAGCCTGTAGAGATGCAGGAAACGAGTAAAAATCCCTATGGACAAGGCTATTTTCCATAATAGTGTAAGGTCCATGCAAGTCCTAAAGCTAGAATCAGACAAAAAAATGAACTTCCAAATAATCTCACTTCATTTTAAATAAGTGTTTCTATGTTTCATGTGTGCAAACACTAGCTATGGAAAGCTCAGGGAGCATGGAAGCTTCCAGCTGTCAAGTGTTGAAGTATTCAGTCAGTCCCTTATCTTTTACTCCTTCCCCATCACATGTATCTCCTCTTCTTCCTAGCTCCCTACAATCCTGGCCAAAATTTTGTGGATTCCCTTATACTGCAGTCAACTTTAAGGAAGCAAGTGTGGGGCAGTGGTTAGAATGTTGGTCTGGAACTGGAGAAATCATGTTCAAGTCCCCATTGAGCAATAAAACTCACCAGGAGAGCTTGGGACAGTCACTTATTCTCAGCCTGACATACCTCACATGGATATTGTGGAGAAGAAAGTGGAAAGAGGAGAGCCACTATGCCACTCTAAACTCATTGAAGAAACAATAGGCTATAAATGTAACAAATAAAATAAACATTGTGTAAATTAAGTATGTTACATTCCTAAATAATGTTTTCTTTCTTGTAAATACTGTAGAGCAATTCAAGTATGCTTTGCCAGCAATTCCCCTAGTGCTACAGAAGGAAGTAGATACATGCAAAAAAAGAAAGAAAGAAAGAAAGAAAGAAAGAAAGAAAGAAAGAACTGGCTGCCATTTCCCTAGATGCTTTAACACTTCAGAATACAACCTATTATCCTAAGGAGCCCCCTACCTGTTTGATGTTGAAGCTCTCCAGGATGTTCCCCACTAGCTGCACCAGGAATTGTGATAGTCCTATGTTGCTGCAGAAGGAACAAAGCAGCTCAGAGTCACAGCGGGTACTTAATAAGTTACTGATGACATGGAGGGCTAGACGAAGATGAGATGCTCCCTCAAGCATTCCCTCCAGGACCTGTAGAAAAAGAAGGAGCCAACGTACATCAACATGCAACTCATGTCAATATAGGCTAAGAACCCTGCTAGAGGTAACTGTATTCCTTACCACCACTGCTTGAGACCATAAAGTACTCTGGAAATGTGCAAACCACTGGTTCCACTATCACATTGTCTTCAACTCCATCTTCACAGAACCTTGCCATTCTTAACTTCATTCTGTATGAAGGGCTCCTCTATATGGCATGCCCCCACTTCAGATATCTCTGCAATACCTCCACACCCTATCACTTCATAAGGATTTCCTTCATCCTTCAACACATGTTCCTCAGCACCCATATATGGATCATGTTATTCCTACAAATACTATCTAAATGGCCAAACTAAGTCTTACAATTGAAGAGTATTTCTACCCATGTATATCCTTGTAAGATACTGATCTCAGCCTCTGAAGGACTAGCCACAGCACACAGTGTGAATTCTGTGGCTTTGTATGCAACTCACCTGCTGACCAGAATCCTTAAGCCGGACACGGATCCTTTGAACAAATGCAGGGTCTCCCAGAAGACTCAGTGGGGCACTCAGCTGCACCCGTGTAGGGTCTGTGGCATCTATGAAGTGTTGCCACTCTTCATCACTATCCATCTCCTAAACAGCAAACATGAAGACCACACTGATCAAGAGGCCATGGAAGAACTTCCTTGCTGTTTTGCAAAGGATTGTGGTATCTAGCCATGTTCTCACCTCAGTTTCCAGATCAACAGCATCAATACTGCGTCTGCTTCGGGTCCCTGTTCTACAATTTTCTGGCCTCGTTTGTGGGAACTCATGTTCATAATCTTGTGTAATCCAGTTCTCTCTGTCCACAAAGAAGAGGGATGAGAGGCTGAAGCCAGACTACACAGCAAGGTGCAGCCTCTACCCTACACTCCTCATCCTCATCATGCTGTCTCCAACCTCTGTTTATCATCCTTACCGAAGTTTAGGGGGTGGCTCCTTTTGCTCCCACTCTATTCCTTTTTCTCCTAGAGCAGAGGGCTTATGTTCTCCCATGCCAGGAAGTGCTTGATGGTCTCTGCTAGGATCTGTTTGAACAAAGCAGGCCTTGTGTGGGTAGCCTTCACTCTCTTTGGTAACTTCTCCTTTAAGTGAAGCCTTGGGTTTTTCCATCTCCTGTAAAAGGTCAAACAGCAGATGTTCAGATTGGAATGTAAAATGGATGGTGCCCACCAACCCACAAGGGACACTGCAGGGGAAATACTGCATGCCCATCACCTTTCTCCGAGCTTCCTGGGCCATCTTCTGCCGTGCCTTCTTCAAGATTTTTGACTGACCACTGTGAGGGGCAAGTGAATGTGCCTGCTGCTCCTTCAAGGCCTGCAAATCAGGGGGCAATTTGCTGGTGAAGGGGTTGACTATGCCCTGATCTGCTGTGTCATCAATCACTGCAAGAGAGGGCCCAGGTCAGAAAGTAGGTTTGCATGGAGTGATCAGGGCAGATCATGCAAAGGAAAGATTGGGGAGAAATGGTAGAAATGTGTAAGAGTCAATACTCACCAGTGACTTGGCCAGCAATGAAGGGGTGATAGAGCAGCTCTGGCCAGGACAGGCGCTCACGAGGGTCTTTCATTAGCAGACCTTGCAAGAAGCTCTACAAAGTGATGAAAGATAATCACCTCTGTATCCAGATAGTAGTCACAGTCTTCCTACTTCTTATTTACTAATTTAGCCAGAAGAGCTTCAGAACAATGCAATTCCTTCACCATGAATGTAATTCAACCCTACATATAATAATCCTGAGAATGTTATATTTTATTTCTATAAAGTTTCTAGCTCTGAAAACTGCAGAAGAAAAAAACACTGAACCCATGATTATATATTTATTTATTTAGTTAGTTAGTTATACCCCGCTCTTCAGCCACAAGGCTATCAGAGCGGCTTACAGATTGGTTTTAAGCAATAGCTATTTACACATCTACACTGCATTAAACAGTTTCCAATGTGTGTTAGCTAATTGCCCCCACAAGCTGGGTACTCATTGTGCCTTAAGAAACTGAGCAACTTCAAAAATGTTTCTGGAAAGTATTTTTATATCAATGCATCTCTCCTAATGAGTACATTTTTCTCCCAGTCTTATCTCTACAAGATATTAAAAGAAAGAAAGGAAGAGATACATATATCTGGACCTATTTGAACAGAAACATTGATTTGGTGGCAATGGGGGTGGAGTGATAAGGAAGCTGACCAGAATGAGGATGTTTGCCACTAAGGGCACCCTTTTCAAATGCATTTCTAGAACCAAAGGAACTAGAACATTGCTTCATATTTAAACATACACATGTGATTCTCAAGAGTACAAGTATTTTTCAGATTCTGGGTTCTATGTGGAATTTTATATGCCCAGAATTACACAAGATGAACAGCACTGCAAAAACAATTTATAATTAGGGAGTTTACAAATATACCAGATTATCAGACACTGATAGTGAAAGAGATTAAGCAGCATATGTGAAATTTACCTAAGGACATCATGTTTCTTGGGAGAGAATCAATTCAAACCACAAGTACATACAGTATGATGTAGTAGATACAAGAGGGCTTAGACATAGGAAACTCTAAATTATAAATCCCTGTAGCAAAATGCTTCTTGGATAACCCTGAGCAGATCTGTCAGGAATGATTCTTATATACAGTTAAATTCAAAATAAGGAAATTGTGCATATAAATGTGCCCTGAACTTCCTGGATGGAAAACAAAAGATTTGTAAATATAAACTACCTTGAAGTGGGGGCTCATGTTTTTCGGCCACTTAATAGGGTCCTTGATGATCAGGCTGACCAACTGGAAGATGCTGTTAGTGTAGAAGGGAGGAGTCCCCACGTACAATTCATACAGGATACATCCTACTGACCATAGGTCAGCTGTGTGGTCATAAGGCTTCTCTTCTACTAACTCAGGGGACATATATAGTGGTGTCCCTTTGATAGATGTCAGTACCATGGTGTGAATACTCATTGCACGGGCAAACCTTTGCAGGAAAGAAGGAAGATAACTAAGATCTTTCAGCTTCCGTAACAAGAAAAATAGGGAACAGAAAATCTTAAGTTACTTACCCAAAGTCACAGAGTTTGATTACACCACCTTTTCCCAGTAAGATGTTTTGCGGTTTCATGTCACGATGGAGAATCCGATGGGAGTGCAGGTAATAGAGTGCTGAGACTAATTGAGAGGCAATTACCTGAACCTGAGAAAGAATTGAAGAAGAAGCTGGTATAGCTCCATCATGCCTAGGCCTAGAAGCAGATGAAAGGCCCTCCCTCCATCCCAACTGCCATTACTATGGCCTTGGAGGGAGAGAAGAGGCAGTATCTGCTGGACTTAATGCCACACTGTCATTCCTTTTCCTTTTGTGTCATGCCTTAATTAGATGGTAAGCCTAAGGACACGGAACTGTTCTATAAAGCACATGTACTGTGATGGCACTGTATCAATAAATAAATGATGATGAATGGCAACCTTGACTCAGGAAAAATTCCACTCATATAGTACTAATTACTGCATTGTCATCAAGATACTAACAGATTTATTTTAGTATAATCCCTGGTATGAAAGCTAAAATTGCAGTTCTAGGTTTTCCATAATCTTTTTCTTCTGTGAGAATTAGGACACATTTGCCCATCTTGACTGTTCTGGCACCTTAATCATTCTCCAGGAAATGCAACAGACTTATGCTAAGTTCACAGACGGAGGACTCATGGCCTAGCAGGATCTAACCAACCTACATGCTGTTACTTTTCCCCCTTCAGGTCATTTACCTGATCCTCAGGCAAGTTCCCATCATCCTCAAGGATCTGAAAGAGTTCCCCCTCAGCATAATCTGTCACTACCACCACCTGGAGGATGAAAATTAGACCAGAAGGCCAATTAAGACCAATAAGAATAGGTAATGCTATGACTAGTGCATCTGCACTGTTCAAGGTAAGAGAAATAAACAGGTATGAACACATTTTGATGACTTAACTGGCAATGATCCTTAGGGAGAGCTAAAGACTCATAGGGCATGCTGTGATGATAACTCTTAACAGGATAAGTGCTAGATACAGCCTTATGAGCCTATAGGCCTGACACGGCAATCTAGCCATCAGGACAGGATGTGCAATTCATTTTTTTATGGCCAAACAACATTTATGGTATCTGTTTGATTAAAAAAATATATTTTTATTGAATTTTGCTACATCCATTTTAAAACAAGCAAAGTTAACAATCTTCAACATTCATTTCTCACACAACAAACATATTTTCTTTAATTCAATCGTTAAATTCCCCCCTAACAGCACTTGGCATTCTGTATGACCAATGTTTTATCTCTTCTTTTAGTTTTGATATTAATTCTATTATATATGTACTGACGATGTCTACACAACATTTACAGATTTGCAGTCTTATCAAAGGTATCTTCAATCCTTAAACCCAACTGTCGCCAACTCTCCCCAAATATTACTTATATATCTCAATAATTTTCCCCTTTCATTTTAAAAGTTTCCCAGTCTCGCTTCTATCAACAGGTAAGTCAGCTTATCCATCTCTGCAATTTTGTATAGTCTCAATATCCACTCCTCCATTGTCAGAAGTGAGGATGGGGTGTGTAATTTACACATCTGTCATCAAAACTGCTAGTGTCTGGTCTTTTCCTGCTAGGAACTCACAAGGACATCATTGAAAGCATACACCATGAAATTTGTTGAGCAAAATGAAGCACTTTTTAGATTGTTCCTTATGGTTAGCTATGTACACTCTGCCTCATTCCCACACTTAGAACAGATTCCAAGCATGATTCTATGAAGTATCTTACCTCTTTATCAGTCTCAAAACTGTCAAGCATCTGGACAATATTAGGATGATGAAGCCCCCTCATGATCTCAATCTCTCGCTGCAAATTCTTCAGCTCTTTCTGTGACCGACCAACTTTGGGGATAAACTTCAAGGCCACTATCTGTCAATGTTTTTTTTTAAAAAAAGGGGGGGGTTGAAAAAATGTCCCATTTTTCTGTCTCTGAAAGATAAATTATGGAACAACACCATAATATGCAGCCTCCCTGTTGACGGCCATCCCACTCTTCCCTTCTGCTCTTACCTGTATGCTGTACTTACGACGTCCCTTATATACCCTTCCAAAAGAGCCTTCTCCAATCATTTCCAACACATGATATCGCTCCATTCTACGAATGTGGGAAGAGGAATAACTTGAAAATAGTGTAACCTAAAAATGAAGAGATATTCAGCTGTTGACAGTTTTGCCCTTTTCCATGCTACCCTCTTACTAGCATTAATTCATACCAAGTCTTCAACAATACCTCCTAGCTATCCCTCCTGTCAGTAAAGATGACTCTTCAATCTCAAGTGTTATATTTTGAGATGGCAAACTGCTCACACAGTATATCCCACCACCAAGGTGGGCCCTTCTGTTGAGTGCCATCTTTTTGGTGCAAACCTCTTCAGAATGTGCTTCAGAGAGCCCCACCACACTGCTCTCCAGACAGCCTGTCAAGTACTTCTGCCTCGGACTGAAGAGATACTTGCTCAGAGCAAGGCTTTATAGGTGAGGTTGCCCAGGAGACCACTACTGCCATGATGGCTGACCTTGCCTACAATACTTCCATCAGGAGACAGTGGTAATGGGCAAGGTGGTTTATGTCCTCCAATTCAGGCAGCAGGGTAGCTGGTGACACCACTGACAATGCCTTCTCTCTAATAATCGTCTCACATCTGCCCCACGTTTTTGATTGTTCCAAGCTGCAGATCCTCAGTTCATCACAAATCACACTATACCACATAATGAGATCCAGACAGATTTAAAGGATACCACATAGAGGGAGCCAGATTCTAGATTCCTCTCACAACAGAAATAGCCCCTTCATTTCTGTTTCAAGCCCCTTAAAACTGCATCCTCACATCTCTTATTTACAGAATCCTTCACAAAGAGTCATTTCTTCTGCTACAACAGCAGAGGAATTCCAGAATACGTTTCCCTTATAGGCTTGGGATACACTCCACATTCTCACTGTAATCTGGATACATATACTATCACCCATACACATCTGTATACCCTTTGCTTTATCTTGGTTTTGATACCCTTTTTTCTTGGCAGTTTATCTTATACTTCTGGAGAGTCTATAGGTTTGGAGATCCAATACTACTGAAATCCTTTTTAAATGATATTTAAAAACAAAAACTCAACTATAAAAACAAATGAGTCCAACTTAGTTACTATGGCAAAAGTTTTCATGCCATATTTCTTTGCAGCCACAATAAGCATATTAGTTTTTAAGTAAGCAAAATGGGGTGTTGAGAGAAGAGAAGGCCTTTTGCACTAATCTCCATAGTTGCTGCTTTAAGTGGGAATTACAGATTTCATTTTGGTTTGGTTTTATTATGTACTACTGATTTTTATCTGACCTGTTCTATTATCATTGTTTCATTCTTACCTTGCATTTTATGTTTTTATTTATGGTACTACCCAAATAACTTCAATTACTGGACAGTCTAAAAAATATCATAAATATAGTGTTTCTCTATTGTTCCTCTATTATTCAAGTACTGGGTTTGTTAAGAGTCTGAGTGCCAAACTAAAAATTACACAGGAAATCAGCTCTACCCAATAATAATTTACAGGACTGCAGGCACTCTTAGTGCAGCCAGGAGGCAGGCTTTCCCACATTAACATGATTTTTTCATGAATTTATCATTTTATTATATTTATTCTCTTTTTTAATTTACATGCAGCTCATTCCAGGAAATGAATAAGCAGAAACAAACCATATGAACTGAAAATATATCACTTGGAGCCAATGAAGGGGCAACGCTATTTGAAGGACCACATCTCCCTGTATAAGCCCAGCAGAGATTTAAGATCATCTGGAGAAACCCATCTCTCTGTCCCACCACCTTTTCAGGCTTATTTGGTGGGAACAATGGAAAGGTCTTTCTTGGTGGCTGCTCCCAGAGTTTGGAACGCCCTCCCTAGAGAAGCCAGGATGGCCCCAACCTTGCTCTCCTTCCAGCGGCACGTTAAGACATTTTTATGCCACCAGGTTTTTATGAACTAGCAAGGGCTTGGGGTAGTGAGGCTGTGTGGTGCAGTTTTAAAATTTTTAAAAGGGTTTTTAAAGCATTTTAATGTTTACTGTAATGTAATAAATTGTTTAATTCTTTTTTAAATGTTATATTTATACTGTGATTTTAACTTTGTACTGTTTTTAGTTTGTATGGTTTTAAACAGGTTGTTAGCTGCCTTGAGTCCCATTGGTGGGAGAAAGCATGATATAGTTCTAGTTCTAACTAAAATCTGTCAACAAATATGGAAAACAAAACAATGGCCTGTAGACTAGAAATACTCAATATACATTCCAGTCCCCGAGAAAGGGGACACCAGGGACTGCAGTAACCACAGGACCATTGCATTAATTTCCCATGCAAGCAAAGTGATGCTCAAAATTCTACAACAATGACTTTTATCATATACAGAGCAAGAAATGCCAGATGTCCAAGCTGGGATCAGGAATAGCACTAGGGATCAAATTGCAAACATATGCTGAATAACTAAGCTCACCATATAATTTTGAAAGAAAATCAGCCTGTGCTTATAAACTATAGCAAACCCTTTGTATAAATCAAGAAAAACTATGGATCACTTTTAAAGAAATGGGTGTGCCACAACATTTGATCGTCCTGATGCATAACCTGTACTCAGGACAAAAGGCTACTGTTAGGGCAGAATACGGAGAAATGGAATGGTTTCCAATTGGCAAGGGGGTCAGGCAAGCCTGCATTTTATCACCCTGTTTAATGTGTGTGCTGAACATATCATACATAAAGCAGGATTAGACTCAGAGGAAGGAGGTGTGAAAATTGGAGGAAGAACATCAACCATTTAAGATATGCAGATGACACCATACTACCAGCAGAATAGAAAGATTTGGAACAACTACTGAAGAAGTCAAGGAAAAAAGTGCAAAGGCAGGTTTACAGCTGAACATTAAGAAAATAAAAATAATGACCACAGATTATTTACATGACTTTAAAGTTTAG
This sequence comes from Gambelia wislizenii, assembly GCA_030847615.1. NCBI lineage: Eukaryota > Metazoa > Chordata > Lepidosauria > Squamata > Crotaphytidae > Gambelia > Gambelia wislizenii. The sequence continues at coordinate 333,327,217 of JAUMIR010000001.1, read as the reverse complement.
TAGACAAAGAAGACATTGAAATAGTTCAAGATTTTTGAACCTAGGCTCAGTAATTAATCAGAATGGAGACTGCAGGCAAGAAATCAGAAAACTAAGCCATGGAAGGGTAGCTATGAGGGAACTAGACAAGATCCTGAAGTATCAAGGTATAGAATTAAATTCTAAAGTTAAGATTGCCTATTCCATCATATTTTCTATTTCTATGTATGGGAAAGCTAGACAGCAAAGAAAGATGGTAGGAAGAAGAAAAACTCATTTGAGATGTGGTGGTGGTGAAGAGTTCTACAGATACCACGGACAGCTAAAAAGACAAATAAATGGGTCCTAGAGCAAATCATGCCTGAACTCTCCCTAGAAAACAAGATGACTAAACAGACTATTGTACTTTGGCCATATCATGATTCACTAGAAGACATGATTCACTAGAAAAGACTATAATTCTTGGTAAGGCAGTAGGAAAAGAGGAAGACCACATTGACGGCCCTGAGCCTGCAAGACCTCAGCAGGGCTGTTGATGATAGGATGACTTTGAGGCCTCTCTTTCATAGGGTTGCCATAAGTCCAAGTCAACCTGACAGGAGTTGACAACTACCACCACTGTAATCTTTCCATGTATTTTCTTTTACACACAAAAAACATCCATTAAGGAGGAAAAGATGAAATAGCTGTACAATATTTTGATTTGTAACTTCCATCTGGAAGCATGCAAACACCAACACATTTATTATGGATTATATTTTGTGTCATAAGACTCCATAAGAATGTATGCCACATCAAGTTTCAAAGAGTTAGTTGCTTAATGCCATAACCCTATCCGGGTCTCCTCAGAAGTTAGCTGATTTCAGTGGTGACTTAGTACCATCAAAGTGTATACAGGATTTTATACTATCTTGTCTATGCTGGCAGGGGGAGGGAGGCAATGTCAAAGGCCAACATGCCAACTAAAGTAGACCAATCAAATCAATATACCTCACATAAGTGTTGACTTATCAAGCAGAGATTCTGTGAGTATGTTCAACAATTTGATTTAGGCATAAAGCCACAATTCGATTGCTTCTCAGTTGGAAACAAGCTGTCCCAAGTAAACATGCACAGGGTAGACCTTAGCTCACTCAGTTTACTTCCTAGCAATTGGATGATGGATGGCTGCAATTGTTTAAAGCAGTGGTTCTTAACCTTTTCTTTACCAGGGATCCCTTTTAAATGTTGTTGTTGTTGTCATAGACCCCCCCAAGACTTAACTCAAGATTTAAAACCCTAACAACAACAATAAATAATAATAATATCAATAATAATAATAATAATAATAATACAATTACACCATCCATTGACCCTTCCCTCAGAAGCTCTGGAGGTGAGGGAAGAATTTTCTCCTGCTTCTTCCTGCAAGTTTGTGGCTGGAGCGGACTGATTGGCAATGCATAGACCAAGCCAGCCAGTCTTTGCTTTGGCTCCTGTCATATGGGCTGAGCAGCCTTCAAGCCTCTGTAGACCTCTGTAAGGACACTGACGCCCCATGGGGGTCCATGGACCACAGGTTAAGAACTACTGTACAAACAACCTGAAGAGGGCTGCCATTGGAGAACAACATGTACTGTAGTCCCACTACACTCATTGGCATTTGCTGCAGCTAAGTAAGTATTTTGAATAGCCGTGTTTTCACTTAATTTTTTAAAAAAATGCTTAGGATAAGTTCATGTTCTAGCAAAAGAAGAGGGGGGAGAAATAATATTGCTTTAGCCTTACATTCTTAAAGCGTTTGCCCCAAGAGACTCCTTTGTTTTACAGTACTGTATACTGTAATTGTAAAGACTCATGCTGTTGCTGGCATACTGAAAGGCGTCTTCTCAGAACTAAACTACACTGTTATAGCAGCCCTATTATTTATTACACTTGTAACTGCTCTGGCTGCCTCCTCTGGAATCCTGGGATTTGCAGTTTAGGGAGGGTTATTTAGAACTCTCAGCCAGAGAGCCCTTAGACCTCACGAAACTGGAAATCCCAGGATTCCACAGGAGGAAGCCAGAGCAGTCAAAGTGGAATAATAGGGCTGTGACAGCGTAGTGCGGTAAGGCTGCAACAAATAAAAGAGAAGAGAAGCGTGGCTTTACGCAATTAGGAGCAAACTATGCTGAAGGCAATGTTGTTAGCAGATACTTCTGAGCAGACCCGCATGGGATGAGGCCGTGTTCACTACGCCAAGAGGATGCTCACATTATCCTCGTCTGCCTGCCATCTCAACGCCCCCCTCCATCCCTCGGAATGCGCGGCTTGGCCTCTCTCCCTCCCTCCCTCGCCCCGGGGCTTACGATCCGCCTCCTTCCGCGCCCTCTTCGTCCCCGCGGGAGAAGAATCCTGGCCCGCCCTTGAGTCCGTTTATCGGCGCAGGCCCCGGACCACGGCGTCTCCGAGCGGTTGCCTAGCAACTCCCTATACCGGAAGTGGGCTTTGACGCCCCGGAAGTGGTTTCGTTTCTGGACGGGCGAGATGGCGGCGGCCGGTGGTGCGGGGGAAGAAGAAGAGGCGGCGGCGGATTGGTAAGAGCGCTGTTCGTTTCTTCCGGGGAACATGAGCTAGCAAGTAACTGTAATGTAGCTTCCCACCCACCCCACTCCACCTCCGGTTAGCGCTTTTCTTTTTCTGTCCTCTTGCTCAGGTCTTCTGTTTGTTTGTTTTGTCACGCGGCTGTATTTGTTTCCTTATAGAAGACTTGTAAGGTACAAAGCGGATTGTAAACTCTGCCTTGTTTGTTATAACCGTGGCCCCCACATCCAAGTATACAAGTGATTTCACTTGGCAAGAGGCAGCTTTGGGGGGTTGGCTGTAGACTGCTTGGGTGAGGTGCAAAAAGAGGAAACATTCATGGCCGGTTATAACAATGCGAAGGGAAATGTGGTGCTTATAAATAGAAAGGAAAAGAAGCAAATCTCAAGTCGGGCCCTGAAGAAGCACTGTAGTTCAGATACACCACATGCATGACCCCCACATCCTGAAGCGGGCCCCCAGGCCAGGATCTTTGGCGGGGCCCCCCTACCTGCTCCTAAGGTTAAGGGCAGCCAGATGCTCTACAGGATTTAGAATAAAAATTAAAATAAGCCAGTTTAAACAACGACACCAAAGTCATATTTATATTTATTTATTTATTTATTTAAAAAAAAAAAAAGCTAAATGGATTTACACAACAAAATTTTTAAATAATATCATGCTGGCGGCCCCCTCCTAATCCTGAGCCCCTGGGGCTAGAGCCCTTGCGGGGGTGGAAGGAGAGAGGGAAAGATCAGGTTTCTTGCCATTCTAGGTACTGAAAACTGGGGCAAAAAATAAATGACTTAAACCAGTGACTGAAGGAGCAGGAGTATCTGTCCAGCCCTAATAACAAGCCCACAGCACTGTGACAGTCCTTTTTCCTTCCTTTCAACTGCTGTAGGGCTCTTCACAAAATCTTTTGTTTTAGGTTGGCTTGTTTCTGTGGAAGACAAAAATGGCTTCCCTTGATTTGAAGACTTCTCTCTTTAAAATCATATATACTGACAAGTGAGAGTTCCTTAAAATCAGTTGTTCTAGTAGCTAAGACATAGATATAGTCATTTCTTTCTTATAGATGTTATATAACCAAGTTCCATGCTCGACTACTGATATTACTATTGTGTTTGTGCCTGTTGTAGTATGATTGTACAAAGCCATAGAACCGAGAAAATTATGATTTTTAGAGCTACATAGTGATGTTGGATTTCATACGTTCGGGGAAGTGGTCAGAAATCCTGGCTTTTATTGTCATAAGAAGTAACAAAGTAGCCAATTACTGTGCCAGTTTAGGTTTTCAAAATTTTGCTGTCTCCAAGCATATTCTTTCATCTAAACTGTGTAGTGTAATCTGGAAACCAAGATATTATATTGGATTGTTTTGATACGTCGGTTTTTAGGTGTGGATTATGTGCCCCTAACTGCAAGGTATCCTGTAGTTTTGTTTCGTTTTGTTTTTTAGTAAGATTTGTATGGTGTCTTTTCCCTTCTTAAGACCAATTTTCATTGTAACAGGAAGAATTTGCTTGCCACAGTCTCTCTGGCTTTTCTTCACAAATGAAGATTCAGGAAGGACTCATCCCGCGCTTTCTGCAAGCGCACCGATGACTGAAAAGGCCAATCTGAGATAAACATGTCCAGCTGCAGAAAGCACAGCAGAAGGTCTCCTTGGGTGATGATTCCAGGTTGTGATTCTTTCTGTTTTGTCATTTCTCTTCAAGACTTGTTCAGTGTGAGTTCTCAAATAAGGCTGCAGCATTGTGGATAGTGCGTCTCCAAGCCTCCCGATGTGAGGCCTTGGCGGACCATTGTTGGTGATCAGTTTGGCCAAGCCTGATACAGAGATTTGAGGAGATGGGCCTTATGTGTAACATTTCTTTGTCTTTAGGGTTTTGCCTTCAGAGGTGGAAGTCTTAGAGTCTATCTACTTGGATGAGCTACAGGTGTCCAAAGGAAATGACAGGTATTTGCATTATTGTCAGATTGTTCTTAGATGTGAAATACAGTTGGGAAGCCCTTTTAGGCTTATGGCTGCTGGGCTGTATTTGCTGAGGGCTAACTTTCTTGGGGTTGCATGTGAAAAGTGGATGAGTCCAAAGCAAAAGTGAGCAAGACCACCTCACACTGTTATACACCCACACACACTAGCACAAATGCCTGCTTGTATGTCCAATGTAAATCTTTATTAAAAATGTTTTAAAATAATGTATTTTGTGAAGTGTGAGCTCTGTGAGGGGAGACTATGTGTCTGAACTGAAGTCTCCATAGGCTAGACTTGGCCTATAAGATTACTCAACTATAATGTAAAAAAGAAAAAATCACTCTTGGAGTCTTACACATATTCTGGAGCCTGAGTCATACCATAAGATGCTGTGATTAATCTCCTACCTTCTTTGTTACTTGTTCTGGGTCAAACTATAGCATCCTACTACCCTACCCAATTCAGAGTGTTTTGCGGTGATCTTATTAGTAATTTCTCCTTCTTCCTCCTGTTATTGGTTACAATCACTCTGAATGTTTTCGTGGTAAGAATACGAGATGTGTGTCTATGCAAAGCCTCTTTCTATTCTTTACTTTTCCTTCAGTCTGAGAAAGGAAGGAATATTATACATCTTTGTCATTGCTGTGTTCCATCTTCCATCTATTAGTGGTCTTCTGATAATTGACCCTCACTTGAGTCTTACTCCAACCCTAGGTCTGTACCCTGGGAAATCTCCATCATCTTACATCCAGCAACTGCAGAGGATCAGGATTCTCAGTATGTCTGCTTCACACTTGTCCTCTCTGTGCCTGTTCAGGTAAACCCAATATCCCCTTTATTGCCATTTTACCATGATACATGGTTGTACTATTTGTGTTGACTTGGCTGTATTTCTTTTTAGTATCCAAATGAAGTGCCAAAGATAACTATTCGGAATCCTCGAGGACTGTCAGATGAGCAGATTCAGAAGTAAGTAGGGTACATTTAATGAGCTATTCAGTGCAAAGACAAAGATAACATAGTTTCCTCTATTAGATACTTTCCTTGGAGGGGGTAGTTCTAATACAGTCGTCCCTTCACATTTGCTGGGGTTACGTTCCATGTACCCCCGCGAATGTGAAAAATCTGCGAATAACGACTGCCCTCCCCCTCCGCCACCATAGCGACCATGGGGCCTCCGGAGGCCCCATAGTCACTTTCCCCAGCCTCCCCACTCCCTTCCTAGGCCTTCCCGGGGCCTCCGGAGACCCTCCCGAGGCCCCGTGGATGCCTCCCCAGCCCTCCCCGCTCCCTCCCAGGCCTTCATGGGACCTCCGGAGCGTCTCCGGAGGCCTCCCTGGCCCTCCCCATCCCCTCCCCGGGCCTTCGTGGGGCCTAGCAAGGCCCTGCAGAGGCCTCTCCCGGCCCTCCCCCCTCCCTCCCCGGGCCTAGGAAGGCCCCACGAAGGCCTCTCCCACCCCTCCCCCCTCCCTCCCCGGGCCTTCGTGGGGCCTAGCAAGGCCCCGCGGAGGCATCTCCTGGCCCTCCCCCCTCCCTCCCTGGGCCTTCGTAGGGCCTAGCAAGGCCCCGCGGAGCCCTCTCCCGGCCCTCCCCCCTCCCTCCCTGGGCCTTCGTGGGGCCTAGCAAGGCCCCGCGGAGGCCTTTCCCAGCCCTCCTCCCTCCCTCCCCGGGCCTTTGTGGGGCCTAGCAGGGCCCTGCGGAGGCCTCTCCCAGCCCTCCCCCCTCCCTCCCCGGGCCTTTGTGGGGCCTCCGGAGCGTCTCTGGAGGCCCCATGGAGGTCTCCCCGGCCCTCCCCGCTCCCTCCCAGGCCTTCATGGGGCCTCCAGAGCATCTCCGGAGGCCCCATGGAGGCCTCCCCAGCCCTCCCCCAGGCCTTCATGGGGCCTCCGGAGCGTCTCCGGGGGCCCCGTGAAGGCCTCCCCGGCCCTCTCCCCTCCTTCCCAAGGCCTTCGCGGGGCCTCCGGAGGGTCTCCGAAGGCCCCGCGGAGGCCTCCCCAGCCCTCCCCCCTCCCTTCCAAGGCCTTGGCGGGGCCTCCGGAGGGTCTCCGAAGGCCCCGTGGAGGTCTCCCCAGCCCTCTCCGCTCCCTCCCAGGGCTTTCACGGGGCCTCCGGAGGCCCCTTGTCGCGGTTTTGGGGGGGCCTGGGGGGGCCTCCCAAAACCGCGAATAATCAAAACCACGAATGTCAGGTTCGCGAATGTGGAGGGGAGACTGTACATTGTTTTGCCCCCATTATATTATGAGAATGATCAATTTTTAGCTCTTTTTTCTTGATTTACAACTGTGCTATGGCAGAGAGGACTCATGCTGTTGCTGTCTTACTGATACTGAGAGGAAAGGAAGGAAGATGCATTGTGGGACTGTATATTGCGGTCATCTATACAATCTATACATTTTGGTTAATTGCTATTTTAGTTTGTAGTTATTGAAATAGGCATGATTCCCCACCCCTATCTCTTAAGACCGAGGGACTTGTCAGCTAATCTGGATTCTGTCTAGGGTTCCACCGTCACCTTCTGGCCACCTGAGTGCCCAGTTCGTGGTGGTTAAACCAGACAGGACGAGTTAACATCAACACTCCACTTAAGTATTCTTAAATATTGGAATCTCAGGATATTTACACAGGAAATGAGCAGGCTATGTAGTAATCTTTTAGTCTATTTATTATATGCATTCATAGATATACGAACATGTATGTTCCCCTGAGGGAGAAACACAGACACGTTAATGTCTAGGCACTTGCTTTCATCTTATTACATTAGATTGCCTGTAAGATATCATATATTGGCCATTACACTTTCATAAGGAGTGAACCATTATTTCTTTCTATCTCTCTAACATTATGGAAAATAAAATCCAAATGAGTCCTTTCTGAAAGAGGTTAGTGATTCATCAGCCAAAAGAAGAGGGAGGTAACTTATCTCAGTGTGCAAAGTATACTGAAATGTATTGTCTTCACTGGGAGAAAAAGGCTTAGCCTCCATGTTCCTTTAAGCTTGACTATCAAAATGGGGAAGCATCTTGCCATTTTCTGTATGTTCTTCCAAACGGCTCCCTGAAAAGCTGAATAATTTTAAGCTGCTGTTGCCATGGTCCAGATTAGGACGTAACTGCACTTTTTCATGGGTTATGTTCCATTTTCAGGCAACCATCACAGGAACATTGACCCTACAGCAGTAGCTGACTAGCAATGTATGGTTCTTTCACTGTTCTTGTTCTAGAACAACACAGATCTGAGCAAGGGGCACATTACTTACACCTGTCATGATTTTTTCATCATGTTCAGAAATAGAAGATGGAACACTGAACTAGAAGCAGTGACTTATTAGACTGCAATTCTCTAATTGCATTGGTGTTCAGCTTGTTGTTACAATTGGCTGGTTGTGCTAGTCCTTTAAGTATCATCTTACCCCTCTAAACATCTATCCTAGTAATTCTACAGAAACTTCTTTTCTTTGTCATCATTCTAGGATTTCGCAGACGCTGCAAAACCTTACTAAGGCCCGACTTGGTACAGCTATGTTATATCAGCTAATAGAGGTAAGAAAACAGAAAGGACAGAGAGACCAACATTTTAGATTCCTTTCCAGACCTAAAGTTACATGAGAGATCTGGCTTGGCTCTTTCTGAGGTTATGATGCATGAAATGATGTGTTGGCTCTCCATCTCTTCACAGAAGGGAAAGGAAATCCTCACTGACAACAACATCCCACATGGCCACTGTGTGATTTGCCTGTATGGCTTTCAAGTAAGTGGATACTTGATTGCTTTCTTGTTCTAACCTTTTCGGGACTAGTGGAATTGACAGTAGTGATACAAGGTGGTGATGGGGTTCACTCAGGAAGGAAGTCAGAATGGGAGCCTCTTGTATGTCTGTAGTGACGCATGAGAGAGCATCACATAGCATTTTTTAGTTGGAGGCACAAGAAAGCCAGTAAACTATGCATGGTAGTGAGATAAGAAACCTGGTTGGATTTGATGGCATGTGACAAATGAATAGATGTTATACTGAGTCTTCAAGCACACCATAGATGGTTTCCTATAGTGTTAGAGGCAGCACACATGCAAATGTGGCATGCATGTCCGTATGTTTCTTTGGATGGGGTGTAGGGAACTATTCTCTATTTGCATCCCATCCAAAACCTCCCCCCAACACCTGTCAAGATCCAGGAGGGATGCTTACCAGTGGGCAAATAATTCAGACAATGAATGCTCTGGGCTTTGAGAGGAAAGAAAAAAAGGATGCACTCCATCTGAGATTGCACCCTTATTTCTCCCTTCCCCCAAGCTGAGACCAACTGCTTCTTCATCATTTGAACGCCCCCATCCCTACCAGTAAATGACAATAACAAGGCCCCTCCCGGGGTTTGACAGCTTCTTGGCTCACAGGATAGGGGGGATGGAACTATCCTGGGAGAAAGGTGGGATATAAATCCAATAAATAAATAAAAATAAACTATGGAATGTTACTCTCCACCAGCTTGGTGTAAATCTCAGCCTTTAACCCCAGCTAAATTGATAAAGTAATTATGTTTTACATCCTTGCTTTCTTAGTGTATAAAGGTTCTTTCCAAGGTAACTCTGCATATCACCAGAAATAACAAAATTCTTGTCAAGGATGCCCACTCTCGTTATTTGTCAGAAACATTGTACATTTAAAATATTTACCTTTCTTTGCTGAAAGTTTATGGTGTTCTGACCTCTGTCTGGAACTGGTCAAAAATTTATAAGATGGTTAAGGCATTGATGACTAAAGTCCAAAGAAAAGAACAGTTGTATAGAATGCAGAAAGCATGTCCATCACTTTTCTTACAGCAGTATGAGGTTCTATCTAACATTCAGGGTTTCTGAACTCTCAGGATTATCTGGAAGAGAACACTTTAAGACATCTCAGTCTGGTTACACATGTAGCAGTTTAATCAAATCATAGTCTCCGGTTACTGAAGGAAAGTGGGCAAATAATTGGTTTCGACATTTTTAAGCTTGTTTCCTCATCTGACAAAGCTAGGAGTCAAGAACCCATTAACCTTAGTTCAGATACTAGCTTGAACATCCAAATAACAATCAAATTAAAAATAGCATTCCTATTGTGCTTTTAAATGATCAAAAAACTTTGTATACGTGGCCAGAATAACTGAGACATCCACCCTGTAAGTTGGTCAATACACTGGCCAAAGTCTAGAGTTTATTGTGCTTTCCATAAATATTTGGGAGGAAATGACTATTCTTCTTTCTACCATTCTGCAGCAATCTCACTGCCCCACCCCGAGTACCACTGTGTGTCATTCTGCAGTGACCTACTCTTAGACTCAGTTCAGCTTTTCCAGGAAGGGAGCAATTTGCTACAGTAGGAATGAGACTACAAAACACTACATATGTTTTGGATCCAAAGCATTATCCTTATACTGCAAAGGTGGAATTGAGACTCTGGGAATAACCCACTTTGTTATGTATACTTAAAATCATGCAGTGTTTGACATAATCTATTCATAATAATCTGTCCCTTTCACCGTACAGGAGAATGAAGCTTTCACTAAGACTCCATGTTACCATTATTTCCACTCACATTGCCTTGCCAGTTATGCACAGCATGTGGAGGAGGAGAAACGTGCACAGAGGAAAGAAAGAGTACAGACGTTGGAACCTCTACCAAAAGAGATAATGGTACTTTGTTTATCTTCTGCAATTGTTTCTACCACTGGCTGTTTTGCTCATGAATGATTTCTGGATCTAGAGTAATCTTTGAGGTTATGGCATGATAATATATGGACAACGTTTTCCAGGCTAGGTAGCAATCAGCTTTCCCATTGTCCAAAGTCATATGTGTGTTCTCATTTGTGCACTCTTTCGTTTAAATAGATCAAAGCTGTGGCTAGTGGTTAAAGTCAGAAATCTGGTGTACATACCTTGAGAGATAAACAATATGTTTACTCTTGTTCCTTTCACTAGCACTTTAGGGTTCTGTAGAAGGGGGTAGTTTTTGCAGCTCCAATACAAAGGACATGTGTACTTGAGTAACATATGTGCCAGGTAGAAAATATTATGAATGGACCACAATCCAATCTGTGTAGTGGGAAGGAGAGAAAAGGAGAGAATGATTTTATGTCTTGGGTAGCAGTGTTTTTCTGTATACGTGTTAGGCCGTGCGTGCAGGGCCTAGCAAAAGATTGGTTCAGGCTGCATTTGACACACTAGGACCTGTTTTCCTTTAGTAGAATGGGTCAAGGAGAGGTTTCTCTCTACAGCTGGAGGCAGCGGGCGGGAATGAGAACATCATCCCATAGTCAAAGAGATAAGGATGTTTTGAGACACCCTGACACTGGGCATGATAATTGGCATGAGAAAATCTCCCTTTGTTAATTGGCTTGAGAAGGTTTCCTTCCTACCCACTATGTTTGCAAAGCTTCAATAAGAGAAACACATATAAGGGGAGGGCCAGACACAGGGCTTCGCCTCACAACAGTGTGCAACTCTGCAGAGCTAGTTGGTATCTTTCTGCTTTCTATGTCTGTGTGATTGATGAAAATATGCCTGTTTGCTTTTCTATCTGCTGTCGTTAATAAAATAGCCTTCTTTTCAAGCCCAGAACTGGTGATTGGTCATTTTGCTCACTTCATATCCCAAACCAGCAGCCACCCCACCTCCCAAGCCCAGGAGGTGCTGCCAGTGCAACAATATGTTATTTGCCCAGGAAATTAAATCATCTCCTCCCCCATCAATACAACAATTTTTGACAGTGTTGCTAGTGCTGTTCTTCCAAATCATTTGTTGTTGTTTTGTTGTTTGCTAGTTTTGATATAAGCTGTTGTATATTAGGAGAAAAGAAGAAAGCATTAATGACCATTATCTCTATAAGACATTCATATAGTTCATAAAAGGCATTGTGTTGAACTTGGGATCCAGGCTATGCCATTAACACTTAAGTGATGGGTCACAGTTCTGTTGTTGATAGCCATGACCTTAAATGTTAGAGGAGGAATAAGAGGAGTTTTTATAGAAAACTGCTGCTTGCTAAAGCAGAGAAATTGCAGGCTATGCAGACAGTAATGCCTTATTTCATACTTGCATCTAAGATTGTTGTTATTAACCCTTTTCTGTACAGGAAGATGATGTGCCATGTCCTGTGTGCCGGGAGCCTCTGGTGTATGACCTTGCAACACTGCAAGCAGCACCACCACCTCAACAGCCAATGGTAAGGGAACTTGCAGAAGAAACTTCTCAGGGGAACTCACCTCCTATAAATCACAGGTAGCCAAAGTGCACCTCTGGACCTGACTGTTGTAGCCACTGAAACCATGCAGCAGTACTGCAACTCTCCCATTGTGTTAAAAAAGTGTTTTTCCCCCATGCAATTATTGTCCAAAAGCCATGCATGAAGCCCGCCCCCCAGCATGGTGGGGAATGCTAAAATACTTCCACCATACCCCGACAAGCACTCCAGAACCTCATACTACCCCAGATATCTCTGTTTTCATCTGCAGTCCTTCTCAAAATGGAAATAGAAAGTGACTTCCTGTTGCCATTTTGAGAGGGACTGCAGAGGAAAACTACCGAATATTCCGGCATATAAGATGACTTTTTAACCTTCTCAAAATCTTTTAAAAATTAGGGGGTCGTCTTATATGCTGGAATAGAGCTTCCCCACTGTGGCTTCGGAAGGACGGCTGGCTGGCTGGGGGGAGGCTTGCCAGCACCCGCCTTTCCCGAAGCTGCAATGGGGAGCCCTATAAGAAGACACCCCGCCCAGCCAGCCACCCCTCCGTACCTCCCCTCCCGAAGCCACAATCGGAACCCTAATCACGGCTTCAGGGAGGGGTGGTGGTGGCTGGAAAGCCCCCCCCTCGAGCCCGACCGTGGCTTCGGGGAGGGGGGGGTTGGGTGTAAAGCCCCTCCTCGAGCCACCCTTCCCAAAGCTGCAATCGGGGTCCCGATAGCAGCTTCAGGGAGGGGGGGTTGGCTGGAACCCCCCCCCCTCGAGCCACCCTTCCACCTTCCCCGAAGCCGTGGCTGGAGTGGGGAGGCTGGAGGGGGGAGTTTGTCCCTCCATATTCACGGATTTGGCATTGACAGATTTAAGTATTCACAGCTTGAAAATATTCTTTAAAAAATAATAATCCAAAAAGCAAACCTTGATTTTGCCATCTTATATAAGGGGCACCATTTTGCTATGCCATTGCATATAATGGGACTTGAGTATTCATGGATTTGGATTTTCACGGGGGGTCCTGGAACCAAACCCCAGTGAATGTGAAGGGACAACTGTACTTGCCATATAAGAGAAGGAGGGGTCGTCTTACACGGCGAGTATATCCCAAACTCTGTATTTTAACTTCAAAATTGTGGGGGAGGTCGTCATCGTCTTATATGCCGGAATATACGGCTATGAGGGAAGATGTGGCCTGTGGTGGGCCTGGGGGGAAATTGGCCCCTGGCACCCTACACAGTTACCCATCTCTGCTCTAAAGACTGCAACAAGGATGCTTCGTCAAGTTGCATTATTCTGTGTTATTAATCAGAGCTGTTCAGAAGCTCTTAATTAGCTTTGCTGAGTCTTTTCTAGATCACAATGTGCATCAGGGTTGGGGAGTGTCTGGCCCTCCAGGTGTAGCTGGACTGCAACAGTCATCGGCCCAAGCCAGCATAGCAATCATAAAGAATTATGGTTATTGGAGTCAAACAGCATATGGAGGGCCACACATTCCTTAGCCTAGCATACATGGAGCTGTGTGCTTTCGTGAATTGAGGGTGAATGGGTGGGTTTGAGTACTGAAACACCTGTAGATTTTACCTGTATGCTAATCCACTTTCAATAAATGTAGTCTGATTAAGAGAAAACAAGTGCCAAAGCATTCACAGATCTAAAATAGAGACATTCTGTGGGTTGGTGAGAGGAGGAATCCGGAACACATTACTCTTGGGATATTCCTGTTACCACCCAGAGAAGAGGCAGGAAGAACAACTGTTAAATATTGCAACAGCTGGAGAGATCGCATGGCTCCACCCCCCTCTCCAACTGCCTCGATGCCAGTTCTTCCTGCCTCACCCAGAACAGAGCTCCTAGTTTGCTCTCCTCAGATGCAAACCTTTCCTTTTTCCCTTTTCCTCTTCTTTTCCTTTTCTCTTCCTTTTGCTTCAGTTTCAACTTTCTAGTTCTTTAAATAAAAAACACCTTTCCCAGCCTTTAGGCCTCTTCCCCCACACCTGCACACTATGTAGTAGGTTTAACTAGATTGAGGCATTGAATTTAGTATTTCTTTAGATGCTTGCAGACAACTGTCTGTACAAATCCAAATCTTTTTGCTCTTCTGGGAACAGCACCAGTGTCTCTCACATGTATTGCTTATTTAGGCATATAGAAAGCTTGTAGCACAGTGTCTGAAGACTCCACGCTTGCTAGAAGACATAATATTCCCTTTCTTCATAGGAAGTGTACCAACCTGACACGCAGACGCTGCTGCACAGAGAGCAATTGCGCCTTATGTATCAGAGACAACAAGCAAAAGGTGGCATCATTGACCCTGAGGCAGAGCGAAATCGGTACTTAATTAGCCTGCAAAAGGTTAGTAGGGTCATCAGGACTACTGAGAGGATACTTTGAATACTGATGCTAGGGAAAAATGATGAAACTGAGTAGTCTTTTCCTAATACAAGAGGAATTGATTCTCCTTGCTGGGAGAGTGACTGTCAGTTTTTCCTTGCTGATATATCATGTCTTGTGTTGCAACGGATGACTGCTATTAATATCCTTGGTAATTTCTTAAAGTGCTGTTTGTACCTATACAGTATTGTTCCTAGTAGCATTTTGCAACTTGCAAGATTTGAAGGGTTTAGTCTAGAATTTAATATGCATTTGGTGATGCCAGCATTTTAGCTTTTGGTATCGTAGGCTGGGAATCAAACTAAATATGCTGTCGGAATTTAAAACAGTACTAAAGACCTATCTTAGAATCATAGAATTGTAGAGTTGGAAGAGACCACAAGGGCCATCCAGTCCAACCCCCTGCCACGCAGGAAATCACGATCAAAGCATCCCCGACAGATGGCCACCCAGCCTCTCTTTAAAGACCTCCAAGGAAGGAGACCCCCACCACGCTCCGAGGGAGTGTTCCACTGCCGAACAGCTCTTACTGTCAGAAAGTTCCTCCTAATGTTGAGGTGGCAGCTCTGTTCCTGGAGCTTGCATCCATTGCTCGGTGTTCTAGTCTCTGGAGCAGTAGAAAACAAGCTTACTCCATCCTCAATGTGACACCCCTTCAAATACTTAAACAGGGCTATCATATCGCCCCTTAACCATCTTTTTTCCAGGCTAAATATACCCAGCTCCCTAAGTCTTTCCTCATAAGTCATGGTTTCCAGACCTTTCACCATTTTAGTCGCCCTCCTCTGGACACGCTCCAATTTGTCAATATCCTTTTTGAATTGCCAGAACAACACAGTATTCTAATGTGAGGCCTGACCAAGGCAGAATAGAGTGGCACTATTACTTCCCTTGATCTAGACACTATACTTCTGTTGATGCAGCCCAAAATCACATTGGGCTGCTTCAATAGAAGTATAGTGTCTAGATCCAGCAGGCCTACCCAGATGTTTTTAATCTATTAATTTTAAATGTGTATGGATGGTTTTAATGTAATGTTTGTTTTAATCCTATGTGTTTTTACCTGTGTGTTTTAATGATTTTATGTTATGTATTGTATTTTAATTCATATTGTACCCCACCTCAAGCCTCGGGGAGAAGTGGGTAAGAAATAATTTGTTATTGTTGCGTTTGTGTGTTTTCTGCCTTTCATCATATTATTTCTCAGCCCTCAGGTGCCCCGCAGTACAAGCATGAAGCCATTAAAGAGAATGCCATGGATGCAGAGAAGGAGCTGAAGCCACCAACAGAATATCCTCAGGGAACTATAAACACGGTTCCAGTGGAGAATGAACCAGACAAAATAGAGAGACCATCTATTACCTTTCATCCCCACAGCAAGAGAGAGAGAATGGAAGGGGAGAAGCCATCTTTGCGAGGCTCTGGCTGGCAATTGCACTACAAGACCATGGAGAGGCCAGCAGAAACACGTGTTGTCAGTGTTGAAGGAGAACCCAGAGCCTTCAGTAGAAGACCTAACTGGAGGAAAGAGAGAGGGCAGTGGAACTGTGGGAGGTATAGCCAAAACCTTCCAAAATCTGGCAGCAGAGACCAGATGTCTTTTGCCATGGATAAAAACGAGCTGTGCACCAGTGACATCACAACAGTCAAAGAGGGGGTGTATTTCAGAGAGAAGAAAAACACTGTGGGGAAATGGGAACTGGTGCAGAAAACTGAGACCCAGGACAGAGAGAAAGATGACGTAGAGGATAGCCATAGTGAACTCAGGGAGCCAGCCAAATGGCAGGGTCAGCGTAGGATGCAAGATTGCAGGCAATGGGAAAAGACCAAGAACAGAGAACATGGATCTTATCCTAAAATGCCAAGAGGCCAAGGACGATCCAGGCCAAACTCAAGGAGAAAACCACATGGCCAAGAAGCTGAGGGAGGCTCCTAGCAGATATGAGTTGAGATTTGAAGGGTTTTTTTCCCCCATGTGGGAGAATACTGAGGAGATTGTTATGCTTTCTGTCAGCCATCTTCCTTTGAATTATCTTAGGAAAAACAGAGCTGTGGTGGAATTCTTCTGTGGTGCATGGGTGGTCTACAACTTGTTGAGTTGCATGAGCTTTTTAAGTAATATGCTGTTCAGAAAAATCAGAATGGTGCTGATGGGTTGTGATGTTAACTTACAACTTCAACAGGCAATAAATAATAGCCAAACACTGGTGGCCATGGATAAATGGTAGGATCTTCTAACAAATAAGCTTTATTGCAGGGGTGAGGAGATTAAATTTCTTAACTTAAAGGGGAAGCTTTGAAAATACATTATTTAATATAACACTACTTAAAAATATGTACTATTAAAATAATGGAGGACAAGTCTCTCCGTTTACTGCCCAGTGATATAGATAGGATTTCCCAAACATATTTTCATTTACAGTGTTACGCTAGTGTGTTTGAATCAATTTTGGCTTGGCAACTATTAAAATTCAAGGTCTTTGGTGTGCTGGTTAATAGAAGGACCTTTGTTGAGCCCCATAAAGTTGCAGCCAGACTTCATGATGAGAAATAGGTTGGACACTGGCTCATTGTAATTGGTTCACTGACAGGTGGTTCGCTTCAACTGTAACACTGTAACATATTGGCTCACTTCATCTGTAGCACCAAAAAAGCCTATTAATTTAGTGGTTGATTGAGCATTTGCATTCACCATATCTAGTTTAGCTGGATTTCAGGATAGTCTTCACATTGTTCCTTTTGATTTCAGTTGGCAGCATGCCAGAGCTTTCAGCTATAGAGTCAGTACAGAGACCCTTCTCTTTGCTTGTTATTACCAATGTGACTGATGCCTGGTCATAATCCTCTGCCCATGATATGATCTTTTGCAGGATTTGAACAACCGTATAGACCAATAGTTCCTAAACCTTTGTCTTCCAGGCGGTTTGGACTTCACATCCCAGAAACTCCAGCTAGCTAGATTAAAAGTCGGAGACTTGGGAAACTGAATTCCAGCGTTCTTGAAGGATCAGAGTGAAATGTGCTAATACTGCTTTAAAAAAAATCTGAACATTTTGGGTTTTTTCCAGACAACAACAAATGTTCTTTTTCCAAAATTGTTCAAAATGTCATCTCTAATGCAGTGTCCAGGAAGTACTCTGTTCTTCACTTGGGTGGGAAATACATTGGTATCAACTGATTCCCAGGCTATACAGTTGTCCCTTTACATTCGCGGCTTTGACGGTTTTATGTATTCACGGAAATTCCTTCCCCCCCCCCCACTCTCCCCAACACAGCCTCTGAGCATTTAAGGAGGAAAATTTCCTGCACACATACACAGGAAAGATCCCAGCAAGCAAGCAAGCAAGCAAGCCCCACACCAGCCTCAGAGGGTCTAAGGCGAAAGAAAATCACAGCCCCATGCTGTGAGCATGAAAGCAAAGTCCCTCCCTTGCCACTCCCCTCTCTGTGTCTTAACCAATTGAATTGCTTCTTTAAAACTCACATTTCGCCCCATGTCTCCTCATGGCCCAAAGAAAAGCACAGCTGCATGCTTTCCTCCTTAAATGCTCAGAGGCTAGGTCAGTCTCCGTGTGTGTGTGTGTGTGTGTGTGTGTGTGTGTGTGTTTAGGAAGGGCTCCTCGTTAAACCATAACCCCCGCAAATGTGAAGGGACGACTGTATAGTCTTTATAATCTCTCCTAGCAAAATGCATTTGTAAGCACTACTGCTCAGGCACTGCCTACATGAATCCATTGATAAACTGCTGGATTTTTATACATGCTCCTATTTTTCTTCCTTTCCAGTCCCCAAGCATGGCTCTTTATAAGCACAGATGGGACTTGGGGCAGATTTTTAAAAGATAGATCAAACTGAGTGTTACCTTCCTGATTATTCTAGTCAGCATATCTTTGCAAGTCTTCACCTAAGGCCACCTGATACATAGAACAAGAAAGGTAAATTTTGGGACTCTGTGTGACCCTCCCTTCCCTGAAAGATCTTGAAAGACAAGTTATCACATCACATATCTTCTGACCTTCCTGCTGAGAATGGGCAGAACCACTCAATGTTATAGTCAGTGATATAAAAAACCAAAACAGTATGTCATGATTCAGTTTGTGCTTGCACTTGCTTCATAGAGATGATAACCACAGGAACAGTCTCATACACAGGGTTGAAAACTGTTCTAGAAATTTCTGTTATGTAATTATCATTAAAAAATGGACATACCCTTGCTGCAGTTTAATGAGAAATGGAGTGGGTGGGTCAGACTGATGTTGAAGCAAAGCATTATAGAGCATGGAATTACAAAAGTTATTCTATTCCCTCCCCTGTTAATTTATTATTTTTCATTGTCTTTAAATATTAATAGAAATAATCCAGCTTCCTCTTCTGCCTCTTCACCACCTGAAATTGCCATGCTGCTTTTGGTGTGACTCACATTCCAAGATGTGGGTCACCAGCCATAGCATCTAGCCACAAAAAAAAAAAAAAAAAAAGAAAAAAAAAAGGGTAACATCATAGAATCATAGAGTTGGAAGAGACCACAAGAGCCATCCAATTCAACCCCCTGCCATGCAGGAATAAACAATCAGAGCATTCCTGGCAGATGGCCATCCAGCCTGTGTTTAAAAACCTCCAAAGAAGGAGACTCCACCACACTACGAGGCAGCGCATTCCACTGCCGAACAAAACTGTCAGGAAGTTCTTCCTAATGTTTAGGTGGAATCTCTTTTCCTGTAGTTTGAGTCCATTGCTCCATGTCCTAATCTCTAGAGCTGCAGAAAACAAGCTTGCTCCATCCTCAGTATGACATCCCTTCGAATATTTAAACATGGCTATCATGTCCCCTCTTAACCTTCTCTTCTCCAAGCTAAACATACCCATCTCCCTGAGCTGCTCCTCATAGGACATGGCTTCCAGACCTCACACCATTTTGGTTGCCCTCCTCTGGACACATTCCAGCTTGTCCATATCCTTCTGGAATTGTGGTGCCCAGAACTGGACGCAGTATTCCATATGAGGTCTGACCAAAGCAGAATAGAGTGACACTATTACTTCCTTTGATCTAGACACTGTAGTCCTATTGATGCAGCCAAGATTCACATTGGCTTTTTTAGCTGCCATGTCACACTGCTGAATCATGTTCAGTTTGTGGTTTACTAAGACTCCTAGATTCCTTTTGCATGTACTAGCATCAAGACAAGTATCACCTATCCAAAGCTGTGCTTTACCTTTTTACTGCTCAAGTGTAGTATCCTACATTTCTCCCTGTTGAAATTCATTTTGTTAGTTTTGGCCCAGCTTTCTAATCTGTTCAGGTCATTTTGAATTCTGATCCTGTCCTCTGGGATATTAGCTACCCCTCCTAATTTGGTGTCATCTGTTGATAAGCATGCCCTCTATTCCCTCATCCAAGTCATTGATAAAGATGTTGACTAGCACTGGACCCAGGACAGACCCCTGTGGCACCCCACTAGTCACTTCTTTCCAGGATGAAGGGGAGCCATTGGTGACTACACTTGGGGTTCAATCAATCAACCAATTACAATCCACCGAACAGTCACATTGTCTAGCCCTCATGTTACTAACTTTTTTGCAATAATATAATGGGGGACTTTGTCAAAGACCTCTATCAAAAAAAGAGCTAAGATTAGTTTGGCATGACTTGTTTTTCAGAAATCATGTTGTTTTTTAGTGATCATAGCATTCCTAAGTGTTTACAGACTGTCTGTTTAATGATCTACTCTAGAATCTTTCCTAGTATTGGTATCAGGCTGACTGTGTGATAATTATTTGGGTCTTCTTCCCCCCCCCTTTTTAACGATGGGCACAACATTTGCCCTCTTCCAGTCTTCTGGAACCTCTCCTGTTCTCCAGGAGTTCTCAAAGATTATTGCCAGTGCTTCTGAGATTACTTCTGCCAGTTCTTTTAGTATCCTTGGATATAGTTCATCTGGCCCTGGAGACTTTAATTCATTTATATTGGCCAGATATTCCTGAACAACCTCTTTACCTGTTTTGTGCTGCATTTCCCCTACTGCATCATCTGCTCCATTTTCCCTGGATTCAGCACTGTTCTCCTTTTGGGAGAGGACTGAGGCAAAGAAGGTGTTGCATCATTCTACCTTTTCTCTATCCCCTGTTAGCATTTCACCATCTCCACACAATGTCCCTACCACTTCCTTGTTCTTCCTTTTGCTACGGACATATCCAAAAAAGCCCTTTTTATTGTTTTTAACCTCTCTAGCAAGCCTGAGATCCATTTGTGCTTTAGCTTTTCTGATTTACCCCTACATGAGTTGGCTATTTGTCTGAATTCTTTGGTAATTTTCTCCTTTTTCCATTTCTTGTACATGTTCCTTTTAAGCCTTAGCTCAGCTGAAAGTTCTTTAGGCATCCATCCTGGTTTCTTTAGACACCTCCCATTCCCCCCTCATTGGAACTGTTTGAAGCTGTGCCTTCAGTACCTCACTTCTTAGAAACTCCCATCTATCGTACATTCCCTTTTAGTATTCCTGACCATGGGATCACCCCCCAGTAATTCCCTAATTTTTCTGGAATCAGCTTTCTTAATAGTCTAGAAGGCATGTCTGGCTGCACTTGGCTTCCCCTTTCCTTTGTATCACAAACTCCAGGAGAACATGGTCACTCCCCCCTAAAATCCTGCCATTTCCACCCCATTAACAAGATCATCTCTGTTGGGTAGGATCAGATCTAAAATAGCTGACCCCCTAGTTGCCTCTTCTACTTCTGGACAATGAAATTGTCTGCAAGGCAAGTGAGGAATTTGTTGGACCTAAAATATTTGGCAGAGTTGGACTTCCAACAAAATGGGGAGTTAAAATCCCCCATTATTACTACATCTCTCCTGTCTGAATGTGCGGTCATCTCTTCTAGGAAGGCATCATCCAAGTCCTCAGTTTAGCTTGGAGGTCTGTAGTAGACTCCACAGTGACATCCTGGCTGTTTCTCTCCACCTTGATTTTTACCCAGAAGCTCTCAACCTGGCTTCCAGGATTTAAGTCATGGATCTGTTCACAAGTGTAGTCATCCTTAATGTATAATGCTACTCCACCACCCTTCCTGTTTGGTCTATTTTTCTGAAATAGGCTATACTCCTCTATTACCACCTTCCAATCCTCCTAATTTGGTGTCGTCTGCAAATTTGATAAGTATGCCTCTAATTCCCTCATCCAAGTCGTTGATAAAGATGTTGAATAGCACTGGGCCCAGGACAGAACCCTGTGGCACCCCACTGGTCATATCTTTCCAAGACGAAGAGGAGCCACTGCTGAGCACCCTTTGGGTTCAGCGGGTCAACCAATTACAAATCCATTTAACAGTTAACTTGTCTAGCCCACATTTTACAAGCAAGAATGGCATGGGGAACCTTGTCAAAGGCCTTACTGGAATCAAGGTATGCGATATCCACAGCATCCCCTTCATCTACCAAGCTGGTAATTTTATCAAAAAAAGATCAGATTAGTCTGGCATGACTTGTTACTCTGAAACCCATGTTGACTTTTTGTGATTATGGCATTGCCTTCTAAGTGTTCACAGACTCTCTGTTTAATGATGTGCTCTAGAATCCTCCCTGGTATTGATGTCAGACTAACTGGATGATAATTGTTGGGATCGTCTTTCTTTCCCTTTTTGAAGATGGGGACAAGGTTTGCCCTCCTCCAGTCTGCTGGGACTTCTCCTGTTCTCCAGGAGTTCTCAAAGATTATTGCCAATGTCTCTGAGATTACATTTGCCAGCTCTTTTAATACTCTTGGATATAGTTCGTCTGGTTTTGGAGATTTAAATTCATTTAGATTAAGAAGGTATTCCTGTACCAACTCTTTGCTTATTCTGTGCTGGATTTCCCCTATTGTGTCCTCTGTTCCTTTATCCTCAGGTTGGTCACCCTTTTCCTTTTCTGAAAACACTGAGGCAAAGAAGTTGTTGAGTAATTCTGCCTTTTCTCTGTCCCCTGTTAGCATTTTGCCATCTTCTCTGCGTAGTGGCCCTACCATTTCCTTCTTCCTCCTTTTGCTGCGGACAGACCCAAAAAAACTCTTTTTATTGTTCTTAACCTCCCTAGCAAGCCTGAGCTCATTCTGCACTTTAGCTTTTCTGACTTTACTCCTACACGTGTTTGCTATCTGATTGAATTCTTCTTTGGTGATTTCCCCTTTTCCATTTCCTATACATGTTCCGTTTAAAACTTAGCTCCGTTGAAATTTCTTTAGTCATCCATCCTGGTTTCTTGAGACACCTCCCATTTTTCTTCCTCAATGGTACTGTTTGAAATTTTGCCTTCAGTATCTCCCTTTTGAGAAAGTCCCATCCGTCTTGAGGTCTCTTCTCTTTTAGTATTCCTGACCATAGGATCACCACCAGTATTTCCCTGAGTTTATTGAAATCAGCTCTCCTGAAGTCAAGAATGTGTGTCTGACTATGCCTGGCTTCTCCTTTTTCCTAATCAAAAGAGACTTAAATGGGTGAGATTCTGTGTAAAAGAAAAATGATTGATATAACTCGTTTAATTCTACCGATATTATGTACTATAAAGGCCTAAATCCAATTTTAATCCTTATTAGAATAAACCCATTGAAATAATGGAATTTACTAAAGTGTTACCAGGTTTCCATTTCAGTTTGTAAACTCTGAGAATAACAATTAGATATAAACCATGGAGTTTACTATTCAGTTTATTAAAGAAACATCAGAAACTTTATTTCAGAATTTCTAGCAGAATGGTTTTTCTTAGCCATTCATCCTCCAGTGGTCTTTAATGGCTTCCACCCTATTTTGTTACCCCCATTCTAGCTGTCACAATCAAGGTCCTTTGTTATACTGTAAGAACAATAGTTTACAGAGTTCAGTTTCTGCTACTAGTGAGACTTTCCAAAAGGTCTGAACAGTTCCAAAGTAAACACTTATTTCTAATCCTGCCAGAAGAACATCACTATCACCTACCTACCATCATGGAGTCTTGATTTTTAAATATTATTTAGGGGAGTTGGCATTAAAATGCAATTTAGAATGAATTTCCTTTGAATGTTCAGTATAAGAAAATGTCTGCTATATGTTTTCTGTTAGTATTCTGAAATGTTAATGGCATTGAAGGACATAAATACTTTGTAGTAGCCCTGTTCCAATTGCTTACCAAACTAACTCCAACTTTGTGCTGTAGGTCAGCATGCCAAAACTTTCCTCTTCTTCCCTGTAGCTCTCAGAACTGCCTAAGGCGCACTCCAGATTATTTTTGATGGTGTTCACCAGAGGGAAGTAGCGCCTCTTTTCTGTTGCTCTGCCAGTGAAGGTCAAGCACTGTATCCTGTCCACAGGCTGCAGTCCTGTGTTCATTTCCTTCACAGTAAGCCTCACTAAATTTTGTGGGACTCACTTTTATGTGGATGTGTGACTGCACTGTGAAAATCTTTGCAAAGCTTTATTGATTGGTAAAAAGAAATTCATTTCACATTTTTCTCATTGTCTAAATTGCTGGTTCTCCATTTGCTACTAAATTATACAAGATCTAACTAAATCAAAGGGAGAAAGGACATAGTCCTTGGCAGCAGAACAACAGAAGCCAACAATGTCAGAATATCAGTAATAATATTATCAG
This sequence comes from Gambelia wislizenii, assembly GCA_030847615.1. Taxonomy (NCBI): domain Eukaryota; kingdom Metazoa; phylum Chordata; class Lepidosauria; order Squamata; family Crotaphytidae; genus Gambelia; species Gambelia wislizenii. The sequence continues at coordinate 333,303,518 of JAUMIR010000001.1, read as the reverse complement.
CAAAGAACTTAGGAGAATGAGGACGGGATGGCCCTTGTGGTCTCTTCCAACTCTACAATTCTATGATTCTATGAATCCTATCATCAGACCCAAGGTAGGAAGTGGAAAATGTAGTACAAATAGTTTCTCTAAAACTTTTTTTTTAAGTTAAAGAAGGTCAGAGCTGGAGGAGAGATTCCTCATTAGGGTATGCTCCTTTTACTGAAGGAGTTTTGGAAGGAAGTAGAAGGAAGTAATAGAGTAGTAGCAGGTGAAAAGCATGGTCAAAGATTTTATTGTTCGTGGGAGAAAGATTGAACTTACTCCAAAAGTGAAAAAGAGCTAGAAGACAGAAACAAAAGGAATGCAGAAATGATGAAGGGACAGGAGTGACTGAGTTAAGATAATTTGTTGGACTGAAGGATTTGTTGAGCTCTGAAGATACTTAAAGGTCCTTTAAAAAAACTGTTTCTCCATTATCAGTGGAATTCAGCCCCAAAATTACAGTGCAGATATTAACATACAGGAAGGGGAGAGGTAAATATGACTCATGGTGCTTCCACGAATGGGCCTTTGGGGCAGACCTCAGGGCTTTTAGATCAGCTTCATAACCTTGGTGCTGCTAATGATACCATCAGCCTTAACTCCCTCCTCTCCTGTGACATGGCCTTCTGTTGCCTTCCATTGTGCCAACTGATGTTTTTCATTCAATCACTTTTTTTTCGTTCCATCAACCTCTCTCTTTTTCTTCTCATATCATTTTGAGATCCAGCAACTACTGTATTTCTTCTTTATAAAGCATAAGTATGGATGTCTTCCCGCCCTACCTAGGGTGTTTCAGGCTTTTCTGCATATCTTTTTTCTGTAGCACATTAGAATCATCTTTCCATTCAGTGCATTCAAATGTATGATTGGATCACCTAAATATTTAAATAAAAATCAAATAGCCTTCAGTGCATCTAGTGTTTTTTCTGTGAAAGAACCATATTCCATCCCACACATATTTTTTCTTGTTAATGTTTGCAAGAGGAGCAGGTGCTGTTCCACACACCTCCGACCTCTTATAAATAGAGACTGAAACGTCCACCTCCATAAGAACATTGTACTGGCAGTACTTTCAAATCTGGCCTGGGTGGATAGCTTCATTGTAATCATTAGCTGACATCAAAGGAACTTAGTGCCTTTACATCTCAAGAAGTGCTTCTTGGACTACTCAGCCCATTGCAATAGTCTATCAATTATCATGATGGAAGCATGTTTACTGAAAATATATGTGAGACTGACTTCTAAACAAATTTATATAGGTTCATATTCCATGTATGGATTTAGGAGGCCCTAAATTAATAGCAAATTTTGAAGATCCAAAGCTCGTCATTCTCATAGCCTTGCTAAAACTTTAGACAGATACATATCAGCCAACCAACTTTCATCTGCTCCAGGAACAGGGCTTTTGTAAAGCTCGTAGACCACCCCACCCCCCAAATACTTACTATTACAACTGCTACCTCATAATAATATATTGTTGCTGGGGAAACCTGCCCCCCCTCACCAGATATGAAGATAAATTCAGAGGGAGCAGGGAAGTCCAGGTTGTGAGGGAGATTACATTTATATCCCCACTGTTGTTTTTAAGTCCTGGAAATTTGACACTACAAAACATGGTTTTCTTACTCCACTGTCAGAGAAACATGATACCACTTCAATACTTATCACATGCACCTGTAACACTGTGAAGATGCTATTATTTCTACAAGCCTACAGCTGTCAACAGCATTTGAGGAAGTGGAAGTGCTGAAACTCTGGGTCTAACCATGTAACTAAATACCATTACTTTTGGATGTGGTTACTTAGACCATACAGTGAGCTTTTAAGTAGCTGTTGAATTGTTGATAGCCAGCACAGTGTAGTGGTTTTTGTGTTGGACTAGGACTTTGGGAGACCAAGGTCCAAATCCCAACTTGGCCATGGAAATCTACTGAGTAACCTTGGGCAAGTCGCACTCTCTCAGCCTAAAAGGAAGACAATGACAAACCTCCTCTGAATAAATGTTGCTGGGGAAACCCTAGGATAGGGTTGATTTGAAGGCACAAAACACCAGTTGAGTGGTTCCTGGTTATCTGAAGTTTTTGGTGTTAGCAATGGTTGAAATGTTGCATTTTCTGCAGTACTTGTACCGCAGGTCATATGAACAGTTAAAATTAACGTTGCCTGTAATAGAAGATGCCTTTATATTAAACACCTGTGAGCAAACTCATTTAGCACTGTCTCCCTCAGTCCATGTTAAATTTTTACTTTTATTTAATCTCACTTAACTTTGCTTTTTACTTTGATGCTTGTGCTTTAATGGAACCAAATCATCATAGAGATACAAGTAGCATCAGAGCAGGAAAGCTAGGGAATGGTCAGAATAATCATTACCTGGATAAGGGCTTATACATCATAAGAGAGCTGAAAAGGCATACACAAAGAGGTTGGCTCTTTACAAAAGTATATTTTCCTGTTTGTCTTGGCAATGTTTTCCTAACACATAAAAAAACTTTTAGTACATTTATAATCTTCCATTATTAAAGGGTGCTTTTTTAAAAAAAATACTAATAATGTAATTTCTACTTCAGTACTTAGAAAATTCTATGGTCCAACATCTCAGTGAAGTCCAAGTTAATAGGCTTGTAATTATTACAATCGTGTGTACCAGCTTTCTCACTGTACATGTGTTACGTGTATTAGATATTTTCTGCTTTCTTTTGTGCTGTACCCTCTAGAACAGGAGTGGGCAAAGTACAGCTGGCAGGCTGCATGGAGCACTTGGGAGCCGCCCCCCCCCCAGGCCCTTCAATTTTTAAAAATTATTTTTAAAATTAAATATTTTATGTGTTGGGTGGTTGCCTGACACCTGGCCCAAAGCCTCCCCCCAAACAGCCCACAAATGTAGCAGTTTGCTTCCTCAACACCTCAGAGACCCCAGTCCTCCCTCTAACAAGCCCCCCCCCCCAAATGCAGCCCAAATGCAAATGTGCTGATGTGGCCTGCTAGGCAAGCATGGAGGGGTTCACACCCCCTTTGCAGTTGTGCACCCCAGTTCTCGAGCAATGGAGCAATCTAGAGCCCTCCAGATGTTTTTGACCCACTCTCATAATCCCCAGCTAACTTACATTAGGTGGTATGGATATTATAGTTCAAAAAATCCAGAAGGCACCAGCTTCCCACTAAGATTACACAAGATCCTGCAGTGATTCCTCTCCTTTTTTTCATAGATCCAGGGACTTCCCAACTAGGCACTGATAGAAGGAACCGTACAAGTAAAATGGCAGCCAGTGTGCAAAGTCCCTTCTGTGCCATAAATTGGTTTGACTGCAGTCTCATACAGATGTAAAGCATCTTCCTGTTATGCATTCAGAAATGCGAAGCAGATTTAACAGCATCATCAGTCATCTAACCATGGGTATATCTACACTGAAAAATTACAGTACAGCACATTGCTACCATTCTAACTCCATGGCTTCATCTTAAGGAATTCTGAGATTTGTAGTTTGGTAATGAACTTTGACTTCTCAAGTGCCCTCCCCTGAACTGCAGCATCAGTGCTATTTCAGTATTTCACTAAACTATAAATCCTTAGATTCAATAAGGTGGAACAATGTCAGTTTAAGTTGGTATCATGATAATTGTTTTTTGTTAATCTCAAGTGGTCTTCTCAAATAATGAAATCATGTTTCTCCATTCTACTGTGATTTCTGGAATATGTGGCTATTGGGATTTCTTGTCCCACCACTACCAACAATACTTGTGGGGACACTTCCCTTAATCTCACTTACTGGACAACATCACCTGCCATACACACTGTCAACTATGCAGGCTGCTGCCACACTGTGACCACTCACTTTTGTGACTCTTTTTCTGTGTGTTCCTTCATCCCAATACATCACCGATCTCCAAATATACCAAGCATAATTAAACCACCACAGAGATCCTATTTCTGACTTATCCCCACTGTAATATAAACTGAGAGCCAGTGTGGCGACTAGAGTGTTGGACAATGACTTTGGGAAACCAAAGCTTGAATCCCTATTTGACCATGGAAACCCACTGAGTGAGCTCGGGCAAGTCACACACTCTCAGCCTCAGAAGAAAGTAATGGCAAATCTCCTCTGAACAAATCTTGCCAAGAAAACCCTGTGATAGGTTTTCTTCAGGGTTGCCCTAAGTTGGAATCAAGTTGAAGGCTCTCCCTTACACAAGGTTTCAAGAGGTATGGATGTGCATAAAAAATATGTATTAAACAGAAGATAGACAAATATGTTGAGATAATTTAGTGTGCTGAATCATGTAGTTATAAGGTTCTGTCACCTGAACCCCGACAGGCCCCTTCAGAGTGAGGATTCGTCCGCAGCATGCTAAGGTCCCAATTCATACGTTGAGAGAGATTCTTTCGGGCACTTTATTAAATCTTGCAAGATGTAAGCACACTTGGCTTCAGCAGTAAATCACACGTGTCTCAAAATTGCTGATGAGCACAGCATTCTTACACATTTACATTTACATCTAAGACATCAGAGCAATCTGTGACTGGAAGTGTACATTTTACCATATGAGCCATGGCCTAAGTGTGTGGACACTACGTGGTTACTGACTACTGATTAGAGGTTTAGGCTTTGCTTACTATGTCATATATGTATTTTTGCTTAGGCATAGTGAAGCTGAATTCATCTATTGTCTTATTCACTCATCAGAGACATGTAATCTATTATAGCTGTTATTCCCTGGGAAAGGAATATCAGATTGCAACCTCAAAGAACCTGGCCTCAAGGCTAAACCCTCCTTGCCTCTCCACAACTAGTCTGTTTTTTTTCTAAAATGGGTCTGGGGGCCTACTTTCTGTTCGGGCCTAGGTCCTTTGGCTATCAGTCCAGTAATTATTCATCTTTATCAATCATGTATCACATTACTCTCCTTTCTGACTAAAATTAAGCAGAGTAAAAACCTGACTCAAATTGAATGGCTAAACCTGCTGTTTTCTACCTCTCCCTGTCAAGATTCAGTAACTCCTTCAGACTAAACTACCTGACACACTGCACTTTCAAAAGTACATTCAAACTCCCAGCCAATCAACAGTCACTTTTAACATTCCATGTTCTCACCTCCTTCCAACAGACCACTTACCTTGTACCATATGTAACAATACATTACCATTGTTGTTGTGTGCCTTCAAGTTGTTTCCAACTAATGGTGACCCTAAGACAAACCTATCACAGGATTTTCTTGGCAAGATTTGTCCAGAGTGGGTTTGCCTTTGCCTTCTAAGGCTGAGAGAGTGTGACTTGCCCCAGGGGTTTCCATGGCTGAGCAGGGATTCACACCTTGGTCTGCAGGGTCTAGTCCAACACTCAAACAAGTACACCACATTGGTTTTCTTTCTATAATATAAGCACAATGGCATTCATTTAAATTCATAACATCACAGTGGCATATGAGATTCTTCTGAGCCCAAAGAGATATGGTATCTCCACTATAGGAGATATAAAAGTCCCAGTTATTTCTGCTTAAACTCGTAATACTTGCAGTAAATTATTGAGAGGAGGAAAGGCTTGATTCAGATTTCTTATCTCGGGTATGGATGCAGTTTAAAAATAGAATAACGGTTGACATTTGATCTTCCTTTTTTGAGGGAAGAGGGGTTAAGAAGTTGGGAGAGATGTGAAATTATCAGTTATAGCCCACACTATTGTAAGCTTTCATTCTTTATCTGATCAAACCTAATTACTCATGGAGGAGGAGGGCATATACATAGGCAAGCAAGATGAAAGACTAATAGGCAAGCAAGATGAAAGTTAATTACACTTTGTCCAATTCAAGTTTGATCATGTTGTTCCTTCCTCCCATCAACATCCCCACTATAAAGTATCCGCACTATAAAGCATGTACAGACTACTGTGCAAACACCACTCCACTGGTAAAAATGAAGGCAATTCTGCTACAACTGCTCTTGGTGGCTTCTCTTGTGAGTATTTTATTCAAAGGGGATCTCAGTTTCTAGCCAAACCCTGACTAGGGTACACATCAGCTAAACTGTAGAAGGTGAAATTAATAATCTCTTGACTTTCATCAAACTGCAGGAAACCCAATGCAAGCAATTCTTGTTCAAGAAACATCTGCCCTGGCATGGTACAAAGGCAGTGGTGACCTGGATATTAATGAATAAGGAAATAATAAAGAAATGTAAGGGACTGCATATACTTGGATGCATGTGTGTACGTGCCTTCAAGTTGCTTGTTGACTTACAGCAACCCATGAATTTCATAGGGTTTTCTTAGGCAAGGAATACCCAGAGGTGGTTTTGCCAGTTCCTTCCTCTGAAATATAGCCCACAGCACCTGGTAATTGTTGGTGGGCCTCCCTTCTAAGTACAAACCAAGGCTGACCCTGCTTAGCTTCCAAAATCAGACAGGATATTTAGGGTTTATAGGCCATATACAACAAGGTATAGGTGCTGAAGGAATACTGAATGTAGTTGTTATAAATGAACTCTAAAGCAAAAGATGCACATTTCTCTCTGTGGGACTACAAACTGGGGGGGGGGGTGTCCAGAAAAATAGAATTAACTTATGGAGTTTCAAATCTAAGCAAGTTTGTTTATTTAGCCACTGTTTTTTGGTAATCTCAGAGCAGTTTGTAGTAGTTAAGATAGTAAAACTGATCAATCAATAAGGACACTTAAATAATTAAAGAGACTAAAAATAACAAGCTGCAGAGTAGATAAAGAACAAATATTTTAAATAGTATTTTAAAATATAAACACACTTAAAAGGTCTGGAAGAATCACAATGGTTTACTTGTTCCAGAGGCTTCCAGAAAGGTAAGATAACAGAAAGGCTTCCACCATGGAAGTCTTAAGTATTACACAGTAGAGCAGTGGCTCTTAACCTGCGGTCCAGGGACCCCCAGGGGTCTGTGATGTCCTCACAGGAGGTCTGCAAAGTCTTAAAGGCTGCTTGGCCCACCTCCTCCCCGTAGTGAAATGGTCACCTGACAGGAGCAAAGGCAAAGGCTGGCTGGCTGGCTGGTTTGGCATGAGCATTGCCATTCAATCTACTCCAGCCACAAACTTTCAGGAAGAAGCAGGAGAAAAGTCTTCCCTCCCCTTCTACTACCTCTGAGGGAAAGTTTAATGGGTGGTGTAATTGTATTACTGTTTTTTTTTTAATTAAGGTTTTAAATCTCGAATTAAGTCTTGAGAGGTCATGGCAACAAAAGAGATTTAAAGGGGATCCTTGGTAAAAGATGGTTAAGAACCACTGCGGTAGAGTAAAAGAGAAAATGGGATTAGGTTCATATTTAATTCTTTCAGCTTGATCCTATGCAAATATACTCCATTGGGGTTAGAGCATTTCGTATTACAGGTGTAAAATTCTGCCATCCTCCTAGAATGTCTTCTGGAGACCACCTTTCTTACCTTCTTCATAACACTCTTCAAAACTCACCTTCCCTGTGAAATTTTTGGAACAACTTTCTGGTTCCAGAGCATTCTGGCAGGGGAGGTAGGAGAAGAAAGTGAGAGTGGATCTATAACCCTCTGTGTGGCTTGGACTGGATCAGCAGGAGCTTCTGCTTCTCAACTGTTTGATAACAGCAGCAACAAAAAATATATTCCTGAAAGTAACCAGTAGTAGATTTTTGTACATAAGGGGATTCAGTTTTGTTACTTCAGACTGTGAAGACACACCCAACTAAAGGTGGTGGCAGGTTTGGGTGTGCAACGCCAGTACCCTGGTGAGATCAAACTCCTATACCCAAAAAGGCTCTGATGCTGAATATCCAGTTCAAAAAGGGGGGAAGTTTATTTTAAAGAACAAAAGAAAAGGGCTTTCTCCTCCCCAGCTCTAAAAGGCTTGAAATGAAAGGTACTTTACAGTTGGAGTTTCAGCTGTTTTCAGGGTGACATCTCTCTGGCTTTGATCTCCTCACTCAATGAAGCTGGTGCAGGGTCTTTCAGCTTCTGATTCTTTTGTTATTGGCAACTAATTTGGCTGATGGTGTTGGTAACTAATTTGGCTGATGGTGTAAGAAATGCCCTTCCCGGCTGTCTGGGCCTGTTTGCCACCAGAACTGCTCTCTGCAAGCTCACAGCAAAGACTGTCCAAAGGAACAAATGGCTTCTAGGTGAACAGAGCTTGCTGGGAAGGAACAAACCAAAACCTAGAAAAATGCAGGGGAATTCTTAGCTCCTCCCACAAGTCTAATACAATGGAGTATTCCTATACTCAGACATGCTAAGGCCTTGAAAAGAAAACAAAGGAAAATGCAGGGGAGATTTAAACAGTCCTGGCTGGACATCACACAGACAAATCTTTGTAATTCTCAATGTATATCTCTTACACCAGGCACCAGCTGATGGATCTCAGGGATCTAGGTTTTTTTTTTTTTAAATAAAGGAGATTCTACAAGCCTGACATCTTCCATCCCTTCCTTACAACAATTAAGTTACATATATGTTATTAAGCTAACAGTGTTCTCCCTTTGTTTGGACCCTGCTACACACACCCATGTTGGCCATATGTGGTGGGTTGGCCAGCTAAGTGAGATGAACAGAAGACAAAAAGTGACTTTATAAAATATTGACTTTTGTTTTGTCCAACTAAAACTAATTATTTCATTAGGCACATTACATTATCTTCTCATCATACCAACTTTGGGTTTGTCTTTGTGATTTATCACCATTCTTAGTCTTATTTATGCAAATGGCCAACACATGCTTGTTTTGATACTGTAGTAGTGGCTAACAGCTAACTCCAGAAAATGTCACATTGCAGCAAGGACTGCAATGGAGGCCATAGAACCTTCGAAAACCTAAATCCTGTAAAGCATCTCATTGCCCTTAACCTTAGCAGTAGGTAGGGGGCCCGCCAAAGATCCTGCACTTCAGGATGTGGGGGCCATGCTGGGTCCTACAGGAGCATTCCCAGTGCTGAACCTTTGTCAGGAACAGGGGTTCCAGTACCTTTGTAGCCAAGAATAATCCGAGAACAGAGATGAATGTCTGTAAAACTGAGTGTATTCACCTCTCTTGCAACAACATATCCACTAGCTGCCCCTAATGTTTTCTAATGTCTAATGTATGTAGATGAGGTAATAACAAAAATAATAATACTGTATATTCAAGCATTCAACTTTTTAGCACAGTGAGGTATGGCATCCTCTTGCCTTAACCAATAAGGATTTGTTTCTCTTGTTTGAACTGGAATTCAAGGCAAGCTTGACCTACCTAATTGTTGGAAAGAGTGGACTAAGCTTTGATGTTGTAGACTTTTTGTGTAAAATATTGTTTTGTGTATTAAGGTAATTTGGTTTTGTATGCATTGTGTAGTAGAAATAGCTGGTGGGAGAGGGTGAGCAAATGGAATATTGAGAGGGAGAGGTGATTTGTGGAATGTTGGAAGATATTTGAATATAGGATGGTGGTTGGCAGTTGGTCTGGGAGTAGTTTGGAGTGTGGTAAGGGGTGAATGAGTGAGGGTTAGAGTTAGAGTCAGTCAGGGTTAGGAATTAGTGAATGGGGTTTTAGAGTCTGAGTTAGCAAAGAGAAGAGTGAGAATGAAATATTTGTTTTAAATATATTAAAATTATTAATCTGTTTTATTATGTTCAATTTCTATTGTTTTTGAGAGAGTTGGTGTCCAGTGGGGATACAAGTTGCCTAAGATCCCACACAGGAAACTTGAGAGCATCTAGTAGGTTGCCACAGTTGGTGGCCATGGCAGTGGGACAGGAGGAGGTCCTTACATTAGTGGCAGAGGTGGAGGAGATAAGGGAAAGCCCTTACTCTTGGTGGCTGCAGAGATTTTTGGAAATCTTCACATACAGTGGTAGCAGAGATTTAGGCAGATTTTTACATTTGGTGGAGAAAGTGGTGGAATAAGGGACAGAAGCCTCACACAAGCATATCTAATTATTGTTATATTGAGATCTCAGTATTCAAGCTTTTCCTTTTATTATGTGCACTCCATCTGAAAATTTTATTCCTGCCCTGCCCTGGCCTATCTTAGTCTCGGGAAGGGGTGCTATTGCTTAAAACAAATTGTAAGCCGCCCTGATAGCCTTTGTGGCTGAAGAGCGGGGTATAAATACCAAATTAAATTAAATTAAATTAAAATTAAAATGCCCATTCTTCAGATTCTTCATCCCTTGATAATATGGTACATTTATGCATGTTATATCGTTTCTAAGTCAATGTGTAGTCTGTACATGAAATAATGCACTTGTGTTATTGGATCTACACATATTTTTCTCATGTGAGAAAAATCTCACATGAGATTTTTTGTATCTCCCTTCTCAAAAGGGAGATACTGAAGGCACAATTTCAAACAGTACCATTGAGGAAGAAAAATGGGAGGTGTCTCAAGAAACCAGGATGGTTGACTAAAGAAATATCAACAGTGCTAAGTTTTAAACGGAACATGTATAAGAAATGGAAAAAGGGGGAAATTACCGAAGAAGAATTCAAACAGATAGCGAACACATGTAGGAGTAAAGTCAGAAAAGCTAAAGTGCAGAATGAGCTCAGGCTTGCTAGAGAGGTTAAGAACAATAAAAAGGGTTTTTTTGGGTCTGTCCGCAGCAAAAGGAGGAAGAAGGAAATGGTAGGGCCACTACATGGAGAAGATGGCAAAATGCTAACAGGGGACAGAGAAAAGGCAGAATTACTCAACACCTTCTTCGCCTCAGTGTTTTCAGAAAAGGTAAAGGGGGACCAACCTGAGGATAAAAGTACAGAAGACACAACAGGGGAAATCCAGCACAGAATAAGCAAAGAGTTGGTACAGGAATACCTTCTTAATCTAAATGAATTTAAATCTCCAGGACCAGATGAACTACATCCAAGAGTATTAAAAGAGCTGGCAAATGTAATCTCAGAGATATTGGCAATAATCTTTGAGAACTCCTGGAGAACAGGAGAAGTCCCAGCAGACTGGAGGAGGGCAAACTTTGTCCCCATCTTCAAAAAGGGGAAAAGAGAGGATCCCAACAATTATCGTCCAGTTAGTTTGACATCGATACCAGGGAAGATTCTAGAGCAGGTCATTAAACAGAGAGTCTGTGAACATTTAGGAGACAATGCCATAATCACAAAAAGTCAACATGGGTTTCAGAGTAACAAGTCATGCCAGACTAATCTGATCTATTTTTTTGATAAAATTACCAGCTTGGTAGATGAAGGGAACGCTGTGGACATCGTATACCTTGATTTCAGTAAGGCCTTTGACAAGGTTCCCCATGACATTCTTGCAAACAAGCTTGTAAAATGTGGGCTAGACAAGTTAACAGTTCAATGGATTTGTAATTGGTTGACCCACTGAACCCAAAGGGTGCTCAGCAGTGGCTCCTCTTCCTCTTGGAAAGATGTGACCAGTGGGGTGCCACAGGGTTCTGTCCTGGGCCCAGTGCTATTCAACATCTTTATCAACGACTTGGATGAGGGAATTAGGGGCATACATATCAAATTTGCAGATGACACCAAATTAGGAGGAGTAGCTAATACCCTGGAGGACAGGATCAAAATTCAAGATGACCTGGATAAACTGGAGAGCTGGGCCAAAGCTAACAAAATGAAATTCAATACGGAGAAATGTAAGGTACTGCACTTAGGGCGAAAAAATGAAATGCATAGATATAGGATGGGGGAGACCTGGCTGAATGAGACTACGTGCAAAAGGGATCTAGGAGTCCTAGTAGACCACAAGTTGAACATGAGTCAACAGTGTGATGCGGCAGCTAAAAAGGCCAATGCGATTTTGGGCTGCATCAATAGAAGTATAGTGTCCAGATCAAGGGAAGTAATAGTGCCGCTCTATTCTGCCTTGGTCAGACCTCACCTAGAATACTGTGTCCAGTTCTGGGCACCACAATTCAAAAAGGATATTGACAAATTGGAGCGTGTCCAGAGAAGGGCGACTAAAATGGTGAAAGGTCTGGAAACCATGACTTATGAGGAGAGACTTAGGGAGCTGGGTATGTTCAGCCTGGAAAAAAGACGGTTAAGAGGTGATATGATAGCCCTGTTTAAGTATTTGAAGGGGTGTCATGTTGAGGATGGAGCAAGCTTGTTTGCTGCTCCTCCAGAGATTGGAACACAGAGCAATGGATGCAAGCTCCAGGAACAGAGATTCCACCTCAACATTAGGAGGAACTTTTTGACAGTAAGAGCTGTTCAGCAGTGGAACGCACTCCCTCGGAGCGTGGTGGGGTCTCCTTCCTTGGAGGTCTTTAAACAGAGGCTGGATGGCCATCTGTCGGGGATGCTTTGATCGTGATTTCCTGTGTGGCAGGGGGTTGGACTGGATGGCCCTCGTGGTCTCTTCCAACTCTGCAATTCTAAGATTCTATGTATAGTTGTGGCACAATGTACAGTCTAGATACTGTGGTATATTGATGGTTGTGTCAATTGCCATCAAGTCAATTTATGGTCACCCTATGGATGAGGGATATCCAAGTCACTCTGTTATCAACATTCCTGCTCAGGTCTTGCAAACTCATGGCTATGGCTTCCTTGATTGAATCTATTCACTTGTAGTGCAGCTTTCCTTTTTTCTTTTATGAGTCATAAAAGATAATAATGCTCGGTAAGGTAGACTGCAGAGTCATGTTGTATCTTGAAAAAACAAGGCCAACAAGCATTGGGTGGAGGAGGGGATACCAAAATGACCTGAACAGATTAGAAAGCTGGGCCAAAACTAACACAATGAATTTCAACAGGGAGAAATGTAGGATACTACACTTGGGCAGTAAAATAAAATGCACAGATATAGGATGGGTGACACCTGGCTTGAGGGCAGTACATCGAAAGGGATCTAGGAGTCTTAGTGGACCACAAGCTGAACACGAGCCTGCAGTGTAATGCAGCAGCTAAAAAAGCCAATGCGATTCTAATAGAATCATAGAGTCATAGAAACATAGAATTATAGAACTGTAGAGTTGGAAGAGACCACAAGGGCCATGCAGCCCAATCCCCTGCCATGCAGGAATACACAATCAAAGAATCCCTAACAGATGGCCATCCAGCCTGTTTAAAGACCTCCAAGGAAGGAGACCCCACCATGCTTCAAGGTGGGGCGTGCATCAATAGGAGTATAGTCTAGATCAAGGGAAGTAATAGTGCCACTCTATTCTGCTTTGCTCAGACCTCACATGGAATACTGTGTCCAGTTCTGGGCACCACAATTCAGGAAAGATATTGAGAAACTGGAACGTGTCCAGAGGAGGGTGACCAGGATGGTTGGAGGTCTGGAAGCCATGCCCTATGAGGAGTGGCTTAGGGAGCTGGGTATGTTTAGTTTGGAGAAGAGAAGGTTAAGAGGTGACATGATAGCCATGTTTAAACATTTGAAGGGATGTCATACTGAGGATGGAGCAAGCTTGTTTTTTGCTGCTCCAGAGACTAGGACACAGAGCAATGGGTTCAGACGACAGGAAAAGAGATTCCACCTAAATATTAGGAAGAACTTCCTGACAGTAAGAGCTGTTCAGAAGTGGAATACTGCCTCGTAGTGTGGTGGAGTCTCCTTCTTTGGAGGTTTTTAAACACAGGATTGATGGCCATCTGTTGGGAATGATTTGATTCTGTATTCCTGCATGGTAAGGAGCTGGACTGGGTGGTCCCTGTGGTCTCTTCCAACTCTATGATTCTACGTCTAAAGTACAACAGCTTCAGTTTAGTCATCTTGTCTTCTAGGGAGAGTTCAGGCTTGATTTGCTCTAAGACCCATTTGTTTGTCTTTTTAGCAGTCCATGGTATCCGTAAAACTTTTCTCCAGTACCACATTTCAAATGAGGTCATTTCCTTCTGTCAGCCTTTTTCACTGTCCAGCTTTCACACCCATACATAGAAATCAGAAATATTATGGCCTTGATGATTCTGACTTTGATATTTAATGATATATACTTATAATATAATAATACTTATAATATTTATATTTTGATATTTAATTTAATTTTGATATAAATATTGATATTTAATGATATATCTTTACATTTGAGGATTTCATCTAGTTCCTTCAGTGCTGTCCTTCTAAGTTTGTCTTTTTCTGATTTCTTGATTATAGTCTACAGTTTGATTAATGACTGAGCCAAAGTACAGAAACATTTTAACTATTTCAATGCTATTGTTGTTACCTGTTTTGAAGTTATATGAATTATCTGTAGTCATTATTTTTGTCTTCTTAATTTTCAACTGTATTCTTGCTTTTGCACTTTATTCCATAACTGTCATCTGTAGTCATTTCAAGTCTTTGTTATTTTTTACAAATAATATGGTGTCATCTGCATATCTTAAATTGTTGATGTTCCTTCTTCCAATTTTCATACTTCTTTCCTCTGGGTCTAATCCAGCTTTATATATGACACATTCAGCCTACAAATTAAACAGAAAGGATGATAAAATGCAGTCTTTCCTGACCTTCTTGCCAATGGAAGACCATTCTGTTTCTCCACATTCTGTCCTGACAGTGGCCTCTTGTTCTAAATGCAGCTTACGCATGAGGTCAATCAAATGTTGTGGCACATCCATCTAAGACCTATCCATAGTTTTTCATGATCACACAGTCAAAGAATTCGCTATAATCTATAAAGCACAGGCTGATTTTCTTCTGAAATTCTTTGGTGTTCTATATTGTCCAACATATTTTTGTAATATGATCTCTAGTGTCTCTTCCTTTTCTGAACCCAGCTTGGACAGCTGGCATTTTTCTTGCTCCTTATATGGTAAAAGTCCTTGTAAAATTTTGAGCATCACTTAGCTTGCATGGGAAATTAATACAATGTTCTGGTGGTTACTGCAATACCCGGTGTCTCTGTTGAAACCTACATTTTTCCTGAGTTCAAACCACACTCTTGATTATTCTCACTGCTGCTTGTGTCTTACTTGGGTAAATATGGGTGGAGACACATGCTCTCAAGACACATGCTAGCTGGCTCCTTTCTGCCAAAGCCTGAGAACTTTCATGGGAACTGAATTTTACAAAAAGTAAAATGTTCTAAACATTCAAAATGGAACATTTCAGCTCTTTTTAAATTTTCTGAATGAGAATGATAGATAAAGTTGATGTTTTCCATTTAGCAGTGGCAGTCAACTACTTTTAGGAAAAGATGTGCAGAGACAGGATGAAGGACCCATTACTAAAAGCTTCTACATCAAAGAGGTTACCACTCAAAACATTTTGAGTCAAGGAGAACCAAGGCATATCAAATGGTCAGACTGGTTCCAGCAGTGGGGATACATATTCTGACCAGTAAAAGGTAGCAAAACAATGATGACATTAATATTTTAGATGCCAGATATTATCCTACAGGAAAAGTAAGAATGGGCAGCAATACTTTCCAGGACATCTTGTCTTCCTGTTTTCTATCTTTTTACCAGGTCATTGTTGATGGTGGCCACATTGAGAAAGTAGTAGGAGTGAAGGATGGAAGTGGCCAATGTATTTGTACCATGCAGCTGGCCCATGTCACCTTCCCTGCAGAAAAGGTGGAGAAATTGGAGAGTGACTTCTACAACCTGACTAACCGACTGCAGGATCAACTGAATGAAGTAAGATTTACTGAGATGCAGCATTTTGGCCAGTGGTGTAGTGGTAAATTTTAAAATGCAAGGGCTCATCTTGATGCTTCCCTTAGTCATGTGCCTCAAGGACAGTCCAAAAATGCAGGCAATTGATTCATACTGTGTGTGTATATGCCCATGAACACATACACCCCACAAGAATATACTGTTGCTTGGAAAATCCATTCTCTCCCCACCCTCCTACCCCAGCTATTGTGAGAACTGCAGTTACACTCAGAGGGAATAGGGAAACCAGAGAATGGTGAGAGATGATGTCAGCATCTCTGCTAATAAAAACACCACCAAAACATGGCTGTAAGTCCTGACTCCATTACAATACTGACTTCAGCTTATCAAACTCCTGACAACTCAGCTACAGATAATCTGCCACTGGAACAGACTTGGTGCCTCATGGAGTTAGCCAGCAGCCAAATATGGAAAGGGTAGCCCTCCTAATGTTGATAAAGTATGGCTCTTCCCATTCTTCACCATTGGCCATATTAGCTGGAGGGAATTCCAATGGGATGTAGTCTCACAACACTTGGATGCAATCCAACAACCAATGTAGGATCACAGCTAGATCCTCTTAATTTTTTTTTATTATTTTAATTTTAATTTTTAAATTTTTTTTCCTTCCAGTGATTGCAGCACCACACCTTTTCATTAGGGTGTTTATTTATTTTTTAATATTTTTACCCAGCCTTTACCTCAAAAATATCCAATGCTAAGATTCTCTCAACCTTACATATAACACTTAAATGCTGCATTACACAGACTCACAATGATCTTTGCAAAAATGGGAGAGAACTCTTGGACTCAAGTAATCTAAACATTTGTCTCCTTGCCTTCTAGATTTATAATGGCAAAAATAACTTGTCTGTTATTATAACCAACTTAACTGACCTGGCAGCACGTATAAAATATGCAAAGGCATTTGGCACCCACATCGATCTGGACTTCCAGAAGATTATCAATGACCTTCATACAGTGGTGTCGATGGCACACAATATAAGCAAGAATGCAACCACACAATCCACTAGAGATAGAATGGACAGCTTGATTCAACAGGTAAGGTAATGATTCCTAAGGGGGTTCTATCCAGATTTTTGGGTAGTCAGAAGAATGTGATTTGCATTTAAGTAGTGATTGACAAATATATGAAGGATGTGTCTTATCCTGGTTTCTCAGAAGGGGCTTTTTGTAGTCAAAAGAGGCTTTTTATAATTACTCACCAAGTTAAGTTCCTCCTCCTCCTTTCTGAAGCACTAGAAATGATCAAGGAGATGGAATATCAAATGAGACATATGTACAGTAGAAAGAAATCTTCTTAGCTCCTCTATGGAGGTTCAACAGACTGGCTTGCCACCCTATTCTGAAAGCTGAAAGGTGCTTCCAAAAATCAACATTTCTCTTCTTCTCTTCTATTCTTGATGCTGCCTATATTTTGAAAAAACAAGCACATACCTATAATCCTGTGTGTGAAACAAGTATGAGTTTTATATTGGAAAAATAGTTTTGAATAAAAATATTTATTTATAATTTTAAAAATCCTATGATGTGGCATATCTTTAGGCAGACTGAGGCCTAATCCACACTACACAAATAATCCAGTTTGAAACTGGATTATTTGCCATGGGTCCTTCCTATTGAATCCTGGGATTTATAGTTTTACAGGGTCCCCAGTCTTCTCTGCCAAAGAGTGTTGTTGCCTCACCAAACTACAAATCCCAAGATCCCATAGGAAGGAGCCACAGCAGATAATCTAGTTTCAAATGGGATTATTTGTGTAATGTGAATTTGGCCCAAGAGACTGGGCTTGATGCAAAGTGCAACCCAACACATCTGAAAGGAGCCAAGTGGAGGAAGGATGTGATAGGGTATTGACTAGAAATAAGAGTAATTTTCAAAGAGTGGTAGAGCTTTTCCAGACTGGAGATTCAACAAAACGTGCGTGTTTGAGACTTAAGGGAATGATGCACCAACTATCTGGCATCAGGTACACAAGATGGAAGCTTGTGTCAGGATAGAAGAAACCCGTAATTGAACTCTGACTCAACATATTTGACTAACAGGTTGGTAAATCTTGCACTGAGTATGGTGGATTGAGTTTGTTATATTGTACCTTCAGGTCTCCTTTTTCTCCTCTGCAGTCAGGCTTTCTTTCCTGTCTGGATAAATTGCAGCAGTTCTCCCCCCCCCCCGCCTATTCCCAAGGGGTGTATATTTAAGCTAATTCAAGCGATAAAAGGGGTTAGATGGGCAAGGAAAATAAACCTGATATCAGTTCTACATAGTTCTCCAATAACACAGAATCAATCAGAGAAAAGAATTACCATCATTGAAGATTGTTCAGGGCAGAGTTACAATTTACATGCCAAGAAATCTGTGTGACTGATCTCTCAGCTCCCAATAGAAATTTAGGGAAGTAGGGACTACTGATCTGATTGAGAGGAGCTATGGGTTGAGGATATTTAATTCTTCATGTCTCTTCCCCAGCCTGAATCACATTTCCTAAATCTGCTATTTGCTGAGCCAGGCAGTGAGGAGAAGTACAGGTGCCTATGTCGTATTTCCCTGACTAAAATAACACACACATAACTATCCCAGCTGCATTTGGTAAAACATAAACTATTAGGAAGCCAGTGTGGTGTAATGGTTGGTGTGTTCAAGTAGGACTCTGGGAGACCAGGGTTCCAGTCCCTGCTCAGCCACAGAATCTCACTGGGTAACCTTGGGCAAGTCACATTCTCTCAGCCTTAGAGGAAGGCAATGGCAAACATCCTCTGAATAAATGTGGCTGAGAAAGCCCTAGGACAGGGTCACCATAAAATGGTGCATAACAAAGCAACAATTTATTAGTTTATTCCCTGCTTTGGCAGGGTAGCATTCATGACAGTTAACCCCAGGTATGGACACTCTAGTCTTAAGGCAGATGATTGAAGATCAATTGATTGTTGTCATTGTTTCATAATAGATAACTACTGTTTGAAAAATGTTTGTGATTGTGCAGAGTATGTCTCAATGCTCCCCTTAGTACTGGGCAGGTCAAAGCATATGACATGAGAGAAAAACCTCACATCAGGCTCTGGCTGCATTGGTGAGTGATGGCTCTCACACTGCTTTCCTGTTGTAGAAATATCTCTCTCTGGTTTTTCTTCGCAAACGAAGATTCAGGAAGGACTTGTCCCGTGCTTTCTGCAAGCACGCTGATGACTAAAAAGGCCAATCCAAGATTAACAAGTCCAGTTGCAGAAAGCACAGCAGAAGGTCTCCTTGGGTGATGTTTCTGGGTTGTGATTCTTTCTGCGTTGTCATTTCTCTTCAAGACTTGTTCGGCGTGAGTTCTCAAATAAGGCTGCAGCATTGTGGATAGTACGTCTCCATGCCTCCCGATGTGAGGCCAGGGTGGACCATTGTTGGTGATCAATTTGGCTGAGCCTGAGATGTTGTTTCAGGGAGTCCTTGTATCGCTTTTTTGGAGCACCCCTCTTACGCTGACCTGTGGCGAGTTCACTGTAGAGTACTATTTTTGGGAGGCGATGGTCCTCCATCCTAGAAATGTGCCCTGCCCAGCGCAGCTGCGTTCTCAATATAATGGCCTCAACGCTGGTGATCCCTGCTTGCTCAAGGATAGCAACATTCGTCACATAGTCAGTCCAGTGTATATTTAGGATTGTGCGTATACAGCGCTTATGAAAACGTTCAAGGAGTCATATGTGTTGGCGATAGGTGACCCATGTTTCAGACCCGTAAAGGAGAATAGACAGTACAATGGCTCTATACACACTGATTTTTGTGCTTCGCCTCAGGTGTTTATTACTCCAGACTCTTTTGTAAAGTCTTCCAAATCCCTTTGCTAATCTGTGGTCGATCTCTTTGTCAATCTTGGCATCTGAGGAGATGATGCTTCCCAGGTAGGTGAACTGCTGAACGGACTTGAGCACAGATTTGCCTATGGCAATGTGGGGATGGTGGTGTTCGTCCTTTGGTGCAGGCTGGTAAAGAACTTCTGTTTTCTTCAGGTTGACTTCCAGCCCAAACAGCTCTGCAGCTGTTGCAAAGCAGGATGTTAGGCACTGCAGAGCTGCTTCTGTGCGGACAGCAAGGGCAGCATCATCAGCGAAGAGTAGCTCACGGATTAGATAGTTTAGAGTCTTAGTGCGAGCCCTCAGACGGCTTACGTTAAACAAGCTACCATCAGTACGGTAATGTATAAAGACTACAGCAGAAATAGTGCAGGTGCACAGGTCTCCAGAGCCAACGAGACCCCAAACCATTGTGGGTGGGGTGTTCTGAGAAATCATTTTGTGTGGCCTGTACTCAACAAAGCTTGCCTTGTCTCTGTCTCACTCTCAGAGTAAGGCAGAAGATAGATGGCAGCAATGTGGGGGTGAGATGGGATGGTGCTGGTGATACTTCTTTCCCTCTCCAGGAAGAAAGATAACCTAGGCCACATCTGGATTATGAACTTGTAGAGCTGCCATTACCTGCAGCACTGTCAAATTAGACAGTGCTGGACTAGAATAGAGGGACAAGTAGTCTAGCCTGGTGAAAGGTACCTGTGGCATGTAGCTAAACAGAGATGAAAAAATAGCTGCATTTGCTCTTGCTCTTAAGCATAATCTTTCTTGATTACCATATTTCTATTATACTTGTGTTTCCTTTAGTGTGAAGGAGTACAAAGTGTCTCAAAATTTCTCTTTCTGGCAGTCAGTGCCTTTTTGAGATCAGCCTAATTCATATTCTGATTTCTAGTCTTTATTCTGTATGTGACAAAATTCCTGTTTTCTTCCTTCCCATAAAGGGTTACAGATGGGCCTTCATCTAATGTCATGAGAGTTGACTTTTCCTTGCTTCCTTTCCTCCTGTATCTTTCTACATGACCTTCCCACAAACCCTCCAGAGCAAATGTGGGAGATGAATGGGAGGGCTGTCAGGGGAAAAAGAACTCTCTTCTTCTAGTGGAAAATCTATTCTGCTGGTGGAAACATGATTGGATTAATCCCATCCCCCCCACCCCAAGTGGGGAAGCTAACAATTACACTCTTGTTTCAGATTGATGCTATCAACACTGTAGTAACGACAATGGAGAGTCATGACAAGAACAACATACTAACAGTACAACGTGAGATCATTGCTCTCCGGAAAAAGCTACAGGAATGTGAGGAAGCAATTGCCAGTGGTGCTGGTATTGGCAATGTGACAAAGTCACCACCAGTTGGTGAGTATTATCAGGCTCATTATTATTCCTGGCTAGAAATCAGAATCTGTAGTACAACTTGCTGATGTATCCAGATCATAAAATGGACAACTTTCCTTATAGAATGTACTCCTGCTTTTTAATATCTGCTGAGGGCTTGTTCTGAAACCCTTTATGTAAAGCAGTATCTTCCATGAGTTAGGAGCAGAGTTTTCTTCATTTATTGACACTTTTTAAAAAGAGGCCTTTCTCTAGAAGGCTCAGCTAAGCCCAGTGTTAGAATTATTTAGCTATTTATTATGTGAAAGGATTCCTTTTAAAGGAAGTTTTTGGCTTTTCCTCAGCTTTCAGTACATATTTAATCAATGCTGTTGAGATCTATTTTAATACTCCGGACTATAAACAGAGAGACATATTAATTTATATTCATTACCCACCTTGAGTCCCTATATTGGAAGAAAGGCAAGATATAAATAGAATAGAATAGAATAAATATAGTCAAAGTTGGAATTTCTATAAAGAAGAGAAATAGAATAACTGCAATAAAACAATAAAATCTTTATCTTTTGTATCCACAGTATACTACTATCTGAGCACACCATTAATGTCCTCCTAATATTTCCACCAGGAAACGGAAATAACAGAAACAGTTTTGAGATTGACAGACACTTTCCAGAATCATGCAACTTGCATTCTGGAGCCTGCGACAGTATCTCATTTTTCATACTGTTCAGTTGTTCCAATTTGGCAATGACAGTCCCAATTAATCCTCTGCTGTATCAAAGCTGCTTTTACAATATCCCAGTTTCTCTCTCCTCCTGCTTTGCCTCTTTGTCCTTGAGTTACTTAATTAGGTACAAACTGAGTTCAAAGTGCGAAAGTAGTTTGTGCTCAGTTGACTCAGCAAGTAGGAGAGGAGAGGAGGGGGCAGAAACTTGCCCTTCCCGGTAGTCTCAAGAAAAAGCAAATTGCTGTGCGCACTCCTAGCTTATGAGTTCTTCTTCATTAATAACTTTAGTCATCTTGCCCACATTCTGATGTTGCTTGGCCACACATGTCCTGGTTTTCATCTATGAAATGTTGGAGGGTATGCATTTTTCTTTTTTGACTGAATCACTTTGCCACCCAGAGCTTTTGGGAGGGCAGTGGAGGCCGGAAAGATGCCCAAGGCCCCTCTCTCCCGAGGGCCCAGCCTCCTCACCCCACACCTGCTACACACCTCTAGGAATCCAGAAGAAGGAAGAAACTAAGCAAAGGGGAGGAGGCTCAGGCTATGGCCTGAAAGGGGTCTTTCTTGCCAGAACGGGGGTGGTGGTGGCTGGCTGGTGCCTAGTCAGGCTGGCAAAAATGCCAGTGGGCTCTGCCTTCCCTGTCCAGATGGAAGCCAGAAGCCACCGTTTCTCAGCAGAGAAGTGAGGGGCAATTTCTCCCCACCTTGCCAGGTCTCAGAGCTGATCTGGTATGCAGGAGCCACCTAAGGCCTTCCCTTGCCTCCCCTCTCCACTGGTTTGGTGTGTGAGGAGAGCTACTCGGAAGTAATAGGCTATGGGCTTGTTTTTACCCCCAAGGCCCAAGATTTCCCCCAAGCGACCTGAATTCCCTCTGGCAGGAGGCAGGGCAAAAATGGCTTTGGTCAGCAAAGGGCCTCTTTCCTTGCATGCCATGAAATGGGCAGGCACTGCACCCATCCTGCAGCCAAAAGAACCACGGCACCCAGAGCAAAGCCCCGCAGCATGACTCCATGCTGCCATGCTCACTGCCATGAATCTAGGAGGGGCAGCTTCCCCTGAGGGGTTTGGGAAGCCAGGCATGGACCAAGAAGGACAGAAGCCCTGGAGGCAAAGGAGGGGCTTCCAGAGGCTCAAGAACGTGTCCCGTCCTAGTCTGAGGGGAATAAACCCACTCTAAAAGATATGGAATAACTTGTCAACTCTCTCGGGGAGCTTTCAGCATTAGCATGGTCAGCCCAGAAGGACTATCATCCCCTAGAAAGCCCAGGAACTGTTCAAATCGTCCTCACAGGATGAGAGCTGTCAGTCTGCCTCCTCAGCCCCTTTGAGTTTGTGGAGAAGTGGAAGTTGTTGTTTTTAAGATACAAGAAAATAAACTCTCTTTTTATTCTCCTTCTATAGGGACATGTGACCATGATGGGTTACTGAAGGTCAGTGATCCAGTTCTAGTGAAGCTCAACTGGAAAGGTTCAGATTTCAAAGCTGGATCCTGGGGAAAAGATTTTGCCCTTGGTACCAAATTACCAGACCATTATTGGGTGTTCCCACTGAACAAAGATGAACGTACATTGGAGAGTTATCGTCTGTACTCATCATATAAGAAATTGTTACTTTATTCTCCTGTTCGGGAGTATAGTCTTAACATTAATAACCAGCCAACATGTAAAGACTGTGGGCAAGGGGCTGGGGTGGTGTTCTTCAATGGTTCCTTTTATTACAACTGTTTTGATAGCAGGGCTTTGTGCAAAGCTGATCCATTCAGCATGCGGATTTCACGTGTGAATATAGAAGACCAGGATCCTGCTTCTTTCAATAACTGGTTCTCCTATAAGGGAGTCAAATATCAGGACATAGACTTGGCTGGAGATGAAAAGGGCCTGTGGATGGTTCATGGCTCCACCCTGACCAACGGGAAATTGGTGATTAAGAAACTAAACCCTCAAACCTTGAAGGCAGGAACACCTTGGATAACTTCACAGAGTAAAGATGCGCTCACTAATACCTTTATGATCTGTGGTGTGCTGTATGCCACCAAGAGAAAGAACTCAACTCATGAGGAGATATATTACATGTATGACACCAACACAGCTCGGGAACGCAACATCAAAATCTTTATAGAGAAACCTCTTCCTACAGTGCAGAGTTTGAATTATAATCCCAATGACCAGAAGCTCTACATGTACAATGATGGCTATCTGGTTTCTTACAATCTCACATTCATGAGCCGCATAGCAAAGAGGGTAGGAGATGTTGCTGCTACTGAACCACACCAGGCTGCTGATGTTGAAGGACAGCAAAGGGAATCACAGACTACTACAAGTTCAGATATTAGCCAGCAGCAAGACCTAGAAAAAACTGCTGTTTCTGTTACTGTTGTGAAACGAGAAACCATGAGGGAAGGCAGCCATATTGTTGCTAGTCAGTAAGACTAAGGCGTTTCATAAAGGAAGATAGAACAGTGTGCAGTAATGAAGACATACCGTAATTGTTAATGAAATTTAAAATATTTTGGCTAAAATGGAACATCTTCTGTAAGCAAAACTGGGAGGAACAAATCTATCTCCTCCTTGCAGTCTCCCATACATCTCAAAACTGGCTCCAGAAGGTTGAGAAGACCTCCAGAACTGGTTTTTGGGCAATGTAATGTGCTGTAGGATGGGAGGGGAGGGATATCCCATCACACTGATGATTGTGGTAAAAACAACAGTGGATACAAGCCTTTGTAAATAATATTTTTGTAAGTAAATAACCCCCCAAAAGGGTTGGCTCCCTCTAACACCACCATAGTTAACTGTAACATTAAATGCAGTACATTGCACATCCATATTTATAAACATCTATCTATAGCACTCTTGGGTTCACTATGAGTATGCTTCAAAGACCAAGTCCAGTACAGCAACAACAGTTAAGAATCTCTGCAATAAAATGATTTTCAGAGTCACTTCTGGTCTATTCTCTTGCACAAGCCATCCACAAAATGATTGCAAAATAAAAATTTGAGGGTTTGGAGACTTCTTATTCTTGTTTGGAAATTGTTCACACTGACAAATTTATTTCATTTTCACAAGGTGCTTAGACTAAAGCCTTCTTTTATTCTATAACTTAATAAAGTACAGTCAGCCCTCCATATCCACGGATTCTGCATCCACAGATTCAACCATAAATAGCTTGGAAACATTCAAAAGAGGGAAAAAATCCAAAAAGCAAACTTTGATTTTGCCATTTTGTATAAGGGACACCATATTACTATACCATCTTATATAATGGGACTTGCTCATCCACGGATTTTAGTATCCACAGGAGGCCCTGGAACCAAACCCCAGTGGATATCAAGCTCCCACTGTATAATATGGCATGTTGGAAGCAGAAACTTTCTGTACAAAGTAAGAGCTACTATCATGACTGAGGATTTCAAAACCATTCTATCAGTTCAATAGCCCTAGCCCTAACTGTTCCTATATTTCTCCACATTTTATTTTCAAGTGTGTTTCCATATCCATTTAAAAAGAGAGAGAGAGAGAGGTTGCAAGCTCATATTCATGGTTCCTTTGATGAGGATGTAGGACATAAACTAGTCCTGCTGACAAGAAACCCAAATCTTCTTCTGTATAGACACACAGAGGAGTGTTCAGCAGTACAGAGCACCTTTACCAACCCTTGATGTTTTTTTCCCACTCTTCCTCCTCCTTAAGCTGCCAAGTGTGGGTGTGCAAGGAATGTGCCCTCCAAAGCAAGTTCACAATAGCAATGGGAGAAGAGTTCCTCCTTAGCAGGGATCCTGCTTACACACTAGCCTCTCATGTGGGGGCGGGGTGCAATCTTCCAGAACAAAGCAGATTAGAACGGGACACACTGTGGAGCTGGCTGCATTTGGGGATATGCTCTAGGCAGATCAGGCCCTGAAATGATGACCAGTGAAACTCCTTCAATGGAAAAATGGGAAGGAAGGCTCCTTGTTTCCATGGCTGCCTTTGTGTCTTGAGAGCTTCTGCAATAAAAACCAGGATAGGCACACAGACCCTTCCCAGTATCAAGAATGCCTTTACAACATGTCTCTACAGAAGTCAGGGACTCTTTTTTTATGACTCTGGCATTTTGGAGGTTTTAGCGGTGTGAAGCAAGCAGTTTGATGTGCTTTTCAGCTCAGTTCTAAAACCACAAGATATGCTGGTCCTGGGCAGGACCAAATTCAATCCACACCTCATAGGTGTCAGACTGTAGTAACAGTTATCAAGCAGAGCATTTGAGGCAAAACCATCAACTCAGAGCATTACTCAGGATCCTTTCCAGACTTACAGTTCAGACTGTCCACTCTAAAGTAGGAAGATGGCTTCTCTTGAATACTCCCAGCCCTGTCAGAAAGCAGTTGCACAGATGTGGTCCTCAAACAATCAAGTAGATAGAATAAATTAAAGAGTGTGTTGCAGCTTTTTTATGGTCCAATCCCATATCTGTAGATGAGCCATAGCCACTATCCAGAGAGGGCGGAGCTCTTATTTTCTTTCCCCAGCTCAAGTTTGAGGTCCAAAAGCCAGGTTTTGATAGGCCAGGGCCAGCAAATGATTTTACACTATGTACAAGAAAGGGAGAAATGTTTCCTCCCCTCTGTTTTGGAAGATACATATCAGGATACATATCCGATGCATATCATATTCAGCATATCCCTTGCTGAAATTTCCCATTTTTTCTTAATATGGAGGACTGGGTGGGAATGATTTCTCACAGAAATGGAGCAGGCATTTCTAAAGGTTAGAAACAGGAACACCAGGTTTTCTTACAGCTCTTGGCCACAAACACACGTTTATTTGTTTATTTATTTATACCCCACTCTTCAGCCACAAGGCTATCAGAGTGGCTTACAAATTGTTTTAAGCAATAGCAATTTACACATCTACACTGCATTAAGCAGTTTCCAATGTGTCTTAGCTAATTGCCCCCACAAGCTGGGTACTCATTTTACCGACCTACAAAAGGATGGAAAGCTGAGTGAAGCTTAGAGCCCTCTGGAATTGAACTTGCAAAGTTGGCCTTTCCTTTCCTTTTCATTAGGACAGATGCAGAAAAGCACCATCATCCCATGAATAGATATACCCTCCCACAGGAAGGGAAGAGATGGAGGGGCAGGCAGCAAAGGAGGGTTAAGAGGAGATCCTTCACTGCCCCAACAGTACCCCATTAACAACCCCATGAGAGGAACTGAAAGGATGCTGGATGAGACAAGGATGCATAGCACCACACTCTACCCAGTGCTACCGAGGATGGTTGCCAGAACATCCCCTGATCCAAATCTCTTAGTGGATTTTGTAGAATGCCAAGGGGTACTTTGCAGGAGAGGAACAGTGAGTTTTCCCCGTTTGATCCATTTTCTGAATTCCTTCTTGTGCCTGCTTCCCCTCATTCCATAGATAACAATGGGATGGAGAAAACTGACTAGATTGGATCCCAGACAGCTTCTTGTTGAGCCAGTTTCACTCCCAGAAAAAAAGTTTCTAATGGTGATTATTCTTGTAGGACAAGACTGTTTTTGCATTGTTTTCATCATGGGATGCACGAGCATTCTTGGAGATGTGGGTTAGCCCTTATTCTTTTTCATCCCAAAGAAGCCTCTGTGACCTCTCCCCCCCCCCCGAAAATCCTGCAGAGATTGCCCAAAGGACTGCAATAACATGACTGTGGGAGTGTGTATGTCATCAAGTGCCTATTCTTTTGGTGCCTGTTATGATGCCCATCCTAAGAGGTACAAAGAAGTCATGGGAGATCATATAAGTGCCTCTTCTTTTCTCTGCAGGGCTTGTTTGTAAATCCACAGGAGAAAGGGCCATGGTGATATAAAGGCCCAGGACAAGGTACACAAAGAAGCAATGAAAGACACGTGCAGGACTTGGGACCATGAGAAAAAGGAAGATCCACAAAAGCCAGTAAACCTGGGAATGGTAGGTTTCCATCCAGTTCTGTGTATTTGGGGTAGACTGACCAACTCTCCAGTATTTCCCAGCATCTCCCTTATTCAAGCTAATGTTTTTGTATCCTACCAGCTCCCTTATTGACATTCAGATGTCAAGGGCAAGCAAGACAGTGCACAGAGGTAACCCATGAAAGCTCTGCGTGTGTGCATGTATATATCATCAAAAAGCAAGCCAGGAAGCTCCTGCTGGCTTGAGGTGTGTATTTGCATTTATGTCGGTGTGTGTGTGTGTGTGTGTGTGCATGTGCATGTATGTACATGTGTTTGTGTGAGGAAGGGGGAGAGATGTATGTGTGTGTTGTTGCATCTGTGTGCATGTGAGAAAGGGAAATGTATGTTTGCATGTCCCTGTAAGAGGGTGGAATGGGGTATGTGTGTGCTTTTGCACCTCTGTATATAAAATAAGGTTTTTTATTTGTTTGGGGGTGAGTGTGTGTCTTTGTGTGTCTGTTTTGATAAGATATCTGTAATGGCTTTCAGTTTTCTTTCAAGTAGTGGTGTTTGGGATCTTTAAAAAAAATATTATTATTATTATTATTATTATTATTATTATTATTTTCTTACCCACCTCTCTCCATAGATTGAAGTGGGGAATAACACATCCACACAAAACAATTAATATCAATTAAAATGCATCTTGGTTAAAAATACATAAATACATCAAAATACACAATATCTATTTAAAAGTACAAATAAAACCAGTGCATATTAAAACAGTTTAAAATTCACAGTTTAAAAGTAATCTGGATAGGCCTGCCAGAAGAGATTTGTCTTTAATACTCTTTTAAATACAGATAGTATATACAATGGTCAAATTTCTTCTGGCAGGCTATTCCAGAGTCTAGGGGCAGCTAAAGAAAAAGTCTTCTGGGTGATTGTTGCCAGCCTAGTCCTGGCTGACTGGAGTAAATGTCCCCCCAGAGGACCTGATTATATGGGGCAGATTAAATGGGAGAAGGCAATCCCATAGGTAATCTGGAACCCAAACCGTGTAGGGTTTTAAAGGTAACAACCAATACTTTGTACCTTAGCTAGAAACTAAGTGGCAGCCAGTGGAGTGATTTCAATATTGGTGTAATGTGATGACTCCTAGGTGCATTCAATCTGGCTGCAATGTTTTGAACTAACTGAAGTTTCTAAACTTGGTACAGAGGTAGCCCAATGTACAGTGCATTGCAGAAGTCCAGCCTTGAGGTTACCAGTGCATGCACTACCATCTTTAGGTCCTCCACCTCTAGGAAGGGGCACAGCTGGTGTATCAGCTGAAGCTGATAATAGGCACTCCTGGCCATTGCATCTATCTGAGCTGTCATCTGGAGCGACGGATCCAGAGGCACCCCCAAGCTGTAAACACAATCATTCAGGGGGAATGTAGCCCCATCCAGAACTGGTTGACTCACTTCTAAATCCAGGTTAGGACCTTTTTTAGAAAAGCTTTTGTTCCTGTTCTTGTTGTTGCTGTTTAGGTTCCCTAGATAGTGCATACATAGGACTTTTTCAGATGGGGGGAAAATCTCCGAGGAGGCTGGGAGAAGAATGGGGCTGTTGAGCTTACAGAGCCCCATTTCAGACAGCCCCATCCTCCTCCGTCCTCCTCCCAACCTCCTCCCAACCTTCCCCTGTGCAGCGGGTGCCACTTTTTATTCACGGAGGTTTTCCGTCAATAAAAAGTGGTGTCAGCAGCATGGGGGAAGGTAGGGAGGAGGTCGGGAGTAGGACGGAGGAGGATGGGGCTATCTGAAATGGGGCTGTGTAAGTGCGACAGTCCCGTTTTCTTCTCCCGACCTCCTCAGGGTTTTTTTCTCCCATCTGAAAAAGTCCATAACAAACAAACAAGCAAGCAAACAAACAAACAAACATACAAAGCCAATTAACATATTGAACAATATGGCCTGGCCATTAAAGATGTAATTCTATACCAATGAACATTTGCTAGAGTGACACCACGCCACTAAAAATGCACAAAATTTGCCACAAGTAAATATCCCTTAAACTCATGGTTGAAAGTTGGTAACCCTAATCTTGGGGCCTTGGGTTTTACTCTCTGGAGGAACAGAAAGGAAGCTTCTCTATCTTTAATGTGACAACCATTCAGAATTTTGAAGATGGTTGTCCTATATCTTCCCTTCTTCAGGTTAAATACACCCAGCTCCATCAGTCATCCCTCATACTGCTTCATTTTTGGAATCTTCATCATCTTTTTTGTTTCCCTCCCAATACATTCCAACTTGTTGGATATCCCTTTTGAATTCTGCTGCCCAGAACGAGACATAGTACTCAAGGTGAGGTCTGACCAAAGCAGAGTGAAGTAGTACTATCAGTTCCCTCAGTCTGGACACCATACTTCTGTTGATGAAACCAGGAACTGCATTGGGTTTTTTGGCTGGCTCAGAGTCACACTGTTGCCTCATATTTGGATTATAGTCTATTAAGACCCATAGATTCTTTCCACATGGATGTTGTTGAGACAGATGTCACCCATCCTATACTTGTGCATCTGATTTTTTCTGCCTAAATGTAAACTTTTATGCCTATGGGAATCGATTTTGTTAGTTTTGCCCCAGTTTGCCTGTCTGTTGAGCTTATCTAGATATGTAATTCCTTTTCCAGAGGTACGAGGTGCTGTTCCCAATTTGATACATGTGTTCTGTTCCTTCATCCAAGTCACTTATGAAGACATTGAATAACATTTGGACCACACACACACACAAAAAAAAGGGGGGGGGAGAGATTCCTGTGGACCTCCACTTGTCAATTCTCTTCAGCAGGCCAACAATTCATTGGTGAGCACTATGTGGATTCTAATGTGATTCTAAAAATTCTAATTTTTAAAAGATATAATTTATCTTTTTGGTCAATAGTTTTGATCATGTTACCCCACTTTTGATATCTCTTCATTGGTTACCTATTCCTTCTAGGATTCAGTTTAAGCTTCTTATTTTAACTGTCAAAGTCCTACACAACCTAGCTCCCCCCCTATCTTTCAGCTCTCCTTTCTTTTTACCAGCCTGCTTGTGAGCTGTATTCCAGGAACTCTTCTCACCCTCCCTGAACATTTGTGGACTACTCCTTCCCTCAATGTTTTTAAATCTCAACTGAAAACTTTTCTGTTTTCCAAAGTTTTTGGAATTTGATACTGTTTTGTAATCTTGTATATTTTGATCACATGTATTGGTCAGTTTGTTTTATTCTTATAGTTTCTTGCTGTTTCATTTTATATTGTTGTTGGGTGTTTTTTAAAAAATAGTTACCTGGATAATTTGTTTTGCAATTGTATTTTATAGTTTTATGTTTATTATTCCTTCCTTCCCTCTGCATGTGCTTATGTCTATGCTTATTTTAGATTGTATGCCTTTGGCAGGACCCAATGTTGTGTATAGTTTTTGTTGTTGCTGCTGCTACTTGTTTTAATGTAAAACACCATGTACATCGATGACACTATATAAATGAATGAAAATAATAATAATAATAATAATAATTCAGATGGTCAACCAGGTGTTAATCCAGTTAACAGTAGCATTGTCAAGGTCAGTCCTTCTTAACCTTTTCACATTGGGGGAACCCTTGAAAGAACTCTCTGGTGTTAGGTAACCCCTGTATAAAAATTATGGCTGGTATGCCATATTGCAGTTATGGATTCGTAACCTAAAGTTATGAATGTGTAACTGGTCTGTATTCAGTAAGACTATGTAGCCATTCTAGAAACCTACATAAATGCCACCCTGGTCCACCTTAAGAGCCAGCTTCCAGATGAGCAAAGGAGTTCTATTCAGCTTCTAATCAGGGCACAAGGAAGACAACAATTTACCCCCCTCCCACCAGTGACCCAGCCTGCAACAATCAGAAGCAGGGCTCCAAGTCCTTGTCACAGCCTTGCTCACTGGCAAGAGGAGAGTGGAAACATTATCCTCATTGCACCACAAGTAGAAGCTGAATGGACCTCCTTTGCCCAGTCTAGTGGTTGGTTCTTAAGGTGGGCTGAGAGGGTCATGCCAGGAGATGTTACTTAGTTACCCAGATGTAGCTGAACAAGGATGCCAGTAAAACATCTATAGCTCAAAAAAAAAAGTTTATTTTTTTCCAGTCATGATCTCTTGCAGAACCCTTGGTGACTTCTCATGGAAGCCTAGAGTTCCTGGGAACCATGGTTGAGAAAACCTAGTCTAGGCCATGTTTTACAAGTTTGTCTGCAGGAATATCATGGGAAACCTTGTCAAAAGCTTTACTGAAATTGAGGTATACTACATCCAAAATATTCATTTACCAAACTTCTAATTCTGTTTTTAAAAAGCAATGAGATAAAGATTTTGTTTGGCATGATTTGTTTTTGAGAAACCTATCTGGCTGTTAGTAATTACATCATTATTTCAAAAGTGCTCACAGAAAAAAATGCTTTCCTATGTTAATAGTTCAAGTTCATCTTGTTTATTTTTTATGTTTAGTGCATCAACACAGAGACATCTGCAAGATGGGTTACTCCTATCAGTTGCTTCCTTACTGTTTTTTCCTGGCCATTGGTGGTTTCTCATACTAGTGCCCATGTTTCCCATGCATCACTGATGCTTGGTGTCCCCCTGTCCTCTGAAATACTGTCCACCCCCTTGTGATCCTCATAGTATACTTGTTCTACAAAATATCATTGAAGTGCAACACATTGCTTGCTGGAAGTCACACTTAATAGAGACACAAAATATGATCCAAGAAGCCCAGATGTTTCCCAATTTTCCCATTTGCATAGCTACACTTCCAATATTCTCTCTCTTCCTGGCCCATTACTGTCAACATGGGGTGGGGATGAAATAAATGACCATGCTCCAATGTCCTACATCCTCCTACCCAGACCATCATAACAACTTAACAATGTCTTTAAGGCTGTTTCTGGCATTTTCTTTTGTTCCCAACTGGATCGGCTGGAAGGAATTATGGTGATAAGTCTCTCTGGCTGTGTCCACCCTACATGAATAACCCAGTTTGAAACTGGATTATTTGCCATGGCTCCTGGGATTTGTAATTTGGTGAGGCACCAGCACTCTTTGGCAAAGAAGGCTAAAGACATTATAAAACTATAAATCCCAGGGAGCCATTTAGATGACAATAAGTATCATGGGGAGAACCGGGATTTCTCGATCCTGGGTTTGTCCCTAGCTGTTTACACGATTTATCACACTTACCTGAATATCCTGGGATAGTTGTTTACACGAGAGTCTGTCGTGAGATGTGATGGCCTTTCAGTGATAATTATACCCATTTTTTGTTAGTATATTTGTTTACATGCCTTTAAAATCTCGTTTTTATTTTTTTGTTTTTGCCTGTCAATCAAGGATGCAATTACTCATTTCTTCACAAAGCTGCTGACGTGTTTCCGGTGCTCTTTCCTGCCACGTACTCATTCATTGGCTCTTTCTGGGGCAGAACAGATTAACATCATTGTCAGTGAGTACTTACAAAGCTGTAGTAGTGCACGACCCACCATTATTTTCATAATGGAGTCGAACATTGCAACTCGTTTGGGTATCTCTGAACTGCTGAGGACAGGTGGTTGTACAGGTGGAGATGTCTTCAGCACTGATGCAGGATGATCCGTCTCCTTCTTTTGCTACATAATTTAGAACTTATGTCATCCAGCGAACTTGGCAGTGATCTAATGTACTTTGAAACCATCAATACTCCTCTGTTATTTCAGTGTGTTCGCCTATACCCCCGTTTATGGAGGTGGTGGGTGTATCTGACAAGTAAGGACTGGTGGGAGAAATTCATCATGTCTCTCTGGTCCAGCAAACACTGGATCATGTACTTCAGAATGCCATGATTCCTTTTCATGAAACCTGTGAATATTCTCTGTCCAGAGATAGCCAAAGTGGACACAAATATGAGGAAGGCTATTCCTGTGGAGAAGCGCCTAGCTATAGCTATTTGGCTTCTCACCCACCAATGCTCCTATGCGTCCGCTTGCCATCTGTTCAGTGTTGGGTGAAAATGCAAGATTTTCGTAGAGGTTGTGCTTGCAATGGAGAAGCTACTTCTGAAGCGAACTGTGTTCTTAGGAGATCATAGGAAACTAATGCTATTTTTTTTAAAAAAAATAATTTTAAGTATGTGAAAATGCGAGTACTCGCATCATTTGAGTTTTGGAAGCTGACTTTTGAAATTTATTTGTGTAACACAATACAGCTAATAAGAATTATGCTTGAGATGGCAACTTCAAATGGGCAATATATGGCTAGAATCTTTATTTATAGATGTGAAAAATCAAATAGCCAGCTAACATCTGGTCCAAAGTTAATATTTCCTTGTTTCTGTATTTTCTCTTGTGCAGGTAATGGATGGATTTGTGGTTCTTGGGTACCCGCAAGTGATAGCATGCCTGGACGGATGTCATGTCAATATTATTCCACCAGTGCACCAAGGAAATGAATATATTAACAGGAAAAATAGCTACAGTGTACTACTACAAGGGACATGTGATCACTGGGAGTGGTGGTTATTGACGCAGAGATCGGCTGGAGTGGCAAGAATCACAACACTAGGATACTTAGGAACTCTGCTTTTTTTGAAACAATGGAGATAGGAATATTCATTCCAGGGAACCCCACAATAACTATAATGGGCCAACAAATTGTTCCTCTTACCCTTGTTGATGGAGCGTACCCTATAAGGAAATGGCTCCTCACACCATATAGGGGACCACTAATAATAAACAGAGACTATATAACAGATATCACAACAAGGTCCTTTCTACCATGGAGAGGTGTTTTGGGCATCTCAAGGGATGCTGGAGATCATTGCGATAGAGTATTGAAGTAGCAGAGGAAAATGTTTGTTCAGTTATATGTGCATGTGTAATTCTCCATAATATATGTGAAACCAAAGCGCAAATTCTTGATGATCCAAACAGACGGGTTCAGAGGTTTGTGCTTGACACTCTAGGAGCACCTTTGGTTAATGATGATGCAAGTAAAAAAGCGGAGGGAGAGGCTGTTCGTGACACTTTAAAGGAATACTTTTGGCAGCTCTATCACAGGAACGGGATCTGAAAATAATTGTGAATGTAATGCTGTGATGGCATATGTTCCGGTTGCAACTATCAGATAAATTTCTTTTCAATAAAGTTAATTGAAAGCATTAATGCTTGCTGTTGTTAATTACCCCCATAAACTTTTTAAAGGAATACATTGGATTCATGAAACAATATCCAGGCCATCAATTCTTTCCCCTGGTACAGTATAAGGAACAGCTTTACAGTGCACCATTCTCTATGAAAGCATAAAATTATACTTTTAATAATGACCCACCAGCGATACATTTTTTCAATGCTGGCAGTTTTGGAGAACTGGCGCCTTTAGCAGGGACTGATCTTTCTTAAAAAGGTTCCAGGGTCAGCCAAACTCATACATACAGTATCCTCTGCTAATTAGCCAATTGTATGTCACTGATAGCATTCAAACCTCAAAATGTAAACTTCTAATAATTCAACAGGCTTATTTCAAAATATAACGGTCTTTCCGAAAAGTTATAAACTCGAGTTTCTGCATCCCGCCCAATGGCATTACGATGGCTGAGGGGGGTAGAGGACATGGCTGGGCGGTTCAGCGCATCACCTACTGAGGCACCAGAAAGACCAACCTGCTGTTGGAATCCCTGTCCCAGCAGGCTGGTGTGCCGGACCGCCTGATGTGTTCCTCTAACCAGAGGAACCGCAACTTCTTTATAGAAGCAGCGTGGTTCCTCTGGGAGCAGGGCTTCCCAAGAACGGATCTCCAGTGCTGCTCTAAATTTAAAAACTTGAAAAGCAGGTTTTTTTCGACACTGGAGGTCAATAACAGGAGCCCCCCCCCCCAAGACGGTCGCCATTCTATGCCATCCTGCACAACCTATGGGTCTGTGCAGGGCAGCCAAGTTGGCGAGACCAGCCTCCAAGAGGTAAGTGAATTTCCTTTTTCCCCCAATGGAATTAGATGGGGGTTATATTCGAAATATTTAGTTTCCTTTTTTAAAAAATGTTTTCCAGTGGTCCGGATCCAGAGGCAGGCTGCAGGTCAGCCTGTTTCAGAAACTACATCTGATGAGGAAGGGGGGAATGAGCCCGGCCCATCCCCAGCCACCCCACCAGCAGGTAAGATTTTTAAATTTTCCCACTCCAAATATAACATAAACAGCAGCATCCTTTTTTTCTAAACTTAAAAGATTTTTTTCTTTTCTTTTCTTAGAGGCAGATAATGCTTGTGAGGCGGCTGCTCAGCAAGCCGGGCTCAATATAATAGTCCATATAGAGGAGCTGGGTAAGTATTTAAGTTATTGCTTGGGAGGGGTCTCTCCGGCTTTTCTTCGCAAATGAAGATTCAGGAAGGACTCATCCCGTGCTTTCTGCAAGCGCGCTGATGACTGAAAAGGCCAATCCGAGATAAATATGTCTGGTTGCAGAAAGCACAGCAGAAGGTCTCCTTGGGTGATGTTTCCGGGCTGTGATTCTTTCTGCACTGCCATTTCTCTTCAAGACTTGTTCAATGTAAGCTCTTGAATGTACGTCTCCATGCCTCCTGATGTGAGGCCATGGCGGACCATTGTTGGTGATCAATTTGGCTGAGCCTGAGATGTTGTTTCAGGCAGTCCTTGTGTCACTTTTTTGGAGCGCCCCTCTTACGCTGACCGGTGGCAAGTTCACCGTAGAGTACTATTTTGGGGAGGCGATGGTCCTCCAGTTATGATATATTTTAGGATATTATTTTTTTTCCCTTTTCAACTCAATCTATACAGGAAGCAATTGCAAGCCTGGATGGGAGGGTGGGCAATATTGAATAGCACTTGGGTTTATAAAAATTTTTTCTGTATATGTACTGTATTTATATATTTTATTTTGTTTAATTTATCCAATGTAAACTATATATTATATCCAAAATTATTTTATGTATGGAAAAAATGTTATGTATTTTTCAATGTATATGTTGCTGTTTATACTTGCTGTTGTGCCATATATTTATTTAACTTCAGTTGTGTTTTCGGGGTGGAAAATGTAAATACCGTATATTCCGGCGTATAAGATGACTTTTGAGCACTCAAAAGTGCCCTCCAAAATCGACAGTCGTCTTATACACCGGATATACTTTGCTTCACCTGCCTGCCTATCTCCTGCCTCTTCGTAAACAGAGCGAAGAGGCAGGAGATGGGGCCGGGGGTGAAGCAAAGTGCTTTTCCAGTTCATTCGCCCCCCCTCCTCTGCCTTCTCCCCCTTTGGGGAGCAACGGAGACAGAGGAACCGTGGCTTTGGGGAAGAGGGTGGATGGGCGGAGCGTGACTGGGGGGAGGCGGGGAGGGCCTTCGCAGCCACCCCCCCTCTCCAAAGCTGCGATTCCAAGGGAACCGCAGCTTTGGGGAAGGGGGGCGGATGGGCGGAGGGTGGCTGGGGGGAGGCGGGGAGGGGGCTTCGCAGCCACCCACCCTCTCCAAAGCCACAATTCCAAGGGAACCACGGCTTTGGGGAAGGGGGGTGGATGGGTGGAGGGTGGCTTCACAGCCACCCCCCTCTCCAAAGCCGCGATTCCAATGGAGGATCAGCTGGCAAGGCTCCCCCAGCCAGCCAAATTGGGGGGGTGGTCTTATCTGGCGAATATATGCCTAAGCCTAGATTTTTGGCTGGAAATTGCGGGTGGTGGTCTT
The DNA here is from genome assembly GCA_030847615.1 of Gambelia wislizenii. Classification (NCBI taxonomy): domain Eukaryota; kingdom Metazoa; phylum Chordata; class Lepidosauria; order Squamata; family Crotaphytidae; genus Gambelia; species Gambelia wislizenii. Next base: position 333,266,400 of record JAUMIR010000001.1, on the reverse strand, counting down.
ATACGCCCAGCCGTCTTATACGCCGGAATATATGGTAATTGTATATATTTGTAAATTAAAAATAAACATTACATTTTGTATATTTTCTGGTAGTTATGTCTTTACTTGACTAGAATAGTAATTGTTCCATTAAATGTATGGTAAAAAGGACATGGAGTAACATGTATTAAAGAGAGTAAAAAACAGTAGGGAATGCATTTACACAATGATAGGTTTTTTCAAAGAACAGCCAAATAGGTAATCAGAATTTGAATAACATATTACTGTACTGTCTATTCCCTTTTCGTATTGCTAGTATTCAAGCAATTCTAATGATAACTTTATTTTTACTTCCTAGCAATAGTAAACCATGTAGAAAGAATAAGAAAACCAATGTCATGGCCAATACTACCATTTGGAAAGTTTCTAAATAACTGTAAGTTTTTATAAAGTGAGAGGAACAGGTTTTTTAATTTTTCTAACTGGCCTACTCAATCCCAGCCTTCCAGCAGATGTGGCTGATTTTCTTGTGGCAGTGAATTCTCCTTATCTGATTTCCCACTAAGATTATTATTTTTAACTCTCCTAACAACAATCCTTCAGGGGTTGTTATCAGGTGATTTAATGTGGGCTATGAGTTCACCAAGTATTTCATTTTGTTTTTCTATTGCAGCCAACATTTTCCCACTGTCTTGTATTTCATGCTGATAGAATTTTTCAAGATATTCCTGGAAAGATTTAGACCTCTGATCCACTCTGTCTGAGTTATTATTCATATTTTTAATGAATTATCCCATAATTTATCTGGAGTTGGAAATCATTTCAGCTGTCTCAATAGATCTCCTTTTTCTGCGGTTCAACTGGAGTCTTTCAGCAGGCAAAAGTGTAGCAACAGGGTTGCTGAGTGATGCAACTAGGAAAGGAATTAAAAAAAAAACCATTATTTTTTGGCAGTCTTAAGCAATGCACTGCTCACCAAACCTCTATTACCAAGTTGACTAATTCTGTACCATTTTGGATAGGTAGAGTGTTCCACAATGCCAGGAACTTCTACTTCAGTGATGTCGTTTATCTGGGTAACACTGAAGCTGGTGTCGTTAGGCTCAGTTAGCGTAAGAGTTACAGTATTGTCATCTGAGACCTGTGTTAAATTTCCTGCTGTGAAATAAAACAAATAGTAATATTTAAAAAATTAGTCACATAAGCATTTCAAAGGTCTATGTTTATTTCTCATGTCTTCCAAACATCTTCACTGATTACTTAAATGTAGATGGATCTACTTATTGCTAAACCTTACTCCCGCCATCCCCATTGTGCGAGCCAGCACATAGCATACTGTGCCCGCCCGCCCACCCATTGAATAGCATTCACACATAGATGTAACTGCCTGAATTAGCATGTCAAAGCATTATGGAGCCATGGCTTGTAAATAAGCTGAAGATTAACAGCAGTAAACGCCCAATAAGTGGGAAACTGCAAGGAAAACTTAATATTATGCTAGGTTTAAGATCGTTTAATTTAAAGTTGAAAATACGAGTTTCCACATCACTATTAAAAGTTATAAACAAGACTACTGAAATGGCTGCTTTGTAAGAAGATTCTAGGTAAAGGTTTTAATACTATCCAAACGAAAATGGAATTGTACATGCTGGTATTCCCTTACTTTTAGAGAGATATCCGGGAAATTATTTATCCGAGTTTTCACAAATTGGAACCTGTATTTAAAAAAAAAAAATTAATTACCCGTAGGGGTTGAAAACAGTTCCTCTGAATACCCTTCCACATTCTCATGGGAAGGCGGGGACATCACTGGTTCCTCTTTGGGGGTTGGATTGTGATGGGGGGGTCACTGATCCATGGGGTATCCAAACTATGTTGATGGTTTTAGCCAGGTACTTAGGGTGGGTGATAGTTGGCATCGCCGGCAAGAATTTTGTGCAGCTCTTTAAAGAAGTGCATCCTGGCTGCATTGTTCCCACTTTTAGCATTGTGATCGATTACCTGGCAATAATTCTTCCTCATAAGTTTAGTTTTTCTCCTACACTCTTCCGTGGTGCAATCATGCCCCTTCTTTTTCATCTCGGCTGAGATTTTTTCAAAAAGTTCAATATTCCTATGGCATTCCTTCAACTGTTCCTGGACCTTCTGCTCACCCCATATTCCTAGCAATTCTATGGTCTCCGTGTAGGACCAAGAGATCCTGCGGCCACCTTTCCTTGTCCGGGTACCGCTTTCGGCATCCATATCTATGACCTCTCAGGTGATGGGCAAGAGAACAATGGAGGATTACCTCATGAACTTAAAACTCATTTAGAAAGGGACACTGACCCCTCCCTCTCTGGGCAATGCACCCGCCCCTGCCCACCTCAATTTCTGGGCATCTCCTACTCCCGAGATATTTTGTCCTGACCTGTTCACATATCTGATTTTCTGCATCCTCCCGTGACTTTTTTAAAAACACGGGACAAACCGCGGGATGGGAAGTCCCTCAGGTTGAGGGATAAAAGGTGCCCCCCCTTCCAAAAAGCTTGAGATCGTCATGCAGGATGTGTGAACTACCAAGGATCAACACAAATTCATCCCACTACATTTTCATCGTGTAAGCGGCACCCAGGATTCCATAGGAAAGAGCTATAGCAAATAATCCAGTTTCAGACTGGATTATTTGTGTAGTGTGGATTAGACCTCTGTCACATCTTTAACCTTTGAACCAGGAAGATAACACACCTTTCAAGACACCTTGTTACATCTGCACAATGCTGCTTCTGTTCCCCTCAGTAGGGAATCAACTAGCCCCTGCCCATATTGCTCCACCTCTGGGAAGTGCCAAGAATCTTCCCTCTGCAGAACCCTTATGTCTCAACTCTCTGAGGCCCTGGCCTGTTTCTGAGGCCCAGAAACACTATCCAAGTAAGGAGCCTGGAAAGAATAGTGTAGCTTCAGAGATAGCACCATTCCTGATAGACCCATCTCTGTGTGTCACATTATTCTAGGTGTTTGGCTTTTGTACTTGATAATGTTCTCTTCTCACTAGAAACACACACACCTCTGTTACTCTTCCAGGGGTGCTGGGTTCACTGCGTGAAAAATCTCCTCATGTTTCCTAATGAGACTATGACCAAGATTCTTCACTGTCCAGTGTGGTGTAATAATTTTGCAGGCAGAACTCCACTATAGGTCCATCACTCACCACCCTTCTGACTCATGGTTTTGCTATGATAGCTCCCCGAATGTCCATTCCATAACTGTTGGGGAGTGGGGGGATGGGGGGGGAGAAACATCTGGCCGTACCCCATAGCCAGACACAGACTGATGGCATCTTCCACCAAGATTCATGAGGTCTCCAATTCCTCATATTCTCCACCAACCACAGAATGGCCTTTTAAAGGACTATCACAGCAACAGTGTTTGTGTCCTAGGGGATTTTGGACATTGAGAAGGGTGGAAAAGAATAGCAACCTTCACCTGAGCAAAAAAAGACAATTGCAGATGTAAGATAGACTTATACTTGTATTTGTCACTGGCCAAAATATTGAGCTGGGTCTCAAGTTGGTGTACTTCCTCTTCTAGCAAAATAATCAGCTTGCACTTGCTGTAGGTATAGCCTTCTACTTTCTCAGGCAAAATACCCAAACATGTCATGGATGCTGCAGGTCACTGCAGCAGCTCCTTCACCACACATGCCTCTTTATCCTATATAGGCAGCAACACAGCATGCTGGGACTCTCCCGAAACTCCCTCACTGAAGATTCATGCAAGCATTCTTGTTTGTTCTCCCTGTTCACAAGCTCCTGCCATTCATGAGATCATGTTTGTTCTTTTATTGTTGTGATTTGTTTTTATTGCAAGCCACCCTTATGCCACTGGTCAAAGGACATGATGACATTACATAGCCTAATTGGCCCGCATGTATTTACCTACATGGTTGAAGACCTCAAAGCAATACAGGTGTGTGCAGTTCTTTCAGAGCAATACTTAGATGGTTTTAACAAGCTCAACATCCTCTTGAACATGAGAAATAAAAGTTTTAAAGGGTTTTATTTGCATTCCTGGAATAATGTATTTGTGAGGACAGTGGAGGCCGGAAAGATGCCCAAGGCCCCTCTCTCCCGAGGGCCCAGCCTCCTCACCCCACACCTACTACACACCTCTAGGAATCCAGAAGAAGGAAGAAACTAAGCAAAGGGGAGGAGGCTCAGGCTATGGCCTGAAAGGGGTCTTTCTTGCCAGAACAGGGGTGGTGGTGGCTGGCTGGTGCCTAGTCAGGCTGGCAAAAATGCCAGTGGGCTCTGCCTTCCCTGTCCAGATGGAAGCCAGAAGCCACCGTTTCTCAGCAGAGAAGTGAGGGGCAATTTCTCCCCACCTTGCCAGGTCTCAGAGCTGATCTGGTATGCAGGAGCCACCTAAGGCCTTCCCTTGCCTCCCCTCTCCACTGGTTTGGTGTGTGAGGAGAGCTACTCGGAAGTAATAGGCTATGGGCTTGTTTTTACCCCCAAGGCCCAAGATTTCCCCCAAGCGACCTGAATTCCCTCTGGCAGGAGGCAGGGCAAAAATGGCTTTGGTCAGCAAAGGGCCTCTTTCCTTGCATGCCATGAAATGGGCAGGCACTGCACCCATCCTGCAGCCAAAAGAACCACGGCACCCAGAGCAAAGCCCCGCAGCATGACTCCATGCTGCCATGCTCACTGCCATGAATCTAGGAGGGGCAGCTTCCCCTGAGGGGTTTGGGAAGCCAGGCATGGACCAAGAAGGACAGAAGCCCTGGAGGCAAAGGAGGGGCTTCCAGAGGCTCAAGAACGTGTCCCATCCTAGTCTGAGGGGAATAAACCCACTCTAAAAGACATGGGATAACTTGTCAACTCTCTCGGGGAGCTTTCAGCATTAGCATGGTCAGCCCAGAAGGACTATCATCCCCTAGAAAGCCCAGGAACTGTTCAAATCGTCCTCACAGGATGAGAGCTGTCAGTCTGCCTCCTCAGCCCCTTTGAGTTTGTGGAGAAGCAGTATATTGTGACTGAGAGAAAATGTTTCTGTTTTTGTTTCTATAAAGCCTATCTAAACAATTTCAAAAAGGTGAGATCTCTCACAACAGAAAGCCTAATTTATTACCACTTGGGATTTTCTGGATGATATGTTTTAGTCCACACATACCTCCCCAGATTTCAGAGGGGAGAGGGAGGATGAAAGAAGCTGGGTAGGTAATTTGGCCAATAAACATTCAGATTTTATAATGTTACAGAGAACTGGCCAGTCATAGATCTTCTCTGTGTCTTTGCTCACTATTGATTCTGAAGACCAGGGTAGGAGTACTTTCTTTTTTTTAAAGGTACAGTGTTTCAAAAATCTTACTGTTCTAGCATAAAGCCCCAATGCGTACCCTGCTATCCAGTGAAGAGAAAGAGGAAGGCCCTTTAATCAGAAAAAGAAAGCCATACATCCTTTTCAAAGATTTTTTTAACTGCAAGGTATCCTGGAATAATTAAAAAAACCCAGTCTCTAGGTGAGAATAAAATGTTTCTGATTGTGCTGGGAATTGCTTTGGATGTTCCAGGAAAAAGGGAATGTTGTATGTGTGTGTTTACCCCCCCCCCCAATAATTATAGCAACAGATAGAGCAACCAACAAGAATGTTTTCTTTGTTTTCAAGAAGGAATATTTTGATTTGTTCCCTGTTCTTCCACAGGTTCATGTGACCATGATGGGCTATTGGGGGTCAGTGGACCAATTCTGGTGAAACTCAACTGGAAAGGTGCCAATTTCAAAGCTGGATCCTGGGGGAAAGATTTTGCGATTGGGGCCAAATCGCCACATCATTATTGGGTATTTCCAGCCACCAAAGATAACTATATATTGGAGACTTTCCGCTTGTATTCCTCTTACAGAAAGTTGATGCTTTATCTACCAGTGATGGAATTTAGCCTTCGTGATGCTAATGATAAATGTGAAAACTGTGGGCAAGGGGGTGGAGTAATCTTCTTCAATGGCTCTTTCTATTACAACTGTTACAACAGCAGGTCCCTATGCAAAATAGACCCACATACTATGCGGCTCTTGCGTAAGGAGCTGGAAGATGAGGATCCTCCTTCCTTCAATAATGTTTTTTCCTATAAGGGTGTCAAATTTCAGGACATGGATATGGCAGGGGATGAAAAGGGACTTTGGATGATTCATGGTTCTAAACAGGCTGATGGGAATATGGTCATTAGGAAAGTCAACCCCAACACCTTGCAGACGGATACACCTTGGATCACCTCCCAGCGAAAGACAAATGTTAGCAATGCTTTCATGATCTGTGGAGTGCTGTATGCCACCAGAAGACTGAATTCGACTCATGAAGAGATATTTTACACTTTTGACACCAACACAGCCCAGGAAAGCAAGCTACGTATCTTTATAGAGAAACCTCTTCCTACCCTGCAGAGTCTGAATTACAATCCCAATGACCAGAAGCTCTACATGTACAATGATGGCTACCTTGTGTATTACGATGTCACATTCAAAAGCCGCATGGCAAGCAGGGCAGGACAGGCTGTTACCACTGAAGGTGGGTTGAATGTCCATTATGGGGGAAGCCGAAGTCTGGACATCAAGCCAGTACAGGCTGCTGCTGGCAAGGAGGAGCTTAGCTTAGCAAGTCACCAGTGGAAGACGAAGACGAGCAAGAGACAGATCAGTGTCATTCATGAGGATGAACAGATTGATATGAGTAAGGAAAAAGAGGGTACAGTGAACACTGAAAGCCACTTAGAAAGTAATGAGGGTGAGTAAATATGATAAAAGAAGTTATTGTTATAAGGATTTTTTTAAGGGTTCTGCTGTTTTTTCCTTCAACTGATTAATTTTCTGAAAATAAATAAATATTTGCAACATCTTACAAATAAATGGTTGTTGTGTGCCTTCAAGTCATTTCTAACCTATGGTGACCTTAAGGCCCCATTTCAGGGATTCCTTGACAAGATTTGTTCAGAGGGGGTTTGCCTTTACCTTTCTTTACAGATAAATACCAGCAGAAAATGCCTTTTCTTCCATTAACTGGATTTCCATACTGTCAGAAGGAGGTAAAAGAAAAACCAAAATACCACAGGTAGAAATGGTTCTCCACTCATTTTCCAATTCTTCTGTACAATTCATTACTTATTTTAGTGATGGGTAATCCAAATTTACAAGCCAACATTTTTGGCTGCTGTTCAGCATAATGCCTTCTTCTTTACAAATTCTTCTTGAAGATCTCTAAAGATCTCCTTCATATTCTATGTTCACACAATTATTAAAAGTGTTCCCTTAATGAAATTGACCCCATTCTGGAAAATTAAGACCTCAGTCTGGTTGAGGCTTCATAAACCATTGTGCCAGTTCCTTGGACTTTTGTCCTAGGCTTTGGACAAGACATTTTCTTCAGATGTGTTTCCTATCCACCATAAAAAGAGATTGCAAGTTCATACTTATTGTTCCTTGGATGAGAATGTAGGACATAAATCAGTCCTGCTGACAAGAAACCTAAATCTTCTTCGGTATAGACACACAGAGGAGTGTTCAGCAGTACAGAACACCTTTACCAACCCTTGATGTTTTTTTCCCACTCTTCCTCCTCCTTAAGCTGCCAAGTGTGGGTGTGCAAGGAATGTGCCCTCCAAAGCAAGTTCACAATAGCAATGGGAGAAGAGTTCCTCCTTAGTAGGGATCCTGCTTACACACTAGCCTCTCATGTGAGGGCGGGGTGCAACCTTCCAGAACAAAGCAGATTAGAACGGGACACACTGTGGAGCTGGCTGCATTTGGGGATATGCTCTAGGCAGATCAGGCCCTGAAATGATGACCAGTGAAACTCCTTCAATGGAAAAATGGGAAGGAAGGCTCCTTGTTTCCATGGCTGCCTTGTGCCTTGAGTGCTTCTGCAATAAAAACCAGGATAGGCACACAGACCCTTCCCAGTATCAAGAATGCCTTTACAACATGTCTCTACAGAAGTCAGGGACTCTTTTTTTATGACTCTGGCATTTTGGAGGTTTTAGCGGTGTGAAGCAAGCAGTTTGATGTGCTTTTCAGCTCAGTTCTAAAACCACACGATGTGCTGGTCCTGGGCAGGACCAAATTCAATCCACACCTCATAGGTGTCAGACTGTAGTAACAGGTATCAAGCAGAGCATTTGAGGCAAAACCATCAACTCAGAGCATTACTCAGGATCCTTTCCAGACTTACAGTTCAGACTGTCCACTCTAAAGTAGGAAGATGGCTTCTCTTGAATATTCCCAGCCCTGTCAGAAAGCAGTTGCACAGATGTGGTCCTCAAACAATCAAGTAGATAGAATAAATTAAAGAGTGTGTTGCAGCTTTTTTATGGTCCAATCCCATATCTGTAGATGAGCCATAGCCACTATCCAGAGAGGGCGGAGCTCTTATTTTCTTTCCCCAGCTCAAGTTTGAGGTCCAAAAGCCAGGTTTTGATATGCCAGGGCCAGCAAATGATTTTACACTATGTACAAGAAAGGGAGAAATGTTTCCTCCCCTCTGTTTTGGAAGATACATATCAGGATACATATCCCCTCGGGAAGGCCGGGGAGAGGCCAGGCAGACTCCTGCCGACCCACCTGCCCCCTTTCCCGGTCTTTCCAAGGTGGCTCCGGGGAAGCAGGCAGGCCTCAGGGGTGGTGGTGTTGATCGGGGCTTCGTAGTCCTGCCTGCCACTTTCCTCCCCCTCCCTAAAATGGTGATCGGGGCTTCAAAGCCCCACCTGCCACTTCAGGAAGGGTGGTGAGGTTGCGGGGGGAAGGGGGGGAGGCCTAGCCGCGTGTCACCACAGATGGCTACACATGTCAGTGGGGACATGCGTGTCATAGGTTCGCCATCACCACAGTAAGAACTAGCGGACAATGGAATGGACTATCCTGGAAGATGGTGGGTTCTCCTTCATGATAGGTTTTTAAAGAGGGATTTGATGGCCATCTGTCAGAGTCCAGTGATGCTTTTGTTGTGTTTTAATTCCAACATCAACAGTGGGTTGAACTAGATAATCTGTCAAACTCTACAGCTCTATTACTCTATGTTCTCTGTCAATGGACTTTATTAGATGTTCCCTTTAAAACATTATTTTGCTGGCAATTAAAAAAAAATCAATTTTTATGCCAGCAAAAGAACTCCCCCCCCCCGCACTTACCTCCTCTCCAAGCAAAGGCAGCTCCATCAATAAAGAGGAAGTGAAGTCCTGCATGTATCTTTCACTGCTTCTTTGTGTAACTTGCCTGGTTACACAAAGCCCCTGGTTACTTCGAAGCCCCGGAGCTACGTCAGAAAGGTCGGGGAAGGTGGTGGGCAGGAGGGAGGGACTCTGCCCGGCCTTCCCAAGGGGCTCCAGGGCTTTGAAGCCCCAGAGCCACCTTGGAAAGGCCAGGGAAGCCAGCAGGAGAGTCTGCCTGGCCTCTCCCCGGCCTTCCCGAGGGGCTCCAGAGCTTCGAAGTCCCAGAGCTGCCTCGGAAAGGCCGGGGAAGGCAGCGGGTGGTCGGTCGGTCGGTTGGGCAGGTGGGAGGGAGGGAGGGAGTCTGCCCGGCCTCTCCCCGGCCTTCCCAAGGGGGCTCAGAAGCTCCAGAGCCACCTCAGAAAGGCCGGGGAAGGCGGCGGGTGGGTGGGCGGGCAGGCGGGAGTCTGCCCAGCCTCTCCCCAGCCTTCCCGAGGGGGCTCAGGGGCTTCAGCAACAAAAAAAGTCACTAATAGGCAGGTTAGTTAAAGAAGTCCTCCTCCCCCTCACTTATCTCAGTTCACGGCACCCCACACAAGCTAAATAAGACCAACAAAAGAAACCGATTGACGGATGAACAAAGAAGTCACTAAGCAGGTAAGTTAAATTACTAGTTTTTGGTTTATTAAATACAATTATATATAACAATTATACATTTATGTTATTTAAACAGTAAATTTCACGAAATAATATTTTTCCTCTAAGTGACATACCACCCAAGTTATGCTCAGTTTTTTGGTGAATTTTGACATACCAAGCTCAAAAGGTTGCCCATCACTGTCTTAGGACTTTTTCGGACAAGTAAAATGCAACGGAAGCAGCCTCGCCACGTTGCGAGACTGCTGCACTGCAGGGTGTCCCTTTCGGATGACGCCCGTCCCTGCCGGTACTGTTGCAGTACCGCAGGGACATTTGAGTGTAATATTTTGGCGATTTTTACTCACGATCAACTTTCGTGAGTAAAAATTGCCAAAATATTACACTCAAATGTCCCTGCGGTACCACAACAGTACCGGTAGGGACGGGCGTCATCCGAAAGGGACATCCTGCAGTGCAGCAGTCTCGCAACGTGGCAAGGCTGCTTCCGTTGCATTTTACTTGTCCGAAAAAGTCCTTACTGTCAGCAAATTTGTCCTAGTGTTCGGCGGAAATTTCCATTCATGTAACTTGAATCTATTAGTTTATATCTTATTCCCTGGTGGAGCAGAAAGGAAATTCCATCTATTTGCAATGTGATGGCCCTTCAGATATTTGAAGATGGTTGTCCTATCGCCTCCCAGTCTTCCCTTCTCTAGGTTAAATACATCCAACTCCATCATCCATTCCTCATAGGGACCTGCTCCCTAGAACAGGGTTTTGCATGAGAGATAACTAGAGGTTCCACAAGAGATCATTGTTCCAAATTTTGGGGGGGATATCAGAATAGTCGTTAATCCAATATGTGTGGCACTGATCAGAATGCTGCTGCTCACAATTGCCGTTCACTGTTCACAAAATCTACGCTGAAGTTTTCTGTGGCAAATGGCCTTTGCACTAACAGGTCCTCAAAAAGCGGAGACAAGATCACCCAATCTTGAAAAGGCCTTTGCACTTTCTTAAGCTAATGGTTCTCCTGAGACATATGAAACTGCTTTAGCCCCACTTTCCACAGTGCTTTGATCAGGTGCCTGGTATTGTATCTCCTTAGCAGTACCTCTATGGCTGTTAGTTTCCTTGTGAGCTTAGAGCCATGGGAGGGCAAACAGCCAAGATGTTCTACATTCAGCAGCAGCTATGCCAATAGATGGCAAGGACAACCCTAAAAATGCATGTGATGGGCATGTTAAGCATGTGCTAAAGAAGAGGTTTGAGATACCTCTTATCCACAGAGGTGACCTACCTTTGGGTGGATGATCTGATATGACTCTGAAGTGACTCAGGAGTGCTTTCCTTATGTATTCCTGGGACTGGATGGCCCCTGTGGTCTCTTCCAACTCTATGGTTCTATGATTCTATGATTGGGAAAAAAGATTCATTTTTGAGCCATAAATCAAAAGTGGTACTGCATCCAAAGAAATGGGTTTATATCCACAAAAGATTGTGTAAGATTGTAAAAGTAAGAAAGGACAAAATGCATTAAATATACTAAATTGGACTCAGCTCTTTCTTTTCCTGACTTCAAAGTCTGCATACTGAAACTAGTGTTTTGTAATTTTGATTTAGTGTGAATGGACTACTCTTTTGAGATTTGTTTAATAGAAATGATCTACTTTAAATAATAGGACAGTGTTGCATTAGAGTATTTTGTAATATGTTTGTATTCTATTTGGCTGAAGAAATCTACACCAATATTACATTCGTGCCAATTAATTACAATTTTTTAAACTAAATTATTGATGACAAATTATGTAATAATCTGAATATCCTGTACTGTGAATAGGTTAGGTTACATTGACCTGAAATAAACATATGAGCCCCCCAAAATAAAGTGTTGCAGGGCCTCCCAAAGTTCCTTAAACTGGCCCTGGTCATGGCCCCCACATCCTGAAGTGGGCGCCCAGACCAGGATCTTTGGCAGGCCCCCTACCTACTGCTAAGGTTAAGGGCAGCGAGATGCTCTAAGGATTTAGGATAAAAATTAAAATAAGTCAGTTTAAATAATGACACCAAAGTAATATTTATATTTATTTTTTTAAAAACTAAATGGATTTACATAATAAAAGCTTACAATAATATCATGCTAGGCCCCCGTCCTAATCCTGGCCCCCTGGGTCCTCAGGCTACAGCCCTGTGAGCCCTCCCTTGTGGGGGCCACGGACAGAGTCCTAGTCTCTAACACATTGAATATGTGGGGGTGTAAAGTTGATTTAGGCCTGCATATGTCACTGGCCAGACTAAAGGTGGTATGGTTTTGCAATCAGTCTGTGAATTAGTTTGGGTACCTCCCACATACTTTGGATTTCTAGTTTTGTTTTGTTTTTTGCTTTAGAATGTACATTTTATGAACTAACTTTGACCCCAAAAATGTTATTTAGATTTAGGTTGACATGCCAAGCATTTTCATGCAAGTTTGGGACTGGTCAGCAAATTTTGACATATGCTAAAAGCTGAGGGGACTGCTGGTTTTGGTCAATTGCATGTGGAACTTGGTGTGAAACAAATTTCAAGGCTAGCAGGCACTACCATTCAAACATTTATTTTATTAAAATCACAAGCAAAACAAACTACGTTAACTAGGCAATATTACCTAAATCTTCTAGTTTGTAAATAAATGGAAATATTACAAAATAGCAGAAAGTGTACAGTGACTGTCAGGATTTTGGGATGTGTAGTCACTGAGAATTTTATATTGTAAAGAGCTGTCATGTCATGTAAAGTGCTACTCCCAGCAGGGGCCAGTAGTGAGGGCCAGCTAAATTCAGCTGGTGTTGACAACTGACTGCTGTTTCCATTAGTCTGTGTGAGAAGCAAAGCAAGAGGAAGTAATATAGCCGTTATCACCTTGGAACAAACTGGATAAACCATGTGTGTATGGGAATGGGCAATTACATGGCCCATGAATGTGATGTAAACATGTACATGTATAACCCTATGTTACCAACTCTTACTGCTCTTTGGACTTTTTCAGATTCGTAAAAAGTGCTGCGGACGGCTCGGGAGAGGTACGCGCCTGTTTTGCGACAGGGGTCCTTTTCGGACGCCGCCATCCCTCTCGCATTACCCTCCGTGTTCCTTCCGTGTTGCGTGGAAGGAAAAGGCACCACTTTTTACTCACGGAAGTTCTTCGTGAATAAAAAGTGGGCCCTTTTCCTTCCATGCGACATGGAAGGAACACAGAGGGTAACGCGAGAGGGACAGCATCGTCCGAAAAGGACCCCATGCCGCAAAGCACTTTTTACGCATCTGAAAAAGTCCTTTGTCTGTAACAGGTCTCCATGCTAGACAGTACTGGACAGTACTGGAGTGACTATTTAACTATTTAGTCTATGTATTTGGAGTTCCAGATTCATTGTAAATATTTCTTTAATATGCTTAAGTAAACATCAGTAGTTTAGGCCCAGTCTCTGTGTCTGTGTGCTCATTTCATCACCCTGATCTCAGTTACATCTGCTAAAAGATTTATTTGTTGCCAGGTCCTCTTAACATGCTCAGAGGAACCAGTGCATGCCCATGACAGTGACCACCTGCTGATGGGTCCCAAAACCCAGGTAAGTACTGAACCACTAAAGCCTTCACCACTCACAGAAATGGGGTGTATGCACAACAATACAACAGCCCCCAGTGTACAAACCTACATTTGTCACTATTATAACAAGTACGCCTTACTACAAGAAAGAGTTCTCAAAGATTGGTGATCCACCTTGCATCAACCACAATGGGAACACAGAGAGCGGCCTACATAGTTTTTTTGGGTACCTGGGACATGAGTCATTTACACGTTTATAGGTCAACACCAGGTCTTTGAATTGCATCTGGAAACATATTTACAATATAACCAGTGCAGTTGTTACAAATGGGGAATAATGTGGTTGCTCAACCAGGTAAATGTTCCATTTACTCCATGGTGGCAGCCAGTGTCTCCTATGGGCAGTGAAACTACACAGGAGTTTATTCCGAACCTTAAGGGAACTATCCAAAGTGTTGACGCTCTTTTGGAGACGGGTTTCAGTACATTTAAAGCCTGAATTAAAACCTGGAGATGTACCACTCTAGTAATAAGGAAGTCACCAGATGCCACTGCTTCCCAGTAAAAAGCCAGCTTCCCTTAAGCAAGAAAAAAGGCTAGTTGAGCATGCAGAGAGAAGTATAAGTCTTAGCAAACCAAAACTTCTAGTTAAATTGATAAAGTATGTTTGGAATATATTTCATATGCTGCAGAACCAGTTAAAAACAAGTGTAGAACTAGAGAGCAAGAAATACCAGATGTCAACACTGGGTTCAGAAAAGGAAGAGGCACTAGGGAACATATTGCAAGCATATGTTGGATAATGGAATGCACCAAAGAATTTCAGAAGAAAATTAACATGTGCTTTATAGATTATCAAAAAGCAGTTGATTGTGTAGCTCATAAGAATGTATGGTTTGTTCTAAAAGAAATGGATATGCTACAATACCTGACTGTTCTGACGTGTATCCTACACAAGAGGCCACTGCCAGGACACAATATGGAGAAACAAAATGGTTTCCCATTGACAAAGAGTTAAGACAAAGCTGCATTTTATCACTCTGTTTAATTTATATGAAGTACATATCATACAGAAGGCAAGATTAGACTGAGGGGAAGGAAACATGAAAGTTGAAGGAAAGAACATCAACAAATTAAGATAAGCAGATGACACTGTATTACATGCAGAAAATAGCAGAGATTTGGAATGGCTACTGATGAAAGTTAAAGAAGAAAGTGCAGAAGCAGGGTCACAACTAAATATTAAGAAGACAAAAATAATGATGACAGATGGTATATGCAACTTCAAAATGGGTAATAAAGACATTGAAATAGTTGAAGATTTTCTGTACTTTAGCGTAGTCATTAATCAAAATTGAGACTGTAATCAAGTAATCCAAAGACTAATACTGGGAAACTTCTCTTCCAGCTCTATAATTCTATGATTCTATGATTCCAGGGCCAAAAAAGGATGTAAATAAAGAACAGTGCTGCATACCTTTGAACTGCTATTCATAGAAATAATTCTTCGTCAGTGAAATTAATGAAGAAGCATAGCATGTACTCAGGGCATGGAATGAGTAGAATACTACCCAAACCCTGTGTAGAGGTACCTTGGTATCACTGAACTGAAGGTGTATGTTGACTCCTGCTTCTTAGGTGTGGGGTGTTTATAACAGGCACGTGAAGCCTTGGAAGATATATGGCATCCTATCCCAGGTGTTGCCAGCCTGCTACATCAGGACAGCAATTGAACCTGAGGAGATTTTATAAACTGGCAAAGCACTTAAGGTTTGACAACACTGAAACAAGAGTGGTGTGTAGAATCACTGATAAACTAGCTGCCTTACAGGGCATGTAGACATGTTTGCTGAGTATCTTTGAAAGTGGTACATGTCAGGGATGGCTGTAACCATTGATGAACAAATTGGTGATGTTTATGCCAAATAAGAGCTAGCATAGCAGTGGTTTGAGTGTTGGACTAGGACTCTGGGAAACCAGGGTTCAAATTCCTGCTCAGCCATGGAGACCCACTAATCTACCAACCAAAGATATAATGTGGCCTCTGAGGGAGAGAACACAGGCACAGTTCCATCATGCCTTGGTCCACCCCAATGGTTGGTGATAGTCCTCTCTCTGTTCCAACTGCTACTCCTGTGGCCTCTGAGTGAGAGAACAAGAGCCAGCATAATTCCCCCCCCCTGCCACTGCCATCTCCTTTTCCTTGTGTTTCATGTCTTTTTAGGTTTTTAGACTACAAGCTTGAGGACAGGCAACTGTCAAATTACTCAAGTGGCTTACAATTGTTAAAGTGCCATGTACACTGATGGTGCTAAGTAAGTAAAATAAATAAATAAATAATAAAGTTGGTACTATTTGATGGAATATGCCATACATTCCCATCCTGCTAAGGCTACTGCAATAGAACAGCAGAAAAGAAACCAGAAGATGGTGCACCATATTTGGGAAACTTGTTTGCATTGAAGTCACGTGCTCTGTAAGGTGCCTGGCCCAAAGAATCCAGAAGTTGTCTGGAGGTTTGGGGTTTGGTGTCGTGAGTATGCTGGAAAAAACAACAACTTTATTTCTTGTTTCTACCTAACTCCAAGAGAAGTCATTTCAATTCTAACTCAGTGTCTAGCATCAATAATGGATTGAATAAGGACAAATAAACTGAAGCTTAATCCAGACAAAACAGAAGTGCCCCTGTGATACAGTCTGTGCTGGATGGAATTACGCTTCTCTGAAAATGCAGGTTCATAGTTTGGGTACACTCCTGGGGTCAGCCTTGAACCTGGAGGCCCAGATTTCTGCAGTGGCCAGGAGTGCTTTTGCACACTTAAAGCTAGTTTGTCAATGGCACCCTTTCCTGTGGATGCCTGATCTGGCCAGAGTGGTACATGCTTTAGTTACAGTAATGCACTTTATGTGGAGTTGCTTTTGAAGAATGTTTGGAAACTTCTGGTGGTACAAAGAGCTGCAGCCAAAGTGTTAACTGGGTGGTTACAGGGATGATACAACTCCCCTTCTTCAACAGCTCCACTGGCTGCCTGTCTGTTCCAGGCACAATGCAAGGTGCCGGCTATGAACTATAAAGCTCTATACCATTGAGATCCAAATGTCATGCCCCCCTCTGGGGTAGGAACAGTACAAGAGTATCTGGGGAAGGGCTCAACACACCTGCAGCTCAGGTAATGCTGCTTCAATCATTCTCACTGAAAAATCAGCCCGCCTAGATAAGACAGCCAGCAAACACTGGTTACCTGCTGGAAGCAATGTCTATCTTCCACTCTGTGGAAATGACAACCAAGCCAGCTGGAAGACTCTGCCCTGCTTTCTAGATCCTTGGGATTTGACCCTGATTATCCTTTTGTGTACCTGTGCCTATCTTGGTTTTCCTGGCTACTGACTGATTCCTCGGCTTCTTGACTTCAGGATTTCTAATTATGCAGGTGGCTTCTTTCTGTCCCAGTGAATTATGACACAAGATATCTGACAGATTATATTACTTGATATGAGCCTGCCTGAACCCTGAAATACTGAGAGCAATTCTTCCTTCAAATCCCAGCACATTCACAAGCACAGCGATGAGGCCATCTCAGCAGCTACAACTACATTCTCGAAATCCCTCCCTAGGGAGGCTAGAAAGGTCCCCTCCTTCATCTCTTTCCATTGGCAGGCAAATACTGTAATTGTTTTATTCAGACAGGCTTTTAGAAATTAAAGCTTTTGAGCAAAGGGCTTGTAAGAGAGTGCTGTATTGTTTTAAATGGTACAGTATTAACTGCCTTCCCTCCCCCCATCCCTTTCAATTAATGCTTTAAAATGTTTTAGCATCGTTAACAGTTTAATTCTGTTTTAATGTTGACTTGTTACCCAAATTATTGGGGGTTCATGGGAACCCAACTTTTAATTAGCTCAATATGGCAGTGAGAGGTCGGGTATTAGTATTAGGATAAAGAAATAGAGTTTGGGATAATGGGCTATACTATACCTCTCTGAAGAGCAGAGATTCGTGCAGAGAAGAAGTATGGCTATCTGTGCTGGGTAACATAACAAACCAACAGAGTGATGGCCTCTGGGAAACTGAGCACACTTTAGATTCAGTTTGGGGCAATGTTTATAGTTGATATTCACCCTGAAGGGGTATTATGAGCAGAATACAAGGTTAGATAAAGTTCTACACAGTTAGACAATGGAAGTTCCGACTATGTTAATTATTGCTAATGGCTAAGACATTAAGACTGATGGGTGTCAAGCAACCTTCTCTTGTTCTAGGAGAGGTGGGGAGGAAAATCAGTTTTGCAGAACAAAGAATGGCCAGCCACTTTGACTGAATTAGCGAATGACTCACTTCAAGGTACGTCCAGGAGAATTAGCACCTTTCCACCCTAACTACCAGTCCAAGGGGGTTCTGCATAATTACTACCCAGGCATGTCTTTTAGTAATTTGGGAAGGCCTCTTCCTTGGGTTTTCTGAGCACACCTTGAGTCCTTGCATTTGGGAAACCCTGATCTACTATCAACCACGTGGAAGGCCAAATAATATGGCAAATTATGAGATATAGCCAATTGGAAGGTTGGGGGTGTTAGGGCAGGTAACAGACTTTTTTATCTTTTTAACTATATTGTAATCATTTTAATTTGTAAGTCCCAGACTTTGGGGAAAGGCAGGGTTTATATAAAGTTGTTGTTGTTGTTGTTGAACATTTCCCTCAGAATCTCAAGCCTATTTTGTTACTGGATACAACAGTCTTATGACACTATTAATATTAGTAACAATATCTGTTTTCCTTCAAGGTTTTTGTTCATTGTCTGGTTTTTAAAACCAAAACAAACAATTAAAAATGATTTTTTGAGACAAAGAAATTGCATTTGTTGCAAAACAACAACAACAGCAAAGAAACTAAGGATGATTGATGGCTACTCAAAACAAACATTCCATCTCCTGTGAGTGTGTATTTTCTGGCTGTGAGTTTTTAGGTATTGCAGAATACCCTTGACCCTGCATCCATAACCTATCCTGTGGACATGGGCCATTTTTCTGACCTGAAACACACTGGAAGCCTCACAGAGGTCAGAAAATGCTCCCAAAGTAACCACAATGCAATTTTTAAAAATCTGCCTGGATGAAGGTTCAAAAGCCTGATTGATGAAGAGGGTGGGCAGTGGATTATTTCCAAAGAGGTTGCATTGTACAGAGTGAGGATGCCAAAAACCAGAACAGGACTGCATGTTTATATTTTGTACTCATAACACACAGTATTCTCGTAGCAACAGATCTAATATTAGACACTTGAAACTGAACATCCCTCCCTCCACGCTAATTCTAGATCCTTGTGCTAGTCTCTTGCAATGTATAAAGGGGCACGTTTGCTTGAAAGACTGGAAAATTCGTTATACATCTATTAGTTGCACTGAAAATCATATTAATGAAGAAGCAGATGCCAGGGAATGCACGAGCTACTTCGAAATGACTCATTCAAACGACAGGCCATGAACAGTGTCAACAGAAAAGTTGACACACTACCACTAAATAAAAGATGTAAACAAAAGATGTAAACAATCACAGTTCTTACACTGAAATCAAAATGAAAAAGAAATCCTGGCACTTAATATTATTATTATTGAAGTTCAGTTATTGTCAATAAACTAGTAGGAAAAACCAACAGTTTCCCTGAATTATGCTTAAACTGTATGCATGGAGGTTGCCTTGAATAATGCAGTTTTGGGAAACCAATGGTCCAGAGGCCTACTTCAGACCATGAAGTGTCAGAATGCTGCCATTCAGAAGCTCCTCTAGCATCCCCTTCTTCTCCTTGAAACTCTGCCCTGACACTGTGCCTCCTGGGGGATCAGGAATAAGAGCAGGGATTTCCCTGTTCTTGAAAGGAATCTTTGGTGTTTTCCCAGGCAGCAGATATTTCTTTTGTCAGCTGACAGTGAATTTCCCATTAGGGAAAGTAAAAGGGGGAGCAATCCTATTGCCTCTCAACTGGTGCTGATTTCACCAAGCTCCTGGGAGGTCCAGATGATGCCAAATCATTCTCCTGCCTCCCCCATTGTGAATTGTGGAGTGAAACTGGTTTCCACACCCAAGTGCCAGGTGGAAAGCATCGCCCAGCATTTTGGACAGCAACTTTCTGGCATTAGGGAGCATGGCCACACCCCTGACATCATGAAACCCATAGAGGAGTTGTGGGTTGAGTCTACCCCACACCACTCCATTCTACTTCTCTATCCCTGACATTAAGACTACCCTGAATAATACGTTTGGCCATGAGATATACAAAGAGCATCACCATTGTGACCTTTCTTTCTTTCTTTCTTTCTTTCTTTCTTTCTTTCTTTCTTTCTTTCTTCCCTCTCCTCTCCTCTCCTCTCCTCTCCTCTCCTCTCCTCTCCTCTCCTGACCTATGGTTTCTGTTTCAGGGCCTGGCAACCAAGGCAGAATCAGGGTAAAACTTGGTAAATGAAAATAATCCCACATGCCCTCTTGTTGAAAAATTAATTTAAAATCTGGTCTAGGCAGAGGCGGCCCAAGGCACAGCAAGACTTCTTATAGCCCACTCACACACCATCTTATTTCATCTAATCAGACATAAACACCTCTTCAAGTGGGCACATAAACTGTGCAAAGAAACCTAATTTTGGAAAGTTCATAACATTCAGTCCCATTGTATCCCTAGGGAAATTCCACTCTGGATCATGCTGCTCCTTCCCCCAGTTGCTTGTCTGGTTATAAAGAGGGTTCAAAAAACTCCCCAGATCTGACTTAGCAAACTCCCAGAAACAAATACCATGTTTTGGCTGCTCCTGTACCTCACTGTGAGCTCCTTGGTGAGTATTTTGCCTGGAGTGGGGAGGTTGGCTGTTGGCAGAAGTGAGATAAGCCTCAACTGGAAACCAAGATGTGTGAAAAGTTTATTTTTTTGGCTTCAATACGGTAAATTGGATTTTTAAAAAACACAGGAATTCCAGCTTGGGGAGCATCTTCCCCTACAGTGGTATAAAAAGCATAAGACCAAGGAAGGGACAACAAGCTTATAAGCATTGGAAGGGGAATATTCCAGCATGCAATGCCCAGTGTTCATTTTTCAGAACAGAAAAATACAGATTAAAAGCCAGGAATAATATGAGGTGATGTGTTTAGGAATTTAACAGTTATGATTATGACCTAGCTGTTGCAAAGCAACAAGGAGCCATGGGGCACATTTAAAACTAACAAGTTCATGGACTACAATCTACTTCATCAAATGCATGGAGTATAAATATAGAGGTTCATACACACACACACACACACACACGGTGTACATGGTTACAAGTCGGGTCAGAATGTGCAATTTGATGTAGAAAAGCCAATGTTGCCTATCATATTATTAACACTGATCATGGCCTGAACCTGGACTTCTAAAATTATATTCCATGTATTTGACAATAGCAAATTGTAATCCAAGAAAGCTCGTCCTATGATAAATCTGTTATTCTTCAGGGTTCCATATCTCTTTGTTTCATATGACAGATTAACACAGCTCTCCCTATAAAGATAGCTGATAAGGGCCAGCATTCTACTGGTGATATTTGCTGGTGAAACTTCCCTTATACTGGCAATTGTATTTTTTTAGTCATTGTGCAATGAATATATTTAATTCATGTCTATACAAGAGGGGCTCTATTTGTAACTATTTTACACATTATTGTGCTTCCTAAGCCATCGTAAGACTGAAGAGTAACACCCTCATCTGTAACTTCCTTGATTGTCTCTCTGCAGTCTTCATTTGCTGTTGTATAACAGGAATGTGCATTAGCACAATTTCAGATAATGCACAATCCATTAAAAGGGTAGCATAGCAAGACATAACACTTTGTCCTATGTAGTCCATTTTCACAAAATAGCTTTCCAGCAGGCAAAACAGAGCTCATTTAAGTGCAACAGCTTCCTCAATCAGTGATAACAGCAAAATAATATGTGGGCCAGTTGGGAAAGTCTGCAGTTCAGAATTCCCCAATTACTGTTCTATTAAAAAAGAAATGTGGCCCTATTAACTGGAAAGCAAGTTGCAGTCATGCCTCAGTTTTTCCTTCTATGTGAATATAGAGACATCACATAAAACTGATCTCCCTGGTCCAGATGGGGCAATATGTGTAAAGAACCAGGCTACCTGCACTATCTAGTATTGCAGATGTGATTCTTATCCACATTTGGCTACTGGAGCAATAGCAATAGCATTTATATTTCTATACTGCTTATCAATGCAAAGCACTCCCTAACTGGTTTATAAATGCGTTAGCTAGACGACCCTCTATGCAAGATATTGCATAGGGTTGTCTATGCAAGATACTGGGGACAGGATAAGATTCCAAACCAAGATGAATGGATGCTTAAATTGTGGGAAGAGGCCCAAATGGAGCAACTCACATGTTGGGTTAAACATTGCTCGGTCGAGAACTTTAGAGAGGAATGGAAACCTATAATTGAATATTAGAGTAGAAAATGGAATGGATATATGGTTACATGGTTTAAGGCGTAAATTCTCTTCTTCTGTGTTCATGGAGTAAGAATACAAGAGAATTAGGTTAAAAATCATGGATTTATACTTAATCCTTCTGCCTGAGCTGCAGGTTGATAAGGGTTTATGTTATAAATAAATGTACTGAGATATACTTTGAATTATAGCATGTTGTAAGATTTAGGTTGTTAAACTGATCCTGTACTATCAATTTAAACAGTACAGAAACTTTATATTGTGTTTTAAGAAAGTCAAATTGCTTTTGTTAAACCAACTCAGAACTGATGAGTAGGAAGTTGCTGTTAAACTTTGTGAAAAATGATGGTATAAATAGAGTTGTAAAAATAATAATAATAAAAAAATATATAATGTGTTAGCTAATTGCCCGCAACAAGCAGGGTACTCATTTTACCAACCTGTGGAAGGATGGAAGGCTGAGTGGACCTTGGAGCCCTTGGGATTGAACTCATAACATTGTGGCTGCAGTACAGGCATTTAACCACTGCGCCACCAGGAGCTGTACATGTGGTTTCTTTCATGGGAATGGGAAGGGAGTCAGACCTACTCCAAAGATTAATTCCTACTAGTTTTTCTCCTACTAGGTATCTCTCCCTTCAAAACTGCCTCTTCAGCCAGACATCCATAATTTTAGTAGAAAGCACAGTGTGAAAATACACTCATCAGTTTTTTTTTATTAGATGTCAACTTTCATGGAATTCTCTGTTGCCCATTTATGTTTACCCATTGCACATTGGATGTCTTACTTGGGACATATCATGAGACAATGTGACTCAAAGTCAAAGGCAGTAGAAAGAGAGAGAGACTGCAATACAGGGGTATCAGTTCAATCAAGGAAGCTATGGCCCTGAGTATGCAAGACCTCAGCAGCACGGCTGATAACCAGGCCTCTTGGAGGTCTCTCATTCATACAAACATCTCAGGGCTTGTCTATCCAGGCCAAATGAAATGGCCTCCCCCTGTTTGGGAGAGTTCCAACAAGAATCCAGGGTAAATACTCCATGAAACAGAGTGGACACGTATTTTAAAAAAAACAAACACCTCTTTGTTTGCTCCAGATAATGGGTAGTTCCATTACCACAATGGGGTGAGGTAGGTGTCCACATGTATGGCCTGTGTGGTGCCCAGATTGATCATTTCTCAGCCAGGTCACACACATCATATCTGCTGAGGTCACCGCAAGGTGCCCAGCCATGTGACCGTGGCCAGGAGCCTCATTCCTGGCCTTGGAAGAGAAGTGCTGGTTCATTTGTGAGCCATGAGTGTGAGGACATCCCTCCATTGCTGCAATGGAGGGCAGGTAATGGGGGGAAATGCTGCAGGCCTTGGGTTGGAATACTCCAGCTGGAATGTGGAGTATTCTGGACGGTGTAGACAAGCCTTCAAAGTCAACTTGGCCGAAAATAACAACACGTTGCCTTGGAGGCTCTGGTTGGTTGAGAGGCAGTAAACAAGAAAGAATGAGACAAATTTGTTTTGCACAGCACCAAATGGCTGAGAAGGAATAAAGTCACTAAGCCACTTCTTCCCTTCTCCCCAAAACATGTTTAACTTTAAAAGTAAAAACTGCTATTTCTTTGAAAGAGGGATAAGATGAAAAATGGACATGTAAAAAAAGTGCAAGTGAGCATTTTTGACAGAATCCTGGGATTTGTAGTTTGGTATCTAAGACAGCCAGCATGGTGTAGTGGTCTGAGCATTGGACTATGGCTCTGGAGAACAGAGTTTGAATCCCCACTCAACTACGGAAACTCATCGGGTGACCTTGGGACCCTGACTCTCTCAGCCTCAGAGGAAGGCAGCAGCAACCCCACTCTGAGCAGCTCTTGCCAAGAAACCCCCGTGATAGCTTTGCCTTAGGGTTTATATAAGTTGAAAATGACTTGACGACACACAACAGCCATTTAGAATTCTCTGCTAGCACCTCCTGTCTATTTCCCTGAAGTACAGCAGTAGAGCTCTTCACCAGCAAGATCCAAAGTAACCCCCCCCCAAACTACACATCCCAGGATTCTGTAGGATGGAGCCATAGCAGTTAAAGTGGTGTCAAACTGCATCATTTAGATGTACCCTTAGAAAAAGAGGGGTGGTGACCATTCTCAGTTAAGCAGCCAGACTTGAAATTTTAGGGAAAGGGTCTTAAAGTGAAGTGTCTCAACAATGACCTCTGTTTGCATTTCCGTTTCCATCATTCCAGGTCACTGCAGATCACATCATCTTTCATGAAGTAGATGCAACACCAAGGGATGGAGACAGTAATGAATGTATCTGCAGTTTAGAGATGCCTGATGATGCCTTCCCTTCACATATGATTGATTTCCTGGAGGATACCTACAATAACCTGACCAAACTTGTTCAAGAAGAGACAGATAAGGTAGGGGTCAATCACTCCAGCTAAAGTGTTTCTTGTAGCCTTGAAACTGTTTAGGTTTATGGGGGGAAGGGACTTGTGGCCAAAGATCTCTCCTAAGGTAGCCATATGTCTTACTTTGTGGAGGACAGTCCCCTGTTTGAAGATGTCTCCTGGTTTAGAGATGAAGAACCTGTGGCCCTTAAACTCCAGTTCCTATCAGCCATAGCCAGTCTGGCTGATGGTGAAGTATGATGGAAACAATAGTTCATCAACATCTGGGTGTCTGAAGGATTCTATAGTTCAAATTTGATGGGGGAAGAATGTGCAAACTGGAGTATGCATGCATGTAAATGTATGTGCACGAACCCTAACATGCACCACATAGTACCCATTTATCATACTGGAGTTAGTGATGTTCCTTTTAATCTATTGAATGTGGTACCAGCATAGGACAATTCTGACCCCACCACACACCTTAAATCAAATACGTAATGGCCTAGGTTTTACTAAGACGATGGACCTGTCTCTAACCCCCACAACAGCATTTCTCTATCTGGGACCCTCTACAGTTGTAGCATAGCTGGCAGTGGGATTATGGGAACTGTTGTCCTGGAGGGCAGGAGACTGGAGAACATTGATCTAGACTAATCTGGATTGCACGTGGGAGCTTTTATGATCTGGTGCTCCCTCATCCTCCCCAAATCCTTGGAAAATATTATAAAGAAGATGGGAGAAACTGAAATAGGGAGATGAAAATCCCCCACCTTTGTCCAGGGCAACTTTCTCTCTCTCACACACTCATACATGCACATACAGTCAAAGTCTGTTGCCAAAGTACAGTCTGAGGTACAGTAGGCTAAGACATGATAACTAGCCCACGGCCACACAGTTGAGCAGGTATTTAAGCTTGCATGTCCTCAGTCTAAGATCAAAAACACATAACCAACAATTTGCCAGGGACAGTTCCAACAGTCTCTATGTCATCCCACCTTTTCAGTTGCTTTTAAAATGTGCCAGTTTCTTTCTCCCACATCCCTACTTTGTTCTCAGCTTACTTCAGTTGCTGCAAACTGAGCCCAATGTGCAAAACTAGTTTGTGCTCAACTCAGTGGGGGGAGAGAAAAGGAAGGAGTGGACTCGTGCCCTTCCCAGTAGGCCCAGGCTAAAGCAAACTGGTGCAATCCCTCCTAGTTTTTGAGTTCTTCCTCATAAATAATGTTTGGCATCTTGAGTCACACTCTGATGTCCCTTGGCCAAATGTGCTCCAGTTTTCATCAATGAAATGTTGGAGGATATGAAAATACACCACACCGATGTTTAATTACACTTTGCATGTTGAGTGAGGCCAAAACAGGGGGCTGATAAAGAAAATGCTTACTTCGCTGTTGTGTCATATTTCACACATCCCAACCTACAGCATGGGAATAATACTAATCTATCTTGCATACAGGTTGGGAGGTAACTTATGTAAAGACAACATCTCTTCTAGGGTGATTCATAGAGCTTTCTGGCTGAAACATAGGGGGCATCCACATTAGAGAAATAATCCAGGTTGAAACTGGATAATTTGCATGACTCCTTCCTATGGAATCCTGGGATTTGCTGTTTGGTGAGGCACCAGGACTCTTTGGCAGAGAAGGCTAAAAACCTTGTAAAACTACAAATCCCAGGATTCCATAGGAAGTTGCTATGCATTGGATCCCCCAATAGACTCAGGGTCTCCCCTGTTTAAATTTGACCTTCCATCTGCCATAAGACTCACTAGCTTTCAGTACTGATATATCAAAATGTCTGGTGATTCTGGCTTCTAAAGCTGAAGCAATGTTTTTCTGGAAATGGAAATGGTTTTCATAGAGCACAATAGCACTGTATTATATACAAACCCCACAATTCCCATTAAGACAAATATCCGCTGCTGTGAATTACCATTGCTGCAGAGCAATACACATTTATTTTGTCTCATATAGAGAAGCCCTAGGTCATTATTGCACATGTTAGAATCCACACCTTTTTGGAGATATAGATGAACAGCAGCGCTAAGAATCAAACACAAGTTCCACCACAGGAACCAATTTTCTGTAGTGTAAGAAAAGGCAAACTGAACTTTGGGAAAGCCAGGATGAGAACCATTTCATGATGTTATGCGGACTTCACATAAAAATGTAGAGAATGCATAATGATGACTCTGTACAAATGCTTAGTATGGAAATATCCATTGTCTGAACTCCACCTGAAACATAAATACAGTCATCCCTCTGTATCCACAGATTCTGCATCCACAGATTCAACCAACCATGGTTCAAAAATATTCCAAAATATTTTTTTTTTTAAAAAGCAAACCTTGATGTTGCCATTTTATATAAGGGATACCATTTTACTATGTCACTGTATATAATGGGAGTTGAGCATCCATGGATTTGGTAAACATTTTGGAACAAAACCTCAGTGGATGTCGAGGGCCCACTGTCAATGGGAATTCTAACAAAAATGGCTACTGTGGGAACAGTGACGGTTATGACAACATTGTGTGACTGGGATATAAAAAAGGGTTTTCAGCTAAGTATGTCAACTTCGGGTGTTATCTCACATTTCTCTAGGTCATAATAATCACCAGAAATCTAACATTATATAATGACATATTGAAAAACATAACTAACACTGTAGAAGACATAGAGAAAAATGGCATCAAAGATGAAACTGACTACCAAAAAGTTGTGCAAGACATAAGCAACCTGAAGAAATTGGTTGAAGATCTGACTGAGCATCTAAATGGAACTGATGAAGGGATAGAAGACTTACTCAACCAGGTAGATGAAAAAAATGTTGAGGGTGGCCGTATGATTATTGGCCGCACTTTGATCAAAAGCCAGTATCATCAACAAAATGTTGCACTGAATCAGAGCCAGGAAATGGAGGGAGGGGTTTGAATGACCACTCCCAGAATCCTCCAGCCAGTATGGTCAGTGGGAGTTATAGTCCGAAAAAAATGACTTTTCCCCTTTGCACCAAATTCCTATATCTCAAAGCATAAGTGAATAAAATGTGGCCCTTCAGATATTGGATTGCAACTCCCAGCATTCTTCAACCCTTCAACACTAGTTAGGGATGGCTGGGTTCAACAACATGTGGAAGGCCACTGCCCCTGTCCTAAGAGGATGGATGCTCTCTGGGATTCCAGCCAGCTTTAGGTTCACAAAGAAAAGCATATAGATGTAGTTCAAATGATTCAGATTATCAGAAAATTCTGGAAATTTGCACAGTACTTCATTCCACCAATTGAGTGGAATAAAACTGTACTCCAAGGGTGTTAAAATGGTTCCAAACAAATGGTATGTTTGCACACAGATGCCTTGGGCCTAAATTTAGAGAAAGGCAGGATATTGATTGATTGATTAATTGATTAATTGATGGATTGATTAATTATAGTTCAAGGAACCAAGAGTAGTAGTAAAAATTGAAGACTCACATTTCTAAAACCTCCATGGAAAGGGGAATGCAGTGCATCTAGCAATGATTGATGGGCTGCAGTGGAAGTGCATTTTTTTACTGTAGAATCATAGCACTATGGTTGTGTAGTGTGAAAGGGCCCCAGATCCTCAGAGAGACTGTTCCTAAAATGCATTGCATACATAACCTCAAGCCCACTCCACCACATACTGCTTTCTATTTTTTTTTTCTTTTCAAACAGGGACACATCTAGATAACATCCATAGTGTGATTTGGTACATAGGCCCTCTTTCACATGTGTCCTAGCCCAGGTGTGGGCAAATCACAGGGGCTGGGGTGCCTTTCAGCTCACTAAACCCAACGCAAGCCTCACCAGCCTCCAAAACCAGCACTGGACAGGACTAGAAATCCGTCTCCAGTTTTGAAATATCCTTTTTGGGGCAGAATTGGGTAGTAAAACAAAGCACAAATGCCTTATTTTAATGAAGGATTTTAAAGTAGGCTTCTGGGAGTGGAAAATCTGGGTTTTTTTAAACTGTTTTTTTCTAGCTTGGTTTTTTTCTTGCCTGGTGAGGGGCAAAGGTACAAAAATGGCTGAGATAGGATTCCCACTCATACCTCAGTCTCTTAGAAAGCTTAAGAAAGGTTTATCTGTTGAAAGCAATCAGCCAATCTTCCCAGCAAAGGAAACACTTACAAACGTTGACAGAATTCTTGAGGGAGTCGCCAATGCTATCTCTATAGCCATTAATCAGCCTCTGCTGTCCAAACTCTCCATTTCATGTCAATCAGTATAGATACTTGGCCTTCTCTTATACATTCACTTGGGAAGGCACCAAATTATAAATTATTGTTACTCCACAGGAAACACTTTGGGATAATATGTTGGTTGGTGGTGTGGCTGTTTTATCAAATATGTTCCCCTATGTTTTAGGTCAACAATGTCTCCAGCATGGTGTGGCAACTAGAAAGCTTTGATAAGAATAGTGTGTTAGTGACACATAGGGAAATGGCCACACTTCGGAGACAACTGGCTGAATGTGAAGAAGCTGCTGGAAACCCCAACTTTGGCCTCCCTTCGGCTGGCCTCTTGCCTCCCGAGTATGGTAAGTAACACTGGGGAATCTGGTTAGTGAACTTGAACTGAGGCTACAATTCCTTTACGTTTCAGTCCACTTATGTTCAGACACCTCACAAACTTAATCTTCTTTCTCCTCATCCTTAACAGATAACTATTCCTATCTTCAGTGTATATATTGGTGGGGGGAACTATAACTCTTAATTATCTCCTCAGTCTTGGGCTCACAAATGACCCATTTTTGGACTCTCTCACTGGATCAGTTCCCAGTATGTGCAGGGGTCATTCAGTAGAGAAGGTAATGAATGTACACCATTTCTACAGACAGTTCTTTAAAAGGGGGATACATAATGAACAAAATTAATGATACTACAATGGAGGGATTTGGAAGTGTTATGCAGAGAAAACATGGCGGAGGCAATGGTGTTCAGGCTGATTTAGTCCAAAGTGGGTGGGACTAAATAATTTCCTAAAAGAAATGTGGTACAATTGGCAAGGATTTCGTAACTACCTCAATGCCTAGTAAAGTCACAGGAAACAAAACAAAAACCATCCAAAAATATTGCCATGAGAAGCTGTCAACAGTGATAGAGGTGTACTTCCCTTTTTATTCCATAACAGGCAAATGTGATAACAAGAAGTTGGTGAACATAAGCAAACCCTTTATAGTGAAACTCAATTGGCGAGGTTTCAGCTACAAATATGGAGCCTGGGGGAAGGACTTTGCCATTGGGAACAAAAATCCAGACATGTACTGGGTTGCTCCACTAAACACAGACGAACGTCTGATGGAGACCTACCGCCTCTACAGTTCATATACAGACCTGCTGTTGTACAAAAACCAAATAGAGAAAAGCCTCTCCCAATACATCGGCCTCACCTGGAACTACATCAACTGCGGACAAGGAAGTGGAACGATCTTATACAATGGCAGCCTCTATTACAACTGCCACAACACCAGGAACTTGTGCAAGCTGGATATCGTCACTCATGACCTCAAACGCAAGGCGTTAGAAGGTGCTGCTTTCAACAACTGGTTCTCCTATGCTGGGATCAATTGGCAGGACTTTGATTTTTCTGGGGATGAGAAGGGTCTGTGGGTCATTTATGCCACAGAAAGCAGAAAGGGGAAAATAACCATTGGAAAGCTTGATCCCGATAAGCTGGATATAATTGAGAAATGGGACACTTCACTGTTCAGGCCTGATGCAACCAATACCTTCATGATCTGTGGGGTCATGTATGCTCTCAAACGAGTGAGTGCACATGCAGAGAAAATATTTTACATGTTTGACACCAATACAGGCAAAGAAGGGATTTTAGATATCACCGTGGAAAAACTCTCAGACACAGCACAAAGTGTGAGCTACAACCCCAACGATCACAAGATATACATGTACAATGATGGCTACCTGGTCACTTATGATGTGATGTTTGAACGCAAGCCCTCGAAAACAAGGCGGAGTGTGGCCAATAAGTATGAGCCAAATGCTCTTATACCATTTGGTCAAGGCCGGCAGCGATATGCAATGGTATGAGAAAGCGCTAAGACAAGGCTTGTGTGTCACTTAGCTATTGGGAAATACTTTTAAAATGTCTAAATAAAACAAAAACAAGGAGCATTTGTGGCACTCATCCAGTGTACTAGAATGGTACATGGGACTATAGACACATAACACAAAATCTCATTCATTTTGACAATAAATATTTATATATCTATCAGAGCTTGGAAGTAACATTTTACAAGGAACAACATTACCAGTACTGTACTACTTTAGAGTATAACAAGAGCATAGTTATGTTCGTTTTGAAAAGTGTAAGCGATGGGATTTTTTAAAAATAGGCTATTTCTTACTTTAGATAGATTAAAAAAGAAAGAAAGAAAGAAAGAAAGAAAGAAAGAAAGGAAAGAAAGGAAAGAAAGAAAGAAAGAGTAACCAGAAATGAACAGGCAGCTTAATGGGTAGGAACCTTCTAACATTAATGGCAATGAGTTGCTTCTTTAGGGGGTTTATTGCACAAGGGACGGAAACAACAGTGTACCCCGATAATAGTGCCACCCATCTTGCTTTATCGCATGACAGCATGTTTCAGCTGCTCTCCAGTCCCAGTCCTGTTGGAGACAGTGGTAAACATGAGTCTTTTTCCTAACTGGAAAAATCTGTTAGCAAAAACACCCACCTTTACCACCGTCTCCTCCCATGGAACCAGAATGGGAGAACAGCTGAAACACACTGACATCATGCAATAAGGCAAGGTGGAACGCGCTATTCTCAGGCTTCCCTTCCACTTCCCTTCCTTCATGCGATAAGCCCCAAGGTTTTGTTGTTGTTATGAACTATGTAATGCATCGTAACATTCCAAGCTCTAAGACAGATATAGAAAGTCAGATAGAGTGTTTCTGGTCTTGTCCACATGGGCCAAAAATGCCAGTTTCATCCCAAATCCAGCACTGGCAGTCCTGAAGACATATGGCTACTTCCCGGGGAGGAGATGCACTTTCTGGCCCTTAACCCGACCTTGCACCCCACTGCACAAAGTGGAGTGAGTGGGGAGGTCTGATGTTTGCTGGAAACCCCAGAGTGGCTCCAGGGTCTGTTGGAGTGCAAACAGCTGGATCAGGCCAGAGCCAGAATGACCCAGCTGTCCACATGGCCACCCACCTGGCATATTTGCCCTGCTACCCATTGTCCTTGGTGCAGCCGCTACTGCCTTGCCTGCTGGCCCAGCAGCTCCGTCCGAGAGCCTGGCATCTCCTGTCACTGCTGGTGAGGTAAGCAGAGGGCACAGTGCCACATACTCAACAAGGAGGGGGTTGCTCCACTGTCCTCATTGATTGCACAGGTGCCCTCGGCTTACCTCAATAGCAGTGATGGGAGACACCAGGCTCTTAGACAGGGCTGCTGGGCCAGTGGGCAAGGCAGTGATGGTGACACTGAGGGTAATGGGCCAGCAGGGCAGATGTGGTGTTGGCCTGGCTGCCCTGTGCAAACAGCAACACGCTCTCATACTGGTGCGTGAGGACACAATTGTGGTCCATGCTCTGCACTGGCCCTGGATTAAGCAGCCAGTGCAGACAAGACCTCTGCATTGATTTGATCTGTTCTTCAAGGCTTTAGCAGCAGCCACTGCTTCTGAGAAGGCAGTTAAAGCTTGTTTAAAGCTTGGCTATAGTCATGTGATAGCTTACTGACCCATATTTCTACCAATCTGTTGGTGGTTCCTCTGGGCCAGAAGGAATATGCTGCCTCGGAGTGTGGTGGAGTCTTCTTCTTTGGAGGTCTTTAAACAAAAGCTGGATGGCCATCTGTTGGGAATGCTTTTGATTGGGTATTCCTGTATCGCAGGAGTTTGGACTAGATGGCCCTTGTGGTCTCTTCCATCTCTATGATTCTATGATTCTTCATTGATACTGCACAAAGGGAGGGAGAGTATTAATGCAGTATAACTGTCCTTCACTGGCTCAGCTGTTCCATGCTGTGGGTGGACACACCGGCACATCACTCCAGTCTTAATGACAAGAGAAGTGTCAGCACTTGAGTTGAGTCCAGGTTCTACTGTTGGCCTAAAAGAAGGTGGAGGAGTCTTCACGTATTCAATCCTGTGAGCTGCTAACTCAAAACAATTAAATTCTATAGCCATAAAATAGAGTGTCTGCACTTCTGTGGCAGACAATGCGCTAGATTCCGTAAAATCTGACAGAGATTTTTTAGGGGGTTATCATCCAAGTTTTAATATTGGATTAAAGATTCCTGGGGCAGGAGAAATATGGTGGAAAAACACCAGAGGCCTCAGGCACTGCTGCTAAAATTCCTTAAGTAAAAAAATGGAAGGAAGGTCAGGAAAATGGGAGAGGGCTCTTTGGGGTACTGCTAGTAATATTCCTGAGGTACAAAAAGTGGGGAGGCAGAAACAGAAACCCTATGAACCCTTTTGTGGTCTTATGCACAGACCTGAGGTATACTTCTCAGTAGGTGAATAACACACCTAATAGTGAGTCATCACTAAAATTGCAAAGATAAAAGGAAAAAAATAATGAAAAACTATCCTCCATAGAATATTTTAAAGACCCATTTGAACACTGATGCTGCATGTACCTCAATGAAGAGGGAATTTTGTAGACCAAGGGCAGTATTTTGAACTGGGCCTGGGAACACATCGGCAGCCAGTACAATGGAGACAAAACTAGTGTCCTAATTTCCAATCACTGTAGCAGCCTGAGTTCTTCACCAGCTAAGGTGGAAGAAGTGCTGGTGCCAGAAACATCAAGGAGCCAGCACTGCTCTCGGTAGAATTTGCCAGGCCTAAATGCTTCCTCAGTCAGGCACTATCAGTGCGGTGCCATAGGATCCCTGAACACTAGGCACCTGAAGCTTGACTGGCTCTGAAAGCCAGATGCTGACTGTCAATGCTCCACTCTGGAAAGCCATATTGGATGCTGCCTTGCTGTAACATTTGCCACAGATGGAAAGTGGCCAGTGAAGCTCTCTAGAATTGGTGGCCCGGGGGTGGGGGTTAGTTGTAATTTATCATAATTCAGGCTCCATTTCCTGAGACAGTAATTCTGCCTAATGGGAGGACCAGCCTTCTGCCCCAACTAGTTTCTGGGCAGCCTCATTCTGCTTGAGCTGACATTTCCAGACTATCTTCAACTGAAGACCCACAGAGAGTGCATTACAATATGGGTATGGGTAACTGAGAATAGCTCTGAATGCTCTAGATAGACCAACATGCCAGCTACTATCCTAAGCTGGGGAAATACACACTCCTAGTAACCAACACCACATGCATGTCCATAGATAAAAGTTAAGTCAAGGATGACCTCACAAGTTAGGAATGTCATCTTTCAATTCCATCCAAGCCTCTTCCATCCAGATGGATTGAATTCCTCACCCATAGTACCTCCATCTTGTCTGGATTAAGGTTTAGCTCGTGCCCCCTCATCCATGCCAAAGTTGTATCCCAAATTGTATCGTTATCAGTTGAGGAGTTATACCAGCTCCCTGGGTCTCATAGATGGAAAGTAGAGATAGTGCTGGATACCATCTGCATACTGATGATAAAGAAGCTCAAACATCCATGCACCTGCTCTCGGAGTTTCTTTCAGATTCTAAATACTATTGAGGTTAATATAGAGCCTTGATCACTAGGTAGAACAGAAGTCCTTTTGCATCATATTCTGAGACCGATACACTTGAAACGTCTAAAACCATGCTAAATATCATCCACCATAAGCCCAAACTAGGAAGATGGCTTAGAGGGATACATTGTCAATGGTATCTGAGAGGTCCAAGAGCTCTCAGTATAAATCAACTGATCAGTATAGATCACCAACCTCTATCAAGTTCCCTGTCATAAATTGCCCTTTATGTTTCTATCCCAAACTAACTGAAATACACATTGGAATGGGTCCAATTAATCAATACCCTCTAAGTCCACTTGGAGCTGTGATGGTGCCAACTTTTCCAACATCCTGCCCAAAGAGGGAGGTTAGAAACTAAAAGATAGTCACCACAGATTATTACATCCAAGCTTGATTTCATTAGCAGAGTTTACACCTCTACTTTCTTAAAGTTTGGGGCAGGGGATTCAAATGTTCAAAGAGGCATTAAGTACCTCTGGAGTCCTGAGCTCCAAGCCCAAATTGGCTGGTTTTTATTACCCATGAAGGACATCTCTACAGAGTTCAAGTGACAGGCTTCAAATCGCCAAGCAGTTTGTCCACATCCCTGAAAACTATCTGTAACAGCAACAGCATGACCAGATGGTATCCTAGCCCCATCCATCTCTGACTCTGTTAAAACCATAGCACCAGTGTCAGCAAGCATGCCAACACGGAGCCAACTGATCACCTTGGAAAACTCCACACTCTGGTCTCCCTGGCTTGTAGATAGAAGACCAGTATATTTCTAGATGTTAATTTTGTGTGGCTGCAATGTCAGTTGTGAAGTAAGATTTCTCTACCATAAAGTCAATAAACAGGGTCTCACTAGTGTTCACTAGGATACATAATGAATCTTCTACCATCTACATGTTAACCATTAATCAAACCCATTGCCTTCAGTTCTATGAATGAGCCATGAATGTTTGAGCACAACCATGTAGGTTTTAAAATAAAGGGCCCCAGAGCTACCTAGCTAGGTGAATTTGAACCTAATATCATAGTTAGAAGAGACTACAAGGACTACTAGTGTAATCTCCTTCCATGTAGGAACACATAATTAAAGTATTTCTGAGAGATGGCCACCCAACCTCTGCTTAAAGGCCTGCAAAGAAGGAAAGTCCACCACCAGCTCCAAGGAACCAACACAACCTGGGTCTTCGCAGTACCCCTGTTGTTACCCTAAGAGGTGGCGGTATGTTAGAGCCCCACCCGCAATGCCAAAATTTTCTGTAATATCTGGGGGAAATATTAGCTCAAACAGGAGGCCTGCAAGAGGAGGGTAACTTCAGGGATCTTTCACCTATGTATACCAGTACTAACTGTAGAGGAGGCTCCAGCTGAAGTAAAACAACATACTGTATTTTATTGGAATAATACAGAAAATAAACTAACATACACAACACATGTTCTTACGAACCATACAAGGCTATAGCAGAGTAAGACAGAAAGGTTGAAGAGAGAGAGAGAGAGAGAGAGGTCCAGGAAGATAGAGTGACAGTTATCAGTCTCAAAAAGCAGCAAAGACACTCAGACAAATGTCTGAGGGTGACACAGGAGGTTCCAATCCAGGGTGTGCTGAGAAAGAGAGTGGCAAGGTCCGTCCATTGTGGCACACACTACTATTGTTAGGGCTCTAATATTTATACTCTATTCCATGCCTCGGAGGGGCAAATTTAGCAATAACAAAGCTTGGATAGTTCTCCCATGGAATAGACAAAGGAAACGGAAACTCAACCAATTACTTTAATTGTGGAGAGATAGAACATTGATGGGTTTGCAACAACTTCATAAAGTTGGACAGGAAGGAGGTGTGAGGAGAGATTTCTGTAGGCTATAGATTGAGGAATGGTCCCTTAATTGCTTGATTTATTACTGGAAATGCCCAAAGTTAGAAAAAAGGATTAGCACATACACCTTTGATGACTGGGTTATTAGCATAAATCCATTACTGCAGGGCTTTCCTCATAATCCTAACTTGGGCTTTCCCACCATTATATTTCTAGACACATCTCAGGTCATCATGGCCTTACAGTGACCTCCAATCTGCCTAAGCCAATATGACCCCAAAAAGTGTCCAATATTTCTAGTTATGGAATCTCGCAGGGAGGGAGTAGTAGGGCATGCTAACACTGTGACACTCCCACCCAGCTAACTCCAACATGATGCTCTCCAGTTGCAACTATCATGATTCTCAGCCAATGCCACCCTCACTATTGATGCTGCCCATTCTCTGGAGATAGCAGACATACCATACAAAGCAACTGACAATGTTCTCCCAAGCCATCTAGAATCAAATGTCTTGTCCTGAGACCGCTAGACACTGTAGGTGCTCAGAGAGATTCCCCATGCCACCTCAAGACTGTGGGAGCCTGCCCACTTGTGGAAAACCATATACTGGCTGTGATAGCCTCCCCTAAAGGTGTCCCAAGTCACCAATGCTTTGCTCTCAAGTGCCCATCTGGCTACAAGCCTCTCCATAGAGGCCACATGATTCACCATATTATGTCCTCAACCCTGCATAAGGAGAGGGATGATCTGGAGAAATAACACAATGGGAACTCATAACCAACGTCAGCACTGGGCGAATCATCCACAAGTGTTACTTAAAAGTCATAGTCAACCAACTAGTGTTTATCTGCAATGAGTTTCCAGGAAAGAAACAGTTGTAATAAATGGGCACAAACCTGGTGCCAGCCTCTAGCAGCATTCTACCAGTTGAATGGCAAAAAACTGTCACAGAGAGAGGTATTATTCTTACTTGGAACTCCTTGTGTAAAATGAGGACCCAAATTCTGATTCTTAATATAGAAAGATTAGGGAAAGAGGTAGAAAATAGTAATGGAATAGTAATGGAGACATAAGGAGTACCTTGCTGAACAGATCCCAAAAATGACATTCAGAACCAGGGTGAAAATGGAAAACTTTCATTGGCCTGAGTTGTCCTTTGTTTGGCCTTGTTGTTACAGTAGCAGTACAGGAGAGTGACACATCTACATGGTTCCTTCCCCAAGGAATTTATGTTAACTATAATTCCATATAGGGTTTAATCATGAGAGATCTCCAGCCAAAGAAACTACACAAAATTACAACTGCCAGCAGCCCACAGTTCCAATTGCTACCAGATTAGGCTTGCTAGTGAGGATATGGCACATCTGAGTAATTTATTTTTGGTCTTCTAAGGATCGACAGTGGGAGTAGCAACTCCTTGGCTGAAATGGAAAGTCTTTGGCAAGTTCAGGTAAAGGGACTTGTCCACTTATGAGCTCACAATGTTTCCAGTGGGCAGTTGATGATAGATCAAAGTAGCAAATCTATCCTACTCTACTCCATTGCCTCCTTATACCTCATGCTCTAAGATTAACAGGCAAGATGTCATCTGTCTCAGCCTCTCTTTCTGCAGCACAATCATGTGCCTACTTGGGTGATGGTGGGGATGTATTACTGGCTTTGCTGTACCCATGTTTCCTTTCTTGGACACTGGCTGACTGTGGCACCAAAAGAACGAGGGCTGGGTTATGGTGGGGAATCTCCCATTGGTTTCTTACCCACAGATGAACAAGAGATATACCTTGCATATTTTTTTCTAAATACCTTTGGATGCTGAGAGGTGCCTGAAAGGGGATGATATGCCCCAGAATAGCTGAAGTTGTGGATATACCTCTTCCCTGTGTCAGTGTTAACAGAAGCAGCTACTCTGGCCTGCTCCGAGTTGGGGAGTCTGCTGGGAAAAAGCCCTTCAATCTGAGGGCTTGTCTATACGGTGGAAAAAAATGTGGATTGCTGTGGGGTAATGGCAATTCACAGCAGCTTCAATTTATCTTACTGGTGCATTTGCAAGATTGCAGGCATGCAAAGCAAACCAAGTTCAGCGTTCCCATGTGCATGCCTGTGAATCAAAATGGTGGGCCCAAGTGAATCGCTTGCAATTTTATTTTCCGCAGGTTGTCTCTGCCAAACATTTTTTTAACAAAATACAAGGTGTGGAAGAGTGACCTTCTGCTTTAGCAAACACGCGTAAAAGAAAAAGGCTGTTTTCTCACTGTAGTACAAGATCACTATGGGGAAAATCTAAGATGGCAGTTCCAGGAGCTTACCTTGTTAGCAAACTCCACCACCACCCCGCACATGTTTGGCCAAACATCTGCTTGTATTGGGAAAGCAAATCAATTTGGTCACTTGTCCCAATGACCAGGAATGTGCATTCCCCTCGCTGTTTTTCAAAAAGTACGGGAAAAGCCGCAAAAGCTTTCCCCATGGATTATATAGCGTTTTGGGGGGCCCTCCTTCACAATACAGCAAATAGATGTGGAATCCCATTGGGACAAAAGGTATTCTCCCTGCATTCTGTGAGGAATATTTTCACCATTTAGACAATGCCTGAGTTTCATTGCTTTTAGTTTGAGAGATGGGTGGAAGGCGTTAGTTTGGTATACTCTTTATTTTCATTACAAAAAAAACAGCCTCACTGAGGTAGATAGATGGACAGCCCCTTCCTCACAATCAGCATGTCCCTTCAACACTCCCAGAAATGCCATATGCAAGTTTACTCTATGCTAGTTCAGTGTCAGGATACAAGAATCTTCACGTTCTGAATGGCTCCACCTGGATCTGCCTTGTGTAACATGAAGTGGCCTTGCACTTGTGCAGCACTGATCTGATCAGAAATGGAGAGGGCTTGTATAGCAAACTGCTCAGCCATCACTGCTGGTTGGTCAGGATAGAACCTCTGGAACATGCGTCCAAGCTGCCACTGTGAGCAATGTCCCACATACTGTTTCAGGTCCACCCGGCCAGGGCGAACCAGGGCTGGATCCAGCCTGCAGGGAATGAGAAGAAGATTAATGAAGCATCACAGTGCAAGTTCAGCTGGCAAACATGTCTCCCCTCAATGCACAGAACACTTAACACTTAACAATACAATGCTTAATACATATGATCTTGCCATGCTGTTTTCACAAAAAATCCAAATAAGGAACAGAGCTAAGAAAGAGCTTTTTTTTTATTTGAACTTGAATTCTGTGTTTATTTGTATGTTCAAGATGGGTAACAATATGCTCTTGCAAACAAAATGAAATGAAACAGCATGGATTAAAATGGAATTTATATTTCTTTAATCCCATTTACATAACACCAAGCCAATCCTGAAGGAAAAGTAGCTTCTGAACTAGCATTGCAAATACAGTTGCCCCTCCACATTTGCGGCTTTAAGATTTGCGGTTTTGACTATTCACGGTTTTGGGAGCATTCCCCCCCCATCCAAAAAACTGCTCCTAGGGGGGCGGGAGTGGGTAGGAGGAAGCAGCGACGAGGATCGGCTAGCCCCGTCGCTGCTCCTGGGGGGGCGGGAGTGGGTGGGAGGAAGCAGCGAAGAGGCTTGCCAAGCCCCGTCGCTGCTCCTGGAGGGGAGGGAGGGCGGTGGCGTGACCTAGTTTTTATTCACAGATTTTTCACATTCGCGGGGGTCTCATGGCCCTAACCCCCGCGAATGTGGAGGGACAACTGTAACTGAACCCATACCTTGGTTTAACTTAGCCACTTTGCTCCTCTTCCTCCCTGTACTGTTTCTCCTGGCACATTACCCGACCCCTGCTGCAAGCCCAGGAGCCTGAATTGATCAGGAAGACCACAAAAGGCCCATTGTTAGCTTCTTTTCCATCTGTCCTTGGGGCCATGGGGTTGTCTGAGTCATGGCTTGTGGAGAAAGAAGTATGGCTTCTACTCCTGCTGTCTTCTCCTTTTGTCAAAGTGGCACTGTAGCTTCTGTTCTTCCATATCCATGTGGCTCCCTTCCTTCTTTCAAAAAGCTTGTTACCTCCTCTACTCACAACCACGCGTACAGATATTTTGCACACTGCTATACTATACTGCTGCATAACAGTACAGTGTTATTAACATTGTCTGTGTGTGATTCCAAGGGGGGACTAGAATCTGTCACATATCAGTCCTACATACAGCAGGAACTTTTGGCCCACCAGATGTTATGGCTTTCCATTCCCAGAAACTCTAGCCACCTTGACCGATGATATGGGAATATGGGAGTTGTAGGTTCAAACATCAAGGGGTGGGGAGAAGTATCTCAGAACTGGATAGCCTGCAACTGAAACAGCAACCTTTCTTTCTATACTCCTTAAGAAGCTAAGTAAAAGTCACTATAACAGAACAGAGAGGGGGAAAGAGGCAAAAGCTGCCAACCCTTTAGAGTTCCTAGCAGTTCTTTTTGCCATCTTCCCAAAGCAATATAACTTTTAATGATGTTGATTAGTTCTCAATGTGAGGCACCCATTCAGGACAGCACTCATTCCATCCATCCTCCTCAATAAAATGTGCAAGCATACCGGTAGAAGCTCACAGTGTATTCTCCACCAAAACTAAAACCACACCTCAGGTTGTGGTTAGGAGTAGCCCCCACATCCCAGGATCTTGCAAGACAGCTGTTGGAATCCCTTGCCAGTCCAAGCGCAGACCGTAGCAGAAAAGCCAGACAGAACAGCTGTTGTTCATAAGTTCCATCCTAAAAGGAACCATCTTAGCTGGGCCACAAGACTGCCCACCCAAAGCAAACAGTTGCCTCTAGTGACAACGTCTGCCATCCATTCTCCCACCTTGTGCAACAATTCTGACCTGTCTACATGATTGGTGGTCATAAATACTATCCTGGCTTCAGAGGAAGCGACACCATCCAACGCGTTGAGAAGACCGCTAAAAGTCAGGCGCCCCATGCCTTGATATGCACTGGGATCTAAAGGGAAACACAGGACCAGAGAGATTGCTGAGACAGGTAAGCAGAGAAATGACCATATAAGGTACAGACACAAGCAAGGGTGACCCAAATGCTGCCTAGATTTACACAGGAAAGCAGACCAGACATGTTGGACTGCAACTCTCATCAACCCTGCTAGCACAGACAATGGTGAGGGATGATGGGAGTTGTAACTCAACACCTGAAGGCCTAGACTCTCCTCATGTCTAGCTTATAACCTTCGAGTGGGAAAGAACTATGGCCCAACTACAACTGTTTCAAGTTGAAGCACTGATGTTAATTCTGACAAACTTATAATGGCCTGCAGAACACAGTCCACCTGCAATGCCATCAAAATGGTTAACAGACAATGCAGATTAAGAAGTGGTCACAGAAGCCCAAGCCCCCTGGTGGCAGAAGCAAGACAGGCAACGTGAAGAAGGAAGGTATCACCCATGCTCCTACAGCAAAAACACAGTGGCTGAAAAAAGTACAGGTTGACCTCTGTATCTGCAGGGGATACATTCTAAGAACCTTTATGGATACCTGAAACCATGGATAACAGGGAACCCTATTATTTTCAATGAGAAGAATTCTGGAAGTTGGCCACAGAATCACATTGGAGGAACTAGGAATGCCTAGAGAGAACATATATTTTCGAATGTGGATAAGTGAAACTGCAGATACCGAATTCATGGATATGGGAGTCCTTGCTGGGCCATCTCTTCCATTGTGCAAAGACAGGATTTTAAAAATGCCTGGGCAGTGTCCCATCTCTGCTAAACGTATGGATCATAGGAGAGGAACAAGCATTACAGTTTGACATTTTAGACTGGAGTTGACATATCACTGTGAATGCCTATTTACCTAGCATTACAAGGTGGTGTTGGCTATCCTCTAAGAGCAGCACAGGCACTGGTTCCATTCGGAAGCTTCTATTCAAGCCCGATTCACACCATGCCTTTCCAATGAGAAGGAATGACTACCTAGGGTGGGGGTGAAAAGCCCCTGGCACTAATCTGGTTGGGGGGCACTGTATGCTGTCAGAGGGCAAGACAGTAGCCAGTGGTTGTAGGGGCTGGCCCGTCTCTTTCTCTTTCACTCTCTTTTCCCCTTCTCTGCCACCCTTTCTCATCCACCTACCCTGTGGGCTGATGAGAGAGGGACAGCACAGTCTCGCAAAAGGTGTGAATTGAGTGCATGTGAAGGGCTTCAGAATGAAGCCAAGAGCCATATAAAATTAAACTGAGGACTATAAGTTGCCCAGACTCTGAGTTAGAATGACAGAAACATAGATTTGGAAGACACTGCAAGTGACATTTAAGCCTACACCCTACCATGCAGGAACACACAACTAAAGCACTCCCAAAAGATGGCTATACAACCTCTGTTTACTGTTTGCCTACAGTAAAGGAAAAGTTGCTCCTGGACAGCATTCCCTATGGATATCTCTGCAGAGTGCTGTGAGAGATGAGGACGGAAAGCACACTTGGCTAGATGAGGCAGAAAAGGACTGCCTGTAACCATAAAGTGGGGAAGGAGCCCATTTGCCTACCACTTACTTTCAGCAGCAAGATCCCGACTGACAAAGGCAGCATCTACATCTTCCAGGAGGATGATGCTCTGCTGAGGAGCTACACT
The DNA here is from genome assembly GCA_030847615.1 of Gambelia wislizenii. NCBI lineage: Eukaryota > Metazoa > Chordata > Lepidosauria > Squamata > Crotaphytidae > Gambelia > Gambelia wislizenii. The sequence continues at coordinate 333,224,094 of JAUMIR010000001.1, read as the reverse complement.
CAGCAGGTGGTTGAGACGATCGTCTGAGAGGCTGCGATCACTCAGGCTCAGGAGACAGATGCTATACTGCAATTCTCCAGCCAAAGCTGTGCTGTGATAGACAGAGAACAATGTTGCCACTGCAATTAAAAACAAACAAACAAACAAACAAAACCAACTTTGTGCAGAGACAGTAAAATGCAGGGAGAGAGAAGGACAGCATTTTCTGTCCTGGGTTAACAGAGATGCATCCCTGCTGTTTGGGTATGTACATAGGCCCAGGAAGTGTCTTTAGCTTCTACTATCTATTAGTACTCTCAGGAACACTGCTGAGAACAACAGTACATTGCCGAGTACAGTATCCCGTCATTTTATTTTGGCTGCAATGCAAGGGAGTACAAACGATGAAATAAAAAGCTGGCTCAGCTAGTCCTCGTTCACTGTGCTTCCTCGTAGAAAAACTGTACTGTTTTTAAGCCTGCCCAATTGTTCCGATTTTGAGCATACCTCAGCAACAGCCCATTATCCTTCCAGCTGCACACTGGTACCTGGTTTTACTGAAGCACTTGCCAATGAGAACTCGTATTGGGAGGGGAAGGGGATGCTTTGGTTTCTTGGGAGGAAAGCCAAGGATGTCTACTCACATGAAACTGCTCTTTCCACAGCCTGGGGGCCCATACAGCAGGTATCCTCTCCGATAGGGAATTCCTATGGATGAAGAGATTAATCAGATAGGACAACACTTAGCAAGCAAATTTCCTAGAACTCCTGTGGGATTCCCTTCCATAGGAGTCTAAACTGGCACCCTCTCCATTGTCCATTCTCCAGCAGGCAAAGACCTTTCTATACAAACAAGCATTTCATGGTTACTGGTTTGCAGGAAGACTTTTTATGACATGTGTGTGCTTTGTTTTTGATTCTGTTTTTTTGGTAATGATTTTACATTTTTTAAAAAAAATCAATGGTTTTTTAAAATATAATATAATATAACATGTTTAACTATGTTTTAACTTCTTAATTATCAGGTTTTTAGCTTTATATTGTTTTTAGCCTTTTTGTAAGCTACCTTGGGCCTCGTACCAGGCGAAATGTGAGATATTAAATAAATAAATCAGTAAACAGAACCTGAGCTACCATCACTACCACCTAGGACTGCATAAGAATTCCCCTTAGTAGCCTCTAGAGTCCAGCCTCTGATAAGTCAATTCTAACAGCTGTAAAAGAAATGCATCAACAACACACAATCTTAATAGACCAATCCCCTGCCATCCTCTTCTCCATGTTTTACAGTTTAGGGACATCCTGAATGAGAATGCTTGGCAAAGAACTGCTACAGAATACTGCAGTCAATGAATGCTGATATCTACCAATAATTTACTGCACAGAAAATAACTAGCTCTGGAATAAGGAATAAGGTAACAATAGTAACTTGAAAGACCTGCAATGGGATGAAACAAATATCCCTCTTGGGTGGGATGGTACAGGCCCTGGGAATGAAAAGCAAAAGCAGTATTTCTTGGCTGATAAATGGGATCATGCCTGTTCCATATTTGGTGATACCTATAGTCTGGTTTTAGCCCACAAAGGAAAAGTTCAGGGAATGAGAGCGTCTGACTGGCCAGCCCCGGAAAAATGCACTCACCTCGATCAATGTACCACTTGGGGTTACCAATGAACTCTTTCACATCCTGTACAATCCTCTCTGACACTCCTTCCTCAAGTACCACTGAGGTGAGTGGGCGTCGGCGTCGTGGGAAACCAAACGGCCGCCATTCAGCACCCATGGCTGTGTACATGACTGTCTTTCCTTCTTGTTGCCGGAGAGCCAATTCCTTGGCTGAAGAGAAAAAGAGCAAGACTTGTGAAAAACAAGTTACCCTGCACCTTTGGACAGAAATGGGAGGGTGGATGGGAGGAGAGAGGGAAAGATCTGTTCAATGAGAAATAAGGGCCAGAGAAATGGCACTCAGGAGAATCCACATGTTTAGATACAAACACCTATGGTAAGTTGCAAATGTACCTTCCTGTAAGATGTTGAAGAAAATATCTCGCTTATTGCCAACCGCTGTGAAAGTGACAGACTCCCAGGGGGTGCCTGTCTGCAGGTCAATCATTTGTTTCTCCCGGTTCCGTTCTATGCGGATCCACTTCCTTTGATACCTAAAAAGAGAAAAAGCAAATGTCTGAGCAGAAGTGGAGGAGGGGAGACAACTGAACAACCTAAGATGCACCTGGGCCAGTTTCTCCACCCTTACACCTTTCATGGAAATCTTCTCTATGTCAGCACACCAACATCGGTCTGCAACCAAGGGCTGTCCCAGCATTTTTTCCCATGTCCCATGATAGCTAACATAGACATCAAGGAGTATCAACAGCAGGGACAGTAAGGGTTCTTTTTATCTACTGTCCCACTGCAATATGCAAACCTGAGAATTTCTGCTTGTACAAGAATCCTCTGCCCAATTTTAGGTGAATGCCACTTCCTACTGCACCCCATACAATAGCACACGGCATTTAGGTCCCCCAACTTTCTGGAGAGTTTTTTTGGGAGATAAGAGGAGCAGCAGAAAAAAGCAAAAACTGGTTGCACAAGCTGCTTTCCACTTATACCACCACAATACTATAGGGTAGTGGTTCTTAACCTGGGGTCTGTGGAGGAGTCTGCCATGTCTTCCCAGGGGGTCCATGAAGGCTTGAAAGTTGCTTGGCCCACCTCCTCCCTGCACTGGAGCGGCCATGTGACAGGACCTAAGGCAAAGGCTGGCTGGCTTGGCTTGTACATTGCCATTCAATCTACTCCAGCCACAAACTTTCAGGAAGAAGCAGAAGAAAAGTCTTCCCTCTCCCTCCAGTGCCTCTCAGGGAAGGTTTAATGGATGGTGTGATTGTATTATTATCATCATTATTATCATTATTGTTGTTGTTTTAAATCTTGAGTTAACTCTGTGGTAACAAAAGATATTTAAAGGGGATCCCTGGTAAAGAAAAGGTTAAGAGCCACTGCTGTATGGAAAAGGTTAGATACAAAGGTCACCTAAACCAGGTACTGCACTGAGTTTCTCTCTATGCTTAAAATATTTATGGCATATCTTTCATCTACAAAAACTTCAGGGCAAATAATAATTGGTTAAGAACAATATAATCAAGATTATTAATAATAGCAACATACAGAAACAGAGGTAGTATTAAAACAATTCTTTATTTTCTTGCAATTCATCATTTGACTGTAGCTCTACTTATCTAACAAATTGACTCTAGCAGCCAGGACTAAGACTCTTTTGGCCCTCCAGAAATTGAAGAACCACTGCTCCCATCACACTCTAACACTGGCCAGGCTGGATAGGGTTGATGTGAACTAGAAATTCATCTACACTAGGAGACTGTAGGTTTCCACCCGGGGCAACTAAAAGGTTCACATTGATCCTATGATTCTTTATTTGATAGGAAGTGGCACTGAGTTAGTGGAACTTACTCTCAAATATGTGGGCATAGGATTCCAGACTCAGTAACACAGTTCAGCAAAAGTATGTTGATTTACAGTTGGTGGAAAAAGTAACAGATGGGCCTTCTGTTGGAATTCAGTGTCAGTGAATAATCCTATGAAATCCATCATATTTAAATTTATTTTGTAAGATGCATGACTCATTCTTGGTGCACAATGATAAGCACCCCACAATTTCTCACATGGTGATGTCTTGCTGTGATTGTATTTGATCTTTGCAATGTTACAGCTGCAGCAACTGTATCTCCTTAATTTTCTGTAATGGGGTAGACAACTGTTAGGGGTTAGGAAAATGCACTGGTCCTCCAGGAGAAATTAGTGAATTTTTGGGAAAAGATGTTTTTGCCCATGGGCCCTTTCCCACCCCCTATTCTACAACATGTTATAATTTAACATGATGTTATTCTTTTAATACTTTCCTGATAAGAGAGTGAATATTTCAGTAACCATTCTTTTTATTGTGTTGATCTGGCACACAGAGCCCCTTTGCAAGAATGTGTGTAGGTACAAGCAGATCCTATGCCTTTTTAAATCCCTTCCTCCATTACTTCTTCCTAAGCCTTACAGTACCTCTCTCATTCCCAAAGACACTACATCATTGCTCTTACCAAATGAAGTGGTTCCCAGGGCTGGGGATAAAGTCAAACTTGGTACTGACACGGCCACTCTCATGTTGCAGGTATGAAGTCTCCACACTTAGGTGCTGTGTGTGCTTGGCATGGTGAGAGATCCAGTTCAGTAGCCAGTGGTAGCTCTTGTCCTTGCTTGGCACTTCCAGAGTGATCATGCAATGCCGTCTGAAAGCCACCATGCCCAACTGGGCTCCCTTACGGGCCAAGGCCAATGCTGTACCAACACCCACTAAGCCAAAACCTGCCCCAAAGTATGGATTGTCTTTGAGAGTCAAGATAAAGTCAGAAAAGGGCATTGTTGTGGGTGTGGTGAAAAAAGGACTCCAGTGTTAAATAGCTGCTCCTTGTGCCATTTCTTCTATATTTCACAACAAAGCCAAGAGAAAGAAGACAAATATACAGTATTAGGAAAATTCACAAATGAAACAGTCCCAGGTAGCAAACATCTTGCTCCTGCGATTGCTTAATCCAGAGGTGGCAATATAGTAAGTGATTTTTCATTAGCTTCTCTCAGTTAATGTAAGTAAAACAGGTTGAAAATCCTGACATAGCTCTTCAAAGAGATGCTAAAGTGCAAGTAACAGAGACACAAATCTAATCGTTGGTTCAAATGAGAGCAGATCTATTGAATCAAGGAGAACTTGGTAACTCAACTCATAGTAATGTGCTTCTCCAATCCCCCTCCAGCTCTTTGCCAGCCATGGTGGTTCAGGAGGAAAGTACAATCCCCAAACAACTTCAATGTGCTATTTTTATATGTTGGAGAATGCAGATGATGAGTGGGGAGCTGTAGCAGAGTTTTGCCTGTGGAACTCTTACACTATGCTAGGCAATGTAGGATCTTGGATATCCTACATTGTAGGACCACTGCATATAGGTATATAATACCTGTTTCTAATTCAAGTTCCTGCTTCATTCAACTCATAGACTTTTTCACAGCTCTTAGAAAAGGGAGGAAATGAAGTAGAAACCATCTTCACTGCTTTCTCCTTCTACAGCATATTCAAGAATCTGCAATGTGAAGTCGAAGGCTTTCACAGCTGGCCCATAGGTTTTCTGTGGTTTTTTTCTGGGCTGTGAGGCCATGTTCTGGAAGACTTTACTTCGGACGTTTTGCCTGCATCTGTGGCTGGCATCTTCAGAGAATGGTTGGGTAGGAGTGTGTGTGGGGTTTATATACTGTGAGCCCGTTGGAGAGGATATGTAAATTTGTGTATTTGAATGGGTAGTTTCTGGGTGGAGAGATGCAAGGATTAGTGTCTGTTTGGCTAATGGTGCATTGTCTGCGGAAATCCCCCTGCCCTGGGTGGAGTTCATTTGCATGTGTCCTCCTTGCATATCTCCCCCCAGGAACTACCCATTCAAATACAGAAATTTAGATATCCTCTCCAACAGGGAATCACAGTATATAACCCCTCCACTCCTACCCAACCATTCTCTGAAGATGCCAGCCACAGGGTGCAGGCAAAACGTTAGGAATAAACTCTTCCAGAACATGGCCTCACAGCCCAGAAAAAAACCACACAAAACCTATAAATCTGCAATGTGCTGCATGCCAGCTTTCTTCCTTTCAAAACTCCAAGGTACCCGGTTGCTACTCCAGGTTGTTCGTGTATTATCACATCACATGTAATCTTTTTTTTTTTTTTTAATGAAGGGAATTTCAGGAAAATACAATCCTTGAACAGCTTCAATGCATTATTTTTGTATGTTGGAGAATCAGTGGTAGGCTGGTCTAGAAACATATGCCTATAAAGGCCAGCGCTTTACAAATATTTCTATGATGCCTCTGCTTTGGTTATGTGCTGACAAACTGGCTTTGTGTAATCCACACTACACAAATAATCCAGTTTGAAACTGGATTATTTGCCATGGCTCTTTCCTACGGAATCCTGGGATTTGCAGTTTCACTTTTCACAAGGCCTTTATACTTGTCTACCAAAGAGTGCTGGTGCCTAAAAAAAAAACCTACAAATCCCAGGATTCCATAGGAAGGAGCCATGGCAAATAATCCAGTTTGCAAACTGGATTATTTGTGTAGTGTGGATGCATTCCACTGGTGAGTCCACGAATGAGAGACCTCCAAGAGACCCTGCTATTAACAGCCCTCCTCAGGTCTGGCAGATTCAGGGCTGAGGCTCCCTTGATTGAGTTTGTCATGCTGTTGTCCAGTTTTCTTTCCGTCTTTAATTTTCTGAGGATTTTCATCTTTTGTAGTGAGTCATTTCGTCTCACATCGTTAAAAAAATAATACAAGTTGTCCCTTCATATTCGCTGGGGTTTGGTTCCAGGAAACCTCCCCCCCACCGTGGATACTAAAATCCGTGAATACTCAAGTCCCATTATGTGCAATGGCATAGCAAAATGGTGTCCCTGATATAAGATGGCAAAATCAAGGTTTGCTTTTTGATTATTATTTTAATATTTTCAAGCCGTGAATACTTAAATCCTTGGATACTCAAGTCCCATTATATGCAATGGCATAGCAAAATGCTACTGATATAAGATGGCAAAATCAAGGTTTGCTTTTTGGATTATTATTTTTTAAAGAATATTTCCAAGCCGTGAATACTTAAATCCGTGGATACGAAGGGACAACTGTAAAGGGAAGAGCACCCAGTTCGAAAAGAGGGCCACGTCTGGAGATGCCCTCCTTTTCTTCTACTGTACAAAGTCACACCACTCCTATATTATACACACCGCTCCTTCCAGCCTCCCTAAGTGGGCGAAACAGCCATTCCCGCACTTACCTTCGCTACGGGACCCGCTTTTCCTGAGACCTCGCTCACCCCGGCACGGCGTCTCTCTGTACGACTTGTCTCTATGGTCATTAACCATAACCTGACCGGAACAAGTGCCGCTGTACTCTATCGTCTCCATAGAAATAAAACTTAAGGGAAAAATAAATTAAGTCCCGAGCTACGTTAAAAATGGAAAGCCGCCATCCACCATCGCCCTCCATAGAGACGCAGACTGGGCTCCCTCCGCGACCCACCGTGATTCCCAAAGTTTGGTTCTCCAAGTTTTTGGACTTCATCTCCCAGAAGCCCTAGCCACCTTGGCCAACTGCCAGGAATTCTGGGGAATGAAGTCCAAAATACTGGAGGCCGTACAATTGAAACTAGCTTGGGAAACCGGAAGTAACGGAAAGGGAGGCGCACCGCTCTGTCACTCTTTCCCTTTCGTCTCTATTACACACCCTAGGGTTACAAGAACCAGCCTGGTGTAGTGGTTTGAGACTTGACACTGCACTGTTATAGTGCTATAATTCCACTTTAACTGCTCTGGCTGCCTCCTGTGGAATTCTGGGGTTTGTAGTTTAGGGAGGGGCATTTACAACTCTCAGCCAGAGAGCTCTTAGGCCTCACTAAACTACAAATCCCAGGATTCCACAGGAGGCAGCCAGAGCAGTTAAAGTGGAATAATAGTGCCATAACAGTGTAGTGTGATAATATTGTTTCAGGGTTCGAATCCCCACTCAGCCATGGAAACCTACTGGGTGACCTTGGGCAAGCCACACACTCTCAGCCTCAGAGGAAGGCAATGTTAACACCCACCCTGGAACAAATTTTGCCAAGAAAACCCCATGCTAGGTTCACTTTAGGGTCACCATAAGTCAGAAAAGACTGGAAGGTGCACAACAACAAAGGCGTAAGAGCCAGGGGTTGAGATATCTAGTAGTGTCTCAACCTGTGGAGTTGTCATTTTTTGTTCCTTCCTGCATTCTATGGTTCCTAAATAACTTACGGTATGCAACCATTTGCTACACCTCAAGTCTGAATCGTGAACTCCTGAGGAGAAGATTAATTCTTCCTTGCCCTATTTCTTTTAAAGGCTGGCCAATGCATGGGATTTGGAGTGGGTGGGTAGGGATTTTTTAATTGAAATAAAACCATTCTACAAAATAATACACCTGACTGCAAAAGGCTGTAACAATAACGCATTTTTTTCCCTCCAATCTCTTTACTTACTCCTCCTCCTCCTCTGGCATTTCTTCGCAAACGAAGATTCAGGAAGGACTCATCCCGCGCTTTCTGCAAGCGCGCTGATGACTAAAAAGGCCAATCCAAGATAAACAAGTCCGGTTGCAAAAAGCACAGCAGAAGGTCTCCTTGGGTGATGTTTTTGGGTTGTGATTCTTTCTGCGTTGTTGTTTCTATTCAAGACTTGTTACTGACTATGCGACGAATGTTGCTGTCCTTGAGCAAGCAGGGATCACCAGCACTGAGGGCATGATATTGAGAACGCAGCTGCGCTGGGCAGGGCACGTTTCTTTACTTACTAATACAAAATTAAAACTATCTATTCTAACACTACTACATTTTCCCTTTTAATCTCTCTCTCTCTGGTTTTTCTTCGCAACCAAAGATTCATGAAGGACTCATCCTGCACTTCCTGCAAGTGCGCTGATGACTAAAAAGGCCAATCCGAGATAAACAAGTCCGGTTGCAGAAAGCACAGCAGAAGGTCTCCTTGGGTGATGTTTCCGGGTTGTGATTCTTTCTGCGTTGTCGTTTCTCTTCAAGACTAGTTCGGCGTGAGTTTATACAATAATCACTCTCTTTTCTTTTCCAATAAGCATTATATTTACACCTTTATACTAAAATTAGAAGTTACACGTTCCAATTATACATACTTGGAAAAGAAAAAAATATAATAAAAAATAATAATACAATAATAATAATAATAATAATATGCATGGGCCTTCAGGTGTTAATGGACTGTGACTCCCATTGCCCATAGTGAAGGGTGCTGGGTGTTTGCAGCTGGAGATCCACCAGTTGCCCCACCGCCTTCTCAGGGCAATGACCAGGAGATGGTCCTTTCTGTAATGCTGCCTGCCTTGGGGCAGGCAGAAGCCGCATCACTCTATACTGTTATAGCTCTATTATTCTACTTTAACTGCTCTGGCTGCCTCCTGCGGAATTCTGGGGTTTGTAGTTTAGTGAGGCTAAGAGCTCTCTGGCTGAGAAGGCTAAATGCCCCTCTCTAAACTACAAACCCCAGGAAGCCAGAGGAGGCAGCCGGAGCCGCGAAAGTGGCCTCTCAGTCTTCCTCTACCATAGAGTGGCCGAGGGAGTGGGCGGCATGAGGAGGGAAGGAGGCGAGGACGGAATAGCGGTGCGGGAGAGGGAGGGGCGGAAGTTCGTGAGGTGATCAGCCGAGTTGGGGCGGCGGAGAGAAGGGATGTAAGTGAAGGGGATCACTCCTAATTTGGGGGCGCCGCCTCCCCCCGAGAAGGCTCCCTGCTGGAGGGAGAGAGGGAAGGGCAGGAGGGGGACCCGGAGGGGCGCACTTTGGGGGTGGCTGGGTGGAAAGAAGGGGGTCGCCTATGCCGCTCTCCCAGCCACGGGACCCCCTTGGTGGCGCCTGAAGGGTCTTGCTATGGGTGGGTTGTAAAGGGGAGCGTGTTTAGACACAAACGCCAGCCCTGGGTGTTTGCATCTCAACATGCAGACTCTCCTGAGTGCCCTTATTTCACATTGGGCAGCTCTTTTCCCCTCTTCCTGCCACCCACCTTCCCATTTCTGTACAAATGTGTGTGCAGTGTAACTTGTTTTTCACAAGACTTGTTCTCTCTTCAGCCAAGAGGTGCGACCTGAAGAGGAAAGGCCCCATGGCGAAGCTGAGCCCTGGAGCTGGTAGCCGGCCATTCTGCCTCTTAAGGTTTGTTTTTTGTTTTTTTTAAATTCTATTTATGATACCCACACCCAGTACTAACATACATTGAACACTAAAGCATTAAACTTAAGACAAACGAATTGACAAACATTACTTACAAACATTCATGTGACAATATATTTTTACATATGTATGTACCTACATACATATTCTTCACTATGGGCAATCCTGCAGATCTCTTCCAGCAGGCCTTTCCTGAATAAATACCCGGTCATCAAAAAATAAACGAAAATCTAGCTTGTATTGACCTTGCTACAGCCACTGTCCATTGTTTATTTTTATTTTTGTATTTTTAAAAAGTATGTTTTAATTCCTGAATTATTTAATTGTATTTTAAGGGGGGGTGGGATTGAGGGTCCAGGATGTATATTTTAATTGTTGTAAGCCACCCCGATTGTGGGACCCCGATTGTGTTTCGTAGAGGAGCGGGATATAAATAAATATTATTATTATTATTATTATTATGCCTCTTAAGGTTGTGCTCAGGCTTCCTTTTCTGTTAGCAAGGTCTCATTTCTGTTCTCTCTCCCTTCAGAAACTGGTAAGAATGATGGCTCATGGTTGGTACTCAGTGGCAGGAAGATGGCAGAAGAAACGCACCAGGAGGAGACAAGAAAGCCAAATGTGTATGTTCTTCCTTGTCATTTTATAACGTATAGTTGGAGTACTAGATTGCTGTATATTTACTTTATGTAGAATTAATGCCACCTGTAAGGCATCACCTGCTAGCCAGTATTGAGAAAAGTATGGGAGAGAATCCATGGAAGTCCTCTGTCTAGGGTGCATTATACTGAAGAGATAGTTGGACACCGTTTTAAGCTCCATACTACAGACTCCTGGAATTTGTAGTTTGTGAGGTACTGGCACTCCTGGCAGAGAAGGCTAAAAACCTTGTAAAACTACAAATTCTGGGATTCCATAGGTTGGAGCTAGAGCACTTAAAGTGGTGTCAAAGTGCATTATTTCTACAGTGTAGCTGCACAAGGAGCTAGAATTTGGGGTGGGACGGGAGAAGGAATAATTTCAATAAAATATTTCCTTTGCAGAAGCTGGTGGGATGCATAGATGTGAATGAGCAGTTTCCTTCATTTTTCCTGAAAATATATTAATAATAAAAAACAATGTACATGGGGTCTGCATACTTCACATTTAGTAATTTATATTAATTCCTCCTATAATCTTTCCTTTCCAAATAGTCTGGGGGGTTCGGAATGCAAATCAAAATTAATAGATAGCATCTGTTGGTTTTTACTGCCAGTAGGGAATTGTGCTGGTGTGCTTAAGGCCAGCTAAATCAGATCTATTGGGCATATGCACCTCAGTAACAATTGACAACTTGTAATCCTGGCTTGTTTGGAATGAGTATTAAAGATTGATGATTCCAGTGTATATTATACAGTTACTAAGACTTTTTGATGTCATGTTTTAGTAAGAAATAATAGTTCAGGAAGTGTCATCTCAGCTATTTGATAGTTTGGGAAGTGTCATCACAGCTAGGGTTGTGACATATATGCAGGAGGAGCTAGAGGGAAGATATTATTGTGCTATATTCCAGAGTGGGGGGGAAAGAGCAGGTTGGGATCTATCTATCTATCTATCTATCTATTGCTCTTAGGTATGTTGCCATTTCCATTGTGTGCTGATTGGCTGTTTAGGGAATTGCCCAAAGCCAATCAGCACACTGGGGGTGGGACCACGTGGAAGTTGAAATCCTTTCTAAACATGGCGGCTGGAGAGGGAGTGTGAGTATCAAGGGTGGATGTGTTGTGTGTGTGTGTGCCAGAGTGCAGGGGACAGCAGGGGGGGAGTTCGGCAGTGGAGGGTGAATTCAGCGGCATGGGAGGCAAGTTTGCCGGCGAGAGGGCAAGAGGCAGGGAGGCCAGGGCCAATGGCGGGAGGGCCAGGGCCAGCGACAGGCGTGGGGCAGGGTGAGTGGCAGGAGGGCCAGGGGGAGCGGGGGAAGGGGGACGGCAGGGGAGCAAGTGACGGGGGCAGGGCAAGTGAGGGGAGGGGGAGCAGCAGGGGAAGTGAGTGACGGGGGGGCAGGGTGACCAACAGGGGGCCAGAGTGAGCGACGGGGGGACCAGGGCGAGCGGTAGGAAGCCAGGGCGAGTGGCAGGGGGCAGGGCGAGTAGCAGGGAGGTGAATTCGGCGGGGAGGGGAGCGACGGGGGGCAAGTTAAACCCACCAGCCTACCTTAAAGGGTTGTCATGAGGTCTGCTGGGCATTTGGGGGGAAGTTTTTTCATGGTGTATGGTACACTGGGTCCAGGTAGTATTTTATATAATCTCTAACAGACAGAAGCTCACATGATGTGTACTATAGACAATGGAAATTACTTCCATGTAAGTGTACATAGGAATGAACTATAAGTATCCCAGTAAATCCCCATAGGTGGGGTGGAGTCCAGTTGTTTTGGACTGATAATGTCACCGTCCATTCCTCTTGGCCATTCTGGATAGGACTTCTCAGAGGTGTAGGCCAACACATCTGGAGGGTCAAGTATTCTTCCCCTAGATTGAAAACGTCCCCTCTTCTTTTCATTGGCTACATCTTGTCACAGTCGCATCTTTTCTTAACCGTTAGCCTGGGGTGGGCAACTGTGGGAGCCTAGACAGATGCATGAGCCCCCCAGAAGACCTTGTGGTCTGCCCCCACTCCCACAAACAAAAAAAATATAAAAAAATAATTCCCCCGCAATGCCCCAAATGCCCTCTGAGGGACATAGGGGCATTCGTTCCATTTCCAATTTATTTCCAATTTACCACTTACTAATTTTTTCTAAAGAATTCTAAGTTTGATTCTTGCTTCCTTCATGTCTGGAAAGCAATGATAGCACCTTCTTCATTTGTTTTTGACAGGAACTGTGCCCCCTTTGTGTCATGATGCAAAACCATAGTGATAAGCAATGAGCAGAGCAGCAGTAGCAGCAGTGCCTGTGGGAGAAGACAAGATGAACGCTCTTTGCCAGGAGCTGTTGCTACCTGGTCCACCTGTCGCAGGAAATGAAGGCAGCCATGATCTTTCTAGTGAGAACCTAGCAGTGGGACAGAGTTTGCTCTTAACAGAGGCTTCTGTGGTGGGAACAGAAACAGCTGGTGTTGAAATATTTGTAGAAGCCATGGCTGACACCATGTCCCTCAGCAACTCTGACAACACTACAGGTATGTTATGTTTTTGTCAGGCCATCATACCTATGTAAGAATTAACCATTCTGCAGCCTTTATCTCTTAAGAAATGTGTACAGTCGTTCCTTCCTATTTATGGGGGTTAGGGGCAGAGCACCACACGAAAGTGAAAAAAAACTGAATAAAAAAAGTATGCAAAAAAAAAAAAAGACAATCAAAAAAGCCTGGGTCGACTTACACAAGATCAGTATGATACCTTTCTGCCATGGTGCTGCTTCTGCTTTTGAAGTTTCTCTGCCATGATGGGAGAATGGGCTTCTTTCAGGCTCCCCCGGCATGGACTAAGCCCTGGCATGGACTCTGCAGTGCAGAAAGGGGTTGGACTGGATGGCCCTTAGGGTCTCTTCCAACTCTAGGATACAAGGTCTGTGTATTCCTGCAGGGCAGAGAGGGGTTGGACTGGGGAAAAAATCCGCAGCTGGTGAATTCGCAGTTGTGGGAGACAGTGCATGTGTGAGGGAAAGAGGCAGTGTGACCATCAGTCCATGCAAGCCCTGCGTGTGGGGCTTCAAGGGCTCCCAGAAGATGCTGAAATGTCCATGTTCGTATCACCGCCATATTATAATAAGGGACTTGATCATCCATAGATTTTGGTATCTGTGGGGGTTCCTGGAACCAACCCCCCCTGCATACCAAGGGTGGACTGTATAGCTGAAGTGGATGGCACTGGATGGGAGTGCAGAGAAGGTGCACATGATGGTAGCATATGGGAAGTGGGTGTAGATGTTGCAGGCTACAAAGGAGCAATTTGTGGCAATGGGCTGGTGAAGGAATTTGGGAGTCAAGGTATAAAATGAAGCAGGCAATTTCGGCAATTATACTACTAGGTGTATCCCCAAATGTGGGCCACCAAAATTTGGAAGAATGGCAACAACCAAAAGTGGTAAAAAAAAACTTATAGTTTCTCAAAGAACACATTTTTTGCATACAATTTTCATACACCTTGATTTAGCATGAAAATGCTGTTTGTAAAACCAATGCACCATCAAAGTATGCTTGCAGGGGTTATATGTAGCCTATGGACTGCATTTTGCACACCTGTGATGTAAAAGGCCAGTGTCTCCTGTGATTGAATAGCAAGCTTTTTTTTTTTTTGGACGTTAATTACTGGTCCTCCCACTGCCCTCTCAAATCAAAACTGATGGTCTTTCTCTGTGAAAACATTTGGGTATGATTTCTAGGTACTTCCTGCAATGGGAGTTTGTTTCCTCTAACCCATGTAGTTGGGTACCTGTGAGAATCCCATCAGACTCCAATTCAAATGGACAACAGATACTAGTAAAAGCACTTTATTCCAGTTGAAATTGAGTGAACTGGTCTCAGTCAAAGCCAGCACTAAGCAAGCAGGAAAAAAGTGAGGTTTTAAAAGCAAAACCGCTCTCCCTCCTTTCACAGGCACACTCCCCTGGCCAACCCCCCTTCTCTTCTCATAATAGCATGTATATGCGTGACCTTGGATTACAAGCACAGCTCACACCTCCCCCTCCCAATATCCAAACAGTCCCCATTCCATTCTAATTAGGAGGTCCCAGTGAGGCCTACTTCCAGCCACAGGCTACAAGCAGGTCCTGACAGTACCCCTATACTAGAAGATAATAGTTTTTTATATACCATGTTCTGATCCAGTTCTTACAGGGGGCTTTCTGTGGTTACTTTTGCATACAGATGGTGCAGACAGAGCATTGAAGAATGTATCCATAAGCATTTTAGTAACTTTCATCTTTGATTAGATTTGGCACTGTGATCTAGAGACCATGAGGCCTTTTTTTGTTTTGCTTTATGGATTGTTTACTGGTGGTTTTATTTTAAAACATTCCCACCTTTTTCTTGCAGAAGTGTTGGTTAAAGTTGTGGAACTCTATTTCTGTGAACGGTGTGGGCAGAGCTTTTCTGATCCCAGCCTGCTTTCCCAGCACCAGTGTGTTGAGATTTCCAGAGGACAACTTGTAAACATTCCTCAGCTCCAAGGATTACCAGTGGCCCTTACAAGCCAGGACCTGGCTGTGGCTGGAGAGCAACCAACTGTTTCCCAAGCCCCAGCACAGAACCTGCTGAATGGCAGCAGGCAGGACCTAGAACTGTGCCCTGAGCCGCTCCTCTGCCCTGTTTGCCAGGTGGAGTTTGCCCTTCCTGCTGAGCTGAAGGAACACTTTAAGGATCACCACAAACCCCAGGGTGCTCAAGTCTGCCCTGTGGAGAACTGTCACTTCAGCTCAGAGGATCGAAAACTGCTCCGGGGGCACCTGAGGCGCATCCATCGGGTCTCTCCAGTTGCCTGTACCTATCGTGGTTGCTCCATCCTGTTTCGAAACCGAGAGGACATGGAGTTTCATCGCAGGAGCCACTTCCCATTCCACTGTGACCGTTGCGACTTTATCAGTGCTAACACCAAACAGTTTGGGTTGCACAGACGTAGCCACCTGCAGGAGGCCACACAGCAGGAAGAGGCAGCCACAGCAGTGCTGGAGACGAGAGCAGGTTCCGAGAGTGCTGAACGCAGCTTCACTGCTGTAATGGGGAAGGAACTGACTGACCATCTCCTCCTGAACTCAGGTACTATAGAGAATATGCTTTGAGGTGGAGGGAAAGACAAGGGTGGGGATGTTGTGGAGGGACATCGGTCAACAGATGCCCTAAATGTTTGGATCCCAGTGACCTTCTTAAACAATGTTTGTTGGAGTTGAAGTTATTGATGAATGTGTTCATTTTCTACCTTCTAAGACTTGTGATCTTGCTGTTGAAATTTGCACATTTGGGGAGGCTTGCATCACATTTCAAAGAAATAAAATGCACACAAAATCAGGCATGTATCTAAAAAAAGGCAAATGGCTAAAAATTCATATAGTTGAAAAATATGCAGAAACACATTTTAGCAAATGAGGAGGACACATACAAAATTGTATGCATTAGGAAGAATTTGTATGAAAAATGTGTGCAGAATTCTGTGTGGCAAGAAAAAAAACCTCCAGAGGCTCACAGTCTGACACAAAGGATATGAAAAACAGTGTTGGTGATAATTGTGGGCATTACCAATTGTTATGAGTCAGATACATAGATGAAATGTATTTATAGTTAAATTAGAGTGGGGTAGATAATAAGGGTTAAATATAACTGCAGAAAAGATAGTTGGAAGTAATCTTTTTTGTTTTGTTTATTTTGTCAGTTGTAGATCTTAGTTGTTGTTGGTAGTTTGTTTGTGTAGAATGTGTTGTTCGATTTTATTTTATGTAGAGCTTATTCAATAAAAATAATTTTAAAAACTATGCTGGTGGGACTGAAAGGAACGCAGTGAAATTGAAGCTTATTTTTTGACATCCTCAACCTTAAATCTATTTAGGGGTTTGTTTGGTTGGTTGGGTTTTTTTTTTTTTAGTATGCAAGACCTAGAGAGGTTGTGGTATTAAAGGAAGCATAAAAACATTTTCCAAAAATTAAAATAAAATGTTTTGTCATAGCTGCAGCTTCAGTAAAGGTAGGAGGGGAAGAGTTATAGTGTAAGAGATGCTGATTGGCCATAGGTCTCCTTGAGGGCAACCTCTTGTAAATGTGAAAAATTGTAACATAGTAAGGTGGTAGAGGTCTGTGAACAGAGAACAGTGTTAGCAAACAGGATTTGAAGCAGATGAGAAGATTCAAGTGCAGTTCCAGGGGGGTTCTGTAACTCAGAGCAGCCTTTTTTTTGGTTAGGAAATGGTTTAAGGCTAAATCTTTCTTCTGTCAGACACAGGGGCCCAATTTCCTCTTGGTCTAGCTGTAAATGCTTTTTCTGGATCCTTTCCCATTTCTTTTGCTTGATTAAAGAATCTGTTTTAAGGTAATTCCACATGGAGGCCTCCTGTTACAACCACCCAAAAGACATTGTTCCCCTATTTTGTCTTTTGCTGCTTAACAAATGTTCTGTTCTAAAAAACAAATGATGGAAGAAGTGGCAAGGAAACATGGACAATTTCAGATACCAAGTAATTTTTTAATGAATTGTATGAGGCAGGATGATAGAACCAAAAAGAGTCTTGCCTAGAAGTGTCCTGAGTTTCAGTTATTTGCTTGTTATCCCTAGCTTGTCTCACTGTTGATCTGTGAGCCAATGAGCCCCGGTTCATATTTTGCTTTTCATTTTCAAGGAAGGGCAAAGGTGATGCAGAAAGCAGAGAATTCCCTCAAAATTCAGCATGGTTGGGAAGTGACAGAAATGAAGAGTGGCCTGGGAACACATGCTAGTCGCAATGACGTGCATCCTGAAGACATGGGGACATTGTCCAAGGAAGACAGTCCTGGGAATGGAGGAGATGAAATACTCGAAGAAGAAGAGGGGGATGAAGAAAAGGAGGAGGAGGAAGGAGAAGAGAACTTCAGCAAGAAAGTGTCTTCTGAGTTAACAAAGGTCTCTCAGATCCAGCTGCTCAGAGGTGGAGACTTTCATTCATTTCAGGGCTGTACAGTTTCTGACACTTCCTTGAAAGGAATACAACCAGGGAAGAGTGCTGAAGCATTTTTTGAAAAGTTCTAGACCCTGCAGGGAGGAAGTAGAATGGTCTATGACAGTGGTTGTCAATCGTTGATCCTCCAGATGCTTTGGACTTCAGCTCCTAGAATACCTCACCCTTGGCCACATTCTTTGGCACTTCTGGGAGTCAAAGTCCAAAAAACCTGGAGGAAGTTTAAGGACCAATGGTCTAGAGGCCTTGTGAAGAAACAAGTTATAACTCTAGGGAATTTTGGAGACATCTAGTAGGGTGCTGACAGATTTTAATTAATTAATTTAATTGATTAATTAAATGATCTGTTAATCATTAAGAAAACAAAACAAACCAGGAATGCATACCCTCTGAGTCCCTTTAGTGTGCATGGCAGATGTCAAGTGTCTAAGTTTCAATGCTTTGGAGCTGTCCAGGAGGCAGACATAACAATCTATTCTTTTATTAGTATGGATGGAAAGAGATTGCAGGTTGGAGTGTTGGTTAGTCTCTTGAGATGGGAGATGAACAAAATTAATTTGTGGCACATTCTCTGGGTGGTGAGAGGAGGAACCCAGCTCTGATGCTTACACTTGGGTATGCCCCTCCACCACCCAGAGCAGAGGCAGGAGATTCAAACTGATCACATGACCCCTTGGGCCCTTGGTTCCTCCCACCTCCCAGCCATTGTCTGGCCAGTTTTTTGCTCCTGCCTCACCCAGAGTGGAGCAAATTTTGGTTCCTCCCGCCGGGATCTCATTTTCTTCCTTTCATTCTTACTTCATTTTCCCTTCTTCTCTTACCTAGGTTATCTATTTTCTGCTTACAAAAACAAAACAAAAACAAAAAGGCACCTTTATCTTCATTTCTTTTTCTTTCCCTCTCACATCACTCATGGCCAGGGAAAAGAAGAAGCTGCCCCCTCCGGGGAAGGGGGAACCCGACCAGGCCACTCTGCCGCTAGCTAACAACCAGCAGGCATTGAGCGCTGCCACAACGGGGAAGGCGTCTGCACTGCAGAGTCTTGTTCTGCAGGCGTCGGGAGCGCAGGCCACAGCTGGAGCGGCACAGGCCCCCAACCACTGAGCGCAGCTCAGCAGGCAGAGAAAGATGATCGGACCTCTACTCCTGCCTCCCTGTTGACCAGAGAGCCAGCACTGGAGACAGCGAACAGGGAAGTAGCCGCGGCTCGGTCGGTGGGAGGTTCCGGGGAGGAGGAGGATGGAGACCTGGCCGATCTGGAGTCCCTTGGGGAGCAGCAGGATTGGGATGAGAGAGGCACATTGGGAGAGTTCTCTTCAGAGGAGGAGGACTCCTCTGAAAGGCCGCTCCGCATGGCGGTGGCAACCAGTGCCAGTAGTGGTCGCCATCTTGGATCGACCGGGGATCCCCGCAAGGGCAGGCTGGCGGATGCCAGTGACGGGGGCAAAGGGGACCCAGCTCAGGAGGCTCACACGACTGCCAAGTGGAGGGCGGTTCGGGTGGTGAAACATTCATTCGCCAAGGCCTTTACGGCACAAGGTCGAGGAACCAGCCCTCTGGGAAGCGCAGGCTCCGCTTTTGATTCCCAAGGGGAACCCAAGCCGGGACCCAAGTCCAAGTCTGGGTGGCACGGGAGCCTAGCAGAACCCCACGTTTGGTGTCCAGGGTCAGCTCTCTGCTCTTGGAAGCCGTGCACATCCTTAAAGAGCAGGAGGATTGGGGGAGCCCAGGCAAGGAGGAGCCTACACCAGGCCCAAGCAGGCAGCACACGGAGCGACAATCGAAACGTAAGACACCCCCCTCCCTGCACGCCTCGGCAGAGTCGGAGCATTCTTTGGCCGATGAGTTCCCGCCACAGACCTCCCCAGACCTGGGACATCCCCATGCAGACGAGGATCCGGAGCGGGAGGAAGGAGACTGGTCAGATTCTGAGCCCCCCCAAGGGGGGCCTTCAGAGAGGCTGTTCCACCTGGAGGATTTCGAGCCCCTCTTAGCAAAAGCAGCTTCCATACTGGGCCTCCCGAGACAGCAAGCACTCTCAGACCAGCCCTCAGAGGAATACAGCCAAAAGGCCAGAGTCGGTCCTGGGCGCCCCCAAGGCCCCTGGCTGGAACGTTGCCTTTCCTTCCATCTTTAGGTGAGCAGTGGAAGGTGAATGGGATAAGCCCCTATAGGGCAAGAAGGGGACACCACTGGCACAGAAGATCTATTCGCCGGGCAAGGCGGTGCTGGACCAGTTCAAGGTCCTGGCCATTGACGCTCTGGTGGCATCATTGGTCACAGGGGCCCTCACGCCACGTGATGGGGATGGCTTTCTAAAGGACCCTGAGGAAAAAAGGATGGAAGGGCCCTTAAGAAGACACATGAGGCCGCGGCCCTTGCGATTAGGGCTTCCACTGCAGGTTCCTTGTTTGCCAGGGCGTCCCTCCTGTGGTTGCAGGACTCACTTCAGGTTCGCACTCTGGACAGGCTATCCTTGCAACGGTCTCTGGCCAAGGTATACATGGCCATGCAGTTCATTGCTGACGCCACCCTGGACACAGCTACGTTTGCCTCCAGAGCAATGGCAGCCACCACTGCAGCAAGACATTCAGTCTGGCTCCACCATTGGGAGGCAGACACCCAGTCCAGGGTGAGTCTAGCGACAGCACCATTCAAGGGAGAACTGCTCTTTGGAGAGGAAGCCTTAAAGATTATCCTCGGGGAAACGAAGGAGAAGAAGGCAATGCCAGTGTTACCGAAAAAAATCAGACAAAAGACCGTCGAAAAAGCCCTTTCAGTTTAACTCCTCCTTCAGGGTGCAAAGGGGGTCCAGACAGAGGGATTTTCGTCCCTTCAGATCATCCTGGGGAAGATCAAGCTTCAATTCAAGAGCTTCAGGGAGTCAGTCTCAGTCAGGACGCAGGGGAGCCTCCTACTCCAACAGGGGAGGAGGCCGCCAGCAGTTCTGACTCAGGCTCCCCTCCCATGGGGGGCCATCTGGTGGCATTCTGGCATCGCTGAGAGGAGACCTCATCAGACAAGTGGGTTGTCAACACCATCTCTCATGGGTATCGCCTCCAGTTCGACGCATTACCGCAGGGCAGGTTCTTGCAATCCCCGACAGCAAGGGACCCACTCAAGCGGGAGATCCAGACAAAGGCGGTCCAGCACCTCTTAGAAATCGGGGCAGTGGAATGCTTTCCAGTGCTCTAGAGGTTTTCAGGGGTCTATTCCGTCTTCTTCACAGTTCCAAAGAAGGACGGGGACCACTGTTGAATCCTGGATCTCAAGTACACCAACTCCCATCTGGTGTACAAACGTTTCCGCATGGCGACACTGTCATCAATCCGGGAAGCCCTTCAGGAAGGAGACTTCCTGGTATCTCTGGATTTGTCAGAAGCCTATCTCCACATTCTGATCGAAGAAAACAGCAGATGTTTCCTGTGCTTTGTGATAGGGCAGGACCACTATCAGTTCAGGGTGCTGCCCTTTGGCCTCAAGGGTCTTCACCAAGATTTTGGTAGCAGTAGTGGCACACCTCAGACTCCAAGGAATCCACCTTTACCCCTACCTGGACGACATCCTTCTAAGGGCCTCGTCCTTCCAGAGGGCTCAGAAAAAACTCGAAGCTACGATACAAAGCCTCCAAGAGCACGGCTTCCTCATAAACTTCAAGTAGAGCACACTAGCTCCAACGCAATCCATCACGCACCTAGGCGTGGTACTGAACACTCAGCTGGGAATGATCTTTCTCTCGGTCAAGAGGGAGGCCAACCACGTTCTGCAGCGGGCACACTCGGGTCTGATGGAATTGGCACGACTCTTGGGTCTTATGGTCTCAGCAATTTCGATAGCAACCTGGGCCCGTTTTCACACCAGGAGACTACAGAATTTCCTTCTGGGCTTCCAGGAGCAGACAGCAGAGAGGGTGGATTGGGTCCTCATCCTCCCAAGAGAGGTCAAGGCATCACTACACTGGTGGACGCGGGACCTCAACCTCTCCAAGGGTTCCTCGTGGATCCAGAAGGCAGACATCACCTTAACATTGGGTGCCAGCCTCACAGGCTGGGGGGCTCATTGCCTAGATCTCTTCGTTCAGGGAACGGGGGAGGCGGAGAAGGGACACAGCATAAACTGACTGGAGCTCAGGGCCATCAGATTGGTTTTTCTGCACTTCGAGAAGGTCTTGTGGGGACACCACATGTTAGTCCTAACAGACAACATGACGGCCTGCTACATTGCCAAGCAAGGGGGATTGAGGTCTTGGTCCCTCCAAAGGGAGGCGCCCTTCTCTTCAGCTGGGCAGACATGATGGTGGCATCAGTGACGGCCAGGCATGGACAACGTAAGAACAGATTATCTGAGCAGACATGTAATCCTACCAGGGGAGTGGGCTCTTCACCCTCAGGTATTCGCCCAAATTCAGGACAGATTCGGGAGGTTGGAGATAGACATGTTCGCCTCAGCAACCAACACCAAACTGCCAAGATTTTTTGCGAGGTTTCCTCACCACGAGGCAGAAGGAGTGGACGCCCTTCAGGGGCCCTGGCCGAGAGGCCTTCTCTACTTGTTTCCACCCATTCCGATGATTGGCAAACCCATCAGAAAGGTGAGAGAACAGGGGGCTCAGGTGGTCTTCATGGCCCCCCATTGGCCTCGGTGCCCATGGTTCTCAGATCTCAAGGACTTGGCTCTGGGACGCCCGTAGCCTCTTCCGTGGAGGCCGGACCTTCTTTCACAGGGTCCCATGAGGCACCCAGACCCAGGGTGGCAGCGCCTAGCCACTTGGAGGTCAAGCGGAGAACCCTGAGACTGTACGGATATGATGAATCGGTAATTGAGATGATACTGTCTTCCAGGCATCATTCAACGACGAAGGTTTATGAAGCTACATAGAGGACCTTCACCCGATGGTGTAATGCTAAGTGATGGGGCCATGCGCAGGCGTCGGTGAAGGAGGTCTTGGCTTTCCTTCAGAAGGGGCAAACCTAATACCCTAAAGCATCAAGCGGGGGCCTTAGCATCTGTCATTGTCCTTCCTGAAGGCGAGCCACTGTCATCTCACCCTCATATCAGGCAGTTTCTCAGGGGTGCTTCCATTGTCTCCCTGCCAGTTAGGCATCACTTCTCAACGTGGAATCTTCCTTTGGTTTTAAAACAGCTGGCTAAGCATCCCTTTGAACCACTTAGAGGAGTCTCCCTGAGGATCTTGACGCTGAAAGTGGCGTTCCTAGTGGCCATCACCTCAGCCAGAAGAGTGTTTGAATTGTCAGCCCTGTCGGTCAGGGAGCACCTCTGCTCGTTCAATGAGGACCACGTGGTGTTGTGGACAGACCCAT
Source organism: Gambelia wislizenii (assembly GCA_030847615.1). NCBI lineage: Eukaryota > Metazoa > Chordata > Lepidosauria > Squamata > Crotaphytidae > Gambelia > Gambelia wislizenii. Next base: position 333,201,354 of record JAUMIR010000001.1, on the reverse strand, counting down.
CCTTTCTTCCAAAGGTTTTGTCATCCTTCCACGTGAACCAGGAGCTGATTCTCCCAGCATTTTTCAGAACCCCTCTCATATCAGGGAAAAGGAGTGGCACAAGCTTGATGTGCGAAGAGTGCTGAAGATCTGTATTCAGCGAACCAGAGAGTTTAGATGTTGCGACTTGCTGTTCGTGGCCTTCGGCCCCGCATCAAGGGGCACCAAAGCCTCCAGGCGAATGATTGCAACCTGGATCAAATCTTGCATTCTGGAGGCCTATGACACAGCTAAGTTTCCACATCCTTCAGGGGTCACGGCACACTCTACCAGGTCGGTGGCCACCTCTGCGGTGTTTTCCTCTAATGCACCCATTTTAGAGATTTGTAAAATGGCAGCATGGAGTACACCCTCAACTTTTATTGGATGCTACAAAGACTGATAAATTCAGAGCAACGGAGGCCACCTTCGGTAGGAGGGTTCTCCACGAGGTTATCCGGGACTAGAGTCAACCTTGGAGCAGTCGATCCCACCAGAGAACCTTTAAAGGGTTTGGGTACATCCCAAGTATAAGCATCAGAGCTGGATTCCTCCTCTCACCACCCAGAGAATGCCACATTAGTACTTACCGTGAATGTGCATTCTGTTGGTGGTAGAGAGGAGGAATCCATCCTGCCCTCGACTGCTCAACAGTTATTATCTCCATGGGTTCGGTTTGCAATCAACTGGCCAGACAATGGCTAGGAGGAGGGAGGAACCAATGGCCTAAGGGGTCATGTGATCAGTTTGAATCTCCTGCTTCTGCTCTGGGTGGTGGAGGGGCATACCCAAGTGTAAGCATCAGAGCTGGATTCCTCCTCTACCACCAACAGAATGCACATTCACGGTAAGTACCAATGTGGCATTTTTGAGGGTCTCCTTTTCTTTCCTCCACACTGAGCTGAGGGGTTTATTATTTTTTTTTCTCACTATAGGAAGTGTGATTGAGGACTCCAAATGCTTGTTCAAGACCCACATGTGTCCAGAGTGCAAGCGTTGCTTTAAGAAGCGGACTCACCTGATGGAGCATCTTCACTTGCACTTCCCTGACCCAAGGCTGCAGTGTCCAAACTGTCAGAAATTCTTCACTAGCAAGAGCAAGCTGAAGATCCACATGATGCGTGAAACTGGAGAGAAGGCCCATCGCTGCCCACTCTGCCACTACAGTTCCGTGGAGAAGAATGCCCTCAACCGTCACATGGCCAGCATGCATGAGGACATCTCCAACTTCTATTCAGATGTCTATTCCTGCCCTGTGTGCAAGGAGACATTTAAGCTGAGCCATGCCCTCAAGGAGCATCTGAAGACTCACAAAGCAGAACCCAAGCAACTGAGCTGCTTCCAGGCTGGCTGTAGCTACTGCACCCAGGACCGCAAAGAGTTCCTGTGGCATGTCAGGGAGGCTCATGGCATTAAAGCCGTGGAATGCAAGTACTACGCCTGCTCCCTGCTCTTCCCCACTGCAGAGATCATGGAAGTGCATCGTAAGACGCACTATGCCTTCCACTGCCAGCAGTGTGATTTTATTTGTTCCAACAAGCATGTCTTCCGCAAGCATAAGAAGCAAGGACACCCAGGAAGTGAACAGCTCCAGTGCAGCTTCTGCCCTTTTGCCACATTCAATTCAGTGGAATTCCATGACCACGTTGGCAAGATGCATGCCAGTGAGAAGATACACAAGTGCACAGAATGCAACTTTGCCACTGCACACAAGAGGGTCCTCATTCGGCACATGCTGCTCCACACAGGCAAGTGTTCTTCCCAGCTTGGTGATCTCTAGAGAAGCTCTTGCCCATATACACTTGTTTGCTCTGTGTTTTTGTTTTCTGCTCTCCTATCATGCTTTGAAAAGCGTATCTGCAGTCCTGAGCAGAGAATTGTCCTTGCAATATACCTTAGAATTATTCCTGTCTTTGAGCACGCGGGAACTTGAGCAGTTCCTTAAACCATAGGTGTGCCCTTTTCCATTATAAGGTTGTCCAGTCAGTCACTTTTATTTGTACAGTTGTCCCTTCATATTCGCTGGGGTTTGGTTCCAGGACCTTCCCATTATATGCAATGCCATAGCAAAATGGTGTCCCTATATAAGATGGCAAAATCAAGGTTTGCTTTTTGGATTATTATTTTTTAAAGAATATTTTCAAGCCGTGAATACTTAAATCCATGGATATCAAATCTGTGGATATGGAGGGACAACTGTTATATTGTTTCTCTCTGTATTCATTCCTTTTGCTATGCTTTTACTGAAGAGGATATGGGACACTTTTCAACTACCTGACCAGTCTGGGCTTTGAGATGGGGAGGCTTAAAAAGTAGAACATGCTTGATTGATTGTCTAGCTGTCAAAACTTGTTTTCCTAGCAAGTGGAAAACTACATCAGGGCTTTCTGAGCCTCCTTGGCCTTGCAAGGAGGTACTCCCCACCCCCAACCGCCACCTAGGCATCATGCAGGTTTTTCCTACATCATGCAAGTTTATTGCAAACCTAGATTTTGTATTGAAATACTTTAGGCAGATTTGGGCAAATTTGCTAGATTTTCTAAATATACAGTAACGTCATAGTTAAAGTGCTGGTTAAAGATTCCATCAGTCTTTTTGGTTTAGGCTAGCTAAGTAGGCCTTCAGCTGCAGATCTGATGTAGTTGTCCACCTCTCTGCCCATACCTCCTGCCTTTCAGTTCAGTGCTACAACGTACAAGTGTCCCAAGTTTCTTAGTTGAGCAACATGCAAGTAAGTTGATCCATTGCCTTGCTAGTTTTTCTTTTGTAATGAGGGTGCACCCCAGCCTGGGCCAACGCAGGAAAGGCTGGTGGGTGTGTATGCAGTTTCTAGTTTGGCCCTGCATAGCAAAGGCGCACCTGTTTTTGCAGCTGCTAAACAATCCCTAGCCTTCCTTTGAGATTTGGAGCAGGGAAGGGGCAGGGATCTGTGGATGCAGAACTTGGAAGAGTAAGTTTTTGGAACTGTGGCTTCCCGAATCCCCCCCATCAAATATTGCCAGTGGCCATGCTTGTTAGGGGATTCTGGGAAGTAGGCACCCAAAGTTACTTTTCCAAACTCTGGGTACATGACTGCCAAGGTGATTTTTACATACCTATGTAGCTTCAAAGTTGGGAAGAAGTCTTGTTGCTCAATTCACTCATCAAAGGACAATGCCACACTTGGCATGGTGAGTGTGATTATTAAAACTTGACTACTTCTTGTGTCCTGTAGCAGTGTGTTTTTCAGTACATCAGTGTGCTCTATATGAAGATCTACTACCACCACTTCTTTTGTTCTGAAGGGGCTAAGTAAGATCCCATTTTAAATGTAATCTGCTAAACCTCAGGGGGCATGACAGGCAGGACCAGCGATCCACAGCTTCCGGTTTGCTCTGTAACTTTAGGAGAGAAGCCTCACAAGTGCCAGCTATGCGACTTCACTTGTCGAGATGTGAGCTACCTTTCCAAACATATGCTGACCCATTCTGATGATAAGAACTATATGTGCACGGAGTGCGGCTATGTGACAAAGTGGAAACACTACTTGAACGTCCACATGCGGAAGCACACTGGAGATCTCAGGTACTTGGTGACCTTCCTGACTCTTCAGGCTTGTTTTCTTAATCACATCTGACTAGAATAGGCTGGGAGACCATAGTTCTCTCACAAAACAGTCCACATGGAAAGATGAGCATGTGCTCTGCCTATGAACATGGCTGGGGGTCAGAACTGGGAGTTCCCATCTGAATGATGGCATATTTGAGGGCTAGGCAGGAATGCTGATTGAGCTCACTATTTACATAAATTTGATGACAACTACTGTATAGCTATTAGTTCATAACCTCAATATGCGACCCTGCTAGCGCATGGATGAATTTGACTGAAATGAAGCCACTGGGGGCTAAAGCTTGCGAAGATCCATTTTTGTAGCACTTTGTGTTGATATCTCATTTCTTTCTTTATTTCAAACAACAGTTATTGACCAAGGAAACTCATTTATTGGAGAGAAAGATTCTATCTGTTCTTTTCCCAATCAGAGGACATTTTCAGACATGTCTTACCACGCCCGAATCGAGCGGGAATCGAGCGGCAGGGACTCCATTCCGGATGATGCCGTCCCTCTGGCGAAATGGTCCGTTTCACTTCCATTTAGGATTGGAGGCAGCTGTGCCATATTTCGCCAGATTTTATTCATGGAAGTTTCCCGTGAATAAAATATGGCACGGCTGCCTCCAATCCTAAACGGAAGTGACACGGATGATTTCGCCAGAGGGGTGGCATCCTATGAAATGGAGTCCCTGCCGCACGGCAGCGCCGAAGCTCTCCCGCTCGATTCTAGCGTGGTAAGACGTGTCTGAAAATGTCCTAAGCTAAGGAAAGTTACTTTTTAAGAATGCAACTCCTGGGTCCTCACAACTGGTATGGTAGTTGACTGAGGGATTCTGGGAGTTGTCTAAAAAATTAACTTCTGAACCCTTGGATTTTAGAATCATAATTGAAATGGTCATCCTGGTATCATTGGAACTAATGGAAGTTTACAAAGACACTGATTGCCACAAATTATTTTTGTCATGAGTCACTGCAGAACATTACCTCTCAGGTACTACTGTAGAGTGATACCCTAGTTTGGTATGAATTGTCATGTGAGGTTGGCAGTCTGAATGTGTTAAGCAAGTTGAGGCATTTGCAAAGATTGACTACAAGCAGGATTGGTAAGAGATACTTTGGAAGCAAATCCTAAAATCTGTGACAATATGGATTGTTACTACAGAAGTCTGGGGCTAATGAGGGAATCTAATCTAGGAAGATGTGTCAGGGATATGCCAGCTGTTGGAACTCTTAAAATTCTACTAGGAAGCAAAAGTGAAAATGGCCCCAAAATCTATAGTCAAGGTACTATGATTTCTAGATATTGATTTATTTAACATATGAAAAAGCTCTTAGTTGTTATCTCTGCCTCAGCCCCACTTTGCTTTGATAAAGTGCAACAAATGTGGCACTTCAGAAACAAGGTTACAGAGTTATTTATTCTGCCACTTCCCCATCATTTCAAAATCCCTCTTAGATTTTTAAAAAATCTATGTTCTTCAATTGTGGCGCACACCTCATTGCCTTTGCCAGGGCACATATGAACTGTTTAATAACCAACGAAAAGTGGATATACTTCCCATACCCCCTCCCTCCACAGAGTAAGCCCATTCCACATTCCTAGACATAGAGTTGAACTCTGCTAGAGGCCACAAACTGATGTTAGAGCCATGGAGTTAGTCCCCAGAGAAACTTAAGATTTGCTTGTTTTGGGTGCTCCTGAGGGAGCAGTTTCTCTCAGCCTGCTTTCTTCAGATTTGCAAAATGGGTTCAGAGAATTGTTTCCATAGGGCTATTGGGTGATGGCAATGGCTAAGAAGTACAGTAGGACCCCCATGTCTGCAGGGGATTGGTTCTAGGAGCCCCGGGGATACTGAAAACTGCAGATAATGGTGAACGCCATTGAAAATGATGGGATTGCTGGTTTAAAATACCATAGAGTTGCCTTGGAGGACCTAGAAAATGTCTAGAGAGGATGCTTTTCTAGGCATTTTCTAGGAAGACTCTATGGTGGGTGTCCTGTTTTGTGTCCCATGGATAACTGAATCAGTGGATAATGAATCAGCAGATACGGGGGTCCTACTGTATTTCCTTTGCTAAAAGAGCTGTGCAAAATTCTCCTATGCTATTTATCTTTCTCAGCCTGTGTTTCTGTGATTTGACCAACTGTTCTTCTTGTGCCAGGTACCAGTGTAACCAGTGTCCATACCGCTGCCATCGGGCTGACCAACTGAGTAGCCACAAGCTGCGCCACCAGGGTAAATCCTTGATCTGTGAGGTGTGTGGCTTTGCTTGCAAACGCAAGTACGAGCTCCAGAAGCACATGCAGGCAAAGCATTCTCAGGATTACCAGTCTCCCATCTTCCAGTGCCAGTACTGCAGCTATCAAACTAAATACAAGCAAGCCCTGCTCAACCATGAGAACTGCAAGCACACCAAGCAGAGAGAGTTCCGTTGTGCCCTGTGCCCTTACCGCACCTTCAGCAATACAAGCCTCTTTTTCCACAAGCGCAAGGTCCATGGTTATGTGCCTGGTGACAAGGGATGGCAGGAGAACTATGCCAGCAAGGAGCTAGAGGTCACCTCTACTGAGGTGCTGCTCAACTATAATCTTGCCATGACATTGCCTTCGGAGCCCATCCCCTCCCTGCCAAGGAGAGAGCCATGGCACGACAAAGCCAAAGCCCTGGTTTTGGAGACTCAGGGGGAGGATTGTCACCAGGAGGCACTCATCACGCCTCTCTTTGGCAATGAAGGAGACACTGAGAGGGGAAGAGAACAAGTGCAAGACCATTGTAAGGTAGATGGGGCCCCTTCAGAAGAGCCCTCCCTGAAAGCATCTTCTGACAACTCAGAAGAACCAGGTAGTGCCAGTGAGGTAATCCCCAGTTGCACTCTGCACTTGGAGCCCCTGTGTAACTCAGACCCAGCTCTGGAGCAGCTGACTGAGGAGATGCCTTCAGCTCTGCCTGAGACTGGGGAGACTCTGAACTGCAGGGAGGTGGACCCTGCCTATGAAATGTTAGGCTCCAGGGATTCCCTTGTCCTGGAGGATAGCGAACCTGGCCTTGAAGATATCCCTGATTTTGAGGAGGAGGCAGAGGTCCTTGGGGATGGAGACTTGGAATTGGAGAAAGATGTTGGTTCCAGTACTGGGGAGAAGAACATTGAAGGTGTTCTGCAGGATACAAAGGCAGGGCAGAACTCTGAACTTCTGCAGGCACCACCCAGCCCCGAGGAGGAACAGGGGTGCAAAGAGTCAAGTGTCCAGGAGGCTTGTTCAGATGTGTTAAAGCAGGATTGCCTCCAGCCTGATCCTAACCATGAGATTTCCCTTGCCCCAGAAAATGCACTTCTCATCTCTGAAGAAAGTTCCCAGTCAGAATCGGTGCTTAAAGCTCTAAGGAAGCAGGACAAAGAGCAAGCAGAAAACTTGGTCCTGGAAGGGCGGGTGCAGATGTTGGTGGTTCAGTCTGAGAGTCAGGTCTTCAAGTGTGAGAAATGTTCCTACATCACAAGGAAGGAAAAGTCCATGTTGGTCCACTGCAGAGCTGGCTGCCAGGGCAAGAAATGCCCCTTGGTGTGCCAGGAGTGTGGAGCCATCTTCAAGCAGCAGAGAGGCCTGAATACCCATCTCCTTAAGAAGTGTCCAATCCTCATGAAGAAGAACAGTGGGAAAGCAACCTTAGACCAGTCTGCTGGTATACAGCCTAATGAGAAAAGCTTGGAGACAGCTGAGGTAAAGAAGAATGGTATAGGTGCCTTAGATGAGGCAGAAGTGAACAAGCTGCAAGAGGTTTCCTGGGAAGTAGAACAGACACCTGTTAATGCTGAATCTGTGGCCACTCTGCTTCCTGACCATCAGCCCATGGCCATCAGTCTGTATGGCAAGCCATCTCAGGATGACCCTGAAACAATGGTGGAAGAGCAGTTGGCAGACGCTATGGTAGATCCTGCCGCCTATCACTCAGAGAGATACTACCTGGAGCAGGGCAAGTTCCACTGTAAATCATGTCGCTTCATCTGTTCACGGGTGTCCACCATCCGCTCCCACGTGGACGATGTCTGTCGTGGCATGGAGCAGTTCTGGTGTCCCATGTGCTCCAAGCCCTTCTGCTCTAAGAGGGCTCTCAAGATCCATCAGTCAGAAGGGCACGTTGAAGCTCATCCGGCTAAGCCACTTGAAGGGTCCAATGGCACTGCACACCTCGAGGAAGGAGAGGAGCAGGACAATGGACAAATCAGCCATGGGGAGGTGGGCCAGTCCGATGAGCTAATAGAGGCAATGCCTCCTCACCCAGTCACTCTCAGGAAGAGACGACACTTCTCATGCCCTACCTGCCCTTTCACGTGTCACCAGGAACGTGCCCTGAAGACTCACAAGAAGCGGGGCTGCCTGAAGTTAGGTGAGTTCCGCTGCACGCTGTGCTCCTTCACCTCCAAGGCTGCCGCAGCCCTCCGGCTCCACCGGAAGCTCCACCGGAAGTACTACAATGCACGGCCCCAGCTAGCTTGCCACCAGTGCAACTTCACTTGCAAGCAGTTGCGCTGTCTGCGCCAACACATCCGCATCAAGCATGAAGGCGTAAAACCCCACAAGTGCCCTTACTGTGAGTTCAGCACTACTCGGCGTTACCGCCTGGATGCCCACCAGTCCTTGCACACAGGCGTGGGCCGCATTTCCTGCCCGACCTGTGGCCAGACCTTTGGCACCAATTCCAAATTGCGCATTCACCGTTTGCGTGTCCATGAAAAGAAGCCCACTCACTTCTGCCCACTGTGTGACTACAGTGGCTACATTCAGAATGACATCACCCGCCATGTCAACAGCTGCCACCAAGGGGAGCTGAACTTTGTATGTTCACACTGCGAGGCCCGCTTCAGTTCGGAAACAGCCCTCAAGCAGCATGCCCTGCGGCAGCATGAAGAGAAAGTTTCCTATAGTTGCCTTCATTGTGCCTTTGTCTGCCACAGCGAGGCTACCCTCAAGTGCCACACTCAGAAGCAGCACCCCCACCTGGAGTGTGCAACCTGTAAGGAGACCCTGACCACCCGTGAGGAGTTGGAGGAGCATAAGAAGTTACACTTCAGCCACCGCTGTGACATCTGCAACTTTGCTGCCAAGGAGCGGCAGCAGCTGGTGAGACACTACTTAGAGGCCCATGAGCCTTCTGTGGCAGTAGAAAGGCCGCTCAGGTGTTCCTTCTGTGATTTTAGCTGCCATCACCAGCTGGTGTTCGACCACCACATGAAGGGCCATGGTGGCACCCGCATCTACAAGTGCTCTGACTGCAAGTACACCACTAAGAACAAGCAAAAGATCACATGGCACATCCGCATCCATACAGGAGAGAAACCTTATAAGTGCCACCAGTGCCAGTATGCTTGTGCTGACCCTTCGCGCCTCAAGGTGAGAACAGTCTGCAGCTTTCTTGTTGTTGGCTTGGCAGCAGGACACTCGGCACTGGGCAAGATGTTTAAAAAGTTCTCCCCAGAAATGGAAACTGCCCTTGAACCTACAGGTGGCTTAGATGTAGTCAGTTGCAGTATGTCCCCAGAGCTGTACACCATTTAGGTCAGAAGAGAACTGGGTGAGGGAGGGTTGTAGGCCAGATGACCTCTCCTTGATATCTAGCCTTATTCAAGGAATTGTTTCCCATTAGCTCAAAGCTGGTCAAAATTCCTTTCTCCTTGTTTTGTCCCATTTTGTTCTGAAATTTGTCGAAAAATACATACCTGTATCTTTTATTTTAATTTGACAGTTCTCCTATGGTCTTTTCATCCATTATTCCACTCACATTACTTTCTAGTGCTAGAACATATCTCTGTCGTTTGGAAACTGGCTGATAGATAGTATGGTCTGTCCTGTCCTCTCCTTCTCATGTGACCATGCCTTCATGATATAATACTTGGCTGAAAAGTGCTTTTCTTTTGGAAGGGACTCTGGTTTTAGCTTCCAAGTCATTTAGTCTAGTTTGGATTTCCTTTAGGATTGAACTGCCTCTTGAGGGAGGTGGTATGTCTCCAAATGCAACCTAGTATGATGCCTTTCTCGCCATAGTCGACCATTATGAAACCTTAGTTGCCATCATTATTTCAGCTTTAGAAAGACCAGTTCTAGCCCAGGCATTCTGATTTCTGCTCTCTTGAAATCTTTCAATTCTGTTACTCTCTGTTACTACTCCAGTCTTACCTATTCCTGTCTGCATTTTAAAATGCAAACTTTAGAGAAATTGCTGTATCGTTCTGTGCCATGGTGGTAATTGTGTAACCCTCCAGCTGATGTTGGATTTTACCTCCCTGCAGCCCTAGCCAGTGGTGTTCAGCAATAGTTCATCAACCTCTAGAGGGCTGCACAATTCCAACCCCTGTTCTATGCCCAGCAATAAATGTTATGGATAAGTTACACTGGCCCTGAACCAGCAAAATTGAGGGATACCCCGACTAACTTGTGTAAGTCTGGGCTTGCTGCTATGACTTCTGATGCCTTACCATCTTTATGGTAGTCACTTCTTTAGACCTCATGGAAGAGGACTAACATCCCTGTTGGCTGCTAGAATGTGATTCCTGCTCAGTAGGATGAATGAGTTCAGATTTAATAGTCTAGTCCACTGGATTGCTAAAGATTGGATCAGGTTTGTGATACTCAGAGAAAACAAAGTCACTTGTGAGATTAGTGCTTTGCATGTGATCTTGAGCTGTCGTTTTCTGTCTTCCTTGCCAGTATCACATGCGCATCCACAAGGAGGAGAGGAAATACCTTTGCCCAGAATGTGGCTACAAGTGCAAATGGGTGAATCAGCTGAAGTACCACATGACAAAGCATACAGGTATGTGCTTCTTGGGAGTGTAGATGACTAGGCACTCAAGGTCAGAACACGCAGCCTCTGCCCCTCTTTTGTGAGGAAAGGACTTGCTGGCCTGTTCTCTCCCACTCACATGAAGTCAAGAAGAGAGCCTCTCCTGGCCTTTCAGAGGCTGCACATAGATGCAAACAGCTGATGTATGTATGGTTTCATTAAAATGTTGTATGGCTGTATAATCTATGGTGCTGTTTAGGGTTTTTGCCAAGATGTCAGGATGATCTATTCTATGCAACTTGCCATTTCCTACATATGTACTTAGGAGGGATGAGTACCTGCACAGCAAATTGCATCCAGCCTTCCCAGAACTCATGCACTCTTTTGATTGCTCCCTGTTTGTCACAGTACTGTACTGTATTTCTGTGGAGTCTGCATGTGCAGTTCATATTCTGTTTCACTCTTTAAGAGTAGGTCTTTAAGAGTAGTCACATAAAGCTAGAAGGGAGGGGAGAGCACCCAGGGCACTGTTCAATGCAGAACCAATACTGCAATGCTGGTCTTTTCCTCTTGCCTTGTCAAGGGTTTTCCAGCAAAAGCAGACTAGTTGAGGAACTGGAGTGGGAATAGGCAAACATCTTGAGTATAGATGTGTTCAAGCTGTTTAAAAATCTTCTTTAATATCAAAGTGAAGTAGGCTTTTGCTGAGGGTGAGTGGACATGACCACTCAGAGATGTCTGAGCCCTTCTCCATGCTGTCATTTATAGTCTAAAAAACCCTAATGGAATAATTTAGAAAAATATGCCTAATGGATACCTCACTTATTCTGAATACAAAAGCCAAGATATTCTGCCATAGGTATTAAACTTCGGGCTAAATGTGTGGAATGACTTTAACCATGTGCCAGAGTGTATTAACGAGGTATTTGAGGGGGGAAACTAGTTGTGCCAGGCTAGTAGAAAAAGGGAGTTCCCAACTTCTCTGTATGTTTGGCTGTTGAGAAACTTTGTATGCAATCTTTACAGGAGGTAGAGGGATTGGAAAAGAAGCCTATTGCACTTTTAGTGAATTTTTAATGTAATTTTAGGCAATTTTGCTTGATCTTCTTTAATTCTTTTTCTAGAACATTTTTCCAAATCTACCACTTAAATCCAATCTCCCATATAGACCACATTTTGTACCTCCAATTCTGATATATATATATATATATATATATATATATATATATATATTTGTAAAATATTCCCTTCTGATTATTTTGGAAATTTGGCTTTTCTTCGCAAACGAAGATTCAGGAAGGACTCATCCTGCACTTTCTGCAAGCGCGCTGATGACTAAAAAGGCCAATACGAGATAAACAAGTCCAGTTGCAGAAAGCACAGCAGAAGGTCTCCTTGAGTGATGTTTTTGGGTTGTGATTCTTTCTGCGTTGTCGTTTCTCTTCGAGACTTGTTCGGTGTGAGTTCTCAAATAAGGCTGCAGCATTGTGGATAGTGCATCTGTCTCCATGCCTCCTGATGCGAGGCCAGGGCGGACCATTGTTGGTGATAAATTTGGCCAAGCCTGAGATGTTGTTTCAGGGAGTCCTTGTATCACTTTTTTGGAGCGCCCCTCTTACGCTGACCCGTGGCGAGTTCACTGTAGAGTACTATTTTGGGAAGGCAATGGTCCTCCATCCTAGAAACGTGCCCTGCCCAGCGCAGCTGTCTTCTCAATATCATGGCCTCAATGCTGGTGATCCCTGCTTGCTCAAGGACAGCAACATTCGTCACATAGTCAGTCCAGTGTATATTTAGGATTGTGCACAAACAGCGCTGATGAAAGTGTTCGAGGAGTTGTAAGTGGTGGCAATAGGTGACCCATGTTTCAGACCCATAAAGGAGAATAGACAGTACAATGGCTCTATACACACTGATTTTTGTGCTTTGCCTCAGGTGTTCATTACTCGACTTTTTTGTTGGCTATTTATTTTGGAAATAAATAGCCAACAAATGCATAGTTTTTCCATTAACATTAATTTGCACAATCAGAAATTTGCCTTGGTAATCTTGAAGAAACAATTTAGGTTGAAGTTTTGGATTTGTAAAGAAAACTACTTTCATTCACAGAAAATTCTAAGCCAAAAGTACTATTCTGTAAAAATCTACAATCCTTTTCATTTATACGTGTCTCTTGAAGACAAATCACATCATACTTGGGATTTTAAAAAAAAATGCCATTCCCCCCCCCCCACTTTTCTGGGGCACATTAAGTCCATTCACATTCCAAGAGATTTTCAAATCCATTTCCCTTTAATCCTCTCCTACAGAGTTCTCCTTCAACTTTTAAAGCAAGTCTCTTGCTCTGCCCATGGAATTTATCATGTATTTATTATCTTCATAGTTAGCAATGTGACTTTCTGGGACTATTTGCCTAAATTGCATGCCTCTTTTCCTAAGAGCCTCCACCAGAATGTGATATTCTCTACATTTTCTGAACATTGTCTCTGGAATCTCTTTAAAAAAAATAATTTCTTGTTCCTGTATTTTAAGTTTTTTCTTAATGTGCTCTCAGAATTTAATCTCTAATGATTTTCTGTGTGAAGTATATTATCATATCCCTTGGCAAGTTTTTCCTCTGTGAATAAACAGAATTTTGCCTATATCTTCTTCAATCAATGGCCTCAGCTCCTCTGAAGATACATCAATTAACTCAGCCATGGCTTCTAGAACTGTCTGCCTTAAATCTGGCAGCTTCTCTGTTTTCTTTTAATATTTAAATTCCATCAACATGAGACCATTTTGTGCCTTTTCAAATTCTTGCTGTAATACACCAATTTTCTTCAAATTATCTGTGATTCTGTTTTCCTGTTTAGGGGTCACAACTGATAGATTTTGAACAGACTATGTAACTTCACTGCACTGCTTTTCCAGACACTCCTTAACACGTGTGATCTTTGTTTTAACTTGTTGGACAATCTCTGATTTTGGAGAATTCACTCTCTCATCAAGGAGCCCCCCCCCCCTTATTTCCTGTTTGATGTCTGCAACTGTCTTCTATAGATCTGTTTGGTCAGACAAGTGATAGAAGCTTGCATTTTCATAAGCCGTTTTGGCCAGACCTCAAAAGTCTCCTCATATCCATGTTTACTTTAGCCAGTTATTCCTCCACCATTTAAATTCAAACTTCACATTTCAGCTTTAGTGCTTACATTCCCTTTACAGAGATAATGAGTCTGTTCCTTTTGCAATGCCAAATTGCTACTTGATTTATTTTTCAATCCTTGAACTCTAAAGCATTTGTCCCACTTGGCAATGAGCAGTTTATTTTACTTTTGAAATCAGAAATAGCAACAGAGACAGACTTTCCATCCCAAATCTTGGCTGTTTACTATGATGTAATTTTCACACTCACTTAGCCATAGACATAGACTTACTGGTTTGCAGAGGGAGGGGTTCCCTTTCAGTAATTCAGACCTCCAAGGTCCATTAAAAGATAATAAATCCTTGTTCTGTGAAGCTTCCATATGACCGATGGTATGAATCTGTGATGTTACCACTTTGCAGCCCATGGCAGAGATGTAAATTCCTGAGCCTGTGACTCAAGGACTCAACCAGATAGCCCCCTAAACTCAAAAAGAATTATTCCAAGGTGTCTAGGAGTCAACACAACAGCTCTTGTGGAGCCTTCTGTATCTTTGAAATTATCTTCAAGTCTGGCGCAGCACACAAAATGGGCTGCTAACAGGTGGTCATTTTTAGCCAGGATGAGAAGTACTGTATGTTGTGTTTTCAGTAGAGTGGTAAGAGGCTGAGGTTGGGAAGAGAAGGATGAAACAGCTGCGATGAGATGGTGCTAGGCCCTCAAAATGTTTATTTTGGATGATACTTTGGGTGGGGGCAAACAGAAAGAATGAAGGAATGAATGGAGCATTTGGCAGTGTTTGTAGACACTGATTTTGATGTTCAAATATGACCCCTTGCATTCTCTGCCTTGTCAATGATTTAAACTTGCACCAATTCCTTGCCTATGAGTAGGAGTGACTTCTGGACTACAGCTGGCTAAGCAGCAGTTTTTCTACAGCAAGGGGAAAGATGTTTCATGTCCCAGATGATAATGATGTGATGACTTATAATGCACTGTACTGTTGGAACCTGTTCTTGTGACTCAATTGCTTCATTTGGGGGGCTATTCCTGCAGGCTGCTGGATGCATTTTTGTTAGGCAGTTGTCTGTGCCCAAAGTTCAGTTCCAGTATGTGATACTCTAGTATAGAAGGGTCAAAACACAGAGCAGCAATGTTGAAGCCTCAGAAAGAGGAAAGTAAGGATGGTCTGGCATGATCAACCTCTGTGCCATTTCTATTGTGTTGCTCTCTGCTTTCTACACAGGGGTCAAGCCATACCAGTGTGACGAGTGCAACTACTGTACTAACCGTGCAGATGCTCTGCGCATCCACAAGGAGACGCGCCACCGCGAGGCCCGCTCTTTCATCTGTGAGCAGTGTGGGAAGGCTTTTAAGACCCGCTTCCTCCTCAAGACACATCTGAAGAAACACAGTGAGGACAAGCCGTACGTTTGCAATGTCTGCTACCGGGGTTTCCGGTGGGCCGCTGGTTTGCGGCATCACTATCTCATTCACACCAATGAGCACCCCTTCTTCTGTCGCTACTGCAGCTACAAGGCCAAGCAGAAGTTCCAAGTGATCAAACATTTGCAGAGGCACCACCCTGAGCAGAGTGGAACAGAGGGAGACCTTAGCAAGGGGGTAGGCAAAGACCCAAGTACACTTACTGTCCATCTGCATGATGTTCAGCTTGAGATTTCTCCATCTAAGAACCCAGAGGAAGGGGAGGCTCAGGTGTCCCCACACAGCTAAGTCAAAACCAAAAAGAAAAAAAAAGACCTACAATTTAAGTGGCTTTGCTGTAGATTCCATGAGACTGAGGTGGATGAAAACCTTGTCCTGGCAGCATGTGGAGACCCTGTCACAACTATTTCAAACCCACTGGGACAAACGGAGGCCTCTCTAGGTCAAGTGCGTACACTTGTCTGTGTTTATATACGTGTGTATATGGGATGTAAAATATGTCAGTGTATAAATCGATCTCCAGACTCTTCAAGTTTTGATGGTACTGGATTCTTTATTGCCCTACTGTGTGAACTGAAGGTGAAGGGATGACATCAAAACCTTGCAGGCAGTTTGACAGTCCACCTAAAGATCTTGGTGCTAGAATAGTGGTACATAAATTCCTACATTTCCTGAAGGACAAAGCTGCGCTATTGGAAGTGGTCTGACTAAAGATAGTTTTATCCATGGAGCTCCAACCTGGGGTTTGTGTACACAGAAGGACTTTTTTTCTACTGCCAGCTTTATTTGCTGGCGGGGTAGGCAAAGTGTACACCTTTGTCTGCATGCACACCCTCCCCAAGTCTGCTTGGGGGCTTCAATGTCTCCAAGCTCCCTGACCTGCCATTTTCTGCCACCAAAGGTGAAGCCTCCAGGAGTAGCAATTCACCTATTAAATAAGTTATTAGGGAGGCAGGGAAGCTGCAATATTTAACCACTTGTTTTTTTAGTTCATTTGCATTTTTGGCAGACCTTGTGGTGGCCAGAGGGGATCAAGGGAGAAAACTGGCCCTCAGAAAGTTGCCCACCCCTATTCTAAGGGGAAGCAGGTCCTTTCATTTCCACCTTCCCCCAGCCAATTGCAGAGGTATTCAGTGGATTGGAAAACACAAATCTGCAATGGCTGCTTTCTGCTGACCAGAATTTCATAATTGGCATAGAAGATCTTATGTTTTGAAGCACAGTGTGTATTTAGGGGAGGGTGAGGGAGTTTGTCCTCTCTTCTTCTCGCCCAGTTCTGCGAAGCATGCCAGTTGTACTGGCTTTGAAATAATCCATTTATTCCAGCTCTTAGAGGATTAGAGTATTTGATAAAGTCTCTTGAAGGACAGGAGCTCTCACCATGTGTCTGCCTTAGAAGGGTGTACAAGAAGGTGGGAATTGCAACTATACATTGGACAGCTTTGTACCACAAGCCCCTTTGGGAAGCTTTAATTTTCTACAGGAAGCCTTATCTTCCAGATGGAAACACTTTTTCTTTGGAATTTTCTATGACAATTATTCTCAACTGTGTATAATGTTTTGAAGGCAAAGCAAGCTAAGCCTTTTCCTAGTTTCCAGTTGTAAGATGTGGAAGTGGTGCCTTCTACAAAAAGTCTCACACCTGTTTCTAAAACTAGGATCAATAAGCCTACACCTATCTGATATTTTTCTGAAAATGATGGCTACTTAAGCAGGTATACGTCCTTCCTCTCCCCATCCCCACCCCAGTCATTGGTGGAATTTAGGATTCTTTACTGACTTCATGCCATGATTAAACAGTCCCACCAAAATCCATTTACCTGCTCCAGCCCCTTCCTCCAACACAGCCATTTCCTGGTTGGAGGAGAGTGGGCAGGCTGCAGAGAAGTGTCTAGCTATGTTCTTACAGCTAGACATATAGCAACTATGTCATCTTTCAGAACTTGTAGAAGACCTCTGGGAGGATGCTCCATCCCTATACATCCAGGTATATGAGCATATCCGGATGCTTCTCCACATACACCTTGTTCTCTTCACTGGCCAGCAAATGACTATTGGGGGGCAGGGTTGCAACAGGTAAATGGTGAATGAGAGAAGGGGTGTGGTGTCGATTTCCTTGTGAACCTTTAACTAGGTCTTCCTGATCCAGGATCTCAGTTGATGCAGTGGGAGGGAGATATTCAATCTGAACATATGGCCGGGAGCAGGATGTCTCCTTTCAGTCCCAGGACATCCCTATCCATTAGCTGCAGCTCTTAAGACAAAAACAAGAATAATGTGTAAGGCAAAGAGGAGCTGTTGTTGCATATCATTGATTTATTGGTACATTTATATTGTGCCTTTCCTTCAAAGAACTCAAGGCAGCATAAATGGCTTTTATCCTCCCACTTTATCCTCACAGCAACTCTGAAATTCAGTGTGATCTTGGTCTAGTCACTGATCAACCTCACAGAGTTGCATCAGTGACTAGACCAAGATCACACTGAATTTCATGGCTCAGTGGGCACCTGAAGTGTATTTCCAGGACTCTCAGTATTGCACTGCACTGGTTCTCAGTGGTTGCTATGATTAATAGATATCTGTTTTTATAGAAACTCACATAAGCACAGGCATCCCCATTTTGTTGCACACACACACACACCCGCCCTTTTCTGTAGGCCAACACAGCATGTACAAAAAGCTCCACACTGAAGTTGATGGTACAGGACAGAATTTTAGAGCAAAAGAAGGCCTAGTACTGACCCATGAGTTTATATGCCCTATACTGAATGCAATTATCTCCTCATAGCTATTGCCTTCAAGATTTCTTTTGTGTTTTGATCTTTATTTTCAGCCTTCAATTGGCAAAATAAATCACAATTATACAACCAAAATAAGCCATGCCTATAAAAAGCTGGTATAAATTATCCTATAGCAGGATTATATCTTTTCCTCAGCAATAGAATCTAGATTTTTGTTTGCTGTGAAATCATAGCCCTTCCTGCTTGCAACATGTTGCCTTAATCTTATTCTGACCCCTTTTATCCAGTTTGCCTGATCTCCATGCTAAAGTATTGCCCAGAAAGCACCTTCTGTAAAACACATGAGTAATACATAGCATTTTTTCACCCATGATGCTGAAGAATCTAGAAACTCCACCTTATTACAATAAGACTGCAATCCTAACATAATTTGTTTGGAGGTAACACCCATTAAGTCGGTTGAACTGAATAGACATGAATAACTATGTATTGTCAGACTGCAATCCTGTGCACATATAACTAAGTCCAGGGAAA
This sequence comes from Gambelia wislizenii, assembly GCA_030847615.1. Lineage (NCBI taxonomy): Eukaryota > Metazoa > Chordata > Lepidosauria > Squamata > Crotaphytidae > Gambelia > Gambelia wislizenii. The sequence goes on along the minus strand of JAUMIR010000001.1, from coordinate 333,183,121 downwards.
CTGGTTGGTGTTGCTTCAAGTAAGTAAGCACAGGACTGGGCTGTAAGAGATTTTTTGATGAGAACATACTGTGCAAAACAAAGAACACTTCATATTTTTACCTTCCTCCTACATCTGTTTCCTATGCCTCTGAACATACTGTTCACATAGAAGTTTCTGCACTTTCCTTTTTGCTTCTTTAAAAAGGAAAGCGAAGATTCTACTTCTGCTAAGATTTTGTATTTGAAGAGTAAACCTAATTCTCAGGGTGTAATCGCAACGCATTCCTTAGCTGAAGGGCATTCCTTTCAGACTCAGGTAGAGATACAAGAGAACTGAAGGGGGTATCTGAAGAGACATAATTTTTCCTTTCTTAACAGAGCTATGCAACAAGGTTAGAGTTTTCAAGCATGACATAACAACACCAAAAATGCTAGCTGGATGAATGTACACACCACTGCTAATGAAAACCCCATCATATTACTTTGAAGGCTGTGCAGGTGGGGGAACAAATTATCTGGACTTCTGCCTGCTGAAGTAAAGGAGATGCAGGAAAAAGCTTTTCTTTCCCTGTTTTTCATTTGGCCTTTTCTTGGGTGTGCTTGCCTGGGAGCAACGAACAAAAAATGGCTGACATAAATTTTCATGTCAGGCTACCAAACAGTACATTTAGTGAGTCCCTTCCTTTGGATTAAACCAGCTTTAAAGCCAGTGAAGTTGGATTGTATCTAGTTAGACCTTAAATACCGATATATAATATATTACATTTTTGGAATTGCCACTGGCCAATAAATGTGGTATAACAGACACATGGGGTACTTAAAGGAGGGGTGATAATCATGCAGCACCCCAATTCCCAGCATTCCTTCCCACTGGCTGTGCTGGATAAGGTTGCAATTCAACAAAATCTGGAAGGTTGTGTGATCTCCCTCCCCCACACAAGCCTAAAGGCTCCCATTCTTCCTGCTGAGTAAAGATTATTTATAAAGAGGCTCATCTATGGGCGCACTATAAGGAAGTCCCTTAAAATGAGGCGTAATCAAAGTATACAACAGGGTTTTTTGAAATCTCAGGGAATTTAGAAAGCCTCCATGAGGTATCTAAGATCACATTTCTATTTGCCCAGGAAGCAAGACAGAAAATGAATGGTTGGCTCAGAGGGTTGTACATACTGCAGCTTTACTGACTGTACTCTTATTAGCCTAATCAGGTTTTGTCATGAGATGCAGATGAGATTGTCCTGAATATGCAATATTTTGTCCCATCTCCCAACTTCTCCAATGGGGCAAGATGACTGCAATTGAAATACTTAATTTGTGGTTGATAAGGAGCAGTGTAACGAGAGTATTGGGAACTGTTCAGACCCTCCTTTGTTGTATAGTATGAGCCATATTGGGTGGTTGTTGCCTCCCTCCCTGTGGCATGGTTGTGTTGGGATTGCTTTGCCCATCCCAAATGAATGAGTGAAACAGGACCCAGGCACCTTTGAGCCTTTGGGTGGTTTGGACTACAACTTCCATTTTCTCTTATCATTTCCCATTCTGGCTGAGGCTTCTGGGAGTTGAAGTCCAAGGTGTCTGGTTGTGATGGTTCTCCACCCCTTGTGTAAAAGACATTGGCCAGAATTCTATATCACCATCTACATTTTTGTAACTTTATGTATACTTAGCTATGTAGCAGAGATGCTAAGAAGCTCTCTTAGGGCACACCCAGACTGATTAAGAAGACCAGAAAATCACAGATTTTATTCCTGCTCTTACCTATTTTATTTTGGAGATCCATACACGTTTTCTTTGTCCCAGCATATTTTCTGTCAACTCCCACTGTGATCAGAGACTGTTTATACCAACTCCCCAAGCTGGTTTATTTTAACCCAGTATCAAATCAGAAAGAACGGGAACAAAATCTGGGACTTTGCAGTCAGTCTGGATGCACTCTTAGTGAATTGTGAAGAGTGCCCAATGTCCATTGGTCCCATTGGGCATCAGTCCTGCTGTGCAATGGTCATGTTGCTGGCTCTGCTACATAGTAACGTAAGAGCAGCTCTCTACTGGTTATAGACATTATGAAACTGCCCAATTCTAATTCCCACATTTGTAAATCTATTTACAAAAATGTAATTCCCATACAGGATTCCGGCCACTGTATTCCTATTATTTTAAGGAGAAGGGTGATTCTCATTCACCACTTTAATTTTATATTCTGTTTCTGGCATTGATCTTCTTTAGTTACTTGGCGGGGAGCGGGGGTTAAAGGAAAGATTACCACACTCTGCTAACATGCAGTTGATACAATTACAGAAGCTGCAAAGTCATGCAGAATTTCAGGCTTGACTATTGTGATGCAATTTCTAAAACTGTGTTGAATATTAATTAATATAACTATATTTAATGTTGATATTAATAAGAAAAGTGCTAGAAACATAGAGAGCTGCCGTGTTGACCCTCAGCCCTGGACATGATTGCTATAGCTTGTGTCAGCTGCATAAAAGGCAGACATTCAACTTCCAATTTACCAAATATTTTGTAGAAAACTTTATCTGTTAAACTTCAGTCAGTAGAATCACTGACTGGAAACACTCATGTGGTAGATGAGCAAGCCTCTTGTTCCATAGATTTCAAGGGAACTCTGTAGCTTAAACGTTGACTGTACTGATTTTTGGATACCAAGGGCATAAGATTTTTTTTTAAATTGTAGGATGAAAAGTTCCCACTTAAACATACCACAGATAAATACGATGGTTGATCCTGCTTCTCCTCTGCATTATCACACTAGCAATAGGTTAGAACCAGGCAAGCTTTTTCAGAATTTGGAAGGATATGTTCACCATCAGAGGAGGCATTACCACCCATTTGAGCCTATTTCTGAAAGGACACCTGTGGTTTTATCAGTTGTGTGACAGGCACAAGCTCAACAGGAGCAGCTTTTCCTTAGCTGTGCTGGAAAGGTATGCTGCATTTCTTTCTCCTCTGAGACTTATTACATAACACAGTCCTGTCTAAAGAGCAATGTGGCCATTCTAAAGTTGAGCAGAATGGCTACTGAACTTCTATATTCTAATGGCCAAGGATCTCCCCACACCCACAATAAGAAACTGGGAGTGGGGTAGGAGGCATAACCTGCACTCAAAGCAATGCACACCTGAGATGCTCAAGGGGCTCCAGTAGAACAAAGTAAAAAGACACAGAGAAGTAAAAAGTATACGAAAAGAAAGAAAAGAAGAGGGGGATTGCCTGCAGAGCAAGGAGATGATTAGACATTGGGAAAACCAAGTAGGATCATCCTGACAAAGTCAGAGGGAAACCTTGCTCCATGAATTGCATAGCTTGATTAGATTGTCATAAGGTCTTGCATTCTGCTCAAGTAAGACTAGCCACCTAAAATGGGCCTTCTACATTTCCAAGAGGCATTTCAATATTCAACTAGCACATGGATTCTTAAAGATGAGAAAGCCTCCTGCAGTAATCGTCTGAGAAAGGGCCCAAAATACAAGAGATTGATGTCTACTTTCAACCATCCTTTTAGCCCACCAGAATGTGGTTGTGGAAGGTTTGGGAGGTATTTTTCTGCTACTAGGATTTGCCTGGGGGACAGGGCACATGGACTGTAACAAAACAAAGTGGTCCACTTTGGGGTTTGAAAAACAGGCATCTTTTTATGTTAAACAGGGCAGGGGACTATGACCTGAAAAGGTGAAAAAATACTTCTGGAGATTTCCAGGGGAGGCAATTCACGCCCCACCCCCACCAAAAAAAGTCCAGGGGAGTTGGCGGCCACACTTCACCTGTAACTACTGTAGCTTGCTCCTGAAGATGGTGCAAGGAGGTTTTGGTGGAGTTTTGGTGAAGTTGTGTCTTTGCAGAATCTTGGATTATAGCATGGTTTATAATCAGGTGGTCACTGAGAGCCTTATGGGATGTCAATAAGCCTGAAATGACTAATACACGTTCCTCCCCAGATGAAGTTTTGAAATAGTTACTATTTTAATAAACCAACAAGTAGATGTGGAGGCTTGGCCCCATACAAAGGAGATAGTATTAGGTGGGGATATGGCACTCCATACAATGTTCTATATATTGCATCTGTAAAAGTTAACCTGAGTTAAGCAAAGAGGAGATAAAAGAGCAGGAGGGCCATAGAGTCAGGAAGCCTGGCTAGGAGATTGTACTGACAGTATATACACATCTGTAACCAAGTAAGGTACACTGGGGGTGGGGTAACTTTGCTACATCCTTTGTGGCCACAGTGCTCCTTCCACTCACGTTAGGTTTCAGGAAGCTCATTGCAACAACCATGAGGCCTTAGCTCATCCAGAGGCAGTTTCTGTAGTTACTGAGGTCTAGACCTTGGAAATGTTACTTTTTTGAACTACTGCTCCCAGATTCCCTTTTTTAGTATGGACAGTGCAGGATCCTGGGAGCTATGGTCCATAAAATTAACTTTTCTAACCTCTCCTAGTTTCTTCTTTTCACCTACTTTTTATTTCAGTTGTCTCTTGCCTTTAGATTTTCAAACCACCAGACCTCTGTGTCCACACCTGCTACTTTTGTCACCTAATACATAACCCATCCTGCAAAAGCTGCCTGCCTGTTAACAACCACCAGCTCCTGTCTTCTGTATTGAAGTTTACCATGTTCTATTTTTAATTATCATTCAAACAAATGAAACAGCAAGAGCCTAAAAGCATGAGAGTTCACCTGTTATGAGGTGAGCCCCAGAGTAACTGGCTGAGCCCAGGCTGCTAGCTTGTATAGATGTATCCAATTAGGCATGCTAACAGTCAGCTACTGTAAATGCCTCAAAGAACAGGAATGATTCTACTGAGGTTTTATACAATGTGAAGATACTCCTACAGGAGGTTTCTTATTTAGAAGACACTTATATGAACACTGTTCACATTTAGGGAGCCCTGGTGATGCAGTGGTTAAACGCCAGTACTGCAGCCACAATGTTGCGAGTTTTATCCCAAGGGCTCCAAGGTTCACTCAGCCTTCCATCCTTTCATAGGCTGGTATAATGAGTACCCAGCTTGTAAGGGCAATTAGGTAACACACATTGGAAACCACCTGGAGAGTGCCTGGCACACTATAAAAGTGATGTAGATGTGTAGGTGCTATTGCTAAACAATTTGTAAGCCATTTGTGGCTGAAGAGTGGGGTATAAATACCTAGAACTCTTCTCAGTTAGAATTTATGTACACAGACTGTTTCAGGCCTAACCTACATCTTTCAGTATGAAAACCGGGTTAGACTGCAGTTAGCTGCCAGATATCCTTGGTCAACAAATGACTGATGGAAAGCAAAGCCTACAGATCTGAAAAATAGAGTAGGTGCCCTTCCATCCTGCTGACTAGTCAAGACATCAGTGGAAGAGGGCTCTTGTCTGAAGGCTGATTTACACAGGCATAGATGAGAAATTGGGGTCTAAATATCCTAAAGGCACCACATCCCACCTGATCTTGGAAGCTAAGTAGGATCAGCCCTGGTTAGTACTTGGATGGGAAATCGCTGACAAATACCAAGTGCTGTAGGCTATATTTCAGAGGAAGAAACTGGCAAAACCACTTGTGAATATTCCTCACCTAAGAAAGCCCTATGGAATCCATGGGGCTGTCCTAAGTCAACAAGCAAGTTGACACAGATGAGACATCACTTGATGACTTCCAACTAAAGATGTAAACTGTCTCCACTAGGGAAAGTATTGTTAGTGACTTGTGGATGGCATTTGATGTACAATGTTTCTTTTCCACATGTATGGCGTGTGAACTCACTGTTAGGTACTTACTAGGGAATATTAACAGAAGAGAGCTACAACCAGGATAAGAGGCAAAGAAAATAGTATATTTATCTGAAGGGAAAGGAACATAGCAAGATTTTCCCTTTTATGAATGCAGTTTGCAAGGAAAAGAGCCAATCCAACATTTCAATCTCTCCTGTCTCTTCTGGTTAGTATGGCAAAAAAATAAAATAAAAAATAGTAGTGCTGAAGAAAAACATCTCTCTGGGGAGAAGAAGTTGCTAGAAAAGCTGCAATTGAGATCCTGTACCTTTTCTATCAGGTTGCCAAATGTAAGTGCAGCATAAACCTTTATTGTCTAATGCAGCTTTAGAGATAGCAGCCAGTCAAACCTACTTTCTTGCCCTGATGAGGCCTACAAGATATCTTATAGATGGCCTAGAGGACAGGTGGAAAAATTGCCCTTTGGAACTGCATGATTGATCAGCAACATTATGAAGGAAAGTCACTCTACCTTGGGTTAGGTTCTATTCCCAGGTGAAGCAGTTAGTCTGTCTCCTGTACACAACAGAGGTAGATTTTGTTACAGAACATATGGGTAAACAGAGAGGGCTGGGCTCCATGTAAACAACAATAATTTAAATAATAAAAATAACATATCAGCAAAATGATACAAATTATTTTTTTTAAAAAAAAAACAAGTATTACAGTAGTGCAAAATAGCATTTCTGTCCAGTCCAGTTCTGCATAGGAACAGAGAGAGAGATGGTGTGATATGACATCCTCCCATGACATTCCTTCACATACTCACATTCTCCAAACTAAAATGGGATGGAGAAAAGAAAGAGCTATACTTTGAGATGTGGCAGTGGGATTCAGTTGCTCTCAGTCGACAACTCCCCAAGGCAGATGTGGACAAAGATTGAGGCCGGTGGGATCCCTGTACCATCCTTTGAAAGAAGGTGGATGTGGCGATATCCTGAATGGAAGACAGAATAGGACAATGTCTGCAGCTTGTATTGAGTAAAACTGGTCTAAATTATGACAAGAGGATGCCCCCTCTACTATTCCATCAACAAAACCCAACCAGAATAGCAGCTTAATTGTCCTTCAGTGCTGACGACATGGAAGTATCCTCCACTATACCTGAGGGCAGCAGACAAAGGGGATGTAAGACAGGCCATGTAGCACACACAGCTTTGTTTCCTAGCCTTATTCTTTGAAAGCCTAAAAAATCCCAATGCCAGGCATGAATTTAAGACCACCTGCCTGTAGTATTATTTTGAGCTATGAACTTTCTAAGGAATGAAATTCTAAGGAAGTACATTTCTTTTTCTGTAAAGGCAATTCTTCCTGATTGGACTCTAGTCTGTTCACAAATTCTGAGCTCAACCCTATCCTTTGTGGAGTTCTGATACTTCCCAGATTCTACCATCACATTTATCTGGTTCTCTATTGCTATCTGACACCAGCATATGACCACAACTTGTTTCTTCACTGGAGGCAACATGATCTCCCCAATCCCACAAGGGATGAAAATATATAATTGCTGTGTAACCTAGGAAGAGCAGCAAACAGGATAGGATCAGGAGGACAGTATAAATGAGTCCAAATACTAAAGGGAGAAACCAGTTTGCCAGCAGTTTTTAAATTTAGAACCATTCACACTTCTGTTCATATTACCAAATGACTTTTAGGTATCATCTCATGGGGAAAGCTCAGTCAATGAGTCATGTAAGGAAAATGAGCTGCCATGGAATTGTAAAAGCAAATTCAGCAAACAGTTTTTCGAGTTTTTAGGGACCATCACTTTTAATTTCATGTCATGGGTATGTACAGTCACTAGCTGGTAAACTGTGTGTACTGCTGCATAGTTACACTGTTTGTTGCAGGGTGCAGATTATATTATTTTCCTTACATATACAAACATCTGTCTCTGGTGACTTTTAACTGTTTTGCTAATGGCACTGAGCCAGGAATACTTTCATCTCCAGATCTTGGCAGAACCCTGGCAACAAGGCAAACTTGTTCCATACCCATGGTGCTGAGAGGAGACACTCACCTTGTTTGACACTAGTAAGAGGTAGTGTGTACTGCCCAACAAAGTCATTCCGTGATGCCTTGTCATAATCTTCCACCACAAAGCGCAAAAGTGCCAGCTCTGGTACCCATACTTGGAACTGAAAGGTCTCACCCCAATGTGGGTTAAATCCTGTCCAGATAAATATGGAAAATAAAGAGTATCACCAAGGCAGAGAATCTCAGTGCCTCCCTTAGCTACCTCCCAGCCTCTAGCAGCAATCTCTCTTAACCCCTGTGTTTTCTGCTGCTCCAGAGGCTAGGACATGAACCAATAGATTCAAATTGCAAGAAAAGCGATTCTACCCAAAACACTAGGCCAAACTTCCTGATGGTAAGAGCTTTTTGATCATGGAATGGATTTCCTCACAGGGTGATGGATTTGACTTCATTGCAGGTCTTTAAAAAAAAGTTGGAAAACTGTTTCCCAGGAGTACTTTAGCTGTGTATTCCTACATGGCAGAGTGTTTGATGGTCCTTCCAACTCTATTATCCTTCCAACTTCAGTTGCACCAACTGTATTCCCACCTAATATGCTTCCTCCAATGTATCTTCTAATCTCAGCATCATAGTGTTGGAAGAAACCACAAGGGCCATCTAGTCCAACCCCTTGCCATTCAGGAACACACAATCAAAGCATTCCCAATGGATGGTCATCCAGACTCTATTTAAAAACCTCCAAAAAATCAGAATCCACCACTCCAAGGCAGTGCATTCCAGTGCCAAACAGCTCTTACTGTCAGGAAGTTATTCCTAATGTTTAGGTGGAATCTTCTTTCCTGTAGTCTGAGGCCACTGCTTTGTCTCTGGAACAACAGAAAACAAGCTTGCTCCATCCTCAGTATTACATCCCCTCAAATATGGTTATCATGTCACCTCTTTACCTTCTCTTCTCCAGGCTAAACATATTCAGCTCCTTAAGTTGCTCTTCATAGGGCATGACTTCCAGACCTTTTACCATTTTGGTCACCTTTCTCTGGACACATTCCAACTTGTCAATATCATTCTTGAAAAACTTCTTTCATTAGTTTGACACAGAGTGTAATGCATTGAGAAGGAAATTGAGAAGACAGATACGTACGTAGAACGCATGCTTCAAATGATCCAGAAGCACAGAAGCTCATGTTAAAACTTTGAAATGATTACAAAAAAATAATTGCATATAAGAAATCAGATTCAGGAGTGCTTCTGGGCTGACCTTGATTTGGCAGCAACAGGGTCAAATCCCATTTATTTCTGGCATTTAGTATTGGGTAGACTCAGAGAGACAAAATTTATACGTGAGATCCCCATCCCAGCCTCAAGATGGGAAGAGTTTTATCTATACCTGTTCAAGGAAGACAAGAGAAGGCCAGTCAACAGATCCCAATGGACATGGAACATTAAGTCCTTTCTTCCATGGATTCCAGTACCTACATCTGAGATTAAATCCCTTATTCAGACAATGAGGAAAATAAGGCCCCTGGTAATGACTTCTTGCCCTCCGAATTTTTAAAAAGTAACATAGATTGGTGGGCCCCATTATTGGCAGAGCTGCTTAAGTAGTTCCAATATTTTAAAAAGGGAACTAGGAACTACAGTCTGATTAACAGGGCAGCTAAATCAGCCTGATTAATAGGCCAGCTAAAATTTATGCAAAGCATCTCCTGCATAAATTAGAGGACTGGGCAGATGAAAATTCTATCTTAGCTGAAGAACAGGCTGGCTTTAGGAAAGGGTGATCTATAATGGATAACTGTTTCATATTACACCATTTGATAACTAAGCAGCTCACACAGGGCAGACGTTATGTAGCTTTTATCTATTTGAGTACAACCTTTGATACTATAAACAGATGTTGTCTTTGGGAAAAGCTGTCAAAGACAAATATTGACCTGAGACTTTTATCTCTTATGAAAACACTTTATATGGAAGCATCTTTGAAGGTTAGAACAGGTACAAATCTTGCCCTGATAGACATGATCCCTACACACAAAGGGGTTCTCCAAGGCAATATCTTAGCATCATTTCTTTTCAATTTCTATATCAATGATACTATTGTTTTGCTCCAAAATCAGGATTATCATATGCCAACAAAATTAAACACAGCAGTTAACATATTATATGCAGATGATATGATTCTCCTTTCAACATCTCAAGTCAGTTTGAGAAGACTGCTAAGACATTTCAGCTCTTACTGTATGGAAAATGACCTGGACATTAACAATAATAAATCTAAAGTAGTAGTCTTTGGTAGAAAGAGAAAATCATATAGATGGTTTATCAATTCTAAAGAGAGCAAGCAAAATCTAACTATCTTAGCACTACCTTTTCATCTTCAGGTTCCTGGGCATTACAAATAAGGAAATAAATAATTTATTCTGTTAAATAATTTAACAGAAGAAAGGCTCTCTAAGATCTACCTAGAAGAATAGAGGACACTCCCTTGAGGAAACTGTTGGCTCCAGAAACTTTTAAATCTACTACCAAATTTTGGATTCTCTGCTAAGGCATTGAATCCAAGTATAATTGCTACTAAAAAGATCTTTAAACAAAGAGTATCCAATGTGGGTGCACAAACTGATATAACAGCCCTAACATCTTTGGAACACTGAAATGGTTAGCCAGTGTGAAATGGGAGCATAAATATGAAAAATAACTAACACTTCCCCTGCCAATGGAATCATAATGGAAGCCTTTACATGCTTACATTTTGAACAAATGGTAATGATAAAATGGGGAAGATTTTATGGTGTCCCAGTACAATATAGACTGTGTATCTGTGGACAGCCAGCCAGCTCTGGAAGATTTGGCTCATTATACACTCAGATGTCAGATATATACGGTACTGAAAAAGTTATTTAGAGCCTTTCTAAAGAAAATGAAATACTGGAGTGTAAAAGAGAAACTAAGTTTTCTGTTACAATCAACAAATCTATATGTGATTCGGAGGATTGCTGCATTTGCAGTGAAGGCTGCCAGATGCAGAGAAAAATTATTAGGAGTCCATTTTGCCTAATCGTCATAGGAACCTGAAGATATGAGAATATAAAATGCTTTTGTATGATATTAAAAGGTTAAATGTTATTCTTTCTTCATTATTGTAATGTGGCTTGCTTTATAACACAAGTTATTTATTTCAATTTTAGGCATATTAAGTTAATTTTAATTATGATCTTGTAATTGTATGAAAGCTTGGATTTTTATACTATTTTAATTTTTATTTTTTGCAATGGTCTTTGGACTAATAAACAATTTTCTTCTGCTGCTTGCTTATCATCCTACTTTTGGGAGGACAACATAACCTTATTTTCTACTAATGTGTTCTTTAAAAGCCTACAAAGGTTTGTTCTCCTAAAAGGAACAGTCACTAGTCTTTGTTCCAGTGCTTCATCAATACTGTCTTCCTGGCCAGTGTGGCTATGGTAATGGATCTCTAATGTTGCCATCTCCTGAACCTACTGAATTATTATGTCTGAGAGCTCTTTGCTCCAGAATGATTTAATAATCTGTCTCTACCCTTAAGAACCATTGTTACCAAGAGAAAAGCTGTCACTAGAGCAACTGCAACTTAAATTAATCCATAGCCTCCTGAGATAAACGTACTTTTTGTACTACCTTTGTGACCTTTTTAGCCCTGAAGAGCAGCAGTCCATTGACTTGTCTGTTGAACTCAGTCAGCAAGAGAACTTAGAATCACAGAGCTGGAAGGCACTTCAAGGGCCATGTAGTCCAAGCCCCTGCTATGCAGGAAGGTATAACTAAAACAATCCTGAGAAATGCCCATCCAATATCTGTTGAAAAATCTCCAAAGATGGAAAGTCTACCACACCTTCTGAACAGTTCTTACAGTTAAGAAGTTCCTCCTAATGTTTAGGAGAAATCTAGCAACAGAAAAACAAGCTCGCTCCATCTTCTACATAAGATCCCTTCAGAAATTTAAAGATGGCTATCATGTCATTTCTCAGTCTTCTCTCTTCCAAGGTAAACACACACAGTCATTCCGCATAGGGTTTGGTTGCTAGACCTCCTCTATTTGATGCCTATGGTTCAGGAAAAAGCAGTGAGCTCCTGGAAGCTGCCACTCAAGCTGGAGTGATAGAATGCTGGGAATTAGTTTCAGGGAGGTACAAGGAGGCTCTGTTATCAGGAGAGGGGTTACGGGTCTGGGCTTCAAGGACTGCATGTTAGGTACTTAGATTTTCCCTTTTTTAGAACTGGGAACAGTGTGCTTGGGACATGACTATAACACAGAATCCAAAGAGCCTTTCAATCTAGCTCTTCTGAGGTGAGATGGTATGTTGCTTTCTTGAGGAAACCTGTATCTTCAGGAACAGGTCAGTTATTTTACTGACTACAATTCTTTTTAGCTTTTGAATGACATGACCCTTGTGCAACATGGAGCTCCCAGGCACAAAGCAGAGTAAGGCCCATGAGCCGAGGGTGACTGAGTACAGTGGGTCTTTGGTATCTGGGGGGGGGATTGTTAGTTCCAGGACCCAGCATAGATAGCAAAAAACACAAATGCGCAAGTCCCTATATTAATAAAATGGCGCAGGGCAGCAGTGGAGACAGTGGCAAGCCCCGGCTGCCAGTCACGCATTACTTGGGCTCCCCTGCCTCCAAGGAACACACCAGCCACCTGCTTCTGCCTTCAAGGTGGTGGTTGAGACATGTTTGTTCATCCTTCGCAAGACAGAAGTGGGGGTTGGCTGGCTCTCTGGAGGTGGGGGAACACAAAGAATGCATGCCTGGCAACCTGGACTTGCCACCATCTCTGCTGCTGTTCTATATCATTTTATTATAAGGGAGAACTCCTGGTTGTTCTTGTTTTTAATATTGTTCTGTAGTAGGAATTTCCTTACTCCTCCCTCCTCTTCCCTCTGATAAGAGCAGAGAGATGTGAATGCAAGACTGCAGAGAGACGTGAGGATCTGTGAAATGGGGAGAGGCGTGGATTCGCGCCAAGCACTACGCTTGGATTCCTGCCATTGCTTGTGCCTCTCATTCTCTTTGCAAACCTACGTTTGTGTCTCTCTGCAGCCTCTCCTGCCTCGCAAATGTGTTGCATAAAGCACAGCATAGGTATTGTGTATTGTGTACAGTACTGTACTTTGAATCCACAGTGGGTTGAATCCACAGAAGATGGTCCACTGTATGGCCTACTACTCTTGTGGGGCCTTGACAGTCACAAGACAATAGCAATTAATTTTGATGTGAGAAAAAATCGAGTTGCTGTTTTCAAAATGGTCTTATTCATCCAGTTCTTCAAGGTATTCCTGGAAGAACTGATGAGTTCTATACACACTATTTGCTGGCAGATCAGAGACCATTGGTAACAGTTAAAGTGGCTGGCTTTTGTGCTGCAGCACTAGCTTGTTGGCAAAAAAATGACATAATAAAATTTTATAATGATCAACTTTTTAAATTTTGGCTTTCTATAAGGAAAATTTTATTTGTAATAAATAATATATATTTTATATAACTTTGATATTAATTTTATATGTTTGGTTTTATTTATTTTATCTGATCTGTTGATCGTAATAAAGAAAACAAAATTAAATTACATTTTATAAGAACCTCTTGAAGCTGCCTTTTTGATTGCCAAAGAAAAATGGAGAAGATGCGTATAAACCAAGCTGTCTGCATTCTGCAGAGTTAGGAACCCGGCCAAAAAGTTATCTTTTTGCAAAGTTCCACTTTCATTTTGAAAATGACATCTAACCAAAGTCAAGCAAAAGTTATTATGACTACTCACTGAAATGAATGAGACAGGACAGCAACAGCCTGTTGTTTAGATTTTGGGTGAAATCCTATGCTGTGTGAAAGTATTCAGGAGCTATCAGATTTTGTGGGTCTCCCTCTCAACAGATTAATGCTGCCCTCCCCCAACTTGGAAGACTCCTTCCATTCGCTGTGGTAGGATACAGCACCACTGTTCTTCCTCTATCAGAGCTCCTATACTGAAGAGGGCAAACAGTTTTACTGCTGGGCCCAAAACTCCCGCCTCCTGTTCTCCTGACATATCTCCAGAATAGGAGGGGGGAGTACAACATCTCCAGGGCTGCTGTACTTATTTTCTCTCCACACACTTTGGATTTGGTTCCTCCACATCCACTCTTCTTTCTTCTGCCCCCATAGGATTACCCCAACCACCGACATTTAAGGTGCTCTTGAGGTAAAACATTGCAGTTCAGATAATGATTTAGAAAAATGTTACACTAAATGTGCCAAAGCAATATAAAACAGCAGAAGAACAGTCACCATTTAACTGTTAAAAATACACTTACACCCCAGTTTTCCTCAAGGAGCCACCCCCTCTCCATTTGTTCTGCCCCCCTGCCACCCCCTCCACTTGTTCTGCCCCCTGCCACCCCCTCCGCTTGCTCTGCCCCCCTGCCACCCCCTCTGCTTGTTCTGCCCCCCGGCCACCCCCTCCGCTTGTTCTGCCCTCCTGCCACCCCCCTCCGCTTGTTCTGCCCTCCTGCCACCCCCTCTGCTTGTTCTGCCCTCCTGCCACCCCCTCCGCTTGTTCTGCCCCCCGGCCACCCCCTCCACTTGTTCTGCCCCCCGGCCACCCCCTCCGCTTGTTCTGCTCCCTGCCACCCCCTCCGCTTGTTCTGCCCCCCTGCCACCCCCTCCGCTTGTTCTGACCCCCGGCCACCCCCTCCGCTTGTTCTGCCCCTGCCACCCCCTCCGCTTGTTCTGCCCTCCTGCCACCCCCTTTGCTTGTTCTGCCCCCCGGCCACCCCGCTCTGTTTGGTCTGCCCCCTGCCACCCCCTCCATGTGGCCCTCCAGCTGTTGCTGTACTGCAACTTCTACATTCCTTATCATTGGCAATGCTGGGTAGTCTTGATGGGACTTGCAGTCCAAAAATATCTGCAGGACTGCATGATTATTTTCCTTAATTTATTCACATGACAAAATTTGTTTTCTTCTACACAGAACCAAAGTGGGGCTTATAGACTCAGATCACAATTTTTGTTTCCTTTCTTAACTAGTGAAGATTGATTGGCATCTGCACTGACATTTGCATGAGGAACACTCTCAACTCAGCTGTTCCTTACAATGGCCAATAAAACAGACTCACCATTGTTATCAATATATTTTGTTTCTTGCTTGGCATTGTCACCTGGGACCCCATGAATTTCCACCCTCACTAATGGATCCACAATGGAACCTTCTTTGCTGTTGGGCATCTTGGGAAGCTGCTGCCCACTAATGACCTAGAAGAGAAGATGACATGAAGATGAAAGAGCAATCAAGATCATGCTCACAAAGTCACACTTGTAATGAATCCACCGTTTATCCTGCTGCAACTTATGCTGTTCATAATGGTGGCCACAGACAGATAGACAGCTGACAACTATGAAATACAAGACCAAAGTCACAAAAGGCCTGGAACAACAAACACTATGCTAACATCCCAAGATCAGCTTATCCACCCAGTGTTGTGGCAGAGGCACCAACTATGTAGAATACTATGTCATGAGAACTTTCACATGCTCCAACTATCCTTAGTTTCAATGCATGTTCAATGCAAGACTTCTCTATTCAAATCCAACCCAATGCCTACTTCTTGGACTTAATGTATTTGTGTTGTATTCTACATATTAGTGTATTATGTGTATTTTACATTTTATTGATGTATACCACTTTTACACAGAGATTTTGACAAATAAATAAATAAAACACTAGATTGTTTAGTTGCCCTAGATTAGGGGCAGTAACTTGGGACCTTCCAGATGTTGCTGGATTGCAACTGCCATTAGCCCTAGCCAACACTGCCAAGGTGAGGAATGATGGGAGCTGTAATTGAGTAGTATCTGGTGCGCCATGAGTTGCTCACCCTTACAGAAGAAGGGAAGGGGAAGAGGGTCTCTATTTAGGTCCTCAGTTAATGTCACCTCAACTGAAGAAGTCTCACAAGGAATCATATACATCTTCTGCCTAAAAAGCAAGGATAGATTAGAGCAGGGGCAGGGAACCTTTCATGTTCCAGATGTTTTGGCATACAATTCCCAGCATGTTCAATGGTAAGAGATTATGGAAGTTGTGGTACAATAATCTACAGAGCCAAAGGTTCTCCTCTCCTGAACTGCTCCCCAACAAGAGAGTAATGAGACACAAAAACTATCAGTCCTAAAAAATACTGAAGCAATCATTTGTTGTTGTTACTACTGACCATGTAAATTATGCTGAGGCCTAGAAAGGTAGTAATCAAAAACTATTTTTTAAAAAAACTTGAGAAATGTGGCAGAATACATATTTGATATGTAGAGGGTTCTAGGTACATTCTCCAGTATATCCTGATATCCTGTTTTTAAAATAGGAAGACTGTGAAGGATCTTGGCCCTGTCTACACTAGAGCCAGTCCGGAGAATTGGCCTGAGTTATTTTTAACCCCTTTTTTTTTTGCTATTCTCAGGGTAAAGAGGCTTGCTTTACTCCATATGAATACCAAGTGTGAAAGCCATACAACTCTTCTTTCCATGGCACTTTTTATTTGTTCAGTCTTTTTTCCATGGCTACATATACACATGCACATATGTGTAGCAACACATCTAGTGAGGCAGTGCCTCTCCCTTGATTAGTTACCAGAGATTCCATCTGCCCCCTCAATTTGTTAAACACCATGCTCCCCTTACCATTTTTATGTTGCTAAATCTACCATGCTCATCATTTCAGACACACAGTTTCCCACATGAATAAGCAGTGCTGCATAGGAGCTGTTAACTGTGGGAATCCTGTTGTAAAGGAACCTTCAACTTCCACCACACACAGAGAATGATATGCTTTCTGATACACTTTGCTTTTCTGCAGCCTTTCTCCACTGTCTGCCTTTGCTCCTTCATAATCATTTCCTGGGCAACCTCCTCATAAACGTCTAATGTTGGTAGCTCAGCTGCAGGAGCTTTTGGACTTTCTGTTTGTCCAACCCTCAAAATAGGAGAGTCTTGATTTCATTCTTCTTCCAGGCTCTACTACTCCCCCTGCTAAAAGCAATAGTGGACTTTATTTCCCTAATTTCTAAGTGGCATGAAGCAACATATGTGAACAGCCTCTTAAATGTGTGAAAATAAGCTGGAATGACATCTTAAGCTGCCTCTACACCATTAGCCAACTTGGTTCTCATATTAGGGAAAGGCATGATATAAATTAAATAAAAAATAATTAATTCATCAATACGAGGTCTGTCTATTAAATAACGAGACTGATACAATAACCCATCTTTATTTATATGTATTACAATTCTAATGCTTGTCCCCTTCAATATACTCCCTGTTCACACTCTCATACTAGTGCAGTCTTGTTTTCCACTTTAAGCACCGATTTCACTTTAGGGAAAAGTAAAAAGTCACATGGTGCCAAATCTGGCAAATATGGAGGATGTTCAAGTGTAGTAAGGCATTTATTGGCCAAAAACTGCTTCACAGAAAGTGCTGTGTGAGCAGGCTCATTGATGAAGAATGAAACTATTTTTCCACAGTTCTGGCCTTTTTTTCTGACTCTTTCTCTCAGTTTTGTCAAAACTTCCTTATAAGTTTCTCGAACCCATTCTGCCAAAATTATGCCCTTGGTGTAAAAAAACCCACAACAATGAGCATGGCTTTGAATGTGGACTTTTTTTGACGTGCTTTTTTTCATTCTTGGTGATGATGGTTAGAGAGGTGCATTGACTGTTGTTTTGTCTCAGGATCATACTAGAAGATCCATGTTTCATCACAACTGATGATTTTTTTGAAAAAGGTTTGGGTCCGTCTCAAGTTGCTGCAGAATGTCATTGCTTGACTTTTAAACTTAACATTTTCCCAACACACAACAGACAACACAGCTGCTTTAAATGATGACTGACAATTAGTTGAATGGCCGAGAGTGTTGATGTTTGTCATGAAGGTTCAGACATGTTCAAGGTCACCACTCAAGTGTTCACAATTGGTTCTGCTGATTTGCCTGAAAGGTGGAAACACAGTCTCCTTATTTAATAGACAGACCTCGTATATGCAGGCAAATGGTATGCAAATTTAAAATGGCACCAATTTTGATGGATGCACCTCCCTGTCCAGTCAATCCAAATTCTAACCTAGGGTGCAAAACACCCCCTTCCCCCAAAAGTAAAGAAAAACAGATTATTTCAAAAAGCTCAGATTAAAACTGGGTCAGTTTCATCCTGGTTTGGAGAAAATGTCATGAGCCACAGTTCAAAGTGGGATGAAGTTGCATTTTTAATCTGATGAAGACTGGCCAGAAAACCATCACCATACTGGTCTATATAGATCAGTGGTCTGACTAAGTACCGTATATTCTGACGTATAAGACAACCAGGCATATAAGATGACCCCCCAATTTTTAAGTCAAAATATAGACTTTGGGGTATACTCGCCATATAAGACAACCCCACCACCACCCGCCCTCCCCGAAGCCCTGATCAGGCTCCCCTTCTGGCTTTGGTGAGGGTGGGTGGTGGCTGGAAAGCTCCCCCCCCTCTAGCCAGCCACCCTTCCTAAAGCCTTCCCGAAGCTGGCTGAGGAATTGCGGGGGATGGCTGCATGGCTGGGGAGAGGTTCAGCCACCTCCCGCGATTCCCCAATCCACAAGGAGGCTGGCCAGCCTCCTCATGAGTTGGGGAATTGCGGGGGCTGGCTGGCTGGCTGGGGAGAGGCTCAGCCCCTCCCGCCCAGCAAGCTTCCCCCCCCCCCCGTGCAGCCTCGCTGGCTGGGAGGTGATCCTCTCCATGACTCAGAGTCACAGAGAAGACCCCCTCCCACCCAGCAAGCCCCGCCATGCAGCTGCACTGGGCAGGGGGGGATAAGGTGGCTAGCAAGCTTCCCCCCCCCTCCAGCCAGCCAGCTCCGTCATTCTGAGTCTGAGATGGAGCTGGCACAGCCCCATTTCGGACTTGTATCCAGCGTATAAGACGGCCCCTGACTTTTCCGCTGATTTTACAGGCTGAAAAAGTCGTCTTATACGCCGGAATATATGGTACCACTAACATTCCTACTTCCTATTCTCTAAACTTCCCAGAGTGAAACATGGGCTCACACGGTACCTTAATGACTACTCTCAGTGGACTTCTGTCACTGCTGCTTTGAGGGTTCTCAGGACTGAATGTTGTTTCTGGGTCCCTCATAAAGCTTGGCTTCAACACGTAACCACAGCGGCCATTTTGGCTGAAGAGCCCATCATACAAGTCCATCTCTGTACCAGCTGTTTGAAAATTCAAGGCCACTGAAAAGAGGAGTCAGGAATATCTTTTAAGATCAACAGGGATGGAAACAAATGAGAGAACAGACAAGATAAAACTGCTAGCTCCATCCATGCAAGACATTTTCAGAACAGAAATTAAGTCTCAAACTACAAAATCAACCATTCATTGTGGAATGAGTCTTTTTGAATCATAGCTTCCTGGTAAGGTGTGGTAATGATATACAATAATTCTTTTAATATCTGGTCCCCACAACACTTCCTTTCTAATGCTACAGGTTGTCCTACTGCCCAACCTCCATCTTCAATCAGGCTTCATTTTGCAAGTATTTGCAAAACTGAAGACAGTTCATTACTAAAGTTATGAAAAGTTAGAGACTCCATAAGACCTTTAATCCATGTGCTTTGATCAACCAGTATGAACCAGACAGTAAACTGGGGTGGGGAAGAGATTAACCAAATGGGGATGGCTGAAGTGGTTGATAATTTCTCTTCCTTTGGTTTAAAAGCACCAGTGAGCTTCCCCAGGAGCAGTGGTCCAGGTAGCCCCAAGACACTCTGCTGCCTGATGCGTAGCAGCAAATGCCACCCTCTCAAAATCCCAGTCAAGGTGCAAGATTTATTTTAATTTTTATGGAGTTTTTAAAATGTTTTCTTATTTATGTGGAGTTTTAATTATATAATGGTTTAATCTCTCTTAATTCTTATTTATTATACTGTGTATTTTAGCTAGTGTTGTTTTTAAATGTTGTGAGCCACCTTGGGTCCCGCCATAGGGAGAAAGATATAAATAAAATATAATAATAATAATAATAATAATAATGGCAATTGAGATATTTTGGCACCTGAGGCAGAAAATCCCAGAAGCACCTCTCACATATATTGAGTTATGTATTGTATTTATTTGAATAAAACTGTTCTAATTTGAATGATGTTATTCCATATAAAATGTTAAAAAAATGAATATATATAGATGTGTGAACAAAAATGCACACACTAAATGATAATTTTTTTCTCCATATACTATGTCAAGGGGGAGGCACAACTTCTGCACGTAGATGTAAAGGGGGTCACAGAAGTAAAAAGTCTGAGAAGCACTGCAGTAGGGAAAATGCAACACAGAATAGTTAAAGAAGTAGTACAGGAATACCTGGCTCCTTTAAATGATTTAAGTCTCTAGGGCCAGATGAACTACATCCAAGGGTATTAACAGAACTGGCCAAAGTAATCTCAGAACTACTGGCAATAATCTTTGAGAATTCCTGGAGAACAGGAGAACACCCAGCAGACTGGGAGGTTTTTAAACAGAGACTGGATGGCCATCGTCAGGAGTGCTTTGATTGAGTATTCCTGCATGACAGGGGGTTGGACTGGATGGCCCTTGTGGTCTCTTCCAACTGTATGATTCTATATGATTAAAATAACTAACAATTTCCTCCCCTTTCATCGCTTACACAATTGTAATTATATATAGCTTACACTGCTTGAGGCAGTGGCCTTACTCTGCCCAATGTTAGGGCTGATCCCAGGACTAGGAACAGACCAAGTACATTACATAATGGAGGCTTCTGCTCTGCAGAATGTTGACATGGGTAAAAAGGCACTCAGAAAAACAGAAGGAGCCAAGCTGACACCCACTCCATTAATTTGCCTGGTACTTGCACCTAACACATACCCATCTGGCATCCCACATTCCACATGGTCTGAGGGTTGTAATTGGAGGAGTCGGTTCGGAGGCCACTAGGAAAGATGCGCGTCAACTGCCAGGCATTATGGCGGACGAAATCATTCCCTGCAGGAAGTTAGCACACCATCATTCATGAAACAAGGGGTAGCCAGTGCAGTCAGTGGGCTGGGAAGGTATTTGGGCTAAGAAGTCTTTATACTAGAGATGCCTTTTATGTTTTTCCCAACAGGGAGCTATCCCCAAATAGTGTTGGAGCAGATGGGTGCCAAGCCCCTGGACAGGCTGAAGAAGTCAGAGTAATTTCTTCCAGGCACAAGGAGAGAGGTGAAAAAGTACGTAAGTGGGGAAAGAACTACTCAAACCAGTTGTTCCATAATTGGAGGAATTCCTTCCTACTTTCTTTTTTATATATACTTTTTATTAAACATATATTTTCTACATATATAAAACCCATATATAGAGCATTGATTAAATGACCAAAGTAGTTACATCGTAACTAGCAAAAAAAATAAAATAAAAAAAAATTAGCTAACACACATTGGAAACTGCTTAATGCAGTGTAGATGTGTAAATTGCTACTGCTTAAAACAATTTGTAAGCTGCTCTGATAGCATTGTGGCTGAAGAGTGGCATATAAATAAAATAAATAAATAAATAAATAATAGACAAAACAGCAACAATAGCAACAACATCAACGTGAAGACACTACAAAATTACAAAAACTATTAACTACACACTATGACTTCCTACCTCTAATTGGAAACTATGCAAACCAAAATTATACTATACTTCCTGATTATTAACATCTATTTATACTTCTGCAAACTAATTGATTCTTTATTCCCATTTTCAATACTGATTTCTAACTTTCTAAGCCTACTACTGATATTGGTCCCCAACACAATTGTAAATAAATAATAAACATCCTCCCTCCTTTCAAAGCTAAAGGTTATGCTACTGAACTTGTCAATCAATGCTAAAAAACAGGCATGAATTAATAAAGCCTTTGGGAAGATGAACTGCATGTTGTTGTAAATTTGATCATCTTTATTACTGTGGATGGATCTATTAACACCAAGCTTTTCTATACAGCATCCCCTACAGCATCAGGGATTTAGCAGGATAATGTTTCTAAATAATGGGGAGATATTTTTTAAAAATAATAATCTCTCTCCAGTCTTTGGAATACAATAGTTGTCAGCGCTTGGGAAATCGGACAACCTCCAGGTACAGGGCATGAGACAGAGAAAAAGATTAACATTTTGAGCTGAAAGGTAAGAAGAAAACTATGGGATTTCTGCTGAATAGCTGAAAAAAGGATGGAAGCTGTGTGGTGGGGTTGGTGGAGGTAGGGTGTAGAGGTTGCTGTCCAGGAATCTGATACAAAGTTAGTGGACCTGCTGGCTGTTTGCAAGTCTGCTTGCTTCCATTATAACTCTGCTAGTATACTTGTAAACAAAGCAAATATCAGTTTTTTCTTGTCCAAAAGAAACTCAGCCTGGTGCTTCTGGAAATTGCTTGGGAAAGTGAGCAAATAGCAATATTTGAGTGTCACATGCCTGTTTAATGTTTGCACTAAGTTTTTTTGCCTGGCAGCTGCTTCTTTTGCACACACACACTTCTTACCAGCCTCACGGATGAGTTTGCGTGTCTTGAATTCAGCAAAGGAAGACATTTCATAAGGCTTGTAGTGGCTACGAGAGTGCTGGAAACTGCAGAAGGGCACACTCTTGCAGTAGATAATGCAGTCAGAAAGCTCCTTGGACAGAGATTGTTTGGTTTTCTGAAAAGAAAGTGAGAACTAATTGGTAAATTTTGTCTGTGTGCACAGACACAGACAAAACAGGAATCAGAATGGCACCACCACCAGCAACACTAGAAGTAAGGTTACCATATTTGTTTTCTCTGGCTGGCCTCCTCTGACTTTAACTGGTGCAGGGTATCTGGAAATTCAGAAAGGAAAACCTGTTTTGGCAGGAAGAAGTTATGGTGATGAATGGTTTTCTTTCTCAATTTTTTAGCTTTTATCTATTTTATGGATAGACTCGATCAAGGAAGCCACAGCCCTGAGTCTGCAAGACTTAAGCAGGGCTGTTGATGACAGGATGACTTGGAGGCATCTCATTCACAGGGTTGCCATAAATCGAATTTGACTTGATGGCAGTTAACAACAACAAATTTTAGAATGGCAGTCCTAACAAAACAAAACACCTAACTGGCTTTTCTTTGAGTGTTCTCAATTAGGAGAGAGCCATAGCTCAGTGGCTTCTGGCATAGAGGAGGTCCCAAGCTCACTTTCTGGCATTTATGCTAAGATTTAGGTGACCAAATCTGGGAAAATTCCCTGCTTTAGACACTGAGTATCTATGCCAGTCTCAGTACAGATGAGCCTTCTCCAATACAGCATTATCCAGATGTGTTTGATTACAAATCACACAGTCCCCAAACCGTATGGCTGGTGGTCAGGGATGATGAGAGTTATAGTCCACAACATCAGGAAGGCACTTGGTTGGGTAATACTGCCCCCCCCCAAAGACCAGTGGTCTCACTCCTATATGAAGGTTCATGATAGGAAAAGATCCCCTTGCTGCTAATTCCAAGTAGTTTAAAAATTATTCTGAGCTGCCTTCTCTTCACAGTGGGAGCTATGGGCAGCCCAGCTGAATCAACATCACTCAACTATTATCTGTCCACACTTTCTGTTCCTGAGTTGAGCTGCCCACTCAGACTGGATATCTTTGGTGAAGAGGACACAAGAAAGGGCCTTTGGAGTGGTTGCTCCCAAACTGTGGATCTCTCTCCCAGAGACTGAGCCTCCCTCTGCTCTCTTTCCACTGGTAGGCAAAGGCCTTCTTTTTTAGACAGACTATAGGGCATTGTAGTTGTGGAAGAGTACTTTTTTTAAAAATAGAGGGGTGCTCTACATTCCCCTCATTTCTTATGTTTTAGATGCTTTTAAGCTGTTTTTAATTTAGTACTGTTTTTAATGCAAAAGTTTGTTTGTAAAATGGTGTTTTCTTTTAATACTTGATTGATTTTACTTGTATTTAGCTTTAATCAATACTCTATGTGGGATGTGGGATCCCACGTTGCATCCCACATTTGGAGAAAAATAGGACACATAAACCAAGCAGCCAAGCAACCAACCTTCTCTTTCCTCTTGTCTTCATTGCGCAGGGCTTCCTCCTCTGGCTCTGCTCCCTCCTCCTCCTCTTCCTCTTCTTCCTCCTCCTCCTCCTCCCCATCTTCCTGCTCTGGCATCTCATCTGGCTGCCCATTCAAAGAATCCTCAAGATATCCAATCTTCTTCCCTTTCAGAATAATCTTCCCTTTCAATTCCTGCAGGGAAGAAGGAGAAGGAAAAGGGACCATAACAGAGCAAAGGATGCATCACGGGAACGAGATTTTCCTGCCTCTGGCAGCTCCAGCTCTACCAGGATGTCACATCCTAGTTAAGTCTGTTTATAAAACCCCATTGGTGTTTAGAGGTGAAAAAACTCCTCATAGAATTTGAGGAGAATACCATTTGTCCCAATGAGATCCCATGGTGATTTGCCATTTTCAGAAGGAGGGGGGCTAAAACCTCCAAAAACTGCATGGGAAAACCTTTGCAACTTTTTCCAAGGTTTTTTTTTTTAAAAAAATATGCAGACATGTGCATTACAGCCCATTTGGACAACCGGTTTGCATTGTGTTCCTGGATAAGAGCAGAAGTGGAAGCCTGATTGGTCAGATTTGAGTGGGGGACAGGCTTGTTGGTAATGAAGTGGCCGGAAGCACTGTTTTGGAGTTTCACAGTATCAGTTGTGCGCTTTTTTGCTCTGCTGAGGCGACCAAACAGCTTTTTTTATAACAGAAGGTCACACTTCCGCACTTTAGATTTACAGTTTAAAAAAAAAATACTGTGTAGCAGCGGCAACTTGTGGAGAATAATAACATGAGTAATTCACTCCCAGCCACCATCTTAATTCGCAAGCATGATTGCATGTGAACTTCAAACATGGATAGCTTCGCATACCAGCGATTTTGCAAAAAAAAATCATGGAGACAAATTAACGCTGCTGCAAATTTGTGTTAATGCGCAGCAATCCATGTTGTATCTTCTTGTCTAGCCCCCCCCCCACTCTCACACACACCTATACCAGCCTCTTGCATGCTTCAAGCAAATATCCCCTCTCATCTGAAAAAGTGTCCCAATACATTCCCACACACTCTTTTGCCCCAGCTTTCTCAGAAGCCTGTCAATTGTCAACAGCCCATGGGGGCCATCCTAGCTTACCCTGGGGAAATGTCCTACACCTTTGGAGCAGCCACTAACAAGGACATCTGATGTTCCACTCAATGGTTCCCACCAAAATAAAAATATCCCCATCAATCCTTTGGAATCCAACCCAGTCTCCTCACTTCTCTTGTTTGTTTCTTCCCTCTTTCTCCCCTTCATACTACACATCAAGTCAGCTCAGGATTTCTTCCTTTCCATGGCCACCTTTTTAATGGTTCAGATTGATAAAAGAAAATGGAACAGGTATTCTTAGATGTGCTTATCCTATCAGTGCTACCAAACACTGTAAGCCCATTTTGAGAAAAGACAACCCATCACTCCATGTCTTTACCTCAGGCGAAGGCAGCTGCGCGGGGACTCGCCCATCAATAGTGTTGAGGAGGAGTTGCTCTCCCAGAATTCCTTTCAGCTGCTGCGCCATGATATCCTGCTGCTCTATGCTGCAGTGGTTTTCGATAGACAAGATAATAGGGTATTCAGAAGCCTGTGGGATCAAGGAGGTATTTAATGAGGCAGTAACAGGCCATGACTCTGGAAAGATGAAGATGGACCACAGAGAGGGAAAGAAGGAACTGGGGCTGCTACAAAAGCCACTGGGACTGGAAGCACAGGATGGACAGTAAGCTTTTTCTACTCAAGAGAAGATGATTCCTGGGGATTTAGGGATGAGCAAAAATCCCAGAGCTGCTGCTGTCACTTTTTGAGCAGGATTACTGTATTGACCTGTGTACTGTATAAGTCGACCCAGGTTTTTGTGGTCAAATTTTTGGCATGATTTTTTTTTTACTTACACATGAGTATATATTATAAGTTAAAGAAGCAGAACAAACAGGCTCAGAATAATCGTGCGTCCCCCCCTTTCATTGAGCTGTCATCAACAAAAACTCACGAGAAAGTTTTTTTGTGGTTATGGACCCCTAAATCTAGAACTTAATTATAAGAGAAATCTACTTTCAGAATGACACAACAGCCTTCTAGGAAAAAGATAAAGTTCCTACTGTTTCATTTGGCTTGTGTGGCATAATCAGATCATTCTAAGCTGCCTGACTATAAATTGCTCTATGTATATAAAAACATTTAAGGTATTGGCATGTGTATGTTTTAAAAGTATCTTTTAGTGTGCACACACACACACATTTATTATATGCTTACTCTAAATTGGAATCCTTTATATATGTAAGTCACTGTACTTTATTAATTGCATCGTGAGGGACACAGTATAATGTGACAGGGCAGGGTGCCCAATCCCTGTGAATCTTCCATTTTTTCCCCTTCAGCCCTAAAAGATTTTATGAGAGAAGAAACAGGAGAAATCATTCACAACAGAAGCTATACCCTGTGAATCAGTAAACCCCAATGCCTCTTTAATCACTGTGACTGCCAAAGCTTACCCATTCACTCTCCTGCAGCTGACCAAAGACTTTCCCTAAAGCAAAGAACAAGATGACACCCCTTTCCAAGTCTGCATACAGAGGTTGATTAGACTGGTGTCTGAAATCTTCTTTCAACACTTGTCACGGGACAGAGGCAGGTTAGTTTAGTGGGTGGGAAAAGTTGTAGAATATAGGGCTTAGCAAAAGGGAACGGCTGGAGAGTTCATGGGAATAGCTGGGAAGCTGCCATTTCTGCCTCTGCCCCTAACATTTGCCACCTGAGACTGTGATGTAGGTCTAAAGATCGGACCAGCACTGCAGTTTCCCTCTTGGCGCCATACACAGTGGCCTGAACATGTCTTCTATAATTTCTTCTCTTTCCCCCTCCCACAGTGAAGGGAACTTCTCCTTCCCTGTTTCAGAAAAGTCCAACCTACCCGGAATGCATATTTCTCAAGGGTTGTTACAACTTCCCGGAAGAGGATCTTAGAGGTGAAGGTATGGCCATGGTAGACAATGGGCTCACCATTAGACCCATCCCAACAGTCCACCTCTAGGCAGCGGCAGCCCCGTTTCAGAGCCCTGCAGGAGAAAAGAAGACAATAACTGAGACCGTCTTACTGCCCAGGCAGCACTCTCTGCTGTTGGCTTCTAACCAGCATGGGGGGACCTCCTGCGCTTCATCTACACACTGCCAAGTCCATAGAGGCATGAAGGGGCCCATCAGACATTATCTATGCCCATTTGAAACG
Organism: Gambelia wislizenii; assembly: GCA_030847615.1. NCBI lineage: Eukaryota > Metazoa > Chordata > Lepidosauria > Squamata > Crotaphytidae > Gambelia > Gambelia wislizenii. The sequence continues at coordinate 333,156,048 of JAUMIR010000001.1, read as the reverse complement.
AGCAGTCATTATATCATGAATTCCAAAATGAAAGCTTCCTGTGCTTTCAGTTTGGTGCTTGGATGTTATCAAGGATATTGGTGAAGGCAGTTGCTATAAAAACAGTTCTCACAGGAGATCCCTCAGTTGCAGGATGAGCCAATTGCTTTGCAACTATCTTTCCCTCAGCCTTTCCCCTTCTGACAATGCTTCACCAACATTGCTATTTTTAAAAAGTTTTGCATGAATGTTTATAGGTTTATCCATGAAATCATTACCTAACTAGTAAGATAAAAGGGACACTTTTAAAAGTACAAAAAGACTTCTGGAAATGGAGTCTATGTCATCACAGGATTGGGGATCAGTCCTGTGGTATATCCTGCTGGCTTCTACTTGAAACTTACAGTACATTTTTGAGAGCTTGACCTTGGAGAGAAACAGGTGCCATTACAGAGCAACCCTACCACTCTGTACCCATTACATCTGCCTTCAAGTCCTAAAGGTAGGAAGCAAACATTGGCTGGCATCTTCTTAGTGACAAAGAAAGTGTAAGTTGCACTATGCACATGGAATACGGTTTGGTGGGTGGTGGTGGTAAGACAATGTGCAATAGTCATATCTAGCTAAGAACAGCATAATCATAATTGTGCATATGGGACCCTAATGTATTAAAGTACATAGAATAGCATACAAATGTGCATTGCCTTTGTACATTATGTACTGCAATTGCACAATGCAGTGACAGCCATCACATTCACCACTGATCCACATACTTTGTTCTACATTATTATTCATTCTAAGGGTTGAGTAATATAATACCACTACCAAATACTATGATAAGCAATGTAGGATTTCGGCCATTGTGTGTACCCAGAAAATGTGGGTACCTTTTTCTTGTAGGCTCACAACATAAGTGGGGTAGCCACCTTCTTTCCTGACAGGGGCTCCTGTGCTCTTAACAGTTGCAAGACTGTAAGAAATTCAACTGATATATTTTTCTTCCTGTAGTGATGGAGTGGAAAGATGGGTGGCGGGGGGGGGGGGCGAGGGGACACCAGCATTTGTTGCATTCTCAGCACTGAGGAGCTGTCAAAAGGTATAGAAATTCCAGTGATGAAAGATGGCAGAGGAATCTACAGGGGATTCCTTTCACACAGATAGCTTGGCCTTGGGGAGGCATTGAAGCAGCAGCTGCTGCCAGAAAGGTGAACTAGTGTGGACAAATAGAGGAGACTAAAAGGATTATCACACTACACTGTTATAGCGCTATTCAAGAAGGAGATTGACAAGCTGGAACATGTCCAGAGGAGGGCGACCAAAATGGTGGGAGGTCTGGAAGCCATTATGCCCTATGAGGAGCAGCTTAGGGAACTGGGCATGTTTGGCCTAGAGAAGAGAAGGTTAAGAGGTGACATGATAGTCATGTTTAAATATTTGAAGGAATGTCATACTGACGATGGAGCAAGCTTGTTTTCTGCTGCTCCAGAGATTAGGAATGGAGCAATGGACTCAAACTATGGGAAAAGAGATTCAACCTAAACATTAGGAGGTACTTCCTGACAGTAAGAGCTGTTAGGCAGTGAAATGCACTGCCTCGGAGTATGGTGGAGCCTCCTTCTTTGGAGGTTTTTAAAGAGAGGCTGGATGGCCATCTGTTGGAAAAGCTTTGATTGGGTACTCCTCATGGCAGGGGGTTGGACTAGAGGGCCCTTGTGATCTCTTCCAACTCTATGATTCTATGATTCCACTTTAACTATTATGGCTGCCTCCTGTGGAATCCTGGGATTTGCAGTTTAGGGAGGGGCATTTAGAACGCTCAGCCAGAGAGCCCTTAGACCTCACTAAACTGGAAATCCCAGGATTCCACAGGAGACAGCCATAATAGTTAAAGTGGAATAATAGCACTATAAGAGTGCAGTATGATAAAGTCCTTCAGGATGAAGTTGCAGTTTATGTCTGGGTTACAGTGCTTTAACTTGCATAGCATTTTGATATTATGCACTAGATGGGTCCTATTTCCTTTGTAAGACCAAAAGCCCTCAGCAGAGGAAGAATGATCTAGATCTCTACTGGATCCACTTTCTTCTGCTCCAGTGGATCCAAACCAATGAATTCAAACTATAAAGAGATTCTGACTAAATGTTAGGAAGACTTTCCTGATGGAAAGAGTGGTTCAGCATTGAAACAAACTGGTTAGAAAGGTGCTAGAATCCCTATTGCTGGTCATCTCTCAGAGCTGCTTTAGTGTATTAAAGTACATAGAATAGCATGTGAATGTGCATTGCCTTTGTACATTGGACTTTTTATTACCCTCCCTGCGTTACTTGGGACTTTTAAAGTGTGTTTAGGTGCTTGGTGCAACTTTTTCTCTATTTTTTAAAATTTCCTGCACGAGCGTCATCTCGCGAGAATCCATGGGATTTCAAAGAGGAAGTGAATGGAAAAGTTATGTTGGCAAAAAAACGGGTTTAAGGGGGGTGGTTTGATAAAGTCCATTATGATTACAATTGCACTGGTGGAGTAATGACCAGGTAAACTCTTGGGAATCCCTTCCAACTCTACTGTTCCATGATTTAAGCGTTTCTCAGTGAGATGGTCAGTCTGGCATCTAAAGCAAGATAAACTTGTGGAAAGGAAGAATAAATTATGGTTAAATCCAAATGTTGTATAGATGGATCAGGAAGGAGCAGTGAGTGAGATTGGTGGGTCTGAAGATCCAAGGAGGGGCTTGCACAACCATGAAGTAAAACAGGAAAAGGTAGAAACAAAGCAAACAGCAGTGGGCCTCTTAGTACAGATGCAGCCCCAGGCTCTTATGTGTTTCAAGAAAAACATCCCCTCTTATCTGAAAAAGTGCCACAATGCATTTTCACATGCTCTCAGCAACCAGTCAATTGCCAAAGCCTTTCTTGGCAGTGGAAGGACAAGAGAGAGGGGACCAGCCTAGCTTTCCTGAGAAAAGTGTCCCATAGCTCAGTGGAGAAGGAGAAATTTGCATACAGAATCACAGAATTGGAGGGGGCTCTGTATGCCATCTAGTTGAACCACCATTCAATTCAAGAATCCCACAGCAAGAATGCCCCCCCAAATACAGCTTTCCAGCAGTGCTTGCTTCAAGATCTCTAGTGAAGGAGAACCTATCACCTCTCCAAATAAGCAGCTCTATTGTCAAAATTCTCTACTGTAATATTCTGCCTAACATTCAGCAAAAGTGTGCTCTCCTTTAAATGGTGCCCACTAGGTCTAATCCAGCTATCTGAAACTGCAGAGAACAAGATTTTGCTCTTCTCTGTGTGGAGCCCTTCAGCAATTTGAGGGATGCTATCATTTCACCCCATGGGCTAGAGCAGGGCTGGGGATCATACAGCCCTCCTGATATTTTGTTGGACTACAATGCCCAACATTCTTCCCCACTGGCTATTCTGGGCAAGGCTGATGAGAGCCATAGTCCAAAAACATCTGGAGGGCTGCATGAGTCCCACTGATGAGTTAAAGGCTTGATATATTCAGTTATTTCATGCTTTGCTCATAAGACTTTTTTCTCCTGTTAACACTGACCATTTTCAACTTTTTTTCATTGCCCTTCTCTCAGCCTGTTCCAATTTGTGTAATTCTTCTTAATGTTTGGAAAGAAAACATACTCTGTGCACTCATGTCATTCTTGTGTGCTTTCCAAAATACATTTGGTTGGCCACTGTGGGAACACAATGCTGGCCCATACATGCCTTCGGTCTGATGCATCACAAGCTCATCTTATATTCTTAAGTGATAAATGTAAGGTGGGGGTGGATACATTTATTTATATATTTGATTTCTATCCTGCCTTTCTATCGAAGTCATTCTGGTTTGCTACTGTGAGATTCAATATAGCTCTCTGCAAGGTTTAAAAACAGACACACACAACACCCACCAAGTTATAATATTAAAACAATTAAACAAATCATGTATTAAAATATAATTCAAAAACACCTCAGTAAAGGAGTATGGTATCTACTGCAGCCAATTCAAAGTCCCTTCTTAGCAGCCAGGCAATTGCCAAAGGCCCACCTGAATAAAAATGTCTTTGCTTCCTGATGAAAGGATAGCAGGCAAAGACCCAGTAAAGCTACTTGGGCCCTAACAGGCCTACGATATCAGATAGGGGCTTGAGCACCTGGGCTTCACTGTAGGCTGTAAAACCCTGGGACTTGAGCCCATCCATGGCTTACAGCCCTGGCATTTTGGACCCCTATTACTTCATTGCATGGTATTGCATTCCCACAGGTAATGGATGATTTTTTTTTTACGGTAAGTCACAAGAGAAAGGAACTATTTATGCTTGATTCTGTCATGAAACAGAATATCTCAACCATTCTATCTTCCACCTTTTGATTGCAATACCTGATATATCCCTCAACACTGCTCTGCCCTCGCAACTGGTCTTCCATCAGGTACGTGTTGTGAGAGGAGGAGATAAAGTAATGGCAGAGGGGCTGAGACATGTCTTGGTAGACCTTCCTGTGCTCAGGGTTGAAGATGGAGCCATCTGGCGAGCACAGGTACATGAGGAATCCATCAGTGCTCAGAACATGGCGAGCTTTGGCTGTGGGGAGGAAAAAACCAACAGGGAGAGAAAACATTGTCAAGGCAGATGGGCCTCCAGGAAACAAAGGTGCTTCAAAGGAACAATGATGCTGAAACAGACAAAGCTAGGGAAACAGGAAACTTTGAACTTTATCAGACTAGTGTCTAAAAATGCTGTAATTCCACTATCGTGGAAAGCAGAAACATAGTGGCATGATTACAATAATTATCGCACGTTACAGCCCCATCTGATAAAGTCCCTAGACAGGCCAGAAAAAAGCAGCTATCTCTGCAGTTTCTATGGCAATACCGGTAAGTATCATGGAACAAAGGCAATGATAAATACTTTGTGGAAGTCTGCTGAGAAAAGAAGCGTCTCTGCCCTCTCTCAGTGCCTAAAAGCTCTGTTCTAGGAAGAGTTACTCCAAGATTTCTTTCAGGACTTCAGTGCCAACCTATGCCAACTCTAGATGTTTGTCCAGACTGTGGATTCATCTGCCCTCCCCAGCCCTCCTCCTGCTCACCCACCTGTCTCAGATGGCTCATATCTGTCAATCAGCTCCATGGCAAGCTCATCAGTGCCATTGGTCTCCATCTGTTTTTGCTGCAGGAAGTCCACAAACTCCAACAGTGTCAGCTTCTTGCCATCCTCAGAGTACTCCTGGAAGATCTCAAGCACCTCATCCCGCTGAGTCAGAGCCTTGTAAAAGAGCACAAACTCCTCCCCCTCCAGTGTTCCTGTTTCAGATTTGTCAGCCATCTGCAAGGAAGGGAGGGGTCTGACCAATGCACAGAAAATGAACAGAGGCATCATAGCAATGTAGGAAAGGATCTGGGGGCTACTGAGGGAGACCCTGAGACATACTGCTGCTTCTGCTAAAGCACTCGCAATATACTGGATGATGCTTAGGACATTAAAGTAATATGATCTTTGCCCAAAGGGATCAAAGAAGAAAAGAGGAAGTTGCTTTATGATTATCAGTCTAACCTAGTTTCAATATGAAGGAATTTACTTATTCAGCAACCCAAGAGATACAAGCTTAGGGATTTTTTTCCCAACTGTCAGACAGCAGGAGTATTTTATATATTAATCTGTCCATATTCTAAATTGTACATAGGGCAGGCTGATCATTCTTTGAGGACACACATTTTGGAACACAGAAGTAGAATTAGGAATTTAGCTAGGGATACTCCATTTTATGAGCATTTTCACATACACAAACATTCTCCCTATTTATATAAATTTGGAGTTTTGGAAGTTTTTCACTTTAATCGAATTTTATTACAAAAGGAATCTCTCTGGATTCATCCTTTAAATATTCAAACCCCGGTAGGACATAATGAAAGGATGCATTTAGAGATGGTTTTTTTGGTAAATCATTCAGTTGCTAATTAGGTCAATTATTCTGCCACTCTGCTAAATTACCTCATTAAGAACAGTGGTTTACACATAAGTGAATTAAGGTCAGGATTCTACATAAATTTGGAACGATGAATATAGGTTGACAGAGATTGAAAGTTAAAAGTTAATTGGTAAGTCCTAAGAATTATCCAGTCAAGTTTGTTTCTACATGTTAGTTTTTGGTGCTATAGTTGTGTGTGTGTATATGTTTATCTTTTAGAAAAAACTGATGAAGGAATGAAACAGCTGGAGATTATCCAGATTTGGCTGTCTTTGCTGATACTTCGGAATTTTGTTGATATATTGGAACTTTAGACAAGAGTGTTTTGACAGATAAGGTGGGAGGCACTGAGTTTACAGCTTTTTACTTGTGTGAGCTCTAAAGGAAAAGGTTTCTATGAAGAACAGTGAGAATGGCATGAGACAACAAATTGGCACTTATACAGGATTGAATACTATCAGAGACTCTCACATTTGTGAGTTTTTCTGATGAATTGGAACCAGTGGAATGCACGAGACAACCTACTGGGTATTACATGGGATAATATAAAACTAGAGACTTAGCTATTAGGAGAACATTTTAGTAACAGCAGTTAAATAGTTTTTTTGGCTAGTCAAACAGTGTAATAAGTATAATGTAGCTAAGATTTCATATTTGTGAATAATGTACATATATAATTTGTAATAAGCTGTATATTAGAGCAATATTATAGTAAAAACACTAAAGATACTATATTTAATAAGAACTATCACACCCACCCATGTGGATAATTTTGGAGTATTTTGGATTTCTGGCTAATGGATACTCAACCTGTATAACACTGGCAAACAGACTAAACAGCCAAGTTTGGAGGTGCACAATGCAAACAGAGAGGCCATTAAGAGGTAGTACAGTAGGGTTTGGGAACATGTTGGCAATGTGGCTGTGGAAAGTATTAGCTGTCACCATTTGACCAGCACAAGGACCCCCTACATGTAACTCAGTTCCATATTTTCTCCATACTACTACTAAAATTCACCTGGAATAGCCGATAGGCATGGTCTTCATTCATATCCACATTCATCATCCTAAGCAAGTGCTGCACCTCCTTGAAGTTCATACGCCCATCCTTGTCCTTATCAGCTTTTTGGAACCAGTCACAGATCCATGTATAGCAGTCCAAGACATGGGTTAAGGAAAAAAAGACCTACAGGGTTTGAGCAGAGCTATGTCTTCAAAGCATATAGTGTACAAGCATACTTAAGTACTGGCTAGATAAGAATCTTCAGAAACCCAGCATGTTTCCTTGTGGTTATCCTTCCCAACATCTGTTCCCCACTGCCAATTTCATCTTGACACAGTAGCATGGACCCAGCTGCATGAGCTGTACAAGACAAAGATGTTCATCCAATAAGGCACAACTTTATAGAAGGGATTTTTTTTTTGCCCTCTTCCATAAATTCCATATTGCTTGGAAAAGGCAGGCCCTTAAATCTTTGCAGAATTTGTACCAGCAGTTCTGTGTTACTTAGGGTACATAAAATGAAAGTGTCAGAAAGAATTAAGGCAGAATGGAATGATGGGGGATAACAGGCAGTTGAGGCAATATATGGTTGTGTGCTGAAGGAGGTTACTTCAGGAGGAGTCATGGTAGAAGTAATTACAGTAGGACCCCCGTATTGGCTGGGGATTGATTCTGGGTGGGGTGTGGATACTGAAAACCATGGGTAACAGTGAACACCATTGAAAATAATGGGAGTCCCGGTTTAAAATACCATAGAGTTGCCTCAGAGGACCTAGAAAATGGCTAGAGAGGATGCATTTTCTAGGAAGACTCTATGGTAGGTGTGATGTTCTGTGTCCCATGGATAACTGAATCAGTGAATAATGAATCAGTGGATACAGGGGTCCTACTGTAATTGATTGGGAAGCAACACAAAAAAAGAAGCATATAACTGAAGACAGCTGAAGCTATGAAGAATGTGAAGAGAAAGGTGCAAAAAGTACTGGAGGACAATACTTTAACATAGGAACATCATTGTTTTAGCTCAGTATTTTCTACATGCTGGCAGCAAGTCTCTAGAGTTTCAGACATTAGTCTTTCCCCAGCCTTACCTGGAGATACTAGGAACTGAAACTGGAAACTTTTGCATGCACAGTACATGCTTTGCCACTAAGCTATATCCGTTCCTCACATACGACATTGAGAAACTATGACGTATGAAAATACTCAGACTGTCTTTTGGATCCAGACTTAGGTCCAGAGTAGACTCATTGAAATCAAAGGGTCCCAGCATTAGTCACAGATAATGCAAATCCCATATATTTCAGTGGGGCTAGCCTAAGTTTGTATCCAACCTAACGTCCCCTTTTTATGGGGAAGGGCATAAGAGACAACTGAACAGCGGATGACTGTATGTAAGGATATTGATCTATCTTCTCTCTCTGGTCCATGTTAGTGACAATCTCCACAAGGCGTCGCAGGCCTTGGATCCAACACTGAGCTTCCTCTGCTGACCCAGCAATCAGATCCAGGTTGTTACGGCGCCCATGGAAGACCACGGTGAAACAGCACTCAGCTGGAAACTCCTCAGCTAGGCTTTGCAGTACCTCTGACTGGTGTCCCTCACGCACTGTCTCCACGTCGCTTACTGAGACTTCGGAGGGGAGAACAAGGAACAATTAGCCATTGTATAGGGAGTTCAGATTATATTACAAAAATAAGCCTTGACTTCTCAGGTTGGCCCACATAGGGAGTAGCAGCACCATTACCTACTCAATCATTTATTCATGGATTTGTTTATTTAGCTTGCCTGTTGCAGCTATCCACCCATTCTTATACTACATTGCCAGAGGAACGGTGTCATTGTTGCAGGTTTTGTTCCACAGAACAAAAAACACAGAGGAAGAGAAGTACTGCTTATTTTAAAAAAAACGATTAATAGTGGAATAAAACACCAAAAACTGAAGGCTTGGATAGCATAACCCAATGGTGATGCAAAATCAGTATTTCCAGTTTCTTTGTATGGTTGTGAAACTTGGATAGTGAAGAAAGGTGACAGAAAGAATCATAGAATTGGAAGAGACCATGAGGGCCATCTAGTCCAACCCCCTGCCCTGCAGGAATACACAATCAAAACACGCCCAACAGATGGCCATCCAGCCTCTGTTTAAAAACCTCCAAAGAAGGAGACTCCACCGCACTCCGAAGCAGCGCATTTCATTGTCAAACAGCTCTTATTGTCAGGAAGGTCTTCCTAATGTTTAAGTAGAATCTCTTTTCCTATTGTTTGAGTCAACTGCTCCGTGTCCTAGTCTCTGAAGCTGCAGAAAACAAGCTTGCGCTATCCTCAATATGACTTCCCTTCAAATATTTAAACATGGCTATCATGACACTTCCTAACCTTCTATTCTCCAGGCTAAACATAGCCGGCTCCCTAAGCCACTCCTCATAGGCATGGCTTCCAGACGTTTTATGATTTTAGTCGTCTTCCTCAGGCCACATTAACAGCTTGTCAACATCCTTCTTGAATTGTGGTGCCCCGAACTGGACACACTATTCCAGGTGAGGCCTGACCAAAGCAGAATACAGTGGTACTATTACATCCCTCAGTTTAGACACTCTACTCTATTGATGCAGCCTAGAATCGCATTTGCTTTTTAACTGCCACATCACACTGCTGACTCATGTTCAGCTTCACTAAGACTCCTAGATCCTTTTCACATGTACTGCTGTCAAGCCAAGTGTAACTCCTCCTATATCTGTGCATTTCATTTTTACCCAAGTGTAGTATCCTACATTTCTCCCTGTTGAAATTCATTTTGTTAGTTTTGGCCCAGCTTTCTAATCTGTTAAGGTCAATTTGAATTCTGAGCCTGTCATCTGGGGTATTAGCTACTCCTCCTAATTTGGTGTCATCTGCAAACTTGATAAGAATGCCCTCTATTCCCTCATCCAAGACACTGATAAAGATGTTAAACAGCACTGGACCCAGGTCAGAACCCTGTGGCACCCCGCTAACCACTTCTCTCCAGGATGAAGAGGAGCCATTGATGAGCACCCTTTGGGTTCAGTTGGTCAACTGAGAATCAACTCATTTGAAATGTGGTGCTGGAGGAGAGTTCTACAGCTATCATGGACTGCCAAAAAAACCCCAAAAACAATTAAATGGGTCTAAGAAAAAATAATGCCTGAACTCTCATGAAAAGCCAAAATGAACTCTCATGAAAAGCTAAACTGAGGCTATCATACTTTAGACATATCATGAAATGCCATGTCTCAAGATGATAATGCTTGGTAAAACTGAAGGCAGTAGGAAAAGAGCAAAACCATATTATAGGTATACTAACTGGACCTGGTGTACCATATGCCATGAAAAAACTCCCCCCCAAATGCCCAGGAGACCTCATGGCAACTCATCCACCCGCCGCTTGTTCTGCTCCCCCACTCGTTCTACCCCTCCCCCACTCGTTCTGCCCCCACCACTCATTCTGCCCCTCCCACCACTCGTTCTGCCCCTCCCACCACTCGTTCTGCCCCTCCCACCACTCGTTCTGCCCCTCCCACCCCACCCCCTGCACTCCAGAACACACACACACACCACATCCATCCCCATGTTACTCACTCTCCAGCTCCAGCCACCATGTTTAAGATCTACATGGTCCCACCCCTAGTGTGCTGATTGGCTGCCCAACAGACCTGTGATTGGTTGGTCAGGTCCCTATGCAGCCAATCAGCACACTGGAAATGGCAACATACCCAAGAGAATGATAGATAGATGATAGATAGATAGATAGATAGATAGGCTCAATCAAGGAAGCCATGGCTCTGAATTTGCAAGATCTGAGCAGGGCTGCTGATGACCAGAGTTCCATGAGGTCTGCCTTTCACAGGCTTGTTGATAGTCAAAACCAACTTGATGGCTATTAACAACAAGTATACACTTTCACTTAGAGGGGGTCAAAGATTTTGGTTAACTAAGGTGGAAAATGTGAATTACACCCTAGATAGTTTTATTTTAAAAATGAAGTCACTGGCGATTTGATGCCCTATATCGAGGTGAGGTCACCACTTCACTCTCCTTCATGAATAGGACCAGCCTTGCTTCCATAGGCAGATGTGAAAGGCAAGCTCTGTATACCTCAGGGTTCATCTCAGAGACTGTTGCTCCAGTTTTCTCACACATCTAAAATGTCCCTTTAAAGAACTTACAGGTTTGAAAATATCATATACATACTGTATGCTGATATTTGACAAATGCATGTAACATAACACCTGACAAAATTTTATATTATCCTGCATGTGTCTCCTGCATGTCCAGAGTCGTTAAGCCCAGCAGTTTGCTTGGTGTGGTATGAAGAGCTGGGCTGTGGGGCTATCTTTTAGTTCTTGACTATATTCTGGATTGTATCAGTGAATGGCATTGTCCAACCATCATTAAACAGTTTTACAGGTGCACAAATGCAATCTGAGAATACAATTCAGGAAGTCAAACTCACATGCGGATTTAGCATTGCCAGACATCTTGGATTTGTACCAGATGGTCATGCAGTCAGCCTTCAACAGGAAGAACCGTTGTTTTTTCCAGTTCTTGGATTTGACCTTGCGCATCATTGTCCCCTGTTGCATTTGTTCAAGGTTCTCATCCAGCTGAATACCTGAGCAGGGGAAAGAGGGGCAGCATTCCAAATCATAAAGTGGATGAAAATCAGCCAGAATTGGACACACATAATAGCTGCATTACTCCAAATATGGAATGCCCTCCTTAAAGAGGCTTGCCTGGCACCTTCTTTTTAACTTTTCCAACATTTTTACTTTATTTTTGGTTAAGGGTGTATGTGATCAATTGCTAATTTATTATTGTTTTATTGTGAAATGGTTTTCCATTCCCTTTGGCTTTCCCTAATTTATATTTCTTCCTTTAATCCTCTTGCAGGGAGGGTAGAGAAAGACTGAGAGAGAGAACAGAGTCAAGGATCATGCTTTCAGTGAGTAGAGGGCAGGGGAGCAGGGTCATTTGGGAACATCTCACTGACATCTTGGCATTTTGACTGAGGGCCATGAAAATCCTACAGCCAATTTTCTGTAAGTCCCTGAAGGCTCCAGAACATACTCACGGGAACCGAGTATTGAAGTCATGGTTTTTCTTGTGTTGGCACAACTATTACCTACAACACAAAAGAGAAGATAAATAGTTGAAAGGAAAAGCAGTTTCTGCACAATGAAGGACCTGACTGAACTATCTTTTCTCTTGAGGTTTAAAAAAACAAGCCAGGAATTCTAAATAGATAATTACCAAAATTTTATTTTTAGTTTGTAATCTTATATACACACTTACCTGAGACTATGTCTCACTGAACTCAGTAGGGCTGCATCTGCACCACAGAAATAATCCAGTTTGACACCACGTTAACTGCCATGGCTCAATGCTATGGAATTCTGGGATTTGTAGTTTTGTGAGATATTTAGTGTTCTCTGTCAGAAAGCTCTGGTGCCACAACAAACTACAAATCCCAGGATTCCACAGCATTCAGCCATGACAGTTAAAGTGGTGTCAAACTGGATAATTTCTGCAGTGCAGATGCAGCCAAGGACATACTGTACTTCTCAGAACACATGCATACAATTGCACTGTATTTAGTCAGATCAGGAGAGGGAGTTGTGTGGCCCACCAGATGTTGTTGGACTGCAATTCCTATCATTGCTCACAATTGGTTATGCTTGCTAGGGCCATTGGAGGTTGCAGTCCAACAATGACTGGGATGGTAAACAATGCCCATCCTGCTTTAGATATATTGCCAATGCCTCGCCAGCACAATGGTAGAGTCCCTACACTGTACAGTTGTCCCTTCATATTCACTGGGGTTTGGTTCCAGGACCCCTTGTGGATACCAAAATCCGTGAATACTCAAGTCCCATTATATGCAATGGCATAGCAAAATGGTGTCCCTTATATAAGAAGGCAAAATCAAGGTTTGGTTTTTGGATTATTATTTTTTAAAGAATATTTTCAAGCTGTGAATACTTAAATCGGTGGGTACTAAATCCATGGATACGGAGGGACAACTGTATTTGTATTTGACACCTCAAGGTTACATGGTTTGAGGCAGCTCTGCTGGAAAAGACTCCTCTTTGCAATGATGGGGAACATTTCTTAGTAAGAGTAAACCAGCCTTCTCCAAGTTAGTGGCCACCACAGTACTGGGACTGCTGTGCTGGTCAATGACCATAATAAAGAATTCTTCTTCGACTGGGACTGCAACCATCATCCCCATTCAATATGACTAGAAGGCACCAGGTGGGGGGAGTCTGGAGTTTACAATTTTGCATTCAGTGGTCTGTCTCAAAAGGATTAAAGCCTTTATAATCTAACCCTGAAGTAAAATTAGCCCCCAGTTAGTTTTGAAGCCCAGTTAGTTTTGAACACTCTCAACAGATTACTGATATTCTATTCATTTATCATACATACACAAGGTTAGTGAAAGGAAGCATTTGGTTTCAATTTGCAGTTCTTAAATCATTGATCTAAGACAACAAAGAGTGAGTCTTAAATAAATATTTATTTAACAATAGCTACACATTTTGATACAGAGGATAGCTGTAAAGGTTTTTTAAAAATGCACTTTAAGTATTTCTGGGATTGTGGGAAAACAGTTATAAAACCAGCCTCCCTTCCCAGGTATTTTTCGTCTACCTTGTGCTTCTGACAGAAATAATATCAGTAATTGTTAAATCATGGTAGGCAATCCTTTTAAAATTTTATTTGAAATAAGTGCACAATAATTACACTGGAGGGCATGCAGGAAGGATTACTGTTCACAATTCATAATCACTGTGGACTACAACAAATCCTAGCTAATATTGATTTGTTAATAATAAGCTATCACTGAGAACAGAACATTCATTTCAATAGAAAAATTCAGCTAGTGAATGATTTTTTTTTTAATAGTAAATGAATGAGAAACAAAAGGGCTTAATTTTAACTAGATCAAAGTGGACTATGTTTTAGGGGTGGAGGGCAACCCCCCCCCTCGATTTTGGTAACCATACATGGTAATATTTCATATTTCCTGCTTTTTTAAAAGCAAGTACAGTACTTAAAAACAAAACAAAAAAAACCCCAAAACCAAAAATCATATTCAAATAGAAATGTGGCACTGGAAAATATTTTTATAAATAACCACTTCAGTACTATATCTCATTATGTAGATCAGTTACAGTTTATTAAAATGTCGGGCCTGCAACAAAATGTTGCAGTGTGGAGCACTTACATTTAGAATTCCAAGCAGCCATGCCATTTTCTAAAATGTTCCATTTCATCCCTTTCTCCTTGCCTGCAGTTTGTGTTTTGTTTGTTTGTTTGACTGCTCTTGCCTTATCTCATAATGTGACGTACCATTTTCTTGAATCTCATTACCTGATATGCTTTCCATTACTTAGCTACCTGTTCTTTGAAATTACTTAAAAAAGACATCTTAGAATCGAGAGAAAATTTCTCTCTCTCTCTCTCTCTATATATATATATATGTTTATTTTAATAAAAAAATAACATAATAATCATAATTTCTAATTGTAACAAAAGAAGAGTTCAAAAACATTTCAAGAAAACTGTACATTTCATCTTCATATATCTCACAATCTTAAAGTAATAAGCTTCATGATTCTTCCTTTGCTACTGCTTATATGTATCTTCCTTTCCAAATGGTTAGCTACCGGTAATCTTTGGTAGCTTTTTCTTTATGTGTATCTCACTGACTTTGATGTTTTGTATATGAAAATCCTGTTATCATTATTATAATTAACTTTTTCAGTTTCCATTTAAAACAGGTTTCTATGCCTTTACTTTCTGTACCTTAATGATAAATTACTCAGATACTAAATTAAAAAAAAATCTATTAAGTAAATTTACTGTTATTTTATAACAACATTTTGTTCTTGCAAAAAGTAACCACTGGTGCCTATATTTTATTTTATCAACATATTCAGTAGTTTTTTGGTTTATCAATTCTGTTAGTTTGTCAAAATCCTTCATATCTAAATGCTTATACAACCATTCTTCTATGTTTGGTATATAACTGGATTTCCAATGTTTCTCTAATAACAAGCAAGTGGCAAAGACTGTATAAAATATTATTTTTCAGTATTGCCCTTCTATATTTCTATCTAATACAGTCATCATATTAAGTAAGTATAGTTGAGGTTTCATCTGGTATTTTATGTGTAAAACTTCATTCAATGTTTTGTGAATTTTCCCCCATAATTTCTTGACCTTTGGACAACACCACCTTGAATGGTAGTATGAATCGATAGCTTCTTGACATTTCCAGCATTTGTTTCTTCCTGTTTTATAAATCTTGTCAAATTTTGCGGGTGTCAAATGCCATCTATTCTGCATTTTAAGAAATTCTCACTACACCACATTGGTTCCTTATAAAGGATTGTACTTTAATTTAATTTTGTAAAGAGATGGGCTATTTGTCTCACACACACCAATCTTTTTTTAACCCCACAGAAAAGAACAGAAGGAAGACTGAAGGGAGAGGGGGGAGGGAAATGAGAGGGAAAGCCAGCTATTTTACAGCACACAAAACTTTGCCTACTGTTACTTAGTAGATTTTTACTTGCAACAAGTGCCAGGTCAGTGGCAATTTACAAGCTTCCTTTAACAATTATTCACAATTTGTATGTGAATAAATAAACAGGAAGGATATTTGCCTCAAAGTAATTTCACTGCTTTCGAACTACAAAAGATAATTCAGCAATGATGTTTAAGATAGACGATATTAATGATTAGAGCCACAGGAGTCAGTTTGGCATTACATATGGACCTAAATCTATTTGCCAATCTCAACCAGACTAGGAACACTGATTCCATGAGATTTACCTAAGATCTGATTTACCATTCAGCAGTGAGAAGCCAGGATTGTCTAGTGGTTTGAGTGCTGGCAGGAGACCAGGGTTCAAGTCCCCACTCAGCCACCGAAACCCACTGTGTGACCTTGGGCAAATCATACTCTCTCAGCCTCAGAGAAAGGCAATTACAAACCTTCTCTGAATAAATCTTGCCAAGAAAACTCTGTAATAGGGCTATCTCAGAGTTTCCTTAAGTCTGAAACAACTTGAAGGCACACAAAAAGTTGATTGACCCAGTTAGAATGCTCTAAATGGGACAAGCAATTGGATTTAGGCATAAAGGCTTCTTTTAAAAAACAAAACAAAAAACACCAAGTGTATATTTCTCACTTTCCTAAGCAACTGTAAGTATCAGGAAAGCCTTTTACAGGGTCAGTTTCTTTGTGAGTTAAGACAGGACTGGAGGCAAACGTGAAATAAACTGTTTCTTTACAAAAGTAAAAAGAGAGGGGACACACACTCACTGCTGGTTGCTAAAACGATTCAGTCCCCCAAAGCAGAAAACAGATGCTGTAGACTGCTTCTTACAAGGCAGTGGCAAAACCTCAACTCTCTTTCTCTGGTTAAACACAAAGCTGCAATGTCATTTCTTTCCCTTAATAAATTGGGGTATGACAAACATTCCTATGATTAGAAGTAGACATCTTTCATCAAGTGCCATTAAAGGAGTACAGTATTTTCAGCTGTCAATGATTAGAAAAGCCTACAGAGAAAGCCAATTTTATATTCACATTTATATACAGGTTTAGCAAATTAGAAGGTGGTGTACAGTTTCAAAACAGCACTTTCAGTCAGTCTTAAAACTGTGGATTTTCACTTAAGACACAGCAAAGAAATAGTCTTGTAGCTATGCAGACCAGGGATAGGAAATGTATGGCCCTCCAGATATTGCTGGACTGTACTTGGTATGATAGCCCAATACTGGTTGGGCATGACGTCAATAGATCTGTTTATTTATTTCTACCAACTCTGTAATCTTTTGTGAGACCTTGTGATCACTTGTTCTAGAAATTAAACAGTTGCTTTTCTTAATTTCTTTTCAAACCATGCTCTCTCTGGCTTTTCTTCGCAAACAAAGATTCAGGAAGGACTCATCCCACGCTTTCTGCAAGCGCACTGATGACTAAAAAGGGCAATCTGAGATAAACAAGTCTGGTTGCAGAAAGCACAGCAGAAGGTCTCCTTGGGTGATGCTTTTGGGTTGTGATTCTTTCTGCATTGTCATTTCTCTTCAAGACTTGTTCGGTGTGAGTTCTCAAATAAGGCTGCAGCATTGTGGATAGTGCGTCTCCATGTGAGGCCAGGGCGGACCACTGTTGGTGATCAATTTGGCCAAGCCTGAGATGTTGTTTCAGGGAGTTTTTGTATCGCTTTTTTGGAGCACCCCTCTTATGCTGACCCGTGGCGAGTTCACCATAGAGTAGTATTTTTGGGAGGCAATGGTCCTCCATCCTAGAAACGTGCCTTGCGCAGTGCAGCTGTGTTCTCAATATCATGGCCTCAATGCTGATGATCCCTGCTTGCTCAAGGACAGAAACATTCATCACATAGTCAGTCCAGTGTATATTTAGGATTGTGCATAGACAGCGCTGATGAAAGTGTCGAGGAGTCGTAGGTGGTGGCGATAGGTGACCCATGTTTCAGATCCATAAAGGAGAATAGACAGTACAATGGCTCTATACACACTGATTTTTGTGCTTTGCCTCAGGTGTTTATTGCTCCAAACTCTTTTGTGAAGTCTTCCAAATGCACTATATGCCTTTGCTAATCTGTGATCGATCTCTTTGTCAATCTTGGCATCTGAGGAGATGATGCTTCCCAGGTAGGTGAACTGCTGAATGGACTTGAGCACAGATTTGCCAACGGCAATGTGGGGATGGTGGTGTTCGTCCTGTGGTGCAGGCTGGTAAAGAACTTCTGTTTTCTTCAGGTTGACTTCCAGCCCAAACAGCTCTGCAGCTCTTGTGAAGCAGGATGTTAGGCGCTGCAGAGCTGCTTCTGTGTGGGCAACAAGGGCAGCATCATCAGCGAAGAGCAGCTCACGGACTAGACAGTTTAGAGTCTTAGTGCAAGCCCTCAGATGGCTTAAGTTAAACAAGGTACCATCAGTATGGTAACGTATATAGATGCAGTCGTCTTTTTCAAGCTCTGCCATAGCCCTTTGGAGCATCATGCTGAAGAAGATTGTAAATAAAATTGGTGCAAGAACACAACCTTGCTTCTCTCCATTAGTTATTAGAAAGGGCTCTGAAAGAGCATCGCCATATCTGACTTGACCACGCTGGCCCTCGTGTAGCAAGATAATCATTTTAAGGAATCTGGGGGGACATCCTAGTCTTTCCAGAATCTGCCACAGAACTTTTCTACTCAGTGTCGAAGGCTTTGGTGAGGTCGACAAATGTTACATAGAGACCCTTGTTCTGCTCCCTACATTTTTCTTACAGTTGTCTAAGGGCAAATACCATATCTGTAGTACTCCTATTGGCTCTGAAGCCACATTGGCTTTCAGGGAGAAGTTCTTCTGCAATAGCAGGAACTAATCAGTTCAGGAGTATCCTTGCAAGGATTTTTCCAGCAATAGAGAGCAGTGTTATGCCTCGATAGCTTGAGCAATCGGATTTTGCTCCTTTTTTCTTGTACGGGTAATGATGACTGCGTCTCGGAGATCTGATGGCAGTTCCCCTTTTTCCCAGCAATTCACGAGGAATTCATGGAATCTATCGTGGAGTGCATGACCTCCGTGTTTCCAAACTTCAGGTGGGATTCCATCAATCCCAGCTGCCTTGCCGTTTTTCATCTGCTGTATGGCCTTAAGGGTCTCTTCCAAAGTGGGAGCTATGTCCAATTCATTTTTCATCGGTTTTTGTATCATATGTTGGAGAGCTGAGCCTTGGACTACTCGATTGGCACTAAAGAGACTTTGAAAATGTTCAGCCCATTGATTCAGGATGGAGGCTTTATCAGTAATTAATGTTTGACCATCTGTACTGTATAAGGAGCTTTGGACCTGATAAGTAGGTCCAAACGCTGTTTTAAGAGCTTCATAAAATCCTCTAAGATCACCCAGATCTGCACAGCATTGTGTCTTTTCTGCTATATTGATCCATCACTTGTTCTGCATGTCACAGAGTTTTTGTTGAAGTTTACTACATGTGAAACGGAAAGCTGCTTTTCTTACATGGCAAGTTGGCTGGGCAAAGTATGTCTGGTGAGCAGTTCTCTTCTTTGCCAACAGCTCCTGGATCTCTTGGTTGTTTTCATCAAACCAGTCTTGATTTTTCTTGTGGGAGAACCTGAGGGATTCTTCCGCAGACTGGAGGATGCAGTTTTTGATATGTTGCTAAAGCACTGTAGGAGAAGGATCTGTAGGATGGTCTTCAAGTTTTGTTTGCAGGTTTGCCTGGAAGCTGTCTCTCATGGTAGCTTGTTGAAGATTGTTGACTTGGAGTCTCTTCTTTAAGATGTCACCCCTCTTAGGTTTGAACTTAAGATGAAGATTTAGTTTACATCTTACGATGCGATGATCTGTTTGGCATTCTGCACTGGGCATCACTCGGGTATGACGGACATCACAAATGTTTCTCTGGCAGACTAGAACATAGCTGATGAGGTGCCAATGTTTGGATCGGGGATGCATCCAGGTTGTCTTCAAGCTATCCGTCTGCTGAAAGATAGTGTTTGTAATAGTCAGCTGTTGTTCTGCACAGAACTCTAGCAAGAGGTGTCCGTTATCATTGCAATTTCCAACACCATGCTTGCTTAAGACACCTTTCCAGGCTTCGGAGTTCTTTCCTATTCTGGCATTGAAGTCACCAAGGATAATAATTCTATCTTCTACAGGGACTTTTTGTATGAGTTGGCGTAGGTCTGTGTAGAATTTGTCTTTCTCTACAGGGTCGGCTTGCATAGTTGGGGCATATATACTAAAGAGAACAACAGGTGGGAGGCGTAAGGAAATAATGCAATTGGAGTTTCCTGTTGGCAGGGCTTCACATTTGGAGGCAATGGAGTTTTTAATCATAAAGCCTACTCCTGAAAGATGTTTTTTGGTTTTGGGTTTGCCAGACCAGTAAAGTGTATAGCCAGCGCTGTGTTCTTTAAGGCTGCCTTCCTCATGGAGACGAACTTCACTAAGAGCAGTAATGTCAATATTAAGTTGTGATAGTTCATGGGCTATTAGAGCAGAACGATGCTCAGGCTGTCCACTATCTTCAGAGTCTTGCATGGTTCTGACGTTCCAGCATGCAAGTGTCAGTTTATTTACACCTTTGGCGGCCAGTGTGTGCCTTTGTTTCTTTGCCTTGGTTTGACTGCATCAGAAGATGCCTGTTGGCCGTGGCTAGCCAACCAGGTAGATGGGGATGAGCTTTCATTAGGCCACCTTTTCTAGGCCCCTCTCCATATGGAGCAAGCAGTGCTCTCCTTAAAAAAGGCTGCTTGGTCGTTCAGGATGCTGCCGAACAAGACTGTCATCCCTCGGGTCAGCCTCAAGCGACCAAAGTCCTGAACTGCCTGTTGCAGGATTGGGTCTGCGGCTTCGAGTGCATCTTTACACCTGCCGTTTCGTCACTCGCCTATCGCTACAGGGCTTTTTAGGAATTGGATTTATCCTTTGAACCTATGCAATGAATTTTTCTGGTGGAGTGCAGCGTGCACAGAACTGGCCTCACCCTTTAAACCAAAGATTCATCTGTTGTGGCCTTGGAAGCATGCACGGTAGCAGCAAGGTCCTCAGGTCGTAGGTTTGATTAGAGTTTCCTTCTCTTAGATGGTTGATCTTACAGGGTTGGACGAGCACCATCTGCCCGGGTTTGGGATTAGAGTTTTCCTTCTCCTAGGATGGTTGCCATATGGCTAGTGAGCCCATCTTGCCCTTTGACGTTCTTTGTCAGACCCTTCAGTTTTGATCTGTCTGGCATGGGAGACCCTACCGGTGGCTATTATGCCACCGCCAGCATAGCTCAAAACATCATTAGGGTATGCAAGCCTCTCTCCCATGACAAGGGGGCATCAATGGAGAGGAGGTTTTATATATATATATAATATATAAATATAGATGGCACCATTTCTAGTGAAAGCAGAAGGGGAAATATAAGGCATCTCTAGAAGTAGTCTGGTGCTTGCCCAGAAAGTTAAAACAAACACAACTATAAAAATAAATAAATCACATCATACAAAAGTTAAAAATATAATTACTGTAAATTATCCATAACATTAAAACCAGCTGAAAACATTAGGTTCTGTTTAAAAATACTCTATAGAGAATATGCTGAGGAGAGAATAAGTACTTTTAAATAGAACTTGAAAAGAGCCAGTATAAAATTAGTTTTCTTGTCTTGCAAATCAGCCTAGCATTCATCAACATAATCATTCTAGTTTTAAATGCACTGACTTCTATTCCTAGGATGGTTGCTTAGAATTCATTCCAAATGTATTTTTTTACACTTAATGTAGTTTCTTGGGAAAACTTCAAGTCCTGCTATAAATGCAAATACTGACATATCTGATACTATGGGGTTGTCTAAATGGTGAAAATACTCCTCATGGAATGCGAGGAGAATACAACCTGTCTTAATGGCATCCCATATCGTATTGTTGTATTCAGAAGGAGGGGAGCTAAATACGCCATATACTCCGCAGGAAAAGCCTTTGCTGTTTTCCCCAGAGTTTTAAAAAAAGCAGCGTGAGGAATGTGCATTCCTGCTTGTTGGGACAAGCGACCGAATTGATTCACCTTCTCAAAGGAGCAGAAGCTGAAAGCTGATTGGCCAGACATGTGCAGAGAGCAAGGCTTGCTAGCAAGACAAGCACCCAGAACCACCATGTTTTTTTCCACCTTAGCACACAAGCACTAATGAAATAAAATGGTTTTTTTGGGGGGGGGCTTTTCTGTTAAGGTTAAATATTGCACTTTCACACCTTAGATATGCTTTGTTTTAAAAAAATACTGTTCAGTGGTGGCAAATGGTGAGAATACAAATGCAAGTAATTCACTCATGGCCGCCATCTTGATTCGCAGGCATGCCTGCTTGCATAGCAAACACAGATAGCTTCCCATGTCTGTGATCTGTAAACCGACCTCAAAAAAACCCCATTAAGACAAGTCACAGCTGCTGTGAATTGCCTTTACTGCAGAGCAATCTGCTTCTTTTTGCCTCATATAGACAACCCCTATCCTCAAGTCACTACTATCCTTTAGTAGAATGGTCTTACTCCAATAAAAAATTCCCTATTAAAAAAAATCCCTATCCTCAAGTCACTTTGGACTTATGGTGACCATAATGTGGACTTTTCTTGGCAAGATTTCTTCAGAGTGGGGTTGCCATTGCCTTCCTCTGAGACTATGACTTGCCCAAAGTCACCCAATGGGTTTCCATGGCTGAGTGGAGATTTGAACCCTGGTCTCCCAGTTTCCTAGTCCTGCACTCAAACCACTAGACCACCACTGAAGTACCTATTCAAACATATAATGGCGGTGGGGGGGGGATAGAAAACCTTCCCGTGAGGTGGCAGCCTTTAAAAGACTGAATGCAGTACCTGTGCAAATTTACTTAGAATTAAATCAACACCACACAGCACATCCCAGTGTTACACTCTAGTCTAAGGAGATCCAAACAAATTATTGAGCAAAAGCTACTTCTAGAGCACAGTAGAAGCCTGATGGAGCCATACTGCAAAACCAAAGCCAACTGCCCTGATATCTGCCTTTTCCCAGAGTTCTATTCACTTTCTCTTAAAGAACTAGTAACATGGTAAAAGCAAAGATCGAGAGTACTGTATGGGCAATGATTACAGTGGGCCCTTGGTATCTGCTGGGGTTTGGCTCCGGGACCCCTTGGGGATACCAAAATCTGTGGATGCTCAAGTCCCATTATATACAATGGCATAGTAAAATGGTGCCCCTTATATAAAGTGGGAAAATCAAGGTTTGTGTTTGGGAGTTTTGGAGGTGTTGGGGGGACATATTTTCAAGCTGTGGATCGTTGAATCCATGGATGCAGAATCCATGGATACAGAGGGCCGACTGTATTACCTTAAGAGTGGCATGGGGGGGGGAATGGAGATGGCACCATTGAATATATCTGTGTATGTGTGTATGTGTTCCATCAAAATAGGATAAGAAAACAATAATTTGGATTAAGGAAGAAAGAGAAAGCAAACTCACAGTAGCTGCTGCATCAGCATCAGAGAGCAATGAACAGGTTATACAGACCTCAACCAACCAAATCAGAAAACAGAGGGGTCTGTGTTTTCCATGTACTTTGGCAAAGCACATAGCTAGTCATTCTAACAAAGCAGGCCTGGGGGACATGTGGCTTTGTAGTTCTTAGGACTTTTTCAGACAAGCTAACCCCCACCCCCCGCCCCCGCTGTCCCACTTCCAGTGATTGATTTTGCACAATGCCGTCCTCCTCCCGTCCTTCCTCCATCCTTCCTCCATGATGGAGAGATGGGAAAGGCACCACTTTTCATTGATGGAAGTTTCCATCAACAAAAAGTGATGCCTTTCTCGTCCCTCCAGCATGGAGGGAGCATGAACAAAGGATGGGAGGAGGATGGCGTCGTGCAAAATCGTTCGCTGGAAGTGGAACAGCACCGTCCTCTTCCCGACCTCTGCAGGTTTTTTTTTAAGCCCGTCTGAAAACGTCCCAAGAACTAGAAAGCCACATGTCCCCCAGGCCTGCTTTGTTAGAATGACTAGCTTAGTCTTAAAGTCAGTGAGGTGGTGAATGCATTCCAGATTGTGGTTAGTTTTAAAGGGGTTACCAGAGGTGCTGGTCCTATTTCAGAATAGGGTTCAGTGCCTCTGAGAGCTCCTTTAAAACTGGGATTTAAAAACTGGAGTGGGTACACAGCCTATTTGGCAGGGAAGCCACCAGCCACCATTGCTTAGAGTAACGTTCCTATTAGTGGGGATGGTTCTGTTTACTGTCCTTCCTATAAAGTACATTATGTTGAGTTCAACAGAGGAACAGGTTGCCTCCAGCAATTCTCACTGAGGTAATGAAACAAAAAGATCTTCAGATCATAAGCTTTATGCTGGCTTGCTTACTAGCAGTAAAGAGCAGGCTTGGAAACATGCAAAGGGGAATGAATGGAGGAACAGTTGCTCCAAATGTCTTTTTAGCTCTCATCTCAGAGTAGTGAGAAAATGACCATGGCTCTCACCAGGCTGTGCTTGCCCTGTCTGAGTGCATATTCTCTGGTTGCCCCAGCTTAGCAATTCTGGCTAAGGACCAGTTAACTGAAGGAGCATTGACACACTCCTTATCTGGAAATAAATTTGACATTTGTTGGTGATCCCTTTTAAAACTCAAATCCTTCCCCTCCTAATGCAGTCTAGTGTTATTCTGTATCCACTTAGAAATGGGGGGGGAAAGCCAACAAAACAAAGAGGCATTGAAAATATGGGCCAAGTAAGTGCACAGGGGTATCAAAAGCATGGGTGTGTGTTTAACCGAAGGATGCAGTTGCGTTCTGGAATGAAATATAAGCCTGTGGAACACACAGTTCTTCCTTTCTGTATATGACAGGAGGTAGGGCGGGGGCGGAGAAGGCCAGTGCAGTACTTTGCCATGAGCAGTTGCAATCTCCAAGGTCATCCCTTCCTAAGGCATAGCCACTTTCCTAACAGAATAGATATCCTAAATAGAAAGGACAGGAAAAGGCCTTGAACCTTGCCAGGCACTAACCCCAGAACATAGATGAGATCAGGATGCAATGTGACAGCTACAAGGTCACACTGGCCTTGAAACAGCTAATTCAAAGAAAAGTAGTTTAGGCACAGGAAGACTTCAGATCTGCAGCACCTATTTCATTTCTTTTACTAGACTCCCAAGACCCACCAGTCAAAGTAAATGATTTGAGAGCACAGAAGTAGATACAAAATGAGGGACCAATGAATGAACTGCTCACGAGACTTGACTGGTTGTAAATACTTTTTAGTTTTCTGCTCTCCTTTCCTCCTTCATTCAAAGCAACAATGTTGTGTAATGAATGCCTTAGATTTTCTGTCTAGCAATAAAGCTTACAGTTTAACCCTGAAGCTGCTGTTTATTGAGTTTAAAGACGACTGCATATGACAGTGTGCATGTACACATGTATGTATGCATGTATGTCCACACACACACACACACACACCTACCTACATTCTAAATTAGAAAAAACAATGATTGTTATAAACCAGACAACAAAATCCAGTGTATACCTTCAGGATTTCAACTTCTTGCCTACAAATAAGACCAAGGAAATTGAGTCAAGAACATTTATCATGATTCTCTTCATGTTTCACTTGCCCTTTATCCTAACTTACTCCAGTTAATGAATTCATTCATCCCTATAATTTCTAAATAAAACAAAAGTTTAAAAATGGCCTCTTCTGGATGATACATAGTTTCCCCTTTCTCATAATATTATCTCCTCATCAATTCACAAATACAGTGAGCCCTTGGTATCTGCTGGATTTTGGTTCTAGGAACCCTCACGCATACCAAAATCCATGGATGCTCAAGTCCCATTATATACAATGGAATAGTAAAACGGTGTCCCTTATGGCAAAATCAAGATTTGCTTTTTGGAAGGGGGAATATTTTCAAGCCACGGATGGTGGAATTCGTGGATATGGAGTTCCAACTGTACGCGGTGTGATTCTAATGCCAGCTATGAGGGTCAGCCAAAAACTTTTTACTGTACTGCTTAAAGTTAAGATGCCCCACCCCATTCCATGTACACAAGCCAAAGGGATGGGCAGTTTCACTCTTACTTCAGGTATGACAGGACAGCATCTTCCATCACACCTGAGGGTGGCAGACCAACAAAGGGAGCCCACGAGCTCTGCCCTCCAGAATTTTGATGGCTCTCCAATTAAACACTCCAAAGGCACCAGATCCCATCTGATCTTTAAATCTAAGCAGGGTCACCTCTGGTTAATAGTTGGATGGGAGACTACCAATGAATACCAGATGCTGTAGATATATTTCAGAGGAAGGAACTGGCAAAACTACCACCTTGCCTAAGAGAATCCTATGAAATTCATGGGGTCACCTAACTCAACAGGCGACTTGAAGGCACATATACATACCCCCACACTCCTCTCTCCAGTATTTGATGTCTGAGACTGCTGGCTCACTCTGCCTCATTATTCTGCCCTGCCAGCCTTGCCAGGTCTGCAAAATAAAGCAGCCAAAAATAGCCCTTTAACTCTACTTGCGCAATTAAGAAATCAGGACAGTACAATCTAAGCATCCAGATCTCCATTAAGGGAAACATAATTTATACTCACACTTTCACCACAGACAGAAATTCCTAAGAACTGAATCTCAGTTGTTAATTTGGAAGTGACTGATGAGGCTGGAATTGTATTAGAGCCTAAGGCTGTGAAACATTTCACCTGTAGTATTTACAATCAAGGCTGTGGGCGATTCCAGAACTTTTTAACATTTCAAGTTTTTCTTTATAAGACAATGTTTGCTCTGAGCTTCTTGGAGAGAAGCCATAAATCTATCTTCTTTGCATTTGTCTGGACTCTAAATATATATTTTTAAAAAACAGCACCACTAGCCATTACCATTAATGAGCTCCCAAGAACAAATCCTTCTTTGCCCTTGCCTTTAGTCTCCTAATCTCTCTCTCTCCATTTGTAAATGAAACACTTGGTGTGCAGATAAGCTGTGTCCAAGATGGTAAGAGGGAATGGGGTTAGATGGAAGGGGTCCTTGAAAGATGAAAGGGATCCCCCATTATACTGGAAAATCCTATGTGCTTTTAAAATTAATTTTAAAATGGTTATCTTCCCTGTGCTAATAAATTGTTAGGAACCAGGGTTTGCACATACATGCTGCCAGAAGATGTCAGCAATAGAGGGAAATCTGCAGGGACAAGTCTTTGCTCACTGGAGCTGGGGATTAGGAAGCTAATTATTGCTTTCTCCCATGGGGCCTAAGTGCAGAGGGAGAAACACACTAAAATCAGTTCTGTTCTCACCCCAGGCATCTTTTGAACTGTAAGGGGGACTGCCCTTGTAGAATCATGGAGGAACAACGTATAATCTCTTGAGAAATACGTTCTCCAGGCCCAGTTCCGTCTGACACTGAAAAGCATAAGAAAAACCATGCTGGTTCAGATCAACAGCCTTTATCAGGGATATGGTACTGCAGATGCTGTTGGACTGCAACTCTTATGTTCCTTCACCATTGACTACGCTTCCTAGGACTGATGGGAGATACAATCTAGTAACATCTGCAAGGCCTCTAATGTCCCCTACCCCTGACCTATTTAAACTGGCATTCAGTTTTCACAGTAGCCATCCAGATACCTATGGGAAGCCCACAAGCAGAACATGATTTGCTCAACAGCACCCTCAAAGTTTCCTTTGATTTTGAAGAGGAATCTGAAGAACAGAAGGAGAAAACCTTGCCTTGCAGCACATGTACACATCAGTATTTGCTTAAACCAGTGGTTCTCAAAACTTCATCCTCCAGATGTTTGGGAATTCAGCTCCCAGAATTCTTAGCCATTGATAATTTTGGTTGGAACATCTGGGAACTGAAGCCCAAAACATCTAGAGGCCCAAGGTTTCTCAGCCACTTCATTCACAAGATCCTTCAAACCAGAGATAGGAATCACACAACTACCTACATGTTGTTGGAGAGAATGTACCAGTAGCCCTTACTAACATAATTAATGGTGAAGAATGCTGGAAAATACAGTCCAACAGCATCTGTGGTGTTGCATGATTCACACTCATGCTTTAAATGATAAAGAACCCACCTTCAAAATTTAGAGACATAATATTAATAAACAAGGTTAACATTTAAATTCATACCTTAGCTTGGATACATTACTTTTTTGGAAAACAGCACCCAGCATCCTCCAGCCAACACAAGCAATGGCCAAATTGGCTGGGGATTCTGGGAAATGTAATCCAAAAATAATTTTTCCTTACTCTGATCTGAAAGCAGATGAAATATTTTTTGCACTGCATTGCTTTCATGGAACATATTTGGGCACCCCATGTGTCTATAACATTGAAAAACAACACTGTGTTTCTAGAAAGCAACCAGTTTGGATGATGGAACAGAGAGCAGGCTTATCAAAGTTGCAGATGACATCAAATCAGGAGGAGTAGCTAAAACCCAAGGGGACAGAGTCAGGATTCAAAGTAACCTTCACAGATTATTATTTTTGACCCAGCTCTATGAAATGAATTTCAGTAGGAATGAATGTAAGGTATTTTATTTAGTCAAGAAAAAAAAAGGAATGCACAAATATAGGATGGACAGCAGTACATGTGAAAAAGAACTAGTAGACCATAAGCTAAACATCAGTCAATTATGTGATGTGACAGCTAAAAAAGCCAATGCAATTCTAGGATGCATCAATAGGAGTAAAGTGTTGAGACTGAGGGAAATAAAATACCACTCAATTTTTCTGTGGTTAGCCTGTACCTGGAATACCATTTTAATTTATGGGTACCATAGTTCAAGGAGGACATTGGCAATCTGAAATGTCTCTAGAGAAGGGCAACCAAGATGGTAAAAGGTCTGGGAACCAAGCCCTGCAAGGAATGGCTCAGGGATATGAGTATACCTTAAAGAAGGGAAGACTGAGAGGTGACATGATACCTACCTTTAAATATCTGAAGGGAAGTCACATAGAAGATTGAGCAAGCTTGTTTTCTGCTACTTCACAGATTAGGACATGAACCAATGGATTAAAATTACAATAAAAGAGATTCTCTCTAAATGTTAGGAAGCATTTTCTGACTGCAGGAGTTGTTTGACAGCATAATGGACTACTTTGGAGTGTGGTGGACTCTCCTTCAATGACTGCCTTTAAACAGAGGTTGGATGGTCATCTCTCAGAAGTGCTTTAGCAGACAGGGCAGGAGGAGTTGCACTAATGGCCCTTGGTATCCCTTCCAACTCTGTTATTCTATCAGTGGAGGCCTATAGTTCATGATTCAGCAAATGATACTCCCTCAGAATGCTGCTTCTTTGAGCCAAATGCTTTACACTTCTATTAGATTAATTGCAGTATTAATGAGATGATGCCATGAGAAGCAAAACTGAGTTGCATTTTATTATCCTATTACATTTTACATTTACAAGTGGGAACTTCAACAAAATGTTGTTCTGCAGTCTGCTCCTGTGAAGACAATCTATTCCACCTCACACCCAGTTCTGTGTTTGATTCCCCTCATCAGCAATTTAACATTCTGGGACCACTGAGTATGCTCAGTCCTCCTTGGCAGTTTTGGAGCATCCTGCCCCTTAATAGCCCCCTCCCCTGGAAGACACTGTAAACCAGGGGTGGGGAAAGAGCAACCCACACTTTGGGCAACCCCCCCCCAAAAAAACCCCAGTCCCAAATGCATCAAAACTGCCTGAAAATTCAGCAATTCAATTTGCTCCCAAACCCCTGAAGCCCCCCAAATGTACCAAAACTGGCAACCAAATGAGATGTGATGTCATTTCTGGCATGCCCAGAAGGATGAGTGTGGCTTGGATGCATGGATACTTGCCCACACCTGCTATAAACCATGGGGCTTTCCTTTAGCCTGCTGATACCTCCTCCTGTGATGAATGATGCCCTTGAATACTCAAGTCCCATTATATGCAATGGCATAGCAAAATGGTGTCCCTTATATAAGATGGCAAAATCTAGGTTTGCTTTTTGGATTATTATTTTTGTAAGAATATTTTCAAGCCATGAATACTTAAATCTGTGGATACATAGGGACAACTATATTTGTAAAGTCCTTGGCTGCAAATCTGCAAGTTGTTTTGGGTCCTTAAATCCTTCTAATGGGATGTAAACAGTCAACACTTGCAGCTTTGACTCCTAAATGTGCACTGGATATCGCTTTATAAACTGTATGGGCATTAAAGCATTTGCCATCACCGCAACCATTCCTTACTCTGGTGTTGCAGTCTCAGTCCTTTGCGAGGGCGATAGGCCTCCTGTACACTTAATAACTGTGTAGATCATGGAGTTTCACTTTTAATTCTATAGTGCTTCACAGGCAAAAAAGGCTGAGTTTGCCAAAATTATTTCTTCTATGAACCTGTTTTTAAAAAGTACATGAAGCCTGTCTTCCTTTTGCATCCAGTTACACTTTTGTCACATTTAGTATTATAAAGATGACACAGGCAAAACAGTCAATCCCAATACAGTCCAGGGCTCTATGCCAACCCAGACAAAGAAACATGATATATAGAGAATATGAGTACATGAGTGAGTCAGCCTTTTTCATGCTCCCTCAACCAACTAATCAATAAAATGCCCAGGTTTGGTTCTTGGGTTCTCTGACATTGTGCTGGTATCTCTAGTTACTCACCAGTAGGCCTCCTCTCTCCCCCAACCCAACAATATCTTTCTAAAACCTCACCAGTGTGCCTTGCTCATCTCACATGCTATTCATTATATTTTCTAAATGAGCATCCATGTTATTAAGCAGCACATACACATATGGTGCCCCAAAGGTTATCCATGTCAACTGCATCTGGGTTTCCCAGGGACACTCACACAGACTGCTGTCAGGCAGTGGTTGATTGACTAAGGGCATGATCTGACAGACGCTGCCATGCATGCATGCAAGCTTTAGAGCAAAATAATGGTGAAAGTGAGTTGTGCTGGACAATGAAGAGATGGAATAAGGCACCAAACCCAAAGAAATAAACACTCTAAGGTCTCTTTCACACTACAAAATTATAACACTATCATTCCACTTTGCCATGGCTACATCCTGTGGGGGCCTGGGGTCTGCAGCCGAGGAGCTCTCTGGATGAGAACTCTAAATATTCCCTCCCTCAACTGCCAGTTTCAGGAATCCACAGATGGAATCATAGCACTACAATTGTGTAGCATGAAAGAAATGTTAAAATTTCACCCTTTCCCCAAGCTGACAGCATTTACCAGTAAGATATTCATAAATCACAGATTTTATTCCCTAAGCCTGGTTCCTTGAACTACTATCTATATTGCTTTTACTTGTTAAATGGACATAATGCAGAAAGCCAAGTTCACAACAGCACATTTAGTATCTATTTACACTTATTAATTTCATATGCACTATCATCCATCCCTTTTGATTCTGCTACTCTCGTCTTTGTCCCTGCTAAAACAAAGACCCTACTGGTCTCTCATTTTTACCTTCAGTGGGACAAGGTGGAATTCCTTGAGGAATCCAATCTTCAAACCAAACCTTTCAAAACATAAAAATGCCCATGCTGGTTCAGACCAAAGGCCTATGTCAGGGATATGGCACTACAGATGTTGCATGACTGCAACTCCTATGTTCCTTCATTATCAGCTGTGTTGACTTGGGCTGATAGTAGAAGCAGTCTAACAAAATCCACAGGACCACTTATTCTCCACACCTATACATTCTCTGTATAATCCAACAGTGGCCATCCAGAGACCTATGGGACGCCTACAGGCAGAACGTGAGTGCAACCTTCAAGAGGAATTTGAAAAACAGGAGAAGAATTTGCCTTGGAGAATTTACACACTTGGGTGTTTCCTAAACTCAGTTCACCTCTTCTCTAGAAGTACCACTGGGGATGATGGGAACTGTAGCCCAAAGCATCACAACAGCAGCTGGCTGGGGAAGACCACAGTAAAAGTCTTCAAGTTTCATCCCTCTTTCTCTTGATCTGCAAGTCAAATAAGGGGGAACAGGAGACTCTGGCCTAAATCTTACTGTTAGTCCTAATCAGAGTAGACCCATTGAATCAACTGGATCTGCCTACTTGTGAAATCACTATTCAATAATTGATTTAATGGGTCTTCTCTAGTTGGGACTAAACAAACAAATTCCAGCCTTCATCTTCTAGGCCACCTACATGTGTGTACATGCACATGTACATAAAATGCAGGCTATTTCCATACACCCTGCCCTCCCTGTTCCCCCTCTTTCCTGCTATAGCAACCTTTCAAAAAGATAAATGCTGCTGAACAGTTTGGGGTAGCAGCAACTGTGCTGTAATAAAAACACCCATTGTAAAACCAGTAGACTCTAAACTTTGTTAGGGTAAATTCAGTTTAGCAATTCTACTCTGACATTCAGTTCAAGAAAGGCTAGCTGCTACAGAATGCATCAGGGATGGGAAACCTGTGGCCATCCAGCTAGTGTTGGCCTGCAAACTCCCATCACTCCCAGCCAACACTAACAGTGGTAAAAGTGATGGGCATTATTGGCCAAGAACAGCTGGATGGCCAGAGCTTTTTCACCCTGAAATAAATGAATACAATCAAACTCCAGTATCCATTGCACCAATATCTGTGGTTTCAGTTATTTGCGGGGCACAAAATAGGGACACATACCATAGAGTCATGCTGGAAAATGCCTAAAGAGGCATAATCTCTAGGCATTTTCTATGTCCTCCAATGCGACTCTATGGTATGTTTTTATTGGAAGTCCTTTATTTTAATAGGGTTTGCTGTTATCCATAGTTTCCAGTATCTGTGATAAGTCCAGGAACCAAAGCCCCACAGATATGGGGGTCCAACTGTACTAGGTACAGCTGGCAGAGATAGACTCTAGAAATGCCCAAGTGCCTGGGGTGGGACAGGTAAGTATCATTAGAGAAATGCCTGGTGTACAAGGAGGAGCAACTGTTAACAAACATCCAAGTGTTCTAGCATATAAGAAGAATCCTGTTGGGATCAGACCAAGGATCCATCTTGCTAAGCAACATGTTTCTAACTCCAGTCAGCCCAAAGCCTTCTGGGAAATCCACCACAAGCAAGAATTCAAGGCAACAACCTTCATGGCCAATCCTACTATTATGCTAAATGAGGTTAGATGCTAGGTGGTATGAAGAGGCAAGGCATGACACCCTCTTTGCCACACTCCTTTCTTGGAGGGCAGAACTGTGTGTTCCACGCAGCCTGCCCATATCCCATAAGCTAAAGCTACTTTGCTGTGCTGAGACAAGATGTAGGATCCTGTGCCATTCCCAGTGCCTGAAGCAAGATTGAACTGTTAGTCTGGTTAGGCTTCTGCAGGTGGAATGGAGAGGGGTATGCCAGCTTTTCTTTTGCCAGAGGTAGTGAAATATCTTGGGCTGACCCCGAGAGTCTTCACTTGCTGTTGCCCCCTGCAGCAACTGATACTCAGTGGCATTGTCCTCACTGATAATAGCTTTTTCCCCAACCCATGCAGTGTCAAACAGTGAACTGACACCAACATATTTCTTTATAATTTCAAGGGTGAAATTGAGGCCTCAAAAAGCATAAAACAAACCCTGACAAAATGGTGGTATTCACAGGGAGTTGTTTTCTTCCTTCTTCCCAGCCCAAGGGATAGCTGTAAAATAATAGCTTTGTTTTCTCTGGAGGCTGCACCAGATTTGGTGGCTCCACAGAACACAGGAACGGGTGAAAAAAGAAATAACCTGTGAATCAGGGCTGGGCAACAGTGATCCAATGTTGTTGGAGTGTAGCTTCCATTAGCCACAGCTAGTAAGCCAATCTTGAGGGATGCTGGGACTTGCAGTCCAACAGCTTCACCAAAGCCACAGTAGTCCACCCTTGCAGTAAAGGGTTGTTGTAACTGAAAGCTCATTAATTCCACAAACAGAGGTTGCTCTCACAAAGATATTCTAAAGACAAAATTGTGGTCACATGAACATGCCATAAGATTTGAAGTTACAGAGATTGGTACAGAGACAAACAGGGGTTTCTCCTTGCTGGGACTAAGCCTTTCTTGAATAAAATAAGCTTTTTCTAATTTTCCTATAAGCTGATGCCTGCATGTGGCTGTTTCGGTTGGTTACTTCTTATTCTCTCTCTTTGGACTAGAAGGGAGGGGGTCATAATAGCTCTACAGTGGCAAGGAGTTCCACTGGTTGTTCCAGTCTCTGCTGGGCTGGCAAAATAACTCAGTGAATGGTGGCAGCTTTTGATCAGCAGGGGGTGCTGTTGAGGAGCTTCCAGGCTAGGGAGTTCCAAGACTGCACCCCGGTTTGAAAAGACGTGGCTTGGGGGGTTCTCTGGAGTCAGGAGAATCTGAGCCCAAGCTATGACAAACCCCATCCCCAAAACACAGAAGTGAGAAAATCCCATCATTGAACAATTGCTTCCAGCTGGGGTAGGGAAAATGAAGAACAATCCAGGTGATCAGAATAGCAAGAATCTCAGTCCCTGCTTTGACAAAGGTGGGGGACCGCTGTATTCTGTTCCCAGCTCTGGGACAGTATGTAAAACAGCATAATTGTCTCTCACACACGGCAGTAATAAACAGAATCCCCCCCCCCACAGGAGGAGAATTATTTTATTATGGATTGATTCTTATACAAATTCAGATGGCTTGCAAGATTCATTTTTAGGACTCAAAATCAGGCTTCTCCTCAATGTGTCTTGCTTCAGGCTTCCCTACCAGCTGCAAGGAATTTATCCTGGACTGAACCACAGAGTTTATATTTTATTCCTTTGTGGTCTGGCAGAGTAATGCAATCTCCTATCTCAATCCTGCAGGAGCAGGCACCTAACTCCTCTCATTTGCATACACAAGAAAGAAACGGGGTGAGGGTTGGATGCATTATCACCCAGTCACACAGGTAGGGCTGAGCAGAAGATTGTGAAGGGGGGCAAGAAACCTACAAACATCTTAATGTATTCCTCTCTAAGCATAAGTTGCTTCCTAGGGAGATAATAGCTTCTCCTGTGTTGGTCAAACTGTGTCTCCCAGCATCTCCATTCTAGAGGCAGACACCTCTGGTAGAGACAAAGTGCTCAGGGGTTTCCAGCGTTCCTTAAACTTCATTTTTCTGCTTGATAAATCAGAACTTTCACTCTTCTCCCAAGGGGCTAGACTGTAGATCCAAGAGACCAGGGTTACTGACAACAACAATACACTGAATCCTTGACACATATGTATGCAAGCTCAGTTCTTGGACTGTAAAATAAGGAACAGTGATCTGTCTCATAGGACTTAGTGCAGTGCTGGCCATTACCTGGACATAGGTAAAACTTATTTTAGAAGCAGTTTACTTCCAAGTAAACATTGATGTGACCAGGCTGAATGTGAAAGAGCAGCACTTGTTTACAAAATGAAAAACAATTAAGTTTGCAAGTTACAAGCAAATAGGCATTTAGCTATACCTTTGGTTGTGGTCATATTGTTTCCCATTGAAAAGCCACCATTCTTTTCCTTTGAAAGGCTTTTCACTCTCATTCCCCCCCCCCCCCAAAATAGAGAATTCTTTGGCTTTAGTTTCTTTCCCTATCCATTAAGACTTGATTTTTCTCAAGGAAAATCCTTTCATTCTTTTCTCATTTCTCACACTTCTCACTCTCCAGACTTGTTTACCTCTGCCCCACTTTTCTGCCCCCAAATATTTTCTGTTCTTAAAATATACAAATGGCAGAAGCCAGCAGGATGACTTGAGAGCAGCCACTCAAACAAAATTGTAAATTTTAAAAACTTCTGCAGTGGTCACAGGAATATAATTCCACAAAAAAATTGCTTTTTTTATGAGACAGTGATTTAGGAGTGGGGGCTCAGACTCATTCCCAGTTTACTAAGATCAAATCAAATGCATGCATACGTACACACCTATAGTCGAAAATGTACTAATGAGCAAACCAAGATTGAAACCAAATATCCCTTTAGAGGAATTGCTACTCTATTCCTTGTGACCATCAAGTAATGGTCTCTGTCCCCTTGTAGCGCGTTTCAGTATCTACCCTATTTGAGGTACTCCTAGTGCCTAGATGCTAGAGGCGGTATACATAACCCATCCCCACCTGACACTTAATAACCTCTACTTTGTTTTGTCCATTTCTTTCTCAGTCTCGTCAGAAATACAGTTTTAAAATAGCACACTTGAATACAGACACACAACATTCTGCCACTCAGAACCCTCAGCACAGCATGCATGAACCCATGAAGGACACAAATATGATACACTTCCATCTCTTTGGGGCAATTCAGTGAGTATGATGCTCACTTCTACAGTTACACCTAAAAACATGCTCATGAGCTTGTGCTCATATCTACAACCCTCCTTATTGAAGCTTAACTTGTGCTCATCACTAACTGATTTTGGTTTTTGACTCAGCCATGGCTCACGAGAAATAATCATGCCCCTGAACACATGCAGAGTTTCTTTCCTTTACCATCATGTTGCCATAACAAACCCCCCACATCCAGAGAGATGGAAATATTTCAAGAATAACAGAAGCAATTTCCATGCACACTTGAGCCCAGCCACTCTCATTTTAGAAACTGAAGCACTGTTCCTTCTGATTTGTCTTCAAGCATTTGTTCTTTCTTTTCCCTGCTCTCTCTCTCTCTTCCTAGTGAGCAGTGCAGCGAAAGTCTCAGCTTTCCCCAACTGCACCAAGACTTTGCAATATAATTCTCTTACCAGTCGACAGAGGATCCCAGGTTTCAGGGTATTTCCATGTCTTGCTGCGGCATGGCAGCTCTTGATTTGGATACCCTGACTTTGCCCTACCACTTCATGCTGTTGGCACTCCAGGCTGCTACTGACGCAGCAGCTGAGCTTGCACTAAGGAAAAATAAAATAAGCTCACAGCAGCTCAGCCCTGTCCAGCGCTTTGCCTCCTTATTTAAAGGCACAAAGCCAAAAGCTCACTTGTCAGACAGCCACCTGGCAAAGATCATCAGCCTTGCACTGGAGAGCTGAAGAAGACAAAAAGCTGCTCAGACAGATCAGCCTATCGCTTGCAGCTAACGATAAAGTAGGTAGTCAGTCCTGCTCTTGAGGTAACTGTCCTGATGTCAAAGAAGATGCTCAGCATCTCATCCACACTGGCTACTGCATGCCTGCTCCCATCAGCTCTGCTCAGACAGTGCTTTGACATTTCCCAGAGGCAGAGAATTAGCAACCCTTGATCCATGATAATCAGCATTTGGAAATAAGCCTGTTAGGCACATCTAAAGTAGCACATTGGTCAGGCAGAACTATGTGCTACTTTAGATGTGCCTACACTCAAAAGATTGAATGTACATCAGTGAACAACAACACGGTTATTTCCTCCCAAAAGGACACATCCCACCAAAAAGGACACATCCCACCAATGTGGAAAAACTAGCTTCTTGGCCTTTTGGCTAAGATCAAGTGTGAAAAACTAGTGAAAAATTGTTGTGTTTTCTTTTGCAGACAAACAAAGACTCCTAGTGCACCACAGAGATTTATTATAATTAATAATTTATTATTATAATAAATAATAATTTATTATGCATAGGCTTGTATGGACTAAGAAGTTCTTTCAAAGATAGTCATAGGAGTATTTTTACCTGTGCTTAAACTATTGCTAAGCCATAATACCTATAATTAAAGCAAGTACAGAAACTGTCATGTAGTTGTGCTACACATGTCATGAGCTACATACATGAAATTCCTAATCACAATAACTCTTCTGCCTTTCCTACTAAAGATCTCTAGATAATCAAACTAACAGGAATGTTCCTTGACAAGCCCTATATGGTCCTGCAGACCATGATAAGCTGTTGCTCCCATGATCCCTCATCAGTTGGCAAGCTGGATGGGGCTGATGGATACTGAAGTCCAAAAACAGCTGGAGGATCATAGGTTCCCCAGCTGTGTCCTACATCAAAGGACTCCAGTGTCAAGTTTAATACTCACTTTATAATAATTTTCTTCTCACCACATGTACATTTATGTTGCAGCATCCTATTCATGTGCTACATCTCCACATACAGAATATAAATGCATAATCTGTGGTTTTCATGGCTGCAGCTATCGCTTCTTGTGTAACTAGATCCTGTTCCAGTTGCAAAAATTAAGTTTAACAATAATATAACAATGAGCATCTAAAAGAATGGCTAAAAGCAGCATGGCTTTTGCAAGCTAAAAACCCCATGCCTCTGTTTTGTAACTGTCCTCACCTCAAATTAGGAGGCACCTCTTCCCCTTTCTTTGAATTTCAAACTATTCTATGCAGCTCAGTCTTCATGGGGAACTAGACTGGCATAATCTCTGAATTGAAAGCTGTTTGCTGATCCCCCTTCCCCAAATACTTCTAGCACTGTTAGGTTGGGGTAGTGTAGGGATGCAAACAGATGTACATAAAGCAAGAGCCACAGGGTCTTAGAGTGACACTTATATGTAGCATTTGTTCTTAAAAATTAGGGGGGTGGCAACCTAGTAACCAGGGAATAGAAACAATAGTTAAAAGGGGCATTTAGTTAATATGGCAGAAGAGAGAGGAGGAGAAAAATGGCCAGTTGAAAAAGAAGTCTTTGGCACTTCAGAGGGAGGATGGGAAAAGAAAAATAGTCAAGGAGAAGACTTGGCATGATTGAAAGTCTCTCTCCCTCTCCCTCTCCCTCTCTCCCCCCCCTCTTAGAAAACAGTGTCATCTAAGGACTGCAGAGCAATATAACCAAATCTGTGAAGCTTGCATGTCTCTGTGTTTAAGACATTGTAAGGATTTGTGGGGAAATGAACTGTACAGTTAGATATGAACATTTTCTTAAGACATTTTCCCATCTGCTATTTACCTCATCATTCTGGTGCTATTGTCCCCAAAATAAACCTTGCCCCTGTTTTTTGAAAGTATCTAGGAATGCACTATTCTATCAACAAGAACCCATGCTAGTAGGCTCTGACTCCCCACCTGCAAAGAGAATATTTTGCATTTTTTTAGCCCACCCTCCACCTTTGCTCTTCAAGTTAAACACCTGTCTCCATAACCAACATTTATATTCTTATCAGTTTATTGCCCCCCATTCATAATTTGGGTGTGCTGATTCCCCCCTTTTTGCACAAGCTGCTTGTAATTAAGGTATTATATAGCACTTTCTCACCTATTGTCACCACTTACGACTCCTCGAACGCTTTCATCAGCGCTGTATACACACAATCCTAAATATACACTGGACTGACTATGTGACGAATGTTGCTGTCCTTGAGCAAGCAGGGATCATCAGCATTGAGGCCATGATATTGAGAACACAGCTGCGCTGGGCAGGGCACGTTTCTAGGATGGAGGATCATCGCCTCCCAAAAATAGTATTCTACGGTGAACTCACCACGGGTCAGCGTAAGAGGGGTGCTCCAAAAAAGCGATACAAGGACTCCCTGAAACAACATCTCAGGCTTGGCCAAATTGATCACCAACAATGATCTGCCCTGGCCTCACATCGGGAGGCTTGGAGACGCACTATCCACAATGCTGCAGCTTTATTCGAGAACTCACGCTGAACAAGTCTTGAAGAGAAACGACAACAAAGCACAACCCAGAATCATCTCCCAAGGAGACCCTCTGCTGTGCTTTCTGCAACTGGACTTGTTTATCTCGGATTGGCCTTTTTAGTCATCAGCACACTTGCAGAAAGCACGGGATGAGTCCTTCCTGAATCTTCGTTTGCGAAGAAAAGCCAGAGAGAGAGAGAGTATTCGTTCTTAAAAATACATATTTTTAAAATGAAAAACTGTTCTGGAAGAGGTTGAGGGACTAAGAGAGTGCACTGCGATGTCACATGCTATCTAACTAGACAGCTTTTGTACAGCTTCATCTGCTCCAAATTGGTGGCCTGAACTAGTTACCGTAGTCTTAAAGGTGCCACATGACAATCTCTTTGCACATTTATCTTTTTACATATGTTTACAGTCTCCCTAAGCTAGTTTTTACACTTTGTGGTTATCTTCTCATTTTGTCTCATTTCTCTATCCATCACTACACCAATATATAGTTCAATAATTAGTCCTCTGGTTTGTCTCAGACATGTAAACAGTTCTGGAATACACTACGTAATTATACTGACTTTTTGAGAGGCTGAAGGGCAAAGGCATGAAAGTCATACTGCAGTACAAAGAAAAGAGTGTCTAAATTTCTTAGAGCCCACTGTTGTAGCATCCAGTTTGTCTTCAGCTTATGTTTAAATCATAATAGGGCTTGTTGTGACAAAAATCCTGGTTTTAAGATGCCGGTGACCAAGATCCTCCCTTCCTTGTGTCACAACCAGATCCACGCCTGAGCTAGAAGCAAGTGAAACATCAGGAATGAACTGTTCCAGAACATGGCCCTACAGCCTGGAAAGAACCCATGGAAAACCTACAGTATGATTATTATTCTTCAATCAGTGTCCCCAACACCATCATTAAATCACCACATTACAAATGTAATTCACCCCAGTGATGTAATTATTGGGGGGGGGCAGAATGAGGCCATTGCCCCCTTGGTAAGAATTTTGCCACCACCCTATGAAATTTTCCTTCAGTCCTCAAATTTCTAGCAATGTGGTATATTGGACAAGGTA
This sequence comes from Gambelia wislizenii, assembly GCA_030847615.1. NCBI lineage: Eukaryota > Metazoa > Chordata > Lepidosauria > Squamata > Crotaphytidae > Gambelia > Gambelia wislizenii. The sequence goes on along the minus strand of JAUMIR010000001.1, from coordinate 333,115,952 downwards.
GTGGACAAGCTGAGTTCAAGTGGGCAAGTCATCATCATTTAACCTAATAATGGAGCATTGGTATAAGATAATTGTGGGAATGGATATAAAATGTACCATATCCCAAACAGCTTGAAGAAAAGGTGGGGAACAAATGTGATTCACAGAAGAAGTCTATCTTGATTTATATCTCCATGACTTCCTATCCAGTCTGTTCTAAAGACATCAGCATCCAGTCTTGCTTGGTAAAAGATTTATAAAACATTGAAGTCGGAACTTCTTTCAGATGCACAAGATCTAACTGTTGCAACCATTTGCATGTTATGACAAGTCCCAGGCATTTTTTTTTTTGAAATCTGGCTTGTTGTGATGTGAGAGCCTACTTCTATTAATGAGCTATGGTTTGTTGCCTTATGAATTGTAGCTTGGTTTAAACCATGGGGTGTCATTCCATCTGAACCTGCAACTATGGCTTATCCCTGTCTTATTGCCCCCACCCCCGTTCTTTTGGAGACAAAAGCTGACAAAAAGATGAAAATGGAACAAAACCCAGAAATGGGGAAAACAAACCACACATTGTTAGCTTGTCTGTCACACAATTTGTGGCTGAAGTTGTAAAACATGATTGATTGTGAGGTGTAAATATGTCACTGTTTGTTAAGAAAGTTACCTTATGATCTCACAGATCATTGCTGAGCTGGCTATAAGATGGTGAAACAAATAGAAGAACAAAGAAGACACTTATGAGAAGCAACCAATTTCCAAAGATATTACACAAATGATTAATTGGGACTATCAGGAAAGGTGGTTTTGTCAGCCTCTGAACTGTGGTCTTGATTTAAAGAGATCTGGCCAGCACAAGATATATACACATTTCCTGCTAAAGAACACATAACCTACTTAAGAGTATTTGCTAATCATTGTTTTCCAAGTTACTAATCTCCTGCAAGCCCATGTACCCATTTCTTCATACGTCATTTAAAATCTCACTTTGAGACTTGAAACAAAAATTATAAGTGGATGTCAGAAACATGGAGAAATATATATTCTTTCTCTGAAATTTAACTCTGAATAAAACTGTACCTTCTAAAATCTGCCTGTGTCTCTGCCTTTCATAAGGACAAGAACCCATTATTACATGCATCAGACAGTTATCACAGACTGCAAATACAATGTTCATATGCAACTTTTTTTAAAAAAACAGAGATAATTTTAGTTGTTCAACCATATGTTAGTAAGGCATTTATCACCATGTGAATCAAACTGGAAGTATTAGCATAAACCTGCAATTCTGTGGCATACTCAGTGCTGGAGAGTCAAAAGAGAACTGAGCAAACTTAAAACAGTCTCAGGAAGAAATGGAGGTCTTGGAAAGAGACAGGATAAATTGGATCTGTGTGCAATGAGTGTCCAAGACACCATTGTATATTATGTACTTTACACAGTCTGAAACCTGAGTGACAAGGCTGGGTTATTGTTACTTTAAAAAGCAAACAGGCCATGGACACTTGGTGGATTTTCTAAGAAATTTTAAAAATAATTTAATGACAAGGTTCCACTACAGATATACAATTGTAGAGAGCCAGAGAAACACTCTGCTACCCAGGGAACTGCTTTCAGACTAATCAGACCTCTGTTTGACCAAATTACATCTATTAATTATAAAGGGAGAGTTGGTAATTCTAGAGGAAACTTGTTGCCAGTCGGGAACAGGAGGAGCATTGCATAATACAACCAGCAACTATATGAGTAGCTGCAAACCCATGTTCTTTGTTCCTCTTTTAATAAATTAAGGTGGAACTCACCACTCGAACAAGTTTTCTACACAAAATACCTTTCTTGAAGTAACTGAGATTCTCTGAATATGCAAAGTGGAAAATGTGTTTTCCAGACTGGTTCAAGTTGTAGCACCTTTCAGTTTATAAAGTAAATACTATGACAATGTCCAGTGTGGCTCTGGTAGGATGAGTTATTAAAGGCAGCAATAAGAAGGTGCTGGAGCCAGTTAATATATCCCATTCTCTTCCTGATATGGAGGACAAGAATTAGTAGCAAGGATAAACGCTATGCTTTAAAGCCAAATAAATATTATGCTAATGGGCAAACCAAATTCTCCACCAAGAGAAATCAAGTTCTATTACTCGAAGGAGAAATCAAAGTCCCCCATTGGTGCATGCAATTTTCCTTCTCTGAGCCATGAAGGAGGTTCTATGGAATATGAAAAGAACTGCCCCACCCCCCAGGCCTTACTGATGGAAGAACTACTTAGTCATTCTCTGGGCCTGTCTAAATGGTGAAAATATTCCTTGTGGAATGAGAGATGAATCCTAGCTGTCCCAACGGCATCCCGCGATGTGTTGCTGTTTTGTGAAGGATGGGGACCCAAAACAGCAAAAACCCCACAGGAAAAGCCTTCGCAGCTTTTCCCAGAGTTTTTGAAAAACAACGGGGGGATGCGTATCCGCCCCTCATTAGGACTCACTATGAATTGCTCTCCCATAGTACAACAATCAGGACCCTGATTGGCTGGATGAGCACAGGGGGCAGGGCTTGCTAACCGGGCAAGCGCCTGGAGCCGCCATGTTTTTTTTGCTCTAGTGAGGGATTGCTAAGGCTATAAAAAGGGGGTTGTTTTCTTCTTCTTTTGTTTTGTTTTGTTTGGAACAGTGAAATATTGTACCATCAATCTAGTGCACATACTGAGCAGTTTAAAAAACCCCACAAAACTCCCATGTCAGCAAAAAAAAGTTAGGTAAAAATCAGTCATGGCCGCCATTTTGCCCAGTGGCCATGCAAAGCTTGGGGAGGTGTAAAAAGGGTCCAAAAACCCATTAAGACAGTTTGCAGCTGCTGCGATTTGCAACTACTGAGGAGCAATCTGTTTTTTGGGGGCTCATATAGATGAGCCCTCTGGCTTCAAAAACTTTATCAGGTATTGCCCATGAATTTTCAACAACCTAAGGACTAGAAACTTGACTTAAAAACTAAAAATAGAACAGCTTCCTTACCTGTGATTCTCCCATTTATTTGCCAGATAATAGTCCAAACACTGTGCCTCTCTTTGATCCGCCCCTGAAACAGAATCTTTTAAAAGGGAGAATGGCCTGGCCTTGGTGCTGGGCAAGGAAGTCACCTCTCACTTCCTCTCTATGGCCAGAAGCTACTGACTAACAAGAATCTTCACACTAACTGGTCCAGTCAAGACTCTGCTACAATAAAACCTAGACTGGTTACCTGCCAGGGCAGGAGCCAGATGATTTGTCTGATGAAAAGAAAGAAGTCACGTAAGGTACATTTTCTGGTCTCTCGACTTAGTGGTAGCCCGAGGTCCAGGCCATAGGGCATAACACAACACTGCTCCACTAATCTGAATGCATGGAGACAATGATCCATACTCATGGGTGAAGCATGTGCTGGAGCATTCACTCTATGACCAAAGATCACTTCAAATGAGGCAAAACACATTGTTATGGACTAGAAATATGACTTAATTAAAAAAAAAAACAACCCTTTCTTACCTGTGAATTCTCCCATTTGTAAGGAATTTTAGAATTTAAAATGCCTAACTCCAATTGTTCCAATTAGAGTAGACCCTTTGAATCACTAGAACTTACCTAAGTGTTGATATATCAGGAGCCCTGGTGGTGCAGTGGTTAAACATCAGTACTGCAACGTTGTGAGTTCAATCCTACAGGGCTCCAAGGTTCACTCAGCCTTCCAACCTTCTGTAGTTTGGTAAAATGAGTACCCAGCTTGTTAGGGGCAATTAACTAAAAAAAACATTGTAAACTGCTTAGGGAGTGCTTTGGCACTGATAAGCAGTATATAAATACCAGTGCTAATGCTATATCAAGTTCCTGTTGATTGAATGGGTCTTTTCTGGTTGGTGCTAACAACTGGATAGATAGCTGAACTTCTCAGGATTCTCAGTCCAGTGTCAGATACCAAATCCTCTGGTTGCATGGCATAAAATTATAGAACACAAAAGCCCTCCTCATGTGGAACACTGGTGAAGCCCTTGATAATTGGCAAGTGCAGGCTATATGGGCATAGTCTGCATACTTTAAGGAATAAGCCTCCTGATTGGGAGGGCCCCCTTCCAGAGCCCAACATCTTGGGGGGAAACATGGCAACATTGCCTCCCATGACCCCTAGAGGATACTAAGGGCATTTTGAGTAAAGAAAGTTGGGGACAGAGGAGTGACACACACAAAAAATCTGGCAGGCAGGCCATGGGGCTGGAAGATGTTCTGAGCCACCCCCTCCTCGCTATTTGGTTTAATATTATTCCACTTCTCTTCAAACCCTGTGCTTTAGGCCTGTTTAATCTTCATAAGATACAGTCAATGCCATGATTAACTGCAGTTCGGTCCCCTCAGGAGCAAAAGGAAACCAAATATTATGCACCCAGAATGATGTAGAAATATTTATAAATGGGAGGGGGGAAGTTACATTTTGTGTGGGGAAACATATTTACTCCTAATTAACAGCCTAATTTACTCCTAATTAATAGCCATTAATGGAGAAGATTCCCAAGTAGACATGGAAATATAGCAATGGAACATCATCATCATCATCATGATTATGGTCAGGGAAACATTTCAGAGCAGATTTTCAGGTAGTGTGGGAGGACTACAGAAGGGGAGAGGGAAAAAAAATCCTGTTGTGCTAGTGGGCGTGGATTATCACACTCATTTTTTTTCCCCAAATAGCTCAGGGTAGAATGTTTTAAATACTGCCCCCTGGTAATAATAAAATATATTAAAGCTTGCCCTGTTTGGGAGTTCTGAGTGTCTTACTTATAAGTGCCTTACTCCCATTCAGATTAATGGTCTATTTAAGTTGGTAGTGTGGATCTCAACCTCTGTATTCCAGGAGCTAGAAAACTTCTTTAATTAGAGAAGTTCTTTTAATCCTAGACGTTGTTGGGAGTCCAGCTCCTATGAGTCCCACCTTTGAGAATAAGAATTACAAAACATCCAGAGGGCTACCTACCACTGTTTTAACTGGAAATACTAGTATATAAAGCAGGCTGTACCACTAAACTGGGGACTGTACCTACTAACCACCAAAACGAAAGAGAAGAATTTGGGCTTGAGACCTCTTTGTTCAAATTAAAGGATGGACTTGGGTAACACTGATTTGCCCATAAAATAAGAACAGGGATCCATCTTGAGTTCTTTTAAGGGACAGAAAGACCACAGCTTCATGGCTGGGCTAGGAGGCACATCCCACAAAATAGAAGATTATACTAGTCTTGTATATTAAATGTGTTCTCAAAGCAGGAATGAGCAGCCTGTGAAGTGCTGTAATTAATGACTTCAGATGGGGAAAAGCTATTAAAAACATTTCTGAAAAGCAGGACAATTTTGGCTAAGAGAGAACATGGCCTGAAGACACGTGGCTTACTCTAAGTAGCTATGGGCACAATTCCTAATTACAAAAATAAATGGCTATTTTGTCAATTGCATCATTGGAATAGGATCGCATCCTTGTTCTGGATACATAGTTGTCACTGCAGCCTACCATTCCTTGAGCACTGCAAGACTAGGGGGTTGTCTAAACAAGAAGATATAATGCTGACTGCTGCACATTAACGTAAATTTGCAGCAGTGTTTGTCTCCATGGTCCTTTGGCAAAATGGATTGTATGCAAAGCTATCTGAGTTTGAAGTGCACACGCAGCCATGCCTGCCAATCAAGATGGTGACAGAGTAAATTACAGCGTGTTATTATTTTCCTCATGGTGTTGCTACTGCACACTATTTTTTTAAAAGTGTAACATAAATAAAGTGCACAATCAATAATGCAAAACTCCAAAATGGTGCTTCCGGCCACTTCCCTGCTAGCAAGCCCGCCCCCGTGCATGTCTGACCAATTTGCTCTCTACTTCTGTCCTCGCTGAGAATGTGCAGTGTCCAGATGTGCGTAAGCCTGCACATTATTTGAAAAACCTCGGTGAAAACCACAAAAGTGTTTGGCCCCCCTCTTTCCAAATATCGCAAATGTTGTTCGCAGCATGTCGGGACAAAACATATTCTCCTCGAATTCTATGAGGAGTATTTTCATTGTCTAGACAACCCCAAGGTCTTATGGTGCCTGCTCAGAATTCTGTTGATTGATGGAATCAGAAAGACTAAGCTTCTGGAAGTCCCAACTGCTATTCCAGTGACTGAATCTTTCACTGCTATTTTAGGTACCCGCACAAGGCATGGAAGGCATGGTCCTCTGCTCTTTGCCAGCTGCCAATAGAAAAGCTAGATTCCAATCATTCTCCTCTTGTCCCATTCCCATCAACAGTGAAACAGGACACAGTTCAGCTGATGATCAATGAAACCTACCATGCAAGAATATTTTGAACATTTACTAGAAGGCAACAGTTTAAAATGTCTCTTCCCTTCCTCTCTGTTTGATAATGTGTTATGGTAACAATACTTTCATTGGACCCAAAGACAATTTTTCCCAATTCAGTATTGGGTACAATAATATTCAGATCATTTCCCCAAATTAACTTAAGACCCACCTTTCTGAGAAAAGAATAAGATAACAAAATGTTATATAGTTTAGAAGCAAAGTCCTTTAATACCATTTCTAGCTGATAAAATTAGGTGTTCAAGGCCTGTATCTTGACCAGAGGAGTGATGTGAAGTGTAGCACTTGTAGAATATGAAACCACATTGTTATTACTAAAATGATCTTATATCTATTCAACTGTTTGTGGGTGAGAATTCTGAAATAGATCTCCAAGTTTGTAAAAGATCTACCGTATTTATTTCCATAAACAAAATTGATCTCACTTGTCAGAGTTCATAAATAATAGAGGAGTTTAAAAAGGAATTAGAGGAGAGGAGGGGTAGGATTATGGCTTCTTTAAAACAAGTATTTCCAAATTTCTAAAACATTTTAAAGGGCTACATATATTGTGCAATATTTATGTTTAATGGCTGGAAAAGCAGCTATAATTTTCTTCACTTCTCAAATCTTAAGTGGCTCCATATTTTGTATTTTTGGATTATAATTACTGGTACCTTCACTGAAAGGGACCACAGTAACTGTGAAAACTGTCCAATGGCTCCTCTTTCATATTTGAAATGGTACTGCTTCGCTTACCCAATATTTTTTTCTCTTATAATGTCTGCCAATTTTTTTAGTAAAGAGTTGTGTGATGTTTAATACTCCTATTAATAACAATATGCAATCCTTTTTGTCTGTGATCAGTTGTGGATTTCTGGAACCATATCTTGTCTTATAGAAATCAGACATGTAGATCTACAATTGGTTTGCATGTCCACTCTGTTCTGTCTACTGTAATATTGTGTAACTCAGATGTATTGTGCTAATGTTTGTGATTCTATTACATTTCAATAATTTTTTAAAAAGAATATGTATTGTAAAGATCACCCCAAAATGCAAAAAGGATGCTCTTATGCCAAAGAAACTTTCCATTATGACTGGAATAATTATGGCTCACTGACTAGGATAGTCTTTACAACTCCAGGATCTATTTATTCCATAGCATGTGAAGACATAATCTGGAACTAAGGATAGGACTTGTTTCATCTAACATTTAAAAGATAAACCTCTAGGCCTTAAGCCTTCAAAGATAGTTTTAAAATTGCTTGAGTGTTACCTAGAGAAATCTCAGAAGCCAGAAACCTAGCCAGGTTTTCTATATTCAGGGGTTTAGTGTAAACTTTTAACAGTTTTACTTGGCACACTTTACTTGTCAGAGTATGCAAATGACTGTACAGTTAGCTCTCCATATCCACGGATTCTGCATCCATGGATTCAAACCATCCATAGCTTGAAAATATCCTCCCCCCCACATACCCACAAAACAACCAAATCCAAAAAGCAAACCTTGATTTTGCCATTTTATATAAGGGACATTATTTTAGTACACCACTGTATCTAATGGGACTTGAGCTTCCACGGAATTTGGTATCCATGGTAGTGGTGGTCCTGGAACCAAACCCCAGAAGATACCAAAAGCCCACTGCAGCATTTTGAAGTTTCAGTACATCTATATTCAGCCCTAGGTATTACCTCAACAATCAAATATATACACAGCAGTACCCAGCCAAAACCAAGCAAATGCCACTACTGTAGTTAGTAAAATTATTCCTGAATCCTACCTATTCTTTTCTTGATTGATATTTCCCTTAATATATACTGTAAAAGTAAGCCTGTTTATTCACTTTCTTCAAACCATTCCTAATGTTTTAAGATATCTTCCTTTCGGTTCAGGAAACTCAAAGCAACTTTCATCAGAGGTCCCAAATAGCCTCTCACATAGGCATGAAATAGGCCACTGTGGATGCTAATCTTTAAAAATAGTTTCATGTGCTCTTATTATATTCTCTTTATGCCTTTATCAGAACACCCCAATAATCAATTTTTTAAATAAACGAGAGCATTCAGGTTATTTTAACCTCCTACCAAAATATGCCGTATCACTCTGCATCCATGATACCCTTATACTGTCCATTTACAATTATATTGGTTTTAAAACATGGCATATAGGACAAACATTCAGAACACAGATTTAATGTAGGAAACTATCATTTCAATGTTTTCCACCCTTTTCCTAAGGGGAAAAAAAGTTAATATATTCTAGTAATAATTACAAGAAGCCATACAGAATACAGAAATGTCTTCTGAACTGTATGGGGGTTGTGACATACTTTAGAAACAGCTAGTTAACCTGAGTAGAGGAGAATGTCCTTCTATTAAAAAAAAAAACAGTGAGCAAATAAATATACAGAACGTGGACAGGGAACATTATGTAATTAATAACCATTTCTTATTACCACCCAAGTTGAAAAATAAACCCAGGCACATTGCAGTCCAATCCCAAATGTACAGTATCTACTAAAATGTCAGTCCCAGTCAGTTCAATTGAACTTAGCAGCATTTACATGGGCACAGCATTGCAGTTCTACATGTCAAACACAATAATACAAAAATTCAGAATCACTTATATTAATAGACTGGAAAAATGTTTGGCAAAAAACCCAAGGGCATCCAAAGCTGTTTCAAATCCATAAATTGAAACGTTTATATTTGGAATAGCCCAGATCATCGGGAAGTATCTAACATTCAGTATACAGTATATCAGTGCATAAATTCAATTACCCAACATCTCTTGGATGCTTTTAGGTAATGCGTTCTAATGTCATGTAGCCCAGTTTAACAGAGTATGAGAACAAAAGTGCTTTAAAGTATAAACACAAACTAAGGCCTTGAACCATCGTTGTCAAACCAAACCTTCCTGAAGCGCTAAGCTAAAGAGACAGACTTTACCTTGGCTTTCCGTACACACTATACGTGACCCTTGTCCCCATAGATCTGCTCATTTCTGTTGGCTCCAACTAGCCTAGGATACTAATTGCCAACCATTTAAGCCCAGGACAAACTGCCTACTCACCCACACCTACCTCTTGAGAGTTCTGTGAGCAAAAGGCATAGCTATTTTCTCATCTAGAGAGAAGCGCAACGTTGCCCCTCAGTGGTAAAAAGATTTTTAAGGAACATTTGTATAATGTATACAGCAATCCCCTCCCTGCCCTCCTGCAAAAGCATTATTTTAAATCAAAGAAAATCCAGGTTCATTTGGCTTATTTTTTATTCAAGTTACAAAACAGAAGCAGTTGGTAAAGTCCACTCAAGGCAGGGATGGAAAAACAAGGCTGTTATAAAACTGGGAGCCGCTGTAAGAGCAAAAAGCAGTCCATGTAGAGAGGGAAGAGTTAAGACACTCTTGGCGTGGCCTGGCCAGCCATCAGCAAAGAAAAATAAATGGGAAAGAGAAAACAGGTTCCTATCCTATCCAAAGCTGCAGCAAGTGCTGAGGCTAAGGGATCCGGCAAGGAAACAGAAACCACCTGCTTCCAGTCATGCTGTGCAACTGACGAACAGCCTGGATGAGTGTCCACCCTGCCCCCGCAACACACACACACTTTGTTTGCTTCTTTCATGCAGAGGGCACGGGGAAGGCTGCCTCTACAGAATCCTTAACGACTCCTCTGCCATAGGAGACACCAATGGGGGTGGGGGGGGCAGGTTCAACAATGAATCAGATGCACTAAGCCTGGTAGCATGTGAAGAAGATAGAGTATGAGAACCCTTGCATTTGCAGCCATTGTACTTCCCAACAGCAGCCAGGAAGGCTGAAATACTTGGCTGCCTGAAATAGCTCTTGGTCCCTGTCTGTTCTGCTGAGCCCTAGGGTTGCTGTACTAACCAGTGGCACTGGCTGCAATGAAGCAGAAGGCCACATGGTTCGCTGGATCTAAGGTGTGGCATCCACACAACAAGCCTCCCTTCCCACTCCTGCTTGACAGTTTGACTGTTAAAGGAACATTTTGGCAATGTTGTGGATCATAATGACTTGGAGGTTAGTGGAAGTGGATCAATGGAATAGTTGACAGTTGTTCAAATGTAGTTACAGAGGCAGGAACTGTTCTACTGTATGGCCAAAGGAAAACAATCCAGGAAGTCAGTGCCTTCTGACATACCAAGAGCAATCCCTTAAGAGGCGAGGATAAATTATATTACTGCCCCCACCTGATCTTCCCAGAGGGAAAATTCTAAGAGCCCAAGCCACAGTGGCTGGATTTATCAAAAGAGTGAATTAGGGGATTTCTCTTATGAAAGCATAATTCCCAGTTGTGAAGAAGGAACTAGGCTTCTTCTGCTTAGAGCTAGATGCAGCTCAAAAGGTACTCCTAAGAGGGTCAAATGACTAGACCAACCTTTATTGAACTTACATGTAAACACTGAACAACAAGGAATCTGAGGAACACTTCCCAAGCCTGCTGCATTGAACCAGACAGGGAGAGATGTTGTTGGCAGCAACAATGCCCAGCTTGGTGCTCAACTGAACAGTGCAACAAAGCTCACACCCTAAAAGAGGGCTTCTCTGTCCCAACCGTGTTTGCTGGTGTCATAATCCTCAGAGGCATGGTGAAAAGTTGCTATAGAAAGGGCCTGCAGTCCAGGTAGCTTTTCACAGTCCAAGGAGCTGTCCACACATGCCTAACAGGATCTGGAAGAGGTCATTGGTTCCTGGCTGTCTGTAAACCTGAGCTGTTTCCTCCTGGGTTCTGCCACCTCCTTGGCTGTCACTGTGGAGGAAGGGGGATGCCCCTGGGATCGGTGACCTGGCCTTCCTGCAGATTCTTGACCAGCTGTGCCAGCCAACGTTTGGTGGTGGTGTCGTCTTTCAGAACTTGGGCAAAGGTGGTGTCTTTCAGCTGGTCAGGAAGGCACTGCCTGAGGGCTTCCCGTGCCCTACATCAAGAGACAAGAAAGAGGGGGGCCAACAAATAAACTCACATGGACAAGAGGGGAGCAAGCCCCCCTCCTGAAAACATGATTACAACCACTGTCCTTCATATCAGAGTCACCTACACAAACAAAGAAGATCCCATTGAAATCCAGCAGTAAAGCACATAAAGAAAAAGATTTAGGGCTGACTTAATATCTGTAAACACGTTTGCAGTTTGAGGGTGTGGGGGAAGAAGAGGAGGCATACACACTCCCTATACAGAACTTGCAATCCATGCTCTTGAGCTGTATGAAAGAAAGAAGGTATTATAAGGAGGTGCTACATTGTAAGTTTAAAGAATCGGATCTCACTTTGATGTGGCTGTTGGTACTTACTGTGATGGGAGAACCATCGCTAGATTCTGTTTGACATTTGCTATTGAGATGCACAAGGTTTCAGATGCACATCTTGGCACAACTATGCCTACTTCCCCAGGGTGGTACCCATCTCCGGCCCCCATCCCTAACAAGGGACCCAAAGAAACTTTTAAGATGTCTACCTTGGATTATCAGAAAGGCGAAGGTAACAACGGACCACATGTTTCAGCAGCCTGGCAGAAGGCTCTTTCGAAAGTTGCAGGACCATTTTACCCTAGGTTTTTAAAAAAATGAACAGAAATTAGTAAAAAGGGAACATCTTGAAGCCTATGTACATGTACAGGTGTTTGCTCACATCTATCTCTCATTAGGCTTGCTCTGTCCTTTACCCCTGAAATTTAATTTCTGTTGTAAACCTTTAGGAGCCGCAAACTGCCTTTTGCTTATGTGTTTTCAGAACACTATGGGTGCTGATTGAACTAGATAAACAGAATATTTCAAAAGAGCAGCTACTTAATTTGCTTCCTAGATACAGCAGTGGCAAAGAAAGGAACTGCTCTCCTGACCTCCATTTATACATGACTTGCAAACGAAAACAAAGAAGATGCAAGAATCTAAGACTTCTCAGAGTGCTCTTCTTTCAACAGTGTTCCAATCCAATAGGACAGAAGAGGTGATTTAGCAACTGGGGGACTAGTTTAGAATCTGGAAGAGTGGAATCTTTTAAATCTCTGAGTATGAGCTCTCTTGTCTGTATACAGTGACAAACAGCATTGTCTTTATCTCCCTAAGGACTTGGAGAAAAGATGACAAGACACAAAAGAATTATTATTAGTTTGATACAGCAAGCAAGCCATTCATCACCACAAGTCACTAGGCCAAATTTCAAACTGAATTATTTAGAACATGATTCTAAAGAGAGACATAGCTACTTGAGTTGTCTACAATTGAAATATTAAAAACCAAGTAAGTAGGTAGCAATTACTGCCCTATCATCCCAGCCCTTTTTTAATACTACAAAGGCTTTACTGTATTATAGCACTTGTCAGTATAGGTGAAAATGATATATTCCAACATGACAATGCCATGCTTTTTAAAGAAAAATGCATCCACTGTGCTCCAATGCAGTTATATGCTTGATCCAGCAAGTAATGCACATACCACTGGGACTACATTTGATGTTTCACAGCACCAGAGCTAATCAGTGAAGAGGTCAGCAATTTTAAACTAAAGAGTGGTTTACCCTGTTGGCAGTAGGAATTGCTGCCAATGGGAACTTCAAAAAAGAGGTTGAGTGGTGTATATACACATGTATACAACACACACACAGTATCTGCAATTGCTTATAACTTTCTTGAATTTTTGCCCTTCTATAATGACATCTGGTCATGCATTCTTATTTTACAATGCCCAATATTTAAGCTTCAATTATCTTAGTAGCCACTGGAGCACAAGGTCTTGAAAGCAAATGGAATGGCTGTCGAGCCTGTCTCCATTATGGCTCACCCCATGAAACACTGTCAACATAGCCACAGCCTGTTCTTCAGAGGCTGGAGACCCACAAGCTCCCTGAAAAGGGAAGCTTTCACTGAACTGTACTTTTAGAAGTCCTGTGACATTGTAGTCTTGGTTTGAAATGCTCTTTCATAATTTGTTCTTTAACATTAGCAACTTAATGAATCTGGCATTGCTATATGATTAGATTATCTACTACAAGGCTTCCAACTGCACTCCCCACATGCTATTTTAAGCACAATTTGGTTTCCCCAACCTATATTAAGCTACCAAGCTCTTTGCAAGGAGTGCAGCCTACCAATATCATTGCAACATGAGAAAATCTCTCATAAGTTTGGCAGATGTAAGCCAGTCCCGTATCATCCAATAGGATCTTCTGTAGAATAAATGTAGCAACCTGTAAGACAGAAAAGGAAAGGGCTGAACATGTATTTGGACTATGTAGGGCTAGGTTAAATCTATGAGAGGAAACTGTGGAAATTATGAAGCTAAATACAAACCTCGTGTAGCACCATGGTTTGGAATTATGTGGCCCTCCATATGCTGTTGGACTGGAACTCCCAGTATTCTTCACCACTGGTTATACTGGCTAGGGCTGTTCAGAGTTGTAGTTCTACTACATCTGAGGAGCCACACAACTGCCACCTTTATGCTATGCAGTGACAAGAGCAGAAGGTATTGCAACTACCTATCCTGATGCCAGAAATAAACTAAAACTTTTTGGGTAAGGTTCAAATGAGGACGAATCCAGTTTCAGCTATTTAGATAATGGTGGCAGGATATCTATCAAACAAAATGGGGAACCAAAATAAAGCATGGGAAACACCTAAAAGTGTTTCTAGGACTACAATGATCATGGGGATGGGTGGAAAAAATGTTCAGAATTTCCTAAAGCATTCAGGTAAACTGCAGACTTCTTGTGTAATTGATACTGAGACTGCACCTATACAACAACTCTTCCTTTTTCCGGTAGGAGAATTTCAGTTAGCACCTGCATTGCACTCAGATGCTGCATCAAGAATGAGAATAACTTCTCAAAATAAAAATGATACAAAAAGGAAATAAACATCTGTTATCCTGTTTTACTTTCAAAGCTTCCTTTCAATGAAAGGAGACAATGAATCATGAAAATCTGGAGGAGATACATCTGTAATCACTCCCCAGAAACTGCCAAACAACTGTGGATGGAGAACTGTCTGCTGCATGCAGGAACATGATGAACTGGAAAGAGAGAGAGAAAGCAACCAAGAAGATAGAATCACATCACTACACTAAAAGCACTACCGTTTTGGAAAGTTCGCTGCCAGACTCCATGATGCGTAAGCACAAAGGGATAATTTCAGTCGTCAGTAAGAAGTTAATTACTTCTTGCTCGTCTGTCTTCACAAGGGCCCCTTCAAAAACACAAGCAAAAACAGACAATAGCTACATATAACTTGGCAAAGAAAAGAAGCTGAAGGAACAACCAGAGATAACAGAAATCAATAAATTACAACTTCATAATAAAATGGATAATGGTGATATTCAAGTGTTCACTCTCAAGTAAGCCCAAATAAATGGCCACACCCTTGTCTACTCAAAGTGAGATGTTAATGACAACCTTTCTATTAAAGTACTGCTCAGTGAATCCACTTCTGCACAGAAATGTCAGGAGGAACTGAGCACATGATGCTGGGGTGGTGGTGGTGGTTAGAGAGAGCCAGTAGCAAACTTAATCCATTATTCCTCTCTGCATAAATTCTCCTTCACTAGTGAATTATCTAAAACTTACATATGCAAAGCTATAGAATATAAGGTATTCAATTTTGGATGCATTGTTTTACTAGCCTTTCTTAACCTAGTGCCTTCCCAAAGTGTTGCCCTACAACTTCCCTGCATGCAGGCTGAGAGTGATGGGAGCTGTTGTTCAGCACATCTGGAAAGCCCCAGTTTGGGAAAAGCTGAACAACTCCACAAAGATGCTTATCATTCAGCACTGTGTTTAGTTACTGTTAGAGGAACCATGCAATGAACACCAAAGATCTGTATTAAAGGGAATCTTTCAATGGAAAGGAAAGAATATTAAAATAACAAGGGTTCTTCAAGTATGTGAGATCTGGATGGCCTTGGTAAATTGGCCCCAGGATCAGTACAGATGCTTCTGAACCAGCAGAATACAATCCAATTCCAGGTGCCTTATAAAAAAACAAGTTTAAGCTTCCTACTTTTTTTCAAGGGTAGGGCAACACTAAGCATAACACAATAAGATCAAATATTAGCCCCAGCCATGATAAGGATGCTTAGGCTGTGTATTTTATGAAAGTGGTGAGGCTCACATAATCAATAATGGGTAGTCTCAATTCCTTCACTGTGTCAGAATCCCAAATGCTTTAGTTTCCATCTAGGTCTTAGCAATTTAGAAAATTACCTAGGGTTAAATTAGAGGGAAAGGAAATTTTAAAGTAAAACAAACACTTGTGACCACTCTCAGTAATTCTGATGACATTTAATTCCTGGTTGAATGATTATTTCTGACATAAGTCCTATGCTAAGAACAGTACGCAGTACATCACACCATGAAAGACCTTTCCAGCTTTAACAAGCTGATAGATACAGTAGGACCTCCGTATCCACTGATTCATTATCCACTGATTCAGTTATCCATGAGACACAAAACAGCACACCTACCATAGTGTCTTCCTAGAAAATGCCTAGAGAGGCATAATCGCTAGACATTTTCTAGGTCTTCCAAGGCAACTCTATGGTATTTTAAACAGGAATTCCCATTAATTTCAATGGCATTTGCTGTTATCCATGGTTTTCAGTATCCCCCAGGTCCCCTGGAAACAATCCCCCGCGGATACAGGGGTCCTACTGTACTTATACATATCTGTGCAATGGTAAAGCTGCAGAGAACTCGTACCAGATCAACAGTGCCTTTTCCTGCCCTACCCTACTAACTGATGAAGTTAAACCATTTTCTGTTTCTTAAAACTGGAAGTCTTACCATACCCACCATTAGAGGAGGTGCTTACCAATTACGCCAAGACTTGTGAGTCGCAGGTACTCAAAGGGACGAGTCTTGCTGACAGTGTGCAAGAAGGGATACAAGAAGAGGGGAATATGAGCAGCAAGGAAGGCTGACCTAAACAAGAAGAGAAAAAAGCATTTGACAAACAAACAAATACAAGAAAAATACAATGTGCTATTCTAATAGCCTAGAACTATTAAATATCCAGACAGGTATTTATTATACTTCCCCTATACAGTTGCCCCTCCACATTTGCGAACTCAGCATTCGCGGTTTTGGATATTCACGGTTTTGGGAGGGCCCCCCCACCCTCCCAAGACAGCGACACGAGGCCTCCGGAGGCCTCGTGAAGGCCCGGGGAGGGAGGGGGAAGAGCCGAGGAGGCCTCCACAGGGCCTTCGGAGACCCTCCGGAGGCCCCATGAAGGCCCTGGGAGGGAGGGGGGAGGGCTGGGGAGGCCTCCACGGGGCCTTGGGAGGGAGGGGGAATGGCCGGGGAGGTCTTCACGGAGCCTCTGAAGGCTCCATGAAGGACCTAGGAGGGGAGGGGGAATGGCCGGGGAGGCCTTCACAGAGCCTCCGAAGGCTCCATGAAGGCCCTAGGGAGGGAGGGGGTAGGGCCGGGGAGGGTCTCCTGAGGCCCTGTGAAGGCCTAGGAAGGGACTGGGGAATCCAGAGAAAGCAACTATGGGGCCTCTGGAGGCCCCATGGTCGCTTTGGCAGGGGAGGGGGAGGGCAATCATTATTCGCGGATTTTTCCACATTTGCGGGGGTCTGGGGAACCTAACCCTCGCGAATGTGAAGGGACGACTGTAATACACAGAATATCAGGCCTTGAGTAGCATAACGGGGAAAATGCCTAATAGCTGGGGAAAATGCACAGAAATTCAGATCAACTGGAAAATACAATGTATCTTCTTGCACTAACATATTTACTGTATATTCCGGTGTATAAGACG
The DNA here is from genome assembly GCA_030847615.1 of Gambelia wislizenii. Classification (NCBI taxonomy): domain Eukaryota; kingdom Metazoa; phylum Chordata; class Lepidosauria; order Squamata; family Crotaphytidae; genus Gambelia; species Gambelia wislizenii. The sequence goes on along the minus strand of JAUMIR010000001.1, from coordinate 333,098,845 downwards.
ACTGGGCATATAAGATGACCCCCCAATTTTCAAGTAAAAAGAGTTTGGCATATATTCACCGTATAAGACCACCACCCCTCAATTTGGCAGGCTGGATGGGGGAGCCTTGCCAGCTGATCCTCTTTGTTTCCCAACTCATGAGGATCTCCTCGTGAGTTGGGAAAGCAACCAGGATCAGCTGGCAGGGCTCTCCCAGCCAGCCAGCTGCTACATTCGTCCCTCTCTTCCACCTGGTTGCTCCCCAAAGGGGGTGAAGGCAGAGGAGGGGGCTGAATGAACCCGGTTTGCCTCGGCCACCACCTATTCCCTCTGTCTTCGTTCCCTTTGCGAAGGGAAAGAAGACGGAGGGGTTGGGCGGTGTCCGTGGCAAACCGCGGCATTTGCCGCTCTCTTCCACCTTCCAGTCACCCTTGACTCGAAGGTGGAAGAAAGGGGTGAATATATCCAGTTTGCCTCAGCAGTTGCCCATTCCCTCCATCTTCCTTCCCTTTGCGAAGGGAAGGAAGACAAAGGGAATGGGCAGCCACCAAGGCAAACCGTGGCATTCGCCCCTCTCTTCCACCTTCCAGTCAAACTTGACTCGAAGGTGGACGAAAGGGGAGAAAATACACGGTCTGCTTCATCTGCCCCCCCCCCCGTCTTAATTCTCTTTGGGAGGGAATGAAGACAGAGGGAATGGGCAGCCACCAAGGCAAACTGCGGGATTCGCCCCTCTCTTCCACCTTCCAGGAAGGTGGACGAATGGGGTGAAAATACCCGGTTTGCCTCGTCCACCCCCCCCCCCATCTTCATTCCCTTTGGAAGGGAATGAAGACGCAGATAATGGGCAGCGGCTGTGGCAAACCACAAGATTCTAGGAAGGTGGAAGAAAGGAGCAAACGTACCTGGTTTGCCTCGACTGCTGTAAGGGTGGCTCGAGGGGGGGCTTCCCAGCCACCCAACCCCTCCACGATGCCGCGATTGGGAGCCCAATCCTGGCTTCGGGGAGGGTGGAAGGGTGGCTCGAGGGGGGGGGGGCCTTCCAAGACAACCCACCCCGTCCCTGAGGCTGCAATTGGGAGCCCGATCCTGGCTTCGGGGAGGGTGGAAGGGTGGCTCGAGGAATGAAGACGGAGGGAATAGGCAGCAGCCATTGCAAACCGTGGGGTTTGCCCCTTTTTGCCACCTTACAGGAAGATGGAAGAAAGGGGCGAAAATGCCTGGTTTGCCTGTCCACTCCACCTTCCCTCCATTTTCATTCTCTTTGGAAGGGAATGAAGATGGGGGGAAGCGGGGGTGGCTGCAGCTAACTGCTAGATTTTCCCCTTTCTTCCACCTTCCAGGAAGGTGGAAGAAAGGGGCGAACATACCCAGTTTGCCTTGGCCGCCGCTTGATTTCCTGTGTGTTTGTTCCCTTTGGGGAACGAACACACAGGAGATCAAGCAGCGGCCACGGCAAACTGCAATGTTTGCCCCCCTCCTCTGTCTTCGGTTGCTCCCCAAAGGGGGAGAAGGCAGAGGAGGGGGGCAAATGAACCAGTAAACACTTTGTCTCACCCCCCCACCCGATCTCCTGCCTCTTCGCTCCGTTTGTGAAGGGAGCGAAGAGGCCGGAGATCGGTTGGCGGATGAAGCAAAGTGTATCCAGCGTATAAGACGACCCCCGATTTTGGAGGATATTTTTCAGGGCTCAAAGGTCGTCTTATACGCCGGAATATACGGTATTCATTTTCTAATGCTTAAGCTGCAGCCAATGATTATTACTGGGAGAAGTCAATTAGCAAGATGCCCACAAGCCATTGTGCCACCAGTAAGCTAGTAATGAAGTCTGGCTATGTGCCTTCAGTTTTCTACACTTCCACAGGGATAGGCCATAGCTCATTAGTAGATAAGTGATTTGCATACAGGAAGTCCCACTTTTTCTGTCATTATATGCCAGTAGACGATTTGGGATTATACTTTACTAATGCCAGCAATTACAAAGCTCTCCTGCTCTTTTAACTGCACCTAGTCTTCCTATAATGCAAACTACCTACCAGAATTTTTCCACATGAAGTCACTTCTCTAGCCATTCCAATCTGTCAAAACTCATCTTCCCCATGATGCCTTTGGCTCAGTCCTCATCCCAATCAAAATGAAGGCTAAGCATGTATCACTGCATTTGCTCACAATTACCCTCCCCTGTTTCCCTCACACTCCACCTGGACTGTTTTGTTACCCTCTCTTCTACCACCCCTTCCTGGTTAAAGTTTAGATTACATACTCCCAGAGGCAGAGATTTGTTACAGCTTCTTTGAGACAGCAGTGATTACTATATCCGTCTATCTTACATAACTGGTGTTTCCACTGATTTGCTTTATTTAGTTATTTATGGCAGTAAGTGCAAGGATATAATAATCACTACATCCTCAGAGAAACTGAGTACAGACTACGGATCAAAAATAGGAAAGCACTGCTTTGCAGAATGCATTGTTCCTCTTTGTGGCCTCCCCAATCCAGCCCTGTGCAACAGTTTAGGCTTTAAGAAAAGCTACTACTGGAGACAATTGGAGCTTTTTCTTTCACACCTAATTGCCAGGAGATGGAATGAAACAAGGTCTGTGTCAAGCTTGTACCTGAAGAGGGAACATTTACAGTTCCTCTCTGCATTTTATGAGTTCAACAAAGATTACATCCACTGACAGAAAAGGTTCACATGGAAAAAAAGCCTCCAACTGATTCCCACTCAGAGGTCCAACCTCTATTACAGAGTCCATTTTGGGAATTAGTCAACCAAGAATGGCTTTATGGGTGCCTGGCAACTACATTCTGTTTTTCCATCTTCCCAATAATCCAAGATGATATCAGCGGACCTGGCTTCAGCCACTCTGCCCGCCCTGCCTTGATGCTTAGTTGAAACAGCCCTCCTGCTGGCAATTATAGTTGTCCCTCTGTATTCACGGATTTGGTATTCATGGATTTAAGTATTCACAGCTTCAAAATATTCTTAAAATAGTAATAATCCAAAAAGCAAACCTTGATTTTGCCATCTTATATAAGGGACACTATTTTGCTAAGCCATTGCATATAATGGGACTTGAGTACTCACGAATTTTGGTATTCACAGGGGGTCCTGGAACCAAACCCCAGCAAATATGAAGGGACAACTGTACCTCATGGAAAAGACTCTGGACACCATCTAGGACTGAGCTTTTCCACCTACTTTATCCTCAGTCCCTGCCTGAAAGTCCTTTCGGCAAGAGCTATTTCAGGGACAGCTGTGAAGACTTCATTTGATAATACAGTCGGAGGAGGATGGAATCATAGATGTCAGCCTTTGCTATTAGCTGGTCTTAGCCTGGGACCATACCCTGGGCCAAGATAGAGACATCCTTTGTTGTTGGATCCCAATTGTAATCAGAAACCACTGCCTGCTCCCTCCCCATATCTTTTCCCTGTGTCATGTTGTGTCTTATTGAAACCATAAGCTTGAGGACAGGGACTGTTGTACTTTTCCTAAATGTGTATTTAGTTGTGTATTCCTGAACGGCAGGGGGTTGGACTAGATGAAGCTTGCATCTCTTCCAACTCTATGATTCTCTTGTAAGCTACTCTGGGAGTCTTTTTGGCTGAAGAGCAGTGTACAGATGCTTTAAATAAATAAATAAATAAATAAATAAGAATAAACACCTTCCCTCTACGGTCCTATTTCAAATGCAGCTCTGATGTTATTTGTACTGTCAGTAAGATCCAAATAACTGCAAGTAAGACATTTACTGATAGTACTTTTTGTCCAATATGGACATATACCTCACTAGCAGTGTTAAAGTTATGCTTTCCCCCAAAACCAATACAGAGAGCATATAAACCTGGTTTCTGGATGTGATGCAACACACTGCAGAAGCGCCAAAGCATTACAGACTCTGTTGGACTGATGAGCTGTCAAAGTTGGTGGATTTATAGATGGATAGATATTTACAATTTCCTACAAAAAAGAGCAAACAGGACATGTTTGTGAGAAAATGTTTCCACACTTAAGCATTCCAGTGCCCAAAAGGGTTGTCAAATCCTCCTATTAATTACTTATGACTGATTCATGTTTCACTCTCATAGAATTTCTGCCCATGTATTAACTGCATAGGGACAGTCACAAAAGCTGAAAGAATTTAGTAGAGGAACTAAAATACAGATGACCCAAACATTTACTACAACATTATTTTTTTTAATATGCATGTTGTGCCCAATTGGGATGGCCCATGTTCTTTGTTGCTGCCTCCTAAATCCTCAAGGTTCCAGTCCTATATGTGGATAATGTGTGCCTAACCAAATAATTCACTAAAAACACTGTCTGGTAGGTTATGTTTTTTTAAAAAGAGATGTCCTACTTACCTGTAAGAGAGCTGCAATTGTTCCAAAGGAGTGCCATAGCATTGGTGCAAGATCAGGGACAGACTCTCGCTTTTTACTCAGCTCCAACAGTGCATTCTCACGAGTCTCAGGGCTAGAAAGCTCATTGATCCACTGATAAATTTTCTCTCGATCAACTTGAGCAAGTGCCGTTGGCACAGGCTAGAAAGAGACAAAAGTGATTTAAGCAAAGGTTTTTTTTTCCTTCCAACCAGAATGACAAACAGTTATTAATAGGACTTCACAAAAGGAAAAAAAAACACAAAAGCAACAAGCAGACAATTCCAAGTAAATATGGATGAGATTTAATTCTCAATTACTTTAATGGGGCTTACTTTAACGTTAGTACGCACAGGACTGTATCCTTAATACAGACATAGTATCAGCTAAGAAGAAAGATTATCATAGCAGATGAATGCAGACTTCTGAGCAGGACTTAATTTAGTTGACCACTGACAATTCTGAATGTGCAGTTCTAGTGAATACATATGGGAAGTAAGTCCACCATGTGCCCTTAGCCATGCAATAGAGATTCTCACTACCACATAATAATGTGATATATGTCACTGAGCTTATCCTGGGGTACTATCAGGGCCCACCTGCACCAAGATCAGAATAGCTTGGTCAGTTGTCCTCTCACCTTTGTTGATTATTTTGGCATTGGAGATTCTACAGAGCAGTATTAGACAAGATGACAGAATTTGTGGGGTGAGGATAAAAAAAATGAACAGTAAAAGCTGGGAGCTTATGGAGAAGATCTTGTGATAATGACACAAAACCTATTGGACTCAATGAAGGGTCTTCTGGAAAAAATTTAAGTGTTTGGGACATGCTCTGGGTTTAAGGGGAATTTTGACAAAACAAAATTGCTAGCTAAAATATGACTTCAGAAGAGGAAAATGAATTAATTGCTCTTTTAAATTTAAAAAGTTGAAAAAAGAGGGGTAAATATTTGGAAGTTACAATCACAAAGAATAATGGTTTATTATTTCAAAATAACTATGAAAAGGTTTGGGAAGAAATTATAAAAGACTTAGAAAAATGGGGAAAGTTAAATTTATCCCCTTTGGGTAGAATTGCAGTAATAAAAGCAAATGTCTTGCCAAGGCTTTTATTTCTCTTTCAAATGACCCCCATTATATAGCTCTGAGTGAAAAAGAGAAATTGCCAAACCATCGTTGGAAAAAGTTTTGGCCGTGGTTTAGTGAGACAACCCCAGCAATAACATAAAAGGATAATTTAAATAAATAAATATATTATTATTATTATTATTATTGTATTTTTGTAATATTTTGTATTATTTTGTATTAATCTTTTATTGATTTTCTTTTCCAAATAGGTATAATTGAAATGTGTAAATATAATGTGATTATAGTGCGTTTAGATTAAGAGGAAAAATGTATTAGTGTTAGGATAGATAGTTTTATTTTTGTATTAGTAAGAAAAGAGGAAAACAATTGTTATTTTTGCGTTATTGTTACAGCCTTTTGCAGTCGGGTGTATTTTTCAGTAGAATGGACTTATTCCAATAAAAAATTCCTAATCCCCATTAAAAGAAATGGAATACCCTTTGTGCAATGGCAGAAGGAAATTTCCAGATTTGTTTGGTAGACAAGGAAATCCAGAATTGTTTTAAAAAACACTGCCTGAGCTAAGGAAGGGGGTGTTTTGGGTGTTCCTAAATCTCAAATTGTACTATGAGGCCAGATGTTTTGTACGGTGAAAGAATGGCTATTGCTTAGAGATGAAAGACTCTTGGAACTTGAAGGTCATGACTTAAGATTTGGGTGGTATGGTTATCTTTGGTATGATAAAGTAAAGGTACACACTAAATTAAAAACAAACAAACACTGTATTAGAAAGGTTTTTCTAGGAGCTTGGTATAAATATAAACAAGAGACTTTCTCCCAAGATAATATTAGCGACTTTACCACTGGAAGTCCCCCCCCTTTTTTTTTAAAGAAAGAAAGAAAGAATGGGTTAAAAATTGGAGATGGTTGCTTCATGATGATCTTTTTTGTACTTTGAACAAGACAGTTGGAAGTTTAAACCAAGAGAGGTACTTTTTAAGGAAGGTAAAGATCTTAACTGGTTTGCTTATATGCAACTTAAGGACAGATTCAATCAAGGTAAGAAAATGCAGCCAGAGTAGTTGGAGAAAATGAATTTTATTCAGAGTTGTGTAAAGATGATGACTAGGTAATTTAAAAAGTATATAAATGAGTTTTGAAATTAGAGACAGAAGATGAACCTGTAAAAGAGTACAGTTGTCCCTCCATATCCACAGATTTGGTATCCATGGATTTAAGTATTCACAGCTTGAAAATATTCTTAAAAAAATAATAATCCAAAAAGCAAACCTTGATTTTGCCATCTTATATAAGGGACACCATTTTGCTATGCCATTGCATATAATGGGACTTGAGTATTCAAGGATTTTGGTACCCACAGGGGGTCCTGGAACCAAACCCCAGCAAATCTGAAGGGACAACTGTATATGAGAAGTTGGGCCTAAAATTTTGGGCATAACATTCATATGGCTGTACGGGGGAAAAGGTGATCCAAAGATATAAAATTTACTTTGTACAGTAATTTAAAAGGAAACCCATATAAGATTATGTATAGATGGCATCTAATTCCAAGTTGCTGAACATGTCTAAGAATGTTTCAAACCAATGCAGGGGATACCAAGATAAGGAGGATTCCTTATTTCATGTGGTGGACATGTAAGAAGGCAAAAAGTTATTGGTCTAAGATTTATACGTTAATCCAAAAAAATCTGAAGGTTGATTTTGCAGTGTCACCAGAAATATTTTTGTTGGGTATTATGGATAAAGAATTGGATAATAAATATCAGAGTTGGCTGTTTTAAACCATGGTTTAAGCCAAAAGACTTAAAAAAAAACACCACTCCTGTGTGGTGAATTAACTATTTTCCCACCCTCTTGAATTTAAACATTTTAACTTTAACAGTTTACTAGCAACTGTTTATTGTTAGACCAGTATCTAGTGTCAGCTGCTTCTTTGTAATCACTTTACAGTACTTTATAGTGAAAGAAATGCCATTCAGAAACAAATCCTACAATTAACACAAGTTCAACTAAAACAACTTGCTTTAAAGTCTCCCCTCCCTGTTTTTAGAGCAGATATTATTTAAGATAGTGACCCTAACATCTGAGCTGCATTTTGCTACTTAATTTTCTGATTTAGTCCTATGTTTATAGTTTTAATGCAAACAAAACAAAAAACAAAAACCTGGTTCAAACACACACAGAAAACTCCACAGTTTAAACAAAACCACCTCATTTAAAAAAACACCTGTATTCCCCCAACCCTGATAAATATGGGTTACTTCTTTGCTACATGACAACAGCAGCAAGAATATTGCTTGCTCAAACTTGGAAATGGAGTGAAGTACCGATGATGGAAGAATGGATTGTTGAAGTTGTTGAGTTAGCCCAAATCACTAAATTAAGATAGATTTTAAAGGATAAACCAATTGAAGGTTTTTTGAAAGACTAACTAGAAACCTTTTATCGACTTTTTGAGCAAAAGAAAATCTAATGATGCAATACTTTGTGGTTATAGTTATTAGTAAGACTATTTAGTTGGATCTACATTGGTAGAATGGTGTTTTATTACTTTTCCCCACTGCAGTTAGGATTGAGGGGATCAGAGCTCCACTGTGTTTTAGTTATATGTCTTATATGTTTGTGTCAGTTATATATTAGTGTTTAATTACATGTCTCATATGTTCATGTCAAGTTTAATAAATAGATAAATTTAAATTAAAAAAGAAGTAGCTTGTCAGAGTCCACTCATCATTTTTGTATATCCTCCTCCTGAGGCAGTCAACTCTTACCTCAGCACCTGAGACACCTCAGAGACACTGGACATCCAATGCAAATAAAACTCTTGCTTCACTTGAACATTAACAGAACCTTGGTTTATGATGTCAGGTGGCAACAAAAACTTTCCTACCTATCAGACCAAAATGAGAAAAACCGAAGGAAACTGAGGCAGATTCCTTAGCAAACATGCTTTACACAGTAGAATAAAAGGACTAAAATTAACCACTGAAGAGGCAATTACTATGCCCTTCATTGAATTCAGTGGTATATACAAGTAGATCAGATCACTGTGTATCTTTTCAACAACTATGCAAGAATTCCCTTAAACAAATGCCTGCAAGCCCTTGCACATTACTCTGGTTTTCATGGGAAAAGAAATCTGCAGTGTTATATTCTTAGCTCACTAACAGTCTCCCCTTATTTTGGGGCTCTGCTTTAGCTTTAGAGATGTTTGGGGAGCGTTTTTATGCCAAAGAGCTCTTATTAGGACATGTATTATTATTAGGCTTGTGCATGTGTTATTTTTTATATTTTTCAAAATATAAAAAGATGTTTATAGAATGAGAACAATTAGTTGATTCTTTGTCAAAAAACAATAGGTTTACAAATTCAGGGACAGATAAAGGAGAGAAAAGGGACAGAGAGATAAGTATGAGAACATCTCAAGTTCAGCTATGGCAATACAGCTGGAAGATGGTATCTGAAAAGCTATTTGAGAAGCAGTATCTGAGACAGAGATGGCAAGTAGTAAGGAAAACAGCATGGCGATGTTCTTCTCCAACACTTTACAGAAATGCAGGCCACTGCCTTAAAATAAAGGCTAAGGAAACTTTTTTCTAAGCTAATACTGTATTCTTCCCTTCAATACTGTCTTTCTAAATTAGAAACACTTCCTGCTTAATTTGGCCTTAAAATATGGGAAGGCACTTTGCTAAGCAAATGATTTTTATAGCTACTTCCAAGAGACCTCTGTTCATAATTGTATCTGGGTACATGAAAAGTTTATTTTTAATCTTTTTCCAGTTCCAGAAGCTGTGCTGTATCAACACACACACACTATCCATTAAATATCTATAAGAACTTCCAGGTGTGAACAATTCATAAAAAAATTAATGCATTAGTTACTCAGGCTACAGTCAGTTATTAGAATTACCTAAATATGGAAAAATTGACATGTTCACTATCTGTAGCAGCAGATATATTAAGTGTAACAAAAATAAGAAAATGCACAAACATGAACAATTCTGATGAGTGGAGCTAGCACATATACTGTATTATATTTGAGCATGTCATCAAAGACCAGAACTAGATATGAAAAAATGGATATGAGACCAGAAATAGCAACTCTGCGTGAAGTTCCTTTTAATTTTCCTTATGATATGAAGCAATGGAAAAACATGTGATATCATTTTGTCTTTTTTATCTTTCCATTACTACACATTTCATGGATGCACTGATACAATTAAGTCACACAACTGCAAGAACCACGGCTTACTGACTGTACACAGTGCAACAGTGTAGACCTCTGGATGACTGTGTCAGGTCACTGTAGCCCATTATGGGAAAGAGGAGGAGGAACTTGACACGAGATGGCTAGTTTCAGCAACAACTCCATAATCTTTGCCACATCTACTTCCACCACCACTTGATGGATCTAACAGCACAATCTTAAACCCCAGAGTTGCTGGCAGCTGACTGGGGTTACAGATGGATGGAGATGCCTCTCCATCAATAGAGAAGTGCTTGAATGACAGGTGCTAACCATGAAAAGCTCTATGGGTGTGGGGTCTGAATACCCTGGCACCACATCCTCCATCATACCTGAGCATATCGGACCCAACCAAGGGAGCCTAGAGGCACAGAAAGCAGTGCCCAACAGCGTTTTGATGGCCCTCCACTTAAATACCCTAAAGGCCCAAGAGCCCAACTGATCTTGGAAGCTAAGCAGTCAGCTCTAACCCAGTTAGCACTTGGATGGGAGACTGATGACAAATACCATGTGCTGTAGGCTATATATCAGAGGGCGGAACTGGCAAAACTGAGTACTATAGATTTTCCTTGGGTTTTATGTATATGTAAATTTGTGTAATTGAACGTTTAATTTCTGGGTACAGAACCATTCAATTACACAAATTTACATATACTCCCCAATAGGGGTTCACAATATATGAACTCCACGTACACTCCTACCCAACCATTCTCTGAAGATGCCAGCCACACATGCAGGAGAAATGTCAGAAAGAAACTATTCCAGAACACGGCCTCACAGCCTGGAAAAACCCAAGGAAAATCTATGGATGCTGGCTGTGAAAGCCCTCGACTTCACATAAAACTGAGTACTCTTTACCTAAGAAAACCCTGTTAAAGTCATGGGATTGCCATAAGTCTACAGGTGACTTGAAGGCATGAACATGCATGTGCACGCACACACACAGATCTACCAGTGGGAAAAGGCCTCAAACAAGACAATGTGTTCTGTTGAGAAGCCTCCAGAATGAAGTTAGTATTTCCAGTTACCTCACACAGGTTCAGTGGGGACATTTAAGAAAACATTCACTACAATAAAAAGCCCAGTAAAACCAACACCTCCACTTTCCATCCTGGCAGGCAGACCTTTGGAAGAGACAAATGATCTCTATTTCACTCTCTTTCAGTCTCTTCCCTCTTGGGAATGCTCTGTTCCTCAGAGAACGCAAGCTGGGCTAAGTTAGCCTACTAAAAAGAATAAAGGTGTTTACAAATCTCTGTTCTGCAAGCAACAGGACAGGATTTAGAGTACTATTACTGAAAATATTTTTGGGCCAAACTTTCACAAGGGTAACTTCCAACGCATAACATGTCAATATATATAGTCCACAGTCAACTTTTTGCTGAGTTGCAGTATCCTATTCCAATGTCCATTTTTGTGTCAGGGTGGGATGGAAACTTATCACATCTCTTCCACTCATCATACACAGGATATATACATAAAGGCAGCAAGATATCTTTCCAGTGTTCTGGAAGTTTATTTCTGTTGGTAGCCTACTTGTTAAGATGGAACCACAAAACACTGACAACAAAGCACTGCCTCAGAGCTAGTGTTTTAACTTCCCAAAATATCTGGGCTAAAAGAGAAAAAGTTTGTCCTGACATGGAGTATTGGATCCTCTAGATATAATGGGAATACTGATTTTTCTGCTATCACCCATGCCACACTAGGAACCACTCCAGCTGCCACACCAAAGATACAATTACCAGTAAGTCACTATTTCATTTGCAATATATTCAGAGTGAAGCATTGGATATAATCACTCATGAAAATTCCCATTTTCCCAGCTACTGCATTGCCTACAGTAGGAGATGACAGATTTCAGGCCTCCTGTTTTGTTTGTTTTTAACATACCTGTGAGGTCTACCAACCAGTGAAGGCACAGGAATATTTAGGGGTGGAGGCAGATGAACACTAGTGACTCAGGGGATGAAGCCACTTACCTGCTGTATGAATTTCAATGACCTACTTCCCAAATAGGTCTAAAGTACTACAGACCAATAACATTTTCAGAACCAAAGAAGTGAGCTCACAGCTCTTTCCACATAAAAATCCATTCCTGGATTTATCTTCAAGCTTTGGTTTCAGTCATGTAATACTGACCAGGGACATGGATCGAACTTTCAGCTGCTGCTGTTTTTAAAAACAACAGCTGCCAGAAACCCTTTTTGATCTACTGATTATTCAGAAATATACCACAATCTTGGCAGAGAACAACAGATTAAAATACAGCAACAAATAGACACTTAACACAGTTAAAAACACAAATATCAAAAACACAAATATCAATTAAAAATACATACTCCATTAAAAGAGCTTAAAATCAGTTTTATAAGTACTGTATACATATTAAGAACAGTCAATTCATAATTTAAAAACTCAGAATTTAGAAACCATATGGATAGCCCTGTTGGAAGATACTGGTCTTCAATGCAGACAGCATATCCAGCTGTTGAATCTCTTTTGGCAGATCATTCCACAGCTTGGGGTTGAGCAATGAACAAGTCCTCTGGTTAACAGTTGCTAGCCTAGGCCTGGCTGACTGAAGTAAATGTCCCTCAAAAGACCTGAAAGTGGATTACAGGAAGCCTCCACCTTTTGATGGCTTGTTATTTAACGATTCACTCTTTGGGACAAGTTCCATTCATTTGACAAGGAATCCACTGCTTCGATAGTTCTGGCTACAGAGGCTTGCATGGGACTGACCACACACATACTGTTTCCAAAATGAGCTGAAGCGGGGGTGGGGGATAATCACCAAGCTGACTGGGAGACTGCAAGCAGAGAGCATGTGGGTAGAGGCACCCACAGCCACTCCCAAGCAAGGCACCATAATTCTCTCATGTTCCCTACATGGGGTCTGCTTCTCAACCAATTCTGGTTTCTGACACTACTGGAGTCCCTAACCTATTGGATAAGCGGGGATTCCTGTATATGGGAGAAGGCGAGCCTGTACGCAACCTGGACACAAATCATGCAGGGCTTTAAAGCTAACAACCAACACTTTGAACCTTGCACAGAAATTAAATGGCAGCCAGTGGAGTGATTTTAATATAGGTATAATATTAACATTCCTAGGTGCACCAGTAACCAAATTGGCTGCCATGTTTTGCACTAACTGAAGTTTCTGAAGTTGGTACAGAGGTAGCCTAATGTACAGTACATTGAAGAAATCCAACCTTGATGTTAGCAGTGCATGCTCCAGCTCTAGGAAAGGATGCAAGTGGCATATCAGCCGAAGCTGATAGTAAGCACTCCTCGTCCTCATATCTATATGGGCTGTCATTTGGAACAAGAGATCCAGAAGCACCCTGAACACTGTCTTTCAGGGGGAGTGTAACCCCATTCAGGATTGGTTGGCATACCTCCACCCCCAGGTTAGGACCCTTTAGAGTAAGCACCTTCATCCTGTCTGGATTCAGTTTCAGATTGCTTTTTCTCATCCAGCCCATTACCTCCTCCAGGCATTTATTCAGAGACACACTATCCTTAGTTGATGCTTTTTTTGAAGGCACGAAAAAGTGTATTTAGGTATCATACTAGCATATTGATAGTACCCTGCCCCATGCCTCTGAGGATCTCCCTCAGCTGTTTCATGTATATGTGAAACAGCATTAGGGACAGAAAGGCACCTTTTTTTGAGGGACAGCTATCCCCAATCACCGTCATCTGGAACCTACCTGAGACAAGACCAGAACCAATGAAGTACAGTGCCCCTGATTCACAGACCCCTCAGACGTTTCAGAATGATACCATAGTTGATGGCATCGAAAACTGCTGAGCGGTCCAAAAGCATCAACAGGGACACTCCCCCCACTCCCCCGTTGATGCTCAGGCAAAGATCATCCACTAAGGCAACCATAGCAGTCTCAACTCTGAAGCTAGTTTGAAATGGGTCTAGAAAACCTGTATCATCCCAGACTGCCTAGAGTTGGAAGGCATCTGCCTTTTCAATCATCTTGCCCAAAATAGGAAAGTTTGATACTGGTCTATACTGTAGTTGTTAATGTCCAGAGGGTCCAGGGTGGATTTTTTGTGAGGTCATACCACCGCTTCTTTGAAACAAGTATCTCCTGACACTGTACCTCAATGCTTCCCGGGCTATGTAATGTGGGAGAACTGGGTTTCTATTTCTAGTGTGCCAACTGACCAGTACCAGACCAGCACTCTAAATTGCTCTACTGTAAATAGTCTTACATAAGTTTACCTGCCATACAGTTTTTAGAAATAAGAAAATATATTAACACCTTGCCTTGAATATTTTATTCTTCAAGAAAATGTTCCATTTTTTTCATCGCTCCCCCTGAAAAACAGGCTTCAGAAAAAAACAAGAAAAATTGCCCTCCCATTTTTAATACCCCCCCCCCGTTTCACATCTCCAGCCAACACACTCACTCTATGGCCATGAGAACAGCCTAAAGCAGTGGTTCTCAACCTGTGGGTCCCCCCCAGATGTTATTGAACTACACTTCCCAGGAGCCCTCTTGACAGCCAGGTGCTCCTCCCAGTCATTAGTGAAGCTGTAGGATTGAACTCACAGCCTCACTAATAGCTGGGAGGACACCTGGCTGTCAAGGTGAGACCTCAGAGGGCTCCTGGGAACTGTAGTCTAACAATATCTGGGGACCTACAGGTTGAGAACCACTGGCCTAAAGGCTTGAACAACAGCATGAACGACAGTTATCCAAACTCAAAGATAAATGAGTAAGGACAATCAAAGGTAAAGTATCAAACTGAAAAAGAAGGGGAGAAGTATAACATGACAAAAAAGTAAGAGCTAATGGAAAGGAAAACAGGCTTTAGGAGAAGTGGGCTCTTACTGGTGGTGGAAGACGGAACCTTTCACTGCAGCCTTTAAGAAGAGGATGCAGAGGCTTCCTGGCCATCTTGTTTTATTACCACCTATTCTGTCCCCCTCTCTTTTCTTCCCCCCTTTTCTTTCTTTCTCTTCTTCTTCTTCTTCTTCTTCTTCTTTTTTACTTAGCATCATTTCCATCTCTGGTTGTTGCTAATATATTTAAACAACGCTTATGAGAAACACTGCTGTTACATTAGAATTTGTTAACAAGTTACACCCTGAAAATCTCAAAGAAGCATCATTCTATTCTGCAGGACCTACTTCCACTTAGGAGCTGGCTTCAAATATAGCGCTAAAGGAAAACCAAATCCCTAACACGTGGCTGTCCGTTAAGCTGGGCATGTGAGAAGACACCGACCAAGGCGTCTCTGAGAGAGGCATGCAAGTCATTAAACGAAAAGGTCTCATGCTTGTTTGCATAAATCTTCCTACTTAAATTTCTCTTCACACTCACACACCCTGGTCATCATTACTTGTAGCAAGCTTTTATGATGTTCAACTCCCAGTCTAACCAGGCACCTTTTCACGCATCAGCAACAAGCAATTAGGAACCCGCATATATATATATATATATATGTATATATGTGTGTGTGTGTGTATAAATATATATATATATACACACACACACACACAAACATATATATGGCACATGGAAAAAGCACACGCGTAGCACCCACCCGCTGCAAGCCCGCCCCTTTCGGCCACGCAGCTTCTTTGGCGCGGAAGGTCCTCCTCCTCCTCCTCCATTAGGGGAACAGAGATAATTTCCTAAGGAGACCAATTTGGCGGGAAAAGGCCACCCCTCCTCCCTCCCTCCCTGCCGCCCCCTCCCCTAATCCCGGCGGCCAATGCAACCAGACCCTCCCAGGTCCCTCAGCCGGTCACCCTGTCAAGAAATACCACCCAGCGGCCCCGAGCTTGGCCTGTCCTTACTTACCGCGGCCGTGGCCAAACTGTGCATGGTCGGGAGTCCTTCGCGAAAGCGAGAGAGAGGGAGGGAGCTCAGGAAGCCGCTTCTACCTCAGCCGCCGCCATGATGGATCGAAGCAGAGGCCGCCGCCGCCGCCTCCTCTTCCTCCTCCGCTGCCGCTGCTGCCGTGACCTCTGACCTCTCTATGGGCAGAAGCCCTAGGCCTGAGGAGGAATGGGAAGGCGCATGCGCCACGAAAACTCAAAGCAAGAAAAACACTCGCGCGGGAAAGCTACTGGCTGCGCCTGCGCAGAGGCTACCAGCCCCGTCGCAGGGCTCGTTTGGCAGAGTGAGTGAGTGAATGAGGGAGGGCGGGCCTTGCTTGCTCGCCGTCGCCGTGATGACGTAGCTAGTTCCCTCTTTCCCCTCCCTCCTGCGTGCTTGCGTCAGAGAGACGGTGGCGCGGCCGACCTGCTTCCCGCCATCTGCCCTCCTCGTTCAGCTGAGGGGGCCGATCGAGCCGACCAGGCTGGGCCCGAGTGAGTGAGGCCCGGCCGGCGCTGGAGGGAGGCGCTGCTCGAGAACCGGGAGAGGGCGAAGAAGGCGGCCTTGGCCTTGGCGTTGAGGCGGAGTCAGGCCCGGACGAATCCGCCGAGAAGGTGAAGGAAAGCCGCCGCCATCCTCCTCCTCCGTGCGCCTCGGTGGTGGTGGTGGGTCTCGAGTGGCCGCTGAGGGAGCGAGTGAGTGCCTTCTTCCTCTGCGAGGGGCAGTGAAGGAGCCTCCTGGGGGAGGCCGAGGGGGCTGCCGGGCCCTCCGTGGTCTCTCGGGGTGGGGAGGCCCGGGCGCCCCGTCCTCCCTTCCTCCCTCCTTCCCTCAACACCCCGGCCTGGTTCCTTTCCTCTTCCATCCCCTCAGCCCAGTGGTTCTTCACCCGTGGTCCGGGGACCCCGTGAACTCCTCACAGGGGTCCCGCGAAGGCTTCTGAAGGCTGCTCGGCCCACCTCCTCTTTGCAGTGGAGTGGCCACATGATAGGGGCAAAGGCTGGCTGGCTTGGCTTGCGTATTGCCATTCTTCTGTTCCAGCCACAAACTTGCACAGAGGAGCAGAAGAAAAGTCTTCCCTCCTCCTCCTCCGGTGCCTCTGAGGGAAGGTTTTAATGGACGGTGTAATTATATTATGGTGGTGGTGGTGATGATGAGAGTATCTCGAGTTAAGTCTTGGGGACCCGTGGCAACAAAAGATATTTAAAGGGGGTCCCTGGTAAAGAAAAGGTTAAGAGCCACTGCCTCAGCCCAAGCCATCCTCCTCCTTCTCCCTGCCCTGCTTTCCTGATGGTTGCTCAAACCTGGACTTCAGCCTCCTTCTCTCCCCCACTCCCTGTCTTCAAACCCAGCCCGTTTCCCGCTGCTTCATCTCAGCTCTGACCCACCAGAGGCATTAAGGCAGCCTTTCTCAAACTTTTTTTTTTTTTTTTTACCTTGGAGGAAGAGGAACCCTTGAAATAATTTTCAGGTCTCAGGGAACCCTTGCATAAAAGCTGTTATATCTATTGCCATATATATATATATATATATATATATATATTATTTCCAGTCATAATATCTAGGAAGCCCTAGATGTTCCTTGGTATGGGGATGGGCCTGTGGGAACAGGTAACCTTCATCTGCTGAATCTGTGCATGTGCTGGCTTGGCTCCGAAGCGCACAAGGAGTAGGATTAGTAAAAGGGGGCAGATGCCGGAGATTTATGTGATAGTCCTGAGTAGGGAGTAATCCAGGTTAAACACTCTGGAAGTTAGGCTCACTGTTTTCAGCTTGCTGGTGAGAAGTTTTCTTGCAGCAGCCTAGGGTTGCTTCCCACGCTCACTTTGTATACCTAGGCAGTTTGGTGGTTGCTATAACAGTTGGTCAAGGTGACTTGAGGGTCTCTGCTGCCTTGACAATATGACATTCATACCTTCCACAGAAATGGCAAGAGGGCTTGGGGAGAAAATAGTAGGGATGGATTTCCCTATCACTTTCACTCCTAAATCCCTTCTGTGCCTTTGAAGTCATATCTTCACAAACATGATACTTGTGCTCATCCAGAAGACTCAAATGTAACTCCTACTGGCGCACTGTTATTTGCATTTAGGTTGTGATTTATATGGAGCCAGTGGGACCATTTTGTAGAAATGGACCTGACTGAAAATCTCAGCATCTCTTGTATCTGTTAAAATGGGTGGGAATTGTGCAGCTCTCCAGATAGTGTTGAATTGCAGCTCCTAGCATTCCTCATCATTTGCTATCCTGGCCAGAGCAGTCCAGCAACATCTGGAGGGCCACATAATTCCTACACATGCTAAAAATGGACTGGAATGGTACAGTGTGTAAAACACTTTTTTTCTTATTGAACTATGGAGACTTGAGCATCTGGCTCTCTGCTTACTCCACCTAATGATTTGTGACCATCTCAAGAGTGGAAGATGGTGGCAAAAAAGTGCTTAATTGCAATAGAATCAGAACAGTCAATGTCTTCAGCCTGCTGCACTCCTGTAGCCTATCTCTGATTACAGTTAGAAATCCATAAACTAATGTAACTGATGTACATCTAACTGTATTGCACAGAATGGGAAACCCCTGATTCCATTTCAGAATGGCCAGTGAACAGGGATGTTAAGAACTGTAATTCAGCAACATCTGGAAGGCAGCGGTTTCCCCATTCTGGCTCTGTACAATCAGTCTCTTTAAAATAGTTTTTAGTATGCCCTTAATATGTGTTCATATTTTACAGCGTAATCCTATATATGTCTGCTCAGAAGTAAATCTCATTAAATTCAATGAGACGTATTCCTAGGTAAATGTGTGTAGGATTGCAGCCTTACTCTTCCACTGAACAAGAGTTTTTTTTTTTTTTTTGCCTTTTATATATGCATAAACACATACAGCAATGTTACTTTGTGTCTCTGGGTACTTATTGAGAGATGGAAAAACAAGTGTAACAATAATCCATGTTGGTTTTTTTCCCACCTGTCATAAGGCTTTGTGAAGATCGTTTGATTCTCGTGGATAAGAGCTTGAAATAGTTTTCCTGCCCTGATGCTGCTTAATTTTTATAGATTTATAGGTCACTCTGTTTCAGGGGTTATGATTTATGTTAATAAGGAAGTAAAAGTAAAATACCATTAACAGAATGATAACTTGATTTAAATATAATTTGCATCCCTAAATCAATTTTATAAATTATTGTATTATAAATATGTTTCACTAGTAATACAAAAGTATGTTGTGTACAGTTGGCAGCCTGTAGGCATTATTGCTGTATTTTGGATTAGTGTGCTTATTTGTTTTGTGTGGGTGGAGATGTCATCTTCAGTGCAATGTAGTCATACTTGAGATTTATGGCCATGTATAAAGATTGGGATGGGAAAGGAAGAATGAATATCTTCGTGGATTTCTGAAGGTCTCTAGTTTGCTCACAGTTTCTCCAATATTTATGAAGTCTTTACTAAAGTATGTACTTAAGACTTTTTGTTTAGAGATAAATAACATTGGACATTAGAATATTGGACTAGGACTCTGGAAGACCAGGATTCAGATACCTGCTTGGCCCTGGAAATCCACTAAGTGATCTTAGGCAAGTCACACTCTTCTTGGCAAGATTTG
The DNA here is from genome assembly GCA_030847615.1 of Gambelia wislizenii. Lineage (NCBI taxonomy): Eukaryota > Metazoa > Chordata > Lepidosauria > Squamata > Crotaphytidae > Gambelia > Gambelia wislizenii. The sequence continues at coordinate 333,079,688 of JAUMIR010000001.1, read as the reverse complement.
TTCAGAGGGAGATAGCTAACTCTGTGATGGCTTCTCCTTAGGGTCACCAGAAATGACTTGAAGGCACACAACAAGAAGCCACATTGAACATTCACTGTCATTGAAGTGGCCTCCCTCTTCCTTTCTTTACCCCTTGCAGAAGGCTGGTGTGTAAATGGGAGGGTACGCGGAGAAGGTAGAGTCTCTTCGGCTGCTGTTATCTGTTCTGCTCATGGAGAAACATAGACTGATACAAACCCACTGAGCAGATTTAAAAAAAAAACTTTTGAGTTGTAGATATTTATTGTGAGGTAGATACAGGTTGACCCTGTATCCAAGGATTCAGTATCCACAGTTTCACTTACCCACATCTGAAAAAAATATGTTCACTCTAGGCATTTCTAGGTCCTCCAGTATGATTCTGTGGTCAACTTCCAGCATCCATCTCATTGAAAATAATAGGCTTCAGTATTATCCATAGTTTCATGTATTCACAGGGGGTCTTGGGAACATATTCCCAGTGGATATGGGGATCAACCTGTACTCATATTTCGGAAAGAGTCAGTGTGCAAGTTATTTGGTTTTAAATAGTTCTTTATTGATGCTAACCTTATAACTTTCTCTTTTTAAAAAACAGGGTTTGTGTTTCAGATTTCATTATTTTTGTAAATTATTTGTATGAAAACATGACTCCGCTGAAGGTATGTGGATCAATTCGCATGCGCAGCATGCAGACTGGAACTACAAAATGGAAAGAAGGAACATTTGAAATAGTAGATAAGGACAGCAAAGTGACTCTGGTGGTTCATTACAATGCTGGTGGAATTCCAAAGATATTTCAGGTACTTCAGAATTTCAAAGAGATTATGTTTTGAATAAGCCATGAACTGTGTCTCTGTGAAGAACTGTCTTTTCAAAGTCCATTTAGCTGTGTCACTTGAATTTTCTTCAGAGTAATTCTTACTTCTCCTTTCCCAAACACTGCTCTTGTACTGTGCTGTGAATTGTTCAGGTGTCTGCTGTTCAGTGGACTTGACCTGTAAAGAAGAAATTATGAAAAGCTTTAGACAGAAAATAGAACTTCTAAGTATTCAATTTGGTCTTGATTGTTGTCTTAAAAACTGTCACTGCAGGTTCCCTATTCCTCTGTGTACTCAGTTCGCAATGCTAGCTGCAATTCATATGTCAAAATATATGTGTATCTGTATGGAAGGCTAGACTCTTTGGTATATTTACTTGAGAGTAAACTGTTGAACAGAGTGGAATTTATTTCTGGGCAAACTTTAGCTAACACACATTGGAAACTGCTTAATGCAGTGTAGATGTGTAAATTGCTATTGCTTAAACAGTTTGTAAGCTGCTTTGATAGCCTTTGTGGCTGAACAGTGGGGTATAAATACCTAATTAAAAATTAAACTTGCTAGAATTGTTCTGCAAATCTGTCTTTCTGCTGACTCACTGATCTTCCCTTTACCTGTACCTAGAGCTCATATATTTATTCTAGTCCAAAAAGCTATTCAACAGTATTCTACTTTCTTTGGAAAGTCATGCTACAGGCTAACAGGTGATCTTGAGGTTTGGAAGTCTTCCATAGACAATAAAATGTTTCTTTGTTAGGCTGTTCTTTATTATAGCTGTTATTCTGAATACATATGCAGCGACAATACAAAAAAAAAAAGGGAACCTATATGCTGTAGTGTTGCTTTTAAAAAGAATAGGAATTGAGATTTTGGTGTGGTATAGTATGTCGGGGTGAAGAATGGGCCTTAAGTTGGATCTTATGTTGCCATGTACAACAAACACAGAATAGTATTGCTTGATTTGCCAGTGGTGGTTTGTCCATTTTAGCAGAAGCTCTGCATGAGATCACTTAATATTATAGAGAGGTTAGAGTTAACATTTGGACATTGTGAAAGTTATATGAACACCATAATCTACAATCAGTAATGCTTTATTACCTTTAGGATCAAACAACTCATTGGGTATATAGCTTTTCCTTAAATTATCCATATATACATGATGTCCTTTATTTTCTTTCTAGCTAAACCATAATATAAAAAATGTGGTTATGCGACCAAGTAAAGGGAAGCTATGTTGCCTGATGATAACACTAAAGGATTCTAGTTTCCTCACTGTGGATAAAATACCACTGAAAGATGCAGATGAAATGAAGCTGTATTTGGAGGGGGTTCAAAACTGGACTCATGCAGGTTAGTAAAAGGCATACCTTTCCCAACTGTAGATTGGGGAGTGTTTAGAGCTGACTCTTAGTACTTGTTTAAAATAAGCAAAATTGATGCCAATTTCTCTGTTTTCAGTAAGTGCTTCTACAGTTAGAGGAGTAAATCACATTGTAGTAAAACACTGAGTACAGTATTGCAGTTAGAGGAATAAATCACATTGTAGTAAAACACTGAGTACAGTATTACACAAATTATGCAGCATTCAACTTGATGGTCCTTTTTTTGTTTTAGCTATGAAGATATCCCAGGGATCTGGCAGTTTTGGAGGCATTCTGGGCAACAGAGCCACTCAGAAGGATTCTAACAGGCAATTCCCATACATAGAAAACCAGGTAGTTTAAATACTTCTATCTACCTCTTTTTTTAATGCTGTTTTCATCTTCTCTAAACCGTTATGGTGCACTAATTAGGAGACTGTAATGATAGACTCTTAGGATGCTTGAAGTGCTGTGCTAAGCTTGTTGCACTGGAAGACAGCACTGTGAACAGTCAGCCCTCCACATCTGCAGGTTTAGGTAACTTTTGTGGATTTGATTATTTGCAGATTGTTTGCTGCCACCCTATGCCATTTTTAATAGGGAATGCAAACCTCGTGAGACTGAGAGAGACTGTGAACATGCAACAAGGCTTATAAGTCCCTAATGGCATAGGGCAGCAGCGGAGGGGGCAGCAAGTTCTGCCAGCTGGCCACTTCTGCATTGCAAATGAACTCTGCCGCCTCAAAGGCATCTGCGATTATGTAAGTCCACAGATCATACTTTCTGTGTGTTAAATATGGGTTGGGGGGAGGCTAGAGATATTTCCATTTTTTTTCTTTTTTTGCAGGGGTCCTGAGCCCCAACCCTAGCGAATGTGGAGAGCCAACTGTATATGCCCTATAAATCAGCTGAGGGGTTTGTTTGTTTTTTACCTCTGGGCCCATTCTTATTCTTCAGAAGGTGCTTATAAAGCATTGAGTTGCAGGTCTTTTCCTTATCACCACCCAAGGAAGGCAAGATGCGGTGTTCGAATAAAAGCTGTCTTTCTGCTCCATTCTTTGTTCCTTCCTTGCTTCTTTTGGGAGACAGCGTTCCTTGACCTCAGGCTCTTCAATATTGTTTCTTCAGATCTGTTCAAACTTTCTCAATCTTATCAAATGCTTCAACTTCTCAGATGAACTTTTGTTCTACTGCTTTATTTATTTTTTTTTTTAATGTCCTGCCTTTTGTGGTATCTGTCAAGAATGACAAGAGTGAGGACTCTATCAAATGTTCACACTCATCAAACATATTGGCTAAGGATTTGCCTGAAGAGACTGCAACCAAACCACACTCCTGCAGTGTTCTGCTCTGGCAGCCTGGAACTCATTTAGACAGGCAGTTTTCTACAGAGTTTTGGCAGGAGGGGGGAATTTACCCAGAGCTGAAAGGGACAGTGCTGGGGAAAATACTTTTTTTACATTTTGGGTTTCAGTCTGATCTTAGCAGCCTTCTTTCCACCTGCCCACTAGCTGATCATATAGACATGTCATTTTGGAATGCTTGAGTTATTACAGGAATGGGCAAATTGCAGGCTGCTGGCAGCATGTATGCCCCCCCCAGGGCCCCCAAAATTCAAAGTTTACAAAAAAAAATATTTTTTTGCTCCAAAATGCCTTCGAGGTGTGTGTATGTGTGTGTGTAGAGGGAATTCTTACCACATTTGGAGGCCCCCAGGGCCCCCAAAATTCAAAGTTTACAAAAAAAAAATTTTTTTTGCTCCAAAATGCCTTCGAGGTGTGTGTATGTGTGTGTGTGTAGAGGGCATTCTTACCACATTTGGAGGCCTCCTGAGCCACCCAAGGGTTAAAAAAAACCTGAGGAGTGTTTCAAAAGATTTTTTTAAACCCCAGAATACCCTCTAGGAGGCATGGGAGAAGTTTCCTCCATGGTTTGCACTCTCCTGGACCAGTATAGACCCTGGAGAAGCATTTGTTGAAATAGAAAGTGACTTTGCTCACTTCCCTTTTTAAAAGTAGGATGCAAAGTGATTCCATCTTATTTTCTGATTGTAAAAAGACCCCTACTAGCCCTAAAATAGCCAAAGGTGGGGTAGCCCAAAGCATGGCAACTATTCCCCCACATGCCCTAGAGATACAACTGCATCTAGGAAGTATTTATATTTGAGGATGATAGAATGGAAATGCAAAAGCTGTTAATATCAGTAATTGTAATTACTCATTTAACGATTATTAGGTGAGAGGTAACTAGGATAGCCTAGCATAGATGCAGTGTAATATATGTGTACTGATGAAAAATCTTTCTGCCCTACTGGTTAAGGATAAGAGAGATAATTTAGGTTCTGGATGAGCTCTAGTGAGTGGCATTATAAACAAAAAGGTAGAAGGAATAGAAATGTAAAAATTACAGGCAGAAAGTTACTGTTGCCTAAACAGTAGCTCTTTAACTGAGTCGGGATGGTGATGATAGGTGTGAACCTCTTGATGAATTCTTGAAATCTATTGTCTTTAACACAGACAGGCAGGAATACGAGTAGCACTATCAGCATGCGTAGAGATCTGTATTACATAACAGCCAAGTGTTGATGTTTAAAGTCTCTGTCTATGGGATTTCATTAATCTGCTAAGGGCAAGAAGGTTTCCAAGTCCACCTGGTGTAGGTGGGTGTATCAGAATTTCCTACCAGACTTGGTGTCCTCTAATTCCAGAAGATATCTTGGCCTACTCTGTATGAGGAGCAGCCACACCTGCAGTCTGTGGCATGAACACTTCCTTGGAGAAGATTTGCAAGTCTCCTACCTGGGTGTTGATGTTTACTTCATTGACTACAGAACTGGTATCACCTGTTGAAGGCAACACTGGAAGATGCAAAGAGTACTATAACAAATATGACAGTCTTGTGAAATGATAGGTGCCTTGCCTGGGATGGAGGGGCATTTTTGCAGTTGCATGTCCCTTTGCAGGATGTTCTCCCATACAGAAGAGAAGAGAGGGTTGTATTTGCTATGCCTGTATCTCTCTCAGAAAGATGGGAGAACATCCAGCCCCTACCCATTTTGGAAAACTTCCACTTCTTATCGCTTGTCTCTTAACTGGGAGTTGAATACTCTCTTCCCACAACAGTGGAGACAAGGACATTTAGTTAAACCCTGACTGACGTGTGGAGTAACCATTCACAGGATGTCCTCCCGTCTCCAAGGAGAAGGAACACTCACAGAGTTCTGTTTCAGACCACTGAATTTATATTGCTTCTGATTCTGTAGTACTTGTAGCCTAACACACTAAATAAAGGCCAAGTACTTGGACTTCAAGACACTTGGGGACTAAATCTAAATACCAGTCTTGTACCTTAACTAGTTTTGGATGGTAAGAAGTTCAAGAGGGAGGGCACTCCAGAAAGCATGATTTTGATCTTTGTTTTTGAGTTCATAAAATAAGGATACTGTAAACAAGCTGAAAAACTGTGAAGGGAAAGAAAGAGAATGATTTCCTGGAAGATTTTAAGCGTTTGTTCTTTAGATGCCTGGTGGCTCTCCTGTTTTTCCTGCAGTACACTTAATAGCATACAGATCATCAGCAGAGACTTCTGATATGCAGTGGTGATCTCTAGCTAGGCACCTGATTTGCCTAAGGGGGACTACACAAATCTTCTAGTAGGCTCACAAGCCAGTTGAGGTTCTGCACTTAAGCCCAACTATCAGGGCTGCTGCAATTATTAAGGTCTTCTCAGTTACCTGTAGACCACAGATGAAAGCAGTGGTTCATACAAGTGTAGCTGCCTGCACTATTTGCTGGATTAGCAGCCTCCCAGAGGCCCTGATCTTGATGTTTGAAATGGGTCTGTGTTTTGAAGCATAACATGTTCCATTGACTTCAGCATTCTTTCTTCGATTTTATAGACTCCTTCCAAAAGAGGGATTGTTGAAAGTAAAGATGAATTACCAGTTCGTAAAGTTCTGGGTACCCCAGGAAGATCGATTAAGAATTCTCCAGTAACTGCAATGTCTGGCAACAGAGTTAACGGTTCAACTTCTCCTGCTACCTCAACACCTCACAGAACAGGGCTATTGGAAAATCGGTATGAAAACAATTTTTAAAGGAACTGCAGCCTTCAGTGTGCATGCACTAAACTCTGAGTGGCTTTGAAAGTTGTATTAATAAACTGTTTTTTTCAAATTATGATTGTTTTTATGTATGAGTTAAATTTCTGGAAAATGTACCCCAAATCTTTCACACTGTATCTTACACAATATGGTTTTTGAGAAGTGAAAGTATTTAAATACAACCTGAAAATGTCTTAAACATGAAGAGTTTGGGCTCCCTTGGTTTTCCTGGGAATTGAAGGAATCCTTTTTTTCCATATGAAACAGCGAAAGGAGAAAAAGGGCACCACCTACTTCAGAGATGAATGAAGATTATCCAAAAGAGAATGATTCATCAACGTATGTTTCTGATGGTTATGTTAATGAGTTTTGTCTTTGTCTCTTCCCTCCTCTTCTGATGTGAAGTTTGTGTTGAAAATAAGTCATAAATTCCATTTTTGTCTTAAATCAATAACATGGTCCTCTTATAAAAACCCAGCGTTAGTATGCAGAATAACTACAGATTCTGAATTGTAAAAGCTTGTAGGTACAAGAAGCTTCTGTTGCTTTTGGTATACCAATTGTGAAAGTTCAACTTTAGAGTTGCCCCTGTGCTGATAAAAGGTTAGTTGGCTTTAATTTTGGCGGGCATGTATTAAAAATCAAGGATAGTTTTTTTTAAAAAAATATATATCAGAGGTATGTAGCAGGTGTTGACAAGCCTTCTCCCATTTTTAAACTTAAGAAAGGAAGCCTTTCTGGAAACCTCCTGAAAGTGCTATTTACCCTTTGGGCACTCTCTGCCCTGCATCTGTCAAAAGTTATAAATAGGTGCTTTTTTTAAAAAAAAACAACCTGGAAGTAGGCTTCAGGCTACTGCTGGTTTTGTTTGAAGGGTTGGTGATGTGACCTATAGAGGGTTCTGGCAGGGGTATAATTAGCCCATGTCTTATTGTATTTTTGCATTGCAATTAAATATACATTCAAAGATGATATATCAATTTTATCTGCAGCAATAACAAAGCTATGACTGATCCAGCACGCAAATTCTTACATAGCAGCAGAGAAAAGCAATTGAACTTGAGACAGAATGAGGAGAACAGGACATCAGGTAATATAGAAGATAGTGTTCTTGACAATCCAATTCAGTGTCAGACTAGTCGAATTGAAACTACATAATTTTGTTAATATTCTGAATTTGATCTTTTAAAAATTATCTGTATAATGGGATGTCTTGAGAAACATTAGAATAGCAGAAACCATATATTTAGAGCACAATTCGGATTGAGGAAGCATCTTCCATTAAGAATGGTTTAAATGAGAGATTACAAGGAACAGAGAATGCTGCTATGTATCCAGCTGTAAACTTGTCTGAATGTTCCCCCCCCTCCATTCTTGCTTAGCTTTCCATATGATTTCACCTTAATCTGCAATAAATATTTCCCTCCAAAACCAGAGAGATGGTAATCACTGAATCAGACATTCAGTGCTTAGATGGAAAACTTAGTAAATGGCCTTCTGGATTTACCTCATGGTTATTGACAAGTTCTGTATACAATTTTATCAGCACTAATAGTACTAGGTGTAATGATAAGTAGTCAGTCAGTAGATGTCTTCAGGACACTGCAAGTTGGGAAGGACGTGTTTCTGCTCTTTAGCTCCAAACCTGAAGTTTTCAGGGTAGGACAGCAACCCTGTGCTGTACTCCCATTTAGTATGTACCAACTCTTACGGCTTGTTTTGAAGAGATGATTTTAAGATACTTTGTATGTAGTACATCAGCATGTGTATACATGCACACCACCTTACCTATATTCCACGAAACTAAGCTTCTTTGAGTAAATGAGTAGTTTCTTGGAGTAAATGACAAGCTGCAACATTCCCATGCAGAACGAGCAAACATGGATTTCTGGCTCTTAGCCAATGTAGAGAATTCCAAAAAGGTAAACATTTTCAAGATACAGTTGTCTCTCCACATTCACGGATTTGGCTTTCACGGATTTAAGTATTCATGGCTTGAAAATATTCTTAAAAAAAATAATCCAAAAAGCAAACCTTGATTTTGCCATCTTATATAAGGGACACCATTTTGCTCTGCCATTGCATATAATGGGACTTGAGTATTCACGGATTTGGGTATTCACGGGTCCTGGAACCAACCCCCAGCGAATGTGAAGGGACAACTATACAGATATTTCTCAGCACTATTTTAATCTTACCCGATGTGCCCATTACAGTTTTCTGGAGCTCTGATGAAGCCTTTGATGGCAGTATTCTCATATTCTTATTAAAATAGGAGTTGGCAAAGTACAGTCTTTCAAATGTTGGGCTGCAGCTCCCATTAGTCCTAGCTAGTATAACCACTATTGAGAAATTCTGGGAGTTGCAGTCTAACAATATCTGGAAGGCCACACTTATTGTAGAGGGATGTGACATACTACTTGAAGTGCTGAGTGTGACCCAGCTTCATGTAGTTTTTACAAAAGTTTATTTTTGTTCCTTTTCAAGGGGTTTTGCCTTTACAGTCATCTTCATTCTATGGTAGCAGATCTTCAAAGGATTATTCAGCTGGTAATTCCAATTTGGACAGGTAGGTGCAGATGGATGAGAAGGATGGTTTTTCCCTCATTTGTTCACTCATTAAAACATTGTATTCATCTATATTTAAACCTGTTTGTGTTTATTAGTGAATGCTGCTTACATTCTTATCAAAATAGCGCACATGAAAACAGTGTTGCTTTCCAAATGTTTGTCTACAGCACTTGGTAAAATGAGCAAATTTCAGTTTAATCGTATATAAAAATGCTGATAAATACTATATAAAATGCATGCATGCAATCCTGCTAGGTATCATTTATCCAGTAACTACAGTTTTTTTGCTGCCCTTGCTAACTGAGCCAAAAATCATGATCCCCAAATCAATTCTCCATAGCAGCAGCAAGGAAGCCCCTAACCTCCTTTTCCTAATTTGGAGCTGGAAAGTAAGGGAGGGATTTTCTGCTTTGGCCTTGCATGGTAGAGGTGGGCCGTCCATCCTGGCCACTTGATTGCCATGTAAACTACTTGCATTCCTCCTTACATTGGAAGAAGGAGCAGGAATTACCAGGCAGCTATAAGATGGTCCTTATCCACCTTTACAGCTGAAAATTTGGGAATATTTGTTATTTTTACTTGTATGCTGCCCTGAGATCTGTTGCTATATGGTGGGATAGAAATAAACAAATAAATAAAGGTTATTTCCTGCTGCCAGATGATGGCCCTCTTGCCATGGCAGTCTAAATAGTCAGAACCTGACTTATAAAGATGTTTCTTCATGACTACTAGTATAATAGTTAAGACTCTTTGAGTGAACTTGGTGGGGTTGTTTTTGATAATAACATAAAATGTTTTGACTATTTAGTTCAAAGCTGTAATATCTAGTTGTTTGGATTGGCTTATGGGTGCCATCTGATGGTTAATACAAAAGGAAGTACCCCTACCACCACTAGACAAAAATATTAGACAATAAATACCTTAACACCTTTGTGGGGGGGGATACAGTGCTATTAATTGTACTTTAAAGAGGGGAATGGCGAATAGTGGTAATGGATAAAGTTCATCTTGCTGTAGCCAGTATGATATAGAAAACAGCTACTATTTTTGTTAACACTGATGAATATGCTAAATTATGTAAACTAAGCATGGCTTTACAAACACTAGAGCTTGCTGAATAGCCAAAAGAGTAGCCAAATGTTATTTCTGCCTATTCTCTTATGGCGCTGCGAACAAGATTTGTGCATTTTAATTATATGTAAGTCAGATGTTAGTGACTGCATAATAATACTTTATTAGAAGATTGTAGAATAAATGTGAAATATTGCTTAGTCTTTGAGAAACCTTGTCACAAGGGCTTAAAACCATGCCAGTGAATTATTTTGTATTTCCTTTTATTGGGGCCTCTAGTATTTTAACTTGCCATTTACAAATTTCTGTAAACAAGAGCTTGAAAAGTGTATCTTCTGAAAGGTGTAGCTAATATTCCTGGGAGTCTTCACAGGTTGCATACATGTAGCTGAAAAACACACATGGTTTGTTTTTGCTTTATGGAATCAAATAACTGCATGTGTAAAGTTTAAAAGACAGCACATTTTGGGAAGCTGGGTATACTCTATAATGCCTTTCTTTTCATCTTAAACATCTTAAATAGATGTTCACTGTTTCCATGTCACTACTACCAGTGATTGCCTCTGTCATATTTGAAAAATACATTATGTTTCTATCTTGCTTGACAGATCAAATGTCTTGAATCATACTCCTTCTGCCAAAAGAAGCTTGGGTTTTCTCTCCCAGCCAGCTCCCCTCTGTGTTAAAAAAATGAGATCTAATCAAGATTACATGGGATGGAACAAGCCACGAGTTCCCCTTTCCACTCATCCACAACAGCAATTGCAAGGGTAAGGTTTGCAGAGATACGGGTGCATACATGGGCTCAGTTAATGATTGATCAAAGACATTTGGCTCAGTCAGTTATTGTTTCACTGCCCTGTTTCCTTTAGGTAATTTTCTAGACATATTTTTGCCCTTCATTTTTTTCTCTATATGTTTAATTTCAGTTTATATTCCCTCTGAGCAAGGGAGATCACTTACATATTCAGTATAACACTCTGTTCGTTTAAATTTGGAATTTAATATTACCCTGAGTCATTATTAAAACAATGAGTTAGAAGGGACACAAATATTATATTTTCTGTGCTCCTGCACCAACATGCTCATAGGATTTTGTATGTTTTTTCATTTCCCCCCCCCCAAGTTTTGCCCACATCCCTTTTACTCATATTCACAATTGTCAGGAAAGATTCTGAAGGGAAAATCTGTGTTATCAGTGTGGCAAATATATTAGCTTGCAAATTATCCCCCTTCCTTGTATTGTTTCAAGAGCTATTTTATTTTTTATAAAAGTTGCTATATTTGTATAAAGTTAGTCATTTCTTTAAAATACGTTTTTCTCATGAGCCCTGAGTGACAACCAAATTCCTCCTTAGATGCCTTTTAGGGCAGTGTTTATAAAGTTCCCGTATGCTGCTCTATTACTTACCAAGCCAGGCTGAACAATCCAGCAGGGAGAGGAAAATTCATGACCACAAAGCCAAGGTGGACACACTTAAATCTGAAAATGTCCTGGGTTCACATCAGGTTGAAAAGGGATGGCGCTGTTTCACCTTTCTTCCCATCAGATATTTTCTCTCCTTCTCAGTTTCTACATTTCTGCCTAATCTGACTGATCCACATCTTTCTCTGGTCCATCCATCCTTGACACTGCCCTACAGCACTCCAGAGCACTGATGGCAGTGGAACAACTGTAGTAGGCCTTTCCCACAGCTGTTTGCTTTTGAGAGCAGACCTCCCTCTTTTGTTCAGAGACAGAGAGATATCTGCAGAATCTTGTAGCTTCTGTAATTCCCTCCCAGGAACTATAGAACTGGGCCTAATTTGTTTTCAGCCAGTTCCTTGTTGGCTGCCAACTGTTAACCAGGAATATAGCTTAGAGTTGTCCCTTCATATTCGATGGGGTTTGGTTCCAGGACCCCCTATGGATACCAAAATCCATGAATAATCAAGTCCCATTATATGCAGTGGCATAGCAAAATGGTATCCCTTATATAAGATGGCAAAAATCAAGGTTTGCTTTTTGGATTATTTTTTTTTAAAGAATATTTTCAGGCCGTGAATACTTAAATCCGTGGATACCAAATCCTTGGATATGGAGGGACAACTGTGTATGTTTTATTAAAGGCAGGTCCTTTGATAATCTTTTCAGTCTGTCCAAATGTTGTTCAGGTAAGCTAATTACCAAGTTTCAAAGCAAGCAAACTCTTAAACCTACATTCATGTGAAAAAGAAAGTAAACCCTCTTTGAATTTGATGGTATTACATATCAGGACATAATAATAATAATGTGTTCCGTAACAGGTCTTAAAATTAGGTAAATACAACCTCAGATGATCAACAACACATGATATATTACACTGTGTCTTGATTTATTCAACAAAAATAAAAGCCAAAATGGAGAAGCCATGTGTGAAAAACCTAGTACATGTTATGATTCATTAGCTTGTAGAACCACCTTTAGCAGCAATAACTTAATAGTTTTCTGTATGGCTTTATCCGTCTCTCACATCATTGTGGAGGAATTTTGGCCCACTCTTCTTTACACGTTGCTTCAAAAAGGATATTGACAGGCTGGAACATATCCAGAGGAGGGCAACCAAAATGTTGGGAGTTCTGGAAGCCGTGCCCTATGAGGAGCAGCTCAGGGAGCTGGGTATGTTTAGCCTGGAGAAGAGAAGGTTAAGAGGTGATATGATAGCCATGTTTAAATATTTGAAGGGATGTCATACTGAAGATGGAGCAAGCTTGTTTTTTGCTGCTCCAAAGACTAGGAAACGGAGCAATGGACTCAAAACTACAGGAAAAGAGATTCCACCTAAACATTGGGAGGAACTTCCTGACAGTAAGAGCTGTTTGACAGTGGAATGCACTGCCTTGGAGTGTGGTAGAGTCTCCTTCTTTAGAGGTTTTTAAACAGAGGCTGGATGGCCATCTTTTGGGAATGCTTTGATTGGGTACTCCTGCATGGCAGGAGGTTGGGCTAGATGGCCCTTGTGGTCTCTTCCAACTCTATGATTCTATAATTCAGTTCATTGAGGCTTGCAGGCATTTGTTTATGCACAGGTCTCTTAAGATCCCACCACAGCATTTCAATCAGGTTGACACTGGATTTTGACTGGACCATTGCTACACTTTGATTCTTTTCTTTTCCAGTCACTTTGTTGTAGATTTGCTGGTGTTTCTTGGGATCATTGTCCTGTTGCATGACCCAATTTTAGCCAAGATTTAGCTGTCGGACAGATGGCCTCACATTTGGCTGTAGAATACTTTGGTGTACATAGGCGTTAATATTAGAGTCGATAACTGCAGCGTTCCCAGGTCCTGTGGCTGCAAAACAAGCCCAAATCATCATCCCTCCACCATCGTGCTTGGGAGTTGGCATGAGGTGCTGATATACTGTGTTTGGTTTTTGCCAAATGTGTTGCTGTGCTTGTGGCCGAACGTCTCCACTTTGGTCTCATCTACCTGAATGCTCCAGACCAGCAAATTGCTGAAACTTTGGCTTTTATAGAGGTGGTCACACTTACTGATGATCCATTGATCAAGGGCATTTGATTAGCAGCACCTGTCTACTACTGTACTTCACATCTTAATTTCTATGGAAGCAGTAAGGATGGGTGTACTTAGTTTTTCATGCATTCCTTCTCCATTTTGGCTTTATTTTTGTTGAATAAATGGTGACGCGGTGTATATATGTCATGTGTTATTGTTCATCTGACATCTATTTACCTAATTTTAAGACCTGCTAAGGAATAGATAATTGTTATTATGTCCCTAATATGTAAAACCATAGAATTCAAAGAGAGTATACAGTTGTCCCTCCATATCCACGGATTTGGTATCCACAGATTTAAGTATTCACGGTTTGAAAATATTCCTTAAAAAATAATAATCCAAAAAGCAAACCTTGATTTTACCATCTTATATAAGGGACACCATTTTGCTATGCCATTGCATATAATGGGACTTGAGTATTCATGGATTTTGGTATCCACGGGAGTGGGGGTCCTGGAACCAAACCCCAGCAAATATGAAGGGACAACTAATTCTTTTTCACATGACTGTAGTTGCATTGGGACAGAGTATACATGCACTAGTCAGCATAAGAAATCACATTCGTGTTACGAATGTTCGTTACTATAATATTATCTTGTTCTTCACAGGTTTACAAACTTAGGAAATACCTGTTACATGAACGCTATTTTACAATCTCTGTTTTCAATTCAGTCATTTGCTAATGATCTTTTGAAGCAAAATATCCCATGGAAGAAAGTTCCATTCAATGCACTTCTCAGGTGAGCACAACTTTGTAAGTAAAGTACACATTTTTGTCTCAGTTGTAACCTCAAAATAAGCCTCTAGGTTTGGTATATTGTCTACAGTCTCTAGATGATAGCTGAACTTTACATGAGACATAATTTTAGAAAACAGTATACATTTTTCCTCTTAATTCCCATTGTCATATCAATTTCTGAGGCCATGCATTATATAAATATATACAATATTTTATATAACTCTCATTGTTTACATAATATTCTTCTGTCTTCTAATATCATTGATTTTAGTATTGCTTTAATTCCTTTTTTATTGGGCCTCTGTAATTTCCTCTTCTTTGAATTGTTGCAGTGGACATATTTATTATATGACATTAGAAAGCCTTGGTTAATTGTTAATTGGGTATTAGACACTCCAGACTTTGCCTAGTACATTTCTACCAAATGAGTTACTTACCCCAGTCCTTGTATTTACACTGCTCATTAAATATTTTACTAAAAAGCAAAATATATCTTACATATGTTATTTCTTAATATATGTAAGGTAGTGGTAGGAAGTGTGATTTTTTTTGCTTCTGAGGATATTTGTGCCATTAAAAATGTGCAATTTTAATGAGAGTAAACGTTGTTGGGAGGGGATAGGCAGTGGGATGGAACTTTGCAGATATTTTTAGCACTAATATGAATTTCAAAATGAAATTCAATATGGAGAAATGTAAGGTACTGCACTTAGGGTGGAAAAACAAAATGCATAGATACAGGATGAGGGAGACCTGGCTGAATGAGACTATGTGCAAAAGGGAACAAGGAGTGCTAGTAGACCACAAGTTAAACATGAGTCAACAATGTGATGCGGCAGCTAAAAAGGCCAATGCGATTTTGGGCTGTATCAATAGAAGTATTTTTAGCACTAATATGAATTTCAAAATGAAATTCAATATGGAGAAATGTAAGGTACTGCACTTAGGGTGGAAAAACGAAATGCATAGATACAGGATGAGGGAGAACTGACTGAATGAGACTACGTGCGAAAGGGAACAAGGAGTGCTAGTAGACCACAAGTTAAACATGAGTCAACAATGTGATGTGGCAGCTAAAAAGGCCAATGCGATTTTGGGCTGCATCAATAGAAGTATAGTGTGTAGATCAAGGGAAGTAATAGTGCCACTCTATTCTGCCTTGGTCAGGCCTCACTTAGAATACTGTGTCCAGTTCTGGGCACCACAATTCAAAAAGGATATTGACAAATTGGAGCGTGTCCAGAGAAGGGCAACTAAAATGGTAAAAGGTCTGGAAACGATGCCTTATGAGGAGAGACTTAGGGAGCTGGGTATGTTTAGCCTGGAAAAAAGACGGTTAAGAGGCGATATGATAGCCCTGTTTAAGTATTTGAAGGGATGTCATGCTGAGGATGGAGCAGGCTTGTTTTCTGCTGCTCCAGAGACTGGAACATGGAGCAATGGATGCAAACTCCAGGAACAGAGATTCCACCTCAACATTAGGAGGAACTTTTTGACAGTAAGAGCTGTTTGGCAGTGGAACACACTCCCTCGGAGCGTGGTGGGGTCTCCTTCCTCAGAGGTCTTTAAACAGAGGCTGGATTGCCATCTGTTGGGGATGCTTTGATCAAGATTTCCTGCGTGGCAGGGGGTTTGGACTGGATGGCCCTTGTGGTCTCTTCCAACTCTGCAGTTCTATGATTCTATAATTCTATATAATGCTGATTGCTGCACATTAACGTAAATTTGCAGCAGTGTTTGTCTCCATGGTCCTTTGGCAAAATGGATTGTATGCAAAGCTATCTGTGTTTGAAGTGCACACGCAGCCATGCCTGCCAATCAAGATGGTGGCAGAGTAAATTACAGCGTGTTATTATTTTCCTCATGGTGTTGCTACTGCACACTATTTTTTTAAAGTGTAACATAAATAAAGTGCACAATCAAGAGCTGTTCGGCAGTGGAACACACTCCCTCGGAGCGTGGTGAGGTCTTCTTCCTTGGAGGTCTTTAAACAGAGGCTGGATGGCTATCTGTCAGGGATGGTTTGATTGTGATTTCCTGCAAGGCGGGTTGGACTGGATGGCCCTTGTGGTCTCTTCCAACTCTACAATTCTATGATTCTATAAAATAATTTTAAATGTTGATATTTGAATGCCACTCAAATATCTCAAATGCCACTGTTAATTTTCTAGACGTTTTACCTGGTTGCTTGCCAAAAAAGATGTTTGTAGCTCTGAAGGAAAGAAAGAGCTACTGAAGAAAGTGAAAAATGCAATTTCAGCTACTGCAGAAAGATTCTCTGGTTATATGCAAAATGTAAGTATCATGCCTTCAAGCTGCTGCTCTTGTAAACAAAAATTTAAGCATTTTAGTGAATTTCATGATCAGCTGGTGTAATGCTTGTGCAGAAACAGTTCCGTAAAAGAGCTTAAACTGGAAGTGATATGTATTGAACAGTATGCGCTGGTGTAATAACTTATCCTCTGAACAATTCAGACAAGGTGGGGGAGGAGGCAGATGGCCAGGAATCTGTAGCTCTTGATAACACTGGTCTCTTTGAGTCTGGGGAGCTGGAGGCTGAGTCAGTGGGAGTCCTGGCTTCCCAGTAGGAGCTGGAAGACATGGAAGACATCCCCCTTCCTTTGCTGAATGTTGAAGAGAGAAACACCATTCCTAGTACAAGACACTGACCTACTTAGAAACCTGTATGCTGCCTATAAATCTCACAGCCACATCCAGGCAGCATTGTTGCTTTCAATTCTCCTACTTGGCGATTAGCAGCACTTCTCAGTGTTCTTGTTTCCATGAGCCTTGGACTGGCACAACGTGCAACTCTGATTTACTACTGGCTGGCTTTGCTTATCTGGACTATTATGTTGCTGCATGACTTCTGGACCGGCTGACAACTACTCTGTAGCTTCTCCCTTCAATTTGCTGGATACTCTGAGACTGCCCTGGACTGGACTGACTACTCAGCAGTGTGTGCATTCTAACCACTTGTTTCCTGAGGCACTTGCTGACTGGAGCATTGGACAGGTTGCAAGCTGCCTCTACTACTGCCCTACACCATTTTTAAGTGAACTTATTTGCAATCTCTCTGAACGCCTTGTGAACAAGCGCATTCACTCTGCAAAATTTGCAGAGAGACTTTGGAAATACTCACTTAAAACTGGCAAAAAGCATCTTGGAATTCTTCCTTGGGCCAGTGCAGATTATCATGGAGGTTCTGAGTGGTCACTCTGTTTGCTGACTCTGGAAAGGCTCTCTCGCATACGTGTTGTTTTGGGATCGGCTGCTCTACTGGTCAGCAAGGAGGGGCTTCCCAGGACTGGAAGCCTGTTGTGTGCAGCCAAGCTTGGCTGCCAAGGGAGTGAATATATGAGTGCCGTTTGGAGGAGCCACTGATGCCACACCGGAGCACACTGATCTCTGGCCCTGCAGGAAGGGAGTGTGCCCCAAAGACTGACCCAGCCACCAGTAGCAGCAGCGCAGTGCAGACTGTGTGCAGACTGGTGAATGAGCCTTAGCAAATTGAGTCCATATGAATAGCCCTCAAATCTCACCCCTGCATACTTTGTGATAGCAGAAGAAATGCTAGCACCAGTTCCTCCAAGTGACACTTGTATACTTGCTCCCCAAGCAGCCAAGCTTGGCTGCATGCAGCGGGCTTCCAGTCCTGAGGAGCCCCTGTTTGCTGATCGATCAGACAGCTGATCCCCAAACAAGGCACATGAGAGAGCCTTTGCAGTCAGCAGACAGCGTGGCCATTTGGGACCTCCATGTCACTGTGCACTGGCTTAGGAAAGAATTCCAAGACTTCTGCCTCCACCGCTGCCTCAGTTTTTTTCCTGAATTTTTCCAGATTTTCCAGGCCTTGACACCTCTAGCAAGTGTTCTGTGCATTTCCTACTGATTACCTCTTGAACCATATTTTGTTGGACATGTGTGCGGGTGTGTGCGTGCGCATACATGCATGTGCATTTGTTATTTATAGAAGATAATATAAAAGTGTACACTATTCACAGAAGATAATGATCTTGTCTATACAAGGGGGAAAATACGAACACGTCCAAAAAAGCAGGCATTTGCAATGATGTGACCTGTCTTCACAGTGAAAAGAACCCCCCTAAACTCTGCATGACGCCCTAGCCAAGATGGTAGCTGCAAGTGATTTACTCATGATTTTAAATCTGCTGCCACCATTTTTTTTTTAAAAAAAAAACAGTTTTCCATGGTGTGCACAAGTGAACATTTGTATTTACAAAAAAAAAAAAAAAAAAAAAAGGAAAAAAAGTATAAGATCGCTGTGTTATAGACTTACCGGACTCTTGCTTAGCCGAAACTCCAACATGGCAGCTGCAGGTGCTTTCCCTGTTTGTTAGCCCTGCCCCCCCTGCTTGTCCAGCCAATTGGATTATGCTGCCTGTTCATATCTGTGTAAATGCGAGTGTTCAAACGATTGCACATTCGCATGTCTTATGGAGCTTTTTTAAAAATCCAGACAAAACCCCAGATGAGCTGCACATGGACTTTGTGGTGGATTTGGCTGCCCCCCTTCAAATGACATGTATTTATGTGCATGTCCATATGAATGGATTGCTGTATGTTTGCATCCTGTTTGTCTTATTTTGACTGTATAGCCACGACCAGTATCTGATATATAATCCTAAAAAGAGCAAATATGGTAAAGCAATCTCACAGGAAGATGAGAATTGAGGGTTTATTTACAGTCTCTTAAATATTCTTTAATTTTTTTTTCATTTGAACTATTTCTAATTCAAACTGAGTTAGTTGCCTGAGTCCCGATATGAGTTTGATGTGCAGGAGCCAGCTTTTAAGTAATCGAATCCATAATATTTCTTCACCTTTATAAGGAGAATTTATGTAAATGTGAATGTGATGTTAAAGCTGCTGTTCTCTAAGGAATGTATGTATGATTTTAGGATGCCCATGAGTTCTTAAGCCAGTGCTTAGATCAGTTGAAGGAGGACATGGAGAAGCTGAACAAAACTTGGAAGAGTGAGCCCATTTCAGGTGAAGATAGCTCTCTAGGACGTGTATCTGATGACTTATCAGCTACCAGAGTTTATACATGTCCAGTTATTACGAATTTAGAGTTTGAGGTTCAGCACTCTATCATATGTAAAATGTAAGTATTTAACTACCTTTTTCTGTGTCTCATTGTTCTCTGTTTCTGCCCTCCTTTATACTTCTTCTTAAGTCTGATCCTCTTACACAAGCCTTTCCTTTTCCTAGCACTTCACACAGTAGGGGAGTGTGATGCAATAAAACATGGTATGAGTGGCTTAGTGCTATCTTTGCTTTATAGATTCCACTAGTGGACATGTAATGATACAAGCCTTGCCTCATCCCTACTTTTGCTTTTTTGATGGGTTTTGGTCAACTATTGATGACCCCAGGCAGTTGTGGAAAATGGCATACTGTGAGAGATGTTTAATTACTTCAGGAGGCCTCAGATTCAAGGAAAGAGCTGTAAATTTGAAGAGGTCTGATTTTTAAGAACACTGAATTCTATTCTGTGAGGAATCTAGTGGTACTGTTGAACCATGATTGGAACAGAGTCACTCATATCACAACATTTGATCCAGCAGATACTTCCGTAATGTAAGACAGGGACATTTCCATTGAGTTGGGGGAGTTCTCCAGAATAGCAGAGGGGCTGCAAGACAAATCAGCCAAAATCACGTCTACTCCACTTGGTAGTTGGAGCATCTGTTGGATTAAAAGCTGTTCCCAAGATGAGATGGCACAGTTGGATTCGAATTCTTATATGCAGAGATCCTTCTGTTACGAATGCCACTAGCACTTTTGGTTCCTTTGGACTTGCTACATTAATGTTTACGATTCTTGTTTAGGGAATAAGCACTCCATTCCTTGTTGGTTGCTGAAATGTTACAACATATGTAACCTTTTAAAGACCTTACTGAATGTAATAAACCTACACAAGAACATTTCATTTCAATGTAGGTGTGGTGAAACAGTCACGAAACGGGAACAATTTAATGACCTTTCCATTGATTTGCCACGAAGGAAAAAACTTCTTCCATCTAGATCTATCCAAGATTCCTTGGATCTCTTTTTCAGGGTATGTAATACACCTAAATTTACTGTTTTTATCGTATCTTGTATTAATACGTGTTTTCTTTTTTTATTAAAAAGTTTCTGAACACTTCTTGCTGTAAACTTCCTTTTTCATCTGGTTGTCATGTTGGATATAGGAAATATATTTAAAATCTAAAAGATATAAATATATATTTAGAAGTAGGAAATACATCTAAAATCTGTCCTAGATTATCTTTTACTTTACTTACACTGTTCCACCTTAACCCTTCTTCAAAACCCACTGCTGGTTTGTCTCAAGAAAAATGAATTAGGCAAGTATGTCCCCTTAGCTCTGTAGGTGCATGCATGGCCAGGACCCAGTAAGTCCTTTATGTGAAGCCTATTCAGACAATAGATTGACAAAGGTTTGTTTTTTTTAATTTTTAATTTTAAGGCATCTTTTAAATACATAATAATCAGAGGCAGCATGTGCATGAAGCTGCTGCATGCACACACTGTCATTGAATACTATAGGGCAGTGGTTCTCAACCTGTGGGTCCCCAGATGTTGTTGGTCTACAGTTCCCAGGAGCCCTCTGAGGTCTCGTCTTGACAGCTAAGTGGTCCTCCCAGTAATTAGTGAAGCTGTAGGATTGAACTCACAGCCTCACTAATGACTGGGAGAACCGCCCGGCTGTCAAGGTGAGACCTCAGAGGGCTCCTGGAAACTGTAGTCCAACAACATCTGGGGACCCACAGGTTGAGAACCACTGCTATAGGGCATAGCGATCCCTGGACACTCCAATCTGCAGATGGCTAGCCCATGGATAGGGCCCAGTGTAAAAAATTATCCATTTCTTTTAACTCCAAACTAATTCAGATTGCCCCCCCAAAAAAACCCAAAAAAGGGGAGGAAGTAATCAGTAATTCAAATAATCGTTTTAAAGCCAAATAATAATAATTTTAAAAGGCAACAACAATATTGAAATAATAATCCAAATAATTTTAATGAAAATAGAAAAATTAAAATAATATTTAAGAAAAACAGTGAATAGATTTTCCTTGGTTTTTTTCCGGGCTGTGAGGCCATGTTCTGGAAGAGTTTATTTCTGACATTTCACCTGCACAGCCCAGAAAAAAAACAAGGAAAATCTATGGATGCCGGCCGTGAAAGCCTTCGACTTCACAAAATAGTGAATCCTAATAAGCAACCAACAACAATGTTGAAATATTAATCCAAGTAATAATAGTGAAACTAGTAAAAATAAAAATAATATTGAAGAAAAATACACAGGATTACACTAGTATGTAAAGCAGGGGGAGCCATCTAAACTGGGTTATATAAAAAACCAGCACCCCAAAAATACCTTTCCATGGAGAATATGCAAAAACATACAGAATTTAAAAATCCATAAATATACCAAAGGAATAATTTTAAGTCTCTCCAGTAGGTGTCTCCCTTCAGCCTTAGTCATCGTCTTTGTACGCTTAAAAGTGTACTCTCCCTTGTCCAGACAACAACTTTGATGGTGTCCTTCCTCTTATGTTGTCTGAACTTAGTAAGTAAATCAAGACTTTTTTCCTTTTTAACCTCCTCCCGACAGTTAATTTATCAATCAAAATGTAACTAACCTTTAAAATATTAGAAAAAAATACAGTTCCAGTTCTTCCTCTTATTAATTTTCCCTAGTGATCCTTTATCATTGATTTAACTAAAGAATATCCAATCAAATCAGGCAATTTGTGGATAAGACTTCCTCTTTGCTAATTTAACGCTTGTAGAAGTAACATGCAGGGAGATAAATTCACCTCTGATTCAGAAAGCTTCTTCAATAATTTAAGTTAGATGAAATGATGCTTGCAGAAAGTCACTTGGTTAATGCTTGCTTGCAGAACAAGTCGCTTCCAGTCTGCTGTTTGTAGACTGGCAGACAGATGCAATATGGCTTGATGGCTTGGTCGTAACCTACTCACCTGTGTTTGAGAGCCCCAAATCTTCAGTCTCTCAGATGCCAGAATAGGAATTCCAGATCCCAGTAGCTAGTCCTTCAGGTTCCCCATACCAGGGGAACTTTTCACCCACTTAATCCCAACAAACAGTGGTGATCTCCACATCTTGTGCTCCCCTTCACTTCAGCTCTTATGAAAGAAAGCAGAATGTCGCCATGATCGTGGCCTGGAAATCCCACTCATTGCATTCTTCATTGTGAGGTGACTACTGAGTATAAAAGCTGCCCAGTTTTAAAAGAAGCTTTGGTAGAGGATGATCCATTTGAATTAAAATTCTGTTTGTATTGTGTCTTCAAGGCAGAGGAAATAGAATATTCCTGTGAGAAGTGCAATGGAAAATCTGCTCTTGTTACACACAAATTCAGTCGGTTTCCCAGGTAAGTATGTGATCTCGGTTAAAAGAAAATATGACAGTACTAGTAATACTCATGTTCAAGACATGTAGGAGATGACTGAGAAGGACTGCAGAAAAAATACTTTTGTTTGTATTATCCTTGAAGTGGCTTTTATTTGGCTTTAAACACAGGACAGGCTAAAGTCATCCCTTGACAGTAGTGGCTTAGCAAATGGTCGTGAGAATGGTCTTGAGTATCTATTCTGTTGTTCTGGAGAGGTTTGCTGCAGTAAAATTCTTGTTCAAAAGAAAATTATGGCAAAAAAAATCTCACAAAAATATAACATACAGTCGTCCCTTCACATTCGCGGGGGTTACGTTCCACGGACCCCCGCGAATGTGAAAAAACCGCGAATACTGTTTGCCCCCCCCTTCCCTGCTATAGCGACCATGGGGCCTCCGGAGGCCCCATAGTCGCTTTCCCCCGCCTCCCCAGGGCCTTCGCGGGGCCTCCGGAGGCCCCGCGGAGGCCTTCCCTGCCCTCCCCACTCCCCCCAGGGCCTTAGCGGGGCCTCCGGAGACCCTCCGGAGGCCTTCCCTGCCCTCCCCACCCCCCCCCCAGGGCCTTTGCAGGGCCTCCGGAGACCCTCCGGAGGCCCCGCGGAGGCCTTCCCTGCCCTCCCCACTCCCCCCACAGGGCCTTCGCAGGGCCTCCGGAGCGTCTCCGGAGGCCCCGCGGAGGCCTTCCCTGCCCTCCCCACTCCCCCCACAGGGCCTTCGCAGGGCCTCCGGAGCGTCTCCGGAGGCCCCGCGGAGGCCTTCCCAGCCCTCCCCACTCCCCCACAGGGCCTTCGTGGGGCCTCCGGAGACCCTCCGGAGGCCCCACGGAGGCCTTCCCTGCCCTCCCCACTCCCCCACAGGGCCTTAGCGGGGCCTCCGGAGACCCTCCGGAGGCCCCGCGGAGGCCTTCCCTGCCCTCCCCACTCCCCCACAGGGCCTTAGCGGGGCCTCCGGAGACCCTCCGGAGGCCCCGCGGAGGCCTTCCCTGCCCTCCCCACTCCCCCACAGGGCCTTCGTGGGGCCTCCGGAGACCCTCCGGAGGCCCCGCGGAGGCTTTCCCAGCCCTCCCAGGGCTTTCACGGGGCCTCTGGAGGCCCCGTGTCACGGTTTTGGGGGGGGCCTGGGGGGCCCTCCCAAAACCGCGAATGTCGAATTCGCGAATGTGGAGGGACAACTGTACTTAGAATACTAACTAGATGGAAAATTGGAATTGCATCTAGAAACATCTTCTTGACAATGGCTGGCTTCCTTCCTTCCCATTGGAGGAACCACGTTGACAGATTGGAGGACGTTGCAATTTGACTCCTGCCTGACAGTCTCATATCCCCCTCTCCAATGCTGGAGAGCTCTATAGAGCAGTGGATAAAGGTTTACTGAGAGCTTCAGAGGGAGAAGGGAATCAGCAAAGATAATCTCCTCACTCTCATATCCCTCCCTGTCTTTTTGGCAGAAAACAAGTTGGATTCAAACTGCATATTCACTAATTAGGGGATTGTGTCCCTTCTAATGCACTTATGTTAATTAGATATTGATTAGAGCAAGAGAAGAGAATAAGGTGCCTTGTGTGTTGCGGGATAGTACACTTAATGTGGGAGGAAATGCACCTCTTTGTATTGGTGTAGAGATGAATTTACCAAGTTTCCAATTGTTCTTGTGTTTTGAAGGGTATTAATTCTTCATCTGAAACGGTACAGCTTCAATGTGGCACTCTCCCTCAATCACAAAGTTGGACAGCAAGTGGTTATACCAAGGTTTTTAACCCTTCAGTCTCACTGCACAGAAAGCACAAGACCTCCACTTAATTTGGGGTGGAGTGCACAATCAACCATGTAAGCCATTCCCTTTATTCCAGTAGTAAATATTGGAGAAAATAATTAACATACTATTGAATTTAGAATTCCAGGTTTCCTTATAATGAAGACTTGCTAGGCTGGTCACCCTGTCAAACTTCCTGAAAAATTAAATGACCATTTTTATCCACATGTCTACAAATATCTTCAATATATTTCATGATGGGTGGTTTTCTTTAGAGAATAGTCATGGGTTTTTATTTTGTTTTGTTTGTCTTGTTATCGACCTTGAGAATAAGCAGTTGAGGGGGATCAGGCCAGAAGATAACTGTGAGGCATAGATATGGAAAAAGGAGTTGTGTGGAATAAAACAGTTTAAAATGTTTTACATAAAATTTCAGTCACTCTGATTCAAAGTCTTCTTGTCGTGGTTTCTTTGGTGAAAATTAGCATTTTAGATCACAACTATCTGCAGTAGATCTTTCAGTGTCTTAACAGTTAACATCTGTTCTTTAAATCAGCTCTCGGCCATTGAAAGTGTCTCAGATGGTGAATTCCTGTTCTGTTAGCACTTCCACTCCCTGCCGGTGCGTATAAATTTTACATAATTTGGGAATATCTGAAAACCTATAGCGAATGCCTGTTAAAATAGCCTTGGTTCTGATCCTATTTTAATCGTACACTAAAATTAACTGTTTTTTAAGATTTTGGGTTTTAGCAATAACACTATTTCATTTGGTCAATTTTAGCTGTGAAGAAGTCATATTTTAATTCAGTTATGTTGTACAGTTGGCCCTCTGTGTCCACGGATTCAACCAACCATGGCTTGAAATTATTAAAAAGGAAAAAAAAAAAAGCAAACCTTGCTGTTCACTATTTTATATAAGGGGCACCATTTTACTATACCATTGTATATAATGGGACTTGAACATCCCTGGATTTTGGTATCCACGGGGGGGGGGCGGGGGGGCTGGAACCAAACCCCAGCGGATACCGAGGGCCTGCTGTATCTGGTTGTTTCAAGATAAGGCCTGGTTCAAACGTAACAATCCAAGTCTGACAAAGTATGGTTCATCAACCCAGAAATGAGTTGCATGTGTGCATTCTTTGGGTTGGTGAGAGGAGGAATTCACACAATATAACTTTCTCTGTCACCACACAGAGACAGACAGGAAGAACAACTGAGGTCTTGCGATAGCCAAAAACAAACAGACTTTGCTGACTTCTCCCCTTCAGCCATCCTGGAGACCAGTTCTTTCTGCCTTTGCCTAGGGCAGAGCTCTTTCTTGTCACTCCTATTTTTACTCTGGTTACTTTTCACCTGCCTATCACTAGACTTCTATTTCATCCTTCCTTTCTCTTCCTAGCATATTTTAATACATATTTTTTGAAAAATTCCCCTTTCCTCCATGCGTAGCTACTATTCTCTCTGTTCCTTTCCTTCCCTTGTTCTCGGCTATGACTTCGGTTGGAAAGAGGGGTGAAGTTATTAAAAAGAAGAAGCCCATTCAGAGTAATGCTTCAGAGAGCATGTCAGGAGATTGGGATGAATTAGACCACTCCAGTGGTGGAACTGTTCTGGCCAAGGATACAGCTCCCCTACCACTGAAGTCCTTCAGTAGGCATCAGTGGAATCTGCACCCCACTCCAGCACCCATGTAGTTGTGTCTGTGCCTGCGGAGAATATGGCAGAAACAGATCCAGTTAGCAAGGGCGCATCACAAAAGAACATGCTGGTTGCAGTGCTGGCTGAATCCCACAGCCCTCCGCAGTTGGTGAGGGATGAATCCAGGGTGAAAGATTGCAACAGGTTGTATCTGTTCCCCGCAGGGCTCTAGCCATGGCCAAAATGGTGCAAAATCCTCTCTGTGTACTCTGCAATGGGCGCCTCAGCATTCACAAGCTGTTGTGGTTTGCAGTTTTCCCACCATTTTTCCATAGCGCAGGATGATGGCAACATTTTCAGCAGCATATATGGCATTTGCTTTTTTAAGTTGGCCATTCATCATGAATTCCCTCATAAACAGATTCCAAGGTTGTTAACCGCACCCTAAAGGCTGTCCTGGATGCTTATTCTGAGGCTTTGTCTGGTGAGGGGCCAGTCCTCTCACTTAATAGAGGGCAGCAGAGCCACCAGCACGGCCACTATCATTGCCAGTTTCACTCTCTGCTCCCCTCTTCCCTTGGGGGATGATGCATAACTGCAATTGATTAGGTCTTTGTTGGAGAGGTACCTTCCCCCTCCAACCTCCTCTCCAGACAAAAGCCTCATCATGCAGCTGTTCCTAGGGAAGATACGCAATCTTTATGGTTGCCGTTAAAACAACTTTTTAACTGATTTTAACAGATTAGAAAGCTGGGCCAAGACTAAGAAAATGAATTTCAACAACGAATGTAGAATACATGTAGCCAGAAAAAAATGAAATGCACAGATATAGGATGGGTGACACCTGGCTTGACAGCAGTGCATGAAAAAGGAATCTAGTAGTCTTAGTGAATCACAAGCTGAACATGAGTCAGTAATGTGATATGGCAGCCAGAAAAGCCAGTGTGATTCTAGGTTGCATCAATAGTAGTGTGGTGTCTAGATTGAGGGAAGGAATAGTGCCATTCTATTCTTCTTTGGTCCGACGTCATCTGGAATACTGTGTCCAGTTCTGGGTACCGCAATTCAAGAAGGATGTTGACAAGCTAGAGTGTGTCCAGGGGAGGACAACCAAAATGGTGAAAGGTCTGGAAGTCATGCCCTATGAGGAGTGGCTTAGGGAGCTGGGTATGTTTAGCCTGGAGAAGAAAAGGTTAAGAGATGACATGATAGCCATGTTTAAACATTTGAAGGGATGTCATATTGAGGATGAAGCAAGCTAGTTTTCTGCTGCTCCAGAGACTAGTATATGGAGAAATGGATTCAAACTATAGGAAAAGTGATTACACCTGAACATTAGGAAAAGCTTCCTGATGGTAAGAGCTGTTCAACAGTGGAAGACACTGCCTTGGAATGTGATGGAGTCTTCATCTTTGGAGGTTTTTAAACAGAGGCTGGATGACCGTCTGTCAGATGTGCTTTAATTGTGTGTTCTTTTTTAAAAAATTAATTTTTATTGGTATGTATCACATATAAAATAACATTACATAACATTCCAACCTCTCACCATACAAATCCAATAATTAAAATAATAAAGATAATAATAAAAAAATATACACAAAGAATTCTGATTCCCTCCACCCATAGGCTCGAACATTCTACTTCTAACATGACTTCCTATATAATCTTTCCATGATTGCTTTTGTTCATGCTCAAGTTTGTTTATTTTTCCGTTATATAAAAAGCTAGTTTCACCTTTATTTCCCAATTCTTTCCATATATTCAATCTTTTCTTTTTCTCTCCGCCTTCTTATTATCGTTCATGGTGCTAATATATATCTGTTTATTCAATTTTTATAGAATTTCTACATTTTGTTTTGAGGACATGCTAAGTCAGATTTGGTTTTTCTTACTTATATTGGTTTATATCTTATTACTTTTCCCTCTTATTTAGGGACTTGCAATTTTTCTCCAAGTTCTTCCCAAGAATTCTGAAAAACTATTCCAAGATTCTCTATGCTTCTCCAATGACTTACTTTTAAAAGCATTGTTAGCTGATCCATTCCAGCCATTTCATACGTTTTGAGCAGCTACTGGTCCATCGTTGGTACACACTTATCTTTCCATTTAGACGCATAAGTGATTCGTGCCGCAGTCAACATATAGAATAGTAATTTCTCTTTGTCCTGACTTAATTTTTCTTCATACATACATAACAAATTTAATTCCGGATTCAATGAAAAAATGCAATTTAACACTTCATTAATGGTCTTTTGCACTTGCTTCCAATATTTTTGAGCCTCCTCACAGCTTCATAATAAGTGAAAAAATGTACCCGTGATATGTACATTTCCACATTTCCAACATTCATTTTTCATGTTTTTGTACATTTTTGACAATTTGTCTGGGGAAAGATACCACCTGAAATACATCTTATAGCAATTTTCTTGGACATTTTGACAAAGTGTTAGTTTCATTTTGGATGTCCAAAATTCTTCCCATTTATGCAATTGTATTTCGTGACCAATATTCTGCGCCCATTTTATCATACTGTCCTTTATCACTTCCTCTTCTGTGTTCCATTCTAGTAGTTGTTGATAAAATGTAGTTATCAAGTTTTTGTTTCCAGGTTGGATTATCTTTTCCCATAATGATATTGTCATATCTATACCCTCCAGTTTTTGGTCCATTTTGCATTTTTCTTTTATTTGTCAAAAAAGGTACTAGTGGCATGGTGTTCCCTCTCTCTCCATTTCCTCCTGTGTCTTGATTAATTGCTGTCCATTTCTTATCGTCAGTAAGTCCTTGTATGTAATCCATTTTAAAGATAGTATTTTTTCTTTACTGAAAAATGCTTCATAGGCAAATGTCCATGACGAAATTTTTGAGCAAAATCTTAATCTGTATTTCTTCCGCACTTCTGGAAGGGATTTTCTAATGAAGTGGTTGTTGAAATTTTTATTAATAGTCTCTTTATTATAAAATAAATAGGCATGCCAACCATAATGAATGTTGGAACCTTCCAGTTTCAGTAGTTTGTCATCATTTAAAGTTGTCCATTCTTTTAGCCAAGATAGACAACAAGCTTCATAATATAATTTCAAATTTGGAACATCTAATCCACCTCTTCTTTTTGAGTCTTGTATAACTTTCATCTTAACTCGGGGGGGGGGGGGTTCCTGACCAAATGAATTTCGATACATCTTGTTGCCATCCTTTAAAAATTTCTTCTTTACAAATAATTGGGGTGTTTTGAAATAAAAATAACAATTTGGGTAAAATATTCATTTTTATGACCACTATTTTTCCTAATAGTGATAATTTTAGATTCCGCCAATTATTTAAATCTTTTTTTACTTCCATCCATACTTTATTATAGTTGTTTTGAAACAAATCTGAATTCATTTTAGTTATGTTGATACCCAAATAGTGTGCCATTTTTACTACCGTACTTTATAATTCGATTTTCGCATGGTTTCTTTTTCTTCATCCAACGTCATGTTTTTCGTTATTATTACAGTTTTATCCTTGTTTGCTTTTAATCCTGTTAATAATTCAGATTCTTTCAATACCTTTGTTAATGTTTCAATATTTTCTACCAGGTTCCCCAGAGAGGAACACCATGATTGTGTGTTCCTGCAAAGCAGGAGGTTGGACTAAATGGCCCTTGTCATCTCTTCCAACTCTATGATTCTATGATTTTGGAAGCCCAGGCTGCTCTCAGTTTGCCCACAAGAAGGCCTCAGAAACCTCTGCTAAGGAATCCTTAGCAATGTCTCAGGCATTCAGAGTGTTGTCTAAGAAGCAAATTCAGGTTCAATGTAGGGATTTTCAAGATGTTGGAGCCCTCAGGCTTCACAGGGGCCTTCAAACAAGGTTGTCCCTACTCAGAGCCTGTGTGGCAAAAGAAAAGTGGTAACTCCTACTTACTCCTCTGAAGATTCAGGCTGTGATTCCAGTGTGGAATCTCTGCTCCTACGGGAGGACTTTCAGGGGTCCATAGGCGATCCTGATGATTTTGAACAGGAGGAAATGGGGTGGTCAGATTCTTGTTCAAATTAGGACAAGCCCTCTGGTCATTTGTTTCATTCAGAGGATTTTGCTCCCCTGTTATCCAGGGCCTCGGCAGTATTAAGGTTTGCTTCATCCAGGTCAGACCTGAGCACCCAATTTGGGGGGGGGGCTCTTCTGAGCTGAGCGAGAGGGGCCCTTCCATCCTTTGACAACCAAAGTTGCCTGTGAGGGAGATGATTTTGCTCTCAGTCTTCCTCCACTTGATAAGGTCAGAATGGGCCAGAACACTGCAGAGTAAAAAAGAGGCCATGATCACTCAGACATTTTATTCACTGGGTAAACAGGTGCTTGAGTAACTCCAGGCCCCTACAGTGGACCCCCTAGTGGCCTCTATGGTCTCAGTGAGGGAGGGCTTCCTCAAAGACCCCGAGGAGAAGTGAACTCTTGTTTGCTCATGCCTCATTGTTATGGATGAAGGATATTCTGCAGGAGGAGGACCTGGACTACAAGTCCTTATATAGGTGCCTTTTGAAGATTTACAGGTCACTTCAATTTGTGACGTATGCTACTCAGGACTCCCTTACCTTTTCTGCGAGGCCATCATAGTGGCTATGTGTTTCCACCTGTTTCAGGCGTTGGGAGATGACAGATCCAAGGCGTCTCCCATTTTGCCCAGACCTACTTCTGTAATCTTGCAGGTGATCCACAGCAAGGATTTTATGAGACCATGTGGAAGGTTTTTATTAGGTGGTGCAAAACCAGTGCCATTCAGTATAACAGAACATCTGTCTCACACCTCCTGGCTTTCCTGCAGAGGACTGGAGCTTGGCCTTAGGCCTAATACCTTGATGAGGCAAGCAGCTGCACTGTCTCAGTTCTGTCTAAAACCCCAGGAGCCCTACTTTCCTGTCATCCACATGTATGGAGAGATTCCTTAGGGGCACTACCACCATATTTCCTCTAGTCAGGCACCATTTCCCATCCT
The DNA here is from genome assembly GCA_030847615.1 of Gambelia wislizenii. Taxonomy (NCBI): domain Eukaryota; kingdom Metazoa; phylum Chordata; class Lepidosauria; order Squamata; family Crotaphytidae; genus Gambelia; species Gambelia wislizenii. The sequence goes on along the minus strand of JAUMIR010000001.1, from coordinate 333,048,646 downwards.
GGAGCCTGCCGTTATTTTTAAAGAAGCTCATGGAACATCCTTTTGTGCCTCTTAGGACGGTGTCCCCGAGACTTCTCTTAGGAAGATGTCTCTGAGGCTTTGGTAGCTATCATGTTTGCTTGCCAGGTATCTGAGCTTGCAGCCCTTTGGGTTAGGGAGCACCTCTGCATCTTTACTGAGGACTATGTTTCTCTCCGTCCTGACCCTTCCTTTATGCCTTAATTACTTGCTACCTTTCACCTGTCCTAAGAACTCTCATTCTCCCCTATTTCTGTCCTAACCCATTGCAACCACAGAAGAAGTTATGGCATAATTTGGATGTGTGCAGAGTGCTAAAAATTTACATTTGCAGGACTAAGCCCTTTCATTGCTGTGACTCCTTGTTTGTGTACTTTACTCCAGCCTCATTGGGATATAAAGTGTCTCCGTCCACAATAGACATGTGGATTGAAGCACGCATCCTAATGGCATATGACGTTGCCACGATACCTCGCCTTCTAACATTGTAGTGCACTCAACTAGGGCAGCTGCCCCATCAGTGGTGTTTTCCACTAATGATCCAATCACAGATATATTTACAGAGGGCAGCCACCTGGAGTACTCCTCCTTTCATTCGCCATTATTGGCAGGTGCTACATTTGGGAAAAGGGTGCTGCAGGAGGTAGTGAACAATTAGGATGCAGTCCCTTCCTCTCTCAGGGAGCAGGTAAGGGACTTGGGTATGTCCCAAGTTGTGTGAATTTCTCCTCTCATAAACCCAGAGAGTGCCACATTGGGTACTTGCCATGAAAATGCATTCTCGGTTGTTGAGAGGAGAAATCCACCCCTCCCATTGTGACTACTCAACAAGGGGCCATGCCTTTCCTTGCTTCCTTTCATTCTCTGCTAATTTTTCTGTGGGTTCTGCATCCAAGGTGGGCTAGTAAGAGAACTGGTGTCCAGGACAGCCGAAGGGGAAGAGTCAGCAAAGTCTGTTTGTTTTTGTCTATCACAAGACCTCATTTGTTCTTCCTCCTTGTCTCTGGTTGGTGATGGAGAAACCCACGTTGTGTGGATTCCTCTTCTCAAGAACCCAGAATGTACCTTCATGGTAAGTACTCAGTGCAGCATTCTCCTTTCAACTTACTCTTCCTGTCTCATGCCAAGCCTTTAGTGAAACTATCAGGTTTTTCTATTCCCAGATTTCTGTTACAGCTGAGATGTCACACTGTGATTTAAGGGATCTTTTTTAACTGTGATATGAAGACAGGATCACTTCTTCTAAAATGATAATAAAAGTGCCTGGCAAGTAAAAACCAGTAGTTTCTGCAGTTTCTGCATAATCACTGATACGCAGAGTCCCAAGCTTTTTTTTAAAAAAAAAAAATTAATTAGGTATTTATACCCTGCTCTTCAGCTACAAAGGCTATCAGAGCAGCATACAAATTGTTAAGCAGTAGTAATTTGCACAATTACCTGCATTAAGCAGTTTCCAATGTGTATTAGCTAATTTAGTGGTTTATGGCCAAAACCAACATGGGAGATTGGCCAGGAAATATTAACCTAGACAGCAAAAATCTAAGAATCAGCTTGTCATGTTCAGAGTGGCTAGTGCCCGTGAAGAATCTGGCTCTCATATTTTGAAATATCTACAGTTGCCCCTCCACATTCGCGGCTTTCACATTCACGGTTTTGATTATTCGTGGAAAGCTGCCTGCCCCACCCTCTCCACTCCGTCCCTTCCCAAGACAGCGAAGGTGTTCTCAGGAATCCCTTTGCTGCCTTGGGAAAGGGGGGGTGGAAAGCCTCCCTCATTCCACCCAAGTCCCTTCCCAAGGCAGCGAGGGCCCCCCTATGCCACTCTGGGAAGGGCGGGGGGAGGGAGAGTGGTGGCGGGGGCTTCAGAAGCCCCCTATGCCACTCTAGGAAGGGCGGGGGGTGGAGGAGAGTGGCGGCGGGGGTTTCAGAAGCCCCCGCGGCCACTCTGGAAAGGGCGTGGGGGTGGAGGAAAGTGATGGCGGGGGCTTCAGAAGCCCCCGCAGCCACTCTGGGAAGGGCGTGGGGGTGGAGGAAAGTGACGGCGGGTGGCTTCAGAAGCCCCCGCGGCCACTCTGGGAAGGGCGGGGGGTGGAGAAGAGTGACGGCGGGGGCTTCAGAAGCCCTCGTAGCCACTCTGGGAAGGGCGGGGGGTGGAAGAGTGTGACGGCGGGGGCTTCAGAAGCCCCCGTGGCCACTCTGGGAAGGGCGAGAGGGGTGGAGGAGAGTGACGGAGGGGGCTTCAGAAGCCCCCGTGGCCACTCTGGGAAGGGGGGGTGAGAAAGGCCGGAGAGAGGCAGCGCAGCCTCCTCCCCGCCAGCCCGCTCGCCCGCTGCTGTCCCCGGCCTTTCGAAGCGGGCGCCGGGCTCCAAAGCCCCGGCGCCCGCTTCGGAAGGCCGGGGAGAGGCAGCGCAGCCTCCTCCCCACCCATACGCTGCCTTCCCCAGCCTTTCTCAGCAGGCTCCAGGGCTCCAAAGCCCCGGACCCCGCTTCGGAAGGCCGGGGAGAGGCAGCGCAGCCTCCTCCCCACCCACACGCTGCCTTCCCCGGCCTTTCTCAGCAGGGTCCGGGGCTTCTAAGGCCTGGAGTCCCCTCAGAAAGGCCACGGAGAGGCCAGCCAGGCTGGCCAAACACCCTCCCACTGCTTCCCTCCCTGGGGGGGGGGCTGCGGGAGCAGCATCTGTTATTCGCAGTTTTTCCACATTTGCGGGGGTCTCAAGAACCTAACCCCCGCAAATGTGGAGGGACAACTGTACTGTTTCTAGACTGTCTTCAAGGTAGCTGTATATGTAACAGAAATCCAGCCTGGATGTTGGACACTGTGGGAAATTGAATGCTGGAGCAGATAGGTCTTCATTGTGATCCAGGGAGCTCTTCTTTTTGCTTATTCAGAAGTAACGGTTTTTATAATGAGATTTATATTTGCTATTCCTTAATTTGAGTCAGCTTGGTATAGTAGTTTGAGCGTTGGATTAGAACACCAGGGTTCAAATCCCCACTTGGATATTGAAACCCACTGTGTGACCCTGGGCAAATCATGCTCTCTCAGCCTCAGAGGCAAACCCCCTCTGAACAAATTCTGCCAAGAATAGCCCATGATAGGTTTGTGTTAGGGTTGCCGTAAGTCAGAAATAACCTGAAGGCACACAACTGCAACAATTGCATAATGCCAAGTTCTGGAGGGTGGCATGTTAGTGCATGCATAATTAAAAATAATAAACAGTTTGGGGGGAGTGCTAACCAAAATTTATGATAAATTTCTATGACACGATCCATGTGAGATGTATTTGAATGAGTTGAACTGATTGTCATGCCATTTTAAAGCTAGCATCTGAGCTGGAATGAAACAAGATAAAAAAAGGATATTGACAAATTGGAGCGTGTCCAGAGAAGGGCAACTAAAATGGTGAAAGGTCTGGAAATGATGCCTTATGACGAGAGACTTAGGGAGCTGGGTATGTTTAGCCTGGAAAAAAGACGGTTTAGAGGCGATATGATAGCCCTGTTTAAGTATTTGAAGGGATGTCACGCTGAGGATGGAGCAGGCTTGTTTTCTGCTGCTCCAGAGACTGGAACACGGAGCAATGGGTGCAAGCTCCAGGAACAGAGATTCCACCTCAACATGAGGAGGAACTTTTTGACAGTAAGAGCTGTTCGGCAGTGGAACGCACTCCCTTGGAGTGTGGTGGGGTCTCCTTCCTCAGAGGTCTTTAAACAGAGGCTGGATGGCCATCTGTCAGGGATGCTTTGATCGTGATTTCCTGCATGGCAGGGGGTTGGACTGGATGGCCCTCGTGGTCTCTTCCAACTCTGCAATTCTATGATTCTATAAGATAGCTTGGAAATGCCAGTCAACTTGAACCCAAATGTATAATGGTTCATCTGAATGAGATCCGTCAGATAACGAGCCTGAGTGGCTTTAAAAAAGCACTAAAGACGGATCTCTTTCGGCAGGCCTTTCCTAATTAGATCCCGGCCTCAGGGGATCCTGGCCTCTTCTAGGCTGCTGGCTATTTATTATATTTATTATATTTTATTGTATTTATAGTTTTAAATGTGATTTTAGATTAGTTGTTTTTAATTTATATTTGTTTAATGTTTTTTTATGGGGGAGGGTGGGAGTGGGGGTGTTTAGGGATTTTATTTGTATTGTATTTTAAATTCTGTAAGCCGCCCCGATTGTTTTAACAGAGGGGCGGGGTATAAATAAATATTATTATTATTATTATTATTATTATTATTATCTCTGCCCAAGAGTCATAAGAATATTAATCTTTATATTCTGTAGATTAAGAATGTACTTTAATTAATTTCCTCAAGGTCAAGATTAAGTAGACTATAGACTTTCTCCTCAGTTAATGGGTTTATTCATAAATTTATAATAATCTTTGTATTGAAATTTTGTGAGTGGTGTAGCTGTTACACAGATACCATCTGCGTCTTTTTAAGTCTGGTGTTGTTTACATTATGGAAAATTTCTAAAAACTTTAGAAGTAAAGTTCCATGTTTACTTTTCAGAAAATACTCATTCAAATTCAAAGGTCCCATCCTAAACACTATGGATTTAGACAGTGAAGAGGAATCATTGAAACGTCCTGTTGCAAACAGCCCAAAACAATGTGATTTCCAAAATAGGGAGCAGCAGCGAGACGAGCTAGAGAAGGTAAGAAGAGAGGTGAGGCTAGTGGAGGGAAGTCTATGTTGTGTATTACCCAAATTTCCACTTTTGCCAAGCTGAAATTATATGCATTGGCATAGCCCTTTAAGAATCTTTTAAGCTCTGTGTGGAAACAGCCATAGCCAGTGCCAGCGAGGAACACTGGCTGCAGGTGGAAAAGGAATGAGCATTAAAAAGACAAACATAAAGAAGGGGTTAGCAGTTTGTCAGTCATTGCTGGTCCATTTTGTCCCCTTTAAGTTCTGTACCTGACTTGTGTCCTCAGTGAGGTGCTGTAAGGAAACTTTCTGACCTTATGTGTGTTTTCTGTAGCAGTTCCATGCATCTGAGGAAGTAGACTACGGCCCAACCCACACTGCACAAATAATCTAGTGAAACTGGATCATTTGCCATGACTTCTTCCTGTGGAATCCTGAGATTTGTAGTTTTATAAGACTTTTAAGCCTTCTCTGCCAAAGAGTGCTGCTGTCTCACCAGACTACAAATCCTAGGCTTCAGTTAAAGGACAGTTTTTATTGCGGTAATTTGCGCTTTATCGCTGTTTCGCAGCTGTAGTGCATCGTTCAGATGATATATGGCTTAATTGATCTATCGCTTTTGTTTTCAGCTGTGTTTCGCTTTGATATTTACACAGCAGACTGAGACAGGGGCGTGGCCTCCCAAGCACATCCTCTGATTACCACAGGAATGCCTGAGAGGAACATTCACACACACACACACAAGAGAGAGACTGGAAAAGGCTTGCTTCAGATCGTAGCAGCTGGGCACAAGATAGCATGGAGGGAGGGAGAGAAGGAAAGACGTCTTTTTCGTGGCTAAGCATGGAGAAGGGTTGAAATGATCACAGGAGGGGAGATTAGATCATTCACACACACTGAGACTGAAAGTAGCAAGGCGGGAGGGAGAGAAGGAAAGACGTCTTTTTCGTGGCTAAGCACGGAGAAGGGTTGAGATGATTGCAGGAGGGGAGATTAGATCATTCACACACACTGAGAGTGAAAGTAGCAAGGTGGGAGGGAGAGAAAGACACACACACGATGGGAGGCTAGCACACAGATCTTTCCTCCATCCCCTCCTTGTCCAAACCCCTCCCTGATGAGTTCAAACAATCATGGCAAAGCTCTGCTGTGAATTTATCCGAAAGATTGCTGGTAATTCACACAACACGTAGTGTGATGCTTGTTCAGACTATTGAAAATGCGCTACTTTTCAAAAAAGTTGGGAAAAGTCCCGAAATCCTTTATTGCGTTACTGATGGGTTTTTGAGCCCCCCTCCTTCTGAAAGAGGCAACTTTGTGCAGCAATGCATGTAAACAATTAGGAATCTTGGCGAATTCTTCACGTTTTTTTTTCACCGTTTAACCAAGCCCCTAGAGTTCCATAGGAAGGAGCCATAGCAAATAATCCTGTTTCAAACTGGATTATTTGTGTAGTGTGTATTTGGCCTAAGTCTACGAATGCTTATGCTCCAGCTTCTTTCTTTCAGTTAGTCTCAAAGGTGCTACAAGATCCCTTTGCATACTGATATTCCAGACTAACATGGCTATGTCTTTGAATTCTGTAGCGAAGTTTTACTGAAGCTGTGAGTGAGGACTGGGCAAGCATTATTAGCTTTGTAGGGTTTAGGCATTCCACTCATTTCCGATGCTCTTCCCTCATACTCACTGGGTTTTGCAAATTTTGATTTGTGTCGTGTAGTTTGATCTTTATGTATGCTCACCATTTGAAAAATCTGTTGATACAGAAATGCCCAAACATTCTTGGGTCTGTGACCATGTAGAGGAAGACAATTTGAGCAGGATCGTGCTAATATTTGCCATTTCTCAGCCAGTTATTCATCCCTTTTTTCAAGTTGCGCTACTCTGTGGGAGAGATTTTCAAACATCTCAAACTTGGCCATATATGTACTAATGTAAATGCAAGAGTAGTGTCTAGTAGTCATATGTTTTAGGCCTGTACTGAAAAGAGAGAAAAGGCTGTTTTTACCTCTTTTGCATAGTAGTGACTCAGATTGTAACAAATATAGAGCTGTTCTAAAGACTTTAGTTCCAATCTGACATTTGTAGAGGCAGTTTAAGACCTCAAAATAATCTAGCATTGAGCCTGTACATCCAGAGCATCTTGTTCATTTTTACGTCTGCATTAAAAATGAGGGAAAAATGTGCTTAGGCATGGCTGCACAACACATTTTATCCTTTTGTTTACCTACAGAGTTCTAAGAGAGTTAGAACAGAAAGTGACAATGCATCAGAATCAATAAATGCTAACTTTGATGGGATGAATGAAGATGAGCTCCTAGCAGCTGTCTTGGAAATGAGTAAGAAGGAAACATCACTGTCATTGAGCCATGATGAAGACAAGCCCACAGATAGTCCGGACACTGGCTTTGGAGATGATGAGTTGCAGGACTTGCCAGACAACATGGAACCTATGGATGTGGAAAAGCCCAGAGTATCTACAGAATCAGGTAAGAAGAGTAGGAGAATTGATATTAATACAAGTTTGAATTTCTCAGGACAGTGCTGAGGGGAAATAGGGAGGAAGGTTAGGAATTTAAGATGTGCTGAATGATACACTCTTATGATTAAATTGTTCAAAATAATGTTTGTTGTTCTAATCTCCATTTGTGCTAAGTGTAAAAAGAAATGTACTTTACATCTCAAAAGGTCTTGTGTTTTTAAATGTACAACAGAGCCCATGTTGATTACATTTTCACTTATAAAAATTATGGCTGTGCACCATACTTTGTATGAAGGAACTTGGAATGAATCAGAATGTCAGTTTATAATTTTAATGAAAAAGAGAGAGAGAAAGATTACCGAGATGGAATATCAAACAAAAGTAAGCTTACCTTTCTTTTTATATCCAGGAACCTAAATGTAGTGTTTTTTTTTTTTTAAGGAACCACAATACTAGGTTAAGCCAGAAATAAGGAAGGCAACATTTAAGACAATTTTGCATCTTGATTTTCCTCATTATAAATCAGGAATGGAAAGCTACCTGGGGTTGCTTGGCTTCTTACAGGACCTCGAAGAGCTGTATCCATCCTCCTGCTCTCCCATCTCACCCAGATCTTTATGTGTTTTGTGGCCCATTTAAACTTTAAATGCTCCCCGTACCTTTTGCATGTGTGTGTGGGAATTTCATCATGTTTTTGTTTCTCCTCCCAGCTGTTTTAGGCCTAGGAGAGGCCATTTTTAAACCAGGGTCAGTTCTTAGTGTACTTCTTTGTTTTTAAAAGGCTTCTCCTAGACCTAAAGAAACCCACTCATGGATATAATGAAATTATCCCCCGATGCCCTCAGAGGGTGTGGCTGTGTGTTTATATTTTCTTTAAAAATTAGGGTGCTGGCACATCCTTGGGAGCCTTTATAATTGAGGAACATGGCTGAAAATACTTTCTCATTGCAAATGTTATTGAATAAAATTTGATTAGGTTGCTGTACTGATGGAAATATATGTCAGCAGAACCTTTGGAAAGATTCTCCTTCCCCCTTTAGTACCCCATGAACCCTCAAAATTGCTCTAGAGAGTCCTGTTACATGGTCAGAAATAACTCACACAAGATTAGATTCACCCAGTACTTTAAAAGTGCACAATATAACACATGCCATTCTTCCTTTTAGAGGTCTGATTGCAGTAAAAAATGCAATCACTACTGTATATTCCAGCGTATAAGACGACTGGGCGCATAAGATGACCCCCCAATTTTTAAGTTAAAATATAGAGTTTGCCCCCCCCAGCCAGCCAGCCACCTGGCTGGAAAGCCTGTCCCCCACCAGCCAGCCAGCTAGCTCAGTGACTGTAGATGATGGAATAGTCTGTGAAATTAGAGGACTGAGAACAGCTAAAAAAGCATGGGATACTTTGAGAAAAATCTCTGTGGTGTTCAATCTTTGGAAAGTAAGGTTGCATTAATAAGTTGGTTAATATGAAGCTATCATGTTGGGGTGTAGAAAGACGCGCTGTGTCCACCACGACCACCTGCAGAGTTGTTCCACGTCGACAGGATGCCAAGGAGAAGGTTTCTGGAGAGACTTCTGGAAAAGACTTCAAGCTGAGAAGGAAAAATTCCTTCACCCCAGTACACTGCCTTGAGCTCTGGCTTGCCAAATAAAGACAGCAACAAGGCCCGCCTTCACTCAACTTGAGGGCTTTAATCTTTGTTTGCAGTATATTTACAATAAATATACAGAGTATAGGACAATCTCTCTTAAACCAACAAACTGCTTCGCCAACCACCATCCACAACAAACCCACACTGGAGATAATTCCCATCTCCTTTTTATAGGCAGTTAAACAATGCCTGTTACATCAGGCATCTCAGGTGTGCATACTCTCAAATGCTGACTCACACACACACCTGCCACCGGAGCTTAACTACTTTCATTTCTAAGCTTACAGCTCCATCTTGTGGTCACATCCGTGTTATTTCCTGACATATCAAATCCCAAATTTCTGAATGAGCACATTAATGGTTTTAGAGCCACATTGGCAGACAAGAGAATTTCACCATAGACAAAACTTGATGCAAAATGATAAGTCTGAATCCAGAAATTCTAATTTTAGGCTAACTTGTCCTGAAAAGAAACATCATTTTGACTCTCCTGAGCTAAATGAATGGCCATTTAACACTTCAAAGTTCATTTAACACTGCAAAGCAGTCATTCTCATAGCAGGAGGAAGGATCTGCTGGGAAAACTGCCCAGGCCATTTACACTTCAATCATTCTCACAGCAGGGGAAAAGATCTACTGGGGTATAAGACCACCCCCCCACTTTTGAGGAGATTTTCAAGTGTTAAAAAGCAGTCTTATATGCAGGAATATACGGTACTAAAAGCAGCAGTTCCCTTCTTAGATAGTGTCCATCCTGAGACACTTCCAAGCTGGTAGATACTCTGACCATGAGATTAGAGTATCATGAAAAGGACCTAGCTGGTGGTGATCAGGAGAACTACCTTTCATCCCAATTTAAGACATCAGTGTGTTGTCTTTCTTTCCATAGGTTTTGCCACCTTTACTGAGATAACTAAAGATTTTGATGAAAATAAAGAGAACAAGACTCCAGAAGTCACTCAGGGGGAGGTTGATTGGCTGCAGCAGTATGACATGGAGCGAGAGAGAGAGGAACAGGAGCTGCAACAGGCTTTGGCTCAGAGCCTCCAAGAACAAGTAAGGGTTAATGTGCCTTCTCAAGCACAGAAATCATGCCACGGCTATCTTCCGTGATGCTAGGAAATAACATGTAACAGAATCTCTGATGGAGAGAAAGGGGTGTTGTTTTCTTTTTAGCTTACTGTATCCCAACACTATAAATCTGTGCTTAGAAGCTCTTAATAAAGTTTTTATGAAGAAATGGTCAACAAAAACCCAAATGTATGTTACTCAACAAGGCACATTTTTGTTCTAGTGTTTTGGCGAACTTGGGTATGGGTTATTAGAAATACCTTGCAGTCAGTTTTGTGTCCCCTCTCATTTTTCACTTAGTGGAATCACAGCTTGATACCTTTCTGTGATGTTTCTACTGTACTAATGTTGATTCATAAAACATTATAAGAAAATATAATCCTATATATATTTTATTTTTAATACATATTTCATTAAATAAAAACTACATATAATAAAAGCAAATAAGAATACATCAAACAACACCACATAACAGGCACAAAAAACACACACACACAAAAATCACAAAAATAACTATATCTACTATGTGTACAAATTATCTCTAATAGAGCAAATACAAAAAAGTTGAAAGTTTACTTCCCAATTTCTTAACAGTGGTATAAATGTGGTGTTTAAGATTTACTTCCTCTAGAAACCAAAACTAATATCCACTTCTACTTCTTACGAAAAATAGTTTTCAAAAACTGCAAATGTAATATTTTCTCTTCTCTCCTGCAGAAATTGCAAAAAGGACTCCCACTATTTTATAAAAAGTATTCACTGATTTTTCTTTTACTAAAATAGATAGTTTATCCATTTCTAACTATAACTAGCTATAATCCCTGTATTAATCCCCTGGTATAGCTTTGAAAACACCAGTTATTACCAAAGAGAACTCCCAAGATTCCCCTCTGTTGAGCCCAGAGCTGTTGAACATATGACACACACAAACCCATCCTGAATCAATTTGTCTTTCTTGCTTTTCTCCATTTAGAATTCATGAGCCTCATATTTCAAATTGTTCCAGATATGACAGTTACAAAAGTAAATTGATAAACATAAATTGTATCAATCAAAAGTAGGAGCAATTGTAACTGAGGACAGAGCAAAATACAATGAATGGGCTGAAAACAAAGAGAAAGCAAAATCATGGTTTTGGCTTTAATTGTCTGTCAGAAAGAAGAAAAAGGAAATTGTCAAATATACTTTGTGGTTTGAGTCCGAAAGCTGAGACACTGTTTTTTAAGAGATCCTGTCCTGCATATCTGCCCACCTCCTGTCTCATTAGTGGTTGGGATACAGAGCAAAACCCTACAGAAGTGTTCCTCACCCCATTCACCAGCTGCTTAGAGGAATTTATACAGCTGGATTTTAATGTTCTTGTGAATATGTTCAAAAAGATATGCTAAGTAGGCATGGATGTAATATTTTAGTTATTAAAATATTTCTATCCAGCCCTGTATCACAAGATGCCAGGGTGATGAGTTGCTTTTCTGAGCACTTGTACATGGTGAACGTGAGACAAAGGTCGGAAGTAGCCTAAAAATAAATATTCTGTAACTGCACTGTTTGGCGGGGAAGGGGGAGAACATGAGGCATTTTGAGGTACAGGCCCTCTACTGTGTGGTCTATTTCCATTAAGCTGCTACTGAGCCTGTATAATTCTTTTAAAATACAGCAGGTTGTCCCCCATCATGTCCTCAGTTAACTTTAGGTTGAGGGCAGAATATATAAGTGCTACTCAGTGTGGTAATCCATGGGCCAGTGCCAGTCTCCAATCCATCTGATTCTGGTCCCCAGAAAAGAAAGAAACAACTGTAGCCAAGGAGCACAAATATGGTACTGGTATGTGGTACATTGAAGGTGAAATTGGCATTCTTTAGGTAACTGCCTGAGCAATCCATATTCATGGTTTTTCCTCTTGTGGCATCTGATCAAGGGAAGGAATCCAAAGTTCTTTTTCTGTTGAAGACAGCCCCACTCTCTCCCAGCTCAGTTTTTAAAATCTTTCCTTGCTAGCTGGTTGAGGTTTTCTCCCCCTCTCTTTCCACAATGTTAAATTACTTAAAATCTCAAGAACAGTTAATAGGATATAGAGATGGCACCATTATCTGGGGATGCCATGAGGAAATGAAAGAATACAGAGGCAGATGTTGAGTGTGTGAGTGTGGTGATTTGTGCTTACCCTCAGAGGATGCAAACAGAAGATGAAATAGCCTCAAAAGTCACTCTTTTGACTGTATCGCATCGAGTCATAGAGTGAGCAAACAGATAAAAATAACAATGATCAGTTGACAGCTTCCCAGTGTGTCTCTGATCAAGAGCCAGAATCAGAATTAAGGAAGATTTTTGTTTCATCAAGCGATAGTGAAATAGAGTGGCTGGTGGCACAGGACAAAGAAAAAACAGAATTGAATGAACTATCAGAGAAGGTGGAAGTGGTAAGATCTAGAAGAAAAGGGGAGGAACAGCAAAAGAAAAGTAAAAAAAAACAAGAGTTGGGTAGATGGTTACGGTTAAGCATGACTGAGATATAGGAGATGATTAAGGAAATAGATAGACAAATAAAAGAAATATTTCAGGTTCATGCGAGTAGACAAAACAGGGCATTTCAGATCTATAAATGAGCAACATACATCTGCTTTTCACAATAATTTAACTTCTGCTTTCAACACTGATTTAAACACTAGTTTCAATCAAATTAATTTCAATCAAAGGAATTCAAGCTTATTGAATTTAATGAATTTTTTGAAAAGCTACTGCAGCATAGGAATAACAAATCACTCAGTGAATTTAATGCTATTACATAATTTAGATGCTCGAACAATGAGGCTGGATTTAGAAAGCCAAAATAATCAAATGCAAACCTCACATCAAAATAAACAAATAGGAAAGCAAGGTGATAGCAAAAAGGGGAACAATAATAGGAAATGTTTGAATAAATTGAAGCATTTAGCTAATCCTACAGACAGCTCAAAAACGAAGGAATTCTCAGAAGGATTTAAATTCAGATTTAGATGATGAACATTGCAGTGATGAAGTTAGATGACATCCAGATTAATAGAGAGGATGAGCAATCTTCAGAGGCAGAGATGGACACAGAAAGAGAGTCTGATAGATTAGTTGAGGTTCAGGATTTTAAAAATCTACTGAAGAAGATTCTCACAGCATTAGGTTTAGATGATAAAAGATGAGTCAGGAGGACTAACTCTTCAGATAAGGTTTGTATTGGTAACAGCAGGGTGTCTAGGGTTTTGAAGAAACCAAATTTGAAAAGTGTGGAGTTACCAATGCCAGATGACTTCAGGGACCTCATAGACTTGGAAATGGGAATCTCCACTAAAGTCACCAAAAGACTTCTGAGCTACCACAGGAAACTTTACATGTTTAAAAAGGAAATAATGGAATACTTAGCAGTGTCCCTGGTGGAGGCCCCAATGTCTGCTTTAATTTCACAGTCTGTGGCTAATAAGGAAGGTGGCACAATTTTGAGAGAACCAGAGGAAAGATGGAGAGATTCGGCATTGAGGAAATCAGATGAAGCAACAGCTTTAGCAATTAGGTCTTTGGTTGCTGCTTCAATGTTCTCAAGAGAATCAGTACTCTGGGTTCAGTATATACTGGAATCTGAGGATTGTCAGCAGATACTTTGCAGTGATATTTGCTTAAGATACAAAAAGTGGTGCAGTATGTGGCAGATGCTGAGAATGATGCAGCTTCATTTGCAGCAAGATTAATCACAGCAACAACAGTAGGAAGGAGTTCATTGTGGTTGAAACACTAGGAGGTAGAGCAGAAATGTAGAGCAAATTTAGCTCATTTAGGGGAGGCTTTTTATTTGGAGAAAATGCCTTAGAGAAGATATTGATTGAAAATAAAGAGAAAAAACAAGTGATGCCAGTTATGCAGGAGAAGTTAGCCAAACATCCTTTTCACAATGCTTTCCCTTCCTGTTCCTCCTTTTCCTTTCATGGAGGCAGAGGACTTAGGAAACAAAGGGAATTTAGGTCATTCAGGCCTCAATGGAGCAGGTCTTATTTCCAGTTAAAGCAACAGGGTTCTCAGCAAGTCAGAAGAGGTGCAGGCCATTTCACAAGGGGTGGTCGACAACAGTTCTGACTTCAACAAAATTCTGGTTGGGAGAAGGTTGATGCACTTTGGTCTTCGGTGGAGATTAATAACAATGGATCAATGGGTGTTACAAACTGTGGCATTGGGATACCAAATCATTTCCCCCAGAAAACCAGATACCTTCCTTCACCAGTATTGAGAAACAAGGACAAAAGGGAGACAGTGTACAAGGAAATTCAACATTTACAGCAGATGTTGGCCATGGAGAAGGTACCAGTAGATCAAAAATTCAAAGAAATTTATTCTATCTTCACAGTACTTAAGCACAATGGCTCTTACAGGCCTGTGCTAGATTTAAAGTACCTAAATGGGTTTCTGAGCTACAAATGTTTCAGAGAGGAAACTTTACAGACCATTTTGTAGAATCTGCAGATAAACAACTATATCGTATCAGTCAGTCTTCAGAAAATATCTGTGTTTTCAGTACAGTCGGTCCTCCATATCCACAGGATCTTCTTCGTGGTCTCTGAAACCACACAGTGGGTTACTCCTGTGCCTGCACAGAGCAGTCGGAAGCTTCTGGAATTGCTAGGTAGAATAGTTTTTGATACATTTTGGCGGTAGCTCCACCTATCCCGGCACTTTCCTTAAAAGGCGCTCTCACCTAATTCCCCTCAGTTCCATTTCGTCTGCCATGTAAGCAGCAGTTAGGAACTTCTGTCGCTAGCGCTCTTCGATTGCCTCACGTTTTTTTTTTACTCGGACAGTTTTGGATTTTGCATCCTGGATCTTCCTTTGGCTCTGGTTACGTTCTTCTCGGGTTTTGACCCTCGGACTGACTGACTTCACCTGCCTTGTTCCTCGGATTATTCTCGGACTCTGCTTTTGGTTTTGACTGACTGGTTGACTATTCTTTGGCTATGTCCCCCTCAAAAGATGATGGCGTCTAGATCCGCTGCCTTCAAAAGGTGTTCCGTATGGCAAGCCAAACTACCGGCTTCTGATGGTCACTCAAGGTGTCTCATATGCCTGGGTGAGGCCCACAACGTTGACGCCTGTGTTCACTGCCGCACGTTTACACCACAGGCTAGGAAATAGTGTTTATCTCAGCTGAAGTCCTTCTTATATGAGAAAACTCTGCTCCCTTCGTCGACCTTTACAGCGGGTGACCACTCCTCGGCTTCTAAATGTGGCCGTTTGCCTTCGGTGAGTCCGACTTCAAAACGCCATCGGTCCTGTGCTCCGTCCTGTCACCGGTCCGTAGTGTCCGATCCAGAGGCAACTACTCTTTCTCATAAGTATGCAAAATCATCTGACTCTTCTCAGGATAGAAACCATTCGAAACGCTCCAACTCCAGCAAGGACTGTACTTCTCCTCGGCCTTCTACTTCGGCCATGTTAATAATAATAATAATAATAATAATAATAATAATAATAATATTTATACCCTGCCCCTCTGCTAAAAACAATAGGGGCGGCTTCCAACAATTAAAACATTATAATAATGACTAAAAACACCACTATATGTTCAGGCTTTGGTGAAACCATCTACCACTCGGGAGCATGATTCTTCGACCTCTTTGAAGGAGAAGAGTAAGAAGAAAAAGGAGAAACACACTTCTGCAGATTCATCAGTTCGGCCTTCATCCAAGGATGTGGCCACTGTGACACGCAAGCCCAAAATGCAACAACTAACCACAGTGAAGGTGGTTTCAGTGCAGGAGTCCACCCCCGGGTATAGTTACGGCTATGGCCGTTGAATCTGAGTATCGGGCCCGATCCCGTACTCCGTCCTGGGAAGCTTCTCTGGCACCCTCTCTGGAGATTGTTCGGGTGCAGGTTGGCAATGTGTCTGATGAGGAGATTTCTCCGCCTTGACGAGTTCCATCACCCATCTTGATAGTTTCCCAGGACGAGCTTTTGGGGAAAGAATTAGACACTGGTCATTTGGAATCAAGGTGTCTTGATGTGGAGATTGAAGGCCACTCTGAAGTGGTACTGGATAAACCAACAACTCCGTCACCTCGTGCTTTGGCCTTTGAGCGTCAGTATGGCGCTTTTGATACCGTCTGCTCCACTCTGAGTCAAGCTCAGGATAAGAGAGTACCACCTTCCAAAACCTGTTACTAGAGAAGTGGGTAGTCAAGTGTCTCCAGTTCAAGTGGAAACTCGGCCTCTGCCACCATTACTGGCTTCTCCACTGCCTTGCTCGAGCCCACATCAAACTCCTCCATCATCATGTTCTTCATACTCTTCAGATTCTTCCAGCCTCTTTGTGCCCAGACTTCCATCACCTCCACTGGATCTTTTGGACAATGATTCATCTTTGCCAACAGACGATGTACGGTCCTTTACTGAACAAATAGTGAGAATGGGCCATGCCCTGGACTTGAGGGTGCAAGAGAAAGAGTCTGAGCCCGTACACACTATATATCAGAGGATTAAGTCTAAAGCTCCACCAGTCACCAGCATTCCTGTTCTACCGTCACTTCTGAAGCTGACACAGGGCTCATGGGAGAACCTGTCATTGATACCGTCCACATCCAAGCATATAGACTGCCTGTACTGAGTGGTGGGCAATGACATCGACTGGCTTCGTGAGCACCCTCGACCCAATTCAGTTATTGTGGAAGCCTCACAACAGCAGAGGCAACGTTGTGTGCAGTTGACACAGTCTGATCCAGAGGGGCGGAAGACCGATATTATTGGCAAGAAGTTGTACTCCACGGCTGGCTTGAGTTTTCGTATCGCCAGTTATTCCACGTGCATGGGTGTGTATCAACAGGTCCTCTAGGAAAGAATGGGCCATCTACTGCAGGACTTACCTGATGAAAGAAGATTGGCAGAGGCCATTCAATCTGAAGCCCAACTACTAGCGGGGCAGCAAATGAACTACCACATAGCTGACTGTGCGGCCGAAACCATCGCTGGTTCCATAGCGTTAAGGAGACATGCGTGGTTACATTCATCATGTCTGTCGCCTCAGGCTGATTCAACTATAGAAGACATGCCATTCAACCATTTGGGCCTCTTCAATGCAGCTACAGATGAAAGGTTGGAGTTCACCCAGATGAGGACCACCGCAGGGAAATACGGTATGACATCGTCCTCATCTTCTGGGTTCCATCATAGAGGGTGAACGGGATGGCATTCCACCTCTTACAGCCACCCATATTGAAGAGGATACACGCCTCAATCTGCCAGGCGTTCCTGGTTCCAACAGCCTGCCTTGACCACGCCATCGGTGAGGAGCCAGGCCTCTGCCTCATGGTACTGGGCTCCATCAAAGCAGAGCTCAAAACCAGGGCCATCACCGGTTCTAGATGATTGACCTCTCCCTGTTTATTTTTCCTAGACTCCCCTGTTTGGAGATCGCTTGTCCACCTTCCAGAATGCCTGGTCCTCAATAACAACGGACCGGTGGGTCCTTCACATCATCCAGTCTGGCTACTGGATCGAGTTCGAGCCATTACCTCCAACAGGTCGGATTCTAAAGACACCGCCTTCTCCTCCCCTCCTCGAGGAAGTACGTACGCTGCTGCAGAAGGGAGCCATCAAAGCCGTTGACCCGGACCAACATCACCTCTGCTTCTTCTCGAGATAATTCCTTGTCTTGAAGAGGGATGGTGGACTCTGTCTGATTCTCGACCTCTGCATGGTGAACGAGTACATCGTCCTGAGGAAGTTTTGGATGGTCACTTTGTCCTCCATTCTGCCACTTCTGCAACAAGGAGACTGGTTTGCATCGATAAGATCTCAAGGATGCATATTTTCATGTGGGAATCCATCCAACTCACCGACAGTTCCTGGCTTTTCAGATTGGAGAAGATGCCTTCCAATTCCGTGTTCTCCCCTTCCGTCTTTCCACGGCCCCGAGGGTCTTCACAAAATGCATGTCAGTAGTAGCTGTCTTCCTCCGTCAGCGCAGTATGGTTGTGTTTCCCTACATCGACAACTGGCTGCTGGTTGCCAACTCCCAGCTTCAATTGCTCCGGGATGTATGCCTAGCTCTGAGATTGTTGGACACCCTAGGGCTAATCGTGAACTTAGAGAAAACCCATCTCAGTCCCATTCAGGCGATCCAATTCATTGGAGCTCTTCTAGACTCGACGACGACAAGGGCTTACCTTCCAACAGATCATTTCAACGTCATGAGAACTTTGATCTCTCGCTGCCTTTGGTCCCGACAGGTCTCAGCTCATCTAGTGCAAGTCCTGCTTGGCCATATGGCTGCCACAACAGTGGTCACGTTCCTTGCCAAGTTGCGTTTCCGCCCATTACAGGCCTGGTTCCTGGACATTTTCAATGTGGTACGGGACTCTCCCAGCAAACTCCTGACTATGCCCTGAACGGTCCGCCGATCTCTGATCTGGTGGCTGCAGCCTCCCAACATTCTCTCCGGTATGTTGTTCGAGCCCCAGCAACCCGACATTGAGATCACCACAGATGTGTCCCTGATGGGATGGGGAGAGCACCTCAACGGGTTCAAGATTCAGGGTACTTGGGATGCCAACATCCTCGAACTCATGGCTGTTCAAAAAGCACTTCAAGCCTTCGAAAGTGATAACAAGGAAAACGGTGTTGCTGGTAACGGACAACATAACAAGTGATGTTTTACTTGAACAAACAAGGTGGGACATGGTCATCTTCCCTGCTGTCACTGACGATGGAAATTTGGGACTGGTGCGTGTCAAGGAATGTGCTTCCCCTCTCCATTCACTTGCTGGGAGAAGACAACATTCTTGCTGATTGACTCAGCTGTTCACATTCCAGTGTCCACGAGTGGATGTTGTTGCACCACAGCGTGGTTCACAATCTGTTCCATCATTGGGGCGTCCCGGAAGTGGACCTGTTTACGAGCCCTGACAACAGGCAGTGCCGCCAGTATTGTACACGGTTTCGAGCTCCGGGGTCAAGGGGCGATGCCTTCCTATTTCGTTGGAGCGGTCCTCTCCTGTATGTGTTTCCGCCCTTCCTGCTCTTGACTTGGGTAGTCTCCAAGCTTCATCGAGACCAATCGAACGGAATCCTGGTAACACCATGGTGGCCCCGACAGCCATGGTTCACCCCTCTTCTGTGGCTGGCTCGAGACTGTTTCGTCCACTTACCTTACCAAACAGACCTGCTCACTGTCCAAGATGGCAGGGTCAGACACCCAGACTTAGAGTCACTGAGATTAACCATGTCGAGGATTCAGCACTGATCCAACCCTCAATACCAATGTGTCAGCAGCCGATTTCATTGCCGGATGACATCCAGGCTGTGGTCGACACCTCTCTCCGCCCAGCTACTCGTCGGTCTTACTCTTATAAGTGGAAGCGTTTCATGGATTTTCTTGTCTAATGACCTCACTGTTGATTCAGCCATCACTGTTTTGGTACTTCAGTTTCTCCTTCACCTTTCGAGTTCCGGGCTGTCCAGGGCTATCTTGCTGCCATCTCTGTTGCAGGGCTGCAGGGCTATCTTGCTGCCATCTCTGTTGAACTTCAAACTCTGGGTCAACCCTCTCCATTTCATGATCCGGTCATCAAGAAATTCCTGAAAGGTTACACCAACTGTCATTCTCCAGTGGTCAAACCCACTCCAGCCTGGAGCCTCGAATTGGTTCTATCTCAGCTTTCTAGGCGACCCTTTGAACCCATGGCTACTGCAGACTTGAGACTCCTCTCGTGGAAGACAGCCTTTCTTGTTGCCATCACCTCAGCCCGGTGGGCTGGCGAAAGTTGTGCTCTACGTTCTGATAATCCATACCTGATGTTTCATAAGCATAAGGTGGTCCTCAGACTGGACTTGTCTTTCCTTCCGAAGGTGGTTTCAAGTTTTCATCTCAACCAGCCCATCGTTCTTCCAGTTCTGATGCAAGATCTGAAGGATGATTTTGAACGGGCTTTCCATTCCCTCGATGTTCAGAGGGCTCTTGCGTTCTGCACTCAGCAGACTGCTCCAATTCGAAAGGACCCATGTTTATTTGTGTCCTATGCAGATTCCAAACAAGGTGTTCCAATCTCTCCCAACGCCTGTCAAAATGGGTAGTCTCTATGATCAAGATGTGCCACGAGATGGCTCGTAAACCTCTGCCCGAACGGATTCGGGTTCACTCCTTAGCTGCTTTCTGTTAGGTGTTTCCTTGGAGGACTTTTGTTGGGCAGCTACATGGGCTACACCTATGACTTTTATCTCTCACTACAGACTTGACGCTCGTTCTCACAGTGAGGCTGCTTTTGGAAGGGCTGTGCTTTTGTCTTCCCTTCAGTGAGTACATATGGTGATTTGAGTTTACTGTTAATAAATCTGGTTGGTTTTTGAGCACTACACCTGTCCTCGTCTTCCTTGTGTGCATAACATACCCACCTATTTATGAAGCTTGATAATCTACCCACTGTGTGGATTCACAGAGACCATGAAGAAGATGGTCAGGTTGCTTACCAGTAACCATAGATCTTCGAGTGGTCTTCTGTGAATTCACACAGACCTGCCCATCCTTCCCCTCTATGTTCTGATATGAGATACATGCTTAATGTTTCTGATGCTGCTAATTACGGCGTCCTTTATGGAACTGAGCAGAATTAGGTGAGAGCGCCTTTTAAGGAAAGTGCCGGGATGGGCGGAGCTACCGCCAAAATGTATCAAAAACTATTCTGCCTAGCAATTCCAGAAAGTTCCGACTGCTGTGCGCAGGCGCAGGAGTAACCCACTGTGTGAATTCACAGAAGACTACTTGACAATCTATGGTTACAGGTAAGCAACCTGACCTTCTGTATCCACGGATTTAATCATCCAGGGCTTGAAAATATTCGACAACAACAAAAATCAAAGTTTGATTTTGCCATTTCATATAAGGAGCACCGTTTTACTATACACAATTTCTTAGTACCACTACCTGTTTCAGTAAGGAAGGATCTTTTGGTGGGTCCAGAAGAAAAGTTTAGAAAGGGGTGTTTCCTTTTATCCTCAGGACACAAGCCTGTCAGGATTGCTATCGGGGGCCCATTGCAGTGGTCTGAACATTCAGGGAGAATGATCAATAAAGGAAACATCTCTGACCATAAATCTACTGGAGTTAAGAGCAGCAAGATTGGGATTTATAGGATTTTCAAAGTTGGCCAAGATTCAGAATGTTCATGTGAACACAAACATAACAGTGAAATAATATCTGTGCAGCCAGGGAGACTCCCATTCCCTACTTCTTATCAAGGAAATGGACAGACTATTGGCTTGGGCAGAGAGGACTGTAAAATCAATTTCTGCTGCATATTTGAAAGGAACATTGGATAGTCAAGCAGATTACTTGAGTAGGCACAGGATCAACCAAGGGGAATGGTAATTAAATCAGGAGGTGTTCTAGTCATTGAACAACTCATTAGGACCATTCCAGGCAGACTTGTGTGCTTCTGGCAAGAATTCCAAATTAAAAAGATTGTTTTTCTATAGATGGAAGTGTAAATACTGAGCAGCAAGATGCTCTGACAGCATCATGGCCAGAGGGAATGCTATATGCATTTCCACTAATATCAATTTTGTAGAGAGTAATAAAAATGACACAGCTAGACCAAGCACAGGTAGTGTTTATCACCCCTTATTGGCCATTCTGCACTTGGGTCCTCGTCCTGTTACACATGTCAGTCTTTCCACCGCTGCGTTTGCCACAGAGGGATGATCTGCTTGTACAAGGTCCAATATTTCATTCAAACCCCAATTGGCTAAAGCTGACCATGTGGGTGTTGAGTGGCAGCAGTTAAAAAACCGGGGTACTCAATGGTTAATACCATTCTGGCTTCAAGGATGCAGTCCACTATAAAGTCCACAACATGAAATGACCTGGAAGTCCTTCAAGAAGTGGTGTTCAAATAATAGAGTTTCCATTGATCAGATTCAGACAGGAAATATTTTGGACTATCTACATGATGACATACACAAAGATCTCAGACTGAATACTTTGAAAAGGCAAGTAGCAGTTTTGTCCACCATTTTGGCACCTAGAGATCAGCCTCTTTCCAATCAACTGCATATCAAAATGTTTTTGAAAGGGGCTACTCTAAATGTTACTCCTATTAATAAAGTCCCAAAATGGAACTTGAAGTTGGTATTAAATGCATTGACATATTCTCCATTTGAGCCATTCCAGAAGGCATCTCTTAGAATTCTATCGCTGTAGGTATCTTTTCTGGAGAAGAGTGTCTGAGTTGGCTGCTCTGTCTGTTAATTTAACATTGTGTAAGATTGAGGAGGACAAAGTACCATTGATTTTAGATCCAACATTCATTCCAAAAAAATTAAGCATGAAGGGCTGTGATAGAACTGTACATTTGTCAGTTTTTTGCCCAAATCCACCCTATCATCTGGAAAGGAAGTGTCATACTTTGGGTGTTAGGAGAGCCCAAAGAATTTACATAAAGAAAATGAGGCCAGTATGATGTTCTGAGGCCTTGTTTGTTACCTTTCATCCTAAATCCATAGGAAACAAGGCATCAAAGGTAATGTTGGCAAGATGGATTAAAGTTTATATTTTCCTGTGTTAATGATTGCTCAAAGATAAAAGGCCCTAGGAATAGCAGTAGCATTTATATTTATATTCCGCTTATCAGTGCAAAGCACTCCCTAAGTGGTTTAAAATGTGTTAGCTAATTGCCCCCAACAAGCTGGGTACTCATTTTACTGGCCTTGGGAAGGATAGGAGGCTGAGTGCACCTTGGAGCCCTTGGGATCAAACTCACAATGTTGTGGCTACAGTACCGGCATTTAACCACTACGCCACCTTAACGTGTGCATCCATTCAACTAGATCTATGGCCACAACAAGAGCTTTTCAAGTCACTGTTTTTTGGAAAAAGTTTGTAGGGCAGTGGGATGGAAGGAACCTTCCATTTTTATAAGACACTACAAATTAGATAAATATAGAACTGCTCAAGCAGCTTTCAGACAGACAGTACTGCAGACTGTAGTTAATGTTAGTGAAGAGATTACCCACCTATGAGTAAGGGTTTTGGTATAATCCATGAGTATGGATTGCTCGGGTAGCCATCTAGAGAATGAGAGGTTGATACGGTGAACTATCATTCTTGGATGACTGCGTGAGCAATCCACCCCACCTGGGTATTAAGTAACACAAGCAAATGGAACACAACAAATCTCTTCAACAATGCTAGCCTATTTTGAGTGTTGTATCTCAGTGAATGATCTTGACAAGGCTTTACAACTAAACTGAACTGAGAAGGGGGGGGGTAACATCTTCAATAGAAAAAGAACTTTTGAATCCTTCCTTGATTAGCAGGCATGAGGGGAAAACCCATGAGTGTGGATTTCTCACACAATTGTCCAAGAATGGTCATTCACAGTGAGTACCAACCTCTCAGTCTCCCACATCAGATAGCTAGAGAAGCACTGGTATATATCATGTTGCACATTGGAATGTTTTGGTCAAGATTATTGTGCTTTGATTTGCTTTGTAATATTTCACATTAATTGCAAAACTTTTCAAAAGAAAAGCTGTATAGAGAAGATGTTGTGATACTCGGGACTTGGCTGTATTGGTTACCAAACTTGAACAATCTTTTAATTAAGGCGTGTCCTTCGGGGAACTTGGTCCCAAACTGTCAGCACACAAAATTGAGTTTGTTTTAGAAACTAGAATTGCATAGTTGTTAGTGGCTGGAGTGGAGAACCTTTTGTAAGAACAGGAAGTATCTCAGGGGACTAAGCTTGGTTCTCTACCCCAGCAGGAGGCACGGGACTTAAAAGAAGATGATGACCTTAAACGAGCCACTGAATTAAGTCTACAAGGTGAGATAAAACAATAGAAAATAAGCATGTGTTTTAATTTCATACTGTCTTTACTCGGAGCACTTGAAAGGAAGAGGATGTTTTGTTCCATGTTTAGTTTGTCTTTAGTCCCGTGCAACTCAGAGTGGATGATTGTACCCAGTAGACACAAATTTAGTGCTGGTTCCTGGCACATTGGAAAAAATAATAATTGATGGTCCCCTACATCAGATAGCCTGAGGAGCACTGCTCTAGTCCTTTCAGTTTAATGGTGTTATAAAAACAAATTCTGCTGGAAAACACAGTATGTACATTAGTAGTTCATTTCTTGTGTGAAATCTCAAGGTGTTTTGTTAACCTTGTTGAATTTTTTTGCTTCCCTTGAAATCTATTATGTTGAACCATGAAAAAGAAACTAAATTCACTGCCAATTTACTTTTCTACAAAGATTCAGTAGTGGGTCTGTTTAAAAACTTTCCTCAATGATCTGTAAACGGTTCTAGCTTTTCTGAGTTTTCTGTAACTTTTTGAGAACACCAAAACTGTTTTGGAACTTCTGAATTGCAGCAGCAAGTAAAGTTTTCTTCTGGGTATTTAATGTTTTCTGTTACGCCAGTTTTGTAAAAACGCTGAAATTAAACTGCGGCAGAACCTCAAAGGTTTTGCAGCTCCCTGCTTCTTGAAAGGAACAGTGCGTATATCTTGCTCAGTCAAGGGAACAATAAACTCCCATAAAGAGCACTTACTGCCATGAAGAAACAGTGAAATGTAAGATCCTACCACCGTTCTTATTGCACACCACCTTTTATTGGACTGGAGTAGCTGTGTCTCTAGGAAATGTCTTGCATAAATTAGTATTTCTTGCCATTACACATCTGAACCTGGGTTGACACTACAGATAATGCTTCCTGTGGCTCTGTGTTAGTTATCTGTTCCTTAGCACTTGTTACTCTTTCTTAACAAAAGAAGAGCAGATGGCATTTTGAATTTGTAGTGAGCTTTACTGCTTCAAAGTCTCATTGCCTTTGTTTGCTTGAGTATGATCAAGGGTCTTATGCAGTATAATTTTCATACTATTTAGAATTTAACAGCTCTCTTCTGGACAGTCTTGGCTCTGATGAAGACTCTGGGAATGAGGATTTTCTAGACATGGAGTATTCAGAAGCAGAAGCTGAGGAACTGAAAAGAAATGCTGAGGTGATCATCTGGGATGTTGTGGTGGGGTTACTCTTGCTCCTGTTGGTGTTTCTCATGGGAAAAAACGTACAGATGCTTGAAGGGATGTTTATAGGGTTGATAGAGTAGTCTGTGTCACATGGCCATCTTTGAGAATTCTTATAGAATTGTTGTTTTTTGTTTGTAAAGTGCTTTCAGTTGCTATCCACAAGCAGTGAATGATACTGGGTAATGCTGGATGTTGGGTCTTGGAGATTCTGGTTCAGGTCCCTGCCTCAGAGCCAACCCGGGGTAAATTCTCATCCCCCAAATGCATAGTACTCAAGTATGTCTAAGGCAAGTCATTTGGCACCTGAAGTAAAAGGCTCTGCAAGTATAAATAATAGGGGTATAAATAACAGTTTGGCATACATACAGGATAAAGGCTAAGAGCAATATAGTAGCCTTCGTAACATGGTACCCTCTAGATATGTTGGACTGTAATTCCCATTATCCACGGACAGCATTCCAGGAGTCAGAGATTATGTATACATAGGTTTGGATCAATCTTGCACTTCTTTCCTCTTTCCCTTCCTCCGCCTCAGCTGAGGTGCCCTTTTAAAAGCTTGTAGTACTGCCATTACACAATCTGAAGAGTTCAAAAATGGTTTCTCAAAGAAAAGGGAAGTATATATATATATATAATAGGTATGCGGCATTGTCACAGTATGTATATGAAACATGACACAGTTATCTTACTACATGCAAAATAATTAGAGTGGTGCTTAAGACACTGAATTATTCATTCAAACACGGTATTCAAAAATACTTAAATACTGAGAATCACTTAACTTCACATGCTTATAATGGAAACTAGTGGATTTTACCCTCCCTCTTCCCTGAGTGGTGAGAGGTGGATGGTGGAAATTTTGTTGAAGCTGCTTTTCTTTAGCTGTCCATTCAAACATATAAATGTCTCTGCCTTACAGCCATCTCGGATTGGCCTTTTTAGTCATCAGCGTGCTTGCAGAAAGCGCGGGATGAGTCCTTCCTGAATCTTCGTTTGCGAAGCAAAGCCAGAGAGAGACAGCCATACCTTTGGTTCCCTTCTAGAGCTTGGGAGGATGTGCTCACATTTGGGGAGATGGTGGCTTCTAAAGGCACATTCTCTGTGGATGGGGACCTCCATTGTAGATGGACCAGAAAGCTTTCTTTGCTGTGAAATTCCTGCTGCATCTATTATCTGTCAGTAAATCTTTTTACACAGGTGGCTTCGTTGCATCCTGATTATCCTCAAATCTGTTCTCTTGAATGACTATGGTTATTGCTGGGGTGTGTGAGAACAGTGAGGCATATGGCTTCCACTGCTTCCCTTCCCCCTACAAGGAAGCTGAGGGAAAAGCCTGTCTGTTTGTATTTCCTCTCACCAAACCAGAACTGCTGTGGACCATGTGGCACACAGCTTTCTTAAAATTGTGCATGGTGGGTGGTTTGCTCTGCCATCAGAGGTAAGCTCACCTTACCCTCTTGGCCAGGCCAGCCCTTTAATATATACACCTAGGTGCATTTGAGGCAGCTACTGTCATGCTCATCTTAGAGATTTGGGGGGGGGGGGTAGTGATGTCTTTCAGAAGAGGAAGAATGGAGTGGAGAGAGTTAGTTTCTTCATTTAGTGGCTAAAGTAAATGGCCATTTTATTCAGCACTGTAGTACATGGGGTTCTTAGCCATGCATTAATTGTACAGGCTTGTTGTGTGCCTTCAAGTTGTTTCTGACCTATGGCTACCTTAAGGCAAACCTATCATGGGTTTTTGTTTTTTGTTTTTTTGGCAAGATTTGTTCATGAGGAGGTTGCCTTTGCCTTCCTTTGAGGCTGAGACAGTGTGACTTGCCCAAGGTCAACCAGTGGGTTTCCATGGCTGAGCAGGGATTTGAATCCTGGTCTCCAGAGTCATAGTCCAATACTCAAACTGTATAATGCAAAATACCTCTTCTGTGTTTATTTTGCATGATTTTGAGAGACTCCTGTTTATACCAAAAGGGAAACTTTTTTTTAAAGTTCTTTGCTTGCCTGTCTTTCCTGCCTTCTTCAAACTCACCTGTCGAACAGTTAGGCTTTAATAATGGCACTAAAATCTAATTGCTGTGTTGAGGAGGAGAAGGACAGTTTTCAAGGGGAAAATTGCACTGCATGAGAAGGGGAGAGAGCTTACCTCCTTCCCTACTGGTTTGGCAGAGGAACTGAAAAATAACTTCCAGCCCCCATGGGCTCTGTCCAGCCCACAGGCTGAAGATTGCTCATTCCTGGTGGAAGCTTTAACTTGATTATATACAGCAAACTCTGAGTTTAAGCCTTGTGTAAATTTGAGGTGGGACAGTTCTGGGATTTTAAAACATGGAATGGAAGGAGCTGCTTCCAAATGGGAGAGTCTTAGGCTACATATTTTTCTGTAGAATAAAATGGAAAGTCAGCGCATTATTCTTAAAACACCACATTTAACCAAATGCATTTTGTTAACACAGTCTAAATCAGTATGGATGTTGCTGTTATACTTGCCCAGTTGCCACATTGACACATGGAATAATTTGCTTATGCACTCTAAGCTCAGGGCAAATTTTGCATTATCTGTTAATCTGGTCTCCATAGACAACTGGGGAAGTAGTTTATACTCCAGTTTAGGAATGTGGATTGGATTGTTTATACTTTGTTGAATCTACTGATTCAGTTACTTTCAGATCTGAGAAAAGTAGTTAGATTTCAAAGGAATAATTTCACTATTTTTACCATAATCTGGCTGAGTTTTGTCATAAAAGTTCTAATCAACCTATTTGCCTGAGCCAAATGGAAAAACTGTTCAGGAACAAAGCAAAATTAATTATGAATTTCTTTCCCAGACAGGGGAACTTCCTAACTCATATCGTCTCATTAGTGTTGTCAGCCATATTGGAGACACATCATCTTCAGGTAAGGGTTGCTTCTCTGACATCTCTATTCTGAATAAGAAAGGAATCCTTTGGCAACCAAAAAGCCCAGGGCATGAAAAGAAATAATGTTAACATTTCTTTTTTGGGGTGTGCTTGAAAATAAAAGCTGTTTCTCCACAGCTGTGTATTAACAAGGAGACAACCATGTAAGAATTTTGCATTGACTAAACAATAGAGATTACAAGTCCTCTAAAGAGTTGTAGGAATATGCTACAAAATCAACTACTTAAGTGGGAGTCATTAAACTGATTAATTAATTCATTAAACTGATCATATTAAATAGCACAACAGATCTGTTTGTTAAAGACAGTACAGTCCTCCCTCAACATTCACAGCCTCCATACTCGCTGTTCCGCATATTTGTGGTTTGCCGCGAGGGGAGGCCGAGGAAAGTGGCGACGGGGCCTCTGAGGCCCCGTCACTACTTTCAAGAGGGAGTGGGGAAGCGACTATGGAGCCTCCGGAGGGCCTCTGCAGGCCCCGTGGTTGCCTGGGGAGGGAGTGGGGAGGCAACTACAGGGCCTCCGGGAGGCTTCCAGAGGCCCTGTGGTTGCCTGGGGAGGGAGTGGGGAGGCCTGGGGAGGCGAGTACAGGGCCTCCGGAGGGCCTTTGGAGGCCCCATGGTCACCTGGGGAGGGAGTGGGGAGGCCTGGGGAGGTGACTACGCGGCCTCCAGAGTCCCTGTGGTCGCCTGGGGAAAGAGTGGGGAGGCCTGGGGAGGGGACTATGGGGCCTCCAGAGGCTCCGTGGTCACCTGGGGAGGGAGGGGAAGGGCAGTCTTTATTCATGGAATTTTCACATTCGCGGGGGTCTGTGGAACCTAACCCCCACGAATGTGAAGGGATGACTGTATTATTTCTTATGCATTCCAGTTGTAAACACTAGGTGACCTAGTAACTAAAATAAACTGACTTGAAAAGGTTTGTAGTACTTAATGTACCCTGTAAATTGCAATCCATTTTTTCCCCTCTTCACTGTTTTTAAGGTCACTATATTAGTGATGTGTATGACATTCACAAGCAGGCATGGTTCACGTATAATGACTTGGAAGTATCCAGAACTCAGGAGGCCTCTGTGCAGAGTGACAGAGACCGAAGTGGCTACATCTTCTTCTATATGCACAAGTAAATATCCTTTATGTGTTATCCTCTTAATTTTATTTCCATTTATTTAAAGTGTTAGTCCTTTCATAAAGCTAGCAAAGTACTTGCTAGCTCTGATATCTATTTATGTAATTCTCTTGGGTATGTTGCCTTTCCCAGTGTGCTGATTGGCTCCTCAGGAAACACATCCAACCAATCACCACCCACGTGCAAATTCCCTCTCCACCTCACAATCCATTCCTGCCACTCCGTCTGTGGCCCAGATTGGGACCCAGACAGTCAACTGGCAGTGATAATGGGCCACTTGCAATGGGACCCAGACAGTCAACTGCTGGCAGTGGTGGTGGCGGCAGGGCAACAGATCAAGTCACCATCAGCAATTCCAGGAAAAGTATGGCACGCTGAGAAGGGGGAAGAGGAATTTAAAAATCCACCAGCCTACCTTACAGGGTTGTCATGAGGTCTACCGGACATTATTTGGGGAGTTTTTTTTAATGGAATATGTTATGCCAGGTACAGCTAGTGGTCTTGAACTGCTTATGAGCGTTCTAGATTCCCAGCCCTTAAACCAGGAAGGTGTAAGTTTGCCAGACCATTCTTGGCTCTTTGACTTCCTCTGAGTCCTTTGAATACAGTCCCTTGTCTTATGTTTCCCATGCATCTTTGCTGCCCCATACTGATATGAATCTCTCATGTTCCCTAGGGACATATTTGATGAGTTGCTAGAAGTGGAAAAGAATATGCCTTGCATGGAGGTGGGAAAGCCACTTCGGCAGTCCCTGTGAAGAATGTCTTTTCCTGAGCACAAAGGATTCTGAACTTTTATCTGATGTGCAGGAGCCACAAACCTTCAAGAACTCAGGGCATAATTGAAACAAATCCCTTGGAGTTGGAGGAATGGACTGTTGACTTCATCCATGCAGTTAAACATCTTCTATCCAGAGTTCTCTTCCTTTTTTCCCGGTTATATTCAAGAAATTATTTTGCCAGCAATGGAATTAAATCAAGCTAGAAGATTAACAACTGCTTCAGAAATTCATCAAAGGATAGTATGAGAGGAGACTACAAGTTCACCCTTTTACCTGTTATAGGGAACTGGAGAAGATCCATTTTGGGAAGCTTTCTCTTCCTTCCCCACATGAGCAAAAAAAGCAATAGTTTATAACCTGGCATATATTGTGTCCAAAATATTCGCTGGAAAATACTTGTAACTAGGCAGCTAAATGGAGTTACCTGGAATTGTGAATGGATGAATTTGGGCACTTAACATTTATAATCCAGGATCAAAATCCAAGAAACTTGGTGCTCTGGAACCCATTGCATATGTCATATTTACAGTTCACTTCCTTCCTTGTTTAATAATAATAATAATAATGTATATGCATTTTAACTTTAAAAGTTTTTATTCTTTTTGACTGCATTCTTTTCTATGTACTGCCATTTTATTTCTCTGTGAGTGTGTGTGGATGTCGATCATATCTATTTGCTGTGTCTCACTGAAAACTCTCCCAGTTGGGCTGAGAGAGACAGCTAACAGTAGAAGTTCAGGTCTAGCCTTTGCCAGGCCCTTTTCAAGCAGTGTCCAGCCATTGCTAGCCAGTAAAAGAAGCATGAACAACAACAGTTCTGTTCTGCTTTCCTTGTATTTGCATCAGCCTTCAGGCCTGGAAAACTATCCATGCTTGAAGGGAGATGTCTTTCCCAACTTCACCATATTGGGCAAGGGTCATATGCTGACTGATGAAGCATTAAAATGCTGTATCCATGGATTTGTTCTAGTTGTGTGGTAAGTGCAGTTCAATTGGATGAAACCCCCTCCCCTCTCCCCACAAAACTCCACAACATTCTTATGTATTGCTTGTGAAACATTTCTGGGGAGAAATACTAGGTTTTGTTTTATTCGGATAAAAGGAAATTTATCTTGGCCAAACAGGAAAAATGCAATCTTGAATTAATTTGTAAACGTTCCTCATTTCGTACAGCAAGTTAATTGTGATTTTCTCATTTTTTTAAACTTTTGTGGCAAAGAAATTGCAAATAACTGAGGTGCTTCTTGATTTGCTCTCATTTCAGATGTTTAACAGGAGCTGAGATAGTTGTTTTTGTCCTTACTGGGAAATTTTCTTTGATTACCATTAGACCATTACTTTTTTTTTTTTTTTTTAAGTTCTTGGGCTAGAAGATGAGACCCATTTGAAGTGAGTGAACAACAGATATTTTCTGATTCAAGAGAGCTTCTGGCAGGATTAATAGAATTACAGGCTGTGTAATGCGATTCTAAGTGACACTTGCTATGTGTAGCATTTTAGCCTAATATAACTTTATTTACTGTTTAGCTGATATATTGAACAAGGCGAAGTTCATGAAAATCTCACTCTCAAAATTATATGCTGTATTCTGCTGCTTTAATTTTGTAATGTTGACAGTTGAAGTTACTTCACTCTGGTTTTTTTGTTTTGTTTTGTTTTTTAGCAAGGAATAAATCAATTTTCTTTCAGTGAAAAGAGAACCTCAAAATACATGGTACTCCTGGAAATGAAGTGAAAATAGACTTCTGTTGTTGATTTTGCAACAGTGGTCTTCTTCTCTCCCCTCCCCACCAAAAGCTTCCATATGCACACACATACTCAGGATTGGAATTGGAAGACATTTCATTCCATTTGTCCCCACATTCCCCATGTCCTCATATAGAATGGGAAGTAACATTGAGGGCTTCAGGGGAAATCTATAGTCACACACCCTTCTTCCAGTGGGAGACTCTCTAGGATCTTGATAACGTTCGTAAATGGAGGGGTCTTACTCCAACTCATGGTAATTAAGCAGTTGATATCACATCTGTGGCCCCATGCTTGAAAGATGACAAGGGCAAATTCGGTAATATATTTACAGTCAAAATATTCTGACTTGGTGTGTTACTAAGAAATTGTAACATGTCTGGGTGAAATGTTAACTCAATTTATGTTAATATTAATCCAATCTATATGTGTAAGCCTGCTTTGCTTCATCCAGAGTTGAGGAGAATGCAACATGGAAAAAAGTCTTCTTTCCTTGGCAGCATGGCTCTTGACAAGAAGTGATGACTGGCTGTGTCAAGCAACAAGTCAAGTACTTTTGTGTCACCCATCTAAATAGGTTCCTTTCCCCCTGCCCCCACCCCCAGAACCAAAATAGGCTGGCAAGGAAGAGACCCTATAGGACCATGTGTTATGGTCATTTTCAGTTGCATTCTAGTTTGCATTTCATAGTTCAAAATCTGTAGAAAGTTGGCTTATTGTGAAACAATAATCCTATTCTACTTACTAAATCAATTTAAAAAATTTGTATAGTTCTTTAACATATTGTAGTGCTCAAGCTGTGCAGACATTTAGCTTTCATAAAGTATTTTCCAAGCCACTCATGATTGCTTTTAAAACCAAATATTAGAGTATATGGTTTTGAGCAACTTATCATACAACCACTTAGGAAAATCATTTGGAAACCTCTTGAGAGCTTGAGCAGCAGCTGCTAGTGCCTAGAATTCTGTTTCTTGTTAAAGGGAATTGGATTTTGTGAGGGTTTGTTTTTAGAACTGTATGGTTTGAAACATTTTTAGACATCTTCTCAAGGATGCTATTCTTGATTTCAAAGAAATGCAGCAGTTAAACATAAGTCCATTATGAGCTTGTGCGTATATTTATTTTGCTTTTCTCTTGTCCTCTTATTTCTGCTTTTTCTGCATATTTACTTTTTGATAAAGAAAAACAGCCATATATGTGTTTGCACTAAGTAAGTAAACCCCTCAACTAACTCCTCCCCTGGCCAGTAAAACTAACCTTTTAGTCATAAGGATTTTTAAAAGTAACTCAGGTAGGTTGCTTAAAAAAAAAATATCCTGAGGACTTGCATTTCAATGAAGATTTTTCCTCATAAAGTTTGTTTTTTTTCTGGTCGTGAACCAGAACCTAACTGAACATCTAAACATACTTATATAGGGTGTTGGGCACCATTTTGACTCAAAAGTCTTTGCTTCAGTTTTGCTCTCACAAGTGGAAATTGAATGCTTAGCATTTCATGAGATGGAGGCATAATGCTCAGATCTTGAAAGATACTGGAGGAAAGTAGAAAGGATTCTGCTGAGTTCTCCATCCTGGATCTTCTTTTTCTTTATAGAGAATCAACAGCCACTGCAATCAACATGCAGGCAGGGTCTTTGATATGTTAAATGGATTAACAAAACAGCTGCCTTCATTGCAGCCAGTTTGAGGGTGGATTAATTGGTACAGAATTAAATGCAACAGCATTCCACTTTGGATCCATGAAAGTTCTGTTGTCTGTGATGAGAGTCTGGGTAAGATGGGAAGTTGAACATTTCTGGACTGGAACAACTGTTATGCTTTTTTCACTGATCAAACATGGGAGTTAATTGCCTATGATTTGAAAAATGGAAGTGTGAGATATTTACTCTATGCTGTGTACTTCTAGCATTAATTCACTTCATTACTCCCCTATATTTAATGAGTTACTCTATAGAAATTTGGGAGAGGGGCAGCAATTCCTAGCCATGGAGGTTGCAGGGGATGCCTTGTTTTTTATGTTGGGAATCACTTTGTGTCCCTTGACACTTAATATGAAGCAGCACTTTTCTGTGTTTTAGCAGACTTGTACCTATCTATGTACTCTTAACAGTTCTGCCTATTTTTTTCTTCCTCTTTAAATGATGTGTAGATCAATCTCAGAGAAATTAAACACTTTATTAATACTGAATTTCTGGTTTTTCTTTCTAGAAACCTTCAAGCACCATACAGCTTAACTCTGCTCTTCTAGCAGCACTGTTTTAATGCTTTTCTCTGCAACAGTTGATATTAAAAGTAATTTTATTTTTTTTCTACCTCTTACAAATGTGTTTCATGCTTTGAGTGCTTGGTGGGTTTTTGTAGTTCTTTTGATATGCACGAACCTGCTTGGTAATCATTTAAAGAGTACAGACATTTAAAGCCTGCATATTTAAAAACATATTTGCATACATTATGTTAGTTGGCAGATCTAACATCATGTTCCCCAGCCATACTTTTGAAATGTGGGAGAAATTCCAATAGTCTTGGGGTTGGCGAATATGTTTTCCCTCCAATTAGAATGAGTGGGAGAAAACAAAAGACAAACTAACAAGCAATTTAAAAAAAGTTTTAAAAGTTTAAGCCAGGAGGGTATAAAAAGTGGTGTGTGCTCTACCTTGTCCATCCCCATAGGATTGTTCTGTAAGGAAAGTTTGTTTCCTCAATCAGTTCTTTGAAAGGAATCCCATTAGTAGCCATCTGGCTACTTCTCATGGTTGTAAAAGCTTGAGAGGTGATGGAAATGGTAGCTGGCAGGTGTATTGCATGGTGTTCCCAGTTATTCCAGAATCACATATGAAAATGCATCCTGGCTTCCTTACTAAAAATCAAAAGTTTTATGTTCTAGATGAAGCTGAATTGAGACTGAAAGTCTTTCCCCTCAACCCCCTCCCGGATGATTATAAATACTTTTCTTTTACATTGGTGGGGGTGGGGGGTATGGAAAGAAGCTGTTTTAAATCTGAATATTATTGTATGAATTTTTAGCTGCTTAACTCAGATAATAAATGAATATATCATTTTGTTTTTAGAGGGGGAGGGCCCTTCCCCTGTACTAGGTTGGTAAACAAACATACTTTTAACACGGAACATGCATAATACAGATCAGGGGTGTCACTCAGATTTAGCAGTGTAAGCATTTCTTGTCAAAATGCTAAATAATTTTTGGGGATTTTTTGGCATGGCAAAAACAATTGGGGTTCAGAAGAATTAAAATCAAGAGAGGGTGGTATGATCTGCAAAACAACCTGGTATTGGTGGCTGACAAGCATAGAGCATTGTCACAGGTAGGGGTAAATGAAACAAAAAATAGGGGAAAAAAGCTAATGCAAGGCTGGAGAAAGTTTTGGTCCTCCGGGTGTTTATGGACTTCAGATCCCAGATAACTCAAGTCAACATAGCCAATGCGAAGGGTTTATTGGGAATTATAGCTCTAAATGTGGAAGACAAAAGTTTCCTGATCCCAAATTGAAGGTTACTTACTTCCACTCACCCTGGTTGCTTGGAATAAGATCATTTGTAGGGCTTATAAAATAACTTCTGCACATGCAAAACTCCCAGTGGGAGAGTTTGCTTGATAATTTGTTGATACTCCAGTTAGCAAGCACTAATTTAATTTAATTAAAAATATGTATCTACCTAACAGCAAAAGATTAAATTTAGAAGAGTCCTTTTTCCTTCTTGAGAGACTGTTGCTTCCATGCAGCTAGTGCAGCAAATTCATGTCGAGACATGCCGAAAACAGCAAGGAAGTCTTCTTCTGACAAATAATCCTATGGGAGGGGAGAAAGGTAAGAATGAGAGATGGGGAATACAGTTATAAATGGGTTAAATTGCAGTGAAAATGTTAACTTTCCTGATGTTCTATAAATACTGGGAGAAGAGACTGTTTGATAAAATCTACATGGTCAAGATGGAATATGCTGGGAACTTAAGTTTTGAAACTAAGTTTTTGAATGTTTAAAATGTGTGTTCCTCAATTTATTGTGAACCCAAAACAATTTGTGGGCTGAGGGACATGGCTATGGAAATAGTCTGAATAGATCTGGGGACATGGCTTCTGTAAACCTCATCTAACATATGGAAGATGTTTCTGTATACAATATTAATACGCTTTTATCCCTTCATTCTTGAGGACTAAATGTTTCTATCACTGATTTAGCAAGTACTTGGAACTGGCTGGATTTTGTGGTGTAAATTGTGTGAAGTTCTATACACCGCATCTATCCTGGCCATCATGGTAACATGATTTGTGCAAATTACCGGATTGTACTTTGACCTTGTTCTATAAAGTGCTAGGGTAACCACAATGAAACTACTGTAGCTAGTCAATTCAGATAATTAGCAACACTTCACACAGGAGCATTGGATGTTCTTGATCTCCAGCCATAAAATACACAATTGGAATTGCATTGTTGAATAGTGATGAGGAAACTGAGTGGATTCTTGTCTTAGCAATAATTATTGCTTCTGGGAGACACTAGAAACAAATAGCTTCACTTGGCATAATGTCCCATACTTCTTGGAAAGCCTATTCCCCCCACCCCAAAACACACACACATGAGGTCTGAAGACATTTTTTGCACAGATCAGACAAGATATTTCCAAGTTTGCTTGTTTTCATCTTATTGACTTGCTCAAGGCCATCTGCTTAGTGAGTAATGGTCTCTGTTCTTTGCATCTAAGTCCTACGCTGCTTTTGAAAGAAGGTAAATCCCTATAAACGAGAACTCTGAATGCTAGCCCCGCAATCTCTCACCTCCTTCCTGGTGGGATTTACATCTTTGGGGAGCTCCTCTGCTGGCATGTTCACCAGTTTCTCCAAGGGGTATGTACACAATGACACATTGCCAAAGGAAGTTTTGGCAGTGAAAACCTCTTTTGCTTCCAGGATTTCCTAAAAGAGAAAAGGAAGAGGGAAACCTTCAAAGCTATTCTGAGATTAGGCAAATTGAAATGAGAATACCAATATTGTACATTGTAGGCTTCAGTATTCTAAATCAACAAACACAATTTGAGAGTGCAGATGTGGTTGTGTATTTTAGAAAGCAATGTGAAAAGGGATAAATGACTAATGAAAAGTACTGTGGATTTGGGGTCATTTTATGAGAGTAATCTGAAGCTCATTATTAAATGCACTGCAGTTTAACAACCAGGTAAGTCTTCAGCAGCTAGAACAATAAGAGTCTTGTGGCACCCTTAAAGACTGACAAATATATTGTGGCACAAGCTTTTGTACATGACAACTTTTGCACATTCCTATATACATGGTTTTAGACAGAGCCTGGAAATTACTTTTTAAATGTAATCTGTTACTGTTAAGCATTACAAGATTTTTTTTTATTTTTAAGTAGCTCATATTATTTGTTACTTTTCATTGCTAGAGGGGTGTGTGGGTGCGTGTTAGGATTAAGAGAATGGTATACTGTAAAACCTGAAAAATTCTGTTCCAAGTGTCTAAATTTATTCTTGAGAGGTAACTTTAAAAGTAACTTAAAAGCATTGCTTGTTACACCCAAACATTTTTGAACATTGTTACCACTCCTTACATTATTTTTAAACCATTAAAAACAAACCAAAAAAAGTCATGAGAGTTAACTGTATTGCTTGTAAATCATTCATTCCAAGCTCTGATTTTAGAATGAATGAAACTAAGCAGTGAAGTGAAAAAGAAATGGAATGCAAGAAATGCAGACTGATGATTACCTTAAAAGTTTGGATTATATAACATTCTTACAGTGACCCATTATAAAATAGTGCTGATAACACAAAACATCCAAGCATTGGCAAGCTAATTCCTAATGAACAATTGGTAATAGCATGAACAAGACACAGGAGATATCATCATGATAAATTATAATTCAGATGATTCAAGATAGTGTCTTGCTTTGAAATTCTTCAGGAATGACTGTCAAGGTTAATATAAGAATGTCTCACAGCATTTATGTAAACACTGCTTTTATGAATAGTCACTGTAAAAGTATTGTGTACATTTAAACTTAAACACAGTTGTCACACTTTGTACTTTGTTGTGTGCCTTCAAGTCCGACTTACAGTCGCCATATCACGGGGTCTTCTGAGGCTGAGAGTGTGTGACTTGCCCAAACTGACCCAGTGGGGTTTCATGGCCAAGCAGGGGTTTGAACCCTCGTCTGCAGGGTCGTAGTCCCAACACTCAGACCAGTACACCACACTGGGTCCTTACGTTTTATTTCCTTCTGTCCCTCCCACTCCAGGGCCCTCATTGGCTTTGTGCCCCCACCAACACAGTATCTGATTGCTTCAGCACACTGCTACTCAGAAACTTCCAGGGAACACTTTTCATTTTAAAAGGGCATAAGCTGCAGCCTTAATTGGCTGAGCACCAGCAAAGTGCTTTCTTGTACTATAAATTATGGCAGGCAACTGTCCTGCCAGGATGGAGGAGTGCTAGTCCTTTGTACAAGGCAGCCGCTGTTACCTGTTTTCAGTGGTTGTTTGCCCTCTGCCCTGCCCTTGGCCTGTGATAAAGCTCCAGCAACTACATTAATCACAGCAACAAAGGAATGAAGAAGGTCTACTGTGGTAACAATACTTACAAGCAGCTAGCAGCCTCTTTAAGAGACAATGTGCATGCTCCCTCCTCAATAACTTTTCTTTCAAGTATCTTAGGGCCTCTCATACTATAAGTATGTGTCTGAGGAGAACTACCCACTAGATAAGGGCTTCCTCATGTGCCTTTCAGCCCTCCAGTGTGCTATGTCCCATGATAACCACACACTCCCAAATTTTTGTTCGTCCCAAACCTCTAGGACATTCAATTTTGCCCTTTAAACATAATTTTACACTCTTCCTTGTCCTGTTTTAGACCTTAAAAGGCTTTTTTAGAAACTGAAAGTAACCAGCCAGTCACTGCTGGTATTTTTAAAGACCATTTATGTCCCAACACAGGACAAGGGAGAGTGTAAAATTATATTTAAAGGGCAGATTGCATGCCCCAGAGGTTTCTCTGGTATATGATTTGTGGGGCAAAAAAGCAGCCTTTGGAAATGGTCCACCCCTGAACTAGACCCTACAGTTAACTGATTTTCAGCTGGTTGTATGACAACTGTGCCAGCCATCCAATATTACATATTTACATATACAGCTGTTTTTGACAGCTGTACAAAGATACTAAAGCACACTTTTATTTCTCTTTGCCCTCTATCCTATATTTGGCTCTTCAGCAAAACAATACTTACAGAAGTGAGTTGCTCAAGGCTGTTGTCATCAGCCAGTTCAGCCTTTAGCTCTTCATAGCTTTTCTTGTCCTGTGTGAAGACAGACCAAAATAATGAGAGTGGTTTTCCTCAGTTTAGTGCCCTTAACTATCTGGAACAGTTGAGTAATATTTTCTTCAGGCTGACAGGTCATGAATCCTAATTCCAGTAAAACACCATAGCAAGAAAGACTAAAGAACAGGTAGGGAAAGAGTAATATTTCCACTCATTCCTTTCCAAATGATTGTCTTTGCATCAAATGGAAGTAGTTTGTGCTATGCCTGTTTTGTATAGTGTAATCACACAGTGCCAGGTTTATGCAGAAGCTAAGCAAGCTAGAGCTTAGGACTTCAGATATGAAGGGCTTCTACATAAAAATAAATTGCCAAAAATATTTCATAGAATAATAAATGTATTTTGATAATGCTATGGGCCTCTGAGAATTGATCTAGCTTAAGGCAGGGGTGGAATCATGTGTCCCTCTAAAATATAGTTGGACTGCAGCCCCCAGCATTCCTCATAATCAGCTGTGCTGCCTGGAACTGCTGGGACTCGCAGTCCAACAGTAGGTGAAGGGACACATGGTTCCCATTCCTGGTACAGAGCCTCATTGCTGTGTGCCTTCAAGTCATTTCTGACTTATGGCAACCCTATCGTGGGGTTTTCTTGGTGGGATTTGTTCAAAGAC
Organism: Gambelia wislizenii; assembly: GCA_030847615.1. Classification (NCBI taxonomy): domain Eukaryota; kingdom Metazoa; phylum Chordata; class Lepidosauria; order Squamata; family Crotaphytidae; genus Gambelia; species Gambelia wislizenii. The sequence goes on along the minus strand of JAUMIR010000001.1, from coordinate 333,009,197 downwards.
AGTTTGAACAAATCCCTTTACATGGCTGAGCAGAGATTCAAACCCTGGTCCCCCAGAGTCCTAGTCTAACACTCAAACCACTATACCATGCTGGCTCAGCCTGTCTTAATCTGCCTTTTGTGAGGATTGACAAGTTGTGTCACTTACTGTCCACTTGAGAGGATCCCAAGCTAGGAACCAACCAGTGAATGTTGGAGGTTCATAGCCTTGCTTCACAATCACAATGGGAGTATCAAGGTCACGGCCTCCTGGATGAGTGCGTAGGTACTCCTGGGCAGTGACTGCAGCAGCCTCCTTCTCTGTCTCATTTGCATTTTTGCCAATCCAGAAGAAAACCTATAGAAAAACAACTCTTACAAATGGAGTAGAAAGGAAGAAGGAATCCAGAATGGACAGAAAAGGGGAAGAGGAAGAGAACAGGCTGCTATGAAAAATATTTGGGGAGAATATATTGTCCATGACCCAATACAGATAATTTCAGCAATTATATCAAGTGGGCAAATGAAACAGAAATTAAGACTTTTCTGCCTGCAGAATACGTCATGGTAATAGAAATTATCGCAGGGCAATGCTCCCAGGGAATGAATAGAATAAAATGTCTCTCCCTCTCCTGTTCTCCAACCACAATTCAAACTCACCTGGTCCCAAGCATCCAGTAAGAACACATCATCTTCATCCAAGTCATCTTGAGTAAAATTTGTTATCTCTGTGGCAAGGAAGGTCCCTGTCTTATTAGAACACTCAAAGAGCCGAGGCATGATGGAGAGCGTCTCCTCTTGTAATCTGAACAGAAAGGAAGAGGAGATAGAACCAAGCACTGCTTCAGGTTCTTCTGCCCAATACAAACAACTAAATGTAGGATGAACACACTGCCAATGCCAAAGGTTTTTCTAATGCAAAGTTAATAGTTATAATAGTTAATAGTTACAATAGTTATTATAAAACAAAAAGGATGATACATATTATTTTAAATTCTATCCCTGCAATGTGGAATCCAACTGATGGTGCATGTGGTTGGATCCTGCTTGTGCTTGCTGTTGCTAAAAGACTTATACTTCAAGGTTGGAAAAGTAAACATAGACTATCTATTGTTCAATAATCAGATGATTTTATTTTATTTATTTATATTTATTTTATTTATTTAGGTATTTATACCCTGTATTTAACCACTGCGCCACCAGGGCTCCCACATTTTTCCTGCTTTAAAGACACATGAATGTGTATTTTATAGGTGCCAACTTCAAGGAAATGTACTTTTGGAATTATGGTCCGCTTATATTGATGTCATATATACGGTACCTAAACTGAGGTTGTGCTTTGGACGTAGCATAAGACAATAATGACTCATAGATGATAATGCTTGGTTATGTGGAAGGCAGTAAGAAAAGAGGAAGACTGCATCACAAGTGGATGGGCTCAATCAAGGAGCCAAAGGTGCTGAATGCAAGAGTTCAGCAGGACAGTTGAAGACTGTGGATCTTGGAGGTCTTTCATTTGCTGTAAGTCAAAGTTGGCCTGACAGCAATTAACAACAAATATACCTAGCCCATGTTCATCTCTATGCACTTCCCTTTCTCTTCTTTTTCTTTCCCCCAATTTAATAAACATATTTTAAAAATCCAATAAAATATTTAAAAAATATAGAGAAACATGCTAAGTTGCTTCCCTGTTGGATAGCATTAAAAGAGCTTGGAAAAGTTACTTTTGGGACAACTGTCCGAATTCTGCAGCCACTGGCCATGTTGACTGAAGACCGCTGGGGGCTGTGATTCAGAAACTAACATTTCCAAGCTTTGAAGCACAACCCTTTAGACTTGAGTAGAAACAGCACGGTATTGTTTGTGTGTTGTATCTTCAGCTCTTTCCCACGCCATCTGCTTTTCCCCAAATATTCTTCCTCCTTGTTTTGCCATTCCATATCACCCCCTCTCTAAGTGGTTTTGAAATGACACAGGAATGCATATAGACCTGTAGTGCCAGTATGAGCAGTAGACTGGAGAAGAAGAGTGGGGCCTGCTTTCTCAGGATTTTAGAGACTGATGAGATTATCAGACACCCTAAATATGGCATGGTAACGATGCCAGGAGATTTGCGAAAGGGGTTTCTTTTCAGACGATGTCGTACCCGAGTCATCATGCTCCCATGCTCCTTCCGTTCTGCCATCATTCTTTTTTATTCACAGGATAAGCCGTGAATATACCACCTGTTCCATTTCTGTCACGGAATGACAGGCGAGTGAAAAGGTGCCCCATTATGCTGGCACAATGCCAGTGTCAGTGGGAGATCTGTGCCAAACACTTCCAGTGCAATTGGGAGATCGAGGTAAGTGACACACTTTTTCTGTACCCTCCCAGGTTACTTATATTTTTTTAAGTGTGTTTAGGTGCTTTGTTTTACTTTTTAACCTTTATTTTTGAATTTCCCGCGTGATCATCCTCTCGTGAAAATGGCCAGGATTTCCATTCCAGGAAGCAAATGCAGCCCTGTTCGAACTCCATTCACTCCTGGGCTGCCAAGGGGAGGGGAGGATCACACTAAAGGTAGGTCTGAAAATTTTTCTTTTCCTACCATTACAGGGATGGGAAGGTGGCAGGAAAGAACGTAGCAAGATGGGGATGCTTTTTTTGGTCCCAGACTGATACTCTCCTGAGAGTTGGTCTGCAAGTACTCAAAAGACTGCTAAGAGGCATTAAAATAAGGAAGGAAGAATTTAAATTAAAGGCGTTTGCAGATGACCTAGTAATTATCTTGGAAAATCCATTAGAAGGAATAGATTACTTATTGCAAAAAATAAAAGATTTTGGCATAAACGCAGGATTTAAAATTAATAATGGAAAAGCCTAAAATACTAATTAAAAATATGGAAAAAATGAGAAGGAAAAAATGAGTGAACAAACAGGATTTGAAATACTTAAGAAAGTAAAATGCTTAGGAGTAAATTTAACTATGAAAACTCAACAATTATATGAAAATAGCTATACTAAAATTGGGCAAGAAATCAAGAATGATCTAACTTATTGGGGGAAGTTTAATCTATCATTGCTAGGGAGAATATCTGCAATTAAAATGAATATAGTACCCAAAATTGTTTCTATACCAAACTGTTCCCATAATATTTTCAAGTAATATTTTTCAAAACTGGCAGAAAGAATTGTCAAAATTTATTTGGGCAGGCAAAAAATCTAGAATAAAATGGAACTTACTATCAGATGCCAGAGAAAGAGGGGGGTTAAGAGACCCGGATCTGAAAATATATTTTGAGGCAGTTAGTCTGTCGTGGTTAAAGCAATGGTTATTATTTTAAAATTCACAAGATTTAGAATTAGGGCATGAACTAAGGGTAGGCTGGCACGGATATTTATGGTATGGGAAGATTAAGATAAATACGAAATTCAAAAACAATATTATAAGAAGATCTTTAATAAAAACTTGGCAAAAATATAAAGAAAGACTTGCCCCAACATTCCATATTGGTTGTCCCCACAAGAAGCTTTTTGTAAATGAGAACTAAGAGAAGGTACTTGGTTAATATATAAAGATCTAATGGGGAAAAAAATCGGGAGTGGAAAATTAAGGAGAGGCAAGAGTTAGAAAGTGAGGGATTTAAAATGATTTGGTTAAGATACTTACAATTGAAAGAGAGAGTGAAAGAAGATTTAAAATCTTGGCAGTATAATGGACAATTAACAGAATTCAAGAAAATTATATATTTGGAAGAAAACCATTTAATTAGTAAATTTATAAATTATTATTAAAATTTAGTACAGAAGATGAACAGGTTAAACAATGTATGATCAAATGGGCAGTAAATATAGGACACAACATTAATATAGATCAATAGGAAGATGTTTGGAATAGAAGTTTAAAATTTACATGTTCTTATAACTTGAAGGAAAATTTCTACAAAATGATGTACCGTTGGTATTTATTCCCGGAAAGGTTGGCCAAGATGAACAAAAATTCTGCTAATATTTGCTGGAAATGTGACCAACAGATAGGAACATTTTATCATGTATGGTGGAAATGCAAGAAAGTTCAGAGATATAGGTCTAAAATCAACAGGAAAATGTCAAAAATTTTAGGATTTAAACTTTCCATGCATCTAGAACTACATTTATTAAATATGATTGATGCAGAAAATAAGAGAGAAATACAGCATAGAACATTAATAGGATATTTAATTACGGCAGCACGATTGGTCTTTGCAAGGAAATGGAAATCTAAAGATATTCCAACAACAATGGACTGGATAGGAAAAGTGTCAGAAATGGCACATGGATAAACTGACAAACTTAATGAAAGGGAACTCAGTAGAGGAATTTATGAACAACTGAAAACTATTAATAAATTATCTGAAAAAAATCAAGGGGTAATATGTATGTAATAGAATTTAAGCACTAAAAGATATAATGATGGAAACAATCAGTAACAAGTTTAAAATATCAATAGAATTATAGAGAAGATTTGCAAATTGATTTATTTTATTTTCTTTAATGATTGACAGGAATGGGCAACAATAGTGGGAAAACATTCTAATATTAGGAAATAGGTCATTAACAACAGATTTTAGACACATAGTGAGGTATTAGTAACCCAGAGGATAAACAGAGATGTATAATGTAAGAAAGTATGTTGCATACAGGTGGGAAGTCCTTTTTAAAGTGTAAGTTTGTGATATACAGATGTATATATATATATATGTATATACATGTGCTCATTGGGTGGTGGGTATATACATATTCATTTTGTGTGTTTTCTTTTTAGTGTGTAATATTTGTCTTAGTCGATTTATTACTTGTGTTTTCACTATGTTTTTAATCAATAAAAATTATTTTAAAAAAGAATGCTAAGTGTGTGCATACATGCATGCATGGATGCTTGCTTATTTATTTGTTTGGTTTTAAAAAATATTTAAAAAAATATTTATATCCTGCCCTCTACCCGCAGAGATCTCAGGGCAGCATACAATAAAACAAGTCTGACAAATTTAAAACTGTTTGAATAATTAAAATTATTTTTAAAAGGCTAAAAGCATCTTAAACAATGTAACATCTAAAAAGACAAAATAAAAGAGTTGAAATAATTTGAAACAAAATCCAGTGCTTGGTCCTGAGGATAATTTCACTGACCAGTGCTCATTATGGTGAAGTATAAGGTATAATAAGGAGATCTATCTACCTAAATATCTTAAAGGCACCAGATCCTGTCAGATCTTGGAAGCTAAGCAGGGTCAATCCTGGTTAGCACACAGATGGGAGACCACCAATGAATACCAGGGGGCCCTGGTGGCGCAGTAGGCTAATGCAGCTAAAACTGTAGCCAAAACTCATGTAGATCTTGAGTTCATAAGTTCGATTCCAGGGTCCCCCAGGTCGACTCAGCCTTCCGTAAGTCGGTAAAATGAGTACCAGCATAATAAAAGAGCTGGGGCGACAGGCTGTGAAAGCTGTTAATTCAGTTTCAAAAAAAAAAGCAGCAGTCGTTATTAGTGTACAATGTATTCTGCAGTGTCACTCTTGCAGCATTGTTTGTATGCCAGCAGCGCCATCTACTGGCACTCACATTGTACAATCGTCTGTTTTCTCTGAAATGTATTGTATTAAAAATTGCTTTGTGATGTATTGTATTGAATTGTATACTGTATACTGTACTGTGTGATGTTGTACCCCGTCATAAATAACTAAGTATTATTATTATTATTATACCAGGTGCTGCAGGATATATTTCAGAGGAAGGAACTGGAAAAACAACCTCTGAGTATTCCTTGCCTAAGAAAACCCTATGAAATTCATGGCATCACCATATGTCGACAGGCAACTTAACAGCACACATATACAGTTGTCCCTTCCTATTCGCTGAGGTTTGGTTCCAGAACCCCCCATGGATACCAAAATCCATGAATACTCAAGTCCCATTAATACGCAGTGGCATAGTAAAATGGTGTCCCTTATATAAGATGGCAAAATCAAGGTTTGCTTTTTGGATTTTTTTTTTTGTATATTTTTTATTAACAAGATCATGTCAGTAATTAAGAGAAAGAGAAAATAAGTAAATAAATAAATAATAACTTAACATAACATATCTACATTGTTACAGGTCGTTGTTTCTTTTCTTTTCTTTTTTTCTTTTTTATAAGGGTTGTAGTAATACATGATTCATTTGCATATATCAGTAATAAGGTAAATATACTGTCTTATTAGTATATACAGCTTAATAAATTATGTGTAACTTTACTGACTCCCTCTCTGGCGTCTCCAACTATCTCCCTTCTTATAATGCACATCACTTTAATCAAAAATAAAAAAGGACACATCTTCACATCTTGGTTTCTATATCCCTTACTATCTCTATTTCTATATGTATTAATTGTATATTTCTGATATATAAATTAGTTCTTTACTAAGACATTTCACAGATGCTTTTATCATTTTTATGACTTAAAAAGGAGTAAGCTTTTTTATATATATAAAGCATTTCCATTTATACATAATAACCTTTTCTACTAGTCTAAGAAATTGCTGCTATGTTGCTGCCATCTATTTGTTAAGTATGTAACAATCTTTGTCCAGTCCTTTTGATGCTTTTCTTCAAATTCACTTTTTGGATTATTATTTTTTAAAGAATATTTTCAAGCCGTGAATACTTAAATCTGTGGGTACCAAATCCGTGGATACGGAGGAACAACTGTACACACAAGAAGAACAAATCCCCATTGTTTTTCCTCGGGCCCACTTGTGTTTACTTCCTCCACCCCAAAAGCATGAAATGTCTCCCCAAATTCTGTACAGGTGTTACCTTTTGCTGTTGGCATATTGAGACTTCCCACCCAGTGCCACCCAGAATTCTGCAGGCTCCTGGCCCTCAGCTATCACCACTTTCTCAGTCTTGGAGATTAGATCAGACACGCTCTTGGCCATCTCCCGCTCATCTCCACTGCAACCCTGTGGGAAAGAAACAGAATATGGTGAAAAGACTTCTGAGGATATTTCTGGCCTTTAGTGTAGCAGCTTGGAGGTCATACCCCATCTGTGGTGAATGGGATGTCAGACTCCACCTCCTCTGGCTTCCTCTTACCAGGAGTCAAATCCAGCAGATTTCTAGGAACTGCAATCTCCTTCCTACCAACTCACTAGCCCCAATAGATGGCATTAGGGCCAGATACCTTTTCATAAGTTAATGCTGGTCTAACTCTTTGCAAGGAGGTACCAGCTGCACCAACCACACTATACTTTCAGCCAACTGCACCATAACAGTTAGACAAGTCCTGGGCACTGTACCACTCCTCTGTTCACTGATTGGTTGTGAAGGTATGCCTAGGTGCCACTACGCAGCTGCCATCATGCAGCTGGGAAGAAGAAGCAGTGGCCAGAGCGGCAGTGCTTGCCTGGTAGATATATGACTGCCATTGTACAGCCAAAGAACACAAAAGAGCTTTCAGGCTTTTGACTGTAACTCCCAAAATCCCAGTGGCCATGCTGGCAGTTGGATTCTGGAAGTTAAAGTCCAAAATCAAACCTATCTCCCAGCTGTATTCCACTCACTCTTGCAGTGCTGTGATCTAGAACAGGCTAATGTCTTGAACCTGAAAATGTCTAGCCACTCCTTGACACAATAACCTACCTTCCCATACCAGAGGTAGCAGCAACTTGGAGTCTTGAGAATGAAAACATCATTAGAGTTGAGGGAAGAGGCCTGGGGAGGCACCTCAAAGGCCTTGGTGGTGTATTCATTGGTCCCATGGACATGGAAGAGGCGGGTGGAGGGCACCGGATCTGTACTACCAGCTCGGGAGGTACCACCCTGGAGAAGGAATTTTTTTAAAAAGGGAATAGAAAAACCTGCAGGAGCTTTACCATCAATCTAGGCTCTTGGAGTTTGGATACTGGGAACAGGATAAATTATGTCAACTTTACATACATCTTCTGGGGGTCTCTCACACTATAAAATTATAGTGCTGTGATTCCACTTTTACTTCCATGGTTCCATCTTATGGAATCCTGGGATTGGCAATTTAGGGAGGGAATATTTAGAATTCTAACCCTGTGGTATGGTGGAATCCTAAAGCCATTCAACTATGCCTCTTTGGGATCGCACAACAAATTTCATACAATCATAGAGCTGGAAAAGGCAACAAGGGCTATCCAGTCTAACTCCCTGCCATGCAGGAATACACAATCAAAGCACTCCTAAACCGAGGCCATCTAGCCTCTGTTTAAAAACCTCAAAGAAGGTACTATCATTCTGCAACAAAGCTTATGTTGGGCCCTGCTTGCAGGCCCAATCCAGAAGATTGGTTCAGGCTGGATAAAGAAACACTAGCCCTTGTTTTCCTTTGGAATAGAATGGGTCAAGGAGAGGTTTCTACTCACAGTAGGAGGGAGCCAGTGCATCATTCCCCCAGCCTCTGTTTGGATCTTGTAACACCTGGACCAACTAATTGGCCTAAGAAAGTTTTCCCTTGCTAATGAGCTGAGTTTTGTTTTTCCCTCACACTGCTTGTGAAAGTTTAACCCATATAAGGGGGGAGCAGATTTAGCGCAGTACCTTCTTTTCAGTGTGTGAAGCTGTGAAGGGTTGGTGGATTTCTCTTCCTTTTTGCCTTTTCCATATTGATTAACTAGAATGCCTTTTTGCTTTTCTATCTGCTATTCTTAATAAAGTAGCCTACTTCGAGCTTAGAACTGCTGCATGGTTATTTCTGCCTACTTCACACCCTCAACCCAGCAGGCCCCCAAGTCAGGGCAGCATTGCCAGTGTATAATAGCTTAAGGGCCAAATAATTTGGAATCCCTGCACGAAAATAAAGTATTGGCCACCTAGCTCACCCATGTTCCTTCTATCATCACCAAAATACATTTTTAAGCTACCCCTTATCCACTGTCCTCTCATCCATTGCAGAATCACAGAAATGGGCTTAAGAGGACTATTCCTGTGATAAGGCAGGAATAGATACCCATACCCTCCAACATTTCACAAATGAAAACTAGGGCACATGTGGCCAAGCAACATCAGAGTGTGGTCAAGATGGCAAAAGTTATTAATGAGGAAGAATGCATAACAAAATGTGGTTGTATCAGTTTGCTTTTGCCTGAGTGTATCCACTCACCCATGGAGACCCACTGGGTGACCTTGGGGAAGTCACACACTATCAGCCTCAGAAAATCCCATGATAGGTTCTCCTCTCCCCCGTACTGACTTATTATAGTGCAAACTGTATTTGCAGCAATTGAAGTAAGCTGAGGGGAAAGGGGGAAACTGCAAAAAGGAGAGACAAACTGGGACATTGTAAAAACAGCTGAAAAAGTGGGATACAAAGGATTAATTGAGACTGTTCCTGCCAAATCATGACAGTTGGATGGGTATGGATACTCAGTTACTGAAGCATCCTAGATGGTTCTTTCTTGTCTTGAAGTATCAAAAGGGAGGAGATTCTGGGATGGGATGGAAAAATTGCAGCCCTCCAGATATTAGATTGCAATTCTCAGCACACTATTAGCTTTGCTGTCTGGGACTGATGGGAGTTGCAATCCAACATCTGGAAGTTGCACTTTGTCCACCCCTGTTCTGGAACTACCCCAGGTAGATTTTCCATTACTGTATTTTAAGAGTAACAGGTGAAATTTAAACCCGCTGCTCCTTGACCTTTCAATACTCCCCCATCATTTCCCCATTTTAAAGTCCCATTCTCTCCTCACCTCATGCCCAAAGCAGGTACAAGAGCTCTGCTGAGGGGAAAAAATACAGTTCTCCATATTTGCAGAGCTTGGAAATGTTACTTTTTCAGACAGCATGTCCTCTGTCCAAAAAGGTATTTTTTTGGACCACCATGTACAAAAAAGGGTCATTTCCCCACACTCTGCCATCTTTTGCCTGTTCTTCCTCCCACTCCCCCTGCAGGACTAAGACTGGTTCACAGGGGCAGTCAGATTAGAAAAATGATTGGGAGAAGAGGGCTAAGCACGCCATTCCCAATACGATTACTTTGATCAAAACCTGATTGCAACAGCTACTTTCAACTGGTGGTTCCTATGTCAGTCACCCAACGAATCAACTCCAGGATTTCGTCTTCACTTTAAAGGAGCAATCCAAGGCGTGAACCTTATCCTCCAAATAGGCTCAGCACCTTGGATAGCTCCTTGAGACTGAAGCCTGAAACAGATTTACCAACCCACAGAAACTGGAGCCGCCAAACTACACTTGAAAAGAAAGGTGTGGTAAATCCAAACTTTGTAAGTCACACCTGTTTTGTCCTCACTTGCATAAGAGAAGAAAGGGGAAGCAAGTTACTGCCCGCTCTGTCTCTCTCCTACTTACCGCATAGACCACCATGCGCCCTTTGAAAATGGCCATAAGATGAGCAGGTTCCTTGCCCATGGTCACTCGCACCTGCACAGGCTCACCATTATATTGTTGGTCCAGAATGACTGCTTGGTAAGCAGAAGCAGTGACCTCATCCTTGCTGGCATGGCGACCCTGGGAAGCAGCAACAGAGTAGGCCGGTTTAGTTTTCCTTCACTGGAATTCAGTGGATAGAGGCATTTCTATCCAGAGTGCTAGGAAACTTGCTATCTCTTGACTGTACTCTGAATTACAGAATGCTCATAAGTGGCATCTTCGTGACCCCCAAAGCAAGATACCTTCTTTTAAAAAATATAAATAGCAAAGAACAGAGTTAAGGACCGTTTCAATAAGCTGGTGCAAACATTTAAGAAGTTTTCCTTGACACATCTTTAGAAGCTTTTTTTACAACCCCCTGCATGTTCCCATTGAAAGCTTTGTCTTGTTTGTGCTGGGTATCGGCCCATCTTTATAAATATATTTGGTCCTGATTTATTTTTCTAGTGTCTTTACTATGTTCCATGACTTCATTGAAATGCCTCCTTTTGTTACGTGTTGGCCTAATTTTGAAAATACACTGCTTAACATGTCCACTTTCTGATACTGCATCCAGTGATTTTGGTGGGCAATATTTTTTCACTACAGTAATAAGATAGGCTCTGTCCAATTTGGTTTATGTAGTGCCTTTAACTTTATTGTTTGCCAGTTCCACAATCTCTCTTGAGAACTTACTCTTCCTTTAAAATGGGGGAGGTTTCTGAGCTTCAGCTTCTCTAGAATATGCCAACAGTTTATTCACATCCTTAGTGGCATGTGAACAAAATCACCTTTCTCACCTCTCTGTTTCCTCTACCTGTGATTTGTTTTCCTTTGCCTGTTCCTTAACCTCCCACACACCCGTGTGCTCACCTGCCAGATGTAGAGGATGTAGTGCATCTTATTATAGACTTGGTACTTGTAGAGGATGAGGTAGCAGTCACCACTGTAGAAATGCCCAAGCCAGCGACCCTCTACTGGCACCAGTTCCAAGTTCTCAATTCGCCAGACCTTTCAGGACAACCAGAACATGAGCAGTATACATATGGCTACAAACATACCAGATACGTGAGGGGGAGGGGTTGGATGTAGTCAATAATATTGTACTGGACAAAGTCAAATGAATCAGCATTTGGGGTCACACCCAGATTCAAGCTAAGGATGTGAAAATATCATCTTGGTGTTGCTGAGTTTCTCTGAAACTCATTAATATTCTCCATCTCAAGTTGCAAGTCTTTGTTATAACCTCTTGAAAAAGAATGTGTGCATAATTTTCTGGAATAAAAACGTGCATACGTTTGCTCACATCTTCCTCTGCAACTACAAAAAGTTTGTGTGGATTTTAAACTGTACATATTGAAACAGTTTTTAGAATGCATGAATGTTTTGATGTGTTATTTCTCCAAAATGCACAGCAAACCTCACAGATGTGTGCATAATGTAGATAATGGGGTGTCATCTTTTGCAATGCACCTTGCAAGCTGCAGATCAGATAATTTCACCAAGAATTTTGAACCCAACCAAATTATTTTCCATCCCTACATACAGCAGAGTCCCTGTCCCCAACTGGGGAAGAAACTGCATCCCATAGAATGCAATAAAGTGAATCACACCATGGCAACTGGGAGTAATTAATACAGAGCAGGGGTGTTAAGTATTTTTCAATTCTGTATATATGCATGAAAATAAAACAAAAAGTATACAGTGTGACACTGGCTGCAGAATTTAGCTTGTTAAGAACTTCATCTTTCATCTAAAACAAGCAGACACAAAACTCACTTGCACTAAATTCTTACAGTCACAGTGAGAAGCTTCAACCTATGCAGGTGAAGTCTTAACACCCAGACATGTGACTGAATAAGATTGCCAGTAGCCAGAGTCATGGAAGAGGCAGTGCCTTGCATAGTGACTTGACCCATTCTCCTCTGCCATAAGATTAAGAAAAGCAAGTGTGCAAAACCAACACATGTGATAGAATTTATTTTTACTTCATGAAGAATCTGAGATACCTTAATGCAGAATTTTGTTTCCCTCCCAATCCAGGATAGGGTATTTAGTTATTTGTTTTAAAGATTTCCTATTATCGCCTTTCAGTCAAATTATAACTAATGTGGCTTAAAATAATATTAATCTAGCACAAAGAAATCTGGCGGTGGAATTGCCAAGAGAAATGCTGGGGTGAGGTATAGGAGGTGGTGTTAAAACTTTGGTGTTAAAACCCTGCTCTTGTATTCTGACAAAGCCAGAAGCCTCTTCCCTGCTTTAATATTATTACCAGAAGACCAGAAGCAAATGCAAGTGAAATAGTTCAGAACTGTGCTTCCTGGCAGTTCCAGACAGAGCTCTCCTAAGAGGAGAGGCATTCTTTTAAACAGAGACTTAGTAATAGGATTTGCTTCCTAATTTGTCTTTTAATTTAGGGGGAGTTCACATCACACCATTAAAGAGTCAGTGTAGCTCACTGGTTTTCCTGTTGCTGGTGGTTCTTACTGGTGCTTTTGTAAGCCTCCTCCAGATCACCATCACATAAGATGAAGAGGCTGGAAATACCAGACGTAGCCCTCCCTAGGGGTCTCTATTTATGTGACATCAATATTATTTCTCCCTCCTTAGCCAAATCACTTGTAATATACTTTTATGGCTTATTGTCATTTTAGAACAGCAGATTTCTTTCTTTCAAGGCTTTGGATCCAATCCCAAGTCCAGCTCTGGAGTACAAAGCTTGTTTACATGAAGCCAGTCTTGCCAGGTTTACTGCAGCCATTTATCCTCAATTTCAAATCCACTTTTATAAAACTACAACTGAAGCTCATTTTGTTGTTGGAGAAAACATCTGAGCTTGATCTGCTCTCTGGTCTTGTGTATCACAGATCATCCAACTAGCCTGAACCCCAATTGAAGAAAGAATGGGTAGGACCAGTCCTTACCTCCACTTCTCCAGAGCCATCATCCACCATTTTGTGCTGGGCAGCCATCTCAGGCTTGGCATGCAGAGTAGTGGCATCAAATTTCACCTGCTCTACTTTGGCTGTTGGGAGGATGACAGGCAGGTACATTAGTGGGTAGGTTTGGGGTTTACCAACACAGAATGTCTCTGAGACCATGTTGTAGCATCTAAACTGGGCAGGAAGAAACTACGAATGGGCTCTGACAGACTGGATGGAATGTATTCCTCTAGGAAGGAGAAGCAATCAGGTATGGTTGCCACAGCTAAAAAGACAGTGTTGCCAGCCATCAGATTGTAACACTGACACTGTTCTAGGGCTTCATTGATCCATATGCACACAAATCCTTTGCAACTGAGAATGGGGGAAAGGGCTTTTGCCTTACAGAAGATACCTCCCATAGTCATGGGACAGAAAATGGCTTATAAAAACTGTTTGCTCCAGTCAGCATTCAAGGTTACACAATGCTGTGTGTTCAAACCAGAATGATTCTGGAGGGAGTAGAACTCCCCTACATCCTGGAATTATGCCTTTTGTGAGAGAGAGATAGAGAGAGAGAGAGAGAGAGAGAGAGAGAGAGAGAGAGAGAGAGAGAGAAGGATCCCAAAAGAGATCCATAACAGAAGTCCTGCTCCCAAACATGGTATAGGCAAGCTGTAGCACTTACCTACTTTTCCAACTGTGCTGGTTTTGCCAAAACCAACAGTTTGACTGGGGACAGTCCATTTCTGAAAGAGCTGCCTAAAAACAGAGGATTCTGAGCCATCATTTTCAGTCTCCACACTGGTGCTAGGTGGGTAGTTCTTTGCCTTGATGAAACCCTGAGGTGGGAAAGAGAATGAAGACTCAGGTGTAATAGGAGAACCATCATAAAAAGAGAGGTTCAGAAAATATGGAACAACCCTATGGCAGTTTTATTAAACCAAGTATCTTTGAAATTAATATAGATTAAGATGTCACCTTTGCTGAGAGCAGGAAGGTATCTAACAATTCGGACCTGGAACAAAATATTGTCATGTGTTTTCACTACTTTTAAAGAACTAGAGAGCCTCTGTAGGTTGGCCCTTGCTTGCAAAATGTCTGACTAGAGACTTATCAAAACGAAATCTTTAGTATTAGAAAAAGCAAGCAAGTAAGCAAGCAAGCAAGCAAGCAAAAATACTTTTTAAAAGGTTTAGTGTCCAGCAGATGAGGGTGCTAAATTAAGAATAATCCCACTCTCATTTTAATGCAAATAGCTTCTGGAATTTGGCATCAAACACAATTCCCCCTTGTAAACTTGGCCCTGTGATTACAAACAGGATGACAATACCACCTGTCATGTTTATTCTTTTTTATGTATTTGGTTGTTAGATTTTTATCTCACCTTTCCTCCAATGAACCAGAGAGATTATACACAGCACTCCTCTTTTATACTTTATCTTCACAGCAGCCTTGTGAGATAAGTCAGACTGTGTGCATCATCTAAGATCACCCCGTGGATTTCATGGCTCAGTAGATGGATAGAAACTAGAGCTCCTAAGACCGAGTCCAACACTCTAACCCTTACTCCACACTTGTATAAGTGTTATTTGATTTACAGATACCTTCCTGAATGCTATGACATAGAAGGGGCTAAAAGGAAGATAGTCAGGTAGGTAGGCAGTGAGAACAGCCATCTCCTGGTCCAGACTGAGAGCCTATGAGGTTTATTGACACTCCTATCAATCAAAGTCTGGAATCATTGAAACAGAAGAGCTAACGTTCTCTTAAAAGGCAGGACATGACCAAAAGTGGAGACACTTTCCCAATATCTCAAAGAGGCTCAGACACCTTGCACAAGGTCCTTGTCTGATGTGGAACTGGACAAGCCCAGGGCAGTATATCTCTCAGCCATGCCTTCACTCACCAAGGCCCGTGACATAGCTTGCTGTTTCTCCTCTTTGCTGGACAGCTTTCCCTTCCAGACAAAGATCTTCAGGCCACCCTGATCCAAGATGTAGCAGTCCTGGCAGGAGGCAAAACAGGGTTTGGGTAAAGAATTTCATTAGGAAGAATCTCTCTCTCTCTCTTTCTCTCTCTCTCTCTTTGCATGTATGTGTACACATGCATTTTGGGGGAGAACAGCCTCTTCCCACAGATATCATTGCCAAGCTTTCTCATAAGAGACTATAGGGCTAGCCTTATCATTAGGCTGAGTAAAGCAGCTGCCTAGAGCAACAGGTTTTGAGTGTCATACAAGGGAAGTAAATTGGTAGCTATCCACTGTGTTCTTGTTGTATTTTACAGCTAGGGATGAAGAGAGGTGCTGGGTGGTGGTAGCCTTCTTCTTGTTCAAAATGACTTGGCTCCATTGGATGCTATGTACCTTGGCTGGGAGTCATGTGGTGGGTGTCTTTTCTTCTGCTTCAGTTACCAAATATGTCCTCCCTTCTCCCTCCCCAGCCAGCAAATGTGTGCACAGTTGACTCCTCTGGCTTGTGCCCATGCAACCAGTTCTCCAAAGAAGCCACTTGCCTCATGCTTCAGGAGGTCCTGGGTAAGGGGCTGGATGGCAACTTCCTGGATGAGTAGGTTACCTTCTACATCACAGACACTGGGATGGAAACACAGAACAAGACAGTGTTGTAGAACCAGCTAACCAATGTGCAGAGCTTATGAGAGTGACATTTGGGGATCATAACCCCCCAAATCTTTCAGCCAGAATGGACATTGACTGGTAGATTCTAGAAGTTATTGTAGTCCAAAACAGTACCCCCCCCCAAGTTCTGCCCATACATCACATTCATTAATGATCTTAGAAACTAAAATCAGGACTGGGCATCTTCAGTGTGCAGTCTTGCAGAATTCAGCTTTTCGAGAATCTCAAAGACATTTCACACAGTTACAGAGAAGTGGGGAAGTAATAAGCATAAATCTCCATGCTGCTTCTTTCCTGACATCCCCTGTAATATGTGAAGCAAGACTTCTGCATCTCACCTGCAGTGCTATCACTGAATCCCAAAGAGCATCTGAGCATTCTCCCTATGAGGAGGATCAGTAGATTGCCTTCTCACTTTGCAAGATAACAAGCCAAGTAAGAAGAGAAATTTTTAAAATCTTCATTATTGCAGAGTGAGACAGGCAATTTGTGGCCCTTCAGATGTTGGACTGCAACATCCATAGGCCATTGCCAACCCAGCAAATGGCAAGGGATGGCAGACGTTGTTGTCTAACAACATCTGGAGGGTCACAGGTTGCCCACTCCTGATGCCCAGAAATATTTGAAAATGCTACATGCCAAATCACCAGAAACCCAAGGAGCCTATGTGTAAGGCCACCTTTCTTGTAATATTGCTCTGTTTATATTTCAGAGCTTTATTTCTCATAGCCATCACAGGCTTTGCCAAATCATTCTGAATTCTGTGCAAAGGGAATCCACTCACAGGACAGAATGGTGCCCATGAAAGTAAATTTGGCCAAATGTTCACTACAGCAGCATTTATAGTGAGAATACATGTATAAAAATGCCTTTACATGGAATCTTTGTGGTTTTTTAAACCCACATCCAACATGGTTACTTCATCCGAATCCCTGTAGTGCCATTACTGCTTGTATGAGAGATTTGCCTTTCACTCTGGCACAGAGCTTGGGAATGTTACCTTTTTGGGCTACAACTCTCAGAATCATCTAGCCAGCACAGAGCTATGTAACCAATCTTAGGAGCTACAGTAAAAAAAAGTAAGTTTTCCAAGCTTCTGCCGCTGCAGTTGTACTCTCCACATGACCTCTCCGACATTTTACATTGGTGTCTTGCACTGCATGCCAGAAGCACTCACTGGTAGAGTTTAAGAGCAGATTTCAGCTTCTGGTCCACCACGGCATCTGGGATGGCTGGCTGTATATTCCTCTTCTCCCCCAGCACATAGGTGAGGACCTTCATGAGCCCAGGAGAGGAAGCTTCATCCTCACCATCCACCACACCCACATGTGCTCGACCACCACGCTCCCGGTCACGGATGTCCTTGGCCAGATTCATCCCCTGTAGGAACAACACACACATGTCAGAAGGTTGCAAGAGGGGACCTGCATAGCTGTGGACTAATGGAAAGTCCACAGGTAAGAGAGTAAAGGGGTCAGGCTGTATATGTGAGTATGTGAGCCTACATGCATGAGAGACTGACACAGACAGGCCTACTTCCAGTGTAATATTTTGGCAGCCCTCATT
This sequence comes from Gambelia wislizenii, assembly GCA_030847615.1. Lineage (NCBI taxonomy): Eukaryota > Metazoa > Chordata > Lepidosauria > Squamata > Crotaphytidae > Gambelia > Gambelia wislizenii. The sequence continues at coordinate 332,991,692 of JAUMIR010000001.1, read as the reverse complement.
TATGTGTCAGTCTCATCCTGGACCACACACTGAGTTCTGGACTCTGATATCATTTCGCTCTGGTCAATGATTGTAATAAAGATTGAATTGAATTGATATAATTATCATACCATGGATTCCTCTGTGTTTGGTTTTAACTGTGTGTGTGGAGAGAGTCAACTGTGATACAATATTTGTGATTGAATCTGAAGGAATTGAGGTTTCAGGATGGAAACCATGAAAATATGGAAGTAATGCCAGTGTTACCATTTCATAAAGATGAAGTTCTCTCTCTCTCCCGCTGACCCTAAGTGTGTGTGTAGAAATATAGTAAACAAAAAATTTAACTACCACTTGAGAAATGGCATGGAGTGGAGTGGGATGGGAAAGGAAGAACAGCCTCCAACACTGTCATGTTATCTAACAGAACCCTTTCATCTGAACCGAGATCCAAGTTGGCTACTTGAGGTCTGACGGAAAGTACTGTACACATATACAGCTTACCTTTGTCACTGAAGAAGAGATTGGAGGACAAAAGTCCTAAAAATTCTCCAGAGCTTGGAATAGTTACTCTTGCAGCTTCCTGAACTGTAAAGCATTCCAGGGTTTTATGTCTGAAAAAGGAACTTTTCCAAGTTCTATAGGCCACAACCAAGACCTGGATGTGAGATGGCAGAGATAAATTGCCAAGTGGAGGAAAACCCAGCAAGAGGTGAGAGCCATGTTTACAGCACTACAATGTCCTCCAAATTTTGTTTTTCTTTTTTCAAGACTCAGCCAAACAACTGAATCTGACTCCTTTAAGTATCTTAGAGGGCTTGATAATACCTATTTCTTACATGAGAGTTAGGAATGTACCAAGAAGAATGGTGTCTAGACCTGTGACCATTTGAATACACTGAATGTATGAGTGGCCATCGGAGTGCATTTTAAACTGTGAGTGGTAGTTTACAGAGTGAATACTTATGTTCAATGTATTCCCTAGGCTACTTGAACAAAATGAATCAATTTCTTCTGGGTCCTTGTTTATTTTTAAAATTAAAATTATGTGTCACATTTTCCATAATTCTTGTGTATAGTGTTCACATCCAAAATAGAATTAAGTAAGTTTATCAGTACTGGAGTTAACGATTCTTCAAAAAGTCTATAAAAGGAACTACCAAAATCATCTGTGCCCAGGGTTTTATTATGTTTCAGTTTCTTAATAAAAATTATGTATTTCTTGAGCAGATATATTTTGAGCCCAAAGATACTTATGCTCATTTGTAAATTTTATAGAGTTATGACAAGATAGATAATATATTGTGTTGGAATTGGTTGGGTTATTGAATGTACCTATACAGTTTGTTTTAAAAAGCAGTAATTAACTAGTAATTAATTAGCAAAGGCATATAGCACATTTGGAAGACTTTACAAAAGAGTCTGGAGTAACAAAAACCTGAAGCGAAGCACAAAAATCAATGTGTATAGAGCCATTGTACTGTCTATTCTCCTTTATGGGTCTGAAACATGGGTCACCTATCACCAACACTTACGACTCCTCGAATGCTTTCATCAGGGCTGTATATGCACAATCCTAAATATACACTGGACTGACTATGTGACGAAAGCCAGAGAGAGAGAGAGAATTAATTCGTTAATAGTTTTTATATTAAAAGTCTGATTCCCTTTAATAACTTTGATTAGTAAGATTTTTGTCATGTATTTTTTAAAGTAAATGTGCCAATAATTTTGAGTTTTTTAAAGTCTTTCCTTCCAAAAAGCTTCTCTTGGCAAATTGCCAAGAGAAGCTTTTTGGAATACCATAGTCCAGTGTAAAGGTTGCATATATGGGAGCGTGTTCAGATTTCCATATTTGTGTGATATCCATGCCCATAAGAAAATCTAAATTATTTTTTCATAACAAAATATAATCTATACAAAAGTAAGTCCTATGTCTATCTGAATAATAGGAATAGTCTTTCTCAGTTCCATGCTGGTGTCTCCACACATCAGATAAGTCAAATTCTGTGAAAACTGAGTTTATATACACACATAATTTGAAGAGTATCCACTGGATCTATCCTCCAGTTAAATCCTACTTTGGCACCCATCATGGTGTGGCAGTGATAGAAATTTGAAGGCCTGGAAAAAAACTGGAAAAATCCAGGAATCCCCCCCACCCCAATTTTTTTCCTGAATCATTTTTGTTTTGTTTTGTTTTTCCAAAAAATTGAAGAAAAGGAAGAAAATCCATTAAGGTATGTTTTATTTTAGAATGATGGATAAGACAAGGTGTTTGTATATTCTCCAAATTATTAAATAGTCATTGAATCTTAGTCCCTCCTCCTCCATTCCACACACTTTCCCCCCTTAATTCTTTTTATGGGAATGGGTGCTTTATGTCTACTTGATACTATGGAGAGGAAACATAAATAATTTTCTTTGTTACTAACATTGATGGTTTCTTCTTCTTCTTTTGCCTGCTCCACATAAACTAGCAAAACCAAAGAGGTTCCGTACAGTTTAGGAGATTGTTGGTCCATTTGTTACAAATAATTTTTTTCAAAAAATAAAAGCAAATTCCATTTGTAATAATTGTTTGAATACACTGTATTTTTAATATACCAATTGTAATAATTTTATGCCAAATCAAAGTGTACATAGTCATATTTTGTGTTCCTAAAGTAACAGAGTGACTTTCAAGCGAATGTTGCATTTTTTAATGTTTCTGAAAATTTCATTTTTTTCAGAAAACCCCTAGAAAAAAATGTGTTTTTTTCCCAATGGCTTCAAAATTTCCAGAAATTTTATATCTCTAAGCAGTGACCCTGCTCTCTCAATGGCTGTGCTAGTGATGTGATGCAGAATCTGTGGCAGGTTCTACCAAACCAGTAAGACTTCAAATACAGCCCTGATAACAGACTGTATGTCTGCCATACTAGCACCGACATAAGTACAAAAAGGCTCACTACCAGAAAGTTGTCCACCAGATGATGAACTGGCACCAGTCAACCCAGAATACCCTGAATAGGGTAGAACAATTGAGACGTTCATTTGTGGAGGAACTGTGTGGGTGAAATCATGGATCCTCAAAATATTCCGGAAACCAATCCTCCATTATTTTACAATAGGATTGATATTACATTTGGAGATTGTAAAAACTTCAAAAATCAGATTCCCACCACCCACCACCCTATACAGCCTGTGGACCAGATTCCTCCTCCCTTGCCCATCTTAGATCTCTACTCAGCTTCTCCGTTTCCACCCTCCATCCACCTAGCCTCTTCCCTCCTTTGCACCTTCAGTCGCTCCATCCGGTTGCTGTCAGGACCATTCCATTGGATGATAAGCTTCCCCAGATCCAGCAGGAACACATCTCCCAGGTTGAAACTGCTCCAGCTCATCTCCACCTGTGCAAGAGAAGAAGCACATCATCCAGTGGGGGAAAAGGATATTTGAGTTTATTTAAAGATAGCAGACTGGGGGCATGGTATGGGGAACTTTAACAGAGAATAAATGCAACACACACACACACAACATATTGCCCTGGTGTAACAAGAGGGCAAACATCCAAACAAACCTTCAAAAATGGATAATTTGCACCAGAGTTTGGAAAAGTATTTTTGCATGACTGTTCCCAGAATGCCCATTTAGCATGGGCACTTACCATGTTGGAATGCCAAAAGTAACACAGCCAAGCTTGCAGTCAAAGAAGACTTGAGTATTTGTGGTTTGCAATTTGCCCACCACACTGGGATTAATTTGTAGCTTTATGGATCACCCAGAAGTAAATACATCTTCAAGAGTCCAGACTCTCATAATCTAACCATTTTCACTAGGAACTAAATGACCAATCATTACCATTCCTCTCCTCCTTGCTGCCTCTCTTCTGTTGGTTGACCTACCTCTCCAGCCACTACATTCTTCTTGCCCTTGACATGCAGGAGGCGTTGCACATTGTATGTGTTGGTCTCCACATGCTTCATGCCTGAGGCCACTCCACCCTTCTTATAGCTGTGGAGAAAGTGCAGGGTCAGGATTTGCACGGTAGTGGGGTGAAGAGTGTAGCTCCCCCTTCCCAGCCATCAAATCTTCATGATGGACTCTCTAATCACCTCTCAGTCTTCTCCAAGGTAAACATGCCCAGTTCCCAAAGCCGTTCCTCATAGGGCATGGCTTCCAAACCTTTTACCATTTTAGTCACCTGCCTCTGGAAATGTTCCAGTTTGTCAATATCCTTCTCTGGACACTTGTTTGGCATTTTATTGTTGCACAACAAGTAGTACTATTTGTTAAAATTCATTTTCTGAAAACCATTTTGAAGTTTGTCCTCTTTTAACACTTCCTTTTTTGTTGTTGTTGCTGTTCTCTTTTTTTCATCATTCCTTCAGATTTTGTTCTCTCTTTCCAGCCACAGACCATTGTTGAGTGGACAACAATGGATGGGGCAGAGACCATTTTCACACCCCTCCTCACTGGGGCTGCAGTGATGTTCCCAATGTGACCAGAAGTGATGTCACATCACTTCCAATTTCATTTTTGGAGGGTTGGGGGTGGGGAGACAAATAAAGAGAAAACAGAAGATCACTGGAGAAGAAGGGGAGGTCACCCATAGAGACTGGGAATGGGGTGGAGAGGGGATAAATGGGAAAGGTGAGAGAAAGCAAGAGAAAGAGAAGGGAAGGGGCATTAAAAGGAGGGGTGGAAAGGCAATACACATGGATTGCAAAGAAACAGAGGACAAACAGAAAAGTGGGGAACGGAAGGAGAAAATAGGAGCATTTCTCTTGGTGCAGCTTGCTGCTCAAGTATGGCAAGCCGCAGTAAGCAGTACCATTGCTGCCTGGAAGCTGGTGCTCTGAATTGGGGCGGGGGGGGCACATCAATAGGTCTGGCAGACCACATATGGCCCATGGTCTGCACTTTGTCCACACCATCTTATGAATGGTACATCATGATCCGAAGAAACTGGAATCCTAAGAATCTTAGGTATGTGTTAAGTGCACTTTTAAAAGCAAGCCTTTAATCCACATTATTGTAAAGATATAATTGAAAGCGTATTCACAGATGGTACCAATTGTTTAGGCAGTGGAGTCTTTCCCTCGAATGAGTGCCTGTCTCTCTCCCCCTCACACCCGTAAGTCATATCTCACTTTGCCTATACACCTATTCAGGGACGCCTCAAGATAATTTGCTACCTGAATCAGAATAGTAAATGTTGGCCCTACCTATCAAACTCAAACTATATAGTAGTCAGTGCCAGCCAAATTATTTTACTTTGTGACTCAGAAAAATCCCATAACCCTGGCTGGTTATGACACAACAACAACACATTAAGAAACTAAAAAATGTGCTCCCCTTCAGTGATACCCAAAATCTGCTGCATGAGATAGATACCTCAGCATGCTTAATGATAGGACTGGACTTGGATGAGATAAATGGGAATGGATGAGAAAAATCAGCCACCATCACCTTCATGTTACAACATTATTCCTTGGAATAACTATTACTGGTTGAGTCTCCCTTACATGAAATGCTTGGGACCAGAGATATTTTGGATTTTGGAATATTTCTAATTTTGGAATATTTGCATATACATAATGAGATATCTCAAAGATGGGACCCAAGTCTAAACATAAAAATCATTTATACTTCATACATACCTTTATACACACAGCCTGAAGATAATTGTATACATAATATTTTTAATAATTTTGTGCATGAAACAAAGTTTGTGTACACTGAATCATCAGAAAGCAAAGGTGTCACTATCTCAGCCACCCATGTGGACATTTTCGATTTTGGAATATTTTGGATTTTGGAATTCCAGATAAAGGAGACTCAACCTGTAATTCCAAATTACATATTGGGTTCAGAATAAAGCATAACTGTTTTTGACGGACATAGTTTATTTTGCATGCAGAATTTGAATGACAATGGCACTACAATTAGATGTGTCTTTCTTCCTCTCAGATAGTGAATATCTTTTTATCTCTCCCAGCAACATTTTACTCTTGTTTTAATCTGCCTCTGTTTTAATGTGATAACAACAAAACTCCACTGTTGCTCTATACAAGCACAGGCTGCTAAATGTCTCCCTCTTGTTTGTTACTTCGTAGAATCATAGAATCATAGCGTTGGAAGAGACCACAAGGGCCATGTAGGGATGACAACTGATCAGAAAAAAAATCCAGCCTGGTCAGAATTCTAGGGGACAACATTCTAGTGGTGGTGGAGGCCAAAGGCAATAGGATGATGAGACCAAAAATATCAACATATTTTACCTTAAAGTAACTATGTATTATTATTAAAGTTCTTATTGCCAGTAAGTAAGCCTTGGGAGAGACATTTCAGCCTATTAGAATGGGAGAACCTTGTACAAAAAGTGGGAAACCACCAAACAACAGTGTCACTCGCTGGAGAGTCAGCTTGGGACCTCAGAGTTTGGTCCCATGGTCTGCTGGTTTAGGACACCAATTTGTTACCTAAAAATATAAAGCAGTGCCAAGAAGCTGTAATTGCCCCATTTAGCCACAAGAGGATGGCAGACAGCTTTACATACATGATACCCTGTTTGAAGTAACTCCGGAAAGCCTCGCTCTCGTAGTTTTGAACCTCACGGTGCTGTATGGCCACCCCACCTAGGTGTTCATCCATCCGGATAGTATAGATGGCAGCTGCTCCCTGCTCATCCTGAGATGATGAGTTGCCCAGCCAGTAGTGGATATCGTAGGTGAAGCTGTTCCCTGTTTTATGTGTCTGAGTTGAAATGACAAAAAGAAAGAAACAGCAGCAGTTACTTAGCAGCCAAGATGTATCTATGTAGGCTCACCCACATTCCAGTGATATCTTTGTCCCAGTGTGCTCAGTATAGAGTCTGATTCCCATAATACTGAGCTAGGCTTGTTCATAAGCTTCCATAAGAGCCAACTAGGAAAGCACATTTACACCTACTGCTGAGTTTACATGCAAAAGGGGGTATGATCAGCATCGTAGGACTTTTTCGGACGTGAACTTACCACGCAAGAAGGCTCGTAACAGACACGACACTGCTGTGCGGCAGGGGGCCTGCTTCATACGACGCTGTCCCCCTGCCGAAATCAGCTGTGTCAGTTCCGCGAGAGACTGGAGTCAGCCGCACCATATTTGGCCTTTTTTTATTCACGGAAGTTGCCCGTGAATAAAAAAAGGCCAAATATGGCGCGGCTGGCTCCAGTCTCTCACGGAACTGACACGGCTGATTTCGGCAGGGGGATGGTATCGTACGAAACAGGCCCCCTGCCGCGCAGCAGCATCGCACCTGTTACAAGCCTTCTTGCACGGTAAGTTCATGTCCGAAAAAGTCCTAAGACTTGGAATGGATTCACCATCTCTCTGGCATGAAAGCCACCAGCCACAACTCATAAGGTTGCAACACTGAAGCCTGTTCATATCATATCATGCAGAGAAATAAAATTATGTCAAGCTCTGCTTCAGCCTGACAACTCATTTCCTTCATTGGCTCATCTATCAGTTTCTCAGTTTCTTAACCTGATATCCAAACTGTATGCCTATTCTACAAGTGGACCCCTGTATCCACAAGACTGGTACCTATGGTTTCACTTATCCACATCCAGAAAAATATGTCCTCTCTAGCCATTTCCTAGGTCCTCCAGCACAATTCTATGGTATGCTTCAACCAGAAGTTGGGCTGGAAGTCATTCATTTCAATAGGGTTTGCTATTACCTACAGTTTCACGTATCCACAGTAAATCCAGGAATGTATCCTTCACAGATGTGTGTGTGTGTGAGAGAGAGATTGTGAGAGAGAAAGAGAGAGCTGTATACAGTTATCCAGAATGTGTTCAATGCAATGAGGAACTGGCTCACACTGCAGTCAGGAAATGAGTTTAGAGGGTGACTGGGAATGGGCATAGTGTGCAATATTGATTAATTATTGTTAGTTAGCTTCCCTACCTTTTGGCCAAACTCAGCTTTCAAGGCAGCTTCCAAGAAGCAGAAATGCAAAAAAGTGAATAAAAGTCATGAAAATAACAAGGATTGGGTTAAAGGAGCCAATACAAAACAACTACAACCACACACATTTGAAACACAACAACATGTTTAAAGACACAAAATAAGAAGGCTACTTAGCAGATTTGTATCACCTGAGAATGCTTACATTGCTTCTAACAACTCTGGATCTGGTACCCTGATAAAGCTTCATTGTACTGAAAACAGACTCACAAAAATCAATGGGACTTAAGTTAGTAATCCACTGAAGTCCTATTGATTTCAGTAGGTCTATTTTGTCTAAGTGTGGCTCTAACCTATTAACTTGTTATTGTCCCTAGAATGACCTTATAAGATAAGTTAGTATAATAAGATAAGTCATTCACTCCATAGCTTTAAAAAATAATAATAAGAGGAGTGATGATTACAGCTACCTGATGAGGTCAAAGCTGAGACAACTTTCCAGCTTGGAATGTTCTGGTTCATTTGCCTACTATCCAACAACAAATATTAACTCACTCACCTCTGAACAATTGTTACTCTGCATTAGAGCAGACCTATTTAATCAAATGGAACTTATGTAAGTGTTGTCTTACCAATTCCCATTGATTCAATAGGCTATTCCTAATATGGATAGGAATGCTGGGAGTTGCAGTCTAACAGCACTTGAAAGGCAATACAATTTCCATCTCTAGTCTGGAGAATGGTTCAAATGCACATTATTCTGGTACCAAGGCCAAACCTAAGCAGGCTTGGATCTGTGAATTACAGGGAGTGCTTTGGCACTGATAACCGGTATAGAAATTTAGAAAATAAATAAATAAAAATAAATGTAAGCAGCTCTATTCCCTGGCATGAGATGTGACAATTTAATGTAAGAGTAGTAAGAGCTTTGGAAAAGTTATTTTTTGGATTACAACTTGCAGAATCCTCCAGCCCAACATTGCCACTAGCCATATTAGCTAGGGGATTCTGGAACCTGTAGAGGTTATCATTCGTTTTTGTCAAGTAATTTCTGACTTGCGGTGATTCTTGGCAAAATTTGTTCAGAGGAAGTTTGCCATTGCTTTCTTCTGAGTCTGAGAGAGAGAATGACTTGCCAAAAGTCACCCAGTGGGTTTTCATGACTGTGTGGGGATTTCATAGTTGTAGTCTAATGCTCATACCACTACACCACTCTGGCTCAGAGGTTATCATGCTTTGGACATAATATGAGATGACATGACTCATTGGAAACAATAGTAATACAGGACTTAGTAAAATAGAAGGCAGTAGGAAAAAAAGAAAGACTGCAATACATCTGGATTGGTTCAAGAAAGGAAGGCACAGCCCTGAGTTTGCAAGATCTGAGCAGGGCTGTTGATGAGTGGAGGTTTCTCATTAATTGGGTTCCATAAATTGAAGCTGGATTAATAGCAATTAATGACAGCAAAGATATGAAAAAAAGGAACTTTTCCAAAAGTCTGTTAATAATATAAAGTGATCTAAATAACTTTATACCCTCTGCACTGATGTTACATATTTGCAATCATGCATTACCCACAAGAGGTATGGAAATGTCTATGTAAGCTGTCTTCCTCAGCTATGACACATAGCATAACCCACTTCCCACAAGCTATACGAGACAAGAAGACACCCCTATCCTGCCTCTTTTCTTGGCTGAAATCCTTTCTTTTTTCTGGCTGTCCTGCCTCAGTACACTTAATGACAGAAGGCCTGAGCCATTGGTCATTCCTTTTACCGAGAGAATCATGTAAGCATCCCCTTCGTAGAAGTTCCCATACGTTTTGGGTGGCACAGGCACCATTTCCATGTTCTGGAAGGGAAAGAAAGAAAAATTAGCTGGCTTCAGGCAAAAGACCCTGTGACGGTTTAGCTAATCCCTAGCAGTCCACCCATAATCTCAGACCCACCACCCACCACCACCACTCAGATGTTCTTGCATCAGGGAGAGTGTTCTTCCTGTGTTTTTCTTGACAATCAAGGCATGGTGACTTAAATGTGCCTTTGCTAAAGATGTGAACATCTGTCAATTTTGCTTCTGTTGTGTCTCTCAGAATCCCACTGGTGGCTGATGGCTCAGACATCAGTGTGGTGGTGAATCTCCTCTTGGTTTTAGTCCAAATTTTGAAACAACTATGCCAGGGCTATAACTATGGAAGAGAGGCCAAAAGGAAGGCATTGATTGCTCTGCCCAGTAACAATTCTGCCCCTCCTGCAATTTTTTTTTGCCTCAGTTCCCAAATTCCTAGCAATTGAGTAACTTAAAATTCCAGTTGAGCATTTAGAAATACCAGTTTAGGCACCTAAAGAAAAGGGGCAGACCAAAGTACCAAGGGGGATGTGAACACAGATAATATATAGAAGTTCTAGGTGTGAACAATTATCCATGTTTCACTCTGTGGAGTGCGAAGAATTTGGGAACTGAAGGAAAATGAATTTAAGGGCAGAATTCTTATTTGGGGGTCAATGCCTTCATTTGGTCCCTCTGCATAGCTATACCTCTGCTATTCAAGGTGCTGAACCTGTTGGGGAAAACAGGGTTCAGCACTTTGGATATCTTCTCTGAAGGCCAGAGCAGATACACTGCCCCATTGACATGGAAGCCACCACAGCAGAATCTTTGCCCTGTAGTATTCTTAGCCCATCAAAAGTGGTGACATTTTCTCCCCCTCTTGCATGGACACTCATGTTTATTTTGAATGCACACTTTTCCTAATGTACACATTTTTTACACATTTCTCCCACTGACTAAAACATGTTTGTGCACATTTCCTAGGCATTCACATGTTTAGCTGTGCATGCTAGCTTGGATAGAATGTGAAAAAAGAAAACAAAAGAATCCAATGTATACCAGTTTGTCTCAAGGACAGGAAACCGAAAGTTACATGTGTGCTTTCCGTCAATAGTCTTGCAGACCACAAATTGGATAATAATTTATAGTAAATCTTAGTTAATGTACATTTCTTTTCCATGCCTCTTCTTTTCACTGAATGTGCACATTTTAAAAAATGGAAATAGGATCTCCCGGGGGCTGATAATGAAGCTAAGTAAGCAAAGGATCTAACCCTTTCTTTTTCTGCTGCAGTCCTAGAACAAATCCCTCTTCTGAAAGGTCTACAATATTTGCATTGGGAGGAAATCCACTATGAGCTCCATGTTGTAGCCTCCCTTTGCTCTTTATAGTTGAAGACTATTTTGCCCCACCAGTTCAGGCAATGCAAATATCAATGCTGGGTTTACTGTATTTGGGACCATGGCAGGGAGGGAAAAGAATTAAACTCTTTCTTCCCATTCCAGTGGTCATCAGGCTCTCCTCAGGCTGCTATGTCCTGGTTCACTTTTTTTTTTTAAATGTATACATCAATTGCATTCACACAATTGATGTCATTATCTAGTTTGGCACCCAGAAGAATATTTTAAATATGAATTTCTGAGCTGCCAAACTGGGTCTTCAAAAGGCAGGAGAATGCAAAATTCACGGATGCAGAGGAAACACATACAGACTCATGCATCTTTTCATAGAATCATAGAATCATAGAATTGCAGAGTTGGAAGAGACCACGAGGGCCATCCAGTCCAACCCCCTGCCACGCAGGAAATCACAATCAAAGCATCCCTGACAGATGGCAATCCAGCCTCTGTTTAAAGACCTCCAAGGAAGGAGACCCCACCACGCTCCGAGGGAGTGTGTTCCACTGCCGAACAGCTCTTACTGTCAAAAAGTTCCTCCTCATGTTGAGGTGGAATCTCTGTTCCTGGAGCTTGCACCCATTGCTCCGTGTTCCAGTCTCTGGAGCAGCAGAAAACAAGCCTGCTCCATCCTCAGCATGACATCCCTTCAAATACTTAAACAGGGCTATCATATCGCCTCTAAAACGTCTTTTTTCCAGGCTAAACATACCCAGCTCCCTAAGTCTCTCCTCATAAGGCATCGTTTCCAGACCTTTCACCATTTTAGTTGCCCTTCTCTGGACACGCTCCAATTTGTCAATATCCTTTCTGAATTTCCTCAGCTTTATATGATATGTTTGTTTGTCCCTCTGCCCATCCTTGTACTCACCTCAATTCTCCATATCTGGAGACCAGGCGTTGTTTTATTCAGCGTCTTGGTGACTTTGGCATTAAGTTCTACCATGGTGATCAGTCCCTTCCGAGGGGATCTGGCACTGAGAATGGGAAAAGCCATTAGCAACAGCCATATCATAAATATATGTGTGTGTGTGTGTACACACACACATGCAAACATACACACACACCAATATATGAAAATGCAAGAAGACAGACAGACCTAAGTTACTTCCTGTTATCTCAGAATCCCTAGGGTCTCTTCCTCCCTGCTGCCCTTCCCCCTATTTGAGAGTATCATTGAGAAAATCAGACTCTTGCTATTTATGTTTGGATCTTATTTATTGATTACATTTTTAGTCCAGCTTTTTCTCCCCCCAGAAAGGCACTATGGGGAGTTACCAAAAGAATGAATAGAACACATAAGAGTAAAAACATAAAATAGATAAACTGAAACAGCAGGTAACTGTAAAAACAAATAAAAACATGGAAGTGACCGTGGTGGTGATAATTATGGTTAAATACTGATTCTTGTTAATGGCAATGATGATGATGATGATGACAAGGACAACAACAGCAGCTGCCTGGATTAAGTGCTAAATGTTTGGGTTCACTCTTTCTCATGCACATACACCTTACAATCCACCAGCTGAATCCAGCGTCTCAGGCTGTTCCACCCATGCTAAGAGTTAAGAAACAGGATGTCTCTGAGCTGATGATCACCTAGAAATTGGTGATTGGCACCAGAAACAAGTTCACTAGTCCTTTCTCACAAAGTGCATTCTCGTTTTCTCCCTAATCATTATTTTTCAGCAACCTAATAACCTAAAAGCACCAGATCTTGTCTGATCTTGGAAACTAAGCAGAGTCAGCTCTAGTTAGTAGTTGGATGGGAGACCATCAATGAATACCAGGTGCTGTAAGCTATATTTCAAAGGAAGGAGCTGGCAAAACTCCCACTGAGTATTCCTTGCCTAAGAAAACCCTATGAAATTGAGGGGGTCACCCTAAGTCAACAGGCGACTTGAAGTCATATACACACACAATGGGGGGTACTTTTTAGTGGCTGTTGTCTTTAGACATTTGGGAATAAGAAACTCTTGCAAATTTACTGTAAATCACAGATCCACCTACTACAAGATCCTTATCTACTCTCTATGCATCTGTGCTTTAGAGCAATGACTAACAGGTGATTTTTGGAATATTTTTTAACTAACATACAGGTAACTGATAAGATATTCAAAGCCTGTGAACAGATGAGCCTGGTGTGTCTTTACAGGGGCTTTCTTTGAATCAAACAACCTCAGCGCTCAGGATAGCTCACCTTAGCTTCCAAAAAACATTATAATCATTTAGATTCTGGCAATATTAATTCAAGGACCAGTGTGGTGTAGTGGTTTGAGTACTAGACTAGGACCCTGCTCAGCCTTGGAAACCCATTGAATGACCTTTGAGGAAGGCAATGGCAAACCTCCTCTAAATAATAATAATTTGCTATCCTCAGGATAGGGTTGAACTATTAGAGTGAACTATCAGAGTGAACTTGAAGCCACATAGCAAATTATTATTATTATTATTATTATTATTATTATTATTATTCAAACCTAGAAAGAGATCATCCTTAAATGTGTGCCCCTTTGAATCTGTGCAGTGAGCAGTAAATTGCATAAGTCCTGGGATAAAGACTCAGAAACCATTACCTGTACTTCCTACATCTGATGTTAAATTTTGGAGGTGCAGACAATTTAACATAAGCAGAGCTAGTATGTATGGGGAGGCCTGTGTGTGATAAAGCTGGGATTTTGTAGGAATTACTTTAAAAGGGCACTGGATAAAGTACTAGTCCTGGGATTCTTCATCCCCAAAATTTCAGCTTTCATTTGAGGCAGAGCTTTTTAATTCTTAAGACTGCAGAAACATACTTGAAAGTACTTTTGCAATGTATTGTGAAATTCGTATTGTTGTTGTTATTTGCTGTCGAGCCAACTTCTACTTATGATGACACTATGAGAGTTATCAACAACCCTGTTCAGGTCTTGCAAATTTGGGACTGTGGCTTCCTTCACTGAGTCTATTCACCTGTAATGTGGTCTTCCTCTTTTCCTACTACTTTCCACTGCACTGAGTGTTATCATCTTTTTCAATGAGTCATGTCATCTCATGATATGTCCAAAGTACGGCAGCCTTGGTTTAGTTATTTTGGCTTCTAGTTAGAGTTCAGGCTTCACTTTTTCTAAGACCTATTCATTTGTCTTTCTAGCTGCCCATGGTATCTGTAGAACTCTCTTCAGCACCACATTTCAAGGAGTTAATTTTCATCTTGTCAGCTTTCTTCACCGTCCTGCTTTCAAAGTTATATACAGAAGTCAATACTATGGCATGGATGATTCTGAGTGTGGTAATCAATTATATATCTTTACACTTGAGGATCTCACCTAGTTCCTTCAAAACTGCCCTTTCAGTCTTCTTCTGATGACTTTATACAAACTCTGTTTTTATTTATGACTGAGTCAAGGTACAGAAAATCTGTAAATCTATACCTTCATCACCCTCTCTAAATAATGACCCACTCTGTTATCATTACTTTTTAAAAATATTCAACTATTACTCTGCTTTTGTACTTTCTTCTTTAAATTTCACCAATAGCCATTGACAGCATATTACTAGCAGTCCCGGGTAGCAAAAGTCTTGGGTTTTTGTGATTGTTGTTTACACTTACCGCCATCCCAGGAAAGGGGCACACAGCAGAACTGAATTATGATTGGTCGGACCTTAGAGGGGGCAGGCTTGCAAGGGAAGCCTGGCAATTCAGGATCCACCATTTTTCTATTGCCCTCTGTAGGGTCCTCCGCTGCCTCCAAAGCCTGGTTGGCAGAAGCTGAAGCCAGCTGACAGCCAGGTGATGGCCAAGGCTGGCCAGACAGGGTGGCCAGTCTGGAGCGACCCCCAAGGCCAGCCAGCCTGTGGATTGCCTTTGGCGCAGGAGGAGGAGGAGGGTCTTGGAAAGGCTCCCTCCGGGAAGAAAGGCAGGAAGGGTCATTGAGGGGGGGGGTTACTATGGGGGAGGACCTAAAAGATCTGTGGAAAATAGAGGGATGGAAAGTCATGGGTTAACTGGGTTTTTTTGCTACCCAATAGGTTTCAACCCGAATTCTTCCCGGATATATTTTGCCGTGTAAATGCCCCCCAGGTGTCCTCTTTCTAGGAGACTGAAATGTATATTGGGTGCTTCTACACCCAGTATATCCAGTCTGTGGGCCATACCTTTGTTTTCCATATTTGTTGCAGAGTTTGGTTAGTATTTGGATGGATTCTACCTATATAACTTGAAAAAGCTCTATTGCCCTCTGTTCCTGATGGTTTATTTCTTCCAAGTGTTTTAAGAGTATTTCCCACTTCACTTTTAAAAATTCATCACCAAAAGGTTCTTCCTTGAAGGAATCTGTCATTCATTCATCTCTTCAGTGTATTCCATTTTCTCTTGTTTTAGCAACCTTACTCTTGGTTTAATTTTCCCTTTGACTTCTCAGAATTTGTTCTGCCTTTTTTGTTGTTGCCTTCTATTTTCTTTGCATAGATTATTATAATAGTTCTTTTTGTCCCTATGCACAGATTACATAAAAGTTTTATTCAGGATTCTGACCCTATTTCTGTCCTTAACCATTTGTAGAGTTTCACCTGTTATCTAATGAGGCTTTTCTTTCTTTTTGGCTACAGATAGTTTTGCCTTCTTCCTTGATAATGTCCCTGGTTTCAGTCCAGAGTTTTTCTGGGTCAGTTAGGCTTAATAGTGCAAATATGTTCTTTACATTGTCCTTAAATTCTACAGAGATGTTCTTAGTCTGTATTTTGGCACTGTGATTAATTTAGTACATTTCTTTAACTTTACCTTAATTGTTGATATTAGCAGTTAATGGTCTGTGGCAAAATCTTCTCCTGGTCTTGTTTCTGCAAAGGATGATGTTTCTCCATCTTCTGCTTCCAATTACGTCGTCCATATAATTTCTCTATTGGCCATCTGGTGATGCTCCCATATATAATCATCTATTCAGTTGCCTAAATATTGTGTTCACTGTGAACAAACTGCTAGCCTCACAAGATTTGTAAGCTGCTGTCTGCTTACCTTAGGAAGAACTTCCTGACTTTAAGAGCTGTTCAACAGTGGAACTGACTGCCTTGGAGGGTGGTGGACTCCCCATCTTTGGAGTGCTTTAGTTGTGTGTTCCTGCGTGGCAAGGGATTGAGGTCCCTTGTGGTCTCTTCCAACTCTAAGATTCTATGAGTCTTTTTATTGATTGTGGGCCAAATTCTCTTACAACGTTTGTTTCTCCTGTGTTTCCCACTTTGAATTGCCTATGATTATCAACATATCTTATTTTAGTGTGTGCTCAGCATAGGATCAATTTTGTTCTTTTCTGCCTCTGTAGGTAGAGCATAAATTTGGATTATGGTTATACAGTATTGACAAGTTTCCCTTGAAGTCTTATTGATATTATGTATTCATTTAGACTTTCCATTATATCCCCTGGCTGCTTTTGCTATATCCTGCTTCTCTATTAAGACACCCCATTTCTTCTTAGATTGTTATTTCGAGAGCGGGGGGGGGGTAAGTACTATTTGTCTGTAAATGTTCCATTCCAGTTCACTTTAGTTTGCTTATACCAGTATGGCTAGGTTTATATGTTAAATTCCTAGATTCTCCTGATTCATATATCTCATGTTCCATATGTTTTGTGCTTTCCTTTCACAACTGAGCATGTCAGCAGCTGACTGTCCCTTCAACTTGAGTCCAGTTGCATCATTAGACACGGCACTAGTCATAGCTGTCCTCTGATCTTCCACAGGAGCTGGCTGAGTGCCTTCCAACCTAGGGTGTCTCATCTTGCAACACAACCCTTTGCTTCATTTTAGATTGTCTCATCATAGGGTTTTCAAAGTAAAAAACATTTAGAAGTTTCAGTGGCTATGATTTTTGAGGGTCATAGCATGGGGTAGTCTTCTCCTTGCTCCTCAGAAAAAGGAGAAATGCAAACCCTTAAAAACTGAAGAATGCATTATGCAAAATTAGAGGAAGAGTCTGTATAATTCAACTTTTATCACTGTAGAAGTTGTATTGTCTTGGTGCAAAAATTGGTGGTGGTGGTGAATATTGTTCACATAGCCCCTGACTCAAGAATTAAACAAGAAACTGGGACTGTGAAAAAAGCAAGTGCCAATGTGTATCTCTTCTTTCACTTTCCCTCTCACACACAGAGTCCCAGTGATTGATCTAACTTCCCTGTTTTAGGAATGGAGTATTAAGCCCACTACCATTTCATGACCAATGAACAGGAACATTGATATTAGCAGGGAGGGATCACACAGCTGAATGGTAATAGCACACACGGTTTGCAAACCAAAGTTATGGCACCACCAGGGCCGGTTTAACCTGTTTGCCAAATCAGCATTGGCAAAGGGCCCCGAGGTCAAGAGAGGGCCCCGTGTTGGCCTCCTTAATCTGACGAAGGAACAGCCAGGAGACAGCCGGGAGGAGCCCCCTCTTACCCTCCTCCTCCAAAAACCTCCTGCTGGCTTTTAAAACAAACAAACAAACAAAACAGCCTCTCCAAAACTAAAGAGAAAGAGAAAGAGAAAGAAACAGCAGCCCTCTGTGGCAGAAGCTGGAGGGAGAGGCACATCGGAGAGGGTGTGTGTGTGTGAGAGAGAGAGACAGGGAATTTGAGGGTTGTCTCCCTCAGAAAGGGCTTCTTTCTTTCTTTCTTTCTTTCTTGCCCATGTGCCTTCAAGTCATATGGGGGCCCCAAAGTAAAGCATTGCAGGGGGCCCCAAAATTCCTTAAACTGGCCCTGGGCACCACCCATTCAAACATCATTACTAGAAGGGTTTCAATAGGCCTCTGCCTGAGCCCCAGAGAGCTGCTGTCATTCAGTACCATACTGGGGACACACAGTAGTCCCCTCTTAGCCATGGGGGATATGTTCCAAGACCCCCACATGGATGCCTGAAACTGTGGATAGTACCAAATCCTATACCCATATAAAAGGGATTTACTGTACTGACCTGGCATTTTCATATATTTACATTTTTCAAAAATTATTATGATCATTTTTAATTTAATAAGCCAGGGAATTACAGGGATTTTTTTTAAAGGAAAAGATTCTGCTTCTTTAATCTGACTGAGAAAATTACGAAGATTAAATAATCAGAATAACAATCATTAAGTCAATATCTTTTTTGGTTTTGTCATTGTGTGTCTTTGAGTCATTTTGGACTTATGGCAAACTTAAGGCAAGCTCTACGATGGGATTTTTTTCATGGGGGGGGGGTACCTTTGCCTTTCTCTGAGGTTGAGGGACTATGACTTGCCCAAGGTCACCCAGCAGGTTTCCATGACTGAGCAGGGATTTGCACCCTGGTCTCCAGAGTCATAGTCCAACACTCAAACTACTACACCATGCTGGCTCTCTAACATCTGATTGCTCAGTTTATATTCTCCAATTCCCTTCAGAACATGGAGACAAGATGTGGAGATCTACAAACATGACCTCCCATATGTCTTTAAAAACATCAGCAAGCATGTGAACCCTGCTATTTCAGACATGGACTACAGCACAGGAAGCAATTGCATATCTTTCTTTTCTGTTTAAAAAAAATCCTCCATGAAGCAGTGGCTTCAGAGGCTGTTATAGGTAGGGTTAACTGGAAAATAGTGCAGTGATGCTTTACACTCCCTACCCCCAGTTTGCAAATGTCTTCATCTTTGGGATGGAAAGAGGTCTAAAACAGTGATGGGCAACCTTTTGAGCTTGGTGTGTCAAATTTCGCCAAAAAACTGAGCATAACTCAGGTGGTGTGTCACTTTGAGGAAAAAACATTATTTTGCGATATTTATTGTTTAAATAACATAAATGTATACAGTTGCCCCTCCACATTCACAGCTTTCACTCTCGCAGTTTTGATTATTTGCGGTTTGCTCAGCAAGCACCCCATTTAAATCAGTTTCTCTCCCTGCCACTCAAGGGAGAGGAGCTGTTTTAAACTGAGTGCTTGCTGAGCAAGCCAGGCACTCAATTCCCTGCTCTCCTGGGGCTTGGCTCCATGGGGTGGGGGGGAGAGACAAGACCTGGGAGAGTGGGGAGTTGGCGGGAAAGGCGATTTTTAGCCCCCCCTTCCCAAAGCTGTGATTGAGCTTTCAAAGCCCTGTTGCAGCTTTGGGAGGGTGGGGGTGGCTGAAAAGCCTCTACGCCGCGCTCCCTCCACCCCTCCCAACCTTCCTGAAGAGGCTATATCGGGCTCTCAATCCACAGAGCCCCTTCAGTAAGCCCAGGGAGAGGCCGGCCAGACTCCCTCCCACCCTCCCACCGCCTTCTCCAACCTTCCCGAGGCGGCTCCGGAATTTCAAAGCCCTGGAGCCCCCTTGGGAAGGCTGGGGAAAGGGCAGGCAGACTCTTGCCCGCCCGCTTGCTGCCTCCCCCGGCCTCCCCGAGGCAGCTACGGGGCTTCGAAGCCCTGGAGCCCCCTCGGAAAGGCCGGGGAGAGGCCGGGGAGACTTACACACGCACGCACACACGCTGCCTTCGCTGGCCTCCCCGAGGTGGCTCCGGGGCTTTGAAGACTTGGAGCCCCCTCAGGAAGGCTGGTGAGAGGCTGGGCAGAGTCCCTCCCTCCCCCCTCCCGCCACCTTCCCTGGTCTCCCTGAGGGGGTTCCGGGACTTCGAAGCCTCGGAGCCCCCTCAGGAAGGCCAGGGAGAGGCTGGGCAGAGTCCCTCCCTCTCTCCTGCCTCCTTCTCCAGCCTCCCCGAGGCAGCTCTGGGGCTTCGAAGCCTCAGAGTCCCCTTGGGAAGGCTGGGGAGACTCACGCATGCCTGCACAGCGCCTTCCCCGGCCTCCCGAAGGCGGCTCCAGGGCTTCGAAGCCTCAGAGCCCCCTCGGGAAGACTGGGGAGAGGCCGGGCAGAGTCCCTCCCTCCCACCACCTTCCCTGGTCTCCCTGAGGGGGCTCCGGGGCTTCGAAGCCTCGGAGCCCCCTCAGGAAGGTCGGGGAGAGGCCAGACAGAGTCCCTTCCTTCCTCCTGCTGCCTTCCTCAGCCTCCCCGAGGTTGCTTCAAGCCCCCTCAGGAAGGCCAAAGAGAGGCTGGGCAGATTCCCGCCTGCCCGCTGCCTTACCCGGACTTTCCGAGGCGGCAGGCCTCAGGGGGTGGCCAGGTGGGGGGAGGCTCCACCCCCTGCCTCTCTAAAGTGGCAATCACGGCTTCGTAGCCCCACCTGCCACTTTCCTCCACCCTCCCTCAAGTGGCGACTGATCGCCACTTTAGGGAGGGTGGTGAGGTTGTGGGCGGGGGGAGGATTCCTACAGCTGCGTGTCAGCCGAAATGGCTACATGTGTCAGTGGTGACACACGTGTCATAGGTTCACCACCACTGGTCTAAAAAATCTAAACATCGATAAAAACAACAGATTTTCCAATCCTATTGGAGGCTTCACTAATTTTTTAAAAAATCTGCTGACATGAACAAAACGAAAGCCCCTTTAATATGTTCTTTACAAGAGTGCAGCCAATCTCTGTTTATTAATTTAGAAGACAGTAAGCCAGATGCCAGCATGGTATAGTGGTTTGAACATTGGACTATGGCTCAAGATCAGGGTTTGAATCTCCACTTAGCTATAAAAACCCACTGGGTCACCTTGGGTAAATCACACACTCTCAGCCTCAGAGGAAGGCAATGGCAAACCCCCTCTGAACCAATCTTGCCAAGAAAACCCGTGATAGGGTCATCATAAGTCAGAAATGACTTGAAGGCACACAACAACAACAGCAGCAGCAGCAATAACAACAAGAACAAGCAAGATATATAACTGGCCCCCAGATGCAATCAGGATGAGTCTCACATGCCACTTGTTTAGCTTGAGATGGGGAGACAGAGGGAAAAAGTACAAACTAGGATTGCATGAAGCACCGAACTCCCCAGCCAGTTTCAGTAAGCCTATAGGAACCTGCACTCACCCTTGGACAGTAGGGATGTTCAGGGTGGCTATGGGAAGAGGTGGGTCCGCTGCATGTCTGCAGCAGTGCAGTTGTGGTATGGGGAGGCGCTCCCAAGCATAATCCAGCAATACAGGGCTGTCAAGAGAATCAGCCATACAGTACAGTAATAGTAAGTGCCTTTTGGGTGAATGGCAATAGAGGAAACAACCTGAGGCAGCAGTTTTCTCCTTCTGACTTTCTCTTTACTCCTTTAAGCAGGGCATAGCATGAAACACTGGAAGTGGGTCACCCTGCAGTTTCATGGAGAAGGCCCTCTTGGTCACTCTCCTCATAGAATCATAGAATCATAGAATTGCAGAGTTGGAAGAGACCACGAGGGCCATCCAGTCCAACCCCCTGCCACGCAGGAAATCACAATCAAAGCATCCCCGACAGATGGCCATCCAGCCTCTGTTTAAAGACCTCCAAGGAAGGAGACCCCACCACGCTCCGAGGGAGTGTGTTCCACTGCCGAACAGCTCTTACTGTCAGAAAGTTCCTCCTAATGTTGAGGTGGAATCTCTGTTCCTGGAGCTTGCACCCATTGCTCCGTGTTCCAGTCTCTGGAGCAGCAGAAAACAAGCCTGCTCCATCCTCAGCGTGACATCCCTTCAAATACTTAAACAGGGCTATCATATCGCCTCTAAACCGTCTTTTTTCCAGGCTAAACATACCCAGCTCCCTAAGTCTCTCCTCATAAGGCATGGTTTCCAGACCTTTCACCATTTTAGTTGCCCTTCTCTGGACACGCTCCAATTTGTCAATATCCTTTCTGAATTGTGGTGCCCAGAACTGGACACAGTATTCTAAGTGAGGTCTGACCAAGGCAGAATAGAGTGGCACTATTACTTCCCTTGATCTAGACACTATACTTCTATTGATACAGCCCAAAATTGCATTGGCCTTTTTAGCTGCCGCATCACACTGTTGGCTCATGTTCAACTTGTGGTCTACTAGGACTCCTAGATCCCTTTCGCACGTAGTCTCATTCAGCCAGGTCTCTCCCATCCTATATTTATGCATTTCATTTTTCCGCCCTAAATGCAGTACTTTACATTTCTCCGTATTGAATTTCATTTTGTTAGCTTTGGCCCAGCTCTCCAGTCTATCCAGGTCATTCTGAATTTTGATCCTGTCCTCTAGGGTATTAGCTACTCCTCCCAATTTGGTGTCATCTGCAAATTTGATAAGTATGCCCCTAATTCCCTCATCTAAGTCATTGATAAAGATGTTGAATAGCACTGGGCCCAGGACAGAACCCTGTGGCACCCCACTGGTCACATTTTTCCTCAACCTGAGGCCTTTTGCAACCTGCATTCCTTTTAGCCATGCCACAATTTTGACTACTTAGTAATGTGGAAAGCTTCTATTTGCTGTTGCTTATGTGGCCATTCACTGATTCCTCAGCCTTTATGGTCTTCTGTTTATGCTAAGCCAGCAACGTTCACCAAACAAGTTAGGGTGAGACAGTTATGCGGGGCAGAGCTGGTAGATTCTGTTTTCACCAGCTTATGAAAAGTCTCTGTGTGAACCCAAGCAGTGCTGGAATCATAGAAAGATGGGTAAATTAAAAGTGAAGCATAAACATGTTTTGTACTTCAAGGGAAACCTCAAGCTGGGGTTCTTGACCCTACCCGCACCGTAAAAAGACCAAGAACCTTTCTTCGTCCATCTCTGTGTGAAATAATTCCTAGGCCATTAAAAAAAGTTGCCACACAGACTAGCTAGAGGGAAGGAGGAAGCTGTTTCTCATCCTTTAGGTCCAAGGGTGAGGCATCTCCAGTGTTTAAGCCCAGGGCTAGAACAAGGACAAGCACAGGACAGAGACTATGTAAGGATATACTTTCTCCACACCAGGCAGAGTCACCCAGTGTCAAGAAGAGAAGGCTTACCTTAGCTGTGGAGGCTGCTTGGTGGGTGCGTGGCACTTTGGAGACGGACTGTACCTGAATAAAGCAAGCATGGGGGTGACCTTTGTTCCTTCCTTCCCTCGGCACTGAACGCCACCTGCCTTCGCCATATAAGGGCAGACGTGCCTAGGAAGTGAAGAGCCATAGAGTCAGCCAAGGTCTCTTCAACACACGCACTGACACATTGTCTTTGTAAGCCAGGCCATTCTCTTAGGCCCGGTCTACATCGGGCGGGGACGGACCCAGAGCACCTCGCAGTAATATTTTGCAGCAGCAGCAACTTGTTTTAACAGTGTTTTTGCCCCCATAAGCTTTGCATGCTGGATGGAGGACATGAGTGATTTACTTGCATTTGTACTTTGCTACCGCTGAACTTTTAAAAAAATGTCCAAGAAACATTAGAGCCATAGAGTGTTTTTTTTATTAAACAGAACAGCAAAAAAAAAACAACACCCCACCCTGTTTTATCACCTTAACGATCACTTGCTAAGGTGAAAATCTTACATGGCGGCAGCAGGCACTTGCCCTGTTTACAAGCCCCACCTCCGCGCTTGCCTGGCCAATCAGCTTTGTGCTTCCTCTCATACGGGAAATCAATTCAAAGCAAATAGCTTGTCCCAACAAGCAGGAATGCGCATTCTCCTCACTGTTTTTTAAAAACAGTGTTGTTTTTGCCATTTTGGGCCCCTCTCCTTACAAATACAGCGGATGTGGGATCCCATTTAGACAGGTCATATTCCCAGAGAATTCCATGTGGGGTATTTTCACTGTTTAGACAACCCTTCAGCGTGTGCTCCTGAGCTGGGCCTATGGGGAGAAAGAAAAGGGAACCTACCTGTCTTACAGGGGAGGCCTACACCACCTGAGACCCACTAAGTGCCCATGGAAGCCCAGCCGTCACGTGACTGTGGCAATTTCTTCCTATTTTTTGTAATCCAAGGCAGAAAGCAAAAAACAGCTGGTTTCTCAAGTGTCTTATATGTCTGCTGGTCTGCATTCAACTTAGTAGGTCATAATCTTAGTTAATTTTCTTCAGTCTGGGTCCTTATCTTCTTATTTATCTGAATGAAAACAGGAGATTTGGGACAAATTCCTATTTGAAGCTGCTGGAATGCAAGGTTCCACCAGTGTACTTGTATGGAGGTCTGGCAGGTGACCGCTGAATGACAGTGAAATGGAGCAATCCCTGGGGATGGACCTTCAGTAGTTGTTCTGCTTGGCAGAAACTTTGCTTATGGAGGTTCTAGATACCTCCCTGTACAAAGTCAGAAAAAGTAATTATGCTAGTCAAAACTCCAGTTACACTAGGATAAAGTCCCCAGATGATTTTAACCCAGATTTTTAATTATTCTAGAGCAATGGTTCTTTACTTGTGGTCCAGGGACCTCCAGGGGACCACAACTCACAGGGGGTCTGCGAAAGCTTAAAGGCTACTCGGCCCACCTCCTGCCTGCAGCAGAGTAGCCACATGAGAGGAGCCAAGGTAAAGCCTGCCTGGCTGGCTTGGTCTGCACATTTCCATTCAATCTGCTTCAGCCACAAACTTGTCAGAAGAAGCAAGAGAAAAGTCTTCCCTCCAGTGCCTCTGAGGGATGGTATAATTGTATTATGTTCTAGAGTATAAATATCTGAAGAAGAGTGGGCAAAAGATGGTCTGTCTTGGATTGGTATATATTCCCAGCTCTTTAACAGCAGTAAGAGCAATAAATTATACTGCTGAAATTAAGAAAGATTGGAGTTACTAGGGGGCTATGAGCTCAGTCCAGCTCTGAGCTTCAAAACCAGTTCCTGGACTCAGAATTGTTTCATTCTAAGTATCAAATTAGATATTAAGGGCTATGTATATTCACCATGATTAACCCATTTTCCTCCTACTAAATGGGATTTTCTCAGAGAGATGTAGCTCAGGAACCAGACTTGCAACCAAAGCCCATGCTTACATTTCAATAATCAATCATAAAACAATGTGCACAAAACCCAAGATATTTAGATAAGGATGCTTCTACAAGTAGATGTCTTTTACCACTTGGGGGGAGGGCACCCCTGCAGAAAACATCACAATCATATCTTGAAGTTTGATTCTAAGTATGTGTCTTTTGCAACACACACTGGCTGCTGGATTTCAGGGTTCTAGCAAAACAAAACAAAACAAACCACACAGCAGATCCCAGAAGCCTGACATTTGCTCATCCCCTGTATTTAAAACCTTCATTATAATTCTTCAAAATTGTACATGTTAGCCGGTTGCAACATTAAAAAAGCAAAAGCTTAAACCACTGAATTTGTTTTGGCATAAGATTTTATTATCTGCTGCACATTTCATCAAATGCCTGAAATATTATCATGTATATGCACAGTACATGCCAGGAGGTAGGAGCAGGATTTATAGCCAGAGTGGTCAGAGGAATGTAAAGAGCAGCCAAGTAATGATAGTGAAAGTAGCAGTACTAACACAACCATTCACAAAATCTTGTTGCTGGTGGCTCAAACATCCACATGCCAGGTAAGCCAATTAACACATGTAATATGATAAGAAATTTTCTTCCTGATTCATCCCACTTGTGCTGACTGGAGTTTTCTGGTAAATCAATTTCTCTTTTTCCAGTATTATTTTTTCTACTGCTACAATTGTTGCGATGGATGTGGGAAAAGACTAACCAATTCTTAACCGTCATTGTTACTTTATAAAAGGGCAGTTGGAGCAATTGCCATGATTCTGATTAATGGAAGGGAGAGAGAGTAGGGATGAGAGGAAGAACCAAACTAGGGCAGTGCTGGCCCTGCCCTTAGGGAAAGTGAGGTAGCTGCCTAAGGCAACAGATGGTGGGTTGTATGGAAGAACAGTGGTAGTAGCTCTCTGGCTGTTTCCTTCTCTTGGGGGCCAGAGCTGTGTGGTGCTATCTCACCACGAATAAGATTCAGCTGATAGTCCAAGTTGATTCCTGTAGGTGGAATGGAGGAAGGTGCCATTTTATTTTTCATATCAGGCAGCAGAATATATTGGGCTGTTTTTGCAGGCTGTCTTACAGATCTCAGACAAACATCAAAGAATGGGATAAAATACATTAACCCAAATTCAGCTCCCTTCTAAAATTACACACAGAAAAAGACTTATCAGAATGAAGTGCCATGTCAGAATTCCACCATTACATAGAAGGTGATGTGTGGTGTATTTTTGGCCCTCTGTGGATGCTGGGAGCTGCAATGTGGTGCAATGCAAGAGGGTTAAAAGGCAAGACTGGATCAGCTGTTTGGAATTGTATCTCCCATCTTTTGACAAGGTCCCCCATGATATTCTTACAAAAAAGTTAGTAACATGAGGGCTAGACAATGCAACTGTTAGGTGGATTTGTAATTGGTTGACTGGCTGAACCCAAAGGGTAGTCACCAATGACTCCTCTTTATCCTGGAGAGAAGTGACCAGTGGGGTGCCACAGGGTTCTCTCCTGGGCCCAGTGCTATTCAACATCTTTATCAGTGACTTGGATGAGGGAATAGAGGGCATGCTTATCAAGTTTTCAGATGACACCAAATTAGGAGGGGTAGCTAATATCCCACAGCACAGGATCAGAATCCAAAATGACCTGAACAGATTAGAAAGCTGAGCCAATATTAACAAAATGAATTTCAACAGGGAGAAATGTAGGATACTACACTTGGGCAGTAAAAATGAAATGCACAGATATAGGATGGGTGACATATGGCTTGATGGCAGTACATACGAAAAGGGTCTAGGACCACAAGCTGAACATGAGTCAGCAGTGTGATGCAGCAACTAAAAAAGCAAATGCAATTCTAGGCTGCATTAATATGAGTATAGTGTCTAGATCAAGGGAAGTTATAGTGCCACTCTATTCTGCTTTGGTCAGACCTCACCTGGAATACTGTGTCCAGTTCTGGGCACCGCAATTCATGAAGGATGCTGAGAAGCTGGAGCGTGTCCAGAGGAGGGCGACCAGGATGGTGGGAGGTCTGGAGGCCATGCCCTATGAGAAGCAGCTTAGGGAGCTGGGCTTGTTTAGTCTGGAGAAGAGAAGGTTGAGAGGGGACATGATAGCCATGTTTAAATACTTGAAGGGATGTCATACCAAGGATGGAGCAAGCTTGTTTTCTGCTGCTCCAGAGACTAGGACGCAGAGCAATGGGTTCAAACTACAGGAAAAGAGATTCCACCTAAACATTAGAAAGAACTTTCTGACAGTAAGAGCTGTTTGGAAGTGAAATTCACTGCCTCATATTGTGATAGAGTCTCCTTCTTTGGAGGTTTTTAAACAGAGGCTGAATGACCATCTGTTTGGAATGATTGGATTGTGTATTCTTGCATGGCAGGGGGTTGGACTGGATGGCCCTTGAAATCTCTTCCAACTCTATGATTCTATCTCCCATACAGTGGAAGTCCCTGCAATGGAAGGTGTGTGTGTGTGTTGAGCTTTTTATGGATCATGGGATCTATGGTAAAGTTTAACCCAAGATGGTTCACATAAAATCATAGAGTTGGAAGAGACCACAAGGACCATCCAGTCCAACTCCCTGCCATGCAGGAACACACAATCAAAGCATGCCTGACAGATGGCCATCTAACCTCTGTTTAAAAACCTCCAAAGAAGGAGACTCCACCATACTCCAAGGCAGCACGTTCCACTGCTAAACAGCTCTTACTGCCAGGAAGTTCTTCCTCCTGTTTAGATGGAATCTCTTTTCCTGTAGTTTGAGTCCATTGCTCTGTGTCCTAGGAGATTATCAGATTTGCTTAATACCCCGTTTCAGTCACAGAACAGACTTGGGAAAGGTTTTCCCTTTCAGATGATGTCCTCCCCATCCCGTGCTTCCCCCGTGCTTCCTCCATCTTTTTTTATTCACGGGGAGAGATAGTTAATGGACCTCTTTTTGTGTTCCTGTTACGTGATCACAGGAGAGCGAACCAATGCCCTGTGATGCTCACGTGATCAGGTAGGTCCGTTCCAAACACTTCCAGGTACGACTGGGACATCCAGGTAAGTGACCCCCTCCCCTCACTGGGTTATTTATTAAATTTAAAGTGTGTTCAGGTGCTTAGTTCTGCTGTTTGATGTTTGGTTTGGTTTTATTTTTTAAATTCCCTGCGCAATCGTTCTCTCATGAGAACGGGCGGGATTTGGTTTCCCTGTAGTAAATGCAGCTTTATGATGCCTGCATTTACTGCAGGGAAGCTGGGGGAGGAGGAGTGGTTTCTCTCCCGCAAGAAGCTAGGTGTGCAAACGTTTTTAATTTATTCCGTATCAGGGATGGGAGTGGGGCAGGGGGGTACTAGCGAGGCAGGAATGGGGTATTTTAAGGTAGTCTGAAAATCTCCCTAGTCTGTGGAGCCACTGAAAACAAGCTTGCTCCATCCTCAGTATGAGATCCCTTCAAATATTTAAACATGGCTATCATGTCCCCTCTTAAACTTCTCTTCCCCAGGCTAAATATAACCAGCTCCCTAAGCTGCTTGTCCTTCACAGTGGGAACAAGTCTGTGAACCTCTGTGTTGCATATAACACAACAGGGCAAGCCATAACAGTGCATGGAGGTTTCTCAGTAAGCAAGGGGATATTGTAGCATCTTTGAGACTGAAAGAAAGAAGTTGTAGCATACTTTCATAGACTTGGACTGCTGCCACACTTCAGAAATATTGCAGTTTGACACCACTAATATCATGTCTCTATCCTATGGAATCCTGGGATTTGTAGTTTGTTGTGGCACCAGAGTTCTCTGACAGAGAAGGCTAAATATCTCACAAAACTACAAATCCCAGAATTCCATAGGACTGAGCCATGGCAGTTAAAGTGGTGTCAAACTGCATTATATCTGCAGTGTGAAAGCAGCCTTGGTCTGCTTCCTCAAATCTAAGGCAGTAGACCAAGGAGATTATCAGACAGGAAGAAAAAAGTGTTCCTGTCCCACAATCTCTATTCCTGCCCATGTCCCATCCCTGTCACGCCACAAGCACCCTCCCCACCGCACTTACTTCCTCTCCCATAATTCTGGCAGCCTAGGAGTGAATGGAGCTCTGATGGAGCTCCCTTCACTTCCTGGAGATTCTCATGAGAGGATGCGAGCATGGGAAATTCAAAAATAAAAATAAAAAGAACACGAAAAAGGTGACAGCAAGCACAAAAACACACTTTAAAATTAACAAGTAACCCTGGGAGGGTCATAAAAAGTGTGTCACTTACCTGGATGTCCCAATCTCACCTGGAACTGCTCTGGCAGGGACCTCCCATTGAAGCTTGGATCTTACCAGCCTAACAGGGCACCTTTTCGCTCGCAGGAACATCCGTGACAGAAACGGAATGGGGGGGGTCTATTGATGACTTATCCCATCAATAAAAAGCAACACAAGAAGAATGGCAGCAGAATGGGTGCATAAGGAGGGGGGGGGAACAACATAGTCTGAAAAGGGAGCCCTTTTGCAATCTCCTGGCATTCGTGTAACATCACTTTTAATGCATCTGATAATCTCCATAGTCTACAAAAGCTTATGCTACAACTTCTTTCTCCCATTTAGTCTCAAAGATGCTACAAAATCCCCTTGCTTACTGATATTCCAGTCTAACACATCTATGTCTTTAAATTCTGCCTCTTGGAACTGTGATACCCATCATCCACATTCATACAGCCCACTAAGTGAACCAGTGGGATCTAGAGTGGAACCAGAATGGTGAAATATAAGTTTTACCCTCAAATGAGATTCTCATTAGAGTGAGGGGGAACTACAGCAGAGTGAGTGGGAGGTAAAGTGAATTTAGTTGTCATGTGATACATAGTATTAGAGCCATGGGAATTACAGTAGGCCCACACTGAAGCGAAAGGGTAACTGCAGATACTATTTTATATTTCTATAGAGGAAAACAAAAAATAAAATTAAATAAATTAAATGGTTTTTTAAAGGAAATGATAGGAGTAGAACTTGAAAGGAAACACATAAAGAAAGGGATTTATATGAAGGGTGCTGGAGAAGCACAGCTGAAGTTTTTTATTTAAAAGCTCGAAAGACAGCACAACGCCAAGACAGAGCATCAATAATTGAATGATGAAATAGCCCAATAATATTTTTGGCATTAATGGAAAACATTTTTAATCAGTTCCAAAATTATGAATATAAATTTACAGATGACATGAGCAGGTGGAGAAGAAATGTGGCTGAGTTTGGAAAGGGAGTGGAAGGCTGCTTACGTTAATGATGATGGATGTCACATATGGGGCTGCTGCTTCTAACACCACAGGGAAACATAACAGAAAGAAAGAACCACATGGAGAGTGTTTAAGTCATTTTTTAAAATTCCATATCCAAAAGTTGCTACTTTGGCCAAAAGAACCAGGGTTTGTAATGGATCACTGGGAGTGAGGAATACAAGGTGTAACCTGTCATTTCAAATGTGCATTTAACAGCAACAGATCCAGAAACTTAAAGCCCATTTAGATTCACCCTGTGCCAGTGGATAAATCCAGTTTGAAGGAAGAGAGGAAACAAAGGTCTTGTCTATATGGCAAAAATATTCCGAACAGTATTCGAAAGATCGATGATCTGTACAGATGGCCATATGAACACAGGTGAGTCATTTGGGAGGGGGGGGCAAAACTCACCCTAAAGTCCATGAGCGGCGGATCTGGGGCTTCATCTGGATCTCTGGGAAAAATCCATACAATTATCGAATGAGCAATCGTTTGTACACCCCCATTCGCACAAATACCAACAGGCAGTGTAATTTGATTGGCTGGCTGAGCAGAGGGCTGGGGCTAGCAAAGAGGGGAATCAGCAGCAGCCGCCATGTTGAATTCCCAGCTATGTGAGCATTCAGTAAGTCCAGTAAATGGAGATTTTTACTTTTATTCATTTTTATTTTATCTTGTAAAGATGTAATAACAACTGTTTGCATCATAGGGAGCTTTTTAAATAATAATAAAAAAGGTGGTGGGAGATTTAAAACTGCCAGGTAGATTGCTTGCTGCGGCCAGCTGGGCCAGGGGGTCATGCGGAGTTTAGAGGGTCTAAAAAATCGTGTAGGCAGATTGTATACTTGTGAGCAGTTGCCTTTTCGGATTTTTAACCACCTGTATGGATTTTTTATCCTTGTGTAGACGGCACCATACTCTCCACCTCATTTTCCTTCTCTGGAATATCCTCTCTGCAGTTAGAAAAGCTTAGGAAATATAACTGGAATAAATTGCAACTGTAACATTGGGGGCAAGGTAACAAGAACTGGAGAACTGTTTGCCTTCCCTTACAATATGCAGATCAGCCTATTTGCATAAGTAACAATTGCTCTGTAGTCACCATTTTGTAATGCCTCTCCCTGGGTGCATCTACACTGTAGAAATAATGCAGTTTGACATCAGTCTAAATGCTGTAGTTCCATCTTACAGAATCATGGGATTTATAGTTTTACAAGATCTTTAGCCTTCTCTGCAAAAGACTACAAATCCCAAGATTCTGTAGGATGGAAGCATAGCAGTGGTTCCAAACTGCATTATTCCTACAGTGTAGATGCACCACTTGTACCACATGGAATTACTGTACATAGCTTGATTTGTTTAATTACATAGCTTGATTTGTAATGGACTTATAGATGACTGTTGCCTGCCTTTATTTGCACCAGTGTGTGAAAAAAAGAGTGTGCGAAGGGAGGAGAGGACCATAGAAGTTAGGTCTTGTTATCCCTTCCACCCCAAATCATATATATTTTTATTTTTCATTTTGCACAATTGACATTCTTGATTGCGTAAATCCATCCTCCCTCTGTAAGTGTAGCCGAGCCCCATTTTTCTCCAGAATCCAAGTAGGCATGCAGCAAAATTCCACAATACAGTACAGCTCTTATTGGACTGTTCCACTTTAGAGTGCAGGTGAGGAATCTGCCCTTTGGAAAATAACATAGAGCAGAGAAAGGTAGCCATTTTCTTCAATCTGATGCCCTCCTCTATTTTCACAGAGATAGCTTTCTTTTTTAATGGAGGAGTATTCAAATATGAAATCTGCTGAGCTGTGAGATTCTGCTCTGTGTTATAAAACTTATTCCCATAAACTGGGAAAAAAACACCGTCCATTCCTCTCTCATGCAACTTTTAATGCCCCACCTAAATCATCCTAGAATTCTCCTAGTCATGTGTTTAACAAACTGTCAGTGACCCTTATGGAGGCTGAAGGGCTTTGGTTATTCTGCATTTCTCTCTTTATGACTGTGGGGAAAGGCTCAACTTATCTTATCTCTACTGTTGAGCTAGCAAGAATAAATCTCTGGCAAATACAGCTCCCTTACACCCACTCACTCCTGTTACCCACTGACACTGTGCTAGCAGGAAGGATGCTTGCTTGCTTGCTTGAAAAAGCTGGAGAAAATGACATGAATAGAAACTCTAGTAAATGTGCAGGCAATCTCCTCCCAGTGCAAATCCATGGACAAATCAGAGAGTGGCCTTGATCCTGTGTTCAAAGCTTCTGAACCTAGCTCTTTGGCAGATGAATCTTCTAGAGGAACATTTACCTACACAATGTCGGTGCCAGTGCAATGATCACAGACCCTTTTAATCAAGAGAGAATCCAAACATCTGGTGCATACTTTCATGAGCCTCACACTACCTAACTTGCATAATGCATGCACAGACCATTGTCATGCATGATGTGTCACAACCCATAGCGATAAGTTATAGAAACTTACACAAATGCCAAACCACATGTAGGGGTGACATGACCACTCTCTTTAAATACCTCCAGGGCTGCCACAAAGAGGAGGGGTCAGGCCTGTTCTCTGCTGCCTCAGGGGGTAGAACTAGGTCTAACGGTTTGAAGTGACAGGAAGGTAGATTTTGATTGAACATTAGAAAGAACATCTTGACAGTAAGAGAGGTTCGGCAATGGAGTCAATTGCCTAGAGAGGTGGTGAGGTCTCCTTCTCTGGATGTCTTCAAAAAGATGCTGGATGGCTACCTGTTGGGGATGCTTTAGCTAGAGATTCTGCACTGAGCAGAAGGTTGGATTCAATGGCCCATGAGGCCGCTTCCAACTCTATGATTCTATGTAGCAGGTCTTTCTTGGTGGTGGTACCCTGGTTAAAGATCTTCCTTCTGTTAGAGATTCAGTTCTTCTCCACACTTTAGTCTTTTGGGGCAAGTTAAAAAGACATCTATTTGTATATGTTTTCAGGGAACAAGCAAGTGGTTGGACCAGCCTTAAGGAATTGAGCTGGTGTAATTCTGACAAGCAAGTTGCAATAGCTAGCTTTAGAGGAGAATCCAAAAAAGCAGGCTCTGTAGATGAATATCAACAAAGCCATTCTAAAAAAGTTCATTTCTACCCAGAGCAGGTCTTTGCTAAAGCTAATGGGTTTTCCTTTCTCATTCAAGACCAAGGCACCACCAAATACTCTGCAGTACAAACAGGGACAGGTTACAATAATATATGACATAAACCAGTGGTTCTTAACCCTTTCTGTACCAGGGACCCCTTTTAAATATCTTTTGTTGCTGCGGTCTGCCAAGACTTAACTCAAGATGATGATGATGATGGTGATGGTGATGGTGATGATGATGAATACAATTATACTATCCATTGAATCTTCCCTCAGAGGCACTGGAGGAGGAGGGAAGACTTTTCTCCTGCTTCTTCCTACAAATTTGTGGCCAGAGCGAATTGAATGGCAATGTGCAGGCCCAGCCAGCCAACCTTTGCCTTGGTTCCTGTCACATAGCCACTCCACTGCAAGGAGGAGGTGGGCCAAGCAACTTTCAAGCCTTCGCAGACCCCCTGTGAGGACATCCCAACCCCTGGGAGTCCACAGACCCCAGGTTAAGAACCAATAACATATGTACAATGAGATATGACTACTGAAAAGAAACCCTGTTCCCCCACTACTGTGATGATTTGACTAAGCTCAGAGGGAACAGTAAGGGGTAACTACAAGGGAGGAAAAATGAGGGTATTGCCTTGCAATAAGAATTCTGTCTCCACTGAAATGTTCTTTCACCCCAACCCCAATTTCTAGCACTGCAGTAAGTTCAAACTTAAGTGGTATGTTTAGAAATACAGTTTAGTCATCCAAAGAAAAAGGACAAGCAAAGTTAGCAAGAAAATGTGAATGCAGTAAATATAAGAGTTCTAGGTATGAATTATTTCCAATGGCCCACTGTCTGCAATGTGAGAAATGTGGAAGCTGAAGGGAAATTACATTTGGGGCAGGGGGAGAGTCTTATTTGGTGTGGCAATTACTTCCTCCTCCCCCACCTCCCTGTAGCTATACTCCTGGGGAACATGGAAGCCTCCATAAACTAATACTTTTCAAGCAAATATATTCTTCCAGCTCTTTCTGACAGATTAGCAACTTCCAAAGCAGCACATTAGAAAACAAAGAAAGCTGTTCACACATAATGCTTAGATTATATGAAGATTACATTTTTCATTTTCTCTCTTTGCAGTCTACATTCCATGTGCATTTTGTGAAGGAAAGATGAAAAGGGAAGAACCTTTATGAAAATCAATTATTCTTTTGTCAATTAGATTATGAAAATCAATTATTCTTTTGTCATACAGACTTTCCAAAATTCACCTGTGTGTACTAACATAGCATGTGAAGGAAACTGTTGTACAGCAGCTGTATTCCATATTCCCCCCCAAGGACTGTAGGACAACTCTGTAAAGTAGGCTAAAATAATAGCTGTCCATCTGTGATTGCACTGGGACAAGAAGACCCATTTAATTTATTGACTTGAGTGAAGATATGAATCCAAGCCAGTCTATAAGTTACATCACTCTGGCTCACTGAATGTTAATGCTATGTGCACAATAAAAACAAAAAATACTGCTAGGATTTCATGATAGTAAGCCAAGCCTAGCCTTGGGGAGGGGCAAGAATCAGATGTTACTGGACTGCAATGCCCAGCATCCCTCACCATTGGCCACGCTGGCTCAGGCTACTGGAAGGTGCAGTCCAGCAACATCTGGAGGGCCATGTGATTCCCATCACAGGCTTAGTGTTAATTGGGACGGCAACATTCTGGAAGGATCTTGGTTAGGAGGACACTGACGGTTTTTGAGGAGAAGCAAGATCAATATTCCCAGCAGCTTATTCAAATATTAACTAGCTGTTTCCTCCTTTTCTGACTTTTATGGCTCTAGGAAAAACAAACAGCATATTGGGGAGAGAAATCATTTATGATGCCGACCTGCCCCTGGCCTGTGGACTCTCTGCCATCTTGAGCAACTCCTGGGGAGGAGAATTACTGCATAGAAATATATTCACCAGCCAGGCTAGTATTAAGGCAGGGCACCTTGCCCAGTTCATAAACCTTGTGGTAAGAGTCATCACACTTCCTCCTCCTCTCCCCAACTCTTTCATTTTCCCCATAACTTCTAAACTGGATGAACAACAAAGTCAAGGGACTTTGTATCACTCGTTTGGCTTAGAAAACCTGCCCCCCTCCTTCTTTTGTTGGGACTTCTGTTTCCATCAGCCTCCACCAGGATGCCCAGTGAAGAGAAATGCTGGGAGTTACAGACCACACTTCTGTACTAGACTGACTTTGTCCCCACTGACATGACTATATGTCTTAACCCAAGCATCTAAAATGTACTTTGGGAGAAACCTGCTGAGGCAGCATATTCCACTGCCAAACAGCTCTTACTGTCACGAAGTTCTTCCTAAGGTTTTTTTAATTAATATTTTTATTGTTCACAAACAAATAAAATAAAAAGAATGCACACAAAATGAACAAAAATACATATAGACACCTAAAAACATAACCTATTGGTACACAATATAAGACAAACTAAAATGACTTCCCAATTCTATCTGATAAAGATTCATTTTATATTTCTAGTATAGTCTCTCCCTTTTTATTTAGAAAATTCTTATATATAGTACAGTAATTTGATTATTCTTAATTTACATTACTGTTATTCTAAAACTCTTTTCCTCAGTAACCTTGTCCCCCCAGTTTTCTTTGAAATATCTTATTAACTCTTTCCATTCTTTCTTGAATTTATCTATAGATTGGTTTCTGATTAAACAAGTTAATTTATCTATTTCCATAAATTCATATAATTTAAGCAACCAATCTGATATCTCTGGTATCATGTCCTCTTTCCATTTTTTGTGTATAATATTCTAGATGCTGTTATCATATAAAATAATATTTTGCCATATTTCTTTTCTGAATCTTCATTTATCATGTTCAGTAAGTACATATTTGGCTCTTTCTATATTTCACATCCCAAGATTTTTGAAATTAGTTCATGCATTTGTGACCAATATTGTGTCGTTTTTTTGCAGGTCCACCACATATGAATGTATGTACCTGTCATTTCATGGCACTTCCAACACTTATTGCTTGAATTCTTATAAATTCTTGCTATTTTCTCTGGTGTCAAGTACCACCTGAATTGCATCTTATAGAAATTTTCTCTTGGGTCATAACTCAAAGTGTGTTTTATTTTATTTTTCCATATTTTCTCCCATTCTTCTATATTAATGGTACAATTTAGGTCCTGCATCCATTTGATCATACAGTCATTGACTGTTTATTGTTCAGTATCTAGTTTCAAAAAGAATTTGTATAATTTAGATATCAGATTATTTTTTTCCCTCTGTTAACATTCTTCCAAACCCTGAGTTTTTGTTTGAATTCCAGGAATTTCTTCCTATGGTTTAAGTGGAATCTCTTTTCCTCTCGTTTGAGTCCATTGCTCCGTGTCCTACTCTCTGGAGCAGCAGAAAACAAGCTTGCTCCATCCTCAGTATGACATCCCTTCAAACATTTAAACATCGCTATCGTGTCACCTCTTAACCTTCTCTTCTCTAGGCTAAACATACCCAGCTCCCTAAGCCGCTCCTCATAGGGCATGGCTTCCAGACCTCCCACCATTTTGGTTGTTCTCCTCTGGACACATTTCAGCTTGTCCATATCCTTCTTGAATTGTAGTGCCCAGAACTGGACACAGTATTCCAGGTGATATCTAACCAAAACAGAATAGAGTGCCACTTATGCTCTAATACATGGCAGATAACAGCCACTGAAATGCATTTTGTTCTGTGTTAAAAGGAAATCCTGTGGCACCTGTGAGATTGAGAAATAGAAATTTCTACCATAAGCATTTGTGGATCCACTTCATCGGATGCACATTTGTGCCCATTCATTCCTAGCATATGCATTTGTGTGCATTTTTGGACAGGAGAACCCCTTTGCAAAGTTTGCTCCATGTTATCATTCATTTTAGTATGTCCATAGGTATACAGTGTACCGTGGGACTTTCAACAGCATTCAGAAGTTTCCTGGCAACAGTGTTGCTTCAAAGAACTCTGCTTTGGAGGATTTCTT
Source organism: Gambelia wislizenii (assembly GCA_030847615.1). Lineage (NCBI taxonomy): Eukaryota > Metazoa > Chordata > Lepidosauria > Squamata > Crotaphytidae > Gambelia > Gambelia wislizenii. Next base: position 332,954,409 of record JAUMIR010000001.1, on the reverse strand, counting down.
TCCATCCTGGAGAACCTCCACTGAGTGGCAGAAGGTCACCACAGCAGACGAATCATGCCATTATTCGTTAGGGAAGAGGGAGCACTTCATTTCGTTTGCATTGCAATGTGAAATTGCCACATTTTGCAATTTTGAACCATTACGCAAACTGAAATGCAGTTACTCAGTGAAACAGGCATTTCTTTTAATTTTTTGCTATGAGGTTCTCTATCAAAACTGCATACTAATGTGTATGTTAGGGACAAATGTACACAATATGGTTATATTGGTGAAAATAATGTTAAAACATATAATGTCAGGAGAATTTATTGGAGGGGGGAATGTGTATCAGGCCAAATTTCACTGGAGTGGCTCTCAGGTTTTGGACCTCGTTCAAGGGAAGCTAGATTGTCTGCCAGTGGAAGGACAAGAAGATGCAGCCAATTTTTCTATCCCAGCAAGCTATTGGCAATTAACACATAGTTTTAAGGAAAAGTTTTTAATAGACTTGCTTTTCAATTATTTTAATGGATTTAAAAACATAAATTGTTATTAGATCATTTATTTTTAATATCATCATTAGTTTAATTGAATTTTAAAAAATGATAAACTTTCTAGCCCTGGGGAGAAAGGCAGGGATGTAAATAAAATAGAATAGAAACAGAAATAGTCTGGTCTACCCCAACTGTCATTGCCTCTGCCCTGGCCCAACTTTACTACAATAGCACGCCTGCATCTGCTGATTCGCCATCCGCTGATTCAGTTATCTGCAGATGGCAACAGCTGGGGGGGGGGTGGATGGAGGAGGGAGGGGAGGAGGAGAGATCTTGCCTCTCTTCCTCCTTTGCCCCCAGGATTGCTGACCAGGATCGCTCTCGGGGTGGAAAAGGCAATGGGGGCATTCATTTTTATCCGTGGATTTTGTTATCCACAGGGCCCCCTAGAACCAATCCCCTGCAGATATGGGGGTCCTACTGTAATAGGATCCTCTGAGGCCAAATTAATGTGGGCTTTTCTAGACTGGCCAGAATACAGCACCTTCAGTCCGGCACATTCTGGCCCTGGAGCTGTCGCACTCCCTCGTTACCATGACAAAATGCAGGACATGGCAGCCACTACACACACACACACACACACACACACACCAGCTGGTATCAGTGTGTGCCTCCCCTGCTGCCATGCATCACACTTTTTGAAGCCAGGAAGGAGGCCCTCAGCATGTGATCAAGGCTGGTCATATGCAGGGGGCTTTGATCATGCATTGGGAGCCTCTTTCCCAGCTGTAGAGACTTCAGCAGTGGCAATGTCTGGCAATGCAGACCAGCATGCAGGTACAGACCCTGAGATCCTGTGCCTGACCTCTCCGGGTTTCCCCGCATAACACATGTTTTCCGATAAAAAAAGTTTTAAAGGGTTTCCCCTGGTTTCCCCCTGGCTTCACCTTGGGCATCATCAGGACTGTCAGGAGGTGCAATGGGCAAGAGCCCTGCATTGTTTGAATGGCAGAGCTCCAAGATGGGGGAGGGGAGGGGCAGGGTAAATTGCCCATCTAGACAAGCCCCATATTTCTAACAACAACAACAACTCTTATAAGATCATAATCAAATATAAAAATTATACATCTGCTTTCCCCATATGGGTATCATGCAGTAGTCTAGAAGTACAAAAGAACAACAACACCCTAATCACAAATAGTATCTGATTTTTATGGAATTCAGTGGATCTGTCTTTGAAAATGAACCTATCAACCCATAACCTGATAACTTATCAGTTTGTGCAAGTTCAGCTGTAAATTTCCCCTTTTATACTATTGTTGTTATCATACTGTAGAACAATAAATGCCAAAGTTTAGTTGTACTTGATTGTGAAAACTATTTTGTAATTTTAACACTACTACATGTTAACTTCATCCTAGCAAATGAATATGTCTTGTACTTTCTCAGTTCAGCTCATGGCTTTCAAACCTTGCAAATATTCTTGTCTTGGACTGGACCTCTATTCCCTGAGTCAACACTTCTCTGCAACCTCTTCTTCAGTGAAGGACGATAGGTGAAGTGCCATCTTTCAGATGTCACTGGAGTGCAAAGCATATTAGCCTTAGCCAGAATTCTGGCTGTTGCATGCAGAAGACTGCACTTTCCCTACCTCTGTTTTAGGAGACAATTCAATAGAGATTTACTCACTTAATCAGGGGATAAAGAAAGCCCAGCCACTAGGGACACCACCAACCCAGAACAGAACAATAGAACCTTATAATCATGAAGCTGGAGATGACCTCAAGGGTCATCTAGCCGAAACCCCAGCTAGTATGGAAATCCACAGCTTTCACATCTGTGAAAGGTGACTGTCCAACCTCTGCTTAAAACCCCAATGAAGAAGAATCCACCATTCTCCAAGATAATCTATTTCTGTACACTGTTGAGCTACTCTTACCAGCAAGAAATTCTTCATAATGTTCAGGTCCTTCTTGTAATTTGAATCTATTTATTCAAGTCTATCTTCTGGAGCAGCAGAAAACCAACTCAATTCACCTTCCACATGACAGCCCTCCAGATATTTATTGATGGGTATCATGCCACTTCTAAATCTTCTCTTTTCCATGCCAAACACACCCAACTCCATCAACCATAGGATTTGTTTTCCAGTCCCTTTACCATCTTGGTCACCCTTCTCTGGAAATATTTCAGCTTGTTGACAGCCTTGTTAAAAAATTATTTATTTATTTATTTATTTAGCCACCTTTCTCCCAGAATGGGACCCAAGGCAGCTCACAACACATAAAATACAAGATACAATTAAAAATATGACAATTACAAGTTAAAAACAGTTAAAATCATGATAATTTAAAATTATATAAAACATATAAAAGTTAAAAAAAACAATGAAAACACACCTCAATAAAAATCTTCTGTACACGCAGCTACAAATTAAAAACCTGCTTGAATAAAAATGTATTTGCCTGCTGGTGAAAGGAAAGCAGGGAGGGGACCAGCTTAGCCTCCTGAGGAAGGACATTCCAGAGGGTGGGAGCAACCACCAAGAAGGGTCTCTCTCCTATCCTGTGATGATGGTGGGACTGAGGGAAAGCCTTCCTCTGTTGATCTTAAAATTCTGGCAGGTTCATATTGGGAGATACAGACTTGCAAATAGTTTGGACCCAAGTTGTATAGGGCTTTATAGGTCATGACTAGTACTTTGAATTATGCCCAGAAATGAACTGGTAGCCAGTGAAACTGTTTCAACAAGGGAGTTACTACATGTTCCCTTGGACAGGTCACAGTATTCTAGGTGAGGTTTGATCAGACCAGAATAGAATGGTGGTATTACTTTTCTATATCCGTTAACCCAAGTTCTCTACCAGCCTGCACCACAGGATGAACACCACCATCCCCACATTGCCGTAGGCAAATCTGTGCTTAAGTCCGTTCAGCAGTTCACCTACCTGGGAAGCATCATCTCCTCAGATGCCAAGATTGACAAAGAGATCGATCACAGATTAGCAAAGGCATATAGCACATTGGGAAGACTTTACAAGAGTCTGGAGTAACAAACACCTGAGGCGAAGCACAAAAATCAGTGTGTATAGAGCCATTGTACTGTCTATTCTCCTTTATGGGTCTGAAACATGGGTCACCTATCACCAACACTTACGACTCCTCAAACGCTTTCATCAGCGCTGTATACGCACAATCCTAAATATACACTAGACTGACTATGTGACAAATGTTGCTGTCCTTGAGCAAGCAGGGATCAACAACATTGAGGCCATGATATTGAGAACACAGCTGCGCTGGGCAGGGCACGTTTCTAGGATGGAGGACCATTGCCTCCCAAAAATAGTACTCTACAGTGAACTCGCCATGGGTCAGCATAACAGGGGTGCTCCAAAAAAGTGATACAAGGACTCCCTGAAACAACATCTCAGGCTCAGCCAAATTGAACACCAACAATGGTCTGCCATGGCATCACATCGGGAGGCATGGAGACGCACTATCCACAATGCTGCAGCCTTATTTGAGAGCTCATGCCGAATAAGTCTTGAAGAGAAACGACAACATAGAAAGAATCACAACCCGGAAACGTCACCCAAGGAGACCTTCTGCTGTGCTTTCTGCAACCAAACTTGTTTATCTCGGATTGGCCTTTTCAGTCATCAGCGCACTTGCAGAAAGCACAGGATGAGTCCTTCCTGAATCTTTGTTTGCAAAGAAAAGCCAGAGAGAGAAAGAGAAAGAGAGAGAGAGAGACTTTAGTTTGATGTGGCCCAAATCTTCATTGAACTCGTTCTGGTGCATCACTGCTGCTGACTCACATTTAGCTCATGGTCTGCTAAGACCTCTAGATCTTTTTGATCTCAAGCCAAGTGTCACTCATCCTATATTTGTATATGTGATTTTCCCTGCATAAATGATTGTATTTATCCCTGCAGATATTAGTTTTGCTAGTTTTGGTCCATTTCTCTAGTCTGTTAAGGTCATCTTGAATCCTGATTCTGTCAAGTGAGGAATTCGCTCCTCCTCTTAATTTGGTGTCATCTGAAGATTAGATGGGCATGCCTTCTATTCCTTTATCGAAATCATTGATAACAATGTTGAACAACCCCAGGCATAGGACAGAACCCAGTGTACCCCACTTGTAATTTCTGTTCAAGATGATAAAGAACCATTTGTGAGCATTCTGGGTTCTGTCTGTCAACCTGCAAATTTAGCCAATAGCAGTACTGTCTAGCCCAGTGCTCCCCAAGCTATCTGATTGGGAGGATAGGTAATTATTCTAGCATGCCTGGGACCAGTAACACATTTGTGCCCATTAGCTGGAATTGTCTGTATTTCCCAGAAACTCCAGGGGAACCAGCAGCCAATGGCTCATGGACTGATCATAGAATTAGAAGGAACCATGAGGGCCATCCAGTCTAATCCCCCTGCCTTGCAGGAATACACAATCAAAGCACTCCCGACAGATGGCCATCCAGCCTCTGTTTAAAAACCTTGGAAGAGGGAGACCCCACCACACTCCGAAACAGTGTATTCCACTGTCAAACAGCTCTTACCATCAGGAAGCTTTGCCTAATATTTATCTCTTTTTGTGCATTTTGAGTCCATTGCTCCATGTCCTAGTCTCTGAAGCAGCAGGACACAAGCTTGTCCTTCTTCAATATGACATCCTTTCAAATATTTAAACATGGCTACCATGTTACCTCTTAACCTTCTCTTCTCCAGGCTAAAAATACCCAGCTCTCTAAGCCACTCCTGATAGGGCATGGCTTCCAGAACTTCACCATTTTGGTCACCCTCCTTTGGACACGCTCCTGCTTGTCAATATCCTTCCTGAACTGAGGTGCCCATAACTGGACACAATATTCCAGGTGAGGTCTGACCAAAGCAGAATAAAGTGGCACTATTACATCCCTCGATCTCGACACTATACAGTTGTCCCTCCGTATCCACGGATTTGGTATCCATGGTTTTAAGTATTCATGGCTTGAAAATATTCTTAAAAAAATAATAATCCAAAAAGCAAACCTTGATTTTGCCATCTTGTATAAAGGACACCCTTTTGCTATGCCATTGCATATAATGGGACTTGAGTATTCACAGATTTTGGTATCTATGGGGGGTACTAGAACCAAACCCCAGTGAATATGAAGGGACAACTGTACTCCTATTGACCTGCTTCCATGGACCAACACTTTGAGCAGCACTAGCTGAGCCCGCATCTGAAAATTTTGTCTGCAAGAGTACCATGGGTTAATTGTAAGTAGTCTTAGTGCAGTGATGGAAACTGTTCAAATGCAATATAGACTCCAGATCTTATTGGACTGCAACTCCCAGCAGCCTAATCAACGTAGTCTGTGGTGAAGAATACTGAGAATTATAGTCCAACATCTGGAGGTCTGCACAATTCCCCTCCTTGCCTTATTGAAATAAGATACAGTACATCTATAACATTCCCCAATCCACCAAGCTTGTGAACTCAGTCTGGAAAAAAGAGAAATAAGATTAATCTGGCAAGCCTTGTTTCATAGAATCATAGAATTGTAGAGTTGGAAGAGACCACAAGGGCCATCCAGTCCAACCCCCTGCCACGCACGAAATTTCTCAAAAGGGAGATACTGAAGGCACAATTTCAAACAGTACCATTGAGGAAGAAAAATGGGAGGTGTCTCAAGAAACCAGGATGGATGACTAATGAACTTTCAATGGAGCTAAGTTTTAAACGGAACATGTATAGGAAATGGAAAAGGGGGGAAATCACCAAAGAAGAATTCAAACAGATAGCGAACATGTGTAGGAGTAAAGTCAGAAAAGCTAAAGCGCAGAATGAGCTCAGGCTTGCTAGGGAGGTTAAGAACAATAAAAAGGGTTTTTTTGGGTATGTCCGCAGCAAAAGGAGGAAGAAGCAAATGATAGGGCCACTACGTGGAGAAGATGGCAAAATGCTAACAGGGGACAGAGAAAAGGCAGAATTACTCAACACCTTCTTCGCCTCAGTGTTTTCAGAAAAGGAAAAGGAGGACCAACCTGAGGAGAATGGAACAGAGGACACAATAGGGGAAATCCAGCTCAAAATAAGTAAAGAGGGAGTACAGGAATACCTTCTTAATCTAAATGAATTTAAATCTCCAGGACCAGATGAACTACATCCAAGAGTATTAAAAGAGCTGGCAAATATAATCTCAGAGCCATTGGCAATAATCTTTGAGAACTCCTGGAGAACAGGAGAAGTCCCAGCAGACTGGAGGAGGGCAAACATTGTTCCCATCTTCAAAAAGGGGAAAAAAGAGGATCCCAACAATTATCATCCAGTTAGTCTGACATCAATACCAGGGAAGATTCTAGAGCAGATCATTAAACAGAGGGTCTGTGAACATTTAGAAGGCAATGCCATAATCACAAAAAGTCAACATGGGTTTCAGAGAAACAAGTCATGCCAGACTAATCTGATCTCTTTTTTTGATAAAGTTACCAGCTTGGTAGATGAAGGGAATGCTGTGGACATCGCATACCTTGATTTCAGTAAGGCCTTTGACAAGGTTCCCCATGACATTCTTGCAAACAAGCTTGTAAAATGTGGGCTAGACAAGTTAACTGTTCAATGGATTTGTAATTGGTTGACCGGCCAAACCCAAAGGGTGCTCAGCAGTGGCTCCTCTTCATCTTGGAAAGATGTGACCAGTGGGGTGCCACAGGGTTCTGTCCTGGGCCCAGTGCTATTCAACATCTTTATCAATGATTTGGATGAGGGAATTAGGGGCATACATATCAAATTTGCAGATGACACCAAATTAGGAGGAGTAGCTAATACGCTAGAGGACAGGATCAAAATTCAGAATGACCTGGATAGACTGGAGAGCTGGGCCAAAGCTAACAAAATGAAATTCAATACGGAGAAATGTAAGGTACTGCATTTAGGGCGGAAAAATGAAATGCATAAATATAGGATGGGAGAGACCTGGCTGAATGAGACCACGTGCGAAAGGGATCTAGGAGTCCTAGTAGACCACAAGTTGAACATGAGCCAACAGTGCGATGCGGCAGCTAAAAAGGCCAATGCGATTTTAGGCTGTATCAATAGAAGTATAGTGTCTAGATCAAGGGAAGTAATAGTGCCACTCTATTCTGCCTTGGTCAGACCTCACTTAGAATACTGTGTCCAGTTCTGGGCACCACAATTCAAAAAGGATATTGACAAATTGGAGCGTGTCCAGAGAAGGGCAACTAAAATGGTGAAAGGTCTGGAAACGATGCCTTATGAGGAGAGACTTAAGGAGCTGGGTATGTTTAGCCTGGGAAAAAGATGGTTAAGAGGCGATATGATAGCCCTGTTTAAGTATTTGAAGGGATGTCACGCTGAGGATGGAGCAGGCTTGTTTTCTGCTGCTCCAGAGACTGGAACACGGAGCAATGGGTGCAAGCTCCAGGAACAGAGATTCCACCTCAACACTAGGAGGAACTTTTTGACAGTAAGAGCTGTTCGGCAGTGGAACGCACTCCCTCGGTGTGTGGTGGGGTCTCCTTCCTTGGAGGTCTTTAAACAGAGGCTGGATGGCCATCTGTCAGGGATGCTTTGATCGTGATTTCCTGCATGGCAGGGGTTGGACTGGATGGCCCTCGTGGTCTCTTCCAACTCTGCAATTCTATGATTCTATGAAATCTTGATCAAAGATTTTCAAAATCTGCTACTGTTTCACAATAATCAAAGCAGTCCCTTTTGTGTGATCTCTTCTAGAACCTTTTGTGATATCAGTCTCAAGTTGACTGATTGGTAGTTGCCTGGATCCTCTTTCCTTCACTTTTGAAGAAGGGAAAAACAATTTCCTGTCTCCAGTCTGTATGTACCTTGCTTTTTCCTCAATACAGTAATTTTCAAATTTTATAGACAGTCTCTGAGGTTACACCTGCAAATTCCTTTAATATCCTTGGATGCAGTTCATATGACCTTGGAGACTTGAATTCATTTAAAGTGTTCCTGTACTACCTCTTTAACTATTTTAGGCTGCAATCCCTTCACTGCATCATTTATTTGTCTTCACCAAGTTCAGCACTTCCTTCCTTTTGGACAGAGCCAAAGTACATGCTGGTCAATTCTCTTACTGTTTCCCCACCTTTTCCAGGTAGCAGACTTACCACTTCATCCTCTTCCTCATTGCCCCAAACTTTTAAAAAGCCTTTCTATTTATTTCAACCTCTCTTGCAAGCCTGGATTCATTCTGAGTTTTAGGCCTCCTAACCTTCTCTCTAGAAATATTGGCTACTCAGTTGTACTTTTATTCATGATTTGCCTCCTTTCCCATTTCTTGCACATTCTTATACATGACTTTTTAAACCTCAGTTCATTGTTTGTGATTGTGCCTTCAATATTGCACTTTTAAGAAACTCCCACCCATCACAAACTCCCTTCTTTTTTTAGTATTTCTTAACAGGTATCTCACCCAGTACAGTCATCCCTTCACATTCGCGGGGGTTACGTTCCACGGACCCCCGCGAATGTGAAAAATCCGCAAATAACGACTGCCCTCCCCCTCCCCCACCATAGCGACCATGGGGCCTCCGGAGGCCCCATAGTGGCTTTCCCCAGCCTCCCCACTCCCTTCCTAGGCCTTCCCGGGGCCTCCGGAGACCCTCCCGAGGCCCCGTGGATGCCTCCCCAGCCCTCCCCCCTCCCGCCCAAGCCCTCAACGGGGCCTCCCCGGCCCTCCCCACTCCCTCCCAAGGCCTTCGCAGGCCCCGCAGAGGCCTTCCCGGCCCTCCCCACTCCCCCCCAAGGCCTTCGCGGGGCCTCGCGGAGGCCTCCCCGGCCCTTCCCCCTCCCTCTCCAGGCCTCCCCCTCCCTCTCCGGGCCTTCCCCCTCCCTTCCCGGGCCTTCCCCCTCCCTCTCCGGGCCTTCCCCCCTCCCTCTCCGGGCCTTCGGGGGGCCTAGCAAGGCCCCGCAGAGGCCTCCCCAGCCCTCCCCCCTCCCTCCCCGGGCCTTTGTAGGGCCTAGCAAGGCCCCGCGGAGGTCTCCCCGGGCCTTCCCACCTCCCTCCCCGGGCCTTCACGGGGCCTATCAAGGCCCTGCGGAGGTCTCCCTGGGCCTTCCCCCCTCCCTCCCCAGGACTTCGGGGGGGGGCTAGCAAGGCCCCGCAGAGGTCTCCCCGGCCCTCCCCCCTCTCTCACCGGGCCTTTGTAGGGCCTAGCAAGGCCCCGCGGAGGTCTCCCCGGGCCTTCCCACCTCCCTCCCCGGGCCTTCACGGGGCCTATCAAGGCCCTGCGGAGGTCTCCCTGGGCCTTCCCCCCTCCCTCCCCAGGACTTCGGGGGGGGCTAGCAAGGCCCCGCAGAGGTCTCCCCGGCCCTCCCCCCTCTCTCACCGGGCCTTCGCGGGGCCCCACGGAGGCCTCCCCAGTACTCCCCAAGGCCTTCGTGGGGCCTCGCAAGGCCCCACGGAGGCCTCCACGATCCTTCCCCCTCCCTCCCAAGACCTTCGCGGGGCCTCCGGAGGGTCTCCGAAGGCCCTGCGGAGGCTTTCCCAGCCCTCCCCCTCCCTCCCAAGGCCTTCGCGGGGCCTCCAGAGGGTCTCCGAAGGCCCCGCGGAGGCCTCCCCGGCCCTCCCCACTCGGTCCCAGGGCTTTCACGGGGCCTCCAGGAGGATGTGGTCCCATTCCAGCCAAGGTTTGCACTCCTTCCATGTCATTCACCAGTTTTTCTTTGGGTGAGAATCAGGTCCAAGATAGTCAGTCGCCTGTTCACGTATTCTATCTTTTAGCAAATTGAAATTGTCAGCAAGAGATTTGTTTGATTTACATTCTTGGCAGTGTCTGAACAGATACCAGAGTTTTTATGGGTTTTTCCTGGGCTGTTAGATACCAGTCTGAATAGGTAACAGAGTAGTTGATTATTCTACTTACTATCCCGCTCTCTTTTTTAAATGTTTGATAATATGTTCTAGGGAGGTGTCATCCAAGTCTTCATTCTGATTGAGAGATCTAGTGTAGGCTTCCACAGTGATTTCACTGTTGTTTCCATCTCTCCAAATGCTTTCAACTTTCTTTCACACAAATGGATCAGAAAGAAGACATTATGGTCAGTGGGTCTGATGAGTTGTGACAGCCCCTCTGTTTTGTCTTGGGTCCTTGCACCATGATGAGAACACACCTCAGGAGACATCCTGCCAGGTCTGCCTCTGCCCTCCTCAGTAAAGAGTCACTTACAACCACTTCATCTCATCTCCTCCTCCTCCTTCTTCGGGAAGTTGTAGGAGTCCTTCCACCCACAGAACGCTCTAAGGCACCTCCATGCTCTCTGAGGCCCATGATTGGTGTCCCTACAGCACAGAATCACAAAGGGGGGGGGGGCTCTCATAGCTTTAAAGCTCAGCTGTATACCTCTAAAGGCACAGTACGATTCCTGGCAGTTTTGTTCTACTGAACAATCTGAAGTGTACACATTCCAGGATCCATTGTAACACTCAACTGCTGTAGCATAACTCTCAATAAAATGCTGCTTTACTTGTGCACTGGAAATATCACACCAAAATGAGCTGCTTCTCCTTGTGTTTTTTTATCCTCCAGTCAGATTTGCCTGCTACTTCTCTTCCCTGGCACTCTGTCCTGCTGTGAGTCATCTTTCCTAATAAACACTCTCACAGCAATGGGTTTGGCTTAACCCTCAGCTTTGGCTTCTCTCTCTCCTTTAAGAATCTTTTAAATACCTTCTATTGTTCCACATGACATATATGGTCAAGCTGTTCCTATTTCCTGCTAGTTGTCCTTGTTAAATCCCTGCATGTTAAAATAGTGGTGAGGGCCTTCTAACCTTTGGAAGGTGTAGGACTGCAACTCCCTTCATTTGTAGCCATCATGGCTAATGGTTAGGTAAGATGGGAGTTGTAATCCAAACATTTGGAGAGCCCCAGGCACATTAAAAGAGTTAATTTCTCTTCCTTCCCACCCCATAACTGCCTATTCAGACAATAAATGCTGCCAAAAATGTTTGTCACAGCTCAGCTAATCTGTAATTACAGATGGACAACTGTAGCTCCCCAGAGGTTGTTGGACTGCAACTCCCAACATCTTTCACCATTGGGTAAACTAGTTAGGACTAATGGGAGTTGCAGCCCAACAACATCTGGTTAGCCAGCCCCCACTTCCTCACTGTAGTACAAAGATGAACCATTTCCATCCCTCTGAGGGCCCAGGTTTCTGCCCTGAGGCCTTCTGGGGCCCCCACAACCTGCTAAAAACATTGAAAACAAAATCAGAATTGGAAGTTCACTGTGGCATTGAAAAGGAGGGCAAAGTTAATGCTAAATAGTGCATGGGAGACCCACAGTCTATTTAAAAGGTCAGTTGCTACTCCTGAAACCTTCCAGGAGGGTTTGCCCTGTCTTTGGATCAGAAAAAGGACAGTCTAGTGGCAGGCACATGAGGGCCAAAGGGATCACACTTTGCTCACCCTTGTTACAGTAAAACAAAATCTACAATCCAGAAAAAGTGATACCTTTATTAGCCAACCAAATGCAAAACACATGGTGCAAGCTTTCGAAGCTCTACTGGCTTCTTCATCAAGCAAAAGATGTTAAAAAAGAAAAGTGACGGTGTTGGAGTCACAGGCCTACGTGCTGTTTCAGAGGGACATGCTTATTGCCAGAGAAGTTCTTTGCTCCTGCAAAAGGATTTAAATTCTACTACCTTTTGTCTTAACTCCACATGGCCAAGAAGAAGGAGTGGCCTCTGCCTGCATGAGACCCCTCACTTGAATAGCACAAGTAACACCTGAAACAGCATGTAGGCCTGTGACCCCAACATCATCACTTTTCTTTTTTCTTTTTTCACATCTTTTGCTTAATGAAGAAGCCAGTAGAGCTTTAAAAGCTTGCATGATGTGCTTTGCATTTGGTTGGCTGATAAAAGTATCACTTTTTTGTGGATTGTTGATTTTGTTTTGCTGCATGGCCAACATGGCTACCCCTGAATATGTTTCTTGTTACAGTAGTAAGCACAACTGAGACAATTCTCTAACATTTAAGGGGCGGGAGGAGAAAAACCTTAACTGGCCCCTGAGAAGCTCAAAGGAGACAAAGTGGGACAGAATAATGCTAACAATATTAATAATAGAGGTTGGATGGGCCTCTTTTAGGAGTGCTTTAGTTGTTGTGTATTGCTGCAAAGCAGAAGGCTGATGGCCCTTATGGTAACTTCTAACTCTATGATCCGGTGAGAAGGAATCCTATTATCAGTTTGCTAAAATGTTGGCTGCCACCATTCAGAGCAGAACAGGATTCCGAAGGTTAAATTTAATGTACTAATAAATGGTATTTTATTTATTGTGCCAACAATCTTTGGTAATCAGAACAGGGGTGGTTGAAAGTATACTAGATGTTATCTGTGAAATGATGAAACGTATCTAAATGCTATTAGGTATGTACATTCTTTATAACTTGGCCCTCAGATTAAGCCTATTGTATCCCTCCACACCTCAGATAATTCTTTAGCTATTCTCTCATAGCTCAGGGTTGTCCTATGGCCATCTCTGAAAGGAGTTTCATCGTTGTAAAGTACAGCTTGTACTTCATGAGAAACAAGATGAAACTCTTTTCAGAGATGGCCATAGGCAAGCCCTGAGCAAGTGTGGTGTAGTGGGTTGAGTGTTGGACTACAACTTGGAGACCAGGGTTCGAATCCCTGCTCAGCCACAGAAACCCACTGGGTGACCTTGGGCAAGTCATATTCTCTCAGCCTGAGCAAACCCCCTCAGAACAAATGTTGACAAGAAAATCCTGTGGTAGGTTTGCCTTAGGGTCTCCTCAAGTCAGAAATGACTTGAAGGCACAAAACAATGAACAAGCATACCTCAATTAACAAAGCCTCTGACAAAGAAGCTCCTTTTTACAAAGTCTTTTTACACCTCCCAGCCCCCCTCCCCCCTCATCTTATGTGTACTTGGAAGGTTTTTAGAAGCGTCAGCATTGGGAGCATGGTGAAGGAGAGCTGGAGAAACACCGAATTTCAGCGTTGGGCTGCAGAAGTATGTCTGCAGTAAACAAGGCAATGAAGCTTAAGGTGGGAAGGAGTGGCACTCTAGCTCATCCTACCATAACTGTGTATACCTGCCTACAACAGGCAAGGTAAACAGCAGCTCCCTTCAGAATCTCTTACTGAGCACCCAAAAGCAAAAGGGGGCAAACAGATAAGCCTGCCTTACCAGCTCCCTCCAGTTTGTTAGAAAAAAAAAAAGAGGAGAGCATAGACCTAAAAGTCATAAGAAAGGTAGAAGCTGGTGAAAGAAAAATCTGTCCCTGGATGCATTTTGGAAGAAGCTTTCAAGCGATCTCTAGAAGGCTGAAAATGTTTTTGTTTACTTATGCAAGATTTACTCAACCTGGTTGTTTCATTTCACATGTGCATATTGTTAGTTTGGATAAAAAGTTTGCTGAAACTTATTGAAGTGGTCTTTTGTTCTGTTGTTGTTGTAGGAACCTATCCCTGTTCTTTCCATGTTATTTCTGCCTTGGGTTGCAAAGCTTCTGTTAAAGAAATAATGCCCAGGAACACATCTACTTTGTTAATGGAGGTGTGTATGAGGTGTGTGTGTATGTTCCTTCAAGTCGCCCATCGACTTATGGTGACCCCATGAATTTCATAGGGGTTTCTTGGGTAAGGAATACTCAGAGGTGGTTTTGCCAATTCCTTTCTCTGAAATACAGCCTACAGCACCTGGTATTCATTGGTGGTCTCCCATCCAAGTACTGGCCCTGCTTAGCTTCCAAAATCAGATGAGACCTAATGCCTTTAGGGTATTTAGGCCTGGTCTAACTGAGGGATACCTGTATCAAATGTATATTGATTGCCAATTGTACACGCCTAAGGTTTGTCAACTAAAAGGAAACAAAACAAAACAGGCTTGCTTGCTTTTGTATTTTTACCTGCAGCTCAGTCTGAAAAAAATTAGCAGGTGACACCTTGTTTCTTTTAACAGCCCTGAGATGGACCTTCACCATCCATTTTCTAGAGTCTACACCCCAAATAGTTGTTAGAGACATACCTATAGAGGTAAGTAGAAAAGCTGGCTACCCCACCCACCCCACCACTTGCCACTCCAGGTAACCATCCCATCAAGGCAACAACAGTCTCATAACTTACCTGGTTCAGCCTGATGTAGAAATGTTTTTAATACCCTCAAGTATTTACTCCTTTCTGCAGTTTGTTGCTGCTTGTTGTTGCTATGCTGTAGTCTCGGGGACAGAAGCAAAGCAGTTGTGAGGATGGGAGGGGGACAGAGTTGGCAACCCCGGCTTGGATTATTCCTGCTCTGCTAGACTTCCAGCTAACCCATCCTCTCCACCACCACCCCAGAAGCTCCTAATGAGCTGAATTCCAGCAAATACTTTCTAAAAGGCAGTGGGGTGGTGACTAGGGAAGACAGAAGCTCATTAATGGTGGTGGTGCGGGAACGACAACAAAGGACAAGGCAAACATAACCAGGAGGAACAGAGCCAGTTCAGAGAGCAAGGAACAAACAAGCAAAGGAGAAAATAGGCTTTTTTACAGCCCCAGGGTGGAACTAATGGGCTAGGTTCATTAGCTCAAGGGAAGAGAACAAACTGAGCGCATTAGAAGAGGGCCCCTCAGCTGAGCCCTTTCCTCCAGACCGTGGCTGAAACTGGTTCTGAGGGGGATTAAACCATCCAAACATGCAGGGATGGTGCTCTCGTGAGGCAGCTGCCTCAGGTAGATGCTTGGATGTGGGGGTGGGGGAGAGTTGTAAGCCAGGCTTTTCTGTGTTACATGGTATACTGGGGAACAGTGTTGCATTATCCTTGTCAAAGTGAGATTCAATTGCCAATGCAGCCAGCTTACACCTATGGCAGGCAAAATGTCTTCGGCTACAAGTTTAAAACAGAGTGGAGAACACTGCAGGGCCAGGCATCCAAGTGTGTAGGATTGCCAGATGCAACCCTCAGAAGGTTTGAGGATTGTTTCACCCAAGAAGTGGTATCAAACTAAAGATGATTTCCTTCCTGTCACTTAGGAGATTTTCACACCGGGGTTAAAAGCCCGGTTTCTCTCCCGCAAGCCCCTCCCATTCCTGCAGCGGAATGGAGGTAAATTTTTGCACACTTACCTCCATTCCGCTGCAGGAATGGGCCTCCTCCATCAAATTCAAAATTACCTCCCCACAGCTGTCAAAGAAAGAAAGTAAAAACAAAACAAAAACAAAGAACCTGGGGAGAGGGGGAAGGGGGGCACTTACCTAGATGTCCTGATCATGACAGGAAGTGTCTGCCACAGAGCTCCTCCCTGTCATTCCAGAACAGGGACGGGGATCCTGTTCGCACACCTGTGTTCCATTACAAAAATGGAACTGGGTGCTTAATAACGACTTCTCCCCATGAATACTGTATCACGGGGAGAAAACAGAGTAGTGACAATTAGGGCACGGAACAGGGTGAACGTCATCTGAAAGAAAAATCTTTCATAGAGGGTAAAGGATGTGAGAGGGTAAGGGAATGTGAGGTGGAAATAAGTGAAAGAGCCATGAGATTAGGATGATTTAAGGAAAGGAAAATATCAGAGGGATTGAAGAAGCGAAATGAAGAGAGGATGGGTGTTGAGGTATGGAAGTGATCAGAGGGAATGTAAGGAAAGAGGTATGTAAGTTGGAGGTGAGAAGGAGGGGTTTTTGTTTATGTTAAACATTGGATTGTATAAATCAGTGGTTCTTAACCTGTGGTGCAGGGACCCCCAGGGGCCACAATGTCCTCACAGGGGGTCTGTGAAGGCTTGAAGGCTGCTTGGCCCACTTCCTCTCTGCACTGGAGTGGCACATAATAGGAGCCAAGGCAAAGGCTGGCTGGCTGGCTTGGCCTACGCGTTGCCATTCAGTCCTCTCCAGCCACAAACTTGCAGGCAGAAGCAGGAGAAAAGTCTTCCCTCCCCCTCCAGTGCCTCTGAGGGAAGGTTTATGCCTGGTTCCTTCTCTTATGCCTGTCCTGCGCTCCAAAACCCCCTAACATCAAGCCCAGTGGGAAGAGCTGCCTTCCTCTTCCCTCTCTGCAACTAGCGGCTGGCCAGGTGGCTCCTCCCATACCTTTGCAGCCAGAATTAGAGGCCACTGCCACTGAGGTAGGTGAAGGGCGGATGGCTCTCCTCTTTCTTGCAGTGGCCACCCTTCTCATTGTCTCCAGGAGCTGCCGGGTTCCCTTCGCTTTCCTCGCCCCCCCCACCTCACAAAACAATTAACACGGCCACCATCTTGATTCACAGCCATGTGAACATAATGGTAGAGAGCTTTGCATACTATCGTTTTTGCCAAAAGAACATGGAGACAAAAGAATGCTGCTGCAAATTGCCTATAATGTGCAGGTATGTGCATTACTTCTTGTTTAGACAAGCTATATGATTCTATGAAGTAAGATTCAACAGCCACTCTGGTCATCTTTTGTGCATGGAGAGGGTGCCATCTTGTTCTTCACCTCCATATTGAAATGCTGTGAGCCCTGCTTAGCATCTAGTGCTTATTGTTATCACTTCCTTTCACAATTCAGTTCCACTCCATATTCTTGGCTTCTTTCTTAGGGGAAATTGGTTTCTTTCTCTGTTAGCCAGAAGAGTGTCAGCTCTGTATTTTAGGACAAATGGATCCACATACAAGAAACAGGAGAAACCCCTGGCGGCACAGTGGTTAAATGCTGGTACTGCAGCCACAACATTGTGAGTTCAATCTTACAAGGTTCCAAGGTTGACTCAGCCTTCCATAGATTGGTAAAATGAGTACCCGGCTTGTTGGGGTCAATTAGTGAACACATTGTAAATTGCTTAGGGAGTGCTTTGTGCTGATAAGCGGTATAGAAATATAAATGCTATTGCTATTGTTGATACGCTGTGCGGGAGCCATGACTCTTGACCGTGTCCTCTAACCCTGTTTCCCTCTTCACAGCAAATGGACTCTAAAAGCACAGATTAAAGTCAGACAAAAACAGGGACATTTTGCTTAGCTACCAAGTTTTTGTATACAATTGTGTAATTCCTTAAACTAGTGTTACCCCAGGGTCTCATTCTATACACATTTCCTCAAAAGTAAGTTCCCCCAAGTTCAATAAAGCTTACTGTCAGGTAGGTATGAACATAGATTGCTGCCTATCTAACCAAACTTTATATCTTCTCACAAGCAAACCTAATTGAGTTTAGTTGGATTTACTGTCAGGTATGTGTATCTAAGACTGCACCCTAAGTTAAGCAAATGTTGAGGTATACACAGAAAAGAAGCAAGGTGTTGAGGAGGCAACCATCTATAATCATTAACTGACAGGGAAGTGAGACACACCTTACTTAGTAGTTACCTGATAAAGGCTAAAGCTAGGGTTGTCAGATCCAAGAGCCAGGTCCTGAGTCTCCAGTTTTCATGGGTCATCTCTGGCCAGTGAGATGAGGGTGCAAATTTTCCAGTTTGGATGGGCTCTGACTGAACCCAAGGAAAGAGTTATGTGCAAATCTCCAGCTCAGCAAAGAGTAGCAGATTCCTACAATTTCTAAGCCTTAATTTATTTGTTCTTGCTACTTGCAAACATCCTTTAATTTCAAAACAAGAAAATACATTCTCTCTCTCCCTTTATCTCTCTCTCTGTGTGTGTCTGTATGTTTGGATGACAAGCTGTAATTGAGGTACTTCATGCATAACCTTATGTTTTGGTCCAGAACCTGCAGGGTCTGGGATGATCCTAAACGGGCAACTTTAGCTAGAACTCATGATATGCAAGATAGTCGTTCTCTGGAAGTATTTATCAGGAAACACTGTAACTCTGTGACAGTGCACATGCTTTGCATATAGAACATCCCAGGTTTAATTCCTGGCACCTTCATTTAAAAGGAAAAGCCCCTTTCTGCCTGAGCCTGAACAGCCTCTTGCTCTTTTCTCCTCCAGTACAGAAATGACAGGTGGATTAATTCTAGGAACTGTATGAAACGGCCACATGCCCCATCCACACTCTAGTTATGAATGGACAGTATTTGGGAAGCAGAATCTGTAGGCTGAATATGCAGTACAAAGAAGAGGAGTCTGGAAAAGGGACATCGCTTCACTGAGCAATACAAAACAAGAGAGATCTATAGAATATTTTCTTGTTTTACAATTAAAGATCCCCTGGAGGGTGTTTGCAAGTAGCAAAAATCATAGAGTTGGAAGAGAGCCCAAGGGCCATCCAGTTCAACCCCCTGCCCTGCAAGAACACACAATCAAAGCATTCCCAACAGATGGCCATCCAGCCTCTGTTTAAAAACTTCCAAAGAAGGTGACTCCACCACACTCTGAGGCAATGCATCCCACTGCTGAACAGCATTTACCATCAGGAAGTTCTTCCTAATGTTTAGGTGGAACCTCTTATATACAGATACAAATGTTCTCCATTAGCTTGCTGGAAGAAAGCTGATCGATTCTAGCCCAATCTTTTGTTTCAAATAGTGGCCAGCCAGCTACCTCTGTGAGGCTCATAAGCCAAGACATGAAAGCAATAAGTAACCATGCTATGTCCTTTCATCACACAGCTTTCTCAAGTAGTGTCACGAAACATGGAAACTCAATTTAGTTTTCATGGCCAATAGTCACTAGTAGGTAAGACCAACGTTCCTTTTCCCAGTGGAGAGGGTTCCAGAGCATCTGCATGCTTCGTACTGGATAGAGTTCTCCAGACTCCCCCCACATTGGTTTCTGCCCACCCCACTACACAGGGACGGCCTCAAGCAATCCCTGACAATGGAAGCCATACAGCGTCTCCTGGATATGGGAGCCATAGAGAAGGTCCAACGCTCGCAACAAGGAAAGGGATGCTACTCCATACTCTTTCTAGTACCAAAAAAGAACGGTACATGGAGAGTGGTCCTCAATCTAAAGGGGGTGAACAAATTCGTCAGGAAGAGGAAGTTCAGGATGGAAACACTGAAACACATCTTAGAAGCCATAAGACCAGGGGATTTCCTGTCCTCTCTGGATTTACAGGATGCGTACCTCCACATCCCAATTCATCCGGATCATCGCCAATTCCTGCGTTTTTGTTACAACAACAGGCATTTCCAATACAAGGCCCTTCCCTTTGGACTTTCCTCAGCTCCCAGGGTATTCACAAAGATCCTGGTTGCCTTGGTAGCCTCATGGAGACACTCAGGAATACATGTATATCCTTACTTAGACGATCTCCTGATCCGCTCCCAAACAGGGAGCGGAAAGGGACCTCACCTTTGTCATGGACTCTCTCCAGCATCATGGATTTCAGATAAACATGGAAAAGTGCTCTCTGACTCTGTCTCAGCGGATACAACACCTGGGGGTGCTAGTATGCTCGGTGGAGGGCCGGATCCGCCCCCCCATGGAATGGATCAAGGCAATTCAGACCGCAACACTGAAAGCCCTGGATTCAACCAGGTCGGACATCATGCACCCGGCACATCTACAAGGCCTCATGATAGCTGCGATAGACTGTGTTCCATGGGCAAGATTCCATGCCAGGACTCTTCAGTGGTTGCTCCTCCCCTTCCAGGAGGAAATAGCCAACAGGACTCCTGAAGGAAGTCAAGACGTCCTTGAGATGGTGGCTCTCCCCAGTGATTCACAAAGGTCACCATCTGTGGATCTGGGACAGGATCCAGATAACCACAGACGCCAGCCTACGGGGATGGGGAGCACAATGCGGAACCCAGCTGGCACAGGGGAGATGGCCCCAGAGGAGGCGACCCACAGCATCAACTGGTTGGAGCTGAGGGCAGTCAGACTAGCCCTCAAGAAATTTTCGCACCTGTTCAGAGGCAGGTCGGTGCTCATCAGAACAGACAACATCACAACGAAGGCGCATATAAATCACCAAGGGGGATCCAGGTCACGAACCCTCATGCTGGAATCATCTCGGCTCCTCACCTGGGCTGAAAAACACCTGGAATCCATATCGGCGGAACACCTTCAGGGAGCCCTCAACCGGAAGGTGGATTGGCTCAGCCGGGCGGACATAGATCAAGGGGAGTGGAGCCTGAACGCAGAGGTGTTCAATGACGTAGCTCGGACCCTGGGACAACCGGAGATAGACCTGTTCGCGTCTCCCGCAAACACGAAGCTTCCTCTCTTCGTCTCCAGGTACAGGTCAGAAGGAGCAATGGACATGGATGCCCTGACGTGCCTGTGGCCAAGAACACTACTCTACGCCTTTCCACCGGTCCAGTTGACCCCCAGAGTGATTAGCAGAGTCCGATTGGAGGAGGCGGAGATCATGCTGGTTGCCCCAGAGTGGCCCAGGAGAACGTGGTTCCCAGATATTCTGGAAATGCAGGTGGACTCAATGCCTCTCCCACCTAGGATAGACCTACTGTCCCAAGGTCAGGTGCATCATCCGGACCCAGCCTGGCTCCAGCTCTGCGCTTGGAAATTGAGTGCCAGATGTTGACGACGCAGGGTTACTCGGACCCAGTGGTAGGAACAATTCTGGCATCAAGAAGAGAGTCTACCCAACGGATTTATGAATACACCTTTAGGGTGTTTCGTCGATGGTGCAGACGCAAGGGACAGGACTTCAGGGAGGTCACGGTCCCAGTACTGTTGGATTTTCTCCAGGACGGAGTTGACGCCGGACTCCGCCCAAATACACTGAAAAGACAGGTCGCAGCAGTGACGTCATTCCTGGCTCCAGATGAAGCTACGGCGATATCAACACCCCCTCATGTACGTCATTTCATCAGGGGCCTTACCAATTTGGCCCCACCGACGAGACACCGTTTTCCTTCATGGGATCTTCATACGGTGTTGAAAGCCTTAACGGTGCAACCCTTTGAGCCTATCCGGGAGGTACACCTGAAGTTCCTAACATGGAAGGTCCTATTCCTAGTGGCGATCACTTCAAGATAGCAGGCATGTGAAGTGATACACATTTGTTGTTCAAACGGGTATGCCTGCAAATCAAGATGGCAGGCACGAGTGGATTACTTGCATTTTTATTGTCACCAGTTGCCACTGCCAAACAGTTTTTTTTTAAAAAGCAAATCCAAGGTGCAGAAGTGCGATCTTCTGCTAAAATAAAAAGAAGAAAAAAAAAGGCTCTTTTATCACCTCAGTGCATGATTGCTACTGTGAAAATCCAACATGGTGGTTCTGAGCGCTTGCCTTTCCCACAAGCTCCACTCCCTGTGCACTTTTGACCAATCAGCTTCCCACTTCTGCTCTTATCTGGAATGTGTAGCAAAGTGAATCCGTTGTCCCAATGAGTGGGAATGCACATTTCTTTTGGAGGGTTTTTTTTTTAAATACGGGGAAAGCCGCAAAGGCTTTTCCTGCGAAGCATTTGGAGTTTTTGCCCCCCCCCCCGAATGCAGCAAAATGATGGGGGATCCTATTGGGACAAAAAGTATTCTCTTCAAATTCTATGAGGAGTATTTTCGCCATATAGATAAGACCTTTTTTTCTAACTGTATAACCCTGTTTTGAGGTGAGATTACACACAGCATTGCAGATACAACCACACCACACTTATATATAAGCTTTGCATAATACTGGTGGTTTTATTTTCAGTCCCTTTTCTAATTCCCAGCACAGACATTTTGGGGGTTTTACTATGAAGCACATAAAGCTATTTTTGGTGATTTTCAGACAATGATACCCAAGATCTTTCATAGCTGGTGATGATCTATTTAGAGAGCTTTTAATGTCTAAACAGACCAAACAGTTGACCAATGGGGTGTGTGAGCAAATGTGTTTGGCCCTGATGTTTGTAGAAGAATTAAGACAGATAAATTGCCTTACCTGTTTTGAATTTCTTCTTTTCAGTCTTAAGACAACAACAACCGTTTATGTTTTATGCTACACAAAAAGGCAGAGACTTTTCTTACAGTTTTGTAATTTTTTTCTTTAAAGATTATTTTTACAGTTTGAATCACATGAGAAGGCACTTTTAATCTGTGATTATCCCCCCCTTCATAATTAAAGATCAGCTTGTGGTCAACAAATACACAGCAAGATTCTATACAGATGCCAGAGAAGAACAACTCCTCCATATACAACTGCTGGGGAGAAACTAGGCATTACAGACTAGTAGTAACTTTAATAAGAGGCTTGTGGTATGAGAATGTGAAGTGGCACCATCCTCTGCCACCCCAAATCACTGAAGGGGCAATCTAAGCATTGGGCTGCATTTGCACTGATATAGTCAAAAACTTACGTACAGTGCTTTCAAGTTGGCACTGAGAGGGTTGTCAGCACTTCCCTTCCCAATAAAATGCTGAATTTTCCAATACTGTGTGAGAGAATTCAAATTTGGTCACTAGCATCTGCACCTCCTCCTCCTAAACATGAAAGAAGAGGGAGAGTACGGTACGTATTTTCATGGAGACAGGAAGACAAGCTGTCTCTGAGAGAGAACCACATTCCTCTAAGGATGAGACTGACTTGCTATTGCTCAGCAAATATTACTCCTGAGGACTGAGACTCAGTCATGGGGGAAAGGTAGGTTATAAAGGAAGTGACTGACTGGATAGAAACATGATATAAAATGTATGGGGCACAAACCAAATTGAGCTACTCCAAACATCCAGTGAGAGCAGAAAATGGGAGGGAAGGGATGAATGGATAGAAACAGAGAAGGTGTCCAGTGAGAGATGAAGGAAAAGGCAAGGAAGCCTCTTTCCTCCTAAGGAGCAGCTTTGGGTATTCCATATCCGGTGCAGATGGGAAAAGACAAATTAAAATGTGGAATGAGGGTTTCAAGGTGCCTCATTTTCAACCCTTGGTAAACTATAAGCTATTTACACTAAGGCTAGTGAATACAACATGGAACACTCCATTCCTTCACCCCTGTGAATATATAAGGCATGGGGTCTGGGGAACAGCAGGCATTTGGTAAAGGGAAATATGTCTACCCTCCAATAGTGGTATCAGCTCAGAGGGCAAAAGCTTTCCATCACATTTCTTTTTATACCAGGAATAATGACAACCAACCACAAAAATATAGTAAACTATCTCCCAGGAACATTGTTAAAAATACAGCTTTGTCCCCCCACCCCCAATTCCATTGGTTTCTCCCATCAATTTAATATATACACATTATACATTATTTATATTATTTAAAATGCACCCAGTTAGAATTCTTCTTTGTGCATCCTGTGATATATATATATATTTAAATATCTCCCTCAAACAGAAGGCTTGTCTGGAGGAACCTCAAAATCAGAGCAATTTGCTTGTTGGAACAAGAGTGGATTACCAGCAATTTCTATGGAAAGGGCTTCTCTGAGCTGCTGGGTTGGAGCAATCACTGAATGTTCTGTGCAGAAGACCAACAGTTAACCATGGTGCAAAAAATATGAGGAACCAGGTGGAAGTAGATGTATTTCAGACAGCACAAACCTGGCCAAATTTAGCTACTCCAATGGAAAACACTTGGAGATGTAGATGGGTATTTGCACCATGTTGAAAGCCAGACAGCTGACAAAGGCAGAAAGCAAGAGATACAATCAGAGCAATCTGATATGTGTTTACTCAGAGATAAATCTGAGGAACCTGCTAACAGCTAAATGTGCACAGGTCTGCAGACTAATTTTTCCACCCAGAACCATAACCCTGTTAGTCGTCTGAAACAGCAAGTAAGAGTCTTTAAGGTAACGCAAGAGTCTCTGTTAATTTGAATTTGGCACTGATATTGATTGGATTAAAAGATTATGGAGTGACCAAGGAACTATTTCCATCCTTTGTTATTTTAACACATTTTTATCCTTATTTGCAATCCATTTCTATATTAATCTGTGATTTTTTTTTTAAAGCTGTTTGAAAACACATATTTAAATGTGTAACTTGATATGTTTAAGACAATTTCATATAGGAATTTGCAAAGACTGAATTCCTCAGGCATTCCTAAGAGTGACTATGGATTTTTCCATATAGCACTAGTAATAACTGCAATGGGTAGTTGGGTGGGGGGAGAGATGAGATACATTTTTAAAAAGCCTCTTTACTTTCCCTTGGTTATACTGTAGTTCCTTTCTTTCACTCTTTCTCCACAGTGATGCTTGATATTGAAATGGGGAGGGATTAAGGAGGTTTTTTTTTAAAAAAAGGGCAATGTTGTTTTTATTGTTTCATTGAAAAGTATTTTAAAAACACAGTATTTAAATATTTTTAAAAGAACAGTTTAAAAAGAATCATGAGTCATCTGCAGTTTTCATTATCAAAGGTTGACATGAACTTTGATGAATTTTTTAAAAAACAGACACTGTACATTCATGAAGGATAGATCCAGCAATAGCTGTGGGAGAATTTAATCACCTACATAAGAGATTTCTCATATCATCTATCTTCAGTAAGAGTCATAGATACTGTTTTAAATGGACCTGTGTGGTTAAGTCAGGTCTGGCAGCCATGAGGTACTTCAACTATTCCTGATCCATCGCAATAGTAGATTAGTAAGGTTTAAGTGTTAGATTGTTCTGTGTCACAAAGGACAACTCAATTGCTCCCAGGCAGCAAGATTCAATGTGACCCTTTTTTTGCTCTGTATCCACCAGCCACTGAACAAGCCTCTGTTGAGTGCCAATGGCTGCACCATTCCTAAAACACTCCAACCTGACATAGGCTAAGGCTCTAAAGATCTGTGGCATCACATCTTTTTAACAAAATAGCCAAGAACAATAGTAAAAGGCACAAGGACTTCTTGTATTTAAAAACAGAGAAGAAACATTGTAAGGCAAATTGAAGATGTTCAAGGTGGCATTGGAGAGAAACCCAAGGCAAAATCCATAGTTTGCAGAAGTGACTGGGTAGAAGACCAAGGCAGTTCTACTCTGGCTTAAGATTCTGTTAAGTGGGAGGTGTGGAAGAAACTTGGTTCACCTAGGCAAGCAGCCATCTTGATTTTGGCTGTAAAAACCACCTTTGGGAATCTGAAGCAGCTAGACTATTGTCAAAGCAATACCCATCTGCCAGCACCACCCCACACTACATCCATCCTCTCTCAATGACACCAAGAGGTCTACCACCTCTTTAAAAGGCACAGTTTCCCCACATATCCCGTAAGTCCAGAATTTTAACGGCAACCCATAAGCAACAGTTGCTTTTCAGGTCCTGGATCCAATCCAGGCAGGATGATGGTGGGGTTTGAAGGCACAACAGCGTAACAGAAAAAACTACATTGGCAGAGGAAGAGACGATTGCCCTCCCTCTGGCTTCCTCTTTCTGTCCAGCCCTAGACACACATGATTTCTGGTCATTCTTGTCAGGAAGGTAGAATTAAGAAAGCCGAAGAAAGCATCTTGGAGAAGAGAGAGGCTGGAGTAGGCGAAAATAAAGACTGTCATGGAATAAAATATGGAGAAGTTTAGTGTGTGACATCTATAGGTACTGCAAGGCACACTCTTTGAAGAATTTATTCCAGATCAAACCTGGTTGTTCTAGATTTGGAGTGGG
Source organism: Gambelia wislizenii (assembly GCA_030847615.1). Classification (NCBI taxonomy): domain Eukaryota; kingdom Metazoa; phylum Chordata; class Lepidosauria; order Squamata; family Crotaphytidae; genus Gambelia; species Gambelia wislizenii. Next base: position 332,928,528 of record JAUMIR010000001.1, on the reverse strand, counting down.
CAATCTGTGACCCTGCAGATGCTGCTAGATCTCTATCAGTCCTGGACAGCACAGGTTATGTTGACTGTGTTGTTCACAAGAACTGCAGTCATACGATATCTGGAGGGTGATAAGTTGCCCAATGCTGTTCTAGCTGCTAGATCTACCAACAATACTGACTTTCCTCTCAGCCATCTTCAAGCCTGCTGTAAACCACACCAAGGACTACCTGGGACCCATCTTATCTCCCTATCTCCAACATATCCCTCTTCTTAAGTAGTGTTTGATATCACAAACAATCTGACTTTTCTCAAACCAACCACAGAACCAGCTTGGGACTTTGCTTCCAGTTAGCTGGAAAGCTGAGACAGGACTGTAGGTGGGCTCTAGGGTGTTCTAACCACTAGACAAATCACTCCCCACTTTTGAAAGTGCCCTCTAAGCGCAAACTGGCAAACAGGCAGACCTAGTTTTATCTTGCTTCTTGGTGGGAAATGGAACCCCTGCTCCCTTCTTCTGCTGAAACATTTCCTGTGTTCTGTTGGTGATAGAAAACCCAAGTAAAATTTCAGATTTCCCATCCGGGCCCCCAGTTGGAAAAGGCTATGAGAATTTCCTCCATGAAAGGAAATATTTCAAGGAGGAACAATACACTGCATCTATCCTAAGAGAGATAACTTATTTATCATGGCTATAGACAGCTTTACAGACCCTTCAAATAAGCTGTCTAGTCTGAGAAAGATAAAGCCCTCAATCTTCAGGCCCAAACCATCAGGTGAGACCTTTTTATGAAGGAGGAACGGTTTCCATTACAGGTGCAGCCAAGTTCCTTTAAACAGTCAATCCACTTTCTCTACATCTTTTTAGCCCTTTGCTCCTTGAATAAATTCTTCTGCCTCCAACTTCTCTTGGATAGCTTCTGTCTGTGGTCTTCCCAGTCAGTCAGTGACCACACCAATAACACAGAAGAAGCATCTATACCCTCCCACCCCGTTTAAGAAATCTAGGACAACACCTATCCAAGCAGGGAGAAGAGAGCAATGATGAGATGTAGTGGGTACCTTTCACTCGTCTTTGTGCAGCATCCCCAACCTGTGGAAAGGGGAATAAGGCAGAGTTTTGATTTCCCCCTTGGTTGGAGGGGAAAGGACCACTTTTTTGGTCCCACTTGATACAAAGAGGGGAAATTGGGCTAAGATCCTGGTCCCCACAGCCCATAATACAAAGGAGACAAACCATTAAAACACTGCATTGAGGAGTTTTCCTCGTGGGGGTTCAAGGCCACACTCAAACACTGAGGGGCCTGTCCTGGTGCCCCATGGGAACAAGTGCTCTCTGCTGTCCCCTGCAGGGCTTCCTGTGCACTGCTCTGCTGTTGAGGCTGCCAGAGGGTAGGCTGGGGGAGCAGGCTGTCCTGCTCAACAGAAAGAAGCAGTGGAGATGGGCACACACCCATCTGTCCCCTGCCCAAAGCCCCTCCCCCTGCAGTCACTAGCTGCTAGTCCGGTGCTGCTTTAGCACTGTATACACATCATCCACTTTGCTGAGTCTCTCAAAGAATGGCAACAAGTCAAGAAGCTCCGTGTCAGCCATGTTGTCAAACCACGAAGCCACAGGCACCTGTGAGGGTGGAAGAAAGGAAGAGGTAAGAAGGTTGATGACTATCTGTAGTTAAGATATGGCTACCACTGATGTCAGCTCTAAGCGACTGCTAATAAAAAGTGGCTAAGAAGCCAGGAGGTCTGTTCACATGCAGCTACCTGTCTTGTAATGAGAGGTGTGGTTTACCGACAGCTTCTGTGTCAACAGCAATTCCACTCAGGAGATGGAAGCATTTCCCTGTCTAAAGAAGTTTTGGATATGAGCACTAGGTGAAGGATCTCTCTATAAAACTATGTTCTGTCCTAAAGGAATCCCAAGGCCAAACTAGATAATAAGTGAGAGTGGCAGATCTGTACACTGAAACAGATCTACCTCTGTCCTGTAAAAAAGAAGGGGGCGGGAGAGAATCCCTAACTTTTCCCCCTGCAATCTGTCCCTCACCAAGGTACATTCGGCCTTCATTCAGCCTTCCAGAAGCAAATTAAGCTGGGAAACATACACTTAGGAAGAGGGATGACCTGGAGTTAAGCAGTGAACATGGAGAGTGTTATGATACTCATATCTCTCCTGCCTTCCAACATGCTCAGGGTGAAGTAACCTAGGTAGTTCTGTCCTTCTTCCCTTATTTTTATCTCAGCAACCAACCCTGGAGGTAAATTAGGCTGACCTAAAGATACCCAGCAAACTTGTAGTAATGGAGATTTGACCCTGATCCTCTCTAGTCCTAAAAATTTATTAAAAGATTGAGATGCACTGCCCTAGAAGACAGTTGGACATTCTGGTAAGAAAAATGAGGGCAGCTGAAATCCTCTGAAGTCTGGTGAAGGGTGCTGTGCCACTTCTGGATCTGAAGTCATTGCTCTAGGGATTCTTCCTCAATCACATAAGGGAGAGGGGGAGTCGTGTGCCCGGGATTTCAAGTCAGGAAACAGCCTACACATGTGCTCCCCACAACCTGTGGATTTCAGGGATGCAGTGGTGGGGCAGGGCCAGCAAGCATGCCTGTACATGTCCCCTTCACACAACCATTAACCTTGTGAGGAAAAATGGCCAAATAGGGCCAAAGTGTCCTCACCATACTAAGCCATACTTAACATCAGCACTGATTTTACCTCACCCTCTGCTCCACAATCCATGAACAAAACACTAGAAGCTCACCTAAATGCATCCCCGGAGCTGGCAAGAGTGTCCGCCCAAAAAACACCAGCCAGCCAGCCAGCCTCCTTACCAAGAAGGCAGCTGGAGGGCAATACAAAACGAAAGGTTCTTTCACATACAGGAGTCACACCAACCCCCTCAGGTTACCTGTGCCAGGTAAAGAGCTGTCTTGCCTTTGCCCTGTTCTGAAATCTCATCTTTTCCCACCTCATTCATCTGGCTTGCGTACAGCTTTGCATAATCAGGTGGAGACAGTGAGCCTCAAAATAAGAACTGCCACCCCCCCACACACCTTGGCACCCCACAGAAATTAGGCAATCTGCTGCTATCCAGCTGCTACTCACAGCATTATCAGGGTGGAAGACATAGGAAGCAGGGGAATTGTCCACAATGATGATCCGCGTCAGGTCCCGTCCAAGGCGGCTGAGGTCCTTGACATAGTTCCCACGGTGGAAGACACAAGACTCACGGAAGAGACGGGCCCGAAAAGCCCCCCACTTATCCAGCAGGTCAGCCACAGGATCTGCATACTGGGTGTGGGATGAAAGATGTTGTGGTGGTGATGGTGAGACAGAAACCAACCGGACTACACTCATCAAATGCATTGCGAGTAGGGTGGGGTTAGCAGAGTGCTCCATAAGACATTATGGGGAGTTTTGCATCATTCCTCCTTCTCCCTCCCCATGTCTGATATTCCTTTACAGTTTCTCCCATCTCAGCAGGTAAGGGTACTTCTTCCCAGGATGTTTTTTTTGTTGATAAGAGAGAAGACCAAGGTCCAAGAAGGAAGGAGTCCTGCAGCAAGTGCAGGTAAGGGAGTGGTGGTTTACCTTTTATTAATCAAACTGAGACAATGGCTTCCTTACACCTAGCATTCAAATATGTTGTTCCCTCCCCTACTGAAGACGTCTTCATCCAGCCCCATTCTTAGCTGGGTGGTTAAACCTTTTCCACTACAGCTGGCAGCAGAGGTGGTCAGATTTCAGGCTTATTGGGTCTTCTTTTTAATACAAGATCTGCCAACCAGAGCCAGATGAAAAAGACGAACAAGGTGCTTCTAAGCACATTCTGAGCCTAGGAACTTGCTTTCAGCACTAGAATTTTGCTGAGCTCACAGTCCTTTTGCACAAATTGTCCATTGGTGTTTACAGCAAACCTTCTTCATTTCAGCCCTCTTAATTTAGGTGGGAAAAGTTGTTTTCCTGCTGCTGTAGCCACCATTAGGAGTCTGAAGGTCTTGCTGATCTACCATAAATGATCTAGCAATTAGTGGATCCCCATTTATAGTGGGGATGAGAACAGTGGTGGCTAATGGCTTCCGTGTCAGTGGGAAGATGGATCTAAATGGGGGGGGGAGGGAGATTTAGACTGAAATTTAAAGGAGTGATCCAAGATGTTAAACCTTAGTCCCAAAACACATTGAGCAGCTTCTTTACAGTTCAGACTAAAGCCTAGAGCAGATTCACTGCCCTACTAACATGGAAGTCACCTGTCACCACTAGGTAAAGGATGCAGGTATCCATGGTTCCTGGGTCCTATTCTAACTGTGGTATAATTGTCAATCGGGTAAAAACACAGGTGTAAAAATGCACAGGGAACCTGTACTCTCTGACATTCACCTCTTCCCTGGTATGACCTGCCTGTTCATTCTAGTGCCCAGAAAGTCTGCCACTATCTTGAGCACCACCATTCAAAGGGGATGCTGGGGAGGAGTATATCACCTTTGCTAGACTAGCAGTGAAGAGGACACATTCAAAGAGCTCGCCCATCCGCCGCAGGAACTCATCCACATGGGGTCGCTTTAGTACATACACCTGGGGAAAGGTAAGGAGAGTGTGGAGAGAGGGTCATGGAGGGCAGAGGTTGGCATGCTAGCAAGTCAGACCGTGGGTCAGCCCACATCTTGTTTGGATTACTGTAACATCCTCTATATGGGGCTATCTTTGGAACAGTTTCTGGGAAACTTCAGCAGGTCCAAAATGTTACAGCCAGGTTGCTGACCGGGGTTGTTTACATGGAACATATAACTCCTTTGTTGAAACAGCTTCATTAGCTACCAGTTTGTTTCTGGGAAGAATTCAAAGTGTTGGTTATGACCTCTAAAGCCCTATATGGATTGGATCCAAACTATCTGAAAGATCATACCTCTTGACACAAGCATGCCCAAATTTTAAGATCTTCAGTGGAGGGCTTTCTGTCAGTCCCACCACTATCACAGGAGAGAGTCTTCTCCATGGCTGCCCCCAGGCTTTTGGAGTTCCTCACATGCAAGGTTTGGTTGGCCTCCTCTCCACTCTCTTTCTGCCAGCAGGCAAAGAACTTTTTATTCAGGCAGGCCTTTGATTCTTAACTCATGGGGCAGAAGGGTCTTTTAATGTGCCATGCCTTTTACAATTATGCTGAAATGTGTTGCTCAAGGAACACACACATATTCTAAGATGTCTTTATCCACCTGGACCACTGATGGGAAACCTGTGGCCTTTGGCTACATTTCATGTGACTCTAAGTCTCTCTGCTCCTTAAAAATCCCTGCCAGGAAGGACCCAATCCTTCAGACACTATTCCCTTTCTAGTGAATGCATGTGGGAGATAGGGGCAGAGGGGGAGAGACGGTTGTTTGTCCCCAAGGGCACTGTTTCTCCAGTGTTTGGGACAGACATTTTTCTCACCACTTGCTACCATTACAATTAATGTGAAAATTAATTTGTGGATCTATTTAGTAAACATTCTACAGATAATTGGTTGCATCAATGATTGAGGAATCATTTTAAATTATATTAAAAAACAGCTCCAACCCTCCTCCAAAGACAACAAATTAAACAAAGGTGAAATGTTAATATTACTCAAACCATAAACATCATGGACACTAAAACAATAAAAATATAATTTTAATGATTTTAAAAGTTAAGGCATTATGGGTAACACATTAAATTTAAACAAATTAAATCCGAACTCTGGGCATGGTTTTGCTCACTTTGGCCTCTGACCCTGCCCACTGCTGCCATGGATCCCCTGGTGAGTTATTAAAAGGATAATTGGAAATACTTTAAAAATGGTCCAAAACAGTGTTTCTCAAGTGTCAGGAAACAAGGAGAATCCTGGACAGATGAGAATCTTCACAGTTCAGGATATATTCTGCACAAAGTTCACACATGGTTTTCTTGCACAGAGAGTACGGTAGCATTTTCTGTGCAGAGAACGCTGTTTTCTGTGCAAAAAAACAACCACTTTGTGTGATTTTTTTTAAAAAATAAAAAATTATATTCCGGCGTATAAGACGACCCGGCGTATAAGACCCCCCCAATTTTTAAGGTAAAATGCAGAGTTTGTGATATATTCGCCCTATAAGACGACCCCCCTCTTCCAACGCATAGCCCCCGCATGCCCCTCCTGCGCTCCCTTCCAGGAGGGAGCGCAGGAGGAGGATCCGGAGGCTGTACGGCCAAATGGGGCACGTTCGCCCCTTCTCCCCACCTTCCAGGAAAGTGGGGAGAAGGGGCGAATCGCGGGTTTGGCCGCACAGCCTCTGCATGCCCCTCCTGCGCTCCCTTCCAGGAGAGAGCGCAGGAGGGGGATCCGGAGGCTGTACGGCCAAACGGGGCACATTCACCCCTTCTCCCCACCTTCCAGGAAGGTGGAGAGAAGGGGCGAATCGCGGGTTTGGCCGCACAGCCTCTGCATGCCCCTCCTGCGCTCCCTTCCAGGAGAGAGCGCAGGAGGGGGATCCGGAGGCTGTACGGCCAAACGGGGCACGTTTGCCCCTTCTCCCCACCTTCCAGGAAAGTGGGGAGAAGGGGCGAATCGCGGGTTTGGCCGCACAGCCTCTGCATGCCCCTCCTGCACTCCCTTCCAGGAGAGAGCGCAGGAGGGGGATCTGGAGGCTGTACGGCCAAACGGGGCATGTTCGCCCCTTCTCCCCACCTTCCAGGAAGGTGGAGAGAAGGGGCGAATCGCGGGTTTGGCCGCATAGCCTCTGCATGCCCCTCCTGCGCTCCCTTCCAGGAGAGAGCGCAGGAGGGGGATCCGGAGGCTGTACGGCCAAACGGGGCACGTTCGCCCCTTCTCCCCACCTTCCAGGAAGGTGGGGAGAAGGGGCGAATCGCGGGTTTGGCCGCACAGCCTCCGCATCCTCCTCCTGCGCTCCCTTCCAGGAGAGAGCGCAGGAGGGGGATCCGGAGGCTGTGCGGCCAAACGGGGCACGTTTGCCCCTTCTCCCCACCTTCCAGGAAAGTGGGGAGAGGGGGCGAATCGCAGGTTTGCCTCGGCCGCTGCAGAAGTGATCCAGCGGCGGCTGCGGCAAACCGCAATGTTCGCCCCCCTCCTCTGTCTTCCGTTGCTCCCCAAAGGGGGAGAAGGCAGAGGAGCGGGGCGAATGATCTTCAAAACACTTTGCTTCACCCCCCTGCCCCATCTCCTGCCTCTTCGCTCCGTTTGCGAAGAGGCAGGAGATAGGCAGGTGGGCGAAGCAAAGTGTATCCGGCGTATAGGACGACTGTCAATTTTGGAGGGCACTTTTGAGTGCTCAAAAGTTGTCTTATACGCCGGAATATACGGTACATCTCCACCTCCAGCATTTCCTGCACAGAAAATATTTCTGCACAGAAATATTCTGTTTTCTATACAGGGGGGGAAACACAGGCAAATTTGGCACAGAATAAATCCTGAAATGTGAATAGTGTTTTTGAAGGCTTTCTTTCTTGCAGTGGGAAGAAAATAGCCTAAATAACTTGTTGCTCCCTTCTAAAACAAAATTAGAAATTATAATTCTACCTCTGACATACTGCTCTAGAACCTAATAAATTTACCTCCTGTTTCAGGAGCCACCTTTTGCATGGTGCTGCTTTCTCTTCACAAAGTTTTCTCCAACTACAATAACTAGCAATTTGCTCTGTTTGTAAACAGATATACATTGAAATTCTCATCCAAATCTCTACCAAGGATAGAAATACTGTACTGCGAAACATGATCACGCTAAATTCTCATTATCCTGTCTATAAGTGTGACAAAAACCCAAGGCACTTCAGAGCTGTAGTGGGAGAACATGGTTTTGAAACGGACTATGCAAAACTGATCAGATACCAGTTTTTTGTGTGTGTTTGAAGACAAACTGATAACAGGAATGAACTACTGAGGCAGATGAGGGAGATCAAGAACTAATACAAGGTGAGGGAATGTTTGCAAAGGATTGTTCAGGATCTATCTTCCCAGTCTTTGAGCAAGAGTGTAGGTCAGATTGCTCCTAGGGGCCCCTTGCTAGCCTTAAGACTACCACTCTATGGTCTCACTCATCCCCAGAGAGACTGCTTTAAAGCTAGAGTTTTCTTAGGATATCCTGCTTCTACCAACTACACTGTGGCTGACTCATAGGCAAGGTCTCCTGGTTTTAAAGGATCAGAGAACAAGAGATTCCTCTGCTTCCCATATTTTAACAGGCAGCAGTCCATGTGCCCTCTGAGATGCTGCAACCCTTGAGAGATGAAATGGCATGGTTGAGGTGGGACATCCCGGAACCCACTCAAGGAACAGGAGAAAACAGGCTCATTAGGTTAAGCTCCTCTTCAGAAGTCGATGCATGCAGCTAGCACAGCCGCTATGACAGATGCCACTGGCTGCCTCCAAGGCCAAGTAATCAAGAACAGGCTGGCTGCAGTACCCACAGCCTATCCTGGATTACTTGAACCTGGCCACATCCCTGTTAAGTAAAGACAATAATCACAGCATGTACTGGAAAACAGAGGGGTGTGTGGAAGTTCAACCTCACCTTCAGCAACAACTGGTCCCCACCCCCTTGAGCACTGCATTCCAGGACTATACCTTTTGGTAATTCAACCACTACCAGCTCAGGACAGCATCACCAAACCCACAGGCAAGCCCCCACTGGTCCTTCTCCTTCCATTTTGCCCATTCTCATGGTTCCATACCTGGTGCATGACCCCATCGATCTCCACAGGGATGATGAAATCTGCATTGTTCACTGGCTGGGGAGGGACACAAGAGAGTCATTTGTTCAGAGCTCAACAAGGTTCTTCTGCTTTCCTCCCACCCCCCAACTCACCATCACACATCTCACCAATCCTCACCAAACTAGGTTACTTTAGTAGCAGTTTCATCAGGCTTCTGGAAAAAGGCAGTACATGGGAAAGTTACCTTTTTGGCCATGCTAGATGGAGGATTCTGGGAGTTGTAGTCCAAATGGGTAACTTTCCCAGGTTCCTGGAACAAGGGCTGGCTTCAGATTTCTGCCTTGCACAGAAGTAAGCCATGCTTGTGCTGTTCCCCCCCTTTTTTTTTTGCCAGGGTCCCAATCATGACAGCTGATCTCACTCATGCTAGCTCACACACCCTTGGCAAAAGGAACTATCCAAAGGTGGATCCTTTCTTGTAGAGCTTTAGATCAAGTCTCTCCATGCAGCTTTCAAAAGGTCTAATGGCAAATGGGATACCACAGCTGCTGAAAAGGAAGCATGTAATCTGGACAGCTATTTCTGGGCAGAATATAATGGGCCCCCTTGGTTTTGCCCAGAGAAGGCCTGATGCATAAAGTGCAGGTCAACAGTGGGGGGAGGGGGGGAAGGAAGGTCAAATAAAATAAATCAAAATTTTGCAAGATGGAAAGCCAAATTTCTTGAGTAGGGAAATACAATCATACAAGCTGATAACATTGTGAAGACACAAGCAGCTAAATATAATTGTGCTTAAGATGTTATGCAATCCAGGATGATAAGAACTGCACTCTACAGGTTCTGCACCCTGCTCTAGGCCAGGAGAGGGACAACCGTGAATTAGCCAGGGAGCTGAATAGGGGCCACAATTCTGGATACCATTCCCAAATTTGGAAGGCTTGTGGGGCTTAGTCATTAAAAGAGGTAAGAACTTAAGAAGGGCCCTGCTGGATCAGATCATGAGCCTATCTAGAGAATTCAGAATTAATTTTCCACAGTGGTCAGCCCAATGTCCCTATGGGAAGCCCCCTGTGTAGGATATGTATATTAGTTGTACCCTCCAATTCATGTTCTCCACCAAGTACTATATAGCCTTCATAGTTGCAATAGGAAGAGTGGAGCTGGGAGTACACGACACTGCCTTTATTGAATTCAGTGGTGGAAACAATGTGGCTCTCCAGATGTTGGTGGACTGCAAGTCCCACCAGCCCTAGCTAGCATAGCCAATAGTGAACAATGCTGGGGGTTGCACTCCAATAACATAGGCCTTTCTCCCAACTCTCAGATTTCAAGACCAGTCCCATAAATCACATTAATTTATATGCTCAGTGGCTCAGGCTTCCCTAACCCAGTACTCTCCAGATGCTTTGGACTATAACTCCCATCAGGCCCAGGTCAGCATGACCAATGGTCAGGCATTATAGGACCTCCAAAGGCAGGAGGTTGAAGAAATCTGCAATAGGTAATGAAGAAGACTGGTTACTCTCCTGTTCCCATTTTTGTGAGCAAATCTAAGAAATAAACCAAAAAATATTGCAGCTGATGTAGCTTTTAGGAAAACTTACCTTAAAATTGGACTAGCAGTGATAAAGGCTAAAATTTCCCTGTCAGCAGCTGCATCCAATTTATTTGTTTCTTATTCTGCTGGGGCTTCCCTCCCTTTTCTTTCTTTCTTTCTTATTTATTTATTTATTTATTTATAAGTATTTATTCCCCGCTCTTCAGCCACAGAGAGTGGCTTACAAATACACTTCTTTTCTACCTTTTTAAAAACAGGTTCCTGCCAGAAAAGTCTACCTGGTTCTTAAGATGAGCATGCTGAACTCTACTAGATGGAAAGAAGACGAAAGTTCTATTTCTCCTGCCACCATCACTGACCTGGACTCTCTCTGATACTCTTTCATATTAGCCTTTCCTAATCAATCTGAGCCTCTTTTTGCAGGCCATCAAAATCCTTCATTGACAGGAAAAGCCTTTTGCGGATGAGAGGGCAGCAGCCCAATACATTTTGATGGCTGAGATGGAGCCACCATTAAATCCCATTATTTCCAAATCAAGATGTACAGTACCCAAGGATACTGGAACCTGTGACAGAGAACTCTGTAAGTCTGTCTCTCTTTGGAGGACCAAATTCAGTTAATGCAATTTGGTGACCTTTCATGACACTCAAAGTCAGCTGCCTGAGGCAGCCACCCTAACTCTGCCTGCTTGCAGTCCTAATTTGGAGGGGAGATTGGAGGGTGCATTGAGGAACTCCCCACATCTAGGGACCCAGAGAGGAGGGTGGTGGAGAACAGAGGTCAGACAAGAGCAGCTAAAGATCCATTTCTATTGCACAGAAGGGGAAGCTGCAGCACCCTAGATGTTGCTGGCCTCTCAGTTCCCAGCAGCCCACAGCAGCAAGACCAATGGTCAGGGACAATAGGAGTTGGAATCCAACACCACATGATGGGATCCAAGTTGAAAAAAGCTGGAATCATGGAAATAATCCTCTTACAAATAAGCAAAAACAAATTAAATGGATAAATAATCCTGACAGGGCCTACCTACCTCAAGCAAATAGTAGGAGTGTATGTGCATGTACTCACACATGTATGAAGGGGTGTTTGAGGAATAGACTGACCTTAAAAGAGCTATGTACCAATGTCTCATCCAAGTCAATGACCACACAGATCTTGCTGGCATCTTGAGGCTTGATTTCTGGCAGCAGGTACTTGACGGTAGCCTGCAGAGATGAATGTGCACATGAATGAAAGCATCATGACCAACTGCACATCAATGAGATGAGGGAAGCAGGAGCTGAGGACTGCAGCTGCAGGCAACTCGTAGAGGGTGGTAGTGGTGGCTTGAGACATGGGGACACAACAGAGTTTTAGCAGTGTTTCTCTCAACCCCCAAGGCAGCTGAGGTCACTGGCTCTCTCCTTGTGGTGCTCCAGAGAACTGGATGCTCTCTCCTTTGAGTCTAACCTGGCCTCAGTGTTTCAACTCAGCCCTGGGAAATGCTGTGTGCCATCAGTCTATGGAACAATAATCAGTCTACACAACAATAATTCAGTAGCAAGTAACATCAAGCTGGAAGGACTGGTGGTGGTAGAGATCTACAGTTGTCCCTCTGTATCCACGGATTTGGTATCCACAGATTTAAGTATTCATGGCTTGAAAACATTCTTTAAAAAATAATAATCCAAAAAAACAAACCTTGATTTTGCCATCTTATATAAGGGGCACCATTTTGCTATGCCATTGCATATAATGGGACTTGAGTATTCACAGATTTTGGTATCCATGGGGGGTCCTGGAACCAAACGCCAGCGAATATGAAGGGACAACTGTATATGTTTTCATTCTCCATTCCATGATGGAGGTGCGGCTGGAGAGTGGCTCATATTGGAATGTAAGAGGAGGCAGGAGAATCTACTCTGCAACAAAACAGAGGTGTTTGTAGTTCTATAACTGAGCACCAGAGGGCACCAGTGACAAGGATCAAGCTGCTCTAAAATCCACTTAACTTTGACTACCAGCTTAAAAGGAGCTGGTAGTTCAGCAGCCACGGTTGATTTAAAGCTCTAGTGATCTTCCTGACTTGGCCAGCGGCCTAACCTAAACAGGAACCACATGAATTTGCCAACTGTCTTGGGCCCACACAAAACAGGATGAAAGAAGTGCCACTATTGATTATTAGCAGGGAGGTCATCTTCTGCCAGCTCATCATTTGTGGACATCAAGCAAAAGGACCTTGCTGAATAACAGGATGTTAGAAGTGCCCAAGCAAGGCCCTGGGATAGTAGTTTGGCAAATCAGGGGCAGGTGATGTGTCAACATTAGAGAGTTTAGGGAAGGGTAACTTTTTGATTCTCATCTCCCAGGGGATCCTGGGAATTGTAGTCCAAAAGATAACTTTCCCTAGATTTGAAAATCCAAGGCTTCAGATTAAAGTATTATTCCCTGAACATGAATACGGGTTAAGATACTCTCTCTATCCCAAAGTTTGCCTGCAAGTGTGGGATGAAAGCTGCAACCTGGACATGGGAGACACATTTACATTTACCAATGAAGCAAGAGAAAAGGCAGCCATGTCTCTTCCTGACTATTTGCTCCTCAGTCCTGTCATCTGCCACCTTCCTTACCTGTAGCACACCAATGGTATCTCTGAGGTTCTGCTAGCCAGGGCAGGTAAGCAAATCGTGCACCAGACAGAAACAGCAGGTGAGCAGAAGCGGTCAGGAAGAGTTGTGCCTGCCTTGCCTCTTGCAACAATCCTAAGGTTTCTCCTTGAATGTCTGTACTGCAATATGGACACCTTGCAGGCACAGAATTTAAGTGCCTTCCCTACAAGCACAAGAGGGTGATTAATGTGTCATAAACAGGGTAACTAATACATATTCAGTGTTTTGGACTGGGTGCTCCAAGGTTCTCAAGCTCTCACAAGGTATGCTGGGCTCCATGCCACATGACTAAACCCATTAAGGTTTGAAAGCTCTCTCCCATCTCTAGCCTGGTGTGAACAACATTGGCACTGACAGCATTAGCATCTCATAAAGAAATTCAAGAATTCTGCCCCAAATAAAGATAATCACAATTCAATAGGGAGAAACATCATCAACCAAACGAAGGGGTGTGGGTGTGGGGGAGAGATTGTTCTTTTTTCCCCAAACCTCAGGGCTCCTGTAGTCAGATGAATCTACTACCCTGAAGAACACCTAAGAATCCAGCTCTGAGTTGCAAAGCAAAATCTGCAGAGTTGATCCATATGAAGTCAGTCAGCCAGACAGCCAGGGTTTGAGCCTACCTTGGTCACCGAACCATTTTCCTCCACCAGCAGCGGGGCATTGTTGTTGACGGGGATAGGGTCTGAGTTGTCATGGCAAAGGCAGCAAAACAGGGACTGGAAGATGCTGCGGTTCCTGGGCTTCTTGGAAGGTGATGGATTTTGAGTACCTGCAAGTAACAAACCCAAGTGGAAAAGAAAAGGAACGGCTATTTATCCAATCAAATCATTTTTTCTCTGCCATCCCACTTGTATGGTGCCCACCATATAACTTCCACCCATGCAGGTGAGCCACAGCATGGTTTCATTCTCCACTTTCCAGTGTTCAGAAGTGCCCCTTTCCAAGGTTTAGTAGTGAAAAACTAAGACAGGCTTCCTCCTTACAAATGCCCTAGTAGCTCAATGGGAAACAACCAAAAGGAGAGACCTTTGCCCCATGGTTCAGCAGCTTCCTTCCCTTTTAGGTACTCATGGTTTTAAAGGCATACATTTACCTGCATGTGAAAAAACCTAATTTACCAATGAAACAAATGAGTTTTCTACCACACGTAGAGAGAAAGGGGTGCTTGCCAGGAAACTGCATCGGCCATGGCTCTGTGCCACGGCAGTCAAAAACATGCTTGACTGATGAGAAGGCGGCAAAGGACTCAGAAAGACATCATAATCCATGAATAGATACCTGCACAGTGCACAGTAGGAATGGCCAAGGCCAGCATGGGCTCTCTGAGCCAGAGGTTGCACATCCTGGTTGTACTCCAACTTTCTGCCTATTATAGATGAAACTCTACACAAATTCCAGTGTGCAAGTTAATGATTGTTGTTATAAATCTATTTCTCAAATGCTGTGTATTATATAAATCCATCCCCTCTCTGAAAAAAGGGGCATGGGTCTCTTTTGAGGATGAGGAAGAAGCGCCATGCCAAGTAGGTCTATGAGTCTGACTGGTGGTGGGGTGGAGGAGGAGGAGGAAGAAGAAGAAGGTACCGCCATTGGTCTGATTAGTGGAAGGGAGAGTGGGCAGAGGAAATGCATCTAATGTGGTGAGATGAAGAGACAACTGGAGATGAATTGGCTCTGCCATTAGGCATAATGAGGCAGTTACGCATCAGGTGCCCTGTCCCTTCAAGCATGATAGTGGATGCTATTCCACCCTTACAGGTGTCAAAATAAGATTCAACTGACAGCCCAGTTGGCATCTGCAAATGGAATGGAGGACGAGGCCATTTTGTTCTTCACCTCAGGCAGCAATATGCCTTGTGTCAGCTTTAAGCTGGGCCACAGAGGGCCCTGTGAATATGATAGGAAGAGAGACCAGACTAAAATCTCAGATCCTAGCTGGCAAAATGACTCTTCTGAATTCAGATACAGTATTTGTTATGGTTCCAATTTTTAGCCAACAGTCTGGCAGGGAACCCTTCTTTTTGCATCTGTAGGAAAAAAATCATCTCAGGCCCATCTCTCAGAGGAATCTCCTCTTTTGGTTCTATCTAGACAGATAAGAAATATATTCCCATGGCCCCATCTTTCCTCTGTCACACAAACAGTCCTGGCAGAGGGAAAACTTGAGGTGGTTGGGTTTTGTTAATCGTGAGCCACCTCCAAGCACTGGATTAAATTCATTTTTCCATTTAATCCCTTTGCTGTGAGCAGCTCCTGCTCCCTAATCCGGCCCCAGATAATGAGATTCTTGCTCCTCTCAGACGTCCAAGATCCTGGCTGCCAAGCCACTAAGAAGGAGGGGCTGTGAGCGAGCAGCAAGGTGAAGCAGGCCAACAAGGAAACAACCAACCGGGAGGAGGGCTTGGCAGAGGCTTCAGCCCTGGCACCTCTGAGTCTCTGGAGCAGCCTTTCTCAACCTTTTTATCCTGGAGGACCGCTTGAAATAATTTTCAGGTCTCAGGGAACCCCTGCATAAACATTATTCTATTGCTTCCCCCCACCCCACAATCATGATCTCTTGAGGAACCCCTATCAACCTCTTGGGGAACCCTAGGGTTCCAGGGAACCCTGGTAGAGACACTCTGCTCTGGAATCACAAACAGCCCTCCTGCAGGCTTTTAAACCCACTATGATCTGAGGTCCATGGCCCTCTTCTGCCAATCGCAGTCAACAGACAAGCTTGCTGGTCTACTCACACAGTGAGGCAGCAGCTGGATTTTGCCTCCATGAGACACCCAGAAGAGCACCCAGAAAAAAATCCATCTGCTTCATAAATGGATGGTTAAGATCCAACCATGACGAGTGGGAATTAATTTAGAGGACAGCTCTTGCCCAGATTCCCATTTATCTTGCCTGCATGTCTGCTCAGAAGCAAGCCCTACTGAGGTTCAATGAGGCTCAACACCAGGTGTGTGTGTGTGTGTGTGTATGGATGTGTGTGGAGAGAGAGAGAGAGAGAGAGAGAGAGAGAGAGAGAGAGAGAGAGAGAGAGAGATATGGGTGGGCAACTTTGCAGAGCCAGGAGACTCCACTGACATGCCCCTATAAGCCTTTTCATGGAATCATAATTGAAAGGGTCCCCAAGGGCCATCTAGTCCAACCCCTGCCATGCAGGAATAGATAGATAAAGCACTCTTGAGAGATGGCCTCCAGTCTCTGTTGGAGCCACATTCTTCCCATTATGCTGTCAATGCTGTGGCCAAAAGTTGGTGGCTGCTGTTGAGGCTCTACCGGGGTGTTCTCCTGTAGCAGAGTCTTTTGAGATTGCAGAGCAGAGTATCTTTTCCCTCCCTGCTGCTAAAGGAAAGGGAGCCACAACAATTTTAATTCAATTGCAGTTGCATCAAATGGAGCAGCACCAACTAGGGTTTTTTTTTGGGGGGGGCAGCCATGGGTACTGGAAAAAAAAGGAGTTTGCACATACAAGATTGCATGCTCCTGATGCATAGGATTCAAGTCAAATTCACTTCATTCCTGCCTGCAGCAACAAATAATCCCAGTCTGAATGTAGCCAGTGGATCCCCCCGCTCACAAGATAAAATACCAGAACTAACTTCATCATAGAATCATAGAATCGTAGAGCTGGAAGAGACCACAAGGGCCATCCAGTCCAACCCCCTGCCACGCAGGAAATCTTGATCAAAGCATCCCTGACAGACACTTGCTTACTTCCATACTTGCTATGCTATCTTTATTCAAAGAGAAAAAATACCCAAACAATTCTCCTGTTTTTTTATGTAATTTAACTGCAGGTTACTTAATGTGTGTGAGAGAGGCACAGCCATTAATTAATTTTGATTAGACAGCAGGTTTGGCTAGCATGCTTGTGATAAGATTTTGTTTCAACTATTATTTTTAAATGAGGTTCAAGAGATTTTATTTAAATTATTAATTTAAATTAATTTAAATTATTAATTTAAATTTATTTAAATTATTAATTTAAATTTATTTAAATTATTAATTTAAATTAATTTAAATTATTAATTTAAATTTATTTAAATTAAAAAAACAACTACAGTTCTTCCTCCATATCCACGGATTTAAGTATTCATGGCTTGAAAATATTCTTTAAAAAATAATAATCCAAAAAGCAAACCTTGATTTTGCCATCTTATATAAGGGACACCATTTTGCTGTGCCATTGCATATAATGGGACTTGCAGATTCATAGATTTTGGTATCCACGGGGGCTCCTGGAACCAGGAAATATGAATCAACAACTATATAAAGTTTCAAATCTGATTTTAATGTATAGTAGCACCCCTGAAGCCACTGATTCATTATCCACTGATTCAATTATCCATGGGACACAAAACAGCACATCTACCATAATCTTCTTAGAAAATGTATCCTCTCTAGCCATTTTCTAGGTCCTCCAAGGCAACTCTATGGTATTTTAAACTGGAAGTCCCATTATTTTCAATAGTGTTCACTATTATCCATGGTTTTCGCTATCCACCCCCCCCCCCAGAACAAATCCTCAGCGGATACAGGAGTCCTACTATACTGAATTTTATTCACCTTGTCACCATAGGAACTACACACCGGTAAGTGAGTAGGCTAGGCACAGGAAATAAAATCAAAAGAAATTTATCTGTATGCTTTGTAATATGTGCCTTCAAGTCATTTCTAACTTATAGCAACCCTAAAGCCACTCTATCATGGGGTTTTCTTGGCAAGATTTGTTCTGTGGGAATTTGCCTTCCCCTTCTCCTGAGGCTGAGAGAGTGTGACTTGCCTAGTGGGTTTCCATGGCTGAGTTGGGATTGTTAGTGTCTAGATCAGACCAAAAGATCATCTCACAGTAGCCAAATGAATAGCACTTATTTATGTTCATAACCAAGTTCATAGGTAGGGCCTTGCCCAATGGTTTGTCCCCATCATTTGGTACTCACTGAGAGAGGTTCCATTTAGCAATCATGGTTAATAGGTGCTGATAAACATACAGAGAATAGGTCTTCATAATTCTTTCAAGAAAGACATATAAGCCAACAACTCTCACCCCATCCTATGATAACTACTTCTGTAAGTTAGTTATGCACACACAGTGGTGGATTTAGATATCGGAAATTCATATCCACTGGTTTCAGCCCAACTCAGGCTGACACAATCAGACATAGGAGATTTTCACACGGGGCCAAAATGCCCAGTTACTGCTCCGCCACCTCCTCTCCCCTTCCTGCCTCGGAAAAATGTAAATCTTTCACACTTACCTTAATTCCACAGCAGGAAGGGGCTGCCCCTCCCCTTGCTTGCCAGCGTAAGGACTGAGAACTGAAATCCCAGCCGTTCTCTAGGCCGGGCAGTAAATGCAAAAATACGCCCCTCCCCAACATAAAATCAGTTCACCAAGCACAAAAACACACTTTAAATTACACAATCAAAACAGGGAGGGTAAAATAAAGGGTGCCACTTACCTGGAAGTCCAGATCGTGCCAGGAGGTGCTCGGATCGGACCTCCCCTCCACGGCTGTCATTTCAGAATAGGAACGGGGCTCCTGTTCGCACACCCGTGATTCTGTGACAGACACAGAACGTGTGGTCTATTCACGATGTTTCATCGTGAATACATTATTCCAGAACAGGCACGGGAGCAGGATGGATGCAGGACAGAACAGGGTCGATGTAGTCTGAAGAGGAAAACCTTTCCCGACCCTGTTCTGTTCCTGCCACAGGATGTATAGCCCGTGTGAAAATCTCCATAGGGTCTGGCCTTCAAAGAGATCTTATCCCCATGGCTAAGGGCAGCACTAACGTCTGTATTATCAGCGGAGCGGCTGAGCTTGGATGTGGAACCAAGGAGTGTCAAACAGCCAGACCAGCTACTCAGCCAGCTAAATTGGAAACCACAAGAAAAACCCCAAAAGTTGCTCTACATCTTTACCAATACAGTACTCTAGCAAAAAGCTACCTTATCACACTGAACTGAGGAGAACAAAAGCAGGCACTCACTGAAGTAATGATAAAGAGTACGTATCACTTGAGTCTGCAAGAATGGAGCTCACATAATTGAAAGTTCTTCTGTTTGTGTGTGTGTATGTCTTCAAGTTGCCTGTCAAATTATGGCAACCTCATGAATTTAATAGGGTTTTCCTAGGCAAGGAATACGCAGAGGTGGTTTAAGGGAGACAAAATTAGGCTTCTATGAAGATAATCAGATATCAAGGTGGTCCTAACCTTGCATTCCCCCTTGCATACTATTTTTGTGTGTACAGGGATATAGAAGAGGTACAGAGGTTTGCTCAGCTCCTATCTGGAGTCTGAAGAGGGATAATTCAGGCACAGGTCTATCACCCGAGATCTTTATGCAGAACTGGGTCTGCACCTAGTCCATACAAAGCACTGCCCCCCCTCTCTCTGTGTGTGTTAGAATAGTGAGGGCAAGGGCTCAGGACCAAAGGAAAAGGAACAAACATAAAGGTTTGTTTTTCCTTGCAATTTTTAAACAGGTGCTATGTGCAACTGCCATGGTCACTGAAAGTACAGCTAATGAATGTCCCTGGGTGAAGGCACAGAGCCTTGAGGGTAAACAGGGGTCACAGGGTGGGGACTGCTGCTTAACAGCCAGGTGGAAGTAAATAAATTTCCTCTTGACCTGGGCTTCTTGGTCAAGGAGAAACCTGACCAAAGCCAGTTTTGTGCATGCATGCATGCACGCATGCACACACCTCCAAATAAAGTTTGTTTTGCCAAGCCTTCACACACTGGACTCAAGCATTCAGCTGCTCTTGCTCACAATGTGTGTATTTACTAAAGCATTGTAAATTAAGCCCTCAGAAGTTGCAAACCTTCTGAAACATCTTCCTTCATTTAACAGCTTATTCAATTTCTGTATTGGGTCCCCATAGGAGTAATGGTGCACTCCATCTCTCCTCTGCCAGCCAGCTGACTCACCTGCGTGCAATTTCTGATGGGCTATGACCAACCTAGTGTATTAACACAAAGCTGATACACAGTGAAGCCTGAGTGGTAAGGTGTTGAAGGAGCTGAACCGCCCCCTATCTACATTCTCCTCACCCCCTGAAGCCATGTTTTTGTTTAGCTTTGATCAGTATTTCTATCAGTGGAGCTGTGATCATAAGCAACCCCTGCTAGGAGAAAAATCTAAAAACCCAAACCCAACCCCCAAAACTAACAAGGAAAAGTATAGAAGAATCATGACCCCCTTCCAACTCATACTGCAATTTAACATACCCCCTTCCCAAGCTGTTGCTTTATAAATAACTAGCAAGACCTACTTTGGGTTCTGTTGCCCTCAAACACAGAAAACTAGCATGAAAAGACAGGACTGGACTAGGTCAGGCATTAAGCCCAATCATAGCTTCTGCTAATGTACATCAAACAATCTTTGATCTAGAGCTGCTTCTCTCCTTTCATTCCACATCTGTTTAGTGCTGTAAATTTACTCCCACCTCTACAGTACAGCAGCCACTTTAATTGGGAGTAATGCTTACAATGCAAGAGCCAGTGTGGTGTAATGGTTTGAGCATTAGACTACACCTCTGGAGACTAGGCCTGCTTGGCCATGGAAACTGCTGGGTGAAATTGGGCAAGTCAAACTCACTCAGCCTCAGATGAAGGCAAAGAAAAAACCCTTCTGAACAAATCTTGCCAAGAAAACCCTGGGATAGGTTCACCTTAGGGCCTCCATAAGTCAGAAACTAGTTGAAGGCACACAATAACAACAATAACAACAACAACGTCTATAACAACAAATTTTTCTCAATGGTTTCTGAATGGTAACCATTCACGGTAACCACAGTTACCGTAACCAGCTTCAACTATAGTCTGATATTCTGCTTTGTTTTCCGCTTGGAAACCATGGATTCTAAGCTGGTGTAGGTTCAGAGGTGAATTGGCTCTAGGGCTGCATTATGTCAATTTCTACAACATGAGAAAGATGGCTCAAGCAGAGCAGTAACAGCAGTAGAGAGAAAAGCACCCATCTATTCTAGTGACATGAAGTTAATGTCACCCTATTGCCTTGAGAATTCTGTACAGTGTCAGTTTCCATCCCTGTCTCTGAAAGGTGTTAACAAGCAGCCTTTGGGGACAAATGTCAGAAGACTGAGTGGCTACATTGGACATGTTATCCCGTGGTGACAAGTTGTCCCAATGCCAGTGGCTTTGCAATCTCAAGAACTGTTTGCTTTTGTACACCAAGTCACCACCCTAGTATTTGGCATATTGTATTAGGTACATCATGTTCTTAGACTAGCAGGTGTACACTGTGAAAAGGGGAGGGAACTATCCTTGTTCAGTCCTTATTTTCTCCCAAAAATATTTTGTGGTTGCTGCTTTCTTATTATAAAAGGTAACTGGATGAAAACAATACAACTTCATCAGAACAAAAACAGTGGCAACTTGAACTTGAGGTCTGTGTACCAGAAGGGCAAGTGGAGCAGTTTCAGTTAACAACCTATTCAGGCTTAAAATATATTGAGACCTGAAGTGCTTAACATGAATACAAAACACCATCTAAACATTTACTGGAGCGAAGCTTGAATGCTGAACAGCTGCAGAATCCCAAATGCAAGGCACTGTGTTTGTTACGTGCCAAACACTGTGAAGCGGTCACCAAGCCCAAGAACGCAATTCCTGTGTCCCATCCTGGATGGTCCAGAAACAAAACCTCTTTTTTAAAATATATTTTATTAGGTAATTTCCATGAAATACAGTGAAAAACAAGAACAATATACAAACAACAAGAGAAATTAAAAAAGTATTAAGAAGAAAGGAAGAAAGAACAACAAAAAGGCAGAAGGAAACCATCCTAATGATGATTATACTTACTACTCTATTGGATAACTTCTCCCACTATAGTGACTATTCGTATACTTCTGCAGTTTAATCAAACCTATTAATTATCAAAACCTACAGTTAACGTATTATTCTCTTTTTTTCTGCAAAAAGACAATTAATGGTTCCCAGTCTTTTGCAAATGTCACCACTGGCTTCTCTCTAATCAATGTTGATAATTCGTCCATTTTTGCTAGGTTAGTCAATTTCAACAGCCAGTCCTCATTCATTGAAATAACGTTGTTTATATATTCGTTGGAATAATGTTAGTTTTCGTTGGAATAATGTTATTTTCCCACTAGTCTTGCTGTGGTGGCCATGTATCATAGTAATCTTCCATGCATCTTCGCCATTTGGTCATCCATCATTCCCAATAAAAAACAGAAGCAAAATCTCAAATATAACTTGGCAATGCATGTATAAACAAAATGAAACAAGATCATCTGACAATTTTCAGGATCTACTGTGACTTCTGAGCTGTCTACCTCTTGATGTTCCACAAAACAAAACAAAAAGATCCAAATCAATCAGGCCATTGCTATTACAGTGATATATATTTGAAATACACAGCAAGCTTACTTAGGCCTAATAATATATGCCCTTGAAAGCATCAAAATGGAGGACTGAACAGGAAAGGTAGTATATCTTTCATAGAAGGCCCTATTAATGTGCTTCATCAGAATGCCAATATTATTGATAGCTTAATATTATAGCTCCATTTCAGTTTCCTCTTTAATGCCCCCAAGAAACCACTGAACAGGTAACATTCACCCATGAAGCTTCAGACAAAATCCTCATATACTGCAGTGAAAATCACTTGGTCCTCTAGATATTGCTGAAATGCATGTCCCAGCAGCCTCAGCTAGCATAGCCAATGGTGAGGAATAATGGGAACTTCATTTCAGCAACATCCAGAAGGCCTTATGATTCTTACCCCTGTTGTAATCCTATCCCACACAAGGTACAATAATTTGTCAGGATCCCAAAATTATTAGTAGCAAGTATGTCAAGAGAACAGCCAAACTTGATGCCAGATCTTATGGATATCCATAAAGTACAGGAATATTAAACACAAACCTGAACCAAGACACTTCTTGCTATGGCTCAACAATACAGAGCACTAACACTTGATTTCCTATGGCAATATCAAAAAGACAAACTAGTGCCTTCTACTATAACAATGTCCAAAGTGACAGTCTTGTTAGTTTATTGCAAAAAAACAAAAACAAAGGCTCCCATAACATCTTAAAGACCAACAGATGTTTTACACTATGAGCTTTCATGGTCTATAGGCCACTTCATCAGATGCATGAGAGTTACCTAGAATTTCAGATATATGTACGATATGGCTAGGAGGAGGGATTGTAGATAAGGAAATCAAAAGAAAATTAAATACAGAAAAGTGTTCACGGCAACTTTTATATACAGTAATCAACACTGGACATTCACAAAACTGCTGCTGATAACAAACATCCTGGCCCTAGGGAAGCTAATTATCAATGCTAGGTTACAGGAAACCATTATGGTGATAGACTAGAACTTCCTAACTAATTTTTCTAACAATGATGGACTATAAGCAGTTAGGAGTATGGTTCCAGATGGAATACAGTGCACATAGCCACCGAACCCTAATTCTCTATACTTATTCACAACTATTTCAGAACTGGGAGAACATGTACCATCAGATTACTGGTACTGCCATGGGCACTTGCATGGCTCCACAGCCTGAGGACATATTTGTGGCTGACATGGCCCAATGCTTTGTAAGCTGTTTGCACACACACACACACACACCTACCTCTTTGGTACATGAGAAACACTGGTTATATTTTAATCACCTGGGCTGATGGATAGGAATTGTTTGAGATGTTCCATCAACACCTCCAACAACTTTCAACTCACCACTGGCTGTACCAGTCCACACAATATTTCACTTTCTTAATACTGTTGTGTAATAACGTTACTGACAAACAAATGCTACCCTGTACTGAATATCTACCAGCCTATACATGTTTACCTTCTAATTTCTCCTCAGAACACAAAACAAAACCCATTGCCTACAACCAAGCCCTATGACACAATAACATCTGCTCAGATTCACTGGACAGAGTGTCACAACTTAAGGACTTACAACAGGTGTCCCTCACACTGCAATACCCAGCTCCCAACGTGACAAGACGAGATGGATGTCCAGGAATAATTTACTACAGAACAGACCTGAAAGAAAAAGTGATAGATCCCCACTTGTCATCTATATCTCCCAGCTGCAGCCACTCAAATGTACCATCCATGAGCTACCTTGGACAATGACACCTCCCCTCATAAAAGCATTGGCTGGTAGGCCTGCCCTTGCTTACCTTACAACCAGCATACAGTCATCCCTCTGTATCCATGGACTCTGCATCCATGAGTTCTACCATCCATAGCTTGAAAATATTCAAATAATAATTATTATTATTATTATTATTATTATTCAAAAAGCAAACCTTGATTTTGCCACTTTATATAAGGGACACCATTTTACTACGCCATTGTATATAATGGGACTTGAACACCCACAGATTTTGGTATCCATGGCAGGTCCTGGAACCAAACCCCAGCAGATGCCTAGGGTAACTATTTGCCAGCAATGACAGGCCACAGAACAGCAATCCCAAAAAAGGACCACAGTTTGGAACAAAACAGATGCCAACTCTGTCCCCACAACTACTATGGCAACATTAGCTGATTTAACAATGACACCACAACACCAAGGTTTCCTTCACTTTGCTTATATAATGTGATATAGGCTATCTTTGGTCAGCAATACCCTCCTGTAGTCTACATAGGGTCAACTAGCTAGGAGCTATGCAGAGGAATAAACGGGCACAAATTTGACAACAGAAATTACAATATTCTAAAACTAGCGGGAGAACATTGCTGTATCCCATGACAGATGGTCAGTGGCCATAAAGAGGCCACTGTAGAGCAAGATCAGAGGAAGATTTGGGGGGGGGGGAGCTACAGAGTTGCAATTCATTGGGAAGTTCCAATCTACCACCAAAGTTTTGAATCATCAGAACAGCTTCTTATCACACTACCATGTAAATCTTGTAGTTAGTTCAGACTATAGTAGATCCTATATGTTTACCTATATGTTGGCTCACCGTTCAATGACTGAATATGTCTACTATAGTTGGGACTAACCAACAGCTAGCTTACATGTGTCAACTGGCTACTCTAGTGTCAGGATGCTGGTGTTATGAATGGCCAATGTTAATAATGTAATTGTCATTCTCAATGATTTTTGCATTTTATTTCCCCTTGGCCTCACTGTCCCCTCCAAACCATGTGTACTGTTTTCTGTATAAGACTTCCTGTTTCTGATGAAGTTGGCTATGAAGTGCATCACTCATGCTTGTTAGTTTTCCTGTTACACATTTGTGGCAGGGGCAGAAGGCCACCACCAGTCCTCCTGAGAAGCCATCTTCACAGGCTTTACTCCTCTCAAAGCTGTCATCTAGCAGCCAATGGGGTCATTGCATTGGTTCTGTTAGAGATCCTGCCATTTTTGGCTACCATCTAGTCCAACCCTCTGCCATGCAGTAATACGCAATGACAGCACTCCTGAAAGATGTCCATCCAACCTCTGCGTGCAAGAGGCTGTGCTTTCCCAGTGGTTGCATAAGTGGGGCTCCTTGTGAAGATAATCATTCCACAAGCACACTCCTCTCTCTCTCTCTGACTTGATAGGTGAGGAGCTGACTGTTGCACACCAGGTATGTTCAAGGCCTTGGTGCCCATCACACAATTGGCTAGAAGACTGCAGGATCCAGCATTACTAGGCTGCTGTTGAGTTATGCTTCATGTAATGCACATTAGCCTGTGAACTGGTGTCTGAGTTATCTTGGGTTCCCTTTCCTTTCCCCTCATTTTCTCCTTTTGTATCATGTCTCAAGACTGCAATTCTAAAGACAGGGAGTGGCTTGTTTTTATTGGTCTGTTAAGTGACTCTGGGAGCTTTTGCTGCTGAAGAAGGAGGTATAAATCAGGTGGAGACTGTGTAACCCTTCAGATGATCTTGCACTGCAGCTCCCACCAGCCCTGGCCAGTATAGTCAACAGTGAGGAATGCTGACGCTGGCTTTCCAAAGAAAATCGAGGCTTGACCCCTATGGATTTAAGCTATTTGTCAACCCCTGCAAGAGATCCAAAACTATCCTGGAGTTTCATTATTCTTCAGGTCAAGAAGCCATTCAAGCAGCAGATCAACCAATTTGTCTTGACAGCTATTTTTATTGGAAAGGTGAGATACCAGTGTAATGACGTAAATAATAAATAAAGCACAAGCTTTTAGTTGTTTTCTTTGTCAAAACAGAAGAACTGCCAAAAGGAAGAAATCAAACAAGCAGAAACAAGCAATGGCACCAATTTCTTCTCAGAACTATTACACTGGCAAATTATGTCACTACAGTGAAATATACAAATCTAAGACAAGCGTTCATTGAACACGGAATGCAAAGTAGCTAACCACAAAGATTTCTTTAGAACACAAAGGCTTGTAGCCTCTAACCAGACAGAGTGCATATATGAGAGTGGGGAAGGAGTGATCTTTGCAATTTGCACTTGCAGTTAGAACAGTGCAGACCCACCAGGTTGAATACAGGCCACCACCCATGGGCAGTAGTCCACTCTGAACTTGAATAAACACTTAGTCCCCCCCACTTCTTTGGAATTACAAGAATTGGGGGAAGGGCATCTGGTAGGTCACTTGCATGGCGGGCATGCAAATTGTACAGAAGATTGTCCTTCTGGGTTCAAGGCTCCTCCCATCCAGATGAGACCAAAGGCATTATGTAATCTAAGATTCTGCTCCCCACAAACAGCCAGTCATCTGTTTCTGGGAAACCCACAAGCAGGGCAAGAAGACAGCAAGCTCCTCATCTCCAAATGGCACAACCCCTCTGAACCCAGCAGTCCCATTTAATGGACACTGGTATTAGCCATTGATGGACCTATCCTCCATGAGCATGTAAGGGGGACCACAACTTGTTAGCTTTCAGATTTTGTTAGACTACAACTACAGCCATGGCCAGCATGACCACTAATCAGAGATGATGGGCACTAGCACCTAAAACATCTGGAGGTCAATAAGGATTAATAGGGAGAAGTCAAATCAGTCTTGTTGCAGTCTGATGAAACTGTGGATATCCCATATGTTTAACTTGATGCTGGACTGTAGCCCCAAAATATTGTGTTTTGCTTTGATTCATTACATTCTGTTTCCTCCTATACTTCATGGGGAGACACACATCCAGATGTTCACCACCCCTGGAATTCCTGGAAGTTTCAAGACTTCCCACAGGACCTCACTCAAATCCAACATTGAATTAACAATTCCTCTTTGGAAATATTACTTTTTCGGACAAATTAATGCCAGAATCCTCCATGAGAATTCTGGCTGGGGGATTCTAACAGCTTGTAGTCCAAAAAGAAACTTTTCAATGCTCTGATTACAATATCCATGTCTTCGTAAAAATGACACACCTAGATTGGCCACTACATGACATGTTATGAGATAAGGTACACTTACCAAATCTCCTCCTGCCATTTAACTTTAAAAGGCAGCTTAAGGCCAGACATCTACAGAGGAATTCATCTTCAACTCCCATCCACAAACAAGCAAAATATATTCTTTATACAACCACAGCTTGAGGATTTTCTGTGCCCAAGTGTCAGCTGCATGAAGGTACCCTGAGGGTCACATGTTTATATGCACAAGAAAAGTACACATCCTGTGCATCACCATGTCTTAGGTCTCCATTTGCTATTATATATGAATACAGAAAGATGCATGCTAGGATTTTATATATTTGATACTTACCTAGGCAACGATCCAAAGTGTAAGGTGAAACATCACATGGAGGCACAAAAAACTCAAACTTGCATTTCTTTATCTTTTTATATCTTCCCTTTCCTCTAATAAGATCAAAGTGACATAAATGGCTGTCCTTCCCATATTCATCCTAACAACCTTGTGAGGTTGGATAGGCGAAAGATAATAATGAGCCCAAGCGAGCTTTATGGGTGATCGAGAATTTAAACCTGGGTCTCTCTATCTCTAGTGTAATACACGAACCACTACAACATGCTGGCTGTCAAAGGTGTGACTTAAAAGTACAGGTTGACCCCCATATCCATGAATTTGTTATCCACAGTTTCACTTATCCATGCCCGAAAACAATATGTTCTCTCTAGTCATTTCTAAGTCCTCCAATGTGAATCTATGGTCATCTTCTGGTGTTCGTCAAATTAAAAATAATGGGATTTCCTATTATCTATGGTTTCCACTATCCACAGGTGTGTGTGTCTTGAAACATGTCCCCCACAGGGTGTGCAGCGCCGGATCTTCAATTGTATTACCAAGCATGTGCAATGACATGGATTGAAGAGTGGATACTCTTGAGAGACAACAAACTATTGACCTTGGAAAGAACAGACAACAGATTCGGATGGCATGCGTACCTCTGGTACGGAAAGCTAAAAGTAGATAAAGGTTTCAACAACCATTACATTAGAAAAGCGCTCCTGAAAGTATGGCTAAGCATAAAGAAAAAATTTTATTTGAAAATTCCACAGTGGATATCATCAGAAGAGGCTTTTTTTGGAATAACTAAAAACCCAAATAAACCCTGGATAAGATATAAAGAAATCCTTTTGTTAGATAAAGAAGGTTATAAGATTAAGTCCAGAGAAGTCTTAGAACAGGAAGGTATTGTTCTAAATTGGTTCCTTTACAAACAAATATATGAACGCTTTAAAATGGATTATAAATTGGAGAATTTTGAATCCGAAGGTAATCCTTTAGATGTAATAATATGGGATGCAAAGAAGCATCACATATCAAAATATTATAATCTATTACTAGACAGAAAATTGGAAACTGATTATGTAAAGGAGCCAATGATAAAATGGGCGCAAGACATAGGTCACGATATCGAAATTACAAGATGGGAAAGGTCATGGAAAGAAACACAAAAATTTACACTGTCCCAGAGTCTAAAGGAAAATTACTTGAAATGCTACGGTAGATGGTATCTGACACCGGTTATTATCAACAAAATGCATAACACTGCCAGCAATGTATGCTGGAAGTGTGACCAAGCAAAAGGAAATTTATTCCACATGTGGTGGAACTGTACCCATGCCAAAATGTTCTGGAAAAAAATACATAAGGCAATAACCGAAATGCTAGATCTGAATTATAGTATGGATCCCGAGACTTATCTGCTTAACATGATAGACAAAATCAAAGAGAAATATCATAACCTGAGCGGAAGAATCCTACTATATATGATAACTGCGGCAAGACTAGTGTACGCTCAAAAATGGAAAACGAAAGAACACCCCAGTATAGGAGAATGGTTGTTTAAGCTATATGAAATGATAGATATGGATATATTAACTGCTATTATGAAAGAAAGCAAGATTGACAAAGTTAAGAAGGATTGGGAACCAGTGATAAAATTCTTAGAAAATAAATGGGGTAATATAGGCATAGTTGGCCCGTAAAGGAATAATCGGGTAGGGGAGTACGAGAATCATATGGCAAAACAGACATAAAACCAGGTTATACAGTAGCCTCAGATAGAAATGGTGTATTCAACGGGCCCACTTTACAAGATAGTGTATATTTTTCAATCAGAAGGGGAAGTAGCGAGGTTAAAGCGGGAAACACTGATGAGGATCAGGAACTAACACACTCTGGCAAGGAGAGAGCAACAGGGGAAGAAATGGTAAATACAAAAATGGAAATTAACGTGCGCTACAGAATCAGATAGCTGGGGGTTGTATAATATGATATTTGGGGAATCCTACTGAGAAGGAAGGCACAATGTTGCTGCAAATTGTAAAGTTTTTTAATTTTAACTGATTTTGGGAAAACCAAGTATGTATTGTATGAACTCGAAATATGTTGAAAGTGATTTCTGGAATAATAAAAAATATACATTAAAAAAAAAAAAGAAACATGTCCCCCACAGATACGAAGACTGACCTGTATTTCAAAAACAACAGAAGGGATCCTGGAATGGCTCTACAGGTTACCATTTATAGGCCTACAGATAGTGGGTAGGTGTCACACACTTTCTTAGGTACGTAGTGGAAGGCTGAAGTGTACACACATGTACCTAAGAAATACAGTATGTAACACCAGCCATACAAGCAGCTATTTAGATGTCAGTTCTCACTGAAAGGGGTATTCCTTTCATAGGCAATTTATTTTGAACTTACTACAAGTTTGAAAAAAATTATCTTTCTGAAATTTTAGTACTACTCTCACAATCCCCTGGACAACATGCTTGGGAGCTATAGTCCAAAATAGCTCCCAAGCTCTGATAACCAATTAGCCCCCATTGCCCTACCTTACCTAAAGAATGCCCTGTAGCTCTCCTTCTCCAACAGTTTCCTACTTGTGCAATAGAAAGTACACAGGAGGATTCCTGGGGAAATAACACATGGTGTGGAGCAGAGCTTGGTAAAGTTACTTTCTGGATTACAAAATCCCAGCATTCTGAGAGCTGTAATCCAAAGAAACACAAACAAACCAAAAGACACTGGCCATGACAGTTGGGGAACTACTGTTCAAAAAGTAATTTTTCCAAGCATTGCTTTCAAGACAGCTAACAGTCATTCTGTTACCCTACCAGTCACCAATAGGAACTATGGCTGACAACATTCAGTCAGACTAACAAATGATAGAACCAATGATGTATGCATGTGAGCACACACACATACTGCTCCAGAGTAGCATGAACCCACAGATTCACATGACAAGAAAAAAGATCCCAGCTAAACATTTAGAAGAATCTCTTTACTATAGAGTTTCCTTTGGCGGGTGGGGGGGTTTCAGGCTGTGAGGCCATGTTCTGGAATAGTTTCTTTCTGACGTTTCACCTGCATCTGTGGCTGGCATCCTCAGAGAATAGTTGTGTAGGTGTGTGTGTGGAGTTTATACGCTGTGAACCCCTGTTGGGGAGTATATGTAAATTTGTGTAATTGAATGGTTAGTTTCTGGGTATAGAAAACACTTACAAAAGAATTCCACCCAGGGACAGGGGGATTCCCAGCAGATAATGGCCCATCAACCAACCATTAGCCAAACAGACACTAACGAGCCTTGCATTTCAGCACGCTGAAAGAGGCAACATAACTAAACCCATTGTACATACCCAGGAGGCAACATACAGTTGTCCCTTCATATTTGCTGGGGTTTGGTTCCAGGACCCCCCGTGGATACCAAAATTCGTGAATACTCAAGTCTCATTATATGCAATCACGCAGCAAAATGGTGTCCCTTATATAAGATGGCAACATCAAGGTTTGCTTTTTAGATTATTATTTTTTAAAGAATATTTTCAAACTGTGAATATTTAAATCCATGGATACCAAATCCATGGATACAGAGGGACAACTGTACTTACATACCTAAGACCATTGTGCATACCCAAGATATATATAGATATATAGATATATATACACACACATAATACACACACACACACACACACACTATCTCTCTCTATATATATAATTCTCTTGGGTATGTTGCCATTTCAAGTGTGGTGACTGGCTGCTTAGGAAACATACCAACCGATCATAGGACTCTGTTGGCCAGCCAATCACCATGCTGGGGGTGGAACCATGTGGAATGCAGTGGCAGCAGCAGCGCGAAGGGATCCATGGGGGGGGGGAGGAAAGGTCCCAGCGGCAGTGGGGGGAAGGTGTCCCCTGGAGGGGAGGGAGAAGAGAGCCATCCTTCCCTTCCCTGGTTCCAGCACTGGCAGCAGGGGTGGGAGGAAGAGATCCCTGGGGGGTGGAAGGGAGGAAAGAGCTGTCTCAGCGGCAGTGGGGGGGGGGGAAGGTGAACCCTGGGAATGTGGAGAGAGCCATCCTTCCCCTCCCGGTTTCAGTGTCTGCGGTGGGGGAAAGAGATCAATGGTGGGGGGGAGGAAAGAGCTGTCTTCCCTCATCCCAGAGACAGCAACAGCTGCAGCGGGGAGGGATCCATGGGGGCAGGAAGGGAGGAGGGACCCATCTTCCCCCTCCCTGGTCCCAGCGACAGTGGCAGGAAGGGATCCATGGGGGGGGGGGGAGAAAAGAGCTGTCCTCCCACTCTCCAGTCGCAGCAGAAGTGGGGGGGAGGTGTCCCCTGGGGGGAGGAAAAAGCCATCCTTCCCTTCCCCAGTTCCTGCGCCAATGCTGCTGGTGGCAGGGGGAAGAGATCCTGCCAGCCCATGGGAGGGGAGGGAGGAAAGAGCTGTCCTCTCCACTCCCAGTGACAGCAGCAGCAGTGGCAGGAAGGGTTCCGTGGGGCAAGAAGGGAGGACCCATCCTCCCCCTCCACGGTCCCGGCAATGGCAGCGGCGGGAAGGGATGCATGGGGGGAGAGGAGAGACCCATCGTACCCCTTCCCAGTCCCGGCAGGGGGAAGGCATCTGCCAGGGGGGAGAGAGGAGAGAGCCATCCTCTCTCTCCCTGATCCCAGCGGCAATACCAGGAAGGCATCCAACAGGGGTAGGAATGGAGGAGAGAGCCATCCACTCAGTGGAATAATGTAAAATGTATAACCTTTATAATCTCCCATAATGGTGTATGATACGCCGGGTACAGCTAATCTATATCTATATCTATATATCTATTCAACACTGTAAGGAATTTTGGCAGTTATAAAGGGAGAAGGAGAAACAGAGAAAAGTTAGCCCAGAGGGACAAACACTGTTAACAGAGGAACATGTGGGAGAGTCAAGGGCTGGGACTGCACCTTGCGAAGAATTGTGCTGTTGCCATCTGGTTCATTTATCCACAGTGAAATGAGAAGGGCAATACTTACAATAACTTTCCTTCAGGAAAGATGGCATCAATCCAGACTGTTTGCTCTTTCTCTCTCTTCCCTTTGCCTACCCCCCCCCCTTTCACCCTGGCTATTCATCTACCCACCACAGGCCTCCCAATGGATCTTTATGGGGTGGCAACTTTGAGACTACACAAGATTTCCCAGGCTAGGAAAGGTGTGTGGTCTGTGTTCTCATAGGAACATTTCCATACTGAATGCAAAAAAGACAAATGATTTTGGCAGGCCACAGACCTTCCAGAGGGAAGGCCGTGTCAGCCCCTTTAGCCTTCCAACTTAACCATTCATTGGGCTGCAGCCCACATTCTCTCAAGGAATGTGGTGAATGCATGCCCCACAGCCAGAATTCCTAGCAAGGTAAAGAAACTTTACACATCTGTCTGCCTGACAGTCTATGAATTTACCCATGAGTTTACTTCCTTTCATCACTCATTGAATTGAGAAAAGAAAAAAAGACACATTCCCAACAGCCTGGGTCACAAGATTATCAGTCATGTCCCAGTGTGACCCCCTTCTTGTGTTCTTTGCTGGTTGGTGAAAATAGTTTGAGATCTTTTACAGCAGGCGCCTGACTCGCTGTGACATTTGGAAAGCCAAAAGCCTGGGTTGTTGAGGGATGAGACTAAAAAGGCTGGCAGGAATGTGTGGGTTGCCATCATCCCACAACATACCCCATCTACCCCCCATTGTTTTGCTTATACTTAGTTATAGTGCTACTTAGTATTTACAGTCAAAACAAAACAATTTCAGATACATTTTCTTTTATTTTTACAACAGCCTTGCAAGGCAGGCCAGCATTATGATTCCCTGAATTAAAACGAGAATTTGTACAGCCCTCTAAACAAGATTGAAATGAAAACTCTATCATCCTGCACAGTTGGCTATGAGGGTTATAGCTTACAGGAACTATAGTTATGGAGTGATGGGGAGCAGGTCAGTAAGGATCTAGTGATAGATCTGTGGGTAATTTCAGAATATTGATGAGGAGTTCTCACTCCCAACATTTTAACAGCACAACGTAAAACCGAAAAAAGAAAAGAAGGAAATGTCTGCTGTGGATGGCCTTGTGCTAATAGCTCATTTCAGGAGTGGGAAACGCGCAGTCTTCCAGATGCTAGTGGGCTACAACTAGGATTGCCAGATCTTGGCCTAAACCCTGTTCTCCAATCCTCAGGGCATAGGGAAAGACTCTCAGGTGGGAGCACTGCCTTCAAAAGTGCGTGCATGTATATTTCTAATTTGTTCAATTGTGTTTTGATTTGAATGGCATACTCTGTGCAGCTGTGGTATCATGTATAATGAAGGCCTAAAAATGAAGGCACTAGATCCTGTCTGATAGGGCTGACTGCATTTGCAGATAGTGCTGCCAGATCAAGACTATCCTTACCCCTGAGATTTCAGGGTCAGAGCCTGAGACCTAGGAATGATTGCTGGTGATGTCATAGGAGGCAGACCCTGTTGATGTAAAATGAGAGATGTTATAAAGGGCAGTCCCTGGTGATGTCATTATGCAAGATGTGGGTATGATTGTGCCTTCAAATCGCCTATCAACTTATAGTGAGCCCATGAATTTCATAGGGTTTTCTTAGGCAAGGAATACTCAGAGTTGGCTTTGCCAGTTCCTTCCTCTGAAATACAGCCAACAGCACCAGGTATTTGTTGGTGGTCTCCCATCCATGTACAAACTCAAAATTAGAGACAGAGCCTTATCTGCTGTACCACCACCACCACCCAGTTGAATATAAATCATCCTTTCCCAGCCTGGGGCTCTCCAGATGTTGTAGACTGGGGGTTAGGGAGATTGTAGTCTCCCAGGTTACGATCTACTAGCTTCAGTCTGGAGGTAGTGGGGAGGTTTCTGAATGCGCTCACCATAGATATCTGAGAAAAGTTCAGTAAATGTTTATACCACCCTACCTCAATATTTCTAGTCTTTCTTCCCTTTATATCCTGGCCCTCTTCACAACATCTCAGGGCAGCTAGTTAAACACACAGTGAAAAATTACAAATTACAAATGTCTAAGATCAGAAGTCACATACCCCTAAAGTTACAAATTCTCACACAAATATCTGTTAGAATACAGCAAAGACCATTCCAACAAGTGTCTTGCTGATCTGAACTTCTAAGTGTTAAACTACTCTTGTGCATAAGACCAGGAGCAAGAATACCCAGGAGGATGGGGAGGCAGCAGTGCCATCATCAGCTCTTCCTAGCACTTCTGTCTTACTGCCACCAGCCTCCTCTAGAGGGAAGAGCCAGATGTGAAACATCCAGTCTGGTGAGAAGACCCCTCTCTGAACAATACTAAATCCAGGGTTCCAAGTCACCTTGGGGTGTAGCTAAACCACTGCACTGGCCATGCAGTAGCACCAGCATTATTTTTGCACACTGACCTGTTCATTTTTGCTTTCTCCTGTCTACTTATTAATAAGATTACATTGTTTCATTATAATACTGAATTCATTCCATTTTTATTCCATTATTAATTTTTAATTTTTTGTTTGAAATTATTAAAATGTATTTTAATTAATGGGTTTTGTCCACCACCAAAACATTCAGCGTTTTGATATGCCAACATTTAATGGAAGCCACTTTGGTCACAGCAAACAGCATGTAAATTAGTGCACTTAAACTGGTTGTAATTCTGGTAATAACCCTGTATAGGACAGTATAATCATGTCCTATAGTACAGGCAGGGAAACTAAATCACACTACTGTATACTGTTACAGTGTTATTATTCCATTTTAATAGCTATGGCGACTCCTGTGGAATTCTGGGGTTTGTAGTTTAGTGAAGCCTAAGAGTTCTCTGGCTGAGAGTTCTAAATGCCCCTCCCTAAACTGCAAATCCCAGGATTCCACAGGAAGCAGCCATAATAGTTAAAGTGGAATAATAGTGCTATAACAATGTAGTGTGATAATCTCCTAAAGCAAAGACAAAATGGATTGCTTAAAGCCACCTAGATGAGTTCACAGTAGAGGTGAGACTTGAACTGGGAGCTTCCCAATTTACAGTTCAGCCTTAAGTGCTATAGTTCAGATTTCTACCACCACTCATCCTGTCATAGAAGTAGAACAACTTTAGAAGTGTGGAAGGGGTAGACTGGAGAAGGCTACAAAAAGTGAACTGGGGCTTGCGAGTCAAATGAGCTGAGACACAGCCTAAGTTAAGTACTGTATTAAGAATGATCAGAGCTTGGCAAGCCAGTTTTAGAAAGGAAAGACAACCACCAAAAATGTTCATGCTCTCCCAATCTCATAATAAAACAAAGTGGTGCAAAAGATAGGCCTCTCCAGGCCAAGCCAATCTCTTGCCAATCAAAGGTGACAGCACTGGGCTTGATAGACCAATGACTTAACTCAGCAGCACTAGTTTAGGCACAGGCTACTTGATAGGTTGTTGTCTACCCATATGAGCCTGCCCACACCCTGAGAGCTTCAGGAGAGGCCTTTCTTTCAGTCTCACAACATTCACATGTACACAAGAAGTGTGGACACAAGACAGGGCCTTTTTCATGATTGCCTTTAAACTCTGGAATTTTCTCCCCAGGGATGCTAAAATGGCTCCCTGCTGATTGTCCTTCCATTGTCAAGCAAAAACATTTTTATTGCAATAGGCTTTTAGACCTGAAGGCTATTAGGATAAGGCTTTTAAGAGGGTGATGTATTGTTTTCCATAGTACTGTTTTTAATCTGCTTTTTATCCTTTTTAAGTGTATGTTTTAATCTTGTCCAGAATTCTCTGTACATTACATAACTTTACATATACAGTTGGCCTCCTTATTCATCAGTCCTACATCCATGGATTCAATCACGACTAAAAAATATTTGGGGTGGGGTGGGGGGTGGAATTCCAAAAAGCAAATCTTGCTGTTTGCCATTTTATATAAGGACAGCATTTTACTACCTCATTGAATATAATGCGACTTGAGTATCCATGGATTTGGGTACCCATGGGGGGTCCTGGAAGCAAACCACAGCAAATACAAAGGGCCCATTGTAATTAGCTACATAGCAGAGGTATTAAGAAATCCTGTTAGTGAATTATGAAGATGCGTAGTGGGACACCAGCAAGAGTGTCCCAATGTGTTTTGGGCTCTACTGATGTGCATCGGCACTCCTTAATTGATGTCCTGATGCATAATGGGAACAATGAGTTTTGGTTCCATTATGCATTGGTCCCAAGGAACATCAAGTCACTTCACTGGCTCCCCCATGTAATAACGTAATTTACTGGATATGGATGTTATGGAACTGCCCAGTTCAAATTCCCAAGGACGTAAGTCCACTTACAAAGTTGTAGGTCCCCAACAGGACTCCTGCCCCTGGTAATAGTTTGATTCTACAGTTCATCCCCCGTATCCACAGGGGATACATTCCTGGACTACCATTTATAAGTGAAGCCATGGATAATAGCAAACCTAATTAAAACAAAGGACTTCTGATACAAACATACCATAGAATTGCCTTGGAGTACCTAGTGATTCCTAGAGAGGACACCTCTCTAGGCATTTTCTAGCATATGTGCCCCTATTTTTTCAATAGTAGATAACTGAAACCACGCATACTGGTTGTGTGGATATGGGAGGGGGCTGTATTTTAATGTCGACTTTTTGTATATTTTTAGCTATATTGTAATCATTTTAATTTGTAAGCCACTTTGAGTCCAAGTCTTGGGGAAAGGTAGGATGTAAATAAGGTTAACAATAATGAGAAGTAGTAGACGTACCGGTAGTTGTTGTGGTTTCTGTTACTCACTAAAATGTTAGCAGAGTAACCAGTACTATGTTATTACTCACAACAATGTTGAAAAAGCAACTTCTTGTACTTGTTATTTTTTGTTGCTTTAAAAAAAAAAGATTGGATTGATAAAGGAACAGCATAAAACATTTTAAAAACTGGTCTCAAAATGCCTGTAAAAAGGCTTAAAAGTTCCCTTAAAGGAAAATATTACTCATTGCACTACTGAAGTAACTTCATTCTTACTGTCACATTCCTAGGCTGTGTGACATTCAGAATCAGTGCCAAGTCTTTAAAATAAGGAAGATTCTTTAAAATAAAGGACCACAGAATTACCACAGGATTTTTTTTCCTGCAGGGTGAATTAATGCATACATGCCAACCTTCACACAGCTGTCTGTCCCCAGGTGATGTTTGCTTGGATACAGAATCTCCTTTTGAGTACTGCAGTTCTCAAAAAAGGTAGAGAGGTTACATTCTTTCTTAGATCCATTCTCAAGACTCTCCTCTAACCACACAGAAGCCCAGTTTAGACCAGGTCAAAGCACTTGTCCATCTAGTCCATGAAAGCTTATGCAAGAATAAACCAGTCAGTCTTAAAGGTGCTACTGGATTCTTCAAGACTTTCTATGTTAAAACAGACTAACGTGGCTCTTTTCATCTCTCACCATTACGCTGCTTTTGAAATAACCAGTTACTGCTTGTGACTTCTAACTTCCTGAGAATGATTAAGCACCATCTGAAATGTGGGAGAGGAGAGAGAGAAAACCAGGCACTGATCTATTTTTAAAAAAATACCTTTCTGGTCAAGCAAGAGGAAACAGAACAGGAACTGAGTGGGAGTTTGAAACATGGGCACTTCCCCATAAACTTCCATAAAGTACTTGAAAAACAAAACAAGGTCTATGGAACAGGCTGCTCAAAGACTGGAGGCCAGCCTTGCAAAAGAAGTTTCTTTAGCCAGGCAGATTTCTCTTTCCATTCACAAAAGGCAGCTGGCTATCCTGGTACAGATCACAATTGGGCTTAGTAGCCTCTGCCCCTCTTTCTTGATTGCATTACAACAGACATTGCAGACCCTTTCAGAACCCAGAGCAGTGTGGACTGATCCAGATTCAAATACAAGAGACTGCAATACAAGCATCCCTTATTGACTATGCAACATTCAGAATCACAGCCAACCCTTTAAAAGAAAGAAGTGCTCTTAAAACAACAGGGACTGGGGTGGGGGGAGAGAATCAACACATACATATCAACATACACAGCTGTTTGTCCCAGGTTATGTTTGCTTTGGAAGCAGAACCTTATTTTGAATAGCTCTTAAGAGAGGCTGAGAGAAAGGTTCCATTTCCTTTAGAAGGAGTATCTCTAGACTCTCCTCGAATCAGGCCAAAGCCCATCTTATACCAGTTAAGAGCATTTGTCCATCTAGTCCAGTATTATTGTGTCTCACTGACTGACAGCAGCTCTCAGGCAGAGGTGGCTCTTTTCTATCACCTGTTATCATGTCCCCTTTTAATTAGAGATGCCAAAAACTGACACTTGGAATCTTCTGCATGCAGAGCAGACATTCTTCCAATGAACCCCCTTTCTCTGATTATATTTCAAAAACCTAGCTGTGCTAGTCTGGATCAGTGTGCAAGGGGATCTTCTAGCACCTTTGAGACTAAGGACTTTTTCGGACGACAGTTTACAACGCTAGCAGCCTTATCCCCGTTGCGAGGCTGCAGCGCTGCAGAGCGTCCCTTTCGGATGACGCTCTGCCCTGCTGTCCCTCTTGCGGTACTGTTGCGTAACCGCGGGGACGCAGCAGCGTTATATTTGGCATTTTTCTACTCACGATCAACTTTCGTGAGTAGAAAAATGCCAAATATAATGCTGCTGCATCCCCACGGTTACGCAACAGTACCGCAAGAGGGACAGCAGGGCAGAGCGTCATCCGAAAGGGACGCTCTGCAGTGCTGCAGCCTTGCAAAGGGGACGAGGCTGCTAGCGTTGTAAACTGTCGTCCGAAAAAGTCCTAACTGAGAGAAAGAAGTTGTAGCATAAGTTTTTGTGGACTTGGTCTACTTCCTCAGATGCATATTTGTGCTATGAGCATAATCTTTTAGGGAAAAGCTATAAAGGAATGGTAGACCACATATTTGCATTGCATGCAGTGAGTCCTGGGTTCAAATCCAAGTACCCTGAAACCTTGGGGAGCTGCTTGCTAATCTATGCAGGCAATACTGAGACAGATGGAGTGGTGGTTCTGGTGCTCAGATTCAGCATAAGATAGCCTCCTAGTTTTGGTTGAAGGGATTGCCACACCTAAACCCCACAGCCTCTTGGGGGACCCTGCACAATTTGCAGCTTTAACTATCCATGCCATATTATTTCTGCATTCCATGTATGTTTGTGAAAGCTGGACAGTGAAGGAAGCTTGACATGAAGAAAATTAATTCATTTGAAATGTGATGCTAGGGAACCATGGATCACCAAAAAGACAAATCAATGGGTCCTGGAGCAAATCAAGCCTGAATTTTCCCTAGAAGCCAAAATGATGAAACTGAAGCTATTGTACTTTGGACATATCATCTGACAGCTCGGTAAAGTGGAAGGCAATAGGAAAAGAAGACCACATTACTGATGGGCTGATTCAACCAATGAAGCCACAGTCCTGACTTTGTAAGAACTGAGCAGGACTTATGATGACCAGGGCTCTTGGAGATCACTCATTCATGGAGTTGCCATAAGTCAAAGACAATCTGACAGCATAATACAAGAAAGGCAAAAAAGATCCACAGCCTCAATAGATGACTCTATAAGCTTCCAGTTTTGGCTGCCAGCTCAGAAGTGCACCAGTTTTTAGCACTGGATAGGCTAGTGGGGTGCATCTGACAAATGGTGAAAGGTTTGGAAAAGTTATTTTTTGAGAATACAACTCCCTGAAACCCACTCCCAGCCAAAATGGCTAAGCGCACATGGCAGCCAGGACAATTCTGAGATCTGTAGTCCTGAAAGGTAACTCTTCCAAGTTTTGTCTATGACCCTCTGTTCTTGGCTCTGATTTGTTGCTCTGAGCCTCCAGCTGAGTTCTTGCCTGGGTTTATGCTGTGAGTGGGGGAAAAAAAGCCTCTTTCCACAGTCATCATGGAGGCACCCCAAAATTCAACACAGTCTTAAGAAAGACATGTCCAACTTCTGACCTGCAATGCTATGAATAAACAGCCTCAGCTACCAGGTGCTCAGCATGAACATCTTTACCTACTCGTCCTCTCCAGATTCAGACAGACAACATATCCACCTTAATAAACAAGCATGATGGACAAGGTACTATAGTGGTTAGAGTGCTGGACTAGGGCTTGGGATACTGAAGTTCAAGACCTCACTGAATGATGGAACTCACAGGGAGACGTCGAACCTCTTTCTGTCCAATGTAGCTCACAAGACAGCAAGTGATGAGAAGTCTGAGACCAGCCCTCCTCAAGGTCATCTCTCAGATCGAGATGTCCCAGTATGGCTTATGAAGGAGCTACAACATCTCGCGCATATTATAACCAGATTTATACTATCAAGACACCGGTTCATCTAATGTGAAGTCGAAGGCTTTCACGGCCGGCATCCATAGGTTGTCTGTGAGTTTTTTCTGGGCTGTAAGGCTGTGTTCTGGAAAAGTTTATTCCTGACGTTTTGCCTGCATCTGTGGCTGGCATCTTCTCTGAAAAAACCCACAGCCTGGAAAAAAACCCACAGACAACCTACTGGTTCATCTATCTTAGTACTGTCTTTTCCTACTGCTTGCCTCCTTAATAGTCTTTTCCACTTGTGTCCTTAACAATCTGAGAAAGGAGAAAGCAAGCATTGATCAGTGTCAGAAAAGCATACCTGCTATAAAGACCGTAGATCAGATAGCTGACCAAAGAAGAAAGAAAGTTAATACAAAAGGACTGGTGAAGGCAACTGGGTCCATGTTGGACACAACAAGAGAGGAACCAATATCCTTTGTTCCTTAGTCACTCAAGTACTTGGGAAATATTCTCTTTTCTCATGTAAGGCTTCCAGTTTCCAAACCTTGCCACTCATCGTCTTCCCTCATACTGAGGACAGAGCAAGCTTTTTTTCTGCAGCTCCAGAGACTAGGACACAAAGCAATGGACTCAAATTACAGGAAAAGGGATTCCATTTAAACATCTGGAAGAACTTCGTGACAGTAAGGCTGTTCAGCAGTGGAATGCAGTGCCTGGGAGTGTGGTGGAGTCTCCTACTTTGGAGGTGTTTAAGCAGAGGCTGGATGGCCATCTGTCAGGAATGCTTTGATTGTGTATTCCTGCATGACAGAATGGGGTTGGACTAGATGGCTATTGGGGGTCTCTTCCCACTCTATGATTCTATATTCCCTATAGAGACGAAACCCTCAGGAAAGGAGAAAATCCAGGGCACCTAGCAAAGCCACAAAGAGAAAGAGATCTTGGCTGCCCTCCCTCCACTGTGACAATGTTTACAACTCAGCCAGCACCAAGAGAGGGAGGGCACCAGCAATGGCAGCTTCCCACAATAACATCAGGGTAGCTTTACCATACCCCTCTCACCTAGTAAAGAAAATGGGTGTGGGTGGGTATGCCAAAGAGGACAGGAAAAAGGTGGTCTTATGATCAAGCCAGGAAGACACTGGGTACCAGCAAGGGGAAAAGAGCAATTCTTTCGCTATCTGTTCCACAGTAAACACTCCCTCCCTCCCCTGTACAATAGCTATGGCTCCACCAAGGGGGGGGGGGAATCCTGCACTAAAACTCACAGACACCAAAAAGATGTTGACTTTAAGCGGGGGGGGGGGGACACCAGTAAAACCCTATTTCAGCGTCTTAGAAAAGCCACGACTGAGGTAAAGAAAAAGGCTCCGAGGCTATAGGGAAGGCTGTAGGTTTATACAAGATGCCTTGCCCTTCTGCTCAGTCAAAACCTGTTGCTGGATTATCCCCCCCAAAAAAAAAATCACACAAATGGGGAGATCGCGAGGTGACAGGATCCAAAATGGTCATAAAAATAAAGGCGGGAAGACTCTTCCCCCCCTCCCCGGGAAACGAAAGCGGAGCTAACGAATGACTGCGCCGCCAAGGACGGCCGTTGGGGAGCCTCCAACCATACGGGGTGGGGTGGGGGGTGAGGCTGTCGTCTCCAGAAGACGTCCCTCGTCTTTGCCCACCAACCCAAACCCGCAAGAAGCCGCCCGTGTGTGCCAAGCGACGCAGGAGGCCGCTGGCTCTCCAGAGCCGGACTGGAAGCAGCTGCGCGCCAACTGGGAGTGTGGTGGGGTCAGACTCCTTCTTCAGAGGTTTTTCAGCAGAGGCTTGGATGGCCATCTGTCGGGGGTGCTTTGATGGGGTATTCCTGCAGGGCAGGATGGGGTTGGACTAGATGGCCTTTGGGGGTCTCTTCCAACTCTAGAAGTCTATCTGGTCGCCAGCGCACCGGGCGTTGCTCGAAGGAAGGCACGGCGGGGCAAGTCGCGATAGCGCCAGGAGCCGCCTGAGGCGCAAAATATACACACGCGCAAGGGGGGGGGGTTAAGGAAAAAACTTTGCTTTTTCTTATTTATTTTTTTAGGGTGTGTGTGTGTGTGTCCGCGCGAAATCCAAATCCGGGGTGACGCCTTTGTCCATTTAGGGAGGGCATCCTCCACCCAGCCACCCAGCCAGCCAGCCACAGCCCTGCGCGACCCGTCCGTCGGGAAGACTTGTGGATGGCGCTGGCCAGAAGGACCCCGAGGCGGGGGGGGGGGCGGTGGATTCTTGGAAGGAACCGGCTGGGCGCCTCCCCTCAGCCCCGTGGGGGAACACCCGGGACCCCAGGGCGCGGAGATGCCCCCCGCTTCTGACCCCCAGGGGGCCGGAGGGCGCTCTCCCCCCCATCCCCGCCCCCCCAGCGCCCAGCCTTACCTTTCTCCTGCAGAGGCGTGTTCACCTCGTCCTTGCTAAGCTGGGTGATAATGGACCCGCTGTCCATGAGACCCGAATGGCCGGGGGCGCCTGGCTCTTTTTTTCCCGCCTCTCCAGGGGTCTCTCTCGCTCTCTCCCCGCCTTGATTTTTTTCTTCTTCCCAGAGTTAACAGATTTTGGGTTGCGGCGGCGGCGGTTTAGGGGGGGAAAGAATAAATCCAATAAAGGGGAAAGGAGGGGGAAGTGAAGGAGGAAAAGGGGGGGAAATAAAGGGGTGGGGGAGGGGCGGGGGAGAGGGGGAAACAAAACAAAAAAAGGGGGGAAAGAAAAAGACGGCGGCGAAGGAAACTTTGTTACAACATGGAGTTCCCTCTTCGCGATTTCTGATACAAACATGGAGCCCAGGCGCGGTTTCAAGCCGCCCCTTAAAAGGGCGATGGCTCGGGGTGGGGGGCCGCCCGGGAGGACCGAGCCAGCCAGCGGGGGGGGGGTCCTCCTGCTCTCCCCTGAGCGGCCACCAGAAGCCGCGGCCCCCTTCTCCATCTCTCCTCCACCCCACCCGGGTCAGTTGGAGGGAAACAAACCGGAGGGGGAAATGGGGTGAAGGGCCCGGTGTGTGTTTGTGTGGGAAAATCGGATCGGCCTTCTTGGAAATCTGCCCGGAGTCGATTGCTTTTGGAGTCCCGTCTGTTTACATTCCGCAAAGCAAAGCTTTTCATCGGGGTCGGAACTAGAGCTGGGGTGGGTGGGTTGGCGGGTTGGTTTGTCCACGGGAGGGGAGTCTTTGGGGCAGGCGCTGAGGGGGACGCCTCTCTCCTCGCTTTCCAAGAAAGAGGGGCTCAAACACGCTTCCTAAGGAACGCTTGGCTCCCTCTCCTCCCCCTCCAGATGGGTCGGAGAAAGACGGCACGGGGGGGGGGGTTGAAGTGCCCCACACTTTGGATTCTCCCCCAGTCAGATGGTGCCAGAGACTCCCATACCTGGTTATTATTCTTAAAAACCAGACTGTGTTTCTACCTTTCAGACAAATCAGGGAGAACTGCTTGTGAACGCTTGAGTGGTGTGACCTTGAACAAGTCTGAATCTACATGACAAACATCAACACTCTCCCCCCTTCAGTTATCGTTTAAAGGGGCTGTGTTGCCTGTTGTGTGCTGGGAAAATGCTGAGTTTAAAAGTCAAGCAAGGTGACACTCTGCAGGAACTTGAGGCGGACCCAAAGCCTTTTCAAAAATCATCGCTTGTGACGAAACCTGGATCTTCCAGTATGATCCTGAGACAAAACAACAGTCAATGCACTGGAAAGCACCCTCATCACCAAGAATGAAAAAAGCACATCAGAGCAAGTCCACATTCAAAGCCATGCTCATTGTTTGTTCGTTTTTTGACATCACAGGCGTAATTTTGCCAGAATGGGTTCAGAAGGCAGAACAGTGAGCAAGCATTATTATAACAAAGTTCTGACAAACCTGAGAGAAAGAGTCGGGAGGGGGGGGGAGTCCAGAATTATGGAAACATGGTTTCTTTCTTCATCAAGACAATGCATCTGCTTACACAGCACTTTATGTGAAGCCGTTTTTGGCTGATAAACACATTACTGCACTTTAACGTCCTTCATATTTGTCATATTTGCTGCCATGCAACTTTTTTCTTTTCTTTGAGTCAACTGATGCAGTAAAGAAGAAAACGGCAGATGCATTGAAACAGCTGACAGAAACTGATCTGCTCCATGCCT
Organism: Gambelia wislizenii; assembly: GCA_030847615.1. Classification (NCBI taxonomy): domain Eukaryota; kingdom Metazoa; phylum Chordata; class Lepidosauria; order Squamata; family Crotaphytidae; genus Gambelia; species Gambelia wislizenii. Next base: position 332,883,554 of record JAUMIR010000001.1, on the reverse strand, counting down.
TTGACCAGTGGAAAACAAGACTACATCAGTGTGTGAGTGTGAATGGGGAGTATATTGAAGAAGACAAGCATAATAACAGTAATACATATAAATAAAAATGGATTATTGTATCAGTCTCATTATTTAATAGACAGGCTTTGTATACATACTCTCAATTGCTCTTCTCCTTCTGTAATGATCTCTGTTTGTCTTTTTCATCCTAACATTTAATTTCCATGTCTTAGTCTATTTGATATGTCCTCTAATATTTCATTACGATTTCTTCCATGGTCTCTCAGAGTTCTTTCACATGGTTCACCCATTTTCACAATTAATAAATTGTTTTTCATGATTTTTCTCAGAATCCTTTCACATGGTTCAGCTATATAGTATTATTTTAGGGCGGGGGGAATTGCATTGTTTTACATGTGGGTGGTGAGTGGCTGAGGGAGTGAGAGGAGAGGGAGGCTTTTGTGAGGCTGCCGGTGTAGATACAGCTATTGAGTGACAGGAGTAGATTGTGAGGTGGAAAGGGAATTTGCATGTGGGTGGTGATTGGCTAGAGGAGGGAGGGGAGGGAGGGGATTGGTTGGGTATGCTTCCTAAGCAGCCAATCAGCACACTGGGAAAGGAAACATACACAAGAGTAATAGATAGATAAATAGATACTGCCTTTCTTCCTAGCTGGGACCCAAGGCAGCTTCCTAAAACAGATTAAAAATACAATATATACAGTTAAAATATTATAAAATCAAATTAAAACATATTCTCTCTCTCTCTCTGGCTTTCCTTCACAAACGAAGATTCAGGAAGGACTCATCAGTGCAAGCGCACTGATGACTGAAAAGGCCAATCCGAGATAAACAAGTCCGGTTGCAGAAAGCACAGGAGAAGGTCTCCTTGGGTGATGTTTCTGGGCTGTGATTCTTTCTGCGTTGTTTTTTCTCTTAAAGTCTTGTTCGGTGTCAGTTCTCAAATTAGGCTGCAGCATTATGGATAGTGCATCTCCATGCCTCCCGATGTGAGGCCAGGGCAGACCATTGTGGTGATCAATTTGGCCGAGCCTGAGATGTTGTTTCAGGGAGTCTTTGTGTCGCTTTTTTGGAGCGCCCCTCTTATGCTGACCCGTGGCGAGTTCACCGTAGAGTGCTATTTTGGGGAGGCAATAGTCCTCCATCCTAGAAACGTGCCCTGCCCAGCACAGTTGTGTTCTCAATATCATGGCCTCAATGCTAGTGATCCCTGCTTGCTCAAGGACAGCAACATTTGTCACATAGCCAGTCCAGTGTATATTTAGGATTGTGCATATACAGCACGGATGAAAGCGTTTGAGAAGTCGTAAGTGGTGGTGATAGATGACCCATGTTTCAGACCCGTAAAGGAGAATAGACAGTACAATGGCTCTATACACACTGATTTTTGTTCTTCGCCTCAGGTGTTTATTACTCCAGATTCTTTTGTAAAGTCTTCCAAATGTGCTATATGCCTTGGCTAATCTGTGATCAATCTGTTTGTCAATCTTGGCATCTGAAGAGATGGTGCTTCCCAGATAGGTGAACTGCTGAACGAACTTAAGCACAGATTTGCCGACGGCAATGTGGGGATGATGGTGTTCGTCCTGTGGTAAAGAACTTCCGTTTTCTTAAGGTTGACTTCTAGCCCAAACAGCTCTGCAGCTGTTGTGATGCAGGATGTTAGGTGCTGCAGAGCTGCTTCTCTGTGGGCAACAAGGGGAGCATCATCAGTGAAGAGCAGCTCGCGGACTAGATAGCTTTGAGTCTTAGTGAGAGCCCTCAGACGGCTTAAGTTAAACAAGCTACCATCAATACAGTAACACATGTAGATGCCGTCTTCTTCGAGCTCTGCCGTAGCCCTTTGGAGCATCATGCTAAAGAAGATTGTAAATAAAGTTGGCGCAAGAACACAACCTTGCTTCACTCCATTAGTTATTAGAAAGGGATCTGAAAGAGCATTGCCATATCTGACTTGACCACGCTGGCCCTTGTGTAGCAAAATAATCATTTTAAGGAATTTGGGGGGACATCCTAGTCTTTCCAGGATCTGCCACAGACCTTTTCTACTTACAGTGTCAAAGGCTTTGGTGAGGTCAACAAATGTTACATAGAGACCCTTGTTCTGCTCTCTACATTTCTCTTGCAGTTGTCTAAGGGCAAATACCGTATCTGTAGTACTCCTATTAGCTCTGAAACCACATTGGCTTTCAAGAAGAAGTTCTTCTGCAATAGCAGGAACCAATCTGTTTAGGAGTATCCTTGCAAGGATTTTTCCAGCAATAGAGAGCAGTATTATGCCTCGATAGTTTGAGCAATCGGATTTTGCTCCTTTTTTCTTGTACAGGGTGATGATGACTGCATCTCGGAGATCTGATGGCAGTTCCCCCTTTCCCCAGCAATTCACAAGGAGTTTGTGAAATTTAACATGGAGTGCATGACCTCTGTGTTTCCTAACTTCAGGTGGGATTCCATCAATCCCAGCTGCCTTGCCGTTTTTCATTTGCTGTATGGCCTTAAGGGTCTCTTCCAAAGTGGAAGCTATGTCCAATTCATTTTTCATCGGTTTTTGTATCATATGTTGGTTAGCTGAGCCTTGGACTACTCGGTTGGCACTAAAGAGACTTTGAAAATGTTCAGCCCATTGATTCAGGATGGAGGCTTTATCAGTAATTAATGTTTCACCATCTGTGCTGCATAAGGAGCTTTGGACTTCATAAGTAGGTCCAAACACTGCTTTAAGAGCTTCATAAAATCCTCTAAGATCACCCAGATCTGCACAGCGTTGTGTCTTTTCTGCTATATTGATCCATCACTTGTTCTGCATGTCTCGTAGTTTTTGTTGAAGTTTACTACATGTGAGGTGGAAAGCTGCTTTTCTTACATGGCAAGTTGGCTGGGCGAGGTATGCCTGGTGAGCAGTTCTCTTCTTTGCCAACAGCTCCTGGATCTCTTGGTTGTTTTCATCAAACCAGTCTTGTTTTTTCTTGTGGGAGAACCCGGGGGATTCTTCCACAGACTGGAGGATACTGTTTTTGCTATGTTGCCAAAACACTGTAGGAGAAGGATCTGTAGGATGGTCTTCAAGTTTTGTTTGCAGATTTGCCTGGAAGTTGTCTCTCATGGTAGCTTGTTGAAGATTGTTGACTTGGAGTCTCTTCTTTAAGATGCCACCCCTCTTAGGTTTGAACTTAAGATGAAGATTTAGTTTACATCTTATGGGGAAATGATCTGTTTGGCATTCTGCACTGGGCATCACTCGGGTATGACGGACATCACAAATGTTTCTCTGGCGGACTAGAACATAGTCAATGAGGTGCCAATGTTTGGATCGGGGATGCATCCAGGTTGTCTTCAAGCTATCTTTCTGCTGAAAGATTGTGTTTGTAATAGTCAGCTGTTGTTCTGCACAGAACTCTAGCAAGAGGCGTCCGTTATCATTGCAATTTCCAACACCATGCTTGCCTAAGACACCTTTCCAGGCTTCAGAGTTCTTTCCTACTCTGGCATTGAAGTCACCAAGTATAATAATTTTATCTTCTACAGGGACTTTTTGTATGAGTTGGCATAAGTCTGTGTAGAATTTGTCTTTCTCTACAGGATCGGCTTGCATAGTTGGGGCATATATACTAAAGAGAACAACATGTGGGAAGCGTAAGGAAATAATGCGATCAGAGTGTCCTGTTGGCAAGGTTTCGAGTTTGGAGGCAATGGAGTTTTTAATCATAAAGCCTACTCCTGAAAGATGTTTTTCAGTTTTCGGTTTGCCAGACCAGTAAAGTATGTAGTTAGTGCCGTGTTCTTTAAGGCTGCCTTCCTCATGGAGACGAACTTCACTAAGAGCAGTGATGTCAATATTAAGTTGTGATAGTTCATGGGCTATTAGAGCAGAACGGCGCTCAGGCCGTCCAGTATCTGCAGAGTCTCGCATGGTTCTGATGTTCCAGCATGCAAGCATCAGTTTATTTACACTTTTGGAGGCTGGTGTGTGCCTTTGTTTCTTTGCCTTGGTTTGACCACATCAGAAGATTCCCGTTGGCTGCGGCTAGCCAACCAGGTAGATGGGGATGAGCTTTCGTTAGGCCACCTTTTCTAGGCCCCTCTCCATATGGAGCAAGCAGTGCTCTCCTTTAAAAAGGCTGCTTGGTCATTCAGGATGCTGCTGAACAAGACTGTCGTCTCCCGGGTCAGTCCCAAATGACCAAAGTCCTGAACCGCCTGTTGCAGGGTTGGGTCTGTGGTTTCCAGTGCATTTTTACACCTGCCATTTCATCCCTCGCCTATCGCTACAGGGCTTTTTCGGAATTGGATTTGTCCTTCAAGCCTGTGCAATGGATTTTTCTGGTGGAGTGCAGCATGCACAGAACTGGCCTCACCCTTTAAACCAAAGGTTCTTCTGCCGTGGCCTTGCAAGCATGGACGTAGCAGTGAGGTCCTCGGGTTGTAGGTTTGATTAGTTTCCTTCTCTTAGATGGTTGACCTTACAGGGTTGGACGAGCACCATCTGCCGGGGTTTGGGATTAGAGTTTTCCTTCTCCTAGGATGGTTGCCACAAGGGTAGAGAGCCCATCCTGCCCTTTGACGCTCTTTGTCAGACCCTTCGGTTTTGACCTGTCTGGCATGGGAGACCCTACCAGTGGCTATTATGCCACCGCCAGCATAGCTCAAAACATCATTAGGGTACGCAAGCCTCTCTCCCACGACAAGGGGGCGTCAATGGAGAGGCCACCTGATAATAATAATACAATTACACCATCCATTAAATCTTCTGTCAGAGGCACTGGAGGGGGTAGGAAGACTTTTCTCTTGCTTCTACCAGCAAGTTTGTGGCTGGAGCAGATTGAATGGCAATATGCAGGCCAAACCAGCCAGCCTTTGCCTTGGCTCCTGTCCCATGGCTGCTCCACTACAGGGAGGTGGGCCAAGTAGCCTTCACGGACCCCCTGTGAGGACATCACAGACCCCAGGTTAAGAATCACTGACATACTGAGTATGTATGAAGAGCAAAAGAGAAAGAAAAGGAGAAAGCAGATTAGCACTGCTTGCTCCATATGGAGAGCGGCCTAGAAAAGGTGGCCTAATGAAAGCTCATCCCCAACTACCTGGTTGGCTAGCCACGGCCAACGGGAATCTTCTGATGTGGTCAAACCAAGGCAAAGAAACAAAGGCACACACCGGCCTCCAAAGGTGTAAATAAACTGACACTTGCATGCTGGAACATCAGAACCATGCAAGACTCTGAAGATAGTGGACGGCCTGAGCGTCGTTCTGCCCTAATAGCCCTTGAACTATCACGGCTTAATATTGACATCGCTGCTCTTAGTGAAGTTCGCTTCCATGAGGAAGGCAGCCTTAAAGAACATGGCTCCGGCTACACACTTTACTGGTCAGGCAAACCCAAAACCGAAAAACATCTTTCAGGAGTAGGCTTTATGATTAAAAACTCCATTGCTTCCAAACTCGAAACCTTGCCAACAGGACACTCTGATCGCATTATTTCCTTACGGCTCCCACATGTTGTTCTCTTTAGTATATATGCCCCAACTATGCAAGCCGACCCTGTAGAGAAAGACAAATTCTACACAGACCTACGCCAACTCATACAAAAAGTCCCTGTAGAAGATAAAATTATTATACTTGGTGACTTCAATGCCAGAGTAGGAAAGAACTCCAAAGCCTGGAAAGGTGTCTTAGGCAAGCATGGTGTTGGAAATTGCAATGATAACGGACGCCTCCTGCTAGAGTTCTGTGCAGAACAACAGCTGACTATTACAAACACAATCTTTCAGCAGAAAGATAGCTTGAAGACAACCTGGATGCATCCCCGATCCAAACATTGGCACCTCATTGACTATGTTCTAGTCCACCAGAGATACATTCATGATGTCCGTCATACCCGAGTGATGCCCAGTGCAGAATGCCAAACAGATCATCGCCTCGTCAGATCTAAACTAAATCTTCATCTTAAGTTCAAACCTAAGAGGGGTGGCATCTTAAAGAAGAGGCTCCAAGTCAACAATCTTCAACAAGCTACCATGAGAGACAACTTCCAGGCAAACCTACAAACGAAACTTGAAGACCATCCTACAGATCCTTCTCCTACAGTGCTTTGGCAACATATCAAAAACAGTATCCTCCAGTCTGTGGAAGAATCCCTCGGGTTCTCCCACAAGAAAAATCAAGACTGGTTTGATGAAAACAACCAAGAGATCCAGGAGCTGTTGGCAAGGAAGAGAGCTGCTCACCAGGCATACCTCACCCAGCCAACCTGTCATGTAAGAAAAGCAGCTTTCCGCCTCACATGTAGCAAACTACAACAAAAACTCCAAGACATGCAGAACAAGTGGTGGATCAATTTAGCAGAAAAGACACAACGCTGTGCAGATCTGGGCGATCATAGAGGATTTTATGAAGCTCTTAAAGCAGTGTTTGGACCTACTTATGAAGTCCAAAGCTCCTTATACAGTACAGATGGTCAAACATTAATTACTGATAAAGCCTCCATCCTGAATCAATGGGCTGAACATTTTCAAAGTCTCTTTAGCGCCAACCGAGTAGTCCAAGACTCAGCTATACAAAATATGATACAAAAACCAATGAAAAATGAATTGGACATAGCTCCCACTTTGGAAGAGACCCTCAAGGCCATACAGCAAATGAAAAACGGCAAGGCAGCTGGGATTGATGGAACCCCACCTGAAGTTTGGAAACACGGAGGTCATGCACTCCATGAAAAATTCCACGAATTCCTTGTGAATTGCTGGGAAAAAGGGGAACTGCCATCAGACCTCCGAGATGCAGTCATCATCACCCTGTACAAGAAAAAAGGAGCAAAATCCGACTGCTCAAACTATCGAGGCATAACACTGCTCTCTATTGCTGGAAAAATCCTTGCAAGGATGCTCCTGAACAGATTAGTTCCTGCTATTGCTGAAGAACTTCTCCCTGAAAGCCAATGTGGCTTCAGAGCCAATAGGAGTACTACAGATATGGTATTTGCCCTTAGGCAACTGCAAGAAAAATGTAGGGAGCAGAACAAGGGTCTCTATGTAACATTTGTCGACCTCACCAAAGCCTTTGACACTGTAAGTAGAAAAGGTCTGTGGCAGATCCTGGAAAAACTAGGATGTCCCCCCAAATTCCTTAAAATGATTATCTTGCTACATGAGGGCCAGCGTGGTCAAGTCAGATATGGCGATGCTCTTTCAGAGCCCTTTCTAATAACTAATGGAGTGAAGCAAGGTTGTGTTCTTGCACCAACTTTATTTACAATCTTCTTTAGCATGATGCTCCAAAGGGCTATGGCAGAGCTTGAAGAAGAAGAAGACGGCATCTATATCCGCTACCGTACTGATGGTAGCTTGTTTAACTTAAGCCATCTGAGGGCTCACACTAAGACTCTAAACTATCTAGTCCGTGAGCTGCTCTTCGCCGATGATGCTGCCCTTGTTGCCCACACAGAAGCAGCTCTGCAGCGCCTAACGTCTCCGACTCCTCGAACGCTTTCATCAGCGCTGTCTACGCACAATCCTAAATATACACTGGACTGACTATGTGACAAATGTTGCTGTCCTTGAGCAAGCAGGGATCACCAGCATTGAGGCCATGATATTGAGAACACAGCTGCGCTGGGCAGGGCACGTTTCTAGGATGGAGGACCATCGCCTCCCAAAAATACTACTCTACGGTGAACTCGCCACGGGTCAGCGTAAGAGGGGCGCTCCAAAAAAGCGATACAAAGACTCCCTGAAACAACATCTCAGGCTTGGCCAAATTGATCACCAACAGTGGTCCGCCCTGGCCTCGCATCGGGAGGCATGGAGACGCACTATCCACAATGCTGCAGCCTTATTTGAGAACTCACGACGAACAAGTCTTGAAGAGAAACGACAACGCAGAAAGAATCACAACCCAAAAACATCACCCAAGGAGACCTTCTGCTGTGCTTTTTGCAACCGGACTTGTTTATCTCGGATTGGCCTTTTTAGTCATCAGCGCGCTTGCAGAAAGCGTGGGATGAGTCCTTCCTGAATCTTCGTTTGCGAAGAAAAGCCAGATCAGGTGGTATCATCATCATCATGGTTTTACATCTTGAGTTAAGTCTTGAGGGACCATGGCAACAAAAGATATTTAAAGGGGGTCCCTGGTAAAGAAAAGGTTAAGAACCACTGCAGTACAGTTGTCCCTCCGTATCCACAGATTCGGTATCCACGGATTTAAGTATTCACGGTTTGAAAATATTTTTTAAAAAATAATAATCCAAATATCAAACCTTGATTTTGCTATCTTATATAAGGGACACCATCTTGCTATGCCACTGCACATAATGGGACTTGAGTATTTATGGATTTTGGTATCCACGGGGGGGTCCTGGAACCAAACCCCATCGAACATGAAGGGACAACTGTATTTGATTCTGGAGGCAGCTATTCATCTTGCCTATTGTATGTAAGCACACACAGCAGCAGTAGGATTGCCTAGAGCAGAATCCCGTTCTTTCCAATGTCAACCTTTATGGCATTGTTTCCTGCAGACATGCTGCTGCAACCCAGCACTGAAAGTTTATCATTCTCTAGCTCTCCTTCACTATCCTCCCAGGGCCTATGCTGCAAAGAAAATTTCAACTCGACAGAAGATAAGAAAGGGAAGGCTGGACAGGGCTCCCGTAAAAAGATTTTGTAAAAAGTAACTTCTTTTGTCAGAGCCATTGTTAACTGAGATATGCCTGTAGATAAAACTCTTCATCTTCCACAACAATAGATCCTGGAACAGGAGGTGTATTGATCTGCAGAATGCCAGAAAACAAGTGTTTTGTTGGCTATGTGAAGTTTTGCCAGATTATCAATTTGGAATTCTGATTGCAAATGCTCAGCTTCTCCCGGGATCTCCTCCCAATAGAAAATACAAGCTTTGACTCAGCCATCAGCACCTTCAAGTGCAGCTCCTTATACAAGACTGTTTCTCACAATGTGCCTCCAAAGTAATTTGTCAACTTTACAATGACTCCATGAAACTCATAGGGTTTTCTTAGGTAAGGAATACTCAGGGATGATTTGCCATTGGCTTCCTGTGAAATACAGCCTAGAGCAGGTGGTATTCCATGGTAGTCTTTCATCCAAGGACTAACCAAGCCTGACCCTGCTTAGTTTCCAAAATCAGACAGGTGCCTTTAGGTTACAATACACAGCAGCAAAGTAAACATTTGCATTCATCTGGGTTCACATCTGAATGATGTAATGTATGAGATGGCATTTATAGCCTCATCCCTTTTTTTCAAGAAGCTCAAGGTGGGATTTTATCTTTATAACTCTGCAAGGCAGTTAGGCTGAATAGAGGGTCCAGCTAGGCTGAAACCCTTGCTCAGCCATGAAACTCACTGGATGGATCTTGGTTCAGCCTAACCTACCTCACAAAGTTCTTGTGAGGATTAAATTCCACTTTGAGCTCCTCAAAGAGCCTAAGCAACACACTGAGTTCTGGTGGCTATTGGCTGGCAGTAGCTGTCAGGAACTTGATTTTCCTTTGCGGAGAGCTGGAAGAATAATGGGGTTACAAACAATGGGGTTACAAACCACAGCTGCCTGCTCTTGCTATACAGAATACCTACAGAATAGCTGCAACAGAAACAGCAGATGAATCACTGCCATACACTCAGTTTTCTCCTTTTTTTTTTTTTTTTAGTTATTTATACCCTGCTCTTAGCCACAAGGCTATCAGAGTGGCTTACAAATTGTTTTAAGCAATAGCTATTTACACATCTACACTGCATTAAACAGTTTCCAATGTGTGTTAGCTAATTGCCCCCACAAGCTGGGTACTCATTTTACCGACCTACGAAAGGATGGAAGGCTGAGTGAACCTTGGAGCCGGCTGGAATCGAACTTGCAACGTGGTGGCTTGCAGTACTGGCATTTAACCACTGCACCACCAGGGCTCCTATGTGGGATTCCTCTTTAGAATTTGTGTCAGTCACTGTAGCATTCATATAGTTGGATTAATCAAGCTGTGACTCATTAGACTGCTTAAACATTTTATTTATAAAATCTATTATTGACAAATAATAAGATTTAAGTATAAAAGCATAACCATTCATCTTGCCAAATAATGGTAGCTTTAAACAATCTTTTTGCATATCATTTGCATGTGTATAAAGGTGCATCTGCACTCTAGAAATAATGCAGTTTGACACCACTTTAAGTAAGTGCTGTAGCTCCATCCTATGGAATCCTGGAGTTTGTAGTTTTACAAAGCCTTTAGCCTTCTCAGCCAGAGTGCTGGTGCCCCGTAAAACTACAAATCCCAGGATTCTGTAGGATGGAGCCATGGCAGTTAAAGTGGTGTCAAACTGTCTTTTTTCTACAGTGTACAATATACGCCCTCAGTTAAAATGATTTTTTCCAGACTTTTAAAATGTTTTCGGGAGGTCTGTATGGAGACATTATGTTGCCTGCAAAGATAAAGTGGTACCAACTTGATTCAAGTGTGTCCATGGTAGTTATTCCTCTCAAACATCTGTAGTTTCCTGTGAGTTTTTCTACTAATGCATGATTCCAGATCTTGTCCAGCTATCCATGTATGGAAAGACCTTCTAGTATTTTCCTTCATGTGGCTATTTCCTGTTCCTGTCACTGCAGTAACTTATGAGCATTTAGAAATATTTATGCTTCCAAAGAGCATTTAGGCACCCAAAGAAAAGAGGAAGGCAAAGTGACTGAGGGGATGGAAACACAGCAAATATAAGAGTTCTAAATCTGAACAATTTTCAGTGTCTCATTCTGCAATGCTAGAAATTTGGGGACTAAATGCAAAGTTCATTTGGGGGCAGAATTCTTATTTCGGGGAGAATGTTGTCATTTTACACACACTCTGTAGCTAAGGGGCTTGTCTATATGAGGCTATGAAATGTGGGTTGATGCTCACGAATGCCAATTCGCAGCAGCTTTCATTCATCTTCATGGTTTTTTCCCCCAAGATTGCAGGCATGCAAAGCCATATATGTTTGTTGTTTAAACGGGCATGCCTGTGAATCAAGATGGTGGACACAAGTGAATTATTTGTGTTTTTATTGTTGCCGCCGAACAGTATTTTTTATAAAAAAGCAAACCCCAGGTATGAAAGTGCGCTTAAATAAACAGAAAAAAAGAGAGAAAAGGCTGTTTCGTTGCCTCGGTGCATGATTGCTACAGCGAAAATCCAACATGGCAGTTCTGGGCGCTTGCCTTGCCAGCAAGCTCTGTCCACTGCACATATCTGACCAATCAGCTTTCCACTTCCACTCTTATTGGGAAATGCATAGCAAAGTGAATCAGTTGTCCCAACGACCAAGAATGCACATTTCCTTTGGAAGGTTTTTTTTTTTTCAAATATGAATATTTGGCGTTTATGGCCCCCCTCCTTCCAAATACAACAGAATGATGTGGGATCCCATTTAGACAAAACATATTGTCCTTGAATTCTATGAGGAGTATTTTTGCTGTATAGACAAGCCCTAAGTCTTACACTGAGGCGTGCTAGGAGGGATTCTTTTTGAAGTAAGCAGTATACATGCAGAGACTTAAAAACAAACAAATGGAATCTCCAGGTTCCCAGGAATCTGGAAGAGATACTGAGACCTTACACAATTCCTTAAACTTTTATGAACTGGATGGCTCCTGTCTTTCCTAGGTGTTGTCTAGACAAGGCAATATAATGTGGGTTGCTTCCCATTAATGCAAATTCACAGCAGCATTCATTTGTCTCCACAGTTTTTTGGCAAAATTGCTGGTATTTGAAGCTATCTGTGTTTGATGTTCACACGGAGCCATGCCTGCAAATCAAGATGGTGCCCATGAGTGAATTACTCGTGTTATTATTCTCAACAAGTTGCCATCGCTGCACAGTATTTTTTTAAACTGTAAAACAAGGGTGTGCAAGTGTGACCCCCCACTTAAAACAGTAGTTTGGTTGCCTCAGTGCAGCCAAAAAGTGATCGTTACTGCAAAACTCCAAAATGGTGCTTCTGGCTGGCAAGCCTGCCTGCCCCCCACCTGTGCACGTCCAACCAATCAGATTTCCACTTCTGCTCCTCTCTGAGAATATGCTGTGATTTGAATCAGATGTCCAAATGGGCATTAATACGCATTTCTGCGTATTAGTTGTAAAAGTTCAAGAAATGCTGTGAAGGTTTTTCCCACATGGTTTTTAGTGTTTTTGCCCCCACCTTCCAAATACGGCAAATTATCGCAGGATCTCATTGGGACAAAAGGTATTCCTTCCAAATTCTACAAAGAATATTTTCACAGTCTAGACAACACCTTAGATTTTTCTTGTCTCTTTAAAACTGGGTTGAGCAATACGTTGCTCATCCAGATGTTGTTGGATTCTTAGAATCATAAAGTTGGAAGAGACCATGAAGGCCATCCAGTCCAACCCCCTGCCATGCAGGAATACATAATCAAAGCATTTATTCTTATTCCATGCCTCAGGCAGCACGGTCATCATGGAAGACACACGTTGGGGAAATGTGCTTACCTTTGCTTTAGACCAGAGATGGGCAACCGTACGAGGGGCATTTTTCATAAACACTCACCCCTGCAGGCCATACTGGTATGCCCAGTATAACCAGAAATAATGTCACATCATTTCCAGTTTTATTCTTGACTGATTTTTAGTAATTTCCCCCCTTTCTTTAAAGATTTTGAGATTTATTGGGGCCTGATGGGGCAAAACCACTGCATTTTCTAACAGTTTTCACCCATTTGGGGCATTTGGGGAGGGGGTCAAATATTGCCTGAATTTTAGTATTTTTTTATTGGTCTGAAGGTTTGGAGGGGCTTAAGGAGGGCTTCAGAGACTGTAAATTGGTCCACTGCTCCTTTAAACAATACCAAAATGACTACTAAGAGCACTGTCTGATAGCCTACAAATGGAATCAACAAGTACTATAGCAGGGGTGAGTTCCATGCAGCATTCCAAGCATGTTCCCCACAAGGGGGTGGGGGGCTGACAGGGCTCTAGCCTGGGGCCCTGGGATTAGGAGGGCCCTCGCGTGATATTATTGTAAGTTTTTATTATGTAAATCCATCTAGTATATATATATATATATATATATATGGCTTTTCTTTGCAAACGAAGATTCAAGAAGGACTCATCCCGCACTTTCTGCAAGTGCACTTTCTGCAAGTGCGCTGATGACTAAAAAGGCCAATCTGAGGGCGGACCATTGTTGGTGATCAATTTGGCCAAGCCTGAGATGTTGTTTCAGAGAGTCCTTGTATCATTTTTTTGGAGCGCCCCTCTTACGCTGACCTGTGGCGAGTTCACTGTAGAGTACTATTTTTGGGAGGTGATGGTCCTCCATCCTAGAAACATGCCCTGCCCAGCGCAGCTGCGTTCTCAATATAATGGCCTCAACGCTGGTGATCCCTGCTTGCTCAAGAACAGCAACATTCGTCACATAGTCAGTCCAGTGTATATTTAGGATTGTGCGTAGACAGCGCTGATGAAAGCGCTTGAGGAGTCGTAAGTGTTGGTGATAGGTGACCCATGTTTCAGACCCATAAAGGAGAATAGACAGTACAATGGCTCTATACACATTGATTTTTGTATATTACTTTGGTGTCATCATTTAACCTGACTTATTTTAATTTTTATCCTAAATCTAGAGCATCTTGCTGCCTTTAACGTCAGCAGTAGGTAGGGGGCCCGCCAAAGATCCTGGCCCAGGGGCCCGCTTCAGGATGTGGGGGCCATGATTCTAAGGGCCTGTTTGTGTTCTTATGTGTGCAAGCTTCAGGTGTGGGAAGAGCACACAGAACTTGCTAGAATGAATAGGAAAAAAAAGCCTCTGGTTTGGACCTGAGTATAAAAGCAGGAAGCATTACTTCGTTCACTCATGCTTCCTGTTGACATTGCTTGTTCAACTGCCCAAAGTTGCTGTGACAGAGACAGAACTGGGTGCCTCTTGACCACTCCGTGCCACTAGTGATGAACTGATTGGCTGCACTTTCTGTCAGCTTCAAGGTCCAGCTTTTGGCATGCTATCACAGGCAACAGTGAATGGAGCTTAGCAGCTAGATGCTAAATGCCAGATATGCAATAGCAACCCACAAACGTAACATGGGCAGGCCCTCTCTCCCTGCAGTCCCCATGCATTCAGAAGGCCACAGGGGGAGACTTTGTGTTTATTCGCCCACCCTCCTCCCTCTCATACACCTGTAACCCAGGTCAATGTGTCACACATTGGACCAAGCAGATTGCAGCCCCCCAAAGCTTAATCCATTGCTGATCCAGAGTGGAAAGTTGTAGCTTTCCAGATGTTGGGCTGCAACTCCCATCATCCTCCATTGCCTATGCCTAGAGAGCCCTGGTGACACAGTGGCTACATGCCAGTACTGCAGCCCCAACGTTGCAAGTTTAATCCCAACGGCTCCAAGGTTGACTCAGCCTTCCACCCTTTCATAGGTGGGTAAAAATGAGTACCTGGCTTGTGGGGGCAATTAGCTAACACACATTGGAAGCCACTTAGTGCCTAGCACATTATAAAGCGGTGTAGATGTGTAAACCTCTCCATTGACACAACCTTGTCATGGGATAGAGGCTTGCGTACCCTAATGAAATTTTGAGCTATGCTGGCGGTGGCATAATAGCTACCGGTAGGGCCTCCCATGCTAGACAGGTCAAATCCGAAGGGTCTGACAAAGAGCGTCAAAGGGCAGGACGGGCTTTCTAGTCTTAAGGCAACCATCCTAGGAGAAGGAAAACTCTAATCCCACACCCAGGCAGATGGTGCTCGTCCAACCCTGTAAGGTCAACCATCTAAGAGAAGGAAACTCTAATCAAACCTACAACCCCAGGACCTTGTTGCTACCATCCATGCTTGCAAGGCCACAGCAGATGAACCTTTGGTTTAAAGGGTGAGGCCAGTTCTGTGCATGCTGCGCTCCCCCAGAAAAATCCATTGTACAGGCTCAAAGGATAAATCCAATCCTTCTGAATCTTCGTTTGCGAAGAAAAGCCAGACATGTGTAAAATGCTGTTGCTTAACAAAGTGTAAGCCGGTCTGAGAGCCTTTGTGGCTGATGAGCGGGGTGGTGGTGGTGTGTGTGTATATATATATATATATATATATATATGCTTCATGGATCTGGCAGGAGTTGCAGACATGCAACAACATCTGGAGGCCCACATGTTGCCCCAAACACTGAAATTGCAAATAAAGCAACTTTTAGTGCGGTCATCAGGCAATGCAACGCGTTACACTGGTACTCTTGCATTTGATTGAGGATGAGGAGACGGGCCTATCTTTTCCCCTCCCCAAATGTATCGCTTTGCCCGGGGGTGGCGCATGCGCACACAGGAAAAATACTTTTCCCCAAGCGCCAGCTTTCCTCCAGCTGCCCCCCCCCCCGAGACAGAGCCATCGCCCTTTTAAGGCAGATGAAATTCTTCGCATAAACAAGCTTTGGGGCCTGGCAGCGGAGCGCCCCGGACTTGGGAGATTCCGAGCTTGGGGTGGGAAGCAGGGGCGAGGTCTCTGGCTTGGGGGATTTTTATTCCCCCACCTTCCCTTTATACCTCCGCCCTCCCTTTCGTAGTGGGAGCCTCCACCGGTACCCGGGGGGCAGCACACCCGGGTCGCCTCTGGAAGGAGGGGAAGGGAGGGGGGTAAAGGGGAGACTTGAAACGGGCAAGGGAGCGTCGTTCAAGAGCCAACCTCGGCCAGAGGCGAAAGGAAGGGCTCGGATGGAAAAGACCGTGGATGATGGGAGAGATGGCGGGGTGAGCCTGGGCGCAAGAGCTGGGACTTCTCGGCCGGACTGTCTGATCCCACAACCATAGGGCGAAATACTCGAGAAGGGGCATGATGCCCGTGCTTTGAGACCTGGATGCTCCAGAGTTAGTAACAAAACAGGAATCGGGGGCGGGGGGGGAGGCTTCTTGCAAAACAACGCAGCTGTCACCGTCCCTCCTCAAGGGGTCGGGATTTGAACCCGCGTCTCTGGGATGCCTCGGTCGGACAGCGCCTCCCCCGGTCAGGGAGGGAGCGGCAGGGTCGGGGGTGTGGGTGGGACCCCCTTCTTCCAGCTTCTTGGTTCAAGTCCGGGTCCTTGTAAAATTCAATGTGAAGTCGACGAAAAATCATCGTAAAGTTCTTTCCACTGCAAGGGATCAAAGGCAAGTTCCCACGAGGCAAAGAGGCAGGATTTGCACCCGCCGCCCTCGCCAAAAGTGTGATTCGCTCTTGTTTTCTTTTCCCTCCTTCTTCACGATCCTCGGTGTTCTTGCCTCACGAAGACGGACGCGGAGGGAACGACTGAATGGGCGAAGGAACGCGTGTCCATAGTGCGCCTGCGGGTTTGCATGTTGTCTAACTTCATGTGAGATATGTGTGTGTGTTTGTATTTATGTGTGAAAGCCTTGGGGGCCCATTCGGGGAGGGGAAGGGGCATCCAAAAGGCACACTCAGGGGGTGTGGGGGTGTTGTTTCCCTCAAGTCAGAAGTCGACTTATGGCGACCCCATGGATTTTATAGGGTTTTCTTAGGCAAGGTGATTTTGCCAGTTCCTTCCTCAGAAATATAGCCCACAGCACCTGTTATTCGTTGGCGGTTTCTCCTCCAAGTACTAACCAGGACTGACCCTGCTTAGCTTCCAATAGCAGACAGGATCTGGTGCCTTTGGGGTGCTGTATTATTTGGCGGTATCCCATCCAAGTACTAACTTGGGCTGACCCTGCTTAGCATCCAAGATCAGATGGGATCTGGTGCCTTTAGGGGTGTTTAGGTCTGAGTGCCACAGTTAGGCAATGGAAGTGAATTGTAGGCTGATGGGATCTGCAGTTCTTGTTTAACAGCTCTGTTCCCGTCTTCTGCATTCACGTGAGACTAAACATGGCCTCCAGGATTCGGTCCCTTGATGCCAAGAGTTCAGATTCTCAGGCTCTGTTTGGCTCCGTGTGACTCAAAGCAGAGGAGCCAAGTCCTTGGGTGTGCCATAATTAATAACTGTTGCAAATATCGCCAGAGGCTTTGCGACGCATGTGCTTAATTCAAGGACTGCTCTTCCCAAGAGGTTTACATAATTGTCTCTTGTAGCGGACAATCCCACAGTCTTAACTGTGCACCCTACACCTGTTTAAACAGGAGTTTTCTTTTAACCTGGTCAAGTTAGTTGCTCTTTAAAAACCCTACTAACGATTATTACAAGATAAACTGGAACAAGATCAGTCTGGGTATCATTAAGGAAAGAAATCATCTCTCTTCCCCTCCATTTCAGAGCACACTCTTCTTTATTGTTGTCCCTTATTATTTCACACTCTTCTTTGTTGTTGTCCCTTATTATTTCTATAGGACAATCCATGTACAAGACACTTTACAAAGAACCGGTCTGACAGGTCCCTTACCCTCAAGGGTCTTACAATCTAAATATAGACACAAAAGAGACAACAGAGGGAGGAGAGGGAACTGGAAATTGGGAAAATAGGGAAATGTGCTTACAGTATTTAAAGCGTACATAGCCAGCCTTACGAGGGGAAAAAAATCTAAAATACCTTGTAGTATTGGCATCTTGCAGCAGCAGCGACATGTTTAAACGGTTTTTCTGGCCTCAGAAGCCCCCATAAGCCTTGCATTCCTGATGATGGCAGCGAATGATTAGTTCTTCACTGCTGCCAGTTTTTTTTTTTTAAACTCATCCCAAGGTGCACTGGTGCAATAGGAGTGATTCTCCAATTTTATAAGAAAGTAAAACAGAAAATATTGATCCTTTTTATTGTCTTAACGAGCAATCACTAAGGTGAAAATCCAACATGGCGGCAGCAGGTGCTTGCCTTCTTAGTAAGCCCAGCCCCGCTCTCACCCAGCCAATCAAGTTTTTTATTGTTCTATAGTCCAAATGGGCAAAAATGCACACCCGTCCCATGGTTTGTGAAAAAGTACGGGGAACTCTGCGGAGGCTTTTTTACCCCGTTGTTTTTGCCATTTTGGGCCCCCCTCCTTCTGAATAGTCTGGATTGGTGCTGGATCCTATTTAGACAGGTAGGATTCCTAGCGAATTCCATGATGGGATTTTCACCATTTAGATGGGCCCTTAGTTATAGCATGCCATTGGCTCTAAAACACATATTATCCAGCATAGGATGTATATCTGTGGACATTGAGGTAAGATATAGAAACAACTGCAGAACTTCTTGTAAAATACTCTACTTTTTATCCAAGTGCAGTAGCTTTGGATTGTTCTGAATCTTGTCTCTCACATCCCCTACTATTTGACAGATGCCTCTGGTCATTTTCTTTCCTACTTTCTAAACAAAAACAGCAAAGAGTCATGTGACACCATGAAGTCTTAGCAATTTTGTTTTGGCATAAGCTTTTGTGGATGGCAGCCTATATTAATATTGTGCCATAATAAAATTAGTTCATCATTAAGGAAGCCCAAGACTCTTCAGATTTTTGTTGCAGTAGACTAACATAGCTCCCCACCCCTGTCCCAGACAAAAAAGTTAAACACAGACTCTAATCATGTGGAAGTACTCCTCAAACCGTCTAGAATTCTCTTCCAGGTTGGATCAGGAGTTAAAAAGGCTATAACTGAAGTAATATGAACCCTTAAAGGCCAGTGAAACAAGCCTCTTCTAGGTCACAGTTTGGTTACATTAGGGGACTCTGTGGCCCTCTGGGTGTTGATTAACTCCTATTTCCATAATCTCACACTGTTAGCCAGGTTGGCAGGGGCTGATGGCAGCCTAATGGAGTCTAACACCATCTGGAAAACTACTGGTCTCCCAGCTCTGCTTTAAAGAAAAGTTTGCTTGCTTACTTATCTATTTATTTTATATGAACTGCTGTCTTCATTGAAGTGTACTTTGGTTCATTCTGTATTTTTGAATGCAATATAGTAACTATGAGAGGTCCAGGGAATAGTTTTATAAATACAGTATACTCTTAGGGGAGGGGAGGTAGAGATGGCATCTGACTTCACCCATAGTGTTCAGAAAAAAACTTGTACATATTCAGATTGCTTGAATTAATTTTTGTCTTTAGAATGGTTGTGAAGGGTGAGCTGCTCTTCGCTGATGATGCTGCCCTTGTTGCCCACACAGAAGCAGCTCTGCAGCGCCTAACATCCTGTTTCACAACAGCTGCAGAACTGTTTGGGCTGGAAGTCAACCTGAAGAAAACGGAAGTTCTTTACCAGCCTGCACCACAGGACGAACACCATCATCCCCACATTGCCGTCGGCAAATCTGTGCTTAAGTCCATTCAGCAGTTCACCTACCTGGGAAGCATAATCTCAGATGCCAAAATTGACAAAGAGATTGATCACAGATTAGCCAAGGCATATAGCACATTTGGAAGACTTTACAAAAGAGTCTGGAATAATAAACATCTGAGGCGAAGCACAAAAATCAGTGTGTATAGAGCCATTGTACTGTTTATTCTCCTTTACGGGTCTGAAACATGGGTCACCTATCGCCACCGCTTAGACTCCTCGAACGCTTTCATCAGCGTTGTCTACGCACAATCCTAAATATACACTGGACTGACTATGTGATGAATGTTGCTGTCCTTGAGCAAGCAGGGATCACCAGCATTGAGGCCATGATATTGACAACACAGCTGCGCTGGGCAGGGCACGTTTCTAGGATGGAGGAGCATCGCCTCCCAAAAATACTACTCTACGGTGAACTTGCCACAGGTCAGCATAAGAGGGGCGCTCCAAAAAAGCGATACAAGGACTCCCTGAAACAACATCTCAGGCTCGGTCAAATTGATCACCAACAGTGGTCTGCCCTGGCCTCACATTGGGAGGCATGGAGGCGCACTATCCACAATGCTGCAGCCTTATTTGAGAACTCATGCCGAACAAGTCTTGAAGAGAAATGACAACACAGAAAGAATCACAACCTGGAAGCATCACCCAAGGAGACCTTCTGGTGTGCTTTCTGTAACCAGACTTGTTTATCTCGGATTGGCCTTTTTAGTTATCAGCGCGATTGCAGAAAGCGCGGGATGAGTCCTTCCTGAATCTTCGTTTGCAAAGAAAAGCAAGAAAGACAGAGAGAGGGAAGGGCAGAGACCACCACACTACAAGACAGTGTATTCCACTTCTGAATAGTTCTTAATGTCAGGATGTTCTTTCTAATGTTTAGGTTGAATCTCTTTTCCTGTAGTTTGAACCCATTGCTCCATGTCCTAGTTTCTGGAGCAGCAGAAAACAAGCTTGCTCCATCTTCAGTATGACATCCCTTCAAGTATTTAAACATGGCTATCATGTCACCTCTTAACCTTCTTTTCTCCAAACTAAACATACCCAGCTCCCTAAGCCGCTCCTCATAGGGCATGGTTTCCAGAATTCCCACCATCCTGGTTGCCCTCCTCTGGACACATTCCAGCTTCTCAATATCCTTCCAGAATTGTGGTGCCCAGAACTGGACACAGTATTCCAGGTGAGGTCTGACCAAAGCAGAATAGAGTGGCACTGTTACTTCCCTTGATATAGACACTATACTCCTATTAATGCAGCCTAGAATCACATTGGCTTCTTTAGCTGATGCATCACTGAGTAGGCACTGTGAATTATCTGCGAGAAGAACACCTGTTCCAAAAGTGTATTCAATTTTAGTGGAATGGAACACTCCACTGATGTTAATATGCCTGATCCTCTGGATCATGCCTCCTGACACAAGTTGGCTATACCTACAGATGCATCTTCCTCAGTGCATGGCTCTGAGGGTCTTTGGAACCAAAGCCAATATGAGACTATAGTGTCTAGATAGAGGGACTCTATTCTACTTTGGTCAGACCTCACCTGGAATACTAGTTCTGGGCACCACAATTCAAGAAGGATTTTAACAAGCTGGAACTTGTCCAGAAGAGGGCAACCAAAATGGTAAAAGGTCTGGAAACCATGTGTTATGAGGAGTGGCTTAGGCAGCTGGGTATGTTTAGCCTGGAAAAGAGGAGGTTAAGAGGGGACATGATAGCCATGTTTAAATATTTGAAGGAATGTCATACTGACAATGAAGCAAGCTTGTTTTCTGCTGCTCCAGAGACTAGGACACAGAGCAATGGACTCAAACTACAGGAAAAGCAATTCCACCTAAACATTAGGAAGAACTTCCTGATGGTAAATGCTGTTCAACAGTGGAATGTGCTGCCTCAGAGTGTGATGGAGTCTCCTTCTTTGGAGATTTTTAAACAGAGGCTGGATGCCCATCTGTTGGGAATGATTTGATTGTGTATTCCTGCAGGGCAGGGGGTTGGACTGGATGACCCTTGTTGTCTCTTCCAGTGATGATTCTATGAGAAGCATGGCTTGGGAAATCACCTGTACCATTTTGGTAAGATGTCCACCTAGGTCAACAGGATGAGAACGTAATGGGTAGCTGAATCCCCATGCTGCCATTTGTGGCAGTTCTTCCACTGACACAGGGAAGTACCCTTTAGACATCTCCCTGTGTGACTGGTCAAACTCTTTATGGGATAGTCCAGTCTGTGAGCAGTTTGCCCCTTTAGAATCCTGGCCTTGAGCTATTGCCTGTCAGAGCAGACAACACTTGGCTAGACAGACAAAGCGTCTTACCTATTCTAAAGCACCTTCCTGTTTTCTTCTGCTTTAGTAAAGGAGCGCTTTCATCAGCGCTGTCTGTGCACAATCCTAAATATACACTGGACTGACTATGTGACAAATGTTGCTGTCCTTGAGCAAGCAGGGATCACCAGCATTGAGGCCATGATATTGAGAACACAGCTGCGCTGGGCAGGGCACGTTTCTAGGATGGAGGACCATCGCCTCCCAAAAATACTACTCTACGGTGAACTCACCACGGGTCAGCGTAAGAGGGGCGCTCCAAAAAAGCGATACAAAGACTCCCTGAAACAACATCTCAGGCTTGGCCAAATTGATCACCAACAGTGGTCCGCCCTGGCCTCACATCGGGAGGCATGGAGACGCACTATCCACAATGCTGCAGCCTTATTTGAGAACTCACGACGAACAAGTCTTGAAGAGAATCGACAACGCAGAAAGAATCACAACCCAAAAACATCACCCAAGGAGACCTTCTGCTGTGCTTTTTGCAACCGGACTTGTTTATCTCGGATTGGCCTTTTTAGTCATCAGCGCGCTTGCAGAAAGCGCGGGATGAGTCCTTCCTGAATCTTCGTTTGCGAAGAAAAGCCAGAGAGAGAGAGAGTAAAGACATCATCATTGTCTATGCCTTCTTGTGTAAAATATATATTCCGTACTACATGCAGTTTTGGATACAGATGTGTAGTGCAGGCGAAGGCATCCCAACTATAAAAATCTATCCAGAACTAAGTTCCTTTGATTTCCAAAAGGCCTATGCCAGAGTAAATGGGTACAGAATTGCAACTTTAGTCATTCAAACGTATGTTCCAGTAATATCAGTGTGAAAAGTTAGTCTTGATGAAGGCTGCTGCCACATTGTAAAAATAATGCAGTTTGACACTGCTTAAGCTATCATGACTCCATCCCATGAAATCCTGGGATTTGTATTTTGCTGTGGCACCAGAGCTCTCTGGTGGAGAAGGCTAAATATCTTCCAAAACTACAAATCCCAGAATTCCATAGCATCGAACTATGGCAGTTAAAGCAGTGGCAAACTGCATTATTTTATGCAGTGTGGCAGCAGCCTAAGTTAAGTTTTATGGATTTCAGTGGAACTCACTGTAGATAACTTAACTTAGGTGAACCATTTCCTTTTACTTTATGTGTTTTTACATCTCTAATGGCATTTATTTATCACAATATCAATAAAACACAGTTTAAATCTTTACTGTACTTTTTCACTCCCAAACAACTTATACTATTGGCCCTGCTTGTCAAGTCATTTTGTAATTCAACTCTGTGGCTTGTTCTAGTTGATAGACATTAACACAGTTGTTTTAGAGGGCCCTGTAATGTGGCCTGATACTTTATACAGTTACATTCCATTTCATTTCTATTATTCATGCCATTCATGAGGTCAGCTGGATCATCCTGCATAACTTCCTGGTTCTTACATAATACCATACTAACAAAGCCTCCCAGTTTGTTGCAATCAGCGGATTTAATCAACTACTTCTTTCTTCACTTTCCAGGCTGAAAAAGCTGAACAGATTGGTCTTGTGTTCTTAATACTTCCTACTTTCATTCCTCTCTTTCCTCACTTTTTGACTCTTAAGATAACCAGTATTGATGCCTCTGTCATTTTAAGGAGCAGTGCTGTGTGTGTATATGCCTTCAAGTTGCCTGTCAACTTATGGCTACCCCATGGATTTCTCAGGGTTTTCTTAGGCAAGGAACACTCAGAGGTGGTTTTGCCAGTTCATTCAACTGAAATCTCTCTCTCTCTCTGGCTTTTCTTTGCAAATGAAGATTCAGGAAGGACTCATCCCGCGCTTTCTGCAAGCGCGCTAATGACTAAAAAGGCCAGTCCGAGATAAACAAGTCCGGTTGCAGACAGCACAGCAGAGGGTCTCCTTGGGTGATGTTTCCGGGTTGTGATTCTTTCTGCGTTGTCATTTATCTTCAAGACTTGTTCAGCGTGAGTTCTCAAATAAAGCTGCAGCATTATGGATAGTGCATCTCCATGCCTCCCGATGTGAAGCCAGGGCGGACCATTGTTGGTGATCAATTTGGCCTAGCCTGAGATGTTGTTTCAGGGAGTCCTTGTATTGTTTTTTTGGAGTGCCCCTCTTACACTGACCCGTGGCGAGTTCACCGTAGAATACTATTTTTGGGAGGCGATGGTCCTCCATCCTAGAAACGTGCCCTGCCCAGTGCAGCTGTGTTGTCAATATCATGGCCTCAATGCTGGTGATCCCTGCTTGCTCAAGGACAGCAACATTCGTCACATAGTCCAGTGAACCTGGTATTTGTTGGTGGTCTCCAATCCGAGTACTAACCAGGGCCATGTCTACACAAAGGAATGGACCGCTCCACAGTAATAGCAAGATGTGCAACCTCCCCCATAAAGCCTGCATGCCTGTAGCTGAGACAGCAGCCGTGAGTGGATTACTTGTGTTTTTAAATCTGCTGACGATGACTTTTTTTAAAAAAATCCCTATTTCTATGGTGTGCACAAGTGATATTTCACCTCTCCCCAAAAATAAAGAGAAAAAAAGAAAGCACAGACCTCCTCTTTACTCGCTAAAGTGAAAATCCAACATGGCGGCAGTGGGTGCTTGCCCTGTAACCCAGCCTCGCCCCCTGCGCTCATCCAGCCAATCAGGTTTGCATGCTGTCTTTCATGGGGAAGCGATTCATGTTGAATTGCTTGTCTTAATGCGCAAAAATGTACATATCTGGATTTTTTTTTAAAGTCGGGGAAAGCCATGAAGGTGTTTCTTGCGCAGTTTTTCCTCTTTTTGCTCCCCCCTTCACAATACAATGAGACAATGCGATATCCCATTAAGACAGCTCGTTTTCTGAGCGAATTCTGTGAGGGGTATTTTCACCGTGTGAACAACGCCCAGGGCTCACCCTGCTTAGCTTCCAAGATCAGATAGGATCTGGTACCTTTAGGGTGCTGAACCCAATCTCAGTGCTTTGAAAAGCTCCCAATAAATTAGATAAAGGGTAAGGAATCTGCAGCCCCTCAGATGGTGTTAGATTACATTTCCCATCCTCCCTGGACACTCTCCATCTAGCTGGGGTTGAGGGGAGTCTGATGACATCTGGAAGCTCCGCACCCGTCTTCAGGAGATTCTGCATGGAGGAGGAAAGCTGGCTTCTGTGCCTGTGTTCTCTCTCTCTCTCTCTCTTTTTTTTTTGGTTGAACATGTAACCTAGTAATCTCCAATCTTCATTCCTTCATGTGTTTTGGACTTCAACACCCAGAACCCTTGCCAGTGTGGCTAATGGTTAGGAGTCTGGGAATTGTAGTCTAACAGCATATGGTAAACCGAAGGCCAGTAATCACTGCCATAAGGCAAACAGCAGTGGCAGGAAATGTGCATCAGCCAAATCACAGGAGGAGGAGAGGTATGTTAGACCCCTTCTTTCTAGTTCTAAATGGAGCCCCCCCCCCCGTGGCTGCATTTACCTTTTAAAGAAATCTGGGAAGATTCAGTCTGTTCTGACTGAAATTTCTGATTCCTGGCAAGCACCACTCTCTTACACTAGTCCTGTCTGAAATGTGGGGATGACAGCCTTGACCTTACACGGTCTTATGGAATTGCTGTGATAACTTCCATAAAGTGCTTTGAATATTACCAACCCTTCCCCTCAGAGAAATCAAATGTGGGGAGTGTGTGGCTCTCCAGATGGTGCTGCAAATTCCAGTATGACAACAGGAAAGCCAATGGTGAGCGATAAGAGGTCATGGGTATTGCAGTCCAACAACACTTGCAGGGGCATGTGTTCCCCATTCCTGCTACAAATGTTGCTACTGCAACTGGACCTACTAGGCTCTGTGCATTTGGAAAACCTGCTGCTGTAATTAGCTGATCCATTGATTGCCACAAGAGCATGGCTTTTGACTCTTTCTGTGCCATTGCACAGAGAGATTGGACTTATCTCTTAAATGTAGTGAGAAGGCAGATGCAGAAGGTCAAATGAAGCAAATAATAATAATAATAAATAAATCAAGGAAGTAGTCAGACATGTTGGATCTTGAGATTTTTGGAGCCTGGCTGGTTCCTTATGGGTTGTGATGTGACTGTGGTCTCACCCCCAAGTATTGCCACATTTTCCTAAATAAATCTCTGTATGGTTAATAAATAATGGGCAGAAATTCTACAGCTAGTTTCCATCATGGCCTATCATTCAACTGCCAAAGGCATGAAAACATGGTGGTAGGAACAGCAACCATAATCCTGTACCCATGTGGTTACGTACTGTCAATATCCTGTTTGATGCAGTGCAAAGCTTAATTCCCTGAGAGAGACTTTGTTTCAGACACTAATTGGGATTGGAGCATCTCCAGGGCTTGCTAATTCACTTAGACTTAGCTGTGGTGAGGGCCAAGAGGGAATTCATGAATGGCATGCTGTAAAGCACTTCAAAATCAACATCACTCTTGCTAGGTAAGGCTAGCAAACTGACCCCTTCCCCCAAAAAGGAAGGGCTTATGTCCAGATGTGATCTGGAAAACCCTAATGGGAACTGGTGACCCTCATGGTGCCTGATTGCAACTCTTCTTGTCTGAGATCATTAGCCATGCTGGCTGGGGCTCATGGGAATCAAAGTTCAATAGCATTCATTTTTTTGTTATGTAAATAGTGTGGGGGGGAGGGGAGAGGACGTGGGGGGTGCCATGAGAGTTGGGAATAGAGCATTAGCAGAGCTTCCTTAGACATGCAAAGTTTTAGTATTGATTAAAGTACAGTATTACTCAGCCTAGAGTTGATTAAAAATGCAGGCCTTGTGCCACAGTAAACAGAGAGCTGAATTTGGACATGAGAAGCTTTTCAGGATCAACTCAGCCTACCCAGCCTGCTGCTTTCCAGAAGTGTTAAGACTACCACCATCTGGAGCCCACTCACACTACAGAATTGTAGTGCTGTGATTCCACCTTAACTACCATGGTTGCCTTTAAGGGTTTCGGAGTTTGGTCAGAGGCACCAGAGGAGCCCTCTGGCTGAGAAATCTAAATGGCCCTCGCTCAAATGCCAGTCCCAAGATTCCATAGGATGGAACCATGGCAGTTAAAGTGGAATCACAGCACTACAATTCTGTACTGTGAATGGGCCCTTGATTACTGAATCTAAGAACAGGGATGTTGCAGAGATGGAAAGGGCAACCAAAACAATCAACAGATTGGAGTAACTGCCCTTCCTGGAAAGGTTACAACATTTGGGGCTTTTTAATGTAGGGACAAACAAGCAAAAGAAAGACATGATCAAGAGATAAAATTAATACTAGAACCCAGGATCATCCACTAAAACTGAATGCCTGGAGATTCAGGACTACCTTTTTTGCACTGTGCATAGTTCCACTGTGAAATTCAGCAGCACGAGCTGCCAGCTTGGATGCCTTCAAGGGGGATGTGATAAATTCGTGAAGGATGGGGCCACTAGTGGATACTTGTCAGGGTGGCAATGCGTCATCTGCATTATCAGGATAACATCCTTCTTGTGTATCAATTGCTGTGGATCACAAGATGGAGAATGCAGCTGCTCCCATCGGGCTTCCCATGGGTAAATGACTGACCACTGTGTGAAAAGCAGGTTGGACTAGATAGAACTTTTGCCAACATGGCTCTACTGTATCTGCAAGGGACCAGGTTCAGGAAGGATGAATTGTAGGGCTTTAGTTGAAGTCAGCCTCTACTTACCTAACTCACCTGCTGCAAAGATAAGTGAAATAACTGTAAGGTACTTTATACACTGGAACATATATAGAATTTTTAAACAATGTGAATAAGAACCTTAAAGCCTCTCCACTCTGAGTGGTTGTTTTACCAGCCCTAGCAGCACCCAATACTCAATGTACAGTACCTGTATATCTTTTGGTTAGAGAAAAGCATTTGATGCTTAGGTTCTTTAGCTGAAGAAAGTTTTTCCCCACTAAATAGCTACAAAAGTTTGTTTTACATTGATATGGTCACATGTATTTCCATTACTTAGTTAGTGAAAGAAATGAAACAGTGAGACAGTTAACAAACTTAGGACAAGATTACATCAGTTCACAAGGTCAGTGATAAAACCTGAGGAAGAAGGGGCACAGAGATGTTCTAAGGCAAAGGACAGTCAGACTGCCTGCTCTTCAGATTCACCTTCTGATAAATTAGAGTTATCTACAAAGGGGCTGCCAACTGACCAGAAATAATCACTCTCATTAACACTTGTGCATCTACTTCATCAAAATCAGGTGAAAGTTCTTTGCACCACAGACATAATATTTGTCACTTGCTAATGTCTGCAAATCAAACTCCTGTTATTAGTATAGAAGTACATTAGTACAAAGTATAAAAGATGACAGACTTTGGTAATGATATTCTTCTTGCATTGGATGGCCAGATGCAAAGGAAATGTGATTCATGCATCTTGAACAGCTGTCCAGATTAAAAGATACAGAGAATTTCAGTCAGTGCAGGGTCTTTTCATGCTGAACTCTGCCAAAATCCCTCTTCTTTTCAACTACCAAGCTCTGCCTTCCTTATAGGCAAAAACTAATGTCATGGGTAGGCAACTAATCCTTCAGATATTATTGGACTGCAGCTCTCATGATCCTCCAACATTAGTTATGCTGGCTATTGCTGCTGCAAGTTGCTGTCCACCAACATCTGGAGTTCCATGGTTGAATGCTCCTGAACTACAAATGATATATGCCAAAAGAGCAGACCTATGCACTTAATTCCCCATCTTATCCTCCCTCAGGTGACACCTGGGACCACCCACTTGGGTCTTGGTGGCCATGGCATTATGCATTTCCTTCCCAGTGACAACTGATGCCGTGGGAGAACAGCCATTCCAATAGAGTAAATTTGTAGGAAGGAATTGTGGTTGAAGAGCATCTAGAACAAGTGGCCCACTTGATGCACTCCTGGTTTTTATTCACCCTAGCCAGACTGGCCATTGTTGAGGGATGTGAGCAGGAGGACTTCACCAACATCTGGAGAACCTCAAGTTCTCCAGCCATGAGTTGAATCTTCTAGGAGAATGAGGAGTTCCAAATCAACTGTATTAATAGTACTGTATGAAGGGAGAAAAGTCCTGAACAGCCCTACATATGGGGCTAGATCTTCTAGTCATGGGCCCTCCAAGGTGATGCTGACAGGCATGCTGATGACCCCAGATAGTACACTTGGTGTCTCTATGGTTTCCGGATCCTCTCAATTATTTTTTTCCATTTCCCCCAAGAATTCCTCTTAACCAAGCATGGTGCTCAGGAGAAATACTGAGGAAATGAGAGAAAAAGAAGAGGGTGAGCAGGTGAAGCGGTTGCTTAACTTCCCAATGCTCCAAGGTAAACTGCTTGGTATAGGTTTTAAGGGTGGGAGTGGAGCAGAGTTGTAAGCTATGGGGGGGGGCAAAATGTAGGTATCACCCCCCCAATGAAATTTTCCTTCAGTCCTTTGCAGAAGGTGAGGTACTTTCTAACATTTGCTATGTTCACATTCCCTTGGTAACTTTGCCTGCTGCTTTCTTTTGGATGGCTAACTATATTTCTATACATAAAACTGAAGTTTTAAGTTACTGCAATGCTAGGAATGTGGGGAACCTAAAGCAAATTTAATGGGGAGCACCATTTTTATTGGGAGGACAATGCCTTCATTTTGCCCTGCTTCTGGAGGAGGGCAGGGTGGTATTATCTGGGTGTGTTTGTATGGGGTAGTTGGTTTTTTTTTTTAAGGAGTGGTTTTGAGAGTTTCACCAATTTTCCCTTTGAGAAATAGGTATTTGAATAGTATTACATATGTGGTTTGGCATGACCCTGTACTCTGTTTTTTGGGCAGGTGACTTGTTTTTTTTATGGCTTATCAGGTCCCACCATAGCAGCAATATGTGTATGTGTGTGCATGCACATGCAATTGTGTCCATAAGAGTTTCCTTGAATTTTGAAATGATGCCTTTACAGAAAACTATATATGCCACTGTGTGTTGCTTAGAGGAAGGTATGTGGGTCATTTAGAACAGCTGCTTAGTCACTCTTTCTGTCCAATGGAGTTTGCTCCACTTAAGGTATTATCAGCCACCTTCTATCCTATTAGAACAATACTCTGTGAAATCCTCTAGGTTGACTGGCCATAGCTCTTCAGCATATGAAGATTCTTTGAAGGATCCTAGCGATGGGACCTTGGCACTTCCTGCATGTAAAACATACAGTATGTTCTGCCAAAAGCTACCAAATCCATAGGTCTGGCCCTTGTTGATCAAAATCAATGTTCTGGCATCTCTGCCTCTTGGCAAAATCAAAGGGTCAGCTGCTTCTTGTCTTGATAGGAATGGAGCGTGGCAATTTATCGGCTTCCAATGTATGGCTGTGGGTAGTATCCTATTATTGTAGTCCATAACCAAACCGAGTGTGGGGTCCCCGGGCCAGAGAAGGAGCTCCATGGGAGATGAGGCATGTCCAAACCTAGAATGGGGATAGAGCAAGATAAGATTGGAAATAAATGAAGAGTCTTCCCAACTATGCTCAACAGCCTTTGGTTTCTCCTGGTCTGATAATTCTTTCCCTATTCCTGTCCAACCCCTCCACTAGCTGCTTTCATAAAACTGCCAATTTTCCCAAGCTGTCATTTGGCAGTGGCTGCTCTCCATCTGGGAAGCTTACTTCAGTCAAAGTAAGCTCCCCCACTTTCTGTGGCTAATAGGCTATGCAGCTTGTTCCAACCTGGTACTTTCCAAATCAGTTGTACTACAGCTCCCAGCATGCCAAGCTGGCTGGGGATGGGTCCCAAGGCTGTTCTATGTCTTCAGTGAGAATGATGACAAATCCTTTGGAACTGCAGTTCTTAATAGACACCAGCTCTATACTCATGCAGCTCCATCTTTGCTGATTTTCAAGGAAAAGGAGAGTGGGAAGATGGTCCGTGGGGACTGACATGGTGCTGCTTGTGCCAAGTTGGCACTAGAATCTCAGGGCTAGGACTTTAGGGATAATTATGACCTCCTTTGGAAACCTTGTTCCATATATGGCAGGACCTACTATGTTAAACAAAACATTATCTTTGGTCCAACAATCCTAATAATGTGATTAAATTCCAATGTACAGGATGCCATGTGCAATACGTTGGGAAAACAACCACAGACCAGTATAGATATTTCAGCAATCACAAGTCTGCAGTCTTGTCCACAAAGCCTGAGAAACCAGTGGCTAGATATTTAACCCCGCACCCTTCCTGTATTTGGAAATAAAGGAGATTTTCAGACTACACTGTTATAGTGTTACTATTTCACTTTAACTTCTCTGGCTTCCTCCAGTGGAATTCTGGGGTTTGTAGTTTAGTGAGGCCTAAAATCTCTCTGGCTGAGAGTTGTAAATGCCCCTCCCTAAACTGCAAATCCCAGGATTCCACAGGAGGCAGCCAGAGCAAATAAAGTGGAATAGTAACACTATAACAGTGTTGTCTGAAAATCTCCGAAGTGTCATCTTTTTCAAAGAGCGGGGAAAAAAGGGAAAACTCCTTGATCCACAGATGTAAGACCTTAATACCACATGGTTTCAACCTAGAGAACAATACTTAACACCATCATCCACTTTAGAATACTCTATCATCAATTTTCTTAAATGCCACCTTGGATCTAGCATGCTTTTATTTTGAGCAACTGGGGAAGACAGAAGCTGAAATGTTTTACTAATGAATGGAAAAAGTTCTGTTTGGCAATCACTCTAATTAACATCTATCTATATCTATATTTATAGACAGATAGACAGTTGTCCCTTCATATTTGGTTCCAGGACGCCCCATGGATACCAAAATCCGTGAATACTCAAGTCCCAATATATGCAATGGCATAGCAAAAGGGTGTCCCTTATATAAGATGGCAAAATCAAGGTTTGCTTTTTGGATTATGATTTTTTAAAGAGTATTTTCAAACCGTGAATACTTAAATCCATGAATACCAAATCCGTGGATACAGAGGGACAACTGTATTAATTAGTGCCAAACAGAACTATTTCAATTTAATACACACACAACACACACACACACAGAGCCCAATAATCTATTGGACCCCACAATATCAATCCTAATTTGGAATTTTGAGCTCTGTACTAAAAATGGTGCCAGACTGATCTATCATTTTCTTACCAGGTAGCAGATGAAGGCCACATATGCAGCTAGCACGAATGATATAACAACATAGTACACTACATGATCCAGGCCCATAACAGTTGTTACCACGAAGTAGAGGTTGATTGCACAGACCAATCCAGTGATCAGGATCATTACCACTTTCCCAATGCTAAGGAGGAACAGAGGGGAAGGGTAAAGAAGGGAGGTCAAAAACATGGCAGTCATTATGACCATCGAAGCACCCCCCACGTCCCCTTCACAAATGTCTAAATCCACACCTACCCCAGGCACATAGAATAAAAAGAGTTAAATTCTTGCTATGTTTATGGCTATGTCTGAATACTATTAATAAAAATGAAGCTACAGCCCTCATGAGTGCACAAAAGTGTGGGAAACATGAGAGGGAAAAAGTGTTGAAAGCTACACAAGGCCTTTGAGTAGGATGTCAAGGAAACAGGAAGCAGTGATTCTATAGGTTAGAGCAGTGCTCCTTGAGGTATCTGCTGTAGGGATCTGGCAATTCCCCCCATCACCGCCACAATGTCCCATGATCAGTACTGAATTTGCGCTCATCAGTTACAATTGCTTGTTTCTTCCCTGGAAGCTCTCCGGGGACTGGTAGGTGATGGCTTGTGGAGTCACACTGGTCCATGGACCAGTTTTGAGTAGCTTTGATTCACTCCCTGTTTTCAGAGAACCATATCCCTGATCCTCTGTGTGTATTATGGATCTGTGGACTTTATCAGACTAACATCTAAAAATGCTGTAATTCCACGAGTGAGGAAAGTGGAAACATAGTGGCATTATTACACTTATTATTGCACATCACTGTAATCGTGCAAAAGAACCACCATGGAATTATGTCATGACCACCACTAACACTTTAAGGATGGGAGTTTATTTCTATGATTTAGCATGGGTGAGATTTCAGCAGTTCTCATGAGAAGAGGTGAGCACGCTTAAAAACATCAATATCCCCTTAATTTGCAAAGTAAACAAACTCACAAACACTTAAACAAATTTTAAAATGTGCAAACAAACAGGGACAGTTCATAAAAAGAGTGTCCTGTGGATAGTTTTCATGTTCTCACCTGGAAATGTTCTCACTGGGTACGGGGAGGGGGGAAAGAGGACTGCCCATTCATGCTGTAATTTCGTGATTACAGTGGGAAGTGTGTTCACATGCACTTCAATACCATGAAAAGAGCAATACTGAGGGCTATTGACGGCTTGTCCCATTAATGAAAAGCAATGCCTTATTCATGGCTAGAGCATAGATTGACCACACAAATATGACAACACTGTATGATAGCGGAAACCATTTGCACTACCATAACATTGTAATCCTGTGATTTTTGCCACATCTGATAAAGTCCTACATTTCTCTCCATCTCTTCTCTCAAACAAAATATTAAATTTTTAAAAGCCTAGTCCTGCAAACTTCCTTCCCCTCCAGATATTGTGTTCAGAGTGAATAATGTCTTTTATTTATTTTGAGAACAAAATGAGTCTTTTGTTTTAGCAGAATTTCAACATTTCCTGAGCAGCTCTTGTAATGGGGAAACTTGAAATGTGGAGGAGAAAGCAAATATGGCTGAGCTGGATTGTGGCAGGAGACAGGGAAATATAGAGGTTAGATGGCAGGTTCAGCAATATTAAGGTACAGGCAGTGGCTTATATTACATGTACTAAGAATGTTTCAAATCAATAGGAGCTTCAATGCAAAATCATCCTCTATTGTAAAGATACAGAAACAGGTTCCCCACAGAATCTCATCCAAGTAGCTGGAGCTACTTACATCCCATTGACAAAGTCCTGCATGAGAGGTTGCATGCTGGTGAAGGTAAGAACAGGTATGACAGCAAAAGGTAGCTAGAAATAGAAGAAAAAACTGTTGAGTGCACATTCATTTTTTTTTAAGTGAACAGTGTTTCTCCTTTTCTGTTCGAGGACTACCAAAGTATCTGCATTCAGGGAATGCCAAATTAAGCAACGTTTCCCCATTAGATTATTCCTGCTACATTGAACAATGGAATTGAACAGCGGAAGTGTTGAGGCTTGTTTTACCCTTAAGACCCCAACAGTCTCCTTTTTAAAAATTATTAACATTGATTTAATTTTTCTGTCCCCCTGCAAGTGCTCCCCACCCACAGGACCACCTATACCAATTATTTTTTCCATTTTCCAAAATTGCATTAATTCCCTTGGGGGTGTATACCCCCTTTTTCTTAAAAAAACATAATCTATAAATGGTTTCCATATTTCATCAAATTTACAATTTTTCCATAATCCTTTTTTAACTTTCAATCTACATGTTAATTTATCATTAATAACAATGTCCCATACTTCTCTATACCATTCCTCTATATGATAATCTCCTTGTATCTTCCATTTTCTAGGTATCATTAATCTTGCTGCTGTTAATAAATTTGTAATCAGATCTTTCATAACTTGGATACAATTAACCTTATCATAAATTGATAATAATGCAATATCTAGACACATTTCTAAATCTTGTTCTGTTATCTCTCTTATTTCTTTAAATACCATTTGCCAAAATTTCTGTACATATTTACAGCTCCACCACATATGAATATAAGTGCCTCTTTCTTGACATCCCCTCCAACATAACATGGAATAGTTTTGATTTATTTGACTTATTCTTACTGGTGTCAGGTACGATCTCCATACCAATTTATAATAATTTTCTTTTATTCTTACAGGCATATTTTTCAAACTACCCAAATCCCAATTTTCCCCCCAACTCTGATTGCTTATTGGTTGCATTAAATCAGCCTCCCATACTACCTTTAAATAATAATTTTGTTCTTCAGTTTTCAACGATAATTTATATAATTCACTAATGGTACCATTTATTATTTCATTCTGTTCCTTATTTTCTCTTTATATGATCAATTCTTCAAACCTGGTATATTTTCGACATTCCTTATTTATCCTTATCCATTCCATTGTCCGCTGTTCTAATTGTATGCAATTGAACCAGGAAATCTTTAACTCATGTAATTTCTCTTTTATTTGTTCTCTTCTATTCATCTTTTTTATCCATTCTTCTATTTTTATTATTTTCTTTTCTCTTAACCCCTTTTCCAATTCTTTCTCTAAGTTTGCTGGAAATTTTTCCATAACTACCACTGGAGTTAGTGGAGAAATAATAACTTTTCTTTATATTTTACCCATATCTCTAAAATATTCTTCAATAAGGGATTATCTATTTTTCCAATCCATTTCTTGGTAAGTTTATTAAAAATATATATTTTCCAAGTTATACTCTATTTCTGGCATATCTGTTTCTAACCAATTTAGTTCGCCTTTTCGCGTTATTGCTTCTATAGTGTATCTAATCTGATTTGCTATGTAGTATAATTTTACCTAAATTAGGGAGACCTAATCCTCCCTTTTTCTGATGTTTGTACCATCTTTTTTTATTAACCCTCGCATTCCTATCTCCATTACAGTAATTATTAATTATAGTTTGCCAGTTCTTTAACTCTGATTCCCTTACCTTAATCGGTAAGAGACCCCAACAGTCTCCTGTTGCTCTCTGACACCTCTCCAACCACAAGTGATCCTTCTAGCACAGGGTGGGACCAAAGCCATTTGTGTAGCCCCTGAGCTTCTTATCTCTTTTCCTCTTCCAAAAAATCCAAAATCCAAAAAAGTAGCTTTTCCAAATCCTGCATGGGAGTCTCCAAGCACAGGAGATGGCCCTACCCTTAGCCAGAGTGAGACAAATTCTCAGTGTCATAAAACAGCAGCAAATTGTTATTTAATTGTGTGGGGTTTTTTTAAACTGCTATAAGAAAAAGAGAGATGCTCTAGGGGTTTTCTCCCTCCTGTACCAAAATTAACTTGGCTGGCTTTAGGTACTGCACACCCTCATCCAGGTGGCTGGGTGTGACTTGCTCTTCCACCTCAGGCAGCACCATGTCTTAGGCCAGCCCTAATCCAACAGGTCCTATCTCTCAGATCCAGCCACCCTCTGCACATTTAGGGAGGAGTGGCTGGGAGAGGGAATCCTCACCAGGATACTCTGCAGCACATTGAGAAGGTCATTGAAGCCTGTTAGATCTTCCACATTCCTGAAAGCAGCAATGAAGACAGTGGGAAGGATGGCAAAGGAACGAGTGAAGACCACCCGGGCAAAACGGGACCAGTGTAGCTTCAGGAAGCCCTGCGGGAAGACAAGAAAGCAGACTTTCACTTTACAGAAGTCAAGCCACCATCACCCAGTGAAGATAAGATGTCATCTTTACTAGGAGCCTTCTTGCTCCCTCCTACTCTGTCATATTTTCTTCCCTCTCAGATTGTAGGCAGAGGCTACTGAAGAGGCAAGAAATGGTCTTGAGAGAGGGTGCCACCTAGTGGTCAATTCATCCTTCACACAATGTAACTGCTTAAATTCCTGCAGCATTAAAAAGCAATACAAGGACTCCGAAACAACATCTCAGGCTTGGCCAAATTGATCACCAACAATGGTCCGCCCTGGCCTCACATCAGGAGGCATGGAGACGCACTATCCACAATGCTGCAGCCTTATTTGAGAACTCACGACGAACAAGTATTGAAGAGAAACGACAACGCAGAAAGAATCACAACCTGGAAACATCACCCAAGGAGACCTTCTGCTGTGCTTTCTGCAACCACTTGTTTATCTCGGATTGGCCTTTTTAGTCATCAGCGCGCTTGCAGAAAGCACAGGATGAGTCCTTCCTGAATCTTCGTTTGCAGAGAAAAGCCAGAGAAAGAGAGAGAGAGAGAGAGAGAGAGAGAGAGAGAGAGAATTTTGTACTGAAGAAGTAGATAGAAATCCATAAAAACTCATGCTAAAATAAATCAGTTAGTCTGAAAAGTGCTGCTAAATTACTCCCCACCATCCCTTTTTATGCTTGAAACAGGCTAACACATCTATCTCCTTCATGGCCCCCACAAGGGGATTAGGATTTTTTTTATTGAAATAAGACCATGCTACAGTACTGAAAAAATACACCCAACCGCAAAAGGCCGCAACAATAACACAAAATTCCCTCCCCCCTTTTCTTACTAATACAAAAATAAAACTATCCTAACACTAATACATTTTTCCTCTCAATCTAAACACACTATAATCATTCTGTTTTCATTTCCAATGAACATTATATTTACACCTTTATGCTAAAATTAGAAGTTACAAATTACAGTTATACACATTTGGAAAAGAAAAAATTAATAAAAATAATAATACAAAAATAATACAAAAATGCAATAGTAATAATAATAATAAAATATTTATTTAAAGACATCCCTTAAGTTATTGCTGGGGCTGTCTCACTAAACCATGACAATTTCTCTTTTTCAGTCAAAGCTAAATTTTCAATTATGTTCTTAACATAATAAGCAGTGCCTTTTACATCCTGCAGAATTTGACTCTTTACCTCCCTTTGTCTTTGGGAAAATAATCCCAACATCACATAGATATTTACCAGGCACACCATGGACCAGGGCACTGTCCAAAAACTCACAGCTGGGGAACCAGACTCCTTCCTCTTCCTCTTTTGGCCCACTGACTTTC
The DNA here is from genome assembly GCA_030847615.1 of Gambelia wislizenii. Taxonomy (NCBI): domain Eukaryota; kingdom Metazoa; phylum Chordata; class Lepidosauria; order Squamata; family Crotaphytidae; genus Gambelia; species Gambelia wislizenii. The sequence continues at coordinate 332,846,324 of JAUMIR010000001.1, read as the reverse complement.
TGGGTCTCCTGACACCCTCCGGAGGTTCGGTCCCTGAAAGCACTGTCTCCCAAGTCTGTTGTGTCAAATCTGGCTGACAGGGCTCTAGCCTGGGGGCTCAGGCACCCAGGATTAGGAGGGTAGCCCAGCGTGATATTATTGCAAGTTTTTATTATAGAAATCCATTTAGTTTTTTTTAAAAATAAATATAAATATTACTTTTGTGCCATCATTTAAACTGACTTATTTTAATTTTTATTCTAAATCCTGCAGAGCATCTCACCGTCCTTAACCTTAGCAGTAGGTAGGTAGCCAAAGATCCTGGCTTGGAGGCCTGCTTCAGGATGTTGGCGCCATAATTCCTTGAAGAAAGACACAGTTACGTGTAGAGAAAGCAAAAGGGGTTGACTAAGAAAGAAAGACTGGGAAGAAGAAAAAAGCCCATAGGTTAAGAGTGATGGAAACAGAATAACAGGATCAGGAATAGGTTTGCGCCCATTTATGCTACAGCAAATCTGTCTATATTCAAGGTGTTATAATAAGGCTTTTAAATTGTGTTATCCCTCAAAGGAAAAACAAATGGCAACTGTCCATTCACAAGTGATAGGGCTGAAGAAAGGCTATGCTAAAACTGTAGTGTTCATCCAGAAATCCTTCAGCCTAGAACTCACCTTTGACCAAAATACTGGCTTCAAGTACATTTTCACCATAGGGTGGCAGTGCTGCTGTGTGCAACAACCTAAGAGTGCAAATCCTTTTGTGCTGTCTTCCCAGATGTGCTTGATTATAACTCCTGTGGGATCCTGCCTAGAGAGTACACAAATTGTAGTCCAGCACATCTGGAAATGATATTACTTGTAATCCATCTGGAGGGCACCAGATTGGGACAGGATACAGCAGTGAGTTTTTCAAGTCATCAGTAGAAGATCAGTGTATGAAAAAGTTGGCATAAATGCAGAGCCCTGGGTGCCATTTACACGGCAAAATAAATCCTCAAAGAATGCGACAAGAAGCCTAATAGTTCCCATGCATTTCGAAGCCACAGCACCCTTTTCAGAAGGAGGGGAAGTGAAAAACCCGTAAGTTGCGCAGTATCAGCTTTCGCTAGTTTTCCCGACTTTTTTGATAAAGTTCACGAAAATGCGCACAATTGGTCGTGTGAACTTAACATTCTCAAATGTCTGTGTGAACTTGCAGCGACCTTTTCGAATTAGCATGAGCAGAGCTGAATCCTGATTGGTTGGAGTGACCATTGTGCCTTCTCCGAATAGACGGAGGGGTTGGAGAGGGAAATCCACCAGGCCTGCCATTTGCCCCTTCTTCTGCTTGCAGCCACTTTGGGAAATCTGCTCTGAGCCCTTCCTGTCTGTTTCAAAGGAAGGCTTTGGGGGCAGAGAAGACGATTGGGAACTTGGGTGGTGTGTGAATGTGAGTGTGTGTGTGTGTGTGTGTGTGCTGCAACCGGCCGATCGCTCCATCGTTCTTTTGTTTGTTTGTGCTTTCCATCACTCCTTTGTCTTTATTTAAGGCTTTGGGGGCAGGGAAGATGATCAGGAACTTGGGTGGTGTGCGAGTATGTGTGTGAGCGTGCTGCGACTGATAGATTGCTCTGTCGTTCTTTTGTTTGTTTGTGCTTTTCTTTCCTCTCATTATTTATGGTCACCTCACCATGACCCCCTCCTTGCTCCGTCCCCTCCTCCTGCCTGGCTTTAATCATCTGGAGGCCATGCCCCCCACCACCTTTGCCTGTGTACACTAATGAAAACTGAAACTGGCTGCATCTTCCAAATAAGCAAGAATTTGTGTGAATTATGCACTGCTGATGCGAAAGAACAGTAATCCGGAATTTTGCGAACTTTATCCTGTTGTGGAACCGGCACCCTGGTTTTTTAAACTAACCCCAATGTCAGGGGGAGGGATCACTAATTCCAGTCCTCATATCCATTTCAAATTTGGAAGATAGCCTCCACTTAGAGCGAAAGAGAAACATCCACTAATGCATGTTTGTTGCTCTGCAAGCATGGATTAATACTTTTAAAGTCACAGTGCTGGGTTGTTTCTACTGTTGTTATCCCCCTGTTGCTGTCACTGATGCTTTGAGAGTCTGTGTCTTAACTGGAGAGAGGGAATGCATTCCTCCCACTTTTACTCCCTATAGTTATTCTTCCTACTTTCATTCCCTATGTGTCACTATTCTTTTGTGCTGGCCCAAACTCCCATGTGGAAGAACAGGTGAATGGTAGATTACACAAATCATTCTGGAGAGGAATAAAAATAATTCTGGGAAGAAGAGTACAGGGTTTACTCACAGTAACTATGTAAAATATCTGGCATGATAAAGGTGACAGAGAATCATCATGCACCAAGGCAGCATGCACCAAGGTGTCATATTGGATTAGAAAGCTGAATAATAGCCAGCAGATGCTGAAAAGGCCCATGCTATCTTTGGCTGCATTCACAGAAGTATCGTGCCTAGGACTCAAATACAGTGCCTGGATCCAGGCTAGCACCAGCTTTGGGATCCAGGGTCTACTGCTGATGCTATTGTGTGCACCTGTAATTTTTGTCCAAGCCTGCAGCTCTGAGAAGCACAGTGGATGATGGGAACAACAGCCCAACATAACTAGCAGGACTGAATTGGCTGACATGGGGACTTGTTTTATTGTCACATCATAAGAACATCAAAAGTGGACTACAAAGTGATTGGAAAAACAGGCTACAAAGAATGCTGATGGATAATGGCATGCCATAGGACTGCAATGCTAGAATCCAGACTAGCTGGGTAAGGACTACAGCATATCCATGTGTGCTGGAGATAAGAAAATGGGTGTTATGAAGCTCATTGGGGGAAAGGGAAGAGGGAACAAGAAATTATGAATCATGGGGGGAGGGCAGAGAATATGCTGCTGGTCATATAAAGTGTGGTGGAGTCTCCCTCTTAGGAGATTTTAAAGCAGAGGCTGGATAGCCATTTGTCAGGAATGCTTTAATTGTTGATTCCTACATGGCAGGGAGTTGGACTGGATGGCCCTTGTGGTTTCTTCCAACTCTATGATTCTATGTACCGTGAGAGTCCTATGCTGTTCCAGTAGGCCCATCACAGGCCTTGGAAAAGTTAATTTTTTAGACTATAACTCCCAGATCACCACAGCTGTGCTAGCTGGAAGATTTGAGGAGCTATGTTTCAAAAATGTAACTTTTCTAACCTTTGGCCTCACCTGGGTGTTATAGTTTTAAAAGTAACTTTTCTAAACTCTGGCCTCACTTAAGACCACACCCTTGCTTGGCTATTATTTGACAATTTCTGTCACTTAAAAAAAGTTTTCTCTGCAAAACTGCAGAATGGGTATTTACTGGTCCTGATCTGGCAGAAGTAAAGTCACCCCTTCTATGAATCTGTGAGAAAGCTAAAGAATCTGTGTTAAAAGACATGTGCCCCTAAGGGTCATAGATCTGTAGCTCAGAAATAGCTACCAAGCTAAAATAAATGTAGATGCTGACAAGCTAAAATAAAGTGCCCTCTATACGAGGGGGAAAAATACAAAAAGGTCCAAAAAAGCAGGCATTCGCAATGATGCGACCTGTCTTCATGGTCAAAAGAGCCCCCCTAAACTCCACATGACCCTCTAGCCAAGATGGTGGCTGGGAGTGTTTACTTGTGATTTTAAATCTTCCGCCGCCAATTAAAAAAAAAAAAAATCCCATGGTGCACACATGCAATAGTTCGTATTTTAAAAAAAAGGAAAAGAAAGAAAGTATAAGACCACCATTTGATCGACTTACCAGACCCTCACTTAGCTGAAAATCCAACATGGTGGCAGCAGGCACTTTCCCTTTTTGTTAGCCCCACACCCATGCTTGTCCAGCCAATCAGATTGCACTGCCTGTTCATATCTGCATGAATGCGACTGTCCAAACAATCACACATTTGCAGGGCGTATGGAGCTTTTTAAAAAATGCAGATGAAGCCCTGGACGCTACACACACAGACTTTGTGGTCTATTTGGCTGCCTCCCTTCCTAATGACACATATTTGTGTGAATGTCCGTATGAATGGATCGCCTTCCGTTCGTATGCTGTTTGTAGTACTTTCACCATATAGACAAGCCCTGAGTCTGAACTTTAAAAAGACACACAGAGTTGACAGAACTGAGAGTCATAAGAAAAAGCACATGTGTGAGTGGTTATGTGTGAGAGAGGCCTAGAAGGTGACTTAGGGTTACAGCAAACAACAACAAAAGAGTACAATGATTTTTATTGTAGTTTGTTTTAAATACCTTTTAATGTTGTTTATTTTGTGTTTTAACTTGTCCTTTTAAATCAAAGTTAGTTTAACTGTATTTTAACTTTTGTATTGAGAGTTTTTAATTGTATTGCTTTTTTTAAGGTGTGTATGCTTCCTTGGGTCTCATACTGGGAGAAAGGTGGGATATAAATTAATTACTTAAATACATAATAAACTTTGTGCCATATTATACAAGAAAGCTGCTGGTTTTCATTAAGGTGATGACAGAGATATGGCTCAGATATCTTATGTACACTGACACCAATACAGCATTTAAACAAAAAGTAGTATGATGTTAGAATAGTGTCAGTCATTTTTTGTGAAAATGGAAAGGAACAATGTCACACAAAGAAAAGAAGGGCAAAGAGGCAAAGTAGGAGTTAAACATGGAGGGCATTGTAGCTCCATGACAGAGCACCTACTTTGCAAACAGAGCTCAGAAGAGTTATGCTGGCTGGAGAATTCTGGGAACTGGAATCCAAAAAGTAACTTTTCCAAGTTGTGTTTGCATGCACAAAGTCCTAGATTCAATCATGACCATCTTTGGTTAGGACTATAAAAGCCATTTGCCTGAAACACTGGACCTGGAGAGTTACTGCTTGTCATATAAAACTGAGCTAAATGGGTTAATTGTCTGATTTGCTCTAAGGCATCTTGGTATGTTTCTGTGCTTTGACCCAACAGAATTAGTTCCAATGGTGCTGATCTAAGACAACTATCCTTCAGCCCTCTAGCACACAGTACAGCTAGGCCAAGGATAGGCAGCGGTTGCCCTTTAAGCATTTTGGAATATAAGTCCCATCAACCCCAACCAGGATTGTGGTTTATGGGGCTTGTAATTCAGGATATCTAGAGGGTTTAGGGTGGTTGCCTACCCCTGATCTGGGAAGAGCCCTGCACAGTTTCTCACCTCCATAACAAACTGTCCCGCATATGTTCCAGTCATGGTTGAACTTTGACCTGCTGCAAGGATTCCAACAGCCCAAATGTAAAGTGCAATGGGTCCGAAGTAACAGCCCAGGATGATTCCCTGAAGAGGAAAAAGCCAAGATAAATGGTTATAGGCAACTAAGGATCGATACTACTCACACAAGCTGGCCTCCCTGAGTGCTGGTAGGCATTCCTCCTGGCCTTGTATATTCTTGCTTGGAAATAATGTGAATATCAGCATAATGTTTACATAGTTATTTATGTATAAAATAATGGTTACTTTCACCTTCTGACTCCACACAGGGCCCCCAAGGCACCTCACAGTTACAAGTCATAAACCTAATATAATGCAAAGACAATAAAACTAGAAAGAAAGCTAAAACCAGAGCAAACCAAAACAGAACTCATGAGGGTGGCAGAGGTAGGGAGGTCTTAACAGAAAGGATTTTATCACACCAGGCAGTCATCTTATAGCAATCCCATTTTGGAAGCAAGCTGAAATATATCAGTAGTAAATCCATCATTATCGCACCTCCGCTTCTATGTCAGTATGGTGCTGCACATTCCTTCCGCACTGCCCGCTTCCTCCCTGTTATTGCCCTATATATTTAGGGCATGTAGATCAGACCAGTGGAGATGGGGGGAGAGAAATCAGGCTGGGGAGGGTGGGAGAAGTGAAATTGGGCCTGTGGAGGTGGAAGGAAAGAGAGATTAGGCTGGGGAGGGCGGGGGAAGTGAGATCAGGCCAAGGGAGGCTGGAGGAGAAAGAGAGATCAGGGTGGGGAGAGCGGCGGAAGCGAGATCGGGCCAGGGGAGAAACGAGCGAAGCACACACCAGCAACAGGATGAAGACTATGTTGTGCAGTAAGTACTCCCCAATAACGTTACTATCTTGCTCTAGTCCCACAACAGAAGCCTCGTGATAAAGTCCAAAGTCAAAAGGCTAAAGAAAAGGAGGGAAACAAGCTTCCTGAGGCTAGAATTTCCGCATTGTGGGATTCTATTACACTCTCTCCACCTACAGTCTACCACCAACTGAAGTCAACTATTCCTTCTTGACATTTTTCTGCTGGAACTTACCCCTTGGAAAATGTCCACTGAAACTGTATTGTTGTCATCAGGAAAGTTTGGGAAAATACTGTGGTTGGAGAAAATGCTTTGGTTGGCGCAGACTGCATGCTGGAACACATGAGTAAACAGATGAATGAAAAACAAACACAACATGCATCAGTACTTCATGAAAGAGGCAAAGCTCAGCACTGGAACATTGAGGGAAAATATTCCCACACACTTTGGGGCTGCTCCAGAGATACAGTACAGGTCTACTGGCTGTGAAGTCTCATGGGACAACTATAGAGCAAGGCACCCTTAAACAGCTAATCACTTCAAGCCCATCCGCTCTCATGCAAAGCCAATGGGTTTTTTCTTTAATGACGCCCTGACCCAGAAGCAGATACAAGTCACAAACACATACTGGATACCTCCTAGCTCTTCCACTGATCAACACAGTTAGTGAAAGTCCAGGTAGGTCCACAGGTAGGATTTTCAAGTTAAAAGTTTTAAAATTGTTGATATTTCCTTAATGTTGAGAAGTTGGTAGCCTCAGGATTTGCTCTGAAGACAGTCAGTGATTGTTTAACAGGAGGCCTATGCATTTTTACAAAGAAGTGTATGAAAGGTTCTCTTCAGCATAAAGTTATCTTTTGGTCTCCTCCTCATTCCTCTAATCCAGAGCCAGAATCATGAGGCCCTCCAAGTGTTGTTGGACTGCAACTGCTAGCACTCCTAGCCATCATAGCTAATGGCAGGGAATGCTGGAAGTTGTAGTTCAAAATATCTGGAGGGCCACATGATTTCCAGCCCTGCTCTAGAGCATTTTTGGACCTTAAAACATCACAGAAACTGTGTGTGTAAAAAAAAAAAGAGAGAGAGAAGGGGGGGGCATACATCAACATTATTCATGATATATATTTTGCACTGTTGCACCCCCTGACTTCCATTAATAAGAACTAGCTAGGGTCCAGGGCCATTCTGCTGTTATAAGGGATTCTTCCCTCGGGTGACCTTTTTGCCTTTATTAATTATGTACAGAAAATAATTCCAACACTACTCAGGGCTGAGGCTAGGCCCATTGCCGCTTCAAGTACAGGACAAGATGGTGGCCTCCTATCCTAAGTACAGAATCATAGAGTTGGAAGAGACCACAAGGGCCATCTAGTCCAACCCCCTGCCATGTAGGAATACCTAATCAAAGCACTCCCGACAGATGGCCATCCAGCCTCTCTTTAAAAACCTCCAAAGAAGGAAACTCCATCACGCTCTGAGGCAGCACATTCCACTGTCAGGAAGTTCTTCCTAATGCTTAGGTGGAATCTCTTTTCCTGTAGTTTGAGTCCATTGCTTTGCGTCCTAGTCTCTGAAGCAACAGAAAACAAGCTTGCTCCATCCTCAGTATGACATCCCTTCAAATATTTAAACACAGCTATCATGTGACCTATCAACCTTCTCTTCTCCAGACTAAACATACCTAGCTCCCTAAGCCACTCCTCACAGGGCATGGCTTCCAGACCTTTTACCATTTTGGTTGCCCTCCTCTGGACACGTTCTAGCTTCTACAGAAGCCAAACAGACAAGGAGCTACATTGTAATGTAGCCCTGGCATCAGGAGAGCATCTTTCTGCACCAGTTTGAGGACAGCTTGGAAGAGACAAGATAGGCCACACAGCACTGTCCTCCAACACCTTGCTGCCACTCTTCACAGATCCTAGGAGGCAGTCTGAGAGGGCATTCTCCCCTTGCCTAATGGTAGGGCCAGTGCTGCAATGTTATAGTCTTCAGGAGTACAAAACCTTACACCTGCCAGCCTCTCTGTTTGTTACAGTTATATAAATAGTTCTTCATGGCATCTGTTTATCCAATGCTTCCCTGTTTCTACTATCACACCTTTATCAGTAGTTAAGTGCCCTGCCCTCAGAGCCTTGATGGGCCAGGCTAAACAAAGAAGTTGGCCAGTACCTGCTTGGCTAAAATGCCACCCACTTTTGTTCCTCCCTCTTCTAACTAGGTAACTAGGGAAGAAACAGAAAAAAAGAAGGGCAGAAAAAGAAACTGCACATTACATGGTGGGTTAGGAACCCTTGGACTTTAAACCCCAACTGAAATCAATTGGTGAGCAACCTATTGGATTATGGCTGGGAACTCACTCACCACATCCTTGTTCTGTTTGTGAAAGAAGGCCTGTCCAAACACTGCCATGACAAAGAGGTTTATGAGGAAGGAGACAAAGAGTGCAATGGTAGATTCAACAAGGAAGTACATGTTGGCCTCTTTTACTGCCTTCTTGTTGTTACGATCCACATCTCTGGTCTGTGGGAAAAGGATATAATATCTCAAAACTTTCACCATCACACAGGGAACTCTGTAACCTCTGCCAACCTCCCACCCCACTGCAGGTACTGGAACCAGTGAATATTGCGGTGGCTGCTGTTGCTGCTGTGACCATATGGGTCACGTTGTTTGAACCTCTTTTTATAGCATCTCAGATCATAAGCTTAGTTTATGAGAGATACAGACCTTCTCCTTAAAAGTGAGATTGTCACATAGATATGTCTCCTTTACATTCAAGTGTTACAGACTGGTCAAAAGTTCCTCAATGGACATTCAAGATTTTCCTTCACTGAGGCAAGTCATTTTCCACACAGTTGTTTGCTTGCCCATCCCTTCTTTAAAATCTGGCTAAATTTATATTTTATGATTATCGGAGAAGGAGAATGAATAACCTTCAAATCTTTTTGCAAATTAAAACAACAACAACAACAACTAAGAGTGGAGCATCGCAAAACAGGAGACTGCACTCCAAGTTTTCCTCATAAGACTAATATGAGAGTAGGAGGAGCACTTGCAGCAGAGGATTAGCAGGAGGGAGGGGGTCTGAAGCCCTTGCCCTGCCTACCAGTTGAGTATCACATTTGACAGCATGTTAGAAATATGGCTAAGTCAAAAGAATCATAGAGTTGGAAGAGACCACAAGGGCCATCTAGTCCAACACATGATATGCAGGAATACACAATCAAAGCACTCCCAACAGATGGCCATCCAGCCTGTTTAAAAACCTCCAAAGAAGGAGATTCCAGAAATTATCCCCAGTTAATCATTTTTAGTAATTTCCTCCAAGAAGAGTCTCTAACCTGATCTAACCCACATAGTGGATAAATGGATGTGTGAGGACAGCCTGGGGGAGCTGTGCTGCCAGGCAGAACTGATAGATTAACCTCCCTGCCCTCTCATTTGCCAGTTCTTCCCCAAAAGTGCAAACTGCCCTAATATTTGTGAGCAAGCATGTTTACTGGTATTGGGAAGGACTCAGTAGTAAAGCCCAGGTTTTTCATGCACAAGGGCTCAGGTTCAGTCTCTGCCATTGCCACTTTGAAGGCCACACTAGACAAGAAATGGGTGATAAGTGTCATGTCACCTGAAAGTACAACAACAACAAAAACAACAACAATACTCTTGTATTTTGTGGCCTTCAAAATATTATTTAATAGTAGGAGAGATTATTTGGTCAGCAATAGCAAAAGGACAAGTTGATTCACCCTTTTCCAGTAAGGTGCTTAAAATTGCATCAACTCCAAGCTGTTTTCTCACCTGCAGAATGGGAGAAATATTGGCTTCCTAAAAGGAGGAAACAGCTGAAGTGGGAGTTAAGTTGAGCAGTCAAATGCCCTACCTAAACATTTAAACCTTCCTTTCCTTCTACTGCTTCTGAGATCAAACTCAACTTCAACACTACATCATTCATTTTTTTAAAAATATTGAGAGATATTTCATGTGTCTCCCATGCCACTCTAATTGAGTTTCGAGTGTTTGAAAGATGCATTATCCCTGGACCTAATGAGCAACCTGAAGACAACGTGGGGACAGGGCGCAGGAAATATGCCTCTCTTCCACATTAAAAACCAGCCAGGAGCGATTCTACCTTGCCAAGTCTTGAAAATTATTTCCAGCTAAAGAATGTGAGTCTGATCCTCAACTCAAGGCAAATTCTACACCAGTCTGTCCTTCTGTAGGCTACTATAGGGTTGTAATGAGGATAAGAGAGGGGGTAATGCATGTCATCTTGAGACTGATGAGAGAAAGTCAGTATGTAAATGTAACTAATAAATAATACTCCCATTAGTCATTGTCTCTATTAATGACCTTGAAGACAGATTTGAAGACATAGGAAGTGCTCTTTTATCCAAGACTGGGAAGAAGAGAAGTAGAAATGTACTCAAGAATGAAGTTCCCTGTGCCAGATACTCACCTTGACAAGGGAGGAGTGCAAATAGATGTTGTGGGGCATGATGATGGCTCCAACAATACCCACAGCCTGAAGAAGTTCCTCATGTCCACAGCCCTTGCAATAGGGCAGAAACATCCCCTTCACCACCTCTCTCTGGTTGGGACGCACTACTACATACTGTAGAAGGAAGAAGTAGAGAAGTGAAACAGGCATTCCTTTCATTTGGAACAAGGGCTTGATGAAACCTCTCTGACACTCTCTTTTATCATTTGTATCTTCAAATAGCTGCCACTAAAGAAAGAGGATGGGCCATAATCATACAAGGGAGTCTGAAGGTTGGAATAAGGGAATGTAAAATAAGAGAGAGAAATTCAGGAGAAACCAGGGCAAACAGGAGATGGAGAGAGATGAGACAGGTTATATGCAGGCACTGGTGGAGAGAAGAAGAGGAGAAACATGCTAGCAAATCTGTAGAGCACAATACAGCTGTGCTACCTATTAATGAAAACACAGGTGACAAAAATGGCAGCATGGCTGTCCTGAACGTGCCAGAAGCATGTGGGATTGTACTGCATTACAAATGGGTGTAACAATTATGTGGCAAAGTTGCATCTACAGTAAAATGTTTCCTTTGGTATGTAGAGCAAATGTGCTCAATCTTAGCTCAGTTCCTTCCTCTGAACATCTTTTTGATAATGTAAGAAAAGCCATACTGGATCAGACCAAGGGGCTATCTGTGTTCACACAATACCCAGTTGAGTACCCCTGGGAAACCCACTACAGGACACAAGTGCAAAGCACCCTTCTGTTTGCAATCCTTAGCAACTGGTATACAGAGGCATACTGCTTCTAATAGTGGAGGTAACAGACAGACATCACAACTAATACCCATGGGTAGCCCTACTCCTCATGAATGTATCTTACAGCCTTTACAAGTTTGGTGGCCATCAATACATTTTGTGGTTGTGAATTGGACAGTTTAACTATTTGCAGTATGAAGATAGTAGTTTCTTTCATTTGCCCTGAATCCCCCACCACTCAGCATTAGTAGGTGACCCCAGGTTCATGTAGTATTATGAAAAAGGGAGAAAATACTGCACTAGGCACAAAGAGCTTTTCAAATACTTGTCTTCTGAGTCCCCAATGAAAGCATGGGGTTTCTTATTCTTAGATGTGGTGATAATCATTGTTCCAGAGCGATTTTCTAAAGAATTATACAAATTCATAGAATATCAGTTTATTATTCATTATTATCCTTGATAAATAATTGGAACATCATCCACCATATACAAGAAGCACTACCAGCACACCTCTGAATGCTGGAAACTAGAGGCAAATTCAATGCTTCCTGAAGGCATCTGATTATCCAGTATTGGGCACAGAATGTTTACAACAGACCCTAGAGTAGGGGCACCTAGCAGAGCTCTTTTTATGGTGCTTTGCCTATGCCCAAAAATTCAGGATCAAGACAGCATGAAGGATGGTGGGGGAAGGCATCAGGTACAGAGTGAATATGTGTGAGTTTACCTCATAGCCAAATGTCACTGCCATGATTGTGATGAGGAGACCAAAAAAGGCCTCCAGTTTCCTGAGACCTGAGAGAGAAGGACAAGAGATGTTTGGTCATTGATGGAGGCACCAGGATTCAAGACTGCTTCAGACATGTTTAAGAAATTAACATGGGTGCTTCTTACTGCGCAATACCTATGGGCATCATCTAAGAAATCACCATGTACCACTGCAACTTTTGAACATTTCATGGGCTGGACTCAATCCCATGCAGCTTATCTTTGTCCTTTAGAAACACATACCATATTTATCCAAGAAGAGGAAGAAGAAAGTGTCCACAATTGTGATCAAGACTCCACCCCACAAAGGGATACTGCAAAGGGAAAATCACAGATGTTACCCACTTAATAAGACAAGTAGTCGTACAAAGTAAACACACACACACATCTCTGGTAGCTTCTCAGAGCATCATGGACATTCTGTATCCTACTGCCATAAACAAATGTGGGGGGGATCCATATTTCTGTAACTCCAGGGAATACAGTACTTGCTTCTGTGCCAGACACTGGGTTGCTAATTCTTTCTCAGGACAGGCAGCAATCTAAATGGTATATAGCTGTTAAAAACATGGTCTTCTAGGAAGGAAAATGGTGGCAATTTTACCAACAGACAGCAAGACTGAAGAAAACTATAAAGGATGCTGTAGACTCTTAAATTTAAGGGAATTATAGGAAGTTGCCCTGGTATTGGCCCATCAAGCTCAGTACTGCCTATACTGAGTTAGTAGTGGCTTTAGAGAGTTTCAAGTAGGAGTCTTTCCCAGCTTCTATGTGAGAGGAGAAGGATCTTCCTCAAGGATTATCCCTTCTTCTAGGTCACTACAGATTTTAGTGCCCCCTGTTTTTGCAATTGCTTTAGCTTCCCTGAGATACATGACCAGGCAAGTACATACAATGGGCCCTTGGAATCCACTGGGATTTGGTTTCAGGACTCCCTGTAGATGCCAAAATCTGAGGATGTTCAAGTCTCATTATGTCCAGTGGCATAGTAAAATGGTGTCCCTTATATAAAATGGCAAAATCAAGGTTTGCTTCTTGGAATTTATTTTTTTATGGAATATTTTCAAGCTGTGGATGAAGAGGGCCAACTGTAATTAACCCAGGACACAGGAAACACCCCGCTGCTGCATTAACAACATATCCAGACCAGTCTGCAAGGATATTGTTCAGTATAGCAGGTGGAGAAATTATGCTTTATCTTCAAAGGAAGACACAAAATGGCAACGGTTGGCATCCACTGGAGTTAATTCATTCTCTGCCAATGTCTTCCACGATGAAGAAGCCAAATTGTTTGATCCAGTGAAAAGTGGGTTTGGTAGATAGTAAGGTTTTTGAGACCTGCCTGTTCTTTTGTTCCCTCACATCTGGCTATGGAAAAAAGAGGATCTTACTGTCCAGCTGAGAGAAGATTGAAGGCAATTGCTGTCCCGATCACTTCCTGCATGTCAGAGCCAATGATAGCAATTTCTATCATGATCCAGAGCAGCACACGTGGCACCTGCAGCCAACAGGACAGAGGGCATTTTGTTATAAGAAGATCACATGCAAAGAGAGAAGCTGTTGGCACAAGACCTCTCTCTGTCTAGTGAGGACTAATGCCTTCCTTCCCCTGACATAATTATAACAACTTCAGTAATTGCAATGACCAATCCACCACTCTGTGTGTCGCCACTTAACACATTATTTAGCTTCACTTAATAATATTGTGGCTGAGGTAGTGTCAGCTAACCTCTGTTTATAGTATTTTTTATTTTTATTTTTTAATTTATTTAGGTATTTATACTCCGCCCTTCAGCCACAATGGCTATCAGAGCGACTTACAAATTGTTTTAAGCAATAGCAATTTACACATCTACACTGCATTAAGCAGTTTCCAATGTGTGTTAGCTAATTGCCCCCACAAGCCGGGGACTCATTTTACCAACCTACGAAAGGATGGAAGGCTGAGTGAACCTTGGAGCCCTCTGGAATCAAACTTGCAACGTGGTGGCTTGCAGGACTGGTATTTAACCACTGTGCCACCAGGGCTCCCTATTTAACCTGTGAGAGCCAAACTATTCATCTACAGCAGATACAATATAGATTAGTTGTGTTCTTTTGTTAAATGTATATTTCTTTGGACAAAATAAATGGATGGGGAGGCTATATCGTCTCTCACTTCTGGTTCATATCAGGCTGTTGTTTCATCAACAATGTGGTTTTCAGTCTATGGACTTTATCACACCAGCCGGTTGTCTCGCAGCAATCCCGTTGAAGCAAATGGGAATCTCTCTCTCTCTCTCTCTCTCTCTCTCTCTCTCTCTGGCTTTTCTTCGCAAATGAAGATTCAGGAAGGACTCATCTCACTCTTTCTGCAAGCGCGCTGATGACTAAAAAGGCCAATCCAAGATAAACAAGCCCGGTTGCAGAAAGCACAGCAGAAGGTCTCCTTGGGTGATGTTTCTGGGTTGTGATTCTTTCTGCGTTGTCGTTTCTCTTCAAGACTTGTTTGGCATGAGTTCTCAAATAAGGCCTCCCGATGTGAGGCCAGGGTGGACCACTGTTGGTGACCAATTTGGCCAAGCCTGAGATGTTGTTTCAGGGAGTCCTTGATCGCTTTTTTGGAGCGCCCCTCTTATGCTGACCTGTGGCGAGTTAACCGTAGAGTACTATTTTTGGGAGGTAATGGTCCTCCATCCTAGAAACGTGCCCTGCCCAGCACAGCTGTGTTCTCAATATCATGGCCTCAATGCTGGTGATCCCTGCTTGCTTAAGGACAGCAACATTTGTCACATAGTCAGTCCAGTGTATAGTTCGGATTGTGCGTATACAGTGCTGATGAAAGCGTTCGAGGAGTCGTAGGTGGTGGCGATAGGTGACCCATGTTTCAGATCCATAAAGGAGAATAGACAATACAATGGCTCTATACACACTGATTTTTGTGCTTCGCCTCAGTTGTTTATTACTCCAGACTCTTTTGTGAAGTACTGATTTGAAAACAATCATCATCACACTTTTCTGCATTTGCATTATTATGTTGCTTGGGAGATCATGGTCCTATGTGCGATCTTTCACACCACTTTGCTAACCCTGCCTTCCTCCCCATGTATCCCCTACCCAGTGCATGTGTGCCTTTCAACTTCCTATCCTTCTCATAGCACCCCCTCATTCCCTTTCACAGTTTGCCACCATGATGTCTCAGCCAGATCTTAAACTCCTTCCCAGCCCACTGATTTCAACTCCCCACTTCTCTTCCTCCTAATCTTGAGAGGAGTGGGAAGTTGAAGTTAATGGGTTGGGAAGGGGTTTAAGATCTGGCTGAGATGTGGTGGCAAGCCATGAAAGGAAGTGAAGTGGTGCTGGCAAGACAGGAGGTGGAGTGGAGGAAAGGGTGTGAGGAGGTGGTGCTATTTAAGCAGCAGCTACAAACTACAAACCCTGTGGAAGGCAAACTGTAGAAGCACCCTCAGCATGCTTGGGAAGAGGGGAAGGGAGGGCAAGAGGAAGGGAATCACACCCAGACATGCCACATGATTGCTGCAATATCAGAATGGCAACAGAAGGGACCTATCACACTGCCTATTGTAGTGCAAAAGCAACAATATTGGGAGCCACTGACGGGTGTTTTCCCGTCAATGAAAAGGTGAGCTGTAATAACGATTGAAAAGGCAATCAATTGTGTGATAAGTACCGGCCAAAGATGCTATTATCCAGCTTTAATTTCAATTTAGCACCTTTGTGTGATAAAGTCCTATAAGTCAATTTGTTTCTGGTATTTTTTTTTAAAAAAGTGTGTATGTTTTATTAAACACCACATCAAATATTGGCTCCTGAAACTTGTAATCTTTCCACATTATTTTTGTTTTGAAACTCATTTTCAAGAGAACTAGAGAAGGCTGAAGAAAGAGGAGGTAGCATAGATCAGGCACAAAGGGAGAGACAAGCAAATGGGTAGCAGCAACAATAGTGAGGGGGAGGTGGGCCTACTTCGAGAGGGGCCCCCAAGGACAGCATCTGGTACACAAAACCTTGGCACCAACATGTCTCTCTTGGGCTCCATTTCTGTCACACCACAGAGCAGCGCTTCCCCAGCTGATTCCATCTCTTCATCTTATAGACTTTAATTACCACAAGCCCCTATTCAGAATGGCTAATGGTGAGTGGAATTGTGGGAATTATAGTCTACACGCCTGGAAGGCATGAGGTTAGGAAATCCTAACCTGGATCCCAAGAGGAGTTACTTTACTGCTGCTAATGGAGTTTAAATTTTACTGTCCTTTGTCTTGGTCCCCACATGACCGAGAACGGAGTGGCCTCTGCCTGCAGTGAGATCCCTTGCAATTAACAGAACTACAGCAGAGACAACATCTGAAAACAAAATGTAGGCCTATGAGCTCTTTTTTCTTTCTCATGTATGATTTTTAAAAACATCTTTTGCCTGATGAAGAAGCCAGTGGAGCTTGCATGATGTATTTTGTGCGTTTTGGTTGCCCAATAAAGGTATCACTCATCTGTGGATTTTGAATTTTGTTTTATTTTGCTGCATGGCCAACACAGCTACCCCTGAACATATTTTTTCAAGGTCAGAGAAAACTGCACTAGAGTGTGATGTAATTTAGGAGCTGGATTTCTCAACTGGTGCCCATCTACACGGGGTGAGGAGAATGAAGTACCTTGTAGTAACAGCATCTCGCAGCAGCAGCGACATGTCTTAACTTTTTTTGGCCTCAGAAGCCCCCATAAGCCTCGCATTCTAGATGGTGGCTGTGAGTGGTTTACTTGCGTTAGTTCTTCACTGCCACCAGGTTTTTTTTAAAAAGTTGTCCAAGGTGTACTGGAGCGATAGAGGGATTTTTCAATTTTACAGGAAAGGAAAACAAACAAACAAAAAATAACTATCCTGTTGTATTGCCTTAACGAGCGATCGCTAAGGCAAAAATCCAACATGGTGGCAGTGGGCACTTGCCCTGCTAGCAAGCTTTGCCCCCACTGTCACCCAGCCAATCAGCTTTGTGCTTCCCTTCAAATTTCTTATCCAGCAGGAATACGTACCACCCATATGGTTTTTTTTTTTAAAAAGTACAGGGAAAGCCGCCAAGGCTTTTCCTGCATTGTTTTTGCCATTTTGGGCCCCTATCCTTCTGAATAGTGTGGATTGATGCATGATCCCATTTAGACAGATCCCATCAGTTTTTTTTGTTTTTTTTTCCGTTTTAGACAACCCCTTAGTTTGTGGAATGGTGGCAGATGACAGTAATTTGGGAGCTGATTTAGCAGTAACCCTTTAGCACCCAGTTCCTCTTGCAGATCTAGGAATAGCTGGCCTATTGCTGGGTCAAGTGCGGCTAATTAATTCACACAGACCTCCTACCATGACTCACACCTAATATTGTACTCATTCAGAGTTAAGTGGAGTAATGAGTCATAAAAGGACCAACCAGCTGTCCTTAGGCAGAGTGAGGTGATAGCTTTAGACAGCAGATTCTGGGGGTAGCAGTGGCCATCTCACTGCAAGTCCACCTGGCTCCTATGCATGGGATGGTGAGGTGGTACTGTCCCTTGCCTCAGGCAGCAAAATCTCTTGGGCGAGCCCTGAAGAGAGGGAAGATTTCAGTATATCTCCAAGAAGACACTAAATGAATAAGAGTTTCCCCCATTCACAGGAAAGAAGTTGCAGCCAGTGCAAGTCGCTGACTGGCTAGTCACACAGCTCCTGGCCTGTTGCACATTGGTACTCACCTTAGGGTAGTAGTAATGACATATTTCTCCCAAGTCCTTGCCTGTCACTACCCCAAGCCGGATGGCCAATCTTTGGCAGAGCAGCCCCAGGATTGTGGCCCAGAGCAAGACCCAGAGGAGCTGTGAGAGGAATAAGGCCACATGGTCACATGGTATTGGGAGGATGTCTCTGCAACAACATGGCAGCAACATACAAACCAAACTTTCCCTTAAACCTTTGCTTAGCTGTAGAATTTCAGCTACAGGAGAGCTATACAACATGGCTGAAATATGATGGATGAAAACAAAGGGACCAAACTTACCAAGCCCCTCTGAATCAAGAGGTGAAGGAGCAAAGCTGAGTGCAATGATGAATGCAATCTCCTACTTCCCACCTTATATTTTTTTATTCAAGGGCAGCAGCAGGGGATGAGAGGGCTGCACAGCTGGCCCTATCATTAGGCAGAGTGAGGCAGCCACCTCAGGCAGCACATGCTGAGGGGCAAGGAGCAGTCAGAGCTTTGTGTGCCATACAGCCTATGCTGTGCCCCCCCAAGCTAGCCTCCTGTCCTCAGAGGTAGCACAGGATGCTCTGCCATCCCCCTTTTAGAGCAAAATTCAACTACAGTTGGCTCTCCATATCCACGGATTCTGTATCTACAGATTCAACTATTCATGGCTTGAAAATAGTTTTTAAAAATCCAAAAAGCTGATTTTGCCATTTTATATAAGGGGCGCCATTTTACTATGCCACTGTATACAATGGGAATTGAACATCCACGGATTTTGGTATCGGGGGGGGTGATGTCCTGGAACCAAACCCCAGTGGATACCAAGGGCCCACTGTACTACTACAGTCGGCTTTTGTACATGCAATGGAGGAGTCACCATCTTGTTACTTCTCTCTCATAGTGAAATTTTTTTTATTAGTTCCAGGTTAGCAGGGTGTTTAGAACCATGTTTATAAAAGCCTCCCAAGGACCCCAAATGACAAAGAAGGGATTGCAGTCAGGCCCCCACACCTGACTTCACATTGGTGTAGACCAGACCTCCAGCCAAGGGCTACCCTCCTGTCACACTCACCTGAAAGCCAGCAATAGCTCCACACTGTAGGTCTGACTCAATATTTCCTGGGTCCAGGTAGGCAATGCTCATGAGGAAGCCAGGCCCAGTGAAAGCCCAGAGCTTCCTAAAACTGAAACCGTACTGGGGAGGGAAAAAAAGAAATGTCTTAGTTTCACACCAGATAATAATTTGCTCTGCCTTCCCCCCCCACACTTTATACAGTCAGCCCTCCACACATGCAATTACATTTGTTGAACTTTTGCAGATTTGATTATTCACAGAGTATTTGCTGCCACCTCTGCTGCTGTCCTATGCCATTTTTAATAGCCTCACAAGACGGGAGAGAGACTGGGTATTCAGGGTGAGGCTTGTAAGTCCCTATTAAAAATGGTATACAGCAACTTCCGCCTTGCAAAGGAATCCTGCGCCTTGAAGGCATCTGCAGTGGGTTGAATTTGCAGATTGTACTTCTTGTGTGTGTGTTAAATATGGTTTGGGAGAGGCTAGAGATACTTGCAGTTTTTCTACTTTCGCAGAGGTCCTGAACCTGTAACCCCAACAAATGTGGAGGGCCAACTGTAGTCCTTTACAAATGTAACTCTCTACCAGTTCTGCTCATCCATTTCCTGTAGTACCCTGTCCTGTTCTCACACAATGGAAGGAGATGAATGTTGGTATGAGGGCAGGGGAGGCATTTAAAAAACAAAACAAAAGGACATTATTTATTTATTTGTTTGTTTATATATTTGTGTCCCACTGTATATCTGAAGTTCTCATTAGAGATGCTTGAGTCCAGAACTAGAAAGTCAGAGTATACTGCCCAAAGATGATGGAATAATACAAGATAAAAATTAAGCTAACAAATAAAACTATTTCTGTTTCAGAAAAAGAACTACTGTCAGGTTATCAGGCCCAAAGTATGCCCTTGTACCTTGTCCATATGAAGGAGAGTTGCACCAGTCATGGCTGATTTTTTAATATTAATTTGTTTGTTACATTTTTATTCTGCCAATTCCTCTTGAGCCCAGGCCAACATGATCCCCAGGAAAGAATGCTGGGAATAGTAGATCTAAGCATCTGAAAGGCACCAGGTTGGAGAAGGCTGGCTTCCTTTGACCTGGAGCCACTCCCCAGAGATTTTCAGCTGGTGGTCTTTCTCAACATGCCATGGATTGAGCCTGCAAACCAGGGTCTCTTTGCAATACTCTACCACAGAGCTATATGGCTCCTTTTCCTATTCTGATGCTGTAGTTGCAGAAAAAGCCATCCTAAAATAATTTCCCCTTCCATGGAACTTCAGAAGGTACCAAAGCATGTTCAGGGTCTAAGAATCTGCAAATGCTCATTGTTTTGCTAGGTCTCAAAGACTTTCAGCAACCTCCACTCTTCCAACTTTATAAACAAAACCTGTTTCCCCAGTCAAATGCAGAAAGGATGTGAATCAAAGGGACTGCTCTAACCTGCCAAGTTGCACAGATTAGGCCACTAATGCACACCCCTGTTCATCCTATGTACTGGCCAAGAGCCCAACCCCCAGGGCAACAAGCCGTGTCCCCCTGCTAGCCACAGACTTACTCCTGCCACATCTGGGATGGCAATCTTCTCATCCAAGTAAGTTTGATCTTGTACCTCTTCATGGGGGTGATTTTGTTCTGATGAACTGATGGCCCCATATTTAGTTTTCCTTTTGATTTCACTGCCTATGAAGAAGAAGAAGAAGAAAAATCAAAGGAGAGGACTCAATAACATTTTATTGAAAGTAGGTAGGTAGGGAATCTTAAAGAAAGCCTTGCCCAGTGACTGAAGTAATATTTTATTTTATTTTATTTCCATACTGCATTTCCACTAAAACAGGTACTCAAAGTAAACAATATATAACTGCTCTCTGGCTTTTCTTCACAAATGAAGATTCAGGAAGGACTCATCCCGTGCTTTCTGCAAGCGCGCTGATGACTAAAAAGGCCAGTCCAAGATAAACAAGTCCGGTTGCAGACAGCACAGCAGAAGGTCTCCTTGGGTGATGTTTCTGGATTGTGATTCTTTCTGCATTGTCATTTATCTTCAATACTTGTTCGGCGTGAGTTCTCAAATAAGGCTGCAGCATTGTGGAAAGTGCGTCTCCATGCCTCCCGATGTGAGGCCAGGGCGGACCATTGTTGGTGATCAATTTGGTTGAGCCTGAGATGTTGTTTCAGGGAGTCCTTGTATCGCTGTTTTGGAGTGCCCATCTTACGCTGACCCGTGACGAGTTCACTGTAGAGTACTATTTTTGGGAGGCAATGGTCCTCCATCCTAGAAACGTGCCCTGCCCAGCGCAGCTGTGTTCTCATTATCATAGCCTCAATGCTGGTGATCCCTGCTTGCTCAAGGACAGCAACATTCGTCACATAGTCCGGTGTATATTTAGGATTGTGTGTAGACAGTGCTGATGAATGCATTCGAGGAGTCGTAGGTGGTGGCGATAGATAACCCATGTTTCAGACCCATAAAGGAGAATAGACAGTACAATGGCTCTTATACACACTGATTTTTGTGCTTCGCCTCAGGTGTTTATTACTCCAGACTCTTTTGTACTGCTCCAAATAATAATAATTGTATGCATGAAAAACAATATTTTAATTAAAATGTAACATAAAAACGACCAAGTTATAAAGAAATTTTAAATCATGACAATGAAAGTTACGTACAACATCCAGCCATTTAGACCCCATTCTGCTGCTTATAACCAAAGATTTGGTTAAATAAAAAATGTCTTTGTCTAGTTTATGTATTACAATAATAGTACTCAGCAGATTTCAAGTGACTGAAGTGCTTCACATTAATTGTGTCAGTAACCCTTACAACAACTGTGTAAAATTGACCAGTATAATTAGATCATATTGCAGATGGTAGGACATAATATGGAATCCTGATTTTTTTTATTGCTCCTCCCCATCAGCTCACATTAAGTTTCCCCTAATATGTAGGAACAGTTACTTTTAATCATGTCATTACATTGTGAAATTTTCTCAGCCTTTCCAGTTACATGAGAGGGAGTAGAAAAACTCAGTACTTGGCAAACTAAAGAAGAAATCTGTCATCTCACCCAGCCACTTGCTTCTTGTAGAGATGACTATATGAAGGCCAAGATGACTATATGAAGCCCAGGAACTAAAACCAGGACTAAGATTCACAGCACAACATAGCACTACACCAAAATAACTCCATGGAGTTGCAGAGGGAGCAATGAAATCCAGACTGATGTGGAGAGGAGAGAGGAGTTGCACCCACCTGTCTCTCTGGGAGTGCTGCTGATTTTGAATAATCTGGGTAGAATAAAGCCAGTGAAAAGTCTAGTGCAAGGCAGGACAAGGCCAGAGGGCCAATTTTACTACTCTCTGGTCCTCAGCAGTACACATCTGTTTTCTAGCCTCCTCCCAAAGAAATAATGCTGCTGCCCGCAATGATGGCAGCAGCAACAGCTTGTCATTCTCTCCTGGCAGTGATGGAAGGGAGAGGAAAGGGGGCAAGGGAGATAGAGATGCATATCCCCCAACATTTCACAGGTGAAAACCAGGAAACATGTGGTCATTGGGCAAAAGTTATCAATGAGGAAGAACACACAGGACATTTTCAGACACGCCTTACCGCGCAAGAAGACTCCAGGAGAGGTACGCGGCTAGTTGTCCATGATTAAACAATGGCGCAGTTGCTGTAGATGGGATCCGGAACTGTCACGGACGATGCCGTGAGAGGGATGGCGGCGTCCAAAAAGGACCCCCTGCCACAGGATAGCCGCGTACCTCTCCCGGAGTCTCCTTGCGCGGTAAGACGTGTCTGAAAATGTCCACAGTCTACAAGAGGCTGCAGCAGTTTGCTTTTCTCTAATGATACAGGGAAGGGCAAGATTCCATGTCTTCTTCTAGTTTCCCCCTGCTGAGTTAAATGAGTGCAAACTACTGTACTTTGAACTGTTTGCAGCAACTAAAGTAAGCTGAGGACAAAGTGAGAAAGTGGAAAAAGGTGAGAGGAACTGGGACATTTTTAAAGTGGCTGGAAAAGTGGATTAGCCTGGGGCGTCCCTGCCAAATTGGGACAGTTAGAGGGTATGAGAGACTGCAGCAACATTTCTAGCATCCCCTGCTTGCTATCAAAAGAGGAGGTGGGGACATGTAGCTGCTGGCTTTTCCAGGATACTTTGTATGATTGAGAAAGCATATAACAAATTTTCAGGTACTGATAAAATAGTGGTTTTTATTTAAGTCATTTACAAAATCTACCACAATCTTGCCCAGGCTTTTCCTGCATAAACAATTCACATCTGGCTGCTGCATAGCCCAACTGAGGCTTGCTGCTCAGATGTGTAAGCCTGACTTCATTTTTGATGCAGAAACAGAAAAAAACAGTTCAGTCAGTCCAGCCTCCCCTATGAGATGAAATTTTGCTTACAGATTGAACTAGGGATATGTACCAACAGCTCATTGCAAGTCTAAGGTGGAAGTCAATCCTACCATCACATAATTTGTACAGTTTGTGTTGTGCTCAATCCTTGCATAAATCCTATTCTATTACTGTAGAAAAAGGTTGGCCTTAACAAAAACTCCTCATAGAATTTGAGGAGAATACTTTTTGTCCCAATGAGATCCATGACGATTCACCATATTTGGAAGGAGCGGGGCCAAAAAAAAAAAAAAAAGCCTTTGCAGCTTTTCCAGAAGCTTTATTTTTTTTATGTGTGGGAAATGCGCACTCCCACTCATTAGAACAACTGCATTCCATTGCTGTGCATTCCCAGATAAGAGCGGAAGTGGAAACCAATTGGTTAGATGTGGGGGAGGGGGGCTTCCTGGCAGCAAAGTGACCAGAAACGCCTTTTGGGAGTTTCGCGGTAGTGATTGTGTGCTTTTTTTGCTGCGCTGAGGTGACCAAACAGAATTTGTATGTGGTGTACATAGCAAATAGTAGAATTCTGGGTGTGAACAATTTTAATTGACTCCTTCTCTGAAATACTAGCTATGAGGAGGACTGAAGGAAATTTCAAGGGGAAGGGCAGAATTATTATTTGGGGGACAATGACCTTGTTTCTCCTCTTCCTCATAGCTATACCCCTACCCACTTTGCATACATCTTACTCATAAATCCTCAAAGCAAGACTGAGCCTTGTCTCACCATGGCAGTATAGCATCTAATGATGCTTTAGTCTCACAATTGCCTCAGTCTTACCACATGACATTATTGCTCTCCAGACGTTGTTGCATTGTAGGGTTGTTGTAAGTGTGCTTTTTTTAAATGCTGGAAATAATCCATTAATGTTCCCCTTTCTCACTACAATTCAGTAACCAATTGGGCTGCAGATGTCCCATAGCGCTTTCTTCTGCGAAAGATCCATTAGTAGGTGCGATATGGGTGTGGCCAGGTTATGTTGCTGTTGTGCTATACAGTCACCCATTTTTTTAAAAAAAATTAACTAGCAAGTTGTGGACCAAGGCGCGGGGTACAGGAGGCAGCAATGATGCCATTACCATGGAATAAAAAATGTGTAAATGATGCGGACAAACTGGAAATGTGGCAAGCGTGTGATAGTGAGCATCAACATTCAGCTACCCTCACAAGAACAGAAGGCCTTAAAGCATAAGAAGGCCTTAAAGTAGGAGCCATGTCACCTGCAGGCTATGTGCAGCCTTCCAGGAGCCTCAGGAGATTATCAGATGGGCTTAATGAAATGGAACAGAAATGCCACAGGATCTCTAAAGAGGTGTTTTTTTTTTTTTCCAGACGACGTCCTCCCCTGTTCTGACCCCGTGTGCTTTCCATTTTGTTATATTCATGGGGAAAAGTCGTCAATAGATCTCCCATTCCATTTCTGTAACGGAATCACGGGTGTGTGAGCTGGTGTGCCGTTATGCTGGCGTGATGTTAAAACACTTCCAGGTACAATCGTGACATCCAGGTGAGTGACAGCCTTTTCTGTACCCTCCCCATGTTGCTTTTAAAGCTTTAAAAGTGTTTTGCTGCTTGTTTTAATTTTTAGACATCTGGTTGTATTTTTATTTTAAAATTCCCCCCTGGCTGCCTGCCTCTGTAAAGTCCTGGAAAGTAAGTAGAGAATGCTTCTGGTGGCAATCTGGACATCCAGGTAAGTGACAGACTTTTTTGTACCCTCCCCTGTTTACTTGTTTCTTTTAAAGGCTGTTTAAGTGATTGATTTAATTTTTTGATGTCTGGCTTTTTAAAAAAAAAAATTAAATTCCCTGGTGCGATGCAGAGCTCCCTGTAAGGTCCTGGGAAGTCCCTGCAAAACACTTCCTACTTCGATTGAGATAAAGAGGTCAGTGACAGCCTTTTTTGTTCCCTCCCTGGGTTACTTGGGTTTTTTTTAAAAGGTGTTTAGGTGCTTGGTGCACTTCTTTGAGGTTTGGGGGATTTTTTATTTTTAAATTCCCCACATGATTTGGTCTCCAGGAAGGGGAGGGGGCTCTGTGAGAGCTCCATTCCCTCCCTGGACAGTCGGAGCAGGGGGGGGAGCAGTTTCTGTCCCGGGATTAAGGTAAGTGTGTGAACATTTTTTTAAATTCAGTTACAGGGACAGGAGGAGGGTGGGTGGGTACTGGAACAGGAATGGGTTTTAAGGGCCCGTCTGATAATCTCCTCAGTCTTGTTTCCAACTCCCCTGCCCCTCCTATTTTTTGTAAATAAACTAGTGATTCACTGCCAAAAATTGTACTAAAGTGGAAGCAAAGGGCTAATGGGGAAGCAATAACTGTAGGAGTCAGTTAGCTTTATTGAGTAATTACCACAGAGGAACCTATGTCTTTCTTTAATAACATCTTTGTTAAGCATGGAAATGGGTGGTGGGAAGAATTTCCTAGTCCCTTACCTCAAATATCATTAGCCACTTTTTTGCTAGCCATCACCAGATTCAGTGATCTAAGGACTATCAGGGGTTGTCTAAAGGATCAAAATAATCCTCATAGAATTCGATTGGAAATTAATCTGTTTTAACGGAAATCCACATCAATGTGTCACATTTGGAAGTGGGGCAGCTAAAACTCCAAAAACTGTCCCCGGAGAGCCTTTGTGGCTTTTCTTGAGTTTTTAGAAAACTCCATAGGGGTTGTGAATAATCGCTCATTAAGACAGCCATATTTGCATCACTGTGCTTTTCCATAGAAGAGGCGGCACAAACTGATAAGCCGGATAAGCATGGGAGCAGGGCTTGCAAACAGGGCAAGTGCCTGCTGCCGCCATGTTGGATTTTCGGCTTAGTGAGAGATCAGTAAGGTGTTAAAACGGCAATCTTTTCCTCTCTTTTCTCTTTTGTCTTTTGTAGATGTGAAATATCACTTGTGTGCACCATGGTAATTTTTTTAAAAAAATTGGTTGCAGCAGATTTAAAAACGTGAGCAATTCACTGGCAGCTGCCATCTTGGCTAGGGGGCATGTGAAATTTATGGGGGCTGTAAAATCATTAAGACAGTTCACAGTTACTGAGAATTGCTACTACTGCTAATCAATCCGGTTCCCCCCCCCCTCATATAGATGGCACCTCAGTCTGCTAACAACCACAGAGTTGTAGGTGTTTCCAGCCAACTTACTACTGCTTTGTCTGTCTTTCCAACTGAATGTTCAAGTATAGTTTAGTTAAATTAAAAAACCTAAAGTTCATCAGTATTGATGCAGTTAATATTAATTTATTTTGGAATTAATGTAATAAATTTAGTGGTATAAAACTAAATTTTATAATAATATTCTATGAAAAAAATTAATGTAATGATTCAAAAATGAATACTGTTTTTAAAAACATATTACATGTGAGTACTGTACTGTGGTATCTGTGGGATCACTTGAAATTATTAGTACTTTATAAAAATAAAATAGAAATACAGTAATTGTAACTATCTAAATGTCAAATATGTTCTAATATTCTTCCTTTTTAAAGATCCATAAGAATAAAACTGGGAAAAAAATAATATCTTTTTTAAAAAAAGATGCAGCTCTCAAGGATACGGCCAACCTGAAAGCAGTCCCCAATGCTGCTGCAATTGCCCACCTGTAAAGAGTGAACCTGTCCATACAGGAAGTGTTGCCCTCTTAATAGAGACTGGAAACACTGCATTTCAGACTACAAAACCCATAATCCTCTACATATCACAAATTTAATTTAATTTAACTTAATAAATACCTAATTAAAATAAATAAATAAATAAATAAATAAAAATTAATTACATATCACAAATGCAGGGGAGGGTAGCCAGGATTATGTGGAGAAAAGCAAAACAAAAATCTGGCCAACAAACAGCTGGTAGCATTTTGGTTAAAGATTTAATGGGAGGCAAGGAGGAGCACAGATCAAAACCTGAAAGCAAGCCAGCACTCAGGAAGCCAACACTCAGAAGGAGACAAAGAAGCAGCCATGGACTGGCTAACAGGGACTGGCTATTTCCTGTCAAGCTTCATGCCCCTTGCAACTCCCATTGCCTACTGTGGAGTGAAAAACTCCCGTGAATATGGGAGAAGAGATGGTGAAGGAAAGATGCGATGCAGCAAGCAAAAACATTATCTGGGGCATCATTACTGTGAAAATGCCATAAAAGTACACTAACTTGACATTGAAACAGAAAGGTTGTTTACCTTGGTAGTTGTAAAAGAAAGGTAGTTTTACTTGGGGGAGGGGAACCCAGAGAATTAAAGTACGGTAAACAATATCAACTCATTGGTTCCAGTTGGTCTCTGACCCCTGCAGGTGATCACTGAGGAACTCAGGGCTCATCTATGAGTAGTAGCAATTTGCAGCAGCTGCCAACTGTCTTAAGGGTTAATAGACCCCCCCATAAACTTTGCATGTCCCCTAGCCAAGATGGTGGCCATGAGGGAATTACTTGCGCTTTTAAATCTGCTGCTGCTGAGTTGTTTTTTTTTATTTACCATGGTGTGCACAAGTGATATTTCATATTTACAAAAGAAAAGAGATGAAAAGATCACCATTTTATTGCCTTACCGATCACTTGCTTAGCCGAAAATCCAACACAGAGGCAGCAGGCACTTGCCCTGTTTGCAAGGCCTCCCCCCACCCCATGCTCATCTGGCTAATCAGCTTGTGCTGCCTCTCCTATGGAAAAGTGCAGCGATGAAAATACAAGTATCTTAACTAGCAGACATTCATAGAATCATAGAACTGTAGAGTTGGAAGAGACCACAAGGGCCATCTAGTCCAACCCCCTGCCATGCAGGAAATCGCGATCAAAGCATCCCTGGCAGATGGCCATCCAGCCTCTGTTTAAAGACCTCCAAGGAAGGAGACCCCACCACACTCTGACAGAGTGTGTTCCATATCGTAGAAAATGCCAAGATGCTTTGTAACATGGCTCAGGGTGTTTTGTACATGTTTGACTTAACATGAAATCACTGGGAATTTATAACATTTTCTGTGTCTATTTTCTTCAACATGGCTCTACCTCATTCAGGCTTGAGGGTCACTTTTTGACTTTTCCCCTTCACTAGCCAGTTAATGGATGGTATTGTCTGCCTTTGCCCTGTCCCTTATCTATAAGGCAAAGCATCCATAGATTTTGGTAGCTCTATCTGATCCCCTTAATAATATCATGCTGCAGATTTGTAACCTATATATGTGGTTTTACTCACATGGGTGATATATGGCTTTTACTCATACAGGTGAGTTTTCAGCATTTGAAAACCCCTTTTACAAGTACCATTCTCACAGTCCTCTCCCTAATCAAGGCTACTTAATGGTGACTTATGCTTTAAAAAATTATTTTTCAGTAACAGAAATAATTCTAAATCTAGAATTTTAAAGATTAAGAAAAAAAAGCCAATTGGTCAAAAAATAGTTGCTGCTTTTTCCCCTCCTCTTGGACTTCTGACTGAAAATAACTGTGGTATTAATAAGTTACTCCCCAAGAAATTCTTCTGCTGGGTAGTTTTAAAACGGAGACAATGAAATAACTGCTGAGGCAAAATAGGGCCAATAATATAATTATGGTGGTATGCCTGTATGGGCTGAGCAAATGTTATTATTTGACATTGCAAGGCTATGCTCACTCCCATGAGCCTCACTGGAGACAAGGTTCACCCTAATTGGTTCCAAAGCACAACCTACCCTCCACAATCCTTCCTTAGGACCTGTAATGTTAATTTCTACATGACTGTAAATAGTGTTTGCCAACAATACAAACATGGTAATAAGAGGCAAGGTAGATAAATAATGTGGTTACAAAGTAGCTCATTTGCATTTTTATTTAAAAGTTCCTTTGTTAAAAAAGCAGCTCAGAATTCTCTTTGCAGAAGGAGCCTTGGTTAAGAAGTAGAGCAGTAATTACTCTCTTTAGGGGTTCTTTTATATGTCCTTTAGGGAATTAGAATGAAAAGATAAGCAGAATTAGAAAGGGAATCATGTAAAGTATGAAATGTTCTATAAACACTTAGTAGTGTATTTACCATGAGCTAAGCTAGCCTTCTTCATTAATGGAATATATAACATGCTTATGTTGTCAGTTCTATACCAGAGAAGCTTAAATAAATTTATAACTGGCAAGTGAAACTTCTTCAAAATGTAATCTATAAGCAAAGCTAGATGTATGCAAGAAGGAGTAGGAAATGTGCACATATGTACAAACATGCATAACCCTAATAAATACAGCTTGCATTCTGCAATCATCATCATCAACATCATCATCTTTATTTATATTCCTCCTTGTTGTCAAGATTAGGACTCAAGGTGGCTTACAAATTAAAATAATATGGTTACAATATGGTTAAAAGCATACAAAAAGTCAAGATTAAAACAGAATTAATCTATTAACTGTATTAAAACAATTTAGAACAGTCGGACCCCCTTATCTGCGGAACCAATATCTGCTGTTTCATTTACCCACAGGACACAAAATAGGGCACACATACCATAGAGCCGCACTGGAAAATGCCTAGAGAGGCATCCACTCTAGGAATCTTCTAGGTCCTCCAACACAACTCCATGGTATGTTGTTACCAGAAACCCTTTATTTTAAAAAGGTTTGCTGTTATCCATGGTCTCTGGTATCCACGGTAAGTCTGCACCCTCTATGGAGCTTTTTTAAAACTCCAGGAAAAGCCGCGAAGGCTTCCCTGATGGAGTTGGCTGTTCCCTTTCCAAATATCACAAATTGATGTGAATGTCCGTTTAGACATATCACCTTCCCTGCGAATTCCATGAGGACTATTTTGACTGTTTAGACAGGACAAAAGTTTCCCCAGAGCACCATTCAGTGATCAGCAATACTGCTCAGTTCTTTCCTCAGTTCTTCATGACCTGAAATAGGTTGCTAACAGTTCTCTGCTAGCATTTAAGAATTGATTTTTCATTTTTTTTTTGTATAACGTGCCAGACTTGCTGTTGTTTTATGTAATTTGTTTTTAAGTGATTTCAAATTTTATGATGGTTTGATTGCTTTTTAACTTTTGTATGCTGTTAATTTTTATTATATTTAACTGTTGTGAGCCATCTTGCATCCCAAACTGGGGAAAAGGTGGGGTGATTTTATTTATCATCATCATCATCATCAAAACTGGGGCAGTTAAGATACTACTTCTTATTGTAAGTTGATAGCACTTAAGAGTAAAAAAAAAGAGTTAAAAAATTACACTCGTGTGTGTGTTTTTCTGGGACATATTCTATTGACGGCATTATCCAGTCTAAAGATAAAGAGTGATAAGACAGGAGAGAACATAACCATACAGTATTTATTGATTTGATTTCATTTGTAACTCACCTTTCTCCACCAAAAATAGATTCAAAGCTCCTGGATGGGACAGAGACTAAGCAGGCACACAGGTCACCTGGTTACAGTTTTCTCCACTATAGTGAGATGTCTTGTAACAACCCTTACCATATATACAGTAATTCAGCAAAGGCTATTTATAGTTTATGGTCCCCTTAACTGTTGTGGATCATAGGAATTACAGTACTTTGGAGTAGTAATTGTCAGGATTGCCAAATGGGTCAGTGCTGTCAACTAGAACTCTTTGTTTAAACAGCATTCAGAATTAATCCAGAATTAACATAGCCATCAAATACCTACTGTACCACCACAAATACAGACTGGAATCACAATATCGCATAGATGATTGACAAGATCACAGGCTTCAGATGAATCAACTCACAAGAATTTACACAATCAATGCATTACACAATCAATGTACTTAACTGTGTTCAAAAAGACACACTTCTCAGTGGCAAAAATATTCTCTTGGTTTTATAATAATCTGTGCTATTTTTTGTATAAATTATTTACCAAAAATGCTCTCACAATTACAATTACTGGTAGCCCCCCTCCTGTCACAGTGCTCTTATGGCTTTAACAACTGAGTGACTGAGTAATTATATGTAAGCTAGTTCAGAAGGACCATTTGGAAAGTTACTGAGGCCCAAAGTATCAATTAATCCAGAGGTTGGAGGGAAAAAATAATACTTTTTTGGACTACAGCTCCTAGGATCCCCTCTGCTAGCCTGGATACTGGGAACTACAGTCAAAAAAGTAACATCTCAAAGCTCTGATCCTACTACTGCTCAACTATGGATGGCTTCAGCATGTCATTATATGTATTCTTCTTAAGAAGTAAATTTCCAAGGTCTTCCAAGTCTCACTGAATTCAGGCTTCCTCCTAGATAAGTGGGCAAAAGATTAAGCCTAAATTTCTGCCTACCTTTTTTTTTTAATTTTAATTAAAAAAAATTCACACTTAAAAACACAAATCTTGACAATCTGAATCTTGGTATGACCTTCTTCACATTCTTAAATTTCCACTATTTTAGTTCTAAACAAGCTTTCACTTAAAATCATTTCTTACATACAGTTTTTTTTACAATTTCCTCCTTTCCGTACTATATTACCTCTATAAATGTACTATTTACATTTGAAATCATACCTCTCCCAAATTGTCATATCTTTCATTATCTTGTTTACTTCCACTCCCTAACCTCTATCGGCTAGTTCTCATTGTATGTATTATAATCCCCCCCTTTTTTTAACCTTTACTCATATTACTGCAATATTTCTCCTTTATTCCTCCAAATATATTGTCATGTTTTCTCCATGATCCTTCTTTATATAATCTGCAACCTTGCCCCATTTTTTATAAAAAAATTCTGAATCTTAATCTTTTAATAGTCTTGATAACTTATCATTCTCAATCATTTCCAATATCTTAATTTTCCATTCATTCATTGGTAGTACCTCTTTTGTTTTCCAATATTTTGCATATGACATTCTTGCTGTTGTGATTAAGTTTATTATTACTTTTCGATGCTTAAACAGTAGTTTTTCATCTATCATATTTAATAGGAAACTTTCAGGTTTCATTTGTATCATTATACCTGTCATTTCTTTTATTAATTTCTGTATTTTCACCCAATATTTCTGTGTCACAGAACATGTCCACCATATATGGAAGTACGTACCTTTTGATTTTTGGCATTTCTGCCTATCTTAAACCAGCTGGTAAAAAGGCATGAGGAAATAGTCATAACAGCCAGGAACAGTCCAAGACATATTGCTGCCTGACGTGAAGAACAAGATGGTGCTCCTTCCCTTTCCATGTTCAAAAGCTGATTGGATAGGACGCTGAATCTTCTTCAGCACTGAAAGGGTACTACAACTCCCATATCTATGATAGGCATATTGATTGAGGATGATGGAAATTGTCACCCAAAACATCTGTGGGCCTTCAAGCTGGGAAAGTCTGATCTAAGCTCCGTGCCAGGAGACAGGTGTGGTATACACTGAATGTATGTATGTATGAACGGGAAAATTGTCCTGGACTACAAACTCCATCCTCCCCAAGTAGCATGGACTTTTGGGTCATATTTGGAGGGAACCAGGTTTGGGAAAGCTGATCTAATTCTATTGTGGCAATGCATGTACAGTACTGTACAGTGGGCCCTTAGTATCTGCTGAAGTTTGGTTCCAGAACCCTGCATGGATACCAAAATCCATGAATGTTCAAGTTCCATTATATACAACTAGCTGTACCTGTTGTAACATACACTGTCAAAAAAACTCCCCCCAAAACACCTGGTAGACTTCACAACAACCCTGTAAGGTAGGCCGGTGGGTTTTTAAATTCCTCCCCCCTTTCTCAGCATTTACACTTTTCCCAGAATTGCTGAGGGGACGCACTCTGTTGCCCTGTTGCAGCTGCCACCAGTTGACTGCCTGGGTACCGTCCCAGGCAACCTGCTGCCACCTCCAGTTGACTATCTGGATCCCAATCTGGGCCACAGACTGAGTGGCAGGAGTGGATTGTAAGGTGGAGAGTAAATTTGCGTGTGGGTGGTGATTGGTTGGGTGTGTTTCCTAAGCAGCCAATTAGTACACTGGGAAAGGCAACATGCTCAAGAGAATTAGATAGATAGACAGACAGACAGACAGACAGACAGACGGCATAGTAAAATGGAGTCTCCATAAAATGGCAAAATCAAGGTTTGCTTTTTGGATTTTTTTGGGGGGGAAGGGATATTTCAAAGCTGTGTATGGTGGAATCGGTGGATGCAGAATTCATGGCTACAGAGGGCTGACTGTATACATATCTAAACATGCCCTTTGGTATGGGTGCTTGAAGGAAATGATGACTGAATATCAGAAAATCCACATGAAGAATAGTGTCAAAAGAGAACTCTGCTTTAGTTTTTAAATCACAGAAGGAAGAATTAGTTGAGAGAATCCTTACCTGATTCCTGTGACCCCATTTAGATCAAGAGGTATCTTCAGCTCAAATGCAAAGCTGGATGTCCACACAGTTTGTAAAAGCTGGAGTGAAAGAGTGTGTAAGCACTGCCTAAGGAACCCAAGAACAGGGCAGCCAGCTGGAGGCAAATCTCAACAGTGATGGATTTCACAAGGAAGTAAAACAAGGAAGTTCTTCTAAAGTAATCAAGCAATAAAAATGTAATTCTCTCCCTGTCTCCATTGCACAATTTATCTATGTACCTATGAAAAAAGGAGTGGTCTTAGTTACAGTTTTGCTTTCAGCACAACACAGCCTTCTTAGGGTTGGTTGTTGTTGTTGTTGTTGCTTTGGTACAGAACTACCAAGAGATCAGAGGAAAGGGAAGCTGTTTGGTTCCCAATGGTTGGGGAAAGATACTGCCTCACAATTTCTGGCTATTTATTTATTTGAGATCATTTTGGAACAGGCTCCAGTAGAAATTCATAGGGAAGATTACGCAAGAATAAAACCCAATACTTAAAATACAAATAGGACAAAGATAATCATAAAACCAGCAGGAAAAAGGCAGCAAAAGCTTAAAAGCCAGATTCTTAAAGGCTTTTAAGAATCGACTCCCATGAGCTTTTAATGATGTGCTGTTTTGTTTCTTTTTATATTCTATCTTTTAATTAGTTTTTAAATGCTTTTAATTATATGGATTGTTTAATTGTTTTTTTAAATAACTCTTATACATGTTTTACTGTGGAAAAGGTGGGATATAAATGAATAAAATAAATTAATTAATGGACAGATAAGAGTAATCCAAAAGGCCACAGCTAACGCAGAATATAGCTGCTAGAGTTCTAGATAGTTTGTGGGATTGTTTAACATCAGGTTTGAAGGAACTGTTTTGGCTCCCCCCCTTTTGTTTTTGCTTCCAAGCCTACTTTAATAATTGCCCTGATAACCCCACTCTTTCCATAATTCACTAATTGGCTATCTTTCATAAATTGGCTCATTATTGGCATGCCATGTAGTTGATAGTAGACCAGGGACTCCCAAGTACAAGGAATCAAGGTTTGCTCAGAAATTCTCTTTGGGTACTATTTTTCATGTAGATTTTCTGATTTTCAGTCATCATTTCCTTCAAGCACCCATACCAAAGGGCATGTTTAGATATGTATACAGTCTGCTAAAATTCCTAAAAGACATGAGCAGGTAAGGCTTAAGCGAGCCCCCACCCTGCTTGAACTGGTGAGTTAGGGAGGAAATGGGCTAATTCTCCAGAAATGAGCCATTCAGTAATCCCATCAAGGTAGCTGGACAGTCTTTGTCTGCAAAACTGGTCTTTCCTCTCACCTGTCCTAGAACTATAGCGGTTTACCTGAGACCCATCAGTTTTAATGTTTCAACCATTAGCAATTGTTAACAAATCTGGAGAACCATTGTTTAACCTTGGGTAACTCCAGCAGACATTGTATTCCACCCAAAACAGCCCTTCAGGGAGAATATCGGGTATAAACATCACCCTAAAACACCACCAAAGTGTGCTCAATTTCCCAGAGGCTGTTACTCTCTTGGTTTGCTGGGTCACCCAGCACCTCCAACCATTCTTCCTTTCTGCACGATTCACTGCTCTTCAGAAAGGTATAGTATAGCACATCGTCCTGAAGTCTATTCCTCTATTACAATACTTACTTTCCTTGACATCCTTGTGTGAGTGCTTGAAGCCTGAATGTATGTATGCGTGTGTTCCCCCTGATTATTTTTCAATAAAAAAACATTTTTATTTTATTTCCTGGCTGTAGTCTCCTTAGTGAGTACCAGTATACATAGGTCAAAAGATCTTATCATTACCTGACCTCTTGCTGCCAAAATTCCCCATATAAATATTGATTTTTGGTAGACACGTGGAATTTCCACAGACCTCAATAATTCAGGTAATAGCTTGACAGCGTATGGAGAGGTTGTAAAAAAAAACAAAAACATATCCCCCTTGGGGTTGCAATCCAGAAAGTAACATTTCCAATTGCTGAGCATTTCTCTTGAATTGGTGTTGCTTGTCTTAATTCTCAAACAGGATAAAATCCCCATGTTTGCATTGCTTCCAGCACCACCCCCAAGCTCAGGCAAATACAAACTACCCTTATAGGCTCGATCATTGGAGCTGGCCATTGGCTTAGTGCATACTTCAGACTTGCAGTATCTAATTTTTTAAAAAACCAGAACTTAAATATCCACCAATCAGAGCCTGAAGCAAAAGAATCATAAACTCAGAAATCTGTTTTGGACCAGAGCTGAGTGGAGATTACAGTATTTCCATATAAAAATCCATTTCTGGTCATACCAATCTTTCTTAATTTTAGTAGTATAAATAAGGGCAGCAGCTGGGAGTACATGGAATAAGTTTGTTCCTTTCAGTGCTATGGTTAAATGGACTGAGACAGAGATGAGATGCAACTTGTTGAATAAGCAGGTACAATCAAAATAAAAACAACTGGAAACTTGAGACTTCCAAAGACATTTTCCCCTTCTGGAGAATCAGAAATGCTTGCTGACCCAGAGGTCTATTTCCAAACCAATTGATCTAGATCTACCTTCTGTCCACCCATTTTAAAGCAGGAGTGGGCTTGCCACATCTACATTGGTTTAATTTTTCCCCCACGTGAATCCTGAGGTCTACTAACTAAAGTCAAGTGCAAAATAGTGTCTCAGGAAGGCAAACATTAAACTAAGAAAGAGGTTACCTTTGAGCACATGCTCAGCCACTGAGGTTTTGTTTTGTTGTTGTTTTTTGTCAGTATCAAGGCTGGAATTCACACAGAACCTTACACACACACACACACACACACACACCTTTCATTCTTTATCTCAACAGCTTAACTAAATAGGAAAAGAGACACTTGGTTGTCTGTTTAACCACCGGGATTCAAATACCCTTGCCAATTCTACTGCAAATCACCCAGAGAGCTACTGGTAGGTCCTACATTAACTTCTGCCTGCCTTGGCTTAGTGAATAGCTTCAGTAGTTCCAGTAAGAAATTTTGCAGCAAATGCACAGCATCAAAAAGATACCTCACAATTCTTTGTATTACAACCTAGATCTGTTAAAACATGTCTGAAACAACTGACAGTACAGGTCTGTGTGTCATATCACACTGCCTACTCTATACTCTAATGACAAGAAAAAAATCACATTTTAATGCCTTTGATAGTGCCCTGTTCCCTTGAACTTTGGGCTACATAACCATTCTGCTTTTGATTTATCTTCTGAAATCACAGTGATCTCAGAATGATGAATCTGCATGTGGAATGGATAGGAAACTTTTCCCTTGCTCCATTAAAGGGCTGAATTCACGGGGTGGGGCGCATGGATATCTGCCAGAGAGGAACAGGTTGCTCTTACCAGATGTTTGATCACTTGCCAAGGCTGAGGCCCACATGTGGCCAAAGGAGTTGCAGATTGGCCATCTCTGGTTTGGTCAAGATGGCAATCTGGTACATAATGTCTTATGAAGATGATATGGTTAGGTGCCTCTCAGTACAGCAAGCAGTGAGATGTTCCAGACATGCAGCACTTGTACCTGGGTTTTTTAAACATTGCAAAGACATTAGTAAGCTGAGACAATCCTCACTTATAATCAAATGCATACAAGAAAATGTTTAAAAAGAAGCAAATGTTGGAGCAGGAACACCAATTTTGGTCATTGAAGGTGATCAGGTGGATCTTCTTCTTGCCATGATGCTATTTGTGAGAGGCAGCAGGTACAGTCTCCCAGTGGCTCTTGGTGTGCATCTACACTGTAGAAATAATGCAGTTTGACTCCATTTTAAGTGCTGTAGCTCCATCCTATGGAATTCTGGGATTTGTAGTTTTATGAGGTCTTTAGCCTTCTCTGCCAGAGTTCTGATGCCTCACCAAACTACAAATCCCAGAATTCTGTAGGGTGGAGCCATGGCAGTTAAAGTGTTGTCAAACTGCATTATTTCTACAGTGTAGATGTACCCCCATGGTCTGCTGACTGGTGGCAGAGACTGAAGTGTGCCTCCTTTTAGCTCAGCAGTCCTAGGGCTAGATGAGGATGACTAGAATTGGTGGGTAAGATACAGACATTTGCTGGACTTAATCCCTTGCCTGACGGCTATCCACCTTTCCTTGTGCTTAGTGTCTTTTTAGTATGTAAACCTGGGGGCAGGGGATTTTCATAGAGACCAGTGTGGTGGTATGAACATTACAGTCAGACTGGGACTGGGGCAATCCAGGTTTAGGTGGCACTCAGCTGTGAAATGAAGTGAGTGACTTGGGCCAGTCAATTTTTTCTGAGACAGAATTATCTCAGAAGGTTTCTGTGAGGATGAATTAGGGAGCAGGGGAACCATGTATGCCACCTTCACTGGAGGGAAAGTGGGGTACAAATGTAATTTGTAAAATAAAAAGATTTTCACTTTTCAAATCATGACATCCTGTCAGAAACTTATACAGGCTTTAGCACACCTTATGTCTGTGTCAGTCATTATTTTGATCATGGAATTCTCTACTGACCTCACACAATGATCAAACTCCCTCCCACAACCCACCTTTAAGCTGCTGGAGACCCTTCCCAATACAGGCATTTATTGGCCAGTGGAACGCAGGTGATGGTGGTAGTGGTGGAGGATGTCCAGCTATGTTCTTGTAGTTGGATGCACAGCACTGATTCCATCCTCTGGGACCTGTGAAGGACTCCCACCCTCGCCCCCAGAGTTCACAGAAGATGCCTCATCATTGTGCATTCAGCTACAGGAACATAGCTGGATACTTCCCTGCTGTCCCTGCACTCTCTACCAGCTAGTAAATGAGCATGGGGGGGGGGGCTACAGCAGGTAAATTGTAGGGTTTGGGGGTGATAGAGGAGACATGATATAGTTCCACCTGTTCAGAACATTTACATCTCCTGACCAATATTTTAACATCTCCATGAATTATCTAACATGTTAAAGTAAAGGGCTGTTTGTAGAGCAAAATGCAGTGATGAGAAAACAACACCAGCTGAATGTCAGGCAGAAGAGCCCTGAGAACTAAAAAAGGTAGCAGCAACTTTACTTGACAGTCAAGAAAAGTCCAAAAGGCCAGAGGAGAAACAGGGATGGTGCAACTAGAGGTTACTGAGGAATCAGAAAAAGCAGAATCTCCCAGGAGATCTTTTCTCT
Source organism: Gambelia wislizenii (assembly GCA_030847615.1). NCBI lineage: Eukaryota > Metazoa > Chordata > Lepidosauria > Squamata > Crotaphytidae > Gambelia > Gambelia wislizenii. Next base: position 332,807,650 of record JAUMIR010000001.1, on the reverse strand, counting down.
CCCCCTCCTTCATACTGTCCAGCACTGAAACAGTAAGCTGTATTTGGAAATAAATTACATATTCTGGTTCCTTCTCCTCCCACTAAACTATTTCCCAGCACTGCAGTAAATAAAGTACAAAGTTCTCAATGTATTTTGAGGAAGTTAAGAAATATCTTGCGCTCATTTCCTGCTTTGTTCTACTTGCTATGCTATCACTTTTTCTGGGTTTGAACATTATTGCAGTGAAGTAGGTGCTCCTGCAACTGTTTTTCACATGACTCTAAGTTAGAATGTTACCGAGAAACACAGATTATGGAATCTGCATGAGTTCACAGATTTTGTTAGAAGGTCTGTTTGGACGTGATGCTCAGAAGTCAGATGCCTAAAGATCCAGAATTATGTCTCCTAAAGACTGTTGACATAAAGGCAAAATATACCATCCACAAAATCTTAAGTTATTGCTAGCCATATCAACTGTTATGGAAGAGTAAACAAAACAACAGAAATAGATGTCAATAGATATATGATTAAAAGCACTATATTAATAGCACTTATGGAATTTTTTGGATTGAAATCAGCATGTAATCCTCTTAAATGCTTAAGGCATACAAACTTGTGTCTAAATAAAAAATTACAAAGATGGATCTCCATAAATTAAGCATTTCATGCTGCCAGAGGGAAAATGGCTGACCTATGCTGAACTCCTGACTTTGGACTTTATCAGACTAGCATCTAAAAACACTGTAATTCCACTATTGAGGAAAGCAGAAACATAGTGGCACTATTACACTAAGTATTGCACATCACCGTAATCACACAATACTACCACCACAGAATTATCACACAACCACCACTAGCACTTTAAGAACAAGATTTTACTTCAGTGATTTAGCATGGGTGAGATTTCGGCGGTTCTTGCAAGAAGATGCGAGTGCGCTTAAAAGCACCCCTTAATTAACAAGTAATTCAACACATAAATACTTAAACAAACCTTAAAGTGTGCAAACAAAATGGAACAGTTCATTAAAAGAGCATCCTGTACATTGTTTTCACGTTCTCACCCAGATGTTTTCTTGCTGGGAATAGGGAGGGGGGGGAAGAGGATCTGCCCATTCACACTGTAATCTTGCAATTACAGCAGGACATGTTTTGCACACTCTCCAATATGGTGAAAATAGCAATATTGAGAGCTATTGATGGCTTGTCCCATCAATTAAAAGGGATGCTTTATTGGCAGCTGGAGCACACAGTAACCACGGAAAGACAACAATGATGTGCAATAGAAAGCACATGTTCATGCTACCATGACATCATAATCGTACAATTATAACCTTGTCTGATAAAGGTTTTTGGAGAGAGGAAAACATAGGATAAAACCAATAGAAGATTTACAGGAAGAAGGATTGTATTGCCAATGGTTTTTCCATAGGCAGCTGATCAAAAGGTTTAAAATGGATGAGAAATTGAATGGGATAGAGCAAGAAGATTTGGATTTGGGGACGTTAATAAGGCATGAAAATAATCATCTTATATCAAAGTTATATGGGCTCTTGCTATAGTTGGAAATGGAGAAGTAGTTAAGAACTATATGATTAAATGGGCCCGAGAGACAACCAATACACTTAGAAGATTGGGAAAATATGTGGAAATGGAGACTGAGACACACTCTATGACGTGAAGGAAAACTACTACAAGATGCAATTTCAGTGATATTTAACACTTGAGAAAATAGCAACATTATATAAGAATATGGATGACAAATGTTGGAAATGCTCAGAAAGAAAAGGTGGGAATGCAAAGAAGCTAAGAAATACTGGAAGCAGATACAATTGTTGATAAATAAAATATAAATATAAAAATGGATCCTAGAATGGATCTTCTGGGAATTGTTGAAAAAGAAATAGAGAGACGACACAGAAAAGCATTATTTTACATGATAATTGCAGCAAGAAGTATATATGTGAAAAAATGGAAATTAAAGGACACTCCAGATACCCTGGAATGGCTGCTTAAATTGTACAAATCTGTGGAAATTGATAAATTAACCAATTTAATCAGAAATGAGCCATTAGACAAATTTAAGAAAGAATGGTCAAGTTTAATATCTTACTGTGAATAAATATGGGGAGAAAAAAGTACAATAGGAATTGAGGATTAAGCAGTAACAGACAATTTATAAATGATATGAAATAGAATGAGAGAGAGGAAGCGAATAAAGACAATTAAGGAAAAAACATGTACTATAGTATCAAAAGGAGAGGGAAAACAGACTATAATGTGATAATATAAAAAGAAATGTAATTAAATTACAGATTTAGCCAAATAGAAATTAGAAGGTCATTTTATAGATTGTGTGTGTTTGTTTTGTCAGGGATGATGGGAGTTGTAGCTCTTCACCTCTGGCTCAAACTCACCACCTTGTTATGCAGCAGAGCTGACCAGCTTAGATCAGTGGTTAATGCTTTCCTCCAAAGCAGCAGAGTGTCAGAGAATAGGCTGAAGATCCTGACAAACTCTCCAAGCCTTCTCACTCTTCACCAGGTGTCTCCAAACTCTCCAGGATTCACTCAGGCAACTCAGTAGTTTTATATAAAACCTACTTTATTCTTCTATATAAATATACTATATGGTAAACAAACCACAATCTCTATACACTACACCACCTCTACTCCACCACAATACATTGGCAAACATTGCAAATTTTATAGCCATTGTTTATCACCACCCACTAGTTAGTTTCCACCCAGTGGGTGTGTACTTCCATTCTGATTGGTCCACATAGTTCCACCCATGCTTAAGACCAACCCATGTATTTCAACATTTCACCTTGTACACTTAATGATTCTCAGGTGTTTCCATTCTGCATTCAGTACCTCTGTCCTTGGCTCTCAGGACTTCTAGATTACATTAGCAGTTTCACCTGTGTAGCTTCATAATTGCTCTTGCTTAGTCATTGTGACTTTCACATACATATTTTATTTCTTTCACTGTATGTCCCATGTTGCATTTTCCTTAACAATCCCCTCCGAAATAAAATATTGTATGTGTCTTACAATGTCATTCCAACCATTTGTGTCAGCCTTTCATGTTTTTCTACTGTCAATGCTTTTGTGAACAAATCTGCTATGTTGTGTTGTGTTTCTATATATCTCAATTCTATTTCACCCTTCTGAACCATGTCTCGCACATTTTGATATCTTACACCAACATATTTTGTTCTGTTCTTCAAACTTTCAGTTTCAGCCATCGCTATGCATGACTGTGAATCTTCCAGAATTTCCACTGGTATCTTGTAACTTTCATTTAAATCATTTAGCAATTGCTTAATCCACTGTACCTCATTTACTATCTCATTCAAAGCAGCGAATTCTGCTTCTGTTGTGCTTAACGCTACATTAGTTTGTTTTCTACTTCTCCAAACTATTGGACTTTCATTATATTTAATAATCATTCCTGTAACTGACTTCTTGTCTCCTAATTCTGATGCAAATGAACTGTCTACATAACAATCTAGATCTGAACTACTGCTTCTTATAATCAATTTCTTATCTAAGGTTCCTTTCAAATATCTCAATAAATGTTTTACCGCTGTCCAGTCTTCAATTTTTGGATCATTAACCCTTCTAGACAATACATTTACAGCATAAGAAATGTCTGGTCTGGTGTGGCAAGATATGAATTGTAAAGATCCTATTATACTTCTGAAGAAAGTCTTGTCCTCAAACGCTCTAGTTGTTTCCTCAGACACAAAACCAGTTGTCATTGGAGCTCTTACTATTTTTGCATTCTGTAATCCACACTTTTCAATCAATCTTTCAATTTTATTTCTCTGACTTAATAAACAATATCCTTCTTCTGTCCATTCAACGCAAATACCTAAATAAGACTTCAATACACCTAAGTCCTTCAAAACAAACTTCTTAGACAATTCTCTTTTTACTGACTCAATTTCCTGTTTTGACTTTGCTGCTACGCACAAATCATCTACATAAATCACTAATACTATGTCTCCTTTTGTATAAACACAAGCATCTGCAATGCTCCTCTTGTAACCTAGCTTTACTAGCTCATCATTGATGCACAGATTCCACGCTCTGGCACTTTGTTTTAAACCATACAACGCTTTCTTTAATTTATATACTCTCTGACTATCATTTTCTTCGAAACCTTGTGGCTGCTCCATAAATATTTCTTCATTCAGAACCGCATTCAAGTAAGCTGTCTCAAAATCAAAATGTTCTACAACTAAATTCCTTTTTACTGCTACAGCTAGAACCATTCTCAGACTTTCTGGCTTTGCAGTTGGAGAATATGTCTTATCATAGTTCTCATACTGCTGTTGTGCAAAACCCTTAGCCACTAACCTAGCTTTATATTTGATACTTCCATCTGGCATTTCTTTCCTTTTGTATACCCATTTACAACCAATTACTTTCTTGTCTTTGGGTCTGTCAACAATTTCAAAAACATCTTTATTTACCAGGCAACCAAACTCATTATCCATTGCATCAAACCATCTTTCCTGTTCTTCACTAGAATAACTTTCCAATTCTTCAAAACTTTCAGGCTCTTCTACTGCTAAACAAGCTCTTGCCTTTGTCACAACAAACCTATCTGGAGGCTTTCTAACTCTATGACTACGCCTGGGAATAAAATCTGCTGTTCTGTCTCTTTCATCCTCACTTTCTCTACTGGGAGTTGTAGTTCTATGACTAAATCTCTTGTCTTCAGTCATTCGAGTAGTAGTAGGCCTAGATGCTATCTCATCATCAGAAGAACTACCACTGCTGCTAGGTGATGCTTCCTGCTTAACTGAAACCCCTCCGTTTCCTGAGGTTGGTTCAGTTTGTGCTTCTGGCTCATTTGAACTCCCTAATCTCAAAAACACTTCTTTATTGGCATGCAGTTTGTCCCAACCAGCATGTCTCTCAAAATTTGCAGACCTAGAATACTGCACTTGTTTTCCACCCAAATGAAACTTGTAGCTATTTCCAGAATACCCCAAAAACCTAAGCCTTTTGCTTTTGGGTTCTCCTTTCCTCCTGAAACAAGCAGGTGTGTAAACATGAGCAAATTGTCCAAAAACCCTTAAGTACTTGTAATTTGGCATTCTCCCATACAATACCCTGTAGGGAATGTCTTCAATTTCTGAATGATACAATCTGTTACTGATATGTATTGCAGTCAAAGTTGCTTCTGCCCAAAAACTATCTTTCACCCCTGCATCTGCCATCATACAAGCAGTAATCCTTTTTATATCTTGTATTTTCTTCTCTGCTAACCCATCCTCACTAGGACAAGCAGGGTTTGTAGTTTCATGCCTTATTCCCACCTTTTGAAACCAGTTAAACAATTGATTATTTAAAAATTCTCCTCCTCTATCAGTAATGATGGTGCCTACTCTGCTATCAAATTGTCTTTCCACCATTCTTACCCATGCTTTTAAACTTTGCCCAGCGTCAGATTTGTTTTTCATTATTCTCACAAATGCAAATCTTGTATACCTATCAACAATTACTAGGAAATACTTGCTTCCCCCTAAGGACAAGCAATTAGCTTGGGCGACATCTGCATGTACATACTGAAATGGTCTTTGAGCAATTCTTTTTGTTTTCTTAGCTACTGGAAAAGCTCTGACCTTTACCTGTTGACACACTGTACAATCTAAGTGGTTTTTGCATTCGGTAACTTTTAAATCTGGACACATACTGATTAAATTCTTTAAACATTTGAAGCTCGCATGGCCAAATTTTCTGTGAAGCTCATGTATGCAGTCTTTGTGGATTGGAATATTTTCTATGTTATTAGCTTCTTCAACCCTGTAGCTATCAATATTGTCCTCCAAATAATAAAGTTTGTCCTTTTTCAAACCTATGCCACGCAATTCCCCATTCAGTTTTATCTTACACATGTTCTTTTCAAAGATGACTGTGTAGTCTCTTTCTGTTAATCTGCTTACTGATAACAAATTATTTTCTAACTCCTTTACATGTAAGACATCATTAAAATTCTCTTTTAGCCCTGGAATGTACACAGTACCCATTTGATTTACAGTACTGAGCTCTTTCCCATCAGCCAAAACTACAGTATTTACATTAGCTGATTTTCTATTACTTATTAAACTTATATCATTACACATCAAAGATGTGGCTCCTGAATCAATTAGCCATTTAGAATTTGCATTTTGTTTTTCCTTAATCATCGTTGCAACCCCCTTTTTATTACCACTGTCCCTCAAAAATGGAGGTCTGGACTGTTTTTGATACTGCCGTGGCTGCCATCTGCTCTCTGCTTGCTTGCGTCTCTCAGCTGCAAAATGTTTACAATGTCTCTGCAGATGACCAATCTTCTTACAATAAAAGCACCTCCGTTGCTCCCTTGTAGAGGCTGCTTCCTCCTGCGTTCGCCAGTCAGGAGTTGTTTGTTGTTTTGGCACAGTCTTTAAGCTTGCTGAGTCACCCTGCTCAGACATTCTTCTCTGGTTCTCTTCCAGTATTCTGGCCACAATTAAGTCTCTGTGAAGCTCAGCTTCTGGCAAATTTTGCAAGCTGTTCGTTATGTTGTCCCACGAAGAGTCTAGCGATTCTACTAAAATGTAGCATTGCTGCTCTTTGCTAATTTGCACTCCCCTCAGTTCAGCTTGCACAAACAAATCTTGCATTATTTTTAAATGTTCTATCACACACTGCCCTTTAGCCATCTTTTGCCTGTATATTCTTTTAGACCATAGCATTTTTGCAAAAGCAGTTGAAGGAGTGTGTAATCTCTGCAAGGTATCCCACACATCCTTGGCCGACGTTTTATCTCTGACGTCATTAATTAAGTCTTCTTCAAGCATGAGATAAAGACAGGCTTTTGCTTTACTATCTCTCTCTTGAGTGGCTTCATCAGCATCAGCTGCCAGCCCTGTTTCAACTGGTGACCACAGACCTTCCTTTACTAGTAGAGATTGGGCATAAATCTTCCAGGTAGAGTAGTTGTTTCTATTTAATTTACTAAACTTTAGAATCTCCATCTTGATTTGTGCAGTGACTCAATTTGACACAGTCCTTCTGAGTATGCACAGCCAACCCGTCTGGGCTTAAGCAAAACACAAAATGATTTACTCACGAGGCTTATCAGTGCAGCACAAACAGCTTGCTCTGATCTGCCGTCCACAAAGCTTTCTTCCACTCTCTGGAACTTTCAGCTTCTGTGGATGCTGGGTGCTCTAGTAACTGGGCCCATAACCCTTGTCAGGGATGATGGGAGTTGTAGCTCTTCACCTCTGGCTCAAACTCACCACCTTGTTATGCAGCAGAGCTGACCAGCTTAGATCAGTGGTTAATGCTTTCCTCCAAAGCAGCAGAGTGTCAGAGAATAGGCTGAAGATCCTGACAAACTCTCCAAGCCTTCTCACTCTTCACCAGGTGTCTCCAAACTCTCCAGGATTCACTCAGGCAACTCAGTAGTTTTATATAAAACCTACTTTATTCTTCTATATAAATATACTATATGGTAAACAAACCACAATCTCTATACACTACACCACCTCTACTCCACCACAATACATTGGCAAACATTGCAAATTTTATAGCCATTGTTTATCACCACCCACTAGTTAGTTTCCACCCAGTGGGTGTGTACTTCCATTCTGATTGGTCCACATAGTTCCACCCATGCTTAAGACCAACCCATGTATTTCAACATTTCACCTTGTACACTTAATGATTCTCAGGTGTTTCCATTCTGCATTCAGTACCTCTGTCCTTGGCTCTCAGGACTTCTAGATTACATTAGCAGTTTCACCTGTGTAGCTTCATAATTGCTCTTGCTTAGTCATTGTGACTTTCACATACATATTTTATTTCTTTCACTGTATGTCCCATGTTGCATTTTCCTTAACATGTTTAGTGTTTTAATTGTTTTTGGATTTGTTGGTGTGAATGTTTATTTGTTCGTGTTTATGTTTATATTTAAATAATTTAACTGTTTAAAAATAAATTTAAATGTTTAAGGCATACAACATTGATACAAATTTACAAGTGTTATTAGTACTTAAAAACCCACTAGATTAAGACCATCAAAAATTTTCTGCAATTCTTTTTTTATTACTCTGTGAATCATAAATTTACTGTGGCTAGACTGTAGACTGGCAATAATTAAGGCATATCCCATATCAGTTTTAAGTCAATATATTTCTTGGTTTAGATGGAAGTGAGCAAATGTGGAATGTCCCAGGGTCAATTTACTCTGGAACCTATATTCTCTTCCAAGCTTTGGGATATCACAGGGTTTTCTTGGCAAGATTTGTTCAAAGGGAGTTTGCCTTTGCTTTCCTCCGAGGTTGAGAGAGTATGACTTGCCCAAAGTAACGCAGAAGGTTTCTAGATTTGAACCCTGGTCTCCAGGGTCCAAGCAACACTCAAACCATTACACCACACTGGCTCTCTCTTAGGATATTGCACGGAGATAAACAACATTCAGACCTTGCTGATCTCCAAACATAATTGTGTGGTTGAAATTCAGGATTCATAGCAGTATTTTCTTTCAAAAACTCTGGCATCCATTTTCTTTTAAAACCATTTTGGAATGAGCGATGCAGACAGCATGCCATCAACCATTTTGGCTGTGAAGTGTTAGCTATGCAGCAGTTGGGATGCTAGCAGTTAGAGTCCTTATTCTGTGCTCTCATATCTTTCTTGTGCTGGTGAAGCCTTTTCTACCAGCAAGCCTGTCTCATAGTTGTCATCCTGTGCAATAGGATATCCATATATCCTATATATCTCCAGCTTGCCCCCCCCCATAAACTATCAATAAAATTAAAACCAATAAAAATACCCATTAAAAAGACATTTGCCAGCTTGACGCTCAGTTTCCACTCTTTATTCAAACAGGAAAAAACTGTCTCATTGTTCTGTTATTTTGTTATTTTCATACTGAATCCAATGGTCTACTGCAGGGTTTCTCAATCACGGTTCCCTGGAACCCTAGAGTTCCACAAGAGGTTGCTAGGGATTCCATGAGATATTGAGATTGAATATATATATGTGTGTGTGTGTGTGTATCTGTAGGATATTATAATTTTTAAGCAGGGGTTCCCTGAGACCTGAAAATTGTTTCAAGGGTTCCACCAGGGTAAAAGGGTTGAGAAAGGCTGGTCTACTGTCTGAGGAAACAGGAGGTGAAGGGGTGGGCTGGTGAGGTTTATTGGGGACAAGAGGGAAATGGGGGCTCTCATTTCTGTTTATCATATGGTTTAACAATATGTTCATAATTTGATTTCCATCAAAGTGAGCTAATGAGGTTTGGAGATTTTGAAACTATAAAATAAAAAATTGTTTGTTTATTTAAGTACTAGGGATCCGAAATTCTGGTAGTACCAAATAGACAGTAACTTTGAATATCAGGAGAGATCATTTAGACTAGAAATATCTGCTGTTGTTCTGATGGCTTTTTGAAGTTACTGTCATTCTCATTCAGTTTAGTGCATCCTCCCCCAACTTGGCGCTTTCCTTTCAACCCAACACAGGGTTGATGGAAGCAGGTTTGGGGAGTGAAATCTGACAGCAATTCAGTGCTCAGGAGCAAGATGGATGATCATCATGTCAAATTATTCATGATCAAGAAGCAGATGGAACTGGGAAGGGAATTTGAACATTCCCATAGTTGCTAGCCCATGGCTGCTGTCTATTAACCTGGTGCTCTGTAAAATGTTTGACTTCTATGGAGGCTTCCACCTGGAGGCTACAAAGCTACAAGGTGTAGATGCTGCCACACTATGAGAGAACACAGAAGGCAAGCTGAGTGGAATTGAATTCACAATTGTTGATAGCATTCTATTAAGTGGAAGTATCACCCATAGTTTGAAAGTTATTTTGAATTCCACAGCCAATATTTGTTATTGCCCATTATCAAGTGGAACACAGAAGAAGTAAGCAAACACATTGCTGCCTTTGCTTTTTACTATGCCAAAAATAATTCATGGAGCAAATTTACAGTTGCACTTCAAACAAACATAGTGCAAACATCTGATGGGCTGTTCCTGAGAAAACAAAATGAAGCAGAACTGTAAAGGTATTTAGTGTAATGAAATGTATCTTGTGACACTATCGTTTCCAGCTTGATGCAGGATCTGTCAAAGCTTGATGTCATTCCTGGGTCAAACTTCTATGCAATATCCTTTAGCATTTCCGACACACTGAGATAATGCCATATAGGAAGAGTCTGGATAGAATTACAATTTTTGAACAGGTTCATAAAAGAGCACTGGAAATGACCAGAGATCTGCAGATCCAACTGTTGTTCATCTTTAGTGTGGTAGTGCTGTTGCATGATTTGGAATTGTATGAATATGTTTCAAAAACACTACATGTTCTTTGTTACTGTACAACTCCAATGAGTGTAAATTCGGATCTAACCCAGGGTGGCCAAAGTGTGGTCTGAGGGCCATATGTGGCCCTTGGGACCTCCAAGCGTATCCCCTGAAGCCCCCAAAGCCTGCTGACTATTTTTTTAAAAAAAAAAACAGGCTGATTTTCAGGGGTTTTTTTTTTTTTACACAAAACCCAAACCACAGCAATCTGCTTCCCCTGATCTCCAAAGCCGTCACCCCCGCAAACACAAATGAACCTTTAAAAATGGCTGAAAATCAGCCAAAGGGGCAGCTGAAAGTGACATTACATCATTTTGGGTGCACCAAAGCCAAAAGCCCACCAGGTGGGCAGAAGGTGGAAAAATGGCCCTTGCCCCTGTATAGTTGCCAACCCCTGAACTAACATGTTGTATCTGACTTTATCTTTTAGAAGGCATATTTTTTTCCCTAGAGGAAGCCCCTAATTGTTATTTATTTTTAATTTAAATATATATCTTACATTTCCACAGAAATAGTATGCAAGTTGGCTTAATAATTATAAGCATAAATACAAAATAACTCTCTCTCTCTCTCTCTGGTTTTTCTTTGCAAACGAAGATTCAAGAAGGACTCATCCTGCACTTTCTGCAAGCGCGCTGATGACTAAAAAGACCAATCCGAGATAAACAAGTCCGGTTGCAGAAAGCACAGCAGAAGGTCTCCTTGGGTGATGTTTCCAGGTTGTGATTCTTTCTGCATTGTCGTTTCTCTTCAAGACTTGTTTGGCGTGAGTTCTCAAATAAATAGTGTGTCTCCATGCCTCCCGATATGAGGCCAGGGCGGACCATTGTTGGTGATCAATTTGGCCGAGCCTGAGATGTTATTTCAGGGAGTCCTTGTATCGCTTTTTTGGAGCACCCCTCTTACGCTGACCCGTGGCAAGTTCACTGTAGAGTAGTATTTTTGGGAGGTGATGGTCCTCCATCCTAGAAACGTGCCCTGCCCAGCGCAGCTGTGTTCTCAATATCATGGCCTCAATGCTGGTGATCCCTGCTTGCTCAAGGACAACAACATTCGTCACATAGTCAGTCCAGTGTATATTTAGGATTGTGCGTATACAGCGCTGATGAAAGCGTTCAAGGAGTGGTAGGTAGTGGCGATAGGTGACCCATGTTTCAGATCCATAAAGGAGAATAGACAGTACAATGGCTCTATACACACTGATTTTTGTGCTTCGCCTCAGATGTTTATTACTCCAGACTCTTTTGTGAAGACTTCCAAATGCACTATATGCCTTTGCTAATCTGTGATCGATCTCTATGTCAATCTTGGCATCTGAGGAGATGATGCTTCCCAGGTGATGCGGCAGCTAAAAAGGTCAATGCGATTTTGGGCTGTATCAATAGAAGTATAGTGTCCAGATCAAGGGAAGTAATAGTGCTGCTCTATTCTGCCTTGGTCAGACCTCACCTAGAATACTGTGTCCAGTTCTGGGCACCACAATTCAAAAAGAATATTGACAAATTGGAGCATGTCCAGAGACGGGCAACTAAAATGGTGAAAGGTCTGGAAACCATGCCTTATGAGGAGAGACTTAGGGAGCTGGGTATGTTTAGCCTGGAAAAAAGACGGTTAAGAGGCGATATGATAGCCCTGTTTAAGTATTTGAAGGGGTGCCACGCTGAGGGTGGAGCAGGCTTGTTTTCTGCTGCTCCAGAGACTGGAACATGGAGCAACGGATGCAAGCTCCAGGAACAGAGATTCCACCTCAACATGAGGAGGAACTTTTTGACAGTAAGAGCTGTTCAGCAGTGGAACACACTCCCTCAGAGCGTGGTGGGGTCTCCTTCCTTGGAGGTCTTTAAACAGAGGCTGGATTGCCATCTGTCAGGGATACTTTGATCAAGATTTCCTGCATGGCAGGGGGTTGGACTGGATGGCCCTCGTGGTCTCTTCCAACTCTACAATTCTATGGTTCTAGGCAGGTGAACTGCTGAATGGACTTGAGCACAGATTTGCCGACAGCAATGTGGGGATGGTGGTGTTCATCCTTTGGTGCAGGCTGGTAAAGAACTTCTGTTTTCTTCAGGTTGACTTCCAGCCCAAACAGCTCTGCAGCTGTTGCGAAGCAGGATGTTAGGGCTGCAGAGCTGCTTCTGTGTGGGCAACAAGGGCATCATCATCAGCGAAGAGCAGCTCACGGACTAGATAGTCTTAGTGTGAGCCCTCAGACGGCTTAAATTAAACAAGCTACCATCAGTATGGTAACGTACTATATAGATGCCGTCGTCTTCTTCAAGCTCTGCCATAGCCCTTTGGAGCATCATGCTGAAGAAGATTGTAAATAAAGTTGGCGCAAGAACACAACCTTGCTTCACTCCATTAGTTATTAGATAAACAATCATAATAAAATATGTTATAATAGTAAAAAAAAACTACCAATGCACATCTGTAAAAGTGGCCAATTAATTAATGTGGGGATGAATGAATGTGTGATCTTTCGCTCAGACACTGGCATTTTTTACACAAACCATCGTGCAGCTGGAAGGAGGCAGGACCAATCAGGGTTTAACCCTGTGCTTTCCTTTTGAAATCAAGCTGAGTGCGGGGGCAGGGAGAGGCTTGCGATTGCCCTTGTCTCTTTAAAATGTTAACCGTTAAAGCAGAGGCAGCTGTGGAGTGAAGATTTCAATCTCAGGACGATACACAAGGCATTTTAAGAGACCCATATGCCGCATTTTTTACTGTGCCTTGTCGGGGGGAATGAATGAAAGTGTGTTCTTTCGCTCAGATGCTGGCATTTTTTACAGTGTCTTGGGGGGTGATGAATGTTTGATTATCCGTTCAGACCCAGGGAGGTGATCAAGGCAGGGGATGAATGGGCGACCCTCTGCCCACCACGATCTCTTTGTAACATGCAGTTGAGGAAGAGGTTAAAGCTGAAGGGTTTGCAGTGTAGAAATCCATTTAAAAAGGTGATTTAGTACACACGCACGCACACACACACACACACACAAACCTTTGTGCAGCTGGAAGGGATGCCTTGGTTTTCAGCTGGTGAGGCTGGATCTGTTGAACAGGTGACTGACCCCTCCTTTTCTGGTCCCTGATTTCTGTGCCCGCCCCCAGTCACCATTTCCGGTCATCCCCTAGACCCCTAGTACCGAGATAGCTTGTCACGGGCTGTTTACATTTCTGATTTTCCGAATCCTCCAGTGACTTTTTTAAAAACCAGCACAAACCACGGGACTGGAAGTCCCGTAGGTTGAGGGATAAAAGGTGCCCCCCCTTCCGAAAATCATGTGCCCGACCCGATGTACGTGTAAACAACCAGGGTTCGACACGAATTCTTCCCACTACATTTTCATCGTGTAAACGGCACCCTGCACATGCTCCCCAGCAACTGATACCCAAGAGTATAGGAGGATCTTCTCCCTACTACAACCCATGGAAAGAGTGTCATCCTAGAGACTTTCATCGCTCAGTGGGGAGTACAGCCTGGATCTCACAAGTCCCCACCTGACCCCATAACCACTTCTCCACAGATGCTCTTACTCTTACACATTTTCCAACTTTATAGAACCCTGTTCCTGCACCTTTAACAGTAGCTTGATGTGCAGATGTTAGCAGTTGATAAGTCTTGTCCTTAGAGTATGAAAAAACACACACCATTTATTTGCTAATTTCTGTTGCTCAAGCTGTTAAATACACAAAGAGCAGATCAGTCAGTTCCATGGCCAGGTCAGCTGCTAACTTTACAGTCATGTTATTTCTGGGAATTTTTCCCTTCCAGGGTCAGAAATAGAGGAAAGGCTGTGGAATTGTACAAGAGTGGGAGTTCTCTGATTTCCCCATACTTTGAGACACAAAGACTGCATTAGTCATTCATGAGCAATGCTCAAGTGTATGGGCATTCCTGTGTGCTCATTTTAACAGGCAGAGTTGCTTCCTTGCTTGAAAACAAACTCCCCTCCCCTATTTAGGTAGTAGATTGGTCTTTCCCAAACTAGCACTTTCCAGGTGTGTTGGCTGGGGATGTTGGAAACTGTAATACAAAACAAACAGAGGGTGACTGGTAGGGGAAGCTTGCACTAGGGCATTTTTTAAAAAACAGGTTCTTTTATACTTAATCATCTCTCTTGTGCTTTGTTTAGATACAAACAGGTACACAGAGGAAAATGCCCTGTATGCATGTAACATGGAGAAAGTTTCCGCTTTTCAATTTCTGCTTCTTACACAAGGCTGGAGAAGCCTTACCAAACATTGGCTGGTGACCTTAGAAGACAAGGAATGATTGAGAACTAAGATTGCTACAGGAGGAAAGAATGAGCAGGCAGTGAGTGAAAAGCTGAGGAGATGGTGGGCTCTGGAGGCAGGAAGATGAAAAATGGAGAGGCTATGAAGAGAAAGTAAGTGGGGTGGGGCAAAACTTCATGTGCATATTAGGGGCGATGAGGCTGAAACCACATGTGCCAGAAGGAAGGAAGGAAGGAAGGAAGGAAGGAAGGAAGGAAGGAAGGAAGGAAGACACTCTTTCTTATGAGATCTTAGAAGACTGGGGACAAATGAGTCACCATTCTACTGCAGTCTTCACTTTCACGCAAATGTGTGTTTAAATGTGGAGAAAATCCATATTTTGTAAATTCAAACATTGAAAAGGAATGACAGTTCCCTAGAAGCCATTGGCCCATCCTGCTTATTCTCTGATTATAAAAGACGTTCTCACTACAGTTGTCCCTCCATATTCGCTGGAGTTTGGTTCCAGGACCCCCATGGATACCAAAATCCATGAATACTCAAGTCCCATTATATGCAGTGGCATAGCAAAATGGTGCCCTTTATATAAGATGGCAAAATCAAAGTCTGCTTTTTGGATTATTATTTTTTAAGAATATTTTCAAGCTGTGAATACTTAAATCCATGGATACCAAATCCGTGGATACGGAGGGACAACTGTAGTGTGAAATCTAAAGAACATGGAGAGGAAAAGCCCAGCAAAATAAACTATATTTTTTAATAGTAGGTATAATTTGGCTTGTGGTGCTTAAAAATCCCAATGATGTTAAACATTATTATCATTTCATTTGTTGCAGTAGTTCTTGTTAGACACTCTGTCTCCAGAGATCCCTGGATTTTTCTTGTTTTTAACTGATTTTGAAAAATGCTTAAGCAACTTGTTTTACAGATACCTCAAACATATAAATAATAAATAAATAAATATTTGGAAGGGAAAATGCAAGGTTGCATATCAGTCTTATCACATTCTGCTTAGCTGTACAGGATATGTAAGATTTGTGTTGTCTGTTGCTGAATCATCATCTGATTTTGCTGAGTCACCCTTAGTGAGGAGGCCAAAGAGAAAACCATTCAGATGGGGGCATGGGACAAAATTGTTCCTTGTTTTTTTTGTCACATGGTTAGTTAGCATGAACCTTAGATATATGCCAGTTTCTCTCTCTGCCCCACCACTTTAGAAACAATTTTTCCCTTGCTAACAACTACAAAGGGTTGGTGAAGTCACTGCTTCTGCACAGAGACCTAAACTACCTGCCTAACAAGTAATGCCAGCCAGAGTTCTACACAACAACCAGGATTTGAAGTTAGAACATTTCCATATCTGTAACAGGTAGGGAACTTATTACCCTCCTGATGTTGATTAACTACTGCCCTGTCATCCATCACCAGTGCTCATGCAGGCTGGGGCAAATGGGAAGTGGAATCCAAGAGGCTTTGGAGGGCCATAGGTTCATCAACCCCAATCTATTATTTTATTTTACATTGAGTAAATAGAGGAACACTCCCTTAGTAACAGGCCAAGCTTTTGTAGAAATTGTTCTAGCCATTGCTTATTTGAGGTCAGCCTTCTTCAACGTTGAGTCTTCCAGATGTTTATGACTACAACTACTATAAGTAGTTTATCCCTGATCACTGACTGTTCCCCAGGACTGATGAATTTTGGGGACCAACATCCGGAGAGCCAGAGGTTCTCTGCCTCTGCTTCAGATGGTGCTTAAACCAGCTACAATGAGAAGAACTTTACTGGATCAAATGAAAGATCCAGGGAGCCCAGCATCTTACTTCCAATTGTGGGCAGCCTGAAGAAAGGCTTGTCAACAAACCCATTGCTATTGTTTATTCCCAGGACCTTATATTCAGAGGCATAGAGGGTCTTGGGCACTGAGGTTCCTTTTGGCTATCATGGTTCACAATCATCCTTGACCTGGTTTGTATGTCACAGTAAGAGAGAGTTCTGCAAGAAGAGAAATGTGAGGAATAAAATGTTTGTGGTTTTTGTTTTGTTTTTTACTCCTAGCACTCATTGGGGTTATTTCTGGAAACACCAAGAGAGTCAGTCCTGGTGAAACCTAAAGCCACTATGGCACTGGATAGAGCCTCATTCTTGCAGACACCTCCTCCTTAATTTCAAATCAAGATTTTGATCATGCATGAATGGTGGTCCTGCTGTTTGGGGATGGAGCACTACCCACCCAACATCCCTCCCAATCAGCAGGGAGTTGCAAGTTTTATTTAGATCTTGCAAGAGAGAAAGTTGGGAAGCAAGCAAGACGTAGATGGTTCTAATTATGGTGCCCCTGAGTTTGACTCCACCAGTCCCAATGGGCATAAGCCATCCCTGTCCCAGAGACACCATGACATCAGAGTCACCACCCCATCCTGTGAGATTTTGGCGGGGGGGGGGGTTGCAACACTTTGCCTGATGAAAAGATATGGAGCTCTCAGAAGCTTGCACACATTTCTGTGGTCTCTTGGTTGGCCTAATATAGATAATGCTGGATGGGAGATACTGGGAATTGCAATCCAAAAAAACATTTCCAAGATCTTTTAAGATGCAATGATAAACTGTTGTTTCTCCTTATACCAGGGATGAGCAAAGTGCAGCCCTGTGGCTACATGTTGTCCAAGGCTGTTTTTGAAGCCCCCCCCCCAACACCCCCCAACTCCCCCAGCCCACACATTTCCTGGCAACACAGGATTAAATGCCTGTCCTAGAAACCTTCAGGAGTTTGAAAGAAGCATTCACCTTTTAAAGAGGTCATAGCCCTCTCTTCACTACTTAACATCAAAATATCCTTTTTTTCAACACCAGAAATTGAACTTTTTTGCTACGTCCAGGTTTCTTTCTACTTTGGTTGTCCATTCTATACACCCCCTCCCAAAGATCTAGGGGCAGAAAATTTCCCACCACCACCAAAGCTGCTTATCCCTGCTTTACACATATGAGCAGGTGTGAACCTTGGGTGTGTACACTCCTCCCTCCTCCCCTCCCCACCTTAAGGGAGAGGGGAGGACACAAGGTTTTTCCAACTTCAGCTTGCAACAAACTGGGTCCAGCCATTGTGAGGATCTAGTGACTGTTGTGTTCATAGTCACTAGCAGTTCCACACTACAAGTATATCTGTTTAGATGCACCAATTATATTTGGTCTTCAAGAGTTGAAACACAAATATTCTATTTGGTCACCCTTTTTGTTAACTTATTACAGTTGGTTCCTTTATTATTGTGTGGAGGAGGCTGCCTCTTAATTGTTAAAACCAATATTATCAACTAATCTGATTTTTTTTAAAGTTTGATTTTTCAGTTCACACCCCCGCTACAGGATATTTGTGATTTAAAATGTCACATCCCAGTGGATTTTTGCCACTTCCCTACTTGTAGTCTCAGCAGGTCAGCTGTATTTCTGAATAGAAATCTTAGCAGTGTCAAGTCATAGAGCCTTATCGCACGAGCGGAAGGGAAACCCGAGAGTAGCGCATCCTACCATGCCTTATTACATGACGTCACTGTGTTTCAGCTGTTCTCCTCTTCTGGTCCTGTGGTAAACGGTGGTAAACTAGGGGGTCGTTTCCACGGCAAAAATAATCCTCAAACAATTCACCAAGAAGACGTATAGTTCCCACATGTTCCGCATCTACATCGACCTTTTCGGAAGGAGGGGGGAAAAAACCCCAAAGTGGCGCAGTTTTGGACACCGCTGCTTCTCCGATTTTTTTAAAAAAATGCCGCATATTTGCACATTAACGCATATGGGAACTATCCGACACGTGAAAGTTCGGAGCATTCGCAATCCACAGAAGTGGGCGGTTCGTTACTGTGATGCATGACAAGCCCCCCAAACATCCGTTGTTCCTTTCCGGTAAACATATCATCCTTTGAAGCATCCCCACGAGTAAACACACCCTCTCCTAATGGATGCAGTTCAGAGAACAAAGAAGGGTGGTAGGGGAATAGCCTGGAGCCATGCCGAAACTGTTGATTTACTTGATCTTTGGGGGGGAAGAGAAAGTACAGGAACAGTTACGTCTATGTCACAGGAATATCGATGTGTTTGAAAAAATTGCAACAGAAATGAAGAGGCGTGGACACAACAGAACCCCAGAAGAATGCCGCACGAAATCAAAAATGATGCGTCAGAAATACAGGGAAATTAGAGATCATAACTCTAAGAGTGGTAATGATGCTGTCACTATGCCATACTATGCAGAGCTTCATGCAATTTTTGGAGTGGAGGCAAATATCTGTCCTAGTCGAGTATCGCGGAACGCAAATCCTAATAGAAAATCATTTCTTCTGAAGCCGAAACCCAACGGCAGTATCGAAGAGAAGGATGCACAGATGCCGGGGGAGTCGATACTACTATTCGATTCAGGCAAGTATACTTTTTTGAAAGCATAACAGTGACAGCGTGCTACTGTGCAGGATGTAACAAAAATTGGATCTATAAGATAGTACTTGAATACTTAAAGAATAAAAAACCAGTACCATCGCTTTAGCGATATATCATATTCTTGGAGGTGCGGCCTATCGCCCTGTTACCATTACTTTTGCTTGTAAATCCTTAAACATACTGGACAACCGCTTTTGTGACCGTCCTGCTAATGGGTTTGTGCAGTTACGGATAATTTTTTCTTATAGATTAGTAAGCACTATGATTATTTGGCTTTGCGTTTCGTTATTTCAGCGGTTACATCAACATGCAATTTTTTTTTTATAATGATGGAGTTACGCTGCTGCAGGCCAGTGTTTCAAGAATCTACGTGCAGTTTTAGATAAAAGTTTTTTATTTATTTTTAATATATAAAACATATATTTCATATATTTTTATATTTATTTATTTTTCTGCAGAAATACCAGCAAGCCAACATGGTTGTATTTTTAAAATGCTGTACTATCGCTGTTGCTGTCCTTTTTTAAAAAAAAGTATGTTTGAATGTGAGCAGAAATTTCTTATGCTTCTTGTTTCTTTTTCTGCGACAACACCAACAAGCCAACATTGTTGTTTATTTAAATTCCTTGACTACAGCTATTGCGGCACATTGTTAATGAACATTTCTTTCCATTCTGAAATATTGTATTGGAAAGTATGGGGAAAGTGTTACGTGACCACATTATCTCTCTCAATGGCTACCGGTGGGTTTCGATTTCCCCTTTAGCAATCAAATTGTGTATTGCGGTATGGTCAACAGGGCAATTTGGACTTCAAAGGGTCAATCCATGGGTCTTTTACATAATAAGCTTTGGTATGTAAAGTTGTTTTTACGCCTAGATTTACTATTGATACCGTTACTATTACAGAGTGTTTTTATTTCAGAATTAGTAATAATTTTTTTTATAGAATGTTTACTATTTGCATGTTTTGATCTAGGCCACTTTTATGTTACCTCTGATGAGATAAGATTTTTACAACTCCACAACTGTGGTTATAGCTGTTCTTACATTTACACATCAAAGGATTCCCTCCAGTGGGTGTTTAACTTTAGGCTTCAGTGTGAAGTTACCTTTGATATACTGTTCATTATGCCTATATAACTCCAGCTAGTGAATGTTTACTTGATTTTCTGTTGCTGTAAGAATTCATCTTATTTTACCTTTTCTTGATCCATCTACATAAAACTTGTAGGTTACATTGTAACACATGTACCTACCTATTACAACTTATTGTTTCAAAAACCAGAATTTTTACTGAAAGTTAGTCGTCATAACGAAAATAAATAAATGTACCAAATTTCATTGCAGAACCACAACCCAATACAGCAGATGCTGATGAGACCCAAATTTTGACTTTAACATTGGAGGAAGTTCCAGCGACTTCAACCCCAACTGATTCAAATGATAATGATACTTTGACAGAAGCAATGGATGAGGAGGAAGCAACCCAACTTGAACTTCAATGGAGTTCCCAGCAGCCACCTGTAAAAAATGGTAATGTTGGCGTCAAAGAAAAAAATATTCGGTACCATACTCTACCTATTCAACGTTACAGTAACACATTAGATAAACATGTATTTTTCAATGTTTTGCAGGAAATTCCATCATTAACCCTAAGGCAGCAATGACACCTGCAGAGAGGCTTGCAGAGATTCGGAGAAAAAAGGAACGTAAAACATTTAACACAGCAGAGGTGCTGCAGCACTCATCAAAAATGATAGATAAAATGATATTTCATCTTGATTCACTATCTCAGAAAGAGGAGGAGCGGTTTGAAAAGCTATATAAAGCCAATGCGGAACGTCTTGAGTACGAGGAGCAAGAAAACAAGGCTGCTCAGGGAGGAACATAGAAAGGACAGGGAAGTATTTGAGAGTAGTATAAAGGAGCAGAACTCACTTCTAGCTACAATGGTGCAGCATTTAGGAGCACTAACTGCCAAAGGGTCTAATAATAGGAGGGTTGTTAAGAAAAGGAGAACATCAGAAAATGAACCTTCCCAATGTGCTAGTACATCTCCAGTGGATGTTGGAGAGGCAGCAAAAAGTGCCCTGCTGGTATGTTCTAGGCCAGTACGAAAGATAAAGAAACCAGAAATAATGAGTCTATAAATTGTCTCTAAAAGTGTACTACTCCAAACATGTTTTCTGTTGTACTAAGGAAAATAAGAAATGGTTAGAAAAGTAGTATGGTACCTTTTTTAACATGTCTATACACTGTAGTTTCTTTAGATAGCAATAATACCTATATTGGTGTATTGAAGAAACTGCTACTAACTTGCAAAAATAAATAAAGTTATAAGTAACTTTGAATAGAAAAATGGATTACTGAGAACAGAGTAGAATGAGTCTGGATGCTATTCATTTCAATCCACCGTATTTTCCTATTTCTCATCGAATTGGTTGACAGAACCTTTCATAAGGGATGAAAATGCTTCTTTATTGCTGAGGCATATGATGGAAGCATTACAGCATTGAATTTTTACATATTAAAAAAACAGGACTATTAATTTGTGTTATTTTTAAAATTACCAAACTAAAGAAGCACTGTGGTTTTTAAAGTTCTGAATCTTCATTTGAAAAATGAGGTAATTTCACCATTCCTCCCTTCCCTTGTTTCACCTGTACTTACAATACCTTTACTTTATTTCTATGACCAGTTATCCCTAAGGTTGATAAGTGTCACGCTGCTGGAAAAAATAAATTGAATCCATGCTTCATTGCTATACGTTCAAATAATTAAATAAGAAATAACAAAGCAAGACAGATTAATATTTTTTTTTATTTCAAATTAAACATAGCACTTATTGATTTAATGATCCATATAAATAGCTCTCAATGTATGCTGGTTTTTCATTCAGGTATGTTATACAAATAAATAAATATTTATTAAAAAAAATTAACATAACATATCAGGACCACAAAATCTGGTTAAGTAAGTACAGAGTGTATAGTACAAACCATATTTTCAATATTAAAAATTAAACACAAAGTTATTAACAGTACAAACATATGTGCCTAAAAAATTCAGCAAGAAAATAGTTCAATTATTTGCCTCTAATCTTGACATCCTTTCCTCAAGTGCAGCAATTCTTCCCTCCAGGCGTGCAGCTGCAATGAATATAAAAAATATGTATATAGGAAAAGCTATATTTACTTTTGACAGGAAGGGGAAATGGACAAAGTACACTTACCAACTGCATTACTAATTGCTTCAACCAGCATCTCAAACTGATGTGGTGGGATGGGCAATGCTGCAGGTGCAGAAGCCGCTGTAATAGGAATGCACAATTTGTTTTAGAAGTTCGTGCTGACTGAAAGTACTTATTTTTTGTAGTAAGACAATCTCTTAAAGTACATGTATTGTGATTGCTTACAGACACTATTTTTGAAATACAGGATTAAATAGAAAACATTTAATTAACTCATAAAACAAAGAATGCTGGTTATGGGAATGAGACAGGACTTGATCACCTGAAATTCATACATGCTGTATGACTGCATTGTATTTCCCCCCCCAAGAATGCCTTAAAAAAACAATAAATATTATTTATAAATTCAATGTGATTGAAGTCGAAAAACATTTTGCAATTTTTATGCAACCATAACACTATTTTTTAAATAGGTTCAAATTCACCTTTTAACCTAACAATTTTAATTCATATCATAATGAAATTGGCATTTTCTGCTGTGGGTAGAATGATACCCTTGATTTAAAATGTTTTATTACATATACCTCTGACTGGCCCTTGAGCTGCCTCTGCTGGGTGTTCCTCCTCCTGGTCTGAAGCTTCAGAAGAGGAGTCTAACCCCTCAGCCGCACGCCTGGCACGACGCCGCATCCCTGAGTATGGATAATGGGGAGTGAATTTATTACCAGAGTAATGAAGTATGCATTTATAAACTGTAGGGTGCCTCTTAGACTAAGTACCTGCAGGCCTTCTGTCCCTCCAGTCTGGATGTCCTGCTGTCTCCCACATGTCATGGAGCATTGCATAAAATGGAGGTCTTCTCCTTGGCGGAGGGCTGCCGTCAAATGCTTCCCTCGCCTCATAAAACTTGCCCTTTAATATTTTAAATTTAGCACTGCTGTGCCGTCCTATTATATCCACTTCTGATCAGTGACCTCGAAGCAGTCATGAAAAAATTTCTGTTCATCCTGTTGGATGAACGCATAATTCTAGCAGGGCACCCCTCCTGCTGTGCCAGGTTCTCTAGTAAAAGAGTTGTTTCCTGGGTGCGCCAGTATGAAATTCGGCGCACCAACCGCACACGCCCTCCAGCAGGCCCAGCCATCGTCACCCCACTCACTGACAACAAGATCGGTATTCCTGTGCTTTAGTGCGCGGCTGCTCCTGCGTCCCACCAATCAACTTTCCCTGCTAAGTGTGCAACAGTTTGAAAAGTTAAACTCAGTCCAATAGATTGGCTGAACTACGGGGGAATAGGGTGTATTGATATCTACAGGGTTAAGTACAGAAATAGTCCCTGATTTTCCTATTAGGAAATATTTTTAATGTTGCTCGTGGTTCTAACTTAAATAACATAGCATGTACATTTCCAGGAAGGAAAACATTATCGATAATTCACAGAGTCAACCAGAAAAACCGTTTGAGTAGGATTTTATTTCTTGCTAGACACAGGCCGTAGCTGGTCTGATCATCGTGGTAGCGATAAAACGTTACAATAACATAACGGGTGTACAAGAATTATAATGGAAATATGCCAGAAAATTAACAGTGCCCATGTTGCTTTAGCCAAAAGTATTCAGTTAGGGAAGCTCTAACTTTTTCTCCCTCCTTTTTCTTGGCTGACTCGTTTGTAACCAGCGGTGTGCCAAGCGTGTAAAGTTCATAGTCATTCCTCCTGTAATTCATCAAACACCACACCCCTGGTTTCACAAAAATTATGCAGAATAACACATGAAGCAATAATAGAACATATATTCTCCTCAGCAACTTCCAAAGGAATAGATAAGCATCTCCATCTCGATTTCAAACGGCCGAACGATCGTTCGATCACATTTCTAGCCTTATTATGACGCTTATTATACAGTAATTTCTTTGGAGTAAGTTTGCCGCGGTAGGGGGTCATTAGCCATTTGCGTATGGGATATGCCCCGTCCGCAAGACCAAGCGGAACGATCTGGGATCCACACACGGTTATCGTTGGATTGTGCGGCACGTATATACCCTCTTCCATAGCCTCGAAAAAAATAGAATTACGTAGCATTCGGGAGTCGTGCACCTTCCCTCTCCAACCTATCTCAACGTTCCGAAACAGTCCTTTATGATCACAGACGCCTTGTAGAAGTACAGAATACGTATTTTTCCTGTTAATGTAATCGTTCCCTTGTCTAACTGGGGGAACTATGTTGATATGACATCCATCAAGTGCAGCGATTACATGAGGATATCCCATTTTTTCGAAACCTTCCATAATCTGAAAAAGATAAAATAAAAATGGACTGTTAAGACGGTATTTAAATAAGTTAATATGAATTGGAGGTGTTTACAAACATCCTTAGTCAATTAGAAACATTATGCGAAGTTAACGGTTAATGTATTAGTGTAACAGTGGTAGTACAATTTTTTTAAACTATCGGTGATGCGCTTTTACGATCTGTTATATCATGGATATGAAAGTACCTTCTGATGATCACTGGGATACACAGCTCTAGATAGAAGTAATTTCTCCATGGCAAGCACTACTTCGATGAATATTTTTGATACAGTTGATTTTCCAACACCGAAAAGGTTACTTGCACCTCTGTATGCGCTGCGATGCCCTAGCAGCCAGATTGCAATAGCAACACGCTTCTGAGGACAAATAGCACGTCTCATGTTAGTGTCCTTTTTTGCTATTTCTGGCCTCAAAATTTCAACAAGCTTCAAGAAGAGGTCTCTATTCATGCGGAAATTGGCATACCAACGTTCGTCTGACCACACTTGCATCACAAATTTCTCCCACCACTCCTCCGTTGTTGGATAAACCCAAAATCTCCTTTGACGCATGGTACTGTGGAATACCGAAGAACGCACACCCGGCAGCAGTTTAATGACAGCAAATGCAGTAATTAGGTTCTTTTTTGCCCCGGTCCGCATACTCAAGTACTCCGTCAAGGTGTTTTGTTCTTGACGTAGTTTTTTTTTCCTTCTAATTATCAGTCTTTGTTGGTAGGATCTACATTTCTCAACAAATGATGCCATTGAATACAGAATTCTAATTGCCAAAAATAGGCAGGAATTTATGGTACCAATCACCTCCATTGCGGCTGCAATGGCGACTCATCACAGTTGTAAGAACAAAGGCAATAAAAGATAACCAAAAGGCCAATGAGCACTCGACTAGAAGGATCAAAGGTTACCAATAGAATAACAACTGGCGGGAATTCCTACAGGAAGTGCGTCGATAAATAAATAACGTACATAGTAGATTGACAAGTACGACCATACAAGCATGCGAACTATCGATATCATGGGACCTAAACAAATTCGAGTAGAATAACATCACATCTTTAATAAATGCACAGTATTTTCCCCTTGTGAACTGCTTTGCGGAACTAAATAGGATCCGAAAAAAAATCGTGGGAACTATGTGGTGCTAAATCGAAAGAGCGCTAATGCGATACATATCGCAAAAAAATTAGCCGTGGAACCGGCCCCTGGGATCTTTTTGCTAACAAAGAGTTTTCCAGTTACCAAAAGGACTCGCATTTACCACTGTCCCCTATGGGACTGGAATGGGGGAACAGCTGAAACATGCCAATGTTGTGTGATAAGGCAAGGCAGGTGGTGCTATTATTGGGGTGCACTGCCACTTCCTTCCCTCATGCAATAAGCCCCATAGCAATACACCTAACATCATTTGGGGAAGAATGGGTTCTTCTAGATTGGTTTAGAGAGGTGTTCTCATGATCCAGCTCCTTGGGTTTTGCTGGTTTCCCTCTCCTTCATGTCCATTCCTTCTATTCTCTTTGGTGGCTGTTTGTACAGTAGTAATTTTTTTGGCTCCACGCTAGGACTGTTCCAAAGTTTTTTGGGTTTTTTTTAACCAGGACAAAGTTGCTGAAGTGATCATAAGTCAAAAGGGCAAAAGTTCTCTTGCTTGCTTTTTGAATTTTTGTTCCTTAGAGTTACAGTGTAAAAGTGTCATTTCACTGATGCACTACACCTCTGGGGGGTGAGGGGAAGAAAGGAGGAAAAGAGAACACTTTTTTATTCCAATATGTCTCAGAATTAAAAAGAAAGAGAATTGAGAATGGGAATGTTGCAATCTGTGCCAGAAATTGTGAGAAAATAGTCTGGGAGCCTGTCTAAATGGTGAAAATAATCCTCTTAGAATTCACTTACAATCCTACCTGTCTTAATGGACTCCCACATAATTCCACCATGTTTAGAAGGAGGGGGTCCAAATCTACCATAATCCACCTGAGGGAACAGCCTTTGGGGCTTTTCCGAAGTTTAAAAAAAAAAAAACTCTGTGGGGAATGTGCATGATTGACCATTAGGACAGGCGATCAAATTTATTCGCATAGCCCCAGAAAAGCGGAAGTAGAAAGCTGACTAGTCAGATGGGAAGCCAAGCATCCCGGAACCACCATCTTGGATTTTCACCTTAGCGACAGTGTGCTGAGGCAACGAAGCAGCCTTTTTCCTTTATTTGTTATGTTTATTTAGGTAGAATACCGCACTATTGCACTTTTGCACCTTAGATATGCCTTTTTTAAAAAAAAATAGTGTTTGGCAGTGGCAACTGGTGAAAATAAAAATGCGAGTCACGCCTGCCATATTGAATCGCAGGCATGCCCATTGGGACAGCAAAAGTGGCTAGCCTCGCATGCTGCGATTTTGCCAAACACCTTTAAAACAATGTGAAGTCGAAGGTTTTCAGGGCTGGCATCCATAGATTTTCCTTGGGTTTTTTTCCGGGCTGTGAGGCTATGTTCTGGAATAGTTTCTTTCTAACGTTTCACCTGCATCTGTGGCTGGCATCTTCAGAGAATGGTTGTGTATGTGTGTGTGTATAGTTTATATGCTGTGAGCCCCTGTTGGGGAGAATATGTAAATTTGTGTAATTGAATGGTTAGTTTCTGGGTATAGAAATGCAAGGCTCATTAGTGTCTGTTTGGCTAATGGTTGGTTGATGGGCCATTATCTGCTGAGAATCCTCTTGTCTCTGGGTGGAATTCTTTTGTAAGTGTTGAGTTTTGATTCTATTGTATTTCAAAACTGGGAGCCAGATTTTGGTTACTTTTAAGGTTTCTTCTTTCCTGTTGAAGTTGTCCAGGTGTTTGTGGATTTCAATAGCTTCTCTATGCATTCTGACATGATAGTTGTTGGCCTGGTCTAGAATGTCTGTGTTTTCAAATAGCATTTTGTGTCCAGGTTGGTTTATCACATGTTCTGCTACTGCTGATTTTTCTGGTTGGCCCAGTCTGCAATGTCTCTCATGTTCCTTGATTTGTGTTTGCACACTGCATTTAGTGGTCCCTATGTAAACTTGTCCACAGCTGCATGGTTTGAAATACAATTGAACCAAAACTCAACACTTACAAAATAATTCCACCCAG
This sequence comes from Gambelia wislizenii, assembly GCA_030847615.1. Classification (NCBI taxonomy): domain Eukaryota; kingdom Metazoa; phylum Chordata; class Lepidosauria; order Squamata; family Crotaphytidae; genus Gambelia; species Gambelia wislizenii. The sequence continues at coordinate 332,780,037 of JAUMIR010000001.1, read as the reverse complement.
GGACAGGGGGAGCCCCAGCAGATAATGGCCCATCAACCAACCATTAGCCAAACAGACACTAACGAGCCTTGCATTTCTATACCCAGAAACTAACCACGACTGGTGTAAAATATGGCAGCCAGGATAGTCATCAGGAAATTGAGAAGGGAGCATATTACTCCAATCTTGAAATCCCTTCACTGGCTGCCTATCAGTTTCCGAGCACAGTATAAAGTGTTGGTAATGACGTATAAAGCCCTACATGGCCTAGGTCCAACCTACCTAAGGGATCGCATCCTCCCATATAATCTGCTCCGCACCTTTAGATCTTCTGGGAGGTATTTATTGCAACCAATGAGATCTAGATTAACATCGACCTTCCAAAGATCTTTTTCTGTTGCTGCTCCCAGACTATTGAACGCCCTGCTAGAGGAGATCCGTCAAGCAACTAGCTTGGAGAATTTCAAAAAAGCCATCAAAATGGATCTCTTCTGGCAGGCCTTCCCTGAATAGAACAGACCATTTTAATGGATTCTTCTCCTTCTTTTTATGTTTTTATGTTTATGTTTTTAAGTTTTGATTCTATAGTTTTAAAGTTTTAGGGTAGTTACTTTATGTCATTGGTGAATCTGCCAGTTATTTTAAATATATGCACTATTATATGTAATTTTAAGGGGGGGTAAAATGTTTTAAGTTATTACTATCGTTATGGATTTGTTTTTATATCCAATTGTTGTGAGCCACCTTGATTGCCTAATAGGCAAAAGGCAGGGTACAAAAATAAAGTTGTTGTTGTTGTTGTTGTTATTATTAACCATTCAATTACACAAATTTACATAGCCTCCCCAACAGGGGTTCACAGTATATAAACTCCACACACACACCTACCCAACCATTCTGTGAAGATGCCAGCCACAGATGCAGGTGAAACGTCAGAAAGAAACTCTTCCAGAACACAGCCTCACAGCCCAGAAAAAACCCAAGGAAAACCTTTAAGACAAGTCAATCCTGCTTCAAATTTGTGTGACTATGCATCAACTGTATAGACAGGCCCTGGGACAACCAAAACACTGTTTAGGTATTTTCTAAAACAAAACAAAACAAAACAAAACAAGAATTACAGCAACAAATACTGCAACCTCCTGACACCAATGCCTCCTCTGGAGGAACCCAGTAGGAACAAAACTAACTCTTGCCACCCATGATACAAGACTAGTCATCCACCCCTCCTCCTGGGCAAGGAGCCTCCCAGTAACTTCCAGAAACGGTTCTCCAAAGTTTCAGAGTCATTCATTCCAACCCCTGGATTTTTATTATTCCACTGGAATAACTTAGACATGGCTGCGAAAGGGGCTGGGCTTGTCAGATGACTGAAATGACCTGCATGGTGGGTTCTGGGCTGAAAAGGGGGCAAAGAATTCAGCAGCGAAGGTGACAACGTCATCAGGCTTGCGAAGGAGTAGGAGTTGTAGAAAGTCTGCCAGCAAGGCACTGAGCTCTGGATGTCGCCGCACATAGGTAGCATGGCTTGCTTGCAGCTCTTCCTAAGAGAATGAAACCAACAGACCATCACACCATTAGTAGTGTGCTCTTCAAATGGGGCAATGCATTGGAGGTAAAAGCAAAGCATTGACCTACTCTACCAGGACAAATTCATCTAATTCATCTATAAATGCTCCTCACCCTCGAAAATACCGTTCTAAGGCTATCTCAATGGCTTAGCATGCCTAGCACAGACTACAAGCATGGACTCTTTCCTAACCTGTTTCCCTGGCATTCTTGAGCCATAGTCACCCTTCATTCCTGTTTTTACTGCAGTATCTTTCACCCAGCTCCAGGCTATACACCAAACTTCAGACTCATGGTATTGGATCAAGGCCTAGATAAAAGCTCGCCTCATTGAAATCAATGGAACAAGTTATTCATTATTTAGTTTCCACAAAAAGTTGGGGGGGGGCTATCTATGTTCAACTATTTTAGTCTGTCTTCAACTCATGTAGTCTCTAAGCTACCATCCATGAGGCCAACAACCCTAGACAATCTTACTAAGCAAGAAGTCCCAATATATGAGAGACAGAAGTTATGCAGTCCTCCAGATGTTGTTAAACTGCAGCTCCCAGCATTGCTCACCATTGGTCATGCTGGCTAGTGCTGCTGTGAGCTGCAGCCCAACAAATCTGAAGGGCTACATGATTCCCATCCCTGCAGTATACTTATATGTTATATCATCACTTAGTAGGTCAACTGTGAAAAAGTGACACACATTCCCTCATCCACCCCAGAGAAAACAAATGGCTTGGAGAGTGAAGGGAAAACAACACCTTGGGGAAGGGCTCAGCATTCCTCTTACAGTGCTGCTGCTCCTATCCAATTTGGAGCACCACCTAAATTGCTCTGAGGTTAAAAATCCAGATGCTGAGAGAGCCAACCATGCATCTTCCATGGCATGCAACACTTGGACCTTTGTCAATAATTGGCATATTGTGGGGCAAAATTCCACCTGTCAGCTTGTCCTTGACCTCCCCCAAAACAAACCTTTCTGTCTAAGAACATGGAATACAGCTCCGCATCCTCTTCCCAGTCTAGGGGTATTTTTCCAAACACTGGACAAGGGTCTGGTTCATCTGAAAAGTGATGGAAATGGAACAAGAGTAGGAATATGAGAGAGCAGCACCCCTCAACAGTGCAATTCATATGCAACCAATGGCCAAATGAAAGAGGAAGTATTCCTACCATTTTGCCCAGATCAGCCAATGCACTCCCAGCTGCTTCCCACAGTGAAAGCCAACAGAGATCCCCTCAGTTATGACCAGTTCACTTGCCACTGTTGACCATTCCCAACTATCTGGAGAGGGAGGTACATGCTAGGGCAGGGCTAGGAGTCCAAAGCCTTCTCTTTACCTGTTTCAATCAGAACAGGCATCTGCAGGATCACCATCGTGGCCGGGGATCCAACCTGGACACGGCGAGATAGATGCCTGGGTGGAGAAGGCAAGAAGGAAAACTAGCCAGTTGGATCCTTCCACATTTCTTCATGGAATTGGAAGAGATAGGCTGGAGCCCTACAGTACTGTAAGCTGTGTGGAACTCTGGTGCCTTCAGGGGGATAAACAGTAAATAGGTCATTATGGGATATAACACAGCTATGAATGGGAACTCCCTTTGTCATGGTATACACAGTTTGTTTCAGTTAATCAACTTGCAAATGCTGATATCAAAGATGTAAAATGTCACTTTCTCTTCTCCTATGCTTTAAGAAATATTATGACTGTAGAAGCTTCCCTTTCATTGGTGTATAAACATTCCCCATTCCATTTTGAGTTGCCAAAACCTCAAGGAGAGACAGTACTTACACCTGCCTTTTCCAACCTGGCATTTTCCAAGTGTGCTGGACTACAGCTTCTATAATTCCAACCAACAGTGATTACAGGAATCATACAGCTTGAAAGACCACAAGGGCTATCTAGTCCAACCTCCTGCCATGCAGGAATATACAGTCAAAGCACGTCCGACAGACGGCTATCCAGCCTCTCTTTAAAAACCTCCAAAGGAGACTCCACCACACTTTGAGGCAGTGTATCCTACTGTCGATCAGCTCTTTATATGCATGAATGAAGCATATGCATCCTTCCTTGGTGCTTCAGAGCATTTGAGCCACATGTGACCTGGGAGGCCATGATGACCCCCCCTCCCATTTTTGCAGTTTAAGGGACCTCAGGAATATATCTGTCTGTCCTTACACAGGCCCTTCTCTGTAACTTTTAAAATGTAAGTGGGCTTTTGGCCTTTGAAGTAGCTGATTTGAAATAGCCTATCCCAATCTCTCAAAGGACTAGCCAATCCTGCAAAGAATTATGGAAGTTGCTGTTAATTCAGGGGAGATTCATGGTATCAGAAGTTAGCCTCAGAGCTGAAAACACCAGAAACCCAGAGGGATGGATACCTATGGTTCCCCAGAAGTTGTTAGATTGTAGTTCCTTTATCCCATCTGGAAATCCACAGGTTGGGCATTCGCGTGAAAGTACAGTAGCTGGAAATGCTGCCTATGAAAAAACACATTTCCTCCATTCTCTCCTCTCCTCCCTATTCTACATGTCATTGTGAATGTGTTGTAATGTGAAGTTGAAGACTTTCACAGCCAGCATCCATAGATTTTCCTTGGTTTTTTCTGGACTGTGAGGCCGTGTTCTGGAAGAGTTTACTTCTGTTGTTTCGCCTGCATCTGTGGCTGGCATCTTCAAAGAATGGTTGGGTAGGAGTGTGTGTGAAGTTTATATGCTGTGAACCCCTGTTGGAGAGTATATGTAAATTTGTGTACTTGAATTGTTAGCTTCTGGGTATAGAAATGCAAGGCTCGTTAGTGTCTGTTTGGCTAATGGTTGGTTGATGGGCCATTATCTGCTGGGAATCCCCCTGTCCCTGGGTGGAATTCATTTGCAAATGTTGAGTTTTGATTCTATTGTATTTCAAAACTGGGAGCCAGGTTTTGTTTACTTTTAGGGTTTCTTCTTTCCTGTTGAAGTTGTCCAGGTGTTTGTGGATTTCAATAGCTTCTCTATGCATTCTGACATGATAGTTGTTGGCCTGGTCTAGAATTTCTGTGTTTTTAAATAAATCAACAGTAGCAGAGCATGTTATAAACCAACCTGGACACAAAATGTTATTTAAAAACACAGAAATTCTAGACCAGTGAGTGCAACCAAGTTACTTTTTATTAACTTAAATTATTTCTCCCAGGGGTAAAAATATATTTTTTTGAAAAATCCATGGAGGGTTCAAAGAAAACCAAGCAAATCACCACCAGCAAGAACACTACAGGAGTGGCTGTGAGTGGTAAAGGAAGATAATCACACTGTATGGTAGGAAGGCCTGGGGCCAAGAGATTAAACTCAATCTTCCTTACCCATCTGACAGGAAGTAGAACTGCCAATTCAGGGGGATCTCATTCACAGAGTGTACAGCTCTCTCGATCACAAATACATCCACCTCCTCTTTGCCCACTTGCTGCTTCTGGAAACCCAAGGTTTTCTGGGAAATGATTGACAAATGAAAAGAGGTGTTTGTGTGTTTTCTTTTTTCTTTTTTAATTGCAGAGGCAGCAGTGTCTTGGTTTCTACAGAAGTTCTGTTTTATTTCTGCCTCCAGCCACCCCACAACTCTGCATCTGGGCTCCCTGCACTCTTAATCTGTTGCTATCCTGTTCATATTTATTTTCCTACCTATTCCCATTCTATAGATGCTTTATTTAGGAAGGCTTACAGAAGGGGTAAAGTCAGATGGTATGAGTGAGATGGCTGGAGCAAGAAAATATGTACACTGACTGGCAGCAACAAAATTTTAGGAAAAAGTATTTTCTAGCTTTCTTTGACATTGCTAAAGACTGAACATCTTCTGCAGGCAGAATGTAAGAACAGTTCTGCTGAATCAGACTAAAAGTCTATGTAGTACAGAATTCTGTTTGCAATGGCCAATTTGCAGATGCCTCTGGGAAGCCCACAAGAAAGACATGATGACCACGACAGCAACTTCCTGATTCTGCCATTGAGTAAATGATATGCTGAGGCCCAACCTTGGAAAAATTATCTTTTAAAACGAAAACTCCCAGAATCCCAAGTGGGGCAGGGGAGAGATTCTGGGAGTATTGGTCCAAAAATGTCACATTTCCAAGCTCTGGCAAAGGCACACTACCTCTGGCCCTGGAGGGAATCTACAGCTAGCATGTCTAGTAGCTACTGATAGCCCCACCTTCCACAATACAGCTGCTCTCCCCCTGACCTACAACCCTTCTTTAAGACACATTGCTCTATCCATCACCAAGATAGGCAAAGTGCCTGTATTGACCCAGAATGATGTGGTCCTTGTATGCCCCAGGCAGACTTACATAGGTGGAGGTACAGACATGCTGCTCAGTGTCAAATGAGAGGAAGATAGCATCCTGTGGCACGACCTGCCTCCTGGCCATCACTCGTAGCACCAGGAGGTTAGCAGACTCTGAGACAAGGCCTAAGACTTGTGAGCACTTATAAGAGAAGGTATCAACATGGATCTCTTCCTGTGGGAAAGAGGTAAAGGCAAGCATCCATCACCAAATCCCAGAAAAAAAGCTACTAACCAGGTTGTCCTAGAAGTGTGTGTGGGGGAGCTTTTAGGCTTGTAGGTGGCATTCCTGAGAGCCAACATGGTGTAGTGGTTTGAGTGTTAGGCTATGATTCTGTAGCTCAGGATTCAAATCCCTGCTCAGCCATGGAAACCCACTGGGTGACCTTGGGGAAGTCACACACTCTCAGGGTCAGCCTCTGAACATATCTTGCCAAGAAAACATTGTGATATGTTCATCTTAGGGTTGGCATAAGTCAGAAATGACATGAAGGTACACAACAACAACAGCAACAACAACATTCCAGCTGTACCAGACTAATGTGCGGACTTTAACTCACTTCCTGAATGTTCTGACATCATTGTAAGCTTGGAAAGGATATCAAAATGCACTTTAAAATTCTTTGTTTTGAGAATAAGTATTTTTAAAAATAAATATTTAAGTACAATCTTTTCCGCGGATGAAAAAGAAGTGGATTGGTGTGGAAATTCAACAGATCAGACATACCAGTGAAAACATGCAGAAGTGACAAGAACTGGAAAGGAACTTGGTGTGACTCTACTGGAAAGAGTAGGCTACTTCAGAGAGTACAGGGATTAAATTCATCACCCCAGGACTCTCTGTGGGCCACATTAGGCTGCCAAACAAACAAGAACAATTACCACCACTACCACCTGGATATAACTGGAAGAACATGGGGGGTATAACTTGTTTAAGGGCAAAAGTGCCACTAGTGGAGGCTTCCAAGAATGGAAAAAACTTTGGGGACTTGGGGCAAATTTGGCAGGGGACATCTAGGAGGCACAAATGCCATTGGGGGCTTCAGGTGGCCCAATACCTGCTCTTTGCTTACTCTTTCCTAACAGGAGTGACAGAATGTGGTTACTTCTGGTTAAGCACAACTTGGAGAAAAAATTGGGACTGGATTGGCATTTCTTAGGAATGGCTCACTTTACTCACATTTCTTTCCACTATGACTTTCTTCACAAACAGTTGGCCTTGGCGCTTTACCACATGGGTCCTAGTTTCCACTGGATGCTCCCTAAACTGTGGAAAAGGGCAAACACAGCATAGTGACACATCCATGCCAGCATCATATTCTTTCATGTTATAGTACTCTGATACCACTTTAACCCGTAAAGGAGAATAGACAGTACAATGGCTCTATACAGATTGATTTTTGTCCTTCGCCTCAGGTGTTTATTACTCCAGACTCTTTTGTAAAGTCTTCCAAATGGGCAATACGCCTTTGCTAATCTGTGATCGATCTCTTTGTCAATCTTGGCATCTGAGGAGATGATGATTCCCAGGTAGGTGAACAGCTGAACGGACTGCACTATGCACAATGCTGCAGCCTTATTTGAGAACTCACGCTGAACAAGTCTTGAAGAGAAATGACAATGCAGAAAGAATCACAACCCAGAAACATCACCCAAGGAGATGTTCTGCTGTGCTTTCTGCAACCGGACTTGTTTATCTTGGATTGGCCTTTAGTCATCAGCGCGCTTGCAGAAAGCGCGGGATGAGTCTTTCCTGGGCACTGCAGAGGTTGGTATTTGCAGCATCCAAAGCCCCCTTCCCAACTTACTGTACTGAACTTACTGAAGCCATCCTGCATGGCCATTCCATGCTTCAGGATGAGCAGGCAGGATCAGAGAAATGTCTGACAAATTCCCTCCCCCTCTCCAGTCAATTTTATTACAGAAGCACTAAGACCCCTGGAGAACCCCCATGGATCTCAGCACTGATGTTATCATTGTATCTCTGGCTATTAAGGGATGTAGCCAAACCTGATCCTGCCTGTTCACTTTGAAGTACAGAATAGCCATGTGAGGCAGCTTCAGGGCTTTACAGTAAGTCAGGGGGTGGTATATGGTTCAATTTAGCATAGCTCCATATGTGGTATTTTCAACCTTAAGAAAACGGAATTTCTTTACCAGCCTGCACCACAGGATGAACACCACCATCCCCACATTGCCGTAGGCAAATCTTTGCTTAAGTCTGTTCAGCAGTTCACCTACCTGGGAAGCATCATCTCCTCAGATGCCAAGATTGACAAAGAGATTGATCACAGATTAGCAAAGGCATATAGCGCATTTGGAAGACTTCACAAAAGAGTCTGGAGAAATAAACACCTGAGGCGAAGCACAAAAATCAGTGTGTATAGAGCCATTGTACTGTCTATTATACTTTATGGATCTGAAACATGGGTCACCTATCACCACCACCTACAACTCCTCGAACGCTTTCATCAGTGCTGTATATGCACAATCCTAAATATACACTGGACTGACTATGTGACAAATGTTGCTGTCCTTGAGCAAGCAGGGATCACCAGCATTGAGGCCATGATATTGAGAACACAGCTGCACTGGGCAGGGCACATTTCTAGGATGGAGGACCATCGCCTCCCAAAAATAGTACTCTACGGTGAACTCGCCACGGGTCCGCGTATGACGGGCGCTCCAAAAAAGCGATACAAGGACTCTCTGAAATAACATCTCAGGCTTGGCCAAATTGATCACCAACAATGGTCCGCCCTGGCTTCAAACTGGGAGGCATGGAGATGCACTATCCACAATGCTGCAGCTTTATTTGAGAACTCACGCTGAACAAGTCTTGAAGAGAAACGACAACGCAGAAAGAATCACAACCCGGAAACATCACCCAAGGATACCCTCTGCTGTACTTTCTGCAACGGACTTGTTTATCTCGGATTGGCCTTTTTAGTCATCAGCGCGCTTGCACGGGATGAGTCCTTCCTGAATCTTCGTTTGCGAAGAAAAGTCAGAGAGAGAGAGAGAGATGGTATTTGCACTACGCTGAGGTGATGTTGAATTGAGGTCCATGAGTGAAATTGTATGCTTGTCTAGTGAAAAGTAAGCCTCACTGAGTTCAGTTAGATAGACTTCCAGGTTACTTCTCTTAGAGGGAGAGAAGGAGGCAGGCACAGCTCCATCATGCCTAGGCCAAAAAGCAGCTGAAAGGCCATCCCTCCCTCCCAAATGCCACTGCCCTGGCTTTGGAGGGAGAGAAGGAAAAGCAGTATCTGTTGGACTAAGGGACTTATCGCATGAGGGAATGAAGTGGCAGTACACCCCAATAATAGTGCTACCTGCCTTGCTTTATCACACAATGTCAGCATGTTCCAGCTATTCTCCTGTTCTGGTCCCATGGGAGACAGTGGTAAACATTTTTGCTAACTGGAACAATCTGATAGCAAAAAGGCCCGCCTTTACCACTGTCTCCCATTGGACTGGAATGGGAGAACAGCTGAAACACACTGATGTCATGTGATACGGCAAGGTGGGAAACACTACTCTTGGGCTTCACTTCCACTTCCCTTCCTTCCTGCAATAAGGTTCTTAGTCCACTCCCCAACTATCATTCTGCTTTCCTTGTGTGTCTGTCTTATTTAGATTATAAACCTAAGGACAGGGAATTGTCAAATTAACAACTTGTGAGCCACTCTGAGAGCCTTTATGGCTGAAAAGCAGGCATAAATATTATAAACGAACAAGTAAATAAAAGCATGTCTTGGAGTGCCTTTGAGCATCTCACCTGGTTGTGTGTGCGTGTGTGTGTGTGAGCACAAATATCGAAGGCAGAAATGTAGCATTAAATTGTGACCATGTTTTGAAGTCACCTGATTGCCAAACAGGAAAACAGATTAATAACCGTATTTCAATCTTCCTGCTTTTTTGTGATAAGACACATTCTTTTTAAAGCACATTTTGTGTCCCCTACCAACCAATTTTACCCTGTGGAGTTGTCAACATTTGGCAATCATTTTTTCACATGTCCATTTCTCCCAGCATGGTGGGGAAAACTTGTCATTTTTCAATTTGCAGATTTCCTTCACTTTCTATGTTTTTTCTGCTCTCCTGGGAAGCTGACAGTTCTGGAGAAAATATGTCAATTTCTCTTGCTGTGCCACCCTCTTTCACTGTGTGTACACATTGCACAGTGCACAACTGAGGGTACACTTCATTGCTCTTTGATGAAACAGGCTGCTTCCCACTCCCTCAACCTCCAGCAACACATCACTTTCACTAGAAAGAGGAGTGGAAATAGGATGGTAAAAAGACATGGGAAAATGCTAACATTCAGTGATATTATATTCAAATTAGGGCTTTGAAAAGGTCCTTTTTGGACTGCAGTCACCAGAATCTCCCAGCTACTATTGTGACTGGTCACACCAGCAGGGAAAGTTCAAGACTTAATAGTCCAAAAGAGATAATTGTTCAAAGGTTTGACCCACATCTAGTTGCAAACACTACAAGCTAGCATCTGGGGAGAGAAAGATTGTGAGAGTTGCAGATGTTCAGGCTCTGCTGGCTAACAGAGGTAGAAGGCAAAGAAGATACTAACCCTCACACTTTCGTTTATATGCTGCTCAACAGTCTCCAGTCTCTTTGTTACATATCCTGATGCAGAAAGGGGGGGGGGAGAGAACAAAGGAAACAGGTAAGAATAATGCCATCTACTCACTCCTGCTAATGCAGGATGCCAGTTCTTGCTTGTTGCTTGTCTGTTCCTTATCTCCCTTGGAAACACTGCAGCTCTCATCAAGTGATCCTGCATCTATCCATGTTTTTAAAAAATTGCCTGAAATTATGTCTTCAAGTTGTTGGACACCACAGTATTGACTGTTGAACATAGTGTGTTTGGGGTGCTTACATATTAACTGTTTTTGCAAGAATGGGGATCATCCATTCACTATGGGGCTTTAAAAATAACAAAAATCTAATAATCTATCTAATAATCTAATCTAATAATAAATCTAAATAATTTCTTTTCCAAATAGCTGCATCCTGGTGTTTTCTGTGTCATCTTCCTGCCCCCTCCCCCAGAACTGATTTATCACAATCTATCATCTTTTTTAAAACTTAACAATGCAATTGCAGCACTAGCCTAACCAGTAGGACCTAGGGCCTAGAAATCTAAAAGTTTTTGGTGAAACTTGTTTCCAAAACATCAGGAGGGTCAAATGTTCCTATCTGCAATTTAGATCTTATATAGCAGAGGTGGACAAAGTTTGGCTCCTCTAGATTATTGTTGGGCTGTAAATCTCAATACTCCTCACCAGGCTGTTGCTAGTTAGATACCAAGTATGTTTGGTGTGGTGATGGCAAACATATGACACGCGTGTCAGCACTGACATGAGTAGCCATTTGTGCTGACATGCGGCCGTAGGCCTCCTCCCCCCTGCCCCCACCCGCAACCTCACCACCCTCCCTAAAGTGGCGATCCAGGCTTCAAAGCCTCACTTTAGGGAGGGGGGAGGAAAATGGCAGGCAGGGCTACAAAGCCCTGATCGCCACTTTAGGGAGGGTGGAGGAAAGTGGCAGGCGGGGCTACGAAGCCCCGATCACCACTTTAGGGAGGCGGGGGATGGAGCCTTTCCCCCCACCTGGCCACCACCACCCCTGAGGCCTGCTGTGCTTCCCTGGAGCCGCCTCGGAAAGGCCGGGTAAGGTGGCCGGCCAGCGGGACTCTGCCGGGGAAGGCGGCGGGCGAGCGTAAGGGTGGCTGCCCAATCTCTCCCCGGGCTTCCCGAGGTGGCTCCAAAGCCTCGGAGCCGCCTCAGAAATGCTGGGAAAGATGGTGGGTGAGTGGGAGGGTGGCTGCCTGGCCTCTCCCTGGCCTTCCTGAGGTGACTCTGAAGCTTCAGAGCCGCCTTGGAAAGTCTGGGGAAGATGGCGGGCGAGTGGGAGGGTGGCCACCCGGCCTCTCCCTGGCCTTCCCAAGGGGGCTCCGTGGCTTTGAAGCCACGGTACCGCCTCAGGGAGGCCAGGGAAGGTGGCGGGTGAGCAGGAGGGTGGCCGCTCGGCCTTCCAGAGGGGGCTCCATGGCTTTGAAGCCACGGAGCCACTTCGGGGAGGCCGGGGAAGGTGGCGGATCGGAGGGAAGGACTCTGCCCGGCCTCTCCCTGGCCTTCCCGAGGGGGCTCCGAGGCTTCAAAGCCTCAGAGCCACCTCGGAAAGGCCGGGGAAGGTGGTGGGCAGGTGGGCCTCTTGTTTGAGCCCAGGGCACCGCGTGCAGCTTCTCCAATGGAGCCCTCCTAAATAGTTCCGCACAGGGAAACTGCCAAAAAAGGGAGGGAGGAGAATGCGTGTGTGCGTGGCATTGTGGGCAGGGGGAGTAAGTGCTGTGAAGGGAAGAAGCCAAGGGTCTGGGAGCCGAGGAGCTGCCTGTGTAATCGCTCCCAGGCTAGCCGGCAACACGTGCTCTGCTCCATGGCTAACTCAGGCTGCCTCCTCGTCTCCAACTCCGCCTTGCTCCCACACTTGCTACCATGCCCCCCAGCCTTCCTCTACCTCCAGCAGGTAAGTCCACCTCTTTTATATCTTTCCCTGCTTCACTCGTGGGTGAGGTATCCCCCCTCAAAATAAAGCCATGGGTCAGAGGGAGGCCAGGGAAGGTGGGGGGAAAGTAGCGACGGGGCCTCTGAAGGCCCTATCACCACTTTCAGGAGGCCAGGGGGGGCTGTTATTATTCACGAATTTTTCACATTCGCGGGGGTCTTCGGAATCTAACCCCCACGAATGTGAAGGGACAACTGTACATTTTGATTACTCAGTTGTCACATGAGTTGTGACAACTCATTAATTATTAGTAAACAATTAATAATATTGTTGATTAAACAATAAATATCGCAAAATAATGTTTTTTCCTCAAAGTGACACACCACCCGAGTTATGCTCAGTTTTTTTGGCGACGTTTGACACACCAAGCTCAAAAGGTTGCCCATCACTGGTGGGACACACTTTAACCATCTCTGCAACACAAAGAGAAGAATAAAGAATAGTGCAAGAGATTAAAAATATATATATAGTAGGCCGTCTGCATCTATGGATTCTGCATCAATGGATTCAACCATCCACAGCTTGAAAATATTAAAAAAAAAAATACCAAAAAGTAAACCTTGATTTTGCCATTTTATATAAGGGATACTGTTTTATATAATGGGACTTGAGCATCTATGGATTTTGGAATCCACGGGGTGTGCCGGAACCAAACCCCAGTGCCCAATGTACATGCTTTAGCCTGCTTCAGTCTCACTGCTTAATACTACAGCTTGAACACTGTGTCTAGTTTTCAAGGTCCAATATCCCCAGTTTTTAAATCTGAAGTCTGAAGGCAGTATGTGGATACAGGGGTTCTTTTTGCCATGTTACAATAGTGAAATTACCTGTAATGGTGGTTGTGCAAGGTACACCATCAATAGTCACGTTGCTGGTTGCATGGACAAGATAACAGTCTTCTTCCTCCCATTCATTGAGTGAGTAGCAGGCCCTTCCCACTGAAATGGAAAATTTTCCAATTGTCTGTCCACTCTCTGAGATGGCAACCAGTGAGTCTTCAAAAAGGCAGGGCTCGATCTCTTTTGCCCCTGTGACATGAGACCAGCAGAACTCCATCATTCAGGGGAGACAGGGAGAGTTTTACCTGCTCCCACCCAGAACAAGGTGGGGAGGGGGCTCAAACATGGCTGCTAGTCATTGTTGGCAGATGCCAAAAATAAGACTAGGCACACATGCAGACAATCATAGGGGATTTTAGAGAATTTAAAGTTTTGAAGTACAGGACCTAAGATGCACATCCCATATCTATTGGGAGGGATTCTTAAATGACTGGTAACCAAGGAATGGTAAATTGTGGAAGGCTGGGGGGGGGTCACATTAGTACCCCAAGTAGACCATGGAAGGCTGCATCCCCCCATACCCACACAAGAAATTATGGGGGGGGGGTGACCCCAAACATCTGTTAGAGGGTGGGAGATTCTGCCATGTTTTAGGACCCCTTGGGCCACTTTAAACCCAGCAGAGGCCATTTTTAACAAGAGGAAGTGAGAGGTGTCACTTCCTGTTTCAAAGAAAATGTCTCTTCTGGACCTAACTTGGTCTGCCCACCCCCAAATATGGCAAAATGCCTCCATGACCCCAGAGGGCATTTGGGGAAATATTTTTTTGCCCCCTGGGGGGCCCTAGAGGCCACAAAAAATGGTCCTGAGGTGTTGCATGCAGCCTGTGGAATTCACTTTGCCCACTCCTGCTGTAATCAAAGAACTGAAGGAAAGTTTGAAGCTACCCAGGTTGCCCCATTGCCACCCCATTGCGTCCTTCTGGTTCTATTTAAAACCTGCCAGTTAAGAATGCCTATATGGAGGTGATTTTTGTTTGGACCACAGGGCATAGGAAAGGAAGATGCAACACCTTCCTTCTTCCCTGTTTTCACAATTAATACCTTCCACATAGCTATTAGTCCTGCAGGAAAAAGTTCCACTGGCAAGATGAAGAGTTTACACACAGCCAACAGAAGCATGGTCTATTAAGCTGCAATTGCAGCCGTTGAGGGAAATGTTAAATGGTGTTCTACGCAGTCCTGATGAAAACCTGCCCTTTCTCAATACCTATTGTGAAGTAAACTAACTAACTAACTAAATGACAAGATTTTCCATGATGTGTTCAGTATCACATCTGGTTGGGGCATAGGACTCCACATTTGCAGAACTGCACATGCTCTTGGCTTATTTATTATTATTTATTTATTGTATTTATACCCCGCTCTTCCGCCACAAAGACTATCGGAGCAGCTTACAAATGGTCAATTTAACAGTTCCCTGCCCTCAGGCTTACAATCAGGCTGCCAACTAACACACAAGTGGGGCCCCTCTGAGATGAAGAGCACACAAGAGTTTCTCCCCCCCCCCCAACATCTGCTAATAAAGGAACACCCACCAATGAGGGACAGGAATTCCACTGCCCCCTTGCTGGCAACTGGAATTTTCTGTATTGGTGCCTCTTCAGTTCCTTCTTCTGAACTTTTTTTTTGCATTGTGGAGAAATGAGGACTCCAGCCTGTCAAGCTGGTGTATAAGGAAGGGTATGCTTTCTAAAGGTCTGGGATCCAGAATTCTGGAAGAAGGATATACAAAGTGGCAGACAGGGTAATTGACACTTTCATGTCATTAAGAAGTATGATTAACAGCAATAACTAGCTTCAGTAGATGTAACTGTGGTCACATGCTGTGAGTGAGCAAGATAAGTGGAATAAAACCAGCTTTTGATGCTACCTCATAGCTGCAGTCCTCATCCAAAAAGCTGCTACTGCTTTTCAGATATCTAGGATTGGTGCAAAAGTAACTGAGTCTGCAATCTCATACATATTTTACCCACAGACGTGAAAAATTACTTTGTTGGACTACAACTCCCAGAATCTTCAAGAAAGCACAGTCACTGGTCATGCTGGTGAGGTGGGATATTGGGAGATGTAGTCAAATTAAAGATAACTTTTCCAAGCTCTGCATTTACTTTTTGATAAGTAGAAATGAGAACCAGCATGGTGTAGTGGTTTGAGCACTGGATTACACTCTGGAGACCAGGGTTTGAATCCCCACTCAGCCATGGAAACCCACTGAGTGACCTTGGGCAAATCACACTCTCTCAGCCTCAGAGGAAAGCAAAGAGGAAACCCCCATGAACAAATCTTGCCAAGACAACCTAGTGATAAGGTTCACCTTAGGGTCATCAGAAATCGGAAATGACCTAAAAGACACATAGTAACCACCACCACCACAAGTAAATATGCATACAGATGTAAAATTTCCAGATATTTTGAAGCCGTATAATTTTTAACACTTTTCTAGAAAAAAAATTTGAAAATTTAAGGGGACACCTTTAGATTGAAAGTTACTTTGTTACATTAGGAACATAAATTATGTAGACATTGATTTGAGGCAAAATTATCATGTTTTATAAATTAAATGTACATAATTACAGATTAAATTTACTTTTAAAAGTTTTTATTGTTTTCTCAAATGAAGCCACACGGTCCTTGTAAAAAACATCTCAACTATAAGGAATCTTGTTGGGTTTGCTACTTTATGAGGAACAGGCATAAAATCAAATAAAAATAGAATAAAATATCACTATAATAAAACATGGAAAATTATTTTGTCTCCTCTAGTCTTCCATTGTGTCAATCAGACATAAAGCACTCATTTCCAAAAGAGAATTGAGAAAAGACCAGGAATTGCAATGATACTGTACATAATCTTATCTAAGAGTCTACCAGCTACATAGTTTTTAGAACTAATGTGTGTGGGTGGGAAGGTAATATAGGAATACCTTGTCTTAAACATTTTGTTAATCATTCTAAAATAAAGATCCACAATCCATTTTTTTTAAAAAAAAAAGGACTAAAAAAATCACACATTCCCCCCCCCCCCAAATTGTTCCAGTTTTTTTCCAGGCCTTCATAGCTTTGGAGATTTTCAGACAGGCAAAAATCGCCCCTTGCCGCGCGAGCAGCCTCCCGAAACTGCTGCGCGGCAAGGGTCTTCTTCGGACGACGCTGTGCCTCTTGCGAAGCCGTCCGTGTCACTTCCGTGAAGCTTGGGACGGCTCCGCGTCATATTTCAAGCACGGAGGCTGCCCGTGATTGAAATATGGCGCGGAGCCGTCCCAAGCTTCACGGAAGTGACACGGACGGCTTCGCAAGAGGCACAGCGTCGTCCGAAGAAGACCCTTGCCGCGCAGCAGTTTCGGGAGGCTGCTCGCGCGGCAAGGGACGATTTTTGCCTGTCTGAAAATCTCCTTTGTGCAGAGAAATACCTTTGTAAATGACACAGAAGTAAGTGCTCTTTACTCCTATTCCTAGCTCCACCTGCTGGCAGCCTCCATCCTTTATATAATGCTGCCATATCTGATGTCCCTTAATCTATCTGGCAATCTAATTGGTGTGTTATGTAAATATTTTGGTTTGTTAAGGGAATCAAACATAGCAATGCCTATGTCCAGTTGTCAGTCACCACAATAAACCTATTAAATCGTGGAATTTACCCAGATGTTGACTCACCGCTCCACAATTTA
This sequence comes from Gambelia wislizenii, assembly GCA_030847615.1. NCBI lineage: Eukaryota > Metazoa > Chordata > Lepidosauria > Squamata > Crotaphytidae > Gambelia > Gambelia wislizenii. Next base: position 332,763,084 of record JAUMIR010000001.1, on the reverse strand, counting down.
GTCAATAAGTCTGCTCTAGATTGGACTACCCAATAGGATTGAAGCTGAAGGCTTCAACCCACCGCATTTATGATAGGATTTGCTTCAGAGTAAAGATGCATACATAAACATCCACCTCTGCCTCCTTATTCCAGTATGTTTTGCTAAGTGAAGTCTGATGCCTACAGAGCCAGCCTGCAAACAACTTTTGAATCATTTTAGTTGGTCCTAATAAAGATATCGTCCAACTGTGGATAGGATTGTTCCGTAATTCACACTGCAGAAATACAGCAGTTTGACACCACTTTATCCACCATAATTTTATACTATGGAATCCTGGTGAGTTGTAGTTTGGTGAGGTACCAGAGTTCTCTGATAGAGAAAGCTAAATACCTCCAAAAACTACAAATACCAAGATTCCATATGATGGAACTATACAGTCGTCCCTTCCAATTCGCGGTTTTGTGAATTCACTGATTTGTGAGGCCGTGGGGAAGGGGGTGGGCGGTTTTCGGCTTTTCCCCCCACAGGGAAGGAAAGCCAATGCCGCGGGGAGGGGTGGGCAGACGTTTTTTGGCTTCCCCCCCCCACAGGTAAAGAAAGCTGACCAAACCCATGGCAAGCGCTGCGAGTTTGGTTGGCTTTCCTTCCCTGTGGGGGGAAAAGCCAAGGCCGTGGGGGTGGGTGGGCGGTTTTCGGCTTTCCTTCCACAGGGAAGGAAAGCCGACTAAACCCGTTGCGAGCGCTGCGAGTTTGGTCAGCTTTCCTTCCCTGTCGGGGGGAAGCTAAGACCACGGGGAGGGGGGAATGAGCAATTTTTGGCTCCCCCCCCAGGGAAGGAAAGCTGACCAAGGAGATTTTCAGACTACACTGTTATAGTGTTACTATTCCACTTTAATTGCTCTGGCTTCCTCCTGTGGAATTCTGGGGTTTGTAGTTTAGTGAGGCCTAAGAGCTCTCTGGCTGAGATTTGTAAATGCCCTTCCCTAAACTGCAAATCCCAGGATTCAACAGGAGGCAGCCATAGCAAATAAAGTGGAATAGTAACACTATAACAGTGTTGTCTGAAAATCTAGCAAATCTGCTGTGAGTGCTGCACGTTTGGCCAGCTTTCCTTCCCTGTTGGGGGGGTGGGGGTGGCCAGCAACAAGGCTTCCCAACCCCCGCTACTGCTTTTGCAGGGGCGCAGGGGGGACGGGTGGGTGGTGGCAAGGAATCCCAAGCCCCGTCGCCGCTTTTCCAGGGGCAGGTGGGGGACAGGTGGGTGGGCGGGCGGCAGCGAGACTTCCCAAGCACCACCGTTGCTTTTCCAGGGGTGTGGGGTGGGGTGGCCAGGTGGCTGCGAGGCTTCCAAAGCCCCCCCACTGCTTTTGCAGGAGCGCAGGGGAGATGGGTGGCTGGGCAGCGGCAAGGCTTCCCAAGCCTGCTGCCACTTTAGCAGGGGAACTCATTGGGGGGGGGGAGCCAAAGGTTATTCGCATTTTTTTCAATTTTGCGGTGGTTCTCCACCCCTAACCCCTGCGAATTGGAAGGGACGACAGTAGTAGATAAAATGGTGTCAAACTGCTGTTTAACTGCAGTGCAGACAGGCCCATTTATGTGCTTCCTACCAGTTGTATGTGTCATACTTCTGGTAAATGGTGGTAGAATTGTCTTACATGATCATGTGCTCAGGCCAAGAAAGAATCGCCTCCCTCACATGTTCTGCCATACTCTCCTCTGAATATATCACCTCTGCTTCCCAGACAAAAGGAAATGATATTTATTGGTCATGATAACCCAGGAAAATAATTTCCCCAAAATCAGTCAATTCAGTAACATCAAGATAGCTATATCTATATAGTTCTGAACCCAGGTTAGACTTCAAAGGTTATTCCTCTGCACCCTACCATTTGGTCATATTTCCCCACAAAAAAACCTCTGGAGGAAATCTTGTAATAGATCAGCTGCTATAGTAACGGTAGGGGAGCCTTTGGGCTCTTCAGATGTTTTGGACAAGTCCCACAGTCTCTCATGTGGGCATGTTAGTGGGTATGATGGGAGTTGTAATCCAAAAGATTGGGCATTGGGCATTTCCTTCCACAACTATGTAGTCACTCATCTATCACAATATTTTAAACCACTTTTGACAGAACTGCAAGCTCAGCCACACCGGTGATTTGGACTGCATGGTACCACACTATTTAACGTTGCTGCTTGTTGCTTCCCCAGCCAAATACTCTCCTGACTTTTTTTTTTAAACCTCAGTGAAAAGGCAGAATGTTCTGGTTCATTTGTGAGTATCCTGCCTGTGATGTGGATGCACCCAGTTCCCACATATTCCTCCCCATTTTGCCTCCAGATGCGTTTCCAGATGTGTTGCACTCCTCTCTGGTTTCCTTTCACCCCAATGTATCCTTACAATTTTAAATTTATTTTTTAAAATCTATTTTGCTATAAAGAACAATGTTGATATTGTTGTGGACTGCCACTATGGAAAACAAAAATGAACTCCAGCAAGTCTGGAACATGGAGCAATGGATGCAAGCTCCAGCAACAGAGATTCCACCTCAACTTTAGGAGGAACTTTTTGACAGTCAGAGCTGTTAGGCAGTGGAACACACTCCCTCAGAGCGTGGTGGGGTCTCCTTCCTTGGAGGTCTTTAAACAAAGGCTGGATGGCCAACTGTCAAGGATGCCTTGATCAAGATTTCTGCATGGCAGGGGGTTGGACTGGATGGCCCTCGTGGTCTCTTCCAACTCTGCAATTCTATGATTCTATGAATAGGTGGCCATGTGGATTTGCATTACAAAATGTACACAGTTAAAGATACTAGAAAAAAGGAAAAAGTGCTACATTCAACTAAAGAAAGAGTAAGATGTTCCAGTAAGAAATACAATCAGTCCTCCGTATCCACAGATTATGCATCAATTGATTCCACCATCCAGAGCTTGACAATATCCCCCGCCCCAAAAAAAGTGAGCCTTGATTTTACCATTTTATACAAAGGACACCATTTTACTACTCCATTGCATATAGTGGGACTTGAGCATCCAAAGCTGTTGGTATCTATGGGAGGTCCTGGAACCAAACCCATATGGCTACCAAGGGCACACTGTACATCCAAACAAAAGAAATGTTGTTTGGATCTCAATAACAATAACAACAACAGTAGTAGTAGTAGTAAGTACAGCTATGAAAACTGCCAACACATCTCCCAATACATTTGGGCAGTCTGGATAAGCCCTGTGATTCTGAAAAAAGAAAAAGAAAAGAAAAAAGAAAAAAGCAAAAAAAATAAAATAAATGATGCTGTGGCATGCAGAGATATTCACAAAATACTAAATTAAGGCCCACACAAACAGTAAGCAGAGATAGTTTTTCCTTGGTTTTTTTCTAGGCTGTGAGGCCATGTTCTGGAAGAGTTCATTCTTTGAAGATGCCAGCCACAGATGCAGGCGAAACGTCAGAAATAAACTCTTCCAGAACACGGCCTCACAGCCTGGAAAAAACCCAAAGAAAATCTATGGATGCCAGCCGTGAAAGCCTTCGACTTAATAGTAAGCAGAGAAATTAGGAGGTACAGCAACATCACAGCCAAGGCTGACACAAAGAGAGAGAGAGAGAAACAGAGAGACGGAACAGAAAGGAATAAATGTATAAGCAGTTTGAAAGACAGGGCCAGTTTAAGGCACCAGTGGCATCAGCATCTGCAGTTGGCCCCATCATTGTGGAGGCCCCGTACTAACCCTCCTCCTGCAAAAACATTATTAGCAATAATCTGAATATCCTGTACTGTGAATAGCTTAGGTTGAGTTAGGGTACATTGACCTGAGATAAAAATATGCCCCCCTCCAAATAAAGCATTGCAGGGCCCCCCCAAATTCCTTAAACTGGTCCTGGGGAAAGAAGAATGTTTGAGACCATTTATGACAAAGATATATCTGCTTGGGACATTACAAGTATTAATGCATATGTCCCCACAACTACACATGTAATAAGAATTATTCCCCCAAAAGTTACAGACTTCAAGGGAACTGATTTTGGATAAGGAGATTTATTTGGGGGTTGTCCACACAGTGAAAATACCCCTCACAGAATTCACTCAGAAAACGAGCTGTCTTAATGCATTGTCTCGTTGTATTGTGAGGGAGGGGGGCCAAAAAGAGGAAAAAGTATGTGAGAAAAGCCTTAATGGTTTTTCCTGACTTTTAAAAAAAGCTCTAGTGATATGCACATTTTTGCTCGTTAAGACAAACAATTGGACATGAATCACTTTCCCATGCAGGACAAAGTGCAAACCTGATTGGCTGGATGAGCACAGGGGGTGGGGGTGGCTTACAGGGCAAGCACCCGCTGCCGCCATATTGGATTTTCACCTTAGTGAGTGATTGCTGAGGTGATATAACGGAAATTTGCGCTATCTCTCTCTCTCTCTCTCTTTGAAAGGTGGAATATCACTTGTACGCACCATAGAAATAGGTTTTTGTTTTGTTTTTTAAGTTCAGCGGCAGCAGATCTAAAAACTTGAGTAATCCACTCATGGCTGTCTTGGCTATAAGCATGCAAAGTTTATGGGGCTGTAAAACTTTTAAGACAGATCGCAGCTGCTGCAACTTGCTATTACTGTGAAGCAGTCGATTTTTCCCCTTTGTGTAGAAAGCCCTTGCTTTCACATGTCAAGATTACTAGCAGCTTGACAGACTTGGATCATCTCACAGTAGTGTTTCCAGTTCAGGATTGACCCAGAACCTGAGGTTTCTGGGCCCAAAAAGACCTAGGGAAGCCCACGGGTGATGTTATTAAGCATTATGCATTAAGTACCAACTACAGTTGTTCACACCTGGTTATTCAAACACATACACACAAAGAAAAAGAGAAATAGAAAGAGAGAGAGAATATATTTCCCTGTTTGGAAATTAAGATTTAACTAAAGAGGCTGTTCCAAGATCAAGGTGAAATGAGGGATTATTCTTTCTCACTTACTTGGGAAGATGGGATAAGGAACATTTAATCTAGCCTACTTGGTTGTAGCAAGATGATACAGAGCAGAATGAATGGTAAGCCCTGGCACCACTGCAACTAGGAAAGAAAGAGGAAGTTAAGTAGATACATAGATCCCCTGGAGAGTCTTTTCAAGTTGCAGTAAGAAATCAATTAATCCTTGCAAATTGTAGGAAGCTGCTCCTCCACTAGCTAAACTGGAGATTTGCACACAGTCCTTTCCTCTTGCCCAGAGGTGAGCTTACCAAAACTGGTGAATTTCCAGCCTGGAGATCATCCATGAAAACTGGAGACTCAGAGCCAGGACCTAAGATCTGGCAGCCCTGTCTCACACAACCCTTTGAAGGTTTATAGACAGGGTCGCAATTTACATCTTTCTGTATCCTATTATGCTGTGATCCCACCTTCACAACCATGTAACTTCTATATAACAGATGCTTTAGTATTAACTCCTTCAGTGCATCCACAAAATTCCCCAAAAAACTCTCACACAAACCAGTTAGTCTGAAATGTGCTGCTAGGTTCCCTCCCCCCTCACTTCCCCTTTCAATGTATGACCCAGTATCCTCAATAACAAAAATAGGCAAAAAGATATTAAATAATAACCAAACTATGCCAATATCCTGCATAAATTGTACATAAATTGTACCCAGTCAAGAGAGGATTCTAGGAGAGAAGGCAGATCAGAAAAAGGATGACAAAAACTGCCCATACTTAAAAATGGTTTCAAAAATGGCCCAGTCCTCAGAGAGATCCTTCTTTGGCAGGGACAATTTCACCTTGCCCTGCACAGGGACTAGATGTATCTTCTCTCTCTCTGATACCTTTCCCAATGTGGCCAGAGTTTTAATTTGAAAGTGCAGACAGAATGGATGCAAATGCCCTTATACAATATTCCCTGAAGGTCATATTTTCCCTGTACAGTTGTCCCTTCACATTCGCTGGGGTTTGGTTCCAAGACAACCCCCCCCCCGTGGATACCAAAATCAGTGAATACTCAAGTCCCATTATATGCAATGGCATAGCAAAATGGTCTCCCTTATATAAGATGGCAAAATCAAGGTTTGCTTTTTGAATTATTGCTTTTTAAAGAATATTTTCAAGCCGTGAATGCTTAAATCCATGGATACCAAATCCGTGGATACAGAGGGACAACTGTACAAAGATCTGGATGAAGCAACGTTACCCCCATCTGCACTCCAGTGCATGCCTCAAACACTAACTTCCAACAACTTCCATCCCAATTATTTACATCCCCCTGCAACCCAGTGGCATTGCAGGAAGATGGATGATCCTAGACAAGCCACCTCCAGCCCATATTAGTCCTCCGGAGGTCTTCCACACTAGACTCACTGCGTTTTCTTTTCTTCCACAGGAGGCTGCAATGTATCCACTGGTTACCCTAGCAACAGCCTTCCTTCCCTGCTTCTTAAAGGGACAGGACTTTGATTTGGTTAGCAGGGAAGAGGGGGAAAGGGGAATTGGGAATAAAGACCTTGGCATCCAATATTTGTCAGAACATAGATGACATACTGTGGTGCTTTATTTTAACTTTTTAATCTTTCTCCACTGTCACGTCTTCTCGTGGAATCTTTCACACAGTATCTTCAGAGGGCCTGATAATGACTACATATGGACTGGGAGGGAAACCAGTTTGGCTGCAGGAAAATCTTAGCTGAGTATGTCTCTCACCCATCAAAAGACAAGATTTGGCTATTCTGTCTGTCTCCTCAACCCCTCTGCCACAAAAGATTTTTTTTTTCTATAAGAAAAAGGATGGAAGAAGTAATATAGAAAATATGGAAGATGCACCCCTTAATATTCTGCAAATGAAGCAAGGTGATGGCATAGCAAGTTTCATCTGGAAGTGTCTTTCAGCATTAGACAGAGAGAGCAAATAGCCCCACAACTGTAGAAGTTGTACAAAAGCAAACCACTCTAAATAGCAACAACTGGAGATGTGGTGGTGCTCCAGTCTTGGGGATGCCCAATAAATGAACTCAAGGCCTCCAAAGGTGTGTGGGTGGCAGGGGGAGGAAATAAAATAAAAAAGGAGTTCATAAAATTATGCATGCATGGACTACGCTGTTGTGCTACTTGTCATAGGAAAAATGCAATGGAAAGTCGTAACATTAAAGAAGCCAAATCCCATAAAGCAACCATAGTAGAAAAGGATGCAAAGTCCGTGGGAACTACCACAATTTCCCAAGCACAAAATATGGCACCCCTGAATAGCTGGTAAATGTAACTCCCCTGCATCAGTTTTTACACTATAGAAAAATATACAGAGCAGTTTTCAGTTGGAGAACAACTTATTGACACTGCTTTCCATTTATTTTTATTTTATTTTATTGGAATTGCAAAATGGTTCACAGGATTATTATGTTAAAAACAAAAGAATTACAATACAACCAAGTGATAAAATAATAAAGTAGTAAAATATTTCATTTAAACTACTAGTGATTAGATATCAGTAAAGTGCCTGGGCAAATAAATATATCCCCAGTTGGCTGCAGAAACACCATAATTGGCAATGCTTTTGATCTCAGTGCTGATATCTGAGGCCCTTTCACACTTCACAGTTATAGCACTATGATTTCTGATTAACTGCCATGGCATCAGCCTATGGAATTCTGGGCCTGGCAGATCAGGGAGGGACATTTATAATGCTCAGCCAGAGAGCTCCTCTGGTGCCTCTGACCAAACTATGAATTCCAGAATCCTATAGGATGGAACCACTTCCATTTAACAGGGTATGCACTATGTTGAAGAAGGTGATCTACTGAACTCCACTAGTCTGTGTGACACAGTTAACAGAGACTCCTACACAGAGATTACATATGGGTGCAGTCTAAACAAAAGCAGGCAGTCTCTCAGATCATAGAATTGTAGAATTGGAAGAGACCACGAGGGCCATCCAGCCTCTGTTTAAAGACCTCCAAGGAAGGAGACCCAACCACACTCCGAGGGAGTGTGTTCCACTGCCGAACAGCTCTTACTGTCAAAAAGTTCCTCCTAATGTTGAGGTGGAATCTGTGTTCCTGGAGCTTGCATCCATTGCTCCGTGTTCCAGTCTCTGGAGCAGCAGAAAACAAGCTTGCTCCATCCTCAATGTGACACCCCTTCAAATACTTAAACAGGGAGGATGGGATAGTTTGGGATACCTCAAAAGCGGTTATGAGAGGGTTTTTAATTAAAAAAAAAGTGTAGAGATGAGGAGGAAGAAAAAGGAAAAGATGGACACCATAATGGCTGAAATTAAGAAACTAGAAAATAAATTAAGAGAAGAGCCAAGGAACAAAGATACGTTGCAAAATATAAAACTATATCAAGACCAAACGACAATGCTGACAATGGAAGAACTTGAAAAGAAGTTAAGATTTATTAAACAATATAATTTTGAGCATGCTAACAAACCTGGTCGTTGGTTAGCATACAAATTGAAAAAAGAGAAGAAAAAAAGACTAATTATGGGTATTAAAGAAGGAGATCGTACCATTACAAGTGAAAAAGAAATAAAGAAAATCCTCTATAATTACTTTTCAGTTCTCTACCAACAGACTAAAACAGAGGAACAACAAATTACAAATTATATTGACAGTCAGGTAATACCAGAAATACCTACACAGATGAAAGAAATAATAAATAGACCAATCTCAATAAGCAAAATAAATGAAACAATAGAAAAAATGAAACAGGGGAAAGCTCCAGGAATGGATGGACTCCCTGCTAAATATTATAAATGTGTTAAGTACCAATTGTTAAAACCTTTACAAAGAATTATGAATGGCATACTCCAAAATGGAAAGATCCCACCCACATGGCAGGAAGATAATATTGTTTTGATCCCAAAAACATCAGCAAAATTGTTAACACCAAAGGAATACAGACCAATTTCTCTCCTAAACAAGGATTACAAAATCTTTACTGCAATCTTAGCCAATAGGTTAAAGGAGGTACTGAAAAGCTATATTGAAGAGGACCAAAAAGGTTTCCTTTTTGGTAGGCAAATGCACAATAATATGAGAACAGTGCTGGATGTCATCGAATATTATGAAACTCATAATGAGAAAAAGGGGGCAATGGTCTTTCTAGATGCAGAGGAAGCCTTTGATAATGTTAACTGGGAGTTTATGTTTAAGGTTTTACAACGAATGGGAATAGGTGAAAACTTTCAAAAATGGATTAAGGCTATTTATAAAGAGCAACACGCCAGGATAATCATCAATGAGGGAATATCTGAATAATTTAAAATTACAAAAGGAACAAGAGAGGGCTGCCCCCTATCACCTCTTTTATTTATTTTAACTATTGAGGTTCTGTTACGTAAGATCAGAACAGAGAAACAAATACAAGGAGTGAAATTTGGTAGAGATTAGTATAAAATAGGTGCTTTTGCTGATGACGTCGTTATATTCTTAGAAGACCCATTCCCCAAAGTAGAAATCTTGAATAATATCTTAATAAAATTTGGTCAAATCGCAGGATTCAAAATAAATAAAACAAAAACAAAAATTCTAACAAAAAATATGAATACGAAAGAAAAAACAGAATTAAGTGAAAAGTTTGGTGCAGAAGTGGCAAATAAGATAAAGTATTTGGGAACAGAGGTGTCATCAAATAATAATCAATTATTTCAGAATAATTATAAGAAAACTTGGAATAACATAAAAGAAGACTTAGGTAATTGGAGTGAAATAAAATTATCTCTCCTCTTAATGATTGTCTTAAAGCAGTAATGGGGTGGATGAGGAAAAACAGATTGAGATTAAATCCAGACAAAACGGAGGTGCTCACGGTAGCAGCCCCCAAACCAGGAGTTGGGTTGCAACCTCCAGTCCTGGATGGGGTCACGCTCTCTGTTAAGGACTGTGTTCACAGTCTGGGGGTGCTCCTTGATTCATCGCTTCAGATGACTAGTCAGGTGAATGCGAAAGTCAGAAGTGCCTGTTATCAGCTTCGGCTGATACACCAGCTGCGCCCTTTCCTGGAAGTAAGGGACCTCGAGATTGTGGTGCACATGCTGGTAACCTCTCGTCTAGATTTCTGCAATGCGCCCTACATGGGGCTACCATCGTGCTTGGTCCGGAAACTTCAGTTGGTACAAAATATGGCAGCCAGAGTGGTCTCGGGAACATCTCGGAAAGACCATATAACTCCAGTATTAAAATCTCTCCACTGGTTGCCTATCAGTTTCTGAGCCCACTATAAGGTGTTAGTTATTACCTTTAAAGCCCTAAATGGCTTGGGTCCAACTTATCTTTGGAACTGCCTCCTCCCATACAATGGGAGGACCCCGTGCACTCCGGTCCTCTGGGAGGAATTTGCTTCAGCCACAAAAATCTAGGCTGTCTTCAACCTCCCAGAGGACCTCTTCGGTAATCGCCCCCAAATAATGGAATGGCCTGCCGAACGAGATCCGTCAGATGACGAGCCTGAGTAGCTTTAAAAAAGCACTAAATGCGGATCTCTTTCAGCAGCCCTATCCTAATTAGATCCCGGCCTCAGGAGCTCCGGGCCTCTTTTAGTCTGCTGGTTATTTATTATTTTTGTTAATGTGATTTTAGATTAGTTGTTTTTAATTTATATTGGTTTATATCTTTTTATGGGGGAGGGTGCGGGTGGGTGGTGTTTAGGGATTTTAATCTGTATTTGTATTTTAATTTTTGTAAGCTACCGGGGTATAAATAATAATAATAATAATAATTATTATTATTATCTATGTTGGGTAGAATTGTTTCCGTTAAAATGAACATACTGCCAAAATTGTTATTCCTTTTTCAGATGATACCAATACTATGTAAATCTGATTGGTTAGATCAATGCAGAAAAGATATTTCTAAATATATAAGGGGAGGAAGGAAACCAAAGATAAAACACAAATGTATGATTGATAGTAAAGACAGAGGTGGTCTTTCTCTCCCAGACTTTCAGTATTAGTAGAGATAAGGTCCTATGCCTGGAGAACAAAGAGCTCTTCAAGTTGCCTTAGTTATCTCCTTCTGGGCACACTGCCCAGTTCGGCTGTCTGTGTCTAGATACCAAAAATAGAAAGAAACACATAACTGAAAAATGATTTCTGTTCCAAAAAGGTTTTCTGGGAAATGAAGTCTATCTAGTGACTACTGTAATAGACATGCACAGAGCCTGAGTTTTTAAGTTTCGTTCTTCTCTAATACAAAAAGGTGTGTGTGCTTTGTTTCGGGGAACACAGCATGGAGGTTTATTCCCTGTGTTACATTGCTTGCAATTAAACCCCATCTGAATACAATTGAACTTTGACCTTGAGATTTCCTTGTTACACAGATAGACCTTAACAGTTACAGCAGCAGACCAATCTGGGAGGCCGCCACCCCACTGTGCAGTGGTGTATAGAGGCATTCCCCGGTTAATGCAAAAGCTGTCTGTAGCTCTAGTACTAGTCAAATCATTTAGTAGGGAATTTGCTCCTAACGTTACAGGGTTCCAGTGTTAGGGCTGAATCCAACTGCACTCCTAGATTATGCACCTGTCCTGTAGGGTAGAGACAGTGGTGGCACTAGGGGGTGCAGAGAGGCTGAACCACACCAGGTGACACCATCAGGGAGGGGTGACACCTGGCCTTAGTAATGCCACAGGGCAGGGATCAGCAACTGTAATGCAATCAGTTTTCACCCCTGTGATCCCAACCCCATGGGCTCCAGTGCTGCATTTGGTAACTCATCAGTATGGGGACAGAAGGGTCTCAGCTGGGATTATATGAAAAGAGGCCAGGGTGAATATGAGACACTTCAGGACAAAAGAATCCATCTGAAGTGTGTGGGTATGTAAGAGCAGCTAATGAAAAAGCAGGAACCAAGGACATCTGAAATAAACCTGCCTCTGTTCACTGTAATTTGCTTATTTTTACACATGTACACGCATGTGAGATAATACCACTAAAGACGTTGTATGGTTGTAATATTTACGCAGAGGCCAACATTTTAACCCTCAGCTCCTCTCTCCTTTCTCAAGTAATCCTTCATTGTCTTATGATGTCTAACTCCATCTTTACAGTATCAGTGTTGCCATAGTGACCGAAGGACTTGCCAGGAGGCAAAATCACAGGGTAGATGATAACAACAACAATAAAAAAGAGGACAAAATAAAATGATGCTGAAAGGTGGGATATCAACCAGAAATGAAAAACATCCCCGAGACCAGAAGCATAAAATCTTGGGAGAGGTTCAGTAGAGGCAGAGGGAAATCATTAATGGAGCTTGGCTACTAAATGGAGCCCCAGAACAACCTCTCTGTTTGACATGCTGTGCATGCTGTGAGTGAAAACCAACCCCCAGGCAAACCCTGGCTTTCTAGAGAGTTCTAAGCAGATGCCACTATACATAGCTTCTAGGAAGGAACAATGTTCCTGAACCAGAGTTTACATTCTGAGATCAAACCTTCTCATAGTTTGGTATAAAAATAACATTGTTTTGACAGGCTTTTAAAGACCGATTGTTCAAGAGGAAATGACCTTGTATAATGTGCTTAATTGTCTGTTGCCTGCTTTCTTTTTAACCGTTATGTTTTTAACTGGGTTTAATTTTTCTGATAATTACATTTTAAACTTTTGTATGATGTGAATTTTTAGTTGCATGTGTTTGAACTTTTGTAAGCCACTTTGAGTCCAGAAGTGGGGTGAAAGGTGGGATAGTAACCACCACCACCACCACTACTACCACCACCCAGAAACACAGCAAGCAGCAAAAATAGTATTTTTAAAACATGAAAAGTACACGCTTAGTACACATTGTTCAGCTATTAGAACAAAAAGAACTTCTAATGCCACTGTATTGCTGTGTCACCTGGCAGCTTGGGCTAGAACAACATTTAAGAAACAGGTCAAATGAGAGCCTATGGTGACAAGCTTTCTTTTCCTCTCAATGATGGAAGATGCTATTGATGGCTTTACTTTGCTTTTGACTTTTCCTCCACAAACTAATAAATGGCTTTTAAATGAAAAGGATATAAGAGAAATGGGAAGGAAGAGGGGCAGGCAACTCTGGTTCTCCAGATGTTGTTGGACTACAATTCATTGGATCTCTTACCATTGACTATGCTAGTTAGGGCAACTGGGAGTTGCAATCCAACAGTACCTGGAAGGCCACAGTTTATTTATATTTATTTAGGTATTTAGGTATTTATACCCTGCTCTTCAGCCACAAAAGCTCTCAGAGCAGATTACAAATTGTTAAGCAATAGCACTTTGTACATCTACACCACTTTAAGCAGTTTCCAATTTGTGTTAGCTAATTGCCCCCACAACCCGGTACTCATTTTCCTGACCTACAAAAATATGGAAGCCTGAGTGAACCTTGGAACTGAATTTGCAACACTGGAGATTTTCACACTACATTGTTATAGTATTATTGTTCCACTTTAACTGCTCTGGCTGCCTCCTGTGGAATTCTGGGGTTTGTAGTTTAGTGAGGCCTAAGAGCTCTCTGGCTGAGAGTTGTAAATGCCCCTCCCTAAACTACAAACCCCAGAATTCCACAGGAGGCAGCCATAGCAAATAAAGTGGAATAGTAACACTATAACTGTGTAGTGTGAAAATCTCCAGTGGCTACAGTACTGGCATTTAACCTCTGCACCAGCAGGGCTCCCTGATAATTCAATGCATAAACACTTAAAACTACTTTTGTAAGAGAATATTAAACAAAGGGGTTCTAAAATTGTTTTGGGCGTATCCCACTATCAATCAGGGTGAGAAGTCCTATTTCATGATTTAATTGTTTCTCAACCCATCCCAACCTGTGTTCTTAGAATTTTAAAGGATCCACATAAGATAGAATCTTTGGCCCTCTAGATTTGGACAAAAGCTCTCCTACATCCTGGCCGTGCTCAATGGGACTGGTGGGAGATGCACTCCCAAATATCTTGGAGGGCCACGGGTACTCCAGCCTTGTAACAGCACATGGGCTGTAATAGTGCTCTTTACTTGAAGATAGTCCCCAAGACAGTAAGCAAACTGTTCAGAACAGAGAAACCGCAAAAAGACAAAATGAGAGATTAGCAAGGAGAGTGGAATCATAAAATCATAGAATCATAGAATTGTAGAGTTGGAAGAGACCACGAGGGCCATCCAGTCCACCTCCCTGCCACACAGGAAATCTTGATCAAAGCATCCCCGACAGATGGCCATCCAGCCTCTGTTTAAAGACCTCCAAGGAGGGAGACCCCACCATGCTCCAAGGGAGTGTGTTCCACTGCCGAACAGCTCTTACTGTCAAAACGTTCCTCCTAATGTTGAGGTGGAATCTGTGTTCCTGGAGCATGCATCCATTGCTCCGTGTTCCAGTCTCTGGAGCAGCAGAAAACAGGAAGAAAGATAAGAAGCGGGAAGAATTGCTTATCACCTGCATTGATATGATTATTGAACCCAAAAGGAAGAAGAGACAGAGGCACAGGAGACTGCAGACATGACCATGAAGTATGAATACTAGAAAGTTAAAAAAAAAACAAACAAACAAGATAGCACAGGACTCTTCATATCAAAATCATACAAAAATGAAGAAGACCCATTGTAAGAAACGCTGCAACTCCTCATGCTTGGATCATTTTCTAAACTTTAAAAATGTTTAAATTAAAAGAAACAAACCTTTATTAAAAGCAGGGATGGGAACCTTGTGGCCCTCCAAATATTGTTTGGCTTCAGCTTTCAGCTCCAATCCATCCTGTGCGGCAGTGTAGCCAATGGTGAGAGCTGGATTTGCCTCTATAGTTAGTTATACAGTACTCAGCTAAAGAAATGCACATTTATTTATTCATTACTATATAAATAAAAAGATATTGGCTGGCAAAATAATAATAATTGTGTGTATATGGGCGTTGTGCCCCTCAAAGTAATTTCCTTAAGGTGATCATCTGAGAATGAGAGTGCGACCTGCCCAAGGCCACCCAGTGGGAGCCCATGGCCATGTGGGGATTTGAACTCTGTCTCTCAAAGTTCTAGTCCAGTACTCAAACCACTACACCATGCTAGCTCTCAGTGAATGTATTGGCATATTTTGTGACAGTGGCCAGAGCTTGGAAAAGTTACTTTTTAGACTACAACTCCCAGAATCTTTCAGCTAACAAGGGCTGGGGAATTCTGGGTAATGTAGTGCAAAAATTATTTTTTCCTGAGCTTTTATCCTGATTTTAAAGTAGCATGCATCAGAATGGCTGTCTCCTCCATATACCAGTCGTTTTGCCCACCCTATCCATTGTATGAAGGTTGGATAATATAATATACATATAACATATATATCATGCTAAAATGCAATAAATACAGCAAGAGGGTCCCAACCTTCACTTTCTCTTCTACAATATAGGAATGTTAATTACCAACCTCAGTGCAAATGTATAGACTATAACACACATTGAATAGAGTGATAATTAATCCTAAATGGGTTTGGAGGGGAGGGAATTAAGGTAGGTGAGTTTTATCACATTAGACATCACTGACACCATCCAGTAGATGTCAGCCTTCACAGTGCAATGCAAAACTCAAACAAATACACCAGCAAGGGCTTGTCTACACCAGTGAGAAACTCCCAAGTCCCCCCCCCCACAACACACACTCCAAATCTGGCTGATAATGCCACATGATGTGTGGCCTTTCCCCTGAATCTGGTGCAATAGTGACACATGATGTATGGCCCTGTTTGCACCAGACTCAGGGAATACCCCCCCCCTTAATCTGGGTTTTAGAAAACTTGCAGTTTTCTCCAGAGTTTGCTAGAAACTCCAGAGAAAACTGTTGTGTGTGTCAGGAGTCTAACTCTTGACAATCCCATCCAAAATGGTCAAAGTATTGCGCAGGACAAAAATGGAGTTCAGTCTCCTGACAGTGCAAACAATCCATCCGCACTGGCTTTGGGGTGGGGGGTGAGGAGAAGAGGAAGGACAAGCGCTGCCTGAGGTGCTGCCATTTCCCCCTCTCATTGGTGCCACTTCTCATTTCAAAGACAGAGCCCCAGTGATAGTCACTCTTTCTGAGGTCAGAACCCATGGCAAGCCCCATCATTGTGAGTCTAGTCACCCATTCTGGCTTCAGAGAGGGCAACTACTGCTGGGGTTTTGATTTTCTGGTGCACAATTGTCCCTCTGAGCTCTGGGAAGCCCTAGTGAGGCCCTAGAGCTCTCTGGCTGAGAATGTTAACTGCCCCTCCCTAAACTACAAACCCCAGAATTCCACAGGAGGCAGCCAGAGCAGTTAAAGTGGAATTATAGCACTGTAAAAGTGTAGTGTGATAAAGTCCTAAGAAGTCCCACTCTTGCCCAATAATGGATTTCAGCCTTTGTGCATACAGACAGCCTACTGACGGTGGCATCTTCAACATAACCCCCAAGCTTTTATTGATTTTTTCTTTTCCAAATAGGTATAATTGTAATGAGTAAATATAAGGTTCACTGGAAAAGAAAAAAGAGTGGTTATAGTGTGTTTACCTTAAGAGGAGAAATATATTAGTGTTAGGATAGATAGTTTTATTTCTGTATTAGTAAGAAAAGAGGACAACAATTATTATTATTTTTGTGTTATTGTTATGGCCTTTTGCGGCTGGGTGTGTTTTTCAGTAGAATGGTCTTATTCCAATAAAAAATTCCTAAACCCCCAAGGGGCGGGCACTGAACCAAACCAGGCAGAGCAGAAAGGCCCACATTACACAAATAATCCTGTTTGGACCTGGATTATTTGCCATGGCTCTTTCCTACAGAATCCTGGGATTTGTGGTTCGGTGAAGCCCCAGCACCCTTTGGCAGAGAAGGCTAAAGCCCTTGTAAAACCACAACCCCAGGCTTCCACAAGAGGGAGCCCTGGGAAATAACCCAGTTCCAAAGTGGATTATTTGTGCCGTGTGGCTTCTGCCAGGCTCAGCAGCCGCGCCAGCCCCGCGGGGGCGGAGTTCGGTTCGCGGGCGGGGGGCGGCTCCCTCTAGCGGCGGCGGTGTGGAGGCTCGCCGCGCTCCCTGCGCAGAGCATGGCCGGGCTGGCTGGGCTGCTGCGGCGGATTCGGGCTCTGGCCGTCGTCTTCGTCGCCTCGTCTTGCCGGGCCTTCGGCCGCCTCGTCTGCCGGGCTCGGGCCGCGCCGCGCTGGCACCAAATGCCCATGGCGTTGGCGGGTCCTCTGCTGTTCCGCATCGGGTGAGAGCGGCGGAGGGGAAAGGCGGGAGGGCTCCGCGGCGGTCCGGTCAGCGGCTGGCTCAGGGGGCTGGCTGCTGGGCTGCGTTGCCCCCCTCCGAGTGGGCTGAGGAGAGCCTGGGGTCACAGCGGGGGCGGTGGGATGAACGGGGTGGTCTCACTTAACCGCGAAGCATGGGGAAGCTCTGGAGGGATGTGTGGGGACGGATGGAGGAGTCCTTCCCTAGGTCTGGCCGCTGTTTGGCAGGGCAGAAGGGGAGGGTCGAGTCAAAGTTCCCCGGCATTTTCATTTTCTTCGGAGCCCCCACCGATTGGGACGCATTAGGCTGCATTCAATCTGGTTTTGCCTGGATTGGGGAGGAGGTCTCTTCACTTGAGCCAAGGGGTCATGGATAAGGACAGCGATGGATTTTATAAGAGGGATGTCAGGGAACGGCTTGGTCGACACACCAAACTGTCGATTTTAGAAATATGGTCGTGGTATATATAGGGTTCCCGAAGGACCAAATCCCATCTGATCTTGGAATCTAAGCAGGGTCAGCCTTGGTTAGCACTTGGATGGGAGACCGCCAAGGAATAGCAGGTGCTGTCAGCTATATTTCAGAGGAAGGAACTGGCAAAGCCACCTCTGAGTATTGCTTGCCATAAAACCCCTGTGAAATTCATGGTATCGCCATAAGTTGGCAAGTGACTTGAAGGCACATACATACACATGGTTATGGGATGTTCTTAGGTTTTGGGGACCATGACAGTGGCAGAACAAGGTGGAGCCAGAGATGAAAGGGGCTTAGGAGGAGAGGAACTCCAGGCTGATGGTGTGAGTACAGGCTACTGGAGAGACGTTTTGCAGGGTTAGCGCCAAGAGAGGCATGGAAGTAGGCACATGTGCCTTCTGGGAGCGAGCTGGTGCATTCATTGGGAGGAAGAAGAAGGAAGACTGCGGTTGTTGGCTACATTTTATTAAGAGAAGCAATCGAAGGCATCTTGGTATGTGTACATGCATGAATGTGTGCATACATGTGCTCACTGTTAATGTGGGGCCCTGAATATATCTTGGTATCCAGGTGATGGTGAATCTTTATAGGGGACTAAAATGTTATCTAGTTCAAAGTGTGTGCAGTAAGACTGAAAAATGGTTTTCAGAAAGGATACTTCTCAAGTAACTTTGGTGTAGAATGGGTGTGTTTTGTAGACCAATTCCAAAGTATGCCGCTGTGATCTCTTGGCCTTAAATCCAGTTACCAGTCTCAACTAGAGTAGACCCAACAGGATTTGCGTAAGTGCTGACTAGCCATTCAGCAATTGATTCAAGTGGTGTACTTGAGCTGGGATTAGCCACTGGATTTTATGTCTTAGCGTTAGCCTCCACTGACAAAGTTTACAAGACATGGGGTTTGGCTCTGAGCACATTTAAGGTTCTTGCTGCTATCACTGTATTTCATTGGCTTTTCTTGGAACAGTCAGCTGCTGGCAACATCTGACATACATGTGTGTTCTGTCTAGAAATCTCTCTGTTGTTCCCTCTGAATAAGTAATAGCTGTCCAGTCCCGTTCAAAGTTTTACAAACATGCATTTCCCTTTTGTTCTTTGAGAGATCTCATTCAGTATTTGAGAATGGCTCAGTGGGTGAGCACATATTTGACGTGGGAAGATTCATTTCCCAGTATCTTTGGGCAGGGCAGGGAAAGACTCCTGTTTGAAATCTAGGAGAAACTTAGTACGTACTACCATGAAGAGCAGAGAACTAGGTGGACCTGATGAGGGCTTGGAAAAGTTACATTAAAGTTGTGGTCTAGAATTTCCATCATTTCCTAGCCAGCATGGCCAGTGGTCATGCTATCTGGGGGATTCTGAGAGTTGTCATTCAAAAAAGTAACCTTTTTCAAGTGCTGAGCTTCACTGTCTATAAAACAGCTTCTTGACCTGCTCAAGCCTGAGCTCTTAGAATTATAGAATCATAGAGTTAGAAGAGACCTCAAGGTCCAACCCCCTGCCATGCAGGAATAAACAATCAAAGCATTCTCGAAAGATGGCCATCCAGACTCTCTTTAAAAACCTCCAAAGAAGGAGACTCCATCACACTCAAAGGCAGTGCATTTCACTGCCAAACAGCTCTTACTGTCAGGAAGTTCTTCCTAATGTTTAGATGGAATCTCTTTTCCTATAGTTTGAATCCATTGCTCTGTATACTAGTCTCTAGAGCAGTAGAAAACAAGTTTGCTCCATCTTCAGTATGACATCCTTTCAAATATTTAAACATGGCTATCATGTCCCCTCTTAACCTTCTCTTCTCCAGGCTAAATGTACCCAAGCTCCCTAAGCTGCCGCTCATAGGGCATGGCTTCCAGCCCTCCTACCATTTTGGTCACCCTCCTCTGAACACATTCCAGCTTGATAATATCCTTCTTGAATTGTGGTGCCCAGAACTGGACACAGTATTCCAGGTGAGGTCTGAGCAAAGCAGAATAGAGCGGCACTATTACTTCCCTTGATCTCGACACTATATTCCTATTAATACAGCCTAGAATCGCATTGGGTTTTTTAGTTGCTGCATCACACTGCTGACTCATGTTCAGCTTGTGGTCTACTAAGACTCCTCGATCCCTTTCACATGTACTGCCATCAAAGCAGGTATCCCCTGTCCTATATATGTGCATTTCATTTTTCCTTCCAACTGTAATATCCTACATTTCTTCTTGCTGAAATTAATTTTGTTAGTTTTGGCACAGCCAAAGGTCATTTTGAACTCTGAACCTGTCCTCTGGGGTATTAGCTACCTCTCCTAATTTGATGTCATCTGCAAACTTGATAAGAATGCCCTCTATTCCCTTATCCAAGTCACTGATAAAGATGTTGAATAGCACTGGGCTCTTGCCTGTGTTCATTCCTATAATGTGTTGTTAAAGGAGGAGGAACAGGCTTACAAAATGAACCACATGAGAGATGACTTTGGAGATGTAAGAAAAAAGAGGCTTCCCTTTTCTTCTAATAATAGGCCTTCAAGCTCCCCTCTGCTTCTCCTGTTTTTTTCATGCAGTGTCTCCTAAAAAGGCTCTCACATTGAGAGGATGGTGGTTAGAACTACATACATTCAAGCTTTGCCACTTCTAATGCAGAGGTGGGCAAGTTATGGTCCCAGATAGTGTTGAACTACAGCTCCCATCATGTACCACCATTGGCTATGCTGGGCAAGGCTAATTGTCATTGCAGTCCAATAATCTCTGGAGGGCCACTCCAGTCTAACTGATAAGGAAAGTGGATGCCACCATCCATTCTTTGGTCTTGACGCCAAAGAAGTCTCTCCTCATCCTTTGTGGCTTCCTGTATCCAAACAAGGTGTCATCTCTGAAGAGATGCTTTTACCAAAGGCCACAGAACTTGCTGCTGTTGGATCAGAGTTGAAACTAGTTGACAAAATGGCTTGGAGGTTTGACACCCTTGTTCTGTGAAGACCTTGATATTATCTTTAATGTTAACAGTCTTTATTTCTCACAAATAAGATAAAACACCCTTCAGTCCTATTGTGGTGCAACAGGAACTTTGCTAAGAGGGAATCACAAGCATCTGCTAATGGGATGCTGCACCTGGGTGTTCAAAGGAACAGGAGACTGCAACAAAATTTTGCAGCATGGAGTGCTGATGTTCAGGATCCAAGCACTACATGCGATTCCTGCTTTTCCCCCTCCTTCACACTTCTACAGAACTTGAGGTTCCTCCAAGCCTCACAATTTCTCTTTCTTTTATGTTGGTGGTGCCATTTTGGCTACACAAGCAAAAGATCTTCAGAACCTGAACTTTGTAAATAGAGGGAGAGATATACATTGCATTTCCTTTGTGCTTAGAACATTTCTTCATATCCTGGTCATCTTTTTTGATGATGGTACAAATCAGGGCAGCACGATTTGTATAATCTCCTTATACTATAAACTTCAAAGCAGTAGCTTAAGTTTTAGGTGGGCAGCTTTGAAGGGTCTGGGGGTTGCATGCTGTGTAAGCAGTATCAAGCTCCATAATAAGCAAAATGACCAAAAAAAAATATAAATAATAAAAGTAAAGAATCATATGTGACCCAAACTCCACCTGGCTTTTATTTTGAAGATTTGGAGGTGTGAGCATTAGAGGGTTGTAACATTTTTTAGTGCATTGTGAACAAGATACACTCTCCCCTGCTCCCATTTTAAGTTATATAGTAATTTTATAACTGAAGTGAGATTTTGTTTGAAAGACTTTCTTTCACATAGTTCATGGCCTGCAAGCCCTTTACTATCATAGAACAGTAAAGGGCGAAGTTTCCTCCTTCACTTGGTAAATTGTGGTTTAGGCTTAGGGAAGAGATGCTGTGGTGTTACTAAGGCCAGTGTCACCCCTCCCTCTGATAGTGTCACGTAGTGTGGTTCGGCCTCTCTGCACTCCTGTAGTGCCACACTGGAGACATGCCTTTGGCAGGCCTGAAAGCAATCAGCGTTCCAATTTGGCTAGCTTGCAATCCTGGGTGCTATGATAACTGTTTTCAGGTATTTGTGGCCTACTCATTGTTTTCCCAACAGACCTGGGAGATGTGGGTGTTTGTGTGATTTGAGGAGCTGAACTTCACTCTTGGCAAATGTGAAGATTCAGGGTATAAAACATCACAGTTTTAAAAAATGAAAAGGGTTTCATACTCATAACTATGTAATTAGATGTAAGTTATAGTTAAAATTAGCTCCATGTTTTCTTGTTGTAATTTTGCAGAATGTATTTAAGGAACTTCTCAGATGGAGGACTTTCATTTTCAATAAGTTCACAAATGTTTAGAGTGTTGGCTCTTCCATTTATACATTTAAGAGTTCATTGACATGATCAGGCAGAATGAATGACATTTCAGAGCATAATGTTCTATTCCTTGATAAGGAAAAGCACAGACCCTTGATAAGGAAAAGCACAGAACTTTTGAAAGAGGTTGGAAATGTGTTACTAGATTGTTCTTTCTGGGAAACATAGCACCAAGGCCAGGTAAAAATATTTTTTTTTGTTTTTTTAGCTAGAAAATTACATCCTTGCTGTCCGTCACTTGATTAGGCAATTCCCTATCCAGATTCCTGTCAGGAGGTGCTAGACAGAAAATCAGCACACTGTGGAAAGAGTGACATTTTCTGAAATAGTAGGAGCAAATGAGGAATCTATGGATACATGACCCTGAGTGGTGGTGATCAGATGAACTTTCCTCATTTCCAGTGACCATCTGAGGAAGATTGTGTATCACTGACACCCACCCACTGTCTATGTGTTGGATGCATGTGTGACAAGGCTTGTGATTCCAGCCTAATCATCATGTCGCCCACTTCCCATGTGCCTTGAATACTACTCCAGATAATCCTGCTCCCTGCCGTTCAGATGTTTCAGATTACAACTCCCACAAGCACTTACTACTGGCTGTGCTAACTGGCACTTCTGGGAATTAAAAACATCTGGTAGGCCAAATATTCCTCATGCAGGCAGCGTAATGCATGACTGCTCACTAACAAGACATGCTACTAGGGATGAGCAAAGTACAATCCTGGAGGCCACATGTGACTGCAGAAGGCTATTTGATCTCGCCAGATTCCCAAGGGCAGCCTTTTTCTGGCCAAAGGAGGGCCACTCCAGAAAGCTTACAGGAGAGGCAAGGCAGTTCACTTTGTAAACAGGTTGCAGCCCCCCCCCCCATTTTTCAAAACCAGAAATAGACTTCCAGTCATGTTTTGGAGGTTTGGGCATTTTTAGCAGTTTGTGTGACCCAATGTTAACAGTAGCAATCCAAACAACATGGAGAGGGCCATGCTATGTCCTAAAGAAGAATAATAAAGATATCAACTGTGTTTCTTCAGGTAGGGAGTTCTATAAATCAGGGTGCAACTAGAGATGCAAAGGCCCGTAAAACCCCCGAAAAAATCAGGGGAAAAAATCCTCCCCACCCTGAAGCCTCCCCCCGCCCAAAAAAAAACCCTGAAAAAATTCAAAAAGGGAAAAAATTTGATCATGGAATGTTTTTCTGTTACTAATGTTGATAGTTTCTTCTGGGTTTTTAAAAATGGTGCTGTTACAGTGGATTTTAGATTACAATAAAAATGTCCAAAGATAATAGAATCATAGAGTTGGAAGAGACCTCAAGGGCTATCCAGTCCAACCCCCTGCCATGCAGGAATATACAATCAAATCATTCCCAACAGATGGCCATCCAGACTCTGTTTAAAAACCTCCAAAGGAGACTCACCACACTATGAGGCAGTGTATTCCACTTCTGAACAGCTCTTACATCAGGAAGTTCTTCCTAATGTTTAGGTGGAATCTCTTTTCCTGTAGTTTGAACCCATTGCTCTGTGTCCGAGTCTCTGGAGCAGCATAAAACAAGCTTGCTCCATCCTCAGGATGACATCCCTTCAAATATTTAAACATGGCTATCATGTCCCCTCTCAACCTTCTCTTCTCCAGGCTAAACATGCCCAGTTCCCTAAGCCGCTCGGGCATGACTTCCAGTCCTCCCACCATTTTGGTCGCCCTCCTCTGGACACATTCCAGCTTCTCAATATCCTTCCTGAATTGTAGTGCCCAGAACTGAACACAGTATTCCAGGTGAGGTCTGACCAAAGCAGAATAGAGTGGCACTATTACTTCCCTTGATCTCGACACTCTCTCTCTCTGGCTTTTCTTCTCAAACAAAGATTCAGGAAGGACATATCCCGCGCTTTCTGCAAGCGCGCTGATGACTAAAAAGGCCAATCCGAGATAAACAAGTCCGGTTGCAAAAAGCACAGCAGAAGGTCTCCTTGGGTGATGTTTTTGGGTTGTGATTCTTTCTGCGTTGTCGTTTCTCTTCAAGACTTGTTCGGCGTGAGTTCTCAAATAAGGCTGCAGCATTGTGGATAGTGCGTCTCCATGCCTCCCAATGTGAGGCCAGGGCGGACCATTGTTGGTGATCAATTTGGCCGAGCCTGAGATGTTGTTTCAGGGAGTCTTTGTATCGCTTTTATGGAGTGCCCCTCTTACGCTGACCCGTGGTGAGTTCACTGTAGAGTACTATTTTTGGGAGGTGATGGTCCTCCATCCTAGAAACGTGCCCTGCCCAGCGCTTACCTATTAATGCAGCATAGAATCTCATTGGGTTTTTTAGTTGCTGCATCACACTGCTGACTTATGTTCAGCTTGTAGTCCACTAAGACTCCTAGATCCTTTTTGCATGTACTGCCCTCAAGCCGTGTGTCACCCATCCTATAACTGTGCATTTAATTTTTACTGCCCAAGTGTAGCATCCTACATTTCTCCCTGTTGAAATTCATTTTGTTAATATTGGCCCAGCTTTCTAATCTGTTCAGGTCATTTTGGCTTCTGATCCTGTGCTCTGGGGTATTAGCTACCCCTCCTAATTTGGTGTCATCTGCAAACTTGATACCCTCTATTCCCTGATCCAAGTCATCGGTGAAGATGTTGAATAGCACTGGGCCCAGGACAGAAGGCTGTGGCACCCCACTGGTCACTTCTCTCCATGATGAAGAGGAGCCATTGGTAACTACCCTTTGGGTTCAGTCAGTCAACCAATTACAAATCCATCTAACAGTTGCATTGTCTAGCCCACATGTTACTAACTTTTTTGCAAAAATATCATGGGGGACCTTGTTAAAAGCCTTACTGAAATCAAGATACACTACATCCACTGCATTCCCTTCATCTATCAAGTTTGTAACTCTGTAAAAAAAAAAGAGGTAGGATTAGTCTGGCACGACTTGTTTTTGAGAAACCCACATTGACTTTTTGTGATCACGGCATTCCTTTCTAAGTGGTTACAGACTGTCTGTTTAATGATCTGCTTTAGAAGCTTTCCTAGTATTGATGTCAGGCTGACTAGGCGGTCATTATTTGGGTCTTCTTTTTTTCCCTTTTAAAAGATGGGGACAACATTTGCCCTCTTCAGATCACAAACCACTTGTGCTTCACATGGTTTGTGCCTGACATGCTGAGGCTTGCATGTTCTTATACCTAATGTGATTCTGGATTTGAGAAGTTTGTGTTTTATAGCATGCAGTACATCAGCAATGTTCTGGCTTTCAAATATCCTATTGTCTGCAACTGGCATACAGGGGAATCCACATGACACAAATAATCCAGTTTGAAACTGAAATTTTTGCATAGCTCCTTCCTGTGGAATCCTGAGATTTGTAGTTTTACAAGGTCTTTAGCCTTCTCTTCCAAAGAGTGCTGGTGCTTCACCAAACTACAAATCCCAGGATTCCATAGGAAGGAACAATGCAAATAATCCAGTTTCAATTTGGATTATTTCTCTAGTGTGGATGCCCCCTGAGTGCCCAACTAGATGTTGCTCATGTATGGCCAGAAGCCCCCAAGTACCATAATACAAAGCAGTTTCAGAATGTTTAAGTTTTGAGGAGTAGTTTGGCAGTGCTGCAGATCTGTGGTTTCCATCACAGGATATGTGTTGTCCCTTTAAAAGTCTAAATCAAATGGATGAACTTCAACAAGCAAGAAGTAGTTCCTAAGTACCTTGTATTCATGCATTCATGGCCACACAGAGTTTATAACTCCTATCCTAAATCTATGTACTTGCATGTAAGTCATATTAGTTGTAGGCTTATTTCCTAAAAGAGCATATTTCAATCAGATGGCACTGTTAATTTCCAAGTTTTAAAAACATTACTGGACTCTAGCTCTTTATGGTTGTAGTGAAACATTTCAGAAATAGGGGTGTACTCTGCTCAAGCAAGCAAGCAACCTGAGAAGATCTACTAGTTTTGGAATGTCAGAATTTCTGCATCTTACAGCAAAGTGTTGTTGGTCTGCAGTTGCTAGCATCCTTACTTGTATTGGTTAGGGCTCATAGAATCATAGAGTTGGAAGAGACCACGAGGACCATCCAGTCCAACCCTTTGTTCTGCAGGAATACACAATCAAAGCACTCCCAACAGATGGCCATCTGTTTAAAAACCTCCAAAGAAGGAGACTCGACCACACTGGTGTATGTTGCATTCCAGCATCTGGAAGGCTACACTGTGCCCACCGGTGTCCTACAGAATATGCTATTTTTTTTGTTACCAGTGTTACTAATTGTCATTTTCGGAATCCAGTTTCTCTCTGGATACCCATACCCTCTACACTGTGCATATATATCTGATGATCTATTATTCTGCCTCATGATTCTGAGGAAGTAGCTGGTAGCCCATGAAAATTCATGCTGGTCTTAAAGGTACCACAAGACTATTTGTGGCTGGAACAGATTAACACTTACCCTTGAGCTATATCCTATGGAAACCCTCTTCAGGTACTCTTAAACTGCAGAAACGAAGTGGGAGGATGGGAATGAGAGTGTTAGCTTAACCTTCCTCCCCCTCACTGCTGTTTCCATCATCCTCATATAGAGGGCACTGTCTGCAGCATGGAGACTTCTCCGTCCATGGAGGCCCTCTGTGCAATTGATAACCCTAGAATACCAGAAGTCATTGTGTAACTAGGGGCTCGTCTACACTGGCCAGAACGTGCCACCTTCATGGCAGACCCATTTCCCCACTGTTACCTACACAAAACTGGATGGAGTCCACATGGACACACTGACCTGCCTCTGCAGCTGCTGCCGTCTAGGGTGACCATCTTTTGGCCATGAATTTAAGGGAGATTTAGTCATGACAAATTTTGCGCATTTTTAGCAGTGCAGCATCACTCCAGCGAATGTTCATAGACTGGATAATATTAAAACAATTTATTTACATTGTATATAATATACAGGTCACAATATAGAATTTAAAAATTACAGTTTTTTATGTTTCTTAGTCCTAACCTCATATGTATTTGGCTTTTTGCCAGCAATTGGTTTGGGAAGGACTGGGATATTGGTAGCCAGGCATGCTTACTTTTCCAGCACTGCAGAAGCGGGAGGCAGTTGAACCCTCCTGCTTCTGCATGTGAACATGGCCCCTATATGCATCTAGCCTTCACGGGTTCCTTCTGTGCACTGACTTGCTTGCCCTTGGCATCTGAATGCCAGACCTTTGTAATGCACAACCTCCCCACCTCTCTCTCTCTCTTTCTCTCTCTCTCAAGCAGTTCCAAAATGGCAGCAGGAAAAGTTGGCTCGCTGTCATGGGATGAGTTATGTGCTCCTCTTCCCTTTCCATCAGCAGGAATTCTAGCTAAAGGAAAGGAGATGCAGGACTCTTGTCTTCTAGAAAGTCGGGAGTACCTTTCCGCGTTCCTGAGGCATGAGGAGTCCTGTCCAAGGGCAGCCACAGCCCTGACCAAGCTGGAAAGGCTGAGGTTGTGGGGAGGGGGGCTGAGGGAGAAAAGAGGGTGGGGAGTGGGCAGGGGACACCCAGCCAAGAACACACATAGCTCACACTTGCTCTTACTGGCTCTCTTGCTGGCGCAGTGGTCCCATTGCTGAGGCAATTGCCAAAAGGAAGCAGTGCTGGACTCCCAGACAGCAATCCAGTGCAGCCAAATCAAAAGCCGAGGGAAACATTCATGTCTTGAAAGTGTTGATTCAGTTTGGCATGCGGGAGGGGAGTTGAAGAGGAAATACCCTGCTACTTTAGGGAAACTGAAACATTAAACTTTCCCCTAGGAGGGTTTGGGGGTGGGGTAGATAATCACTTTCAGGGAATATGTGTGTGCATGTGTATACATTTCACAGATAAATACTAGGGTGACCAACTTTCAGCCATGAATTTAAGGGATTTTGATTGTTAATGAAATATATGGGAGAAATAGAAGGTCAATATGGGAGTGGAGGGGATTAAAAAAAATTAGCTCTAATATGGGAGTTCCCAGAAAATATGAGAGAGTTGGTCAGTCTACTGCCACCTGTGTTGCACTCTTTGAAGCCAGGAAGGTGGCCCATAGCATGTGACCAAGGCTCCCTGCATGTGACCATCCCTTGTCACATGCTATGGGCCTCCTTCCTGGCTTTGGAGAATGCGGTGCAGATGGCAGCAGCAGTGGCTGCAGAGATGGGGCAGCATGGTGGATAGTCCTACAGAGCCTGATCCATTCCCCCCCCCCCACTAAATGAGGTGGTATTGCCCAGATATTTTGATGAAGCATTTCAACAAGCTTTACCCTGTGTTCCAACTATCTTTGCCCTGGGCACTGTCAGGACTGGCGAGGGCAAAACAGGGCAAGAGCCCTGCATCATTTGAACTGCAGGGCTCCAAGACGGGGGCAAGATGGGGTAAATAGCCCATCTAGACAAGCCCAAAGATGACACCACTTAAGAGCCCCTTCCTCAGGTAAAAATGAAGAACCAACCTTTTGGCTGTAACACTTCTGACTGTTGAAACTGTACTCTGATCAGATCTGTCTGGCCACTAGCTATTTTTCTTTAAAAAAAACAAAACAGAAAATCTATTTCTGTGTGTTTCATCTTGCTGCCAAAGTGCATTACTAGCTTCCAAGGTGCTGGGATCACATTTAAAGCTATCCATACATCTTCACAGGCTTAAGACTGAGGAACTTTGCCCTTTGGGACTCATCTTGCTTTAAGTCAATAAAGAGAGGGGTGAGCTTTTGATCCTATTCTCTGTGTTTGCAATGCATGTATCTCATGCACACAGCTAACCTCTGGAGGAAAACAACCACCACCACTTTTGGTATTAGGAAACATTTCACCCTGCTGGAGATATTCCTATGAGGTGTTATTTTGAATGGAGTGGTCCAGTGCAGCACAGCAAGGCTGAAGAAAGACACGTTCAGGCTCTCCATTTTGCAGTGCGCAGGCTGGATACTTCCCATGTGGCAGTGTTAGCTGATTAAGATTTTGACTCTAGCTATCAAATGCTGTTTCACTGCAAAGGGCAGATTCCCTGGGGTTGACTGGTGCTGCTAGTTGTTGGATATTGCATTATTCCTGTCATGTTATTTTATGTGGATAAGCCACTTTGAGTTGAACAGCAGGAAAGTCTGGTCTCTCCAGAGGGAGACATTTAATTCTCAAAAGGACTGCAAAGGAATTTGCTCTTGATTTTGTCCTGCCTGCTTGTTTTACCTGGCTTTTCACCTGCATGTGGTGTGTGTCCTATTAAATACCACATCACCCTCACATTTGCTTTTTGAAAAAGGTTCATCATTTGTAGAAAATTTGCTTTGAGAGTTAGCTGTTTCGGGTATATGGATAGGGAAGGAAATGTCAGCAGGGAGACAGCAAGATACTTGGCATAGTTGTAAGGCTAGTTCTAACTTGACTACCAGTATATTCAAGATTCAATTGAAAATAAAAAGAGCAGTGTGCTTTTTGAGAGCCCTTGTTGTAGCTAATGTTTTAATGCCACCTAATAACTATAGCAATGTTATCAACACAAATTTAATGTCCCTGCCCCAACCCTTTTAACCCTAAAGTTTTATACCTTTGGCATGCATAGCTAGCACATAAATGCATTTAGGCTGCATTCCTGTAGTCCCTAGGAGAGCAACCCAGGGGCGATGTTTCCAGTTTCTCTCTTTGAAAGCCAAGAGAAAGGTTTGATCTTGGAGGGAGTCATTTGTGCAGAGGTTAGAAAGACTATTTGCCATCCAGCATGGACATTGGGAGCTGTATTCTGAAAAAGCAACTCTTCCAAGACCTATGTGAAAATTGTGCTTCCTTTAAATGGCACCTGTAGTGTAAGGAAGTAACTGTTTCAGTTGAAGTGAGGATGTAGGGTGGTGGTTGTACAAAGACTGTTGGTTCAGTTGTCTTTAGTTGAAGATTAGAAAAATTTCAGTGACAAGATACTTGAGTTCCCAAAATTTTGGTTTGCTATCTTGGATTGTAAATTCCTTTGCTCCTCTGTAGAAGTCCTGATGCCTTAAACATTCTAGAAATCAGACATGTTTTCTTCATCCTTGGTTATGTTGTGGTGCAAGGGTGGAAGAAACTTTGGCCTTCTAGATGTCTTCGACTTCAGTTTACAGATTCTCCCGTCAGTATGGCCAGTGATAAGATTATGGGAGTTGAAGTCCAAAACATTGGAAAGGCAAAAAGAATCCCCCTTCGGTTTATAGCTCCTGAGCTAGAGAGTTTCATGGTAAAGGGTCTTCATTTTAGAGTGCACACTAGAGAGGGCCAAGGACAATTAATTCCTTTTGAAATTATGTCATAGAATTAAACCTCAGTATTCAGGGCATAAGTCTTCCCAAGGTAGCTTTCAAAAATTAGAAAACAATATAATGTACAGTATCTAAAGTACAATTATAACCAATTTTAAAAAAATTATTTTTAAAAACAAAGTTCAGATGTTAAAAACAATATAAGAATCATTCTTAACATTAATCCTCATAACGTAATATATTATGTATATAAATCCAGATATAAACTTAAAATACATATATTTGTATGTTTATATAACACAGATTTATTGCAGTTTAACTTTCTATTCCTTTCAACACTGGGTTCTAACTTAATAGCTGGTGACCTTCCATTCATTGAAATTTTTATACTATGATTTTTCTACCTTTTTAATTGTACTTAATAATTTACTATTCTTTTCATTTTATTTCCAACTATAGAGCATCATTTACATTATGTTATATTAAAATATTTAAATAATATATTAAGAATATTATATTAAAATAAATTACTGTATAACCGATTGAAGTAGCACCTAAAGAACATCAACAGTAACTCCCAGCATGAATGACAGGTCCATAGAACATTTCCCAAAACAAACTTAGACATAATTGTTGAAGAGGATCTATATAACGAAATAATTTCATGGGCATGGGGCAACCACAGAAAAGGCTCTGTGATACCTACCATTCTGATAGATCTTAATGGAAGGCTAGAGAACAGAGCTCCAGAGGCTGAAATTGGGCCCACCCAGTTCATATGAGTGCAAATGATTCTTCTGGAAGCCTTGCCCCAATTTCAAAGGTCTTTCAAAGCCAAAACCAGAACTTTATATTGAATTGAGGGGAAAAAATAGGGAGCTATTATATCTGGCGCAGTTATGGTATAATAGAGGCACAACATTCAGCTCCCATTTCCCATAAGCAACTTGGAGCTCATCTACACAACCAAACAACAACAACAACAACAACAAAAAAAAAAACAGCAAGAATTCAAGCAGAATACCTTTAGTTTAGATGACTGCCTGCCGGGAATCGCCATATTCAGAAGAAGGGGGAGTGAAAACTCCAAATAGATCGCAATAACAGCTTTCGCTGTTCCTCGCAATCATTTTAAAAAATTGTGCAAAAAATGTGCATAACAGGACATCTGTACAACCAATTGGAAAACGGCACACAGCAGGGCTGAAACCTGATTGGTTGGACCTCGGAGGGGGCGGCCTTGCAAGGGAGGGCCATTGTTGTTGTTGGTTTTGCCCCAGCACGATTGTTCAAGCGACAGAGCAAAAGTAGGAAGGTTGCTTTAAGTGGAAAATAGCTCTTCTGCATCTGTTTTTTTTTTTTTTAAGGAGGTGGAGATTTTCGGGATACAACTCACTTGCGGCCACCATTTTTTCATGCTGCTCCATGTGAACTGCAAAATTGTTTATTTATTTATTTATTGTATTTATACCCTGCTCCTCAGCCACAAAGCAAGCTTGCAAATGAGTCATGGGCACAAATTGACATTGCAGCAATAGGGAGGTAAGGTGCTATTTTTTGCAACTAATTCTCCTGTCTAGCTGCGCACCTGGTGACTGTGTTCTGTATCAGCTGAAGTTTCCAGACTGCCTTTCAAGGCAGCTCTAGATGGAGTGCACTACAGAGGTCTAGTGTAGACGTAGCCAGCAGACAATGTGCAACTGATGCCAGCTCTGTTTTCTTCAGATAGAGTTGCAGCTGGCGAACCAGCCTAATCTTGTAAAAAGACACTTTAAGATATCCCTGTAAAATCCATATACAGTATAGTCTAGTGTCACATCTTACAGGTTTCTTTACTCGTAGAACTCAAAGTCATATGTCCCAGCAAGCTACCTATGTTTGAGTTGGTCCTTTCTCCACCTGTATTGTAGACGAGAGTTGTAAGTCTAGGTTTGGGTGTCCTTATTATTTTCATATGGAATTATTTCCCATCCCACAATGTACATTTTCATTTTGCAGCAGGGCTGGGGAAATTAAAAAAACAACAACACCAAACACACAGGGTGTGTGTGCATGTTTAACCCCACCCCCTGTTTAAACCAGGTTTTTATTGCAATAAAACCAATATAGGACTAAATTAGAAAATTAAGTAGCAAAATGCAGTTCAAATGTTATGGCCACTAGCTTAAGTAATAATTGTTTTTTAAAAAGTGCTCTTTTAAAGCAAATTGTTTTGGTTGAACTTTGCTTAATTGAAGAATTTGTTTCATTTCTTGCACCATAAAATAAAGTGATTAAAAAGAAGCAGCTGACACTGGATACTGGTCTAACAACAAACAACTGCCAATAAATTGTTAAAGTTAAAATGTTTATCATATAATCATAGAGTTGGAAGAGACCACAAGGGCCATCCAGTCCAACCTCCTGCCATGCAGAAATACACAATCAAATCATTCCTGACAGATGGCCATCTATCCTCAGTTTAAAAACTTCCAGAGGAGATTCCACCACCCTCTGAGGCAGTGTAGTCCACTATCAAACAGCTCTTACCATCAGGATGTTCTTCCTAATGTTTAAGTGAAAGAACTTTTCCTGTAGTTTGAATTCATTGCTCCATGTCCTAGTCTCTGGAGCAGCAGAAAACAAGCTTGCTCCTTCAATATATTTAAATTCAAACAGTCACTGTTGTTCCAGTAAAAGGTTGGAAATAGTAATAGTAATAATAGTGAGACTTTAAAAAACAACAATAATCAGTTTTTTAAAAACCAGGAGTGTTTTTTAAAGACATTTGGTTTAAACCAAGGTTTACCATGGTTTAAACCAGCCACCCCTGTTTGGCAGATTTTGGTTCTACATTGTTAGGCCTAAAATGTTGTTACTCCCAACAAAAGGAGACCTCCAATGGAAAGCTGGTCAGTCAACACATATGTGTGTTCTATTGATTTAATGGGCCTATTAGGGATTAACGATTAGATTTAAGCCACGGAGTGTGTGTGGGGGGGTACAACTAGGTAAGGTTCGCTCTTAGAGCTGGCACACAATTTGGTTTTCTGGCTGAATATTGTTTATTGACCAATCAATTGGCCACTTATTGTTTGAAGAAGAAGCCAGTTTCTACTCAAAAATCAACTACAAGGTCACCAAGCATGGAAGACTGCTCACCAATCCTTTCTGGGTTTTTTTTTGCATATCTACATTCGGAAAAGGATTTTTCTGCAGGACTAGGATCAAAAAGTTCCACTGAAAACAGCAACAGCTGGCACAAACTGTTATGACAGTTAGCCAGTTGGCTCTTGTTAACCTGATCAGAGCCATTCTCTGGTTACTTCCTCTTTGTTCCTTTGGGTGAAGAGATTTTTGTGCTAATAGATTGTACAGTCATACCTCGGTTTGACAAAGAAACTCCTTTTTACAAAGTCTTTTTATGCCAGCCCAGCCCCCGTTGTTCTTTGCCTAGCTGGAGGTTTTTCAGCAGCATCAGCACTGAGAAAATAGTAAAGGAGGGCTGGAGATACAGAGACTTTCAGTATTAGGTTACATTGGCAGGCTTACAGTAAACAATGCAACAAAGCTTGAGCTGAGAAAGAGTGGGATTTTACTCTAGCTGATCCTAATTTAGCTATGTGTGCCTGCTTACAACAGGCAGGGCTATAGCAGCTGCCTCTAGAATCCCGTACTGAACATGTGTGAACAGCAAAACTGAGAGAAAAAGAGAAAGCAGGTTAGCCTACCTTACCAGCTACATCCAGCATGTTAAAAGATCTATAGATCTTTCTATCTATTATGGTTCTGAAACATGGGTCACCTATCACCACCACTTACGACTCCTCAAATGCTTCCATCAGCGCTGTTTATGCACAATCCTAAATATACACTGGACTGACTATGTGACGAATGTTGCTGTCCTTGAGCAAGCAGGGATCACCAGCATTGAGGCCATGATATTGAGAACACAGCTGCGCTGGGCAGGGCACGTTTCTAGGATGGAGGACCATCGCCTCCCAAAATTAGTACTCTACGGTGAACTCGCCATGGGTAAGTGTAAGAGGGGCGCTCCAAAAAAGCGATACAAGGACTCCCTGAAACAACACCTCAGGCTCGGCCAAATTGATCACCAACAAGGGTCCGCCCTGGCCTCACATCGGGAGGCATGGAGACGCACTATCCACAATGCTGCAGCCTTATTTGAGAACTCACGCCAAACAAGTCTTGAAGAGAAATGACAACGCAGAAAGAATCACAACCCAGAAACATCACCTAAGGAGACCTTCTGCTGTGCTTTCTGCAACTGGACTTGTTTATCTCGGATTGGCCTTTTTAGTCATCAGCGCGCTTGCAGAAAGCGCAGGATGAGTCCTTCCTGAATCTTTGTTTGCGAAGAGAAGCCAGAGAGATATCTTTTTATCTATAGATCTATAGATTTAGTCACCAAATCGGAAATGATAAGAAAAGTAGAGGCTGGTGAAAGAAAGGAAAAAAAAATCATCCCTGGATACCTTTTGGAAGAAGCCTTCAATTGGTCTCTAGAAGATTACATTTACGTATACAGTACAAGACTGCCCTGGCCTAGTCACTTCTTCTCCCATGTGCATATTTTTAATTTTAAATTAAAAGTTTGCTGAAACCTGTTGACCTGGTCTTCTTTTTTTGTGGTGTAGGAACCTATCCCTATTCTTTCCATGTTGTTTCTGCCTCTGATACCCAATTTTCTGTCATAGAAGTAATGCCCAGGAATGCATCAAATTCGCTGAGATATTCTTTAGAGACATAACTGTGTTAGTCTGGAATATCAGTATGCAAAGGGATCTTGTGAAGGTGCTACAAGATCCTTTTGCATACTGAGATGTACTTGTTAAAGCAATCCCGCGCTATGCTCAACAAGTTTAATCCAAACTCAATTTGTTTTATTCTCCCTTACCTCCCCCTGACCGCTTTTTAATGCTGTGTGCTCCCAAAATTGGACTTTCTGTTATTATTTTTTCTTTCCCTTAGACATCCCTCTTTTCTCTGTGTGGCATGATTGCATGGATTGCAGAGATTCTAATTTTTGCCATTGCCAGACTGTTTCTCTGATAAGACAAGGGAGGGAATTCATAAATGGAAAAAAACCACACATATTCAATGCTCCTTCAAAGGACTATGGATCACACAGGTATGGAGGTCAGTTGGAGTGGGAAAAACCACTTGATACATAATTCTGCAGTCTATGAGAAGATGAGGGCAGGGGATTTGTTCCTGGCAACCCAATGATTACTGGGGGTGGTTGGGCAGATTGGACCTTGACTAATGGCAGATCATGTGTACCCAATTAGAAAGTAGCTTATGAAGCCATATGTGGGCATGCTGACGAACAGGCAAGATGCAATAACCACTTCTATCATGCGAGGAACGTGGTGGAAAGGACATTTGGCTCTTTGAAGTCCTGGTGGCGATCCCTTACAGCTTTGTTGGAGGTAGCTGAAGGAGATGTCCCCTCTGTTATAATTGTGTGTGCATTTTAACACAACATCTGTGAAATGAGGGGAATGGTGCTTCCAAGGTCTCCCAGGTGTGTGTGCAAGTACATGCTTGACACCCTGGGAGCACTGATGGTAAATGATGAGGCTTGTGATAAAGAAGAAGGTGAGGCTGTTCATGATGTGTTGGTAAAATATTTTTGCACTGGAGTGATGACAGCTGTGTGCTTCTCCTACAAAATATTTGGGGTGGGCTGCAAAGGAGATACTTCTCCTTCCTCAGGTTGGGTGTTTTGAAGTTGCTGCATTATCTTTTACCTCATATATTAAGAAATAAATAAATCATTGTTAGTAGTGCCTGTAAGGGTCCAGTCAGAACTCCAGTTCACTCAGACAACAGTCACTAGTCAAAGTGTTTTATTGCAGAGGTAAAGAAGTGAGTAGGTCCGAAGTCATTGACAGAACTGATTTACAGGAAAAAAGATACAGTTTAAACCAGAGGCTTGTGTCCCCCCCATCTCTTTCCATCTCCTTTCTCTTTCCCATGCCTACCCAGACACAGACTGCGCATGACAGGACCCTGGCTGGACTTAGCCCAAGTGAGGCCTAATTCAGACAGGAATCCTGGCAGTACATGTCTTAGTTTATGACTTTTCTGCTGTGGTGGTGGTGGTGAGGGATCATTTCCTTTGTTTGGATCGCTGTTGCCAGTGTATAACTAGAGATACCTGACGACAGTGTTTCATGCCTGTGCTTAAAAAGTATATGCTTGCTCTTAATAGGAGCTATAAAAACATTCCTCCATTTGATCTAATGTCCGAATAATTGAAGCATTACAGCAGCAAACATTTACCACTGTAGCCTGGTATCCCTGTGGATTACTGGCTGCAAAAATTTACCGCCTAAACATTCTATTTGGGGGGGTTATATTTTCTGTTATACCATTAGGGAAACTGATGTTTCACATGGAGTGGGAGGGGATTTTCTAATTGTTTAAGTTTTTCAAAGTTTGCAGCTGGCAGTTATTGGTTCTTTGTTAGCCTGGCCCAATTCAAATAATTGCACGACCATTTGCGTGGTGGGAAAGGTAGCAGCAAGATGGCCGGCCACCCTCTACCCAACTGCATTGCCTATTGGCAAAACAAGGAGACCACCAACTTGCTGGACTCTTTGCTGGAGGGTGGTGCTGCTCATCATGTTATGAGCAACACCAACAGGAAGAACTGGCAGTTTTTCATTTATGCTGCCCATGCACTCTGGGGACACGGCTTCAAAAGGAGAGCAGTCCAGTGCAGCACCAAATGCAAAACTAGAAGGTGAGGGTTCTTTGAAGCACTAGAGACCCACAATGGGGACCTTCCCCCCAATCGTCTTCAACAGGCTGCATGCCCTATGGGAGAGATCAGGAGGCCAAGCTGGCAGGATTACCAACCTCTATGTCAATTTGAAGCCTCAGAGGAAAAAATGGTGCCATCTCCACCAATAGCATTACCAACGAGGCTCATACAGAGGAAAACACATAGGCCAGTGGATTGCAAATATGAGATTGATTTATCTCTGTGCATGTGGCTGGTGTGCTGCTATGACAGGGATCCCATTGAATTACTACCTTACTCTTAACTGCTTCCACTTAAAAGTGGTGTTGGGGCTTCAGTAACAAAGGGCTTGTCTGTATGAACCCCCCAAAACAGAGTGTCCCACAGTAATGTCATTTTGCAGCAGCTTCAACTTGTCCTAATGTGTTTTTTTGCCCCCAAATGCTTTGCATGCCTGCGGTGACCACGAGTGAAATACTCACGTTTCTGCTGCCGCCGAACTTTAAAAAAAAACAACTAGTTGCACTGTGCACTGGAGAAATATTTTGGATTTGCAACAAAAAGATAAAGAAACAACACCCAGTTTTCTCACCTTAGCTCCCGCTCGCTAAGGCAAAAAATCAACATGGCAATGCCAGTCGCTTGCCCTGTTAGCAAGCCCCGCCACCTGAGCTCAACCGGACAGTCAGCTTTGTGCTTCCTCTTATATGGGAATCACTTGTCCCGACAAGCAGGAGTGCACGTCCCACTTGCTGTTGTTGTTTTTTTTAAAACTCTGGGAAAAGCCATGAAGGCTTTTCCCTTGGAGTTTTTGACATTTTTGCCCCCCGCCTTCCAAATACAGCAATATAATGCAGGATACTATCTTACTTGTCTTATTCTCCTTTCATTCCGTGAGGAGTATGTTCACCGTTTAGACAGCCCCAAAATAATGTCTGTTCCCTGTCAAACATATTTCATCACCCTAGTCATTACCTGTTGCCTTGACGGTCATCCACGGCCATCATTCTACTTCTCTCTTTCCAGAAAATCCTCCATGCACTGGAAAAATTTGAACATAACTCTGGTTTGCTTCTCAGTACAGGTGATTAGCTGCTCTGTATTCCTCCTGGTACTTAGGAAACAGATGGGTGTCTGGACTAAACTAACAAAAAAATGGGAGTGTGTATGTAATATCCAATGTATCCAATGTAACAAAAATAATGGTAACAAAGTGTCAAAATTGCAATATTATAATAAAACAATATAACAGTCCCAATGTCTATATATATTATTGTTGCATATGCCTTGTTACAATTTATCTGTCCACATGAAAAAGACAATAACTCAATATATTTCATGAGACAAATTCCACACAATCACATAAACATTGGATTAGTAAACAATTTAACAAAATAATTGCTAGACGGACTATTCCAACATATCAATTGCTCTATGGCTGGATCAGTCTTATTATGATTACAATAGTAGCAATTACCTTTAACAACAAAGCAACTGTGAGTCAAGTTCCATAGCATGAAAGGAACTGAAGCTGTGTGGTGGACCACCGCCTCACAGGCTAGGAAATATTCTGGTGAGTGAGCAATAGTTGAAAAATTAATAATTAAATACAGATGACTACCTCCAGAGCCTATCTGCGGTCATTTCAACAATCTTCAGTGTAATTATGTATGTGAAAAAATCCTCAAAAATCTTAATATTTATTCAACTAATAATCATTTAAAACAATTATTTTAATTAATACTGAGCTCACCTCATTTTAATGACTGCCAGGAAAACAACTTTCCTCGATGCAGTATCTCAAAAACTATCTGTGAATAGAGTGTTCATTTAATCATGAGAAAAAATATTAAATTGTAATTAACACTATTTAAAATAAGGTCTATCCATGAAAAATAACTTTTTAGCTATAAACTCACCTTTGAGCATTTGTTTGCCTGCTGGGATTATTCTTCCTCCAACTGCAGTGTTCAGCGGACTATATTAAAGTAAATAATATGATTAGTTTTAAATTGTTAGTTATTTTAATAATATTATTATAATATCAAAAAACCTCTGACTGCCTTTAAAAATCTTTCAATGATGCAGTACTAAACCACTGTTTCTAGGTGTTTTTATATATCTTGATTCTCACTTGCCATAATGAATTTAGAAAGTTTGCTTTTCTTAAAGTAACAGTACCTATTTAGTGTTAAAACTCTCCAAGAGGGTGCTAAGCCCTCTTAACAGCACACCCTGGTTATTATGGCTGTATGTATTTTCTATAGAAAAGCTGTGAAATCTAACCAGTCATTTAAGCCATATGGAACTATTTTTTTCAATCTGTGAATCCAAAATGCTTCATGCTGTAATAACTTATTATGAATAGATCCACCTTGGTAATTTTGATGATAAATAGTCTCTATTGCAAAGTATCTCAGGGACTGAGGTGGGTGTTGGTGTCAAATAAAATGTTCAACAAGGGGATTGTCCAAATTACCCGTCCTTATTCTGCTTTTGTGTTCTGAAATTCTATATTTATTTCCTGCGTGGCAGGGGGTTGGACTAGATGGCCCTCGTGGTCTCTTCCAACTCTGCAATTCTATGATTCTATTCTATATCTACTCAAAAGTTTAGTATTATCCCCTGTGTTCTTGCATGCCTTCTTTTTCCTGTGTTCTGCCAGCCAGCCAGCTGGGGGAAGTTTGGCTAGCAATGACGTCTACCACAGAAAGAAAAGTGAGATGCATTGCAAAACATAGCAAGGATTTATGATCGAGGAAAATAACTGCTGGTATACCATTGCGGGAAGGATGCTGATTGATTAGCAAGGGGAGGATAGGGGGTAGAATTTGTTCTTCCCATAAAGGATTTTCCCTCCATGATCATCCAGCCCCCATGCAATCAATTGTGAATTCATATTATAAATTTGGCTATAAAGTTCAGCCTGAGGCAACAGGGCTGCTATTAGGAGGAAAGGCACAGGGCATGCATGCACACAACAATTACCATATGTGAACCTTGCCACCCCACCAATGTTGTTGGAAAGTGGATTACAGGGGAAAGGATATTTCACAATTTCCTGGCTGCATAGTCAAGGCAATGTGGATGGTAAAGGGAAGGAAAGCAAGCAGACACTTTAAAAGGACAGAGAATGTTGTGCACATGTTGGGTGTGTGTGTGCCAATATTAAAGATATGTTAGAAAGCCCTCTAATCACATTTTTGGCAATTGGAGTCTGCAAGCATGATTGCATGCGTATATGGATATCTGAATATTTTGTCATTTCTAAAATGTGTCTGGCAGATACAATAATTGAAATATAATTATGTGAAGAATCAGTCATTACCAGAAGGTGTTTCCTATACATTATTTGACTAAATGAATATCTGAATATCATGTCATTGAGAATGGGTGGTTACCTTGATGGCTTGATGTTGATGTCCTCTCCATGCCAGTCCTACTTCAGGTTGGTGACACTCCTCATGGCGTGTTCCACAGACGTTAGAAGGGATCCCTGGTGGAAGCTTGGATCGTGGTAATATACTTGCTCCAGAGGAAGATGAGGGAGATTCTATCCCATTGCACAATGATGCATCAGGGAACTGGGATATGAAGGTGGCATCTAGGTCCTGGGAATCCAAAATCTCTGTATCTCCTACAGATTTTAAAAAAGCACAAAGTAAGCACCCACCGCAATACAAGGCTGATTTGCATGGCACCAAATAATGTTTTTCAAATTACATGGAGGAGATCCAAAACACCTACCTGGGGCTCCAGCATCT
The DNA here is from genome assembly GCA_030847615.1 of Gambelia wislizenii. Lineage (NCBI taxonomy): Eukaryota > Metazoa > Chordata > Lepidosauria > Squamata > Crotaphytidae > Gambelia > Gambelia wislizenii. Next base: position 332,722,417 of record JAUMIR010000001.1, on the reverse strand, counting down.
ATTAAAGCCCTGAACTCCTTTTCATCCATGGTAGCTTGGGTGTTTAAGAAAAGTTCTTCAGAGCTGTCTGCAAGGGGGTGGGGGAGACAGCATACACTTGCTGGACACTAGGAGCGTGTCCTATTGCAACCTGAACTATCAATGTGCTGCAAGTCATGTGCTTCAGGTGCATTGTGGCATATCCTCGTAGGAAATTGTGCAATTTCTCAAAGAAGTGATTGTCCCACTGCCGCTCTGGGAATTGTGTTCTCACACTTCCTAGTAGCGCTACAGGAGAGCCGTGCTTTTGGTGTAGCACTCTCCCACAGTCTTCTCATGTCCCTTTCCCTGCATCTCCTGTACAGTGTTTTCAAAGATATCTGTGTTTCTGTGGCAGTGCATCAGTTGCTCCTGTACCTTCACTTCACCTCAATGGAGATCAGGACCCTAGTTTCCTCCCTGATCCACGACACACCTCCTACTCTTTTTCCTCAGCTGGAAGCTGCATTGGCCATTCTATAAAGCGAATAGGTATGGCGGTTTAAGTTTCAGGGTTGGGAAAGGGAACAGTGCCCTTCAAGTGGATGTTTGAATATGAACTTTTTTAAAAAAATGAGAGACCACGCTTTCCGGTCTTGTTGGAAGAAAACAAAGGGAAAGGTGGTAACTTTTTCTGGCAAGAATGGTCAGGTGACCACCTAGCACAGGTAACCTCCAGCCAATCTGTGCCACCCTCCAACTGGACCACCCAATGAATTGACCCCAATCGCACTTCCAAATGGACACACATATGCCAAATCACTTTTAAAAAACACCTCAGGGTAAAAATCCTGTTTTTAAAAATCAGTTTTAAGCCTTGGGCATTGAAAAAACATGGATTCATTGTGTGCCATGTGTTCCTACAGGACTGACACTGAGGCAAGTTTGAATTTTTATTTTTTATTTTTTTATACTTTATTTTTATAAAAGTTTTTTCTTTACACAATCGTCATTCAAAATCATAGTTGTTTTAGTCATTCAAACATAATTTACAATAAGCTAATATTAGACATAATAAAAGTCATTATTAATTGTAACATTATTAATTAGTTGAGCATTAACTATCTTCTATTGTGCTCATTAGACTTAAGCCGCTTAATTCATCCATACTTAATTTCATCTATACTTCTCCTTCCCACCTATTCCACTTTGACTTTCTCCAAACTTACATCTACCCTTTCATTTCTTCTTCCTCTCCTTTCCTTTCCTTCCAGTCCACCTTCTTCATATTCTCAACCTTTCCCACGTGCTCAAGACTTTCTGTTTCTTCTCTCGTCTCTCCTCCTTTGACTCCCTTCTGCCCACTACCCATCTGAGTTATTTGTCCTTAAGTTCACGTCATCTCCTCCCTATATCTCATCCTTTCAAATATTTTTTCCATTTTTCATCGCAAGTTTGAATTATTTTAGTGGTGTGGATCTGGCCTTGATGATGTCTGTTGTTTGTAGTGTGCATTGAGTTGGTTTTATCTTATTCCTTAATTGCATTGTGACTGCATAGCTCCTAGCTGGGGAGATAGTGATTAAGTGCACATGGCTGTCATCAAGGGTATAAAATGATGACAGTTCAATAATGAGGTGGTAGTTCAATAAGATTTATGCACCCCGTGAAAGTTCACCATGGCTTGATTTTTATTTGATGCTATGTTCTCTACCCAATCTGGCCTACATTTCCACCATCTGCTCACTGCTTCAGGGCTCTTCACAGCAGAGAATGAGTTCTCATTGTATAAACACATCTATGCTGTCATTCTAAATCCATAGAAAGGAGAAGGCGGGGGGGGGGGGAGAAGGAAAAAAAAAGAATGTGGCAACATCTTTAAGACTAACTGGTTTTTATTTCAGCATGAGCCTTTGTGGATATAAAGCCACTTCTTCAGATGCAGTACAGAGCATCTGAAGAAGTGGCTTTATATCCATGCAACCTCACACTAAAATAAAAACCAGTTAGTCTTAAAGGAGCTGCCATGTTCCTTTTTTGCTCTCCCCCCGCTTCCTACTTTGTATGCTACAAGAGACTAACACGGCTACGGTATTTCTTTGAAAACCACTGGAGTAGTCCCCTACTCTCCACCTGGGAAAGTGCTCCAGAAGAATACTGTAGTCAATGATACTAAGAGCTACTGAAAGATACCGGAAGATCATTGTCACCATGCTCTTCCTGGCCCTTTCCCAATATAGAGTAAGGATATAATTCTTTGACTACTTTGTTCTCACAAGCAAGAAGGTCCATAGGGTCTCTCCCCACCCTTCCGTGTATTTCTACACAGAATAATTTCCTGAAACACTTCAGCATACATGAATACTGTGCAAAAACTGCACAAAATTCTTATCCCTGTATAATTACGGTATTCCCAATCAGGTTTTCCAGTGTTGGCAGCAAAACAAATACCGGTAACAGCAAATATTCTCACTCCTAGTGTAAAGTGCTGTCAGTCAAAACAGCTAATGCAAACCGAAACCCAGTTCTGTGCAAAACTGAAGCCTGACTGAAGTGGTTCTGATAATCAGACGTGTTCAAACCCCTTGCTCATAAGAAGAGGACATTTTTAATTGGACATTAGTTGGGAACAATGGCTCAACTGCTTTTTCTTCTACAGTGGCCTATCAGCTTCCTGTTTCAATGTGGATTTTTGTGTCTCTGTGGTTGACCTAATAAAGGTATTGTCACAATATGGGTTTTGAAATTAGTCTTATGCTTACCCCGGCTGTCCTGGTATTTTGTACAAACAGCTGTTAGACTGTCTCTCTAAGCTCTGTGTTCACAATGTAAGGCTTTAATAACTGCAGCTCACCCAGCGAATAGCAGCAAGTGGAAAAGACTATGGGAATAATTTGAGATAATTCTACTGTATCGATAGTGGCATCTAGATCAACACAGATAATTAGTGACTTCAGTCCTGGAGTGCTTAGAAATGTGTCACACGAGTGGTTGAGGGATCAATACAGTTGTCATTAATAGCAGTATGAAGGAGACTTTTCATCACACAAGACAGCTTTGTTGGATGACTCTTTGTGTCTTTGTAGACTCACTGGTTGGCAGAAAAGGAACTGTTCTGGTACCTTTTCTGCCACAAAATAGCTCTGAAAAAGCTGTACAACACGGGAGGTCAGAAAGTAGGTTATGTCCTACTGATAGATCTCTGGGTGACTTGCAGGAAGAGGTCACCAAGGATTTCTGACACTTAATTGTTCCAATTGACTCCTTCCCAACTTCTTAGGTAGCTGAAAGTGAAGAAAGCTGTGATTAGTTATGGTGGTCAACAGTGGTTTTGTGTGTGACTGGACTGGGAGCTCAGTTGTGATACTGAAACAGTTCCTAAGCTTATCAGCACCATTGTTGTTAATTCAGAAGCACTGAACCACTGTTTTGCACTTGACTCTGATTTTACTGAGACCTCAGGGTTCTAGTAAAAAACAGACAAGTCGATCTGTGGCCCTGAAGTCTGGCTGTCCCTTCTGTATAGCATAGTCAGAGTTATTCATACTGAGCTATCTTCCATTGTGTTCTCCACTATTACACTCTGAGCCTGACCTACCTCAAAGGATTGTTGTGAGGGTGGCAGCTATGTATAGCTCCTTCAGCTTATTGGAGAAAAGGTGGGTTATAAATGTAACTAATAAACATATACATTATAATAAAGAGAGAGTGGATAGGCACTTGAAATTTGGCATGTATACAAGGGGAACCAGTGGATTGGTTGGTTGAGGTTATTTTGTTTTAAACATTAATTCATTTTAGTTAATTTGTCTACAGTCTGCAGTACAGCCTTGAGCCAATAGGTACCTGATCTTCCTTGACCAGGAAAGACAATGTTGGAAGTGGCTTAGGAGAAACACGTTCCCACAGGGCCTCTAGATAGCTCCCATCATGCTATCTTTGCAGGGCTCCTGCAAAGCCTAAACAGGTCAAAGAGAGGGGGTGTGAAAAAGTGATAGGAGTGAGTGAACAGAGGGAAAGGTGGAATAAGCTGCAAGGCATAGAGGGGGGCAAGAAAGAACACCCCCCCCAAAAAAAGAGCGGGGAGAACAGAGTGAGAGAGAACAGAGTATATGGGAGAACTCTAAGGGGTTAGTAAGTAGTTTCCAACATAAGCATAGCTGGTATTCCTTTGTAAATATTTTTTTAAAAAGGTAAAAGGAAATTCAAGACTTACTGTGAGCATCCAGAATAGTAGACAGGACAAGCTCAGAAAGTGTGTCCTGATTACTCAACTTCAGATAGTCTAGAGCTCCCTTGAAAAGAGGATAAATAGACAAATTTATAACCATGACAAAGACGCCTAAGTGACTAGAAGTTGTGGGAGTGGGTTGTGGTCATTTTCTACATAACTGGGTAAGCGTACTCCTCCTCATCCTTGTCTTCCTTCTCACATACTGTATAAACAAGTCACCCCATTGCTTTTCAACAAACAAAATTCCCTAACATGAGGAAACTCTGTGGAAAAGAAACAGAATTGTCTCTGTTTTAACATGGCTTCTGCTGTTTCCAAAGATAAAGGAATTGTAAGTGAATTTGTATTGATTTGATTTGCCTGGAAAGGTGGGACCAGCACAGTTTTCTTAAATTATTATATGAAGCTGTACTGGTAAAGTAATTGAAAGTGATTGAAAGCAAACACAGAGCAGCTGCTTTGAGTGGTGATGTACTTGTATGGCACATTTGTTTGCAGTATAAGAGCTGGCATAAATGAGAGCCTGTGTTGTGAAGACTGCTGCAAATTTCCTAGAATGAGGATAATGATCCACCATAAACAACTGTTGTAAGTATTACTGAGATGATCCATGTGAAGAAAGAACCAAGGAGAAAAACACTACCGTATATACTCAACTATAAGTCAGTCTCATGGATATGTCAAAGGCAGGTTTTGGGTCCAAAATTATAGAATTTGCTATAGCCTGTGGATAAGCTGAGGATAAAACTTATAGGCATGTAAACAAAGAATGTAAAGGATGAAGCAAAGGAAAATGATGTCAAAGAACTTACAAAATTCTGGTAGGCATAACTGTTTGTGTCCACCCGAAAGGCTGGCTGGCTGAGGAGAGAACTAAATTGTGGCTGTGTGATGCGGGGGGGGGGGGGGGGTAGGTGACCATGCACGGGGCTAAGAACACACCTGTCTCTATTGGTGTGAGATATGTTCCATGCACATGTAACAAAGGGTGTAAAGGACGAAGCAAAGAAAATTTTCCTTTTGAGTATTATCACTGGGTGCAGCTTTGTGCCATCTGCCAACAGGCTAGGATAACTGTGAAATGGGTCTTTTCATGACTGGTTGGTCTTCTCACCAATGCTTGCTATAGTTCGATTACCGGGTATATCAAGAGTCATGGGGGTTTTGTCCATATTACCAATGTTAGCCATATCGATGTCATTCTTTTGTCTCTGTTTTATAATAAATTTATGGAACTAAATGATCTTTTCATCCAACTCTTTAGGCAGCTTCTGCTAGATCCTTGTTTGCTGACCAAGGCACAATTCATATTGGTTCATGAACCATGTACACCAACCAGCCAATGTTTTAAACTATGCAATACTTCATCACTGAATGTTTTACTTCTTTTGCCATCTGAAGTGCCCTTATCCGAATGCTCGAGCAAGTCATGTTGTAGCCATTTTGTCTGCATTCTATTACCTGGTCATTCAGATCCTTTTCCATTACATCAAAAGGCACAGGTTTGCGACACAGTGCTTTCTTTGACTTCGGTATTTCTTGTAGTTCAGACTCTTTTTCTCCAGTCTCTAACAAATTTTTCACTGATGCTAAATTCTCTCGCAGTTCACAATTATTGAATTCCTTTGCACGTTCATTAACATCCACTGTGAACAATGTCATGTAGAAAGCTCTCATTTTCTTTTCAGAACTCATTTTACAGAGGGTAGGAAGTCATCGTTCTATTTTATATTACTATAATGACCATTGCCTCCCAAAAATAGTACTCTATGGTGAACTCGCCAGGGGTCAGCATAAGAGGGGCACTCCAAAAAAGCAATACAAGGATTCCCTGCAACAACATCTCAGGCTTGGCCAAATTGATCACCAACAATGGTCCGCCCTGGCTTCACATCGGGAGGCATGGAGACGCACTATCCAGAATGCTGCAGCTTTATTTGAGAACTCACGCCGAACAAGTCTTGAAGAGAAATGACAACGCAGAAAGAATCACAACCCGGAAACATCACCCAAGGAGACCCTCTGCTGTGCTTTCTGCAACCGGACTTGTTTACCTCGGATTGGCCTTTTCAGTCATCAGTGCTCTTGCAGAAAGCGCGGGATGAGTTCTTCCTGAATCTTTGTTTGTGAAGAAAAGCCAGAGAGAGAGAATAACCACAAATTGATTGTAGGCTCATCATAGGATTTATTGAAATATTAAACACATATACGTGAAGGCTTTAGTACTGTAAGCAAGGCCTTCCTTTCTAGTAATGACTGACATCTAGTTGCAAGTAATGGAAGTAATGCATGCAGACAAAATGGCTACTGGTACATTGTGACTTGCTTGAGCATTCAGGTAAGGGCACTTCAGATGGCAAAAGAAGAAAAAGTTCAATGACTGAATGCATGGCCCAACAATTAACACACCTTTTCGGCCACCTTGTAGCTGACTGTGATGGTTCAGGTGTGACTATCAGTCTCCAAGGTCATTGCCTTGTCTTAATAGACTGCTGTTAACACAGTTCCTATAGAAATCAGCATTGACCCATGGATAAGTCAACCAAGGTTTTCAGGATAAATATTTAAATTAAAATTCCTTAGCTTATAGTTAAGTATATACAGTATGTATCAAAACCTGGAAAAGTTATGTTTGTGGACTGTAGCTCCCAGAATCCCCCAGCCAACACATTAGCTGTACAGTAGGACACTCATATCTGCTGGGGATTGGTTTTGGGTGGGGCGTGGATACCAAAACCTGTGGATAATAGAGAACACCATTGAAAATAATGGGACTTCCAGTTTAATATACCTTAGAGTTCCCTTGGAGGACCTAGAAAATGGCTACAGAGGACACATTTTCTAGGAAGACTCTATGGCAGGTGTACTGTTTTGTGTCCCGTGGATAATTGAATCAGTGGATAATGAATCAGTGGATATGGGGGTCCTACTGTACTGGCTGGGAGATTCTGGAAGATGTAATCAGCCATAGTAACTTTTCCAAGCTCTCTTGTGTGACCACTAGCTTAGATGTTTTATTAGAAAAGTAAATGCATAGCAGACAGGCCTGTTCTTGATAACCAAGATGGTCAGTCTCAGTTTAAAGTTGGTGTGGGCAACTGTGGAAGAGCAGGGGGCTGCAGTAGCTCCTCAGGAGAACCTTGGAGGGCCAGATGCCCCCCCCCCATTGCATCTACTTTGACCAGGAAAAAATATATAATTTTAAGTGCTAAATGTCCCCAAATGTCTTCTAAGGACATGGAAACATTTTCACCCTGGGCAAATTTAAGCCCAAGAGAAGCCTTTTTTAACAACAGAAAGTGAGTGGAAGTCACTTCCTGTTTGTATCCCATTTCAAAAAATTGCCTCTTCTGGGCCCAAGTTGGCACAGAGGGGCTCAAAATGTGGTGGAAATGCCCCTCATGCAGCCTAGAGGACATTTGGGGACAAAAAAATTGGAAAAAATTGCTTGACCACTGGGGGTCCCAGGGGATTTCCAAACATGGTGGAAATGCTCTCCATGTCTCCTAGAGGTCATTTTGGGGCAATGTTTTGATCCCCACTTGGAGTGGGGCTGGGGCTACGCTATGCCCACCCCTGGTATAGAAATAGGAGAATCTGAATTTGCTGGATGCTGAAGATGGGAGGGGGCAATGCAGGTTTTCTCTTCTGTTGGTGGGCTCCCTAGATGCACCTGTCTGGCTGTCAGAAGAACCAGGATGTTTGACTGGGGCAGTTCTTATTGTCTTATCAAAAGGCAAATTCCAGGCAATATTTCTCAGGCACTTCTTACCTAAGTCACAAGAAAAAATACGAAGTCCTAAAATACGCTACAGATGGGTTTTTTCCCACCCCTCCTTCTGAAAGAGGCGATTTAGAGTCGCAAAACATGTAAACAATTAGAACTCTTAGCGAGTTCTTCACGGTTTTTTAATACCGTTTAAACTGAGCCCCTTTTTGAGAAACTCTGTGGAAACTGAAACTGTTAGGAATCAGCCTTCCTTTTAGCAGAGTAGCAGACAAAGCATGCCCCAATCTGACTATGCTTCCCTGAGAACTGAAACTGACTCAAAAATAAACAAGGCAGGCAGTTTCAGGTTATAAATGTAGAAAAAGTTTACTAATGGCTTAATTTACATATCCATGGAGGGCCTGCATCCTAACTAGCTAATGAAAAGATAGTTGCTTCATGTTCACTCACCATCTTGTTGATGAGAAGGGAAGCATGGCTGGAGAGCAGGAGTGGATTGGAGAGTATCAAAGAATCATTATCAGAGGGAGAGATTACGAAGAAAGGGTAATTCTTTATATGATCAATGGCCCAATGAAGTGTACTGGGTCACATGGTCTAGTTTATTTATTTATTTATTTATTTATTGGATTTATATCCTGCCTTTCTCCCAAGATGGGATTCAAGGAGGCTTACAATAATTTTTAAAAAATACAACTAAAACATTACAAGATATAAAAGTTTAAAAAGAGTTAAATTAATTACTGTTATTAAAATATAATAATTAAAAACACAACATGAATTAAAAACAATATCAATAAAAAGACAACATTAAAACAGCACACCAATTAAAAGTCATGTTTCAAAACACCTGCCTAAATAAAAATTTCTTCAACCGCCGATGAAAAGAGCAGGGAGGGGACAACTGGACCTCCTGTGGAAGGGAGTTCCACAGTCTGGGAGCAGACACGGAGAAGACTCTTTCTTGAATCCTCACCAACCATGCCTGCAAAGGTGGTGGGACTGAAAGAAAGCCCTCCCCTGCCAATCTTAACACTCGGGCTGGTTTGTATTGGGAGATACTGTCTTTCAAATATTCTGGACCCAAGCCATTTAGGGCTTTAAAGGTCACAACCAGCACTTTGAATTCTGCCTGGAAATGAACCGGTAGCCAATTCAGCTGTTTCAATGGTGGGGGTGTTACCCAAAATGCTCCTTGGAGAATGCCAAGAAAATATTGAGTTGCTAATATGTTGGGGAAATTAGCAGCAACTCGACTTTAGCTATGCGAAAGGGGGTAGCAAGGGGGCCTTGGAAACCTTTGTCTACCAGTACTAGCCTGGATGGAATACACACACATGTAAAATTAAGTATGGTTTTTATTAAAGAGTTCAAAAATAACACCAAACACACACACACATTCACACAGAAAAAGCATTCACACAAGGCATAAAAAAACAGTGGGAAAAACTTATGATAGAGGGTAGCAAGAGGATTTGTTGGGGGTGATACAACCTGTCCTGTAGTCAATCTGGCAGAGTGGATGAAGAAATCTGGGTGGCTAACACAGAGTGCTAGGGTTTCCCCTATAACTGGAACTATGCACCCTTGGGCATATTTTGGGGGGTCATTTATACCTCCAAATACACCTGAGGGGATGGGATATTTAATGGGTTGAAACAATAGATTTTCTGAGCCTTCATGGATTGCACAATGAGTTTCCTGGTCTTGACAAAAGGTGTGGAAAATGCTAAATGTGTTTCTTAATGTCCAGATTTTAAAAGCTTGAGCAACCTGTCAAGGTTTGGGGATGGGAAAGGAAGTTTCAAAATCAGCAAATACAAAGGTTTCATCCACCCATTATCTCCTTTTCCACTGGGGAATGTGTCCTTTTTGGCTTTTAGCCTTAGGCTTTCCTAGGGTAAGACATAGATGACCTTTTCTGAGACCATCCTGTGTTTTTTCCCTTGTGGAAGTCCACATTAATGAATCAAATTATCAAATTAATGAATCAAATATGCCAGTTTATTAATTCACAATTTCTGAGGTCTCTAGAAGTGGGGTGTAAGCTGTGCTTAGTGTGTGTGTGTGTCACATGATCCCTGTAGCCAGTCCCAGTCCACAGCTTGGACCCACTGAAGTTTCTGAACAGTTTCCAAAGCTAGCCCCACATAGAGTGCGTTACAGTAGTCCAAATGGGATGTAATCAAGGCATGTGTCATGGTAGCCAGATCTGACTGGTCAAGGAATGGACACAGCTGGTGCACTAGTTTTAACTGCAAATGCACTTGTGGCCACAGCTGAAACCTGAGCATCCAGGCTCAGATCTGAGTCCAGGAGCAGACCCAAGCTGTGAACCTGAGATTTCAGAGGGAGGTGACCCCATCCAGCACAGGCTGAATCCCCATTCCTGCACCTCTGTCTCACCTGGATTAAGTTTCAATTTGTTTACCCTCATCTAGTCTATTATTGACAGCAGACACTAGTTTAGCACAGAAACAGCTTCATTTGAGTCAGATGGAAAGGAGAGATAGAAACTATGATGACCTCTCCCAGCCGTTTCATGTAGATATTAAATAGCATTGGGGACAAAACTGAACCCTGAGGGACACCGCAGGTTAGTGGCCACGGTGTCAAAACAGGTGTCTCCCGGCACCACCTTCTGGTTCCGCCCCTCCAAGAAGGACTGGAGCCACAATAGAACAGTGCCCCCAAGCCCCATCCTAGTGAGGCGACCCAGAAGGATACCATGATCAATGGTATCACAAGCCACTGACAGGTCCAGCAGAACCAACAGGGACACACTCCCCCTGTCTAGTTCTCTGCGTAGGTCATCCATCAAGGTGACCAAAGCTTTCTCTGTCCCATAGCCAGGCCTGAAGCCAAATTGAAACAGATCTAGACAATCTGAAGTCGAAGGCTTTCACAGCCAGCATCCATAGATATTCCTTGGTTTTTTTCTGGGCTGTGAGGCCGTGTTCTGGAATAGTTTCTTTCTGATGTTTCGCCTGCATCTGTGGCTGGCATCTTCAGAGAAATTTCTCTTTCTCTGAAGATGCCAGCCACTCATGCAGGCGAAACGTCAGAAAGAAACTATTCCAGAACACAGCCTCACAGCCCGGGAAAAAAAACCAAGGAAAATCTAGACAATCTGTTTCATCCAGGAACACCTGGAGCTGGGAGGCCACCACACACTTCCAACACTTTGCCCAAAAAAGGGATATTGCAAACTGTTTGATATTTCTCCAATCTGGTGGAATTCAGGGAGGATTTTTTCAATAGTGTCCTTGCCACAGCTTCTTTTAGGCAAGCTGGAAGCCTGCCTTGCTATAGTGAAGCATTCACTGTTCCCCTTACCTAATCTACCAGTCTCCCTTGAGCTGCTCTCAGCAGTCAAGATGGGCATGGGTCCAGTATGCATTTGGTGGCTCTCAACTCTCCAAGGATCCTGTCCACATCCTCAGGTTGCACAAATTGAAACATATCCAGTAACACTGGACAAGCAGGAACCATGGTTGCATCCACCAGACTTGTATCAACTACAGCATCCAAGTCAGAGCAGATCTGAGCGATTTTATCTGCAAAGTGCTGTGCAAGCTTTGCACAACAGGCTGCTGAATGGTTTATATACTGCTCTTGAGTGGCAGAATGCAAGATCCCCCTAACTGCTGGATGGCACTGTGCAGATGCAATGGAGGCAGTGAAGAAAGATTTCTTTGCTGCCACCATTGCCACAGCATAGTCTGTTCAGTGAGCTCTAGCCCGTGTTTGGCCGGACTTGCTCCAAGCCTTCCACCATCACTGCTCTAGTCTCTGTCCCACTCGCTTCATCACTGCCAGCTCCCTGGTAAACTAGGGTGCTCGCTTGGCTCCACTCCACAGGAGGGGACACTCAGGAGCAATCATTTCCACCACCCTGGCCATTTCCCTATTCCAGAGATCATCCAAGGCTTCGACAGGATCACCTGGCAAGGCAACAGGAAACTCCCCAAGAGCCATCAGAAGTCCATCCAGATCCATAAACGTCCTGGGGTGGACTATTTTAATTGGCTTCCCACCCCTGCAGAGGTTCTGAGTCCCAGTGAGTCTAAAACCCATTACGTAGTGATCAGTCCATGGCAACGAAGCTACAGAAAGTTTCTTCACACCCAGATCACCATCATCATGCCCAGCACAGAAAATTACGTCCAGAGTGTGTCCTGCAGCATGGGTGGCACCAGGTATTACTTGGGACAGACCCATGGTTGTCATGGAGGACATGAAGTCCTGAGTTGCTCCTGACAGAGAGGTCTCTGCATGAATGTTGAAGTCTTTCAGCACCACTAGCCAAGGGGATTCCAACACCACTGCCAAGACCAACTCAGCCAGCTCAGGACAGGAGACTGTTGAGTGGCGGGATGGGCAGTAGGTAAACCAACAGAATCCCTATTCTGACCCTGCCACCCACCTTTAAATAGACACACTAAAACCCAGCAGACTTTGGGACAGGACACCTGGTGAGGGAGATGGAATCCCAATAGACCACTGTGACTCCACCTCTTGCCCCACCCACCCCAGGTCTTGCCTGCTGCTCCACAGAGAACCCAAGTGGACAAAGCTGGGAGAGATTGATCCCTCCCCCAGCTCCATCCATCCAGGTCTCTAATACAAGCCAGGTCGGGGCATGCTCGTCCAGGATCAAGTCCTGGATCAAGGGTCCCCCCCTGCATTTACCGACCTGTCATTTAGAAGCAGTATTTTCACCCTAGGGGGCCTGTTACCAAGGCTACCCAGACTAGTTGCCTGGTTACAAAAGATAAAAAAGAGATTCATGCATTCCAGTGAATAGGAAGAGCAAATGATGAGAAAGAAAACAGAAGGGTTTAACATGCAGGAAGTCCTGTCCTACTTAAAATCCTAATTGCTCTAACAGCAAGAAGAGGTGCAAGGTGGGGGGAGAATGCTGGAATTCTCCAACAACAAGGAGATATTTAGATCAGGATCCTGTGGTCTTGCTTACCTTGGAGGAGTAAAATCCCTGTCCACAGGTCAATTTGGCTAGAGCTGGTGGGAATTGGAATTCAACATCTGGATGTTGATGTCAGGTGGCCCACCCCTGAAATTGAAGAATGGAGTTTACATGGGGAAGAAGAATGATCTCTGATGACTGTACTCAGGACCTATGCGCTGATGTTTGTGTTTATTCCTTGCTGATTTCTTAGCTGTGTGCCACTGACGAGAAGTTTGAAGGAGCCTTTTTTGTTGAGCCTCTTGCTCCATTGCAGGTCCATGGATGGAGAGGAGAGTGATAGTCAAGGCTGAAGGCAGCAATAAGCAGGGGCAGAGCCCCATTCACACACTACACAGTTAGGTCCTGTCTAAACAGTGAAAATGATCCTAACGGAATTCGAATGGAATACAGACATTTGCATCAATATGTCTCATTTAGAAGGGGGGCAGCTGAGTCCACCGTAAACTCCATCTGGGAAGCCTTCAGGGCTTTCCCCAGAGCTTTATAAAGCTTCATAGGTGATGTGAACGTCCGATCATTAAAACAGTCACATTTGCATTGCTGCAACAAGGCAGTGCAAGCTGATTGGCCAGACGAACATGGGGGGCGGGGCTAGCAAACAGGGAAAGTGCCTGCTGCCGCCATGTTGGATTTTCGGCTAAGCAAGAGATCAATAAGGAGATAAAACTGTGATCTTTCTCTCTCTTAATTTTTTTTCTTTCGTAAAGGCAAAATATCGCTTGTGCATACCATAGTAAACATTTTTTTTAAAAAGGTCAGTGGAGACAGATTTAAAATGGTGAATAATTTCCTTGCAGCCACCATCTTGTCTAGGGGTCATGTGAAGTTTATGGGGGCTGTAAAACCATTAAGATAGTTTGCAGGTGCTGCAAATTGCTGCTACTCCGGAGCAATCTGTTTTCTCCCCTCCTATAGATGGGACCTTATAGTGCGTTGATCCCACTTTAACTGCCATGCTTCCATGCTATGGAATCCTGGGATTTGTAATCAGTGAAGCAGTAGAGGAGCTCTCTGGATGAGGATTCTAAAGTCCCCTCCCTAAACTGCAAATCCCAGAATTCCATAGGATGGAATCATTCTACCATTCTCCTGACAGCTAGTTTCCATGCTAGTGGGGTGGGGAATCCATTCTTTTTATCTATCTTAATTTATTTAATTTCTCCCAGCAGAGGACTCAAGATGGCTTGCAACAATTCAAAAAAAAAACTTAGGCTAAAATCTTATTATAGTGAAACGTTAAAAGAAATTAAACAATTATTTTAAAAAGCATAGTTAAAACAATGCGCTGGTGGCGCAGTGGTTAAATGCCAGTACTGCAAGCCACCACATCGCAAGTTCGATTCCAGCCGGCTCCAAGGTTCACTCAGCCTTCCATCCTTTCGTAGGTCGGTAAATTGAGTACCCAGCTTGTGGGGGCAATTAGCGAACACACATTGGAAACTGTTTAATGCAGTGTAGATGTGTAAATAGCTGTTGCTTAAAAAACAATTTGTAAGCCGCTCTGATAGCCTTGTGGCTGAAGAGCGGGGTATAAATAAGTAAATAAATAAATAAATAAATAAAATAAAATGTAAAGCACATTTAAAAATAATTTAAAAGCTCAAAGAACAGCACACAACACTGAAAACGCACTTCTGCTGCATGATTTTGGGTTTTCGTCTATTTCCAGAATAGGTTAAGCAACTTCGATATCTCCTTTAAAGTTTAAAGTAAAACAGGGAATAGATTCACTGCCCCACTGGCATGGGAACCGCTATCTGCCTTCTCCCCTCCTCCCCACCCCTCCTTCCTCTCTATCTAGTGGGCTTCTAAGAAGGGCTAAAACAGTCTTTGCCAAGGGGCTGAACTGATCACCAGCAGAGGACTTTTGAAAATAGAAATTAGGCTGAGGCAGCTCTTACAAAAGTACATTTTTAGTTTAATTTAATTTTACTTATTAAAATGTTTATACCCCTTGCTATATCAAAAAGATCTCAGGGCAGCTTAGAAAGAACATTAAAACAACAGGTTAAACAATTTAAAAGAATAAAAATAAATTCAATAAGCTAAAAACACATTAGTGAGGTTTTTAAAAATCTTTTAAAACTATGTACATCAGTGTTTGAGGTGAGTTTTTTTTTAACTGTAACGCCCAGAACTTCTCAGACAACATAGCCAGTGGCTGAAGTTAAAAAATAAACAGAAAACTTATTTTCTCCAAGCCTTGGGACTCACAGGATAAGTGGTGGGTCTTCTGTGGCCCAACAACATTGAAGAATACATGACTCCCATCCCTGCTCTAGATGACCTTCCATGTACAGCTCTCTTCCTTTGCTTGAGATTAGCTAAACAGTAGCTGATGTCACAGGGAGAGTATCTAATGATGAGTGTCCCTAATGTAAGTTTGCCAGAGAACACAGCTTTGAGGATGGTCCGCCTTCCAGGAAATTGCTGTTTAGGACTGGGGAGGGAGCTGGCTGGCTTTCAACCTGCTTTAATGTAACATTCCTCAAGGCTTTGAATCTGGAAATCAGCAGCCAGATTACTGTGTGGAGCTCTGACTGCATGTCCTTTGCTGGTGCATCGGGCGTGCTAGGGAACACAGAGCCTGCAGTGCATAGAGCTTGCCTTTTTTTGTTGTTGTTGTTGGCAATGGGGTAGGTTTGCTGCCTTATTAATGCAGAGGCAAGCAGATCCCCATCGTAGGGTCTGAAAATCTATTCTAAGAATAGAATGAAATGGAGAAAGAATGAAATTTAATAGAGCCTCTGTGCCTACCTCAACAAGATAATCTCTCTTTTCCTGCTCTTATCCCACAGCACTCTCTGATTTCATTTCTCTCCACAGCTCTCCTCATGTACCATAATCCTGTTGCTCAGTAATCTCTTGCCATATCCACTACGGGATTTTAGGGAAAATGTCGGTGCAGTCCTGGTTTCAGTTTTTTCTCCTGACTGCTAATGGATTGAGAAAGGACCCCTAGGAGTTATGAAACATTTGTAGATGAATTGCCAGGAATCAGAGAGTGAGGACAATAGAGCGTGTGAGGAGCAATTACGAATTCATTTCTGTTTCCCTTACAAAGGGGAATATTGTACAGCTGGAACCCTTTACTGTAATGATATGTGACTCAGAGCACAAGTGCCCAAAGTTGATTTACAGCTTAATGTGAGCAAGGGCATCAAATTACAATTTGCGGGGGGATGATGATGATGATGATGATGATGATGATGATATCACTATTGCTGTTGCAATTACTATTATTTCAAAAATTCTGTTAGACACAGTCTTCTGAAATAGACCCAAGTAGTAGTTGTAATTTTGTGTTTTCAAGTCATTGCTGACTTCCAGCGACCCTATCATGGGGTTTTCTTGGCAAGATCTGTTCAGAGGGGGTTTGTTTTTGCCTTCCTCTGAGGCTGAATGTGACTTGTCTACTCTCCAGCCTGCTAATGCTTCCATCATGACCATGAATACCATGTAGATTGGCTATGCAAGTGTTGTGAGCATTTGGGTTTGCATGGCGAAGTGGGGATTTGAACCCTAGACTCCAGAGTTGAAGTCCAACACTCAAACCACTACACCATGCTGACTCTCTGTAGACCCAAGGCATCTTACAATACAGTACTGAAATGCACAAAAGTTAATGTATGTATGTGTGTGGCCTGTATATGTATATGTATAACAATATATCTGTAGTATAAAACTACACCTCCTGAAGCATAACTAATCATAGAAACAATTAATTGGCATAATGTTGATATTTAAATATTGTCCAATCACATACTGTCAAATGCCTGAGAAAACAAAAATATCTTAATCTGTCACCAAAAGGATGGCAATTTTGGCAGCAGGAGCATAACACTGGGGAGAGCATTCCATAGAGAGAGGCCACAACAAAAAAGGACCTCCTTTCTCACTACCCTCCAAGTACGGTCTCTCTGAGAGGAGGTAATCAGAGGGTCTCATTCTCTGATAGGTTTATGATGGGGTCGGCTATAAATAAATGCTCCTCTTCCCTTTCATTCATTATGACCATGAATGCTGTGTATTCATGGCTATGCAAGTGTTGTGAGCACATATTGGGGCAATGTCAGTTGTAATGGAATTTAAGGGGTTAGGAATTTTTTATTGGAATAAGACCATTCTACTGAAAAATACACCTGACCGCAAAAGGCCATAACAATAACACAAAAATAATATTAATTGTTTTCCTCTTTTCTTACTAATACAAAAATAAAACTACCTATCCTAACACTAATACATTTTTCCTCTTAATCTAAACACACTATAATCACATTATATTTACACAATACAATTATACCTATTTGGAAAAGAAAAAAATTAATAAAAGATTAATTTAAAAAATACAAAATTATACAAAAAATACAATAATAATAATAAAATATTTATTTAAAATATCCTTTTAAGTTATTGCTGGGGTTGTCTCACTAAACCATAGCCAAAACTTTTTCCAACGATGGTTTGGCAATTTCTCTTTTTCACTCAGAGCTAAATTTTCAATTGCGTTCTTCACATAATAAGCAGTGCCTTTTACATCCTGCAGATTTTGACTTTTCACCTCCCTTTGTCCTTGGAAAACTAACCCTAACATCACATAGAGGTTTACCAGGCGCACCGTGGACCAGGGCACTTTCCAAAAACTCTCAGCCACGGAACCAGATTCCTTCCTCTTCCTCTTTTGGCCCACTGACTTTCTGGGTCCCCTGACACCCTCTGGAGGTTCAGTCCCCAAAAGCACTGTCTCCCAAGCCTGTTGTGCCAAATCTGGCCAATCCAGGACCCGGGCCACCTCCTCCCATCTTTCCCGGGCACTCAGGCAGTCCTGGACAAAATGTCTGATTGACTCCTTTTGTGCCACGCCACTCAAAATCTCAGCCTTTTTACATTTCAGACAAGGACAAGTCTGCTCATCCTCTGTGGTCCACGGTCTCCTTCCCCTCAGATTAAGAACCTGATGGTAGAGCCTCCACCTCAAATCCCACAACTTTTTGGGGACCCTTTTGTCCATGAAATACTCAGTTGGGCTAGTCTGGTGTTTTAGGTAGTCTGACAAATCTGGTTTGGCCTGAAGTTTTTGCAAACACGGGTTAGCATAAATCTCCTCCACTATTTTTCTGTACAAACCTCTCTTGATGCTCTGACCTGGCCTGTCTTCACCCTTCAACTCCTCAGCATGGATTCTATATTTCTTTAGGTAAAAAACAAAGTCTCTCAAATAATCTGGTGTTTTCAATTTTTTTCAGACAAAGAAAACCTAAAACTTAATGAGCCTTCCTCTCACCAAGTCTTCCCCCATCTAATCCCCATCCAGCACTTACAAAACAAAACTAGCCAAGCCTGTGGTTGAATCTGACCCTTTTGAAACAGAGAAACTTTCCCAAAATTTTGGGCAGAAAAGATGGCGATGAACTTAGGTCCCAGGGCTGGGAAGTCCAGGCCCCCTTGTTCTACCTGCCCATAAGCCACTGCTCTTGCCAGGGGGAACGTGGCCATTCCCCAAAGGAACTTGAAGAGAACCCAATCAGCTTCTTTAATCACTAAATCCAGAGGCGAGAAAACAGCTGCCAAGTTAGCTGCCACCAGAAACAGGTAGGTATTTACAAAAGCGGCTCTCTGGTAAATGGTCAGCTTCCATCTCTGCCAGAGGGCCACCCTCTCCTTCACTTTTTCCAACCAGCAATACCAATTTTCTTTCCATACCTCAGGAGCCACTGCAAAATTCAGCCCCAGGATCTTCACCCTATTCATCTTCACCCTATCCATCTTTGCCTCTTGCTCTGCTTGCCACCCTTCCTTTTCTTCAACTACATCCTTTAGATGAATAGCTGCCATCTTGTCCTGTGCAGCAAAAATCCTGATCAGAAAACTCTTTTCCATGTTAAGTCGAGCACCAGAAACTCGACCGTAGCCCTCAAAAGCATCTTTAATCTTTCTAACTTCCATCCTGTCCTTAACCAAGAGGGACACATCATCAGCATGGGCAACAAATTTAACAGATTCACACCGAACCAACCACAAACTGTCCAACGGACATGGGATTTGGATCCACGAGATGCCACATCTTCCAAAAATTTAGGGTGCAACCTCCAGAGAGGTCTCCCTTTGGGGTAAACCTGACCTATACTGAACTCTACAGCCAAGAGCCCATGATCCAACCAAGGAGTGATCATAACAGTGCACCTTTGCACCTTCGTTTCCTTCACTGTCCTCACACGGTCTATTCTGCTGGCTGAGGTTTTGTGATAATGAGTAAATCGAACTCCTTTCCATTGGGGGAAAATCTGAACCAAAAGCCTTTCTGCAGTAAACAGGAAAAAATTCTAACTCATTCACCACGTCGAGAGCTGCATCCTTAAGACCTTGTTTCTCTAGAAAAAACTCCAACTCTCTTTCCTCTGCTGTCAGGGGTTTGGGCAGGGACAACTTTGTCTGCTCTTTCTGGTCTGCGTAAGCACTCCTGTCCATCATCCTTGCCTTGTTATTGAAATCTCCTATGATAATAAGATGCCGCTGAGTGTTACACTGATCTTTTAAATACCCCCAAAACCTTTTCCCTTCAGCATATTTTACAGGAGCATAAAACCCACACAGCCTGAAAGCCTTCTTTTCTACTCTTCCATCTTTCTGCTTTTCCTCCATACTAAAATCCACCACCAACAACCTCCCCAAAACTATGTCTAACATGAAATCAATGGTCAAATTGTTCTTGGCCCTAAACAGGACCCCTACTCCCCAACTGCCACACTCCCCATATGACCATACAGAAGGTCCTTGTGTCCACAATCTCTGATACCAGCTCCGCTGTTGTTTGTTACAGATATGAGTTTCCTGCAATACAATGATGTCATAACGCAGGTCGCCAAGGCAGGGAAAATCTCATTGCACCTATCCTCAGTTCGCAAGCCGCACACTCCGGTCCTCTGGGAGGAATTTGCTTCAGCCACAAAAATCTAGGCTGTCTGCAACCTCCCAGAGGGCCTTTTCGGTAATCGCCCCCAAATTGTGGAATGACCTGCCGAACGAGATCCGTCAGATGACAAGCCTGAGTAGCTTTTAAAAAGCAATAAAGACGGATCTCTTTCGGCAGGCCTTTCCTAATTAGATCCTGGCCTCAGGGGATCCTGGCTTCTTTTAGTACGCTGGCAATTTATAGTATTTTATAGTATTTATTGTTTTTAATTGTGATTTTATATCAGTTGGTTTTAATTTATAATTGTTTAATATTTTTTTATGGGGGAGGGTGGGTGGTGGGTGTTTGGGGATTTTATCTGTATTGTATTTTAATTTTTGTAAGCCGCCCCGATTGTTTTAACAGAGGGGCGGGGTATAAATAAATATTATTATTATTATTATTATTATTGTTATTCCACGTGGCAATTTTTAATGAACCCATTGTTTTATGTACCCAAAAATTTATTAAGGCCTCCATTATAAATGACCAAAAAACTAACAGAAGTTTATTGGCCATACCGATTGAAATAATTATTTGTCTACTAAAAATCTAACTTAAAGTCTAACTTAACTGAAATCTAGTTTACAGTCTAACTTATTAAAACTCTCTTTTTTAACACACTCTTTCTCAACACAGCTCTGGTGACTGTATCTCTTGTTCCTCTGAATGCATCACCTCTACCTCCTCAGGATTTTCCTGAGGCGTAGCCTTACAAGTGTTGGAGATGGAGGGAGGTGAGGATGGGGTGAAAGGGGATTGGGATGAAAAAGAAGGGTCAGGAGCCAAGGGGCCAGGGCCTGGAGGTTTAAGGGGTTCAGGGGTCAAAGGGTATGATACCAAAAGCTGCTCTGGGATCAAGGAATCTTGAGAGCCAACTTTTGGAGTCAGAGAACAACCTTGTTCACTTGTATCCATCTCTTCCACTCTTTCACTTGTTTCCTCCCCCAATTTCTTTACAAACACCTCCCCTTCTTTTTCCTTTTTCTCCAAGCTCTCCTGATGTTCCATTTCCATGACTGTAGACTCCTGAAGCAATTCCTGATCAGTCATTTCTCTTTCTGTACTTTCTCCTACACCCACAGCAGCCTGCTTCTCTTCCTTCCTCTCTGGAACTTGATCACCATCCCCAGTAGCCTCTTTCTCTTCCCCTTTTATCAACAATTCAAACCTGTTTTTCTGAACCACCTCACCTATGAAATGCAACTCCCCCTTCTGTGGTGATTTCCTCCCCACTTTCCCTTTTTTCCCTTTTGTCCACTGTACTCCATTCTCCCTTCCCCATCTTCTCCCTTTCTTCGGGTTTCCCTCCAATCCCTGTTGATCTTTGAATTCTTGGTTTGTTACCTTCTTCCTCCCTCTTGTCCCTTTCTCGATCAACTTTTTGAAACTGACCTCCTCTCTTCTGGGACTGAGATCTCACTTCCTTCTCCCGAGCTTTCTCTCTACCAGACCTAGCCACCTGGTTTGCCTTTTCCAGACGCTGTGCATCTTGACAATTATAAAAGGCCTTGGGACACCAAAAATAGGTGTGCCCAAATTCTTCACAAAAATTGTATTGAATGCTTGCCCGACAGGTGGCAGAGGGGTGACCTCTTGCTCCACAGCAGGAACATAAGGGTGTGTGACAAGTATGCCTCTGGTGCTCATAAGAACCACATTGAAAGCAGGTGGCCGGCTGCCCGCTGTATCTGATGATTCCTCAGTCAGCCCCTAGGAAAAAATATTTGGGGATTTTACCTCTCCTGAACTGAGGGTCATCATTCTTGAAAGATACAATACGGCGGTACTCTCCATTCCAGAAACCAGCAATATCTCTTATCTCTTCAGGTCCTGAAAGGATGGTGGCATATTTTGAGACCCACTGAGCCTCATCCTCTTTGGGTATTGTGGTTGTTCTAAAACTAATGGTAAGAACTTTGGTATCACTTCGGAACAAAGGGACTATTTCATAGGCTTTCAACAAGTTAGGGTCCTGCTGTTTTACTTGTTTGCAGTTGGCCCAAAAATTGTGATACGCTAATTCCGAAGCTAAACAGACATTTGTCTCTTTCGACTCCAGTAACTGTATAACAGCCACCACATCTTCTGCCTCCTCCCCTCTGTAGCCTAATGCATCCCTGAGCACTTTTTCTGAGATGTATCGACTAGCCTCCCTTTCAGGATCCTCTCCCTTTTACCTGAATCGGGCCACGTATCACTGTAATGGAGGATACCCTAGTAATAATGCCATTTTGCTTAATTTTAAAAAGCCATTTGTTTTTAATGTTTTAGAGGCTCTTTGCATCACTCTTGGGCAGTCACAATAGCAGAGCCTTTTAAAAAGAAAAAGTAAAAGAACTGGTGAGTACTAACAAAACTGACTCATACTGGAGTGTCCCCAACACAATGTTTTCCTCTCCCTGTTTCTGCCACAAAATGTTTTTAAGGAAGCTGTGCCATCCCTCTCTCCAGTCCTTGAGTGCACCCCCCCATTCCTGCAGAGTTTTGCCAATGTGGTACCAAAAGAGGAAAACAGAAATTGATGCACCGTGCCACTCTTGCTTCCTTACAAGTGAAACTTCACAAGCACACCTTCCCTTCCACCACCACCCCCATCTTGTCCTGTGCTGGTTAGATAGAATCATGTGGGAATCCTATAAGTGGGTATGGGGGAAATGCGGATAAGGTGTGTTTTGCAAGACTTGGTGGACAAGTGCTCTGTTTGAGAATGAGATTACTTATGCCTAGTCCACTTTTGCAGTCCCTGCATATGACTGCATTAACCTTGTATATAGCCTTATACTCTTCAGATTTATTATAGAGAAATGTCAAGGACTGTAATGGTCTCATTCTCTTTGTATAACCCCGACAGAATGCTGAGATGGAGGAGATAGCTATCTCATTGGGACTGTTTGATCTTTAGTGGCCAGAGGAGCTGTCTATGTTATCTTTATTTGACTGTACAATTTGTGGCTGGCATTTGTGATTGTACTTTTGAGTGCACATTTTCTTGTAGGTTTTGCACTGAGACATCTGGTCGGCATGCACAGTTACGAATACATGTGTGCTTTGGAGACGACTTGAGTACTGCCTTATGTCTTTGGACTATAACTGCCAGAATCCCCACACATGCCCAGTTGCTATGCTGACTGGGGATTTTTTAGAGTTGTCCTTCAAAAAAGTAAATCTTCTAAGCTGTAATCTAGGTGGCCTTTCCATTCTCTGTAACCCATGCTAATTTACATCACTTATTCTGGCTACCATGTTCTGCCTAGTAGATCAGACCTTCATGCTCCTCAAGAATAATCTTACCAGCCCTGTCTGTGATACGTGATGCATTAGTGTGCAGCAGTCAGACAGGATAGTGACCTTTGAGGAACCTAGAGCTCCCTCAAAAAATCCTTCTTTCCTTCCTTCCTTGCACTTAAAAAGACATATGTAGGATTTACAAGACTTCCTGGGAGCTGTGCTCTCTAATCAAAAGGCCTCCTTTCATTCACTTGATCATATGGAGGCCAGTTGATTCACTAGAAGAAAATTGTATACTCTTGGTGGGTCTCTTCCTTGCTATCATTTCTCTTCCAAGGCTTAAATTGGCATTGAAAACAACTTTGGGAGATCTGAATGTTGCTGAAACGAAGCCCTGCTCACCTCTGTGCATCAATCTAATATGATAGGGACTAAACTAAAGCTATTGCGCTTTGGGGCATATCATGAGATGACATGACTTTACAGCTGAGGGAATAGATTGGCCTTTTCAGTCATCAGCACGCCTGCAGAAAGCGCAGGATGAGTCCTTCCTAAATCTTTGTTTGCGAAGAAAAGCCAGAGAGAGAGAGAGAGAGAGAGAGAGAGAGATTATAGTCAAAAGTAATGCTTCCTCGTTTGGAGAAGCGTCATGGCAATCAAGTGTCATGGCGATCAAAGGAATGCTACACACTAGTATACAGACAACTTGGTTCATAAAATGTTCTGACTCACCTCATTTTTTGTGCCTCCCATCTTCTCTTCAGGTATAATCTTTATGCCCACACCCGGCTGGGCTACCTGTTCTACAAGCGGCAGGTGAAGAAAGCACGGGAGCGGTACCCCCATGGGCATTCCCTTCCCCAACCTGTGGTGTTCAGTGGTGAGTACTTGGCCTTTTTTCACTGCATCACTGGTAATTATATGCCCTGCCTTGTTTGGAGATATTTTGTTTGAATATTTCATCTGATTGAACCTCAAGGTGACAAACTGTCAGAGGCTGCACCTGTTGGGTTGCATATATTGGAGAACTTTGATACTGATGTGGAAATTAGTGTCTGAGATGCCCCCCCCCCCGAAAAAACCATTAGTTTTCAAAGACATCCAGACATTGGAGACTCAAAATGAATTTTATACACCTACATCCGCATTTGGCAGACTGAGGGAAGATGGAAGCTGCAGCTTCCCTGAAAGATTTCCTGTATTTAGCTTTTCTTTTTAAACCTGTGTAGGGTTATTGCTCTGCCTATATCTGAGTTCTTGCAAAAGACAAACAAGTTTCAGTCTCTGCAAGTTTAATCTTTTGAGATCAGCTGAACTTGCAGCAGTCAAGTGTATGTATGTGTATGTGTGTGCACGCACATGCACACTTGGCTGTAGCCCTTTATTTCAGCTTTTTTCCTGCTGCTGCTATTGTTTGACACAAAAAAGTCTCAGAGCTTGTTGATTATCACACATGCATACACACCCTAACATATCAAGAATGTTTTCTGCTTTGAACTGTATTCTTCCATGGTTGCATAACTGTTTTTTATGTCTGTACTTCCATTTATTTTACATTGTGTGTGTGTGTGTTTTGAATAAACAGAAGAGCCTCTAAGGCTGCAGCTCCATGGTCCCTGTCCACACACCAGGCCTGGGACATGGATTCTGTCTCTTTCACCATAAATTTATTCACGTATTGAGCAATTAGAAAAATATGGACTATAAGAATCTCACCAAGCTATGGTGTAAATGTATTCAGATCCCCACTAAAAGTCCCCTCATAGTCAAAATACTGGAAAGAAAGTGCTAGATATAATTTATACAAAAAGAACTGGAAAATGCATTTATTATGAGAGACAGTGAACCTCAACATGTATTTATTTAATTAAAGAAGACTCTCTGCTTTATGTTGTATCTCTGTCAATGGATCATATAAGGTCCATACTATAATATATCTAACATTAATTAATTTTTGAAGAAAATATGTTCTCCCTTCCTGACAAAGCTAGCATACCAACCACAATGTTAGGATTCCAGATGTTGTTTATTTATTTGTTTTATTTATATTCTGCCTTTTTCCCAAGATGGGATTCAGAGTGAATCATAGAATCATAGAATTGTAGAGTTGAAAGAGACCACAAGGGCCATCCAGTCCAACCCCCTGCCACGCAGGAAATCACTAAATAATGCAATGGAGTTTGCCTGGATCTCTTACATATACCATATATTTTAAAAGGGAACAGTTTTATGGCATTAGTGATTGCCTAATTTGCAACAAATATTATTGTGGAGACAAAGAGTACATTGTTTATAAACAGCTGTATGCTCCACCATTTATCCACCTTGTACTTGTTAAGAAGTACTTCCACAGTTCATTAGAGTAAACTGAAGGACAACGTTAATAATAACACAAGTTAGACAATAAGTACCTGGCATAATTTTCTATTAATGAGGGCAGATTTTCCAGTAGATATTTATACTGGTAAATAACACCTTGAATGTTATGTACCAGTATAAATATCTACAGGAAAATTTGCCCTCATTAATAGAAAATTATGCCAGGTACTTCTTGTCTAACTTGTGGCTAGACTGCAGCTCCCATCATCCCTCACCACTGATGGTGCTGGCTAAGGCTGATAGTTGAAATTTAAGAACATCTGGAGGGTCACCCCACATTTTTTACTTTGACTACTATGTATTTATTTTTCTAAATATTCAAAGCGACTTATCAAAACAATATCATTGTAACAAATGCTGCTGTATTGCTGTTAGCTTTATTGACTTTCCTGCTGCCTTCTTTCCTCTGTGCCTACCTCTGTCTTTCTAGGAGTGAAGATCCTGCCTATCCCTGTTTTGTCCAATAACTACAGCTACCTTGTTATCGACACAGGCTCCAACTGTGCCGTAGCTGTGGACCCCTCTGACCCTTTAGCGGTGCAGGTGAGAAAAGCTAAATGTGATCCCCCCCTCCCAAATTCCCTTCTCAAGCAAAACTAGCATTTCCTTCTTTCTTTTCTGATTTGGTTATTCAAATGTGAAATATTTGCTTGAAAAACTGAATGGGAAACTGCCTTCTGTCAGTGCTTTAGTGTGGGTGGGCAACGTGTAGCCTGGAGGCTGTTTGTGGCCCCCACTTGTTTTTGTGGCCTACAGTCTTCCCTTAACTCACCCTTCAACCACGGGATCAAAACTGGTTCAAAACAAATCAAAGAGTACTTTTATTTCCTTGTCCTTGCTTTAGTAAAGATATGCTTTTCTCTGGAGTGTTAAAACCAGAAGTGAACTTCTAATCACTTTCAGTTGTGGAAAACCCATGAGGGAAATTGTATTTTTGGTGGTGGCAGGGGTGGATTGACTCCTGTGACCACCCCTTATCTAGCATGTTAAAGAACTGAAAGCATAGCATCCTTTGTTCTCCACCCAGTATAGCCTCTTGCACTCATAATCTTATCAGAGTAGCCTTAGAATTAGTCTGTGCCTGGGGTGGGGAACAAGGGACCCTTCAAATATTGAACTCCCATCAGCCTTAGCCACAGTGCCCAGTGATGGGGATTAAGGAGATAGGTATTGTAGGCCAGTAACATCTGGAGGACCGAAGGTTCCCCACTCCTGTGTTTTCTGCCCTGAGGTCCTCTGGGGACTACACAGATGGTCAAAAATGCCCCCCCCCCCAAAACCTGAAAGTGTCTAAAACTCCATTTTGGGGTTTTGAAAAATTGTATTTTGTTTTTATTCATGGCAACCAGTACAGGAAATGCCTTCAACCTATTTAAAAATTGAATGGCTGCACCTAGAGGCTTTCAGAAGAGATAAATCTTTTCTTTTCTGTTCTTTATTTTTTTGTCAAAGAAAGGGTGTCTAAGGCTTGGAGGGATCAAAGGCCACAAAAACAATCTGGGGGTCCCATGTGTGGCCCATCCCAGCCCTACAGCTTTGACCTTTCTTGAGACAACCTGATTTGGCAACTGTAATCTGTATCTTAGACTGTGTGTGTGTGTGTGTGTCCTGTGGGGCTGTGTGTGCTGAGAACTGATTATGTACTTCCTTTTATACATTTACAATTGGCTTGGTAGGTGGAATCCTGCTTGTTTTTGAGCCTGCCAAGGATAATACTTGCTTGGCTTGCTTCAGTGGTAATACTTGGTACTTTCCAAGATTTCTGTAAAGAAGGTTATGTGGGGGGCGGGGGAGTGGGAGCATCTGCTTATCATGTTCCTTCTCTGCCCTTGCATTGATCATAACTCCTCCGCACCCCTATCTGTTTCTCCCCCTGCAGATGGACAGGAAAGCAATCAGCTTAAGTAGGAGCTGTGCATGGGCAAGGTCATTTCAAGGTCACAGCAGCAGCCTCACATGATGAGTAGCAGAGTCCCTTCTGTTTCTGCCCAGGGCATTTTTCTCTTTCCTTTTCAAAGACTTCCATCTCCCCAACTGGCTGTTCCTGTTATACTCAAGTGACAGTCACAGCCCTGCCCACTTTATTAATTTGGCAGCAGCAGGGTGAGACAGCCAGAACTACAGTCTCAAGGATAGGGTGTCCAGATTCAGAAAGGGGAGGGGGTATTCCCCCTCTCCTTGTGCTACTGGCTTCCTGTCAGGATATATATATTTTTTTGGTCTTAGAAGTGTCCTGATTTAGACACATTCTATGTGAATTGCGGTGAAATAGCCATTTAATACTGTAGCAGTAGCAGCTTATAAAAATGCCAGACCTCATAAGAAAATGCTACAAAGGCAAGCCAGGAGACACCCTTGGCAAGTAACAACTTTGACAGTATACACAGAGTTGTTTTATTGGACTATAGTTACCAGAATTCCTCAAGACAGCATGCCCTCTGCTAGGGATTCTAGGACTGGTAATCCAACATAACAACAACTTTCCCCTAGCTCTTGGGCAGCAGTCGAACAGAAGTTGAGGTCAGAGCCCCATTGCCCTGTTGTAGATGGATGGATTGGATATAAGATGAGATATCCTGGTAATAAGTAACTTTGAGGGCAGGAGGCAGTGCCCAAAAGGAGGAAGTGCTGCCCATTTGGCAGAGTTTTGAGCAATAAGTCCTATGCATGGACTGTCTTGGGGAAATGGCCAAAGGGACTGGGCAACTTAAGAAGAATGGCATGGTGGACTCAGGGCCAGGAAGTCAATTGTTCTCCTGAGCAGTTCCCAGTTTAACTTCCCATCAGAAAATGTGGCTTTACCCTGCTCCCACAAAGCCAGCCACTCTGTATATTCAAAGCACTGAAGCCTTTTAGTCAGGTAGATTGAGTATGTTGCTCTTCTCCTTTTATACACAATATAAGGATTGAGAGGGAAGTCAAGGCAGAGGGAGATCTGCTATTGCAGATCCACAAACCTTTGCTCTTTATGTTTCTTTGTGACGCTGTGTCAAGAACATAAGAGTCTTACTAGATCATACCAAAGGCCTATCTGGTTTCATGTTCTGTTCTTACAGAAGCCAACCAGATACCTATGGAAAGTCAAGAATGAGTGCAACAGCACTCTTAGATTCAGGCTTCCCAGTCACTGGTACTGGGAAGCATGCTAGAGTTATTATATACCCATCAGTACTAGTAGCCACTGATGGTCTTATTCCTCCCTGAATTTGTCTAATCTCCCTTTTTAAACAAAGCTGCCCAAGTTGACGGCCATCACTGTATCTTGTACTAGCCAAATTCAAAGCTCAACTATGCACTGTGTGAAGAAGTACTACCTTTTGTCTGTCTTGTTATCTCCTCCTGTTCAGCTTAGGTGGATGACTGGGAATTCTAGTACATTATGTGCTAAGGAGAAAGACTTTCCCTGTCTACTTTATCCACATCATTTGTCATTTTTATAACGACTCTGCCCATTTCTTTAGCTTTTCCCACTTCCAAACACAATTCTGGGTCAGTCCTTTCCAAAGCCAGCTTTTCTTTGCTTTTCATATTGTATCTGAATGACCTTCTTCTGTTAGATTATTGCAGGGGTAGCCGTGTTGGCCATAGACAAACCAAACCAACCAACCAACCAACCAAACAAACAAACAAAAAAACCCCCCATCTTTGGGAGTTCCTTTATTAAAACAAGAGAAGCTGCAAAATGCATCATGGTGGCTTTCAAAGCACAAAGGGTTCTTCATCAGGCAAAGATCTAAAACAGCCTGTGGAGGATGCAGCCATGGATCTGTGGAACTCATATGTTTCAGACTAGAATTCTTAACTGCTTTTATTGGGATGCAAGACAGTGGTTGCTCTGACACATCTTTCTTTCTCCTGCTTCACAGTCAGTAATTGAGGAAGAGGGAGTGACGCTGGCGGCTATCCTGTGCACTCATAAACATTGGTAAGGGAGCTCACTCCTTCCCTTTCTCTTGGTGGGCTCCAGACAAAAGGGTTAAAATGCCCCCACCCCACTCCCATATGCATGCACTGAGCAAATCTACTGCAACCCCTTTAGATGATAATCAGTTGGTGGCTAGAAAAACATTTGGCAGAATGAAGAATATAATTTGAGGAAGAATCTGATTGCCAGCCCCTCTGCCCAATTATGACAGTAGTGGTGGTACCCTCCCTGCCCCCACGTATGGGAATAAGTCTCTGGCTCTTGGTTGACTGAAGGCAATATGAGAACTGGTAAGAAAGACAGGGTTTCTGTGGCCTCATGATTAATAGGCCTCATCTCACAGGGATCACAGTGGGGGCAATGCAGCACTGAGGCGACGGCACAACTCCTGCAGAGTCTATGGCAGCAGTTATGACTACATCCCTGAGCTGACAGAGTGAGTAACCTTTGGTTTCTGCTTCCCTGGCCCCCATACTGATGAATGTGGATAAGATATTCTCTTGCTGAGCCTGGAAGCAAACTTCCTGGGTGCCAGTTACACGACAGTTTTTGTCGCGGGGCTTACCATGACTTCCTGATCCCGGATTGGTCCCACACTGTTTAGACGATTTTTGTCACTCTTTAGGAAATCCCGTGATTGATATTTACACGTCAAAAGTTCCATTTCTTTTTATAGGTTCCACACTCTTATATCCCGTGCTTTTGTTGTTTACACATGTTTAGCCTACCGGGATTTTTTTTTTTTTTGGCTGTCAATCAAGGATGCGATTACTCGTGTTTTCACAACCTCAGTGATGTACTTCCTTTAGAGTTCTGCACCACGAGCGATGCTATTGGCTGGCTGGGGGGGGGAAGGAGAGGGCAGAGGCTTGTGTTTATCCTGTCGCTTAAAATGTTAACCCTTTAAGCAGAGGCAGAAGGCATTTTGAAAGACCAAGAATGTGATCTTTCACTCAGACGGAGGAACAATTAAACCATGTCCTTGCCTTTTGAAATCAAGCCGAGGGTGGGGGGAGGAGAGGCTTGGGATTTCTTTTACAATGTTGACGCTTAAAGCAGAGGGAGCTGCAGAGTGAAGATTTCAAGCCAGTGTCACACAAGGCATTTTGGTTGGCATTTTTTTACTGTGCCTTGGAGGGGAAATGAAAGTGTGTTCATTCACTCAGACGCTGGAATATTTTACTGTGCCTTGGTAGGGGGGGGTTATGAATGTTTGATTATCCGTTCAGACCCAGAGAGGGGATCCAGGCAGGGAATGAATGGATGACTCTCTGCCCACCACAATCTCTTTGTAACATGCAGTTGAGGAAGAGGTTAAAGCTGAAGGGTTTGCAGTGTAGAAATCCATTTAAAAAGGTGATTGAGTACACGCGTGCACACGTACACCAACTTACGTGCAGCTGGAAGGGATGCCTTTATTTTCAGCTGGTGAGGCTGGATATGTTGAACGGGTGACTGACCCCTCCTTTTCTGGTCGTTGAGCTCTAAGCCCGCCCCCAGTCACCATTTCCCGTCCTCCGCTAGTACCGAGATATTTTGTCCCAGGCTGTTTACATTTCTGATTTTCTGAATCCTCCAGTGATTTTTTTAAAAACCGGCACAACCTGCGGGACTGGAAGTCCCGCAGGTTGAGGGATAAAAGGTGGCCCCGCTTCTGAAAATTAAGTACCCGACCCGATGTACGTGTAAACTGCCAGGGATCGACACGAATTCTTCCCGGGACATTTTCATCGTGTAAACGGCACCCTAGTTAGCTTGTTTATCTGTCTGGCACAGAGCTGGGAAATTTACATGGATTTCTGGGCAGTGTCCTCAAAAAGGGTAAATTTCCCAAACTCTGGCCTGGGAACCATATTGAA
This sequence comes from Gambelia wislizenii, assembly GCA_030847615.1. Lineage (NCBI taxonomy): Eukaryota > Metazoa > Chordata > Lepidosauria > Squamata > Crotaphytidae > Gambelia > Gambelia wislizenii. The sequence continues at coordinate 332,691,159 of JAUMIR010000001.1, read as the reverse complement.
CAGGCTGCTATTCATTTCTCTCAACTTCTTTCTCTCAGTTAGTTTCAAAGGTGCTACAAGATCCCTTTACATACTGATCCAGACTAACACAGCTAGGTCTTTGAATGCTGTGTCATTTGTCCATGGAAAGTATTTAGCAAGGTAGGGAAGTGGGGCCCTAATATTTCAAATGCCATGCTAAGGTCTCTGAGACTGACTATATATATGTCCTTCCTTCTTCTACCCCAAACCCAAATCTGTGTTTTAGCCCCCTCACAGACAAGGAGACCATCACGATAGGGAGCTTGAACTTCAAGGCCCTCTTCACTCCAGGACATACTGTGGGGCACATGGTGTACGTACTGGATGGAAAGCCCTTTGAGGGGCCAGCCTCCCTCTTCTCCGGAGACCTCCTCTTCCTCTCTGGTTGTGGTGAGTTCACAGCTGTGGGAGAGAGGGAGAAAGGGAAAGCCCTTCCTCCCAACCACTGCTTGCTGGTGGCCTCAGTGTCAGTGGGGTGGAGAATCCATTCCAGGTTTTTGCCTGAACTTTAAAGGGACTCTTTAGTGGGTGTAGCTGCCTCTCACTGAGCCAAAAGTTATGTTGCTTTCAGTAGGCTCTGCTAGATAGTTTATGAGGGCCACACACTTTAAGCATATAGAAGTGGTTAGGAGCAGACAAGGGAAGTGAGCCTTCCCGTTGCTCATATTTTTCCCATATCTTTTAGGATAAGAGACAGGTCATCACTGTGCAGTTAATTTCATTTGTTTAGTTCTGCCCAATATAACCCCAGAGATCCATCTTCCATTTGCTTCGCCCTGGGAGTGGGGGTGCACTCCAGACTCGAGGACCTCTTATCCAGCCACAGTGATTTCCAGTGGTATAGTCTGGATAGAATTTGTTATTTAGGGGCCTGATTCTACTACCTGCTGTGAAGCAATGCTGGTACCCACCATATAAAGGGCTGTGATGCTTTCCTCCATTATAGATGACCTGCTGATGCACTGATTTACTTGTGTGTCAATTTCAGTATTAAACAACATCCTGGATAGGCTTGGACTTACAGTCAGTTCTAGCACACAACACAACCAGAGGTGCTGGACCTGTTTGGGGGATATGTTTCTATAGCTCATTTAAAGTTTGGGCCAAAGCCCAGAGTGGATTCACCACCCCACTGATATGGAAGCCACCAGCCCCCACCAGCTGCTTGTGGGTGGGGTGGGAGAAGCAGCTGCAGCTTGGTGGTTGTGCCCCTGACCAAATCTCCAGTCTCATCTCCAAGATGGATATTGGTGAGAGGACTTAGATCTCATCAATGGGAGATAATGTAGCGAGTCTTTTCTATAAGTGAGGGGGAAAGGTGTGTGATCGTGCACGCCTTCGGATCACCTGTTGCCTTATGGCAACCCCATGAATTTCATAGAGTTTTCCTAAGTAAGGAATACTTGCAGGTGTTTTGCTAGTTTCATCCTCTAAAATATAGCCCACAGCACCTGGTATTAATTGGTGGTCTCCCATCCAAGTACTAACCAGGGCTGATCCTGCTTAGCTTCCAAGATCAGACAGGATATGGTGCCTTTAAGGTATTCAGGCCTCAGGAAAGGAGCAGGCAAAGCATTTCTGGGTGTGGGATGAAGAGATTTATTTTCATATTGACATAGTGGCAGCAGCAGATTGATTAATTAATTTAAAGCATTTACAGTCTGCCCTTTAAGTAGAAAGGTTTTCAGAGCAGCTTGCATGAAGATAACATGACCAGCCCTTGCCCTCAGGCTTACAGTGTAAATAAGATACTGCACACAAGAAGGAAGGGGGAAAGTTATTTTCAAGGCTCGTAATGAGCCAACTGGATTGGTGAAAATGGTTCAAGGAACCTGCACTAACTGCTGCTAGATGACAGATGTGGGAGAAGGACAGAGCTATCTGCCTTTGCTGTTGCACAGGCTCGGTCCAGACAGTCAGGTGGTAAAGTGCCTTTCCCATGCTGCTGGGCAAGCAAAGAGTTGGACTTGGAATGGGATGCTGCAGGTCCTCAGACCACAGCCCATCGGTTATGGACCTCAGCTGTAAATGACAGGAAAAAGATCTTGTGCAGTTGCAGTTGGTAGCTAGTGGCTGCTGTTCTTCTTCTTCTGTGGTCAGAGCAGATTAGCACTCATTCCCTTTTCCTTGTGTTAACTTAATTCCTTGTTCCCCTTTGTCTAGGGCGGATATTTGAAGGCACCCCAGAAACAATGCTGGCATCTCTAGACATAGCAGCTGACCTTGCTGAAGATACACTGCTCTGGCCAGGTGGGTTCAATGACATCCCTTCTTCCAACTTTCACCCTTTTTCCGTTTTGCCGTTATGTGTCAGGAGCTAGAATTGGCACACTCCAGTGGTTATAATATGGGAGGTAGAAAAAGGTATGTGTGCATAGGTGAAGCAGCCATACAAGAATGCAGTGAGGTCCATGGTACAACAAAACCCAAAATCCACAGAACGGTGATACCTTTAAAGGTATCAATAAAGGTATCTCCCTTTTGTGGATTTTGTTGTGTTTCACTCTATCGCCAACCCAGCTACCCCAAATATTTTTCATGAGGTTCATGGGTGCTTGATGGGAATGTGCAGCAGTGCTTCCCAAGCTTGGGACCACAGAGCTTGACAACTACAGCTCCCATAATCCTCAACCCACATAGCAAATACTCAGAGGATGAGAAAACATAAAGTAGCACCTTTGAGACTAATTGGAGAAAAGTTTCTAGTGTATGCTTTCATACACTACAGTTCATTTCATCAAAGGATAGTGAGATTGATGACTGGGAAATATGGAGTCACAGATTTTGTGTGCTTTGCTCTCAGTCTCCCAACTTCCTTCCCCTATGTTTGAGCCTGAGATATGTGCTCAAGCCTGTGGCATGGATGTAGGGGTGCAGTCTGGATTTCTCTGTACAAGAGATAAGGGCAAACGCATAAACCTAATTGGGGCCTAGCACAGGGATAGGGAACATGTGGCTGTTGATGAATTTAAGTCCTATCATCCATAAGCTTTGGCTAGGACCTTTTGTTGGATTAGAAGTAGATTCCTGGGGTGCTGGCCCCTTTTCTGAGAAAGATGAAGACTGGTTCAGTTAAGACTCGGCCTCCTTTAGCAGAGTTCATAAGTGGAAGTGCTGAATCTCTTGGATCTCTCTGAGGCTAGTTTTAGCAAAGTAAGGCAAACAGGCAGTATGCAAGTTTCATAGCTTAAAATTTTACTAATTAGATTTAGAGGTACATTCAAACAGATGTACACATACAGTGCCTATGGTAAGTCTTCCCTAACTACAGAAAAGTTTCAAGGAGTGGAGCAGCTCAGCAGAGCCTGCACTTACCATCTTGTGGGAGAAGGAAGAAAGAGAGGGAGGAGACTTTTCTGTGCTTACAAACACCGCTGGAAGGTCCTCTGGTCTCATGATGTGGTTGCTTAGATACATCCCCACAATTGGTGACAGAGCAAATGGAGAAAGTTCTAGAGACAACATGTATAGTGTAGAGGCATGCGAGAAGCCCTTACTGTCTAAAGCCTCAGTGCTCTAACAGCAAATGGGTGTCAGGGAGGGGGGTTAAAGAGAATGCTTGGTTGGGAAGCATTTTTCTAACATCTTTTAATGGGGGGAGCTACTTTAATGGGAGAGCTATTATGTTTTAAACTCCTTTAAAATTAATGCTTATTTTATAAATTGTTTATAAAAAATGCTGTACAATGGAAGCTGTTTCGAGTCTGATACTGGAGAAAGGTGGGATCTAAAACTGATTGTTTCACTGGAGCTACAGTCCAATGGCCTTTGGAAGGCTGCATATTGCATAACTCTCCATTGAACTGTGTGTCAACAATGCAGCGCACAACAGTGTCATAGTCTCCAGCAACTCCAGGGGGTGTTTATGCCCTTTTTCAGCAGTCTTTAGGTTGCATAGAAGAGATCATGTCTCCCTCCTTCTGCATGTAACCCACACTGGCGAGCTATTTATTGGGACTAACAGGAGATGCAATTTGAGTTGTGGGTAGTTTCTTGTTGACCATCTATATTATTTTCTTAGGACATGAGTATGCTTTAGAGTGCCTCATGTTTGCCAACCTTCTGGAACTAGAGAATCCATTTCTGGTGCAGAAGTTACAGTGGGTGAATCAACAGCGGGTTGAGAAGAAAAGCACGGTAAGTAGTGTGTATGCACATATGTATGGTGTTTTTTAGACCAGTGGTTGCCATCCAGTGTGGGGGAAAAAAGAATGGGAGATGATGTGGGAAATTGGTATGGTTTGGAAAGTTTCATTTTTTTTAATGGATGAAAGATTCATTCTGGATGTGCTTCCCTTCCTTCCCCTCAGTTGCTGTGTGGCCTCTATTATGTCCAGTCTCTTCACTCCCCCTTTGTCCAGCACCATCTGCTATCCACTGCAAGTCCTATGGCACTCACCCAAGAGCAACTTCCTGGCTCTTTCTCCCATATGGAAACAGCTGTCTGGGGGGATGTTTCCTGCCTATATCTTCCTCCAGGCATCTGTTTCTGACTAGTAGTCAGAATGGGTATAGTGCTCTTCCAGAGGCTTGACAGCCTGTGTGGTGTTGAGGAGAATGCAACCTGCTCTTGGGGTCAAGGGGAATGGTGTTGTTGTTGTTATTGTTGTTGTGTGCCTTCAAGTCATTTCTTACTTATAGTGACTCTAAGGTGAGCCTGTCACGGGGATTGCTTGGTAAGATTTGTTCAGAAGGTAGTTTGCCTTTGCTTCCCACTGAGGCTGAGAGAGTATGACTTGCCCAAGGTCACCCCTGAGTGGAGATTCGAATGCTGGTCTCCAAAGTCATAGCATGGTATAGCTCAAACCACTATACCATGCTGGCTTTTTCAAGGGGAATGTGGCAGGTTGTATTTCCCAGCAGGGATCTGCTTATCTGCACAACTGTGTCCTCCAACAACTTTCTTAAGCCCTGATGACACAGTCATGCTGCCTATTGTCCACACTCAAAGGTAGCACATGTCTCATATTTTTTTTCTCCCTGTCCTTCTCCCTCCCCTCCAGTGTCCTTCTACCATTGGTGAGGAAAAGCAATACAATCCCTTCCTGCGGACACACTGCCAGGCTGTGCAAGATGCCATGGGCCTGCAGCGTCAAAGAGATGAGGACTGGGACATCTTCCGGGCCCGGGTGCTGAAGGAAGTGCGACTGCGGAAGGATGTCTACAAAGCAAACTAGCAACGGAGGTGGTGCCAGGCTGGAGCGGGCAGGATTTTACCTGTGTGTAGGAGTCCATCAGGACCTCTGCAAGGAGGAGTCTGGTCACAAAATAGGCTGTGTCCTACTGAGGAAGGATCTACTTGGATGCTGATGTTACCATGATATAAAGTGAATGGCAAACTGAGGTTCAAGCCTGTTTCCTGAGCCCACCTCCCTCCTTCTCAGAAAGCCTGGTTACCACTGTTGTTTAACAGCATAACCTGAATAGTGGGACCTCCTTGCAGTCTTTTAGTCAAGATGTCATGTCACAGAAGCTGTAGTGGATTTCTTCTTCTTTTCTGATAAAACCAAGCCAGGTGACTGGGAGTGGTGGGAGCAAGGGGTGAAATGAGAACATAGCAGCATAGGTTGAAACTGAAAAGAGATGCTGAAATCTGTTATCTCTAACTTCAGACAATTTCACAATATGTTTCACAGTTTCCTACACAGATAGAAAAAGTGTGTATGTCTTTGTTTGAGTATGCCTCCCTGTTGCTCACTCAGGTTGTGGTGATGGGTGAAGGTATCTCTTGGATCTTGTTATAAGCACAATTGCAATTCTTTGTCCAGTTCTCTGAAGACACAGGTGCACACGGGTGACTCTTGATTCCCAGTCTGGTCTTCCAACTCTTGCCTCACAGAGAAGGGATCCTTGCCTTTCATTTGAGCAGCTAAGACTACATACTACTGAAGACTATCTTCCTTCCACTCTTCTCTTCCAATGCCTGTTATCTTTGGGGTTTTTAAAAACTCTCTCTACAGTCAGAGAGACCAAGCAAGTAGGCCAAACATGGATTAGCAACACATGTTCTTGTAAGACACATGTTTTAGCTTGTGAAGCTTCCAGTAATTCTGCAGCCACCTCTGAAAGCACAAGTTCTTGTATAAAAGTTCAAGTTAACCATCACTGTCCTTCCCACAGACGCTGAGAACTGAGCTAGAGAAGCAGGCTTCTTCTTACTTCATGTCACCTGTCCCCCAAGGGTGGTTCTCAGCTGGATACATAGTTTCTTCCTACTGGCATCATATGAAGGTTGCTTGCAGGAATAATTGTACATTAGCACTGTGAGGGTGCTTAACTAATGCTCAATCCATCTGGTTGGAATTTGTGTGTGTTGCACATTGCTTGGTTTCCTGTTGCTACTATCCGGTAGTTGATCGGCGTAGTAAAGGAGTGTATGGCAGAGTTAAACACTGGTTCCTTTGAGATTAAATAGCCTAGGGCAGTCTTCCTCAACTTGGCGCCCTTTAGAGGTGCTAGACTGTTATTCCCATAATCCCCAGACAGCATGTCCAGTGGAGGGCACCAGGTTATGGAAGTCTGACAGCAAATGGCATTATACTGTTTATTGTTTTGCAGTGCTTGTATTTGTTTCACATTTTGGCAGGGTTTACATTTCAGTGTCTCCTCCATCCTTGAGGCCACCAGTGTTTGCAAGGACTTGAAACACTTTTTTCTTCTTCTAAAAAGAAGAAAATTGTTGCTGTGAAATATTAAAAGGGCTGCTGTTGGTTTTGTGGTGTGAGGAGAACAAAACTGAGAATGAAAGTTTAAAATGGTACATACTATTTGCTTTAATTTCAAGTGAGTGAGAAATATTTGAGAACCTTTCAAAGGTCAATAGTCATTTTTTTTAAAGGAAACCTGTCTTGTTCATACTGTGAAATGGATACCTACATGAATTTAACTCTGCCTGGAGGAGGATAAAATTCAGAGCTTGAAAAAATACTTTTTGGACAATAACTGCCAGAATCTCCTAGCCAGTGTGTTCACTAGCCATATTGGCTCAAAGATTTGGGCATTGTAGTCCAAAAATAATTTTCCAAGCTCTGATAAAATGTGAGTAGTGGAAGGCTGGGCCACTGGAGTCCATTACATTTGGACTAAGTCTGTAGATTTGCCAGGTAAAATAAAGGGCAGGGCTATTTAATGGTTGCATAGAAAAGAGAATTTCAGTAAGTGTTTTTTTTTTATCATGTAGCACCTGTTGTGATTCCCACTTCTGCACAACCTTTAAAGGTGCAGGAGCCCTATCTCATTTCACCTAGCAGCTTTAGCAGTCTGAAACACACTTACAAGGGAGTGGACCCCTCTGAAAGCAAGGGGCTTACTTCTGAGTAAACATGCATAAGTTTGCTTTATAAAATACCAGAGCTGGATGTTGGCAGGAAATGGTACAGGTCTTAGAAGAATTATGTCTCTACCATCTCGTTTGAATGTGGAATGAAAATTAGGTCTGTATGTCCAGGATTTGTCCAGTTGCCCCTTGTGCAAGGATTGGGGGTGTGTGACCCTCCAGACTGTGTTGGATTGCAGACATTATTTAACAGTGGTGAGGCATGATGAGCGTTTCAAGTCAAAAAGCTCTGAAGGACTATATATTCTTCATCCCTGCCCTATTGTAAGGTTCCTTCCAGCAGAGGTGCCAGCAAAAGCAGAAGGACAGCTCTGGCTTTCTCTGGATAGAGGAGAGCAGCCTCCTCTCAACCTATTGTGCTTCAGATGCACTGAACTACAACTACCGCCATCATTAATATCTTGTGATGGTGGGAACTGCAGTCCAATGCATCTGGAAGGCACCAGGTATGTGTATGTCAAGGGGGAGTCTGCAGTAGAGCAGGGGCAGAAAATCTTTGACCCAGCAGATGTTTTAACCAGCAGTTTCCTTCAGCCCCATTCAGCATGGCCAGACAGTAAAAGTGACTGCGGGAGTTACAGGCCAAAACATCTGGAGGATTTAAATTTTGCTCATCTCACCAGTAGAGGCTACCCTGAGGGACAGAGAATGCAGATGAGTTGTGTGCATGTTTACTTGGAAGGAAGAAGGAAGCCCTGCCGTGTCAGGGTGGCTTCACCTGTTAAGTATCCATAAGGCCTGCGGCTTTTGAATTGATTTTGGAAGGAGAAGCAGCTTTGGCTGCATCAGGGTAGTTATTATTATTTTTCTAGAGGAGAAATAGAATCTTTTGGATTAGATGTTCCTCCTTCCTTCCCCCTTTAAAGATTTCTTAGATTCCTTCAGTGTAGCTTATCTGATCTGTCAATGAGAGTTGCAACCATAGTCACTTTCCTGCCCTCGGGCACAACCAAGGCCTCTGCTGCCATGGCTACCGCACAGAAACCTGTTTAAGGGATGATTATGTTCATACCAGAGCCTCTCAAGATTTTACAGAGATTTATAGTGGATATGGAACAAAGGAGCTTACATTAAGGGAACATAAAACTGTTGCTTTCCTCTCATGGTTGTAAATTGCTCCTATTCTAGAGAGCCTCTCTGTTGAAGGAAACAATTGCCTGGTGGACAGAGTTGAGAAGCAACATTGAGCCAAAAGGCTCCTCTTCCCAAGAGCAGCCATAAACTTTTTCTCTGTCAGATCTTTTGGACTATAATTCCCATAGACCTTTACCCTTGGTGATGTTAGATAGGGTTCCTAGGAGTTGATGCTCAGAAAATCAGGAAAGCCAAAGGTTCCCTACCTCTGGATTCCAATCTTGAATGGGTCCATAGTTGCCTTGCATATGTATCTTGGCTTTCTCCTGTTAAAAACAAGATGTTAACATCTATTCCCTCAGCTGTAGACCTGGAGAGCTTTGGCTGGTGTGTGTTAATGGAGTACTAGATAGGCAATTACACAGAGTGGAATGTATGATTCTTTATCCCTGTGACTTTGTTCACTGTTTACAACTTGGACACTTGAGCCAGGCAGGGGTGTGTGTTTAATTATGGGCTTAGAGTAAGACAATATGGAGCAGGATGTGGCGTATTGGCTATGGCCAAATGTGTTTGTGGCACACTCTCTGGATTTTCTTTTCATTTAACACTACCAATAAATTTATTTCAGTTGTTTCTTGAGTTTCAAGTGGTTTCTTGAAAGTATCAGTGTGCTTTAAATCATGTTTAAAATGCTGCTGCAGAGGGGACTTGATTCCACCCAGCATGTAGGAGCTGGTAGGGATCCTGTTCATTTATCTACCAGTGCACCTTGCAGTCCCTTTGAAACTGAAGAGCTTATACACAACATTGAGTAAGTGCACATATCAGCCTCTCTCTTTTCCCACTTTAATTGCACAATCCTCCAAAAACGTCCCTCCTCATAGTGCTCTATCAGTTGTGTACAGGATGGTTTGGGAAGAAGATAATTTGCAAGAAACATGTTTCAGTTTCACAATCAGTTCTTCCCTCCCCATCTGTTTTTAACATGTTCAGAGTGAGCTGTATGCTACAGATGTATATATTAAAAAAATACTGGTCCCCCCCCCTATATGGGAGTACCCTCTTCAGGAATGGGGGCCTGTCTCTCATCACAGCAGAGTAACAGCTGCATTCATTTGAAGAAAGACACTTGGATTCTTTAAAGCAGCAGGATCACTTTAAAATGCACAGATATATCAGATGATTCTCACATTTTTGGACCAGTTTCTCAGTGGAGGTAGAGAAGCCACATGCTTGAATGGCCCCTTGTGTGTGGAAAACTCTCACATCCGGGTGAAGCCTGAGCTAAAAGCCTTTATTTCTATGTCATGCTACATTTCTACATGCAGATCCTCTTCTTTCTTTTTTAAGACACAATGAAGCACTTGCTGAATCTCGGTTAGCAAGCTTCTGCTTTGTTTCCGACCTCTGTGTTTCCTGTTTTGATTGTTGTTGTGTTTCCAATTTACAGTGACCCTAAGGTGACCCTATCAAGGGATTTTCTGAGGCTGAGAGTGTGTGACTTGGCCAAGGTTACCTGGTAGATTTCCATGGCTGACGGGGGAGTCAAACCCTGGTCTCCAGAGTCATAGTCCAACACTCAAACCACTACGCCATGCTGGCTACTTCCCTCTTTTTCCTTGATGTTGAGAACAGACATGAAACCGATATATGCTCAGTGCCCTTTGCAAGCTCCTGGTGGAACAGATCAACAGTCACCCTCCAGAATTTCTTTAGAACAGTGGTTCTTAACCATTGGTCTTCCAGGTGTTTTGAAATTTAGCTCCTACAACCCTTGACCATTGTCTGTGCTTGGTGGGCCTTCTGGGAGCTGAAGTGCAAAATATCTGAAGAAACAAAAATTGTGAACCACTGCACTAGAAATCATTACAGTTTCCATTTTGTTCACTGTCTCATATTTTCTCCTTTAATAGGCTCCTGACAACTGTGAGATAATGGGACCTTTCCCTTGGGAATTTCTCAAAAGAATCAGTGAATTGGAAGACATAGTAACTATTACTACTGTAATTTCACTGTATAATACTGCAAAACAGACTTCATAGAATTGGACTGATGAACATTGATTCTCTTAAATGTCTCAGTTCTATTAGTGGATAATGCATTTGAGTCATGTTTATCTACATAGCAATGCTCTGAGGTAGGTTTACCTATTTTATGGCAGGGTGCTATTTATACTGTATCTTTGTGACAAGGAAGAAAAATGAAACTTTTTGCCAGCATGCAAAATGAAGGAATACACTGTTATTTTTATCTGTCGATTTGCTCTGGAGTCATACAGTTGTCAAGAGCATAGAAGAGAGATGACAACTCAATGACAATAGTCTTGACCAGTCCATCTGATGGAAAGATGGTGTTCAGCTGTATGGCCTCTACATCAGAAATGCAAGGACCCTTGGAAGATGACTGTCTCATCATCAGCTGCATAGAAGGATAATTCTATGAGACACAGCTTCTCTTTTCACTGTAAATATGAAAGGAACAGTTACTTTAGTTTAAATCCAAGCTTCTAAGCAGCACTCAAAAGCTATCACCTCTTTGGCAGCCTGGTTTTGACAATCTCGGGAGGTGATTACACCTCTGTTACACCTCTGCAAGCTTTCCCAGTGAGCAGTCTGCCATCGTTTATGCTCTGATAGCATAGAGTCTCAAGGGATCAATTGGCTGGTATTGAACTTGAAATTGTTACCAAAAATCTTCCTTACGTTACAAGATACTGATGAGCAGCTGCCCCCTTGTGGAGGTCAGCTTTCTCTACAGTGTTGGAAACAGGGAAGTAGAAGAAGAGTTGAGGCATAATTTTTACTGTTGCACAATCTCAAGGTCTTTATGAAGCTTTGAAAGTTGACCTTATGGTTCTCTTCCCACCCCCTGCTCACTTACAGTTAGAATTTTGTGTGGGAGAACAGTAGACCTAAGTTTACCTACATGTCTTCATCATGGTGTATGCTTCTCCCTGTTCCATACCCCACAACTATTCCGATTTGGCAGGGACAGTCCTGATGAACCCTCTAACATCCTGCTTTTCCAGCTAGTGTTAAAATGTCCCATTTTCTCTCTCCGCTTCCCACTCTCCACCTCGTCCTGGCTTAATTCAACTGATGTGAATGAATTCAATGTACAAAAGTAGTTTGCACACATTTAACAAGGGGGCGGAGTCTTGTCCTTCCCAGTAGACTCAGACAAAAGCAAACTGCTGCAGTCTCTCCTAGTATGTTCTTCCTCATTAATAACGTTTCCATCTTTAATGTTACTCAGTCACATGTGTCCCAGTTTTTATCTGTGAAATGTTGGAGGGTATGCTGTTCATATTATCATCATGCTTTTAATCATCATCATCATATTTCCTAACCACCTCTCGCCATGGATCAAGGCGGGGAACAACAGATTTATACTAATATCAGTTAAAACACATGTTGGTTAAAAAATACAGCAACTCATTAAAGCACATAATGTTAATTTAAAATAATAAATAAAACAAATACATATTAAACAGTTTAAAATACTGAAGGGTCTCGTCCCTTCAGATTTGCAGGGGTTAGGTTCCCCAGACCCCCGCGAATATGAAAAATCCGTGAATAATGATTGCCCTCCCCTGCCAAAGCGACCATGGGGCCTCTGGAGGCCCCATAGTCGCTTTCTTCGAACTCCCCAGTCTCTTCCTAGGCCTTCAAGGGGCCTCAGGAGACCCTCCCGAGGCCCCGTGGATGCCTCCCCGGCCCCTCCCTCCCCCGCAAGGCCCCGTGGAAGCCTCCCCGGCCATCCCCCCTCCCCCCAAGGCCTTCATGGGGCCTCCGGAGGGTCTCCGAAGGCCCCGTGGAGGCCTCCCCGGCTCTCCCCCTTCCCTCCCCAGGCCTTCACAGGGCCTCCAGAGGCCCCGTGTCGCGATTTTGGGAGGGCGGGGGGGCCCTCCCAAAACCACGAATATCCAAAACCGCGAATGCTGAGTTCGCGAATGTGGAGGGGCAACTGTACACAATTTAAAAATCATCTGGATAGGCCTGCTGGAAGAAGTCAATACAACTATTTTGGGTGTGTTAAAGGTTTATACTTCTTCACACTAGATTTCTTGGTTAGGATTAAGAGCAACAAATGGCATGTTCTAGCCACTTTCAACAATGTATTTGGCTTGCCATTGATATCTTCCAAAGTATAACTTGTATTTATTTGAGTCACATGCTCTCCTGCTTGGAAGCCTGGCCAGCAGCAGTAAATGTTGATTAATGCGAAAACAAACCAAGCTAAGAATGGGAATCCAACTCTTTTTGTACATACCAGGCTCTGGGTGGAGAGTCATATTCTGGAGGATAGAGGTGTATAGTCAAGAAACAGAAGGAAAGAGACAGTTTTAATTTTGGCAAGAGAAAAAAATTCTACAGCTGCTACAAAAAAAAGCAACTTGAAAGAAGTGCAAGGCTGTTTTGTTACTGGGGGAAAGGGGGCAAACATTAATGCTGTGTTGATACAGCCTGGTCCCAGTCCCTCCTCTTTTTCAGTTACATTTGTAGATTTTTTTAAAAAAAGAATAAAAACAGAGTAGGGGCTCATCTATAAGAGGCAATAAAATGTGGATTGATGCTCAGTAACACCCATTTGCAGTAGCTTTCATTTGTCTAGCGCACTATAAAAACAATGTAGATGTATAAAGTGCTATTGCTTAACAATTTGTGAACTGCTCTGAGAGCCCTTGTGGCTGAAGAGCAGGGTATAAATGCCAAAAATAAATAAATAAACTTTTGGTCCTGTCCTGCCCAGTACTCTCAATTCTGATTGGCAGAAGCAATCCAGGGTTCCCTCCAAATTCTTTCCTAGCCTTACTTGGAGATCTAACCAAGCCTGACACTACTGAGCTTCCAAAATCAGATGAAGTAAGGTTCAGCACTGGCACAATTTCCCCTGATGGACATGTTAAAGACAATGTAGGGTTACCAGCATGAAAACTGGAGACAGCTCTTGTACCTTTGATGGTTGTGCAGAAGAAGGAATTTCACCAGGTGTTGCTTGTTACCTGGTTGTGTCACAAGCAACTCCTGTCAAAAATTTCCTCTTTTATACAACCATTAAAGGTACAGGAGCTGTCTCTAGTTTTCCAATCTGGCAACCCTAATAGGATTTATCAGTGTAATGACAATTCACTCTCTTAGTTGCCATTATACTAATAATTACTTGTTCCAAAACTCTGGACCACCTCAGAAGTCTTCTGTGCAAGAGGAACAGAAGTAAAACTTTGTGGAACACCACACACCCCACTGCTCAAGTACCACAGCATCCCCTGCTGGTCCTTCCAAAGCCTCAACCAGTTTCCAGAAGCCCTAGCCCAGTGATGGCGAACCTATGACACGCGTGTCAACACTGACATGCGTAGCAATTTTGGATGACACGTGGCCATAGGCCTCCTCCCCGCCCCCGCCCGCAACCTCACCACCCATGCTTCCCTGGAACTATCTGAGAAAGGCTGGGGAAGGCAGAGTGCGTGCGTGTGGGAGTCTCCCCGGCCTCTCCCCAGCCTCCCCGAGGGGGATCCAGGGCTTTGAAGCCCCGGAGCTGCCTTGGGGAGGCCAGGGGAGGCAGTGGGTGGGCAGGCGAGAGTCCGCCCAGCCTTTCCCTGGCCTTCCTGAGGGGGCTCTGGGGCTTTGAAACCCCAGAGCTGCCTCAGGAAGGCCGGAGAAGGCGACGGGAGGGCGGGAGGGAGTCTGGCCAGCCTCTCCCTGGGCTTCCAGGAAGGGGCTCTGGGGATTGAGAGCCCCATATAGCCTCTTCAGGAAGGTTGGGAGGGGTGGAGGGAGCGCGGCTTTTCAGCCACCCCACCCTCCCAAAGCCACAACAAGGCTTAGAAAGCGCAATAGTGGCTTTGGGAAGGGCTGGGGGCTAAAAAGTGACTTTCCCGCGAACTCCCCGCTCTCCGGGGGGGCTTTGCTCTCCACCCCAAATGGAGCCAAGCCCCAGGAGAGCGGGGAGTTGATCGCCTGGCTTGCTCAGCAAGCACTCTGTTTAAATCAGCTCCTCTCCCTTGTGTGGGAGGGAGAGAAGTAGATTTAAATGGGGTGCTTGCTGAGCAAACCACGAATAATCAAAACTGTGAGAGTGAAAGCTGTGAATGTGGAGGGGCAACTGTATACATTTATTTTATTTAAACAATAAATATCACGAAATAATGTTTTTTCCTCAAAGTGACACACCACCTGAGTTATGCTCAGTTTTTTGGCAAAGTTTGACACACCAAGCTCAAAAGTTTGCCCATCACGGCCCTAGCCAGTATAGCCAAGGGACTGCCAGAAAGTTGCAGTCCAAAAGATAGTAAGACAAAAGTTGAATCCACACTATACAAATAATCCAGTTTGGAAGTGGATTACAGTACTTGCCATTGCTCTTTCCTATGGAAACCTGGGGTTTGGTGAAGCATAGAGATGTGAAGGCTTGGAAAAGTTTTTTTTCCAGAAGCCTTTTTTTGGTTTTTTCCAGAAAAAAATTGAAAAAAAGGTTCCGTACAGTTCAGGAGATTGTTGCTCCAATTGTTACAGATAGAAATTTAAAAATAAAAGTACACTCTGTTTGTAATAACGGTTTGAATACACTGTATTTTTGATATACCAAGTGTGATAATTGTATGCCCAATGAAATTGTACATGATCATATTTTATGTTCCCAAAGTAACAGACTGACTTTCAACCTATAAAAAGAGCTAATGTTGCATTTTTTTTCTTCAGAAAAACATCAGGGGAAAAAAAAACCATGTTGCCCCCCCCCCCCGGCTTCAAAATTTCTGGAAATTTGGCACCAGCACTCTGGCAGAGAAGGCAAAAGACTTTGTAAAACTACGAATCCCAAGATTCCATCGGAAGGAGCCACGGGCAAAATCACCCACTTCCAAACTTGATTATTTGTGTAGTGTGGCTTCATGGTGGGGGGGGGGGACAAAGCTACCTTCCCACTTGCAGGGTCACGGGCGGAGACACTGTTGCGCGCGCCTACAGCCTCGCAGGCCCGCTCCCCCTTCTTCCGCGGCCCTTAATCCCCGGGCCAAGTGGAGGCAACTTTCTGCCGGCAGTACCGGAGACGGCCTCTTGGGGGGGGGGTTGGGCTCCCGGGCGGCGCTGGCTCCTGGGCGGCTCCTTGCCGTCCAGCCAGAAGGGGCGCTTCCCCGGGGCCTCTGCCCTTCTTTCCTCGGCGGGGCTCCTCCCTCCTCCGCGGAGGGCTGGGACAAGGGGTGGGTGGCTGGGTGGGCGGTGGCTCCCTTCCCAGTCGGGCGAGGAGGCTTCTTTGGCCAGCCGATTGCTGAGCAACTCGCCCCAAAGGAAGCGGGGGAGAGAGGAGGACGCACACTTGGGCCAACTCCCAGGTAAGTTCCCTGCCAGTCGGGAAAGAATTTCTCAGCCGCTAGAAGCCGCGGCGTTGTCGTTTTTTACCCGCGCAATCTCCCCCCTCCTGGCCAAAATACAGTTGTCCTTCCGTATCCACGGATTTAAGTATCCACGGCTTGAAAAGATTCTTTAAAAAATAATAACCCAAAAAGCAAGCCTTGATTTTGCCGTCTTATATAAGGGACACTATTTTGCTATGCCATTGCATATAATGGGACTTGAGTATTCACGGATTTGGGTATCCCCGGAGGGGGGGGTCCTGGAACCAAACCGCAGCGAATATGAAGGGACAATTTGTACTTTCTCTTCTTTTGGGTAGGTTCGCGATGTTACGCAAAACCTCCCGTTCTCTGGTGTTTTCGCCTAGGTTTCTTTTCTATTCTTTTTTTTTATAATCAGATTTTTATTCCCCTTTTGGAGGCGACTTTGGGGGAGTTTGTTTCGGTTTCGATCCGGACTTGACTTCCCTCCCGAAACAAACCTCAAGCGCTCGACTCCTGGCCCAAGACAAGGCAACCTCTGTCCGCCCTGGTTCGCAGCTCCGCCGCCGCCTGATCGGCGTCACGTCAGGCGCTGGATTCCTAAAAGAAACCTCCCCGGGCTCAGACAGGCCCTGCTCTTGGCCAGAGGGAGGCCAGCGGGCTGTGTTTTGCCCCTTTGGCTTGTCTTGAGAAACCGGCCCTCTGAGTATGCTTTAGGGCACTGTGGTCTCACAGGTTTCGGAACTTCGCCAAGAGATGGGAAGATCCTGTGACAGAGCCTTGGCGCACGTGTTGATCCCCATCGCTTCCTCCCTCTCACCCCACCCCGAATGGCCCCTGGAAGAAGAAAGATCTGCTGGCAGTGGCATCACAAGGGTTGGGTCTCCTCCCCTACCAGACCATACAGAATCCTTAGTAATCCCAGCAAGCTAGCCATGACTTTCAGGGTCACCAAAACCCTACATGCGGGAGAGGAACAAGAACGAAGGCTTGCCTGGTTGGACATGGTGCCAGGGATATTCTTCTGAAACACTTCACAGAAATTTCATAGGCGGACATTTTAATGTCAATCCCACCCCCCCCATTGGCGTCACCCAGTGCAATCCTCAACCCCCTAGTAACACCACTTCCTGCAGGTGTTCCTACGGGGTAAGAGATTAGGGTGGCTTGTCCCAACCAGACACCCCATTCCCAGAGCCTGAAAAATTATCTTTTTTGGTCTACTCAGATGTTCTCCCCTAATCATAGATAGGAATTCTGGGAGTTGTAGTCTGAAAAAGAAGCTTTTCCAGGCTCTGCCCATTTCCAGTCTGAAGTATTGGGGGATATAGGAAGGCTTGCTAAATTACACAGAAGGGCCTTGCTGCCAGTTTTGTTCCCCTTGGCTTGACTTAAGTTGGGTGTGGTGCTGGGCCCCACTGACTGTCTCCACATGGGCCTTCTCTGTATGGCATGAGTCCAGATTCCTACACCAGCCAGGGTAGAGGAAGATGACCACAGCCAAAAGTTATGATGCCATCTGCTAAATGGAACGGTCGCCCCAGGGAGGTTTGCATGGCAGGTACCCTGGTGTCATTTTTGTTCCTGGCAAGTGTTGCTTGATTTTATTATTTCTTATTATTTTCAGATTTATCATTTGATCTGTCTTATCTTGCCTATGTTTATTGAACTTCCCCCCCATCCCCCAAATACTGCCTATACGTACTTTAGTTTTAGTATTGTATGACTGCACGGTTTAAATTATATGAGTTAAATCTGTGTGGTATTCTTTTTCTGTCTGCTAACTTGGGAATTTTACTGAAGAGCACTATAAACCCTTCTGATAAATTAGTTAGATTCTTGTATCATGAGAGAAGGGGGCTTTTAGGTGGGGAATAGGAATGCCAGAGTAAAAACTGGAAAGTGCTCCTGTACCTTTAAAGATTGTATAGAAGATACAGCTGGCAGGAGTTGCTTGTTATGTGGTTTTGTGTCAAGAAACACATACTGAAATTCCCTCTTCCACACCACCATCAAAGATACAGGAGCCATGTTCAGTTTTCAGTCTGGCAGCTTTAGTGGAGAGTGGATTATTCAGCATAGCACAACCCATTTTGTCCGGCAGTGACCTCAGGTAGCAGGCACTGGGGGTGGGGGTCACAGAGCAGTAGCAAGGAGTTGGAGGATGGCTGTGGTATGCCACACACCTTGCCCTGAAGCACACAGATTACATTGCTTTCCTCAGATGGAGAAGTGAGGCAGGAGAGATGGTGGCTGTCTGTTCTTCCACCATGAATGGATGAAGAGGACTCCCAGCTCAAATGAAACTTTGCCTAAGTACAGTTGTAACAAGAGGCGAGAAACAAGTGCATTTCCTCAAGGGAATAGAGGAAGCACAAAGCCATGCTGCTGCAAACACATTGATGTAATGGGTGGGGCAAGAGAGTTGGGTAAGCTTCTCTGACGTTGCTCTGCTGATGCTGTCACCGTCATTCCTTGGTCTTCTCCCACACGTCTGATGAAGTGACAAATTCATTTATTTACTCCCTGACCACTCCAACCTCATGTTCTGATATATGCCGATTGCTTTCTTTTCCTCCTCTTGCTTTAACTTTCCATTTTCCTTCTTTTGTCTAGTTATTTTTAGTAAACACTTAAGTTTGCTTCTACTTTCAGTTGAGATGCTCAGCATGTGTTTCCAGTTCCATCCCTGGGTTCCCCTAAGTGGTGTCATTGCTTCTATCGAGTAAAACTGTAATTCTGTGTACAATTACCTGGGAGTAAGTGCCATTGGGCTTAGTGGGACCTACTTCAGAGTAGCCATGTGTTGTATATGACTCTGCTGTCAAACCCCTTCAAACTCTTCCATATCTATACATGATTGGGCTGTTCTTTCTGTTTTTTTCATCCCCCTTCACTTTACTATAGTTTGACTGTTGTCAGTATGCTTAGCATCATATAAAAGAAATATTATCTATTTCTGGTTGGCAGTTGTGGTTGGTGGCTATAATATCAGTGAGACTATGAATCCACTCTGAACTTAGTCTGAACTTCAAAGGAACTGACCAAGGTGCTGAATTTCACCCCCAAAATTGATTCATCCCCTTGAAAAGTTAAAACCAACACATATATAATTTTATTCATGTTTTTTAAAAACAAACATAACACATTGGACTGTTTCATAAATTCTATCTTGGTGTTAAATTCTGCTTCTACGGTCCTTCTTTTACTCTATTACTATTGTGTTTTTATATTTTTAACAGTGTATGCTGCCCGGAGAACTTTGGTTAGACAGTAATTTTAAAAGCTAAATACTGGGGAGCACAGTACTTGCCATGTGTACCTCAGGATGTAGTCTGATTTAAAGGATTTCAAAGGCAAGCCAATAGGGCCAGCAATGTCATAAGGCAGAATAAGGTGTTTGTCTTGGGCAGCAGGGATTGGGAGGTGGCATCAAGGTGTTGAAAGAAAGGGTGATGTGCCACACAACATGTATGCTTTCTCTGAGTAAGCCTGCTGCCTTCAGATGTGGTGTTGGGGTCCTGTCCCATCTCCGGTGTTGAAGAAAGATTGCACTATTAATCTAGTTGGTTTTCAACTCCAACCTTCTCCAACTTTCCATTTTTGGCCAAGGTACTAGAGCATGTGGTGGCTACTCCAGGGGGTCCTGGATGAGGCGGACTGTCTAGATCCATTTCAGTCTGTTTTCAGACCTAATGATGGGACAGCGACAGCTTTGGTGGATGACCTATGCAGGGAACTGGACAGGGGGAGTGCTTCCCTGTTGGTTCAGCTGGACCTCTCAGTGGCTTTTGATATCATCAACCATGGTATCCTAAGTAGCCTCTCTGGGATGGGGTTTGAAAGTACTGTACTACAGTGGTTGCACTCTTTCCTAGAGGAGTGCTCTCAGAGGGTGGGGCTGCGGGATTCCTGGTCAACCCCTTGACCACTGGCTTATGGAGCCCATCAGGGATCCACCATGTCGCAAGTTCGATTCCAGCGGGCTCCAAGGTTCACTCAGCCTTCCATCCTTTCGTAGGTCGGTAAATTGAGTACCCAGCTTGTGGGGGGCAATTAGCTAACACACATTGGAAACTGTTTAATGCAGTGTAGATGTGTAAATAGCTGTTGCTTAAAACAATTTGTAAGCCGCTCTGGTAGCCTTGTGGCTGAAGAGCGGGGTATAAATAAATAAATAAATAAAAATAAAAAATAAAAAAAAGTCTTATTCCCTATGCTATTCAAC
The DNA here is from genome assembly GCA_030847615.1 of Gambelia wislizenii. Taxonomy (NCBI): domain Eukaryota; kingdom Metazoa; phylum Chordata; class Lepidosauria; order Squamata; family Crotaphytidae; genus Gambelia; species Gambelia wislizenii. The sequence goes on along the minus strand of JAUMIR010000001.1, from coordinate 332,671,158 downwards.
TACATGAAGCCGCTGGGAGAGGTTGTCTGGAGTTTTGGGGCCAGGTGTCACCATTATGCTGATATCTAGCTCTATTACTCCTTTCCTCATAATTCCAAGGAAGATGTTCCTTTGATAAACTGTTGCCTGGCAGTTGTAATGGACTAGGTGAGGGCAAACAAATTGAAAATCCAGACAAGACAGAGGTGTTCCTGGTCAGTCATAAGACAGATCTGGGAATAGGGATTCAGTCTGTGTTAGATGGAGTTACATGCCCCCTGAAAATTCAAGTTCACTGTTTGGGGATACTCCTGGAATCTGCTCTGAGCCTAGAGGCCCAGGTTTTAGCAATGACCATGACTGATTTCACACAGTTAAAGCCAGTACACCAACTGTGCCTGTTCTGGGATGGCCCATGGATACCGAAAACTGTGGATAATAGCAAACACCATTGAAAATAATGGGACTTCTGGTTTAAAATACCAGAATTGCCTTGGAGGACCTAGAAAATGGCTAAAAAGGACACATTTTCTAGGAAGACTCTATGGTAGGGCAGTGGTTAAATGCCAGTACTGCAAGCCACCACGTTGCAAGTTTGATTCCAGCGGGCTCCAAGGTTCACTCAGCCTTCCATCCTTTCGTAGGTCGGTAAAATGAGTACCCGGCTTGTGGGGGCAATTAGCTAACACACATTGGAAACTGTGTAATGCAGTGTAGATGTGTAAATTGCGATTGCTTAAAACAATGTGTAAGCCGCTCTGATAGCCTTCTGGCTGAAGAGCGGGGTATAAATAAATAAATAAATAAATGGTAGGTGTGCTGTTTTGTGTCCTGTGGATAATTGAATCAGTGGATATGGGGGTTCTACTGTATTGATTTTAAGGTTTCTCTTAGCACTGGCAGTACTGGGTTGCCAACTAACCAGAATGTGCCTTTAACATCACCTTGACCTAAAGAAGTCAGTGAAAGCAGGGAGAGGATGATCATTATAGATGTACTGTACTACAAAATATAGATAATAGCAAAACTCAGTATGCAATTGAAAGCCAAAGCAATGCCACTGAGAAATAAAGAGGAAGGTATTATCCTTGGAGGGAATGCTAACATTTTTAGAAATAGATAAAATGGGAGTGGAAGCAAGGGAACAAACCTCCCCCAAACAGGCCATTGGTGAGTGGGTGGGTTTACTGGCTGCAAGATGCAGAGTGGGTTTGTTGGGGGGGAGGGGTTTGAAACAGAAAGCCAGAGGTGAAAGTATGAAGTGGATGGGGCAGGGGGGAGATGGCTAGTTTGAACTACAGCACACTGTACCTTTTTATTGTAGGCCCTCACTTGGCATGAGCTAATGTCAACACACAGACAGAACTGCAAGAGTCAATAGAAAAGTTGGTAACCTTGTATGGAAAATGCAAAAAAAAAAAAAAAAAAGAGGGGGGGAGAAGAAAAAGAAATAAAGGTGGGAGATGGCTTGTGGCTTGAGGCTACAGTTTTTTCTTCTCTCCACAGTCTGCTTATTTCCAGTAATAAATTGATTGCAATGAAGAGAGTTGTATTGGTTTCAAGAACTGAGATGCTGAGAATCCTCTTGGACTCAGAAACCATGGGGCTGGGAAGTTGCCTTATAACATCTCAGAGCACTGGATCCATTTTGGTCTGTTGTTGTCTTGATGGTCTGTTGGTGAGTGACCATCCTTTTTGACTGACTTCAGGATCTTTTGTATGGTCCCATTCTTTCCTCAGACCTCTTTAAAAAAACACCCAACAGCAACCCTGGAATTTGGAAAACTTTTTGGATTACAAATACCAGAAATCTTTAGTCAGCATAACCACGAGGCAGTTGTACTCCAAAGAACTTTTCCCCAGCTCCTAATCTTCCCCCTCCAATAAGGTCTCAATACCATGAAACTACCAGATCCCATCTGATCTTGGAGCCAAGCAAGGTCAGGCCTTGTTAGTACTTGGATGGACAACCACCAAGGAATATTAGGTGCTGTGGGCTATATTTCAGAGGAGGGCAGTGGCAAACCACTTTTGAGTGGTTCTCACCTAAGAAAACACTATGAAATTCATGGGGTTGCCATAGGGCAATGGGAGACTTGAAGACTGCTATGGAATTCTGGGAGTTGTAGTTTTGTGAGATATTTAGCCTTCTCTGTCAGGGAGTTCTGGTGCCACAACAAATTACAAATCCCAGGATTCCATAGGGTGGGATAGTTACAGAGGTGTCAAACTGCATTATTTCTGCAGTGTGTCAGCAGCCTTAAATGCTGCTTCATGAACAATGTGGCAGCAGCCACAGTCATACACACACAACCTTTTCTTTAATCCTTTCCAAATAGCTATGCTCATCAAGAACCTGTCAGACAGTCCTGCCCCACTGGCTTGAAGTTCTATTATTAGTCACCCTACTTGTTAATTCTTGTCACCCCAATGAGGGTTTCCTATTCAAGCTGCAGCTGCAGCTCTTTCGACATTTGGAATGATAAGCTAGGAAATACAGTAGTAACCTTGCCTCCTGTCTTTTTCTTGGAAGGAGCATGACCTGGTTTTGAAAACTTAAATTGACCTGCCTCAACTGGCATCCTCCCAATGTGTAGCTTCCACCATCCCATAGCTAGCATGGAAGCTGTTGTCCAACATACTTGGAGGGTTTTGAATTGGAGAAGATGTCATCCAGTGGTTCAGGAAAGGGCTTAGTTGAGGAAGGATGACACAGAAGTTGTCCAAATGGTGAAAATACACCTCATGGAATGCGAGGAGAATACGACCTGTCTTAATGGCATCCCATATTGTATTGCTTTATTCAGAAGGAGGGGGCCTAAATATGCTATATATTCCATAGGAAAAGCCTTTGCAGCCTTTCCTGGAGTTAAAAAAAAAGTGTGTGTGTGTGTGCATTCCTGCTTGTTGGAACAAGCAATGTGAATTGATTGGCTTCCCCAAAGGAGCAGAAGCTGAAAGCTGATTGGCTGGACAAGCATGGGGCAGGGCTTGCTAACAAGTCAAGCGCCCAGAACTGTCATGGTTTATTTTCCTTAATGAGCAAGTGATTATGTGATAAAATGGTGGTTTGGTTTTTTGTTTTGCTTTTCTGTTAAGCCGAAATATCGCATGTTCACACCTTAGATATGCTTTTTTTTTTTTTTAAATACTGTTCGGTGGTGGCAACTGATGAGAATAAAAACGTGAGTAATTCATGCACGGCCACCATCTTGATTTGTAGTCATGCCTGTTTGCACAGCAAACGTGGATAGCTTCGCATGCCTGCAATCTTACCTAACTCCCCCAAAAAAGCATTAAGACAAATCACAGCTCTTGTGAGTTGCCGTTACTGCAGAGCAATCTGCTTCTTTTTGCCTCGTATAGACAATCCCACAGACTTGAAATTAAAGAACTCTGCTTCCACTCTAGCTTTACTTAGGGGAACTCATCTCAAGATTCCCTCTACTCAAGGTGGTTCGGCTGAAGAAAAAGATTAAAGATTTGTTTTAAGGCTGAAGTCCTAGGTGCCAGTTACACGACAGAAATTGTCGCATTGCCTACCATGACATAGTGATCACGAATCCACCCCTCGCTGTTTATACGATTTATGTCTCTGATCTGGATATCCCGTGTGGTCCCGTGACTGATATTTACACGTCCATAGTTCTGGTTTTGTTTAGGTTTTAAATTTTTTTTTTTTTTGGCTGTCAATCAAAGATGCGATTACTCGTGTTTTCACAACCTCGGTGACGCACTTCCTTTAGAGTTCCGCGCCACGAGCGATGCTATTGGCTGGCTAGGGGGGGTGGAGAGAGGGGGGCAGAGGTTTGTTATTCCCCCTTGCTTCTTGAACATTTTAACCCTTTCAAAAGAGGCAGAAAGCATTTTGAAAGATCCTGATAGATCTTTCGCTCAGTCGCAGGGCTTTCCTTTTGAAATCAAGCTGAGTGCTTTGAAAACAAGCAGAGTGCTTTCCTTTTGAAATCAAGCGCTTGGTTTTCCTCTTGCCTTTTTAAAATATTAACCCCTACAGCTGGCTGCAGAGATGGCTATAGCCAGGCGTTTTGAAAGACACAAACACAGAGAGGGGGAATTAAAGGGTGCTAATTCGCTCAGAGGTTTGAATATTTTAATGTGCCAGGGAGGTGACCAAGCTACTACGATCTCTCTGTAACATGCAGTTGAGGAAAAGGTAAAGCTGAAGGGTTTGCAGTGTAGAAATCCATTTAAAAAGGTAATTGATTACACGCGTGCGCACACACACACACATCAACCTTCGTGCAGCTGGAAGGGATGCCTTTGTTTTCGGCTGGTGAGGCTGGATCTGTTGAACGGGTGACTGACCCCTCCTTTTCTGGTCCCTGAGCTCTAAGCCCGCCCCCAGTCACCATTTCCGGTCATCCCAGTACCGAGACTTTTTGTCCCACGCTGTTTACATTTCCGATTTTCCGAATCCTCCAGTGACTTTTTTAAAAACCGGCACAACCTGCGGGACTGGAAGTCCCGCAGGTTGAGGGATAAAAGGTGCCCCCCCTTCCGAAAATCACGTACCCGACCCAATGTACGTGTAAACTGCCAGGGATCGACACGAATTCTTCCCAGGACATTTTCATCGTGTAAACGGCCCCCTAATGTGTACTAATATGGGAGCAACCCAAGTGAAGCACAGTGGGACTTACTTTTGAGTAAATGTGTGCAGGCTTGCTGCACTGCTGGTGATTGTATTAGCCAGAGGCCACTGCAAAGAGCAAAAATGCCCAGGGCAAAGCCAGAGTGGAACACTATTTGATATTTATTTATTTTAAAAAGCAGCCACAATTTAACTAGTGACTGCTCTCATTTTGAGAGAAAGTTTGAGAAAGGGATAGGAGAGGGGGGAAATTAGACCAGCAATTGCAGGGCTTGTGGGCTGGAGGTTTCTGGGAGGAGTAGTAAAAAAAAAAAATCACATTTCCACATTATGATAGTTTGGTCCAAGCTTCCCAATGTATGTCTAAGGACTGAGGAGATGTCTGTGGCACATGGGGTTACTTTAATATACCTGATCACTGGCTTCCCTGACATTGTCCTATACTCTTGAGCTGGTTGTCAGCTGAAGAAGGGAGCAAAACATGAGAAAACATGACCTGATTTTTCCATTCTTATTTGTTCCAATTTGGCTGTGTGCTGAGAATTGCTTTCCCACAATTGACATCTTTGTTCTTGGAAGAAGTCAGATGTGTAGCAGGAGTGACACATGGCCACTTTGCACTGAGATGGGAGCTTGCTATACAACCCTTCCTGTTCCCAGGCAGTTTGTAATGAAATGGCAGGAAAAAATTAACTGTCCAAATCTTGTTTTGGGGCAGGATGAAGATAGCACCACGTCATAGCTTCACCCAATACTGAACACATTCTTAAAGTGTTTTGAAAGGGCCTGTATAAGTCACACCCTGCTCAGAACCTTTTCCTTCAGGGCTAAGCTAGAAGCAGTGGTTTTTTTGTTTTGTTTTGTTTTTTTTAAATCCTTTTCTATCTGAGGAGGAGCTAACTCTGGGCCTGTCAGCAGTAATCTGAAATATGGAAAGTGCAGCTGGTTGTTCTGTCTTTTTCTCTCTGTGGTTATCTAAATGGTGGAAATACCCCTCATGGAATTTGTTGGGAATACGACCTATCTAAATGGAATCCCACTTGAATCCACTGTATTCAGAAGTGGGGTGGGGGCAAAATGTCAAAAACACCGCAGGAAAAGCCTTTGCAGCTTGTCCTGTAGTTTTTAAAAGACAATGAGGAGTGTGTGCATTCCTGCTTGTTGGGACAAATGATTCACTTTGAATCACTTTCCCGCAGGAAAGAAAGTGCAAAGCTGATTGGCCAGGAGAGCACTGAGGGGAGTTGCTAACAGGGCAAATGCCTGCTGCCGCCATGTTGGATTTTTACCTTAGCAAGTGATTGCTAAGGCGATAGAATAGGGTGGGATTTTATTTATTTATTTATTTATTTATTTATTTGCTTTTTTATTACCGTACATTGAAAAATCGTTCTAGCACACCTTAGACATCATTTTGTTTTTTAAAAGTTTGGCAGTGGCAAATTGAGGTAAGTACAAACAAATTCAGGTAAGTACAAAGAGTAGGGCGTCCAGGATAGTGAGAGGTCTGGAAGCCATGCCCTATGAGGAGCGGCTTAGGGAGCTGGGCATGGTTAGTCTGGAGAAGAGAAGGTTGAGAGGTGACATGATAGCCATGTTTAAATATTTGAAGGGATGTCATACTGAGAATGGGGCAAGCTTGTTTTCTGCTGTTCCAGAGATAGGACAAGGAGCAATGGACTCAAACTACAGGAAAAGAGATTCCATTTAAACAATTGGGAGAACTTCCTGACAGTAAGAGCTATTTGGAAGTGGACTACACTGCCTTGGAGTGTGGTAGAGTCTCCTTTGGAGGTTTTTAAAAAGAGACTGGATGGCCATCTGTCAGGAATGATTTGATTGTGTATTCCTGCATGGCAGGGGGTTGGACTGGATGGCCCTTGTGGTCTCTTCCAACTCTTTGATTCTATGATTCTAAGTAAATCACTTGCGGCTGCCATCTCACATGCAAAGTTTATGGGGGCTTATGGGGGCAAAAACACCATTAAGTGGCTGCCCCTCATATAGATTGAGCCACTGTTACTCCTTCTCTTGTTTTGAGGAAAAAGGGGGAAAGGATACTGTATTGGCTTGAGTGCTAGGCTAGGACTCTGGAAGACAGTCCCTGCTTAGCCTTGGAAACTATCTGGGTGAGCTTGGGGAAGTCACAGTCTCTCAGCTTCAGAAAATGGCAATGGCAACCGCCTTCTGAATAAATCTTACCAAGAAAATCATCATCATGGTCATCGTATATATCCTGTCTTTCTCCTGATAATGAGATTCAACGCAGCTAATAACATCTTTAGAAGAATACAATTTTAAAACAATATAAAAGTAAAAATAACAGAAAAATAAATAATAATAATAATAATAATAATAAATAAAAATAATATGGGATTGCGTTAAGACATCCAGAAGATCCTAACCGAATACGTCTAGAAAATTTTTATGATTAGCGAGATGTATTAAGACCAAACCATCACCTGATCAGTAAAGGAGTGAAAATATTTTCTTCTGCCTTAGAAACTAATATGAATTACTGATTTGTATCTTTCATGCAAGCTCTTAATACTGTCTCTATCCAGTAAAAACTACAGAATTATTTTTAGTATGAGATTTTGAAAACTGCTACTAATAATCATTAGTAAATAATGTTTGCATTCTGAAAGCTGTTTAGACTGTTAAAATAAGATCAGCTCAAATTAAATAACTATTTTAGACCAAAAAAAATAAAAAAAAAATAAAAGTAAAAATAACAGTATAAATATAAAATTTAAAAAATAATTAAGCAATTTATAAGTTAAAACATTAAACTAGAACTATTAAAATGCATTTAAAAATTCTAGTAAGATCCTTAACAATCTTAAAAACCGCCTTAAAAGCCCAGCCCTTGTCAGTTCATAAAAATCTTGTGGCACAAAAATGTTTTAACCTGCCGCTGGAAGGAGAGCAAGGATGGGGCCATCCTGGCCTCTTTGAGGGAGGGAGTTCCAACGTCTGGGAACAGCTACCAAGAAAGCCCTCTCCCTTGTTTCCACCAAACATGCCTGAGAAGGTGGTGGGACACAGAGAAGGGCTTCTTCAGATGATCTTAGAGCTCTACTGGGCTCATACAGGGAGATACAATCCTTCAAATAACCTGGACCCAAGCTGTATAGGGCTTTATAGGTCAAAACCAGCACTTTGAATTGTGCCTGGAACCAGACTGACAGCCAGTGGAGCTGTTGCAACAAGGGAGCTTTGTGCTCCATGTAACCAGCCCAAGTCAACTACCTGGCTGCAGCTCTTTGGGCCAACTGAGCACTTCTCAAAGGCAGCCCCACATAGAGAAGGCTGAACCCTAGGGTAGGGTTGCCATAAGTTGGAATTGACTTGAAGGCACATAAAAACAGCAAAGTGGATAAGAAACTGAGTCAGAGCTAACTATTATGGAGAGTGGGGTTTTTTTTTTGGTTGGGGGGGTAGCAGCCATAGCAGCAGTGTCATTCTTCTCATGGGAAGGGCTCATCCTGTCTCTCCTTTTGTATAATAATAGGAAAACATGTGTATCAAGTCTGCTGTCCCACCCATTATTCCTCCCTGAACACTGTTTTCCCTGTACTGTATGTATACACAAGGATATGAGCTTCATGTCCATTTCATAACTTATGTAGTAGGTAATGCTGAGCTTGTGGCTTCCCCCAATTTGATTGCTTTTACTTCCACTGGTTGGATGGGATTGTACCCACATATTTATAACTCTCCTCTCTCTGTGTGTCTTTGCTCTTTGTGCTTTCTGTTTGTTTGGATTCTATGGAGCTACAATAAGAAAATATTGCACACATGTTTTTAAAGATTTTGCAAGTTTAAATCATTTTCAGAAGCAGCAACAGTACAACATATTCCATAACTCAATTCAGAACATATTTCCCAGAGTTCTGTGCACCCAGTACAGGACTTGATTGTAGAAGTGTTCAAGATATGAAGGTTGGTGATTCTTGAAGGTAAAACTTTAAAATTAAAAATAAAAATACAAGATATATAGAAATCCATAGGTCACTACAAGGAATTTACCTTTCCATCCTCTTTGACTTTTATAAATTCCTGTTGCCTAATGGAAAGTCACAAGGGCTTAATTATTACTGTAGAGTGCCCATATTTCCTTTCTTCTCTGGCTGTCTTTCTGAGCTAAAAGTTCTAACTACAGCCCTTCCTAGAATCTTCCTCAACTGGTGAGCCAAACCAATAATCCACAGGGATTGCACCTGCAGTACCAACCCTACAAGTTAGGACAGGCTGAAAGGCTTCCTCTATTTTCTGCAAGGGCAGTGCCACCATACCACTTGGGTGGATTTTTTTTATTATTTATTTTTAGTAACTCTTATGTCTTAAAATCATAGAATACTAGAGCTGGGAGAGACCACAAGGGCCATGTAGTCCAACCTCCTGCCCTGCAGGAGTACCCAATCAAAGCATTTCCGACAGATGGCTACCCAGCCTCTCTTTAAAAACCTCCAACACATGGGAATCTGGGCTTATAACAAAGATAGACAAAGTGCATCCCCTGCATCCTCTTGAGCCCCCAAGTCAGTTTTTGATCCAGAATGACAAATTGCTCCTTCTAAAAGACATGTTTTGCCATTTTGCCTCCCCACCCCCAACCCTTTAGGTTGTGTTTAAAAGCAACAACACGGAAGGAATTGTCTCATGAGTTTTGAAGAAAGCCCTTCTCCCACGTAGGCAACAAGCGGGGGTGGAAGTACCAATCATACTTCTTAGAGAATATGCTTGGCTGTTTGGAGGCAATTTTTTTAGGGTGCAATGGGAGCAGAAGGTTTGGTGAAGTATTTTGAGATTGCAGGGCAGACCCTTCCCTTGGAAGCTGCCTGCATCTGTCTTATATGGAGAAGAGACGCCTTTCCAGAGCTACTTTTAGAATCCTTAAAAGCCAATTTAGCCTGAGTCCACCAACCGGTCTAGCACATAATGAAACCAATCCTGGGCCTAGCCAAGGAAATTAATTTCCAATTCTGCATATTTATTAAAGAATCATGCAGATAGAAGTTCAGAAGTAGCCACTTGCTTTTAAAAGAAAAAATGATCATGTATATTGTTAGCTAACCAAACTTTATTAGGATGCTTCAAAGACCAGAACAAGAATCAATGGATTCAGACTAAAAAAAGAGATTCCACCTAAACACTAGGAAGACCGGGGAAAACTGTTCAAAGGTGGAATAGGCTGCCACAGAGAGTGGTGGACTCTCCTTTGGAGGTCCTTAAACAGAGCTTAGGTGGACATCTTTCAGAAGTGCTTTTTAGTTGTCTGTTCCTGTATGATGGGGGTTGAACTAGATGACACTTTATAGTCCCTTCCAGATCTAAGATTCAATGATTCTACAATCCTAAGTCTGATTCAGCAAGTAGTTTTCAGCACAGCCTGATAAAAATTACTTATGAGGGATAAGAACTCCCCGAATCCTACAGCTAGTCTGACCATTTTTGTACTCCAGAAAAGATAAAGGTTTTAAGCTTCGATGATGGGTGGGAGCAGAAAAGGCTCGTGATTTCTGGAATTTTAGGCTTGTCTCCACTCTTTGCCCATCAGAGACAAAACAAGTTCTTTTCACAGGCAAAAGGCATTCACCTCCCTGGGGAGGCTGAGCAAGCTCCAAAAGTGGAAACTTTAAACTGAACTACTAATACCTGGTCCATTTTTCAGAGCAGAGAGTTTGGAAAAGTTACTTTTTAGAGGCATTTTTGAAATGGAAAGGGGCTGGTTTGTTGAGGTAGTCATTGCAAAATAAACTGGGGAAGCGGGAGAGACATGTTGTGCTAACTCCTTCTGTCCCCAGCCTTACCCATCCAGATATTGGGCTTGCATAGAACCTATCCATGCACACATATACATGATCTTCCACATACAATTCACACCCTCCATATTTGCAGTAGGGTTTGCATGAATGAGATATATCAGGAGAGGGGATTCTGCAGCTCTCCATGTGGTATTGAACTGCAACTCCTATCAGCCCTAGTCAGCATAGCTAATGTTGGGGGATGCTGGGAGTTGCAGTCCAACAACAACTGGAAGGTTGTAGGATCTCCACCTCAGAGGTATGTATTTGTTGAACAGGGCTTGAAGGAGAGAGTGAGTAAGGAGGGCAACAAGGTAGGAGAACATAGGCTGTTGATGGTTTCTTAACTGGTGATGAGGATAGGAATCATGTGGCCAGTGCTTAGGGTATGGTCAGTATAGCAGAAAGGGCCCAGTAAGGATGCTGGACCACTCACAAAACACAAGGGCAGTGTTTTTAAATGTCAAATGGTGGAGCTGTGCTTTTTGTTTTCTGAATTAAAATTGGAAGTACTGTATAGGCTGTTCTTACATCAAAATCGTCTTACTGTTCAAATAGATGAGAATTACTTTCCCTAAGAAGCCCTGTGTTTGACATACCTACTGACTGAAAAGAGATCGGTCCTGGAGGTGTTCCTCAAGAAGAGATGAAAGATATACCTTTTTTTTTTAAAGGATAATCTTACTGACAGTATTTGATGGAACACTTCAATCACACCCAGGACAAATTTAGGGCCAAATTATCCTTCCCCTCAACTTACTAGCAGAGGACTGGAAGGAGGCCAAAACATGTTAGAGAACCATCCAGAAATACAGCAGAGAGATTCTTCTTAGGGACTGCTGTTCCCAGGACTCTTCTAGGACCTAGGGGGAAAAAAAGAGAATTAGTTCTCTAGAACAAAGCTTCTTAAACTGTGGGTCACGACCCCATATGAGGTCACGTAACTGAATGTGGGGGTTCTGAAAAATTTAACAACAGTAAAAGGTTCTGTATGCCTATGTGTATTATATACCTATATAACCGTGGTCGCGTAAAAATTTCTCGGGCAAAAAGTGTTGCGAGTGGAAAAAGTTTAAGAAGGCCTGCTCTAGAATGGGGTAGGGAATCTATGCCCACCCCCAACATATTGTTGTACTCCCAGCCATTATTGCCAGTGGTGAGGGATGACTGGAATTTGAGTCTGACAACATCTGGATAGCTACAGGTTCTCCACAATTGCTTTAGAAGAAAGGGCAGTGGCATTGAGGAGATAGAGGAAGAGTGGATGATGATGGTCATCATCATCATCATCATTATCACCATCACTATTATCTCCTATGTTTGTGTCATGGCTTGTGACATCAAAGTGGTATCATCCATGTAAGAGAGCTGTCAGTGCACCTGGGAAGTACTCCAAGGTAGGAACGAGAATATCACACTGCCATCAGACAAGCTTTATTTAAATAAATATTAAAGGGAGAAAGTCCTCAGAACAGCTCAATGAGAGAACTGTGTTTATAATAAGTGCCCATTCTCACAGAATCTTGAAAAGAAAGAACAGAAAGCCCATGGGGAAGAGAAGAGAATGGAATATAATGAGGAGAAGGATGAAAGGGTGGTTGGGATCCTGAACAGCAGCACTGCAACATTTGTTGCTGGTTCCTCTGTCTTCATAACCCCCCTTACGCGGCTCTGAAATTCTGATATGTGTGTTTAATATTAACTATTAACAGAGCACCACCTGCTTCCCTCATGTTGAGCTGTGAATTTGACTGTTTGCTGAAACATTGCATATGGGTGTACATGTGTTTTTGTTGTCTGTGTCTCTGTAATGTTTGTTCAGAACACCATTTGAATGGACTACAGTCTGTCCCCCTGTGAGTTTTAATAGCTGTTAAATTAGCGCCAGCTTTGGAGAGTTAGTGGTGACTTCAAAGCAGACGAAATAGGGGCACTAATTAGGAGCATGCATCTGTAAACAGTTTGTGACAGAAACAGTGTAAGAGTTATTAGAAAATCAGCATACTACATGTGCTCCAGAGCAATGTGTCAACATCTTATAATGCAAAATAAAAGGTTAACTGCACTGCTAAGCCTAATAAAGGGCTGGTGATCTTTTTGTATGGTAATGGAGAGGCAATATTTTGGCAGCATATAGATATAGATGGTTCCATCTCCCATGTCTTGGTTTTGGTTTATGCAAAAAACAGAGGAAAAATAATTTTCTAAAATGTACTAATTGAAAATATAGTTTGCAGTTAGTTATCTTGTATAAACTGCATTATTTTGAGTTGGTTGCTTTTGTGTCACTAAATATACAAGAGCACAAGCAAGCCAGTGTAGTTAAATCCCTGTGATGATTGCCTCTATGTAGCAAGTCATTAATATTCATCTAGTCCCCAAGAGACCACCAGAGCTGGGGGGGAAGTTATTTTGGGGACTACAACTTCCACCTTCTCTCAGCCATCATGGACGCTGTGATCTATAATCGAAAAATATAACTTTTCTCAGGTCTGAAGCAATACAATGATTTTTTTCTACCTCAGTGCCATTGCCCTATGTCAGAAATGTCTTTGGCAAAAGCATATCAAATCTGATCAACAGGCCTTTAAACTAAATCCTTGGAGAATTGGAGATCACAGCTTAAACATCTGTCCAAAATAAAGCTCTAAACCCAAGGATATGAATTCTAGAGAAGAAGCTGAGAGAGAGAATGGGAGCTACAATAAAATTCACAGTACAATAAAAGATAAACAACACTTTAGTTGTCTTTACACCAATGTACAGAGTCTGGGAAACAAACATGATGAGCTTGGAATCCTAATGTAGGAAGGTAAATATGACTTTATAGCTATAACAAAGACTTGGTGGGGTGACTCTCATAATTGGAATATAACAATTGAGGGATTAATCTATTAAAAAAGAATATATGGGAAAGAAAAGGAGGGGACTAGCATCATATACCAATTACAAATTTACTTGTACAGAAATCTATGCGAGTGATCGAGTGATCAAACTGGGCCAGTGGAGAGCATTTTAGTAAAAATAAATGGAGAAATAAATAAAAACAACATTGTGGTAGGAGTTTACTACAGGCCACCAGACCAAGATAAGGTGGTGGATGATGCTTTCCTGAAACAAATCTCAGAAATCTCCAAGAAGCAAGAACTGGTAGTAATGGGGGACTTCAGTTATCCTGATAGCTGCTAGGAGACAAGCTGTGCTAAGCATAGGCTCTCCAACAAATTCCTAATGTATCTTGCAAATAATTTCCTCTTTCAAAAGTTGGAGGGAGGAACATGTGGATCAGCAATCCTGGACTTGATCCTAACCAATAGGGAGGAGTTGGTCACTGTAATCAAAGCAGTTAGTACTTCAGAATCATAGAATCATAGAATTGCAGAGTTGGAAGAGACCACGAGGGCCATCCAGTCCAACCCCCCTGCCACACAGGAAATATTGATCAAAGCATCCCCGACAGATGGCAATCCAGCCTCTTGTTTAAAGACCTCCAAGGAAGGAGACCCCACCATGCTCCGAGGGAGTGTGTTCCACTCCAAAAACAATAGGAAGTAGATAAATAGAGTACTCCAAAAACAATAGGATACTCCAAAAAGGGAGTGACCATCTAATGCTAGAATTCATGATTGTGGGACAGGCCAAAGAAGAGTACAGTCATCCCTTCACGTTCATGGGAGTTAGGGGCACAAGAGCCCCACGAAAGTGAAAAACCCGTGAATAAAAATTTATCCAATGATTGGTTTGGGGTTGCGTGCGGATGGAACGCCCTGGAGGAGGAGGAAGGGAGGAAGAGAGGCTTGTAGCCCAGGCTGCCGCCACAACCCAGCCCACCTAGGCCTCCCAGACCTTCACCGCCACCACCACCACTGTTGCTCACCCTGTCACCGCCACCATGCCCCCACTGCTGCCGCCACCACCACCATACCCCTGGGGCCTCCACCACTGCAGCCGCCATGCCACTGCCGCTGTCACCCCCCCATGCCACCACCACCACGCCCACCATACTCCCATGGCCTCTGCTGCTGTGGCCGCCATGCTGCTGTGGCTGCTGCCACCCCCCACCAAGTCCCCGCTGCCGCCACCACCATATCCCCAGAGCCGCTGCCGCTGCCGTGCTGCTACCACCACTATACCCCCAGGGCCTCTGCTGCTGCTGCTTTGCTGCTGCTGCCACCGCCATGCCCCTGTTGCAGAGCATAGCAGCTTTGCAGCAAGCGCGAGGGTTTGCTCGGCCTTTGGCTCCCCCCACAGGGAACGTGCAGCTTTCCTTGGCCTTCATTCCCTGGGGGGGGGGGAAGAAAGGCCGAGGAAAGCGGCGCATTCACCGCAGAGCCGCCAATGGTTTCCTCCGCCTTCAGCTCCTCCCTTCAGCTCCTCCCCCACAGGGAATGAGGGCTGAGGAAAGCCGCGCGTTCACTGTAAAGCCGCTGAGCGTTTGCTTGGCCTTTGGCTCCTACCCCATAGGGAACAAAGGCCGAGGAAAGCTGTGTGTTCACCACAAAGCCGTTGACAATTTCCTCAGCCTTCGGGTCCTCCCCCACAGGGAACAAAGGCCGAGGAAAGCCACGCATTCCCTTTGTGTGTGGGGAAGCCGAGGGCCAAGCAAACCCTCGGCAGCTTTCCATGAATACACAAAACCGTGAATCTGAAAAACGTGAATGCGAAGGGACAACTGTATAGTCAAAGATGAACCTTGGATTTCAGGAAAGCTTCATCTTTTCAATTATTTTGCCTCTAGGTACAAGTTCCCTTGGGTCCTGTAATTCCAAATCTCTTATTGCTGCTTCGTATCCAGAAAATGTGGAGAGGGGATATTTAACTTCAGATGTATTCCATACATTCTTTTGTTCCAATCTCTCTTTTATTATGTATCAATAGATCTTTGGTTTTTTCATTTGTGTTTTTTGTTGTCATTTTAGTCTTTTGTTCCTTATCCATTATTTTCAATAATTTTTGAAAGTCCATCTTTGCTCACTTCCTGTGATGACTTTGACCTTTCCTTTAGCTATTTATGTTTTTATTTTTATTTTTGTTCTTCATATTGTTCTGTATCTTTTTTTTTGTAACCTTTGTTTATTGATTTTCTTTTCTTTGTTTCCTTTCCTCCCAGCATCACACTGCTGCATAGTCAACTTTTTATCTGAATCCTTAGGATCAGCTCTGGATTCCGCTTTACCAAGGATTCCGCAATAGTTCTCAAAAGCCCATTGCATTCAGTAAAATATTGCTTGGTGGTTTTGTCTGATCTGTTGTCATACTTACACTGGGGGCCACTTCTTCAAAGCCATTGCTCCCCTCGTCCTGCGTAGAATGCTTGAAGGAGCCACTCATTTCACACCATCCTGGAATAATATTCAGTTTTCAGCAAGTGCAAACGCCTCAGCTAGGTTAAATCCGTTTGCCTCATATGGTTAAAAAGTGTTTGTCAGTGATCTAGTGTCCACTCTAGTTTCGTTTCAGAAAGCAGTTCCAGTGCTAGATTTTCTACAGTAGTGGGACTAATGCATCACTATGATGGTATAATAGCATAGTGTGATAATGCCCTCAGTCTGTGTTCTGTGCCTGCTTGGGTTCTTTCTTACTTTCTTTTGGATGGCTCCCCCACTTATAGTTCTTTTCCTAAATATTTTTCATTTTACTTTTGCAAACATTGGGTCCCCTCCCTGACCTTCCCTCTTGCATGTACAGTCAGCCCTCTGTATCCACGGATTTGGCATCCATGGAGCCCACCATCCATGGCTTGAAAATATTCCAGAAAAATAAATTCCAAGAACCAAACCTTGATTTTGCCATTTTATATAGGGCACATAATTTTACTATGTCATTGTATATAATGGAACTTGAGCATCCATGGATTTTGGTATCCACAGGGGGGTTCTGAAACCAATCCCCAGCAGATACTGAAGGCCCACTGTAGTTAGTGCCATTTTGGCAACATAGGCAGCCATGCTGACAACTGGCACAAGAGAAACAAAGTCATGGCTGTTTGTATACTTCCCACCAGAAAACTTTGCAGAAGGCACATAAGGTTTGTATTTTTTCTTCTCCTGGGCATCCAGCCAAGTATTAATATAACTTTTTTTTTTTAAGTCCCAGGGCCATCAGCAAGGAGGAGGCATGCTGGTAGCATTTCTTGCTGAGGAAGGAGACAGGACATTTTGCTTTCTGCCCTGGAGTCTCATGACCTAGAAAGAATGGCAACTTGCAGTGAATTAAGGCTGATGGGGTCACAATGGATAGTTGCCAAGAAAACCAGCAAGCCACACCTTCTTTGGCTTTCAGAATGATTTGGTTTCTGGGCACTGGAGCGTCTTGCTAAAAACAGGCTGATAGAATGGTCAGGCCCTTGCTGTTCTCTGCTCTATTCATCATAATACAAAATTATGCTTACTTGTAGCTCTTGGCTGAGCTCTAAAAAGGAAAGCCTGACTTTCGAGCACAAAACTAGGATTGTTCCAAAGCTTTCTACATGGCTTACCACCAAAATAGACTTGTGGGGGGGATATGTGTTTGTCTTAAGATCCCTACTTTAGGTTGCAGTCTAGTGCACAGATGCTTGTCTAATTACCCTAAAGGCACCAGATCCTGTCTGGTCTTGGAAGCTAAGCAGAGTCAGCCCTGGATAGTACTTGGATGGGAGACTTCCAACAAATACCAGGGGCTGTAAGCTATATTCAGAGGAAGGAACTGACAAAACCGCCTCTGAGTATTCCTTGCCCAAGGAAACCCTATGAAAAATTTATTGGGTTGCTATATGTTGACTTGAAGGGACACACATGTACACTCCAGCACGCGCTGATCAGAATGTTATCCCCAATGCACATAAAAGGTGGCACAGAAACACTTTAAATATGTACAGAGTTGGGACTGGACTGTCTTATGTGTCTAGCATAGGTGACAGATTCCTATACTAACTGGTTTATTGACTGCTAAAAACTTGGGGCTCAGTTACACAGGAGTTTTTATCGTGATAGTTTGCGCTTTAGTGCTTTTTCGCACCAGTCCCGGAGAGTTTACATGATTTAGTGAGAAATCTATTGATCTGTTTATTTTTCCACTTTGCAGTTCTCACAAGTAAAGCTGTGGGGCATGACCTCCCAAGCACATCTGGGGAAAGATGAGAGGGAGGGAAAGAGAGAGAGAGAAAGTGCTGGGATCTTTCCCTCCTCTGGTTACCAGAGGAATGCCTGCTAAGTTTTCATGCCTTGGGAGGGAGTGCTCCCTCTTCTTCCCAAAGCAAGAAGGGTGGGAGGAAGGAGGCAGCCTTTCAGCTCCGAGGAGCCATGCTCCCAAGCCCCCCTTCCCCTCACCCTCTCTCTCTCTCTCTCTCTCTCTCTCTCTCTCTCACACACACACACACACACACACAAAGGCTGGCTGGGGATTCCTCAGCTGCAGCAGCCAAGCAAGCAGGGAGGCAACAACAGTGGCTGGATCTTTTCATTTGAGGCTCCTCCATCTCTTACAAGTCCACCCCCTGCGTGGTCAGTCCAACCAATCACGGCTCAGCTCCGCTGTTGTTGTTTCAGGAAGATTGCTGGTAATTCACACAGACTTTTCCGAAATGGTAGTTCACACAATCGATAGTACACTAAGTTGCGCTGCTTTTCAAAAAAGTTGGGAAAAGTTCCGAAATCCTTTATTATGCTACTAATAGGGTTTTGTGCCCCTCTCCTTCTGAAAGAAGCGGTTTTGTGGTGCAGCGCATGGAAACAATTAGGAATCTTAGCGAATTCTTCTCATTTTTTTTCCCCATCGTGTAACTGAGACCTTGGAGAAGTTGCTTCAAATGAGGATGGATTGTCCACGGATTTAAGTATTCACGGCTTGAAAATATTCTTTAAAAAATAATAATCCCAAAAGCAAACCTCGATTTTGCCTTCTTATATAAGGGACACCATTTTGCTATGCCACTGCATATAATGGGACTTGAGTATTCACGAATTTTGTCATCTTATATAAGGGACACCATTTTGCTATGCCATTGCATATAATGGGAATAGAGTATTCATGGATTTTGGTATCCACAAGGGGTCCTGGAACCAAACCCCAGCGAATATGAAGGGATATCTGTACTTCAGCCAAGTGTAATAACAGTCATGAATGCTTCTGGCAACTCCCCATTTTGAAAATAATAGAGGATACCTCAAGTGCCAATAAGATATCATTAACTCCCGCCATTTAATCCAGTTGATTTAGGCTGGCAACCTGTTAGTGACATATGCAAACATAAGTCCACTGTACAGCTCCATTGAGAGCCAGCGTGGCGTAGTGGTTTGAGTGCTTGGCTATGACTCTGGAGACCAGGGTTCAAATCCACAGTTGGCTATGGAAACTCACTGGTGACATTCTCCAAGACTTGAAGGAAGGCAAAGTCAAACCCCCTGTGAATAAATCTTGCCAAGAAAACCTCACGATAGGTTCACCTTAGGGTCATCATAAGTTGGAAGTGATTTGAAGGCACACAACACCTGTATTTTTTTTTTTATTTTTTGTAATCGTGGAGATTAGTATTCTATTCTTTGCTCACATTGTCCAAAGGTGTCCCCCCCTCCCCCGGACTTACTGTTTTGCTATGATACTACCTCCTACAGCCATTCAGTGGCTGGTAGAGAATGATTGGGGTGGGACTGGAGGAGATTGGGCTATGTCCCTACAACCAGACCCAGGCCAATTACATTATTCTTCAGAACCTCAGGAGGCTGTGAGTAGGTTGTGAGGAGAGATGTAATGTAGTTATTTCTGTGGAACTTTTACTCTAAGTTCTGCAATAGGAGATCTTGGCCAAAGTGTTAGATATGGGTGTTGAAGACAGGTTTCAGGTTTAGCTCTCTGTTTGTAAAATAACCTGTCATATGAGGCTATTGTGAGGATTAGTGGAATACGCTAAGTAGAAAAGAGAGAGACAGAATATTTTAAATATCATACAGTGTCCCCCATTCATGTGTGCCCCCCCACATGAATTTTCCATGGTTACTGCATTACAATCTGTAATTGAGATAGATGTAGTTGGCAGTGTTAGTGCTTGATGTACACAAGATATTCAACATTGTGAAGATGCAAAATATTTTTATTGTATCATGAAAATTAAGTAGACAAAAGGAAACTGACACTTGTTGCTAAGTGTTCTTTATGAGGACTGCTGTTGATGAAAAAAGTCTTAATGAGAAATTAATCACAAGACTGTGTAGAAATAAAATTATTTTTTGGAATATACACATGAAGCAGTGCTGTCTCATTAATGGTTTAGGCCGGCATCCTGTAGAAGGCAGTTATCAAGGGAGTTCTGCTCCTAAAAGTGTGAGTACAAGGGTAGCCAATGTGTAGTACAAGGGTAGATGAGACTGCAGCTCCCATCATCCCACATTAGTTGTACTAGCTGGGGCTGATAAAGATGGAACCCAACAACATTTGGAGCCTGTTCTTTTTCTTTTTCTTTCTTTCTTTCTTTTTTTTCTTCTTTTGGACAGCAGCTTCCAGAATCCCCAAGTCAGCAGGGTTACTGGCCATGCTGGCTGGGGGATTCTGGGAGGTATAGTACAAAAAGTAACATTTCCAATCATGGATCTGAAGGCTACAAGCTGCCCAGTGTTGAGCTAGTCATGTAAAATGCTTTCATTCATAAACTTGTATATACACTTGCTCTTCCTCTCATAGGCCTGCAGTTACATTGGAGTGAAAATGAGCCCTATGGTAAATATGGTATTTTAGAGCCAAAAAATGTGATTGCCCATGTTCCTTTGGGGCAGGGACAGAAAAAAGTCCTCAACAGCTTTTTGGTTATGTCCGTAGCAAAAGGAAGACAGGGAAATGGTGAAATGCCTCAATCTTCTCCCAGAAGAAAAACAGTGTCCAGCCCCGGGGAATATGGAGCAGATGATGCAGTGGGGGAAATGCAGCAAATAATACGTAAAGAACTAGTAGAGGAATACCTGGCTACTCTAAATAAATTCAAGTCTCCAGGGCCAGATGAATTAACATCAAAGGGTATTAAAAGAACTGACAGAAGTGATCTCAGATCCACTTGCAATAATCTTTGAGAATTCTTGGAGAATGTTGTCCCTATCTTCAAAAAGGGGAAGTAAGAGGACCCAAACAATTACTGCACAGTCAGCCTGACATCAATACTAGGAAAGATTCTAGAGCAGATCATTAAGCAATCAGTCAGTAAGCACTTAGAAAGGGATGCTGTGATCACAAAAAGTCAACATGGGTTTCTCAAAAACAAGTCATGCCAGACTAATCTTATCCCCTTTTTTGATTGAATTACAAGCTTGGTAGATGAAGGAAATGCTGTGGATGTAGCATATCTTGATTTCAGTATGGCCTTCAACCCCCCCCCCCACGATACTCTTGCAATTAAGCTACTAAAATGTGGGCTAGAAAATGCTACTGTTAGATGGATTTGTAATTGGTTGACTGACTCAACCCAAAGGGTAGTCACCAATGGTTCCTCTTCATCATGAAGAGAAGTGACTAGTGGGGTGCCACAGGGTTCTGTCCTGGACCCAGTGCTATTCAACATCTTTATCAATAACTTGGAATAAAGGGCATGCTTATCAAATTTGCAGATGGCATCAAGAGGGAGCGAGCTTGTTTTCTGCTGCTCCAGAGGCTAGGAGATGGAGCAATGGGTTCAAAGTATAGGAAAAGAGACTCCACCTAAACACTGGAATAACTTCCTGATGGTAAGAGCTGTTTGACAGTGGAATACGCTGCCTCTGAGTGTGGTAGAGTCTCCTTCTTTGGAGGTTTTTAAGCAGAGGCTGGATGGCCATCTGTTGGGCATGCTTTGATTGTGTCTTCCTGCATGGCAGGGGGTTGGACTCGATGGCCCTTTGGTCTCTTCCAACTTTATGATTCTATGAACATCCTATATACTTATTTAGACAACAATCAGTGGCACCAAAGCAAAAATATCAACAAAGTCAGGTTCTTTAGTGAGAGAGTTCCTCCATATTTCTGATCATTATCATTTCTGTGTGACACATTCTCTTTTATAGAACTGACTCCTTATAGCTGCTGTTTGCAGAACCCCACCCAGTTACTAAATCAAACTTTGACTCAGCAGGTCAATAAGCCTTTTAACAGGCTCTTGTGCTTGGTATGTTGAAGGTTAATATGCTGCTTTTGGACCCTTTCCCAGTAACTAGTGTCTTAGGGACTCAGTGCCTACTCCATGTTTGTATTTGAGTCAGGTGGAGAGAAGAGCCATTCTGCAAACCTGAATACTGGATGCTTTATACACACTGAGTTATCCTTATCTCTGCAGCAATGACAAGGCTTTTAATGGTTTCATTTCTGACTTCAGTATTGACATGTAGATAATGATTCCTATTCCAGTGTATTTTACCCAAGGATGCATGCTGATTAATGGATAGGATGTGTATCACAGGACACCTCTAGTGTCTTCAACATAACAAATAATTCCACCCTTTACAGGGAATGATTGTCCGAAGAATCTAAGGAAAAGGCTGAGTTTGGAAAAATTACTTTTTTGGATAACAGTCCCCAGAATCCTCCAGCCAGCATGGCAGTTGAGTGGTGGACTGTGAAAGTGGTAGCCTGAAAGTTTAACTTTCCCAGGCTCTGCCATACTAGCTGAGAGATTCTGGGGGTTATTGTCTTTTTTTTTTTAAATGGTAATTTCCCCAAGAGAGCCAGCATGGTGTAGTGGTTTCAGCATTGGACTAAGACTCTGGGAGACTAGGGTTCAAATCCCTGCTTGGTCATGGAAACCCACTGGGCAACCTTGGACAAATCACACACTCTCAGTCTCAGAGGAAGGCAAAGGCAAACCCCCTTTGCACAAATATTGCCAAGTAACCTTGGGGTTCACCTTGGGGTTGCCATAAGTCGAAAACTACTTGAAGGCAAACAACAACATTTTTTCCAAGCTTTGGAAAAAGTAGTTTATTTATACTGCTGTGGAATTGTACTTGCTTCAAATCTAAGTCTCTGCCCAGGAAACCTACAGAAAAAATACATGCTGAATACTGATAAATAGAACATGTTGCTAATTTTTTTCCCTGTAAGCTGATTTTAATACAGTGAGCCCTCAGTATCAGCTAGGGGTTAGTTCTAGCCCCCCCCTCCCCCGTGGATACCAATATCAGTGGATGCTCAAGTCCCATTATATACCATACAATGGTGTAGTAAAATTGTGTCCCTTATATAAAATGGTGAACAGCAGGCTTTGCTTTGGGGAATTTGTCCCCCTGAATATTTTTGAGCCATATTTGGTTGAATCTGTGGATGCGGAATCCATGGATGTAGAACCTATGGATATGGAGGGGTGACTGAGTTGTCCCTTCATATTCGCTGGGGTTTGGTTCCAGGACCCCCACATGGATACCAAAATCCGTGAATACTCAAGTCCCATTATATGCAATGGCATAGCAAAATGGTATCTCTTATATAAGATGGCAAAATCAAGGTTTGCTTTTGGGTTATTATTTTTTAAAGAATATTTTCAAGCTGTGAATACTGTACATAAATCTGTGGATACCAAATCTGTGGATATGGAGCGACAACTGTATACTTTAGAAACCAGCATAGGGCAGGCAGGCTACTATAGACTAGGTGAACCTTTGGCAGTGATTGTTTGCAGTCAGAATAGATTTGGTACAGCCCACCCCTAATGCCCTCTATGTTGGAGAACTACATCATTCAAAATAAGAGGATGACCACTGACTGTGAAGCTGGTGAGAGGAACTGCAGTCCAAGGCCTAAATCCACTGGGTATTCTCATGGGTATTCTCAATTAGAACAGATAGGAACTTGATAACACATAGACATGTTTGATTCAGTGAGACTAGCTCTAGTTGAAACATCTGGAATCCACCAAGTAGAGGGGCCACCTGTAAGTACACAAGTGTGATCATATTTTTACCTGTGCAGTGTTGGCAGTCTCATCATAGGGTTTTCAAGGTAAAAGGCTTCAGGAGTGATTTACCATTGCCTTCATCTGTGCAATACTAACAAGTGTTAGCTATGGTGCCACTGCCCTTGTCTCTGAGAGATCTCCCACCAGTGTTACTTCCCATTACAGCTGCCACCGAGTAGCTGTTTGACACATTTAGACTGGCTCCTCAGCAAAAGCCTGTCTGACATGGAAGACCCTAACAGCAACACTGCTGCTGTCAGCATAGCCTCTTGCCTCACAGGATCATGCAATCACACCACCACTATACAAAGGCAGTGCTGGGCTGTTGATGGCAGGATGACTTGGAGTCTCTCATTCATAGGGTTGCCATAAGTTGAGGTCAACTTGAAGGCAGTTAACAACAAGCGTTGCAGATACAGCTCCAACTCAGGGGTAGGAATCATGTAGTCCTCCAGATGATGTTGGGCTGCAACTCCTGTCCGTCCTAGCTGGCATAGTCAATGGCGAGGAATGCTGGGAGCTGTAGTGCAATAACATTTGGAGAGTCACATAATTCTCATATTCTAATGTAACTCCTTTCGGAATTCAGTGTCTGAGATTACCATTCCTGGAAAGTAATTGATTATTTCTGATGAACAGTGGGTGTGTATATAGGCTCATAGGATGCTACCTTATACTGAGACAAATCTTTGGTCCATCTAGCTCAATACTGTCAACTTTTTGGTAGTAATTCTCTAGGTTTTGAGGTAGATCTACATGGAGATTCCTCATATTCCTTTGTGGTCTTCCACCCAAGTAATAACCATGCCTGATCCTGCTTATTTTCCAAAATCAGATGAGATTGGGTGTATTCAGGGTGATAGTGAGTAGGCTTTTCTCGTGTAGTTTTTTTCTCTTTTGGGCCCCCCTCCTTCACAATACGAGACAATGTGGGATCCCGTTAAGACAGCTCTTTCTGTTAGGGGTATTTTCATCATGTGAACCAACCCCAGAGTCTACATGAAGGCTTGTAACAACAATTACTAACACCAACAACATCACCTCACTCTTGCCTTCCTTCTTCCTTCTGACTGTTAGCAGAAGGAAATCAAGCTTGCTAGCAACAGTGTATTGTTACAAGCCGTATCCTTTTTAATGCAAAGTATTTTACAATGGCTTGGTCTCTTGAGTGGGCAATTAAGACTCATTAGCTTTAGTGCTTCTGGTGGAGATGAAAAATAGTGAGCTGTTTTGTCCATATAGATCAAGTTGCCTGCCTTTTGTGAATCTCCTCTGTGTCTGTGTGTGAGAAAGAGAAAGAGAGGGTTGAGATTTTTGAGACTATTTTAATGAGTGATTGGACTTCAGATTTCCCACTATACCACTGCTTGTGAATGGTGTTAGCATGGGGCAGTGTCTGGAGCAGAGAGAGGCTTTCTCTCCTTGTTATGCACAGATGGAGAAGATGGCTTTGAGCATAACAACTACACCATTGCCTTGAATGGTTCTGTGTGGAGAAAGTTGCTTGTTTGTGACAGAAATCATGCTTTGTTTTCTTGGAACAATTGCTGTTTTGAGAGAATAAATGAAAAGTTTGTAGTATATGTTCAGCAATACTTTTGAGAGGAGTGGTGGTGGCAGTGCAGAAGAAAAGGGAGTAAGAACTATGAGACTGAAGGCAGCTTGGCCCTGTTGCATGTTTGTTGGCATTCTGGATATATTATGAGTAGGGCTGAGTGAATGTGCCAATTTCTCTTTCACTCAGTTTTATCATTTTTCCAAACTACATTGGTTTGCATTTTCCGAATGCTTTGGGGGAAAATTTTGTTCAAGTTTTCTAACACACACATCAATGCACACATTTTTGCAAGCAATTGCATCTTATACAATGTGTGTTTATATGTAATTTTAATTAATATGTGCATTTTTATGTGTTCTTTTACCATAAAATGGAAATATTTGTATGGATATTTTTGATTAGAGAACTGTATTGCAAAATCTAAGAAAGTAAGAATTTCAGTATACAGTACTAGTGTGCATTAACTTGCTTATTGTGTTGAGAAATGTGATAAATTTGCATTTTAGGTAAATTTGTATGAAGATTCAGACTTAATCTGTTCTCCATCACTAGTGGTGAACTTTACTTCTGTCATAGAATAAGCTGAGAACTGCATATGTGGATTTGCTTGGCATAAGACTCCTTATCTGCTCGCTATGCAATTATATATAGTAATACTATACTGTATAGGCTTACTAGAGGATACGCAAAATGAATGCAGGTTTGTTCAGTGTGTGTATTCACTCACTCATTTATTCCCTTTCTTCTTTTCACTGAAGTATATAGTACATAACACAAAGTACACTTCTCATAATGTTAGGCCTCCTATAGCCAAGCATATGTATGTTGAGATCCTTCTTTGGAATATTGATGGGGGCCATTTGCAATAGACTCTTTTACTAATACTGTAGTATTTTGTTCAGGTCTCTGTATTTTCAAAGTCTACCATGTATTCAGCTTGTCTGTCTTTCTTATCACCGGCTGGTCACAAAGTTACATGCATTATGTCATTGTAGAATCTAAAATGGAAGTAGCATTCACATCCTGTCTCTCTTTGGTAGGGACAGTTCCAAGTACTCCTCTGGCATACCACTTTTCAGCTGCTTTTAAAATGTCCCAACTTCCCCTCCTTGCACTTCCCCCTTTGTCCTCAGTTTACTTCAATTGCTGCAAACCAGCTCACAGTGCAAAAGTAGTTTGCACTCAGTTAGCAGGGGGAGAAGAGAGGGCAGGATCTTGTCCTTCCTTATAGTTCAACCAAAAACAAAATAACCTTTGCCACCTTGGCCACACTGATGCTGCTTGGACAAATGTATTTACTTATATCTCGCCTTTCTCCCAAAATGGGATTCAAAGTAGTACAGGTTGAGTCTCTCTTATCCAGAATTCCAAAATCTGAAATATTCCAAAATCCAAAATTGTCCACATGAGTGGCTGAGATAGTGATACCTTTGATTTCTGATGGTTCAGAGTACACAAACTTTTGTTTCATGCACAAAATTATTAAAAATATTGTATATAAAAATACCTTCAGGCTATGTGCATAAGGTGTATATGAAACATAAATGAATATCATGTTTAGACTTGGATCCCATCTCCAAGATATCTCATTATGTATATGCAGGTATTCCAAAATCTGAAATATTTCAAAATACCTCTGGTTACAAGCATTTTGGATAAGGGAGACTCCGCCTGTATTTCTGTTTTCATCTGGAGGGTATGTGTTCATGTGATTAGCCAAACACCGCCTGGGTCATCATGCCAAGAAACAAGCCTTCTCATTTTCTCATAGGAGAAAATTATCTTATTATGAGAGTGAGAAGCCTGTGGCAATCTAGTTGTGGCCTGTGGCAGACACATTACCTCAGATGATTTCTGAGTCATGGTTGAGTGTGAGGTAGCTGAATAGAAGGAGGCACAATTTTGAACATGAACTCAATAGTTCTTTGCACTGTAATGGAGTAAATGTACCTATTTATTTGATTTATTGCCCATCTTTCTCCCAGGGCATCTCACAATATGATTAAAAGATAAGTACAGTTGTCCCTTCATATCTGCTGGGGTTTTGTTCCAGGACCCCCGTGGATACCAAAATCCATGAATACTCATGTCCCATTATATGCAATGGCATAGCAAAATGGTGTCCCTTATATAAGATGGTAAAATCAAGGTTTGCTTTTTGGATTATTATTTTTTAAATAATATTTTCAAGCTGTGAATACTTAAATCCATGGATTCCAAATCCATGGATACAGAGGGACAACTGTACAAATAAAAACACGGCAAGTTATTGTATTAAAATACAATCATATGAAAATTAGTGAGAATTGCATCAATTAAAACAATAATAATTAAGGGTGATAAATGTTGAAATACAGTGCCCATGTTAAAGGTCTTGTCCTTAGTCACCAGTCATTTGCCAGCTGTCTACCTGAGTAGAAATGTCAGCGCCTGCTGATGGAAGATTAAGAGGGAGGGGTCAGGGAGTTCCACAGCCTTCGAGCAGCCACCAAGAAGGCCCTCTTTCTAAAAGATTTAGTAAGGAGGTTATTGTGTGTGTGTGTGTGTGCGCCTTCAACTCACCTGTCAACTTATGGTGACCCCATTAATTTCATCAGGTTTTCTTAGGCAAGGAATACTCAGAGGTGGTTTTGCCAGTTCCTTCCTCTGAAATATAGCCTGCAGCACCTGGTATTTATTCCAGGTCTCCCATCCAAGTACTATCCAGGGCTGATCCTGCTTAGCTTCCAAGATCAGATGGGCTCTGGTGCCTTTAGGATATTTAGGCTCCTGAGGTGGTTGTAGCTACCCTGAATTGGGATGGCAGTGTGAGAGCTCATTCACCCTCATTAGCTTTTTGTGCATAAATTACCTAAGATGTAGCCCTTCAGATATTGGTGAACTCCACTTCCCATCATCCTCTGTCAGCCTGACTACTGGTGAGTGATGATAGCAGTAGAAGTTGAGTAATATTTGGAGGGCCATGGGTAACCTAGCCATTACCAAATTGCTAGGTGTGAGTGTGAGAGAAGTTCAAAGTTGCTTGAGACACTACCTCCTGATCCTGTGCCATTTGGTAAAATGCTCCCCGGCAGACATCCTCTAATAAATGTAACACTGGTCATACTAAAGAGAAGACAGCAGCCAAATCAGATTGGAGGGGAGATACTTAGGCTATACTGAGCCAAGTCAACCTGTCTGAATGGCCATGGTGGCTGGGTATGATGGGAGTTGTAGTCCAACTCACCTATAAGGGACCATGTTGGGAGGGGATAATGGGGGCTTGCTTCACTTTGTTACTACAGCTGCCAGATGCTCCCCCTGCCCCACTTTGCTTCCTGCTATGGGAATGTTGTTCTTACCGCCTTGTGCCCATTCGAGATCTTTGCAATGTGCTATGAATACTAAGTGCTGTAGGCAACAACAACAACAACAAATTATTATTATTATTATTATTATTATTTCTTACCTGCCTCTCCCCAGGGATTGAGACAGGGAGCAGAATAGATCAACATATAACACCATCTATTAAAACCCATAACATCATTCTAAAAAGCAAACATGACAAAAACCCATTAAAACAATCCTTGTTTAAAATTCATAATTTAAAATCCACAATTTAAAAATCATCTGGATAGACCTACCAGGAGAGACTTGTCATTAATGCTGGTTTGAATTTGGACAGCATGTTCAACTGTCTAATCTCTTCTAACAGGTCATTCCAGAGTCAAGGGGCAGCTGAAGAAAAAAGTCCTCTGGGTGATAGTTGTCAATCTAGTCCTGGCTGGCTGGAGCAAATGTCACCCAGAGGACCTAAGGGTATGGGGCGGATTATACGGGAGAAGGTGATCCTGTAGGTAACCCAGACCCAAACCATGTAGAGCTTTAAAGGTAATAACCAACACTTCGTAAATTGCCCAGAAACTAATTGGCAGCCAGTAGAGTGATTTTAATCTCTCTCTCTCTCTCTCTCTCTCTGGCTTTTCTTCGCAAACGAAGATTCAGGAAGGACTCATCCCGCGCTTTCTGCAAGCGCGCTGATGACTAAAAAGGCCAATCCGAGATAAACAAGTCCGGTTGCAAAAAGCACAGCAGAAGGTCTCCTTGGGTGATGTTTTTGGGTTGTGATTCTTTCTGCGTTGTCGTTTCTCTTCAAGACTTGTTCGTCGTGAGTTCTCAAATAAGGCTGCAGCATTGTGGATAGTGCGTCTCCATGCCTCCCGATGTGAGGCCAGGGCGGACCACTGTTGGTGATCAATTTGGCCAAGCCTGAGATGTTGTTTCAGGGAGTCTTTGTATCGCTTTTTTGGAGCGCCCCTCTTACGCTGACCCGTGGCGAGTTCACCGTAGAGTAGTATTTTTGGGAGGCGATGGTCCTCCATCCTAGAAACGTGCCCTGCCCAGCGCAGCTGTGTTCTCAATATCATGGCCTCAATGCTGGTGATCCCTGCTTGCTCAAGGACAGACAGCGTGGTCAAGTCAGATATGGCGATGCTCTTTCAGAGCCCTTTCTAATAACTAATGGAGTGAAGCAAGGTTGTGTTCTTGCACCAACTTTATTTACAATCTTCTTTAGCATGATGCTCCAAAGGGCTATGGCAGAGCTTGAAGAAGACGACGGCATCTATATACGCTACCGTACTGATGGTAGCTTGTTTAACTTAAGCCGTCTGAGGGCTCACACTAAGACTCTAAACTATCTAGTCCGTGAGCTGCTCTTCGCCGATGATGCTGCCCTTGTTGCCCACACAGAAGGAGCTCTGCAGCGCCTAACATCCTGCTTTGCAACAGCTGCAGAGCTGTTTGGGCTAGAAGTCAACCTGAAGAAAACAGAAGTTCTTTACCAGCCTGCACCACAGGACGAACACCACCATCCCCACATTGCCGTCGGCAAATCAGTGCTCAAGTCCGTTCAGCAGTTCACCTACCTGGGAAGCATCATCTCCTCAGATGCCAAGATTGACAAAGAGATCGATCACAGATTAGCAAAGGCATATAGTGCATTTGGAAGACTTCACAAAAGAGTCTGGAGCAATAAACACCTGAGGCAAAGCACAAAAATCAGTGTGTATAGAGCCATCGTACTGTCTATCCTCCTTTATGGATCTGAAACATGGGTCACCTATCGCCACCACCTACGACTCCTCGAGCGCTTTCATCAGCGCTGTCTACGCACAATCCTAAATATACAGTGATTTTAATATTGGTATGATATAATCACTTCTGTATTTCAGAGGAAGGAAATGGCAAAACCACCTCTGTGTATTCCTTGCCGAAGAAAACCCTGTGAAATCCATGGGGTTGCCATAAGTTGACAGGTGATTTGAAAACACACACATGTGCACACACATGTATCAGCATTTTCCCCAGGACAAACTGCTGGTTGGAAGATTATGCTTTTATTGGTCAATGTGCCTGACACCTCCCCCCCCCCAATCTAGACTGAGCACAAACGTGATGCCAAAAAAGGAGGGGAGGAGGTAGAGTGCTTGCCTCCTGGTTTTGCAGTTGAAGAAACTAACAGTTGCTGGCCTTTGTCTGCAGTACCCCCTCATGCTTAGCCTTTCTCTTTCTTCTTTATTACCTAAATTTCCCTATATTTTATTTTTTCAGAATATAAAAATGCTCATTTATTATATTATGAGGATCCTATAAGGAATGAACAGCATAATGAAGCCAACAAATTACAGTAAACAATTTAAAGAAAATGCTCAAGGAATAGAAACAACTATAGCAAAAATGATGCCAACTCGAATAAGTTTAAAGTGTTGCGAAAAGGGAGAAAACACAAACTGTTTCCAATTACACAGTCTATATTATATTCAAAACACATTTGCCCAGAATTTAGCTAAATTGCCAGGAGGCTTGTAACATAACAAATCTGTAATTTGAACGTACAATAAAGAACACTAAACCTCTTCACAAATGCAGTTTTGTAACATAACAAATCTGTAATTTGAACGTACAATAAAGAACACTAAACCTCTTCACAAATGCAGTTTTGTTCCCCATGTTTTGTAAATGTCTTCATCTACAGGATACCTTTTCTTTTAGTGGGCCTGTGTTCTGTTAGTTGCTCAACAGATAATTTTTAAAAGAAAACTTTCTTTTTAACAAGGTGAAAAAAATGTTCCCTCTCTCTCTCTCTGTGTGTGTGCAGGGCCGGTTTAAGGAATTTTGGGGCCCCCTGCAATGCTTTACTTTGGGGCCCCCATATGACTTGAAGGCACATGGGCAAGAAAGAAAGAAAGAAAGAAAGAAAGAAAGAAAGAAAGAAGCCCTTTCTGAGGGAGACAACCCTCAAATTCCCTGTCTCTCTCTCTCACGCACACACTCACCCTCTCCGACGTGCCTCTCCCTCCAGCTTCTGCCATGGAGGGCTGCTGTTTCTTTCTCTTTCTGTTTAGTTTTGAAGAGGCTGTTTTGTTTGTTTTTTAAAAAAAGCCAGCAGGAGGTTTTTGGAGGAGGAGGGTAAGAGGTGGCTCCTCCCGGCTGTCTCCTGGCTGTTCCTTTGTCAGATTAAGGAAGCCAACACGGGGCCCTCTCTAGACCTCGGGGCCCCCTGCCAATGCTGATTTGGCAGACAGGTTAAACCGGCCCTGTGTGTGTGTGTGTGTACTTTAATATTGTACTCCATCACTGCATCTGAAGAAGTAGATTGAGACCCACATAAACTCAGGCTTAAATAAACCAGTTAGTCTTAAAGGTGCTGCTACATTCTTCCCTGCTCCCTTTCTTTTTTATGTTAGAATAGACTAAGGCATCTCTGGACTTGTCTATACTGACGGGAAACCCCGAACCCGCCTTTTAGCTTCTGCAAATGTTTTTGATCCATAGCAGCCCTGTAAACATCACACTCACCAGGGTGCCAGTTACACAACAAAAATTGTCGCGGGGCTTACCGTGACTTTGTGATCCCGAATCCATCCCTCGCTGTTTATACGATTTTTGTCACTGATCTGGATATCCCAGGTGGTCCCGTGACTGATATTTACACGTCCAAAGTTCCATTTTTTATTTTAGGTTCTGCGATGCTTTATCCCGTGCTTTTCTTGTTTGCACACAGGTAGCGTACCGGGATTTTTTTGGGGGGGCCTGTCAATCAAGGATGCGATTACTCGTTTTTTCACAACCTCAGTGACGTACTTCCTTTAGAGTTTCGCGCCACGAGCGATGCTATTGGCTGGCTCAAATGTTTGTTAAAGCTTCTGCGTTGGGGATGATGGAATGATTGAGTGTTGCATTGGGGATGAGGCAATAAGAGGATGAGTGGAGGAATGAGCGACCTAGCCTTTGCTGTCCTTCCGAATTGAAAGAACAGCATTTAAAGCCCATTGAAAATGGGGAAGGGAGGGATCCTTCATGGCTACAGCCTTTCTGTCCTCCCGAATTGAAAGAACAGCAT
This sequence comes from Gambelia wislizenii, assembly GCA_030847615.1. Taxonomy (NCBI): domain Eukaryota; kingdom Metazoa; phylum Chordata; class Lepidosauria; order Squamata; family Crotaphytidae; genus Gambelia; species Gambelia wislizenii. Next base: position 332,638,929 of record JAUMIR010000001.1, on the reverse strand, counting down.
TTAAAGCCCATTGAAAGTGGGGAAGGGAGGGATCCTTCGTGGCTACAGCCTTTCTGTCCTTCCGAATTGAAAGAACAGCATTTAAATCCCATTGAAAGTGAGGATGCAGGAGGGTGTGTGTGTGTGTGTGTGAATGTTCGATCATCTACTCAGTGGCATTTTTTACTGTACCTTTAAACAAATGGAGTGGATACAGGGTGGAGGAGGATAATGGGCGATCGTCTGTGATCTCTTTACAATTTACTCTCTCTTTAAAATTTAAGCCAAGCATGCAGGAGAGGGGGATTTAAAGTAGGTTTCCCAGTGTAGAAATCCATTGAACAGGGTGATTTAATAGGAGAGCTGATTTCAATAAACTCAGGGAAATACTGGGGATGATCCCATGGTCAAGAATACTAAAAGAGAAGGGACCTCAAGACGGATGGGACTTTCTCAAAAGGGAGATACTGAAGGCACAATTTCAAACAGTACCATTGAGGAAGAAAAATGGGAGGTGTCTCAAGAAACCAGGATGGATGACTAAAGAACTTTCAATGGAGCTAAGTTTTAAACGGAACATGTATAGGAAATGGAAAAGGGGGGAAATCACCAAAGAAGAATTCAAACAGATAGCGAACACGTGTAGGAGTAAAGTCAGAAAAGCTAAAGCACAGAATGAGCTCAGGCTTGCTAGGGAGGTTAAGAACAATAAAAAGGGTTTTTTTGGGTATGTCCGCAGCAAAAGGAGGAAGAAGGAAATGATAGGGCCGCTACGTGGAGAAGATGGCAAAATGCTAACAGGGGACAGAGAAAAGGCAGAATTACTCAACACCTTCTTTGCCTCAGTGTTCTCAGAAAAGGAAAAGGAGGACCAACCTGAGGAGAATGGAACAGAGGACACAATAGGGGAAATCCAGCTCAAAATAAGTAAAGAGGTAGTACAGGAATACCTTCTTAATCTAAATGAATTTAAATCTCCAGGACCAGATGAACTACATCCAAGTGTATTAAAAGAGCTGGCAAATATAATCTCAGAGCCATTGGCAATAATATTTGAGAACTCCTGGAGAACAGGAGAAGTCCCAGCAGACTGGAGGAGGGCAAACGTTGTTCCCATCTTCAAAAAGGGGAAAAAAGAGGATCCCAACAACTATCGTCCAGTTAGTCTGACATCAGTACCAGGGAAGATTCTAGAACAGATAATTAAACAGAGAGTCTGTGAACATTTAGAAGGCAATGCCATAATCACAAAAAGTCAGCATGGGTTTCAGAGAAACAAGTCATGCCAGACTAATCTGATCTCTTTTTTTGATAAAGTTACCAGCTTGGTAGATGAAGGGAATGCTGTGGACATTGCATACCTTGATTTCAGTAAGGCCTTTGACAAGGTTCCCCATGACATTCTTGCAAACAAGCTTGTAGAATGTGGGCTAGACAAGTTAACTGTTCAATGGATTTGTAATTGGTTGACCGGCCGAACCCAAAGGGTGCTCAGCAGTGGCTCCTCTTCGTCTTGGAAAGATGTGACCAGTGGGGTGCCACAGGGTTCTGTCCTGGGCCCAGTGCTATTCAACATCTTTATCAATGACTTAGATGAGGGAATTAGGGGCATACTTATCAAATTTGCAGATGACACCAAATTAGGAGGAGTAGATAATACCCTAGAGGACAGGATCAAAATTCAGAATGACCTGGATAGACTGGAGAGCTGGGCCAAAGCTAACAAAATGAAATTCAATACGGAGAAATGTAAAGTACTGCATTTAGGGCGGAAAAATGAAATGCATAAATATAGGATGGGAGAGACCTGGCTGAATGAGACTACGTGCGAAAGGGATCTAGGAGTCCTAGTAGACCACAAGTTGAACATGAGCCAACAGTGTGATGCGGCAGCTAAAAAGGCCAATGCAATTTTGGGCTGTATCAATAGAAGTATAGTGTCTAGATCAAGGGAAGTAATAGTGCCACTCTATTCTGCCTTGGTCAGACCTCACTTAGAATACTGTGTCCAGTTCTGGGCACCACAATTCAGAAAGGATATTGACAAATTGGAGCGTGTCCAGAGAAGGGCAACTAAAATGGTGAAAGGTCTGGAAACAATGCCTTATGAGGAGAGACTTAGGGAGCTGGGTATGTTTAGCCTGGAAAAAAGACGGTTTAGAGGCGATATGATAGCCCTGTTTAAGTATTTGAAGGGATGTCACGCTGAGGATGGAGCAGGCTTGTTTTCTGCTGCTCCAGAGACTGGAACACGGAGCAATGGGTGCAAGCTCCAGGAACAGAGATTCCACCTCAACATGAGGAGGAACTTTTTGACAGTAAGAGCTGTTCGGCAGTGGAACACACTCCCTCGGAGCGTGGTGGGGTCTCCTTCCTTGGAGGTCTTTAAACAGAGGCTGGATGGCCATCTGTCGGGGATGCTTTGATTGTGATTTCCTGCGTGGCAGGGGGGTTGGACTGGATGGCCCTCGTGGTCTCTTCCAACTCTGCAATTCTATGATTCTATGACATACACAAACCTACTTGCAGCTGTAATGGAAGCCTTTGTTTTCATCTGGTGAGGCTGAATCTATTGAACGGGTGACTGACCCCTCCTCTCCTCCCTGAGCCCGCCCCTGGTCACATATATTTCTGGTCATTACCAAGTACTGAGATATATTGTCACGGGGTGTTTAGACATACGATTTTCCGAATCCTCCTGTGACTTTTTTAAAAACCGGCACAAACCGTGGGACTGGAAGTCCCGCAGGTTGAGGGATAAAAGGTGGCCCCCCTTCCGAAAATCACGTACCCGACCCGATGTACATGTAAACTGCCAGGGATCGACACGAATTCTTCCCGGGACATTTTCATCGTGTAAATGGCACCCAGGGCTTTGCCAGAATATCTCGCCACACTGTAATCATAGATGAATTCACAGTGATGTAAAAGGGTGGTCCAATCACGTGTCCTATACATCACACTATTTCCAGCCACACGGCAGAAGCTGGTCCATTTTTTTTCTTCTTTTTCTTCTCTTTGCTTGTGCATGCAACTGTATGTTGTCCCAGAGTACAGTATTACTGGATAAGTGGAGATACGCTTATACAGATATGAGCACAGTAAAAAAAATATTAAAAATTAAATTCAAATTTTCTAATTTGAAAATCCAGAAGATTGAAATCTATCCTCAAATACTGCTGTTCACAGTATGATACAGGCGTTTTAAACAAGGTAAAAAGGAAAGAAAAGAAAAGTTTAAACTTTTTTTTAAAGCGCCAGAATGGAGTCTCGGCCACTAGAAGCCCTGGCTTCACACCATAGCCAATCTGCAGCTGCCACACAGCCATTAATCCAGGTTTCCCCCTGAAATGCAGGGCAAACTGTGAATCTTTTAGACCTGGAGTTTCCTGCAGAAACCTGGATGAAAATGTGAATGGTCACAAATGTCATATGGCAACTGCACCGTGACTACGGGGTGAGTATGGTTTTTGTTTTTGTTTTTTGCCAGTGTAGACAAGTCCCCTTTCTCTTTGAAAAATCACACTCTCTGTGTATGTGGAATTTCTTTGGGGCAACCTAGTGTGGGTGCCATGCACAGCTGGCTTCAATGTGAAATTTGCAGAGCTCCTCCCAGCTTGACCTTGATAGAAAAGGGAGACATTAGCACTTTCAGCAGAGATGGCATGTTTATAGCCTCATTGCTCTGGAAAATATTACCTCTGTCTTCAGCACTAGAGATGAACCTGTAGAAATCCAGAAGCTGCCAAACTAAAGTGTGAGAGAGGGGTGTAGTCTGGAGGTCTCTCCTGAAAACCCATTGGCTTGCCCTAAGGATGTAATCACAGTGCCACACAAGGACTTGGGCATGCATGCATGTGCACATGCCCTCTTATAGATATATGCACACACTTTCTAACCTATGGATAGCCATGCAGCACCAAATTTGTTTCCTAGATGTTGGGATGCCCTGAATTACCATTTCACAGTGGCTGCTGTTTCTTCTGTGCTGTGACCATGGCCAACATCCAGAAATCACAGAACCCCTGGAATCCTCTGCCATAATAAAATTGTCCTCAGATTAAATATTTTCTTCTTTGATCCAGACAAAAAACAAGGGCTGAATGAGCCACCTTTTAAACATTAAACAATGCTAGTTAATTTGAGATGTCTTATTTTATGAACCAATTCAAAGACATAGCCATGTTAGTCTGGAATATCAGTATGTAAAGGGATCTTGTAGCACCTTTGAGACTAAGGGGTTGTCTAAATGGTGAAAGTACTCCTCATGGAATTCACTGGGAATATGACCTGTCCAAATGGGATCCTGCATCAATCCACTGTATTTGGAAGGAAGGGGGCCCAAAATGGCAAAAACTATGCAGGAGAAGCCCATAGTTTTTTTAAAAACAGTGAGGGTGGTGAGCATTTCTGCTTGTTGGGACAAGCGATTCAATTTGAATCGCTTTTCCATAGAAGAGGAAGCACAAAGCTGATTGGCCAGGTGAGTGTGGGGGCGGGGCTTGCTAACAGGGCAAGCACCCTCTGCTCCCATGTTGGATTGCTCCCATGAGCAATCACTAAGGCGATAAAACAGGGTGGATTTCTTTTTTTGCTGTCCTTTTTAATAAAAAAACCCCACTCTATCGCTGTAGTGCACCTTGGACATTTTTTTAAAAAAAGTTTGGCGGCAGCAGAGTACAAACGCAAGTAAATCACTTGTGTCCACCATCTAGCATGCAAAGTTAATAGGGTCTTAAGGGGGCAAAACCACTGATAAGACAAGTTACTGCTGCTGTGAATTGCCATTACTGCGAGGTATTCGGTCCCCCCCCCCCATAGATGGGGCCTAACTGCGAGAAAGAAGTTGGTAGCATAAGCACTGGTAGCATAAACATCTGAGGACGTAGATTTAAGTCCATGGAATCTTGTGCTATCAACTCCTTTCTCTGAGTCTCAAAGGTGCTACAATATTTATGAACCAATGTAACCTATGTACCTTCCCCCCAACTCTCTTCCCAATGAGACCACAGGGTTATGTTAACTTTATTAGGAGGGCAACAGTAGGAGTTGTAGGCCAGGGTGTCAGTTACACGACAATTTTTGTAGCGGGGCGTACTGTGACTTCCTGATCCCGTATTTGTCCTGCACTGTTTGTCACTCTTTAGGAAATCCCGGAAGATCCCGTGATTGATATTTACACGACAAAAGTTCCGTTTCTTTTTATTGGTCTCGCACTCTTATATCCTGTGCTTTTGCTGTTTACACATGTTTAGCGTACGGGGATTTATTTACTTTTTTGCTGTCAATCAAGGATGCGATTACTCGTGTTTTCACAACCTCGGTGACGTACTTCCTTTAGAGTTCCGCGCCACGAGCGATGCTATTGGCTGGGTGGGTGGGGGGAGAGAGATCAGGGGCCAGAGGCTTGCGTTTGTCCTGTCTCTTTAAAATGTTAACCCTTTAAGCAGGGGCAGCTGTGGAGTGAGGTTTCAAGCCAGTGACACACAAGGCATTTTGAAAGACCCAGACTCTGGCAGTTTTAAATTTTTTACTGTGATGAATGAATGTGTGATCTTTCGCTCAGATGCTGGGCACAAAGCTGGAAGGAGGCAGGAACGATCAGGGATAAACCCTGTGCTTTCCTTTTGAAATCAAGCGGGGGGGGGGAGAGGCTTGCAATTGCCCTTGTCTCTTTAAAATGTTAACCCTTAAAGCAGAGGCAGCTGTAGAGTGAAGGTTTCAAGCCAGTGACACACAAGGCATTTTGAAAGACCCAGACGCTGGCATTTTTTTACTGTGCCTTGGGGGGGGGGATGAATGTTTGATTATCCGTTCAGACCCAGGGAGGTGATCAAGGGAGGTGGTGGGCGACCCTCTGCCCACCACGATCTCTTTGAAACATGCAGTTGAGGAAGAGGTTAAAGCTGAAGGGTTTGCAGTATAGAAATCAATTTTAAAAGGTGATTTAGTACAGATGCACATACACACACAGGAACCTCCATGCAGCTGGAAGGGATGCCTTTATTTTCAGCTGGTGAGGCTGAATCTATTGAACGGGTGGCTGACCCCTCCTTTTCTGGTCACTGATTTCTGAGCCTGCCCCCGTCACCATTTCTGGTCATCCCCTAGTACCAAGATAGCTTGTCCCGCGGGCTGTTTACATTTCCGATTTTCTGAATCCTCCAGTGACTTTTTTAAAAACCGGCACAAACCGCGGGACTGGAAGTCCCGCAGGTTGAGGGATAAAAGGTGGCCCCCCTTCTGAAAATCACGTGCCCGACCTGATGTACGTGTAAACAACCAGGGATCGACACGAATTCTTCCCACTACATTTTCATCGTGTAAACGGCACCAAGATGAAGGCCTGCTACTGCTGTTATGATTGCTGCTTAGGTGAGGCACTAGGCACTAGCAGCAGAACAAGCCTTTCAGGCACAAAGCTCTCTGGCTTTTCCTGGTACCACCCTGTTTTATAGCTCTTGCTGTCTCATGAATATTTTCTCTGAACTGCAGTGATTGCCTTGGGAGGCTGAGGAGTTTTGCCTTTGCCACTCCCTGTGCCTCAAGCAGCCAAATGCTTGAGGCTTGACTCAGAGGGGCGGGGAATGAGGCTGAAGAGCCAGGAATAGAACAAACAGGAGAAGACAACAGACCTTCATGTGCTACCAAGCATACGCTGCAGCTGTGTAACCTGCTGAATGGTTACAGTGCTTGTCCTCTTCACATTGGCAAACTATTCATTGTTGATTCGTTATGTACTGAGTTTGTACTGAGAAATAATGTTTTGCTAGCCTATAAAGGTTTGTATGATACAAATCTAGCCTTCACAATTCTGCTTCTAGTTAAAAGAAAAAATGCATTCAATATTTCTATCAAGATGTTGACATCCAAGGCAAATAATAATAAATAACAAAATCATATAAGACAGTAATCTCTCTCTGGCTTTTCTTCGCAAATGAAGATTGAGGAAGGACTCATCCTGCACTTTCTGCAAGCACGCTGATGACTAAAAAGGCCAATCCGAGATAAACAAGTCCAGTTGCAGAAAGTACAGCAGAAGGTCTCCTTGGGTGATGTTTCCGGGTTGTGATTCTTTCTGCGTTGTCATTTCTCTTCAAGACTGGTTCGGTGTGAGTTCTCAAATAAGGCTGCAGCATTGTGGATAGTGTGTCTCCATGCCTCCCGATGTGAGGCCATGGCGGACCATTGTTGGTGATCAATTTGGCCGAGCCTGAGATGTTGTTTCAGGGAGTCCTTGTATCGCTTTTTTGGAGTGCCCCTCTTATGCTGACCCATGGTGAGTTCACCGTAGAGTACTATTTTTGGGAGGCGATGGTCCTCCATCCTAGAAACATGCCCTGCCCAGCACAGCTGTGTTCTCAATATCATGGCCTCAATACTGGTGATCCCTGCTTGCTCAAAGACCGCAACATTCGTCACATAGTCAGTCCAGTGTATATTTAGGATTGTGTGTATACAGTGCTGATGAAAACGTTCGAGGAGTCGTAAGTGGTGGCGATAGGTGACCCATGTTTCAGATCCATAAAGGAGAATAGACAATACAATGGCTCTATACACACTGATTTTTGTGCTTTGCCTCAGCCAGAGGACTTTTCTTGCGCCTCTGACCAAACTACAAACCCCAGGATTCCACAGGAACCAACAAAGGATTAAAGTGAAATCATAGCACTATAATGGTGTAGTGTGAAAGGATCCCAGCACTCTGATTGCTTTGTCCAATCAGATCTTGCGTGAAGGCATGCGTTTTGGTGACATCAAGTCCTTAGGTCAAACTGCCTTAAGTGTTAAAGATGTTTCTGTCTGCTTTCATCTTGACTTGTTTCTCCTGTTGAGGGTTCTCTCCAGTATCTTGCTGATCTAGCACAATCTATGGACAGAGGTATAGGAGTGTCCTTGGTACTCTGAGGCAGTTCCTTTGATGCAGCTTATATTGCTTTGTGATTGAACAGGAACCCGTCTTTATCCCATTCCATTGATTGGCTATGCTGTGAATACAGCTTGGAAAAGTTACTTTTGAAGACTATAGTTATTAGAATCATCTCTGCCTGTAGTCTGACAAAGTAACTTTTCCAAAGCTCTGGTGCCTCTTAATTATCTTTTCACTCCCTTGGACTGTCATAAAGAATAAGGACTTTTATGCCTTAATAATTTTTGTTCCATTTACTAGACGTTGCTCCTCTCAGAATTTCAGCATATATCCTTCCTTTTGCCCCCCTGGCAAATAGGATTTTTCAGTTTCAGATTACCTGTTTAACTGGTATGCCCTGCATCCTCCTCTATTTTTTGATGCTTCAAGTGCCTGTTCCATGGGGTGTTTGACTCATGGATTTGAGCAGTTTTCTTTACCATCAGAAAAAAACACACCTTGCACATTAGTGGATTCACAGCAGCTCTTCCCAGACTGGCATGCTCTGATGTGTTGGACTATAGCATCCACCATTCCTAGTCAGCATGATCATGTTGGCTGGGGATGATAGGAGTTGAGCAAACACTGGAAGATGGGTTCTCAGTATGTATGACTGGCTATGGCTATGTCTTCCCTCACTGCATTCTCATAAGCTCCTTTACCCAGTACTTAAGAATGATAGTCCTTTATTTCTTTAATTTCAGTAAAGGAAAGAAAGTCTCATGAAACAGTCACATTACACAATAAGGGATGATGGCTTTTTAAAATAAAAATCTCATTTTCATAGAAGAAAATGGTGCAACTTATATTGATCACTGTGGGTTTCAAATGCCTTCTGCATTTTAAGTATTGATATGGTACCCCCACTGTAGCCCCAACTACAGATATGGTATTTGCCCTTAGACAACTGCAAGAGAAATGTAGAGAGCAGAACAAGGGTCTCTATGTAACATTTGTCGACCTCACCAAAGCCTTCGACACTGTGAGTAAGTAGAAAAGGTCTGTGGCAGATCCTGGAAAGAAACATGGGTCACCTATCACCACCACTTATGACTCCTCGAACGCTTTAATCAGCGCTGTATACGCACAATCCTAAATATACACTGGACTGACCATGTGACAAATGTTGCTGTCCTTGAGCAAACAGGGATCACCAGCATTGAGGCCATGGTATTGAGAACACAGCTGCGCTGGGCAGGGCACGTTTCTAGGATGGAGGACCATTGCCTCCCAAAAATAGTACTCTACAGTGAACTCGCCAAGGGTCAGCGTAAGAGGGGCGCTCCAAAAAAGCGATACAAGGACTCCCTGAAACAACATCTCAGGTTCGGCCAAATTGATCACCAATGATGGTCTGCCCTGGCCTCACATCGGGAGGCATGGAGATGCACTATCCACAATGCTGCAGCCTTATTTGAGAACTCACGCCAAACAAGTCTTGAAGAGAAATGACAACGCAGAAAGAATCACAACCCAGAAACATCACCCAAGGAGACCTTCTGCTGTGCTTTCTGCAACCAGACTTGTTTATCTCGGATTGGCCTTTTTAGTCATCAGCGCACTTGCAGAAAGCACGGGATGAGTCCTTCCTGAATCTTCGTTTGTGAAGAAAAGCCAGAGAGAGACTGTAGCCCCAGGACTGACCAAGGCATTTTGATGCCTGAGGCAGAGCAGCAGCAACTGGCAGCCTCTGATCCCGCTTCCATTGTCAGGTCAATGTGCATCACACGCAAAGCCAGTCAAATTATTGTGCTACCTGAAGCAGAAAATCCAACAAGCACACCCAGCAGTAAATACGCTATACTAAAGTCAACTGTCTGAGGCTGATGATTCTCTCTGTCCAATGGTAAGGCTGGCCACATGTTAAAAATTGTTTTCATTGCCACCTCTGTTTGCAGTAGCATAGTTTAGCATATTTGTAAAACTTTGTAGGGTCAAAGTTCTCTGGATTTTTCCTTTTTTTTTTCCTTTCCATTTTTGGCTTCTGCCCCAGTCCAGAAAATTGTCTAATAAAAGCAGTTTTGTTTTAGTGGTTTAGCCATTACCAAAAAAATCCTCTTTGCCACCCATCTAACCTGGCACTTGCATTTTCACTTACCCTCCCACCTCAACTCTGTTAGGATTTAGCCAGATGAAATCTTTGAAACACTCCATTACAGACACAGTTATGCCTTTTGGTTCTAACTTGATCATTCTAGCTGACCAGGAAATGAATATGAAAGGGGGTTGTGCATATTTTCCATGTACATGCACAGAAGAGATAAGACGTGTTGAAAGGGATGATTTGAATTAGCTATGAAGATAGAAAAGGGGAAAGTGACTTTTGGATAGGCTCCAATGGTTTGTCTTTTGTGTTATTTTTTCTTTCCTTTAACTCTGAAGTGTCAGAATGCCATTCTAGGAAGTCAGAATTTAGCCTCCTTTGTGTGCATGAGGCAGGCTAAGCAATGAAGTGTTGACTAATCCATGACAGACATGAAGGCCAAGAACTTCCAACCTCAACTGGCACGTAGAAAGCTTTTCTTGAAACTTTCTTCCTGGACCCTGACCACTGTCTTCCTCATTTTCCCCACTCTCTGCACAAAGAAGCAGCAAGAAATGAGGAAAAACTCTGCCCTCAGCTCCAATATTTTATTAATAATTAAACCACAAAATTATGACCTCTCATCTGTGTGTTCCCTCATTCAAAACTAACTAAGAAACAATGTGACTGACTGGCATGTCTAGTTCTTGGTAATGTCAGACTCTGCTCTCACCTGCGATTTCTCCTTTTATATACAGTCAGACCCTTGTATCTGTGGAGGTTTGGTTCCTAGACTTACCATGGACACCAGAAACCTCAGGCAACAGCAAACCCTATTAAAACAAAGGATTTCCAGTAAAACATACCATAGAGGTGTACGGGAGAACCTAGAAGATGCCTAGAGAGGCTGCCTCTCTAGACATTTTCCAGCTCGACTCTATGGTATGTGTCCCTAAATTGTGTCTCGCAGATAACTGAAACCACAGATATTGGTTCTGTGGATATGGGGCCCCGACTGTATAAGTCTTCCTTGATTTGTTCCCTACAGACTGGAACTTTAGTAGAAACAGCTTAAGGTATTTAGTTAACCATTAGTGAGCTCTAACACTGCTTGGGAATTGTTTAGCACCTTAAGTTGCTATTATAGTAACTGTTAACATTAGAAACCATAAGAATGATAGAGAAAATGGCATATAATACTCTTCAGATAAATTCTTCAGATTAGTTTCATTTGTTTATGATGTAATGTCCATTACAAAACACTGTCTTAATAGAATACATCTGCTAAAACAACCAGAACATTTACTTGTGTATGACAAAGGACTCAAAGGAAAGATAGAATCTGAAAGAAGAAAACCCCATGGTAATATTAATAATACAGCCGGACCCACATATCTGCAGCGGTTCGTTTCCCAGACTTACTGAAGATACCGGAAACCATGGATAACAGTGAACCCTATTAAAATAATGGACTTCTGGTAAAACCATACCATAGAATTGTATTGGAGGACCAGAAGATGTCTAGAGAGTACACCTCTCTAGGCATTTTCTAGGATGACTCTATGGTATGTGTCCCTGTTTTGTGTCTTGCAGATAACTGAAACTGCAGATGTTTGGTTCCACAGATACAGGGGTCTGACTGTATATTGTTACAGGCCAACATTGATACTGGCAACTAAGCTTACTTAGCGGGAAAGTATAAAGGAATTCTTACGTACACTACATGGCAGTATAAGAACTAACTTATACTACTAAGACAACTGATCCCCTTTGTAGCCCGTTGCTGACATCTTTAGAAATTGCAGTGGCCCTTTTGGGCTGCTACTGTGAAGGTGTAACCTTGCTTGTAATACATTTAGTAGGCTCCTCCAGGCAGCAGTCAAAAGCTCTTTCTATCATGAGATCTCCCAATAAAGGTGTATAAAAGACAGCCCAGTAAATAATATCTATGGCCAGGATTCACTTGGGGATGTACGTATGTCTTTCTAAGTGGAGTTCCATAGGCATGAAATAGAATCAAGCAGTTTAGCAACATTTGTATTCAGCGTGGGGCTGTTGTTACTTTACTGTGTAGAAGGGCCAGGAAAATTACTATTGCACAATGGAACCCATTTACATCTGGGCACTGGCTAGGGTGTGCTGATATTCATTAGCATTTTCTGATGTGCATCAGGAGACTTGCTGGTACACTTATTACACATATTTACAATTCACTAACAGGGTTTCTTAGCACCTTTACTACATAGTTAAATACACATAAAGTTACGTGACATAGACCACAATAGAGAAATCCAACTTATATTTCCCACCTATCCAGAGCCACTACTAATATGTAACTGCCATGTATAAGAAATTCCTTTATACCTTCTCTCCAAGTAAGCTAATGGCATGGTTTGAAAACAGAAGGCACTGAAAGCCTTCACAAAGGTTAAATCTTGGTAGTACTGTTGAAAATATTTTTCTCTTTTTAAAAGATAGGGAGAATGCTTGAAGTCAGCTGGCAAGTCCATTTTCATAAGCATGTACCTTGAATATTTTTGTCTCTATTTTTTTTTAAATACTTATGCATTAAAGAAGTCTGGGCATCCTTAAAATAAGATTGTGAGCATGTTAAACAATAACAGGTTCCTCTGTCCTAAGGAGTCTATGGTTTGATGAAACGTTATTTTGCTAGATTGCTGTCTTCTGAGTTCATCAGTCTTTTCCCATGAGGTACAAATTCTTTTATGAGTTTTTGTCTTGATAAAAGGAAGATCAGCTTCCAGCCTTAGCAGTAAGAAGGGTAACCCTGGTGGAAGTGGTAAGAGCTTACTCTGAATAGTCTCAACTGCTGTAGCATGACCTTTCCCCATACCACAGCCGAATATAGGAATTGGGGAAGTACTTCAAATATACATGTTTTCAAAATACAGTAGAACCTACCAAGGAATTTCCATTGAGCCTTCCAAAAATTAGAAGTGCTTTTACTGTTCTCCAGGTAAAAAGTTGTGCTCCTCATTATGAAATTTCTTGTTGCCATTATAAGAAAAATATACTGTACCCCAGATATTTAAAACTGTGGTATTGCTCAATCAGATGTCCTTCTAAGTGCTCTTTATCAGGGTAAAAAAATGATCAAAGGGACAGAGAAAATGGCAAATAGTACTTTGGTTGATGGTGTTGCCCACAGGTGGAACCATTTTGTTGATGGCTCCTTCAAAACAGGTACATCCCTTGGTTACATCTTGTTTGGATCACTGTAATGCACTCTACATGGGGCTGCCTTTGAAAAGTGCTCAGAAACTTCAGTTGGCCCAAAGAGGTTGTTAACTGGCCAGGTTGTTAACTGGCTACAGGGAGCACACAACTCCCTTGTTGCAATAGCTGCACTGGCTGCCAGTCCATTTCTGGGCACAATTCAGAGTGCTGTTTTTGACCTGTAGCCCTATGCCGCTTGGGTCCAGGTTGGCGGACCGTATCTCCCTCTGTGAGCTCATTAGAGCTCTAAGGTCATCAAGAGATGCCCTTCTCTCTGTCCACCACTCTCTCAGGCTTGTTTGTTGGGAACAAGAGAGAGGGCCTTCTTAGTGGCTGCTCCTAGACTTTGGAACTCCCTCCCTAGAGAGGCCAGGATGGCCTCATCCTTACTCTCCTTCTCTCAACATTTTTGTGCCATCAGGCTTTTGAAAACTAAGGTTGGGCTTTTAATGCTGTGCAGAGTTGTTTTTAAGGTTTGTTTTAAGGAAAAGAAAACAATATTCCACCAAAACGTTAGGAGGAACTTCCTGACAGTAAGAGCTGTTTGGCAGTGGAACGCACTGCCTTGGAGTGTGGTGGAGTCTCCTTCTTTGGAGGTTTTTAAACAGAGGCTGGATGGCCATCTGTCTAGAGTTGTTTGATTGTGAATTCCTGCATAGCAGGGGCTTGGACTAGATAGCCATTGTGGTCTCTTCTAGCCTGATGATTCTGTGATTCTATTTTCATGAATTTTAATGTTTTTAACCTGATAAATTGTTGTTTAAATCTTATATTTATCCTATCATTAGTATTTTTTGTTGTTTTTAATTTGTACTGTTTTAAATATGTTGTTAACTGCCTTGAGTCCCATTAGTGGGAGAAAGGCAGTATATAAATGAATAAAATAAATAAATAAATCTATCTTTGGGGAGCACCTTAGGGAGTTAAAAGTTCCACTCCCCCAACCTGGCACCTTCAGCATGCATACAAATTCAACAATCTAAATGCTGGCTGTGCATGGTGGGATTTGCAGTCCAATGCATCTGGAAAGTGCCAGGTTGGGGAAGGTTGTCCAAAAAGCAGGGCAAAAAGTTTTGCCCTGGATGTGCTGTCTCTCTTCTCTTCTTTCTGCCTGAACACTAATGCTATCCACTCACTCTTCAAACACCATGGCTTCAGGGCATGAGATAAAATTGGGAGAAAAAATATTCTAAGCACCTTCAAAATGCCTTAAAATGCCCTTTAAAAGTAAGTTGAAAGGGTAACTAGAATATATTAACAACCCTCCCCCAAAACATTAGTGGCATTTCCATTCTCTAGGTGACTTGAAATGCAATTTGTTTCTGTTTGCTTTTTACCCACCTGAAATGAAATGAAATGAAAAGAAAAAGTAAGTTGTTATATTAGCTGTGTTGCTTTAGCTGAGGGCTGGTCAAAAATGTGGCCTGCACAGTGTTGTAGGACAAACAACTCCACAGCTTAACCAATGGTGAGGAAAATTGGGAGCTGTAGTCCAACAATATCTGTAGGGCCACTTAGCTCATTCCTCACATTAATTCCCTGTCCCTCTTTGTTGGGTTGACTGCCCTCTTGTCTATCTGGAAAGTACAGTGCTGTAGTTTCATTCCTTTCCATCTGATCTTTTCAAAGTTTGTTTCTGTGTGTGTCATGAAACATCTATAGGGTGTGTGTGTTTGCTAGCTCACCCCCAGGCTGATAGTGAGAATACCTAGTGAGTTTCATGACTGAATAGCAACTTGAACCTGAATTTTTCAAGTCCCAGTCCAGCATTTTATGCTGCCAGGGGCAGACAACATCAATGGATCCAAGGGCCAATTTTCTGCCTCAGGGAACTTCTAAGGGCCAGACTGTCAAAGATTCCAGAAAATGAAAGATAGCACAAACTAGAAGTAGCCAGAGTTCTCCTTCTGGTTTTGAAAAATTGTTGTTTTTTAAAATCTTAAAAGGGGTATGGGATGCAACCCATTTAAAAGGGAAATTACCAGGTTTCCAGGAAGGGTAACCCACCCTTTCTTTTGCTAAGGAAATGGCAGCTGCAGGAGAAGGGGGGCTAGGAGGGTCATGGGGTGGGTGGGGCGTGCAGAACCATCCTTGTTTTTGTTGTTAACTGCTTTCAAGTCAACTTCCACTTATGTGACCCTGTGAATGAGACACCTCCAAGTCACCCTATCCTCAACATCTTTGGTCAGGTCTGGCAGATTCAGAGCCATGTCTTCCTGGATTGATTCTATTCATCTACAATGGGGTCTTCCTCTTTTCCTACTGCCTTCTACATTCCTAAGCATTATTGTCTTTTCTAGTGAGTCATGCCTTCTCACAAAGTATGACAACCTCAATTTAGTCATCTTGGCTTCTAGGGAGAGGCCAGGCTTGATTTGTTCTAGAACCCATTTATTTATCTTTTTAGCCGTCCATGGTATCTGCAGAACTCTTTTCTAGCACCACATCTCAAATCAGTTGATTTTTTTTCCCCTGCCAGCTTTTCCCCCACCCAGCTATTGCAACCATGCATAGTGATGGGAAGTACAATGGCATGGACAATCCTAACTTTAGTGTTTAGTGATATGTCTTTGCATTTGAGGAACCATCCTTAGGGTGCCACATTTGGTCCACCCTTACTCTAATCACTACATCATGCTTGCTCTCAGTGTGGCAGAGATAAGCACAGTAACTATAAAGTGCTCAGTCTAGAGGAAGTACTGAATGTTTGGTAGGCAAATTAATTAGTTGCGCTGTTTGTACTGCTGTGTATCCAGCCACGAGGTCTTTCTGGGTGGTTGTGCAGCAAGAGGTGGTAAATGAGGCCATTCAAAAGGGAATGAGCTTCCTGGTTGGAATTTTCCAGTGTTGCCAGTAAGTCCAGAGAGGTAAGTAAGTAAGTAGTGTGCTTGTTCCCTGTGTCTCTTCCCACCCCTAAAACATGAGCCACAGAGGGAAGAGCAGTTATCATTAGCACTGTGTTGATTTTCAGACAGGCAACCATGTGAGCCTATTTCAGAAGCAGCAGCAACAAATCTTGAGGATGCCATAGGGCTCCTTCTTGCTCCTGTTAGCACTCAACGCTTTCTCTAGTGAAGTGCCAATGGCAGTGAGGGGCACAGCTATCAAGCACAGTCTGCTTTCCCCCTTTTAGTGTACAATCGTCCCTTCCCATTTGTGAGGGTTAGGGGCAGAGCATCACCGCGAAAGTTTAAAAAAAACATGAATAAAGTAAAAAGTAAAGTGAAAACCGCATCACCGTGCACCCCTACCTACCTGCCTGCCGTCCTCCTCCAACACACACACACACACACACACACACACTTTCCCCTGGGGAAGAGCTGAGGCCAGGTGGGAGGCAGGGTTGAGCGGCTCCCACAATCCCAGGGAGGGGGAGGCCAGCCAAAGCCGCAGAGGCGGCAGGAGAGCCCTGCAGCCATTGCCGCACCGCTGTGCGCCCCCACCCACCTGCCAGGCAAGCGGATGGCAGGGGCGGGTGGTGGTGGTGCTGCCGCTGCCACTGTCTCAGGGAAGAAGAAGCCAGCCAAAGCCACAGCGTGGGCAGGAGAGCCCCGCAGCAATCACCGCAATCTGCATGCCCCTGCCTGCCCACCGCCCTCCTCCTCCAACACACACACACACACTCACACTTTCCCCTCCCTGGGGGAAGAGCTGAGCCCTGGTGGGACTCCACGAATACACATAAAGGGTTTTCTGCAAAAGGGAAAGCCACGAAAAGGAAGGGACGACTGTATTAAGAAAAATCAGTTAAGAATTCATCAAGTATTGACTATTATTTCCTCTAACAGCACATTTCATTAAAGTGTTATGTATGCCAAATATTTTCTGCTAATACTTTCTTCCTCCTCCTCCATCTTCTTTCTCCTTCCTTCCTTCCTTCAAGTTTCTTTATCTTGTTCTGATGCCCAAATCAACTCCAGTACTACAGACTGAAACTCCAATATCCAGTCCCAAAGTCTGCAATTTGTTAGGTCTATATTTTATAGTCTTTTGTTCCTAACTTTTCCTGTAGTTTGAGTCCATTGCTCCATGTCCTTGTCTCTGGAGCCGTAGAAAACAAGCTTGCTCCAGCCTCAATATGATATCCCTTCAAATATTTAAACATGGCTATCTTAACCTTCTCTTCCCCAGGCTAAACATACCTAGCTCCCTAAGCCACTCCTCATAGGTCATGGCTTCCAGACCTCTCACCATTTTGGTTGCCCTCCTCTGGACACGTTCCAGCTTGTCCATATCCTTCTGGAATTGTGATGCCCAGAACTGGACACAGTATTCCAGGTGAGCTCTGACTAAAGCAGAATAGAGTGACACTATTACTTCCTTTGATCTAGACACTATACTCCTATTAATGCAGCCTAGAATCACATTGGCTTTCTTAGCTGCCATGTCACACTGCTGTCTCATGTTCAGTTTGTGGTCCACTAAGACTCCTAGAGCTCTTTCTCATGTACTGCCATCAAGCCAGTTGTCCCCCATACTGGAGTACTTCCAGCCAGAGGTCCTAGTGCTACAAGTCAAAAAGTACCGGTACTATACAGCTCTTCTGGCTTTTTTTCCTTATTGGATTTTGAGCAGTAAGAAAAAAGATGGAAGAAGTAGCTGGGAAAGCCCCAAAATTACACATGGATGCTGCTACTATCTGGAATTAGTTTCCCACTCTTTTCCCCGTCCCCTTTTTCTTTTGTGTCATGTTTTAATTAGATTGTAAGCCTGAGGGCAAGGAACTGTTTTGTTGTTCTTTTTCTGCAAAGTGCCATGTACAGAGATGGTGCTACATAAATTGATGATGATGATGATGATGATGATACAGCAATTGTAAATTCCATTAATGTAACAGGGCAACTGCACATTAAAAGCCTCATCAACAAGGCTGGCCCTACCATTAAGGATCATGAAGTGGACAACTTAAGACAGCGGGTTTGAGATGTCATGAAAGGACAGCAAATGGTTACTGTAATCATTTATTTTGTTTTGTTACTGCTCAGGAGGAGGAGAAGCATCTGTTGGTCTTTGGCCAAAATAACTTGCCTGGCTTTGTGTAATAGGACAATAGTATTAACCACACACATGAAAAAAGTTAAACAATATACCATGGTGTATGTTAGTTAATATTTTGGTGGAATTTGTGTAATATGTATCTTTATTTGGGTGACTGGAGTTGGGGGAGGCAAACAGAGCATATAATGTGCTTTCTGCAGCATTACTGATTTTTAAAAACTGTAATGTGTTATACCTTAATTTACAAGGACTGTAGTGTATAGTAATGTGTTACTAATATTTTTTTTTAATTTAAAAAATCATTAAAAATAGAAAAATTGCCAAAAATCTTTCCCAGATGACCTCACTCTAAACAATGTTTGGACACCAATGAGTGAACATCACTCATTCCTCCCCCAAATGATATCTCAACATTAAGCTACGGAAGCAAAAAGAAAATTGTTGCCCATTATTACCCCAAAAGTAACATGTCATGTTGCAACTTTCTTACTAGCAATGCCTTACTTCCAAAGTGATGATGAGGGTGGGAGGAGGTACCATTTGCTGCTCTGCCCCAGGCAGCACAATGTCTTTGGCTCAGCCCTGTTGGTCTGCAGGCGCCTCTGTAATACCCGTAGGAAGATATAGTCTGGACTCCCACTCATACAAGGAGAGAGAGTAAGAGCAGTCCACCCTGTCCAGTTTGGTAGACAGTGGAGCTGGTTGGATCTGTAGTTTTTGTTTTCTTTCTGTGTGCTCCCAGTTATGGCAGTGGTGGTGGTGAAAGAAACAGAAGCATATAGAATGGTCAGTTCTGCTGCAGTTACCATAGGCCTAATGGGATGAATTTCCTCTTTCTCTGACTGTCCCTTTCTCTCATTGTCTATCTAGCCAGTTTGCACACAGTGTTGAGAAAAGGAGCCCTGTTTGAAGCAGCTCTGTTCATGGAGTAGCATATAGGGCTGCTACCACACGGCAGAAATAATGCAGTTTGACACTGCTTTAACTATCATGCCTCCATCCTATGGAATCTTGGGATTTGTAGTTTGTTGTGGCACCAGAGTGCTCTGACAGAGAAGGTGAAAAATCTCACAAAACTACAAATCCCAGAATTCCATAGCATCGAGCCATGGCAGCAGCCTAGGACTCCCCAGTCTTAGAGAGTGACCAGTGTGCAGCCTTTAGATTGAAGAAACTGTTCAAAGCAGGCTCATGGCCAGCTGAGTTGCTTCAACATGGAATGGTTGGAAAGGAGCAATACATCTTCATTAGGGTTACCAGGTCTCAGTACATGGCCCCTCTTGTCTGATTCTCAGGGTAAGGGAGAGGAGTCTCAGGGTGAGAGTACTGCCTTGAAAAGTGTGCATACTGTATACAGGTCGAGCCCTATATCCACAGGACTGGTATCCGTGATTTCATTTATCCATGTGTGAAAAAATATGTCCTCTCTAGGCATTTTCTAGGACTTCCAGTGCGATTCTATTGTATGCTTCTGCCAGATGTTGGGCTGGAAGTCATTAATTTCAATAGAGTTTGCTATTATCCATGGTTTGCTATTATCCATACACATCCACGGTAAGTATGGGAATGTATCCCCCATAGATACGGGGAGCGAACTGTATATATTTTCTTTTTTTGTTATACTTGGAGTTTCTTAAAATTTGAATAGCATATTCTTTGCAGCTGTGGTTGATACTTAATTTGTATCATGCTTAATGACATTACCAGGGGCTCTCCCTTGTGCCTCACCCTTGTAATTGTCAGGGGATGACATGACATTCAATCCCCAGCAGAAGCCAAAAACTGTCTCAGCAGAGTTGGTAGCAAACCTTTCCCAAGAATACTCACACAGAGAGTGTTTGGCGCACAGAAAACAGGAGGTGCTTTAATCTTCAAAGTAGTTTCAGCTATTTACAATATCTACAGTCGTCAGTCAAAGTGCTATGCCAGGCATCACAGAATCACAGGAAGAGAATGATCTCTGTTCTGGCTCACTTATATACACATCAGTATAGCATTGGCTTATTCAACCACATGGTTACATTGCATCAGCTTTCCTACTACATGGCTTTTGCCCTCTAGTAACCCTTCTTCTCATGCAGCTGTGGCATGATTAGGCATGACTAAGCAGTTCATGGAGTCAGACATCATGACGCAGCATGATTTCTGCAGTTGTTTGGCCATTTTAAAACTTAGGGTTCAGTCACCAACTCCTGACAGTAATATCACCATTGTATGTCATCGCAAGGGATTGTTCCTCCATCTTCAGTTTTGGCCTTGGTATCTGAGAGCCTGGTACAGTCCTAGCCTAGCAATCCTATTCCACATGCTGTACCCTCTCCCTGTTCTGCAAGACAGTGATGAGGTTCAAGTTGAAGATGTGCTCTCAGAGTTTTCACTTGGATTGCTGCATGCAATTCTACCTTTGTCCCAGGTGGCCAGACAAATGGTTATTATTTGCAAGTCTGTTGTTGTTGTGTGCCTTCAAATCATTTTTGAGTTATGGTGACTTTAAGACAAACCTGTCACAGGGGTTTCTTAGCAAGATTTGTTCAAAACAGGTTTGCCCTTGCCTTCCTTTGTGGTTGAGACGATGTGACTTGCCCAAGACCACCCAGTGGATTTCCATGGCTGAGTGGGGATTCAAACCTTGGTCTCCAGGGTCATAGTCCAACTCTCAAACTACTATACCACACTGGCTCTCTTGCAAGTTTGTACTGTGTATTACTATGTTTGGCGTTTCATGCTCTTTTCTTCTCTGCCTCCATCATTGTACTAAAGAGAGGCTGTTGTGTTGGATACTAGAGAATGTGCCCTCTCTCCAAAGTTAACCTGAACAAATTTTGACTTGCAAATACAGGGATGTGAGCAAAATGAGAATTATGCCAGTCCAAATGTCTTGGGCTTCCATTTACCTTTACATCAGGTTTCCTATATTCTACACTATACATGGGTCACCTATCACCAACACTTACGACTCCTCGAATGCTTTCATCAACGCTGTATACGCACAATCCTAAATATACACTGGACTGACTATGTGACGAATGTTGCTGTCCTTGAGCAAACAGGGATCACCAGCATTGAGGCCATGATATTGAGAACACAGCTGCGCTGGGCAGGGCATGTTTCTAGGATGGAGGACCATCGCCTCCCAAAAATAGTACTCTACGGTGAACTCGCCACGGGTCAGCATAAGAGGGGCGCTCCAAAAAAGCGATACAAGGACTCCCTGAAGCAACATCTCAGGCTCGGCCAAATTAATCACCAACAATGGTCCGCCCTGGCCTCACATTGGGAGGCATGGAGATGCACTATCCACAATGCTGCAGCCTTATTTGAGAACTCATGCCGAACAAGTCTTGAAGAGAAACGACAACGCAGAAAGAATCACAACCTGAAAACATCACCCAAGGAGATCTTCTGCTGTGCTTTCTGCAACCAGACTTGTTTATTTGGATTGGCCTTCTTAGTCATCAGCGCCCTTGCAGAAAGCGCGGGATGAGTCCTTCCTGAATCTTCATTTGTGAAGAAAAACCAGAGAGAGATATTCTTTTCAGGCTCTCTCAGGTTTCAAGCTTTGGGTGGGGACAGGAGTAGCAATTATTTTTCCCTTATTTTTTCCTTCCATGAATAAGCCCTGGATTTTTTTCTCCTTCTTTTTCTGTGTCCCCACCCCCCTGCCCCGAGACATTTTCTTTTAGCTTAAGATCCTTCCCTAGAGCTAAAGGAAAGATCTCTCTGTTGGCAGCAATGACAGTGGAGCTTTTATCCTGTCTTGGGGGACCAGCCAGTGTTGGGAGGAGTAAAATCATATTTTGACTCACTCTCCTTCCTTCCCTCCCTCCCTCTCCCTCCCTGCTCTTTCTAATGGGCCAACATAGCTTCCTTTGTATTTTGTCAAGTCAAACAATATTTTCCCCTTTATGTAGACTGAGGCAGTCCCTTTATCAGGACCAGTTAAAATGTCACACAGTAGTAAGCAAAGGTTTAAGTGCGCTAGCTCAATGATTGAACACTTCCTTAGGATACAAAAGGTCCCGGGTTCAGTCTCTGATGTGTCTAAGTTAGACTAGGTAAAGGTTCCTGCTTGAAAACCTGGAGAGACACTGCCAGCCATTGTGGAGACCAGTGTTAGGGATGCTCTGGATCCCTGAGGGACATGCTGCTGGACTTTATCGCTCTTCCAGAGCTTTGAAAGGCTGTTGCTATGCTGTCATAGACAGTAAGTAATGGGCTGGATGTCTGTCAGAAACTAGCAAATTGAGAAGGGGAGAACCAAATGTAGGTAACTAGTGTCCAAAATTATTATCTATATATCAATATCCAATGATTCACAAAAAAGTTTAACAAATCACCAGTGTCCAAATTAATTATATACAATGGAAACAATATTCAAACAATTCTCACAAGAACTGTACACTGTAAATTAAACTCCATGTTTTTAGTAACTATACAGTTCTCACACAGAGATAAGTATATGATATATATATATATATATATATAAAAATGAAAATTAAATCCTGTTTATACAGTTATAAAAATTCTATTTGTTGCACAAGAATACAAAGGAAAATATGCAATACTACAATGTGATCAACTCTATTTGATATACAGTATAATATAATACAATATATGAACTTAAATTGATACACAAACAACTTCGCTCTGGAGATTCTCTACGTTGTTTCGTGGTCACTTCTTCAGTGTGTATGTAAAATAAATATGTTGTTTCAATTGAACCATGTATCATACCAAATAAAGTACCATTTTTATTTTAATTGTTTGTTGAGGAAAGACATGCTGAGCTCACCTCATGAAAGTAACTATTTTCATCAATCTTGTATAAATGTATTTTCACCCATTTCTATAAAGAAAAAAAGTTTTAATCTCAAGTATGTGTGTTATTGTTACAGTAATTCTAATTGTTATATACACTGTAGGTGAAACCAACAGGCTCACCTTTATACTTTAACTGTATTTAGGAAGGAGCAGTCTGTTGCTGCTTCAAGTAGGTTCTGCAATGTAAATGAATAGTACTCTTATGTAAATCATTTTATACAATACAAACTCACCTCTATGTCTACCTGAATATATTTCACCAAAATGTAATCCCTATGGAGTGCAATAACCATTCTCTCTATGTAAGAAAGACAATGAGAATATTTAGTAATAGTAAGGAAAATAGTGTAAAGTACAAGAACAAGGCTTACCTACAACTACCTTGGGTGATTTCCAAGGATGCAGGCATAAACAGAATACTCACAGATGTTACATAGTATGTTGAATGTAACTGGGTTGATTTAATGTTGATTCATTTAAAGGAGAAGTGTGAGAAAGACTCCCAAGGAGGCAAAAGCCTCCATTCAGAACATCCTGAGTATAGGAACTGAATGTCTCAGTGTAATAATACTGTTTCTAAGGATCCAATGTTCTAATTAATCTGTAGAAAAGAGGAAAAATCAAAATGCTCATTAAGCCCTTGGGAAATTGTAGTTTGTAATCTATAAATCCAAAAAGATACTCTTTGGAGCAATTTCATATAATCGTGGATGCATGGCTTCCAGTGCAAAAAATCTTAAAAGATTCTGCTGGAAGGCGGAATTGAATAAAATGAGCTACCAGAGGATAGTCCAGGTGCCTCATCCTGATACAACTCAAATGTTCTGAAATTCTTTGAGATAAACGCCTAGCTGTTTGCCCAACATAAATTTTTTTACAAGGGCACAAGATAGCATATACTACAGATTCTGAACTGCAAGTTATAAGTGTATTTAAAGGGAACTTTTCTTGTGTAACTGGATGTACAAAAAACTTCAATTTTAAGGATTGCGGGCATCGGGCACAGTGACCACATGGATGATGCCCAGAAACAGTGTTGTCTTTATAATTGTCTAATCGTAAATCTATATGTACCAATACATCTTGTAAATTTCTTGGTCGACAGAAAGCAATAAGTGGAATGCGACTGCAGCATGGAATACGCTGTACCAAATGCCAGTGTTTAACTATAATGTTCTGGATCTGATGGAAAACCGGACTGAAAGTGAACATTCCCACTAATCTGTCCATCTGAACATGAACTTTTTGTTCAAACAAAGATGATCTATCATTGGCTGAGGCTCATTTTCTAGCTTGTTTAATAACATAATTGGGGTAGCCTCTAGCCAATAACTCATGGTGATAAGTGGCTGCTTTGGGATGGATAAATACATTGAAACAGGATGAAATAGCCCCACAAAGTGGGGATCACTTTTAAAATATGGATTTTAGCTGATATTTTTTTGGAGGGGTTTGCCAGGGTCTTTGGGACATGTCAGTAGGGTCTGGAAGACTGCACTAAATCCTCAAAGCCCCACAAACAGTCTGTGCCATTCCTCCATAGACAATACTAAGCTAAATGGACCAGTGGTCTGACTTGCTATAAGACAACTTCCTATGATCATTTGGGCTGTGAAGTGGGGAGAAGAAGCTCAGAGTGTCCTAGTTATTCCCTGAGGCTGCCCTTTATCATATTTGTGAGCTGAAATGTAGAAGACATTTTGAAGATATAACTGGATTGGGAAGGCTGATTGCTAAAATGCGCCTAGGGTTATTGATTCAGAAAAACAAAGAAGCAAACAAATAAAATTGATGTCCGTCTCAAGCCATAAATGGAATGGCAGATCTTTAAGGAGAACAAAATAAAGAGCAAAGTCTGTTAGCAAATCTGAACCTTGACGTTGAAGTGGTGCAGTAGCTAAAAAGTCAATAGGCTCCAATTACTTTCTGGTGACCGTGTGCCATCCAGCTACTGATTAAAGTCCCACCGTCAGGGGTTAGAACAAGGGTGGGGATGTGTGTCCCTCTAGATGTTGTTGGACTGCAACTCCCACCATCTCTAGCTAAGACAGCCAGTGATCAGAGGACATGAAACTCACAGTCCAAAAACGCTCCCTATCCTTATGGCAGATCAAACTCTTCCTTCTGTTACCAGAATAGCTTTGTGGTTTCCTTTTGGCTCTCCCTCCTGGCTGTTTTTGGCCTGATAAAACAAACAGGGCACCAAAGATGTGGGTTTAGATAAGGGTAATCAGATTGCGTTCCATTATGGTGCTGGATATGTTTCTCTAAGAAAAGGGCAGAGGTGATAACAGAACTTTACCTCTTTTGTTTTTCAGTTCTGTGAGCCTTGCTGAGACATTATGTCTCACCCCACTGCTCCTCCAGGGTATGATGATCGAAATCCCCTCAATCCTCCACCCGTGAGTGGATACCCCGGGGGATACCCGGGAGGATACCCGGGAGGATACCCTGCTGGTTACCCACAGCCCCCACCGTATGGGAGCGGATACCCACAGCCCGGAGGCTACCCACAACCAGCGGGATACCCACAGCCTCTTCCTCCAATGCCACCAATTCCAATGAACTTGGGTAAGCTGTTTATGTTTTTTTCTCCCTAGTCTCCCCTTGACATTTAGGACTGGGTGGGAGACTAATTTGAACTGAACAGAAAGCAAAGTGGAGAAGCCATATCCCACCATTGGAAGACTATAAGAGCAGAGAAGAGTGGGCAGCTTGTTGTTGTTGTTGTGTGCCTTCAAGTTGTTTCTGACTTATAGTGACCCTAAGGTGAACCTGTCATAGGGTTTTCTGAGGCTGTGTGTGTGACTTGCCCAAGGTCACCCAGTGGGTTTTCATGGCTGAGCAGGGATTCACACCTGGGCCAAATCCACACTACACAAATAATCCAGTTTGAAACTGGATTATATGCCATGGCTCCTTCCTATGGAATCCTGGGATTTGTAGTTTTACAGGTTCTCTAGCTTTCTCTGCCAAAGAGTGCTAGTGCCTCACCAAACTACCATGTGATTGTGTGGCTGGCCACTCCATCTCATCTCAGAGTGCGTGACTAGTGCCAGGGTTCTGCCTTCCTGTCGCACAGTTGCTCTCTCTGAGGCCAGAACAAGGAGGCCAGCCATGTGATTGTGTATATGGCCACTTCTTTTGACCTGAGAGTGAGCGACTAGCACCAGGGGTCTGCCTTCCCAGTGCACAGTTACCCTCTCTGAGGTCAGAACGAGATGGCCAGCCATGTGATTGTGGTGGCTAGCCACTCCTTCTGACCTCAGAATAAACAACTAGCACCAGGGGTCTGCCTTTCCGGTGCATAATTGAGTGGCTGGTCACTCCTTCTGACCTCAGAGAGAGTGAGTATGCGCTGGGGCTCTGCCTTCCAGACCAATATTGGATGGAGGAAGTGGTGCCGAGGAGGGGAAAAAATGGCGGTGCCTGTCAGGCAGCGCTTGTCCTGCCTCCCCACCTCCTGAATCCAGGGCAGATGCATTGTTCACACTACAGTTTTCTCTGGAGTTTCAAGCAAACTCTGGAGAAAACTGAGTTTTTAAAACCCAGATTAAGATCATAGAATCATAGAATTGCAGAGTTGGAAGAGACCACGAGGGCCATCCAGTCCAACCCCCTGCCACGCAGGAAATCACAATCAAAGCATCCCCGACAGATGGCCATCCAGCCTCTGTTTAAAGACCTCCAAGGAAGGAGACCCCACCACGCTCCGAGGGAGTGTGTTCCACTGCCGAACAGCTCTGACTGTCAAAAAGTTCCTCCTCATGTTGAGGTGGAATCTCTGTTCCTGGAGCTTGCACCCATTGCTCCGTGTTCCAGTCTCTGGAGCAGCAGAAAACAAGCCTGCTCCATCCTCAGCGTGACATCCCTTCAAATACTTAAACAGGGCTATCATATCGCCTCTAAACCGTCTTTTTTCCAGGCTAAACATACCCAGCTCCCTAAGTCTCTCCTCATAAGGCATTGTTTCCAGACCTTTCACCATTTTAGTTGCCCTTCTCTGGACACGCTCCAATTTGTCAATATCCTTTCTGAATTGTGGTGCCCAGAACTGGACACAGTATTCTAAGTGAGGTCTGACCAAGGCAGAATAGAGTGGCACTATTACTTCCCTTGATCTAGACACTATACTTCTATTGATACAGCCCAAAATTGCATTGGCCTTTTTAGCTGCCGCATCACACTGTTGGCTCATGTTCAACTTGTGGTCTACTAGGACTCCTAGATCCCTTTCGCACATAGTCTCATTCAGCCAGGTCTCTCCCATCCTATATTTATGCATTTCATTTTTCCGCCCTAAATGCAGTACTTTACATTTCTCCGTATTGAATTTCATTTTGTTAGCTTTGGCCCAGCTCTCCAGTCTATCCAGGTCATTCTGAATTTTGATCCTGTCCTCTAGGGTATTAGCTACTCCTCCCAATTTGGTGTCATCTGCAAATTTGATAAGTATGCCCCTAATTCCCTCATCTAAGTCATTGATAAAGATGTTGAATAGCACTGGGCCCAGGACAGAACCCTGTGGCACCCCACTGGTCACATCTTTCCAAGACGAAGAGGAGCCACTGCTGAGCACCCTTTGGGTTCGGCCGGTCAACCAATTACAAATCCATTGAACAGTTAACTTGTCTAGCCCACATTCTACAAGCTTGTTTGCAAGAATGTCATGGGGAACCTTGTCAAAGGCCTTACTGAAATCAAGGTATGCAATGTCCACAGCATTCCCTTCATCTACCAAGCTGGTAACTTTATCAAAAAAAGAGATCAGATTAGTCTGGCATGACTTGTTTCTCTGAAACCCATGCTGACTTTTTGTGATTATGGCATTGCCTTCTAAATGTTCACAGACTCTCTGTTTAATGATCTGTTCTAGAATCTTCCCTGGTATTGATGTCAGACTAACTGGACGATAGTTGTTGGGATCCTCTTTTTTCCCCTTTTTGAAGATGGGAACTACGTTTGCCCTCCTCCAGTCTGCTGGGACTTCTCCTGTTCTCCAGGAGTTCTCAAATATTATTGCCAATGGCTCTGAGATTATATTTGCCAGCTCTTTTAATACTCTTGGATGTAGTTCATCTGGTCCTGGAGATTTAAATTCATTTAGATTAAGAAGGTATTCCTGTACCACCTCTTTACTTATTTTCAGCTGGATTTCCCCTATTGTGTCCTCTGTTCCATTTTCCTCAGGTTGGTCCTCCTTTTCCTTTTCTGAAAACACTGAGGCAAAGAAGGTGTTGAGTAATTCTGCCTTTTCTCTGTCCCCTGTTAGCATTTTGCCATCTTCTCCACGTAGCGGCCCTATCATTTCCTTCTTCCTCCTTTTGCTGCGGACATACCCAAAAAAACCCTTTTTATTGTTCTTAACCTCCCTAGCAAGCCTGAGCTCATTCTGCACTTTAGCTTTTCTGACTTTACTCCTACACGTGTTCGCTATCTGTTTGAATTCTTCTTTGGTGATTTCCTCCCTTTTCCATTTCCTATACATGTTCCGTTTAAAACTTAGCTCCATTGAAAGTTCTTTAGTCATCCATCCTGGTTTCTTGAGACACCTCCCATTTTTCTTCCTCAATGGTACTGTTTGAAATTGTGCCTTCAGTATCTCCCTTTTGAGAAAGTCAAAACCGTCTTGAGGTCCCTTCTCTTTTAGTATTCTTGACCATGGAATCATCCCCAGTATTTCCCTGAGTTTATTGAAATCAGCTCTCCTAAAGTCAAGAATGCATGTCTGACTATGCCTGGCTTCTCCTTTCCATTGTATAACAAACTCCAGGAGAACATGATCACTCTCACCTAAGGATCCCACCACTTGCACCCCATTAACAAGGTCGTCTCTGTTGGTTAGGATCAGATCTAAAATAGCTGACCCCCTTGTTGCCTCTTCCACCTTTTGGACCATGAAATTGTCTTCCAGGCATGTAAGGAATTTGCTAGACCTTGTAGTTTTGGCTGAGTTAGATTGCCAGCAAATATCAGGATAGTTGAAGTCACCCATCACTACTACATCTCTCCTTTCTGCATGTATGTTCATCTGTTCTAGAAAGGCAACATCCAATTCCTCCGTCTGATTTGGGGGTCTGTAGTAGAGTCCCACAATAACATCCCTGTTGTTTCCCTCCCCTTTAATTTTTATCCAGATGCTCTCCACCTGGCTTCCAGTATTGATGTCATGGATCACTTCACTGGTGTAAATATCCCTGACATATAATGCTATTCCTCCTCCTTTCCTGTTTGGCCTGTTTCTCCTATAAAGGTTATACCCCTCTATTCCTACATTCCAATCATGAGACTCGTCCCACCAGGTTTCAGTAACGCCTATTATATCATATTTGTTTTGTAGTGCAAGGAGTTCTAGTTCGTCTTGCTTATTTCCCATGCTCTGTGCATTAGTGTAGAGACATCTGAGACCATGTGTTCCCTTTACTTGCTCCCTGTGCAAGTTTTTTTGCCTCCCACTGTTGGGTCCTTGCGCTGTTTGCCTTGTTCCCTCTATGACAGTTTGACTATTTTCTCCAGCCCTTTTGCCTTCCAGAATACTGTCTCCCTCCCCCATTTGACTCAGTTTAAAGCCCTCCTGATCAAATTCTTGAGACTGTTGGCAAAAATGTTTCTTCCAACTGTTGTAAGATGCACCCCATCTCTTGCCAGAAGTCCCCCTGCATGGAAGCGCAGTCCATGATCCAAGAATCCAATTTGTTCTCGGCGACACCATCTACGGAGCCAGTTGTTTACGTCGGCTATTTTCCTCTCCCTTCTTGGACCATGCCCTTCAACTGGCAGAAGAGACGAGATGACCACCTGTGCGTTCATTTCTTTCAGCTTCCTCCCCAGGGCCTCATAATCTCTTCTGATCTTGGGAAAGCTGTGCCTTGCAGTATCATTGGTTCCCACATGGACCAAAAGGAAGGGGTAATGATCCGTAGGCTTGATGAGTCTTGTCAGCCTCTCGGTCACATCACAGATCTTTGCCCCAGGGAGACAACACACCTCCCGAGTCATCTTGTCAGGCCCACATACCACTGCTTCTGTACCCCTCAGCAAGGAGTCCCCCACCACCACCACACGCCTCCGCTGAGGCTTCGCAGCTGCTGTTCCTTGCGGTGGTCCTCTCAAGGTCCCCTGCTCTACCCCTGAAGTCTGTCCATGCTGTTCTTCCTCATTGTCCTTGATAAGGGAAAGGGCTTCAAATCGATTCTGTAGCTGCAAGCTGCTGGAAGAATCCCTGGATTTTCTTGTTCTGTGTGTGACATTCCTCCAGCTGTCTACTTCCTGTGTCCGTGAAGTGACCCTCTCCTCCACAGCCACTTCCTCTGTGCGGTCCCCATCCAAGACTGTTCGTTCTGTTCTGTCCAGGAAAACCTCTTGCTCACGAATCTGTTGAAGTGTAGCTACCCGTGTCTCCAGCTGCTGTACTTTCTCCTCCAAGAGGGCTACCAGCTTGCATTTGGTGCATGTGATGGTATACTCTGACTTGGTGCAGAGATGGTATACTCTGACTTGGTGAGGATACGGCCATATGGTGTGTGGCCTTATTGCACCAGATTCAGGGATAAGGCCTCATGTAGTGTGGCCTTATTGGGCTAGATTTGGGGATTGGAGATGGTTGTTGTTTTTTCAATAGTGTAGACAGGGACTGAGTCTATGTTTGTCTTGTACTAATCTACTCTTATTTGCCACTGAATTGTCCCAGCCATCATCTAGATCAGTCCCAGGAATTCATTCTCCTGCTTGGCCATACTGAACAGAAAATGAACTCCAGCACACAAGAAATGCCATTAGTTGGTGGTTTCGTTAAACAATCTATCCCGCATGGTTTGAGATAATTACACTAAATATGACTTGATGAGAGTTAGCCAACTAATCAAACCAGTTATTTAGGTTTAAAATTAGATTAGTTAACTAAATTAGGTTAACTAGTTTAATCTTGCTGGCATAGTCTAAGTCAGTCTGATAAACAGGTATTTTCTCTCACCCTTTCAGCATGTGCACATGGTATATTCTAATCTGTTTTAGTGACTAGTGAAAATAGATGGTGACGCACTAGTGTGACATGGTGTAGCATTAGACAGATCCAGCTGTTTTAGTGAGAAGTTTAAAAAATGTAATGTTGTAGTATGTGATGAGAAGGATAGATTGAGTCAGAAAAGAAGTATACAGTAAGCTGCCTCTTTCCTTTAATCTGCTGCTACAACAGGAGTATTGCTTGCTAAAAGCTAGGAGAAGTGCCCTTCTGAATACTCATTCTGCCTCTTTTTATTATTTATTTATTTATTTATTTATATCCCGCTTTTCAGCCACAAGGCTATCAGAGCGGCTTACAAATTGTTTTAAGCAATAGCAATTTACACATCTACACTGCATTAAGCAGTTTCCAATGTGTGTTAGCTAATTGCCCCCACAAGCCGTGTACTTGCCTCTTGAGACAAGGATCCATCTAGCCATAAACTCCTGTCTCAGAATAGATACTTCATGCAACAAGTTGCGTAGTTTCTGAAGAATTTTCAATCAGGAAGGGGCTTGGTGTTAACACTGGCCACCGAAGAATATTTTGGTGCTATCTAACTAATCTGGGTGATCAGTGCAGTGAGAACATGAGACAGCTTGGCTGTCATTCACAGCTGAAACTAATTTCACAAAAGGAGGAGGCAGAGGTAAAGGAAACTAGGGCTGTAGGGGACTTCTTTCAGCCTTTCAAAGAAACAGTATGACCTCTGTGTGGCTTGAATACTGGTGGTTCATCCTACCACTAAACCACTTGTTGATTGGTGAGATTAGCCCATACTACTCAAATAATCCAGTTTGAAACTGGATTATTTGCCATGGCTCCTTCTTATTGAATCCTGGGATGTGTAGTTTTACAAGGGCTTTAGCCTTCTCTGCCAAAGAGTGTTAGTGCCTCACTAGACTACAAATCCTAGGATTCCATAGGAAGGAGACATGCTAGTGTGGATTTGGCCAGTGATAAGTAAATCCCATTGATTCAGTGGATGTGTGCTAGGATATAGGCCTCTGCATGTGTTGTCTGTATGGACAAATGGGCAAGACAATCTCTCTTTCTTTCTCTCACTGACATTCTGCGTCTCCAGCTCAGGGAATCTCTTCTGTTATTCCTCTCTCCAGTATGAGAGGCTTGTTTAATACAGGATAACTACTACAGGGTTGATGCCATTGCTTTTTCTTTTGACAGGTGACAGCTATATCAGTGGTGATTCAGGAGGGGATGGAGCTTTCAATGTAGCAGATTGGGATGATAAAAAAGTCAGGCACACTTTCATTCGCAAGGTAACTTTGGAGAAATTGGTGTTGGGTGGTTCCCATTGCCAGCCTCTGGTTTTGGGGATGTAACATCTCTTTGGAAGAAATTTGGCTGCTGTTGTTTTTTTTTTTTAATATAGTGGCACATTGCCTGCTCATTTCAAAGGAGGAGAGTATGGAAACGCACCTCTTGCTTTCCCAAATGGAAAGTTTTTGTTTGTTTGTTTTTGTTTTTTGTTTAAGTGGGGCATCTCTTTTTCCATTTAACTAGGACAAGGTTTCTCACTCAGGGTTCCCTGGAACCCTAGGGTTCTGTGAGAGATTGCTAGGGGTTTTGCAATAAGATTGTGATTTTAAAAAAATAAACATTTTTTCCCCACAGGAGGTATAATTTTTATGCAGGAGTTCCCTGAGACCTGAAAATTATTTCAAGGGTTTCCCCAGGGTAAAAGGGTTGAGAATGGCTAGTCTAGGAGGGTCTTGCCCAATCTGGTGTCCTCCAAATGTTTTGGACTACAGGTCCCATCATCTTTGACCATTGGTCATGCCAGATGAGATTTGTTGCCTCAAATGAAAGTAGGGAATCAGGTTGGAAAGAGGCTGCCAGGAAGGGCCAGTGACAAGAATAAGGTATTTTATGATGCTAAGGAAGCTCCAGTTTGCATCCAAAGAGGGGAGACTGGGGTAGTGTATAATTTAGCTGATGTCTGCCTCTGGATTGCTATCAGAAATCTCCCAGAGTTCAGAAAACAACAGGGAGAGTTGTTGTGTTCTCTTGTAGAGGGAAGAAGGAAAAAAATGAGAGAATTTTTGAAAAAAGTTGAAACCTTCTGGAAGAGTTTTCATGGTTTGATGAACCTGAAGTACAGGTCTCAGAGTATGACCATCTTTCATTGAACCCTATATCTAGGGGAGAAGAGAGTTTCTCAATGTGTATTTGCACAGACTCTCATGTATCTCAGTTCTACCACTCTAACAAGCCCATTTTGTGAGGATGGAAGGGAGGGCCTTTCCAATGGCCCTTCCCACTCTGTGGAACAACCTGAGGAGAAATTAGGCTGGGCCCCTCTCTACTATTTTCCTCCTGCCAGCAGGCAAAGAAGTTTTATTAAGGCAGGCTTTGGCCAAGAGACCTTGCTTGCTA
Organism: Gambelia wislizenii; assembly: GCA_030847615.1. NCBI lineage: Eukaryota > Metazoa > Chordata > Lepidosauria > Squamata > Crotaphytidae > Gambelia > Gambelia wislizenii. The sequence goes on along the minus strand of JAUMIR010000001.1, from coordinate 332,605,563 downwards.
CAGGGAGGGCTTTTAACAGGTGTGTGTGTGGGGGGGTGTACTTTCCACTTTTTCTCTCTGATATGCTTTTAAGTGGTTTCTGAATGGGTTTTTTTTTTTGGTATTAATTTATTGATTGATTTTTAACACTAACAATCTAAATCTACAATCAAAATAATATATATTCAAAATATAAAGAAACAAATGAGAAGAAAAAAAAAGAAAGAAAAGGAGAAGAAGGGGGCAGGGAGAAAAAGACATATAACTAGAACACATATAACTAAAACACAGTCCATTATCTTGACTGTAATGGAAAGAAATAGAAAACAGAAAAAAAGTATTATTCTACCATAACAAATCCAGCTGAATAATCCTACTAAAATTACTAATAGCCATAACCACAGATTTTTACATCATTAGATTTCTTATTGCACAAAAAGTCCATACATTATTTCCAGCCTTTCAAAAAGTCTTCAGTTGGCTTACTCTTTCGAAACCATGTTCGTTTGGCCATTTGGGCCAACTCAGCAACCTTAACAATCCATTTTCCCATTGTGTTGCTAAATGGTTTGATCTAGTGTTTGTTTTAGCATATGGGGTGGGGAAAGTGCATCCCTAGGCCATATGTGGCCCCAAGGCTGTTTTTACAGCCCTCAACCCCCCCAGACTCACAAGCCCCCCTTTTTTTCTGCCCAAAAAAGAAATAAATGGGTGAATGGCTGCTCCTGGTAAGGTTTTGCCTCTTAAGTAGGTTGCAGGCATGAAAAAAAAAAATACCAGTTTTTCAATACCTGGGGAAGATTTCTGTCTGCTTCTAGTTTTGTTTTTGTCATTTTTGGTAGTCCGTGTCACCCCTGGAGAGTCTCAGGAGCAGAAAATTGGCCCTTGGACCTGATGCAGTTACCTGTTTTTGAATGATGATGGATTTTTAAACTGTGTTTTAATATCATGATTTGTGTTTTTAGCTGTATCTATTTTTTATCATGTTGTGAGCTGCCATGGATCCCAGTGGTGGGAGAAGGGCAGGATTGAAAACCAATGAATAAACAAACCATGTCCTTGCTTCCAGGTCTATAGCATTATCTCAGTGCAGCTCCTCCTGACCGTGGCCATCATTGCAATCTTCACCTTTGTGTAAGTCTTTACTGGGGAGGGCCTGCACCAGTGCTGCTTTTCTCTGTGCAGGGACAGCCATAAAATAGTGGACCTCAAACTGATGCCTTCCCGTTTTTTTGTTGTTCACGGAGAAACTCAAGATGCTTGTTTTCAGTTTCCACTAGTGGTGTATAAACCGTGCTAAAGCCAGTGTAGGAATTGGTGATGCTGAAACAATACAGGTGATAACTTACTTATGCGAAGTTATAACTTGGCCACTAGGTGGAAATGAAATAGAACTAACAATGCAAGGGTGGGAAGTGTGTGGCCTTCCAGACCAGAGCTTGGGAAGATTACTTTTTAAGATAACATATCCCATACTCCCCTGTCAGCACCTTTCTGAGCCCTGAAATAGAATCTGGGTATCTTTTGGTCATGAAAGTTTTCTATTCACTCCCCTTTGGGCTGCTTGTTCTACTTTGAATAAACGCTTGGTGCTTTGCCATAGGAATAGTCTAGACTGGAGTATTTATCACTAGGTGTTAGAAAAGGCATTTTAAAAAACGTCTTTGTCTATGAAATGGCTGTGGCCTAATTTCCAGAGCTTGGGGAAATTATTTTTTGGACTACCATTTCCAGGATTCCCCATACACAATGGCCATTGTGTTCAGAAAGTAACTTTTCTAAGCTCTGCTCATTTCAGACGCTTTCTAAACTATACTGTGCCATTACAGCATGCTTTCCAACTATGCTTTTAACCTGTTCCTGATCTGTTCATTATTGTTAAGGAACAGTGAGGGAATGTTCAGAATTGGAACTTGAAAGAACCATAAGGATATCTTAAGAAACATTTTACTCTGAAAAGAAATCTGTTTTGAGAGTAGAGCTGTATGTTCTGGGGTTTTGTTTTGTTTTTCATATAATGACTAGTATGAGAGAAGATACTTACTCTGCTACATAATGTTCACTTTCCACAGTGACCCTGTGTCTGCTTTTGTCCGGAGAAATGTTGCTGTGTATTATACATCATAGTAAGTATCACCTACTCTCCTATACACTTTCAGAACAGTGCTGCTGAATACAAGTCTGAGCCTGAACCAGTTTATTTTGTTGACTGGTGATCAATTTGTTTGTTTCATTTACATTCTGCCCTCACTGTAAGGAGCTACATAGTAATATTTCACATTCTCCTCACAGCAACTCTGTAAGGATAGAGTTAGTCTAATATCAAGGCTACACACTTTGTGGTGGCTGTGTCTCACTGTGCTGATTTGGCCTGCAAATCCCCTATATGCTATGATATGTGAAAGAAACTCAAGTGAGCATCTCTCCATACTCAGAGGTTGGGGCCCTGTACCACTACCATCATAGCCCAATTAGCTACTGGAGGGCCCACTGTGTGTCGTATCCCAGCCTTTGTGTCTTTGGGGAAGGATAGTTCCTACAGCAATGTAAACATCTAACTCCTTTTTTTCTCCTTCCTGCAGTGCTGTGTTCCTGGTCACTTATCTGGTGCTGGTATGTTGTGAAGGACCACGGTGAGTATGTGTTGGGTATAGTTGGGATTTTGGAATCTATTTGGTGAGCAAGTTGGCTAGCTAGGCTACTAGGATTTTGCAAGAAAGGAGGCCAATTCTATACAACAGAGGTGTAAATCATGTGGCTATCCAGATGCTGTAGTGTAGCTCCCAGCAGGCCTAGCCAGCATAGGCAATGATGAGGAATACTATGAACTACAATCTAACAACATCTGGACGGCTGCATGATTCCTACCCCTGTTGTACAGAAATCCTTAGTCCCACTTTACGAGAATTCCCAGGACAAGCTGTTCTTTCTTCTCTGGGTGGCCTGGAACCAATTGTATAACCTCACAGACCAAGATATTCACAGAATTGTTCACCATCTCTGACAGCAGGGAGTTTCTGTCATTGAAATGTCAGCTGCTGAAAGGAAAGGAGTGCAAACTGGGTGGATTCCTGTGATTTAGTCAACAGTTAAATTATGAACAAAAACCTCAGTTGTTGTAAGTCTTTAAAATATACACACAGCCACAACCTAATAAAATTTTGAAGAAAGAAGAAAAGGAAGTTGGGTTCAGGGGAAAATGAAGCCAGCTGGAAGGAAAACTTGTGGGGAAATTTGTTGCTGACTTTGGAGAAGATTTTGTAGAGTTGAGCTGTGAAAAACTCATATGAGATGGCAAGTGGGTGTGTGTACATACTTCCCCAACTTGCCATCTCATATGTGTTAGACTGCAACTCCCATTTTGTCCAGCCAGCATGTCTGATGCCCATTATCCTAGTTGGGAATGATTGAAGTCCAGCACATCTACAAAGTACTGACTGGGGAGAGCTGTACTAGAGGAGTGAGGGCCAACTTAATATAGAGCAGTAATAAGCAGCAGCTGCAAGCAACAAATTTGGGAGGGTGGTTGTCATTTTCTGGTCTTTAGGCCCATAATTTCCATTTTCTGTTTGAAGAAGAGTTTCAGTTTGGGTTGGGGCTGAGGCACGACTGACCTCCTTTGGTTCAGGTTGGGAGTTGCTGAAACTCTTGGTCCAAAGTGAGGTCCCTATATAGAGTGATACTCTTTACCCAGACTATATTTTTCCTTCTTAAACTTTTCTAGGAGACGCTTTCCATGGAATCTCATCCTTCTCTTTATCTTTGTAAGTAAACACTTTGTTCGGAGGTGAAAATAATAGAATCTTATGAACTGGTGTTTCAGTTGGGAGGAGAGGAGAGAAATGAAATTTTAATTTAATTCATTAATCATTATCTCATCCTTCTTCTAAAGTAGTCAGGAATGAATATATGGGTTTTTTTCTCCCCAGCCCTGGTTATTTTTAATGTTATTCGTAGTTCTGTGAGGTAGGCTAAACTGAGATTGTAATTAGCTCAAGGCCTCATGGCCCAATTAAATTAAGACTTGAGGATGAATCTCCCTGGTTGTAGTCTAACACTACTATACATAGTCCACAGAGGGATGCTATGTAGCATAAAGAAAGAAATTTGGGGGGGGGGCGGGAAATAGCTAAATCACAACTCCAAAAGGTCCAAAATCCTCTACAAGGCAGCCTACTGCACCTAGAGTCCTGCATGCTCCTCCAACCAGTACTAGCAACTATTTATGTGTGGTTCAACCTGAGCAAAAATGTTTCAGTCATTCAACTATTTGAAGGAGCAACTGAGATAGATTTAGATCTACTGCAAAGCTTGGAAATTTTTTTTTTTTTCATCATAGCTATAATGCTGGGTGGGGGATGCTGAGAGATGTAGCCCCTTAAACAAAACAAAAAACATTTTCACGCTCTCCTTTAGGTCTGGATTGAAGTCTCGATGTGGTTGTAGAGAATCCGCCCTTTTTATACTGGGACCAGTCACACTATCCAAATATAGCGCTAAGAGCCCACTTTAACTGCCAAGGCTCTATCCTATGGGGTCCTGGTGTTTGTAGTTTAGTCAGAAACACTAGAGGAACTCGCTGGCTGAGAATGCTAAAGGCCTTGTCTGCCAGTCCCAGAATTCCATAGGATTGAACCATGCATGTCAGTTAAAATTGGAATCATACCACTATAATTACATAGTGTGAATGGGCCCCTTGACTCTTCCTCAGATCTTCTGGCCTCTAATTTTGGAGTCCTTTTTTCTTATTGTGCCATAGGCACTCTGAGCAGCTTTGCCAAAGATATTTACTGTAATGCTATAAGAAGTGGAGATTGGTGTCTCTGATGTCAGTGGGGTGGTGAATACACCCTGAGATTTAGTCTGAATTTGAAAGGAGCCACTCAGTGTGCTGAAACGATCTGGGAGATAGGGTTCAGCACCATGGATAGCTCTCTTAAAGTTGGGGCTTAACCCCAAAGCAGTTTCATCGCCTCACTAACATGAAAGTAGTGCTGTCAGGTTTTTAAAGCAGCAATATGAGACAATAACTTGGCTGTCTTAAGGCTTGAGAGAGGAGAGTCTCCTGTGAGATTTCAAATCCCAGAAAAATATTGCGAAAATCTGGATGTTGCAAGATTAAGAGTTTTTAGTAGCATCAGCATTCTGCTCATCGCCAGTTGTAGCAGTCAGAGAGGAGGAAGAACAGGCATCAGCCACTCTCTTCAACAGGTAGACCCTGGCTGCATTTGATAACATTATTCAAGGATAGTTTGCTTCATACCAAATGCTCAGGAGTCAGGCTGTTGGGAGTGCAACTGGTTTTCAGTCTTACCACATATATGAGAAATAGGAGATTTGAGCCATGTCATATGATTCCCCCCCCCCATGAGACTGTAATTTCAGCCTCTAAATATGGGACATCCCATATAGAACTGGATGCTTAGGAACCCTGCATGGAAGCTGCCATCTTCCGTAAGTTCTAAGGCTCCATTTTTCTTTACCAGTTTTCTTTATTGGTCCCATTGTTATGTGTTGACAAGGTTATTCTTTTTAAGGGATTAAGAGTAATCTTAATATATTAGATTACTGGATGAAAATATCCAGACCAGTATACACTATTATCATAAAACCATTTGATATAATTAGTAAAGAAGTATAAATGCAATTACAGAACCAGTGTGGTGTAGTGGGTTGAGTGTTGGTCTAGGACTCCAGGATTCAAATCCCTGCTCAGCTATGGAAACCCACTTTGTGGCCTTGGCAAGTCACACTCTCTTGTCCTCAGAGGAGAGCAATGGCAAACCTCCTCTGGGCAAATCCTGCCAAGTAAACCTCATGGGAGGTCCTCCTTAGGGTTAGCGTAAACCGAATTTGCCTTAAAGGCATATAACAACACAACAACAAATGCAAGAGCCACTTTCTAAAGGCAGGGATGAAGATCATAATAAAACAAAAATACTAGAGCAAAACAAAAAATTGAACAGTAGTAATGGCAAAAGATATTTCAGATTATTGTCTTGATGAAATAACAGTGTCTTCTGTTTCTGCAGAAGAGCTAGAAGGAGCCTGATGAGTTTAAACTGGAAGGGTATTCCTGAATTGTGGCACTACCACAAAAAAGACTTGTCTATTGTGCTCTCTTTCCACATCTCTTGCCAATGTTTTTAATTGTGGGGCAGGTTTACATGGGGTCAAGCAGTCCTTAAAGCAACCTGGTTCTAAGCCGCTTAGGGCTTTAAAGCAGGGGTAGCAACTGTCATCAGGGGGCCACATTGGTGCTCCAGGAAACTTTGGAGGGCCACACACACTCCTTACAGCCACCTTCTGCATGCAGCCCCAGGCTGCACTTTGTCCTCCCCTACTTTAAAGGTTATGACCGGATTCCCTAGCTGCACTTGTCTCATTGGTGACTGTACTTTTTTTTTCAGATGGAAAAAAAATATGAGAGGTCAAAGTTTCATTAGATTTTCATGCTAATGGAGAAGCTAGTGTATGGCCAAATCAACACTACACAAACAATCCAATTTGAAACTGGATTATTTGCCATGGCAGCTTCCTATTGAATCCTAGGATTTGTAGCTTTACAAGGCCTTCTGTGCCAAAGAGTGCTGATGCCTCACCAAATACAAATCTCAGGATTCCATAGGAAGATGCCATGGCAAATAATCCAGTTTCAAACTGGATTATTTGTGTAGTGTGGATATGGCCTATAACTGAAGCTCTTAGGGTAGATGTGTGCTAAACAGGATATCAGATACTGTGCTAATATTTGGGAAGACAGTAGTCAGTTGTTAATTTTCATTTCTGTTTTTCTTTTAGACGCTGGCCATGGGATTCATGACAGGCACCATTGCTAGGTAAAGAACAAAACCAACTCCTGTCTTTAATCCTTGTTTAAAAGTCTGGACTCTAGCCACTAAGCTTGTGTTTCTGGCTCGATGTGATCATTTGAATGTCAGTTCAGTGGGATGTTTTCCTAGGGATGTAGTGTGTAACAGTTGAGACAGTTCAGCAGTGCCACCCTGTGATCTCCTCATGCAGTATAGAGTATAAATATTTTAATAAATAAATAATAAATAAAATAAACCTGCGGAGGCCTGGAAAAACAAGCACATCCCTTATTTTTTAGCCAGATAATCAATTTTACTGTTTCTAACAAACTCATTTCATACACATTTTTCTGAACAAATGTCACCTAATGATGGGCATTTTTTGACCTGGGGCTATTTAATTGTTAGATAGCTAATGATTGTATAATATACACAGAATCTTATGCACAGGAAATGTTTCTGATAGAGATTCTAGATCTGCATGTGATCTCCACTCTTGGGTTGTTACCATTTTGTTCTAGCAATTCAGTTTGTATGGTCTTTGCAACTGGTTTTACTGGAGGGACATTTTAAAGAAGTTTGTACCACCTTCATATTCATGGGCAAGTCCTATATCCACAGCTGCTCCTCCCTTTGCATCTCTACCACCTCTGGCTTAGTAGCTATAAGGACTGGCCCAAGACATCTGCTTGAAATAAAGGACAAGGTGGAGCCTTCTCCAATTCTTTGTATAAAAACTAGCTAGACAGCTAATTAAAATTTCCTTCCACATTGGAAATGGGAATACATCATTCACTACACACCCAGTTTACAGGGCACTAAGAAAGCCACAAGGTATACAGTTCTCTCCTCTGTCACTTTGCTGACACCTCCCAGTATCTGTCACCTATGGTGGCTGCTTCAGCTTACCTCATGGTAGGGCTGGCCTTGTCAACTGTGGAAAGCCAAAGGGCATCAAATTTGGTGCAATGGCTGCCACTTGTAGATTCTTTCTACACCATAAAAATGGGAAGAACTCTTTTTACTAAAAACCCAGAAGTTTTATATCTTATGTGCCTGGATCATATTCTAGATTATATTCTTAGCAAGGACGACTGTTTTCACAAAAGTGGTTAGCAGTTCATACTCTGTAGTGGTGGTTCAGTCAGCAGTTTGAATTCTGGTCCAGGAATTTGAGGGCTGTGGAGATGACAACTTTCTTGTTGTAAAGAGAAGAAGTATGAGACATTTTATTTTCCAAAGGGGAGATGACAGAATAGCCAGCCAAGTGCTGATAGCCACCAGCTTTTGATGAGCTGTGGTATATAGTTACCTGCATATCAAAACGGAGAAATTTGAATTAGAGTTACAAGTAATGTAGTTAACTATAACTACTTACCCAGAATGGTGGTAGTAAACAAAAATGTAACAAAGTTCCAATTCAAAACTAACGCAATGAATAAAAGTGAGGTCACTTTGTTGGTGTGTGTATTTGTTTGTTTGTTTAATTTTATATCCTGTTTTTCTCCCACGTGGGACCCAAAGCAGCTTACGCTGTATATTAAAACAAAGTACTGTAGCTAAAACAATCTGAATATAAAAATTTAAAAATCTTTAAAGAACAATCCACTTCAAAACATTAACAAGTCATGGATCCTAATTACCTTGAAAAGTTACTTTTAAAGGATATCTTTAGAGCCATTTTGACAGGAATTTGTCATGCTGTGTGTCATTCTCTTATCAACCATAAAAAGTATACAAAAAGTAATACAAAAGCAGCAGCAAACAAGTTACTTTTTCAGCATCTGAACAAGTCATGGCAATGAATTTTTTTTCAAACCCTGCAATGAGTAATGGAAACGCATTACTTCTGAAAAATAACCTTCCATGTTCTGTTAAAAGGTGGTCTTGAAACATGTTTGCTGTTCTTCTAGCCCCCCTTTTTGCAGCATGTCTGTTTTGGCAGAGAGCCCAATTAAAATCAGTGGGACTAAATTGCTTAGTATGAGTGGAGAGAAAATATCTTGGTTGTTATAATACACCAAGAACATTTTGTTCCCTTTCATTTACTAGACAGCTTTACTTGGTGCCATGTAATTATAGTAGACACCCATCATTAGTGTTTATTTCAGAAATGAAAAAAATCCAATGACAAATACCTGTCAAATGTGGCACTTAATTAGAATGGTAGAACAACTGACCACAACCCAGAAACATAATTATTTTGCAAGTGAATTTGGTTAATATTAGTGAGATTGCTTCTAAGTGCATGTAAAGCTTAAACCAACTAAATGTTTCTTCTCTTAATGGCTACCAAAACAGTGTTGATTTTGTTCTATTGTGACATGCTCCCCATTTGCATGGTCTTGCTATTTGGTGTATTATTGTCCCCACCATATGCCTAACATGTGTACTAAATTGTGTTGTTTACTATTGAAATTATCACAAATGTTACAAACCTAAGGTCAACTAATTGTTTAATTTTCTCTTTCCAGCATGTACAGTACAAAGGCTGTGCTAATTGCCATGTTAATCACAGCTATTGTGTCCATAGTTGTCACCATCTTCTGCTTCCAAACAAAGGTGAGGTGTGTTCTTTCCTTGAGGCAACATCACTATGGTTAGCAGATACTTCTCTCCAACATACTGTTGAAGTTCCTTGGTTCTTCTTAGGAAGTGGAGTCTTCTTTATATCCAGTGCTGATTATAATCACTGTGAAGATATCCTACTTAGCAGAGGTGGACAACATGCGCTCCCCCCTTGTAGCTTTTTGCAGCTCCTGCCAACTGCTGCATTTGCTGTCACACCATCAAATTTTGGTAGTGGGGCACAGTGAAGAAAGAAGCAATTGCTTTTTAAAACAAAGTATGCAGAAAGGGTCAAACCTTGTTTTCAAGCTACGTGATGATCCTGGAAGGCTCTTGGAAGAAAAATTCAGCTTAACAAGAAGGTGCACTCTTGCACCTAAATAGTTATGCTGGCTGGGGGATGATGGTATCCACACTCCACAGTCCTGTTTATGTTTTTGCCATCAAATTTTGGGTCTACCATGGATCTTATGGTCCCTAGCCCTATTCATGCATTACTTACTCAGCTTGAAACAACATGAGAAGAAGAGAAAACCTAACATCCTTTCTCATGTAAACAGTCATCACTAGAATAGGCACTTTTTCAGATGTGTCACTTTCTACTTAAGAAAAGTTATAATGATGGTGAGGGTAGCTAGGCACTCCATTCTTTGTGTTTTTATTTCAAATTATTGTCATGCTGCTAGCATTTCCTAAATCAGACCTGTATTCTTCAGGTGGTGGTGGTGGAAGAGCTTCCATAGTTAGAAAGGACATGAGGTTCTTTGGTCAGACCTCACCTGGAATACTGTGTCCAGTTCTGGGCACAACAATTCAAAAAGGATATTGACAAGCTACAATGTGTCCAGAGGAGGGTAACCAGGATTGTGGGAGGTCTGGAAGCCATGTCCTATGAGGAGCAGCTTAGGGACTGGGGTATGTTTAGTCTGGAGAAGAGAAGCTTAAGAGGTGACATGATAGCCAGTTTAAATACATGAAAGGATGTCCTATTGAAGAATAAGCAAGCTTGTTTTCTGCAGCTCCAGAAACTATGATACAGAGCAATGGGTTCAAACTACAGGAAAAGAGATTCCACCTAAATATTAAGGAGGAACTTCCTGACATTAAGAGCTGTTCAGAATACAGTGCCTTGTAGTGTGGTAGAGTCTCCTTGGGAGGTTTTTAAACAGAGGCTGGATAGCCATCTGTCAGGGATGATTTGACTGTATATTCCGGCATGGAGGGGGTTGGACTGGATAGCCCTTGTGGTTTCTTCCAACTATGATTCTAAGCTGGTCATTAGAAGATTAGTAGGGGTAATAGGGAGATAATGAAGGTGCTTTCCAAAAGATTGTTGTCAAGGGCCTTATTTTCTTCCTTAAACTATTTTATTTTGGCCATTCACATTCACTCAATGAACTGCTCTGTCAGCAGATTTGGGAAAGGGGAATCTCCCTTTCCCAGTGCAGCTCTCCAGTGTACCCCAAACACCTGCTCCACAGGGAAGCCCTCAGGAATTAGTTTCTGGGTGGTACCAAGAACTTCAGAGACAAGAGGTGGGGAAGGAGATTGCCATCACACCAGCAATGTAACACCAGCGCAGGATGAGTCCTTCCTGAATCTTTGATTGCAAAGAAAAGCCAGAGACATTAAATATGAGTATAGTCCAATGTGCAGAGGAATGTCTCATTGCTGAATGAGCAGTGAGTTTTCCTTTCATATGTCTGTCCGTCTGTTCTTCATATCATAGAGGTGGTATGGCCAAGAAGTCTGTTGTTGTGTGCCTTCAAGTCATTTCCCACTTATGAAGACCCTAAAATGAATCTATCATGGGGTTTTATTGACAAGGTTTACTCAGAGGTTTGCCTTTACCATTCCTCTAATGACAAAGGCCACCCAGTCACTTTCCTTGGCTGAGTGGAGATTCATACCCTGGTCTCTTAGAGTTCTAGTCCAATGCTCAGTCCATTACACCATCCTGGTTCTACCAAGAAGACTCCTTCTGGACATATTTAGGTTTGGGCAGAATGGATGATTTACTACCTCCTTCCTCCCTCTATCATATGTCTGACTCTTGCTTACAGGTGGATTTCACGTCCTGTGCTGGCTTGTTTTGTGTATTGGGCATTGTCGTCATGGTGACTGGGATTATCACAGCCATTGTCTTGGCCTTCAAATATGTAAGCATATCAAGAATGAAAATTCAAATGGGGCATGGGATGAATGCTAGGTATACAAAGTCCTCTGTTTCTGATACTTGGCCCTTTCTTTACATATCCAATAGGTCATATGTATGTGTGATGGAATCAGATCATTGGCTACTGATATGAATTTCCACCTGGTCTTGCTAGATCATTGTGTTTGGCTAAGAGCCTGTCTCCGTGGAAGCTAATTTACAGTGACAACTGGTGGTTTCCCAGTCAGTGGAACGGTGAATCAGTTCTGGGTTTTAGTCCAGACTTTAAAGGAGCTATCTGAAGCTCTGAACCTATTTTGGGAACAGGGTACAGCACCTTGGATAAATCCTTTAAAATTTGGACTAAAAGCCGGCATGCATTCACTGCCCCACTGACATGGAAGCTATCAGTCACCACTGTTCAATTGTGATGTGGAGACTGTGGATGATCAACACTCTGTCCACCTTCATTTGTCAAGTGCTCAGGTTCCCTTCCCTTTAAATTGATCCTGAGTCTGTGCTGATGCTCACCTTGAATTCCCATGATAGCTGTGTCATAAGAGGGGAGCCCAAGAGACAGTATTGTTACCTTTGGCTAAATCAGAAACAAAGCAACTCATTGGCTTTTTTTCCTTTCAGGTTTACTGGCTCCACATGTTGTATGCGGCCATTGGTGCAATTGCCTTCACCCTGGTTAGTAGAGAGTTTCCTTAGGCATGCATAGCTGCTGACCAAAAGGACTTTTACTTGAACTGCTCTTTTAGATAAGTTGGCTATCCTATCACAAAGCAGGCAAGATTCAAAATCAGAACCTTGTCTGTGCATTGTTTCTGCTTTGTACAGTGTTGTAAATAATAATCTAGGACATGGATAGGGAATGTTTGGATTCCATGTGTTTTGGACTCCAGCTCCTATAAACCATTTCGATTGGCCATACTGGCTGTTGGGAGTTGAAGTCCAAAACATCTGGAGGGCGAAAATTACACCACCCCTGACCTAGGATGTGGTTATTCACCTCTTTTGCTTACTCATTGTAGTCCCTATGCCCTACTGAGCTTTGCTTTCACATCCCTCTTAAAGTCCCATAGCTGCTAGATCAGAGGAGCAAAAAAAGCCCATGTGCTGCTTCTAAAAAGGCTGTGTGCTCCCCCCCACCGCTTCCCACTGCATGAATATTTTAAAAGCCAATGCCTTGTTATTGTAGCGTGGATGTGCTTGCTGCATATGTGCCTCTGTTTCTGAAGCACTGCAGACTTGCCTTGTTACCTGAAGACAATTTAACTTACCTTAGGTTATGTAGGTTGTCTCCTCACCTTTGATCAAGGATGCAGTTACAGGCCTCATGGAGACAGGGTGGTTTGGGCTGGGAGAGTGGGTCTCTCTACAAAAGCAAGTGGTATATGCCAACATAATGTTTGTAGTGTGGCAGCTAACTCCAAGAATGGAGAAGGGTGCAAAACGCTGGCTAAAAAGAATTGAGAAGATGGGAGATCTTGGCTACCAAGTTGTTATAACACACTAATAAAACTGGGGTAGTTTTTTGTTTACTATCCCTTCTTAGACCTGCAGCCACAGATTAATTCAATGAAGTCTAATATTTCTGATTTCCATGAATTGCCCAGTTCTGTGTTTATTCCAACATGGAGTATCCCTGGCTTCAGGGGAATTATATTCATAATTTTTTAGCATATTATGTACAAGACCAAATGGTATGGATCTTAAGTAAAGTTCAATTTTGTGAAAATAAGCTTTCTTGTTTTCTCCTTCAGTCCCGGTCCCCATGTCCTATCTCCATCCCTTAGCCTAACTTAATGCTAAAATGCTAACATGTGTAGCTTTCTAAAAATTACTTTGAACCAGAGCTGCATTTTGTGAATATGATATTTTAAGGAATTATCACTTGGCTCTATTTCAATGACTGCTGTTGTTCCTTAGACTCTTAAATCTTGGACCTGGACTGTTCTTCTGTGCTTGTAAGCAAATATGAGATGCTTAAATTCCAAATCAGAGGAAGAAAAACTTGGTCAGGGAGGAAGTCAGGGAGAATGGAAAAGGGTGACAGGAAAACTCTTCCCCCAAATCTCTTGAATGGTGGGAGAAAAGATGGGATCTCTGAAGCCAAAGGACTGAAATCATTGTTGGACTCAGGATTGTGTTGCAAATGCTATAAAACTGGGGGTGAGGGTTGTCCTATAGATGTTGTTGAACTACGACTCCCATAATGGCTGGCTGGGGCTAATGGGAAATGAATTCTAAAACCATCAGGTGGGCAACACATCCCCATCTCTGCTATAAAAATTATCACCTAGTAATGCCCCTTGTGCATCTTTCAAGGAGTTGAGATGAGCCCTGGCTCCCTGTGGTATATGGTACATGTGAGTGTGTGTACTTTACCAATGTAGCCTTTAGCATCTAGATTCTTTATGTTTACATGCTCTGGAAGAGAGATATGAATTTTCTTTTAACTGGGGATAATTTTCTGAAGCTGGTAACCCAACTGCTTCCTTTTGCCTTTCTACAGTTTCTTGCCTATGATACCCAGTTGGTGCTGGGCAACAGAAAACACACCATCAGCCCTGAGGAATATGTTTATGGAGCTCTCAAGATCTACACAGACATAGTCTACATCTTTACTTTCCTCCTGCAAATTGTGGGCAGCAGAGATTAGATGATGAAATCTCTGATGCTTTGTTAGGACTTTTGGCAAATTTCCTCAGAGGTCAAGGGGAACATTATTTTCTGAATATAATGTTCTGCGCATGGCTTTCGCCTCTAGTCCATGTGTAGAAGCTTCTAGGGGATATATATAATGGACAGAGGTAAAGATAAAAGTGGGAAACCATATATTGTATACAGTGTAGATATGGATCCTAATATGCAAGATGCCTTATATTTCTCCGTTACCATTTGTGGAGCCCTTTCTTGTATCTAGTGCCCTGGATAAATGAATGTAGTGTATATTATTACTTTGGTGTGATGTATCTTAGTCATTTCAGCTTATCTCTTACTTGTATTTTGTCAACATACTTATCTAAGATGTTGATGGCTCTTCCAAAAACTCCAGGGCTCCACTGTATAAATGCAAATAAACTTTATATTTTTGAATTAAGATTTCCTGTATTTATTTGTTGCTGCAGTGTGGGGGGAGCTTATGTTTGTTGCCTCCAGAAGACTAGGAGCTTGACTACACGGGGCGTAAAAATCCAGATGAGATTCAGACTACTTTGGCCTGGATCTACGGCACATGAAATTCAGACTATTCTGGCCCAGATTTAAGTGCTACACCTGCCAAAGCCCAAATTTGCATTGGGTTTTTAATTGTCTTTCATTCAAAGCTGTTACTCATGCTTGACTCTGAGCTTCAGGAAAATCAAAGCGCCAGCAGTAGTTGCCATCTCTGAAGTCAGAATGGGTGGCTAGACTAGTGATGGTGGGGCAGGCATCCATTCTGGCTTCAGAGAGAGTGACTGCTGCTGATGCTTTGATTTTCCCAGAGTTCTGAGCGGTGAGTGTGTGCCGGAAAATGAGTCCCAGGGGTAGTTGCCCAGTCTGAAGCCAGAACGGACAGCTAGCCTTGTGATGGCAGGACTCGCCTGGGGTTCTGACCTCTGAGAGAACGACTACCACTGGGCTCTGTCTTTCAAATGAGAACTGTTGCTGAAGCAGGGTGGTGGTGTCTCAGGCAGCTCTTGTCCTTCCTCTGCTGCCCACTCCATCCCCTGAATCACATGCGGATGGATTATTCACATGGTAGTTTTCTTCGGCATTTCAAGTAAACTTCAGAGAAAAAGAGTTTTCTAAAACCCAGATTAAGAGGGTATTCCCCAAGTCTGCTGCGAATAGGGCTGTATATTGTGTGTCACTATCACACCAGATTTGGGAAAAGCTGCACATCATGTGGCATTATCAGACTGGATTTTGGGGGAGTTGGATTTTTTCACTGGTGTAGACAAGCCCTAAGAGTGTGATCCTGGGCATATCTGCTCAGGAGTAAGTGCTAACAACTTCAGTGGGGCTTACTCTCAGGTAAATGAGTATGATATTACAGCCTAAGGCTATAGCCCCACACTGCTGGTGGTGATAATGATGATTTGTGGTTGTGTGCCTTCAAGTCATTTCCAGATTATGGTGACCTTAAAGTGAACCTATCATAGGATTTTATTGGCAAAATTTGTTCAGAGGAAGTTTGCCCTTGCCTTCCTCTGAGGCTGAGAGAATATGACTTGCCCAAGGTTACCCAGTGGTTTTCTGTAGCCAAGCTGGGATTCAGACCCCGGTCTCCTAGTGTCCTAGCCTGACTCTCAAAGCACTATACCACACCTGTTGTCTCCAATAATTATGATTATATTCATTTATATCTTGCCCTTTTCCCAATAGTACTGAGATTAAGTAAAAAATGTACAGCATTACAGTCTAAGACTTCAGTCCAATGCATACTTCAGTCTGATGCAAATCCCCTTGAAATCATTGTAGAATGAACAAATGTCTTTTTTCATACCACTGTAGTTCTAAAAATTTATAGTAGCTTACAATGAAATAATATTCCATCCCCCAAATCAGTCTGCACACAGTAGAAGCAACAGCTAAGTGGTAAATGCAACAGTAAACTTGTCAGGATATACCAATTCACCAGCTGTATTCAGAAATCAAGCTGCCGTACTTGACTTGGCTGTGAGTAAGGAGATCTAACATATGAGACAAAGGCTTAAATCCATTGTCTAGGCCCAGCTAGATTAGACTTATCAAATTGATGGGATTTATATAAGTGTTGACCTACCATTCGGCAGCTGATTCAATGAGTCTACTTGGTACTTGCAATTGGATTTAGTCCACGGATGTTGAATCTGGAAGTAAATAGTTTCCACAACAGATGTTGTTGACAGCTGTATGAACAGGGTTATATTTGGTGCTATTTCTATGGCAAAAAAATCACAGCTACTTACACATTTGCCTTGAGCAAATATGACACATCTGTCCCTTACAACCTCTTGTCCAAAATTGTCTTAGGTTTCTAGTTCAAGGACACCCCCCCCCCGCTTGTTTCATCCTCACAAAGCCAAATCCTCTCCCAGCAGAAGCAGGTAAACATGGCAGAAAGGAGAACTATTTACCAGGGACATGTTGCTTCTGTTATACTGTGTCCAGTTCTGGGCACCACAATTCAAAAAGGATATTGACAAATTGGAGCGTGTCCAGAGAAGGGCAACTAAAATGGTGAAAGGTCTGGAAACGATGCCTTATGAGGAGAGACTTAGGGAGCTGGGTATGTTTAGCATGGAAAAAAGACGGTTAAGAGGCGATATGATAGCCCTGTTTAAGTATTTGAAGGGATGTCACGCTGAGGATGGAGCAGGCTTGTTTTCTGCTGCTCCAGAGACTGGAACACGGAGCAATGGGTGCAAGCTCCAGGAACAGAGATTCCACTTCAACATGAGGAGGAACTTTTTGACAGTAAGAGCTGTTTGGCAGTGGAACGCACTCCCTCGGAGCGTGGTGGGGTCTCCTTCCTTGGAGGTCTTTAAACAGAGGCTGGATTGCCATCTGTCGGGGATGCTTTAATCAAGATTTCCTGCCTGGCAGGGGGGTTGGACTGGATGGCCCTCGTGGTCTCTTCCAACTCTGCAATTCTATGATTCTATAAAACAAATCCCAGCTATAGAGAAGAAAACAGATGTGCTTGGGTTCAGAGAGCTAGCTTCTAAAATTTGTGCATGTAAAGTCTACATAATATCACCACAGTACCCACTTTTCAGACCTGTGGCTCAGTTTGAGTGGTGGTAGTGAGGGACTGGAACAACAGCCAGGTCCACAACAGCAAGACATCTAGGCATGCATGCAAGCCCCAGATTGCCAGCACTACTGTGGCAGACACACATACATGGGATGGGAGAAGAATAATAATGGGTGACTCCAACTAGTAGAGTCATACTGTGCGGGCCTGGAGCTTTGCTCAGTACTGGTGGTGAGCAAACAGGTAGACAAGCAGATCAACTAGTACCAGTAAGTGAAATTGCCACATCCTCCCAAACCTGCAGGGGGACTTGATTAGAGATGGGAAAACTAGTAGAAAAGGGTAAACAGTTAACTGTTAATGAGCGTAATATGTTTCAACAACAATTCAGTTAAATAACAGTTAACCCATTTCTACTAAATTTCCCATCACAGTTTTTGGAGGTGCATAAAAGGTGGTGCTTGGAGAAAAACGGCAAATGTTAGAAGTAGAAGTAAAGGTGTCTGTTATCAGAATTACTGTACATCTGGAGTTAAAGAGATAAGGCCGGGATGCTGTGACAAGCTGCATGCCTGGAAAAGAGAAAGTTCAGAGTGAGAAGAAGGAAGTGATATTCCAAAGGTGTTAGCCTAAGGAAGGAAGGGGACAGATTAGGTAAGCAGTTTCAACTGCTATTCCTCCCTGTGGGCACACTGTCTGTCCTTTGTGCAGGGCTTCTACCTATCCCTACCACTATAATCAATTGTGGGAACCTCTTTCTGTCCCACTGCTATAGCATCAAATATGGGGCCTTCTAGATGCCCTCATTGTTCCTCTACAAGTATTTATTCATCTAATCCCACTGATGGACATTACCACGCTTGAATAACTGCTGCCCCATAGACACCATGTATCTGAACCCCAGCATTCCAATAAATCTTATGTTGCATTCTCAGAAGCACAAGTGTATAATACAAAAATAATTTATTCAACAGAAGTTCAATATAAAGATTACTTATTTAGCATATTTTATTCCTGACTGACCCTAAGGAACTAACTCACATCTGTCACTCATATTCTTAACTCTCATCTCTCCTAATCCTAACTGATCTGAGTCTAACTAATCTCTATCTCTGACCCTGACTAACTCTCCTAACATCTCTTACTCATATTCCTAACTGACTTAACTGCTACACACAGAAACCTTTTAAAAATCCTATTCAAACACTCAGCCAGTCACCAATCACCTCAACATTACCCCCTCCTAACATATCACTTACTGGATTACATTTGCTATATAGTACATTACATACATAACCATTGTTAACTGCCTTCGAGTTGACTTCGACTCATGGCACCCCCATGAATGAGACACCTCCAAGACCCCCTTATCCTCAACCTTTCTGCTCGAGTCCTGCAGGCTCAGGGCTGTGGCCCCCTTGATTTAGTCTATCTGTGGTCTTCCTCTCTTCCTATTGCCCTCCACCTTTCCTAGCATTATTGTCTTTTCTAGTGAGTCATGCTTTCTGGTGATGTGGCTGAAATACAACAGCCTCAATTTAGTCATCTTGGCTTCCAGTGAGAGTTCAGGCTTAATCTGTTATAGGACCCATTTATTTGTCTTTTTGGCTGTCCACGATATCCTCAGCACTCTTCTCCAGCACCACATCTCAAATGAGTTGATTTTCTTTCTATCAGCTTTCCTCACTGTCCAACTCTCACACCCATACATGGTGATGGGAAATACGATGACTTGGGCGATCCTACGTAACCATACTTTAATATAATTTCTCTAGTAAACACAACATTTTTAACAAAAGTCCATAACATGACAGCAGACATATTCGCACTCCACTTACAACACTCATTCTTTGCAGCATTTGCATCCACTGTATAGTAATCTAGATAGTTATAGAAAATCATGGGGTAAACTAGGATAAACATGAGCTCCACCCTTCAGCTATAGAATTTTTGGCCCAGTGGGGAAAAGCGGTAGGGTCAAGACCAATACAGGCTGAGGTCTAATAGTTTCATGGGCAGAGCATAATTCCTCTAGCACATCTGCCCTGTTGGTCTGGAGGTGGGTGGCTGATGGTTTCTTTTCCTGCTCCAGTTTCACAAGAGTAGCCAGATGCACCTAAGTGCACCTCTATTCCCCCAGCTGCAGGAGTGTCCTCAGGAGCCCCCCCCCCATATGTCCTTGGATACCTAAGGGAGAAGGAGAGGCAGACATCACCCTTGGGCTAGGGTGAAAACTGCATCCTCAGTCCTGGGTATGCAAGGACAGCCAGATGGCTCCCATGTTCAGACACCCCCAGCCCAATACCCAGGCTGGTTCCTGAGTCTAAGGGCTTGTTTATATGGTGAAAATACTCCTCATAGAATTTGAGGAGAATATGTTTTATTTACCGTACATGGGATCCTGCATCATTTTGCTGTATTTAGATGGAGCAGGGACAAAAACTCAGAAGGGGGGGGACACAAAAACTACAATACTTCATGGCTTTTCATAACTTTTTTAAAAAAACTCTGAATGAAATGCACATTCCTGCTCATTGGGACAACCAATTCGCTTTGGTGTGCTTGCCCGATAAGAGCAGAAGTGGAAAGCTGATTGGTCAGATGTGTGCAGAAGGCAGAGCATGCCGTAGCAATCATGTGCTGAGGCAACGAAATAGCTTTTCTCTCTTTTTTTTCTGTTTTTTTTTTTAAGTGGAAGATCATAGTTCAGCATCTTGGATTTGCTTTCAAAAAAATACTGTTCAGTGGTAGCAACTGGTGACAATAAAACACAAATAATTCACTTGCACACACACCCATCTTGATTCACAGGCATGCCCATTTGAACAACAAACGTTATGTCTTTGCATGCCTGCAATCTTGAAAAAATGTGGAGACAAATGAAAGCTGTTGCAAATTGGCATTACTGTGCATCAATCTACATTTTATTGCCTTGTCTAGATGAGCCCTAGATGTTAGTATGTGCATAATATCTTTTGAAGTGTAATGTTTCCATTGGCAATACATTAATGGATTAGAGAACTGGGGTTTAACTAGTTCTGCATCCTAAAACAGACACAAATTCAGCGTCCAGCTTCAGTCTCATTTCAGTATATCTGCACAGATTACAGCCTCAGTCTCAATTAATGATTGACTTCAAGTTGGTAAATTTCAGAAGCACCTAAAAGTATAAATAGCTATTGGCAGCCCTATCCTCTGTGAGTATATCCTATTCTCATCCCTTCTAAAGTAATCTCAGTTTTCTGATACTGAACAGAGTATGTGTTCTGTGTAAAATTGCTTCTCTTCTCTCTCCGGAATCTCCACCATTCAGTTTCACTGGGGGGCCCCAGTGCTGTGAGAAGGGAAGCAATTTTGCTTCACAGAAGGCATAATTTATCCTAATTATTCTGCTCTGTCAAATTATACTTGCCTTTCTTCTGTGTAAAAAATCTTTAGACAGTGTAACCACTGTTCACAGAGTTGTTGCTCCAGTCCACTGAGCATTCTTTTTGCCCCCTCCCACCCCACAATCTTCAATATTTTCCCAGCACCTGTCTGCCAACCAGAACAGTGAATAATATTCCAAGCATAGCTATGCCACAATGATGCAAAGGGATCTTGTAGCACCTTTAAGATGAACTAGAGAAAGAAGGTGGGAATTTAGTCATTACAAAGGAGGCATGCATCTGAAGAAGTAGACTGTCTATGAAAGCTTATGCTCCAATTTCTTTTTCTCAGTCTCCAAGGCGCTACAAGATCCCTTTGTATACTGATATTCCAGACTAACATAGCAAGGTTTTTGGATTATATGCCATAATAAGCGAGTGTGGTGTAGTGTTTGAATGTGGAATTAGAACTCCTGTTGACCAGGGTTCAAATCCCTGCTTAGCCATGGAAACCCCCTGGGAGAACTTGGGCAAGTCACATTCTCTCAGCCTTAGTGGTTAAATGCCAGTACTGCAAGCCACCATGTCGCAAGTTCGATTCCAGCCGGCTCCAAGGTTCACTCAGCCTTCCATCCTTTCGTAGGTCGGTAAAATGAGTACCCAGCTTGTGGGGGGCAATTAGCTAACACACATTGGAAACTGTTTAATGCAGTGTAGATGTGTAAATAGCTATTGCTTAAAACAATTTGTAAGCCGCTCTGATAGCCTTGTGGCTGAAGAGCGGGGTATAAATAAATAAATAAATAAATAAATAAATAATTAGAGGAAGGCAAGTGGCAAACCTTCTGTGAATAAACATTGCAAAGGAAACCCTGTGGTGGGGTTGCTTTAAGTTGGAGTTAAATTGAAGACACAGAACAACAAGCTATCCGACTGATATGTATAAACAAAGGGCATTGCAACCTTAAGTTTCATTTTAAGTCTCTTTTGTAATTATTGAATTCTCAGATTAAATTCCCCACTGGACCAATATTTTCACTGGCAAGTGCCCATGCATAGTATGTATTGCTTGCACAGTGGAAGAAATTTACACATTTTCAACCGTTTGTGAGTATCAGGCTTCACAATCGAATAGTCCAAAGAGCACTCCAAATACCCTATGGACTTAGTGAAAGGTAGCACCTACTTTTGGGACAAGGGGGTAGAAATCTGTTGCTACCTGTCTACCTACCTTTAGCGCTGATTCTCTTGAGCAAATGATAAACTGGTGCTTGCAATAATCTACCTTTGCCTCTAAGGGGCACTCCTGTCTCATCTCAGAGTGCTTATTTTAGGCAATGGGAGAAAGTTAAGAAAATTAAAAAAAACCAGGACATATCACTCATTCTTCCCCTCCCCTCCAAATTTTCCATTAGTTTTTGGGTTTCCTCTTCTGGGATTCAATGAGCCCAAGACTTGTTGAGTTTTTACAGAATTAGGCTGCCAGACTTTGGCAACAGGAGAAAAAGAGGGTCCAGGCCAAGAGAGGCGGGTAAGGATGCTCAAGATCGGGACAAGGAGTTGGACAGTCGCAGGTAGTAGTCAGATGAAGAAATGCAATACTGGAGAGGAGGGGACACAGAAAAACATCCTATGAGTCTCCAAAGTAGCTCTGGATCCTTAATCCAGATTTACTTTATCACACTACATTGTTATAGCGCTACTATTCTGCTATAATTTCTGTGGCTGCCTCCTGTAGAATTCTGGGGTTTGTAGTTTAGTGAGGCCTAAGAGCTCTCTGGCTAAGAATGCTAAATGCCCCTTTCCAAACTGCAAATCCCGGGATTCCAACAGGAGCCAGTTAAAGTGAAATGCAGTTGTCCCTCTGTATCCACGGATTTGGTATTCTTAAAAAAAAATAATCCAAAAAGCAAACCTTGATTTTGCCATCTTATATAAGGGACACCATTTTGCTATGCCATTGCATATAATGGGACTTGAGTATTCATGGATTTTGGTATCCATAAGGGGTCCTGGAACCAGACCCCAGCAAATATGAAGGGACAACTGTAATAGTGTTATAACAGTGTAGTGTGATAATTTATTAATTTTTGAAACTGGCCCAGGGTTATAAAATGGTTTGATTGGGAAGGCATTAACTTTGCATCATTTATGAGACTCATCCGACAAATGGATCAGTCCCTGATGCTGGGACTGATGTCTCAAAAGAGCCACGTTGGACCAGCCCAGTGGCCTAACTATCCCACCTTCTTCTCACAGAGTGGCCAGCCAGTTAGCTGTGGAAAGAGCAGAAGCAGGACACCATCTCAAGAGCACAATTTCCTCTGGTGTTCCCTAGCAAAGGATAGATTAGAGAGGGTGATACTGTAGGTGATACAGAGCCCTCCCAAACAGCAATCCCTATAGAATCATAGAATCATAGAATTGTAGAGGTGGAAGAGACCACAACTTCCATGAATATATTTAACCCCCTTTTAATGCTTAAAAAGAAAAGAAAGGGTGGAGGAGAGAAGGGGCGGGGCAATCTAGCTGCACTTTTGAGACTTAACAGACTTATTTTATTATGAACTTTCATAGATTTCAATCCATTCTTCAGACGCACTGATGGAGTACAATATTAAGCCACAGATATTTAATAATGATTACATAATTGTGGGGATGAGATTAGAATGTGATGATGATAATGGGATACATCTTGTGGCAATGAATCTCACAGTTTAACTGGGCACTACACTCCTCTGACTAGAATTCCTAAAGTCCTGATGCTACTCTGAAAGAAAATACTGCCATAGCTATGAGTTCCGTTAATTCATTTGGTTTTGCCTCAGGATCAGCTACTTAGATTCTTCAACCTAAAGTTTGGATAATTGATCTCTCTAATGAACACCCCCGGCCCCTCAGTGCTGCTGTCATGCAAGTTGTATGGCCTGCTGAGATTTGAGTACCCATGGTCTATGGCTTTCTTAGCCTTGGTTGCATTTTTCCTTTGCACAGAAACTAGCAGAGCAAAGGAGAAAAGGAAACACAACTAATACTGTGCGGTCCATTTTCGCTTTGAAGTTCCTTTCCTGGCTCTGCTTTGTTAGATATATCCAGACAGGGATGTTGTATGAGGACAAGAGGCTCATTGTTCATTGTGCATGTTGAACTGACACAGTGTAGAAGTAGTGCTAGAAGCAGTGGTAGCCTGGTTTGACCATAAGAATAGTTCAAAAATCTATTTTATGGTAAAACCTTTATTGTTGTTGTTGTGTGCCTTCAAGTCATCTCTGATGTATGGTGACCCTAAGGCAAAATGATCACAGGCTTTCAAGCGGGCTCCAAGGTTCACTCAGCCTTCCATCCTTTCGTAGGTCGGTAAACTGAGTACCCAGCTCGTGGGGGCAATTAGCTAACACACATTGGAAACTGTTTAATGCAGTGTATATGTGTAAATAGCTATTGCTTAAAACAATTTGTAAGCCGCTCTGATAGCCTTGTGGCTGAAGAGAGGGGTATAAATAAAAAATAATAATAAAAAAATTTTAAAAAGATTTATTTAGAGGGAGTTTGCTATGGCCCTTCTCTGAGGCTGAGAGAGTGTGACTTGCCCAAGGTCACCCAGGAGGTTTCCATGGCTGAGTAGGGTTTTAAACCCTGTCCTTCAGAGTCACAGCCCAATGCTCACACCACTGTGCCACTACACCTTTATAAAGCCAACCTAAAAAAAAAAAAAGGATGCATGCAAGGTTGCCCACATTTTCATATCTTTTTGCTAGGCCTAATAAAGAAGTGTGGAAGTAAGTCATTTTAGCAAGGGAGAATGTAAAGACTGGAAATTATTAAAAGCACTGAATAGGTGGTTGGAATGTGCCTGTTTATTTGACCTGCCTTTCACTCTGGCTTCCATTTTTAGCTGACTATTAACAACCTGTCTGTTTCTAGCTGAATATTAACTCCCTTTATCTCTTTGTTTTTATATACATAAACTGTGATTCTAGATCAGCTACTTTGTTACACAACTACCTTAGTTGCATAGCTAAGCAGTGTCTCCCAGCCTGTCCCGCACCATTCAGGCTTACTGGGTAGGAGCTGCTGAAAGTGGCAGGGGTCTGTTCTCCTGATGTTCGGGATGCAGTAGACTGATGTTTCTATGCTCCCTCCCTGAGCGATCTCCAGTTTGACTGTCAGAAGCAGGGTTCCTGTGATAATTCTTCCTTGCACCAGAGACTGCTAGTGGGATGGGGTGGGAAATGTCGGTCTGCTGCATCCCAGCTGACAGAAGAACAGACCCCTGTTGTCAACAGCAGCTGCTGCCCAATAAGTCCAGACCAGGGGACTTTCATAATCCCCAGGTACTCCCTACTCTGTTGAATACGTAGGGATCATGAAAATCAACCAGTCACAAATATGATAATGAATTCCAGACATAGTTTTGCACCTATTTCCAATCTCTTGTGTATATAAGCAGGGAGGGCTCCAAGGAATACTGTAATGCTGGTTTCATACTGCCAGTTGAAAGCATGCATGTTATTTACATAGATTATTATTGCATACATTCTGTTTACTTACATCTCTGCATAATAATACATTTAGAAACATTTGGCTGGCTGTTCAGAATAATGGGGAGAGAATACAAATATATAGGTATGAATGTATAATACAAGTATTGTGAATAACATTGTATTCTCAGATAGGAATGTGTCCAGAAACTTTCTCTTGGCTTAGCCCAAGAAATTCTGCTGAGGCTAATTTTAATTGGTTCAGGAACTTTGTTTCTGGGGCCAGTCTCCTCCCTCCCTCCCTCCCCCTGGTATACACATAGCCCTGTTCTTTGATAGTGATCTGGCTGGAGGAGAAAAAGCAGGACTGGAACAGAAGGACGAGGGGAGGGAAGCATGGTTGCTACATCCCAGTATACTGATTTTATTCCCATGAGCATTATTCTACCCAATTTCTTCCCATTGATTATTGAACAAAGTTCCTGCTAGGAAGGCCAGGAAGACAATGCTATCAAAATCAGATGGCTGGTCTTTTCTGAGTAACACAACACAATCCTGTGGAGTTCTACCATCACATCCATGGTGGCTGCTGTATTACTGCTGTTCCATATGTACCCTAAAATGCAGAATGGGTCGGTCCAGAGATTTGGGGTAGGGCTCTGTTGGTTTATTGGTGATGCTGTCTGTGAAGGAGATGATGGACAGACTTGGCTTAAGGCAGCCAATCACAGCTCAAGGAGGCTTTGAAGTGGGGCTTTGGGTGAACAGAATGTAACAAAAGTAGAGGCTTGTCTCTGGGAGAGCCAAATTGGGGGGGGGGAGAGAGAGAAAGATTCTGAGAGATATAAGGCTTGGATTTGGTAAAGGTAGGGTTTTGATTTGAGAGAGACAGGACAATGAGTCAGAAGGGGGAACTCTAGTTCTGAGGAGCTGTGAAAGAACAGAATATTCAGAGGTTAATGTATTGTCTTACTGTGTGTTAATAAATATACACTTGTTACTGTTTTTAAAACTGTCTCTGGCTGTTGCTATCAAGCCTGATAAAGAGTCAGGCCATGCCTACCAATATGAACCCACCATAACAACCAGCCACAGGTACATATTTAAGGGGTCATCCTAAGGCCCAGGGACCCAATCGAGGAAGGGATTAAGGGGAGAACAAGGGCAAAGTGAGTGGCAGGATTCCAAGGGTTGGAACTGCGGGGCCAGCCTTTGAAAAAAGGAATCTGTCACACTCTCCTTTCCACTAATTCTGATGCAGGCAATAGACGTTCTGGGTACGTGTCATCTAAAATATGCAACAGGCTGATGAACAAGCCAAAAGAAATTTTCTGGATCCATTTCCATCTGAGAATACAATGCTATCTGTTCTGAAGGAAGGTCAGCCAGTAGAGGGGATGTTGTGGTGGATCTGATAAAAGGTGGTAGACGGGTGGTGTGTTTGTGTGCCCAAGAGTGGATTTTGCCTCTCTCTCTCTCTCTGACTGTCCTCTGGTCACCCAACTTTTTAACCTCACCCCTCTAGCTTTGTAAAATTCCTCCTCTCTGTTTCAGGAGTATGTCAGGCCTTACCAGATTCTCATCCTTTTTTGTTTCCCATCCCCATATATTTCCTATCAACTCCTCTCCCTTTCCTCCCCACCTTTCAAGCACTGCCCCCCCCGCCGCCGCCAATATTTGCCCTTTGTCTCAACATTTATCAAGTGGGCTAGTTGCATTGTTTTTTGCACTCTCATTCAAATTTTAGTGGAGTCTCTTCTTCTCAAAGGGTCTTTGCACATGTAAAGTTTGAGGTGTATGCCTAAAAGAGCTTTTTAAAGTGGGCATCTGAAAATGGAAAGTGTAATTGGGAGAGACCTGTGAATACAAGCATAGACTGTAGCCTCTTTTGAGGATAAGTGTAATGCCAAATGTGGTGCTGAAGAAGAGTTATACAGCTACTAGGATGGCAAAAAAGAGGACCAGTAGACTAGCAGGAAAAAGATGTGATGCCTATCATCAGTAGGCAATAGAAAAAGAGGAAGACTGCATTACAGATGGGTTTATTCAATAAAGGAAGCCACAGCCCAGAGTTTACAAGACCCAGCTATTAACAACAGGGTCTCTTGAAAGTCTCTCTTTCATAGGGTCACCATAAGTCGAAGCCAACTGAACAGTACATAATGACAAACCTACAATCTTGAGAAGTGGGAATGGATACTTAGAACTTTTTAGCTCCAACAGTTTTCCTCACTTAAAGTCAATCCCTAAATATTTATTAAGTTGTTTGGACCTAACTACTTAGCAAATGGACCAGTTAGGTATTTCTTTTTGTGGGAAATGTAGCATTCTTCTTGCACCCCTACTTAGTATGTTTAGGAGATTCCTTGCATGCTTAAGTTTCCAGCACCCCCACCCTTTTCATCTCAGGCTATCTTAGCCATTTGGAGCTATGGGGTGACCATTGAGTCATTCGGATTGGCCTTTTTAGTCATCAGCGGGCTTGCAGAAAGCGCGGGATGAGTCCTTCCTGAATCTTCGTTTGCAAAGAAAAGCCAGAGAGAGGCAGCTTCTCCATGAGGCTGCTTCTCTTCCCTTTTCCCCCCTTCCTACCATGCATCTGACTTGCAAACATGAAGCAGAGAGATGAGCTCTCGCTTACCTACAATCACCTCTTTATCTGAGGAAATATGGATATTACTGCTGTAATATTTAGAAACCTCTGATTTGATTATCCTAACTTGAAATTCCCAAGATTGGGTGAGTTTTCTACCCTGAACTGTAATCTTCTTAGTTAAGGACTTAGATTTGTTTTGAATATGTAGATTAAGATTGCTATACCTTCAGTAAACTTTTGATATGTATTTTTAAGCAAACGTCTTTATTGTCCTTAATTCATCTACTTGACTTTAATGCTGGGTGATTTAGACCATATACAAATGCAAATTGAGCTTGGTCAGTCTTCCCTATGTTAAACGCTGCCTACTTTTAAAATAAACTTTTCTTAAGAAGATATTCCTAAGGGCTTGCTCCCTGGAATCTTTAATAAATTTTTAATTTTTATACTCATACACCCCAACACTTTTGGCCTAGGTAGCTGTCCAAAAAACAAAACAAAAACAAAAACAAAATGCCTGAAACACTAAGGAAGCCGTTAACCAAGAAAGTTTGGGAAAGTCTACAATAATTAGAGGTTAAATAACTTAACAATTTAGTGTCCTTTCATGACAAATCTGTTACTTGAGGCAGTAGGACTGGCCCTTGAAAGCACATTTGATAGTGAATGAGGTTGATTTTAGGATAAGTACAGGCCTGATCTGGATGGGGGTTGCAATATCCTGATGGCTCTGGTCATAGTTTGAGGATAACTTTGGATCTGGCACCACCCTTTGATAAGCCAAATTGGACATTTTGCTTGTTCTGCCAGCTATAACTTTTCCTCAACAGGTCTCATCTAGCTGTAGTGACTCATATTTTCCTTGCTGCCTGATTATGTTTTATACAGGGCTCTATTTGACGAATTTTCAAAAATGGCAGCTAGTTCAAAATGTGGTTGCTAGGCTGTTGATGGGCATGGGCCATAGAGCTGATCTTGAAACAAGAACATTTGACTTCCTTTAAGGTACTGGGCCCAGCTCAGAATTTCTGGCAGTGATCCATTAGAAGTGTTAAATGGGCTAGGACATTGCTTTGCAAGCTATCTGATGTGTGGGTCTGGCATTTATTTATTTCCAATGTGCCAGGGACCAGCACCATATGTCTGTCTATTGGCCAGAACTGTAGAAGGACGTAGGAAAAGAGGAAGACCGCATTCCAGATGGATAGACTCAGTCAAGGAAGCCACGGCCCTGAGTCTGCAGGACCTGAGCAAAAACAATTATAGTCTGATGGATTCCCTCAAGTCATCCTCTGTCTGAGGTCTGGTTCCTTGGTTTTATTTTTTGTTTTTGTTTTGTTTTGTTGTAAGTGTAATGGGAGGATCACTTGGGATCAGGCATTCTTGAAAGTGGCATCAAGGGTTTGGAATTTCCAACAGACAAAGATTGTGGAGGCTCCTTACATAACCATAGACAATGCAGGCCCTTCTGGAATAGCCACACTTTGTGGCCCTCAGGAATCTTTTAGCAGGAGAAGAGAGTCTCTCTGAGGAGATTGGGAAGGAGCTGTGAGGAAATTCAGGGAAGTTTGATGGATTTGAGAAAGAGACTGAAGTGACTACAGAGAGAAGGAGGAAGTAAAACATCTAGAGCAGTGGTAAGAATTGTGTTGCTTTCCAAACTTTGTTGAACTGTAACTTCCAACAGTGTTAGCCGACATAGCCAAAGGTGAGAAATGTTAGGAGTTTGAGTCCAGCAACATCTGGAGGGCTTAATCCTAACCCTAGAGAAAGCAGTGGAGGACAGAACTGTCTATCTGCTGAAACAACTGCCATGGTACAGTGCTGTCACTGCCACAGGCTGCTGCAGAACATGCCATGGCAGGAAATTGCCCAGAGATGAGGGTGTCTGTGTGCCTGCTGTCCAGGTGCTGGGCAGCTTTCAGGCTTGGCCTTCTCTTCCTGACTAGGCTTCTTTCTCTTTAAATTGGACTTAGACCAGGCGGGTCTTCTGACAGAGGACACCTTCAAATAAGATTACTGTCCTCTAACAGACTTTAAGATACAGGTCAGTCTTCTGGAAAATATTTCCCTTAAAGGTAGGCTGGCACCTGGTGGAGATCTATGTCTATTTCTGCGCATGTTAGAAAGGGAGTCCTGAAGGCTTCATGCATATAGTGGTTGGTTTTTTTCATAGCGTTATAGAGTTGGAAGAGACCACAAGGGCCATCCAGTCCTACCACCTGCCATTCAGGAATACACAATCAAATCATTCCTGACAGATGGCCATCCAGCCTCTGTTTAAAAACTTCCAAAGAAGGAGACTCCACCACACTCCGAGGCAGTGCATTCCACTTCCAAACAGCTCTGTCAGGAAGTTCTTCCTAATGTTTCGGTGGAACCTCTTTTCCTGTAGCTTGAGTGCATTGCTCTGTGTCCTAGTCTCTGGAGCAACAAAAAACAAGCTTGCCCCATCCTCAATATGACATCCCTTCAAATATTTAAACATGGCTATCATGTCACCTCAACCTTCTCTTCTCCAGGCTAAACATACCCAGCTCCCTAAGCTGCTCCTCATAGGGCATGGCTTCCAAACCTCCCACCATTTTGGTTGCCCTCCTCTGGACACGTTCCAATTTTGTCAATATCCTTCTTGCACTGTGCTGCCTAGAATTGGACATAGTATTCCAGGTGAGTTTTTTTTTTTAATTGTTCTGCTGATAGAAATTTATATCCTATCTTCCTATAAGCACAAATGTAAGGTGGCTTACCTTCAGTATGTAGTTGTACACAATATATCTCCATCATGAAAATAATGAAAGGCCTAAAAGGTATGGATGGTTCTTGGTGCTATCAGTCAAAGGGCATTATGTAACCATTCCATCTTTCCCTCTTTAATGGATTTTTTATAGTAAGACAAATGATAGGGAAAGCAGTGGGAAAACACAGGAGGGTTACAAATGAAAGGCTATGTCACCTGGACCCATTGTAAAATTCTCTGAATGAAGTTGGGCAATTGCACCATAAAAGATGCATCTAGAAGCACCCTTAGAACTTGAAGAGGACACTATAAAAGCAAACTGTTAAATGTACTCCACAAAATCGTACAGAAAAAATGACTTGGCTGCTAAAAGCAAGCAGTGATGGCGCCTCCCATGATGATGATGATGGCAATAACGATAAATAAAACAGATGAATATAAAAATATAAGAAATAAACAACCACAACATATTAAATTAGATGTAAAAGCTGGTAAAAGTAACATAAGCTTTTTGGAAATTGAACCTCTTGTGTTTTGGGAAAATTGAACCACCAGTTTTGACTGGTGGAAATTTGAGTAACTGCTACTTCCCCTCCCTCACCACAACACTGAATATCTGCTGGTCAAGTACTTACTGGAGGTACTAAAGCCTGGCTAGAACAGCAAAAAGCTTGCAACCAATCCTCTTTAAGCAATATTTTTTAGAAGTTGCATTTTTTCTTCTTCCAATTAGTTATGCATTCCCTTCCTTTTTCTATGTAAGGTGATCTTGGTAGCATATGGGAATGAACCTTGGTCATTTAGTTCTAAACGCACACCTCAGGCTGTGAAGCAAGGTGGGGAGCAATTGGGTCTCCATATGTTTTGGCTTACAACTCCCAACTCAGAAAGGGTAATTGTATGAGATTTTAGAAACTGTAGTCCAAAATATCTGGAATACCAGTCATTTTTCCAGCCACTTGCCTTAAAGGAAAGGTCCCTTTACTTGATCACTAGCTCATTGGCAACGTGTATATTCATTAGTGCTTTTTAAACAAATTGTAAGTTTGAAGTTAAAATTTTCACTGATGTGAAGCATTTGACAGATCTGGTGCACTTGGCTGAATCCAGACCTCTAGAACTTTTGTGTACATCCAGGCAGGAAGCTTTAGAGGTAATTAATCAAAACATGTGACCACTGTAATTTCTTCTTTTGCAGTTTCGCAGTTGCTTGCTTATGATACTCAGCTGCTGCTGGGGAACAAGAACTTTGCAGTTGTCCTGAAGACTACATTTATGCACCCACCCAGAGCTATTTAGATGTAATCTAATTTTTTTCTCTTCATTTTACAGTTTAGAAGGAGGAATTAAGGATGGAGTCTGTGTACCTAAGGCCAAAATTTTTCCATGGCATCTTGGATAAGGCACTGCTTTCATAACAGAAGATTCTTCACCCCATTACATGATAATCAGCATATGAATCTGACATTTGCAGGGACAATGACATAATGGACAATGATGGTATACAGGACTTTTACCTTAATGTCCTACTTATATGAAAATAACATTGTATTAAAGTGAACTGAATCCAAAGAAAGTTACTTATGCTTATTGATTTCAGTAAGGCACCACAATGAATTAAATCCCCACTGGTTTCAAGTAAGAGTAGTATAACTTGATTTTCCCTGGATCGAGATTTGGTTTTTTGCCCCATTTTCCCCTATAACATGTGTATTTAAGAAATATACTGCCTCTTGTAGTAAAAGTCAAAGCTGTTATTTATAATTTGAAAAATATAAAGCACTGAATAATCTGATCATTCATTGTTGTAGGAGGTTGTAATACAGAGCTGGCATGTTTATATAACACTGTGGAGGATTAGTGTTATGTAGTACAGGGGAAGGACTTGAACTAGGGATTATAATTCCAACAAATTAAACACACTGGGATACCTTGTCCCAGTCACAAGATGAGTTCCTGTGAAATCAAACTCGAGGCCTGTCAATTCCAACATCCTGTTTCCAAGCAGATGCTTCAAGCAGGACATAACAGAACTACTCCCTTCCTAATCTTTTTCTTCCAGTGATAAGCATCCACAGGCGCTCTGGTTCTCTATCATGCCTCGTGTGTGCTTTCTCACCAAACTAAGTAAGCATCAAATATTGTCAGCTTCCCTTGTCGGGAAGTTACTGCCTCTGGTCAATATTTTCTACATTTTTCTGCTGTACAATGTCCTTTTTTAGGGGTATCAATCAGCACTATACACAGTATTTCAAGTGTGGGTGTATTACACATTTGGATTCAAATTACAAGAAAAGATATTTTACTTAAACATTGATTTTACCTAATACGGTATTTCATCTTCATTTATTTTAAGCATTAAAAATGGGCAAGCCCCTGGGAAGGGTGAGGTACAAATGAGCCGTGGGGAAATGCTTGCTTTTAAGAGGTGATGCCAATACATATATGTGCCCAGATCAGACTGATTTGCAAATAAGGCCACAGGGCACGTAGCATAAGAACAGTTGCTTGGGCTTAGATTCAGTTCAGAAAAGTTTGAGAGTCTTAGCCACTCATTCTATACAGTACTATTCCTGGTTCACAAATGAACAGGCAAGGATGGGCAATCATGGCTAATCCCAGAATCTTCCAGGGCTGCGCAAACTGTCAAAAACAAACAAACAAACAAACAAACAAACAAACAACAGAAGTGGTTAGAAGTCCACCTCTGGTTTTCAAAACATGTTTATATTAAACAGTGCTGGAGACCCCTACAATCTATTTGAAAGGCCAATCACCACTCCTGGAGGCTTTGAGAAGAGGCAATTCATCTTTTCAGAGGACAGAAAAAAGGGAGTTGAGGGTCCGCAAAACAGTCCTGGGGGCGCGAAGCCCCACAGCTGCACTTTCCCACTTCTGAGTTAAAGAATAAGAAGCACCTTCACCTGCTCTCATCAAAAAAATTGACCAGAATTGATTAAAAAACCCACACTTCTTCTCCAATTCAAATATGAAGGACAGCCAACTAATAATGAGAATAAAATGTACATTAAAATAAAATAAAATAAATGCAATTAAGATTTTGAGGGACAGAATACAATGGAAAGCTGCATAAAGTAATGCTATATCTAGTCAACAAGTGGCTTATAGAACGGACCGGGGGAGGGGGGCTACTCCTTTTACCTCATCTCACAGCATGTTGTTATTGTTACAGCATAGAAGCCATTAGGAAATTTACTGGAATACATGATGGTGGCTGTGCCAAATGCTACATTAGAGTAAAATGAACATAAAACTTTTATAGGCATGTAAGGACAACAAAAGGCACTGCGCGCAGAAGTGAGGTGTAGGAGCAATTGAAACAATAGATCCATTTATCAAGAACTGTTGCAAATAGCAGTTGCTCATTGTACCAATATATATCATACACCTGATCTGGTACTCTTAAAAAGCCCATGAAATAATTTTTCCTTCAGTTTTAAAGAAACTAAATATTGTGGTAAATGTACACCCTGCTCAGTGTAATTAGTGGGTTTAGCATGACGAACATCATTGGATAATGGGAATCTGTTCACCACACACTTCAATCTATAGAAGAGAATAAACCTACAGTATTTGCATTCCTTCCCAAGCATCTGCAACAAATCTGTCTTCATACTTTTATTTTTGAAGCACATAATGGGCCATGTTGATGCTAATTTGGCAAGGCATGAATGGAGCAGGACCTGGGTTCCTACACAAAGAAATGATGAGAAAGCAAAGACACAATTATTCCTAAAGCATGCTGCTCACAATCTTGTTTACTACCTGTAGAGAAGATAAAGGAAGGGGCCTTTACTGGATCCTTAATACTTAACACTATTTCTATAATCATTGTTTTTGCACTTGTAAATTTATCTCAATACCCAGACCTAATACTGGACTAGATCCCTTTCTAGTCCAACATGTTATCAGTCAGACTGGTACACCTCTTCCATAAGACACATTCAGTACTGAAGATCACTGGTTGTGGAAGATATATTGATCAGCTCTGCTTAACTCCTAAAAGGCAATCTATACATGTTGAACAGGACTGTATTATACCCCAAGTAGATCCAGAGAATTCATCACAACACTTGATAGAGTGAAGTCAATAAACATGTAGCCACAGTTCAGGAGTCTATAAACGTAGCAACCCAAGCTTAGGTCTTTGTTCCTGTGGGTCCCTCTATAACTAATGATGTTGCTCTGTATCGTTCACTTTCGTATTCCCCTTCATTGGATGTCTTCATTTTCTGACGGACTTTCAGCTGCTTCAGGCGGTTCTTATCTACTTCTCTCTTAGTGAGGAGGAAAAGGATGATACCAGAGGGGAAACCAATGGCCCTGGGGAGATAAATATAATCAAGTTAAAAACACACTGAAATTTGCAGAATTGGTGGCTTTTCATATATTGATGGACTCCATTTCCTATCAATACCTACCAGCCTGGGCAGTGGTGAGGGATGCTGGGAGCAATCATTTATTGACACTGGAAGACCACAGGTTTCTAATTCATGCAATAAACCATTGGCACTTCTCATTCTGTTTCACATAAACAAGGCTTCAAAAGCTTATATCCTCATCAACTGTTTAAGGACTTTATCAGACGAGGAAAAAAATCACGCCAAAATGACGTGATTTCAACAGAACAGGTTGTCAGTATCAGACGATGTTATTCTGCTCCCGTGGCCAGTGTGTCAATTGGTCACTAATAAGGCGCCACTTTTAATTGACGGTTTAAGCTGTCAACAGATCAGCTGTGCTGGCTTTTTGCTGGGTGTGTGAAACCTCGGGCCATTTAAATCACGTGATTACAACATGAATGGCCAGACCAGGCACAACACTTCCAGGTGAGATCGCAACATCCAGGTAAGTGATGAACTTTTTATGACCCTCCCGGGTTATTTGGGAGGTATTTTAGTGTGTGTATGTGCTTGGTGTAACTTTAAATGTTTTATTTTTGAATTTCCTGGGCGATGAACTCTCATGAGAATCCGCAGGACTTCAAACAAGGAAGTGAACGGAGCTTCGGTCACTTCCTCTTTGTTGCCAGGGAAGCCTTTGATGGGAGAGGAGGTAAGTGCGGTGGGGTGTGTGTGTTCTTTTGCCAGCATAGAAATGGGTGTTTTTTTTTTCTGTGCCGGCAAAATAATGTTTTATGGGGCTTGTCTGCTAAAGTTCCAAAAAACATCATCTTTAATCTAGGATATCACTTCTTCTGCCTTTTTAAACCACTAAACGGAAACTGATGACTGATTGATTTATATTTTATTTCAGCTAGATTTCAGCTAGAACAGATTTTATTTGAGCCCAGATCGCAAACTCCTGCCATATTCATTCCTAGGATCCTGCTATTTTCTCATTTTTGAAC
Organism: Gambelia wislizenii; assembly: GCA_030847615.1. Lineage (NCBI taxonomy): Eukaryota > Metazoa > Chordata > Lepidosauria > Squamata > Crotaphytidae > Gambelia > Gambelia wislizenii. The sequence goes on along the minus strand of JAUMIR010000001.1, from coordinate 332,569,762 downwards.
ATGGCCCACATATGTAAAAGTTCCATGGTCCAAAAACAGGGAATGTGCGGCCCTCCACATGTGGCTAGACTACAATTTCTATTAGCCCTAGCCAGTGTGGCCAGTAATAAAGGGATGGTAGGAGATAACCGTCCAAAAACATGTGGAGACCCACACATTCCTTACTCCTTTCCTATCTTTCTCTCAGATAGGTTTGCCCAACACTGTAAGCAACCAAGAGCGACAAGATTAGGAGCACTGAAAAGATCATAAAACAAACAGAAAATGCAATGCTCACCAAGCAATACCAACTGCCTTCATGGGGTTCTTGGCTTTCTTTGTGGGAACATATTCCACATCTTCATAGACCTGTCTACCAGGCTGTGACTTTGTCTGCAGTTCTCCCCACACCCTGCGGCTATTGTGGATGGATCTTGCAGGCACAATAAAGCCTGCAGCTCGATTCACAGCGGCAAAAGCAAGGCCTGCAAGAGGACAAGCTACCTCCATCAAATTGCACTTCTATTAACAGTTTCATCATGTTTATATACAGAATCAGTGCTGGCCTCTACACTCAACAGGAGATCTGAGTTAGAATGTTCATCCTGCCAATAAGCGAGCAGAATCACTAAAGTTATGACCTCCTCAAAAATATGCTTGACTGACCTTATGCATATTGTGCCTCACAAAGTTCAGTGGGATTTATTCCCAAATATATATGAACAATATTACAACTAGGCTGTTATAAGAGATAACTAATCCAACACTTTGTATTTGAGTGCATATGGCAAAGTATCAAAGTTTTTAAAGTATTTAAAGTTTCCTTTAAAACACCTGTGGCATAACCAGCTCTGGGAAGAAAATAATATAGCACAGTGGCCAATGAAAATGATCATTAAGTATTCTATACTTCTAAGAAATTAGATACAGTAGAATGGAATTTTGATGGGCAAAGTTCTCCTCAGGACAGAAGAACAGTACTGCAACATGTTACACTCTGCTTTCCATTTTGCTACAACCATTACAGTTTTCTTTCCCTTACACAATTCTAGCACTTTGATAACACTTTAACGCGTGTGACTGCATCCTACAAAATGTTGGGATTTGTAGAGTTCTCTGGCATAGAATTCTTACTACCACATGAAACTACAAATCCCAAGATCCCTTAGGATGGAGCCCTGGTAATTCAGGTGGGACCAAAGAGCTACAATTGTGTAGTAAGAGACCATAGACAAGGGAACACTGTCGTCCTCTGCTTCTGTTGATCTTAGTGAGGAACAACCAGCACAGAAAAATAAATCTCTCACCTCACATCTACAAACACTCTCTCTTTAGGGTTTCCAGGCAAAGGACTTACCTTGCATTGCCCAGACTAGCAAGCAGTACTAGAGGACACATATGCAATGGCAAGCCAGTTCTGGATCAGGAAATGCAGTGTGTGGAACTTGGCTGGGGGCACCCATTGTGTCCTTTGGTCAGCCACAAAGCTCACTCACTGGATGATCCTGGACCAGCCAGTCACCTCTCTCAGTCTAACCTACTTCGCAGAGCTACTATAGAGATGAAAGGCATAGGGGAAAAAATTATTTATTGAATTTATGCCCAGCCTTTCTCCTTTGATGGGCTCCAAGGCACTATGGGGAAGGGTATCCAAATATTCGGACTTCCAAGGTTGTGTAGTCAATAAATACTCAGGGCGGTTTAAGGCACCAGCGGCGTCAGCATCCGCAGGGGGCCCCATCATTGTGGGGGCCCCCATAGTAGTAACCCTCCTCCTGCAAAAACATTATTAGTAATAATCTGAACATCCTGGACTGTGAATAGCTTAGGTTGAGTTAGGTTACACTGACCTGAAATAAACGTATGGAGCCCCCCAAATAAAGCATTGCAGCCCCCCCCAATTCCTTAAACTGGTCCTGTAAATACTGATAGCTCCCTCTGTAACTTGTATTATAGTCTCCATGACAGCCCCTCATACAAGCTACGGTGTCCTCTCCTCTTTCCCCCTCTCCCAATAATAATAATAATAATAATAATGATGTTTTATTTATATCCCGCCTCTCCCATGAGGGTCGGGGCGGCAAACATCACTAAAAACATTATCCATAATCAACAAACATTAAAATAACATCATTAAAACTACTATTCAAATTTTACCTATAAAAACACTATTAAAATAACTTAAAATAAGAAAAGACATAAAACAATTTTAAGCAATAAACAATAAAAAATAAACAACCCGTCTCTTCCTCCCTCAGGTCCCAGCATCCCAACCACTGCATAGGCAACCTATATTGTTATCCTTCCTTCCTCCCTACCTCGAATTCGTAGACAAGCAGCCGCCATCTTGGGGAAAGCCCTTTAGTCCCTTTTCCTGATGCAGGCTGGGGAGAGAGAAAGATGGGCCCTCGGAACTACAACTCCCATGACTCCCTTCGGCGGCCCAGAACCACGCTCGCGACAGGAGAGCCAAGCGTTCATAGGAAACAAGGCCTGCGCTTCACTCTCCCTGCTCGGAACGTGAAAGTAGCCAATCGGGAGGGCCGTACTGGCGGCCCTGATTAGCTAGATTTTTCTCCCCTTCGTTGATTGGTGCTGAGGCCTCGCGGGAGGGGCGGCGGCTGCAGGGGAGGAGGAGAGTGGCTGCTGGCGAGATCCGTGCCAGGCGCGCGTGCCGTGTGGTCGGTGGGAGCCAGCATGGCGGAACCCGGGGACGGGGCAGGGTCAGAGCCGGACCCCGAGGGCTCGGAAGCCCTCCTCCTCATGACTGGCGGCGATGGGGAAGGGGAGGCGGAGGAGGTCGTGGAGGTGGTGGACCTGGAGCCACCCGGACCCGGTGAGGAGGAGGGAGTGTCGTGGGGAAGTGCTGGACACGGGAGATCAGGGGTCGTCTGAAGCCGGGAATGGGGCTAAGAGGGCCTCCTTTGTAGGAAACTCATCGGGGCGGTGGTGGAAGGAGGAGCCTACACGTGAAATCAGAGCATCTGGTAGACTAGATTCCCTTCTTTTAAGGAATGGGGGAAGGACGAGGGCTTTGTTTATATTTTACTCCCTTACATACAGTCGTCTCTCCATATCCACGGATTTGGTATCCACGGATTTAGGTATTCACGGCTTGAAAATATTCTTAAAAAACAATAACCCAAAAAGCAAGCCTTGATTTTGCCATCTTATATAAGGGACACCATTTTGCTATGCCATTGCATATAATGGGACTTGAGTATTCACGGATTTGGGTATGGGGGGGGTCATGGAACCAAACCCCAGCAAATATGAAGGGACAACTGCTGCTTTCCAGGAATCAAAGAGACAAGAATCCCTGCCTCAGGGCAAGGATGGGAGTTCTCTGCTTGTCTAGGGTTCTTGTTCCTTTGCAGCTGGAAAGGCTCCCAGTGTAGCTTAGTTGTCAGTAAAAGCAAGACAGGGCAATCCCTACCTTCATGTCTGAAATGGAGAATCAGAAAATGTCTGAAAGTTTGCATTAAGACAAGAAATGCCAGGCACATGTTTTCAAAGTTGATCAGGACAACACTTCTGGGCCTCATGGCATCAGAGACCACTAGACATTAGGACTGGGGGTTCCTGAAACATATCTGAATGCTTTGTAGGTATGATTTCTTGACCTCTGGTTTAGGACTGATGGGGGCTTTTGAAGGGTATCGTCCTCTTCCTCCAAACTTGCTGCGTGTATGTGTGTGTGTATATATGTGTGTGAGAGAGGGCACTGGGATACAGCAGTTTAGCACACTGAAATGATACTGTGAGAGAAAAGCTTGATGTTGTTTCAAAAATCTGCTCTTTGTTTATTCTTTTGACAGATGATCTGGCTGATGTGATGGAAGATGTGGATCTAGATGAAGAGCAGGGTGTTTGGGAGGCAGAGGAGGAAGATGAGGGAGTGGAGGAAGGCATGGAGGCACAAGATGACAGTGAGGTCACCTTCTCCAAGCATACTGGTGAGCTAGCAGGGGAGCAAGAGCAGATCTCCTACTCCATTATTTGTTCTCCCTGATTCATGCCTTTCCATCCAATGTGACAACTGGTAGGCACTCTATGCTGGTTTTTTGTTGGATGGCAGGACTTCAGTGGGGGTTCAGAGCACCCCTCTTAATGTACTGAAAGAAGTTGTGTGGTCTTACTGCACCTGTGGTCAATATTTATTGCAGTTAAACAAACTCTGCCACCCCCAAGTTTGGCTGATATGTAAGGGAGTTCCATATATGTTCAAGGGCTATGTTCCCTTGAACGCTGAAGAGGGCAAGACTACGTGTGCAACCCCTTTAGCATTATAACTACAAGGAAGGATTATGTCATCTGACAGTATAGCTAACTCTCCCTTTTTTTCCTTGATTTTGCTGGACCTTTTATGTGAAAGAGAGACAGCTGTGCAGATTTAACGTCAGGGGATGTGACTGTAAGGCCCATAGATTCTGGCCATGCTGATGGGAATTTAAGTTGTACAACACTGGCAGTACTTTTCCTACCCCTGTCCTATGTTTATTATGTTGTGTTACTAGTTTGAAAACTGCTGGGGCCATTGCTGGTTCTGACTTTAAACAACCAAGGCAATGTCTTGAGGTAGCAAGAGAAGGGATGATCCAAGGGTCTCTTGGGTCCTTTTGGTACCTCTTGTTTGGTTGTTTCCCATACAATCCAATATAAGTTGTTTGTGTGACATGTTTAGTTTCTCTTGCTCTTATTGTTCTCCTCAGCTTCTGTTTTCTGCGTCAGCCTTGATCCCAAGACCAACACACTGGCAGTGACAGGTGGTGAAGATGACAAGGCCTTTGTGTGGCACCTCAGTGATGGAGAGCTCCTCTTTGAATGCTCAGGTGATTCATCCCAAATTGGGCACTCTGTTGGAGAACAGCATGCAGTTCTTGTAGTTGACTGGGGTCTGCAAAAAATAGTTCTAAAAACAGATACCTCTCTGCACCCTGGATAGTCCTGGTAATAAAGACTATCTCCCATATTTTTTGGTAACTCTCCCCCACTTTTTTTTCTATATTGCTTTTCATTTCCATAAATACTTGAATTGGAATGGACACATATAAATGACTCCACATTACCAGGATTGTAGTCAAGTGTGACAGTTTTTAAAGATTGAGATTATAGTCTTGATTTCCTGAATCCTTGGCTATACCTTTCCAACTCTTGTTTTTAAAGTTTATACAGCACCAAAACATGATCTTCTTGTCCCTCTCTCTAGGTCACAAAGACTCTGTCACTTGCTCTGGGTTCAGTCATGACTCCACATTTGTGGCCACAGGTGACATGAGTGGGTTGATCAAAGTCTGGCGGGTGGACACCAAAGAGGAGATCTGGTCTTTTGAAGTGGATGACTTGGAGGTGAGAAATGGGGTTTGTAAATTCCAGGGTGAAAATTTTGTAATACAAAGATAAATTCTGGTTTTCCCAGTGGACACCAGTAGGAGCTCTGGTGTGCAGTGGTTAAATGCCGGTACTGCAGCCACAACATTGTGAGTTCGATCCTGCAGGACTCCAAGGTTGACTTCTGAATGTTGGTAAAATGAGTACCTAGCTTGGGGGGACAATTAGCTAACACATTGTAAACTACTTTGAGAGTGCCTAGCACCATAAAAGTGGTGTAGATGTGTAAGTGCTATTGCTAAACAATTTGTAAGCTGCTCTGAGAGCCTTTGTGGCTGAAGAGTGTGGTATAAATACTCAAATAAATAAAATAAAAAAACCGTTATGCTGAATACTCAGGCACAAGGCAGGTGTTGCCCTAGGAACCAGAAAAATAGCAATGGAATTTGACTGGCTCCCCTGAGCCCAGGGAATTAATTAGCATTCAGAAGTGGGAACACTCACATGGAAGCCAATGTGATATAGTGGTTTGACTACTGGACTAAGATTTTGGGAGACCAGGGTTTGAATTGCCCACTCAGACATGGCAACATGCGGGGTGATTTTGGCTAAGTCACACTCTTTCAGCTCCTCTGAATAAATTTTGCCAAGAAAACCCTATGATAGGGTCTCAATAAGTCAACGTTGACTTGAAGGCCATAACAGCAACAAGTGGTATGGAACTTAAAAGGAAAATTGGAGTTGGCAAACACACCCTGAATTCAGATAGCACTTCTAAGGAGAAAATAGTGTATGAATAATAATAATTATCATCATCATTATCATAATCTTTTATTTCTATAGCACCATCAATGTAAATGGTGCTTTACAAGAAAAAGTACAACAAAACAGTTCCCTGCCCTCAAGCTTACAATTTAATCAAGACATGATGCCAAAGGAAAGGGGACGGCAGTAGGGGAAGGGATTAAGTCTAGCATTTTCTTCTCTCCCTCCTTGGCCAGGGCAATGGCAGTTGGGATGGAGAGAGGGCCATTCTGCTTCTGGGCCAAGGCAAGATGGAATTGTGCCTGAATAAGAATATGTTGGCCACGTGGGTTCTTTTCAGTTCTGCTTCCCTCCCAAGCATTTCTCTTCTTACTTTTCTCCCCTTCTCTGCCTCTAGTGGATGGAGTGGCACCCGCAGTCCCATGTCCTTCTGGCTGGCACAGCTGATGGCAACTTCTGGATGTGGAAGATCCCCAGTGGGGAGTGCAAGACTTTCCAAGGGCCAAACTGCCCAGCTACCTGTGGGCGGGTCCTTCCTGATGGTGAGCAGTGGAGCCTGGGATGTGGGAATGGGTTGGCAGAACTGCTACAGGAGTGGGAAGAGATGCTGTAAAGCTTTACTTTCCCAGGAATAGCTTCCATTGCATTATGCAGTGAGAGTTAGCAACAGATTGTTTAGAACAGGGATTGCTAACTGTTGCCCTCCATCCTCATGGGTGTTTTGTACTGCAGCTCTCATAATCCCTCACATCTAGCTATGCGAGCTAGACATGATGGGAGTTGTGGGCCAAAGTCATCTGCAGGGCTACCATCATCCACTGTGATCTAGACATTTTGAATTGGGAAGGGCTCTTGAGTTTCCTTTGAGAGGACGCTGAAAGTTTGTGTGGGTGTGCTAAAGACTGACTAACAAAGTTTTTCGATGCAGGAAAGAGAGCTGTGGTCGGTTATGAAGATGGGACAGTTCGCATCTGGGATCTGAAGCAGGGGAGCCCCCTGCATGTCCTTAAAGGTACTCACATTTTTTTTGTGCTTTTCATAAAGTCTAAGTTGGGAGGGACCCTCAGGAGCAGCTTACCTGACTCCTCCTGCTCATGCAGAATACCCACTGCTACAACATCCTCAATATGGGGGTCCGTACACCTCTGCTTTGAAATCCCTGTTTCCATTTGTCTGTTTTTTACAGACTTCCAGGAGGTGGGAATGGCACTTGGATATCTTATTGGGTTGGGTGTCTTTCATAACACTTGCTTGAGAAGACTTGTAAAGGTGGGAAGCAGCTTTGGTTATGGAATATGAATGGCTTCCATAGAACACATAGCATCCCACAGCACTTCTCAAACTGGCCAACTGCAGAGTCTGTTGCTGAACAACCTGTGTAGGATTCCATCTCTGTGTGGCTTGGTGTATTGGCATAATTTGCTTGTGGCTGAGGAACATCACCTGGGCCTTAACAGAACTGGGATATGCTGGTTTTAGGGACATCAGCAGATTTTTCTCTACCATCAGGTTGTGGGGTAGTAGGAAGTTACAGGTCTACATTTCTGTTGACCTCAGGGCCACACAGGCAATGTGATTTTATTTTAGCCCACACAGGTTATTGTTGGTCACGGCATTGGGATTGCAGCGTATTGTGAGTGAAGGCATTGGGAAAGAGAGAGAGGATGAAGGAGGAATGCTGTGTACTTGCGTTAGCCCCCTTTGTAGCTGCTTTTTTGCCTTTTTGTTCTTTAACAACTTCCAGGTCAGGATGGGCACCAAGGCCCTTTGACGTGTGTGGCCAGCAATAAAGATGGCAGTCTAATCCTGACAGGCTCTGTAGACTGCCATGCCAAGCTGGTGAACTCTGCAACAGGCAAGGTGAGTGCCTCCTTCTTCAGGCAGGGGCAAAATGTGACATTTCAGCTGAGAGGATGTTTTAAGAACTGCTTTGTTGGTTCCTTTTTTCTTTTTTCTTTTTACTTTAGCTAGCTAGCTAAGGGAAGATTCATGGTTTCTGTTTATCACTGGTCTTTGCTGCTCTCTTTGGTTCTTGTGAATGGACAATAGCAGTTTTCTTTTTAAATTACATCTTTATCATGTTATTCTAAGAAAACCAGAGTTCTTTCTCTCCCATCCTTCATTTTCACAACAGTCCTGTGTAGGAGGCTGAACTGAGAGCTGGAGACTCACTGACAATACCCATTGAGTGCCATGAGATTTAAGCCTGGGCTTTTCAAGTCTTTGTCCAAATCTGGTCATTAGAGCATATTCATTTTCATTGTTCTAATTGTCATGGGGTAGAACTGGCGTGCACAGTAGTTTGTAGCCACAGGGATTTTTATTTCTATGAAGACCTGTGCAGCCCTGTTTCTTTTTATGCTTTGCCTGCATATTGCAGTTGGAGGTCTTGCAGGGGGATGCTGAGGGTTTCGTAATATACTTGTGCCATGATGAGGAGGGAGCCAGCTTATGCCAGGCTTATGGAGGCTTCACCCAGAGATGGAGTGAAGAAGAGCGGGGACGAAGCCTGTCGCCCTACTCACTCCTAACAGTTTGACTGAAGCCTGGATTTGTTTGGGCTTAGTGTTGGCTTTGCACAGAAACAAGCCATAACAAGCTTCCCATTCCTGTCTCTGGTTTGGAGGTAAGGGAGACAGAGGTGGAGAAATGAGAGGGTGATACTGACAATGGTCATTCTAGGAAGGCTGAAGGAGCAATCCACACATCTGGGTTAACCTAATCAAGGCTGGACCTTCAGAATTCATTTCTGTTGAACTATTGTTTGCAGACCTCTTCTCCCCTCAGTTTTATTATATAGCCTTGAAAACTGGATAAGTTGTAGGACAGATAGAAATCTTGCCATTTTAATTATTTCCCCCCAGGTGCGGGTGGATTGCTCCTTCAGCCTTCCTAGAATGACCATTGTCAGTGAGTATCAACCTCTCATTCTCAGGTAGGCTGAAGGAGCAAGGGAGGCAGAAGTGGAGAAATGTTGTTTGCTGCTGTGCTTAATGGCTATTCTAACCTCATAGCGTCAGTTCACTAAAGAGGCAGAGCAAAGCTTCCCCCTCGCCCCTACCTTTAGTCACCACCCTTACCCAGATCTGTTGTGGGGGACAGAGGCAGGGGTTTTATAACCTCTGGCCAGCCTTCTTGACCAAATAAAAAATGATAGTCACCTTACCTCCTCCCAATGCTCTCTTGTCCTTCCTGATCTTTCTCAAGGGAGCATATCCCTTTGGATTTGGCTATTTTAGGGGATGCAAGCTACTAGAAGGAATGTGGGTGGGTTTTGGGGTGTTGCCGATTTGGCCATATGGGGCAAAGGTTATTTGGGGCTGGAACGGGAGCATGGATTGCAACATGTCTGTTTGGATCGTCTCAGTCCATGTCTCTAGTCCCCAAGTTGGCAAGAAGACTGGCTATTCTTCATACTCACCAGTAGGTGGCACCGTACTTTCTGTGGCAAGTCTGGCCGATTGATTTTTTTGATGCTGGTATAGGGTCTTGTTTTCCTCCCTGGGATCTGAGCTTAGAACTGCAGTGAGGAGCAGGGTTTTTGTTTTTGTTTTTGTTTATCTTGTACTACATTTTAGAGATGCAGCATGAGAGTATTGTCAAGATCCTAGCCTCACAGAAAGTTGGGTCTAGTGGCAAAAAGTCTCTGGCTGGCTAAACTAATTGAAGCCTGGTCATGACTAGTGTGTTGCTTTCCAGGTTTCCTGCTGCATTCTTGGCCTCCTTCATAGGTTCTTTGAAGGCAGCTAGTGTGTCTTGCATCCTTCCACTAGCTCTGTAATCAGTGACTGCACTTTGCATGTTGAATGTGGGGAGTATCCATCATTGTCCATCCCTCTTGCAGGTTGTGTCTGTGTTCAAGGCAGAGAGCATTGTCCCCAAGCCTTCAGTGGGAGGAGCTGAGGAGGCTGAATCCAACTCTGTGGAGTCACTGGGTTTCTGCAGTGTGTGAGTATTAGAAGGGAGTGGGGGCTGGTGGTGTGCGCTTGGTATCACAGGCAAAGTGTTGTGTAAGGCAAGTTACAAGAAAACCTTTTCTCCCACCTTGCTGTTGCAGGATGCCACTGGCAGCTGTTGGCTATTTGGATGGGACCTTGGCCATTTATGACCTTGCTACACAGACCCTAAGACACAGGTGCCAGCATGAGGTAATGGAGAAGAAGTCACTAGGGGCACTGTGGAGAAATGGGTTGGCCTGAGACTCTCTGAATGGTCAACCCACAAGAGGAAGAAATGGTTGTTACTCAGGATCTGACAATGGGGGTGGGGGTACAGCTTATAGTTGTAAGCACTTGTAGTCCAACCCTACTGGAGGCAGGAGCTCCAGATTAGTATTCAGCCTTCTCATAACTAGCAGAGACTGCAAAGCCATGAGGGTGTTTCAGAAACCTGGTCCAGGTTAATGGTTTGCAGTAAGGAGCTGATGCAATACCAGTTCAAAATGGACAGCCACTCCAGAGACAATTTTGGGTTTGGAGAAGATGTGTATCTGCCTGGCCCTCACCCACCACCGCCGTGGTACAATTAATGGAATACTGGCACTAGCAGTGGAAAGACCTAAGAGTATGAAGGGCCATGCTTCATGCTGACAAGGTGGGAATGCTGAGGTCTCGGCTAATACCCATTCTCTCTCTTTCCAGTCAGGGATTGTACAGCTCCTGTGGGAGGAAAGCTCACCTGTGGTTTACACCTGCAGCCTGGATGGGGCTGTGTCCCTCTGGGATGCACGTTCAGGCAAGCTGATCAGTGAGTACCGGGGTCACTCGGCTGAAATCCTGGACTTCGCTTTGAACAAGTGAGTGGCTGGAGGCTAGAGATGTTTTTGGCAAGGAGATGTTGGGGCATGGAAGCAGGAAGTGCTGGATAGAGAGAGAACAAGAGTGAGAAACACCATAGGCTGGGATATAGAGGGCACTGGAAACTTGTGCTGGGAATATTGGTTTGAGAGGGCAATGTGCTGGAGCTGAAATGCTGTAGCACATTTGGAGGCATATGTATCCATTTGTTTAAAGTATTTATTTATTACCTCTCAGGTCACAAGGGTTCCCGAGGTTATGTACAATAACTAAAAACATTGAAATCATTAAGTGTAGACACATAAAATGGATAAGAAAATTATTTAAAAACATACTAAAGCAATTTGTCAGAAAATAGTTTTTAAAATCCTCACATAGAGTTGAAATAGCCAGAGAAACTACCCTTGGGTTTAAGGGTTTACAGTTCTGTGTAATAATCAAATCCTAGCTGCTTGTTGGAAGCTCAAGAAAGATGGAGGCAATTTCTGAGAATAGGGCTGCCTGGGGAAAGGCCTACTCTTTCCAAACTGTTGCTCTGCATAGTTGTACAGTATTTTTTTCCTCTTCCCCTCTCCATGCTCTTTGTTCATATTTTTTAAAAAACTTGGGAGACACACTCCTGTGGTGGTTTTCATGAAGGCCAGCAGAGGTCCAATAAAATTGAAATGCATGGATTGGCAGAGAGTATAGTGGACTTGAACTAAGACTTCACCTTAGATAGCCTTGGTGTTCTTGGATTTGGTTCTGGCCTTTGGCTCATCTGTAAAATATGGAACATTAACATCTGCCTGACATGGGACATGTCAAGGTGAATGCAAGAGGGAGTGTGATACTTTGTACAGTTAATCAGTATTAAGCATCATACACTTGGAAGGACTTGCTTCAGAGTAAACATGGATAACACTGGACATTAAAACTGATGGCATATTATGATAGGCATAGCCAGGGTTATTGTCAAGGTCTTTATTTGCTAGCAATTTCAGTGATAGGTTTTGACTGCTATTCTTATGATTTTTCTCTTTCTAGGCTTTATTGCTTGTTTCTTTCTTATTGCTTGTTTCTTGTTTTGTGACACTAGCAAGTTGTATCTAGTTATATTTTTAGAACTTTTTGGAAAGTTGTGGCATACACATATAAATTCATTTTCCTGGTCCTTTTTTCTTTCAGAGATGCTTCCATTGTTGTTACTACTTCTGGCGATCACCAGGCCAAGGTGTTTTGTGTGCAGCGCCCTGATCGCTAACAGTGCTTCACTCAGGCAGAGACTGATACTGTGGAGAAACAGGCCCACGTGGATGCAGGCAGCCATGCCAGCAGGACTGTGGTGGGGTGGGCAGGTTTAGTGTAATCAAGTCTCAGGGGGCATCTAACTTTATTTTTCCTTTGAGGGGAAAGTTTTGTCATCCTGTCCCCTCATGGTACCAGGTCTAATTTCTTGAGTTTTGTAGCAGGAGTTTTTAAATTGTCCCACAAACCTGGTGTATTGTTGAGCTACAAACTTGGGAGGATGCATAATACCTGGGGATGGTTGGTCTGTGTGATTGCAGTGAGGAAGGTGTGGCATGCTTTAGAAAAAGTCCCTACATTTCTCCCAAGTTCAGAACTTCCTCTTTCAAAGAAGTGTGCCAAGGTCAGGGCCATTGTCTTCCATGCTTCTCCTTATCAGCTGGGGCAAGTGAGTGGCTTCACAACCCCTGAAAAGAGAAAGAAGCTTGTCCTTCCACCAGTTGGAACTTTTGCCCTTGGGGGTTTGTCTGAGCAAATCATGTAGTTGGGCAGTAAGAGATCAGCTGCTCATAAAACAATGTTTCAGTCAAGACAGTCAGCAACCTTCAGAAATCAGGCTAAAACTGAATATGTCCAACCAGCTTTGGGTACTAGATCTGTCCAGCAGCAACAACACAACTCGTTCAAATAATCGCACCTGCCTTTGCTGTCAGAAGACACCATGATGAAATAAAAAGGAAGACAACCATCTGAAGGCTACATTTTGCTTCTTGACCTATTTGTCTAGGATCAAATTGGCTATCACAGTTGATTGATATCCCAGCTGTAGATCAGCCCTTTTCTACTGTCCTCTTATGTGCCTGTTAAGCTGGAAAGAGGAACTGATGGCATGCAAACAAAACAGGAAGAAGTATATGTTGTTCTCCCAACCAGTTCCTTGGTTTCAGTGGCAAAAGTTGACTTGGAGGCTCTGTTAGTGTTCAGTGATCCTTGATTTATTACAGAGCTAGGCCTCGTCCCTTTACCAACAAATGTGCAAATATAGGTACAGCTGTTTTAGGCAGCCTATAAAATGTGTTTTTAATACCATAAAGGATTTGGCAACGGGTGGGGATGATGGGACTCCTTCTGTGCCCAGGTAGATAGAATGCTTCCTGAATGAGACAGGGTGAGTAAAAAGGCAGCTGAATTGTGGATGCTATTGTTGCCTGTTCCTCCTTTTTATTGCTCGCTTGTGATGAGGGAAGCAGAGGAGGAAGGAGAGGAAAATCTTTGAGAGGGGACTTGTGGCATCTCTTGTGTGGACTGTGACAGGGAAAAGTTTGCTGAAGAACATGTTCTCCCTGCCCCACAACCATTAATGGCACTTCAGTGGCTTGCTGGGTGGCAATTTTTGGGAGTTGTAGTCGAAACAAAGCTATATATCATTGATGCCAATTGTGCATACAGGGAGTCTTGAGAAGCAGTATGTTGCTGGAGAGTACCATGCCACATTTATCCTGCTTTTTGAGATTACTACTTATTGGCTGAATGTTATGACTAGAGCTCCCTCAGGCAGCTTCTAGCCTTGTATGTTCTTTGTTCAGAGAACAAAATGGGGGAGGATCTTCACAACAGTCTGATATAAAAGGTGGAAGGATGTGAAGGTAAATTGTGTGGTTCTAGGAACAGAAGGATTCATACTAAGATGTATACAGTACAGTATTTAAGATTGCTAGGATGGAAGAACCAAAGCTAGAATGGATTTGTCCCACCAATGAGGAGATAGTGTGTCATTTGGGTGCTATAGAAGTAATACTTCAGTTATTTAAAAGAGGTCTGGAAAATATGCTATCTACCCAGCTTCATTCTTCATGGGAATTCATTTACATTTTGGTATTTGGTAGGGCTTTCACTGGAAACATTCAGTTGGAACCAGAGTTACTCAGTTATGGCTTGATGACTTGAGCTCTCGCTGGTGAGAAATAGCAATCATGGCATTAAAATCCAATGTTGTGCAAGCAGACTTCTCAGGCAACAAGAGTTTCCCTTCTCCTCATCTCTCCTGCAGCCTCACCTCACCCAGGTCTGCTGTGTAGGGGCCCTGAATCCTGTGAGCCAATTGGGAGAAGGTATACACGGGGTCTGAAGTAGGGAGGGGAAATTCATTTCATGAGCAGTGACAGCATCAGGTGCAAGTCATGATGGTAACAGTTCTGGGAAGACTGAAAAACTACTCAAACTTTCCCACAAAGAAAGCTGTTTGATTTCCCAAGTTGCTCATTGCATCAGTACTCTAGAAAAAAAAAAACATCGTTGTCTTTAAGGTGTCAGTCAAACAGTCTGCATTTTCATCATGGAGCCAACCAAAATAATTTGATGTTCGTAATATCTGCCTTTTGCCATGTTAAGACTTTGATGCTGTCTGTGGGCAAAACCTCAAACTGAACTGCACTCCTGCTTCATAGCTTCTCCTTGGATACATTTATCTGTTTTCATCAAGATGAATCTCGTCTTTACTTCTGTTTTTGTAATGTTCTGCAGCCAGTGATAGGCTGTACTTGAAAGGACCTTCTACCCCATCTTATGTGGTAGACATCTCTACATCTGTTTTATCATTTCCCCACCCACTTACTTTACTGGAGAAACAAAATGATGTTTATCTTAAAGGCTTATGGGTGGTGCAATAGTTTGAAGTGAGGAAGTGCTGTCATCATCCCACCCTGCTTCCTTAGCACAGTTCAGCCTGAGGGATGGGGAGAGTGTAGACTTACTGTCCTTTCTGAACCCATCACCAGATGCTATATTGACTAAATGATCATGAAATTAGTAGAGTCCAGTGTTATGACTGAGGATGGAAACGTGTGTCAGTTGTGGTTTTGGTCAATTAGCTTCCAACCCTAAGTTCATTTCATCCTGTTTCCATCCAGTTTGCGATAATTTATAAAGAAAAGTCATCATGAAAATCTGTATGTATTTCTCCTAACAGCAACATCTTTGTACACAGTTTCTTGTAAATATATGCATTTTTGCAAGTTTTCCCGAATACAATGCATTTTTTACATTATTTTCACAAATGTATCAAAGTTTTGTGTACTCTTTCTCCCATAGACAACTTTATATGCATTTTTATTAGAAAACTGTAGTGCAAATTTCAAAAAAATTGTAAATATGGGAGTGCAGTAGGACCCCCCCCGTATCTGCAGGGGATTTGTTTTGAAAACCACAGATAATAGCAAATGCCATTGAAAATAATGGGACTTCCAGTTTAAAATACCATAGAGTTGCCTTTGAAGACCTAGAAAATGGCTAGAGAGGATGCATTTTCTAGGAAGACTCTATGGTAACTGTGCTGAAACAAACTGCAGATAACTGAATCAGTGGATAATGAATCATGGGTTACGAGGGTCCTACTTTATTTGCATTTGGCATATTGCACAAAGAGGTGTGGATTAGGTAAGTTTACATTAAGAGGGTCAAATGTACTTCATTCTTAGTTATATCCATAGTCCAGAAGAACTCCCCACCCAATACAGCCTTCCTGCCGGTCTGCTCTTAAGAGCTGTAATGTGACTTGCCCTCCTATGCTTGTGCCTCCTCCCAAAGGATTTCAAGGCTTCTATAATTTTCTTGGGAAAATCCTCTTCCTTGGGTTAATTTATCACACTCAAGCCATGCCGTGGAAGATCCTTTAATTCAGAGTACCTTTCTTTGTTCCCTGATTGAGGCTAGTGTTTCTTCACTGTAACAGGAAATTTTTGGGGTACTTCGGGTGACAATGGACTGCGAAAACAGCAGCAGCAGCAACAACAAAATGACTAGAAGTTCACTACTGTTTTTGAAAAATTAGTGTTTTTTTGGTGTTAAAGAGTACAGGAGTGCCCTGCAATCTGCTTAAAAAGTGAACTGCCACTTCTGGAGGCTTCTGGGAGAAGGAATTCACGGCTTTTCTTTTGGCTGGAAAAGGGCACACTAGAGAGTCAAGGGCCACAAAAATGGTGCGGAGTGAGAGCACAAGTAGACTTGAGTTTAGGATGCATTTTGCCCACCCCTCTCTTTATGTGGCCATAGATCACATATGGTACAGTCTTCCTGGCATTCTATCATTTTAAAATTAAGGGGAGGAAGCAAGGTTTGAATGCTTATGTACTCCCCCCCACCCCCATAAGCATACCAAGAAAAAGATTAGATTAGAAATCTTATTTTGAATAGGAGCTTTCTAATGGAATGAGATACTGATGCATGGGTGATGCAGTCATGTCTGAAACTCCTTATTGAATTGTAGTGCCAGTTTCTGTGCATTGCTATAGACTGGCTTTCTCCAGACTGGTGTCTTCCAGACATATTGTGTTACAATTCTGATCTCATGGTGGCTGAAGATGGTGGGAGTTGCATTTCAGCACATCTGGAGGGTGCCAGTCTGTAAACAGTTAACATGAGTGTATGTGTATAACCATAATATCTGCTGCTCCAGAGATTAGGGCATGGGGCAATGGGTTCAAACTACAGGAAAAGAGATTCCACCATTCCATTAAGAAGAACTTCCTGACCGTAAGAGATGTTTGGAAGCGGAATACACTGCCTTGGAGTATGTTGGAGCCTCCTTTGGAGGTTTTTAAACAGAGGCTGGATGGCTATCTGTTGGGTATGCTTTGATTGTGTATTCCTGCATGGCGGGGTTTGGACTGGATGGCCCTTGTGGTCTCTCCATAATTCAGGGCTTGGGTAGTGTTGATAGCATCCTTCTAGGCCAGCTATGTTCAGTAGTTTCATCATGGCTGTCATAAACACACAAGCACTTCCGGTCCCCTTGCAGTTTCAGGTAGCCTTTCATCACAACAGTGAATATTAGAAAACTACTCCAATTTGTTTTCATGTTTTTAAGAAAGACAGGATTTTCTAATCTTTCAGTGCATTGTCTGATGTGATGTTATTCCAACTCCTTTGACGTGTGGTTCATTGGAAGTCATATAGTAAACACACACCTGACAAAAATGTTGTGTATCTTGTGATGTGATTTTGATGCAAGAACCAAATGTGTGTGCACACACATATGTGTAAGTATTGCTACTGCTGTTTTACAGTTTATCACACAAAATCCTAGTCGTGCCATATTAAGAAAGGTAGCGAGCCCTTTAAAGGAAGTTGATTTGTGGTTTATGGCTGATTATAGGAACTAGTAATTGCTAACCTGAAAGACTGGGATGAGCTGTAGTGCAGGTGGTCACCTGGAAGAGTCAGTTTTAAAATGGAGTGAATGTGTGGTTGCTATTTATCCTGGATAGTCTACCCCTCCACTGCTTAAAAATAATTTTTAAAAAGTATTCCAAAAATCAAACATTGATTTTGCCATTTTATATAAGGGACACCAGTTTACTACACCTTTGTATATAATGGGTGTTGAGCATCCACAGATGTTGGTATCCATGGGGGGTCCTGGAACCAAACCCCAACAGATACTAAGGGCCCACTGTACCTTCAGTAGCAGAGACAATATGTTACTGTATAACCATTGATGGTAAGCACAAGTGAGAGGTGCTCTGCCCATTGGCTTCAGAGCGTTCAGTTGGCCACAGTGTGAACAGAATGCTGGATCAACTCAGCCTTTGGTCTGATTCAGCACAGCACTTTCTTTAAAAAATGTGTGTTTTTGGCATTTTATTTGAAGGTGCAGAGTTTGGACCATAATTTTTAAAAATGATATGTATGCATTTAGTCTTCCCACTTGCAAGTGTGGTTATTTGTTGCAAGTTATTTTTCAGCAATACAATGTGTTGCGTGTTAGTTGTGTATTTTATAAAAATGTGTTTTCAAGTAGGAGGAAAGTTCCAAAATCCAGCCAGATACTTAACATGTCAAAAGCAACAAATTATTTACTTGTTGCAGTCCCTTCCCCAAATGATGTTAAAGGTTGTTACGCTATTTTGCAAAAGTAATGTTGGCCAAGATCCTGGATCAGGAGATTTTTCACATATGTGTAACTATGATACACGTCCTGTCCAATCCCACCCTCTCCTATCTACTTTTCTCTGCTGCAGCCCTGCCAACACAGCCATTTCCTTGTTGGGGGAGAGCAGGGGAAGTGGCAGAGAAGTATCATTGTCTTCCTGTAGTTGGACGCAAAGCACTAAAATCCTATTCAGGAACACTGGAGTAGATCTGGGAAGTCACAGAGGATTCCTATTGTTGTGCACCCAGCTACAAGGAGATAGCTGGATGCTTCATCAGCCAAAGAATGGCTTTGTTAGGGAGAATTACAGCAGAGAAAAGGTGGGTGGGTGGGATTGGTTGTTGCATGGTCAGTACAGAGTTCTGACCATTACAATGACCAAAAATGTGAGTTACAGTGATAAATGTTGGACTTAACACTATCATAATTCAGTAACAGAATGCCACTATTTGTTGCTTGTAACACATTCCTTCCAAGCTCTGAAGACATAAGAAGATGTGAAGAGAGAAGCTAGGCAAGCCTGATCTGTGCTGGCCAATCACAGCTTAGGGAATGCTGTAAAAGGGGGCCAATGGAGGAGAAAGGATACAAAACCTAGGCTTGTCTCTGACAGGAGGCAGATGGGGGAAAGATGGTATAGAGATATGATAAGATTGAAGGGAGATGGGGAAAGATGGTCTAGGGATAGGACAGCCAGAGGGAAGAACTGAATATGATTTTGGAAAGCCATGAATGATAAAGTAGTTCAGGGGTTAATGTGTTACCTAAATGGATCTTGATAAACTTCTTGTTGCCTTAAGTATTGTGTCTGACTGTTCTTTTTTTTAAGTTTGATAGAGTATCTGGTCACATTTACCACAGTGAACTGTCAGGAAATGACATGGGTGTGACCACAAGATGGAGCTGTAAGCTTAGCAATGAAAGTAGTTAAGCACCAGTGGCAGGTATGTGTGAGAGTCAGCATTTGAGAGTAAGCACACTTGAGATGCCTGATGTAGCAGGCATTGTTTATTTAACTGCCTATAAAAAGGAGATGGGAATTATCTCCAGTGTGGGTTTGTTGTGGATGGTGGTTGGTGAAGCAGTTTGTTGGTTTAAGAGAGATTGTCCTATACTCTGTATATTTATTGTAAATATACTGCAAACAAAGATTAAAGCCCTCAAGTTGAGTGAAGGCTGGCCTTGTTGCTGTCTTTATTTGGCAAGCCAGAGCTCAAGGCAGTGTGCTGGGGTGAAGGAATTTTTCCTTCTCAGCCTGAAGTCTTTTGCAGAAGTCTCTCCAGAAACCTTCTCCTTGGCGTCCTGTCGACGTGGAACAACTCTGCAGGTGGTCGTGGTGGACACAGCGCATCTTTCTACACCCCAACATGAACTGACAGAGCAACACATTCAGTGGTCCATATTGGGATCACCTTGAGGCCCAAGTACCCAATCCAGGCAGGGATCATGAGGGGCAAGGGGGCAAGGCGAGTCCAAGGGTTGGAACTGTGGGGCCAGCCTGGAGAAGGGATCTGTCACATAGGGGCTTGCCACTATTGGCTCTTTTAGCCTGGGAGATCAGCATACTAAAATTCTGACAAGGAAACACACAATTTAATGAAGAGGCTTGAACTGCTGGTGTAGCCCATAGGAGAGTAACTGCAATGGCATAATTTTTTAAAAAGTGGCCGCCTGTCAAGTGGATGACTAAGACCAACACTGGAACAATCAGAGCTAGGAAAGCAAAAGCTCAAAGCTACTGCATTTCCCAGAATTTGGCTTCAGTCATTTTTTCCTTTTCTGACCACTTGACCTAGCTGTCTGTGTTCTATCATGCTCATCAACCAGATTTCCTGTTCCAAGAAATGGACAGTCTCCCTACGTGGGCAGCCTAGGGATGATACGGGGATCTGTCTTATGTCTTGATAGTCTTGTTAAGAACTCTGGGATATGGGTCTTTGCCCCAGCTCAGCTTAGATATTAAAGCAATCTTCACCCTTTTCTATCCTGTCAAATGAGAATAACACAGCCCTCCCTATGTTCTGGAGCTCTTGTGGGGATGCATGAATCATAATGATAAAGCATTGTCTAAAACAGTTGGAAATGCTATGTGGCCCTGCCACTGCTGTAGGATGGAGTGCAGTTCCCAATTTGCTCTCACTAATGATTGTGTTGTGCCAGTGAAAGTTTCCAACAGCCTGTGGAAACAACCACACATTCCCCATCCCTGGCCTCAAATGCATGGTATTTGTGCTTTCAGTTTGATTTCATAATGGGGCCATAATGGTGAATCAGTGACTCTCCAGTTTCTGGTGTCCATCAGTTGTCATGGAGGTGGAAACTGCACTTTGTCTGAGTACACTGAGTCTGGGCTATATTTTTGAGCCAGCAGGCAATGAGGAAGACTTTATAGATATTGGCTCCTTGTGAGGGGAGGGAGAAGAGAAGCTTTATTATTATTATTTTCATGGCCTACAATAACTGGATCAAGAAATTGTCTCTCTAGGCTTTACCTGTAATGCCATGATAGATGGCGCTGATGGAAGCTGGAGCCCAACAACATCTGGAGACTCACAAGTTCATCAGCACTGCTTATCACAAAGAAGGGCAACCCAGTGCCCTTCAGACTCAGGTTGTGTGACTATACACCTCATAAACATTGATCATCCTAATACTAGTATGGTGTTGATGTGAGTTGGGACTGATAGGACTTGACAGGAAGGGCAGCAAGTTTATCCCTTCATTCAAGAGTTTCAGTGAGAATTCATGTCTGTCTGAATTGACAAAGCATACTTAATCTTGATATCTATGAGTGATTTAAAGTATATATTTTTTTCTGTTCACAGTGTAATAAAGTTGATGAATTTCCCCAAAGCAGTTGTTTTTCTGGGAGGGGAGTGTGTTTGAGAGCTGCTTTACTTTCAGTTCCAAGGATATGTAAATATAGTAAATGGAAGCTTCTTATTTCTTACCCCCTCAAACAATTACTTCTCTGAGTTATCACCCTTTCTGTGCCTTTGCTGAATCCCTAATGTTCAACCTATTATCCAGAGGACAACTGTGTTTTAAAATGATTTACTATGTTCCAAAAAGAAGCTTTTTTGTAAGCCATTTTTTGAGCTTTGATAGCATTATGATTTCACTTCTTCAGTTATATGTAAGATTAATTAATTTGAATTGTGATTGCTACCCTAAAGGGCTGTTTCATGTGCATGCAAACTGCAGTGGGCAACTGTGGCCCTCCAGGAGTTTTTTTAAAATCTAAAACTCCATCATCCTTCAGCAACATAGTCAATAATGAAAGATTATGGGTGATGTAGTCTAAGACAGTATGGGACCTACTTGCCTTACCACTGTCACCAGTTGTGATAACCTCTTCTGATTATCTAAGCTGCTACCACCACAGCCTGGAATTATCAATAACTGAATCCTAGCATTGTGACCCTGAAAGGCTGTATAAACAAAATAATCTAACAGAAGAAGATAGTGAAACTACAATTTCTTGTTCAAATTCATGTGGCTACCATGTGGTTATCACACAGTGTTTTAGCTTAGTTCTTACTGTTTTATGCTTATATACTTGTTTGAATTAACTTTCCTCAAACATAACTTGCAGATTCCATTCTAAAACGTACTTACGTAACTATTTCAGTGGGAAAATGGTTTGTTAGGGCAACTTTTGTCTCTGCTGTCTTTTTTTTTCTGTAAAACAAAAATAGCAGGTGGCTGAAACTTTAGGCCATTGTTGGTAACAAAGTTGTAAAATACTTATCACGTTGTTATTCTGTGTGAATCTTGCAACAAAGCATGATTCTTGATACTAAAATGTTCTGTTTGCTAGGTGAGGTTTAATTAGCTTGCTGATTTGGGAAAACATTGTTTCTTTTCAGATTCACATACTGTACCTTACTTCATTACAAGTCCATCATGTAACAGTGGCATAGTCCTAGCACTGCTGACATATGCTGGGACTATTTTGTGTGTCACTACCACATTTATTAGCAATTTCAGCTACTGCTGTGGAGTGGAGAGTGTTGCTGTCACAATCATAGCCTCATGGAAAAACACTACATAAGCAACAGCATGCCCTCCATCATTTCACAGATGAAACCTGGGGCACGAGTGTGGTCAAAAGGGTGTGGCCAGGCAACAAGAGACAAAAAGTTATTAATAAAAAAGAACACACAAAACTCCTATTTTAAGCAGGGAAATTCTGGAATTTATGTACTGAGTTTAGGAAAGCCTGAAAAAAGGGAAAAGCCCCAATGAATGTACTGAGAACAGCAAGATTTTGCACCTCCTTTCCCCTCACTGCTGTTGAGTTAACTGAGTGCAAACTACTTGCACTTTGAACTCAGGGGCCATCTACATGGTAAAAAAATATGTACGGCATCCGGGGAAAAATACATACATAGCCGTTTGGATGTATACGTGACTTTTGGAAGGGGGGCTAGCATATCCCCTGTAAACTACATGGATTTGGTATTTGGGAGGATTAGCAAATCTCAAACTAAAATCCATACAGCCATTCGTATTGTCAACGGTCTGTACATCCCATTTGCACACATACAAACAGGCAGTGTAATCTGATTGGCTGGCCAAGCACAGGGGGTGGGGTTAAGAAAGAGGGGAATTGGGAACATCCGCCATGTTGGATTCCCAGCTAAGCAAGAGTCTGGTAAGTCCATGAAATTGAGATTTTTACATATATTCATTTTTATTTTATATTGTAAATACGGAAAACCAACTGTCCGCAAAACAGGCAACTTTTAAAATTAAAAAAAAGCGGTGGGAGATTTAAAACCACTGCTTGGATCGCTCAATCCAGCCAGCTGGGCAAGGGGGGGTCATGCAGAGTTTAGGGGGTAGAAAATTGTGTAGGCGGATCACATGCATTTGAACGGCTGCCTTTTCAGATTTTTTATCCCCCAAACTGATTTATTTTTCATTGTGTAGACGGGGCCTCAGTTTGCAACAACTGAAGTAAGAGATGGGGAAAGTGGGAGGAAGAAAGAGAAACTGGGGCATTTTAAAAGCAACGGAGAAAGCTGGATCGCTGAGAATTAACTGGGGCGGTCCCTGCCAAATTGGGATAGTAAGAGGGTATGCAACACAGGAAGTATTAAGAACCGCACTAAAAACAGTATCCAAATCATATTACCATCACCATCAGTATATCATAAAATCATAGAGTCGGAAGAGTCCACAAGGGCCATCCAGTCCCACCCCCTGCCATGCAGGAATACACAATCAAGGCATTCCTGACAGATGGCCATCCAGCCTCTGTTTAAAAACCTCCAATAAAGGAGATGCCACCACACTATGAGTCAGTGTGTTCCACTGCCAAAAAACTCTTACTATCAGGAAGTTTTTCCTAACATTTAGGTGGAATCTCTTTTCCTATACTTTGAGTCCATTGCTCCATGTCCTAGTCTCTGGAGCAGTAGAAAACAAGCTTGCTCCATCCTCAGTATGACATCCCTTCAAACATTTAAACATGGCTACCATGTCACTTCTTAACCTCTTCCCTAGGCTAAACATAGCCAGCTCCCTAAGCCACTCCTCATAGGGCATGGCTTCCAGACTTTTTACCATTTTGGTCACCCTCCTCTGGACACACTCCAGCTTGTCAACATCCTTCCTGAGTTGTGGTGCCCAAAATTGGACACAGTATTCCAGGTGAGGTCTGACTAAAGAATAATAAAGTGGCACTATTACTTCCCTTGATGTAGACGCTATACTCCTATTAGTGCAGCTTAGAATCATAGAATTGGAGAGTTTGAAGAGACCACGAGGGCCATTCAGTCCAACCCCTGCCACGCAGGAAATCACAATCAAAGCATCCCTGACAAATGGGCATCCAGCCTCTGTTTAAAGACCTCCAAGGAAGGAGACCCCACCACGCTCCGAGGGAGTGTGTTCCACTGCCGAACAGCTCTTACTGTCAGAAAGTTCCTCCTAATGTTGAGGTGGAATCTCTGTTCCTGGAGCTTGCATCCATTGCTCCGTGTTCCAGTCTCTGGAGCAACAGAAAACAAGCCTGCTTCATCCTCAACGTGACACCCCTTCAAATACTTAAACAGGGCTATCATATCACCCCTTAACCATTTTTTTTTCCAGGATTGGGAGTGCGGGACCTGATGCTGTTGAACTGCTGTTCCCACCATTCTTATCACTGGCTATACTGACTAAGGCTGCTGGGAATCTGTAGTCCTATAACAGACTTAGGATCACACACTCCACAGCCCTGCTAATAATGTTAGTTGGAGTAGAGAGTGAATTGTAACAATTTGCTGCTCAGTTACTCAGAAAGAGATGGAAAGTTAAACCTGCTTGCCTTACTATTGCTGCAAAAAAAAAAATAGTTTGAATTTGTCTAAATTAAACATTGTAGAACATTGTGAGGCTTTTCCAGTTAATTCTGTGGGAATTTTTCACAAGAAAGGTCTGCATAAGTTGTCCCTTCATTCAGTACTAAGAATCCTAGGATAGTGGGATAAATTCTTTAACTGCATACAAGCAAATGAAATATTTCCTTCTAGCTAACTGAGCGGCAGGTGATTAAACGCTGGACTAGAAAGGAAAACTTGATAGGCTGTGCACAGTGAGAAGGCTTTAATAATTCTATTTTGTATATGCAATGTCCCTAATCCCACAAACAAATAATTTTTGCGAAGAGAAAATGGTCATGAAAAAGAATTTGGTCCAAATTGCATTTGCTACTAGATATTTTTCACTGCAGAGCCATTTAAGGCTTGAATGGATTTTCCAAGGAAACTTTTGTGAAAACTTAAGTTTTGTGACTCTATTTAGCACAAATATTCCTGGTGAGCTTATAAAACTGTCCCTAACATTTCCTGGCAGTAGATTTTAAATGATCTGAAAAGAATTGTATTTCACTTTGAATGGGTTATCTGGCACTTGCAACACAAAATAAGCATTTGAATATTTATTGCAAGTATGTAGTATTTTGCAGAGAACACCCAAAGATTGCGTTCTACAATTAACTTGTTCCAGCTGTCATATATTAGCAGTAGCCTCCTAAACAGACCTTTTGATACACCTGTTTAACTCCCCCCACCTCTTCCCAGCTCCCTCATTCAGAGTGCTTTGTAGTCATCTAATCTCTCTGTTTATGTGTCTGACACAGCCACAGTGCTCCATGACTGATATACCTGACAGCTCTGACTGGTGACAAAATATTCACAATGAAGCAGAAGTCTATGCAGAATGAGTATTACCTACTGCTAGCCTAGTGGACATTTGGAATGAAGTTAAGAAAGAGGCTAGTCTTACCCCTGCTGTTTTTTTCAGTATTGGAGAGGTTAATTTTCTTATATGTAATTAGTTGCCTAATAAACCAATAGTTTAATGAATATGCAATATGGGCCCTTAGGTTTCCTTTTCAGAATTCATATACATTAGTATAAAAATATGAAAGGTTCTTCATGATAATGGTCTGACATTTTTTTCTGCCTCTTTCCAGTGATCTTAGAGAGGCTTTCCAAGATGGTGTTCAGGTTTATGCAGGTGGCAATGAAAATTTCTACTCCTGATTGGGGTACCTAAACACGGCACTTATGTGTATCCTGAATCACATTGACTTTTCTGGTTGCTACATCACACGGCTGACTCATGTTCAGCTGTGGTCAACTAAGACTCCTAGATCCCTTTCACATGTACTGCTATCAAGCCAGGTGTCACCCATCCTATATCTGTGCATTTCATTTATTTATTTATTTTCACCTAAGTGTAGTACTCTACATTTCTCCCTGTTGAAATTTATTTTGTTAGTTTTGGTACCGCTTTCTAATCTGGAAGTAACCTACTGTTACCCAAAATGCTCCTTGGAAAACTCCAAGAAAATATCAAATTTCTAATATGTTGGGGAAACTAGCAGCAACTCGACTTTAGCTATGCAAAGAGGAGGTAACAACGGAATCTGAAAACCAATTATACCAGTACTAGTCTGGATGGAATACTTAGTACACATTTAAAATTAAGTATGGTTTTTTTTATTAAGGAGTTCAAAAATAACACCAAACACACACCCATTCACCCAGAAGAAGCATTCACTCAAGGCTATAGAAAGAAACAGTAGGAAAAGTTGGATAGGGGGTAAGCAAGAGGATCTTGAGGTGATACAGACCTGTCCTGTAATCAATCTGGCAGAGTGGATGGAGGAAACTGGATATGGCAACACAGAGCAACAGAGTGTCCCCCTGTTACTGGCTGTGCGCAAGGAGGCATATTTTGGGGGGTCTTTTATACCTCCAAATACACCTGAGGGGATTGGTTGCTTCATGGGTGAAACAATGAATTCCATGAGCCTTCATGGATTGCACAATGAGTTTCCTAGTCTTGACAAAAGGCGAGGAAGATGCTAAATGTGTTTCTTAATGTCCACTGATTGGATTTTAACAGCTTTGAGCAACTTCTTTAAGGTTGGGAGCTGAGGAGAGGAAATTTCACAATCAGCAAATACAAAAGGGCTTTTCCATCCATTAACCTCCCATTTATGTGGAATGTGTCTTTTGGCTTTGCAGCTCCAGGCCTTCCTTTCCAGGGAAAAACCAAAAATGACCTTTTCTGAGACCATCCTGTCTTTTCCCTTGTAAAATGCCACATGAACCAAATTGGCCAGTTTCTGAGGCCTATAGCCAATGCTAACATTCCAGGAGTGGGGTGCCTTGGAATTAGGGTGCAAGCTTGCTTACACTACTGTCTGTATGGTAGAAATACTTGCCTTAATGTATATTATGTGGCTAATGAACAAGAGGAACCAATCTTTCCCAAAATGGTACTGACTGAGTTGGCATGATCACTTCTTAAAAATCAATGATATTAATTTTATTCCACAGTATAAACTGTCAGTGCCGGTCCAGGAAAAGCCTTCCTTCCTGAGATGTAAACCACCAATATTTCTTCTACAGTTTTTCAAATGTAAACAACATAGCCTTGGGAAAGGGTTGGCCTCTATCTAGCAGCCCAGAACTGAACTTTAAATAGTTACAACTTGAGATTGAAAGGCCAGTGTGACCTCAACCAACCCATGCAGCAGCACTTTGTCAAAGTCAAGATGGCAGTAAAGACTGAGAGAGATGGGAAGTAGTGCAAAAGATTTTAGTGAGTCACCTGGGGCTTCTGAAACTGAGACACTGAACTCACAACTGACAGTAAAAGTTTTTGAAACAAAAATACTGCTGCATGTTCATGCTTGACGCTATTGTCAGATAAACAAATTGGGCAGGAAGACAGAGGAAGGAAAACTGATGGTACTGTTGTACTTATTGATACTGCCATTGTGCTATAATTACCTCAGCATGCCTCTTCAGCATTTTTGCATATGCCCCAGAAACGGTAGAGACTATTCTTGGACATGGGGAAAATGTACAGCAGATAAAATGCTAACACAATTGGCAGAACTGTGAAAACAAGGCCTGCCACTGGCCCAGTAGCTCTCAAGCCACAGTGCAGGCAATCCCAGAAGCAGAACAGGCTGAACATGACCACTTGAGAGATTTTCAGACTGTTTTTCTAACACAAATAACCATATCAGGGATTCCAAGAGGACCATATCTAAGTTAGTAAAAAAATGGCTAACTCAAACCGAACAGAGCTGGACAGACTTCAGGCTTGCTATAGTAAAAGGTCTGCTCTCCAAGTATTGCCATTGTATAGAAGATTTTTAATTTGTAGCTTTATGCACACAGACTTTTATTGGGGTGTATTTTTATTGTTTTTAACTTTTATATATTTTATATCATTTTAATTTGCCATGCTTTTAATTGTTTTTAACTTTTAAATGTCATATTTTTAATTGTATGTTGTATTTTATGTGTTGTGAGCCGCCTTGGGCCCCACTCTGGGAGAAAGGTGGCATATAAAGCAAATAAATAATAATTAGAAGTGGCAATGGGGGAGTCATTAGAAGGAGTCAAAGGCAGAGACCCTTTTTGTCAAGCACATACCCTCCAGGGTTTGAGATATGAAAACCAAGACATACATGGCCAGGTAACATCAGTGTGGTCAATACAGCAAAAGCTATTAATGAAGAAAAACACATAAGGTAGGAGAGGTTGCAACATCTTGCTTTTGCCTGACCCTGCTAGGAAGGACAAGATTCTGCCCTCTCCTCCCCTGCTGACCCGAGTTCAAAGTCCTTTTGTACTTTTACTTGATTTGCAAGGAGGGATGTAAGCTGAGGACAAAAGGGAGAAAGTGGGAGGGAGAGAGAGGAACTGGGACGTTTTAAAAAATTGGATGATGGAGGATTATTCAGGACTGTCCCTGCCAAATCAGCATAGTTGGAGGATATGCTAACGTGACATTGATTTGGTATTGATGCCACATTTCCAGAGCAGTAAAATGTGCAGCTGGTCAGTTGTAGCCATCAGGGAGGGACACTGTTGCTGCTCCTCTGAGTGACTTTCACCTCACTGGCTGGCCAAAGAATCTGCTTCATCCTCGATCAGACTCTTTATTCATCTAGCCTAGTACTGTTTGCTCTGGCTGGCAGTGGCTCTCCAAAGTTCCAGGCAGGGGTCTTTCCCACCAAGGCCCCTAGGTTCTCTTAACAGGAGGTCCTAGGGAGTGGACGGATGAGACTTCCTGCATACAGAGCATGTACCTTACTATAGAGCATTGGCCTCTTCTTGCTCCTTCCTAGGCATGGGTAAAATGCAGCTCTTGCATCATTGTGAGCTGCTTTGGGAACTCTTTGCTACAGTTCCCCCCCCCCCCGCCATTTGGATGCTTGCCTGCCTAAAACAGGACAGGGTTAAGTAAGCAAACATCCATTTTCTTTTGTGCATGATGTACTGAATACAGATTTGGACATAGCCACCCTTTGTCTAAAACGTGTATGTTTATGTGCCTCCAAGTCATCTGCTGACATGGTGACCTCATGAGTTTCATAGAGTTTTCTTTGGCAAGGAATACTCCAAGGTGGTCTTGCCAGTTCATGACTTTCTGCACTTTAGAAATACTTAGGAATGTCAAATGGTGTTCAGGCCTATGTTTAGGTCCAGGAGATGCAAACAGGGTAAATCTGTTTAAAAACAAATAAAGAACTCAGCAGAGCCCTCTTGGAACACCTCACATTGTGCTTTCACTGCCCACCTTCTGTGCTGTATAGATAAGTTGGCATGAGATGCACTGTCCAACAAATATAGCTTGGATTGCTACAATGTCTACATTGGCCCTATTTCTTTTCAACAGCCTTAAAATCTCCCCCGCCCCACTTTAAGCCAAGAATGCAATGGTTTAAGCTTTAGAGATTCAAGCTTCTTCCACCTAGATGTTCAGGAACACTATGAGCCTGTGGTTGCACACTATGACCTGCATCACCTTGTAGCCCAAACATCCTTTTCCTCCATGAATCTGTGCTGTCTTTTAAAGAATCCTAGTATCTGACCTATGAGTTCCAAAAGCTTCCCTTCCTTTCCCTCCTTCCCTGTCTTCCTTACTTCCAGATGAATGGTTTCATCTTCCATTATGCAGCCTCTCATTTTAATATTTTTCTTTTTACATATAATTTGGGTGTTGTTGTTTTTTAAACTGGGTTCATATCAAAATTGCTCTGTGCTCTGTTCCTCCCCCGCCCCACTGTACTTCTGCAAACTTTTTAGGGTTTTACTTTCCTCATATCATGTCTGTGATAGATTGACCAGAACTATGGCCATTTATGAACAGTTGCCATCACTTTGATGTTAGCTGGCTAGTCTTGCTGAGCACTGGCTTTTAAAGGCATGTGGGTGCTGCCTTGTGAGTGCTGCTCCACTTCCCTGCAATTCCTGTGCACTGTGGTTTGCATTTTCAGATAGAGGCGGAAACTCATATTTCCGGCTTCACGCCCACTGTGCTATTAATAATTTTGTTGCTTATCAGTGGGATAGGGCAGCCTCCCTCTTGGAGAAACCAAAGGTTACAGACCCCCCAAACTTGCTGTTAATTCATGATGCTAAGCTTCCTGAAGATCTGAAGATAGTTCTTCAGGTGCGTTGCAGTCAGATGACAGCCTCACTGCATAACATATTAGTTTGGCCTATGGGAGTGCTAAAGACAAGCCCAGAACCCCAGATGTTGGTAACTGCTGTATCAGCTTGAATGCAGATATAGAGAAAAAACCAGAAATATACTTGTATGAAAAGTAAATCAAACTATGTAATGGGAGTGGGTGGGATGTACAAGTTTCAGAGCTGGCCAGGAGAGCATTTGCACAGTTAAGACTAATGTGCCATGTGTGCCCATTCCTGGAGATATCCGTTTTGGCTACAGTAACATCTGCTTTGATTACTTCCAATCTGGCTTACCGTGATGCACTCTATGTGACGATGCCTTGGAAAAGTGTTTGGAAACTTAAATGGGTCCAAAATACTGCAGCCAGAATGCTGTGTGGGGCCAGTTACAGGGAACATATAACTCCCATGTTGAAACAGCTTCCCTGGCTATCGGTTCATTTCCAGGCACAATTCAAAGTTATGGTTGTAACCTAAAAAAGCTCTATATGGCTTAGATTCAGACAGTCTGAAATACTGTATCTCTTGATATGAATGTACAGTACTTGAGTTTTGTGATCCTTGGGGGAGGGTTTTCTTTCAGCTGGCCTAGTGAGGACACATGATAGGGCCTTTGTGATTGCTCCTGAGGTGTGGAATTTCATTCCACAGGAGGCTAGGCTGCCCCCATTTCTGTCCTCCTTTCACTAGCAGGTAACAACCTTTTTATTTAAACAGGCATTTGATAATTAATGGGTTGTGGTGAGTATTTTTAAAGGGTGTGCATGATAGTTATACTTTTTAGAATTAATGATATTTAATATCTCTCTGGCTTTTCTTCGCAAACGAAGATTCAGGAAGGACTCATCCCGTGCTTTCTGCAAGCGCGCTGATGACTGAAAAGGCCAATCCGAGATAAACAAGTCCGGTTGCAGAAAGCACAACAGAAGGTCTCCTTGGGTGATGTTTTTGGGTTGTGATTCTTTCTGCGTTGTCATTTCTCTTCAAGACTTGTTCGGTGTGAGTTCTCAAATAAGGTTGCAGCATTGTGGATAGTGCATCTCCATGCCTCCCAATGTGAGGCCAGGGTGGACCATTGTTGGTGATCAGTTTGGCCGAGCCTGAGATGTTGTTTCAGGGAGTCCTTGTATCATTTTTTTGGAGTGCCCCTCTTACGCTGACCTGTGGCAAGTTCACCGCAGAGTACTATTTTTGGGAGGCGATGGTCCTCCATCCTAGAAACGTGCCCTGCCCAGCGCAGCTGTGTTCTCAATATCATGGCCTCAATGCTGGTGATCCCTGCTTGCTCAAGGACAGAAACATTCGTCACATAGTCAGTCCAGTGTATATTTAGGATTGTGCGTATACAGTGCTGATGAAAGTGTTTGAGAAGTCGTAGGTGGTGGCGATAGGTGACCCATGTTTCAGATCCATAAAGGAGAATAAACAGTACAATGGCTCTATACACACTGATTTTTGTGCTTCGCCTCAGGTGTTTATTACTCCAGAATCTTTTGTGAAGTCTTCCAAATGCGCTATATGCCTTTGCTAATCTGTGATCGATCTCTTTGTCAACCTTGGCATCTGAGGAGATGATGCTTCCCAGGTAGGTGAACTGCTGAATGGACTTGAGCACAGGTTTGCCTACAGCAATGTGGGGATGGTGGTGTTCGTCCTATGGTGTAGGCTGGTAAAGAACTTCTGTTTTCTTCAGGTTGACTTCCAGCCCAAACAGCTCTGCAGCTGTTGCGAAGCAGGATGTTAGGCGCTGCAGAGCTGCTTCTGTGTGGGCAACAAGGCCAGCAGCATCAATCAGTGAAGAGCAGCTCACGGACTAGATAGTTTAGAGTCTTAGTGTGAGCCCTCAGACAGCTTAAGTTAAACAAGCTACCATCAGTACGGTAACGTATATAGATGCCGTTGTCTTCTTCAAGCTCTTCCATAGCCCTTTGGAACATCATGCTGAAGAAGATCGTAAATAAAGTTGAAGCAAGAACACAACCTTGCTCCACTCCATTAGTTATTAGAAAGGGCTCTGAAAGAGCATCGCCATATCTGACTTGACCGCGCTGGTCCTCATGTAGCAAGATAATCATTTTAAGGAATTTGGGGGGGACATCCTAGTCTTTCCAGGATCTGCCACAGACCTTTTCTACTCACAGTGTCGAAGGCTTTGGTGAGGTTGACAAATGTTTAATATGATAACTTTTTAAATTGTGTTTTAACTTTTTCATCATTAGAATTTTTTTAGCTTTATGTTGCTTTAGTCTTATCATAAGCTATTTTTGGTATTAGGTCAGGAAAAAGGCAGTACAGTATATAATTTTTTAAAAAAAATACATAAATAAAAAATTATATTAGTGACAATCAGCACAAAAGTAATGCTCATTCCTGGGAAGTTCATATTCTAGGGATTCCAACTAGATGTAAAAAATTATCATTAGGCCAATGGGTATATAGAAAGAAAGTGACTTTCAAAGGTCTACTTTATTTTTTTATTTGAAATATTCCTTCATTTATTTATAGTATTCCTTAATTAAAAAACAAACAAACCTCAGAGAGCTTTACAGTAAAAACAGATACAATAAAACCAATAGATAAAAACAAGAACATGAGAATATCTATTAAAAACCAGGGGTTGCTCACAATGTCAGCAATCAGGAAAATAATCAGGCCTGGGAGAACAATTAGGTGTATGGGTATGCATGTGCCTTCAAGTCACCTGTCAACTTACAGTCACCCCATGAATTTCAGAGGATTTTCTTAGGTAAGGAATACTCAGATGTGATTTTGCCAGTTCCTTCTTCTGAAATATTGCCTACAGCACCTGGTATTAATTGGCAGTCTCCCATCCAAGTATTAACCAAGGCTGATTCTGCTTAGCTTCTAAGAGTAGATGAGATCTGGTGCCCTTAGGGTAATTAGTCCCTAAATAGGTCTTTAGCTGATGGCAAAAAGACTCAGTACTGTGAGCCTATGTCATCATAGTCAGGGATAATTTCTTAGGGTGGGTTCCACAATACCCTCTTTCTCACAAAGACCAAATAAGCCCCTCTAGGCCACAGTATAATAAGGAGAGTCCACTCCTCAGAATGTCAAGATCCACCTTAAGCTCCAAATACCTAGTTTTTGTCTCTCCTGATTCTCCTTGCTGCTGGTGAGAACATAATGACTTCGGACTAAGAAAGTATCAGCCTTGTGCTCCATTTGGGTCTGTCTCTGTGGTACAAACATTACCATGTGGCAACTTGGCTTTTGGCTTTTCTTGCTTTCGTTTGCACCTCTGTCCTTGGCAGCAGCTTGCAAAGACTTTGGTGGCCAAGTCCCTCCAAAATTGTGTGTACTGGTGGTTGCCAAGGCTGAGGATGATGGGTACTGCAGCAGCACTGCCAGTGCCTATGCAGGTAACAACAGTGAGAACCAGTGGACTGATATTATGCTTCAAAGCTAGCAGTGAGATGTTCAAACAAGCAATGTATGGCACCCAGCAGACCAAGAAGATGAGAGACACACTGGCAATACTCTTAGCATTTCTCAGTTCCAGTTGCTGCTCCAGCTCTGACGGCACCTGGCTTTGAGTCACTGAATGGAGGAGTTTTGTAATGTTCTTCAGGTGTCTTTGGGCAACACACAGGACCCGGACACACATAAAGGCCATGGCAAGGATGGCTGGAATGAGGAAGCCATATGTTTCTAAATAGAGATAAGGCTCGGGAAAGACCAGATCGAAAGAGCAGTTTACATTGGGCTTCCACTGGTTCCAAGCCAGTGGTAGGGCAGCGAAGATCAAGGGAGCAGTCCAGGCCAGGACTATGTAAAGACCAGCCCAGCGATGCACCCAGGAACTTTGGTAGTGTAGTGGGTGGATGATACACACATACTTGGCATAGTGTACAACCAGCAGATTGGCTAAGAAAGAGAGGAAAAGGAAGTTGGGTATCACATATTTTAAAAAGCAACTGTGATATTCCAATTTCATCTCAAAGGACATCAGAGGGATACTCGGAAGAGCTGCCCCAGCCAGGAGATCAGCAAAGAGTAGGCTCAGGAAGAACCAGCTGTTGGTCCCATGAAGTTTACGATTGAAGAGGATCCCAAGGATGATGAAGATGTTGGTCAAAATGATGAAGACGGACAGGGGCTGTGAGAGCCAAACTATGATGAGTTCCTGTGTCTTGTTTTCTGTTTCTGCATTTGAGCTGGTTTTCTCCATCTTCAGTGCTTTCTAAAATGGATTTCCTAAAGGAAACCACACAATATCCACATTATTGTTCAACAAAATCAAAGAAAGTTGGGTCAACAATTACATTTCCTTTCTAAACAATTGTGGCTGCAGCTGGCAAAAGGATTTAACTGATACTGTTGTATTTGTTAGCTATTAATCAATCAAATCCTGATATGGAAGAATCACCCCAGCTGAAGGAAACAAAGTAATCACGATGGAAGAACAATGAAATATAGTACATCTTATATTACACAATGGTCCAGACTATGCACAGGCATGCAGTTGTTGCTGTGGCAATAGAATAAATAGTCCAGTTATGTCTTAACTGGTGGAAAGCAGCAATGGGTTTATGGCAAAACTCATCAAATGGGGGGGGGGTTCTGATTAAAATCATTTTTATTTAATATTTCAAAAGTAACACATATACGGACAAACAGAAATAAACATACATCAGGTGCCACGATTCCCCTTTTCCCCCTCCCCCTTAAAAAAAAAAAGACTTTCTGCTTCTCTCTAACTGTAACTAGATTCTAGAAGAAGGAGCCCATTTAATTAAAGGGGCTGGACCAAATCATTGAAACAATGAATGGTTCCAAAATGCAGCCTCCCTCACCTTCTCTATACACACACACTCAATGGTTCTTCTTTTCCCTACTGACTGACCTATATTCTGTACTTGCTTGCCCTCTCCTCAGAGACCTGCATTACATCCGCTTTCTCACGTGCTAAACAAAGAAAAGAAAAGACAAAGAAAGAGGCAATTATACCCTTTCTTTCACTTTTAGAAAATGTTATGTTCACTGCCCAGGAAGCTGTAGCCGTGGCTGGCATCTGTCCAAAGGGCCTCTAGAGGGACTTCCCACCCCCCACTCCCCGGCATGCTGGCACATCAAGATGATGGGACGACTGCAGCTCCACTCTACAGTGCAGCCAAATTAAAAGTAAAAACAAAACAAAACAAAACAAAAAGGCAAAGGCAAGGGCAGAGTGCATATTAAGTGGATGCTTTTGTTATGGCTACTCAGACCTAAGAATGGAGAGCAAGTGCAAATCCATATTCCGAAAGTTATCAATGCCTACTGGAACAGCCATGGAGTCCTATGCATATCTAAATCCTAGTGATGTACTCCTAGGCTACATGTGTTATAGCAGGGGGTGACAATATGTGGCATTCTATAGATATAAGTGGACTGCAGCACTCACCATCCCTCCCTGTTGGCTATGATGTCTAGGACTGATGGGAGTTGAAATCCAGCAACATCTGAGAGGCACAAGATGCTCAGTCTTGGTATATAGATATACAATCAAAGAACCTCTAAAATGAGATCTTCCTCATTCTATCTTAAAAGGTGTGTGTGTGTAGGGGGGGGATAGATTTGGAGGCACTGGAGTGCTCTGTTTGTTCTTTGATTAAATCAGGGTGGGCAGTGTGCGCTCCTCCATAGTTTGTTGAAATCTCCAGTCCAGGACCACTTGGTGCCCACCCTTGACTAGAGGAAGAATCACAAAGTGTAACCACTGTAATTTAAAAGAATAGGCATTCATACACTTGAAGAAAAATCTTGATGAAAGCCTCCCATTGCTGCTTAGGCGTAGGGAGGGAGGGCTATCTTAAGTTCCCAGTCTGGTTCTGCATCTGAACAATCTTTTTATAGAGACCCCAACATGCTTCAAAAATCCTTATCATCAGGGGCTTTTCTACATTGTTGTTGTTGTTGTTGTTGTGTAACTTCAAGTCATTTCTGACATACAGTGACCGTAAGGTGAACCTATCATGTCATTTTTTCTTAGCAAGATTTGTTCAGAGGGGTTTGCCCTTGTCTTCCTCTGAGGCTGAGAGAATGTGACTTGCCCAAGGTCACTGAGTCCGTTTCCAGGGCCAACCCTGGTCTCCAACCTAGTCCAACTCTCAAACCACTACACCACACTGGCTCACCTTTTCTACTTTTGGACAGAAAAATGTATCAAATACCATGACTCCATTCACTGCTGTGGCCCATTTGACCTTTGATCTCCTTCCATGTTACCAGTTCTTGCCAAATGGCATTTTCATTTGGAGCACCCATCCAGTTGGGAAATAGCAGAAAATGTCCACACTCCACAGTCAGTTGACAGGATTGGGGAAGCCACAATGTTAAAACTATTAATTCTTTGCCTTAAATTTGGAGATGAAACCATGTCCCATCTTTGAGGGCAACTCTAGAATCCTGGCAAGGCTTTTACTGTGGAAGAGGCCTCATCACAGTCATGGAATTTTATTAGGGGATGAGGTTCCTGCCATCATTATCCTATCATCATCATCATCATCATCATCAATTTTTATAGCGCCATCAATGTACATGGCACTTTACAAGAAAAAGAACAACAAAACATTTGTAACCTTCACATGTTTTTCTACAGCCTCTTTCCTCTTTTCTTCTTTCCGTTATAAAAATTCCTTATGGAGGGAAAGATAGAATAGCCACACAGTGCCTTTTGCCCGGTATTCCTAAGACCCATCCATTTGGGAACAATGAGGCAATAGGCTAGTTGCTGGCCAGCAACAACTGGCAAAACAACTGAGAAGGAAGGATACCATAGCTTTGTTGTGGTGTGTGTGTGTGTGTGTGTGTATATATATATATATATATATATATATAGTGGCACAGAGAGAAAGGAAGGCATATGTGTGGCATTGCCTGTGGCTGTTGCTACTCTACAGACAACAACCACTGAAAGGGAGCAGGGATGTTCTTTTCCTGAGCTCATAAAGAAGATGCAACAGGCGCTTTGAGGGAGACTCTTAACCATCTGGCTGTGTACAACAGGAGTCAATTAAGCTATTACAGCAACCTAATTGCCAGCAGAAGCCTTTCCATCTGAGGGGCCCTCCAGCCTTTCTCAAGAAACAGAAAACAAGATGGATGGAATAGAAGACAAAACAGCGCTCACTGCCAGAGCTGCTCTGAGAGCCATCCACATGAGAAAAGTAAATCTTCCCTGCTGAGGGACAGCCTTTCCAAAGAATTAGCCTTTTATGAACTGAGGAATACTTTAGTCTTTGTGACAATGGCAGCCAGGGCATTGGGAGCACCCCTAGATATTTATTTTTAGAATCTGTGGCAGCAATGGGTGGTAGTGGTGTTTGTATTAAGGTGGGAATGGGAGACTGAAGGAATAAAGTACATTTCTTTGTGGAGGAGTTAAGTTTTTGTTCCACATGTTAAGATTTCTGAAAGTGAAACCTATAGATGTTCCCATATGTATTTTCTCTGAAATAAGTCCCAATGATTTTGATGTGGTTAGCATTCAAGTAAATGTAGCCAAAATTGCATAGAATATATATCGATGATAATAAAGGGAACCACTCTGAGATTAGTGTCATGATCTGAGTGTTGGATTACCACTCTGGGAGACCAGGGTTCATATCCCAGCTCAGCCATGAAACCCACTTGTTGGCTTTAGGCAAATCACACTCTTTCAGCCTCAGAGGAATGACAAACCACCTCTGAACAAACCTTGCCAATAAACCCTAAGATAGGTTTGCCTTAGGGTTGCAATAAGTCAGGAAGGACTTGAAAGTACACAACAACAGCAGCAAGAACTCTGAGATTGTAATCTGGTAGTGAGTCCCATCAGACACAATGGGCCTACCTCTGTGTAGATGCATATAGGTTTGCACTGTTAGTATATGAAGAGTGCCTTTCTTGTAAGTTGTGTTGGGTTCAGTAATGGGAGTGGAATGGAGTCATAATTTGGGGGCCTTAGAGAAGCCCGTTGCTTCTGTGTTTCTGTGAGAGGCACTGCTCTTAACATACTTCTTGCTTGGGTAGAGGAAATTCTGGACACTAAACTACTAGTGAAGCTGTGGGCAGCCTCCTCTGTGGTTGGGTATCTTGGATTAATAGCCACCTTAATCCGGCTTTTCCAAAACCTGAGTACCACCAATGTTGTTGGGCCACAAATTGCATCATCCTAAGCATCATGGTCAATGGTCTAAGATGATGGGAGTTGTACCCCAACAACATCTCAGGATGCTAGGATGATCAAATTTTAAATATGCTGTTAACATTTTCCTGGCAACACAGTAATATTATCTCAAAGCATGTTACTGTACTTTGCTCAGTTTACACATGGTTTGGGAATTAGTATGTAAAGACTTGTGGACAGATACATTTCATTGGGCAAGATACAGAATGGAACCAGTATACTAATGTGCTAACTACTGGCATCCTCCCACTATGTTGTTATTGTTCATGATCTTTGATTTTATTACCAGTAGCATAATGTCTTGGGGCTTACTGCATGCCGAAGTAAAGTGACAGTCAAGTAGGAAGGTTCTGTCTTCTGAACTGCCTTACTACATGACGTCATCATTCTTCCACTGTTCTGCCATTCCAGTCCCATGGGAGACCAAGGTAAAGCCGCATCTTCTTGTTAATAGATTTTTCTAGTTAGCAAAAAGACGTGGTTTTACCTCGGTCTCCCACGGGACCAGAACAGAAGAACGACTATGTCGTGCAGTAAGGCAGCATGGATGATGGAACCTTCCTGTTGCACTGCTGCTTTACCTTGGCATGCAGTAAGTAGTCTTGTTAGTATATTGGTCAAAAGCTGCATGTAATAAGCAAGAGCCTTGTAATGCACTTTAGGGTAAGAGTCAGCTGGGTAAAGAGGAGAGAAGGAAGGATGAGGAAAAGCTAGATAAAAATAAATTTATTATCTTACTAATGCTAGAAATGATTAGAGAACTGTTTGTCAGACTAATGTCAAGATGTATTTTCCAAGGAAAGAGAAGAGAGGAGAGGCTTTTATTCCTAAAAGACCTGATTTCATGGCTAAACTCAGATTTGGAAGCTGCAGTGTGAACGTCCAAACAGTTCACAAAGTATGGCACTAACAAGGAACCTGTGGCAGAGAGATGTCTTTGAGAACTGATGTTGCTCCTGTGTCTGTGAAAAGAAGAGTGACATCTCAGAGAAAGATATACGATTCAGCTGAATGCTGTGCAGTACTGGAAATTTGGGAAAGTTTAATTTCTGGGGATCTGTTTCCCTGGTCTTTTCAGAATGCTGGGAAATATAATCTTCACTTATGGCAGCGGTGGGAATCCTGTGTGCCCTCCCCCCAGATGTTGTTGGACTGCAGCTCCCAGCAACTCTGGCTAGATTAGTCACTGGTGAGAGATGCTGGGACCTGCAGTCCAACAACATCTGAAGGGGCACATTAGCTAACACACATTGGAAACTGCTTATTGCAGTGCAGATGTGTAAACTGCTATTGCTTAAAACAATTTGTAAGCCGCTCTGATAGCCTTGTGGCTGAAAAGCAGGGTATAAATAAATAAATAATTAAAATCCCCACCTCTAATCTAGTTGCATGGAGGCTTACATTATCATTCTTGGTTTGCTCATCTCATCCCCCATATCTGAGTGTTAGTTCCTTAGATTTGTATAAATCTTTTATTTCTGAACGGTTAGGTATCTGTTATAGTGAGCAGTTAGACACAGCAATTGCTTTTATTGAAGAAACAGAACATTTTCAGAAGCTGTATGTATACAACAGAGAAATAGTGAGTGCTTTTAAATACCATACCAGAGTTTGGAAAGTTAGTCTTTTGCTCTGTTACTTATTATGGTGTTTAAAAAATAACCCATTGTCATTACTCATTAGAATGAGTAATTACATTACAATGATGCATTACTCTACTCATTACTTTTCCTTTACTTTTTCCTGATTTTCTTTAGAAACAAGCCCCTGCAATTGGTAAGGGAAGAGCATAAAATTAGATTTCTTGTGAAAATATCGTTTAAAGATAGCTTTTGAAAGTAGTTAGGAACCTTTACTCATTATACTACTAAACAAACTTGGGTTTTATTCACCACATAACTTTTGAAGTTTGGCTTTATTGCAACCTCATTACCCCAAAAGTATTTACTTGCAGGTACCTGTGTTACTTGTACAATATGTAAGTATACACATGCAGTGCAGGCCTGTCTACTGAGAAATGAGTCCATTGGGTTCAATATGACATACTCCCAGGTAACACTGCTTCATTCAGTTTTAGGTCTCAGCGTTTGTATTTATAAAGCCAAATGGTGGTGTCTGCATAGGGACCCCTGCAGCACTAGATGATGAGGCTTCTTCTAGAATGTTCCAGGGGGAAGTGCAGAATGTTTTTTGCTACAAAGCAAGTTCAGCTACAATCTGGGGGAAAGAACCTTCCCTGAACTCAACAAGATGTGTATCTCAGTAAACACGTCTCAGATTGTGCTTACTGAGGTTCATGCCACACACTTGGGTGAATGAACACTACTGAAATATGCAGCTCAGTGTCAAGCTTTTCCTTCCATCCCTCTCTCAAAATTAGAACCAGAAACCAGACTAACCTTTTGCGGGTTAATCAGCCTCCTCTGAATGCAGGCAGAGTTCCAGTGGGCACCACTTCCTTCCTACAGACTTGGAGACCATGGTTCAAAAATGAGAATCTGTCAAAGTCTTCTTGAATAGCCACTGTGGGCAAGGGCTAGCCCATCTTCTGTGGCTAAGGGGACGTAAGATCCCATGTCTATCACAGGAGGAACTGAGGAGACAAGTCCATGCTGAGGAGCAGGCAGAATCTTGAGGCTGCTGTCAAAGAAAGTAAAACCACAGAGAGGGATTCCCCCCCTCCATCCTCATCACTATAGTCACGCCCCTTGTGAACTGTTGCCAAGTCCATACTTTAGTTCCTTTGGGGGCACAGCTGCCTCCTAGTGGCCTTGACTATGTTGGAAAAGTTGCAGCACTCCCTGTGTCTAGGCCATTGTGCCCAAGAAAGATGCAAGGCATTCTGTTAGAAGGGGAAGACAGGGACTTTTGCCTAAAAAGCAAAACCTCCATGCTAAAGGACTACAGATTCTTTGGGAAGCCTGCTGTTTTCTACCCAGGAGGGCAACTTAATCTGAGTTCAGGGCTCAGCCCAGAAACCTCAAGACGCTCAGCTCTAGAGCACACTGTAAATGTGAAACGGCATCACTGCAACACCTTGCTGAAACACGGAATACAAATTAACCTGGCTGGCTTCTTGCTGGTGTCAAAGCCCAGAAACCACCCATCTCCCATCACATATTTGCTTTTACTTTGCTTTATTGGAAGTTTATTGCTTTTGTTTTTCTTTTTAGAGATGGTTTTAGCATACTATTGCTGGGTCACAAGCTGCCCCAGCAGTATTTTGCAGGTTAAGCAATTAATGAAACTAAAACTAAATGGTAAAATGTAGTTGTATTTTTTATTTTATGAAAATAAGAACAAATCAATACAACCAAAAAAAAAGAAAAGAAAAAAGAAAGATAGACACAGAACAAAACAAGACCAAACCAACACAGTCAAGCAAGCAACACAAACACTGATTTTAAATGTAGCTCAAAAATGATTACACAGTATCCCTTTAAGAGTATAATAATCTTAAAGGGTTGAGACCCAAAATATTTGTTGAAGTGATGATGGTGGACTCTTATTCAGATATTGATGAAATAAAAGGGGTCCAAACTGTGGCAAATGTGTCTTTCTTGAGTTCCCCTTTGGGATTCTGAAAGCCATTGGGATTCTGCAAGTCAGTTTTTCTGCAAGAGCAACTCTGCACATGCGGTCTAATTAACATAGAATCATAGAATCATAGAATTGTAGAGTTGGAAGAGACCACGAGGCCATCCAGTCCTACCCCCTGCCATGCAGGAAATCTTGATCAAAGCATCCCTGACAGATGGCCATCCAGCCTCTGTTTAAAGACCTCCAAGGAAGGAGACCCCACCACGCTCTGAGGGAGTGTGTTCCACTGCTGAACAGCTCTTACTGTCAGAAAGTTCCTCCTAATGTTGCGGTGGAATCTCCATTCCTGGAGCTTGCATCCATTGCTCCATGTCCTAGTCTCTGGAGCAGCAGAAAACAAGCTTGCTCCATCCGCAATGTGACACCCCTTCAAATACTTAAACAGGGCTATCATACCGCCCCTTAACCATCTTTTTTTCCAGGCTAAACATACCCAGCTCCTTAAGTCTCTCCTCATAAGGCATGGTTTCCAGACCTTTCACCATTTTAGTCTCCCTCCTCTGGACACGCTCCAATTTGTCAATATCTTTTTTGAATTGTGGTGCCCAGAACTGGACACAGTATTCCAGGTGAGGCCTGACCAAGGCAGAATAGAGTGGCACTATTACTTCCCTTGATCTAGACACTATACTTCTATTGATGCAGCCCAAAATCACATTGGCCTTTTTAGCTGTTGCATCACACTGTTGACTCATGTTCAACTTGAAAATCACCACTGGGTGAGATTTATTCAAGCCTTTTGCCCCAAGACCTAAAATATCTGGGACAGATACATGTATGGCGTTTGAAGACCTCCAACTTATGATATGTTCCCAAGTAGGCTAGCTTTTATTTAATATTTAGCTTGAATGCAATAAAACAGTAAGTTTTTTGTATAAAACATTTGCATTTCCCCCTTCAAAAATGGTTAATAATAATAAAGCCACTCTGGAGGCTTGTCTACATTGGGATAAAAATCCAATTGAGATTAGGGCTACTTTGGCTCAGAGCTGTGCCGAAGCTATGCTGGATGAAATTTGGACTACTCTGGTCCTGATTTAAGCACCACACCTTGGTCAAAGCCTGAATCTGATTTATCTGTATTTTTACCCCCAGTGTATCCACTCACTCAGAATGACTGCCTGCACCAGGGCTCTGCCTTCCTGGGGTGTGGCCAGTCATTCCAAGGGCAGAATGAGCAGCTGCACCTGGCCCACTCACTTGCTCTAACCTGAACGAGTGGCCACAGGCAAGGTTCTGGCTTTCCAGTGTGTGGCTGCTCATCCAAGGGCAGAATAAGCAGCTGTGCCCAGTGCACTCACTCACTCTGGCTTCAGAATGAGCGGCCACACACAGGGCTCTGCCTTCCTGGTGTCCTGAGGTCAGAACGAGCAGCTGTATACCAGGAAGGCAGACCCAGCGGTGGTGATGTTGAGGAGGTGGCGGGGGGGGGGAGGTAAATGGCAGTATCTGTCAGGCAGCAATTATCCTGCCTCCCCACCCACCCAAAATCCAGTGCAGATCCTTTGTTCACACCGCAGTTTTCTCTGAAGTTTCCAAAATGAGGTTGCTACGGTTGGGTTTCTCAGAAGCTTCAGGCTCACTGACAAGGAAAGTACCTCTAGCCATGTATAAAAGTCCCTTTCCTCATAAATAAATTGCTACAGCAGGAGTGAGGAACCCTTTTCAGCCACAGGGCTGCATGCCAGAAGTGGCATTGATAAAGCAAATATGGATTTGGGCAAGGCAGCATTTTCCCACCTGCTCTCTCTTTTGTTCTTTCCCTCCTTCCCTCCCCCCTCTCTTTCTCCCCCACTTTCTATATATCCCTTCCCTCCTGCTGCCTCATTGCATCGCTCCTCTGTCATCCTTTGTTGCTCTGTTCTCCTTGCACTAGAACTTTTATATGTTACTTTTTGTGGTAACAAGGGATTTGTGATGGCTTTTTGCATATGTGTTTCAACATTAATGTGAATTTTTTTTCTTTGTATAACAAATAATGTTTGCTTGTTATTTGGGGGGTGTTACTTTTAAGAGTCATTTTGGGCAGTTGTCTATTTAAGTTTCAGCCACACGTTGTAGCCCCCTTCCTGGCTTCCATGTCAACAGAGAAAATGGTGGCAGCTGCAGCAATGGCCCATCGTTCTGTTGGGACGCCAGCCCATTTTGTCAAGGTAATGGGGACATATCAGGCCAGCTCCACAGCCAGGATACACTAGCAGGAAGATGTATCCTGGCTGGTGTAGATAACCCCATCTATCAGATTATCTGGAGTTAATATTTCTGGTCACCTTTCTTTGGGGGTTAAAACCAGCTGAGTTAAAACAATAGGTTGACTGATAGCACAGAAAGAGCTCCTTGTTCCAACATGGCATTTGCCCTGGAAATGCAGAGCAAAGGGAAAGGATGTTTTGCTTTCTGCCACTGGGCAGAAGGTATATTTTCCCCTGCTTCTAAAAGGTATATTTTCCCC
Source organism: Gambelia wislizenii (assembly GCA_030847615.1). Classification (NCBI taxonomy): domain Eukaryota; kingdom Metazoa; phylum Chordata; class Lepidosauria; order Squamata; family Crotaphytidae; genus Gambelia; species Gambelia wislizenii. The sequence continues at coordinate 332,525,511 of JAUMIR010000001.1, read as the reverse complement.
TGCTTCTAAAGTAGAACATAGTGGCAAGACTAATTGTTCCCACCAAATAGCCATTAAAAGGGTGTCTCGGTGCTTGATTTCCTCATCCTCCCCTATTTCTTCTTCCTTTTATTTCATGTGTGTTAGAATCTGAACCTGAATGAAGGATGGATGGGCTGAGATATTTGTTCAGTTAGCATTTCAATGCAAATTAATCACATTTATATTTCTCAAATGTAAACAGTAACTGGAATGCACTTAGGCCTTGGACTTCCTTTTCCAAAGCTTGCAATGCAGTACTCAAAACCAAAGCTAAAACAAAAAACAAACAAACAAAAAAAAACCATACTTTTGAAAAGGTGTATATAAATACACATTCATGTCAAACTTCATACACACATTCATGTGTCTTGAAAAATGGATATACGCATTTGAAAAAAGTGTGCCAAAAGGACACATTAAAAAACCCCCATAAAATGCATATTTGAAAAACAAGCACAAACATATGTGTAAATGTTCATGTGGAATTCTACTTCCCTCCCCACTATAGCAATCTGAAGGAGAAATGGGATAAAATTAACTTAATAGTGGAAAAATAAGAATCTGTGCAGAATTGAGCTTGACAGCGTGCTCTAGTCCTAGCAGGAACTGCCTTTAAAAATAGAATACCTGTGCAGTACTGTATTTACAAATGTTAGATACTTTGTAAGTGTGGGTAGCAATGATAAAGGCTGGAATCCTGTTGGGCAGTTATGAATGCGTAACATGGAGTTAAACTCTCATGACTGTTTCATATTCATAATCCCTATATAGACTCTATTTTAGGGGCTATGTCGAGACTGTGAAAGTCCTCTAGTCTCCCCTTACCAGGAAACAACCACAGTGATGGGGGGGGGGTCTGTTCCCCTGTCAACCAGCTGGCTGATGGTCCCACCCCCTCCTTGCTTGAGCAATCTCCAGCGTGAGGGAGAATTGCAACAGGGACCTTGCTTCTGCTTCTCACACTGGAGATTGCTCACAGGAGGGAGTGGGAATGTCCACCAGCTGCTTCCCAATCAACAGGGAAACAGACTCCCATCGATTGTAGCAGCATCTGCCCAGTAAGTGGGAATTGAGGGGATAGGAATGGGAGTCACTTTGTAGGCCCATCACTATGGTGCTTACGCATACTGTGTCCAGTTCTGGATACCACAATTCAGGAAGGATATTGAGAAGCTGGAATGTTTCCAGAGGAGGGCAACCAGGATGGTGGGAGGTCTGGAAGCCATGCCCTATGAGGAGTGGCTTAGGGAGCTGGACATGCTTCATCTGGAGAAGAGAAGGTTGAGAGGTGACATGATGGCCATGTTTAAATATTTAAAGGGATGTCATACTGAGGACGGAGCAAGCTTGTTTTCTGCTGCTCCAGAGACTAGGACATGGAGCAATGGATTCAAACTACAAGAAAAGAGATTCCACCTAAACATTAGGAAGAACTTCCTGACAGTAAGAGTTGTTCAGAAGTGGAATACACTGCCTTGGAATGTGGTGGACGCTCCTTCTTTGGAGGTTTTTAAACAGACGCTGGATGGTCATCTATCAGCAATGATCTGATTGTCTATTCCTGCATGTCAGGGGGTTGGGCTGGATGGTCCTTGAGGTCTCTTCCAACTCTATGATTCTATATCTAAATCCCCAACAGGATTCTGGCTGATGATGCTAATAGGTACTTTCTTCTATGGAGGTGAAAAGTTTTTATTTCCCCAGGCTTTTGTAGATCACATTTTGACATTATGCTCTTGGTGTATCTTAAACTATGACTTCTGTTACAGTTCTTAATTTATCAAGTGCAGGCCTTGAATATGATTTTCAGTATTTAGAAGCTGCTTTGAGTGCCCCTAAGCCAAAAAAAAAAAAAAGAAAAAAGAAAAAGAGGCCTAGAAATGAAAACAAAATAAAATATAAATAGTCATGGCAGAAGGAGAAAACTTTCCCAAGGGCTTTTCAAATCTAAAATGAAAATCTAAAGCATTTGCTCTTCTGTATTGGTCAGAGATGGATGCCAACAAATGTTAAGTGTGTAATTGCACTGCGCAATTATGCCAGTTAAATTTCATTTTTATTGCCATTACTCCTTTCGATGGAATCCTGGGATTTTAGTTTGGTGTGGTACTACAGCTCTCTGGCAGAGAATTCTGTGTCCCTTGCTACCAAACGGCAAACCTCAGTATTCCTTAAGATGTAACTGTGTCAGTTAAAATGGTATCAAAGCAGTCTAATTGTGTAGCATAGATACATCCTAAAATAAAACTAAAAACACTCAAACCAAAATCAATTGTGGAATGATTCCTCAGATTTTTTGTTTGGTTTTGCTACATGATTCAGGCCCTTCTACATGGTCAGTTTTGTTAATAAAGACCCTCATATGACAAAGGCAAGTTCTCTTTGTCACTTCATTTCACATACCTAGTTATGTGATAGTATATAGAGCAAGAAACAGAAGGACATCTGGAAGACATAAAGAAGGGATAACCAGCTCTGGGTAGGTGCATGGCTTCTTGTATCTTATCATAGCGATAGGCAAAGTATAGCCTTGAAGATGTTGTTGGGCTGCAACTTACTGGCAGTACTTGCTGCATTGGCTAGGGCTAATGGGAGTGGCAGCAGTCCAACAACAGAGAGCAAAGGATGCTGCATCCTTCTAGCAGAAGGATGAGGACATTTTCTTCTGTCAAGGTGTGAGGAATTTTTTTTATGGTAGATGGGCCAATAGTAGAAGGAGCTGAAGCCAGCAATGGATGGGCCAGAGTCAAAGTAAACACGGCCAACCCATTTTTCTCTTTTAGTCAGACTCTTGCCTAAGCTTTCATAGTACACAAATACAGCAGGCCCTCGGTATCTGCTGAGGTTTGGTTCTAGGACCACCGTGGATAACAAAAGCCCTGGATGCTCAAGTCCTATTATATACAATGGCATATTAAAATGGTGTCCCTTATATAAAATGGCGAACAGCAAGGTTTGCTTTTTGGAATTTTCTCCCTGAATATTTTTGAGCCATGGTTGGTTGAATCCATGCATGCAGAACCTGTGGATATGGAGGGCCGAGTGTATAGCGCTATGATTCCATTTTAACTACCATGGTTCCATTCTATGGAATTCTGGGATTTGCAGTTTAGGGAGGGCATTTAGAAATCTCAGCCAGGGAGCTCCTCTGGTGCCTTTGCTCAAACTACAAACCCCAGGATTCCACAGGATCCAGCCATAGCAGTTAGAGTGGAATCAGTGCTATATTTGTGTAGTATGAAAAGGCCCTGGAGGAAAAAGTTCTGGTCCAGTTTGAAAACAACAGTAGCAACATGAGGAATCTGGTCAGTGAATAGGTAACACTAAAATGGCTTCTGAGATGTTATAACTGCTTCAGGAAGAAAATGAGAGACTGAAGGTTATGGCTTATGGCTACAGAGCCAAGAGTTGTGAGTTATGCCAGAAGAAACTGAGGCAGGGCTCTTTTCTTTAACCCTCCCCCCCCATCAGAAGGATCAACATAAAGGTGTACAAGCAACTCTTAGCTCCACATCTGGGGGAAAAGAGTGACCAGCAAATTTGGATACCAAGATTATTCCTGCTCAAGTTACTTTTCTTGTGCTGTTTTTCAGTGCTATGATAGATGCTCTTCACAATATACAACAACAACTGAGTGCAGCAGGTTGAAAAAGGCTGTGGCAGAGGCATGGCAAAGAGAACTGATACTTTACTGTGAAGCTGGGCTTTTCTATATGCCACCATTTGAGCAGCTGCTGGAGAATATGGCTGCTTTCGCTATGCAGCATTTCTTTTCAGCTCCTTCTGAATATGTTCTCCAGGCCCCCTCCACAAAGCCTGAATTCCATCTTTTAAAACTTGAAATCTCCATCTGTCTGCAGTCTAAGAATTTGCGTGCTTGGCACAATCCCCCCTGCATGTTATCTGGAGAGGTCAGAACCTCCCACTTCAAAGAAAGCAGGGAATAAACCTATGACGCACAGGCATGCAAGGAAGACAGTGTCTGGGAGACCAGGGAGTTCTGTTAGAGCTCAAGTTAGAAACTGGTGCTGAGGATGAAACATTCGTTTATGTTCCCAAGTGAAATGTTAAGAGGAACACACAAGCTGCATCACCCTGACAGCAATGGCTGCTGCTGGGCCTTCTGTAGTAGCTGGGAGAGGTGATGCCTCATAGTAAAAGAAGACTAAGGACTCAGCTAGATGGGAGAATTAATTGTGGGAAATAGCGCATTGTCTCACTATCTCAGCAGTGTTAATTTGTCCTACGATTCATTTGCAAGATCACTGGCATGGAAAGCTATCCGAGTTTGCAGTTCACATGGAGCATGCCTGCGAGAAAAGATGGTGGTTGCGAGTAAATTACCTGCCTTATTATCTCCTGAAAAGTCCCCTCCATCCCCCCTCCCTTTTTTGACATTAAATGATAGATGCGGAAGAGTGATCTTCTGCTTAAAAACATTGTTTTTGGCTCTGCTGCTTGAAAACAGTGCTCAATTGTGTCCCCCAAAACAACAATGGCAGCTCCAGCGGCTTCATCCCTGGCAAGCCCGCCCCTGTGCATATCCCACCAATCACATTTTGACTTCCTAGATGTGCCCCAATTCTAATTGGTTGTTCAGACAGTCTGTTATGTGCATTTTCATATACTTTTTTTTTAAAAAAAATGAGAAACAGCAAAAGCTGTGATCACAAACTACTTGGAGTTTTCAGCCCCCAACCTTCCCAATATGGTGAATCCCAGCAGGAGCTCATCTGGACAAAAAGTACTCTGCCCACATTCTTTAAGGATTTTTTTCACCATCTAAACAACCCTAAGATATGTCAGCAAGATCATCATGAGCCAGAGGTTTTAAAACAGCCATTTATTCAGAAGCATTCAAACCCAGCAGCTCCTTTTGGCTTGCTTTGCTAACGCCTACTTCTCTGAGAAGTGACTGGCCTCAGAAAGGATCTTCCCATCCTTGGTTTCAATGGTTTTGATCAGCAAGGGCCTCTTCAGTGAGCTGTTACTGGTAAAGGCAGTCCCCGCAGTCCCGTTGTGGGATGGTAGTGCTGCTCCGTGAGTTAGAAGCCCTGCTGCATAAGCAATGGATGGGTTTAGAAATCTGGGGCAAGAAATCAGAGAAGGAAAGCTTCAGAGAAGAGGCTCCTTATTGGTTCCTCAGAGTGATTTGAGAAAGAATAGGAGCCAAAAGAAGTCATCCAAGCAAGTTACCAGGCAAATACATCTGAGAGTCAGAAGGCCAATCAGTCACTGGCAATAAGCAAAAGATTAGATCTGCTGAGAGCAAGAGTAAGATCCAGCTGACAGAGACACCATGACCTGACAGGAAGGCATTTTACACTTCTGATTGATGTCCTTGTTCCACCAAAGTTCAGATGCCCTACAATGGATCTATAGCAGAGGTGGGGAACCTGTGGCCCACTCAGTATTGATAACCAACTACTCCCATCATCCCATCATCTCTCACCATTGGCCATGTTGGAGGCTGGTGCGAATTGGACCAGCAGCTAATGGGATGATGGGAATTGAAAATTCAACAGCATCTGGAAGGCCACAAGGTTCTCCAGCCCTGTTCTACAGGGAAGGAAAAGATGAACTGGATTAAATTCTACCACTCAGGAGGCTTTTTGAAATAACTTTACAAAGGAGAATGGTGTGGAATGTAATTTTGGAAATAGACTTAGCATGCTCCCCAGTCCTGCTTGGGTAGCTGTGCACACAAGTGAAAAGGTGAAAAAGGGCACTAGGAGAAGTCACCTTCAAAATCATCTATTCATATTTAAGTTGGAAACATACAGCTAACCGGAAGGCCAATATGAGGATCTACCAGAGACTCATGGGAAAAAGTCATGATTTGTGCTGAAACAAACATTTACAAGTATTCCACATCAGCCAAATTTCTCAGGCAGTCCTTGAATGAGAAATTTAAAAGCCAACATTCAAAATTTACATGTTTTAAATTTGTTACTGTTTCTTGGTTGTTTTATTTTGGCACATTTCAATATGAAATTGCATTAGATGTCAATGATCAGATACTAACCACTATTCCACAGAAACTATCAAATTCTTCCAGATACCAAGTGCTATTACCATGCAATTTACCAAATATTAAATGCAAATCTATGGCTGCTACCACACTGCAGAAATACTGCAGTTTGACACTGCTTTAACTATCATGGCTCCATCCTACAGAATCCTGGGATTTGTAATCTGTTGTGGCACCAGAGCTCTCTGACAGAGAAGGTAAAATAATTCACAAAACTACTAATCCCAGAATTCCATAGCACTGAGCCATGGCACTTAAAGCAGTGTCAAACTGCATTATTTCATATTATTTCATATTATTGCATCAAATGCCAACAAATATGAGATCCCAAGTTTTTCCAAATGTGTTTGGGGGCACTTTGAAGTTACTTGCAAAGTGACTGGGGTTCCTCAATGGTAGTGGAGAAGGGTCCCTCCAAATCAATTTGCCCATCATGGCATGCACATAGGAATTTGTTTGTTCTAAGGCATACTCTCAATTTCCAATACATAATGTTGAGATCCAACTGGGTGTGCTCAACCCTACAACATGCTCAAGAGGGTTTTTCTGAAGTAAGCAAGGTGTAATGGTAGACAGAAATTATGGAAAGGTTTACTACCCTGATGGGCCGAATCCAAAGGGTAGTTACCAATGGCTCCTCTTCATCCTGGAAAGAAGTGGCCACAGGGTTCTGTCCTGGGCCCAGTGCTATTCAACATCTTTATCAGTGACTTGGATGAGGGAATAGAGGTCATGCTTATCAAGTTTGCAGATGACACCAAATTAGGAGGGGTAGCTAATACCCCAGAGAACAGGATCAGCATTCAAAATGACCTGAACAGACTACAAAGCTAGGCCAAAACTAACAAAATGAATTTCAACAGGGAGAAATGTAGGATACTACACTTGGGCAGTAAAAATTAAAAGCACAGATATAGGATGGGTGACACCTGGCTTGATGGCAGTACATGCAAAAGGGATCTAGGAGTCTTAGTGGACCACAAACTGAACATGAGTCAGCAGTGTGATGTGGCAGCTAAAAAAGCCAATGTGATTCTAGGTTGCATCAATAGGAGTATAGTGTCTAGATCAAAGGAAGTAATAGTGCCACTGTATTCTGCTTTGGTCAGACTTCATCTGGAATACTGCATCCAGTTCCGGGCACCACAATTCAAGAAGGCTATGGACAAGCTGGAAGGTGTCTAGAGGAGGCTGACCAAAATGGTGGGAGATCTGGAAGCCATGCCCTATGAGGAGTGTCTTAGGAAGCTGGGTATGTTTAGCCTGGGGAAGAGAAGGTTAAGAGGGGACACAATAGCCATGTTTAAATATTTGAAGGGATATCATACAGAGGATGGAGCAAGCTTGTTTTCTGAAGCTCCAGAAACTAGGATACAGAGCAATGGACTCAAACTATGGGAAAAAAGATTCAATCTAAACATTAGGAAGAACTTCCTGACAGTAAGAGCTGTTTGACAGTGGAATGCTCTGCCTCAGAGTGTGATGGAGTCTCCTTCTTTGGAGGTTTTTAAACAGAGGCTGCATGGCCATCTGTCAGGAATGCTTTGATTGTTTATTCCTGCATTGCAGGGGGTTGGACTGGATGGCCCTTGTGGTTTCTTCCAACTCTATGATTCTATGAAAATAAGTAGCTGAAAGCCATACCATTTTACCTTAGTTATCAGTGCTACTGAATATTACATACTATTGCACATCTACAACCAAAGAGCACCATCAGTATCAGACTGGCAGTTATCAAATATTAAACTCAAATGTTGAGTATCAGATACAAACATCAAATATTCAACTGATATTTGAAAATGCAGGGATATGCAGCCATCATTAGAAACAGACTTTGGAAGCAAAGTTTTGATTACTAATGGGTTTCAGCTCTCTGTCAAGACATGCTCAGAATCTTGATGGGGAGACCCAGGAAATCTGGAAAGGCTCAGAGGGAAACAGTAAAGAAAGGTTGAAACCACACTGTTACCAAGAAATCTACAGAGAAGAAGAGAAAATAGCCCAGAATTGTGGTGCTAGCAGTGTAATTGTTTCCATTTTATGAGTATCCCATTTCACCATGGCCTTGTAGCAAACAGATCTGTCCCTAGTCTGAAGAATCTCATGCACCAATCAGAGTGCAGGAGCTTTACTCACCCAGTTTGTCAATAGCACTGAATTGATTACTTGAAGCCTGGCCAGCCATCCTGAGAAAAGAAAGAACAGCATGCTTCAGAGCTTGGGAATGGGGCTGGCCCAAGACATTCTCCTGTCTCAGCTGGAAGAACAAATGCCCCAACCCCAGTTAAGCCTAAACAAATTATTTTGGCAAAGGAACAGAGAATCCCTCTCTACATCTCTAGCAGTAAAAATGCAACAAATTATATAGCAAACAATTAGCTGCTATTTTGTAACAGCCCAAATCTGCTGCCCAAGAAGGCTGATTCACTCTGCCTAACACCTGTAGTTTCCTCTGTTGGGAAATGCATGTGATATCCCCTCCAACTGTCCCAGTTTGGATGGACAGTCCCTATTAATCTTATGTCATCTCACTTTTTCTGCTGCTTTCATAAAATGTCCCAGTTTCTCATGCCTCCTCCCACTTTTCCCTCCCACCTCAGCATATTTCAATTGCTGCAAACTGAGTTCAAAGTGTAAAGTAATTTGTAATCAATTAACTTAGCAGAGGAAGAGGAGAAGAGGGGGCAGAAACTTGTCCTCCCCTGTAGACTCAGGCAAGCCACTCCTAGCTTGTGAGGTCTTCCTCGTTTGCTGTCTTGGCCACACCCTGATGTTGCTTGACCACATGAGTCTTGGAACTATCACACCAGGCTGCTAATATGCCACAATCACATTAGTGCACGAAACACAAATATACCTATTTGGAGACAGTCATTTTTGAACAGCTCTTCAAAAGTGCCAAGGTGCTGCTATAGTCCCAGGACTCTGTCTTCTGCATGCCAGCCTCCATAATCCTGCCTTCCTGCCCTATGCCCTTCCCAGCATGCCTTTCAGTCGGTATATTTTTATTTTCAGTGCAATTCTACAGTCACAGCAATTAGGTTAAAAAAAGAAAAAAGGAAAAAGAAAAACAACCTGCTTGGTAATAGCAAGGGAGAGAAGAGCAGAATCACTCCCACTCACACCACATGACTGCCTGCAAATCAGAACTGCAGCAGGAGGAAAATCACACTTGAATCAATAGTGGTACAGCAGAAGGATTGGGAGACATTGACAAGTTTTGCCCATCAACAAAAAGGAGTGCTTGAGGAATGGATGCAAGATAAAGCAGCTACAAGACAGACATGGCGTCATGTGATAAAACATGGATGCTGCTACTCTGCTTTGGCAGCCTCATGTGATAAAGTCTTTGGTTTTCATCTGTAAAATGTTGGAGGATATGATACAAGAGGTTTCTTGTTTTTTCTTTCAGTCTTTTTAGGACCTCTAATTCAACATGATATTGATTGAGTATAATTTTTCATCATCACTTAAGTATGGTATCTTAATTAAAGTGGTCTCCAACTGCAATAAATATTACCTGTTTGTCTGTCTTTCTCTCTATAAGATCTTAAAAGATACAGGCCTGATTGTTTGGGGGAATGGTTATCTCTCAGTTTAGAACATACATTTTGAACTGAAAAGGTCCTGGTTCAGCCCCAGGTATCTTTAGATAGGGGCTAGAATAAGACTTTGGTCTGAAACCCCAGAGAGCTGCTGCCAGTTAGAGGAGAGACTAGCAAGCAAGATGGGCTAATGATGTGACTCAGCAATCAGAATTTGGGGAAGTTATTTTTTTTGGACTACCACTTCCAGAATCCTCCAGGGGAAAAAAGGTAAGCACTGCAGAGCTTAGGAAACAGGGTTGGCTCAAGACATTCTCCTGTCCCAAATGGAATAACAAATGCTGCCTATTCCTGTTAAGACCAGCAAAATATCCCAAGCTCTGTAGCACCTACCTCCTTGGTAGAAGGCAGCTTTCTATGTTTTCAATATCCATGTTTATTTTGTCCCAAACAATCCCAAGAACACTTTACAATAGATTACAGAAATCTGAATCCACACCACAGCCAAGATTTTGGAGCTGTAGAGATGGTGGGGATAATTCATACCTGCCAACATGTCATGGATGAAAACTGGGACAGCTGTGGCCAAGCAACATCCGAGTGTGGTCAAGATAACAAACATTATTAATAAGAAAGAGTATACAAATTAGGAGAGGCTGCAGCAGTTTGTTTTGGCCTGGGTCTATAAGAAAGGTCAACACTTGCTTCCCCCCAACTCCTCTTCTATTCTCACATTGAGTTAAACTATTTCTGCACTTTGAGCTCAGTTTGTAGCAGTTGAGTTGAAGTAAGCCAGGACAAAGGGGAAAAGGAGAGAGAAACTGGGACATTGTAAAGCAGCTGAAAAAGTGGAACAACAGATGATTAATTGGATTAATTGGAACTGAGGCAGTTGGAGGGTATGGATAGGAAGAACTCTTTCAGGGTTCAAACTCCTTGCGGATTTTGCTTCTCTAGCTCTCTGCACTTTGTTTTTTTCCAGCCAGGTCTCTGCCTTCCTATCTCTGTTGTAATTGTTCCACTCATATACCCATAGTAGCTTGCTATGCAATAGTATAGGAAGACTACACAGGACTGTACAGAAGTAGGTGCTTCTCAAAGTTTTCCCTGATGGCCATTTTGTGCACTGAGATGCAAAAATGCACCACCCATTCACAGCATGGTTCACCCAGAAATGTAACTTCTGCCTTACCTATTCTCTTCTCCTTCCAGCAGCTTCCTGTAGGTAGCAATTTCAATATCAAGAGCCAACTTGATGTTCATCAGCTCTTGGTATTCTCGTGCCTTGCCTGCCATGTCATGCTTGGCTCTCCTCAGTGCCACCTCCAGGTCTTGGATAGTGCCCTTGGCACTTTGTACAGCTTGCTCCCCTTGCTCTTCAGCCACTGCCACTGCATTCTCCAGATTGGTTCTCTGGGCACCAGGAGAGACAAGAGCTGTGAACTGGCATTTTTGTCTAGAGTGGAACCACATGGAAAACCTACAGCAACTAATAAGAGTGAGCTGGGGCTCTCTGCTTAGCTGTGAAAACCCACTGGGTGACCTTGGGTAAGTCACACTCTCTCAGCTTCAGAGGAAGGCAAAGAAAAAAACCCTCTGCACAAATCTTGCCAAGAAAAAAACATTATAGGTTCACCTTAGGGTTGCCATATGTCAGAAACAACTTGTAGGCACACTACACACACAGGGCCTAAAGGCTTGATAGTCATTGTCAGCAAAGCATAATTGGGAACACCCTGCCTGTGGTTTAGCTATGAAGTAGCTCCAGTATGGCTATAGCTACGGTACTCACTTTCCTCCCGCAATCCCACTCTCATTTTAAATATGGCAAAAGAAGAATCTCAGGAAGATTAGGAGGAAATAGGTCTATTCCCAAATTCTCTGAATTGAGGCACATTTCTTTCAGCATTCTCAGTTTAGGAGCAGATACATCCCACATGAAGGGTCAAACCAGATGGTAAGGGAAATGTGAGTTCTCTTGTGATTAACATTTTCCCTCTCACACTGAGATACAGGCTTCAGTGTTCAGACTTGCAAATCAAGCTCTTGCTGACACTCTAGTAACTAATCACAGAATATCCTACACAAAATACAAAGTTGAGGACAACCATGGGTGCTATTACAGACATATTTCATCAGTTGAGGGAGCACCTGTTTTAAATACACGCTTAGTGTACTTTTAGTTTAACCCTAGGAGAAATGAGTGTTTGGTCAAAAGCTATGGAAAGAGTAAGGATTTCTGAGTCACAGGTCCACCAAATAATATAGAGAGGGAAACAATCTTAAAAGTTAATGGTTCCTTGATGTCCTTTCCCTCAAATGAACAAATTATCTTTTTCTCTGCCCCATGATTTTGATTCACTTCATGTAATATGTGGGCACCTGAAAGTCAGAGCTAGGCTAGAACTTACTTATAAAATTTGCCTGGATGGTCCAGCAGAACTCAGAATAGAATTTAGCCTGTCTCCAGAGCAAGCCTGAGATAATTTTGCTCTCTGAGGCAAATTAGCAAATGGCAATTCCATTCTTCAAGTCAAAGCAGAGCCCAAGACATTTTGTTGTCTGAAATGAACCAGCAAATTGCACTTGCTATAGGGAATGTAAAGCTATATATACTCAAGGATGGCTATATCATTTTGGAACTTGAAATATAACAGACACCCCCACGGATCCTGAAGAATGGTGGATCCGGGGGAGGTGTTTTAATGATGAGCAGAGAGGCGAACCCATGGGCAGGCCTGGGCGTGGACACGCCCCGGCCAGGAGGAGTCAGGGGAGGCACCAAAGCAGGGGCTATTTCACCCAGTGCCTCCCCTGGTCTCCTCCTCTTTTCCAGCTGTTTGTCGGGAGAGCGGTTTCGCTGGACAAGGATAAGTTTCTTTGTTCCTTTGTTTGTCTGTAGGTTGGGGGGGGGTAGCTTCTCTGTGCTCCTTTCTCCTTTTGCTTTCAAATCCTTTTTCTGCTTGCAGTTCTTTTGCTTAGTTTAATTCCTTAGGCAATTTAATTCCTTAGGCAATTTAATTAGGCATTTTAATTTCTTGAATTTTATTTTCTTGAATTTTATTTTCTTGAATTTTCGTTTTATTTCCCAACGCCCCCTCTGCTCTCTCGCCCCCTTCTCTAGCCCGCCCGCGCCTAGGCGCCCGCGCCGCTGCCTGTCCCATCCCCCCCATCCCGCGCCACGTGGGCGCCCCTTCCCTAGGCCGACCGTGCTTCGCCAGGCCGACCGCGCTGTTCCTTGTCCCGCCGCCCCCACCCGCCTACCTTCTCCGGCCCCTTTGTTTGCCTCGCGCCACGTGGGCGCCCCTTCCCTAGGCCGACCGCGCTTCGCCAGGCCGACCGCGCCGTTCCTTGTCCCGCCGCCCCCACCCGCCTACCTTCTCCGGCCCCTTTGTTTGCCTCGCGCCACGTGGGCGCCCCTTCCCTAGGCCGACCGTGCTTCCTCCAGGCCGACCGCGCTTCCTCCAGGCTGACCGCGTCGTTGCCGCCCCCGTCTCGCCTACCTTCTCCGCCCCCTTTGTTTGCCTCGCGCCACGTGGGCGCCCCTTCCCTGGCGCTTCGCCAGGCCGACCACGCCGTTGCTTGTCTCGCCGCCCCCGTCTCGTCGCACCCACCCGCCTACCTCGTTCCTTGGCCTCCTCCGCTGCTCTCGGCGCCCCTGGGGCCCTTCCGGCCTCCCGGCTTAGGCCGCCGCGCCGTTGCCCGTCCCGCCGCCCCCACCCGCCTACCCCGCCTGCGCTGCTCATCCCACGCCCCCCCCCCCGTTGTTGGCGCCCCCGGTTTTTGGGCCTGTTCGGCCTACCGTCTCCGGCCCTTCCCTTGGCCGCCCGCGCCCCCGGTTTTTTGGGCCTGTTCGGCCTCTGCGGGCCTCGCGCCACGTGGGCGCCCCCTGCTGTTTGTTGGCTTCGCGCCACGTGGGCACCCCCGGCTTTTTTGTTTTTAATTAAAATCATTTTAATTCATTGATTTCAATTGATTAATTACTTGCATTTAATTTGTTTTGGCACATTTAATTCATTTGGTTTTTAATTAAAATCGTTTTAATTCATTGATTTCAATTGATTAATTACTTGCATTTAATTTGTTTAGGCACATTTAATTCATTCGAATTCTGTTAATTGCATTTAATTTGTTTTGGCACATTTAATTCATTTGGTTTTTAATTAAAATCATTTTAATTCATTGATTTCAATTGATTAATTACTTGCATTTAATTTGTTTTGGCACATTTAATTCATTTGGTTCGATTCATACTTCATTTTAATTTTAATTCATTTTATTTTAATTCATTGTTTTGCTTTTCAGTGTTTTGTTTTGCTTTGCTTTGCTGTTTATTTCAAGTGTATTTTTCATGTTTAATTTCTAGTCCATTATTACTGCCTACTGGTTGCTTTGTTGTTTACTTGATAGTGTAATTCCATGATCAATTTCGAGTGTATTATTACTGCCTACTGGTTGCTTTGTTGTTTACTTGATAGTGTAATTCCATGATCAATTTCGAGTGTATTTTCCTGATTAATTTCTAGTCCATTATTACTGCCTACTGGTTGCTCTTGTATTCTTTGTTCTTGCATTGGTAATTCTTGCTGTTCCAATTTCTTGGCCTTTATTTGCCTTTATTTTGCTGCTCCAATTTCTAGGCCTTTATTTGCCTTTATTCTGCTGTTCCAATTTCTAGGTCTTTATTTTGCTGTTCCAATTTCTGGGCCTTTTATTCTGCTGTTCCAATTTCTAGGTCTTTATTTTGCTGTTCCAATTTCTGGGCCTTTTATTTGCTGTTCCAATTTCTGGGCCTTTATTTTGGTGTTCCAATTTCGTTTGTTTCATCGGTTTATTTTGTATTCCCTGGCGGCCTTTACTAATAGTTTCTGTACTTGTCGTTTGCTGCAGCGTCATGGCCCCCAAGGCCAGGAAAGGTGGAAAGGGCAAGGTGCCAGCGGAACCAGCCCGCCCTCGGGATCCGGTCGAGCCAGTAGTGCCTGCCCCCCCTAATGACCCAGTTGAGCCTGCGTATCCTGTACCTAGGGACAGGATTGAGAACGTGTTACAACAAATCTTGGATCGCTTGCAGGCCTTGGAGGATGTTCGTCTCCCTAGGCCTCCGAAGCGTCCTGCCAGGGATAATGAAGGGGGCCTTTCTAGTGACGTAGCTAACCAACTTCTTGCTCGCATACAGGCTTTGGAAGATCAAGGGGACGCGGTGCCTCGTGACACTCAGGATGAGGACGAGTATCCGGGTGAAGGTCCTAGCACTCAGCTGGCGTCGCTTCCTCAGAGTGAGTCTAATCAGGACACTAACAACAGCTACAACTCTCAGGCGTGGCCTTGGAGCCATCCTGACCCCCACACCGAACCCGGTGCTCAGGCGTTTGCTGCTTTCCCTGGAAGCCCGCCTAGCACTATGTTTGGTTGGTACCCGCCTATGCCATTGGGGTCCCCCTACTCTGGAAACCCTCTGGCTTCGCCGCCCCCGGGTGGCCAGGCTACCATTGGCCTTCCTCACGTTCCTGTAGGCTTGGAGCAGGCCCCTGCTTTGGGCGAGCATTTGGCCCCTGCTACCAAAGAAAAAATCCTGAAGGGGGAGTATGTGGATATTTTTTCCCTACTTTTCCGAGAGCTGGAGAAGAAGGAGAAGGATGAATTGGATGACAGGGAGAAGGAAAAAATTAGGAAGAGGCGGGTTGACAGGAATTGGTCTAACTGGTTAGCGGGCTTCCTCATTTATGCTGGAGTGGTCTCTCACAGCCAGCCACACAAATCTTATGCCCTTTTTAGATACCTGGATATTATCTACAGGGCTTATGTTGATTTTGCAGGCCCGGCTTGGCTTCAATACGACGAAGCCTTCCGGCAAATGGCTGCCTCTTCCCCTACTTTGCGGTGGGACATTATCAACTTGCATCTGTGGTTACAAATTATGTCCCCCAGCCGGCCCATATTGGGGGATCGAGCACAGAGCGGCCACCTGCTGCAGAATGCTCGTCCTGGCAGTTCTTCCCGCCAGGCTGCTCAGCTTAATCAGCCGGTGACGCCCAATCGCCGGTTGTTATGCTGGGAGTTTGGTTACAGAGGTACGTGCTCCCGCCGCCCGTGTGCCTTTCGCCACGAATGTTCCATCTGCGGGGGCTCCCACTCGTTCCGCAATTGCCCTAAAGGGAGGGGACAGTTTGGCAGAGACCAACCAGGAGGTAAGAAAGGCCCCAACAACCCCACACCTCAGGGAAAAGGGGCCCAGCCCAATTAGGCTGGAGGTTCTGGCTGCCTGGCTTTATGTGTACCCGGACCAGTAGGCAGCTCAGTACCTCCGGGACGGGTTCCACGAGGGCTTTTGAATTCCCTATCAGGGTATCCGCAGGCCTTACTTGGCACCCAACCTTAAATCTGTGCGCGGCTTAGAACATGTTGTTAGACAAAAAATTCAGAAGGAGGTCGCGGAGGGTCGCGTCCTGGGCCCCTTCGAGCACCCACCCTCCTCGTGCTTGCGGGTCTCTCCTTTGGGTATTGTCCCAAAGAAGACACCGGGCGAATTTCGACTGATCCACCATCTGTCTTATCCGAGGGGGCAATCCATAAATGATTCCATTCCACAAGAATTGTGCACGGTTCACTACACCTCTTTTGACGCAGCGGTCAAGGTTGTTAAGCGTTACGGCCTCGGTGCTGAACTTGCCAAATGTGATATTAAATCTGCTTTCCGCCTGTTGCCGGTTCATCCGGACGATTTTGAGCTCCTGGGCTTCTCATTTGATGGCCTCTACTACATGGATCGTGCTATGCCTATGGGCTGTTCTGTCTCCTGTGCCGCCTTTGAGAAGTTCAGTACCTTTCTGGAATGGGCAATTAAGCATCACACTGGGCATCGCGGGGTGGTACACTACCTCGACGACTTCCTCTTTGTGGGGCGGTTCGGCACGGGGGTCTGTCGCTCCCTTATGAATCAATTCCAAGACCTTATGGCGGTCTTTGGGGTTCCTCTAGCTCAAGAAAAGACGGAGGGCCCGAGTCAACGATTGGCTTTTCTGGGTATCGAAATTGACACAGTGAATCAGTTTTGCCGCCTGCCCTCGGATAAGATAGATGATCTCCTGCTCAGGGTCATTTACTTCCTTCAACGCAACAAGGCCACCCTTAAAGAATTCCAGGAACTTATAGGTCACCTTAATTTTGCATGCAAGGTTATTGCCCCGGGCAGGGCCTTTCTCCGGCGCCTATGCGATGCCACCAAAGGTGTCGTATTACCACATCACAGAATCCGGATCACCCGTGAGATTAAGCTGGATCTGGATGTCTGGTATAACTTTCTTGAACAGTTTAATGGGATTTCAGGATCTCTGGGATTTGGTGTTTACTTTGCGGGAAGGTGGTGCGCCGAACGTTGGCCCAGCTCCTGGGTTGGTTCGGACGTTACAGCCGACCTCACCTTCTTGGAATTCTTCCCTATCTTAGTGGCCGTCAAATTGTGGCCGAGGGAATTTGCAAACTCCACAGTGCGCTTCTGGTGTGACAACATGGCCACTGTTCAGGTGGTGAATTCCCTCACTTCTAAATCCAAGAGGGTGATGAATTTGGTCAGAGCATTCACCCTGCAATGCCTCCAGTATAACATTCTGTTTACTGCGTCCCATGTAGCGGGAGTGGACAACGGCATTGCCGATGCTCTCTCCCGTTCACAGATGGACCGCTTCAGGCGATTAGCTCCGGGCGCCGCCGAGATGCCGGACCCGATGCCGGAGGATTTGTGGGAGCTTGGACTGGTGAGATAGTTAAGGCTATTAGCCTCTCCATCGCTCCAAGCACCAGGAGGGTGTACAAGCGGTCTATACAGGAATTTTTTGAGTTTAGAGACTCGGTACATCTCCCGAATTCCTGGCCTATTCCTGTCCCTCACCTGTTACACTTCTGTGTCTCCCTTAAAAAGAAAGGCCTTGCCCCCCAATCTATTCGGTCCAGGTTGGCCGCCTTGGCCTTCTGGAGTAAGGCACAGGGCCTACAGGACAACACCTCTGACTTTAGGATCCGGAAGGCGCTGGAGGGTTGGGCCAGGCAGCGGGGCAAGGCGAACGACGATAGGCAACCACTCTCACCGGCCATTCTTAAAGGCCTTTTCCAGATATGGCCCAGCTTGTGTTCTACCCCATTTGAGGCCGCGTTGCTGCACGCCGCTTCCTTGACGGCCTTCTTCGGGGCATTACGCATCAGCGAGCTGGTGGTGGCGTCCAAAAAGGACTTTACGGGCCTTGCACTAGGCGTGGGTGACATTGCAGTGGGCCCTAAGCAGGTCACTCTAACGATTAGGCGATCCAAAACTGACCAGATGGGCAAGGGTAGTAGTATTACCCTACGCGAGTGCTACGATCCAACTCTTTGTCCAGTTGTGGCCCTTAGGGAGTATTTGAAGTTGCGCCCTTCCGTGCTCGGCCCCCTTTTCTGTCATGCTGATGGGTCCCCATTGACTAAGTATCAATTTTGGTCACTTACAACTAAAGCCTTATCGCGTCTGGGCCTGGGAGGCGTGCGTTTTTGTTCGCACTCCTTTAGGATTGGGGCGGCTTCGACGGCCGCCGCTATGGGGATGCAGCCCGAGGCTATCAAACGATTGGGTCGTTGGAAGTCTGCTGCCTACAAGGGCTATGTACGTCCGCTATGCAATTGATTGTCTGTGCTTTCTTGATTGTCTTTGCTTTCTTTTCCAGATATGAGATACCGCGTACTGATTTGTGGCCACAGCTTTGTGTATTGGGCAGCGAGACATGCCAAGAGGAGCCCGTTGGGTCCGCAGCTGGGTCTGGGAGACATTGCCTCTATCGAATGGCTTGGCAAACGGGGTTTGAGGTGGAATGGTTTAATCTCTTTCCTGTTGCAGGAGCGTCGTGGACCTCCTCCACATGTCCTGGTTATCCACCTCGGCGGCAATGATCTAGGCCTGTTGAAGGGCAGAGCCTTGACGTTACAGGCTTTGGCTGACATGCGACGGATTAAGGCTGCTTGGCCGCGAACATCTTTGGTGTGGTCTGACATCATTCCGCGACTCTCTTACCCAGGCGACGGACCACCCAAGCTGTTGGATATTGCTCGGAAGAAAGTGAACAAGGCTGTTCACAGGGCTCTGGCTGAAGGCCTTGGCCATTTTATACAGTACCCGGGCATTTCATATAAACGCCCTGAACTTTATCGGGTTGATGGGGTCCACTTGTCAGATTTGGGGATCCAGCTCTTTCTTGAGGGTATGCAGCAGGGGGTGAGGGCGGTGTTAGCGTCCTCTTGGGGGGATAGGGGCTAAGTGGACACTTGCCCCTATCTATGGCTGGGAGCGGGGAGATTATAACTTGGCGTTCACCTATGGCAACCTCAAATTGAGTGGTAGGATATCTTCCACTGAACTGTACCGGCGTCCCTAATGGATAGGGTACAGGGATGTAGGATATCCTTGGGGTCAGCCTCGGGTGGGAGATCCTCCACAGAAGCTATATGGCTTAGGGATTTCCTTCCCGACGCGGGGCCCTCCAGCAGTTGGCGCCCAAGGGGAACCCCTTACATCGGGATCCCCCTTGGGGCTCAGGTGAGTCGCCCAGGGACGCTGGGGGTTAGGTCGGTTGTGACCAACCGCCCATGTGCGTGCCCCCCATGAGGGATCTCCCCCCCTTTAGCATATTCGGCATACCTCAAGAAACTACAATAAATAGGAAATCTATCAATAAAGTGGCCCATATTTCAACCCAAACTTCTGTGTGTGGTCTCGTCATTTCTGCGTCAATCATTAAAACCCAACATTATGTCTTCATGGGAATAAAAATGATACTAACAAAAATTATATGGAAGAATATTCAAGAAAAACAAATTAGAGAACATTTTGCTGCCCTTCAGTTGTAGACAAAATTGATTGCCTCACTTTGCCTTATGGGAGTGCTGGCCTTGTCAGTCTGTACATTTCCCTCAATACTATACAATTACATTTTCCCCTAATATTTTGGCTAAACATTGTTTTTTTCTGTCCAGAGGGAAGTAGCTCACCTGATTCTTCAAAGCCTCAATTTCCCCATTAACACGCTGAGCATAGCGAGTGAGCTCAGCAATCTGACCCTTGGTGCCCTTCAGCTCCTCGTGGTGTTTCTGGGTCTGCTTTGCCATGTCATCAAACTGGAGTGTTAGGGGAAGAATGAGAGTTTAGTCAACAGGGTCACAGGATGTTATAGAATCATAGAATTGTAGAGTTGGAAGAGACCACAAGGGCCATCCAGTACAACCCCCTGCCACGCAGGAAATCACGATCAAAGCATCCCGGACAGATGGCCATCCACCCTCTGTTTAAAGACCTCCAAGGAAGGAGACCCCACCACGCTCCGAGGTAGTGCGTTCCACTGCCAAACAGCTCTTACTGTCAGAAAGTTCCTCGTAATGTTGCGGTGGAATCTCCATTCCTGGAGCTTGCATCCATTGCTCCATGTCCTAGTCTCTGGAGCAGCAGAAAACAAGCTTGCTCCATCCTCAATGTGACACCACTTCACATACTTAAACAGAGCTATCATATCGCCCCTTAACTGTCTTTTTTCCAGGCTAAACATACCCAGCTCCCTAAGTCTTTCCTCATAAGGCATGGTTTCCATTTTACCATTTTAGTTGCCCTCCTCTGGACACGCTCCAATTTGTCAATATCCTTTTTGAATTGTGGTGCCCAGAACTGGACACAGTATCCTACATGAGGCCTGACCAAGGCAGAATAGAGCGGCACTATTACTTCCCTTGATCTAGACACTATACTTCTATTGATGCAGCCCAAAATCACATTGGCCTTTTTAGCTGCCACATCACACTGTTGACTCATGTTCAACTTGTGGTCTACTAGGACTCCTAGATCCCTTTCGCATGTACTGTAGTCTCGTTCAGCCAGGTCTTTCCCATCCTGTATCTATGCATTTTGTTTTTCCGCCCTAAGTGCAGTACCTTACATTTCTCTGTATTGAATTTCATTTTGTTAGCTTTGGCCCAGCAATCCAGCCTATCCAGGTCATTTTGAATTTTGATCCTGTCCTCTAGGGTATTATCTACTCCTCCTAATTTGGTGTCATCTGCACATTTGATAAGTATGCCCCTAATTCCCTCATCCAAGTCATTGATAAAGATGTTGAATAGCACTGGGCCCAGGACAGAACCCTGTGGCACCCCACTGGTCACGGAAAACCCCATCACAGAGTATATCAGAACTTCAGTTGTCTTGTTGGTGGACACATTTGGCCATGTGTGCTCAGTGGAAGTTCCATGAGCCAGAACGCCTCCCAAATTTTATTAAAGATGTAGTAAGGCTTGTCTACATGGGCCAAATACCCTGTCTTGCCCTCATCTCAGAGCCCTGCAGTCCATATAACACAGGGCTTTTGCCCTGTTGTGCCTCCGGGAAGCCCTCACCACCCCAGGTGCAGATACGTGGGGATGGTAGGGTAGGGCCCAACAAAGCATTATAGGAAAATACCCAATTTACTCCATTACCACTGGCAGAAAACAGATCAGGCTCTGTGTGTCTGCAGAAGCCCTCTGGCATGCTGGCCCTCACTACTACCGCCATCTCCTTGGCTGTCCCATAAGCCAGGAGGGAATCCTTCAGCATGTGACCAAGGCTGGTCACATGCAGGGGGCCTTCAGTCACATGTTGTGGATCCCCTTCCTGCCTTCTAAGTCAAAGAAAGCGGCAGTGGCAGCAGCTGCAGGGATGGTGGTTGCACACCTGTTTGGACTCTGGCTCTTCTGTATAGGTAACAGGGGAAGAACAGGCCAGCTCTGCATCCAGGGTATGCCGGCAGGGAGCCAGCATATCCTGGCTCATGTAGATAAGCCCATTGTGATGTCAAGAAATCATCCATTCTTTTTAAGGTTCATTTAAAACAAGTCAGGTATCTCAGTATAAATTGCATGGAAAAACTGAGTTGTTAACATTCACTGTTTATGATCAACCATATACATTGTACTGAATATTGAATGTTAATCATGCCATAAGTTTTACAACATTAGGTTTCTGAGTGGAGCAAAATATTTGCAGTTAAACTGCTTTGAAACATCAGAAGGAGGGCTATAAAACCTGAAGTATACTCATTTGATATGAAATATGGAAAAAGATGTGAAGGTGGGCTACACTTAATTTATCTTGGGCAGCAGGAGGTGACTCCTGATTTATAGCTGTTATGAATTTTCTTAACCTTGCCTAGATTCATTCCAGAGTCTTTATCACTGCAATGGGAAGGAGTATTTAGATAATGCATAGGCAATGATGAGCTATTACAGCGAGATTCTATGCTATATTTTATACTTTAACATTTCATATTCAAAAGGAGAAGAGAGAGGCGATGAATACTCCTCTCTTCAATATGAATGCACGGTTTAGTGTTGCCTATACTTTTCATGAAGATTTAGGGGCAATCTAAACCTTTTGTGATTAAGTGGGAGAATCATTCAAAGCTCTTAGCAAGAACATTACTACTTAGCAAGAACTGGGGAAAGTTAACCATCAAAGAGGATTGGTTATATTTCCAATTATGCCTTTCTACATGATAAATTTATTAAGATGAGATCATTAACAGGAAGAATTCAAAAGTGGGAAAACATTGTTGGGTACCATAGGATTATGTCCCCCCCCTTTTTTTTTCAAACTGGCATTGATATGATACAACTGGATGATAGTGGGAAACTCCCCAAGGCCATTTGAGAGTATCCAGGCACACCATCCACCATTACAATAAGGTAGCATGAGGTCAACAGAACTTTTAACAATGTTTTGAGAAAGCTGGAAGGATAGACTAAAGATGGCATGGGTCAAGTGCAGCCCATGACTACATGTAGTCTGCAAGATATTTTTTGTAGCTTCTGTGCTTGTGCCAGACACTCTTCTACACACACACACTAAAGCCCCCAATGGATTTTCTAGTATCCCCAAGCAGCCCCAACCAGTTAAACACTGGTCCTAGAAGCTCCAAGAATGGTGATTTAGCCCAAAGCCTTCCCAGCCCCCTGTCCCAAGCCTCCAAATCCCACATATGGGAATACATTTCAGGTCACTTCTGGTTGCAGTTTTCAGATGATTTCTCATGGTTTTATAGGTTCATGGTGGATCCTTATGTGTGATTATTGGTCTCCACACCCATTGCAGTTAGCTACCCCAAAGCTAAAGGATTGTTAATTGTTACCTATAGTACATGAGCCATTATTATGACTGAATGCACAACATAAAAACAAAGGATTAAAAAAGCTTAAGTGGAGCTAAGAGTGTGAACTGGCATGGACTTTGGAAACAAACAAACAATAACAACTTCTTCTTTTCTTACCCATCTCTCCCTATGCATCAATGTGAGGAACAACTAACCAGATACATAACTCCAGTTAGAAGAGCATATAAAACTAATACATACTAAACAGAATCAATACATACTCTAAAATCATCTAGATAGGCCTGCCAAAAGAGAGTGGCCTTTACTGCTGTTTTAAAGTCAGAGATCCTGTCTAGCTGATAAATCTCCTTCAGCTAGCATTCTACAATTTGTGAATAACTGTGAATAATATAGCTTTGCTATATTTACTGGACTAATAAAGACCATTTCAAAGTTCTTTATGACCAAGGATAGGCGAATCTGTCATTTTTGGTTTTCTTCAATGATCGATCAGAGGCTAGTAAAATTGTACGATGTAATGGGACTGGACAGGTTAACAATGCTTCTAAAAGGGAAAAGCATTGAAAGACATATAGACAATTGGGCCAAATTGTCAAGATATCTGGAAAATAGATGGGGTAAATTTGCGGCAATCACAATTTAGAGGCAAAGAGTAATAATTTAATGCAAGTTAAAGAGAAAAGAACTAGATAAAGAAAGGACAGAGAGAAAATATTTACATATACATATATAGATGCTTCAGAGATAAGGAGGAAAAATATATATTTAGAAATACAGTGGAAATATAAGGTTTTAGCAGGACATAAAATAAATGAAGCACTCCAGAAAAAGATGCATTGAGTATTGAGCAATTAGAGTTGGATAAGCTGGACAGGAAGCCAAACTGAATGGAAGAAATGAAAGAAGATTGAATGAAAGAGTTTAAGTAAGTAGAAGGACAGAAGTAATCCTCATAAAATTATAAAATGAGTGTTAGAGGTCAGTTTGATTGTATGTATGTTTTGTTTTTATTTGTATATTTATCTATTTATGTTTTATGTATTTGATATAGAAAATTAAGGGTGACCAAACATGTTTGTATACTTAGAAAATGAAACTGAGATGTAATAAAAAGATGAAAAAAAATTTTTTTTTGTTTTCTTCAGTCATTTTTCCACCTTTGTGTTCATTTTGTCTCATTTCTTCATCAATTTGGATTTTTAAAAAGTCCACATGAAAGCTGTATGCATTTTTGGGAGCATTTCTTCTAGTATACACAAATATGTGCATTTTCGTAAATAGTTTCTCAAAATACAATGCAATTATTTTGTATTGCTTTCATGAATTCTTCCTGTGCACTCCCCTCAATATATGTATTTTTGTACATATTTTTTCAATGGAGAACTGCTCTGGAAAAATTTAGAAAAGTGTGAACATGAAGCCATAGCTTGCATTTTGTTCAGGAAGTGCAAATTAAGTAAGTCAGGATTAAAATGTGAACTGAACAAGTTTCTCTTCCATCTCTATTAGCGTTAACAGGTTTTCAGAACAGAAACAAAGGATACTCAAGAGACTGGCTAGGACATGTGAGACAGGCCTATACCGGAGCCTCTCACAAGAGTTTGAGACTCCTGTGAAATTTTAAATCATAGGAACCCCCAAACCCCTGGAAATCTTGCAAAGGCAAGGCAACATCCATCGCAAGGAGAGGAATTTTACTGATGCCATGCCAAGTATGCTGCTTGACCCTGAGTGGGAAAAGCAGGCACCAGTTGTACTCACAACCCCCCCCCCATCCCTCCAGCATTTGGTGTGAAATATGAGGGCTGAGTGTTCACCCAATACCTGAAAATACAGTATTTTTGGGCATGCTTTTTATTTATCATATGCAAAAATATTCCTAGCCCTTAAATAAAGGCCAGGCCTTACTATATGGGATGCCTGGCAACCCTAATCTTTATATATGACTGATCTTATACACTACCACTATTAAGAATATGTGGCTATATTTTTATTATGAGAAGTCCTACAAAAAGTATTTATCTAATTTTAAAACTTTCCAAAGTGAAAGAAGGTGTTTTTTTAAATGGGGCAAATATTTGGTCTAGAGTTTCACTTAATCTGTTTTCAGGTTTAGAGCTGGATGTGTTTTACATTTTAGATTCACATCTTTGGAGGGGATATAATACCATATAGACTTAGCAGCTACAAGCAGAACTCTGCTCATGCAGTGAGGTTTTCCAGGCTCCTGTCCCATTCCAGCCCCCTGTGTCCCTCTCCAAAATCATCCCTCAGAGATGTAGGTCCTTCTGGAATGGGACAAGATGTGTGAGAAAATTCCTAGAATTTGAAAAGTTGCCTCACACAAGTAGAAATGCATTTCTGGTGGCACTTGAAACTTTTGGACCCAAGGAATAATACTTCAGCTCAGGTAGATTTGGTCTGTCAGTGTGTGTCAATGAAGGTGATCAGAAGCAGTTCTTAGGCTGCTTTTGAGTGGATAGATTTGCCTCTCAAAATGCAACTGTTGATTCAGCCCTTGCAGCTTTCTCCAAACAGATGCGTAGAATTTCCCACTCTTTATTATTAATTCATTTATTTCCCACTTTCCCCTCCCGAAAACTGAGATTCAAGACAGTTTAAAAACATAAAAATAAACACGCACCAGAATCCTATATGGCCTGTTACATTACATAACTTTATGTAAACCTAGCTATATGGCAGAGGTGCTAAGAAACCACTTTACTGAATTGCAAAGATATGTAATAGGGCATCAGCAAGAGTACCCAATGTGATGCTCATCTGGACTGATGCACATTGGTACCATTGTGCATCAGGCACTAATACACATTGGGCACTTTGCTAGCTCTGCTACGTAGTAACATAACAGCAGCCCTCTACTGGATATGGACATTACACAATTGCGCGATTCTAATTCCCACATATGAAAGTCCACTTACGTAGAGTTATGTCTCCAGCTGGATTCTGGTCATTGATAAAAGCACATACTCTATGACATAAGTAACAGTATACCCAAAGTTATTGCACACTGCTGAAAGTCCTTGCAATCAGTTTCCTAAAACTTTTTCAGAATAGAAAAGTTTTCACTTGCTGACAGAAGGAGAGTAAAGATGGAGCCATCTTGTCCTTCCTTTTTAGTGATCTCTAGATAGTTTTCTGAATCCTAATGAACTGTGGGACAGAACTTCCCTCTATTGCCCATCACTGATTGACCTGTTTATTTGGAACTGAAATTATGTTAGCAGATTAGAATTTCCAGATCCACAGCCAGGATTTTGACAGCAGAGAATGAACAAAATGGGGTACTTGCCTCCCATTTTGAGCATACACAAACATACTCTTTATGTGCACGTGCACTTGTACATGTATGAAACGCACTGTCATGATATGAATGTAAGGTAATGGAAATAAAACTCTTGCCTTGTTCTTGTACCATTGTTCTGCCTCTTCCCGGCTTTTGGCTGCCATGGCCTTGTACTGTTCTTTCACCTCATCAATTATGTGTTTCATCTCCAACTCCCGGTTGTTGTCCATCTCCACAGTGACCATTGCATTTTGGATCTGAGATTGCAACTCCTGGATCTCCTGAATGAGGGTAGGGAAAGAATATGTACCAATAACTAAATTGTAGGGGAAGCTGGAATTGCTCAGGTGGGAAACTGGATAGTGTAGAAGATAACTCCAGTCTTTCTTTTGCAAAATCCTTGCATTTTGTTATCTGCCTGCAGTACTCCTCAGAGAATCCACCAACTCAGAGATGGAAGTGAGAGACGAAAATCCCTCCCACTCCCACCATTTATAACTAAAACTGACATCACTATAACTAAAACTTTTTTTTAAAAAAAAAATCTTCAAACCCCACCTCTTCAAAGAGCTGCTTGAGGTATTTGATTTCGTTGGAGATCCCTTCTAGTTTGGACTCAACATCCACCTTCTGCAAATAGATGTCATCAAGATCCTATAATATAACAGAAGTAGTCAACAGACCTATGTAAACAAGTTTCTCATTCTTTGAATCCTAAAAGAGATTATGTACTGTGGGGAGGCCAGTCCAAAGCACAGTGCTGCCTGAGGCAAACGACAAAATGGTGCCCTCCTTTCCTTTCACATACCAAAGATGGAGGGTGCTACAGTTACCTCTTACTTTAGAACTGGAAGCAAGATAGCATCCTTCCACCATACCCAAAAGGGCAGCAATAAAGACCATATAGTATACATGGGTGTCACCTCCCAGAGAGGGGAATTGCTGGAAGGCTGCTTCACAAGATGTGCTGCTTTGTAGTTGCTCTGCCTAATGGTAGGGCCAGCCTTATACTGTGGAGATTTCCAGTTCATTGATTCAGTGCATCCAGTCCTTCAAAATGAAGGCTTGTCTTGCAGGAGTCCTTCTGTAATCTGGGGAGAATTATAATCTGGGGCAATTGAAGATGGAGAATAAAACAAAGGTTCATAGCAACCTCTTGAATCTCCACAGCAGCAGGAAAGATGTCAAATATCAAATCATAAAACAAGGCTTCATAGATGCAAGATGTGTGTTTGAGGACAATCATGAGCTGACACAGAAAGACATATTTCATCACCTGAGGCAGCACCTCTAAGTATGTGCAATCAATTAATTTGGCCCTATATATTATGTTAAATATGTACCATGTGGTAGAGACTGACCTTTTAAAACTTTTAAGTAAAATTGTGAGGTCCCCAGTCTGGATCAGTGACCAGAATTCTCTTAGTGATATACACACATGCATGTCATGCTAAACATGCGGGGCCCAAAAGTCACCACATTATGCTGATAGTGGTGGAAATGGAGTTGCACACAGCATGTTTATGTGTGCCTTGTTTTTGCAAGTTGCAGTTGTGCATTCTTAACTTGCATTGTGGTTGTGCATTTTACACTTTACATTGCAGTGAGGCATCATATATTGTGAATGGCACATAGTTGTTGACATGTATTGTGTGATGTTGCTGTTCTGCATGGGGGTTGTGCAGTGCTCATATACAGTAGTGTGTCTCTGTGTGTGGCCATTTATGCAATGCTAAGGAGCCAGTGTGGCACAGATGTTTGAGTGCTGGACTACAACTCTGGAGACCAAGGTTTGAATCCATGCTCAGTCATGAAAACCCATTGGGTGACCTTAGGCAAGTCACACACTCTCAGCCTCCGAAAACCCCAATGTAGGTTTGCCTTAGGGTCATCATAAGTTGGAAACGACTTGAAGGCGCACAACAACAACAACAATGTGATGTTGGATTGAGGCCATAGAGAGGGGAGAGTTAAATCTTAATCTAAGCTCCCCCTCCCCAAATTTGCTGTTTTGCCTACACAAGGGCTCACAAAAGATAAATAAGATCCATTGCATCAATGGGACTTTCCCTGTCTTTTTAGCCACTGGATATGTGTGGGTTGTCAAATTTAGAGGGCGAGGTCACTAGAGTCGAAGTTTTATACCTCCCCAACCCATTTGCAGTGGACCTAATCTAGATCTGGCCCCTATGTGTTTACTTGTAAGTTAAATAGAAAGTCACAGCTTCACAATTTAGCATGACCTCAGTTGCAAGAAAGAGGGAAAGAACCTTGGATTGGTGGCAGAAAGCTCATGTCTTATCAGTTCCTTTAGGCATCAACATTCTTTCAGTGTCTGGGACCCACCTTCTTAGTGATCACAAATTCATTTTCTAGCTGATTACGCCGATTTATTTCATCTTCATACCTGCAGGTCAGAGGGAGGAGATGCAATGTATGAAGTGCAGTGGGAAACACCACAGAAATACCCTGATGGGCAACTAAGGTAATTACACTAGATGTAACGCTAATGTACCATTTAGCAAAATCATTTACCAGTACCTCTGTACTCCCCCTCTCAACTCCACAATGCCTCTGGCTCAGCTTCACCCATTACTTTCTTACTTCTTACTTCTCACCTCAACTTGGCACCACCAAGCATGAGATCCATAACTGCCCATATATGGCAGTGCTAGTTTCCAAATTTACCTTAATATTTTATTAAGAAGGTCCCAGGAAGTGTGTAATGTTTATGGCTGTGTGCTTAAAAAATTAGGGTACATCACAGAGTACCAGAAATCAGTTGAGGTAATAATGGGGGAAGGGGAATTGTATAATTTTTTTTCATCCACAAATGAAAGGCTTGAGATTTCTATGAAGAATGTTCTGCCTTTGAACAGTTGTAGTGAGGAACCAGCTGTGTCATGGACAAATAATTTTTGGTTGCCATGATATCCAAAGCGCCTCATCCTCACTTTATTCTATTTAGTTCATTCAGTGCATAGAGCAGGGCTAGGAAACTTGAAAGGATCCAAGCACAACCCTGCCTAATCTGGCACAGATTGCTTGCATGTATGTGTGGCTGTGGCTGTGGGTGTACACACATACAGAGAAATACAAACTTTGCCCACAACTATCTCACAAAATTTCAATAGTTTAGACTAGAAATATAGCCAGAGGGAGGAGCCTCCTCTTTCCCCAGAGCCAGATTTTTTATCTGATTTCCCCTCTTCCAAAGAAGATTACAATTTGGTTTGCATATTAAAAAATAAAACCTCATAGAAGGTCTGATAATGGATCACCCACCACCTCACCTTATCAGCCCCTCACAAACCTACCTACTCTTCAGTTCCTCCAGAAGGGCCTGTGTGTAGTCCAACTCATTTTGCAATTTTGTCTTGTCCTGATTCAGTGCATCAATCTGCTGCTTAAGGGGCTGGCTGTGGGCTGTCATGATGCGCCCTACATTGGATTTGTACTGGTCTTTGCTTTTCAGAAGCTTCAGTTGTGTTTCCAGTACTTTGTTTTGCTGCTCAAGCTTCCTCACCTTGGAGAGTAGAGAGCAAAAAGAGAAATAATCATATTACATGAGCACCAGGATAAGAAACTCTCTTCAGGATCCACCCAGTGCAAGATTGCAATGCATTCCAAAAGCTATTGTGGACAGTCCCTAAAACCCACTGTGCAAGTAGCCAATTGTTCTGAGTTGAATGCATTCTAATGGCTCTTCAGAAACCAACTATGTCCCAATGGCCAATGGCAGGAACTGATGTATTTAATGGCTACTGCTCTTGTGCATTGGTTCATGATAAGGCTGCTTGGATGCACATAAAGCAGGACTGAAAGAATACTGCCAGTGTTCTCACTTTAATGGTCAAGAACATGCATTAGGAGATATAGCTACAACAACAGAGCTCCATTGTTGTAGCTACCTCTGCTAATGCTACGCACGCCCCCAACCTCTTAAGCCAGGCAGTGACTCAGCTGATGGGCTTCTGAGGCCCTGCAGAGTAGGGTGCTGGGAAATGATGACTGTAGCACTCTCTCAGAGTTGCAGGGCACACTGAGATAGGGAGGTGGAGACCATGAGGACCTACCACAGCTGCTTGTCCCAATGTGCCCCATGACCAGGAGAGTGCTGCAATCATAATTTCCCAGCACCTCAATCTACAGTGCCTCAGAAAACTTTCAATTTGGGTGCTAACTAGGTTTTGATGTAGGTTTGGAGGTTCATATTCAGACACTGACACTGTAAACATGAATCCTCAAAGTTACAAGAACATTTATGATCTCATAAATATCGAGCAGGGTGCCAGGCAATGTTTCTATTGTCATATGGATTGTCAGAGATTTACCACTTCTGTGGCCTATTGATTGGCTTCCAACTGCCTCTCGGCAGACTCAGCCCAAGTACTGCTATCCCACACCCAGCTTTGTCATCTTTGGGTGCTGGCAGTATAAAATCAGACCAGAACTGTTCCAGCACTTTCTGCAAGGAAAATCCAGGCAGTGCTATTGGTCAGCCAATTGAGAATCCTAGGGGCTTATCGCACAAGTGAAGAGAAGCAGCTTTAAAGCCCAAGGGCAGCGTGTTCCACCTTGCCTTATTGCATGACATTGGTGTCCTTCTCCTGTTCCAGTCCTGTGGGAGATGGTGGTAAAGGTGAGTCTTTTTGTTAATGGGTTTTTCCAGTTAGCAAAAAGACTCACCTTTACCGCCGTCTTCCATGGGACTGGAATGGGAGAATAGCTGAAGCATGCCGACGTCATGTGATAAGGCAAGGTCTCAGGCTTTATAAAAAGCCACTTCTCTTCCTCGTGCGATAACTCCACTAGTTTCATTACTAGTGATGCCAGTGTTTCATACTTTTCTTTGTAAGTTGTCTTTTTCCTTTTTTGGTTATATTTATCCTTTCATTGGGAACTCTTTTTGAAATTCTCTTTTTTTTTCTTTGTTATGGCTCCTTTTTCTTCCATTTCTTCTCATTTGCTACCTATCTGCTGTCTTCCTTCTTTCCAGGTTCCCTTTCCTTGCTTCTTATGGAACGGTCACTCCATTGCTTCTAAAGTTGCTACTGTTCATGGTTTATTTCTCTCCAGACCATTTCACCTTCTTGCTCTCAGTGAAACCTGGCTCCTTGCCCATGAAACCTCTGCTTTAGCTGCCCTCTTCTTTGGAACAGTGGCGGCACTAGGGGTGTAAGGAGGGGCTGAACTGCACCAGGTGAAACCATCAGAAGGAGAGGTGACACCAGCCTTAGTGATGCCACAGCTTTGGCGGACTCTCCTTTTCTCATACAAGTCACCACGAGGGTGGGGTGGGTCTTCTATTATCTAGCTCTTGCCAGTTTCAGCCTTATTTACCCTTCTTTTTCTCTTCTTCTGAGGCCCATGCTCTGAGACTCTTCTTCTCTTCTTCTGAGGCCCATGCTCTGAGACTCTTTTCACCTCTGCAACTACAGATTGCAGTTATTTACCATCCACCTAGCCCATTTTCAACTTTTATTTCTGATTTTGGTTTTTGGTTGACTTTCTTTCAGATAATATTCCCACTCTTATTTTGGGTGATTCTTTAAAAGAATATTTATTTTAAATGTTTCATTATATATAACTATACACTTTTGTTTACATATCCATTTTGATATACAGTTTTATACAATCTATTTATTTATAGAAAGTATA
This sequence comes from Gambelia wislizenii, assembly GCA_030847615.1. NCBI lineage: Eukaryota > Metazoa > Chordata > Lepidosauria > Squamata > Crotaphytidae > Gambelia > Gambelia wislizenii. The sequence goes on along the minus strand of JAUMIR010000001.1, from coordinate 332,493,795 downwards.
ATTAAGCATTACAGTTTATACTGTTTATACCTATTATACACTACTTTTCTCAGTATTATAATCATCCTATTTTCCCTGACTTCCCAAGTTTACATAACCAAAAGGATTTTGTGGTGATCTTAATATTCATGTAGAATATTCCAAACTTCCTGCTGTTTTATGTATTTTTTCGTTATTGTCTTTTTTTGAGATCAAACTTGGTTCTGATTCACCTGCACATTCTCTTGGCCATTGTCTTAACCTTGTTCTTAAGAAATGTTCTATCTTTTGCTTTTCAGGTACTGAATTTCCTTTGCCTGGTCATCATCTTGTTTCTTTTGCATTTGTCCATAATCTATCTCCTCCATATTCTGTTGCTCACTCCTTTCAAGAGCTTCATTCTGTCAATTCTGAGGCCTTTTCGCAAGCACTGGTCTCTTCTGTGTCTTCCTTTAATCCTGTTGGTTCCTTGCATTCAGCAGTTTCTTTACTCAACTCAGTCTTCAATTCTTGATAGTTTTTCCCCTTTGTCAACACATTCCGTCCCTTCTACCAAACCTCAGCCTTGGCTTACTCCTTTTATTCGATATCTTCATTCCTGCTCTCGCGCAGCTGAACATTTATGGAGGAAGACTAGGGAGTGGGCAGACCACATTCATTCTTCTTTCTCTTGTGCTCTCTTTGGCCAAACAGAAATATTATACTTCATTGATTCATGTTAATGCATGGTACCCGCAGCATCTCTTTTCTAACTTTAATTCTTGTTAAAGCCCTCCCCTCTCCCTCTCCCATTCTCCACTGATGACTTTACAACTTTAATACTTAAATTTCAACTATTCATTCTGATCTTGCTGCTCCTGCACCTTCCTTATTATTAACATATCAAATGTCTGTTTCTTCTATGTTTTCTACTCCTCCGCCCCATTTTGTTCATGAACTATCCAAAATGTTGATGTCTACAAATCCTTCTACTTGCTCTCTTGATCCTGCTCCTTCTGGCCTCTTAAATACTGTTGCCCCTGCCATACTCACTTCTCTTTTCCATATTATTAGTCTATCCATTTTGTCTGGTTTATTTCCTTCTGAGTTTAAATCATAGAATCATAGAATTGCAGAGTTGGAAGAGACCACGAGGGCCATCCAGTCCAACCCCCTGCCACGCAGGAAATCACGATCAAAGCATCCCTGACAGATGACCATCCAGTTATGCTACTGTTTCCCCAATTCTTAAGAAGCCTTCACTTGATCCATCTTCACTTTCTAGTTATCACCCTGTTTCACTGTTGCCTTTCGTCTCGAACATTTTGGAACATGATGTTTATGTATATTGCCTCAACTTTCTTGTATTTCTGTAATGGATCCTTTTCAATCTAGTTTCACCCTTTACATTCTATGTATACAGTTCTTATGAAAATCACAGATGATCTCCTTCAGGCCAAGTCAAAAGGTCTATTTTCAGTCCTTAATTTGCCTTGATCTCTCTGCAGCTTTTGACACAGTTGATCATACCCTTTTGTTGGATTCACTTCATGACCCAGGCTTAACTCCATTCCACTGCAGTAATGAGATCCCTGCCTCCTTTCCAGCTGGCTGTAAATGCAGCCGTTCTTGTGAGAGAATGAGCGGGAGGGAAATTGAAACTTTAACCCCCCCAGCTGTCAAAGTAAAAAATAAAATGAAAAAAAATAAATAAAAAAAATACAAGGAACCTGGGGTGGGTGAGGGTGGCACTTACCTGGCTGTCCAGAGCATGGCAGGAAGTGCCTGCCACAGAGTTCCTCCCCTGTCCCTGTCATTCCAGAACAGGGACAGGGGTCCTATTCGCACACCTGCGTTCCATTTCAGAAACGGAACCGGGTGCCTAATAATGACTTCTCCCTGTGCATAATATATCACGGGGAGAAAACTGAACAATGACAATTTGGGCATGGAACAGGGTAAACGTGTCTGAAAGGAAAATCTTTCAGTGACCCTGTTCTGTGCCAGTAATGGGACAAATTGCCCGTGTGAAAATCTCCTCAGTAATTTAATGTAGTAGCTCAAGGTTATGTATCTTCTTCTTTCCTCCTTTCAGTTGGGGTTCCACAGGGTTCTGTTCTGGGCCCAGCATGTCTTCCAGCTATATCAGCATGGATGTTTCATTATCACTTAAAACTTAACATGGTAAAGACAGAACTACTTATTTCCCTTCCAAATCCTTCTTTACAACATACATCCTCCATTACTTTCAACAATGTTCCCATTTATCTTGTGAAGGAAGCACAGAGTTGTGGCTTTATTTTTGACTCTGCTTTGTCTTTTGTTCCTCACATTGAGGCTGTAGCAAAGTCATGTCAATTTTTTTTATATAACATTGCCAAAATCAGAACTTTCTTTCTGTTTCCTCTGCTAAGACCTTAGTTCATGTGTTGGTCATTTCCCAAGTTGTAATCTTCTTTTGCCTGGTCTTCCATCATCTCAACTTAGTCTTCTGATTTCCGTTCAATATTCTGCTGCTAAGATTATCTTTTTGACTCATCAGTTTGATCATGTTACCCCACTTTTTATATTTCTTCATGGTTACCCATTCCTTCTATGATTCAGTACAAGCTTCTTGTGTCAATGCTCAAAGCCCTATACAACCTAGCTTCCCCTATCTTTCAGCCCTTATTTCTTTTTACCAGCCTCATTGAGATCTGAGTTCGAGGAGCTCTAGGATTCTCACCCAAACAAGGGTTTCCTCTTCCTTAGCTTGGCTTTGTCCTTTTTCACTCATGGCTACAGACTCTTGGAATTGCCTCCCTGAACATTTGCAGACTGCTCCTTCCCTCATTATTTTTAAATCTAAATTTAAAACTTTCATGTTTTCCAAAGCTTTTTGAATTTTAGTTTATTCTTGTTTTATAATCTTGTATATTTTGATTGTATGTATTTGTCAGTTTGCTTTATTATATTGTATTTTGTGTATGTTATCTGGATGATTTCTTTTACAATTGTATTGTATAGTTATATATTTTCATAGAATCATAGAACTGTAGGGTTGGAAGAGACCTTAAGGGCCATCCAGTCCAACCCCCTGCCATGCAGGAAATCACAATCAAAGCATTCCTGACAGATGGCCATTCAGCCTCTGTTTAAAGACCTCCAAGGAAGGAAACCCCACCACGCTCCGAAGGAGTGTGTTCCACTGCCGAACAGCTCTTACTGTCAGAAAGTTCCTCCTAATGTTGATGTGGAATCTCTGTTTCTGGAGCTTGCATCCATTGCTCCGTGTTCTAGTCTCTGGAGCAGCAGAAAACAAGCTTGCTCCATCATCAATGTGACACCCCTTCAAATACTTAAAATGATTATCTTGCTACATGAAGGGCAGCGTGGTCAAGTCAGATATAGCGATGCTCTTTCAGAGCTCTTTCTAATAACTAATGGAGTGAAGCAAGGTTGTGTTCTTGCTCCAACTTTATTTACAATCTTCTTCAGCATGATGCTCCAAAGGGCTATGGCAGAGCTTGAAGAAGAAGAAGACGGCATCTATATACATTACCGTACTGATGGTAGCTTGTTTAATTTAAGCTGTCTGAGGCTCGTACTAAGACTCTAAACTATCTAGTCCATGAGCTGCTCTTTGTTGACGATGCTGCCCTTGTTGCCCACACAGAAGCAGCTCTGCAGCGCCTAACATCCTGCTTCGCAACAGCTGCAGAGCTGTTTGGGCTGGAAGTCAACCTGAAGAAAACGGATGTTCTCTACCAGCCTGCACCACAGGACAAACATCACCATCCCCACATTGCCATAGGCAAATCTGTGCTCAAGTCCGTTCAGCAGTTCACCTACCTGGGAAGCATCATCTCCTCAGATGCCAAGATTGACAAAGAGATCGATCACAGATTAGCGAAGGCATATAGCGCATTTGGAAGACTTTACAAAAGAGTCTGGAGTAATAAACACCTGAGATGAAGCACAAAAATCAGTGTGTATAGAGCCATTGCACTGTCTATTCTCCTTTATGGGTCTGAAACATGGGTCACCTATTGCCACCACTTACGACTCCTTGAACGCTTTTATCAGTGCTGTATACACACAATCCTAAATATACACTGGACTGACTATATGATGAATGTTGCTGTCCTTGAGCAAGCAGGGATCACCAGCATTGAGGCCATGATATTGACAACACAGCTGCGCTGGGCAGGGCACGTTTCTAGGATGGAGGATCATTGCCTCCCAAAAATAGTACTCTATGGTGAACTCACCACGGGTCAGTGTAAGAGCGGCACTCCAAAAAAGCGATACAAGGACTCCTTGAAACAACATCTCAGGCTCGGCCAAATTGATCACCAACAATGGTCTGCCCTGGCCTCACATCGGGAGGCATGGAGACGCACTATCCACAATGCTGCAGCCTTATTTGAGAACTTATGCCGAACAAGTCTTGAAGAGAAACGACAACGCAGAAGGAATCACAACCCAGAAACATCACCCAAGGAGACCTTCTGTTGTGCTTTCTGCAACCGGACTTGTTTATCTCGGATTGGCCTTTTTAGTTATCAGCGCGCTTGCAGAAAGCATGGGATGAGTCCTTTCTGAATCTTCGTTTGCAAAGAAAAGTCAGAGAGACCATATACATTGTGGCACTATATAAATAAACAACAATAATAATTGCAGAAACACTGAAGAAATTGATTTCACACAAATGTGTTAAATTGGAGCAAGAATATACAGAGGGTGTTTTTTTGTCCCCATTCCAAGCCTCTCACTTTGAAGCAGGAAAATTTAGAGAACATCAGAAAGTTTGCAGGGGTTGGAGGGCAAGATTTTAGATCAGAGGAAGCTCGGCCAAACCTTTTGTAAAACCAAGGACTTTTCTACTTGACACATTTCTCCACCAGGTGGCATAAGACCTCTCTATTTCATTGTCCAGTGCAATTCAGTAGAAGCGATGTTGGGGCCATAATTTAATTATCTCACATCACATATAGGTTTGAGGTAGGTGTGTGTGTGTGAAGTAAAATATGCAATCCATTGGGCAAAGCCGATGAACACCCAAGACCCTGAAGATCAGTTCTAGGGTTGTTACACTCAACCAAAGATATTTTCAGGAACTGCACCTAGCGTATTCCATTATAGTGCTTTTCAAACCTGTTCCATACCTTAGAAAATTTCCATTTAAATTCATGTAGTGGGATTTTTGCATGAATCTAATGTTGTAGGCCACCACATGCAATAATCTCTGTGATCTAGGACAAAACTGCTGGGTGTACTACAGTGCAAAGGAACAACCAGCTGAAAGTCCTATCCATAAGTACACCATTTATTTCATTTACACCCCATCTTTTTCCTGCCAAGGAAATCAAGGCAGCTTCCAAAATTTAAAACATGAGTTTAGCTAAGATTGCACTATTGCACACCATGTGTATAGGATAACCAGAGACAAAAGGCGAATAGGACTCCTGCCTCTTTAATATTTAGATATTTGGACAGGGAGTGTTGAAAAGAACAGCTTGTTTTGCAAATATGATAAATTTCTTCTTCTGCACAATTGTTTATGTTAAATATATGCAGCCTTTAATGGACTTTCCCAACTTCTGTTGGATTGAACTACAGTTCTCATCATCCTGCACCCAGCTTGGCCACATCCTAGATGGGGATAATGAGAGGTGGGTGACATCTGCAAGGCATTCCATTGAAGAAGGCCAATTTAAATTCTTGGTTTCTCGGTATAATTTCATCAGGTATAAAGCACCCACAAAACCAAAGCCTTCTGTGCTTCACTTTAGTGACTAATAGCACATAGATCTTCTCTTGCTGGCTGGTTATAAACACATATTGTGCAAATAATAGAATGCTACAAGTACTTCTGTGTGTCAGTGCAGTATCAAATGGTATTACAGTCAGCCCTCTGTATCCACAGATTCAACTGTCTGTCCACAGCTTGAAAATGTTCCAAAAAAAAAAAAAACCTTTAAAAAAAGCAAACCTTTTTGTTTGCCATTTCATATAAGGGGCACCGTTTTGCTGTGCCATTGTATATAATGGGACTTGAGCATCCATGGATTTTGATATCCATGGGGGGCCCTGGAATCAAACCCCAGTGGATACCAAAGGCCCACTGTATTATTTTATTCATTTCTATTTCACCTTTCTCCCAACAGTGGGACACAAGGAGGCTAATAACATCTTTAAAATAATACAAATTAAAAAGAATACAGAAGTAAATATAACAACATAAATATGAAAATTAAAAAAGAATTAAACATTTTATAATTAAAAACATTAAACATTAAAATATTTAAATGCATTTTAAAAATTCTATAAAGACCCTTAATCTTTAAAACTGCATGACACAGCCTTAAAAACCCAGCCCTTGTCAGTTTGTAAAAACCTGGCAGCACAAAAACGGTATCATTTTTTCTGGGAATATATCCCTAGGCTGAGGATTTGTAGTTTTGTGAGATATTTAGCCTTCTCTGTCAGAAAGTTCTGGTACCCCAACAAATGACAAATCCCAGGATTCCATAGGATGGCTGGCCATTAGGATTTAGGTTATGAACTTTTAAAAAGATAATTCAAAAATGAAGAAAGCTTATAAAAACTGGATTAAAAGGTATGTTTTTGTTCATCCCTTCATTAGGGTACACTGAATACTGAATGGATGCATGTGTGTTGGGGTGGAGAGTCCTTATTGGATTCAAAGAATCAGTTTATAAAGTGTGGAAGGAAACCACATACATCTGGGAACAACTTTGTAGCTATGTGCACTGTTCCTGTAGCCATTTGGCAGGGGGCGGGAGAAGCTTGAGAAACTCTAGCTAACTGACTGAACTGCTTTTGAGGTCTACAGTTTTCTGCATGCTCCTGCTTTAAAATTCACATAAGATCTTATCTTATTTCCTGGTCTCAGACTAAAGATCTTAAGCTTTTGTTTAAGGAAACTAGTTTACAACCACCCTAATTTAATAGCAGACCCTGCAGTGGTATTAAAATAAATAAAAATTTCCCTTCCTGGTCATGATTTAGAAATAATGGAAAATTTTGCCACATATTAGACCAGATAAATTGCCCTTTAAAACCATTAAATAACCTGGTAAAATCATTAAATAATACAGGATATCATAGCATTCCAAACTCCCTGCTTCTTCCATAAAAGGTAATCAATTCCATCCAGTCTTTATCTTGATTATGAATATAACAACCATACCAATCCATGTTTTTATTTATTAATTTTAATTTTTTTTAATCCTGCTTTTCCTCCAGTAGGCTCCAGGTGGCATATATGGCTCTCTAAATCCCCACTCTGTCCTCTGAACAACCCTGTAAGGTTGGCAAGAGAGAGAGAGTGACTTGTTCAAGGCCACTCAGTGCCTTTCACAGCTGAGTGGGCACTTGAACCTTAATCTCCTAAAACCTAGTCTCACACTCTGACCACTATACCATACTGGCTTATTGGGAACCTGTTGAGGCTCATAAATTTGAGTATGTGTTAATAGGGTACAAGCTTTCCATGCAAATAATTTCAGGTCCAACTAGGATCTCTTCTTAAAAGATATATAGAAGCTGTGGAAAAATGAGTGCTGGAACTGTAGGGGTTGGTAGCAATCAAGTCAGACAATAGGTCTATCTGGCTCAGAATTGTCTACACTGGATGGCAGCAGCTTTGCAGGGTTACAGAGAAGAGTCTTTCATAAAATACCCAGAGATGTTGGGGCTGTACATGAGCCGTTTAGTGTGTGAAACACACTCAGCCAGTGATTCACAGCCTTTCCCTTGAAGAGCTCTGCCAGTCATTATACTGGACAAGAGAGATCACTGGAGTGACTCAGGACCAGTAGAGCTAGAATCTTACCTCTGATTTCTTTTAAAGCCAGCTATTGGAAGGAAGCTCCTACATTACCCTGAGTCTATAGTATAGGAGTAAGAGTGTGTTTAGTCGTGACCACTATTTAACCAATGTCAGTCCTCTCACTTATGTTCCTGCTTGCCCCATCAGGGAAAAAAGAATATCGGTATTCATATTAAGTGGCTCCTTCTTATAATCTGGCTTGCACCCTCCTGAGTAGATTCCTAATGGAAGCAAGATACATTCAAATTATTTATATTTATAGTGCTCGGTGGCTGCTGGTGTCCTATTCATCTATTATATTTGCTGTCCTCTATTATTTATTATTACCTTAAAACTGCAACTGTATGTGCTGTTTGAATAATGACAATGACAATGACATTAAAACTGCAACTTTACGCTCTATTGGGATGATATTAAATTTTAGAGACTGGTGGCTTTAACAATCTTTGTAAGCCACCTTTGAAGAGTAACAATTTATTTACTATTTTTGTTACATAGGTAGCCTACAGATATTTTATTTAAAAAGGAGTAGATGCATTTGCCTGGCACTGTGGAGTATCATCAAGCATTACTCTGTTAAAACTGTGTGTTGTACAGCTGTAGTGTTAAGACAGAAATCCATAAGGACAAACAGATGCAAGTGTCTTTAGAGAAACTTTTACCAATGCCTATAGCGCTGGTGGCAGCAATTGCATTAGTTTGGTGCACCAAATTAGAGTCTTATGGCTATTTAAGAAATTGCATTTGGCATAAGTATATGTAGGCTACATCCGTGCATTTGGTGAAGTGTGCTACAATCCATGAAAGCTTATGCTAAACAAAACTGGTTAATCTTTAAAGGTGCCACATGATGCTTTGCTGTTCCTGCTTCAAACCATTTTTTTGTCTTCTCGGGGCCTGTCTGCACTGCAGAAATGCAGCAGTTTGACACCACTTTATCTGCCATAGTTCTACCCTATGGAATAGTTCTACCCTACGGTTCTGGTATTTGTACTTTGGTGAGGCACCAGATACAAAAGACTAAATATCCCACCAAGCTACAAACACCAGGATTCCATAGAACAGAACTATGGCAGATAAAGTGGTGTCAAACTGCTGCATTTCTGCAGCGGAAACAGGCCCTCAGTATTACCCACACATATAGAATCATAGAATTGTAGAGTTGGAAGAGACCACGGGGGCCATCCAGTCCAACCCCCCTGCCACGCAGGAAATCTGCATCAAAGCATCCCCGACAGATGGCAATCCAGCCTCTGTTTAAAGACCTCCAAGGAAGGATACCCCACCACGCTCCGAGGGAGTGTGTTCCACTGCCGAACATCTCTTACTGTCAAAAGGTTCCTCCAAAATGAGTGCTGGAACTGTAGGGGTTGGTAGCAACCAAGTCAGACAATAGGTCTATCTGGCTCAGAACTGTCTACACTGGGTAGTAAAGGGAGTAGCACTCGGGGAGACCTGGCTGAACGAGATTATGTGTGAAAGGCATCTAGGAGTCCTAGCAGACCACAAGTTGAACATGAGTCAACAGTGTGATGCGGCAGCTAAAAAGGCTAATGCGATTTTGGGCTGCATCAATAGAAATAGAGTGTCCAGATCAAGGGAAGTAATAGTGCTGCTCTATTCTGCCTTGGTCAGGACTCACCTGGAATGCTGTGTCCAGTTCTGGGCACTACAATTCAAAAAGGATATTGACAAATTGGAGCGTGTCCAGAGGAGGGTGACTAAAATGGTGAAAGGTCTGGAAACGATGCCTTATGAGGAGGGACCTTAGGGAGCTGGGTATGTTTAGCCTGGAAAAAAGATGGTTAAGGGGCGATACAATAGCCCTGTTTAAGTATTTGAAGGGGTGTCACATTGGGGATGGAGCAAGCTTGTTTTCTGCTGCTCCAGAGACTGGAACACGGAGCAATGGATGCAAGCTCCAGGAACAGAGATTCCACCTCAACATTAGGAGGAACTTCCTGACACTAAGAGCTGTTCAGAAGTGGAACACACTCCCTTGGAGTGTGGTAGAGTCTCTTTCCTTGGAGGTCTTTAAACAGAGGCTGGATGGCCATCTGTCAGGGATGCTTTGGTTGTGTATTCCTGCATGGCAGGGGGTTGGACTGGATGGCCCTCGTGGTCTCTTCCAACTCTACAGTTCTATAATTCTACATCAGGTAAGTATTGCTTAAGCCTAGGTGAAAAGTCTCTCTCTCTCACACACACACCCCCAGGGCGCACCTTGTCGATGAAGGAGGCGAACTGGTTGTTGAGCCCCTTGATCTGCTCCTTCTCCTCGGTGCGGATCTGGTGCAGCTTCGGGTCGATCTCCAAACTGGGCAGCGAGGAGAGCAGGAAGGCGGGCGAGGCGGCCAGGGAAGCGCCCCCGGGGAAGGGGCCTCCGGCTGCTCCTCGGAAGAGCCCCGGCTGGAAGCCCCCCGCGCTGGCCCGGTACCAAGCGCTGCTCCGGTTGGGCAGGGCGCCGTGGGAGCGGCTGCTGAAGCTCCGGCTCCCCGGGCGGGCAGAAGCCAGGCTCATGGCCGAAGGAGGCGAGGAGGGCCGGGCCAGGCCGGGCTTCAAAGAGGGGAGACTCCGAAGGCTGCCTCCTCCGGAGCTGGACTGAGAGGGCGCCTTCCTCGCCCGCACCTGTGGAGTCCCCCGTTATCATCGCCCCAACATCGCCCCGCCCCTGTAGCCAAGCGCGTCCAATGGCTTGAAAGCAACGGGGCGCGCCGACCTATCAGACGGACGAGCGCCTCCCCCTCCCTTCGCTTAAGAAAAAAAAATATTGATAGCCAGAAAGTTTACTTCAGCTTTGATTGACAGCTGTCATCCCCCGCGCGAAAGCCCCTCGTGGCTGTTTTCCTTGGCTGCTCTTTCTGCGCCCCGGAGTCAAAGGAGGAGGATCCCGCAGGTGGAAGCTTTGCGATTGGTTGGCCCCTACCTGGGCATGCAAATGAGGAGGATGCAGGGCCCTATAAAAGGGCCGGAGGGTGCCAGCCGGTCCAGAGGAGCAGCATGGCTTTCGCCCTTGCTCGGCCTCGCAGCGGCTCCTTGTCCGCTGGCTCCGTGCGCGGCAGCAGCAGCAGCAGCAGCTCCGACGCCTGGTTCTCCTTGGCTCGGCTGCGGGCGGCGCTCCCGGCGGCTCGGGGAAGCCTGGATGCCTCTTCCATCTTGCTGGGCCCCGGCGGGCAGCAGGAGGCGCTGCAGGGCTTGAACGAGCGCCTCGCCGGCTACCTGCAGCGGGTGCGGGGGCTGGAGGCCGCCAACCGGGCCCTGGAGGAGGAGATCGGCGCCGTCCGGGCCCGCAAGGCGGAGGCAGCCGGCCATAAAGACTGGGAAGCCTGCGAGAGGCCCCTAGCCGAGCTGCGTAAGCAGGTGAGGGGGCGGCGGAGGGGTGAGGCGGTGGAAAGACACCCCCCAGCCCAGCCCAGCCCAGCCCAGCCCAGCCCAGCCCAGCCCAGCCCAGCCCAGCCCAGCCCAGCCCCGGGCTGTCTAGTCCAGGGACTGGTCCTCCCGGTGGCTGGGATTTCAGCTTCCAGAATTCCTCACCTTTGGCCAAGCCGGTTGGGGCTGCTGGGAGTTGAAGGCAAAACCCCGTGGAGGGCCACAGGTTGAGAACCACTGATCTAGTCACACTCCTTCCCTGTGCAAGGATAAAAATGAAGGGAGGAAGGATGCGAGCAAACGCTAGGATGATGGGTGGGGAAGAGAGAGAAAGAGATGAGAAGCCTGATGGAAAATGCTGTCAAAGAGAGAGAGTCATAAAATCATCGAGTTGGAAGAGACCACAAAGGCCATCTAGTCCAACCCCATTCTGCCCTGCAGGAATACCCACCCAATCAAAGCACTCCTGACAGAAGGCTATCCAGCCTCTGTTTAAAAATCTCCAAAGATAAAGACTCCACCACACTCCAAGGCAGAGTATTCCACTGTTGAACAGCTCTGACTGTCAGGAAGTTCCTCCTAATGTTTGGGTGGAACCTCTTCCTGTAGTTTGATGGACTCCTCAGCAAATGGATATCAATATTAATTTGCAACATTCCTATTTTGCCTTTTCTCCAAGAGCTCAAGGTGACTTATATGGCTCTTCCTGTCCCTGCTTCATTCTCACAACATGACCTGTCCCATGAGGCAGGTCATAAACTATTGGGATGATCCAACCTTGTCTGCAGGTGGGAGGTCACACAATCAAGTCCTTGCCTTTGCCACAAGCAATTTGTAGGACCAAACAGAAACTACACCAGCTAAAATGACAATTCTGTACACATGTTCAGTAGTGTGTCCCATTGAACTCCATGGGACTTGCACACATCTGTTCTGGGCAAGCATTGGGCTGTGCAAACATCCATCGTGTTGCAGAAAAATGCATAGGATTCAGGCAAATAAGCTGGGTAACATGACAGGTGATAAAGGAAAGGCAATCAACAGGTATGAGTGAGAAAGGTAAAGCCATGAGTGGAAAAAAGCCAGGGCTGGGTGAGTGGGCTGATGGACATGGGGTAGGGTTTTACCTTGAAGAGGAAGACAAGAATGCTATGCAAAGAACAGGAGGACAGCAAATGTTATAAGGGAGCCAGTTCCAGTTGCCCTATGTGAGACATCATCATCATCAACACCATTATTTTATTCATTTACATCCCACTTTTATCCCAGTAATGGGATTCAAGGCAGCTAACAACAAATCTGAAACAATACAAGTTAAAAGCAATACAAAAGTAAAGATAACAATCTAAATATAATTTTTTTTAAAAAATAATTAAACAATTTTAAGTTAAAACATTAAATATTAAAAGTACTAAAATGCATTTAAAAACTCTATAAAAACCTTAAAATTGGTTCTCTTTCAGAGTCATTTTGAAATTGTCTTTCCATTGCTTTCAGTGGGGCTTTGCTGTGCTGACTAATTTTTGCTGGATTGAAAATGAAGACAACTCACTGGGCTGAACAAGTGCATAACAAGGAAGAGAACTCAGTCTTAGGACAGGGTCGATTTCCTTCTGCATTGCCTGCTTTCAGAAACCAGATCTTTAGTTGAGAGAGAATTAAATGGATTGCATTTCCTTAACTCATTTTGTATGAGGTTAAGAATCTTGACATTTATGTTCTTGAAATGTTGCTAGATAACACTCGGTCTTGCACAATGAATGTTGTGTGAGTGGGAAGAACATTTTCTCCTTCTGTATGCTACCGGTCTATAGCACTTGAAATGGCCTCAACTGGGCCCAATTTGATTCAATATTTTTGGCTCCATATTGGGTAGCTCACACTGCTGTATTCGCAGTGGCTTTACAAAATAAAATTTGCAACACATACCACAGCTGGAGGTGCATGAATAAATTTTCAGGAGTGCATGGGGGATATGTCACAGGTTCACAAGCAAGTATGTATACATTCTCATTCAGGTTTGAAAATGTGTTACATCTGGGTGTGTTTTAATGGCTGAGTAACTTTAGAATGGATCCCATGCTTTAGGTATTTGTTCAACACTCACAGACTGTGAGTTATTTGAAGGACCATATTTTCCTTTAGGAGTTCCTTAGAGCTCTAGAATCACCCATGTTCCCAGGCTCATTTGGTGGGAACAAGGGAGAGGACCTTCTCTGCAGTTGCTCCCAGACTTTAGAACTCCCTCCCTAGAGAGGCCAGGATGGCTCTGTCCTTGCTGTCCTTCCATCAGCAAGTCAAAACATATTTATACCATCAGGCTTTTAAAAACTGACAGAACTGGGTTTTTTTAATCATGTACAGTGCTCTTTTTAAGTGCTCTTTGTATATGGTCTTTTAATGAATTTTAATGTTTTTATTGTTTAATGTTTTAACTTTATAAATTGTTTGATCACTTTTTAAATAACTCTTATATTTATATTTTATTAATGACTTTGTACAGTTTTAATCTGTATTGTTTTTAAACATGTTGTTGGCTTCCTTGAGTCCCATTGTTGGGAGAAAGGCAGGATATAAATGAATAAAAGGAATAAATAATAATATTGGTTGGCAAGATTTGAATGTGGGCAACAAAAAGATGATACATATAAAACAAGAGCCCCCCAAAGCAAATTTTGAGAGGTAATGTCTTTTTCAGGCTCCTCAGTCTCAAATGTACAAAGCCAAGTCAACACGGGAACTCACTCAAGGGGCTGGTAAAAGAATGACAAAGGCAGGGCTGTCTTTGATTGCATATCAATCTGTCTCAACTGCAGACGTCTCCCCCTCCTGTTCTGCCCAGGGCTTATGGTATGAGAGAAGGGTTTTGACAGAATAGCCCTGAGGGGGACATGGAAAAGCAGTGCCACCTACTTCTCTATTGAGGCAATCCTGGTGTAATTCCTGATGGCAGAGGGAACCAGATGAGATGTAATGTAAATATCTTTCCTGCTTCCCCAGAAAGCAAGCAAGGCCCTTGTTAGACACTTCAGCTTCTCCCACACCCATGTGACTTTTTTGATTAACTCTCTTGACAGCTTTATTGACAGAAACCCACCAGCTACCTCCCTTTCCAATATTTCTGGCTTGAAAACAAACAACCCCTTCTAGAGTGACTTCCTTGTACAGTTTGTTTGCCTACCAAACACTAAGCAAGGAGGACAAAGACGCTCCCTAAAATTGGGGTTGTAGTAATTTTGTTGGGAAAATCACATCGGTCTTGGTCTCTGATACACCCTTCTAATAAATTTCAGCTTATATTAGTTTCATTGCCACACTCAGCATTCCACTGGGAGGCCCCTATTTCAGAGACTGTTTGGAAAGTCAAACTATTTACTTGATGCATGAGATTTTCATGCTGGTATCCTTGGGTGTGTGACTGCCTGGTGGAATATATGTGTCTGCCCAGCTGATGTTCAGAATGTTTCTTGTAACACCATGATCAACAGCTCTAGCATTGAACCATTGTCAGCTAGTTCTGGGTTTAAAGGGGGAAGAAGGAAAAAAGGAGTCTGGTGGTACCTTTAAGACTGATCAATTAATTTCAGCATAAGCTTTTATGGAGAAGTGGGCTGTAGTCCACAAAAACCTGTGCTGAAATAAATTGGTAAGTTTTAAATGTGTCACAAGATTCCTTTATACTGAAACAGACTAGATACAGTATTTCAGGTGAGGCCTGACCAAAGCAGAATAGAGTGGGACTATGACATCCCTTTATCTGGATACTATATTCTTGTTGATCCAGCCCAGAATTGCATTGACATTTTTGGCTCCTGCGTCACGTTATTGACTCATATTTAGCTTGAAGTTTACTAAGACCCCTAGATCCTTTTCACATGTACTGCTTTCAACCCAAGTGTCCCCAACCTTTATTTATGCATTTTATTTTTCCTGCTTAGATGTATTTGGTCTATCAACCAATTTACTCACGGAGGTGAGTAAAAAACAGCGCGGCCACCTCCAGTGCTGGCCGCAACTGTCACAGACACCGCCGAGAGAGAAACGGCGTCGTCCAAAATTGGCCCTTGCCGCGCAGCAGCCTCGGTACTCTTCCGGAGGCTGCTTGCGCGGCAAGAAGCTAATTTTTGGCATCTGAAAATCTCCTTAGTTAACAGTAAGCCCCACTAAACATAGGGTAACTTACTGTTACTTTCATAGAGTGGCACTTTGTCTCCAATACTGATACACAAATGCCCATTTCCATGACAGGTTGAAGATCTCAATATGGAGAACATGAGACTGCTTCTGCAAATTGATAATGCCAGACTGGCAGCTGATGATTTCAAGCATAAGTAAGTTGTTTTGCTTCCACCCCTGTTGGATGCTGAGGCGTAAAAGCATGCATGTGGGCAGAGTGCATTATGTGTTCTTTTAAAAAAATAAGCTTTTAAAAATGTAATAAAAATTACATATATTTAAGAGAGAAAAGAAGAAAGCAAAGTGATATATAAAAAGAAGGATAGACAGAAAGAGTGGTGACTTCCGATTTTCTCTTTGGTGGTTATGCGTACATTTAATATATCCATACCTCTCTCATTAAAATTACATCATACACTTCTTCCAATAACCAACTCTTAGTAATTATCAGGGCAGAGTGCATTGTGTTATTGTAAACATCTAAATGTGAAGAGAATGCTCAAATAAGGAGAAGAGGGAATCATTTTGTCTACTGAGAAGATTTGAAAAATAAAAATCAAGATCCTTTAATTTTTTTTAATTCTTAGAGAATGAAAGCTGTGAGAAAATAACAAAATAACCCTAATCTGTGTTAAGTGGCTCTTATGCTTCTAACACATGTTAGTTTAGGAAGAAAAGGTTTCCCAAGCTTGTTCACTTTCTGAGAGATAATGCAATGACATCTCTGCAGAAGCTTCTGGGTTTCTGCTATGGCGTCCTTTCATATTTTAGAAGACTTGGGGGCTTGTATTATGGCAGCCCCTCTCTTCAACCTGGTGCCCTCCAGAGGTACTTGAACTACAACTCCCAATATTCATAGCTAGTATGACCAATGAGGTCCTGGCTTAGAATGATGGGGGTTGTAGTCCAAAGCACCTGGAGGTCACCAGCCTAGGGAAGGCTGTCCGAGGGTACATCCACACTTCATAAATAATCCACTTTGAAACTGGATTATTTGTCATGGCTCCTTCTTATGGAATCCTGGGATTTGTAGTTTGGTGAGTCACCAGCACTCTTGGACATAAAAGGTTAAGACATTGTAAAACTACAAAGCCCAGGATTTAATAGGAATGAGCCATGGCAAATAATCCAGTTTCAAACTAGATTATTTATGTAATGCAGATTTGGCCTTAATATGTATGTGGCAATAAAAATAAATAACAACAACAAAAAAAGATTCCTTGAAGATTGCAACACTGATTGATACACTGATTCTGTGATTAAAGTTTGTAGTCCTTATGCTTGCATTATCTGTAAAACAAATCTATGTCACGAAGAGAGAAACTTCGTGCCATGCACAACTACCTGAATGTTTCTTATGACCTCCATTCGCACCCTCTCATTCATACCTCAACACCTTCTCACTGCATCTCAATTAATGGTATACATTCAGATATATGTGCGTTAGGAAAATGCATGTTTGTTTTCTTAGGGTACAGACAATAACAACCTGAATTAATACTAAAGCTCATAAGCTCACTAAGTAGAACTTGGCTGAAACTTTTGTAGAACAATGTATCTGATATTAAAAATAGTACTATCAATATTATCAGATTGAATGCACATCCTATTTTCAGTATCTGGACTTTGAATTTAGAATCAGAAGCATAATGTCATGAATGCAATCAATTTATACAGCATTTTGGAATGCTGCTTTTTCAGTAGTTGAAATCTTTTATCTATGTCAATATTTGGCATAGAAAATAACTAATAATTTAGCCACATTTGAAGACATAGTGTGGTAAAATATGTACATATATTTGTGTAGACTGTCTTTGCCTATGTTAGGGTGGGATCATGCAGCCTTTCAGATATTGTTGGACTGTAACTCTCATCAGCCCTCTAGTCAGTATAGTCAATGATGAGGAATTCTTGGAGTTAAAGTCCAACAATGTCTGGAGGGCTCCAAGATTCTCATCTTTAGCCGAGATTCTGCACAAAGGAAAGATGAATTATTTTGCAAGCATTGGGAATTTGATATATGTGCAAATTTCTCATGGAACCCTGGGCAAATTTCTCATGGAATTCTGGTTCCTTTCTAACTAACTATTTTAGAAAGGGAGAACTTTGAGAGACTATCTCCCTCAGTCATCCAGTGACTCAATCACTGATCTGGAGTTTGAAAGTGTTTCAAATGTAGGATTTTACTCAGTGGAGTTGTAGTAGCTTTTCTAGGCAACTGAAGTAGATAGTTAGGCATTCACTGAACTAATTCTCTCTCTCTTTCTCTCTCTCTCTATATATATATGTATATATATATGTAATGCTTGGGTATGTTTCCTTCCCTTCTCTCACTCCCTCAGCCAATCACCACCCACATGCAAATTCCCTCCACCTCACAATCCACTCCTGCCACTCAATTTGCATCTACACCCCCAGCCTCACAAGGGGCCCTCCCTTCTTTCTCTCCCTCAGCCACTCACCACCCACATGTAAAACAATGCAATATTTCCCCTAAAATAATAGCATGTAGCTGAACCATGTGAAAAACCACATATAAAACACTGAAATATATAAAATGAGTTATTCATTTATAAGCTTTACAATCTCCTATAATGGCGTATGTTGTGCTGGGTACAGCTATCCTAGTTTAACAAAATCATCCTGCACACAAACATTTAGATTTGGGGTTTGCAATGGAAGGAACCATTAAGGAACTGGAACAGGCAAACCACATTTTATTTGTTGAGATCTAGTTGAGATTGAACTGTTTCCACTCCCAACATTTGTTGGCTGCCAAGCACTGGTCCTTGGCAGGGTAGAATCTAGTATCTTGATTATGTCTCACTCTGGATGTAAAATCAGGAGAGTGTCCTTTCTGGCAATCAGTGAGGAACTAAGGACTGAATAATGCTCCTTCATGCAAAAACTGGAGTGAAGTTTCCTTTAGCATAGAACCCAAGGAAACACTTAGACAGAAGAGGGGCCTTTCCTGACCTGCACCCTAAAAATGGTATAACCTAGATGACTCGGTGAAAAATTTGTGTTGTTCTTTGCTGTTAAGTCAGCTTCAACTTAATAATAACAGCAACAACAACAACAACAACAATCGGGGCAGCTTACAAAAATTAAAATACAATACAGATAAAAATCCCTAAACACCACCCACCCCACCCTCCTGTTTAATAAAAAGATATTAACAAATATAAATTAAAAAGCAACTAATCTAAAATCACATTTAAAAACAATAAATACCCAGCAGACTAAAAGAGGCCAGGGGACCCTGAGGCCGGGATCTAATTAGGAAAGGCCTGCCGAAAGAGATCCATCTTTAGTGCTTTTTTTAAAGCTACTCAGGCTTGTCATCTGACGGATCTCGTTCTGGTGTCTGTATGAATAGGTGACCTCCAGGAGCCCTGGTGATCAACAACCCTGCACAAGGCTTGCAAATTCAGGGCCATGGCTTCCTTTACTGAGTCAACGCATATATAATGTGTTCTCCTCTTTTCCTATTGCCTTTCACTTTAATGAACACTATTGACTTTTCCAATGAATCATGCCATTTTGTGATATGTGCAAAGTACAGTAGTTTCAGTTTAGTCATTTTGGCTTCTAGAATTCAGGCTTAATTTGCTCTCAGACCCATTTGTCTTTTTGACAGGTATTTGTAGAACTCTCCTCCAGTGCCACATTTCAAGTGAGTTGATTCTCTTCTTGAAAGCTTTCTCCACTGCCCAGCTTCTAGAACCATACACCGAAACTGGAAATACAGTGACCCGGATGAATCTGACTTGAGTGTTTAATATTTTTACACTTGAGGATCTTAATCTAGTATCTTCATAGCTGTCTCTCCAAATTTTGCCCTTCGTCTAATTTTCTGACTAGAGTCTCCATTTTGATTAATGACTGAACTGAAGGTATAGAAATTTTAAAAACTATTTTGATGTCTTCATTACCCACTTTAAAGTTACGTAAATAATCTCTGGTCAATGAGAAAAAGTGTGTGTGTTCATCCATATGATCATCCTTACATCTTATAGAACTACCAACCATAGAAGTCTCTGCTTCAAATTCCTTATTTTGAATTCAGATCAAGCTCATATCCATTAGTGGCAGGGCTTTATTTGTGGTGCTACTGTCCCTGGAGAGAATCCTCTACAAAGAGACCCACACGGGTTCATCTGTTAGAGCTTTGACTCCTAAATGGGATTTATTGACAAAGATTGCCGAACTTTTGGATCCATCTCATGGCTTCCTGGTTGAGGCTGCTTCTCTTTGGTGTGGATTCAGGAAATATGTCCCATTCATGCTTATTGAGGCTGAATTTCAGGAAGGGGATTGGCAGACAAGAAGAGAATGGTTAACCCACCTATGCATTGCCAGTCCTTTGAAAATCATGTCTCCTTCCTCTCAGCAAATTAGCCATAGGGAAAGGTGTCAATAGGATCTGTAGTCTAGGACTGATTCTTCCATTGGGAAAGGGAAGAGAGATGGAGGGATGGAGACAAAGGGAGACAGAGAAGCAGGGAGAGAAATGGAAGAGAAAGGAATGTGGGAAAAGAGAGAAGGGAAGAGTGAAGGGAAGGAGCAAGTGTTTCTTTGGCTCCTCCATTTTAGTGTTTGGCCACACACTCCATTTGGCATGTTGCTCCTGGAGGAGACATGGAAGGATTGCTGAGCTACCTGCTATTTTCACAGTGGGTGGATATTGTAATTTTTAAGGATTAATTTTATTTGTTGGTTTTATGGGGTTTGTTTAGAACTTTCTTTTCCTTTCCCTTCTATGATTGTCATTTCTGGAACCTGCACTTCTTATCGTGTAAACTACTTTGAGGGTGTTGAATTTGATTTTTTTTTTTTTAGTTGCATGGTAGAATATGAACTTTAACATAAATAAACAGACCTGTGAGCCATATGGCTTTGCGAGCTCATCCACCTTAACTCAAGTTAGCTTTGACTTATACTGACTCTATCATAGTAGTTTCTTGGCAAGATTTCTTCAGAGACTTCCCTTTGCCTCTCTCTTAAGCTGAGAGGGTAGGTTTCCATAGCCAAGTAAGGATTCAAACCCTGGTCTTCTAAAATCCTAGTCCAACATTCAAACCATGACACCATGGCGGTCCAAGAAAAGATTGGGCAGCCATTTCTATTGAAGAGAGAAGCACTGACATTCATGAACCTCTAACACTTAGTGAGCTACATACATATTTTGTTCTTATATGTGTGCCCCTGAGTATGCAAATAAAACTCAAAAATGAGAATTAACCCTGTTTCCAAGCCAAAAAACAAAACAATTAAAATAAAATTAACTATGCATCTTGCTCTTTTGTTTCTTCCCTTCCCCCTTCCTGCTTTTCCAGACTGGAAGCAGAGCAGGCAATCTGTGACAGTGTGCAGAAGGACACCCATGGGTTGCGCAAAATGATGGATGATACCAATTTCCTCCGCTTGAAGCTGGAAGGGGACCTGGAGTCCCTCCGAGAAGAGCTGGCCCACTTGCGCAAAAGCCACAAGGAGGTAACAGCCACCAATGGAAGGAAAATACAGGGGAATGCCCTAGTCAATACATTCACCCACGGGCATTGCTCACCCAAGAGCATTGTGTCTCTTTTTCTGCTGCTGCACTCTTTAGAATCCCGAGAGCCCTGCATGCCTTCTTTGCAGAGCATTTTTTTCTAGACCTCACAGAGTCAGGGTGGAAGGAAAATGTGTGGGTACACTGGGTAATGTGACTTGAGAGTTCAAAGCCTAACAAGGATTTTGGAGGACTTTTCAAATCTGCAGAGTGGAGCCCTGGTGACACAGTGGCTAAATGCTGTTATTGCAGCCACAGCATTGTAAGTTTGAAGGTTTACTCAGCCTTCCATTCTTTCATAGGTTGATAAAATGGGTACCCAGCTTGTGGGGGCAATTAGCGAACACATTGTAAACTGCTTAGAGAGTGTCTAGCGCTATAAAGCAGTGTAGATGTGTAAGTGCTATTGCTAAACAATTTATAAACTGCTCTGAGAGCCTTTGTGTCTGAAGAGTGGTGTATAAATACTCTAATAAATAAAATAAATGAATAAATACCTTTCTTACTTATCCATGTGTACTCATCCATTCTATTTCTGTGGCCCATGTTTTGCTGAAAGTAAGGCAATTTGCAACTATACTTGTACAAACAAGCCTGCACCTACAGGGGAATGGTGAAGTAAGACATAGATAGTCTTGTCTTGTCAGATCTGTTGTTTCCTTGCTCTTAGACTGATATTCTATGGTTTTACTTCACTTTCAGTGTTTCTCTCCTCTCTCATAGCCATGGAGCCGAGGCCAGGAGACTCTATTCTTTTCTCTCTCTTTTTCTTTTGTCAACATTTTTTCTTCATAGATGTCATGGATGATGGGACATGCAGTTAGTAGATTTATGCTGTAAAGAGCTGCAGTGTAATATAATTGTCTATAGGGTGCAGAAATGAGTGCAAAAGCTTGCTAGAATTAGCTTGTATATTGAGCTTAATGACTTGTCCAGTATGACCTTCAGAGCTTGAGCTAGGAGTCGTGAAGTCTGGGGATTGTTATCTTTCTTTGGTATGAAGGAATGTTTATCTTCTTCTATAAAGCTAAAAAGATTGAATATCCTATGCTGCTCTGTGAATGTATGTTCAGTTCTGTTTTGAATCTTTGTACTATGAAGATGTGCTCTGTACTATTGAAGATACTTCTTTATTTATGCTTTAGTAAAGTGAAATAGTTTCTTAGGCATATAGCTGTGTCTGTTTCTTTATTCTTCTGCCTGAAGAAACAAGACTCTGCTACAAATTCTTTGTCACCTAGACCTTTTAATATGCTCAGAGGTTTAGTGCACTAACATGACAATAGAATCATAGAGTTGGAAGAGACCACAAGGGTCATCCAGTCCAACCCCTGCCATACAGGAATCAATAATCAAAGCATTCCTGTCACTTAAGATGTATCTTTGATGCTAATTCCAACAGCCAGGTTTCACATAAAGCCAACTTTTAAAAAACTTTCTGTCAGCACAGCCTTGCCAGGAACATCTCATTTGAAGCCCTTCCACACTAGACAAGTATAGCACTATGACCTCACTTTAATTGCCATAGTTCCATCCTATGGAATTCTGGGAGGGGATTTGGAATTCTCAGCCAGAGAGCTCCTCTAGTGCCTTCCCGAACTGCAAAGCCCAGGATTCCATAGGAGGCAGCTATGGTAGTTAAAGTAGAACCCCTTCTGTGTAGTATGAAAAGGCCCACAGAATAAAATCTGAAAAATATAAACCTTATGTGACATATTTTTAAATGATTGTAAAACCTGACTTTCTCATCAGTCCTATTTGTGAGTTTTACAAATGTAGTGTGATTCAGTTAGGGGTGCATGGTGGGGTGGGAGACAACCACCTAGCTTTGAAGACCTCTAATGGCAGAGGTCTCCAAAGGGCTCCATCCTGGTTTACTCTCCTATATTACTGAGCAAATAGGTTTTTGTCAACACAAAACCAGGTGGTGCCTGAGACCCAGCCTTCTAGTGGAGTCTTCTTCATCAGCATGCATGGCACTTTTACAAAATATAACAAGATGGTTCCCTATCCCAAGGTGCTTTAAATCCAATACAGGAGAACAGAAGGCAGTGGCAAACAAGAGGTGGCATCAAACAGTGTAGGAATATGAATTTAGTTCAGTTATGTATACATAGGCTAAGTTACAGTGGGGATTGGGGAATTATGGTGAAACAAGAGGTGGCATCAAACAGTGTAGGAATATGAATTTAGTTCAGTTATGTATACGTAGGCTTAGTTACAGCGGAGATTGGGGTACGAGGACAGCCATTTTACTTTTTACAGCATAACAGACAATGCCTTTTACCTCCATTTCCTGCAGGAAGTGGAGGCTCTCAGTGCTCTGATTGCCAGCTCCGATGTAACTGTGCAGGTGGATAATCCACAGACACGCGACCTGAGTGAGAGTATAGCAGAGATCCGCAACCAGTATGAGAAAGTGGCTGAGCAGAACCGTGCTGATGCTGAGAACTGGTACAAAACTAAGGTGAGAAAAGGAAGGGACCGGGAAAGGAGAAGATAGGAAATGAGAGAGCATTGATTTTTCCTGGCTCTGTAAACTTTCCCCTAAACTTTTGTTGTTCCTTGCCCTTGCAGTTTGAATCCATGTCCCAAGAAGCTGACACGAACACTCACGCACTGGAAGAAGCCAAACAAGAGCTGTCAGAACTTCAGCGGCAGCTGCAAGGTCTGGAAATTGAACGGCAGAGCCTCCAGAAAATAGTAAGATGAGCTGCCTCTTTCCTCCCCAAATTCCAGTGTAGGCAACGGATTTCTCCCACTCTCCCCCAACGTCCCCCATTTTGGGCCCAGGTTTTCTGGTCAGGGCAGAGATCTTCCATTTGGAATACTAATAATTTTGGGTGAATTAATTGACAGACCATCTGTAGCTTACCTTCCAAATATATGTTAAGTCATCTTCATGAAGAAGTGACTCCATGTTCCTAACAGATGTCTTAGCAGAGGTTGACCTTACAATATGTGTTCAGGCAAAGTGAAAAGGGGCATCACAGAGTTGCTGAGATCCATAAGAACCAGCAACAGATGGCACTATAACAAGCAGGACCAAAACTTGTTATTTCGTTAATGCTGTACAAAAAAAAGAACCTAGCTCTAGTGTGCGGTATCCAACATGCTATGACATTGCATGGCATATATGAATAGACCAGGGATGGCCATCTTTGTTGCTCCAGATGTTGTTGGACTACAACCCCATGCATTTCTCACCAGTGACTATACTAACTAGGGGTGATGAGAGTTGTAGTTTGCTAACATCGGAGGGCCACATGTCACCAAAAACTGCTGCAAACCATTCTATTTTAAATAGTGGAGCCCTAGGGTTTCTGTCAGCTTCTCACAACAGCCCCCCCTTGCTACAACACAGATATTGCAAATGAACAAAACATGATACCCTAACTTACCTAACAAATCATTCTATGATCCAGGTAGACACCCTGGAGCACACCTTGAAGAACACGGGAGATCGCTATCACAATGACATGGCCCATCTCAACCAGATCATTGCCAGACTGCAAGATGATCTGGCTGCTTGCCGGGCTGACCTGGAGAGGCAAGCCCGAGACTATGAGGCACTTCTGGATATCAAGACCAAGCTAGAGAATGAGATTGAACACTACCGCAGCTTGATTGAGGGGGTGACAGACAGGTAACAAGGACAGAGCCTCTCATTTCCATAACTCGTATTTCTCAGATGCAAAACTGTTTTTGGAAGAGTTGAGGGCTGACTTTTTCCACTTGGCTCTCAATGAAGCTTATGTTCAGCAGGAAGCTACAGCCATTCTTGGTTCTCTAATCAACTTTCCTGTTCTAAACTACGGTATCTTCCCAAATATCTTTCTCTCATTCACATCTGAATTTTCTAAGTGTATACAAAGGTGGCCAACATTTTGTCCTCCAGCTGTTTAATTGAATCTCACATGATTCATCACCATTGGCTATGCTGGCAAGGTCTGACAGGAACTGCAGCCCAAGATCTGGAGGGCCATATGTAACCCATCAGTGGTGTACATGTTAAAGTATATATAAAGTATATATTAGTTAAAGTTAAGTTAAAGTATATATAAAAAGTATAAGTTAAAGTATATATAAAGTACGGGTTGGATCCATGCATGCATGCTAGCACAGCTTTATACTCTTGTCAGTGTTAAATAGGATCATGGCTTAAGTCCTCAGAAACATGTTTATCTGATTGTTTACTGGCCACCAGTTTACTTATGTGCAGGCCTGGGAGGGCAACAGTGCTCTCTTGGTACAACCTCAGCCAATAAGTGGCCACCTGGGTCATGGATGGAGCTGCAGCTGGTGCACAACCTGGAAGAGCCTGTTATGCAACGAGATAGTGGATACCTCCTCACACAATGCTTAAGTTGTACTTAATTAATGTTATCCCAGTTACATTAGCATGTGTTACTAAGAGGGTTCCAGTGAGTGTGCTGGATCCAGTTATAGACCAGGTGGGGGAAAGGTGTGCCCCTCCAGATGTTGCTGAAGTGCAGCTTACAGAATTTCTCACCATTGATTATGGTGGCTAGGAATGCTGGCACTTGCAGCTTAACAGAATCTGAAAGACCACATGATTTCCATCCACCTTGAAATCATTGGAATTTAACTATGACTAATTGACCCAATCCCTTATCCTATTTGCCATGCAGTCAAAATTCTGAATATGTAGGTATCTATAGGGTGGAGGCTGAGATCCTGTACCAGAGGCATAGCTATGATATCGTAGCTATGCTTCATCTCCTGATCTTGTCCCTGAAGCTCTCCTTAAAAATCACTCTGCTGTCCTAAGCAATGAAGTTCTGTGGTGCTGGCAAGCTGGGGGCTGCAGGATGATGTGACCAGTCCACGCCTGCCAGAAAGCAAGGATTGTGTGAGCAGAAGCAGCCCCCCTGGCAGGGTCCTGTTGCAATTCATTGCACTGTTGCTAGCTGGCAGGAGGGGTCACGTCATCCTGCAGCAGTTCATTTACCAGCACTGAGAACTCTGTTGTTTGGGATGGCTGACTGGCTTTTAAGGGGGGCGGGGTTGAGAGGATTTATATATGACAATAATACCATGATGGTAAATGTGAATAGGAAATAGTTACACAATCATACGTTTAACTTACAACATTGTAACTGACTAGCAGGACACTGTGTACATCTGGAAATATTTAACTTCTTTTCTAGTTTTTAAAGAAGTGTATACTGATGGCCTGGATTGATGATCAAATATCCATGAGCTTTGTGGGCTTCTGTGCCCTTCTGTGCTTCTCCATTCACATCAGTAGGGATTAATATCAAGAAGCTTCAGTTAAGCACAGTTTCCCATTCTGTCTGAATTAGGAAACCATGGAGAATGGATTTAAATCCACTGTTTAAAGCTGGTTTATGAATCCTAGCTTGTTTAGAAGTTAGGATTCATAGTTCCTGGTTTAAACATAACCATCTAACCACAGCTTCCTGGGTTATTTACATGAAGGGCAGGGATGAAGGGGACAGGATTTGTTCATTGGACCACAGCCAATGTGCCATTTCCCCCACTGCATTATGTCTAACAGGGCAGGCTGGGCATACTAAAAATGTCAAGGTCAGCTGTAGCCCTGTTTTTTTAGGCTATTTGCTTTACTTGTCTTCCCTGTTTCAGTATCCCTTTGAAAGCTATAGTATAGGATCTGGTTGCTAAATTTCACTTCAGCCAGGACTTGGAAAACCCCACAGCACCATTAACTACAGTGTTTCTGCATATTTATTACTCAAGATCAGATGGGATCTGGTGCCTTTAGGGTATTTAGGTCCTTTCTTAGTGAGTAATAAATATGCAGAAACACTGTAGTTAATGGTGCTTCACAGTGACTCTCATCCCAGTCTTCCCAATCCCCACTTACTGGGCTGCAGCCACTGCAATCGATGGAGGTCTGTTCCCCCATCAGTCAGGAAGCAGCTGACTGACACTCCCCCTCCCTCCTGTGAGCAGTCTCCAGTGTGACAGCCAGAAGTGGGGATTCCTCCTTGCACCAGAGATTGCTCATGTGTGGGGTGGGTGGGACAGAGGAACAGACCCCCATCAGTTGCAGCGGCTGCTTCCTAGTAAATGAGGATTGGGGGACTTTCATGGTCCCTACATAGCCCCTGCTTTAGGGGCTACATAAGGATTGTGAATATGAAACCGTCACTAGTGTGTAACTCTAGGTTACACACTTGTAACTGCCCAACAGAATTCTGGCCATAGGTTTTACAAAATAATTTTGAGCATAGGTGCCAGGAAGAAGATTTTGACCTTGACAAAATCACAGAGGAAAAATAAATCAACCAGTTTCTGTTTCTCCGGAGATCGTGTTGGGAGCCTGATGGGAAAAGCTGTCCCCTGGTGAAATTTTACTTCTGAAACAAATGTAAGTTCTGAGCCCTTACAAGCTCTGATCCCTGTAATTCTGTTTTGTTAAGCCAGGAGCAATGAGGGTTTAGGCCAGATCATTCAAGATCCCTGAGCAATACAGGGATTTTGGTCAGCACCCTACCTTCGCAGTTTGTCCAGTGCGTGCTGCAGTACAGGTGTTAAGCAAATGTATAGCCGGAAGCTCACCTGGTAAGCAAATTGCCTTAGGGCAGAGCATGCAAACCACCTGCCACCTCTTTGTATTTTTGTATTTTCAGAGGAGAGTTGCTGAACACAGGCAAAGCAGGTGAGTCATGATGTTGCAGTAGAGTAACATTAGTTAGCAGCTTGCCTTCACATCTGTGTGGCCTACCTGCCTGCTAAACTGCTTGCTGATCCCCCGCCCTTACCATTCAAACGAACACTTCCTAAGCTTTATTGCTGCTTTTCTATAAACAGGATTCATCTGAAAGTCTTGATCTGCAGAAGTTGAACTGTATCATTGCTAACATCAATTTGTTTGCTAAGTACATGTTTTGTTCCAAGCCTGGTGGCAGCAGTCTAGTTTCTTGCACTAAAGGGCATGCCAGAGGATTTTCAGGTGACCATTCGTTTGGGCACTGACCAGATTTTGGGAGGTTCCAGATAAACCTTCAATTGCATGCAATCACCCTGCCTCATTCACAGAACTTTACAGGGAGTCTAGATGACACTGTCTTCCATTTATAACATTTCCATGTGTGCTGGATCGAGATGTGAGATACCCAAGTTCTAGTCCCCATTGAGCCAATTCAGCCTGACCTACCTTACAGGGCTGGTGTGAGGACAAAGTGGGAAGAGGAGTGTTATGCTTAAACTTATTGGAGGAAAGGCTGGACAAAAATATAAATATTACACTAGCATATTTTTTAAAAGTCTTTGTCACATTGCTTTTTGATACTATGCTTTCCTGCTGTTTCTTTTTCCCACCCTAAATAATCCACTAAGAAAAGAATAGCACTCAGAGCTGTCCATATGGAGGCACTGCCAAACCCGTTTAGCTTCACCACAATTGCGGCTATGTCCTAGACTAGGGATGGACAGCTGTGGGAGGCTGGGGCTCCCAATTAACCCCCCAGGAGAACTTGGGGGACCATACACCCCCACCACAAAAAAGCCAAAGTTTTTTTGCTCCCAAATGTGCCCCACCATCCTCTAGGGGCTTTGTGGAGGGTATTTCTACCAGTTTACTTCTGGATTTTAAAAAAACGGCTTTTCCTGGGCCTAAAATGGTCCAAAAACATGGTAAAAATGCCCACTGTGCCCCCAGACAGCATTTGAGGGCACTTGGGGGGGGGGAACACAGTTTTTTTTTAATCCCTGGGCTGAACTTTGCCCACTGCTGTCCTAGACCCTATGACCTGGACAAAACTTCCTATTTCCTTGCTATGTCCCTCATTTCTGGTCTATATGATCATTTCAACTCCCTCATCCTTTTGCTCCATCAAATCCTAATTTGTGCATGAGGGCAGAACTAAGTATTATGTGCAGTTGTGAACCTACTCCTGCAAAAGTGGTGATTTGAAAGGACAGACTGGTGCAGAAAAAAGGGGCTTTAATTTGTTTTACCTCCATACAATTTCCCCCACTTAAAATATCAACCCCACAGCTACTTTTATACCTGAGGGAAACATAGGGGTATTCATCTCTTCACCCTTGGGGTAAAATCACCTGAACAGCCACTCTGAGCAGGAAGATAGCATGGCAAAAACGTTAAGCGTGAGAAGAAGTAATAATTCACATGTAAAACTAAATGTCTATGAATCATGATTGGCAGAACAATCTGACCAGTGACCAGTGGGGTGCCACAGGGTTCTGTCCTGGGCCCAGTGCTAGTCAACATCCTTATCAATGACTTGGATGAGGGAATTAGGGGGCATACTTATCAAATTTGCAGATGACACCAAATTAGGAGGAGTAGCTAATACCCTAGAGGACAGGATCAAAATTCAAAATGACCTGGATAGACTAGAGAGCTGGGCGAAAGCTAACAAAATGAAATTCAATACGGAGAAATGAAAGGTACTGCACTTAGGGCGGAAAAATGAAATGCATAGATACAGGATGGGGGAGACCTGGCTGAATGAGACTACGTGCGAAAGGGATCTAGGAGTCCTAGTAGACCACAAGTTGAACATGAGTCAACAGTGTGATGTGGCAGCTAAAAAGGCCAATGTGATTTTTGGCTGCATCAATAGAAGTATAGTGTCTAGATCAAGGGAAGTAATAGTGCCGCTCTATTCTGCCTTGGTCAGACCTCAGCTAGAATACTGAGTCCAGTTCTGGGCACCACAATTCAAAAAGGATATTGACAAATTGGAGCGTGTCCAGAGGAGGGCAACTAAAATGGTAAAATGGAAACCATGCCTTATGAGGAGAGACTTAGGGAGCTGGGTATGTTTAGCCTGGAAAAAAGAAGGTTAAGAGGCGATATGATAGTCCTGTTTAAGTATTTGAAGGGGTGTCACGTTGAGGATGGAGCAGGCTTGTTTTCTGCTGCTCCAGAGAATGGAACACGGAGCGATGAATGCAAGCCCCAGGAACAGAGATTCCACCTCAACATTAGGAGGAACTTTTTGACAGTTAGAGCTGTTCGGCAGTGGAACACACTCCCTTGGAGCGTGGTGGGGTCTCCTTCCTTGGAGGTCTTTAAACAGATGCTGGATGGCCATCTGTCCGGGATGCTTTGATCATGATTTCCTGCATGGCAGGGAGTTGGAGTGGATGGCCCACGTGGTCACAATTCTATGATTCTATCTGCTTTCAATGAATCGTGAAAAGATAGTTAATACAGCCTGAATCAGCTCTGTTAATGAGAAGCTTACTTTGGGTTTATTTGCAAACTTGTTTTGCACCTGCTAAAAACCTGGAAGTCAAATGCTTTTTGCTGTTTCTTTAGACATCTGATCTAGGGATGGGTGAGAAATTTGTTGGGTTCACGATAGTGCATTACTCCAATCCAGAGTTTCAGAACAAAACATGGACCCAAATGCAATTTGTGGTTGCAAAGTTATAAACTTTCATGTCTGTGATGCTGCTTGCAAGACAAGGTGTGTTTTAAAATGTGCATAAATTTATTTATTTATATTAGTTATTTATATCCCGCTCTTCAGCCACAAAGGTATCAGAGTGGCTTACAAATTGTTTTAAGCAATAGCAATTTACACATCTTTTTACTGACCTACGAAAGGATGGAAGGCTGAGTGAACCTTGGAGCCCTCTGGAATTGAACTTGCAACATGGTGACTTAGGAGTACTGGCATTTAACCACTGTGCCACCAGGGCACACTTCAGTCACTGGAAACATGCATGCATGGGGCAGGGGGGGGGGAGCAAACAAAACAACATAGGCATTTCTACGCAAAAAAATGTTTTCAATTAAACACAGGACAGAATGAAACTAGCAGTGGAAAAATGAGAATCTTGAGCTTGACAGATTTGCCCATCCCTAATCTGATCTAGTCCAGCCTTGTTTTTTGTTCTCTAATTAGTTATTGTTTATCACTTTCTTGCAGACACCAGTAAACAAACCATTAAGAAGGTGATGGTCACCACACAAGAAATTGTGGATGGGCGAGTGGTGGCCCAGAGATCTGAAGAAGTGATTCAGTAGCCTCTTCCAATGTGTGGTGTGTATTGGAATAATCAGCAGTGCCTTCTATGGCTGAATAAAACTATATATAGCAATTCCAGACATCCTGTCATGACGTTTGCTTGCATAACTCAGACTCAGTATTTAAAAGCTGACACTGAATACAAATACTGAAACTTCAACTATATCTAGTGACCTAGTGTGGCTGTCTACATTCACACCCTCTGCTTGGTCAAGAGTGGGACTTGAGCCCCATACAGCAGCCATGAGAAACAGACATGGAGATATTTACTAGTTAGCAAAGAAGAGATGAAGTGACTTCTCTTCAGATATGGATTGTTAATTCCTCATTCCACTGGAGGTACCTGCAGCAAGAGTCTAACCCAAAGGAGGAATTCTTCCTCTACTTCACAAACTTTTCTCTTGTTGGTTTAGCTACTTGCCCTTCAGCTGCACAAAGACTTGCTGTATGGCTCTTAATCTAGGTCTGGCAGTGTCCTCATAGAACACATATACTTCTCACAGGAGTACTGCACTCAGATTGTATCAGCCGAGAGTTATCTAATAGGTCTACTTTTAGAAAGACAAATGAGATAATTTAGGTAACTGCATGATCAACCTCCAGAATAATGAGGGAGACAAGGAAGAAAACCCCACAGGCTTAATGTCCTCCCATCCCCAATGTGAACATTAGTACGCTAGGTGGTACACAAAACACGACTAATGTGATCTCAGAAAGGAGGAGGTACAATTCAAAACAGAATTCTATTTTTAAATATCTTGTTTATTAACTGTCCTTTTCAAAGTGGCAAATTAATTACGTTTCAGACTTAAAACAAAGGATGAGGAATGGGGGGCTCTCCAACTTCTTTCAGCCCTAGTCAGCATGACTAGTGGTCAGGGATTATGGGAGCTGAGATCAAACAAAATTTGAAGGGAGGGCCACATGTTCCCCACCCCTGTTGTTAAGTTTCATTCTTCAGCCTTGTGAGTTAATCTGTTCAACATGAGAAGTCGCTGATAAGGCTCTGCTGAGTTATCTGGGTATCCTTCATACATTTTTCCCCATGTGCTTTTTCTGATTTAGTGTGAGCATTAACTAATAAAACACATCTAGAAGTGAATAGTCATAATTGGTAAGATAGAAAGATCTCCTTTATTAATGAACCCCAACAATATTTCTTCAGATACAGGAGTTATGAACTCAAAATACTCAGAAGAAAAACAAGTTAATATTGCATTATTCTCATAAGAAATACTGCAACTCATTACCAGTAAACATATTGCAAAGCAAAACAGCTTGAAAAAGGGGAATAGGGAAAAAAGGAAAGAAAGTAAAGTTGATCAAAATGGAATTAAGGTTTTTTGTTTTGTTTTGTCTGAACTATTAAGTCCTCGCAAGCACAGCTCGATTCCGCAGATCACTTCCCAAACTTGTGTAGAAAACATAACCCGATTGGATTTATTTCCATAAGAGCCCAGAGAGGTGCAACATTAAAATGCTACAATTATCAGGTAGCAAGTGCTCCAGCCTTCTGCCACAGTTTTTCAGCTCCACCTTGCCCCAGGCGTTAACGGGATGCAAAGGTCTTCCCCCTGGCAAGAATGGAGAAGGCATGGATTATGGTAGTTCCGGCATGTTGCAGCCACACCCCACAACATCCTCAAGTCTTAACTCTACTAGCTCTTTGGGCACAATCACCCATGTGTCCCGTCTTTACAACTTTGTTCAGTCTTTTTTGTCATTAAAAAGTGAGAACAATTAATACCCTTGTGTGCATCAGCTAAACTAATAACTACTCAGCTACTCAGTGTGTATTCTGATAGCCTGTCCACACTCGGTGCAACATTCCACCATCCAGCTCCAAGATTCACTTGAGATTTGCTTGGCTAGAGTGCTTAATGGTACCAAACCACCACTCTAGTTCAGTACTAACTAGAGATCTGGCCCTAGCACTCTCTGTCCACCTCTTAAGGTGCTTAGCCTGGGTTCCCAGGCACATGAGACCTTTGTTGAGCTCCTTGTTTTGTATGTTCACATAGATCCACTGCCCTGTATACCTGCATTCAGCTTCACCCCCTGCAAAGCAACCATTACTCACATTCTGTCTACATCTATTTTCAATAGAGTCAAGCATCCACACTGGACTTATCACAAGGGTTACTTGAAGGAGACCTTCATTTGGATATGCAGTCAACTTCATGAGGCTGTGGGCCTCACAGTATGTGCCCATGAAGGGTTTCTAAATGATGATGACCTTATTTTTTCTAACTTCTAAACAAGGGAAATAAACACACTTTGATTCTTTGTTCATCATCTTGCTCTAAATCTGTCCATTGTGCTCTCCACATGAGCTAATGTTTTGCTATTTCCCACTGCTCCTTAGCCTCACCCTTTCCATAGTGCTCTTTCCACTCCTCATCCGGCAAAATTTATGTCACTCTCTGTAAACCTCAATGGTAAAATAAAACTTGCAAACTGCAAATATTTGATGAGAAAACATGCCTATTCTGTCTAGCATGCATGGTACATAATCTAGTACTGGTTGATATTACACACCTATGCACCCCCCCATGTTTGAATCAAACTCTGAAATTTGCCTTTTTGTGAAAAATATTTTCTAGGACTATTTCTGGATTGTTACAGAATGAAAGAAATGGAATAGGCAAGTCCAATTTTTTTGTGTGTCATAAGAAAACATTGAGAGTAGAAAGTAAAGAAAGAAAATGACAGAATAATGGCAAGCATCTCAGTTTGTCCCTTTGAAGAGGGCACATCATCCAATAACCTCAGGGAACAGAGTTATTTCTGTTCATTTGAGGATAAATATATTTTCATACAACAGCCAAAGGCTGTCTAAGAAAGAAACTGAGCTTCTGTGAAGGAAACCAGATGCCTTTTAAAGGAGGTTGTATGTACTGAAAGCTGAATAAGGGAGTCATCCTTTAATTCTAAGTGCAAGTCACAGGGCCTTCACAGCTGTGCTTTCGGCTCTCACAGCAGGAGTCTATTTGGAGTAATCCAGTGCTGCCTCCTCTCAGAAACTGAAGACCTATGTTCAGACTCATTATGTGTATTTTAGCTGCTCTGCTTAATTCCCAGGCCATAGTGTCTTATCATGTAAAGATCAGTCTGGTACATTAAGGATATCCACATCAGTTCAAATATTTTTCCTCTTCCCAGTAGGACAGTGATCCATGCTAAAAGAGCACGTATCAGTATGCATACTCACCAGAGCGTTTTTTGACTAAAGTATCTATTCTCACCTGTTCCTCCATAAAACTTTAATCTGCAGTGACTAGTTTTCTCCTCTTGTCCAAGGCACAGAAAACATCTCATTCTTCAAACCAGTACAGTTTAATTTTCCTTATGTTGCATTTCACAAAACTGACAGTGAATCAACATAGGTATCAAAGTCCTCAACTGGATAAAGCAAGAACAGCCTTCACTTCAAATTCATATAACCTTGCCTAATAAGTCTAAAACTGAGAGGACTTGAAGGAACAGGAAGGATGTAGGCATGCATCTACACTCAAATTATACACGTGGCATTAAAAATTGTTTCCATTTGCCCAGCCTGAGTTTTAATTTGTTCATCATCATTTGAACAGTACGTTATCAACTTCAGGCAACTATTTACAGACGACTGTGTCATGTCGGTTAAGGGCCAAGAGAAACATAATTGCTGAGTGAGACTGTTCAGTATATACATGCAAAAGAAATCATACTGAAAGTATGCTATGTAACTACACTCCTACACTTCCTTCCCAAATAATTTCACCTAGTGATTTCATGTGGATAATAAAAAGCAGGGAGATAAAATGGAATCCTGTGAAATGCTGGTTCAATAACATCTATAGCAAAGGGTAATAGTTTCCCAGTGCCACCTTCTACATGATCCTACATCGTAGAGGCAAAACTGTGCCTCCCACTTCCATCCACCCAAGAAGCCCAGGAAGATACTTTAGTTGATGGCTTCAAAAGCTACCGAGAGACTCAAGAGAATTGACATGATCACATCTTCCCTCTCTTCACGTCAATTTGTTGACAAGGCCAACCAAGGTTGTCTCTAGTCTGAAGCCCAGCTTAAAGTTGGTCGGAAACTGATCTAGACAATTCTGTTTCATCTAAAGGGATAAATACAGAGCCTTTTTTACACATGTCCATTGCAGTTAGCATGAAACCTTACCAAATAACATTAATTCACTAACTGATGAATGGGCAAACTAAAGTTTTGGGTGAAGAGGGGAGTATCAGGCATCATTAAGAACATCACATCTTTACTATTAGTCCTATATTTCAAGGCTACTTGATTTATTTTGAGGTTTTTTTTTTTGTTTTTTTTTTGTAGAAAGAACAATCAATGCTGTGTGTCATCACAATTTAGACAAGAGTACTAGATTTATAGGAGTTCTTCTGTTTTCTCTAGGTTTTTGCTGTCTGAAATGATGACCAAGGCAGGTCACAAGCAGCAAAGGGGAAGAAAATTGTCTCTTTAATACTCACGTGATTGTTTTCATTTCCTTCTTCTCTGCATCTGGCCGGGCACGATTCAGCACTTTGAGGAAGTCTGATGTTTTTGCCCTCATGCGCGTGTGAATGTAAGCCTGCATTTTATTTTATTTTTTTAAAAAAGAGAACAATAAAAAAAAGACAATTGAAGGGGTCTGTCACAGCACTTTGAAATTCAAGCTTCACCTACCCTTTTCTCAGTGCTGTTTTGAAGCAGGGAGATGGAATTACCTAGAAAGGAATCACGCCCAGCTCCTCTCTCCCACCGAACTGTAGATTGTATTCACACTGTTTTTTGTTTCTGCAAAACCTGATGCACCAAGTTGTGGAAGGTGCTGGTGTAGCCTAAACTCCATTTTATACCCTGCTACTGTAAAATTTAGCAATTTTAATACATAGGGATTTGAGAGAAAAATATATTTACTAAAGAGATACAAACTTCTTTGCAACTGCTTAACTCAAGTCTATTCTGTCCCTTTTCCTGGTCACCCAAATTTAAGTCTTTGGTAACAAGTCAGTGAGCACTAGAAAAACAATGCCCAGAAGCATTGCTTCACAGAGGTATGGTAGGAATAATGTTGACTGTCAGGAAATCACAAAGGACTTTTGTACATCAAACCTTCTTCAGGAGAGGGCAATAAAAAACAATGTAAACTCACAAAATCCAACCAGATGTGCACATCCAGTTTTGATTTTTGCTTTTTTAGGGAGGGGTGCATGTTGGGCCTGTCTGCTCTTAACTTCTCCTGGAGGCCACAAAAAGTGGCAAAGCTCTTTTTGTGTGTGTGCATTGTGGCAGGATGCCTTGGGGGCTTTGTAGGGCCCATGGGATACATTCTGTGATATGAGTATAATATACCTTCTGCACCATTAGGAATCACTAAGACCACATTTAATGCAAGGACAGCCAGACTTCAGGCTTGTGGGATCTTCTGTAGAATCCCAAGACCCAGAACCTGGTGCACAAGACATACACTCAGAATGAAATAATTCTGAGAGCAGGAATTTGATTTGAGTACCAGAACTGGACTATCATCACAGCTTTTCTATACAAAAATCTCTTCTGATTACCTCAAGCCTTCTTTATTTCAGCAGTATAATTTAGGGTGGGAGGAGGATAGAAATTGCTGCTATGTTTATGAAGCTAAGAGTTGAAAGTCCTTGCCAGTCTACTGCAAATCATTCAGAGATCTACCATCTGTCCACTGCTACTTTA
Source organism: Gambelia wislizenii (assembly GCA_030847615.1). Classification (NCBI taxonomy): domain Eukaryota; kingdom Metazoa; phylum Chordata; class Lepidosauria; order Squamata; family Crotaphytidae; genus Gambelia; species Gambelia wislizenii. The sequence goes on along the minus strand of JAUMIR010000001.1, from coordinate 332,457,181 downwards.
ACACTATCCCTTCTGTACCTTGGAGCATTTGATGTGATAGTGCAGGTAGTCCCGGAATGTGTGGATCAAATTGATGGTGTTGTCCCTGGCAGCAGCATTGGTATGGCGGGGGAACAGCACTGCAAAGAGAACATATCAGAAAATGCTTATTCTCTAGGTTACATGTATTCCTATTCCTTGGTCAACATCTTGTATATGATCAACAGCATTTGTAGCATTCATATATGGCCATTTGTACAGAAATAATATAATGGAATATTTCTCTGTGCTGCACACCAGAATTAAACTTGTCTAAATGTGATGCCTTGAGAGTACTGTTCATGGAAATATAGTCTCCTTATAACTAAACACAGATACTGAGCTGCCATATTGGATCATAAGAGCCAACGTAAGAGCTGCCATATTGGATCACACTTAAGGCACAGGTAGTCCAGCATTCTTCTCCTACAGTGAGCAACCAGATGCCCATGGAAAGTCTGTAAACAGGACACCAATGTATCACTTGCACTACTTAGTAACTAGTATTGAGAGCCACACTGCCTGCAATAGTCGGGACAGGATATAATCATCATGATTAGTTTCTACAGACAGTTATTTCCCATGAATTAGTCTAATTTCTTCTCAAGTATTGATGGCAAGTATTGATGGCAAATTCCACAGTTAAAAAGTATGTGATGTTCTAAGTACTTCCCTTTATCTGACCTGAATCACCCTCTACCTATTTGCCTACTTTACTTACTGGCTGCTGGTGGCAGTGAAAAGTCTGTCCATCTGTAAGTTCTATGAAAGACCTTCCCTGAACTACCCTATTTTTCTCAGGCAGCTAGATAAACCAAAGACCAAGCCATATCTCCAGAGACACAGTGGCTTCCTGTATTAAGATCTATTATGCAGCCTTTCATTATCTAGGAACAGAAATATTACTTATCCAAATCCAGGAAAGAGTCGTCACAAAGATCTATTTGCAAAGATGGCATTTAATATTTATTTTATCTGTATCCAAATACTCTGATGAAATGCCTCTCAATTAGCAATTCTTTATTTCCTTTCTCTGTCACCAAAATTAATCAAAAACAGTTCTTGGCAAATGCTCCTCTATAACATGATCTGTTAAAGAAGCACCTGGGAGAAGATAATTGTCAGGATGGGGTTTCTTACCCTACTGTCATAGTGGAAAAACAGTTGGGCTTATTAATACTCTATAGCCAAGTGCTGCCTATGACAAGGCTCTCATGAATCATAGAGTTGGAATCGAGAAGCCCATCTTGGCCAAAATGTCCTTACTGTTTCCAAGAACAGGCTTTGGGTTCTTGGTTGGGAGATAAGCTGTGATGAATGGTAATTGACTTTGGAAATGAAGAAAAAATATCTGGACCTTAAAATATAGGACAGGGGTGGGCAACTGTAAAGGGGATAGGGGCCATTTTTTAACTCTGCTGTTCCCATTGTGCTGCAGCAGTGTGCCTGAAACAACTGTTTTCAGTCCCCCGCCTTTTTTTTTTTTTTTTTTTTTTTGGCTTTTGGCTTTTGGCAGTAGATGGGACACCTGGGGTAGGGGAAATGGCTGCATTTTGTAACAATTTTGAGCCATTTGGGGATGATTTTGAGTGGAAATATGAGGTGTCGGGGGGGTGGGGTTTGGGAGCTCCAAGTGCCACAGGCAGCCCATGGACCATACTTTGTGTACTGCTAGTATAAGGTTTGTGCAAAGTTGTGAAGAACAGCTGTTATTTTGCATGTTTTAAGGCCTCACTAAATCTCTGCTTTTTCATGGATCTTTGTCAGCCACTCTAAAACAGCTTAGTTCACCTCTAACTGCTGGTCAGATAACACAGTCTAGAACTGCCAGAGCTAGGGGTATACTGAAGTGAAATCTCAGCACAATCTGAATTTTGCATGTAGGAAACTCATTTCAGCAGCGTGTATTTTATACACGCAAGTACCTAAAACCAGATAGACCTTTGCAACTGATGGGAAAGCAGAAGATAAAAGTGCTAGATGTAGCATCTGCTCAAAGATGTTAGGCTAGCCATCACTGTCTGAAACATCAGAAATCAAAAAAATGTTTCACAGCCAGTGGTTCTGGAATGCTACATTGGATCCATATAGGCTACAATTCCCAAGGGTTACCTTGGGTTCAAACATGAAAAACAGAACTCTAGAATCCACAAGTTGTACAGTATCCTATGCCTGCTTCATGTAAGTCCTGAGCATCATGTAAGTCTCCATACTAGCTGAACTGTAGTAATGGGACTCAGATACAAATGTACACAAGATACACAGCACATCATAATATAGTATAGGCTGCATAAGGAGAAATAAAGCTAGAAGCTTCACATCACACAACACCTTATGTATATATGGATGACCTGTGACTTTATCCTGCAGCTCAGGGTATGCAAAACCTAGGTACTAAATAGCCGTATGAAGTGCAATTGGTGAAGAGATGCAGAAATGTCTATTATCATTAATCAATTTATATAGTTTACTATATCTGAAACAATACCTCAAAACAGTGTAACACCAATATTTCTAAGAGGATGGAAGATCAGGAGTTACAATGTCACAGGTCAAGAGACTTTTCAAGGAAAAGAATCCTGTTGCTTGCTCTGCCCCATGAGAACTATCTTAACAGCTTACTACGAGTTAAAACAAATTTACCATTTCAAAAGTCCTGTATACCTGAAAAGATCTTTGCCAGGGACTGAACAGACTCAACTGAAGAGAGCATTCTGCAAATATGGCACCACAACCAAGATGGTTCTCTCCTGGTTTCACTGCCCTTATGACTGAAAGCAAGGGCACCAAAGAATGCCCCTGAAGACTGTCTCACTACAAATTCAAGTTGATGTGATAAAAGGCAGCCCTTCAGATACCAGGATCCTGACCTATATAGGGATTAACAGCTAAGTACATGTTGACCCCCATATCCGTGGGGGATAAGTTCCAAGACCCTCTATGGGCACCTGAAACTGTGGATAATAGGGAACCCTATTATTTTCAATGAGACGAACACCAGAAGCTGACCAGAGAATCACACTGGAAGACCTACAAATGCCTAGAGAGAACGTATTTTTTCAGACAGGGTTAAATGAAACCGTGGATACCAAATCAGTGGATATGGGGATCGACCTGTATTAGCACTTTGAATTCGGCTTTAGAAACAGACTAGTGGTTAGTGAAACTGTATATGGACTGACAACAGATGTTCTCTGCAGCCCATGTTTATCAGTCTAACATTAATGAAAGTTTGAAAAGTGAGAGCTTATTCCAATCTGGATGTCACCAGACGGTACCAGTGTCTTCGTCTGGGAGCCACTGATGGTTGATGGGTCCCATGTCAGTGAGGCAGTAAATCCACTTTCGGTTCTGGACAGGCTTAAAGGAGCTTTCCAAGGTGCTGACCTTATTTTGGGGAGGTGGTTCAGCACCTTGAATAATACCTTTAAGTCTGTACTAAAGCCTGGAGTGGATTTACTGCTGCACTGACATGGGAACCACCAGCTGCCACTGCTAAGAAGGAAAGATTCCAGACATCAGTTTGCCATGGGACAGCTGATGTAGAAAAATGTCATGGGTCATGGTACCAAGAGCTGCTGAATGGTCCAGAAGAATAGCCTGGGTATACTTCTCACCCTGCTTCTCCATCGGGACAACCAAGACCAAAGTTCTGATGCTAAAACTATGTATGAAACCAGAATGCAATGGATCGTGTTAATTAGTGTCATCCAAAAATGCCTGCAGTAGTACAGCAAAATTTTGCTTGAGTGCTTTGCCTAGAAAGAGAGTATCTGAAACTGGAGAAGAGCTCAAATAATTTTCTGGGTCCAGAGCAGGTTTCTTAGGGAACGGTCACAGGACAACTTCCTTCAGAATAGTAAGGAACAACTCCACTCATAAGGAGGAAACCCAGCTTTTCAACAGCCTCCTGCAAGATGTCATGAATAAAAGTGGGGGGTGGGGTGGGGGAGATATCAAGCAAATGAGTGGCAACCTACAATCCGGGCACCCTTATTTCCTCAGGATATAGTAACTGAAGTCCATTCAGCAAACTCTGATAGTACTCTGGATACATTCTGCAAATGCACTGTAGAACAAGAGGCAGCCATCAAAGCATGTTGAGAATTGTCACCCACCAGGATTCTCAGACAAGGGTGGGAACTGTGTAGCCCTCTTTGACTATGCTGACTAGGGCTGCTAGAAGTTCCAGTTCAACAACACATGAACAGGCAAACGGTTCCCACCTTGATCTAAAAGAAAGGCTATTTCCATTGCTCTGCCAGCTCCTGATCTATAGAAGTAAGGGGTTACATTGTGAAAAGGGTGAATTTCAAGCCAAAACGTATTTCTAGGAGAAAACAGCTTTCACATTTTCCAGTCAGTACCCGCTTACCAAAGGTGATGTATCCAATGTTATCCCCTACTGCTGCATCTGTATCTTTTAGCTCCAAGGGGGGCTCCCTGTGGCTGAAAAGCACTTGGGGGGCTGTGTGGCTGGCACGGCGACCCTCCTTGAACTCCTAAAATAAAAGAGATCAAATTTTTATTAAACAGAAACCTAACAGCAAACATTCCCTTTCTGATCCTGTTTTCCATTCTCAGGAATGGAGCTTGCCAGCGCGAAGTTTTACCTCTCCACCTACCATGATGCCTGTAATTTCAGAGTTTCAATCATGTTTTATCCTGGAATCAAAACTGTTTGACATTGTCAACATCTAAGAATTCTCCCTCAAAAAAAATCATATCCACTTTTTAACATGTTGGTGCAAAGATTGATATGAGTATCAGAACTGTGTAACATTTGTGACTAATAACTGAAATTACCCATATTTTTTGCCTGCAACTCCATCAGAACGGCAAAGATAAAGACAAATGGGAGAGATCCATTTGAAACACAATGTAGGGTAGCAGAGAGCTGTTTCCCAAAGGGTTGGTTTTGCCCTAGGTTCTTTCTTTGCATCTATATTGTTAATTGCCAAGATCATTTTTTAAATCAGTGTACAGAACTGTTTCAAGGAATGCCTGCCTGAATTCTGAATGGACTAGTGCAACCAGGTATATATTGATTAGAGACCCAGGACTAGGACTCCAGGACACCAGGGTTTAAATCTACCCTCAGCCATGGAAAATCCCTGGGTGATCTTGAGAAAGTCAAACCCTCTTAGCTTCAAAGAAAGCCAATGGCAAACTCCCTCTGAATAAACCTTGCCGAGAAAACCCTAAGAAAGGCTCACTTTAGGATTGACATAATTTGGAAATGACTTGAAAGCACAGAAAAACAATATATTGATTAAAAGTTAGATTTTGGCCTAAATATAAATTGTTACTCTCAACCAAACTTAAACCCATCGATTCACCAAAACTTACAAAAATGCTGACTTCCCACATTCCCACTGATTCAGTGGGCCTACTTGAGTCAGAATTTACAACTGGTTTTACAGCCCTTGTCCCACTTCATCATAGTACATTAGCAATTTTTTCTACTGCCTAGGCAGAATCAATTGAGTTACGTTCTGGAAGAATATTCATTTAGAAGAATATGGATCCAAGTTTCCAATATATGATGCTGATACTTCATTAGCACCTAGTGTATATAGACATAGTGGCCCATATGTGGGTGGTTAATAAATAAGTGTACAGAGTAGTTTTAGGTAAGGAGACAAAAAAAAAATAATGTTTCTATAGACTCTTTATGAATGTTGGTGATATCTATATGACAGAATGCAATTTCATTGTAACAATATGCGATTGTTTGATGAATTGAAAAACTGGGCATACACAACTAAAAATGATCTTTGTCCTCAAGTAAGTAGTGGAAACAAGCTCCTGAAAGTAAGGGAAAATGAAACTTTTTTTGAGTAAATTATGGCTATATTATGGATATACATTCTGTTGCTGAATCTTCAATATGGCCTCTGATTTAACTTAGGAAACACACACAACAGAACTGACCATGTAGTTAACAGTAGTTTGATACAGGAGGAACAGTCATATGAACCTAATGTGAAATATTCTGTATGAGAATAGGAGATGTACATTAACATTACTCAACAGGAACTTCTGTGGCTCTGAGGAAACAGTTTTTTAGTATATGCTTCAGAGAGTTGAGTACATGCAGAACCAACAAAAGGATTTATTACTGTTGCATTATATGTGCCAGTTTTCCTGCTTCCACTTTTAGACCACACCACCCAGTTATGTATTGGGCTTCCAGACTAATCTTCTGGACTAATCATTTGGTTTATTTTAGTATTTATTAAAAGCAGAGAGCCAGTGTAGTGGTCTGAATATTAGACCACGACTCTGGAACCAGGGTTTGAACCCATGCTTGGCCATGGAAACCCACTATGTGACCTTGCACAAGTCACACTCTCTCAGCCTCAGAGGAAGAAAAAGGCAACCCCCCTCTGAACAAATGTTACCCCCCAAAAAACAAACAAACAAACAAAAAAACCACCCTCTGTAATAGGGTCACTTTAGGGTGATCATAAGTCAGAAATGACTTGAAGGCACACAACAATTTATTAAAATACAGATAGACCCCTCTAGCTGCAGGACCAGTATCCACGGATCCACTTACCCACATCTGAAAAAATATGGTCTCTCTAGGCATCTTCTAGGTCCTCCAGCACAACTCTATGGTATGCTTCTGCCAGAAGCTGACCATAGAGTCATGCTGGAGGACCTAGAAAATGCCTAGAGAGGTGTTCTCTCTATGCATCTTGTAGATCCTCCAGCATGACTCTATGGTATGCTTGGGCCAGAAGTAAGTCATTTTAATAGGGTTTGCTATTATCCGCATTTTTCGGTATCCACAGTAAGTCCAGGAACTTATCCCCTTTGGATACGGGGGGTCTATCTGTATTTATATCCCACCCTGTATCAAAAGATCTCTGGGCAGACAACACAATTTTTTTAAATATAAAACTTATATTTGTCTCATATAATAATTACATACAATTATATAACAATTAAAAACAAATACTGAGTGCATCTTCCTACCCTCATCCTATAGTAAATTAGACTATAGATCTGTGGAAAGAATGCATTTATGTAAGACCTACTGATTGCAGGTACTGTATTTATAACAATATTTGCATCAGCAAGTTGAATTTTCAAAGGCACCCACAGTGTCAGTCTTATCAGGAGAAGGATTTTTCTTGAAAGACAACAGCACAATGGTATTCCTGGTATAAATGTGCTAGTAATATAATAAACCATCAGAAGTCTACAGAATCTGAAGTGTCATACCTGCATGAATACCTTTCCAATCACGACATCGTCATCATCCTTAAATACCGTGCTGAAAACAACTGTGACACGGTCCTTCTTTGATTCAACATACCTAGAAAGGAGATAAAAAGAATACTATTTAAAATCTCAAATCTTCACTGCAGAGAAATCTACTGGTACATAGGATTTTAAAAACAAGGGCCATTCATCAACTGTTGAACAGTCTTTACGATTCAACTCACCAACTTATTTTATGGAGCTGATTTACAGAACAACCAAAATACATCATCTCTCTTCTCTCTGACCTCACCTGCCACCTACTAAAATCCAGAATGCCTTGACAATTTACCACAAGCCATAAGCTCCTGTCTGCAGCATGATATATGCAATATCTTTCCCCACATCAAGGGTGACTGTGAACATGAAATGATTGCTCCCCTCCAAAAACTTGCAATAGTGTGGACAGTCCTCCAATTTGTAGTGCAAGATGATATATGTGAACGATGCACTTTAAAGCCCCCTTCAGTTGTTTTATTTAGACTGGTCCATAACTCTCCAGGAAACAGTCAAGTCTATCTCTGATTTCCTGACAGCACAAAGAGCATGCAAGTTGAGTTCAGTAACATCATTTCCGCCCCTCCCATAATGATTATATATTATTATGAGTATTCTAACAAATATTTATCTCAGAACATCTATGCGCTGCACTGATATGCACTCTGTATTTGTAAAAGAGAGTCTGTAAGCACAATCAAATGTCAAAACTTACCTATGGGTAAGCAAGACATATTTTGCTGCTCACCCACCTAAACACAGAAGGGACTGTAGGTGACGAACAGTGACCCTAATGATGAACACAGAATATTTTGGACCTTTCTAAATTTCAGGGTTGGGAACAATTTCAAGCTAAGGGAGATGAAACTCCAGTTATTTCTTACATAGTCTCATCATCCCGGTAATGGATGACTGCTCTCTTCTCCCCATCTTTTCCTTCCTCTTGGAACTTGAAATATTTCTCAAAGACTGAGGCAAAGCAGTTGCGTTTCAGCATGCCTGCTTGATGCACGATGGAGTCTTTGGCAGCAGGAAGGTTCTCCAAGTCATACAGCAAAGAGACATTGTAACCTACAACAGGTAAGCAAAACAGTAGTCACAACTTTCCCTTCTCTGATCAAACTTACAATGTGGAGAAAACAATACACTAGGGATCACTCTCTCATAGGTTATTTCTTTCCAAACTCTTCAGTGGTAACACCTTCAAATAAACTGTGATCCATTAAACATGCCTTTCTCCTCTGCACAAGGCAATTTTTTTGTTCCATTCCCCAACTATGGAAGAAACTAGTCCTGACTCTGTGTTTTGTAACAAATGAGTGGGAAGCAGTACTGTCACAGGTAACCATGGTTTTCCAGAACTCCTGGTTGCCTGTCACTCTTTTTACACAGAACAAAGGATCTCTAACTACAGAAGCGGGGGTATATTTGGGGGTGGATCCAGAATCACAGCTTTCACTATTCAGAAATACAGCTCTGATGTTCTCAGCCTCTCTGTAGAACACTGAAGGAGGCTGTGTGCTTATTTTAAAATATAGTGCTGTGACAAGGAGATCCCAACTGAGAGCTGGCTTGAAAATGTAGAGTAATTTCTCTTTATAAAAAGAAAGGAATAATTACATTCAAACTGCAAACTCAATAAGTATCAAGGCACAAATTATGCCAAGGCTTACCAGACTCTGGAGTTACCAAGTAGTTTCCGTATACTCTCTTCAATAACTAGGAAAAAGACAAAATGCTGTGAGCTTTGACATGTCTTCCCTTCTGGTCTCTTTATTACTTTCCTGTCCTTCACAAATACACTGCTCTTAAAAACTAACACTTGTGTTAGCTACTTCTGATTTGCCAAGCAGTTCTCCAGAAATCCCAAAATTCTTCTCGTCATCTTGATATGCAACTGCAAGAGAAGACTTATGACAAAATCCAGGAATGTATCCTGCATGGTGAAGAGCATGGTGAATCCCATCTTGGGAGAAAGGCAGGATATAAATCAAATAAATAAATAAATAAATAAATAGCGACAGCAGGGTAGGGTTCTTAAGTTCTCCAAGTCCACAATGCTCCTCATGCCCACCCAGCATGGCTAATGGTAAGTGATTATGGAGCTCTAGTCTAAAACATCTGGAGAATTCCTATTCTTTTCTACTCTTAATTGAATCATGCTGGCCAAGAAACATACATTTACCCCAGTGGTTTTTTGTTTGTTTGTTTTGGTTTGTTTTTTTTATCTTTACTGGGCAAGAAACATGTCTGAGTCAGATATGAGGTATATTTGTCACATCAGTTCCACTAAGGGTTCTCAGGTCAACCAGAATGGGGCCAAAACACTGGCATTCTGAATAGCTTATACAACTGTTAAATAGCAGCAGAGGGAGGAGGATAAAAAAAAAAAAGAGAGACAAGAGAAGTCATTCTGAGAAAATGGAAAAGACTGTAAGAGTTGCAATACTGTAAAAAGGACTCTGATATAGCAGCAGCAGAGGGATTTTCCAGACACTACCTGCTTCACACTCATGGCCACTCATGTGCTTGCTGTGACTCTTTCCACCTTTTATTTTGCTGCTTCGAAAGCCAGAAAAGATGTAACTAGACATTACCTGCAAAAGTGCTCCTCTATACACCAATGGTCATGTTGTTTATGAGAAAGAGTTTTGAACAGAATGTCTGAGTGGAAAAACAGCTTCCTTTTCCCCACTCTTTGGTCTTCTGCTTGAAATCACACTCCCTTTTCACCTCCACCCCACCACACCAGGTTTTTCCTAACATGTCAGCCAAATTATCCCACATGCCAGGTAGGTGGGAGGAGATTTTTAACAAATAGGAGGGCAAGGTACTAGTGCCCTTTTTGACACCCATGCTTCTGTTCAGATATAAAAACTCTGCAAAATGCTTTTCCATGAACAAAGGATTCAAAATGGGGAACATACCCATAGCATCCTTTTGCTCTGGCAGGCATTTTAAGGCCATGGCTCTTCTCAGATGGCCCTTGCAAGTGACTCAAGCAATTCTATGAAGTGTTTTCTACACTGTCCCTTATGGGTTGCAGCATCTGCTCTTCCTAAGCAATGCAGCATGAACCCTCTCAAATTATGCAACATCTGAAAACCATTTCAGGAACTGAGTCACACTTTCTGCTGAGAGATTCAACCACAAGGCACAGAAAGGACTGTTTTTTCTACCATAAATGGCTCTTTGGAAAAGATCTACTGCCCAACATGAACCAAACTTGCCACTTTACACATCAGCTGCAGACAAAGAGTAAGCATTTGCAGACTGCAAACAGATACAAGTAGAACTAGCATAAGTGGGTTTTTTTTAAAACCCTGTTAAAGAAGTAGCACTTAGAGCTTCCCCAAAAACCCTCCCAAAGAGACTCTCCAATCTTTCAGTGGCAGAGCCCAGACCTAGTAGTAATGCCCCAGTGAGCAGCAGAGAGACTACTCTCAGCCACCTCAATCTAATTTGTACCTTTCTAATAGGCAGAGCTTAGAAAAGCTAGGTTTTGGACTATAATTCCTACAACCCCCAGTGGCCAAGCTGACTAGGGAATTCTTGGCAGTTTCAGTCCAAAAAAGTAACATTTCCAAGCTCTGCTAAAAACTAGAGGTTCATTAATTGAAAGTGAGGTGATACTGGATGCAGAAATTCACTGTTACTCCAGAACTTTGCTGACTCTACTTTATCTAGTACTATTGAAATCATATCACCTAAAAGCCTTACAAACAAATCACCATTGTTATAACATAATGAAGCCAGTAGTCAACACTACAGCCCAAGCAATCTCCAAAAGACTAACATTTATAGTAGCTATTAGGAGGGTGAGTCCATGCACGCATCCTTCTGGAAAGACTCTGTCAGCTGCATGTGATCACAGAGAAAGTGCTCCTCCCAAAAGGGGTGGGGGGAAGGGAGGTGGAAAAAAGAAATCTAGCAGGACCTTTCAGACTGATTTATAGTTGAACATGAACCCACGGCTATCAATTCACATCCTCAGATGTGCTGATACCAGTGCAACTGAGGAAGTGGATTGATATCCACAGAAGTTCATGCTCAAATATAAACCAGTTAGCCTGAAAGATGCTGCTAGATTTCCCCCTTTTTCTATAATGTGTCTATAACTTCAGTGCCCAGCAGTGGTTAATAGGTGAACTAACAATGCCTATTTTTATTAACTTCAGTTAAAGCTGATCAAGTGCCAAACTTTACTTCAGGCCATATTCTACAGAGCTATTCAGTTAATATAGCCCATCACCTGTTCAGAGGAGTAAGAAGTAGTTTCTGCAAAACATAACTGCTGGTCTGGATGCATCAGTCTGCATTGTTAAAGCGCTAATTCACCTCAGAAAATTTTTATACACGCAACACAAACCAAAAGCATTGGAAGATGGGGTGGGAATGGAAGTGATAATTTTCATAATAGATCTTAAAATAAAACATCATAATAAGCAAGATCTATTTTAGTAGAAAAGACCAACTGATGACTTTAGAGCTGCCTATATTACAGTAGGACCCACATATTCACTGATTCATTATCCACTGATTCAAGTCTTCCTAGAAAATGTGGCCTCTCCAGCCATTGTCTAGGTCCTCCAAGGCAACTCTATGGTATTTTAAACCAGAAGTCCCATTATTTTCAATGGTGTTCACTATTATCCATGGTTTTTGGTATCCACACCCCCACAAAACCAATCCCCAGCAGAAATGGGGGTCCTGTGCAGAAATAGCATATAAAATGCAACCATAAAAGGTTATTCAAGACAAATGCATTAGAATAACAGAATCAAGACTATTTATTCTTACCTCATCAGCACCATGTTCCTGGAGCTCTTTGTAGAATTTTAGAGAAATACTGACCATAACCTTTGTTTTGTCACCATTAGGATTGGAAATATGGTAAAGCACTCCATCAAAATCTAGGAGGAAAGCATTTGAAAGATGACTAGTGGTTGCATTGTTTTCAGCTTAGTTACGTAGTAGGAAACAAAGCTTTCTAAAAGAGGGTGCAAGCTGCATAAAGGTTCTTTGGCACTTGAGTATATTGCTACAATACAAGAAACAGTAGACTGGATGACAGATAGCCAAGAAGAAATAATCCCTCAAGTTATAACTGACAGAAATGAACTAACAGATCAATTTGCTTCTCTTAGTTTTTCATTTTACTGTTTTTCCCCCCGATTGGTTTGAAATTTTCTTTTAAAAGCCTGGATAAAAGTTTGTTTATACATTTATTTATGTATATTTACCCCCAAAATATGGACTGTGCACTGATATTTGTATTTTTGTATATATTTTAACTACCACACATTTTTGTGTGCCTTTCCCCTTAATATATGTATTTTCATATTCTCTTTTTGATTAAAGAATGGCACAACAAAATTTACAGTGCAAAATAGTAATAACAAGGGATGTGTTTCAGCATGTATACCAGTTTGAAGGTGTGAATTAGGTATATCTGTATTAAAGTGTGAACCAAATAAATTTCCTCAATATCCCTTAACTATGATCAGAAAGTGCCTTCTGGCACCTTGAAGACCAACAGGTTTTGAGGATTGCAGCCCACTCCATCTGATGCAAGAGTCTGATGAATAGGATCAGACTCCCTTCAAGAACACCTGGATCTACAGGATTCTATTAGACTCAGGTTGTGCTGGAACAGCTCATAACATGTATGAAGACTGTCAGAAACACAGGCAGTACTATTAGGTACTTAATAGCAAACTTTTGTGGTGGCCTGCTCATGATTAAGACATACAGCACTTAGTGCTAGCACATCAGAACTAGTATGACAGAATGACTTTATCACTCCCACCAATAAAGAAAGTATTAGTAGCCCTGGTCATAGCACCACAGCAAGCTGAGTGATAATGAATTACCAATGCCACCAAAATGAATCCCAAGACTGGATAGGAATTTGAAACCAAGGCCTAAGGCAAGTGTGCTTTTCACTGGATTACTTGGCAAGTCTTTACAAAACATAGACAGGACAGAATTATTGCCATACAGATTCCAATTCTAAAGATGGGGTGGCAACTGTGGTGGATATGGGAGCCAATTTTAAGCCCCTGGTACCCTACTGGGTCCCAGTTTCCTGCCCTGGGACCATTTTGCTAAAAACCCAAAACAAAACACAGAAACAAAGAACAGTCAAAAGAAGCAAGAAATCCATTTCTGGTTTTGATTTTTTAAAAAAAATATTGGTATGTGGGGGAGGAAATAACATGCAACCTAATTAAAAGCTGAATTGCAATCCACCTTTTTTGGGCCAGAAAAAGGCAGCCCAGGAGCCTTGGAGGGGTCAAAACAGCCTTGGGAGTTGCACTTTTGCCCACCTCTGGCACAGCAGAACAAACTAGATCAAGAAGGCTATGGAAGCATTTGACTAGCTGCCATCACTAATATATCAACACCAACAGGATGGGTAATGGGCACCTCACCATTAGGTATTAAAACTCCAGAAACAGAGCTTCTTTTGTGCAATTAATTTAGGTCGCTGTGAACAGAAAGGTGATGGCGGTTCAGTGATGGGAAACAACCCACAATGAAACAAGTAATTTTTATTTCACTCCCAAATATTTCCCCAAAGCAATTTTAAAGGGTGGGACTTACCTGCAAATGTTACTTCTACAGCCTCAGGCTTGTTTCTGGGGAATGGGGGAAAACAGCAGTTAGAATTTAGATGAAGTTCACAGGAGCTGGAGTACACTGAATCACAAATAGCAGGATACAAGCTTTTGATTTACATGTTTTCTAGAGTATCCACAGCTATTAAGGGAATGCAGCTCACTGGTCATGTTGATCGTTTTTATACAAAGAACTCCTACTAGCCTCTGACATCCAAATGACCAGTGTTATACATTTAACCCTGGCTCATAGTTTTTCAAGACCCTGTTTAGTTTCAGAATAGAAAAATACATCTTCCCCCATATGCCATAGGTTAATAACATGCATTTCTGGTATTTTGCTGAATAGGCAGATACAACTGTAAAAGGACCATGAGAGAAGTCAAACCTCCCATCTACAATGCTGCATATTAATTGTCTGTTCTATTGCCTCAGGAACCTTGGCAAGATAGCTGTTAGTGAAGAATACTGGGAATTGCAATCCAGGCTTCTAAATGGCATCCTTTGTTTCATTATTATGCTATGTATAAGTGAATGGGAGAGCCAAAATCTTAACATCATTATTCTTGATAAATGTTACTAAGTGAAAAATAGCTACCGTACTCAACTTCTTAAGCTATATTAATGAATAACCCTAAATAAGAAAAAACAATCATCCTAATAACATTTTTTTTTGCCCTCTTTTGTTTTGATATCATCATCTTCATTAACATCGAGTTTCAGCTGAACAGAAAACTTTAAAGACAGTGAATGATCATGGGCAGAAATAAGAAAACATACTATAGTCGTCCCTTCACATTCGCAGGGGTTAGGGGCAGAAGACCCCCGCAAATGTGAAAAAACAGTGAATAATAATAGTCCTCCCCCCACCCGCCTGCAACAACCCACCATGTTGCCACTCACTCCCACCCCCCTGCCCTTCCCAAAGTGGCGATGGGGGCTTCAGGAGCCCCCGTGTCACTCACTCCCACCCCCATGCCTGTTCCAAGGTGGCGAAGGGGAGCCCTCGCTGCCTTGGGAAGGGACTGGGGTGGAGAGAGGGAGGCTTTCCATCTTCCCTTCCCAAGGCAGCGATGGGCTTCGTGAGAAACCCTTCGCTGCCTTGGGAAGGGACGGGGTGGAGAGAGGGGGGGGCAGGCGGCTTTCCGCGAATAATCAAAATCACAAATGTGAAAGTCACGAATGTGGCGGGGCAACTGTATATCAGAGATTGTTGCTAACATCAATAGATCACTCTTTGTAATCTTTGCCTACCAGGTGAAACTTGAGAGAATAGTCCAACTACTTCACAAATTAAGACCTCAACTTTAACTGTGCATTCTGACTAGGGAGCAATTCCCACATGCTTACAAACTACAGTAGGACCCCCATACCCACTGATTCATTATCCATGGGGCACAGAACAGCACAATAGTGCAATCTAGCCTACCATAGAGTCTTTCTAGAAAATGTATCCTCTCTAGCCATTTTCTGGGTCCTCCAAGGCAACTCTATGGCATTTTAAACAGAAGTCCCATTATTTTCAATGGTGTTTGCTATTATCCACGGTTTTCTGTATCCACAGGGCCCCCCAAGAACCAATCCCCAGTGGATACAGGGTTCTACTGTAATCTCTCTTCACTGGTTATCAGCAAATACCAGAGGATGAATTCTATTTGCAATCACATATCACCACAGAGCTAACTATGACTGGCAGTCTGAGACTGGGGTAGAAAGCGCAGCTTACTAGCCACCTTCTACTCCTTTTGAAGAAAGACAAGCTCTTCACCCACACACATTAGTCCTCAGTCAGAAAAATGCAACCATTCTGAATGCTCACCAAATTCACTCCTACTGCAGACGTTATGTGAGCACTAACATAGGGAATGCAACTGAAATGCTCATAGCATGCCTGTGAGATGTTTCAAGGTGTAGGGACAGTATCTTTTGAGATAACTGAAGCAAGGAGATTTGAATGGATCTTCCATTGTTTGTGAAGGAAGGGGACTTTGTACTATCCACAACTACTTGTCTTATGCCTGTGTTCTTACATTTCCCATTGTTTCTCTTCTTTTCTGTTACTCTTTAAACTCCACCGGAGTTTATCATGTATTGGTAAATTAACTTGCCTTTTGTTTTCCATGTTACTGCAGATTCTTACCTCCTTGGTTGCAAAAAGGATTTCTAGAATACTTTCAGTTGATGCTTGTTGGCTATATTGGTTGCATGGGTGCATTTAATGTTCATATACTGTCTGCATTAGGAGTGAATTTGGTGAGCATTCAAGAAAGAACAGTTGCATTTTTCTGATTGAGGATTAATAAGGTGTGTGGGATCACTGCCTTCCTCTGAAATATAGCCAACAGTGCCTGGTATTCTTTGGGAGTCTCCCATCCAAGTATTAACCAAAGCTGACACTGCTTAGCTTCCAAGACTGGATAGGATCTGGTACCTTCTGGGCATCTTTCATACTTTCATTCCATGATACATGGTCTGAAAGAGATAGGACAGAAAAGGCACGACAGGATGCAAGGAGTCTTCCTCTGTCACTCATATAATCTTCTGGCTCCTTCAAGCTGCTTAAAATAGTATGGGAGGGCTAGGGGAGGAGTTCTCTTGTTTGGATCTGCTTCTGTTCACATTCCTGCCCTAGCTTTTCAAGGCAGGTTTTGAAGAAACATATAAATGTGAAGATATGAAACATTATTTCATGTCCTCTACTTCTCATTAATAATTTTATCACAGAGGTCTATAATGTTATGGACTCTTGAGGGAAAAATATCCAGCCCATTTGACATTGAACCTCGTTAATATATCTTGAAATAATTGTTTGGTACTTGCTATTATGCAGCACAAAATGAAATCAGAAGGCCAGAAGAGGCCTCAATGGACAAGGCACTCCTCAGAGATTTTAATGCTACCAATGTACAACAGAGTCCCAAAGCATCTAAGATTACCTGCTTTATCAGGGCTGGGCAACTGCATTCCTTCTCCCAAGCCAAATAGTGATGCAAAAATAAAGGTAAAACTTTTATTTGGGTCACTTCTGTTAAGTTTTGAGTCTTTCAATCCCATTTTGAGTCCAACTGTAGCTGCTCTGCTTTGAGTCCCACTGTGGGAGAAAAGCGGGAAAACACAGCCTCACAGCCCGGAAAAAAAACTCACAAAAAACCTAGGGATATAAATAAATTATAAAGGTTTTAAACCTTTATTTTAGAATAATTATCAGACTCTGTGAGATTGTGTAGAGCAAATAAAGCCCAAACATTACTAATCACTTTATACAACCATATGATACTACACATGAGAGAATGCCACCAGCATTACCCCTACAAGATCTGTACTGTTTAATTCTGGTATAAAATTATATTTTCTACACAGACCATATGCTGAGTCCATTTGATACCTCTGATGATTGCCTTCCCAATCCAAATGACTTCAAAACAGGCGAACATGGCTGCATGCATCTTCAAACTTTGAAACAAAGCATTGCTTTCTCCTACATAGATTAATGAGGGTTTCTGTATCCTCTTATATTTTTGTGAGCTTCCTCAGAGAAAGCTACCTGAAACATGAAGACACAGGGAGCATTTTTCTGCATTGCATTCAGCCCTAAAGAGCAAACAAAAAGGAGTCACAAACCAAAAATACCACCACCAGCTCCCTTCCTGTTACTGATTCTAAATGCAAGACAGACCTGGTTTTGACAAGCTCATCTGAACCCAGGAAGCTAAAAACAGCAGCAGTTTCAGCTAAAGGCAGCTGTCTGTTTTCCCCATTAACACTAATGGGCACTGAGCACAGGCCATTCAAATCCTCTCTGAATCTGATTCCAAGGACATCTACCCTAATACTGGAGATGATGAGAAACTGTTTTGGTCAATCTAGTTTCTTCCTACACCCTTCTGTCTCCCTCCAACCAGTGATCGGTATATACCATACTATTTTTAAATGAAGTCACTGCACTTTTGAAACTTCCAGTCAGTCTTAGCTTCGGGGACCAACCAGACTGACAGATTAACCAATGTCAAATCCCAAACTGACAGCATATTGTCAATTTTCATTTGGACAAAAGCCAAATGCCTGAGCTTAACAATAAATTAATATAACAAGAAAAGTATCTTGTATAGAACTTGCATCTCATCTGCTACAATAGACAGATGTGTGTGTTGGGGGGGGGGCAAAGCACACATAAGAGGTCATACAAGGGAAAGGCAGCTTAATTAGGAAATCACTTATTCATAATTAACGTCTGGCCTGAATAATAAAGGAAATTGAGGATTCCAGGCCAATCTAATCTCCCATTTCTGTGTGGACAAATAAAAACACTATTTAAAAGCTTATAGCTTACTCTGCACAGGGGATCAGTTCACAGAGTCTACACTGCTGTGCAAAACTACAGGACAGGATGTACCAATAAATATAGATTATAGTGGAATCTGGCAATAGAGCTGTGCCAAAAATACAGTATTAGAACAGGCAATTACAGCATTACAGTAACTAGTGAAGCAGCCATGCATTCAAAACTTGATCAAAACCTCATTTTAAAATCCCTCAGATTGTGCTAAAAATTAATATACGGCATTGGTACAGGGTACAAGGGGAAATTCTAAGCATAATTACTTGGAAGGAGGTCCCACTAAAAGTAGTAGCATTTCCCTTCAAGGAGACATGCCTCCATTCAGAATGATGATCACTGATACTAATAAAGCTTACACAGAACTAACTGCATTACATGCAAAGAAAGCATCAAACAGTAAATTGGCCAGATGTGTGGTGCTAGACCAGCTGACCTAAGAGGTACAGTTTCCAGGAGAAGGAAAGGGTAGATAAAGGGTAGATAAATATATATATTTACGGCTCATCTGCTACTCTACCATCTCCTTTCAGCCAGTCTGCCACTCTACAGTGGTTCTGGTACCGTATGTCTATTTTTTCTTGATACGGCTGTTTCAGTGTTTCAGCTTAAATACCTTGACACAATTGGTGTACTGAAGCAAACCAGGCAACCCCAAGAGATTCAGTAGCAACTAGCAGGGGTACACAAATTAAACATGAACCTCTGATATGAAATTGGTACCATGAGTTGCTCCACATTACCTTTTCTAATATGTATTAAACTTGAGTCAGAAAATATGCAACTTAAGGTGCCCTGCAGAAACAATTGCTTTCCTGGTGTTTTAATATGTTGTGGAAATATGCAATGAAAGAAAAAAACACAAGCAAATATTAAGAAGCTTACATTATATCTGGCCACTTTGGGGAAACTTACTAGAATAGTCTTGTGAAGATTAACTGTCCTATGTTCCCACCAGATGTAGGGAGAATACAGTCCTTCAACTAACCAGGACTTGAGCCATAAAATGCTTTATGGGTCAAAATCAGCACTTTGAATTGTGCCCAGAAACAGACCAGGAGCCAGTGGAGGTGATGCAACAAGAGAATTTTGTGCTCCCTGTAGTCAGCCCGTTAGCAATATGGCTGCAGCTCTCTGATCAGCTGAAGTTTTCAAACACTCTTCAAAGCAGCCCCACACAGAGTATGCTATAACAATTCAACCAGAATATAACCAAGGCACGGATCACCACTGTAGCCAGATCTGATCAAGCAGAGGTGGGCTAAATGCAGCCTTCTAGATTTTATTGGACTGCCACTCCCACCATTCTTCACCCCTGGTGTGCTGGCTAGGACTGATGGGACTTGCAGTCCAAAAACTTTAGGAAGAACTTCCTGACAGTAAAAGCTGTTCAGAAGTGGAATACACTGCTTCGTAGTGTGGTGGAGTCTCCTTCTTTGGAGGTTTTTAAACAGAGGCTGGATGGCCATCTGTTGAGAATGATTTGATTTTGTGTCCCTGCATGGCAGGGGGTTGGACTGGATGGCCCTTGTGGTCTCTTCCAACTCTATGATTTGGAAACAGAATTATTTCACTAATAATCAGCAACTTCTGACCAGCTGTTGATGCTGGGCTTATAAAGTTCATTGAACCTTTCATAGCAGATATTCTGGAAGATCCAGAGCGGCCCCCGCCAAAGTAGCTAAAAGTCATTTACAATTTTGACCCAACATAAACTAGATTTTAAGGCTTCCAGAACTGTTTGGGAAGATGCCTGAGACAACTTTACAGATTACTACAGAAAATTAAAAGCTACAAATCTATACTAAAGTTTAAATTATTTCATTCTGTGTGCCACTTCCTTACATCTGTCATAGTCTAAGAAAGGGTAATACTAAGCTTTTGATAAATTTTCCCTTTCAGAAACACTAGAAATCAAAGCCAGAACAGTTAAATCAAGCTGTAGAGTGTGACTTAGCACAGCATAAGCTGTGTGGGCATAATGCTCACAGATCAATACACCCACCAACGCCAATAGCTGAGAATGCATAGCATTCTGGGCTGTTCCAAAGGTCTACTTTAAAAAAACCCACACATGTCACTTAATGTTCCAGGACACTCAGGGGATGCTAAGCAAGCCTTTTCACCCACAGCCAGAGAAAACAGAAACTAGATCTAGAAAAAGCCAGCTCCTTCTGAAAAATGCCTTGCTCATTGTCCTATAAAATATTACTACAGTTACATTCCTTTCAAAATAGGTGCAAAGACTTTCAAATTGAAAACATTTTTTTCAATCAGACTAGAGCCTCTATGCACACACACACATCAGTTAACATATTCCTAGTTAAAGGGGGAATCCTGTGTATAAAGGAAAGGAACTGTGTACAATTTCCTAGTCTAATACAACAATGAGTATAATTGTTAAAAAGATCTCTCCAAATAGGTTTGGTTTCTTTTGGCAGTAGATCTTCTCAATCAAATCAAAAAGCCTCCAATTTTTGAAAAGGATTCTGCTTGTTATCTGATTGACCACAGTCTTCATATATCAGACTGACTTTGCTACCTTGCTTTATATAAAATTCTCTAAAACAAGGACAGATGTTTTTGCTGGTTTGTCAAATACAAGTGGAAGCAGCAACAAGACATTGTCAAACAATGACAACAAATGCTAAAACTGAGAATTGAGCCAAATCCTCTGGAATGTAAAACCAGTGTTATAGCCATTCGACTTCACTGTTGCTAATGTATTTATAACCATCTACTGAGAATACAGCAGTATTATCAGTTTCATATCTGGTTAGACTTGTCAGTCTGCAACTGTACAAAATGTCTTGCTATCTATACCTTAGTTTAAAAGCACATGCTCAGTGATCTGTTTCAAAAGAACAGTGCTCCAGGTTGCAGGAAAATTGGCTGATGTGTACTTCTCAGACTAATAAATACAGAGAGCAAAGCTCTCTCTACACACCCATTCTGTACATTGTAAGAGGTGACTCAGCTTAACAAATAGTTTAGCATTCATTTCAGATTTTTGTCTTGACGGTGAGCTTGTCTGGGCATGGACACAATTAGCTTTAAAATGCAGAAGCTGTAACGTCCCCTCTCTCAATATACCCAAGGTACTGATCATGCAACTGTCACAGGGAGGCTGTTTAGAATACTCAACACAAGATTAACACAATAACCATTTAATACATTAAATATGTGATATATGTAAAATGTGAGTACAGTAACTACATATCTGAACAAGCCTTCCATTATGTATGGTGCTGTGGATGGCACTTACAAAGAGGTATCTGCCTACAGAAACTGGAAGTAAAATCCCAGTTCAACCAAGAAGCTTAACAGGCAACCTTGACCAGTCATTTCTCAGCTTAACTCACCTCACAGGGTTCATGATTAAATAGAGGAGCTAGCCTGAAGTTCTTGGAGTAAAGGCAGGAGAAAATTATAAATATAGGTTCACTTCTGAATTGTATTAACTGTACACTCAACAGAGACTAGCAGTAATCTGTTAACAAGCCTGGCCCTCTGCATGGTGTAGAAGCAGCCCTGAGTTAGTACATATTGATGGTTTGGGACACCACTGTGCAATTTGCATGGTACTTCATAAATTTAAGTATTTATCTAAAGCACCAATGCTAAATACATGCCGGACCCCCCCATTTGTGTAATCAATATCCGCAGTTTCAGTTATCCACAGCTGGAAAAAAAAAGAGGGACAGATACCATTGAGTTGTGCTGGAAAATGCCTAGAGGTGTCCTTTCTAGGAACTGCTAGGTCCTGCAACATAACACTATGGTATGTTTGTACTGGAAGTCCTTTATTTTAATAGGGTTTGCTATTATCTGCAGTTTCACTTATAAACCGTAAGTCCAAGAATGTATCCCCCTATGGATATGGGGGCATCTATTCTGCCAAGAAAACCCATGATATGCTCACCTTAGGTTCACCAAAGTCAGAAAGGACTTGAATGCACAGACGACAACAACATGTGAGAAGCCATCCTATTATAATACTTTGCAGAATGTTGCACCATATGATGGACTGATGAACACATGAACATTCAGGACTAGCAAGCATACAACTAGCTTTTGATACCTACTGTCCCTCAGCCACATTTTTCACACACTATCTTGATGGAGTAGAAGCAAGGTCTATATGCCAATTATTGATGAGCACAAGACAATGCATTTGGCTAAATGCAGCAAAGTCAGCTATGTCTACTGCAGCAAAGAAGTAACTTAACACCCTTAAAATCTCCGACAGTAAAGGCCCTTCAGTGTATTATAAGCTGCTAGAATGTACCAAAAAAAAAAAAAAAGAGAGAGAGAGAGAGAGAGAGAGAGAAGACTTTTAATAGCCTTGGGTAAGCAAATAGTGTTTTATGCACAGTCAGTATATCCTCTTGAAGTGACAAACAAAAATATGAAAGTGGATGATGCAGCTGCCATGAAAATGCCTGTCCGATGTTAGCATAATGAAAGAGACTGCATGAAGATTAAACACTGCCCAAAGTCAGCTGAAGTTAAATGGTCTATAGGTCTATTAAGAAAGCAAGCATGGTGTAGTGGTTTGAGTGTTTGACTACAGCTCTAGGAGACAAGGGTCCAAATGCCACTTGGCCATGGAAACCCATGGTGACTATGGGCAAGCCACATTCTCTCAGCCTCAGAGGAAGGCAAAGGGAAACCCCCTCTGAGCAAATCTTGCCAAGAAAACCCTGTGATAGGTTTGCCATAGGGTTACCATAAGTCAGAAACAACTTGAAGGATCACAACATGTAAGGGGTGCACAGAAGGCAGGCTGTGTCCCAGCTTTCAGATGACCACATGACACCCACTATTTGCAGGGAAAGTTCCAAAGAATGCTGAAGTGGGTGGGCTTTAATCTGGAGAATATTTAACACAGATTAGTTTTGCCTTAAACAGCTAGGTCAATCGGATTTATATTTTCAAAGAAGCTCTTATAGCAATATAAAAAAAAAAGGGCAGAAGACTAGAATAAAATAAACTAAGGAGATTTTCAGACTACCCTGTTATAGTGTTACTATTCCACTTTAACTGCTCTGGCTGCCTCCTGTGGAATTCTGGGGTTTGTAGTTTAGTGAGGCCTAAGATCTCTCTGGCTGAGAGTTGTAAATGCCCCTCCCTAAACTGCAAATCCCAGGATTCAACAGGAAGCAGCCATAGCAAATAAAGTGGAATAGCAACACTATAACAGTATTGTCTGAAAATCTCCTTTGTCACACAAATCACTGGCCATAGTCAGGACGCATTCCCCTTTTGTCTCTGCAGTGTTCATAAACACTGTATACTGGGGTGGGAATCACCCAGCCCCATAGATGCTGTTGGATTGCAAGTACAGGTCAACCCCTGTATCTGTAGGGGAATACATCCCAGGATCCCCCATGGATACCTGAAACCATGGATAATGGTGAGCCTTATTATTTTCAATGAGATGAATGCTGGAAGCTGACCACAGAATTGCATTGGAGGATCTAGAAATGCCTAGATAGGACATATTTTTTCGGATGTGGATAAGTGAAACTGGATACCGACTCTGTGGATACGGGCCGGCCTGTACCAGCATTCCTCTCTGACTGATTGTGCTGATGAGGACTGGTGGGAGTTCTAGACCGCATGATTCCCACGTTGACACTAACTCAAATGTATACAATGAAAAATTCATTTCAGAACAACTGTGTGGTTCCTTCTGCAGACTCAAATACAGTAACCATTGTTCAGTTTACCCAGTGGGAGCGCCACCACCTCTGCTACCTCTCCTTTTCCCTAAAAGCTTTGGCTCATTGTACCCCCCCCCGTCTCAGAAACCAGTAAGAATGCTTAGCTTCTCAAATACGTTCAAATGATTTTACCTACACCCGAAATATGTCCTGTGCACACCAACTACAGAACACACCCAGCTTTGAAGGAAGGGCTTGCCTTGCACCTCAGCTCTCAAGCCACAGCGACACTTCCTGGTGAGCGGCCAGGAGGGAGGAGAACAGCAGCAGCAGCAGCGCTTGGGGGGGGGCAGTGGCCACACGTGGGGCGACCAGCAGCCCTGGACTCTTCTAGACAGAAAGCCTGCCCTGGCCCTTGATGCCACTATTCCCTTCGTCGTTAAAGCCACCAATTCAACCCAGACTCTGAAGCAGCACAGCGCTGGCAAGAGGAAGAGGAAGGGCGGCCCCACCCCACTCCCATGCTGTCAAAGCAGAAAGGTTCAATGTGAAGTCGAAGGCTTTCACGGCCGGCATCCATAGGTTTCCCTTGGTTTTTTGCCCGGGCTGTGAGACCTGTTCTGGAATAGTTTCTTTCTGACGTTTCGCCTGCATCTGTGGCTGGCATCTTCAGAGAATGGTTGGGTAGGAGTGTGCGACTCCCTGCTGGGGAGGAACACGGCCTCACAGCCAGGAAAAACCCCAAGGAAATTCTACAGAAATGTCCTGACACCTCGGAGGTGGGAGAAGCGAGAGAAGCGCCCCCTCATAGTCCTCCCGAGTCCGTTTGAAGGCGGAGACCCTCAGGAAGCCTCTGAGGAGGAAGTGGTTGGGAGTCCCTCACCCACACTCGGGGAGAAGGCGGCGGCCTTTCCTGGGTGGGAAGAAACAGGGGCCAAGGAAGGGAGCCGGCGGCGGATGAGAGGAGGTAGGCCCCGATTCCCTTCCTCGTCTCCGCCGCCGCCGCCGCCGCCCACCCGGGCCCTGCCTCGGCCTCCCGTCCCGCCCGCCCGCCCCTCCCTCCCGCTTGCTCACCCCGCGGCCGCGCCCTCGAACTTGAGCGCCAGCGTCTCCTCGATGATGCGGTTATTGACCTCCAGCAGGATCATGGCGACGGTTACGGGCGGGCGGGAGGAGGTGAGGAAAGGGGTACGGAAGCCGGGCGGGGAAGAAGGAGGAGGAGGAGGAGGAGGAAGAGGAGGAGGAGCGGGGGGCAGGGGGAGGGGGGGAGAAGAAACCACCCAGCTGAGAAGCGCGCCGCACCGGGGACCCGCCCGACTCCAGCCGCTTCCGCCACCCACGGGGGCCCCACCCACCCACCGACCTCCGCCGAGCCGGCACCGTGCGTCACTTCCTGAGAGGGGGGGGTGAGCAAACCGCCGAGCGCATGCGCTGCTGGCTTTTCAGGAAAGGCGGGGAGGCTTTGCTCGGGAAGGTTATGGGAGCGGCGGAATGGCTTCCCAAGGGTGGGGAACCTTTGGCCTGCTATTTTTTTGGACTACAATTCCCATAATTCCACGCCGCTGGCCGTACCAGCTATGGCTTGTGGGAGTTGAAGTCCGAAAACACCAAAGGTCCGCTTTAGTCCGTTGGTCCGTCAGTCTGGAGCGCTAATCTTTTACAGGCGGGGCGGGGCGGGGCGGGGCGGGGCTGGGCTGGGCTGGGCTGCGCGCGCACGTTGGTGAAAAAAGTGCGCGTGTGGGGCGGGGCGTGAGGGCCGCTGTCCCTGTTTTTCCCCCTCTGCTGCTGCTGGCTTGGAATCCCATTGGTCCGTGGCCTCCCTGCGGCTTCGCACGTGCCTCCTGGCGGGAGGAGCTCTTCTTTCGAGGCTCTGCCCAGCCCAGTTAGTTGCCCCGTTGCAGGGCAGGCGCTGGCCCTGTTAGGGCTGGGGGGAGAACTCAGATATCCGCCCCACTGGCCAGACCTGGAGTCTATGGGTGAAACGCCAGTCCTTGAGATCCTGAATCCCTGTGTAGAGACATCTGCTTTTCTTTGGCCAAAGATGGTTCTTACCTTCCAACAAAGACCCACTCAGTCCATGTCAGGCCCAGGCAAAGAAGAACAACTTTATTAGTGGAGGCATCCACATGAGAGAAATAATCCAGGTTGAAACTGGATTATTTACCATGTCTCCTTCCTATGGAATCCTGGGATTTGGAGTTTGGTGAGGCACCAGCACTCGTTGTCAGACAAGGCTTGTTTTTGTAAATATGAAATATCACATGTGCACACCATGGTAAACTGTTTTTTAAATATATATATATATTGGCGGCAGATTTAAAAGTGTGAGTAAATCACTCGCAGCCACCATCTTGACTAGGGGGACCTGTGAAGTTTAGGGAGGCTCTTTTGACAGGTCACAGCGCTACAAATTGCTGTTTCTTTGGAGGATATCGTTTTTTTCCTTCTCCTAGAGATGGGACCTTAGGATGAGGTGGAGTATTGTCTCCCCATCCCTTGCCAGCAAGCACACTCATTCCATAAGCAAATAGGTGGAACGTTTTTCTCTTATGTACTTGTAGTTGTGTATGTCACAGTAAAGAACATTGTTCTTCCTTTTCACACATTGGCTAAAGAACTCTGCTTGGCAACTTGACAATTAAAACCCCCAATTATTTACAATGAGGAGGACTGGGTGTGGTAGAATGGAGAGACTGCATATAAATGTTAGTTGCTGAGTCAACAACTTTTGTAGAAAGTCAGCAGGGGCCAAGCATTCTCTACAAAATCTATAACTTTTTCTAACATTGTCTCTTCCCAGAGTATCTTTATTGGTGCTGTACCAGGTGAACCTGGAAACCATACATATAGAAGTCAGTTGCATACATACTATTCAGAAGTAAATTCAATGAAACTTTCTTACAGATGAGTGTGTATAGGACAGCAGCCTTAATGAATATGTATTGCAGACCACAAACTGACATAAACATATTTTAAAGTTATAGTATATGGCCTAAACATGTTGTAATTGTCTTTGGTGCCTTTCTTGGTGTGTTGTAATATCACACTAATTGATTTAATGGTGATTAAAGACTACAGCTATTTACAATAAAGAAGATTGGGTGGGGGAGGGAGAAGTGAAGAAGGTTATACATCTAAGCCAAATGTTACAGTATCCACCATTTACTTTATATCAATTAAAATAATAATATGTTTCTTTTTTTCTCCCACCAGGCATTTCTATCTTCTAGCTGAGCAGCTACGAAGCTGACAACAAATATGGAAAATAAAACAATCCCCCACATTCCAGTCACAAAAAAGGGGGACGTAAGGGGTTGTATTAAACATTGCAGCATTGCGCTAGTTTTCCACGCAAGCAAAGTGATGCTCAAGATACAAGAGATACTTTTACTATACATGGAGCAAAAAAGGCTAGATATCAGAAGAGAAAGAGGCACAAGAAATCATGTTCCAAACATATGTTGGCTAATGGAGCACACCAAAGAGTTTCAGAATAAAGCCAACCTGTGCTTCATAGATTATAGCTGCACAGCTTGTAAAAAGTTTTTGGTTGCTCTAAAAGAAATTGAAGTGCAATAACATTTGACTGTCCTGATATGTAACATATACTAGGTCTGTCTATTAAATAGTGATACTGTGTTTCTACCTTTCAGACAAATCAGGGAGAACTGATTGTGAATAAGTGGTGACATTGAACATGTCTGAACCCGCATGACAAACATCAACACTCTCTGCCGTTCAGTTAATTGTCAGTTGTCACTTAAAGAAGATGTGTTGTATGTTATGTGCTGCAAAAATGCCAAACTTAAAAGTCAAGCAAGAAAAAATGCTAAGTTTAAAAGTCGAGCAACATGACATTCCGCAGCAACTTGAGGCGGACCCAAACCTTTTTTCAAAAAATCATCACTTGTGATGAAACTTGGATCTTCCAGTATGATCCTGAGACAAAATGACAGTCAATGTACTGGAAAACACCATCATCACCAAGAATGAAAAAAGTACATCAAAGTAAGTCCACATTCAAAGCCATGCTCATGGGGTGGTGGGTGACATCAAGGACATAATTTTGAGAGAATGGGTTCCAGAAGGCAGAACAATGAACCATTATTATAAGGAAGGCTTGACAAATCTGAAAGAGTCAGGAAAAAAAAGTCCAAAACTGTGAGGAAATGGTTTCATTCTTCGTCAAGACAATATGCCTGTTCACACTACACTTTCTGTGAAACAGTTTTTGGCTGATAAAACATTACTTGAACATCCTCCATATGCACCTGATTTGGCACCATGTGACTGTTTTCTTTTCCCTGAAGTGAAATCCGTGCTTAAAGGAACATATTAAGCATGAGCCCTGATGGTGCAGTGGTTAAATGCCAGTACTGCAAGTCACCACGTTGCAAGTTCGATTCCAGTGGGCTCCAAGGTTCATTTAGCCTTCCATCTTTTCGTAGGTCGATAAAATGAGTGTGGGGGCAATTAGCTAATACACATTGGAAACTGCTTAATGCAGTGTAGCTGTATAAATTGCTATTGCTTAAAACAAATTGTAAGCTGCTCTGATAGCCTTTGTGGCTGAAGAGCGGGATATAAATACCTAAAAAAAACCCAAACATTTTGAGTCAATTGATGCAGTAAAGAAGAAAATGGCAGATGTGTTGACACAGCTGACAGAAACTGATCTGCTCCATGCCTTCAACCAATGGAAAACAAGACTGCATCAGTATGTGGGCGTGAACAGGGAGTATATTGAAGGGGACAAGCATTAGAATTGTAATACCTATGAATAAAGATAGGTCATTGTATCAGTCTCACTATTAAATAGACAGACCTCATACACTGAACAAGAGGCTTTTATCAGGACAGAATATAAGCAAAAAGAATGGTTTCCAATTGGCAAGGGGGTCACACAAGTCTGCATTTAAACACATTTGTTTAATTTATATGCAGAATACATCATAGGAAGAGCAGGATTCAAGGTAGAAGGCGAAAAAGCTGAAGGAAGAAACAATATTACATTTACACCTATTATTTAATAATTTAAGATATGCAGATGATAGCAGAAAACAGCAGACTTGGAACAACTACTGATGAAAGTTAAGGAAGAAAGTGTACAAGCTGGGTTACAATTGAATATTAAGAAGACAAAAATAATAACCACAGAAGATTTACATAACTTAAAAGTGAATGATGAAAGCATTGAAATTATTATGGACTTTATATATCTTGTCTCAACTTTCAATCAAAGTGGAGGTTATAGTCTAGAAAGCAGAAAAATATTAAGACTTAAATCCTGAAGTACAAGATATTTTATTGAATATTAAAGTCAGGATGATCTATACCATAATATTTCAAGTTTCTATGTATGGTTGTAAAAGCTGGTTAGTGAAGAAATCTGTTAAGAAAAAAACAATTCTTTGGATACCATGGTCTACCAAAAAAAATGGGGTTGGGTCCAAATAAATGGATCTAAGAGCAAATCTATTTGGAATCTTGCTGGAATCCAAAATGACTCTAAACTCAGGCTGTTGTACTTT
This sequence comes from Gambelia wislizenii, assembly GCA_030847615.1. Taxonomy (NCBI): domain Eukaryota; kingdom Metazoa; phylum Chordata; class Lepidosauria; order Squamata; family Crotaphytidae; genus Gambelia; species Gambelia wislizenii. Next base: position 332,427,741 of record JAUMIR010000001.1, on the reverse strand, counting down.
CGACACATTATGAGACGACACAACTCATTGGAAAAGACAATACTTGGTAAAGTTGAAGGCTCTAGGAAAAGAAGACCACACTACTGATGGATTGATTCAGTCAAGGAAGCCATGACTGAGTTTAGAAGACCTGAGAAGGATGGTTAATAACAGAGTCTCTTGAAGATCTCGTTCATAGGGTTGCCATAGGACAAAGCTGAATTGATGGCACACATCAAGAACAGCAGAGCACCAAATGCTTTCTACTTTCTTAGCTGTTTCTTAGCTTATTTCTTACAAATAAGGGGAAGGCTGAGTATTATGACTTACTCCTGTTTCTTTGCTAGTTCATCTCATAGCTCAATAACTAAACAGTTTTGATGATAAATAGCAAGTTGGGCAGCAGTCCCAAATTTTACTTCCAAGTAAACATGGACCTGATTGTGTTGTTCACATTTTTTAAAAAATGTGGATCAGTCTACTTCTCACAAAGAGTCACGAGAAAGTGTGTAGCATGCTAATTGTTTGGTGAAAGTTGTTTTGTTTTTAAAATAAATTAAAGTGACAGTTATAAAATGACACCTAATGTTTCTCTTACCGGATCTATGCTTCCGGGTCAGTATCACATGGGAACTTGTTCTACAAAGCTTAAGTCAAAAGACATCAACAGCTTTATTGCATCAAAACCTTGTGGTTAGGAGTTTCTACCACAATCAGGCAAACATTGGGCTTTGGGAGAAAAGTATTTTTACAATGATAGTTCTAGCTGACTAATATGGTAATCTAGCAGCAGGATGGGATTGATCTGCATGGGAAAATACAGATGGGTTTGGCCATTACCACTAAAATCCACTTGTACAGAAAAATGACGGAGCACCTCAACCTTGGTTCTTGGACTAGTCATTAAAGCAAAAATAAGGCAATGGCTCTATTTGGGTATAGTGAAAGAAATAGGTTATATTATTTTTACACTCCATTATGTCTGCTTTTCAGTTAAATGTAATGTACCACAAACAAAGCCAATCCATGGGCATTGTTAAAACATTTTGGGTTGTTTTGTTTTTTTTAAGCTAGGGTTAAACTAATATGGTGATTCTGATATTAGCTTCTGATTGACTTGGATTAGTAATTTGTCAGAGTTATGCAACTGCGCTTTCTCACAATTATCTCTGGTTCTCCTTGCATAGCCCATTCATCCTTTCAGCTATTTTCTACCCTTGCCTCTCCCTATACTTTCCCCTGTTTTCTTTTTCTACTGTCATATTTTAGTTTGTAGGCTGTCTTCTTGCAATCTTCCTGTGTAGTGTAAAGCAATTACATTCCTTTAGAGGTTCCCCCTCTCATAGCAGCAGGGATAAAGGTTTTTCCACTGCTGCTACGTGCTGAAAGGCTTTGAGAAACAATCTGGATGCTGATGCTGTATACAGTATGCGGCCAACAGGCAGTTTGGCCTCTGTAGCATCCCAGTAGCGATGGATTCAGATTGAGAAATTGAATGTAGGTTCTGTTAAGATGACTTGGATTAAAATAATGATTAATTTGTCTCACTAATTTCAGTGTGAACTAAATTCAGCTAATTTACATTATGGTTTTAAATTCAGTGGGGTTTGCTGCCATGTTAACGTGCATAGGATTGCAGTCCCCCATATATTTGATCTCGTCCCCTCATCATTGGAAGGTGTGCTGTAGATCATAAACATGTTGACTCCCTTTTGCTTTCCACTGATTTAAAGGGGTCCTGTTTTCTATTATATTAAGAATGCTTGGGATTACAGGCTCAAAAGTTTGGCAGGATGGTGACCACTGTGAGTTGCTGGTTGCTGGTGGCAGACGGCCAATCTAAATAGCAGGATGTGGCTGTTATGCTTGATCTAACTTTATACTCCTTAGTCCTATGGGGGTGTGGTAGGATTATATTTCTTTCCAGCTTTTCTTATCAATTAAATGCTACTGTTGGTCCTAAAAATTAAAATCAATCAGATAAACCCTGCATGAGCTAAACTAGATCAAACCAGAGCTCTCTGTACGAAGAAAAAGCAAGAAAGAGAAAACTTCCCCTCCTTTTCATTAAGATAAGGGGGAGGGGAACTAGCAGACAGCATTAATAGAAATTAGGGGGGAAATATGGTTGAGTGGGAACAAGGGGTGGGGGGTGTTGGAAGAAAATGTAAGGCATCCAGTTGAATAACTGGGTCACATAGTTACCCCAGTGGTTTTTTTTCCCTGGTTGGTGTACTACTCCCTGATTGGCCACTTTACCTCCAGGGTGCACATATGCTTATTTTCCACTCTGCATCCACAGCCAGGGATTAAACTGGGGATGTAATCCCAGTGGAATTAATCCTTTCTCTGGGTTACAGCATCAAACAGTACCCTTTTTGCTGTAGACGATATGCCTGCACCGCCTGGGTGTTATTGACTCTTTGGTGGTGAGCCACCCAGCAGCTTTCTGCACTGCCCTGTGAGCTTCTCATTGTGGTCCCTGCTCTCATGTCTGTGGTTCTTTCCTCTGCAGAAAAGCCTTGCTGCTTCATTCAAAAGAAATTGATATGTGGGTAGTATCAGTGTGGTGTACTCGCTAAAGTGTTGAACTTGAGAGACTGATCCATATTCTAGTCCTTACTGAGACAAACCTCACTGGGTCACCTTGATATGGGAATTCTCTGTCTCTCTCTTGCTCTTCCCAGGAGGCTCAGGCAAAAGCAAACTGGTGCTGCTTCTCATAGCTTGTGTATTCTTCCTCAGTAACTTTTGCCATCTTGACCACTCTCTGAGATTGCTTTGCCACACATGTCCCAGTTTTCATCTGTGAAATGTTGAAGGGGATCAGTGTGCATTTTTGCTACAAGGGGACCTCACTTTTATCTGTGCTGACCATTATGATGTACAGCGAGTGATAGCTACTTTCTTTCACACTACACCACAATGGCCTGCACTGGGAAAATTGTGATACTGTCTGTCCACCGTTACATGAGTTGTGTGCTACTGTGAATATAACCGTGTTGTGTGGGTATATGTGGCTTCAAATTGCCTGTTGACTTATGGCAAACCCTAGGATTTCATAAGTTTTTTTGGGAAAGGAATACTCAGGTGGTTTTGTCAGTTCCTTCCTCTGAATTATAGCCTATAGCACTGGGTACTTGTGGTGGTCCTCCATCCAAGTAGTTACCAGGGCTGACCCATGTTAGGCTAGTGTTATGGCAGATATGGTGACTGCCAAGGACCATAGGATGGCCCCATTAATCTTCCATGTTGAAATTTTCCTGGAATCAGATCTGATCTTCCTCTTTGCCTCTTCCTCTGCACCACCTTTTATTTTTTATTTATTTATTTTTGTATTTATTTTTGGTTTAAAGCTGCGCAAACACACTGACAAACTGTAGGGAGAGGCAAGGAGATCAGAGCCTTCTCAGAGAGCAATTTACATATCAATGTAGGCAGTAGGGAGAGGCCTAATTTGCCTGCCAAAGGAAAGACAGGAACACATCCATTTGGTTCCTAACCCACACACAGCTTGGTTGCTTTCAGTGACCCAAATTGCCAGACCCTTTTATTGGAGGGTTAGTGCTTTTACACTGCAGTTCTCTGCAGTGTGGGATGATCTCTGATACTATGGGTAATGTACACATACAACTCCACATACCAGTTTTTTGAGAGGGTGGGTAGGGGCAGTATGGGTTGTTCCAAAAAGCTCATTTTCTACAAAGATAGAGCATCTTTACAAATCCATGGCATTTGGAACCCTCTGTGTCTGAAAAAGAGGTGTATGTGTGTGTGTGCGCGCGCATGTGCTTATATAGTTGTTGTGTGTCTTCAAGTCATTTCCAACTTATGGTGACTATCGTTGAGTTTTCTGAGGCTGAGTGTGTGACTTGCCCAAAGTCACCGAATGGGTTTTCATGGCTGATTGGGGATTCAAGCCCTGGTCTCCAGACTCATAGTCTAACACTCAAACCACTATGTCTCCCCCCCCCACTCATATGTTCATTCCAGGAGCAGGAGCCTCTAGACCTGCGGATGCTTTGGCCCATTGTTTTTCAAGCTATATGATGTGGTGTACCAACAGTTTCCCCTGCCAGTGCACAAGGGACCAGTATCATTTTTGTGCCATTAGCTATGACTATTTCTTTCTTGGAAACTTATTGTTGGCTAGCTGCTGATGGCTCACCTCAAACTGATATCAGTCTGCAGACCATTACTTTGAATAGCACTGTTTTGACCTACACCTAGCTTGGACAGCCCCTCCCCCCTTTAGACAGATACTAGGATTCAGTGGGATCAGGCATGATGTTGACAAGTAATTAAATATAGAGAGGAGTGCTCTGTAAAAGTGTTTCTCTGTGCTGGGAAAAGAGGGGTGCCAGGTTTCAGAAGATGAGATGGCCTTTGATTGTGCTCTGACTCCAGGAATACATGGACAAATGCAGACAGCTTAGTGGAACATCCTTTTTCCAATGGAGTCAGCTCCAACCCTAGCAGAGAGGGTTAGGTGCTGTTCTTCACATAATTATGGTTTATTCTCATAACTGCTAGATATTTGTTTCATTTTATTTTTAATCCTATTTTTCTACAAAAATATGTTCCATTGACTTTACCGAGCCTTACTCCCAAGTTGGTGTATATAGGGTTGGAGCCTTTTTACATATGCTGCTTTTATTATTTAGTATTTTTGTTTTGGTAATGTCTGATAAATTTACAACTTTAGTGGGTTGCTTTGTTTTTAAATAGGAAAATGGGCCAGGATTAATATTAATGTACAAAGATTGATAATATATGTATAATGCACATCAGGGTAGAGAACATGTCATCTTCCACATATGGTTGCACTGTACGAGTTCCCATCGCCCCAGCATAACCAGTAGTGAGGAATGGCGGGTACTGCAGTCTAATAGCACCCAGAAGGTCCCATCCCTGCTATATATGCTACCTCTCCACTTAGTTTTTGGCAAGGCAAGTATATGCTTGGTTCAGAACCAGCCAGAATACAGTACTTATGATTTTAGGATAATGCAGGCATTGGGATGGAAATATTGATGTACTACATAGGTCCAATTTCAAGGAAATGTAATATAAAGGGATCACACCTATATTTGCATTGCTTCTTTCATAGGGCGTTTTGAGTTGTTGTTTTACTCAGCAAAAGGCATTGGATTTGTTCCCATCTGATACAATGTGGGACCCTGGTTTAAAAGCTCTTTGCTTCAGTGGCTGCAATTTCACTTCCTCGTTCCTGTGATTTAGTACAGCGATGCTCACAATGCTGTGATACACGAAGAAAAAATTGAGCAGTTTTTTTATTGGTGTAACTCTGCACATGCTTACTTGGGGGTAAATCTATCCAATTAAATAGAGCTTACTCCCAAATAGCACATATAGGATTGCAACTTTAGTTGATAACCCTGAATGCAAGTGAAATGCTCATTACATTTTGAACTGAGAGTACATGATGCACAACATCTCATACTAGATCAGAAAGGTTATGAATAACGTCTGCACACAGACTATTTTTATATTTCTTTTGTGCAAGTCAAATCTACTTTATGCTAGTGTTTGCACTTTTCTTTAGTTCTTATAAACTAAAATCCCTTAACCATTCTGGTAGTTGTGTGACCAATGCTATTGTGTTTTCAGACTGGTATACAACCAGTGGAGACCCAATGTGGTCTAGTGGTTTGAATGGCACACTAGGACAATGGGAGATTAAGGTTCAAAACCCTACTCAGCCGTAGAACCCGCTGGATGACCTTGGGCAAGTCTCAGCTTCAGAGGAAAGCAATGGCAAATCTCCTCCGAATAAATCTTTGCTAAGACAACCCTGGGATAGGATTGCCATAAGTTAGAATCAACTTGAAAGCAGATAACAACAACACACAAGGCACTCTGGAGGCCTAAAGAACCCTTTCATACTATACCATTATAGCACTATAATTCCACTTTAACTGCCATGGCTGTTACCCAAAATGCTCCTTGGAAAATTCCAAGAAAATATCGAACATGACCTTTTTCTGAGACCATCCTGTCTTTTACCCTTGTAAAAGGCCACATTAATGAACCAAGCTTGGCCAGTCTCTGAGGCCTATAGCCAATGCTAACATTCCAGGAGTGGGGTGCCTTGGAAGTGGGATTACATGGCAACATCCTATGGAATTCTGGGGTTTATAGTTTGGTCAGAGGTGCTAGAGCTCTCTGGCTGAGAATACTGAATGCCCCTCCCTCAACTGCCAATCCCAGGACTGCATAGGATGGAACCATGGCAGTCCAACTGTGTAGTGTGAAAGGGCCCTCTGTCTGTGGAGATCATCAGATGCATCAAAAGTGGTGTTACAGCTAGGCCAGGAGATTGCAAAAGGGTTCCCTTATCAAACAATGTCGTTCCCCCTGTCATGCCCCGTGAGCCTGAGGAGGGTATAGAGTCAGAGGAGGAGGAGGACATGGCAGGGAACAGCCCTAAGGACCCTGGCACACGTTTATCTCCACCTGTGTCAGCAGGGAACCCTGCCAACCTAGAGGCTTGAGCAGAGAAAGAGCCTGGTCCAAGTGGGTTGTCATCAGTCCCAGCAGAGAGTCCTGCCAATTCAGATAAGGATGAAGAAGCAGAGAGGGACTTACCTCCACCATCATATACCCAGCAGTGAGCTCAAAAGGAAGCTCAAAGGAAATCTCTGAGGCTTTATGAGAAAAACCCTGCTCGTTAAGAAACACCTGGAAAAGCCTTAATTGCTTTATATAGGCTGGGAGAGGCGATGGAGGCTTTGTCAGAGATCAGCTGCTCTTCCTGGAGAAAACTTCCTGCTGACTTCATTGCCTTAATCCTTGCTGCCTCGACTCCTGCCTTGACCTCGGACTGATCCTGACTACACTGTTGCCTGATCCTGCTGACCCACAGACCTACTTCTTGAATACACTGCCTTCTGTAAGCCTTGACCTTTGGACTGCATTCTGGACTCTTCTCTGTGTGCCTCCTTGCCTGTATTGCTGCTTCTTCAAGAAATGGAACCTTGCTTGTTCCGAACCTTATCTGGCTCCCTTTAATTAACTTTGCTATCATTGGGGGTTGGCTGCTTTCCCAGATCTCGTTTATCCTGCTGGCATTTGGGGCTGTTTTCCCAGACACCCCCCTTGCTGTGCACCCGTTATGCTCCTATTCTGCTGGTGCTTCTTTTTATTGACGCGAGAAGCTGTCAATAGATCCCCCATTCCATTTGTGTTCTGGAATTGCCTGTGTATGACAAGGTGCCCTGTTATGCTGGCGAGATCCCAGCATCAATGGGAGGTCCCTGCTAGAACACTTCCGGATGATATTGGGACATCCAGGTAAGTGACGCTCTTTTTACTCTCTGGGTTACTTGTACATTTTAAAGTGTGTTTTTCTGCTTGGTATTACTTTTTTGGGGTTATTTTTATTTTTGAATTTCCCACGCTCACGTCTTCTCATGAAATCCATGGGATTTTGAACCAGGAAGTGAACGGAGCTCTATTAGATTTCCTTTCACTCCTGGGCTGCCCTGTCAACTGGAGAGGAGGTAAGTGCGATGGGAAGGGTGATCGTGGCAGGACTGGGATGGGACAGGGTTGGGAGTGGAGATTGTGGGACAGGAATGTTTTTTTCATTCCTGTCTGATAATCTCCTGTGTCTCCTTTGCCTGCTTTTATACTTTGGTGTATCTCTCCAACATTAATTAATTAATTAATTAATTAATTAGTTGCATCCTACCTTTCTTCTGGCACAGTACTCAAAGTGGCTTACAACAAATTAAAATAAAGTACAGGTAAAATCTTATTACTATAAAAAGTTAAAAGAGCAAGTTCCCAGGCCTGTTTCATACAAACACAGTGTTATACCATGAAAACTCATGCAACCAGACAGGATCCTTCATCTGTACCAGATATGAACCTCATGAAGCATTTTCTGTGTAAAGATAAAAGTCTTGGTGGTGTTGCAGTGTCTCTAGACACAGATCTTTGAGTATTATCGCTGTTTCATCTTCATATGAGACTCTTTGAAGGACTCAGAGCTCCTCAAGGACGGCCTCCTTTACAGGATAGTGTAGGGAACATACGATGTCTCTGTTTCTGGTGGCACTGGGAGGCCTAGTGTCAGAGTTCAGTGTGGTGTTTCAAAATCCATTTGAAAACTGGATAGGCATTTTGTGAACTTTAAGGCCCAATAAGAGGGCAAAACCCATCTGAGGGGAGTGAAGGAACCTTTGTCCAGGTGGGTCCCATTATTGAGAGAAAGGTGGGATGATGATAGAAGACAGCTGGAGAGACTAAATATTTCCACACTAAGGTATTTAGTGAGGAATTGCTGGACCTTGTTCACTTATATTTTATGGGGTGGTGGTGGTAGTGTTCGCACAAAGTTGTCATCTATTTGGAATCCTATCATGTTTCACCAGTGCCTTTTCCATCTTTTTTTCCCCTTAGAGACAATACTAATTTCCCCCCCACCCCAGATGGCTGGCTCTACAAACGTTTTTTGGCATCTCATGGGTAATAATAGGCGAACATGCTTTAGTGAACAAACATTTAGTGCTAAATAAAATACTATAGCTGTTGTTTAAAACAGGTTGCTTGAATTTATTGATACAGATGGCCACCTTTCAGTTCCCAGAGCTGTTATGCTATACCCACTGTTAGGAATAGAAAACATGGGATGAGCAGACAGAAAAAAATACAAGCTCCCAATACTGTGTGAATAGCAGGTGCACTGTGTGTGTGGTGGCAATTCTGATGTGAGACTGGGCAAGGACAAATGCCATTGTCCAGATCCATTGCAGCTTACCAGCATGTCTGACTTATACAAGGGGAAAATATATAACAAGCATATCTTGTGGGGTTCTTTATATAGTAGAAAAGATAGCATAAAAGATAGTAACCAGAACATGTGGGAAACTTTCCTTTTGACCTGCTGAACTTTAACTGCATACATACACACCTCAGGACACAAGAGCATTATGCTGTTTTGAGATGGATAAAATCTACATTTCCTTTCCCATCTCCATGAGTTGCAGTTTATAGGACATTTTTACATGAGCTGAGATTCCCTTCTCCCCGATCTCTAGTAAAACATTTCTGTGGTTGTGCCTTGTCAACAGGACATGAGTTTACATATAGAAATACCAAGGTATCCAAAAGGAGGGAGACACCCCCAGAACTAACAGGAGGGGCCAAGACAATATTTGCTCTGTATTGTGTGCTCTAAAACATTGACTAAAAAGTAAACCAATTTTAATGGAAGCAGAAAGGTGCCTTGAGGAAGAACATTATTTACTAACCAAAGAGGGCCAAGATGGCCAATCAAGGTCCAATAAGAAGCAACAAAGCCCTCTCCTGGCTGGGTACTGAACCTAGGTTGCACCGCTGAGTATGGTAAATAGGGTCTAAAAGACAACACAGAAGAAAGAAGATGGAGAAACCTCTGCAGGCTGACTGTCAATATTTTAGGGCAAAATCATCCAGATAACAGAAATGGAGTTGGAGCATCACTCCTTCCCTCAGGTAAATGACCAGAAAGCATCAGATCCAGGGATTATTTGGGTTTCTATTCCTCCTCCTAATGGTATAGTGAACATTCATTTGGTACCCTCTTTGAGGATGCTGACATCCTGGACAGGCTGCTACAAGCAACAAAAAAATCTCTTTCCAATCTAAAGGGTGAGAATGGGGAAAGAGAATTCACAGGGAATATGTCTATCACTGGCTGTTTTGTGGCTCCAATCCCATCCAGGGAGATTATCAGACTGCCTTAATATCTCACCACAGGGATGACAGGAGATCGTGAAAGGGCTTCCTTTTTAGACAACATTGTCCCTGTGGCATTATGCTCCTGTGCCCTTTCTATTCACAAGCTAAGCCATGAATTGACCTGTCATTCCATTATAGAAATGGAACAACAGGTGAGCGAAAAGGTGCCCTGTTATGCTGACGCGATGCCAGTGTTGTTGGGAGGTCCCTGCTGAACACTTCTGGTCAAGATCAGGACATCGAGGTAAGTGACACACTTTTTCTTCACCTCCCCAGGTTACTTGGGTTTTTTAAAATGTGTTTTTGTGCTTGGTGTACTTTTAAAAACTTTTCTTTTTGAATTTCCCACGCAATTGTTCCCTCATGAGAATGGCCAGGTCAGCTAGCCCCCTCCTTTGCCTTTCCTCATCTTAGAGCTTCTCTGTGGCTCCTCTCAGACCCTTGTGGCATCTTAGAAGTTCACTGCTTTATTGTGGTACAAGCTTGCAGGGGCCAAAGACCCCACACTACACACACATATGCATGTGAACAATATGGTTCATTGATTATGATTCTGTTCATCTCTCTCTCTCTCTCTCTCTCTCTCTCTCTCTCTCTCTCTCTCTCTCTCTCTCTCTCTGGCTTTTCTTCACAAATGAAGATTCAGGAAGGACTCATCCCGCGCTTTCTGCAAGTGCACTGATGACTGAAAAGGGCCAGTCCGAGATAAACAAGTCCAGTTACAGAAAGCACAGCAGAAGGTCTCCTTAGGTGATGTTTCTGGGTTGTGATCCTTTCTGCGTTGTTGTTTCTCTTCAAGACTTGTTCAGCATGAGTTCTCAAATAAGGCTGCAGCATTGTGGATAGTGCGTCTTCATGCCTCCCAATGTGAGGCCAGAGCGGACCATTGTTGGTGATCAATTTGGCCAAGCCTGAGATGTTTCAGGGAATCTTTGTATTGCTTTTTTTGGAGCACCTCTCTTATGCTGACCCATGGCAAGTTCACCGTAGAGTACTATTTTTGGGAGGCGATGTTCATGTAAAACTTAAACAGATATGTAAAATTGCCATGGATATAAAAACATTGTAAAAAAAATTGTGCTGAATTTGATTTACTCCCTTTTTTTACTTTATCAATAAAAAAAAGTACTTTATCCATTAATGTTTCTTTCCTACCAATACAGTATTTTAAAGCATTCTTCTGCCAGCAACATAACCCTTTTCACCAGACCTACTTCTATTAGCATAAAAAAGCAGCCCCAGCATTGATGGAGCACGAATGGAGCTCTGTTCTCTTCTGCACTTGTGATCTCACCGATTCTCGTGAGAAGACGCAAGCATGGTAAATTTAAAAAATAAAGCAAAATCAAGACATAAAATGTTCACTGAAGCACAGAAACACACTTTAAAAGTTCAAAGTAAACTGGGGAGGTTCATAAAAAGAGTGTCCCCTACCTGGCTGTCATGTTCTCACCTGGAAGTGTTCTGGCATTGATGCTGAAATCATGAGAGGACAATGGCATAATGTTTCAAATGCCATCAATACCAGCAAAAAAGAGCCATGGGAGATCTTTTGATGGCTTGGCCCATCAATAAAAAAAGAAAGGCTTTTTGACAAGACGTTATCGTGAAAGGATGGCATCGTCCGGTATGTGCGCTCTTTCACATTCATTAGGTGTTATTATGATGATGTATTTGCCGCATCTGATAAAGTCCTTTAACTAGTTATGCTCAGAAAAATATGTTCCTTATAGGAGCCCATATATGAAGAAGGATGTGGTATAAATCAAATAAATAATGATAAAATAATGAAAAGGCAGGACTAATATGTTATACTTTAAAGGGATCTTCCTCATTTAGCCTGTATCAGCTGAAAATTGTCCCTAATCTATGGTTGCTATTATTCATACTATCTTCCAGACTTCACAGCATTCCTGTTTTAAAATTAAACAACAGTTCCCCCTGCTGAGAAACTGTGGAAAAGCAGCAAGAGGTGCTCGGATTTTCTGCACAGAGATTAAACAGGCAACAAGGAATAGGACCTCTTTTCATCACCAGGTTCCCACCCGTCAGTGATTCTAAACTCTGAAATTACTTCACAGCCAAAAGAAAATGTTTCCAAAGTTTGTGACATGTCCTTTTCCAGGAAGGTTTTGTCATTCCAGGAAAAAAAATATTCAACAGGCAGAAGAGTAATTTTTTCATTTCCAGAAATGAGTGGGGCTTTGAAGCTATTGTCTTGTACTTTGTACAGGATTGCATTGAGATTATAACCATCATTATATGAACTATTCAACTGACTTCACAATAGAGTCAGCCCTAGGATAACTTCTTTGCCCTAGGAGAGGAGGTTTTCACTGCTACCCTTGTTCTCTGCATCGCTTTTGTAGTGCTGCCAAGTTGTACTCACACTGTTTGCAGCATTTATACTACAGTACTTATAGTGCTTGGTACCATTGTCTTGAAATAAGGTCCTGTGCTTCAAAGATAACTGATGCAAGTTAATTTCTGTACTTAGGACCAAAGAACCTCTACAAATTTGGGAAGAAATGTTCCTTCATCCTCTCTTCCTCATGGCCAACATACATATTCAAGAACCAAACCACACCAGTGACCGCTTCATCTTGGTGCCCAGGATGACTGCCTGGTCTGCCCATCCTTAAGGTTTTTAAAGCACTGCTTCTCAGGTTATCTGCTCTGTGTGTGTGTGTGTGTGTGTGTGTGTGTGTGTGTCAGCAATTATTTTTTCCCCAATCTGCCAGGGACCAGGACCATATTTGTGCCCGTTGGCTACAATTATTTCTTTCCTTCTTGGAAATGCACCAGGGGCTTTGCAACCAATGGCTCAAGGACCAGCTCCTATCCATGGACCACCACTTTGAGTAGTACTTTGTTAAAGCATTTCCATTTAGAAGAGCTTAAGTACATTCCCAACAGATGCTTTATGCTGTTTGAGATGATTATCCTAAGGGTGTTCCACTTATAAGAGCTCTCTTTCTCACACACGCTCTCACACACACAGTGCATGAAAAGGTAGGTAAAAATCAATAATAAAATAACCAAAGGAAGGGTGACTGAGTTATATTTTAAAGTGCATTTGCTGCTGTTTGGTGAGCCTTTTTTTTTTAGCTTTCATTAGCTAAAAAATGTCCTGAAATTATTATGAGCATTATTACCACTTATACTAGTTTTCAGAGATCTCAACTTTTCTGTGTTAAAAAAACATTCAAATGAAGATTCTGTAATTGTGGAAAGGGTTTTGTAAAGGATTTACCATCAGTATTTTCTGAATTGACAGCAACAGGTTCTTGCTAAATTTGTATTTTTCCCAAATGAGCAAAAAATTATGTGGCAGAAGTACATCTTTAATAGTGACTTTATATGCATTCACAATGGATTCTGCTTTTTTCTTCCTTGTGAGGTTGATAATTATAGTTTCCAATAACTATACAGATATTGGCATTATAAATAAAGCTATGGTTTTGTAATAACGAATAGTTCAAAGAAATATGTTTTCCCCTACCCCTCCTTAATGAAATCATGCTCTGACACAAATTTCTTTTAGTCTAAAAAGGGCCCAAATTATTCTAATTTTCTGATAGTGTATAAAAGCAGGCTGCAGTAACAAGGCCATGTGCAATATACAGGGTGTCTAGCCCTAGTTTGGTAGTTTTTGTTTTTAAGGATGTAGAGAGCCAGTGTGGATTACTGGTTTGAGTGCTGAACCCAAGCGGGGGTCAGATCCCCGCTTGGGCATGGAAACCCTTGGGCAAGTCACATTCTCTCAGCATCAGAGGAAGGTAAAGGCAAACCTCTTATGAACAAATCTTGCCAAGAAAACCCCATGATAGGGTCACCTCAAGGTCCCTTTAACCAGCCCCATTTAACAATCTGTCTGCAACTCTTTTAGACCTGCTGAAATTCCCAAACACCCTTCAAGGCAGCCCCACATAGAGCACATTACAATAATCCAAACAGGATGTAACCAAAGCATGTGTCACTGTGGCCAACTTGGATGATCCTAGAAAAGGACACAGTTGATTCAGTAATTTTAATTGTGCAAATGCTCTCCTGACCATCACTGAAACCTAAATATCTAGGTTCAGGGCTGAAGCCAGGACTATGTTCAAACTATGAATCTGTGTCTTCAGAGGGAAAGTATCCTCATCCAGCACATATTGAGCCCCTGTTCCTTGATCTGCCTTGCAGATTGTCAGGATCCGTCCCAGATGTGACCTTCTCCTGCCAAGTTTCAGTTCTGTTCTACTTCTATTCTATCATTCGAGACTAATTGTGTTTGCATTGTTTGGTGCTTGCAGCTTAGAGATGTAAAATTTCCAGAAATTTTGAAGCCATGGGGAAAAAACCATTTTTTTAAATCAGAAAAAATGGAAATTTTCAGAAAAATTGAAAAAATGTAACATTATCACTTTTTACAGATTGAAAGTCACTCTGTTACTTGAGGAACATAAAATATGACTATATACCATTTTATTTGGCAGAAAAGTATCACAACTGGTATATTAAATATTTTATTGTCTTAAAGATTTTATTCATCATGCAATAAAACATTCTATAATTGATTTTCTTCCTTTTTTCAATTTTTTTCAATTTTTTTCAGAAAAAACAAAAAACAAAAAAAGCCTCCAGGGGGGAAAACAGAAAAAAAGTTTTTTTTCTGAATTTTTCCAGCTTTTTCCCGGGCTTTCACATCTCTGTGCTTGCTACAAGCTTGTACTGTACTGGGAGACAAGGGAGGATATGTTATATGTCTACAACTGTATGATTAAAGTATGCACCTGGTGGCTGCTTATGATAATAGTAGGATGCTCCCCCTCCCTATGAGCAAGGGGAGCATGGATGATGGATAGCCAATGACTTTATAGCCCACCAGATTTGTAGATTGTAAATACTTTTTATTCTAATGCTTTGTACATAGTTTTCATTCTGATCAACGAACATTGTAGGATTAGCTCTTTAGATTACTGTATCAATAAAGCTTACTGTTTAATCCTGAAACTGCTGGTTACTGAGTCTGAAGAAGCCAGTACGTGGCACAAATGACCAAGAAGACATCTATCTTCTTGGAATGAGGTCATGGTTAAAGAAAGTTTTGTGTCTTTGATGTGATGCAGCCAAAATGGAAAAGTTATGTCTTTGAAATAGGGAACTACTACTACTACTACTGCTCTTCTTTTTAGAATATTTATTAGTTTTAACACAAACAGTCTGATTTACAGCCACAGTAATAAATGTTTTGGGGGGGTGGGAAGTAGAAAGAAGAAAGGAAATTAAAAGAAGGGGAAAAAAAGGAAAAGAATTCATATACATATATAAGAATGCATACATAATTAACTAAAACTAATACACAATACTAAAACACTAAACTAAAACACTAAACATTAACTGACTGAAACACAAAAGGGCTCTGACCCCCCCAAACTCTAATGAAAGAAAAAAATCAGAAAAAAAAAGAATATCATTCTACCATTACAAATCCAACAAAACAGGCCTACTAAATTTACTAGTAACCATAGCCACATATCATTTGATTTCTGTGTGAAGTCGAAGGCTTTCCCAGCTGGCATCCATAGATTTTCCTTGGGTTTTTTCGGGGATGTGAGGCCGTGCTCTGGAATAGTTTCTTTACTGACCTTTCACCTGCATCTGTGGCCGGCATCCTCAGAGAATGGTTGTGTAGGAGTGTATGTGGAGTTTATATGCTGTGAACCCCTGTTGGGGAGTATATGTAAATTTGTGTAATTGAATGGTTAGTTTCTGGGTATAGAAATGCAAGGCTTGTTAGTGTCTGTTTGGCTAATGGTTGGTTGATGAGCCATTATCTGCTGGAACCCCCCTGTCCCTGGGTGGAATTCTTTTGTAAATGTTGAGTTTTGATTCTATTGTATTTCAAAACTGGGAGCCAGACTTTGTTTACTTTTAAGGTTTCTTCTTTCTTGTTGAAGTTGTCCAGGTGTTTGTGGATTTCAATAGCTTCTTTGTGCATTTTGACATGATAGTTGTTGGCCTGGTCTAGAATTTCTGTGTTTTCAAATAGCATTTTGTGTCCAGGTTGGTTTATAACATGTTCTGTTACTGCTGATTTTTCTGGCTGGCCCAGTCGGCAATGTCTCTCATGTTCTTTGGTTCATGTTTGCACACTGCGTTTAGCGGTCCCTATGTAAACTTGTCCGCAGCTGCATGATATGCGGTAAACTCCTGCAGTTGTGAGAGGGCCTCTTTTGTCCTTCGCTGAGCATAGCATTTCTTGGATTTTTTTGGTTGGTCTATAGATTGTTTGGAGGTTGTGTTTCCTCATCATTTTCCCTATTCTGTCTGTGACTCCTTTGATGTATGGTAAAAATACCTTCCCTTTTGATGGCTGTTTCAGATCAGACATTGCAAGAGCAGCCAGACCCAGAAAAAACACACAGGAATGAAGAAGAAAAACAGCCACCCAAAGGGAAGATAGTTTTACCATACATCAAAGAAGTCACAGACAGAATAGGGAAACTGACGAGGAAACACAACCTCCAAACAATCTATAGAACAACCAAAAATATCCAAGAAATGCTACGCTCAGCGAAGGACAAAAGAGACCCCCTCACAGCTGTAGGAGTTTACCACATACCATGCAGCTGTGGACAAGTTTACATAGGGACCACTAAACGCAGTGTGCAAACACGAATCAAGGAACATGAGAGACCAAGGAAAAAACCAAGGAAAATCCATTAGATTTCTTCTCGCTCAAAAACTCCATAAACAGTTTCCAATCTTTCAAAATAATAATAATAATAATAATAATAATAATCTTCTGTTGATTTATCCTTTAAAACCCATGTTAGCTGGGCAATTTGGGCAACCTTAATAGTCCATTCTTCCATTGTCGGTGCTTCAGTCCATTTCTAAGTTTGAAGTGCGTTCTTGCTGCTGTTATTGTGTATTGGAGAAGTAGTCCATATTTACTATCCAATTCTTTATTGATAATGCCCAGCAAAAAACATTGCCAAACTTGCCTTCAAAATATTTTGGACTAACGTGTAAATCTTAGACCAATAACTTTTCACTTTCTTACAAGTCCGTCACATATGGAAAAAGGAGACCCGCTTATCTTTACAACCCCAGAGGGAACTGTTTATCTTCTGATGACCACCTTTTGCTGAATCATTTTTTAAGCGCCTTTAAGCTTCTTACTACATCATCTTTCAGTTATCACAATCTTGGTGTGAAACGAATATAGAAAATACTATTAATCCCAATGCACTCTGTGCTCAACCTAATGAATTCATGCATATGTCATAGTGGGGAGTATCCCTTGAATGTACTGAGCTGATCCATCCATGATTTCCAGAACTCCCATTTTCTCCAGGGACAACAAAACTTTGGCTGTACTGAGACCAAAGTGCCCTCCACTCAGCTCAGTTGCTTTTTGAGTCCTATTTTTTCTGGGGAATCTTCAGGAACTGTGAGAAGCGAGATGGCTACCTGGTTCCCTGATCACTGAGTGAGCAGTTTCCTGTCATCTCTTTCCTCACCCAACCTCTAAACTAATACAAAGGAGTCTCCTATGTTCTTCTCTCTACATTGTGGAGGGAAGTTTTGCAAGAGCCAGTTCCTCATAGCAAATTCAAACCTTCAGCACTAGATTTTTGTGCTGTGAAGAGGATACTTCAGAGCATATAGGTAAGTGGATGATTTTGGCTTGGTCAGACCTAATGCATTTCATTGATGGAGGACAAGATGTGCCCCCTTTCCCATTCCCTGTACAGAAGTCAGCTGGGTTGGCTACTGAATCTTATTTCAGAACTGGCAATAGAATATTGTATTTCATCACACTAGAGTTGGCAAGCAAGTTTAAGGGGTCAGGGGAAGTTGTGTGGCATGCCCTCCAATAGAAAGGAATGGCTGAGAAGTTCTGGAGAAACATGTGAGAGTCTTCCTTTACTGCCTCTCAGCATTTGCAGCCTTAGGTGACTGCTTACTATGCCTAATGGTAAGGCCAACACTGACTCTGGCTCACTTTACATGGGTAGGACTGAAGACGAGAATGTGGATAAGAACAACATGCTCATATGTTGGGAATAACTGATGAATGTAATCAATCTAGAGTACTAAATTTCTAAATATGTTCTCTCTGCAAATGCTCTAAAAGCTAGAAGATTAAAGCTGAACTACTACAACTTTCTGATGAGGTGATCATGACTAGAAAATACAAAGATATATCTGAGTTGTGTGTTGCTCTAGGTTAAAAAGCCATCAGAACAGACTTCACATTATAATGCAGTATACTGTCTGCATAGACACTTTTATGAAATATTATTTTGCATAATAGCTCACACTGCACATGCTTATGTATATTATCTGTGTTAACTGCCTCCAAGTCAACTTTGACTTATGGCAACCCCATGAATTAGACATCTCCAAGACACCCTATCCTCAACATCAGGTCCTGCAGACTCATGTCCATGGCTCCTTTGATGGAGTCTATCCATCTGAAATGTTTTCTTCTTTTCCTGTTGCCTTCTGCCTTACCTAGCATTATTGTATTTTCTAGTGAATCATGTGTTCTCATGATGTGGCCAAAGTACAACAGTCTCAGTTGTCATTTTGGCTTCTAGAGAGAATTCAGGCTTGATTTGTTCTATGACCCATTTATTCATCTTTTTAGCAGTTCATGGTATCCACAGAACTCTTTTCCAACACTACATCTCAAATGAGTTGATTTTGTTCCTATCAGCTTTCTTCACCATCCAGCTCTCACATCTGTACATAGTGATGGGAAATACAATGGCTTGGACAATCCTAACTTTAGTAATCAATGAGATGTCTTTGCACTTCATGATCTTGTCTAGTTCTTTCATAGCTGCCCTTCTAAGTCTTAGGGCTCATCTCCCTTCTTCCTTCTCCCATCCCCGAGGGGGCTGCAGTGGTAGTGGTGGAGGGTGAATGGGAAAGGAAGAAGAGGAGGGGATCTTGCCTCCCTTCTCCCATTCCTGTGGGAGATTGCAACCGCAGCACCACCAGAGGGTGAACAGGGTAGGCTTTTATTTTGAATACAGATTACACATCAAGATAATCAAATGTTGTGGGGCACCCATTTCTTTAAGAGCAGTCCATAGCTTTTTGTGATCTATACAATCAAAGCCTTTGCTGTAATCTATAAAGTGCACGCTGATTTTCTTTTGGAATTCTTTGGCACACTCCATTATACAGTGTATGTTTGCAATGTGATCCCTAGTGGCTTGATGGCAGTACATGTGAAAGGGATCTAGGGAGGACCACAAGCTGAACATGTCAGCAGTGTGATGCAGCAGCTAAAAAAGCCAATGCAATTCTAGGCTGCATCAATAGGAGTATAGTGTCTAGACCAGCCTTTCTCAACCTTTCTATCCTGGAGGAAACCTTGAAATAATTTTCAGGTCTCAGGAAACCCCTGCATAAACATTATTGTATATACTGCTATTGCTTTCCCCCCACAATCAGTCTCTTGAGGAACCCCTAGCAACCTCTTGGGGGAACCCTAAGTTTCCAGGAAACCCTGGTTGAGAAACCCTGGTCTAGACGTAGGGAAGTAATAGTGCCACTTCGGTCACTATTCTGCTTCGGTCAGGCCTCATCTAGAATACTGTGTCTAGTTCTGGGCACCACAATTCAGGAAGGATATTGAGAAGCTGGAATGTGTCTAGAGGAGGGCGACCAAGACAGTGGGAGGTCTGGAAGCCATGCCCTATGAGGAGTGGCTTAGGGAGATGGGTATGTTTAGCCTGGAGAAGAGAAGGTTAAGAGGTGACATGATAGCCATGTTTAAATATTTGAAGGGATGTCATACTGAGGATGGAGCAAGCTTGTTTTCTGCTGCTCCAGAAACTAGGACACAGAGCAATGGGTTCAAACTACAGGAAAAGAGATTCCAATAAACATTAGGAGGAACTTTCTGACAGTAAGAGCTGATTGGAAGTGGAATACAGTGCCTTGTAGTATGGTGGAGTCTCCTTCTTTGGAGGTTTTTAAATAGAGGCTGGTTGGCCATCTGTTGGGAATGCTTTTATTATGTATTCCTGCATGGCAGGGGGTTGGACTCAATGGCCCTTGTGGTCTCTTCTGACTCTCTGATTCTATGATTCTTCCTTTTCTGAACCCCACTTGAACATTCTAATACAATATCATAGATATTAATATGATCCCATTGATAATACCTTTAAAATTACACCAATAAACATTGTTTTAGCTTAGATAAGCATAAAATACATGCCCATGTCTAAACAAAATAGATCATTTGTAATTTGTAGCCATCTCTAAGGTGAGGCAGCTCTTTATAGAGAGAATGATTTCCTGAACCAGTTACTCAGAGCCTACTGCACTCCGAAGAAAAGTGGCAAAGCAGCAGGGACCGAGGTAAAACCACTTATTTTTGCAAACGGATTTTTCTGGTTAGCAAGAAGACACAGTTTTACCTCGGTCCCCTACGGGACTGGAATGAAAGAATGCTGACATCATGTGATAAGGCCACAGGAAAGATGGAATGTTCCTGCTGCTTTGCTGATTTTCTTCAGAGTGTGTGGTAAGGCTCTTAGAGAAGGATCTTATTTAGACCCATTCATAGAGAAATGTAAAAGATAATCCCTTATATAGCTCCCTCAGTGTTCATGGTGACTTGCCTTTCATAAAGAAAGGTCCCTGCTGTAAGAGTGCTTACAGTCTAAATGTTGATGGAAAAAGACAAAAGGTGAAAGGAACAAAACATGTGTGGGAATGGGTGGAATACTCATAGTAAAAGGATCCTTCACTTGGCATTCCTCTAGAGGAGAGTGACTGGTTACAAACAAAACCACTGCCAGGTATTTAAAAGCAGTTGTTCCTCTGCTTTAGTTTCATTATGTGCTTTGTAGGATTTGCAGATAGTGAGCTGTACTGTAACACAATGCTGAGTGATGGTGCAACATACCACAGATATATTTCTTTAGTCTTTACAAAAGAATCTCAGTGATAGAAGCAGATTCCTTGTGTTACTCTGTAATGCCTGATGCATAGCTGACATCCTGAGTGCCATTGGACTGGCCAATGGAATTAAACAGAGGGGCCGGTTACACGGCACTATTTTCTCCGCAATGTATCGCAATATCGCACTTTCGATTTAGCGTCGAATAGTGTACACGATTTTTGTTTACTTTTTGTAGTACTCCGCAAACAGAGTTCACATGATGTACTTCTGCGCAATTAAATAAGTTACAAATTTTTCGATTTCGTTTTTTTTTTAGTTCCCACAGTATCGACATTTCGCATGTTAGCTATTACCGTAGCTGTCAATCAGCGGCATACGTCACTACTTAAAGCTTAACTTCCTTTTTGTGCTCCCATCACTCTTAATCCTATTGGTTGACAGCTTCTATTAAACTTTCCCGCTCCAAGAAATCTGATTGGGCACACCTATACCTGCTGCACCTCATCGTTCGCCCACCATCGATAGGTTATCCCTAGCTAATCTATTTAAAGATGGAGACTCTTGCAACTATTTCTTGCTGTTTCTTGTTGATGTTCAGGATCATAGCCACAATTTCTGCATTTCAGGATGCATGCAGGTTTTTTCGACGCAGAAGATTTATTAGAAGAAGGAATAGATGTAGGCAGCTGCGATCCTTCATAGAACAAGAATGAGATTTCTATGACATGTTCTAAGCTGTTCTTGTACTTTTTCTTCCCCCCAAAGATCCAGCAAATCAACAGTCTCTGCATGGCTCCATGCAATGCCCCTTCCACCCTTCTTTGTTCTCTGCTCTGCCATTACAAAAAGGGATAAAGCAATCTTTACAGATGTTTTTGTTTGGTGGGAGGGATGCTATAGTGGGCCACTCCCAGGATCCACCTAATTTCCGGTTGTTGAAAAAGTAGCGAAAGTAGATGTCGGATAGTTCACAACATCGATAATGCGCAATACTGCGGAACTTTTTAAAAAAGAGCGGTAAATCAGCGCTGTCAAAAGTTGCGTCACTTACGGGTTTTTTTCACCCCCTCCTTCTGAAAAGGGCGATACTGCGTCGAAACATGTGGGAACTATCAGGAGTCTTGCCGAATTATTACACAACTTATTTTGCCGTGTAAACGGGGCCAATATTTATGGGCTTGATGCAGGAGAAAAGAGAGTACTACATAAAAGATTTCCATAAAGGAGATGTGTATCTCCGCATTAGGTATTTACTCTGGAATTGCTACTTTATGTTCAGTCATTATTTAGCCACATGATACAGTCATCAAATTATGCCATCCTGTCCACACACCCCTTTCATCTTTTTTAAAGACTGCAACTACGTGACTTTAAAAATGACCACCACAATTGGGCAGTAGAGCATACACCCCCATCCCATCCCCCCGTGCTGACTACAGTAATCACATTTGATTCCCATATTTCAAAAAGAGGTGTGGCTTTGAGATCTGTTTGAAATTCAGAGGACATTTCTAGCACCAAACCTGCTCACTAGGTCTGTTGCCAGTGCCTGGCATACTGGGGAGCATTGATTGAGGCTCTTATGCCTGGGCAGGCCTTGCTGACCCCTACCCCATGACTTGGTTGATTCCTCTTTTCACTGGCACTCATTTGTGAATGGGTATACAGAATGGAGTCAGGAGCCATTCAGTCCAGCTACTGGGGTAGCTTGGTTGTTCACAAGTGTGAGGTGGAAGCTTTCCTATGCCTTGCTTGTAAGCAGTGTGAACAGGGCTCTAATCCAATAGTGGTCATTGCTTTCATTACGTCCTACAGCATGACAGGGAGACGATTAGCTGTGGTGGTGGTGGCAGTGGTGGTGGCGGCGGCAGCAATGCTCACAGGAGGGGCAAAGGGCTCTTTCACACCACATAATTACAGCATGATGATTCTGTCTTAACTGCCATGACAGCCTCGTACGGAATCCTGGGATACATAGGAGATTTTCAGATGGGGGACAAAAACCCTGCGTAGGTTGGGAGAGAAACGGGGCTGTTCCGCTTCCAGCGCTCCGTTTCACATACACCCATCCTCCTCCCAACCTCCATTCGTTCTCCCTCCGTCCTGCTTTCATTTTCCTTCCTCTGTTTTGTATTGACAGAAACTTCTATTAGTAAAAAACAACAGAAGGAAAATGAAAGCAGGACGGAGGGAGAACGAATGGAGGTCGGGAGGAGGATGGGGGCATGTGAAATGAAGCACTGGAAGTGGAACAGCCCCTTTTCTCTCCCAACCTCCGCAGGGTTTTTCCCCCCTGTCTGAAAATCTCCATAGTCTGGGGAGGTACCAGAGCTCTCCGGCTGAGAATTGTAAATACCCCTCCCTAAACTGCAAGTCCTAGCAGTCAGTGTGATGTATTGGTTTGGGTATTGGGCTAGGACTCTGGAGATCAAGCTTCAAATCCTCACTCACCAATGGAAACCCACTGGGTGACCTTGGGAAAGTCATACTCTCTCAGCCTCAATGGAGAGCAATGGAGAATCACTTCTGAACAAATCTTGCTAAGAAAACCCTGTGATGGGATCCCTTTAGGGTTGCCTTAAGTCAAAAATGACTTGAAGGGGAAAAATAAATAAACAAACTGCAAATCCTAGGATTCCTCTGGAATTAACCAAGGCAGTTACAAAGGAATCATAGTGCTATAATTGTGTAATGTCCTAAGTTGGGGTGGGAATTTGAAATAGCTTTCAAAATGTTGGGCTGCAGTTACCAGCATATCTCACCATGGGCTATACTGGCTACTAAGGCTGTTGGGAGCTGCAGTTCAACAATTGCAGTTCAACAATCAGTTCCTGGGTAGAGGAGGTTTTCTTTGAAATTGTGGACATTGGATCCTTACAAGCTTCCTGTGATCTTGTATACAAAATATCAGGCTCTCTGAGACAGCCTGGTAGCCAGCTAGCCAGCAAGCTGGCCAGAACAAGCCAAGAAGGTAACAGGAAGAAATGGAAATCCACAGAATACAGGTCAGTCAGGTAGGCATTAGAAACCCTCGCTCTTGCTATCACCACCCACCAGTTTTGGCTCTTTAAACAGTATTGCCAAATTTGGCTATTGCGCTTAATTAATCCTGCAGCTCTTTCCAATCTCCTTTTGTTCCGAGAAGGAAGCCACAGTAAGGGAAGTGTTGCTTTGGGGTTTTAAATCACCACTTTTGCATCAGTGAAAGGGGGTAGGGATTGCTTCTAATCCAGATGTCATTCCAGGTACTTTTAACAGCCTCCCTGCCAAATCTCTCTCTCTCTCTCTCTTTTTTTTTTTTGAAGACAAAAGGGATAAATTTCCCATTAAAAGCCACTGCCTGACATCTCAGTACCTGTGGTTCTGCTAACTTGAGAAGACCAGAGTTCGAATCCTGTCTTGGGGCTTGTCTACACAAAAGGGGAAAAATGGGCTGCTCTACAGTAATAGCAAGTCCCAGCAGCTGCGACCTGTCTTAATGGTTTTACAGCTCCTATAAACGTTGCATGCCTGTAGCTGAGACGGCAGCTGTGAGTAGATTGCTCACGTTTTAAAATTTGCTGCCGCAGAACTTTTTTTTTTTTTACAAAACTATTTTTATGGTGTGCACAGGAGATATTCCACCTTTCAAAATAAAAAAGAGGAAAAAAGATAGCACAGACCTTTGTTTCATCGCCTTAGTAATCACTTGCTAATGCAAAAAATCCAACATGGAAGCAGTGGGCATTTAGCCTGTAATCCAGCCCCGCCCCCTGTGCTCATCCAGCCAATCAGGTTCACACTGTGTCCTGCATGGGGAAGTGATTCATGTCGAATGGCTTGTCTTAACGAGTGAAAATGCACGTATCACTGGAGCTTTAAAAAAAAAAGTCGGGGAAAGCCGCAAATGCTTTTCTCACATACTTTCCCCTCTTTTTGCCCCCCCTCCTTCACAATACAATGAGACAATGTGAGATCTCATTTAGACAGCTCATTTTCTGAGTGAATTCTGTGTGGAGTATTTTCACTGTATGGACAACCCCTTAGTAAGAGGTGGAAACCGGGGAGGGGGTTCTTAAGGAAAGGCAGTTACAGATCCTGTGGGGATGCGGGTGCATGTGCAGTTTTTCTCTTGGGAGGACAGCGGGAGACCCCCCCCCCTTCCAAGGTGTGCTTGACTACTTCTCTCTGGTTATGATGATGAGACAAGGCCTGCAGCAACCTTTTCTTGCCTAAGTATGAATTCCATCACAAAAGGATTTCCCCCTCCCTCCTTGCTTCTAGGTTGTCCTGCTACTGGTGGGAGGGGATTTGTTGTTGTAGTTAACTGCTGTCAAGTTTACTTTGGCTCGGAGCTAAAACTTGTTCTAATTCACTGTGGGAAGATTTTCAGATGGGGACAAAAATACCATCCCCATCTCGCTATCTCCTCTCCTGACCCCATCCTGGCACACTAACGAACAGTTTCGCTCCTAACTTGTCTGTGCATCTTCCCTACCCCTTGGCAGCCCAGGAGTGAATGGAGCTCTCATGGAGCTGCATTCACTTCCTGGTTTGAAGTCTCAGGCTGTTCTCGCGAGAGGAGGAGCACGCAGGAAATTCAAAGTTTAAAAGAAAAACACACACACAAAAGTTATACCGAGCACCTAAACACATTTTTAAAAATACAAGTGACCCGGGGAGGGTACAAAAAAGTGTGTCACTTACCTTGTTGTCCCAATCGCACCCGGAAGTATTCTGGCACAGACCTCCCACTGACACTGGCATCACACCAGCATAACGGGGCACCTTTTCACTCACCTGTTGTTCCATTACAGAAACGGAATGGGTAATCTATTCATGGTTTAGCCAGTGAATTAAAAGGAGCGATGGCAGAATGGAAGGAGCACAGCAGCATGATGACTTACCTTGTCTGAAAAACAAGCCCTTTTGCAATTTCCAGTGTTGTTGTCATGCCATATTTAGCCTGTCTAATAATCTCCTAGGTCACCTCACTAAATTGAGATGATAAAAAGTTTTCTGTGAGTTTGTGTGTGTGTGTGTGTGTGTGTGTAGGTTGCGTTAGAATGCAGGCAGGCACTTTCTCTGGTCTCGCCTGCATCTTACACACACACATGTGAACTGTTTTTATTTAACTTTGATTTTGGCAGCCATATGGCAACTTATATCCATCCAAAACTTTCCACTAATCAACTCCATCAATATTTATTCTGTTTTTGGCCATCAGTTAACAAAAAAGTGTTTTAAAAAACCAAGAATACTACATCACTAAATGACTACTACAAAATTAGAAATAAGCCATAACCATAACAGGAGTATTCTTATACTGAGAAGATTATCAAACACAACAAATACAGCGTTATTACAGTACGTCGAAATGAGAGTGCAAAAGGGCTTCTTTACCACACGACATCATGCCCCAGCATTCTGCAAGTGTTCTGCTGCTGTTAAGAAGGTGTTATTTTGTATTGGTGGGCAGAAGCTGCCAATTGAGCTACCATGGCTTTTTTTATGGTGTTGCTTGTGTGCAAAACTGCAGCCCATTTTGCTGGCATGATTCCAGTGTCAATGGGCGGTCCCTGCCAGAACACTTCTGGGTGAGAATGTGAAAACTAAGTATGGGATGCTCTTTTTATGAACCTCCCCGTTTTGCTGGCAAGTTTCCTACTAGATCTTCAGACAACACTGTTATAGTGTTACTATTCCACTATATTTGCTATGGCTGCCTCCTGTTGAATCCTGGGATTTGCAGTTTAGGGAGGGGCATTTACAACTCTCAGCCAGAGAGATCTTAGGCTTCACTAAACTACAAACCCCAGAATTCCACAGCAGGAAGCCAGAGCAGTTAAAGTGGAATAGTAACACTATAACAGTGTAGTCTGAAAATCTTCCAAGTGTGTTTCAATGCTTGTGTGTTCGTTTTGTTTGTTTATTTAGGTGTTTTTAGGCTTTTAAACATGCTCTCATCTTCTCGCGAGAACTTTCAAAATCTTGCCGATGCGAAAACAGAGAACTGAGCAGCATGAGCTGTCATGCTGCAATAATTAAGGGGTGTCTATGTCTTGTAATTACGCAAACGTGTGAAAAGAAGTGTAATTATGCCAGGATACTTATGCTGTAAAATATAGTGCCAGAAGAATGTTTTAGATGCTCATCTGATAATCTCCTGATAGTCTGAGCATTCTTGTAGTAATAAAAGTCTTCTTTCCCTTGATGCTGCACAAGTTTATAAAAACCCAATGCTCCAGTATTGTCCTTGTTATAACTTAAAAGAATGCGATGAGCTTTATGTTCATATGTGTGCGTATGATGTGTGCTTTCATTTCGGACTTGTGGCGACCCTAACATGAACCTATCACAGAGTTTTCTGAGTGTGTGTGACTGACCCAAGGTCACCCAGTGGGCTTTATTGGCTGAGCAGGGATTCGAACTCTGGTTTCCAGCATCATAGTCCAATACTCAAGCCACTAGGCTATGCTGGCTCCTTTACATTCATATAGCACTGATCATTGTTTAAATAGGAAAAACACTGTTGGACTGTTGAAGTACTGGCTGGAGTTCTCAAAGGTGGCTTCTGTCAAAAGAGAACTGCAGGTCTCTGTTTTGTGAACTTATCTGCACCAAAGACAACCTTTTTTAATAAGGGAGTTTTCTGGCCAATTTTACATTTTCTAGTAGTTGGTTTTTTTTTTTTTCCACAGTTGTCTGGGTTTTTTTTTTTTTAACAATCACAGTATTTCACACTGTCCTCTTGTATTTCATTTGTCCTCTTTGCCATATTGGAGAAAATGCTCACAAGCTGCTGCTATAAAAATACTGATTCTCCTCTTTAAGTTATTTTCCATTCATAAATGCTGCTAAGTCCTCTGAACTCTAGTTCATTTTCACATCTTCCTTCAAAATTAAAGGAATCACTGTCAATAATAATGTCAGGAAAGCTTTGTGGGGGTTTATGAAGATGTTTTGATGGTGCTTCATGGTCAGCAAATTCAGATGATTTCTTGGCTGCTTCAAAAGTGTTGTTGAAAGCAACAGCATTTTACATTTCTTGCAACTGCATCCCAAAATACTTATTAAGTTGCAATGCTGCCTTGATATCCAGATTTTTCTGTGGCAGCAGTGATCTTACCAGTTTAAGATTTCCCAGCACTTTTAGCATAATTTCAGTAAGAAATGAAGAAGAAAAAAACCCTGCTAATCTGGTTGAGTAATTCTTAGATGACCAAATTTTTCACAAGGGGAAAATGCGTGCTGATTAATTTAAGGGTGGAAAGAAGCAATTCTTTATTTAAATGTGTCGTTGTAATGTCCTTTATCTCTTGGGAAAGAGGTGTGCTCATATTTCCTATTACAAAGAGGAAAGCAAAAGCAGTCATGTTAATGACACAGATTTCCCATCCTAGCTGTAAACTGTGAGCTGCTTCACACATGATGTGAACAAAAAAGACATTTACAGGAAAACAAGAAACATGAAGTTGAAGCAGCTAGTGATCTTCTGCATGCCAGTGATAAGAACTAACTTTGCTACAAGTTAGTTTTAGTCAAAACAGTCAGGTCAAAACAGATACAGATAAAAACTCACATCAGTACAAACAAGGTATTGTTACCTGCCCTGACTCTTCTGATAATTTTATAACTGACAATATTTCATAAATTGGCATATTATTGTCACTCCACGTGGTTGGCAGTAGACTAGGGACTCCCAAGTACAAGGAATCAAGGTTTGCTCAGAAAACCTGAGGAAGGAGCCTGCTAAAATTCCTAAAAGACATGCCTAGGAAAGGATTATGCGAACTCCCCTGGAACTGAGTGAGTTAGGGAGAAATGGGCTAATTCATTCACAGAAACTAATCATTCAATAATCCCATTGAGGTACCTGGACATTCTTTGCTTGCAAAACTGGGTTTTCCCCAAAACAATAGAGGTTTGCCTGAGACCCATCAGTTTTAACGTTTCAACCATCAGCAGTCATTAATGCAACCAGAGAATCCATAGTCTAGTCCTGGGAAACTCCGGCAGACATTGTATTCCATTCAAATTCACCCCTTTAGGGGAATTATCAAATATAAATATCACCCCAAAACAACACCAAAGTGTGCTCAGTTTCCCAGAGGCCATCACTCTGCTGGTTTACTGGGTCCCCTGGCACTTCCAGCCATTCTTATTCTTCTGCACAAATCTCTCCTCTTCAGACATGTATAGTATAGCCCTTCATCCCGAACTCTATTCCTTTATCCCAATACAGTATTTCCTACTTTCTTCATTAACCTTGTGTGACTGCTTGAAGCTTGAGTGTACACGCATGGATGTTCCCTTGATTATCTTTCAATAAAACCATTTTCATTTCATCTCCTGGCTTGGAGTCTTCTCAGCTGCTACCAGTATACATAGATCAAAAGATCCTGTCATTACCCAGCCTCTCGCTGCCATCTTTAGCTAATTAGAATTCCTCATATTAAAATATGGACCCCACACAATTTGGATAACAGTATGACATAATTAAACTGTCCATTAAATTAAAATAAATTAAAAAAAACATGTCCCCTAAAAAGCAAAGAAGAAGAAGAAGTGGACAGTATTGCACATTATTAAAAGCCCTTTTAATAATATATTAACACTTTCCCACTAATTTCCTCATCTCTCTTGCATGTCTACCTTGGAGTAAGCCTGGTCAGTGAGATGTGTTCTGGGTACACCTGTATGCATTTCAAGTACAAGAAAGATGATTTTTTTTTATTTTTATTTATTTTATTTTTTTTGGTAAAATGGGAAATGGGGCTTATCGCACGAGGGAAGGAAGCAACAGTGCATCCTGATAATAGCGCCACCTGCCTTGCCTTATTGCTTGGCATGTTTCAGCTGTTCTCATGGGATATTGTAGTAAACATGAGTCTTTTTGTTATCTGGAAAAAATTGTTTGAAAAAAGACCCGTGTTTACCACTGTCTCCCATGGGACCGGAACAGGAGAACAGCTGAAACATGCCAATGTCATGTGATAAGGCAAGGTGGAACACACTGCTCTCAAGATTCACTTCCGCTTTGCTTCCTTTGTGCGATATGGCTCTAAAAGGTGCTTCCAAATGAGACTCTTCTTTTTGGCGGGGGATGGGGACTTCCTACAGTTTAAAATTAAAAATTTGCAGTTAAAATGAAATATTAAATTAAAAATAAATAAATTTAAAGTGTTAAAATTACTATGTATCCTGAGGCAGCACTCCGTGGACTTCCTTTTTCTGCCCTTCCCTTCTTGTTCTTGCTGCCTCACCCATTCTGTTTGCCATGTTCGGCCACTTGCCACCAAACAAACAAACAACCTGTGATGGGGACATCAGAAGAGGTTGTGAAAGGATATGGTGGGGGGAGGAGAATATACCTAATCAAAATATTGTTCTTTCATATTCTTTTGAAAATTCCCTATAAATTCTCTTAGACTTTATTTAGGAAAAAGTGTTTTACATTCTAGTTTAAGCTTCAATGGAAAATATAACTAGCAATTTATTTTTACTCACAGGTTCCATACTTTGATTAGAACTGCACATAACACATTTAGCAGTGAGTAGCAGCATTTTTCCTGGAATTTTTAAAACAAAACAAAACAGGGTCCCTTTCAGTAGATCATATGCTAAGAGTAATCACAGGTCCTACATATTTCCTATATGGGTGCCATGTTGAGGAAAAGGTGGGTTATAAATCAATTACTTTAGTATATACAACAAACAAAAACAATTGTTGCTCAAGAAGTGTGTCATTCCTCATCCAATATAAAATAAAACATTTTAAATTGCTTTTCCTTACTATACGCAGTTAAGAACATAGCTTAGCTGATCTCATTTCCTGGATTGTGTTGTGTAATTCACAAAACTCAAAAGCCATCTAGTCCAGCTGGGGGCCATCAATATACATGCCGCACCCCCTAAATTAACCAGTGTACCCAATTCCACAATGTACCACCAGTAGAGATAAGACAAACTGCATAATTATGCCCACAGAGCCAAGAGCATCAGAATCCACCACGTGCAGGCTTTTTCTCTTTAGCATTCCCTGCTTGAACTCATCTGGGCTCTGCTGGCTGGTTTCCCTTCACATTGAACACTATCATCTGAATTATACAGGGTATTCTGTTTAGTAAAAAGTCTTGTGGCATTCTGGGACTTGAAGCAGATGGCCACTCAGCTCTTTAGAGTTACATTCTTCAGTGTAGAACATTATATGATAAACTCCATGCACTAAGCTTCAAATGGTGTGGGAATCCAGATTAGTCCCATGTATTTATAATTAGTCTGTAATCCCTTGATTTTAATGCAGTTATTCATTAATGTTTGTTTTGGCTTCATACACAGGTTGAACAACAAGAGCTCTAGGATGGGCGATACGTTCACCTTTGAAGGTGATTTGTGGGAACTCTTTGGAAATTATAATTTCACTTATAATTCTAATTTCACTTATGACTACTCAGCCGACCCTAGCGGTGTATCAGAACCCTGCAGACCTGAGAGTGCATCACCTATGATCAGGTACTTTGTGGCATTCCTCTATTGCCTGGTATGCTTACTCAGCCTGGTAGGAAACTCCTTGGTGGTTCTGGTGGTCACCTACAACAAAGGACACCGGTCTGTTACTGATGTGTACCTTCTGAACTTAGCCATTGCTGATCTCCTCTTCGCTCTCACCTTGCCCTTCTGGGCTGTTTTCCGAGCTCATGAATGGATCTTTGGCACTGCCATGTGTAAACTCACCTCTGTCCTGAAGGAAGTCAATTTCTACAGCGGCATCCTCCTGTTGGCCTTCATCAGCATTGATCGTTACCTGGCAATAGTTTATGCTACTCGTCAAGCTACTGAGAAGAGGAACTGGGTCAAATTTGTCTGTGTTGGCATCTGGATGTTCTCTTTCCTCCTTTCACTCCCTATGATCACCTACCGTGAAGTTTTCCCTGCACCTAATACCTCTCAAATGGTTTGTTATGAGAATATTGGAGGGAATGAAACAGCTAAATGGAGAGTGGTGCTGAGAATCCTGCCACAAACCTTTGGCTTCCTTCTGCCTTTGGTCATCATGCTCTTTTGCTATGGGGTGACAGTGCATAGGCTCTTCCAGACCAAGAACAGCCAGAAGAAGAAAGCCATGAAAGTCATCCTGGCTGTGGTGCTGGTCTTCCTCTTCTGTTGGCTGCCCTACAATATCACCCTACTAGTTGATACCCTGCTGAGGACCAGGGCTATTGCTGAGACCTGTGGGCGCCGTGTTGCCATTGATGCTTCTCTTTCAGGCACAGAGATCCTGGGATTTTCTCACAGCTGTATGAACCCCATCATATATGCCTTTATAGGGCAGAAGTTCCGAAACAACTTCCTCAAGATCCTGGTGGCACGAGGTATCATCAGTAAAGAAATCCTGATTCGGTATCGGAAGGGCTCTTCCTTCTCATCTACCTCTGGCAACACCTCAACAACCCTATAAGGTCCATTTTGTGAAGACGGGAGGGAAGACAGGACAGCTGAAGGCATTGTCTGGGAACTGTTCTAAGACTGATATCAAAATGACAACACTGAAATTGTTCTTCTTAACTTTGATTTGGCAATTCTAATAAGCTTCTGCATTATATATGATTTTATGAGCATCTGAAAAGTTATTTTAACACCAATGGAAATGAAATACAGTACTTTTACATTCACATCCAAAGATTGTCATATTTCAAGTGCATGCAACAGAGAAAGACTACATATATTGCATATTTCCTGCATAGAAAACATACCCTTATAGGGAAATGGTGAGGTTCTAATATAGATGGTTGTATATTGTAGATTCTTACACACCAATCTATTTCTCAGTGTTTTTTTGTGACTGGAAGCTGCTCCATTTGCTGATTTTAAGCATGTGAACATGTGGTTAGGCAATAAAATGCAGATGAGCAATATCACATACGACAACCTGCAGATCAGTGTCAAGGTATTTTCTCTATGAAATTCCTTTCTAAAAAAGTAATGTGTGCCACGTAAAGTGGCCCTGAATCATTTGCAGTGCAATCATATATATGCCTACTAAGAAATATATTCCTTTGAGTGTTAGTTGATCTTAGTTCCAGGTAAGTAGGTACAGAATTGCAGCCTGAGTTATTTAGGAAAGCTCCTGTGCTTTTATAGGAATACTAGCTGAACCTGGTGTACCATAGCTGTTAAAAAAACTCCCCCCCCCCACAAATGCCTGGTAGACCTCATAACAACCCTGTAAGGTAGGCTGGTAGATTTTAATTCCTCCTCTCCCTTCTCAGCATTCCACACTTTCCCCAAAATTGCTGAGGGTGAATAACTTTGTTGCTCTGCTGCTGCCGCCGCCAGTTCACTGCCTGAGTCCCATCACAGGCCGTGATTGGTGACTGGTGACAGCAGGGAGGGGCCCTTGTGAGGCTGTGGATTTAGATGCAGACTGAGTGGATTGTGAGGTGGAGAGGGAATTTGCATGTGGGTGGTGATTTGCGTGTGGGTGGTGATTGCCTGAGGGAGTGACAGGAACGGCCAATTAGAACACTGAAAGAGGCAATACAGTTGTTCCTTCATATCCCTGGGGTTTGGTTCAAGGACCCCCCCCCATGGATACCAAAATCCATGAATACTCAAGTCCCATTATATGCAACGGCATAGCAAAATGGTGCCCCTTATATAAGTTGGCAAAATCAAGGTTTGCTTTTGGGATTATTATTTTTTTAAAGAATATTTTCAAGCCATGAATACTTAAATCCATGGATATCAAATCCGTGGATATGGAGGGACCACTGTATACTAAATCCATTGTACATACCCAGGAGGCAACATACCTACATACCTAAGGCCATTGTGCATACCCAAGAGTTTTATATAGAGAGAAGTTTGCACAGAAGTGCTTGAAGGTAATGGCCCAACTTTCTATAGTATTGCATAAGATTAATATGGGTAGTTTCAAGATGGGTAGAAAAGGTAAAAATGTGATAGATGTGTGATTTGCCTTCAATCATTTTCAACTAGCTACAGCAATCCAGAAAAGTTGGGGTTTTGCTAGTATATTCTCAGATTATATGCTGAAAATATTTTGCTGTTGAGCATGAATAGCAGCATGCTGTCTATCATCAGAAAAAAAGAAGTGTGATGAGTAGTTTTCTTTTAGCTAGGAGTTAAATCTGCTAACACTTTGCTGGTGAAATTTTCGCTATTGGCAGCAGCTCTTCTGTTCTTCATGAACTGATTTACAATATTTTGGTGAAAAACTCTTTGTCTTGCACCTGTCTTCCATGCACTTAGCAATGTTGCTGTACTGATTAAGAATTTTTTGACATGAGAAAACACATTCCCTTATGTTCATATATATAACTGTTCTAAATCTCAATAAAGTTATGAACTGCAATTCTAATCAAAGTTTATGCAGTGGGATCGTGTTGACAATTTCAAGTATAGTTGTCCCTCTGTATCCACAGATTTAAGTATTCATGGCTTGAAAATATTCTTTAAAAAAATAATCCAAAAAGCAAACCTTGGCTGCAGTTACACAGGAAGTTTTATTATGATAAATTGCGCTTTAGCGCTTTTCCACACCAGTGGTGGGTAGTTTACACGGTCTATGGAGGAAACAGCTGTATTTTGTTGCTCTTTGTTTTTTTACGCTTTGAGATTCACACAGCCAAATGTGGTGGGGGCGTGGCCAAGCATTGGAGAGAAGGCAAAGGAATGCCATAGGAATGTCTGCCCTGGCCCCAACTCCGTGTGCTTAACAGCTGATGGACAAAGAATGTCACCCTTTGCCTCTCTCCCCGCAGCTCCCTGCCCACAAATCAAACTCCAAACGGAAGTTTTTTTCTCCTTGCTTAACAGCTGATTGACAAAGGGGCCAGTTACACGACAGAATAAAGTGAGTGAAATTCTGGATTTCCATCCTTTCGGAACAGGGGTGAATAGTTCTTAAGATTTATGGCTAATTTGGATGAGTTTGGGCTGTAGTTTACACAGGCAAAGGTGGGGGGGATGGCCAGGAAGCTCTATCATTATCATTAAAGCCAGGCAGAAGACGCAGAGGAAGGAAGGAGGGGGCAGTGCCTTCGGCTGCATATAAATCAACAAAAAAGGAGGGAGACCATGGAGGAGATGAATAATTAAGTGGGAAGGAAAGCACACACACACACACACACACACACACACACACACAAGCAGCTGGCTAGGATTCCTTTGCTCTGCAATCCATCAGCTGTGCTTTTCCCATGCTAAAAGCAAGCCGGTTGGCTGGATGTTTAAAGCAAGCAATAGACACGAAGGATTTCCTGGATCGCTACTGAGTCTCCCTCCTGGCTCCCACCCTTTCATCATAAGAACCAATCACAGTGCAGCTCTGCTGGAACTCTATCGGGAAGATTGCTGGTAATTCACAAGGACTTGCCATTCACACTAGCAATAATGCGCTAAGTCGGGCTACTTTTCAAATAAACCGGCAAAAGTGGCGACATCCCCTGTCATGCTACATTTGGGTATTTTGACTTTCTGCCTTCTGAATGAGGCTATACTGTGGCTCGATCTATGGGAACAATGAGCAATCTTAGCAGTATATTTAGGGGAATATTTGCCCGTGTAAACACAGCCCTTGATTTTGCCATCTTATATAAGGGAAACCATTTTGCTCTGCCATTGCATATAATGGGACTTGAGTATTCATGGATTTTGGTATCCATGGGGGGTCCTGGAACCAAACCCCCAGTGAATATGAAGGGACAATTGTACCTATATAAAAACAAAAAACAGGCATTGTCCACATTTGTTCCTGTAATTAAAACCAGAGTGGAAGGGATTATTTAACTCAAACTAATACTTACATTTTGATAATCATCCAATTTGCATAAAATGGAGTGATATGGGATAATAAGTACTTCCAGATGTCAGACCAGGGGAAACTGAAGAATACTGTATGTTAGTTTTTCCAGGGTGAGTTTAAATGGCACAATGTGAATTTTGATTCATAGTACTGTGAATGAAGGGCCTAAGTCCCCTAAAAGCACCAGATTCCTTTTGATCTTAGAAGCTAAGCAGGGTCAGCCCTGGTTAGTACTTGGATGGGAGACCTTCAATGAATACCAGATGCTGTAGGCTACATTTCAGAGGAAGGGGCTGGCAAAACCACCTCTGTGAATTCCTTACCTCAGTAAACCCTATGGAATTCATGGAGTCACCATAAATCATCAGGAGACTTGGGGGATTACCAGACAGAGACAAATGTAGCGTCCCCGTCTTGTTATCTCCTATGCCACCCCACTTCTTTCCCTGTAACATTTTTTTAAAAAAATTCAAACCTACCTTGTTAATGCTACAAAAACTATATTCCTTCCCCTCTGGCAGCCCAGGAATGAATGCAGCTCTCATGGAGCTACATTCACTTCCTGGAAAGGAAATCCCGGCCGTTCTCATGAGAGAATGATCACGTGGGAAATTCAAAAATAAAAATAAAATAATAGGTAAAAAGTGACAGTAAGCACATAAACACATTAAAAAAACAAAAACAAAAAACCACCAAGTAACCCGGGGAGGGTAAAAAAAGTGAGTCACTTACCTCGATGTCCCGATCTCAACCAGAAGTATTCAGCAGGGACCGCCCAGTGACGCTGGCATTGTGCCAGCATAACGGGGTACCTTTTTGCTTATCTGTCATTCCATTACAGAAATGGAATGATGGGTCAATTCACGGCTTAGCCTGTGAATAAAAAGGATTGCCTGTGGGATGGAAGGGGCATGGGTGCATAACGACAGAGGGACATCGTTTGAAAGGGAATCCCTTTTGCGATCTCCTGTCATCCCTGTGGTGGGATATTTAGGTCATCTGATAATCTCCTTGAAGGTGTGCATGCACACACTGTCAGAATGCTATATTTTAAGAATACTTTAGAAAAGCAACATAAAATCTACCACTGTACAATACTTGTTGCATGAATTAGTGGAGTTTCTAAATGCCTGAACTCAATACTCAGATCTTACCTGTCATATTGTGGGATGAATGGGTCCTTCTGGAGGCACTATAAAAGGAACAGGGTTAAGGGGACTAGGTGAAGGCATGGACTAGTGTAGCATAGCAAGAGTTTTTAAAATGGCAGCTCTAATGCTGGAGTGGGGATGGGATTTTGTCTTCTACTTTAGGCAGCAAAATATCTTGGGCACAGATATTCAAATGGACTAGTCAGTAGCCTTGGATGACCTAGCCATATACCCTCACACATCTTTTGTAAGACTTGCCACTCAGCTTGGAAAGTTTATACAAATGCAGATACTGGTGTCTCCTATATTGGAACATTCCTGGGAAGCAGAGTTACCAGTTCAGGATCATCCCAGGGCCTGAGGGTTCTGGGCCAAAACCTGAAACCTAGGTGATTGTCATTAAGCCTTATCCACAAAGAGGCTTATTGCACAGGAAAGTAAAGCAGAAATGTAGCTGGATCGTTTTGCCTTCCATTCTGCCTTATTGCATTACATCGTAGTTCTTCAGTTTTGATCTTGTGAGAGATAGTTGTAAAAGTGAGTCTTTTTTCTAACTGGAAAAATTCGCTAGGAAAAAGATTCACTTTTATAACTGTCTCTCACAGGACCAGGACTGAAGAACTACCAAAGAACTACAATGTCATGTGGTAAGGCAGAATGGAAGGTGAAACAATCTGGCTTTACTTTCATTTTACTTCCTTGTGTGATAAGCCTCTAAGTACCATGCAAACACACTCACATATATGCAGAAAACATATTTTCTGTTTGAAAATTAAAACTTAGCTAAAGGGGATGTTCCCAGTTTAAGGTAAAATGAGTGGATTATTACTTCTCATTTACTTAGATGTGATAAGGAACATTTAATCTGGCTGTTATGGATCCCCTCTCCAGGTTGGCTTTCAGTTCCAAACCCTTGGGCTCCTCTTGCTCATCTGGCTTGCTTTCCTTTCAAGATCCCTCCCTGGATTGGGTACTTGGGCATCAAGGTGATCCCTATCTGGATCAGTGGATATGTTGTTCTGTTGGTTCACTGTAATAAGAGTGACCAGACTGTCTATCAAAATAGATTTTCCTTGGGTTTTTTTCTGGGCTGTGAGGCTGTGTTCTGGAATAGTTTCTTTCTGACGTTTCACCTGCATCTGTGGTTGGCATCTTCAGAGAATGGTTGGGTAGGAGTATATGTGGAGTTTATATGCTGTGACCCCCTGTTGGGGAGTATATGTAAATTTGTGTAATTGAATGGTTAGTCTCTGGGTGTAGAAATGCAAGGCTCGTTAGTGTCTGTTTGGCTAATGGTTGGTTGATGGGCCATTATCTGCTGGAAATCCCCCTGTCCCTGTGTGGAATTCCTTTGTAAGTGCTGAGTTTTGATTCTATTGTTCTTCAAAACTGGGAACCAGATTTTGTTTACTTTTAAGGTTTCTTCTTTCTTGTTGAAGTTGTCCAGGTGTTTGTGGATTTCAACAGTTTCTCTCTGCATTCTGACATGATAGTGGTTGGCCTGGTCCAGAATTTCTGTGTTTTTAAATAACATTTTGTGTCCAGGTTGGTTTATCACATGTTCTGCTACTGCTGATTTTTCTGGCTGGTCCAGTCTGCAGTGTCTCTCATGTTCTTTGATTCATGTTTGTACACTGCATTTAGTAGCCACAGCTGCATGGTATGCAGTAAATTCCTGCGGCTGTGAGAGGGTCTCTTTTGTTCTTTGCTGAGCGTAGCATTTTTTGGATTTTCTTGGTTGGTCTGTAGATTGTTTGGAGGTTGTGTTTCCTAGTCAGTTTCCCTATTCTGTCTGTGACTCCTTTGATGTATGGTAAAAACACCTTCCCTTTGGGTGGCTTTTTTCTTCTTCATTCCTGTGTTTTTTTCTGGAGTTTACCGCATACCACGCAGCTGTGGACAAGTTTACATAGGGACCACTAAACGCAGTGTACAAACATGAATCAAAGAACATGGGAGACACTGCAGACTGGGCCAGCCAGAAAAATCAGCAGTAGCCAGAGCCGGCTTAACCATACCGCCAAATCAGCATCTGCAGGGGGCCTCACACAGCCAGAGGGCCCCACCCCAACCATCCTAACCCTCTTCCTGAAAAAACCCTCTTGTTGGCTTAAAAAAAAACACACACACACAACCACCAGCATCTCCCAAACTAGAAAGCGAAAGAGAAAGATGGAGCTTTCTTTGTGTGGCTGAAACTGGAGGGAGTTTGCTGCTCCCTCACCCCCTCCTCAAAAGGCAAGCCAGCCAGGCATGTGTTGGAGAGGGTGAGTGTGTATGTGGCAGGAGGGCATCTCTTTCCTTCTCTTTCTCCCCTGCTTTCTCTTCAGAAAGGGCTTCTTTCTTTCTTTCTCTCTCCCTCCCTTCTTTCTCACTTTTTAACCCCCCTGTTTCTCCCTTCCTTCCTTCTTTCTTTGCCTTCCTTCTTTCTTACTTTTTGTCACTCTCTCTCTCTTTCTTTCCTTCTTTCTTCCCTTTCCTTCCTTCCACATAGATCCCCTCCAGCCCATCTTTCCATGTCTGGGGTCTCTGTCCTCCCTCTCTTTCAACCTTGGTCTTCAGCTTCCTCCCCTTGCTGCCAACTGAGTTCAATCTGCAAAAGGAAATTTGTGTGTGCTTGCCTACCTGCCTTCAAGTCATTCGTGATGAAGGCGAACCTATCATGGGGTTTTCTAGGCAAGGTTTGTTCAAAGGGGGTCTGCCTTTGACTTCCTTTGAGGCTGAGAGAGTGTGACTTGCCCAAGGTCAGCCAGTTGGGTATTCATGGCTAAGTAAGGATTCAAACCCTGGTCTCCACAGTCATAGTGCAATGCTAAAACTTCTACAACACTCTGGCTCTTTTAACTGAAGAATATACATAATATAAATAAAAATTTGGAGTAATATTACTGGGAACAATGGTTTTATTGTTGTCACTAAAACACCAGTATCCCATTAGTGTTATGTGAGAGCCATTGGGCTAAGCAGTGGTTCTTAACTTTTTCTTTACCATGGAACCCCTTTAAATATCTTTTGTTGCCCCAAGACATAACTCAAGTTTTAAAACCCTAATAATAATAGCTAACAACAACAATACAATACAGTTACACCATCCATTAAACTTTCCCCCAGAGGCACTCTTGCTTCTTCCTGCATGTTTGTGCCTGGAGTGGATTGAATGGCAATGTGCAGGCCAAGCCAGCCAGCCAGCCAGACTTTGCCTTGGTTCCTGTCACGTGGCTACTCCACTACAGGGAGAAGGTGGGCCAAGCAGTCTTCAAGTCTTTGTAGACCCCCTGTGAGGACATTGAAGACCGCAAGTTAAGAACCACTGGGCTAGAGAATGCTGGAAAAGGAACAATGCAACCAGACCTTGAGAAGGGTGCTGGCAGGGGGATTCTGGGAGGTGTAATCCAAAAGTAACTTTCCCAGGCTCTGAATGCAGCCTAGAATCATAGGGCTGGAAGGGACCCCAACAGCCATCCCATCCAATCAGCTTCTGCCTTGCAGGAACACATAATCAAAGCCCTCACGACAGATGGCCATCCAGCCTCTGCTTAAAAACTTCCAAAGAAGGAGACTCCACCACACTCCCAGGCAGTGCATTCCACTGCCAAACACCTCTTACTGTCAGGAAGTTCTTCCTAATGTTTAGGTGGAATCTCTTTTCCTGGAGCTTGAACCCATTGCTCCATGTCCTTGTCTCTGGAGCAGCAGAAAACAAGCTTGCTCCATCCTCAGGATGACATCCCTTCAAATATTTAAATATGGCTATCATGTCACCTCTCAACCTTCTCTTCCACAGGCTAAACATACCCAGCTTCCTAAGCTGTTCCTCATAGGGCATAATGGCTTCCAGACCTCCCACCATCCTTCTCATTATCTATCTTGAATTGTTGTGCCCAGAACTGGAAACAGTATTCCAGGTGAGGTCTGACCAAAACAGAATGGAGTGGCACTGTTACTTCCCTTGATCTAGACACTATACCACTATTAATGCAGCCTAGAATTGCATTGGCATTTTTTGCTGCTGCATTACACTGCTAACTCATATTTAGCTTGTAGTCCACTCTTTTTTTTTTTTTTTTAGGAAATCTACACCATTACATTAATTGCTAATTAACAAAAAATATTATGTTAGTGCCCATAATATAGTTTTTAAACTAAATTATTGGTGGCAAATTATGTAATACAGTAGGCCCCCCTTATCCACT
Organism: Gambelia wislizenii; assembly: GCA_030847615.1. Lineage (NCBI taxonomy): Eukaryota > Metazoa > Chordata > Lepidosauria > Squamata > Crotaphytidae > Gambelia > Gambelia wislizenii. Next base: position 332,386,941 of record JAUMIR010000001.1, on the reverse strand, counting down.
GGGGATTGGTTCTGTGCAGGCATGGATTCTGAAAACTGTGGATAATAGTGAACGCCACTGAAAATAATGGGACTTCTGGTTGAAAATACCATAGAGTTGCCTTGGAGGGCCTAGAAAATGGCTAGGGAGGACATATTTTCTAGGAAGACTCTATGGTAGGTGTGCTGTTTTGTGTCCCATGGATAATGAATCCGTGGATACTGGGATCCTATTGTAATCTGAACATCCGGTACTGTGAATAGGTTAGGTTACATTGACCTGAGATAAACATATGGGGCCCCCAAAATAAAACATTGCAGGGGGCTCCAAAATTCCCTAAACCAGCCAGAAAAATCAGCAGTAGCAGAACATATGATAAACCAACCTGGACACAAATGCTATTTAAAAACACAGAAATTCTGGACCAGGCCAACAACTATCATGTCAGAATGCAGAGAGAAGCTATTGAAATCCACAAACACCTCTGGACAACTTCAACAGGAAAGAAGAAACCCTAAAAGTAAACAAAATCTGGCTCCCAGTTTTGAATAACAATAGAATCAAAACTCAACACTCACAAAGGAATTCCACTCAGGGACAAGGGGAGTTCCAGCAGATAATGGCCTATCAACTAACCATTAGCCAAACAGACACTAATGAGCCTTGCATTTCTATACCCAGAGACTAACCCTTCAATCATGCAAATTTACCTATACGGTACTCCCCAACAGGGGTTCACAGCATATAAACTCCACATACACTCCTACCCAACCATTCTCTGAGGATGCCAGCCACAGATGCAGGCGAAACGTCAGAAAGAAACTATTCCAGAACACAGCCTCACAGCCTGGAAAAAACCCAAGGAAAATCTATGGATGCCGGCCGGGAAAGCCTTCAACGTCTCTATCAAAACTTAACAGGAACAGCCAGACACAATTGTTTAAAAAATAAAAATAAAAATAGAAGTGTATTAGGACACATTTAGATCACACATTAACCCCTGAACTACTGAATCATTCACAGCTCCCCCAAACCCTATTCAGTTCTTCCCTCTGGCTAACTGTCCTATCTCTATTATAGCTTTTCCCTATCTCTAGGCTATAATTCTCCTATTTCCATGCAATATTTTCCTTATCTCTTAGGCCATCTTTTCCCTATCTGCCTTCTATCAGAGATAAGCCTCAATTTTGTATCCTTTCTCTCTTGAAGGCCCCCTTTCCACAGCATGTGATTGGCTGGCTCTAACCAGGCTTGCCCACTTGCTTCCTTCACACTAGCATGCTTGCTTGTAGCCAGAAGGTGGGTTCAGAATGATTTTTACACAACTCTTGTCTGGAGCTGAGCCCAACAAAACTGTTGACTTTGCATCCATGAAAACTGAAGATTTCAGGGCCAGGCCCTGAGATTTAGTAATGCCTCTGGAAAGAGCTGTTTGTTTAGGCAGAGGAGGCAAGAGAAAAGGAAGGGGACTTGTTATGACCATAAGGTAGGGGTGAGAAACATGTGGCCTTCCAGATGCTGTTGGCCTCCAACATCCAGCCTTCTTCACCATTGTCTATGCTGCCTAGGGCTAATGGGAGTTGCAGTCTTAACAACATCTGGAGGGGCTCATGATTACCATCCATGGTATTATGGAAAATGGTACCTCTTTACTGACTTTTCTTTGCAAATAAATACTGTAGTCAGTCTGGATTTGGAATAAACAGGAAGAGGCAAAATATTGACACAACTTCTCAAGTGCTGCTTCTGATCTCTATATCAGTGAGGACTGGAAACTTTGCATGTGAAACAACCACCCGTACATTATGTAGTCTTGCAGGCATTTAGAATTGACGAGGCTGGTATATCACAAACCTTCTGAAGCAAACAAGCCTGTCTACATCTTGGGCAAGAGGTGTGCTCACACTTCCTCTTACATAAAAACCAAGAAGCAAACAAAAAACCCTATCAACCCATGTATTTTTTGCAGTGCTCCTGAGTTTCTGCTTCCCATTGGTATTTACAGGCCACCATGGAAAATAAATGCAAATAAATTTGCAGTGAATTTTCATACGCAGTGGTATGGGATGTACATAAATAGACATTTTGCTTTAATATAGCCCATCTCATTCATTCTGATATATGGAGACCATAAGAGTAAAATTGCTTTCACAATAAATAGTATTTGTCCAATAATACCTCTTATACAAAGATTTTTTTTTTGTTTAGTATATGAACCTTTCATACATGTACATTGGTGAGTGATGACTGTGGGGGAATTAGAGTTGCCCTGTGTGGGTAACTCTAAAAGTTAAATTCTTTTAACTTCCTTCCAGCAGAGTGTCAGTTTAGATTTAGAGGCGTGGCTCATATGCACACTACTTTTTTCTGAACTATGTACGACCAAAAAGAGACATGCAGCTTTAGATTAAATAACTCAAAATTTTATTTAATAGGGTGAAGGGGAGAACAGTCATCCATGACTCACCAGCTTTGCCAACAATTACAACAGAAAATAGTAGCATAAAGTGACAGAAATCGTACCAGAACTCTGAATGCAACTGTTCAACGATTTGTACGCAGGGATAAGGAGAACTACTATAATATATATATATATATATATATATATATATATATATATAAATTATATATTTTATAAATTATATAAAGAAATAAAACTTGACAATAACAAGGAAGAACAAGATACCTCTTTCACAAGATCCAAGAAATAAAATTTAAATCAAGAGTGGGGATGCTCTACGATCAGCAAGGGAATACATTACATGACCATAAAAAGATGATAGAAACAATGTATAGAAGAACTATATAAAAGAGATGAAAGAATGATAGGCCCCATCTATACAAGGGGAAAAAAAACATAGTGCCCTGCAGTAATAGCAAGTTGCAGCAGCTGTGACTTGTCTTAATGGTGTTTTTGCCCGCAGCAGCCCCCATAAGCTTCACATACAAGTGACAGCCAAGATGAGAGAGCCCTCCTTCCTTCCCCAGTCCCTGCAGTGGTGGAATGTGGGGGGCAGAACCAGGGAAGGGAGAAGAGGATAACAGAGCCCTCCTCCTGTCCATGGTCCCGGCAGCAGCAGTGGCATGGGGGGGGGTAGGACCAGGGAAAGGAGAAGAGGATGAGAGAGCCCTCCTCCCTTCCCTGGTCTTTTTTTGTTCTGGCTGTAAAACTGGCTGGATTGTGCCTGGGATCCCCCATGCTCCCACCAGTCACTACTGATTGGCCACAGGGGCCCATCCCATGCCATCAGCTGAGATTGCATGAGGAGACAAGATCGTTGCAGAAGGAGATACTGGATACTTCTGTTGGCAATGATCTCCAAACAACCATAACAGACAGTTATACTAGTATATGCACAAACAAGATGTCAGCTTGAGTCTTGTGTCATTAAATATTCCTTCCTTCCTAAAATATTTGTTGTTGTTGTTGTTGTTGTTGTTGTGTGCCTTCAAGTCATTGCTGACGTATGGTGACCCACAGGCAAACCTATCACAGGATTTTCTTAGGAAGATTTATTCAAAGGGGGTTTGTTTTTGCCTTTGCCATTACCTACCTAATAGCCCTCATCTTGGAATATCAAATAATTGGCTATATTTAATAATTTGGCTTAATGTGGCCTTCCACATGGTTAGCAGGTAAACCAGGACCCCCTAATACCAAGGCTGGATTCATGTATGACCAAGGGAGGAGCCTTTGGAAATTCCCCCAAACCAAATATTCATGTCAGAACTTAACACCTGGAGGTGAGTCATTCACTAATCCATTCAGTGATAGCAGAGTCCTTGATGCTTGTAAAATGGGTCCTTCCTTCCCTCATCCCCTTCCCATAAAAGACTTTGCTTGCACCTATTCAATTCCAAATGCATCACCCATTAACAATCATTAACTCTTCCAGAAAACCCATTGCCTAGTTCTGGAAACCTCTGAGAAACATTGTATTCCATTCAAAATCCTATCCCCTCAGGGGAATTATTTCATATAAATATCACCCAAAAACACCACCCAGTTCATTTTCCTCTCAACTTCATGTCAGACTGTGTAGCCATCCCATCTCCTGGACTTCTTCACTGTCAGTGTACTTCAGAATCTCAGCTGTGCAGGATTGGTTCAATATAACCTGCTATTCCCCGTACCCTATTCCTCTATCCAAATACTTCCTACTATCTTCAATAGCTTTGTGTGAGTGCCTGAGTGTTTGCATGAATGTTGTTGACATTAATTTCCAATAAAGATAATTTAATTGTACCTTTTTGCTTAATCTCCTCCGGTATTACTGGTATACATAAGTTAAAAGAGCCTGCTGTTGCCCAGCCTCTTCCATGACAAATTGAGTTAATTAAATTCCCCAAATTAATATTAGAACATTAGAAGGTCACCACAGGCCCCAGGCAATTCAGATAACATTACCTTCCTCTGAGGTTGAGAGTGTGTGACTTGCCTAAGGCTACCCAGTGGGTTTCCATTACTGAGCAGGGAACTGAACCCTGGCCTCCTGAGTCACAGTCCAACGTTCAAACTATTACAGCAGACTGACTCTCATTAAAATATTTATATTCCTCTATCAAAAAGATCTCTGGGTGGCTTACAAATACAAATAAAACAAACGAGTTAAAACATTTCAAAATAAGGAAGGAGAATTTAACATCAACCAGTTATTATAAACACTGTCATCTACAGTTTTTGCACCAGAGGTTTTAACTACCTGCTCTCTTCAGGTTGAAGGGTAATAGAGAGGGGAGATACAGGAAGCTGGAAGACTGTCACTGGGAGCGACTGTTGACACCGTATAGATTTTTTTGCCCACCTCTAACGTGGAGGGAGTGAGATCGTTGCAAAGAGGTAGTACTATCTTTAGAAACATAGAATCACAGAGTTGGAAGAGACCACAAGAGCCATCTAGTCCAAACGCCTGCCGTGCAGGGACACCCAATCAAAGCATTCCCGTCAGATGGCCATCCAGCCTCTGTTTAAAATAACCCAAAGAAGGAGACTCCACCACACTCCGAGGCAGTGCATTCCGCTGCCAAACAGCTGTTACCGTCAGGAAGTTCCTCCTAATGTTAAGGTGGAATCTCTCTTCCTGTAGTTTGAGTCCATTGCTCTGTGTCCTAATTTCTAAAGCAGCAGAAAGCAAGCTTGCTCCATCCTCTGTATGATGTCCCTTCAAATATTTAAACATGGCTATCATGTCATCTCTTCTACAGGCTAAAAATACCCAATTCCCAGCTATGCCTCATAGGGCATAGCTTCCAGACCTCCCACCATTTTGGTTGCCCTCCTCTGGACACGTTCCAGCTTGTCCATATCCTTCCAGAATTGTGGTGCCCAGAACTGGACACTGGGATGATTAGTTTCTTTGATCACTACCATCAACATGACTAGCTGGGAATGTAACAAACCTCTGGCTCCTAGAAATATAATTAGCCCTGACCAACAGGAGGATATTAATACTTTGGAAAAGAAAATTTAAGGATAGAATTAAAATAATATATAGGGAAAGATTGCTATCTCTGCTATTGGTTGCAGAATAATCAATGGTTTCCAGCATTTAAATAATGCTGTACAACAGCATTATCCTTTCTTTTCCTCTTCTTCTCCCGTCCGTAGATGTTCCTGTAGTAAACAAACTCTCAAATCACTTTCTCAGCTTCGGTCAGGACTGATACAAACACAGGTCACTGGTTCTCCCAGGAACAGGCTTTCCTTTAATAGGGAGGGCCTCTCTTGATATTCAGAGCTCTTGCTCTTGCTATTATCTTTCTGTTGTTTTTTCTCTGTCTACTCTACCTGGTGTGCTCCACTGCTTTGCTCTTGGTCTCATGAAGAAGTTACTTTTATTTCTTTCTGTTAGCTGAGTGTCTCTCAGTCCAGATCTTAAACTACTCTACATACTAACCAACCACTTCTTTTTCTATTACTGTGGTAACCTGCTCCCTTGGTCCACCTACTCCTGTCTCTCCCTAGGTGTTTCCTGCTAAAGTATTTTTTATTATTTTATTCATTTCTATCCCACCTTTCTCCCACTAATGAGACTCAAGGTGGCTAACATTATAAAAACAATACAGGCTAAAAACAGTACAAAGTTAAAAATTACATTATAAATATACAATTGAAAAAGAAATTACACAATTTACCAGTTAAAAATATTACAGTAAAAATTAAAATACCTTTTAAAAGACCCTTTAATATTTTTTTTTTAAAAAAAACACCATACAGACTCATTAGCCCAGCCCTTGTTGGTTCACAAACGTCTGGGGGCATAAAATCGTCTTAACCTGCCACCGGAAGGAGAGCAAAGATGGGGCCATCCTGGCCTTTCTGGGGAGGGGGTTCCATAGTCTAGGAGCAGCCACAGAGAAAACCCTTTCTCTTGTTCCCACCAAACATAGCAGAGAAGGTGGTGGGACTGGGAGAAGGGCCTCTCCAGATGATCTTACAGCTCTACTGGGCTCATACCAGGAGATGCAGTCCTTCAAATAACCTGGGCCAGGCCATATAGGGCTTTATAGTTCAAAACCAGCACTTTGAATTGTGCTCGGAAACAAACTGGCAGCTTATGGAGCTGTTGCAACAGAGGATTTGTATGCTCCCTATAGACAGCCTTACTTAACAACCTGGCTACAGCTCTTTGGACCAACTGAAGTTTCCAAGCACTTTTCAAAGGCAGCCCCATGTAGAGTGCATTACAGTAATCCAAATGGGATGTAATCAAGACATGTACTACCGTGGTCAAATCCAACTTGCCCAGGAACAGGCACAGTTGGCGCACTAGCTTTAGCTATGCAAAAGCACTCCTGGTCACTGCTGAGGCCTGGGGCTCCAGGGTCAGAGCTGAATCCAGGAGAACCCCCAACATTTTCAGGGGGAGTGTAACCCCATCTAACACAGGCTGAATCCCCATTTCCTGGTCTGTGTTTCAACTGATCAGGAGCAATGTGAAGTCAAAAGCTTTCCTGGCCAGCATCCATAGATTTTCCTTGGGTTTTTTTCCGGGCTGTGAAGCCGTGTTCTGGAATAGTTTCTTTCTGACGTTTCGCCTGCATCTGTGGCTGGCATCTTCAGAGAATGGTTGAACTTTATTTATTTATTTATACCCCATTCTTCAGCCACAAGGATATCAGAGCGGCTTACAAATTGTTTTAAGCAATAGCAATTTACACATCTACACGCATTGAGCAGTTTCCAATGTGTGTTAGTGAATTGCCCCCACAAGCCAGGTACTCATTTTTCCGACCTACGAAAGGATGGAAGGCTGAGTGAACCTTGGAGCCAGCTGGAATTGAACTTGCAACATGGTGACTTGGAGTACTGGCATTTAACCACTGCGCCACCAGGGCTCCCCTACAGGTTGAACATGTTGTAAACCAACCTGGATACAAAATGTTATTTAAAAACACAGAAATTCTGGACCAGGCCAACAACTATCATGTCAGAATGCACAGAGAAGCTATTGAAATCCACAAACACCTGGACAACTTCGACAGGAAAGAAGAAACCCTAAAAGTAAACAAAATCTGGCTCCCAGTTTTGAAAAACAATAGAATCAAAACTCAACACTTACAAAGGAATTCCACCCAGGGACAGGGGGATTCCCAGCAGATAATGGCACATCAACCAACCATTAGCCAGACAGACACTAATCAGCCTTGTATTTCTATACCCAGAAACTAACCATTCAATTACACAAATTTACATATACTCCCCAACAGGGGTTCACAGCATATAAACTCCACACACACTCCTGTGATGAACAAAAGGACAGTTGTGAGCTGAGAAGACCAGAAGGAAGCTGACCAATCCGAAGACAGCTGGAGCTAGCCAATGAGAGAGCAGCTGGGAGCAGATAAATAGCCCAGGCTGTGAGAAAGAGAGGGAGGAGGTACTGTTTGTAGAGAGGATAGGGACGGTTCTTAGAAGAGATAGGAACGGAGAGAGTTCAGTGAAGAATCAATTGGTCAGAGTTCCTGAGGGAACTAAGTTTTCAAAGGATAAGAGTGGAAGAAAGGATAACTCTTATTATTTACAGAACTCTAGTAGAGAGAGGGTCTCTGTTGTTAGGTTGTAACAGTCAGAAGAGATGAAGTATTGTATATGAAATAGCTACATTGGATATGAACCTATAACTCAGAACTGTTATTACCAAGTTTTAAGAACAAGAAATTGTGCCTGCATATTTAAAGGAAACACACCATTCTACTGTTTTATTAAAACCTATATTAGCCTCTGAGTTAGTATTTGAAAACTGCTACCATTGTGTTATCAGTAGATTATTGATGGGGAGTTAACAAGTGCCAAGAAGCCGGTCACTTAAGATTTTAAATAGAAATAGTCGGGGAGACGGTGGTGGTTTACCACAACTCCTACCCAACCATTCCCTGAAGATGCCAGCCACAGATGCAGGCGAAACATCATAAAGAAACTATTCCAGAACAGGGCCTCACAGCCCGGAAAAAAACAAGGAAAATCTATGATCAGGAACACTCTCTCTTGTCTGGATTAAGCTTCAGTTTGTTTGCCCTAATTCAGCCCATTACAGCTGTCAAACACTGGTTTAGCACATGAAAAGCTTCCTTGGAATTAGGTGAAAAAGCGTAATAGAGCTGGGTATCATCAGCATATTGGTGACACCTGAGCCCAGAACTCCAGATAACCTCTCCCAGCAGCTTCATGCAGATGTTGAAAAGCATAGGGGATAAAACTGAACCCTGAAGGACTCCACAGGCCAATGGACAAGGAGTCTAACAGGAATCCCCCAGCACCACCCTCTGTGACTTGCCCCTCCAGGAAAGAGTGGAGCTACTGTAGAACAGTACCTCCAAACTCCATTCCAGAGAGGTGATTCAGAAGGGTACCATGGTTGATGGTACTGAAGGCCGCCAACAGGTCCAGCAGAACCAACAGGGACACACTCCCCCTGTCCAGTTCCCTGCGTAGGTGATCCACCAAGGCAACCAAAGCTGTCTGTCCCATAACCAGGTCTGAAACCAGACTGGAATGGATCTATATAATCCACCTGTGATAATTGAAGGATTGCATCTCCCATTATCCTGCAGCCAGTGACTATCTTGCCAGCACAGCATCAAGAAAAGAAACGGTTAACTGGAGGTGAGGTCTAAAACACCACCTCCACAGAATCACCTCACTGAGCATCATCATGACATAAGATCACCAGAGATCACCAAAGAGATAATGATCAATCAGGACTCTGAGACTGCTAATTTCAAAAACAGGTATAAATGCTTTGTGTGGACTATGAGGTTAGGGAGACAAAAGGAAGCTCTGAGGGGGATCATATGGACCTCAGAGAGAGATGCTCTGAGTGATCACATGGCTGCTGAGCCTGGCTAGAATAAGCATGTGGCTCAGCCAAGCCAGGATACCAGACAGAATCCTCAAGGTATTTCCAAAATCTAAGTAGTTTTTGTTTGTGTAGGGAACAGTCCTTAGTTCGTTGTGTCAGGGATTATCTTTTTGTTTTCCTTGGCTGAGTGTATTGAACATCTTACTACCTTTGTAACCTTAAGTCTGAGCCTGAAGGGAAGAGCCTTCATGATTTACCTCGTAAACCTTGCTTGAAATAAAACATGCTTTTCTAATTTTCCTAAGCCTATGCCTGCACACACCTTATTCATGGTCATTGCTACATTGTGTCTCTCTCTGGGGAAGAGGGAGGACTGGGGTTGGTTCTACAGTGGCAAGGAGTGCCACAGGTTATTCCAGTCTCTCATTGGGGTGGTCATAAAGAAGCAGTGAGTGGTGGCAGCTTTTGGCCTCTATGAGGCGCTCTTGAGGGAGGAATCTCAAGATTGCCTTTAGAGGGAAGTTAGTTTGGGGGGGGGGTTCTAAGCAGAGACACCCCCCCAGGCTAGTGTGACACTGCCTCATCCAGGAACCCCTGGAGTTGAGAAGTCAACATATGTTCTAGCACCTTGCCCAAAAATCTGAAGACTAGCCTATAATTATCTAATAAAGTGGGGTCTAGGGTAGCTTTTTAAAAAAGAGGTCTTACCACAGCCTCCTTCAGGCATGTTGGAACCCTGCCTTGTTTTAAGGAGGCATTAATCACTCCCCTTATCCACTCACTTAGTCCTCCTTTGGCCTGTTTAATAAACCAGGAAAGGCAAGGGTCTAATACACATGTGGTAGCTCTCACCTCTCCAAGGATCCTGTCTACATCCTCAGGTTGCACAAACTGAAAAGTCTCCATTAACACTGGACAAGCAGGTGCCAAGGTTACAACCAATGGAACTGCATCAACTCTGGCATTTAAGTAAGAGTGAATCTGAGCAACTTTCTCTGCAAAACAATGGGCAAATTTTTCACAGTGGGCTGTTGGGTGGTCTACATTCCCCTTTGGGCAGATTGTAACAAATTCCTGACCACTTGAAACAGCTCTGCTGATTGGTTCTGTGCTAACACAATTGTGTTAGTCAGAAAAGCCTTTTTTGCCGCCTTTATTGCCCCACCATAGGCCCTCAGGTAGATTTTAGCCTGTTTTCAGTAGGACTCACTCTGAGTTTTCTGCCACTGTCGCTCTAGTCTCTGTCTCACTCGTTTCATTGCTGCCAGCTCTTTAGAAAACCAAGGGGCTCGTTTAGTTCCACTCCATGAGAGGGGATGCTTAGGAGCGATCATGTCAATCACCCTGGTCATTTCCCCATTCCAGAAATCAACCAGGGCTTTGGCAGGACCACCTGCCAAGGCAGCAGGAAACTCCCTAAGAGCCATCAGGAATCCATCCGGATCCATAAACCTCCTGGGATGGACCATCTTAATGGGTCCCCCACCCATGCAGAGGCTTGGAGTCCCAGCAAGCCTAAACCTGACCAAGTAGTGATCTGTCGATGACAACGGAGTGATAGAAAGCTCCTCCATTTCCAAATCACCATCATCTCCCTGTACATAAAACAAGGTCTAGAGTATGCCCAGCAGCATGGGTAGTCTCAGTATGAATGTTCAAGTCCCCCAGCAGTAACAGCTTTGGAGACTCCAACAGCATCCCTGATATCACCCCAGCTAGCTCAGGAAGGGAGACTGTTGGGCAGCAGGGCGGGCAGTACATGAACAGAATCCTTAATCTGCCCCAGCTACCTGCCGTCAAATAGACACACTAAACCCTGTACACTGAGGGATAGGATGCCTGGTCAGATGGATATTATCCCAATAGACCACTGTGACTTCACCTCCCCGCCCCCCAGGTCTCACCTGCTCTGCACAGAAAAACCTGGTGGGCAAGGCTGAATGAGATTAACCCTGCCAGCCTCATCCAACCAGCTCTCCGTAATATATGCCAGTTCAGCATGTTCATCCAGGATCAGGTGCTGGATGGCAGCTGTTTTACCATTCACCAACCCGGCATTCAACCTGGCATTCACCAACCTACCATTCAACCCAGGGGTGTTGCTGCCATGGCTATCCCAATTATTAGGCATGGGAGACTGTACTCCTCCTCTTCTCTAAGAGCCCGTACACACCCAGCCCATACACACCCAGTGAGGTTTACTGCCAGTTTTGGTCACAATAGTAGTAGTAGTAGCAGCAGCCTCTGAGTGGCTGCAGTAGTGTGGCTCACCTTTTACAAATTTCTCCCCCAAATAGAAGTCTATGGAAGATGTCCATGGAAGCTATGCATTCATTGGTTTTCTATCATGAGGTTCAACAAATCCCCTGTCCCATACCCTGGATCGTATGGCATGTAATTTAGGTGAGCTGAAGAACAGCAATGTGTTTGTTCCAGTGGTCCTTCTCCAAATGTATTAATGCAACCCATTCCACAGTGTGCCACCAACAGAATCTGGATGCACTGCTTATACTATGTTATGCTTACAGGGCTCATAGCACCAGAGTCATGGAGCAGAACGTCTTCAGTTCTCTCTGCTGAAATTCAACTGGGCACCTCTGGCAGATTTTCCTTCACACTGAACACTATAATCTAGATTATAAGAGATTATAATTATAATCATTTTGGCAGTGGGTCTTGTGATGTTGCTGGGAAATGAATTAGATGATCACCCTGTTATTTTGAGTTCCGTAGTTCAGTCATGATTGAACAATGACTTACTTGTTCTCATAATCAGGATTCAAGGAGCTGTAGTTTAACTTTTAAAAATGCTCATTCTTTGTAAAATCACAAAAGAATTTGTTTTCTTTAAATGCATTTAAAAATAGGTTTGATCTATTTATGATTACTATTTGTAATGAAATGGGAAGGAAGTAATACCATCTCACCTTGTAGTGGTTAGCCAGGTACAATGCCTGCAAAGGGTTAAGATAACAGAAATCAACCTACAAAGGAAATAGAAAGGAGGAAGTGACTGGATTCCAGAGAAAGTACTGTAGCTTCAAGATCTTCCTTCCTTTTTGGTAAGTTAAGAGCTTTTTCTTTTCTTGCTCACTCTCTTGGTCTCTTGGTTATGGACAGAGAAAGGAATGGCGAAAGATGCTACAAAAGAAGATGTGAAGGCTGAACCCCAAAGAGGTATGAGTAGCTGGAAAGTTTAGGCAGATGAAATTAGGAAATTCCCTTCCCCTACCTTATTTTTAGTGTTTTCAAAACTACTTCAACTACGAGATGCATAGTAATTTTCTGCAACTGAAAGATAATGCCCAAGGAATCAATTCCTTGCATTTGCTCACTGTCTAGTTGCTTGTAACAAATGTACTTTTTAATTCTTTTTATAAAATATCAATGGAAGCATTTTTGCATTCTAAGAAGGAAGCTGGTTGCATACAGCTTCGGACTTCAACACCAGTTATTTGATGGTAGCCATATTTGGTTGGGCTGGAGGTTACAGTTGAGTTAAACACCTGGGAGATTTAATATCTGTCTCTGGTTAAGGGAATAGAGTTTGAGAGATACCTTACAGAGAAGAACTTTTCCATATGTCACTTGGGTGGGTGTTAAGGGTGCAGTGACAACACCAACCAGTCCAAGGACAGAAAAAATGTACGTACCTTGGCAATTCCCAGGAAAGAAGGAAGGGGGTTGAAGGAGTTTTTGTGGTCCTCAATTCTGTGTTGACAGTGCAAAGTGATGATTCAGTCTAGATTTCCTTTATCTTTTTGATTATAATTCATTTGTTAATTAACTGTTAGTTTGGTTTAACACTCTACACAGGCCCAATACATCCAGGATGGGTGATATGTTCACCTTTGAAGGTGATTTGTCGAAGTTCTTCGAAGATTATAACGTCAGTTATGACTACACAGCTGACCCTAACAGTGTATCAGAACCCTGCAGACCTGAGAGTGCATCACCTATGATCAGGTACTTTGTGGCATTCCTCTATTGCCTGGTATGCTTACTCAGCCTGATAGGAAACTCCTTGGTGGTTCTGGTTGTCACCTACAGCAAAGGAAACAGGCCTGTAACTGATGTGTACCTTCTGAACTTAGCCATTGCCGATCTCCTCTTCGCTCTCACCTTGCCCATCTGGGCTGTTTTCCGAGCTCATGAATGGATCTTTGGCACTGCCATGTGTAAAATCATCTCAGCCCTGAGGGAAGTAAACTTCTACAGCAGCATCCTCCTGTTGGCCTTCATCAGCATTGATCGTTACCTGGCAATAGTTTATGCTACTCAGGCAGTTGCTGAAAAAAGGAACTGGGTCAAATTTGTCTGTGTTGGCATCTGGGTGTTCTCCTTTTTCCTTTCCCTCCCTATAATGATCTTCCGTACTGTTTTCCATGCACCTAATACCTCTCAAATGGTTTGTTATGAGGATATTGGATGGAATGAAACAGATAAATGGAGAGTGGTGCTGAGAATCCTGCCACAAACCTTTGGCTTCCTTGTGCCTTTGGTCATCATGCTCTTTTGCTATGGGGTGACAGTGCATAGGCTCTTCCAGACCAAGAACAGCCAGAAGAAGAAAGCCATGAAAGTCATCCTGGCTGTGGTGCTGGTCTTCCTCTTCTGTTGGCTGCCCTACAATATCACCCTACTAGTTGATACCCTGCTGAGGACCAAGGCTATTACCGATACCTGTGGGCGCCGTGTTGCCATTGATGCTTCCCTTTCAGGCACAGAGATCCTGGGATTTTCTCACAGCTGTATGAACCCCATCATATATGCCTTTATAGGGCAGAAGTTCCGAAACAACTTCCTCAAGATCCTGGTGGCACGAGGTATCATCAGTAAAGAAATCCTGATTCGGTATCGGAAGGGCTCTTCCTTCTCATCTACCTCTGGCAACACCTCAACAACCCTATAAGGCCCATGCTGTGAAGATGGGAGGGACGACAGGACAGCTGAAGGCACTGTGCAGCTGCTGTTCAACTCAAAGTCTCAATAAATACCAAACCTGAGCTCTGCAGTGCTTCAGAAACTGAAGCTGGCAATTTTCTTAGCCTTGACATGGCAGTGGTAATTGCCTCTGCTTCTCACAAAAGCCACTGTGATTGACCTTCACCTAGAAGAGTTTTTCCATCCAAATGATCTCATCAGGTTTATATCAAGTACTGTACCTCTAAAAACAATATGGCAAAGTAAACAGAGACTGATTATTTTGAGGAAGAAGTCTGCCACTGTAGAGTGCCTTGTGGATAGAATTTTTCTGCATCCCTCCTAAATAAAGTACTGTAGACTATTGTCATAGAATTCTGGGTAGAGGTAGCCATTGTTTTTAGGGGGCAGTGGGGAGAGAGAGAGAATGCAATAATCCTCTCTACTGTATTCTTCTTACTGTATCTGTCATTTGCATATTATAAACTGAAAACACGATAAACTGAAAACATGACCTTGCTTGTGTAGTTGTGGTTATGATAATTCATTTATTTGGTACAATGAATATTTTCTACCTTAGGAAAAATGCATGTCTCCCTAATGGATTTTTTTTAAAGGAACTGGGCACACTTCTTCAATGCAATGCATTCTGCCAATTTATCTGCATTCAAGAGGGTTCTGCCTGCATGATTTTCAAACATCCACAAGGCAGACACTGACAAGGACAATTGGGGAGGGGTCCTTGTAAGTAAGGGGTGAGAATGATGTAGCCCTCCATATGTTGTTGAAATGCAATACTCAGAAGCTGTAGCTCACAGTGGGGATGGTAAGAGGAATGTTAGCAATTACAGGTGAACTACATCTGGAGGGCTGCACATTCCCACTTCTGCTGTTAATTTTGCAGTCTCATTGTTCTCTCCAGCCACCAGTTAGTGGGATTTATTACTATGGTTGTCCCACATCATCCCCAGTGGGAGAAAGTGCAGAGTAAGTGAAGCTAGGCCTCTGGGACACCAACTGAAGGAAGAGTCCTGCTGGTACTTTTGTTGAGGACCTAGCTTGGCTTTTATGCTTGGCAATTTCTCAGCCAAGAATCCTCTATGCACCTCTCACCCATGCAACTGACAAGTGACATGTAGAATAAACTCCTTATGTTGGGGGCTGGGGGATCTGAGGGAGGATGGGGCTGGGGGCAGGAAGAGACTTCTGGACCCCCACGTGGGCCCTATTGGGAACTTCCCAGGCCAGATGAGACCTGGGGGCTAGGGTTTGCCTCACCTGATATAAAATAAATATAGGGAACATTCAGCCATCCAGATATTGTTGGACTGCAACTCCCATAATTCCTCACCAGTGACTATGCTAGCTATGGATGATAGGATTTTTAATCCAACAATATTTGGAGGGCAACATGTTCCCCATCCTTGATCTAAAATGAGAGGTATTCCCTTTTATGCTTGTTCTTCAGGTTGTGTTCAGAATAGATCCATGATAGCAAATTCCAAAAAGATAGTTACTCCTCTGTGTTTGCTTGTTTTAACAAGTTGCTTCTAGTTCCAAGGAAATGCAAACAGTAAGAAGCAGCCTCTTATTTGATTTCCTGACATTGCTGTTCCTCCTTTCTATGTTATTGTCATTTTGAGGAACGCAAACTAGGCAGCAGTGCTTTAAGACGGTGGTAAGACGGTCCAGCCTAAATATCCTAAAGGCACCAGATCCTGTCTGATCTACAAAGCTAAACAGGGTCAAGCCCTGTTTAGTACTTGGATGGGAGACCATCAAGGAAGATCAGGTGTTGTAGGCTATATTTCAGAGGAAGAAACTGGCAAAACCACCTCTGAAACCACCTATGAAATTTACGGGGTTGCCATAAGTTGATGGGTGACTTGAAGGCATGCACACGCGCACACACACAACATTCCAATGGTCAGTGCATTGTTCTGAAACTTGGACAAATTTCAGATGTTTATAAGAGAGGCCTGGGGAGTGTGGCCTGAATCTCTTAGCATGCTACACTGTGAGAAAGATGTGGCACCCCTTTAGTCACCCTTCTTGGATTTTTTGATGTTGTTTCCAATATGTTGTTTCCATGACTCAATCACAAATGAGCTGCAACGTGTGAGCATAACCTGTAAACAGGTGGATGGGGACATTGCCCTCATTTCTGAGAGAAGCTTCTAAACAAACTCCTACATTTGTCTGTTTTGCATTTTGGAGTAGGGTGGCATTGGTTCATACAAAGTTTGGCACTGTCACTTAGCAATTGCAGTGCAAGGGAAAGAAGCACATTGCCAAGGCAACTATTCAACACTTTCTGTATACATACGGTACATTGTATGCGGAACACATATACAGTATTGCTTTGCCCCATGACTGATTTGTTTGGCAAATTTTATTATTTGTATGTTCACAAAGCACAGTTCTGTTTGCCTCAGAACAGCTGGGCTTGCAGGAGTTATTTTTGTAAAGGCTGCATTTCAGCAAAGTAATAGCCTGCTCTTGGAAAGAACAGGACAAGTCACCATACTAGTCTGTATAGTACATTGTTATTGCTGTGTGCCTTCAAGTCATTTCCAACTTAGGGCAGCCCTAAGGTGAACCTATCACGTGTGTGGGGTTTTTTTGCAAGATTTGTTTTATAATTAATATTTCAATTAATTAATTGAATTTCAATTCAATTAATTAAAACCACAACATTAAACAATAAACAAGTAAAATGATAAAACAATAAACAATAAAACACTCCATGTGGTATTCACTTAAACACACATAAACATCTGACATAACAAGTACTTCCATTAATCCCTTATGTCTTGTGTTGATATCTTCACAGACTTTCTCCCCTCTTTATCCACCTATTTCTCTGGCTCTGTTTTTTTCTCTTCTTAGCCTTATTTTCCTATAACCTTATAGCTCTAAGCCTATTGTTGCCAAATCTCCCCATCTCTCCTTCCATAGCGGAATGAGTGTTTGCCAGTTGTTAATGTATTTTTGTGTTCTCTTTTCTTCTAACATCATCGTCATCTTCTCCATTTCATACATATCATATAGTTTCCATGTCCAGTCGTCTATTGTTGGTATGTTCTGGTTTTTCCAAATGTTTGGCAAAAACTATTCTGGCTGCAGTTATCATATACAATAGAATTCTTTGATATTTCTTTTCATGTTGGTTATCAATGTTATGTAACATATTTAATAAATGCACCTTTGGATCACAAGATAAATCTATTTTTAGAATGTTAATAATCATATTATGTATTTTTTCCATTTTTTTTTTGCTTTCTTACATGACCACCATACATAGAAATATGTACCTACCACTTTTCCAATATTTATCTAATGTATTCTTATACAGTTTTGCTATTTTTTCTGGTGTTAAATGCCAACAAAAAGCATCTTATAATAGTTCTCTTTTACATTTTGACTTTTAGTAAATGTAAGATTTTTATTCCAGGATCTTTCCCAATGTTCAAGTTGTATTACATGTCCAATATCTTGGGCCCATTTAACCATATTTGTTTTTATCTTTTTCTGTTCAAAATTAATCTCGAATAGGATCTTATATATTTTTGACAGCATTTTTTCTTATCTTCCTCTACTAGTTCATCAAATTTTGTTTTTTCTAATTCTATCCGTTCTAATTTGTTGTCTTTTAAAAATTTTTTCCAGTAGCTGCCAGTACAAGTACCAATGTCAATCTCTGTATTCTCTTCTTAGTTCTTCTTGTGATCTCATTATATAACCTTCCCCACTTTGTTTTAGTATGTCTGTATTTTGGAAAAAATAAATATAGGTAAAAACTATTTGGATTGGGTAAAGAACCTTTATAATAATCAAGAAGCACAAATAATAATAAATGGTGAGAAAAACTAAGGACTTTTTCGGACAGGGTTGTGTAACGTGAGCAACCTCGTCCCCGTTGCGAGACTGCTGCGCTGCAGGGGTTCCCTTTCGGATGACGCTGTGCCCGCGCTGATACTGTTGCAGAAGTGCTGGGAGGCTGCAGCGCCATATTTGGTGATTTCCTAATCACAATCAACTTTCGTGATTAGAAAATCGCCAAATATGGCGCTGCAGCCTCCCAGCACTTCCGCAACACTATCGGCAGGGGAGAGTGTCATCCAAAATGGACCCCCTGCCACGCAGCAGCCTCGCAACAGGGACGAGGCTGCTTGCGTTACAAAACTCCATCCGAAAAAGTCTAAATCATGTCAAATAGAAAGGGGCACAAGGTGAATATAAATAGAAGAATGGTATAATGAAGTATGGAATATAGCTATAAATGAGAAATTAACAAATATGGTTAAAGAAAAAAAAGGAGGGCTAAATAAGAATGTTTTTGGTGAAAAATGGAGTAAATTCTTAGAATTTGTATTAATAAAGGGGAGAGGAAGCAAACCTGAGTTGGAAACAATGGTATTTTGGAAAGAGGGGTGAATGTAAAGGGAAGTCCCTCGGTGGAGGGAATCACTGTTATATGTGTTTGTTGAGTTGTATGTATAAATTGTATGTTGTTTAATTTTAAAATAAATAAATAAATAAATAAAAAGAAAGGGGCACCATGCAAGGCTGTCTGCTGTCCCCGTTACTATTTGTAACAGTTTTAGAAATATTGAATTGAAAGGTAAGACTACATCCACAAATTAAGGGATTTAAACTAGCTAAGCAGGAATTTAAATATATAGCCTTTGCAGATGACCTCGTTTTCTTTCTTGATAATCCTATGGAGAGTATTAGTAAACTAATAGAAACTATTGAGAAATTTGGTGAATTGACAGGCTTAAAAATAAATAAAGATAAAACAGTGATTTTGACGAAGAACTTTAATAAAGAGGAGGAGAAACACCTAGATGAAATATTGGAGTTTAAAATAGAAAAAGAAGATAAAATACTTAGGTATATATCTCTCTGGCTTTTCTTCGCAAATGAAGATTCAGGAAGGACTCATCCCGCACTTTCTGCAAGCACGCTGATGACTAAAAAGGCCAATCCAAGATAAACAAGTCCAGTTGCAGAAAGCACAGCAGAGGGTCTCCTTGGGTGATGTTTCTGGGTTGTGATTCTTTCTGCATTGTCGTTTCTCTTCAAGACTTGTTCGGCGTGAGTTCTCAAATAAGGCTGTAGCATTATGGATAGTGCGTCTCCATGCCTCCCGATGTGAGGCCAGGGTGGACCATTGTTGGTGATCAATTTGGCCGAGCCTGAGATGTTGTTTCAGGGAGTCCTTGTATCGCTTTTTTGGAGCGCCCCTCTTACGCTGACCCATGGTGAGTTCACCGTAGAGTACTGTTTTTGGGAGGCGTTGGTCCTCCATCCTAGAAACGTGCCCTGCCCAGCGCAGCTGTGTTCTCAATATCATGGCCTCAATGCTGGTGATCCCTGCTTGCTCAAGGACAGCAACATTCGTCACATAGTCAGTCCAGTGTATATTTAGGATTGTGTGTATACAGTGCTGATGAAAGCGTTTGAGGAGTTGTAAGTGGTGGCGATAGATGACCCATGTTTCAGACCCATAAAGGAGAATAGAAAGTACAATGGCTCTATACACACTGATTTTAATAACAAACAAAAATGCAGAACTATATGAAAATAATTATGCTAAAAGTTGGAACAAAATAAATGGAATAAATTGGATCTCTCTCTATTAGGGAGGATTGCAATGGTTAAGATGTCTATTTTACCTAAGTTATTACATTTATTCCAGAATATACCAATATTAAATGGGTATAAACCATTCAAGGAATGGAATAAAGACTTTTTCAGTTTTATCTGGGCAGGGAAGAAGGCTAGAATAAAAAGGAAGACATTATACAATGTGAGGGAGAGAGGAGGTTTAAATTTACCGGATCTATAAATATACTATTATGTTAGTTGCATTACATGGGCCATGGATTGGATAACACCAGAAAATACTAGACTTCTAATTTTAGACGGATTTAACCCATGCTTCTGATGGCACGCCTATATCTAGTATAATAAGGCTTTGGTCCACAAAGAATTTTACCATCACTATGTGAGGCGGTCCATCCTAAGAGTATGATTAAAATATAAACAGAAATTGTATATAACGATACCAAGGTGGATTTCTAATCATGAAGTGTTTTATAAAAAAGAAAACCTATACAAAGATAAATGGTTGGCAAGATTTGTTTAGAGGGGGGTTGCCATTGCCTTCCTCTGGGGCTGAGAGAGTGTGACTTGCCCAAGATCACCCTGTGGTTGCATGGCTGAGTGGGGATTCAGTTTTTAATCTTTTGAATTAATTTCAGCAACAAATGTTCAGCCATCATCAACACAGGCAAAGGTTGCTTTTGAGTGCCTCTTTTAAGGATTGCTGCCACCACTTCACAATAGTTTAGATTTAAGCTCACCCTTGTAAACAAGCCCACAAAGCCTGCTTGTCACCAGTGAAGGGATCAAGAATTCTTTCAGTTTGCCATTTCCTTGAAGGTATAGGAAAAGGAACAGGCTTCCCTCCTTTGTCACAGAGATTTGAAATCTATAGGAACTATCAAAGAGATTTTAAGAGACCTTTAGTATAAGGTCAGTAGCCCATTGAGAGCATGACAAAATAATTTATTTTTAGTGGAAATCAATTTGTACTTTGAATAATGCTTTAGTTAGCTCATTGGTTAGGGGAGAAGTCACTTCTCTACAGATTCACATATCTTCCTCTTTGAGAGTACAGTTGTCCCTCCACATTCACAGATCTGATATTCATGGATTTGAGTATTCACGGCTTGAAAATATTCTTTAAAAAATAATAATCCTAATAGCAAACCTTGATTTTGCTATCTTATATAAGGGACACCATTTTGCTATGCCATTGCATATAATGGGACTTGAGTATTCGCGGATTTGGGCATTCACGGGGGGTTCTGGAACCAAATGCCAGCAAATGTGAAGGGACAACTATACATTGAGTAGTGGCTGCATAGTCCTAGTCCTGATGACCTAGGACTATTTCAGACGACTTAAAAGTTGTCCTGACGAACCGCAAGAGGCATGAAGCTGTATTGTGGCAGGGGTCCTTTTTCAGACAATACCGTCTTCTTCCGTTTCACCTCCTTGTTCCATGGAGGGAAAAGGTGCCACTTTTTACTCAAAGGTGGTGCTTTTTACTCACGAAAGTTTTTCGTGAGTAGAAAGTGGCACCTTTTCCCTCCATGGAACAAGGAGGTGAAATGGAAGAAGATGGCATTGTCTGAAAAAGGACCCCTGCTGCAATACAGCTTTGTGCCTCCTGCGGCTCGTCAAGACGACTTTTAAGTCATCTGAAAAATTTCCTAGGCTGGGCATATTTTCTGTATCCAAGTGCCACCAGATGTATGTATTTTAGCTACTGTTTTAGCTACTGTTGTGCATGGGAGAGTGTTGCTGTCATGTCAGCAGAGCCATGGAACAAGAACACACAACAAGCAACAGCAAGGATTATGTACCAGGAAGTAAAAATGCGACATAAAACATCTTTTGACAGCCATAAGTCTACCACCGAAGGTAATTTTATGATATATCTGTGGTGGAACTGCTCTGGAACTCTGATCATAGAGCCTTAGGACTTTTTCAAATGGTTGAACCCCCCCCCCCCCGCAACTTGAGGAGGTCAGGAGAAGAACAGGACTGTCGCGCTTACACAGCTCCGTTTCAGATGACACAGTCGTCCTCCATCCTCCTCCTGACCTTCCCTTGCACTGCTGGAGCCTCTTTTTATTGTAGGAAAACCTCCATCAGTGAAAAGCAGTGCCAGCAGCATGGGGGAAGGTTGGGTGGAGGTCGTGAGGAGGACGGGGCTGTCTGAAAGTGGGCTGTGTAAGCATGTTCTTCTCCCGACCTCCTCAGGGTTTTTTCCAACCATTTGAAAAAGTCCTTACTGTACTACACTGTTTTAGCACTATTACTCCACTTTAGCTGCTATGGTTGCCTCCTGTGGAATTCTGGGGTTTGTAGTTTAGTGAAGCCTAAGAGCTCTCTGGCTGAGAATGCTAAATGCATTCCCTGCAAATCCCAAGATTCCACAGGAGGCAGCCATAGCTGTTAATGTAGAGTAATAGTGCTAT
The DNA here is from genome assembly GCA_030847615.1 of Gambelia wislizenii. Classification (NCBI taxonomy): domain Eukaryota; kingdom Metazoa; phylum Chordata; class Lepidosauria; order Squamata; family Crotaphytidae; genus Gambelia; species Gambelia wislizenii. The sequence goes on along the minus strand of JAUMIR010000001.1, from coordinate 332,364,680 downwards.
AATACTGTACTGTAATAAGTTTAGATTAGCGCCTGCCCCGCTATCATCTGTAAGCAGATGAAGACCTTGTTGTTTAAGCAGGTCTTTGATGGTTGACTGCTGAGGAGGAAAGGGCCTTTCAGAATGTGCTGTGTTGCCCATATTTGTTGTTTTTCATTTAAATGGTCATGCTTTTAATTCTATTGATAGTTTAAATATATACCTGTATTTTAAACTTTTGAATGGCATGAGTTGTATCTGCTTTAATTTTTGTAAGCCACCTTGAGTCTGGACTGGGAGAAAAAATGAGTATAAATAAATATCATCACCGTCATCAGGAAGTATCCTATGTCATTAGTGAAGAAGTGGAGACAGCCAATACTATTCCTTGTTTAATGGTAGAACTGAATGGATATGATGCCTCCCCCAAATTAATTGTATTTCCTTTTGTTTTTCAGTGTGTTCTGTCTTCTGGCAATATTCTTCCTCCTTGGAATATAAACCACAAATATTTCTCTTACATGTGCCATTTTGCAAATAGTAGCAATGATGGTCTTAGAAAAGAGCTAGCCTTTATCTGGGATACCAGAACTGAACCTGAAACAGTTACAAAATGAAATTGGAAGACCAGCATGATCTTGATGAATCCATACCTCAGTTCATTAATGTGAAGATAGTGATAAGGGCTGAGAGAGGTGGGAAGGGGTTTAACCAGAAATAAAACTCAGTGAGCCACCCTGGGCCTTCTGAACTGAGACAGGTAACTCACAAATGACAGTAAAAGTACTATTACTTGTTTAGGCTTGTGATACTCAAATAAGGCAGGAAACCGGAGGGCAGTGCTGCACTTATTTTTACTGCCCTGATTCTATAATTACCTCAGCCTAGTTCACCCTTAAGGGGTAAGTTAAAGCGCCAATGCCGTCTGTACAGTTGCAAAAGTTATGTCTGTCACTTGTCTGGTGTCTCCCAAGCTGCAGTCCAGACAGCCTGAAAAGCAGCACTATCTGAAAGTGAACACTTGAAATATTCTCACACTGCCCTAACACAAATAACCTGGATTGCTAAGAAAACCAGCTCAAAGCTAGTGAAATGCTTGGCTCTTACAATGCAGGAATGGGCAGACTTCAGGCTTGTTGGGTCTGCTTTACTTTTTATTATAACTCCAAGACCCACCAATCACAAATGAGTCTAGGGGCCCTTTCACAAAACACAACTATAGCATTATCATCCTGTTTTAACTGCCAGGGCAATATCATCTGGAATCCTAGGGTTTGCAGTAAAGTGAGGCTCTAGAGCTCTCTGGTTGGGAATTCTAAATGCCTCTCCCTAAACTGCAAATTCTAGGATTCCATAGGATGGAGTCATGGCTGTGAAGTGGAATCAGAGTGCTATAAATGAGTAGTGTGAAAGGTCCTTAGGAATCTATTCTTAGTGCTATAAATGAACTCACAGTTCCTTCACACTAAAGTCCTTTCCTCATTACTCCAAGTTTTCTTCATTTCAGCAGCCTAATTTAGGAGGGGGAAAATTCTGTTTTTAAACAATTATTCATCAAAAGCTCTTGCTAATCTGTCAGAACCCCCCTGCCCCCGAGAGCTACCAGAAGTGCCAGTTAGTTGCCCCCATGTCAGTGGTGTATTGCATCTGTCCCAGGTTGTAGTTTGAACTTTAAAGGAGCTGGCCATGTTGTTTTAACTTACATTGTAAGCTGTTTTGGGTCTCATATTAGGGAAAGGTGGGAAAATAAACAAATAAATACACACCCAAAACTCAATCACTACATTCTGCTTTAGACATCTGGGGTGGGGGTAGAAGGAAGTGAGATATTTTGGGTATAATTGATAGGATACTCTACATTTTCCCTGTGTTTGATATCTATTGGCAGGCTTGTTCGTTTAGTCCACTGTTTCTCACCAGTATATTTCCTTGAAGGGAGCCCTGGTGGCGAAGTGGTTAAATGCCAGTAATGCAAGGCACCACGTTGCAAGTTCAATTCCAGTGGGCTCCAAGGTTCACTCAGCCTTCCATCCTTTCATAGGTCGGTAAATTGAGTACCCAGCTTGTGGGGGCAAATTAGCTAACACACATTGGAAACTGTTTAATGCAGTGTAGATGTGTAAATAGCTATTGCTTATAACAATTTGTAAGCTGCTCTGATAGCCTTGTGGCTGAAGAGCGGGGTATAACTAACTAACTAACTAACTAAATAAAAATAATAAAAATAAAAAAATTACTTAGGATATTCAGATTATTTGGATGTAAAACTCCTTCTGGGCCAAGGATAATCATATTTGCTTAGAGACAGGAATTTTCATCAGAAGTAATTAGCATTTTCATATCATGGCTAAGACTGGTAGTTATAGACTTCTGAACCATCTCAGTGTTGACATTTTATTGTCTGCCTTGAAACTTAGTAAGACCTTCAGTATAACCACAGTTTCACAGTGTCTTCAATTACATTGTTGTCCCTTCTTTCTGGATGGCTCATGTGACCCAAATCTTAAGAAAGCTATTTTGGAACACATATATGAGTGGTCTCATGCAGCTGTGGAAAAATCCTAGGATCTCAGTAGGCATTACCATTGTGACAGAATACCGACAGCTCTTGTCCACAGAAAGTTAGCACCAAGTAGAGAGGTATGTGTTTATTGCATTGCATCCCTGCCACATTTGTGCAGTAATAGCATGATTTGCATGTTTTTCACCATCTTTCCCTACCTTGTGGTTTGTAATTGATTTGCCTCAATTAAAACCCCCCAATTATAGCCATAATAATGGAATTATGCCATAACATCATCACGGCACACTCACCACTGTCCAGATCTCACATAGCAAGAGGTGACACAGGAAGAGAAACAGACCACACCACCCCCTGCCATTTTTGGTATCTTTCTCCTTTGAAAAACAAAGGTGCTTATGAGACTAGTCAGTTGTTTCAGGTTGTCCTGTTCAAAAATCACTTCACTAATACTCATTAAGCTGTAATAACAGTATTATATCATGATGTCATAGCAGTATTATACTATTACCTTTAAAATACTAAAATAATAATAATTTTTTTTAAAAAAATAGTAATAATGTGGTGCATGATACTGCAGGAAAGCTGTGAAGATTTCTTTGGAAAACATCCCCATATAGCAAAGGTGTCTGAATAGTAACTTTCAGAGGTTAATAGGTCAGGATTTCACTGTGATTGCACTATAAGAGCAAATCATTTATATATTTTTTAAAAATTAGAAAAAATCTTTTAAAAGGTATCAAAAGTGTGTGTGTATTATGTGCCTTCAAGTTGCCTGTTGATTCATGGTGACCCCATGAATTTCATAGGGTTTTTTGGGGGCAAGTAATACTCAGAGGGTGGGGGGTTGCCAGTTCCTTCCTTTGAAATATAGCCTACAGCACATGGTATTCATTGGTGGTCTCCCATCCAAGTACTAACCAGATCTGACTCTACTTAGCTTCCAAGATCAGAAGGGATCTGGTGCCTTCATGATATTTAGGCAAAGTACTGAGTATAGAAAACACAGCTATTCTCTTGAGAAGTCTTGTCCTTCTCACCCAAGCACTGGAAGTAATCTGAGGCTTCCCTGCTGGAGCCCTCAAGAGAGGGACTACCAGACTATGCCCACACTCACAGTAGAGTGGAATGAGACATCAGCACTCAAGGTGGGTATTGAATTGTACTGGCAAAGGGTGGGGAGTCATTTATGGATTATTTCCAGCATGAAAAAATAGCATTCCCCAAAACTGGAGGAACCACAACATCATGTGATAAGGCTGAAACAAAAGCAAGACTGCTATGATGGTATAACAGTGTAGTGTGATAAGGACCATCTTGATTGAAGATACATTAGCACAATCTCTATGGTGTAGACCAAACGGAATCGAGAAAGGTATGTAATGATGAAAGTCATGACAAAATTGAGTGAGGAAAAGTAAGGTTTCTAGGTGTCAACACAGACTGCAGCAACATATTTAGATCCAAAGCAGCTTGACATGTCTTCATACATGGTCACAAATGGAGCAGTAATATAGGTGGTCCTGATAATATATTATTGATATAAGAAAACAAAAAGAGAACAGTAGTCATTTTAATCTTCTGCTATTTTACCTTTTTCTCAGCTATTTGTTTTAATAGCTTGTTCCCAATTAAAGTCCATACTGCCAACTGCACCAAAACCTATTTCACACTGCACATTTTATTTTCCAACTGCACAAAATGCATACAACTTACACATTGATATAATGTCTGAAGCACCCACGAGTCATTTACTGGGCCGTCTTGAGGTGTAGCTACCTTGATATCACTTTAATGGTCATGGCTTCATCCTATAGAAATCTAGGATTTGTAGTTTGATGAAGAAGTTCAGACTCTTTGTATGAGAGCTCCTCTAGAGCTATACTTCAGGGGAGAATTGTAATATCTCCAAACTATAAAATCCCAGGGTTCCATAGGAGGGATACTACCAGATCAAGTAGCATTGAGCTGCTGTAACTGTGTAATGCAGGCGCATCTACACATGCCTATTCAGAATAGATCTTTTGAGTTGTCTGTCTACTGCTTTGTCTTATTGCTCTCCTAGTTGTATGTATCATGAGTTGAGCTCCCAAACCCCCATGGAGGGCCAGTTCTAATCAGATTATGTGATAAATATCTGATCACCAAACAGTTATTTGAGAATGACAGTCCCATTTAACATTTTGCCAGTCCTCAGATTTCAGATCCACAGTGGCTGCTTATTTTGACATGGTAGAGTATGTTGGATCGAGAGTGGCACTCCAGATTACATTGGACTACAAATCCCATAATCCCCCAAGCACAAACTATTGAAGTTGGCAAGAAATGCAGTCCAACAACATCTAAAAGGCTGCAGGTTTCCCCACTCCTGCTTTAGAAAATACTTTTGTTTTCTGCTTGACAACTTGGACAAAACAAAAAGTTTTTTTGTGACCTTTAGATAAGCTCTTTACAATGACGATGTTCTCAGACTTTCATCCAGAGACAGCTGCAATGTAATGTTGTAAAAGAATTTCCAAAACTTCTGAATACAAGAAGAGTCCAGTTCTCACGAGATTGCTGACACACATCATTTCCAGGATACCAAAGCAAGTTGTTACCCAACTGGCTTTTGCAAACACCCAAAGATCTTCCCACCCTACTGTAAATTTCTGACATCAGCCTTAGAATACAGCTGAGAGATAACATCCTGGGACAATAATGATGCACAGTTCATTACAGCACCCCCAGAACAGGGCTACTTAGAAAGACCCCCAATATACCATGTTCAACTGCACAGGGCAGATGGAGATGCATTCCATGGGCCAGGTTCCCATAGGACAAAAGTCCCCAATGACCAGGGAAAAAATGGCATGTCCTTCTCCTGGGCTATTAGCAGCAGCTTGAGAGCTGCAGAAACCAGCAGGTGATTTCTGTTTTCATAGCATGGAGAGAAAGAGTGCCCTCTGATAACATCTGCAGATGAGGCTGTGGCAAGAGGCATTACTACTAAGGAAGAAGAAGGAGGCGGAGAAGTGACTACAGTAGTAGTAGTAGGAGGAGGAATTTAGCTACAGTGAAGAATGAACTGAGGGCCTTGCCCCTCCTAAATAAGAACCCCCTAAAGACATTTCCTTTCAGTTGTCAGATTTCTAGCATTTCAGTAAAACTTCAGTTGAGCATTTAAAAAAAGTTTAGGGCAAAGATGCAGAGTGATTGTCAGGATCTGACTGACCCCTTGGCTCATGTTCTTGCCATTTTCACTTATTTTCCTGTGGCCTTGGTGTAGAATGTGCTTAGCAGTTTGTGTGCAGAGTGTATGTGTAACTGTTTGGATTTTGTTTGGGGGGGGGAAAGGAAATAATGTTACAGCTGCCATTAACACTTTTCAAAGCCTGAGAAGAAGGTACTTTCAGTTTAAGGAATTTTTGTGTCAGTGGACAATGGATGACCAATGATTATGCAGCCCACCAGATTTTGGTGACTCTAAAGGCTTTTAACTTAGAGTGTATTTGTAATGCCTTCATTCTCAGCAATGAGTTTGTATTGTATTGTTCTTGGATTTTTGGCAATAAAGTTTTCTGATGAACTCTGATACTGGTGCTCACTGAGTCAGGGGATGCTAATAGTTGACGGTGATATATAAATGTAATTCACTTCATAGTGTGGAGCACTACGTTATACCTGTACATTTCACTTTTCATATTAACAACTGATTTTTAAATCAGTTAACAGAGAAAACACACACCCTTTTGCACTATTTGAATCATGAATTGTACAAATGTTCTTTTGGAACTGCTCATTTTTGTGTATGAAAAAAAACATGGTGGTTTAAGAGAACAGGTTTCTCAGGACAGCTAGGACTGTTCTCTGAGAAAACTGTTATCAGCTTTACCTCTTTACTATTTTCCATTGAGCAGACCTGGTGTCCAGAATAACTCTTTCCACTTGCAGTTGATATCCTCATTCCCTTCACCCCATGTAATGGCTCTTTATTCCTTCATAAATTACACTGCTGCAACAACCCTACCCCTGCATTTACCTACAAAATGTCCTCAAACCAGGAAACTGAATAACAATGATGGACTACACTATAGAATTATAGTGAAACAGAGCACTCCTAAATCCCATGTAAAATCACATTAGATTACTTTGCAGAGTTAGTATAGGCCACTGTCTCTCAGTCACAGCCCCCCTCCCACAATGTAGATGTAATAAACATAGAATCATAGAATTGCAGAGTTGGAAGAGACCACGAGGGCCATCCAGTCCAACCCCCTGCCACGCAGGAAATCTTGATTAAAGCAATCCAGCCTCTGTTTAAATCCAGCCTCTGTTTAAAGACCTCCAAGGAAGGAGACCCCGCCACACTCCGAGGGAGTGTGTTCCACTGCCGAACAACTCTTACTGTCAAAAAGTTGCTCCTCATGTTGAGGTGGGATCTCTGTTCCTGGAGCTTGCACCCATTGCTCCGTGTTCCAGTCTCTGGAGCAGCAGAAAACAAGCCTGCTCCATCCTCAGCGTGACATCCCTTCAAATACTTAAAGGGTTTTATAGTAATGACAGGTTTTATAGTAAAACTAAGGTATTTATTGTAGGTTTAAATTATCACTGTATTTCTAGGACTGCCAAATCTTGTAAAAATTGACAGAAGCAGTATAGTTTGATTAGAACAGCCAACTTTCATCTGAGCTGCCCACTGGCCCAGGGAGGTTGTGCTCCAGAAGAGTGCAGAGTCCAGGTCTGGCTACCAGACTCCCGGTAGGACAGATCACTCAAAATCTCTTGCTGGTGAGCTGGATGTGCCTCTGCCTCTGGCATTATGATAAACAAATAGGTTTATGATTTAAGAAGGGAAGCAAGTGTTACCTCCTTCCCCCCTACAGACACCCATTGCCTCAACCAACATTGCAATTAAGATAGGAAGGCAAGAGTGGGAGAGGGTTGCAAACTTTACAGTTGGCCTTTATAGCTGTTCCTTCCACAGTGGTGTGAAAGGACAGCAATTAGTAGGTGAATAACATGGAGGTATTGGCTCTGCTCACTGCTGCTGCTCAAACTGTTGTTTCAAAGGTACCGCTGAAAAGCATGGCTGAGAAACAAGTACCGTAGCCCTTTATCTATTTAGGGTTTTTTAAAACCATATTTTATTAAAAATAATAATGTAAGCAACAATTTAAAAAGCCCTGGTGTTCTAAAATGTTAGAATTCAGATGGCACACTTTATACTGCTTCTGCCAGTGCACCTTTGCTAAGAACATGATACTGTACACAGTAATGTAATAACGTAAGATTTTTCTAGCCTTGGCATGGAGGAAAGTATGGCAGAAAGTTGCTCCTGCTAAATTTCTGTGTAACAGGGTTACTCTTAGAGGCACAAAAGTAAGACTGCTAAAGTGCAGGAGAGAGAGCTAGAGAGAGAGCAACCTAGTCTAGCTAGAACATTTAGAGTACTGAACACTCTGTCCAACCCTTAGATTACAACACCAAGGGAAGAACCCCAGTGGTTGTGAAAGAGGGTCCTTATACAACACATTAAAGAAGGAAGAATGGAGCAACCCAGGGCTATTGGGGAGACACTGTGAAGGCATCTCTCTCTTCATTCCCACTGTGGATCCATCCTTCCCCCCTTGTCCCTTTAACAACTGAACAACAGAGAGATGTTTGATAGATACAGCTTTCCCTGACATAGAAAGGCAGTGATGGAGAACATTGCCCCTGCTGAATTCTTCTCTTGTCCTGCAACTATTAACAGCACAGGGAGTTTTGTTAGGGAAAAGGAAGAACAAAGAGAGTGATTAGTGGATGGATGCCACCATCACTCTTCCCACCTTTGTAGTCTCCAGAATTTTACCATTTGCATTCATTTTCCCCCCCTCTTGTGCTGATAAAACTTCATGGTTTGGGCTGGGATCTTATGAGTTCATTATAACTTTCTGCTTCAGAACACCAAGGGTTTTTATTGTTTAATTCAAAACCCCAACTTTATTTTTATTGTTTAATTCAAAACCCCAACCACATAAAAAAACAGCCTGTTTTATACTGAGGCTGGTATGTGCAATGCTTGCTTGCCCCCCAAAATGGCTATGCTTTGTTTAAGACCAAGCAGGGACTTAGGGAATTCACATGTTGCTGGATTCCAGCTTCTGTTAGCCCTTACTTTCTGCTGTGCTTGCTGGGAATAACAGGGAATTGAGTACAACACCAGGAAACTCACAAGTGTAATTTAATTAGTGTATGCTTCTTAGTCTCAGATTTCTTAAAATATTTACAAGTCATCATAACATGTATCTTAGATATATGCTTGGTTGTAAGGAAAAAAAAATAGCAATATCTATTTATAACTTTATACCCAGCTTTTCTCCAAGGTTAGGCCTCAAGATGTGCCCAGCTACATCTTATTTTGCTTATGTGTATTTAAGGACTTTTTCAGATGCCTTAAAACCCATGAGGGGAGGTTGGGAGAGCTATGCGGCTATCCCGCAGCAGGGGGTCAATTTCGGACAATGCCATCCCCCTCCCGTCATTGTCCGTGTTGCTTCCATGTTTGATTGAAGGCAAAGGCACCACATTTTACTCACAGAAGTTTTTCGTGGGTAAAAAGTAGCGCCTTTGCCTTCAATCAAACATGGAAGCAACACGGACGACGATGTGAGGGGGATGGTGTCATCCGAAACTATCCCCCTGCCGCAGGATAGTTGCGTGCCTCTCCCGACCTCCCCTGATGGGTTTTAAGGCATCTGAAAAAGTCCAAAGACATTTGAGAAATCCTGGAGGACAGGAGAGGTCCCAATGGAGAGGTCCCAATGGAGGAGGGCAAATGTTGTCCCCATCTTTAAAAAGAAGAGAGGGGGAGACCCAAATAATTATCACCCAGTCAGCCTGACATCAATAGTAGGAAAGATTCTAGAGCAGATCATTAGACAGTCTGTAAGCACTTAGAAAGGAATGCCATGATCACTAAAAGTCAACATGGGTCATGCCATGCCAGACTAATCTTATCTCTTTTTTCGATAGAGTTACATACTTGGTAGATGAAGGGAATGCTATTGATGTAATGTATCTTGATTTCAGTAAGGCCTTTGACAAAGTCTCCCATGATATCCTTGCAAGTCCTTGCTAGTCAATGCAACTGTTAGGTGGATTTCTAATTGGTCAATGGTATGAATCCAAAGTGTAATCACCAATGGCTCCTCTTCATCCTGGAGAGAAGTGACTAGTGGGGTGCCACAGGGTTCTGTCCTGGGCCCAGTGCTATTCAACATTTTTATCAATGACTTGGATGAGGGAATAGAGGGCATGCTTATCAAGTTTGCAATGACACCAAATTAGGAGGGGTAGCTAATACCCCAGAGGACAGGATCAGAATTCAAAATGATCTTAACAGATTAGAAAGCTGGGCCAAAACTATCAAAATTAATTTCAACAGAGAGAAATGTAGGATACTACACTTGAGCAGAAAAATTAAAAGCACAGATATACGATAGGTGACACCTGACTTGATGGCAGTACATGCAAAAGGGATCTAGGAATCTTAGTGGACCACAAACTGAACAAGAGTCAGCAGTGTGATGTAGCAGCTAAAAAAGCCAATGCACTTCTAGGCTGCATCAATAGGAGTATAGTGTCTAGATCAAGGGAAGTAATAGTGCCACTATTCTGCTTTAGTTAGACCTCACCTGGAATACTGCGTCCAGTTCTAGGCACCACAATTCAAGAAGGATATTGAGAAGTTGGTACGCGTCCAGAGCAGGGTGACCAACATGGTAGGAGGTCTAGAAGTCATGTCCTATGAGGAGTGGCTTAGGGAGCTGGGTATGTTTAGCCTGGGGAAAAGAAGGTTAAGAGGGGACATGATAGCCATGTTTAAATATGTGAAGGGATGTCATAGTGAGTATGGAGCAAGCTTGTTTTCTGAGGCTCCAGAGACTAGGACACATAGCAATGGACTCAAACTACAGGAAAAGAGATTCCATCTAAACATTAGGAAGAATTCCTGACAGTAACAGCTGTTCAGCAGTGGAATGCACTGCCTTGGAGTGTGGTGGACTCTCCTTCTTTGGAAGTTTTTAATCGGAGTCTGGATGGACATCTGTTGGGAATGCTTTGATTGTGGGTTCCTGCAGGGCAGGGGGTTGGACTGGATGGCCCTTGTGGTCTCTTCCAGCTCTATGATTCTAAGCTACAACTTGTAATGAATTTGGCAGTGCTAATTTATTAGTATCTGTCTAGGCAAACTTCAGGCTTTGCAGGATCTATTTTCCTTTCTCTTTTACTAGAACTATGAGATCCACCAGCACTAGCATTACATGATTCAGTTACACTTGTGCACCATCTGACCATTGTACTCAAATTCCAATTATCCCCAGCTGATGTTGTATTTAAATTCCCATTATCCCCAATCAACACAGCTGAAGGTCAGGGCTAATGGAATATGAAATCTAAGAACATGAGTTCCCTAGGTCACCTGCCCTGGTGTGGAAGACCTACTCTTACCATTAAAGAATTATGAACCCATGGATTTGTTTGAAATATTAGAAATGATAAGTCCATAATTCTTCAATACAGAAATTTTAGTTGCTGTAACATTTCCTCATTTCAGCAATAAAATTACAATGTGGGATGGTGGGTTATTTCTTTTACAACTGGGACTCTGAAATCCTTGTCCACCTGAAAATCACAGTGAATTTTGTCAGATTATCCTTCTACCCACAACCACCAGTTGTAACAAAAGAGAGAAGTTCTGGTTGTGTAGAAGAGAGAAATTTAGCTGATGCATCTTTTTCTGGGCTGGCCTAACCATGAAGGAAAGTGAGGCAATAGCTTTAGGTGGGAAGTATAATGATGGGCAGCATTTCCTCCTAATTCTGTAAAGCTATATTTTCTATATAATCTGTCTTGGGTCCCCTAAACTCAGGTATGGTAGAGAACACTACTCCATTTACAGTTGCCCTTCCACATTTGCGGGTTATTCATGGGTTATTTGCTGCTGCCTCCATTGCTGCCCTTTGCCATTTTTAATAGGACTGCAAGGGACTTTTTCAAATGTGGGGAAAAAACCCTGAGGAGGTTGGGAGAAGAACGGCACTGTTGCACTTACAGTGCTCCGTTTTGGACAATGACGTCCTCCTCCTGACCTCCCCGTGCTTCCTCTGTGCTGTGGGCGCGAGAAATGCACCGCTTTTATTGACGGAAAACCCCCATCATGAAAAAGTGGCACCTGCAGCACGGGGGAAGGTCAGGAGGAGGATGGCACCATCTGAAACGGAGTGCTGTAAGCATGACAGCACCGTTCTTCTCTTCACCTCCTCGGGAGTTTATCTCTTGTTTGAAAAAGTCCCAAGTCTCATGAAACTGAGGGAAACTGTGAATGTGCGGCGAGGCTTGTAAATCTCTATTAAAAATGGGGTAGGGCAGCAGTGGCAGCAAGCCATGCCTGCTGCCTGGTTTCTGCCTTGCAAAGGAACCCCACCTTTGCAAATGCGAAGGCATTTGTGGTGGATTGAATCTGCAGGTTGGACTTTTCGTGTGTGTTACATATGGTTTGGGGGGCCTAGAGATATTTGTGTTTTTTTCACTTTTGTGGGGGTCCTGCGCCCCTAACCCCAGCTAATGTGGAGGGCCAATTGTTATTAGTGTTATAAGTAAGAGACAGCTCTGGTCCAGTCAGTTGCTTTGTGAGGGCTGTCTAGAGGGCAAGTGCAATCTGGTCCTTTGTGTCAAGCCACAAAATGGGTCAGACAACTCTGTGATGTGGCACAAATACCTGTGGAAATCAAAGCTATGTGGTGTAGCTGTTTGAGTGTTGGACTATGATTCTGGAGACCAATTTTTGACCCCCTGAGCCATGGAAATTCACTGGGTGACCTTGGGCAAGTCACACTCTCTCAGCCTCAGAGGGTGGCAAAGACAACCCCCATCTGAACAAATCTTGCCAAGAAAATCCCGTGATAGGGAACCTAACACCTTAGGTTTGCCATGAGTCTAAAATGACTTGAAGGCACACAACAACAACAAAGGCTTCTAAGAGTTTTGTTACACCAACTAACCCTATTAAGAACTGAAAGAAAAGAGAAGAAGGGAACCACCAGAACTTATCAGTTACAAACTTCCCTAGGGGAGCAGTCTTAGGGCCCATCTACATGAGGGTTAAAAATCCAAAATACCTTGTAGTATTAGTATCTCGCAGGAGCAGCAACATGTCTAAACAGTTTTTCTGGTCTTGGAAGCCCCCATGAGCCTTGCATTCCTGATGGTGGTCACGAATGATTTACTTGTGTTAGTCCTTCACTGCCACCTTTTTTAAAAAAGGCGTCCCAAGGTGCACTGGTGAGATAGAGCAATTTTCAAACTTTACAAGAAAGCAAAAAAGAAAATATTGATTCTTTTTATCACCCTAGTGAGCAATCGCTAAGTCAAAAATCCAACATGGCAGCAGCGGGTGCTTACCCTCCTAGCAAGCCCCACCCCCTCTCTCTCCCGATCAATCAGCTTCGTGCTTCCCTTCAAGGTTTTCATTGTTCAATAGTCTAAATGAGCAAAAATGCGCACCCACTTTGGGATTTGTGAAAATGTATGGGGAAATTTGTGATGGATTTTACCCCATTATTTTTGCTGTTTTGGGCCCCCCTCCTTCTGGACAGTGTGGCTTGGTGCTGGATCCTGTTTAGACAGGAAGGATTCCCAGCGAATTCCATGAGGAGTGTTTTCACTGTTAGGTGGGCCCTTCGTTTCTACAGGTGAGTGGCTGTATTTAGAAACCAGTTTAAATAGTTGCATTCTGTGTTGCATCTGGTGCCCTGTATGTGACATCCATCGGGCCATTTAATGGTTGGAGCATTCAGCTGACTAAAGCAGCAATTCCCCCCCCTTTTCTGGGGGCAAGGTTGCATTGAACTCCTTGTGGCTTCCTTTTAAGTAGACTCTGCAACCTCCCAGAGGGCCTTTTCGGTAATCGCCCCCAAATTATGGAATGGCCTGCCGAATGAGATCCGTCAGATAACAAGCCTGAGTGACTTTAAAAAAGCACTAAAGACGGATCTCTTTCGGCAGGCCTTTCCTAATTAGATCCTGGCCTCAGGGGATCCTGGCGTCTTCTAGCCTGCTGGCCATTTATTATATTTTATTGTATTTATAGTTTTAAATGTGATTTTAGATTAGTTGTTTTTAATTTATATTTGTTTAATGTTTTTTTATGGGGGAGGGTGGGAGTGGGGGTGTTTAGGGATTTTATTTGTATTGTATTTTAAATGTTGTAAGCCACCCCGATTGTTTTAACAGAGGGGCGGGGTATAAATAAATATTATTATTATTATTATTATTAGACATATATAGGCTTGCTTTGGAAGTGAAAACACAATCTTCCTGAACTTCACCTCCTTCAGCTGTATTGAACGGACAACTCCCGTTTCCACAAGATAGCACTGGGAGTAGAAGTTGTAGTCAAATAGCTCTGGAGGTGCTGGGTTTGTGATGATGGATGAAAGAAAGGGAGATGATTAACTAGACAGCATCTTTTAAAAAGATATTAGTGATCTGTAAAGCAAATTCTTAAAAAGGGATAGGTCCTTACAAAATGGCAGTCACTTTCCCCTTATGTCAAAGAAAACTCTCTCTCAGAACCAGGAAAAGTTACTTTTTGGACTATTTTTCTAGCTCTGCCTGGTCTCATTTGAGATGGTGCCCACTGTGCATGCATTCTAGAAACAAAGGCACTGTGTCTCTCTCACTGCAGAGCTGTTGCTTAATTTACATGCAAAGGTAGGCACATTCAATTGCCTACAAATTTTATAATAGAACAAATATGACCTTGAAAAAAACAAGTAATAATCATGAATATATGTGCACACCCTCATACGTGCAGAGACTCTTCCTTCTCCATCTTTCTTTGGTCCAGAGACACTGAGTTTCCCTTGCAGTTGCTGCTAGGAAGCCTCTTGCTTAAGAGACCTGAGCGGAATGATCTTCTGCAACAGCACCAGGAAGCCTGAAGAGGGGAACCAACGGTTGGCTAAGAGGTCACTTGCTTGCCCACGGTTGCACCTGATTGCTTAACCATACTGACGGACAAGATGAGCAGGATAAAGGATGCAATGAGCACAATCCTCCTCAGCAACTGTCTAGCAATCTGTTTGAGGCAATCTGTTTGAACCAAGATTGCCAATTTTTGTTATCAGCCCCATCTCCTTCTCCTCCCCTCCAATGTATTTAATGCCAAAATAAGAGGTCTGTATTCTTCCAGAAGTTGTTGGACTCCATTTCCCACCAGCTATAGAAGCTAGGGCTGATGGGAGCCTGAATCCAATAGCACAAGTTGAGGGTCACAATTTCCCCACCCTTGTTTTGACAGCTGCTTGGTCTGCTGATGTTAACAGTTAAGGGATGAAGGCAGTTCTTTTCATGCTCTGAAAATCCTGCTGATTTCTCTAAACTACTAATAAAGGCAGAAGAGTAGAAAAGAGTGTTGCTCTTGAAACTGTTTTGAGCTATGTGAAATGCAGTATATATCAATATTAAATTTAATGATATATACATTTAGAATAGGCACTCCAGGTTCTAACAAGAGAGGGTGTGTTATCATCCTAGCAGCAGCTATTCAACCAGTCAATAGTAGAAAAAGGAAGCAGATCTATTCCATTGGCTCTGCTGGGACATCAGCTGCCTTTGGCTCCTCTTCTCCCTCATTTTCCACCTGGCAGAAGCTATTTCCTCAAGCTACATCCTCTTTCTCTATTACAGGTGGTAATCACAATGTCTATAACTTAAAGAATTGATGTCTGAATTTGTCTGTCCCTCTTCCCCCCCCTCTCTTTTCCTTTTGTGTTGTGTCTTTTAAACCAGTGTGGTCCCTGGAGCCATCAGCTGCTGGTCTACAGAGAGTTTCCAGGGAAGGAAAAAAGAATTGCAGCCAATGTACACAAACAAGGTACCAGTCCCTGTCACAGTAGAAAAAGAAATCAGTAGTCCCCCACAGCGGAGAGCCTGAGAAGCTCTATTTTAGATGTAAGCTTGAGATCAGGAACGATCTTTAAGTAGTAGTAGTAGTAATTGTTGTTGTTCTGTGCCTTCAAGTAATTTCCAACTTATGACAACCCTAAGGTGAGCCTATCATAGGGTTTTCTTGGCAAGATTTGTTCAGAGGGGGTTTACCATTGCTTTCTTCTGAGGCTGAGAGAGTGTGACTTGACCAAGGCCATGGCTAAGCAGGGATTTGAACCCTGGCCTCCAGGGTCATAGTCTAGTGCTCAAACCACTGCACCATGCTGGCTCTGTCTTTACGTTACTGTTCTGTAAACCACTCTGAGGGGAAAACAGATGGAGGAACTGTTCCTATTGATTGCTTTATCTGTTGCTATAGTTCTGATATTTTTCTAAAACATCCAACATCCATTGCCTTTTTCACAGAATGTCCATAGACAATTACCAGGCCAAACAGAAACATGTTATTCCTGCACTGAGGCTGTTTTTCTCCAAAAAATTCCAAGACACATTGCAGCAAACAAACAAACAAACACCTTTGAAAATGATGTGTGTTTTAATTTTGTTCCAATTAAAGGGCACTCCTCTTTCTTTTTGCTGGATGGGAGAGGAAGCACAGGGCCTTTACACTACCATAGTAAGATTTTTGGAAAACAATAACTTTTAAAAAGAAGGCATGCCTACCCAGGTCTCCAGAGCCAGTAGTGAGCAAATAAGAGGTTTATGAATCTCCAGTTGTCAATAGCATTATGAAATGTTTATTAGCCAGCCTGCATCTCCATCTTCTTTTGTCTGCCCTGAGAGGTCTGTGTAGATTGAAAATGCTTTTCCTGGAAGCCCCAACTAGTAATAAATAAGGCTTACTACCGTGAAAGAGGTCACTTTTTTGCAATAGTTTGGACAGGCCCCAAGATCCTTTTTGGCTGAAAAGTGGGATAAAAGTACTTTAAAATAAATAAATAAAATATTTTGTTTAGTAAAAAAGGGGCGGGGAGGGGAAGATGAAGTTTTCAGTGGCTTTGGAGGGCTATCTGTAGCCTTTGGTCTGCACTTTCCCACCTTTGCGAAAGGTTAACCGTATTTCCATTGGATACACAATGGAAATAGACATCTTTGAAGTTTGTCTTTCCACAAAAAAGTGAGTGAAATTTAATTTTAATCCAACCCAGCCAAAGTGAAGAACTGTACTTTTAGTTCTTACTGATTTCAGCTGGGAGTAGATAAGGAAATGCCTAACAACTTAGCACTAGGATCTAAAACTGCTTCATTTCTACCAGAACGTTTTGTGCCACCATTTTAAAAAACACTTCTACAATACAATTGACAACTTTCTTTCTTTGCATTGCTCCTAAACTTGCAAATAATATCAACTGACTTCAGTGGAACTTATTTTCAGTTAAGTGGAGCATTAGGACTGCATCTTTGCCTCTTTCCAAGAGCATATTAAACATTCAAATAACTCTAATCTAAATGTTTTTGCCAGAGCTTAGAAACATTATTTTTCTGGACTGTTGCTCCCAGAATCCTCCAGCCAACACAGCTGCTGGCTATGCTATGTAGGCAATTCTGAGAATTCTGGTATATAAAAAATAACTTTTTCAAATTCTGAGTGTTGCCTGGGGAATGTAAATGATGGTATGAAAAGTGATGATGGGAAACTCAACTATTGGCGCCAAGTGGCACACATCTGATGCCATCTTTGGCTGTGCCTCTGCTTTGCTGCCCCATTGCCCAGGAAGAAGGCATCCATTGTCCTTTTGGGGCCTTTCACTGGCAGCAGAATGGTCAGCGAGGACGGATAGCACAATCTCCATTCATGGAATGAGGGATGGGACAAAGATCCAATATCCTAGGAATGACAGTCGAGACAGATGCCTAGTGGATTAGCAAAGTGTGTCTGTGTGTGAGAGAGCATGGGGGGGGGCACCCTGAGGACCCATGAAGCAATCTTCCCAGAGCCTGTTGCTCAGTTGCTGCATACCACACCCTGCCCCCACAGGCAGTAACATATTCAAAAGGAGTCACATTTATTTGAATGCCACTGAGCTGAAGCTCCTCATTATTTGAATTGGGTATTCAATTCATTATTTGAATTGAATAGCAGTACTTTTTTATTGGCATGACTTTTTTATTGGCATGTCTGATTGTTTGCAAGCCATGTTCTCAGTAAGGCAACTAAAACAACAGTAGCTTTCAATGGCTTAACGCATTAGTTACTATCCACATGCTGTTTAATATGGTTTCAGGCTATTTGATGAAGTGTTGGCTGACCTCTGTTTACATTGCTGGCAAGCCATTGTGAATGATGCCATTGATATATATATATATATATATATATATATATATGGTGTGTGTGTGTGTGTGTGTGTGTGTGTGTATGTTGTATATGTTGGGCATTGGGTATATTATATATATACATCCAATGCCCCAATACCAGAAATTGCTTGCACATGAAATTGGCTTCATTCTAGATTATTATGGTGAATCTACTGAGCTGCCTCTGGTGGTTTCTAGGATTGGTTTAATTTCCCCCCCTCCAGCAAGGCAAATAACAGGAGGAAGGAGGCCAAATGCTATTTCAATTCCCAGGTGCTTAGAAAGTTGCTTTCAAAAAAGAATTCACTGTACAATTCATTACACAGCTCAAAACGTTGCATGCTGTTAATGCTAGAAAGAGTTTTTCTAAAAAAAACAACAACCAAAGAACTTTTTTTGCCTGTTTCTTCATTAACTATTCTGGGGGTGAGGGGGAAACTTAGGATAAATGAATGGGATAAAATTTGAAAAATTCTACTCAAAGTCCTTTAAAGGGCCCTTAAAAGGCAAGTAGTCTGATTCATCAATATTCTCCTCCCAACTATCTTGTTCACTAAAGAATAAAAAACAGAACATTACATTTTCGTTTCATAATTTTTGCACCACCTGAAAAATAATAACCACTCATTCCTTTGGTAATATGTAGAAAAGAAGACAACACGTTATGTTCTATTGTATAAAAAAGAATAGTAAAAGAAAACAAAATCATCCAAATGATTTTCATTAAATTGCATTTCTTAAATACCCACACCATAAATCATTTCTTTCACAGCAGCTACATGAAGCAAATATAAATCAATTTCTTCAGAATAAAAGTACAATAACATGCAGACTTAATTCCATAACAGCTTTTGGAGGGGAGGGCTGTTGTCCTCCCAAAATTATCCTCTTCCTCGGGCATTCCAGGGAAGCTCCAACCATATGCAAGTAATGCATGTGTGTGCTAGATCAATGTACAGTAAGCATGAGGAACTTTCCCAATGGGCTGCCTTGGAACTTGGTATAATCTTAGTATTTGCTGGCAACATGTATGCAGCTCCCAGAAACTTCCAGCCAGCATAGCCACAAGGCATGGTGCATGGGGGATGCTGGGAGTTATAGTCCAAAAAACTAACTTGTCCAAAGATTTTCCTTGTTTTTTTTTTCCAGGCTGTGAGACCGTGTTCTAGAATAGTTTCTTTCTGATGCTTCGCCTGCATCTTCAGAGAATGGTTGCAGACGCAGATGCCTTTGACTTCATATAACTTGTCCAAGCTTGTTGTTATTGTTGCTATGAATAAACACATATGACAGAGACTGTGAACCAGGGGATTCTCATGAAATCACCCCCTTTCACATTCCATATCTAGTTTGCTCAAATTCTCAATTGGATGAACTTGGTTTGGTTCATTAGGACGTGATACCAATGTAAACACTCTATGTACCTGCCTCCTTGACTATACCCATCAGATGAACATGGGTAGAAAGTTATGGAAGGCTTGGGAAAGTTTGTTTTTTTTTTTTAAGAGGGGTGGTGGTGTTACAACTCCCAGGAACCCCAAGACAACATGATCAGCGGTCATGCTGGATGTTTTGTTTGTTTGTTTGTTGTTTGTTTGTTTTGTTTGTTGTTTTGTTTTGTTGTTTGTTTGTTCCTGGGTAAACTGCAAAAATAACATTTCCCAACTCTGACATTGGTTGATTACTCCCCCTCCCAACCCACATCATACACTGGATAGAAAGCACATTACCTCTCTATCCAACTGGTAGTTATATCAATGCATTATATTCCTTAAATAATAAATTGGGGGAAGTACAGTACAGTATTTGGTTGTAGGGTTGAATGGAGAAGCTTGACTAGATCTGGAAGGTTGCTTACAGGCCTCAACAAAAGGTGTTACTGAGTTTGGAAAACATTAGAGTACCACTCAAAGCTCCTTCATATTCAGGGTCATGCTTTATTTTAATCTCCCTTTTAAGGGGATTCCTTGTTATCATTCTAACGCCCTCAGTTTCCATGGTATGCTCCTGCTCGTCCAGGCTGGCCTGCAGTGATGCCCCAAAGGAAGCTGTATCCATCGCCAGACAGCAACATCAGCCAGAGGGAGCTACTGACTGGCCTTGGAACTGAGTAGTACTTGCTGGCTTGATGAGGTCTGGGGTGTCAGGTGCCTTGGCTATTCCTCTTCTGGTGGCAAGGCAGGCAGCAGCGCTCCTTCTGTCCAGTACTCACAGAACAAGCATGACACACAGTGTGCTGGCACAACCTGAGAGAGATTGGGGGGAGAGAAGGGGGAGGGGAGAGACTGATTGAGACTACTTTTTAAAACTGAGAACTCATTTAGTGATCTGTTCCTCAGCATGTTTCTATTTGATCTGAAGGAATTTACACACTATAGATTGTCCTTGGGTTTTTTTTCCGGGCTGTGAGGCCATGTTCTGGAAGAGTTTACTTCTGATGTTTCACCTGCATCTGTGGCTGTCATCTTCAGAGAACGGTTGGGTAAGAGTGTGTGTGGAGTTTATATGCTGTTGGGGAGTATATGTAAATTTGTGTATTTGAGCACCTGTTTTAGAGTAAGTCTCACTGGTCTCAGTGGGGATCTAAGCATGAAGGGTGTCAGCCTGCAATCCTCAATCAGTCCATTCCTTAGCATCAGCTCAAAGTGCTTTAAATGTTTAGTCCCATTTCCGTACTGCTTGGTGGTAGACATGATAGGTTGTTATCCTTTAGCATTTTGTCATTCTGTCCCAGCTGAATTGTGTGGGGGATGCTGACTTCCCCCATCCTTCATTACAAACCAGGAGAAACTCAGCACTGCTGCAGGCTATTGCTTGCCCACTCAGGGTTCAGATACCAGCCACAATTCAAGGAGATGGTGTGTAATACATAGAAACCATCTCTTACTATGCAAAAAGACAGCCTGTCATTTGGGCAGATGCAGTTCTGCAAAGCTGATGAAATCATACTTTTTCAAAAGCAGCTTGCCTCACCAAATGTGGAAGCTGTAGGGATCAAAGAGGTAGCCACAGCCCTGATTGCCAGCACAGTAGCATTGCACGTGTACAAATATTTCCCTTGGATGTGGGATCTCAACTTGAGGCATTCAGGTATCCTCAGCAATAACTGGAGTGAGGAAAGAACTTCTCATTATTCTGGAGCTTCCTCTCTTTGCATTTCATCCATTCAGTTTTTGGGTATCTCCATTGAGCCTACAAACCAGGGATGAGAATCATGTGGCTCTCCAGATGTTGTAAGACTGCAACTCCCAGCTTTCCCATGTGCTATCGTAGCCAGAACAGCCAAGGGCAAGGAATGCTGGGAGTTACAGTCTAGCCATATGTTGTAGCTAAAACTGGGGCCCTCTCATCTTGGAACCCCAGATTACCATCCCTCTAACGGTAACCCCAAGTAGCCTCACTCAAGAGTGCCCCCCAGAGGCCAAAATCACTGCCACCACCCGATGCAGTCTTTATAGCCAGCCCATTGGGATACTGGATATCCAGGGGGATTACCCACCACCGTGAACCAACCAACTTTTCCCTCCTATCCCCAGAGAGACAGAGAATGTAGCAAAACCAAGAGGTATAGACACATGCAGCATCGATGTATAGGAAGATTAAGAAGACTTATTTATTCAAGCAAGTTCAGTTACATCAGTTCCCCATGAGGCAGGCTCTCCCATGCCCCAGGCATGCTTTATAGTTACAGGAATAGCAAGGTATTACAGTCAAAGCATTCAGTTATTCAAGTTACATTCGGTTACTAAATTTAGCTATATCCAACCAAAGTGGGAGAAATTAACATAATTCCCTAACACGATCCTAAATAGGCCCTAAAAATTCTACTCACTACTTTTCAGTCTGTTGCCTTTCAGATGGTATCAGGGAAAGCTGTGAGCTAAGCCAGGAGGCCTGCTCCAACAGCCGCTGTCTAGCCTTTGGCTCTCACATGCTAGAATATGGAGAGCCTCCTTTTGTCTTTGTTCAAAGCCGCATGGTCTGACTCTCTCTAATGGCTGCACACAAAAGCAGTTATACCTTGTTGGAGTTCCCGGGTCAAGAGATGTGATTGGCCATTTCAGGTCTGGTGATATGATGTTATTTACAATGTCATCTCATTAGCTTCTGTTGAGGTGATGTTTTAGACCCTCCCTTCCAGTTAACCCTTTCCTTACCTGATGCCATGTTGGCAAGACAATACTGTTTGCAAATAAAGGGAAATGTAGTTCTCTGGTAGAATGATGGAAGTTGCAATCAACCTCGTGGCAACATGATGGGAATTCCATCATGACACCATATCTGGAGCACCACATGATTTCCACCTCATGATAAACAAACTCATGGTTGATGAACACTCAAATATGTTATATTGGGACATATGATAACATCCTACACCATTTGAATTCTGCAGCAAAAGAGCCAGATTGTTAGATCTGAGTAAAAATCACACAGATTAAACAAATCTGCAGCATTTTTATTTTGCCCAATATAGTTTTCCATATTACTATGCTATAATTTGTTCTGGTTGCACTAGCAATGAGGTGGGACAAAGAGCAATTTAAGCCACTGGCCCCTGATCAAAAACCATAAACCTTTTCAGCCTCCTCAACCTAAAGGACACTGCTTCTTTTGCACAGCTGTTACTGCAACATGGAAGCAGTGATACTGGCTGTTTCTGGGTCACTGAGGCAGGAAATTTTAGTCTCCACTTATTCCTACTGACCCCAGTCAGGATCACTGGCATGCCACTCTTAGCAGTGCAGAAGCAGGGATGGGTGTGGGAGGGGGCAGCATGGAATCATGTTGTAGCAAGAGCACAGGAACACTTATGACCCACATATGATGCACTCCAGCTCTACCTGACTGCCTTACATGAGGGAGTGTGAAAACCTGGTGGCACCTCAGTGATTAAGTGGACTAGTATAGATGAAGATTGTTGTCGCTGTGTGCTTTCTGTAGGGAGTATGAGAGTACCAGGGTGTAAGCTGTTTTGGGGACATTCTATGAAGTTAAAACTGTAAAGAGTTAACTTTCTTGCAGCAGAGCAGCAGTTTAAAAAGCATGACTCAGTCTTACTTTGCCCTGGACTCAAACTGACTCAAGACAAAAGAGGCAAGCAGTTTCAAGTTACAAACTTTAAAAGTTTACTAATGGCTTTTGACATCCTGTCCTACCTAGGACCCACTTACCCAACTGGCAAGAGAGTGGGGGCAGAGAGAATGCTGGATTTCCCCAACACTTTCAAGTCATTTCTGACTTATGGCAACCCTAAGATGAACCTATCACAGGGTTTTCTTGGCAAGATTTGTTCTGAGGGGGGTTGCCTTTGCCTT
The DNA here is from genome assembly GCA_030847615.1 of Gambelia wislizenii. Lineage (NCBI taxonomy): Eukaryota > Metazoa > Chordata > Lepidosauria > Squamata > Crotaphytidae > Gambelia > Gambelia wislizenii. Next base: position 332,341,592 of record JAUMIR010000001.1, on the reverse strand, counting down.
TCTCTGAAGTTAAGAGAATGTGACTTGCCCATGGTCACCCAGTGGGTTTCCATGGCTGAGCATGTATTTGAACCCTGGTCTCCAGTGTCATAGTCCAATGCTCAAACCACTATACCATGCTGGCACTCATGGATGAAGATAGAGATGTTTAAATAAACATCTCAAACTCAAGTCCTTTGTACTGTCTTTACAAGCATTTGAAATTTATAGTCAGAGAAAATTATCATCATCCTACTTTTTCCCCAGTTTGAGACTCAAGGCAGCTTACAACAGTTAAAACAAAGATGGTTAAAAATTCTCCTCATACAAAAGTCAATAATGTAGGCTGGAACCCTCTGTAACAGTTAAAACAGTTGCCCCTCCACATTCACAAATTTAGCATTCGTGGTTTTGAGTATTTGCGGTTTTGGGAAGGCCTCCCCCCTCCCCCCTCCCAAAAGCAGCGACTGGGCTTTAGAAGCCCTGTGGCCACTTCTGGGGGGGGGGGAGAGAAGCAGGCCAGAGAGGTGGGGAGGGGACCTTCCGAGGGGGGGGTGGGAGAGGCGGCGAGGGGGCCTTGGGAGGCCCCGCAAAGGCCTTGGGAGGGAGGGGGATGGCTGGGGAGGCAGGGGAAGTGACTATGGGGCCTCCGGAGGCCCTGTGGTCGGTTTGGTGGGGGTGGGGGAGGGTAGTCGTTATTCGCGGAATTTTCACATTCACGGTGGTCTGTGGAACCTAACCCCCGTGAATGTGAAGGGACGACTGTAATATGAAACCTAGAGTTATACACTCACAACTGTTACATATTCACAATCCCTAAGCCCCTGGTTTTGGGGCTATGTAGGTACCGTGGAATTCCTCTAGTCCCCACTTACTGGGAAGCAGTTGCTGCAGTCGATGAGGGTCTGTTCCCCTGTTGACTGGGAAGCAGCTGTCTGCTGGTCCCGCCCCCTCTCACATGAGCAATCTCCTGCATGAGGGGTAATTGCAACAGGGGTCTTTCTTCCGCCTGTCACAACAGAGATTGCTCACGGGAGCAGGTGGACACAGAAGTCATTAGCTTCCTGAGCAACAGGGGAACAGGCCACCATCAGTCACAGGGACTGCTTCCTTTTAAGTGGGATTTGGGACAGGAGTCACTATGTAGTGACAGAACTATGGTGCTTACGCATACATATCTCCTATACAGCATCAAACTATCCATAAAATTTAAAGTAGTGAAAAACATAACCAGTGAAAACATTTTAAAAGGCATGGTTTCTTCCTTCCATCTCTTTCTTAATTCTATCAAGTCATATACTGTAAGGTGCCAAGCAGTTGAAAGGTTTAGGTACTCAGTCTGTATCTCCTGAGATAATCCTCTGAGATAGTTCTCACTTCATATTGACTCTTACCACTCATGAAAACCTCAGCGTTTTATTCTGAGCCTAGACTTCCCCTTTCTGCAGCTGTTGTTTTTCTACACTGGCAAAGACACCCTCCAGCTGGAAAAATGAATGTGATGCAGCAGCAGTTGGGCAAAAATAGGTGAGATGATGGGAATCCCTGATAAACAATTCTATCTCTTGAGTTGGATTCTTTTCTAACCCTCATGCACCAGAATCTTTTTTTTTTAAAAAGCATGTACTGTCTGAACTGGGGGGTACTGTATTTTCTGATGCCAATGAGAATTCATGTGTGTGACTATGGTAGGGTTGGTTTGGGCTAGGGCTTCATGTACATTTCTTGTATTTTCTGACCACAATTCTATTCCCCTCTCTCTGATCCCACCCCCTGCTGCACAGTAGGGCTGACCTAAACTGACTGTGCCACTTCTGATTCTCTACACTGACAAAAAAATGGCATGGACATTTCTTTTTGTCCTAGTATATTACACTAGAACAAAAAACCCCAGTGGCAAAATGTTAAAGGGATGCTGATATTTAAAAAAATATACCCTGTACATTACAAGTGTCTGAAACTTGGAGATGATGGTGAGTATCCTATAGGTAACAAGCATGGATGAAACCTCCAGTACACCAGCATATGTACCTTGATTGATGTTGCACAAGGAGTTATCTGCCATCTCCCTGTGCAATGCCCCTCCTCCTGTTTAGCATGACTCAGCAGTGCCAGGACATACCCCTATATGGAGTGGTGGCACTAGGGGGGTGGGGAGAGTCCAAACCTCACCAGGTGACACCGTTGGGGGAGGGGTGACACTAGCCTTAGTGATGCCACAGCCTATACCCATTTGTACATTTAACAGTACTGTATCTGCTTTGTAAGTTGCCTTCAGTCATGGTTCTGGAAAAACAGCAGATACAGTTGATGAGGAGGAGGAAGATGATATACAGATCTAATATTACTTTTCAAAAAGGCATGTCTTTGAACTTTATCCAGAGGTTTGCATGTGCAAATGAGCACTCTGGATCCAGCCAGTTCAGTCATTTGATGTTGTAATCTGTATCTGTCTGAGAAGCCCCAGATTCCAGAAAGCCATTTGGGACTGACAACAGAGTGAGGAGAGCAATGCTCTTCTCAGTCTGGTATTGTTTTCCAGTTTGCTCACCTTTGATAGTATTCTTCACTGCAATCACCCCTCTTATTCCATATGCAGCAGGAATGATCCAATGTGGGACAAAAAACAGAACCAGGGCAAGGGAGGAGTCTTCTCTCCAAAATGGAGGACTTCACTACATTTGGCTTTACTATGAGGCAGAGTGAGGCAAACTAAAGTGCAGCCGGCTGCCTTCAGGAGTGGTGGAGGAGGCTGCCCTAGTGCTAGTGTTAAAGTAAGATTCAATTGCCATTCTCTTTGGCTTCCGTATATAGAACTGGAAGGGGTTGGTGGGCATTTTGTCCTTTGCCTCTGACAGCAGAATGACTTGGACTAGTGCTGGCCTTGGCAAGGCATACTGCCAAGCCCCAGAACCAGTCCCCCCAAATACGTCTGTTCCTCTTAGCAGTAGTCAAAAACCCGGAAGATTACCTGCACTGGTAGCGGCGTGACATGATCCTGAAATCCTTTTTGCACAGAGTACATGCCCCAGAGTTCTGAGGAGTGGAACACACAACTGGGGAAGCAATGCCTTCTGTCTTCTGCCACAGAGCATCCTTCTCACTGCAGAAATAGGAGGAGGAGGAGCAAGTAACGCAGAGAACAAAGGAGGTCATTCTCTTTACTGCAGGCAACTAATGAGCACCAGATGGAGACTAAGCACCAAATAGAGTTATACCCCCCCATGATAGAATTTTAGAGTTGGCAGGGACCGCAAAGATCACTTAATCTAACCTTCTGTGGATGCAAGAAATCCATTACTATGGCATCCTTGATACACAGATCCAACTGCTGCTTAAAAACCTCTAAATGAAGGAGACATTCTAAAACCAAAGGGTAATTTAAAACAAACAAACAAAAAAATTACACGTATATGTGGCCTTCTTTGCTGCTCAGTTTTAGTGGTTCAGCAACAAATTCAGCAGTGTGGTACAGATTGTGGCTTCCAGAGGGCTGGGAGGAGAGAAGCAACCATACACTGCCCCAACCTCTTAGGACTTTATCACACCAGCCTTCTGTTTTGCTGCAATAGCATATGTTCAGGAAATTGAAACATACCAGTTTGGGAATGTTCCTTATCACAACCCTTTTGAATCATGCAATTGTGCTGCTTTGGTGATCTATAGTCACATGATCTGCCTTCCGCACTGGCACCATAACTCCACCTTTCTGACCTATGCCCTACCCAGCATGCCTTTTGGTGTTTTTTTAAGTTAATTTTTCTTTTTCTTTTTGCTCTAATTTCACAATTACAGCAATACAATGGTGGTGGGGGGAAACAAAAAAGAAAAGATAAGAAATAGAAAATAAAAGGAAAAAGAGCCTGCTTTAGAATAGTGAGGGGGAGGGGGGAGAAGGGAAGAATCATGCCTACTGATGGCACATGACTGCTGGCATCTCGCTACTACCATGGAAGGGACCTATCGGACAGAAGGGCTGTCATGGAAAGGTAGCGAGCCTGAGATCCATTGATGGGTTTCTCCTGTCAATGAAAAGCTGTACCTCAACAACCAGTTGAATACAAACTGGCAACAGGATGGAGATAACATTGTGTGATGAGGTAAAGCCATAGACATTATCATACAGCTGCAACTACGCTGCACAAGCCTAGTGTGATAAAGTCCTTAGTCTTTGGTCCACAGTGACTGGTAGTGGCTCTCCAGGGTTTTCAGGTAGCACTTCTTCCTAACCTTAATGGAAGATACCAAGAATTGAACCTGCATCTTTCTGCATGCAAAACATGTGCTCTGTCACTGAGCTATGGCCCTTTCCATGATCTGGTTTGACCAGCTCTTGCTGGTCTCAGTCTTATCTAGTCTGCTTTGATTTGTGTGTTTGTGTGGGTGTGGGTTTCTGCCACATATGACTTTCCAAAGCCAGTAAAAAGAGAAGGGCCCTTTCCCTTTGTTCCTCTTGGTCTTCTTTCACTCACCGCAGTAATTCCAGCAGCTTCCCTTTCATACTGCAGATAAGCTCCCCCTGTTCCTGCAACTGCTGTTGGTATTTCTTTTCCTTTTCTTCTGATTCTTGGCGGCTTTTTTCCAATAAGAGCTGCAACTGTTCTTTTTCTTGCTGAGACCTAAACAGGAGGAAGAGGAATACCTGAAACACTTTTACATATACTGCAGACATAACTGGGTTTTATAGCTCTGCTTGTCTTCTTCCAAACAATTCTGGGAATTCTAGTTTTATAGTGTTATTAGAAATACCTCCTGACTGGCACCAAATTACAGTCCTCAAGGTTTCAAATAGGGTCAGGGAAATGTGTGACCCTTCAGATATTGTTGGGCTTCAACTCCCATCAGCCCTTAGCCAGTACAGCCAATGGTGAGGGATGATGAGAGCTGCAGTCCAACAACATTGTGGGGGCATGTTCCCCATCCTAGTTTACACAGACAAGAAAACGTCTGTTACACTGCACTTAGGCTGCTGCCACACTACAGAAATAATGCAGTTTGACACCACTTTAACTATCATGGCTCCATCCTATGGAATCCTGGGGTTTATTTATAGTTTGTTGTGGCACCAGAGCTCTCTGAAGAGAAGGCAAAATAGCTTACAAAACCACAAATCCCAGAATTCCATAGCATTGAGCCATGGCAATTAAAGCAGCATTATTTCTGCAGTGTGGCAGCAGCCTAAGTCTAGATTCAGAGCCACAGCTGTGATTCTTGGAATGTCTCCTAATAGTCTGGGCTGCTTGTTACTCACCACCATGGTCCCTGGGCATGGAGGATCCAACTCATTACAACTGGCTGAACAGCAGTAACAAATGCCAAGAAGAGTCAATGACCAAGTGTCCTTTCACCTACACTCAGCAGCATGCTGCCCTTGGCAATATCCACAGTTCATGTCATAGTACTCAACAGCTGGCTGCAAACTGGTTTATGCTACTCACACTCACACGTCCAGTAAGGTACCTTCTGAAGCAGCCAAATGCTCGTGCCTAAAGTATATCCTTTTGCTTCACTACAATGTCTTATGAAATGGCATAAATGGCTTTGAAGATTTTTTTTTTTTTACTATTTCATTGGCATAGAAAAACTGGGAAGAAAATTGGGAGCACCAGGTGTGGGAGGGAGTGGATGGGAATATAAGGCTGGCAACCTAAATGCCATTAAGAGAATTAGGAGTGTAGAATATAGAAAGGTGCCTAACTAAAAAAAAAAAAAAAAAAAAAAGACAAATGGTTTGTTCAGTTCAGTATTGCCTACAGCAGGGATACGTATTTGTGGCCTTCCAGATATACTTCGGCTTCAACTCCCATCAACCCCAGATAGCAAAAGGAATGGTGAGGAATGATGGGAGGCGCAGCCTAACAACACCTAAGGGGACACATGTCTGCCATCCCTGCTCTACACTGATGGGAAGCAGCTGTCCAGGGTTTTAGCCAGGGCTCTTTTCCTCTTGGAGATGCAAGGGACTGAATCAAAGTGCTTCTGCAAACTAAGGATATATTCCTCCACGGAATTTTAGCCATTTCCCTAAAACAGAATAGTAAATGGAATTGGTTTGTTCCCTCACCAGGTCAGCTGCTCTGTGAGATGCTTCGTAGTTTTTAACTTGGCTGCTAGCTTTTGCTTTGCCTGCTGAACATCGCCCATCATTTTGTCCAGATGGCTAGTTAGACACTGAGGAAAATGAAGTAAGGGTGGGGAGAAGCAGAGCAGAAAATCAGTCATGCAAGTGTGAGAGACCAGATGCGTTGTCCCCCAGGAGTAAAGAGGAGGTCTGGAATTCTGTGGTTCTTAGAAGTTCCAACTCTTTGGCAATAGTTCAAATCAGCATAGTGATGGCTTTACTTCAGAAAACACCACTGGTTGTGGATTGCCAAAATGCAGCACAACCTAGGTGGCTTTTTGCCCAGCAACTCCCAATCCCTACACTAAGCCACATTTTGCCCTCAACACCTCTGTGCCTGGTGTTTTCCCAAAACTACAGCCTTTGTCTATTTGGGGTGGATAACCTTGATCCTTGACATGTCTTCAGTTACTAGATATCCTAGCCAACAAGGCAGGAGATGGTTGGAGCTCCAAACACCTCTGTTGTACAGAAATCCTGTAAGAAGCTAAGAAGAAGAAACACACCAAGTCAGTCCAAAGGCCCATCTAATTCAGCATCTTTTCCAGAAAATTCAACCAAATGTTTCTTGTGAGAGCAACACACCAAGGCGATAGCAGAGCTTGAAAAAGTTAATTGACTTTTTTTTGTTTAAAACAGTTCCCTGAATCCGTCAGCCAGCATGGCTACTGGACAGTAGCCCTCCCCTTTGGGCAGCCTCTGAACAATTGAAATAACCTCAAGGTATTTTTAGTCCATCGAGTTATTTTCACTAAAAGAGAACCATCTTCCTATCCTGCAAAGTTTCCAGGTCTGTGACAGCTATCTTTGAGGTGGGGCGACCACAATTGTGTAAACATAGCAACATCATAGGTTTCTTTCTGTGACCTGAACCTCTCCAGATGTTTTGGACTACAGCTCCCATTATCCTTGACAGACATTATAATGTAGAACATCTGGAGAAACCCAGTTTGGGTGAAAGCTGATTCATAAAGGAACAAATGAATAATGGTTGTTTTATTTCATACTCCCTTTCTTATAGAACCCAAGTATGAAATAATGCCTTTTTTTGAGCACCCCCACAGACTAACAGTGCAATCATAACTCAAAGACAGGCCAGCTGCAGTGGATTAGGATGAGTCGTAAGGCATTGTGATGAGTGAACTGGCATGAGGCCAGCTGAACTTCCCCTATTCTGACATAACCCCTTGTGCTTGCTGATCTCAGAGTTCAGCCAGTTGAGAGATCAGCCAGCACAAGGTCTGAAATCAGTTGACTAAAGAGCCAAAGGGGGGTGCAGAGAAGGGGTAGGGGGTGAGAAAGGAGCTGAGTTAGGCTAAATCCACGCCTCTCTCAGCCCAGAGACATAGCCTCTGTGCAGGCACAAAGTTAGGCCAAGGTTAGGGTTGGCCTAAATTATTTCCAACAAATTGATACCAATGGAAGCTCGTTGAAATAAAATTCATGGATCCCAATCTATTAGCCAGAACCACACCTATTCTGGAAGAACCAAGATTTGGATACAGCACAGCTTCAGCTGGCCAAATGTTGGCTTAGCCAGCTCTTGACCCACTTGCAGAGTTAGGAAAGCACTGTAAGTTGATGTCTTCATTGGTCTGCCCGCCATGAACATAAGATATCTAATCACAGCTATTAATCATCATCAAATTATACATCTTAAACCTACTGAACAAGTCCTGCCTCCCATATTCGACAAAACCCCAGGCATAGCATTGGTGCCAATGGCAGCTGGTCATTCCCATGTCAGTGGGGCAGTGAATCCATGCTGGAGTTTGTTCAGAATTTAAAAGGAGCAATTCAAGGTACCATATCTGTTTGGGGTAAAGGTTTAGCACTCTGATAGCTCCTTTAAATTTTGGACTAAAACCTGGAACAGATTCACACCCCCATCGACATTAGAGCCACATGCTCATTACTGGCACTCTATAAATAATTATCAGAGTATATGTGGCTGAGATTTTTTTTCTTGGCATCATTTTACTCTGACTTGCATTGAACCATGCTTGCTGTTTTGTTACCTATTCATTCAGTTTAGACCAATCCTTTTGGAACCTTTTGTCAGAATTATCTCAGGTTTGGTACCACCTGGTACCACCTTGTTCTCTTGTGGTACAGTCCTGGCCCAGGTTGTTTCTTTTTTATTACTTATTTATTTATTTATTTATTTATAACAGTAACAACCTAATCCACAATCAAACATATACACACTTAGAAAATAAAGAAGCAGAGAGAAGAAAAGGAGCGAAAAAGGGGGGAAGAAAAAGAAGGGGAGACATATAACAAAAACACAATAGGGAGCTAACCCCTCCCCCCCCAAGTCTAATTGTAATTAAAAGAAAAATAAAATAAAAAATATATATTATTCTACCATTACAGATTCAACTGAGTACTCTTACTAATTACCAAAAATTATAATCACAGATTATTATGTCTGTTTCTTGTTGCTCAAAAAGTTCATAAATGGTTTCCATTTTTTCAAAAAGTCTTCAGTTGGCTTATCCTTTAGAACCCATGTTAATTTGGCAATTTGGGCTAACTCAGCAACCTTCAAAATCCATACTTCCATCATCAGGTTGTTTCTAATGAAGTTAAGCAGCACTGATTCCAATGGAAGATGCTTGGCTTACTGCACTGTGCTGCAAGAATTGCCCATTTACTTTCTAAGCATTCAATTCAGCTTCCTCATTGGCTTAATGTATTCTGCATAAAGGTTCTGTAGTTCCTTGGAGTACCTATGCAAGAGTGTATAAAAGATTAAGGGTGGTATATTTGTCTCTGTGTTCATTTGTTCATACTTCAAACCTGAATTTAGTGTGTTGCAGGAAAAAATCCTGGAATTACCAAGAATATACTGAGTATACCATTCCAGCTGCTAAAATCTCAAGATGACAAATGGAAATCATCTCTGATCAAGAACACCAAAGAAACAAGGCAAAAGTCAGGAACAAAGATACACCACACTGCACTGCTCCACCTTTCCTGCTCCCCACCTTTGGGGGAAAAAATTAGATATGCTATCATATCTCAGCATATTGACTGAGATACTACATCATGCTGGTGGAGCATAAGCCCACCAGTATACTTACTAGAGGTGGCAGAGGCTGTTCCCTCTGCCTAGCTGCTCCCCAGGGTATATAACAAGAATCAGTGAGCTGTCAGGCACAGCTCTCTCTCTCTCTCTCTCTCTCTCTCTGGATATTCATTGGCTTTGGGAGTGTACCTATGCTCCTTTGAGCTGCTCTTGAGCATGGAAGGAACAAAGAATAGCCTCTATCCAAGTGTATGGCTACCCCTTTCTCCCTCAAGTTTGAATGAGCCTGGACACACCCTCAAAGCCTATCATTGGCTGGGAAGACAGAGCTGCATGTGGCAGCCCTTGATTATTTCTGCATGTTTGGAGGGCAACCTTGTGGAATAAAGTACCTTGCAGAAAAGATACCCTCTTCTGCAAGGCCCTCAAACCACACATATGTGAAGTGTAAGCCCCAGTTATGCTCACAGGATTTCATCCAATCAAACACCTCAAACCAAAACTGATTCCTTAACAGTACACGGAAGAGGTTTCTAAGAGCACATACTCTTCTCTCCTCATGAAATTCCCTCTACACAGGCAGAAAAGGAGGCCTATTAAATGATATGGCCCCTGGTGACCTGCTAGTGACCGTAGGACTGCAATCTCAGAGTTTAAGAGTTTGTGATTAAATGTGAAACCAACACTTATTTAAAAAAACACACACACATGAATTTTGCAGAACTTGAAAAGTTAGCTTTGACAAGAATAAATGTAATGATAAGCTGAAGCCATCCATAACTCTTCATCTTAAAGTAGCATAATCCTACCACTACTCAGTTAGGGATGGTTTCAGCGTGTCATATTTATTTTTCAAAGTTACTTTTGAAGATCTATATTTTTGTAGTATATTTTTGTTTTCCTTTCCTTCAGTGTTTCTTTCTTGAGGTGATATTACAGAAATGTGAATGATTTGATTCAGTTTTTTAAAATTAGGAGATTTATATCTGAAGAGGGGAAATTTTAAATATTTAGTTTCAAAGCCCAGACTTGGACACTGAAACACAAGTTTTGTAACTGAAGAGTGAATATTAAAATACAGCCTTTGGCTAAAGTCTCAGTTCAATACTAAATGTTAGATTCATCCCAAATTCAGAGTTCTTTATCTGCAATATGAATCTTAAACTTTAAAGATACTTGTTTAAATTCAGATACAAATTATGGAATTCAAATTATGTACTGAAATTTATTTTGGCTCTCTAATCCTGATGCCAATGTACACTTGATTTTGACCCTTGAAACACCTTCCTTTATAAAGCTGCTGTCTGTCAACCCCGTTTCCATGAGTGTGTCCATTCTTCCTGCTGGAGAAGCTTAAATGTGATCCATGGAGAAAAATATGTCCGTTTCAAGAGTCATATGTCATCTTTCTTTATCTTAAGTTAGTGTTATTATAAGTAAATGTATGTGTCTCAGAAGTTTGTATATAAAAATATTTCTGAGACTGAGTCTCATCCTGTAGTCTCTGAGCATAAGAATACTTTCTAATTCCAGTATCAGAAAACTAAGAAAACCTCTCCTTGCTTTTCTATAAAGTTAAACAGATTTAATTGTCATGTTTTTCCTCCACTGATCCCCTAGTTTTGTAAGTGACTGGGCTACTGATTTCTGACATCTCTGGTAGCCTCTAAAAGCCCCTTCAGTGAGATTTCCTTCCAGTGTGGCCCTAGGTTTTCATCCCACAGAAGAAGGATGTCAGTTACAGATGGTGGTCTATTTCCTAGGAAATACCTTATTTCCTAATATCATTTATCAACATGCTGCACATGGAAGAAGAGGCTCCTACCTTTCTGTGGGCTTCAGTTCTGTGCTTGGCACTGCCCCCATTCTTGACAGCTCTTTCCAAACCTTGTGGCACATCAGCATCTGTGTTGATTAGTTGTAGCTTTGCCACCCCACAGCTGTTTCCCTCTGTGACAATGCCCCTCTCCTTGACTAGGGCCCTGGCTTTCTCATCTCTGGTCTCAGATGCTAGTTCCAGCACAATGCTGCAAGAAGGAGCACTCTTCTCTATGGGCCATTCCCAGCACTGCTCCAGCTCTTCACTCAGCTTCTTTGCTATGTCAGTGGCTTGTATTTTCTCTTGTTCCAGTTGCTCTACATGCATTTTTAGTTGCAGACACTCCTCCCTTAGAGCTAAAGTCACACTTTCATTTTTATCCTGCAAGGTTTTCTGTAGTGCTTGGTTGGTGGCCTTCACATTCTCCAGCTCACTTCTAAGTTGTGTGGCCTCCTGGATCTGTCCCTTCAGGACAACAGTAGTGCTCTCTATGTGCTTTGCTAAAGCCTCTCGTTCTTCAAGGGCTTGCTGTAGAGTGGCTTGGAGCTGCTTCCTCTCCTCTTGAAGCTTAGCTGCCTCTTTTTCAACAATTCTTATCTGGCTCACCAATTCCTCCTTGGTTCTTTCATGCTGGGCCTGCTCCTCAGCTAGTTTAGTAGTCAGCTGAGATTTCTTGCTAGCCATTTCTTCTAACTGAGCTTCCAGTGTAGTGTTTTTCTCCAAAGCCTGCTGGAGCTGAGCTAATTGGGCCTTTAGGTCCTTTTGCAAGCCTTGAGCTTCTCCTTCCTTGTCTTTTAGGGCCTTCTCTTTCTTCTGCAGAGACATCTGGAGAGTAACAACATGCTCTTGATGGACCGACACATCCTTCTGAAGGTCCTCAATTTCTAATTTGGTCAATACCAAGCTTTTCTCCTGAGAAATGAGAGTTTCTGTGAGAGTCTCCTTCTCCCTTTCTAGCACCTTAATCTCAGCTAACCTCCTTTCTAATTTCTCGCTTAGAAGACCTTTCTCCAACATGGTCTCTGCTGGCCTGCCATTCATCCCTGTGCTGTGCTGGCTGCTTAGGGCAGCCACTTGGGTTTCCCATCTTTCCAGACTCTCTTCACACACCTTTAGTTTCTCCTGCAGCCCCTGGCATCGAGAGACCATCTGCTGGTGCTTCAGTTCTTGGGCCTCCATGTCTGCCAAATACCTTCTACATTCTGCCTCTTGAGAACTCAGTCTTTGTTCTGCCTCCTCAAGAGACCTCTCAGCAGCATCTTTCCTAGCCCATGCCTCCTGGCATTCACTGGTCAGGTTAGCAATCTTGCATTCCGCCTCTCTGAGGGATTTTACTACCATGGACAGCTCCTGCTGTTGTTTCTCCTGCTCATCCATTTTCTCCTTGTGTTGTTTTTCCTGCTTAGCCAACTCCCCTTTCAGGGCATGGTTCTCCTCTGAAAGGGCTTGCCTCAGAGATTTGTTCTCTTCTTGCTGCTGGGTCAGCTTCAGCTGCAAAACACTGAGTTCCCACATCACTGCTCTCAAATCCTTCTGCTTCCAGCAGCCATCAGTTTCAGATGTCACCTGCTGTGGGCTCTCCATCTTTCCACAGAAGAAATATTCAGGCTGAGGAAGCAAGGAACTAAGATCTTGGGTTGAAGAGGCCTTGCCTGGCAGCTCCTTGCTGAGTTTGTCCACTTGGATCTGTGACTCACCATTTGCCCTCTGCACTTCCTTGCCAGAAGTTGGATGCTTGACTTCACTTTCCATAAAAGGATTCAGCTTTAGGAGGGAACCCATCTGCAGCAGACTGTTCTTCCTGCTTCTCCAGACTCCAACCCACTTCTCCACTGAGTGTTCCAGCCCAGGCTTGACTGAGTCATCACCTGTTGACTGAGGACCACATGGATCCTTGGTTCTTAATGAGTTCTCAGGGCCTTTGGTGGCTCCTTGGTTGCTTCCTGGACCTTGATTTGAGTTCTCAACCTATGAACAATAAACAGTTTGGTACAGAGAGATATTACCACATTGGACCCAGGAAATGGAAGAAAAGCAGTGTGTGTTGGAGTTTGTGCATGTTCATAAACAAAAGCTGGGCCTCATATTTTATCACACATCAGTACTATGATACAAATAAGAATGAAGAAAAACATATAAACAAAACAAATGAGATCTTGAAGAACTACCTAGGGTTTGCCAGATCATAAGAACAACCTGCACGGTGCCCACATACACATTTTTATATAAGACAGGATGGAGAAACAACGGGACAGATTTGAAAGCGTCCTCACTGTACTTAATACAAGTATGCCCTTTCCTTTACCAAGGTGAGCCCTGGAGAATAGGTTCTGCATAGAGCTTAGGAAATCTACTATTTTGGACTACTATTTAGAAACCACCAACCAGCATAGCCAGCCAGTATGGCCACTAGTTATTCTGGCTGGAGGATTCTGACAACAGTAGTCCTAAAACAAGCAAAGTTTTCCAAGGTCTAGTTCTGTAAGGCTGAACAGTGGAAAAGATGTCTCTGGAGAGTGCTGACTAGCTACAACCCAGGGCATCTTCAGAACACCTCTTCTTAAACCCAAGAGCAATTTTGCAACTGTTTCTACAGGTTTCTTTTTTAAAAAAAGACACATGAGTAAATAAACATATATGAGCTAATTCTGAAAAGGCATGCAGCCTGACTAGAATTTGAAGATAGGGGCAAAGCTCATAGATAAACTAATTATTAACTTGCTGGTATGTCTGTCATACACATATTGAAGTTGGGCTGAGACTGTGCACAAGAAACCCATGTGACAGTTTTTTAAATACCACCAGATGGTTAAAAAAAGTCTGGAAACCAAGCCCTATGAGGAACAGCTTAAAGAGCTGGGTATGTTTAGCATGGAGAAGTCAAGACTGAGGGTGACATGACAGCCATCTTTAATTATCTGAAGGGATGTCATGTAGAAGATGGAGTGAGCTTGTTTTCTGCTGCTCCAGAGAGTAGGACATGAACCAATGGGTTTAAATTACAAGATTCCACCTAAACATCAGGAAGGACTTCCTTACTGTAAGAACTGTTTAACAGTAGAATTAGACTGCCTCAGAGGCTGGTGGGCTCTCCTTCTTTAGAGATTTTTAAAGAAAGGTTGGAAGGGCATCTCTCACAAGTGCTTTAGTTGAGTATTCCTGCATGGTAGGGGGCTGGACTAGAATGCCCTTCTTGTCCCTTCCATCTCTATGATCCTATAATCATCTTTCATTCATAGGCAAGGGCAACGAGAAGGAACTTGTGGCCCCCTACACGCTGGTGGACCTCAACTCCCAATAACATTAGCCAATGGTATGGGATGGGAATTTCAATCCCCCTAGTTGCTCAAACCTATTTTGTAATATATTTTTTTTACAGGATCTTGAAGGAATGGCTTAGTTATGCTTGTAAATTTAAAGAGGCTATTTCAGTCATAACCATTTTGGGATAGAATATGAATAATACATTTTATTTCTTTATTGTAAGAACTTAAGAGACCAGAGCTGTGGAATCTTTGGCCTGCCAGATGGTTTGACCTCTAGTGCTAATCAGCCCCACCCAGCAAGGCCAGTGGTATGGAATTACGGAATTGTAGTCCAAAGGATTCCCCACTGCTCAACCAGAATGCTCTCACATTGGCTTCCACAATGTATCTATGGAGGCCAAGGTTACTGGATCACCACTCTCCTGGGATGGAGGCTAGATAGGTACAGGGAGGACTCAGACTCTAGGGGCCATTCACCACCACACAATTACAGTGCTATGATTCCACTTTAGCTGCCATGGCTGCAATCTATGCAATCCTGAGGTTTGTAGTTTGGTCAGAGATACTGAGGAGTTCTCCCTCAACTGCAAATGGATTCTATGGAAGAGTTCTCCCTCACCTCCAGGATTCTATGGGATAGAACCATGGCAGTTAAAGTGGAACCACAGTTATAATTGTGCAGTGTGAAGGGGCCCATGTCTAATTGAAGGCATGGGAAAGGTCACACCAGGGCACACCAGTGATCTAAAGTCATTGCTGGGGTCTTCTGGCAGGGAGCATCTTGTTATGCAGTAGAACAGGCAAGGAAGTGGAAGGTACATACCTCAGAGGGTGCATTCTCTGCATGGGTGTGGCTGGCAACAGGGTTGGAACATCGTGGCAAAGCCCTAGAAGAAACCAAAGTAACAGATCTGCAAGGAAGTCAGTGATATTTGTATTTCATTTCCAACATCATGAATGTCTCATAGGCTTTCTGGAGGAGGGGCTGTTTTTGCAATATAATATATTTGGACATAATTTCCTTGGGTGGAGATTGCCATGGATGGAAGGCAACCTTTGCCATCCAGATGACCTTGTGCTACAGCTGTCATGAGCCTTAGCCAGCACAGGCAATGAATCATGTGAGTAACAGTCCAACAATATCTGACGGGCCATAATAGCCCACCACTTAGACAACTATCATGGATAGAATTGCATCTTTATTGGGTTTTGTGGTTTGGGGAGGCACCAGAGGAGTTCTCTGACTAAGAATTCTGAATGCCTCTCCCTAAATTATCAATCAGAGACAGCCAGTGTGGTGTAGTGGTTTAAGTGTTGGACCAGCACTCTTGGAGACCACAGTTCAAGTTCCTGCTCAGCCATGCAACCCCCCACAGATTTGGGCAAGTCATACTCTCCCAGCCTCAGAGGAAGCCAATGGCAAACCCTATCTGAACAAATCTTGCCAAGAAAACTCCATGACAGGTTTGCATTAGGGTTGCCACAAGTCAGAAATGACTTGAAGGCACACAACAACAGCAAGAAGAACAAATTGTCAGTTTCAGGATTTCATAGGGCAGAACCATGACAGTTAAAGTGGAATAATAGTGCTATAATTCTATAGTGTGAATGGTAGGGATGTTGAGGGAACAGATGCAATAGGCATATGAATCATAGAAGACAGATAGAAGATAAGTGGGTCATTGGGGCAGAGGATGGGATGCTACATAGCAAACAGTCCACAGGTATTTGTAGAAGGAGGTGCAGGGTAGTGAGAGCATGAGGGAAAGGCTGCAAAGAAGGTACCGAGATTAGAGTAAAGGGAAGCATTAACAGAGAAGTGGGGAGAGCAATGATGAAGGGGGAAAGGGAAGAGTGGTGAGCTGCAGTGTGTGTGCATCCACCAATAATACAGAAGCAGATTTTGTCATAAACTTTGGCCCACTGAGATGGTGTTGGATTGAAACTCCCAGCATTCCTCAGCATTGGCTATGCAGACTAGGACTAATGGACACTGCAGTCCAAGAACATCTGGGGGAGCCACTGTTGAGATAGAGGAATAGCTGAACCCTACCCAGTGGATCAGCACCCCAACAAACTTTAAAAAAATGTCTTCTGGCTACTGAGAGTTGGAAGTACAGTGTTGATAGTGAAAATGTGTAAGACAGTAACAAAACCCCTCCCTTGCATTGACCCCAACCTACCTTCCTCAGAAATCAGAGTGTGAGGAAACTGTGTGGGGAATCTATGGCTTCCCTCATTCTGGGAAACCTGTATCTCCTCCTGCTACTCACTCAGAGACCATTGGCCATGCAGCATCCAGGTCTGCTCTGTAGAGTGCCAGATGGAAGGTGACGCCATCTAGCTCGTAGAGGGAGCCCAAGATATCCAACCATAGCTTTCTGTCCAGAAAGGGGCTGCGTGCATAGTACCACTCACTGCAAGGAGCAAACCAGAGCAGATCCTGAATATACTATTTGAACATGTTGCTTCCGTTCCCTTTGTGGGCCAGGTCTCACAGGGTGTAATTGGCTGAGAAGTAGGAGGACCTTCTGGTTATCTAAGGCTGATTTTACAAGGCGATGGAAGCAATAACTGATCCTCTAACTCTCTTGCACTTCACCAACATCTCCTTTCAATGAAAACACTGTCCCAGCCATACACTGTCAACAGGGGCCGCCCTTTCACATAACACACATGTACTATGGGAACATCTGGGGAGTATCTGGCAAGAAAAGGAAGAATGGGTTGTTTTGTAGATGGCAACATTGGTGGAAATCCAGAGATTGGCAGCATACTAGGGTGACCAGGTTTGGTGAGGAAGGGCACAATGGTATTATATTTTGTTTAGGGTAATAGAACACGGCTCCTCTGTCTTCTCTTACCAAATGTGAAACTTTTTGACATTGTGCTGGGAAATGATCTATCGTTTCATAGTTGACCCAGAACAGCTCCTCACTTGCTCTTTTGCTACTCTACACACTCACTTATTTGGGCTGTCCCTATCAGTAGGCAGATCAAGGCAGGGCTGCAATGGTACAATCAAAACCCCACACACCCCTACACCACCACAGATGCAGGTCAAACATCAGGAATAAGCACTTCCCGAACACAGCCCAGAAAAAAACCCACAAAAAACCTATGGATGCCAGCCGTGAAAGCCTTCGACTTCACATAAAACCCTGACACCTTTTGATTAGCAGGGACTATGACATCAACTGCCACCCACCTCCCCTTGGACTCCTCTGTTTGAATTTAACTGCAATCTCCACAGTAATTGAATGGGGAATGGATTTTCCCAGCAATGCTGTATTCTGATTATCTGTCCACATTGTAATCCAAAGTATTTTGGGGGTGGAGTGGTCTTGAGTGAGCATTAAATCCCAGTAGCTTTACCGAAGACCAGTTTTTGATGGAGATGAAAACTACTAGAATTTAAAAAAAAATATTTGGATCAATACAGGCACCTGCATTTTGGGGCTCTTCTTCATGGTGTTGCTATACTTACTGTCATAATGAGGCTTGCACATTTAAATCTATCACTACACCACTGCAGGGTGGCAGATGCGGGGAAGAGGCAGCAAAGTATAAGAAGATAAAATCTGTCCTGTATACCTTAAGTTAGCTGGTTCCTTGAAGTATGGTGGAGGAGGAGGATGCGCCATAACCTGTGCTGAAGAAAGATTAGGCTGCTTGTCCAGTCAGTTTTTGCATATGGAATGGGAGAGGGCCACAATCCTGTTCCTTGTTTTGGGACAAGTCAAATACTTAAGGCTCCAGCCCCAGACTCCAACATTTAGTAACAATGCTGCTTCTGCTGGCAGCTCTGTCCTTGTGCACAGATCCCACTCCTTGCTTGGGAATGCCAGAATCTGCCAATTTCTCATTCATCACACTCACTTTTCTATTCTTTGCCTCTTTACCTTCTGCACCATGATCCTGGGCTCACAGCTTCCTCCTGTGTCCCAAACTTCATCTCTACCAGCTAAACCATAGTCTTCCTTCACCTCAGATCACACTTACCTGGTGACTTCTGGTTCCATGAAGCAAAGCTGCAAGGTCTCAGCCAGCTGCTGATGTACCAGGCAATAGCGGATGAACGCACGTCCTCTCCCCACAGATGTTTTCAGCTGGTGGGGCAAACAGAGGCACATTCATATGTACATTCAAGGGTAGAAGAATCATCTAATTTCAATAGTGTTCTTCAATCACACGCTCTCTACCCCACCAGGCTGACATACTGTATGCTCTAAGAGACTTCCCCCACTTGCTGCCAATGCAGGAATTATTCATTAATAATGCCAGTTTCTTGCACAAGTCCATCCTCACTTCTTTTTTACATACCAGTTGGAAATGACATAATGTCTAGTTTTTTTTCTCCATAGTTCCACATTCTCATATAGGCATGGTTTATTTATTATTTCTTGGTTTCTTATTTATTACTTCTTGGGTGCTTAATCCTTGTAGGCAGAACTTGCGCATTTTGTTTAGCTCCATAGCAGAGGATGTTCCTGGACTGCAACTCCCATCATCCCTAGCAAGCATTTCCAATGGTGAGGGATGGTTGAAATTACAGTTCTGATGGGCCATACATTCCTCATCTCTGCTCTGTAGAAAGAAAACTTGCAATAAGCCCCAAACCTTCCCATTGTTGCAGCATGATAGTGCTGGTGGTGGAGATGATGAGAGAAGCTCTCTCCATGGATGTTCTCCCTTATATACAACCCTAGTTTATAGCAACAGATAACTAATGATTTCATTTTAGCCACAGATAACTCAGCTGCACTTTGAAAACGGACAGCCCAACTGTGTGTATCTAGTAGGGTTTTCTTATTCTTCTTATGGGCCTTCAACTAAATTCTGACTTATGGTGTCCCTATCATGGGGGTGGGTGGAGAGAGATTTAATCTCCTGGAATCCTAGTCCAATGCTCAAATAACTACACCATGCTCTCTCTCTCTCTAGTAAGTGTGTTTAAGGTTGTAACTTCACATGTTGATTTTGGCATAAGGCAAGCATCTACTTCATCAGATGTGCTAAGTGTAGATAAAAAATAAACACAAAGCAAAAACTGTTTTTGCAAGGGGAGATTAAAAGAAAGAAAGCACATACTAAAACCAGAGATACCACACATGACTCAGTAAGACCATAGGTTGCATCCAGACTAATGATGTAAAGAACACATTCAAATTTTCCATACTGATACATTTTGTAAAATAAATAAATAAATGCTCAGCTGTTGTGGGATTTTTCTCATTTTCATGTATTTGTGAAGAAAACATTGTGCTATAAGCAAAAATTTCATTACAAAATTCCTAGAATGTGAAAAAATTGTCAAAAATTTGCAGAAGCTCCCATAATCCTACCGCTTGGGAAGAAAACACTTGAAATTCTTTGTTCTTGTGTGTAAAAATGAAATAAGCAAATATTCATATCCCTGATCCTGAGGTACTGAGCAATGTTTCACTTGTGAGCAGTGCCCATGGCAAGATGCCTCTGCCCAGTTTTCACCAATGCCCCATATCTCATCAAAGTCCCTGTGGCACAGCCCACTCTCAAAAGTGTCACTTAATCATCTGGAGAAAGTTTTCAGAGAACAGTGGGAGTTTAGAGTAGGGGGGCCTCTTTTGCTCACACTCTGGATCCAACCCCATTGATGTATGTAGTTCTAGATAGACCCAATTTCAATTTCAACAACACCACTGTGCATTCAGCTTGGACCTGATGGGTCTGTACTCCCAAGAAAGAGTGGGGAGAGGGATTCATTGATCTACTTTTGTCATTGGAGACCCATGTGGCCTTCATGGAATGGAGTACCTTTGTCCAGCTTTGGCTTGTGGACCAATTTCAATAATTCCTGAATAGGAATATCCTAACTACTGTGACTCATGCATTGGTAGTTTTGGTTTGGATTACGCACAATCTTAAATATACACTGGACTGACTATGTGATGAATGTTGCTGTCCTTGAGCAAGCAGGGATCACCAGCATTGAGACCATGATATTGAGAACACAGCTGTGCTGGGCAGGGCACGTTTCTAGGATGGAGGACCATCGCCTCCCAAAAATACTACTCTATAGTGAACTCGCCACGGGTCAGCGTAAGAGGGGTGCTCCAAAAAAGCGATACAAAGACTCCCTGAAACAACATCTCAGGCTCAGCCAAATTGATCACCAACAATGGTCCGCCCTGGCCTCACATCGGGAGGCATGGAGACGCACTATCCACAATGCTGCAGCCTTATTTGAGAACTCACGCCAAACAAGTCTTGAAGAGAAATGACAACGCAGAAAGAATCACAACCCAAAAACATCACCCAAGGAGACCTTCTGCTGTGCTTTCTGTAACTGGACTTGTTTATCTCGGATTGGCCTTTTTAGTCATCAGCGCACTTGCAGAAAGCGCGGGATGAGTCCTTCCTGAATCTTTGTTTGCGAAGAAAAGCCAGAGAGATAGTCAGAAGGTGAGAGGAATGATGCAGCCCTCCAGATGTTATTGGACATCATTCCTCACTGATGTCTATGATGGATAGGGTTGCTGGGAACTGCAGTCCAACAAAATCTGGAGGGTGGCATGAATCCCACCTGTGGATTACAGTAATACCTTTTACAGAGGCTGCCCGTGATGACAATTTAGAAGTTAGTCGGCATAAAATACTGTAGCCATAATACAAATTCTGAAGGAGCTTTGTGAGTGGCTTATCTGTTTCTGGGATGAATCCATGGTGGTAGTGGTCACCTACACAGACCTAAATGACTTGGGCCTCTGGTATCTAAAGGTACAACCTGGCCTTCTCAGTATTAGCCTACTAATGTTCTTAGATAAGGAGGCAGAGGTGGCCTGCCTCATTGTCCCACCACTCAGGAAAAGCAAGTAATGACACAATATAGGTTTTTCTCTGTGGTGGCACCCCAACTTCGGAATACCTTCTTCCAAGTGGTATACCTTGTGTTAACTATCTATGACTGACTAGTTTTCATAGAACTATGGAATCATAGAGTTGGAAGAGACACCAAGGAGCATTTATTTATTTATCTGATTCATATCCCACCTTTCTCCCATGATGGGATTCAAGGTGACCATTCAGTCCAACCCCTGGCCATACAGGAATACACAATCTAAGTACTCCTGACAAACGGCCAACCAGCCTCTGTTTTGCTGTGGACTGAATGGTTTGGCCAAGATTTTGGAATTCAGTGCAACAGACTCATGTCTTATCATACACTCTCCTCACAGAAAGATATTAAAGTGAGAAGGGAGCAGAAGTACAGATGACATAACTTCACCCCTGATGTATCTGTATAGGTGATGGACACTACCACAGAAAATTTGTCAGTTATCAGGATGCCTTTAGTAAACCACAGAGACTATTTCCTGTTTAAAAAGCAGAGCAGAGGAAAACTCCAGGACATCATCCCTTTATCTCACTTAGAAAAGCCCTCTCTATTAAAAGAAAATATTGCCCTAATTCCTGTGGCTAAAGAATATGTCAATAGTGCTGAAGTAAGGTTACAAACCCTGTCAAATAACCTACAAGAGCTAGGTGTTCTTGTTGATGTGAACATCTGCTTCAGCAACTGATGTTCATCACACGACCTTTTCCCCAACACATGTTTTGTGTCTCTTCTGCCACCCTGTGCTCAGCCACAGGACCATAAGAAATCACCTTTTCTAATCTCGGACAAACTGTCACTGATAAATCTCTTATGAGCTGGGTTCTGGACAAGTCTACTGTATTTCACTGTCCAAACTTGTTGCCTCAAGGGCCATCCACAGCCAGAATGAAGGCAATACTAACCACTTTCTCCTTTCCATCTCCTTTCTCTTGGATTTTGGCTTTTTAGCTGTGTTCCAAGATTTCAACTAGGATTCTCTCCTTAATTCTACTTGGGAATCTACTCCCTGGTGGTCCTTCACCCAAGACTCTTCTTCCATTCCAAAACTGGATACATTTGGGTTGGTATGGTAGTATACAGGAAGCCCCCAAGCAGGACAGACATATCAATCCATCTTACTTTGTCCAGGGAGGTGACATGTTGCAACCCTGCATGGACTCCACTGTGCAGCCTTGTCAGGACTTTGTTTAGAAAGTCCCAGTAATCCTTCTTCTGCCCAAAGAGGTTTCTCTTCTCTTTCAGATCATACTGAAATGATAATAGGGGGTGGGGTATGTGCGTAGAAATAAAGGCATTATTCATTTGTTTGAGTTTTGTGGATGTTTCTATATTGTCAAATTGTTGTATATTATCTTGAGTGTTGTGCATTTCCCCCCCCCCCAAAATGAATTAAGTAGGCTTCACCCTTAGACTCCACTAGACTGAGGCTCCCTGGTGAGCCACTAAATTTTGACAAGGAGGCAGTCAGCATGGAAGTCCCCCGAGTCAGCTCCCAATGTAATCCAAAAATGCAGGCAATTATATTGATACATACCTATTAACCAACTAATTCTAGGTCCACTGGGGGCAAGCCTTTCTAAAGCCAGTGGGTCTTGCTTCCCATTCAAGACAAAGCTACCTCCAACACTGTACATTACAATAGGAATAACTCACAATAATCTAGCATGTCTGTGAAAATCCATCCTCCTCCCCTCTCCTCTTCCTTTGCTCTTTGGAGGATTTCACCTAAGAATGGGAAACTCTGATTTCATGGGAGATGACATCACCATCCCTGCAAATTAAAAAAGTCCCAGTACTTCAACCCTGTGAGCCATGGCTACAGCGTGGCTGCGATTACAGAAAAGTTTTTTAAAGAACAGGAACAGCTTGGGGCTCCCTGCTGTTCATCAGACAGCGTAAGTTAAGTGTGGGAGAAATGTGTGGCTCTCCAGATGTTGTTGGACTCCAACTTCCATCACCTATAAGACCGCACAGCAAAGGGCCAAAGATTAGGGGAGCTGAAGTCCAACATCTAGAGGACCACAGGTCCCCCACTAATGGTTTAAGATGACATACTCTCATGTAACAAAGGTCCCTCTTTGTTACAGGATGCCAATGAGGCCTCTCAGGAGCAATAAATAAATAAATAAATAAATGGGGATGCTTCGCAGGTTGCAAAATGGGTGGCTGTGTGCACTTAAACTGTAGTTCTGATTATATATCTTGTACGTGTCCTTGTGAATATCCTACTTCCTGTTGGTGGCCACATTCCCTCAGGCATGCCCTATTGATATGTATCTTAACAGTGGGTGAGCACAACCACTACCACCTCAACTACCTGTTTTCTCTCTCTTTCTTTCTCTCTATCCAGTGGGCTGCCAGGAGAGGGACAGATTGTTCCTGCCAGAGGTTTGGACTGATTACTTTCAGAGGACTTAAAAACAACAACACCTAGGCCTATAATGAGTGCTTACCTCTGCTGTAACCAAAATGACAAGGCAGGGAAAAGGTTTGGGGTACTAGGTTGGATCCCCTAAACTTCTTATGGGCCAGATGAGGTTGGGGGCTTAGCCTTGTCCACTTTCCCTCTTAGGTCCATGGCCAAAGAACTGAGTGGGGCTCAACTTTCACACACCCCCATTGTTCCCCCTCAGGTAGGGAAGAGGACTGAATAGCTCTAGGCTTGTGCTTCCTCGAAAGAGAACTGGGGAGCATTCTGCTCTCAGCTGGCAGTCTCAAGAGCTCCTGGACTGTCAAGGGAGAGGCAGGAGATTGTTCCAACTCTTTCTTTTCCATTCAGGGAAAGTCAAGGGAGTGTAATCTGCTCTCATCTGGTGCTGGCAGGAGCTGGCTGAAACCCTAGACTGGATTCAGCTAGTTCCAGAAAGCACCAGCTGGAGTGGGGTAAGGAATCACTGCTATGCCTGATCACAGCTTGAAGAAAATAAGCAGAGAGTTGCTTGCAAGCACAGGGCAAACCCCACTGCTATCTCTGAAATGGCAGTGATTTCTTTCCCTCTGGAATGGGAAGGGTTTTAGGGAGGGGAAAAAGTTTTTGTGGAAAACTGAGCTCATTAGGATGACTTCAGTGGGCTGGACTTTTAACCCTTGGTGGACCTGAATGTACCTATGGAATGTAGGTTCCTTTCCCCTCCAGTAAGAGTTTTTTCAAAATCCTTTTCATTTACTGTGTTGGCAATCAAAGTCCCGGTGTGGCGTATCAGGTGCCATACCTGCAACAGGAACTCCAGCTGAGCACAGAACTGTTGCAGCTCCCGGCTACCATCTGTCACTGGTAGTCCCTTTGTCTGGTAATTTGTGTTTAACTCAATCACAGTATCTAGGTAAGTAAAGAGATGGGGTTAATCACCTAACTGTACTTAGTTATTAGAAACATCACTCCTTCTAATGCTGAGTTTCTGGGTAGGGGCATGTGAACAGCTTTGTTGCCAAAAGTGGAAGCAGTGGGAAACAAGGAGACACCTGTAGGATCAGGGGAACAGTAGAAAGAGAGGGGCCGTGGAAGTGAAAAGTGGCCTGTGGGGATCACAAATGAGCTGCATGTTCTTCATCCCTATAGGGAGAGGTGGGTAAGAAATGATGATGATGATGATGATGATGATGATCAACCCACCAATATACATTAATTTAAATAAGCTATGGTGGGCTTTTAATATTCTGTATTTTGGCACTTCTTGGTACTACTATGGAGAAGACAAGATGAGCCATACTGGATCAGCCCAAAGGATTGTCTAGCCCAGCATTCTGCTTCCACAGTGGGAAGTCCACAAGTAGGAGCACATAAGGGCAATAGTTCATGAATATGGCATGAGGTGAACAGCACCAACTAAATAAAACTTGGGCTTTGCCTCACAAACATAATTTATGGCAGTGTAAGAACACAGCAGGCATACTTTCATGGCACACATATGTGTTGAACAATCCAATTCTGAGTGGCTTCATCCCTAGTTTGTGGCAAACTTGGCTCTGGGTAAAATTCTTTCCAATCAGTGAAAGTGATGTTGTTGGTTTCTCTTCTATCATCCCCATCCATTGGACATTTTGCCTGGAACAGATAGGATTCCATCCCAATGACATCTGGTGAGCTGCACAGTCCTCACTTCCATTCTTGAAAGACCATAGTCACATGGCACAGAACAACAATGCTCTGTATGTTTATAGTCCCATATTTGACTCTAGAATCTCCAGTTAGAGGTTTACAACGCCCATAATTTTTCACTATTGGCCATGCTGACTAGGATATCAGGGAAGTGAAACTTGAAAAATATCTGGAAAGTGGAAGAGTATCTGCTTCTAAATAACAGGATCTTATATAGGGCCTGAGAAAGATCCTTTCTTTAAAAGACCCTGGAGAGTTGGGTCCTGCAGTATTCCCAGGATGGGCAGCAGCTGGCTAGGTGGACCCTTGTTGGCCTCTCTTTCTTTCTACCTCTTTCAGAAGGTGTGGGTATGTTTACAGATAGCTTTCAAGTGGGAGGATGAGGGAATGGCCTACACCTTGTCATTAACAGTGATTTGAAAGTCCTGCTGGGAAAGGGGATGTCAGCTACCAAACTGTACATAACATATTACATTGGCAATACATTTTATGTTACTATTTATGAATTTAAAAATTATATCCTCCTCTTCTGGTGGTTATGGCTCATTCAGGGCAGCTATTAACAATTAAAATAAATCATGTGTGTATGCTTTCAAGTCACCTGTTGACAATTAAAATCAATTGTGTATGTGCCTGTCAATTTATAGTGACCCCACAGGATTTTCTTAGGCAAGAGACACTCAGAGGTGATTTTTCCAGTTCCTTCCTCTGAAATATAGCCTACAGCTGGTATTAGTTGGTGGTCTCCCATCCAAGTAGTAACCAGGGCTGACCCTGCTTAGCTTTCAAGGTCAGACAGGACCTGGTGCCTTTAGGCATGCATACAATAAAATCCTAAAACAGTAAAACAGCAACAATATTACAATAAAGCCAGACATACTATTCTATTTATATAAACAATCATGATGGCTTCTTGAGCAAAATGCCCAGCCTCAAAAGCAGGAGTGGGCAACTGAGGCCCTCAAATATTTTTGGACAGCTGCTTCTCGCATCCTTCCCAATTGGCTACAGCTGATAAGAGTTGTATGCCAAAAGGGGTCCTCTGTGCACTTACTCTCTAAGTCTCTGGTCACACGAAGAAGCTCTCTGGTACTCGCCATGGATCTGACTCACCTGGTCTGCAAAGGAAAATGTAGTTCATTAAGGGAATGGGATAGCATCAGTCTTTGGGTTGCTCATGCTTTTGTTTGCTCATTCTTGTCCTGGCTCCACATCTATGAACTATGAAACTGTAAAGCAGGAAGCTCTGCCATGTGTGTACTCCAATCAGTCCCCAACCACTAGGAATGCCAGAATAAGAACTGAAGAGACCTCTTGCACCTTTAATGGTTGCATAGAAAACAGAATTCCAGCAAGCGTTGATTGTTACCTGGTTGCATGACAAGAAGCACCTGCTGAAATTCCCTCTTCTAAACAATCACCAAAGGTATGGGAGCTCTCTTCAGTTTTCAGTCTGGCAACCCAACCAACCACCAACACTTTTACACCTCCCTCCAAGGATAACTTGAGTGGGAAAGCACAAGCAGTTCCTCTCTTACCTTCAACTTCCTCCAGATGTGAAGTGTCACCAGTGTTGCTCAGTGATACTGGGACAGTGAGGGAGCCACCAGGGAAAGTGTTATCAAAACAAAACAGGAAAATGCAAAGATGGAATATTCATAGTGGAAGACATTATTTTGTTCCATGGCAAATGTGTGAGATGGCATTAGCAAGATAATTGCAGGGCAGGGGTTTGGACTAGATGGCCCTGTGGTCTCTTCCAACTCTATGATTCTATGATTTACTGGTGTCATACCAGAGAAAATGTCACTGTGATGTTTGTTGCCTAATAGGAAGGAAGGAAGGAAGGAAGGAAGGAAGGAAGGAAGGAAGGAGAGAGGGCAGCACTAGAAACCACCCAAAGAAGCAAAGGACAAGAGATGGACCTTGCAGGATGCAGGGTTGTAGCTGTGGGGGGCACAAAATGAGGACACTGCCCCCCAAATAGGAATTCTGCACTCCCAAATGAAATTTTCCTTCAGGCCCCACATTTCTAGCATTGCAGTAACTTCAAACTTCAGGTGAGCATTTAGAAACAGAGCTTAAGCTTCCAAAGAAAAGTGGGGTGTGTGGCAAAGTTACCAAGGGAATGTGAACACAGCAAATAGAAAAATTCTGGATGTGAATAATTCTCAGTGATGCAGGACTTTATCAGATGTCCTAAAACCCTTCAGGGGAGGGTGGAGAGGTACGTGGCTATCCCGTGGCAGGGGGTCAGTTTCGGACGATGCAGTCCCCCTCCTGTCGTCATCCGTGTTACTTCCGTGTTCGATCTATTGCAAATGTGCCACTTTTTACTCACAAAAAACTCCCATGAGTAAAAAATGGTGCCTTCTGCAATGCTAGAAAATTGGGAGCAAATGGGGACATTTCATTTCATTGGGGGGGAACAGAATACCTATTGTGGGGGCAATGCCCTCAGTTTTCCCCCTGGTACCTATATCCCTGAAGCAAGTGCAAAAAGACATCAAAAGCAGCCTGCCAAAAGAGATCGAAATAGACCAGTATGTTTCAACAGAAGTAACAATAGACAAAAAATGTTAATCTATAAAAAAGACATGAATCTACAATCCATAAGAAAACACACACACTGTCAGGATCCTGACTTTAGCTAGGGCTATAGGGCAGTGGATTGTTTATGGATGGGAGGGGGCCTGGAATGTGAGTACATTGAGTTTCCCAGGGGCCTGGCAGGCTGGTATATCATCTCCAAGGTCACATCTGGCTGGGTGCTTGGGAACGAGGGGGTAGGATGGGTCAAGCCTCATTTTACACTCTACACTTTCTTCCTGTGAACCAGCTCTGCCAATATCCTTGGACTTGTTCACTTCTTTACCTCTTCAATAAAACACTTTAACCAGTGATTATTGTCTGAGTGAATTGAAGTTTTGACTGGATCCTTACACACACCTTGAATCTACAAAGAACACGAATAACACCCAAAATATACCGAATACAAAATATACAGAACCTAAAACTAAACATAATGTGGGGTGGAGCACTCCAATTCAATGTGCAACAAGCAGCTAGGCTAAGGAGCTATAATTTCAGTTCATTGTGATCCCCTTGATGTAACATCTTGGGTGCATTGTAGGAGATTTAAAATTGCAGCTCCATTGCAGCACTCTCTCTCTCTCTCTGGCTTTTCTTCGCAAACGAAGATTCAGGAAGGACTCATTCCCGCGCCTTCTGCAAGCGCGCTGATGACTAAAAAGGCCAATCCGAGATAAACAAGTCCGGTTGCAAAAAGCGCAGCGGAAGGTCTCCTTGGGTGATGTTTTTGGGTTGTGATTCTTTCTGCGTTGTCGTTTCTCTTCAAGACTTGTTCGTCATGAGTTCTCAAATAAGGCTGCAGCATTGTGGATATTGCGTCTCCATGCATCCCGATGTGAGGCCAGGGCGGACCACTGTTGGTGATCAATTTGGCCAAGCCTGAGATGTTGTTTCAGGGAGTCTTTGTATCGCTTTTTTGGAGCGCCCCTCTTACGCTGACCCGTGGCGAGTTCACCGTAGAGTAGTATTTTTGGGAGGCGATGGTCCTCCATCCTAGAAACGTGCCCTGCCCAGCGCAGCTGTGTTCTCAATATCATGGCCTCAATGCTGGTGATCCCTGCTTGTTCATATAAGGCATGGCATCTGAGAATCACCCATAGGTTACCTAAGGGACCCTGATTATATGTGATCTTCTCTGATTTGGTAAGCTGAGGAGGGTTGCGCCTTGTTAGAACATGGGTGAGAGTACTACCAGGAAATTCCAAGGACAGGTGGGACTAGGAAAGAATCCTGCAAGCTCACTCCACCTTCTATCTGAAATCCCTTCATATATTTAAAGATGGCTATCATATTACTTCTCAATCTTCTCTTCTCCAAGCTAAACATACCCAGCTCCCTAAACCATTCCTAATGGGGTTTGGTTTCTAGGACTCAATACAGAACAGCTTCCTAAGTTTCTATGGTGTACGAGGGTTCTACTAGCAGTGGTTCTCAACCTGTGGGTCCCCAGATGTTGTTGGACTACAGTTCCCAGGACCCCTGGTGGTGCAGTGGTTAAATTCAGGTACTGCAGCCTACTGCTGAGGCTGCAATACCGGTGTTTAACCACTGCGCCACCAGGGGTTCTGGGAACTGCAGCCCGACAACATCTGGGACCTTGCTGAAGTGTCTTATGGTACTGCTGTGAGAAAAAGAGGAAGACTATAGGAGCAGATTAGGATTCATTTTTGCTACCTGTTGCTCTTTTTATGAGAGTTCAGTTCCAACACAAGGATATGGGAACTCTGGTCCAACATTTCAAATCAAAGCTTTAATCTGGTGACATTAGTTTAGTGGGGGAGACACAATGGGAAGTATGGCTGCAAAGGGACACAAAAGAATATTATGGATTGAGAAGTGCTTGGCTTACAGAGGAAGAGTGAAAATGGAGGCAACAGTGAACTCAGTGGAAGATGTGTATGAGTGGCTGCATTGTGGCTCATCCCAAGAAGACTCTTAGTGATTATAGTTTCAGACGTCCTTGTGAAAGACCTAGCCTGGCAAACATTCGCCATCTGCACTGAGTTGATGTTGTTCCTTGTTTATCTAGGAAATGAATGATTGCTCAGAGCCTTGGGTCTTCTCTGGGTGGGGGAAAAAAGTAGAAATACCACAGTTTTTCCTTTAGCTAGCATGGCATGACTGCTAGTCATATCTGGGTGTTAACAAACCCATTGGCAGATGGGAGAAGGGCTGTGCCACTTATTATGAGCAATGCCCCAGGCAATGTCTAGTAGGGTTCTGTAATGCTCATGCAGCAATATTCCATATAACATGCAACTACTACAACTGATGTGCTAGCTGGGGAAAGCACATATACCCCAGCCACAACATACCCTGCTTTGAATGCTGGGATGAGATGAAACCACTCTGCAACAGAGGTGCACTTTTGAGGTAAATCATCTGAGTTAACCACACATACATACACAGATGAACTAGTAACAACTACTGTACATTGTTATTGTAATTTAAGAAAAAAACTAACCAGAAAAGCGGTTCAGCATTATCAAGTTCCCCTTCCCAACACAGAGAGTTATGCACTGTAAACAGCAGGCTAACCTAGGTCACAAGGAAGGTAGTGTGGGACATGCAGCTCTGTCATCCAAACACTTCACCATTGCTCCAGCCCCCCAGGATCTGTTGACTGAGGTGGCTGCCTCAGTCTGCTTTATAGCAGGCCTGCCCAAGGGAGCAGGCATCAGGCATGCCTGACTTGGGCACCAGAAAGTACTTTAGAAGGTACTTGTTCCTGACTTTGTTCACAGCCCAGACAGTAATAATCCCAGGCATATTTGCTGTCACTTGACCCTGAACTTGACTGAGCAACTCCACGGGAAGCAAGGGCCTATCCCCACCCCACCCCCACCATGAGCCACCCCTACAGCACTCTCCCCAATACCTCCATTTTTATCAGGGTCCCTCTCAAAATAGCAACCAGAAATTATTTCTTTTCCCTTGGGGACCTAGATGCACTCAGAGCAGCTTCAGGAGGAGAGGTGGTAGAATCCAGAGTGGATTTACCACCTTGCAGCAACAGATTCACCAGGAGGTCCTGGCTGGTTCTATCAGTGCTAGCCTAAGGCATTTTGCTGCATGATTGGGATTTCAAGTGGGAACACCTTCCTATTGAAAAGGCTTTTAAAGGTGAAATCCTATGGTTCTTGGGAGGGCCTCCCAGGGTCCATAAGATATTGCAAACATCCCTTTCTTTGGGTGGAGAAGCCCCACACCAAGATAACCCAATTGCTGCAGTAGGAGCCCCCACCAGTGGGAAGCTCCACCATGCTGCTTCTGCCATGGGTACTCTAACAATAACAGAGGAAGGGAGGAGCCTGTTTGGAGAGGATTGAACATGGATCCCGCAGATACAAAGTGTTCCCATTCCCCTCACAAGGGAAAGAATTCACAGGAGCTGGAATATTTAGTTTTACTCTAACCTCCCTCTCCCTCCCCCATTCTCTGCCCTAGCTAACCAGAGCTCAGCAGACCTTGGAAAGTAATGGTTCTTCTGCCCAGACTTTACACTCTCCTATTTGCATACGATTGTTCTGTCCAACTCCTGTTCAAAGCTTAATTTTTTAAAAAACTATAAGTTCCAGAATTGCCCAACCAGCATGGCCATCCCTGTGTAGTGTGCCTAAAACAGGGCACTCCACAAAACGGTCATGACTAGAAAGCCTGACTACACATAGCTTGTGGCTTCCTGTAGGTTCCCCTGTTCCCAGTTGTCTTCCCATGAAGCCCAAGGAGGACAGTGGCACATACCTGGTCTGAGAAGCTGCCTTTCTACTGCACCCTGCATAAAGCCTGGCCACTGAACCACTTGTGCCTCAGACCTCATCTGTTTGGATGCTGAGGCTGGTCTATGAGCAGCTTCCTCTTTCCTCTGGGAGGCATTGCTTTCCAAAGGGAAAACATGACACTGAGGGAGGTGGAATCAAAGGGAAATTCCCCTGGATTCCAAAAAAGACACTCATAACTGAGGCACAATTCAGACAAGGCTCGTTATCCTGTGTGCACAACACTGTGGGTTACTGGCCCAGCCGTACCAGTAGGCAGAGAGAGGCAACTGCCTCAGATGTGAGGTATCTGTATGGAGCACAATAGGGTTGCCAGATATCAGGGCCTGTTCCTGACTCTCCAGTTTTGTGGGTTATCAGTAGGCAAGAAGAAAGGATGCAAATTTTCCAGTTTTGGTGGGCCTAGCCTGGATAAGAGGAAATATCTTGCTTAGTTAGTAGAGTGGCAGTTTGCTACAATTTCTAAGGATTCATTGATTTCCTGATGAAACTTGCTTAGATAGTTACTTAACTTCCGCCTTCCCTTCCAGCTGCTGTGGCATCAGGGCTCACCCTCCACTCTGCACTGCACCCACCTTCAGGCTAGAAGCAAGTAGGCTTGATTAAATGTTCCTTATCCCATCTTCTTAAACGAGTGAGAAGAAAAAACCTGTGTCACCCCTCAATCTAGGAACAGCCTCTTTAACTAAGGGCTTATCTACCTGGGTCAAATAAAATGATCTCATCTTTTTTCCATAGTGAGTTGTCAAGATGACGTATGGCTCAAATCTGGGTCTTTTCAGTGTCTCATGGCTTTAATCCAGACCAAAAGAGGTGGGGTTTACTCTGGATTTGAGCGGAAAATCTGGATATTCGTGTGGAGCTGGGGGGCGGGGAGGAGTTTTGGCAGGTGGGCAGAAGAGATCGGGAAGAGGCTCCCTCGGCCAGGTGATCAGCTGACCTTTCCCACCAGAAAATGCCTCTTTCCCTGTTCTAGTTTTACTTTTTAGCAGTACCTTCATTGCCATTTATTTTGCATACACGGCAGTTGTTTGTAGAAGCACATACCAGGATACCCATATCATTCATTATCTGTATGTATCTCGACTTAATAGGATGTCCGAAGCCCCTCTGAGCCCTGAGAAGAGAGGCAGAGGCAATGCGGACATACATAAATTCACGTGCATGGAGGGCAGGGAAAAGAAACTGGAGCAGCCACAGCCATGTGGCCATGCATACTGTGATTTATCGGACCAGGGTGAGTTTGGAAAGGAACAGTGCAGATAAGCGCTCCTGAACCTGCCTCAGTGTGTATGGTGATCATGTGGACAAGCCCATGTTCACTGTAGAGCAGGGTAACCTGAAGGTAAACTGGATTTTCCTGTCAGTACAGACAAGCTCTTGGTCTTAATGTCCAAAATATGCTCTCTCTCTCTCTCTCTCACTGTATGTATGTGTGACCATTTGTGAGCAACTGTGGTGGGTACTTATTGCATAACACTTAATGACATCATCAAAGGTCTGGGTTTTGGTCCAGCAACTGAACCGGCAGCTCTAGACAGCAGAATATCTTGTGTCAGCCTTTAATGCACCCTTTCTCAACCTTTTTACCTTGGTGGAACCCTTGAAAACAACCATTTTCAGGTTTCAGGGAACCCCTGCCTAAAAATATTATATCTACAGCTCAAACCCCCCCCCCCCCCTCACACAACCTCAATCTCTGGAGGAACCGCTAGCAACCTCTTGTGGAAGCTAGGGCTCCAGGGGGCCCTGGCTGAGACACCCTGGGTTAACCCCGCAAACACCCATTCAAACTCCACAGCAGGCCACCCAATCTGTAAGAGGCAACCTTTCTGGCTGCTAGCCGGATGGCTCACGGTTCACCACCTTTGCCTATTATTACATTCGCGAGGGCACCCACAGACTTTCCCTTTCCAAGGGCGGGCTGATTTCTACACTCGACAGGAAGCATCAAGAAGCCCCCGGAGGCCTGAAACGGACGAGTGTGGCGGTAAAAATTCTTGCAGGACAACACCGGTCCCAAGGCCGAGGAGTGGGCGCGCTGTGGGTGGGGGCTTTCGCCTTTGCCTGGGTCGCCAAGTTCAGTTCCCTCCTCCCGCCGGTGAGGCGCTGGCGTTGAAGAGGACCGCCGCCGGGCTCAGGCGCGGGGAGGTGAGTCCTTCTGCCTGTCGGGTGAAAGAAAAGCTTTCGCCAGTCTTGTTTCAGCCAGTCACTCACCCTCGAGACTCGTTTGTCCAGGCTTTGACCCGGTTGGGATGCGACGGGTAAGCGCGCGGTCCTCCTCCTCGCAAACCGAAAGCAGGAAGAAACATCTCGGAGGAAAAGCCCCTTCCTTGGCTTAGGAAGTCCCGTGCCCTTCTCTCAGACGACGACGACGACAGCACAGTTTCCTCTTCTGGGGGTGGGTGGGTTGGCCTGGCCACATTCGAGCTCTCCAAAGGGCGACAGGTGGAGATACAGCGCTGAAGGAGCCCCCCTGAGAGGGCTCTTCTTAAACTACAACATGCAGCACAGAAGCAGAGATCCTCTGTCCCCCCCCCCCTCCAGGTGTTTTGGACAAGTCCTATAATCTCTTACCATGGTTGATTCTGACAGATCTGTTGTTGTGGTGTGCCTTCGTTTCTGATTTATGGTGAACCTACCGTGGGTTTTTCTTGGCAAATTGTGTTCAGAGGGGGTTTGCCTTTGTCTTCCTCTGAGGCTGAGAGAGTGTGACTTGCCCAAGGTGGGTTTCTATGGCTGAGCAGGGATTTGAACCCTGGTCTCCAGAATCATAGTCCAATGCTCAAACCACTTACACAGTGCTGGCTCTTGAAGCATCTGTAGGCTGACACATTTGGAAGGCCCAAATCCCCCAGCCCCAGATATGCTACAGGGGGGCATATCCTCCCTTTTACAAAGCACTTCATTCTTATCATCAAGCCTTTGGAGGTGGAACTGACATTATTTTGAATCAGATACTTTAAACTGATGTAAATTCCCCTTGAAAGGCTGATGACAGCAGTCTATCCTAGCATGATAACCAACAGTAACATATAACCAGACTTGTCCTACCTCTCTTTACATCTACAGGAACCAGTTCACTAATATGATTCCAAAGGACTGCAAATATAATTGTCCTCTTTCTCACTGCAGCTGTTCAAGATGTCATATCTTTCCAGAACGGTTTCTGTAGAGTTGGTGCCCCACCCCTTGTTCACAAAAACATAGAAAGAGAAACTAATTCTATGAACTGATCTTGTTTGGTAATACCTCTGACCCATTTCACTTGTTATGAAAATGCTATTTGTCATCTTCTAGTAAAACTGGCATTATTTTTGAAATTGAATATTCCAGCTAGAGAGAGCTAGTGTGATATAGTGGTTTGTGTGCTGGACGAGGACACTGGAGACCAGGGTTCAAATCCCCATTCAGCCATGGAAACCCACTGGGTGACCTTGAGCAAGTCACATTCTCTCAGCCTTAGAGAGAGACAAAGGCAAACCCACTCTGAACAAATCTTGCCAAGAAAAACTCATGAAAGTTCACCTTAGGGTCTCCATGAGTCGGAAATGACTTGAAGGCCACAACAACAGCAACAAATTCCGCTGCAAAATTTCCTCACCTATTTCAACCCTTGGGGTAGAATTAGTGGTATGGATAGCTTAACATGATAGCACGATGAAATATGTTAACACTTTTGTTTATTATTATTTATTTCTTAGTTCTATTTATATTCTATTCATATTTTCTTTTGTGAGCTCAAGACAACCATAATGGCTCTTCTCTGCCCCACTTTATCGTCCTAGTAGAAAGCTCTAGGGCAGCTTTTCTCAACCTTTGTATCCTGGAGGAAACCTTGAAATAATTTTCAGGTCTCAAATATCTATAGCTAAAAAAAATGTTTGCTTTTTCAATCATGATCTCTCCCAGAGCCCCTAAAGACCTCTTGTGGAACTTGGAGCCCTGGTTGAGAAATCCTGCTTTACTGGTGAGACAGGCTGAATGTACCACTGGCCCAATGTCATCCAATGAATTGCATAGCCAAAAAGAGACTCTAACTTGGATCTCTCAGTTTCCAGCCCAGCACTCTATGTGCTATTGTTGTTGTCGCTCTGTGCTTTCAGATCATTTCCAACTTATGGAGATTTATTTTTTATTTTATTTATTTAGTTATTTATACCCCGCTCTTCAGCAACAAGGCTATCAGAGCGGCTTACAAACTGTTTTAAGCAATAGCTATTTACACATCTACACTGCATTAAGCAGTTTCCATTGGGGTCTTCTTGGCAAGATTTGTCCAAAGGAGGGATTGCCTTTGCCTTCCTCTGAGGCTGAGAGAGTGTGATTTGCCCAAGGTCATCCAGTGGGTTTACATGGCCAAGTGGGGATTGAAACCCAGGTCACCAGAGTCAAACGTTCAAATTACTACACCACACTGGCTCACTCTGCCTGCTATACCACACTGATTATTGATGTATATTAAGGTTTCACCTGACAACCCTAGTGTGTATATTTTAAGGATTCACCTGCCAATACTTGTGTGTATGTTTTAATTTCCTCTGCCAACCCAAGTGTGTGTGTTTTGCCTGCCAACCTTAGGGTGTATATTTTAATGATAAACTTTAGAATACGCAGTTATGTGTACTCATATTTTAAATTTAGTCTAATTTCCACAGCAATGATAATGTCTGCTAGTAATATATTTGCTCAGAGGCCCCTAGATCTTTATGTACATGCTTGAAGGAGGCTTTCAGAGTAGAATCCTTATCTGGGAGTAAATGTGACTGAAAAAAGATGGGACTTACTTCTGAGTAGAGACATATTTGTTGTTGCTCTGTGCCTTCAAGTAATTTCTGACTTATGGTGACTCTAAGGTGAATCAATTATGGGGTTTTCTGAGGCTGGGAAAGTGTGACTTGCCCAAGGTCACCCAGTGGTTTTTCATGGCTGAGCAGGGATTTGAACCCTGATCTCCATAGTCCAACACTCAAACCAGTACACCATGCTGGCACCTTTTAGGGTCATATGGATTGTGCTATCAGTCTGCTTCACCACAATTTATGAAATGAAAGTTAATAACCTTTCCAGTTTCAAAAATTCTGGTAAAACAGGCTCTTCAAATCATGTGAATCATAGAATCATAGAATTGTAGAGTTGGAAGAGACCACGAGGGCCATCCAGTCCAACCCCCTGCCATGCAGGAATACACAATCAAAGCATCCCTGACAGAGGACCATCCAGCCTCTGTTTAAAGACCTCCAAGGAAGGAGACCCCACCACGCTCTGAGGGAGCATGTTCCACTGCCAAACAGCTCTTACTGTCAAAAAGTTCCTCCTAATGTTGAGGTGGAATCTGTGTTCCTGGAGCTTGCATCCATTGTTCCATGTTTTAATCTCTGGAGCAGCAGAAAGCAAGCTTTCTGCAGATATAATTTCTGCACATTAGTAGAATGCATTTCCTTCCTCAAGGCGATCCACTTCTGTGCTGGGGGAGGAAACTTAAATGGAGAATCCTTCTGAGAATGTGCAGATTGCTATATCTTTCTGAATGGAACTGGATTTAAAAATAATGTAAAGGTGATGTGTCCCTGAGCATGTGCAGAGTGCATCATCTAGTGCTACTGTTTTCAATGGGTATGTTTATAGAGTAGGACCCCATATCCACTGAGTCATTATCCACTGATTCAATTATCCACAGGACAGAAAACAGTATATCTACCATAGAGTCATCCTAGAAAATGTGTCCTCTCTAACCATTTTCTAGGTCCTCCAAGGTAACTCTATGATATT
Source organism: Gambelia wislizenii (assembly GCA_030847615.1). NCBI lineage: Eukaryota > Metazoa > Chordata > Lepidosauria > Squamata > Crotaphytidae > Gambelia > Gambelia wislizenii. The sequence goes on along the minus strand of JAUMIR010000001.1, from coordinate 332,304,257 downwards.
TTCAACCAGAAGTCCCATTATTTTCAATGGTGTTCACTATTATCCATGGTTTTTGGTATCACAGTTTCCCCCCCCCCCCCCGAACCAATCCCCAGCGGGTATGGGATCCTACTGTATGAGGATGGTGGGGGGGATTCAATAACTCTGCCTTGTTCTGGCAAATAGACCCAGTTATGAGATTATGGCCATGCTAGTCAAGTGGAAAAGACAAAATACTTGACATATAATACTGTTTTAGTTTTAGGCTGCAATTAGAATAAATCCAGTTGGGCTCAATGAGACTTCTTTCTGAGCAGAAAGGATAGGAGTGGTGGACTCCACACATATTCAAAATTAGGTTTGATTCGTGTATATTTTGCAGGCACAAATCACAATTTATATCTGTGAGTCATTTATAGCTGATGCTGTGCACATATGTTTAATGCTCTAGGAATCTGGAAGTGTCCATGGACCCTGGTCCATTAAGGCAAGTGAGACTCTGCTTCTCCCACCTCAAACAAGCATGAAACAATTTACTAAAACTGTAATTTAACATCAAATCCTTGGATTTTCTTATATTTCTCCATAACCTTTCCTTTTAGAATTAAGGATTTCTGCACAGTTCTTTCTTCTTTAATCGCCACACCTCCTTCTGTTTATCCTTTCCTCTAGGCTGCTAAAAACCATAATTGGAACTCTGCCTTTAACATCAGTTACAAACATTCCTAAACAACATCTAGTCTCACTGTGTTCAGAAAGCCTTACTCCCTGGTAAATGTGTTTAAGATTACAGCCTCCAGCCTCAAACTGTTAACATCTCTCCTTGTTGTTTAAAGGTTATCTTTTATGAGTGCACCTTGTGTTTAGAAGAACAGGCATGGAGTTTGAAGCATGTGGAGTGTTGAAAGATGGTTTGTTCCTACATCTTGTATTATTACCGCCATCTACTGGACGCAAAGGAAAAGAGGAGGATAACTTTCAGAAATAAAGTTTACTTGAGGGTCAAAGTTTGAGAGCTGACGAAAAATGGAGATAAGTTTTTCAGCTCTGACAAATATCTCACAATGATTGGGGAGTGGTGGAATCAAGGCTATTGAAAGTAATTTCACATTTTATGGAGGCAAACTTTGGTTTGGAATTGAGGATTTTAAGAACCAATCTGCTGTAGTGGTGGTTAGCCTTTTGGACTAAGGACAAGAAAATCCAAAATTCACAGTCATGAAGCTCACTGGGTTTGTTTGAGCCAAGTACTCTCTTTCAAACTAACTAACATGCCTTGGAAGGATGTTCTGAGGATAGAATAGGGTGGTGGTGATAGACCATGTATGTTCCTTTGATTTTTTTTGCAGTTAGGGTGGGATTGAAATGCTATGAACAGGTGAATGTACTTGATCAGAAGCTACAAGCAAATCCAGCTCCCTGCTAAAATATCACTGTAAGAAAAGCATTCGGTGCTTTCCTGCTTTACAGTTGTAGATATATGCACTAAGAATGTAATATGTGGAATGATACACAAACATTCAGTGAGTAAGTGCATCCTGGAGTAGGATTCCACATACATCACACCAGGCTGGCTGCAGCTAATCTTGAGAAAACAGGCTGCTAGCTAATTTGGGAAAACAGTGCCGGGAGAGATCAGTATAAACAGAATAATCCATGTATAGTTTCTTTTTTAAAAAAAGTTATTAATTTTTAAAAGTTACTTAATTCACGAAGAGTTGGAGGATTTGAAGCACTTTTTCACTGCTCATCTGCCTTTAATGGCTGTGTGAGAAACAGAAATTTGGAGTGACAGCTTTTCTCAGCCCAGAGGTCCTATAGCAGAAGGAACTTCTTGGCTTGAATTTCTGCTTGTTAAGAGTGTTGTTCTGGGCACACCCTTTCTTGTAATTCTTCTTCATTTCATCCCACAACGTTCTAGTATTTATTTGCATATTTCTTGTTCACAGCAGTTTGCGCCTGGAAACTGCAGACTTTACGTTTTTATTGTCTAAAGTTCTACATTTTTATTTTCTAAACTTGAATTTGTGCCTCTTCACTCAGATTCATCTGAATTAATTGGATGCACTGTGAAAAAAGCACACCTCAAAACATGGGGATGGGACCATGAGATGGAATTTGGAAGTGGTCTGGGTTCAGTTTCTACTCAAAATGAACAGATGAAGGAATTTCTGTGACTGGGAATATCTGAAGTAACTGGGAGTATCTACTTCTTCTTAAAATAAAAATAATAAAGTGACAAATGATTGGGAATGCCTGTGGTTGGGAATAACTGTAAACTGAGTAAAGTTAATTTTCTCTTCTCATTAATCCTATGAGTAACCATGGAGATATTCCTAAATATCTCCCTTTGGGGATGCATTGTTTCGCATTCTTTCTCCCTTAACACTTCCAAGATAGAGGAGAAAGAATGGGGCAATAACACCATGGACTAAGAATCTCTTTAATTTGTAAACTCTGTTGAGTTCAACTGTTCTTAGAGTGCTTCCAAATGGACAGTTCCTAGCACTGCCAGTCAAAAGGCATTCTGCAGCTATTTCATCTTTACCTCCTTAATGGATTTTGGTAAGAAAAACAATGGCAAAAAATGAGATAAATGGAAGACCTCATTGTCTGGACATCTCTTAAAATTCTCTTTGAAGCACACGTGTTTGTACAACAGAATACTAGTTTGGATAAGTGTGCATAGAATTGTAACCAATGATCTGTATGAAGGGACATCCTCACATTGTCAGGTGAGTTAGGGCTGCCAGTTTGGCATTTGTGGATTTCAGCATAGATGGAGATGTGCACACATTCATTACAGCCTTACCTAGAAAAGAAGAAACAGGAATCATTCTGTTTTTTGATCCTGGCTTATGTGACACTCATGCACAAGCTCTCTGTGATCTTTGACCAGATCACAGAGAGCTTGTGCAGAGAGCTTTGTCACATTCCTGCAATGTGCAAGAGCATCATGGATTCTGTAAGCACCATCAAAGAGCTTAGAAAAGTTACTCTTTTGGACTGCGCTTATCAGAGTCATGCTGCTGGGGTGTGTGTGTGCCTGGGTTCTATACTCCAAAAAAGTAAGATACCACCTAGTAGCTACATCAGAGAAAAGGCTTCATGAGACTAAAAAATGGAATGCGGTATGTAAAGAGTTCAATATACCATTATGGAAAGTGTTGTGCAGTATGGAAACAATATGTGAAACAGCAATGAGTAAGTATAGTGGACCAGTTTCCAATATGATATTTAACTCACATGGATGCTAATGATGAATTTTAACTCACATGGATGCTAATGAATACAGTAATAACCTGCAGTCAGTTCATTGATTAATTGTAAGGACTGGTGAGGAGTCCTGCAGTTTGGTGTACAGGTATGTCCTCTTTGCCATCCCCTCCCTATCATCATGCTCAGGATTGTCCCATGGCTCAGCGGAGATCTGAATCCAAGTTGCCCGCAGGCAAAGCTGGTGTGCTGTGCAATGAATCTCTCCTGGCACCGAATCAGCTTGTGCATACTTCTTCCTCAGTTCTATCAATATTCCATTTTTTCACACGATATGCAACAGGTCTATCTGGTGGTGGTGTTTATTTTTTAAATGCACCAAATGCAGGAGGGTCCTGTCAGGCAGATGTCTCACTATGGCACTGATCCTGAAGCCTAGATTCCGCTGAGGTGGTAAATCTATATCTAGGGCAGGGTTCAGGAAAGTGCAGCCCTGTGGGTAGCATGCAGTCCTGGGACACCATTTTCCAATTCACAAGAGACCTGAAGCCCCCAGTTGTTGCTGTTGTGTGCCTTCCAGTCATTTCTGACTTTAGGGCAACCCTAAGGCAAACCTATCACAGGGGTTTCTTGGCAAGACTTATTCACGGGGAGTTTGCCATTGCTATCTGCTTGTCAAGGTCAGCCAAAGGTTTCCATGGATGAACAGGGATTCAGACTCTGGCCTCCCAAGAGTCCTAGACCAACACACAAACCACTATACCATGCTGTCTCCCAAACCCCCAGACCCCACAAAATGTTTAAAAACTCAGCCAAAATTTTGACCCACACGCACTGAAAGTACTCCCCCTCCCCCCACAACCCACCAGACTCTGGAAAACTGTTTCTAGGTCAGATCCTGGAACTGTAAGTAACATGGTGTCTTTTCTAGATATGGAAGTGTGCCTTGCAGGGAGCCAGGTGTGTGTGTGTGTGGGGGGTCCCTACCACCTTTGCAGTTGTCTGCTCCTGGTCTAGGGGGTATCACTTCTGCCAAATTGCTATTTGAGGGCTCCTGTCATTGAAGGCCTCTCTCTTCAATAACAATCACTGCACATAGAAAACTGGATCTTATGCAAAAGACTATATTTCCCCTCCAACATGCCACTTTTCTAGGTCTCTATATTTATTTATTCTTCTCCACAGAGGCATTCAGTCACATCACTTCCCTTTGAGAACAGAACTTAAAAGAAGACTTACTATTATGGATCACAACTCCCAGAAACCATGGGACTACACATGTAGCTTTAGGCTACAGCTTCCAGAATGGCGGAGGCATTCGGTAATCCCCACTCCCAAAAAATAATTCCCCAAGCTTTGTTCCTGATGTTTAAAAAAGGGCACAACCCACATGGACACACTTAATTGTGATTGAGGTCACAGTGTGCAGCTAATATCAGATGTGACCCTAGAAAGCTGGGGCTCTCCAGGGACCAACCATTTACAATGATCCCTCACTTCACTGGTTTCTTAAAGTACCGGTGGTCAGCAGCCTACTCCCTGGCATATCTGCAATCGAGGGTAAAGCAACAATAAAAGCAAATGAAGATATTGCCCCCCCCCCAAGAATTCTGCACTCCTCAAAATTTTCTTTCAGTTCCCAAATTTCTAGCATTGTAGTTGAGCAATTAGAAATACAGTTTAGGCATTAAAAATGCAGGGGGGGGTATGGTAGAACCTTACAAAATCCCAACGCTAACTCTTCACAATCTTACCAAAATGTGTTGTACATGTATAAGACAGCATTTCCATGCAGGCACACTGTGTATGCTGCTAGACTCACCTTTTGGTGCATCTACAGTTGTGTGTGAAAATTAATTCTCAACTTTGACATGCTTGCTGAAGCCATACAGGCATTCAATGCTTCACCAAGGTGTTGTCTAGATGGTGAAAAAAATCCTCAAGGAATGGCAGAATAACTTTTGTCCAGATGAGCTCCTGATGATTTGCCATATTCAGGAGGGGGCCCGAAAACTACAAGTTCTTTGCAATAACAGCTTTCGCTGTTTCTCACAATCATTTTTTAAATATGAAAAAATGCGCATTACAGCCAGTTTGAACAACCAATTTGAATTGGGGCACATCCCGGAAGTCAAAACGTGATTGGTCAGACATGTGCAGAGGCAGGCTTATTGGTGATGAACTGGCTGAAGCCACCATTGTTGTCTTTCACAGAAGCAATTGTGCGCTATTTTCAAGCGGCAGAGCAAAAAAATAAGTTTTTTTTAGCATAAGACCGCTCTCCCACATCTGTTATTTAACAAGGCAAAAAAAAAGAAGAAAAGAAATGGAGAGAGCTTTTGGGGAATAATAATGCAGGTATTTCACTCATAGCCAGCATCTTGTCTCATGGGCATGGTCTGTGTGAACTTCAAACTCAGATAGCTTCCCATGCCAGTGATCTTGCAAATGCATCATGGGGACAAATGAACACTGCCATGATAGTGAGTTAATGTAATATTTTCCGCAATTAATTCTCCTGTCTCGCTAAGCCTCAAGAAAAGCAGACTTAATAATCTAGGCTCTTGAAAGTAATACATTTAAAGGAATTCCAAGTGGACAATTTCTCTGCAAATTTGCAGAGCAATAATCACTTATTAGACTTTATTAACAGTTCAAACTGACTTTATTAACAGTTCAAACCATTATAGTAGGATGACTTGCACAATATGTATTTACTTCCTAGCCACTGCTATTTAGTTTACACAACTATTGTACACATGTAAAATATTGTACATTATTTAAGTTTGTTCTTGGGTTGTTTCTTTGGAAGCTTTACAACATACTATCTAATTAAAATGTGCTAATTAGAGTTATTTTTGTCATTACCTACGAAAGCCATTTTCCACAGAAACTTCTCATTTAGTGACAAATGACCAAAACCTTCTGCCCCCCTCCCAATTTTTGTCCCCTCAATGGAAATGGTTTTGCTACACCCCTGTCTGCAGCCAGCCAGAGGTGATGTGTCATGTGGAATCCTACTCCAGAATGCACCTACTGTCTGAATGGTTGGTCCCTTTCCTGCCATCACTGATTAGCTGCACAGTCAAGTGGCCTTTTTATTACTTGGTTTGCCCTGTGCATGTGTAATGACTGTTTATAGGGCAGTGTCTCGAATGCCCCATTGCTCTGGTCTAATAACCCAGCCTCCCCTCCCTTCCCCCTTGTTCCTTGACAAGTGAAAACGTGTCACACAGCAGAGGCTGCCAGCAAACATCAGGAAGGGAACAATGCCTGATGGCTGCAACGCCAGACATATTTCACAGAGACAAGAGCTCCATTGAACATCCTTCCCCTTCCCACCCTACTCTCCTTAGGAAGGAATTATCTATCAGGAAAGCAACAATGACACAGTACCCAGGGTGGCAACAGTGAGTCTGTCAGACCCACTATTCCCTCCACCCCTCCACACACAATTGTGTTCAAAGCTACCCTCTGCCTAAGAAATGTGCTTCCGGCCCAATCTGGCTACAGCCCCTGGAATGCTTATTAATAATTGACTGGCCTAGATGGTTCTTTTGTGCAGATCCTCTTTCAGAAAAATATTTCCAGTCTCAACAGGCCATCTTGCCAGAATTGCCTCCTGCAGTCTGTGTGGCCATGCCGGGAGGGAGCAGGAAGAAAGTTTTGCAGACTTCTCTCCACTTGTTTGTTTGCTGGTTGGCATGAGTGACTCTTACAGTATCAAACTTTCACTCTGTGGGTAGAGGCAAGAATGTGGCAGTTTTCCAGGCAGGCAGACAGTATGTGGCATGCAGGGAGAAACTGTAACTCAGAGGAAGAGAGCATGCTTGGCATGGTAAAGGCCCCAGGTTGTATTTTGGGCACCTGTAGTTGAAAGGATCTGGTACCAGTGATAGGAAAGACCTCCTTTTGGTCTCCCATGAATGATCCCTAGAGAGCCCCTGCCAGTCAAAAAAAGCTCACATTGGACTAGATCAACAATCTTCAGCCAGGCTGCTCTGGGGATTTGGAGTGCAACTCCCAGCATCACTGGCCATTGACTGTGCTGCCTGGAACTGGTGGGAGGTGTAAGTCAAAACATCTGAAGGACTTAGCTGGGACTGGGAGGTTTGAGGTAAAGGCAATAATAATAATAATAATAATAATAATAATAATAATAATATAAAATTTTATTTATATCCCGCCCCTCTGCAACGCAATCGGGGCGGCTTACAATATAAAAACCCCATACTCACAATACCCTAGCCCACCCACCCCTTAAAATCACAGCTGGGGGCTTCCATGCCACTAAGGTAGTGAAGCCAATCCAGGTTTTATAGCTGGAGAAAGAGGCAAAGCCTTGCCCATAAATATGTGCAGGATTTCACTGCAAATCAAAAAGCATTATCTTAAGAGCATTCATTTTATTCCACTTATCAACTTCTGGAGAATGATCAGACATATTGTGAAATTCACACAGACATAGGACATTATCAGATGTGGCGAAAATCACAGGATTATGACGCCACAGTAGCAGGAACAGGTCCTGCTATTGTATGACATCAACATCTTCATGTGGTTACAGCATGCTCCAGCCATGAAAAAGCTGTTTTGTCTAATTCACAGGACAAGCCGTGAATCGATCTTCAATATTGCTTTTTTCATGCTATTGATGGTGTGCAAAACCACATCCCATTGTAATCATGAGATTACAGCATGAATAGGTGGTCCTCAGTGAGAAAACTTCCAGGTGAGAATATGAAAACAAAGCACAGGATGCTCTTTTTATAAACTGTCCCATTTATTTTGCATATTTTTAAGTTTGTTTCAGTGTTTGTGTGTTCATTTACTTTGTCATTAAGGTGTTTTTGGAGTTTTAAGAGCACTTGCATCTTCACATGAGAACCTCTGAAATCTCGCCCATGCTAAATCATGGAAGTAAACTCCTGTTCTTAAAGTACTAGTGGTCAGCATGAAATAATTCCATGGCTGTTCTTTCGTGTGATTACAGCAATGTGCAGTAAGTGTAATAATGCCACAATGTTTCAACTATCCTCATTCACAGAATTGCAGCATTTTTAAATACTAATCTGATAATGTCCATAGACAGACATCCCAGTTCCTCCTGGGCTAGGTATCCCTGAGGCTAGGTCCACAATGGTATCCCTGAGGCTAGTTCCGCAAAAGAAACTCTATAGCAGCCATCTCCAGCCCTAGTGCCTTCAGGATACATTGGATTACAACTCCATCAACCTGCCCACATGGCCATGAGGAAAATTGCTCTACACTTTCTCAAGGCTGCTTCTGTGGCTGTAGTGCTCCTTCTACAGGACAGTGCAACTGCAACAATGTTTGACAACTGTCACAGTTCACCTCTCCCCAAACACTCCAGTCCTGCTAGTATCTCGGAGGGAGACCCAACAACTCCACAGTACTTCACTCACCCCTGAACCAAGTTAATAGATTGATGTACCTACAAAGCATCAGACCAAAGTCATTTCTCATTTATTAGAAATGGTACACATCCTCTCTTGTTAAAATTAGTCTTAAAATTTGAAAAGGTTGCCTTTTGTTAACAAGGCAGAGCTAATCATACCAGTGTTCTTATTACAGTCATCTGGGCTGGGAAACCCAGTTGATACCACATGTTTTTTGTTCCAATCTGTCAAAACAATCTTCCTCTTGACCCTATGACCATCTTACTCAGCTTATAACCCTTTCATCACCTTGCTTGCACTACACACAGCTGAGATTCTATGGCAGAGATGACTTCAAATTTGGGAAATCCTTTTTTCTTTTGCTTAAAACAAAGTGTTCAGGAGCCATGTCTTAAAGGAGTATTGTGCTTCCTAGAGGCTTCTGGGAGAATGGTCTTCCTTTTTAGCTTCATCCTCATTCCCACATTTTCTTCAGTGGCTGGGCTAGTGGGGATCCATGGCCCACAAAAAAGAAAGTTGGGGACAAAAGACGCTTGTGAGCTACATGTTGCCCAACCCTGGTCTACTTCCCTTTCATGCCAAACACTGTGAATTATTTCACTGGGGACACAGGTACTGATTCCCCAAGTTCCAACACAAGGGTAGCTACTGATGTCACAACAAAAGTTTTATTTTATTTTTATTAAAAGTTTGCATAGAACAATAATAGATTATCCCCTTCTCACCCACCCTCTCCCACAGCCAACATGCACAACCCAGTCAGACAGTAACAAGCAAAAAACAGATTTCAGCAACCAATGATAATTAATATCCCAAAGTGTTCATCCTCCATGTTTCCAGAACATGTTTTTTAATGGTGTGCCATATTCAGAATTTAAATAAGATTTTCCAAAATCACCTAAGCAGTTCCCATGGCTGAGGGGGGATCTGAACCCTGGTGTCACAGAGACCTAGTCCAACACTCAAACCCTACACCACACTGGCCACAATTTTTAAACTCAGTTTTGTAACATATGAGCATTGAACTAGGACTCTAGGACACTGGGGGTCAAATCCACCCTCAGCCATGGCAACTCTTGGGCAAGTCACATTCTTTCAGGCTTAGAGGAAGGCAATGGCAAACCCCCTCTGAATAAACCTTAACAAGGAAACCCTATCATAGGATTGCCATAAGTCAGAATCTTGAAGGCACATAACAACCATAACATATATATTGCAAGTACATTCTAGGTGGCCTCAACAGTATTTTCAACTGTTTTGTCTCTAGCAATGTAAAGTTTAAATGTCATTTCTCCAGTAATGCAAAGCTCTAAAATCTGTTGAGCCATCATTAGATGGATAGTATCAGAATCAAAGTTGGCACTGCTAGACACTCAGTTCTGAAGCTTTCTGTTGTTCATCCATTTTTAATAATGTCAGATTCTTCCCACAAGGACTGAATGAGAAATCCAAACCAAATGTTAAAATACAAAGAACCTGCTCTCTCCTTACCTTATCATTGCAACAAGAAATGAAGGATTGGTAGGACGTGTTTCCCAAAATATACCCTTGAACTTCCTACGCTTGTGTGCGAGATTGTTGATTGCACGGTTATGGTGATCCCCTTTGGCAGATGTCCATTCTCCTTTGCAATAAAGGGACCATCCAAATAAGGCATTCACAATCTGGTGTCCTCCAAGTGTGTTGGACTGCGATTCTCAGAGTCCCTCCAGGGAGTCTCTAGTAGTTGTAGCTGAACACATCTGGAGCACAGGTTAGAAAGTTATGCAATGAAGCTTCAAGAATCTCCCATCTAGCATGGCCAGTGGCCATGTTGACTAGGAGTTTCGGGTGGGGGGTGGGGTACTTGTTGACAAGAAGGTAACAAGTTATGGAAGGCCATTCGAACTGTTGCATTTTTTTTAATAGTGGCCATGAGATGTTGGGTATCAGAATTGCGATTACCTGTTTCAGCAGTTATAGTTATAAGAACTGGCTGAGGGTCTCATATAATCTCCTGCTCATGTACATCTGGTTTTAAATTTTTGTGTTTGTCTTTCCCCCATTTGGGGGCAGAAGGAACAATTTCCATGTTTGGTGAGTGAACAGCATCCTCAGCAAATAAAATGTGAGGATGAGAATTTCCTGTTTAAGCATTCTGGACAGACTCAAATTAGGACCTTTATTTCCTATTGAGAGTTGATTTATTCCTTATTTCCCTTTGAGTGTTGCATATTAATTAAGAAGTCACCAAGAAATGCAGTACATGTAATTCTGTCTTTTTGGTCTGACATGAAAGGAGTGATTCCAGATGACATTCTTATTGTGTGGTCACCCTATCCCATTTATGAAATTTTACAGAGGGTCACCAGATGTCATTTTTCTGTCCTTTTGCCTGCTTTCTTACCACAGAAAGTCCCGTGAAGGAGTTAATTGGTGAATCTTTGCACAGGGGTTTTTGATGGGTGTGTGTGCATGTGTATGTATGTGCTTTCACATTGCCTGATGACTTATGGTGACCCCATGAATTTCATGGGGTTTTCTCAGGAAGGAATGCTCAGAGGTAGTTTGCCAGTTCTTTCCTCTGACATATAGTCTACAGCAGCTTTTCTCAATCTTTTTACCCTGGTGGAACCCTTGAAACAATTTTCAGGTCTCAGGGAAACCCTGCCTAAAAATTATTATATCTACAGCTCAAAAAAAAAAGTTTATTTTTTTCAATTTCAATATCTTGCAGAACTCCTAGTAACCTCTTTTGGAACCCTAGGGCTCCAGGGAACCCTGGTTGAGAAACCCTTGCCTATAGCATGACTAAAAAGCAACATTTCAGTAGTTTCCTTAGGGAACTGGATATTTCCCTCTCCCTTTCCTCTCCTGACATCTTGTTCATATACAGTGGGCCCTCTAGATCCACGTGGGTCTATTTCTGGTACCCCTGAGGATGACAAAAAACACAGATCATTGTATCCCATATTATTAAGTGACAGCAACATGCACGTGGATGTTCCAGCACATCCACATTCACATCTCTGGCATTTTATGTATAGGATATGATGATCTGTGCTTGCTCAAAATCATGGATCCGGAGCCCATGGATCAGGAGAGCACATTGTATTATGTGGCAATTCAGTTTGCAGGTTCATTTAAATGAAGAACTGGTTGAGGGATGAAAGGTTCCAATCAAACACACAGATGAATCAACAACCTTTTATCTATTTGAAATCCCATAAAAACCCATTCTCTTCTCTCCCTCATTTTAAGAACTGTATTGCCACTTTGACCCTTCTTGCTACTCCTTGATGACAGTTGTGTCACTATCTTAGATGGCAATATACAGTATTGGCTTGCCTCTGTGGTGATTTCTGCATAGACTTCCACATAGCAAGCCTCATGTTTCCACCTACTCTTCACAGCTGTGTACTTGAGGATTAGGCAAGTTCCTAGCCCAGTCTGTCATCTGTGATAATAGCTAAATTCACACTTCAGAAACAAAACCTCTTACCATCTCTCACTTGCTCCATCTTTCCTCTTTTCCTCATCAATGCATTGTTGCATTGATGTAGCACACCAACAATGTCTCCAGCCAAAGTTACCAAAAGCAAAGATGGTACCACCTCCTTCTAGCTTCCATGAGGTTACTCTGTTTGCCATGACAACATCCCCATGAAATAGAATAACAGACAGCAACTTGGATAAAGCTTCAACAGAACTCCATGGTTGAAGGGATGAGCCCATGGCTGCATCTAGTATTAATCACTAAGTAGATTTTGATCATCTGGTTTTGTGGCTTTGAAGCTAATTCCCCCCCCCATGTGATGGCCAATTCTGAGGTCACTTCTCATTCATTCTCCCCCACCTGACATATTCAAAAATGTATGAAAATCAGTCTACAAGATCACATCCCAATAGATTTATAACTATGCAAGCACACAGACATACTGGCATATACATGTACATACACATCTTTGCCATATTGGGATGAGTGCAAAGAAAAGATGTAAAATGTAATAGCTGAAGATGAGAACATTACATTTAATTAACCATTCATGTTAATGTCTAAATGGGGTGAAATAACTCAGTACAGCTCACCACTTAGGGCAGTTTGTTTCCTATGGTAACTCTAACATCATCTCCTCTCGTGGGCTTGCATACAGACAGAGTATCACCATTAGGACAGAAGATTTACACAGAACATTATGAGTGGAGAGGAAGCTGACCAAATAAATAAATAATGTGAGTATTAAAAAGGCTTTTTCTGGCACTGATGTCAAAAGGGAGACATATCTGGGAAGGAAAAAGATGGTCATTCTGATGCTTAGCTCTACAATACATCAGTAGAAATTCAGTGACAAAGGAGAAAGCTAGGAGACTGTGGCAAGATGCATACGTGGACACTGGGGGACAGGCGGAATAGAGAAGGAAGCTGGAGGTAGAAGAAGAAAGAGGACTATCCAGGTGGGTGAAATGTTCATGAGAGGGGAGACCACCACCAAACCCTTATAAGCAAGGTTGCTATAACCTCCTTCACATTTTATTCTCAGTTGATTCCATTGCTGGCAGCCTGGCAGTCATCAGGAGGGAGCTTGCCTGAATTATGGTTGTTGGAGGTAAAGTTATATAAGGCGTCTCTCAAGTTTTGGTGTTTTGAAATAGCAGGCACCATCATGTTATGTACTATGTGGTATTTTGGAACCAAGGACAATCTTTTGAATTGGAGAACATCCTAACCACCACCACCCCCCATTTTTCCATATGGGAATCAGAAGGGGTGTCATTTCATTAATCTGTCTGTCAACTGATTCTTATTTGTGCATGGTGGGTGGTGGGTGGAGTGGAAGAAATACATACATGTGCATTATGATTTTATTTGAACTGAAATGTTTGTATGATAGCTGTACCTTATTTGCAAAAGACATAGCAAATATAAGAAAGAAAACGAGGAGCAGGAGGAGGATTAATAAATAACATGCATATGTGGGATTTGTATTTGGGGAGTTGTAATAAGTTATAATGTAAAGCTTCCATTCAGGATGCCACCTGTTATCATCAAAGTCTTGGCTGTAAGTACATTTCTTACAGGGGACAGTATCAGTGGTATAGGTATGTCCCAGTCAACAAAGTAGATGTTACCCTGGGTATTACTTCTTTAACAGAAACTTGGTACCAAAGAGAGAAATAACATGGAAAGAACAGGAATAGGTTCCTGTACCACAAAAAAGAAGAGCAGTTCAACATGTTTTAGCCAACTTTGTAGTCAAAACTAAACAATATGCACATGTGAAATGAAACAACCAGGTCAGGCAAGTCTTGTATAAGTTAAAAAAAAAAAAGACCCTTCTAGAGACCACTTGAAGGCTTCTTCCAAAATACATCCAGGGATGACTTTTTCTTTCACCAGTCCCCACTTTTCTCATGATTTCCATTTTTGCTGACTACACTTATAGATCTATGTTTTTTAAGAAAACAAAAAAACATGCTGGGGGCAGCTGGTGAGGCAGGCTTATCTGCTCTCCCATTTTCTCTCTGTTTTGCTGCTCATGCATGCTCAATAGGAAATTTTGGAGGCAACTGCTGCTGTTTTAGGTGGGAACTCACAGCTACAGTAGCACTAGTTAGAGTGGAATCCCCTTCTTTCCCAGCTCAAGGTTTATTGCACTGTACAGTATTGCTTCAACACAACACTGAAAGCCTATTTTTCTCCAGCCTTCCTTCACCATCCTCCCAATCCTGTTGCTGCTAAAAACTATCTAGCTAGACAGAGTATGAGGAGGAAAGTGGGGTTGAGTGGGTATAAGAAGATTGCAAAAAGGAGTTGTACTCTCAGTGGCTATGTTAATTGAGTTATGCCTGTATTTACAAATAAACACCACAACTAGCTGCTATAGTACAGATACTGGGATACATTTTTTCTTCTGCGGCTAGTACTAGCTGTGGTCTGTGCAGATTTACAGTGGGGAAGTGATTCTAATCTTCCTCAGCACACAGACACATTTTGGAAAAGAAAAGAAAAGAAAAGGGAAAACCCAGCTATGGATTTCCTGGTTGATATATAATTCTGCTTTAAACCAGGGCCTGCAAGTGGGAGAGTCCATTTCCTTTACCTCCAAGCTCATCTTGTGTTTCATAATTATTATTTTTTTAAAAAAAAGATTACATGAATAAGAGGAGGAGGGGGAAGAGGCAGTAGCAATGGCAGCAGCTGCCAGGGGAAAGATGCTATTTTGACTTGTCATTCCAGCTTCAATTGAAAATCTGATTGCTTGGGGCACATCTCATTTCAGGGAGTAACTAGGTGCACTCATGCAGATAGTCTCCAAATTAAGAATCTCAAAATACAGTAACTACCCCCCCCCATTGTCATCTGTACAACTGATTCGAAAATGGGCTCTTAGAGTAAGGGGAAAAAAGCATAAACAGCCTGTGCTACCTGTTCCTGGTGCTTCCTTGTACTGTCTGATGTGGAGCTTATACCGTTCCCCCTAGATGTGAGTGGTAACCTCCAGATGTGTAAGAAAACAACCCCCCACCATCCCTGGTCAGAATGTCTGGATGAGAGGTATTGTGGTCCTATACATTTGAAACATGCTGCTGTGGGAAGACTGAATATAAAAAGGTGACTCCACACTGGGGGCTTAGGCATGGTAACACAGAAGTGGAGGAGGTTTTCACTTCAGTCCCTTATAAAGAATAACAGAGAAACAGCAGAAAGTATAAACCTTTGGAACTTGCTGTTCTCCTTACATTTGGTAATGTCTGGAACTGCAAAGACACACACATCTGTATCTCCTAGGCTGCTATAGCTAGTGTGTTAGGCTGCATTTCAGGTTTGAGAAAAGAAACCGGTCAATTGTAGAACATTTGAGAGACAGTTAAAAATTTGGGAAACCAGGGACCCATCTACACAACAACAAAAAATCCAGCAAGAATGCAGACTAGATGAGCTCCTGCCAGGATTCACCATGTTCAGAAGGAGTGGGGCTGAATACTCCATATAGACCATGATAGCAGCTTTTGCTGTTTCTCACGGTCTTTTTTAAAAATTGCATGAAAATGTGCATACTAGGTCATCTGTACAACCGATTCAAAAATGGGATGCAGCAGAGCTGAAAGCTGATTGGTTGGACCTCAGAGGGGGCGGGCTTGCAAGGGAAGGCTTGCAATGCTGGAGCTACCATTTTTGTTTTTGCCAGCTGATCGATCAAGCGGCAAATAGCTTTTTTAAAAGTGGAAAATAACTCTTCCGCATCTGTCATTTAAAAAAAAAAAGAGGGGGGTGAATGGAGGGAGATTTTCTGGATGCAACTCACTCGCGGCTGCCATTTCTTTTGGGGATATAAACTGCAAACTGCAAGCTATTCCCTTCCAGCAAGCTTGCAAATAAGCCATGGGCACAAATGGGCACTGCAGCAATAGGGAGGTAAGGTGATATTTTTCACTACAAATTTTCCTGTCTAGCTGCGGCCCAGCATTACACGCACTGGTTAAAGGAAATGAGAATTTATGGCCATTTCCTTCAGCTGTTCTATTTAAAAAACAATTATAAGAGGCAAAATGTAAGTGGGGGAACAGCAGTCAACCTTGTTGCAGAGAGGCCGTCTAGGTTATGTGTATGTGCCTTCAAGTCACCTATCAATTTATGGCAATCCCTTGAATTTCATAGAGTTGTCTTAGGCAAGGACTACTCAGAGGTGGTTTTGCCAGCTCTTCCTCTGAAATGTAGCCTATAGCACCTGGTATTTGTTGGTGGTTTCTTTGTTGTTAAGTGCCATAAGTCAAAGTTGAATGAGAGACCTCCAAGTCACCTTGTCATCAATAGTCCTGCTGAGGTCTTGCAGACTCAGGGCTGTGGCTTCCTTGATTGAGTCTATTCACCTGCAATGGATCTTCCTCTTTTCCTACTGCCTCCTACCTTGCCAAGCATTATTGCCTTTTCTAGTGAGTCATGCCTTCTCATGATATGTCCCAAGTACGACAGTCTTAGGGCTCAGTCAGATGGGAGAATTAATTGCAGAAAATAGTGCATTACCTCACTATTGCAGCAGTGTTCATTTGTCCCCACGATTCATTTGCAAGATCACTGGCATGAAGTTCACATGGAGCATGTCCACAAGAAAACATGGTGGCCACGAGTGAATTACCTGCATTATTATTCCCCCAAAGCTCCCTCCACCCCCCCCACCATTTTCCTTGTTAAATAAGAGATGCGGAAGAGCGATCTTCTGCTTAAAAAGCACTTTTTTTTTTGCTCTACTGCTTCAAAATAGTGCTCGATCATGTCTATGAAAAATAAGCCAGCCCCCATGCACATACGACTGTTGGGATATGTAGTTTGCAATCCAATAAATTGAGATGTTTTTACTGCTAAAGGGTTAACTGATAGACGCAAACAGAATGTCTGATGTAACTTCCTATTGAATTCTGATTGGGCTTCTAGGGAAAGAGGAATGTCCAAGTGCCTTTCTTTGTCCTAGAAGCTAGCCATGTGGTGCACTCACCATGATACCTTTTTGAGAGTGGACCTACCACACAGGGGCCCAGCATATTCTTATTTTGTAAGCATATAGTGTTTTAGTTATTTTGGTAGTTTAGACTACAAGTTATCATTTTTTGCTGCTGTTCATATGTAAGAGATGCTCTGAGTATGTGAAATTTTTATACTTTTAACTACTTTTGGTGTTTCTGAGTCCTTATTATTCTAGAAAAGTAACTTGGGGTAACAGGGTGTGGTTATCTTAGTGTGTTTGCATGCTGGAATCATGTAATAATAATAATAATAATAATAATAATAATAATAATAATAATTTATTTATACCCTGCCCCTCTGTTAAAACAATCGGGGCGGCTTACAATAATTACAATAATAACAACAATAATATACGCTTAAAGCTGCTGTGTGTGTGTACTCTGCTAACTTGCTGTACTTCCAAAGGGAGTTAAATTGCTATCCGTTTTATAGCAGCCTGTTTTGTAAGGTGCTCTCAAGTGAAGTACAGTGGAGGAACATTGCTAAATGTTCTCATATTCCCAATACCGACCAATCACTTTTTGACTTTCTGGATGTGCCCCAATTCGAACTGGTTGTTCAAACAGGCTGTTATGTGCATTTCTGTATTATTTTAAAAAAGATTGTGAGAAACAGCAAAAGCTGTAATTGCAAACTAGTTGGAGTTTTCAGCCCCCCTCCTTCCGAATATGATGAACCCATGCAGGAGCGCATCTGGACAAAAGATATTCTGCCCGAATTCATTGAGGATTTTTCCCATCATGTAAACAAACCCTCAGTTTAGTTATCTTGGCTTCTACAGAGAGTTCAGGCTTGATTTGCTCTAGGACCCATTGATTTGTCTTTTAGCAGTCCAGGGCATCCGCAGAACTCTTCTATCCAAGTACTAACCAGGACTGACTGCATAGCTTCCAAGATCAGATGGGATCTGGTGCCTATAGGGCATTTAATTCTTACCTACCTACTATTCACATTACAGAGGAGCAATTCTGACAGCATCTTATCTACATTCATGGCTGATGCTCAACTTTACACTAGGAGTTCATTGTACTTGTATTTAAATCCAGTGTAGACTGTTTACAGCGTAGAGTTGTTTACAGATCCAGTTTTGGCGAACAGAGCAAACCCCTTGAAATGAACTTAATTTTTAAAGGATTTCCCCCTGTACTTCTACCATGCCTTTCCAAGGTAGTTTATATTTTTAAAAGACAATATGAAATTGGACAGGATCATCACTTCTTTTAACTGATACTTGGGCACCATTGTTTTCTCATTTTTAGGATAAAAGGAAGTGATAGAATCAAGGCACATTTGATCATACAGTGATCAAATAGAGTTTCCTTTGATCACTTCATTGTTACAAATCATCACACAATTTTTGCTGAACTTCTCAAAAGATACAGAAAACTTGAAGCAAGTTACGGTGTTGTGTTCCTCTCCTGGGTGCATCAGGGCATCTAGGAAATGAGGCTGATTCACTGCATCTGACCAGTACTGAGTTTCAAGCCAGAAGCCAGAATGCTTCAGATACGCATAGCCTCCTTTACCCTTTAATGTGCCTTCTAAGAAATTTCCAATGAGCTGTGCAAATCACTATCATCCTGCCTCTTAAAGAGGTTTTAAGCTCTAGTACAGAAGTGTGGTTCTTTTGTCTGTTTCAGACAAAAATTGTGGCTAACCCCACTGAACTGAAACTTCTGCAAATGTTTTCCAAGTTCCTCTCGTTTTCTCAGATCAAAGGCTGTATCCTGCATGGAGGCAACTTCTTCTGTGGGTATGTGAGTTTCATCCACTGGCAGGTAAGACTGTGCACCTATGGTGAATTTATGGTCATAGATATTGGGTGCCCCTGACCTCCAAGACTGAAGTATGGGATGGTTGGTCAGATTGGCTGGTGTGGTCTTCCTTACTGCTCTGAGCACTATAATGTATAGCATCCTTCAGAGTATATGTCACCCACACTTTCAGTTCGCCAGGGAATCCCTGTTCAGCATCTGGACTTATTCTGAAAAAACTTACACCCTATGGAAATACTTTTGGGTTCCAGATGGCCTTGTCAAAACCTTTTATCCCCCCACCCCCATGCAAACTGTTGGGTTCATTGTTAAGAGCCACCTGGTACTCTTTGTCCTTCAACCACAACCTTCCCTTTGACAATTCTACTAGCAACCTGTCCAACAACAGCTCCAAAATAGGGGTGCTTATTGATGTACTCTTCAAGATTATCAAAGCCTAGAACAATGTCTGAGAATTTCCCATCCCTCTCTTTTGTCTCCAAGGCAGTGATTATGCAGCCTAAAGATATGATTTCCATTTTAACTGTGTCTGATTTGAGTATGAATTGTTCCACAGTCCCTCTATTGTTGGGGCATTTCCTGAAGTTATGTCTCTTCACCTCTGTCATTGCTTCCCCCTTTAAATGGGAAGCTGGTTTTACCACCCAGTTTCATCAAGTAGTCAGGCATTATGCCCATTGGCTGTGGTAATGGTGCTCACTTGCTCTTCTTTAGCGCTCCTCCCGTGTTCTCTTTCCATCAAGTAAATGGATTTTGTGAGTCTAAGATAGGCAGTGTGATAGAAAGGTTAAAGAGAAAGAAAGGGGGGGGAGAACAGAGAGCATGAGGCTGTACAGCCCCTCCCAGAATCAGTTCAATCAGTCCATACAATGCTTAGTAAAGGGATAATTTAGGATGACTTTATACTTATCTCCTCCATCTGCAAAGGAAAGAAATCACCTCTTGTCTTAATAACATCCTTCAGTTTATAGCTCTCTCCAAAGAGATTGCTTCCACAGTTATGATATGCAAAGACATCTAAATAAAAACAGACATGGACTTTCCCCCTCATGCACTTGTGAATTTGTATCTGTTCATATAAACCTGCCAATGCACACACACCCAGAGCCACTCGGAGATGTGATGAATGCTCCTTCCTCTGCAAGAAGGTAGACTATGTGCCCTCTATGATTAGAACATCTCATCCCATCTATCTATGATTCATTGCCCCAGATGCACTCTTTCCTTGTCTTATCTTATTAGTATAATTCAAGGCTAGATTTACCATGTCTCTCCATCAGGGCCTTTGCTTAGCGCTCCTTCACTTTTCTGTTCAAACCATCTGGCACAGTAACATCAGGAAACAGAGGCAGCTAAGCAGCAGTCTGCACTGTTTTAGGGTTTAGGTTGCAAAACAAACCAACAACACAACTGGGGAGATGAGGAGGAAGCAGTGTTTATTTATGAGACAGTCTCCAAAATCAGTACCTCTTGGTGGTTGCCTACAAGGCCCTGGGAGAATTGTATGATCTCCTTCAATTGTCAGATGCCATGGGGTACTTAAATCATTCCCCACATAGAAGCTACTCCTAAAACATCTTAGACACTACTCTCAGTTTGAGTGCAATCCCCAACTGTCATTCCCATGACTTTTGGGAACCGCTGACTTCTGATTTCAATTAGTTGAGCTATGACAGGAAAGTATCCCACCCCTTAGCAGGGAACTGACCTGAGCTTTCACCTTATGAAATAAATAGGTGGTACAATGATGGTGGAGAGCCATGAGGTCCAAGGTGCCGTTTACATGATTAAAATGTAGTGGGAAGAATTCGTGTCCAACCCTGGTAGTTTACGCGTACATTGGGTTGGTACCGAGCCATTAAGAAGGGGGGCTTCCTTTTATCCCACAGCCTGTGGGACTTTCTGTCCCGTGGTTTGTGGCGGGTTTTAAAAAAGGCACAGGAGGATTTGGAAAATTGGACATTTAAACAGCCTGGGACAAGATATCTCACTAGGTGATGACCGGAAATTGTTGGCAGGGGCGGGCTCAGAGATCATAGACCAGAGCAGGAAGGGTCAGTCACCCGTTCAAAAGATTCAAAAGATTCAGCCTCACCAGCTGAGAACAAAGGCTTCCCTTCCAGCTGCACATAGGTTTATGTGTGTTTCTGTGCACTAAGTCACCCTGTTCAATGGAAGCTGCAAACCCTTCAGCTTTAACCTCTCCCCCCAACCCCGCCGCATGGTGGGGTTAATTTTTAAAGGGACAGTACAGGGTTTAGCCACTGATCGCCCCTTCCTCCATACTTTCACTTGCTTTAAATGGTGTTCTTTCAATTCAAAAGGACAGCACAGGGTTTAACCACTGCTCGCTCCTCCCCCCGCCCCACAGTTTAGCTTGCTTTAAATGGTGTTCTTTCAATTCTAAAGGAAAGCATAGGGTTTAGCCATTGATCACTCCTTCCTCCCCAATTTAGATTGCTTTTAATGATTTTCTATCAATTTGAAAGGACAGCACAAGGTTTAGCCACTGATTGCCCCTTCCTCCACACGTTTGCTTGCTTTAAACTGTGTTCTTTCGATTTGGAAGGTCAGCACAGGGTTTAGCCACTGATTGCCCCTTCCTCCCCACTTTCACTTGCTTTAAATGGTGTTCTTTCAATTTGGAAGGACAGCACACGGTTTAGCCACTAATCGCTCCTTCCTCTCCAGTTTAGATTGGTTTAAATGGTGTTCTTTCAATTCAGAAGGACAGCACAGGGTTTAGCCACTGATCGCTCCTTCCTCCCCAGTTTAGATAGTTTTCAATGGTTTTCTATCAATTTGAAAGGACAGCACAGGGTTTAGCCACTGATCGCTCCTTCCTCCCCAGTTTAGATAGTTTTCAATGGTTTTCTCTCAATTTGAAAGGACAGCACAGGGTTTAGCCACTGGTCGCTCCTTCCTCCCCACGTTAGGTCACAGATTGCTCATTCCTCCCCTCATCGCCTCATCCCCAATACAACACTCATTCATCCCCTCATCCCCAGTGCAGAAGCTTGAACAAACATTTGAGCCAGCCAATAGCATCGTTCATAGCGCAGAACTCTAAAGGAAATATGTCACTGAGGTTGAGAAAAAAATGAGTAATCGCATCCTTGATTGACAGCTAAAAAAATAAATCCTGGGACCGTAAACTCATGTAAACAAACAAACAAACAAAAAAAAACGGGGTAGTATATAGTGGGAGAAGATACGTATCATGGGACGTGATGCCATGTAAACAATGATCCCGGGATCTCCCAGGGTATCCAGTTCAGAGACAAAAATCGTGTAAACAGGAAGGGACGAATACGGGATCAAGAAGTCCCAGGATGCCCCATGACAAAAACTACCATCTAACTGGCACCCCAAGTAATCCACATGAGTTTGACCAATTCCCCCCTCCAGCTGCATTCTTGGTCAGCTGTATTCTTTGCAGGTAAGACTGGATCAGTGGATCTGCAAGTCACCATGCTGCAAGTTCAATTCCAGCAGGCTCCAAGGTTCACTCAGCCTTCCATCCTTTCGTAGGTCGGTAAAATGAGTACCCAGCTTGTGGGGGCAATTATCTAGCACACATTGGAAACTGCTTAATGCAGTGTAGATGTGTAAATTGCTATTGCTTAAAACAATTTGTAAGCTGCTCTGATAGCCTTGTGGCTGAAGAGCAGGGTATAAATAAATAAATAAATAAATACTATTTATTTGGCAAGTGTTTTTCCCCTCTCCTTTCTCTCCTTTTCATTTCTTGGTGGAGTGGGGCAACAATAAAAGCCTGTGGTTATAGGACTTTATCAGACGCAGCAAATATGGTGTCATAACGACACCTAATGAATGCAAAAGGGCACACATACCAGATGATGTTGTGCTGTCATGATTATGTGTAGAAAATAAGATCTTCTTTTTTATTGACAGGCCAAGCCATCAATAGATCTGCCGTGGTGGTTTTGTGCCTGCGTCTGAAACTGTGCACCATTTCCTTCTCATATAGAATCATAGAATCATAGATTACATTGTCAATGGGCAGAACATTTCCAGCTGAGACCAAGAAAGCCAGGAATGGGACATTCTTTTTATGAACCTCCCCGGTTTACTTGGTACTTTGTGAGTGTGTTTCTGTGCTTGTGTGTACTTTTTTGTGTTTCTTTTACTGTATTTTGAAATTAAACCGTGCTTGCATCTTCTTGTGAGAACCACCAAGATCATGAACATGAAAGTAAACAGCACTAGCGTTTGGGTTTCCGGTAATGTTGGGGCTGCCTTTTCACACTATTACAGGTAGGTCTGATAAAAAGGGTTCTTTTGCCGGCATAAAAATGGTGCAAAATATGGTGGCAAAAGAAGGTTTGTAGGGGCTTGTCTGATAAAGTCCATAGTATACACACAGTGGAAGATGGGGCAGGAATGCATCCACTGACGTTGTTCCCTTCACCTTGTTTGATGATCCCATGTGTTCTGTCTCCAGATTCATCCCGACAGGAATAAGCTCCACTGAATTTTTACCCTGCCACAAATGGAGGGTGCAGATTAGAGGGTACAGATCACACACACATGAAGCCTACAGCCATGGTAGTGGGGGAAGGATCTGCACATAAGCTGAGCATATGGGAACTTGGAATACATGAGGATTTGGTGTCAGGTATTAGCATTCCCAAACTCATAGAGCACAAGCATCAGGGTTCATCAAAAGCTTTATTGCCAGAAATCCAGGAAGCGTACAATACAAAGTCATTGCTGAGAACCTAATGGATACGCTCTAACTTAAAAGCATTTTACAATCAACAAAATCTGGTGGACTGCATAAAAATTGGTTGTCCACTATCCACTGACACAAGCATTCATTAAACCGAAAGTTACCATCTTACCAGCATCTGAAACCTTGAAATTTAAACCAAGGCTGTTATCTCCTTTCTCAAGCAAAGCCCAAACAGTTACACATACATCATTTTACCCCTATACAAACTGCTATACATATGTTACGGACTTTTTTCAGATGGGCTATTTATTCCATGGCAGGCACAGAACAGGGTCGTGAAAGGGTTACCCTTTCATACGGCATCGACCCTGTCCATCCTGCTCCCATGCTGTTCCCGTGTTGCCCCCATGAAGAGACCACCCATTTTGTTACTATCACTGAATCACAGGTGGTATGAAAGGCGCCCCGTTCCTCTCTTGTTATGCTGGTGTGATGCCAGCCTTGTGGGGGAGGTATGGTCTGAACACTTCTGGTCCAGATCGGGACAACAAGGTAAGTGGCACCCCTTTTTTTCCCTCCCTGGATTATTTGTTCTTTTTTAATGTGTTTTTGTGCTTTATGTACTTTTAAGTTCTTTTTCCTTTTTTAAAAAAAAAAAAATCCCCGTGCAATCGTTCTCTCACGAGAATGGGCAGCATTTGGATTCCCTGTAGTAAATGTAGCTTTACAACACAGCATTTATGGCAGGGAAGCCGAGGGGAGGGGGAGTGGTTTCTCTCCCACAAGAATATAGGTGTGCCAACAGTTTTAAATTATTCCGTGGCAGGGACGGGAGTGGAGCTGGAGGGTACTATTGGGGCAGAAACGTGGTTTATTCAGCAAGTCTGAAAATGTCCTCAACCAAAGTCCAGGCAAACTAATGAAGAAGCAGCATGTTAAGGAGATGGAGTAATCAGGAGTAAATTGCCCTCATTTAAAATGCCTGACAGTTCTTTTTATTACAGAGTGGGTAATAACAATGGAATCAACACATACAAAGACAGAAAAAAGATACACACAAACTATGGGTGGGAGAATTTTCATATTTGCCTTCATATAAACTGAGCCCATCCAAACATGCTTGGTGGTGTCTTGTGTAACAGGGCTAAGTCCAGGTCAAGGCCAAAAATGTTCACATAGCTCCAGACAATGTAAGCCACTCAAAGCTATTGCAGGAAGTGCTGAAGAATGTATTTATCATGTGACACATTCTTACTTGTTGTATAACCAGATTAAAAAACAGCCCAGCAGATCTTTATCTCAGTGGCGAGGTGTGTGTGTAGTGGAGTACCTCTTTCAATGTATTTTATCTTCATTAGGTAAGCAAGTCTGTTATGAGTCTCTACTGGAAAAAATAGGATGTCATGAAAGGCAAAACTTTTGGCTCTGGGAGGTGCTTTAACCATTAGAATGAATGACTGAGAAGATCTCCTCTCTTGTATAAAAATAAAGGAAAGCAGGAAGGCATCTTACAGCATCTTTAAGAATGATTTACTTATTAGCAGGAGTTTGCATGGTTTAAAATCAACTTTTTTTGTGTGCATCTGTGGAGGTGGCTTTTAATCCATGAAAACTCCTGCTCAAATAAAGAAATCAATTCATTTTAAGGATGCTGCAAAATGCCTTTCCCTTCCCTTCTTTTATTTTTATACAATTTTTTTTATATGTGTGATGTAGAGCTGAGTTGTTTAAGGCGGCCACAATGGAAGAATTGAAGAACTGCTTGTTACCTAATTGTGTGCCAAGGAACACCTGCTTAAATTCCCTTTTCTACACAACCATTAAAGGTACAGGAGCCCCCTCCAGTTTTCACTCTGGAAACCCTATGTCTAAAAGAAAGAGCAATTCTAAACCAGCATTTCCCCCAGTCAGCACCACCCAGATGTGTTGGGCTACAGCTCCCACTACCCTCAGACAACATATCCATTTGATTCTGGTGGCTGGGACCTGGTGGGAGTTGTGGTCCAAAACATCTAGAGGGCACCACTGATTTGAACTTGTGCCCTGCCTGAGTTGAGCTCTGCCTGCTCCAGCCTTCACAAAGGAATAACTATTGAATTCAGAATCGGTCATCATTCTTCTTTGCTGCTTAGTCAACATCAGGGAGGGGGAGTCACAAGTTTTCTCCCTGCGTGCAGTCCAAAACAGATACTCCTTGACTCACAGAGTTTGCAGTTGCAGTTCCAGCTTGTTCTTGTTAACCTGTTCTTTGTTAGTCTCTGCAGTTGCTGACACAGTCTTCAGTTCTTCCAGCTGGTACCCTAGGAAATACCGTCTAAGAACTTCAGGTACTGAATTTCCATTTGATTTGCAAACAAGAGATTTCTTTCTTTTTAAAGTGAAATAATATTTATCTGGGATTGGCCTAGTAGCCCATGAGATACAGTCATAACTGGGGTGTGGCCACATACCCATGAGTATTGGGGGGTGTACCATGAATATGGGGGTGGGTGAAGGAGTCCAGTTTCTGCTAGCCACAGTTTGCACTCCCCAGTGGTCATGGACCATGGGAGTTGTCGTCTGGATGACCACAATTTGCCTTTCCCTTGACTGTGGATCTCTCTCATTGTTCCTTGAACATGGATCACCCCCCCCCATCATATCGAAGTACATTTTAAACTTCTGTCTTATGATGTGGAATCCTGATGTCAGCTATACATGGGCAACTCCCATCGCTTCCCACTTATACTTGAATAACTTCACACAAAAATGTAAAAACTCTGGTTTAAGAGTAGATCTGCATCAACTAGCTTTGGCACTTTTCGCTGCATTTCTTTTTAGCTTCTCACTTCTTGTCCCCTTGCTGTGTATTGCTCCTTGCATTTCCTCAAGACAAAACTATAAAGATCAGAAGAGGGATGATGCTTAAAGATGTGACCTAGCAAGAAGAGTGGTGTTTTACCTGTGCATGTAAGTCTGCCTGGGTGTACGTAGGTGTTCCAGTCAGCTGTTGAAATGAGAGGGTGGAATGCCTATTTCAAATATGTTTACTCACAAACAGGTGCTGAAGAGGACAACCAGCATGGTCTAGTGATCTGAGTGTTGAGTAAGACTAAGGGAGACCATGGACCCCAATGGGTGCCCTTCAGCAAATCACACTCTCTCAGCATAAGAGGAAACCACTAGTAACCCCTCCCTCCAACTAAATCTTGCCAAGAAAACCCTATGATTGGGTCACTGTAAATCAGAACTGACTTGAAGGCATGTAACAGGGACAAGGTGGTGAAGTCTGATGTTTTAATTTTACATTTATTTGCAAATGCATTACTTGTGAGTAAGCATCCCAGGACTTTTCCTTGAAGCAGTGCATTCAATATGTTCTTAACAATGCCTGTTTTGATGTGGTAAGGGACTTGGAGAAAAAGTTGGAACTTCTATAATGAGACACTGACTTTCACAGTATAAAATGTAGAAATCAGTCCAGGACAAATGAAGTGCAACCTCCCCAGCTGTTTCCTGGGATATCTCTTGAGAAGAATAGCTGAAGTAGGTAACTTTTTTAAAAATTTCTTTTCTTTTCTTGATAACCAGAAACTGGGCAGTCATCTTCAATGCGCCCCCTTCCTCTTTCAAAAGCCTGTGAAATTGCATACCCACGCAAAAGGAAATTATGCTTGCTTGTAAACATGTCTCTATTTCTCTTCTTATTTCTTGCCATGGAGACAAAGGGGAAATCTCTTAAGACTGCAGTGCAGTTGCATAAAATGTAATACAGTTGTCCCCCCATATCCATGATTTGGTATTCATGGCTTGAAAATATTCTTAAAAAAATAATAATCCAAAAAGCAAACCTTGATTTTGCCATCTTATATAAGGGACACCATTTTGCTGTGCCATTGCATATAATGGGACTTAGGGATTCACAGATTTTGGTATCCACGAGGGTGGGGGTGTCCTGGAACCAAACCCCAGTGAATATGAAGAGACAACTGTACAAATAAAATCAACCTTACCTCTCAAATCCATCTTTTGCACATTTCAAATAGAAAAGGAAGGGAGGATGGACACTAAGCAAATATGTCTGTAGATCTAGCATGAGGGTCTCAGGTTTAAATCTGTAAGCTTACTGGGTGGCTTTGGGAGGAAATTCCTCTTACTCTCAGCCTGAATCAAGGGTAAGGACTGTATGGCTCTCCAGGTGTTGTTGGATTAGAACTCCCAACATCCTTCAACACTGGCTAGGGCTGCTGGGAGATGCATTACAAAAACATCTACAAACTGCAAATCACTACCCTGGACCTAACTTATTTGTCAGGAGGTTTGTAGGGTTTTGTTTCATTTTTAATAATTAGCATTTCTAATTAATGTATTTAGCTGGGTTGTTTATACACAGCACCCTCATTCTTGTTATTTAACTTTGTTATTAACTGCCCTCAAGTCAACTTTGACTTATGTTGACCTTATGAATGAGAGACCTCCAAGTCACTCTATTATCAACAGCCCTGCTCAAGTCTTGCAAACTCAGGGCCATGGTTCCTTGGATCCACTTGTAATGTGTTCTTCCCCCTTTCTTGCTGCCTTCTACGTTTACTAAGCATTATCGTCTTTTCTAGGGAGTCATGTCTTCTGATGATATGTCCAAAGTACAACAGCCTCCATTCAGTGATCCTGGCTTCTAGGAAGAGTTCAGGCTTGATTGCTCTAGGGCCCATTTATCTGTCTTTGTGGCAGTCCATGGTATCTCCAAAGACCCACCACCACCACCAACACCACATTTCAAATGAGTTGATTACCTTCCTGTCAGCTTTCTTTAGTGTCCAGCTTTCACACCCATACATAGAAATATGAAATACAATGACACGGACAGTCCTGACTTTAGTAATTCAATTATATCTCTTAACAGTTGAGTATCTTCTCTAGTTCCTTCATAGATCCCCCTCCGAGTCCTGGGCCAAATCCACACTATACAAATAATCCAGTTTGAAACTGGATTATTTGCCATGGCTCCTTCCTGTGCAGTCCTGGGATTTGTAGTTTCACAAGGTCTTGTAAAGTGTGCTGGTGCCTCACCAAACTACAAAACCCAGGATTCCATAGGAAGGAGCCATAGCAAACAATCCAGTTTCAAACTGGATTATTTGTGTAGTGTGGATTTGGACCTAGTCTTCTTCTGATTTCTTGACTGCAGTCTCCATTCTGATTAATGACTGAGCCGAGTTATGGAAAATCTTTAATTATAATCATTGGCCTTATCATCTACTTTAAAATGATATAAATAATCTATGGTCATTATTTTTGTTTTCTTAATGTTCAGCTGTAAACCTGCCTTTGCAATTTTTTCCTTGAATTTCTTCAATAGTTGTTCTAAGTCTTTGTTATTTGCTATTAGTATGGTGTCATCTGTGTATCTTAAACTGTTGATGTTCTTTCCACCACTTTTAATGCCTACTTCCTCTAAGGTCTTGTCTACACTAAGGAAAAAATGCATACTCACCCTGGATCAAGTGTGATTTATATACACAATGCATACAGATTTAAATTAATCTGGTTTAACAGAAACAAAACCACAAATTGCTCTGGAGTGCCCAGTGTTTTGGACATGGGGACAAATGGATTGGGCTGGATCATGAGTGCATAGCTGTGCAAAATCTTCACACCCACCACATCGACCCCATTGGCCCGTCCCACTTGGTGCCACTGCTGCCACCACCGCTGCCTCACCTGCTGGTCAAGCAGCTCTCTGCAGAACCTGGACATCAATGTCACTGCTGGTGAGGTCAGAACAGGGTGCCATGCCATATAATCAACAAAGAGGGGGGCACTCTACCCTCCCCTCATTGATTGCACAGGCACCCCCATTCTGACTTCACCAGAAGCAATGGCAGTGGCCAGGCTCTGCAGAGAGTTGCTTGACCTGCAGGTGAGGTGGTGGTGGCAGCAAGGGGGATGGGCCAGTGAGGCCAATGCATTATTAGCCCATCAGCCTATCTGGACTGTGGCACAGATCCAGAACAGATCTGCATCAGTATGCATTGTGTTGATCCGGGCAGCTCCAGAGCATAATGCTGCAGACTGGACCCAAATTATGGCACAAGTGTAGATGAGCCCTAAATCTAATCCAACTTTAAATATAATACATTCAGTATACAAGTTAAACAGATAGGGTGATAAAATGCAGCCTTGCCAATTGGAAACCATTCTGTTTCTCCATATTCTGTCCTGATAGTGGCTTTTTGTTATAAATACAGGTTACACATCAGAACAATCAAATGTTGTGACACACCCATTTCTTTAAGAGTGATCCATAGTCTTTCATGGTCTACACAACCAAAGGCTTTGCTATAATCTATAAAGTACAGGCTGATTTTCTTCTGAAATTCTTTGATGCGCTTCATTAGCCTACATACGTTTGCAACATGATCTGTAGTGCTTCTTCCTTTTCTGAACCCCACTTGGGCATCTGGCATTTCTTGTTCCATACAGTATATGGTAAAAGTCTTTGTTGTAAAATTTTGGACACCGCTTCCTTGAATGGGAGATTTGTGCAGTAGTCCAGTAGCTACTGCAATCCCCGGTATTCCCTTTATTGCAGACTGGAAAGTATATTGAGCCTTTCCAATCTGTGGGGCATTGTTTTTCATATTTGTTGGCAGATTTTAGTTAGAATTTGAATTGATTCTTTCTCTGTAGCAAATCAGCTCTATCGGTATACCATCTGTTCCTGCTGATTTATTTCTCCCAAGTGTTTTGAGAGCAACTTCCACTCCACTTTCTAAAATTGTGGGTTCATCTTCAAATGGTTCTTTCTTGAATAAATCTTTCACCCTTTCATCTCTTTTATAGAATTTGTTTGTATATTGTTTCCATCATCCTTTTATTTCTTCTTGATGATGTAATGTGTTCACCTGCTGGTCATATAACACCCCCACTCTTGATTTACATTTCCCATTGATTTCTCAGATCTTGCAGAAGAGATCTCCTGTTCTATCTTTTTTGTTGTCTTCTATAGCAGTTTTCTTTGACCCTATACACAAATCACTGAACAGTTGTGTTTAGGTTTCTGATCCTATGTTTGTCTCCTTTTGCTTTTGATTCTCATCTGTCCTTAACTGCTTGAAGAGCTTCACCTGTCATCCACTGATAGTGGGGTTTTTTTTGTATTCTTCTCTGGCAATATCCCTGATTTCAGTCCAGAGTTCTTCTGGATCCTGGTCAATTAGACTTAAAAGTGCAAATCTAATTTTTCCATTATCTTTAAATTCTATTGGGATGTTCTTCAGGTTATATTTTGGCACGATGGTTGGTTTAGTGTTCTTCTTTAGTTTTATTCTAATTTTTGATATTAGCAGTTCACAGTCTGTCACAATCTGATCTCAGTCTTGTTTTTGCAGAGAGAATGGAGCTTCCCCACATTTTCTACTTGTAGTTATGTTGTCTATTTGATTTCTGTATTGGCCATCAGGAGACATTCATGTAGACAGTTGTCTCTTTGGTTGCCTGAAGAATGTGTCTGCTGTGAACAATCAGTTCCTCTGCTGCTTCATTTCTTGATTCTAGGCCACATTTCCCAACAATGCTTGGTTCTATTCTTTTTCCTACTTTTGCATGCCAATCATCTCATCTTTGATTATCAAGATACCTTGTTTTGCTGTGCAAGCAATTTCCTTCTGGACTCCAGCATAGAATCTTCTGATTTCTTCCTCTTTTGCCTCTGTACTTGGAACATAAAACCTGGATTATGGTTATATTGATAGGTTTTCCTTGAAGTCTTATTGATATCATTCACTCAGCATCTCCTTACTACTTTTACTACATCTCTTTTCACTATTTTTATTTCCTGAGTAAAACACTGAGTAATTATCTTACTGAAAATATCCCATTCCTCTCCATTTTAACTCACTCACTCCAAGTATTGCAGTGTTTATGCTTGTTTTTACAATGTCTAGCGCCCCCAGTTCGTGCTTCTCACTATCCACATTCTTATAGCATGTGCTATGCAGCTTTGGACTTTCCTTTCACCTCTGAACATGTCAACAGTTGTACATGTTTGTGGGCTTGAGTCCAGTTGCATCATTAGCCACAGCACTACTTGATTCAAAAGTGGTTTACCATTGTCTTCTTCTGTAAAGTACTAACAAGCAGTTATGATGCCACTGCCATTGTCTCTGAGAGATCCTCTGCCACTGTTACCCCCTCCTCCAACTACTGCTGCTTTCCAGTAGCTGTTTGGCACATTTATTCTGGCTCCTCAGCAAAAGCCTGTCTGGCGTTGGAGACCCTACCAGCAGCACCGCAACCAGAAGCATAGCCTCTTACCTCACAGGAGGGTGCAATCCTACCACCACAGAAAAGTAGCATATTCATTCATTTATTATTCACATACAAAACTGCCCTCTTGCATAGTCAGTCCATAGATAGATTCATCTACTATTGCATCGTCTGCTCTGGCTACAGAGAGCTCTTTTGTGTTTTACATGGAGCCTTTCTTCACAGAGCTTGGGAAAGATACTTAAAAAAAAAAAAGAGTTTGTTGGGGGGAGGGGTGTTGGACTATATCTCCCAGAATGCCATAGCCAGTATGGGCACTTGCTATGCTGAGTGGAAGATTCTGTGATTTGCAATCCAAAAACTAACTTTCGCAGGCTCTGTTTTGCCAGTCCTGCTACGTGCTTGGGATCTTTGTAGCTGAGGGTGCAAATGATGGAAATTCTACTGTTATCCATGTGAAACACATGATCTACCACAAAGCTAAGGCCCATTTCCTTTTTAAAAAAAATCAGCATGGCAGAGGGTTGGACTGGATGGCCCTTGTGGTCTGTTCCAACTCTGTGATTCTGTGATCTTTAAAAATTATAAATTTAAACATCTTTACATTTCTATTACTCTTTCATACTTGAACCAACAGCCATACCCTTGACTAGGAACAGGGAGTGTCTATTTTCCAGATGTTTTTCTGCTGCAGCTGCCACACCCTGTCACCATTGGCTATGTGGGCTAGGGTTGCTGGGAGTTCTCTGTCATCTCCCCATCCCACATGTCCCATTACTGGCCTAAGCCGACTAGCAGAGTGGTACAGCACCTATTGGGAGGGTTGCAAAATAAGAGCACTGTCCTCCAGATTAGAATTCTTCCACCCAGATGAAATTTTCCTTCAGTCCCCAAATTTCTAGCATTGGCAAGCAACTTAATTTTATTTTTTAAGAAAAAAAGACAACACAAGAAGAAACGAAAAGAAAAAAAAAGGAAAAAAACACAGGGACACACACACACACACACACACACGACATTTGGAACATCTGAGACAAAGCAAAGAAAATTCCAAACCTAAAACTCCAGCTGAGCATTTAGAAATTCAGTTTAGGCACCCAAAGAAGAGGGGCAGGCAAAGTTACCAAAGGAATGTGAACACATCAAATGTAGGAGAGTTGTAGGTGCAAATAATTTACAATGTCTCATTCTTTGTAATGCTAGCAATCTGGGGACTCGAGTAAAATTTCCATGGGGGCAAAATTCTTATTGGGAGGGCAATGCTCTCACCCCCCTCCCCATAGCTACACCCCTGTACCTATGACAGTGCTTTAGGACAGCCTGGTTCAAATGAAATGGAGGGTGCATGAGGGATCGTGCCAGTGCATCAGTTCTGTACACAATACAGAGAACAACTGTTGTTTTGGCCAAAGAAAAAAATGAACAACAGCCATATTTATCAAGTATCTTTTGCCAGGATGTGAGGCAGCTGTGGGCTCCTAATAAGAGCACAGATGATGCATGTGTGATGACCCTGCAGTGGCAGCACCAGTGCAGCAGAACAAGGGCTCACAGCAGGAACAATGACATAATCTGTATGCCCCTCAGGCTCCCATCTTCTTTCTGATCTTACATGCAATCTGGCTAGTAGTGGGGATGGATGTGTGTGTTTGTGTGCAGTATTCCAGCAAGAACAGATTTTTGTAAGCTATCCCTGTTGTAACACTAAGGATGTGGGATATGGCTTGATCTTGAATGTGCAATAAAAACCCAATAGTTTTACAAAATGTCTGCTCCTGGTGTAGATAAAAACTGTTAAAGCTTTCTTGATTTGGATCAACACAGCTACCAGCATTCCTGGATTCTTCTTAAGGGACTGACTTTGGAGATAATCATGAAGTGTGCCTACACTTCAAAATTCACTAGCACAATACAGAACTTATTGGTATAGAGTCCATGGTAAACCATTTGTGCAGCCATACCCGCCCCCCCCCCAGAACAGTAAAGAAAGCTGGCTCATTTGAAATGTGGTGATGGAGGAAAGTTCTCCAGATGCCAGAGAATGCTAGATAAATGAATAGGTTCTAGAGCAAATCAAGCCTGAACTCTCTCCCTAGGAGCCAAAGTGACTAAACTGAGGCTGTTGTATTTCGGGCATACCCTGAGGCGACTTGACTCATTGGAAAAGACAATAATTTTCAATAAAGTGAAAGGCAGTCAGTAAAGAGGAAGACCTTGTTAGAGATGGATTGTTCCAATCAAGAAAACCACAACCCTCAAAGTTTGTGGGACCTGAGCAGGGCTATTGATGACAGCAGCTTTCAGAGTTCTTTTATTCACAGGGGCACCGTGAGCTGAAACCGACTTGATGGCAAATAGTAACAGCAAAACCCAGCCACCCCCATACAACATGAATTAAGCTATCTTGGTATCCTGGAGTCTTTCTATACTATACTATACTATACTATACTATATCACACTTTAACTGCCATAGCTCCATCTCTATGGGATCTGAAGTTTGGTGAGGAGGTCCTTAGCATATTCCCTGCTAGAGCACTCTTGTCAGCTTCCCTGAACGACCGCACTAGAGCTCTCTAACAGGGAAGTCTAACACCAAACTACGAGTCCCAGGATTCCATAGGAGGGAGGCGAGGCAGTTACCTGTTACAGGTGGACTTGGTGATGGGAAAGAGCTTCTTCTTCTTCTTCTTTTTTTTTTAAGAGCTTTCCCCTTCAGCTTCTTTCCACTGTGCCCACTCCCTTTCCTTCTCACGGTTGCCTGCGCCGGGGTCAGGCTGCCCAGCCCGTCCCCTGCTGCGTCCCCTCTCTCGCCTCCTCTTTGCCTCTCAGTCCGGCACCGTTTGTGGCTTTCAGAAGAGAGCTAGCGGGTGCGCCAGTTGTCACGACCTCGCTCCCGCTCTGGTTCCGGCCTCTGTTTCTGGGGCACCGTCGCGACTGGGCAAGAAAACGGGTCTCGGCCGCCGGGTCGGTCGGTCGGTGTGGCTGGCGCACCGGCGGGCTCTCCAGCCGCTCCTCTGGCCGCCTCTCCACACCTCTCCTTCGGCACCGCGCCACCTGGTTCTGCCCTCTCTCCTCAGTCTTTGCCCCTCCCTTAGGAGCCGGTTTGGGGCCTTTCTCCTCGAATTGGCCCTCCCCTGCCCCTGGGGAGCAGCAGCAGCAGGTAGTCCTAAGTGGGGAGCAGCCCCTCGAGCCAGCCCCTCACACCCGAAGGGGCGGGAGAGAGAGAAGGAGGTGGGGGCGGGAGAGCCAGCGAGAGCCTGTCAACCTCTTCCACGCTCAACAACCCGCTCCAGCCCGAAGCCTGCCAGTTTGGGCTTTTGGAGGTGGGTGGCGGGGACTGTCCGGAAGAGTTGCCCCTTCTTTGGGCAGCCACAGAGTCTGAGCCTGGGGTCCCCCGCCGCCTCAGTTCCCCACACCGCCGCCGCCGCCCCGGTGGGGAGTGCGCGGGAACCGGGTTGGATGGGATGTACCGTGAGCCTGGTGTGCTGTGAGGAGACCCCGCGGCCCGTGCCCTCGGTGCCACGGCGGCATGGAGGCGGGAAAGCCGCCGCCCAGAAGACGACGAAGCGGCCGCCGAGGGTGAGTGAGAGCGGGGGCGAGCGGGAGCCCCTCCGGCCAGCACCGCTGAGGGGAGTAAGAATAACAACTCGCCCGACAAGGGACAAGCGGAGAGCGGGAGAAGCCGTGGGCGGGAAACCCGGGCTGGACCCCGTGGGACGTCAGAGGGTGAGCCAGGCGCTGAGGGGGAGGGATGGGTCAAGGAGACGACGAGGTGCTACTAGTACAAGTATTAGGGCAATATTTATTTCTATCCCGCCGTATGTGAAGCAATACCTTCCAGCCCAGAGGGAAGGTATGGGCAGAGTTTGGAAAGTTACTGAGGGGGACTGCAACTCCCAATAGTGTCTGTGCTGCCTGAGGGATTCTGGGAGTTGTAGCCCAATTCCAAAAAGTAACAATTTTTGAGTTTGGGGAGGAAAGAAAGAAAGAGCAGAACCGTGACAGATGCGCAAGGGAGAGCTTTCGGTGGCAGCGAGGCTGGCTGCCATAGCCTTTTCAATGGCAGGAATGTGGAAGGAGGTGTGGGAAGCAGTTTTCAGATACATATGGGTGGGGGGATGAAGGTAAAAGGAAGGAGAGGTGTGTCAGTTGAAATGGCTGATCAACCTGGACAAACTTGGTATTAAGCAAGAGAGATTTTGGGGGCATATGCCTGAGTATCCGCACAGGTATCCAGATAAATTGGTTTGCTCCTGAGTATAGTGCAACCTTTGTTGGGAAATACATGCCTATATCTAGACAGACAGCTAGAGCTATGTTCATATTCTCTTAGGTATGTGAAGAGTGATGGTATGAGCTAGTGCTCATTTTTCTGGCATGGTGCAAAGTGTATCAATGCTGTTTAAATAGAGAAAAAAGAAGCTGTGGCAGTTTAAAGCAAATGCAGGGTGTCTCCCCCAAAATGTGTACACCCTTTAATAGTTAATAGTAGCTGTGGTGACTATTTGAAGGTTAAGTAAATACATTTAAATTGAAGAATAAATGTTATAACGATTGAATCACAGTTACAAATTCCATCTTAAATTACAATTTTATGTGAGATGTTCAAATTGTCATCCCTACCACAGCAATTCATTGCTCACATTGTCAAAGCACAGAGTTGCAAACCTCATTTAAAGTTTCTCTTATACACTTCTCTATTATGGTAATCTTTAATCCTGTTAAGGGTACAAAAATGCAAAAAATAAAAATAAAAATGGAGAATTATAAACTATCATTCTTTGAAGAAAATTGGGGGTGGGGAACCCTAGAATTGTAAACTGTTATGGGTGTATACATTTTTTGGGGGTACGCCCTGTATATTTTTGAAGCATGCAAGCAATTCAGTAATTATCAGGGAGGCGTCACCTCCACTTTCTAATTTCTCCACTCAACCTTTGGCAGTCTGTGACCTTCTACGATTTCTCCCCCTGCCCACAAGAGATACTTCTTTCCTGTCTTTCAAATATTTTTTTTCTGTTTTTCCAATCAGTCTTTAATAATTGAATGCCTGTTGCTTCAGGTCTCCTCTATTCCTTTATCTGTCTTAATTTAGTTGTTTAAGATTGTTTAAATGTTCCAAAAGTTGCTTCCCCTGCTTTTTTTTCTTTCCTTTTCCTTTTCTTTCTTTCTTTCTTTCTTTCTTTCTTTCTTTCTTTCTTTTTATGTTTTTGCACACTGCCTTTGAAACATTATTGGAAGTCAGCTGCATCTGTAGCACAAGAATAGGCAATGGGCACACCCAAGCAGTTGGGGAATTTTAGCATTAATAATAAGTAAAGGTTAAATGTAGAACTGGCATTGTGGTTCTGACCATGGCAGTAAGACCGCCTTCACCTTGAAGGGAACACAAGATGGATCCAAAAGTAATGCAACAGTTTGGGTTGGTGGGCAGATAGATGTAGAAGCAACACTGGTTTAGCAGAAGTTGAGTGCTCGAATTATAACAGTTGGAAGGCATCTTGTAGGCCATCTAGTCTACTCCCAAATCAAGAGCTAGAGCATCTCTAGAAGACAGCTGTCCAGCCTTTGCTAGAAGATGGATCCAAAAGTAATGCAACAGTTTGGGTTGGTGGGCAGATAGATGTAGGAGCAACACTGATTTAGCAGAAGTTGAGTGCTGGAATTATAACAGTTGGAAGGCATCTTGTAGGCCATCTAGTCTACTCCCAAATCAAGAGCTAGAGCATCTCTAGAAGACAGCTGTCCAGCCTTTGCTAGAAGACTTCCATTGTCAAACTGCCCTTAAAGGTCAACATATTTCTCCTAATGTTCAAAGAAAAGGAAGGAAATTACAGCTGAGCTGAATTTGGGTAGGAAGCAAATACTAAAGTTTTAGTGCAGGACAGAATGGGGTTGCATTGTGATCTGCTCTTAGAGAGGCAAGAAATTGGCTGAATGGACAAGGACAATCTATAATACATATACAAATAATAATTATTAAAAATATGCTTCTAAAACCAGTATCATTGTACATATATACTTGAAACCTTATATCATATACATATGTGTGTGTTTGTGTGTGTATTCTTACATATAAAAACACATATATGTATTACTTATATATAATGTGCAACTACTGCAAGCAATTACAAGCAACTCCAAGCAATAGTATTATCCAATGGTTAGCATTTTTGTTTATAAAACTCCAACTTACACAGTTTCTCTGAACAGAAAAGGGAAGCTCACAGTTTCAAAAGTGCTTGATCTCCTTACAACCTATGAAAGCACGAACTATAATTCCCCAGTGTTAAAACCCACTCTGAATAAAGCTCACTCTGGTTCAATAAATCTCATTCTTCAGCCTCCAGTGCTACCATGAACAAGGGAGAAGAAAACAGGTTTATACATCTACCAGTCCCAATAAGAAATAATGGCATCTCAAAGCAATAAGGACTGTAATATTTTTGTGAGAGTATTTTGGGGGTGGGGGGAAGTCTGGGGCACATTGGAATAATATTCTTTGTATACCTGGTGTTTTCCCCTCTTGCTGATAATGTAAAATTTGTGAAAAAAAGAAAAAAAGAGGGGAAATATTTACTCAGCTGACATATTGGTGACAGGAGCAATGGAAATACAGTGACCCACAAAGAAATACATTCAAGCTAAATATTAAATAAAAGCTAGCCTACTTGGGAACATATCATAAGTTGGAGATCTTCAAACGCCATCCATACATGTATATGTCCCAGATATTTTAGGTCTTGGGGCAAAAGGCTTGAATAAATCTCACCCAGTGGTGATTT
Source organism: Gambelia wislizenii (assembly GCA_030847615.1). NCBI lineage: Eukaryota > Metazoa > Chordata > Lepidosauria > Squamata > Crotaphytidae > Gambelia > Gambelia wislizenii. The sequence goes on along the minus strand of JAUMIR010000001.1, from coordinate 332,265,636 downwards.
TCAAGTTGAACATGAGTCAACAGTGTGATGCAACAGCTAAAAAGGCCAATGTGATTTTGGGCTGCATCAATAGAAGTATAGTGTCTAGATCAATGGAAGTAATAGTGCCACTCTATTCTGCCTTGGTCAGGCCTCACCTAGAATACTGAGTCCAGTTCTGGGCACCACAATTCAAAAAGGATATTGACAAATTGGAGCATGTCCAGAAGAGGGAGACTAAAATGGTGAAAGGTCTGGAAACCATGCCTTATGAGGAAAGACTTAAGGAGCTGGGTATGTTTAGCCTGGAAAAAAAGATGGTTAAGGGGCGATATGATAGCTCTGTTTAAGTATTTGAAGGGGTGTCACATTGCGGATGGAGCAAGCTTGTTTTCTGCTGCTCCAGAGACTAGGACATGGAACAATGGATGCAAGCTCCAGGAATAGAGATTCCACCGCAATGTTAGGAGGAACTTTCTGACAGTAAGAGCTGTTCGGCAGTGGAACACACTCCCTCAGAGCGTGGTGGGGTCTCCTTCCTTGGAGGTCTTTAAACAGAGGCTGGATGGCCATCTGTCAGGGCTGCTTTGATTGTGATTTCCTGTGTGGCAGGGGGTTGGACTGGATGGCCCTTGTGGTCTCTTCCAACTCTACAATTCTATGAGTCTATGATTCTGCATCACTGCCAGCTTCAATCTCTTCCAAAATCAGAATAGCAGTTACTGTTCTTCTACTCTCCACAACCAGCCTGTAAGAGGAAGTACTGGAATAGAAAGAAACTTTCAGGAAATATAACCTATCCAAGAGTTGATACACAGAACCAGAGTGCAGTGATGTCTCACACACCTATGGTGTTAACAAACCCACAGTGTCCAAGAACAGCCCATCTGGAAGATAGCTTCTCTCTTATTTTGGGACCACCAAAGATCTATACTTAAGTAGAGGTGGCAGAATATGGGCTAGGCTATTTGGGGAGAAAGATGCACTTTCTTTTCTTGGACATGAAGATACCAATTTCCTCCTCCCCAGAGAGGCTAAATGATCACCATGCAATTCTCTCTGTCTTTCTCTGTATGTGTGTATGTGGGGGGGGGAGGATGGGACAGATTGAGAGAAAACATGTTTATATACATTTTGTTGACAAGAGTACTAATATGGAAAATGGGAACAAATGCAGGGTGTTAGAGGTGGGTTTATATCCACGAATGAACATTCATGCAAAAATAACAGCCAGTTAGTCTTAAAGGTGCTGCCACATTCCTTTTCTCCCCCCCCCCCCTTCCTTCTTGTCATGCTGCAAGACACTTCTTTGAAAACAATAATCAGCAGGCTGCTCAGTCACATAAAGAGCCAGCATGGTGAAGTGGTTTGGGTGTTGGATTAATGTTTTGGTAGACCAAATTTTAAATCTCCGCTCATCCATGGAATTCCACTGGGTGATCTTGGGCAAGTCCCACTCTCTCAGCCTCAGAGGAAGGCAGTGGCAACCCCCCTCTAAACATATTTTGCCAAGAAAAAACTGTGATAGGGTTACCTTAGGCTCTCCATAGGTTGGAAATGACTTAAAGGCACACAATAACAAAGCCAGTCCACCTCCTGGTTTTCAAGTTGTGTGAACCCACCACTGGATTTCCTTGGAAACTTATTGAGTCTCCTCATTGAGATAATGTACAGTAGTAAGCAATCTTCTCTGAAAGATGTCCACTACTGCTGACCTTTCTCTGAAATGCAAAGGTCCAAAAGAGCCAGGCCTGTTCTCAAGTGTCCTGTCAGTTCATACAGGGTAACAGTGAGCGATCTATGACCACTCCCAGTGTGTGAAGAGTAAACTAACAATGCATTCTAGGACTGAATCCACACTACACAAATAATCCTGTTTGAAACTGGATTATTTGCCATGGCTTCTTCCTACAGAATCCTGAGATTTGTAGTTATACAAGGTCTTTAGCCTTCTCTGCCAAAAAGTGCTGGTGCTTCACCAAACTACAAATCCCAGGATTCCATAGAAAGAAGCCATGGCAAATAATCCAGTTTCAAACTGGATTATTTGTGTAGTGTGGATGCACCCTCAGATAGCCTTCCCCAGGCTGGTGACCTCCAGGTGCTTTGGACTACAACCCATCATTCTAATCCGACACCTCATTCATCATGCTAGCTGGGAATATTGGGAAGTTCAAGTACTTCAAGTACTTCTGGAAGGCACCAGGTTGAGGAGAGGGGCTGCCATAGTACAAGCCCCCAAGTCTTCTGAAATATGAAAGGACTCCATAGCAGAAACTCAGAAGCTTCTTCAGAGATGTCATTGCAGAAGAGAGTCCCTGAAATCAGTATTTTTTAAGAGACCAGCACCACTGAACCTGCTGTTGAGCACTTCCAAGGAACTGTGTGACATCGGAAACCCAAGCCAGCTGAAGATGTTCATTTTCCCATTAATTCTTAATTGTTTCACTTTGCCATTTTTGTTCTTCAGCAGCAAAAAAGATGTTGTGCTCATTTGGCTTAAAGAGATGGTAAATAGGAATACTTCTTAAGTGTTCTCTGTACCTTCTTTTAATAAAAGAGGGAGGAGGGGTGTTTTTTTTCATTGGGTGATATTACTGCAGGCTGAACTAGGCTTGAATGTAATTAGCTTGCATGCTTCTTGTTATTTAAATGGCAGCTGAGATGGGGAATCTCAGCAGTCTCAGGACCTCGGGAAATGAAGGGGAGAGGAATGTTTAGCTCCTTTGCCTGCCTGTAATAGAATCACCCATATGAAGCTGATCTATTACTCCCCCAGCTTCAGAGAGGTGATTTTTGCACAGTTTGGAAAAGGTACAAGTGTGGCTGGGAGCTGTAGTCAAAAAAAGTCACTTTTCCAGGCTCAGGATTTCTGTCGGGACCATGGTGGGAAGTGTACGACCTAAAATCCCCTTTCTACCTGCCTTGACTGCTCGGAAGTGCAGAAGTAGTGGTAAATTCTGAAATGCGGGTAACCCTCTTCATGACAGTTCCCACAATCAAAATGTCAAAATTTATATTGACATGACTTGTTTAAAATGATGCATAATTGAAAATAACAGTAACATACAGAAAACAGAGAAAGTCCCTGTCTTTTGATGTTACAGAGCAGTGCAAATTAGTGTTCTCCTTACATAAGGGGCAGGATCCTTCCGGGTGCAGTGGGAATTCTTTTTCTTGGCCGTAGAACAGGTAGCTTTTGTGTATAGCCAGATTAGCCTAGGTATTTGCATTAGGTTGAAAGCATGAACTGATAAGGACTCTAGTTTTTTAACCAAAGTAGCTGAGCACAAGAACAACCTTGGATTTTTATTGTCTGCTTTAAAATATCAAAAGGACCAGTGGCAACTAGTGGCTCCCTTATCAGTTGGGACAGTCAAACTGTTCCCACTTTTAACCCAAACTTTAAAGGAGCCATCCACAGTGCTGAACCTAAACCCCCAAACACGTAGAGAACCATTGATTAAAGTCTAGACTAAACCCCAGAGTGGATTCACCATCCCACTGACATGAGAGCCACCAGCCTCCATGGAAAAACAGCCCTGATTTGTTTCAGGCCAAGAATCCATTCTAAATACCACAGTTGAGTCCTGGAATATACTATGGAAACCTCTGAGCATGTGAAAAGTGCTTCTCTGTCTGCCACCAAGTAACTACAATCTGTCCCCACAATCATAGAATGACAGAGCTGAGTGATGCCTCTCTCTCCCTTACCTAATCCCCTTCTACCCACTGTTGGGCAAAATGACACAGCCCTGGGTCAGGTTTGAATCCCAGTCCCCCATCCTCTTTCTTTTTACTTAGAAAGTATGTGCTAGATATCCTGGAAGGGGATGCCAACTTGTCTGTCTGCACACCCGTGCCTGCCACATTTTTCTGTGAGGCGTCATTGGCTTGTTATGAGATTAATTTCACTGGCTTCTGATTAATCTCAGACTGAAGATAATCCTTTGTTAGTGACATCTCATTCAGTTGCCGTGGAAATCATTAGGATCTCCTTTCACTAATGGGAGAGGGGCTCAAAAAGAGGGTGAGAGAAAAGCAGAGGAGAGACGTGCATAGAACTAGCAGCACCCCTTGTTTGGTACCCAAGTGGGGCAGGGCCTGATGGGGGATAAAATGAAGCCTAAATCTGTAAAATGGCTCATTTTCAAAAAGTCTTCAGCCTTGCTGTTTGAGCCGCAGAATGCCATGTCATCTTTCTTAATTTCTGTCCACCTGCTCAGATTCCTCAGCTTCAGACAGATCTCTTTTCTTTTCTGTCCTAAAATGTGATGCAGGTATTACACTGCTGTGCCTTTCATTCTGCAGGCAATAACAACAAATAATAAGAAAAACCTTAAAGGATGTGTGTGTCTCTGTTCAAGTTGCTTGTTGACTTGGTGCATATGTCTTTTTCTCTTGCTCCCTCATAGGCACCTCTGCTAAGCATTGGCTAGTGAGAAGTCAGGCCAGGTTTGGCCCATTTCTATTCTAGGTTTCTTCACTGCAGGAGAGAGAAAAGCAGGGCATGAATGCTGCTCTAAATGGTGTTGCCAAATAAGAGCTATTACAATATCAAAATAATTCTTTCCAGGCAGAAAACTAAACTGAATTTTACCAGCTTGGCCACTTTCCTTATCCCATACTTTTAAATATATACTCATATAAAGTAGACTTTATCAATGATATAGCAGAGAAAGGGATCATACAGTCATAGTACTGGGAGATGTGGGTTAATAGGGCTGATGATACCAAGTGCCACCCCTTCACCTCAGACTTTTCCCTCTGAGGTTAGCTGTAATCCAGTTTTTTGGAGGGGGTGCTGGCTTGATCTCTAATGAGCAACTAAGACACCTAGGCTTTACAATGTTGTGTAACAGTGTGAGCATTGGACTAGAACATTAGCAGACAAGGGTTCAAATCCCTGCTCAGTCATGGAAACCTGCTGGATGACCTTGGGCAAGTCAAGCACTCTCAGCCTCCTCAGAGGAAGGCAGTGGCACAAATTCTGAACAAATTCTGCCAAGAAAGCCCTGTGATAGGGTCACCTTAGGGTGACCATGAGTCAGAAATGACTTGAAGACACATAAGTTTTACAAAAAAAAAAAAAACATGGAGAGAAAAACTCCACAAATAATGTGCCATAATATGTTTCTCTCTAAGGAGATTATCAGATGCATCAAAAGTGGCATTACAGCAATGCCAGAAGATCACAAAAGGGCTCCCTTATCAGACAACGTCATCCCTCCCCCCGTTATCCACCCATTCTGCTCCTGTTCTGCCAGCACTACTTTTTATTGATGGGAGAAGCCATCAATAGATCTCCCCATTCCATTTCTGTTGTGGACTCGACAGTGTGCAACAAGGTGCCCTGTTTTGCTGGTGAGATCCCAGCGTCAATAGGAGGTCCCTTCCAGAACACTTCTGGGTGAGATTGGGACATCCAGGTAAGTGGCACACTTTTTATCACCCTACCCAGGTTACTTGTTAATTTTAAAGTGTGTTTTTGTGTTTGCTGTCACTTTTTTGGGTTATTTTTCTTTTTGTTTTTGAATTTCCCGTGCTCACGTCTTCTTGCAAGACTCCACGGGATTTCGATCCAGGAAGTGAACGGAAATCCATTTGAGCTCCTTTCACTCCTGAGCTGCTCTGTCGATGTGAGACAAGGTAAATGTGGTGGGGAGGGTGATTATGGTGGGACTGGGACGGGACAGGGGTGGGAGTGGAGATTGTGGGACAGGAATGCTTTTTTTGTTCCTGTCTGATAATCTTCTAAGACCAGGGGGGGAAACTGAACTGGTCATCTTATACTGTTCAGGGAGATGCTATATCCCTTTTGTGTGCTTTCTTATGCAATGTGAAGACTCTTTAGCCAAAATCCTGCCTTCTCTCCACTACAACTACCTCTTGCCTGTTTGCTATTCTAACACTGTCAGCGGATCTTAACAAATGGATCAAACTGTTATGCTACCTACTGCTGTCTGTTAGTATATATGTATATCTGTGAAAAAACACAATTGCCTCCACTTTTGGATTCTGCTCACAGGTGAGGCTATGGGGATTGTCATAATGAAGAGCTGCACTTCATAATTTTATCACTACAACTCTGGAACTTAAACATATATTCATAATGTGATATATCTTATGACTCCTAACAAACTAAACACACACTATTAATTCTTCCATAGAACTTTACAAAGGATACTTACAAAGTTACAATGTTTTTAAATGGCGGAACATTTCAAATGAACAGAACAATCAGAACAGAACTGATTATCTATTTATGCTGAAGTTGTCAGTTATGAATAGTACCAATTGGCTTGTGCCTATGCGATCATATTCTCCCATCCTTGGAAGAGTTTTGAGAACTCTTTAAACTGACTGTGTTATTTTAATACAATTAAGGAACTTTTAAATAAATTGTTTTTGCTTAATTACATTTACATATAACCTGCCTTCCACTAAAAAAAGAGTCATTCAGGGAGAATAATCACAACTTCATAAATACAACAACATTGTTTATTGCAGTCACAGGCCATAAATACAAAAATTTTAATAGCAGGAGTAGAACCCCAAGCTACAGTTTTTATTGTTTTAGCTAGATCATTAAAAATTGTGGGTCATTCTTAAAGAAATGGGTGTGCCACAACAATTTATTATCCTGATGTGTAAATCTGTACTCTGGACAAGATACTACTGTCAGGACAGAATACAGAGAAACGTAATAGTTTCCAGTTGGCAAGCAGGGGTGGGATGGGGGTTCAGGCAAGACTACATTTTATCACCCTATCTATTTAACTTGTATGCTGAACATATCATACATAAATCAGGATTAGTCTCAGAGGAAGGAGGTGTGATAACTGGAGGAAGGAATATCAACAATTTAAGTTATGCAGATGATACCATCTTACTAGCAAAAAATAGCAAAGATTACTGAAGAAAGTCAAAGAAGAAAGGGCAAAGGCAGGTTTATGGTTGAACATTAAGAAAACAGAAGTAATGGCCACAGCTGGTTTAAATAAATTTAAAGTAGACAATGAAGACATTGAAATAGTTCTAGGTTTTCCATACCTTGGATCAGTCATTAATCAAAATCGAGACTGCAGTCAAGAAATCAGAAGAAGACTAGAACTTGGAAGAGCAGCTATGAAGGAACTAGACAAGATCCTGAAGTGTAAAGATATTTCATTGAATACTGAAGTTAGGATTGTCTATGCCATCGTATTTCCAATTTCTATGTATGCTTTTGAAAGCTGGACACTGAAGAAAGCTGACAGGAAGAAAATCAACTCATTTGAGCTGTGGTGCTGGAGAAGAGTTCTACAGATACTGTGGACTGTTAAAAAGACCAATAAATGGGTCCTAGAGGAAATCAAGCCTGAACTCTGCCTAGAAGCCAAGATCACTAAACTGAGACTGTCATACTTAGGACATATGAGAAAACATGACCCACTAAAAAAAGACAATAATGCTTGATAAGGTAGAAGGCAGTAGGAAAAGAGGAAGACCACATTCCAGATGAATAGACTCAATCAAGGAAGCCACTACACTGGTCTGCAGGACCTGAGCAGAGCTGTTGAAGATAGGGTGTCCTGGAGGTCTCTTAATCATGGGGTCACCATAAATCAAAGTTGACTTGGCAGCAGTTAAGAGGAACAATTATTTGATTTATAGCTTGATTTTCTCCCAAGAAATAGGAACCAAGGTGGCTTTCAACTGAAAGGTAAAAATATAATTAAAACATAACATAAATAAAAGCATTAAACATTTAAAAGACAATTTAAAAACTCACTTTAAAATAAAGGAAATATAGCATCCACTCAACTGAAAGCCTCTTCTGCAGGTCACTTGATTTCAATCATGCCAATTTCCAGAACTCTTCATTGTGTGGGCAAAAGCCTTTTTGACACAAAGCTGCAAAATGAGCATCAAAGTGTTAATAGGAAATGTATTCTCAGTTAGGAACATGGTCTATCACAGGGCTGGAGAAACTTCAGTGCAGCAGTAGGGCTACATACATTCCTCAAGCTGATCTCAAGTGGTCCGAAGCTCACTGCAAGTTCAGGCCTTTCTAAGAGTGACTTGTTCCTCCTTTAGCAGCCTGCTGGGCAGGGCAGAAGAGGAAAAGAAAGAAAGTAGGGAAAGAGTGAAAAGGCTATTTTCACTCTTCTGGCTCTGTCCACTGTTGGCTTCAGTCCCAAGTACCACCAGCAATGCATGCTACTCTCATTCCACTCCACCTCCATTACTCCCAAGGGAAAGTAGCCTGCTTATGTATCAGGAGGATCAAGAAGATTAACCATTTGGATAGGCTGTCTGTTATCACTAGCAGCCTGCTTACAATGACAAATCAATACTTCCCCTCCTTCCCACCCTCAAAGTATGCTCTAAGCAACCAATTTCAGTGGTGGCTACAGCAGCCATGGTGGAACATTCTCCTGTGGGCTATTTTTAAAATGAGGTGGGGGCAAGGGTGGTGGTAGTGTATGGATGGTATTTTCATCTTGATTTTTCTCTTTAGATGTGAAAAGATCTATAGTTGGCAACACTGTCTGCCAAGTCTCTGTATGCACATCACAGCTTTCCCAATTTCATAGCATGTGTACATAGAGACATTGGAAAAGTTACTTTTTGGGGCTGCAATGCCCCAATTTGCCAGCAGCATGGCTTGCTGGGGGAATCCTGGGAGTTATAATCCAAAAAAGTAACTTTCCCAAGCACTGAAGCCACATAAATCAGCATCGTCGTAATGCATCAAAAACATCATTTTGCTTGCAGTTTCATGCAGAGGGAGGCTCCCTATAACAAGGAGGTTTGCCATGCTGAAAGCGGTTTCTTTGCTGCTTGGTCTGCATGCAGTGGCATACATTCCATGATGTCACCTTGGGCTGTGCGGCATGAGTGCTCCTGCTTCCTCACCATTCAGCATTGTAGCAAAGCCCCAGATCCAGTGCATTCACTGCAGCCTTTTATAACTGAGTGCCTTTGGTGGTGCAGCAGCAACCCAACCCCTTTTCCTGCCTGCATTACAAGAAGGAGCTTACTGAGAAAGAGCCAAGGGGGACTTTGGTGTTGCCACTGGCCTCTATAACATCCTTTATCTTTCTGAAACAGACAGGGATTAAATGTGGAGTGGGAGGGGGATGCGCAGAAATAAAATAAACCTGTATCAGCACAACAGAAAGACCTCAGCAGAAAATGAAATGAAGAATAAGAACTCTGAATAACCAGGTAATTATACTGGCTGATTATTAAGAAGGAAGCAATTGGTTTGAGAATGCATTAGGCTGTCTCTTTCTAGAGTTAAGTCCTGGTGCTGCCTCAGATTCCTGCCTCTTTTGTGTCCAGCTTCATATACAATGCTCCAACTTTCCTGTACCCCTGTTGTGTTTAACCAAATCCCAGTGGGCAAAACTGTAGGGTTCCTATTGCTGTGACTGGCATTCGGTTGTGCCCCAACAGTGCCTAAGCAAATCATTTGGCAGTCAGCTTTGCTGTAGAGCGTGCAGCTGTTCAAGTATTACTCAGTCAGGCTGGTTTTCCTCACAGGATTCTCAGTGCGTCTGATGTGTGGCTTGGATGGCTACTGCAATACTTCCTTGTTTGCTAAAAAGAGAGCTCTATAAATGTCAAAGTTTTTTTTAAGGGATTACAAGCCACAAGCCTCTTCCTCTCACTCTTTTTGGAAGATTATCCTGCCTGCTGAAATGATGGTCCTCTGTTGAACAGCAGCACCCAGGGCAAGGAACAGGGTGAAGGAAAGAACTTATAGCTGCTGGTTCTGATGTTTCCTGACTGCAAAAAAGATTGTCCAGTGCAGAAGGTGGGCAAATTACAGTCTGTATACAGGAAGCTGTGGCACCATGTTTGTGTCACTTTTGACATAGTCTCTCTGTCTCTGGCTTTTCTTCGCAAATAAAGATTCAGGAAGGACTCATCCTGCGCTTTCTGCAAGCACGCTGATGACTGAAAAGGCCAATCTGAGATAAACAGGTCCGGTTGCATAAAGCACAGCAGAAGGTCTCCTTGGGTGATGTTTCCGTGTTGCGATTCTTTCTGTGTTGTTATTTCCCTTCAAGACTTGTTCGGTGTGAGTTCTCAAATAAGGGTGCAGCATTGTGGATAGTGCGTCTCCATCCCTCCTAATGTGAGGCCAGGGCAGACCAATGTTGGTGATCAATTTGGCCGAGCCTGAGATGTTGTTTCAGGGAGTCCTTGTATTGTTTTTTTGGAGCGCCCCTCTTACGCTGACCCATGGCAAGTTCACCATAGAGTACTATTTTGGGGAAGCGATGGTCCTCCATCCTAGAAACGCAGCTGTGTTCTCAATATCATGGCCTCAATGCTGGTGATTCCTGCTTGCTCAAGGACAGCAACATTCGTCACATAGTCAGTCCAGTGTATATTTAGGATTGTGCGTAGACAGCGCTGATGAAAGCGCTCGAGGAGTCGTAGGTGGTGGCAATAGGTGACCCATGTTTCAGATCCATAAAGGAGAATAGACAGTACAGTGGCTCTATACACACTGATTTTTGTGCTTCGCCTCAGGTGTTTATTACTCCAGACTCTTTTGTGAAGTCTTCCAAATGTGCTATATGCCTTTGTTAATCTGTGATCGATCTCTTTGTCAATCCTGGCATCTGAGGAGATGATGCTTCCCAGGTAGGTGAACTGCTGAACGGACTTGAGCACAGATTTGCCAACGGCAATGTGGGGATGGTGGTGTTTGTCCTGTGGTGCAGGCTGGTAAAGAACTGTTTGGGCTGGAAGTCAACCTGACATAGTAGTGTTCATAATAAAAGGTACTACTCACTTCTGCATTTTAAACAGAATATCAAATCAGATGTGTATTCAACTGGTCTGCCGCTACAGTGGACATGCCATCCACATGCCAGCAGGGGCAATGGTTAGATATTATGGGAGTTGTGTTCTGAAACATCTGAGGGGCACCAGGTGAGAACATGGTGAGGATATGACAATTTAGCCAAATTATATGCTAAACAGTGACATCAGAAAAATCAACATTCTTTTTCAGGACATGAAAATATGTATTAGTCATATTTCCAGATTTTGTTAAAGGACACTTTAGAAGCCAGAATCTTGTTTAGCCCCAACTAAAATAGGCCCATTGAATGAATTTCTGAATGGTAAGTCAACATGTATGTAAATCTATTTAATACAATGGGCTTACTCTAGTATGGACTAACAATAGGATTTAGGCATTAGTCTAGCAAAGATGCCTGGTCATTATGCCTTTGTGTTTATGAAGCCCAGTAACATAGAGGAGGGTTTGATGAAGCCATGGAGCATAGAACTAACAAAAACTATTGGTCCTTATGACATGGTTATATACTTCCACCAGAATCAAAGCTACCATGCCTGTGAATACAAGTTGCTGGGAATTAAAAGTAGGAAAGGCATTTGGCCACTTTGGGAAATGAGACAAGACTAGACACACTGTTGGTCTGATCCAGGAGTATTATTATATTCTTATGCAATTTGAACCTTGGAGGAACAAAGAATTTAGTGTGTTTTACAGGACTATGGGGACTTTCTATAACAAGACGCAACCTTTCAAAATGAAGAATTCCACCAAGGGAAGGGGAGGGAGAATATGGCAGTAGGCACATTATATGTGACTTGGAGTTTATCTGCCTTTTAAAGGGTCCCACACTAGCACCTCCTGGCCCAAGAAACCACTTCAAGTCCTCTCTCTACTTCAACCTCAGCTTCCTTCCGGATTCTGTGCCAGACCTTTGAGGTTTCAAGCTCTGAGCTGCTTTTTGCTAACCAATAATTCCTTCTTGCACTGAGGGTGTTGGCCATGATGAAAATTGATGCCAAATCAAGATGACCTCTGCCCTTTTTCTCATCTCAAATAAACTGTAATTGACAAATCCCTTATGAGATGGCTTCCTGCCAAGTCTATTGCATTTCACTGTCCAAACTTGCTGTCATTATAGGTGGCCATCTTGCTGCAAGCATGCACTGCTTTCTCCTTTCTGCCCCATTTCCCTGGGGGAGCAAAAATCTCTTGACGTTTAATTGCAGTCTGGGCTAAATAAATATTGTTCAACATATATTCCTTATTTCTTGAGCTAGGTTGTTTATTTATAGCTATGATTTATATTCTGCAACATGTGGCCAGTTTATACATTTCCATGTGTGGGTGTGTAAGAGAGAGAAAGAGAGAGATTATATGTCAAGTATGTGGTAGAAAACATTATATATGCATATATAGAGGATAATTATATGTCACATATATGACAGGAAATAACATGGAAGAAAATGAATATATAGCCAGCTTCTCAGACCAAGTATGTGCTATTGTCCTCCTTGGGCTTCATCAGAAGACAACTGAGAACAGGGGAACCTACAGGACACCACAGGCTGTGTGAAGGCAGGCTTTCTAGATATGAATCTGCCAAGTGCTGTGGCACTCTTTGGGGGCCTTGTCCTCAAGCAGAGAAAAACTCACAGAGACTAGGAACTTTATCAGATGGGGCTAAATATACACGATTACGATGTCACGGTAGTGTGAACGAGTTCCCGCTATTGCATGACATCATCGTCTTCCCGTGGTCACTGTGTCCTCCAGCCGCTAATAATGCATCCCTTTTAATTGACAGGACAAGCTGTCAATAGCTCTCGATATTGCTATTTTCGCGGTATTGAAGAGCGTGCAGAATCACATCCCGCTGTAATTGCGAGATTACAATGTGAATGGGTGGTCCTCTTCCCCCCCCCTCCCCATTCCCAGCAAGAAAACTTCCAGGTGAGAATGTGAACATGATCTACAGGACATTCTTTTAATGAACTGTCCTGCTTTGTTTGCATGTTTTTAGGTTTGTTTAAATGTTTATGTGTTGATTTAGTTTGTTAATTGAGGGGGTTTTGGTGTTTTTAAGCAAAATAGTGTCTTTTCACAAGAACTGCTGAAATCTCACCCATGCTAAATCACAGAAGTAGAATCTCAAACTTAAAGTGCTAGTGGTGGTCGTGTGATATTTCCATGTATTGCATGATTATATCAACATGCAATACTTTAGCGTAATAATGCCACTATGTTTCTGTAATTCCTCCTGTGGAATTACAGCATTTTTAGATGCTTGTCTGATAAAGCCCTAATCCTCAAGTTCCTTGGACATCTCATTTTGGATTGTTTGCACTAAAATGTCCAAGAACTATATAACAAGGCTTTGCCCACCACAAGAGTGTGCAGTCTAGAGGGGCTTTTACATGTGGGACTGGGAGCATCTTCAGCCTAGTGCTGTGTTGGGAGAGGTGTGAACATTTTCAAGAGACTCTGTGTGAGGCAAAGGGAGGCAGACACTTGAGATGGCCATTGCTGGGGGTGGCAGCAAGGTACTGGAGGAAAGAGTTGTGCAACACATAAGTCAGAGTGGAAGCCATGCAGCCACTAATGCCAGCATTCCTTACTATTAGTTATGGAGCTGAAATTCAACAATATCTGCATGAACTGCACAGTTCCCACCCACAATGCAAGTGCTGTGCTGGAGGAGGATGTTGAGAGTGTTGTCCCATCATTCGTGTTGATAGCAGTCTGTTGACTCTTGTTCCTGGAACAGGAAAGTGGGCGTCCCCTTGTCTTTTGCCTCAGACAGCAAAACATCTGGGGCAGAATGATATCTTTTCAGGTCTCACATGCAAGACTTGTCCAGTACTATGCTCTGGGGGAGGCAGGGTCAGCTGTTTGTAGCAGAGTGACAAGTAGTGAGTCCCATAAATCTCAGCCAGAAGCATTGGTGAGGAAGTGTTTTGGATGGCTGGAGAGGGACTTATTTCTCTCATTCTAGTGTGGTTGTTGGAAGGGTGTGTGTGTCTTTGTGTCTCCTCTTTCTCTCCAGAAGTAGCCAGGCCTGCCTGCTTTGTGCAACAAAATGGAGTGAACTGCTTTAGAATCATAGAATCATAGAACTGCAGAGTTGGAAGAGACCACGAGGGCCATCCAGTCCAACCCCCTGCCATGCAGGAAATCACAATCAAAGCATTCCTGACAGATGGCCATCCAGCCTCTGTTTAAAGACCTCCAAGGAAGGAGACCCCACCATGCTCCGAGGGAGTGTGTTCCACTGCCGAACAGCTCTTACTGTCAAAAAGTTCCTCCTAATGTTGAGGTGGAATCTCTGTTCCTGGAGCTTGCATCCATTGCTCCGTTTTCCAGTCTCTGGAGCAGCAGAAAACAAGCCTGCTCCATCCTCAACGTGACACCCCTTCAAATACTTAAACAGGGCTATCATATCGCCTCTTAACCATCTTTTTTCCAGGCTAAACATACCCAGCTCTCTAAGTCTCTCCTCATAAGGCATGGTTTCCAGACCTTTCACCATTTTAGTTGCCCTTCTCTGGCATACTCCACAGGGATGGCTATGCTGGTTGGGAGATTATAGAAGATATAGTCCAAAAAGAAAATTCCCAGGCTCTGAACGGGACAGTCTTATGGAAATGGGGGAGGGTAAAGTCTGGGCAAAGGAAACATGGCTTTCCAAGGTCTGCTGAGCTCTGGTTAGCTAGGGCAGAGAATGGGGGAGGGAGAGGGAGTTGGAGTAAAAATAAATATTCCAGCTCCTGTGAATTCTTTCCCTTGTGAGGGGAATAGGAAAGCTTTGGATCTACGGGATCCATGTTCAACCCTCTCCAAACAGGCTCCTTCCTTCCTCTGTTATTGTTAGAGTACCCATGGCAGAAGCAGCATGGTGGAGCTTCCCACTGGTGGGGGCTCCTACTGCAGCAATTGGGTTATCTTGGTGTGGGGCTTCTCCACCTAAAGAAAGGGATGTTTGCAATATCTTATGGACCCTGGGATGCCCTCCCAAGAACCATAGGATTTCACCTTTAAAAGCCTTCTCAATAGGAAGGTGTTCCCACTTGAAATCCCAATCATGCAGCAAAATGTCTTAGGCTAGCACTGATAGCACCAGCCAGGACCTCTGGTGAATTTGTTCCTAAAGCTGGTAAATCCACTTTGGATTCTACCTGTCACTCTTCCTGCAGCTGCTCTGAGTGCATCCAGGTCCCCAAGGGGAAAGAAGTCACTTCTGGTTGCTATTTTGAGAGGGACCCTGATGAAAATGGAGGTATTGGGGAGTGTGTTATGGGGTGGCTCATAATGGGGGCCTGGGGAGGGGGAAATAGGCCCTTGCTTCCTGTGGAGTTGTCCAGTCATAGTTCAGAGTCAAGTGACAGCAGATATGCCTGGGTTATTATTGTCTGGGCTGCGAACAAAGTCAGGAACAAGTACCTTCCAAAGTACTTTCTGGTGCTCAAGTTAGGCATGCCTGATGCCTCTTCTTGGGACAGGCCTGCTATAAAACAGACTGAGGCAGCTACCTCAGTTAACAGATCCTGGGGGACAGGAGTAGTGGTGAAGTGTTTGAAATATAAGGAACGGACTTATGCCAAGTCAGATCCTTGGTCCATCTAGCCCTATACTGCCAACACTGACTGACAGTGGTTCTCCAGATTTTCAGGGAAGTTTCTTTTCTGTTTCTTCCTGAAGATGCCTGAAACTGAATGTGGAACCTTCTGCACACGAGCATGTGCTCTACCAGTGAGCAACAGCTTTCCCCCTAAGGAAGGCACACTTCTAACTGTTCTTATTTCTATTGTTCAGGGATTGGCCCTACCATTATGAAGAGTAAGGATGGTCCTACCACAGGCAGCAGATGTGAGGAGTCATGAAAGATTGTCAAAGGCTTAGTTATTTGATTAGTCACTATTATTGTACTTCAACTGTCAAGGGACAGAAAGAAGTGCTTGGGGGATTTTCTGCTTCATGTGCTAAAATAGCTTACCTAGTTGGGTACTATGCAATTTGACAAGGGACCAGGGACAAGGAAGACACCATTGCTGCTCTGTCTCAGGCAGCAAAGTATCTTGGGTGTCAGCCCTGTTCTGGTGCCAAGCTGTCTGCTGTTTTTGTTGTGTTTTGTTTTGTTTTTGTAGCCATAGACCACATGGCTGTTGTCATAGAAATCTCTTTGGGAGAGAGGAGGAGTAAGTTCCCATGAGTTGCTGGCCCTCCAGCTAACCATTGTGTCTAGGGCCAATCTCTCTCTCTTTGTCTATTCCACAGAGAGCCACTTTCATTAAATTAAATTAAATTAGTGAAAAATCTCTTTAAAGAAGAAACTCTATGGAGCAGTGTGTTCTCTGCTAATTGTGATAAAAGAGCTAACTTCTCCTGTTCTAGAAAAGTAACAAGTTTCAGTACAGATGATGAACTTCACTTTGAAGTTTTCTATCTGTAAATGCCTGCAAAAATTCTAACACCACAACATTAATGGTGCTGTGATGGCCATGGCAATCTACTGTGCATTTGTGTATCACTATCCATATAGCCATGCTAAAGGGCTCCATAATGTCTCCATTCACTTTATGGTGGATAAGCACTGTCATGGGAAGAGGTTGGAGGGGTGACTTGTTAATTAACTAATTAAATTATGTCATTAGATTTCCCCTAATATGATTGGACTGAATAGGTTTACTGGTCAATGCCAAACTATTATGAATTACTGTAACTGATTTAGGTCATTAGAACTTGTTAGGCTGTGGGGTGGCTCTCTCTTTGCCAGATAAGACAGGAAGGTCTCAAGAAAAGAAGAATTAAGATAAGCGGAAGTGTATCACATGACCCTATGCTGTCTGGCTTGTTCTAATGAAGCAAGAAAATGGTGAGGCCCTGCCTAGAGTGTAGGAATAAAATGTGGTGCAAGACAGTGAATTTTTGCTCAGCAAGAGACCTATAGGCAGTCATTGCCATTTCAGACTGTTAGGTCCTTTGGGGTGAAAACTGATGTTCTCCACCTATACACACATACACACACACATCTGTTTGCTTGTAAAGAAGTTACTAGAGAGTTTCTGAGTGGTGCTGGTCAGGGTTGTGAGTCTGTTCAATTCTTTCTAATTTTTATTGATTGTATTTTCTAGTTTTGTATGTTATTATTTGTGTTAAGTGGCAAGAAGGACCCTTTGTACTCCTTTAGTGTATTTATTACTCACACAGTGATGAGCACTTGGAAAATTATGTGAAAAGTTTTGCCCTCTTATAGCATCTCCCCCCCTCTCCTCATCCTCCCATTCTGCTTTCAACCCATCTCAGTTTTTTGTGGGCCTCACACTCTTGAGGGATTTGATAAGGCTGGAGATTAGAGTGAAGAGACACAACCAGCTGAACCCATGCCTAGAATATTAGACACCTGATCTTTTAAAATGGAGCTACTATGGCATGAACTTGGGACCCTGACCTCTGCAGGCAAAATATGTGATTTGCAGGTAACACTTCTTGATTGGGAGCAGAAGACTGAAAAAATGCAGTGGCTCAGTTAGGTATAAAAATGTTCTTCATATGCTTAGTGGGATTTAAAGCATTTCTAATTAAGAATTCTCCATCCTTGTGTCAATGGCTGATCTTTGTAGCCAGCCACGTATTGCTTCATTTTCAGTGCCTTCTAACTGAAATTAATATCATTCCTTACTAGCCTTTAACATCACTCCTTATTAACCTTTCAAAAATAAGGTGTTTAAAGGGTAAGTGAAGTGTACATATTGGTAGGATGGAAAGAAGAGAAGAGGGATGCTGATCAGTGACAGATTTGACTGAACAGCTTTTTAAATGAGATCACAGTGTTCAGGACTGTCTTTCCCAATTGACAGTTTGCAGGCATGTTGGGTTTCCACCACCCACAGTTAACAATCCTATTATGGACTCTATCTGGAAAGCAGTTGCAGTTTGGGGAACAGCCATTTAAAAACAATAAAAAGGGAACTTTTGAGGATGCCAGTAACAAAAATGTGTTCTTAGGGGATATAATTCTATGGTCTGTTCCAACTATGAACATTTACATAATGAATTAAATAGCAATAAGACAACAAACTAAAGGATATCAGTTATTACTGTCAGAGACAAGAAATTACAGGTAGTTACCGTTTCTAGTGGTTAAACTGCAAGAATTGATTTTCAAACCTAATGCTCTAAACTCTGGCTGTGTCAGCAGTATATATCATAGAAACTAGTTTCTAGTAGTTAAACTGCAAGAACTGATGTTCAAACCTAATGCTGTAAACTCTGGTCATGTCAGCAGTATATATCTTTGAAACTTGTCTCTCTCTACATTTTTTTCAGACTGATTTTATTTCAAACTCTATGCTGCATTTTATATCTAAGGAATTCTGGGACATTTATATACAAATCAATAATGTAAAAATTAGAGCATTACATTGGCTTCCTTATGATGACAACAGGAATATGTAAATTAATTCAACACCAGACTCAAATATTAACTCCCATCAGTTTCCCCAAACAGACCAATGAGAGAAGCACCAGATGAAATACAAGAAAAGCAATTGTTCTTCTTTAGTCTGGTAAATCCAGTGTCCATAAAATCCTAGAAATCCACCCAGTTCAAACTGTTCTTAAATACTATAGAAGACTTTGGTAATGTGGTGACATGAGAGTATTTTAACGTTTACAAGATGAAGAAAACAGACAAAACTTCCATGTGAAGTAATGCAGCTTTCCATTCTTCCAGTTCTGGTAATGAGCTAAGAAGATGAAATTCCAACTGGCCCTGTAAAAACTGGGGTGATTGTCATCTATCTTAGAAGTATAGCAGGTTGGAAGAACTGATATTTCTGTTTTAAAAAATCAAACTGATCTTTCTTGTGTCATTTCTAAACATCTGGAATTAGGTGTTGGACCAGGTCATGGAGCCAAATGAAGTTTATTCCATCTCAAATGCAACCTGTTGCATGCTGTGGCTGTAGAATAGCTTAAAGGCATGACTCTGGATTCTGGCTCAAGCTGCTCCCCAGGGAAATAAATTTTGAAATAAAACCCTTTTTTATCTCTGCAAGTGATGCATGGATTGCAAAGAACCTAATCTGACTTTGATTTCTAAATGCTTCATACCTGGAATCTGGGCCAGATTCTCTTTTTTTCCTTTTTAAAGAGTCCAGACTCCAATTAAGAACTAAAATGGGGTAAGTTTTCAAAAGCACACAAGATGGAACCACTCCAGCAGTTTCTGTTGTGTCATCTTTGGCTGGATTTTCAGCCAAGCTGGATCAACTGGAAAATGCAAGATTAGTCTCCCTCTGAAAACCATGATTCGTTTGAGATGGGGAAGGTTAGCTTGCTTGAATATTACTTTCTGGGTACATACAAACATATGTGATTTGAGCAACTGCATGACAGTGGAAGGGAATTCGCTAATGACCAATTTCTTCTTTAGAAGTAAACCCTGTCTTCTCAGTTGCCAAACTTGCTTAGACCCTTACTTACTTTATGATAAAGAAGACTGCGAAGTTGTCTAAACGGTGAAAATAAACCTCATGGAATTCACTGGGAATCCTGCCTGCCTAAATCAGATCCCCCATCAGTCACTGTATTCGGAAGGAGGGGGACCCAAAATGGCAAAAACAATGCTGGAAAAGTCTTTGTGGCTTTTCCTGTGTTGTTTTTTTTTAAACAGTGAGGGGGTGTGTGCACATTCCTGCTTGTTAGGACACATGATTCACTTTGAATCACTTTCCCATACAAGTGGATGTGCAAAGCTGATTGGCTGGGTGAGTGTGGGGGGGCTTGCTAACAGGACAAGCACCCACTGCTGCCATGTTGAATTTTAGTGAGTGATCACTATGGCTATAAAACAGGGTGCGTTCTTTTTTGCTGTCCTTTTAACTCAGAAAATTGCACTATTGCTCAAGTGCACCTTAGATAATGTTGGATTTTTTAAAAAAATTGGTGGCGGGGGAGTACTAATGCAAGTAAATCACTCACAGCTGCCATCTGGCATGCTAAGCTTCTGGGGGCTTCTGGGGCTGAAACCACCATTAAGACATGTCACAATGCCGTTACTACGAGGTACTCCATCCTGACCCGCCTCGTATAGACAGGCCCTGTGACTTTAATAAGCCATGTAGTGATTTACCCACTACTGCTAAATAAACAAATAAACTGTTACATAATTTCTAAAATGAATGGTGTGAGTGTTCAAACTTGTCTGGATGCCTTGTACCTTGAAGTCATTCTCCCTATGAAGCATGGATATATTTAAGCAGATGTGAGGGAAATCTGTTCTGCATATGCTCAAGGGATATGGATGAATATTTCTACCATTATTTCACATGACATTAAAAACAGATTCTGGGACTAAATTTTGGGTGGCTTGCTTTTCTTTTATTGAATAACTTAACATCCCTGTCATCTTGTCAGATGTTTCAAGGTAGCTGGCAAAAACTGATCATCCCTGACATCATGCCAAACATTTGCTTTCAGCATTGTCAAGTCCCAAGTCCAACACTTGGTATGGCTAATTAAAAACAATCTGGTTGCAGGTGATTGGAAGAATTTTCCCTGACAAAGACACTGGACAGCAGCTGCTATCTGAATAGACCACATTGGTCTAAATGGATAAGTAATTTGACCACCAGTGTTAAAACAAGTTAATACCTGAGAAATTGTGTGTGTGTGTGTGCGCACGCATGTGCACATGCATGCATGCATGCATGCCTTCAAGTTGTCTGTTGGCTTATGGCGACCCCATGAATTTCATAGGGTTTTCATAGGCAAGGAATACTCAGAGGTTGTTTTGCCAGTTCCTTCCTCTGAAATAGAGCCTGCAGCACCTGCTATTTGTTTGGCAGTCTCCAATCCAAGTAGAAACCAGGGTTAACCTTGTGTAGCTTCCAAGATCAGATGGAACCTGGTGGCTTTAGGGTATTTAGGCCATGAGAAATTGCATACCCTCCAACAGTTCAGAGATGAAAGCTGTACCACTTCTGCCATTTCTAGCCATGATCCTTTGCTGGTTTGGAGCAATGTGGTATATGTGTGCATTTTGCTCTCTTATGTGGATGCTTACAGTGGGCCCAAGCCTCCACTGTAATGCTTTGAAGCAGTACTCCATTAAACATGGTTAATGATCTTATTGATGAGAGCCAGTATAATGTAGTGGTTCGACTAGGATGCTGGGACTCCAAAGTTCAAATCCCTGGTTGGTCATGGGAACTTATTGGGTGACCTTGAACAAGTCAAACTCTCTCAGCCTCAGAGGAAGGCAAGCACAAACCCTTCTGAACAAATTCTGCCAAGGAAACCCAGTGATAGGTTTCCCTTAGGGTCAGACATGACTAGAAGGCACACACCACCACCACCACCAAATAATCTTATCGTCAGCTCCATCAAATCTCTCATGAATACAGCCTATCCACTGCCCACTGCGTTGACCAGTTTGCAATTAAGGTTGTCATTGCTCATCCCACCAGCTACTGTGGTTGTGCTTTTAATAGCTAGATGTGCAGACATTGTGAGGCAGTGATGTTTACTTCCAGGGTGTGACTCCTGCTACTTTCTGTGTACCAACAAATAGCACAAGAAATGCCAGTGTTATTTCATCAGCTGCTCAGAATCTTGAGATGTAGTGGGTTTATTTATCAATCATTGCATTTTCTCCTTACAAATTTGCATGAAGTACTTGTGAAACAGAGGAAGCTGTGTCAGAAACATATACCGTATATAATATAATATAAATATAAATATAATATAAATATAAAACAATATAAACATTAAAAACCACACTGTCCTCCTTGCCATGCTATTTCTGGGCAGGGAGTCTGGATCCAGTGGAAAATAGACAAAAGAGGAGATTTTCCCAGATAATTTGTGTTTCTGATGAAAATGCTTGAACAGGATTTTAATAAAGGACTCCTTCTCCCCCACTTCATTTATACCACACCTCCTCATGATTTGAACTGAAGGTGACTTATAGATTAAAATGATTAAAAGATAATTAAAAACATACAAAAGCCAACATTAAAAAAGAATTAAACTATTAACCACATTAAAAACCATTTAAAATGATACAGCGCCCTCTTACAGCCTCTTATATACAGTAACTTGTGCAAGCATCTTACCCCAGAAATAACAATAGCACTTTGCTTGGTATTCATTTGATACAGAAATGAAAAACTATATCTGGTTGATTCAGCATAGATTATTGCCGGAGTTGGTCACACACATTGTGTCCTGAACAGCAAAAGCTTTGTGCCAAAACATGTGCTATGTCCCTGCCCTTAAAAGCTTGCCAGGATCAGTTCTAGATGCTATGCTTCTGGGACTTAGCCTGTCTTTGTTACATGAATCTTTTGAACAAGAGCCTTGGAGACACAGCAGCCAACTGTGCTCTTTGTCCCTTTTTTCCCCTAGCACAGTTGTTGGGACATGAACAACACTTGAGCAGGCAGGAATCCAACAGGTTAGTCCTTCACTTCTGTATGTAACTAGTACACTATGTGGTGAATTTTTGGCTACTAGTCTGCTGTTAAGGCACAGGAGTCCTCCTGATATCCATTCCCAACCTGTCCCAGTCACTTCCAAGGTTGCAACAGTAATTGAGGCCTATTTGTCTTTCCCTCTGCTTGTGAAGTGGTTCCTCTCTTTCACTCCATGCTCTTCCACTTGGCCTTTTTTCTATACTCTCCACTCCACTCCCCTTTCCATGGGGCAAGAGTAAGCAGTCTCCTTTCATATTGTCCCTGTTACCTCCCATGTTCCCAAGTGAGTCATTGTATCTTTGAAAGGGCCCTTGTGATCCGACTTAGGTAGCCAGCAGCTGTTTGCTTCCTTATCTCCAAGCATTTCTCTCTTGGGGTCTTACAGACAATCTCTTGCTGACGGACCCTCTGAAAAACTCCTTTATGTGCCGCTCGGGAGCTCTCATTCCTCTCACTCCCAGGGCTGCTCCTTCATTGGGTTTTGTTCCCAATCTCTCTTTGATGTCTCCGTCATGGTAGCTGGACACCATCCAAGAGTGAGACAAGCAAGGCCTCTTGCCTCCCTATCACACTCTGGAGGGAGAAGCACCCAAGAGTGTTTGGTGAGAGTGGAGGACAGCAGCCTGAATCACAGGCCTGTTTGGGGAGGTGGGAATTTTCTTTCTTTCCCAGGACCTAGAGGTGACTCTGCTCCATTCCCTCTTTTAGACGCTGCCTACCTCTCACCCACTGTTGTTATAGGTGACTCCTTCTCTTTCCCCCTTACTGTACCAATGCAATTCTGCTAGGGATATTTAGGGATATTTTGATATCTCAGGTGCAGCATCACATTTTATGATGTGAAGATGTTGTGGGCCAGGGAGAAAGAGGGGGAAGCTGGACTTAAGCTTGTGCTGTAGCTGCCAATTACTAACTCCTTTCCCTCCCTTACAGAGGTTCTGTGTCTTTAACACAGAGATGGGAACCATGCAGCCTTTCAGATGGTATGGGACTACAAGTTTCAGCTGCCTGTTCTAGCCACCACAGCCAATGGAGAGGAACACTAAGAGTTGCAATCCAACAGCATCTGCAGGGTTGTATAGTTTCCACCCCTACTTTAACTGCTGCACAACAGGAAAAAATTCAACAAGTACATCATTTCACTATCTCAGCACCTAAAATGCTAGGGAAACCTGTTCGTTGACTATCTGCCTGTCTAACAGCTGTGAGAGCCTCAGAGTCTTTGACAGGAGAAAGACAAAGGAAAAAAAGCCATCTTTTCAGCCCACTTTCCTATGATGTATTACAGCTGGATAGATCTGTGATAAAACATCCAGCTAGAAGGACGCCTTTCGTGCATACCTGTATAGTTTGGAAATATGGTTGGATTTTTTCCTCCAGATTAGAGGTGGTGACTTGTTTATTTATCTAGTTACTTATTGGTTGTTACATTTATTGCAAATAAGCTGATCTACTTGATGGAGGCATTTTGGGTGGCTTGGTACGCTATAAAGTAAAGCACCTGACCCACAGATTAGGGTCCCTATCTCTGCAGGTCCAGATTTGATCATGCCATGTGAGAAACAAGCAGTGGGAATTTGACCAGCTCCACTCTCTAAGAATATTTAGAGGCCCAGAGGCATCCAGAGGAAAGACAATGAAGCTGCCAGGAAACAGCAGGCCAGATGTTTCACCTTGAAGATACCCAAGCTAATTAAAAAATAAGTGGAGAAGAGAAGAGATCTTGGTGGGTACCATGAGAAAAATGCCCAAGGGCACCATGTTTGGAATCCTTGCTGTTAAATATCTTTCTATGTTAAAAGTGGACAACATTTCCTTCCATCTCCTGCCATTCTCCCATTGCTACCATTGCAGCTAAAAAAGCCAGTGCGATTCTAGGCTGCATCAATAGGAATATAGTGTTTAGATCAAGGGAAGTAATAGTGCCACTCTATTCTGCTTTGGTCAGACCTCACCTGGAATACTGTGTCCAGTTCTGGGCACCACAATTCAAGAAGGATAATTGAGAAGCTGGAATGTGTCCAGAGGAGGGCGACCAAAATGGTTAAAGGTCTGGAAGCCATGCCCTATGAGGAACGGTTTAGGGAGCTGGCTATGTTTAGCCTGGGGAAGAAAAGGTTAAGAGGTAACATGATAGCCATGTTTAAATATGTGAAGGGATGTCATAGTGAGTATGGAGCAAGCTTGTTTTCTGCTGCTCCAGAGACTAGGACACAGAGCAATGGACTCAAAGTACAGGAAAAGAGATTCCACCTAAATATTAGGAGGAAGTTCCTGACAGTAAGACCTGTTCAGGAGTGGAATGCACTACTGTGGAATGTGGTGGAGTTTCCTTCTTTAGAGGTTTTTAAAGATGTTTTTAAAGAGGATGGCCATCTGTCGGGAATGATTTGATTATGTATTCCTGCATGGCAGGGGATTGGACAAGATGGCCCTTGTGGTCTTTTCCGACTCTATAATTCTATGAATAAGCCAGGTCAACTCACCCTATTGTGCAGTGGAACTTTGGGTTCACCTGCCGCCCCGATTGTTTTAACAGAGGGGCGGGGTATAAATAATAATAATAATAATAATAATAATAATAATAACAATAATAATAATTCAGACCATTCAGGTCTCCAGATACGCCTATAGCTATGTAGCAGGGAAGGCTGGATTTTCCTTGGTACAATTTGACTAAAAGTTCCTGGGCTCTCAATAGTTAGGGTCCCCATGCTATTGCACCACACACACACACACACACACACACACACTGCTTGGACTGGGCTGCTGCCTAAACAGAAATGCTACTTGGAAGAGGGGTGCTGTAGATATTTCTTCCCCTAACATCTGAAAGGGTTGATAACATGCTCACCTGGGCAGCCTTTTCCAGCTATGGAACAATTGAAGAGATGGGTGGTACATTATAGTCCCTACCTCTGCAATTCCAACATTGGTCATGCCATGCAAGAAACAAGCAGGGGGAATTTTGGAGATTCCCTTCCTTGGGTCTTAAAGGGACTGCCTCTGGCCCCAGGGAAAGCACATCTTGGCCTAGCACCACTGCCAACCCTGATGAGCCACAGCATGAATCCAGCATACTATCAGCACAGCTCTCACAACTACATGAAGGAGACCCTACTTTTGGAATAAATTCAGGGCCCCAAACACCATAGTTCAGCCTGGTGTATCAACAAATGTATGTTAATAGTTAGAAACATACATCAAAAGGAGGGGAACATAATAAGCAGGATACTCAGAAAGCTGGTCCTTTCACACTAAAATGGAATCCTAGCTGAGGAAAACCATGTCACTTTGCTGGACAAGGCCAGCTGTTCCCTGTCATTGGCAAGTCAGACCTGATAAAAATGCTCCCCTAGCAGGCCCAACCCCAGCTGTCTGCTGGGCATCCAAAACAGAGATAAAAGTCCACATGATACTTTTGGCAAAGCAGTCCAGTCCTTCGTGCCAACATGCCCCCTCTTCACACTCTGTATCACAGTCAGTGTCTGACACCCTGTGAGGTACAAAACACTGCTTTGACTTAAACATTGTTCAGTTTGCTAGTCCCATCTACTGTACGCTTGAGGAAAAAACCAACCTAAATAGGAAAAAAACGTCTCCCACTGACTGAGAGAGTTAATGAAGTTAAGAATCAGTCTGCCCACACATGCTATAGGATTATAGTGCTATGATTCAGCTTTAACTGTCATGGTTCACTCCTACAGAATCTGGGGATTTAGAGGGGCATTTAGAATTCTCAGCCAGGAAAATCTAGTGCCTGAACAGACTACAGATCCCAAGATTCCTTAGAATGTTGCCCTCACAGTTAAAATGGAATCATAGCACTATAATCATGTAGTGTGAATGGGCCCTTGTTGCGGGGGGGGGGCTTGTTGGTCCTACCTTTAACAGTGGGCAGTGACAGTCCATGGATGTTATCTACATGCATTTTGGACAAACAGGTGAGAAGTAACTTATGTGTCCCTGGAAAATTGGAAGTGCATCACTAGAAAAGAGGACAACTGATTTATTTTAAATGTGCCTATGCTAACTTGCACACATAGATACAGGTACATTCAGAAATTATCACTATAATTTAAATAGAAATATAAGACAAGTAACCATAGTGAAGACAGTGAACAAGGAGGTGTTGTTGTTGTTATTCAGGGAGCTTGCAACAGTTAAAACAAACGTAGTTAAAAATTCACAACATACAAAAGTTAAAAATCACTTAAACTACCATAAGATTAAAACCAGTTAAAAACAACGACAATGTCCAGCACATTATATAACACCTGTTCACCTTAAGCAATCAGTCCTCAAAGGTCTGCCATATTTTAAAAAAAGGTTTTTACTTGCTTGCAGGAAGATAGTAAGAAGCGTGCCCGTCTAACCTCTCTGGTAAGGGAGTTCCAGTACTTGGGGACAGCCACAGGGAAGGGCCTTGCCTTTATTCCCACCCAATGTACGTACCTCTGAGGGTGGTGGGACAGAAAGATGGGCTTTCCCAAAATATCTAAAAATACAGCCAGGTTGATATGGGAAAATACAGTCCTCCAGATAGCCTGGACCAGAGCCATGTTATTGCTCAGTTTTCAGCTCAAATGCTAAGTGTTACTAGGCAAAATTAAAGCCTCTTTGCTCCCTTCTAAGTGTTCTTGATGTTGGACTGGACAGCCCTTCCAACAGCGTGTGCCTTTAAACATGGGACTGTCTTCTATAAAATAAGACATATGGCCACACTAGTTTCACAGTGACATATAACAGAAAGCGTATGTACAGATGAATGTACTTCTTTCCTTGACATTTTCACACCAAACAGATCTGAATTTTGGATTTCCCAACAATCAATTCAATACTTGGACTAACTAACCAGTAGAATTTAGGCCAAAGTTTTCCTTGCTTACCTCCCATCTTTCTTCCTACTCTGCCTCGCTTGATGCATTGCACTGATGATCTCTGAATGTGGGCCTTTGGAGGTAGAAGTGTCACAGTCTGTCCTACTGCCGTTGGTTTCAGTCACTCCAGTCTCATAGTGGAGATGACAGTATTGGGCTAAGCAACTGAGTTTAAAAAGGCTTCACACCCCTTATAAACCCAGCAAGCAGCTTAAATTGTATCATACAAATATTGTTATGCACACACCAGAGGCTTACAAATAATACCTTGTTGGCATATTTGTGGTGACTTCTAGTGACCACAGACAAAAGTGGGAAAGGATGCATTCTGAGGCAGGTTCTACTGACCTGTAGTCAATTTTGTAGTCTAATTACAGTGTTACTACTGAAATTGTAGTGATAATTTCTAAAGTTGCAGCTATACATATATTTTTATTTATGTCAATTTTATACAGTCTGGTATCCCTTTTTGTCCCTTGTAGGGGTAGGCTGAGAGGAATTACTTATTTTTTCTTATTTTCAGTACTTAAGATTCCCAAACTGTTGATGTTTTTACTGCTGCTGCTGTGACTTTTCCTTCTGCTACACTTAAATGTTCTGCCATGTCCATAGGAGACATTAGCCTCACTTCCCACTTCCCTATGGGTGTGTGCTTCCTTAATTACCAGAGACAGATAACACTAGATATTTGGCATAATGCCCCACTTGGGACATGGCATTAGGAATGGGGCATCTCCTAACCTGGGCAGCTGGGTAATCTATCCGGTTCCTGTCTCTCCCACTTGGCATAACGTGTGTGTATTTGGGGGGGAAAATTGGGTGGGGGAATGTTGGCAAATATCCACTCCTCTCCAGATCTTACAATTCCCTGACATCACCCCAATGTTGTTGCTGCTACTGCAGTTACTTGGATTGCTCTTAATGACCATCACTGTTTAACTAGCATTTTAATCAAGGTAGAATTTTGGTCTTTCGCTAAGAATACCAGCAATAACACAGCAATTTTTTTGGCAGTAATATTTTGTGTAACATCTGTTTTACAGTGTCTCCTATGGTATTATAAGGGTCCTCCTGGCTAAAGAGATGGGGTGGTGCATCCACACAATTTTTCTTCTCCAAATATTTGCCAGGGGATCAGAGGGGAAATTTGAACAGTAATAATGATCAGATGGAAGGTCTTCCTCATTTTCTTTATTACTTTAAAATAAAGGAGTTTGGGGGAGAGAAAGCATACATGTGTACAAAGTATTCAAAGAGAGAGCCATGTTAGTCTGTTTTGGCATAAAAAGAAAAATGGACCCAGTAGCATCTTGAGACTCACTGGGAAAAAGAATTTTTTACTAGAAGCTTTCATGGGACTACAGCCCACTTCATCTCCCTACATCTGATTAAGGAGACTGTAGTTCACTTAAGCTTATGCTAGAAATTTCTTTTTCCCAGTTAGTCTCATAGTTACTGTTGGATACCGTTATCTCTTTCTATGTGTATGAAGTATATGTACATGCTACAGATAGGGAAGCTGCTGTTGCCCTCTGGTGGTTGTTTATATAGTAGAAATGTTGAGCATGCACCCCTGCCTCTAACTGGAATAGAATCCATTAGATGTGACTGACTTATTTCAAAGGTGTGTAAGCTTCATATCCCCAGATATTGATAAACTATTCTTCTCATCATACCTGATCATTGACTAGGTTGAAGAGGGTATGATGGAATTCAGCCTCATCAGAAGGGTCACAGGTTCCTTGGCCCTGATTTATCCCAAGGGGATTTCTATCATGACCCCCTGTTCTGCGATATTTCCATACATCCCTTTCCCCATTGCAGCCATGTAATATTGTGTCTGCATGTAATGGGTGGTGGGAAGGGGAAAGGACTATCTGGCTGTGAAGAAGAGCGTGAGATGATGTTAATGGGTGCATAAAATATGAACTTGCTTTTCTCACTTTTACATGACAGCTGTGCCCACTAAAATTCCCACTTGTACATGAATATTAAAGGTACAGCCAAGATGCCTTTGCAACTGGTTACCACAGGAATATGTTCACGAATTTTCCTTGAATCTGCAGAAATGTACATTGCCTGTCAGAAGCAGAGTATAAAACACTTGGGGGGGCATGTAAAAATTAATAGCATGGTGCATGCATATGGGAAACTGTTGCATTGCTTGTCACTAATCATATCATCAAAAGGTAAGATTAAGAAGTCTATTTGTTCCCAGAATGTTCATGTATCTACATCCCACACAGAAAGGAAAGCTGTCTTTCTGGGAACAAAATATTGCACTTTTAAAAGCCTAAGTCAGATCTGAGCGGCTGTGGTCCTCCAGATATTTTAGACTTGTAGCTCTATCCAGCAAAAACAATGATGAGGTATTGTGGGAACTGTAGTCAATACAACTGGAGGGCCACTGCTGCCCATCCCTACATAATGTGAAGTTCTTAAAACAGAGGTTCAACATTAAAAGGAAACCATGAGCTATATGTTGGCTGGTGGGAACAGCTACTTCTTGAAAAATATTGATTGTACTGGTTTGATTAAAACATAGGGTTTAGAAGAGTTATCCAGGGTGCTGAACCTTTTCATGAGGATATGGTTTGGCACCTTGGATGCTGCCTTTAGTGTTAAGACTAAAACCCAGGGAGGATTCACTGGCCCACTGACTGGAAGGCACCAGCTACTTCTGCCTTTCACAAAGTTGCCTGAAAATACTGTACCCTGAATAGAACTTATTACACACAGTTATCAATAATCAGAACATATTGAATAGATTTGCACTACTAAGCCTAAACAACAGGGAACCAGAAGATCTATGGAGCGAAACTGGGATATTACAGGGAAAAATACAAAAAGACTAAGGAAAGAAAAACACTAAAGGGGGGGGGGAGAAAAACAAAAACAACAACAACAAGAAGAGCAAAGAAATCAAAAGGAAATTTAAACCAAGAGTAGGGATGCTACATGACCACAAAGGGATCACATTATATTTTCAGGATAAAATAAAAAGTAGATTGAAGTAATACACTGGAGACCTATGCAAAAGTGGTAAAGGATGACAAGATTCTTCAAAGAACTTTTTGGTTAAGAACCTACAATTTTAAAAAGTAAAGTGAAAGTTGCTCTCAAAAAACTTGGAAGAATAAATCACCAGGAAGAGATGGGCTACTAATAAGAACTGTTTCAAGCTATAGAGATAGAATCTACACTAATTCTAACAAAAATCTGTCAATAAACATGGAAGACAAAACAACAGCCCGCAAATTGAAAATGTTCAACATATATTCCAATCCCAAAGAAAGGGGACACCAGAGATTGTACTAACAATCAAATCATAGCATTACTTTCCTATGCAAATGAAGTTATGCTCAGGAGTTTAAAGCAAAGACATCTGTCATATGTGGAGCAAGAAATGCCAGATGTCTAAGCTGGATTCAGAAAAAAGAGAGGCAATAGAGATCATATTGCAAGCATATGGTGGCTAATGGAACACACCAAAGACTTTCAGAAGAAAACCACCTTGTGCTTCATAGATTATAGCAAAGCCTTTTATTATATAGGTCATGAACAATTATGGCTCACTCTGAAAGAAATGGATGTGCATGTGCCACAAACTTGGTTGTCCTGATATGCAAACTTCACTCAGCACGAGACCATTGTTAGAACAGAATATAAAGAAATAGAATGGTTTCTGATTGGCAAGGGTGTCAGACAAGGGTGCATCTTATCATCCTATCTATTTCATTTATATTCCGAACACATTATATGGCAAACAGAATTAGACTCAGAGGAAGGAACCTCAGATATGCAGGTGGTACTATATTACTAGCAGAAAATAACAAAGACTTGGATTGACTACTGATGAAAGTTAAAGTAGAAAGTGCAAAGCAGGGTTACAGCTAAATATTAAGAAGACAAAAGTAATGCCCACCAAAGATTATTAAAAAGGCAAAATATTAAGAAGATAAAAATAATGACCACAGAAGATTTACATAACTTTAAAGTAGATGATGAAGACATCAAAACTGTTGACAATTGTCTGTTCCTTGGCCCAGTCATAAATCAAAATGGAGACCAGTAAAGTACTATATCAGTAAAGTACTATATCAGAAGAAGATTAAGACCTTGAAGGGCAGCTATGAAGGAACTAGATAGGATCCTCAAGTGTAAAGCTATATAATTGAAAGTCAAATTCAGGATGATCTATACTATAGCATTTCCAGTTTCTATGTGTGATTGTGAAAACTGGATAATGAAGAAATCTTGCAGGAAAAGAAATCAGAAAAGTGAAGCTGGAGGAGAGTTCTGCGGATATCATGGGCTGCTAAAAAGACAAATAAATGGGTTTGAGAGCAAATCAAGCTGGAACTTTCAGTGGAAGCCAAAATGACAAGGTTGAATCTATCATACTTTGGACATATCATAAGACAACATGACTCAACTAGTAAAGATGATAATGCTTTGTAAAGTTGAAGGCCATAGGAAAAGAGGAAGTGGATAGACTCAGTCAGGTCCATGAGCTTGCAAGACCTAAGCAGGTCTGTTGATACCACAGACTCTTGGGGGGTCTTACATTCATTGTGGGCTTGTCTACATGGGCTATTTACCCAGTCTTACCCCCATCTCAGAGCCCTGCAGTCCTGATGATGCAGGGCATTTGCCCCATTCTGCCCCCCAGGCAATCCTCACCACTCCCAGGGCAGATACGGGGCTGAGATGGGAGGAGGACAGGGTAGGGCCCAATACAACATTTTAATATACCTATTTTACTCAGTTTATCCTGGGAGGAAACAGATTGGGCCTTGCATAGCCTCAGGAACCCATCCTGGCAGGCAGGTAGGCAGGCCCTCACTGCCACTGCCATCTCCCTGGCTCTCCCATAAGGCAGGAAAGAGTCCTGCAACATGTGATCAATGCTGGTCACATGCTGGGGGCCTTTGTCACATGTTGCGAGCCATCTTCCTGCCTTCTGAGACAGTGAGGGAAATAGTGGTGGCTGCTGTGATGGGCTGGTATGCCCATCAGGACTTCATCCCATTCCATGGAGAGAACAGGGGAACAATAGGCCTGATCCACAGACAGGATATGCTGGTGGGGAGCTGGTGTATCCTGGCTTCTGTAGATGAGCCCAGGATTACCATAACTTAAGTTGACTTGATGGCAAATACCAACAACAACAATTGTCAGGATTGTGGTCTTGAATGGGAAGAGAAGGCTGGAGAATGAGACCTAAAATTTTATCACACAAGGCTGGTACTGTATTTCACAATTACAGCAAGCTATTACAGTATTTGTTAGTACTTATAATGTCATGTCTGTCCTGTTGCTGCTTTGCATTTCATTCATTTCTGTAGCACACTTTTCATTGATGGGGGGAAACCCATCAATGGCTCCCAATATTGCTGGTCTTCCATTAGTTCCCCCTGGTACAATAGGTCCCTTCTGCTGCAGGCATGGGTCACCTATCACCACCACCTACAACTCCTCGAATGCTTTCATCAGCGCTGTCTATGCACAATCCTAAATATACACTGGACTGACTATGTGATGAATGTTGCTGTCCTTGAGCAAGCAGGGATCACCAGCATTGAGGCCATGATATTGAGAACACAACTGCGCTGGGCAGGGCACGTTTCTAGGATGGAGGACCATTGCCTCCCAAAAATAGTACTCTACGGAGAACTCGCCATGGGTCAGCGTAAGAGGGGTGCTCCAAAAAAGTGATACAAGGACTCCCTGAAACAACATTTCAGGCTCAGCCAAATTGATCACCAACAATGGTCCGCCCTGGCCTCACATCGGGAGGCACGGAGACGCACTATCCACAATGCTGCAGCCTTATTTGAGAATTCACGCCAAACAAGTCTTGAAGAGAAACGACAAAGCAGAAGGAATCACAACACAGAAACATCACCAAAGGAGACCTTCTGCTGTGCTTTCTGCAACCGGACCTGTTTATCTTGGATTGGCCTTTTTAGTCATCAGCGCAGTTGCAGAAAGCACAGGATGAGTCCTTCCTGAATCTTTGTTTGCAGAGAAAAGCCAGAGGGAGACCTGCTGCAGTAATGATATAATGGCAGTCATATGACATGATGGGGCATGATTCTCCTCCTTTCCTCCTCTATTCCCCCTCCCCCTTGGTATTCCCAAGCTGGCTGAGGTTGTTTTTATTCATTGCATTTCGGGGTGGGGGGTGTTTGGCTATGATTGCATAATTAGGGCAAAACAATAAAGTAATTTTTTAATCATTTTCCCATAATTACAGAATTGTGGAAAAAGTAAAAAAAAATCAAAAGGTATGCCCTCTACTGCCTGCCTTAGAGTTTGTACCTCAGTGCTAAGTAGGGCATATGTTAGGGTTACAGAGCTGGTGCAGAAAGGACTATGGATTGCCAAAGCAGTACACTCACATGATTGCAGAGAAGTGTGATATTTTTTCAAACCAGTATGTCTCCATTTGCTTCACTAACGTGATTGCTGTGAAAACACAGGCTATTGTTCCCATTGGCTAATATTCTCTCTTCTCCTTAAAAGTCGGCTGGATTTACAACTGTGTCTTCCTTGCACATTGATTTTGGGAGGCAGAGGGATCTCACCACTTTACAGTATTCAGTAGGGATGTCATCATCATTTGCCCCATTACACTGAGGTACAAACTCTAAGGCAGGCAATAGAGGACAACTCTGTACTGTGAGCTGTGCAAAGCAGGAAAAATACACCACTGTGAAAACATTGCCAAAGGGAGTTACAGCACAGGTTGGTATGCCACCACTGTTTTGGTTTCACCACTTTCACCTTCTGTCCTTGCCCCTTTGCTGCAAAATGAAAAGATCCTTTCATGCTGAATCAACAGATGTGGGTGATGCAGGTTTTATGAATTCAGAAACAAAGGATTCTTGGCATTCTTTGAATGCTAATTTTGCTTCCACTGTTCCTTTACATTTGCACTTGCAGAGTGTTAGTTCCTTCCCACATGTACAGTACCTCAAAATGATGTTGGATTCTCCCCAAACTGAAATTTCAGTGTTGATTTCT
This sequence comes from Gambelia wislizenii, assembly GCA_030847615.1. NCBI lineage: Eukaryota > Metazoa > Chordata > Lepidosauria > Squamata > Crotaphytidae > Gambelia > Gambelia wislizenii. Next base: position 332,231,467 of record JAUMIR010000001.1, on the reverse strand, counting down.
GTTGTTGATTTTGTTGACAAAGGGTTCAGCTTGGCCTAATCAGGTCTCAGTTTCTTACCATATTGCTGAATATGAAAGCTCTATAGCTATTCTTCTCCTCCTCCTCCTCCTCCTCCTTCCTCTGCTCTGACTTCACCAGGCCTCCCTTATGATTATGGCTTTGCTTCCTTAGACCATTGTGTGAGTTAATTACTTAAATAACAAAATTGCTGGGCACCCATTCAAGAAGGGATTCTGGAATTGTTGCCAATAGCTTGTCTGAAACCTCATCTGCAAAACTGTTTCTGCTGTGTCAGGACTGGGATCCCAAATGACAGTGATGATATTGTAAAGTGAATGATTAGGACACACTGCTCCCCAAGGCAGCCAGTGCACTTCTGAGTAGCCAATCCCCAGGAAGGCATAGGAACAAAACCAAAGAGGTATGTGTATAGTATGTGGGTATATTTGAAGCAATATAAGTATGATTAGAAAACGCAGTATGTTTGCACATGTCTTATGTATACATGTATACTTTGTGTTTTAATTCACTTTTTTTTCCTATTTGCATGTCTCCCTGACTTGTAGATGTTATTGGCTTTGATGAATGTATCATAATCATACATTGGCAACATAACTTGAAGAGCTCTGCCAATCTATCTCTGTAACAGGAGGGATGCTCCAGTTTGATGTGAAGTCGAAGGCTTTCATGGCCGGTATCCATAGGTTTTCTGTGGTTTTTTTCTGGGCTATGAGGCCATGTTCTGGAAGAGTTTATCATGAGGAAATACAACCTCCAAATGATCTACAGACCAACCAAGAAAATCCAAGAAATGCTGCACTCAGTGAAGGACAAAAGAGACCCTCTCACAGCTGCAGGAGTTTACCGCATACCATGCAGCTGCGGACAAGTTTACATAGGGGCCACTAAATGCAGTGTGCAAACACGAATCAAGGAACATGAGAGACACTGCAGACTGGGCCACCCAGAAAAATCAGTGGTAGCAGAACATGTTATAAACCAACCTGGACACAGAATGTTATTTAAAAACACTGCAATTCTGGACCAGGCTAACAGCTATCATGTCAGACTGCACAGAAAAGCTATTGAAATCCACAAACACTTGGACAACTTCAACAGGAAAGAAGAAACCCTAAAAGTAAACAAAATCTGGCTACCAGTCCTGAAAAACACTAAAATCAAAACTCAGCACATGGAAATGAACTCCACCCAGGGACAGGGGGATTTCCAGCAGACAATGGACCATTAGCCAAACAGACAGTAATCCTCCTTGCATATCTCCACCCAGAAACTAGCCATTCAAATACACAAATTTACATATCCTCTCCAACAGGGGCTCACAATATATAACCCCACACACACTCCTACTCAACCATTTTCTGAAGATGCCAGCCACAGATGCAGGTGAAACATCAGAAATAAACTCTTCCAGAACACGGCCTCACAGCCCGAAAAAAAACCATGGAAAACCTATGGATGCTCCAGTTGTTTGACCAGATTTGGAAAGTTGCTTTTAAACATGATCCTACCCAGAACACCATCCTTGTACTGCTTAGTCATGGATCATTTCAATATGTTGTTATATCCATTCTTCTTAAACCTAAATTTGTACGCTCTGTTTGCTTCATGAGTCATGAGATTCCGTCACATACACGGAACAAGACACAGCAATAACAGAATTAAACATGCTAAAAAGGGGTGCCTCACGCTAATCAGGAGCCACAAACCAGGATTTAGGTGTTAGTATACTTGGGCACAGAATTGTATGCATCTAAGATGTTACACAGTTACTGAATATCTCCCAACCTTTGAGTAATTCTCAAATTACTTTCAAAACCCCTTTGAAACTAATCACCAGCTTGCCAAGTTGTTTCCCACTTTTGTTAAAACATTGGGTTTCAGTGCCCCTTTCCATTGTCCTAGTTGGTTTTCATTGTTCTAGTTGGTTCTTATGGTTCCCCTCATTCCAGATGCTCTTGCCTGCTGGCTTCCTTGCTGAAATTAGTTTGCTGAAATCACTTTGCCATAGAACTAACTTTGACAGAGAAACATGGCCATCTTTTTCTTCCCTGGACATGCCATTTTAGTAGCCAAAATGTGGCTTCTGCTAAAGGGAAGGCCTGGAACTCAGCTGATAGAAGCCTCCTCTAAGGCTCTGTCCTTGGATCCCTGGAAAAAAATTTTTTTTTCAAACTCTATCCTATCTTTTGAAGGTCCTTTCCTTACAGGTTGTAGCCCCCACTTCTTTTACCTCCTTTCATGTTATGTGTGTGTTTGTGCAGGATTTTTTGTTGTTCTATCTTTCGAACTGTCATTAATTCAGAAGGTAGGCCAGGTAGAATGAAGCCCTGCCCTGGTAGATTGTGGCCACACTTGCTTTTCATTTGCTTTGTTTTCATTCTAAACTGGTGGTCTTTCATTATATTGCACATGCATCTCAAGGAGGTTGATAGGAATGAATGGTCCACAACAAACATTTGTAAGATAAATACTGAGATGAGTAGGATAAGGAACAGGTTTCTGAGACCTGATCCCAAGACAAAGCGCAGCAGATTTCCCCTTTGGTCTTATAGTCTGTGTCTTTCTTCTTGCTCTCTCTTCCAGAAGCCTCAGAAACACAATGTATCTTACTCTGACCATAGTAGCACCCCCAAAGCATTAACTCTGTCCATTCAGGCTCATGTCTGCCGTACTTGAACATAGACAAATTCCTAAACAGGACCTCAGTTACTGTGAGAACTGCAGCTAAACTCAAAGTAACCAGGGCAGCCTGAGGCAGTAAGAGTGGCAGATGATGTCATTATTCTTGCTAATTGAAAAGGCTCAGAGCTTTAAGTGTGTGAGCCCTGGCTGCACTACATCCCTGCATGCTTTTATGGCATTGGATACAAAATAGGGTCATTTTTATTTGCATGGAGTGAGTTGGGATTAGGAACTAGGGATGCTGTGCCTCCCATTGTCCTTCTCTACCTAACAGCTTCTTGTTAAGGGTAGAATGAAACAATGCAAATCTACAACAAAATCCCAAATCCACAAAAGAGTGATACCTTTATTGGTCAGCCAACTGCAGAAAATACATCATGCAAGCTTTTGTAGCTTCACTGGCTTCTTCACTAGGCAAAGGCTTTAAAAGGCAAATACTCTAAAAGGCATAGAGGAGAAGAAAAGATGACCTTGGAGTCACAGGCCTACATTTTATCTCAGTTGTTATTTCTGCTGTCGGTTAAGATGGTCTAGACTTCAGGGGGATATCCATGCAGGCAGAGGCCACCCCCTTCTTGGTCATGTGAGGATGGGACAAACGGCAGTAAAACACAGGCAATAAAATTTCAAATCCATTAGCAACCCTTGAGATCCAGGCTGCCCCCGTTTTGTGGATTTTGTTGTATTTTGCTGCATGGCCAACATGACTTCCTCTGAATATGTTACAATGCAAATCCCTCATGCTTCTGAGCTTCTGTTCATAGCTTACCTCACATCCAACTCCCCCCCCCACTAAGAACTACACTTTATAGGATCTTTGGACAAAGTATGTCTCTGCTCTTCCTCACCACTTTTTTTTTTTAAAAAGCTCTTTCACTGCTCCTTCCATCTCGTTATTCTTGGTATAGGTGAGTAGGCAGCAACAGTGAAGAGGAGGAAGCAGCTCTATGAAGATGTTTCTCTCTCTCTCTCTCTGGTGAGTTATTAGCAGAATAGGAAGGGCAATTTTGATCAGACTGGCACTTGGTGACATGTCTTAACCTTTCCCCTTTATGCCGTTTCCTATCTGTAACCATCAGCACCCCCAAACCTGAAGGTGAATGTCCTGAGTTAAAACAAATGTATGGATAATCACATGATATATTTTCCTCTGGGGATAAATATCAACCTCTCCCTGTGTGCATGCAGAGTATGTCACTCAGGAAGATGGCACATAAGGGAAAGGTAATTGCAATTTGAATTAGGGGTCCCAAGTCTGTTGCTCATATTTTATACATTGTGAGACTGTTTCCACAACAGTAAACTGTTTATGGATCTTCTTCATTACATTCAGCTTGGCCCTCAGTATCTCTGGCAGGCCCATCAGCATTTCTTCTCCATTTATTAACAGACACATCCAGGCTGGCACTCTAAATAACCTTGGGCAGGTGGTTTTCACCATAATTAGTACTTCCCATAATACTCCCCCCAGCATAGTGAGCAGTTAAAATTGACTGGACTCAGCTGCCTCATGTCATTTGGGGAAACACTACCTGCTACTGGTGGTAGCTGTTGGTTGCCAGTGACCACTAGAGCTGGTGGGGTGTTGAATGGGTAACCAGAGACAGAACCAGGGAGTCACCAGTGGCCCATTGTCTCTCTGTCTCTCTCTTTCACACACACACACACACAAACACATTTGTTCAACCCCCCCCAAAAAAAAAATGAAGAGAGGACCCCAGACACTTTGCCTGAGGCTATCCCAAAAATGGTACCAGTCCTGCTTCCCTTGTAACCTTACCCCACTACCAAGAGGAAGCATACACCCCTTCCTTTATGGCTGGTACCATATGTACCAGTGACTGAAGAGAAGCACTGGCTTAAAGGAGCCACTCCACCCCCACTTCCCCATTCCCATCTGAAGACAGAGGACGTCCTTGGTAGAGTGCAAAATTAAATTAGTTGGGACTGAGCTCTCTTGAGACAATAAAGCAAATGGGCCAGTGCTGGAAGATGACGGGGAGGAGCTCTTGAGCAATGGCTGTGTGAGGCCTTGCTGGCATTTCCCTGATTAAAGTGCCTGGCAGAGTAATTAGCCAAATGTTCTTGAGGTGAGGCCAGCCCCAGGCCATGGCTCTGTCAAGAGCAATGTCAGCTCTACATTCCCAGTTCCAATGCACCAGGCTGCAGGAGGAGGAGGAGGAAGAAGAGGAGACAGAGGAGGGACAATCAAGGTGGAGACAGGTTTGGTTTTATATCTGTGGTGCAAGAGGCAATAAGGGAGATTATAGCCTCCCTGAAGGAAATTAGAGACCACTTGTCATCTGTTTGTGTTGTTTTATTTAAATGTACAGAAAGGTGAATGTGTCTGTCATCTGATATTCAGACCTTCCATCACATTTTGGACTAAATTGGCTGTTGTTTCTGTTCCTTCTCTGCCTGGCTTCTCTGTGTGTGCGTCACTCAGTTCCCTAGCAGCTTTTACATTGACAGTTCATTTTCTGTGCTAGGTGTTTGGCACTTTCAAAGCTGTGAAAATTATTCAAAAGAAGAAGAGGTATCCAATCAAACATGAATGAGGTCTTTGGTATGATGGTCTTAGTGAAGATGCAGGAATGGGTCAGCATCTCAATTGGGAGGGTCCTCAGCATCATTCAGTCCTACCTGACTTTGTTGGCTGTCATCAGAGTAGCTATAGCTTGGCTCCAACTGAGGATGTTAGCTGGCATAGTGGCTTTCAATGCAGCTTCTTGTAGGGGTGATGAGTCTAAAAATGAAAATTGTATTAAAAATTCCAGGGTCTAGTCCTTTTTAAAAAGCAGACAAAATTATCTTCTTTTAAAAAGAGAGTTTAAAAATTCATTTACTTTTAAATTCATGCAGAGTGCAACTTAGGAATGCAGACTGACAAAGCTCAATTAACATTAAAAGTGTATTCAGAGGTCTGTGGTCTCTGAGATCACCCAGTTAAATTAGACTCATTACAAAAACAAAGGAGTCAGTTTAAAATGCAAATCAAAGTTTACTGAAGGTATATCAATCTCAATCTACATAGTAAAACAAACTTTTAAAAGAGGTTCCTAACTAACTAAGAGGATTTAGGGTAGAAAGACCCAGTCTATAGCGGTAAGAGGCTGCATGGTGAACATCATGGCATGGTTTCAGGAAAGATGGCTAAACAAAGATAATATGGCTTAAGATGGCTACAGCCTCATGGAGACTCTAACTTAAAAGAGAACTTACACAGAGCAATAAAATTTAAATTAGGTCATGTGTTGAATGACCCAGCACTCCAGTTGGCTGGAAGTGCCCAGTGAAATAAGAGAAAGGGAATTTGGGAGAACAGAAGCATGCAGGGAAAAACCCTAGACTTATCTTAGGATGTGAATGAGGTACACAAGATTGCTTTTACATTACAATGATTATTTCCCCACATACTACACTTCTTAGGTCTGGCATATATTGGGCATATATTATGGTGCTGAATTGAAGTTGATGTAACCAGCTGCTGATCTTAAGTGTCTATGCTGGTAACATCTGGAATGCAATCTTAGTGCACCTAGTTGTTTTAAGATTCACCACTTTCAAGAGGAACAGATGTCACTGCTAAAATATAATAAGGTATGGATGTTTATGGAGATTTGACACACAGGATAACCCTGGACTCAGTTATTGTAGTTGATACAAGAAAAACTGTACAATGAGATCTTGGATCACTGTTACAATTTTTGTATCAAGCATGATACATCCCATTTCAAATGAATCCCAACGAACAAGCTCTCATTGTGTGTGTGTGTGTGTGTGTGCAAATATCCCTTAACACCATCTTTAACTGTGTAGGGTTTGTTACTACAAGAAGCCTGATTGTAGGGGAAAACAACCTGGGATGATCATTTGCAAAGATGACTGTGTAGATGGGAGAAGAGTTAAGCACCTTTACATCATGGATCCATGCCCTTAAGTGCTTATGCCACTGCATTCATACTAATGAGCAGATGTGCACTTGGGAAATATGATTGCTCATAAAATGTGTAATTCCATGAGGAGTCTGCTTTGATGCTGTGGAAAAATGAATAATGTCTCAGTAATATACTATTAGAAACTTTCCTGTCTTCTCTCCTCCAAAACTCTGATGCAAATCCAGTAGATAGGACCTATTTCTGGATGTAGCCAAAAAGGACATGATGAGATTGTGCAAGGTCTGGCCTTTACCTAGTCTGATCACTGGGAAGTGGTTCACATCTCTAGCTTCCAACCTATAATCCATCCCCTTGCATACCAGTAGGGAATGACTGAGCAAACAATCTCATGTCTTAAAACAAATTCTTAATAGAAGTTGAATTTACTTCGGGACCAAACACTTGGGGGGTGTCTAAATGGTGAAAATACCTTTCATGGAATTTGCTGGGAATATGACCTGTCTAAATGGGATCCTGCATCAGTCCACTGTATTTGGAAGGAAGGGTGCCCAAAACAGTAAAAACAATGTAGGAAAAGCCTTCATGGCTTTCCCAATAATTTTTTTAAAAACAGTGAGGGGGTGTGCATTCCTGCTCATCGGGACAAGCAATTTGCTTTGAATCACTTTCCCATAGGAGAAGAATTGCAAAGCTGATTGTCCGAGTGAGCATGCGGCGGGGGGGGGGGGGTTGCTAACAGGGCAAGCACCTGCTGCCACAATGTTGGATTTTTGCCTTAGCGAGTGATCACTAAGGCAATAAAACAGTTTTTTTCCTGTCCTGTTTAATAATAAAAAAATCACTCTATCACTGCAGTGCGCTTTTTAAAAGATGTAGCACCTAATGTAGAACTTCTTATTTTTACTTATCTGCATATATTCTTCAAGTATTCAGCCTGCGTAACCTTATTACACAAGTTACTGTGAGTAAACTGTTTTGATATACTTCTAAAGAAGTCTCTGAGAAGTGTTTCTTTGCTAGCCTGTGAAAGTGGACTGTGGTGGGTGGCTTTAATTGTTGATCTATTTAGAACCAGTTCTGCTGTGTGCATTTTTGTTTTTTACTCTGCTACTGACTACAGAATATCAGCCAACTATTTTGGCACCAGATATTGTGTTATCTAATACACTGCACCACTCTGTGTTAAACTAACCAGGAAGATTAATATACCACTGCTACATACAACTCATTCTCCCAGTACCTTATTATTAAACTAATTTATAGAGTTGTTGTAAAGTTGACTAAAATAAGGTACGTAAGGTGGATTAAATACCCTAAAATACTGTATAAATGTTAAGTATTTATATAGCATAAAATACAGCACTTATCTGTGGATAGTTGCAAGCCTACTCCTAGTCTAACCTGCCCTAATCTAGTGCTGCTGAGATGTGTTGGACTACAATTCTCATAATCCCAAACCAGCATGTGTAATAAATCAGCAGTTAGAGAAAACTTATGAAAAACAGGCTAGAACTTTGGAATATCCAAGGCAAACAATACATAATTTATTTTTAAAAAATGAAGAAGAAAAAATAAGTATACAGTACTGCAGAATTTGGAAATGTTACTTTTTGGGGGTGCAGCTCTCAGAATTCCTTGGGTTTTCTGGTAGAGGAATTCTGGCACTTATAGTTCAAAACAGAAACTTTCCCAAGCTACATAGATATTTTAGTTTTAGGGGAAATGAACAAAATATACATGAATTTACCTAAGACAGATGCATAATTACATCTGTCCAGAATTCAGCCTTATCACTGCTTTAGAAATGGCAGCAACAGGTTGGATCAGCTAGATTAAAAACATACAAACAAAGACTTTAGCAAAACTACTGTTTTTAACAACTAAGAGTGTGGTGAAAATCCCTTCTAGGCAAGTACATTACACATAACCTCTTATCAATTTCATCAGAGGCATAAATGTTGGCACACTGTCCATGGATGTAGAGAAAACAATGGAGTCACATGAATTAGACTATATTCCTTAAAATTTTGTATACTGTAATAACTTTAAGTTGCCACATGGTTGTTTTGCTATCCCACTGGAAATAATTCCTGTTTTTAAAGGAACTTCTGAAAAGGGAATAGGAAGGTACCAGTGACTTCACAAGGTGCAAGTCAATCTTGGTCTCTATTTACTGAGGTTGCCAAATGATGTCCTTTTCAGACTTAATTTCTCAGAGAGGCAGATCTTACTTGCACAGCTAGGCAAGTGTAACAACAATTGAATGACCCTAAGGCAATGGAATACATAATGTCTTTCAGCTGAGGAAGTCTGCCAGGGCTCTCATATTGAGAGGAGAGCTATGAACTATTTAGTGAGAAGAAACAGTCCACTAATTAGACAATTGTTTTCTTTGGCCAGGAAGAAACAGTTATTCAGAGCTCTGGTCTTTGCTCTCCAAGGGATGTGAACAAATGGGAAATGGGAAATGCATGAGACAAGCTAGGTTAGAAAAAGTGGGTGGAGGGAAACTTTTGGGGAATGCCTGATCTGTAACTCAGATGCAACCTTTGGGGTCCATCCAATGTTCTTGTGACATGAGAAAAACAGAAAAACAGAAATGGAAGGTGTGGAAGGTTTTCGCACACCCTCAATACTGCGAAAAAAGCAATATTGATGATCTATTGAAGGCTTGTCCCATCAGTTAGAAGCAACGCCTTATTCATGGCTGGAGCACAGAATAATCATGTGAAGATGACAGCATCATACGATAGCTGTACCCATTTGTGCTGCCCTGATGTCGTAATCCTGTGATTTTTGCCATGTCTGATAAAGTCCTGACAGTGGATTTCTGGGAGTTTCAGCTCAAAAAAGTAACATGTCCAAACTCCAGACACAGGGATATCTTGACTTTGTTGCTCTCTTCTTTGACTCCCCCACCCCCCCCATGCATTGGGTTGGCCCATTTCATGTGGTAAGGAGCTTTAGAGAGCAACAAAAAGATGTCAGTAATATTTTAGCACAGAGAGAAGTCATTTATTCAGGCCTGCAAGTCCTGGGCTTGTTTACAGGTATACGGTTACCTAGCTAGACAGGTGGTAATCCAAAAGTTCCTGTGTTCTTCAGCACTGAAACCACAGCACTCCCCCCTCTCTGTGCAGGGACAAGGTAGCTTTTCATGCATTAGCCCACTGGGACAAGCAGCAGTTTAGTAGTCTGTCTGACAAATTGGCGTTCACACAGGCTGACTGCCCCTGTGGGATAATTGAGTTCCCTAATGCCCTATGGTTCCTATCTTTGTGTCTGCCTGGTGTATCTTCCATTCCTCTCTGACTCACAAGAGGTTTACATTCTCAAGGCAGTGGGTTCCTACACAGCAGTGGGTTCCTACACAGGTCTCTCCCTCCTACCAGGAGAGTTTCCCATCTTGCAACTGGACATCTTGCACAGCTCTTCATAAGGCTGAGTATGTTGATGGTGTTTCGAAGCCACATGGGACCCCAAATATCTTTGTACTGCAGCATGCTACAGGTCCATCATGCTGATTGAAGTATTCTCTTTCTCTGTCTGTCTCTCTGTGTGTATTTATTTGGCTGACTAATAGGTTACTCGCAAAATTTTATTGACTTCAGGGGACCCTGCACAAGAACTCTCTTGTAATGGTTTATTTTGCCTTCCAGTTGCCTTGGATTCAACACAAGGATCAAGAGGTGTTGTCTGGTAGTTTGGGTGGTTGTTGGCTTAGCAAAAGCAGAGTAACCCACTGGTACTCAGAAGATACAGTTGGGAACCTCTGTGCTTTTGGCCCAAGCTATGCCACATTTCCCTCTGTTGGCAGTGAAGGCTTAAATTAGCATCTCCCAAAGAAACCTTGTCACAGGCTATCACTGACCTTGTCCATCATGGTGCAAAATAGCTTTTTTCTCTTTTCTTTCCTGGGATGGTACATCCTAACTGATGCATGGCCAGCTCCTGAGGTACTCTGGGGTTTTTTTGGGGGGGGGTTGTTTTTTTGTTTTGCCGGACATAATCACAGCAAGAATTTGATGGCATCAGGTCCCCTTAATGGATATGTGCTTTTCTTCTGTCTGATTCTTGTCCCTGGTAGCTGCTGGCTTCCAAGCCATGAATCCAAATCCAAGTTTTAGTCTACATTTTAAGGGAGACTAAAGTGCTGAATCCAAAGTGCTGAATGTCCCAGACAGGTCCAGCACTGTAGATATCTTATTTAAAGTTCAAACTAAAACACGGAGTAGTTTCACAGCCCCACTGACATGGAAATCATCAGCTGCCATTGGTTTGTGGCTACTTTCCTCACTTCTCCCATTTCATCTTAGGTTTCTTGCCTATGTGGCTTTTCTTCTGCTCAGGTATCACTAATCTAGTTGATTTTCAGGAAACCCCTTTGGATTCCAAATTTCCTAATCAGTTTCAGGAAATCCTAAACTGATTAGGTCCAGACAAGTTTCCAACCCACAGCAAGCCAACATAAGTTGCATCTGCACTGCAGATAGTTTGTTGCAGTTTGTTGTGGCACCAGAGCTCTCTGACAAAGAAGGCTAAATATCTCACAAAAGTACAAATCCCAGAATTCCATAGCAATGAGACATGGTAGTTAAAGCGATGTCAAACTGGATTATTTCTGCAGTGCAGATACAGCCATAGGTTCTAACAATCCCTCAGAAGGCTTCATGTAATTTCCCTCTCATTTCACTATGGTCTGCTCACAAGGATGTGTGTGTGTGTATGTTTGTGTGCCTACAGCTGAGGAGAATGCTTCAAATTTTCCTTGCAGCCTTTTTTTGGTTACAGTATTTTTAATGCTTTTAATGTTTTTTTGAATAGTGTGTGGAAACGCACATTTCTGTTCATTTAGACATCCAGTTCTCATTGCAGCGCATTCTTGGCAAGGGTGGAAGTAGAAAGCTGATTGGCCAGATATGCATGGGGAATGGGTTTGCTGGCAATGAAGTTGCTGGAAGCACCATTTTGGAGTTTCGCATTATCGATTGCACACTTTTTTGCTGCTCTGAGGTGACCAAACAGCTTTTTTAAGTGAAAGGAACTAGCGCACCTTTGATTTATAGTTTTTTTTTAAATCTAACTGTACCCAGCCTAACATAGACTGTTAAAAAACTGCCCCCAAAACACCCTGTAGACCTCACAACAACCCTGTAAGGTAGGCTGGTGGATTTTAAAATTCTTCTTGCGCCTTCTCAGCTTTCCACACTTTTCCCAGAAGTGCTGAGGAAGAATGCTGGTTTTTCCAACAGTGGCCCACCACCGCCACTGACAGTTGACTGTCTGGGTCCCAATCTGGGCCACAGATCGAGTGGCAGGAGTAGACTGTGAGGAGGAGAGGGAATTTACATGTGGGTGGTTATTGGTTGGGTGTGTTTCCTGAACAGCAAATCAGCACACTGGGAAAGCAACTGTACAGCGGTGACAACTTGTGGAGAATAATAACGTGAATAATTAACTGTCTACCATCTTGATATGCAGGCATGGCTGTGTGTGCACTTCAAACATGGATAGCTTTGCACACCAGCAATTTTGCCAAAGGACCATGAAGACAAATGAACTCTGCTGTGAATTTGTTTAATGCACAGCAATCCATATTATATCGTCTGGTCTAGACAAGCTGATAATGCCACTATTACTGTTTTGCTGTGATTTGTTACCACCACCCCCGGGACTGTTGTGGAAGGGTAGTTCCCCACCATAGTATCAGAATCGTGCTGATTCTATGGGATGTTTTCTACACACAGTGTGTGGATATCGTCCACGCTCCTATCACCAGGACAAGCTGTAGAGATAGACAGTTGCGTGCTCCTTGGCCCTTTCCCACGGGCACGGGATTGCCTTCCATTCTCCCCTGGAGATCCGCTCTTCAATCGAGAAGCCCGGCATTTACTTATTTTTTAAAAGAAACCTAAAAAGAAGACGACGAAGAAGAAGGGCACTAGGTCTGTAGAGTTCCACCTGCTACATACAGTTGTTCCCTCTGTCTCTTCACAACCCGCTACAACTCACACGGCTCTTTGAACTTTCACGTGGACGTTTCCTCCCCCCCCCCGCGTTTCCGAGCAGCCCCCTTCCGACGTCGAAGCACGAGAACGCGCGTGCGCGTGTGGGTGGTATTGATAGCCCCGTTTCGTTCTAATTGATCTATGATCACCACGGCTGTCAGTTTGCTGATCTTTGAGAAGCGATCCTTCCAAACTGTTTGATCAGCAGCACAGCGAGACCGGAGAGTATTAGTGCGAACGACAAGGCCAACGATTATCCCCTTGGGAGGGAAGGGGTTGCGGGGAAAAGCACGCCCCCCTTGAGGAAGGGATCATTGTCCCGAGGGGTTTGATTAGCCATCGATGACGATAGTTTTGATCGAAAAAGGCAAGGGGAAGGGAAGCGCCTGCTTAATTCGCCGCACACAAAACAACGGGGAGGAGGGGGAATGGGCTGAAGTGAGGGGAAGCTCACTTCATACGTTCCCGATGCCCGCACAGCACGGAGCGGGAGGTGCCGTTTATCGATTGGGGGACCACGACGTAAACTCAGGATCGATTGGGGTTAACACGATGGGAAGCGCGGGGCGGGGAAGGGAGGGAGGGAGGCTGGCTGTCCATCGATGCAACGCTGGCGAACCGCGGGTGTCCTTCGCGGTCCGCTCGGGCAGGTCCGGGTCGCGGTTGCGGCACGTGCGTCTCCGCCTCCGCCCCCCCCCGCTTCGCCGCCCCTCGCGCGGGTCCCGGAGCGCTCCCTCCCAGGCACCGGGAGGGAGGGGATCCCGCGCCGCGTCCCTCCCTGCGCCCACACGCGCGCACTGCGGGGCTGCGGGAGGGACCGCGCTGCCGTTTCCCGCTGCCGGGGGAGGGGGTGCGAAGCGGAGGAGGAGGCAGAGAAGGAGGGGGCGGTGTCGTCGCCAGCGCTCAGCAGGTCGGGAAGCGACGCGCGGCGGGTCAGTGCAGCGGGGAGCCACCCGGCCGCGATTGCCGCCCCTCCGTCCGGAGCCGCCGCCGCCGCCGCGCAGAAGCCTGCCGCCAGGGGCCAGGCGAAGGCGCCGCGGCGCGCAGGGCTCTGCAGAGGCTCGAGGAAGCGAGAGGGACGCGCGACGCGGCTGCATCAGCACCGGCACCGGCACCGGCACCGGCGGCGCCTGTCGCTTGCCTCCCCCCCCCCGACTCGCCCGGCTGGGAAGGACGCTCCCCCGGCCCAGCCCGGCCCGGCCCGGCTCCCTTCCCGCCGCCGGCTCCACCTCGAGGGGGGTAGGCTGGAGACGCGTGAAGGGGACCCCCAGTTCGGGGCGAAGCGGGATCCCTCGCCCTGTGGCGGCGGCGGCGGCGGCCAGGATGACGCGCCTGAGCTGGTGCTTCGCCGCGCTGATCCGATGGGGGAAATACTTCTTCTTCTCGTGCCTCCTGCCCCTGCGGTTCTGCCTGCGCCGGGAGGTAAGGGGGCCGGTGGGGCGCCAGAGGGGGGGCGGAGGGGCGGAGGGGCGGGCCGAGAGAGCTAGCGGTGCCCCTTCGGGAGAGCAGGGGGCAGTTTCCGAACTGGCGGGCAAGACGCGCGGGCGGTCGGGAACGCCAAGCAGCGTCCGGCGCCCTTCCTGGATCTCGGCCCCGCCGTCGGCGCAAACCGGTTGGCACCTTCGCGTCCGGCTGCTTCCGCCTCCCGGCGCTCGCTGGGCTCCCTCCCTTTGCCTGCCTGCCTGCCTGCGCCGGGCACCGTCCTCGCAGCCCCCCTCGCCACAGGCGTCCTCCTCGCCTTGGGCCACCCCCAACTTCCCTCCTCCGCCGTGTGCCCAGACCTCGCAGGGGTGGGATGCCCAGCACCAACAGCCGCCCTCCCCTGCGCCGGCATGCCGAGCCGCAGAAGCCCCTTCGGGCGTTTGCGCTCCGCGGCCGCTTAAGGCCGGGACCTGTTCGCCGCCGCCGCCTGTGGCCAGCCGTGGGGGCTCCTGCCCACCCTCCCCCGGTGCGCTTTGGCCCTCTGCCCGCCCACAGGCTCACCCTCCGCTGTACAGCCCTCTCGGGCTTTTCAGTGGAGGCCGCCTCGATTTGTACAGATTCGTCCTGATTTGTAGAGGGTCCTCGGCTCTAGGTTAAAAAAAATATACCCCCAAAGAATCAATTGATTCCTGCTCCCCCAACCGTGGCAGAGCGCGGGACACCCAGAGGCAAATAGACTCCTGCCTGATTTTCATGCTGGTTGTACATCCCAGAGGATGCTCCGAAAAGCGCTCCCAGGCCCCCGCCCCACCCCTCTCGTCCACATGCAGGTGATCCTCCCTTCGGCCGAGTGCTTCCCGTCTTCTTGCTCTTCCTTTCCCGTTTCCCTCTGGGAATGTCACCAGTAGGGGATCAGGAAGGATGATGCTGTTGGGAGCTGCAGTTTGCTGCTGCATTGTCCGGAAGGCAATGAACAAAAGGAAAGCCACAAAGCCTACCTGCTCTGCCCAGGTAGGTGTACAGTATAACAGGTGGGAGCCGGATTGCCAAGGGAGAATGGGGTCACCAGCGGGTTCCCGATGGTCTCTGCTCCGGATCAAACCTACACCCCAAAGGCCTCACTAGAATCAGCTTTCCTCAGCTCTATTGCTCTTGTCCTACTTAGTGCGTGGTGCCCTTTTTGGGCCAGCAGAGGGTGAGACGTCCCATCCCACAGATCGTATGTGAGTGGGGTATCTTGAGAGGTTAAGGCACCGGTTTGTACCTGTCAGAAGAAAGTTGGGGTTGTTTTTAAAACAACCTCTTCTGGTCTCCGGAAAGAGCGTGTTGGCAAAAGGCAATGGTCTGATGAACCTGTCAAACGAAAATATCTGTTTGGGAGAATAGTAAGGGACAGAGCAGCAGAAGTGTGTGTGTGTTCTGGGGGAAGCTGTGTCCTTTGTAAGACTTTCAAGCATCTCTTAGCCTGAAAATGTATTGAAAGAGCATGAAGGGCTGGGAGGGGAAAGAATCGCTTTGGAACGCCTTTTCCCCAAAGTTCTCTACAATGCAGCAAAATGGAAAAGAAAAAGAGGGGGGGGGGACCAGAACCAGCAATTTCCCAACTTCTTTATCCCCCACGCACCCACCCTTTTCTGACTTTCACCTCGTTGGTTTCTTATTTTTTGGAATGGGAAGCTGCCTGTCCTTGCCTCTCTCTCAACCATGTCAGCACCAGGACATTGGGACTGTGGCAAAGGGAACTCTCTAGGCTGCAAGTTCCTCATCATGGAGATGATCTGCAACCCATTCTCAACTGGCAGTAATCATTGGTCTTGAAGCTCCAGAAAGAGGCATTGTACCAGAACTGGTATCTCCTGCTGCTGCTCAAGTTTCCTAGAGCCTTAGGGCTGATGGGAACTCAGTGCCTCATCTCTTAATGAGGAAGCTAGAGAAGGTGAGGGACAACATCCTTGAAGGAGAAAGGGTTTGACCTGGTTAATGGGCTCTGAATGTAAAGCATAACAGGGGCAGGCTGCATCATAAGCCTAACCTGGGCTGTATGTTCTCTGCAGTACAAGAAAGTCAAGGTTCTGCACCAATGAAACTCCAATTCTGTCCCAAGGAGGGCTGAATTCTGTGACCTGTATGTCTTGAGTAAATGTGTGGATATATTTGCTTATTTTGCATTTATATGTGCCATTTTGACTTCTCAAGGGGAGTGGGGAAATTAAGGCCTCCTCCTACCGCCTGGCCAAATTTGAAATATTGTTTAGGGTTACTGTAGATTCAGTGCTCAGTTGTTACAACTGTAATGCAATCTCTTTACCACAGGGTCATGGTGGTTGATGGATTCTGGGAATTGTAGTCCCAAAATAAGGAAATTGTCCAAGCTGTGCTGTGAAGCACATACCTTTCTCTAACTTGAATATCAGTTGGGGCAGAATATGTCAGTGTTCACATTAATAGTGGTTAAAGCCAACAAGGTTTCTTTTTAATCAGGTTTATTAATCAGCTGCAGTCCCTAGTATATTTCCACAGTTATAACTGTTTAACCCCACTTTATCAGCCATGGTTTCATCCAATGGAATCCTGGGATTTGTAGTTTGGTGCAGATCTCAAAATTCTATACTGTACTCCTGTAAACTGCAGCTTTATTACTCTCTAGCAGCGAATTCTAAATGCTACACCAGACTACAAATACCATAGGCTAGCACCGTGGCAGTTAAAGTGGCATCAATGTGCTATAATTGTGTAGTGTGGCCACACCCCTGTTTTCAAGTCCTGGCTAAGCAGAGAACCTAGTTTTCTTTAATAATAGCTAATCACAGTGCTGATCTATATGGCTGAGATAAGGGGCAGAGGTTTACTATAGGGAATAAGCCTGCAACCTGTTGGCTATTCATAATAATGGTTATGTTCTGGCTATTGATAATAATGGTTATGTCATAGCCATTATGACTTTGTGTATATATACACACACACAGTTCCAAAAAGTTTACCAAGCATTATCAATGCACTTTCAAGCCCATTTTGAAATTTCAAGTCCTAGAAACTTTTTTCTTGTAATGAAGCCTGACATTCTGAGGTTACAGAATTTTGTGTAGCGTTCTAGATTTTGTACATGTAATGCAGTGCAGTTGTGTAATCACACAGTGTACAATGCCATGTTTGTTGCAAAAGGTGAGTTAATGTGCAGTAAACATGGAGTTGGTCCTCAAATGTGCTGTGGAGATTAAATATCCTTCTTCTATTCCATCTGTTTGTAGGGAATCACTCTTACTCCAGCACCCAAATAGCAATACTTTCTTGCCATGACATCTTTTTAGTTGCTATGTCAATTGGGTTAGGAAGTGTTATGTGGAAGATGGTTATGAGTGTCATGAACATATGCCTGTGACATTTCAGCTGATACTAACTACAAATTTCTATCTTCCACATGCTTGTGTCATTTTAAAAACAAACCAGTACCAAGCATTTTAAAGTCACTGGATGCCTATTTCCATTCCTTAGAAATAAGAAGGGAGTCAAATTATTCTCTTGCATTGTAGCTCACCTCCTTGAAGACTGCAGGGACAAGATAATGATGTTTTTAAAAGCTTTTTTCAACTTTCCTAAACTTGTTTTCTACAAATTGTGGTACTGATGTCATATCACTGCAGCTCAGTCCAGCCACTGCTAGTAGGGATTTGGTCTCTTTTGTATCTCTCCTCCGCTTCTCTGGGGAGTCTCAGGACAACTTGTATGGACTTCTCTCAATATATTCTCATAACAGCCCTGAGAAACAGTGACTGGCCCAAGGTCATCCAGCAAACATTGAGGCTGTGCTGGAATTTGGATGTAAGCTTGCTTGGTAAAACTCTCTACCCACTGCAGTGCAACACAGGTTCTGCAAGGGGAGTACCGGTAAGTCTACGGAAGATTGAAGAACTTATGGAGCTGTGGTGATACAATTACATGCACAGGACTGAACTCTAATGATAAAACTGGGGGCGGTTTTCTTCTCTGGAAATGGACCAAGACTACATCCTATTATGTGTGTGTCACAGAAGTCATGAGGCTTCATCTGAATGCAACTTTATATAGGGTCACAGGCCACATATGAAAGTTGGCATCACTCTCATAGTTGCTTTCCTGTTGCATTTACCCTTTTAATCAAAGAATTGGTGAGAGGCAGAATGGGGGAATGTATAAGACATCTCTTCCATTTCCTCAGATAATAGGCTTGTTGATCCATAAGGATCTGCACACCAATTGACCTATGGGTTTTAGTACAAAGTACAAAGGCTTTTGGCAGAGGTTGAGGGCTATCCTCAAAATGCTGTGTGAGTTGGGGATCAGGCTAGACTCACAGGAATGTGGCTTAGAGTAGGAAATGGGGAGCAAAGTTAAATGTTCTGTGCTGGTAAAAGCAGCCATCTTTGGCCACAGCTGGAAACAGGGTGCTGGACAGAACTGATCATTAACCTACAATAAGTTTTAAAAGGTTGGGTTATTAGGCTTTGGCTTAGGACTGAGGAGCATCATGAGGGCTGAATGTGGGAAGAGCTGAGGAGCATCATGAGGGCTGAATGTGGGAAGAGCTAGGAGAGCAAGGTGCTGAGGAGAGAGTTTTCTTTTAGTTCCTCCCCTGACTTGCTTGCTTGGCAGTGGCTCCATGGATAGCTGTAGTTCCAGTCCTGGAGCAATGCTGTGCCTGGAACCTCAAGCAGCAGCAGCAACAACAACAGCAGCAGCAGCAGCAGCAGCAGCTGCCTGCCTGCCTGCTTTGCTTCTTCCCTTTGCCCTTGCAGGGTCCTTTAGCAAAGTGGCTTGTTCCGACTGAGTGAAGCCGCTGTTGCTTTGCACCACCACAGGCACTTTGCAGCCCAGCTCTCTCTCACGTTCCCTGCCTGCAGGGTCTCTTTTGTCATGATGATTAGCTCTTCCCTCTGCTTGCTTAGCAGGGAAATTTAGGTGCCAAGCGGTACCCCTCCTCCTCCTCCTCCTCCTCCTCCTCCTCCTGGTCTTCTTACTGAGCTGCAGTAGATTTTCTTTCTAGGGTGGGGTGGAGGATAAAGGCAGCCTGACCACTGTTTAGACCTGCTTCAGCCAGACAGATGTCTTGTAAGGCTGTGGGGAGAAAAAGCTTTCGTGCACCATGTAACTGAGCAGTGGGCTTGCCAGCTGGCTATCTGAAGAATGTGCAGCAAGGCCAAATTAGTTCCAGTGCAATGGGACCACACAGCCTTATGAGCTGACAGCAGAAAGGGACCAGTCCCTCTCTCTCTTTGTAGCCCTTTCTGTGTTTGCCTTTATTCTGAGGCCCTGAAAGGGATGTTGTGCAATGACATTTGAGTTGCAGCAGGGCCAGGAAAGGACTTGCATGACATCATTATATGGCAACAATGAGTACATGGCTTAGAACCAGGGTGGGAAACATGGAGTTCTCCAGATGCAAGTCTTAGCAGCTCTAGCCGGCAGAGCCAAAGGCGAGGCTTGATGGCAGTTTTGCAGTCCAGCAATATCCAGAGGGTAGCACAATTGTCACCTATGACATAAAATGTGGTGGTGGTGGTGAGATGCAGGCCTCTGAAACCTTGAGCACCTGACTTGTGCTGACTCAAATCCTTTTCTGCCAGGATCGGCCCTACCATTAGGCAGCATGAAGTAACCACTGCAGGTGGCAGATCTATGCGGACACCAGCAGCAGCCCTCTCCATCCAACCATTCATCTGAGCTGTCCAAGCTATTCCATTCTGTTGTGGGACAGAAATGTGTGTGTGCAAAACTACTTCTCCTGCACTCCCTAAGATTGGCCTGCTGCCTTCCAGTGAGGTGGACATCATTCCATCCCCAATGTTAAAGTAACATTTAACTAGGAGAATATCACACTACACTGTTATAGGGCTGTCATTCCACTTTAACTGCTCTGGCTGCTTCCTGTGGAATCCTGGGATTTGCAGTTTAGGGTTGGGCATTCAGTACTCTCAGTCAGAGAGCTCTTAGACCTTACTAAACTTCAAACCCCAGAATTCCACAGGAGTTAGCCATAGCAGTTTAAGTGGAATAATAGCACTATAACAGTGTAGTATGATAAAGTTGGAGTGTAGTTCACTTCTTTACTTTAAATGGGAGGGGCTGGGGTATGTGGCAGCAGGTTCCACCTTTGTCTTTTGCCTCGGGTGACATGATGCCTTGAGTTTGCCATACACACAACCATGCAGGTCAGTAAAGCCACAGACCTGAGCAAGATTTGGGAGTGAGGGAGGCAGGTTTTACATCTCTTGACTGTTGTAACTGAAGCATGGGGCCAGCAGAGGAAACTATCAACTCTCCCCTCAACCCACCAGTGTGAAGCTTAATAGCCTTAGTGTCTCTCTTGTACTATTTATATTGCAGCCTATTTGCTGTCCATGTAGATGGAGAAGCAGAGGAAGGGCATTTGTGATGTAAATGAACATCATGGTCAGTATGGTTTTATATTCACATTGCAAAGCTGGTTGAGAAAAGCTGGGCAAATGGTTATTTACCATCAAGTTGGCTTTGACTTATTGGGACCCTATGAATGGGAGACCTCCGAGTGCCCTGGCTAGCAACAGCCCTGCTCAGGTCTTGCCAGCTCAGAGCAGTGGCTTCCTTTAATGAATCAATCCAACTGTCATGTGATCTTCCTCTTTTCCGATTGCCTTTCGTTTTAATGAGAATTATTGTCTTTTCCAGTGAGTAATACCCTAAAGGTGCCAGATCCTGTCTAATTTTGGAAGCTGAGCAGGGTCAGCCCTGGTTAGTACTTGGATGGGAGACTACCAATGAATTCCAGGTGCTGTAGTCTATATTTCAAAGGAAGTAACTGGCAAAACCACCTCTGAGTATTCCTTCCCTAAGAAAGCTTTGTGAAATTCATGGAGTTGCCATAAGTCAACAGGTGACTTGAAGGTATGCATGCACACGTACGCACACATACACACATGATGATATACCCAAAGTACAACAGCCTTAGTTTAGTCATTTTGGCTTCTACTGAGACTTCAGGCTTGCTTTGCCCATTATTTGTCTTTTTGGCAGTTCATTATATTTATAGAACTGCCCTCCAGCACCAGATTTCAGATGAGTTGATTCTGTAACAGTTGACATTAGAGGGCTTACTTCACTCTGAAGTAAAGCGGCAGTGCAGCAGGAAGGTTCCATCTTCTGTGCTGCCTTTCTGCATAACGTCATCATTCTTTTGTTGTTCTGCCATTCTGGTTCCATAGGAAACTGAGGCAAAACTATGTCTTTTTGCCAACTGGTTTTTTCTGGTTAGCAAAAAGATGCATTTTTTTACCTCGTACTCCCATGGGACCGTAATGAAAAAATGATAATGTCTTGCAGTAAGACAGCATGGAAGACGGTACCTTCCTACTGCACTGCCGCTTTACTTCAGAGTGCAGTAAGACCTTAGAATGCTTTAAGAACCAAGCTACACATTACACACACAAAAAATCATGCTGAAACACAGCTTCCTCTTGAGCGATGGAATGGAAAAGTGGCACGGCCCAAGGAGGTATTTTATCCTTTCCCTTCTTACTGCTTTTCTTCACATCTTCCTCCCAAGACATTTTTCTCTCCTACTGTATTCCAAATGCAAGTCTGCAAGTATACATGCCTAGATGGAACGTACCACTGGTCAGTGGTCAGTTCTTTTGTCACGGCCAAACAGTTGCCTTGGGAGACTGTAGGCAGCAGACAGCTTTGTCATTGATGCAAGAAGATATTTTGCTTAAAACAGGTAAAGAAAGTGTTTCTTGTGGAATTTTTGCAGGTTGTTAGGTCACTCCTACCCATTCTTGTGTGGCTAGTGCATGCGGCCTACACAGAAGTGGACATTCAGGGCCATTTTCTTCTCTTCCAGAAGGTTTCTTGGCATTAAAATGTTAATAAAAAGAATAATATTTGACATGTTTCAGTTTTGGAGTGTTGTTCTTGGGCGTGCCCAGCACATCCCAATGCTTCCAGTACTAGTCTCTCTCAGAAATGGCCCATTCTGTTCTGGCTTCTACCCATTCACCCTTAAATAGGATTCTCTTTGGGGGAGAGCTTTTTGCTTCAGATTGCACCCGCCTCCATCCTCCTCCTGCACCCAGTCATCCATAAGGAAACTGGGAGGGAGAAGAAAGCCCCTGGATGCAACTAGGAGAAGGAAAAGGAAGGACTTCTTCACACAGCATATGGTTAAACTGTGGGACTCACTGCCACAAGATAGAGCCCTGAGACTGCAAGTGATGTTTGTATTTTATTTTATTAGTTCTGTTTTTCTCCTGGTTTGCTTACTTAAAAGGAGCATCCGTAGCTTGTCTCACTTTCCACACATTATCCTTACTACAATCCTGTGAGGTAGGGTCAGACTAAGAGAGAAAGAGATGGGCTCCTTCCTCATGACTAACTGGACTAGGGAGGCTGAGAAGTAGTGAAGTTTCCTCTACCCCCTTGAGAAATATCAATATTGTAACATCCTCTTCATGGGGCTGCCTTTGAAAAGTGTTCGAAAATGTCAACTGGTCCAAAGAGCTGTAGCCAGATTGCTAATTGGGGCTGGCTGCAGGGAACACACAACCCCTTTGTTGCAATACCTCCACTGGCTGCTGGCCTGTTTCCGGGCACAATTCAAGTGCTGGTTTTGACCTATAAAGCTCTATATGGTTCAGCTCCAGCTTATCTGAAGGACTGTATTCTCTCTTACAAACCTGTCCATGCTCTGAGATGCGCTGAAGAGGTATTTCTCTCTGTCCCATCACCCTCCCAGGCACATCTGGTGGGAACACAGGAGACAGGGCCTTCTCAGTGGCTGCTCCCAGGCTCCGGAACTCCTTTCCCAGAGTGGTTAGACTGGAACCTTCCCTACACTCTTTTGTAAACAGCTGAAGATTTTTCATTTCAACATGCCTTTGAGGACTGATTGTTCAGACAGAATGGGCCTACAGTGTGTTGGATTTTCAGTTTTGTTTTTATTGTGCTACTGTGCTTTTTATGGTTTATGTTCTTAAGTGGTTTTAAAATCACTTTTTGACTTTTGTATTTTCTGAATTTTTAACTATGTTTTCCTTTCTTTTTAAAACTACGGTATTATAAGCTGCCTTGCCCCAACAAACTTGCCCCAGCAAACTATTATAAGCTGGGGAAAAGGTTGGATATAAATAAATAAATAAATAGTAGTAGTAGTAATAGTATAAAGGCCATTGAAGGTATAAAACTACAGGCAGGCAGAGTGAATTTGCATGGGAGCAGTAGGAGAGAAGGAGCCTATGAGCTTACAGGGCATTCTTGATCTTTTCATCAGATTGAAGAGCTTGGAAAGCATTTTAACATCACTGTGTAAGAAACATCTGCCTCCAGCCTAGCTGGACTGCTGCAACTCCCATCACCCTCATCCAGCATGTCCATGTCAATGATGAGAGTTGTAGCTGAACACATCTAGAGAAAGGGGCCCCAAGTTGGGGAAAGATAGTGCAAAACAAACATGAAAACTCCCTTGAGATCATCAGATTGTGTTAACTACCCTACATATTCTTTTTTTTTAAATTTGTTACTGCATTTCCATGTGCACTTGGCTTTAGTTTCCCAGCTTAGCACCCATGTATAGAACACCCAGAGTGCAAAATCACCACTGGATGTGATGATTTGCAGTGGAGTTTCGTATCTGTTTGGTAACACATGATGACATTTGCTTGTCTGTGCCAATCTCTTAAAACCCTGGGAGTCAGAACCTAGAAGTCTTTTTCCCTGCCACGCTAAAACACACTGGCTTTATATCTGACGGTGAAAGTAATGCTAAAAAAGGTCATCTATTTTAGTATTTGTTTTTATTTCAATGTGTAAAAGACTGTATTTCAATCTATGTGTAAGACAACGAAAGGTTAAGATATTTCAGGTGAAGAGTCCATAAAACACCATTGTTAATAGTGTTTTGGTTCTGCTCCATGCATACTAATGTTGACCTAAGTTTGAAAGCTTATCTTAAGGGCTGGTTTTCTGTGGCTTGGGGACAGTGCTTTTTCATCACATGGGAGGGTATTTTGTCACCCTCTGAGCACTGTTGCTCTGCAGTTCCCATCATACCTAGTCAGTATAGTCAGTGATGAGGGATGATGTGAGTTGCAGAGTCACGTGTTGCTCACTCTGACTTTAGGATAGAGTTGAGGAACCTATGGTTTTCTAGATGTTGTCAGACTACAAATCTCATCATCCCCAACCACCCATTGGCCATGCTGACTGGGGCCAAAGGCATCCACCAATATCTGTTGGGCCATACAGTTTCCTCAGGCTAATTGTGGATCAACTCACCAGGGAAAAAAAGCACTTGGGTCACCCAGGTTTTGATCATCTCTTGGTTGGAATGTTTTGGAATTATTTCCTTAGAATTTTCATTCACAGATGTGCTCCAGAAATTCACTCTTGTGCCAAAGCAAGCAGTGCAGGTATTTTTTACCCAGAGGCAGTTATCATACCATCTCTCCCAGAACTGGCATGATGCTGCTGGAAGTGCATCCTTAAGTAACCCCATCAGTACATGGTACTGTTCTTCCCCTCCTTTCTTGGTTTGATTGTTCCCATTGCCTGTGTGGTTTCACATAACTTGGGGGGACTGGATCCTGCCATATCAGCAATGTCCCTGATGAAAGAAGCACAGCCAATCTGGATGCAGCCAATCTGGATGTACCACAACATGTCCTCTGCTGACCAGGCACCAGAGCACTTTCCCACAGATGTGTATGGTTTCCCTGTCAAAATGGTTTTTCTGTATCTGTGTAGCCTTTTGAAACACAGTTGATATTGGCCACAGGGAACTCTCAGCCAGATTCAATTCTCTGTCCATTGTGCCTATATGGGAAGATTAATAGCTTCACTGAGGACTGTGTGTGATGAAATTCTTGCTTCCAAGGGGAGGATACAAATCTACCTGAAAAGAAGAGTCACAGCACACTTTCCCCCTTGCTGAGCGTGACACTTTATCAGTGCAAATAATGGAGCACTTTTGCCCTTTCACTCTTACATCCTGCAGTCTATCCACCTTAATTCTGTATAGTGTGACATCAGGCTTGCATAACTTGGGAAATTGATGAAAACCCCAAGAATCCCCCAGTGCCAGAAATTCTGAAAATTGTAGTCCCAAACATAATGTGCCCAAGCTTTGGCCAGCACCCAAGGATTCTATGGGTTTTAATCCAAAAAGGAATAATCATGAGCAGTTGTAGTACCAAAAAGTAATGTTTCCAAGCTCTGGCCAGGGCATCCCAACAGAACCCACTCCTGGTACATGGCAATGGTTTTTCCTCATGGGGCTCTGCTTCGTTCTGGACAGCTCAGTCTGAGGATGCTCCCATTTCCCACAGTGACTGCAACATAGTATTGACATTTGGAACATCAGAAAATTAAAATGGCAGCCTGCGCAGACCCAGCTGCCCAGTGCTGCTGCTGCCATTGCCAGGTAGGCCTGCTGAAGACCCACTGATGTAAAGAGACCCATCCAGGCACAGATTGATGAGGACTCTCTTAAACCTAAAGGAAGGCCTGATACAACATCCAGCTGAATGTCTGTTCCTCCCCTCATTTCATAAAAAGCATTGTTAAAAACCATGTTTTAGAGAGAGGTGACAAGATGGTCACTGACAGAATGGATACAAACCAACCAGTACTGCACACATACAACTTCTAAAAAAGGGAGGGTTGGCTTTCCCTGATCTTCAAGAGGAAATTGTTTGTGCGAATGTAATCAAGTGAGTGCATTCCTGCAGGTTCTCCCACCCCTCATAAATATTGCATTTTTGTATAAATCCTAAAAATGCATAGTTGAAATAAAAATGCATTATTTTGACAAATTGGGTTAATGTGCCTCATAAGCAGCTTGGACTTGTCAGCTTAGCTTCTGCAGTGTTTATCTTGCAGAAGCTAATTGCAAACAGTGTTATCTCATGGAGGAATAAGAACAGTATA
Organism: Gambelia wislizenii; assembly: GCA_030847615.1. Classification (NCBI taxonomy): domain Eukaryota; kingdom Metazoa; phylum Chordata; class Lepidosauria; order Squamata; family Crotaphytidae; genus Gambelia; species Gambelia wislizenii. The sequence continues at coordinate 332,205,503 of JAUMIR010000001.1, read as the reverse complement.
GTTTTAGATGAGGTGATGAACATCTAGTGCTCTGGAACATTATTGGTATTCAGTGGTCTTGGTGATTGTAGTAGTACCACTTGTAACTACTGGGCATAAAAATAGTCCAAAATGTTGTGTGGGAGTGATTGTTCTTTATAGCATAAGACGGTGGAGAGGAGAGGAAAAGATGGGAGGTGAGCTTGGAATAACACCCACAAGGCTGGTGCCACTCCTTCCCAGGCCTCCATTCTTTGTTAAAGCATGAACTGATCATGTTGTAGATGCCCAGCCCATTTGGCTTTGGCAAGCCTCAGTCCCAGTTTTTTCAGCATAACTTTCCTGACATTGTTCGTTTTGTTTTCCTGTGCAAATCTGCTGCCAAGGGGGATTAGCATCAGAACTTGGCTTAGATACCCTGCTTGGAACAGGTATCTTTGCTTATGTGATCCCTGTGTGCATGACAGTCGATAATTGGGCACTCATTTGGCTGTGTGCCTGGGATCTCCTTGAAGGGTGGGGATAGGGGGGATTGTGTTTACCTTGTCACTTTCATTGGCTTTTAATTAAGAATCAGAGCAGAGTGGATTTGAGTAACAGACACTGTCTGTTTGTCTCCCAGCAGCTTATCAGGCCCTGAGAGGGAAACTCTAGTGTAGCTTCCCCAGTATGGGATCTTTCAGATGTGTTGGACTGCAATCCCTTTTATCCACAGTCACTAAATGGGGATGATGGGGGTTGTAGTACAACACATCTGGAGAGCACCTAATTGGAGAAAGCTGCTTACCAGTTTCCCCAGTGGGCTTGCTTTCTTTGGAAAGATTCTTTTTCCAAGTGAACAGAATTAGACATGTTTTCCCTCATGTAGAGTTTTCCCCAAAGCTTTAATTCCTCTCCTTCATCCCCCCCTGAGCTGAGCTTCCTACCTATGTCTCCAAGGTCATGGTCTCTGCCCTGAAAGGAGAAAAAACCAACACACACACACATAGTCATAGACATATCATCATGAGTGGGTGAAATATTCCCCCTAGAGCTCAGGGCTGTCTGCTTACACCTTGAAACCTGAGCGATATGATGAAACCATTCTTTATACTGCAGGATAACAAATGTCATAAAGTGAACAGAGCAAGCAAACCAGGTAACCTACTGGGTCATCCCCATCAGCCAAGGGGAAGGAGTCTCTTATGGTGAGGGGAGCATTGGGCAATCCTCTGTTTTTATAGATTAGGTAACATTGCCCCCAAAGAAAAGTCATTTAGATTTCCTTTACTCTGCATTCTGCATTCTTGTAATGTGTGGCTTGCCTCATTTGCTCAAGTCACTTGGGGCTTGTGTACACGGGCAATATACCCCATCTTGCCCCCATCTTAGAGCTCTGCAGTCCTGACTACACAGGGCTTTTGCCCTGATCTGCTGCCAGGTAGTCATCACCACCTCTGGGGCAGAGATGGGGCTAAGATGTTGGGGAAGACAGGGTCCTTTACCACATTTTTTTTAAAATACCTGCTTTAATCTGTTCTTGCTGAGATGGAACAGATCAGGGTCCATGTGTCTGCAGGAGCTCATCACGGTAGGCTAGCCAGTTGCTGCAGCTGCTGGTCTGCCTTGCTCTCTCTGAAGCAGGAAGGAGTCTTACAGCATGTGACCAAGGCTGTTCATATGCAAGGGGCCTTTGTCATATGTTGCAGGCCAACTTCCTCATTTCCGGGAGAGCAAGGGAGATGCTGTTGGTGGTGGCTAGAGCAATAGGCAAGTGTGCCCTTCTGGACTTCCTCCCATTTTGTGGAGGAAACGGGGGAGGAACAGGCCTGATCCACAGCCAGGATATGCTGGTGGGAAGCCAGCATATCCTGGCTCATGTAGATGAGCCCTTGGGAGCGATTTGCTTGGCTCCTGCTGTTATGTGGCATGCCCACCCTCTAAATATGACACATTGTGGTTGATAGTGCGTGATCTTGCCTTGTGGAAAGGGGTTGGATTAGCTGTCCTTCTTGGCTCCTTTTAACTATTGCTTCTAAGAGCAAACAATCAGGAAGTATAAAAGAGTTTATGTGAGCCTGAGTGAAAGTTAGTGTGTGCCTTCAAATCACCTGTTGACTTATAGCAACTCCATGAATTTCATCGTGTTTTCTTAGGAAATACTCACAGGTGGTTTGCCATTGCCTTCCTCTGAAATATAGCCTACAGCACCTTGATGGTCCCCTATTCAAGTACTAACTGGGCCTGACCTTGTTTAGCTTCCAAGATCAGATGGGCTCTGGTGCCTTCAGGGTATTTACGCTCTAGGGTTCCATTAAAAATCCAAACATACACAGGAATCCAGTCTGCGAGTGTATAGTATGACGCTTGTGGTCATGAAAGGTATTTTTTACCTTTGGGGCAGTCTAGAGAGTGGAGCAGTGTGAACAGTGGAGGGATAGATGTGGACATCTGGCTTGTCTATCTGTCAGCTTGGGTATGTTGCCTGGGGGTGGGTGGGCGTATGTTGACCACCATGCATGGGAAGAGGTGTAGGTATTGTTTACATGATGCAGTCATATTGATCATCATTATCTCTACTGAGCAGAGCAAATGAGGCCAGGTCCTGGTTCAGCCCTCATTATCTGTCTTGCAGTGCAGATATGACTGCATCTCCTACCTTTCTGGCCATCTGTAAGCAGTTATAATAAGTGACACCATGTTGCATACAAGTGTCTTTGGGTCACAGCCAGGATGTACTTTGGAACTATTTTGAAATGCACCGCCTGTCTCCAAAATGTACTTGTATCTTGGTTTACAATAGGGATATCAGGTCTGAGTCATTTCACAGAAGAGAGATCAAACTAATTCCCCAATAAAACTCCACATTTTGAAATGTGTGAGGAATGTGTTCAACTATTAATCTCAGTAGTTAACCTATTAATGTGCCTAGCTTTAGCCCAACCTAGAGAAACCATTTCATCTATTCATCTCAGTAGTTATCCAAAGATCCTACATCTGGGTTGCATAAATTTCTGCATGTGGAGTTACTCATTGATTGTGCATGCAGCCTTTGTATTGGATGGAACAGTTGCCCAACTGAATCAAATCAAACACACCTGGATGTACAACCAAATGTGCATGAGAGTCTGTGTGTGCATGAGCATCTCCATGTACATCTCCATGAGCATCTCCATGTACATCTGCATACACAATGGCACTGCATGCAGAACTCCCACTTCTGTAACCTTGAACTGAATGCAGGCATTCTGCAATGGACAAAAAGTCCAACTGCTTCTGTAGGGGAACTTACACATATGTAGTACACCAAAAGGATTCTGACCAACATATCCAGCTTTAGCCCAAGTTAGAAAAATAAATAGGTGTAGTGTCTTTCATCCATGGGCATATATGCCTGCTTACCTCTGATTTAGTACCTCTGGGGCGCCAACCCTTCCACCAAGAATGCTTGCGCCCTCTGTCCAAAGCCCATATTCCTGGCTGCTTTGACCCCAATTACTCTCACGTTCCCTTCCCTTTCTAAATGGAATGCCAAGGGCAGGAAATGTCCACTGCAGTTTCCAGTGCCTTCTGCATATGGATTCTATATACTCTCATTAGCTCTTTTTCCTTCATGGCTTCAAATCAAACCCAGGTGCACGGAGAGGAAGAAGCTATGCCGAGCTTTCCTCCCTCCCCCTTTCTTACTACATGGAAGTCCATGGAATCCATGTCCTGGTATGTGTTTTTGGCAGATGGGTTGTGTGGAAGGTCACAACTGGTGGAACAAGCTGAGAGCTGACCTGGTGGAAAATGCCAATGATCAGTAACACACAAGTTTCCTCATTTTCCTTCAAATATCATTGTAAAAGTTTCAGAAAAAATAGAAAGCACAGTTGGGTCCCCCATATCCATAGAACCAATATCCATGGTTTCAATTATCTGCAGGACACAAAAAGAGGAACACATACCATAGAGTCTGCCTAGAAAATGCCTAGAGAGGCATCCTCTCTAGACATCTTCTAGGTCCTCTAACACAAGTCCATGGTATTTTAAACTAGAAGTCCCATTATTTTAATAGGGTTTGCTGTTATCCATGGTTTCAAGTATCTGTGGTAAGTCCAGGAACCAAACCCCCATGGATACGGGGGTTCAAATGTATTTGGAAAACAACTTAATCCACTATTTCATTCCAAGTCAAATCATTGGGTCTGCCTAGCCCTTTGTGTGGCCTGGTCTAACCATCTCCAATTTGGCGTGCTCTCCAGATATTTTGAGGTAGAACTGATTGACAAATGAATGGAGGAGAGCGGGATATTTTTAGTGAAAGAACTGAAAGCCCATAAATATTTTCCAGAAAGCCTGTCCCTGCAAACCAGAGTGCATAACCCATGGCCTGCAGGCTACATGTGGCTCCTTAGGGCCTGTTGTGCATCACTTTGCCCCTTCTTGCCACCCCAAAGCAGCCATAAGCACTGCTCCCACACTAAAAAGCAGCAATCCAATTTGAGATTGCTGGCAGGGAAGTTCTGGTGGTGGCAGCTCAGTCTCCACCCACAGGCAGAAACCTGTGAGCAGCAATCTGATTGAGGCCCACTGAGAAACCTCCTATATACACCAGTACGAGGGTGAAGTTAGAGCCCAGCAAACTTGAGACTCCCATTTCTCCACCGTGTATATGTACCTTGGGCTAAAAAAGTTGTGCTCTCCAGCACTAAATTGTGGGTCTTACTTCTTAGAGACCATATTTGGGACTGTTGTTTTAAAGAAGGCTACAAGTGGACTCCTTCCACGAACTCCTTGTGAAATGCTGGGAAAAAGGGGAACTGCCATCAGATCTCCGAGATGCAATCATCATCACCCTGTACAAGAAAAAAGGAGCAAAATCTGATTGCTCAAACTATCAAGGCATAACACTGCTCTCTATTGCTGGAAAAATCCTTGCAAGGATACTCGTGAACAGATTAGTTCCTGCTATTGCAGAAGAACTTCTTCCTGAAAGCCAATGTGGCTTCAGAGCCAATAGGAGTACTACAGATATGGTATTTGCCCTTAGACAACAGAGAGAGAAATGTAGAGAGCAGAACAAGGGTCTCTATGTAACATTTGTCGACCTCACCAAAGCCTTCGACACTGTGAGTAGAAAAGGTCTGTGGCAGATCCTGGAAAGACTAGGATGTCCCCCCAAATTCCTTGAAATGATTATCTTGCTACACGAGGGCCAGCGCAGTCAAGTCAGATATGGCGATGCTCTTTCAGAGCCCTTTCTAATAACTAATGGAGTGAAACAAGGTTGTGTTCTTGCTCCAACTTTATTTACAATCTTCTTCAGCATGATGCTCCAAAGGGCTACGGCAGAACTTGAAGAAGACAACGGCATCTATATACGTTACTGTACTGATGGTAGCTTGTTTAACTTAAGCTGTCTGAGGGCTCGCACTAGGACTCTAAATTATCTAGTCTGTGAGCTGCTCTTCACTGATGCTGCTGCCCTTGTTGCCCACACAAAAGCAGCTCTGCAGCGCCTAACGTCCTGCTTTGCAACAGCTGCAGAGCTGTCTGGGCTGGAAGTCACCCTGAAGAAAACGGAAGTTCTTTACCAGCCTGCACCACAGGACGAACACCACCATCCCCACATTGCCGTAGGCAAATCTGTGTTCAAGTCTGTTCAACAGTTCACCTATCTGGGAAGCATCATCTCCTCAGATGCCAAGATTGACAAAGATTGATCACAGATTAGCAAAGGCATATAGCGCATTTGGAAGACTTTACAAAAGAGTATGGAGTAATAAACACCTGAGGCGAAGCACAAAAATCAGTGTGTATAGATCCAATGTACTGTCTATTCTCCTTTATGGGTCCGAAATATGGGTTGCCTATCGCCACCACTTACGACTCCTCAAATGCTTTCATCAGCGCTGTATACGTACAATCCTAAATATACACTGGACTGACTATGTGACGAATGTTGCTGTCCTTGAGCAAGCAGGGATCACCAGCATTGAGGCCATGATATTGAGAACACAGCTGCGCTGGGCAGGGCATAGGATGGAGGACCATCGCCTCCCCAAAATAGTACTCTACGGTGAACTTGCCACAGGTCAGTGTAAGGGGGTGCTCCAAAAAAGTGATACAAGGACTCGCTGAAACCACATCACAGGCTCGGCCAAATTGATCACCAACAATGGTCCACCCTGGTCTCACATGAGGAGGCATGGAGACACACTATCCACAATGCTGCAGCCTTATTTGAGAACTCACACCGAACAAGTCTTGAAGAGAAATGACAACGCAGAAAGAATCACAACCCAAAAACATCACCCAAGGAGACCCTCTGCTGTGCTTTCTGCAACTGGACTTGTTTATCTCGGATTGGCCTTTTTAGTCATCAGCCCGCTTGCAGAAAGCGCGGGATGAGTCCTTCCTGAATCTTTGTTTGCGAAGAAAAGCTAGAGAGAGAGAGACTAGTGGACTGGCTAAATAGTATCTGTGCATTATAACTTCAGCCTGCAGGTAGGGTATCACATAACTGAATGTTGCTCCAAGCAAAAAAGTAAAAATAAAATTGAATGTTTGAGAGGTGGATTAGGACTCTGGGAGACCAAGGTTCGATTCCCCAGTTGGCCATGTAAACTCATTGGGTGACCTTGGGCAGATCACACTCTCTCAGCCTCAGAGGAAAACAATGGCAAACCTTCCCTGAGCAAATTGTGCCAGGAAAAGTCCATGATAATGTCTCCTTAAGGTCGCTGTAAGTCAGAAATGACTTGAAGGTACACAACAGTAATAAATCCCCCCCACTAGAGTATGCCAGAGAAAAGAACTCTGTCCTAGCATTGTCCCTGACATGCCAGTTTTCTATGTACCAAAAAATGTCCCTATTTGTGTCCTGGCCTGGAGACCAAAGTGTTAGATCTCAGGGACACATTTATCCTCTCACTAAGAACCAGGCATTAAGAAATGCTAGTATGAGATCAACAGTACATGTGTGGTGGGTGAGAATGCAGGCAAGTTAATTTTATTATATTTTAATAGGATTTTTAAGAATTATGATTTATATTTCCCACTTCCATGGAATCTGATATCAGTAAGAGAAATGTAGAATTGTTTTAACCTCCATGCACTAGGATTAGAAAAAAATAAATACAAAAGCTTGCACCATGTAAGTTAAGGAATAGTTTCTGATCAAGAGCCAGCGTGGTATAGTGGTTTGAGCATTGGACTATGGCTCTAGAGGCCAAGGTTCTAATCCCCACTTAGCCATGGAAACATACTGGGTGACCTTGTACAAGTTACACTCTCTCAGCCTCAGAGGAAGGCAAAGGCAAACCCCCTCTGAACAAATGTTGCCAAGACAATCCTGTGTTGTCATAAATGGGAAATGACATAAAGACACACAACACATTTTATGATCCCTAGGGTAATTCCAATGCATTGTATTATGAGGTTGCAGGGACAGAGTCAGGGTTAAGTTTAGGGGAAAATATACACCTCTTCCATTGTGGGATATTTCTTGACCCCAGTTAGATTTTCAGTGTCTCCCCCCGCATGGGGAAAAAGTCACTCTAATGGGGCCAATGAACAGACAATGAGATCATGTGCCTTCAGCTTCATTGAATATGGTTCACTGAAAAATGTCATGGGATAATTTTGGTTTGTTTGTTTCATGTTTCTTTCTTTGGCTCAAACAAACAAAATACCCCAAAGGGAAAAAGCAGTAGATTTGTTAGCACAATATTTTTGTTCTGGATGATTTTTGTTTGTTTGTAAAAACTGAACTCAGCTGAAACTTGGGGACCTGGTTTACAACTGCTCAGGAGATACTGCTGCAGAAAGCCTATGTTGTGTGATTCTGTGTTAATTCTGCAACCTCATGTGACTCTGGAGGACTAAAACACCTGAGGGTTAAATAAATAAAAACCATCAACAAATCTTCAGAACACTTAAGGCTCTGTACGCTCTGTTCTTTAATAAAAGTAAATCAAAATCTCATTCAATGGGAAAGAAAACACCCACTAGATTCTGTGACTTATAGACACCATTCATTTATATTTTCATATGTTTTATTATTTCTGTGAGGTCTTTGATAAGACCAACCATTTGTGCCCCTTACCTTGCTTATACCTGTGATTTTCTCAGCAGCCCACCTTTGGCTATCCTCCATCGGCCATTTTGTGGACAGGGCTGCTGCTTCTCTTGTCAGAATGCTGCCTCTGCTTTGTTTCTCAGAAGAGGTTGTCTTGCTCCAGGAGTGCTGCAGCAGCTGCATTTATGTTGTCAATTTAATGGCTCATGTGTAGGTGTAAAAGGCACAAACTAGGAGCTTCCAGCAGCTCCTTCTTTAAAATCAAGTATCAAACCTGTGCTTGACTAGGGACATACCACACTCTGAAGAAAAGCGGTAAAGCAGCAGGAACGTTCTGTCTTCCCCTCTGCCTTACTGCATAACATTGCATTATTTTGTTCCAGTCCCGTGCAGGATCAAGATAAAACCATGTCTTTTTGCTAATGGGTTTTCCCGTGGCCTTACCACACTCCAAAGAAATGCAGAAATGCAGCCGGAACATTCCATTTTCTGCACTGCCTTACTGCATGACCTTGTCATTCTTCCAGTTTTCTGCCCTCCCATCCCATGGGGGACTGAGGTAAAACTGTGTCTTTTTGCTAACGGGTTTCTCTGGTTAGCAAAAAGACGTGGTTTTACCTCAGTCCCCCACAGGACTGGAACAAAAAAAAATAATATGTCATGTGGTAAGGCAGCATGGAAAATGGAACATTCCTGCTCCCTTGGTGCTTTTCTTTGGAGTGCAATAAGTCTCCCGGTTAGCAAAAAAACATGGTTTTACCTTGGTCCCCCATGAGACCAGAACGAAAGAACACTAGTGGTATACAGTAAGGCAGCAGGGAAGACAGAACATTCCTGCTGCTTTGCTGCTTTTCTTTGGATTATGGTAAGCCCCTGGGGTGCTTCCAGATGAAGTACTTACAGTGATAGTGATCAAAAACTTTGTGGCACTCTTCTGTCCTGATTCTCTTGATGACTTTAGGAAGATTTAAGAAGCACTGGGGAAGCACTGGAGAGTAACTAATGTAAGATGAGATTTTCTGGACCCAGTATAAAATTCCATGAATGGGACAGGGCAGTTGTATGATGGAAGCCCCATCTGCAGAGCCAGGCCAAGATTTTTTATCACTTCAACCAAAGGTTAATGTGGCACCTCCACCATTCCATGTACAGAAACAGGCTGGACTGACAGATGAATTTTATGGAGATTATCAGATGACCTAAATATAGCAGCACAGGGATGTCAAGATATCACAAAAGGGCTTCCCTTTCATAGAATCATAGAGTTGGAAGAGACCTCAAGGGCCATCCAGTCCAACCCCCTGCCATGCAGGAATACACATTCAAATCATTCCCGACAGATGGCCATCCAGCCTCTGTTTAAAAACCTCCAAAGAAGGAGACTCCACCACACTACGAGGCAGTGCATTCCACTTCTGAACAGCTCTTACTGTCAGAAAGTTCTTCCTAATGTTAAGGCAGAATCTCTTTTCCTGTAGTTTGAACCCATTGCTCTGTGTCCTAGTCTCTGGGGCAGCAGAAAACAAGCTTGCTCCATCCTCAGTATGACATTCCTTCAAATATTTAAACATAGGACTTTTTCAGACAGGACTTACCATGCAAGAAGACTCCGGAATAGTTACGACACTGTCACGCGGCAGGGGGCCCGTTCGGACGATGCCGTCCCTCTCTCGGCATCGTCCGTGTCACTTCCGTGTATGATTGGAGGCAGCCACACCATATTTTACTCCGATGCCGAGAGAGGGACGGCATCGTCCGAATGGACCACCTGCCGCGCGACAGCATCGTAACTATTCCAGAGTCTTCTTGTGCGGTAAGTCCTGTCTGAAAAAGTCCATGCTTGTCATGGACCCTCTCAACCTTCTCTTCTCCAGACTAAACAAGCCCAGCTCCCTAAGCTGCTCCTCATAGGGCATGGCCTCCAGATCTCCCACCATCCTGGTTGCCCTCCTCTGAACACGTTCCAGCTTCTCAGTCCTTCCTGAACTGTGGTGCCCAGAACTGGACACAGTATTCCAGGTGAGGTCTGACCAAAGCAGAATAGAGTGGCACTATTACTTCCCTTGATCTAGACGTTGTACTCCTATTAATGCACCTTAGAATCGCATTGGCTGTCATGCTCCCATGCCCCTTCTGTTCCCCCGGCACCCCTTTTTTATTCACGGGCTAAGCCGTGAATTGATCTGTTGTTCCATTTCTGTAACAGAACGACAGGTGAGTGAAAAGGTGCCCCGTTATGCTGGTGCGATGCCAGCGTCAGTGGGAGGTCCATGCCAAACACTTCTGGGTGCAATTGGGACAAGGAGGTAACTGACACACTTTTTGCACCCTCCCCGGATTACTTGTATTTTTTAAAGTGTGTTTTTGTGCTTGGTTTGAGCTTTTGACATTTCTTTTTCTTTTTCTTTTTGAATTTCCCACACTATCAAATACAGTGTGATACCTTGGGCATCCTTAGCAGAGGAAAATGGTTGTGTATGTGCACACATGCAAGGCGAATGAACTGGGGGAGGTTGGCAGCTGCACCACACCCCACACCCAAATCTGAGGGTGTGGGGTGTGGTGCAGCTGTGAAAGGGTTACCACGCAAGCTTCAATTCTGATGGTAAAGGCAAATTCCTGCAATGAGCACTTCCTCAGAGGCATCTTGTTCTGCAATGCAGTGTCCAACTTTCTGAGCCATTATTTTGGCTTTGGTTTTAGTTGGTGATGCTCAAGGTTCCAGTGGAAAATAAAGAAGATCCTCTGAGCCAAAGGCCGGGAGCAACATGCTACCCACCCCTAGTCTATATCAATGTCCCTAGTTTCTTAGTGGCAAAGTGCCACCTTGCTCTGTAAGTTGGTGGGCTGCTTTCTATGCCATCATAAAAATGGCATAGGGCAGCAGCAGGGGTGGCAGCAAATGATCCGTGTATTGGATTGTGTAGAAAATACACTGTTTAAAATATCAGGGTATTTTGTCCCTGTTTAAACATCCACACTGTACCTCACACGTTAGTGGAGAATACAGCCAACTTTAGCAGAGTTCAGAGTTAACGCAGCAGCATCTAGTGTTAGAATGTTATCATACATGTAAAAACACTGCTTAGTAAGTAACCAAACACCCTTTGTCTTTTCCCAAGTTGTTTAACTATCAAAATAACCACTCAAGACTCAAAAGTTAGTTTAAAAAGTACAAAAGCATCTTTACTCACAGTTTAGAGAGCTCATTCGTGGCAGGAAACAAAAACACCATCTGAATCTTGCTGAACTGGAGTATGACTCAGCTGGCTATCAGGCATCTGCTCTGACTCTGGTACATCTGCTTCATCTTCTGAGGAAGACAAACTCTCAAGGGGGTGGGATGACATTAGGATTGCCAGAGAAAAAACTGGAGAGGGCTCCCTGTATCTTTAATAGCTGTGTAGAAGAGGGAATTTCAGCAGGTTTTGCTGGTTATCTGATTGCGTGACAAACAAAACCTACTGAAATTCCCTCTTCTACACAACCATTAAAGGTACAGGAACCCTCTCCAGTTTTCACCCTGGCAACCCTATGGAACAGAGGTCTTCCCATTAACTTCCTTCTGGGATTTATTTGACCAAAGGTGCAAACCAAAACAGCTCAGAACATAAAATAATAACTTTAAAACTCAACAAGAGATACAGAATATACACCTACAAATATATATAAAAAAAGACTACAGAAAAAAGGCACATTCCCAACAGTAGCAGCATACATCAGCAACAGGAAGAACACACCAGTAGTTATGGTGAGATTTTAAGAAGTCAAGCCATATCAAGAATTTTTTGGGGGGGTTGGGGTGGGGGAGATCTTAGCAAAGTATTCAGAGGTGTATAGGATTGAGGGTCAAGGCAAACTTCTGTAGGAAGGCTATTTCACAAAGTCAAGTGCCACTACTGTGAATTCCCTGTTTGACACTGGATCTCATTCAGCAACTGTAGCTGGTGCAGGGCTTGAGGCGTTGGATGAAGGATGATTGGTTGCTTCTATACAAAAGGGCAGCCCTGTGTTCCAGACTGGAAAGAGTCAAGGAAAAGTGCATCTTATGGAAGCTCCCAGAATTACTCCGCTATCAATAGGGCAGCCACATATTAATTTCTACCTAGAAACTGGATGTTAATCCCAAGGAAAAGAAAGTACAATGTTACAGCTCTTCCTATACAATGTCAAATATTAATAGGGTTCCATGGGTTGTGTTTCTGTAATACTGAGAATTGCTCTGAAACAGCTGCAGCTGTCAAAATTACTGTGAGGCTGGGAAAGTGATCAGGCACAATTCTCTGACATCAAATGCAGGTGTGTGACTTTCTTCCTTTACTGAGCTCCAGTTTTCTTCCTAGCCATTTTCATGTGCAGCCATCAAGATGTCAGTTTTCCTTGAGAGGAGAATTACCACTTTCTCTTTAAGAGTGAACCTATGCCTTTAACAGCTGTGTGAGAAGTAAATAAAATAAAATAAAATAAAATAAAATGGGTGCAGTTTTTCTGGGCAGGATGGCATAGTAAGGTGCAAATGTCAACTGCTTTTTTAAAAAAAATCCAGCTGTAAATCTCAACCAGGAAAAACCCATTGAACCAATGGGACTCAAGAAAATTGTCAACTGCTGTTTTGATTTTGTTTTGCTTTTGATCTGTTTGCAAGACTTGGTTAAAAGTGCCAGAGCCCTTCCAGCACAAAAAGGTAGCAACTCTATATATGTGAAAAGTGCAAGAACTATACTCTGTCAGCATGAGGGAAAAGTAGAACATTCCCTCAAAATAAAGTTACAATTATAAAGAGAGGTTTCTTTGCTCAGCTTCTTTGCTTGAAGCCTTGACTTGAAAAAGTTATTTCCAAGATTATAATTCCCAGAATTCCCCAGCCAGCATGAGAGCTGTAGTCCAAAAAGTAACATTTTCAAACTCAGCTACTGTATAATCAAGTACTTCCTGAACTACTCTGACTTCACCTCCCACAGCAACTCTCCCTTATCTCATTCTCTGGCAGGGATAAAATAAAATTTTAGATTTGAAAGAGACATTAGATGTCTTCTATCTGAGAATCACCTGGCCCTCCAACTATTGTTTTTTTAATGAAATACCTGTTTATTAAATTATTAATAAAAGTATAAATACTTATTTTTAAAAGGAAGAAATATATTGTGACCATAAGAAACATGAAACAAATAACATTACATTAAAAGAAAGCAAAAGCTAAAACAACATCTAGGCCTAGAACAAAGAAAAGAAGATTAAAAAAGACATAATTATATAAAGCAACACATTAACTAAACTTTTTAAAAAAAGAAAGCACACAGATATTCATCCTCAGCTACCTTACCTCACCTTAAACCCTACTAACATTCATATCTTTTACCTACATATGCACTAAAATGACTTTCTAATTTCTATCTGTAGAGAATAACTGTTTTATGTTTACTTCGCTTTTATCTGTTTGGAATGTTCATGTATCCCTGCTATATCATTCATACAGTATTATCATAGAGTTCTTTTGGTTTCACCCGTGTATGTGTGTGTGTATCCATATATCTATATATTTTTTAAATCACATTGTTCCATTCTGGCAGGGTTTCTCAACCAGGGTCCCCTGGAACCACAAGAGGTTGCTAAGGGTTCTGCAAGATATTGAGATCAGAAAAAAATAAACTTTTTTTTAGTTGTACATATAGTACTACAGATATGGTATTTGCCCTTAGACAACTGCAAGAAAAATGTAGGGAGCAGAACAAGGGTCTCTATGTAACATTTGTCGATCTCACCAAAGCCTTCGACACTGTGAGTAGAAAAGGTCTGTGGCAGATCCTGGAAAGACTAGGATGTCCCCCCAAATTCCTTAAAATGATTATCTTGCTACACGAGGGCCAGCGTGGTCAAGTCAGATTGTTACATTGGTACTCACCGTGAAGGTACTTTCTGTAGGGTGAAGGGCAGGAAGAATCCGTAACACTTGGAAACTTAGGACCACCCGGAAAAGTAGGAAGTTGAGCTAGCTCTTTTCAATCTTAAGCTCTTTGTTCTCCTCCATGAGGCCAGTTCACTGATTAGCATAGCCCGAAGATCTTGAACAAGTTTCCGTAACCTAGGAAGAAGCACAGCTGTTATAGATTTGTAATGAGATAATATGTGACCCCAGTAGTGTTGGATTCACAGTCACCGAGTGGGGTGGATTTTTCCTGCCATTCACCCTACAGAAAGTACCTTCATGGTGAGTACCAATGTAACATTCTGTAGGGTGAGATGGCAGGAAGAATCCGTAACACTTGGGACATACCCAAGCTTCCCCTGAATCCGCGGGTGGGAGTGACTGCTGAGTGGCGTCCCCCATGAGTTAGGACTGTACCACCTCATGCAGCACCCTCCTCCCAAAGGTGGCCTCCGCCGACCTGAACTTATCCACTTTATAGTGTCTGACGAATGTGGAGGGGGCGCTCCAAGTTGCAGCTCTGCAGATTTCCTCCAGTGAGGCGTTAGTAGAAAGACCGCCGAAGTTGCCGCCAAGTGCGTGGAATGTGCCAGTACGCCCGACGGGTGAGGAATGTTGGCTGCGTCATATGCTGCGAATATGCGTGCCTTGATCCATGTAGTGATGGTTTGTCTTGACACCTTCTTTCCCATCGTGGCTGGGTTGAAGGCCACGAAGAGCGAGTCGCACCTCCTGAATGGGGCCGTTCTCTTGATGTAGATCTTCAGGGCCCTCCTTACATCCAGTTTGTGCCATAACTTCTCCGTGGGGTGCGACGGGTTAGGGCAGAACGATGGTAGGATAATTGGTTGAGCTACGTGAAAACTGGAAAGTACCTTAGTCTGAAAGGATGGATTGGTGCGTAGTGAAACGAAGCCTTTCCCGAATGAACAGAGGTGCTCTTTCACTGATAGAGTGGTTAGTTCTGATACCCTCCTGGCCGATGTGATGGCCACCAGGAAGGCCACCTTGAGGTTCAAGAGGCATAAGGACACTCTCTTTAGAGGTTCGAACGGAGGGCGTGCAAGCTGTCGAAGAACAAGGGGGAGGTTCCAGGAAGGGAACCTGTGGTGCACCGGGGTTGACAACATCGTTGCCCCCCTCAGGAAGCGTCTCACGTGCAGGTGGACCACTATCCTACTGCCTTGATGGCCCTGCAGGAAGGCCGACAGGGCTGCCACTTGTCTCTTGAGTATATTTGGTCTGAGTCCTTTATCCAGGCCATCCTGCAGAAAGGCTAACATGTGCTGTGTGGATGCCTCCATCGGTGTTATGCTTTGGGAGAGGCACCACTGTGAAAAGACTTTCCAGGTCACTTGGTTGATCCTTCTAGTTGACTGACGCCGAGAGGTTAAGAGAGTGGCTATCACCTTGTCCTCGTAGTCGCACTCCTTCAGCACCTGCCGCTCAATCTCCATGCTGTCAGTTGGAGCCAAGCGATGTTGGAATGTGTGATTGGACCCTGATGTAGCAGCTCCTCCTTTGGCTGTAGCCTCATCAGGGGCTGCATGGCTAGATCCTTCAGATCTGAAAACCAGGGATGGCTCGGCCAGTAGGGCGCTATCAATATTACTTGGGCCTGTTCCTACTGAATTTTCCTGCAGACCTTGCCTATTATAGGGAAGGGGGAAAAGAGGTACAGTAAGCCTGGGGGCCATGGCGTGCTGAGAGCACCTGACGCTTCAGCTCCCGGAAGCGGGAATCTGGAAAAGAACCTTTTTAGCTTGGTGTTCTGGGGAGTTGTGAACAGGTCCACTTGTGGAACTCCGAACCTCATTTGTATTAGGTTGAAGGTTGCCTGTTTCAGTTCCCATTCTCCTGGGAGTACCGTGTGTCTGCTCAGGTAGTCTGCCTGGAAGTTGGAGTCCCCTTGTAGGTATTGTGCCGAGATGGATGCTACTGTTGCTTCTGCCCATCTGAAGAGGGCTTCCGCCTCCTGGTGTAGTGACCTTGACTTGGATCTGCCCTGTTTCGCGATGTAAGAGAGGGCTGTGTTGTTGTCTGTCCTCAGTAGGACGTGGCGATCCCTGAGAAAGGGGAGAAAGGTGAGCTAGAGCCAGGCACGCTGCCCTCAGCTCCATCCAGTTTATGCTGTGTTTCCGTTCCTCCTGTGACCAGGTTCCCTGGACCACCTTGGTTCTGCAGTGTGCTCCCCAACCTCGGAGGCTTGCATCTGAGGTGACTATTACCTCGTACCTGATGCTGAGTGGAGAGCCCCTTGCCAAGTTGGTTGTTTGCGTCCACCAGTGGAGTGGGTCCCTCACTTGAGCTGGTATGAGTAGGGAGAACCTCTCCCGTCTGGCTATCCGGTCTTGGTGTGGGAGCAGAAATGCTTGTAGGGGCCTGAAGTGGAATCTGGCTGATGATACTACTTGGATTGCTGATTTCATGAGTCCGAACAGCCTTGCCAGGGCTGTTATTGTTGCTGTCGTGGTGGAGAGTATTGCTCTGGCCCCTCTTTCTAGTGCCCGTTGTCAATCCTCTGACAGCGATACCTGGCAGTCCAAGGTGTCCAGCTGTACTCCCAGGTGTAGTATTGACTGTGCTGGGACAAGATTGCTCTTCTTGAAGTTTACCAGGAAGCCGTGGCTCTTCAGGCAGGCGATTGTGATCTGGAGGTCCGTTTTCGCCTTCTCCCTAGATTGGGCTCTCAAAAGGATGTCATCCAGGTAAGGGTACAGGTGGATCCCCTTTGTCCTGAGGAAGGTTATCAGTACCACCAAGACCTTGGTGAATACCCTTGGCGCTGTCGAGAGCCCAAAGAGAAGTGCCTTGAATTGGAAATGTTCCTCCCCAAAGGCTAATCTGAGAAACTGCCTGCTGCCTGGGTGCATTTTGATGTGCAGGTAAGCTTCTGCCAGATCGAGTGACGCTAGGAAGTCTCCTTCCTGTAAGGCTTCCTTTATCAATGAAAGTGTCTCCATCCGGAAACGCTTGTATGTAACGCACGAGTTTGTGTACTTCAGGTCTAGAACAGATCTGAGTGTACTGTCCTTATTGGGTACCGTAAAGAAGTAAGAGTACACCCCTGAGAAACGTTGGGATGTGGGCACCGGTTCGATACCTTCTATTTCTAGTAGGTAGTTGATGGCTGCCCTTAAGTCTGCTGCCTTTGTAGAGTTGGAGGGGATTAATGCTGGCATGAACCTGTTCCTTGGCTTTGAGTTGAACTCCACCTTGTAGCCTTGGGCTATTGTCTCTAAGACCCACTTGTCTGTCATGGAGTTCCACCATGAGTCGAGGAATCTGGACAGCCTTCCGTCTACTGGAATTTGCCTCGCGTCAGGATTGTTGCCGCTGGGGTCCCCTCTGTGAAGAGGAGCCTCCTCTGCGGTTGGAGTTGCCGTTGGAGAATGGAGTGTGGCAGATGACATAGTTGGTTTTAGACCAGGTTGGCTTGAAAGAGCGAAAGTCTCCCCATCTGCCACTTCCTCTGAGGCTGCGAACGGAACTTGATCCGGAGTATAGTTTCCTTCCAGACTTCCTATCCATTTTCCTGTTAGAAGATGGCATTGCTTGATTCTTGTCCTTCGTTTCAATGAGAATATCCTTGAGTGCGTCTTCTCCGAACAGCTTGGTGCCCTTAAATGCTGCAGTTGCGAGAGTGTTCTTTGGGCGTCTGCGTCCCAGTGTCTAACCCATAGTGAACGCCTGGCCAGTGCTGTGGCTCCCGTTGCCTGGGCTGAAAATGATAAAAGGTCCTGAGACGCATCCTCTAAAAAGCTAAGCGCCAGCCGGATCCGCCAGAAGGCCTTGTCCAAAGACTTGGTGTCCAAGGCTTCGATTTCCATCACTTCCTGAAGCCATATGATTGCTGCCCTGGAAATGGTGGCTGAAGCAAGTGATGCCATCATGCCTAGGGCTGAGGCGTCATGAAACCTCCGCGAAGCGCTATCTGCTCTCTTCTCGTCCAGTTCCTTGAGGGTTCCTTCCCCCTCCTTAGGCGCCAGCAAATTGGAAACCATGGATACCACCGGCCGGTCTACCACTGGGGTCTTGAGCCTGTCCAGAACCTCCTTTGGGAAGTTGTATAGCCTCTGTGCCACAGATGTGGCCCTTCTGCCCATCACGGGTTTGTCCCATTCCTCCACCACCAGGTTCCAGAAGGCTCCTGGGAAGGGGAATAGGTGGCCCTTTGGTTTTGTGGATGGCATGAGTGATGCCACCTTCTCACTCTTCGGGGGCTGAGAGTCCCCACCCGGGTCCTGTTGGGCGGAGGGGGGTGTTATCTCCAAGGCTGCTAAGGCCCTGTTCAGTAGGTATGCCAGTTTTTCACACTGGAAAATCCTGTCTGTGACTTCTGGCTCTGAAGCGTCAGAGTCAGAAAGTTCCCCAGTTTCCTTGTCAGGGCGAAGGGTGTCGTCTTGGTCCCCATTGGGGTCCCCCCCCCTGCTGCCCCTGCCAGAGCCAGAGCTTCCCTGTCTGAGGCCTCCCCAGACTCCTCCGAGGAGTGCCGTGACGGGGGGGCCTTCCACTTCCTGGAGGGTGGCTTGGCATGGTGACACTGCTCCTGGTGTCCCCTATTCCCTTTGTTTTTCCCCTTTGCCTTTCCTGTGTCTTTTCCCTTGGGAATTGTGGCCTTTCTGGGCTCAGTTTTCCCTTTGGGAATTACGTCCCTTGTGCGATTCCTTTTCCTTTTCGAAGCCCTGGGATTGGAGCTGGGAGAGGGTAGTGGGGGTAGGAGGGCATCTGTAAGCATTTTAAGGGCTGTACTGATGGCCTCCCTCCTAACGCGGGAGCCATCCTCCTCATCACCGGACTCAGAATCCTCTGAGTCCGCAGACTGTATGGATCCCAGGTCCTCTATATCCCCCTCAGATTCCAAATCCTCTTCCCCACTCCCCTCCGGGGTTGTTGCCACATCATCCTCGCTGGAGAATGCCCCCCCATTGCATCCCTCACGGCCTGGGCCTCCGCAACTCTGGCCTCCACCAACCCAGGACTGGGGGTGCATTCTGCTATGGTGGCCCTTATCTGGTCTTCGGTGGGGTCCCTTTGTACTTTCAAAGGGGCTCCTGCCCCTTGATGCGCAGTTCCACTGGAGCCCTGGTCTTCTGCTCCATTTTGGGAGGGGGGAGGCATCTGCACTCCCCGCATCTCCTCGGGACTTTCCCGCCCCTTTGCCAGCTGCCGCGACAGGCCTCCTCTCATGTCGGGGCCTCCTAGCCATTCCGGACCGATGGTGGCGTCCGGACTTGGTCGGGGCGCAGGAACCTCCGTCTGCCAGTGCCCTCTTGGCCTCCTTGGTGGCCCTCCTCTGAGGCACCGGTGAAGACCCTTGTGCAGAGGAGTGGGCCGCGGCTAGGCTCGCTTCCTCCGAACCGCCATTCTGGGGGTTCTTGGAAGCCTCCTCCTCTCCATTTTGCAGCTTTTCTGCCACTGTGGTGGCCTCCCTGTTCGTGGCCATGCCCTTTAGCTTGGCTGAGATGTCTCCCATGCTGGAGGGGGGGGGTGAGGAGGAGTGGTGCGGAACTGTGGGGGTGGTTAAGAAGCCGGGAGAAAGGAAGGGAAGGAAAGTTTTTTTTTTTTAAGTGAGATTTTGAAGAAGATAGGTGGGGGGGAGAAAAAGGCAGAGTTGGGGGGGGGGTAGAGATGAGAGAAAGAATCCGAGCACGTGGAAGAGCTTGGTCCTGATCTTCACTGGGTGAAATAGGAAGTTGAACTGGCCTCGTGGAGGAGAACAAAGAGTTTAAGATTCAAAAGAGCTAGCTCAACTTCCTACTTTTTCGGGTGGTCCTAAGTTCTCAAGTGTTACGGATTCTTCCTGCCATCTCACCCTACAGAAATGGCGATGCTCTTTCAGAGCCCTTTCTAATAACTAATGGAGTGAAGCAAGGTTGTGTTCTTGCTCCAACTTTATTTAAATCTTCTTCAGTATGATGCTCCAAAGGGCTACGGCAGAGCTTGAAGAAGACGACGGCATCTATATGTGTTACCGTACTGATGGTAGCTTGTTTAACTTAAGCCGTCTGAGGGCTCGCACTAAGACTCTAAACTATCTAGCCTGTGAGCTGCTCTTCGCTGACGATGCTGCCCTTGTTGCCCACACAGAAGCAGCTCTGCAGCGCCTAACATCCTGCTTCGTAACAGCTGTAGAGCTGTTTGGGCTCGAAGTCAACCTGAAGAAAACGGAAGTTCTTTACCAGCCTACACCACAGGATGAACACCACCATCCCCACATTACCGTTGGCAAATCTGTGCTCAAGTCTGTTCAGCAGTTCACCCACCTGGGAAGCATCATCTCCTCAGATGCCAAGATTGACAAAGAGATCGATCACAGATTAGCAAAGGCATATAGCACATTTGGAACACTTTACAAAAGAGTCTGGAGTAACACATACCTGAGGCGAAGCACAAAAATCAGTGTGTATAGAGCCAATGTACTGTCTATCCTCCTTTATGGATCTGAAACATGGGTCACCTATCGCCACCACCTACGACTCCTTGAACGCTTTCATCAGCGCTGTATACACACAATCCTAAATATACACTAGACTGACTATGTGATGAAGGTTGCTGTCCTTGAACAAGCAGGGATCACCAGCATTGAGGCCATGATATTGAGAACACAGCTGCGATAGGCAGGGCACATTTCTAGGATGGAGGACCATTGCCTCCCCAAAATAGTACTCTATGGTGAACTCGCCATGGGTCAGCGTAAGAGGGGTGCTCCAAAAAAGCGATACAAGGACTCCTTGAGACAACATCTCAGGCTCAGCCAAATTGATCACCAACAATGGTCTGTCCTGGCCTCACATCGGGAGGCATGGAGATGCACTATCCACAATGCTGCAGCCTTATTTGAGAACTCACGCTGAACAAGTCTTGAAGAGAAACAACGCAGAAAGAATCACAACCCGGAAACATCTCCCAAGGAGACCTTCTGCTGTGCTTTCTGCAACTGGACTTGTTTATCTCGGATTGGCCTTTTTAGTCATCAGCACGCTTGCAGAAAGCGCGGGATGAGTCCTTCCTGAATTTTCATTTGCGAAGAAAAGCCAGAGATAATCATTTTTAGGCAGGGGTTCCCTGAGACCTGAAAATTGTTTCAAGGGTTACACCAGGGTAAAAAGGTTGAGAAAGGCTGCATTCTGGTAATTGCTGTTTCATCCCAGATAACTTTTAGGTATTACAGTAGGACCCCTGTATCTGTGGGGGATTAGTTCTGAGGGGGGGGCATGGATACCAAAACCCGCAGATAACAGTGAACACCATTGAAAATAAAGGAACTTCCGGTTTGAAACACCATAGAGTTGTCTTGGAGGACCTAGAAAATGGCTAGAGGGGATGCATTTTTAGGAAGACTCTATGGTAGCTGTGTTGAAACTGAAACCGTGGATAACTGAATCAGTGGATACAGGGGGTCCTACTGTATTTTAATTCTTTCCAGTCTTTGTTATATTTGTCTAGTGTTTGATTTCTGATTAGGCAAGTAGGTTTGTCTATTTCTATGTATTCATACAATTTTAAGATCCAATCTGTCACTTCTGGTATTTTATTCCCTTTCCATATTTTTGCATAGGTAATTCTCATCGCTGTTGAAGTATAAAATAATATTTTGCCATTTTCCCCATTTCTTCACCCACTATGCCTAATAAGTACATGTCCTGTAGCTATTGTTGAATTGCAGCTCCCAGCACCTCTCACCACTGGCCATGTCAGGTAGGACATCTGGGAGTTATAGTTCAACAGCATCTGGAGGGCCATACAATCCTCTCCCCTGGCCTAGGTTGCAGCTGCACTGCAGAAATAATCCAGTTTGACTCCACTTTAACTGCCATGGCTCAATGATATGAAATTCTTGGATCTGTATTTTTGTAAAATATTTATTAGTCTTTGTCAGAGAGCTCTGGTGCAATAACAAACTACAAATCCCAGGATTCCATAGCACTGAGCCACGGCAGTTAAAGTGGTGTCAAACTGGATTATTTCTGCAATGCAGATGTAGCCCTAGTCTAATGGCCCGCTTAATGCAGAAATCTTCAGCAAAGGAGGGACCCTACTCCCCAAGATTTACTGTCAAACAATTTTTATAATTAATAAGATTTCTCCTAATGTTTGACTGAAATTTGCTTTCTTGCAGTTTCTGCCCATTACTTCTAGTCCTGCTCTCAGGAACAACAAAAAACAAATCTGCTATACCTTCTACATAACATTCCATAGGATATTTGAAAAGAGCTATCACGTCTTTTCTTAAGCTTTGCTTTTACAAACTAAACATATCCAGCTTTTAAAACTGTCCTTCATGGGTTTCTACACACGTTGTCATTATGACCATTCTAGCCTCCCTCTGCTTTGGTTTGTTAATGTCTGGATGCAGCACTCCATTTAATTTAATTTATTTTTTAATTTAATTAGGTATTTATACCCCGTCCTTCAGCCACAAAGGCTATCAGAGCAGCTTAAAATTGTTTAAGCCACAGCAATTTACACATCTACACTGCATTAAGTAGTTTCCAATGTGTATTAGCTAATTGCCGCCACAAGCCAGGTACTCATTTTACTGACCTACAAAAGGATAGAAGGCTGAGTGAACCTTGGAGCCCTCTGGAATCAACTTGCAACATGGTGACTTGCAGTACTGGCATTTAACCACTGCGCCACCAGGGCTCCAGGTATGCTTTGACCAAGCACAAAACAGAATGGAGCTTTTACTTGCCACACCTGGGACATTACTTATGTTAGTGCAACCTCAAGATCATTTAGCTTTTTTATCAGTCACATCACAGTGCTTATGACCCCTTTTAAGCAACTCTGTCATTGAAGTCCTTTTCACATGTGTTCCTGTCAAACACCTTCTCCTTCATCCTATCCTTGCATCTTTGATTTTTATCTGTGTAAAATGCTGGACAAGGACTGCTTGCCTCCACGTGTGCCTGCCTACTGCCTTGTCTGTGTTGGATCAGATCTAAGGATACCTTCAGAACAAAGCAAAATCAACAAAATCAGTCCCACAGCTACAGGAGTTTACTGCATACCATGCAGCTGTGGACAAGTTTACATAGGGACCACTAAACGCAGTGTGCAAACACGAATCAAGGAACATGAGAGACACTGCAGACTGGGCCAGCCAAAAAAATCAGCAGTAGTAGAACATGTTATAAACCAACCTGGACACAAAATGCTATTTGAAAACACAGAAATTCTAGACCAGGCCAACAACTATCATGTCAGAATGCACAAAGAAGCTATCAAAATCAACAATAGTTTGCAGAAGGAAGGGTCTGCTGCTTTGAACATTGGGGGTGGGGGAGGGCAGTCACCCCTCTATGGAACCCTAGATTGGACAGTATCCTCTATGTGTCCCATAAAGAAAGCTCTTTGGCTCACTGTTCATAATATATAAATGTTACAAAATGCAAACTAGGTTTTAAAGTGGTCCAGAATACTTGAGTCCTTGAAAATGGATAAACAGATTTTTTTTCAGTTTCTGAGAACTGAAGAGGCTTTAAAATGAACTAAAATGTAAAATTGTGTGGTGTGTGTGTGGAGATGCAGCCCTCACTGGTCTGGAGGGGTATGTGTGCAGCCATAGTACCTGTGGGTGTTGCCCTCCCCTCCTCCAGAACAAATGCAAACTAATTGTCTTTATGGCATAAAAGACTGTTCATGCAGGAAAGCCTTAAATTGCAAAGAATCCAGGGAGTCATAATCCAATGCCTCTGACAGGCACCAGGTTTGGGGAAGCTGAAGTGAACCACACTGGCAAAATGCCACATTGGTTACTTACCATGAAGGTGCATTCTTGAGGGAACGGGGTGATACGGGTCCTTCAGGTCTGGGGTTTCGTCAGTCACTGCCCAGGTGTAGCAGGAAGTTACCTCAAGCCTCTTGATATTCAAATTTCTTTGTCTTCATCTCCTCCATCCTGGAGCCACGAGGCCAGTTCACTGACTAGCAAAGCCCTGTAAGGACTAAGAAGATCGATCAAGTCAAATAGTATTAAACAGAACTAGGTATTAAAGGTACCGCCATGTGAGGAAAAACGTGCGCAGTCACTGAGTGAGGGAAGGACCCGTATCACCCTGTTCCCTCAAGAATGCACCTTCACGGTAAGTAACCAATGTGGCATTCTCTGAGGGAGGGGTGATACGGGTCCTTCAGGTCTGGGACGTGCCCAAGCACTAGGGTGGTAGTGACTGCGGAATTGGCGGCATCAGTCTTTGAGTACCTCCTGGAACACCCTCCGACCGAAGTTCGCCTCGGTGGAACGGAACTTGTCCACCTTGTAGTGTCTGATGAAGGTGGACGGTGTGCTCCAGGTTGCTGCCCTGCAGATTTCTACTAGGGAAGCGTTAGTAGAGAAAACAGCGGATGTCGCGGCTGACCTAGTCGAATGTGCCGTGACCCCTGAAGGTCTAGGAAGCCTAGCTGAGTCATAGGCCTCGAAGATACAGGCCCTGATCCAGGAAGCGATGGTCTTCTGTGAAGCTCTGGTCCCTATAGCTGTCTGAGAGAATGAGACAAACAGGGCATCACAGCGTCTGATGGGAGCAGTACGTCTAATATAGATCTTCAGAGCCCTCCTGACGTCTAGGTTATGCCAGAGTTTCTCCTTCGGGTGCGAAGGGTCAGGACAAAAGGAGGGCAGAATCAAGGGTTGCGAGACGTGGAACTCTGAGACAACCTTTGGTTTGAATGACGGGTCTGGATGTAGAGTCACTACGTCCTTGCTAAAGGAACACAGGTGTTCCCTAACTGACAGAGAGGCCAACTCCGACACTCTTCACACTGAGGTGATGGCCACTAGGAATGCGACCTTGATGGTGAGAATTCTAAGAGGAATGGTGCACAACGGTTCAAATGGGTGCTTCATGAGTTGTCTGAGGACTAGGGAGAGGTTCCACGATGGGAACCTGTGTCTCACCGGGGGTGAAACTATCGAGGCACCCCTCAGGAAGCGCCTAATATGGGGGTGTGATGAGAGGTGGTTCCCGTCCTGTACTGTAAGGAAGGCCGATAGTGCGGCCACCTGTCTCTTCAGAGTATTCGGTCATAGGCCCGCCTCGAGGCCTTTCTGCAGGAAGGCTAAGATGTGTTTCACGGAAGCTTCCTCAGCGATCAGCTGCCGAGGGCCACACCATCTCCTGAAGGCTCGCCATGTAGCTTCATAGATCCTCCTGGTGGACACACGCCTAGAGGAAAGAAGGGTGCTGATAACTAAGTCTTCGTATCTGTGCTCCCTTAGGGCTTGCCGCTCAGTCTCCATGCTGTCAATTGCAACCAGCTTGGATCTGGGTGGAGGATCGGTCCCTGATGTAGTAAGTCGGGTCTCTGCGGTAGACGCCACTGGCTCTGAACCCTCATGTCCATCAACTCGGAGAACCAGGGGCGCCTTGGCCAGTGGGGCGCCATCAGGACCACTTCTGCCTTCTCCTGGCGAATCTTCCGACAGACCTTCCCTATGAGGGGAAGTGGGGAAAACAGGTACAGGAGACCGGCCAGCCAAGGAGATCGCAGGGCGTCTGTGCCTTTGGCGTTGTGGTGATAAAACCTGGCGAAGAACCTGTCCAGTTTGGAGTTTGACCTTGTTGCGAACACGTCCACCTCCATCTGGCCGAACTTGGCCTGGACTTGATGAAATACGTCGTCATTTAGTTCCCATTCCCCGGGGAGAACTGAGTACCTGCTCAGGTAGTCCGCTTGCTGATTGCGTTCCCCTTGCAGGTACTGAGCCGTGAGAGACTGCACCGTCCATTCGGCCCAGAGGAATATGAGGTCCGCTTCCTGCTGTAGGGACCGGGATCTCAAACCTCCTTGTTTCGCTATGTACGATCGGGCCGTAGTGTTGTCCGTCATCACCATGACGTGTTGTCCCTTCAGAATCGGGGTGAAGTGTTGTAGGGCCAACCGAGCTGCCCGTAGTTCCAGCCAGTTGATGCTGTGCGTCTTTTCCTGTGGGCTCCAAATCCCTTGCGTCACTTGTCCCTGACAGTGTGCTCCCCAGCCCCACAGGCTTGCGTCGGAGGTAACCAGGATCGCCTGGGGTACTGTGAATGGGGAACCCCTGCTGGTTGCTTTCGCCTGAGACCACCAGGCCAGCGAGTCCTTCACATGCTGTGGTAGAAGGAGTGGGGACTTCCTCATTGCAATCTCCTTTTGGTAAGGCATCAGGAAGTTCTGCAGAGGTCTGGAGTGGAATTGTGCCCATGGCACAACCCCAAAGGCCGAGATCATAAGGCCGAGGAGTCTGGCCAGTAAAGACAGCGGGACCTTCCTTAGGGAACGAACTGTGCGAACTTCCCATTGGAGGACCTCCTGTCGCTCCTTGGACAGGGTGATCTTGGAACGTAGTGTGTCTATTTCCACACCCAGGTGGACGATGGTGCGGGCAGGAGATAGGCTGCTCTTTCTGAAGTTTACCAGGAGGCCGTGGGCCTGCAGGTAGTGGATTGTGGCCTGCAGGTCTCTCCCCGCTTTGTCCAAGGAGGAAGCGCGAAGGATATCGTCCAGATATGGGTATAGGTGGATTCCCTGTGCCCTCAGGTTGGCGATTAGGATGATCAGGACCTTGGTGAAGACCCTTGGTGCTGAGGCCAGACCAAAGGGAAAGGCCCTGAATTGGAAGTGTTGATCCCTGAAGGCAAAATGGAGGTATTGTCTGCTGTCCTCATGGATCATGATGTGCATATACGCATCTGAGAGATCGAGCGAGGCTAGAAAGTCTCCTGGTTGTAGTGCCTCCCTTATGGATGTAAGCGTCTCCATCCGGAACTTTCTGTACGTGATGTGTCTGTTGGTGTATTTTAGGTCCAGAATGGACCTCTGGCTGCCATCCTTCTTTGGTACTGTGAAGAAGAAGGAGTACACCCCTAAGAAGCATTGAGAGGCTGGTACTTCCTCTATGGTGGCTATGTGCCTTAGGTGAGTTATGGCTACCCTCAGATCTCTTGCCTTTTTGGGGTCCTTGGGGATTGGGGCTGGGAGAAATCTGCCCCTTGGCCTTGAGTTGAACTCGATTTTGTACCCATGGGTGATTGTTGAGATGACCCACCTGTCTGTTGTCGAGTTCGACCAAGGCCTGAGGAACAGACTGAGTCGGCCGCCCACTGGGGGTGACCCCGAGTCAGGATTGTTGTCGGGAGCCTCCATGCTGTGCGTTGGAGCCTCCCCTTCTGCTGCTGGTGGGCTGTGATCCAGTGTTCTGTCTGATGACGTAGTCTGGCTTGACCCATGGTGGGCAAAAGGAGTTGTAGTTTCGCTGCTTCCCAAATCCCTTAAAGGAATGAAAGAAACGAGAAGTTTGAAAGGGGCGCCTGCCACTCTTCTTGTCTGACTTCTTGAGTGTGGAGGGCATAGCCAACTTTTTGTCCTTTGTCTCGATGAGGATACCCTTCAGGGCCTCCTCCCCAAACAGTTTAAGGATCTTGAAGGCCGCTGAGGCCAGTGCTGCCCTGGTAGGAGTATCCACTTGCCAGTGCTTTAGCCAGACTGATCTCCTGGCCAGCGTGAGGGCTCCAATCGTGTGGGCAGAAAAAATAATGGCGTCCTGTGCCGCATCTGCTATGAAGAAGAGGGTATGCAGGAAACGAAGCATAGACTTGTGCAGCACATTTGGGTCGAGCTCCTGGATCTCCATGAGATCCTGTAGCCACACAATCGCCACTCTGGAGAAGAGTGATATGGCCAGCGTGGACCTGACCCCGCATGCCGCGGAGTCATGGGCCTTCTTGATGGCTGCATCGGTTCTTTTCTCATCTGGGTCCCGGAGAGCCCTCTCCTTCCTTTGGAGCCAGACAATTTGAGACGAGAGACGCAACCGGATTGTTGACCACTGGGGGCTTTAGGAGGTCCAGAAAGCGTTGGTTGGTGTTGTAATACTTCTGTGCTTCAGTGGTGCCCCGTCTCCCCATAGAAGGTTTCTCCCTCTCGTCGGTTACCAGGGATCAGAAGGCCTCTGGGAAGGGTAGTTCCGGTTTCTTTGGGCGTGAGGTGTGCATCACTGCAGCAACCTTCTCGTTGGACGACGATGTCGATGGAGCTTGATCCGTGTCTGCAGGTGTAATTTCTAGGGTTGACATCATCCTGGTAAGGAGAGGGACGTACCACTCTCCTTGGAAGAGGCGATCCGAGTGGTCCTGGTCCGCTGACTCCGAATCAGAGATTTCACCTTCCTCCTTGTCGGTTAGGATCACATCATCGTGGGCCCCGGACGCCCTGACGACATCGGTGAGGGCGCGTTCCTCATCCGAGGGTGGAAGGGACTCTGCAGAGGAGTGATTGGAGGGAGGGTCCTTCCTCTTCTTGACCAGGACATCTGCACCTCTCATTGGGATCCTGGGGCCCTTGGACACGGACTTAGCTTTGGCCTTGCCCGGTCCTGCGGATTGGTGGGGCTGCACATTGTTCGCCTGGTCCTTGGGGGGGACCCCCGAGGTTGAGGCGCTCGTGCCGGGCTCTTCAGACGAATCCTCGTCTGAGAGCAGTGCCTTTGAAAGTAACTACAGGCTGCCTTAATAGCGCCCTTCCGCTTTCTACGACCCCCCTGCTGTGCAGGCCTGTTCTCCCTGGCCTTGGGTGGTTGAGTGGCCACCCACTCAATGTCGGACTCCTCCTCACTGGAATGATCAAAGAACACTGGGATACCATGGTGGTTTTGGTTGTTATAGCCCGTGGGGGCCTGAAGGGCCGGGGCTTGAAGAACTGGGCCCTGGTAGGCCTGTGCCTGATACCCCATCGCCTGGATAGGCTGAGGTTGGGGCACGGGTGGGAGGCATGCCTGTGCTTGGTTGCCCATGCTCAGGGTCTGGTTCACCAGCCCTTGTGGTGGTAAGGCCTGGTAAACCACCGGTTGCTGCGCCTGATTGGCCACCGCCTGTTGGGGCAATGGCTGGAGCACCACAGGCAGCTGGTGCTGCTGGGGTGGCACCTGGACCGGCAAGGCCAGGGGAAGTGGAGGTTGGGGGGCCAGAGCCTTAGTTGTCGCGTCCAGTATGGCCGGAGCCTGTAGGGGGGGGTGCTTGGGGAGTTGAGGCCTGTAAGGCCTGCCCCTCCGTGCCCAGGCTCGGTGGGGGTTGGCTCAGTTGGGCCAGGGCCTGGCTGCTCTCCGCTGTGGGGCCATCAACGCCTGGGGTTTTCCATGCAGTGTATCCCCCTCCCCCGTGGCAGTGGCGGCGGGTGCCTGGGGCTCCGCGTGGGTGAGTGGGTCCTCGCTCCCCCCATCCCCCTCCGGTGTTCCGCTTGGCCTCCAGGGAGGCAGAAGGCATGCCGTCCCCAAGAGCAGGGAGGGCACGATGTGTGGGGGAAGGGGCAGTTCGTCCCTGCTCCCCCCAATGGCCCCTTTTACCTTCTCGGGGGCTCCTACCCCCGTCCAAGCCTGGCAGCAGGGACCTGGAGCGTGCCATGCGCTCCAAAGGGACAGAGGATCCATCGCGGCCCCATTGGAGGCATCGGAGGCCAGCTTCTTCCTGGGCTGTGCTGGCCTCTTCCGTGGCTTGGCTGCCGCTTGGCCAGCGGAGGCCTTCCCAGCCACGATGGCCTGGTGTGCCTTCCGGGCCGCGTCCCTCTGAGGGATGCCCACGTGGGAGCCGGCAGCGGCAGCAATGGCGACCGTGGCTCCCACAGCAGCGCTCTCCGCGTCATCGGAGTGGCCGCGGTCGAGAACCGCATCCCCAGCCACTCCGGAGTCCTCCCCCGCCTGCTGGAGGATCTCCTGGGCCTGCATGGCCTCAGCGAGAAAATAAACTGAAGAGAGAGGTGAGAGGGGGGAACTGAGAGAGAGAGCAGGCTGGAGCCGACTGAGCAGCCGCGGAGAGAGGAGAGGAGGTTTTTTTTTTTTTTTTTTAAAGGCGGGAAATTCGAAAGGAGAAGGTAAGGACTGTAGAACAGCAGTGACTACAGAAAGAAAAAGAGAGAAAAAGTAGAGAAAAGGGTAAAACAAAGATGGAAATAGGAATTTCAGACGGAGGAGATTTCTCAGCTACCTACTGGGCGAAGCAGGAAGTTAGAACTGGCCTCGTGGCACCAGGATGGAGGAGATGAAGACAAAGAAATTTGAATATCAAGAGGCTTGAGGTAACTTCCTGCTACACCTGGGCGGTGACTGACGAAACCCCGGACCTGAAGGACCCGTATCACCCCTCCCTCAGAGAATAGACGTTGTACAATGTCAGACCAATATGTTTATTCCACCCTTTAATGCTAAGTGTGCTCTGTGTGTTTGTAATAGTGCTTCATGCATGAAAAATCCTTCCCATCCTTTCATGATGAATAATACTTGGGGTCATCCAGATGTCTGGATCATGACTTTAACAATTCTCTTGTGTAGCAGGGTTGTGTCTGTGGACATACAGTTGTATGCTGAAAAGTTTACAGTAGACTGAAAAGTGGGGTGTGGGGAAGAATCAGCTGGTAAACATTATTCCATAGATGCACAATGCACATCAGCCAGTATGCAACAGACTGGCACATGTGGAGCTTATTTTATATTTTTGGTTGGAGGAATTTTATATTAAAGAATGGTTTGGTTACAGTGGGCTGGTGGGGGAAAGATACTTCTCATTCCTAGCTCAGAGCAATAAAATACCTTGTTAAAAACACTCTTTTCTTGGGTTGTGTTTCTGCTGGGGAGGGAGAAGGGAGAAACAGGATGGAAATTCCTGTCACACGGTCCCTTGTACAAAGGTGAAATATGCTATAGTATCTGGAATTCCTGTTTCTGACTCACTCTCATTAATGCCTTGGATTCATCTGGAAGAAATCTCCTGTTCTCAACAAAACCTTTTTATAAAAAAAGGAAAGAAAAGCAACTAGTGCCTCCCCCCCCCCCACAATTTGCTGAGGAAGAGCATGTTTGTGTGCATGTGTGTGTATATATCCGTGTAATTGCTCAAAGATGTAAAACATTGGGGGACATGTTGTGTGAGCAGACAAGCTTTTTCTGCAGAACAGCATTCATGCCAGCTGCCTGCAAGGAGGCCTACTTTATGGGCTGGCTCTTGGAAGACAGCAGGAGGTGTACATGGTATAAATTACTGAGCTTTGGTGGAAGGAAAAAAAGAGAGAGCGCATGGGATGGAGGATAAATTAAAGCAATCTGGATGGTCATCATCTGGATGGAAGAGGCCAAGAGACTGAAATAATATTTTTATAGATGACTTGCAGAAATGAGGCACAATGTTAAGAAAACAGCACTGGGTGAGGAAGAGGGAGGGTTATGAGGAAGGGGTCTGGAAATCTGTGTTGGATGTAATCATGTCAGAGCTTGGAAAAATTGCTTTTCTAGGACTGCAGCTCCAGAAAACAGTGCTAGATGGGGAAGGGGGAGGGTTACGGAAGGGGGTTCAGCAATCAGTATTGGATGTGATCATGTAGAGCTTGGTGGTTTTTTATGACTGTACCTCCCTACCAGCTGGGGGATTCTGGAAGCTGTAGTCCTAAAAAGCTCACAGCTTTCCTGTGCTAGTACTCATGGTACACTGCATGAAAGGCAGCAAGTGTCTAGTGAGTCTAGTGAGTTATGTTCAACATTTTTACTAAGTCTGCCTCATTTTTTAGATAAGTTTCTAGTTCTCATGGCTGTTGAGGAAAGCTTGACGGCAGGCAGGCAAGTGATGTTTGTTCAAATCTCAGAAACCAGAGGAGATCTAGATGAAGCTTCTGTTCTTAATCTTCAGTTCCGACTCTCTGGTCCCTGTCCATTTATCTCCCATTCGCACTGCTTTCTTCATACCTTGTCTCCTAAGAGTTGCCCTAGGTAGGGCACATCAGTGGGCCACACATTTTACCTACACAGAGCTCTGCCCAGGTACAACCTCCTCCATCCAGGTGTGAGGTACTTCTGCCAGAGGCTCTGAAGAACTGCTCTGAGTTCAAGCAGAGAACACTCTCTCGAATTCCAGATGTGGCTTTTATTAAGCAATCACTCTCCTTCATTTGTGGAATCCACAAGATTTAATATTTATATTTAATTCATATTTAATTTGCAGCCCTGTGGTGTTTTCCCCACTGCTTCTTCTATCTTTTTCATTCCTGAAAACAATCACTACCACCAAACCTTGTTATGAAGGAAAAGACAGACTGCTAAGAGCTCTCCTTTTCAAAGCACCCTGGCCTAGATGGAAAAATAGTCCAAGTCAATAAGATAAGCTCCTTGTGTCCTTAGATGTTTGGGGAGCAAGACTTTAGTAGAACATCTCTCAAGTTCCACTGAAGTTCATTGCATGCATTTATTTGTGCCACTTTGGGTCCTGTACTTGGAAAAAAGCAGGCTATAATTTAAAATTAATGAAGGCATGCATGCATGTATATATGTATGTAACATTCCACTTGGTACCAGGCAATTCAAAATGTTATTGCTTCTTCTTCTCTTTTTGACTTGAAGAGCAAACTAAATGTGTATGTGCTTATTATAGGGGCCTGAATACCCTAAAGGCACTAGATCCTGTCTGATCTTGGAAGCTAACCAGAGTTAGCCCAGTTTAGTACTTGGATGGGAGATCACCAATGAATACCAGATGCTATAGGACATATATTTTAGAGAGAGGAACTGGCAAGATTACCTCAGAGTACATTCCTTGCCTAAGAAAACCCAGTGAAAGTCATGGGGTCGCCACAAGTCAATAGGTGACTTGAAGGCATACTTTATTACACTACATTTGTGTGTGGGCAGGCAAAGTGTGTTCTCTCTTCTGCCATGGTGCCATATGTGAGCTCTTTGTTGTGTTAAATCACATTTCCCATATCGTCATTGTGTGTGCCATATTTAAATGTTCAGGAAATTACAGGATATTGATTGCCATAAATATTCATTAGCTTTATCTTGTATGTTACCACTTTGTTTGTACAATATAAAGAGAAAATTATTGAGAAAGGAAGATCTAACTGTTGCTATACCAATGAGGTATAATTAGCCACATTGTCTCAAAGGCGTGTCTTTCTAGATGACATTCTGGGCATTGTATCCAAGACACATTGTCAGTCATTTTCTGGCACTGTGGGGTAACTTACTTGCCCCTGCTAGTCCATCTCCTTATGAAAGCATCATGTCAGCTTCCTTCACTTTTCTCTCCCCACCACCCCTGCCAAGCCAGTACATTTTAATTAAGGCAGGAAACAGAGTCTTCATGGCTGTTTGATTGGGAGACTGATTCCTCCCCGCCCTCCACCCACTAAATGAGATCTTTGGGTGGTGGAAGACTTGGGCATTAATCTTTTGCCTATTGGCAGCTTAATAGTTTGTCTGAGATGCTATCTGCCATTTTTCCTTGTCTCACTTTTCTTCTGATTAAATAAGATGTGGGGTGGAGAGGACTGCTCTTTGTGAAGGCAGACATTGATTTACTTTGGTTTATTTCATTTGCTGAGGCTGGGCTCCAGGAGATCAAAGACCAAAGAAAGAAAAGGAGATGGGGGTCAGGGAGGAGGTTAGGGTAGAATAAATCCACCTCTGAAATCTTAATGTCTAATTGCAGTGTGTCTTGTGTAGATTATTCCCATAAACAGAATCTTAGCGTTACCATCACAGGTGTCTCCCTGCACCACTTCTGGCCATGCCTGGTCCTTTGCTGGTTTGGGGCAATTGAGGTTTCTGTGTGTATTTCATGCTCTTATGTGAATACCACAGTGGGCTCAACCCCCACCGTAATGCCTGGGAGTCCAAACTATCAGAAATCTCACCTTTCTTACCAAATTCATACCTCTCAGCATTCCACAGATGAAAAACAGGACACATGCAGCCAAGCAACATCAGAGTGAGGTCAAGACGGCAAAAGTGATTAATGAGGAAGAGCACGCAAACAAGGATAGACTGAAGCAGGTTGCTTTTGCCTGAGCCAACTGGGAAGAGCAAGATTCTACCCCCTCCCCTCCTTTCTTCTCCATTGGCTGAGTTAATAGTACACATGACGTTTGCAGTTTGAATCCAGTTTACAGCAGCTGAAGTAATTTGAGGACAAAGAGGGGAGTGGGAGGAGGAGGAGAGAGAAACTGGGACATTTTAGAAGAAACTGGAAAAAAATGGGATTAATTGGGACAGTCCCTGCCAAATTGGGATAGTTGAAAGGTATTCAAATCCATAGCAAAGATTCACAAACATGGAGGAGGCCAGATAACCAGATTTGTCACAGGATTGTTATCTCTTATCTCCAGATATTTTGGTCTTTAATCTACCGGTATATCATGCCTGGCCATTGACCATGCTACCTGCAGCAGATGAGAGTCATAAGTCCAAAATATCTGGGGACTGTCAGGTGTGGGAACAGCTGATGTAGGGACTGGGAGGCAGGTCCAGCCTTACCATTAGGCAAGGGTGGACAAAGTGGGACCCCCATGGCTGTTTTCATAGCCACCATCACTTGACTGCCCTTTCTCTGACCTTCCCCAAAAGTGAATTGTCTTTCCTGGAGGGAGCCACCAGGTATGGTAATTTATCTTTTAAATAAATTTCACACACCCAACCACTCACACATTAAAAACCAATAAGTACCTGTTTTTCAAAAGTGGAAGTGAGCTTTGAGCCACTTTTGGCTTTATCTCCCCTCCCTCGTCTAACCTATATTTTCTGACCCATGTGTTTAGAGTGAAAATATGTCTAGCACAGAACGTCAAAATGGCAACTTATTTGGATAGAAAAAGTGTGTCATTTTTAATCTATAGATTTTGGAAACACTGCATTGAACTGTTGAGATGACATAAGTAATTTTCTAAAATTCAAAAGCCAAAATGTTAGAACAATTTTCAGAGAATCTGTTAATATAACCATCCTAATATACTGCAAAGGAGTCAGTGTGGTATTAGTGGTTTGGGCACTGGACTAGGACTCCAGAGAACTGGGTTCAAATCCCTGCTTGACTACGGAAACCCACTGGGTGACCTTGAGCAAGTCACACTCTCTCAGACTCAGAGGAAGGTAACGTCAATCCACTCTGAACAAATCTTGCCAAGAAAACTCTGTGATAGGTTTGCCTTAGGATCACCAAACTATTTGGGGTTATTCTTTGTAGCCTGTGCCCCCCGACCCATGATGGTTGCTGTCTCCTGCATCAAGCAGAGTGAGGCAGATGCCTCCGTGGAAGTTATTAGAGGAAGATCCAGCCAAAAATATTTAGTTGTTAGAAGCAGAGTAAATGGTGCCCTCCCCATAGAGGAGGAAGTACCCTAAACCAGCCATTATTCTGGCACTTGAAGCAGAGAATCCCTAAAGCACCAATCCTCCTTCCCAGCATTTAAAATATAGTAGTAATAAATTAAATAGCTAATAATTTGCTGCCCTTTCATGACAACCTAAATAAGCAGTCTGAGACAGTCATTCCACTCTGTCATGGCAAGAGTTGGGAGAGCTACCTCATGAATTTCCTCTCAGTCTCCTAAGCTGGCCTATCCTGTCCACACACACACCCCTCAAAAAAACCTGACCTGCTATGCCCAAGAGCAAGCAGTGGATGATGCTGTTCTCTAGTCAATGTTGAAGTAAGATTTGTCTGCCAGTCCAGTTAGTTGGTTGTGGAGGGATGGGTGACATTTCCCACTAGGCTCTTCTGCGGGCTATGGCAGAAGGTTATAAGCATGTGAACCAGCATCTTTATATTTTAACTGGAAAAGAAAATGGAAGATCTTAGCAGCCTTGCCTTTTATGAACCAAGTTAACATAAGGCTGGAGTAACAAGAGGAGACCTTGAAATGGCTGTGGACTGTTGCCTAGAAATACTGCAGTGATACATTGCCACTGTCAAGAATGTAAAATAGAATTTTAAGGACAATTAGGAAAGAGAGTACGGTAATATGGTAGGGGAGGGAGGAATCCCTGCATCTCTCATTGTGGGGGAGGGGAGCATATCAGTGGGCCAAATCTATCTTTCCTTGAATCCTGTGTGCAGTTCTGGTTGCTTCATCTTGAAAAGGACACATTAGAATAAACAAAACCTCAATTAGGCAATATCTGTATAGGACCAGACCACGTGCCACAAAATTTGGAAGTTTTTGATTTCTCCAAAATATCTTCATCAGGTTAAGTGGCAAAAAAATTACAGGGATGAAAGAAGAGCAAGAAAGTCCAAAAAATAGGCCAGACATTATGGTCCATGACACTTCCAGTTCAACTAAGTCCCAAGATTGAGATGGCAGACAATGAATCCCTCGCAGGGTGTGCAGCTTTTAGGTTATGCCTAGAAATGAATACTGGGATGGAGAAGCAATGGTCTGAAGGCACAAAGGGCACATGCCCTCCAGCATCTGCCTCTTGCCTCAAGTTAAATGTACAAGTTGGTTCCTTAATATCTGGCATAGATAAACACAAGGATTCATTTTATATGAGCAAAGATGGAGATTAACCTTTGGATGGTGCACTGGCTAACAAAAAGTCAATTGAAGCCAATGGTAGGAAGAAATGGAACCCCCAATATAACGTCTCTCTTCAGATGGTAAAAATCTTCCTCTGGTAATAGAGTCCACCCTGAATAGTTAAATGTGGTATTTTCCAAAACAAAAATAAACCAAGACAGTTATGCTGATCCATGAGAGTAGAAACCAATGACCAAAATCTGGAGCTGAACCCTGTCTTTATTGGAACTGACCATATATTACAAAAGCATGCAAGCTTTTGAGTACTGCAGGAAGAGGACAACAGAAATGACCAGGGATGTGCAAGGAGTGGCATTTTGGGAAGAAGATTATGTGCTGAGGTCCTACTGCCATCCCCTAAAGTAGTCCTGCAGGGGAAAGGGCTTCTCTCCATTTCGAGGCTGATTGGAGATCTTTTGACTGGGGAGAAAGGGCAGTGGCCTGGGAAAGGAATGAGTGCTGGGAAAGGAATGAGTGCCCCTATGGGGAATTTCTGTGGACCATATTGGCCCTTGAACTGGAATTTCCCCATTTCTAGGATAAAATCACTCTACATCAAACTCTGCAGCCTCATTCCTGATTCCTTCCTCCTTGGTGAATGCTAAGGTGGAACTGAAGAAAAACAACCCAAGACACACAAAATGTTCATCTGCATCTAATATATCGTCTCTCCCTCTACAACTGTGTTTTTCAGGTTTCTGTATTCTTTCATCTCTTTCTAGATAATGCTGACATTTTCTAAGTGCAGATAATGAAAACTTTGTTTCTTTTGTTGCTGTGTGCCTTCAAGTCATGATTACCCTAAGGTGAACCTATCAATGGGTTTTCTTGGAAGGGTTTGTTCAGAGGGGGTTTACCATTACCTTTCTCTGAAGCTGAGAGAGTGTAACTTGTCCAAGGTGTCTCCATGGCTCGAAGGGGGATTGAAACCCTAGTCTCTCACAGTCCTAGTCCAACAGTCAAACCACTGCACCACAATGGCACTTTCCTTTTGACTACCACACTGTCACTAAAAGTCAACATGGGTTTCTCAAATATAAGTCATGCCAAACTAATTTTATCTCTTTTTTTGATTGAATCACAAGCTTGGTAGATGAAGGGAATACTGTGAATGTAGCATATCTTGATGTCAGTGCAGCATTTGACAAGGTCCCCTGTGAAGGGCTAAACCTGGTTCGCTCCCCTGGACCCCCGGATTAGCTCTCCTGTAGGGGTAATCCTGAGTAGCCTCACTCCAGGATGCTCCCTACAGACCCCAAAACAAACCAGTCACCACCACCACCCACTGAGTTAAACTGGGGGGGTCTTCCCCTTGGGGCTCCCCTTTCTCTCGCACAATGCAGTGGGAAATTGTGTTTAGTCTCTGAAAACTAGTAGCACTCCCTGCCACTATAGAATCAACTAACTCCCTCCTCTTAACCCCAGAGAAGGCTCAAAGTAGCATGATCAAAGGATAGGCTCATGGAAGCATCAATTATAGGAAGATTAATAAAGTTACTTTATTCAAGTGAAATCAGTCATGCAATCTCACATGAGGTAGGCTTCTCCCATACCTCAGGCAGGCTTAAAGTTACAGCAATCACAGAGTATTAAGATCAAAGCATTACATTACTCAAGTTACATTCAGTTACTAATTTAACTACATCCAATCAAAGTAAAGAAATTAAAAAGAATTCCCTAACGCAATTAAATATGCCGTAATTTCTACTAAATACTTGCAGTTTGTTGCCTTAAGATGTTATCCAGGCAACTGGGAGCCAAGCCAGGTGTGGGAAGGCTTTGCTCTACCAGCCATAGCAGTCCTTGTTCTCTCTCTAATCTCTCTCTCCAAAATGGCTTCAAACAAAAGCAGTTAAATCTTCATCAGAGTTCCCGGGTTTAGAGCTTTAATTGGTCAGTCCAGGTCAGATGGTGTCATGTCCTTGATGTCATCTCATTAGTTCTGTGGAGGTGGTGTTTTAGACCCTCCCCTTCCATTAACCCTTTTCGTACCTGATACTATGCTGGCCAGACAATCTGTTTACAGACAAAGGGAGTTATAGTTCTCTAGCAGAATGATGGGAGTTGCACCTTAAGACAGCATGATGGGACTCTATCATGACACGCCCCCCAAATCTCAGATGGTCTGGGATGCTGAAAGCAGGGACCAAACAGTCTGGGATTTCAACATGTGAGCTAGAGCAGAAGGAGTTAGAACATATGCAAATTCAAAGAATACATTGAAACAAACCATGGTCATAGAACAGCATGCAACACCCAACCTCCTACCCTCCCCCAAATCCCCTGTGAGAGAGAGAGTCTGAAACTGTGTTGAAGGTTCCTGACACATGTTGAATATCAAAGTCAAAGTCTTGTAGGGATAAACTCCACC
This sequence comes from Gambelia wislizenii, assembly GCA_030847615.1. Taxonomy (NCBI): domain Eukaryota; kingdom Metazoa; phylum Chordata; class Lepidosauria; order Squamata; family Crotaphytidae; genus Gambelia; species Gambelia wislizenii. The sequence goes on along the minus strand of JAUMIR010000001.1, from coordinate 332,166,866 downwards.
GGAGTAACTTCTTGTTAGCTCCCTGGGCAGTGTGGAGCCATCGAAGAGCAGCATGGTCAGTTTGAAGATGGAAGCATCGTCCCCAAAGATAAGGTCTCAGCTTGTCCAGCGCATACACAATGGCATAGCACTCCTTCTCTGAGATGGACCAGTTGGGACTCCTGCACATTCAACTTCTTGCTGAGGAACAGGACACGGTGCAAGGCACCATCCGGACCTTCTTGCATCAACATTGCACCGATTCCTCTTTCCGAAGCATTTGTAGCCACGATGAGCGGCTTGTCGAAGTCTGGTGCCAGCAGAACTGGATCAGACATGAGAGCTCGCTTGAGGGCCTTGAATGCTTCCTGACACTTCACTGTCCACTTCTCTACATTAGGCTTCTTGCATCCTGTCAAATCTGTCAGGGGAACCACCACTTGGCTGCAGCTCAGCACGAATCTTCTGTAGTATCCTGCCACACCAAGGAAGGATTGTACTTGCTTCCAGGTGCGTGGGGTAGGCCAAGACTGGATAACTTCCACCTTCGCTTGCAAAGGAGTAATGATCCCTTGACCTATCTCATGGCCAAGGTAAGTCACTCTGTCCCGTGCAAACTGGCACTTCTTTGCCTTGACAGTCAGTCCAGCATCCTGGATCCGATGAAAGACAGTCTCTAGGTGCTTCAAGTGATCTTCCCAAGAGTCAGAGAAGATCATGATGTCGTCTAGGTAAGCAATTGCAAAGTCACCACAACCTTTCAGCAGTGAGTCCACAAGTCTCTGGAATGTTGCTGGTGCATTGCATAGGCCAAAAGGAAGGACACTGAATTCGAACAGGCCCATATGGGTTATGACCACCATGCTGTGCCTAGACCCTATGGCTGAGGCCACCTGCCAATAGCCCATGGTCAAAAGCAAACACCATAGACACATGAAAAGCCTCCATTTCTGTAAGAGTTCCTGTGCACGTAGCATGGGGTAGTGTCCAGGGTCCACCTCCTCCTCAAAGCCCTGCCCTTTGTCTGTAAACAGATTGTCTTGCCAGCATAGTATCAGGTAAGAAAAGGGTTAATGGAAGGGAGGGTCTAAAATACCACCTCTCTTCCATTAACCCTTTTCTTACCTGATACTATGCTGGCAAGACAATCTGTTTACAGACAAAGGGAGTTATACTGTAGCTCTTTAGCAGAATGATGGGAGTTGCACCTTAAGGCAGCACGATGGGACTCCATCATGTCATCCCCCGTCATATTCTTGCAAACAAGCTAGTAAAATGTGAGCTAGACAATTTGACTGTTAGGTGGTTGACTGACTGAACACCAATGGCTCCTCTTTATCCTAGAGAGAAGTGAAAAACGGAAGTGCCACAGGGTTCTGACCTAGGTCAAGTGCTAGCCAACATCTTTATCAATGACTTAGATGGTGGAATACAGGGCATACTTATCAAATTTGCAGATAACACCAAATCATGAGGTGTAGCCAATACCCCAGAGGACAGGATCAGAATTCAAAATGACCTTAACAGATTAGATTGTTAATTGGGCCAAAACTAACAAAATGAATTTCAACAGGGAGAAATGTAGAGCACTAAACATAGGCAGAAAAAAAAATGGAATGCACACATATAGGGTGGGTGACACCTGGGTTGATGACAGTACATGAGAAAGGGATGTAGAAATCTTAGTGGACCACAAGCTGAACATGAGTCAGCAGTATGATGTGGCAGCCAGAAAATCCAATGTGATTCTAGGCTGTATCAATAGGAGCATAGTGTCTAGATTGAGGGGAGTAATAATGCCACTCTATTCTGCTTTGGTTAGACCTCACCTGGAATACTGTGTCCAGTTCTGGGCACCACAATTCAAGAAGGAAGTTGTCAAGCTGGAACATGTCCAGAGGAAGGCAACCAAAATGGTGAAAGGTCTAGAAACCATATCCTATGAGAAGCAGCTTAGGGAGCTGGCTATGTTTAGCCTGGGAAAGAGAAGGTTGAGAGGTGACATGATAGCCATGTTTAAATATTTGAAGGGATGTCATATTGAGGATGGAGCAAGCTTGTTTTCTGCTGCTCCAGAGACTAGGGCACAGAGCCATGGACTCAAACTACAGGAAAAGAGATTCCACCTAAACATTAGGAAGAACTTCCTGACAGTAAGAGCTGTTCGACAGTGGAATACACTGCCTGGGAGTGTGGTGGAGTCTCCTTCTTTGGAGGTTTTTAAACAGAAGCTGGATGATCATCTGTCAGGAGTTCTTTGATTGTGGGTTTCTGCATGGCAGGGGGTTGGGCTAGATGATCCTTTTGATCTCTTCCAACTCTATCATTCTATGAGTATTAACACTTCATAGCCTCAACTTTTTTTTTTACATCTTTTTTACAACTGTCAAAATCTTAGATATATTTTAGGTACTTTGAGTTGCTGCTCCATTTCTAATGCTGCGTATAATATATAGCCATCATTACTATTTGGCACTGAGTCTCATCCTCTATAAATTTGTCTTTTTAAATTTGTCCCTTTTAAAAGCCATCCAAATCAGCAGCCATCAGTATATCCTGTGAAAGCGAAGTCCATAATTTAACTATGTGCTGTGTAAAGCCTTTCTATCCTAAATCACACACCATATGTGTTAATTGTTAGTTTGATAAAACTAATGGTGTTCATACTTTTAGATTTTTATATATGAAAAGGTGCAATTTTATGTGCTAATATAAATTTTAGATCTGATTTATACATACATATGTATGTATGTATGTATATGTATGTATGTATATTCCTCCCCACCCTTTCCATCTCCTTTTTGAGAAAGAAATTCCTTAGATTTAATAGAAGTTTTACCCGTCTACCCTTACCATGCAATGGCTAGCTTCAATAACCCACCTCAAACTCATTCTCATTCCTTTTTTGTACACTGTCACTCTAATCCTTGTAATGAAATTCTTTCTTAAAAAATCTGGTTCTCACAGGGTAATCATTTGTTGGAGATTTGGGCAACTTAGCATGCTGGATTTTTACATGATAGAGAGTGTTAGGTTGTATATAGCAGATGCCTATAGGTAATTTCCTGTTTGTAACAAGAGATGTTTATAATCTGTCTTCTGATGATGAGATTCTCTTTGAAGTCTCTGTTAGGCTTACATGATATTGGAACCAGTTTTGCTGCATATTAATAAATATAGCTGTCCCTTCATATTTGTTGGGGTTTGGTTCTAGGACCCCCCCCCCATGGATACCAAAATCTGTGAATACTCAAGTCCCATTATATGCAATGGCTTAGCAAAATGGTGTCCCTTATATAAGATGGCAAAATCAAGGTTTGCTTTTTGGATTATTTTTTTTAAAGAATACAGTATTTTCAAGCCGTGAATACTTAAATCCATGGATACGGAGGGACAACTATATTCACTCTGCTACTGACTACAGAATATCAGCCAACCATTTTTGGCACCAGATATTTTGTTGTCTAATAATCATGGGAATGTAGGAAGTTGTCTTATACTATACCTTCCAACATTTCCCAGAAGAAAATTGGGACACGTTTGGCTAATGAACATCAGAGTGTGGGTCAGGATGGCAAAAGTTATTAATGAGGAAAAACTACCAAGCTAGGAAAGGATGCAGGAAGTTTGCTTTTACCTGAGCCTACTGGGAAGGGCAAGATTCTGGCCCACCTTTCCCTTCCCTCCTTTTGAGCTTGAGTTAACTAGTTTTGTACTTTGAATTCAGTTTTTCACTGGCTGAAGTAATCTGAGGACAAAGGAGGCAGTGGAAAGGTGGGAGAGAAATTAGGACATTTTAAAAGCAGCAGAAAAAGTGGAATGACAAAGGATTAGTAGGTGTTGGGAATATTGGTATTCCACTAGCAATGTAAAAATAAACATGCATTCAGTGGAAGGTTTCTATTGTCATGAGTTAGAAACTGAACTCCATTATAAAATAGCCAAACAAACTGCAGAGTCATGTTGAGTCAAAATGGCTGACTCCATGAACTGCCTAGTCTCCCTTAGCTACAGAAGGAGGGTTCTTATTGGTGTGTAAGATCATGTGATTGAGTAAGCCAATTCCCTGTAACTGTGTATATAAGACAGCTCAGAACAGAGCTCACTCTCCTTCTTCCTGTGAATGCTGAGGCCTAGTGAAGCAGTTTCTCCCTGAATTGTAAAATATTTGTATATATTGCAACTGCTTGACTTTGAAGATGAAAGTGCCTCCTGCTTATTTGGACGTCAAACACTCTGTGTGCGAGTATTCTTGGGAATGGGTTGCTACTGAGTCTACTGAGACAGTTTTTGGCTTCTTTTGGGGATTGCGTGTCCTATCATTCCCTAACATCTATATAGATCAACAATTAAGCCAGCCTCCCACACCCCTTCCACACAGTCTAGCAAACTGTCAGGGGATGATAGGACACTCAATCCCCAGCAGAAGCCAAAAACTATTTCAGCAGACTTAGTAACAACCCATTCCCAAGAATACTCACACACAGAGTGTTTGACGTCCAAATAAGCAGGAGGCACTTTTATCTTCAAAGTCAAGCAGTTGCAATACGTATAAATATTTACAATTGAAGGACAAACTGCTTTACCAGGCATCAGCATTCACAAGAAGAAAAGAGAGCTCTGTTCTGAACTCTTATATACACAGTTATAGTTATTCAATCACATGACCTTGCATACCAATAAGAACCCTCCTTCTGTAGCTGTGGCATGACTAGGCAGTTCATGGAGTCAGCCATTATGACTCAGCATGATTCTGCAGTTGTTTGGCCATTTTATAATGGAGTTCTGTCTCTAACTCCTGACACAAACAATGAAAGATGTCTCAGACTTCATTAGAAGTATATAAAAAGTAGTTTACTTACAGAATCTTGTGCAAGATGTTACACAGGTACTTCAACTTAAGCAATGAAGTAAAATTATATGAAGTTCTACATGCTATGCACCCTCTAGAAAACTTGGTGCTCCATAGTAAAAGAAAATGTATCTGCCTGCTTAGGCAGCTCCCAGGGAATGGCGACTAACTGATCCAGACAAACAAAGAGATGAAAAGATTTGTCTACTCTGTGTGCTCAAGAAGATGGGTTGTAAAATCTCTAACAGACAAGTAATTAGTTATAAACATTCCTTACATGCAAGCTAACTCTTTAACTGCCATGCCCCCATGCATGCTAGGTTGCATTTTCCTAATAATAGGGACTGTTCCTGTGAAACTGGAACAGTTGGAAGGTATGTTATGTTGAGTCAGAGCCTTGGTCCCTCTAGCCTAGTATTGTCAACTCTGATTGGCCACAACTGGCCAGGGAATCAGGGAGGATTATTTCTTAGCTCTACCTGGAGATCTCTGGTAATCCCTGGTGCTCTTCCATCCAAGTACCAACTAGGCCCAACCCCACCTAACTTCTGCAATCAGATAAGATTGAGTACCATATATTCAGGTATGGCAGAATCTTTAATGGGTGTTATTAAAATGTTACCCCTTGTGTTTTACTGGAGATACCTTTTAAAACAGGTGCCAAAGAACTGTTGGCTTTGACCCCCTTGAAAAAACACAGTTTTAGCAGCAGTTTCTGTTTAAAAATACATGCACAGCAAACACGTATTGATTCCAAGCATGCAGGTTTTATATAGCCATCCACGCAAGCATACAGCCCCAACAAACACTCTCTAGCATAAAAGAGCTCCAAGTACTCAAAAGTAGTTTAAAAAGTAGAAAAACACTTTACTTACAGTCATTATGTACATCTCAGTGTATATCAGCAGCAGTTAAAAAGTGTAGACTAAACTAACAAAATATAACTAAAAAACTACATCTTAAAAACAAAATATGCAGGAGCCCTGCCTTGCAGCTCCTAACTCTATGAAATCTGTTACCTCATGGTGTCTTCACAGGGACAAAGAAGGTACCTAAGACACACCTCATCCCCCAAAAAGCCACTCACATTGCAATAGGAAGTTACATCACCGATTCTGTTTACTTTTACCAGTTAACCCTTTCAACAGTTAAGCAAGTCAGCTTATTGGATTGCAACTAACATATCCCAACAATCTTAGCTATCCAGAACAAATCCTCTTTTGTTCAATGAGGTTTACTCACAGGTAAACAGATGGTTAAGGCCTATGTAGATGTTGTGGGGAGATTTATGCTTGCTGCCTATTTTCACTTTCTGCCATGGGTTGCTTCTGTAAGATCTAGTTTAGAAACAAGAACCCTTCATTTTCCGACTGTTGTTCAGTGATAGCAACTTGGTAGGAACAGGGCAAAGCTGAATGCATACTTATGCCAAGGATCATACCTGAGTGGTCTGAGCTGCAAAGGACCAAAGCGGTCTGTACGAAAGATGTCCCTCTGCTGAGTCCATGGGCTGTTGACAGGCACTGCACATTCTTTATATGTGAAACTCCCAGGTTCAGGCACCAGCATCTCTAGGTAGGGCTGTGTTAATAAGTCTCTCCTTAGAGAGAGTCATGGACAAATTTTCACATGTTCTTAGGTTTATAATAGACCTTTTAAGCTTGGTTGTAGTGCATCTTAGCAGATATGTACTGTACAAGTAACTCACTTTGGTCTATTTTTTGAGGGAAATTTTATTTAGTACAGAAGACTCCAATGATCAATGCTAGGAATAATGATCAATGTACCCAATGATCAATGCTAGGAATAAGCAAAGATAACTATGTAAATAGAAATAGGTCGTTCATTAACTCAGATGTAATGAATGTTTCTATGTATTGCAAGCATATAAGTTGCAAATGTGTGTGTGTGTGTGTTTTTTTTTAAAAAGACAACCAATATCCCTGAATCAGACTTCAATAGATTAATTTTGAGAGTCTAGTTTAAACAGATTGCTGAGAAATGGGGCCACAATCATGCATGGCAGAAATAGAACTGGACTAAGCTACATTTTCATTTTCAGAGGAAGGGTACAAGGTTTAAGAGTACACAAGACAGGGTGCTAAGATAAATAATAGAAAGGGGAGGAAAGAGAAGGGGAGGAAGCGGGGGTGGGTGGGTTTGCAGCTATTTGAGTTCTGCTCCCTGAGTGAAGTTACAGTATCAAAAGGGGTGTCTGGGACAGCAGGGATAGCTAAGTTAAGAGCACACCTCAATTTTGAGTTCCCAGCTTTCTTATCATTTCTACCACCACTGTATTTTCTACAGCAGTGCTCCTCAAGCTATCTGATGTAGGAGACTGGCAGTCTCCTTCCTCAGTGGGCCAGGGACCAGAAACAGATTTGTGCTATAGTTCTTTATTTTCTGGAAACTCATTAGGGACCAGGGGCTGATGGTTCATGGACCAGGACTGCACCATGGAGCAACACTTTGAATAGCACTGCTTTAGAGGAGTAGAAAGAGGAGGAGATGATGGTGAACACAGGCTTGATTATGAAGGAACCCGGAAGAACATAAAAAGAGGGCCTGGATGTGATCTTTCCCATTGACTAACCAGGGAAAAATTTCACCAAAATGGCCAGATCTCACAGAAGAATAACAGAGTGCTCAGGATGCAGATGGGAAAATGCCTGTGCAGAGGAGTGTTAAGAGGTTTGGCCACCTTGTGCAAGGCAGATGAAGGAAAGCACTGGTTGAAGAGTGTGTGTGGAGGGGGGAAGGGGCAGGATCAGATTGCTGGCCAGCCTTCTGGCACCTGCAGCCATATTATCCTGAAGGTAGGAAAATTACTCACCAAGTACTTCCACAAAGTGTACAGAGGAGAAAAGAAGCATTAGACAAGGGAAGTGATTTCAACCAATGTGTATGTGTGCAGGTGCACACAGTACGGTAAATATGCATGGGTGGAGGGAAAGTGAAAATTGCAGCAACTGATGTATCCGTTACTAAAAGAAGTTAATGTAAACAAATTCACCATGTTAAAACAGACAGAAGGTGGTGCAGCTCACGAACAGAAGGGAAATCTCTACATGGCACATGCACCTTCCTTCCTCCCCCCCCCCGTCCCATTTTAGCAGGGTGATGTAGTTTGGTGTGTCAGTCATGCACCCTCTCTGTAACATCTAGCTATGCCCCTTGAGGCAGAATAATGTAGGCTAAGTACATTCATTCATATTTAATTTGCATAATTAATAGGGTAGAATTTGAGTTGCCAGCAATGGCCCACAGTTACTCTCTGGGTTGTAGGTCTAGATCCAGAATGGCATGGTGTGGACCAGCAGCTTTTCTCACATGTTGCAGGAATTATAAAAGATATACCTGGTTGAATTTTCTCTTCTCTTCTGAAACCATCAAAGACCTCTTCCAGTGCAAGGCTCAGGAGCAGGCTGTATCAACTCTGGGTTGATTGGCTAAGCTGGGTGTCCTCTGAGCTCCAGATGTTACTTCATTAAGTCTCCCTTAAATGGGAGAGATAATTGGGAGGGGCAATGCCATTAAAGAGCTTGAAATGCTACTCCATATTTGCACTTGGTAAAGCAAACAATGTATTACATGCCTAGGAGATTTTGAGAGAGCTTGGAAAAGTTCCTTTTTGGACTAGGTCACGGTGTCTGGCTGATTCTGTGAACTGCAGTCCAAAAAAGGGGAAATTCTACATTTAGGCCAGGGGTGGAAATCATGCAGCCCTCCAGATGTTGTTGGATTGCAGTTCCCAGCATTCTGCACCATTGGTTATGTTGGCTAGGGCTGCTGAGAGTTTGCAGTCCAACAACATCTGGAGCCTGCAGGATTCCCACCTTTTGGTAAAGAAGCAGGAAGCAAGAGGTGAAAAGGCCAGCCTTGGATGCAAGTGTGAATGGCTTGCTGGATTTCTCTCACTCCCCCCTCCCAACCTTTTGGTTGCTAAGTGGCTGGAACCTTTCCTGGTTTGCAGGGGGGATGGGGGAGACATCCTAATGGCTAATCTGCAGCTCTATCCATTACACCTCTTAATGATTCCCTAAATCATGCTAATGAACTGCAGCCCCCACCCCCATGCCGCTTGACCCTTTTCCTCAGAAGGGCAGCCTGGATCCATTATGCTGGTGAATGGGCTGTGGCTAAGATTTATAGAGCAGGCGGACCGGTGAAGTGGTCTAGCTGGCTCCTTGGCTGTTACAACAGGACACCTGGGCTGTCGTTAAAGGTAATTAGTGAGCCAGTGCTGATTGATGAGGGGCTCAAATAGCTTCTTGGCCCAGCAAGGGGGTCTTGTTTGAAGGATCAGCTCCTATTGATGCCCAGGGTGTAATGAAGTCTCTGGTTTGAAATGTTCATTAAGGCCTAGATCTGGTTTTGCCTGAGAAATGGAAAATCTTGGAGGCATTTGTGTGTTGAACTAAACAGGCCTCAGGTTTTCATTCAGTATCTCTCCTCTGTTCCCTTCCCCACCACTGATGAAATTTGGCCATCTTCCTCTTTGCACAGCTGGAACTTCTCCAAGAGAAAGGGCGGGGCAGGGGGAAGAATATGACCTCCTGCTCATTTCACATTTATTTATTATGATTCCATTCCACTCCTTTCCAAGAGTTCAGGGCTATCCATGACTGATAAATCAGTTTCAAAAATAATCATCCATAAATCCTAATGCATTGAGTGTTATAACCAAGATTTTTTTAAAAATTAAGTAAACCATTAAACTAATTTAAGGAATCACTTGCAAGCCAGTTTCAAACTGTCCACCAAAAAACAAATAAGCACAACACCCTAGAAACTGCTTTTCTAAAAATGGAAATTCAACAAGCAAAAGAAGGAGTGGGGGAATGGGAAAGAGAAATCTATAATATCAGTGACAAGTGACAGGACAGGTCCTCTGGGAAGAAGTTCCAGAATTGTCTTGTCAATTCACAATCTTTGTCCACCCTTTCTGATCTGCTTTGCTGCCCAAATGGCAATTTTCAGTCAGGCGTCTCCAGTTGATCTTAAGGATAGTATGGAGTCCTATGAAAAGACATGTTTCCTAAGGTATGTATAAGTGCTTTATAGGTCACAGCAGCAAAGTATTCCAGAAAGTGAACTGGTAGCCAGCACAATTGTTGGAAGTGTCAGTTCAGCTCTTAATAAGGGCCAGGCAATCTGTGACCCTAGATGTTCTAGATCAAAGCTTCTTAAACTGTGGGTCGTGACCCCATATGGGGTTGTGTAACTGAATGTGAGGGTCTTGAAAAATTTGGCATATATATAACACCTATTTTATATACCTGAGGTCATGTAAAAATTTCTCAGATGAAAAGGGGTCACGAGTGGAAAAGTTTTGGGAAGCCCTGTTCTAGATTGCAGCTATCCTGATCCCCAGCCTTTGATCATACTGGCTGAGGCTCATGGGGGATTGGTATCCAAAAACATCTGGAGGGCATCAGGTTGCCTACCCCTGCTCCAGTTCAGAACTAGGAGTTACAAGACAACTGTTGCTTCAGCTGTGACCTTAGGAAGCATGAGGCCACTGCCTCATGGGACAAATGCTGGGAGGGGCAGTGGTGACAGAGTCATGAACTCTCTGGCTATTTCCCTTTGTTGGAGCACACAGCTGTTTATACCACACAATTGTTCTGGGCTCCCAATAATAATAATAATAATAATAATAATAATAATAATATATTATGATAGCTGGTATCTTGGTTGTAGTGGAAGACACTTTTCTATAGCCAGCTTTACAGTACAATGCAACTGTCAGTCCAGTCAGAATCTGTTTGTGGACTGGAGAGTGGGGAGGCAAGTGCCATCTTGATTTTTACTCTAGGCATGCATTGCTTTTTACATTGTATGTTGCTGTACCATAGGAAGTCAAGTTTGGACTAAAGTTGGAACCAAGACAGTGAGTTGGGAAGCCCCTAATAAAAATGTTATCTTAGGGCTTGTCTACACTGTTAGGTGGATTTGTAATTGGTTGATGGGCTGAATCCAAAGGGTAGTCACCAATGGCTCCTTTTCATCTTGGAGAGAGGTGACCAGTAGGGTGCCACAGGATTCTGTCCTGGGCCCAGTGCTATTCAACATCTTTATCAATGACTTGGAGGAGGGAAGAGAGGGTATGCTTATCAAGTTTGCAGATGACACCAAATTAGGAGGGGTAGCTAATACTCCAGAGGACAGGATGAGAATCCAAAATGACCTGAACAGATTAGAAAGCTGGGCCAAAACTAACAAAATGAATTTCAACAGGGAGAAATATAGGATAATACACTTGGGCAGTAAAAATGAAAAGCACAGATATAGGATGTGTGACACCTGGCTTGATGGCAGTACATGCGAAAGGGATCTAGAAGTCTTAGTGGACCACAAGCTGACCATGAGTCAGCAGTGTGACGCGGCAGCTAAAAAAGCCAATGCAATTCTAGGCTGCATCAATAGGAGTATAGTGTCTAGATCAAGGGAAGTAATCGTGCCACTCTATTCTGCTTTGGTCGGACCTCACCTGGAATACTGTGTCCACTTCTAGGCACCACAATTCAAGAAAGATTGGACAAGCTGGAACATATCCAGAGGGAGACCAAAATGGTTGGAGGTCTGAAAACCATGTCCTATGAGGAGCGGCTTAGGGAGCTGGGTATGTTTAGCCTGGGGAAGAGAAGGTTAAGAGGGAACATGATATTTGAAGGGATGTCATACTGAGAATGGAGCAAGCTTGTTTTCTGCTGCTCCAGAGACTAGGACACGGAGCAATGGACTCAAATTACAGGAAAAGAGATTCCATCTAAACCTTAGGAAGAACTTCCTGACAGTAAGAGCTGTTAAACAGTGGAATGCAGTGCCTCGGGATGTGGTGGAGTTTCCTTCATTGGAGGTTTTTAAATAGAGGCTGGATGGCCATCTGCTGGGAATGCTTTGATTGTGGGTTCCTGCAGGGCAGGGGGATGGACTGAATGGCCCTTGTGGTCTCTTCCAACTCTATGATTTTATGATAAACAGGCTATTTACCCTGTCTTGGCCCCATCCTTGAGCCCTACCATCCTAATGATGCAGGGCATTTGCCCTCAGGCAGTCCTCATGACCCCTGGCCAAGACAAGTAAAGCCCATAACACTGTTTTTTAAAAAAACACCAATGAAAAATGGTTCCAGTCTGCAAAAAGCAAATTGGGCCCCATATGACCCCAGGAGCCCATTCCTCCACCTCAGCCTGTCACTGCAGCTGAGCTGCCATCTGCCATTGCTCTTCCATAGCCAGGAAGGAGTCCTGTAGCATGTGACCAGGCTGGTCAGATGCAGGGGGCCTTGCTCACATGCTGTGGGCTGGCTTCCTGGATCTGGAGGGTGGTACACGGGTGTTGGCGACTGTAGTAACAGACCAGTGTGGCGGTCTGGACTTCCTCCCCTTTCATTCTGATAATGGAGGGAGGAACAGGCCTGATCTGTGGGCAGGATATGCCAGCCAGGAGCTGATGTATTCTGGCCCATGTAGATGAGCCCTAAGTGTGAAAGTGCCAGGTGGGTTTCAGGAAGAGAGTATTTCTTCGACTGAGTTCCTCACCTGCAACATGAGCAAAATAACACTAACAAACTTCACAGAAAGGTCATTAACCTTTCATGGCATCTTATGTAGTTGGCAGTAGTTGTCCATAAAAGCTGATACTACCGAACTTCTGTTAGTCTTGAAGATACAACAAGACTTTTTGTTGTTTTTGCTGTAAGACTTCTGCCTCTTTAGAAATTGCTACCTTGCAGAGTTGTTGTAAGGCAGCAGTCAAAAGAGGAGAGTGGGAATATCAGAGATGTGTATGAAGTACACCAGCAGCAGCCTCACTCCTTGACTTGGAACAAAGTTATGGGTACCTTCTCCACTTTAGTAATCTTTCCCAATGGCTTCCCCCCCCCCCTTCCCCTCATTGTGCTTCCAAGGGGATTGTAGGACATCCTACTAAGGGCAATGAGATCAGCTGGGCAATGAACTGCATTGGCTACAACTAACACTTTGTAAAGTTTTTTTTAAAGGAGGAGGGGAAACAGCAGTAAAAGCACTTACGAGGTGATAAAGGGCTTTAATGAGCTGGCTCTTTGATAGCACAGCTATAAACTGTTAGGGAAGCAGGGAACAAAAAGGGTTTACTTAGAATGCATGTGAGAGAAAACATTGAAACCATCTAGAATTGCCTTATACATTCCTTTGCTGCATGTTTGTGAAGCTGTAACTGGAGATTTGCTCTGAATTTCCCATTCCCCAGGACAAGGGGTCATCAACGGATGTCAGACTGGATCTTGGAAATGTTACTTTTTTGGAGTGCAATTCCTAGAATTCCCCATCCAGCATGCCCACCAAGGAGCTGTAGTGTTGTTGTTTTTTAAGTCACTTTCTCAGCCTGTGAATGGGACATAACAGCTGTTACGTTTGTTTTCATCTTTTTGAAAGAGAGAGAATTCCTGTTTAAACATCCTACCTTCCTTCTAGTTCTTGCATTTTTGCATAGCAAGAGAATTGTTGGGACTCCTTTATTTGTAGATCACCAAATAGGGGTGTGAGGCATCTGTTTGGGGTAGGGCGAGTGCTGTTTTTAATGCTAAGGGAATCCTGACATTGAGTGAACTTTGATATTCCTTCTAGCCTTTTGTCCCAATGAAGGGCAGATCTAGAGCAGTTTTGTGAACTTAGTTGGACCAAGAAAAGTGGGGTCTAATGTGGATCTTAGTATTTGTGGGGGGGGGGACCCAACAGCAGAGTGCAGTGGTAGAACTGATGCCTTTCATGTAGAAGGTCCCATGTTCAATCCCTGGTATCTCCGGTGCGGACAATGCTGCTGGGTTAGATGGACCAGTAGTTTGACTCCTCTTCTTACATTTCTGTGTCAGTTTGTTCACCCAGAGCATCTCCTGGGATTTATTTGTTGACCTATTTTGCTTCAAGGATATCTAAAGCATGCTCCTCCTTTCTAAGGACATTATCAGACATGGCCAAAATGCCCCGTTTCTATCCCACCACCTCCTCAACCATTCCGATAACAGAATGGTGGAAAATGTTCACACACCTCCATTCCGCTCCAGGAATGGGCTCCCTGCCCGGTCGGTACAGCCGAAAGGCTGCTTTTACGACCGACTGGGGGAAATCCCACTGATTCTCATGAAAGAATGAGTGGGAGGGAAATTTGAAATACTCCCCCAGCTGTCAAATAGAAAAATAAATGGGAAAAATAAATTTAAAATTAAAAAAGCAACCCTGGGGGGAGGGGAGAAGGGTGGCACTTACCTTGATGTCCCGATCATGGCCGGAAGTGACTGCCATGGAGCTCCTCCCCTGTGCCTGTTATCACAGACCAGGGACGGGGATCCATTTCCAACTTCCCTGATTCCATGACAGGCATGGAAGAAAATGGAAAAGGGGTTCTATTCACGATTTTTAATCATGAATAGAATACCCTAGGAGCAGAACGAGGGCAGAATGGAAGCATCACGGAGGGGCTCGACGTCATCTGAAACAGAGCCCATTTCTTGCACCTGTTTTGTTCCTGCCCTGGGATATTTGCATCATCTGATAATCTCCTAAAACAGGGCTGTCTTTGGAGAGAAGTGGCAATAAATACAGATCCTGTGTAAGACCAGGGAGTCTGTTTTGGGTTTGAAGGACTAAAAGAGTGACCCTGACACAGCACAGTTGGGCTATATACCTAACCAGAAATAAACAAGTAGTCATTCTTGCCCAGGTACAGTACTACCTAGGTCAACGATGATATCAACAAATAGGATGAGTACAATAAATGCCCTCTTTATGAGCTGAGTTGCAGTGCTACATAACAGCAGAGCTCCCCTGCAAGTTAATTAGCAAGATAAGCTTGCCAAGATGTCAGCTGCAAGTCAATTACAATCAGAACTTATAAACAGAACTGAATGAAAAAGACTGAACCCTACTGTTTAGCCTTAAAACTTGGCAGTCAGAAGTGCCGTGAATGCAAAATGTAAAATGTTTAATCTTGCTTTATTGGCTTTAATTTTAATAATGGTTTAAGGACTAGAGAGTGGGGGAGAATACTAAAGGCACCTTATTTCCAGTTATTGTTTCCCTTGCTCTTTCTTCTTATCCTTTGTCCAGTGCTCAGCAAGACATGCCTGTGATAAGGTCTTTAATCGGGCTTCTGGGCAGTGGACCATTCAAACACCACCCACTTTTTCTTCAGATAGCTTTGGGGCCCACTGATATTCCTTGAATGAGCCCTTTAATTCTCCACTCTGACCTATCTAGTGATTATTCTTTAAAGCACTGGCTCCCAACGAGGTCCCTGCTGAATTGCTTGGAGAGTTGGGGACCTGAAGTCTAATAACATCTGGAGACCCAAATTTGGGAATTACTGGTTTAAGAGGAACTCTCTCCACCTCCCCTCCCCTCTGGTATCTTTTCTGACCCATTTTATATATCTCCAGTATCTAAAGCAGGGCTGGGGAACCTTTGAGTTTCCACAGACGTTTAGGATTGCAATGTCAATAGCACCTTACCCCTGCCATGCTGGAATAGGGCTGATGGGAGTTGTCTCCACAATATCTGTACAGTCAAATGTTCCCCACTCCTGGTCTACAGAATATGGCTCACACCAGTAACTAGTTAAAATTAACCCAGTAAAAATATCTTCATTGACTAATTACATAGTGTAGCTCATTGGGCAACAAATAAAACAAAGAAAAATGTAATATTTTTTTTTAAAAAAGAAATCAAGCCCTTCATTACACACAGAAGGTAGTGCTTCTATTAAGATGATATCTATTGTGACACACACCTGCAACACTTTAAAAAAAATTGCTTCAGAACTGTCTCATCAGTCATATGCAAATTTAAACCACCAATTCATTGATTTAATCAACTAATGCATTTCAGATAATTAGTTGACTTAATCAAATAAACTCATCTGATTAATTCACCAAGATTTTTTTTAAGAAGTGACAGAACAGTGGATTCCCTAAAGATGTCAGTAGTTGGGCTTTCTCAGCTGAACTCTGCAAAGCTATTATGTTAGCGGAGATGTTCATGCTGGGCCTTAATGTGTGCAGTGTGTACATGTTTGGAAGGAGCAGCAGGGAGGGCAGGGTGTGTGTGAGGGGAAGGCCAGGCCCAGCAGAGCTGTGGTGGTTCCTCTCTCCCCTGCTGTGGCCCCGGATAAAAGGTGGCATTGTGTCACTTCACAAACAGGGCTTGGTTAGTGGGGTCCCTCTGGGTCTGTTGCTCTCTCAGTTTTGTTGGAAGATATTATTGAGCCTAGGGAGCAGAGCAAATGAAATGGACTTTGGCACGCCACTGCTTCTCCCCAACATAACCTGATAAACAGAGTTGTTGGTCTAAAATGCTATAAGGAAGAATGGGATATATAGCATAAGAGTTAAGTAAATAAATAGAAGTGCCAGATGCCCTGTATTTTGCTCCATAGATTCCTAAAATTCTTATGCTCCCACTAGGCAATTGTGTGGTCATTTTACCAGATATATTCCTTGATTAGCTGGAGTCTCCAGTATGGTATAGTATTATATCTTTGCCTTTCCTGTTTAATTACTTATTTATTATTTATGCCTTGCCCTTCAGCCAAAAAGGCTCCCAGAATGGCTTACAAATAGGTAACTGTCTGTGCGTCTGTGTGTGTGATAAAAAATGTTTTTTAAACCATGTATGGCAGAAATATGATCCACCTGTGGAATGGATCAGATGTTTTGGATCTGGCAGGCTCTACCTTCACATTCATTCAGAGTCCTACAGTTCTGTTGTGGGGCAGCTTCAAGTTAGAAACCAGCAGCTTAGGATGCTCATTTATGGAAAAGGCCACAGATCTAAACTAGATGTTTTTTTGTGTCAGCCATACAAAGCATGTAACAGCAACTGTGCCTTTTAGATCACTTCCCACCCATCTCCTCTGCTCTCTAACTTCTAGAACTTACTTATGGCCTGATGTCACAACATTCAGGGTTTCTTCACCTCTACTTCATATACTTGGCTGCCACCGATTGGATGCAAGAATATGGGGATACAGGAAGTTCTACTAGATACTGAATAAATGATGAACTATGTGTATGATTGCCATTTCTTTCCCAGCAGAATTCATACATTTGCCTCTATTTCTAGGTCAATCCTTAGACCCACAACATATATTGCTGTACTCTTGAGGAAATCCTTAAAGCCACTGGGCTTCAGGGGAACCTCCAGCAAGCTGTTAACAGCAATTACCTACCATTTGAATGTTCCCTATGGCAGCAGTTGATCCTTGGATTTACCTTTCAGCCCCAGCCAGTGATTTGACACTCATTTATTTGCATGACTGTCTTTATCATTTCCCCCCTGTTCCCTGCCTTCCCTCATTACTTTCTCCTTCTATTCAAACAAAATAAACCATAAGAAAATGATGCTGTTGCCTTGTGTTGGGGCATGATTCAGTAGGTGGATCTGGAGCCATCACCTGGAGGTGAATGCTGTGAAACCATGGGAAACCAGAACCATTTTGGCACTTCCCAGAGGGCATTGCAATTGGCCAAGATCAGCTGTTGACACAGGTGAATGGCTTCCTGGGAACATTGGTGCCTCTGGTTGCCAGCCTAGTGACATATGTACTGCAGATACCTCAGAAGCATACTTCATGTCCACAGAGACTGTGGGCAATATGCCCTCTCCTGACAGAATTTGCCTCCAGGAGTTTAATTCTGCCTTGCAAAGAGCTAGAAGAACCTGATGGTAAGTAAGAATCTCCTCTGAGGGTTGTCTAAATGGTAAAAAAAAAATCCTCATGGAATTTGCTGGGTATCTTACCTGTCTAAATGGGGATCCCATACCAATCCACACTATTCAGAATGGGGGTGGTGGTGGCAAAAACAATGCCAAAAAAAAAAAAGTTTTCGCAGCTTTCCCTGTACTTTTTTACAAAGTGCGAGACGGGGTGCACATTTCAGCTCATTAGGACAATTGAAGGACAAGCAATCTGAAGAGAAGCACAGAGCTGATTGGCCATGAGACAGCAGGGGCGGGGCTTGCTAACAGGGCAAGTTCCTGCTGCCGCCATGTTGGATTGTCACCTTAGCAATTGCTTGCTAAGGCAATAAAATGGGGTGGTTATTTTTTGTTTGTTTGTTTGCTTTCCTGTAAAATCAGAAAACCACTATATCACTCCAGCGCACCTTGGATGACTTAAAAAAAAATTACATGAATAAATCACTTGGGACAACCATCTGGAATGTGAGGCTTATGGGGGCTTCTGAGGCCAAAAACACTGCTTAGACAGGTCGCTGCTGCTGCGAAATGCCATTATTACAAGCTACTCCATGCTTTTTCCCCTTGTGTACATGGGCCCCAGGTGACCCAGCAAAGCAGCTCTGCTCCTAAACTGGAACAGAGATTGTTCCTTTCTCTGTTTCGGTTTCTCAGTTTTAGGCACAGCTTGGGAAGTTGCTTTTTAAAATAATAATAATAATAATAATAATAATAATTTTTACCCACCTCTCTCCATGGATCAAGCTGGAGAACAACACATCCACACAAAACAATTGATATCAATTAAAATACATCTTGGTTAAAAATACATACAAAATACATAAATACACCAAAATGTACAAAATCAGTTTAAAAGAACAAATACAACCAGTACACATTAAAACAGTTTAAAATTCACAGTTTAAAAATCATCTGGATATTACAGATTCTCCCCCCCCCCCGTGCCGATATTTTATTGCCATTAGCTCCACACCATTTTAATAGACTTTTTAGTTTCTTTTTTTGGGGAAAAAAACCCTAAAAGGAAGAAATAGATGTAAAATTTTGTTCGCAAAGGAAGACTGACAGACACACAAAAAGATACTCTTAACAAAAACTTCACAATAATGGAGGTATCAGAAGCCATAAAAAAATTAAAGTTAGATAAAGCGCCAGGTCCCGATGGTTTCACCTCAATTTATTACAAAAAGTTAGAAGACGAATTACTTCTCCCATTACAGAAAACCCTCAATCAGATAAAAACAGAGGGGCTACCAAGTACATGGAAAGAGGCCTTCATTACTGTAATTCCAAAAGAAGGGAGAGATATTAGAGACCCAAGGAATTATAGACCAATTTCGTTATTGAACTTGGACTATAAGATTTTTACTGCAATTCTGGCGCAGAGACTAAAAAACATCTTAAAAGAGATCATTCACGAAGACCAAAATGGGTTTCTGCCTAATAGATTGATGAAAAATAATATGAGGACAGTACTAGATATTATCGAGTATTATGAGACCCACAACGAAAAGAAATTAGCGATGATCTCTCTAGATGCAGAGAAGGCATTTGACAATGTCAAATGGCCATTTCTCAAAGCAGTCTTAGAAAAAATGAACATTGGTGATAAATTTAAAAAATGGATCGGTTCGATATACGAAAATCAAAATGCCCAAGTTCTGGTTAATGGTGAGAAATTGGAGAAAATTATAGTAAGGAAGGGAACGAGACAAGGATGTCCCTTGTCGCCGCTGTTATTTCTCATAGTAATCGAGGTACTCAATAACAACATAAGAGAAAATAAGAAAATTAAAGGTACAAGAATTAGAGGAATGGACTTTAAAATGAAGGCCTTCGCAGACGATATAATAATATTTTTGGAAGACCCCTTAGAACAATTGGACGAAATCAATAAAATATTGGAGGAATTTGGATCTGTATCAGGATTCAAGGTTAATAAGGAAAAAACTGCCGTTTTGACCAAGAACATTACAAAAAAAGAGGAAAACCAAATAGAGGTCAAATCAGGGTACAAGATAGTGACAAAAATAAAATATCTGGGAATATGGATTTCCAAACGAAATGCAGACTTGTTCGAAAATAATTACAATAAAATGTGGAAGGATGTAAAAAGGGATCTAGAAAAATGGTCAAAAGTTCGCTTATCCTTCTTAGGTAGGATAGCTTCGATCAAAATGTCAATACTTCCAAAATTCATATTTTTATTCCAAAACATTCCCATTATAACAAATCTGAGATGCTTTAAAAACTGGAATACTGAAATATCTAAGTATATTTGGGAAGGGAAGAGACCAAGAATAAAACAAAAATTATTAACAGACTACAAGACCAGAGGGGGATGCGGCCTTCCAGACTTGAAATTGTACTATCATGCGTGTGCGTTGTCATGGATAAAAGACTGGGTAACATTAGAAAACAGGAAACTGTTAGCACTGGAGGGGGACAATTTGGTGTTTGGATGGCACGCTTACCTCTGGTATGGTAAGAAAAAAGAAAACAGGGGATTTGACAATCATTATGTAAGGAGAGCGCTTCTAAAGATATGGCAGACATATAAAAAGGCATTCTATAATAAAATACCTTGGTGGGTTTCGACCCATGAGGCCTTTTTTGGGAAATGGGAATCTGAAGAACAAAAGTGGATGAGATATAAAGACCTGATAATTCAAGAAGCTCAAGAAATAAAAAAGATCAAAACCAAAGAGCAATTGGAAAAAGAAGGTTTCAGAATAAATTGGTTCCTTCATAAACAAATATATGCGAAATTTAAGATGGATCTAAAATTAGAACAGTTCCAATTGGACAAAAATGATTTTGATAAGATTTTTTTTGAAAAAACAAAACATCAAGTAGCTAACTTTTACAAACTACTATTAGAAAGAGAACTAGAGACGGAACATGTGAAAGAACCAATGATCAAATGGATGCAAGATCTGGGTTATAGTATTGAGCTTAACAATTGGGAAAGGGCTTGGATAGATACCCAAAAATTTACACTAGCACAAAACCTAAAAGAAAATTTCACCAAAATGTTCTATAGATGGCATCTCACACCTGTTAAATTGGATAAGATGTATAAAACAGGGGAGAAAAAATGTTGGAAATGTGGTGAGGCTATGGGGACACTAATTCACATGTGGTGGAGGTGTTCCAAGGCAAAAAAGTACTGGAAACAAATACATGTAAAGATTAAAGAGATTCTAGACATCTGTTATCCTATGAAGCCAGAGATCTATCTGTTAAATATGTTAGGAGAGGTGAATGGAAGCAACATAAAACATCACTGGAGGATCATACTTTACATGATATCACTGGCAAGAATTTTATTTGCACAAAAATGGAAAGAAAAATCAATTCCCACAATAGAGGAGTGGAAGACGAAACTATGGGAAATGATGGATGCAGACAGACTGTCAACACTATTAAAAGAGAAAAATGTGGAAAGGATTGAAAAGGAGTGGGAACCCATTGTACGTTTCTTGGAAAACAAATAATCCCAATAAATAAACAAATGAAAAAATAAAAGAGGAAGGTTAGAATTAAGCCTATAGTAAAATAGAAAAGGAGTAAGGTCTGAGAATCAGACTAAAGAAATTTAGTTTCTTATAGAAAAGGATATAGCTTAGAAGCAACAGTAAAGATAAGTAAATAGGCAGAAAGAAACTGGGGTAGAATAAGTAAAAGAAACCCAAGCAATAAAGGTTAGAGGAAGGAAGTGCGGAGGGGAGGGGAAGGTTTTTTTTTTTTTTCCTCCTTTTTCTTCAAATCCAAAATTTGATCAACAAGAAAAATAATGTTACAAATACGAGCTGGAAAGTATAGAGGTATTGAAGATGTCAAAATTTGAACATGTGTAATACATGTAGAAGTATGTTAATTGTGTGTAATATGTGTAGAAGGTTACGCTACAAAACTAAAATATGATTTGTAATCGTGATTTGTAATATGGATTATGTGTAACAATAAAAAATAGATGCAAAAAAAAAATAAATAGATGTAAAAAATTTTTGGGAAAAAGTTCCCTCTAAATGTTTCCTAAAACATATTTAGCAATTAAATGAGAAAAAAATAACACATAAATGTTAGTTGTTGCATGGAAAAAAAAATTACTATGTTGCTCATTACATGGGAAAAGGATGTTACTCTTTGAAATGAATGCTATGTCCTTGTTATCCCCCAAAGTAATGTATTACAGTAACGTCATTGATTATAACACGTTACTTCCATCTCTGGTGTTAGGTGTGTCAGCAAGCAAGCAAGTAATGTCGATAGGCATATTTGCAAAAGACATATGTTCACAGGTTTATGATTAAACAGATGAAGCTGCTCAGACTATTCGCTGCTGGAGACCTCTATTTCTGTTATTCAGCGGACTACAGCCATCAGCAGAGAGGAATTCTAAGTATTTCATGAAACTAAATATCCAAGATTTCTTAGGATGGAGCCATGGCAGTTAAAGTTTTATACAGTAGTTATAAAATTATATGTCAGTATGAAACTGATACAATTGTGTAGTACAGATACATCTTGAGTCAGATCACTAGTACATCAGCACTGTTTATTCTAACTGGTGGCCAGTTTTCTTAAGAACATGGGCAGAGAGTTCTTTCCCACCTCTGTTAACTGATGGTGGGGATTGAAGCTGGGATCTTTCCCCCACAAAACATATGTGCTGCCAGTAAGCTCTAAGTCTTCCTCATGTCCATTTGAAGGCTGATAGTTTTAGGTCTTAAAGACTCTGTCCCTAGCACTCTTAACTACAGAAGAAAGATAATGCACAGTTCTCTCTCTCTTCCCCCTCACGTTGTCTTTTTCTTTAAAAAGCATGATTGCTCTTTTCTCCCCCACATCTACTTCTTTCTTTCAAAGCTGCCAATCATTAGTCCACCCCCTGCTGTGTTTTCAAGGCTTGTCTAATCTGGAAATCGAACGTGAACCGAATTCTCTGTGTTGGTGAAAGGAAATATGAACCAAATGTAAGCATGGCTGTTGAAAGGGAAACAGACTTCCAGGCCCAAGCTGTTCTTAATAAGGCATCTCAGTTGGCAGGACCCAGCAGTGCCCAAGGCAGCTGGCTTGAGGAAACTCAACCAAAAGAAAGTAAGTCAGCATTGAACTCATAATGTGGGGAGAGAGAGATTGAGATCCATGCTGTCAACAAAGCGGCTCCAGAATTGCCAGATTAAGACTATTTTACCACCCAGTTTGTTGCCCTTGTTCTGTGTGTGTGTGCACGCACGTGTGCGCACATGCATGCATGTACACTCAAGCGTGAACTGGCCTACATTTAGCAAGCTTACATTTCTCTTATGGAATGTAATTGTCATGCTATTGTCAGTTTTATGGAGGAGATTGTAAATGGAAGGAGTCACCATTTCTGCATATGGATGCATACCCTTTGGGGAATAGCTAAGGCTACTTTGTACATCCCCATTCATGTACTAGAATGATGGAGCCCCACAGTGGCTTTCTGGGCCTTTACATTAAGTTACCAATAATGCTGGGAGCAGGAGTTAGGGTTAAAGCAGCATACTTATTTGGTTACTAGGTTAGGAAAGACATAATTTTGTTGGCTGGAACCACAGCAATAAGCCTGGTAGCTAATTATTGTGTTCTGTAGAGTGAGATGATATGGATCTCTCAGTCTCTGTGGAGTGATGAGGTTTTGGTTTTCATTATTTTTATTCTGTTTGAGGAAGAACCTACATAAAGGCAAGATTTCCAGGTTGGAGACCATTATCTAGTTCAGGGGTGGGCAACTTTTAGCCCTCCAGATGCTGCTGTACTGCACCTCATACAATTGTTCCACATTGTCTGTGCTGGCTAGGGCCTCGTAATTCCCCCCTCCCACTCTAGTTCCTTTTTAGGATTGTGGTGGTGTATGCTGGTTCTTTAACACTGCAGCCCCATAGATAGGTATCCTCTTTCTCAAGTCTAGGAGTTAATTTTGAGAGAGAGAAGTGCTTATGCTCAAGCCTGACTTAGAGCTACAGTGGCAGTATAGCTACTGGGAGGCAGGGAGGGTAATGTCCCCAAAATGAGAATTATGACCTCCATGAAATATTCTGTCAGTCCCCAGATTTCTAGCATTTCAGTAATACAGTTAAGTCTTTGAAAGAAAAGTGGCAGGCAAATTTCCCAAGGGAATGCAAACCCATCAAATAGAAGAGTCCTAGGTGTGAACAATTTCAATGTCTCACCCTCTGCAATGCTAGAAATTTGGGGATTGAAGGAAAATTTCATTGGTGCTCAGAACTCTTCTTAGGGGGCAATGCCCTTGTTTTACCCCCCCACAATAGCTACACCCCTTGGCTACATTATCTGGTCTAAAACTGGGGTGAGTGGGGTGGGAAAGTTGTGCTTTTCCATGTGTTCTTGGATTGCAAATTCCATCAACTTTAGCCAGCATACCCAATAGGGAAAGATTATGGGAGTTGAAGTCCAGCAACATCTGGAGGGCCACATGTTGCCTGGTCTAGAAGCTCTCTTTTCCTAACCCTAATTATGTGAGATCTGTGTGGGTTTATTGATGATGATAGAACGCCACTCTGCACATACTAAGCATAGTCTCTTCTAGGGCTAAGACTGATGTTTATAAAGAGGGTTTGTGAACTGAAAACCTTGCTCAGGCTAAACTGTGCCCAAATCATCTTTGTATATGGCAATACTGTGATAACTATGCCATCGAGGATTGGATTCTAAGCACAGCACTGTCATAATCTGCTGATGGAGGCCTTGTTTTGTGAGTATCATTCTGTCCCAAGGAACTGAGTCTTTGATCAGAAGATAGGAGAGTTATCAATTATTCTTGTTTCTCACCTTGGCTTTTATTTCATATCCAAAGGAATCATTCTAAGGCAAATTATTTTCAAACATCCACTTATCCTAGATTCACAGGACTATCTCCAAACTAAAATTTCAAGTGATGCCTTCTGGTTATATGGGGGAGAAGTATCTGGAGGTACTCTTGCTGGCATGGCCTTGGCTTTTACAGCTACTGCCAGACTGAGGACCTCATACATTATATGCTACCTTGTCCTTCTTGTGTAGATCCAAGGGAGAAACTCCTCTCCTGTATTATCCACTGTCTTACTAATGATGGACTTGTTTCCCCCCACTGTGTTACTACTACTACTGGAAGAAAGCCAGCATAGTGTAGTGATTTGAGCATTGGACTACAACTCTGGAGAACAGAGTTCAAATTCCTGCTTGACCATGGGAACCCACTGGGTGACTTTGGGCAAATCATATCCTCTCAATCTTAGAGGAAAGCAAAGACAAACCCCTCTAAACAACTCTTGCCTGGAAAACCCTATGATAGGTTCATCTGAGAGTCACCATATGTTGGAAATGACTTGAAGGCACACAACTACTACTACTACTACTACTATTGGTGGTGGTGTTGCAGGGTTTTTTTTTTATTATTGTATACCCTATGCTTAATACAAGTAAATTAGTACCACTTTAGCCAATTCTTATACTTTGGGATTAAAGAAAAGACTGGCATTATTTTGAACAACGTTATGGAATCTCTGTTTCTCTTACTAATAATTCACCATTTTTTTCTGATCTGCATCACACAAGAAAAGTGGGAAAAGCACTACCTCCCCCTGCCCCGCCCCAGTGTGAATGCTGAAATGTACACAGCAAAGAGAGAAATCCTGTGTGAGAATTCAGTTCACACAATTAGAATAACATGTTGAGAGAGACTAGGGTTGTGCACATGGGCCCTGCCTCCATCTCTGTGTCCCTGTCAATCCTGACCCCCCATTTCACCCATTCTTGGAGGGAGACTTGTAGAGGGGAGCCTACTCTGTACGTAGAGCACTATACCCCAAATACTGTCCGTAGAAACCTGGGAACGGGAATGATCCCACAGTCATTCCCAGGCAATGGGATATTCTCAAGGTCACCATCAGACATTTTGCTGCCTGAGGTGAAGGGTAAGAGGCATACCCCTCAGGGGTTATAGCTAAATGAAGTAATTTCCCCTCCACTAATAAGAATTCTGCACCACCCAAATGAAATTTCTCTTCAGTCCTCACATTTCTAGCATCACAGAGAGTGAGAAACTGAAAAATATTCACACTTTCTGTGTACTTACTCACTTGGTAACTTTGCCTTAACACTTGTCTTTCGAAGCCTAAACTGCTCAACAAAAGTTTTAAACCACTGTAATGCCAGAAAATTGGGGACTTAAATAAGACTACATTTGGGGGGCAGAATTCTCATTTTGGGGGGCAATTATTTTATTATGCCCTTCCCTGTAAGTACACCCCTGCTCCCCCCCCCCCATTGAGTGAGCCTAACAGGAAGGGAGCCTTCCTTTGTAAATGCCTCAGAGAGAGAAGTTTCTTCATGCTGAAGAGGCTTATCTGCAACCTTGGTTTTGTGTGTGTTTGTGGGGTTTAAGGCCAAGTGATGCATACATTGCAGTGTCTCTGGGGCCCAATTTCATTTGAGGCCTGGGGAAAAGATCTTATTTATTTATTTATTTTATATTAGTTATTTATACTCTGCTCTTCAACCACAAGGCTATCAAAGCGGCTTACAAATTGTTTTAAGCAATAGCAATTTACACATCTACACTGCATTATGCAGCTTCCAATGTGTGTTAGATAATTACGCCCACAAGCCCACAAAAACTCATTTTACATATCTATGAAAGGATGGAGGCTAAGCAATAAGCTTAGGCAGGGCCAGAGCCCTAGGTACAAACTGAAAGCTGAGACTTTTATATCCCAGTTATGGGATATATATCCCAGCTGTGAATGTTCAAGGTGTGCGTGTGTGTGTGTGTGTGTGTGTGTGAGTGAGAGAGAGAGAGAGAGAGAGAGAGAGAGAGAGAGTTGTTTGATTCTTAGTGCCAATTCTGTTTCGTAAAGGAAAGCCAGATTTGACACATTGCTCTATAGTATATTTACCTTAATACATCATCCAGCCCACTACAGCTATTGCTCAAAGGCATGTTGAAAGAGGGACCTACGTTTTCTTTCAGCTGCATATTGTGAATGATATGAGCTGGTATTTAGAATCAGATGGCATATATATAAAGGAAGCCCACCTTTCTTTTGGAATATATGGGTGTATTGCTCCATCTGTCTTAGGGTGTTTGCAAGGTTAATGCATGCACCCAGTTTCCAGATGCTGTGTGCATTTGGCAAGATTCCATAACCATTTGAATGGGTATGCACTTAGCTGTATGGATAATGCTTCCCGGTTTATATTTCTACACATTGCAACCCATAAAGGTCCTTAATCTCTTAAATCCAAAGTAACACTAGACTTTGCCTGCATTCTACATCACTTAAGAATGCAATTTAAACACATGAGATCCTAATGCTGAAGTCTGATGTGTACATTTGGACAGTAACAACTGTACTTGTAGCAATATTTTCAAAACATGACAAAAACAATACCCTCATTGCTGCTTTGCCATGTATGAACTCTGTGTATATGCTGGCAAAAAAAATATTGTTTTGGCAGCAAAGCAGAAAAATGTCAATTTGGGACATAAATTTTGTTTGGTTAGAAATTCTGTGACTGAATAGGAAGGGAAAAACTACAATGTCCCCCCTCCTGTAATTTGTTCCCCTTGGTGCTCTTCCATGAATTTATATTAGGAGCTATACCAATAGCAGGATGTCATCAACCCTGCAGAGCTTGAGAATGATTTCTAGTATCTGTAATGGCCATGCTGGCTGGGGATTCTGGGGGTCATAGTCCAAAACCTAACTTTCCCCAGACTCTCTGCCCTTAGAAATTCAGTCCTGGGTATTTATTTTATAAGATAATGCT
Organism: Gambelia wislizenii; assembly: GCA_030847615.1. Classification (NCBI taxonomy): domain Eukaryota; kingdom Metazoa; phylum Chordata; class Lepidosauria; order Squamata; family Crotaphytidae; genus Gambelia; species Gambelia wislizenii. The sequence continues at coordinate 332,139,494 of JAUMIR010000001.1, read as the reverse complement.
TGGGTTGCCTGCAGACTCCCTTCAACATGAATTTTACTATAAATGGGACATGGTGTTAAATCCACTTCAGTTTCCTAAACACAGGCCCTCCAACATTTCATAGATGAAAACCAGGATGCAGGAGCCAAGCAACATCAGAGTGTGGTCAAGATGACAAAAGTTATTAATAAGGAAGTACACACATGCTAGGAGAGTTTGCGGCAGTTTGCTTTTGCCTGAGCCTTCTGGGAAGAGCTTCCCCCTTGATTTAATTGAGTGCAAACTACTTTTACATAATGGGCTTGTCTAAATGGTGAAATAAAACTTCATAGCATTTGCTGGGAATCCTACCTGTCTAAATGGGATCCACACTATTTGGAAGGAGGGGGCCCAAAATGACAAAAACAACACAGGAAAAGCATGCTTGTTAGGACAAGTGATTCACTTTGAATTGCTTTCCCATATGAGAGGAAGTGCAAAGCTGATTGGCTGGGCAGGTGCAGGGGGCGGGGCTTCCTAACAGGGTAAGTGCCTGCTGCCCCCATGTTGGATTTTCGCCTTAGCGAGCAATTGCTGAGGTAATAAACTTTTTTTTTTGTTTTGCTCTCCTTTTAATGTGAAAAATCACTGTTGCTCCAGTGCATCTTAGATGACTTTTAAAAAAAGTTTAGCGGTGGCAAAGAACCAATGTGAGTAAATCACTTGCAGCCGCCATCTGGCATGCAAAGTTTCTGGGGCCAAAAACACGGTTAAGACATGTTGCTGCTGTGAAATACCATTACTACAAGGTAGTCCATCCCCCACCCTTGTGTAGATGGGCCCTTTTGAATTAATGTGAAGTCAAACGCTTTCACGGTCAGCATCCATAGATTTTCCTTAGTTTTTTTCTGGGCTGTGAGGCTGTGTTCTGGAATAGTTTCTTTCTGACGTTTCACCTGCATCTGTGGCTGGCATCTTCAGAGAATGGTTGGGTAGGAGTGTGTCTGGGGTTTATATGCTTTGAATCCCTGTAGGGGAGTATATGTAAATTTGTGTAATTGAATGGTTAATTTCTGGGTATAGAACCATTCAATTACACAAACTTACATATACTGTACTCCCCTACAGGGGTTCACAGCATATGAACTCCACATACACTCCTACCCAACCATTCTCTGAAGATGCCAGCCACAGATGCAGGCGAAACGTCAGAAAGAAACTATTCCAGAACACAGCCTCACAGCCCAGAAAAACCCCAAGGAAAACCTTTTGAATTCGTTTGCAGCACTAGAAGTAAGCTGAAGACAAAGGGGGAAGGTGGGAACAGGAGGAGGAGGGAAACTGGGACATGTCAAGAGCAGCTGTAAAAGTGAGAGGAGGCCGGATTAATCCGGACCCTCCCTGCCCAATCGGGACTGTTGGAGGGTATGTAAAAGGGGGGCATTTGGGTGGGTGGCTTGGAGTGGCGTTCAGCCCATTCCAGCTCCCCCTAACCCGGGCCTGCTTCCTGCCCCCCCGGCCGCCCTCTTTCTCTTGGGAGGGAGGAAGGGAAAACGCGGCAAAGTGCGGGGTTTGGCCGCGGGGCGGAGCGAGGGGCAATAAAGAGAAAGTTTCTCTCGGGCCCCGCCTTCCTGTTCCTTTCTTTGGGAGCGAAAGGAGCCGGCCGAGCAAGAGCAGCGGAGCGAGAGACGGAGAGGGCGGGAAGGGGAAGGGAAAAAGAAAGAGCGAGCCCCCCCCCCCGGCGACTGGCAGGAGGAGGGTGACGGCGGCGGGGCGGCTGGCCGGCCAGAGGGGCTTCTCTGCTGGCATGCTCTCGCTTTCGCTGAGCCTCCCGAGCGGCGGATCGGATGACAGGATGACCTGGGTTTGTCTCTCTTGCATGCTTTGGGTACGTACCACAGACCTGGCGGGGCTCCCCGGCCGCCTCGCGGGGTGGTTTTTGCTTCCCGCCTCGGGGATGGCGGAGTCGTGCCAAAGACGCGGGCACCGACCGGCGGATCCCGGCTGCGGGGGGGGGGGCGCTTTCTCCCGCTTCGGCTGGCGCTTCCCTGCTGGGGAGCTCGCTGGGAGAGGAGAGGAGGCGAGGCGGGAGGGGAGGCAGAGGAGGGCTTGGGGGGGGGGATGCGATGGGTCGGTCTCCGAGCCTCGGTCTTGCCTCGCTCGGGAAGGGAGCCCTGCGAAGGCTTTCCGTCTGGGGCTGGCTTGCCAAGGCAGCCGCAGGGCTTTGATGCTTGCTGGGAAACAGATGTCCAGCGCTCCGGGTTGCGGGATCGCTGGAGAACGCGGCGGGAGGCCGGGTCTGCGCCGTTTCGTCTCCCCCCCCAATTCGGTTTTAGGTGGGCGAGAGAAGATTGATCTTTGCCTTTCTCCGGCACTGGGCTCCTTCTTTGCGGGTTAAGCCAGGGAAGGAGGGTGAACTGTGGACCCCCCATCGGCGTGGAGGAGAGAGGTGTCCCCTTTGGAGAGGAGCTGGCGCGATCGGTTGAGCAGAACCAGAGTTTGGAAAAACGACCACCTTTTCTTCTTCTTCAGGGGAAGACAGCTCCCAGAATGCTCCAGCCAGCGTGGCTTGATAGACTCGTAAGAGTTGGAAGAGACCCCAAGGGCCATCCAGTCCAACCCCCTGCCATGCAAGAATACACAATCAAAGCATTCCTGACAGATAGCCATGCAAGCCTCTGTTTAAAAACCTCCAAAGGAGGCTCCACCGCACTCCGAGACAGTGTATTCCACTGCCAAACAGCTCTTACTATGGCTTGTGGTCACCTTGGCTGGAAGATGCTGGGACTTGTTGTCCAAAAAAAGTAGCTTTCCCAGCTGCAGACGGAGCTGTCTTACCATGAGAATGAAATACTGAAAACCATCCATTAAGGGTAGGGGTGGAAGAGCAAGAGGCTCTTCAGATATGGATGGACTGCAGCTCAGCCAGCATACCCAGTGGGGAGCAATGCTGGGAGTTGCAGTCCATCCACATCTGGAGGGCTGCCTAATTCACACACCCCACTCTAGGGGGAAAGGGTGTGAGATTTGGGTCACAGACAGAAGTAGGTCTGGGTGTTCCAAGTTAAAGTCCGTTCCAAGATCTGTGCTCATGCTGGAGATGCTCATCAGAACTTTCCATGGTTGAGAGGTGTTCAGTATCATATGGTAGCTTTTCCCTGTTCTGTTGGTGAGGCATTCTGCTTTTCTGAGAGCAAGCAAGACTTGTCATTTAATTTTTGCAGAGTTTAAGTCCATCATCTTTTATGAGATGAGGATGGGAGGAACCACTAAGTGAACAAAAACCATTTATCCACAAGCTGGGATTTGCTCAACCTGAGAGTAAAGGCTTGGAAGACATAACTAATGGGACAAATATTTGCATGAAAAGAGAACTCAAGGTTTCTTCAGAGTAGAGCCTGTCTGCCTAGTCTCTACAGTTACAACCCGCTGTTTGTGACATCGCTTTGTTGCCATGGTGATGCTTTGGGTGGTCCCAAAGGCAAAGTGGGGGGGCTGGAGGATGAAATAAAGCCAAGAAGCAGACCCCCCCTTCTGTAACTGGGAAAAATGGCCTGAAATGTGTAATAGTCTCCCAGGGTGAGGGAGGGGTGATGGAATGGCCAGTCTCTAAGCTGAGTCTGGCATTCTTAGGAACACTTTCAAATATCATCAGCTAGTTTGTCAGCTTAAATCAGAGCTTGGAAAAGTTACTTCCTTAGCTGGAAGGTGATGGTCTTGGAAGTTGTAGTCTAAAAAGTTAACTTTTCCAAGCTCTGAATATTAATTTACTGAGTACTAAGGATATAACCTACTCCTGATGTTACTTTCAGAGTGAGTAAAGACCTGAAGAAAGAGTGAAGAAAGAGTGGTGGATTTTTTGGGTGGGGAGGGGGTAGGATTTTGGGAAGGATTTTTGTTTTGTTAGAAACAGCAATAAGTAGAGGGATAGACCACCAGATAACTGGTTCACACTAAAAGTTTATACTAAATATGTTAATATATGTCAGCTCTTTCAATGTGATCATGTGAATATTGAGATACCCATTTTATGATCACATAATTCCACATATCCTGGAAATATGGGTGTCATTTGAAATGAGTATGTTGAGTTGAGATCTTGGTTTAGGAACTAGTCCATGATCAGTCTTGTGAAGGACCCTCTTCCCCATCTATTCCCAGTGAGGGACTGGTGTGAATGCTTCCCAAATTGAGGCATTTACTCTTGGTGGTAGTGGGAACAGGCAAACCAGACCTAACAAGTTTAAGCCTTCCTTGGGCATGGAGCTTTTGTGTGAGGGGAAAATCTCAAGTCCAAAGCCCCTTCATAATATATTAGCTTACTGTCCTTGCATCTAAACTTGGGCTGGCCCTAACATTAGGTAGAATGAGGTGGCTGCCTTGTGCAGCAGGAAACCAGGAGCACTGAATTGCCACCTCCAGGAAGATCCTGCTATTGCTTTGACTCCCTTCTCTCACCCCCTTGCCTGACTTGCTGTCATGCTGTTCACCTTCCTCCTTTCTTGAATGTAGCTCTTCTTTCTCACCTGCCCACAAACCACTGAAGAAACCTTGGCCAGTCAAAGCAGACAGATTGCCTTTATGCAGAGCTGACAAGGCCACAGAATAACAAACAGTGAAGGGAAGTGAGGAGGTGGAGGAGGCAAGAGGATGGGCATGCCACTGCAAAGATAGGGGGCAGCAGTGGTGCTTCTCATTGGTTCTGCTGGGGTAGAGAAGGTGCCACATCCACTCTTCTACCATTGGGTCTCCAGGGGCCCTTTCATACTACACAAATAGAGTGCTACATTCCACTTTAATTGCCATGGAATCCTAGGGTTTGGAGTTTAGGGAGGGGCCTTTAGAATTCTCAGCCGGAGAGTTCCTTTGGTGCCTCTGACCAAACTACAAGCCCCAGGATTCCAGAGGATGCAGCCATGGCAGTTATATTGAAATCAGAGTGCTATAATGATGCAGTGTGAATGGGCCCCAGGTTTAAGGAACTGTGAGGATCCATGAACATGTTAGATTCCCAGTTTGGTGTCAGAAATCAAGATACATGCATTGAAGCTGTTGCCCATCTCAAAAAGAGGATGCTTTTGAATTCTGCAACTCACTGGTCTCTGGCTCCATAAAATGCTCATGAAACTCCCCATTGATAAACTCACACGGTGTGCATGCGGACCTTCTCTTTTGCTGCAGACTTGATATTATTGTGAAGCTTAAGCTGGAGGACACCAGAAGTGATGTGATTTATCACCTTAGACAAGCATAGGGGAGTAGCCTCAGTGGGTCAGTGAGTTCATTGGGCCTAGCAGCCTTTCTCTGATAATGGCCAGCTCCAGATGGTTTGAAGAGGAAAAGTTTTAATAGCATAGGGTACTAACTGGGAATCATTGATCACTTCCAGCTTGTAACAATCTGATATTGTTCAGACAGGAACATAAGACTTCCTAGCAGTAACAGCAGAGGGAGATAAAAGACCAGTGGCTGCTTTGGAGTGGGATGATGGTGAAGTCAAAGGCTTTCACAGCCTGCATCCATAGATTTTCCTTGGGTTTTTTCCGGGCTGTGAGCAAAAAGACTGGGCTGTGTTCTGGAAGAGTTTACTTCTGACGTTTTGCCTGTATCTGTGGCTGGGTATCTTCAGAGAATGGTTGGGTAGGTGTGTGTGCGGAGTTTATATGCTGTGAATCCCTGTTGGGGAGAATTTGTGTAATTGAATGGTTAGTTTGTGGGTATAGAAATGCAAGGCTCATTAGTGTCTGTTTCGCTAATGGTTGGTTGTTGGCCCATTATCTGCTGGAAATCCCCCTGTTCCTGGGTGGAATTCATTTGCAAGTATTGAGTTTTGATTCTATTGTTTTTCAAAACTGGAAGCCAGGTTTGGTTTACTTTTAGGGTTCCTTCTTTCCTATTGAAGTTGTCCAGGTGTTTGTGGATTTCAATAGCTTCTCTGTGCATTCTGACATGATACTTGTTGGCCTGGTCCAGAATTTACCACATACTATGCAGCTGTGGACAAGTTTACATAGGGACAACTGAATGCAGTGTGCAAACACAAATCAAGGAACATGAGAGACACTGCAGACTGGGCCAGCCATTAAAATCAGCAGTAGCAGAACATGTTATAAACCAACTTGGACACAAAATATTATTTAAAAACACCAAAATTCTGGACCAGGCCAACAACTATTATGTCAGAATGCACAGAGAAGCTATTGAAATCCACAAACACCTGGACAACTTCAACAGGAAAGAAGAAACCCTAAAAGTAAACAGCAAAATCTGGCTTCCAGTTTTGAAAAAACAATAAAATCAAAATTCAGCACTTGCAAATGAATTCCACCCAGGGACAGGGAGATTTCCAGAACATGCCAGCCACAGATGCAGGCGAAACATCAGAAGTAAACTCTTTCAGAACACAGCCTCACAGCCCGGAAAAAAAACCAAGGAAAATCTATGGGACGATGGTGTTCCAGGAATCAAATATTAATTTCAAGTCTAGAAGCGAGGCACTTATAACACCCCTTTCTGATTTAGAATCATTGACTGTAATTGGAGGAGGCTGTTAATAGAGGGTTCTCTGGAAAATATTTTAAACTGCTAGGTTATAATCATATTTCTAACACTATAGATAGATAAATAGACAGTGACATGTCTGTGGGGTTAAATAAAATGAAAGGAAAAAGCAATTGATGTACAAACTATTTTTTAAAAAAGTACATTGGATTTTTAATTTTTAAAAATCAGTTATGTTAGGTGTATTTTAAAAAAGCAGATATTGTTTGAAATGAAGCTGAACCTAATACCAGTATTTTAAAAGTGCAGTCCATTGTTTCTAAAAAGGTGATATTGTGTCTGGCAATTGAATATTGAGTTGAGGTCTATTCTAACTAGATGGAACTGTGGAGAAAATATTTGACTTGAGGTCAGGTATTATAAATGTGACATAGCAGATCGTGTATTTGTTATGATGCAAATCATGAATACGCATGATTGTACCAAGCAAACAGCATGGAAGTCTACTTTCTACCCCATAAAAAAAGGGCTTCAAATTAAATAATTTTGACTTTGTTAATTGACTTGCTTATTTTTTATTTTTTTTACTGAAAACATTTTAGCCATTCTTTAGCCAAAAAAGCCTCCCAGAGTGGATAGCATAAAAAGATTATTAATAAGACAGTCCCAGTCAAATCTGAAGATAGGTCACAATAAGAAAACAGATTGAAAAGGAGGAGGAAAAAGGAAACCCACATTGGGGTTATAAATGCCATTGTGCTTAAGTGCAAAATCAAATGTTATGTCTGCGGAGCCAAATACATGGGTTTTTCATATAATCTCGTTCCTATAATGAAATCTCATAAAAATTCTGGGTTTTGTAACAAACAAAACCACCTAGTATATCTCTCTCTCTCTGGCTTTTCTTCGCAAACGAAGATTCAGGAAGAACTCATCCCGCGCTTTCTGTAAGCGCACTGATGACTGAAAACGCCAATTCGAGATAAACAAGTCCAGTTGCAGAAAGCACAGCAGAGGGTCTCCTTGGGTGATGTTTCCAGGTTGTGATTCTTTCTGCGTTGTTGTTTCTCTTCAAGACTTGTTCAGCGTGAGTTCTCAAATAAAGCTGCAGCATTGTGGATAGTACGTCTCCATGCCTCCCGATGTGAAGCCAGGGTGGACCATTGTTGGTGATCAATTTCGCCAAGCCTGAGATGTTGTTTCAGGGAATCCTTGTATCGCTTTTTTGGAGTGCCCCTCTTACGTTGACCCGTGGCAAGTTCACCATAGAGTACTATTTTTGGGAGGCGATGGTCCTCCATCCTAGAAACGTGCCCTGCCCAGTGCAGGTGTGTTCTCAATATCATGGCCTCAATGCTGGTGATCCCTGCTTGCTCAAGGACAGCAACATTCATCACATACTCAGTCCAGTGTATATTTAGGATAGTACGTATACAGCGTTGATGAAAACGTTCGAGGAGTTGTAAATGTTGGCGATAGGTGACCCATATTTCAGACCCGTAAAGGAAAATAGACAGTACAATGGCTCTATACACACTGATTTTTGTGCTTTGCCTCAGGTGTTTGTTACTCCAGACTCTTTTGTGAAGTCTTCCAAATGTGCTATACAGTATGCCTTTGCTAATCTGTGATCAATCTCTTTGTCAATATTGGCATCTGAGGAGATGATGCTTCCCAGGTAGGTGAACTGCTGAACGGACTTAAGCACAGATTTGCCTACGGCAATGTGGGAATGGTGGTGTTTGTCCTGTGGTGCAGGTTGGTAGAGAACTTCCGTTTTCTTCAGGTTGACTTCGAGCCCAAACAGCTCTACAGCTGTTGCAAAGCAGGATGTTAGATGCTGCAGAGCTGCTTCTGTGTGGGCAACAAGGGCAGCATCATCAGCAAAAAGCAGCTCACGGACTTTTTAGAGTCTTAGTGTGAGCCCTCAGACGGCTTAAGTTAAACAAGCTACCATCAATATGGTAACGTATATAGATGCCGTCTTCTTCTTTGAGCTCTGCCGTAGCCGTTTGGAGCATCATGCTGAAGAAGATTGTAAATAAAGTTGGAGCAAGAACACAACCTTGCTTCACTCCATTAGTTATTAGAAAGGGCTCTGAAAGAGCATCGCCATATCTGACTTGACCACGCTGGCCCTTGTGTAGCAAAATAATCATTTTAAGAAATTTGGGGGGACATCCTAGTCTTTCCAGGATCTGCCACAGACCTTTTCTACTCACAGTGTAGAAGGCTTTGGTGAGGTCAACAAATGTTACATAGAGTCCCTTGTCCTGTTCTCTGCATTTCTCTTGCAGTTGTCTAAGGGCAAATACCATATCTGTAGTACAGTTGTCCCTCCACTTTCGCGAACTTAACATTCGCGGTTTTGATTATTCACGGTTTTGGGAGAGCCCCCGCGGGCCCCCCCAAAACCGCGACAGGGGGCATCCGGAGGCCCCGTGAAAGCCCTGGGAAGGGGGTGGGGAGGGCTGGGGAGGCCTTCAGGGGCCCCTGGAGGCGCTCCGGAGGCCCCATGAAGGCCTGAGGAGGGAGTGGGGAGGGCCGGGGAGGCGAGGGGAGTCCAGGGAAAGTGGCGAGGGGAGCGACAACGGGGCCTCCGGAGGCCTCGGGGTCGCTTGGGGAGGGCGGGGGGCGGCCGGGAAAAGCGACCGCGAGGCCTCCGGAGGCCTTGGGGTCGCTTGGGGAGGGCGGGGGGCGGCAGGGAAAAGCGACCGCGAGGCCTCCGGAGGCCTCGGGGTCGCTTGGGGAGGGCAGGGGGCGGCCGGGAAAAGCAACCGCGAGGCCTCCGGAGGCCTCGGGGTCGCTTGGGAAGGGCGGGGGGCGGCAGGGAAAAGCGACCGCGAGGCCTCCGGAGGCCTCGGGGTCGCCTGGGGAGGGCGGGGGGCGGCAGGGAAAAGCGACCGCGAGGCCTCCGGAGGCCTCGGGGGTCGCTTGGGAAGGGTGGGGGGCGGCAGGGAGAAGCGACCGCGAGGCCTCCGGAGGCCTCGGGGGTCGCTTGGGGAGGGCGGGGGCGGCAGGGAGAAGCGACCGCGAGGCCTCCGGAGGCCTCGGGGGTCGCTTGGGGAGGGCGGGGGGCGGCAGGGAAGAGCGACCGCGAGGCCTCCGGAGGCCTCGGGGGTCGCTTGGGGAGGGCGGGGAGCGGCAGGGAAGAGCGACCGTGAGGCCTCCGGAGGCCTCAGGGGTCACTTGAGGAGGGCGGGGGGCGGCAGGGAAGAGCGACCGCGAGGCCTCCGGAGGCCTCGGGGGTCGCTTGGGGAGGGCGGGGGGCGGCAGGGAAGAGCGACCGCGAGGCCTCCGGAGGCCTCGGGGTCGCTTGGGGAGGGCGGGTGGAGGGCTGTCATTATTCGCGGAATTTTCACATTCGCGGGGGTCTATGGAACCTAACCCCCGCGAATGTGAAGGGACAACTGTACTCCTATTGGCTCTGAAGCCACATTGGCTTTCAGGAAGAAGTTCTTCTGCAATAGCAGGAACTAATCTGTTCACGAGTATCCTTGCAAGGATTATTCCAGCAATAGAGAGCAGTGTTATACCTCGATAGTTTGAGCAATCGGATTTTGCTCCTTTTTTCTTGTACAAGGTGATGATGGCTGCATCTCGGAGATCTGATGGCAGTTCCCCTTTTTCCCAGGAATTCACAAGGAGTTTGTTGAATTTATCATGGAATACATGACCTCCGTGTTTCCAAACTTCAGGTGGGATTCCATCAATCTGCTGTATGGCCTTAAGGGTCTCTTCCAAAGTGGGAGCTATGTCCAATTCATTTTTCATCGGTTTTTGTATCATATGTTGGATAGCTGAGCCTTGGACTACTCGGTTGGCACTAAATAGACTTTGAAAATGTTCAGCCCATGAATTCAGGGTGGAGGCTTTATCAGTAATTAATGTTTGACCATCTGTACTGTATAATGAGCTTTAGACCTGATAAGTTGGTCCAAACACTACTTTAAGAGCTTCGTAAAATCCTCTAAGATTACCCAGATCTGCACAGCGTTGTGTCTTTTCTGCTATATTGATCCACCACTTGTTCTGCATGTTTTGGAGTTTTTGTTGAAGTTTACTACATGTGAAGTGGAAAGCTGCTTTTCTTACATGGCAAGTTGGCTGGGCAAGGTATGCCTGGTGAGCAGTTCTCTTCTTTGCCAACAGCTCCTGGATCTCTTGGTTGTTTTCATCAAACCAGTCTTGATTTTTCTTGTGGGAGAACCCGAGGGATTCTTCCACAGACTGGAGGATACTGTTTTTGATATGTTGCCAAAACACTGTAGGAGAAGGATCTGTAGGGTGGTCTTCAAGTTTTGTTTGCAGATTTACCTGGAAGTTGTCTCTCATGGTAGCTTGTTGAAGATTGTTGACTTGGAGTCTCCTCTTTAAGATGCCACCCCTCTTAGGTTTGAATTTAAGATGAAGATTTAATTTACATCTTATGAGACAATGATTTGTTTGGCATTCTGCACTGGGCATCACTCGAGCGTGAGGGACATCACAAATGTTTCTCTGGCGGACTAGAACATAGTCAATGAGTTACCAATGTTTGGATCGGGGATGCATCCAGGTTGTCTTCAAGCTGAAGATATCTTCTGCTGCAAGATAGTATTTGTAATAGTCAGCTGTTGTTCTGCACAGAACTCTAGCAAGAGGCGTCCATTATCATTGCAGTTTCCAACACCAAGCTTGCCCAAAACACTTTTCCAGGCTTTGGAGTTCTTTCCTACTCTTTCATTGAAGTCACCAAGGATAATAATTTTATCTTCTACAGGGACTTTTTGTATGAGGTGGCATAGGTTTGTGTAGAATTTGTCTTTCTTTACAGGGTCGGTTTGCATAGTTGGGGCATATATACTGAAGAGAACATGTGGGAGGCGTAAGGAAACAATGCGATCAGAGTGTCCTGTTGGCAAGGTTTCGAGTTTGGAGGCTATGGAGTTTTTAATCATAAAGCCTACTCCTAAAAGATGTTTTTCAGTTTTGGGTTTACCAGACCAGTAAAGTGTGTAGCTGGCCCCGCGTTCTTTAAGGCTGCCTTCCTCATGGAGACGAACTTCACTAAGAGCAGCGATGTCAATATTAAGTTGTGATAGTTCATGGGCTATTAGAGCAGAGCGACGCTCAGGCCGTCCACTATGTGCAGAACTTTGCATGTTTCTGATGTTCCAGCATGCAAGTGTCAGTTTATTTACACCTTTGGAGGCTGGTGTGTGCCTTTGTTTCTTTGCCTTTGTTTGACCACATCAGAAGATGCCCGTTGGCCGTGGCTAGCCAACCAGGTAGATGGGGATGAGCTTTTGTTAGGCCACCTTTTCTAGGCCCCTCTCCATATGGAGCAAGCAGTGCTCTCCTTAAAAAAGGCTGCTTGGTCGTTAAGGATGCTGCCGAACAAAACTGTCATCTCCCAGGTCAGCCTCAAGCGACCAAAGTCCTGAACCGTCTGCATGCAGGGTTGGGTCTGCGGCTTCCAGTGCATCTTTACACCTGCCGTTTAATCCCTCGCCTATTGCTACAGGGCTTTTTTTGGTATTGGATTTATCCTTCGAGCCTGTGCAATGGATTTTTCTGGTGGAGCGCAGTGTGCACAGAACTGGCCTCATCCTCTAAACCAAAGGTTCATCTGCTGTGGCCTTGCAAGCATGGACGGTAGCAGCTAGGTCTTCGGGTCATAGGTTTGATTAGAGTTTCCTTCTCTTAGATGGTTGACCTTACAGGATTGGATGAGCACCATCTGTCTGGGTTTGGGATTAGAGTTTTCCTTCTCCTAGGATGGTTGCCATAAGGCTAGAGAGCCCATCCTGCCCTTTGACGCTCTTTGTCAGACCCTTCGGTTTTGACCTGTCTTGCATGGGAGACCCTACTGGTGGCTATTATGCCACCGCCAGTATAGCTCAAAACTTCATTAGTGTACGCAAGCCTTTCCCCCATGACAAGGGGGCGTCAATGGGGAGGACCTAATGTGTGTGTGTGTGTGTGTGTGTACTGTATATAGATAAATAGATAGATAGATAGATAGATATAGATATAAAAATCAGAGAAATTTGGGTAGATATCATCATAGTCTGGAACAGATTTTCTAGATATCATCTTTCAAAATGGCTGTCATCAAATTTTTACTGCACCTGTTTCAGCTCCTAGAGCACTTACAGACATTATTCTGGTGTCTAAATATATGATTTAGGAGATCAAAGAAAGCATAGATTGATGTTAGATTTTTATGGTAAACAGATTTAATGTTATTCATTAAATTTAAAAAGTTCAGAAATTCCTTGACAATCTACTGCAAATAACTTAGGTCCCCATTGACTTTCTTCTCAATCCACCCACAAGTACAAACAGTAACACTGTTTATATAATTGGTACCTTGACAAGACATGGAATCTGTACTGATGTTGGGCCCCTTAACTATGATTTTAATCTGAACCTAGGGTTGACTTCTAATCACCTCAAAAGGTGAAGTAAGATTATCAGATAAACTGATAATATTTACAAGTCATGAACTATGGGGGTGACGTTGGCCTCACCAGACTGGCCCCACAGTTCTCAGCTCTGGCTGCCTGTCAGTGCCATTCTAGATCCTCCTCTGGTATTCCTTGTTGGATTGGGGCCTGAGTCTCCAGGTGACCCTCTCAGTAGATAGATTTACTTACTAGGGTATATTCTTTTGATTAGCGTGATCTCCCTTTTATATAATAATTCAAGATGAGTCAGTGAAACAGTTAACAAAATAATTTCTTTGGTTTGTTATATCAATGTGGTAACAAATCTCAAAACTGTATAATACCAAATATTAATACTGGTTCTTTCATTTAGTGACAGACATAATACACAGGAGATTTTCAGACAGGCAAAAATCGCTCCTTGCCGCGCGAGCAGCCTCCCGAAACTGCTGCGCGGCAAGGGTCTTCTTCGGACGACGCTGTGCCTCTGGCGAAACCGTCCGTGTCACTTCCGTGAAGCTTGGGACGGCTCCGCGTCATATTTCAAGCACGGGCAGCCTCCGTGCTTGAAATATGACGCGGAGCCGTCCCAAGCTTCACGGAAGTGACACGGACGGTTTCGCCAGAAGCACAGCATCGTCCGAAGAAGACCCTTGCCGCGCAGCAGTTTCGGGAGGCTGCTCGCGCGGCAAGGAGCGATTTTTGCCTGTCTGAAAATCTCCTCAGACAACTACTGTACTTTCTCTATAGTCTCTCTCAACTGATTCACACACCTCTCATCACAGTTCGCTCCCAACTCTCTCTCACACCTGACTCATCCAATTGCTCGCTCTCTCAACTGACATTCTCTCAGGCTCACTCTTGCAGTTGCCCCTCCCATCGCAGCTTCCTGTGCTGGGATTGGCTGCTTCTCATGCATGTCTTTAAACATAGCTCTTCACATGGGGCTTTCAGTACTTCTGGGTTACCTGTTTCACAATGCCACAGACAATCATTTTACTTTACTGTTCTGATGTGCTCATTCTTTCTTCCTGAAGAAAAAAAAGGTTGATATATGTGCAGGTGAGTAATTTGAGCAATGTTATCTCATTCTCTGTGCATCATCTTGGCATGGCTCTAAGGTTGCCAGTTTAAAAACTGGAGATGGCTCCTATCTTTAATGGTTCTGTAGAAGAGGGGGTTTCAACAGGTGTTGCTTGTCATGCAACCAGGTAACAAGGAACACTTGATGGAATTCCCTTCTCTTCACAGCCATTAAAGGTACAAGAGTTATCTTCATTTTTTTCAGTCTGGCAACCCTACACAGCTCCCTTGCTGCCCTTCCATAATTGGTAAATGGCAATAGCCTGGCTTGAACTGTCTGCTTTTTTTTTTAAATGTAGACACTGACAGATTTTAGTGTGGTTTCCTTTGGAGCTGGGCAGACAGCAACCATGGCCTCCCATCTAACTTCCATGGGGAAAGGGTTGGGTAAAAACTGGAATATATGGATCCTTCTTTTTCCTGAGTGCTTCACCCAGTGCAAGACATCACAGAAAAGGACATCAGTAGTGTTGACTGGTGGTTCTGATGTGAGTGTGGTGGTGAACCCACTCTGGGTCTTACTTTTAACTTTAAAAGAGCTATTCAAAGAGCTGACTCTGTTTTGAAGATAGGGTTCAGTACCTTGGAAAGCTTCCTTAAAGTTTGGACTAAAACTAAACTAATCTGAGAGGATTAATGGCTTCACTGATAGCAAAGTAATTAACTAAACATAAGGTATGTTGGGTTATTGAGTCTAGACCATTCAATATAATGTTTTCTGATTGTGGTTAGATCTGGATATAATGAACAGAGTTTTTCACTACAGCTCCCAGAATCCCCTGATCAGCATGGCCACTCACCATGCTGGAGTTCTAATCCAGAAAATAAATTTTCTCATGCTCTGGAGTGGAGTACTTCCTTGCAACCAGTGTAGTTATTTCAACCAGTGGAGTTATTTAATTTTGGGTTGGCTTTTTTGCATGCAGAAGTATAACATGAGAGATGATAAGATAGTCTAATGAAATTCCTGGACAAATCAAAACATTTCAGTGGCGAAACTTTCATGCTTAGGTTGTCTTTTAATGGGAAAGATAAGATGGGGACTGTGCTAGAAACAAAATAAGGCTGAGAGAATAAACATTTCACTAAAACCAAGCCTTTAGTGTAAACAACAACAACAACAACCCCACAATGCTATAGAAAGATGAATCCTTAGTTGCCTTGTAGCTCAAATGTGGGGATCCTGTGGGCTTTGATATTTTGTTGGACTCCTTGACTCCCATCACCCAGCTAGTGTGGCCAGTGGTGAGGCTCACCTCTGCTGTATCTTTCTGGATGCTCTGAACCACCTGGTTCTGTCCCCTTTATATGGCTTCTGTTGTCTGAGTAGGTCATTGCTGGTCTCACCCATTCTGACTGTGCCTCCTTCTGCTATTCCCCCAAAAGATTGTAAAAGAGTCAAATTGGCCCTGGGATGCATATATATGGCTGTAGTTATGTGTGGGTAAAGTCACAATTTCTAAAATGTATTTATTTATTTATTCATTGTTTATCTGACCCCCCCCAAACGGGATTCAAAGCAGCTTTACACTATAGTAAACATGCACAACATTTGTACCTATTAGATCCAGAATATGGGACAAATCATATTTCCTCATATGAACCTGTCTGTGCCCTGAGATCCTCAGAAGGAGCTCTTGTCTCAGGCTCACCACTTTGACAGGCATGTTTGGTAGGAGCAAGAGATAAGGCCTTCTTGGTGGCTGTTCCTGGGCTCTGGAACTCTCTTCCTAGGGAGACTAAACTAAACTGGCTCCCACCTTGCTGTCTTTCCATCAGCAGGTAACATTTGTTTTGTTAAATCCCAATAGGTGTTTGAGAATTGAATATTCTTAAAGAAAGGGCTGTAATACTTTTGATTGTACTGTTTTTAAGCTGCCTTTTAAAACTATTGTTTTAAAAATTTGTTGTTATTTTGTGCCTTCAAGTCATTTCCAACTTATAGCGACCCTAAGGCAAGCCTTTCACGGAGTTTTCTTGGCAGGATTTGTTCACAGGGGGTTTGCCTTTTCCTTCCTCTGAGACTGAGAGACTGTGACTTGCTCAAGATCACCCAGTGGGTTTCCGTGGCCGAGTGGGGATTTGTGTTGGGTAATAAAATATTTGGTAATCTCGGTAGCAGAGTTAAAACATACTTAGCAGAAGTTCATTGGGAACAGAGTTAAGTCAGCCATCCTCCTCCTCTTCGTACACAGGGTCTAGCTAAGAAATAAAACAAGCTTAGTCATCTTTAAAAAGTATGAAAAGTAATTTACTTATAAAATATCTTGTGCATAGTCAAATACACAGGCTCATCATCTTGAGATATGCAAGCAGGAAGTAAATAAGATCTACATGCTGTTCACTATAGAGCTCTCTAAAAACACATGCTTCATGGGTAAAGGTAAAAAAAAAAAGGGGGGGGGTTCTTTCTGGGCTAGTCCCCAGAAAACAAAGGACTTGCCTTGTGTACATGCTCTGGAAAGAGGTGAGGGGTCATAGACAAGCAAACAGGAAATTAGCCCTAAAACATCCCTTATATGCACTTTAACTATTTAACTACTATGCAGCCTCATGCATGCAAAGATTGCAAATCCCAACAATTTGAACCTTGGTTTCCCAGTGTCCTAGTCCAACATTCAAATCACCACTACACCACTCTGGCTCTCTGGTTTTTAAAAACATGTTGAATTATATGTTTTAAATACTTTTGAATGTTATTGATATTTTAATTCTATTTTAATGCTGACCTTTTTGTGTGTTTAATTCTACTGTATTTCCTTTAATTTGTAAGCCTCCTTGAATCCTGGTTTTGATAAAAAGGCACAACAGAAGTGAGGCTAATTATGATGATAGTGTTAGAATTCATGCATCTGTTCTTATAGGCTTTTTTTTTAGTCTGAAACATTGCCAGTAGTATTATGGTACATTTTGAAGTGCAAGTGCTCATCATGCTGAGTGGAATATTGTTCAGTTTTATGGAAGCCCATAAAGTATGGCAGGGAGATAGCTTTGTGGGGCACAAAGTGAGAGTATTCCCCCCTCAAATAAACATTATGCCCCACAGCGACATTTTCCTTCATTCCCCAAATTTCTAGTATTGCAGAGGGTGAGATCTTGCAAATTGTTCATCCCTAAAATGCTTATTATATTTGCTGTGTTCACATTGCCTTGGTACCTTTGCCTCCCTGTTTTCTTTGGATACCTCTGCTATATTTCTGAATGTTCAGCTGAAGTTTTAAATTACTGCAATGCTAGAAATTTGGGGACTGAAGAAAATTTCATGGGGGACAGAATTCTTATGGGGGGCCAATGTCATTTTGTTTTCCCTGTAGCTACAACCCTGAGGTATAGTAGGGGAAAGACCACAGATGAGGGTTACTGTCAATTATGTTGTGATCATTTCTGAGGTGCACAATATAGCATAATTACAACAGCCATCTCCTTTGCACCTAGAGAATCCCAAAAGGCCACCAACTGTGTTGGCCTAAATCAACAAACCAGTTCTAACAGTTTTCATCTCCACTAGGAGTAGGCCTTTGGGAGACTGATTGATCTTAATTATCCACCCAAGACCAAACCAGTGCAAAATCCTTGGTGTTACACCTAGAACAGCTTGTACAACAGTGCACTGTTGCTGGGAAAAATCCATTTCCTTTCCCAGCTACCCTGAGGACTGCCACTGTCAGGCCTAATCCACACTACACAAATAATCCAGTTTGAAACTGGATTATTTGGTATGGCTCCATCCTATTGAATCCTGGGATTTGCAGTTCTACAAGGTCTTTAGCCTTCTCTGCCAAAGAGTGCTGGTGCCTCACCAGACCACAAATCCCAGGATTCCATAGGAAGGAGCCATGGCAAATAATCCAATTTCAAACTGGATTATTTGTGTAGCGTAGATGCACCCTCAGAGGGAACAAGGAAGACTGAGGTGGTGGGTGACGACGTTGTTATCATCTCTGCTGTTCTAAAGTCCTGGCCTCCTCACCCTGTGAGCCCTGGTAGACCTCTGGTTAGCAACATCTCAACTCCAACATAGGTCCTGGCTTGCCTAGCCGAACCAACCTGTAGATTCCAGAGTGTCCTACTTCTTTTGCTCTCACTCACCTTAAAGGATGCTTTAATTTCAACATGTAAACTCAGCTACCCTGAATGCTAAACTGAAAGGCTGGATTAGAAATTCCCTAAATGAGTAAAGTTGTCACTGCAGTAAGCTCCAGACAGGATTGATTTCCATGCCCACAGTTGAAGGACATACAGTCTCTGTGTTGGACCCCGGGGCCCAGGGACTTAATGAGGGATAATCACTCTTAATTAGACAGCAGTTTAAAAGGCAGCAGTGGTGCTTTTGATTGAGCTGCTCAGCTATAAAAATGTGCATGCAAGGGTGGCAAATGGAGGGAGGGTGTGGCTAGAGGGGATAGCTGCTGAGGATGAAAGGAAAGGAGAGAGAGTTGGAGAGAGATACTTGGGTGTTTTTTGTTTTTGTTTTTTGTAACAGAAAGGGGGGAGCTAATAGGCAAACTAACAAATAACGGAATAAGTCAGAGGCACAGGACTTCAGTCCCCCATACATAGTTAATTAGAAAGAGCAAAATCTTATGTCAGCCAGAATCATACTTCATGCTTGAACTTTAAGTACAGACACAGGTAGGGACCCCCTAGTATAGTACCTCATTTCTATTCTTATTATTTGAACAGGCATAGTTTAAATTTCCAGTTCTTGATCCTTTGGTAGTTTGAAGGGTTTTTAATGTTTGGATCTTGTCTTTTTTTTTTTTTTTTTAAGTTGTTGTCTGCCTGAGATGAAGCTGTATCTATCACAAGGAGAACCAGTGTGGTGTTTGGTTAGAGTGACAAACTTTCACACTACAAAATTATAGCCCCATGATTCCCCCTTAACTGCCATGGCAACATGGTATGAAATCCTGGGATTGGCATCTTAGGGAGGGGAATTTAGAATGCTCTGCCAGGGAACTTCTCTGGTACCTCTGATCAAACTAGAAACCCTGGGATTTCATAGGATGGAACCATGGTAGTTAAAGTGGGATCATAGTGCTGTATTTGTGGAGTGTGAATGAGCCCTAGGATTACGGAGACTAGAATTCAGATTCCCACTCTGCTGTGATGTCCAGTTGGTGACCTTGGCCAGTCACTTACTGTGGACCTGTCTACTCTGCAGAAATACTGGAATTTTTAAAACATTAAAAAACATTTTAAAAACATTTGTGATTTGATGATCTCAGTAGCAGAGTTAAAGTTGCACTTAGCAGAAGTTTTGGGAACAGATTAAGGGCCCGTCTATACAGTAAAAAAAAATATGTACAGCGTTTGAAAGATCAATCATCCATACACACAGCCATTCAGATGCATATGTGTCATTTGGAAGGGGGGCTAGTGAATCCCCTGTAAACTATGTGGATTCGGCGTTCAGGAGGATTAGCGGATCTCAAGCTAAAATCCGTACAGCCTTTTGAATGGTTGATTGTCTGTACCCCCTGTTCACACACATGTGAACAGGCAGTGTAATCTGATTGGCTGGCCGGGCACAGGGGATGGGGCTAATAAAGAGAGGAAATGGGAGCGACCGCCATGTTGGATTGCTGGCTAAGCGAGAGTCCGGTAAGTCCATGAATTTTACATTTATTCCCTTTTATTTTATTTTTGTAAATATGGAAAACCGAATGTCCGCATAATAGGCACCTTTTAATTATTATTTTTTTTTAAGTGGTGGGAGATTTAAAACCACCGTTTGAATCACTCGCTACAGCCAGCTGGGCAAGGAGAGTCATACAGAGTTTGGGGTGTGTGTGTAAAAAATTGTGTAGGCGGATTGTACGTATTTGAACGAATGCCTATTCATATTTTTTACCCCCCCCAAATGGGTTTTTTATTGAATCATATAGACGGGGCCTAAGCCAGCCACCTCCTCCCCACATACAATATATCTAGCTGAGAAATAAAACAAGCTTAGTCATCTTTAAAAGTATAAAAGATAGTTTACTTAAAAATAGCATTTGCATAATTCAGTACATAGGTTCAGCATCTTCACATAGGTAGGAGGAAGAAATATGAAGGTCTACATGCTGTTCAGAACTTAGAAGCGTTTTTTATCTAGAGAGCTACTTTAAAACCACATGCTTAATGGAGGAAGGTTAGTAAAAAAAATGTGTGCTTGGGGCTTGTTCCGCATAGAACAGAAGGTGCCTATGTGATCAGGAAGTGGAGTGGTATGTAAACAAGCAAACAGGAAATTAGCCATAAATATGCTTTGCATAAACTCCTAGAGAGAACATGCGCTTTAACTACCATGGAGTTTATGCGTGCAAAGGTTGTTAATCCCAGCAAGAAATACAGCAGTTTGACACTACTTTAACAACCATAGTTCTATCCTATGGAATTCTAGTATTTGTAGTTTAGTGAGGTGCCAGAGTTCTCTGACAGAAAAGGGTAAATACCAAATACCAGGATTCCGTAGGGTAGAACTATGGTCGATAAAGTGGTGTCAAAGTGCTGTATTTTCTGCAGTGTAGACAGGTCCTTTCTTTCCTCCTTCCTCACAGGGTTGTTGTGAGGTTCAAAACTGGGGAGGGAGGAGAACTACCTAGATTGCTTTAAGCTCCTTGGAGGAAAGAAAGGATATGAATATAACAAAAATGGAATAAGTAATAAAATTTAGTGTTTAAGATTGCAGTTGAATTGAAACCAGTTTGATGGCACCAGATACTTGTAATATTGGGTATCTTTTGCAAGGGTTCCCCCCCCCCCCTGTCTGCTGCACAGATTGTTGGTGTCTTTCTGTCATCTGCTCTTCCAATTTACAACTGAACTGCATGGTAAGTCCTTTGTTACCTCACATGTGCTGGATGGATGGGCTAGATCTCACAACCTGCAGGGCTTCAAACAGCTTTGTTGTATCTCTGTCTTCATGATCCTCATCCTGTTTTGAAGATCAACCTCTCTTTCTTTCCCCACCTTCATTTATGACACACAGTCTAGCTCTACTTGTCTGCTTTGCTGGTGAAGTCTGTGTACAACCTGTGTATAGGTTCAGATTAAGACACTCCGAGGCCCCAAACTATATTTTCTGTTGTTGTTGTTGTTGTGTGCCTTCAAGTTGTTTCTGACTTATGGTGACCTTAAAGGCAGACCTATCACAGGGTTTTCTGAGACTGAGTGTGTGTGACTGGCCCAAGGTCACCCAGTGGGTTTTCATGGCTGAGCAGGAATTTGAACCCTGGTCTCCAGAGTCATAGCCCAGCACTCAAACCACTACGCCACACTGCCTCTTGTTTTCTTTCATACCACCCAACAACAGCACTTTGATCCCACTTTAACTGCCATGGCTATATGCTACAGAATCATAGGTTTGATGAAGAGTACATTTAGAATTCCATGCAAGAGAGCTCTAATCCATACTCCTCTGAACTACAGCACTAGAACTCTCTGGCAGAGAATTCTAAATACCCCATGAAACTACAAATCACAGGCTTCTCGAGGATGGAGCAGCAGTAGTTAAAGTGGTATCCAATTGTCATAACTGTATCATGGGAAGTTCTATAGTATAACTAGAACAGTGTATTATAACCGATTTGCATGGCATTTTTGTAATGTTTTGGGGAAGGAATTTAGAAGCTTTCATAATCTAAGGCTCTAAACTGTAGGCAATTTAGTTTGTGCATAAATCTGGCAGTGCCCGTGTGACTCCTACTGACTTGGAACAATATGGACATGGGCTGACCCAATGAATGTGATGACAGTTCTCTCTCCTCCACCCCCTACCATTCCTGCCTGCCTCCATTCCCACTGTTGTGATTGAATTTCCTCTGGAAAGCTCTTTAACTTAAGATACTTCTCCCTAGGGAGATGGAGGCCATGAGGGCAAAAGAATAATTGACAAGGTCAACAGGCTAAAGGCCTGGAGATGAAGCTTGGGATATTGGGGAGGGGAGGGTGGATGGAATGTCAAAGAGGCCTATGGGCTCCTGTCACTTTCACTGACGGAGACTTAGTGACTTTCTAGGCATGTGGCATGAGGATAGAGATGGGGTGAGAGTTAGAATAGTGGCAATCTCCATTGTTTACTGAGCTATCTGAAGCAGACAGTCCCCTGATCAATATTCCCCATGGCTTCTACTGACCCTAAAAAAAGAAAGAAAAAGTAATAGTGTGTGTGTGTGTGTGTGTGTGTGTGTGTGAGAGAGAGAGAGAGAGAGAGAGAGAGAGAGAGACCCTCTGTAGCTCTCCAACAATTAAGGTACTTTGTCAGTTTTGTCTGAATGTTTGAGCACTCTGCTGACAGACAATGAGAAATGTCATGACTAGTCATATTTATTTAATTTATAACACACTTTTCTTCCAACATGGGACTCCAAGTAGTTTGCAGCATAGGTTTAAAAAATGCAGCTAAAATGATTTATAATGCAAACGTTTTTTTTAATAAGTTAGATAAAGGAAAATATTGCTTTATTGTTACTTTGAAAATATTACTTTAAAACAGCTGAAAACATTTAAAATATAACAACGGGGATAAAAGTGCACCATAAAAAGACCTATAGCAGACAAAAGCCCATCTAAATAAAAAGGTGTTTGCTGCCTGAACAAGAGCAGAAAGGGAGCCAACCTAGCTTCCCATTGGAAGGGAGTTCCATAGATTAGGAGCAACCATTGAGAAGTCCCTCTCACGTTTTCTTGCCAAAATGTGACAGAGATAGTGCTAGAACCAAGTAATAGTCTTAAAAGTCTTAAAAGTCAGGCAGGCTATAGGGAGATGCACTTTTTCTGATAGCCCGGACCTAAACTGTATAGGTCTGTATAGATCATAATCAGCACTTTGAATTGTGACCAGAAACAGATCAGTTGCCATAATGTTTGTCATCAATGCACTTAAAGCATTTATGTCCCACTCTTCAGCCGGAAGAGCCCCCAGAATGGTTGCATATGAGTAAAAACCAAGGCATAATCCACAATACATAAATAATCCAGTTTGAAGCTGGATTATTTGCCATGGCTCCTTCCTATAGAATCCTAGGATTTGTAGTTTTACTTTAGCTTTGCTCTTTAGCTTTCTCAGCAAATGAGTGCTGATGCCTCACAGGAAACCATAGGAAGGAGCCATGGCGAATAATCCAGTTTCAAACTGGATTATTTATGTACTGTGGATGCCACCCCAAGATAGTCCCTGATCTCAGGTTTGCCACTGAAAAAAGACACACCAGAGAAGGAAAAGAAGATGGTGATTGAAAAGGAAACAGAGAAAATCTAGGCAGCAGGATGTGGTTCATAGGATGGCCAGCTATAGTGTAAACAGGCTGTTCACTTTTTGAAAATAGATCTCTGATATTTCATACTCTGGGATTTCATCTTCAAGCTTCCTTGCATGGCTGTAATGCAGGTGTAGGTGCTTGTTGCGGGTCTGGGTTCATTTTCTGTTCTTGGAACCCCCCAGAGGTTGTATAGATAGCCACAACTTCTCTCTTCCCCATGGGAGGGAAAATTCAAAATTAGAAGTGGTTTGAAATCTATTTCTGGTTTTTAAAAACTGTGATGTATGGAGCTTGGCTTGATGAAAAGGCACATGCACACACACACACAGTTGTCCCTTCATATTCACTGAGGTTTGGTTCCAGGACCCCCGTGGATACCAAAATCCGTGAATACTCAAGTCCCATTATATGCAATGGCATAGCAAAATGGTGCCCCTTACATAAGAGGGCAAAATCAAGGTTTGCTTTTTGGATTATTATTTTTTAAATAATATTTTCAAGCCGTGAGTACTTAAATCTGTGGATACCAAATCCGTGGATACGGCGGGACGTGTGTGTGTATGTGTCCCTGCAACTGATTAGAAAGGTGACGTGCTGTTCCTGGATGTTTCTAATAGGGGCAGACAAAGGGTAGTTAGGGTATTTGGCAGAGGTGAGCATTACAAGCACAGCTGTGGGGGCCACACGTGAGGATCAGACTATGGCCATTCCTCCTGTAATGCAACCATATGTTGTTAGAGTTACAGGCTGGCTCCTTGACTTTCTGGGTTCTTGCTGGAATTTGCTAGTTTCTTGTATATAGTGTAGATATACTATGGGTATTTCCTGAAACTCTGACAGCTGTCATGCTGGATACCATCATCATCATCATCATCATCATCATCTTTATTTCTATCTTGCTTTTTCCCCAATTTCGGATTCAAAACAGTGTACAATAAAAAGACATTGTTAAAATCAGCAAAATACAAAAGTTAAAACAATTAAACAACTAAAAAAGTAAAAACAGCTAAAACTCTCAAAGTACATGCATACACATACACACATACATACACACAGAGCACTCACATATACCCCAGCACTGCCATTAGCAAAGATCAGCAAAGGCCTGTGAAAAGATGCACTTGTGAGAGTGGTGACTCTTTGGTGTCAAGAGCTTCATTGGATTATTGTTCCAGTCTCTCTCCTGCTTCTCAAAACAGGGCATCACTTAAGATTTCCCACATTTAGAGATTATTTTATCATTACATTTCTGTGCTTTCCTCTTCAAACAAGAAGGAAAGGGACATGTAATGTGCCTTTTCATCAAGCCAAACTCCATATTTTTTCCAGGCTCTTTCCTATGGAATCCTGGGATTGTAGTTTGGTGAGGTACCAGCACTCTTTGGCAGAGAATGCTAAAGACCTTGTAAAACTACAAACCCCATGATTCCAGAGGAAGGAGCCATGGCAAATAATCCAGTTTCAAACTAGATTATTTGTGTAGTGTGGATTTGGCCTCAGCCTTCTCCAAAGTGGTACACCCCAGAATAATGGTACTCAAAATGGTGGTCCATGGACTGGTGCTGATCTGTAAGCCATTGGCTACTGGTTCATGGCAAGTTTCTAGGTAAGAAAGAAACATTTTAGCTGATGGGCACCAATATGGTGCCTGCCTGCTCACCATATCAAGTACTGTAGTTTAAAAGCACCGATCTGGAATGTTTTGGGCTATCACTCCCTATCAGCCTCAACCCACATGGGCAGTTTCCAGGAATGATGGGAGCTACAGTCCAAAACATCTGGAGGGCACTAAAATGAAACCATAGCTGGAAGGTGGTAGTGGTGGTTCTAAGGGACCATAGCTTTGTGATAAAGGAGGATTTAAAAAACATTTTATTTTGAAAGGAAAAAAAAAATCCACATCAGCTTGTCTACCATGGAATCCCTGTGCATTCTGCTGCATTTGATCCTAAGTATGTTGGAGAGCAGAAATGAGAATCATGCATCCCTCCAGTTGTTGTTGGGCTGCAACTCAGCATTTCCCACTATTAGCTAAGATTAATCAGAGTTGCAGTCCAGTGACACCTGGAGGGCTGTGTGATTCTCACTCTTGTTCTGGAGACCAGGAAATCTAGAGTCTATTGGATATTATTAGTTCATTCAGGCCATTTTGGTTTCACCATTGTCCCACATCAACTGAGGTGCATCCTGTGTGCATGAAACGTGTCTGTGACTCTATATGTTGGGGAGGGAGGGGGTGA
Organism: Gambelia wislizenii; assembly: GCA_030847615.1. Classification (NCBI taxonomy): domain Eukaryota; kingdom Metazoa; phylum Chordata; class Lepidosauria; order Squamata; family Crotaphytidae; genus Gambelia; species Gambelia wislizenii. The sequence goes on along the minus strand of JAUMIR010000001.1, from coordinate 332,114,033 downwards.
TTGCCATTGTAGGCAAATTGTCAAATTGAAGCTTGTCAAGCATCAGTAGATTTCTCATTAGGGAAGCCCAGGTAAATTCCTAAGGGACTCCAAAGATCCCTAAAAAAGAAGCAGATGAATTCTGGCAGAGAAAACTTTTTTGCATATTAGCCCATGATTCAAAGGAGGTTTTTACATGGGCTATATATCCCATGGCAGGAACAGAACAGGGTTGGGAAAGGTTTTCCCTTTCGGACGACGTTGACCCCGTTCTGTCCTGCATCCATCCTGCTCTCGTGACTGTTCTGGAACAATGTAATCACGATTTTTCATCGTGAATAGACCTCCTGTTCCATCACTATCATGAAATCATGGGTGTGTGAACAGGAGCCCCGTTCCTGTTCCAAAATGACAGCTGCGGAGGGGAGGTCCGTTCTGATCACTTCCTGGTACGATCTGGACATCCAGGTAAGTGGCACCCTTTATTTTACCCTCCCTGTTTTGATTGTGTGATTTAAAGTGTGTTTTTGTGCTTGGTGAATTGATTTTATATTTGGAGGAGTTTTATTTTTTAAATTTACCGCCCTGCTGTTATCACGTGATAACGTGATAACGTTTCAGACGGCCGGTTGTAAAAGCAGCCTTACGACGGCTGCATTTACAGCCGGCCAGCGAGGGGAGGGGGAGCCCATTCCTGCCACGGAATTAAGATAAGTGTGTGAAAGATTTACGTTATTCCATGGCAGGAATGGGAGAGGGGGTGGAGGGGCAGTAACGGGGCATTTTGGCCCGTATGAAAATCTCCTAAGCCTGATATCTCCTGAGAAATAATCTTTAGTAACAGCATGTTCACTGTGCATCATACAGATTTGAAAATGCCATGCTCCTCTGCCATGCTTGGTGTGTGTGTGTGTGTGTGTATGTGTGTAAAAAAATAGATACATAACAATACAGTAACAATACAGTAGTGGTTATCGGATATTCTTACATGATCATCTGCTGCAGTTGGATTCAAACTGGGTCAAGAGGACAAAAATATCCACCCACTTTGAGAGAGGGGAGTACATTGACACTGCAGATTAGCTTTGAGCCTCTGGTTTAGGCTGCAGTCAGAGTTCTCAGACTTCTGAGCAAAATACTGGTGAAGCCTCCCCCCCTTTTAAAAAATATTTATTTTATATTCATCATCATCATCACCTTTCATTGCTTGACTAGATAGGATTTGAAAAAGTTGAGGTGGGATGTGGGAAGGTCATAAGAATGTCCTCCTAGAGCTATTTTCTTTGCAACAGTTCAAATCTACATTCTCATTATTTTGAAGGCTTATCTCAATGGAAAAGGGGAAGATTTAGAAGATTTCCCCCCTTAGGATCCTTTCCTAATTGGATCACACAGGTCACTGGAGAAGGCGTCTTCCCCCTCTTCTGCCGTCAGCTGCTTTTCTGGTTGATGGCACTCAGTTAACCAAGTTTGCGTTTACCTCATGATGGTTTGGGGGAAATGGGGTTGCCCCCATACTGTGTACACCCCATGCAATTGACTAAACTGGCACTGTCTGAGGCTTTCCCCTTTGATTTCTATTTGTGGAAGAGCTTTGTGGCACAACACTGCAACCCCATGCATGCCAACTGCCCCCCTTTTTTCTGACCCCCCCCATCTTCTGTAACCCCTGGAGGTTTCTTTAATGGGTGCATTTATTTTCCATCTTCCTGAGATTACAAATGGGGAGAACTGGGGGTGCATGGAGGGGAGTGTGTTGCGGGGTGGGGTGGCTAAAGAACCTGTGTGCAAAGTACTCAGTCTGTTTTCTCTCTCCTGTGCCTGCCTCCCCCTTGCCCACCCAGTAACGTAGCCAGCAAGGACCAGCCTCTCTATCTTTATTTGCTCTGATGTAATGTGGCGGTGGGGCCAACTTTGGAGGAACAGAGGAAACTGTCTGAAAACAAAAACTGGCTAATCCCCCTCCGCCCCCTGTTGCCTGTCATTGCGGTGGGGAGGGGTGAGGGTGGAGAGAGGGAATGCAGGCTTGCTTTTAGGGTCTCAGGGATTGTTTTGCCTTGATGAGGAGCAAAGCTGGATGTGCTGGGAGGGTGTACATATGAAGTTGTCTCTCCCCTGCCCTCCTTCTGCCTGAGATTCTGATTAGAAAGCAACTCACATTTGACTGTCCTGGAAGGCTCAGACAGCTGTGTGTTCCCTCCCCCTCCCCTTGCACATGTTTGCTTGCTTGCTCGGCATGTGGACAGAAATGCCCCAGGAGAAATGGGGTGAAGATGAGAGCGCTGTTCAGGAATATACTCCCAACATAGATATCTAGAATCTAAGATCTTTGGAGAGCATCTTTACAGGGGATGGTTTTACAGAGAAAACAAAGGTATTTCCTAACTCCTGATAGTGGACTGTTGTGTCAACTCCCCAGTTTAAGGATAGTACAGAGAAAACAAAGGTATTTCCTAACTCCTGATAGTGGACTGTTGTGTCAACTCCCCAGTTTAAGGATAGTCACGCCTGGGAGTCAGTGTTCTCCTTTTACTCCTAAGTCAGTTTCAGAGGAAATGCTGGCCACTTGTGCTGTGTTGTCCTCGTGCCTCCGTCACAGAATCTTGCAGAGGCTCCAGATGATGTCATCTTCCATTTGTAACCCTCCCATGGTTTCCCATTGCTTCTTCTGTCCAGAACATTTCCCCAGCATATCTGGAGGTTTCATAGGGTACATTTCCCATCACTGAGACTACTTCCACATTTGAACAGAACTTGGAAAAGTGATTTAGTTTGGACTGCAGCTCCCAGAATCTGGACATACTGGCAGGTGGATTCTTGGAATTGTGGTTCCAAAAAGTTACTTTTCCAAGCTCTGCTTTTCTTTTTACCACAAGTAGAACTCCACTGAGGAGTGAGGAAAAAACTGAATTCTACAATGCCCTTTTGAGTATTAGTGGTAAGAACCTTGTATCCAGATGCACTCTTCCGATGCCATCCTATGCACATTTACTTGGGAGTGGGTTCCACTGAGCTTAATAAGACTAACTTCTGAGAAGACAGTACGTTGCTAGTCTCCAACCCTTGGCCACAACTATGATGGAAACAGTGGTTTCCAGACTGTGATTGTGCTGAGTAGTGTGCCACTATTGTGATAGCAAAATAAGCCTTAGCTCCTCTTCTTATACTAGTTAAAAATGTTAGAACTCAACCACACTGTATCCTTTTCTTGGGGCTTGTCTATATGAGACAAAAAACAAACAAACAAAACAAAAACAGAGTGCCTTGCAGTAATGGCATTTTGCAACAGCTGTCACTTGTCTTAATTGTATTTTTGCCCCTGCAAGCTTTGCATGCAAGATGGTGGCCGGGAGTGATTTACTCACATTTGCCACTACTGAACTTTAAAAAAAAACCAGTGATGTCCAAGGTGCGATAGAACAATTGTTTGATTTAACAGAAAAGCAACCCTCCACACCATTTTCTTGCCTTAGCGCTCATTCACTAAGGCAAAAATCCAACATGGAGGCAGCAGACGCTTGCCTTGTTAGCAAGCCCCACCCCCTGAGCTCACCTGGCCAATCCGCTTTGCGCTTCCTCTCCTATGGGAAAGCGATTCATATCAAATCGCTTGTCCCAATGAGCAGGAATGTGCACCCCCCTCACTGTTTTTAAAAAACTTAGGGAAAAGCTGCAAAGGCTTTTCCTGCAGAGGTTTTGATGTTTTAGGATCCCCTCCTTCCCAATGTAGTGAAATGATATGGAATGCCATTAAGACAGGTAGGATTCTCTTCACATTGTGTGAGGAGTATTTTCGCCATTTAGACAACCCCTTGGATTCCACCTCCCTTCACAAGAGTGCATCAGCTTTTTGTGCTAAAATGCATATCTACATTGCCCCCCTCCCAATTTTTATCCAGCTAATCATAGAATATAGTTGATGGGAATTGGGATATACAGAAGACTCACTGGAACTCAAAGGATGTTGAAGGTACTATTCTAATGCTTCCAATAATAAGTATTTGTGGGAAAGGGTGTATGTGCCTCATTGAGAAGACCTTCAGCATTGCATTGCAACATGGCATTGTGGGGCCTTGTCTTGCTTCAGATTTTTCATCCCAACTCTGATTCTGAGGAAACTGCCCCCACTCTTGTTTTTCAACAGACTGCAGCTATAAAACAAGGTTAAATAATCACCAAGCAAAGACTGAATCCTAACTTTTGGTTGTCAGGAACTTTGTCCACAGTGGGACTCCCCATAGATGCAGAGCCAACATGCATACTCCATCCCTGAGCAGACCCTTCACATTCCCCCAACACAGTGCTGGTTTTTCAAATATTTGTATTGGAATATTTCCTGTTATTAGGCCTCCAATGGAGAGCCAGCCCTTAAAAAATCTGTACTGCAGTATTATCCTGCTGTCTAAAGTCCCTTACTCAGCCTGTGCATTTCATTTAAGCCTATTCTTAGCATCTTCCTTGAAGGGTCTCCAGCTTTGTGGAAAACTGTGGAATTCCAAGGAGAGTGCCTGGATACTGCAAAAAGCATGGTGGGTCTCCACCCTTTTTACTTATTTATGTTATGTTTTTGGTAAGGGGAAAATAGCATGTTTCTGAGTGATCTCGGGATAACTACTAGGTTCCCAGTCTGGATGTAGTCCTGTTGTTTAGACTAAAGTTATGTAAAGACCAAGTTTTAGGCAGATTTGGGGAGTGGCTGACCAGGAGTAAAATAACACAATATTGGCAGTTTGGATTAGAGGCCCTGAGAGCCAGTGTATTGAAGTGGTTTGAGCATTGTACAATGACTCTGGAGACCAGGGTTTGAATTCCTGCTCAGTCATGGAAACCCACTCAGTGACCTTGGGCAGGTCACACTCTCTCAGCCTCAGAGGAAGGAAAAGGCAAGCCCCTCTGAACAAATCTTGCAAAGAAAACCCCATGATAGATTTGCCTTAGGGTCACCATAATTTGGAAATGACTTGAAGGCACACAACAACAGGGATTTTCCTCTGCTAATGGAGAAAGGAAAGAGGATTGGTGTGACACTATTTGGAAACGTTTCAGAGATACCTTGCAGACTGAGGTCAAATCATCATCTGAGGTCAAATCCTCATCTGGATCTTTTTTGTTTAGTTTTCCTGGTTGGATTCCACCAGTCCAGGCATCTTGTTCTCCACACTAGTCTAAACTCTGCAAGGCTTGAGTTACATGACTCCTCTTGATTTAGGTTTTTTGCTAATCCCCATGAAAAGTTTTATCCGTTTGCTTTCTCAAATAGTGGACAAGCTAGGGGATGTGCTCATGAAAACTGATGCATAAAGAGACAAAGACAACTGAGACCTGTGGGCCCCCTTTTAGGCACACATTCCATGGTGAGGTGACACAACAAGAAAGGGTTAATGGACTCTTCATCTGCATGTCACCATAATTCACAAGTATTTGTCACATGCCATAAGTGGCACATAAGTGCCATAACCAGGTCCCTCTTATCAGTCATTTCTGTGACATTTTACCTTGTAAAGATGTAGTCCTAGTACAGTACTTCTGAACTCTGATTTTTGTTTTTACTTATGAGCCACACTGCTACTTCATTTTAAAAAGGTATTCATTAATGTACCACATCTAGAGTGCAAACCGCCACACTCTAAACTTCTCTTAGACTGAAGAGCCCTCATTCTTTGTAAGGTATCTCAACATTTTAACTCAGCAAAAACTTTGCTGTGTTCCATTCTAATCATTATATATAGACAAAGTTCATGTAACTCACTGTTTTTCTGAGAAATTAGGCATATAGGTAAAGGGCTGGATTGGGTCACTACTGCAGCTTCTGTCTCTAGGAAGGAAATGAATTAGATTACCTTGGGGTCCTTTGCTGTCTATGATGGCTACACTCTGTGCAAACAGAGAACATCAGTTTCAGAACGGCTCCCCTGTCCTGTCTGCTCTTGAATTCCTGTCAATGTTTCTCCACCTCCATGAATGTATGTGTTGTGGTGGGGGGAGGGAGATAGGGAGATAACTCCCTTTTTGACAGTGTTGAGAAGCTGAGGAAATCTGATCACCCCCAGTGTTTGTCCACTATTTAGCTAGAAGGCTGAGATTGAAATGAACTGGCTACCCCTAGTCCCATTCAGAACAGGAGGCTATGCTTGCATGTTTGCTCTAGTGCTAGAAAAGAGTAGTACTGTAGACTCTCCCCACCCCCTGTGCCTTTTTGTTTTAAATCTGAGACCATAAAAAACATGTTGTGGTGAGTTTGGTAATTTCAGTTGACTTCTCTTAAAATAAAATCTGGCTGAGGAGGGATATGGTTATGTTCATGTTTCCACTCGGCACGAGAGTTCTTTCCATGAACTAGGGAGGCTTGCTGTGACAGTGTCAAAGAACCCCTGCCTTGCATGCTTGAAGATACAAGGCAGGTATTTCCCCCCTCCCTTTTTTCTTTCTGTACATATTTCTTTATACACACATGCACATGGAGATTTTCAGAATTTTCAGTTTTGATGACCTGTACCTGCAACTGTGAGGCACTGGACACCTCAGCCTAGGTTGGGGGAGAGTTTAGAGCCCCCCCCCATTAAAAAGGTAGCAGTAAAAAAATAGTTACAGTACCCCAAAGAATGTTTGCATTTCTGAGTGAAACATTCTTGTCTGAAGCAGCTGGGCTGTTTGCTCTTAAGAGCCATGTGCGGACCTCATAGAGTGCTGCTCAGCAGAGATGCTAATCTAATTAGGTCTTGAGTCACCATGGAAAGAGAGATTTAGTTTTACACTGACAACTTCATCTTTTTGTATGGGTGCATGGGGGGAGTCCACACTTAATCTGTCTTCCTCCACATAGCCTGAATCTTTTGCTCACCACTGGCTGCCCCTCTTGTAACCCCATGAGACTCATGTGATGTGGCTCATGGGTTAGACACCCCTTTTGGGGGGGGGCATTTTCTGCCACAGCTCCCCTTGGAGCCAGCATGGACTGAAAAAGATTGTGGGCCAAGGACTGGGAGTTTCCTTGCCAGCCCAGCTTGGAAACAGCTGGGTGTTTTTGAGACATGAGGTAAGCAGTGGCTGGAGGGTGGCAGCTAGGGGCAGAGAAAGCTGTCTTGATCAATTTTAACTCATCCAGGATGCCATAATTGGTCTTCAGGGATGGTCAGATATAAAAAGTCTATGTACCAGATAAGGGAAGAAATAAAATCTTTGGGGACCTGTATGGGAAAACATCTAGGTTTGTGGCATTTAAAAAAACAACAATGCAAAAAATGTAAAAAGGGTGCCGCCTTCTTTATCCTTGATGTATGGGGTCAGACTCCAGTCAGCCTGGCGGTCAGCCCGCCTGACTGATAATGCAGCAACATAATCTGCTTGCAAATGTTGAAGGAAAGCGAGAAAGGAAGCCTGGACTTGCCCTTGCCCTCCTCCCTTCCCTGTCTCCCTTCCAAAGACCCCTAAATCCCTCAGTAGGGTTTCCAGATTTTTTCCTTTTATAAAATAAAATAAAATAAAATAAAATAAAATAAAATAAAATAAAATAGACATCCCAAGTGTATGAGAGCAGAAATAAAAGATACTTCTCACATTCTGTGATGATTTGTAGCAAGAGACTTCTCTTTAGTGTCCTCGATAGGGTTTAGAAAAGTTATTCTTTTGGACTACAGCTCCCATAATCTCCCTCCAGTCAGCATGGCCCAGTGTCTTGGGAATTCTGGGAGCTGCTGTCCAAAAGGAAGAGTAACACTTCCAAACTCTGGTGTTTGGATACTGGCAAAGACTGCTTTCATATCTCCTTAGGATGAAGCCTCAATCTAAGAGAGGAGAGACCTTGCTGCTAACCTTTGGACACCGAACTCAGGAAATGCAAATGTTTCCTTAGCATACCACTGATGCTAGATGGCTCTCTAGAACAGCCGCCTCTGGGAATCCCCTATACCAGCCCTGCCCTCTCACATGTTTTGGAGAATGGTCCTTTCCAATAAGACAGCCCTGAAAAGAATACCACTGACATTTTAGCTGTGTCTTACAGCAGGCACAAAATTGCCACTGCAACTCATGATTTTTCCCCGCAGTGTAAAATTTCACTTACATCCTGGATATGACATGGTCATGCTGACTATTAAAAATGGTGTAGCACAACAGTGGAGACAGTGGCAAGATCCAGCTGTGCAACATGCCATAAGGCACGCATTCTTTGGGCTCCCAGCTTCTGCAGGGACATGGCAATTGGTGGTGGCATCCAAGGTACTCCTGCCCATCCACAAACAATGATCAAGAGTGCTGCTGCTGCTGCAGCTTCCACAGGGACATGACGATTGGCAGAAGTACTGGTGTGCCCACCTGCAAACAAACAAGCAAAAGTGCTGCTTCTGACTGCAGGATGGTGAGCAGCTTCTGCAGAGAAATGGCAACCGGGGGCAGTGGCAGTGACAGCACTCCCATTCACCTGCCCATGAATAAATGAGCAAGAGTGCTGCCAATGCCACCGATCACAGGCCAGCAAGCAGCTTCCACAGAGGTCTGGTGATGGTAGTGACAGTGGAGGCAGCAGCAGCCCCATCTGCTCACCACCCATGAATGAATGAGCAGGAGTTCTGCTGCCAAGCACCACACCCCTGTGTTTTTAAATTATTATTCTGAATCCACGGTGGGTTAAATCCATGGCTCTGGAGTCTGTGGATACCATTAAATAATCTATAGATTGTTTAACAGCCATTAAATAATCCATACAAGTAAAAACCATGAAGAGGTGAATGATAATTTAAAGACTCCTAAGTTTATTTTCCATTTTAAAAATTTACAAAATCTGAGATTTTCACAGAGTTTGCATTAGGTGTGTATTTTGGAGGCTATGCTTCGACTCTTCTTGGTCCCCAGGAGCCCAGGCTGCAACACAGACATTTCACTATCTATGCAATTGGAAATAATATAGATTTTTTAAAAATACAGTATGACCCCCATATCCACAGGAGTTTGGTTCCTGGACTTACTGTGGATACCAGAAATGGTGGATAATAGTGAATACCATTGAAAATAATGGGACTTCTGGTTTAAAAGACCACAGAGTTGCCTTGGAGGACCCATAAAATGTCTAGAGAGGATGCCTAGGCATTTTCTAGGAAGACTCTATGGTAGGTGTGCTGTTTTGTGTCCTATGAATAACTGAAACTGCGGATATTGGTTCTGCGGATACAGAATCCTACTGTAATGTAAATAGTAGGTGGATGGGGGCGAGTCTATATTGGGATCTGGATAAGTGGGTAGGGCAGTGTTTTGCTTCCTTGTGCCATGTGCTACAGGCCCCATGCCTGCCATTTGTAGCAGAAGGAAAGTTCCCATCAACATAAATGAGCACATTCCCTCCAGTGCACATAATAGGAGCAGGAGATCCCAAATTGGATCTACTCAGACAACCTAGTCAGTTTTACAACACAGCTAGGAAACTTGATGGCTTGAATTTCCTTCTTTCTAGTAAATCCTGAAATTGGAAATAGACAGCAAGACTTAGAGATAGGAAGGGATACCCAACACATATTCTCTAACAACACATCATGCAGGGACAGGACTGTGCCTCAATCAGACAGAAGAACCATGGTGATGTATTGGTTAGAGTTGGACAGGCACTTGCGAGATTCAAATTCAGTTCCTGACTCTGCCATGAAACTCACTGGGGTGATTTTATTTACTTATAATATATGCACACACACACCTCTTGGGTATGTTTCCTTTCCCAGTGTACTGATTGGCTGCTTAGGAAACATACCCAACCAATCCCCTCCCTCCTCTCACTCCCTCAGCCAATCACCACCCACATGCAAATTCCCTCTCCACCTCACAATCCACTCCTGCCACTCAATCTGCATCTACACCCCCAGCCTTATAAGGGCCCTTCCCTCCTTTGATTCCCTCAGCCACTCACCACCCACATATAAAACAATGCAATATTTTTCTCTAAAATAATACCATGTTGCTGAATGGTATGAAAGGATTCTGAGAAAAAACCACCACATAAAACAATTTATTAATTTTTTAAAATTTGTAAAAATGGGTGAACTGTGTGAAAGAAGCCGTAGTAGAAATTGTAATGAAACATTAGAGGACAGATCAAATAGACTAAGAAATCAAAATGAAACATTATGACGAAAAAGACAAACAGAGAACATTACAGAAAGAGAAGAGCGATTGTGCATATGTCACATTGGGTACACCTAGTTTAATTAATTAATATAATTTATATCCTATCTTTCCCTGAATATGGGACCAAAGGTGACTTAAAGTATAAGATTAAAACAAAATATAAGTAAAACAATATATGATACATTTTTTTAAAAAAAACTATGTAGACCATCATATTAAATTACTTGAAATGGTTTAGATATACTGTAAAACGTAAGATCAAGGCATTAGACCCCATTAGGAAACTCTTTTGCCACACCCAGTTAAGACATGCAGGCCTGTTTAAATAAAATCACAGAGTGGCTCAATCTAGACTTCTATGGAAAGGAGTTCCATAGTGTGGGAGTAGCCACCAAGAAAGTTCTCCCCTGTGACCTAATCAACCATATTTGTGGTAGTGGTGTGACACAGAGAAAGCCCTCTACAGAAGATCTTGAAATTTGGGCAGACTTGTATAAAGAGATGCAGTCTTTCAGGCAGTCTGGACCCAAGCTGTATAGGGCTTTAGAAGTCATGACCAGCGCTTTAAATTATACCTGGAAATGCAGCAGGTGAAACTGTTTCAGCAAGGGAATTATATGTTCTGTATAACTAGCTACATCCAGTGGTCTGGCCACAACATTTGGAACCGGATGAGATCCGCCTATTGACATCATTAGACAGCTTTAAAAAGGCTGTCAAGACGGTTCTCTTCAGGCAGGCTTTTCCAGAATAGCTAACCCCGGCCTCAGGAACCCCCTCTGGAGGTTGCTTCTGGACCTCCAAACTGATGCTGCTTGCTCGAAAGGGTTTTTAATAAATTATATTATATATTGATTTTAATTTGTATTAATTTAATAATGTTTTAAGGAGGGGAAGGGATTTTGAGTTGTTTTATACTGTGTACTATTTTATTGTTGTAAGCCGCCCCGATTGCTCGCAGAGGGGCGGGATATAAATAAATAAATATTATTATTATTATTATTATTATTAACAACCTGTTGAAGTTTTTGAACAGTTTCCAAAGGCAACCTTCCACAGTGTGTGCAGGGCAGTAATCCAAATAGGATGTAATCAAGACTTGTGTTAGTATTTGTGTAGTATTTGTATTTGTTTGTGTGTACATACACAGTATGTACAGGTTGCCTCCCCATATCCATGGGGAATATGTTCCTGGACGTACGTTTATAAGTGAAGCTGTGGATAATAGCAAACTCTATTAAAATAAAGGACTTCCAGTACGAATATACCATAGAATTGCATTGGAGGACCTCTCTAGGAATTTTCCTTTCTAGGCATTTTCCAGCATAACTATGGTATATGTCCCTATTTTTTCAGCTGTAGATTACTGAAACTGTGGAAACTGTGGATAACTGTGGGGAGGTGACCTGTATATTGGAATGTGAACAATATTTACATTTTATTTTCCTAGTTAGTTTTAAAGTACTTTTTGACTAAAATGCTTTCCTGGGGCATTTTGAGGGATTCCCTGTCCCTTCCCCAATTTTTAGCAATTTTTGGGAAGAGTTTTTTTAAAAGGGATTTAAAAGTTATGAAAAGTTATGGAAACGTAATGAACAAAATAACAAGCAATGTACCGACTTAGTAATTTCTCTCTCTCTCAGTGTTATCAGTGATGAATTATTTTTTGGGGGAGGTAGATATGACAGTTTGGCAACACATTACAGTAGGACTGCTGTATCTGCTGGGGATTGGTTTTGGGGGCCCTGTGGATACTGAAAACTGTGGATAATAGCGAACACCATTGAAATAATAGGACTTCTCGTTTAAAATGCCATACAGTTGCCTTGGAGGACCTAGAAAATGGCTAGAGAGAATACATTTTCTAGGAAGACTCTATGGTAGGTGTGCTATTTTGTGTCCTGTGGATAATTGAATCAGTGGATAATGAATCAGTGGATATGGGGGTCCTCCTGTATTTAGTAAATTACTTTTTAAAAGTAACCGTCTTTCAGTTCTCCAGAATTCTTCAACAGGCTAGATGAAGGATAATGTACAGCCCATGGGGGACTTTTGTGTTGTGATGCTCTTGAGACCTGAGAAAACGCTAATGATAACGATAACATTTAAAAAGAAAAACAATAAATTGTTCCTTTAGAAACCTTCAACGGTGAGGAAGAAAAGACGACCTGGAGTTGTACAGAGGGAACGGAGTGGGAGAGACGAAGGACAGGAGACACTGGAAGGATATTGGGAAGGAGCCAACAGAGTCAACTTAACAGTAGTGGAGAGATCTGAAAGAAGGAAAGTGAAAAAGAGTTCAAAAAGAGACCCACACCCCATTTGGAATAAAGGCGGAAACCAAGTAGCGGTTGGAGAGAGACTGAGACGGGGAAAAACGAAGGTGAAGAGAAGAGACGAACTGGAATGGGACCGGAGCTGAGAAGAGAAGACTGGCAGTAGAGGACTGAGTAAGATTATAGTTGTGAACGAACGGAGAATATTAGGAATAAAAGGGGGAGATATTAAAGGTTTATGAAAGATTTAAAGAAAGAGTTTGAAATTTACCATAGGTCTGAGGTGGGTGTGTGGATAGGGAAGCTAGAAAGTTGAAGGGGGAGTGAGAGAAACGGAGAGTTTGTGACGGGGAGGAGAAAAGCAGACTTGGAGTAGGGAGAGGAATCAAGAGAGGAAAGTGAAACTGCAGATTATTAAGGGAATATAAGAGCTGAGTGGTGAATATAGTACAAAGGTCGGATCGAGAACTCAGAAATTGTGAAGACTGAGAGAGAAACCGGGAGACCAAGGGTAGAATTGGGAGGAAGTGGAACGAGAATTAGAAGAAAGAGGAGGAGGAACGGAATGAGAGGTGTGTAAAGGGCTCTAAAATAATAATACTGTGATTATCTCTACCCCCCCCCCAAAAAAAAGTGTGAGGGAAGATTGGGCATTGTGGGGAGGGTAAGGTAAAGAGGAAAAAAAAACAAATAACAAAAATAAAGTATTATAGAGGGAAATAATAATACTAAAATAGAGGGAGTTAGACAATAAAAAGCGGATTTTTGGTCTTTCTTATTTTCTCCTTTCCTTCCATTGGGGAAAAGAGAATAACGAAAAAGGGTTACATAAAAATTAGAAATGGCGACTGGAACTAGGAGGGCAGCGCAACCACAAGCACAACAAACGCAATTAGTACTACAAAGAAGGCCTTCCATAGAAGGTACTGCTAAAACACCTGACATGAGCGCAATAATTTTGGAGGAGATGAGGAAAGAATTCAAAAAAATGAGGCAGGAAATCAGAGAAGAGATGAAAGAGATGAGGGCGGAGTTAAAAGCAGGCTTAAAAAAAGAATTAACAAACTTTGGGAAAAAAATAAATAAACTAACTGAGGAAATAGATTTGGTAAAAAAAGAGGTACAGAATATCAAAACAAAAACTCATTCCTTAGAAGAAACAGCTTCAACAATAATACAAGAACAAGAACAGGAGAAAAACCAAATACTGATGAATGAAATAAGATATAGAGAAAAATGCATAAAGATAAGAGGTCTCCCGGAGAAGGAAAATGAAAATTTAGAAGAAAGATTAATATCCCCTCTAGCAAAATTCATTGACACAACAGAGGAAAAACTTGAATTACAGATGGATAAATTTTTCAGAATAAATTCAAATATTGCAAAGGAAAAGAAAATGCCAAGGGATATTGCGGTTTGTTTTACAAGAACTGAGTTAAGAGATCAGGTGATTCAGAAGAGCTACCATGAAAATCTACAAATAGAGGGAACAGATTTAAAAATATATAAAGATATTTCACCAATAATCCTAAAAAAAAGACAAGAATACAAATTCCTGACACAAGTTTTGATGGAAAACAAGATTAACTACAGGTGGGAGAGAGTAGAGGGACTGTCCTTCTATTACCAATATAAAAGAGTTAGAATAAATACAATAGAAAAAGCAAAGGAGTTCTGCAAAAGATTAAGGAGAGATGAAAAAGCTAGAGAACAGAAAGGAAAAAAAAAAGGAAGTAAGGAATATCAGCAAAAAAAAGAAACGCGAACTCACGAAGAAGAAGAACAAAACCCAGAAGAAGACTCAGATTTAGAGGAAAGGGAAAAAAATAGAAGATGAAGAGGAGAGAGTGATAACAGAAAAAGAAAAAGCAGAAAAAGACAGAGAAACAGAAGAAGAAAGTAGTGAGGAAGACGAAGAATAAAAATAGGAAAGGAAAATTAGAATTAAAAAAAAATAATAATAATATAAAGATACACTAAGAGAGGAATAAACATGGATGTTAAATTTCTTTCATGGAATACGAAAGGAATAAATTCGGCATATAAAAGAAAACAAATATTTCATTACTTAGAAAAGATGAAACTAGATATTATATGCCTTCAAGAGACCCGGATAAGGAATTGTGATGAAAAATATTTGAAGAACCCTAGATTAGGACAGTCTTTTATAACATCAAATGAAAAAAAGAAAAAAGGAGTGGTAATGTACATAAACAGAAGGTTCCAAGCAAAAATGATATTTAAAGATAAAGAAGGCTCATATATAGGGGTGGAAATCCGAATACATGATGAAAATATGCTGATAATAGGTGTTTACACACCAAATCAAGGACAAGACAAATTTTTCAACAAATTAAAGGAAGATATAATGAAGCATACTTCCAACTGGGAAAATACGATAATGCTGGGAGACTGGAACGGAGTATTAGACCCAACAATAGACAGAAAAGCTGGAGATAAGAAAATTCGGAGAAATCAAGGGAAACTGCCAAAAACCTTTCTAGAAATGAAAGAGGAGCTAGGATTAGTAGACGCATGGAGGGGAAAATATGGGGAGGCAGTAGGATTTACCTTCTACTCCGAAGTTCACCGTTCACTTTCCAGGATTGATATGTTTTTTGTCTCAAAAAAATTAATTCCAATTATAAAATCAATGGAAATTAAACCAAAGTGGACTTCAGATCACAACCCAATTACCCTCTCACTGCTGGGAAAAAGGAAAGAGTTTCACTGGCGACTTAATAATAATCTATTAAAAGAAGAAAGAAACATAAAGGAAGCATCAGAAACTCTAAAATATTACTTTACAGAAAATATGACAGAGGAGTTAAAGATGAGTACGATATGGGAAGCCAGCAAAGCGGTAATGAGGGGGCATTTTTTGAAGAAAGCAAGTGGAAAAAAAAGGCAAGAGAGAGCGGAATTTAAACAATTATGTTAAGACTTAGCAAGCGAAGAAGCTAAACTAAGTGAAAAACCAAACAATATAAAGGTACTAAAAATATTGAAATAATTAGGAAAAAAATACAGTCAACAACGATAGAAGAAATGGAACAAAAAATAAGAATGGCAAGGCAAAAACACTTTCAATATGCTAATAAACCTAGCAAGTGGCTTGCCTACAAATTAAAGAAACAAAAAGAAAGAAAAATAATAACGGAAATAAACTATAAGGGAAAAAGGGTGGTACAACAAGATCAAATAAAAATCTGCTTTCAAGATTTCTATAAGAAACTATATAGAGAAGAGGCAAGCAGAGAGAAAAGTGAAAAGATGATAAACAGCTACCTGGATACACAAGAAATAATCAAACTAACGGAGGATCAAAAAATTGCACTAGACAGAGATATTGCTATAATGGAAATTAAAGAGGCTATCAAAAGATTAAAACCAGAAAAAAACCCAGGGCCAGACGGATTCACGGCATTATATTATAAAAAATTAGAAGACCAATTACTCATACCCCTTCAAAAAACATTCAATTTAATAAAGAAGGATGGAGTACCAGAATCGTGGAAAACGGCAAACATCACAATAATCCCAAAAGATGACAAAGACAGAAGAGATCCGGCAAATTATAGACCGATCTCACTACTTAATACAGACTACAAAATATTTACAAGCATATTAGCAGAAAGACTTAAGATTATCCTAAATCAGCTAATTCATGAAGACCAAAATGGCTTTCTCCCCAATAGGTATATGAGAAATAATACAAGAACAATAATAGATATACTGGAATATTATGAGAAACATAATGAAAAAAAAATTGGCATTATGCTTCTTAGACGCGGAGAAAGCCTTTGACAATGTGAATTGGTTATTTATGGGAAAAGTACTAGAGAGAATGAACATAGGTACAAACTTCAGACAGTGGATAAATAGGATATATGACGAACAAAAAGCACAAATAATTATTAATGGAGAAAAAACAGGAGCCATTAAAATTAATAAAGGAACTAGACAAGGTTGTCCCTTGTCCCCCCTTCTATTTTTGATGGTAATCGAAATATTAAATAACAATATTAGAAACAACAGGAAGTTAAGAGGAGCAAGAATCAAGGGAAATGAATTCAAGTTGAAAGCTTTCGCAGACGACTTGGCTATTATATTGGAAGATCCACTAGAGCAGATTGAAGAGTTTAAAGGAACATTGGAGAAATTTGCAACAGTATCAGGGTTCAGAATCAATAAGGAAAAAACGATTATACTTACTAAAAACATTAATAAGGACGATGAAGCAAAATTAAAAGAGAGTACAGGGTTCAGATTAGAGAAAAAAGCTAAGTATTTGGGGATCTGGATAACAAAAAGAAACGCGGATCTCTTTGAGAACAATTATAAAAATATGTGGAAAGATTCAACAAAAGATCTGATGAAATGGTCTAATATGAACCTATCTTTGCTAGGAAGGGTAGCAGTAGTAAAAATGATGATCCTCCCGCGGTTTATATTTCTGTTTCAAAATATTCCCATAATTACTAACAGTACTTGTTTTAGGACGTGGAATAGAGATATACTTAAATTTATCTGGGAGGGTAAAAAGGCGAGAATAAGGTACAAACTGATGACAGAAAGAAAAGAAAGAGGGGGATTTGCGTTGCCAAATCTTTACAAGTATTACCAGGCATGTTCCCTCAGTTGGATAGAAGAATGGATTCGATTAGATAATTCTAAATTGTTGGCTTTAG
This sequence comes from Gambelia wislizenii, assembly GCA_030847615.1. NCBI lineage: Eukaryota > Metazoa > Chordata > Lepidosauria > Squamata > Crotaphytidae > Gambelia > Gambelia wislizenii. The sequence goes on along the minus strand of JAUMIR010000001.1, from coordinate 332,096,977 downwards.
AGGGACATGATCTTACTTATGGATGGCACGCATATTTATTTTACAACAAAAAGAAAGAAAATAGAATATTTGACCATCACTATGTCAGAAAAGCATTGCTTAAGGTGTGGATGGAAATAAAGAAAATTTTTTACACAAAACTACCGATGTGGGTATCACCGCAAGAAGCACTGTTCAGTTTGTCAAAAGTCACTGACCAGGATTGGATAAAATATCAAAATATCTGTAACTACCAAACAAAGAATCAGATAAAATTAAAATCCAGGGAAGAACTACAAGGAGAAGGGTATAAGATCAGTTGGTTTTTGTACAAACAGTTACTTGAAAGATTTAAAATGGATGTAAAACTAGAAAACTTCCAAACAGAACAAAATGAAATGGAAAAAATAACCTTTGAAGGTAAAAAACAACGAATAGCAAAATATTACAAGGTTTTGATAGAAAGAGAATTAGAAGGGGAGCTAATAAAAGATACAATGGTAAGGTGGGCCAAAGAGATCGGGCATGTAATTGAATTAGAAAGGTGGGAAAAATCTTGGTATACTACACAAAAATTTACTTTATCCCAAGAACTGAAGGAAAATTATTACAAAATGTTCTATCAGTGGTACTTGACACCAATTAAGATTGACAAAATGTATAAGACAGGACAAAAGATCTGCTGGAAGTGTGAAAAGTCAGAAGGTACTTTCCAACATATGTGGTGGAAATGTTCATTTGCAAGAACATATTGGAAGAAAATACATGATAAAATAAAGGAAATTGTAGGTATAAACTTTCCTTTAGAACCAGAGACATATTTGTTAAATATGGTGGACAAAGTTGGTACAGGGGGAGAAGTAAAGAAACTTTTACTGTATATGATAACTATAGCAAGGATTAAGTATGCCAAATATTGGAAAAGTAAAAGATCTCCCACGGTAGAGGAATGGTTATTAAAATTATTTGATGCAATGGATATGGACAAATTAACAGCTAGACTAAAAGATATAGATACAAGAAAGATAGAAACAGAATGGGAACCACTTAAAAAGTTTTGGGAAGGAGAGGAAAGGAGAAGATAATTATCAATAAGAGTTAAAGTGGTGAGAAGACTAACTCTTCAACAGAACGAAGGGGGAAAATGTGGTGAGAATTGAGTTAAAAAATAGATAAATGAAAGTAACAGATAATTATGGATGTTTCTCCGTTAAATATGAAAAATGGTATCATGTTGAGTTATTTTTAGGTTTTTAATATCCAAAAATAACAACTTAAGGGTAATCGCATGGGCGGAAAAGAATAAGAGAACAGCGTAGCAAATAGAAAAGCCAACATGGAAGTTGAATGTTGTTGTTGCTGTTTTTTTTCTTTTTTCTTCTTACTATCTTTTCTTATTTTTTTTCTTTTTCTTATTATTTTATATATATATAAATATATATGCACATATATATATATATGTGTATATATATATATATAATTTATTTTCTCTTTTTGTGCTATTCTAATTTACTTCATTATATAACATCTCAATGTTTTTCTATTTTAATGTAAAAATGAAGTTACAATGGAAAACAACAAGTTTGGTAACGATGGAAACAATGTGAATGTATGTAACCTGAATAAAAATATATATTAAAAAAAAAAAAAGAAACCTTCAGGGGTGTGATTTTCAGCTAAAACAAGGTGTAGACCCTTCCGCACTTTCTTCCATCTCCAACGTAAGAAACACTTTCTTCCATCTCCAACGTAATTTCTGTTTCTTAGGGAGAGATGAAAATACCGCCTTCAGGGGTCAGGGAAGGTGGAATGGTGCAGATGCAGTTCCAGACTTTCTGTGGCTGCCTAGTCTTGTATAGAATTTAGGATTTCTTCCTCCATCCACTAAAAGTTTTACCATGTAATCTGATGAAGAGTTCTGAAGAACCTGAAAGCCTGCTCTGTTTGTGGCATTTTGTTGATCTAAGAAAAGGCATTATACAATTCCAAATTTTGTTTTTACTCATGGATCTCACAACAGTTTTTTTAAGCTTCCAAATTTTGTTTTCCATGCATGAATTGTCTAAATGGCTTTCTCCCATCCCCAGTCCCCCTCAACTTTTCCTTGAGGCCCAGAGAGTGAGAAGTGATGTTGTGGGAGGAGGAACAGAGGTCATCTCAATATAAGAAACCCAGACTGAAGTAACTCTTAGTAGAGGATGGGGTTGTATCAGGTCCAGCATCCTGTTCCTGAAATGGTCAGTCAACGGCTTTTGGGGAAGCCCCACTAGCAGAACCTGAGGACAGCTGCATCCTCCATCATACACACTTCTGTACCTGATACAGAAAGCCCTCTGATTCTAGAAGTGACATATGGCCATCCTGACTCATAGCCAGTGATGGCCCCATCTTCCTCAATGGATTTATTCTGTCCCCTTTTAAAGCCAAACAGGCTGGAAGCTAATACACATTGCTAACACACATTGGAAGCTGCTTAATGCAGTGTAGCTGTGTAGATTGCTATTGCTTAAAACTATTTGTAAGCCGCTCTGATAGTCTTGTGGCTGAAGAGCGGGGTATAAATAAATAAATACAAATACAAATACGAAAAGCAAACTGGGTAAATATGCCCCCACTCCAGCTGGGGCTTTTATCATGTGAAGAAAAGGAGCATGAGGGCTTAAAAAAAGTTTGGCATACTCCAAGAACTAGATTAAATGAATGTATTATTTAAGGCATTTTAACCCCACTTGTATTCTTAGGATGATCAAAAAAGCTGTTTTAAAAGGTTGTATTTTTCTCTAACCTCTCAGAAAAATCTTCTCCAGAATGATGTGGTGATTCATATCCCAATGATTGATTGTGGGAAAAGTCCACATTAAGAACACTGAAATCAGTGGTACGGACTAGATAAGCAGAGTGAGAATGATAGCATAACTGTTTAATTTTTTTAAGGGGCTACCAAAATGTCTGCCTTGTACTGCATGGGGAATGTATTTGGACATATGTGTGAGTTAAAAAAGACAAGCATCAGCCAAACCTTTGAGATAAGATGTTTGGAGTGGTGGTATGTGTGGGTTAAGGTCTGCTTGGTGACACTTAGGATACAAGGGTCTATGGCAGGAGTGAGTAACCTGTGGCTCTCAAGATACTGAGGAACTACATCTCCAATTATGTAGCGCTATTGGCCAGGCTGGTGGGGGTAACAGGGCTTGGAGTTTGACAACTTCTAGAGGGCCATAGATTCCCTAGCTCTGATCTATGATTCAGGTATTCTGTGCACTTTTCTCATACTCTGGAAAAGTAAGCAAATATGAGGTGATAGAATAATGTCTGCATCTGGTGTAGTCTAGCAAATGAAGCATGGACTTGGGTCTAGAAACTCAGCTTCATGTCTTACTTCTATATGAACATGTTGCATCGGCTTGATCAAGTCAGTCCTTTCCTCCCCACAACACCACTGCATATGACTCTGCATCTACATAGCAAAAATAATCCAGTTTGACATCACTTTGACTGCCATAGCTCAATGCTATGGAATTCTGAGATTTGTAGTTTTGTGAGATATTTAGCCTTCTCTGTCAGAGAGCTCTGGTGCCACAACAAACTACAAATCGCAGGATTCCAAAGGATGGAGCCATGACAGTTAAAGCAGTGTCAAACTGCTTTATTTCTGCAGTGTGGATGCAGCCAAAGAGCTGTTGTGAGAGTGGCTACGTAATTGTGATTCCACAGCATTTTGTAGACTAGAAGCACCTTGTGAAATGTTCAAGAGAATGCTAACAGCAGTTTTGACTTGCAGATATTTGAATATATCTGTGGCCCAGAGGGAGTGTGTATGGAAACCTGGCAAAATCAAGGATCTCCCTCATTATCTCTTTTATTGCCCCACTCTCTCTCCCACAAAGAGAGGTTTTTGTCTTCTCCATTGACGCCCCCTTGTCATGGGAGAGAGGCTTGCATACCCTAATGATGTTTTGAGCTATGCTGGCGGTGGCATAATAGCCACCAGTAGGGTCTCCCATGCAAGACAGGTCAAAACGGAAGGGTCTGACAAAGAGCGTCAAAGGGGCAGGATGGGCTCTCTAGCCTTATGGCAACTATCCTAGGAAAGGGAAAACTAATCCCAAACCTGGGCAGATGCTGCTTGTCCAACCCTGTAAGGTCAACCATCTAAGAGAAGGAAACTCTAATCAAACCTACGACCTGAGGACCTCGCTGCTATCGTCCATGCTTGCAAGGCCACAGCAGATGAACCTTTGGTTTAAAGGATGAGGCCAGTTCTATGCACGCTGCACTCCACCAGAAAAATCCATTGCACAGGCTCGAAGGGCAAATCCAATTCCGAAAAAGCCCTGTAGCGATAGGCGAGGGATGAAATAGCAGTTGTAAAGATGCACTGGAAGCCGCAGACCCAACCTTGCATGCAGGCGGTTCAGGACTTTGGTCGCTTGAGGCTGACCTGGGAGATGACAGTCTTGTTCGGCAGCATCCTGAACGACCAAGTAGCCTTTTTTAAGGAGAGCACTGCTTGCTGCATATGGAGAGGGCTAACACACATTGAAAACCGCTTAATGCAGTGTAGATGTGGAAATTGCTATTGCTTAGAACAGTTTGTAAGCCACTCTGATAGCCTTGTGGCTGAAGAGTGGGGAATAAATAAATAAATAAATAAATAAGAGGGGCCTAGAAAAGGTAGCCTAACGAAAGCTCATCCCCATCTACCTGGGTGAACTTGCCACGGGTCAGCGTAAGAGGGGTGCTCCAAAAAAGCAATACAAGGACTCCCTGAAACAACATCTCAGGCTCAGCCAAATTGATCACTGACAATGGTTCACCCTGGCCTCACATCAGGAGGCATGGAGACGCACTATCCACAATGCTGCAGCCTTATTTGAGAACTCATGCCGAACAAGTTTTGAAGAGAAACAACAATGCAGAAAGAATCACAACCCAGAAACATCACCCAAGGAGACCTTCGGCTGTGCTTTCTGCAACCAGACTTGTTTATCTTGGATTGGCCTTTTTAGTCATCAGCGCACTTGTAGAAAGCGCGGGATGAGTCCTTCCTGAATCTTCAAAGAAAAGCCAGAGAGATAGCTTAACAGGGGGAAAAAAAAATAGACCCCCCCCATGTTGACATTAGAGTCTCTTATAATTTAGACAGCTTTGCCCCTGCAGCAAAAAAGAATTGAGAGAACTTTGTGAAAACCCATCAGTTAGATTGTATATTCTATTTGTATTGACACAAACTGGGGGGTTGTTCCAAAATCCCCTGGATGATCAGTGATTTTAGGGCTATGGAAGTCAACATTGTAAATAATTCAATATTGCACAAGTATCATATGTTGTTGTTGTTGTTGTTGTTGTTGTTATGTATGTTTTGCCTTTGCCTTTGACCAGGACCGGTTTAAGGAATTTTGGGCCCCCCTGCAATGCTTATCACAGGTCAATGTAACCTAACCTATTCACCGTACAGGATGTTCAGATTACAGTAGGACCCTCGTATCCATGGATTCATTATCCATGGGACACAAAACAGCACACCTACCATAGAGTCTTCCTAGAAAATGTGTCTTCCCTAGCCCTTTTCTAGGCCCTCCAAGGCAACTCTATGGTATTTTAAACCAGAAGTCCCATTATTTTCAATGGCGTTCACTATTATTCATAGTTTTCAGAATCCATGCCCTCCCCGAACCAATCCCCAGTGGATAAGAGGGACCTACTGTATTACATAATTTGCCACCAATAATTTAGTTTAAAAACTATATTATAGGCACTAACATAATAATTTTTGTTTATTAGCAATTAATGTAATCGTGTAGATTTCCTCAAAGAAAAGAAAGAGTGGACTACAAGCTGAACATGAGTTAGCAGTGTGATGCAGCAGCAAAAAATGCCAATGCGATTCTAGGCTGCATTAATAGGAGTAGTGTCTAGATCAAGGGAAGTAATAGTATCTCTCCATCCTGCTTTGGTCAGACCTCACCTAGAATACTGTTTCCAGTTCTGGGCACAATAATTCAAGAAAGATACTGAGAAGGATGGTGGGAGGTCTGGAAGCCATTATGCCCTATGAGGAACGGCTTAGGCAGCTGGGTATGCTTAGCCTGGAGAAGAGAAGGTTCAGAGGTGACATGATAGCCATGTTTAAATAACTCAACTAAAGAGAAAGCACCTGACTGTCTCCTTTGTCAGATTAAGGAGGCCAGCACGGGGCCCTCTCTTGACCTCGGGGCCCCCTGCCAATGCTGATTTGGCAGACAGGTTAAACCGGCCCTGCCTTTGACCACAAGCAATAGACTGCTGTGAATGAATGAGTAAATCTTCAGAGCTGGAGCTCTCCGACACTGAACATCATTGGGCCTCTGGATCTTTGAGCCATTGTGTCAGTCAGTAGTCACACTTCCAACTTCCCCTTACTTTTTAAAAATATAATTAGTCTTTTATTCAAATTTTCTGATTACATTAAGTTTCATTTCAACAACATTGCAAAATAACAATAAACAATTAAACAATGGGTCATTTGTTTGTGTATCTTTCTTTTCCAGCAAGAGGTTAATAATTCAGGAACCAAACGTAAAGGTGTCTTTCCATAAATGCTGTTAAATTCCTGGGAGCTTCAAGCAACCTGACTCTTCATTTATGTATTTAATAAAAGTCCACCAGTCTTATTGTTGAGATATTTAAGAAACCCCTCTTTGGCAGATTTAGATTTGTAGGGGGGAATCATCCAAATTTTTGACCAAACCTCTCCTGAAATTTCAGTATTCAAATCAGTTTGCCATGCATGTCTGATGTGTTGTCGCTCCCCGTATGTGGTTGGTATTAATTGGTTATATATATTGGCAGCTTTGGCCTTTATCATGGTCAGCTTTTTTATGCAGGTCTCTTCAAACTGTGTAAGAGATCGTTGTGAAGTCAAAGGCTTTCACGGCTGGCATCCATAGATTTTCCTTGGTTTTTTTCCGGGCTGTGAGGCTGTGTTCTGGACACAAAATGCTATTTGAAAACACATAAATTCTAGACCAGGCCAACAACTATCATGTCAGAATGCACAGAGAAACTATTGAAATCCACAAACGCCTGGACAACTTCAACAGGAAAGAAGAAACCTTAAAGGTAAACAAAATCTGGCTCCCAGTTTTGAAATACAATAGAATCAAAACTCAACACTTACAAAAGAATTCCACCCAGGGACATGGGGATTCCCAGCAGATAATGGCCCATCAACCAACCTTTAGCCAAACAGACACTAACGAGCCTTGCATTTTCTATGCCCAGAAACTAACCATTCAATTACACAAATCTACATATCCTCCCCAACAGGGGTTCACAGCATATAAACTCCACACACATATCTACCCAACCATTCTCTGAGGATGCCAGCCACAGATGCAGGCGAAATGTCAGAAAGAAACTATTCCAAAACACGGCCTTACAGCCCGGGAAAAAAAAACCAAGGAAAACCTCTGGAACAGGTTTGTAGGGCCAGAGACAGCTACAGGGGAAATCAGGAAGCCTGAAAATCTCAGGGCTGCCATGAGCATGATGTTTGATAAAGGCCTGTAAGTCAAATCCCTTGTGGACTTAAAAAACAATTATTGTCCTTTTTGACAAGACAGAAATATGAAGTCTAGAATAATTCCATTTGCACACAGATGGACCCACCTATACGTACCTCTCATTATACCTATTTTCTCTTTGTGTTGTTTCCCCACAACATCATAATCAGGAAGGGGACCTAGGGGCCCATCTATACAAGACCAAAAACTCCACAGTGCCGTACAGGAATGGCATTTCATAGCTGCTGTGATTTGTCTTAATGTTTTTTTGCCCCCCCAAGCTTTGCATGCCAATCAGTCATGATGGCGAGTGAATTACTTGCGTTTTCACGTACCATAATCTGCTGCTACTGAACTTTAAAAAAAATCAACTATGCAGTAGAGCGATATTTTGCCTTTACTTAAAAAGAAAAAAACCTGTTTTATCACCTTAGTGCTTGTTTGCTAAGGTGAAAATCCAACATGGTGGCTCCAGGCACTTGCCTTGTTAGCAAGCCCCACCCCCATACTTGTCTGGCCAATCAGCTTTGCACTTCTGCTTGTATGGGAAAGTGATTCAAAGCTAATCGCTTATCCCAATGAGCAGGAATGCGCACCCTGCTCGCTGTTTGTTCAAAACTCCAGGAAAAGCTGGAAAGGCTTTTCCTTCAGAGTTTATGATGTTTTTGGCTCCCCTCCTTCCGAATATGGCAAAACGATGTGGGATCCCATTAAGAGGTAGGATTCTCCTCACATTCCATGAGAAGTATTTTCACCATTGAGGCAACCCCTAAATGGTGTTCAGTCACAAAAACAGGATTTGGCCTCTTGGAACCAATATGGTTCCTGCACTCAGACTCTAGCAGCCCTAGAGTTGGTTACTATGTTCCCTGAAGAGACATATGCTAAACAAACTTAATGTTTGTAGCTGAATCCTGAGTGTCGGAGGAGTCTTAACAAATCTGTGATTGCAGGCAGCTTGTCACACATAGTAGGTGGTCTTGGATGCCAACATGCATCACAGTTCACATTAGAAGAAGGATGGAGTCAGTTCCTGTATTGAGAAGGGGCTGGGCTACATGAACTCCAAGGCAAAAAATTTAGTAGGAGTGGGACTATCTGCTGGCAGGCAAAGACCTTTTTATTCTGGTAGGATTTGGGGAATTTACTGGCTGTTAAGAAAAGGGCTCCCCCCCCCCAGATTTGGCCTTAAAAAGAGTTGTATTTTAAAATTGCTTTTCGATTCCGTAGTACCTTTGTAATTTTTTGAATATGTTTCAGTGTGATAACTTTTTGTATGTTTTTAATCTCTGCCAACTTTTACCTGTTTTCTATCTATGTCTCTATGAATTTTGCTGTGACCCACCTTGGGGCCTAGTTCTGGAATAAAGGATATAAATTAAATAAATGTCCATGGTGCTTCACATGTGTGTGTGTGCTTGTGCATGTGTGCTTGTGCATGTGTGGAGCCCCTAGAGGGGAGCTTAGGAAAGTTCCTTTTTTGGAGTAGAGCAACCAGTGGCCATGCTGGCAGGACGATTCTGGGAATTGTAGTCTAAAAAGGAGCCATTCCAAGGTCTGATATAAAAGTTTGTGCAAGGCAGACAGAAGGCTATTTTATTTTAACAGATCTCTCTTGCTGAACTGGGGTTTGGATGATATCCAGGTAGAGGTAGCTAACTAGCGCAAAACAGGAATAAAGCAGATAAGATATCTTTGCATCTCTTTCCATCCATTAAATATAATGGGCTTTCTAACCTTATCATTTATTACTGAAATCTTGCACAGATTTAGCAAATATCATAGAATCATAGAATCATAGAATTGCAGAGTTGGAAGAGACCACGAGGGCCATCCAGTCCAACCCCCCTGCCACGCAGGAAATCACAATCAAAGCATCCCCGACAGATGGCCATCCAGCCTCTGTTTAAAGACCTCCAAGGAAGGAGACCCCACCACGCTCCGAGGGAGTGCGTTCCACTGCCGAACAGCTCTTACTGTCAAAAAGTTCCTCCTCATGTTGAGGTGGAATCTCTGTTCCTGGAGCTTGCACCCATTGCTCCGTGTTCCAGTCTCTGGAGCAGCAGAAAACAAGCCTGCTCCATCCTCAGCGTGACATCCCTTCAAATACTTAAACAGGGCTATCATATCGCCTCTAAACTGTCTTTTTTCCAGGCTAAACATACCCAGCTCCCTAAGTCTCTCCTCATAAGGCATGGTTTCCAGACCTTTCACCATTTTAGTTGCCCTTCTCTGGACACGCTCCAATTTGTCAATATCCTTTCTGAATTGTGGTGCCCAGAACTGGACACAGTATTCTAAGTGAGGTCTGACCAAGGCAGAATAGAGTGGCACTATTACTTCCCTTGATCTAGACACTATACTTCTATTGATACAGCCCAAAATTGCATTGGCCTTTTTAGCTGCCGCATCACACTGTTGGCTCATGTTCAACTTGTGGTCTACTAGGACTCCTAGATCCCTTTCGCACGTAGTCTCATTCAGCCAGGTCTCTCCCATCCTATATTTATGCATTTCATTTTTCCGCCCTAAATGCAGTACTTTACATTTCTCCGTATTGAATTTCATTTTGTTAGCTTTGGCCCAGCTCTCCAGTCTATCCAGGTCATTCTGAATTTTGATCCTGTCCTCTAGGGTATTAGCTACTCCTCCCAATTTGGTGTCATCTGCAAATTTGGTAAGTATGCCCCTAATTCCCTCATCTAAGTCATTGATAAAGATGTTGAATAGCACTGGGCCCAGGACAGAACCCTGTGGCACCCCACTGGTCACATCTTTCCAAGACGAAGAGGAGCCACTGCTGAGCACCCTTTGGGTTCGGCCGGTCAACCAATTACAAATCCATTGAACAGTTAACTTGTCTAGCCCACATTCTACAAGCTTGTTTGCAAGAATGTCATGGGGAACCTTGTCAAAGGCCTTACTGAAATCAAGGTATGCAATGTCCACAGCATTCCCTTCATCTACCAAGCTGGTAACTTTATCAAAAAAAGAGATCAGATTAGTCTGGCATGACTTGTTACTCTGAAACCCATGCTGACTTTTTGTGATTATAGCATTGCCTTCTAAATGTTCACAGACTCTCTGTTTAATGATCTGTTCTAGAATCTTCCCTGGTATTGATGTCAGACTAACTGGACGATGGTTGTTGGGATCCTCTTTTTTCCCCTTTTTGAAGATGGGAACTACGTTTGCCCTCCTCCAGTCTGCTGGAACTTCTCCTGTTCTCCAGGAGTTCTCAAAGATTATTGCCAATGGCTCTGAGATTATATTTGCCAGCTCTTTTAATACTCTTGGATGTAGTTCATCTGGTCCTGGAGATTTAAATTCATTTAGATTAAGAAGGTATTCCTGTACTACCTCTTTACTTATTTTGAGCTGGATTTCCCCTATTGTGTCCTCTGTTCCATTCTCCTCAGGTTGGTCCTCCTTTTCCTTTTCTGAAAACACTGAGGCAAAGAAGGTGTTGAGTAATTCTGCCTTTTCTCTGTCCCCTGTTAGCATTTTGCCATCTTCTCCACGTAGCGGCCCTATCATTTCCTTCTTCCTCCTTTTGCTGCGGACATACCCAAAAAAACCCTTTTTATTGTTCTTAACCTCCCTAGCAAGCCTGAGCTCATTCTGCGCTTTAGCTTTTCTGACTTTACTCCTACACGTGTTCGCTATCTGTTTGAATTCTTCTTTGGTGATTTCCCCCCCTTTCCATTTCCTATACATGTTCCGTTTAAAACTTAGCTCCATTGAAAGTTCTTTAGTCATCCTTCCTGGTTTCTTGAGACACCTCCCATTTTTCTTCCTCAATGGTACTGTTTGAAATTGTGCCTTCAGTATCTCCCTTTTGAGAAAGTCCCATCCGTCTTGAGGTCTCTTCTCTTTTAGTATTCCTGACCATGGGATCACCCCCAGTATTTCCCTGAGTTTATTGAAATCAGCTCTCCTAAAGTCAAGAATGCGTGTCTGACTATGCCTGGCTTCTCCTTTCCATTGTATAACAAACTCCAGGAGAACATGATCACTCTCACCTAAGGATCCCACCACTTGCACCCCATTAACCAGGTCGTCTCTGTTGGTTAGGATCAGATCTAAAATAGCTGACCCCCTTGTTGCCTCTTCCACCTTTTGGACCATGAAATTGTCTTCCAGGCATGTAAGGAATTTGCTAGACCTTGTAGTTTTGGCTGAGTTAGATTGCCAGCAAATATCAGGATAGTTGAAGTCACCCATCACTACTACATCTCTCCTTTCTGCATGTATGTTCATCTGTTCTAGAAAGGCAACATCCAATTCCTCCGTCTGATTTGGGGGTCTGTAGTAGAGTCCCACAATAACATCCGTGTTGTTTCCCTCCCCTTTAATTTTTATCCAGATGCTCTCCACCTGGCTTCCAATATTGATGTCATGGATCACTTCACTGGTGTAAATATCCCTGACATATAATGCTATTCCTCCTCCTTTCCTGTTTGGCCTGTTTCTCCTATAAAGGTTATACCCCTCTATTCCTACATTCCAATCATGAGACTCGTCCCACCAGGTTTCAGTAACGCCTATTATATCATATTTGTTTTGTAGTGCAAGGAGTTCAAGTTCATCTTGCTTATTTCCCATGCTCTGTGCATTAGTGTAGAGACATCTGAGACCGTGTGTTCCCTTTACTTGCTCCCTGTGCAAGTTTTTTTGCCTCCCACTGTTGGGTCCTTGCGCTGTTTGCCTTGTTCCCTCTATGACAGTTTGACTATTTTCTCCAGCCCTTTTGCCTTCCAGAATACTGTCTCCCTCCCCCATTTGACTCAGTTTAAAGCCCTCCTGATCAAATTCTTGAGACTGTTGGCAAAAATGTTTCTTCCAACTGTTGTAAGATGCACCCCATCTCTTGCCAGAAGTTCCCCCGCATAGAAGCGCAGTCCATGATCCAAGAATCCAATTTGTTCTCGGCGACACCATCTACGGAGCCAGTTGTTTACGTCGGCTATTTTCCTTTCCCTTCTTGGACCATGCCCTTCAACTGGCAGAAGAGACGAGATGACCACCTGTGCGTTCATTTCTTTCAGCTTCCTCCCCAGGGCCTCATAATCCCTTCTGATCTTGGGAAAGCTGTGCCTTGCAGTATCATTGGTTCCCACATGGACCAAAAGGAAGGGGTAATGATCCGTAGGCTTGACGAGTCTTGTCAGCCTCTCGGTCACATCACAGATCTTTGCCCCAGGGAGACAACACACCTCCCGAGTCATCTTGTCAGGCCCACACACCACTGCTTCTGTACCCCGCAGCAAGGAGTCCCCCACCACCACCACACGCCTCCGCTGAGGCTTCGCAGCTGCTGTTCCTTGCGGTGGTCCTCTCAAGGTCCCCTGCTCTACCCCTGAAGTCTGTCCATGCTGTTCTTCCTCGTTGTCCTTGATAAGGGAAAGGGCTTCGAATCGATTCTGTAGCTGCAAGCTGCTGGAAGAATCCCTGGATTTTCTTGTTATGTGTGTGACATTCCTCCAGCTGTCTACTTCCTGTGTCCGTGAAGTGACCCTCTCCTCCACAGCCACTTCCTCTGTGCGGTCCCCATCCAAGACTGTTCGTTCTGTTCTGTCCAGGAAAACCTCTTGCTCACGAATCTGTTGAAGTGTAGCTACCCGTGTCTCCAGCTGCTGTACTTTCTCCTCCAAGAGGGCTACCAGTTTGCATTTGGTGCATGTGAAGTTCTCCACGTCTGTAGACAAGAATACAAACATCGCACAAGTGTTGCAAGTGACTGCTGCAGTCCCCTCAGTGTCCATGATGAGAGCTTTTAGGTAATCTAAGAACTCTTAGTTAACGCTGAGAATGCTAAGCTGTACTTTTAGGTCTGCTGTATTTTTGTTTGGTTACTGAAATTCGCGCACCGTTAGGCGCGTGCCTCTGGCTCTTGAGGGTAAAAGGGCAAGGTCAGAAGTTCAAGCCCCTCAGCAACAAGCAGCCTCTCCCAACAGTTTTTTTTTAAAAATCAGTACAGTTGGCCCTCCACATTTGCAGGTTTAACTTTTGAGGATTTGATTATTTGTGGATTATTTGCTGCTACTGCCTCTGCTGTTGCCCTATGCCATTTTTAATAGGGACTGCAAGCCTTTTGAGACTGAGAGAGACAGCAAACATGCAGCAAGGCTTCTAAGTCCTTAATGAAAATGGCATAGGGCAACAGCAGTGCTGGTGGCAAGCAGATCCTGCTTCTGATTGTTTCATCAGAGATCACACACAGGAGGTGGATGGATGTGTCAGCCATCGACGTCTCAATTGATAAGAGAACAGACCCCCATAGTTCGCAGCAACTGCTGCCGGTAAGTCAGGATTTGAGGAATTTTACAACCCCTACATATTCCCTATGCAATTGAATATGTAGGGATCATGAATACAAATCAATTACAAATGCGCAACTCTATATTTTGCATTCATAATTGGGACTGTGAATTCAATCTATTGTTATTGTTGTTATTGTTGTTGTTAATAATTCTTTTATATCCTACCTTTCCCCCAAAACTGGGACTCAAGATAGCTTACAAAACTTAAATCAAATATTGTACAGATAAAAACACATGCAAAGACTTAAATTACAGCATAAGAAAATTATTAAAATGGGCAGGACTGCAGGACAAGATCCCCTACTGTAGCCCACAGAGCTGGAGGTCTTCTTAAAAAGCTAATAAGTTCTTACTGCAGTGGCCATCTGTGAGATGTTCTCTGACCCAGAACTTGCTTTGCTGATGGATTAGTGTCTGATACTGACACCCAGTGGTGCAGTGAAGAAACCTTTGGTGCAGCAGTTCTCAGGGACCAAGGAGGAGTGCTGGGGAAAGCTGATCAGGATTGTTAACATATCTACCTCATTCACGTAGAGGGTGGGAGCGGATTTTTGGACTAAAGGGTACAATATGAGTGAGGGTAATGGAATGATTTCCCCACCGTGCCTCATACTCCAGTCCCTGAAGCACCTTTCTCCTCCTATTCTACTGACTTGCTTCTAGCAGTGGAGCTGAATTGTTGTTGCTGTTGTGTTTGTTGTTAATTGCTGTCAAGTTGACTTTACTGCTGACTTTGACTTATGGCTACCCCATGAATGAGAGACCTTCAAGTCATCATGTCATAAACAGCCCTGCTCAGGTCTTGCAGACTCAGGGCCACGGCTTCCTTGATTTAGTCTCTCCATCTGGAATGGGGTCTTCCTCTTTTCCTATGCCCTCTACCTTTTTCTAGGGAGTCATGTCTTCTCAAGATATGGACAAAGTATGACAGTCTCTGTTTGGTCATCTTGGCTTCAAGGGAGAGTTCAGGCTTGCTTTACTCTAGGACCCATTTATTGATCTTTTTAGCAGTTCACAGTATCCATAGAACTCTTCTCCAGCACCAAATTTCAAATGAGTTGATTTTCTTCCTATCAGCTTTCTCCAGCTTTTCAGCTTTCACAACCATTCATAGGAATGAGAAATACGATGGCATGGACAATTCTAACTTTAGTATTTAATGAAATGAAATATCTTTACATTTCAAGATTTTGTCCAGTTCCTTCATAGCTTCCCTTTCAAGTCCTAGACTTCTTCTGATTTTTTGACTGCAGTCTCCATTCTGATTAATGGCTGAGCCATTAAATCTTAAACTATTTCAATGTCTTCATCCTCTACTTTAAAGTGATGTAAATAATCTGTAATCATTAGTTTTGTTTTCTTAATGTTCAACTGTAAACCTGCCTTTGTACTTTCTTCCTTGACTTCTTCAGTAGTTGTTCTAAGTCTTTGCTATTTTCTGCTGGTAGTATGGTGTCATCAGCATATCTTAAATTGTTAATGTTCCTCCCTCCAGTTTTCATGCCTTCTCCCTCTGAGTCTAATCCTGCTTTATATATAGTATGTTCAGCATACAAGTTAAAAAGATAGTGTGATAAAATGCAGTCTTGCCTGACACCCTCACCAATTGGAAAACATTCCCTTTCTCTGTATTTTATCCAAAGAGTAGCCTCTTGTTCTGAGTACAGATTATGCATGATAGTCAAATGTTGTGGTGCACACATTTCTTTAAGAGCAAGTCATAGTTTTTCATGATCTATCCAATCAAAGGTGTTGCTATAATCTATAAAGCACAAGCCGATTCTCTTTTGAAATGCTTTGGTGTACTCCATTATCCAATGTATATTTGTAATATGATCCTTAGTGCCTCTACCTTTCCTGAATCCAGCTTGGACATCGCCATTTCTCACTCTGTATATGGCAGAAGTCTTTGTTGTAGAATTTTGAGCATCACTTTGCTTGGATGGGAAATTAATGCAGTGACCCTGTGGTTACTGCAATCCCTGATGCTCCCTTTCTTGGGGATCAGAATATACATTGAGCATTTCCAATTTGTGGGCCATTCTTTTGTTTTCCATATTTGTTGACAGATTTTAGTTAGAATAGAGTCTGTCTCTGTAGCTTGAAGCAGCTCTATTGGTATGCCATCTGTTCCTGGTGATTTATTTCTCCCAAGTGCTCTTAGTGCAGCTTCTACTTCACTTTCTAAAATGGGAGGGCCATCTTCAAATGGTTCTTCCTTGAATTAATCTGTCACACTTTCATCTCTTTTATTTAGTTTTTCTGTGTTTTGTTTCCACCATCTTTTTATTTCTACTTCGTCATGTAATGTATTCCTCTGCTGGTTGCAGAGCATCCTCACCCTTGTTTTAAATTTCCTTTAAATTTCTCAAATCTTGTGGAAGTGGTCTCTTGTTCTTCCTTTTGATGTTGTCATCTTCTATGTCTCTGCATTGATTATTTTAGTAGTTCTTGTCTCTGCACACAAGTCATTGAACGGTTGCATTCAGGGTTCTGACTCTATGTCTGTCCCCTTTCACTTTTGTTTCTCTTCTGTCCTTAACTATTTGAAGAGTTTTATCTGTCATCCAGTGATGCTTCTCTTTCTTTTTAGCTACAGATAATGTTCTTTTGCATTCTTCCCCGATAATGTCCCTGGCTTCAGTTTAGAGCTTTTCTGGCTGTTCGTTCACTTAATAGTGCAAATCTATTTTTCCACATTATCTTTACATTCTACAGGGATGTTCTTCAGGTTGTATTTCAGCATGGTGGTTGCTTTAGTGTTCTTCTTTAGCTTTACTCTATTTTTTTATATTAGTAGTTCATGGTCTGTGCCACAATCTGCTCCTTGTCTTGTTTTTGCAGAGAGAATGGAGCTTCTCTATCTTCTGCTTCTACTTATTTAATCTATTTGATTTCTGTATTGCCCATCGGGTGATGTCCATGTATATAGTTGCTTCTTGGGTTGCTTGAAGAATGTGTTTGTGATTAACAAACTGTTGGCCTTGTAAAAGTCAGTCAGTCAGTCTCCTGCTTCATTTCTTGATCCTAGGCCAAAATTTTCCTACAGTCTTTTATTCGGCTCTTTTTCCTATTTTTTGCATTCCAATCACCTATTATTAACATGTCCTATTTTGGTATGTGATCACTGTCCTCCTGTACTCCAGCATAGAATCTTTAAATTTCTTCTTCTTCTGCCTCTGTAGTTGGAGCATAAACTTGGATTAAAGTTATGTTGGTGGGTTTTCCCTGAAGTGTTATTGACATGATTTGGTTAGTCTTTGTGTTACATCCTTTGACTGCTTTTGTGACATCTCTCCTCACTCCATTTCTTCTTAGAGTTTCCAATTATATGATTCAAATGTCCCATTCCTGTCCACTTTAGCTCAATAACCCCAACTATTGCAATGTTTATATGTTCCATTTCTTATTTTACTATATCTAGCTTCCCCTGATTCATGCATTTCACATTCCATTTTCCTATAATATGTGTCGTGCAGCTTCCGACTTTCCTTTCATTTCTGAGCATGTCAACAGCTGAATGTCCTTTCAGCTTGAGTCCAGTTGTGTCATTATCCACAATAGTACTTGTAGTTGTCTGCTGTGTCCCAGTAGCTTATTGAGCACCATCTGACCTGGGAGTTTCATTTCTGGCACTATCTCTTATTTCATTTTAGATTGTCTCATCATAGTGTTTTTGTGGTAAAAGATCTTCAAAATGAGGTTTACCGTGCCTCTCTTTGCACAGTACTAACAAGTGTTAGTCATGATGCCACTGCCATTGTCTCTGAGAGATCCTCTGCCAGTGTCACCCGCCACTACTGCTGCTACCCAGTAGCTGTTTGGCACATTTTGTCTGGCTCCTCAGCAAAAGCCTGCCTGTCATAGGAGACCCTACCAGCACCAGTCTGCCATCAGCATAGCCTCAATGGAGCACACAGTCCCACCAGCATGGAAAGGTAGTGCCATTGGTGGGATTGGCGCTGAACATGGGGTTAAAAAATGTCTGAAGTAGTAGAAGCAGTAGAGGTGACGAGGAAGAAGAGGAAAAGAGGAAGGAACAGTGATAATCCCTTGTCCATTGGCCCCTCTTCATGTTTAAATTAAGCTTCTCTGCACTATACATATGAATGGTGCAGGCCATCATATCTAGGGTGCCCCCAGCATATCTAGCTGGAGCCAATCCTCTCTACAGTGGCCATGGGAAAAAAAATTATAGCACTTTAAGTATACACTTTATATCAGCCCTTTCTTGGATCCTGTTCCATTTATTTTTGATGAATAGTTTTGATTAATCATCTTGCTTTTAGAGTATCCAAAGTAGTGTACATAAAAGAGTAAGAAGACCTGATGGTACAGTATAGATGATGATGGTGATGAAAAAATTATGATAAGTAATAATAAAACTGCGTGGTAATACTGAACAGCAGCAACCAGATGTTAAATAGCACCGGTTCATAAGGCTGATGACATACTTTTGGGCTGTTCTGTCTGTTTAACTGATGACATACTTTTGGGCTGTTCTGTCTGTTTACATTTATATGCACGTAGTATCATTTTCAGACAGTGCTGCAGAGGGCAAAAGACATACTAGCTGGGGCATGGTAAATGCTTGGGCCTCACAGGCAAAAGCTACAATTACACACGCAAGCCTATCTGATGTTTATTTCTATGTGGGTTTTTATGTGTTTCTTGGTACAAAATGCCATATCTGAAGTGTCCTTGAATCTCTCTTCTCATTCTGTTCCCAGACCTGTAATTCTGCAGCTTCACAGGCTGGCAGAAACGAATTTGTCCTAAGTATGTGGAGATTTCACTTCAGTACCAAATCCTGTCTGATCTTGGAAGCTAAGCAGGGTCAGGCCTGGTTAGTACCTGGACGGGAGTCTGCCAATGAATACCTGGTGCTGTAGGCTATATTTCAGAGGCAGGAACTGGCAAAACCACCTCTGAATATTCCTCGCCTACAAAAACCCTATGAAATTCATGGGGATGCCCTAAGCTGACAGGTGACTTGAAGGCACACACATGCATGCACGTGCACACACACACACACACACACACACCAATGAGTGACCACCTTCTAGATTCAGGAAGCATGGCATGTTTGACAATTATGAGCCTCTGATGTCAGACTTTGTACTTGCTGTCTCTATAGAGTGTTGTTAGCTGTGAGGTACCTTGCAAAAAGAACAGCATGTAGTAGATGAGTAGGATAGAACCTCAGTAGCAAAAGGAGGGTCTAATCACAAGTAGGCAGACTAGCAGGATCTGTCTCCCCTCCCCCAGAATCTTGAGGCCCATCAATAAGAGTTAGGTGCAACCTGATCATTTGGGAAGGCAGATATAACAGTGAGGAACAAGTTTCCCCTGAGTGCATGCTCAGCCTCGGAAGTTTGTTTTCAGTAGCAGAACTAGAACCCAGACCCAGATCTGTTCACACACAAATGTACTGCTGTTTCCTCTTCTCCCAGCTACAGGTACACCTCAGTCAATGAAATAGATATGTTCCTGGGCACTATTTCTTTAGCAGACAATTTGGTACCAGAGGCAGAGATAACATGGAAAGAAATTCCTACACCACAATAAAGAGGAGCAGCTTTACATGTTCCTCAGTAAACTTTTTATTCAAAACTAACAATATGCATGTGTGCAATGAAGCAACCAAGTCAAGTAATCTTTGCATAAATAACAAAACATTTTGAACATTTTCTAGAGACTGCTCGAAGGCTTCTTCCAAAATGCATCCAGGGATGACTTTTCCTTTCACCAACATCTGCTTTTCTTATGATTTCCATTTTGGTGGTCAAACTTATACATACAGTATGTGTTTTTTGAACTTGTTGGGGATAGCTGGTGAGGGAGGCTTATCTATGCTCCCCTTTTATCTATTTTCCTGTTCACTCATGCGCAGTAAGGGATTCTGAAGGCAGCTGTTGTACATTTCCTTTTATAAGCGGACACACATAGGCTACAGTAGGACTGGCTAGAATAGAATCCCATTCTTTCCCAGCTCAAATTTTAGTGCATTGTTTACTGCAGACATGCTGCTGCAATAGTCTGTGTCTCTCCATCCCTCCTTCATCATTCTCGAAATGCTGATGCTGCTAAAAAGCCTCCAGCTAGGCAATGGACAAGAAGGAAAAGCCTTTATAAAAAGGAACATCTTTGTCAGAGGCTTTGCTAACTGACATATGCTTATTTATTAATTTCAGCAGCTTCATTGAAGAGGGAAGAATGGTTTCCTGTTATCACTATTATAAAACCATTGGGAGTTTTTGATTTATTGGAGATTGTGAAGAGATCAACAGTTGACCCTGATCTACCTTGAACCTGACCCTGTCCTAAATGGTGTATACAGAATAATTGCAAAATAAGTTTAATCTGTTAATTGATTTAGAAAGGAAGGGTTCTTGTGCAATTACTGACAAGCTTGTATCTCTTTCCCTTCTTTCTGGCAGCCTGAGGACCTTGAAGCATCCACATCCCACACCTTCAAAGTGAAGAGCTTCAAGAAAGTGAAACCATGTGGGATATGTCGTCAGGCTATTACCCGGGAGGGAAGTACTTGCCGAGGTGAGTGATGGTGGGCTTGGGAGAGTAAGGTCCAGGATGCCAAAGAGACCTGGTGTGTTTGGTGGGAACAGGAAACTGATTCAGATGGGTAGAGAATTGTATAACAACACCAGTCAAGATTCACAACACTCTGGTCGGTCTAGCTCATCATCTGCCAAATGGAGAAGCAATTAAAGGTGGCAACAAGGAAAAGCAAAGTCTTCATTTCATAATGAAGGGGGAAATATGTAAGGGTTTCAGAGCAGTGATGGTAGTAGGGAGGAGCGGAGAGGCCAAACCGCAACAGGTGACATTGTTGGGCAGAGGGGTGACACCAGCCTTTAGTGATGCCACACTTCCAAAGCACTAGTGGGCAGCTGCAAATGAACATGCATTAGGGATGTAATTTTTTACTAACTTTCTTCTTGAAAATAACAATGAGTAACTTCAGTGATTTTCTCCCCACTGTGAGAAAGTCTTCAAAAACCACAGTTTTCAAAGGTTATTCATAATATGAGACTTCTGCTGTGCAAAATTCGCACGTGGTTGGTTTGTGCAGAAAACCTCATTTTCTGTACAGGAAACAGCATTTTTTGTGTGTAAAATAATATTTCAATGCAGAAATATAAATTCCTGCACAGAAAATGATGTTTTCTATGTAAATCAACCTTATGTGAACTTTATGTAGAATAAATCCCTCATTACAGCATTTTCTGTTCAGAAAACAGCATTTTCTATGCAGAAACTAATATTTCTGTGTTAAAATATTATTTTCCACAGAAAAAATGCTATTTTCTGTGCAGAAAATGATGTTTTCTGCACAAAGCAACCATGTGCAAATTTTACGCAGAATAAGTCCTGAACTGTGAAGATTTTCTTCAGGATTCTTCTCATCAGGGTTTCTCATTCGAAATACCTGTTTTTCGGCCATTTTTCTGGGAAATATTTCCGAATATTCTTTCTGTCTCTACTGTTCATGCCATGATTGTTTATCCCCTGCAGCAAATATGCTGCAGAATTAGGTGGCCCCCACATCCTGTTTTGTCTGTAGCATCTGACCAGGCAACAGAGCTCGATTTTAAAATTGTTTTTATGCTACATCTGTGTGAGGAAGCCAAGACATACTAAATGTTTTATTGGCTAGATGCCACAGGTGACCTGTGTAGCATGCTGACACTGTGACTGTGAGCCTCTCTAATGAAATTATAAGAATGCTACATTGGGATGTGAAAGACATGGGTTTGTGTCCACACTGTAAGCCATCACTGGGTGCATCACTGAATAACCTCAGACCATTCACTGTCTTTTAGCCTTGCCTGCTTCACAGGGTTTGTGCAAGTATAAAGTGGGGAGGAGAAGGATAACTATGTCTCCATCTTAAGTTTGTTGGAGGAAAGGTAGGATATAAATGTTACTATTAAGTAAATGTATAATAGCCATTTATATAATGTTTTGGAGTCATTATAGGGCCAATGGGGAGTAGAAATGAAATGATCCAGGTATTCTTTTTGCTGTAAGGGTTCCTAGAGCAGTGCTTTTCAGGCTATCTGATGTGAGGGATTGGTAATTTTTTTTTCTCCATTGCACAAGGGACTGGCACCATATTTGCACCCATTGGCTACAATTGCTTTTTTCTTTCCTGGAAACTCACTATGGACTGGCAGCCAATGGCTCAAGAATCAGCACTGGTCCAGGGACCACCAGTTTGAATAGCACTATCCTAGAGGTTTCCAAGATCTTCCAAATAACACTGTAGTTTTGCAGCTGTCCACAGGATGTCACACTTTGCACCTTCTAACATTTTCTTTGTTGTAGTTGTGTTGATGAATAGAATGCTGGTACGATTAATTGATCACCCACAGTGGCTCCCAGTTGGGACATGAAAGGTGCCAACAGTGACCTTCAGAACTCTCTATTCAGCCTTCCTGCTCTTTTTGCCAGGAAGCTTTGGACAGGATTGTAAAATGTGGAATGTAAGTGATGCCTGTGAATGGACAAATTAACCTGGAAGTCTTAGAATGGTGACAGTATAAATGTAGGCAGATTTGAAAGTGATCTTCTGTATTTAATAAAGGACTGGGGAAGCCATGACTGGCTCTCCAGATGGTGATGAATTTAAACTCCACTTGTCATTCATCATTAGCTGACTAAGACTGATGGACATTGAAGTCTGGCTGTATCTGGAAGCTCACAGGCTCCTCAGCCCTGTTTTGAAAAGGGAAAAGAAAACAAAGAAAAGGAGAGTATGTGGGGTATTTTTTTGGAGAGGAAGGAGGATCCAAGAATCAGGAGTACATGTAGTTTGTGGTCCTACTTAATTTTATATTGTCTTATGGGGCAGCAGCCATGCAGAAGATTAAAATTCTGTATTCATTCCAAGAAGTGCATGTGTAAGAGTGCATGTTAAAGTTCCCTGCCCTTCTGGGCTCAGAGACAGGTCCAGATCTTGGCCTGTTTTCCATTCATAATATAATGCAGTATAAAAAGTCCCACTAGTTTGGACTCATAAACTTCAGTGGAGGAAGGATGGGAAATAAATTGAACAAATAAATACATAATAAACAGAATACTAATTTATGTAAGGTCAGGATGAAAAAGAAGAGACTTCATTTGCCAGTCTAACCTAGCAAGAAAATTCTGTCTCAAGGAGAGCCAGCAATTTAGGGCTCTTGCTATAGAGCTTATTTGTACAGCATCTGCAATATTTGTCTTCATGGTTTTTAATCTCCTTGCATCAAACTGTGACACCAAAGTGGTCTCTGTGTGTGTGCACGCACACACGCGTGCCTTCAAGCTGCCTGTCGACTTATAATAAACCCAATGGATAGGTTTATTTAAAGTAAAGAAACAAATGTGCATGCATGAGCAGACCACTTCTTTCTCAAGTTTACCACTAGGTGGTGGTATTCATTTATTGGTTAGAATCCAGTGAAATGGCCCCTGAGCAAAATAATACACTCCATATCAAGCACATTTCACTGCAACTATGGAGACACCAGCTGGCTCTCTCTGTGGAAGGTAGGTTTTGTAACCCATCACATCATGTCAGGTAGTTGGAGAAAGCTTGCTTTAGATGTTCCAGCACTTCCTGTATATCCTGGCACTGGCCTTAGTTTAATTGGCTAGACCAGCAGAAACAAGCCCACTGGTTGGTTGGTATGTTTCAGGCATGAAACCAGAATCTAGGTGCTTACGTTCAAAAGAAAATTCAAGAAATGGCCACTGATAGGATGAAAATGTAAACATCATTCCCTTGAGATGTTTGTGGAATACCTGACAACAGCTATCAAAATGCACATAAATCACACACAGGCAGAGTGAGTATCCTCATCACTTTATGAAGCCTATTTGAGGTCTGATCTAGATGTTACTAAGGAACGTGATTTGTGTGGTGTGTTGCTGTCTGAGTCATTACTGACATACAATATAATATTTGGTGTGGGAATGATCCTATAAATCAATTCTGAAGGCATGTGGGAACAGTATTCCTGTGAGTCTCTGGCAGTATTCCAAAGGAAATTACTACAGTCATTTCTAGAGGTATTTGCTCCAATCAATATGGTATATTTGCTACTAAACGTGAAGGCTTAAAGAAGAAATGTGCAACTTGGGAGGAGAGTGCAGAGAGGCTGAAACACACCAGGTGACACCATTGGAGAGAGGTGTGACACCGGCCTTAGTAATGCCACAGGAGCGGGGCTGCATTGTCCCTGTAGATCCTCAGAGGTGAGGGATGCAAGCTACTGCCACTATGCTGCTAAAATTTGTCTAATATCTACTGTACTTTGGTGGTATAGCAGTAAAGGTACCCCCCAAGGGAAAGCACCCACATTTTCCTTTGAAAACAAGTTGTGCAGGGAGCATATACAGTACTTTGTTTTAAAGCAGAATCATAATTCCAGAAACATGATCATTAAAAACAAAGCATACACTTCCTGTTTACCTTATTTTGAAAGAAAAAAATCCTTTAAAAATGCTTTTGCTGTGTTTTCATCTGTGTTGCTGAAATTTGGGCGTGTCACAGCAAATTTTGGCAGAGTAGATAAGGGAGGGGTTTGCATGTATGATCCACAGGACGTGAAATGCCTAACAGTCTGAGTGGAAACAGCATATGTGGGAACAGGCTTCCACATATGCAGAGCTTGGAAGCAACAAGTTACAAATAACAGTTATTGTAACCAGTATTTTTTTTGTTGCTAACACAGATGTAACTTTGTTACATTTGTAAAATACTGTAATGTATAAAGTAAGAGTGATGTTACTTTGTTTGTGTAATGAATAATTGTTTCTAGCTACTTCCGAAAGTTACTTTTGAAAAGTTACTTCTGACAGGAAATGTTCATGTTTTTTATGCCATTCTGTGACCTTGGGTGAGCCTCTGCCTCGAATGAAGGCAATGTAAATCCCCCTCTGAGCAAATCTTGTAAGAAAAGATATCCCTGGAATAGGTTCAGCTTAGGGCTGCCATAGGATAGAAACATCTTGAAGGCACAGAACAACAATCAACCATAAGGATTTTCTTTCTGAAAAAATAAGAAGCAACTAAACAAGTTGCTTTTTCAGCATCACAACAAAGAATTACTGCAGGCTCTGCATTAGTGTATTATGTATTATGTATTATTATTTATTTATTTATTTTATTCATTTCTATCCCACCTTTCTCCCATCAATGGGACTCAAGGCGGCTAATACCATTATAAAAACAATACAGTCTAAAAATAGTACAGAGTTAAAATCACATTATAAATATAAATTTTTAAAAAAAATTAAACAATTTATAAGTTAAAAGCATTACAGTAAACATTAAAATACCTTTTTAAAAAACCCTTATTTTTTTAAAAAACCACCCCACACAGCCTCACTAGCCCAGCCCTTGTTGGTTCATAAAAACATGGCAGCATAAAAATGTCTTAACCTGTCACCTGAAGGAGATCAAAGATGGGGCTGATCTGTAACAAATCTGAAACTTAACAGATCAGTAACTATGGAAGTAAGCCAGATACACATTCCAATGTACATCTGAATGTGGATATTACCTGCATTTATTTCAGTGAATGAGTGCCTCAGTGTGTATTTGAATGCTATATTCTGGGGTAACTAGTCACATTCAAGTACTGTTTTCATGTGTAATTATAGTTGGGAGGTATCATAAACAGCAGTAATGATTTTTGAAGCATATTGCTGGTGTAAATATAAATATAACTTTGAGATATGTGTGTAAATACATAGTTGTTGTTGTCAGGTTGTTTCCAGGTTGTTGTAAGGGTTTCCTTGGCACAATTTGTTCAGAGGGGGTTTGCCATTACCTTCCTCTGGGGCTGAGAGCTTGTGACTTGCCTAAGGTCACCCAGGGGGTTTCCAACACTCAAACCACTATGCCACACTGGCTCTCATGGCATAGACAAAGACCAGCAGCCTGCATGTTATCTACTTTGGTCAATGGCAAAAAGTGCCAGTATTGTCAATGACAGCCATAGAAAACTGATTGCAAAATAATTTAATCATTCAGATCTTTTTGCAGATGCACATTAACTGGCAGGAATGACATGTAATGTGACTTAAATTTGTTGTCCCATGTGAACATGACACAAATATTTTAAATACCATGTGGAATGTTTACACACTGTGTGATATTCCTGAGGTGGAACAAGTGGAAGATCCAGCAAGCAGCCATACATGGTTGATATTACAGGCAGCACAAAATGGACTTCCACATGCACTAAATGTTCAGTCTACAACAGAGCTGGGAACTTTTGAAGGGCAGGTTAAGTGCAATCCTTAAAAAATTTTGTGTCAACATAGGGCCCCCCAATACCTGCGATGGATTCAAATGTGGCACTATCATGATGATTTCATTTACCAGAGTGCAGTGGACCCTTGGTATCTGATGGGGTTTGATTCCAAGACCCAATGAGGATGCCAAATCTGTGGATGCTTAAATCCCATTATATACAATGGTGTAGTAAAATGGTGTCCCGTATATAAAATGGTGACTGGCAAGGCTTTTTGTTTTTAATCTCTCCCCGCCGCCCCCTTGAATATTTTCAAGCTGTGTTTGGTTGAATCTGTGGATGCAGAACCCATGGATACAGAAGGCCAACTATATTTTCCCAAGTTTTGAAAAGTTGCTCTCTTGTAGTACAACTTCTAAAATATCATAGCTGTAAAATATCACAGCTTAGTCCACTGCCCATGCAGGCTGCAGGATCCTGGGAGTTATAGTCCAAAAAAGGTAATATTTATAAATTCTGGCATTTCCTTCTGTAGGTACCCTATATAGCTACTGACATGTTCAAAAAATACCTACTTCTACGTGTGCATAGTATACGTGTGCATAGTAATTACATGCAAGTGAGGATACGGGCTGGTGTATAGGAATGCTTCCTAAATGCAATGCTGGCCACATGGAGTGTAAGGTATCTTGTAAATTAGGCCTCAGTGGTTTGATGCTAAGACTCCCCTGGGGTGATAATGAGCGCAGCTGTTGGCCTGCCCAGTGGGTGGAAGGATATGGTCTGAATTCTGACAGGAGCCTTACTGGAAACACCAGCTTTGGCTATAGATTTAAACACTAGTAGCCATTGCTTTTATTCAGGCTGAACTTTGGGAGAGCTGAGCCTTTTTATTTATTTAGGGCCCATCTACATGAGGGGAAAAAAATCCCAAATACCTCATACTATTGGCACAAGCAGCAACATGTCCAAACTGTTTTTCTGGCCTTGGAAGCCCCCATAAGCCTCACATTCCTGATGGTGGCCGCGAGTGATTTACTTGTGTTAGTTCTTCACTGCTGCCAGTTTTTTTTTTAAAAAAATCTCAAGTTGCGCTTGTGCAATAGAGCGATTCTCCAAAGCAAAACAGAAAATGTTGATCCTTTTTTTTTAATCACCTTAGCAAGTGATCACTAAGGCAAAAATCTAACATGGTGGCAGCATGTGCTTGCCCTCCTAGCAAACCTCATGCCTGCTCTTGCTTGGCCAATCAGTTTGTGCTTCCCTTCACATTTTTTATCGTTCAATAGTCCAAAAGAGCAAAATGTGCACCAGCCTCACAGTTTGTGAAAAAGTATGGGGAAATCTGCGAAGGCTTTTACTCCATTGTTCTTGCCATATTGCCCCCCCTTCCAAATAGTGTGGATTGGTGCTGGATCCCATTTAGACAGGTAGGATTCCCAGCAAATTCCATGAGGGGTATTCTCACCATTTAGATGGGCCCTTAGTTTTTTGCAGCTGAGAGTATTGGTGGTGGTGGGGGAAGGGAAGCTGCCAAGTTGCAATCCTGCCCATGTCCATTTTAATACCTCTGTGACTCTTATCTTTCTCCATACCAAATCACTGTTGGCTAGATGATTTCTAAGCAAAGGCATGCCCCTCAGAGCTACTTTACATTGTGCTTTGGGGGAGAGAGATTGATAGAGAGCAGTTGCTTTTGGGGCTACAACTCCTAGCAAGGGATTCTGAGGGAATTCCAAATTCTGACAAAAATAGAGCAAAAGAGGAAGGTTGATTCATATTCATACTTCTTCCTCATTTTTACTTTCACATGGGGGAATAAAACTCACAGATCTCCCATGCAGTGAGTTCTGGAAGGCACAGAAAAGAGAAAGACAGGCCTTCTTTTTTGAGGTACAAACAACCTGTATGGTAGGGATGGGCAACATGTGGCCCTCAAGATCCCTGGAGTGCTAGAGGATGCTTCTCTGCTATGTGTCCAATTGTAGGAACATAGCTGGACACTTCTGCCACTATGCCACTCTCTACTGGCAGGTATATTGGCACGGGAGGGGGGGGGTTGCAGCAGCTAAAAGGTGGGTTGTGTGAGTGAGAAAGGGAGATGTTTTGCCTGTGCAGTTTTGCCTGTGCAGAAATTTACCATACATTTCCTAAGCCAGGTTCTCAGCGAGATACATTTGTGTTTCTCATGTGTAGTAGTGTACTTATGGGATACATACCATTTCTACCATGAAAGTGTGGGAAGCTCATTGTGTATGATGAGCCCAAAGATGCCAAATGCATCGGAGGTTAACTTCTATCATACACTCATTCCTGAATGAGATTTAAAATCAAAGCACTGAATGTTAAAGATCTGGCAGCATTTGGGGGAAAGAACTGAGATGTGAATAAACCTACTGTTTCCACACAACCCTACATATGCCTACCTCATTTAGTAGACCCTCAAGATAAATATCACCTCCAGAACATACTTTAATTATATTTTCTTAGGATGTTGTTGCTCTTTTTGAAATGTTAATAGGGTGAACACCATTCCCCTTTCTATCTCTTCCCTCCTTTTGGTACCTTTGGAAAATGCTGACTCTACGTTTTACATTTAGACTGAATGAGGTACATTGCTCTCTCTCCTCCTTCCCTGCCCAGGTAAAATATATTCTCCTGAGCCTCCTTTAATATTTTTTATATGTTATCTGAACACACAGAACTCAAAACAGACAACTAGGTGCAGAAAAGGGTAGCCAGATCAATTAGGGACTGACACAACTGCCCTGTGAGGAAACCTTAGAACATAATAGAGTTTTTGTAGCTTATAAAAAAGCAAGTAAGGGGTAGAAATGTGCTACTTAGCCAGGGGTTTGAGTGTTGGGCTAGGACTCTAGGAGACACAGGGTTCAAATCTTCCCTCAGCCATGGAAACCTACTGGATGACATTGGGCAAGTCACACTCTCTCAGCCATAGGAGAAAGCAAATCCTTTATGAAATCCTTTAAATCCTTTAAGAAAACCCTATGATAGGGGTACCATAAGTCAAAGTTGACTTGAAGGCACACAAAAACAAGGGGTAGAGAACATACTGTAATAGACTATAAAATTATGCATGGTGTAGAGAAAGTTCTTCTCTCATGTAATTCTGGAATGTGAGTAACCCACTAATCCCAAATGACTGAAGGGAGATTCATAAAGCTGTGATGATGATGATGATGATGATGCATTTATATCCCACCTTTTCCCCAATAATGGGACTCAAGGTGGCTAACAACATATAGTATTTAAAAGCAATATACGGTAGATTAAACACTATACCAAATTTCACTAAAAGTATAAATATAAAACTTAGTGAAACAATTAAATAATTGAAGTTAAAAACATTAAACCTTAAACACATTAGAAGTCATTTAAATACTATATACCTGTATAAACAGCACTATACAACCTTAAAACCCCACCCTGGTCAGTTTCTAAAAGCCTGATGGCATAAACATATTTTGACTTGCTGATGGAAGAAGAGCAAGTATGGTGCTATTCTGGCCTTTCTAGGGAGGGAGTTCCAAAGTCTGGAAGCAGCCACCAAGAAGGCCCTCTCCCTTATTCCCACTAAATGAGCATGAGAAAGTGATGGGATAGAGAGGAGGGCCTCTCCAGACGATCTTAGAACGCTAATGCGCTCATAAAGGGAGGGATGGCCCATCAAATAGCCTGGACCCAAGCCTGAAACCAAGTCAATTTATACAGAGGTACTGCTTATAATCATGGAATTACAGTGTTGGAGGGTATTAAAAG
This sequence comes from Gambelia wislizenii, assembly GCA_030847615.1. NCBI lineage: Eukaryota > Metazoa > Chordata > Lepidosauria > Squamata > Crotaphytidae > Gambelia > Gambelia wislizenii. The sequence continues at coordinate 332,067,085 of JAUMIR010000001.1, read as the reverse complement.
AGCCATCCAGTGCAACCTAGTCAGTGCAGAAGTCCCCAGTTAAGGCATCCTTGAGAAGTAGCAATCCAGTCTCTATCATGAAGGGGAGTCCACCACTCTCTGAGGCAGCTTATTGCACTATTGGAGAGTTCTTACCATTTTCAAGCAACACACAGATAAATTATATGGACTCTACCATAAGATAAAGTGATGGTCACCAAACTGGAGAGCTTTAAAAGGGGATTAGATTCCTGTTAGATAAAGCTACTGGTGACTATGAGTACACAGTATATGGGACCATCTATACAAGGTGGGATAGAGAGGAGGTGGGGGGGATGGGGATTGATGCGTACTCACACAAATTTGAAGCAGGATCGACTTGTCTTAGCGGTGTTTGGCAAAATCACAGGCATGCAAGGCTAGCCGCTTTTGTTGTTCCAACAGGCATGCCTGCGATTCAAAATGGCGTCTATGATTTGCCAACTTGAATTTTTATTTTCGCCAGTTGCTGCTGCCACACGGTATTTTTTTTTTTAAAAAAGGCATATCTAAGATGTGAAAGGGTGATAGTGTGATACTCCGCCTTAATAAACATTAAAAAGAAAAAGGCTATTTCGTTGCCTTAGCACATGATCACTAAGGCGAAAATCAAGATGGCGGTTCCGAGGCACTTGCCTTCTTAGCAAGCCCTGCCCCCTGCTCCCATCTGGCCAATCAGCTTTCTACTTCTGATTTTCTCAAGTGATATGAATACAGTTGCCCCTTCACATTCGTGGCTTTCACTTTGGTTCCGATTACTCACAGTTTGCTCAACAAGCACCCCATTTTAAATTAGCATCTTTCCCTCGCACAGAAGGGAGGGGAGCCAATTTAAATAGAGTGCTCCCCAAGCAAACTGCGCCCAACTCCCCACTCTCCTGGGGCTTGGCTCCATTTGGGGTGCAGAGCCAAGCTCTGGGAGAGCAGGGAGTTAGGGGCAAAGGCACTTTTCAGCTGCCACCCCCCCACCCTTCCCAAAGTGGGGATGGGGCTTTTCAAGCCCCATTGCTACTTTGGGAAGCTCGGTAGTGGTGGCTGGCAAGCCTCCACGCTGTCCAGCCAGCTACCCCTCCGCCCTTCCCGAAGCCGCGATGGGGCTCTCCAGCCCCATCGTGGCTTCAGGAAGCTCGGGGGGGTGGTGGCTGACAAGCCTCCCCCCGTCCAGCCAGCCACCTCTCTGCCCTTCCTGAAGCCACGATGGGGCTCTCCAGCCCCATCGTGGCTTCAGGAAGCTCGGGGTGGTGGTGGCTGACAAGCCTCCCCCCGTCCAGCCAGCCACCTCTCTGCCCTTCCCGAAGCCACGATGGGGCTCTCCAGGCCCATCGTGGCTTCGGGAAGCACGGGGGTGGCTGGCAAGGCTCCACCTCACCCAGCCAGCCCCATCGCGCTTCAGGAAGGATGGAAGAGTGGCTGGCCGGGTGAGCGGGAGGCTTGCCAGCCACCACCACCCCGCTTCCCAAAGTGGCAAATGGGGTTGAAAAGCCCCGTTGCCACTTTGGAAGGGCGGGGCGGGTGGGTGCAGGTGGATGGGGGAGGCATATTTTTATTTGCAGTTTTTTTCACATTTGCAGGTGCCTTGTGCCCCTAACCCCCGCGAATGTGGAGGGACGACTGTACATTAAATCACCTGTCCTAATGATCGATCATGTGCATTCCCCACAGAGTTTTTAAAATACTTCAGAAAAGCCCCGAAGGCTGTTCCCTTGGGGTTTATGGTGGATTTGGCCCCCCTCCTTCTGAATATGGTGGAATTATGCAGAATCCCTTTAAGGCAGGTAGGATTCTAAGTGAATTCTAAGAGGATTATTTCCCCCCCCCTCAAGACGGGCCCAGTTACTTCTTATTCTGAAGACAGCAGGCTTCTCAGGACCTGTTGCTGGTGATTGGGAACAAGAAGGTGTCATTACTCTCCTGTCTTGCTTGTGGGCTTCTCAGTAGCACTGATTGGCTACTGTGTGAACAGAACGCTGGACTAAACAGTCTTCTTATGTTTGAAGCAGCAGTACTTGTTCTGTGATGAAGGCACACTGTTTGCCTCTGTCTCTGATCTTTGGAGAAGCTAAGGTTCATTCTGGGCTTTATTTCCTCCTACAGAAGAAGCCAAAGGGCTAATACCAATCCACTGGCACCATGTGTTATTTTGCACAACTGCACTGCATCATAGAACGTTATAGAGACAGCTTCACTTAGGCCAAATCCACATTACACAAATAATACAGTTTGAAACTGGGTTATTTGCCATAACTCCTACCTATGGCTCCTGGGATTTATCATTTTACAAGGTCTTTAGCTTTCTATGCCAAAGCGTGCTGGTGCCTCACCAAACTACAAATCCCAGGATTCCATAGGAAGGGGCCATAGCAAATAATCCAGCTTTAAACTGGGTTATTTATGTAGTGTGGATTTGGTCCTAGTCATTAACTAAAGATACATCGGCACTGTGAACTGAATCAGAATTAGCAAACTTTGTGTAATGATTAAGTCATTTCAAAATCTGGTGATAAAAGATGGGACTTTCCCTTATACTAATAATATATCCTTGCTTCAGGATCCACTGACAGTTAGAAATAACTGTCAGTGGATCCTGAAGCAAGGATATATTATTAGTATAACGTTATGAAGACTAAAAGGTAACAGTAGTTATTTTAATATTCTGTTTTTTAATCTTTTTTTCTGACCTGTTTGTTTAAAGAAACATTCTTTTTCCTGGTTAAAGCCTATATTGAAAACCATATTTTCTATTATACATTTTATTTTCCTACTGCATAAAATGTGTCCACCTGCATGTTTGAAAAATGCCCAACAAAACCCTGAACCTGATGCACATTAGAAGCAAAACATAAGACACCCCCCCCCAGGGGTTCATAATAGCCATAAGTCAAAGAGCTTTCTGCCTGCCATCCAGGGCCTTGTTCCTCAGGGCCAGTGTGGCCAAGGCACATGAACCTTTGGCCTGAGTATATGAGTCCACAGTTAATTTAAGATCTGGATTCAAAATGGCCTTGTTAATATTCAGACTATATTTAAGAGTCTATTATTACTGCAGAGACTACTCAAATTTTTCTAAAGGGGACTAATATCAACATGCAGAATCATGGCTTGTGGTTCAAGTGGGATTGATTGCACAACTGGCTATTAAGGAGACATTTAAGAACTCAAAACTACAATGATGTCTGATAAATCAGACCGAAGGCCTAACATCTGGTTCCCCACAGTGACCGAACAGTTGCTTCTGGGAAATCCCACAAGCAGGGCATGAGGGCAGTAATCTCCACCCACTCTTACTCTTCTTCAGTACAGTAACTGGTATTCAGAGGCACATTGCCTGGTTCTGGAGAAAGTGTACTAAAGTGTATGTAGCTACTTGAAAAATAGCCATGGAATTTTCTCTTTAAGCCCTCTTGAATTGGTGGCCATTGCTACATCCTGTGGAAGTGAGATGAACAGAGAATGATGACAAGCAATCTCCGAAGCAAACTTATTAGCAGCCACAATGGTTTGGTGAATTTGCCTATCTGCAAAGGGTGAAGAAAATAGCACCTCTCTGTTTAGTAGCCCACCAAAATTACCAGAGTCTTAGATGGGGAGTGAAAGAAATAGGCATTTCTTTCAAGCACCTGGTGTGTAGATTTAGCTAAGTGTAACTCTCTTTCTCTTTTACTACTTATTTTATTTTACTCCCTGTCAGAACTGCCCTCATGTCACTGGTGGAAGGATTGGGCTTGGAAGAGGAAGGATTCTTGTGTGTAAATAATGTGGATTAGGAAGGTTAAACAGAAGGTTATGGCAGGCGTGGAAGGTCATTACCTTCCCACCATGCACGTGACTTGACTAATACACGTGTGTCGGAAGGGGTGGGATGGCCTGCTGCAGACCTCGGCACACTCTCAGTCTGACACAGCTGATACAGATCAGGTGAAAGTCATTGGGCAAGCAAGTTGTGTTCATATGTTCAGCCAAGTTCTTTTTATCAGACCTGGTCAGGTGCACAGCTCTGTTTCCGATGTCTCAGACAAGGAGGAAATGCTTATTGAGACTTCAACAATGCCCGCTTCCTGTGTTCCCTTAGTCAGGAAACAACCACAGAGGCAGAGAATGCCTGAAGGCTGATTAAACCCACCAGTTTCTGCCTGAAAATCTAGACTGATTAAGGGTTCTCTGCAGGCTGGTGGACCTCTTCTGTGTGGTGCCTGCACGTCCTAATCCTACTGCAGTTACTAGGGAGAGCAGAAACCTGAACTCACATCTAAATGCGAAGCTCAAAAGAAGTCACTTTAAAGTTTTGGGTAAATCTGACATCCAACCACAGCCTTTAGCTGAGAAGATCCAGCTAAAATGGTATATTCCTACTGTGTGTATATGTGTGTGTGTAGCTTCTTTGTCCCTCTGAAGCCCTCCAGATGTTTTGAACTATGGCTTCCACTCTCCCTGACCATCATCCATGTTGGTTGTGACTGATGGGAGCTGACCAGTTTGGAGTAGGTCAAATAACTTGGTGAGAACTATGTTGGAGTACACTTGGAAGGCTTGATCTTACGCAGATCAGAATTTCAGTTGGCTAATCAGAAATATTGGAAGATGCTTAGTGGACTCCCCTAGAGTCCTCCTGTTTTATACTTTGTGGATTTCCCTTTGCCCTTTTTTTCTAAGCATGAGCACTAAGAAGTCTTTTGGGGGAAATATTAAGTATAGGGGAGCCAGTTCAGGATTGTCCCCAAACCTGAGACCTAGGGATGGCCCCTGGTCATTAAACGTTCTGCATTAGTACCAACCACAGTTGCTTGTGGTTTGTCATTCAAACACATACACAGATTATATTTTTCTGTTTGGATGTTAAGATAGAAATCTTAGCTAAAGAGGCTGTTCCCAGATCGAGGTGAAATGGGGGACTTTTTCCTTATCTCATCTATTTAGGGAGATGGTATATGGAATGTTTAAACTCGCCTACTTGTTTCTAGCCAGAAGGTAAATGCAGAGCAGAATTTAGGGTGAATCCTGGTACACCCACAACTACTAGGAGGGAAGGAAGAAGCTGATTTATGTACATATTTAGTAAACACATAGATCCACTGGAGCTTTGCAGCTTGCAGCACCAGTCAATTCAGTCATGTAAATTGTAGCAAGCTGGTGTTCTACAAGATAAACTGGAGATTTGCATGCAACCCTTTCCTCTTGCTTGGAGCTTTTCCCAGCAAAACTGGAGAATTTGCACCTTTGAATTTGCCTGGAAATGACCCGTAAAAATGGAGACTCAGGGCAAGGTCCTGAGATCTGGCAACCCCAGTTAAGTCTGCAGTTCCGAAAGAGCAGAAAAGGCAGAATGCTGACTGGAGAGATGAGAAGTTGGGAGAGAAGGAGAGGAAAGTAGAGGAGTAGAGGAGTGCCATCTTATCCTGGCAGCAGAAAGCTTAAGTGAAACCTCCAGTAGGGAAAGAGGTGATCTGCTCCAATTTCTCATAACTTTGTAGAAGCAGCAATTGGTAAAGAAAAATGGCCAGTCTACTTCAATTCCCTTAATCCATAACGTGAAAAGAATGCTTTCTTCTCCTTCCTTCGCACTAATGCCAGCCAAATCCCGTTGGACAAGTATCGTATATTTGCTTCAAAATTTTACCACTCACTGGATTGCTCAGAAGTTTTGAGCATTTTGTGCCACATCAGTCTGATTTGGATGCATGCTCCTAGATCTGCAAGCCAGGTTTCTTGAACCTGTGAATGAGTGTTGCTGGCTATATGCTGCTCTTTGGCTACGCTTCTTGCTTGCTTTGGTTTGTTTTTATACTCAGATCCCCCATTTTAGACATAACAAGGAACTCTGGCTTCAGGTCAGCAAACTGACCAGGTTAATAAGCAACCAAGGATCTTGTTCATTAAGCAAGATATCAGGCTGGTGCACACTTGCGTCAGAAGGCACTGGGATGTGATGATTAAAGGACTGAGAAAATAATTCCAACGTTACGATATTATACAGCCATGTTTTGGATCTGACTGTGATTCAGGCTGCATGATAGACCAGATTATTTTCTAGCACAGTTGGTAAAACTATTCCTGATGGATCCAGCTTTTTTTTCTTTAAAAGAACTACTAAAAGGGAGGGTCATATAAACATTGTGCCTAACAGTTATTGTGGTCAGGAGGTTTCCCCAGTAGCCTCAGTAAACAATCATGTTTTTTTCTTTTTCTCTCCCCATGCTGCCCCTGATAGCCTGGTACATATCTGAAAACTGTAATAGCAACACCCCACCCTCATCCCACCAATCTCCACTCCTTTGCACCAGACAGACCATGTTTCATTAGCTTCTTCTTTTTCCCTCCTCCTTGCATTTTAGACTTTGTACTTGTTGTGGCTCTCCTTTGAGTTCTCTTTGCCATCCCTAAAATGGTGGGTGGGTCAGGAATGTGAGGAAGGCCACCAAAAGGAACATGGCAGGTGCTTCAACTGGGGCTCACCTTTCACCCTGCAATGCATAACTGATTGAGTTCACCAAGTCTAGTGATGACCATGGGCTTATGGCTTTGAAAAAGGCCTTGATGAATTCTTGGGGGATAAAGCTACCAGTGGCTACTAGCCATGGGAGCTTTGTGGAATTTCTGGGCTGGGGGAAGCATGTGCACTGAACACAAGTTATGTGAGTGAGGGAGGGTGGAAACAATGTGTGTGTGTGTGTGTGTGTGTGAGAGAGAGAGAGAGAGACATTGTGTGTTAAGCCATATTGTTGCTTGAGCAAAGGACAAGGTGGCACCCCTCTCAATCTAGGCATAAAAGTTGGCTGGACTGAAAGTGGCAATATTTTAAGCATTGGTAAAAGGAAAGCATTCTGTGCTACACCTGAAGGCAAGAGGCCTTGATGAGGGGGAACAAGAGCAAATACCCTTTTCCCAACCCATTCCTACTGTTGGAAGCAAAGAAGCACCAATGCTTGTATAGACTGATCAGTGGGAGAGGGTGTGATGGCGATATAGGTAGTCCCTGCAGTTCTCCCTTTCCTCGGACTTTCCTTAGATCGATCTATTTAAGACTTTTGCTTCCTTCTTATCTGTTGAAGTCACTTCCCCCTTCTGCAGATATGCTACAGGATTATAGCGCTGTGATTCCAATTTACCTGCCATGGCAACATCCTATGGAATCCTGGGCTTTGCAGTTGAAGGAGGGGTATTTAAAATGCTCATCCAGGGAGTTCCTCTGAGGCCTCTGACAAGACTACAAACCCCCGCATCTGACAGGATGCAGCAACTGCAGTTAAAGTAAAATCTTAGTGGGCCCTTGCTTTCTGTTGAGGTTTGGTTCCAGGACCCCCTGTGGATACCAAAATCCATGGATGCTCAAGTTCCATTATATACAATGGTGTGGTCAAGTGATGTCTCTTATTACAAAACAGCAGAATCAAGGTTTGCTTTTTGGAATTAATTGTTTTTCAATATTTTTGAACAGTGGTTGGTTGAATCTGTGGATGCAGAATCAATGAATATGGAGGACCAACTAAGAAATTAGTCTCCTTTGTCAGGACAGCAAGCAGCCATAGGGCTCCAGCCCCAATCACAGTTGCTAGCTTACCCCCACACATAAGATCCAGCTTTAACCAAGTATAGCGTAACTCATTTTGTCTGTCTCCTTCCCTATCCCAAGATGGATTTGGAGATAATGAATGTTGTTACCTTACTAGAGCATCCTGAGTAATTACTCCTATTTCTCCCACACATTTTCTGCTGGTAGTGATCATCTCAATATGTTGGTGGGGGGAGAGAGAAGCTGAACAAGAAGAGAAAAAGGCCCCCTTGCCTGTGGGCTTCCCAGAAGCATCTTATTGACTACTGTGGGAACAGGATGCTGGAATGAGTGGATGGCTAGTTTGTTCCAGAAGAGATAGAATCATAGAATCATAGAATTGCAGAGTTGGAAGAGACCATGAGGGCCATCCAGTCCAACCCCCTGCCACGCAGGAAATCTTGATCAAAGCATCCCTGACAGATGGCAATCCAGCCTCTGTTTAAAGACCTCAAAGGAAGGAGACCCCACCACGCTCTGAGGGAGTGTGTTCCACTGCCGAACAGCTCTTGTTACATTTTTATGTCCATCCTGTGTTGAGTGAAGTTATAAAAACTAACTAGCTGGACCCGCGTACCATACGCCATTTAAAAACTCTGCCCCCTGCCAACCCCCCTCCACTTGTTCTGCTCCCTGCCGCCACCCCTCTGCTGGTTCTGCCCCCTGCCACCCCCCTCCGCTTGTTTTGTCCCCTGCCACCCCCGTCGCTTGTTCTGCCCCTGCCACCCCCCTCTGCTTGTTCTGCCCCTGCCACCCCCTCCACTTGTTCTGCCCCCCTGCCACCCCCCTCCACTGGTTCTACCCCCTGCCACTCCCTCTCTGTTTGTTCTGCCTCCCGCCACCCCCCTCTGCTTGTTCTGTCCCCCTCCACTCGTTCCACCCCTTGGCCCCCACCTCCTGCATTCCAGCACACAACACATCCACCCCCACGCTACTCACTCTCCCTCTCCGGTGGCCATGTTTGGAATCTACATGGTCCCGTCCCCAGTGTGCTGATTGGCCTGTGATTGGTTGGTCAGGTTCCTAAGCAGCCAATCAGCACACTGGCAATGGCAACATACCCAAAAGAATTTTTTTTATATATATATATATATAGACTAGCTGGACCTGGCATACCATACACCATTAAAAATTCTTCCCCCTGCCACCCCCCTCTGCTTGTTCTGCCCCCTGCCACCCCCTCCACTTGTTCTGCTCTGTGCCGCCACCCCTCTGCTGGTTTTTTCCCCCTGCCACCCCCCTCTGCTTGTTCTGCCCCCTGCCCCCCCTCCACTGGTTCTTCCCCCTGCCACTCCCTCTCTGTTTGTTCTGCCTCCCGCCACCCCCCTCTACTTGTTCTGTCCCCCTCCATTCGTTCCACCCCTTGGCCCCCACCTCCTGTATTCCAGCACACACCACATCCACCCCCACGCTACTCCTTCTCCCTCTCCGGTGGCCATGTTTGGAATCTACATGGTCCCATCCCCAGTGTGCTGATTGGCCTGTGATTGGTTGGTCAGGTTCCTAAGCAGCCAATCAGCACACTGAAAACGGCAACATACCCAAGAGAATTATATATATATATATGTATAGACTAGCTGGACCTGGCATACCATACGCCATTAAAAATTCTTCCCCCTGCCACCCCCTCTGCTTGTTCTACCTCACAGCCACCCCCTCTGCTTGTTCTGCCCCACTGCCACCCCCCTCTGCTTGTTTTCCCCCCTGCCACCCCCTTGCTTGTTCTGACCCCTGCCACCCCCTCTGCTTTTTCTGCCCCACTTCCAGCCCCTCTCGGCTTGCTCTGCCACCTGCCACCGCCTCCGCTTTTTCTGCCCCCTGCCACTCCCTCTGCTTTTTCTGCCCCCCTTGCCATCTCCCTCTGCTTTTTCTGCCCCACTGCCACCCCCTCTGCTTTTTCTGCCCCACTACCAACCCCTCTACTTGTTCTGCCCCTTGTTACCCTCTCTGCTTTTTCTGCCCTCTGCCACCCCATTCTGCCTTTTCTGCCCCACTGCCACCTCCTCTACTTGTTCTGCCCCACTTCCATGCCCCCGCTGCTTGTTCTGCCCCATAGCCACCCCCTCTGCTTGTTTTGCCCCACTGCCACCCCCCTCTGCTTGTTTTTCCCCCTGCCCCCCCTTGCTTGTTCTGCCCCCTGCCACCCCCTCTGCTTTTTCTGCCCCCTGCCACTCCCTCTGCTTTTTCTGCCCCCTGCCACTCCCTCTGCTTTTTCTGCCCCACTGCCACCCCCTCTGCCTTTTCTGTCCCACTGCCACCCCCTCTACTTGTTCTCCCCCTTGCTACCCTCTCTGCTTTTTCTGCCCTCTGCCACCCCATTCTGCCTTTTCTGCCCCACTGCCACCCCCTCTGCTTGTTCTGCCCCACTGCCACCCCCTCTGCTTGTTCTGCCTCACTGCCATGCCCCCTCTGCTTTTTTTGCCCCACTGCCAACCCCTCTGCTTGTTCTGCCCCACTTCCACGCCCCCTCTGCTTTTTCTGTCTCCTGCCATCCCCCTCTGCTTTTTCGTCCCCCTGACACTCCCTCTGCTTTTTCTGTCCCCTGCCATCCCCCTCTGCTTTTTCTGCCCCACTGCCACCCCCTCTGCCTTTTCTGCCCCACTGCCACCCCTCTGCCTTTTCTGCCCCACTGCCACCCCTCTGCTTTTTCTGCCCCCTGGCACCCCTCTGCTTATTCTGCCCCCTGGCACCCCCTCTGCTTTTTCTGCCTCCTGCCATGCCCCCTCTGCTTTTTCTGCCCCACTGCTGCCCTCTCTACTTGTTCTGCCCCTTGCTACCCTCTCTGCTTTTTCTGCCCTCTGCCACCCCATTCTGCCTTTTCTGCCCCCATGGAATCTGCATGGTCCTGACCCTAGTGTGCTGATTGGCTGCCCAACAGACCTGTGCTTGGTTGGTAAGGTTCCTAAGGAGCCAATCAGCACACTGGAAACAGCAACATACCGAAGAAAATTATATATATAGACTTTTCAAAAGTATATTCTCCCCCTGTCAAATGCAGCTCAAAGTTTATATTGTTTGCCTTGTTCAGGAAGTCACTTAAATTCACGTTTTACCATGCCATAGAAATTTTACTTTTTGGATTGCAACTCACAGAGTCTCAGATGTTTGGATTATAGTGTTTGGACTATAATTCCCAGAATCCTAATATTGACAATGTTTGCTGGGGGATTCTGGGAGCTATAGTCCCAAGGGGTGGGGGAATCCCCTTTTACAAATTCTGAATTTTACAAACAGGTCTATTTATTTATTTAATACCCATGTTTCTCTCAGTACAGGATTCCAAGCAATTTACAAGTTAAAACAAAGTATAACTTAGAAAAATACCCAAAACACTATTAATACAAAAGATTTTTTTAAAAAATTAAACAATTCTATTTAAAAACACAAGTTAGAAACGGTTTTAAAAACACGTTTAAACATAATAGAAAGATACAGACTGAGTATACTGAAAGCTCCACCTGCTGCAATAAGTTAAAAACCAAAGGCCTGCCTAAATATAAAGGTCTTTGCCTGCCAGCAGAAAGAGAACACGGAGGGGGGGGGCAACTGAATCTTCTGAGACTAAGGCTGAAAAGGATTTTGCCCCTTCTCAGCTGCTCATATATGAACACACAGTGTGGAATTTCATATCGAGAGGTGGGGTGGCAAACATACAGAGAGACCTGATGGTTTTCAAAGAATGAGTATTCTAAGATATTATGAGGTAGCTAGAGAAAGAACCATCTCCAGTACTGTACTTGGGACTTTATCAAACCACCCTCTTGAAATGTTCTTTTTCTGGCATATTTTGAAACATTTTTATGCTGATAAAAGAACCCCCTGTACCAGACCTGTCTCCAGCAGCATCAGAAAGGCAGCCCTGGCAGTAACAGAGCATGAACAGAGCTCTGTTTACTTCCAGATTCCAAATCTTGGCGATTCTCGCAAGAAGACACGAGTGTGGCAAATTCAAAAATAAAAGCAAGACAAACACATAAAATGACACAAGCATAGAAACACACTTTAAAAGTCCCAAGTACACCGAGGGGGGGGGTGTTCATAAAAAGAGTGTCCCCTACTTGGCTGCCGCAATCTCACCCAGAAGTGTTCTGACAATTAATGCTGTATTCCCATGAGCACAATGGCATGAAGTTTCAAACGCTGGCAGTGCTGGCACAAAAGCAGAACAGGAGACCTATTGATGGCTTGGCCTGTCAATAAAAAGAAATGGCTTTTTGACAAGGCATGATTGCAAAAGGACAATGTCATATGGTATATGCGCCCTTTTGCGATCATTAGGTGTTGCTAGGATGTCATATTTGCCACATCTGATAAAGTCCTTGGTCTGAGATGATTTGTTGAGGGATGCAAGTCATTGCTTGATGCTGCCAACATCAAAATTAGGAAGATGCAGGTAGGAATCAGCCTTTAGTGACTCTTGGGCAAAAAATGGGATTTGAACCCACTCATTCTAAAAGCCAAAGCTCTGTATTTTGCTTGCTAAATCACATGGCCTTCCTCATGCCTCTTTTCATGTCCCCCTCCCCACCAGCTTGCCCAAACAATATATGCTGCTTCCTGTTCTGTTGGAAAGCTAATAGCAGTTGGTTTTATTTGCAAACATTTCTTAGTCATTATGTGCACTACAAGCGACTGGACTCTATCAGAAATGAGAGCTTAATCTGAGTAAAATATTAACAAATGCAAGTGTTTCTGGAGAAGTTCTCAGATGCTTGTAATTCCAGAGTGTTTTCCTCTTCTCCCAGGGGGGGCATTATTGTCCATTTTCAGATAAGAATGTTAAAGCTTTTTGCAAACTAAAAATGCGATAGGAAAACAATAAAATTAAATGGATATAAAAATGGCATTCAAGAGAAGAACAAGGCTGCTTCTCTTTACAAGTTTTCTTCCCTGGCTTTAAGGATTCTGGTGCTTCTGGAAATCTGGATAACCTCTTGGCAGTTGTCCAGCTATTTGGGTTCTCTGAAACTTTCAGTGTGTGTCCATTTGAGCAGCTCTTGGGTGAATGGCATTGGGAGAAAGATACAAACTGTAATACTGCAGCAGAAACAGGATTGTCTTTGATAACATATGCAGTGCTTCTAACAGCTGCTAAACAGAGTCTCTTTCCCCAAACCCAAATCAAAATTTTCTTGGGTATAGACAAGACTGCCAGATTCTCATGGTCACATGAAGCATTTGACCCACTAACCCATGGGTCCATCTGGAAAGGATTAACTCAACAGAACAAATAATTACAAATTACAAAAAATCATCTTGCATTTCAAGACCATGCAAATATAGCTCATGTCCTATGTAACCATTGTCAGTGTTTTTGTTTTGTTGTTCTACTTTTTCATGTTAATCTGTTTTTTTTTTAAACTGAATAAAAATATACAGTTGTACCTCCATATTAACGGATTTGGTATTTACGGATTTAAGTATTCACAGCTTGAAAATATTCTTACAAAAATAATAATCCAAAAAGCAAACCTTGATTTTGCCATCTTATATGAGGGACATCATTTTACTATGCCATTGCATATAATGGGACTTGAGTATTCACGGATTTTGGTATCCATGGGGGTCCTGGAACCAAACCCCAGCGAATATGAAGGGACAGCTGCATTTTTTTTTTTAAAAAAATGCATTTGTCATAAGGAGCAGTCCCCATACTATGACATTTTTAGTACCTACCCAAACACTGTTTCCTTATTTGAGACTGTCAGGGGAGATATTCAGATGAGGACAAAAGCAATGTCCCTGTCTTGCTATATCCTATACCGCCACCCTCCTGTCCCCTTCCCAGCACAGAAACAAAAACTTTTCAGACCTACCTTCTCCATGTCCACCCCCTCCCCTCGGCAGCCTAGGAGTGAATGGAGTTTTCACGGAGCTGCATTCACTTCCTGGAATGGAAATGCTGGCTGTTCTCACGAGAGGACGATCACGTGGGAAATTCAAAAAGAAAAAGAAAAAGAAAGCTTAAAAAGTAAAACCAAGCACAAAAACACACTTTAAAAAATACAAGTAACCCAATGAGGGTACAAAAAAGTGTGTCACTTACCTCGATCTCCCGATCATATCTGGAAGTGTTTGGCATGGACCTGCCACTAACGCTGGCATCGCGCTAGCATAACAGGGCACAGTTTAAGATGCCTGTGATTCTGTTACAGAAATGGAACAGGATCTATTCACAGCTTAGCCCATGAATAAAATAGAAAGATGGTGGAATGGGACCAGCACAGGAGTATAACGGGACGGGAACAATATTGTCTGATATTCAAGCCCTTTAGTGATCTCCTGGCATCGTTATCATGCCATATTTAGGTCATCTGATAATCTCCAGGGTTTAAAGAGCTTCAGTGAGGACCCTTTTCTCCATCCTACCACCCTGGTACATCTGGTGGGAGAACAGGAGAGGGCTTTCTTGGTGACTGCTCCTAGGCTTTGTAAGCCCCTTCCTAGAAGGGCTAGACTAACCCTCTTCATGGTATCCTCCATGGTGTCCCCTGGGCAAAGTACAAAGTGTTGGTTATTACATTTATGCCTTACATGGTTTGGGTCCAGGTTACCTACAGGAGTGCCTTTTCCTGTATAATCCTCCCTGTATACTCAGGTCCTCTGGGAGACATGTACTTCAGTCAGCCAAAACTAGGCTCACTGTGATCCAGAGGACATTTACTTTGGCCACCCCCAGACTGTGGAATGACAGACATCTACTTCAGTCAGCCCAAAGTAGGCTGACTGTTACCCAGAGGACATTTTCTTTGGTTGCCCCCAGACTGTGGAATGACCTGCCAGAAGAGATTCATCCACTTGAGATGCTGTCTGTATTTAAATCAACAGTAAAGACCAGTTACTTCTGGCAGGTCTATCCAGATTATTTTTAAATTATGGTTTTTAACAAACATTATTTATTTATGCACTTTAATATGTATTTGTTTTATATATTTTTTTAACTGAGCTTACGTGTTGTGTTGTTTGTTGTTGTTCCCTGCCTTGAGCTACAGGGAGAAGCAGGTAAGAAATCATTATCATCCATCCAGAGGTAGAACAAAACTTTTTCTTTTCTTTTGGCAAGCCTTTGGAGACTGACTGTTTATAGGGTAAAAGGCTTTGAACAATGTGCTGTATTGTCTGTGTTTTCAAAAACTTTTGGATAGATATTGTAATATATAAAACATATTTATATAAAATATTACTTTTAGCTATATTATAACAGCTGCTTTTTTCTATTTATTGCTTAATTATGTTTTGGCTTTTATATGATTTTACTGATACAGACATTTATCTGTATCTATTTGAATTTTTGTAAGCTGCTTAGACTCCCAGAGCTCAGGAAAAGATAGGCTATAAACAACAAACAAACAAACAAACAAACAAAATGCTACTGGATACACAAACTGGAGATGGTGCCATGGTTCTGTATTTCTCAAAACACAGTGATCTCTAGATACTGAACTTCATTCAAATCATTAACATGCCGTTGCCACATTCCACTGAATTATATGGCTTGAAAGAACCCCCAAGGTCATCTACTGTAGAGATTAGCACTGAAACAATTATAGTCAAACATACAAGCACAAACAAATATACATAAGCAAGTATTACTTTATTTGATAGATTTATATCCCTCACCTTCAACCACTAGGATTCCTGAGTGCTTATCAATGCAAAAACCATGAACACATGTTATAATTGATTCCAGTAATGATAATACAACAAGAACAGAGAAACCACAACAGCAGCCATAAATTGAATATCTGGTATTTAAAAGACATCAGCATCTGATGGGGGAGAGTACTGTATAATTACATTTGATGTTAAAAATGAAAGAGGGAATAGGGAAAGGGGGAATTTAGCAGCATCTTTAAGATGGATTCATTTTAGCATGAGCTTTTGTTTTTAGCAGAGGGGCCCCAATTGTTTTTAGCAGAGGGGCGGGGTATAAATAAATATTATTATTATTATTATTATTATTATTAGTGGAGTTCAAGCCACTTTGAAATCCATGAAACCTCATGCTAAAATGAACCAGTTAGTCTTAAAGGTCCTGCTAGACTCCTCTTCCCCTCTTCCCTTTTATTGCTACACAGACTGACGTGGCTATCTCTGACATATTTCAGTGCTGATATCCTCATTTTGACTATACAGTAGGACCCCTGTATTCACTGATTCATTATCCACTGATTCAGTTATCTGCGGGACACAAAACAGCACACCTACCATAGAGTCTTCATAGAAAATGCCTACAGAGGCATCCTTTCTAGACATTTTCTAGGTCTTCCAAGACAACTCTATGGTATTTTAAATCAGAAGTCCCATTATTTTCAATGGCGTTAGCTGTTATCCGTGGTTTTCGGTATCCACGGGAGCTCCCGGAACCAATTCACCATGGATAGAGGGGCCTACTGTACAAGTATATTTCAGTTAACTAAGTAGATGTGTTTCTGGGCTTTACTTCTTTAACAGAAACTTTGGTACCAGAGGTAGAAATAATATGGAAAGAACAGAAATAGGTTCCTACAGCATAAAAAAGAAGAGCCCCTCAACATATTTTAGCAAATTTTATTCAAGAATCACTTTATGCACATGTGAAATGAAGCAATCAGTCAGGTAAGCCTTGCTTAAGTAAACAAAATCATTTTGAATCTTCTGGAGACCACTTGGAATTTTTTTCCAAAATGCATCCCAGGATGATTTTGCTTTCTTTCCATAGAGACTCTGCTTTTTCATTTTGGTGGTGAAACTTACAGAGCTGTGCTTTTTCAACATGCTAGCTTAGATGGTGAGGCAGGCTAATCCACTGTCCCCTTTTCTTTCTGTTTTGCTCTTCATGCATGTTCATCAATAAGTGCTTCTGGTGGCACCTCTTTACCTTGCTTGTTGTACATAAGCACACATAGCTACAGTAGGATCATCCATAGTAGAATCCCATTCTTCCTCAGGTCAAGCTATATTGCATTGTTTACTGCAGACAGGTTGCTACAACCCAACATGGAAAGTCTGGACTTTTTCGGACGTCTAAAATGCAACGGAAGCAGCCTCGCCACGTTGCGAGGCTGCTGCACTGCAGGGCGTCCCTTTCGCATGACTCCTGTCCCTGCCAGTGCTGTTGCGGTACCGCAGGGACATTTGAGTGTTATATTTTGGCAATTTTTACTCACGAAAGTTGATCTTCTGTTACATTTTAGACATCCAAAAAAGTCCTCTGTCTTTCTCCAGCCCTTCTTTATCATCCTCCCAATACTGTAAAAAACTTTGAGCTAGACAGAAGAGAAGAAAAGGGGGGCTAGGCTGGGCTCTCATAAAAAAAAAAAAACTTTGTAAACTGAAGCTTCTTTATCAGAGGCTTTGTTAACTCAAGTATGCTTGTAGTTTGTTTGAGAGGTAGAGCTGGATGACCTGTAGGACACAATCAGAAATGTTCTGTATGTTATGGGAGGTGGCATCCTGGCACTTTTCTCGTGTCTTCTCAATCCTCCCATGGAAATGCCTTTCTAATTTGCTACTCTGAAGATCAATTAAATGTTAAAAAGTAATAAATGTAACTCCTTTGTGGAGCTGTCATCTAGTGAAACTTGGTTTAAACCACAGTCTTCTTGGAGCAGGCTAGTCGGCTACTGCACAGGTTGTGTCTCATTTGCAGTCTGGTTCTCCTCTTATTACTGTGCAAAACTGTTATGCCATGGGAGTTGTTGATAGCCAGAGGCCCTAGCAGCAGTCTCTATCCTGGGTTCAAGTACCACATTGCTGCATTGTTGCCCTTTGTCAACACGAGGCTGGTGCACAGAAGCAGCACCAACTGAGGCTGTGGCATTGGCACTGGGCATGGCTGCCTGCACAGTGCTACATCTTGTAGCGTTGTAAGGGAGCACTCAGATTATGTCTGCTGCTTTGCTCATGTGCTGGGTTTCTCTCATTGTTGCTATGGGCCTGATTCTGACTTATGGCAACCCTACCTTAGGGCTTTCTTGGCTTAGTTTGTTTAGAGGGGATTTGCCGTTACCTTCCTCTGAGGCTGAGAGAATGTGACTTGCCCAAGGTCACCTAGTGGGCTTCCATGGCTAAGTGGGGATTCAGACCTTGGTTTCCCAGAGTCGTAAGGCTGGTCTACACTCGGGGTAAAAATCTGGATGAAATTCAGAACACTTTGGCCTGGAGCTGCAGTGCATGAAATTTGGACTGCACTGGCCTGGACATAAGTGACACATCTTACCTGCATTTAGATTTTTACCCCCAGTGAAGCTGTGGGTCTGCTGCTGCTGCTAGCCATCCACTTCCATGGTGCCACTAGCATGGGCCAGAAGAACAACAGGGCTCTGCCTTTCCGGTGCATATTTGCCTGCTCTGAGGTCAGAACAACTGGCCAGCCTCACCCTCATGAGACTGGCCACTCATTCTGACTTCAGAGAGAGTGACTGGTGCCAGGGCTCTGCCTTTCCAGTGCACAGTTGCCTGCTCTAAGCTCCATGAAAGCAGAGCCCCGGTGCTAGTCGCTCTCTTTGAATCCAGAACTGGTGGCCAGCCTTGTGATGGTGGGGCTGGCCAGTTGTTCTGACCTCAGAGAGAGCAATTAGGGCTAGGGCTCTGCCTTTGGAATGAGGAAGTGGTGCCGAGGAGGGGAAAAAATGGTGCCAT
The DNA here is from genome assembly GCA_030847615.1 of Gambelia wislizenii. NCBI lineage: Eukaryota > Metazoa > Chordata > Lepidosauria > Squamata > Crotaphytidae > Gambelia > Gambelia wislizenii. The sequence continues at coordinate 332,048,898 of JAUMIR010000001.1, read as the reverse complement.
CTCTGGCAGTGCTTGTCCCTCTCCTCCCCAGTCCCCCCCCCCAAAAAAATCCAGTGTGATGGATTGTTCACACTACAGTTTTCTCCAGAGTTTCAAGCAAACCAGAGAAAACTGTGAGTTTTCTAAAACCTGGATTAAGGTGGTGTTCCCCAAGTCTGTTGCAGATAGGGCCATGTGCTGTGTGGCATTATCGCACCAGATTTGGGGAATAGGCTGCACGTTGTGTGGCATTATTAGGCCATATTTTAGAGGGGGAGATTTGGGGTTTTTCACTGTGTAGACAAGCCCTTTGTCTAACACTTAAACTAATATACCATGCTGGTTCTCCATGCATTTTCTCACATATCTATAAAATGTTGTAAGTCACCTGTTTTTAGAAAGGAAGTATAAAGTGTTTTTTTTTTTTTTTTAAGAAATTATAATTATCGTTCCACTCTGACAGCCCATTTCCAGCTGTTCCCCAAATTACGGTAAGTTGAAGGAAGGGAAGGAAAGAAGAGAAATAAGAGGGATGAGGGGGGGAAATAATTACTGTACAGGAAGGAAAAGGGGAAAGAAGGTGGCCACTAAATAATCAGATTAAAACTGGTTAGGAAGGATTCCTTGTAAAAATCATTCACCCTGGATTTAAAAGCAAAACTAATGAGTTTTCTTCCCTGTATTGCATCTACTTTTTGCAAGGACAGGGAGCAGGGGGAAGGTGATTATACTGCTGAGAGATACAGACTGCTTTCTGATTGTCATTTTTAGTTTTGTAAACCATGGGCAACTGCTGTGTTCACACGTTCCTCCCTTGGCCTTCCTCCCTTCCATCGTGTGTGTTGGTTTCAATGCAGAGAGACTGCATTAAGCCCCCATTCCCTGTTAAGACAAAATCAGAGACCTGTGGCTCAGTGTTGGTTAACAAACCAGGAGAAGAAACCAGGGTCTGAATGACAGCAAAAGGGGGAGGGTCATGAGAAAATCATGGGGCCATGATGCTCATCCACAGCTTGGATAATCGTGTGAAGATGGCGATTGTGTGTTTAGATATTTAGAGTCATAAAGAATTACACTTCCGTTACATTTCACATCTTCATTTAGAAAAGGTCATTTCACCTACCTGGGAAGCATCATCTCCTCAGATGCCAAGATTGACAAAGAGATCGATCACAGATTAGCAAAGGCATATAGCGCATTTGGAAGACTTTACAAAAGAGTCTGGAGTAATAAACAGCAGAGGCAAAGCATAAAAATCAATGTGTATAGAGCCATTGTACTGTCTATTCTTCTTTATGGGTCTGAAACATGGGTCACCTATCGCCACCACTTACGACTCCTCGAACGCTTCCATCAGCACTGTATATGCACAATCCTAAATATATACTGGACTGACTATGTGACGAATGTTGCTGTCCTTGAGCAAGCAGGGATCACCAACATTGAGACCATGATATTGAGAACAGAGCTGAGCTGGGCAGAGTACGTTTCTAGGATGGAGGACCATTGCCTTCCCAAAATAGTACTCTACGGTGAATTTGCCATGGGTCAGCGTAAGAGGGGCGCTCCTAAAAAGCGATACAAGGACTCCCCGAAACAACATCTCAGGCTCAGCCAAATTGATCACCAACAGTGGTCTGCCCTGGCCTCACATCGGGAGGCATGGAGATGCACTATCCACAATGCTGCAGCCTTATTTGAGAACTCATGCCGAACAAGTCTTGAAGAGAAACAACAATGCAGAAAGAATCACAACCTGGAAGCATCACCCAAGGAAACTTTCTGCTGTGCTTTCTGCAGCCAGACTTGTTTATCTTGGATTGGCCTTTTTAGTCATCAGCACGCTTGCAGAAAGTGCGGGATGAGTTCTTCCTGAATCTTTGTTTGTGAAGACAAGCCAGAGAGAGAGATTATGCAAGTAAGGAAATGTTAGAGCTAGAAGAAGAAAAGATCTTGAATAATCCAATTCTAGTCACATTATTCTGTCATGGAACCAGGTACAGTTGGCCCTCCATATTCATGGGTTCTGCATTCATGGATTCAACCAACTACAGTTCAAAAATATTCAGTGGAAAAAAATAAAAAGCAAACTTTGCTGTTTGGCATTTTGTATAAGGGGCCCTATTTTAACTATACCATTGTATATACAGTAATAGGACTTGAGCATCCATGGATTTTGGAACCAAATCCCAGCGGATATGGAGGGCCCACTGTAAAGAGATAGTGGTATGTTTAACTGAAGCTTGGGGGGAAAGGTAGAGTAAGAAGATTGGTTTGGTTTAAGTCTTTTAAAAATATTGGGTAGTTTGGTCTTGAGTGAGCAATTAGGACCCATTAACTTTACAAAAGACTGTCTCTTTAAGGAAATCAAAGCTGCTAGAACTGGTTTGTTGATATGTATCAACACAATTCCTTGCAACTTTAAACTCTCATTGGTGATGCAACTCTGAGGATTGTAAAGATGAGAGCCTCTCATCAAAATTTGCCAGGGATCTTTGTCTCTCTGTGTTTCTGGATGGGAACTGATTTTGGAATCTACTGGCCTCTGCCTGCTGTTGTTCAGTTGAAAAGATAAGGAAAGAACAATCAGGAAGGTTACATGGGGCCCATCTATACAAGGGGGGAAAATCCAAAGTATCTTGTAGTATTGACATCTCGCAGGAGCAGCGACATGTCTAAACATTTTTTTCTGGCCTCGGAAGCCCTCATAAGCTTCGCATTCCTGATGGCAGCCGCGATAGTTCTTCACTACCGCCATTTTTTTTTTAAAAAATCCCAATGTTATAGGAAAGCAAAACAGAAAATATTGATCATTTTTTATTGCCTTAGCAAGTGATTGCTAAAGCAAAAATCCAACATGGTTGCAGAGGGCACTTGCCCTGCTAGCAAGCCCCGCCCCCACTCTCGCATGGCTTCCCTTCGGATTTCCTGCCATTCGATAATCCAAACAAGCAGGAATGTGCTTCCCCTTGTAGTTTTTGAAAAAGTATGGGGAAATCAGCGAAGGATTTTAGTGTGCTGTTTTTGCCGTTTTGGGACCCCCTCCTTCCGAAGAGTGTGGATTGGTGCTGGATCCCATTTAGACAGGTAGGATTCCGAGCAAATTCTATGAGGGGTATTTTCACCATTTAGATGGGCCTGTGGTTTGCCTCAGGTTCCCTTGCAGAGACAAATCAGTATAGAAGAAAGAGCCATACTGCCATTTTCTAGGTCTGTTTAGCTTTCAAGGTTAAATAAGCTGCCATGGTTGAGTTTTTAGGCTAAGAAGTGTTGTTCTAGAACCATTAACTTCGTTGCCAACTCTGCATTGTAATCCCAGAGTCCCTGCGCTTTGACTTGAACTACACATAAAGAACCCTAGGCATAGATAGTTTAATATTTACACACTTTGGGTTTGCATTCATTACAGTATTTTCATTTGGGAAGCAACCCTGCTGATTTATGTAAGACTGTTCCATTGATTTACATGGAACAACAGAGCTGGAGCCATGGGCCTGTGGATGTTTCCTGGGGATCCCACCTTGATTATCAATCAGTCACTATCACCTCCCGGTTCAAGGCTTATATCTTCTACCTTGTTTATGTGTTCTGCTCTTAGTCCAGGGACTCCCTTTTTGGGACAGTACCTTTTGAAATGCTTGAGAAGGAACCATATATGGCTTGTCTTGCAGCAGGAATAGCAACCTCTGGCCCTCCAGGTGTTTTGGACTACAACTCTCACAGTCCCTTGGTATGATCCATGCTAAATTGGGCTATTGGGAATTATAGGTGAAAACATCTGGAAGGCCAAAGACTCCTCATCTCTACTGTCCAGTCAGCAAGTCATATCATTTCCCCTTCTAGCCAGTATTGTTGACACTGACTGGCAGCAGTTCTCTGGGGATTCAGGCAGCAGTCTGTTTTAGCCCTGCTTGGTGGTGCCAGGGATTGAGCCTGGAACCTTCTGCCTGCAGAACATAGCTTCTGCCACTGAGCTATTTCCCTGAAAACCCTATGCCAAAGGGGTGGAGAATCCCCCCTCCCACCCCTGGAGGGCTGAATTCAATTTGAGAGAAGTTCAGGAGGGCCACATTCCATTGGTGGGTAGGGCCAAAGGCAAAAGATTGAAAGCAAAATTAGCAGCATGTTTTGGCTTAAAACTCCCAACTGCCAGTAACTAAGGCTAATGAGAGACATTTCAACCCTTTAAAATAGAAGGAAATTTTCTCAGCTTGCACAGGAGCTGAGAAACTACCAAATGATAATATGAGGATGATGAGAGCACAGGTGTCAGATGAATCCCAAAGATATGTTAATACTCTCCAATGGTCCTGATTTGGCAGGGACAGTCCAAATTAACCCTATCTTGTCTCACTTTCTCAGCTGTTTTTAAAGTGTCCCAGTTTCTCTCTCTTCTTCCCACGTTTGTCCTCAGCTTGCTTCCAGTGCTGCAAAGTGAATTCAAAGTGAAAAAGTAGTTTGTACTCAATTACTCAGCAGGGAGGGAGAGGTGAGGGTGGAATCTTGCCCTTCCCAGTGGACTCAGGCAGAAGCAAACTTCTGCAGCCTCTCCTAGCTCGTCTTCTCTTCTTCATTAATAGCTTCTGCATCTTGAGCACCCTCTGATGTTGCTTGGCCATATGCATCCTGATTTTCATCTGTGAAATGTTGGAGGATATGGCTGTATTGGGATGTCAGGGCCTGAGGTCTCCTACATCTCTACCTTGTGGGATCCTACTGTATTTAATAAGGTTTATTCCTAGGTAAGTGTGTATTGCAGCTTTAATGAATGTGCAAGGCAGCTTAGCTCTTATTTAGTTATTTATTTCATTTATATGCCACCTTTTTCCAGGAGAGGGACCCAAGGTGGCTTACAGAAGGAATCAATGAAACCCATCAATTTAATTTTAAAAACAATTAAAATCATTACATTAAAACAGTATAAAATTATTTTAATGGCATACAAAAGTTTATACACCCCCACAATAAGAAGCTTCCCTGTGAGCAATTACATATTAAAAGCCTGCTTGAATAAAAAGGCCTTTGCCTACTGGCAAGAGAAGAGCAGGGAGGGGGCCAGCCTAGCTTCCCATGGGAGGGAGTTCCGGAGAGTGGGAGCAGCCACTGAGTAGGCTCTCTCTTGTGTCCTCAAGAAGTGAGTCTGTAATGGTGGTGGGACAAGAGAAAGCCCTCCCTTGTACATCTTAAGATTCTGGCAGGTGATCATAGGGGGATATGGTCTTTTAGATAGCCTCAACCTAAGCTGTACAGGGCTTTATAGGTAATTGCCAGCACTTTAAATTATGCCTGGAACCGAACCGGTAGCCAGTGACACTGATTTAACAAGGGAGTTACATGCTCCCTGTAACTGGCCCCAATCAGCATTATGGCTACAGTATTTTGGACTGGCTGAAGTTTCTGAACAATTTACAAAGGCAGCCCCATGTTACAGGTACAGCTGGAGCATTAGTTTTAATTGTGCAAATGCACTCCTGGCTGCTGCTGAAACCTGGGCATCCAGGCTCAGAGTTGAGTCCAGGAGAACACTCAAGCTGCGAGTCTGAGATTTCAGGGGGAGTGTAAACCCATCCAGCACAGGCAGAGTCCCTATTCCCTGGTTGGCCTTTCAGCTGACCAGGTGCACCTCTATCTTGTCTGGATCAAGTTTCATTTTCCTTGCCATCTTCCAATCCATTACCGATAGCAGATTGAAATGGATCTAGATAATCTATTTCATACAGAAATCTGTGGAGCTGGGAGGCTACCATATGCTCTAGAACCTTGCCTCAAAATAGGATGTTAGAGACTGGCTGATAATTATCCAGAATGGTGGGATCCAGCAAAGGTGTTTTTTTTTTTTTTTTTAAAGAGCTCTTGCATGACACTTTGATTTGATTCAGTGGCTGTCTTCTTGGAAAGCTTACCTTAGTGGCCTGGAGAACTGTTTAGGTAATGTTAATGAGGAAAGAAACACTTGAGAATACTTTAGATAAAGCTAACCAGAACAAAGAGTGTTTTAAAGATATCTTTAGAGAGGCAGATCAGCTCAGATATTGATAGCCCACTTCCCAGAAAAGTACAATTAACAAGTCTGGACTTGGCTGCATTCTTGTCCTGTACTTCTTGGTGGGAAAGAAAAAGAAAGTAAAGAAAAGAAAAAAGGGGAAAGGAGGACAGAAAAGGCTGAGCAAAGTCCAAGCCCCCCCCCCCCCCCGCAGCTCCCGTTCCCCTTCTGCTAGCTGTTAGGCCAAATTTTCTCTACTGCTCCAATCTTGGCCTAAAAATGCAAAGGTAACATATCCTGTACAGCAATTCCCTGCTCCTGTAACCTTTCCTCGCTAAGAACAATGGTTGTCTTGTGTATCAAAGTAACAGATGCTGTTCCTGGCAAGGGTTGCAGCCGCCAATGTAAACCGCTCTGGGGTGATTGAACTTGACCCAACCCAAGGCTCAGCTGGCAGCAAACCAAAGTTTTGGGCTGTGGATGGGGTGGGGTGGGAGAAGGAAGGGGACAGGGAGTGGGACTTTGCAGTGCATAGATCTAGAAATACAGCCTCTGAAACAGATCCATCTGTATGTACGAATGCAGAGCCACACAGGTGCTGTTGTCGATAGATCTCCAGAGGGTCACATCTCCTAGCTGGAAGGAATTCAGATCTGACAGGAAGAGAAATGCACTTAATTTAGATTAAAGCAAGAGCTGGTCCCACTTGACACCCTGCTGGGTTCATTCCTGTTGTAATAAAAGTCAGCCTCTTCTACACTGTCCGTATCCCTGGGAAAGAGTTACATGGCAGTGGAGGCTTTTTAACCAAAAACATCACCCTCAGGCAAACTGCTGGGAATGTAATGAGAAAATGCAGGCAGAACTACCTTCCACTGGCGCATCTAATGGCTCATCTGTACTGTGAATAATCCCCAAGCTGATGGTTGAAGGTGTAGTTTGATCTTGATCACTTTTCTTAATGTCTGCTTTAACATAGGTTGGAAAACCAACAGTTCAAATCTCCTCTCAACCAGATGGCTTCAGGGCGAGTCACGGTTCAAACCTTCCTTCAAACCGTGGTGCCCTCAGACTGTGTTGGACTACAACTTGCTTCACCCCAGGCAGCATGACCAGTGATTGTACTGGCAGGGAATGATGGGAGTTGTAGTCTAGCAGATCTGGAGAACATGGAGTTGGGGAAGGCTGCACTTTCTGCTCACTTTCAGCCTCATTCCTCCCCTTCCATTCCCATCTGGAGAGGGAGAATAACAACCCTAGACTACCTGATAAGAGTTATTGGGGTTGTCTGAATGTCAAAAATACTCCTCATGGAATGTGAGGAGAATACTACCTGTCTTAATGGCATCCCACATTGTTTTGCCATAGTTGGAAGGAGGAGGGGCCAAAAACACCAAAGGAAAAGCCTTCGTGGCTTTTCTTGGAGTTTTTAAAAAATAACAGGGGAAATGAGCATCTCTGCTTGTTGGGACAAGCAATGTGAATTGATTCACTTTCCCATACAAGCAGAAGTGCAAAGCTGATTGGCTGGATGAGCACAGAGGTGGGGCTTGCTAACAAAGCAAGCACCCGGAGCCACCATGTTGGATTTTCGCCTTAGCGAGTAAGCACTAAGGCAATAACACAGGGTGGTTTTTCTTATTTTTTGTAAAGGTGAAATATCACTCGGTCGCACTTTGGAAATATTTTTTTTAAAAAGTGTGCGGCAGTAGCAAATTGCGGTAAGTAACAAAGCAAGTAATTCACTTGAGGCCACCATCTGGATCTGCAGACATGCAAAGCTTATGCCTGCAAAAAAATAAAAAATAAATTAAGACAAATCGTAGCTGCAGCGAATTGCCATTACTGTGTGCAGACATGCAAAGCTTATGCTTGCAATAAATAAATTAATATTAAGACAAATTGTAGCTGCAGTGAATTGCCATTACTGTGGAGCAATCTGCTTCTTTCCCCCTCATATAGACAAGCCCATTGTAAGAATTAATGAGTGTGTTCATGTATGTGAAGCACATTTCAGAATCTGAAAATGAACCAAATTGGAGAATGCATAGTGCATTTCAGATTCTGCTTGATATGCATTAAGGAAAGCAAGATTTGTATTTGATTGAATAAATTGAGCTGTTAAAATGCCTGGAAGCTCTGCTTTGTTAAGCACTCATCCAGCAGAGCATGAGCTCGGCCAGTAGCACATTAAAAATTAACAAATAAATCTCAAATACTGTACAGACTCTTACGTAAGATTGAACAATATGTTCAGAAATGAATGGCCACCTAGGAAGTGCATCATGAGATCCCATTTGAATTTTGCAACATTACTCTAAGCTACCAAATAAATAAATAAATAAATAATATTTTCGAAAAATGTTTCCTGTGTTGTTAGTTACCAGCCCACAGTTGGGTGGAGGTGCTGGGTTGCTTATTTGTCAGAGCAAAAAATAGGAAGCAAATCCTCAAAATTATGCAGACTCACAATATGCTAAATCCATATTTAGAACATGTTGATTATTATTTTTTATTTCTGAACATCATGGAAATAGCACCTCATTATGTTTTACTTTTCTGGCAATACAATAAGTCAACCTTTGCTATCCTGGAGCTCTCTAGGTGAATTATGACTGCCATCATCCCCAGGCAGCAGGGCCACTGGTATTGTAGCCCAAAACGAGGATGGCATTAATCCCTCTTTAAAGCCATTCATAAACAGCTATGTGGTAGGGCAGGGAGGGGAAAGTGCAACCCACCAATGCCCTACTTGCCTCTTTAGGTAAGTTTGCCAGGTGTCTGGGGCAAGGTACTGAGCACGTGTGTGCCCAGCACATATTCTCAGTATTAGCTTCGGATGCATCCTGGGCCCAAGGACATTTTAAGACTATCCTAGCAGCGCAAGGATCGAGTGGGAGAGCTTCGTAGCTGCAGCACGGCAGGGGGTCCATTTCGGACGATGCCGTCCCTGCGGCGAAATCGTCTATGTCTCTTCCGTTTAGCATTGGAGCCTGCCGTGCCATATTCAGCCAAATTTTATTCACGGAGGTTGTCCGTGAATAAAATCTGGCTGAATATGGCACGGCAGGCTCCACTGCTAAACGGAAGAGACACGGACGATTTCGCCGCAGGGACGGCTTCGTCCGAAATGGACCCCCTGCCACACTGCAGCTACGAAGCTCTCCCGCTCGATCCTTGCAGTGCAAGGATTGTCTGAAAAAGTCCCAAGAAGGGAAGAGGACCAGTGGCAGGAGGCAGGTGTAGTGTCAGCTATGCCATGTTATCTAAAAACAGCTCATGTTTTAGTGAGTGTCACAGAGAGAGGTAAGGAACTGATTGTGCAGTACTCTCTACCCACTTTGTCCATGTTGTAGCACTGCTCCTGATGGTAGAAGATGTCTCCCTTTCAAGGAGAGAAGACGTGAATACTATAAAAGAAGGTACATAGTATTTTCACAGTCCTTTATGCAGCTACCTGTAAAAAGTATGACAACACATCACCTTAAAGATGAGCAAATGTAATGCATCAGGCTTAATTTATTTCGTGGGCTAAATGGAATTCAAAAATATGAATGGATTTTTAAAACCTTGAGGGAGGGGGAAACATTTTTGCCCAAATTTTGTTCACCATCCCCTTCATTCTTAAAGGAGGAGGGGATGTAAGCTAGGTGTCAGCTGTAATTTAATTGTTTTTTTTTTTTTTAATCTCCCATCTATTCTTTCCAGTGAGAGGAATTAGTGTCTTGTAGGGTAGGGGCAAGCAGAAAGTAGGTTATGATCTAACAGTAGATCTCTGGGTATTTTAAAGTTGATCCACAAGGATTTGTGACCTAGTTGTTAGACAGTAGCAACAACAAAACCATGACTTTTCCCATCTCAATTAGGCTGCTGAAATGAAGGAAGCTATCAGAGGAGTAGAATTTCTTTTGTGAAAAGACTGCGAGCTTAGTGTAGTTCTGGTACTGAAAACAAATTCCTAGTCTCAAAACGTATTGAAGGAGAAGTTTAGCTCTTCAAGCCAGAGCTTGGGAAAGTTACCTTTTGTACTATAGAATTGGGGATTGGTAGTCCATAAAGCAACTTCCTCATCTCTAATGTGGAAAATGCCTTATTCTTTAATCTCAAACATATGTCTTTAATGTCTGGTTTTGATCAGTAGATCTTGGGGTTCTAGTAAAAAAACAAAGTAGATCTAACAATCCTGAAGTCTGCCCACCCATGCTTTGCTTTGAAAAAGATAGAAAGTTGGATTTGTGCTGTCATGACATTGCTTTCTCAGCCATACTTGGAAGGGTTTTGACTACAACTCCCAGAATTCTGCAGACATTGCGACTACTATTCATGCTGGCTAAGAGATTCTGTAAATTGTGGTCCAAAAAAGTAACTTTCACAGAGCTCTGTGCTTAGCTGACCAGAAAGTCTGACCATTTCTGCATAGTTAAGTAGCTGTGCCAGGTTACTAGTTAAAATGTAACCAGCTTCAACTTTCAGCTATTGGGAAGTGTTCTAACGGGAATGAAAAGATAAATAGAAAATGCTGCATTATTGCTCACTTTCCCTTGCTCTATTATGCAAAGGAATAGGAAGAACTTGCTATCATGATGTCCAGAAATAGAACCAATGTTTGGGACAAAGTCCTTCTCATTCATGCATTGCTAATGTACTCTGAGTGGACACTACTGGGATATGTTGTAGACGGTAACAGTTCCTACGTTGTGTGTAGATTCCAAGGAACTGGTTATGCAAAATTCTTGTTTCCTTTGATAGAGCATGCTTCAAACTTCACCTTTGGAGTATTTCCATTTAACCCCTCTATTTGAACTCTTGCTATCTAGCTTTGAAAACTGGGGTTGTAGCCCTCATGGGGTTGGTATGTAGAGGTTGTTTCCCCTGCTCCCCTGTTTTTCCCAGACAACCCCTGGAGCCTCCTCTGAGGGCTAGGAGGCTAAAAAGATAGAGGAAAATGTATGAACATTTTGTAAGGGCACCTTCTATGAGTGGGAACTCATGAAAGACACCACCATCTGATCTTTAGGTATCTCTCCTTCCCTCTACTTACTCTGTGCCACTGCCCACCCTAATCAGATGGGTCTCCTAATTCTCAAAATAAACTTTTTGGGTGGGCAAGGATTCTGGGTGTTGCTGGAAGAAGAAAGGATTAGGGAAGTCATCTGCAAACTCCCCTTGACTGATAAAGGTTGAAATGGCTGATTTGCTTTATAGGTTGATATGGTATACCCGGGTTTCATGTCCAGATCAAGGGAAGTAATAGTGCTACTGTAATCCGCTTTGGTTAGACCTCATCTAAACTAATGTGCCTGGACACCACAGTTTGTGAATGACATGGACAAGCTGAAATGTACCCAGAGGCTGTGGTGTCACCAAAGCTGGTGTCACCCTTCCCCCCAATGGTGCACCTGGTGCGATTTGGCCTCTCCACACACCCCAAGTGCTGCCACTGCCCAGAGGAGGGTGGCAAAACATGGATAACCAAGCGCTGTGAGGAACAGGAGAGAGAGCTGGGCATAAGAAGATGGAGAGGTGATATGGCAGCCATCTTTAAATATCTGAAGGGCTGCCCAGTGGAAGATGGAACAAGCTTCAAAGGACAGGACACAAACCAATGGTTTCAAAGAACAAGGAAGGAAATTCTGGCTAAACATAGGAAGTGTTTCCTGATGAGAAGAGCTGTTCAGCAGTGGAAGAGGCTGCCCTGGAAGGTGGTGGAATCTCATTAATTGGAAGTTTTTAAACAGAGGGTAGATGGCCACTTCTTGGGGCCCTTTGGCTGTGGATTCCTATGCTGGTAGGGTGGTGGACTAGAAGGCCCTTGGGGTCCCTCCCAACTCCGAGAGTCTGTGAGGACACCGGGTTGTCTAGTGGTTGATTTCATACGGCCTTCCCCCCTCGTTCTCAGTTTTTCCTCCTTAAAATAGAGACAATAATATTTCACTGTACAGGATTATTTTTTGTGAAAAGAACTTTTTTTTGGGGGGGGGGAATGAATAATACAGTTGGCCATCCATATCCAAGGATTCTATATCCATGGATTCAACCAACCACAGTTCAAAAATATTCCAAAAAGCAAACCTTGATTTTGCCATTTTATATAAGGGACACCATTTTACTATGCCATTGTATATAATGGGACTTGAGCATCCACAGATTTTGGGCTCCATGTGGGTGTCTTGGAACCAAACTCCAGCGGATACTGAGGGCCCACTGTATAATGGAAGATCATGAATAACTTTGCTGCCTAGTTGCCCAGTGACAGTTTGCCCCAAAAGTTTTTGAACAAAGCAAAGCCAGGTGAGAGAAGAAAACTGGGCCAAGCTAGCTCATCCTTTTGTTCCATAATTTATATTTTTTTGGGCGGGGGAGAGAAAGAGAAAGGGAAGGAACAACACCCTCCTCCCCTCCTCCTTTTCCTGGTCCTGTTCCAAATCCATACAACCCTATAAGTGATGCTGCCTCCCGAGGAGGGGAGCCCAGCCTGTACATTTTCAACATTCTTGCTGGAGTTAACGACTTAGAAACATGACTCCCCAAAAGAGAGGGAGGGCTCAGCCCATTGGTGCGAGTGTATGTATATGTGTATGTGAGTGTGTAAAGTTTAGTCATGAAAGGGTGTGTGTGTGGGGTGGTGGTGGTGGTGTGTGGAAATAGGAAAAAAATGCAGAGCCCCAGGGCAGCCTCTGACAGCGCAGTGGGCTGGCAGGCAGCTCCCAAACAATGTGCTTAGTATTATCCCCAGGACTGGAGCTGTCGGAGCGGGCTGGCGCGCTTTGCATTACCTGTGCAAGCTGGGCTATCTTTGGCTAGGGGCCAGCGTGCCGAGAGGGTTATTTTTCTCCCCCCCCCCACTCCTGCTCTAACTTCCCTCCCTCCTGCGTGTGGCGTGGAGCTCCCCCCTTCCCCCTTCTTCTTGCAGGAGTGCTTTCAAAAAGTCTGGAAACAGCTCCCCCCTTTTTTTGGTAACGTGATTTAGTTTTCTTCTCTCTCTCTCTCTTTTGGAGGGGGAATTTGCTCATCTGTTCATTCTTGCTCTGCTTCCGTTTCAACCTCCCAATCCCCTTTCCTTTGGGTGAGGCCCCCTTTCTTCCCTGGTTTCTTGAATGTTTCAGTTTGGAACGCAAGAGTCTTGTTTTTAATTTCCCTCTTCTTTTCACCCCCCTCTCCCCACCCACCCCTCTCCCCTTCTCTCTATCCCTCGTACAGGTTGCAAGCTCTCCTGTCACAAGAAATGTGAAGCCAAGGTAAGAGCAGCTTGTTCCGATTCTTATTGTCTTTACAACAACATTGCGGTTGGGTTGGGAGACTTTGCTTTCTTTTGTCTGATGTGGATCTTCTTTGAAAGTCGTTTGGATAAGGAACACGGGGGCTTCTGTGGCTCTCTTTTTTTCCTCCCTGAACTTTTTGTTTATTTTTAAAAGCTGCCAATTGTTGCTCAAGGTGAAATTTTGCCAGGTTCCCACCAGGTTTGGGAGCTCTGATTACAAACTCTCTAAGAGCACCTCCGTTCCTGAGTTGCTTGCAAGGGGAGTGGTGTACCTATCTTGATATGTAATTTTAAAACTGCAACAAAATCTTTTTTTAAAAATAAAATTCCTTCCCGGGCCAACATTATGGCGGTTTGCCTTGGGTTCGTTCCTTTCTTTCTTTCTTTCTTTCTTTCTTTCTTTCTTTCTTTTTACCCCCTTTTTCTTTTACTCCCCATGCCTCCTCCAGAGGAGACTGTTGTATTAGCAGGAAACATTGACTAAGGCTTTCAAGGTGAGCAGTGTCTCCTCATATGTGGGCAAAGCTATAAAATAAATGCAACCACTTGAGAATCATTCTGTCCTTGCTCACTCATGTTAGGAGGTCATACAACCTTTAGATCACTTAGGGATGTCTTTTGCTGATGAACTGAGCTGCAGGAGAAAATGCTTTGAGTGTTCTGTTTCTGGGCCAAGATCCATTCAGTTTGCCACTTGGAGTTCATAGTAGAGAGTGCTTTGCCATTCTTGCTGTGGTAGTGGTTCTGGTCCTTATGATTGCTTTGCAGTATTATTCCCACTGGCTAGAGAGAGTAACTTGTTCAAAGTCTAAAGATGGTAGTTTATTAGATATGCCAGAGATATACCAAAGACAAGAAACACTGAAGCTTTCATGGTGCTATTCGCAGAGGTGACACAGGACCAGTCCTACTGTTAGGTAGAGTGAGGGATTCCCTTGTCTTGGAGGTAAGGTACAGAGCTGTGTGTGCTGTATGGTCAGTTCTTGTCTCTTGAATCTAATATGCTGCCCAAAGATGTGACAGAAGGCCCTATTACACTACAAATGCTAAAATAAGATTCATCCTCCAGCACACTTGAGTTCTGAGCATTGTAGGAAGTTGTCATCTTATCCATTGTCCTAGGTAGCCAAATATCTTGGGTCAGTTCTGGGTGACAGCAGCCCAACCATAAGCTGAAGTGATGCTAGTGACAGAATAAGGCAGTAGTGTCTACCTCCCACCCATAAAATCAAGCTTCCTGACACATGATTTCTGCCTGGCTATACCTCATCTATTACGGCCAACCTTTATTTGCTTCACTGGGACTGGTTTCAATGGAGAATATTAAAAACCAAGTGATTGGTAAAAGTGGCAGGTAGTGTGTCCCCTACCCATGTCCTTAAATGCCCTGATTGCATGGCTGATTAGGAGTAGTGGTGCTTCTTGTTTTCCTTGGGCTGTGTGTAGGCTTCCTGATGCATTCATCATTGTTGTCCATTGCTGTGGACAACATTCTAAGCCAGTTTGGAAGACAATGATATGCTTTATTTGTACGGAGGGGACACAATATACCTTCCTACTCCTATATCTATTTCACTGTCCTCACCACTGCTGTCCCCATGTGTATAAGTTATGGCCTATACACATAGGCCAAAATGACACAGTCAGTTCCAGGATTTCTTCTGGGAAATGACTGTGTTATTTTGGCCTTCATATGTACACTGTACTTTGTGTGCAATGCCCATATGCTCCATGGAATATGAAAACAACAGGAGAGGGAACAGCATGCTGTCCCATGCCCTATGTTAGATAAGTCTAAACACTCTGCTTCTAGGTTCTGCTGCCCAGAAATCCTTTGATCTTCTTTCATTGTGTCTTCATCCCTACTTGGTCGCATCTATGGCTCAGGAAACTTGTGTTCTTCATTTCTCACCTTCTTTTTGTGAACCTTTCTCCAGTTCTTTTTGGAAAGGGCCACTTTCTTGCAAGTCACCTTTGTTTCCTTTTTCTACTCTAAAAGTAAACAAGGCTGTTGTTGGCACATTTTTCATTGTGTACCAGGGTGAACTGAAGATGGATTTGGTTTACATTTTAACACAAACTGACTTAGTTTGCACTTTCCAAACTAAAATGTGAACCATTATTGTTTGATTTTTGTACCGCTCTAAATGCAGTTTTCTGATTATTTTTTTTAAAAAATCATATAACAATGTGTGCATTGGAGAAAACAGCATACAAAAAGACATGTACAAGGGACATTTTTGGCATTTTTTTTTAGTAAATTAGAGAATGCAGGCAGGTTTTTGTGCATATGAATGAGAGAGAAAAGGAAAAGGTGAGCATTCTAGAAGTGGAAACAGATTTGCCCAACCTTGAACATGACTAGATTCAGTATGAAATACACTTTGGGAAGTTGAGGTAACAAAGGAATAGGGAACCATTTCAATATTCTACGAACAGATAGATGGGGTAGCCATGGGCAGCCCTCTGAGCCCAGTGATAGCAAACTTTTAAATGGAACATTCTGAAAAGCAAGCCCTGGAAACAGCACCAAAAAAGCCCACAACGTGGTTCTGATATGTGGATGACACTTTTACCATTTGGAGCCACGGAGAAGAAGATTTGGTCTCAATCCTGAACCACCTGAACAGCATCCACCCAAATATCCAATTCACGATGGAAAAAGAAAAGGAAGGAACACTGCCATTCTTGGATGTCCTAGTCATCCGCAAACCAAACCAATGGTTAGGCCACAAGGTATACAGAAAACCCCCCCACACAGACAGATACCTACACAAGAACCCCAATCATCACCCAGGACAAAAAAGAAGCACAATAAAAACATTGGTAGACCATGCAAAAAGGATCTGCGAACCTCACTACCTGGAGGATGAACTGAAGCACCTAAACTGGGCCCTATAGGCTAATGGTTACTCCAGATCAGACATCACAAGAGCAGCCAGACCCAGAAAAAAACACAGGAATGAATAAGAAAAACAGCAACCCAAAGGGAAGGTATTTTTACCATACATCAAAGGAGTCACAGTCAGAATAGGGAAACTGATGAGGAAACACAACCTCCAAACGATCTACAGACCAACCAAGAAAATCCAAGAAACGCTACACTCAGTGAAGGACAAAAGAGACCCTCTCACAGCTGCAGGAGTTTACGCATACCATGCAGCTGTGGACAAGCTTACATAGGGACTACTAAACGCAGTGTGCAAACACAAATCAAGGAACATGAGAGACACTGCAGACTGGGCCATCCAGAAAAATCAGAAGTAGCAGAACACCTGGACAACTTCAACAGGAAAGAAGAAACCTTAAAAGTAAACAAAATCTGGCTCTCAGTTTTGAAAAACAATAGCGTCAAAACTCAACACTTACAAAAGAATTCCACCCAGGGATAGGGGGATTTCCAGCAGATAATGGGCCATCAAGCAACCATTAGCCAAACAGACACTAATGAGCCTTGCATTTCTATACCCAGAAACTAACCATTCAATTACACAAATTTACATATACACAGGGGTTCACAGCATATAAACTCCACACACACCCCTACCCAAGCATTCTCTGAGGATGCCAGCCACAGATGCAGGCGAAATGTCAGAAAGAAACTATTCCAGAATACGGCCTCACAGCCCGGAAAAAACCCCAAGGAAAATCTATGGATGCCAGCTGTGAAAGCCTTCGACTTCACATTTCAATATATGTTATGTTGTGCCAGGGCATTTGGAGTAATAGGCCACCATGTTTCAGGAATTAGGTGAGTTGCATGTAGGCAAAAAGACATTCTTATCATCTTTTGAAATTATGAAATACAACCAGAAGGATGCTAATTAAGAAGGACATTGCTGTGCTTTAGCCTTTCCAAGCTGGCATTTCCAAGTTTGATATGAAGTCGAAGGCTTTCACGGCCAGCATCCATAGATTTTTCTTGGGTTTTTTTTTCTGGGCTGTGCGGCCGTGTTCTGGAAGAGTTTACTTCTTAGGTTTCTCCTGCATCTGTGAATCATTATTCTCCCAGCAGACAAAGGCAATGTCACAGTAATCATGGAAACAGAAAAATACAAACAAAAAATAAGGGAACTCTTGGACCATGCAATATACAGAAAACGCAAGCAAGAGCCAACCAACAAAATCACCAGAAAAACAAATGCCTTGATCAAGAACTCATCAATTCAGCCAATCATACACCAGAATCTATGCAGATCAGAGGCTCTACCACCAAGACTATATGGACTTCCCAAGATCCACAAGGATTCCATTCCACTCTGACCCATAGTGAGCGCCATTGGATCCCCACGTATGACTTGGCCAAGTTTCTGGCCACACAATTACAAACCCACATAGGACAAACCCCTCACTACATCAATGACTCAGCTCACTTCATAGAAAATATCAACAACATCAAACTGAAACCTGGAGACAGACTGATCAGCTTTGATGTTGTCTCCTTGCTTACCAGAGTACCCATAATGGACACCATGGCACTCATACAACAAATATTTCCTGAGGACATCACATTCTTGTTCAAACACTGCCTCACCACAAGCTACTTCCAGTGGGATAATGAATTCTGTGAACAGGTAGATGGGGTAGGCATGGGCAGCCCTCTGAGCCCCATGATAGCAAACTTTTACATGGAAAATTTTGAAAAGCAAGCCCTGGAAACAGCACCAAAAAAAGCCCACAACATGGTTCCAATTTGTGGATGACACTTTCACCATTTAGAACCATGGAGAAGAAGATTTGGTTTCATTCAAACAAGGAAAATCTGTTTCCAAGTTTGTTTGACTACAACACTCATTATTCCCAGCCAGCATTGCCCATGTGCTGAGACAGTATTGTGCAGTGCCTGCCTCAGTTGTCATGGAGGAATGGAGCTCTTTTGGACTCAAATGTGTGTATGTGCCTTCAATTCACTTGACTTAAGGCAGCCCCATGAATTTCATAGGGGGTTCTTAGGCGAGGAGCAGTCATTGGTTTGTGGGTGCCTTCCTCTGAAATATAGTCTACAGCACCTGATATTGCTTGATATTGATACTCTGTCTAAGTACTAAATGCTTAGCTTCCAACATCAGGCAGTGCCTTTGTGGAGAGGCTGATGTTTTATAACCAAGGTAGGCAAAGTTCAGCTTTTCAGATGTTGCTGGGCTCTGTCTCCCAGCATTCTCGATCATTAGCTATGCTGACTGTTAATGTTAGTACAGTAGGACCCCTACATCTGCTGATTTGCCATCCGCTGATTCAATTATCTGCGGATGGTGACAGTGGGAGCTGGGAGGGTGAGAGTGGGAGGAGGCGATCTCGCCTCGCCTCGCCTCGCCTCTCCCTTCCCTGGGACAGTTCCAGTGGCGTGGGGTCCCGCAGTGCGTGGAGCTGGTTGGGGCGGAGGGGGAGGGCAGGAGGACGTGAGCTCTCCTCCCCCCATCCTTCCCTGGGACAGTTCTGGTGACACGGGGTCGGGCAGCACGTGGAGTTGTCAGGGGGTGGGAAGGGGAAGGAGGGAAGAGGCAAGCTCGCATCCCCCTCCCTTCCCTGGGACAGTTCTGGTGGTGTGGGGTCCAGTGGCATGTGGAACTGGCAGGGGCGGGAGGGTGAGGGTGGTAGGAGGGGAGCTGGTCTCCTTTCTCTCTTCTCTGTGTGTGGGGGTGTCTGGTAGTGGGGTGTTTGCTATTATCTGTGGATTTCACTATCTGCAGTGGGGCCTGGAACCAAACCCCCATGGATACAGGGTGGGTTGTACTGTACTGTATTGTTATTGTGAGTATATTGATAGCCTGCCTTCCTCCCAAAATTTGAATTCAAGGCGGCTTACAATTTAAAAAAGAATGATACAGATAGAAACATACAAAAAGTAAACATTTAATGAAATTAAATTATTCATATTAAAATACAATAGGAGCCCCGTATCCATGGTGGAATGGTTCCAGGCCCCACCATGGATAACGAGATCCGTAGATAACAATAAACGCCATTGAAAATAATGGGACTTCTGGTTTAAAATACCATAGAGTTGCCTTGGAGGACCTAGAAAATGGCTAGAGAGGATACATTTTCTAGGAAGACTCTATGGTAGCTGTGCTGAAACTGAATCCGTGGATAATTGAATCAGTGGATAATGAATCAGCAGATGTGGGGGTCCTACTGTAATTTAAAATGATGCCTAAAAAGATAAATGCAACTAAAAAATAAAAAGCAATCAAAATAGCTCAGTTTACAAAAATACAGCACCCTCAGCCCATTCTTTAAAAACATTCTGTTTTAAAAGCTTATCATGAAGTTTACTTGGAAAGATTTGTTCAGAGGAGGTTTGCCTTTCTCTAAGGCTGAGAAAGTGTGACTTGTCCAGGATCCCCCCCCCCCCCGTGGGTTTCCATAGTCAACAGGGATTTGAACCCTGGTCTCTATATTCCTCATCCAGCACTCATACCACAATACCACACTGGCTCTACACTTTATTTGTATTTTGCTTTTTCTCCAAGAGTGGGATTTTTCATCATCACTATTGCCACCACCATCATATCCCCCTCTAATTACAAACTTGGGTGACTGAGTACCAATAGGATTCAAAACAGAGCCATGAGAAACAACAGGGAGGCCTGAAAGTGCTCAGGTCACCCTTGTGGCGTTTTGAATTTAGAAAAAAATATTATTCAGTGGCAGCAAAAATACATCCCCCCATCTCTTTCTCTGTCTCTCCCCAAAACAGCCTAAGGAGGGCCAGGCATGTTCAATGGCTGCAGCCATTTCGAATATGAAAGCCTAAATCCATTTGTTATTCCCATTTGAATGTATTAACTCCAGCAGTTCATTCATTGGTTTACTCCAGTTAGGACTAGCAGTTGGCTTAGACCAAGGATAGGGGATGTGTGATCCTCCAGATGTTGCTGCAATGCAACTCCCATCCTCCCATAGCATTGGCTATGCTGACTAGGGCTGTTGGGAATTATAGTATGATAACATCTGAAAAGCCACCCTTATCCTACCCCTGATTTAGACCTAAGGATCCATTTGGGAAACAAAATCTGGGAGGCTAGGGTCGGAGAAATGAACTGGTGGAGCCTCTTAACAACTTCCAGTGGCCTGGAGGTGGGTGCAGCTAGAGTGAGGATGGGCTGGAGCATTTTTTGGTGGGTCCTCTTGTATGTGTGTGTGTATTGTAAAACGGGCAGAGGGGAGAAATTGGGAAGGATGCTGCATGGGACAACAAGAAATGATATATTGGTACTCACAAGGTTAGATGTACTGAGGTGAATTCAGTCTCAGTCCCACTTATGGGATTGTTTTGGACTCGGAGGGTTGCATTGCTATCACTACTTGAATGGCTATCCCCACTCTGACCATTCTTGATGAAACTGGGAAGGTCCTTTAGAATTTTATGACAGAAAATCACACGGTGCTCTCAAAATGTCATTTTTCTTCCTGCATGCTTGGGATCATATTTTCTGCTGGAATTGCCTGCATTATGAAGATGGAAATGTGTACATGCTGAGGAAATTTAGCAGGAATGTTAACAAGGATGTTCTGGCTTCGCTCTTTCTGTATGTCACACATACACACATGCGCGTGTGCGAACTTCTGCTTCTTTTCTAAGCTTTTGCTTGTTGCTTGACCCCAGCTGCAGTGTCACCAAGTCTAAATATTTGTTAAAAAAGCATTGCTTCCCAAACCCCAAAGCTGTCTTTTATCCTCTCTCTCTCTCTCTCTCTCTCTCTCTCTCAAAAAAAAAAAAAAAAAAAAAAAAGCAGGGGGGTTGATGTACAAGCAAGACTGTTGATTCCTCTCCTGATGTCTATGTATTAGGACTGCTTTATATGTAATTTTATGTTCATGTACACTGATGTGGGTGTGGGGTAATAGTATGTGTAGGGACAGGCAAACTAGTGGCCCACAAATTTTTTGAGTTACAACTCCTATAATTCCTTATTATTGACCATGCTGGTGGAGACTTGTGGTTATTGCAGCCCAAAACATCAAGAGTGCACCAGGTTGCCTAAGTTTTGCATACAAACACTGTATTTAACTAGGGGTGAAGGAGAATGCACATAAAAGTCCTTTATTCATTACTTGGGAAAAGTGCATATATTTGAAAAAAAAAGTGCATGAAACAGAACATTGCAAATTAGTCAGTCAGAATGAAAGTTGCTGAGATCCTATAGCCTTGCTGGCATAGTTATGTGGGAAGTGACGGTGGTGGCAGTAGCGGTGACAGTGAGGAAAAGGTAAAGAAGAAAGAGGAGAAGAAGGCGACAGAAGGAGGAGGCAGCTGGCTTGTAGATGTCTATTTCATGAATACCTGGTCTCAAGGTCCTCAGAGCCGAGACATTAGGGGAGGGGTGACTTGGAAAAAACACACCACCCATGCACAGGTGATTTTCTCAGCCAGTCCTGCTAATATTTCCTTGGCTCCGAGGACCCCCAAAGCCAGGCATTTGTGAAGTAGACAACCTAAAGCTGGCCACATTGTCTTCCCATCACCGTGGCTGCTACTGCTCAGATGAGTGCAGAGACTGGCAAACTGCTAGCAGGGTAGTTTGTTTCATGACAATAGGATGGTGGCTTCCTTTTCCTGCTCTTCTAATCCTACCTTCTTTACAGATTCAGTTTAGGTGGCTATCCCATATTTGTTAACAACAAATCCAAGAGATCAATTTAAATTCCTTCCCTTAACAAATCACCCTGCCCTGTAATAAAGTCAATCATGTTATCTTAGATTCTAACATTTGTCTGTATACCAGTTACATTCTTGAAAGATTAGGACACATTTTATGGATAACCAAAGGGGTTTTCCCCTCAGAGGTTACAATTTTTTCTTTCTTTTTCTTCATAAATGACAGCTGGCCTCTTGCAGACCTCATCCTGCTTATTTTAGGCTTGGGAGAGAGAAATAGCATTTTCAGAGTTGAAGGTGGTTTAAAAGAAGGATTGCTGTTGATAGTGTATATCAGTCTTTTCCTACCTGGTGGCCTTCATGTACTTTGGAACTATGCCTTCCATTAACCCCACCAGTATGCCCAATGTCGGATTATGGGAATTAAATTATGAGAACATCTGGAGGGCACTAGGTTGAGTGAGTCTGGTGTCTACACTCAGCCACTCTAATATATACTAAACAGCCCTGTATTAGTTGAAAACCTGTTTAGCCAGAGGTGACAGAACAACAAGAGAAGTATATAGACATACCATGTAAGGTGAACTGTTATGCTTTTCTGCTGCCTTTAATTAACCAGCTGATGATCCAAATGCTTGCAGAGATTCTGGATTACATTTAGCTGTTCTCCTTGCAAAGACAATAGTTTTTGCCTCAGTTATTGGTGATACTAGGTAGAATACCTACATAAAGAAATCTGTGTTTTGTAGTGTACTGAAAGAAGGTGACTAGCACCAAAACTGATAACAAGTCTTGAAGAGAAACGACAACGCAAAAAGAAACATCACCCAAGGAGACCTTCTGCTGTGCTTTCTGCAACCGGACTTGTTTATCTCGGATTGGCCTTTTTAGTCATCAGCGCCCTTGCAAAAAGCGCGGGATGAGTCCTTCCTGAATCTTCGTTTGCGAAGAAAAGCCAGAGAGATGATGATGATGATGATACCATGGCTGGCATAGATGATCCCCAGCTCAGTTATTCAGCAAACACAGTGTACCATTGTTACCTTCCAGATACTCAGGATATGAACCTGATGAACTATATTCATAGGTGGTAACAGTATGATATATAAATGAGTGGTAAATGGGGATGTGTAAATGAGCTTACAGCAGCCTTGTATAACCTGGCATCCTCCTGTTGTGTTTGTACTACAATATCTGTCATTTCCAGCAAGTGTGATTCATTGGTCATGTTGCCTGGGGATGATAGGAGTCAAAGTCAAAACAAGATTTTCAGGTTGGTGAAAAGGTGGAGAACAAGAGTGGAGGCTGCTAAACACAGCTGATGCCAACATGGATTTTAATGAATAAGTAATCCATTCTTCCTAGTGGGGTTTCAATGTAGAACTGTTTGCATGACCAAGGATAATTTTAACTTTTGGCCATTCTTTATTGGGAGAATACACAGATCTAGGAATGAATCTGCTGAAGCACACTTTGTTCTTGCGCCAATGGAATACCACCTAGGTTTCTTGGTTTCACCTGTCCTTGTCATCACCATATTGTTTGCAAGTACTCCCCATGAGGAGTGTGCCATCACATGACATTCAAGCCAGTGTGAAGCTGGCATACTAAGATAAAGGCATTTTGGGGGCATCTCTAGCAGGTATAACCTGTATTTTACTTTGTCAAATGTTTTATTGATTTGGGTACAGCTATGAACCAAAGCTAATTAAACAAATAAGAGGAAGAAAACAACAACAAGAAATTCAATTAAAAGCTAAGGCAAATCTCACCATATGCTCCAGGTCCAAGCAGCCCATTAACTTAATGCATTTTAAATTCAATTGTTGTGTTATGTTTTCATCATCTATCCATTATTCATGTTTTGATTTGTTCCCATCACCCTAGTCTTAGAAATAACTCCTCATTTATTTAAATGGAACATGCTTTTACATAAGTAACTTATAGTGAAGCCCATCTTGTTGCATATATATGTGGTTTTTTTTAAAGTTATCAAGCACAGTCTCTGTTTTGGAATGCAGAGAGCTTCTGTTTGTTGTAAATGTCCATGGTTTTTGTTCATGAAGAGACAACATTATGCATGTACTAAAGAGGTAATGTTTTTGATGTGCAAAAGAAGAAATGATTTTTTTGGAAAAACATTAATACAGTATTTGACTAGGACTAGCACAAATATAGATGGGTGGCACATGACTTGATAACTGCATGGGTGAAAAGGATCTAGGGATCTTAGTAGACCACAAGCTAAACATCAGTCAACGTGTAATACAGCAGCCAAATAAGCTAATGCCGTTCTAGGCTGCATCAACAGGAGTATAGTGTCCAAAGCAAGGGAAGTTATAGTACCGCTCTATTCTGCTTTTGTCATATCTCACTTGGAATACTGTTGTCCATTTCTGGGTAATATAGTTCAAGAAGAATATTGACAAGCCGCAATTTGCCCACAGGAGGGTGACCAAGATAGTTACAGTTCTGGAAGCCAGGCTGTGTGAGGAATGGTTTAGAGAGCTAGGTATGTTTAGCTTAGACAAGAGTAGACTGAGAAATGATATGATAGCCCTATTTAAATACCTGAAGGAATGTCATATGGAAGATGGAGGAAGCTTTTTTCCTGCTGTTCCAGAGATCAGAACACGAACCAGTAGATTCAAATTACAAGAAAAGAGATTCTACCTTACCATTAGGAAGAACGGCTTGACATTAAGAGCTGTTTTGACGCTGGAATAGATTGCCTTGTAGGGTGGATAGCTTCACCTTCTTTGGAGGTCTTTAAACAGAGGCTGGATGGCCATTTTTCAAGAGTGCTTTAGCTGTCTATATTCCTGCTTGGTACCAAGTTGAACTGGATGACCCTTGTGGTCCCTTCCAGCTCTATGATTCTGTTACTGAGGAAGAGCCAGGTTGAGATCTCTACTCAACCATGACTGGGTGACTGTGGGCCAGTCACTCTATTTCTCTCTTCCTGATTTACCTCACAGGATGATTGTGAGGATAAAAGTGAGGAAACTCATGTGTACTGCTTTGAGTTTCTTGGAGGAAAGGATGGGATAAACAAAATTTAACAAGCAAAGAAATAACATTTGTCAGGTTGTTAACTGGGACAAGTCACAGCAGTGACTGGCTAGTACGCCTTGCTGGAACTTTCCAAGCACAATTCAAAGTGCTGACTTTTGAAGGCAACAGGGTGAGGAATGTGCAGCCTTCCAGAGTGTGATTCCCATCAGCCGTAGCCAGATAGCCAGTGGGGAGGGGATTATGGGAGTTGCAGTGCAACAACCTCTGGGGTATCATGTTTCTATCCCTGTTCTCGTGCTTGGGACCAATGTCCTAAAGCATTACCTGTCTCCATATGAATCTGCCCACCTGTTAAGATGTCCAGGTTCCCTGCCATTTGAAGTGACGTAGGTTGTTACGCATGAGATAATTTTTTCCATCATTGCACCCTAGCTGTGGAGTGCTTCCTCTAGGAAGACACCTGACATCTGATATTTTATCTTATTGATGCCAAGTGAAACTTTTCATTTTCCCAGTTCTTTTCATAGTTTGGCTTCTGCTGAAACTGGGTTTTAAAAACACTTTTATTTAGGACATAGTTTTAAATTTGTTGGGGTTTTGTGTGATTTATTGAAATGTTAAAGGGGAAATTAAATGAGCTTGAGAACTGTGTATATTTTGTAATAATGAGAATAAAACAACAAATATTATACCTTCACAGTATCTTGCACAGAGCTTGGAAATACTTTGGATTTCCCAACCTTGTAGTATGTTTTAGACTGCAACTTCCACAATTCCCCAGTTGATGTGGTTAACCATAAACAGGAAAGCTGATTTTTCTTTCTGTCTCTAGTTCTCACTATCTAGCTGCAGTGCCTGGAAGTAGCTGATACACCTTTCTATTATAGAAGTATAGAGATAACCTGTGCTGTCCTACAAACTTTTACAGAATCATAGAATCATAGAATTGTAGAGTTGGAAGAGACCACAAGGGCCATCCAGTCCAACCCCCTGCCATGCAGGAAATCATGATCAAAGCATCCCTGACAGATGGCTGTCCAGCCTCTGTTTAAAGACCTCCAAGGAAGGAGACCCCACCATGCTCTGAGGGAGTGTGTTTGAGAAGCATGTGGCCTTCCAGAAGTTGTTGGGCTACAACTTCTAGGAGCCCTAGCTAGCATAACCAATAGTCAGAAATGCTGATAGTTGCAGTCCAAAAACTTCTGGAGGGGGACACAGTTCCCACCTGCTTTCTGTTAAAAGTGGGAAGCCCAGTGTTTTGGCCAACACCTCCCACAACCCCTTACTATTGGCCTTGGTTGGTGGAGCTCATGGGAGTTGTAGGATAAAACATCTAGAGAGCCAAAGGTCTCTCCTCCCCATTCTCATGTTATACAACGTCTTGTTCTACTTTTCCTCCCATTGGCTTTTGCTACAATAGCTTCTATCAACTCCCTGTTTCTCTGATGCTCTTTCTAAAATCTACAAGGACTTGTGGAGATGAGCCCATTCTTTGGTTATGACCATCATGTAGAAGTGGATGGAAATAGTTTCATGTGGTGGCAGATCCACAAGGGAGACACACACTTTTTAGAGCAGCTCACTGCATGGTTCAACTCCTGCCTTATGAAAGAGGGTCAACATCACCCCAGCTATAGTTGAGAATGTACTGTACTGGCAGGAAGAAACTTTCTGGGCCTTAGGAACAATCCTTACTTGTAAAAAGCTTTGAGACAACATGACTGTGGTGTACAGCCTGGCAATGCTACTTTTTTGTTGTTGTTTAAAACACCCCAAATCTCCCTAGCATGCTGACCAAGGAGGGGATTCTGGGAGTTCTAGTCCAAAAGTACCTTTTGCCAAGTTCTGCCTGATGTGGAGTTGTCACCATGAGAAGCTGTCTCCAGTGGATTCTGCTTAGTGGCCATAACTAAAGAGTCTGTCATCAGAAAAACAAGCAGGGAGACAAGACTAGCATATCTATTAATTTAGTACCATTAGAACATATGGAGCTTACCAGGGTGACATATAGAATCATAGAGTTGGAAGTGGCTTCATGGACCATTGATTCCAACCCCCTGTTCAGAGCAGGCTTTCCAGTTAAAGCATTCCTAGCATGTTGCTGTCCAGCTTCTTTTTGAAGTCAACCAAAGAAGTGGATTCAAATACAGTTGTCCCTCCATATCCACAGATTTGGTATCCATGGAGTTAAGCATTCACGGCTTGAAAATATTCTTAAAATAATAATAATCCAAAAAGCAAACCTTGATTTTGCCATCTTATATAAGGGACACCATTTTGCTATGCCATTGCATATCATGGGACTTGAGTATTCATGGATTTTGGTATCAACAGGGGTCCTGGAACCAAACCCCAGCGAATATGAAGGGACAACTGTACATCCATGCCTCCTCCTTCTGAAACCATCACATTATCCAATACAGCTTCCAGAGTAACTGGATGACAATATGGTTCTTCTCAGCCCCTCTTTTCTTTGGTTGTGATATTTGAATAAATCACCCACAATTTATATTACTTTCCCAACTCACTCTGCTTTTTTTAAAGACTCAGACACCCCCCCCTTTGTTTCTCAATTGTGCCTGAGAACTTTATGCCATGCAAGTAAATTGTTGGTAAATAAAATAAAGGGAAGGCAAAGTGAATTTATCATCAGCAATGACTGAGGGAGAGATCAATAACTGGGGAAAAAATCTTAACACTTGTGATGTGTGAGGGAAAAGGAATCTTACCTGGGTATGTATGAAAAGATTAAAGCAGGAATGGAAGCTCTCAGAAAGGTGTAAGGACATACCCAAGGTCACTGTGGGAGTTTATGGCACAGCTGGTATTGAATTCAGGTTTGTGGCCTTTTAGGAGCATGTGCTTTAACTGCCAAGGTCACCTTTCGTGTGTTTAAACCAGTGCCCCTTCCAGTGCTTAGAGTGTGATGCCTGTCACATGACTGGAGTCTGTTAAGCGCTGATGTGTTTTATTTGCTCTCTGTTTTTAAGGGTTGCTGTATTTGCAGTAGGTACGTTTCTCCACTTTCTGTTTAATGAGAGGTGCCTATAAATCTGGATGTGTGCTTAAGGAAAAGGTGGCGATGGTGGTGAGGAAAAGGTGTGTGTGTATGTGCGTCTGTGTCTGAGAGAGAGAGAGAGAGAGAAAATTAAAAAGGTGTGGGGGAGGGAGACACACACACACAAAGCAGAATATGTTCTGGCTGTGACATTTTTTGAAATAGGTTTTTAAAAGAATTATATATTGCCTAGTATCTAGCCTGTGGTCCTGCAAATTTGTTGGACTCCCAACTGCCACAATTTTTGGCTAATGAGGCCAGGGATGATAGCATTTGTAGTCTAATTTGGTCTAGAGGGTCACAGCTTCACCATTTTTATTTTAATGGCTAGCAGTTCTATTTTTTTTTAAATGATGCTCTGAAACATAGCAACAATTTGAGTGAGTTATGAGAACTTCATTAACTTGCTGAGCATTTTCATACAAAGCCCATTATATGTAGTAGGTGAGTAGTGGATAAAACACAAACTGGAGAATCAGATCTGTGTTACTTATTCATGGCATAAACCTTTCACTTGACAAAGGGTTTACCTAGGTTTCTATTCAAAGCTGTAAACAGCATGTACATTTAGGCAAGATTTTGTAGTTACTGTAGATTTTGTAGTTACTGTATATCTGGACTCATGTTGTCTTAGGACTTTATCAGACCACCCTCCATAAACATTCTTTTGCCAGCATATTTTGTGGTGCTTTTATGCTGGCAAAAGAACCCCATTTATCAAACCTACCTCTAGCAGCATCAGAAAGGCAGCCCCAGCATAAATGGAGCACGAACAGAACTCTGTTTACTTTCTCGTTTGAGCTCTCACCGATTCTCGTGTGAAGATGTGAGTGTGGCAAATTTAAAAAATAAAGCAAGACAAAGACATAAAAGGTTCACACAAGCACAGAACTTTAAAAGTTTAGAGTAAATCGGGGAGGTTCATAAAAAGTGCATCCCCTACCTGGTTTTCGTGATCTCACCCAGGAGTGTTCTACCCATTTATCCCATATTCATGTGAGCACAATATCGTGAGGTTTCAAACACTGGCAATACAGGCACAAAAACGCAACAGGAAATCCATTGACAGCTTGGCTTATCAATAAAATAGAATGGCTCTTTGACAATACATGATCGTGAAAGAATAATGTCATCTGATATGCATACCCTTTCATGTTAATTTGGCGTCATTATGACGCCGTATTTGCTGCATCTGATAAAGTCCTAAGACAGGAACACTAGCAAGTGATCCAGAGGGTGGAACCAGCCTTTGAACCAATTTTATTGGGATCCAGAGTTACTCTGAGGGTGCTTCCAGATGAGGTTTCCTTTGTGCAGTCACACTGCCAGATCACAGGCCAGCATGACAGTCTTTCACTTGTAATCCTCCTGTGTTTTCCTATGAATTCTTGTTCCTTATTTGTAACCATGAAAAATCCAGTACGGAGTAAAATATAGAAAATTTGCACCATGCATTTTGACTGGTTGTGCTAGGACTGTCATTTTGAATGCACCTCAGGTTTTACTCAATGGCCTTAGTCCAGTTGTTAGTCCTAGCCTGAGTAAACCCATTGCGTTAATTGCTGGATGATAAACCAATACTTAGATAAATCCCATTGATTCAGTGGCTCTACTGTAGTTGGGATGAGCAAGTGGATGTAGGCCAATGGAATCAAAATGATGTTTATTCAGACTTCCATATGTCAGGAAAAAAGGCACCGAATCCCCATTTCAGCTGTTAAATACTGGTCACTCCCAATATCTGTGGGGTTTTGATTACCGGACTTACCGTGGGTACCAGAAACCACAGATAAAGCAAACTCTATTACAATAAAGGACTTCTGGTATAAACATATCATAGAGTTGCATTGGAGGACCTAGCGATTCCTAGAGAGGCTACCTCTCTAGGCATTTTACAGTGCGACTCTATGGTATTCTCCCTATTTTTTCAGCTGCGGATAACTGAAATCATGAATATTGGTTCCACAGATACTTGCGGGGGGGGGGCAACCTGTAGTGTATTGTATTCTGAGATCTCTTCCATTCCTATTTCCCCAAATCTAGGATAGAAAATATGGGGCCCTTGTGCTTAATTGGTGGTGATGCCAACTTTCCAGTAAAGTCTGATCATTCCTGGAAGGACTGGATACTTGTGGTTCTAGGAGTTGCCTTGCAAATACAGAAATGGCTATTGCTGACACAGAGTGTAGCTGCTTTACCATGCTGTCTTCTTGCATGTCCCTCCCAAACACACATTTTTCTCTTTTTCTGCTTATGCATGGTTTGGTTTATGACTGGTATTTCTTCATCAGGCTTTGATCTTAAGCATTAAGTTAATGGGGAACTTGTTTAAGGGGCAAACTTCTTTTCAGGAGAAAAAAACCCTGATTCCTTTTTTCAAGTTTGTGCCCAGTCTTTGCCCGGCTGCTACTCAGGAAAAAGAGAATTCTGGCCTGTTCTCTGTTCTGCATCCATCCAGGGAAAGCATAATTTTCATGTGTGGACAAACATGGTTTTAATTATGAGCTTAAACAACTGATCAATTGCTGTTTTCACATATTAAGTGCAAAACCTTGCCTGGAAACCCTAAACAATTTATATTCTGTCTGGTCTTGCATCAGGGGCCAATATTGTTGAGCAGCTCTCAAGGGACATATCCCAACAAGATGTTTAGCCTTCTTCTCTTCTTCCTCCTTGTTGATGCTACCTGTTCAGCTGTCCTCATAAGAACATAAGAAGAGCCAATGCTGGGTCACACCATAGGCTGATTTACTCCAGCATTCTATTTGTACAGGCTAGTGAGAAGTCCCCAAATAGGCCACAAATGCAACAGCACTGTCTCACTCCAGTTCTCAAGCAACTGTTGTATACAGAGGCATGCTGCCTCTGATACGGGAAATAATATGTGGCCCTCATGTCCAGTAACTCTGTAGCCCTCATGACTAGTACCCCTTCTTCTGGGCAGTGAGCACATGTATGGCAGCAATCACAGTTGCAGGAAGGAAACCCCACTGGGGACATTTTGCTCAATGACCACCCCCCACCCCAGCTTGTTTCATTTAGAATCAATATATGTATGGGTGGAAGAACTCTGAAGAGACCATCTACTGTTCTTCTCTTGCACAGAAATAGGATTATCCATCTGAGATGGAAATGGATTCCATTGTTTTGAAAACAGATTCTTTGTTTCCCATTAGGAACCTCTCTTCATGTCCAGTCACTCCCATAGTCATGAACAATCTTTTCCCCCGCTAAGAGTTAATTCCAGCTGAATTTTTGCAATTTAGGACAAGTCTCCCATGGACTCTCCTATGGCCAAAATGAACAGGTTGGAAATGATTTTTCGAAAGAAGGAGGAAGAGATAGCCATGATGGCAAAATCTGAGTCTGGCATGTATGGGGAGTGGGACCCCTTTCCCACTACCATGATCCTGGCAAAGCTGCTCTCTCCTGCATTTCTGATGCCTCTATTTGCAGTGGAAAGAAAGCTCCCGTGCTCACCAATGACAGATTTCCTCTTAATGTAAATGGCATCATCATGGCAGAGTGGGGGCTGGTGATGGTGGTGGTTTCACAATGATTACCAAGGTTGCCAGGTGTCAGGGCCTGGCCCTAAGTCTCTGGTTTTCATGAGTTATTTCCAGACAAGAGACAAGGGTGCAAACTCTCCAATTTTGCTGGGATCGGCTCCAGGCAAGAGGAGAGGATAGTGTGCAGATCTGTAGTTCAGCCAGTAGAGCAGCAGCTTGCTACAATTTGCAAGGCTTAATTTTTTGCAGCAATAGACTCCCCAGGGATTCTGTGTACAGGTATTTACTTATTTAGCTTCTGCTTTTCCTCCCATGTTGTAGTGCCAGGTCTTATCCTCCACAATGCCCTACATCTGCCTTCTGGCTAGAAGCAATCAGTCTGGATGCATCCTAAAAGAATAGCCCCTCTCATTTTACTTTAAGATTTCTGTTTTAATTTCCAAATAGGAACATCCCTCTCATTCTTTTTTCTCTCTCTGTTTGAATGGCAAGCTGTGAGCAACTGTGGTTGGCACTTAATGCACAATGCTTAATGACAACACCAAGAGCTATCCCTAGGGGCTTATCTACATGGACAAAAAAACCTGTACTCACCCCATAATCGTGGCACAGGTGCCACATGACATTTGTGATAATTCACATCTTCATCAGGGTTTCTGCAGGAAAATCTGGGTCTACAAGATTTGTGGTTTGATCTGTGTTTCTGGGGAAATACTGGATTATCAGCTGTGTGGTGGCTGCAAGACTCGCACTGGTGCAAAGCCAAGGGTGGGGTTTCTGGTGGACGGGACTCCATTCCAGTGCTTTAAATTTCTTTTACATTTTTCAATTGTGCTCATATCTGTGTAAGTGTATCTCTGCTTATCCAGTAATACAGTACTCTGGAACAATATATATTTGCATGCAGGAGTGAATAGGAAAACAATAACAACACTGGAGCAGCCCTAGCTGTGTGGCCAAAAATAATGTAACTGCCTTTTTACATTGCCACAAATTCACCTACTGTTACAGTGTGGTGGGATACAGGCTGAACCCTGTATCCACGGATTTGGCATCCACAGCTTTACTTATTCACATTTGGAAAAAATGCATGTTCTCTCTAGACATTTCCAGGTCCTCCAATGTGATTCTATGGTCAACTTTCAGCATCCGTCTCATTGAAAATAATGGGTTCCCTATTATCCATTGTTTCATGTATCCATGGGTGGGGTGTGTCTTGGAATGTATCCCCTGTGGATATGGGGGTCAACTTGTACTCCAGAGAAGCCTCACTGAGTGTGGTATTTACAGGGCTGCTGCAGATCAAAAACATCTGCAGTGGCTACATAGGCTGGTTTGGGGTTTTCCACGAGTGTAGAGAAGATCTTGGCCTCATGTTTTGCCCTGGAAATCTCAGGGCCAGGGACGATTCTGAGCTGGCAACCTTAATCACAGTGTGCAGGGAAAATGTACCTCCTCCTATCTGTTGTGGCCCCAACCCTGCTTTGTTTATTCATTTTATCCATTAGTATAATTTTCTGAAAAGTGTATCTTAAATGCAAGTGAACATTCCTGCTTAGTCCGGCCCTTAGGGGGCTGCAGCAGCTACTTCTTCATCTCTTTTGCCTGACTGGTATACACTTGAAAACTGTTACATTCCTCTTGTGCTGCTGTTTCAGAAGCCAAAGCATGTGTATTTCCACCATGATTGCCTCATGGCAGAGGACTCATTGCTGTACTTTGATCTCTCCCCCCCCCCAAAATCTGCATATTCCTTTGACAAGGGAATACAGTATGAGAAAGAAAGGGAGATCTTGGACAACGAGGAAGGAGGAACAGGACTAAAAACCATGGGTGAGGGCCAAAGCCCTCCGTAGAACACCAAAGCCTCTCCATCTTTCTGATCACTGGAAATCTGATCTGGACTAGGCTTTATTGCTATTTTACATCTTGTATTTTATGTTGCAGTTTTGTTACTTTTATGTGGTTAAAGCTTTTCTGGCTAACCAAGAAGATGCTAACTGACCACCAAAACTCATGCAGACTCCCTCCCTGCTCAC
Organism: Gambelia wislizenii; assembly: GCA_030847615.1. Taxonomy (NCBI): domain Eukaryota; kingdom Metazoa; phylum Chordata; class Lepidosauria; order Squamata; family Crotaphytidae; genus Gambelia; species Gambelia wislizenii. The sequence goes on along the minus strand of JAUMIR010000001.1, from coordinate 332,015,452 downwards.
CACCTCCTGGTCTTGTGAGCATTCTCCATAAACTGCCCAAATATTTTCAGATGTCAAGACCACATTTAAATAAAGGAGAGAAGGAGGGGCTTACCTGCACAGGAATACAGTAAATTCTAAGACAGGGTGGAACAAGCAACACCTCCAGTATTTTTTAATTTTGCAGTCTTTATTCAGAAGTGCTAACTTGGTTGATCAGTAGAATTCCTGCTGAGATTGTATGTGTGTGTGTTTAAGGGTGATTTTACAATGGCAGCTCTTACTGCTCCTCTCACTGACATTTCTTCTGCTTTCATCCATGTCCTTCTAAAGACGGTTCAGGGGACACAGCAGGACTGAATGCAAGGCTTTGGCTGAGTGGTGCAGAGAGGAGTGGGGCTTTTTAGATGTCATGTCTTAATGATCAATCAGTCCTTGGGAGCCCTCTTGCAATGTCTCAGTGGATAGAGGGTGGGGGACAGGAGGGAAAAGGAAGTGCAATGGTGGGACTGGGGATAGGGGAGGGGGAAAGGTTGCTTGCTGCTTATACAATAGTCATGTAGGGCTGCCCATAAAGTTGGCCCACACTATTAATAAACTCTTACCTCAACATTTTGGCATTTCGCCTTCCCTGCATTCCTGGTCATGGGGATGTGGAGCTCTCCTCCACCCTACCCCCACCCCCACAGCCTGTCCCCCAGGGGAGAAACTGTTTCCTTGAATTGGCTCCAAGCATATTTGGCACTCGATTGCTAAAATTGCTGACATCTGGTCAGTGTTATGCTTTAAACATCATGAGGTTGGTCATTAAAAAAAATAAATAAAGCAGACCCCAACAGCCACTGATTAGGAGTGGGATTGAGGTTGTGTATGGGGGTGGGGAGGGAGGAGAAGAGCTGATGCTTACAGGAGCTTAGCCTCATGTGCCGGCAATGGCCCAGGGCTTCTGGAATGGCTCTTGTTGCCAGGAAAGCCCTTTCTGGAGTTGCGGTTAAGATTTTGTGTTATTTATTCCAGCCTTTTCCAACCCGGCATCTTCCAGACGTGTTGGGATTATAACTCCCAGAATCCCTAGCCAGCATGCTAAGGGATTCTGGGAATCATAGTCCAAAATGTCTGGAGGATGCTGGCTCAGGAAAGTCTGCTTTGTTTCCCCATTCTGCCCCCTCCCAATTGTCCCTGAAAGCTGTGGCAGAAGGCTGTGTTAACCTTATTCTTGTTACTTTAAAATGTAGGTCTTAAATCCTTGGGTTAGGAGACTATTGTTTCGTGGTTCCATTTTGCTTTTCTGGGAGATCAGATGCTCATAAAAACTTACATCAGCGCCATATCTCTCAGTTGGGAGAGGTCTGCAGTGGAACAGAGAAACATGAAAGGTGTCTTTGGCTTATTTCATCATATTGTGTCCCCTTAACATAGTAGTGGGGAATGATGTCAGATCATGACTCCCATCTTCCTTCTTACCATTGGCTGGGCTGGTTAGAGCAGAGCAGAACAGAGAATTGGCAGCCTACAGATTTATTCCCAACCTGCCATACTGGCAGTTTCCCTGCCTCCTATCTTATTTAGGAAGGGCAATTTCTGAAACAGAAGCAAGAGTGGTTGCAGGCTCAGCTGCTGGGTTGTATCACTCTTTCTCTCTGGCTTTTCTTCGCAAATGAAGATTCAGGAAGGACTCATCCCGCGCTTTCTGCAAGTGCGCTGATGACTAAAAAGGCCAATCCAAGATAAACAAGTCTGGTTGTAGAAAGCACAGCAGAAGGTCTCCTTGGGTGATGTTTCCGGGTTGTGATTCTTTCTGCGTTGTCATTTCTCTTCAAGACTTGTTCGGTGTGAGTTCTCAAATAAGGCTGCAGCATCGTGGATAGTGCATCTCCATGCCTCCCAATGTGAGGCCAGGGCAGACCATTGTTGGTGATCAATTTGGCCGAGCCTGAGATGTTGTTTCAAGGAGTCCTTGTATCGCTTTTTTGGAGTGCCCCTCTTAAGCTGACCCGTGGCGAGTTCACCGTAGAGTACTATTTTTGGGAGGCGATGGTCCTCCATCCTAGAAATGTGCCCTGCCCAGCACAGCTGTGTTCTCAATATCATGGCCTCAATGCTGGTGATCCCTGCTTGCTCAAGGACAGCAACATTTGTCACATAGTCAGTCCAGTGTATATTTAGGATTGTGCTTATACAGCATTCATACTTGTGGTGCATGATTCAACCACTAGATGTCTCACTGAGTTGCGTAGAGTTCCAAATAGGTTGTGATTGGAAAATACTCTTCAGATCAGTAAAAACAAGGGGAAAAAAAGAAAAAGAAACATAGAGTCAGTCTAGGGCCTGGTTTATAACCAGCTAAGATTGTCACACTGGTAATAAGTGCTCCAGGCTCTAAGGCTTTTTACAAAGCCCATAAAGTGCCATTCCTCTAGGACAGGGGTTTGGACTACAGCTCTCATAATTATCTCTTTATCATAGAATCATAGAGCTGGAAGAGATCACAAAGGCCATCCAGTCCCCTTGCTGTGCAGGAATACACAATCAAAGCGCCCCTGACAGGCCATCCAGCCTCTGCTTAAAAACCTCCAAAGAAGGAGACTCCACCACACTCTGAGGCAGCCTATTCCACTGTTGAACAGCTCTTACTGTCAGGAAGTTCCTCGTAATGTTTAGGTGGAATCTCTTTTCCTGTAGTTTGAGTCCACTGCTCCATGTTCTAGTTTCTGGAGCAGCAGAAAACAAGCTTGCTCTCTCATCAATATGACAATAGCGTTGTCAATGCTGGGTGGGAAGCTCTGTGCTAGAAAAACCTGATGCCATTCAAGGCTTCAGTGAAGAAGGTGGCAAAACATAATTTCCAATAGAGGTAGCCAGCCATGTTAATAGCAAAACCAACAAAGAGTCCTGTGGCACCATAAAGAGTAACCAGTTTGGCATAAGCTTTGTTGGACTGGAGGCCATGTAGAAAAAATGTAAACAAAGAGATCAAAAAATGCAGCCTGTGATAATTATGCAAAGCTTAAATGTATGTAAAACAAGCACAGAGATTGTTGGCAACAGTAGTAACTCCTGGTAATGCAAACATCCTGGCATTGCTAAGATAATTAACCTCTTTAAGGGGGTAGAAAACCTTTATCTCTAGTCAAGCCAGAGGCGTGAAAATTGAACTTCTTGATAAATGGCAATTTAAACTTTCATGCTGGAGTTGATCCTTTGATGTTCTTTTGTTCAGGAGAGGCTGCTCTCAGATCAACAACAGAATGCCCTGGGAGGTTGAAATGTTCCTCAGCTGGTTTCTGGTTATTGCCTTTTCTAACATCAGATTTGTGACATTTATTCTTTTGTGCAGAGCCTAAGCTATTTGTGTAGAATGCAGAAGGATCATTTTGACAGATGATAGCATTTCTTAAACTGGAAGATGAGCAGGGCCAAAAAACAAACAACAAACCTCTTGATATTGTAGCTATTGCTATTGTATCTTTAAACTTCTGTTGCCTATGAGGCAACTGTTGGCGTTTTGTCCCTGTGTCTGTGTGTCTGCTGGATGATCTGCTGTAAAAAGTAGGTGAAGAATCACTTTTTTCTTTTTTTTTTTTATTAATTTTTTTAAAAACCATTTTTCCATACATTATCCATTTCATAGTTTCATAATTTCATACATCTTACAATTTATGCATTTCTTATCTGTGGACTTTTCCCTAAAATCTCCAGCTTCCTCAGTACCATAGCTCAAAGAGATTCCTCTACAATTAATTTTTATCCTGTCTTCTCTTAATCTTCTCCCAGTTTGTATTCTCCTGCTGTTAATTTTATAGAGATGTTTCTATCCCTTTCATCTTCCATCCCTTACTGCCTCCTATAGCCTTCTATAGGATCTTTTGTTTAACTCTGTTGTGCTTTTTTTTTAAATTTTTTAACTGCTAGCTCATGTTAATATTCCACCTCTTTTTACAATACCTCGTTAGGGGAGCCCACTCCCTTTCCAATTCCTCCTTTGGTTTTTTATTCAGTATGTGGGTTAGTGTATCGCTATCTCTCATATCTAAAGCCTTTTCCAACCAAACATCAATTTGTGGCATTTCTCTATTTTTCCATTTGGCCGCTGCATTGATACGTGCCGCTGTAATAAGATATAATACGAGCCTCCAATATTTCCTCTCTTGTTCTTTTCCTCTTCCTTATCCTCGTTATCTTCCAGATATTCTTGAATCTCACTTTTTTCCTTCTGGAGGCCTCCCTCTTTTTCTTCTACCTCTTCTGTATTTCTAGCAGTCTTATCCTCTTTATTATCCCTCTCCTCTGTGTTATCTTGCCTTCTACGCCTTCTTTGGTGATATCTTCTCTCTTCCTCTTCTAATTTCTCCAGAAAGTCTCTTGCTTTTTCTAGAGAATTTATTTTATACCTTTTCTGTCGGTACGTACATGAAATGCCCTCTATTCTTTCCCACCTATAATTTATCCCAAGCCTTATCAAGGTTTGTGTAAGAATTTTGTACTCTTGTCTCCTCCTTAATATTTCCACCGGTGTATCCTTGTATATCTTAATTTCGTTGCCATCTAATATCAGCTTTTCAGTATAATTTTTTTGGATAATCTTATCTCTATACTTAGATCTCGTGAATACTATTACAATGTCTCTTGGTAGCTTCCTATCCTTCGCTATAACTGAGTTCGCTCTAAAAATTTTATCCACTTCTTGCCCAATGCTCTCTTCTGGTTCCTCAATAAAATTTGCCAAAGGAGAAATTATCCTTTCATGTAAATTTTCGTACATTCTTTCTGGTACTCCTCTTAATTTGATACATTTCTCTCTGTATCTGATTTCTTGTAGGAGGCTTGTTTGTTTTTCTTTCTCCATTTCTTTAGTTAACTGATCTGTTTGGGACTCCAACGCTGTTGTTCTGCTCTTAACAGTATCCATATCCTCCTTAATATCCTTTAATTCCGTAGTCATCTTATCCAGTCTCTTATTGATTTTCTCGAAATCTTGTCTCACTTCTTTTTTAAAATCTCTCAATTCCTGTTTAATCTCTTTCTTAAAAGATTTTAACTCTTCAAGGATTTGCATATTAATATCTGTCTGTTTAGGAGGCATCTCCGTTGACCCTCTTCTCGTTGCTGTTGTAACCGCTGATGTCGTATACACCCTAGGTCTAAGTCCTGAGGCCATCTATCAGTCCCTCTCCCCCAACGCTTTGTGTTTATTTTCTATAATTTAAGTTATAATTGTATATATGTAAATAGATATCCGTATATATCCTTTTTTTTTCCCTTAATGTATCAAACCCAGTTTTATTGAAGTCTAATAGCCTAGGGATCTAACCCAGCATATATAGAGAAGGGGTTACTGTAGTATATATCAGTTCCTAGCCCCTTAGGGAAGGGATATCTGACCCCCCACTGTTTCCTCTTTCTCCCTCTCCTCAAATCAGAGCACTCCCCCCTCCTCTGTTCATTCCCTCTGATTCCTCTCAATAATTAACAGTAATATCTCAGAAGCAGAGTCAGAACCGAAAGGGCAGAAAAAGGGGGGCAGTGGCGACTCAGTCCGTTCTGGATCCCGTCTGATCCTCCCCACTAATCCTGTCACTCTCCGTCTGATCCTCCCTTCTGATCCCGTCACGCTCCGTCTGATCCTCCCTTCTGATTCCGTCACACTCCGTCTGATCCTCCCTTCTGATCCCCGTCACGCTCCGTCTGGTCCTCCCTTCTGACCCCCGTCACGCTCTTTCAGCAACCCTAGGCTGCTCCGTTCTCACCTCTCCTCCAGTCTTCTCCGCCTGTCCCTTTAAATCCGTCTGTTCCACTGCTCCTTCCACTCCGCCTCTTATCTTTTGCTCCTCCACCTGCTGTTCCGCCCCTTATACTCTGTTTCAGGACGCGCCTATCCGTCTGTTTCTCTCTCTCTCTCCCAGCCGGGTCACGTCGCTAACGCCTTGCTTATCAGCCTTTAATATCACAATTTGTCTCTGGTAGACCGCCAGCGTCCTCACCCCCTCTGTTCAGCAGCTGTCGTAACACACCAACTCCGCCTCCTCCTCCTGGTGACTGCTTATCCTTCTCTCTCCCCTTTGATCATAGTCCACCAATCACCAGTTGCCTCTTCCCCAGCTGCTCGTCCCCAACCAGCGTCTGCCAAAGCCCCGTATCTAAGTACTGCGTAGCTAAGATTCCCTATGCCGTTCTTTTGTTATATATCAATTTGTTTTTAAACCTCCACTGCTTTCATCAGCCAAGTTCCACTACGTAGAAGTCACTTCCACACACCCTTCCACACACCCTTCATCTATTTACAATAATTTATAGTAATGATAACGATAATAATAGTATCGCTTTCTGTATTGAGCCAGCTATTTCTCCCCCACTTCTTATAACCAGAATTTCCTTTTATTAATTTAAGCGTTAACTCTCAGAGGGAAGGCTAACTGTTGGAAGCCCCTTCGCCCTCTTTGAGCTATTTGCTTGTCTCTGCACTTTTAATTTCAGCAGTTCCCTGCCTTTTGAAATAGGGGGAGAAATCAAGACTAAGTGCCAATGGCTCCAAAGACAGCACTGGCTGCTCAGTATGCTTTTTGTAATCAGGGAGAGGTCTATCCCTCATCCCCCAAAACACAAAAAAGCTACTACTGCGAGCCCCAATTCCCCTTTTATCTTCCCAGATAATCGGGTTGTGGTGGTCTTCAAAAAAGACCCCACTTACCGTCTCTGGACGACTGGCCCCCACGGAGCCCCGTTTGAGCCGGTCCTACATCTTTGCTCCCCCTACTGGAAGCCCCGAATCACTTTTTTCTAATAACACAATGTTGTGTAGTTGGCGTTTTGTCCCTGTGTCTGTGTGTCTGCTGGATGATCTGCTGTAAAAAGTAGGTGAAGAATCACATTTTTCTAACAACACAATGTTGTAGTTTGTGTGTTGAGAAGATGCATGTTATTAAGGCTCCACACTGAGGAAAGCTTTCTTGTTCCCTTGCTGCAGAGTAATAACAGGTGCATTCATTAGGCAGTAGAGTGGCACTGTGGCTCACTCTTGCAAATGTATTCTCATGGTGTATCATTTAGATGAGTGTTGGACACGAACTTCTGAGTTGAACTTGCAAGTTCAAGTTCCTGCTGAGCCATCAGATGCACTGGGTGACCCCAGACCAGTCATTTGTCTTTCCTACCAACCTCACAAGGTGGTTGTGAGGATAAAGTAGAAGAGAAGAGAGAGCCATGTATGCTGATTTGATCTTATTGGAGGAAAGGTGGTGTGTGTGTGTGTGTGTGTGTAAAGAATAATAATAATGATCCTGATATCCATAGAAGAGCATTCTATTGCCCTGTAAATATGACCATGGTTAGTAATTCCTTAGTGTAATGTCATCGCCTCTGAAGTTCCAAGGTGAAAGGTGGCTTTGAAGCATGATAAAGTGTATGTCTATGTTGAGTTAAGGATTAGCACACTTGATCCATTTGAAACTACAAGGGGAGGATTATAGTGGAGCAAAATGTTGGCAATGAGAAGGATTAGGGGGCAGTAGGGTGGGGGAAAGAGAGATCACTAGGCAAATGCTAGTATAAACAGGTAATGGAGCAGACCCTCAGCTGCATAAACATATGGGTAGAGCACAGCCCAACAGAGGGAATATTGTTCCTGCTGTAGCCCTGTTAAAATGTGCAGAACCCTTGGTTGTTCAGGAGTCTGGCCTCACTTATAGGTCTACTGGGGGAGTGCAGCATGAGCAGGGCCACCCCCTCCAACATTATTTTTCAACTCGCTTCTTCCTAGAAATGCAACTGTTCCAGTACACACATACATTTAGGAGGAATTTTCAATATAGTCATAAAAACATTTTGTTTCTGAATGTATTGCATAATCTTTCCATTGTTAGACAAATGCAAATGAAATAAGGAAAAATGCATTTGAAATCTTCCCAGCTGCTTCTTTTAAAGTGAATGAGTAGGCTTCTATCACCTTTTCTACTGCTTTATAATCTTTGGCAGCCTTCCTCAGCCTGGTGAACTCTAGATGTGTTAGAGTACAACTCTCATCATTCCCCTGCCTTCAGCTTGTGGAGGAAGGCTTTTCTGTGGGTTCCCTTCAGTAGTGGTTGGTGTCTTCCATGACATTGGTGCAGTGAATCCATTCTACAGTGAATGCAATAGAAGCCCTCTAAGGTGTATAACTTTGTCTGTCCAAGCATTGCCAGGGCAACCAGCCAAAGACTGATTGCTACACAGCTGATAGCAGAGGCACAGCACAATCAAACTAATTACAGGCAAAGGAACCAAGGCAGTGTAGATTCAGACACTTTACTAGCAAGCAAATATGAGTTCATAAGCAAAATCCAAATAACAAGGCATACATCCAGCAAACAGAGTTCAGAATAGTCCAGCAGAATCCAAGTCAAGCAAACAGAGTTCAGAATAACAAACAGAGTCTGGGTCAGACACAGTGAGCAGGAACAAGATGGTCCACCAGGTAGGTCAGATAATCTCCAACAATGCTTGGAGGTCAGGGCTTAGCAGCTAACACAGCTACTGCTTAACTAATTGCTGCTTGCTATAAATACACTGAGACTGCCTCAAGGTGGGTATAGGTAAGTTGTCATCTGTATCTGAAGAGGCAGAACCCTCTGCTAGAGCTGGTACTGCACTATTTTCTGTCTCTGAGGCCTGTGGCTCTGGAACATCTTCCTGCTCTGGTTTAGCAGGTCCTGGCATGTTCATTGCTTCAGTCTCTGAGTGAGAGTCAATTTCCATGTTTTGGAAGCAGGGCATGACACTGTCTCCAAAATAGGATTACCACCTTAAATAGTTCCTTTAAAGTCCAAACTAAAACCTGGAGCATATTCACCACCCCACGAACATGGAAATGAATGGGTGTCACTATTTCCTATTCAACTACATGACATTCATCTGCATTCTGCTTCAATGAAGAACCTTTTTAAAGGTAATTCTTGAACTACAGAATATCTTTTTTTCCCTACTTTCGTCATTTCATATATATAGCTCTTCCCTACCTCCCTCTGCCTTGCTTAGCATGATGCAGCCATCCATCCAGTGTTGGACTGCAGAGTCCCTAGCCAGCATTGGCACTGGTGAGGAGTTGCAGTCCAACAACATCTGGAAGGACACAGTTTGCTTGTCCCTATACTAGACCAGCATTAGAATTTGGATAAGTTACAGTAGGACCCCCTTATCTACTGGGGATTGGTTCTGGGGGGACCCGTGGATACTGAAAACTGTGGATAATAGTGAATGCCATTGAAAATAATGGGACTTCCAGTTTAAAATACCATAGAGTTGCCTTGGAGGACCTAGAGAATGGCTAGAGATGACACATTTTCTAGGAAGACCCTATGGTAGGTGTGCTGTTTTGTGTCCCATGGATAATTGAATCAGTGGATATGGGGGTCCTGCTGTACTTTTGGGGAGTGACCTCCCAGGATGCCTAGCCAGCATAACAACTAGCCACACTGATTGGGGATTCTGTGAATAGAGATCCAAAATAAGGGGTCACTTTTCCAAGCTCTGGACTGGACCTAATCTTTCATGCTGGAGAAGGACAGAAAAAGTAGAGAATCAAAACCATTTGTGTAGGAAAAGAACCTGTGCCAATCCAGGAAACAAACAGCCTCTCTCTGGGAAGGATGAAGAGCTGAAAATGCCCATGTAAGGCTGTCCTTGTATCCAGCAAAGGCTTGATCCCAGAGGTCAAGACAGTTATGAGAATTCTTGCCTGCTTACAAACTGCCTCCTTCTGCTGGGGTTGTGCAGGTTGGAGGCATCAGTTCCTGGGTGACAGGCTGCCTTACCTCCTCCACTCTCTTGTTCTCTCTCCCTCCTTTCTGTTTTGGTTTAGTCCATGTGTTTGAGACCCTTCATATGCATAGCATACAAGCAAAGCCATTTCCTCCTCCTCCTTTCATTCCTTGCTAGTCTTCTAGCTGCAAAACTGTGGAACATTCAGAGCAACCCTGATTTCTGAGCTGCAGACAGGCAGAATGCAGGCTGAGAAAGAGGAGCTTCCAGCATTGCAATATGTGGTCTTCTATCCAGTTTCTGACGCATTAGCTACAGAGGAAAAATGTCCACAAGAGCATGGGTAGTACTTCTGCCAGGAAATGGTGCTACCAAGGAAAATTCCACTCTGTAGCTAGAGGAAAAACTCTAATGTAAAATGGTATATTTTTTTGAGGGCAAGGGTCAGAATATTGGAGTTTAATCACCATTTGGCTAAATTATGGGGGAGGGCTATGACTCCCAGAATATTCTGGCCAGTGGCCATGCTGGCTAGGGAATGCTGGGAGTTGTAGTCCAGAAAAGTATGTTTTCTAATCTGTGAGTAGAATGCCACTTTACATATCATGCCCCAGTTTCTAAGGGTCTAACTCCCACCTGCTCTCTTCCCAGCCTATCAATTTCATGCTGTAAAGCAGGGCAAAATACGTATAGTTTCTTAGCTTTGCAGATGAAAAGCTGACCCTTGACCAGAGTGCAAGTCCTCTTCTGACTTTCTTTCCTACCCTAGCTGCAGGTGTAGAACTGCAAAATTTCACTAATTGTTCAATTTGATTGTTGTTGTTAATTACTGCCAAGTCAACTTCAACTTATGGCAACCCTATGAGTGAGTGACCTCCAAGTCACCCTATCCTCAACAGCCCTGCTCAGGTCTTGCAGACTCAGGGCTGTGGCTTCCTTGAGTGATCCAATCCATATGGAATGCAGGTCCTGTCTATACAGCAAAAAAATTCCGAATAGCATTTGAAATATCAGTGATCTGTACAGATGGCTGTTTGAACACAGACGAGTCATTCGGGGGGGGGGGGGAGCAAAACTCACTCCAAAGTCCATGAGCAGCGGATCCGGGGCTTCATCCGTATGATTATTGAATGAGCGATCATTTGTACACCCTCGTTCGAACAGATACGAACAGGCAGTGTAATTGGCTTGCCGAGCAGAGGGGGTGGGGCTAGCAAAGAGGGGAATTGGCAGCAGCCACCATGTTGGATTCCTAGCTACACGAGCGTCTGGTAAGTCCAGTAAATGAGATTTTTACTGTTATTCATTTTTATTTTATCATGTAAAGATGTAATAGCGACTGTCTACAGCTTTTTAAATAAATAAATAAATAAATAAAAAGTGGCGGGAGATTTAAAACCACTGGGTAGATTGCTCACTGTGGCCAGCTGGGCCAGGGGGTCATGCGGAGTTTAGGGGGTCTAAAAAATCATGTAGGCAGATCATACGCTTGCGAACGGCTGCCTTTTTGGATTTTTAACCCCCTGTATGAATTTTTTACCCTTTGTATAGACAGGACCGCAGTCTTCCTCTTTTTTACTGCCTTCTATGTTTCCAAGCTTTATTGTCCTTTCTAGTGAGTCATGTCTTCTCATGATGTGGCCAAAGTACGACACTCTCAGTTTTATCATCTTGGCTTCTAGGGAGAGTTCAGGTTTTATTTGCTCTAGAACCCATTTATTTATCTTTTAGCAGTCCATGGTATCTGTAGAACTTTTCTCCAGGACAACATTTCAAATGAGTTGATTTTCTTCCTCTCAGCTTTCTTCACTGTCCAGCTTTCATAAACATGCATAGAAATGGGGAATACGATGGCTTGGATGATCCTAACTTTAGTATTCAATGATATACTGTATCTTTACACTTCAGGATTCTCTCACTTCCTTCACTTCCCTCATAGCTGCTCTTCCTAGTCTTCTTTTGATTACCTGACTGCAGTCTCCATTCTGATTAATGACTGAGCCAAGGTATGGAAAAATCTTGAAATATTTCAGTGTTTTCCTCATCTCCTTTAAAGTTTGATTACTTAGATATTTTTTTCAGCATAAAGTTTGATCTGCTCAGAAGGGACAGCTTTTTAGGTAACACTGCAAGCACTGTAAATTCAGTAATGAAGCCCTGTTTAAGGAATTTTCTTTAAATGCATGTGTGTCTACAATTCCCACACCCAAACTCATTTCAGTTCATTCCCCATTAAAATGAAGACCACTCATCTGTCATAATTGGCATCAGTAGGTGGCACTCTTTCACCTGTTCATACTAAAAATTGTGTTTGGCAAAATCATGATGATTTGTTTTCCTTTCAGATGATGACAAAAAGAAGTGTGTCTGCTTTTTGGTGTTTGGAAGTGAGACTGTGGGTGCAACCTGGTTAACTAATATACAGTATTATCTTTTTATAGTGAAATGCAGATAATGTAGAATATATATTTTCTTTTGTAGAATATCTTTTTTAAAAAATTACTTAAATGGCATGGGGCTGCCACACTTCTCTAGTGACATTTTATCCAAGAGCACTTCCTGTTCATATTGCATCTTGATGGCATTACAGACCCACTCCCTCCTGTCTGCTGGAATTGTTTGTGGACATCAATTTCAAAGCATGCATTGGTGACAAGTTGCAGCTACCATTGGTGACAAGTTGCAGCTGATGACTTCAATATCAGCTGGGTGGTAAATCCTCTGGGTTTTAGTCCAGACTTTAAAAGAAGTTTTCTGAGTGCTGAAACCTACCCCCACATTAGATTTCAGCACCTTGTATAGTTCTTTAAATTCAGACTAAAACTCTGACAAATCGACTGTCCCACTGACACATAAGCTACTGTTCACTGCTTTTGGTGACTGAAAACCCTGGCAATGACTGCTTTTAATCAGATCTGTGTGACAGAAATGTTTTAGAGCAGTAATGTTGCAAGGAGTTGTGAGAACTGTGGTCGATGCTGTATAATTCTAGAGGCAGGATCTTTGATGCCCTGGATAAAATAACTTTTTAAGTGTGCATATACAGAAGGGGTGCTTTCCTAGATTTCATCCTGTGGTTACTCTTGTATAATGCCCTGCATATGTAGAAAGAAGCCCCCCATTAGCCTGGTCTTATAGCTTTGTTCAACTTTCTCAGCTGGTTATGGGGTTTTCATAGAATCATAGAATTGTAGAGTTGGAAGAGACTACAAGGGCCATCCAGTCCAACCTCCTCTTGAATGGATGGTTAACACATAAAACCTTCATCCTGGCCATTCTGTTGGATCATACCTAGCAAGTCAGTATGTGTACTGCAAAGCTTGGAAAAGGTCCTTTTTGTGGATGGGGGAATAATATCTCCCAGAATGTAGGTGAGCCTGTGAGTAGTAGCCTAGCCTACCAAAAAATAACTGTTCAAAGTTCTGACCTAATGTGATCTTTCTGAGCCCCAATTCCTAACAACCCTTGCCAATTACCCCACCTGCTACTAAACATCCTTGTGGTCCTTCTAGACCTCCAGGTATTTTGGACTTCAACTCCCACAAGCCCATGCCAGCTTGGCCAACAGTCAGGAATTCTTGGAACTGAAGTCAAAAGCACCTGGAGGGCCAAAGTTTGGGAACCACTGTTTTATCCTGTTCAGCCTACAAAATATTTTTTAATGCTGGACAATCTTGATGTGATATAGTGTACCCTGCTTATAATGGATAGTCAGTTTTGGCTGGGAAAATCCTCTCCTTTCCTTTTGCCTTCCTTGAAGCTAATGGGAGCTAATGTTCAAGGTAGCCATTGGTCCTTGTTTCTAAAAGTGGGGAAGGTATTATGGTTGCTGGGCATCAACCCCTATGTGCTATGTGCTTTAACCTCAGTTGACTCTAAGTATTCAAAGACATAGATGTATTAGTCTGTATTAACCATCAGATGAAGTGGACATGAAAACTTAAGATAGGCATTTCTTCCTTTCAGTTAGTCTCAAAGGTGCTACAGGATACCTTTACATCTTTCTAAGACAAAACTGGTTGTGATGGTCGTGATGGCTTAAATGAACCCACTGGACTTGGCCTCTCCTGGCTCGTAGTAGTTCACAAGCTTCTTTCCTGTGGGTTAGTTGCTTTTGTCAGGTTTGGTGTTGTAATATAAATGCTCATCGGTCTTAGTTTGTGAGAAGGTAAGGTGGTTTTCTTCTTACCAGCAGCCAATTTTTAATGGCTGATCTATTAACCTGGAATTCATGATTTAACTGCAGGAAATGGCTTCCTTCTCCACTCCGTGTGGTTTTCCTCCTGATAGGAGCCAGAATGGTGTAGTGGTTTGACTGTTGGGCTATGAATCTGGAGACCAGGGTTTGACTCTCTACTTGGCTATGAAAACCCACTGGGTAACCTTGGGCAAGTCACACACTCTCATCCTTGGAAAACCCCGTAATAGAATCATAGAATTGCAGAGTTGGAAGAGACCACGAGGGCCATCCAGTCCAACCCCCCTGCCACGCAGGAAATCTTGATCAAAGCATCCCCGACAGATGGCAATCCAGCCTCTGTTTAAAGACCTCCAAGGAAGGAGACCCCACCACGCTCCGAGGGAGTGTGTTCCACTGCCAAACAGCTCTTACTGTCAAAAAGTTCCTCCTAACGTTGGAGTGGAGTCTCTGTTCCTGGAGCTTGCACCCATTGCTCCGTGTTCCAGTCTCTGGAGCAGCAGAAAACAAGCCTGCTCCATCCTCAACGTGACACCCCTTCAAATACTTAAACAGGGCTATCATATCACCTCTTAACCATCTTTTTTCCAGGCTAAACATACCCAGGTCCCTAAGTCTCTCCTCGTAAGGCATCGTTTCCAGATCTTTCACCATTTTAGTTGCCCTTCTCTGAACACGCTCCAATTTGTCAATAGGTTCACCTTAGGGTTGCTATAAATCAGAAACAATTTGAAGGCACACAGCAACAACAATGTTTGGCTTCAAGGGGAGAGAGAGGGTGAGAGAGAGAGGCTGGAATGAGCATGAAGAAGATGATGCTTCTTGCATGGGTCTGCATCCATCTGCCACTGGCGATTTGAATCTTCCCAGATTCCAGGATGGAAAGAGCATGGGAAGAGGTGAACTCTGCTCCATTTCCTTTCCCTTCTGGGACTATCAGGGATGCTCATGCGTTTGAAGGTTTAACGAGGTCAATGAAACAAATGCATTCTGTTTTCATGGCTCATGGAATGGAGAGCTATGAAGGGTGTTGGCTCACTTGGAATCTGTGAAGTGCAAACATATTTGTGCATATTTGTGCATTCCCTCCCTCCTCCTCCTCCCCTTTATTTATGCCACACTAGTTATAAATTCAAACTATGGCCCACTCAAGAATGAACAAAATATATAATACAAGAAATAAAGAGGATTTCTTCCTGCCTTTGGATGTACATAGCTTATGTATGTATGTAAGTATGTATGTATAGTATTTCTGTTATCACCTCCCAGCCCACAAAGGGGTCTTGAGGTGATGAACAAATGAAAACCAATTAAAACAATACAAAGATAAAAACATTAAAAAAACACATTAAATACTCTTTTAAAAGTCCTACGAGCAATCTAAAAACAATCCAAGAATCTAGTTTTAAAACAGTTAAAACAGCAGTTTCAAACACTGAATGCAATGCAGAACAGCATTGCTTTGGCTGCCCACTGGAAGGTTAAAGGAGATGGGCCCAACCTAACTTCCTTGGTAGGGAGTTCCACAGTTGAGGTGTTGCTACAGAGAAAGGCCTGTTACATGTATCCACCACCCTAACTTCAGGAGCTGTTGGGGCCAAACTGTCTTTCACTGGGAGTCAGTTCACTTACTAGATTTTCAGACAACACTGTTATAGTGTTACTATTTCACTTTATTTGCTATGGCTGCCTCCTGTTGGATCCTGGGATTTGCAGTTTAGGGAGGGTCATTTACAACTCTCAGCCAGAGAGCTCTTAGGCTTCACTAAACTACAAACCCCAGAATTCCACAGCAGGAAGCCAGAGCAATTAAAGTGGAATAGTAACACTATAACAGTGTAGTCTGAAAATCTCCATAGAGTGTCAAACTAGGATGAATGAGACCCAGGTTCAAATTTCTGTTCAGTTTTAAAGCCCACAAAGTGACTTTGCTGGGTAGCTGGTCACAACTCCTCAGCTTAACATACTTCACCAACTTGCTAGGATGATTGCGAGAGGGGATTAAGTGATGTACACCATCCATGAGGTCCTGAGGGACAAATAAACTTAAGTTGGATTGGAAAATGTTGTGACAGCTTCATTTCATGAATACTGACATTGTGTGTGAAATTTTGTAACATCTCTGTAGCTCAACCAGACACCATTTGCTCAGCCAGTCAGTGTTGAAGCACCACACAATAGAGAACTTTTACAAATACAAAAATTCCTTACTCGGGGAGTAGCAACTGAAAATGTGCAGTGCCTTTGTATGTATGCAGTATACAAGCTGAAGCAATACTGAGAGCTAACATTCTTAGATAGGCTCCTGATGAATTTCCAGTCTGTGGTCTGTTACATGGTATTCTTCATTTGTGTTTGGAAGATGGAAGTGACTTGTGTTCATGATGCACCCTTGTTTCAACTGTCTCCTACCAGGTAACAATCTGTATGCTGGAGTGGTTTCACCTTTGTTAATGGGAGCTATCCCAATCAGAAAAAGTGCTGAGACCAGGAACCCCAGGTCTCTAGCTCCTGTCCCAATCTCTGGGATATTCTACTTATTATCATGAAATCACACACAGGATTTCTCCTTTCAGGTTCCCTGAAGGACATTTTCATGTAAGCCAGGTATCCCACCTTTATTTGTCTGTGTTATTGCATCAGTTACTCCAAGTCCAAGAGAGGATAATCTCTAAAAAGAGAAAGAGGGTTTGATGCCCCATGTACATGATGGACCTTCTGACCTGGAAGCTCTATGTTTTTACGGTGGGCTGGGGATACTTAGATATGAGCTCCTTATTTGCTCAGATAGATTGTTTCCCTTTTACTATGGGTAGTCCAGATGGTGAAAAGAAACCCTCTTAGAATCCGCGGGAAAACCCATGTGTCCAAATGGGATCCCACAATGTTCTGTCCTTTCTGGAGGGAGGCGGAGCAAAAGTCAGGGAAAGTCTGCATCAGAAGCCTCCGGGACTTTTCCAGAGTTTTTTTTTTTTTTTAAAAAACTCAGACAGAAATGCGCACTCTTGCATGTTAGGACAACTGAATCACATTGCATCACATTGCTGAAGAGGACAGCTGATTGGTTGGATGTGCGCGGGGGGGGGCAGAGCTTGGTAAGATGGCAGATTGTGGAACTGCCATGTTGGATTGTTGCTGTAGTGATCATGTGCTGAGGCAATGAAACAGGCTTTCTTTCCTTTTATTTATTTTTTTTATTATTATTTAAGCAGAAGAACACTCTTCCACACATTGGAGTTAGTTTTTTTTTTTTTAATATTGTTTTGTGGGGGCATGTTGGGGAGTAAAAAACCACAAGTAATTCACTCTTACCCACCATCTTGATTTGCTGGCATGCCTCTGTGTGAACAGGAAACATGAAGAGCTTCTCACATCAGCGATCTTGGCAAAAAAATCATAGAATCATAGAATTGCAGAGTTGGAAGGGACCATGAGGGCCATCCAGTCCAACCCCCTGCCATGCAGGAAATCATGATCAAAGCATCCCCAACAGATGGCCATCCAGCCTCTGTTTAAAGACCTCCAAGGAAGGAGACCCCACCACGCTCCGAGGGAGTGCGTTCTACTGCCGAACAGCTCTTACTGTCAAAAAGTTCCTCCTAATGTTGAGGTGGAATCTCTGTTCCTGGAGCTTGCATCCATTGCTCCGTGTTCCAATCTCTGGAGCAGCAGAAAACAAGCTTGCTCCATCCTCAACGTGACACCCCTTCAAATACTTAAACAGGGCTATCATATCGCCTCTTAGCCATCTTTTTTCCAGGCTAAACATACCCAGCTCCCTAAGTCTCTCCTCATAAGGCATGGTTTCCAGACCTTTCACCATTTTAGTCGCCCTCCTCTGGACACGCTCCAATTTGTCAATATCCTTCTTGAATTGTGGTGCCCAGAACTGGACACAGTATTCTAGGTGAGTTCTGACCAAGGCAGAATAGAGCGGCACTATTACTTCCCTTGATCTGGACACTATACTTCTATTGATGCAGCCCAAAATTGCATTGGCCTTTTTAGCTGCTGCATCACACTGTTGACTCATGTTCAACTTGTGGTCTACTAGGACTCCTAGATCCCTTTCGCACGTACTCTCATTCAGCCAGGTCTCCCCCATCCTATATCTATGCATTTCATTTTTTCACCCTAAGTGCAGTACCTTACATTTCTCTGTATTGAATTTCATTTTATTAGCTTTGACCCAGCTCTCCAGTTTATCCAGGTCATCTTGAATTTTGATCCTGTCCTCCAGGGTATTAGCTACTCCTCCTAATTTGGTGTCATCGGCAAATTTGGTAAGTATGCCCCTAATTCCCTCATCCAAGTCGTTGATAAAGATGTTGAATAGCACTGGGCCCAGGACAGAACCCTGTGGCACCCCATTGGTCACATCTTTCCAAGATGAAGAGGAGCCATTGCTGAGCACCCTTTGGGTTCGGCCGGTCAACCAAAGCATTGGTTGAGATAGCATTGAGACAGCATTGACAGCATTGTTAAAAAAAGCATTGAGACAGATGACAGTGGCTGCAAATTGGTGTTTCTGCACCCCAATTCACATTTTATTCCTTCGTATAGACTGGCCCTATAATATCACATATCCCAGATTTGAACTCTGGCAGAGGAAATAGGTTTGGGGGCTGTTAACTCTAGTTCTGGGGCTCAGCCTTGGTGAGTTCTTGACTTAAATGAAGGAGTGGTTGTTTTTGCCCGTCTTATCTGCTGTCATCTTTACTTATCCCAAAATTCTGCATATGATTACCTGGGACAGATATGATACCTGATTGTAAGATCTATAAACTGTGAGGAATGGATGCAATATACTCTCAGGCCTCATGCCACAGACAGAAACTGTGGTGTTTTAAGTAATTCCAGGCTATTTGGAAACCAGAAAGGTCAGATGTTTTGTAGTCTGTATATGCTTTCTGGCTCAAGTTAGGAACAATTAGCAAGACTTCTTTTATGGGTATAGATTGGTGTGGCTGGAGCTTTACAGACCATCTCCTTGTCCACTTCTCAGTTGACCTTGCACTTGTTTAGGTAATCCTAAATGTGCAGAAGCAGGCACAGCAAAAAGGCTAAGAAGAAATGACAATTAATTTGTAAGCACTAGTGGCAGATCTCCCCCAGTTACCTAATATTTATTGATGTCCATGAGAAGCAGGTTTTTAAAAAAATGGTACAGGAGAAGTGAAACAAATAAATATTGAATGACCTGAAACTGTTTGGCTCTTCCTTGGAATGGAAAGCTCAAAATGGCTAATTGTCATGTATAGCATGAATTGAAAACATTGTCCCTTTGTCAGTGAAAATGAATGTGGAGAGCATCATGTTCCTGCTGGGCGGGGTGGGGGAGTGCTGGGACATGTAACCTTAGTCCCTTCTTTAAGAAGAAATGACACTGCCAGGGAAGTAGAACACCTGTCATTGCTCTTCCTCTTCCTCCTCCTCCTCCTTGGTGGGTTCTTTGGGGGAGAGGAGAGGGAAACAGCAGCAATTGTAGTCCAAAAAAAGGTGATATTTCAAAGGACTGCAATAGACATACTTAACTGCTAGCTATGACTACCAGCAGAATGAAAGTTGCTTTGTGACATCCATACTTTTTATACAACCCCTTTCTCACAGTGCTTTGTGCCTCCTTGTTTTGTATCTGTTTTTCTGCAGGCTGCTATTTATCATGGGCTGTGTTCCAAAATCTCCACAAACCTTTACCTTGAGATGAATGAGTTAAAGACAGTCCTGTAATCTTGTGCTTCTGCTCACCTCCCTTCCTCAGTCTAAAGTGACCATAAGAATGAGTTCAGAAGTATCTATTTCCACTACTATTGATTGATTAACCACAATTTTGGTGTTGTGTTTGAATCCTAAACAGTGCTAATCTTAACTATGGCATATTGGAACAAGCCAGCTTCATAATTCATGTTTATAAATCACACATAGTTAAGATTAATTCCAGGTCCTCATAGAATGCAAGGAGAATACCTTTTGTCCCAACAATATCCCATGGTGATTCACCATTTTTTGAAGGAGAGGGGTGAAAAACTCAATTAACTGTGCAGGAAAAGCCTTTGCAGCTTTTTCTGAATTTAAAAAAATAATGCAAGGATATGTGCATTAGTGCTCGTTAGGACAACTGTTTCGCTTTGCTGCACATTCTCGGAGAGGGTGGAACTGGAGTTCAGATTGGTTGGACATGTGTGGGAGGTGGACTTTCTAGCAAGGCAGCACCCGGAAGCAGCATATTGGATTTTTGTAGTAGTGATGGTGTTTTTGTTGTTGTTGTTGTTGTTGTTGTTGTTTTGCTGCACTGAGGCGCCCAAATAAATTTTTAAAGCACACTTATGCACCTTTCCTTTAAAGTTAAAAAAAACCTGTGCAGCAGCAGCAATGTATAACATGCTAATTTATGGCCTCCATCTTGATTTGCAGGCATGTGAACTTCAAACACAGATAGCTTCTCAGCCTATCGGTTTTTTTTGCTGAAATACCATGGAGACAAAAGAAGACTGCTGTGAATTTCCAATAATGTGCAGGAATGAGCACTATATCACTTGCCCCCAGTTTGTTTGGCTTGGGATGTAACAACAAGCATTATTTTATCAAAAATAGAAGCAAAAGTGTGGAAGATTTTCCTCACAGTCATGTAATTAGGATGGTGGAAGGGCAAATGATCCCAAATTTCATTCTTGTAACAGTAACCACATTTTATCATGATATTTGTTAGTTTTGCTCATCTTGCTGTGCACTTCTAGGTTAAGCAACAGACCATGGTTGATACAGAGCAAGCCCATTGTGTTTACTATATATTGTGGTTCTTGAGGTAGACACAATGTGTTGTTTGTGTGTTTTTGTGTTCACTGTAGCTACCATGCATCCTCATATCCCACTGCAATTATTGTTGGGATCCTTATCTCATACCTCACCCTATCCATTTTGTTACAACAGGGTGTCTGCCCTGCCTAGTCTGTTATTGCGCTCTAAGAGTCTTGTTTTTCCTCCTTTTTGTCAGAAATCTAAGTTAACACCATGTGTACATCATTAAACAGGCTGTTGGCCCTCAGCCAGAGGAGCCTGGCTTGGTTGTGCCTGAACATTGTGTACTGAGGGAGAACTGTTGCTCAAGGGATCAGGGCAAATTTGGAAAAACTTCAGTGCAGGGGAAGGGGAAGTGGTAATGTTGGCCTTGCCTGTCACCCAGCTTAACTTGAAGGTGGGAGCATCCTAAAAGTATTTTGCTGCTTTTCTATCTCCACCCTGTGCAGATGCACCCACCCTGAACCCACTTGCTTTTTTGAGAATCCAAAACATGTGTTGTTTTTGTACAGCAAGGTATCCAGGGAATGTGTTATCTTATAACTTGAGAACAAGACTAGAGCCTGTTATGCAATTTTTTTTTGAACACACACTTAGAATACCTGCCGAGTTTCTTAGCCTTCCTGAAACCACTGACATTAAGGGCAGTGACCGTCTAGAAACAAAGAGGACACCTTTATACAGTTGTACTTTATGAAGCCCCTGCTGTAAATTTGATTCTTAATAGTTTTTATTTTTTGAAACTGCTGAAAATCTCTTAAATGAAAAGGTTTTACTTCACCATCACTCCCAAAGCAAGCTACTTTTTTCTCCCATTTGTTATGTGCAGACACAAAAACTGCCCTACAACATCAGATCAAAGGTATCTAGCTCTTCCCATAGTGGCCAACCAGATATCTATGGGAAGCTTCATCAGGACAGTAAAACTCTGTTGCTCCTGTTCCCCAACAACTGGTACACAACAGTATAAAGTCTCTAAGACTGGAGAACCCAGTCATCATATTTAGTAGCCAGGAATCACCTTATCTTCTATTAAAGTGTCTAATTTCCTTTTCAAGTTGTTCAGGCCGTCTGCTATCCATCCAACTTATAGAAGTAAATTCTATAGTTTATCTGGCTCTGCCCAGGCATTCT
This sequence comes from Gambelia wislizenii, assembly GCA_030847615.1. NCBI lineage: Eukaryota > Metazoa > Chordata > Lepidosauria > Squamata > Crotaphytidae > Gambelia > Gambelia wislizenii. The sequence continues at coordinate 331,993,611 of JAUMIR010000001.1, read as the reverse complement.
GATTTGTGTGTGGTAAATGTCCAAAATGGGGGAGTAGGGATGGATGTGGTATGTTTTGTTGCTTTCTGTCTGCTGGATTGTCATTTTATAGGGGAGAGTTCCTGCACAGCATACATCTGAAGGAGTGAGCTGTAGTACATGAAAGCCTATGATGAAGTAAATTGATTAGTCCTAAAGGTGCCACAAGACTCCTTTCCTTCCCTTTTTTCTTTCCTACACAAAGCTTGGAAATGTTCCTTTTTTGGAATGCAAATTAAAGAATCTCCCTGCCAGCATGTGCCTCTGGACCATGCTGTGGAGTCCTGTGTTGTAGAATGCTGATTTTGTCCTGTGTGGGAGTGACCAGTTGCTTGCCCTATGCTTCCTCAATCAAAGTGGGAAATGCCACTGCAAGAGGATTGCCACTCTGCCTTTTTAAAGCAACAGTGTTAGTTTTGTTGTGAATGAGCCCGGAAGTGTAAATGTATCACATGAGGAAGCTCTGCACCTTGGATCTTTCCCTGAGAACAGGGTCAAGGCCTGCTTTAGTGTATTCCAGCCCAAAGCTAATTGTAAACTGAGGAAGCAGAGAGACTCTACATTTTGGCAACTGATGGGAATTCATTTTTTCTTTCTCCCAGTTTCCAGCCCCTTCTGTAGGTTTTCAAGGGAGCCTCTCCTCTAACTGTAGCCATTCCCTTTCCACCCCCACACTGAGACTTTGATTGCTTCTTGAGAAATGCCTGGGAACAGGAAGTATATCTCTGTGTCACTGTCTGGATCAGAGGCAATGTTTTACTCCTACGAGGGCTGGAAGGGATATTTCTGGGATGTGTCATTGCTCTCCAGTTATGAAGGTAATTCTGAAACACCTGTTTCCAGCTGCATGAGACTATGGATCCTGCTGTTAGGTACATGGCTCTCTATTGCACATTGAAGGGAAAAGAAAGGTTTTTTTGTGCATCAGTTCCCCAAAAGCTACTACTGTCCTCCTCCTCCTCGTCCTCCTCCTTCTTTACTATCTTTATTTATACCGCACCATTTCCCCAAAACTGGGACTCAAGGTGGCTTACAAATTAAAAGGACTACAGTTTAGTTAAAAACATGGAAAAGTCAACAGGATTACACTATTAATATTAAAACAGTTTAAAACATATTTAAGAAGCAGTTTAAGAAGCAGTACAATTAAAACAATATGATTGTTTGTTGTTCTTAATTGCCATCAAATAAGCCTCTGCTTAAAAACCTTCAGTTGTAAAAGCCTGTTGGAATAATAGTCTTTCCCTCTCGCCAGTGTCAATAAGTATCCAGCCCCTGTCTCTTCATGAAGATCTTCCAGCTTCAAATATGGCCATATAATTGCCTGGGATGAATTTAACACAGGTCCCGACGGCACCTGATGTAAGACTATTTGGCATTTTATCAGTACACTAAGAATGCAAGTAGGTATAGGCTGTGGAGGAACTGATGGCACATTCTGAGCACCTTCTTCCAATATTCTACTATGTGGACAGTATGTGTGAGTGTGTGAGAGAGATTTTATTCTTTCTGTGTGGGTTTGTGAGTTTTCTAGGAGTGCGGTGGATTCAGTCAGTTCACTCATGCCATGGGAGAACTCCTTAAATTGGTATGCACTTGGAAAGGAGGGAGAAGATTACCCTTATTTTTATTGTGCCCTTTCGCATACATTTTTAATCATATAATCTCCTATATAATTTTAAAGGAAGTTAACATCCTGAATATTTCATCAGGAGTGGAGATTGGGGGAAAAAAAGAAGGGAGGTTGAGGTCACATACAGCCATTGAAACTTGAGACAGAAATAGGGAGCCTTTGCTTAAAAAGTGAAACTACAGCCACAAAAAGGGGAAATTCTGCAAAAAACATGAATTATGCAGACTTGTATAGTCAGTGTAGACTGTAAGTTTCTATTCAGGAAACTGAAACCGTGGCCCTTGATGACTGGACTTATTCCTTGGCCTTTCCCTCACTTAGCTACACCATTCTGTGCAACAATTGTCCCCTTCAGAGTTCCTTTTGGGCACTTCCAACCAAATGTAGAAGTAACTGTATCTTTAGCTGGCTTGATGGAAATAGGTAATTTTCATAGAAATCACCTTTTCCCTTGAAGAAACCAGAACTATTGGTCTGGTTGTTGCAACATTTACACTGTCCGGGATCACACCTTACATTGAATTGTCTTTTGTTAGGAATCTCTTGCTTTCTTTGGTACCCAGTATTTCCCAGCATTTCTGCCTTATCCCCTTGCTTTAGAAGCTATAAAATTTCTTATATGTTTTCCCAAGGAAGTGCAGTTCACAGAGCCTGGAAAGCAGCTGTTGGAATCTCAGGAATGTCATCCCACTTGGAGAAATGGAGTGTGTGCCTGTCCCTGGACACTTACATCTCTTTTACTCACTTCATCAATGACAAGGCGATGGGAAGAACACTAACACACAGTTCAGAGTATCACACAGGGCCTCTGTACAGCCAGCTCCAGAGACTGAAACAAAATCTGCTGCCTGGAACTGAGCAGCACTGTTGCATATGTGGAATGGGAATACCTGCCTTGAATTGGAAGTGTTTGGGGTGAATGAGAAGCATTGTGGATGCCAGGAGGGTTCTAATTAGTAGTATTATCCCAACCTGAATTTCAACAACTTAATTTGATGGATGATGTAAACTACAGTAGGACCCTCATATCCTCTGCAGATTGGTTCTGGGGGGGGGCATGGATACTGGAAACCGTGGATAATAGCGAACATCATTGAAAATAATGGGACTTCCAGTTTAAAATACCATAGAGTTTCCTTGGAGGACCTAGAAAATGGCTAGAGAGGACACATTTTCTAGGAAGACTCTGTGGTAGGTGTGCTGTTTTGTGTCCTGTGAATAATTGAATCAGTAGATAATGAATCAGTGGATACAGGAGTCCTATTGTATATTTGCCAGCTATTCCAGGTTCTGCATTATCTTGCCAGTACTGTAAGCTGGTTAGTCTCATTGCAGTCTATTTGCTGCTGCCAAATGAGTCCAGCGTAAAGTAAGCACTAGGTAGAGAGGGCCTTTTCATTAGTGGCATTCCAGTGAGAAATGAGCTCCACAGAGAGGCATGTGTTGCTCCTGTGTTGTGGTCGGTTTGGTGCCAAATGGAGACCCTTTTATTTTCCCAGGCTTTTGTTTTGTTATGTTTTTAGGTCTTTTAAAGTTTTTAGCACTCTTGTTTTGTTTGTGTTAGATTTGTGTCTAAAGTTTTATTTTTACCCTTCCTGGTTTTAATTTGCATTTGAGATTTACCCAGATAACTTTTTATTGGTAGACAGGACAGAAATTGCTGTAAATATATGCTGTAGCTGCTCGGTTAAGGGTGGAATTGAATTGTATAGCATACTTACCTTCATGTGTAAGACCATTATTTGAGGGCAGAAATGTAAGCTATATTGAAATCTTAAGGTCAAACATCAGTGGTAAAAATGCATAAAAGCTTATTATAAACAAAGGAGGGTTTAGGTATACTTGCAAGAGACTACTCATTTGTTCAATATAAAAGTTAAGAAGGTTGATTATTTTTTTTGTGTGGGCACCAACAGGCTCTTTAGGCTAGTTGGCTGAAGATTTCACAAAGATGTGTAAATAATTAGTGAAGTGTGGGACACCATAATTCCTGGTGTTGATCAGCCTATACACAAGAAAGCCATGACATTTCCAAAATTGTTACTTTCAGTACTGAGGCCCATTCATACTACATAACTGTCGTGTTATTATTCTACTTTTAACCATCCTGGTTCCATACTGTGGAATCATGGGACTGACAGTTTCGGGAGAGGCATTCAGAATTCTTTGGCAGAATGTTCCTCTAGTGCCTCCCTAAATTAGCAGTCCCAGGATTCTTTGCTGTTAAAGTGGAATAATAGCACTATAATTGTGTAGTGTGAATGAACCTGTGGTTAGGAATCTAATACACATTCTACAGTGCTGCTTGATGAAGTTACTTTGTTAGATTACAACTTGCAGAATTCCCCAGCCAGTATGCCCAGTGGGGGTACTTGGAATTATAGTCCAACAAAATCCAACTTTTCTAAGCTGTGGTCTGGAGTAAGGTAGGCTTGTGTTCAAACTACAAAGTGGCAGAGGCAGGCTTTACTTTAGGATCCTGGAGGAAGCTTCTAACTTTCCTTCCACTGCTTTCTAGGAGAAGTCACAGTCTTGACCAAACATTTGATTTGGCTATATTTTGGTCTATGTTTTGTTACTCATGGTGGTTTGGCTGGGCATTCTGTACCCACGTCTGTTTCTGCTTTTAAATGTACCTTCATTATACAGTAATTTGCTATTCATAGACATGTACATGCTATAATTAGAACTTCAATGTATAGCTGTTTTAGCTTAATTCATAAAGAAGACAGAACACCATTATTTCACTGCAGGCTTTAAGTCAAGAGTGGCCAACTGTAGTGGCTCTGCCCTGGGACCCCCACGGTCTACATGGACTGCCAAAAATGCCCTTCAAAAGAAGAAAAAGAAAGCCCAAACTGGAAGTAGCCAGGTGTCCAGTTTTGGTTTTGAAAAATACATGTTTTTGATATTAAAGAGTGCAAGCCCCCCCCCCTGCAGATTACTGAAAAGATGAACACTTCTGGAGGCTTCCCTGAGAGGCAGTTTGTACACTTCACCAGAAGGGGTGAACTGGAGAGTCGGGAGGGATTGTGGGATGTAAAAACAGCCCTGGGGCTGCATGTGACTGTAGAGCCATACTTTCTTTCCCCTTGCATTAAATGAATAATCTGTGACAAAATGGTGGCAATTTTTATTTGTATATACAGTATATATAAGTATGTATGTATGTATGTGTGTGTGTTTCCTAATGCCTTTTGAAACTGTTACTATTTTTATGCAAACTATTAAGGCAGCTTTGAAAAAAAGAAACCATTTGAGATAGAGCAACATTTCTTTGTCATGGCTGCATTTCCATTTCAACTGCTGATACCCGTGTATGGTTTTGCATGCCTTTTCAGTGAATATTTACAATGGCTGAGAAGAGTAGGACCATTCCTTTGCTGTACTTTCAACATCAGCTTCCCTGGAAAGGGATCCCTCACCAGCTGGCAGAATGAGTCAGAGGGATGTAGTCTGAGTCAGCAAGCTCTGTCTGTCTGTTGTGATCTAAACAGAACTAAATTTACTTGGTGAAATCCATGGTGCTATTGCAGCACAGAAAAGCAGTGTGTGCCATCTCAGTTTGTTCTTGCACCTTGGTCTGGTCAGAGGAGAGCACTTGGAATATGACAGAAAGGGGATCCTCCAGTTTTCCAGAGGAACATCATGCTGCCTGCTCACTACAGTTGTGAATAGCAAAAGGCCCTGAATGACAAGGAAGGAAACAGGAAATATAAAACAAATAACTTTTCATTGTATGCTCATTGCTTATTTCTTTTAAACAGCAGGTGGGTGGGAAAGGTTGATCCACAATGAATACTGCTGGCAGGGCCAGCCCTACTCTTAGGCAGAGTAAGAGGCTGATCTCACGCTGAAATAAAGTGGCCAGAAGGTTCGACTTTCTGTGTTGCCTTCCTGCATGATGTCATCATTCTTCTGGTGCTTTTCCATCCCGGTCCCATGGGAGATGGAGGTAAAATAGTGTCTTTTTACTAGCAGATTTTTTAGGTTAGCAAAAAGATGCAGCTTTACTTCAATCTTCCATGGGACCAGAATGGAAGAATGATGACATCATTCCAGCTCCCCTGCTGCTTTACTTTAGTGTGCAATAAGCCTCTTAGATCGCCATCTAAGGCAGCAGATTTGGAGTAATGTGAAAGGGTAACAATGTGTTGAGCCAGCATGATGTTGTGGTTTGAGTATTGGATTAGAACCAGGACTGGTTTAAGGAATTTTGGGGGCCCCTGCAATGCTTTATTTTTTGGGGGGGGCATATGTTTATCTCAGGTTACTATAACCTAACTCAACCTAAGCTATTCACAGTACACGATATTCAGATTATTACGAATAATTTTTTGCGGAAGGAGGGTTACTATGGGGGCCCCCACAATGATGGGGCCCCTTGCGGATGCTGACGCTGCTGGTGCCTTAAACCAGCTCTGATTAGAACAGTGGAAGACCAGGGTTCAAATTGCTTCTCAGCCATGGAAACCCACTGGGTGATCTTTGGCAAGTCCCACTCTCTCAGTCTTAGAGGAAGGCAACAGCAAACCTCCTCTGAACAAAACTTGCCAAGAAGACCCTTTGTTAGGGTTGCCATAGGGTTGCCATATATCAGAAATGACTTGAAGCCACACAACAACAACAATAAGTAATGTGTTACTTATTAAATTTGTTATTACAATACAGTCATATTACAAGCATTATAGCATTTTTAGTTTCCAGGGATGGAGAGAAAGACTTATGAGATTTTCTGCCTCAAGTATCAAAATAACCTGGCTGGCTTCAGGTATGATGCACCTTGACTTAAGTGTGTATGTGTGGGGAAGGGGCACCTTTTGCAGCTCTGCTTGTGTCTTTCTGGATCCTGATACATTCTATCCCACCCCACAACTGTATAAATATGCTTTATACCTGAAGCCTTAATATTACTCTACTGCATCTGAAGAACTGGGTTTATATCTATGAAAGCTCATACTAAATAAAAAACCCGTTCATTTTAAAGATGCTACCACATTCTTTTTTTTTCTCCTTCTCCTCCATTTAAAATTATTTTGGGTCATCCTTGCCCTTTGGGAGTGCAATGCAAATTTTCTTTGATGCATACTAATGAAGCCCATGTTGCTTCATATTGCTTGCCATTAGAACAAAATAAAAACCAATTCCTTCCAGGCAAGAGGAGTCATGACTGTCTCTCAGACATCTCTGAATCTGAGAACCCTATGAAATATAGACCATTGGCTGGCACCTCCAGACAACAAGGTGTCCTTGAGAAACATGTGGTACTTATTTATTTTGTGCCTCAAATTTAAAAGAGCTATAAAAAAAACCCCACAAAACTAAATACATAAGTTCTTCTCAAAGGTTTATAACTTAAAGGTCAAGACAAGACCCTTTTAGCAAAGGCTGGAAAGCCTAGGAAGGTTCAGTTTAAAAAGTCCAAGGTAAGCAGATGGGAGTTCCAGTAAACTTGAAGTGTGGTACACCACTGTTTTAAGTAAAAAACAAACAAACAAACAAACAACAACAACAAAACCTGGATAGTCCAAGGTGTGTGTGTATGTGGGGGGGGCTGCCTTCACTATTTTGGGGTGAGGTTCCTCTCACTCAGATCATGATCCACTGGTAATAAATAACATTTATCAAAATGGAGGAAGGGGGTCATAGGTGAGAAGGAAAGTCATTCCAATGACACAAAGCTACAAGGGAAAAGCAATGCAGGTAGGACCAGCTCAGGTATTTTGGTATCTAAGATGAAGTTAAGTTTTGGTTCCACCTCCACCATGCTCTGTGTAGTGCAGCAAGACTAGCACTAAAATGGCAATGGGTTGTGTTTTTTTTTTAAAGTTGCCTTTGATCTTGTTCAACATGGTATTGTATTTGATGCACAGTAAAACTGACTGTATCGTTTACAGAAGTGTTGACATTGCCCAGTTTGAATGTGCTTGGTATGTTTTGTAATTTTTTTTTCTTTACATCATACAAAAGTAGTATTTTTATGAAACAAAACTAACCGAGACTTGCACAACCTGAGGCCCTGTCCTTCTGGCTCCTAAAACCTAGATAGATAACAGCTGTCTGTGTGTTTATGCTTTGCCACAGAAGACACACTTTTGCACATTTGTCAAAGATCCCCTTGTATTTTATTACTTCATGTGTTCTGCTATCTGTAGCAGAGGTTGGAGGAAGATAATTAAGATGAACCCTAGGAACCTAGCAACTTTATTCATCCCTTTGCTGGCAGCCATAAATTTGATTAAGGACATTAGAAGCCTCTTCCCTTTTACCAGTGCTTAGAGAGAAGTGTGTCATAACAGCAAACACTAATCATGAAGTCCTAAGTTCAAATCCTGTCTGTGTTCTAAATTCATTTGCAGACCAACCCTATGCATATCTGCCCAAAGGTACATCTCATGTGCTTAGTTTAGCTTACTTCCAGATTAAGTGAACATAGGCTTGCAGTCTTAAGGCTGTAATCCTGTAGCTGGGCATCAATTCCATTGAATACACTGAGATTTACTTTAGTGTAGACATGGACAAAATTGCACTTAGAGCAACTGAGAGTAAGACAAAGTCATCATCATTGTTTGTAATAAAGGAGAATCTCCTGGTATCTGTGGCAGCCATAAATTACTGAAACATCATGCAAAACACCTCGAAACGTGACAGAGTATTTTTGGTTGTCATCCAAGTTGCTGTGCCAAGTTTAATGTCAAAATTCTATACAGGAGAGTCACACAAAGCCAAAAAGGGTGGGAGGCAAAACTCATCAGGAACCCATGGTAAATGCCTCAAAATCTGACAAGATGCTTTTGGTAGTCACCCAAAGTAGCAGTGCCAATTATCAAGTTGCAAAATCAAAATTCCAAGCAGTGTGGATTCCTAGATGCAAGGGAGACACAAATAAGTCATTGGGACTCCTGGTAGATGCGAAGTCGAATGCTTTCACGGCCGGCATCCATAGATTTTCCTTGGATTTTTTCTGGGCTGTGAGGTCATGTTCTGAACTATTCCAGAATGCAGCCTCACAGCCCGGAATAAACCCAAGGAAAATCTCCTGGTAGATGTATCAAACTACAGTAGTGCTTTTTAAAAAACCTGTTGCCCAAGTTTCAGTGACCAGTTTCAAGTCAACGGTCCAATGGGGGAGGGCTGCCATAACTCATTGGAAAGGGCTAGAAAACAGGAGAGGCACTGCTACTAAGATGCCTTCCTACTCTCCCAATGTAGAAAAAAGGCAGGAAAGCAGGAAATAATTAAGGCAGTGCTCCTAAGATTACTAAGGTTTAAAACAGGGCAGGAAAATGAGGTGGGATCTCTGAGATACTCCTGCTAAGGTTCCTTTGGTATTGTGAATCCCGTTTGAAGTATTAGGTACATACAGAGAACAATTCAATCAGGAAAGAGGAGAGGGCTCATTGAATTGCTAGTGCTGAGATTCCTGAGGTGAGAATATTGGAGAGGGCTAAGGCACTGCTAGTAAGATTCCCAAGGCAGAAAAAAAAGCAGGAAAAGAAGAGAGCACCCTCTGAGGCACTATTGGCAAGGTTTCTGAGGCACCCATGAACACTTATGGAATATTGTGGACAGCCTGGGCAGAGCTGGGTACAGTTTAACTGGAAAAGAGGAGAAGGCTCTGAATTACAGTTGGTGAGATTCCTGAGGGGTTTGTTGTTGTTGTTGTTATTGTTTTTGTTGTTGCTGCTGCTTTTAAGGAAGAGTGGGAAAAATCCATGGACACCTTTTGAGGTCTGAAGGATGGACCTGGGCAGCATTGGTTACACTTCAGCTAAAATATGAATATGAACACAAATCCTAATAATAGGTTTCCTGAACAGTTTCGGGAATAATTTTAAAACAATAGCCTTTCAATTATTCTTATCACCTGTGATTTCCAGTGTAACTCTCCTCATTCCATCCCACTTCAAAAGAGGAGGAGAATCAGGATGTGTTTCATGTAGATGGAATGCAAAGGCCCATTGTTACCCTAAGAGGTGGGGGTGCTTTAGAGCCCCATCCATGATGCCAAAATCTATACAGTATTATTACCTGGGGGGAATTACTAGCTCAAATGGAAGCCTGCAAGAGGTGAGTAACTTTGGGGATCTTTTCACCTATGTATACCAGTACTAACTGTAGAGAGCACACCAATTTAAAGTGAAATAAAGTATTTTTATTGGAAATAACACAAAGTGAAGTCACACATGCAACACATGTTCTTAAGAACCATACAAGGCTATAGAGGAGTAAGGCAGAAACACTGGATAGAGGGAGAGATTCAGGAATATAGGGCGGTAGTTACTGGTCTTGGAGAGTAGAGTTTCATGCAACAAAGCTACTCAGACAGGCATCTGAGAGTGGAATAGGAGGTTCCAGTCCGGGCTGTGCTGAGAAAGAGAGTGGCGTGGTTCATCCACCGTGGCACACTTTACTATGGTCAGAGGACTAATATTTATACCCTGTTTCATGTCCTGAAGGGGTACTCTGGTGGGACAAATCCTGGATGGCTTTCCCACAGGATAGACAGAGAAAACTGAAACTCAACTGATTGTGTTGATGGCTGGGAGATAGAAATTGATTGGTTTATGACAACCTTGCAAGGCTGGACAGGAGAGGGTATAGGAGTGACTTTGGTAGGAATAGATTTGGGAATGGTCAGTTGTTGGATTGAATGAATCATTGCCGAGGCACCCAAGGCTGGAAGAAAGCATTAGCACATACCTCCTTAATGACTATGTTTACTAAGAGGCTTGCTTACAATCCTAGTATGGGCTTTCTTGCCATAATATTTCTAAGACAGATCCCAGGTCACTTTTTTGGTTTGCCCCAGCTAACTTGGTCCCCAAAAGTGTCCAGTATTTCCAATTATGAGACCTTTTTGGTTTGCCCCATGTAACCTGATCGAAAAAGTGTCCAATATTTCCGATTATAAGATATCATGGGGAGGGGGTATTTGGGCATACTAACAATACCATAGTGTAAGAAGCATGTGGTTTAAGGATTTTTTCCAGATAGAAGACAATTTTCTTAAGGAAACAAAGTTTTTTTTAAAGGTGTTTTGTGCAGATCAACACCAGACTAGAGTCCCACCCCATGCCACCCAACTGTTAAGTGCATCCAACTACTCCTTCAACTACTCCTTCATTCATGCATGTATTTTGTTCCAGATTTTTCCTACCTTCCTTGCATTAGCCTAGTGCAGCCTGGATTACCTTGGCATCCTTACCTGCTGCTTTTATTTTTAATGGGAAGGCAGGTTTCTCAGGCATGCACAACTTGCATGATCAATCAGAAACAATGCAGCCCACCAACTGTATACCGAGACTCCTTCCACACCCTCTTGCCATTCTTGCTTTTGTAGTTCTTGGCTGGCATTGGAAACAGGAGCTGCATTGAAGACATGGAGTGGTGGTGGCAGGGTTTGTCTTCATTGGTCAGTCCTGAATTGAGCTGGTTATCTCAGGCCAGAGGCTTGGGAGAAATTCAGAATTCATCCATTGAGTCTGCCAAAAAAGAAATATGCTGCCCTCTGCCATAGAAGAGTGGAAGGATGCAAAGTGAAACATCAGTCCATACATCGTATAAATAATGTACCCAGTTCTCATTGCCAGAAGTCAGATGGACACTTTGCATACTGGAGAAATCAATTCATGAACCATAATTTTGTTCTGGGCACATCTTCCATCTCAAACACACCCCTGTACAGAAGTGAGGAAGTGGGTGGGAAGAACTGAGGCAGAACAGTCTGAGCAAAAACAGAACAAATTGGGGAGGAAGAGTAGGCAGCGAAAGATGGATCTCGGAGTATTCATTCAGCTGATCATTAATTCTCTGGAAGAACACTGTACAGGATCTTCGGCTTTCTCCATCACTGAGAACTCTTCTGGGTAGGTTAGCTCTCGTTATCTGAGTGATTCCTTCATGATTGAGCAATTTGCATGTGCATGCCATCTTGGGGGCTCTGCGTCCAGGCTGCAGCCTTCTGCAGCCTCTCACAAGGGAGTCTGGGAAGAGCAGCAAATCCCTTCCAAGTTATTTGATTTTTTAAAATTTCCCCTCTCTCTTTCTTCTTTTGTTTGAAATCTTTGGCTGCTCCAGCTTTTAGAGGCAGCCATCTCCAAGTGCCCCTAATATGCAAGCCACAACTGGATCCAGATGTGTAATAAAAGTGCAGTGTAGGGTTGAGATGAATGGGAGGCACCCGGAAAGCTTGACTCATCAAGGGTTGGCTGTGTTTTGGGAGGTAGGCCTCTGGCCAGGGAGGTGTGCATGGGGGAACTGCAATACACACAAACTCCTCTTGAACTGATGGAATAAAAGAAGATGCTGAGGGGAGGATGGGAACAAGTCAAAGAAGAATTCATCCCAGAAGTAAGAAAAAGACCATTTCCTGTGCTGTATTCCAAGGAACTGCCCTGAAAGGAACTGTCCAACTACTCAAATTTTTCGGTAGCCACTTTAAAGGAGCTCCATCCTGGAATCTTTTTGCTGCCTGTTTTTTTTAAAATCATATATTATTTTTACTTGAGGTGGGGTAGTATTTGCTGTGAACAAGCAAATGAGAATGGTAGCTCCTGCATCCCTTATGGGGACCCTACAATAGTGGTGGTTCAGGAGAGAAAGAGTGGCACTGTTGTACTGATGTTGTGCTTAGGGGTGGGGGGAAACACTGTGGAACCTGGTATAGAAATGGTTATTTTTCTAGTTTTTAGCATCTGAAGCTGATATCCTCCTTCTTTAAGTATAATTAAAAAAAAATTAAGTTACTTGCCCAACCTTTGTAGTTGCAACCATTGCTTTCTACAGGCTCAGAAATCAAAGGCAGTCTTGGTGCACAATATTATCTGTAACAGCCACTTCTGGACAAGATCCATTTTTCATCTCACCACTGGACATTTTTCCTGCTTAATCTGCCCCGTTCCCCCTTCAAGCTGCTTCCCTTTCATGGTCTTGAATCCAGACTTGTATATATACTTTTGAAAACAGACATCTAGAACAGTGGTTCTTATCCTGTGGTCTGGGGACTCCCAGGAGGCTCATGATGGCCTCACAGGGGGTCCATGAAGACTTGAAGGCTGCTCAGCCCATGTGACATGAGCCAAGGCAGAGTCTGGCTGGTTTGGGATGCACATTGCTATTCAGTCCACTCCAGCCACAAATTTGCAGGAAGAAGCAGGAGAAAAGTCTTCCCTCCCCTCCAGTGCCCTGAGGGAAGGGTTAATGAGATGGTGTAATTGTATTGTTGTTGTTATCATCCAGTATTGTTGTTGTTTGGGTTTTAAATCTTGAGTTAAGTCTTGGGGGTCTGTGGCAACAAAAGACATTTGAAGGGGGTCCCTGGTAAAGAAAAGGTTAAGAGCCACTGATCTAGAACTTTTGGGTTGGTGAGGAGAAGCAGCTTGAAGAGAGACCTTTTAGAAGCAGAAGAAGTGGCTAGTGAGGAAAGGATTTGCATATAATGAATTGTTTGCAAATTTGCATGTAAAATGGATGGGAATTAGGCAGCAATTGAGATGATGTTAGACTGTAAGTCCCAGCAGCCTTAGCCAGCCACTGAGACTTATAGTCCAACAACATCTGGATGACCACATGATTGTGATTTAATATCTAGTTTATCCAGAGAAATGCAGCCCCCCCATTTGTGTATTATTTGACTTGGACAGCCAAATAAACAAATAAAATAAAGAATGTGTGTGTGTATGTACACGTATTCCTTGAGTCTCCTTGGCCTGGTGATGAAAGGATCCATAGAACCAAGAGTATGCTGACAATATTTTGCCTCCTATGGTGAAGTAGTAGTAAATGGCACTCACTTATCCATCTGATTGAAGGTGAAACTCATTTTAGCACAGGGGGCAGAGAAACCCTCAAATAGCTTTCCTCATCTCTATCAAGAAAAGCCCAATGATAACCACTAATAATTAGCTCTCCTTCCATGACACCCCAGATCTGCTGCTTGAGGTGACTGGCCTACACTGCCTAATACTAGGGCCTGGACCAGGTCATCCTGTAAAGACCTTGGGCTATGGGAGCTGTTATATGGGGTGGTGGTGGTAAACGGTGGTATATGGTGGCGCAGTGGTTAAGTGCCAGTACTGCAAGCCACCACGTTGCAAGTTCGATTCCAGCGGGCTCCAAGGTTCACTCAGCCTTCCATCCTTTCTTAGGTTGGTAAATTGAGTACCCAGCTTGTGGGGGCAATTAGCTAACACACATTGGAAACTGTTTAATGCAGTGTAGATGTGTAAATAGCTGTTGCTTAAAACAATTTGTAAGCCGCTCTGATAGCCTTGTGCCTGAAGAGCGGGGTATAAATAACTAAATAACTAAATAAATAAATTCTGTGGTCATGTTTACATGTGCAATAGAGTGAGTGAGCTTAATGAGTACCCTTAAAAACATATTTCCCCTTTTTAAAAAAAGCTAGAAAAAAATCTTACACATCAGAGGAAACTGTTCTAGCTCATTCTGCTTCCTGCTAGTCAGTTTTCTTCTGGTAGGAAACTTAACACAAGGAGACGTTATTGAATGTGATTTTCCCCTTCCCATCTACAGGCTAAATTGGTACAAAGAAGGTAAAAGAGCTGAACAGTGTGAGTTCTGTAGAAATGTTGACTTTTTTAAAAAAACAAAGCAAAATGGAGTATAGGATGCAAAATATAAAGTGCTTGAGAAAGCACACCCAGGATGCAGGCCCTCCTGGTCCCAGTTCTCCACCTCTGTGGCATGGCAGACACACCAGGCTTCCCAGTCCAAATGAGACTCAAACAGGCAGCCAGTTTGCACAGCACTCTTGCAATGTTTTGTTTCACCCCCCACCCCTTGGATCCAGGCTTTCTTCTCTCCCTGCTGCCCCAGCTCCATTGACTCCTGCCCTGATTCTTCATATGGTCTGCTTTATGGATGCCATGCCCTTTAAAGCTGAAGGAGGAGAAAAGGGGGGGGGAGAGAAAGAGAGAGAGCCCCACACAGTTAGTGGTGTTGTTTTTGGGCGTGTGCAGTGTTGTACTTGGACAGCAATGCAGGGGGGGGGAGAGGCAGAGCTAATAAGGTGGAGATTGGGAAGGAGGAAAATCCCTTTCGAGGCAGTTCTGAAAGCTTTTTTCCTCTCTGCTTCATCACGGCACACCACTCTCCCTAAGCTCCACCACCCCAGAAAGCCTGAGGTCTGTCTCCCCTTTTGCCCATGTCTGCATGCAAGACTTTGTCTTCTCTCCATTCCCAGTAGAATACTGTGTAACTTCTTTCCCACTGCCAGCTTTGACTAACGCTGTCTGCACTGAGTAGCTGTTTCACAAACAGTTTGCTTGTTCTTGTGGACCATGAAGAAGGGAGAAGAGAACTAAAGGTGAGGCCAAGAGTCCCCTGTCCCTTGGATCTAGTAGAAAGGAGGTTCACTTTCAAACAAAAGAGCCCAGCAGAATGGATTTTGGAAGCGTAATGAACCAGGTACTGTCCATCTGTCAATTTTCCTTGTTGAAGAGGGAAAGGAAATTGGGGGAAGTGGCAATGGAGGGGAGTTGCTCATAAATGAGAGAAGGTTTGTATTGATTCAGTTAATGAAATCCCTTGTAAAGAAATACCAAATGCTTTGTAAAGAGATGGTAGTTGCTAAAAATAAACCAGACAGTTTGAGGAAACAGGGAACATCTGAAGGAAGTCTGGATGTATGAAGTCCATTTTAGATTTGTCAACATTGCGGTAGGAGGGTGAGGGGGAACTAGTGTATACTAAGCAGACTTTATGCTGGAGAATGTAAACCCTCCCTGTATTACTGAGGCTAAAGGAGATGGTGGAATAATAAGTAGCATTGTTGAAGGGTTAGGTACTGCACCTATTTCTTTCATGCTCATCGTCTATTTTCAGTTACGTGTGTTTGTGCACCCTTTTGCTGGGACAGCATATCTTTGGAATGCAAAGGAGATTGTCTGTCCTGCTGCGCCCATGTAACCCTTAGCACTGTTGTTAGCTAGCACAAAGGAGTATAGCAGCCACGTGTATTGGAACAGTTTCAGATTCAGCCGTAGCTGGAGTGGGAAGGTGAGGAATGGAAACAAGGTAACGAGGAGGCAAGTGTCTGCACTTCTGTTTTGCTCCTCCACCTGTTGATTCCTTAGCTGGGCAAGAGCTTTGGAGACAGGTAATTGGGAAGGGTGTGGGAGGCTTGGTTTCAGACTTAGATCAGACACGTACAGAGGAGCTTACATGTGACTGACCTCCTAAAGCCACAACATGGAAAGATGACTCTTTATCACTTTCCAGGTTTAATTGTTTCATAATCAGAGCTGAAGAGATCTCTGTCATTTTTGATTTGTTCCTTATCTGGAGTGATGAGGTTTTCTGGTAATGCATTTGCTCATTTAGTGGATGGTGTGGTTCAGTCAGTGTGCATAGTGGACTACAGAGATTTGGTTAGATTTTTAGTAGACTTTTTTTTTTTAACAAACTGAAGTTGTCAGTCATGCCTGAAAGTCAGTCACCAACAAGTCCATATTTAAGAATTCCATAAGGTGTGTGGATTCAAACCTATTTAGATTTATTTGGGTTTTAATTTCAAACAACAGGTTGTGTTTTTGCTTTACATTGCATTGCAGGCTCTTCATTAACTAGGCTGCAGGGCTCAGCTCTCCAGTACACATTAGCAATGCTATTCATCTCTACCTGCTCTGCAGAGAGCAGGGGTTCTAATAACACTGTCTTCTGACAGAGATGGAGATTTGTGGTAGGTTTCATCAGGAAAGCAATGGGATTTTTCTGTTAAATCCCCAGATTGGGGTACCCATGGGCTTTGGTTGTTGTTGTTGCTGCTGCTGTATGACCCTAAGGTGAATAGGGTTTTCTTGGCAAGATTTGTTCAGAGGGGGCTTTCTTTGTCTTCCTCTGAGTCTGAGAGAATGTGACTAGCCCAAGGTTATCCAGTGAATTTCCTTGGTTGAGTGGGGATTGGAACCTTAATCTCCAGAGTCGTAGTCCTATGCTCAAACCACTACACCTTGCTGACTGTCACGCTGGCTCTTCCCATGGGCAGAGCTTGGGGATGTTACCTTCACTTTTGGAGTAAAGCTCCCAGGAAAGCTGTGGAATCATCTCTCTCTCTCCCCCCTCATCTCTGATGTCTGGGCTGTTTACAGAAGTATAGCTCAAGGGATGCAAAGGCAATTTGGTGGTGTGATGTTCAAGAACATGGGATGCAGAAAGTCAAGGAGTCTCTCAGCTCCTCAGCATGGCTAATTTGTTTTTTGTTTTATTTTACATTGTACATTGGCTGCTCTGTTTCTCTTAGAAGAGATGCTGAAAGAGTGTAAGACTCCATAAGATCAGAGAGAATAATGCTAGGCTGAAGCTGTGCTGTGCCTGGCTTGTCTTTGCTCTCTGCACCAAACTTTTCCAGCACAGATGGATTTAGGCTTGGTCCATCAATGATCTGTTCTTTGAAAAAGGAAATAGTTCTTGCAAGCCTGGAAATGGATGCGTCATCCCACCCAAAAAAGCAAAACAAAGGTCACTGTCGGAAGCTGTTAATGGCCAGCTGGAGGCTGAAGAAGTGCAAAATGTGCAGAGTGCCTGCTAGAGAGAAAAATAGTTTACAATGACTGCAGATTATAGCAGGAATCTGGAGCATACTGGGTACAGAGAATTCTGCCTGTTGTTTAGAGGGGAGTTAGACATTTCCATTGTTGAATGAGGGTACACTTAATATAGGCTGCTGTGCAGATATTGGAGATCTCTATGCTTAATTCAAGGATGGAGAACTTCAGGTCCTGGGAGCCAAATCCAACCCTACTTAGGTCCCAGTTCAGCCTTCTGGGCATCCCTAGAAGGCCCGGTCCTCTTTCTTGTGATAGCATCATTTGGTGGTTTCCTAGCTATTGTATGGCTCCCCACCACCCATTCTGAACTGCTGAAATGCCTCTCTGTAGGCATAGTTACTGACAGCAAGGGCTTTAAGCTAAAAACATATTGGTAATTTTGGTTTCCCCATCTTTTATCTTTGGCCTTGCTCACCATTGGAATGACGTGCCAAGTAATTCTCTGAATTCTGCCCTCTGAGTAGAAGAGGTTCCCCAGATTTGGTTTAGTCAATGGCATCATCCAACCAACTGAAGACTCTAGGTGGGGAAATGTGTTATCTTCATTTCACTTTCTTATCACTGATTAAGTGGATGAACACTGAATCCCAGTGCCAAGAGAATCCTGATCACCCAAAATGTATTGAAATCCTGTAAAAAGCACAATTGAGAAAAAGGTTATGGATGCTAAGGAGTGCCAGCGCGGTGAAATGCTCTGAGTGTTGGACTAGAATACTGGGAAACCGGGGTTCAAATCCCTGTTTAACCACTGAAACTCACTGGATGACTGTGGATACATCACACTCTCTCATCCTCAGAGGAAGGCAATAGCAAATTCCCACTGAACAAAACTTGCAGAGAAAACCCCGTGATAGGTTCACCGTAAGCTGAAAATGACTTGAAGGCACACAGCAATAACAATGCTAAAATCCTTACGGGATATAGAAGGGCCACAATTACTGACCAGTGTGATTTTGAGTCCCATTGACATAAGTTACATAAAGGCTTGTCTAGCTTTGTCTGCAGTATAACTTGCCCCACCCTGTAGTATTGGATTCAGGAAAGAGGTACACTTGTTTTACATTATGTCTCTGATTCAGTGTGCTGTGTACAGATGTTCATCCCTGTGTGTGTGCCTTCAAGTTGCCTGTCAATTTATGGCAATCCCATGAATTGTATAGGATTTTCTTAGGCAAGGATTATGCAGATGTGGTTTTGCCAGTTCCTTCCTCTGAAATATGGCTTATAGCACCTGGCATTCATTGATGTTCTGTCATCCAAGTACTAACCAGAGCTGATCCTGCTTAGTTTCCAAGATCAGACAGGGTCTGATGCCTTTAAGGTATTTAGGTCTAGATGATCTAAAAACAAAAACATTCAGTATCCCATGCACACAAGCAAGGATTCTCAGATCCGCTTCTCCATCTTGTGAGACAAGTACTGTTTTGCAGGCATTGGCCAATAATTGCTAAAAATCCACTACCCATGTGCAGTCAGTGTGCATAGCTGAGAAAAGAAGATACAATTAAAGAATATGGTGTGTATAAGGTAAGCTAACCAATTAACGTCCGCCTCCCCCCCCCCCCTGCAAACCCTTTGGACATTTTCAATGAAGGGACTGTGTTCACCTTCTCGTGAAGCTAGTCTTCCTGCACAGGAGGAATGCTATGAACTTTTAGAATCTGTGGTGAAGTTTGATCCCAGATTTGGACCTTTCCCCAGTTGTCAAAGTGGACTGAAAAGGGAGCAAGCTATAACAATGCAGTCCAAACATTTAAATAAGAGCTGCAGTTCTTTTAAACAAATCTGCTTTGGCAATTAGAGGAGGATGGTTGGTGCATTGTTTTGTGGAAGGGTGTAGCATTAATGAGACTTCCTGGGGCTGGTGGAACCCTTTGAGAAGTTCCAAGTTTCTTTTTCCCCTCCTTGGAAGTGTTTTTATTCTCTGCTAGTTTGGGCTGTGCTTTGATATCTCCTTGTTCCATCCTATATACCACCCCTCTAGCTGCTGTCATGCCTGCTATGCCTATTCAGTGTTTTCTCTGTGCTTTGATGAAGGATTTTGTTTACATTGTCTCCTTACACAGACTCCTGTATGAGCATAAGCAGGGGAGCATGCTAGGTGTGGCAAATATTTAGGATGAGGAGAGGCCTGAGATATCAAATTCAAGAGCTATCAGGCAAGAAAGCATCTCATTAATTGAACCAGGACACACACTGTAGAAGGAAATTGCATGCTGATACATTCTGAGAGATGGAGGTTCTATGCTCTGCTACCATACTAAGTTATTTTCATACCATGTCATGAAGGACTTGGTGCTCTCCATGTAAACAGTGTAGAAACTACCATCTGAAACATAATTTGGTTTCCTTGGCATCTCAGAGCTTGCTCTCTCAAGCTTAAAGCCCTTTATAGCTTAAAGCCTAAATGCACCATTCTATCCAATGGAAACATGTTCCCTTTCAGGTTACCTTCAGCATCAGCAGAGAACAATTGATATCTGTTCTCCTTCATGTAGTGGAAAACAACTAGTTTATACTTTCTTTGAAGACTTAATCCTAATCAGTTCCATCCTGGTTGTATAGCAATGGGGGCAGGATAAATCTAGTACCCTTTCTATTTACTTTCTGGTTTCATTAGTTCTTTCCCCACCAGGTGTAAACCGCACCACACACTGCGGTCTTCTGTGCAGGGGGTTGGCACTTAAAAAAAAAAGAGAGATAACATGGCAGTGTTTGTGGCTAGAGCTGGAACTTCTTTTCCCAGGCCTGCTGATTTTTGCACTATCTCAGTTCAAATCTAATAACTGCAAATTGCTCTTGGTCTGGGGTTGAACTTAATTTTCCAGGCAGCATGTATCCACACACATAACTAGGTTGACCCTCTGGAGCCAGTAACTCCTTCTTACCAAGTGAGATCTACTCTGAAAAATCATCTATATTTGTCATAACTGATATTGTCATAATCGAGTTTGTTTCTTAAACTTATTCCTTCCTCTTCTGACACATTGACCCTATGTCTTATTGTTTCTTGCCTGTTTCACATTGTAATCCATTCTTGTCCATGCCTAGCCACTCTCTTTCTCTTGCTGAAGTATAAATGGATTCTCTCCTAGTAAGAAAGCTGACAGGAAGAAAATTAACTCATTTGAAATGTGGCACTGGAAGTGAGTTCTGTAGATACCATGGACTGCTAAAAAGACAAATGAATGGGTGTCAGAGCAAATCTTAAGTCATCATTAGAAGCCAAGATTACTAAGCTGAGGCTATTGTAATTTGGACATATGAGAGGATGTGACTCATTGGAAAAGTGGAAGGCAGTAGAAAAAGAGGAAGACTGCATTAAAGGTGGACAGATTCACTCAAGGAAGCCAGGGCCCCAAGTCTGCAAGACCGGAACAGGGCAGTTGATGACTGGGCTCTTGGAAGTTTCTCAATCATAGGTTCACCATGTCAAAGTTGACTTGACGGCAAGGAACAACAAGGAAGAATGAGTGGGGCTAGATGGTTTCTCTTCTGCTTTTCTTCCAAGTTGCTTAGGTCAGTAATGCTTGGGGCTTTCCCCCATTTTACCACACAACAAAGAAACTGGCTGAAAAATAGTGATAGGCTGAATCATTTCCAGTGAGATTGATAGCTAAGGAGGAATTTGAATGTGGGTCTTTCTAGTTTAGGTAGGACACTCTAGCCCATGCTCTATGATGGGTCCATTCAGTGCTTTAGTTGTGTTTTTCATCCTCCCAAAGGACCAGTTCTCCAGTGTTACAATCACCATGTGGCAATTTCTGTAATTGTTGCTACATCCCTTCCTTCAGTGGATACTGGTGTGGAAACTCTTGAGATTTGGGCAGCCCATGTAATGTGTGACTCTTGCATCTTGGAGTCATTTCTAAAAAAACTGATCTCAGTTCACCTGTTGAAACGGCCAAAATCATACTGGCCATTGTGACCTTCAGCCACCTCTCACATGGGATTGTGTGCTGTGAAGGCTTTCACGCCTACACATCATACAGTGGAAAAATGTATCATTATGTTCAGGGATATGAACATAATATTCCATCACTGTGTCCCATCACATGAGTTGTGCTGCTTATTTTATTGCACACCCAGGGCGGGAATCATATGGCTAACACATGCTGGCTGGCATTATTGAAACTGTTTGGCAAAGCTGTGCTGAGTCACTGGATAGCATTTGGCTGGATTGGCCATGATTCCCTGCCTGGGTTTCCAGTAGAGTGCAGAGATCCAAGAACACCTCCCAACCCAGAAGGGTGGAGACCAGGACATAGGAGTACCCTGCAGCTGAGCTGCTGTGTCTGGCATTGGAAAAATGGCCACAGCCTCATGCTTTCTTGGATGCTGTCCTAGGCAGTACTTCTGTATTATTGCAAAAGTTTTACATGCCAGTGCAATTTTATTTTTCCCCATAGGGTGGACATGCTTATTTCTTACTATGCATTTTCTTGCATCAAGGTTTCCCAGTAACAAAATGCGCCCCCCCCCATCCATAATAGGGGAAGCAGCTATTAACAGGAAGGCTTTGTGTTAGAGAACATGCTTTACATACAAAGATCAGATTCAGTCCTTAGTATCTCCTGGTAGGCCTGAAATCATCCTTGTCTGAAACACCAAGAATCCTGCAGTCATCTCATAGACAATACAGAGATAGATAGTAGTAGTAATAATAATAATGATAATAATAACAATATTTATTTATACCCCGCCCCTCTGCTAAAAAAAATCGAGGCAGCTTCCAACAATTAAAACGCTACAATGCCAACTAAAAGCACCACCCACCCCCATAAAAAGACATTAAACAGTATAAAATTAAAACCACCTAACTAAAATCACATTAAAAAAACAAATATAAACAAGACTTTAAAAAAAGGCCAGGAGACGCAGCTCCTGAGGCCGGGATGTAATCAGGAAAGGCCTGCCGAAAGAGATCCGTCCTTAGTGCTTTTTTAAAGCTACTTAAGGTCGTCATCTGACGGATCTCATTCAGCAGGTCATTCCATAAATTAGGGGCGATTACCGAAAAGGCCCTCTGGGAGGTTGCAGACAGCCTAGATTTTTGTAGCTGAAGCAAATTCCTCCCAGAGGACCAGAGTGCATGGGGAGGATTATATGGGAGGAGGCGGTTCTGAAGATAAGTTGGACCCAAGCCATTTCGGGCTTTAAAAGTAATAACCAACACCTTATACTGGGCCAGGAAACTGATAGGCAGCCAGTGGAGAGATTTTAATACTGGAGTTATATGGTCTCTCCAAGATGTTTCTGAGACCACTGTGGCTGCCATATTTTGTACCAACTGAAGTTTCCGAACCAAGCACGAGGTATCCCCATGTAGAGCGCATTGCAGAAATCTAGATGAGAGGTTACTAGTGCGTGCACCACAGTCTCGAGATCCCTTACTTCCAGGAAAGGGCACAGCTGGAGCATTAGCCGGAGCTGATAACAGGCACTCCTGACCGTCGTATTCACCTGACTGGTCATCTGAAGCAATGAATCAAGGAGCACCCCCAGACTGCAAACACAGTCCTTAACAGAGAGTGTGACCCCATTCAGGACTAGAGGTTGCAACCCAACTCCTGGTTTCGGGGCCGCTACTGTGAGCACCTCCGTTTTGTCCAGATTTAATCTCAATCTGTTTTCCCTCATCCAGCCCATTACTGCTTTAAGACAGTCATTAAGAGGAGAGACGCCATCGGAATTCGAGGCTGACGATTGGGACAAGGAGAAATAGATCTGGGTGTCATCAGTGTACTGATAACACCCAGCCCCATAACTCTGAATAATCTCACCCAGCAGCTTCATATAGATGTTAAACAGCATTGGGGACAGGATGGTGCCCTGCGGAATGCCACAAGTTAGCTGCTTTTTGCTGGAGCAGCTGTCCCCGAGCAGCACCCTCTGGGACCTGCCCAAGAGGAAGGACCGGAACCACTGGAGTGCAGTGCCTCCGATTCCTAACCTACTCAGGCGATCTAGGAGGATGCTATGATCTATCGTATCAAAAACCACTAAGAGGTCTAGAAGCACCAACAGGGACACATTACCCCTGTTGATGCTTAGACGCAGGTCATTGGTCAAGGCAACCATGGCAGTCTCAATTCCAAATCCCGTCCTGAAACCAGTTTGAAATGGGTCTAGATAATCAGTTTCATCCAAGACCACTTGGAGTTGAAGAGCAACTGCCCTCTTGATTACTTTGCTCAAGAATGGTAACATAGAAACCAGCCTGTAGCTGTTCATGTCCAGGGGTTCCAGGGAAGCTTTTTTCAGGAGCGGCCTAACCGCTGCTTCCTTTAAACAGGATGGAACACACCCATCCCTGAGGGATGCATTGATGATGTCCTTAAGGAGCACCATCAACGCACACACCCCCGGATGGCAAGCCATGAAGGGCAAGTCATCTTCCTCACTCTACCGAGTAGCTTGTCCACGTCCTTGGTACTCACGGATTGAAATTGATCCAGTAAGCTTACATCAGTGGAGTTGCTGGACACCTCGTCAATTGTTTCTGTCACAGTACTGGCATCTAAGTCGGCTCTTATCCGAGAGATTTTATCTGCAAAGTAGTTGTTAAACGCATCACAGCAGGCCATTGTTGGGTTAAGCAACAGGTTCTACAAAGGTATAACCTGCATCATCTCCCTTACCACCCTAAACAGCTCTGCTGGGCGGGACTCTGCAGACACAATACGTGCAGAGGAGAAGGATCTCTGCGCTATGCTTATTGCCTCTCGATAGGACCAAAGAAAGTCCCTATGACGAGTCCTGTCGGATAAGAGTCGAGTTTTCCGCTAGTTGCGCTCTAGTCATTGTCCAACCCGCTTCATTTTCCTAAGCTCTGATGTATACCATGGCTTAAGGTTAGGAGCGGGTTGGAAAGGATGCTTGGGAGCGATCGTGTCAATTGCCTTGGTAAGGTCGGTGCTCCAGGTATTAACCAAAGCTTCGACAGGGTCACCGCTGTTACCAACCATTAACCCCTCCAAGGCTTTCTGGAATCCTATTGGTTCCATTAGTCTTCGGGGGCAGACCATTCTAATGGGTCCACCACCCCCGGTGGAGTGGGAAGAGACTCTTAGTTCAGTCTTGACCAGGAAATGATCCGTTCATGACAGTGCGGTGGTTTTAATAACCTACGCCCACGGATTTTCCTGTTCTGTACTGAAGACTGCATCGAGGTTATGACCTGCACAATGTGTGGGCCTGATGACCAATTGGGATAGGCCCATGTTTGTCATGGTTTCCATGAACTCCTGAGCCGCACCAGTCAGATTTGTCAAGCTGGTCTCGAGTGGAATGTTGAAGTCGCCCAAAACTAAAAGTCTGGGTGACTCCAACAGCAACTCTGAGACCAGCTGTGTCAGCTTGGTTAGGGAGTCTGCTAGACAACGGGGTGGTCGGTATATTAGCAGAATCTTCAAACTATCCCTGGTCCTCATGCTAAGGTACATACACTCGAAGTGGACTGTGTTTTGGACAGGTATCCTGGTCAAAGTCAGATTGTCCTTATAACCCAGAGCCACTCCGCCCCCCCCCCCGCCCACTTCCCCTTATCTGCTCATTGACAGAATACCTGGCTGGGAGGGCTTGCGTCCACATGACAGCGCTATCCTCTCCCAGCCAGGTTTCTGTGAAGCAAGCCCAGGTCAGCATCCTCATCCAAAAGAAGATTGTAAATAATGTGAGTTTTTTTCTTAACCGACCTGGCATTGCAGAGGAGCAAGCTTCTGAGGTTTGTATGTTTGTAAGGCAGCTTCTGAGGTTTGTATGTTCCAGAATGTGGAACACAATGTGGAAGTTGTGAAGTTATTCAGAAGCAAATTGCTGCTTATTCACCTAAGGACTCCAGTTATTATGAAAGTACAACAGGCTAGAGAGTACAAGGGAGTACATAAAGAATTATAAAAAGATTATAGTTTTTTTTTTTTAACCACAATGTTATCAGAATAACATAGCACAATGCATCCAAAGTAAAAGAAACAATAAACCAAGTGCCTGGACGCCAGAAGTTTGCAAACTTAAAAAGTTCAACGCTATAGAAGACAACAGATTTCTCAGCCAAGAGCAACTAAGTTCTGTTTGGGGATCAGGAATTAAAGAGATTAAAGATGTGCTGTAGCAAGGAAGGTGTACTGTGAACACCCTAAAGTGTTGTGGCCAATTTGCATGTTTTATATATGCTTGGGATAAGGGACAAGAATGTTACTGGATGCCAGTGTTCCAGTCTCTGGAAAATCCCAGGGGAGCAGCTATGTTTGTAGTAGAGTGATGCTCTCTCTGAGAGGCTGACTGATTTATTGTGGTGTGAACTTCCCTCATTAACTAATTTTTGTTATCAGATGTATGTGCAGAATATGGCAGGTCAGTATATACAGATACAAGCAGGTGTATACAGATGCAGAATGTGACAGTAGATGTGTGTGTGTGTGTGTTGTCTGTTGTGTGCCAGAAAAATGTTAAGTTTAAAAGTCGAGCAATGTGTCAGTTTGAAATTTTTAGTAAAATGGAACAAAACACCAATGGAATCTTTTCAAATGCTTACTGAGGCCTACAGGGAAGACTGCATGTCTCGTGTGCACGTGTTTGAGTGGCACAAAAGATTCAGAGAAGGACGTGAGAACGTGGAAGACGATGAATACCTTGGATGACCTTCCATTTCAAGAACTGAAGAAATTGTGATAAAAATCAGCCAGATTGTTTGAGGAGACTGCCAACTCAGTCTCTGAATGATAGCTGAAGCCATGAATATTGACAAAGGCACTGTGTGGAAAATTTTGCATGAGGATCTCAACATGAGAAAGGTTTGTGCCAAGATGATCCCTAGGGTTCTCACACCAGAGCAATAGGAGTGCTGCAAGGAAATTTGTGCAGACATTCTGCAGCAACTTGAGGCAGACCCAAACCTTTTTCAAAAAATCATCACTTGTGATGAAACCTGGATCTTCCAGTATGATCCTGAGACAAAACAACAGTCAATGCACTGGAAAACACCATCATCACCAAGAATGAAAAAAGCATGTCAAAGCAAGTCCACATGCAAAGCCATGCTCATTGGGTTTTTGTTTTTTGTTTTTACATCAAGGACGTAATTTTGGCAGAATGGGTTCCAGAAGGCAGAACAGTGAACCAGAATTATTATAAGGAAGTTTTCACAAAACTGAGGGGAAAAGTCAGGAAAAAAGGCCAGAACTGTGGAAAAATGATTTCATTCTTCATCAAGACAATGCACCTGCTCACACAACATTTTCTGTGAAACAGTTTTTGGCCGATAAACACATTACTACACTTGAACATCCTCCATTTTTGTCAGATTTGGCACCATCCAACTTTTTTCTTTTCCCTAAAGTGAAATTGGTGCTTAAAGGAACACATTTTAATCAATTGATGCAGTAAAGAAAAATGGCGTATGTATTGAAACAGCTGACAGAAACTGACCTGCTCCATGCCTTCAACCAGTGGAAAACAAGACTGAACCAGTGCGTGGGTGTGAACGGAGAGTATATTCAAGGGGACAAGCATTGGAATTGTAATACATATAAATAAAGATGGGTTATTTTATCAGTCTCATTATTTAATAGACCTATGTGAGAAGTTGGTGTACATGGGTTGAGGTATTCTGCAAGGGTGCTTCTCTAAGACAGGAGCTAAAGATACCAGGAATGTCAAAAAGCATCCAGTGGCGGCGTCTCTGTGTGAATGTGATAGTCAATTCCAGTGTCTGTTGAGGTATTGTAGCATGACTGCTAAAAAGATGGGTGCGCTAAACCGTGAACAGGAAGACATATTGTTTTTGTTCAAGCCTAAGGCCAGAGATGAAGGACTCTTTTCTTCCTACTCTGGGAGGAGGTAGCTGATCAAACTGAGTGGAAGGGTAAATGGCAGGTCAAAGGCATCACCCTTAGCATTGGACTCTTTTTCATCCACATTTGTTGTAGCCATTGAAGTTTGGAGTTTGGCTTTGTGTATGTGAGTGACAGGTAAAACCTGTCTTTGTTGCATTCTAAAGTAGGATTCCCTGAAGCTGTGTGTTGGCCTGGAATAAGTAGATGAAACTAATTTGGATTTCCCATCCTCAACCACAGCAGGACCTCTCCATATATTGGCTGCTGGGGGTCATTGTCTCTGCTTGAGAAATAGGAGGCAGGTCAGGAAGTGAAGCCATAAGGTGAGGCAGGTGTTTGTAACTGAAACCCTCCACTTCCTTCACTGTCTGCTGGCAGTGGTTGTGTTGAGATAAAGCAGAGCTGGTAAATCATTTATCTGCATAGATAGACAAGGGAAACTCTAGATGAACCTTGCTTGGGAGATCTGGCAAAAGAAATTTGATTAGCATATCAAGAAGGCTGCAGATCTATTAGTGATCTTGTAATATCTCCCCCAAGTTAAAATGCAAAGCTACTTTTTAGAGGTGGGGTGTTCAAGCATCAATTGTGCATTTTCCAATTGGTTCACTATGTAGAGAATTTCCACAAGTCCTATCTTAGAACTGCTTAATAGTAGATCACCTATTATCTCACAACAATTGCTAGTGCGGGGTGGGGAAACTGGCCCTTTAGGTGTTCTTTGACCCCTGTTTTCATCAGCTGCAAGCTAGTATGGCCCATGGGAAGGGGTGATGGGAGTTGTAGTCTGACAACATTGGGGAGCCATGGGGTTTCCCCTCTCCTTGTATTAGTGTATATGTATCCAGTGTTTGTATCTGTACCCAGACCTGTTAGTATTCTTTGCCTGAAAGCAGGGAACTGCCAAACAATTTGTAAGTGGTTCTGGGACTCTTTTTGGCTGAAGGATGGAGCATAAATACTAATAGATAGATAGGTAGGTAGGTAGGTAGGTAGGCAGGCAGGCAGACAGACAGACAGACTTAAGTAACTGGCTGATGGGGGCCACTGTGGTCTAGTGATTTGAGTGTTGGGAGTAAGATTCTGGGAGACCAGGGTTCAAATCCTCAGTCAGCCATGGAAACCCCCACTGGGTGACCTTGAGCAAGTCACACTCTCTCAGTCTCAGAGAAAAGCAAAGACAAATCCCCTCTGAACAAATCTTACCAAGAAAATCCTGTGATAGGTTCACTTTAGGGTCCCCATGAGTTGGAATTGACTTGGAGGCACACAAGAGCAACAAAACTGGCTGGTAGAATCCCCTTCCCTGGTTTTGGTAATATGGATGCCAATTTCTCTGCTAGCATATATTAAGTTTTGAAATTCTGCAGAAAGTGCGAGCTAAAGTTACATTAGCCTCTGGAAGGGATATAGGTTTGAAACATAGAAATATTTAGGGAAATGTACATGCCATCGTTTTTCAGCAGCCTTGCAAAGAAGTCTGTAAAAGTTACTTCCCTGTCAAAATATTCTCAAAGTCCCCTGTAGGTCCATACCCATCTTAATCATTTAGACCAAGAATGGGAATCATGCAACACTGCATGTTTTTGTTTTTGACTGCATGTGCCAGCAGCCCTAGCTACCAGAGCCGATGGTAAGTGGTTATTTGCAAGTATGGTTTTCAGAAATTTCATTTACATTGTTTTCATCTTCAGGAAGTAATTGTTCATTACACCTGTATACATGAAAAAATGGTGGTGGGAATAGATGAATGGCAATGGTGTTGTTTTCTGTACAGAGCTTGGATTTAGCTAGTTACAAAATAGTTATTTGTAATTAATTCATTGCCATAGTAACTAAAGCACAACTAAGTTACATTACAGCTGTAATATAAGGGGAGATCACTCCTTTTGTGGTGTAACTGTAACTTTAAAGTTACCTTTATAATTACAGGGGTCTTGCATAACTAAATGATGGAAGAGGAATATTACATGTTTCAAGCTCTGCCTTGTCCAGTTGCCATGTGCTTTGTTGTGAGTGCTGAGGCAAGAAGTGGATGGAAAGAGAGTGGATTTTGTACCACAGGCTAGTACCTTGTAGTGTTCAGATTTTTCTTTTAAAAAGTACCTAAATGTAACTATTCTAGTTATTTTTGGGGGGGAGGGGGGAGACAAACCATAGAATTGTATTTAAAATGTAACTGTAATGGTAACTATACCTACCACTGTAGCTAACTATTTTAACAAAGTAATTCCCCAAGCTCTGGTTGTCTGTGGCTATTCATCCAACCATGGTGTGCCATATGTGGGTTGGACAAGTCAACAGACCTTGAGAAAGAGAAAAGATGCCTCTGGATTCTTGTACAGAGGAGTGATCAAAGCAGTAGAGGTGGTTGGGGTAAAGAACAGAATGCTGGGTTTGGAAAGAGAAAGAACAGGACCTCATTGGGACCTGATTTCTTGCTACAATAGGACCATGGGCCCTGTTATGCCACTTATGTTGACCTCTTAAATGTGACATTGACATCTTTACTGAGGCTTTCACAAAATATGTTCAAATGACTGCTTGTCAAAGGACTGTGATTGAGCTCTTGTGGAAGGAGTAGGGTTGCCAACTGATCAGAAAACACACACTTACATGGTTTGCGCTTGTGTCTTTTAGAAGAGTTTGATGTGCAGAAGTTAGCAGGAAAAACTTTTCACAGCACGGAAATGAATGTGATCACTGACTAATGCCTGTACATCATGTTGCCATTAAATGTACAACTACTGTGGCCTATTGAAAGCCAGCAGTCTTATTTTGGCCTGGGAAATAGTTTGGAGAGCAGGAAATGAGTCCAAAAGGGAAACTGTTTTCTTCCACCCCCATGTAAATATTTATGTTAGCCTCTCTGAGTTTTATGGATAGGTCAGTTTTAAAGTTTAAATATGTGTATAAATGTCAGACAGTCACTTCGGTTTATTGGTTAACCAAAGCTTATGCATAAATGCGAGCATGGGTTCATCTGTATACAAGCATGCACACACACACACACTCATACAGAATTCAGCAGTACTCGTTCCAAATATCGCATGTCATGGCCGCAATAGAGTGTCTAGTGTACTTTTACTTGAATAATGTATTTTTTTTAATAGAGAGAGATTTGCTACAAGTGGATTGCTGATGGAATGTATCAACCCTTAATCTGTCCCTTGGCATCTGCTTTTGCTTTAGCTTTCCTTAGCATCTAATGTTGGTTGATCTTGCAGAAAGGGTAGTGGCCAGTAGGGACAGCTGGTCTAGCTTTATCTAGGTCAGCCTTCTCCAACATGGTGCCCTCCAGGTGTGCTCACAGAACCTTAGAGTTGGAAGGGGCTGAAAAGACCATCAAGTCTTACCCCCTGCCATGCAGGAATATACAATTCATGTAAAGCACTAATGAAAGTTGCCCAATTTTTAAAGACCTTCTAAGATGGAGAGTCCAGCATCCTCTGAAGCAAGCTAGTCCACAGTTGAGCAGTTCTTATAGTAAAGAGGTTCTTCCTCTTATTTAGGTGGATTTTTTTTTTTTTGGTAATTTGAACCGATTGGTTCTTATTCTAGTCTCTGGAACAGCAGGGGCTAGAACATGAACAATATGAGGAATGTGAATGATAGGCAGTGGTAGTTGGTGACTCTGAGGTCAGTGAGGGAGTGAATCTGCTCTGGATTTTAGAGGAACTATCTAAGGTGCTGAATCTATTTGGGGAGACAGGATCCAGCCCTTTGTATAGCTTCTTTAAATTCTGGATTAAAACCCAGAGTGAATTAATCAACCTATTTACATCAGGGACACTGGCCATGAATGTTCCAAATGCACCTGGCTTTGCGAAGTTGAAACTCGTTGTCCAACACACTTGGAGAGCACCAAGGCATAGTTGTTCCTAGCTGTTCTTTTCAATAACTGATGCCCTCTAAAAGCCTACAAATGTTACTGTACTTGTATAAGCATAGGATTATATTGGGCAGATGGGAGTCATGGCAAAGTGGCAGGTTTGGGGCAAGCTTTCTTCTGCAAACTTTGAAGTTGAAGGGTGTGTGCCAATTTCCAGCATCACCCTCTATGAGTCCTAAAAAGATGCTTTGAAAACTTTTCCTTTTTAGGCCTGGGAGCCAACAGCAGCCAGCTAAAAGTCCCAGCAACTGCACATGGAAAAAAAAAAAACTTCTTATGCAAACAACCATAAGTAAGGAAGCTGCCACTTGCCTGCATCTTGCTCAAAACCAGACAGAAATGAGGGGTTCTAGGAAGTGCTTAAGAGTTTTGTAATCTTTCCCCTTGAAATCCACAGGCAAAATTCTGACAGGTAGTAGGCAAAATTTATAGAATTGGTTTGTTTTTAAAGGCTGGAAACAAGAAGGGTGGTTCTGACTATAATGACACTTTCTGACCCAAGGCTAGTTCTCACCATTCCCACTTCCTTTCCTTGAAAGAACAAATTACTGGGGTTGACGGAGAGTCCCACTGGAAAAACTGTATCTACATGGGGTTAAATTATGCCTCCCCCAATAGCATGATTCCAATCCATATCCTCCCCTATCGTGATATTTTCTGTAAATATTTAAAGCAAGGATAGGCAATTATGCAGGGGGAGGGGGTCATTTTCCCAACCTGTGCCTGTCCAGCAGGCCGCACTGACACGTTTTGGAGTGCCCAAAGTGATATGATGTCACTTCAAGCCATTGTTTTGGCTGATTTTTGGCTGCTTTTCAAATTTTCTTTTGTGTTTTGGGGAGATGGGGGGTGGGCTTTGGAAGGTCCAGTATGGTTTGGGCACATTTTTGGGTGGTTTGGGGTGGGGTGGGGAATCACCTGAAAATTGGCATGAATTGTTTTGAAAATTTTTAGTCAGGGCTTCTGGGGATTTCAGGGGCCACATTTGGGAGTCCCAAGGGCTGTACGTGTCCTGGGGACCACACTTTTTGCCCACCCCTGATTTAAAGAGACTCTGGATCCAGTCACAGATCTCCGTCATCTTGTCACGTTTGGTCTTCCTTTGTTTTTCCTAAGCTCCACAGAGCCACAGAGCCAGTACAGACCTTGCAGGGGAGGGAGGGCTTCTGTTCTCCTGCCTTGTGTGGCAGAATATTCAGCTAAGCAGGATTTCCCTTCCTGACAATGGTGAGGTGAGCCAGAAAGACCCTTGCTTGATCTTCGATCCCAGTGGGTTGGTCTAATAAGTGGGGCTGATGGAGTAGCAGGGATAATAATGCCAGAAAGCAGAAAGAAGCAGAAACATGTTTGCTTTTGCTTGTAATCTCTTCAAATCTGATCTGGAACAAACAGCAAGCTATAAATATATGCAACTTCCTGATGCCGTTTGTAATGGTATTACTTAAGTTCAAATTACAGTGTTTTCAAGTGCTGCTAATATTTTATCAGTGATCCGAGTTGTTAAATAAATAAAAGGCATAGCTGTGTAGAAAAGAGTTGAAATTCCATTGCAGAACAAGTTAGAGCCAGACAGGAACTGAATACTTGGGAAAGAAGATGGGGGAGATCTGATAGAGGTATGATGGTAGATGCCAGCAGCCTCATTGGGACAGCTTGTTTTTCTTGTCCCCTAACAAAGTGCACAGTTGAAGGCAAAGGAATGTAGTGGATTTATAGTTCCAAAATGGGGAGGTGACCATACACTTTGGGGTGGGTTTATTAGCAAAGGTCTAAAGCCGGGAATCTTGTGCATCTACAGATGTTGTTAGACTGCAGCTCCCAACATTTTCTCAGCCTTGGCTATACCGGCTGGGGCTACTGGGAGCTGCAGTCTAACAGCATTCGGAAAGCTGTATAATTCCCACTCTTTGTTTAAATTCATTTGTTAGTCCCAGCTAGAACAGACAAGTTGAGTCAGTGGAGCATATGTAAATGCTGACTTACCAAAATCCCCAGTGATTCATTGAGTCTACTGTAATTTGGATTAATATTTGCATTTAGGCTAAAGTGTCAACCTTTAATAATGTAAATGCTAGTATGTTAAAATGGATTAAATAGTAATTTGTACATGGATTAGTTGGGTCAGGGTGATGGGACTCACATGGAAGGATTCTAGGTGTGTCCCACTGATAGAAGTGTGTGTAGATGTGTATTGTGTATGTATATAAGAGACAGTGAGTGATGAGATTGCAAAGAAGTAGCCATGTTAATCTCTTGCAGCATGAAAAGGAAGAAAGGATAGGAAGGGTGGGAAAAGGAATGTAACAGCTCCTTTAAGAGTAAGTGATTTATACAGTTGGACTCCTGTATCTGTGGAGGTTTGGTCCCAGACTTACTGTGGATACTGGAAATCACGGATAATAACAAACTGTATTAAAATAAAGGACATCCAGTAAAAATGTATCATAGGGTTCCATTGGAGGACCTAGAAGATGCCTAGAGAGGCATCATCTCTAGGCATTCTCCAGCATGACTCTGTGGTATATATCCCCTATTTTGTGTCCTGTGGATAACTGAAAATGCAGATATTGGTTCCATAGATATGGGGTCTGATTGTATTTTATCATGAGCTTTCATGGATATCAGTCTTCAGGTACAGTGACAGAATGACCACATAGGAGAAAGAGAGAGAGAATTTTATAGATTAGTCCATAGGTATAAAGATCCCCCCTGCTAATTTGGCATTTACAGTACATTGCTCTCATTAATCTATGCTGGTTGCTTCTTTGCTTTACATTTGGTATTTCTTGCTGGAACATTTCAAGAACTGCTTGGAGTGCAAGGGCAAAAATGAACAAAAATCAGCTGAGGTAGAAGTAGAAGGAGCTGGGGCAGTAGGATGGGGGAGTAGGGTTCAGAAGCTGAGGTGAAGAGATGATGGGCTT
Organism: Gambelia wislizenii; assembly: GCA_030847615.1. Taxonomy (NCBI): domain Eukaryota; kingdom Metazoa; phylum Chordata; class Lepidosauria; order Squamata; family Crotaphytidae; genus Gambelia; species Gambelia wislizenii. Next base: position 331,959,736 of record JAUMIR010000001.1, on the reverse strand, counting down.
TGCCAAGGATGGTTATTCTCACCCCTGGCTCCCTTTTGATTTCATAACCATTAGCACAGGGGCGGGTAACTATTGGGGGTGGGAGATGTCAGCTTCTGGGACATTTCCTGTTAGAAAAAAAACATCTTTCCCTGGGGCTAAAATGGACCAGTAGGGCCCAAAAGTTGGTGAAACTGCCCCCATGCTCCATAAAGAGCATTGGGAGAGTTTTATTTTAAATTCCCCCTCCCAAGTTTGTTTTTGGCCCCTGGATTCCATAGACAACACTTTCTTTGTCCCTTCTTTAGCAGATTCACTTGCACATTTCCAGACTTTTCCTAAGATAAGGTAGATATTTGAGCCAGCATGGTGTAGTGGTTTCAGTGTTGGATTAGGACACTGGGAGACCAGGCTTCAAATCCCCTTAGCTATGGATACCTACTGGCTGACCTTGGGGAAGTTGCACTCTGTAAGCCTTAGAGCAGTGGTTCTCAACCCGTGGGTCGCCAGATGTTGTTGGACTACAGTTCCCAGGAGCCCTCTGAGGTCTCACCTTGACAACCAGGTGGTCCTCCAAGTCATTAGTGAGGCTGTAAGATTGAACTCACCTGGCTGTCAAGGTGAAACCTCAGAGGGCTCCTGGGAACTGTAGTCCAACAACATCTGGGGACCCACAGGTTGAGAGCCACTGCCTTAGTGGAAGACAAGGGCAAATCCCCCCTGAACAAATTTTCCCAAGAAAACCCTGTGATAGGTTCACCTTAGGGTTGCTATAAGTCAGAAATTACTTGAAGGAACAACAATGGTAGGTACTTGCATTTTGTGGTGCTGATCGTGGTGGAATGTGGGCTAAGATTCCTAGGCAGTGGAATTCTGGTTCTGAGTGCACCTTCTATGCTGCTTCATAGAACTACAGGAAAATGCTGGAAAATTCTACTATAATTTCTCCCTTGGAAAGCATCTACCTCTACATAAAAACCACAGCCTCAGAGTCTTGGGGGGAAGTTAGATGGAGCTCTGTGGAGTTCTTTCTGTAAATCAGAGCTGTGTTATTTTTTGGCCCTGAGGGTTGCATCTAGTGTTCACTGGGAGGGTTAATACCATGTGTCTGTGGTGTGTGTGCATGTCCATGTGTGTGTGCACCCACAGAGAGTTGTCTCCTCTCCACATCTCATTGTGCCCACTAGGAATCATTAGGACCTCCCTCCATGTTCCAGCTGCTATTGTTCTGGCCTCTGAGGGGGAGATGAGCAGCCAGGCACAGCTCCATTGTGCCTTGGCCCAGCAGTTGAGCCCTTCCCTCTGGATTCCAACTGCTCTGGCCTCTAAGGGGGAGATGAGCAGCCAGCATCTGCTGGACATAGTTGTCGCCCACCCCCGCAACAGCCATTCCCTTTTCCTTATATGTTATGTCTTATTTAGACTAAAAGCCGGAGGGCAGGAAATTGTCAAATTAATGATCTATCAGCTGCCCTTGGAGCATTTTTGGCTGAAGGACATGGTATGAATACAGTACTCTAAATAAATGTGTGTAGTTATGTATATTTGTTGTAGGAGGAGTTGAAATTCTCTCCTTTCCCCAACAATCTCTACTGATGTTTTCCTGCTGCAACTACTGGTGGGAAAACAGCAATCTTGGGAGCAAGGAACAGTGTTTCCACTCTGCCTTCTCCTCAGTCTGGTCGATCAGCTGGATTGTGTGGAAAAGTGGGTTGAATTCCTCTAGCTGCAGGGGCCACAGAGGGAGATTCAAAGGGTCCCAGGCAGTCCCAGGTTGTCTGTCCCTGCTGTAAAGCTTTGGTGCTAAGGCTTGTCTCATAGTTGTAGCTGTGTGGTTTTTTTTTTTTTTTTGCATTATTCCTTTACCCACCCTTGCGATTCTCTCTCCAGCTAAATTCTCAATTTTTAGCTGCAGCTTCCTGAATGTCAGGGACAAGAGGTAAAAGCACCAGCCTTTGTTTCTGTTTTCTATGTTTCATGTACAGATTGTGAGGAAACAGCACTCTTTTGCTCAAAGGATGTTTTTCCAAACTTCTTTTCTTTAAGGAACCCTTTCTAGAATGACTCAACTTTCAGAGATTTCTTGCCTATAGGCCGCTGGCTAAGACCTACTGAACTTGGCATAGCAAGGGATCAGAAATAGTGGACAAGCAGTCTTTTCTCAGGAATCTACCATTACTGTGCATTGAATTCAGAAATGTGTAGATTTATCTTGGCATCTTTGGGTACAACTGTGGAGAAACACTGGAATTCTATAGTCAAGTAGCGTTCATTGAATTATAGAATCATATGGGTTGTCTAAACGGCAAAAATACTCCTCACAGAATGCAAGCAGCTTACCATCTGTCTTAATGGGATTCCGCATCACTCCACTGTATTCGGAAGGAGGGGGGCCAAAAAGGCCAAAAAGTATGCTGGAAAAGCCTTTGCGGCTTTCCCCAAAGTTTTTAAAAAACAGCGGGGGGGGGGAATGCACATTCTTGCTCATTTGGACAAGCGTCTGAATTGACTCACTTTCCCCATATGAGTGGAAGTTGAAAGCTGATTGGTGGGATGTGTGCGGGGGCAGAGCTTGCTAACAAAGCAAGCACCCAGAGCTGCCATGTTGGATTGTCACCAATACAATGGTTTTTTTGTGTTTTTTTTTTAAAGCAAAAGGTAGCTCTTTCGCACCTTGTATAGGGTTTTAAAAAATGCTGCCTGACATCGATGATAAGTAAAGTAAAAGATAAGTTAGTAAAAATGCAAGTAATTCACTCGTGGCTGTGATCTTGATTTGCAGGCATGCCCGTTTGCACAGCAAACACAGATAGCTTCATATGCTTGCTATGTGCCCCCCAAAATGTTAAGCAAATAGCAGCTGCTGCGAATTGTCATTGCTGCAGAGCAACCTAAGCAACATGACCCATGTCATGTTGCTTAGGTTGGGGGTGGGCAAACTATGGCCCATGGACAAAGTGTAGCCTCTGCACCCTACTGCTGTGGTCCTGGAAGCCCCTCACTACTCTCCTCAAACTCCTCAGTCCCCCCATTTAAAAAATGGTGTAGTTTTTGGCAATATTTGTTCCAAATGCATGAAAACATGCAAAAATGCCCTTATTTCCACAAATACCCCAGAACCCTATGCTACATCCAAATATCTTTGTTTTCCTCTTCAGTGGAAAATGGCAATGGGGAATGATAGGACTTCACTCCTGGTTGCCATTTTGAGAGGGACTGCAGAGGAAGATAGAGGTATTTGGGCTTGTTGTTGTGTATGTATGCCCCGCAGGGCATTGGGGTGGAGTTGGCCCTTAGTCCCCACTCAATTATCCACCCCTGATTTAGGGGCTAAACTTAAACGAGGCCCCTTATCTTTTCTTCCAGCATAAACCTATATCTCACTGGGTTCCTAAGCAGGGGCGAATTTAGTTTCTAGTAGCTTGCAGGCAAATTAAGTGCCTTCTAAATCTGAATGGGGCATGATTACCATCAGTAGTAGCTGGTGGCTCCAATGTCAGTGGGACGGCGAATTCACTCAAGGTTTTAGCCTGACCTTTGGTAGAACTATCCAAGGTGCCAAACCTATTTGGCAGATAGGATTTATCACTTAGGGCCCAAATACCCTAAAGGCACCAGATCCTGCTTGATCGTTTTGAACTATGCAGGGTCAGCCCTGGTTAGTACTTGGATGGGAGACTGCCAACTAGTACCAGATGCTGTGATGTTCTAGGCAACATTTCAGAGAAAGGAACTGGCAAAACCACCTATGAGTATTCCTTGCAAATGAAATTCATGGCACCACCATAAGTCGATAGGCGACTGAAAGGCACACACATATTCATCACCTTGGATAGCTTTACTGATGCTCAAACTAAAGCCTGGAATAGATTAACTGTTCCACGGATATGAGAGCCTCCAGCTGCATGGGTTGCCATCAGAAATAAAGGGGCTCCATACATTTGGTAACAGCAGTTCAGGTTTCAGGCAGATGTTGTGTTTCTGTAGTGGTATATGTCCTCATTCAGATGTGAATTGACAGAGCATTGGATTAAAAGTGACTGGTTGTGAATTCAGTAGGCTAGGCTTGCTTGTCCCCCCCCCCACCGAATGAATGGCAGGACAAAATGAGCAAGGGCAAAATGAGATCTCAGATTAGGGTCAGGGCTGGTTTAAGGGCCCTGTAGCCCCTGCAGCCACAGAGCGGCCATCATTGTGGGGGGAGGCATCGTAACCCTCCTCCTGCAAAAACATTATTAGTAATAATCTGAATATCCTGTATTGTGAATAGGTTAGGTTAGGTTAGGTTAGGTTACATTGACCTGAGATAAACATATGGGGCCTCCAAATTAAAGTGTTGAAGCCTCCCCCTGCCAATTCCTTAAACTGGCCCTGATTAGGGTATTCTTGCTGTGTGCAAGCTTCACAGGATACTTCACCAGGCAAGATGGGAAAGGCATAAAGAACAAATTGATTCAAAAGTTGTTTTACACTGTCACTCGTATTCAGGTATCCTGTGAGCTAAATTCAGTTGTTAGTTCCAAACAGAGCAGATTCATTGAGATGAATGTGATTTGTCCACAGTTACGTGAGTCCCATTGATTCAAGCGCTTTATTCTAGTTGGGACTAACAATTGGATTTACATAGCTTTGGGGTTGTTTACACTGGTGGGAAACCCCACACCTGCCTCATGGCAATGGTGGATTTCTTTCATCCACAGCATAAATACCACATGCACTGGGCTTGTCTGATTGTGTTGGAGTAAAGGGGTGCCCTACACTGATCTCATGTCCTATTTCCAATCACACAGCTGGGGCTGCTCCAATTTGGATTCCCCCCACCCCCCGTTCACTCATGCATGTGAATAAAGGAATATATGTGGTCCCAGAGTACTATATTACTGGATAAACAGAGATATGCTTATCCAGATAGGTGCACAATCAATTTTTTTGTTTAAAAGTGAACCAGAATGGAGTCCCATCCCCTGGAAGTCCTGCCCCAGCTTTTCTCCAAAGCCAGTCCTCAGCTTCCACATGGCCCTCAAATGCAGAGCAAACTGTGAATCTTACAGATCTGGGGTTTCTGCAGAAACCCTGGTGAAAATGTGCATAGTCAAAAATGTCGTGTGTCAACTGTTCTATGAATATGCTGTGAGTATGGGTTTTATTGCCTGTGTAGACAACCCTCTGTATGAGTGAGAGTGAATGCCTAAAAGGTCTCCCTTTTTTGTTAGCCTGAGGAACTATGTGAAATATGGGAAACTGGTTCTTTTGATGCCTGTCAACAAAGAGCTTATCATTTTACCTACTTGTAATCTTTTGATTTGGTGTTTTCCTATGCAGCAGTTCTTGTCACCTGTCTCCCCCTGTAGGTGATGGCCATATATGGATAAGGGACTCAGTTGTCCAGAATTAAATACAAGGAAAATTCGAGGCTGAAAAATATTTGTTAAAAATTTTTTCAGAATAGATTTTGCCTTTCCTGTCCCAGTACTGCTAGATTAACAGATTAACTTCAGGCAGGCTGAAGGTGTTTTTCTACTATTGAAGTTAAGCAGGTCTGCCTTATAGGCTACTTCACGCATGGGGATCATTCAGACCTCTAGATGTTGTTACTTTGCAACTCACATCCTCTTTCACCATTGACTGTTCTGGCTAGGACTGATAGGAGTTGCAGTTCAGCAATATTGGGAGGGTAACACACACTCTATCCCTGGGCTACATGAATGGGATTCTGCCCAGGAACCACATTTGGGCTACTCTCAGCAGCTCACAGGAAGAGCAGAGCAGAAGTGCATTCATATACCTATGGCATGATCTCCACCACTGTCAGAAAACAGTACGGCCATCTCAGTTCCTCCATAAGTCCTCAGTTCCTTGAACAGTCCAGTCTGTGCTATTTGTTATTTGCTCCTGTTTCAGTGTTCCCCAATGTTTAGCACACAAATATTTATGAAAGATCAGTAAAAAAGCCCAATCCCCACAAAATGAGAGACAGAGCTTATCAAAGTCTGCCTTTGTACAGTATGTTATTAATTTATTGTTTTTATTTAATAGTATATGGTGTGGTCTAAGTGGTTTGAATGCTGGACTGGGATTCTGGCTAGACCAGGGTTCAAATCCCTGCTCAGCCATGGAAACCCATTGGATGACCTTGGACCAGTCACTCTCAACCTCAGTGGCAAGCAATGGTAAACCTCCTTTGAATGAATGTTGCCAAGAAAAATCTGTCATAGATTCACCTTAGGTTCACCATAAGCTGGAAATGACTTGAAGGCACATAACAATAATTTATTAGAATGTTTGTATCTTGCCCTACATCACAAGATCTATAATCAATATGAAGTTAAACCAATTTAAAATGATGAAAGTGGTTTAAATAGACTAAAAGCATATTAAACACATGAACATATTAAAACAGGTTTAAAAGGTTAAAACAGTTTAAAACCACATGTGAAGCTTTTTAAAGTAAATCAGTTAGACCAAAATCAGTTAATAAATAACCATATTCTTACTTGCTGCCTAGATGTAGCCAGTGTTGGCACCAATTGAGCCAAAAGGAGAGAACATTCCACAATTGGGGTGCCATAAATAAGCAGGGCCTCTGCTACATACACAGTGTATGGACCTCACTGATGGGACAGAGGAGGCCCCCTCCCAGCATGCCTCAGAAAGACACACAAAGGGAGGTGCACTCCCTCAAGCATTGAGGTCCCAAGCTGCGTTAGACTTTTGAAAACTTCTCAGGCTATCTTCAAGCAGTGTGATTATCTCATTAACTCTTAAAACAATTTAGCAGAGACATATATGAACATTAAATAGATAAGAACAATGTGACTATGTGGGTGGGAGGGAATCTGTGTTTTTTTTCTACGAATAACAAAATACAAGAATGGGTTAAAGTAAAGTTTTGGTGATTTCTGCATGTTTTTCTCAGAAGTTGGAAAAGTTACTCTTTGGCTGTGGCGTTACTAAGGCCAGTGTCACCCCTACCTCTGATGGTGTCATCTCATAGAATCATAGAATCATAGAATTGCAGAGTCGGAAGAGACCACGAGGGCCATCCAGTCCAACCCCCCTGCCATGCAGGAAATCTTGATCAAAGCATCCCCGACAGATGGCCATGCAGCCTCTGTTTAAAGACCTCCAAGGAAGGAGACCCCACCACGCTCTGAGGGAGTGTGTTCCACTGCCGAACAGCTCTTACTGTCAAAAAGTTCCTCCTCATGTTGAGGTGGAATCTCTGTTCCTGGAGCTTGCACCCATTGCTCCGTGTTCCAGTCTCTGGAGCAGCAGAAAACAAGCCTGCTCCATCCTCAGCGTGACATCCCTTCAAATACTTAAACAGGGCTATCATATCGCCTCTTAACCGTCTTTTTTCCAGGCTAAACATACCCAGCTCCCTAAGTCTCTCCTCATAAGGCATGGTTTCCAGACCTTTCACCATTTTAGTCGCCCTTCTCTGGACACGCTCCAATTTGTCAATATCCTTTTTTAATTGTGGTGCCCAGAACTGGACACAGTATTCTAAGTGAGGTCTGACCAAGGCAGAATAGAGTGGCACTATTACTTCCCTTGATCTGGACACTATACTTCTATTGATACAGCCCAAAATCGCATTGGCCTTTTTAGCTGCCGCATCACACTGTTGGCTCATGTTCAACTTGTGGTCTACTAGGACTCTTAGATCCCTTTCGCACGTAGTCTCATTCAGCCAGGTCTCTCCCATCCTATATTTATGCATTTCATTTTTCCACCCTAAATGCAGTACTTTACATTTCTCCGTATTGAATTTCATTTTGTTAGCTTTGGCCCAGCTCTCCAGTCTATCCAGGTCATTCTGAATTTTGATCCTGTCCTCTAGGGTATTAGCTACTCCTCCCAATTTGGTGTCATCTGCAAATTTGATAAGTATGCCCCTAATTCTCTCATCTAAGTCATTGATAAAGATGTTGAATAGCACTGGGCCCAGGACTGAACCCTGTGGCACCCCACTGGTCACATCTTTCCAAGACGAAGAGGAGCCACTGCTGAGCACCCTTTGGGTTCGGCCGGTCAACCAATTACAAATCCATTGAACAGTTAACTTGTCTAGCCCACATTTTACAAGCTTGTTTGCAAGAATGTCATGGGGAACCTTGTCAAAGGCCTTACTGAAATCAAGGTATGCAATGTCCACAGCATTCCCTTCATCTACCAAGTTGGTAACTTTATCAAAAAAAGAGATCAGATTAGTCTGGCATGACTTGTTTCTCTGAAACCCATGTTGACTTTTTGTGATTATGGCATTGCCTTCTAAATGTTCACAGACTCTCTGTTTAATGATCTGTTCTAGAATCTTCCCTGGTATTGATGTCAGACTAACTGGACGATAATTGTTGGGATCCTCTTTTTTCCCCTTTTTGAAGATGGGAACAACGTTTGCCCTCCTCCAGTCTGCTGGGACTTCTCCTGTTCTCCAGGAGTTCTCAAAGATTATTGCCAATGGCTCTGAGATTATATTTGCCAGCTCTTTTAATACTCTTGGATGTAGTTCATCTGGTCCTGGAGATTTAAATTCATTTAGATTAAGAAGGTATTCCTGTACTACCTCTTTACTTATTTTGAGCTGGATTTCCCCTATTGTGTCCTCTGTTCCATTCTCCTCAGGTTGGTCCTCCTTTTCCTTTTCTGAAAACACTGAGGCAAAGAAGGTGTTGAGTAATTCTGCCTTTTCTCTGTCCCCTGTTAGCATTTTGCCATCTTCTCCACGTAGCGGCCCTATCATTTCCTTCTTCCTCCTTTTGCTGCGGACATACCCAAAAAAACCCTTTTTATTGTTCTTAACCTCCCTAGCAAGCCTGAGCTCATTCTGAGCTTTAGCTTTTCTGACTTTACTCCTACACGTGTTTGCTATCTGTTTGAATTCTTCTTTGGTGATTTCCCCCCTTTTCCATTTCCTATACATGTTCCGTTTAAAACTTAGCTCCATTGAAAGTTCTTTAGTCATCCACCCTGGTTTCTTGAGACACCTCCCATTTTTCTTCCTCAATGGTACTGTTTGAAATTGTGCCTTCAGTATCTCCCTTTTGAGAAAGTCCCATCCGTCTTGAGGTCTCTTCTCTTTTAGTATTCCTGACCATGGGATCATCCCCAGTAATTCCCTGAGTTTATTGAAATCAGCTCTCCTAAAGTCAAGAATGCGTGTCTCACTATGCCTGGCTTCTCCTTTCCATTGTATAACAAACTCCAGGAGAACATGATCACTCTCACCTAAGGATCCCACCACTTGCACCACTTGCATCTGGTGCAGTTCAGCCTCTCTGCATCCCCTTGTGCCTCCACTGCTCTTTGGACTACAACTCCCAGAATCCCTAAGCTGGCATGGGTGATAGCCATGATGATTGAGGGATCCTGGGGGTCTACATGCACTTTGGGATCATTGAAATATGGAGTATGGGATTTGGGGGCTGGGGATAGAAGTGTTTGAAAGTTTTGGAGGTGGTGATGTCTTCCTTTGCTCCCACAAAGAGTAAGGGAAAATGCACTTTTGCTACCACTTGTGGCAGTGGAAGCACTGGGAAGAGCACTGGGAGCTCTTGGTGGCATTCAGTTGGTAGTCATTACTCCTCTCTCTCCCATCTCCTGAATGCCACTGGGATGACACAGAGGAACACATAGCAAAGAACTGGCTGATGTTCATACTTGCCATCAAGTTGGCTTTGATTGACCTGAGGGATGATAGACCTCCAAGAGTCCTAGACATCCACAGCCATATTCACGTCTTGCAAACTCAGGGCTGTGGCTTCCTTACTGAATTGATGCATCTGTAATGTGATCTTCCTCATTTCCTGTGGCCTTCCACTTTATTGAGTGTTATATTCTTTTCCAAAGTCATGTTGTCTCATGATATGTCCAAAGTATGATAGTTGGTAGAAAAGTCCAAGAAAGTGTCTTAACAAAAAGCCCTAACTCTCACTTATAAATATGTTTTTGAAACTTGTCTTCATTGTACATTGAAATGACTGGTAAATTGTCTCCTATGGACAACCTTTGCTGCCCCCCCCCGTACATCTTGTTTTAATTGTTCAGCCAGTGTGTTGTCTAGGGTGTGGTGGAAGAGGGGAGGGGAAAGTCTCTAAAGATCCAAAGCCACTGACTCACTCTGTGAGCCATGCCAAACCACTTCAACTCCCCATGTTTGAAGCTAGTCCCAAAGCGGGCATAACACAACTCTGGGGCCTGACCACAAAGCAAAGATGAGGTCTCAGAAGAACAAAGGCATACAGGGAAACCCCAACGTTTTTACACTTGGATTATGGGGCTCCTTCCATGACCCAGAGTGGTTCACTTTTAAACATTTGATCCCTTTTCTCCTGTACCTCTGAGTGAATCTGCACACACTGAAACATTTCAGATTTTGAGAACTCGCAGCTGAAATGGAAGGTGCAGGCTATGTTTAAGGGAGGAAAACAGCTGAGGAAACTGTGCATGGAAAAATAATTAATACAAAAGAAACATCCCCACTCATGTTATATAAACAGAAGTTTATCTGGAGCAGTAAGAAAAAAGTTCAGTTTTTTGGGGGGAAAGATGACAAGATAGAGGCAGATTGTCAGGCTTACACAAAAGAGTTTACAGTGTGCAACCAAGGCAAGCCACTGGTAAAAATGCTGGGCATTTGCAGGCATGAAGACAGGGGATATCTGGGAAAGTTGGCAGGAACTGGGAAACTTCCAGTTTGCGAATATGGAACAGTTTGGTCTAAATATTGCATGTGCAAGAAGATGAAAAAAAAAGGGGGGGGAGATGAAGCAGTTGGCATCATCTGCCACTGCCTGCTTCTTCTGAACTTAGCTACCCCCACAGCAGCTGGTAAGGGAAATGGATTTTCTCAGCAACAGTAGAATCATAAGAGTTGGAAGAGACCACAAGGGCCATCCAGTCCAACCCCCTGCCATGCAGGAATACACAATCAAATCATTCCCGACAGATAGCCATCCAGCCTCTGCTTAAAAACCTCCAAAGAAGGAGACTTTACCACACTATGAGGCAGCTCATTGCACTGCTGAACAGCTCTTACTTTCAGGAAGTTCTTCCTAATGTTTAAATGGAATCTCTTTTCCTATAGTTTGAGTCCATTGCTCCATGTCCTAGTCTCTGGAGCAGCAGAAAACAAGCTTGCTCCATCCTCAGTATGACATCCCTTCACATATTTAAACATGGCTATCATGTCCCCTCTTAACCTTCTCTTTCCCAGGCTAAACATGCCCAGCTCTCTAAGCCACTCCTCATAGGGCATGGCTTCCAGACTTCCCACCATTTTGGTCACCCTCCTCTGGACACGTCCCAGTTTGTCCATATCCTTCTGGAATTGTGGTGCCCAGAACTGGACACACCATTCCAGGTGAGGTCTGACTAAAGCAGAATAGAGTGGCACTATTACTTCCCTTGATCTAGACACTATATCAAGGTATAGTATAATGTTGTAAAATCCCATTGCTGCAATGCAAAGTGTTCTGCAGTATCATGAGGCCCTTTCAAACTACACAATTATGGCATATGATTGCCAGAGTGAAAACTGAAGAGGGCTCCTGTACCCTTAATAGTTGTATAGAAGAAGGACTCATATAAGCCACACTTGCTGAAATTCCCTCTCCTGTATAGCCATTAAAGGGACAGGAGCTCTCTTATATTTCACGTAGTAACTCTTCTATAGTGCTACGATTCCATTTTAACTGCTATGTCAGCATCCCATGGAATCCTAGTTTTGGAGTGTGTGTTTATAACTGTTGACCATGGAGACTGTCATAAGGTGCACCTACTGTTCTAAATATATCATTACCACACTGTATGAGAGCCAGTGTGGTGTAGTGGTTTGAGTGTTGGACTAGGAATCTGGGACACCAGGGTTCAAATCCCCATTCAGGTCATGGAAACCCACTGTGGGACTTTGGGCACATCACACTCTTTCAGCCTTAGATGAAGGCAATGACAAACCTTCTCTGAACAAATTGTGCCAAGAAAACTCTGTGATGGGTTCACCTTAGGGTTGCCGTAAGTCAGAAACAACATAAAGGCATATAACTGCAACTACAACAACATATGCTGACATCAGCAGATGCTACCCATTTATCTAAGATGGGGAAAGCCCAGGCATACCATGGTAAACCCCAGAGTCTCCAAACTGGGTATATTGACAGCATGGAAGGCTCAGTGTTGGGTAAAAGAGTGCACACTGAAGAGAAAAATTCAGGAAAGAGCACTTGGGGGGGGGGGATGTGGTGAATAGGCCAATGGCAGTATCAGCTCAGTGATCAGTGGTTGTGGAAGAAGCTAATTCCATGTTAGGTTTGGATGGAATAACACTACTAGTGTCATAATGCTCTTATATAAAATGTGGTATGGCTTCACTTGGAATTCTGTATTCCAGTGGTTCACAACCTGTGGTCTGTGGACCCCCTCAGTGGGCTGCAGTGCCCTCACAAGGGGTCTGCAAAGGCTTGAAGACTGCTCAGCCCACCTCCTCCCTGCAGTGGAGCAGCCACATGATGGGGCAAAGGCTGGCTGGCTGGCTTGTCCTGCACATTTCCATTCAATCTGCTTCAGCCACAAACTTGCAGGAAGCAGCAGGAGAAGAGTCTTCCCTCTCCCTCCATTGCCTCTGAGGGAAGGTTTAATGGATGGTGTAACGTTGTTGTTGTTGTTTTTAAGCCTTGGGTTAAGTCTTGGGGGTCTGTGGCAACAAAAGATATTTAAAGGGGGCCCATGGTAAAGAAAAGGTTACAAGCCACTACTCTATTCAGTTCTCATTGCTTCATCTCAAATGATCACAGGAGTAGAAAAGTTGCCATAATTGGATCATCTTTCCTATAAGGAAAGACTAAAGGATTTAAAGTTTTTTTTTAGTTAAATGGAGATGCAGAAGACTAAAGAAGGGGAAATATTTCTATAATGTTATGCCTGGCAGAGAGAATTTGTTCTCTATCCCTCTTAATTTGAACTTGGGGTAATAATTCAGTGAAACTGATTGCTAGTTGATTCTGGACACTTAAAAGAAAGTAATTTTCTTCACACTTTGCCTGAAAGAATTAATTAGCAATGGTTAGCTCTAAATTCTGCTTTGCTGACAAGCAAATATGAGCCCATCTATGAAATCTATGTGGCTGCCAGTTCCACAGCATATAATAGAATCATATTTAAAATTCCCTGTACAAACCTGTATGCTACTTGGAAATAATTACTGTTCAATTTAATGGTGCTTACTCCCAGATGACCCTGTCTAGATGTGGCTGGTAGCCTATTTTGGGCCAGCAGCTGAAATCTAATTTGTGAAGGATCCTGGGTCCTTCATCCAAGCACTGCACAGACCTATTGCAGGGAGAAAACAAGTTGGTGAGGCCTGAAGTAAATCTTAATGTTTTGGACATGTTTCTATGTTTAATTGTATGCATGTCTGCTTAGGGCCCTCTCACACTACACAAGTACTATGATTCCACTTTAATTGCCTTGCCAACAACCTACAGAATCCTAGAATTTGAAGTTTAGGAAGGGTATATAGAATTCTAAGCTAGAGAGCTCTAGTGCCTCAGCAAACTACAAATCCTGGGATTATATAGGAAGTTACTATTGTAGTTAAAGTAGAATCATAGTGCTATAATTTGTGTAGTATGAAAAGACCATCAGATGAAAGCCTCAGTTCAATGGCTTCCCAGGCTGCAAAGCAGAACTCAGTTTCATAAAACAGCCTTTAACTGCGCTCTTATGTCTTAGGAAAGCCAATGTGGTATAATGGTTTGAGTGTTGGACTAAGAATCTTGGAGAATCCCCATGCAGTTGCAGAAACCCACTGGGTGACCATGGGCAAGTCACACTCTCTCATCTTCAAAGGAAGGAGATGGCAGCAAATATTGACACCCCCCCACAAATCCCATGATAGAGTTTCCATAAATTGGAAATTACTTGAAAACACACAATAATGACAACAACGACTACTACTAGTAGTACTGCTGCTAGTACTTATGTCTTAGTACCAATCACTGATAGCAATAACAGGTGAAAGAACTTGTGGGTCATGTGGAATACTCCTGTCCATATCTGGTATTCCCATCCCTGATATATAGGATTGCAATCTCTGTTTCTGTTCTTGGAGAGAACAGATATCGATTATCAGCTGTTCTAAGTTCCATTTCAGTGGAAGAGAAGTGACTCAGGAGAAAGTTTATTCTTCTTTAGTTTCTTATTGAAATAAAATAGCTTAATGTGCGTGAAAAAAGCAGGTTTCAAGGAAAGCAACAATTTGGAACAATTTTGATTATTTTTCCCCCTGAAAACACTAATTATTTTGAGAAAAAAGTTTGCTTATGGTGCTTATATTTGACCCTTATCGCAAACCAAGATGAGCAAACCTGTCACGATCTGTTTCACTAAGGTTCTTTTTTTTTCTGCTGCCAAATCCTCTCTAGCCTGATTTTGTTTTCCCTTTTCTTTTACTCTGCCTGAAAATGTATACAGTACATATTTTTGTGTGGATTTCTCAAAATGTGCACATTTTCTGGGCAGTTTATCAACAAAGTATACACTTATACAAGCAATTCTTCTGGTGAATGAAATGTTTCTATGAGCATTTTTCTAAATATATACATTTTGGCCTAGATCCAGTTGGGTACTTGTATTGTTGACAGAAAATACCTTGTGAGAAAGACTGAGGTAGAGGTAGTTTTCTTCTGGTACAGCTCCTATAGCAAGACATTCTCCTTTTCTCCCTACTTCCACAGACCTCTGTGCCATCTGAAACTCTGCTCTGTATGATTTCCCAACCCTCCAGAATAAATATTGAAGACACAAGGTCTCTGCACTTAGATTGTGGCCGTGGGTTTTTCAAATGTACCCACTTTTGTGCACTTTTCCAAATGTGTGTGGGGTTTTACTTTCGGTGTATAAATTGCCTTGCAAACATTAACATGTGAAAATCTCTATATCTTAACTGAGTTCTCATTTGTGTTTGGGAAGTACAAATGTAGTATGAAATCAAATTTCTCGCCCATCTCTAGTTGCAAGCTTTCCTAAAATGCCCAGGCAGTTCTAATCTGCAAACTACAGTTGTATTCATATTCACTGAGATTTGGTTCCAGGACCCCCCATGGATACCAAAATCCGTGAATACTCAAGTCCCATTATATGCAATGGCATAGCAAAATGGTGTCCCTTATATAAGATGGCAAAATCAAGGTTTGCTTTTTGGATTATTACTTTTTAAAGAATATTTTCAAGCCATGAAAACTTAAATCCATGGATACCAAATCCGTGGATATGGAGGGACAACTGTAACTGGGCTGAGATGATCTAGGCTTTGACATTGTAATAGTAGCATGGATGTTCAGACCATTGTCTTACCTGTGTTCCTCTGTTCAGGTTCAAGTTGTTGCTAGGGTAAGTATGAGTATGGTGTGCACCTGAATCTTAGTCTGTTTCACAGCTGTGTGCTGCCACTGAGAAAATTAAAATGTTGCAAAAAGCCAGACCTTGAACAAATTACTTTTCTAGACTACAACTTCCAGAGTCCTACAGCCAGCATGACTAATGGCATTTTGTATTACAAAATAACTTTCCCAAGCTGTGGTAAAAGCAAGCATTATTTGGTTTGGAGATGGGAAACCCAGGTCCAAATTCTTGCTTGGTTATGACACTGACAAGGTGGCCTTGGATAAATTTATCTCAATCAGTCTAGCCAGCCCTCCCTCATTCGCAGTGTTGTTAGGCTCAAAGGGCAACCACATAACCTCCTTGAAGGCAGGCAGGAAACAAGTATCAGAATTAAGTGGAAATTCCAAATACCACTTAAAATTATTAGAATTAAATAATGATCAGCTTTGAGATAATTAGATTTTTGCAGACTGAGCCTGGCAGTAGCACAAAATATGTTAGCAGGAATATTGTCTGAAATAGCTTAAATATTTTCTTGGGGAGGGAGATTTAGGATTGGAAGCAGATTTAGGGTGGTTCCAGGGGAGGCTTCTTCCTGCAATCACCCTGCTTCATTAGTGGGATGTGTACAAGGAGTCCAAACAAGGGCCAGCCCTATCAGAAGGCTGGAAAGCCAGTCATTCCAGAAGGCAGAGTACAGTGATATAGCAAGTAGGTTACTTCCCTCACTGCTTCCTCCCCACTCCCCTTCAAGTTCTTCTTTGTAGAGGCAACTCTCCAAAGCTGGCCATTTTTTTGAACACATTGCTTTGAGGGTTCCTCAGAGCCAAAACCCCATAGAAGGGGTGAGCTGGAAAGTTGCCTGTGTTGCAGCAAAGGTGATTTGCTGCTCACCTTTCACCATAGCTCAAAACTAGCCAGCTCCACCTGAAGCCAGCCTGTGTACTGCCTTTACCTTTTCTTTCAGGAACTGCTGTCATCATCTTCAGTCTCCTCCTGCTGTGCTCCATGATGTGGAGAATGCATTCTTTAACTGCCACATTTCTCCTTCTATGAAGGTGTGTGTTTTGCGCTTCCCCCTCTGGTTGAAGGCCAGCTGCATTGTGTGTGTGTGTAGGGCCGCATCATGTGATCTGGTAGCAGCCCTTGCATGGCAGGGACTGGGTGGTGGGGTTAGTGCTTCACTTTCCATCTTTACCTACCACTGCTTCAGACAATCTTGCATCTTGTAACTCTCCCATGTTTTCCACTATTTTCTTAAGATGAAACTCTGGCACAAGGTTTTTTGATTGGTGGTATTAGGAGCTATCTGTCTGGAAGCAGGGACTCACTGAAATCATGAACAAATGAAGTCCCTTTGATGTCAGTGGCTCTATGCCTAAATTAGATCCAATCTATGATGAATTAGTGGATTATGGCATTACATTCATGGATGGGCAGAATCTGTCCCACCCCAGCCTTCTTTACTGGGTAGCTGGGTACAGAGACAGCATTCCTTTGACTGAAGTATTTGAATTTGCATTCCTAGCCATAAAACATGGCTCAAGAATAGAAATGGAAAGAATATTTTTTAAAATATACAGTAGAACCCTGGTATCTGCAGGGGATTGGTTCTGGGGCCCATGGATAACAAAATCTGTGGATAATAGCAAACACCATTGAAAATAATGGGACTTCTGGTTTAAAATACCATAGAGTTGACTTGGAGGACCTAGAAAATGTCTAGAGATGATACATTTTCTAGGAAGACTTTATGGTAGCTGTGCTGAAACTGTGGATAACTGAATCAGTGGACAATGAATCAGTGGATACGGGGGTCCTACTGGGTATGCATGTATGTATATGTGTGTGTGTGTGGGACCTTATATATATATGTATATACCTATATATGTGTCTGTGTGTGTGTGTGTGTGTGTGTATGTGTGTGTGTGGGGGAACTGTGTGCCCTTGTTGCCCACAAAGAAGCAGCTCTGCAGCGCCTAACATCCTGCTTCGCAACAGCTGCAGAGCTGTTTGGGCTGGAAGTCAACCTGAAGAAAACAGAAGTTCTTTACCAGCCTGCACCACAGGATGAACACCATCATCCCCACATTGCTGTCGGCAAATCTGTGCTTAAGTCCATTCAGCAGTTCACCTACCTGGGAAGCATCATCTCCTCAGATGCCAAGATTGACAAAGAGATCGATCATAGATTAGCAAAGGCATATAGCGCATTTGCTAATGGAGTAATAAACACCTGAGGCGAAGCACAGTATAGAGCCATTGTACTGTCTATTCTCCTTTACAGATCTGAAACATGGGTCACCTATCGCCACCACTTATGACTCCTCGAACGCTTTCATCAGTGCTGTATATGCACAATCCTAAATATACACTGGACTGACTACGTGACGAATGTTGCTGTCCTTGAGCAAGCAGGTATCACCAGCATTGAGGCCATTATATTGAGAACACAGCTGCGCTGGGCAGGGCATGTTTCTAGGATGGAGGACCATTGCCTCCCAAAAATAGTACTCTATGGTGAACTCACCACGGGACAGCGTAAGAGGGGCGCTCCAAAAAAGCGATACAAGGACTCCCTGAAACAACATCTCAGGCTCGGCCAAATTGATCACCAACAGTGGTCCGCCCTGGCCTCACATCGGGAGGCATGGAGACGCACTATCCACAATGCTGCTGCCTTATTTGAGAACTCACGCCGAACAAGTCTTGAAGAGAAATGACAACACAGAAAGAATTACAACCTAGAAACATCACCCAAGGAGATCTTCTGCTGTGCTTTCTGCAACCAGTCTTGTTTATCTCAGACTGGCCTTTTTAGTCATCAGCGCGCTTGCAGAAAGCACGGGATGAGTCCTTTCTGAATCTTCATTTGCGAAGAAAAGCCAGAGAGAGAGAGACAGAGAGAGAGAGAGAGAGAGAGAGAGAGAATATTAAAAAAGGGTTTAAAAAATAAAGAGGTTTCTTGACTATTGGGAAACTGTTATGAGGAGAATCCTAGACAGGTGAGAATCGTTGAAGGTTGGGACTATTCTGTGTGAAAATGCATATTTCTTTTCCACATAAGACAGCATTTTCTGCAGAAGGAAAAAAAACTTTATGTGTAAAAAAACAAATTTTCCACAAAGAAGACACGTGTTCTCTGTGCAAGAAACTGAATAGGAAATGCTGCTGTCTGTGTAGGAAATATGGTTTTTTACACAGAAAATCCCTTTTTTTGCACAACCCTCCGAACATAATTTTTATTGCATAGAATAAATCCTGAATGCTGAATAATCTTTGAAAATTGTGCAGTTTTCATTGGCTTCTTACAGTGAGGGAGAAAAAGGGTAAAATCATTCATTTTTGCTTGTGAGAATGAAATTTATGAAGATTTTACAGCCCTAAAAGAATCAGGAGAGATTGAGCTTGTTTAGGTAATTGTATCCCATTCTTCCTCAAAAGGCTCAGAGCAGAATTCTCATTCAGGGAATTAGATTACATTATTTTCAGAGCCTTTCCCACTTAAAAAGCAATCCTATTCAGCTTCTCCTCCTATTCATTTTTGTAAGGCTGAAATAATGTGTTGGCTGTATGTTTGGGTGGGGCTGTAATTTTAAGATCAGAAAAGAGGAAAAGAAGCAACAGCCATGTGTTGTGAGGAAGGAAGGAAAGCTGCAAAGGCAGGTCTTATCTGCCCTAGGGATACAGCAAAATATCTGTCATGCACTGACATCCAAGCATTCCTGAAAGGTACTGGCTGCATTAACTAGTAAGTGACCATTTCGATTGTCCAAGCTGAAGGGACTGGTTAGAATTCACATACACATCAAAGGAATGTTAGTAGGTCTTAAAATGGATTCAGAGCTATTGTTGTAAGTTAAATTAGTTTTCTTGCATAGCAGCTTTCCTGAGTCTGGCATTATCCAGATAAGTTAGATATAGTTCTCATCATCCATACACATCTGGGATGCAGCCAACTGGGAAAAACTGTTGCAGAGCTCAAATAGAATGGTTTTGGGGAAGAATTCTTACATTTGTAAATGTCATCTGGAAATGCTTACTTTCAATTCTTGGTTCATGTGGGCATCTGAAAACTAAAAACTAAAGTCTTCAGTTTCGTATTTCAAATGTGTGCCATTTTATTTTGGGATGGGAGGTCTAGGCTTCACCTTTGGGTGGTTTTATTTGCCTCAGTCCTTCAAACAGATAACGGTTTGAGTCTTGTGTCAGCCAAGAGAGTAGGTATTGCAGTTAAGATCTTGAATCTCAAATTTATTCCTCTTCCTCCTCTTTTATTATTATATTTATTTCCTTTCTTTTCCCGAGATAGGGCCTCAAAGCAGTTTACAACAATTAAAAAAGATATAATTTAAAATCCACAAGATACAACATTAAAAGAATATTAAAAAATAAAAAAATTAAAACCAGATTAAAACATACATCATTAAAACACACACATACTAAATATGTCATAATATAACATAAACCTATGTAATATTTTGAGACTTCTTCCCAGTAAGAAGGAGGATGTGCCAGTGATTTTATTATGATGTGCTAAGTGTTTTAATAGTCTGAGAGCTGCAGAACTCAGATGACAAAAGGGGCTTATCATTCTTTAAATCTACTTTCTCAAACTTTACTTGATGCTGGATGTGTATGAAGTCTTTTTTCAGGCTCACCACTGAACTTTTGATGAATGCATTAGTTAACTGATTGATAATGGCTAAAATACACTTATATTGAGTTCTCTTGGGTAATAGAAAGGGTTGATGGAAGATGATGTGCATTTAGGAGTAGGATCTTTTGAATTATATCCTATGTTGAAGAAACTTGGGATGGTTTCAGGGATGTAGCAGGTGGGGGGAGGCAAAATAAGGGTATTGACACCCAATAAGAACTTTTCGCTCCCAAATGAAATTTTCATTCAGTTCCCAAATTTCTGGCACTGCTGTAGCTTTTAAAACTCCAGTTGAGCATTTAGGCATCCAAAGGAAGGTAAACATAGGAAATGTAGGAGTGCTACGTGCAAAGGAGTTTCAGTATCTCACTCTCTGCAATGCTAGAAATTTGGGGACTGAAGGGAAATTTCATGGGGGTACAGAATTGTCTTTTGGGGGCAGTGTCTTCACAGATACCCCTGGTAACTACACCCCTGGATGATTTGATTTTTTGTTAGATCAGGTCAGAAGGGTTGGAAAGAGTGATTGAAGCAGAGTGTGAAGAGGTTCCTTTTTTGGACTATAGCTCCCAGAATTCTTTAACTGGCATAACCACTGGCTATGTCAGCTGGAGGGACCTGGGAGTATTAATTTAAGAAAGGAATTTTCCCAAGCTCTGGGATAAGGTAGCTGTTGGCCAAGGAGGATGTTGAGAGAAGGGGTGATTGTGGAGCCTTATGCAACTAATTCTTCATAACTGAGGAACTACTGCTTGCTGTTGCATAAGGAGCTATTATTAGATAGAACAAGACTCAACTGCCCTGACTTCTGGCAGTGGGAAGCTTTGCCTTCTCTGTACTATAGCATGTGAATGTGGGACCTTGTTATCTGGTTTCTGACTAGAACTAGCAGGGGAATTGGTTCTTTTTCTGATTGGGAAGGTGGAGGGGGGATTCCCTAGGGGGCAGAGTTTTGCCAAGACAGTGTGGCATCCCTTGGACTCTTTGTGGGCTGGGCTGGGACCACGTGTGGGCTGAATTAGGCCTGCAGGTCAGAGATTCTCTTCCAAAATGGCAGCGACAGGGCTCAAATTTTTTGCTAAGGAAAAATACTAAGCATTTGTATTTTAGAGTGTGTGCAGATTTGGATTTTTCACTCTGATATTTCTTCTCTCTTCTTACTCTGGCTCCTTTCTATTTATTTGTTTATTTCTCTGAAATGACATATAAGATACCTATGAGATAAGACCTACCAAGGTACTATGCAATAATAGACCTACAGTGCAGGGGCAAGTTTAAAAACACAGAAGTGTACATTATAATCACTTGGTCATACTTTAGAAATGTAATGACAGGTTTCATAAAGCTATGGAGAAGAAAATAACTTCTTAACCAGTTTTAAACTGTGACAGAGACATTCCAAGGTATGTATTACATGGACATAACTGAAAATTAACTGTTGCACATTTGCTAATATTTTTGCTATGTTTTGTAATTGAGCCAGACAGCAACCTGAATTTTTAAAGTACACTATGTTGAACTCAAATGGCAGACTACAGATCGCCTGTTTAGACGTGTGTATACGTGTGTGTGTGTGTGTGTGTGTGGTGGCAGAGGAGGAACCGGGACATCTAGGATTTTCAGAATAAATAGTAATAGTGAAGCTCAGAGCAATCAATCAATCGGGGGATTTTTGCTTTGTTTTTTGTCATTAAATCTCTTTTTTCTATTCCCAGTGGAGTACTTTCAGCATTTCCCAGAGTTTTCAGCTAGAAAAGACACATACTGTGCAGAACTGTGTTATCCTTCTTTTTCACTGGGAACACAGGCAGAGCCTGAGGAAATCCACTGGGTTACAGGACCAACCACTGAGCAACATCTGGGGCAGTTTTCCATGAAATCTGCCAATGGGAAACTCTTTCCCTCCTGTTTAAAATTTGGTCTTCAGAAATAAAAAACAAACAAACAGAAATCTATTGCAGCCCCTTCCCTTTCCTCACAGTTTGAGGAACTGGCTTCTGTTCTTTCTTATGGATCCCATGCACATCTGTTGGGAGCCAGTATGGTGCAGTCGTCCTTGAGTGCAGGGCTACAAGTGTGGGAGACTAAGGTTGAAATCCCTGCTCAGTCATGGAAGGAACTGGCAAACCTCCTCGGAATAAATCTAGACAAGAAAACCCTATGATAGGGTTGCCACAAATCTGAGTCAACTGGAAGGCACATAACAACAAAAACACGTCAGTTTTGTTTCCTGTACCTGCAGCATCCTGGAAACTTGATGCACTTTCTGTGGGTACTTGCTGGGTGTTATACTGTACTCATATTATTATTTGACTTTCATTGTCTTGAGAACTAAAAGTGCTCATCTCCAAATGATGCTTGAATCAATGGGTGCCAGTTGCTGGGATGGTCACATGCCCTGTTTTACAGAGAGCATTCCTCAATTTAAAGGGCTGCCAGAGGACGGTCCTCTTTTTGAAGATGCCGTCCATTTGAAGAGTTGTCCACATCAAGTCTTATTTTAAAATAAAGAATCATCAGAATGGAGATCAAAAGCTTGAAGTTGCCCATCTACAGTTAGCCTTTAGACAGAAGACTCAGCAGGAGCACTGATCACAGATCAGTAAATGGAAATGTTGCTCATATTCTCAGGTTGTATGTTTGCCTATAGAAGTTCATGTCAGAATAAAGAAGCAATCAAATGGCATAAAAAGATAAATAGTGGGGAAAGATGCATACAAAAGTGTGCCCATGGAGCAATGTTGCATACAAACATACATACACTGGGGAGGAAATTATCTAGGAAAATGTGAACAGCCACCCACACTATATATATATATATATGTTGTAAACAGCATAACATACACCATTATAGTAGATCTGAAAGGTTCACATAATTCAGCTACATGCTGTTATTTTGGGGAAAAATATTTCAGTGTTTTACATGTGGTTTTTCACACAGTTCAGCTACATGATATTATTTTAGGAAAAAATATTGCATTGGTGGGGTGTGAGGTGGAGAGGGAGTTTGCATGTGGGTGGTGCTTGGCTGAGGGAGTGAGAGGAGTGAGGGGACTGCTTGGGTATGTTTCCTAAGCAGGCAATCAGCACACTGGGAAAGGAAACATACCGAAGTGATACACACACACACACACACACACACACACACAAGAAGGGAGGAGAATGAGTGAAGAAATTTAAAACTGATACAAACTAGAAGTGAATTGATTCACGCATCCCTAGAAAATCTGCCACTTCTGACTTTCAATATTTACATGTAGCAAAGAACTGCCCTGAATTAGCTCTAAACCTCTCTGTTCCTCATCAGTCTCAGAGTTTAGGGTGATATGCTCACATGGTGATCTGGAGGAATGTTTATAGCATCTGCAGTGGGGGTGGGGGGTGGGGAGAAAGAACTAAAAGTGAGAATAATATTTGCATCACAAAATGGTTCTTCATTATGATATGAATATGCTGGGATGTTTTCCAAATGTGTTCAAAATAGAGATGCTTCCTTCTCCCTGCCCCCCATATTTTTTATTAAGATTTTCTACATACTATAAAACTTACATATACTTCAACAAAACTACAAAGAGAGAGAAAAAAGAAACAGAAAACAAAGAAAAGAAAATTATTATTTCTATCTGAAATAATATATTGAAAAGAAGATAGATAGATAGAAGATAGAGATAGAAAGAATAAAAGTGACTTCAATTTTCTTTCAGTGGTTATTAAAATATATAATCAGTCTAAACCTCACTCCTCTATCACAATAAACCATCCTCCTCCTTTGTATAATGTATACTTACTGATAATCAAAATTGAAGCTTATAAAATCACATATATATTTTCTACTGAAAGTTAATACAGTTGCCCCTCCACATTTGTGGCTTTCACACTTGCGGTTTTGATTATTTGCGGTTTAGCCCCAAGCCCCCTTGGGAAGGCCGGCTAGAGGTGGGGCAACCTCCTGCCTGCGCCTTCCCCAGGCTTCCAGAGGTGGCTCTGGGGCTTCAAAGCCCTGGAGTCTGCTCAGGAAGGCCAGGGGGGGCAGCCTCCCTCCCTCCCTCCTGCTGCCTTCCCCAGACTTCCTGAGGGGGCTCCGGGGCTTCTAAGGCCTGGAATCCCCTCAGGAAGGCCACAGAGAGGCAGGGAAGCCTCCCGCCCCATCGCCCACTGCCTTCCCTGGCCTTCCTAAGTGGTCTGCAGGGCTTCAAAGCCCCAGAACCACTCAGGAAGGCCACGGAGAGACAGGGCAGTTTCCCTCCCTCCTGCCCACTGCCTTCCCCAGCCTTCCTAAGTGGGCTCCGGGGCTTCTAAGACCCTGAGTCTGCTCAGGAAGGCTGCGGAGAGGCAGGGCAGCTTCCCTCCCACCCATCCGCTGTCTTCCCCGGCCTTCCTAAGGGGGCTCCGGGGCTTCTAAGGCCCGGAGTCTGCTCCGGAAGGCTGCAGAGAGGCAGGGCAACCTCTCTCCCGCTCACCCGCTGCCTTCCCTGGCCTTCCTAAGCGGGCTCCAGGGCTTCTAAGGCCCAGAGTCCCCTCAGGAAGGCCGCGGAGAGGCAGGGCAGCTTCCCGCCCGCCCGCTGCCTTCCCCGGCCTTCCTAAGTGGTCTCTGGGGCTTCTAAGCCCCGGAGTCCTCTCAGGAAGGCCGCGGAGAGGCAGGGCAGCCTCCTGCTTGCCTGTCCGCTGCCTTCTCCGGCCTTCCTAAGAGGGCTTCAGGGCTTCTAAGATCCGGAGTCCCCTCAAGAAGGCTGTGGAGAGGCCAGCCAGGCTGGCCAGACACCCTCCCGCTGCATCCCTCCCACGGGGGGGGGGAGGTCATGGGAGCAGCATTTTTTATTTGCGGTTTTTCCACATTCGCAGGGGTCTGAAGACCCTAACCCCCGCGAATGTGGAGGGACGACTGTACAAGATTAGTAATCTTTCTCAACTACTACTATTAATCTTCCCCTAAATTAAACTAAACAAATTACTCTCTCTCACTAACTCATTCTAATGTAAAATATCAAATGTTAAATCTTTTCATCTTTATACTAAAACAGTTTTCCCAGCCTTTTTCCAACTGTTTCTCCCTCCACTCTGACTCTTTTCCAATTGTGTCTCCCAACCACCCACTAAAGGAAAGTTAAATTCCACTTAAGTCTTCATCTTTAAGACAAATCTCAACCTTATTGTAATTTAAGATTTTCCCTCTTAATTTTCCTTATTTCCAAAACACCCCTCCCTCATGTTGATATCTCATCTAATAATCTAGGTCCTCCACCACACATATAAATCAACCTGAATATCATTTTAAACATTTTCTCAAATTTCATATACCCCAAACCCTTGTTTTATAACAATTTCAAAGAAAACATTAAACACCAAGCAAATAAATACAATCTTAGAGCCAATAAACCCAATCCTTGTTTCTGTATCCATTCATACTTTAAATTTACCTTGGGTTTTTTGGTCAAACCTTTGCAATTGTACAAGTTGAACATCGGTCATCCGATTTAATAAAACCTGGAGAGGAAGCATCCTTCCATTGCTGTTGATAATTTTGTGAGGGCAAAGTTAATAATAAGAAGGTTTTTCTCTCCTTCCAGAAGTCTTAATTGAAAACCAAATATCATCATTTTTTTTCAGAGACTCCCCCAAATGTCACTGTCTCCTTTAGTGACTTCGCTATAAATTTCAGTACTCTTCCTTCCAACTTCTCAACTGCCTTTCAGAAAAATCATGCAAATACTCTTCTCATTTCCAATGTTTCGGAGACCTCTGGTGCTCTTTCTCTCCTCTCTGTTAGTTCCCATATTTCCAATACTCTCCCCTGTTTCCTCCAGGGTCACTTCAAAATTTCCCAAATCATCTTGGTCCGGCTGCAAATCACCAACTATTGTTTCTTCATATGTCTCCCATTAATCTTTATCCTCCATCCAAAAGTTGGTTGCTTCATCACATTCTCTGACTCCCAACATGCCATCCATTGCTAATCTATAACTCTTTGGGTCATTTTGATCAATTTAAATTCCTCCCATATATCTTGCCAAATCAGTGGATCACATACATTTTCTGGGGACTGAATCATTGCCATTCTTCTATTGAAGAAAACTTTGGCATGTATAGAGTTAATGATTTGTCTCCACAGCGACTCCTCAGATACACTGTTGCTATGACACAGCCTCCATGCCTCTGAGGAAGTAGACTAAGTCTAGACAGCTTAAGCTCCAACTACTTTCTCTCAGGTACTCTCAAAGGTGGACAAGATCCCTTTACAACATGGCTATTTAGTTTCTCTTGTTTCTTCCCATAACAAACTGATCTCTTTCCTTAAAGTCTTTTTCCTTAGTCCATTTTTACTTGTCAAATGCTTGCAAAGACAACCAACCTTTGAACTTTTTTCTTTTTAAATCACAGTCTTGTTAAACTTTCTGATTTCAAAATGCAATCTCAAAGATTCTTAAAAATAGCTCTTAATGTCTGTCATATTAGTGCAGAAAGCAGGAAACTCACCAAGGTACTGTTGTCACCACTGAGTTGAAGATTTCTTTATATCTGGCAAATTTAGACATTTTAAAGAAGTAATTAAAAAGAAAGTGTAGTTGCAGGTTTAAAGTCCTTTAGTGGCTTGTGTACCACAGCATGAGCTTGATGGAATTTCCCATGGTCCTTCCCTCCTTTGTTTGCTATTGACTACTTCTGTAGAAGGCAACCTGTTATAATTACTGTATCATCTCTAGACAGAAGTCCTTGTTGCTGCCTCAGTCAAAACTCAGTGACAGCAAGAGAACAGCCTTGAGCAAATGGGCAGCTGAGCTATACTCAATCACATTCCCCCAGACTTCATGACAGATTAGGGAGAGCCACAGAAGGGTAAGTGTGAGAAGGTACTTTACATGGTCTATGGCTCTAGTTCTCTTCCTCTGCCTAAGGAAGCACCTCTCATCTGGGGCTTCTAGGTGACAGTAATAGTGGGCTGAGGTCCCTTCATGGAGTTATGTGAAAGGAAGGGGTCCAGCAGTGATGATCACCTGCACAGAGGCAAGTTCCAGCTGGTGATTCTCTCTCCAGAGAAGGAGAAGGAGAGAGCACAGAGAGCACCCACATGGGTCTAAGAACCTCACCAATCTCATAGCACCTTCTCACACTCACCCTTCTGTGGCTCTCCCTAATCTGTCATGAAGTCTGGGGGAATGTGATTGAGTATAGCTCAGCTGCCCGTTTGCTCAAAGGTGTTCTCGTGCTGTCACTGAGTTCTGACTGAGGCAGCAACAAGGACTTTTGTCTAGGGACAATACAGTAATTATAACAGGTTGCAATCTACAGAAGTTGCTTTAACACACACACACACACACACACCACAGAGAGAGAGAGAGAGAGAGAGATTGAGAGAGAGAGATTGACATGAATATGTGCCCATCATGGCCCTGTTAGTCAGTTCCCCAGGTTTCTTAGAAAAACTTTGTCTCCTTTAAAACAGAAAGCTGCAACTACATAATATTTAAATCATGCCAGAAATATGCTGAGTAGAATTCTGTTCCCCTACAAAATGAAATTTGCCTCCTTTCCTTAAATTTCTCACATTGCAGAGAGTGAGACATTGAAAATCATTCACGTCTAGCATTCTTATATTTGCTCTTGTTTTCATTTCCTTGGTATCTTTACCTGCCCCCTTTTTTTGGCACCTAAACTGTATTTCTAAATGGAAGTTGTAAGTTGCTGCAATGTTAGTAATTTCATGGGAGCCTCCAAATGTCATGGGGCACCCCCCCCCCGGTATCTTTACACCCCTATGCCTAGACAGCTTGGCCATTGATACATAGGTGGACTATGATTTATAAAATGGGAGAATAGGTTGGGGAGAGTTGAATGGCTGCAGATGAAGAGAGGTTAGGATGGATTAGAACCCTCCCCCACACTCCCAGAAAGGGTTTTTAAGAAGAACATAAAGGAAAAGAAGAGAATAGCTGAGATGAATTGGCAGGGCAGACCCACCCTTTCTTCCAGAGGAACAACCTTTCTGAGATGGGTATCTGAGAAGAGGTTGAAGGACAAGAAGAATGTGTCTTTCTGCCCCCCTCTTTTTGTGTAACTACATCTCACTACTTTTGCTACAGGGAGAATTTTGTTGCCACAGGGCAGGTGAGCTATGGTTCACTGAATTGCTCTTCTTCTGATGCTTTGTGTACAGAGCAAGTTGAGGTTCCATTCACATGCTGCTTTGATGGGTTTGGCTATGGGATGAAATTAACCAGGACCTTTATCTGTGGTAAACCATCTCTTGAGTGGTTCACAATCTGTTTGGCACTTATATACTTTAGGCCAGAGTTCAACCCTCTACATGTAAATGAACATCTCTCTGCATTCCTCAACACTGGCTATTCCAGCTAAGGCTGCAGAGAGTCAGATTTCCAACATCTGGTGCTCTTTCACACTACCCAATTATAGTACTGTAATTGCACTTTCATTGTCATGCTTCCAGCCCATGGAATTCTGGGATTTATAGTTTAGGGAGAAGCATTTAGAAATCTCGATAAGGGAGCTCTAGTTCCTCACCTAGGATTTCATAAGATGTTGCTATGGCAGTTAGAGTGGAATCATAGTACTGTAACTGTGTAGTGTGAAAGGGCCCCTGGTAGGCTACACAGTTCCCAACCCATGCCTTAGGCTGAACCTACAGGTTAGCTCCCTGTATTACTGGGCAACTCATTTTAGCCATATACTGTAAATAAATGGGAAGTAGTCATACCAAACAAGGTAATACGGGGTGCATAAAATTTTTGTCCTGATGCAAACCCTTGTTTGAACTGCACCATCCATGCAAAGTCCATTAATTTTCTGATCTTTCTTTGGTTGGATCACAGCACCAGAGCTAGTGGCCATGCACTGATTCTGTCCAAACATTTACCCGAAAAATCCTCTTCTTGGAAGTGGTTGTAAAAAGTGATTTAAGGAAGAAAGGGAGCAATTCAAAGGAATGCATGTCCATGTCCTATTGAAATAAATAAGATTAAAATACTTAAGCTGCACACTTAATATCTACTGCATGCATTGAGACTTGAGCTTTGTTGCCTGGAATCCTTATTTACAAAACAACTCAAGAAATTTGGGTTTATAATACAGACCATAAGTCAGACACATCTCCACATGACTAGTTAGTATAGAGTATGTAGTGATTTCTAGCATTAATCAGAGCATGGGAAAATGCCCTTATTTTGGACCATAACTCCCAGAATGCCCCAGGCAGTATTCAGTAGACCATGTTGGCTGCGGGATTCTCGGAGATGTAGTTTAAGAAGTAAATTTTCAAAGCTTTGCCCTTGTTTGTATGTGTGTGTGTGTGCATGCATGCATGCATGTATGCATACACATGAGATGGCATCATACACCCTCATATCCTTTTAAAAGGCTTTCTGTAGTTACCTGGTTGATCCCTGTGGGAAACACAACAGAATGCTGGATTAGATAGGACTCTGTTTGATTCTTTGGCACGTGTGTGTGTGTGTGTGTGTGTGTGTCCCAGTTGAGGATTGACTTACCCAGCTTGAGTCAACACACAGAGGGGAGCATCTAGCCTTACTACCTCAATTGTCATTCTAAAGTGGAAAGGTTTCTGTTCACGCTGAGAGTCTCTGTACAAGAAAGAACACAGGTTTTCCACTCCTTTTTGCGCTTCTCAAGTGAGGAAAGTAATGATGAAGAGGGTAGGTGCTCCTTCTTTCTGTGCTGATTCAAACAAGGCAAGTAACACCTGAACACTCTATCCCCCCCCCCCGTGTGTGTGTCTGTGTATGTGTGTGTGAGTGTGTGTGAGAGAGGGAGAGAGAGGGAGGGAGGGAGGGAGAGAGAGAGAGAGAGAGGGGACAGTGACTGCAATCTTAAACAAAAAGAAGATGAAAAAGTAAGAAGACACCACCTGGCAATCTAATTAAAATTTAAGTGCCTCTTCCACTTAGAAGAGGTGTGCTTTTTGTGAAAACCTTGCATAGGTTGTAGGTGTTCTCCCTTTCATCTTTTCTGGAGGCAGAGTTCAAAATGTTACTTTTGGGGACTAGATATCCCAGAATCTACGAGCCATCATTCCCTGCCCAACCCCTGGGCAGGGAGATTCTTGATGTTGTAGTCCCCCAAAGTACATTTTCAGACTGGAGGACAAAAGTCCAGTGACTGTAAGATGTAGGTTCTTGCACAGTTCTAGGAAAGAGTTTTTTCAGTGCGGAGCACCTCAAAGCCAGCATGTGAACTATTTTCATGTGCCTGTGTTCCTTTTTAAGTATCAGTCTGCAAGGCAAGCTTTCCAGAATCTTGTTTTCATAGCCTCTCCTTCCACTGTTGCCAGTACCCATTTGAAAACATGGAGGCCAGACTTCCCTTGCACTCTGTCCAGGGACAAGAATCACATGTCAGAGGCTCTGCATGAAGCACTTCTCAGCAAACAAACAAGCAGCCTTTGCCATGCCCTGTTCCAGCTGTGTGTTCACTCCCAAAGCCTTCCCAGCTAAACAACTTCAAACAGTCAGGTGATGGCATCATCCAGTGACCCTCAGGAGCAATATTTCCTTTGTGCTTCCCCCCCACTTCCACTCCCAACATTAAACAGGGAATAAAAATCTATATAAGGGAAGGAATCAGCAGTGAAGAACAAATGGAGCACAGCTGAGATTGGCTTTTCCAGGAATGGCGCAGAGGAGGGCAAGAGGTATGGCTAGCTTGATGGATGAGAATGGGCTGCACTTCCAAACCAGATGAGTAACGCTATGATCTCTCAGGACCATGGTACTCTGCCTCTCTGCACAGCATTTTGGCAGAGGATGTGCTTGGAGCCACACACAGCCCTGCTTTCTATCAGCTCTGCACAGCTCTCCCTCCCTTCCATGAAAGCAGCGTGCCTTCAGGGCTTTATAAGGTGCTAGAAATGTGTGAGGTGGTCATTGGTGCTGGGTGCTTGAGTCAGAATGACTGATCTTATGTTGGTACTGATGCAGCTTTGGAACAGTTGGTCTTTCTCTTTGCTGCATAAATGTTAAACAGGGCCTAGAAGCATGTGTGGAGTGTGTATGCAAAGCTTGTGACAAATGAAACTTGGCATTAAGGCACAGTTACAAGGATCTTTCCTCAACCAAGTGCTGTATAATTTGACTTCAAGCTACATGAACAGGCACACTGTTTCCCCCAGTATGGTGAAGGGGGATGAAAATAAGGCTAACACAGCTCATCTTGCAGTATTAACACAGGGTCCCCCCAGGCCAATGGTGTCAGCCTCCACTGGCCAATAGTGAAGGGCAGACGTTTTGCCCTTCACTATTGGCTATGCTGGATGGGGCTTCTGGGACTTAAGTCCAAATCACCAGGAGGAATGAAGATTGAGAATTGCGTTTGAGACCACACGTCCAAGAGTCCTAACATTGATTTCCAGACTACATGTCACTTTTTTATTCAGGTAGCTTTCCCTGCTGCTGCTGCTGCTGTTGTGTGCCTTCAAGTCATTTATGACTTATGGAAACCCTAGGGTGAACCTATCATGGGTTTTCTTGGCAAGATTTATTCAGAGGAGGTTTGCCTTTGCCTTCACCTTCCTCTGAGGCTGAAAGAGTGTGACTTGCCCAAGGTCTCCCAGTGGGTTTTCATGGTTGAGTGGGGTTGCCAACACTCAAAACCACTACATTACACTGGCTGTCTTTCTCTTTGCTATTATGGAACAAACAAGGAGAAGTATACACACAGATGTACCTTCAGCCCTGAAATCAGTCTGAGTCAGAAAGAACAAGAAAGTAAGGCTGCAGTCCTAGCTTGAGCTACTTATTAGATGATAAGCCCTATTGGACTTGCATAAAAGTGGATGGGATAGCCTTGCATGCTGATGGGAAGAGTAAGATGGTGCCACAGACCCCCCCCCCACTGACCATGTTGTGTTTACAGCAGCTGACTACCTGCTGAGGTTTCCACACATGCCTAATGAGATCAGCATTGGTAAATAAGGCAGTGGTCAGCTTGTCAACCTCCCACCTGCATACTATAAGTGGTGAATTTAGCACTGACTGAATTTTTACACAGTAGCTGATAGAATCATTAGCCCTTTTCTTCTGGTCTGCTTTAAGCAGTTAACCGAATAATGTTGGAGGTCTTTTGTTGCTTCAGCAGAAGCATGAAGAGCAGAAATGTGTTGTTTCTGCTGCTGCTATTATTTACTGATTGTTTTAATGCCAACTTTTCTGCATTTATGGAGAACTGAACTGAAACAGGATTGTGAGGTCTGGTTGATGGGTGTTTTTCACAGTATTCTGAGAACATGATATACTTGAGTACATAAATGCCTGTGACATTCTGTCATGCTTTTTCAGAATTAAGAGAGAAATCTCACCTCTCTCCCTCCCTCCCTCCCTTTCCTTCCTTTAATATCCCACCTTTCTCCCATCACATCATAATCTCTGCGGCCATCTCATCCTCCCAACATGGAAGCAAACAATCCAGCATAAGCATGTCCATTAATTAACCAGGCCAGAAATATTGTACATGTAACTAGAAAAGAAAATTCCATGCTAGATGAGAGGTTTAGCCAGATGATCACTGCAGTCATTCTGACTTTACCCTTCTCTGCAGTGGCAACTCCTGCCTGCTCCAGAACAATCAATTTGGTCCAGGACAGAATATTTGTGTTGGTCTTTTTAATTCCCTTCTCCAAAATATCCGGTGCCACTTTGTGTACTGATGCCTTCATTTGGACTCAATGTGCCAATCTTTCCATCACTTCTCCTGCTGCATAATTTCACTTCTCCAGTCCTGGAATATGAGCCTGGTGTGCTATCAACACCACTCTGTGTCTGGCTCACAAGCTGATAGATTCCATGTGCGCAGCAGCTTTCATGCTGGGCCAGCGGTCAGAAGTGCCGCAGACACTGGAGAGCTTTGGTGAAGTACAGATTACGGGGAGCTTTTATTTGAAGATTTGCTGGGGCTGCTAGTGAGATAGGCAAATCTAGGAAAAACAGTAAGCAGGTGGCTTAGGAAAGGTCATGAGCTCCCATCCTTTCATGGCCCAGCAACAAGCTAGAACACCCCCCTCACCTATTTGCTGCAGGGGATAGGGGCAGGAGCTGTATCCCCATGGATACCCTAGGACAGTGCTACTCAGAGTGATGGTTCCTGAACAAGTGCTGGTCCTTGAGCCATTGACTGCTGCTGGTTCCTGGTAAGTTTCCATGAAAGAGAGGAACCATTGTACCTAATGGGCACAAGTATGGTGCTGGCCCCTGGTACATTGGGAAAAATAATTGCTAGCCCCCAACATCAGATAGCCTGAAAAGCACTGCTATCTTGAGTTACTTTATATAAATGGTCCAGAGAGAGGCATTCAAGACAGTGATCCTTGGTGTCATTTGGAATCCCCAGTGGATGGAGAACAAAATGGTAGAAGTTTGCCTGCCAGCTAATGTGCTACCAGGATGAATAGTGGTAATGCTCAAAAGAGAGCATGTGGGCAGGGCTGCCCAAGAGATTTTTTGCTTAAGGGAAAAGGTAAGATGGCATGCCCACTTTTATATAGAGAAATGAAACTGGACTAGCAGTTGAATCTTACTTTCCCAACTGAAGAGGGTTTGGAAGAATCTCACTTTGGGGCTTACCACACAAGGGAAGGAAGCGGCAGTGAACCCCGATAATAGCGCTGCCCGCCTTGCCTTATCACATGATGTTGGCATGTTTCAGCTGCTCTTTTGTTGCAGACCTGTGGGAGATGGTGGTAAGCACAAGTCTTTTTCCTAACTGGAAAAATCCATTAGCAAAAAGACCCACATTTACCAAGTCTCCCACGGGAGCAGAACAGGCAAACAGTTGAAATTTGCAAAGGTCATGCAATAAGGCAAGGTGGGGTGTGCTATTCTTGGGCTTCACTTCCCCTTCCCTTCTTTTGTGTGGTAAGCCCCTTCAACAACAGAGAAGGGCTTACCACGCTCTGCAAACGATATTGTTACTTGTTAACATTACTTTTGGAAGGGTAATGAGGGCACAACAACATTTCTTTTGTAAAGTAGGGCAATGAGTGGAAACAAAGTTACCTCATGTAACAGTTAGCAGTTATTCATTATGTGTGCTTGTTATGTTTGAGGGACGGAAAGGCTACAGGGAGGTGTTTCAAGAGGATTTTTTAAAAATGGTTATAATTCTTACTTTTTAGAATGGATTCTTCACCATCAGCAAAAAGAATGAAAAAATAATAATAAAAAGAAACAAGGAATGGTAATGAGGAATGGTAATTTACTCAAGTACTTCATTTGATCTTCCAGAATCCTAGAGATTAAAAATACACATAATAAAGGTGTCACTATGATAGGTATTTTGCATTTGTCACATTTTGTTGTGTGGCCAACATGGCTGCCCCTCTAATTCTTAGGGATTCAAAATGTAACAGTGCCTTGCTTCACATACAGGAAGAACGTTTCAAGGAACCTTCTTCTTTACATCAGAGTTAGAGAACTTTTGGCCCTCCAGATGTTTTGGACTTCAAGTCCCAGAAGCCTAAGCCATCATGGCCAATATAAAGTGATTATTGTCGTTGTAGTTCCAGAACATATGGAGGGCCAAAGATTCTCCACCTCTGCTATACATAAAGTGGTGCTTAGACCTATTTTGTCTTTGTCTTGTTCTGTTGCAGTTAAATGGACAGGTGGATGAATATTTGCCACATCTTCTTGCACTTTGAATTCTCATCTAGTGCAGTCCTTCATTTCTGCCTTGGTAATTTATTTCAGCGCTATGCACTTTGAGCTAATGTCTGAGCAGATTCTATTTTGCACTGCCATATGGCATGTGTGACATTTGTGTGCCAATCTCAAGTACCGTAACAGATTTGTTGAACTTGAAATGTAACAAAACACAAAACAGAAGTGTTGTGAATCTACAGATAGCTAAGAAGAGACACTTAAGTGGCTGACATACAGGCAGAGGTACAATATATACAGAATCAAATCCTTACTTGCGGGATCTTCCAAACTGATGTTCCCTGCTGATGTGATATCTCAATCTAAGACTGGGAAAATGCAGGGTGACTAAGCCCTTAAAAGGCACTCATTACATATACCACATTCCCTCATAGACAAATGCCAAGCTTTTCTTGTGTCTGTGCTTGTGGTTTGTTCATGAGCAGCTTGTATTGTGCATTGTTACAAAAACCTCAGTCCAGATGAATCAGATTCCTGCTCTACTTCCCCCAGCCCCATCTTTCTGAGGCCCAAATGTCAGTTTATATGTGAGTGGAATACATAATACTCCAACATTTCACAGATGAAGACTGGGACATGTACGGACAAACAACATCAGAGTGTGCTCAAGATGGCAAAACTTATTAATGAGGACGAACAGACAAACTGAGAGAGGTTGCAGCAGTTTTCTTTTGCCTGAGCCTACAGGGAAAGGCTAGATTCCACTCCTCTTCTTCTCTCCCCCTGCTGAGTTAATTGAGTGCAAACTACTTTTGCATTTTGCACTCAGTTTGAACCAATTGAAGTAAACTGAGAACAAAATGGGGAAAGTGAGGGAGGGAGAGAAGAGAAACCAGGACATTATAAAATAAGCTGAAAAGGTAGGATGACAGACAATTATTTGGCACTGTCCCTATCAATTTGGGACAGTTGGAGACGTAGGCTCGTAAATCTTTGTTTATTTCATTCACACAAGAATGAAACATTTCAAAAGTCCCCTCCCCCCCACTGGATGAGCTTTAGAGAGCTTTTGAATATATTTGAGCAATTTTTCACATTTTTTGGACTTTTCTGTATAAATTTCATGATGAGTTCTGTGTATGCAAACTCCTCCCACACAAAATGTTATGCAAAATGCAAGGTTTTTGAGTGCTGGTCTTTTCACTCTCATGTGGGGCAAAAAGAAAAGCTTGTGTCAGATGATAGAATCTTTTGGTGGAGTATCTCAATATGTTGATGACACACTTTCATATCATGGACAAGAAAATGTATGAATATTCTTTCCATCCTAATGCAGGTGTTTGCTACAGGAGCCCAAGAGGGTACTTTGGAAATATTGGTCTTCTCTGCACAATTGCCTGGAGATGCTATGTAAACATAATCTCTTCTGTGAGCCAAAAGCTCTCCCCGCTTGTAACTCACAAGTGGGTCCAAGCAGAACATTCCTTGCGCATTGTGGATCAGGGCCAGCCCTGAAGGCTAGGAGAAGGCCCTTTTATGGTAGCATTTCTCCATTAGAAATAAAAAAAGAAAGAAAGAAGCCACAACCACTCAGCCTGTAACAAAACAGAGGAGAGAACGCAAACACAGACCCTGGAATGTGTGCAGTGCTGGCCAGGGAACAGTAATCTTGAAGGGAGCCCTTGGGTGGGAAGGCAGATCAAATAATTATGGGTATGAAAACCTCTTCTCTGCCCTGGGTAGGATGATAATGCAGGAATGTGCATCTGACAGGGCAGGGCACGGCATGCAAAGGAGGGAGTAAACATTTTCTTAAGGGCTTTGTTTGATCACTTAATGAATTAACAGAGACATTGTTGAGGCAGGGGGGCACAGCAAATCGTTTTGGAAAGTCAGAATAAGAGAAACATACTTCTGTCATGTATTTTCAGTACTATTAGATAATTAGCTATGGACAGCATTGCTAAGCTTCACTGCACTCTGGCCTGAAGTGTCTAGGTAAACTTTGAGCCCCTGGTACCCAGAATGAAATAGGAAGCCTCTGGAATCTTTCTCTCCTGTTGTGCTCCTCACTTTGTTTTGTAGGCTGCTTCCAGGCCCCAAAGAACCTTGTTGTATCCCAAAGATACCCACTTATCAAATGTTAGCTGTTCCATCTGACTTTCTTGTATTCATAAGGCAGTGGTGGCTTCCCAATGAGGATATAATCCATCAACAGATGGTCTCTTATGTGGTAAATCAGAATGTCTTGGGTAATTTTCAGGGACCACAAAGAAATATGGGAATGCCTAACCATCCGTGTGTGTGTGTGTGTGTGTATCTTCAAGTTGCCTGTCAACATATGGATGGCCACCCTATGAATTTGCTTCCTCTGAAATATAGAGTACAGCACCTGGTATTCATTGGCAGTTCCCATCCAAGTACTAATCAGGACTGA
The DNA here is from genome assembly GCA_030847615.1 of Gambelia wislizenii. Taxonomy (NCBI): domain Eukaryota; kingdom Metazoa; phylum Chordata; class Lepidosauria; order Squamata; family Crotaphytidae; genus Gambelia; species Gambelia wislizenii. Next base: position 331,922,658 of record JAUMIR010000001.1, on the reverse strand, counting down.
CCCTGATTAGCTTCCAAGTTCAGATGGGATCTGGTGACTTTAGGGTATTAACCATTTGAGTAGTCCTAGTCATTTCTTTGTAGTTGTTTGGAGGGCTAAGAAAGAAAAGATTGTTAAAAGATTGTTAAAAGAGTGATTGAAATCTGAAGAAAAGTATATGGCAACAGCCACTGTTAATGGTGTTAAAAGGAACAATCCAAGGGTATGTGCGATACATATCACATAGCTATAGGCTAAACAGTAGCTGCCCTTAACAGATTTCCGATCTGCCTTGTATCATTGTTGCCTGTTTCTTCATAATATTTGAATAGTTAAATATTCCTGTTTATGAAAGGTTCATAGATTATTGTGTATCTCTACTTGATATTGTTTGGAAATGTTTGGAAATGTTAATGTCAGTATTTGATATTGAACAGTATTTGATGGCTAGCAGGCAACACTACTTGGTACTGCAGATGATAGTTAATGTCTTAATAGGTATCATATTTGATCCCCAGAAATTCAAAGTGGAAGTGGAAGACTTCAAGCTTGTGCACATTTACTTGGAAATAGGCTGCACATATAGGGACTTGCTTCTCAGTAAACATGAATGCAGTTTCTCTGTCTAAGCTTGCCAGGAGCACAGTGTTCTAGGAGGAGACTTGGGCTCATCTACATGGGCCAGGAGACACTGACTCCCTGCCTGCATATCCTGCCTGTGGATCAGGCCCATCCCTCCCCTGTTACCTCCACGAAATGGGCCAGAGTCCAGAGAGGCATGCCGGCCCATCCCTGCAGCTGCTACCACCCATGTCCCACTCTCTGACATCAGGAAACAGGCCTGCAGCATGTGAGCAAAGCCCCCTGTATGTGACCAGCCTTGGCCATGGAAGAGTGAGGCAGAAAAAGCTGCAGAAATGGGCTGGCATGCCAGAAAGGGCTCCTGCAGTCCCGTGAGGCCCAATCTGCTTTAAACAGTTTAAAAAAAAAAACAAAACATTTTATCGGGGCCTACTCCATCTTTCCCCACGTCTTAACCCAGTCTTTACCCTGGGGATTGTGAGGACTGCCCAGGGCAAAAGTGCTGGCTTGTCAGGACTGCAAGTCTCTAAGATAGGATGGGCAAGACAGGGTAAATTGCCTGTGTAGACAAACCCTCTGGGTGCATCTGCACTGCAGAAATAATCCAGTTTGACACCACTTTAACTGCCATAGCTCAATGCTATGGAATTCTGAGATTTGTAGTTTTGTGCGATTTTTAGCCTTCTCTGTCAGAGAACTCTGGTGCCACAACAAACTACAAACCCCAGGATTCCATAGGATGGAGCCATGGTAGTTAAAGCAGTGTCAAACTAGATTATTCCTTCAGTGCAGATGCAACCTTAGCCTGGAGATTCAGTGTGAGTTTACATGCTGGAAACTTCACAGTCGAATCCATGGTGCAGTCCTACATCAAGAAAGCAGGGAGAGCACCCCCAAACTGCCAGACATACTTGAGTCAAAGAACAGGAACAATTTATAGGCCAGTAGCCTGGCTCTCTCATGGACCAAACAGTCCTCTTGGCCCACTCCTTCCCCTGGCAACCTATGCGATCCCCTCCCCCTGTCATGTTGTGGGATAATCATGATGAGAAATATATTCCAGTGGACCTAACTATCCTTTCCCTGCTGGCTCTCTCCACACAACCCCCTCATTATTCCTCCCCCTACTCATGCTTCCCTCTCAGCCCACCTCCATCTGAGTGACTCATATGCCCTGATAATCACATTTCTCACACACAGTGAACCTGAGTGAGGGGAGAGAATAGGTGTCATCCCCTTAGCCCTTTTTTGCCTCCCACTTCAGAGATCCATTCTAAGGACAGATGAAGTCAGATCTTATGATGTTTTAGCAATGGATTTCCTATCTGCCACTCTCAAGCAGCAAAGAAACATGTGGCATTGTCAAAAGTGACCAAAATGGAGTGGACCTGAAGGAACAGTGAACAGGACTGAATTGAACCCGACAGGGGAAGACTGCCAGCCACTCATTCCAGCAGGCCACTTTTGCCTGGGACAGTGGCCTGACAGACAGTGGTGCAGCTTCCCTTTTGGCACCTTCTCCACAGATGGAATACCTTCACTTGTTGCATAACTGTTAAAACTGTTAAAGAGATAGCTTGGAAGGTTACAGGAACATGCCTGGAGTAAGAGGATTAATCACTCCATGGAAGACAGGCTTCCAGATGTAGTTATTGGCAGTCCAGACTAAGGTGCAGGATAGATGTGGGAAAGGCATCTGGATTGGAAAGACAACATATGGGATAAGGATGCTCTTGCCCTGACCTGGCCATGGCCCATGCAGCCCTTTCCCTGATCTACTAGGAAATTTTGTTGCATACCTGGCATTGCACAAGGTTTATGGGCTTTCTGTAGAACACTACAACTCTCAGCCAGTGGATTTTCAGTGTGAGAGATGCTGTTACATGTTCTTAATCCAAGGAGAGCAGTATTCAGAACTGCTATGCTACTGGAAGAGAAGATTGAATGGCATACTCTAGCATATTACTAATTTGCCAGTGGTTGCCTGCACCCCTACCCCGCCATTTTCCCTTCATGTTTCAGAGACCATTGTGGTGATAATGTTATGTGCCTTCATGTTGACTCCAAGTTATGGCAACACAATGCTAGAGTTTGGGTTTTTTTGCAAGATTTGTTCAGAGTGGGTTTGTCTTTGCCTTCCTCTGAGGCTGAGAGAATCTGACTTACTCAAAGTCACCTGGTGGGTCCCCATACCTGACTGGGGATTTGAACCCTGTTGTCCTGAAGTTCTAGTCCAATTCTCAAGCTGCTACAACATGTTGGTTCTGCTGCCACAAAGGATCATTATTTCTGGCTCCACCAACAGATCCTTCTACTTTTGTCTCTCTAATCTTCTCTTGCCCACATCTTCCCTGAGTACAGCACGCACATCACACCCTATTTCTTTTCTCTCATAGTTACTTCTCCGTTTTGGGGTTTCCAAAAGGGTAGCCACATTTGTCTGTTGTAGCAAAAACAAGAGAGTTGCGTGACTCTTTAACGACCAGTAGATTTATAATCACCATTTAAATAGGCTACACAAAAACTCATGTTATAATAACTTTATTGCTTTGTTGCTTGAATCAGGGTTGTCTTTGTTGCTTCTACCACAGTTGTGTTCTGACTTAGTAATAATAGCCATAAGCTGTAGTTGATTTGGTTGCTTCTTCTCTTCATTGGACTTCATTCCTGGTTATTACATTCCTCGCACAATTTCTGCAGAACTAATTTCAAGAAAAGCCAGTTTTCATTTTGCCAGCTTTGCTGTACTTTCATGAAAATTATACTGGGGTTTTTCTGGAGAAAGTACAGAAAATCCTTCACTATTTGGGAATATTTTAGTTGTTGTTTGGTAAAGTAATTGCATAACTTAACAGAGCAGACAAAGAATGAAACATCATCATGTTGAATGCTGTGACTCAGTTTTTTCAGACAAAAATGATTTTTAGCCACAGTCCCCCTACCTATCAGCAAATTATAGGTCGGGTCAACAGTTCAATTTGCTGGAATTTCTTGGAGAAACTTCCTGGTGAGACAATCTTGGTGTACATTGGAAGGCTGAAGACATGGGGAAGTCATTGTGGCAGGATGAACAACAGTACATAGAGGGGGTGATGGAGAAAGAGCAGTTTTAATTTTAATAAGCAAGAACAAACTAGATCAGTAGTTCTTAAGCTGTAGTCTTAAGACCCCCAGGGATCCACAGTGTCCTCACAGGGGGTCTGTGAAGGCTTGAAGGCTGCTCAGCCCACAGGACAGAAGCCAAGGCAAAGGCTGGCTGGCTTGGCCTGCACATTGCCATTCAATCCATTCCAGCCACAAACTTGCAGGAAGAAGCAGGAGAAAAGTCTTCCTTCCCCCTCCAGTGCCACTGAGGAAAGGTTTCATGGATGGTATAATTGTGTTGTTGTTTAAATCTTGGGGGACCGTGGCAACAAAATATATTTAAAGGGGGTCCCTGGTAAAGAAAAGGTTAAGAACCACTGAACTAGGTCAGATTCAAATCCCAACTGGTGGCTTCTTGTTGAACCAACCAGGCTAGGGTGTTGCTTACAGTCGTGTTCAGATGCTTGCTTAAAATGTATAGGTCAAAGACTATCAGTTCCAAGTGTATCTTACCCAGCAAATGAACTTGCTTCTTTCTCCACAAGAGGACTGGTGTAACGCCTGCAAAACCCGTTCAAAATGTGAAGTGTTTGTGTTCCCTCTCAAAACTACAATGTGTTGATGCCCTCTACTGTTGGGAAATCAATACTGTAACTACTTCACTCTGCCACAGTACAAAGCTGTGGGGTATTTTCCACCATAAGTGCAGGAGTTGTTTGGTGGCAGGGTGGGAGGTGAAGAAAAGAGAAGAATTGACAGGTTATAGTGGAACATCGCACCAGGGTAAAAGGCCAAATGCAGCTGCAGCTTGGTTGGATCTGGTGTTTATTTGGCTTCTGCACAGGGCAGGGGGGAGTTCTCCCATCCCTCTTTGTTCTTCTGCAAATGTTCTGTAACATGGCAGTTTATTTTAGTGGATACGAGGTCCCTCTTTGTTTGTGGCCACCCTTCTTGACTTTATGATGTCTTTTACAAGGACATGATGGTCTCCTTGCACTCTCCCTTGGGGGCACATGTTATGGTGGATCAGACGACTTGATGAGGAGGCTCTTTTAGTTAGCTTACTGGATGGCCTTGAAGAAATCACTCTCATTAGTCTATCCAGCAGAGGGATTGTGTGTGTAAATGTAGTGAAGCATTTTGTACATTGTGTAGTGTTATCGAAAATAATAGTGATGATGCATGCCACAGCCTAGAGTCTTAAGAATTATTCTTCCCTTCCTCCTCCTTATGTAAACAACTGTTCCCTCAATCTCAAATCCCTGATTGGCCAAGGAAAAGCTTAGAAAAGAGACTTCCTCTGCTGGCTGAGTGATTTTTGAGAATTTGTAGTCTCAAAAAGTACATTTCCCATGCCCTGGTCTACGGGAAACAATCATGATCAATTACTTCTGTGGCAAGAGGGTGAATCCAGAAGCCCTGATGTAAATATATTTTATATGTGATCCTGAAAGATGATATGGCTGGTGTCAGGTTCATTTAACAACTTTGAAATAATGCATGGAGAATCTGAATAATAAACAGGTTTTGGAGGCAGACCATCCTTATGCTCTGAGGTTCCGGTTACTTGTTATCTGTGATCAGGATGAAAGGTTATCTCCCACATTTTGTTTCATATTCTGTCTTATTTCAAGGGACATCCATGATTGTATGAGGCTACCTCTTCAAAATATCATAGACCAGGCAGAATTTGTCTGTCATTTCAGAATAGAACTATGCACTGAAGTTCACATGCAACAGGGCCTATGGGGACTCTCGTCTAAACGCTGGTCTGATGACATCTGTACTACATTTATGTGACTAGTTTACCCCATTGCTCTGTGATGCTTAGGGCTGCAGGGTGTGGTGCAAAGTCTAGAAGGAAAGCAGTGTTATATTTTCAGTCCAGATTTGGGGTATTGGAACTTTACAAAATGGTCTTGATTGAACATTTCCTATGCAAGGAGTAAAAAGAGTAATCTTCTCAGAAACTCAGAATGCCTTGATTGTAAAATGAGTACCCAGCTTGTGGGGGGCAATTAGCTAACATACATTGGAAACTGCTTAATGCAGTGTAGATGTGTAAATAGCTATTGCTTAAAAAAACAATTTGTAAGCCGCTCTGATAGCCTTGAGGCTGAAGAGCGGGGTATAAATAAATAAATTCTAAACTATCTCCTGGTTTCTACAGCCCAGTTTTGTTTTACTTTCTTTAAAGGCTTTGACTGTGAACATCTTCAGCTGCATACACAATATTGACTCATTTTTTGGGCATTTATATGCAACAGATGTACAAAGATGGAAAATGGGATTGGCAGGCTGAATTTTAATTTATTTTAAATATGTTTACCCAGCCTTATTGAACAGTCTTTATAAAGTGGCTTACAACTAAATACAGTAATTAAAATAAAAGCAATGCAGTAAAATGTATAACAATACAATATAAAATTAAACACCAGGTAAAAACAGCAAGAAGCCAACAGAAACTTATTAAAGAAAGGGCTAGATGAAACACATCGGTTTTCATGGGCAGCCTGAAAATGGCCAAGGAAGGGATTCATTGAGTTTGCTGGAGAGGGAATTATAGAGATTTGGGGCCATCATGAAAATTTCTCTCCGGATACCTCTGCATTTTCCCCCTATGGCCTAAAACATAACATACTTTCTCTCGTAACTCTTGGGAAGAGGAAAACTTGGAGCTTAGCTGAAAGAAAAGCTAAGACATAGAATGGACTGATATTTAGAGAAACTAACTGTGCGGATTTTATAAAGCTTTAGAGGAATTGTCTTCAGAAACCATCCAACCTATTGTGCTCCAGTTACTGTTTATTGGTTCTCTGCCCAGTCCTTGTATAGGGATAGATAATTCTTCAAATGGAGCCAGTTCATTTTATTGTTTGTTTTCCCCAGCTTGCAAAACAAACAAACCAAAAAGCAAAAGCCAGTGCAGAATGAAATTCAAAACTTCAAAGTCCATGCTTCCTTTAAACCAGCTACCTGTTCAATGCCTTGCCTTTAGAACATGAAACCCCTGCATTTAGCAGGCCTTGCTTACTCTCCTCTCTTCTCTGACTGACAGCCTCAAACAGGCTTATAATATATATATATATATACACACACACACACACACACACACACACACACATATATATATATATATATATACACACACACATATATATACATACACACACACATCCTCCCTAGACTCCAGGCTTGATAAGAGGTTTCACCCCAGGGCATTGTTCTGGAAAGCAGGTTTATACGGGTTCTTACAGGGGGGTCTTGAAATCTCTGTATACTTTGGATCCTTTCCCAAGCCACTACTTAGAGGTCTGACTAAATGCTCGGTTACTTAGCAAGAAGGGAACATTTTTCTGTACAGGTGGAGTGGCTCGGTATGGATGGAGCTCCTTCTGGGTGGGAGGGGGCGTGTGGTTACACTGCATAGATAAAGCTCAGGTTGTTTTTCTTTTCCTGTACTGTGAATCCTAATGTTTGGTTTCTTTTGCGTTTTTCATTTTAGGCTGCCACGCCTTGTATGCCTGCTGGCAATCATGAACTGGTAAGTAACTGGATGCTACCTTTCTTTTGGTTTTTGCCTTTTTCTGTCCTCTGTTGCTGCCACCTTAACCATCGGAGTGGGGTGGGGGATTTGAACAGTAAGATTGGGAAAAGGTGGGCTGTAGGAAGTCTTGCAAATTTGCAGTGGGGTGGAGTAAGATTTGCCCCAGGAGTCTAACCTAAGAGATGAAAATAGGCAGAGTTCAAGAGCTAAAAGAGGGATCCGTTTTTTGAAAAAACATGTACATACACTAATACAATTACATGTTCTTGATGTTCTTTGGGTTTGCAATAACATCATAAGCTGGAAAAGGGGGAAATAAATGCTATGAGGAAATTACACTATGTTCTTTATTCTAAGGGGAAAAAACCAGTCCTGAACACAATGGCTGGGGGTGATGTATGGGGCTCAGAAAGATATCCTACCTCTTTCAATATTTTGTTATTGCCTCTGAAGGAGGTGGATTAATAGCCCTAGCTCTACCATTCATGCCTGCATGGGTGTCTGGGCCTAGCTTCTCTTTCCCAGGACTCAACAAATGGAGCAATAAGGTTTAATTCTGAAGTAGCACTCTGTTAGCTTAGGGGACTGCCAGAGCAGCAGTGTGGGTGAGGTTGAAGTCTTCCACAAGAGCTCCATTTACATACACAGAGGCAGAGCCTGGATTAATGTCAGGCAAGTCTGTGGCCATGCTGGCTGGGGGATTCTGGGAACTGCAGTACACAAAGTTAACCTTCCTGAGAGCCAAGAACAGGGAAAGGTTGTCCTCTTCATGCATTCCTCAGAACACCTCACATCTAAGTTTGAGAACAGGCAAGAGCATGTTGGTTCCACCTCCAATGTCCTTATAGTGGGCAGGGGCCAGCCCCTCATTCCCAAAAGCAGCAGATTCTGAAACAGGGATTCTATTTCCATCCAGTCGATAGGTTCTGGGTTATGCCCTGAACTAAGGGTGGGTGACTTGAGCTTGGGTTGCCAGAGTGGAAACTGGAGAGGGCTCTTATACCTTCAATGGTGGTACAGAAGAGGAAATGTCAGTAAGTGTTGCTTGTTACCCGCTTGCCTGACAAGCAACTCCTGTTGAAATTCCCTCTTCTACATAAACCATTAAAAGTACAGGGGTATTTTTCAGTCTAGCCACCACTTTCAGTCCAAGGACTAAACACAAGTTCAGAGAAATTTCCAGAGGCTGCATTTCAGTAGTGGGCCTTAGGACAAGCACTTCAACCTTTTGGGATGTGAAAAGCCCCACACAAAAGGTAGGAAACCACAAACCAATGGTATGCAACACAGGGCTTGGCCACCTGTGGAAACACCAGAGGATCAGACTGGGACCCCTACATGACCGAATTCAGGTTCAAGGCCTGAGGTTGTCTAGCCCTGCCCTAAAGAGATCAAAATCAAAGCACTGAAACTGGTGCAGAAAGGGAAGTGGCGGAATCAAGGGAAGACCATGTGGCTCCCAGACTCATGCCTGTCTTTCTTTAGGAAACGAGGATCATTATGCCTCTGTTTTAAATATTCTCTTAATGCCACTCCTCTGTTTTATGCTTGATTGTTGTTTTTATTGTTCTTTTAAACTTTTGTAAGCTTCTCTGAGAATCCTTGAGACTGAAGAGTGGAATACACACGCCAAAAATAAGTACAAAAATAAACAAAGGCCATATAGTATACAGATGGGTCCCATAATTATTTTGTTTCCCTGTCTGAAAGGCTGGTCTAGGTGCGTGTATGTATGGATGTGGAGATAATATTTTTACCATGTTGGTTATGGCAAATAATGCATATGGGAACTAGGAGGGAAGGAAGCTTCATGATCAAAAGAATGAACACAAAAACCTCATGGAACTAATGCAAAGTCCAAATGAATACATTATATACCCCAACCTTTGCCAAACCAGCTCCCTTTGGATATGCTGAATTAAAATGAGCATCACTCCCAGAGAGCTGGAGAATCATAGTAGTTGTAGTTCAGCACAGCTGGAGAGTGTCAGATTGGGGAACACTGATAGAAATGATCAAGAAAGAACACACAGAATTAACTCTGGTTGGAGAACTAAAGTTATACCTTTGTAAAACAAGTGTGCAGCCCAATCCTTAAGCTTGTTTACACAGGAGTACAACTATGTCTAACTGAAACATATATAAAGAAGTCCCCTCTTTCTTTTCTTTCCTTATGAGGGAAAGGGATATACCTTTATTGCATGCAACAGAAAACAATCTGTTCTAGTGTCATGTTGTGATCTCATGATAGCCCAATGATATCCTGGCCATTGCATGACCAAGAAAAAAAAAAAGAATCATGTGATGTCTGGGATTCCTTGGATGTTATGATAGGGCTGGTGAGGGTTGGATGCTCTTTTCTCATGCTGCATGGCCTCATGCATGGACACATGCATGCAGTTAGTAAGCATCAGGGTACACTGGGTTATATTCTGCAGACTGAACCTGTAAGCATTCTGAGGAATGTATGATTGCATTTCATGCAGTCATTGTTTGAAATAGTTGCTTTCTGAGATTACAGCTTCCAAAATCTCCCAGCCAGCCTAGCCACACAAACTCTTGCCTAATATTAGGAAGTACCATAGTCATGGTACTTCCTAATATTAGGCAAGACTTTCTTGACACTGATTCAGACTCACCTCTCTGCACTGATATCAAAATGGACTCTTGTGTGCCATTGAAGCCTTTTTTTTATTTACAGTTCTTTTATTTAAAGTTCATATATCATTATCATAAAATTAATCTTATACATTACATCATAAAGAACATATCTTTTTGATGTTTCCATTATACTTCAACATAATCGTATCTAACAATATTTGCAATATTTGATCCAAATTTTTCCTTCTTCTCTGTTAACTTCCTAACTTATACAATTTTGGTGTAAGAAGATTGCAGCTATACACTTCCATTTCTTTTGGCTTTATTTCATTGCTTATCTCTTACTCCTATATAGCTCTGTATTAATTCTCTGTATATATGTATGTATATATATATATGTAAATACACATATACCCCTACAAATAAATATACATTATATATGTATATGTATTTTCTTCTAACCGACTGGGATCTTTTACTTTCCATAATAATAGGCTAGTTTATATCTCTCCTTTTCCTTCCCAGTAATCTATTACCTGCATCCACTCTTCTCTCAACTTCGCCTGTTTCTTATTTCGCATGAAGCCTTTTTTAATGGGACAGTGGGATCGTACAAAGTGGAAGGAATAAGCGTGTGGGAATTCTACAAGTGTCCTTGGGATACATCTGTCAGTGTCCTTGAGGATGGCAGGAGCTTTTAGGAGCTGGGGTGGCTGCTATAATCCCTGGCTCTAAGGGATCTGAAAAACAAAATCCCAAATACAGAGGTGGGCAATACAGTACTGTATGCAGACCAGGTATAATTTCACAACGGCATACAAGCTTTTGAGTTCTCCAGAACTATTTATCAGGCACCTAATATATTGAGTTTGGCCTCAGTTGTCCCATTAATCCTCTACCTAATACTGAATTTTCAGCTCTGTTTATGTAAGGACTATGCTGTTTCCTTGTACTTCTGCTGTATGCTGCCTTAGAAACCTGTGTGTTTCACTTAAGGCAAGAGGCAGATGACTGTTGCTGCTGCTTCTTCACCGGCCAAACAGCTACATGGAAAGCCTGCGCAGCATGCTGTCGCTTCTGCTGAGGGCACAAACAGGGTGCCCATGTAATCAACGAGGAAGGGGTAGAGTGACCCCCTCCTTGTTGATCAAATGTATGGGTGCCTGTTTATGCCTTCGGTAGAACTGATGGTGTGCTGGAGACACTCTGGGGTTTCTTGGAAACATTGGACTTTTCCCTGACTTTGCCTAGTGTGGGGCAACAATTGTGGATCCTCCCTGGAAGTAGCTGTATGTTGTCTGGACTGCCAGAACTGATTGTAATTAAATAAAAAAAGTGGCCATATTTAAACCCAAAGATCAGTGTCACCCTTTCTTGCCATCCATGATGACTTCGTTTCCTTTAAGTAACAGAGATAAGGCTTATGTATACACTGGGCTGAAGAAAGAGTTGCTATCTTGGGACACTGTACTCCTCTCATTTCTGCATTATGTTCCACCATGGCCATCATTTATCATTATTGTACCCTCCAAATTTCCCAGTTTGACAGGGACAGTCCCAATTAATCTTCAGTCATTCCATTTTTTTTCAGCTGCTTGTAAAATGTCCCAGTTTCTCTTTCCTCTTCCTACTTTCTCCCTTTGTCTGGGCTTTCTTTAATTGCTGAAAACTGAGTTCAAAATGCAAAGATTGTTTGTACTTAATTAACTTAGCTGGGGGGGGGGAGGAGAGAAAGGGCAGGATCATGCCCTTCCCAGTTGGATCAAACTGCTGCAGCCTCTCCTAGTGTGTACATTCATCCTCATTAATAAACTTTGCCATTTTGACCACACTCTGATGCTGTTTGGCCACATGTGTCCTGATTTTCATCTGTGAAATGTTGGAGAGTGTGCATTATTTAGACATGCTTAGCCTCTATTTTCTGTTTTGTTCTGTTTTCATGTAAGAAGCGTCCAGCCTTCAAGGGCAGATTCTTCTGGCAGATTCCATCGCTCCCAAGTCTGGAAGGGTGGGGTTGGCTGAGCAAAATCACTAAATTGGTTTGTAACTTTTTTATATGAAAACCACCCACATGCTGGTCCAATCATACTGTGGGCCCCAGTCCGGCTCTGCCAAGTCTGACGAAATCAAGAGTTTCACTTTGGAAACCCATGTCCTTGGCTCACCCAGTGGGTGGGTGGGTGGTGGGTGGGTGGAGGTTGGAGGTTGGCTTGGGGGCTGCGCCTGAGTAGCTATGCAAAAAGTCAGTTTTCACACACTGAAGTCAGCAATCTCTGTGTACTGTCTTTGTTAGAGAGACATCTGAGGCAAAATAAAAACACATTAAGAAATTTTCCTACTTGGGATTACAGGGGCTTACATTTTCCATTCAGAGAATAAGATTTCTTTTGTCCTTACATTTAAAACAGAGTGAATTTCCTTTAGTGCAGGGATGGGCAGCTGTGGTGGATCTGGGGCCAGTGTTTGCCCCCTGTGATTCTCTAGGAGCCACATGGACTGCCAAAAGTGCCCCCCACCCAAAAAAAAAGGAAAACAAATCTGAGATTGGTCAGAAGTCTACTTCTGAGTTTTGGGGAAAAAACCCACCAGGTTAAATAATGCAGTGGGGGATGGGAGCCCTGCAACATATTTAAGAAGAGAATTGCTGCTCCAGAAGGCTATTGAAAGAGGCAATTCACCCTTCCTTAGGTCAGAAGAAGGGTGGTCCAGGCATTCTGGAAGGACTGAGGACTGCCAGCATAGCACCATGGCTGAACTTTGCCCACCTCTGATTTACCAAGAGGGAGAGTTGGCACTGGAGCATTGAATCTGGAAACCACTTAGTGGGATACAGGTTTGGTTTCTGGGTGGTGGAATGCACTAGCTTGTGAAGAGTAAAGCAAGGGCTGTGAAAACCTGTATGTCATGATCATGCTCCTCTGACATTCTGCCTATGATTTTGCAAAAGGCCTTGTTTGGGGGCAAGGGATGTAAATATGCTGCTTTTTCATCCTTACATTCAAGGATGAATAATTACAGTACTTAGTTTTCTCCTCCCTGTGGGAGAAAACAAATAGTTCTCCTCAGTATTCTTCCAGTATTTGAATGTCCCAAAGTGTTCTGGTGGAATTATTGTTATGTGGAGAAATACATGTGGGGTATTTGTGTGTGTGTGTATGTGTATGTGCGCATGCGTGCACAGAAAACTTTGCAGAATAATTCCCCCAAAACACTTTAGGACATTTGAATACTGGGAGAAAACTGCCCCAAGTCACTCTGTTGCTGTTCCTGGTAGATTTTTGGGAAACCAATTTTCCCCCATTGTCTGGAAAGCCATTTTTCAACTGAGTAACTGAGAATGTTCTTTCCATCCCTATTTTGGGCCTTGTGATTGTAGGGGAAAATCTTGCAAAATGATGACCTGTGTTTGCAGATGGGCTGATAGAAGAAAGGGATAGTCTGAAGGTGGCTTGTAGTGGATAGAGAAGAGGTTTGCATTAGCAATTAGGTCTAGAAGGTCCCTACACCAGATTTGGCTCCCTGATACTATCTGTTCCTCTCCCACATCCCTGCATTGCCAATCCAGATGTAGAGAGGGGATGGGGAGGGAGTGGCAGATATGGTAATGGAAGTTGCCTTCTGTGCACTATAAGAGTAGCCTGCACATTCAGTAGATTTTACAGAGCTGAGCTTGGTAAAGCTACCAGTTTCAACTGCATCTCTCAGAATCCCATAACAATATAGTCATGTTGGGTGGCAGATTTTTGGAATAGTACTCTACGGTGAACTCGCCACAGGTCAGCGTAAGAGGGGTGCTCCAAAAAAGCGATACAGGGACTCCCTGAAACAACATCTCAGGCTCGGCCAAATTGATCACCAACAATGTTCCGCCCTGGCCTCACATTGGGAGGCATGGAGATGCATTATCCACAGTGCTGCAGCCTTATTTGAGAACTCACGCCAAACAAGTCTTGAAGAGAAACAGTAATGCAGAAAGAATCACAACCCAGAAACATCACCCAAGGAGACCTTCTGCTGTGCTTTCTGCAACTGGACTTGTTTATCTCGGATTGGCCTTTTTAGTCATCAGCGCGCTTGCAGAAAGCATGGGATGAGTTCTTCCTGAATCTTTGTTTGCGAAAAAAAGCCAGAGAGAGAGAGAAACCAATTAAATAAGCCAACTAATTTTTCCAAGCTCTGGCAATGACAGAGAGCTTGTGGAGGCCCTGTCTTGCTTACAGCTTGATATAGCACCTAGAAAGTACCTGAATTTTAATTGGCTACTAAAATTATTTAGGGGGCATTGTAGATCAATGTCAGTGTAGTGCTTAGTGGAGGGGTACATGAAGGACATAGTTACTTCTATCAGGTTTTTGTAGAATGTCACTAAATACAGTCATGATAAATGCACAGTCTGTACTCGTGAATATTCTATCTGTATTGCTGCTAGGCTGAGGACTTTGGAGCAGGTGGACGTGGAATGCTTACCCTCTTATGTTTAGAGGCATCGTAATTGGCCTGGACTGCACTACTCCTTATACCTCCCACAGTCACAGTTTAAGCCGTTTAAGCATTCTATACTTCAGGTGACATATGTAGATTTGGCTCCATGGCAAACTTACATCAACTCACCAAGTTCCAGTCAGTAGAGAGCTCCACAGCTCCAGCATGCATATAGAATGAATCACTTATCATGTGCTCTTTCTGGTTTTAGAATGGTTCCCCTGCAGCCAGGTTAGGCTGTGGGGATGCAATCCCTGTGTTTTGTTTTGTTTTTTTGAGTGCTCATCATTGCCTTCCAGTCCAGCAGAATCACTCTAGTAGATGTTCCTTGAGGTTGGTCATTATCCCCCAAATCTTTATTTGTGCCTCTTCCTTTTCCCTGAAATCTCTGATGGTATGAATCAGAAGCTGTTAGGAGGACAGGCAGCAGGATACTCTGTCCTGAAACTTTTAAAAGCCCAAGATCCTGTGAAAGAGGAGCACAGAAGCTCTGTATTTGAAATAATCACTGTGTTCCATCTGTACTGAAATAAACAAGTATCATGAGATGGAGGCATGTCCTGTTTTTAAATACATCTTATTTGTTTTCTGGTTATAAAACTTGTAACTATTACTGGGTAATCTCTCCCATTGCAGGCAATTACAAGAAGCACAGCATAACCAGAAAAAGTTGGTTCCTCAGGTTCTTAATGTCTTATAATGGCTGCTCTCTTCCCCCATATCTCATCACCTATAAATCTCCCAATGTCTCTGCCAATAGCAATAGATGTTACTTTGTCAGTGATAAGCTAGTCTGTTGATCTTTCCTTCCAACAACCTAGCATTGCTATTGCATAACAACATCTTGGGTGCCCGGGACCCTAGGAAGTATGGTTTTCCAGGTGTTCCACATGTTTCCCAGAGTCTGTGTCACCTAGGATGTATCCATAGAAACTTCTGTTTGAAGTGAGAGCGAGAGATTGCAGCAGCCACCAGGTCAAATTCAGGGGAAGGAGGAGCTTTGCTCAAACTTAAGTTAGTCTGACCGTAAGTTCCTAGGATTTGTATTCTTAGTAAAAATGTAAATCTACATTTGTTTCATTCTCACATGCAAGGACTAATAACTTCAAAAGTTTTCTTCCCATTGGTTGGGATTCAAAGGTTTTTTTGGGGTTTTTTTGCACATTTTGGATAAGTTTTTTTTTAGTTTGGGACTTATTTTTGGAAAAGATTTGTTTTTGTGGGGGGACTTGGTGCAAAGATATTTTTTTGAGCAGAAAAATCACTTTGCACAGAAAACAGTGGTTTTTCCTCCCATTGTGTTTTTTTTGTACAACCCCCTCCCAAGAGTCTTCCAAGCATACAAAATTTTGTGTGTGCAAGAAAACCTCCCAAAGTACAAAAGCTTGCAAGTTGGCTGACCATTTTCTTGAAGAAATATCTCAATTTATGGAGATAGCTTTTCTTGATGAAGACAAGAAAATTTCCAAGTATTCTTTACATCCATAATTCTAAGCCAAGAGAGCATAAACATCAGCAACATCACCATTTGCAATGGTGTTTCAGCACATGAAAGTGTTGTGGCAATGGGATATTTTATGCAGGTAGGCCAAGAGAAAGTTTCCTTAAAAACATCATTGTGATCCCACTCAGAATTTGTTTTCACTCACAGCTCTTTCCCATCTCTAAGCTGGGAAGGAGGGCAGCCGGGGAAAGTGGTGATGATGGCTCAACTGCAAAACCTTGCTTGTCTGCTTAGATGCTTAGAATTTAAAGGTGAAAACAATTGAGAACACCCTCCCGCCATCCCAGCTCCTAGTTGGAGAAGAGAGTTCCTGGAGCAAGATGCCAATCACTTTGCATTAGAATCATTATGAGAACCTCCTGATCTTGATTCACCTCAGATAGGCCTCTGAACTGTCTTTCTTAGCATGGCTCTGGGATGAAAGGTGAAACCACATTTCCTTTACACTGCCATTACATTGTGTAATGGCAAGCATCCGGCTCCACCCCTTCTGGAAGGAGCTGCTTCATAGGAAGGACAAAGTTTGGTTAGCTGCCAAGGGTGCCCAGAAATTGTGGATGGTTTCTGGTGGCCAATCACTTTCCTCTTTAGAAGATCACAGAAGAGTATGATGGCAAGGATCCTCTTTAGAAGATCACAGAAGAGTATGATGGCACCCTATTTTATTTGGCAGCCCCCACATATAAAAATAATCAAAAGTGTGCTGTTTTTCTGAACACATGCAATTATAATGGCTCTTTTCATAGCACCTAGAGTGAACATCCATGTTCAGGGGGAATATACCTAATGGTGTGTGTGTACACATGCACACACACACACACACACACACACCAGGAGATGCCTGTCTCATTAGCCCCAGGTTGGAATATTAACTGCAGAATTAGAATTGCTCCGTTGTACAGCATTTCTGTTTGTATAGGTATAATGGATGCTTATCTCAGAACTCTGTACAATTACGTAGAACAGATAAAACATGCCTCCCATTGCCCACTATTTTGAAGTTCTGATCTGGTAATTCTAGATATGTTCCCCCTCTATTCTTTGGCTGACATGCCAAGCTCTGGAGCCTTCCAAATGTCCTCTGATACTTTGCCAAAAGCAACTTGCTTGTGTAACTTGCTTGCTGTCACAGAGAGCTCCGTCTTCTTGGGCCAGTCAGTGATTCATCCTTCTGTACAGGCAACAAGCCAAGTTAGCCTTTAGAGCAGGTCTTGTAAAAGCACCTAGAGTGGTCTCTGCCAAGTCACATACATCTGCCCTGTGCCCTTACAAATCCAGTTGTTTCTCCCTGGTCTCAGGAGGGCATTTTGATTCTCTGTTTTCCTGTGCCTTGTTACCAGCTGCTCTGAAATGACTGTTTTCACAAGTGGTCTGCTTCTTGTTATCTCAGTACACAGATTAATCTCTGTGCACACACTGGCATATTTGGATGGTAAACATATGAGATGTGGGTCCCCAAGAGAGCTTCCCAGTCTGACCATGGAAGTTTATCTGTGGAAGGCACATGGCCCAGCCACTTTGTGACCGTTATTGTGGGTTTGTCAAGGAAACTGTAGGGTCATGTTAGGAGCCAGCCATCTCCTGAAGAGTTGCCCAAGACAACTATGCCTTTGTCGGGCACCCAGCATGGTCTATCTTGCACCCTAGAGCCATCTTCAGAGCTCCTTGGCTATGGTTGATAGCCATGAACAGTACCGGTAGTTGCCAGTGGGAAGTACAGTTGTCCCCCCGTATCCATGGATTTGGTATCCACGGATTTAAGTATTCATGGCTTGAACATATTCTTTAAAAAATAATAATCCAAAAAGCAAACCTTGATTTTGCCATCTTATATAATGGACACCCTTTTGCTATGCCATTACATATAATGGGACTTGAGTATTCATGGATTTTGGTATCCACGGGGGGTCCTGGAACCAAACCCTAGCGAATATTAAGGGACAACTATACTAGGAAACGTATAACTCAATCTGTCCAATCTGTTGAATAATTTGGAAGGTGGGCCAAACAAACTCATTGTTTTAACACAGGAATGGGGAATTGTGTCTTCCCAGATGTTTTTGAACTACAGCTCCCATGATGCCTCATCATTGACCATACTGGCTAGTCCTAATGGATGTTGAAGCCCAAAAACATCATGGAGGCCCACATGCCCCTCACCCTTACTGCAAAGCATTGATAAGGAACCACCAGTAGCAAATATTTATTCTCTTCCTTTTCATTCTCCAATATTGCGTTGGTCACAATCTCCAGGTTGTCCATTGTCAAGTCTCTGGCTGTTTCTAATTTACTCAAAAAGCCCATGTTAAGAGCTAGGAGAAGAGGGCAGTTTTGGGTCAAACTCTGATCCTTGATTTGTCATGTGTACTCTGAACTGCACAGATCAGAGATGTACCTCTTTTCATTTTTTCCCTGTGTTTTTTTTATTAATCATATTTAATTACAGAAAAAATAAAACCATTATTCAGACTACAGACAGTTATGTTTCATGTTTGTAACAAAGAAAAAAGTACAAGACAGAATCAATAGTAGAGGGCAAGGGGTTTATATGTTAGATAAGATAGACAAAACTGGGAAAGATGTACCTCTTCAGAATCAGGTGCAAGTCCTTCAAAACAGGCAAAACATTAAATTATCTTGTGTCCAACTATGAATCAGATGACAAGTCTGTATCCCTCTGTATCCATGGAGTCTTCATCCACAGATTCAACCAACCAGCTTGAAAATATTCAGGGAAAAAGTTCCAAAAGGCAAACTTTGCTGTTCTTCATTTTATATAAGGGATACCAATTTACTGCACCATACACTATACTGATTATGTGACGAATGTTGCTGTCCTTGAGCAAGCAGGGATCACCAGCATTGAGGCCATGATATTGAGAACACAGCTGCACTGGGCAGGGCATGTTTCTAGGATGGAGGACCATCGCTTCCCAAAAATAGTACTCTACAGTGAACTTGTCACGGGTCAGCATAAGAGGGGAGCTCCAAAAAAGCAATACAAGGACTCCCTGAAACAACATCTCAGGCTTGGCCAAATTAATCACCAACAGTGGTCCGCCCTGGTCTCACACATCGGGAGGCATGGAGACGCACGATCCACAATGCTGCAGCCTTATTTGAGAACTCACGGTGAACAAGTCTTGAAGAGAAATGACAACGCAGAAAGAATCACAACCCAGAAACATCATCCAAGGAGACCTTTTGCTGTGTTTTCTGCAATCAGACTTGTTTATCTCGGATTGGCCTTTTTAGTCATTAGCACGCTTGCAGAAAGCACAGGATGAGTCCTTCCTGAATCTTCGTTTGTGAAGAAAAGCCAGAGAGAGAGAGAGAGAGAGAGAGAGAGAGAGTATATAATGGGATTTGAGCATCCACAGATTTTGGTATCCACAGGGGTTCCTGGAACCAAACTCCAGCAGATACTGAGGGCCCAGTGTATAAGTTAAAATACTTTTCAGGCATACAGAATATGCTAAGGGTATAGATTTTACCCCTTTTCCTTCAGTCACATATCTCTGGGCTCACCTCTGTCCAAGTCTATTTATCATTTCCATACAGTTTTTGTAAGGTGGTTTATGCTTTTGTTTTACTTTGCCTTCACTGTTTCTTTTGATGTTGTTTAAAGTATCACTGTGGATAAAGTGTCAATAAGTTTATAATCTTGCTGGGTGAACTGCATTGGAGGATGACATAAAAATGTACAGTAGGACCCCCGTATCCACTGATTCATTGTCCACTGATTCAATTATCCACAGGGCACAAAACAACTCACCTGCCTAGAAAATGTGTCCTCTCTAGCCATTTTCTAGGTCCTCCAAGGCAACTCGATGATATTTTAAACTGAAAGTCCCATTATTTTCAATAGTGTTTGGTATTATCCATGGTTTTCGGTATCCACGCCCCCCCCCGAACCAATCCACAGTGGATACGGAGGTCCTACTGTACACAGAAAAAGAGCTGGTAGTGCTGTTAGGCAGGCTGAAGCAACTTCCTCAGGTGGCAGATGCCTGAGGAGACAGAGATGGCAGCCTCCCCCAGCTGTTCCTCTTGAGGCTCCTAGCCATTTCTCCTTCTTACAGGACACAGCTATATGTGGTGGAGCTATCTGTCCTGCACCCCTAAGCTAGCATCCAGCTAGTTGTTGTGGTAGTGTTGGTATTGTGGAGGATGCAACCAGTTGGTAGTGTTGAACTCAGAATTGACTCCACTGTTTTGCCTCAGGCAGCAGACTGTCTTGGGCCAGCAACACAGAATGTTGAATCCAATGGAACACACACATATCCCTTCTCAATGTATGGTTTATGTCCATAGGCCAATAGAGACAAGGATTGGCAGTATCTTTCATAACTTCCTTGACTTCTAGGCACTTATAGATCAGCGGTAAGCAAAGTGCAACCCTCCTGATGTTGGGGACTAAAGGCCCCTGCATCCTAGCTACTCTAGTCAGTGGTGCAGAACGTTGGGAGTTGTAGTTCACCTGGAAGGTGATTTTTTTCCCACTGCTGTTATAGATAATGGCCAAGATTCTGCATCAGAAGGTATGATTTGTAACTTTATAATGTCATAGCTACATCCCTGACAGGACACGGAACACTTCTAGTAAATTTAGACCATGGGTATCAGAGCATCCTGCATGGTGTCCTGTTACGGAATGGTTGTTCCTATTGTGCAGTGAATCCCAGAGTGTTCTGGTGCCCAATGTGTAATGGGCTCCATAGCACTCTGATGTTCATTGTGGACATCTGTTGGCTCCATTTGTGCAATGGTTCCAGAGATGTAGCTATGTCTCTGCTCCTATTAAGAGAATACAAGCACTGTGCAATCTCACAGTTCACTTTTATGTGATCATAAGTCTGTTTTCAATGACATAAATATTAATAATGTTTTTATTGTGTGGTCATAGAATCATAGAATTGGAAGAGACCATGAGGGCCATCCAGTCCAACCCCCTGCCATGCAGGAATACACAATCAAAGCATCCCTGACAGATGGCCATCCAGCCTCTGTTTAAAGACCTCCAAGGAAGGAGACCCCACCACGCTCCGAGGGAGTGTGTTCCACTGCCAAACAGCTCTTACTGTTAAAAAGTTCCTCCTAATGTTTAGATGGAATCTCTTTTCCTATAGTTTGAGTCCATTGCTCTGTGTTCTAGTCTCTGGAGCAGCAGAAAACAAATTTGCTCCATCCTCAATGTGACACCCCTTCAAATACTTAAACAGGGCTATCATATTGGCCCTTAACCATCTTTTTTCCAGGCTAAACATACCCAGCTCCCTAAGTCTTTCGTCATAAGGCATGGTTTCCAGACCTTTCACCATTTCATTTCGCCCTTCTCTGGACATGCTCCAATTTGTCAATATCCTTTTTGAATTGTGGTGCCCAGAACTGGACACAGTATTCTAGGTGAGGTCTGACCAAGGCAGAATAGAGTGGGACTATTACTTCCCTTGATCTAGATACTATACTTCTATTGATGCAGCCCAAAATCGTATTGGCCTTTTTAGCTGCCGCATCACACTGTTGACTCATGTTCAACTTGTGGTCTACTAGGATTCCTAGATCCCTTTCGCACGTAGTCTCATTCAGCAAGGTCTCCCCCCTCCTATATCTATGCATTTCATTTTTCCGCCCTAAGTGCAGTACCTTACATTTCTTCGTATTGAATTTCATTTTGTTAGCTTTGGCCCAGCTCCCCAGTCTATCCAGGTCATTTTGAATTTTGATCCTGTCCTCTAGGGTATTAGCTACTCCTCCTAATTTGGTGTCATCTGCAAACTTGATAAGCATACCCTCTATTCCCTCATCCAAGTCATTGATAAAGATGTTGAATAGCACTGGGCCCAGGACCAAACCTTGTGGCACCCCACTGGTCACATCTTTCCAAGACGAAGAGGAGCCACTGCTGAGCACCCTTTGGGTTCAGCTGGTCAACCAATTACAAACCCAAAATTTAACAGTTGACTTGTCTAGCCTGCATTTTACAAGCTTGTTTGCAAGAATGTCATCCTGCCTCAAACACAGATTTTTACAAGGGGTCTGGATTTGACATGTAACCTTCTTCATCCCCCCTCTGTTTCTTCCATTTCCCCTCTCACCACAAAATACCCCAAAAGACAGAAACAGAGAAGAGCTGCACAGTGGTTTTTGACTGGTGATATTAGGAGATGTCCCTCTGAAAGTCCCCTGAATTACATGCTTGAATTCCATTGGCTGGAATAGTTGCTGCTTCTGGAAAGAGCTCTAAAAGATTGATCTGGCATTCTCCACCATGGACATTCTTCCATGAAAACATCATACACCTGCATGCTCATTTTGTGATGTATTGAACAGAAAGAAGCAGGAAAGCACTGGTGCAAACAACAACAACAACAACAACAAAACAAAAACAAAAACACAAACAAAATAAATAAACAACAAAAAACAAAAACAAAAACAGCTGACCGACTTGAACTAAATGATTTGACAGGAATGATAAGCCTCAATCCCATCCTATTGCTTCCTAGTGAAAGCTGATTGATTTGAAGTCAAGTCTTCTGGTGGCTCATTCCATGAGCCAGGATAGGCCAGGTCTCCGCCAATGTACCTTTGTGTGGAGCTGGCCCATTCTTCTCCCATTACCTTGATGAAATGGGTCAGAGTCCAAAGAGAAACGCCGACCCATCACTGCAGCTGCTGTCACCATTTTTAATTTTTTTTTTTTGTTATTTCAGAAGCCAGGAAGGGGCTCCACAACATGTGACTGAAGGCCCCCTGCATGTGACCAGCCTTGGTTACATACTGAGGGACTCCTGCCTGGCTTCTGGGAGAGTCAGGAAGTTGGTGATGTCAGTGAAGGCTGGCCTGCTGGATGGGCTCCTGCAGACAGGCAGGCTCCAATCTGTTTTTTTCTGGTGGTAATGGAGTAAACTGGATATTTTTTTAAAAAAATGTTGTATTGGGCCCTACCCCATCTTCCCCCCGCCTCCACCCCATATCTGCCCCAGAGGTCATAAGCACTGCAGGGCTCTGAGATGGGGACAAAACAGGATTTTTAGCCCATGTAGACAAGCTCAGAACAAAAGTGGTAACCTGCATTTATATCCAAAAAACAAAACAAAACAAAAAACTGAACAAGGAGTAAGATATTTTGCTGCATAGAATCAGTGTGTGAAAGCAGGAAGAAAACCTCAAATAATTTGCAAGAGCACCCCTTTTAAGAAACGGTTTGAACAACATTGTACAAACAATGCATAACTAGAATACAACGTTGTATGAGATTTTAAGATACCCAATGGTACCTGAAACTCCTGTCAGGAAAATGTTCCAGAGGATTTATTTTATTTATAGAGATAGATAGATAGATAGATAGATAGATAGATAAACAGATAGATATTCCCCAAGAATGCATTTTAGCCAATATTCTGGCAGAACAGCACATAAACCATAGAAAACAGTGGGCTTTGTTGTAAGCACCCAGTCTTAGGCATGGTTGATGTTTCAGGATTGCTGGCTTGGAGAGAAGCATTTCCCTTCAGTAGAACAGAGCTCCTCCACTGCTTTTTTTTTTTTTTTAACCTCCTTTCAAACAATGGAGCAGAGCACTAGCTTTTACAAAGGATTCAGGAGATGAGATGAGCTTATTCCCTTACTCCTTTGCATGATTAAAGCTCATGTTGCTAATTGCATTACATCTGGGGCATGTCATATTGTTCAATTCAAAGAACCAATACAAATATGCTACCTTTTTTCTTGCAGAAGATTTTAAACAGAAAAGCAGGTGGAGATATTTCATTGATTTTCTTATTTATTCAGAATGTATATTTGGACCTGACTACTACACAATCAAGTCTAAGACACGAACCTGAAAACATGACTAAGAAGTTCAAAAAAACAGGCAGACATCATTATGAGTTGTGACAGTAAAAATGCATTCTATTAAAGAGAGCATGAAGTAAAAGTGCAGCTAAAGGAATATGAATGAAGCTGAATGGTTTGGTCAGCTATCTCTGAAAGCCCTTTGGAACAAAATGGTGTTAAGTGCCTTTTTAAAACTCTGAAGACAATGCACCCTGAAGAGAGAGAATGATGCAGACTGAACCCCATAAGTGAAAAGGTGCTCGTGGTAATAAGTCAGTTCTCAAGAACTGAGATTCCTACTTGTAAGTAGCCCAGAGGCGCCTGCAAGTTGCTGAGGAAAATGTGTAGACTGTTTTGGTCAAATGCTGTGATTCAGGCAATTGGTATCTGTAACTACTCCCATTTTTTGTGTCCAGCCTCACTGATGCCAAACTAATATGGTAGCATTTGCAAAATGAAGTGTGAAAAGTTGCAAATAAAAGTGTACATTTTCTTGTGGCATTATTTTTTTCTGGGAGGTCAAATAGGGCATGGGTAGACCTTGGCATGATTGGCAAAGATGTGCTCTACATGATTCTACATTGTAAATGGACTTCCTGGAGCAAATGTTTGGGATATGAGTCAGGATTTATGTTGATTTTGAATATGCTTTGAACAGCTATTCCATGGCTGTATAAAGCAGAAAAAAAGGGGTGAGGGGGAGGAAGTTAAACAGAATGAGTGCATTTGCCATTGCTTTTTCCCCATTGTGTTTTTAATTATTATTTGTTTGTGAGTAGATAGTAGTTGTATATGATTGCATATTTTTTGTGGTTGATCTTTATGTGTTATTTTATACTATAAAATTATTTTTGTTGTTCTTTTTTGGTTGTCTACGTGTTAATAAATATATTTTAAAAAAATAAATCAGATAAAAATCTGTCTTCTAGGAGACACGGGGAAAAAAGAGGAACTCTGGCCTAATCTGAGACAAGATTATTGTTCACCTGTGCTTTAGTACAGTATTATCTGCTCTGGGTAGCAGTGACTCGCCAAGGGTTTTTTTTTTTTTTTTTAACCAAGGGTGGGACTCCTGCAGCCCTCCAAATGTTGTTGAACTCCCATTATATTTTTTTATTGAACAGTGTAGAGGAACCTAGAACTTGGAGCTCGTCTTCACACTTTCCCTGTTTCTCTCTCTTGTACAGCCATCCACTGAGGAGAGTCCTGCAAAGCATGTAGACACCCCAGTAAGTATGATCTGATCAGCTTCTATTCTAGTGAAATACAAATGGAGCTTGGGAAGCTTACTTTTTTGGGGGATCACAAAGCCATGCCCTATGAGGAGCCACTTAGGGAGCTGGGCATGTTCAGTCTGGAGAAGAGAAGGTTACGAGGGAACATGATATCCATATTTAAATAATTGAAGGGATGTCATACTGAGGATGGAGCAGGCTTGTTTTCTGTGGCTTCAGAGACTAGGACATAGAGCAATGGACTCAAACTACAGGAAAAGAGATTCCATCTAAACGTTAGGAAGAACTTCCTGACAGTAAGAGAGAGCTCTTTGGAATTGGAATACACTGCCTCAGAATGTGGTGGAGTCTTTAATGTTTTTAAACAGAGGCTGGATGGCCATCTGTTGGGAATGCTTTGATTGTGTATTCCTGCATGGCAAGAGGTTGGACTGGATGGGCCTTGTGGTCTCTTTCAGCTCTATGATTCTATGAATTCCCAGAATCTTCCTTAATGAGTAGAAGATTTCTGGGGGTTGTTGTCCAAAAAGGTAACGTTTCCAAGATCTGAGCACAGTTGGCCCTCTGTATCCATGGATTCTGTATTCTGTAACCCTCCATGGCTTGAAAAAATCCTCTCCTCAAATAATCCAAAAAGCAAACATTGATTTTGCCATTTTATATATAGTAAGTGATGCCATTTTACTATGCCATTGTATATAATGGATCTTGAGCATTTGCGGATTTTGGTTTCCATTGGCGGGTCCTGGAACCAGACTCCAGCAAATACCAAGGGACAACTGTACATGTAAGAAGGGACCTGTACTCCTTAACATTAGGAGTGCATCTAAAACATACAATTACCACTTTTAACAGCCATGGCTCCATCCTGTGGAATTCTATGGTTTCTATAGTTTGGTAAAGTACTTAGAATGATATTCTAGAAAGCTCTGTTACTGTAGTTGTAGAAAGGGAACTAGAGTTCTCTCAGGGAAGATTGTGAATCCCTCAGCAAACCACTAATCCCAGGATTTCATAGGCTGGAGCCACAGCAATTAAAGGGGTATTAAACTGCTTATAATTGTTTCGTGTAGACTCTTCCAATCTGTTCTCTGCACCTTTCTCATTCTTCTCATTTGTGATCTCTCCCAAAGCCCCACAGCCAGCTTCTCTCAGAATTCTTTATGCCTTATCTTTGTTTCTTGCCTGTTTCACAATACACTTTCAAACAGGGGCTTGTTCAGGCCTGTGGACACTCTTCTGGTCAAGTATCAGGCCCCAAGTAATATTGCTAGGCAATCATAAGTGGCTTGACTTCAGAAAGGAATCCTTAAAATTTGGCACAGTCAAAGTTTTGATAAGCCTAGTTTAAAACTACCGCAGACACCCACAGAAGTGTAGGTTAAGTTCATGCACATGGCCTCATTTGACATTAGTAACCTGTTGACTTTCTAGTGGACCAGTGTGCTTTGAAATGGCCAGGTTGCGTGGAGATCTTGATTTGTGTTGCATGAGTCCTACACTGTGGTGTTACTAAGGCTGGTGTCACCCCCCACCCCCAATGGTCACTTGATGCATTTCAGCTCCTCCATACCACCTAGTGCTCCCACTGGTCATACATATGATACAGTGCTCCCTTCTGGAGCATAACAGACAGCTTCCTGTATTATACTGATGGATGTTACTGTGGTGGATATATTCTAGTCAAGGTGCATATCAGTTAGAGAGAGGTTTATGTTCCCTTTACTTCTCTTTGCCTCCTTACTGAGAGCCACCTCCCATTTTGTGCAGCACTGATGGCTAGGGGCCGCTCATGGGTCTGAGCCAGAGTGGCACCTCACTCCCCTTCTCGGACCAAAAGCTGGTAGTACTGATGGATGGATGTCCATGTAGAAACTGAGAATAGCAGCAAGCCCATATATCTAGAACATATAAGAAAATTTGATCCTAAAAGAAAGAATGGGATGAGATGCTGGTATATCATCCTGCAAAGTAAAAGTAAATAAAGAAAGGAAAACATTTTTTTTTTAAAAAATTCTGGAGTAATAAACAACATTGGGAAACATCAGAAAACAGCTTTTCTTGATATCTCACACAGCACCAAAAATGTAAAAGCTGTCAGTTTAGGAATGCTAAATAAAAACTTCCTTCCAAGTCCCCAAAACAAAATAATGTTCTGCAGCAATGAGGATATATGTGTGGTCCCTTCTTGGAATTTCTGTGTAAGTTTCTGCAGTGGTACAACTTTTTAGTCTGTAAGCTTCCTGACCATCTGTTCAACTAGGTTGGGAGGGGCAGCTGTGTGGGGCCAGTCCCCCTACCAACTGCCCTGCAGGTTACATTCTCCACAGCAAGCCCAAATATCTCCATTTTCCTCTGCAGTCCCTCTCAAAATGGTGACTCTCTCCTCATTTTGAGAAGGACTGCAGTGGAAAATGAAGGTATTTGGGAGTAAGATGGGATTTTGGAGTGCTTGTGGGATGAGGTGTTTCAGTGGGAGTTGAGGGGCTTTAGTGAATAGATTATAAAACAGAAGAAAAGCTAGACAGACTCACAAGCAGTCAGACACAGACAGACATAAGAGAGAGAGAGAGCGGGGGTGGGGGTGGGCTCCACAAAGACATTTTTCCTTTGTATGGCAAAACAATAAAATTGTTCCAATGCATTTTGACCATACAGTAGCATCCCTGCATCCACTGATCACCAACCATGAATTCAATTATCCGTGGTTGGCAATGGTGGGGAAAGAGAGGGGAGAGGAGGAATCTCACCTCTTCCATCCCTTCCCCTGGGAGGGCTCCTGGTCACAGCCTTGGTGATCATGGGGGGCAAAGGGGGAAGGGGGGAGAGAGCTAGCTTCCTCCCCTTCCCTCTTCATACCCATGGTCGCCACTGTGGCGGGGCCATGGTGGGGGCGAAGGGGGAAGGGGGCAGCAATCTAGCCCCTCCCCCCTTCATCCCTGCAATTGCCACTGTGGCGGGGACATGGCTGGAGCAAAGGGGAAAGGGAAGAGTGATCTAGCCCCTTCGCCCCTGCGATCACCGCTACAGTGGGGCTATGGTGGGGTGAGAGGGAAGGGGAGAGTGATCTAACCCCTTCGCCCCTGTGATTGCCGCTGCGGTGGGGCCATGGCTGGGGCAATGGTAGAAGGGGAGGAGGCTAGATGGTTTCCAGGATGGCGTTTGCTATTATCTGCCGAATTTGCCATCCGCAGGGACCCCCAGAACCAATCCCCTGCAGATACAGGGGTGCTACTGTAGTTGCTGTTGATCAAATAACAAATTTAATGTACACAATGGTAAACTACAATACAAGGCAATACTAATAAACCATAATTTGCACAGGTCGACATCTGAATGAGTAGTAAGTGCCTTGCACTGAGCTCTATCTTCTGTGTATCTGTATTGTGGTAGTGGTGATTATGTTATCTTACATTTGTGCAATCTACAAATTTAAGAAACATTCCTTCAACGTATCCATTATCTGCTTCATTGGACATATGCTATAACCAATAGAATCAGTCCTTGCTGTCAAAAGATGGTTAAAGACTAGAACTTCAGGGGTTTAGCAGAGCTTGTTAACAATTGCACCTAACTACCATCCATGAGTGGTCTGTTTGCATGTACAGTATGTTGTCATGTCTGAAGTAGGGAATAAAAGAAAGTCACAGAGGGCGACTTCTGTGATTAGATAAATCAATTATTTATTCTATAATCATAGAAGTAGCCATTGCAATCTGAGATTTTCCTTCACTTGCAGATTTTAATTGAAACATGACAAGAGAGATGGATGGTATTTAGAAATGAAACATCTGGATCAGCTCTGAGACTTGGAAGTTGCATGAGATTCAAAGAGTATCTGGAAATCGAACTGTTTTTATTTGGTGAAGAATGCAAAACGTCTTGCCCCAAGCCTAATGTCCTTGTTTAGCTACAAGGGTATGAAGAGGCTCTCTCTGGGAGAGGAGCCATCCTGGCTTGTCTACTAGACGGAAGGGTGTTGCTGTTTTTTTGGCTTGGACCTCCTGCTACAGCAATCCAGTAAAGTTGCCCAGAATACTGGGCTAGATGAAATGTGGGTTCAAGCCAATCCTGCATTAGCTGTGTCCATCGTTACAGTGGGATGCGATTGGATGCCTCTCCAACTAGTTCCATCCAATCCCTTGTGGTTGTCTTGGCATTGTTAGGGCCTTTGGTCCCTTTGCCTGATGAAGGAGGAAAGGAGCCTGGCTCCTGCTCATGAGCATGAGTTGCTCCCTCCTTGGCAATCCCGTCCAAATTTTTAATAATCAGCAGAGCTAAAGTCAAATCATGTGGATTTGAACTGAACAAGGCTTTTGTGTGCTCTGCAAAAACAAGTTTCTTCTGGTGCTGTTCCCCCACCACCACCACCATTACATTCTTACCTTGTAAACATCTACACAGGCCCCACCCAAAAGTTGAGTGTCTGTGCATTATTACCACAGCACCCCTTCCTTGCTAAGCAGGGATGTCTTTGAAAAGAGCATGGCTGTAATTTTACATTTTTGTTTTCTTTGGTGGGCCATCAGCAGAACATAGGGATTGGTTTCTTTTATTGTATTCTTAGCCAACTTTTTTTTTACAATGGCTTCTAGACTCTGTGCTGGGGAACCTTGGAAACTTTTTAGGATTTCCTCATGGAGAAAATCTGTCATGATGGGACAGGCTTTCTAGAAAGACAGCTTCTCCAGTACTACCAGTATTCCCTGGCAATGTGCAGTTGTAGTGGCTTGGAACCTTGGAATCCTTGTGTGTAGGGTTGGCAGAAGAAAATTGCCTTTCCCCTCACTTCCCTGCAAGACCTCAGAAGCTCTTGAAAGGCTCCTCTTCATGAAGGTCTGGCCAACATCCTAAAATGTGGCATAGGCGACTGAGTGGGGATGTGGGAATTACTCAAAACTAGGTTTAGACAACTTCCATGTGCAGGCAGGAAGGGTTTTGTTTCAGGGCAAATGTGGTTAAAATTTCATTACTTTAGTGCCCCCCAAAGCAGCCAACATACTTCACAAACACATGAAGCAGTTGCAAAAAATGAAATTCTCACAACTGGTCAAACTATTCAACATAAGAAGCAAACTAGGAAAAATGCAATGCTAGAGGCAGCACATACCTAAGCAGAACAGAGATGTTTTCATCAGTCTCCTAAAACCGCTATTTTACTAAGCCTCTAAAAGTTACTAGCCTGCAAAAGTTTTCCTGACTTTAAGGTAAAAAGTGCCTGTATAGAAGTGATCTTGTTCTCCTTTCCTAGCATGCTTGGCTTCCATACTGCCTATAGGGGAAGGGAAGCTTTTTCTCCATGGTCTATGTAGAAGCTGAATGAATTGGTAAAGAAGAGGTAAAACACTGAGGAGTGAACAATACATGGCAATCCAAATACTGCAATTCCCATCATGTATTACCATAGCTGTTGCTAAATAGAGCTGATGGGAGCTGCAGTCCAGTAGCATTGGGAAGACCACATGTCCTTTCATCCCGCCCTAGACTTTGCTAGAGATTGCACTCCTATGGATGCTCTGGTTTCCTCTCCCTGGTGCCTACTCTTGGTTATATTTGTCTGGGAGTTTGGACTTGGACATCTTCCCCATCATTCTTCCATGGTTACTTACTACTTGAACAGTGCTCCTCTATTGGCGAATCCAGGATACAGTCCTATGAAATTAATAATTTGATGAATGTAAAGGGAAGTCCCTTGGTGGAGGGAATCACTGTTATATATGTTTGTTAAGTTTTATGTAGAAATTGTATGTCATTTAATTTTAAAAATTAATAAAATTATTTTTAAAAAAGGATATGAACATCAACATTAATAAAATTCATTCTACACCTCTAAAAAAAAAAAGAAATTAATAATTTGAAAACCAATGTAGGTCTTCCCGTGGTTCCTTGTGTAAGAGCCTTGTTCATGGGAGCAAGTAACTATGAAGAATTACAGGTGCAGGAATTCAGAGGTCTCTGAATGAAGGCTGTCACATTTGACCAACATGTGGTTAGGCATGGTGGATGGAATGTCCCACAGTTGCTAGGGATCTGTAATTGTGTAATTCTCTGGCTTGTTCCCCTGCTAGCCAGGTGTAACTACAGCACTGGAAAGGGGGAGCAGGGTCTCATCCAGGGACTTTTAAAATTTTTTAAAAATGTTAATACAAAAAATGTTATATATACACATTAAAACAATATGGGGGGGGGGCAAAAACAAGACTACAACACAGAGACAAATTACAGAAAACATACTAAAACCACACATAACTAAACCAAAATAACAAGGGTAGGGGAACAATTGATTCCAAATGCCCAACTGCTGGATGTAATTATCATGCTAACAAACTGCCTCTAAGGAAATGTCTTATTTATAGAAGCACCATTTAAAGCAGAGATAGGGAACTGATGCCCTCTCCCTAGATTAACCTTTTCTATCATCCTGAACTATTAGACAGGCAGACTGATGGGAATCAGAGCCCAACAACCTCAGGAGGGCCACAGATTTTCTAAATCAGATTAAAAGGCATCTTTGGTGCATCCCAGAGGGTAGGAATAGCCATCATTTGTATACATTTTGATCTTTCTAGATCTCTGTATTTAGCACAGTCTAATCTAGACAGCAATTTCCTGGCTTTCTCCCTCTGGGAAAAGCTTTTTCATGTTGACTTATCCAGCAAGGAGCATTCAGTATCTGCTATGGAACCTCTTTGTGCTATAAAAGATTCTAGGTCATGTTGAAAGATGCATATAAGAGCAAAGAGCACTGGCCAGGTCTGTGTGGGTCTTAATTGCAGCCTTGGGTAAACTAATAGTGAATTTAAAACACATCCAGCACTTTTTTCACCTGTCAATGCTAAGAAAAAATGGCAGTGATACTAGACAAGCAGACATTTAAAAGAAGCTTGTCTTCTGCTTTATTGTTTTTGTTGTTTTAGAACCCCATGATAAACCCTGGGAATACAGTCTGAAAACCACTTGGACATCCTAACCTGGTAGGGTATTTGTGTTTGTAGATGTGTACATCATTCTATGGGGAATAAAACTAAATAATCTCTGTTTACAATGCATTTGTATGAATCCAACTCCCAGGCTCGTATCCTATAGCAATGATTTCATTTTCTCATTGGTTACTGAAGCAGGGCAGCCCTTGCTTTTGCTGTAGCAGAGTGCCACAGCTGCCCCACTGGAATTCAAAGCAAGATGTATATCAAATGGGAAAGAGAGAAGTAAAGATGAAAGTGATTCTCTAGGATCACTGGGATGCCAAGTTTTGCAGAAAGGATAATTTGTCGCTCCCATCTTTTTGTGTGGGCCTGGATCCTGGACAATCTGTCTTCTGAGCTTTAGTTTGCCTGGAAGCTGTTATTCCTATCAGCTGATATCTGCCTGACTCTTTCTCGTGGTGTGTGTGTGTGTTGGGGGAGAGTGTTTCAGGAAGGGGTGGGGCCCAATTTCCATTGGCAGTGACAACAAGGGAGCTGTTGGTGCTTAGCATGTTGCATTGGGAGTTAAGCCACAGGGACTAAACCATCAGCATCCAAAACTGTCCATCCCAAGCATTGTGCCTACTGTGTGCCAGGCTTGTGCTGCTGTTTAATCAAACACTGTCCCTTTATTATTGTGGACTTACTTGGCTTGACTCTTTGTGGGTGGGAGGGGGGGAGAGCAATTGTTTTGGATGTCGATTCCAGAAAGAGTGGGCACCATGCCCTGGAAATGGATTAGCAAAGCTCTTACTCTGCCCAAGGTAAGCCTTTGTTTAAGCCTGGATGAGGGTTTATGGTGGTGCTGGTGGGGGTGAGGAGTAGAGACTTGTAATTGGATTTTCTTGTAGGAGGAGGCTGAGAATTTGTTCAACATTTCCAAAAGAGGGATTTGTATTGGAGGGCCTGAACTCTCTGGGAAGAATGACTTCTTAGATCAGAGTATAGGGCTGTAGAGAATTCATGATAGCATGCGGGAAGATTGGCTTTTATGTAGGGTGAGCCTGTGTGTGTGATTATGCAGAGTATATGTGTTTAAAACCAGCTCCCAAAGCTACAGCATGAAGAATGGATATTTAACATACAGGCTCATACACACCTGTGAACACTTGCACACTCACTCACACACTGTGTTGTTAATTTCCCACCATGGGAGAAGGAATGTAAGCATATGTGTGTCAGTGTGTTATTCTGCTTGCATGTGAGAGTGTTTGAGAGAGTGTGTTTCTGTTTGTGTGAGAGTATGGCTGCTGACAAACTGCAGAAATAATCCACTTTGACACTGCTTTAACTGCCATGGCTCAATGCTATGGAATCCAGGAATTTGTAGTTTTGTGAGATATTTAGCCTTCTCTGTCAGAAATCCCTGGTGCCACAACAAACTACAAATCCCTAGATTCCATTGGATGGAGCCATGATAGTGAAAGCAGCGTCAAACTGCATTATTTCCTCAGTGTGTCAGCAGCCTATGTTTTGTTCCTCTGCATAGACATGGACATGAGGAATAGTAGTTGTGTATCTCTGTACAATAGTAGTTGTGTCCTCTGTGTGTGGAAGAGATTGATTATTTGTGTACATGAAAGGAGAATGCTGTTGCCAGTATGCAGGAGAGAGTGTGTGTTCTGGCTTGCTTTAGGTAACCTGTTCTGCATTCAGTTAGGGAAGAGATACTTCCAATGTTTTTTTCATTGTTCCCTGGATCCTAGAGTTCTTATCTACCTAGTCTTATACCTGAAGTGGATCAGAGGCTTTAGAAATTCACCAGTGCTCTTTTGTACAGAGTTCATGTATTGGTTTTTCACTCCCCTTCCACCACCCACCACCCCCATGTTACTGATGTGCCTTGGAGCAAACCACAAACAGGAATCTTTCATGTGATGCAGAATGATCAAGATGACTTTTGTGTGGTGTCTAGCCAATGAACAGGAATGTATGTGTGCCTCAATAAAATACTAGAAATTATCTTGATGTTTTAACAGTTCCAAAGTGCCTAGAGAAGAGTGAGAAATTTCTTAGGTTCTCATTTCAGTATGGAAATAACCCATTTTGTACCTCTGGAGACTGCCAGTGGGATGAATTCTGCCTTGGAATCTGCACAACTCTGAAAATTGTTGTGATGCTTTTCAGAGAGGGAAAAATGCTCACAAAACTATGTGCACATTTTCAGAATGTGCACCACAAAAATGTGTACATTTGAACAATCCACAAAATCACTCTTTCAGAAATGGAAAAACAAGCATACAAAATGCATGCAATAGAAAATACCATTTGAAAATACAGTACACACACATTGCTTTCAGTGTGCATGGGAGGATGGAAGTTTCACAGTGTGCTGTGAGACATAAGACAGAACAAGAATTAATTATGGGAAGTTCAGAAACACAAAGGAAAACATAGGGATTCACATATCCCTATACAGGCCACTCACTCTTAGTGTCGGTTGGAGAATAGGAAATGTGTAGATAAACTGAATGAAGTAGAATCTATGTATGTTCCAAGTCTTAAATTGATTCCTCTCACCAATGTATTGGAGGAGGGGGATGGAAGGGCAGAGTGAAACCATGCAACAATACCGTAATGAAACAGGTGGAAATCATCCATCCAAAGTGTTCCTTGCCATTTTAAAACTTTTTTTTTAAAAAAATCTCCCAAATCCTGGTTTTCAGTGTTTGAAGCCGAGTCCTGTGTGGGAATGCTGTGTCTCTGATTTAAAATAGTCCCCAACAGTACAGTTTCTGCCTTGGATCTCCTGCTTATTCATCCTGGGTCAGGGCAGATTACATTCAGCTCTCAATTTTGACAAGGTTTACTTACTTAGTTTAGGACCCCCATGAAAGTGGGAAAACTGCAAATATAGGCCTGCTGTCCCCACCCCACAAGAGAACACTTCTCTAGGCATTTGTAGGTCTACCAGTGTGATTTTATAGTATGCTTCCACCAGAAGATGATCACAGAGTCACGCCGGCAGACCTAGGGATTCCTACAGAGAACACTGTAGAGAGCATTTATATGTCCTCCAGGTGATTCTATGGCCAACTTCCAGTGGGAGCATACCATAGAATTGCATCAGAGGACCTAGAAAATGCCTAGAGGGAACATATTTAATAATCTGAAAATAATCAAATTGGTGAATGCAAATGTGAAGTGACAACTTTATAATTCTCTACATGGATGTAACTATTTTTTAAATTATTTTTTTATTCAATCTATCTGGTTCATACACTTATTCATTGTTTATACCATGTTCACTATTTTATGTACATTCTATAGTAAGTATTTACCCATATACCTCTTATCATGAAGTATTCATTCAAATCTTTACCTTATATCTCCAATATCGTGCATAGTATCAATTCAACAAAAGTAATTTATCTTTTTCTAATAACATTATCCTATTTTAAATTTTAAATTCAACAATTCTACCTTTCCATGTTCCCATATAATATTCCAATACTCTTATCCATTGCTCTTTAAATTTATCAAGTGAATGTTCTTTTATCAAGATTGTTAATTTGTCTGTAAGCATCATATCACTGAGTTTAACCAACCAGTCATCTACAAATGGCATATTATTCAATTTCCAATTCTTTGCATAGACTATCCTTGTGGCAGTTATCATATATAGCACAACTCTTCTATATTTTACCTTCTGTTTCTTTTTATCTGTTACGTTTAATAAATAAAATTCTGGTTTCATCTCAAAGTTTATCTTCAAAATTTAAGTTATTGTATCTTGAATCCTTGACCAGAATTTCTTTGCATTTTCACATAGCCTTCATGCATGATAGAATGTGCCATGCTGGTTCAGTCATTTCCATCATTTTTCTTCTTTACTCTTTATCATTTTGGCCAATTTAACCGGTGTTAAGTACCGGTTATAATAATTTTATTTTAGATTATTACTTATTGAAAATTTTAAATTTACATTCCACAACTTTCCTCCAGCCTACTGTCTGGATTGAATACCTAAAGTTTTGCATTCATTTGACTAATTTAAAAATTCCTGTGCAACTGGAAATGCTTCCCCCCACCCCCCACTTACACAGAGCTCATAGGACATGGAAATGAGTTCAACTAGCTAATTCTCCAAAATGACAGTAATGTCTGAGTTGTCACTATGGAAAGTTGAGCATATTGTCTGTCAATCAGTCCTGTTCCAGGATCAGTACAGGCGTTAATACCAGATTTGGCATGAAACATATAGTTCCCTTTACTTTGGTGAAGCGTAAGATGCTTTTGATGAAATGAAACGTATGGAACATGTAGACAAAGTTGACTCCATCATGGTTCCTTTCTACTTACTGTACTGCTTGTCTGTATCCCCTCTATCTCGCTCTCCTATCCTGGTTTTAGCAACTGTTTTAAAAGTAGATTATTATGGTAGATACAATGGTGATTCAAACTCTCTAAATCAGGACCCAATTAAGTTTGAGCTTGAATACTAGGATGAGACTTTAAATTACTCTTCCTTTTTGTTCTTGTTGTTCTTGGCTTTCACTGAAAATATTAAAACAAATTAGGTGCAAATGTGTATTCCCCCCCCCCCCCGTTGGATATTTCTTTAATTAGAACCCCATACTTAGTGTTTCAGCAGAGGTCACAAAGTCACCAAACAAATTGAGTACACATGGAATTTTGGGGGCCATGGGAACTGTGCATAAACAGAAGCTTCCTGTTCCGACAACTTACATATTTCCTCTGGCATTTTGTTCCATGAAAGCCTAAGCCAAGGCAAACTTGAGTATTCTTCTAATGGCTTGGGGAGATCTTCTTGAATTATGTTGCAAAGTTTCCTTTTACTACAGTACTCTTTTTTACTGCCTGGGCTTCTCCCAAGTACAGTTGGCTGTACATACCCACAGATTCTGTATCCATGAATTCAACCAACCACAGCTTGATAATATTCTGCGGGACGGGGGGTTCCAAAAAGCAAACCTTATTTGTTTGCCATTTTATATAAGGGATGACATTTTTCTATGGCATTGTATATAATGAGACTTGAGCACCCACAGATTTTGGTATCCATGGAGGGTCCTGGAACCAAACCTCATTGATACTGAGGGCCCACTGTAGTTATAAAGAAGCTATGGAATCCCCTCCATCCAGAGTTCTGTAGCACTTTGTTGTACACTGTGGCCTAGGTTATGAGAAGAGGCCAGATTTCACACAACCATCTTTCTCATGTTAAACCTATCAGGGGTTGAATTGGTCAGTGGATCTCTCAGTGTGCCTAGAGATGTATTTTCTTGGGTTCTGTAGGGGCCAAAGTAATCTTCTGAATGTTCAGTCTGTGTTGAGATCCTAAATCTCCAGGAAAATCTTTGAAAACTGAAGTGAGTTAAGAAGTTTTGCTGGAGCAAAACATGTATCAGTCAGTCAATCAATCAATCAATCAGTCCACCTTTGCAGATTTCTGAGACTGCTGAGGTAATTTGCCTTTGAGCCAGTATATGTCCACTTCTCAATTTCACAGCAGGGTAAACCCTGCTATTCTGTTTTGACATTTTCTTTTTATAGCTTGTACTGTACATCCCTGATTCATATACCCCTTGTGTGAAGAGGCTTATTTGGATTGTATGTTTCACGGACGGGCATGGTTCAGATTCATTGGACAGTGTGCCACCTTGTGCACTAAGAAAAAGTGATTTTTGGTATAATTGCAGTATTTCATTAGCAGGATTCCAGGGCAAAAAAATATCAGAGAATACAAAGGATACCTAGTGGCGTCTGGTTATAAATATGGCATTGGCCACTTCTCATCAGATGATTTAAAAGCAAGACGAGAGAACACCATTAGGAACATGAGAAAAAGCAATCTGTATATCAACCATACCATGCCTTTAGGCATGTACTGCTCTAGAACAGTACTACTCAAAATAGTAGTCCTCAGAATGCTGCCAGTCCATCAGCTATTGGCTCCTGGTCCATGGTAAACTTCCAGGAAAAAAAAAGTTGTACTCAAAGGGTATAAATATGCTGCCTATCCCTGACACTGTGGGATAAAATTGTCCTAGTTCCCCATATCATACTAAGAAAAACTGTCCTGGGATACTGGTACCCAGTCTTGGGGTTCCACTGCTTTTTACTGCAGCATCCTTCACCATTGGTTGTGCTGTCTGGAACTTCTGGGAGATAAAATCCTTCAGTATCTGGGGGCCCAACTTCAGGAATGGTGGCCACATATAGCTTAATGTGTGTGTTGAGCAGATGATTAAACACTAATGTACTGACAGAAGTGTGGGCCTGATCTCCACCATGTAGAAAGAGCCCAGTATCTTTTTGATATCGCTTTAAAAGGAGTGGTTTGTCATTCATCCTCTAGAATTGCTACACTGGCAGCATTGAAATCTAAATTGTTAGAAGCCACGAATAGTGAGTCACAGGTGAATGTGAAGTGAATGGAGCTATGAGCAGCCACAGTATTGTCTGAGGCTGCATCAACCTGTGTAGATTTGATCAGCACAGATGTGCATTACAAACATGTGCATTAAACACAGTCTCTTATACACCCTGTGGTGTTGATATAAGTGTGGGTGCTCAAATCAAGGACATCCTTGTTGTCAGCCTCTTTACAGGGCCATAGGACATTTGGTCATAGTAGAGTTCAGTCTTCCGGTACTGACACAGTTGTTGTACATCTTGAAAAAGCTTCCTGAAAAATCTGTAACATGGATATTCCATTGCCACCATAAGATAGCTTGTCAGGAATGGCAGACCTTAGCCTTCCTGTGGCTGTTTCTACCTTTAGAGGGTGACAGAAGCTCTGTCCTATCAAAGGGCCAGGGCCAGAGGACTGAATACTAGCAACTGTTTTGTATGGAAAGAGACTCCGTAACATCAGTAATGTAGTGGAGTAGGGCTCATATGGTCAAAGCAGCATCACTTTTTGATAAGCAGGAATGATGATGCCATCCTGCTATCTTTTCCTTTGTTTTCCCTGTTCCCTCTGAGTTTATGATGGTGGATTTTCCTGGCAACAGTATATTGATATAAGCCATTCCTGCTGCAATGCAAATTACTATAGCCTGCTTTTGTTCTTGAATGAGCAATTAAGGCCCATCTGTCTTACAGAAGACCTGCTCTTGCTAGCAATGAGAAGTGCTAGAATGGTTTTATTCCTGTGGATGGACAGCTGCCAGCATGAGTGTCCTTTCCTTGGGGGTGTGGCTATGGAGCTGTCATGATGAGCTGACAGACTTCCAAATTTGCTCCTATGCCAGTGTGTGTATCACCTTAATGACAGTGAATGGAGCAAAACAACAGTGTGTGCTTGTGGGGTGTGAAGGGGCTTGGACTGTTATCTTGCCAGCTGGCCTCCCTGTGCTGTAGTTATCTTGACTTGCTTTCAAGAAACTCTCAACACAGCCTTAAATTACTTTTTCCTCCCATATGGCTTTTGTTCTGCCCAACTTGATAAATGGTCTCATAATGATCCTTGTTAGGGCCTTGAGTCCCTGTGTATTTGTAAGCATGGACTGCTAATTATCCCAATTATCTCTGCTTCTGGGACTGAGGAATTTAAACACAGGAGACTCAGACAAGACATTGCATAGTGTTCTTTGATTCTTTTCTTGTGTTTAAGGGGGGGGGGGACAAAAAGATTCACCAAACCAAAACACACGTGCATGCACAAATTAGCCTGCACAGACAAGACATTGTCAGATGGAAGTCCCAGAATCCCCCAGCCAGCATGACCATGGGAATTGCAGTCCAAAAAGGTAACTTTCCCAAGCTGTGCCTTTTCACACATGAGGGGGCAGAAAGAAATCACATTTTTGCAACTGAATCCCGATTTCCCCCCCACTGTGGGTGAAGAGGTATGTAGTGAAATTCTGTGCTGGAAAATGATCAGGGAATTAAAACATTTCTTCTTAGGGGAGATTTTCTGTCTATTGAGTGGCTGCTGTACAATGAACTAACATGATACAGTAACAGACGTAACTGTTTCACTTTCCTTTTATTAGGTGTTTGCAAGATCACCCAAAATTATTCAGGCACGACGTAAACCCTCAAGGTAAGTGAGCTTCATCATTTCAACAAATTATTTCACTAAGAGTCTCTCTTGTGAAATCCAAAATAACCACTTTCTTCTCAGGGATTTGCAAAGACTTCTCTGTTATTTCTATGTATATTTCCACCTGATAGCACATGTTCACAATATTATATGCAAAACCTGATAAGCTTTTTAAAAAACAAAGGTAAAATTTTCTAGATAGTTACTTAGCAAGTTTATATGCTCAGTTTTTGTCATTGTTATGTGCTTTCAAGTCAACTTTGATTTATGGTGACCCTATCATAAGGTTTTCTTGCTAAGGTTTATTCAGAGGAGGTTCACCATAGCTTTCCACTGAGGCCCTAGTGTGACTTGCATAAAGTTATCCAGTAGCTTCCTGAGAGGAACATCATCTTGCTCTTGATTTTTCTTTATAATCACACAACTTGTTTTACTTAAACCTCCTACAGAACAACTACAAATTAAAAGACATTCAAAAGCCCACTTGTAACACCTTGTGAACACACTCTAGACTTGATAGCACAAGCAGAGCAAACGAATGTTCAAAGTTGACTACACAGACAGACTCTCTGTATCATTAGACTTGTCATGTTCCTGCTATTGTCTCTTTTACCCAGGAGCTTGAGCCTAAATCAGGCCATGGAGGACACTTGTGAATTAGACCTGGTTTATGTCACTGAGCGGATAATTGCAGTCAACTTTGCTAGTTTGTCAGAAGAGCAGACCTTCTGCAACAACCTGAAGGAGGTGGCACAAATGCTTAAGTCCAAGCATGGAGATAGTTACTTGGTAAGACACTTTGCAAGACTGAAGTTCAAGTTTCACACAGTCTTCTTTGGAATAATTTCAGAAGAGTGACTGTGTTCTATGTGTGTTACATTCTGTCGTAAATCAATCAGTCACTTTTATGAAAACTCACATTATATCAATGAGGTACAATCTTTTTGTGATTGATCTGAAGTCTGAACCCTTTTCATGGTTAATGACCCATATCCTCTTATATTGACCTGCTTTTTAAGTGTAATGGTGAATTTGTCTCATGGTACCTCTACATCCATTCACCATAAGACCACTGTGCTCATTTTTTCCACTATCATCTTTTATCAGATGCTAAAGTTGTCAGGTTCAAGAAACTGCTGACTTCACATACCCATTTCAGTGTCTTTTTCAGGAAATTGTGTTCAAGAGCAAACAGAAAGAGCAAAATCTCAGCAAATTGCTTAAGGAGACCAGAAATCCATAATTTGTTTATTAATAGAAAAAGTTTAAAACACATTGTTAAAATTCCAGAAACACACAACATACACACATATATCTCCCCTACAGACAAACGTGCATATGGACTCATCTACCCACTCATCTACTGGCAGAGCCATGATATTTTGTATTTGCTGCTTCTTGACTGTTTCCTACTATTTTGTTGCCTAATCCTTTACCTTTTATCCACCAAACAAAAATCCTTTTCTAATGGCATTTCCTTCTCCCATTAGCTTTTTAACCTGTCTGAGAGAAGGCATGACATCAGCAAGCTCCACTCCAAGGTAAGATGGAATTGCATATAGTCAAATAATGTTTCTTTTAGTAGACAGAGTGATTGAAAGACAAAACAAATTGAGACAGAGTTCTTTTTATTTTCATTGAAAATGGTTGGCAATCTCAGTTTTTACCTTTATGCTAAACAGAAAAAGCATCACCAGGGGGGACTGAGACCCTGACATTACTGTTTCAGGGCCTGGAAAAGTTATTTTTTTGGACTACACTTTCAGAATTCTCCAGTCTACTTGGTTACTGCTGGCTAGGACATTCTGGATGTTGTAGTACTAAAAAACAAACAGTTCCCAACTCTTTCCTGTTCCTACCTCCTTATTCTGCATCCTTTCAGGGTCAGTATTGGGTGAGCAAAGAACCTTTTTAAGGTGCTTGTTAATGTATTGAATAGTAGAAAATATCCTCTAACAGATACATGTTTTCTTTTTCTTTTTTTAAATTAATTTTTATTCATTTTTTTCCAACATGCATACAATAAAAAACACTCATATCCCTCTTCTACATTATACATTATACATTAACACATTTTCCCATTTACTCCTTGACCATCCACCTCACTTTACATCCTATTTACCACCCTCCACTCGAAACTCTCATCCCTTACCCTTCCTTTCATTCATTTGACTTCCTTGTTCTTTTTCTTTCCATTTTGATACCTACATGTTTTATATCCTTCTCAACTTTATTACTTCTATCTTAAGTCTGTTTTTCTCTTCTTTTTAATTTTCCTTATATTTGCTATTTATTAATCTGATTCTATTAAGTAGTTCTTTCTTCCATTTTTCTTTCCATATGGGAAGATACATGTTTTCTTAAATCGGGGATGGGGAAACTGCTGCACACCCAGGGGGGACCTCCAGAAGCTGCACAGACTGCCAAAAATCTAAAAAGAAAAAGGAAAGGAAAGAAAAACTGGTAGTGGCCAGAAGTCAGCTTTTGGTTTTGAGGGGGCAAATGCTTTTTAAAAAATGTTAAACATCACAAGAGAGGCTTCTGCCTGTTCCAAATATGACTTGCTGTACCTGCAGGAGAGGCAGTTCACCTTTTTATTTGCCCAGAAACTGTGTATAGGGGCTGAGGGTCACAAAAACAGCTGGGGCCGACTGTGCTTTAAATCCATCCTCGAACATGGATAGATGGAGAAATGGATGGCTCGTGACGTTGTGAACCTTAAGGCAGGGTTTGGGAAAATGACTTTTCACATGCACAGTGGCTCAGGAAAAAAGAATATCGTACTTTTCCAAAGCATGGAGAAATCACTTTTTTTGACTACAGCTTCCAGAATGTCATGCTGTCTGGGAGATTCTGGACACTATAGTCGAAAAGGTTACTGTTTCCAAGCTTTAATTCTAACATGGGTTTTGAACAATTAAACAAATGGACTGAGTGGCCCAGAAATTCAGTGATGGTGCAGAGGAGTATCTTTTTGATAGCCAGACTGGGGTTTCAGTCCAGAAAACAGGTAATGGATGTCCTGGTGGTGCAGTGGTTAAATGCTAGTACTGCAGCCACAATGTTGCAAGTTTGAGCCTACAGGGCTCCAAGGTTGACTCAGCCTTCCATCCTTCCGTAGATTGGTAAAATGAGTACCAGCTTGTTGGGAGCAATTAGTTGACACATTGTAAACTGCTTAGGGAGTGCTGTGCACTGATAAGCAGTATAGAAATACTGTATAAATGCTATTTCTATATTGCTATTGCTATCTGTTAGAACCTGGTATGAAGAACCAGGCTCCATTAATTTAGACTTGTTTTATTAGATCTACAGTATATCTTTAAAAAGTGTGCCCCTTATTAGAAGCTGGGAATTTGAACCCAGCACCTCTGAATCTTAACAAACAAACAAAAAACAGCATCTGTCTATCAGATCTACTTCTCTTCCACAATGCATGTGTTATTGGCTCTAGACTCAGTACCCAGAGGGGTCTGCCTGTGTTGCTTCTATTCTTTTCGGATTCTCCTCCAACATACATCTCCATAAGCCCTTGTATACTTTGTATATATGCTCTCTCTCTCTCTCCCTTTTTCTCTCTGTTTACTTTGTCCACTAATCCCACCATGCTGCTGCTGTCTTTGGCAACCAAAGAGGCTGTTCATTGACCCAGAGCCAGGCACATGGCTGAAATATTTACCCTGCCTCCCTGCTATAAGTCCTGGAAGAACAGCTAGAGTCTTAGTTTTGCCACCCCATTTTTCAAGCAAACGTGGCAGAAGCTTGAGAATGAAGTTTTGGCAAATGATGGTGATGGAAGGAGGGGCACAAGACAAACACCCTAAAAGCTTTTAGGGATGGAGGGGAGAGAGAAAGGAAGTTGTTTGTCTTCCGTGAGCAAAGAAAGCTGCTTTGCTGGGGATGGAGTGCAGCTGTAACAAATCAAAACAAAACAGGAAGGTAGCACTGAGGAATTGCAAATGGGATTTGATTTATGAACATAAAGTGCTTATCCTAGGGCTCTCCCTATGAATGATCAAAAGAAGTGCAAGTTCTTGCAATAGAGCTCCTTGGATTTTGTGGGGTTTGCCACTTGTTATCACCTCTGTATTTTCCTGTCCCATTCTTTTGGGGGACTATTTGTAGCAATTTCTTGGATCTGCTAGGGTTCTTCCACAGTTTTGGTGTTTTTTTTCAAAACTGGGGCATGTTTTGCTAAGGTGGTCCTATGGTTTGAGGAGCAAATTTTCTCCTCTGATTTTTTTTTTTAAATCTTAGAAGTATAGTGTAATCGTATAAAAGGATCGTTTCACTGATGCCAAGAAACACTAAGTTTTTTTTTTTTTTTTTAAAGGAGGGGAACATAAGTGTGATTTTTTGTTCTGGTATGTCTTGGAATTAATATGAAACCCACTTGAATGTGGGAATAAAATGTTGTACCTGGTGAAAGGAATTGCCAGAATCGCCCCCCTTTCCATTCCAAACAGAAATGTGTGCTGGTTTTATGGCACCTGGCAATTTAAGTCTAGGTTGTTTAGGCATGGGATTGTGCCCGGCATCTTCTCCTAAGAAGAAGGAGATGATATCTCTGTCCTTTCCCCTGGTTTTAGAACCATTTTTTTAAATGTGAAGACTAGCTGCCTTAGAGTAGCACTTATGAGAGGCAAGTTGCATTTTTGTCCCATGTGGAGGTGCTAATGACTGTATTGCCTGTCACCTTTGGACACAC
The DNA here is from genome assembly GCA_030847615.1 of Gambelia wislizenii. NCBI lineage: Eukaryota > Metazoa > Chordata > Lepidosauria > Squamata > Crotaphytidae > Gambelia > Gambelia wislizenii. The sequence continues at coordinate 331,878,118 of JAUMIR010000001.1, read as the reverse complement.
TGACAAAATAAATAGTTTGTAAAGTTACATTTTTGTTCTATAACTTCCAGAGACCTTCAACTAGTGCAGCATGCTGATGGGGGATTCTGGAAGTTGCAGTTCTCCAAACTAACTTTTCTGAGTTCTGATAAGAATTTGTTGTGCTGGACTTTTGGCAATCAAGGGCCCATTTAAATGTAACAGCCACTGGAGGAGACTATTGGATTATCTTTCCTTGTGGCAGTACCTCCCATGGCATGGCACAAATACCATACTTTGGTGGTGTGCAGCCTCTCAGCCATGTTTAGGATCCATATGTTGTTGCTGCTGCTGCTGCTGCTGCCAGCAGGTCTCTAGAAGTCCATGTGGCTAAGAGACTTTTAAAATGAGGACTGTGATTTAAATGGGATACTTTATTTGATGGAATTGTAAAGGAAAGCTTGTAGGGTGAGTCCCCTTTCTTAGAACACATATGTGCCTTTTCTGTTGTCCACTCCATCATGCATGTGGATGTCTCTTTCTGCTTGGATTTTGTTGGAGAGCCGTGAATCCTAAGAACTAAGTCTGAAGGGGTTTTTTTTTTACTTGCTGTTTTTCCTGGGGTGGGATGGAAGTTGTTCAACATTAAAACACTCTTTTCATATTTTGAACAGCCGTGGGCCATCAGATTTCCTTATGCAAGGACTTCCTTTCCATTGGACATTTTCCTCCTCCAGCTTCCCACCTTTGTCTCTGGTCTTCTGTCTCTTGTGACTATCTAGCATTGCCTCTACTCTCTTGTAGAACCCAGCTGTCCTGAGATCTTTTGGTGCCAGAGGCAGAAGATCCAAATGATGCTCTTGCTAGTATGATAAACTAAAAGAGTAAACTAAATGACTGAGAATGTCATTTTTTATGACATTAGTACTTGTAATGGTACTTGAAGGTCACATGCCTGAAGCATCTCTGCTCACTTTGCCTAATGGAAGAGGCCAGTCCTGCAGATTTCTGTACTTGAATATGTTCATAAATCAGTATCTTCTAAACCAGAGGTATGGAACTTTTTGATCTCCAGATTCTTTGGACTACATCTCCTGTCACCCCAACCACATGGGCAATTGTAAGGGATTTGGTGCTGTAGTCCAATACATCTGGAGGACCAAAGGCCTCCATTCTTGTTTTAAACTTTCTTAACCTTTCCCTTTTTTCTTTTCCCTCTTGCTTGGAAACCCACTCCTTGTCCCATAGGTGCTGGATTTTGGATGGCCTGACTTGCACACACCTGCCTTGGAGAAGATATGCAGCATCTGCAAAGCCATGGATACTTGGCTCAATGCTGATCCTCACAATGTGGTGGTTCTCCATAATAAGGTGAGAGAGAAAGGAAGGGGTTTCCTGGGAGCTAGGGCAGGATTCACGGGTTGTCTGCCTCTGATTAGGGCACTGTGGGAAATGAAATGTTGCTTGGTGGGTAGCTTGCTGTATTACAGTAACAAATGAAAACTTCAAGGAGTCTTAATCCAGATGTTGCAGAGGATAAGGCTCTTTTCAGCAGCATTTGACAAATGCATATGCTGTGAGGGACAACTCTGTTTGCAGTCAGGTTGTCTTAGCTTCAAGCTTGTGGAATTCATGTTTCATTCTCTGTATTGTTGTTCATCCACTGAAGCTGCTGCTTTATTAGCCACACCCCATTTGCCATAAGTGTGGAGCTATCACAGATGGGGAGAAAAGACAGCAAGCACACGGACTATGTGGCTGTATGCATGGTTTGTTTATGTGGTCCCCTTTAAAACATCTTTTGCACATCTGATTCTGGAATTTTATATTCAGCTGAATGTTCAGCCTCTGCTGTTCTATCTTCTGTGCAGATGATGGTGATAACAGGCTGAAATACAACAACCTTTTTCCCTTAGTTATGTTTTTTTAATTGAATAAACTTGAGTGAAATATAACAAATATATTTTCCCCATCTGATTACATTATCTTGCACTCCCTCATTATTGAGGCTGCTACCATGTGATGGCAATCATAGGCTTAAATCTTCTTGTTAGTCCTAACTAGAGTAAACACACCATTTAACAATTAACTGAATAGGTCTACTCTAATTGTGACTAACCAAGAGGATGCCAGCCATAGTATACTCTGATGTTGCTGAATGTTCACAATTGGTTAGTGCATATTTCTGTGTTGTTCTTGTTCCATCAATTGATACTGTTAATGTTCAGGGTTTGTGCTATGGGACAGTGGTTCTCCAGCTATCTGATGCCCCCAATGTGCTAAGGATGGGTATCACATTTGTACCATATTATTATTGCTTTTACATAATTTCCTGGAAACCTAAATCCCATTTTGGGGGAAAGGTGGGATATAACTCCAGTAAATAAATAAATACAAAAATAAATAGTCACAGACTGGTGACTGGCTGCTCAAGGACTTGCATTGGCCTGCAAACTACACACATTGAGTAGCATAGCTCACGGGGACATCTACATGACAGATTTCAAGTGTTTTCAATCTGAGTACCAGTGTGATATAGTGGTCTCAGTGTTGGCCTAGGAGTCAGGGAGAAGAGGGTTTGAATTCTTGCTCAGCCATAAAAACTTACTGTGTAACCTTGGGCATGTCAGTCTCTCTTAGAGTTAGAGGTTTACCGCACTCTGAAGAAAAGCGTCAAGGCAGCAGGACTCTTCCATCTTCCCTGCTGCCTTACTGCATGATGTTGCTGTTCTTCTGGTGTTCATTCACTCTGGTCCCATGGGAGAACTAAGCTAAAACCATGTCTAACGGGTTTTTCTGGTTAACAAAAAGACACATTTTTACCTTGGTCCCTCACAGGACTGGAACAAAAAAATTACAACACCATGTGGTAAGGCAGCAGGAAAGACAGAACATTCCTGCTACCTAGCTTCTTTTTTTCAGAATGCGGTAAGCCCCTTAGAGGAAGGCAGTTTCAAACCTCTTCTGAAGAAAACTTGCCAAGAAAACCCTATGATAAGATTCCATAAGTAGGACTTGACCTGGAGGCATACAACAACAAGATCTTCACTGTCCACTGGGAATCCTGGAAACTGTAACTTGGAGAGCAGGCAGTGGGGGGATATACTCCAGCCAGATTGGCTTAATTCTTACGTCAGAATTCTTAACACCTTCATTAAACCATAGTTCTCAAAGGTAAGAGAAGCCTGGAGAACTTAACCTGTTCAACAATCAATGTATGTTCTCAGTGCTGTTAAGAGGTTTTGGGTGGAGGCTGTCATACTCTTGTTGTACTTGTTGTGACCTACTCTTTCTCTTGTCTCTGATGGAAGAGTTACATTGTAATTCAATAGTTTTTGTATTATTGAAGCTGCTGCATGTTGAGATATAGTACTGTACAGTACATTTATTCCCTTCTCAAGTTCTCGAGTTGCTGTTATGTTGCTGGTGTTACACTGATGAGGCAACATGGTTGCTATATTTGGACATTTTGTTCTTTCCATTGCTTATGTAGGAGGGTAGAGAGTTGTTGTTCATTAAAGAAGGATTTGTTTAGCAGGTTCTTGCACTTTTGTTCAACATATTAGCCTTCGATCTGAAATACAGCCAGTGGGGGAAGGGGGGCATACCTTTTTCTCCTGCACTGGTAGTGTGAATCACAAAATGTAATGGGAGTGTGTTGGGTGTGTGTTTGAGGGGTCTCCACTACCCTTTGGTAGACTTGGAGGGAAGAGGGTTGGCTACTTCTCATTGGCATTCAGCAAAAGGTGAAAGGAGAAGGAAGTACCTCTCCCTATCACAGTATCGAGGCTTCCTTCCCCGCTCAACTCAAAATGCATACAAACTTGATACATGTTAGCGAGCTGTGAAGTTGTCATTAAAGATGCTTCAGTTGCCGTTCTGAGCTAATTATTTTCTGCTAACAAGGAATATGGCCCATTTTGATTGTGAAATCTATGTGAAACTACTGCAAGAGGTGATTTTAGGGTTGTTGCAGTGAGATGTCCCCAGTATGCTGATGATGCCCAGCTTAGGTAGGCTTTTTTGAACATGATGCCCCCTAGTTTAACAAAGCATAGTATGCTAACTTCTGGAACAGACTGTGCGCGCTTTCTCCATCTCTTAAATTTGTGGGCAAACTTTGCCCCTTCAGTTCAAAGTGTTAGTCGTTTATTTACACTGTAGTTCCCCATTAGGTCTGAAGCAGAGAACTATGGCTTAATGCTGAGGCAAAATCCAGTGTTAGTTCCAACTGCAGGGGATCCCAATTAACTCAATGGGATTTACCTAAGTCCCGCGCTTTCTGCAATTGGATTTGTTTATCTCGGATTGGCCTTTTTAGTCATCAGTGCACTTGCAGAAAGCGTGCGATGAGTCCTTCCCGAATCTTTGTTTGTGAAGAAAAGCCAGAGAGTAATAACATGTCCCATTTACTTAACTGGTGAAGTGAAGCCTAAAGCCTACTTTAGTTTAGCCTAATGCTGGGTTTAACCTTTTGTTAGGCAGGATATTAAGTCAGAATCAAATCTGCAAGGTCTTGTCTTTCTCCAGGCCTTAATGGAGAACATTGGAATTTATCTGCCATGTTGGTTTTTATTGTGTTGCTTATTTATGAACTGTGTCCCCATTTTGTGTACTAGGTTGTTTATGTAAAATATTTTACAGCCAGCTTTTATGGTAAAAGTGTTCCCCAGTCAGCTTCTAATAGTCAGTGTACAATAGAAATAACAGTAAGTTTCAAAGACAATAAAGCCATAATACTAAAAACGAAGGAAGGCATAGAGACAGCAACAATGCTAAAAATTCTTCCAACATAGTAAAAGGACAATACTTACAGTAAAAAGCATTTTATAAATTTAACAACCCAATAAAATCCTTTTTAATCCTCATCTCATCCAATTCAGTCTTCAGGCCCATAGGTTTCCCCTGGGGCATTATTGAATTTTCTCAGTTGACTACTACATCTGATGAGACTGTATAAGTACCGTAATTGCATTTTGTTGCATTGTGGTTGGCATCTCAAGACTGGTTTTCTTTCAGTCATTTTTTTTTTTTTACATTCCAGTTTAGTTTTAGCCCTCATGGACAATAATGGGACATTGTCATCCTCCAGAGTCACATTTTGTTGCAAAAGCCATGACAAACTAGACCTACCGTTTAGTTATTCTATGGCATTGTTATCTGAAAAGTTGTAAACTATGGCCAAGAGTTTACCTACATTTATGTGTAGCTCCTCACACTCAGTTCTGCTTCCTCCCACCACCTGGCAGCTGTTGGAAGAGCAGCCTCTGCTATGGCTAACCAGGGGAGGAGAAGAAGAGGGGAGGTGATTCAGACTAGCTCAGCTGGGGGGAGAGATATGAGGGTGTGCTTGCAGATGGAAGGCACCCACCATTTCCTTCCCCCAGGAGCCCAGAGCTGTTGGATCTTCATGGTCTGAATAGCCTTCCCCCTCTCTCCTACAAATAAGAGACAACACCAATAGTTTCTGCCATTGTTTTGAAAAGACAGCTGGGACAAAAATGATCCCAATAAGTCTTTTGCTTTCCCCACTGTGATACATTTCCCTCCCAGCCAATGTAACACACTGCAGGGGGAAAATCCCATGCCATGATTTGGTCACTTATGATGCTAAAAAGCAGAATTGAAGTATTCTGGTTGCCAGTGCATTGACCCCATGTGGGCTGGACACTGGAATTCACATGGGGGTGAGGAAATACAAGAAATGCCCCAAACAAGCCCAGTAAAATTCTCAACCATGTGCACAGATCAAAATCAATGGTTACAACTGCTCTCAGTGGACCTTAATGTAACTGCCTGCTATACATATGTTAAAGAAGAAGAGCCTGTCAGAAAAAAAGAAATACAGTTGACAACCCTAAATTGAATCCCTCAACCAAGCTGGAATGTGTCCAGGGGAGGGTGATTCAAAATGGCGGGAGGTCTGGAAGCCAAGCCTTATGAGGAGTGGCTTCAGGAGCTGGGCATGTTTAGCCTGAAAAAGAGAAGGTTAAGAGGTGACATGATAGCCATGTTTAAATATTTGAAGGGATGTCATACTGAGGATAGAGCAAACTTGTTTTCTGGTGCTCCAGAGACTAGGACACAGAGCAATGGACTCAAACTACAGGAAAAGAGATTCCACCTAAACATCAGGAAAAACTTCCTGACTGTAAGAGCTGTTTGGCAGTGGAATGCGCTGCCTGGGAGTGTGGTGGAGTCTCCTTTTTTGAAGGTTTTAAAACAGAAGATGGATGGACATCTCAGGAATGCTTTGATTGTGATGGCAGGGAGTTGGACTGGATGGCCCTTGTGGTCTCTTCCAACTCTATGATTCTATGATTCTATGACCTTGGTTGAATACACAGGATTTCAAAATGAGGATTTTTAAGAACTTAGTAGTCAAAGCTTTCTGCATGAAAGGATGAATCAGTTTTGTTTGTCCTACATACAGATTTGTTTAATTTTTTCCCATTGAATTCATGGACAACATGTAAATGAACTGAATGAAACTGTGTTGCATCTTCAGTGGAAGCTGTTTTGTTTGGTAGGTGATAGATTGAATAGTTCTCTCCTTCAGTCACAGCTCTATCTGTTCCTGCTATGGAGAGCTAGCTGACTTGCTGCATGAAGGTAGCAACATTGTACTACCAGTTTAAAACATTCATAATTTCTATTCACAGAAATGAAAACACAAAGCAGCAGCTACTTTTTACAGTGTTCATATACAAAGTACAGCCCTTGTAGCATTTATGCATATTATTTCTTTCACCAGTTTCATAGATGTTCATCATCAAAACTGTTCTATGATTAAGTACACTGAGAAGGCTGAGGTTCAAATTCTCACTCAGCCATAAATCCCTCAAAGTGACCTTGAGCTCGTCATCATCTCACAACCTTCTTCTACCTCACAAGGATTGTGAGGATTAAAAAAGGGGTCAGAACCATGTAAAATGTCTTCAGCACCATAGGGGAAAAGTGAAAGAACAATTGTGGACAAACCGTATTCTTATTTTTTCAGCATAGTGACTTGCCCACAGCTATCTAGTGATTCCAGATTTGAGTGGATATATTTACACAATTTTCCTAGTCCTGTAACACAAATTATCCATGGCCGTAGGGCAATATATTCCTTCCTCATTCAGTCGGTCTCAAAGGGCATAGCGACACCTATTGTTCAATCATGCCTTCCTGGCAAGAAATGCAGGATACAGAGGGAAAGAGCCACCCAACTGGTTTCTCTGTGCCCCAGAGCTGTTTGCCTCATTTTCATCTCTCATAAAGACTGACTGATCTGCATGAGCGTGTCAGTGGGGTGTTTTTCCTAGGAATGCTTGAGGTACTCATTCTTTATAAATTCTGATATGAACTAACCTGATCTCTAACTTCCCAGACAGATGTGTGGATCAGGACTTAGGGCTTGTCTAAATGGTGAAAATACTTCTCATAGAATTCAAGGAGAATACCTTTTGTCTAAATGGGACCCTGCAGTGATTCTCCATATTCAGAAGGAGGGAGGGGGCAAAAACACCATATACTGTGCTGGAAAAGTCTTCATGGCTTTTCCCGAAGTTTTTAAAAAACTGAGAGAAACGTGCATTCCTGCTCATTGGGACAATCGGTTCGGGTTTCAAGTGCATGGAAGTGAATTGCTGATTGGTTGGACATGCATGGGGGGTGGAGCTTGCTGCAATGAAGTAGCCAGACCCGCCATGTTTATTGTTGCAGTAGCAATTGTGTGCTGAGGTGACAAAATGTTATTTTTAAAGCTTGTTTAAGCAGAAGGTCACGCTTCCACACCTTGGATTTACTTTTTTTAAAAAAATACTGTTCAGCAGCAGCAACTTGGGGAGAATAAAAATGTGAATAATTCACTCCCACCCACCATCTTGATTCACAGGCATACCTGTGTGAACATCAAACATGGATAACTTCACATACCTGTGATGTTGCCAAAAACTGTGGAGACAAATGAACGCTGCTGAGAATTAGCATTACTGCACATCAATCCACATTTTAGTGCCTCATATAGACAACCCCTAAATCATCCAGTAGCTTTCAAGTTTCTGGAACATTCTGATGCAATTCTTAGCTCAACTAGTATATCAAAATATGTTGAAAATACCTATCTTGAGAGAAAATATGCTTTAAAAATATGTTTACAAGATTTTATGTGGATTTTATAAACCAGACTAAAGGATCGTTTTGTGGGTGTAGATATAGAAAAGGTGCCATGGGCCAGAAAAAAATGACTGATTGTTTCACCCTTAATTGGTCCCTTCAGTTTGGAGAATGGAATTCCATTGACATCTTCACAGAAGACATAGGACCTTACTCTTCTAGAGTAATCTAATCCTCCTGCTTTTCTTGTGTCTTTTGCAGGGAAACAGAGGCCGAACAGGGGTTGTTATTGCTGCCTACATGCACTACAGCAACATTTCAGCCAGGTAAGAGGTCCTCACATTGGATTTTTGTGAGGGGAGCAAATTATTATCCTTATTATTACTATTATCATCATCATTATTAACTTTATTTATATCCTGCCTTTCCCCCAAAATTGGGATTCAAGGACTGCATATGATTTAAAACAAGTACAATATAGCAAAAAACATGCATGGGTCAACATTAAAATAAACTGTTCACAAAATTAAACCTGCTTAAAACATATTGATTAAAAAGAATAAAAATCAATTTTAAAATGGTTCAATTAAAAACAATACAGCTCTCCCTTAAAAGATTTTTTTTCTTTTAAAAGTTTCAGTGCTTCCAGAATTTTTAAAAAATCACAAAATTTTCAGTTTCAAAAGACTGTCAGAATTTTAAAAAAGTCTTTGCCTGCTGATGGAAGAACAGCAAAGGGGGGTATTCTGGCCTCCCTGAGAAGACAGTTCTGGAACCTATGGATAGCCACCGAGAAAGCCCTGTTTTGGTTCTCTCCTCATTGCTTGTGAAGGTTATGATAACAACAATGATAACTGATGATTTTATTGGTAATGGTTGGAATGGTTTATGGGCGGGAATGGCCTCTTCTGGACTCTCCAGAGACTTAGCATGTCTATTTTGGTCATAGCAGTCCAGAAATTTCTCGTTCCCCCGTCATCATATAGTTGCCTATATTATCAGGTAGGCAACATCCAAACTAATGGTGTTGGTATCCATTTCCCTGATGGTGTCTGAGATATCCAGTGGTAAGTACTGTAATACTAGCCATTTATTTGTGAGTGGGAGAAGTTATCTGCAGCCCTTTAGCTGCTGAGGAAGGCTGTTGGCTTGATTTATAAGGGTGTGATGTTCCCTGAAGGAACTTCTCACTGTCTAATCCTCCAGTAAGAATGAATATGAAGAGAGATGGCTGGGAGAAAGATTGGAGGGCCATAACAGTGGGGTTGGATGAGAACACAAAGTGTGTTCTTCTGTCCATGAAGGGGGCTGCAATGGAGTTCAAAGCATTTGATCTTCAGAGTCTTAGTTGCTCTGTCACATGAGAGTTACTGAAAAAGAATCATTATATTTGGGGAAAATACCTCTATAGTCATCTAATCCACCTCTGCCATCAGCCTCAAGTGGAGAGAGAAGTTCTAAAAGGGGAAAAGATAAACACATTTGCTATAACAGGGAAAGAAACAATCATAGAATCATAGAAACATAGAATTGTAGAGTTGGAAGAGACCACGAGGGCCATCCAGTCCAACCCCCTGCCGTGCAGGAAATCTTGATCAAAGCATCCCCGACAGATGGCCATCCAGCCTCTGTTTAAAGACCTCCAAGGAAGGAGACCCCACCACGCTCCGAGGGAGTGTGTTCCACTGCCGAACAGCTCTAACTGTCAAAAAGTTCCTCCTAATGTTGAGGTGGAATCTCTGTTCCTGGAGCTTGCACCCATTGCTCCGTGTTCCAGTCTCTGGAGCAGCAGAAAACAAGCCTGCTCCATCCTCAGCGTGACACCCCTTCAAATACTTAAACAGGGCTATCATATCACCTCTTAACCATCTTTTTTCCAGGCTAAACATACCCAGCTCCCTAAGTCTCTCCTTATAAGGCATGGTTTCCAGACCTTTCACCATTTTAGTTGCCCTTCTCTGAACATGCTCCAATTTGTCAATATCTTTTTTGAATTGTGGTGCCCAGAACTGGACACAGTGGACACAATGATGATGATGATGATGATGATGATTCTGCCTTTTCCCCAGTCTGGGACTCAAGGCACCTTGCAAAAGTAAAAATAGATACTGCTGAAAAATTCACAGCATACAAAGGCATAAACTAATAATTGAATTAAAAAGCAGTTAAAAGTTTGACCATTAAAAAGAAAACAACAAATAAACAGTACAGAATGTTCTGAAAGGACCCTTTTCTCTCAGCAATCAGCCGCCAGAACAAAATCATCTTCACCTGCCTATGAAAGGATAGAAAGAAGAGCTCCAGTTTAACCTCTCTAGGAAGGGAGGACTAGAGCTGGGAGAAGACACTAAGAAGGCCCCCTTCCGTGTTCCCACCAGATGTACCTGTGAGGGTGGTGAGACAGAGAGAGAGCCTGCCTAGAAGATCTCAAAACATGGGCAGGCTCATATAGGAGACTATTGTCCTTTAGATAGCCTTTATATGGCTTTGTAGGTGGTAATCAGCACCTTAAATTGTGTCCAGAAACAGACTGATGGAGCTATTGCGACAAGGGAATTGTGTGCTTCTGATATCCAGCCCCGGTTAGCAATTTGGCTGTAGCTCCTTGAGTCAGCTGAAGTTTCTGAACACTCTTCAAAGGCAGCCCCATCTAGAATGTGCTATAGTAATCCAAACTGAATGTAACTAAGGCATGTGTCACCTGGCCAGATCTTATGTCTCTAGGGATGGGTGCAGCTGGTGTACAAGCCTTAAGTATGGTTAAATTAATGGGCCAGCCCTGAAACCTAAGCTTCCAAGTTCAGAGCTGAATCCAGGAGTACACTCAAGTTGCAAACCTGAGATTTCAGAGAGAATGTAACTCCTTCCAGCACAGGCTGAACCATTATTCACTGATCTGCCTTTTTTAATCAGGAGAACCTCTGTCTTGCCTGGATTAAGTTTCAGTTTGTCCTTATCCAGTCCATAACTGATGTCAGACACTGGCTTAGAACCAAGACAGCTTCCTTGGATTGCGGTGAAGGGAGTAATAGAGTGGGCAGTCATCTGCATAGCACCAGACTCCAAAACTTCATATAACCTCTCCCAGTGGTTTCCTGTATGTATTAAATTCTGAGGGATCCCACAGGCCAATGACCATTTGGGCTCAACCCTCCAGAAAGAAATGGAGCCACTGTAAAACAGTGCCTCCAAGTCCCATTCCAGCAAGGTGGCCAAAAAGGAAAGCCCCCAAGAGGTCCAGCAGAACCCACAGGGACACACTCCCACCAGTTCAGTTTCCAACATAAGCCATCCACCAAGATGACCAAAGCCATCTCTGTTCCGTAGTCAAACCTGAAACCCAACTGAAATTAATGTAGATAATCGGTCTCTTCTAGAAACCCCTGGAGCTGGGCAGCCACCAAACTCTCTGGTACCTTGCCCAATAATAGAATGTTGGAGACAAGCCAGTAGTTGCACAGTAGGATCCAGGGAGGGTTTTTTTCAACAGTGGTAATATAACTGCCTCCTTTAGGTATGATGTAACTTTGCCTGGTTTTAGCAAGAAACTGACCAGTCCCTCTATGCATTCAGCCAGTCCCCCTCTGACTTTTTTTTTTTTTTGTAAGCCAGGAAGGTTTATTGTGAAAGATATATTGTGGTTTTGAAGATGTTGAAAGTTTACATGACTTACTGAGCCAATATACTTCCTCAGATAAATTTTATTTCATTAAAATTTAGCATTTTTGTTTAGAAAAAAGGAGTGTGCTTGTTTATAATGGGCAAAATAAATAAACAACCAATTAACCTATGACAGTATGTGGAGAAGGTTTGAGGCAGCCCAAAATGAACTTCTTAGTGCAGGGGAGGTAAATGTGCAGTCCTCTGGATGCTGTTGGCCTTTAACTCCCATCAGTCCTAGCCAGCCTAGCCAGCACTGAGGGATAATGGGAAACTGCAGTACAACAGCTGGAGGGCTGCACATTTCCCACCCCTGAATTAGCAAAAGTCCATTTATACATGCCGCTCTTCATGGAATATGTCTTTGCCAACACTTCTGTTTATTCTACAGTGCTGACCAAGCTCTGGACCGGTTTGCCATGAAGAGGTTCTATGAGGACAAGGTGATCCCAGTGGGGCAGCCATCACAGAAGAGGTTAGTTTTGTTGATCACAGCCTGTGTGGTTTCTCTTGGTGTGCGTGTGCTACTAGTGTTCTCAGAGCACATGTGTAGAGAAGTTTGAAGGATCCATTAGGCCCCTATGGATTTTGAAATGACTTCCAGTAGCTGGATAAAGAGTGAGCCTCTGTTGGCTCTATACTTCATATTATTGTCCTATTTCTGCTCTCTTTGTTGTTTCTTCCAATGTCTACAGCTGTTCATCCTCATACAGAAATAGGACATTAGTGGGAGCTTGGGGCAGGCGGGTTGTGGTGGTGGTGGTGGAAGCATTCATTTAAAAAAGGGAAAACATTCACCCTAGTTATACAACAAGCTATTTCTCTGTGAGACAGCTTAACATTTGTGGATATCATGAGAACATGGATATCTCTGTGCTCAAGATATCCCTCACCTTGCAGAGAGTCTTCTTCATCTCACTGTATATTTAAAAGTTTCTACACATTCTGGTACTTGTGGTCCAAAATATAGTAGTTCCTCGGTATCTGCTGGGGTTTGGTTCCTGGACTCCCTGTGGATACCAAAGTCCCATTATATAAAATGGCATAGTAAAATAGTGTCCCTTACTGTTTATTCCTACATGGCAGGGGGTTGGACTGGATGGCCCTTGTAGTCTCTTCCAACTCTATGATTCTATGATCATCCATGTAGCCTTTAAATTGCTCCCAGTCAGTTTCACTAGGTGGCGCTGGAGTCATCAAGGGAGTGTACTTGTTTATAATGGGCAAAAATAAATAAATTATGCTTTTTGGTGTCGTAGCCCCTGACAACATCTCAGCATGTGCTCTTTTTTTTTTTAAAAAAGGACACACAGTGATCAATTGAGCATGCATGTATTGAATCATAGAAATGTTTCCTTCATGAGAATCTTTTCAGTACTGAGAACTCATTTAAGCCTGTGCATAAATCTGCAAATAAGTGAAGTAGAGGAGTGATGGTCTGGTTCCTGGCACATATCTCGATAGCACAGTCAAAACTTATTTCAAGCACAGTCCAGTACTGTGGAAATAAGTCACATTGAGTTCAGTTGGGCTTCCATCTAAGTGATCTTATGAGTGCAGCTTTAGTTAACAACTTGCATCACAGAGAATTCATGTGGAGGAACAACTCCACCCCAAATATCCAACTTGATAGATATGGTCATTTGTTGTATAGAACTCAAGAGGACACTATTTTGTTACATGGCCAGGTTAACAGCTCTTGGTGTGTATTTCCCTTCTAGATTAACCCTTCTAGATTATTTCCCTTCTAGATTAACCAAGAAATGTAGCCTGAGAGTCTAACCGTAGGCTTTTGAGGCCAGCTAAGACACTGAAAATGACCTTTACAATCCTGTATCAAAGAATATTAGATTAGGAGAGAATTGCAGATACAACTTTTGAAAATGACAATAGTGACTTTGCTGTCATGGATACTATTTGCAGTTAAGGCATGAAACAATGTGTAATAGAAATGCAATTTTTTTAAAAAAAATTAAGGTTATGTAGCTTGAATAATGAAGAATATTCTAGTTTTTAACAAAATAAAAGAAATCTTAATACATAGATTGTTTGGGAAGGATAGCTTTTCTTCACTGAAGCATCCATCTTTGAAGAGAGTCTGATTGCTCTCCTGCTTTCAATCTTAGATATGTCCATTACTTCAGTGGTCTGCTCTCTGGCACCATCAAAATGAACAACAAGCCCCTTTTCCTGCACCATGTCATCATGCACGGAATTCCCAACTTTGAGTCTAAAGGAGGTAAATGGCTTTTCATGCTGCACAGTATTATACAAATACAGCTCCCGAGTGAAGGAAATATAGCCTTTCATAGGGTTCTTTGGGAATCCAGCAACTTCTCCTTTTCTCCTAAGTCCTAGACTTGATAGACAGATGCAACAGAATAAGGCTGTGGCATGTTAAGGTGATACAGAGGAATGTGCCATTTCAGACTGTGGTTTGGGGATCATGTTTTTGAATGCTCTGCTACAGTCGAAAGACACTTTGTAAACAGAAAGCTGCCATAGAGAAGGGCTATTTTGGGATGTTTTTCTCTGATGTTCTACTTTTCCATTTGCAAGGTTTTCTTTCATATTATCTATCTATGGAGAAATGTTCAGAAATGAAACACCACACATGTAATTTGACGTAATACAACCTATTTTACCGCCTCAGCATTCTGCCATCTAATTCTGCTGTAGAGACAGAGACAGGCTCTGTCACAGTGACAACTATCACCTTTAAGGGAGCCCTGTGGTACAGTGGTTAAATGGTGGTTAAATGCCAGTACTACAAGCCACTGATTTTGCTTTGGGCAGCTTAATGTGGCATGCCTGTCTCCCTGCCACTGGGACTGGAGTCGATGTTCCCACCTGTTCCAAAGGAACTAAGATAGTACCAGCATTTGTTTTAAAAGTTGTTGCCACCTCCTAGGGTTGAATGTACCCATAACTCTTCAATTCTGTTTCAGGCCATGTTGCATAAAGCCAGTGTTTACCCTCCATCCAAGTATCTTGAATTAGGTTAATCTTTTGACTTGGTCTGCTCCAGCTATAGTGAAATCTGGTTCCAAACTCATGAGCCCCAAATAACAACATAATAATGGAGTGATAGAATTCCTGGCATTAATGCCCAGCTATTGGTAATTTAAGAGGTACATGGCCATGTTCCTGATATAGTGTTTCTTAATTCTGCTCCTCCATGATCCTTAACACAGAGACACACATACACGTGTATATACATGTGTCCTTATCTAATGTGAATTTGTTGGGCCTGAAGATTGGGTATATTATTTATATGAGTCTGGCTGCCAAACCAAAGGTTGCATTAGCACTTTAGGGTTTTCCATTTCCTGTACTCAGGGCCCTCAGCACACCTTTGCAAGAGAGATCTGGGCCAAGGAATTAAATAGTGACTTTAAGGGGGTATCGAAACTCCTTAGCATCAAAGAAAAATAAGGTTTCATTGCGTGACTGTGCCTTGTTTTTTCCCCAGGGCATCTATCACTGTCACAGACCTTGTCCTGTTGGCTGTTGGAAGGGCATTGTCACTAAAAACCTCTCCTCCAGGCTAGGATGTTTGTCTTGACCTCTTACTGTTTGTGTTCCCTTCTCTGTAACTAAAATAACTTCTTGATTAATGAAAGACCCTTTCTCTCTGTCTTTGATTTATGTCTCCTAGGCTGCCGACCCTTCCTCAAGATATACCAAGCTATGCAACCTGTCTACACATCTGGCATCTAGTAAATGTCTCCTTGGAGTTGTCACTACTTTTAGACTTCCAGCACTCCAATTTTTCCTCCCTCCCTCTCCAATCTTAGGGAGAGGGTTTGTTTTTGGAATATCACCCAGCCATGCAAGCTGCCTTGGCTGGTCCAAGTAAATCCTAAAGTAGAAAAACAGTATTGAAGGAAATGTGAAATAGAAAGAAAGACAGTTTTCCCTGTTTTCTCTTTTATCTAGATCAGCAGGTTTTCAGCCTCAACCTCACCAATTATTATTTTTTTCTGGGCCAAAATTCATTAGCTTATTTACTCAAGTTCTGTTAACAAAAGGAGAACAAGTAGGGCATTGGATAAGATGTTGGACATGACAAACATTTGTGTAGATATATACAGAGGACATTGCAGAAAAGATAAGTACATCTTTGGTACTGATACTCATAATGACAAATTCAGAAGTGAAAGATCCACACTCCATGATCAAGCTATACCTTTCTAAAGACCAATCAAGTCATGCCCAGAGTTGTGGGCTAGCCTGGAAAGATATTACACAATACAAGTTATAGGGCGGGGAGGAGGGAGGGAGGAGAGGAGAAAAGATAGGCTAACAGTGTCAAAGTCATGAGGTTTGCATAGTCAGGGTCTTAAATTGGAATGGGGGATGAGTCACAGCCTTAAATAAATCAGGCTTTACTAGGTGTTGCATAGGTTTCACCTGAATATATAATCTGGTACAGCCAGGACTGTTCTGACAAGTAAATGCACAATGGCCAATTCCCCCATTAAAAAAAAAGAGAGAAGTTACTCTGATTTGTCCCTATTATATTCAAAACTCTTTTGCTAACCAGTTCTGCATACAGGAGCAGGTATGGACTATAAAACTACCGGTATTTGTGATATAATCTGGGGGAGAGTCTGTAAAAGTGACTTTCATAGACCACAACTCCCAGAATCTTCTTGTCAGTTTTGGCAGTGAGATTCTGGAAGTTACATTCCAAAAGGTAACTTTTTGAGTACTGATTTGGTACAGGTTGTATGAGTATTAGTTGGCACAAACACTGTAGAGGCATTTGCAGGCAATCACTCACTCTCTCTCTCTCTCTCTCTCTCTCTCTCTCTCTCTCACACACACACACACACACACACTTGTATGTATTGTCATAATTTCCCCATCTTTCTACTGTTTGCTGCAGATTATCTTGTACAGTGCCCACATTGCCATTCTCTTCACCTGTGCTGATCTCTGCAAGTTGGAAGTAGGCTACCAGGATCAGCTCAAGGTGGCAAAGTAGCGATAGCACAACACCAAAAAAATAGCAATATCAAACTCCCACATTCAGTGGAACTTTTAAAAAGACTGCTCCTTCCAATTTCCTATTTAGTTCTTCCATGCATGAGACAGTCTTTTGTCTGGACACACTTTAAACCAGGTGTGGCCAGACTCTGGGGATCATTTTTCTATCCCCAAGTCCTTCGAGAGGGGGACTGTTCCATCCTCTGAGTAAAAGTGGAATTGAGCAGAAAGTGACATCTAGTTTGGGGGAGGGGAGGGGAAACACTTTTGGTTTAGGGGAAAAAAAAGAGCTGATCTATTTGCTAAGATGTAAGGTGTGCACACCTTCTTACAGAGAATTGCACCCCTTGAATACATTTGAGTTTCTGCAGAGTAAGCAATCAAAACATTCTTTAACATTTTTTACTGACAAATATTTTAGAGGGTCTGGAGCTGCAAAAATGTCATGGGGGATCCACATGCATTCTGTGAGCTGGATGAAACAATCCTAGTTTAAAGGAACAGCATCCCAGCTGCCTGAGTAGCTTAGGGTCTATTCTCTGTGCTTAGCTTCTTTCTTCTTCTTTGCAGCAATGTGCAGGGAGACAGCCAGACCAGCATTTGTATCACCATAGAGCCTGGGCTGCTCTTAAAGGGAGATATATTGGTAAGCGTAAAACATGCCTTTTTTGTTCCTATTTTCTACCAACGTGAGCCTTTGGTACACTAGGTGGATATTAGCTGATGGGTCTATTTTGAAGACAGAAGGGGAAAACTTGCCAACTGCAGTCCACTTCCTCCAGTATATTTCAGCATTTTTTTGAGGAAGAGCCCACAAGAGATGTGCTTGGAACATGGGAGGGTGGAAGGTATAGTTCTGTAAGTGGCTATAATTCTAGTTCCATTGTGGGAAGAAAGGTGGGATATAAAAGTCAAACTGATATAAAGCTGATGGCAATTTTCTCTTACTATTCACCCATCTCCTCCCCCTTCCTATCAGCTGAAATGCTATCACAAAGAGTTTCGCAGCCCAACGCGGGATGTGATCTTCCGGGTGCAGTTCCACACCTGTGCCATTCATGATCTGGCCATTGTCTTCAATAAGGAAGACCTGGATGATGCCTTTAAAGGTAAAAAGAAATTCCACTCCAGCTGTATAATAAAAGATCAGCTTGGTCAGCAGGTTTAAAATGCATGCGGTTTTGGGTCGGGATGTTTTTATGGTGTTGTTGCTTTTGTGCAATGACCCACACTGTGTGACATGAGAGGGTATAAAGAAATAGATCTGTTTTTTAAAAATATATATATACTAGGATTAGAGGATTTCAGGACCCTTACAATAGTCTAGATTGTTGGCTTGAAAAAGGGATGAAAGGTTCAGTTAAAAGTCTGTATTTCAACCATACTCTTTCTGGAATGCAATGTTCCATTTACTTATGCAGCCTGGTCTTACCATTGAAGTAGGGTACTGTAGGCATCTCAGATAAATACATGTACATGGGGTGCATAGAGATGGGGCTAGAAGACAGATCTATATGTGATGCACATTGTGCCCTGACCCCAGTAGGCTACCTATTATCTTCAGATGCAGTGGATGATGCTATTCTCACATGACTGTTGAAGTACGATTCATCCATCAGTACAGTTGGCTGCTGTATGCATTTGGGGTGGTCATCATGTCTCCCCCCCCCCTCAGATTGAAAAATGCCTAGGGCCAGTCCTGATTGCCATTCCCTCCTTACTTCTATTTATCCCCAAAAACCCACTGGGTGACCTTGGGGAAGTCACACTCTCTCAGCCTCTGGGAAAGGCAAAAGGAAAAGCTCTTCTGAACAAATTCTGCCAAGAAAACCCCATGATAGGTTAACCTTAGGGTTGTCATAAGTCAGAAACAATTTGAAGGTTCACAACAACAGCAGAAAAACTGAGGAAGAGAGAGGAGGCACATCACTTAAATAGCCAGGAATTGGCCCAGAGTAAAGCATAAACTTGGGTGCATTTGGTCCCCCTATTGAATAACTTGGAAATGACCCATTGGCTGATTTTTCCATCCTTCCCCAGAACCCGTGAAAACTGCATGGGCTTCTGGGAAGGTGAAAAGGTGACCAGCACCAAATAAAATGGTACCTATGTGTTCTTGCCAGCTGTCATGAGCTGCAAATGCCATTTGTAGTGAGTCATGAATGGTATTGTTGAACCAAACTGCCATTGACCATCTTTATATCTCCTGAAGCGATCTAAGAATCTGTCTGGAAGTATATAAAAAGAGTCCAGGTGGTGTTTTTCTTTTCTTCTGGCTTTGCTTTGAAATTGAAATACCAGGCATTAGAATGGGCTCCTGTCTTTGTTCTAATTGCTCTGCCAATAGTAAGCAGAGATCAGTACTTGTGAGGGCCATGTGAGTGACCATATACGGCTGTTGGCCATTCTAGAAATAATTCCTTTTTAAGGATGTAGAGAAGTGGCACAACATATTAAAGCCACAGCTGTGCCTCCACCTTTATCTATATTGATAATTTCTTAGGATTGATTGTTTCACTTTTAAATTGTGCACTGATGAGAGTTCTCTGGGTGTTGTATAATCTGTTAAACATATAACAACACAACAGTAATGTAATAAAACAATGACTAAAGACAACAGAATATACAACCAAGATGAAACCACCAACTGATAATGAAATATTTCATTGTCAAAGCCAGTTTCAGGTTAAGAGTGCAAAGTTGTAGAAACCCCAAAACAGTTCTTAAAATGTCTAAGATGATGATGATGATGATGTATTCACTACGTTTTGAAAAGATTATAATGTAGCCTCTGGGAAGGGCATTTCACAGATTGGGTGTAGTGCCAGACTATCCAGTGAAACTCTAAATTCCTCATGGGAATCACAGTCATGAGAACTGGAATGATCTTGAGGTGACACCCCAGGAACCTTTCTCCAGGAAATTGGGGACCTGATTCTCAGACTCCTCTACTCGCACCCCTACCATTTGGTTGTCCAGATGTTTAAACCTAAAACTCCCATCAGCCCACCCAGCATCGCCAAAGATAAGGGATTGTGGAGTTGTCCAAAACAGTAAGAGAGCCAACAGATCCCTAGGACTGCAGCTTTTCCTGCAAACTGGGGATTACAGCCTCAATGTATATGTCTTCAGTGAACATACGTATACAGATATATCAAAATTCTCCCCCCACACTTCCTCCTCCTCCTTCTCTTCTTCCATTGCAGATGAGCGATTTCCAGAGTATGGGAAGGTAGAGTTTGTGTTCTCCTATGGTCCTGAGAAGATTCAAGGTATTACATATTTCTAGTCGCCAACCACTGGCATACATCTCTTTCATTCCCTGCCTCATGTTTGACCCTCCTTATTTCCAGGCATTACAGATTCCTGTGTGCAGTTTTCATGTGATCCTTTTGCTATTTACTGAATGACCATTCTTCAGTATTGTGGAAATCAAATCTTCCAACTCTAGCTTGGGTCCTGGTCTGAATAACAGCTGTTGCATGCTCAGGCTCTTCAATGGCTTCCCATCTCCATCTGTAACTATTATGCCAAGGTTGTTATATTGCAGGACACTGCACCATTTTGGACTCCTTTGGAAGTCCAGAGGGCATCACCACAGCTGCCATTTGGGGAGACTGGAAGTGAGATCATGTCATACTTTGAGGGTCTTTTTGGGGAGGTTGCTGTTTTTTGGGGGGTAATGCCTCTGAAACAATATTATTTATGTGAAATTTGGCTGAAAGTGATTGGGGGGCTAGAGTTTTGGTGGGAACCCCAACAGCTGAACTAAGACCCCCCCCCCAAAAAACCAACAACACGCACACCATGGGGGCACAATCCCCACCCCACAACCCACCATTCTGGTCTCCTGAGCACTTGCTTCCTTGGTTTTGAGTCAGTTCTGGCTGAGGTCTCCTTAAGCATTACCCAGCACTGGACTTCTGCTGATGGAACAGCACAATCTCTTGTAGTTAGCAGGGGAGGTAATCTTCCTTTCCCATTTTACCACTCCCACCTTGCTTGCTGGTAACAAGAAAGCTAGTTACTAAAGGTTGGAAAAGCAGCAGAGCCAGTTTCCAGGAAACTCTGAGGGCTGCAGAGGGGAGGGAAAGAACCAGCACAATGCTGGGGTTAGGCTCTTGTGTCCAGATCCTGAATTTCATCATTGTTTTTTAATCTGTATCCCACTGCTCTTTTATCACATCCCTTCTATATTTTAATTTATTTTTTCCCATTCATATATTACTGATTTCTTTCATGCTGAGCTCATACTTCATGATTTGGCTAATTATGTCACTGAAACCATGCTATCCTTGCTTCATAGGCATGGAACATCTTGAGAATGGCCCTAGTGTCTCAGTGGACTACAACACCTCAGATCCGCTGATCCGCAGGGATTCCTATGAAAACTTCAACCTGCGTCGGGAAGACAGCATGGAGGGTAGGTGGCTCAGCATCCTCTTCCACTCAACCCAACTTTCAGGTACAAGGATGCTTCTGTGCCACCTGACTTTCCGTGAAAGCAGGTCACTGGTGGTGTATGGACCACAAACAATCATGCTTTCTGGATTGCAATGAGGCAAACACTAGTAACCATCTTACATTTTAATTATGTGATCTAAATTTTATACAACATAGTGGCATTCTAGTAGAGAGTATGATGGTCTACGGTCTGGCTTCTTTGGTGTAATTCTGTCAGAGCTGTAATATGTATGATTTCCATAGAAAAGGGATCAGATATGTATGGCCCTCTAGATATTTTTGGACTCTTAACTCTTTTCAGTTTAGTATGTAATTCTTTGCTAATTTCATTCTCAAAGGAAGCAATCAGTAATTTTATCAATTTTCTTCCTTCTGTGAGTTTGGAATTTATTCTGCAAATATTTTGCATATGGTATTTTTGCACAGAAAACAGAATTTTCTATGCAGAAAAATTACTTTCCACACAGAAAATATTGTTTTCTGCACAAAATTGTTGTAGCTGGGGACTTATTCTGTGCAAAATTCACACTCATGTTTTTTTGCACAGAAACCAACGTTTTTCTTAGCAAGTAACATTTTCTGCAAGAAAATAATACTTTGTGTAAAAATATTATTTTATGATCAGAAAATACTGTTTCTTATGCAAAAATTCCCACAAACATTGTGCAGAATTCTAGTTGGGGTTTCCTGATGCTTGAGAAACATATTTTATTTTTAAAATCATTTTCCCAATATTGTTCAATATTCTTTCCATCCAGATATTAGACCTAGCCAGCATTGCCAGTGATGAAGGATCAGCAGAGTTACAGCCCAGCAATACCTGGCGAGCTTCCAGTTTTAAACAAACTGCAGTTATCACTGCAACTGTTTTTTAAAATTAAGGGCAGCTTCTGACACCCATATGTTGTTTGATTGCAGGCCCTGTCATCTTTACCATTGGCTGTGCTGACTAGGACTGATAGGATTTACCATCCAAGAAGTTACCCACTCCTGGTTGAACTGTAGCACAAGCAATCCTAAATTGATCTCAAATCATAGTTAAACACACTGCTGCACTTCCCTGAGTTTGGGCCCCAAAAGGGATAGAGAAGGGGAATAGTGATACTCACAGGCAAAATCCTATGGTACTTCAATTAGGAAGGTGTGGAAAAGAAAAGAAGATGGTTGTGGAAAAGCAAAGATACAGATGCCAGCCAGCGGAGGGCAAGCAGGATAGTACAATGCTGTCAGTGTAAAACACTGAGGTGGCTAAATTCTGCTGTTCTTTGAAAACATAAAGTGAAAAAAAGGTCATATTTGCAGTACATATTTGCTTTGTGGAATTCTCTGGCTGGAGTGATGCAACCACTGATTATACTTCTGGAGCTCAGAAAGCATTGAATATGCTCTGAGATGTCCGTTGCTCTTCAACAAATAGGGTGAGTGGGCTGGTAAGTTCATGCTCAGGACCTCTGTAAGCTTCAGTCTGTTAGTTGCTGGGACATGAATAGTTTTGGATTAATGGCTTTATTGCTCAAGAAGTGTAGGTGGTTTTTTTGGGGAGGTAGAATTATTCTAAAACATATTATGGAAACAGCAAGAAAAGATGGCTTGTTCTGACTATATTCAAAAGTTCTGATGAATTACACAAGTCATACATATAGCAACACCATCATGGAACAGATCAAGGGTGAAGAGGGCCTGTTATAATCCAAGCATTGATCATATCTGTGGAAGATGAATGAGACTAATGTGAACCAATTCCTCTACACAGGATGCTTTCACTTGTGGTTCTTAGATCGGTTTTATTTTAAGTAAATTATATAATCTGAATACAAAGCCTACATTGGCCAAAATTAATACTCCTGCATTCTATTCTACATTAAAAACATTAACAATAAGAGGTCTAAAATGTGCTTTTTAACATCATACCTACAATTTGCTTTAGAAAGCAAAAGGGGGGTTGTTGTATAAGGTAGCAATTTTTAGTGCAAATAGCCATGGCAGACACATTTGTAGTCAGAAAGACACCACACACACACACACACAGCTGGCTTGAATCCAGAAGAATGGATTCAGTTTGGGAGCATTTGCTTTTTTACTTTATTATATATTTATTGGATTGATATCCCGCTTTTCTCCTAAAATGGGATTCAAGGTGCCTTACAATGATTTTAAAAGATACAACTAAAACATTAATTACAAAAGTTTAAAAATAATTAAATGTTACCATTATTAAAACATAATGATAACATTTAACATTTATATCTCTCTGGCTTTTCTTTGCAAACGAAGATTCAGGAAGGACTCATCCCGCGCTTTCTGCAAGCGCGCTGATGACTAAAAAGGCCAATCCAAGATAAACAAGTCCGGTTGCAGAAAGCACAGTAGAAGGTCTCCTTGGGTGATGTTTTTGGGTTGTGATTCTTTCTGCGTTGTCATTTCTCTTCAAGACTTGTTCGCCGTGAGTTCTCAAATAAGGCTGCAGCATTGTGGATAGTGCGTCTCCATGCCTCCCAATGTGAGGCCAGGGCAGACCACTGTTGGTGATCAATTTGGCCGAACCTGAGATTTTGTTTCAGGGAGTCCTTGTATCACTTTTTTGGAGTGCCCCTCTTATGCTGACCTGTGGTGAGTTCACCATAGAGTAGTATTTTTGGGAGGCGATGGTCCTCCATCCTAGAAACGTGCCCTGCCCAGCGCAGCTGTGTTCTCAATATCATGGCCTCAATACTGGTGATCCCTGCTTGCTCAAGGACAACAACATTTGTCACATAGTCAGTCCAGTGTATATTTAGGATTGTGCGTAGACAGCGCTGATGAAAGCGTTCGAGGAGTCGTAGGTGGTGGCAATAGGTGACCCATGTTTCAGATCCATAAAGCAGGATAGACAGTACAATGGCTCTATACACACTGATGTTTGTGCTTTGCCTCAGATGTTTATTGCTCCAGACTCTTTTGTGAAGTCTTCCAAATGCACTATATGCCTTTGCTAATCTGTGAACAATCTCTTTGTCAGTCTTGGCATCAGAGGAGATGATGCTTCCCAGGTAGGTGAACTGCTGAACGGACTTAAGCACAGATTTGCCGACAGCAATGTGGGGATGGTGGTGTTCATCCTGTGGTGCAGGCTGGTAAAGAACTTCTGTTTTCTTCTGGTTGACTTCCAGCCCAAACAGCTCTGCAGCTGTTGCGAAGCAGGATGTTAGGCGCTGCAGAGCTGCTTCTGTGTGGGCAAAAAGGGCAGCATCATCAGCAAAGAGCAGCTCGCAAACTAGATAGTTTAGAGTCTTAGTGCGAGCCCTCAGATGGCTTAAGTTAAACAAGCTACCATCAGTACAGTAACATATACAGATGCCGTCATCTTCTTCAAGCTCTGCCATAGCCCTTTGGAGCACCATGCTAAAGAAAATTGTAAATAAAGTTGGTGCAAGAACACAACCTTGCTTCACTCCATTAGTTATTAGAAAGGGCTCTGAAAGAGCATCGCCATATCTGATTTGACCACGCTGGCCCTCATGTAGCAAGATAATCATTTTAAGGAATTTGGGGGGACATCCTAGTCATTCCAGGATCTGCCACAGACCTTTTCTACTCACAGTGTCGAAGGCTTTGGTGAGGTCGACAAATGTTACATAGAGACCCTTGTTCTGCTCCCTACATTTTTCTTGCAGTTGTCTAAGGGCAAATACCATGTCTGTAGTACTCCTATTGGCTCTGAAGCCATATTGGCTTTCAGGAAGATGTTCTTCTGCAATAGCAGGAACTAATCTGTTCAGGAGTATCTTTGCAAGGATTTTTCCAGCAATAGAGAGCAGTGTTATGCCTCGATAGTTTGAGCAGTCGGATTTTGCTTCTTTTTTCTTGTACAGGGTGATGGTGACTGCATCTCGGAGATCTGATGGCAGTTCCCCTTTTTCCCAGCAATTCATAAGGAGTTCGTGGAATTTATCGTGGAGTACATGACCTCCGTGTTTCCAAACCTCAGGTGGGATTCCATCAATCCCAGCTGCCTTGCCGTTTTTCAACTGCTGTATGGCCTTAAGGGTCTCTTCCAAAGTGGGAGCTATGTCCAATTAATTTTTCATCAGTTTTTGTTTCATATGTTGGATAGCTGAGCCTTGGACTACTCGGCTGGTGCTAAAGAGACTTTGAAAATGTTCAGCCCATCGATTCAGGGTGGAGGCTTTATCAGTAATTAATGTTTGACCATCTGTACTGTATAAGGATCTTTGGACCTGATATATTGGACCTGATATACATTTATAACAACATAGTTAAAAACATAGTTTCACTAAAAAAACCCCCATAAAACATTAAAGAAGCAGCACACCAATTACATACGCACTATATAATAACATAATTAAAATTCACAATTCAAAAGCCTGCGTAAATAAAAATGTATTCACCCACCAGTGAAAAGAGAGCGGGGAGGAGACCAACTGGATCTCCCATGGAAGGGAGTTCCACAGTCTGGGTGCAGCCACAGAGAAGGCTCTTTCTTTAGTCCTCACCAACCATGCCTGGGAAGGTGGTGGGACTGAGAGAAAGCCCTCCCCTGCCAATCTTAACACTTTACTTCCTCTTTAGAAAAAGCAGATTGGCTGTTATGCCAAAAGGTTGCTTCTTTTTGCCTATGACCAATATCCACTGAGATCAGTAAACAACACTTGGCAACACTATTTTATTTGCCTTGGTTATTAGTTGCTAAGTCATGGTCCCTCCCATCCATGTGGACCTGCATAGCAGAGACTCTGTCAAGAGCCCAGTGCATATACTGGAATAGGGAGAGGAGGGAATAGATGAATTTTCTGGACAGCGTGAAGGTCACAGACTATAAACTAGCCAGGCTTGAGAAACAGATGGCATGAGTCAAATGTTTTGCAAAGTGACAGAGTGACGTGTATGCTAAGACACAGAGGAAAGCCAAGATGTACTGTGAAGTCTCTTACCCAAAATCCTGGAGTGAGTGATGAGTTCCAAAGAAGCAAAATGGTTTGGCTTCCTATGGGGACAGGGAGGGTGAAAGAGAAAGCACTCCAGCTAATGAGCTGGCTGGAATGGTATTGCTGCTTTCCTTTCTTTTTGTCATATTTCATAGATAGGGGCAGGGTAAAGCTGACATGGTGTAACTTTTGGATTCCTGTCAGAGAACAGAAAATGGGCACACAGGTGTGGACTTGTGGTGGGTGCCTTGGTAGCTCAGCATGACCTCACCAGTGCTGTGGCTAGAATAGGCCATTATCATGACAACCCTTCCATGCTTATGTTAGGATGGGCTTCAGCATTACCCCACCGCCCAGAACTGAAGACAGGTTTTGTTTGCTTCCTTTCACAAAAGGCGTTACATTTTTGTTGGGCCTAACCAGGCAGCAACAATAAGACATCACCATAGGGTCTAATTGAGCAGGAGAGAGAATCCAGTTCACAGAGAGTCTAGAGTTTGGTGCTGGTAAGATTTAGCCTCTGCTTGATGATGATTTGTCAAATGTGTTGCTTTTCACCTGAGAAGGTGGTAGCCTGTAATGTGGAAAGGTTGGCGGGGGGGGGGGAGGCAGGTCAGGGGATGAGCAATTGAAGCATTTGTTGGTATACTTGGAAGATCTGGGCAGGAAATGGTTGAGATCTAAGAGTTAGGAAGGTATCAGTGGATGTGAAACTGTTTATGGCCATTCTGTCCTGAAGACTAAATTAAGAATAAAAATGTTTTAATCAAAATGTTTTTGTTTGTTTGTAATGCAAAATTATTCTGGGTAGTTATTAGGAACCCCCCCCCCCCAGGAGATGGTTAGGCATTGGGAATGTATCTCCCCAAACTGGTAGAACGGGCCTTAAAATGGTGAATGAGATTCAGTTTAAGCAAGTGACGCATGTTGGGTTTTGAAAAAACAACCAAACAGCTGGACTTGATACTGCTGGGATCTGGGCTGATAAGTGATTGCTCAAGTAAGGAATCTGAAGGTTGTGTCCAGGGGTAGAGTTCTCCCTCCCACCACGCTTGGGATGTGCAACCCTGGGTAGAGGGGAGGAGGGGTGGAGAGAGAAGCAGCAGTAGCAGGCAGGGAGGGGTGCTCGCAGTCCTCCCCCTCCCCCTGGCCATGCCCACCACTGGTCCTGATGCCTCTCTTTCCCAGCCTGGTCAGCAGCCCTGCCAGACCCAGAAGGGATCACCAGCAACAGCAGCACCCCACTCCTACCAATAGGTGCAGTGGGAGGGCAGTTGGGCGGCAGCGGTGCCCTGGCTGGTGGAGGGGGGTGCCCAGGAGATCATAAGACAGAGTGACCTCCCCGCTGGGTGTCACCCCACCCTCTGGTGGTGTCACCTGGTGTGGTCTGCACTCCCTGCACCCCCTAGCAATGCCACTGCAGAAAAGTAACTTGCTCCACACATGAAGAATTGCTGTACTGGGTTCAATTGTGTCTACCAATCATCCTATTTCAGGGGCAGAATCTCTCAAACCCCTCTTCCCCCCGCTCCATGTGATGTAGTGAAATCAAGGAGAGTTTTTGTTTTCCTGTGTACCATATATTCTAGCTTTCCTGTTTGATGTGCCCAATAACATGCCACTAAAACGTTTCTTGTTTTAGGATCCCTCCATACTTACTTTAAGCATTATCAGAGTTTGGAAGTAATGCATTACAAGTAACAATGTTATCAGCAGTGCAATACTTTGTGGGGAAAGGGGGCTAAAAAGGCACAGTGATGTTATTTTTGTAAAGCAGTTTAAGAACAAGTAGTGGTTTGGGGACTGGATTGGGGCCCTGGACTAGGACCCTGGAGACCAGGGTTCAAGTCCCCACTCAGCCATGGAAACCTAATTGATGACCTCAGACAAGACACATCCCCTCAGCCTCAGAGGAAGGCAAAGGCAAACCCCCTCTGCACCACGATAGCTTCATCTTAGGGTCATCTTAAGTCAGAAACAACTTGAAGACACACTACAACTACTGTAACAACAATGTTACTATATTTTATTTTTCAGTGCATCTGGTAATTTTTACTCATTACTCCTAAAATGTCTGCTTGGAGGTGCATTTGGGGGAATTTGGTTTCATTGTTTTTTCATGAGTAATTTTTTTTAAAAAAATCAAGAGTATCTGAGAGGCAACACAGAGACAATGCACTAACTCCAGCAAATGGAATGTGCAGTAGAAATACCCAGAGGCAAAGAACCAACAAGGCCTGTTGTATGCATCTGTGCTGAACAGGTCCCATAATATCACCTTGGAATGTTCTGAATCTTGACTGCCCATCTCCATGTGTAGAATTCATTCCATTTCCTTGTAAGGTCAGCGAAGGTTCCCATTTCGAGAACCATTAACTTCCAAAGCACTTGATCCCATATGTAAGGAGACATTAATGATAATGGATGGGTTGTGAAAATCTCAGAGGGGTCCTTGCTTAAGCTTTGGTATTTATGACTTCTTGCTTGTCATGCTGTCCTGTAGTTTTAGAAGACAGAAAGCATATGGAGAAAAGAGCTGGGATTTTATTTGTTAATACTGGATCTTTCATTCCTGGCCAAAGTCTCTGCATGACAGCTACATGGAAAGTACTCAGGCAAATTGGGCCAGAAATCTGTTTGTGAGTACTTCACTCATTTTCCAGGTGTGTGTGTGTGTGTGTGTGTGTGTGTGTGTGAGAGAGAGAGAGAGAGAGAGAGAGAGAATAAGACTTTTTCCCTCTCCCCATCTCAACCTCCACCTCCTCACATTTACAACTTTAGAAAACCTTTACATCATAGAATCATAAAGTTGGAAGAGACCAGAAGGGCCATCCAGTCCAACTCCCTGCCATGCAAGAAAGCACCACTGACAGATGGCCATCCAGCCTCTGTTTAAAAACCTCCAAAGGAGACTCCACCACACTCCAAGGCAGCACATTCCACTGTCAAAACAGTTCTTAACATCTGGAAGTTCTTCCTAATGTTTAGGTGGGATCTCTTCCAGTAGTTTGAGTATACTGCTCCATGTCCTGGTCTCTGGAGCAGCAGAAAACAAGCTTGCTCCATCCTCAATATGACATCCCTTCAAATATTTAAATATGGCTATCATGTCCCTTCTTAACCTCTTCTCCAGGCTAAACATACCCAGCTCCCTAAGCTGTTCCTCATAGGGCATGGCTTTCAGATCTTTTACCATTTTGGTCACCTTCCTCTGGACATATTCCAGCTTGTCAATATCCTTCTTGGATTGTGGTGCTCAGAACTAGACACATTACTCCACGTGAGGTCTGACCAAATCAGAATAGAGTGGCATGATTACTTCCCACAGTCTAGACACTATACTCCTATTGATGCAGCCTAGAATTGCATTGGCTTTTTTAGCTGCCACATCACACTGCTTACTCAAGTTCAGCTTGTGGTCCACTAAGACTCCTAAATCCCTTCTGCATGTACTGCCATCAAGCCAGGTGTCACCCATGCTATATCTGTGCATTTCATTTTTACTGCCCAAGTGTAGTATCCTACATTTCTCCCTGTTGAAATTTATTTTGTTAGTTTGGGCCCAGTTTTCTAATCTGTTAATGTAATTTCGAATTCTGATTCTGTCCTCTGGGGTATTAGCTACCTCTCCTAATTTGGTGTCATCTGCAGACTTGATAAGAATGCCCTGTATTCCATCATCCAATCATTGATAAAGATGTTGCATAGCCCTGGGGCCAGGACAGAACCCTGTGGCACCCCGCTGGTCACTTCTCTCCAGGATGAAGAGGAGCAATTGGTGACTACCCGTTGGGTTTGGTCAGTTAACTAATTACAAATCCACTTAATAGTTGCATTGTCTAGGCCACATGTTAATTTTTTGCAAGAATATAATGGGGGCCTTACTGAAATCAAGATACACTACATCCACCGCATTCCCTTCATTTACCAAGTTTGTAACTATTAAAAAAAAAAGAGATAAAATTAGTCTGGCATGACTTGTTTATGATAAATCCATGTTGACTTTTAGTGATCACAATATTCCTTTCTAAGTGCTTACAGTCTGTCTGTTTGATGATCTGCTTTAGAATCTTTCCTGGTATTAATGTAAGGCTGACTGCAGTAATTATTTGGTTCTTCTTTCTCCCCCCTCCCCACTTTTGAAGATGGGTACAACATTTGTCCTCCAAGCTGCTGGGACCTCTCCTGTTCTTCACAACAATTGGTAAAGATATGGACAAGAGAGAGTTCTTCATTTTAAAATAATAATGATGATGATGATGGTTGTGGTGGTGGTGGGAAAACACAGTTCTTCTGTTCTGCAGCAAGACTATTACAATCTCCTTCATTTCACAGAAGTTGTACTGGAAGGACTTTGAAGAGTTACTTTTTGAAATGCAAATCTCAGAATCCTGCTGTCACTGCCAAAAAAGATAATTTTTCCCAGACTCTGCTTTATACTGAGCCTGCACTAGCAATGAATTTTGTTACCTTCTTGGCAGTAGGCCAAGCACCCACATGCTGGCTGGGGGATTCTGAGTATTGTAGTCCAAAAGTAATTGTCCCAAGCCCCACAAAATAGTGATGTTGGTAGAGCTGTTTTCATAGATTCAGGCTACAGTGCTGTACAACACTTGTGGGGAATAAGCTCCATGGGATACAGTTTGCCTTACCTTCAAAGGAGGTGTGTATATGGTTGCACTGTTAGAACATACCTATATCATGGAGGAACTGATCCCCACATCCTTTAATTTCCCCACAACATTTGGTTGCATGTCAGAACCATGATAGGACCATTAATTTCTGCCCAGGGTTAGAAGCATCTCTCTAACACTGGAATGTCTCTTCTTTAAATTTAATCTCAGATAATCTCCTGAGTAATTTTTGCCAACATCTAACACAAGAGCAGGAGACCTTTGGCCAGGCTACAAAGGATAGGGTATTAATATTTAAATGCATGCTCTTTAAATAACAACCCACCATGTTAGAGGCAAATTCTCTAAGCAGATTTCTTTTCTGGATGTTTTTAGCAATCCTGTATTACAGAGAGACTTCACTGAAATGACTGCCCACCACCATAGTCTGGGATTTTTGCCTGTTCTGAATCAATCAATCAATCAGTCCCCCCTCCCCCCCGTGTGTGAGTGAGTGAGTGTGGTGGAGTTGAAGCTAGGAAGTAAGAAGTTGGTGAAATATTTTTTTTTACTTCAGACACTACAAGCCAGCACAGAGAACAGGAAGTGTGAATCCTGCTACCTGTTCCCCATATATTATGTAGTGTCTGATGTTCCCTGAGAAAGGCAGAGACACAAGAGGGGTGCAGGCAGATGTTCTTGGCAGCTGTAATAGGTCAGTGGGGAGGGACCTTGGTGTCCAATGAATTTGTATATACCTTCTTATACTTACTACTAATTTAAAGTAGGAACAGAACATGGCCAAGCCATTGTATTTTGTCTACTCTGGCAGAAGCTCTCTTAAAAAGAAGAAACATGTTCAGAACAAGACAGGGGATTTAATCCTAGGCCAAATGTTACTTATTTACAATGTTTTTTGTCTTATTAGCTTAGCGAACCACATGCCATATTTTTGGTGCTGCAATAATAAGTGTGTATATTGGTCAGGAGGAACTGTTGGCATAATGCCGAGGAAGTCTGAGAAAGGACAGATTGCAGCTTTGTTCACAGAACACTCCTGCTTAAGATCCAGTGAGCACTGGTTGCATAGAAGAAGGATGTGACAGGGTGATGAGGTCTCCTCAGACAACGTGGTAATTTCAGTGGTGTTCAAAGATGTTTGAGCATCTCATCTTTGAGGTCAAGATGCACTTGAGAAGAAATATTTTGCCAATGGAATTGGCTTTTCTCATGCAATGTGCAAAGCAGCTGGTGATGCCAAGTGTCATTCTGGATTTGATCTGCTATTCATGGTTCAACAGATGTAGCAGGTGGGAGTTTAACTCTGAAGTTAAAATGGCTAAGCTGTCTATCTGGGATGGTCACAAAGTGTATGTGTAGCATACACCCTTCCACTTTGCACAAGCTCACTGGGAAGACAACCACCATTAAAGCAATTTATTGCTGCTTTTTGCGTTTGCTGGTTTTCCTCAGATTAAACAGCAGGACATGGAGGGTAGGTGGGGATAAAGAAATTGCCTATATGAACCTGTGTTGTTGTTTTTCCAATGCAGAATTAACCATTTCTGCAGTTTTGCAAGTCATGCACTTTCCTACAGCCAGAAATTGCTATCTGACTACAAGCTATTTTTGCTGAAACCTGGAAAACAGTTGACTTGTAGGCAGTATGCACATACAGGAGTCATTCCCAGTCTTATCAGGTGCCAGACATCTGCAGATTGAAGCTTCCTTACAGTCAGATCATTGTTTCATGCAGTGCAATTCACCAGGCAATGGTTATCAAATGTCTTAAAGGGTGTTTCCGCCAAAGAGGTGCTGCCACCTAACATCCAACTCCATGTCACAACCAGTAGGGGGAGGATGCAAAATGTATTTAGACCTTGCGAGGAAGGAAGTTAGGTAGCAACCTAGATGTACACTACTTGATTCTGCCGCTAGTGACCGCTTCATCTCTCCACCCCATAAGCTCAAGTGGGCATCAGCTACAACTGGAAACAGTAATATTTTCCAGCTATGCCACCCAAATCTTCCAGTTGGCTCTTTTTCATGAGCCCCAGAGAAGATTTTAGGTTCTGGGGTGGGGACAGGTAGGACGAGAGCAAGTGAAAGCCTTGTTACATAATCAGCAATGTGATAGCTGGAGCTGAGTGTGCTCTACCACTGACAAGGGATGGACAGAGTAGTCTATATTACTTTCTCCTATGTTATCTTTTTTAAAAAAACAACAATATCTTAGGCTCTTTATGTTTATGAAGGACTTTCCAAATGTTGGAGTGTTCTTTGCAGAATGTGAACCAAACAAAATTCTGACCTATCCCTACTGCTCACCCCATTATCTTTTTTCATTACCTTTGTACCTCGTCTTTATACCCCAAATGGTAGTAATTAGTTTTTTTAAAAGACCAACATATCACAAAACTCCATAGCAAAATGGATTTCACACCTTATATCTATATTTAAAAGAAGAGTGGAGAGAGCTTGCTGGTTCATATTCTAAAACTGAAAGTTGGTACATTGAAGAATAAATTTGATCGGTGGACACTATTTCCAGTTTGCCAGATACATAAAACTCATGTGAAATGTGTGGCAGAAGCCCACAACTTCGTAGGTGAAAATGAGAAGCAAATGGGCATACTGGGTCTTGCCTGGGGCTTGTACTTCTTGCCAGTTTAGAATTTGCCTTCTCTGGGAAATACTGTTCTTGTTTTAAGCTGGCATTCCCACTGCATTTCCTATCAGCTGAGCCAAAGGTCTCATTCCGCTGTGACACTGGCAAGTCACTTCCCTTCCCTTGCAAATGTTTCTTGGCCATACGAGCCTGGTCACATGGATGGGGCAATGCCAATGACATTCCCAAAGACAATTCCTCTACAGTTGCTGCATTGTTCAGCCACAGCTCTGTCCCATTCCAGTTGAATTATGCTCCTTGCTTCTGGTGGGGGGCAAGTGGGGGTGGTCACAGTCTAATCAAGTAGCTCATTAAGAGTTCCCTTTGGCCTGGCCACCATATCACTTGGATAAGAACCCACCTAAGATTCTGAAGAATGGTTGGATGGTATGGCAGCTCTGCAGAAGCAAGGAAAGAAAGAAAGAAAGGAAAGAAAGAAAGAAAGAAAGAAAGAAAGAAAGAGCCAGTGAAAACGCACTTTGTGTTCAGGGAACAGAGGCTGGCACTTGGCCAGGAAACTGCCCTTTTCTTCCTCTTCCTTCCTGGGGAGATGGTTCCCTGCAAATTGCCCGGGTATGTGCAGTGCAGAACCTCTGTGTAGTCTTGTGCATATAAATATCCTCAAGTTGTAGTCCAGTGTGATGTTTAGATATATAGTACTGTGTTTGCATATACCAGATGTACAACAAGTGGAGTTATTTAATCACAGTTTCTAAAGGTTCAGCTACCTATTTAGGGGCCTGACAATACAAGGGAAAAAATGTGGGTTGATCTGCACTAATGCAAATTCAAAGCAGCTTCTATTTGTCTTTAACAGTTTTCTGGCAAAATTGCAGTCATGCAAACCTATTCGCTTTTGTTGTCCTAATGGGCATGCCTGTGAATCAAGATGGCAGGTGTGAGTGAATTACTTGTGTTTTTATTGTAGCTAGTTGCTTCCACTGAACAGTATTTTTTTTTAAAAAAAGCATATGTAAGGTGTGAAAGTGAAATAATCCACCTAAATAAATAAATAAAATAAAAGAAAAAGGCTATTTCGTCTGCTGAGTGCATGAACACTAAAGCAAAAATCCAAGATGGTGGCTCTGAGCACTTGCCTTGCTAGCAAGTTCCGCCCCCTGCCCATGTCTGACTAACCAGCTTCTACTTCCGTTCTTTCACAAATGCGAATGAATGCGAATCTGATTGTCCAAACGAGTGACAGTGCACATTCTCTATGGAGCTTTAAAAAAAAAACAAAAACGGGATAAGCCACAAAAGCTTTCCTGGCAGAGTTTATGATGGATTTGTCCCCCTCCCCCACCTTCTGGATACTGGGACCCGATGTGGAATGCCATTAGGACAGGTAGGATTCCAAGCAAATTCTATGAGGATTATTTTGATCATTAAGACAACCCCTAGATCTGTCCTACCAAATTAAAGCAACCAAAGAGTTATGTGGCACTTTAAAGGTCAACAACGAACTCTGTGGGATCTTAAAGTTTAAGTGCAAACATTTGTCCCACTTTGTCCATAAACTTTATGGACATAGACTCAGCTGCAAGGCTTTAGCATTAACCGCAACATACTATAGCCCCCCAGATGTGTTGGATATAGCTCCCACAATCCATCAGGCAGCACAGTTGGCTGGTGGATTTTGGGAGTTGCAGTCACCAGTTTTAGGTTAATGGTGTCTCCCTAAAGCCAGCAATCATTTCAATGAGTGTCAGTACCTAGATGACTTGAGCACTGCAGGAACCATGCTTTGGTGTGTGAGTCTGGCCTTTACTGAGATTAAATGTAGGGAGGAGAAAGGCATGACAGGCAAAATGGTAAAGGCTCACTCCATCTCAAGAAGCCCGCAGAGCTCTTTGCAGGTGCAGCCATTTGGCAGGGCCATCAAGAGCTCACAGCCCTGATTTCTCTGAAATGCTGGATTAGCAGCATGAAGGATGTATGTTTCCTTATACCCGTGACAGGCTGCCAGAAGCAATCGCTCCTGTTGCACTCTAATTACCCGATGGCATTGTGCCAAGAGACGTTCCTACCAGGAGAGCTTGCTGTGAGGCAGGCGACAGTGTAGTTTCGCGCTGTGTTTGTGTGTCTAGAAGGTATTGTTTTTCTGTGTTGGGAGCGTGAACTAAAATAAGGACAAGTGTAAGTCCATTTGTTTATGCACACAGCGGGAGTTGACCCCACTGCTCTTTAACATGTACTTATCTCCAGTGCAACATGCACTGAAGCTCAAATGGCTGTTAATAGCAAGAGTTCAAGTATTCCTACTGTCCTGCCACCTTGTGAAATGCTACTTTGAATTTTAAAACTCTATCCTGTGTAGGTAGATGATCTAGTTTAATTAAATCACAGGTCAAGATTGGGAATTATGCATGTCTCACATAGTAACATCTCTGTACCTATGTGTCCTGATGCTATCCCCTCAAAACCCACCTTGTAATCTCCCCCAGCCATTTCCAGGTTGTCAGAAAGTAAGGAGTCAGCAGCAGTGTGTCCAACTATTTTCCTTGGTGCTGCAACAGGTACCAGGAGGGTCCTCTGGGGTCCCTGGGGCATTGCTGCAGATTATGTCCTTGCAGCACATCCAGCTCTAAAAGAAAATAGCTGGACACATCACTGCTGATCTTGCTGTCCAACAACCCATACATAGCCATGGTAGTGGTAGTGGTGGATCTGTGGCTAACAAGGTGGCTTCTTTTGGAGGGTTTTCTGTTTTTTGGTGGGGTTTTTTTTTTGGGGGGGCTCATTGCATGATTGTGTACTGATCTAGAACTGTGGAGACTCAGATTCAAATGCCTGCTCCACCCTGAAGCTTACAGAGAGACTTCGGGCCAGTCATTGTCTTTCAACCAAATCTACCTTTACAGTATTGATGTAAAACAGGAAGGGGAGAACCATGCATATGCTGCCATGAGTGCCTTGGAGAAAAGGGGGAATCAATACATTCAAATAACATCAGCTTCCAGGAGAATCCAAGAACTGGTGTAAAGAATAAGAAGATGGAATTACTCTAGAGCCTCGGTAAGAATCATGGGTTTAATAAACATATTTTGGAGAAAGGATGCTTTAGTGAGGAAATTAAACATCCAAAATTCCTCCCCATTGTTTACATAGATGCTAATCAAGTTGTATAATTAGTTTTTGATAAAACTGAGCCAGATGCTCACAAAGTATGGTCCAGTTTCTCTACCTGCAGTTTGGAAGAACTAGTTCTAGTACTCTTGTGTAAGCAGCTAGTGGGTTGAGCCATTCTATTCACTTCCTCTGTGTAGAATTTCAGTTCTTTGAATAATACAAGGATTGTCTCCATAGAACCATGCATATCTAAGAATTTAGAAGTGCCCAATACCCCACAGCTAGTTGGGTGAACACCTTTTCATACAGCCTGTCCCCAACTTATAGTCTTCACCATTTACTTTACAGACATGCTGTTGCAAGAATCCTATACTGCAGTATAGAACCTACTTCATTTTGAAATATCAAGATAATCAGAGCTGACATTTTAAAAGCACATTTCAGCCTATTTATTTATTTATATCCCACCTTGCTCCCATCATAGGATTCAAGGTGGCATTCAGCAGAAGGTTAAGAGGTGACATGATAGCCATGTTTAAATATTTGAAGGGATGTCATACTGTGGATAGAGCAAGCTTGTTTTCTGGTGCTCCAGAGACTAGGACACAGAGCAATGGACTCAAACTACAGGAAAAGAGATTCCACCTAAACATCAGGAAAAACTTCCTGACTGTAAGAGCTGTTTGGCAGTGGAATGCGCTGCCTGGGAGTGTGGTGGAGTCTCCTTTTTTGAAGGTTTGTAAACAGAAGATGGATGGACATCTCAGGAATGCTTTGATTGTGATGGCAGGGAGTTGGACTGGATGGCCCTTGTGGTCTCTTCCAACTCTATGATTGTATGATCTTAAAAAAAACAGACAATACAGTTTAAAACATTCTTAATATAGTGGGCCCTCAGTATCCACTAGGAGTTGATTCCAGGATCACCCTGAATACCAAAATCTGTGAATGCTCAAGTCCCATTATATATAATGATGTAGTGAAATAGTGTTGCTTCTGTAAAATGGTGAACAGCAGGGTTTGCTTTTTGGATTTTTTTTCCTAAATATTTTCATGTCATGATTAGTAGAATCTGGATGCAGAATCTGTGGATATGGAGGACCAACTGTACAAAAGTTAAAACACAATTAAGCTAAATTTGATGTTAAAAAGATCAGTTAAAAACACAAGTTAAAAACATTAAAACAGCAATAAAGCAGAATGAATTTTTTTTTAAAAAAACCTACACCCCCTATTAAAAGCACTGTCTGCTGTAACATACTAAAAACCAAATGCCTCCTTAAATAAAAAGGTATATACCTGCTGGCAGAAAGACAACAGGAAGGGGGTCAAATGGAATTCCCAGGGGAGGGAGTTCTACAACCTGGGAACAACCACCATAAAGGCTCTTGCTTATGTCTTCACCAGGCATGCCTGGGATGGTGATGGGACTGAGAGAAAGCCTTCTCTCATAGATCTTAGAGCTCGGGCAGGCTCTTATGGGGAGGTACAGTTTTTCAAATCTCTCTCTCTCTGGCTTTTCTTCACAAATGAAGATTCAGGAAGGACTCATCCCACGCTTTCTGCAAGCGCGCTGATGACTAAAAAGGCCAATCTGAGATAAACAAGTCCGGTTGCAGAAAGCACAGCAGAAGGTCTCCTTGGGTGATGTTTCCAGGTTGTGATTCTTTCCGCGTTGTCGTTTCTCTTCAAGACTTGTTAGGTGTGAGTTCTCAAATAAGGCTGCACCATTGTGGATAGTGCATCTCCATGCCTCCCGATGTGAGGCTAGGGTGGAACATTGTTGGTGATCAATTTGGCCGAGCCTGAGATGTTGTTTCAGGGAGTCCTTGTATCGCTTTTTTGGAGCGTCCCCCTTACACTGACCAGTGGTGAATTCACCGCAGAGTACTATTTTTGGGAGGTTATGGTCCTCCATCCTAGAAACATGCCCTGCCCAGCGCAGCTGTGTTCTCAATATCATGGCCTCAATGCTGGTGATCCCTGCTTGTTCAAGGACAGCAACATTTGTCACATAGTCAGTCCAGTGTATATTTAGGATTGTGCGTAGACAGCGCTGATGAAAGCGTTTGAGGAGTCGTAAGTGTTGGCGATAGGTGACCCATGTTTCAGACCCATAAAGGAGAATAGATAGTACAATGGCTCTATACACACTGATTTTTGTGCTTTGCCTCAGGTGTTTATTACTCCAGACTCTTTTGTAAAGTCTTCCAAATGCACTATATGCCTTTGCTAATCTGTGAACAATCTCTTTGTCAGTCTTGGCATCAGAGGAGATGATGCTTCCCAGGTAGGTGAACTGCTGAATGGACTTAAGCACAGATTTGCCTATGGCAATGTGGGGATGGTGGTGTTCATCCTGTGGTGCAGGCTGGTAAAGAACTTCTGTTTTCTTCTGGTTGACTTCCAGCCCAAACAGCTCTGCAGCTGTTGCAAAGCAGGATGTTAGGCGCTGCAGAGCTGCTTCTGTGTGGGCAACAAGAGCAGCATCATCAGCGAAGAGCAGCTCGCGAACTAGATAGTTTAGAGTCTTAGTGTGAGCCCTCAGACGGCTTAAGTTAAACAAGCTACCATCAGTACGGTAACCTATATAGCTGCCGCCTTCTTCTTTGAGCTCTGCCGTAGCCCTTTGGAGCATCATGCTGAAGAAGATTGTAAATAAAGTTGGAGCAAGAACACAACCTTGCTTCACTCCATTAGTTATTAGAAAGGGCTCTGAAAGAGCATCGCCATATCTGACTTGACCGTGCTGGCCCTCGTGTAGCAAGATAATCATTTTAAGGAATTTGGGGGGACATTCTAGTCTTTCCAGGATCTGCCACAGACCTTTTCTACTCACAGTGTTGAAGGCTTTGGTGAGGTCGACAAATGTTACATAGAGACCCTTGTTCTGCTCTCTGCATTTGTCCTGCAGTTGTCTAAGGGCAAATACCATATCTGTAGTACTCCTATTGGCTCTGAAGCCATATTGGCTTTCAGGAAGATGTTCTTCTGCAATAGCAGGAACTAATATGTTCAGGAGTATCTTTGCAAGGATTTTTCCAGCAATAGAGAGCAGTGTTATGCCTCGATAGTTTAAGCAATCGGATTTTGCTTCTTTTTTCTTGTACAGGGTGATGATGACTGCATCTCGGAGATCTGATGGCAGTTCCCCCTTTCCCAGCAATTCACAAGGAGTTCATGGAATTTATCGTGGAGTACATGACCTCCGTGTTTCCAAACTTCAGGTGGGATTCCATCAATCCCAGCTGCCTTGCCGTTTTTCATCTGCTGTATGGCCTTAAGGGTCTCTTCCAAAGTGGGAGCTATGTCCAATTCATTTTTCATGGGTTTTTTGTATCGTATGCTGGATAGCTGAGCCTTGGACTACTTGGTTGGCACTAAAGAGACTTTGAAAATGTTCAGCCCATCGATTCAGGGTGGAGGCTTTATCAGTAATTAATGTTTGACCATCTGTACTGTACAAGGGGCTTTGGACCTGATAAGTAGGTCCAAACACTGCTTTAAGAGCTTCATAGAATCATAGAATTGCAGAGTTGGAAGAGACCACGAGGGCCATCCAGTCCAACCCTCTGCCACGCAGGAAATCACGATCAAAGCATCCCCGACAGATGGCCATCCAGCCTCTGTTTAAAGACCTCCAAGGAAGGAGACCCCACCACGCTCCGAGGGAGTGCGTTCCACTGCCGAACAGCTCTTACTATCAAAAAGTTCCTCCTAATGTTGAGGTGGAATCTCTGTTCCTGGAGCTTGCATCCATT
This sequence comes from Gambelia wislizenii, assembly GCA_030847615.1. Lineage (NCBI taxonomy): Eukaryota > Metazoa > Chordata > Lepidosauria > Squamata > Crotaphytidae > Gambelia > Gambelia wislizenii. The sequence continues at coordinate 331,837,908 of JAUMIR010000001.1, read as the reverse complement.
GCTCCGTGTTCCAATCTCTGGAGCAGCAGAAAACAAGCTTGCTCCATCCTCAACGTGACACCCCTTCAAATACTTAAACAGGGCTATCATATCACCTCTTAACCATCTTTTTTCCAGGCTAAACATACCCAGCTCCCTAAGTCTCTCCTCATAAGGCATGGTTTCCAGACCTTTCACCATTTTAGTCGCCCTCCTCTGGACACGCTCCAATTTGTCAATATCCTTTTTGAATTGTGGTGCCCAGAACTGGACACATTATTCTAGGTGAGGTCTGACCAAGGCAGAATAGAGCAGCACTATTACTTCCCTTGACCTGGACACTATACTTCTATTGATGCAGCCCAAAATCGCATTGGCCTTTTTAGCTGCCGCATCACACTGTTGACTCATGTTCAACTTGTGGTCTACTAGGACTCCTAGATCCCTTTCGCACGTAGTCTCATTCAGCCAGGTCTCCCCCATCCTATATCTATGCATTTCATTTTTTTGCCCTAAGTGCAGTACCTTACATTTCTCCGTATTGAATTTCATTTTGTTAGCTTTGGCCCAGCTCTCCAGTTTATCCAGGTCATCTTGAATTTTGATCCTGTCCTCCAGGGTATTAGCTATTCCTCCTAATTTGGTGTCATCTGCAAATTTGATAAGTATGCCCCTAATTCCCTCATCCAAGTCGTTGATAAAGATGTTGAATAGCACTGGGCCCAGGACAGAACCCTGTGGCACCCCACTGGTCACATCTTTCCAAGATGAAAAGGAGCCATTGCTGAGCACCCTTTGGGTTCGGCCAGTCAACCAATTACAAATCCATTGAACTGTTAACTTGTCTAGCCCACTTTTTACAAGCTTGTTTGCAAGAATGTCATGGGGAACCTTGTCAAAGGCCTTACTGAAATCAAGGTATGCGATGTCCACAGCGTTCCCTTCATCTACCAAGCTGGTAATTTTATCAAAAAAAAAAAAAAAAAAAAGAGATCAGATTAGTGCGGCATGACTTGTTACTCTGAAACCCATGTTGACTTTTTGTGATTATGGCATTGCCTTTTAAATGTTCACAGACTCTCTGTTTAATGATCTGCTCTAGAATCTTCCCTGGTATCGATGTCAGACTAACTGGACGATAATTGTTGGGATCCTCTCCCCCCCCCTTTTTGAAGATGGGGACAATGTTTGCCCTCCTCCAGTCTGCTGGGACTTCTCCTGTTCTCCAGGAGTTCTCAAAGATTATTTCCAATGGCTCTGAGATAATATTTGCCAGCTCTTTTAATACTCTTGGATGTAGGTCATCTGGTCCTGGAGATTTAAATTCATTTAGATTAAGAAGGTATTCCTGTACTACCTCTTTGCTTATTCTGTGCTGGATTTCCCCTGTTGTGTCTTCTGTACTTTTATCCTCAGGTTGGTCCCCCTTTACCTTTTCTGAAAACACTGAAGCAAAGAAGGTGTTGAGTAATTCTGCCTTTTCTCTGTCCCCTGTTAGCATTTTGCCATCTTCTCCATGTAGTGGCCCTACCATTTCCTTCTTCCTCCTTTTGCTGCGGACATACCCAAAAAACCCCTTTTTATTGTACTTAACCTCTCTAGCAAGCCTGAGCTCATTCTGTGCTTTAGCTTTTCTGACTTTACTCCTGCATGTGTTCGCTATCAGTTTGAATTCTTCTTTGGTGATTTCCCCCTTTTTCCATTTCTTATACATGTTCCGTTTAAAACTTCGCTCTGTTGATATTTCTTTAGTCATCCATCCTGGTTTCTTGAGACACCTCCCATTTTTCTTCCTCAATGGTACTGTTTGAAATTGTGCCTTCAGTATCTCCCTTTTGAGAAAGTCCCATCCGTCTTGAAGTCTCTTCTCTTTTAGTATTCCTGACCATGGGATCATCCCAAGTATTTCCCTGAGTTTATTGAAATCAGCTCTCCTAAAGTCAAGAATGCGTGTTTGACTATGCTTGGCTTCTCCTTTCCATTCTATAACAAACTCCAGGAGAACATGATCACTCTCACCTAAGGATCCCACCACTTGCACCCCATTAACCAGGTCATCCCTGTTGGTTAGGATCAGATCTAAAATAGCTGACCCTCTTGTTGCCTCTTCCACCTTTTGGACCATGAAATTGTCTTCCAGGCAAGTCAGGAATTTGCTAGACCTTGAAGTTTTGGTTGAGTTAGATTTCCAGCAAATATCAGGATAGTTGAAGTCACCCATTACTACTACATCTCTCCTTTCTCTGTGTGTGTTCATCTGTTCTAGAAAGGCATCATCCAATTCCTCCGTCTGACTTGGGGGTCTGTAGTAGAGCCCCACAATAACATCCGTGTTGTTTCCCTCCCCTTTAATTTTTATCCAGATGCTCTCCACCTGGCTTCTAGTGTTGATGTCATGGATCTCTTCACTGGTGTAAATATCCTTGACATATAATGCTGTTCCTCCTCCTTTCCTGTTTGGCCTGTTTCTCTTAAAAAGGTTATACCCCTCTATTCCTACATTCCAATCATGAGACTTGTCCTACCAGGTTTCAGTAATGCCTATTATATCATATTTGTTTTGTAGTGCTAGGAGTTCAAGTTCACCTTGCTTATTTCCCATGCTCTGTGCATTAGTGTAGAGACATCTAAGACCATGTGTTCCCTTTACTTGCTGCTTTTGCCTCCCACTGTTGGGTTCTTGCGCTGTTTGCCTTGTTCCCTCTATGACAGCTTGACTATTTTCTCCAGCTCTTTTGCCTTCCAGAATACTGATTCCCGCCCCCATTTGACTCAGTTTAAAGCCCTCCTGATCAAATTCTTGAGACTGTAGGCAAAAACGTTTCTGCCAACTGGTGTGAGATGCACCCCATCTCTTGCCAGAAGTCACCCCTCATGGAAGCGCAGCCCATGATCCAAGAATCCAAACTGTTCTCGGCAACACCATCTATGGAGCCAGTTGTTTACATCAGCTATTTTCCTCTCTCTTCCTGGACAATGCCCTTCAACTGGCAGAAGAGACGAGATGACAACCTGTGCATCCATTTCTTTCACCTTCCTCCCCAGAGCCTTATAATCTCTTCTGATCTTGGGAAAGCTGTGCCTTGCCGTATCATTGGTTCCCACATGGACCAAAAGGAAGGGGTAATGATCTGTAGGCTTGACGAGTCTTGTTAGCCGCTCTGTCACATCACGGATCTTTGCCCCAGGGAGACAACACACCTTCCGAGACATCTTGTCAGGCCCACAAACCACTGCTTCTGTACCTTGCAGCAAGGAGTCTCCCACCACCACCACACGCCTCCGCTGAGGCTTCGCAGCTGCTGTTCCTTGCGGTGGTCCTCTCAAGGTCCCCTGCTCTGCCCCTGAAGTCTGTCCATGCTGTTCTTCCTCTTTGTCCTTGATAAGAGAGAGGGCTTCGAATCGATTCTGTAGCTGCAAGCTGCTCGAAGTATCCCTGGATTTTCTTGTTCTGTGTGTGACATTCTTCCAGCTGTCTACCTCCTGTGTCTGTGGAGTGACCCTCTCTTCTTCATAAAATCCTCTAAGATCACCCAGATCTGCACAGCATTGTGTCTTTTCTGCTATATTGGTCCACCACTTGTTCTGCATTTCTCGGAGTTTTTGTTGATGTTTACTACATGTGAGGCGGAAAGCTGCTTTTCTTACATGGCAAGTTGGCTGGGCGAGGTATGCCTGGTGAGCAGTTCTCTTCTTTGCCAACAGCTCCCGGATCTCTTGGTTGTTTTCATCAAACCAGTCTTGATTTTTCTTGTGGGAGAACCTGAGGGATTCTTCCGCAGACTGGAGGATACTGTTTTTGATATGTTGCCAGAGCACTGTAGGATAAGGATCTGTAGGATGGTCTTCAAGTTTTGTTTGCAGGTTTGCCTGGAAGTTGTCTCTCATGGTAGCTTGTTGAAGATTGTTGACTTGGAGTCTCTTCTTTAAGATGCCACCCCTCTTAGGTTTGAACTTAAGATGAAGATTTAGTTTACATCTTATGAGGCATTGATCTCATAAGGCAATGATCACTCATGAGGCAATGATCACAACCCAGCTTGTGGGGGCAATTAGCTAACACACATTGGAAACAGTTTAATGCGGTGTAGATGTGTAAATAGCTATTGCTTAAAACAATTTGTAAGCCGCTCTGATAGCCTTGTGGCTGAAGAGCTGGGCATAAATAACTAAATAAATAATTTAAAAAATCTGTTTGGCATTCTGCACTGGGCATCACTCGAGTATGATGGACGTCGCAAATGTTTCTCCGGCAGACTAGAACATTGTCAATGAGGTGCCAATGTTTGGATCGAGGATGCATCCAGGTTGTCTTCAAGCTATCTTTCTGCTGAAAGATAGTGTTTGTAATAGTCAGCTGTTGTTCTGCACAGAACTCTCACTGCTTTTATAAGCCAGGAGGGGCAAGGCTCCAATGCACATGTGGTAGCTCTCACCTATACAAGGATCCTGTCCACATCCTCAGGCTGCACAAATTGAAATGTATCCACTAACCTGGGACAAGCATGAGCCAAGATTACATCCACCGGACCCGTATCAATGACATATCCAAGCCAGAGTGGATTTGAGTGACTTTATCTACAAAGTGTAACCCAAACTGTACACAGCAGGCTGTCGAGTTGTCTACCTGATGCTCCTGTGGGGCAGAATGTAAAAGGTCCCTGACCACTTGAGACAGCTCTGCTGGATGACACTGTGCAGACACAATGGTGACAGAGAAGAATTATTTCTTCATTGCCACCAATGCCACAATGCTTTCCAATGGGCTGTAACCTGTGTTGGATCAGACTTGCTCTGAGTTTTCCACCACTGATGCTCTAGTCTCTGTCCCACTCGTTTCATCACCACCAGCACCCTAGTGAACCTAGGGGCTTGCTTCTCTCCACTCCATGGGAGGGGATGCTTAGGAGTGATCACGTCCACTGCCCTGGCCATTTCTCTATTCCAGAGTTCAGCCAGGGGTTCGGCAGGATCTTCTGCCAAGACAACAAGAGCCATCAGGTATCTATCTGGATCCATAGGCCTCCTGGGGTGGATCATATTAATTTTTTCTCCATCCCAGAGGCCCCAAAGTCCCAGTGCATCTAAACCCCACCAGTTAGTGGTCCGTCAATGACAATGGAACTATGGAAAATTCCTCTACACCCAGATCACCATCATCCTGCCCAGCACAGAAAACAAGGGGGTTGTCCAAACGATGAAAAAACTCCTCACGAAATGTGAGGAGAATCCTACCTGTCGTAATTGCCTTCCGTGTGATATCACCCTATTGTGAAAGAGGGGGACAAAAAAGACACCAAAAAACTCGTCAGAAAAGCCTTTGCAGTTTTTCTTGTATTTTTTTTTTTAAAAAACAATGCTCATTCCTGCTTGTTAAGACAAGAAAATCAGTCTGATTCACTTGTCCAAATGAGAGGAAGTGTGCCCCTGATTGGCCAGACGAGCGTGCGGGGGGGGGGGGGCTTGCTAGCAAGGCAAACAGCCCACAGCCACTATTTTTTTCCCCTGAGCATCTGTCATTCCCACCCCCCACCCCTGCCTCCACTACCACTGCCGGTGGCAGAGAAGGGAGGAGGACTCTCCCCTCATCTTCTTCCTTCCCCAGTTCCCTCCCTCCCCCATTCCTGCCACTGATGCTGCCACCACCACCTGGTTTCTCCTCCTCTGCCTGCCTACCCTCCCGCCCATGGGGCTGAGGAAAATGGAAGAGGGCGAAAGAGCCCTCTTCACCCTCCCTTGGCTTCTCGTCTGCCTGCCCACCTGCCCATACATGGAACTGAGGAAAGGGAAAGAGGGAGAAAGAGCCTTCTTCACCCTCCCTCAGCTTCTCCTCTGCCTGCCTGCCCGGCTGTAGAACTGAGGAAGGGGGAAGAAGGTGAAAGAGCCCTCTTCATCCCCTTGGCTTCTCCGTTGCCCACCTGTTCGCTCCCATGGGGCCGAAGAAGGGGGAAGAGGGTTCTCTTGCCCTCTTCTCCCTTCCTCAACTGTCATCTGGGAAGTGAAGCTTATGGGTGCTGCTGGGGATAAAGCGACCATTAAGACAAGTCACAGTTGCTGTGACTTGCTTTTTCTGCAGGGCACTAGTTTTTTAGGGGGCTTGTGTAGACAAGCCCCAGGTCCAGAGTGTGTTCTGTGATATGAGTTGCACTGGATAGTACTTGGGACAGACCCATAGTTGTTATGGAGAGCTGTTCCTTAAAAGAGTGGCCTCAGCCTGGATGTTGAAGTCTCCCAGGACAGCACGTCAGAGAGACTCGAACAGCACCACTGAGACCAATTCAGCCAGCTTAGGAGGAAGACTATTGAGCAGTAGGATGGACAGTACATCAACAGAATCCCGACTCTGTCCCTGCCACCCACCTTCAAAAACATACAGTTGAACCCAGTAAACTGTGGGATAGGGCAACAGGTGCAGTAGATGGAATTTCAATAGACCACTGCTACTCACCCCCCCTCCAACCCCCAGGCCTCACCTACTGCTGTACAAAAAGCCCAGGTGGAAAAAAACTGGGGGAGGTTAATCCCCCAGTGTCTTCCAGCCAGGTCTCTGTTATGCAAGCCAGGTTGGCATGCTCATCCAGACTGTTTTTCCATTTATCGACCTGACATTGAGCAGCAGCATTTCCAGCTCAGGGGGCCTATTGCAAAGGCTATCATCACTATTTGAAGTTGGGAACAGTTTAGGGGCAACAATCGTCTGACTTTCTTTTCTCCCATATTGGTGACACTGTCTCCCCATTCACTATCTCCCTCTGCCCATGATTGTGGGAATGGCTGCCCCCTGGATCAGTTCCCTTCCCATACTCCCCATATAACTGATATTTGCTTTTGACCACCAGCAGGCAGGATATTTTAAAGATCATGGTTAAAATTCTTAAACAGACTCCTCTACCTTTCAGCGAGGGGGGATGGCCTTTGCCCTCACTCTACCTTGACTTCCCTTTGGTGTCACCCCCACCAGCATTTATCCCCTTGCAGGAAGGGGACAGGTAAAGCTGACTAGCTGGCAGAGTACCTGGGGGCCTGGGCCTATTGGGAGCAGATACCAGGCAGTGGTCCACAGGGAAAGAGATGTGGAGACAGGCATACCACCACCACCAGCAGACAGGCAATACTTTGGTGGTATTGGTGGTAGTGAAGTCAGTGCTGGTTCTCCCCCTACTCTGCTGACTACCCTCAAGTCTACATAGATAGCAAAGTAAAACTCGGTCACTTTGCTTGTAATGAAAGCTGGAAAGAATATATGGCAGTATAATATACGGTAGCACTCCCATACAGGCAAATCTAAAGAATAGCCTGTCATGCTTAAGAATCATGACATGTGTGTATTGTGCTGTACATTATTCACAGACACATGCACAAGCATTCACACACTGAGAGGTTACAACCCTTTTTAGCTTCTCTGTACTGGTCTACACAGTGCTTATATTGCAGTGTGCTGATGGCCTAGAGCACCATTTTCCATTTAGGGAGATCCTCATTTGTGAAAATGACCCTTCGAAAAGAACAAAAGAGCAGTTTCTAATAGAATGCTTCTAACTCCTGCTGTTTCCATGGCATTCCACTTGGCCCCAATCAGAATATGTTATACATTAAATCCCTAGAGACAGACATGTCAGGAAAGAATATTTAACTATAATATATTTTCCAGAATAAACTGAATTTCTTGGAGGAGTGGAGATATGAATTAACAATGCATGTATTTTCCTTATGTGTATAATTCATAGTTAGTTTGGAGGATTTGTGCATCTAGTGCATAATTCTAAATCTTCTGGGTCTTCAGTATGAGCTAAAAATGGCTTTTGCTGTATATTATGGAGATGTGCTTGATCTGTATCTCTGTGTGTATGCATTTGTTGCCTGCTGTTTGCATCTTTGTGCCATGAACTAATACAGTAGCTGCCTCTTGTCGTCAGTTACAGACAGTCTCTCTGCCCTCAGATGTTTGCCATGCTCCCCCCCCCCATAGCCAGCATATTGTTATTTACAGCCCAGCACGTTGATCCCTCCCCATCTTTGGTATTGGTTTTTTATTCACCAAGTTAAGTGCTGAAGTCCCTGTAAATCATTTCCCTTCATGCCAGGGAACAGGGCAGTAGGAGAAGGCTATATCTAGTTTGTTAGTGAGGTCATTGGAGGTTGTGGCATGGAAAATACACACAGCAGCTGCTTCCAGTGCAAGAGTCCTGTCTCCCTCTGGCTTGTTAATATCCGCAGGGCTATAAATATTGGCTTTAGCCAGGATTTCCCATATTACGATCACCTTTGTTTGACAGTGTTGGACAGGGCAAATTTTAAACCGCCTTTGCAGGTGAAGTTCTCCTTTCTACCAGACAGAACCCCATTGCTGTTTTTAATAGTGCACCCTACTCATACTAGAATAATCTCATGCTCTTTGCTTTCTGTCATTAATTTTGGTATGTATGTATACTTTTAAACAATTTGATACTAGGTTATGCCCAAGCTCACTGCAGAAAGTCCAGCAGTGACTATTATCATGGTCCTATTATCATGGTCCTAGCTTTAGAGAGGTATGAGGGGGACAAGCCTGGGACTGATGTACCACTGGTTGAGAAATTTAGGCTGGATTCCTTATAATGAACTTGTGCTAGCCATCAGAAGCCAGACTCATCTACCCGGCCCCACCACCACCAATTTGATGAAAAGCTGAATACTGCCAACTCATTGGTGACTCCTCAGTAATGTAGGGAGTGGGCCAGTCAGGAAGCTGCAGAAATGGGAAGAAGCCCTTGGCCTCAGCTCAAGTGGTTGGCTCCTTCAGGATTCAGGTAGGGGTGGTGGTCCAAAGTGGCAGAATGGATGGAGGGACCCGGAAGGCATCAGTTCACCTGCTGTCTTGGTTAGAGCTTGCTTGGTGCTCCAGGTGGTTCTGCAATCACTGGTCCACTTTGCCTGATGCAGAAGGGTATAGTTTCCAAGAGATCATCTGCTGCTCCAGAGACTGGAACACGGAGCAATGGATGCAAGCTCCAGGCACAGAGATTCCACCTCAACATTAATAGGAACGTTTTGACAGTAAGAGCTGTTCGGCAGTGGAACACACTCCCTCGGAGCATGGTGGGGTCTCCTTCCTTGGAGGTCTTTAAACAGAGGCTGGATGGCCATCTGTCGGGGATGCTTTGATCGTGATTTCCTGCGTGGCAGGGGGTTGGACTGGATGGCCCTCGTGGTCTCTTCCAGCTCTACAATTCTATGATTCTATGATCTGCAAGTAAATTAAGATGGAAAAATAGAACATATATTGTTCTTGTCATAGTGCACTGTGGGATCCTTTAATCTGTTACCTTTAGACATTAAGTTTAGAAAAATAATATGGATAAATGCAGACACTAAAAGATAGTAAAAGAACCGAGTGAGACTGTTCCATTTTGAAAGTGACATGGAATTTATAGGATCAGAAAAGTAGGCTAGGATATTCCTCTTTTAAAAACACCAGAGGGTATGTTCAGAGAACTATCACAAAAGAAATGGGCATAGCTCTCTGATTCTCCCTTTAATGTTCCTTTTTTGCTTGTTCTTTTTTAACACTGTGGTCTTCAGGACTAACTGGGTCATGTCATCAATACATCAGCCATTTTAGGTAAATACTGAATGGTTTAGATCTTTCCACAAACCCTATGGTTTCTGTGTACAGAAGCTGCTGAGTGGTCCAGCAGAATTAGGAAATTCACACTCCCTCATCTATCCCCTGCAATCATAACAGGGACATTAAAAGAAGGCCTGAAACCAGATTAATTAGAACCAAAATGGCTGGTATCATCCATTAGCTTCTGCTTCCTTTTCTTTACCTTGCTCAAGAATGACATATTAGAAATTGATTGCTTATTGTTTGGCTAACTCCTAAGTAGCAACTTCCACTATATAAACCACAAATTACTCTTTATTTAATTCCATCCAGCTCTGTACACTTAAACCTGCAGCCTAGTCTTTTCTGCCACAGAGATGGAAAATAAATCTGAGCATCACCATGTAGGACCAATAGAAATAGATCCTTCCAGAATGTTTATTTAAGGGACTATATCTGTAAGGCACCATATTTATCCTGTTTGTCCGGGGTTTTGTGGCTGTCACATAAATAGCACTCAGGGCAGGACAAGAGTGGCAGGGATTGTAACCAAGCTACTGTGGGTTTCTAAACTATCCTGGGACACTGCAAAGAGCAGGGGAAATTCATGTGGGAAGTGCATGAAATTCAGTATCAACAGACTGTCCCTGGCAATCACTTCTGCCAGTGGATTTTTGACCACCCTGTGTTGTTGTGATGGCTTGGTCATGTTGGGCAATTCATGCGATCTGTGTACATTCCAGGGATGTAATTCTCCATCCATTTTCTTCTTGAATCAAGTAAATGAGTAATTTTAGGAATTTTCTTCCCACTGGGGAAAAAAAAAACCTTCAAAAATTGAACAGTGGTTGAATCGCATCCGCAATTTGAGCTGTATGAGATTATCAGACGGGGCAAATATCCCAGGGCAGGAATGGAACAGGGGCGAGAAAGGGGCTCCCTTTCAGACGACGTCAAGCCCCTCTGTGATGCTCCCGTCCTGCCCCCGTCCTGCTCCCAGGGTATTCTATTCATGATGAAACATTGTGAATAGAACCCCTTTTCCATTTTCTTCCATGCCTGTCATGGAATCAGGGATGTGGGAAATGGATCCCCATCCCTGTTTTGCGATGACAGGCATGGGGAGGAGCTCCATGGCAATCACTTCTTGCCACGATCGGGACATCAAGGTAAGTGCCACTCTTCTCCCCCCCTCCCTGGGTTGCCTTTTTTAAAAAAAATATTTTTGCCTTTTACTTTTTGATTTGACAGCTGTGGGGGGGGGTAATTTTGAATGTCCCTCCTGCTCGTTCTCTCATGAGAACAAGCGGGATTTCAGCTGACCAGTCGTAAAGGTAGCCTTACAACAGCTGCATTTACGGCCGGCCAGGCAAGGAGGCAGGGAGCCTGTTCCTGGAGCAGAATGGAGGTAAGTGTGTGAACATTTACCTCAATTCTGTTGCAGGAACAGGATAGGAGGTGGTGGGGCAGTAACGGGGCATTTTGGCCCCATCCAATAATGTCCATATTCTGTACAAAATTCTCACATGGTTGTTTTGCACTGAAGATAGCATTTTCTGCATACCAAACATTTTCTGTGCAGAAAATAATATTCGTCTGAGAGATGATACCACTCTAGAGAGCATGTTTCTATGAATGACCAGAATGATGTTGGTTTTCAAAATGCAAGTGAAAGCTTAAAGAGAGGAGTGGATCACTTCTCTTTCAGGGCCCTTTCACACTAATCAATTATAGCTCTATTTATTATTCCATTTCAACTGCCATAGCTGCATCACATGGAATCTTGGAGATTGTAGTTTGATCAGAGGGCTGGCTGAGAATCCCAAAGGCCCTGTCTTAAACTACCAGTCCCAGGATTTCACAGAATGGAACAATGGCAGTTAAAGCAGACTCTTAGTAATATAACTGTGTCATGTGAAAGGGCCTTAAATCATTTATGTTGAAAAATTGACATGATGTGAGCTTGTCGAAAAATAGCTCAATTTCTCCCCATATTTCCCCTTCCCTATATATTTTCCCATCAGTAGTTATCAGTAACAGGTTGGTGGTTCCCATAACAATTCAAGTGGTTTCCTGGATCCCCTTAAAAACTGTTGGAATTACATTTTTGTTTATCGCACATCGCGCTCTCAACCACTGCAGGACATTTACTCACAGTTCCTGATTAATTTTTTTTGATAGACATATACTTTGGCAACAGGGTGGCTGGAAACCACCCTAACCTCAGTGCAGCTCAGTCCAGCCAGGCCTTAAGAGGTCCAACACATTCCAGTCTAGTCACCCTCACTGGCTCTTCTTTCTTCTCTCATCTTCTGAGTACCACTCATGCCTGGCACACTCAATTTGTTCTGAAATGTTCTCAGATAGCTTCACAAATGTGTGGTGGGAAGTGTGGGTTCAACTCTAATGCTTAATATTCAATTGTGGAAGGTGTGGTGTGCTCTAAATCCTTTTTGCTCAGCCACATGCAGGGAGCCAGCTATAAATGGAAGGATACTGATTGGGGAGGAGTGTAGGAATTGCAGACGTGGGTTTGTATAGAACTCTGTGTTTGTCTTAATGCACTCTGATTTGATTTCCCCATTCTAGTAAATGGTGGTAATACAGTACTGCAGTATTCTTCTGTACGTAGAGGGCATCACCTCATTCTCACTTCCATCTTCCCCTGGCTCAGTCAGTGGTCACTCCAGAGATCAGCACAGTGCCTGAATAGTTTGTCAGCATAGTTTGTGTTGGGTGGATGTGCTGTGAGCTTCTATCACATTGCTTGTACATTTCTCATTCTCCACTTAAAGCAGGGGACTTGATTTTACTTTCAGCCTGTGGCCATTAAGTCTGCACTTGGTCGTGATGGTTTGGGATAATTTGGTGCATATTTCTGGCAGAATCTGCTCATTCAGTCTGAATGAGTCAAGTGGATTGCTTTGCTGTGAACAGGAAGACATCCAGGAGAATAGGGACACTAAAAAATTCCATGGTAGACTTCAGAAACAAGAAAAGTAGGTAATGATGGAGAATGCGCGTGGAATACACAGAATGCAAGCAGCCAGATACAGGGTTATGCATTCCACAATATGAATCTGCCTAATGGCAGAGAAGGAATAAGCTGCATAGTTCATACCTTGCACAATTTCTTTATCAAGAGGATGTTTTAATGTAGGGATGGACAACCTGTGGCCTCCAGATGTTGTTGAAGTACCACCCCATCACCCTTCACCATTGGCTATAGTGGCTAGAACTGATGGAAGTTGCAGTACAACAGTATCTGGAAGGCTGTACATTTCTCACCATGACTTTTAATACTTCTCGTTAAAATTAAAACAAAACTGTTTGGGAGTCTTCTCCCTGTACTCCATTTCAGCTCATCAAATGATTACCTACATCATCTCCCCAAATAGATAATTTCCTCAAAATACATTGGGAACCATATGTATCAGGGGATATGTGGTCCTCAAGATTCACTGCACATCCCATCTGCCCTGGTTAGTATAGCCAGTGTTGAGGTATTTGGGGAGCTGCAGTCCAAAAGCATTCTCTGTCTCTGTTGTGCATCTTCTTCGTGGTCTGTTTTGTCCTTGAATATCCTATGCTTGTTATCTTATCCATTTGTATCTGCCTTAGTACAAAGGTATGCCTACTGTTTACTAAAAGAACATAAGGACTTCTCCAGGGGCAACCTAAGCCTTTTGGAGCCCTGCTGGTCATATTTTTCAGTTCCCATCGGGTGAGGATATAGGTTGTTATGAGCACTGCCCATCATTCATTGCTCCACCCACCTCAGAAGCATTTGCAGAGGTGTGTGTGTGTCAGTCTCAACTCCAGAAAAAGAGTAGCAATGATCTCATTAGTGGAAAGACTAATACGCTTTCAAACCACAAAAAGCTGATGGAGAAGGAAGGAGAAGGTTTGTGTGCTTTTCTTTCTGAACAGAGCCTTTCTTTGGTCTGCGCAGACTGCTAAAGCCATCGAGAACCCCATATGAAACTCCCATCAGCAAGCATAAGGCTTTTGTTTTCATCTCTGGGATGACTGGCTCCTTCCCTCCCTCTCCCCGTTTCCCCTCATTCTGGTCTGTAGGGAGATGGAGGCCGCCTCCTTTCCTTTCAGCAGTTGAATTAAAACAAGAGGAATCTGCATTCTCTTCTTCCCTCTTTTGTTGTTATGGATGTCCTCTCTTCTGCAGCCTGAGATTTCAAGGTGCAGGACTTGGGGCTGATGGAAACTCTTTTTGCTTACCACACGACAGAGGCCTTTACTGAGAAATGAGAGCTTTATGAGAAATGTGGAAACACAGCATTCCCTTTTATAATTCTAGAGTTAAGCCAAGGCTTCCTTGGATGTTTGAAGATATCTCTCTTTCCCCCCTCTCTCCCTCCTCCTCCTCCTCCTCCTTCCCATATCTGCTCTATATGGACCCTCAAATCACTTGAGCTTTCAAATAACCCTTACCCACTCTGCCATCCACTCCACTCACACACCGGTAGAAAGTCTCCCTCTGCTATCCATTCTGCAAGTGCTGCACTAGTTCAGCTAGGCTCCAGATACAATGTCTGGAAAAGTTACTTCTCTGGACCTCAGTGCCCAGAATCCTCCAGACAGCTTGGCTACTGGCTGTGGGATAATGGGAGCTGCAATTCAAAAAGTATTCCCCCCCCCCAGATTCTGCCCAGATGTTGCTCTGAGAAGCAGTGGAAGAACTTATAGGAAAAGGTTATCCCCTTTGCCATGAATTTTAGTCTCCTGGTTGTTCTGTTGCACATACTGGTTCTGCATGTGCCATTCATATTAAGGACTGGACCTGGAATATGTAGTGTGTTGGTCACCCAGATTCTGATTGAATTGCCAAGTGGATGGGGGAAAAAAAGAAGTGGGCATTACATTTGTTGGTGCTGGCTCCAGAATTTGCAGAGCAAGGGGAGTGTGCAATCCTCCCCCTGCTTATATGAGCAAAATGAAGGTGCTTTGCTTCACTTCCAGGATTTCTGTCAAACAGGAGCCAGTCTGAATAATGGAGTGCATTTGGCTGGAATGCCTTTTTTGGAACATGTACTTGCTAAAGATCTCCCTGTCCTGCAGCTGGCTGTTAACACTGCAGGAGCATCAGATGACTCTAACTTCCAGCCTCTGAACAGCTTTTGAAAAGCAGGTTTTAAACTCCATGGAGATACTGGATCCTGCTCTGGGCCGTCATGGTGAATTACCAACTCAATGCCTTTTGCCACATGCACACAGGCAGACAAGCAGTGGGTAGCAAGAGGCTGGCACCTCCATTGCCTACAAACTATAAGGGAAGGGATTGCACTGGGAACTTCAGAGCAGAGGAAGAAAACATTGCAGCACCAATGTCAATGTGAAAAATTGTAAAGAATCAATTATATTTGTTTTAATTTTTTTTTTAATTTTGATGGGTTAAACCCCACAGTCCCTTTGCTTCAGAAGAAGATACTGAGCTGCCCCAATGCTGCTATTAAAATTTGATGTTGTGCTTCCCTTTAAACAACAACAACAGGACAGAGCATAGAATAGTTAACTTTTTGGACTACAACTCCCAGCTTCCCCATGCTGGCTGGAGAATTCTGGGAGATGTAGTCCAAAAAGCTAACTTTCCCAAGCTCCAGAGCGTGGGGAGGTGAGCCAGCCCCATCCCTTCCCATGTCTTCATTGTACAGCAGCTGGAAAAATGCTGCTGTGGTTGCGTGGGGTCCCTTTGGAAGAAAAAAGAAAAGTTTTGGCAAGTGTGGAATGGAAAGGAATGATCTGGCTCTGTCCCTTGTCTCCTCCCCTTAGGACAGAGCTCTCCCTCCCTCCCTCCTCTTTCCACTCCCTTCTGTCATTCTGTCTGTTTCTCCACCTCTTTTCCTCCTCCCCCCCCCCTTCCCCATTGCACTGCACTCCCTAAGACTCCGTCTTGAGTTGAGCCTTTGCGTGGCTGGGAGCTCCAGCCACCCTCCTTCCCAGCTCTGGGTTCACTCAGCCTTCTCCTGTGTGATGTCATTCTGAATTCACATAACTACGGGATGATAAGTGAACCCCCCGGGATTTGACTGGCTGGAATTACAGACAGGGCTTTATCCCCTGCTTGCTTCCTATAAGCCAGGGGAAAAATAAACCTCACTCCTATGCCTGACACAGTTGGGAAGGCATTCACCTCCACCAGCAGAATCTTCCAGTAGAAGCAGCAGCAGACTTCTACTTCAACAACCCTGAAGAATAAACAGCCAAACTCACTTTTCTCCAGCTGCACAGAGGTTTTCCATAGATGGTGAGTTCAGCTTCCTTGGGTAAGGGTTTAGGGTTGCCCTCCTTTTTTTCTTTGGGGGTGATTCTGTGCTCAAAGAATAGCAAAGCAAAGTCAGTTGCCTGCCTGGGGCCAAGGTACTGAGACAAAGAATGGCTATTCGGTATCACCAGCCTCATAAACCAGATAGGCAATGAAATGGCAGACAGAATCTGAGCTGGCACTGTGGATCTGCATGGAGAGCTGAACTTGGAAAAATCAACTTTTTGGACTACAACCTACTAGAATTCCTCAACCAGTGGCCATGCTGGCTGGGGATTCTGGGGGTTGTGGTCCAAAAGGATGCCCCCCCAACCTCTCATGCAGCGGGGGCAGGGCTCTTCCAGTAGAACTGCCCCATAGCTCTGTACCCTCTGGGTCTTCACCCACCTGCCTGTAGAACACCTTTGGGACAGGCAGCAGGGATTGGTGTGTGCTGGGTGCTGCTTTTAAGGGCAACCACTTTAACCTAGGGGAAGGTATTTCGCAAGAAGCTGTTTTTTTTAAAGCAGCTCAAAATACATATACAGAAGCCTTATATGAACTTGATAGAACTTGTAGAAGTTAATCTTTGCAACATGCCTGTTCAAGGTGTTTTCATCCTCTCCCTTTTGTTAAGACTTGCTATCAAATATCTTAGGACGGTAAAAAGGAGATGGGATGCTAAAGCTTTACTCAGATTGACAGATTCTAAGAAATAGCTTCTAGGTAAAAACCAGCTCTGTCTGGGTCAATGGGAGAAACAAGGTGTGTGTGTGTGCACGCGCGTGCACACTGATTCATTCCAGGTGCTTTACTACTCAGTACAGGGGCTGAAAACAAGTAGATAAAGGTAGTCTCATGCAAGCTCAGTTGCTCAGGGTATAAGGTCTCTGAGGAATACAATCAATTCCACCCCACCCCACCCCACCCCACCTTGTCCAAAGCAGAAGATTTCATTTTGCACTCTCTTTTCCCCGGGGTTGTTGTTTACTCTCTCATGTAAATAATTCCATCTCCTTGGTATTTTTACACACAGGGGTTCAACTGACGCCACTGAGGCTTTCAAAAGTATATTTGGAATTGACTCCCACCATTTTCAGAAAGCTGGACTCAGTTCTGATTGGCAGCACCGTCTTTCTTACAGCTTCTTCTTTTTATATCTTTTCCATATCACAGCTTGTACTTTTTCTTTTTAAGGAGGCGAGGGGATATGTGCAACAGAATAGTCAGTCAGTCAGTTAAACTTGTATTGCAATTGTCAAACAGCAATTATACAAATATATTACAAGCATCACTTTTGATCTTTGCATGCAAGCATAAAGCCAAGGCCAGGAATTCAACAGTTCTAAAAGTTACATACTTGTTACAATCACTCAATAAAGGGCACAGATTTTCCAAGGGTGACCACACTGTCACCCTGCAACAGAATACCAAAAAAGCACTGCCTGTGCAAACTTTTGTATATGTTATTGTGTCCTTTCATGTTATTTCTGACTTAAGGCAACCCTAAGGTGAACATATCATGGGGTTTTCTTGGCAAAATTTGTTCAGAGGGTTTTTTACTTTTGCCTTCCTCTGAGGCTGAGAGAGTGTGACTTGCCCAAGGTCACCCAGTGGGTTTCCATGGCCAAGCAGGGATTTGAACTCTGGTCTCCAGAGTCATAGTCCAACCCTCAAACCACTAGACCATGCTGGCTCTCTTAATATATACGAGTGTATTTAATTTCATCTTTTGAGCCATGTTTTCTTGAAAGAACTCAAGGTGATATACATGGCTCTCCTTCTCCAAACATTATTGTCACAACAGCTCTGGAAGGTAGATCAGGTTAAGTGAGAGGGTGACTGGCTCAAGGTGACCCAGTGAATTGGGAGATCATAGCTAGATCTCTCAAATCCCAGTCTAACACCCTAACCACTACACTGCGCTCCTTATAAAGAAGGATGTGTTGTTGATTTTGATGAAAGATCTATGTGGTGAGCAAAGGCAGGGTGTGGTATGAATTCACCTTCATTTCCAGCCTTAGAGCAGCGAGGGGGAGATATGCTGACAGAATGGTTTCTTATCTCCTGGCATGATGATCCCATTCTTGCTATCTGAATCAATACCCATAACTTCAGCCACCTCTTCCCTCTTTCATACCACTGCAGTATCAAATACCTCTTGACAGCTCTGGCAGCTGGGTCAATAAACAACCGGGTGTTCTTCATCCTCTCTTGCCTTGCATGTCACTTGACTGAAATGCCTGCTGACGCTCATTACTGCAACAGAGAGTAGATCGTCAAGAGAGGCACCTGTTACTATCAGGCTGGTCATCACAACAGGATTTGTTTCATCTGACTTTGCTTTGGGATGGGGAAGTGGGTGGGGAATAGTCCCTGTGTGATTTAGTAATACCCTTTAAGTGTGCACAAGAAAGGGAAACAAACAAGCTTTTGAAAATTAAGACTGTTAACAGAGGGCTTCACATTGTACTAGTGGTTTGTGTGACCCTTCAGTTTCTTCCTGGATCACATGTGGTGATGCTCTGTCAGAGCAAGGTACCAGCAGTGGTGTTGATCTCCCTCGGAAGAATAATAGAAATAATAGGGAGACACTTGGCAGAGTAGTCTCTAAGGTGCCTTAAGATTTATTGTTGTATTTCCCTCAATATATTGATACAGCTACCCCTACAAATCCCCTCCTGCAGATCCTCTATTGCAGATTCAAAAGTGCAGGTTTCCCATGACTGGTACATCAGTAGCATTACACAGGGAAGGAGCAGTTTCCTTGGTATCACTCAACCTCAAATAAGACACTGCACAAAGGTAGAATGGCTTATCTGCTGTGTTTTCACCTGCCATGAACAGGGGGTGATAGAGAAGAATGAATGGTTTAGTACTGACTCAACAGCTACCTCTAGGAATGATAGAGTACAATGGATTTTTGTGTCTCAGACCTCCTTCACTAAGTGAGGACACAATGTCACAGCCTCTGTGATCCAAAGGGACCCTTATAATATGTTGCAGAATGTTGACGTTAAAAGGGCCATGGCAGCACATGATTTCTATATCATCATATGATCTCTTAAGAAGGAACACAGACAACTATCTCAACGATTCCCAGAAGACCCTTATCACAAGTCTCTTCTGTTGCATTTAGTTCAGCCCTTAGCTGCCATAAAACTCAATGAGGACTTCCTGCCTGCTAGAAATATTTTTATGCCCATTATAATCACTTGGAGGGGTACAGAGCAGTGCATGTTCTGCGAAGACCCCAGACATTCTCAAGTAGCTCCGCACTTCATTTGCCACTGACCTAATTTGGCAAACATCCCTCTAAAAGTGTAGCAGTTGGGGGAAGGGATTAGCCTCTCCTCTTTGCCCCATACTAATGTTACCATGGACCCTTCAAATAGAATGACACCCAGGATGCATCCTGGGATGTTTTCTGGCTGTGTTTTTAATTTAAAAATAATTACTTGAGCTTGGCAGCAGTCTGGCTTCAAGAAGATTCTACCAGTATCAGTGTGCTGGAAGCCATTAACTAAATAAAGATATTTCATTCTTCTTCTGTCAGACACTTTGTTTCTTACTGAAGTGGCCTGTTCCATCTGCAGATGGAACAGGCCACTCTGGTTGTACAAATACACATAGGCCATGTTTCATATTTATCTTAAGAGAACAGGATTTCCAGTTACCAAGAGGGGTTGGCATTGGCTATGGGAGGTAGCTGGAGCTTTGAAGAGCTGCTGTTACTTCAAGTCCAGAAGGAGAATTCTCCACAGAGTTCCCTAGTTGATTTAAGCCTTCTGTTGAGTGTGGTTGCCCAGCCCTTGGCCAGAATGTTGGAGCTTCATCCCACCTTTTTTAAAAAGCAGTGGGAGATGTACTTGGAAGTGGCTAGCTGGGCTACAAATAGTCCTTGTGGGAAAGGTCACCTCAGAGAAACTGACTGACTTCTGGAATGACAGAAGCAATAATTTGGTAGAAAACCCCTGGAGCTGCACCAGCCTATCTTACGTTTGTGGTTGCTGGATGTAGTTACTCTAAACAAATTTTGAAAGGGTGATGATGGTTGCGTGTCTGCATCACTTTTCCTTGACTGCTGCTATAGGAAAGAATGTGTATTGCTTGTTCTTTCTGCATACAGCAATTTGAGTCTCTGGTCTCTGCATGCCTTCCTTAATAGCTGTTGCACACAGATATGCCTTCATTGTGATTGTTGCCTGAGCAAGTATGTTATCCATAGGGATGTTTATTCTTGGTGCTTGTATCTTATTGTGTAATACTACATATGCATACACAGAGAATGCTTTTTGGACATATACAAACTGTTTAAATATTCTGGAATCATCTTGAGTATTCTGCTGTTTTGATTCCTAAAAGAGAAACAAAAGGTAAGTTTCAAACAAACCCAACAAAGAAATTCTTGCTTGTTTCCATTGCTGGGTACCTAGTTTCTTTCAATCGGTGTTCATTGCATAATTGCTGCTCCCTCCCTCCTGTGTGTGTGAGAGAGAGAGAGAGGGAGAGAGGGAGAGAGAGAGGAAAAGTACTTTCCTGGATGACATCTTCCAGAATCCCCCAGGCAGTTAGGGGTTGTTCTGGGAATTTTCGTCCAAGAAAAAGTAGCTTTCCCAGGATCTGGTCTGTCCATGTATACTTCGTATAGCTGGAGTTCTGTGGGAAAGAAATTTAGCTCCATGCTGGCAGGTTTGGGTTGTGAGGTAGTTCTGGAAGTGTGTGCTGCCTGCAGATAGGAGCTCCCAGAATCCCTGATCTTCCATTAGCCCATCTTCCTTTCCCTGAATCAATCCTTGGCTCATTGCCAGGTAAAAAGTCACTTTTTCCTCTAAATGAGAGCATTCCATTTTGCAGTTCCAGAAAATCTCACAAAGGGACCTGAGAGAAGAGGCAGAAAAATTAGAAGAAGTTGAGGATTGAAGGGTGGGGAGAAGAAAAAGAAAAAAAAATGGGCCCATCTTACCCGGCGGTGTGAATGAGAAGTCATACTGGAGCTCTTCAGGACAGCATTTAAAAAAAATACATAAGCAATGTATACTGTACTTACAAAGACAGAGAACACAAGAGTATTGTATTTAAAGATCATACCGGTATATCCTTTGGATTTATTATAGTTTTATTGATAACTACCTATATTGTTTAAGAGTTCCCCTTTGGATTTTTCCTTTATCATATAATGTTTACTTAAATTTGTCTCAGTTCTTATGTTCTTTTAATCTACTGTATATAGTGTAATAAAAATAATATTTAAAAAAGAAAATAGAAAAGAAAACTAGATGCTGTTCATATGTCAGTTTTAAGGATTTTCTCTCGTGGGGCAGTCTGGAAGCCACAGCTGCAAGAGAAAGTTGTATGTGAGTTAGTGGGACCATGGCATTTCGCAGTGGCAACACACACAAATATATGAGTTAAAGTGCCACCATGCCTGTTTGAACTACTGATATTTTGATTTAATTTTTAATCAGAGTTTTTAAAAAATGCCCACTGAATGTGGGGGAATAAAAGTCACAGAATCCCCTGGTGGACAAGGCCACTAGCCATGTTGATTGGAGGGTTCTGGGATGTGTAGTACAACATCCCCCCCCCTCCGGCTCTGGTTTTATTTCACTGCAAATTATTTAAAGATGGTGTGGGTAATCTCCTGCTTTGTCATCCCAGAATTGTGGAAAAGTTCAAAGTTCTTCTCAAAAGCATTACTAATTTGTCTTGCAGACCAAATGTAGCTTGAGGTTCTTTCTCAGATCTTTCTGTTTTGCTTCGTTCTCTCGCTGTTGCAAAATAGATGGACCTTCCTTTTGTGGGGTTATTTTAGGTCAAGAGAGGTTTACTCTTGCTTATCTGAACAAAATTTATGGTGAGCTACAGTTGAGATCTGCCTTTTCGAATGTTTTCCATTACAACCACCACCCCCATCATCCCCAAGCAGCACGTAGTTCAGTCTGTTCGGAAAAAGTATGGGGAAAGATGGTCTGGGTTATTCATAATTTATTCAGAATCAAGTTTGATTCATGGAGGGCTGCCTTTCAATAAGTGCATCATCATACACACCTGATTTTTACCCTTTTCAGTGGTCTTTGTTGCCACCTTATCTTCTTCATGCTGCTGCCTTGGTATCCATTTTTGTTAGTGTTAGTGTTTCTTCCCACTAAGATTTATCAGGGAGGTATGTCTTTCCACCAACCAGAGACCAGATTAAAAAGTGCTGTGATATCACTTTTGACTAATTCTGATGTAATTCAGAATGATGGCAGTGCTCCTTGCATTTTATGACCCTCACTCTGAATGGATTTTGGGAAGTGGGAGAGAGGAATGCCTAACAGTCCTTGCAATTCTCAACTTGTCACACCACATATAGTTTTGGTGCCTTTCAAGCACCTTCCACCATCACTCAAAAGGAGAATGCTATTTG
Source organism: Gambelia wislizenii (assembly GCA_030847615.1). NCBI lineage: Eukaryota > Metazoa > Chordata > Lepidosauria > Squamata > Crotaphytidae > Gambelia > Gambelia wislizenii. The sequence continues at coordinate 331,815,672 of JAUMIR010000001.1, read as the reverse complement.
TAGTGGATTATAGTGTTCATGAACAGTGAATTTTGTAGTCAGAAGTACCATTGTTGGAGACCTTCCCCCCCTTTCCATCAAGGCCATTAATTTTATTTTGTGCTACACTATAAACACACTGTTATGAGTTAATGGAAAGAAGTTTCAACACCCCCACCCCATTCTGCTTCATCTCTGAATTGGGCATGCTGCTGTGGCAGGGAACATATTATCTCCTTTTATGCTCTCAGTACTGTTTGGAAGGGAGATTGGGACTTTATGTATTATGTCAGATTAGCATGTTCTGAGTCTTGGCTTTAGCAAAAAATGTTGAAGAACATGGAGGTTACATGTGCTGCAGTTCCCAGAATGCTGCACTAGTATCAAGGAAATCCAGGGGGTTGTCTAAACGGCAAAAATACTACTCACAGAATGTGAGGAGAATGCTATCTGTCTTAATGGGATTCCACATAATTTCACTGTATTTGGAAGGAGGGGGCCAAAACCACAATATATTCTGCGGGAAAAGCGTTTGCAGCTTTTCCCTAAGTTTTTTAAAAACAGCAGGGGGGGGTGCATTCCTACTCATTGGGACAAGTGGTGCAAATTGATTTGCTTTCCCATATGAGCGGAATCTGAAAGCTGATCGGTTGGCTGAGTGCAGGGGGCAGAGCTTGCTTACAAGGCAGCCGCCTGGATCTGCCATGTTGGTAAGTGAGCACTAATGTGATAAAATGGCTTTATTTTGTTTTCTTTTTTGTATTTCTTGTTTTCTTTAAAGCAAAAGATTGCTCTTTTGCATCTTGGATATGGTTGTGTGTTTTTTTTTTTAAATAACTGTCTGGTGGCAGCAAATTAAGGCAAGTAAAAATGCGAGTAATTCACTTGTGGCCACCATATTGATTCACAGGCGTGGCCATTTGCACAGCAAACATGGATAGCTTTCCATGCCTGACATCTGCCAAAATCTGCTGAAAAAATATTTGCTGCTGCATATTGCCATTACTGTGGAGCAATCCACATTTTTTTTTTTGCCTCGTATAGACAAGTCCTAGGTTCAAAGACTACTCAACTCTGAAGCTCACTGGATGACCTTGGGTGGATCACTGTTTGTCAACCTGGCCTATCTTACAAGGTTGTAAGAAGGAAGATGGGGAGGAGGATGGTGTATTCCTACTTCAGCTCATGGTAGGAAATAAATGTAGCTGATAAATAAATACATATGTTGGGATTCATCAAGCCAGACCCAGACGGTTGGCTCCATATTAGGTTTGCCAGGTGCTTGAAAAATCATCCTATTCTTTGTCATTGAAGGCGTACAGCAAAAATAGAAGCATTATTGAGCTCATTGTAGCCTGCATTAGACTTGATGGGCAACAAATTATGCAGACCTGGCAGGATGACTTTCTGGTCTCTTGGGGCCCTTTTCTTTTGTGGTTTCCCTACTTGTTTTCCATTTACAAAAGAGGTTTCATTTACCCCTGGATCAATGTTGGTGCATTTGCTACACAATATCCTTTGTTTTGATGACAGAAAAAAAAAAGCATATAGCCAGTAAATGTGTTTTTCTCTAGTAGCTCTCAGCACTTTTCTGGCTGTGATCAGCTCCTATGGGAAGAGAACATGGCAGGGGTGGTGCTGCCCTCAAGACAGACACACCGGCGCCTCCTTTGCAGAGGCCTGGAGGGCACGTGATGGGGTGGTGCTTGGCATTCCATCAGATGGGCTACTGTTTCCCTCCTCATTGTGACTCAAGGCAAAGGATCAGCACTGATATCTTAATTGGAGTGTTTTGCTTTTGCAGTGTCATAAGCCAATAAATTGATGACATTTATTTCTCTCCCTGTTTCTTCTTCTTGATGCAGAAGTTGGCCATACCCAAGGCCCTCTGGATGGCAGCCTTTATGCCAAGGTGAAGAAGAAAGACTCACTCCACGGCAGCACCGGCACCGTCAACACCAACCGCATTACCCTCTCGGCTGCTGCCAACCACATCGAGCACACTCTCTCTGTCAGCAGTGACTCAGGCAACTCTACTGCTTCCACCAAGACAGACAAGACTGATGAGCAGGCAGTGCCGGCAATCCCTGGTAGCACTGGAGGGAACAACCCTATACTGACCCCAGAGGAGAAGCGGGAACTTGAGAGCTTGCTCAGTGGCTTTGGATTGGAAAACGAAGCCACCATGCACAACCACAACCCAAGTGGTGTCGGCATGGTTGCTGCTGCCACCTCGGGCCGCCACATAGTCCCGGCTCAAGTGCATGTCAATGGGGAAGCTACTAGCAGCTTGGTGGCTGAGAGGGAAACTGACATTTTGGATGATGAGTTGCCCAACCAGGACGGCCACAGTGTGGGTAGCTTAGGCACTCTCTCGTCCTTTGATGGCACTACCAACACTAGTGACATGGGCTACCATGAGGCCCCCCGGATGGAGAGCCTTACTTCCTTGCCCAATGGATCATCCAACTTCAATGGCATAGAAAAGCTGCATGATTCAGAGACAGTCATCAATGGTGGCTATCCCTATAACAACCAGAACACCTTGAGGAGCATGATGGGACGCCATCCCCAAGATCCCTATGGGCACATCCGACCCTCTGTGTCTGCCCAGGAAAATTTGGCTGACTATTATCAGCATGGCTTCCCCACTCCTGCCTGGCTGCAACCTCAGCCACCAACCTCCAGCCAGCAGTACCCCTATGGCTATGACCCAAATGGCATATATCGGTCCCAGTCCTTCCCCACAGCTACCGCAGAGAGCCCCCAACTCCCCCAGGCACCAGCCCGGAGCACAAGTAGCAGGGAAGCAGTCCAGAGGGGACTTAACTCTTGGCAGCAGCAAAGTGGAGGCAGTAGGCCTCCATCCCGTCAGCAAGATGGTGCCCGAGATAGCCAAAGCCCCAGTGTTTCAAGTGCAAGTTCTCAGCCCAGTCTTTCACAAGCAGCACCTCCTCAGAGCATCAGCATCCCTGAATTTCCCCGTGTGGCATCCCAGAAGGAAATAGAGCAGTCAATTGAAGCCCTTAACATGCTCATGCTTGACCTGGATCCCTCTTCTTCCTCAGTAATGCACAAATCCCAGAGTGTCCCAGTAGCCTCTAGAGAAGAGAAACCACGCCCAGTGGCCCTTTCCATGTCTGCCCAGCCTGTGGCTGGTCCTCAAGTAGTGCAACCCAAATCTACTAGTGCTTTTGGGCCCATCCCAGGGAGCCCTTCACATAACTCCATGGAAGCTGCTGTGTCCCAGCTGCCTGAAGTGCCACCTAAAGCTCACCCCACCAGACTGCTGCTCCACAATGCAGGAGAGCCAGAGTTCCCAGCACAGGATTACAGAGAAGCCTACTCACCCTATGGCTACCAGAACCAGCAGCCAACACAAGCCAGGAGCTATGGCCAGAATGCAGAAAGCCCTCCTACTTCTCCCAGGCCTCATGCAATGGCATACAAGCTCATGGAAGGGCAGCATCCCCTGCTGACATCACCCCCATCTCTTGTAATGACAGTTCAAGCCCAAGTGCCAGGAAAGCACGCAGATAATCATGAAGAACCTGCTCGGCCCTTGGAAGAAGAGCCTTTGCATCTGGAAGGTCTGGTGGCTCAGAGAATAGCAGGTAGGAAGCCTTACTTTCTGTTATCTTACGAGTTATGCAATCACAAGGTTGTTGGGGGTTTTTGTCTGTGGGGAGGTAGTAGGACTTGCCTTGTACTTTTTGAGCAATTGGGTTTTGTTAATGTGGATAGCCCAAAACAAAGTGGATATACAGAACTATTCCCACAGGGCATAAACCCTTCCAGTATAAAGAAAACAAATGTTTTACTTGCACCCACAACAAGCAGCCCATCCCAAAACATTTCTAGATTTTCTATGGCTGCTGTTACTACTGCTTACTATTCATTACGTACCAAACAGTGACCTAGGCTTTTGGGATCACACACAGGTCCATGGCTCATACCTCCTTGCATTAAGTCCTACATTAAGTAGGACCGAGGAGACATCTCAATGAAACAATCAAATTGATGAAAGTCAATAATTTGGTATGGCTAGAAAAGGAGACAATATGGCAGGCCAGGCAGGGAAATGCCTAGAGGAAGTACTGTCCCAACCACACTTGCAAACACACATACATATAATATGTGAGCACCTGATTATAGTGCTGTGTTAACATAATTTAAGAGTGCTGATAGCAAACCTTTTTCTGAGCTTTCTACACTTAGAGAGGTTTCTTTTTTTCTCCCCCGCCCCCAGGAGAACTACAATTGCTCTAAAGCAACTGTACACACCATACTGGATTGAGATGTATCCCTCTGGATTCTGTTGCTGAACCTCTTCTGAGCTTACTGTTAGTCCTTTCTTCCAAACCTGCCTCTTAAAACAGATGAAAACCAACAAGTCCAATTTGTAACTGCTGGTACTTGGCATTAAGCCATGCAATACAATGTTGATGGCAGGGTTTGAGTTTAGGAATAAATTGCTCAGCAACTGCTCAGGGAGGTTTGCTGTAAACAAGACAGGACTTTGATTTGATTTTCTGCTCACTGAGTGAGCAGCAGAAGGATCTTTAATGTTTTTGCTGCAAATATGTTGTCTCGGGAAGGAAATGTCCACCACACCCACAGAAGTACGATATTCCATAGCCTTGAGTGTTTCTTTGATGCCTTCCTTGGAGGCCTAGGGCACTGGCAATCTTAGACAGGACTCTGTGTTCTCTGCGCCAAGGAAACCAAAATTCACCCAGAAAAGTTATGCACATTTGCTTAAATGGGTGTAATTCATACTTTTTTCGGGTGTGTGTGTAGCGTTATGGCTTTTACAGAATCCAGGACATTTTTATGGCAATTCGAGCAATAGTAAAAAGACAAGAAGTGGGCAAGGTATGGCCAGAAGTGAACGGGGGAATTAGTGCTAGTGGCTGCATTGGCGACACTGTTTTCTGTGCAAAAAAAAAAAAAAGGTGAATTTTGCACAAAATATATCCCCAACTAGACCATTTTCTGAACAGGAAACAGCATTTTATGCACAGAAAATAATGTTTCCTGTGCAAAAAGAAGAGGAGGAAGAGGAGGAGGAGGAGGAAGAAGAAGAAGAAATGTATGAATTTTGTGCAGAGTAATCCCTGAATTGCAAAGATCTTTATCAGTCCATATTCTTCCTGTTTGCATTTCCCAATGCTTGAGAGATACATTTTCAATCATATTCACACACACACACACACACACACACAAATATTCTCTCTTTCTCTAATAGCTGGCCACTCCTTCAAGATAGATGAACTGACAATTTTTGTTTCCATCAGCTTCACCTTTTCCCATTCTTCCATCCCATTTCTGCATCAGTTCATAGAGTTTTTAAAAGTCTGCAGGTGGAATTTTCATGCACATTTCTCCTTTTCTATGCAATTCTAATATAACCGCTGTTTTTGAAAACAAATTTCTATTACATAACATTTTTTGTCCATCACTTTTACACACACACACACACACACACACACACACACATTTGTACTCACTGCCCTGTTTTTGTAGGCATTTTTTGATCAGGGAATAAAATTCTAAAATTCAGAGAAGCCCGAATACTTACAGATAACTTGATTACATTTGATGTATCAGTGCAGGAAGTATATTAGGTAGATTCACATTAAAATATGAACTGAATGAATTTACATCCCTTTCCTCGTTTTGATATGCAAAGGTCAGCTTAAATGTCACATGGGAGCTCTGTGTTTGGAGCTCCTTACATCTTTGCTTTTCTTGGACACAATAGAAAAGAACCCCCATTGTAGCCCTGAATTTCAACTGGGGGATAAAGTGTACCATTTCTGAGGTATGGTGACCCTAAGATGAACCATTGTGGGGTTTTCTTGGCAAGATGTGTTCAAAGGAGGTTTGCCATGTGACTTTTGGTTTGCTCTATTACTCAAGCAGACATGCCTGCCTTTTCTTCTTCTTCTTTTTCTTCTTCTTTTTTTTTGAAAATTCTCTCTTGAAATGCTAAGGGCTTGAAGCTTGCCATCCAAAAAATCAGAAGGAAAGAAAAACAAGATTCTAGAGGACTCAAGTTTCAGGACCAATTCTAGATAGCTTACCATGTGATATAGTAATAGGTAGTAGAACTTGGGAAGCTACTTTTTAAAAGTCGTTTCTTATGTAGTATATTTGCAGTGCTTGCCAAAGTAATGCTACTTTTTTAGAGTTGCTAATTTTGTTGCTTATTAAGTTATTCATTGCTTTTTCATTTTTTAAAAATTTAGGATTAATAATTCTGCTCAAAATACCTCTAAAACATCCTTAAAAGTAACTAAAAAGTAACTTGAAAATGTTGCAGGAAAAATATTTTTAGTGCCATTCCCTTTCATTGATCTGTTTTCTTAAAACATAACTTCCTTATGCCTTTGTTACCAAAATGGAAAATACCTTTCCTGTTTGTAATGTACAGAACACACACACACACACACACACACACAGGGGGACATCTCTTTAGTGGATGTAGTTATTTCCAGAACAGAATCCTTCCCCCACATACTTCCTTAGAGCATTCTTCCTAATTCTCCAGAGATCTCATCGTGGACTAGGATTGCCCAAGTATAAATTATACCAGGCACACTTTCCAAATGTATTAGTCTTTGGAATTAGAGTATTGAGATTCTCCATAAAGGCAGTGATGCTGCTGGTTAAAGAATATTGTGATGACTGCATCCCCTATGCAGGCTTGGCCTTGGCAATCCTGGGGCTGGTAATTACACAGAAAAGTTTTTAATTGCAGAGCTCTTTAGAAACTTCCTGGACCTAATCCAGCCTGGAAATGCCAGCCTCTGTTGAGCTCAGTCCCTGGGCCACAGGCATTGAAAGTATTCAGCTGAGGGGGGAAATGCCTTGAATCTGGGATAAGGAGTGTTTCAGGATTGAAAACCAAGCTGGGGGTTGAGTCACTGTGCCACCTCAGGCTGTACACTGTTTGAGTAGCAAACCCACAGTAGAAGCATGCTTGCCACATTTTTCCTTCCCGATGTATGGTTTTCCTTCTCAACTGAGGTAAGGAGACAGGTTCTATTTGTACATACCAGAAGGGTACCTCTGAACTATGTTTATGGCCTGGAAATTGATGACATAGCAAATCCACAGTCCCCACCTTCCTCTATGAAACAGTTTTTCAACATTTTGCTGAATTGATTCTTCTATTTAAAAAAAGAAAGAAGTAAAATGCAAGGGTTACCTATAATGCATCAAAAGTAATAATAAAAACCAGGTAGCTCACCTGAAGCAATGTGTGGTTGAAGGGGTGAATAACAAGATAGATTGATGAACTGGTATTTAATGCATCAAAGACTTTATGAAGGGAAGGGGGAGCTGGGATGTAGCTTCAAGTGGAAAACACACACACAATGCACATACATGCATACATAAAATAAGCTGTGATTGAAATCATAAGAATAGCCCAGCTGGATCAGAGCAATGGTCTGCCTAGTCCAGGAGCCTCCCTGTGGGAAGTCTACAAGCAGAACATGAAGGTTATCACCTTTCTCCATCTGTTGCTCCTTAGCAAGTGTAATTCACTGGCATAAGACACATCTGCATATAATGTGTGCCAATATACATGTTAAGAAGACAGAATGAGTTATGAATGTAAAGGTTAACCTCTCCTGACACATGCAGTCATAGGAAGTAGCAGTGAATGGCAAGATCCCTGTAGCTGCTGCAGATACTCAGCTTCTATGGAGCCAAGGGTGCTTTTCTGGTGTTTCCAGAGCTCAAGCAGTCAGAGAGTGACTGCAATTCTGGTGGCTGTGATGTAGGGAGTAGAGTAGAGCTCTCTAGGATACTCTCTAAGTATCTTGCCAAACTAAAAATCCCAGGTTTCTGTAGGATAACAGTTAAAGTGGAATCAAACTACTGTAAATGTGTAGTGTAGACACATTCTAATTAATATTAACAAACCCAGAGCCAAGAGCCAAATAGAGTCAGGCCAAGAACCCAAAGTAAAGCACTGAAAATAATCTCTGCATTGTTGCAACACTGCTCAGTCAGTATCTCTAAGTCCAAATTACAAAGACATCTTTGTCTTTATATTCATGTTCATATTTATAAGTGCACTTCCCTTCTGTTGCACACAAATACAACCTCTGTGCTCTTTTACATCCTGCTATTCAAGGCAGTCATATTCTCCACTCTCCATTAGGCAGAGTGAGATGATTACCTCAGATAACAGAAGACAAGGATTGGAGAATTGGACCCCAACTGCTGTTGCTCCAGAGTGGAGGAATGACTGGTTTCCAGCTGCAGAGCTGGCCAGGCCCATAGCTATCCTCAGAGCAAGGCACTGTGGAAAACAGCAGGGCTGGCCCAGAAGATCAGCCCTTCAGAACAGGGAAAGTCTTCATCTGAAGCTAAATAGAGCCACTTCTCAAATGAAATGTGCTAGACAGCCATGCATCAATGTTGTCAAATCAGGTTCAAGAGAGGGTAGAGTGCTATAGCTAAAGTGGCAAGGAATTAAAGGCTCTGTATATTCCTTCTGCATGTTGTCATGCAGAAAATACCTTGTGGTTATTTACACTGTCAAGTCATGCCAGCATCCCTTCTATATTTGCCAGTCACACCAACAGAATGTTATCATCCCCATCTCCTTTACACACACAGAGGGAGATCCTTGCATGCGTATCTACCCACAACCTGGGAATGCTGGTATGGGTGGAAGAGCAGCAGATATTTAGCCTAGTGCTACAGGGTCTTCATTTCACTGGATTTCTCCCTTTTATGGGAAAGAGACTAGCACCAGAATGCCCTACATCTTAAGGAAAGAACAAGTGAAGAGAGCAGTAGAAGTTGATGTCCTGGGAGCCATGTTGAACTTTCTAGCTGCGTCTCTACTGTGGTAGAGACAGCTGAACCACAAATGGAGATTTTTCTTGGTTTTTTTTCCGGGTTGTGCAGCTGTGTTCTGGAAGAATTTACTTCTGACATTTCACCTGTATCTGTGGCTGGCATCTTCAGAGAAACGTCAAAAGTAAACTCTTCCAGAACACGGCCTCACAGCCTGGAAAAAAACCAAGGAAAATCTATGGATGCCGTGAAAGCCTTCGACTTCACACAAATGGAGACTTGAGAGAGAAAAAGCCTAGCTAGGTGTTCTCACATCTATCCATACATGCTACCTTTCCCCATGTTTGAATCTCCTGATTAAAGGTGGTGTGGCAATGTGTAGTATTTTGCCATTTGGGCCCCAGTCCCTACAACTGAGGTAGGAGCTACCTGGAGTCAGTACATATGAAGAGGTTTGCCCTTACTCAGAATTCAATGAGTCGTGAAAAGAAAAAGGCACCATTAAGCATTACACCAGAGATGCCTGAAGAACAGGATTAATTTTTCAGCTACAGTGGTGCACCTGGGGCCCAGCATCCATTGACTTGAATGAGATATAAGCAGGTTAACTATAGGTATGATTGCCCCCCAAATACTGTAATCTGAAAACAATAGATGCAGAATATGGTGGCAGAAGCACTCCCTTGCCCCCTCCCCAGACTGTGCTGTGTTTGGTAATCAATTGAGCCTTGTCCCCTGTCTTCTGTGGCATACATCTCAACAAGTGATGCAGGTGGGTAATGCATAAGAACCCCAGGGAAAAGCAGGCACAAAATTGCCTACTCATAATGAAGTTTTCCAGCTCACAGGTACCTGAGCTTAAGAGCCCTGCAAGAGGCCTGTTATTATCCTGAATAATCCCACGCCCATCAAAGAAGCACCAAAGCTCTGTAAGGACCACAACTAGTATTGGATTGTCCCAAGATCACAGCACAACATGGAGTGAAACAAGAGTGCTGGAGAATGATCAGAACAGGAGTAAAGGGATGGGACCTGGACAAGCTGGAAGAGAGCAGAGACCAGCTTGTTATTTACAAGGCACAGTGCTATAAATTGCCTGTTTGTTCCAAGGCGGGTATGTGCGGAATTTCACAGATCATCAGCCTCTCTGGTTTTTGCTGTCATGAGAATTCAGATTTCCTATGCAGTAGGGTGGGGAGCAATGTTCTAATGATTAGGGGGAAAGGCCTCTTGCAGGACTTACTTCCCAGAAAAAGCTAGCCTGCCCCAGACCCTCTCTCAACTACTGTAAGTCCTGCCTGGCTCAAGACATGAGGCACCTAAATGGAAGCCCTGGAACAATTAGCAGGATCCAGCTGAGTCAGAGATTTCTCCATAAGTCATTTCATTAATGTTTGCATGTTTACCCACTCTTGGAAATCCTTGTCAAAGCAGCAATGCAGAGATGTTCCAGATGGTTAGCTAAATGTGTGCCCTTTGGCTCTCAGTGCTAGTTATCTCTGAAAACTCCAAAATTGCCCTGTATTCAAAGTTGATTAAAGCCCTCTGGTATAGTGTAGCTAGCCTGAATCAAAATGTGATAAGGATGAATAGGAGGTTACATGAGTGATGAAGAGTACCATTTCCAGAACCACCACTGTTTGGGAATAAAAGCACTGGGAAGCTCACTAAAAACAAATAAACAGGTTGGTCATTAGTTTGTGATGCATACCACTATGGTACAGTAAGTCAAAAGCAGGAGGAGGATACGAGTAAATGCAGAGATATAAACTCCTAAGTCCCGAAACATTCTGAGCATAATATGAGAATTCTATGAAGTTGCCACATAAGCTTTGTCCTAGTACGTGACTGCCTATTTACACAGATTTTCCTATACAAGCACAACTGACAGACAGCCATGAGAAGCTTACCATAAAGACAATTTATGGTGGTGGAGAGAGGGATAACCCAAAGGATTCTTGAAAAGAGCTGTGAAGTGGTCAGCATGAAGACAGAGCAGACTTTTCTAGTCACCCACTGATACCAGCCTTTGATACCAGCCCTGGTCCATTATATCTTTGATTTCCTTGGTCAAATTCTTGCAATATTTACCTCAACTTCTGCAGTCAACATCCTAGTAATTTTATAAGTTAGGTGAGGGAATGGCTTTCCAAATTTCTGGATTGGAAACTGAGGGCCAGAGGTAGTACAGCAAGGATGGCAATCATTGTCTGCATGTGGCCCTTGAAGAATCCATTGTGGCTCTTGGGATCCTTACTGACCTCTCCAAGCCCCCAGCACCCCTTTATTTTAGGGAACAACCCCCAATTTTTTTGTTCAGGCAAAAAAAATTCACCCCTAATTCAATCCACTATAAATTGTTCAAAAATGCTGTCACAGGAGGTTCCACCACAGAAAGGCAACTAGGGATGATTAGACGCCACTTTCAGTCACACAAATGGGGCAGTATAGCTCTTTTGATTCTGGAATGTGCCTATCCATGAAGTACAAGGGAGATATTTAATATGGCCAAGAACTTGCATAAGGAATCTGCCCACAAACCTACTGTAAACTCAAGGAGGCTGCTCTGTGTGATGGAGGTCTACTGCACAGTTTAGTGGGGTGCTTCAGGATGATGCAGCTAGTGCCCTCCCACACCCCCAAAGCCATGGTTACAGACTTCTGAGATCATCCTACTTGCCAAATGTCCACTTAAACAGCTGGCAATTGCATTAGTTCACTGGTGTCCCTTATTATGGTCTTGATCCTAATCCTCCCTCTTCACATCACAAAGTCTTAGGCCTGGGGTGAAATTCCAACTAATCTTTTCTCTTGTGTTTCCCCTCCTTTTTTCTCCTTTGTCCGTTGTGATGTTTGTTCTGTCTCTGACTACTCTCTCTCTTTCACAATCTCCATGATGGATTTTGTTTCATCTTTGGTTGACCTTCTCCTGCTGCTCCTGTACTCCTACCCACCCTACCTCTGTCTCCCCCTGTCAGAGTACAACGCCAAACTCCGGGACATCCGGAAGAGTATAAAAAGCCCCCATCCTCCTCTTCACCGACAGCGATCCTTCTCCTTTTCTGGTTTGTTCTGTTGCTGCTTTTCTTCCTTTCCCCCAAGTCCTCCTTGCCCTAGCTTTCTTGCATGGTCACCAGTTCCCTTGCTGCTGCACTGCATGGATGCTGCCTAGAGCAGAGAGGTGGGGCTTCTTTCCACATGGTGGGAGTGGAAAGATAAGGCTGTTCAGAGTCCTTTCCAAAATGGTACCATCAAAAACTAGGGTAAGGGTTGTCCCCTAATTTGCAGAAGGGCCTGAAGACTTCGATCTTCTCCTCTGAAAGAGCCAGAGCCTTTCTTCACAAATGACAGCTGTGTGTTCTGCTGGAGAAAAGGGTATTAATAAGGAATTCTCAATGGATCAATCCTTTGTGCCTACCAAGATTTGATTCTAAATACAGCCGGGCTCTAACCCCAAAGCTCCTTTTTAAAATCATTGGTTGTGCTTCCTTTCCCCTTGCCTTTCCCGTGCCCTTTGTGATATGTCTAATGAGCTTGTTGGTGGATCCATTTGCTGTGTGTGATGTTCATCTGTGGTGTGTAACAAGAAATCACTTGCAAAAGGACAGCAGGGCTGGATGGCGGGGAGCAGCTTTATTTACCTCAGTGTTGAGCACACTCACCATTGCTTTGTTGTTGGTGCTGTGTCAGTGTGTCACCATAAATGTCAAGGGGCAAGAGTTTGCATGTGGTGCTGGGAGAGGGGGAGGAGGGTTGGTATTAAAGTCCACAAACTGGGTTGGTCACATGCAGTACTGCTTGGCCACACACCATGGTTTATTTAAGGGATTTTGTGTGTGGTATACAAACATCTCTGGGGATTATTTACTTCAGATCTTTCCTCTGTGCCTGGCAGCATGGACTGGCATCAGGACAGGGGCTTCCAGTTCTGCATGGCTAGCAGAAGGAGTCAGCAAGTGGGTGTGTAAATTCTTGGGGTCTCACTCATCAGATGGCTCTGGAGAAAGGAACTTATCAATGGATTTCAAAAGTGTGGTTGCTCCATAGTGTCTCATTACAGGAATGGTATTTCTGGAACAGGAGCTCATGGAGCCAGAAGCTCTGCAGAGAAGAGAAGACTCTCATATTCAGCAGCAGGATTCCTGGAGATTTTTCTTTCTTGGTTTTGTCTCTTTCATTGGTGCAGAAGCTTCAGTATATAAAGATTGACAACCATTTTCTTCCTGGTTTTAGGACTGCTTCTGAAATCTGTTGTGTTTTCATTGGGGTACCTCACAAAATAATTGTTTTCATTGGGGTACCTCACAAAATAATGGGTTGCCACCCTAACAGAAGGTTCTGTGGTTTGTTGTTTCATCTCTCCTGTTTGACCCCATACAGGCTACTTGTGTCTTCTGAATCTACCTACCTCTCTCCTAACAGGTTTGGAATCTGTACTCTTGTTAAATCACAGATCCTTGGCTGATTTGGTAGCTGACTTACATTCCTCTCTTCCTCACCACCCAGAATCTAGGGAAACCATCTCAAGACTGCTTCACTGCCCATGATAGCTTGCCACTTTGGCCTGTTTTACAATGCAGACATATATAAAGTGCCCCACCTAATTGTGAAGGAGCAGAATATTCATAGTATCACATGGCACATTGGAAAGACAGCAGAAGTCTTGAAGGACAAGTTCTTGTCCATGCCTGTGTTGCTTCACTGCTTTGGGACCTATGTGTTTCATAGAAGCCTGCATGTTTCATAGAATTTTGAAAAATGGCACAGACAACAAAATCCCCATTACCACATAATTAGCATCACATCTATCCTCCATTGACATGTTGTGATGGAATCCCCACTATAGCATACAGTGTTATCTCCCAAATATCTCTTATTTTTCCAGAAATATTTATTGAAATACTTAAATCTTATTTCTGCCATCTGCTTTCCTGGGAAGCATTATTCTTTTGCTAGCTGATCACTACTAACCCACCGATGCTAATCCCTCAAAGAATCAATAGGGCTCTGAGCAGGATCTGCATTCCATGAAGTCTTCCTGGTATTGGTGCAAAAAGCTCCATTCCTTTTAGGGCTGTACTTCCCCATGGTAAAGCATTTGCTAGTTCTTCATAGCTCTTTGCACCCTCCTCTTTACAGCATCAGTATCAACTGCATGAAGGCATCACATTTTGTGTTGCCTTGCTCTTGATGGTAACATGCAACACAATAAAGTCAGGCCACATGTAATGCTTTCCTAGACATAATGAATTGAAAAGGAGGAAACAGTTCCATGTCATCTCTAAAGTCTCGAAAAATGCCCCTCTGAGGCTTGGATCCTATTGGTAGTTTGAATTACCAGTTGTTGAATGCTTATGTAAATCCAGCTGATTCAGTAAGTCTACTCTACTAGGGATTACATATTGAATTTAGGCCTAAAATGTGGGAAACTAACAACAAACAAGAGCTTCTCTTTCAGCATGTGCAGTCTTTCAGCTTCTTCTCTAGTCCTGTGCTTTCACATTTTCAAATGAATGTTGAAAACACTTTTTTAAAAATCTGTAAGGCTTTTTATGATTTATTTCATGGTTTTCCCACTTTTTACGTCTGTGCTGAAATGGTTTATTTTTAAATACCAGTTGTATTATTGTTTTCTGGGTTGAATTTGTATTGATATCGATTTAAGTGATGTAAGTGATTATATAGATTTCTTTACTTTTTGCAGAAGTGAATATGTGGTGTTTTTTTAAAAAAATAGCTATATATATGTATTCTTCTTTGCTGCAAAAAAGTTTAAGAATAATACACAAACAGTTCTTTCCCTTCTTCCTTTTTAATCTTCACTATAATCTACCTTTACTATAATCCTGTGAAGTAGATTAGGCTATTTAGAGCCAGTGTGGTACAGTGTTTTGAGTGTTGGGACTCTGGAAGGCCAGGGTTTGACTCCCCACTCAACCATGGAAGCCTACTGGAAATGATAAAGGCTACCATGATAGCCCTATGATAGGGTCACCATGAGTCGGAGTGGACTTGAAGGCCCATAAGAACAAAAAAAAGTGGCCTACAGGGCAAGTGAACCATATCATAACTCAGTGCGTGCTTAATATGAACCTTGTGGTAGGCGACATGTTATTACTTGCTTATGTTATTTTTTAATCAGTCATTTAAGTAGTACTAAAAGGCTTTTCTAGCTACACACACACACACACACACACACATTTAAATGAAAGAGTGTTGCAACACTGTGGCCCAATAAAGAAAGAGAGAGATGGTGGAAGAACACTATGTGTATATGATGGAGGGAAACATTTTTCATTCACTCCCGTTTTATCAAGGTGATTGTGGTGATTGGAGGGATCTTTTTTAAAACAAGTGATTTGAGAAATATAACATTCTGCCCAATATACCCCTTGTTGGTTCCCTCCATTTTTTTGTGGAAAAGCTTTCTAAAAAGGAGGGGGGAGGAGATGATGATGGTGATGATGATTTTAGGCTTTGAAACATTGTAAATGCTGCAATGCTTTTTAATTCCAGTGGCATCTTCTTGTTACTTTAAAACAGTTGAATAAAATTTATCCAGAAAATTATTTTAATACTTCCTAAATGACTGATTAAAATATAAATGTGTATAAATATGATATCCTTTTGCAAAGGGTGTAGTGAATGGGTGATGTATTGTGACAGGCTGACTGTCCATAAAGCCACTACCTATGTCATGTGCCTTTAAAAAGATAGAAGTGCTAAGGACACTGGTGTGGACAGAATATAGTGGGATGTAAGAAGAGGCATAATGTCACCCAATAGTGGGTGCGGGGGAATAGTTGAAATCTCATTTGTAGCTTACACTTGAAGAGCACTGTTTTATTAGCATCAGGAACTGCCCATCTAGAAGCACCCGCCATACGACCTTCTAATTTAAGCAAGTATTTGCCTATGGAACTTTATACAAAATAAACCAGTTATGATCTATAAACAGTGATTCCCACTGTGGACCTCCAGATGGTTTTGGTCTATATTTGTCAGAATCCCCACTGTTAACCATGCTGACTAGGGCTTCTGGGAGCTGAAGTCCAAAAAGACATGGCAGGCCAAATTGGAAATAACTATGGTGCCAAGTCCTACAGCAATACAGGCTAGGGTTGGCAACTCAGAATTGTCCTAAACCCTGATGTTTCTTGGCCAAAACCTGAGTTCTAGGGTGAGCCCATGGTGATGTATCTAAGCATTGTGCATTAAATAGCAACTGTAGATGTTCACAGCTTGTCATTGAAACACACACACGCACAGAATGTTTGTTCCTGTTTGGGAATTAACACAAAAATTCTTAACCAAAGATCACGATGAAATGAGATCATTCCTTCTCACTTACTAAAAGAGATGGGATAAGGAACATTTAATCTAGCTGACTTGCCTCTACCAAAAGGTGGATGCAAAGCAGAGTGGAGGGCAAGCTTTAGCACCATAACAACTAGGAGGGAAGGAAGCTAACTAAGGCCTTGTCCACATGGGCCAAATGAAATGGCCTCTCCACATTCCTGCACCCAGCTGTCCTGGGAATGCAAGATTTTGGCCCCGATTCTAGTAGTGCAAACTGTCCAGATGACATCCAGGCAGTTTGACTAGAAACAGGGGCACCCCCACCTTAAAATGGCAGGAATGGGGAACTGTCCGCACACGTGTGCTCAGTTGTATTGGTATCTGTCACCACTGGTGATGTCGTGCACCACTCTCTCTGAGGTCACAATGAGGTCCCCAGCATATAATCAAGGCTGGGCACCTCATTTCCAGCCTCAGAGAGCATGATGTGTGATAGCAGTGGCAGCACCAGCGCCCACTGATATTGCACATGTGCACAGCTGCCTGCTCCTTCTACAGAATGCAAGGTAACGGGGAATCCGTGGCAGATCTGGGGCTAGAATACTCTGGCCAGACCACAGAGTTTTGTGGCCAGTGCAGACAAAGCCTAAGTAAATTAAATACATAGACTCCCCCTGGAGAGTCTTTGCACGGTGCAGCAACAATCAGTTAATCATTGCTAATTATAGCAAGTTGGTGCTCTCTTAGCTGAGCTAGAGATTTGCATACAGCCTTTTCTTCTTGCCTGGAGCTGATCCCACCAAAACTGGAGAATTTGCATCCTAGCCTGCCACCTGGATGTGGCCCATGAAAACTGGAGACTCAGGGCCAAGGTCTGAAATCCAGCAACCCTAATACAGGCTCTTTGTGTAAATGTCCCTTAAATTACTTTCCTTGGGGACAACAGCTTTTTGATAATGCTGTGTCATATCGCCTCCCCCTCCCCCCCGGCAAGAATCCAGACTTGTTCTATTCCAATTAAGATTGGGGATGCTAAGGTGTTAACCACTGGATGCCCAAATTGAACATTTTAAAAGCTTTCATAAAACAGCGGGGGGGGGGAAAGAGTAATAGATGATAATTAAACTCTAAAATTGGGAGAGGTTTCTATTTGTTTATTTAATATAAAAAGAGGGAGCTTCCTAGTATTGAAGGATAGTTTCCTAAGAGATTTTCCCAACCTTGTTATTCTTTTTTTCAACAACAGAACAGGGATGGGTAAAGTACAGCCCTGGGCTATATGTGACTCCCTACATGGTTTACAGTGTGTTAGCTAATTGCCCCCAACAAGCTAGGTACTCATTTTACCCACCTATGGAATGATGGAAGGCTGAGTCAACCTTGGAGCCCTGTAGGACAGAATTCACAATGTTGGGGCTGCAGCATCGGCATTTAACCACTGCGCCACCAGGGCTCCTTTTTAAAGTAAATTACCTGTCCTGCAAGCTTCCAGAAATAGCACTTTAATAGGTCCTGTCTATATGGTCAAAATAACGTTCACACAAATACGTGTCATTCAGAAGGGGGGCAGCCAAATCCACTGCAAAGTCCATGTGTGCCGCATCTGGGGCTTCATACGGATTTTCTGAAAAGCTCCGTACAACTTCAGAATGTGTGACTATTTGAACACTCACATTTGCACAGATATGAACAGGCAGTGGAATCTGATTGGCTAGATGAGCACAGGGGGCGGGGTTAGGAAAGAGGGAAAGTGGCTGCGGCTGCGGCTGTCATGTTGCATTTTTGGCTAAGCAAGGGTATAGTAAGTCGCTCAAACGGCAATTTTTACTCTCTTTTTATTTCTTTATTTGTAAATACAAAGTGTTGCTTGTGCGCACCCTGGGAGACATTTTTTTTAAAAAAAAATTGGCGGTGGCAGATTTAAAATTGTGAATAAATCACTTGCAGCAGCCAGCTGGCTATGGGGCCATACAGGGTTTAGGGAGGTCTTGTGGCCATGTAGGCAGTTTGCATCGTTGCGAACGCCTGCCTTTCTGAATGTTTTTGTATTTTTTTCCTCCTCGTATAGACAAGGCCATAGATTACAGTCCCCTCCTACATGGTTTAATATTAAAGAAAAAAATTACAGTTTTTGCAAAGCAGAAATGGACTTCTGTCTACTTCCTCCCCACCACCCATTTTGGGCATTCTGTGCAGCCCAGGTAGGTGGAGCACAAAATTGGTGCCCACATCCTGCCATAGATGTCACCCCTGCTGTAGGCCCTACTGACTTGTTTGGATTTCAGCCAGTTATAGGGAACATATAACTTCCTTGTTAAAACAGCTTCACTGGCTACCAGATCATTTCTGGGCACAATTCAAAGTGCCGGTCATGACCTATAAAGGCCCTATCTCCCCATGCAAACCTGCAAGCATTCTAAGATCATCAAGGGAAGGCTTTCTCTCGGTCTCACCACCATCACAGGCTATTCTGGTGAGGACATGAAGGCGAGCCTTCTTTGTGGCTTCTTCTACCCTCTGGAACTTCCTTCCATGGAAGGAAGGCTTCCAAGGCTGGCCACTTCCCTGCGTTCCTTTTGTCGTCAGGCGAAGATGTTTTTATGCAAGCAGGCTTTTAATATATAGCTGGGTTTATGGAGGCTTTTATAGGGGTGTGTTTTATTTTTACTTTGCTTATTTTTATCTTTTAACTTTTATGTGTTTTCTGTAATTTTAGATTTTTATATTGTGAGGTTTTTAATGGGTTTAAACTGTATTTTATGTGATTTTGTGAGCTGCCTTGGGTCCCTTCTGGGAGAAAGGCAGCGTATAAAGTAAATAAATAAATAATTCCAGTGTGTTGAACCATGGCTAAGAGCAAGCTGTGTGCCTGATAGATATGTAAATAATAGTCTCAGATTTTATTTTCCTTGACGAGAAAGAGTGTTCATGCATTGAGACACCACATGGGGGGGGGAAGGTGGTGTCAACCACCAGAAGACTTTATTTTTTTCATCCCAGGGTCTTTTTTTGCACAAATTTCAACAAAGGGCTTTGGGTACCTCTTAACCTTCTTCTTAACCTTCTTAACCTGCGACCCCAGGCTACCCAGCTCCATAAGCAGCTACTCATAGGGCATGGTTTCCAGACCATTTACCCTTTTGGTTACCCTCCTTTATTTGGCATCTCCTCCAGGGATAAGAGATGTTTTGATGTACAAAGTGGCTATTTTACACAAAAAGAAAAATGTTGAAAAATTGATGAGTCAAATAGTATAAAATGTAATTAGTCAAAATTATCAGCCATGAGAACTAAATGGAACCAGAACCTGGGAAAGCTACTCTTTTGGATGACTCCCAGAATCCCTCAGCCATTAGGGCCACTGTAATTTTTCCAAGCTTTGAATGAAAGCTCCTTGTCTAGAAGCAGTATACAGCTAAATAAAAACTGCTGGGGAGTCAAACAGTATTTTAAAAACTACAGCCTTCAAGCTCTGCTTATTGCCTTCCCAGGACCATTGGGGAAAGAGAAAGTGTCATGTAGCTGTTAAAGTGTTGTTCTAGAACTGGCAAGAACCAGCTTCAAATCCCCACTTAGGGCTCATCTACATGGGGCAGGATACACCAGCTTCCTGCCGGCATATCCTGCCCACAGATCTGGCCCTTTCCTCCCCGTTTAACTGGATGAAATAGGCTAAAGTCCAGATGTACATGCCAGCAGCCACTGCCTGCACCCCACTCTCCAGATCCAGGCAGGAAGCCCATAGCATGTGAGCAAGACCTCCTGCATGTGACCAGCCTTGGTCAATGCTGTGGGTCCCCTTCCTGGATCTGGAAAAATGAGACAGCCAACAGCTACAGTAATGAGTCGACGTGCTGGAACAGGCTCTTGCAGTCACACGGGCCCCAATCTGTTTGATTTTGGCTACAGAGCCCCCCCCCACCTGGTATTTTATTAAAATGTTTTATTGGGCGCTACCCTGTCTTCCCACCATCTTTGCCCTAGGGGTCATGAGGACTGCCCAGGGGCAGAACAGGCAAAAGCCCTCCATCATCTGGACTGCAAACTATAGGAAAAGAGATTCCACCTAAACATTAGAAAGAACTTCCTGATGGTAAGAGCTGGTCAGCAGTGGAATGAGCAGCCTCAGAGTGTGGTGGAGTCTCCTTTGGAGGTTTTTAAATAGAGCTTGGTTGGCCGTCTGTTGGGAGTGCTTTGATTGTACATTCCTGCATGCCGAGGCTTGGACTAGATGGCTCTCATGGTCTCTTCTAACTCTGTGATTCTATGATTCTATACAGGGCTTCAAGACAGGGGCAAGATGGGGTAAATTGCCCATGTAGACATGAAGCTCATTCAGTGACCTTGTGCTTGTCACTGTCTCTCAAAAATGGGGAAGAAGATCACCTAGCTTCTTAGTGGAAAAATAGGATATAACATATATAAAATGCATACAAATAAATCTTGCCTGACAACTATAGGAAATGGAATGCCAGGACACATGGACTTTTAATTTAATCCAAAGATGCTGCTCTTACATTCTTAGAGAGCCCATGTGCTTGGCCTGGTAGGTAGGGCTCTCCATCGTTCATGATTCACATTGAATCTGTCTTGAGATCCAACATCTCATGATGACACCACTTGTTGCTTTCTTTGGCCTATGCCAGCAGGAAGCTATTGATCCCCTGTAGCTGAAGAGGAAGGTTATCTCAGCATAGAATTTTTTTTCTAACAAACATGACATAGAAGGAGTGAGAATGTGCAAGAGACGTAAGTCACAGTGCCACTTTGTGAGCACCTGCCTTTTCCTACTTACCCTCAATAATTCCAGCAAGCTGGTCACTCTGGGCCAAGGCATTGCCACTCTTGGCTCTGAAACACTGGCTCTCTTCTTCTCCCCCCCCTCCTTCTGCCACTCTCTGCTTTAAAGGGAAGGGAGAAACAAAGCATAGAATGGCAGGAGACACTACTGCAGAGTTTCTAAAGTTCCGGCAAGGGGGTGGAGGATGTGAAAGTAGGAGAAGTTTGAAATGTGCCTGTAGCAGCAATACAGAGGGCACGATGGCTGGCGTGGGAGTTAACTGGAATGCATTGCTTCAGAAGGCAATGGCTTCTCTCCAGGCTTTCTCTGTACACATTAACAGAATTCTTCTGATCATTGCTCTCATTGCAATGGGGGTTTTGCCCATTCCCCTCTGCTTCCAAATGTGTTCCACATTCAAACTGCAAGTGAGGCTGTAGATTTCTTGCTCTCTTTTCCTCTTCCCTTTCTTGTACCTTGAAAACTTCTCTCCACTTTTCCCCTCCCACCCCCAAAATAACAGGCTTATGCCTTCCTTCAAGGACTTCTGGAACGGAAAGCTGGTGTCTCACTTTAACTTTCAGCTCATGTTGTTCAGGATAAAACTTACACAAGTTGCAAAAGGCCTTTGTTGACCTTCAGCTTTGTGCCAGCTGCTGCCAAAGTATGATTCAACTTTTTAGAATGAAAGCCAATTTCCACCCATCCATCCATCCATCTTGTTGATGTCATATGATGCAAGTACAAACAGAAGGGGCATTATCTCTCTGCTTCATTATCTCTGCACTGTGTTATTCTGCGCTCCAATATGTAACTTCAAAGAAGGCAGCACAGTTCAGAGATAGGTAGAACCGATCTAGAGCCACATTCCGCTGCTCTTTCTTGGGTTTCTTCCAGCTCTGTTATTCTGTAGTCAAAGTTATGAGGAGCTCCAGTGATGAGACCTGATTAAGAGAACATTTTGCATGTATTAGTCCATTGAAACATGACTATATATAAGCCACAGAAATTGAGACACTAAACAAAATTGGCTGGAAAGGATTTGTGGAAATGTTGAATGAGCCAGGCAGCTGTCCTGGCACAGAATAATTTGTCTCAGAAGTTAGTTTTTGGGGACTACAAATCTCAGATGCTGTATACAAGATGGTCAGTGGAGGATTCTGGGAACTGTGGTCCAAACAAGTAACATTTCCAAGTTATGGCTCTTCTCTCTTTTAAGAAAATTTATAGCACTGTTCAGTTTAATGAATGTTACATGTGGTGTTACTTGAGTGTGAGCTTTCCTCTCCCACAGTCGATGGATTTTCCTTTGTTGCAGATGTTACAGTTTGGTTGCTTCTGTCACCATGGAGTCCAGTTCTCTCTGCTTTCTCTGCCTAAGTAAGCTTCTGTATTAGAAATCTCAGAGCACAGTCCAAAATCTGTGCCTTCCCATTCTTTCCCCCACTTTATTTTCTTTCTCTCAGCTGTGTGAAAGGCAAGGCTCTGTGTAGCTGAGAAAGTGGCATAGCTGTTACTAATCCTGGAGAGATCCAGATTTGCCAAGGGGCTCAAAAGCAGCTCCAGAGTCCCACGAACTTGCTTGATCAATTTTTATAGGATGTTTTCTAAGGTGTCACCTTCTTCACAACCTTAGTGAAATGAAATAAAAAAAATGAAGGGTAGGATGCTGGGGGTAGGGGGATTCAATGCTGATTATAAAAACAAAGGCAAATAGGTAGGCTGGGATGTGATCCATGTCCCGGGCTCTTTCTTCTGCCTGGAATTTGAACATGCTGAAGTGCAGCATCTCAAAAGATTGTGTCTACGGTGTTAGCAAATAGAGTAAAACAACATTCCTCCCCACAGTGAGCAAAACTCCCTCTTGAGTATTTGACAGGGGTGCTGGCACCCACAGGGCTACTGTGGTTTTCCAAGGCTTCTTCAAGGTTGCAGCAGCACACCTTCACAGTACTGCTGCCACCAGGTAAAAGGAAAAGTAGGGACTTTGTTTGTGGGCAAGCCTCATTTTGAGGCCAAGCTAATGATAGGCTGAGTCTAAACTTTAGAAAAGGCTGTGATGATCTCAAAATTAACAAATAATAGAAGCCTGAACTCAGTCACTCACTTTAGTGGGTTTCATAGTCTGGGACTGGTAGTTTTGCAGTGTATGGAAGGCAGACCCAGGGTCTGTGAGTGAGAATTCACAGCGCTACATCAAATAACAATTCCCTTGATTCATTGGGAGCGGGTAAATATGCCTTATGGAAAGCCTATGAATGAGAGATCTCCAAGTCACAGTGTTATCGACAGCTCTGTTCAGGTCTTGCAAACTCAGGGCTGTGGCTTTCTTGATTCAGTTTATGTCTATTAACTACCATAAAGTCAAGATGTGTTTGCAGTGGAGATCCAATTAAATTTTGTCATAAGAACAAAGTGTATGTTGGTCAAGACGGATTCAGAGAATATGGACAGAGAATGATTAGCAAACCAATTATTATGATCATAAGTACTGCTATACAGCATCAAAGCTTATCTGCAGACCTCCAACATAGCAGCAACTTTACAACAGGTTCCTAGATCAGTAGTTTTCTGCTGCTTTGAGTGCTGGAACTAATATGCTGAAAGCAATGTATCTCCAGTCCAGTATCTCCTTGCACTTTATAATATAGCATATAGAGGAGGTTTCATTACAGCTTTGCTTTCTGTTTCCTTAAATTGGCTCTAATAGCTGAGGGAAGGGGTCAAAAACAACAATTAGTTTGTAATATCTTACATGTCTTTTCTAGATCTGATTGTCCAGAATTCTTGGAAGTTTTGGCTTTTCCCTTTGATATGTAGCTTTGCTCAGTTGCAAAGGAACGAATCCTTCTGCAAGCACTTTCCCACTGCTTCTGGCTCAGAGTGAATCAGGATAGTACAAGTAGCTTGGTGGAGGTCTGGTGGGTATGCACGTGGATGGTTTTGACTTTGGGAGAAATGTGCACTATGTTGGCGTACAAATCCTTTTCTACTCGAAGAAGCTATTTCGTTTCTTTCATGATATATCCATCTCCCTATGCTGTGAGCTATTTTTAAACCAATGTATGAAAATGTTGGGAATGAGGAGGGGGAGAGCAAAAACAAAAAATAAAAATACAAATAAAAATAAAAATGGAGAGGAATAGATTTCTGGGGAGGATGTCCAAAGTGTGAGTGGACATAAGGCAACATCAGGTGAGTGAAAGATAAACAGCAATTAAGTATGAAGACCATTAAGTTTGCCTGTTCTAAGTACACCCTATCAGAACCAAGGTTCAAATGTTCAAAATGTCTCACATAGAGAACATCCCCTGGCCACAGCCATGTACAAGAGAAGAAGTAAGATGTGAGTATGCACATCATTGCCTGATCCTCCAGAAATCCTGCTCATGTGAACACCCTTCCTCAAAAAGGGTGCATGATCACAGGAGTAGGGCATTCTCCTTCCATGGTTTATATTTTCCCCGTGAGGTTCTGGCAGTGCAGCAGCTTTGTATGTGGGATTAAAAAAAATGTATGAACCAAACCAGTACCATTTTGAATTGTCATTTGCTGATTTTCCTTATAATCTGCTGGTGGAAAGTAAGCTGTCTATTTTCTTCTTTCTTAATCCATTATTTTATTCCACTGCCTCTTTCTTTCTTGGGCCAGGACACAGCCTAAAGATCTGAATACTATCCCCCACACCTTAGAGCCACTCTGTGTATGTATTAAGACTCACACTGTGCTTGCCATTTCCCCTTTTGACATGTGGGAATTGAACTTCCAGGAGTACAGTCACCACGGGAGAAGTCACCAGAAGAAACTGAAGTCCCCATCCGAAGACGCACAACCAGTGAAGGCCAGTATGAAAACAGTCCCCAGGACCTGAGTTCACCACGAAGCCCCACTGTTCGCTCTCCAGTTCATTGTGTCTCACCAGAGGTGGTCAGCACCATCTCTGCCAACCCTGGAGGAAGACCCAAGGAGGTACTTTCTTTTAAGTTTTTAATTCCTTGTAATTGTACTGCTTGCATGCAGAGAAGTCCAGGCAGAAAGATGTTTCTTCAACCTCAGTGCTTGATGGTAGGTAGAAAAGGCCAAGTTGTTGAATTATAGAGTCAGAAGAGACCACAAGGGCCATTTAGTCCAACATCCTGCCCTGCAGGGAATACACAATCAAAGCATTCCTGACAGATGGCCATCCAGCCTCTGTTTAAATACCTCCAAAAAAGGTGACTCCACCACAGTCCAAGGCAGTGCATTCTCAAACTCAAGATGAGTTTGCTTGGCAGTAGAATGGAGGTGAGCACATAAGCATTAGGGGGACTCTCCCCAAATAACCCCTAGGAGGATTTTTCTCCTTCAGTTTAAGAGGTGCTTGTGTAGCTTTGGGGTTGTGAAGTTTCTACTGTTCTCATTGCCAATATAATAAAGAATGACATAGATGTTAAAAGAACCTATGTTGCCTAGCCTGGAAAGAGCCGCCACTCTTTCTTCCCTACTCTGTCCACTTTTCCTGTCAGTTTGAGGAGCAGAAGGCATTGATAGTAGTGGAAAGATCTTTGAAATTAAGAGTGAGAGAACAGGGTGGAAGTATTGGGTTTTGTTTTTTAAAAAATAAAATAAAAGGAGGCACGAGAGCAAGCCATTTTAAGCATTAGGTCAGATCAGGTGGAAGAACATTTGGGAAAAAGAAAACGGATTTCTACTGCCAGTTTGTTAAGGAGGTGCATGAATAGGCTGGAAAGGTGGGATGCTGAATTCTTACCACTAATTCTGCTTTTCCCTTTCCTCTTTCTCTTTCATAGCCCCATCTCCACAGCTACAAAGAGGCTTTTGAAGAGATTCAGGGGACTCCTCCAAGCAGTCCACCTTCAAGTGGTGGTGAGACCTCTCCCCCAACCCCTGCCTTCCCTGTCTCACCACAAACCCCTTACAGTAACCTGTGTAAGTTCAGTTCACCTGGGCAAGGGGATGGGAGTGGGCAGGGGGTTGGCGGGTGGCTTTAGCAAAGCCAGCTTTAGAGGCAGCCAGTAAAACTGTTGTCAATTTCCCAACACCCACCACCATTTTGATCACAACCTAATTTTCTCTTTTCTCTCCATCTGCCACTCTCAGCTCCTTCCTCATCACTTTCAGTTCTGTTTACCACAGTCTTCTCATGAAGCCACTGTAAAGTTTGTATTCCTCCACAATAACAAACAACAGCAAGGTTTTGCAACTCTTGTATAGGAGTGTATGTGTGTGGGAGAGGGATGTTGAATGTAGCCAAAGCCATTAAGGGCAAACAAGTGACAAAGAGAGGAACCACAGTTTAGGATGCTAGCATAAACTATAAAAACATGGCTCTGTGCTGTTACTTGGACTCGCTTTCTCTTCCTCCACCAGCCACAAATGTCCATTGTTCTTCATAAAACTTTGACAATCAAGTTAGAGGAAGATTGTACATTGTAGACCCACCAAAGTGAGTGAAGTCCACCCTGTGGAATGGCTAGAACTTGCAAAAGGTACTTTTGGAACTATAACTCTCCAGTCCCCTAGTTAGCACAGCTAGCAGCCATGCTGGCTGGAACACTGACCTTAGAGGCATTCTGACCTTCGACATATTCTGTATTTGTTAAAGTCCCCAAAAGTAACTTTTTTGAGCTCTGATGATGGGCCATCCAGGACTTGATAATTCTCCTGTTATTACTGTCTGCTTGGGAATGGAAGAATGAGGTAGAGATACTATTAAACTCTAGTATATGCCTGTTGAGCTGTATTTGGCTTTATGGGTTATCACTTGTGCAGGTCTATCTCAGATAAAACCAGTCCAACTTTATATTGATGCATAATGCACACCTTCTTAGCTTTCAGGGAAAAATAACTAAATGAGGGTATGTCAAAACCTTGTTTATCTGTCAAATGTGAAAAACTAGATGAACAAGATTGTTACTGAGAGAGAAAGTTCTTTTCATCAATCAGAACATATAGGTCTAAATGCAATTGTTAAACCTGATCAGAGTAGACACACTAAATCAATGCAGCTTAGATGAGTGTTGACAACAAGTTCCCATTGAATTGTTGGATCTAGTCTAGTTGGACTTACAATTGGATTCAGGACTTAACAGTTATAGCATGAGTTCTACAATGTATTTATAACACAACATGATTTATTAATTGCTTATAAAAATCCTTACACAAGCTAGTTTTCTTCCTTACTCCAGAAGGAGTACTTCCTTACTCCTTACTACATTATCCCCTACAGTGAAGACTCCCAGTGCATAAGTTCCACATGGAAAGTCATAACAACTGGCATCACTGGTTCTTAGTACTCTGAAAGAATTCCCTGTCCTATGAAGCATCTGGTAGGATCATGAGCCAAGTCAGTCATTACATTTCCCTGATTGACACTTAAAATATAGCTGAAAACTTTTGTGCATAAGTCATAGAAATCTTTTTGGTCTGATTTTTACAGAATATTCTGACAGGTGTTCATTGGATTTTTGCCTTTAAATTTTTTTAGGAGAATGCCTTCACATGCCCCATCCCTAAAATTACCTGTCACGATTTCAACACTACCAACAGTCTTTCTAGAAATCTAAAACAATACCCCAGATTTACCAAGACTGGTGAGAAAGAAAAGGGAATCAAGGCTGGATTAAATCCAACAACTGATTCTAACTATGGAATGTCCCAAAGGAAATGTATTTAAAATATAGACTTTTGGCACACAGATCCTACTTTAGGTAATTTTCCTATGGCTTCCTCTGAGCCTCTAAGTATGAGAGAGACCAGGGAGGAGACAGATGTTTTCTCCAGGTGGGAGGAAATGAAAATGAACCTTAAAACCTTAAAGACACATTTCAAATAGCATTTCAGTAATGCACACCTCCATAACAAGGCACATGTTCATGCAGAGCAAATGGAGAGCTGCATCAGCTCTTTGCATGGAAAGGTCTGCTTCTCTTTCATCCCCAACACATAGCACTGATGGCCGTTTTGCCAGTTTGTGCTGCTTATGGTTTGCATCACTTTGTTGGCAAAACCTCCTAAATGTAAATCAAGACTAGGTTGGGTGGTGTCCAAATTAATCTATTTTTAAAAGAAGTATACCATTTAAAGCAAACTCCATGTGTCATAAAGATGGGATTTAACAAATAGAAACAAACAACTAAATAACTGTGTGTTCCTATTGCTAATACCATATGCTATAGAATGCATGTGTACACATGAGCACATGCTCTAAATGAGAGAAGTCTGGTTTCTATTCTGCATGGCCATGACTTTAGGGCATTTACTGTAGTTTATACCTGTTAATCCTATAGGCCTCAGACAAAAGCCAATACCAGATTTGCTTTTAAAATGGCAAGCTTAACTATTTCAAGAGAAAGCTCTGCCCCAAAGACACCCAGGCTGGCACCAACCACCACCAGCCTGAAATTTAGAGAAACAGAAGCTATAGAAGTTCATGTGCTCTTTGATCTGCAGTTCTCCAGTGAAATAGAGCAATCTAACTACAGATTTAGCTTCACTCCCTCCCCCTCTGCATTAAGATACAGATATATGCACGGTCCCAGCCTGACCTTCCCAATGTCCACTTACCTGGCCACAGCTGCTGTGATCAATGGGAGTCCATTCCCCTATTGTTTGGGAAGCAGCTGACTGATGTTCCCACCCACCCCTCCTGTGAGCACCCCTCCTGTGAGCCTCTGTGACTTCCTCCTAATGCAGAAGCTAGTTCATGTGAGCGGGTGGGTGGGAACATCAATCAGCTGCATCCTGAGCAACAGCAAAACAGCCCCCTATTGATTGCAGTGGCTGCTGCCCAGTAAGTGGAGATTAGGAGACTTTCACAGTCCCTATGTGTCCCCTACAATAAGGAATACATAGGGATCATGAATACCAAACAGTTATGAATGTGTAACTCTAGGTTACGTATTTGTAACTTCCCAACAGGATTCCAGGCAGTATTTGTTTATTTAAATAATATTTTATAGTGTTGCTCATCACATAGGTTGAGCTCATTTCAGCTTTGTAGAAAGCAGACAAAGGGCCACTGTACTCTATTCAAGAAGAGATAGTACTTGCCCCAGCTGACAAATCCATTCACCTGATCAGAGTGCTGCCAATGTGCCAGATAGTCTTCAGTAGCCATCCCTCACAACTAAGTTATAGCACAGTAGTTACAGGTACAACATAATAAACATAATTTTGCAGATAGATGCATTGTCAAGTCCTGCACAGTTTATGTTATGAATGCTGCTTCTAAAGGCACAGGCTTCACAGGCTGCTGAAGTCTGAGATGTTGATGGCAGCTCAACTGGTAAAGCTGTGGCAGAAAAATTCTGATCTTTAATTTCCTGTTGCATGCCCTGTTTTCCTTACTTTTCTAGTCAAGCATGCCTCTGACTGACTAACTCTTGATAACTTGGTGGTGGGTTTTTTGAAATAATGAATTCAGCCTTGAACAGTTATGCCGATATTTCATTAGGCCAGTGCTAACATAGGTAACTGAGTATGGGCCAATGAATCAATGGGAAACAGCAAACATCCCTGGGGGAGGGGAACCCCATAATTTTAAGAACAGACTGCTTTTAAACTGGAAGCATCATAGTTGCTTCCGGAAGTGGGTACCTCATGTTTCTGAATTCTCCAGTTATTAGTAACTATGGTCAGCTGTCATTTATAGATTTTAACCAAGACCTTTTAAACCGCTAGCTACCCTCTTACCAACATGGAATGAATCATAGAATTTTAGTTAGATATTTTAAACAGTTAACTACTTTCCTCCAAACACACAGTGAATCATAACACAGGTATGTTGACAGAGCACCAAGATAAGTGCAGTTCCAAGCAACATAGAATCATGTGGCTTAGTATTTTCTCCTGGTCTTTGGAGAAATAGAAAGAACAGACTGTCTGAGCTTCACAGCTGTCTCCCTGACAGAGCTTCCTAAGAGCCACATCATCAGAAGTTGAATGGAAGCACATCTGATCCTTGCATGTTGACACATTTTGTCAGGTTGTCCTGATTTTGTGCTAGTCCCCAGGGTTGACAGAAATATGTGCAGGGTTGACAAAACTGCACATATATGGTGCAGGAAGTGTCCTGGATGGATACTCTGAGATATTTTGACAACCAGTGTGGTAGGATGGTTAGAATTTTGGATTAGGACCCTGAAGAGCCACACGATTATGTCAGTAAACTAACTGAGAGACCTTAGGCCAATCATTCTCACTGTTTCAGCCTCACCAACTTCACTAGGTTGTTGTGAGAATAAAGTGGAAAGGACATCTACTGTATGTATGCCCCCTTTGAAGAAATACGGGATATAAATGTAACTAATAAATAAGTTCAGCACATGCATAACCAGCACAAATTGATTTTAACAAGTCTCAATTCCACATCTTTTAATGGAACACAGAACCCTATCCCTATCTGTTTACTCAGAAGTAATTCCTACTGAATCAGTAAGACTTAGCCCCCAGGTACAAGCACATAGGATTGCAGCCTTCATCACAATACACTGTTGCTTTAGTTCTTCACATGCTATGTAAGAGAACAGAAATGTATGTTCTGTCTGGTTCCATTGAACTACAATGTTGTGGTCACAAAAATCTTCAACACCCTAGGGTCTTAGAATTGTGGGTTCTTACAGGAGTGACCCTATGGCTTTCCCTGTCCAGAATTTACAGATCCACCATAAAGAGAGGTGCTGTCCTGCAAGGTTTCTGCAGTTGAATAGATAAAAATCTAGTACTTCTTCCTCTTGGGGATGCCGATTGACGACATGCGATGCTGGACATGAACCCCACCTGTGGAATTACATGTTTCCCAATTGCTCATTGGCCCTGAGGGAAGAATCCTATTCAGCTAAGGCACTGGTCCACGATGAAATATTAAGTTCTTGGTAACTGGCTTTCCTTTAACGTGCCTGCCTCCCTCTCCCCCAATCTCTCTCCTTCCTCCTGCTGTTGTGGCCCTGGTGCGGGGGCCCATCTGAAGCCGTAAGTCAGAAGATTGCAATGCAAGTCATGGAGAGTGCCTTGAATGTTTCCCTAATGGTCAATAGTACTTCATTTGTCTTCATACGCCCACTAATCCTTAGGCAGGCAAGAACTTGAGATTCAAGTCAGAAAGCCTGAATTGTTTGAAGCTGGTGAAACGAGCTGTCAGTAGCATAGATACCAGTAGAACGAGGTACTGAAGGAGGAAAAGCCCACATTGGAAAGAGTTTTCTGAGACCTGCTGTTTCAAACACATCTCACATATACATCTGCATCTGTTAGATCCATTGCTGCCAACTGTGTATATATTCAATGTATATACACATGTCTGTCTTCTATATTATTCTCATTTAAGATTGGATAGGCATAACATTTGATATATTCTGTTGCAACTGAGAAAATATTTTGTTGATGGACTTGTCATAATTATAGCCATCCATGTCTCTGTATATGATGTATGCTATTGTTGCTATAAAATGCCCATGGTACTGTTCGGGGTTCCTTGTTTTATCCCACAGTCATGATCCTAGCAGCTGCTATGTCTACAGTTTGAAAGAGGATGATGCCATTCATCCATTCATGATCGTGTTTTAAACATACTGGCACATGGATGGGAATTCTGTGGTCATTTCTGCTTTTTCATTGTTGTTGTGCTGGGCAGATCAACAGGAACCCTGACATTACTATCTATTTCCATGCCTACCCTATAATCATCCTGAAGAGGGATTATGGGAAGTGCAAAGTATGCAGTGGTGTTATTCAAAACAATTAACAACTAATTCTATTTTATTTTATTTTCTGGCCCAAATGTGTACATATGTAGATGTGTCCCAGCAGCCTCCCTTCACCTGGGGAAGTATGAGGCCTCCCTGCCAGGATCTTAGGAGCTGGCAGCTCTGTATCTGGCCAGTGTTTCCTCCACTCCCTCAGCAGAAGCCATGCTGGATGGTGGGGTGCTGAGCATGTATGCATCCCCATCTCTCCCCCATGGCTTTGGAGAAACCAATCTTCCCCTCTCCTCTGACCCTCTTGCCTTTCTATCTACCTTGTCACTACCAATCTCTTCCGCCTCCTCTCTTTGCTACCCTTGGATCCCCTTTTAACCTCCCCAGCTTCCTCATCTTTTGACACATTTAACAACTGGTTCAGGTGAACCATTGCAAACTGGCGAATGGCACCATTGGAAGTATGATAACATGTAATGAAACTCTGGGCTTGTGTAAATAGGCCGTATACCACATCTTGCCCCCATCTCAGACCCCTGCAGTTCATAAGATGGAGAGCTTTTGCCCCGTTCTGTCCCCGGGCAGTCCTTACCACCTCCAGGGCAGATATGGGGCTAAGACAGGGTAGAGCCCGATACAGTGTTCTAGAATAATACCTGTTTAAATTTGTTTCCACCAGGATTAAATGGATCAGGACCTGTGAGACCACATGAGCCCGCCCCACAGGCCAGCCCATGCTGAAGCTTCTGGCCTGCCTCGTTCTCCCGGAAAGAAGGCAGGGAGGGGGAATCCTGCAGCATGTGACCAAGGCTGGTCACATGCAGGGGGCCTTGGCCACATGCTGCGTGCCCCCCTCCTGCCTTCTGAGAGAGCTAGGGAAATGGCCGCGTCCACAGCTGCAGCAATGGGCTGGTGTGCCTGTCAGGACGTATCCTGGCTCATGTAGATGACCCTTCTTTCTAATGCTTAGGAAGGAAAGAGAGTGGAAATGTGGAAGTAGTCACCCTATGGATATTTCCCTGGGGATGTTCCACAAGGAAGAATAGAAGCAGAAAAACTAAGTTTCAGTCCAGTGCAAGGAAGTTAACTTTGCTTCAGTCCTGCCAAAAGACATAAGCATTTAATTCCATTTCACTGGGATTTAGGATTTGTAATGGCTGCTGTTTCATCACAGGGTAAATACAGTCTGAAGAGGAAGTTATATGATTACACGTAGAGTTCTAATGTACATTAGAGTTCTTATTCTTACTCTTAGAACAAATTCAGCATGAAAGATATTGGGCCAGGGCTGAAGGTATGAATAACATGAAAATATTTTTTTACTAACTCTTAAAACTGGAGGCTTGGTTTACTGTGAATGAGAATCAGTTTGCCCTGCTGGAAAAACATGATGTCAGTCTGAAATAACTTGGCCTTATATATACAAGTCCGCAAAAGCTGCTGGCTTTTTTTTTTCTTTTTCATTAGCCTAGCGACCACACACATATGTAGGTTAGTCATTTTTGAGACTATGACATCAATACATTTATGCTCACCATAGACTCCCCCCATCCCCACCCCCACAGAGTTTTTTTGAGCTTTCCACTCTGTACGTCCAATCTCTCAGTTACTTTTTAAGGAATCACAGGTATGTTCAGAGGGCCCTATATTCTTCAGCTTTCTTTCTTGTTTATTACATACAGCAAAGGAGGCGGTCACAACCCTTTCTGTAGGAGAAGCTGTTCCTTAGCCAAAGGTGCAGTGGGGGGGGGGAGGGAACTATACTTGGCAGCTATATTTTTGTGGTTTCAATGGGCAAGCTGCCCTGAGCATTTCTAGACACAGATGTACATTGCCAGGGTTCAGTTATCATCATGTTTAGGTTTTGCTAGAAACTGGCATTTAATAGCCAATATGGGAGAGCCTGGAATTTATTGATCTGTAATTTTAATTTCTCTTGTTATATTCAGTTTTGTTGATATATTTCTCTTGGTGTGTCTTTTTGACAACAGTGCGCTCTCCACCAGGACTGGCCAAAACTCCCCTTTCAGCACTGGGCTTGAAACCCCACAACCCAGCTGAGATCTTGTTGCAGCAGTCAGGAGGTAAGTGAGGGAATGGTAGCAAGAGATGGGGGAATAAGAGAGTGTTGTTTGATAATATGATATATGTTGTTTATCCAGCTCATTGCCCCATTTCCCAGATGGAAAGCCACCCTCCCCCCCACAAAACTTCAATCAGTAGTTTTGAAGATACCCTGTACATTCAGACTTTATCCTAAGCCTATGTGAAAGGGATCATGGCTCTGGAGATACCTTTATATCCATATCTCTGTATCAATCATACAAATGATAGCTGTAGCTATAAATATAGATTATACATACTTTGATCTGACAGCATCAGACATTCTTACATTATGAAGTCTTGCCATTCAAGCAAACACCCACAATCTCTCTTTAAATTGTACTTAGCTTCATCCTTCTTATTACCCCTCTGCTGGTGAGTTCCAACAGTCAAAACTGTGTCCAGCAGGACAGAAATGTTTGCTCAGTTTTCCTCTTGCCTGCGTGTTCCAATGTATGGTCTAAATCTGCCAGCATTCTGTGTTCCAGTGTGCATCATTTCCACTCATTATTTTTAGTCACAGGTGTTATGGAGAAGAAAACATTATACATGTGATCAAAGCAAATTTCAAAAAATAGTGATTACATTTAAATGTGTGGGTTTGCATATCTCAGGCTCCAAATGTTGCAGAATGTGAATTGCATCTGTAAGATTAAGATTCTGGAGCTTCATCTATTTTGTATTGAATCTGTAAGGGTGGCATCAGAACTTAAGTTTTACCATTGAGTGTGAACCTTTAATGGTCCTAATCTAGTTCTAGGACAACTAACTGCAAGAAATGACTGATGGTCTCTGATAGGAAATAACATCTTAATGTGCTTCCAAAGCTTCATTTTTGGGGGCTCAGATAAAATTTACAGAGGATACAGATGAAGATGCAAAAGCAATCCATATGTTGCTTTTCCTTACTTGACAAATACAGTACATTTCCTCCCAAGAAATTATATCTTTCAATTTCAACCAAGGAGACCTTCTGCTGTGCTTTCTGCAACTGGACTTGTTTATCTCGGATTGGCCTTTTTTTTAGTCATCAGCGCACTTGCAGAAAGCGCGGGATGAGTCCTTCCTGAATCTTTGTTTGCGAAGAAAAGCCAGAGAGGATTCTTGCTTAGACCAAGCAGATGGATATTGCTGGATTGTTTGGTGCAATCATTTATCCAGTATTCAATAGTGTTGCAGCCTATGTAGCTACACAAATGTTGACTGCGTTGGTTCAGTAACCATGCCTTGCTATTTAGAGTGTGTTTGCTCTAGTGGAATGTATCTCATGCTACTCTTGTGTAGCAGTCTTATTGTAGGCATATAAATAGTGGTCATGTGCCTTACAGTATATATTAGAGAAGGTAAAGCAGAGCAAGATAGTAATGCAAAGTCTTGGGTCAGATGGCTGAAGTCCTTATTGTTCTTTTAGATGCCTGTCAAGAAATTGGTTGAAACACTATTTTTGAGGGATGGTGAGTCAATAGTTGTCCCCCCCCCCCCGAGACCAGAACTCTCTGGTCAACATCTAGCTGGTCCTAATTATGAGGTGGAAAACTGAAGTGTTATCTTGATTTTATTTCTGAAATTCTCTTTCCTGTCATTTCTTTATGAAATGCAAAGAAATTTGGACACCCCGATTTGCTTAACCTGCCAATCAGTGCAGTTGACATGAAAGTCATGCTGTTATATTTGGCTGTGTGTGTGTCGCTCTCTGTGTATCCATCATTATAGTGTAGCTCTTTCTTCTGTCTTTCCTACTTTACATGTAATTCTTCTGTGACAGGGCTAATGAAATTTTAACCTGACAGACATTTCAATGAAAAAATATCTGATTCCCCCATCTCCTCTGTAATGCTCTTCCCTATGTAAACTCTTGACTTCACTTCTAAAATATTCTTCTGCCATATATTAACTGTTCCAGGCTGTTCGAGAAGGATTCCAGATTATACATACCAAGAAAACTTATCCTGTTCTCTTGTTAAAGTTCTATGATACTTTCATTTTTAAAAGTCATTTGCAGTCTGGTGAAGTAGCTTAGAAAGCAATGATGGGCTACCCTAATCAAAAACCCATACTGGCATAAAATCTTTAGCTCATGCTATGGATGGAAGAGGAAGAAATAACAGAAGGAGAAAAAGAAATAGAGGAACAAGGAGAGACAGAGGAAGAAGAAATATTGGAAGGGGCAGTAGGAGGTATATAGGAATAAACGGTAAAATACTATCTGATTGTATGGTGAATGATTTGAAGAAGGAAAATGTTTAATAAAATTATATCATGGAATGTAAGGGGTTTAAATCCCCCCCCCAAAGGAGAACAGTTTTCCATTATTTAGAAAAACAAAGGTCAGATATTATCTGTCTCCAAGAGACACATATTAAAAAAGGTGATACTAATTTAATAAAAAATGGCAAACTGGGAAAGTTGTACACGACGGAATTCAACAAGAAAAAAGCAGGAGTGGCTTTCTATATAACATCAAAGTATGAATCGAAAGAAGCATTTAAAGTTGAAAGAGGTCTATATTTAGGTGTAGAAGTTAGATTGGGAGAAAAGAATATACTTTTGGTGGGTATATATGGGCCACAAAATAATAAGAAGCGATATATACAGGAAATATATAATAAATTAACGGAAAATAACTTTGAGTATGTAATATTGATGGGGGACTGGAATATGGTCCTTGACCCAACAGTGGATAAATCAGGGAGGATAGGGAATCAAAGAAACGCGAAAGAAGGGAAAACTCCGATGATAATGAAAGAAATGATGAAGAACAATCTTTAATTGATATATGGAGACATTTTCATGGGAGCGAAAGAGATTTTACCTACTACTCAGATAGACATGATGTGTGGTCTAGATTAGACTACTTTATAGTATCTAAGAACTTGGTCGGAAGTATCAAAGAAGTAGAAATAAAGCAAAAAATAATATCAGATCACTGTCCAATAAAATTGATGTTAGATAGACCTAAAACCCAATATAGGTGGAGAATGAAGGATTTACTCCTTAAAAAAGAAGAGATTACGGAAAAAATAAGGAAAGAAATCCGAAATTATTCCAATGAAAATTTAGATAAAGGACCAATGATAGAAACAGTGTGGGATGCCGGTAAAGCAGTTAGAGGATTTATGATGCAAAAAGAAATAGAAATGAAAAGAGCAAAGAAAGATAAGACTAAAGAAATATTGGAGCGCATAGCAGAAAAAGAGAAAGAAATGAAAAAAATGAAAAAAAGGGGAAGATAAAGGAAAAAATAAATATACTGAAAAAGAAACTGAATTCATTATGGATAGAGGAGATAGGTAAACAATTAAAATATACTAGATTGAAATCCTTTGAACAGGCCAACAAATGTGGTAAATGGTTGGACTATAAACTACGGAAGGAAAAAGACAAGAGAATAATAACAGAGATCAGAATAAATGGTGAACTTCATACTAAACAAAAAGAAATTAAAGAAACGTTTTATAAACATTTTAGTAATAAGTTTGAGGGGAAATGGACTGAGGTAGAAATCACCAAGAAGATTGAGGATTACTTGGAAAAGGAAAAAGGTTCTTAACATAACAGAAGATCAGAGATTAGAACTGAATAGACAAATTACAGTCCAAGAAATGAGAGATGCGATTAAAAGACTAAAACCCGGTAAGGCACCAGGCCCGGATGGATTCTCAGCTATATATTATAAACAGTTTATAGAAGAACTGATTGTACCATTACATAACTTATTTAATGAGATAAATAATAATGGTTGCCCCAAATCATGGCAGAATGCAGATATTTCACTAATCTTAAAGGGTGATAAGGATCCGGCATTGGTAACTAGTTATAGACCCATCTCCTTGTTAAACGTAGATTACAAGATTTTTGCTAGTATTATCGCAGAAAGATTTAAGAAAGTATTGGTAAACTGGATTAACACCAACCAGAATGGATTTTTACCAAATAGATATATAAAAAATAATATAAGAACATTGTTGAACATAATTGAAATGTATGAAAAACAGAATGAAAAAAAATTGGCGATAATACTAGTAGACATGGAAAAAGCGTTTGACAGAGTGAGATGAGAGTTTATGTTCAAAGTGATGGAGGAGATGGAGGTAGGAAGTAAATTTCTAAGTTGGATTAAAAATATTTATAATAAACAAGAAGCCCAGATAACTGTTAATGGGCAAAGGATGAAATATTGCAAAATAAACAAGGGGACGAGGCAGGGCTGCCCCCTATCACCATTACTATTCATAATGACATTAGAAATCCTGAATAGAAAGATTAATAATGACCCAGAGATCAGAGGAGTTTAAATTCAGAAAAGTGATTTTAAGTACAAGGCGTTTGCGGACGACCTTGTTTTCTTTTTGGACAGTCCGATGGGAAGTATTAACAAGTTAATAAAAATGATGGAGGAATATGGGAGGCTTGCTGGATTTAAGATAAATAAGGAAAAAACTATAGTAATAACTAAAAATATGTCTAAGAAAGAAGAGGAGGAATTAGCGAAAATATCAAATTTTAAGATCGGAAAGAAGGGAAGATATTTGGGGATAAATTTAATGAATAGAAACATAGATTTATATGAGAATAACTATATCAAAGGTTGGAGAAAAATTAAAGAAGATCTGAAGAGATGGTCAAAATTAAGATTATCCTTATTGGGAAGAATTGCAACAATAAATATGAATGTTCTCCCAAGAATAATGTATTTGTTTCAAAATCTTCTGATTGTATCTACATCTACGATATTTAATGAATGGAATAGAGATTTGACTAAATTCATCTGGGCTGGGAGGAAACCAAGAATTAGGAGACAAATATTAGTTGAAGCAAAAGAGAGGGGCGGATTGGGACTCCCAGATTTTGAATTGTACTATAATGCAAGCTGTTTAATGTGGATTGTGGAATGGATACACCTAAAAGATAAGAGGTTACTACAGTTAGAAGGATTTAATTTAAGATACGGCTTTCACGCCTATATGTGGTATAGGAAAGAGGAAGTACATAAAGATTTTGGACATCATTTTGTTAGGAAAGCAATATGGGGGATCTGGATAAAATATAAGAGATGGCTATACTTAAAAATACCAACATGTGTTTCTACCCATGAAGCTTTTCATAAAAGGGAAAGTTTATTCAAAGGAGATTGGTTAACATATGAGGAAATATTAAAGAAAGAAGGACATGGATATAAAATGAAGACACAGGAAGAATTAAGGAAAGAGGGAATAGAATGTAATTGGTTTCTATACAGACAACTAGTGGAAAAATTTAAAATGGATATAAAATTAGAAGGGATAGAAACGGAAAAAACGGAATTCGATCAAATATTAAAAGATAGAGGAAAAAAGAAAACTCTCTCAAGAATATATAAACTCTTATTAAAATTCAGTCAAGAAAAGGAAGTGGTAAAGCGGTACATGGTGAAGTGGGCTCAATATATAGGCCATGAAATACAGTTAGACTCCTGGGAAACAGCTTGGAGTAAAAATATAAAATTCACAAAATGTAATAACTTGAAAGAAAATTACTACAAGATAATGAATCTCTGATATATAACACCGGAAAAATTGAACAAAAAAATATGAATATACCCAATAATTGCTGGAAATGTGGTAACTCAAAAGGTGCATACTACCACGCGTGGTGGAAATGTAAAAAGATTTTAAAAAATTGGAAAAAGATTCATAATTTAATAACAAGGACATTAGAAGTCGAATACCTATTGCAGCCAGAGATATATTTATTAAATATGTTATATAATGTAGATGGGGTA
Source organism: Gambelia wislizenii (assembly GCA_030847615.1). Taxonomy (NCBI): domain Eukaryota; kingdom Metazoa; phylum Chordata; class Lepidosauria; order Squamata; family Crotaphytidae; genus Gambelia; species Gambelia wislizenii. The sequence continues at coordinate 331,776,233 of JAUMIR010000001.1, read as the reverse complement.
ATAAAGAAAAAATATAAAAAAAGTGTTATTATATGCAATTACAGCAGCCAGATTGGTAATTGCAAAAAAATGGAAAGGGGAAGAAGCTCCCACTATAGATGATTGGATAGAGAAACTCTTTGAAATGTATGAGATGGATAAGTTATCAATTATAATAGGTGGAAAAAAAACACATTAAAGGATATGCAAGATTGGAAAAACATGGAAAAGATATGGGAAGAATATTGGGGAAGCAATTATGTTGTAAGAGAATAACATTTAAAAGGAAGAATCAATAATGGAGAGTAGGGGGAAACAAATGAATTAAAGAGAATAAATTAGTAAGATTAGAAGGTGTGGAATTTTAATTGAAGTTATAAATACCCAACAGGAAGACAAAATGATGGAAGTTAACTAAGTGTTTGAGTATTGTTTGTTCTGTTATGATTTTCTTTGTTATGATACGTTATGATTTGTATGTTTTACATGTTGATGGAAAATTTAATAAAGAAAATAATAATAAAAAAGGAAAGAAAGCAATGATGGGCTATCCTAATCAAAAACCCATACTGGCATAAAATCTTTAGCTCATGCTATGGATGGAAAAAAAAAATACACGTACATCTGGCTGATCCTCACATTTCTGGAGGGTCAGCAGGACCAGCCCAGAGAGCAGTTTTATAGCTTTGCTGCAGACCCTTGAATGGGTGTGTGAAGGGAGGCTCTTAAGTAATGGAAAGGCAGAAATATGGTGTCTCAGTTCTCAGTAATAATATTTAGCACTTTCAAAAGTGTTTTATAATATTCAAAGATACTTTATTTTACTCACTGCAGCAACCCTACAAAGATGATGAGTATTATTATCACTGCATTACAGATGGGATGTGTTGGGGGAGGGGGGGTCTGAGGCCTAATAAGTCAATGGTAGAGGTGAGATTCAATCCTGGAGTATGTTTAGTTTACAGCCCAGATCAATTAAACAAGGTCATGGTGCTAGATCAATTCCTCAGTTAAACAAGACCAAGTGACTCATACCTGTTACTTTATGGTGAGACCCCCGTTACTGTTGTCATACCAGATCATACTTGAAAATGAAACAAATAGAAAACATTATTGTTATAGTTCTTTGACCCTGTTATCGGACATTCAGCTGTCCAAAGCACTGCATATGTATCTAGTTGCTGTGGCGTTACTAAGGCCAGTGTCACGCCTCCCCTCCTATGGTGACCCCCACCCCAGTGCTGCCACTGTCTAGTTGTAATCCTGAGAAGTAATTCAATATTATCATGGCTAGGCATTTGGAAAAGTTATTTTTATTACTATAGCTCCTAGAATCCCCCAGTCAGCAACACTTCTGAGAGCTGCCTGGGGGTTCTGGGAGTGGTAATCCAAAAAACAACGTCTCTGAGCTCTGTTATGGCCCATATTCCAGATGAGGCAATCAAGGCTGAGAAGGAATATCTTACCTAAGGTCACCTACTGGATTTGTGATAGAGTTGTTATCCAAACCTGGCTTTACTTATCAGTCTATTAGCTACTAGGCTATACAAGCTTATATTCATTTGTACATCCAGTCACGGTCTTCGCAGAGCTGTAGAATTATTCTTAGTGATGGATATGACTAAAACAAAATGGTATAAGGCCCTGGGATGCCACATCAGCTATATGGACTGATCAGGGGTCCCTAGAGGATAAGAGTGATAGATATCATAGAATCATACAATTGTAGAGTTGGAAGAGACCACAAGGGCCATCCAGTCCAACCCCCTGCCATGCAGGAAATCACGATCAAAGCATCCCCGACAGATGGCAATCCAGCCTCTGTTTAAAGACCTCCAAGGAAGAACATCCTACCACACTCCAAGGGAGTGTGTTCCACTGCTGAACAGCTTACTGTTTTTGTCTGAAAAGCAAACAAGCTAGGAGATGTGAAATAAAGTTCAAAGGTTGAAGAGGTTGGCTTCCAGTAAGGGAAATTTACAGCATTAACAGTTTTCAGGGGCCAAGGCAACATTTCCAGTTTACATAGGTTTGCTACAGATTCTTGCATAAGCATGAATTTGCTAACCTAGCCAAAGCTGAGGCAGATTAGAAAACAGAGAAACCCAAGTCCCAAATGCGGCTGAAATATATAATCAAGATTATCCTACCTTCATGAGTATAATCAGCCATGGTCTGTACAGTGCCTAATACCATAAAAGGTCATTAAAAATGACTTCATGGTAAGAAATTGCTTTCTTCATTAGAAACTTTGGTTAATGCATTGTGTAGTTGGTTGATGTCAAGCTTTGCAGGTGACATCTTTGAGGCATCACATGTTAGAGCACATTGTATTTACAAAAAAGGTGTCAAAAGATCAGGATTTCATGATAGATCTCTAGGTGATCTGAAAAAGGTCAACAAGTGTTTCTGACTCCTATTAGTTTTATTGTGGTGACCCCCAAATTAGGGTGTCTTGGATGGAAACAGGAGTAGATATGCATGTGAAAGTGTTCTGTGCAAGCTCCATTTCTGGTTGTGAAAAATTTCTGGGCAGAGCAGGTTCTCAGAGGCACCTTGTCCTGCAATTCAGCCACTGTTTGGATCTGGTTCCTATTGATGGCCTTCAGGACTCGGGTGGAAAAATAAAGTAGACCCTGAAAGCCTAGAGATTCTTTGCCTTTGCTCTTCACAACTGTCCTGTCTCAGACTATATAATGGGTTTACCTACTTGGGAGAAAAATATCTAAGTTAAGCTAGAAATTTCTGTCTCCACTTGTTTTCCAAGTGCAACTGTATGAGAACATTTCTAAATAAGCAGTGCTTTCAGAGGTGGGATATCCCCAAGTGCCACATGCAACTTTGCATGTCTGAATCAGCTTTTACAGGAAGCCCTGTTCAGAATTTGGCCTACGGTAGTTAAAAAGCTACATCTGACACATCTTCTCAGGAAGAGACCATTCCAATCTATACACCACTCAAGCCATTCATTTCAGGCAAGCAGAAGAAATGTTGTGGCATATACACCATCCAAATAGTTCAAGACAAATTTAATACAACACAGGTCATTTGGTGTTTGGGTGCTACTAATATTTCACAAGACGGGAGAAAAAAATGTGTCCCCAAAAGGTCAAGAAGAACTTCAGGTTGGAATAAAAATATTGTACACCACCACTATCTCCATCCCCAAATCCAGGACAGGAAATTAAAATGAATCACCATTGCAGTTCACCACTTTCCCAGAGCAAACAGTAAGCCATTCCAAGTGAGTAGCTTGCCACTCTTTTGACAGTTCTTGCATAAGAAGGCTTGCTTCGGACGGACCACACATGCACACATTGCTTGCAAAGTGAGCTGAGAGAGGGCAAAAGTCACCAAGCTAACTAAGAGACTTTGCAAGCAGCGCGTGCACGGGGAGGCAGCCCCAAGCAAGCCACTATAATTCCATCATGTTTCATAGAATCATAGAATTGCAGAGTTGGAAGAGACCATGAGGGCCATCCAGTCCAACCCCCTGCCACACAGGAAATCACGATCAAAGTATCCCTGACAGATGGCCATCCAGCCTCTGTTTAAAGACCTCCAAGGAAGGAGACCCCCACCACGCTTCGAGGGAGTGTGTTCCACTGCTGAACAGCTCTTACTGTCAAAAAGTTCCTCCTAATGTTGAGGTGGAATCTCTGTTCCTGGAGCTTGCATCCACTGCTCTGTGTTCCAGTCTCTGGAGCAGCAGAAAACAAGCCTGCTCCATCCTCAACATAACACCCCTTCAAATACTTAAACAGGGCTATCATATCTCCTCTTAACTGTATTTTTTCCAGGCTAAACATACCCAGCTCCCTAAGTCTTTCCTCATAAGGCATCATTTCCAGACCTTTCACCATTTTAGTCGCCCTTCTTTGGACATGCTCCAATTTGTCCATATCCTTTTTGAATTGTGGTGCCCAGAACTGGACACAGTATTCTAGATGAGGTCTGACCAAGGCAGAATAGAGCAGCACTATTACTTCCCTTGATCTGGACACTATACTTCTATTGATGCAGCCCAAAATCGCATTGGCCTTTTTAGCTGCCGCATCACACTGTTAACTCATGTTCAATTTGTGGTCTACTAGGACTCCTAGATCCATTTCGCATGTAGTCTCGTTCAGCCAGGTCTCCCCCATGCTGTATCTATGCATTTCGTTTTTCCGCCCTAAGTGCAGTACCTTACATTTCTCCGTATTGAATTTCATTTTGTTAGCTTTGGCCCAGCTCTCCAGTTTATCCAGGTCATTTTGAATTTTGATCCTGTTCTCTAGGGTATTAGCTACTCCTCCTAATTTGGTGTCATCTGCAAATTTGATAAGTATGCCCCCAATTCCATCATCCAAGTCATTGATAAAGATGTTGAATAGCACTGGGCCCAGGACAGAACCCTGTGGCACCCCACTGGTCACATCTTTCCAAGACGAAGAGGAGCCACTGCTGAGCACCCTTTGGGTTCGGCCGGTCAACCAATTACAAATCCATTGAACAGTTAACTTGTCTAGCCCACATCTTACAGGCTTGTTTGCAAGAATGTCATGGGGAACCTTGTCAAAGGCCTTACTGAAATCAAGGTATGAGATATCCACAGCATTCCCTTCATCTACCAAGATGGTCATTTTATCAAAAAAAGAGATCAGATTAGTCTGGCATGACTTGTTTCTCTGAAACCCATGTTGACTTTTTGTGATTATGACATTCCCTTCTAAATGTTCTTCTAAATGAGTACCCGGCTTGTGGGGGCAATTATCTAACACACATTGGAAATCACTTAATGCGGTGTAGATGTAAAAATTGCTATTGCCTAACAATTTGTAAGCTGCTCTGAGAGCCTTTGTGGCTGAAGAGTGGGGTATAAATACCTAAATAAATATAAATAAATAAATTGTTAAAATTACTTGTTGATTCATTAAAGAAGAAACTTAGTGAAGAATTACATTGCTAGTAGGTGGTGAGCTAGTTCTTATTAATACTGTTTGGCAGGCATTTGAAACCCTTTGAATGAGATGTGTGGTTTTCTTATGGCTTGCATGTATTATAATCGATATTAAGAACCACTACTGTTAACACTCCCAATCAATTTCTGAGATAAATCAATTTAATATGAATCTCTCACTTTTTCTTCCTTCTCCCCCCATTTCACTTTCCTTGCCACTTTCCATTTTTTCCCTCATCCACACACTTCCTTTTCCCATGCTTGCTCCTCAGAACTAGATGGGGAGACTGTAGTTGAGTCTCGTGAAGGTAAGGATGGAACTGTTTTCCTCTTATATTAAGTGTTTGGACTCCAAAAGTATTGTGACCACAGTTGGCCACTATGCAAAGGGGTCTTGTAGCACCTTTGAGACTAACTGAGAGAAAGGAGGTGTAGCATAAGCTTTCGTAGACTTCTGTCTACTTCCTCAGATGCATGTTGGCCACCATTACACCCAGTTGCCAGGACACCTGAGTGACTTGGTATATGTGGTCAGAAGGGTAAAGTACATCATGTATGCCTCAATGGATTTACTGCAAAACAGATTGCCTAGGAGTTGTTGTACATGGGAATTAATCTCCAAGTAAATAAATGTGGGCAGATAAATTGGCAAGGAGATGATGACATTTCTAAGAACACCACTTACAAGCAAGCCTCCCTAAAGAACATGTGCTGATGCCCAGACAGGTTTTCTCCTCTAGAACTGTATTTCTCAGGCTGTCTGATGTGGGGGACCAGTAGTTTTCCAATGTCCCAGGGACCAGCACTGTATTTCTTCCCATTGGGTACACTTGTTTGTTTCTTTCCTGGAGACTTGCCAGGGACCAGCAGCCAATGGCTCAGGTGTCAATACTGGCCCAGGCATCACCACTTTAAATAGCATTCCTCTGTAATGGGATGAGAGTCTCCACTTCCACCAATCTGAATTTTTAGTGCTACTGTGATGTAATTTCCTGGATGAGAGATGGCAGTTGTAGAGACTGTACTTCAGCCGTAGCTAATTAAGATTCCCAGGATCATTTCTTCAGCATTGTCATCTCTATATGTAAGAGATGTGTATAGAGCCATTGTACTGTCTATTCTCCTTTATGGGTCTGAAACATGGGTCACCTATCGCCAACACCTACGACTCCTCGAACGTTTTCATCACCGCTGTATACGTACAATCCTAAATATATACTGGACTGACTATGTGACGAATGTTGCTGTCCTTGAGCAAGCAGGGATCACCAGCATTGAGGCCATGATATTGAGAACACAGCTGCGCTGGGCAGGGCACGTTTCTAGGATGGAGGACCATTGCCTCCCAAAAATAGTACTCTACGGTGAACTCGCCATGGGTCAGCGTAAGAGGGGCGCTCCAAAAAAGCGATACAAAGACTCCCTGAAACAACATCTCAGGCTCGGCCAAATTGATCACCAACAATGGTCCGCCCTGGCCTCACATCGGGAGGCATGGAGATGCACTATCCACAATGCTGCAGCCTTATTTGAGAACTCATGCCAAACAAGTCTTGAAGAGAAATGACAATGCAGAAAGAATCACAACCCAGAAACATCACCCAAGGAGACCTTCTGTTGTGCTTTTTGCAACTGGACTTTTTTATCTCGGATTGGCCTTTTTAGTCATCAGCGCGCTTGCAGAAAGCGTGGGATGAGTCCTTCCTGAATCTTCATTTGCGAAGAAAAGCCAGAGAGATAGATGTAAGAGATGCTGCATGTTTCTTATGAACATATCCATAAGGAAAAAAAAAAAAACTATTGAGTTCAGTGGGGCTTATTCCCAAATATGCCTGGGACTACAACCTTAGGCCTGATACACATGTTATCCTTGTATCACATTTTCCATTCCAATATCACCTTGGAGGTCGTATTAGTGTGCTTTAGTATGTTACCACAATGGCATGGGACCACACTGCACAAAAACAGTTCTTGTGCCACAGAGGTAATACTTAAAGCCAGCCTTACTTTCCACTTGCATTTTCCTACTACCTGTCAACCTTTCTTGCCAAATTTACATTACTTGCTACAACTGAAAGAAATCTTTCTTTTTTAAAAAAAAAAGAAAAAAAGAAATATATAATCATGTTGGTGATGACCCTTCCACAGTATAGATTTGTGTCATGTGCTCTTTATTTTTCCTGTTCATTATGGTCAAATTCTCACTTTGCCAAGAAACTTAGTGGCTGATCTTGGATTACTCACAACTGCTGAGCCTAATTCACTTCACATTCTTGTTTTAGGGACAAAATAGGAGAGAGAGAACCATACTTCTGCTGCTGTGAGATTCTTGTTGTGTGTGGATGGGATATAAGTGTAACAAATAAATGTTATATCCTACTATTCCTCAGAGAAGCACCCTAGCCTCACAACCATCATGTAAAACATAGCCCTATGCAAACATAAAGGTGGCTTTCCAGTAGTTTCGTGGAGGCTTCTAGTCTTGATCAAGTGAACATGAGCAGAAGCTTCCTTTCAATCTAGCCCCTAACATAGAAACACCAGGGAAGACTGACAGACTTATGATGTGGCCATCCAATGTGGGCAAACTCAAATCCTCTCTCTACTTTTTGTTCTCATGTGAGAAGCTTACACACTCACATAGGAATTTCCTATGTTTCCAGCTCCATGTGTATGTTATATAATTGTAGGTTTCATCTTTTGGGCATCATTATGGAACTGCACCATAATCTTTGATAAAGGATAAGGATTTCTTTCCTTTTCTGTGATGTTCTCTATCCCAGCAACAGAGCCCATGGCGCAAAGTAACTATCAGACTACACACACTAAGGCCTGTGTGATTTTCTCCTGAATTGTATGTTTTGCAGCTGTAGAAGCTGTGATATAGACAAATGCAGGTGGAATGGTATTTAAAAACCCTTTCTTCTCTCATGGTTTTCATGCTGAAAATGTCTTCACCCAGATGACAATAGCTCTGGGGAGGAAATTTGTTTTGTTTTGAATGTTCCTTTTCCTCATGTGGGCCTGCTGCAGCTCCATTTTGTAAAAATGAAAATGGTGTGGGGATTATTCCACAACTCAGCTTTGTGCATGATTAGTCTGTAAGGCATCCCATTTCTCTTCTCCCAGGGCAAGTTTAGGCATTTCTTCCAACTATGCAGAGATCCTGCATTCTTAGGATCCATGTTACTCAATTCTCGGGATCCATGTTACTCCTGATCTTAAGGGAGTGGAATTGAAAGAGAGCCAAGGGAGGGTGTTTATAAGTTTTAAATGCTGTTTAGGCTGGAGCTCCGCTGGAATGCTAGAGATCATTAGGAAGTGAATTAGTCTTACATATCTTAAATGCTATTACATTTATAGATATCTCAGGCAAACTAAAAGAAGAATCCTAAACATTCCCTAGACATGATGTTCATCTCTTTCTAGGCAGTCGGAGTTGGGGGTGAGGGAAGCACTATATTTGTGGAAAGTGTCCAGCCTTGCTAATCAGGTGCATTGAAGTCTGACCTTGTGAACTATTTGCTCTGTGTTGTGCTGTTATTTGGGAAGGTTGGTGTTCCTGCCTCACTATAGCACTCTTGATGAAATCATGTCATTTGTCCTAAAAAGGATATAATCCTCCTCCTCTTCCTTATTAACTTCTCCAGTATTAATTTGATCTCAGGATATCCTCTTCTTCTGTCCAGACAGTTATTTTAAATATATCATTTTAACTGTCAGTAGTAAAAAGGTGATTAGTTAGTATGAGTTGAAAGCCTCAAAAGAAGGTATAAGAAATAATGGACAGCTCAGCCTCCTGGGTTACTACTTTTTTCAACCCAGAGGAGGATTAATTGCATGTAACCTTGCTCCAGAATTGTTTAATGACCCTGAACTTGAGTTTCTAACTTTGGGACCCAGAAATGATAGTTTGTTTTAGATACTAGAGTTCATAAAAGGTGAATTTTCATTAGCACATCAGGATGTTCAGATTCTTTGGGACAAGTTATGAATATGTAGTTCTGGTTAATGTACACCCTGGTCAGTGCTAATTCTGCTTAATAGCCAGTTCAGATACAATGGTGCATTGTTGTTAATGCTGAAAAGGAAAAGGAACAGGCAATTTGCAGTTGAGAAAAGAGAAAGGAATGGAAGGAAGAAGAACCTTGCATTACACTCCTTTTAACTACAGTTATGAATTCAGAAATAATATATCTGCATTAATGCAATTGCTTTTGTGCATTTCATCCATAAGACAGTGGAATGATACCCCATTCCTCTGTGTGATTATGAGTGGAGGCAGATGAGAAATCTATATGTTTATCTCCTATATATAGGTACAGCCAGAATACAGTTCAGCACAGAGTTTCACATCCTTTAATCCATTATTCCTTCTTTTAACATTTAGACTCTTGTGATATACTACCAGTAATTGTGTTAGTATGCATGGTATTTTGGATGTCGCTGGTGCTTAATAAATGAAAACAACATTCAGAGCTTGGAAAAGTTATATTTTAAGAATACACCTCGCAAGGCCAATGCTGAGAGATTCTTGGTGTTATAATCCAAAAAGGTAACTTTCCCATATTCTAGCATGATCTTGGATGAATAAACATATGTTTTTCTTCTTTCTAGCTTGAAGGCTATGGAAGTATGGGATGAGAGAAAATATAACTCGTGAAGTTAAAATGGCTGTTTCATGTTACCCAAAGCCCCCAGAAAAGTGTTTCCCCTGTACAGTTTCTCTCTTAGTTATTCTGTAACACACAACAAACTGTAGATTTTCCTTGGTTCCCCCCCCCCCCCAAGCTGTGAGGCTGTGGTCTGGAAGAGTTTATTTCTGATGTTTCACCTGCATCTGTTGCTGGTATCTTCTCTGAAGTTGCCAGCCACAGATGCAGGCAAAACGTCAGAAATAAACTCTTCCAGAACATGGTCTCACAGCCCGGAAAGAAAGGAAAAAAACAACAAACAAGGAAAATCTGTGGATGCCAGCCATGAAAGCCTTTGACTTCACACAACAAACTGTTCCCTTACTTAATATCAATATAGGGAGGGTATTTTTAGATATCTTTTGATACAGCACAGGACTTGGAACTTTACCCAGGAATTCTCACATGGCCTCCAAGAGCAAACTCTCTTGTTCTGTGTAGTACTTAGAAATTGTTTGCTAACACTAATTTTCCAGTCTTACTCAGTTAATTTGCACACAGTTTGGGATTAGAATTTAGCACATACATAGGCCTGTATGAAAACTCTGTGCTGAACTTTAAGTAGGGGTGGCATGGAGGGGAATCTTCAGCCATTTGAGAAACATTTTCAGAAAGAAAAAAAGGACCCAAATTAATAGAAGTCCACCCTTTATATTTTACTGTGTGAGGAAGAAACAAAGGAAGTGTGGTACATCAGCTTGACTCTCGCTCACCTTGTTCTCTTATCTTTGCCATAGTCTTGCATGTCAGAATCTCCTGGCTGTGGGATAAAGAGAATCTTTCTTTTCTTTCCCCCTTAAACAGAAGTTCTTGGCTTTTGTGGCAATCTCTTATTAGCCTCTTACAAGCTAACTCATAGATGGAGAGCAGTGCTATTTTTAGTTAGAGACGGGAGCGAGAAATGTGTAGCTATAACAGACGTAGTTACTTTAAGCAACATAATAGCTTATTATGTATGTTGCAAGTCTCCTGAGGGTGCACTTCAGCCTAGCATCAAGTCAGCCAAGTGTTCATGGCCTCTCTTGGTTTGGCCAAGACGGTTGCCTTGGGCTCTCCCTTCATGGAATGTTCAGTATGAAGAGGGCAGACCAGCCTTGTTGATCATCACTTCATTTCATTCCTTCTGCCCCTCTTGTCTTGGTGGGTTTGGTTGATTGGCAAAAACAACTTTGGAAATAACAGGATAAGGCTTGTCCACCCAATTTGTCTTGCCAGCTCTGAAATCCTACTTCATGTTCATAAAACTGGGCCTGTACTTTACTGTTTTCCAGCTCAAAAGTCCCAAAGTTTTGTTTGCACACATTTTAGTCAAGACAACTACAAGGCTCCCAAAAAGATTGTCCCCTGGTCTCCACTGGACATTGTCTGCCTATGCGGCTACTGGAACTTTTTTTTTCCCCAGCTGACTTTCCAGTGTATCTCAGGACATTCTAAGATGATGCATTCCAAAATTATATTTTTGGAGGTAGTTGGAAGGAGGATTTTTGTTTTAATTGTTTAAGTTTATTTTGCTGAGGGCTTATGAATTTGAAAACAAGTCCAACCCTCTGTCAGTGCCAGAACCCACCATTAGAAGTGGCCATCAGTTTAAAAATCTCTAACAAAGGAGAATCTTCAGTCTGTGTTTTTCATCACTTTATGGAGAATGCACTGTAGGAGGAGAGTGCTGAAGGTATACTGCTGTGGTGGTATTGCTAATCCAAAACCAAGCATTATACTGACTTAAATTTCATCACATTCATAATTAGAATTAGGACTAACAACAAAACAGGGCTACTGTTTCTTTTGAGTATATGTTGAGCCTAAGGGCTTTTCTACACAGTGAAAATGCTCCTCATAGAATTCGAGGAGGATACCTTTTGTCCTAATGGGATCCTGCATCATTTCGCCGTATTTGGAAGGGGGGGGCAAAAACTCCAAATACTCAATGGGAAAAGCTTTCATGGCTTTTCCCATTTTAAAAAAAAAAATCCAAAGGAAATGCACATTCCCATTTGTCTGGACAACCAATTCACTTTGCTGTGCATTTCCGATAAGAGCAGAAGTGAAAAGCCGAACAGTCAAATGTGTTCAGAGGGTGGAGCTTGCTGACAAGGCAAGTGCCCAGAACTGGCATGTTTTCACCATAGCGATCATGTGCTGATGCGACAAAACAGCCTCTCTCTCTCTTTTTTCTGTTTAATTAAGTGGAAGGTCACACTTCCACACCTTGGATTTGCATTAAAAACTGTTCAGCAGCAGCAACTGATGATAAAAACATGAGTAATTCACCCACACTCTCCATCTTGATTTGCAGGCATCCCCGTTTGAACATCAAATGTGCATGGTTTCACATGCCTATGATTTTGAAAAAAATCCTGTGGAAACAAATGAAAGCTGCTGCAAATTGGCGTTAGTGTGCATCAATCCATGTTTTATTGCCTCATATAGACAAGCCCTAAATGTTCTTTTACATTACAGTAAGAGAACATTTTAACTTTCTCACTGGACCAACAGAACATACTAAGTCTTTATTTATTTCATTTATTTATTGAAATATATCAAAAGACCTCAGGGCAACATACAAGTAAAATCCATTTAAACAGTTTAAAACAATAAAAATAATTTAAACAGACTAAAAGCATATTAATGATTTGAACAAGGTAAAAACAGGTTCAGAATTTTTTTTAAAAAACATGCAAAAAGACACTTTGGAATAAACTAATTAGATCCAAAATGTTTTGATGAAAAGTGATGTTTTTTCTTGGCACCAAATGAAGTGAGTGGCACCAATCAAGCATCTAAAGGAAGGATGTTCCCCCAACACTGCCCCCCCACAGTGTATTGACCCTACTGGTAGGAGACCGAAGAGGCCCCTCCAAGAAAGAAGAAGTGAAAGGAGGGTTGGATTGGATCCTCAGAGGAACAAGGGGAAAGATGGTTCTATTTGTTCTAAGAAAGATGAGAAGCAAACAGCCGTGCATGTCCTGGAATGATAAGAGAAGGAAAGAGGAAAAGTAATGTTTTTGGAACATACACCCTTTGTCAGTGCTACGCTGGCTGGAGGATTCTGGGCATTGTGGTCCAAAAAGTAAATGTGAAGTTTCCCAGTGGAGAGGGCTCCGGAGCATCCGCATGCTTGGGTTGTCCCTCCACTTGCTCCCAGTAGGCAAGTTACAGAAAACTTTTTATTTTGAAGAGCTGACCAGCAGTGGTGTCATCCGGGAGGGACAACCCCTCTTCTGGCCAGTCTGTTTCCTGCCTACGCTTCTGGTAGGATGGGTCCCTTTGTTCTCCTCTGACCCCTTTGTCTCTCCACATGACAGGGGCCATTTTGGGCTATTAAAAAAAAAGAAGAAAGAAAACAGAGTTTTTTTCTCCCAACAATAGTAATAATATATTGCCAGGGAAAAACCTCAGATTATTAGAGAGCCGGTGGAGAGAGGAGGCATGGGGAGCACAATGGACGAAATTGATGCAGTGATCGCTGCAGTCATTGGCAGTGATCATTTTCTTCGGCAGCTCAGCGGAGGATGCTCTGCTGCTGGATCAGCCCAGCAGACGGAGGCTCCAGGTGGCATCCCCATTACCGGGAACAGCGCCAAGGATGGAGCTTCCACGAGTGGCAGTGGCAAGAAGAGGCCAAGAAGGGGGACAAGCCCCTCGCATCGGCTGCCACCGGCTGCACCCTGGTCCTGTCCTGCCCTGATGGATGCAAGGACGGGCCAGGAGAAGATCTGGACATGCGGCCTCTCCTGGAGGAGGTGGCGCGGATCGTCCCCGGGAATGGGGTGCCTTCCGCCATGTTGGATTCCCTGGCCAGCCCCCCCATGGATGAGGACAGCGGATCAGAACTCCAGCCGCAGCGAGCAGCTCCAGTGAGTGGGGCATGTGCCCTGAGCTTGGGAGTTAAAAGGGGGGAAGCCGGCCCAGAGATACCTAGCTGGCTCCAGGAAGCCCTGGCCAGGAAAGCAGCACGATGGCTTGTCTCCAGTCTGGGGCAGACGAATGTGCAGGGATGCCCCGGAGTTACTCATGGGGGGAGGGATCAGGACGCATCCATCACCCCCCACCCCCTGCCAATGTCCCAGCTGCGGTCCTCACTCACCAAAGGCAACCAGATAGAGGCAGCAAGGGGAATGGGGCAGACAAGGGCAAGGCTAAGTGGCCACAACGGGGAGCAGGGGAGTGGATAACCCGGGCCCCAGCCAGGCTAATCATTGCCGCGCCAATGCACAACCAGCCAGGCCATTCAGCAATGAGGAGGATGGCTGGTGGGCGTCAGATACTGAGGACACTGGGAGAGCTCCCTCTAATAAGCAACCCAGAGTGGAGGGGGAGGACGAAGAGGTCGTGCCCCTTTACTCATCAGGGGAGGACTTGGCTGATGACCATTCAGATCACGAGGAGGGGGAGCTCTTGGAGGAGGAGTTGGAGGAGACAAACACCTCACTCCCCTCGACCCGCCATTTTTCTCCTGACGATTTTGCGGTCCTCCTGAAGAAGGCAGTCAGAACCTTGGGTCTAAGCCTACCCATGGATCAACAAGCACAGATGGATTCAGATCTCCCTGAGATTTCGGGCAAATTTTTCCCGGATTCTCAGCCACTGTCTCTAGAGATGCCAGTGCCAGCAACCTTGATGCGTCTGATCCGTGATGAATGGAAAGCCCCAGGAGTCGCTAAACCTCAACCGGGCCTGGCAAAAAAGCTTTATTCCCTTCCGAACTGGTCTCATCTGCGATTTTTTTGTAAAGATGGGGGAGGAGACACTGAAGGTCCCACAGGACAGGCGGATGGACCTAGTCTTGAGGCAGGCCAACGAGGCGATCTCCCTAGCAATCAGAGCATCCACGACTGCCACCATAATGGCACGAGCCGCGATACAGTGATTGAAAAATGCCTTGCGGGACTCCTGAAAGCACAAATCAGGATTCATCAGGATCTTAACAAGCTCAACAAGGTTTTGGCTTTCTTGGCTGATAGTACTCTGGACTCCACACAGTTTTGTGCTAGAACTCAGGCAGCAATGGTAGCGGCGAGACGTCAGGTGTGGCTGAAATCTTGGAACGCGGACTTTAAATCGAAACAGAACCTGGTCTCCTCTCTTTTCCTGGGGGAGAAACTGTTTGGAGAATCCCTGGAGCCTGTCCTGGTGGAGGATAAGGACAAACAGAAGAAAACTCTAGCCTCTTTGTGCAAAAGGGAGGAGAGAAGGGTGGTCCAGATGCTACCGGCCCTTTCGTGCCTCCGGCTCCCACAAGGGGGCAGGATCATCCTCAAGTCAGTCTGGATCCAGAGATTACAGATATTCAAGAGCACGCTGGGGAGAGGGCAGATACCACCACAGGAACCAGAAAGGGGGAGCTGGGAAGTCTATGCAGTCTCAGTCCACTAAGCAGAATCCCAAGTCCCAACAGTGACAATTCACCCCCAGTGGGAGGAAGATTGCAAGCCTTCGTGGGGGCTTGGGAAAACTCTACCTCGGACAAATGGGTCCTGCGGTCGATTCACCAAGGCTACCAGATAGAGTTCTCTCGACTTCCCCCACAGTGGTTCCTTCCTACACCTGTTCACAGGAACAGAGAAAAGCAGCTCCTGATGACTGAAGCCATTCAGCGCCTCCTACAACTGGGAGCTATAGAGGAGGTTCAAAAGTCACAACAGGGCAAGGGCTGCTACTCCATCCTGTTCTTAGTACTGAAGAAGAACAGGATGTGGAGGGTGGTCCTGAATCTAAAAGAGGTGAACAGGTTCATCTGGAAGAGAAAATTCAGTATGGAATCCTTGAAACACATCCTGGAAGCAATTCGACCAGGGGATTACCTGTCCTCCCTGGACTTACAGGATGCGTATCTCCACATCCCAATTCATCAGGACCACCTTCAGTTCCTATGCTTCTGCTACAACAGCAGACACTTCCAGTACAAAGCAATCCCATTTGGGCTATCCTCCGCGCCCAGGGTCTTTACAAAGATCCTGGTAGCTCTGGTGGCTTCCTGGCGGCGCTCAGGAATACATGTTTATCCCTATTTGGACTACCTGCTAATTCGCTCCCAGTCCAAGCAGAGAGCAGAGCAGGAGGTCAACACAATCACGGAATCCCTACAGCAGCACGAATTCCAGGTCAACTTCGAAAAGATCTCCTTGACCCCAAAGCAACAGATACAGCATCTAGGAGCTTTAGTGGATTCGGAGGGGGGCCTGGTTCGGCTCCCCAAACAACAGATCAAGTCAATTCAGAAGGTGATACAGAGGACCCTGGGGGCACCCAGGTCGGACATCATGCATCTGGCTCATCTACAAGGCCTGATGATAAGGGGCAATAGACTGTCTGCCATGGGTGAGATTTCACGCCAGGCCACTACAATGGTTTCTGCTTCCCTTTCAGGAGGAGATAGCCAACAAAACACACCAGGTGGTGAGGCTCCCTCAGGAGGTCCGGCAATCACTACATTGGTGGCTCTCATCAGCAATACACAAAGGTCATCAGATGTGGACCGAGGACAAGATCCAGATCACCACAGATGCCAGTCTGTGGGGAAGGGGCACTCACTGCGGGCCCCTTCT
The DNA here is from genome assembly GCA_030847615.1 of Gambelia wislizenii. Lineage (NCBI taxonomy): Eukaryota > Metazoa > Chordata > Lepidosauria > Squamata > Crotaphytidae > Gambelia > Gambelia wislizenii. Next base: position 331,760,070 of record JAUMIR010000001.1, on the reverse strand, counting down.
GGCACAGGGCAGATGGATGGCAGAGGAGGTGGGCCACAGCATCAATTGGCTGGAGGTAAGGGCAGTCAGGTTGGCCCTGAAAGCCTTCTTGAATCTAGTCAAAGACAGGTTGGTGCTGATCCGTACAGACAATATCTCAATGAAGGTGCACATAAATCACCAGGGAGGGTCCAGGTCATGTACAATCATGGAGGAAGCATCACGTCTGTTCCCATGGGTGGAGGAGAACCTCCTGTTGATAACAGCGGAGCACCTCCAGGGAACCCTCAACCTGATTGGCTCAGTTGATCAGACATCGACCAGGGAGAATGGAGCTTACATCAGGAAGTGTTCAACGATGTCGTTCACGTGCTGGGACATCCAGAGATAGATCTGTTCGTGTCACCAGTGAACGCGAAATTTCCCCGCTCCTTCTCCAGGTACATAACAGAAGGGGCAGAGGACATGGACGCGCTGACCTGTCCTTGGCCATGGACGCTACTCTATGCATTCCCTCCAATCCAATTAATACCCAGAGTGATCAACAGGATACAAATAGAAGGAGCAGAGGTCATTCTAGTTGCCCCAGAATGGCCTTGAAGAGCTTAGTTCCCGGACATTCTCAAGATACAGGTGGAGTCTGTACCCTTGCCAACTCAGACCTATCTGTTGTCCCAGGGTCAGGTTCATCACCCGGACCTGGTCTGGCTACAGCTTCGCGCATGGAGATTGAAAGGCAGATGTTGACGGCGAGAGGATATTCACACCCGGTGGTGGGGACTATCTTGGCGTCGAGGAGGGAATCCACACAGCGCATCTACAAGTACACCTTTCAGGTTTTTCGCCGATGGTGCAGACGTAAGGGCTCCGACTTCAGGAACATGTCAGTCCCACTCTTACTGGACTTTTTGCAAGATGAGGTAGACTCCGGTCTCTGCCCTAATACAATTAAGAGACAGGTGACGGCCATAACATCGTTTTTAACTCCAGAGAAAGCAGCCGCACTATCATCGCATCCCCACTTACGCTGCTTCATCAAGGGCCTCTCAAACTTGGCCGCACCAACGGTATACAGATTTCCCTCCTGGGATCTCTACACAGTGCTGAAGGCTTTGACTGTACGCCCGTTCGAGCCACTACGTGAGATACAGCTGAAATTCTTGACATGGAAGGTCCTCTTCCTGGTAGCTATCACTTCTGCCCAGAGAGTATCTGAATTGGCAACTCTGTCAATTTGAAGGGATCTGTGCATCTTCAGGCCGGATTCAGTGATTCTCAGGCTGCGCCCAGACTTCAAACCGAAAGTAAACTTGGTGTTTCACAGATCTCAGGAGGTCGTACTTCCCACATTTTGTCCGAAACCGGAAAGGGAGTTGGAGAGGATCTGGCATACGCTGGACGTTCGTAGGGCCCTAAGGATATACATCAAGAGGACTGCATCCTTTCGGGTCTCTGAGGCATTGTTTGTTTCTCCCCACTCAAAGTTTTTGGGGAGGAAGGTTTCTCCTTCCACGCTGGCGCGTTGGATAAAATGTTGTATCAGAACATGCTATGAGTCTCAGAATAAGCCTGTACCGGAGGGGATTATGGCACATTCCACAAGAAGCGCAGCGACCTCAATGGCCTGGGAGAGGGATGCCCTGCTGGAAGAGATCTGCAGGCCAGTGATGTGGAAATCACCCTCAACATTCATTTGGCACTATAGACTGGACAAGATGCAGTCGGCAGAGGCCGCCTTCAGCAGAAGGGTACTCCAGTGAATTCTTCAGCCTTGAAGTCAAGAGCCTCGCTGTGCCCTCCCGTATCTGAAGCTTTAGTAAATCCCAAGCATGTGGATGCTCTGGAGCCCTCTCCACTGGGGAAAGGAGCATTGGTCTTACCTGTGATATGTTCTTTTCCAGTGAAGAGGCGAAGAGCATCCGGGCCCACCCAGGGCGGGCATGTTGAAGTATGGCTGCTGGGAGGAGTGAAGATCTGGATAATGAATTTATGTGGTCTAGATGCAGATGAAATAAGGATTACAGCTGGATATGTCAGACTACAGTGTCATGAGGCTGTGATATGGACTGGCCAGAAGAGGGGTCGTCCCTTCCGGATGACACCACTGGTGGTCAGCTCTTCAAAATAAAATTTTTCCGTAACCTGCCTACTGGGAGCAAGTGGAGGGACAACCCAAGCATGCGGATGCTCTTCGCCTCTTCACTGGAAAAGAATGTATCACAGGTAAGACCAACTTTCCTGTCTATCCTGTAGCAGCCACGAATGCATCAGAAATTGTAAGAACCTTGCTGGGATTTCATGAAAATCAAAGGTGAAAGGAGCTATTCTATTGCTCCTGTTTTCTGTTTTCCACATCATAAGGTGGAATTCCTTGCACATTGCTAAGCCTTTATGCTAAAGAGGAGAGCAGCACAAAGTTTCTAAAGGATTTGGGACATTTCTGTGAAACTGCTGGTGGAATGTTCAGTACTGAGAAGGGAAAAAGAAATGGGCAAAGGAAGCCAAAGACCATTCACATTTTTTTAAAAAAAACTGCACATTCTCTCTCTCTCTCTCTCTCTCTCTCTCTCTCTCTCTCTCTCTCTCTCTCCCTCCCTCCCTCCCTGCTTTCCCCCTCTCTCTATATTATATATAAAGTTCTTTGTGGTCACTGTGGGTAGTATAAGAGGAAATGCTCTGAAATTGTATGGAAAGAGACTGAAATTAAAATTCCAGATTGAATTTGTTGTTGCTGCTGTAACCATAAGATAAACTAAGCAGTAAAACAAATTCCCAGAAGAAGCTGGAGGGCTGTCTTCAACAAAGTTGGTGGTAGAGGCCAGGGGGGAGGGAATGTATTTGCAGTACAAACATCTGTTAGATTTTACTAAGGTGTAATTTACCTGGGCAATTTTTTCTGCATGAAGTATATCCTGACAAGCAGTCACATACAAGCTTACAATCACTTGGAAGGTAAGGTACATAGCTGGTCCATCTGCAGGTACATCCACAGCAGCCATTCTGGGCAACTGTTTTAGCAGCGGTGGCTACATTCTATCAAATGCTCTTATGAATCTCTGCAGCAATATCCTTACTTGAGCTGGGTCACATGTTATGTGCTCTAAGCCCTGTTCTGTGTCTAGCTAGTGGGAACAATGTACTGTATCGCACAGGGACATGGGAGAGGGCCTTCTCTGTTGTGACATCCTATTTATGGAATATCCTGCCCTTGGTGGCCAGGTTGATGCCTACGTTGGTCTTTTTTAGACACCAAGTATACACACACACACACACACACACACACATATATATATTCAGTCCTTTGGGACATAATCTCTACTTCTTAAAGTGTATGTGCACATGGTTTTAACTGTTTTAGCCTTTTCTTGTATTTTAACATGGTGATTTCATTAATGTGCTTTTATACAATTTAGATTATTTTGTTGTTTTTTTAATCTGGGGTTGTTTTAAACTGTTTATATTGTTTTAATTGTATGCTGTCCTGAGATCTCACAATAAAGTGCAGGACAGAAATATTTTAATAAATAAAATAAAAACAAATAAGCCAACTATATCTCTGAGATCACTCAGGAATGCATTGTGCATAGGAGAGCTTGGATGTGTAAACTAGGCTGTAGCCTGCATTATAAGATCATGGAGCACAAGGCATTAAGAAGGCCTCACTAGCTCTTTCACTCATGCCTGATTTTCAGAAAGAAAAGAAGAAAAACCTGCCATGGCCCTCACATTTAGCAATTTGGGCTGCCTATGCTGGATTTTATTAACTTTTCTGTAAGCTACTTTGAGGTTATTCTGTAAACAAGAGCAGTTTATAGTTCTTAAAATGGACAAAAAAAATGATTGACTGGATGGATGAATAAATGAACGTTAATCAGCAATATTTCTGGTAATTGTAGTAAAAGAAAAGAATGTCTGGCCCCACACCTCAAAGCAACTCAGGCATCATTCTTTCTTTGTTTTCCCATTTCAATTCAGAGCCCCGGAGCTATGTGGAATCCGTGGCCCGTACAGCAGCAGGTGGTGGCAGTGGAAGCAGCACAGTTGGAAAATCTCCATCAACCCCAGCGCTGCAGGCCTACAACACGGAGACACCAGAAAGGAATGGATCTTTCACCAACTCCTTTGCCTCACCAAGTCCTGTTGCTGCCAGTAGCCCTATGCACAGCACAGATGGGTAAGAAAGGGCAAATGTAAACCAGCAGTTTTAACAGGGAGATGGAGGCTGATGCTGCTCACTTGTACAGCGTGGGAGTCCTCTTGACAGCTCACAGGGCAGCTGTGGTCTTTTTGCTTACCTTCATAAGTTGTCTGATGCATGATACTAGAAGACATCCCCACCACAACATGGAAAATGTGAGGTTACTCCTTGTCATCCTTTCAGTATCAAGTGATCAGGAATGAGTCTTATTTTTCAGAGACATCATCATAATTGCTTGGATTTCTGTGGGGATAGGAATGGAAGGAATATTAATAATTATTTGTTACCTGGTCAGAAAATGGGTTTGCCAACAGTTGAGAAACCCCATTGCAAAGAGTAATAGATCAGCAAGAATTGTGTGCAATTTTCTCTTGATATTTGAACATTTGTGAGCCAGTGTGGTGTAGTGGTTTGAGTGTTGGACTAGGACCCTGGGAGACCAGGGTTCAGATCCCCACTGGAAACTTACTGGATGATCATAGGCAAGTCACACTCTCTCAGCCTCAGAGGAAGGCAAGGGAAAAACCCCTCTGAACAAATTCTGCCAAGAAAACCCTGTGATAGGTTCAATTTAGGGTAGCCATAAGTCAGAAATGACTTGAAGGCACACAACAACAACAATTTGAGCATCCCAAAGTGTTGTGGAAAAAATACTTGGTGGAGAAAAACACGTGGGCTTTTTTTACACAAAAAACACTCGTTGATACTCTTACATTGGCTGCTTCATTACATATGTGTAACTAAGTAATGCCTTCTGCCCAACCCCTCCCTAAGTCAATTTTAAGAGCCAGCAGCTAAATCTAGTGAAGGAGGTGTGTTTGGCTACCAATCAGAGTGCAAGGAAGATGACATTTCCAGCCTCCTCCCACCAGTGTGAGAGGTTGTGATGAGGAATTACCAGCTGGTCCTGCTTCTGATTGTTGCATCCTTGCTTGCTGGTGGGAGGAGGCGGGTAACCTCCTTGTGCCCCAGTTGGTAACTCCTTCACCAAAAGTGGCTGCTGCCTGTTAAGGTGGGCTTGGGCGACATTTATAGTGCCATGATCATGACTATAGGATTAATGGACATGACACAGTTATTGATCTGTAACTCTAGGTTAGGAATCTGTAACTGCAATACAGAATGCCAGCCCTTGTTTGCTGCAAACCCCTCACCCACCCAAGTGTTTCTCTACATATGATAATCTCTTCCCAAGACTTTGGGATGTTCAAATATAGGGAGAATATTAATTTTCTTCTGAAGTTGGGATAAAACTATTCATCCTCACATGCTGAGGATTTAAATCCTTAGGTGAGGATATGGAAAGCTGAGCTAGATAGACCTTCGGAAAACTACTTTTTGGGGACTTCAACTCCCCAAGTCCCTTAGCCAGTATCAGAGCAATAATCCAAAAAAGGTAACTTTTCCCAGCTGTGACCTTTATTTATACCTGCTCTTCAGCCACAAATGCTCTCAGAGCAGCTTACAAATTGTTAAGCAATAGCAATTTTAACATCTTTACTGCATTAAGTGATTTCCTGTGTGTGTTAGCTAATTGCCCCCACAAGCCAGATACTCATTTTACGTACCTATGAAAGGATGGAAGGCTGAGTGAACCTTGGAGTCCTTGAGATTGAACTTGCAACATCGTGGCTACAGTACTGGCATTTAGCCACTGTGCCACCAGGGCTCCCTTCTGTGTATGGAGTTTGTGCTGCACCATTGAGCCATATTTTGATTTTGCTAGTGTGGGGGCCAGGTTTCAGTTAATCTATTATTGTTGCTGCTGTTGTTGTTATGGTGGATGCTCTTGCTTACGGCAGGTCATCCCACCACAAATTCATACTAGCTGAACTCAGTGTATCATATGCCATTAAAAAAAACTCCCCCCAAAATGCCCATTAGACTTCACAACAACCCTGTAAGGTAGGCTGGTGGATTTAAATTACTCCTCCCCCTTCTCAGTGTTCCACATTTTTCCTGGAATTGCTGAGGGTAACTCGCTCTGTTGACCTGCCACTGCTGCCACCATGACCACCAGTTGACTGCCTGGGTCTGGTTGCTGTGGCAGCAGCAGCATCCTGCAGCTGCCAGTTGACTGCCTGGGTCCCAATCTGGGCCACAGACTGAGTGACAGGAGTGCATTGTGAGGTGGGGAGGGAATTTGCATGTGGGTTGTGATTGGTTGGGTGTGGGTTGGGAATGTTTCCTGAGCAGCCAATCAGCACACTGGGAAAAGCAACATACCCAAGAGAAATATATATATATAGAGAGAGAGAGATTGAGGCATAAACCCATCCTATATTGAAGCTTAAATCCAATTCCCCACCTCAACTAGAGTAGGCACCCTCAGAATCAGTAGGATTTATGTCTTAGTTTAACATTTAGCAACTTATTCAATGAGTCTTATTTTAGCTGGGACCAGCAATTATATTTAGGTATAAATATACTGTTCACTTGTCTTTCTTATTTTTTCCTCACAAATGTTTCCTTTCACTATATTGTGTCCAATGACATTTTTTTGCCAGCAAGTTGTCATCAATCCATTAGCATATGTCTATACACAAAGGTCACTTTCCCAGTTTATTGTGAAATAGTTTCTCCTCCAAAATATTTGCATTCATAGAGTCATGTGATGATATTACTAACTGTGAAACTATAAGATGAAGCCAAAATGACAGCTACCCTAAAAAATTATTCAAGATTCACTCATAGCTTGTTTTAAGGAAAAGGGAAGACAAATATCAACATCCTTAAGAGCAAATAAATATTCTGCCATTTATGTGAATGAATATCAATGTTAGAAGTGTGGACATGGGAACTGATTGCTTTAAGGAAGGGTTGGGGAAAACAAATTGGCCTTTAGGGCCAGATTGCCCCTTGGGATTTATCTAACAGGCCTAATAACATTGGGAATGGCTCCAGTACCATCCTTCTGTTTCCTTTCTTTCCATACTCCAATACCAATTTTACCTTTGTTCATGCAGAGGGAAGCATGGAGTTCACTCTCTCTCTCTCTGCACAGAGAACTCATCCTGAGCCTGGAGAGCTTCTCCTCTAAATATAGACAGGGTCATATGGCCACTTATTTTCCTTCTGCCACCATACCACCCTGAATCAAAATGCTTCCATCTGATTTCAGAAGCCAAGCAGGGTTGGGTTTGGTTAGCACTGAGATGGAAGATTACTGGGGAATACCAAGGATCTCCAGTAGGGCTTGGAAGGAATACTATCTGAAATCCTGGAGGGTGGCTGCCAGTCAGAGCTGATGGCATTAGCCTAGAGGGACCAAGGGTCTGAGTAAGGCAGCTTGCTGTATTTTATCTCCTTATTGAGGTGGCAGCTGTGGCATGCAAAGGGTCTTAGCCTGCACTGAGCTGAGCCACCTTTTCCTGCACCTGGAAATTTACTCAGTGAGTGGAAGTAACTGGGGAGAAGGAGCCGGCTTCCCATCCCTGGTGTAAAGTTGCTGTGGTGTTAGACATTATTGGGGAACCTGTTTCTGTCAAAGGCCACTTTCCCGCAGAGTTAAACTGTTGAGGGCTATATGGCCGAATGAGTGGGGCCAGAGTGAAAAGGTGGTAGGATCACTCCTTCACCCCCTTGCTGTTCTTGATCCCACTTCCTCCCTGCCCAGTGGGCTGCTCTTTTCAGAAGCCTGAATGATCAGAAGCTGGTAGAAGGCTTCAGAAATTACACTGAGGGCCACAGGTTGTCCACCCCAGACATAGGACATTTTCAGACATGTCTCACAGTGTAACAATCGAGCGGGAGAGCTTTGCCGCTGCAGCGCGGCAGGGGGTCCATTTCAGACGCCGCCGTTCCTGCAGTGAAATTGTATGTGTAACTTCCGTTTAGGATTGGAGCCAGCCGCGCCATATTCCGCCAGATTTTATTCATGGAAGGGGGTCCATTTCAGGTGACACCGTTCCTGTGGCGAAATCATCTGTGTCACTTCCGTTTAGGATTGGAGCCGGCCATGCCATTTTCCACCAGATTTTATTTACGGAAGTTGTCCATGAATAAAATCTGGCAGAATATGCCGTGGCTGGCTCCAATCCTAAACAGAAATGACACGGACGATTTCGCCGCAGGAACTGCGTCATCCAAAATGGACCCCCTGCCGCACTGCAGTGGCGAAGCTCTCCTGCTTGATTGTTGCCCTGTAAGTCGCGTCTGAAAATGTCCATAGTGTTATTTGGGGCATTAGCCCTTTGAAGAAGAAAGGTTCTGCTATGTTAGGTAGCTTATAATGAGCTCTGATCTCTTTCATTGCTTCCACCAGGGTCTCTATATGCAGCTACCCGTCGGAGAGCAGTACCAGTGTAGCCATACCTGCCCAGCCCTCCACTGAGTCCAGCTTCCAATCTAGCAATCTTTCTCAGGTGCCCTCAGCACAGAGCAGCTACCAAAACACATCTACATCAACTCAGGGCCTCCCAGCCTATATCAATGCTGATTTCCCTGATGGCCGAGCCAGCACTCAACAAGAGAGGCCTCTGCCACAAGTCAGTGCAGTTGGGGTCCATGTCATGCCAGGAAGCCCCCATTCGCTCCACAGAACAGTAGCCACCAATACTCCCCCTAGCCCTGGATTTGGGCGAAGAGCTGTCACCACCAACATGGCGGGAGCTCCAGGAAGCCCAAGTATGAGCAGGCACCTAATGGGTGCACACAGCAACCTTGTTGCAACACCCGGGAGCCCAAACCTTGCTCGGCACCAGCCTGTAACGGCAGGAGGTACACCCATAATCTCTGGGAGTCCCAATCTGGATCGGCATATCATCTATGGACACTCAACTCCTGAGGAGAAGCGCCCAGCGTTGTCCCGCCAAAGCAGTGCTGGAGGCTACCAAGCTCCCTCTACCCCATGTTTTCCCGTCTCCCCAGCCTACTACCATGGCATTAGCAGTCCACATTCTTCTTCCCCTGACTCAGCCACCTATAGGCAAGGGAGCCCCACCCCACCCCAACCACAGCTTCCAGAGAAGAGAAGGATGTCATCAGGGGATCGGTCAAACAGCCTGCCTAACTATGCCACGGTGAATGGCAAGACCTCATCACCCATCTCCAGTGGCATGTCCAGTCCCAGCAGTGGGAGTGGCATGGCTTTTCATCAGACTCTCCCGGATTTCTCCAAATTCTCAATGCTAGGTAAAACCTTACTTCTTAATGTGTACCACTTTGTAAGGGGGAATGGAGGGAATTCTAGGCTACCCTTCTTTCTGTTTGCTCTGCTCAGTAAATGATGGATGAGGCTTGGATCACCAAAAAATAGTCATCAGATTTCTTTATATATCTTGTCATGCCTCCTCTGGACTCTTCAGCCCTGGTATTCTAGGCTCTCCCTGCCTTATTTTTCCATAATTGCATTGATATTGTTGGATACAAGCACCATTCCTCTCACTGGTACCTTGTTATCATTTCTGGGGTTTTACCCATGGTTTCAAACAGAATAATTCAATAAATAGAGATTTAAGGGGACTCCAGGAACCTTAAAGAGTAATTGAGTCCAGTTTATTAGCAATGGCTCTTAAACCATTTGTAGACAGTTACTCCTGTCAGGTATGACAAGTTTAATATGAAAAAAAAAAAAAGAAATTTCTCTAGAAACTCTCAAAGGAAGAGCTGTACAACATCATTCTCTCACAGTGTTCCTACTGTTCAGTGCCCAGTTACAGCCTGAATCCATGGTTATTTGTCTTTTCCTGTATGGCCATTATAAACTGTTGTTCACCACTTTTTAAATAGAAGCCTTTAAGCTGATTCTTATCTGCTTGGTCAACTGTGGTCACATTGCAGTGTTCCTGTTGTTGAAAGAACATACTGATAATTCAGGAGCCTTCCCACACATATGAAAGTTGTTCTTTCTTCAATATATTTCTATCTAACCTGTTTTCCATCATGAAGTTCTACACACGCATAGGATTCCCAGATCTGCACATTAACCACACCTGCACAAATCTGTTGCCTCATGTCCCTTCAAACCAAGGGTGGGGGATTTTTTTTTCCCCTTTGAGGGCCACATTCTGTAGGGGCTAGTTAGTCAAGGGGCATATGCTGGCTGTGGGCTGGGTCAGAAAGAAAAATGGATATGGCCACTTTTTTTTCTTTCTCTGCTACATCCTCTCTTATATACACCCTCCCATCCTCCCCAGCAGGTTTCCAGAGGAGTATTCAGGTCATTCTTGCCAGAGGCCTATACTGGGCACTTGGCAAAGGACTTAAAAAAAAAAATAGGCCAAGTGCCAGATATAGTCCTAGGGCCACAGGTTCCTCATCCCTGCTTTAAACATATTCTGGCATTACATTACTCTCAGTGTGTATGCAGTTTATAAAAGAACATAATGAAAAGACTGGTCCTTGTCCCAAGGAGCTTACAGTCTTACTTTAGGCAGAGACAAGGGAAGCAGAAACAAGGATAACAGGTACTGAAAGGTGGCCAAAAAGAAATACATGGAGATGTTATTCTAACATTTGTATATCTATCAAACTGTTCCCAGTTTGAGTTTGAGAAGGTGCCTTAAAGAGTGGGGAAATTATTCTAATTCTTACTAGTAATTGCAGCAGCACGACAGGACAGTATCTATGCTGAATTAATTTACTTGAAATAAAACATTGAGAACCCAAAATATTTCTGCTATCGAAATGCTTCACTCTGTTTGCTTCTTTTCTTCCATTTCTTAGACAGTAGTCCTGAGACCAGAGCTAATGTGAAGTTCGTCCAAGATACTTCCAAGTATTGGTACAAGCCGGAGATTTCCAGGGAACAAGGTGGGTTTCTGTCTTAACAGAAGATGGTGGCTCCATAAAACTCCTAGGAATCAGATTCCAGGCATGTGACTGCCAAAAACCAAATCAACCATAGAGTCAGCAAGAAAACACCAAACCCTACCTTTCCAGGGGCCTCCTTATGGCAAGAGTTAGAGGATACATTCCTGGCTTTCTGTTGCTAGCCATGGTTCTTTTGAGGCACAATGATTCTGCAGGAAGCTATGAGTAGTTACCAATGACAATTTAATGACACATCTGAGTTTTCCATGACAATGATCTCATTACCATTAGACAAATTGGTACAGATGTGGTACATGGGGGAATTTTTTTTTTTTTTTACTACAGTTCCCAGGAACACCCCCATCCCAATCACTATGGCTATAGTGACCAAGGTGGCTGGAGAACTCTGGGAGTTATAGTCCAAAATAGTATATTTTCCAAGCTTGTTACATGACCAGCCTACTTCAGGATGGGGGAGCATGCCCACTGGTTAGTTTTGTTGCCTATATGGAATCATTGGCAATAGTGGTGGGTGGAATCTCCTTCCCTATTTGCTTCAGAGTTTAGTCTCATTATTGTAATAGATCAGGAAACTTAATACAGATTTTGTATTTGGTCTAAATCGAACTCTCTAGACCAGGTTTTCACAAACTTGGGACCCCAGAATTCATTGGCATTTAACTTGCACCATCCCTGACAATTGAACATAATTGAATGAGGCAGCGAAGAATAGAATGTAGCCACATCTGTGGGCAAGGAAAGGCTGCCCTAGGCTACATAGACACCTTTCCCTCTTCTCCTTCCCCTTCTAGAAAATGGTTGATTTGCTCCATCTTCATAGACATGTTTCCTACATTTGAAAACAGATCTCTTGTCCTTACCTCACCATCCCTTCAGTCTTTAGACTAAACAGTCCAGGTTCCTTCAACCATTTCCTCATAGCACTGGTATTCTGAAAGTCTAGCCTTCTTTGTTTCTCACCTCTGAACCTCAGCCAGTTTGACAGTATTAAAAATAAAGTGCAATTAAGCAGCTTAATCCTTTGAAGAATATATCCTTTCATATGTATGTCACTGTGCGAAGTCATTCAGTGGCCAGTTGTGTCTGATGGCTATTTTAAGTTGTGATGAACATGTCCTTAGCTACTGGATGTTACCCGTCCCTCTACTCAACAATGGAAAGTTCTTTTGCACATTTTACATCACCTAAATTAAGCCCAAAGTGTGCTACGTTTCTCTAATTTCAGAGGCACCAGGATTTGATTCTGGGACTATGGTAAAATTCACAGAATGGACAAAAACTGAATCAGTCTATTGTGGAGGGACCCAGAATGTCCAGCATGTGTGTCTTCACCTTGTTGCTGTTTAAACCAGTACTTCTTATTTGTCTGATGTGGGGGACCAGACAGGAAGACACTCACTGACAGAATGTAAAACAACTTTAACAGTATTATGCTACATGAAAGTTCAGCTCTGTTTTTTAAAGCACAGAAGAAATTTTCTATGTTCATTTAGGCTATGAGGCTTCAGGTATTTAGAGAATGACTTGCAGATAAAAAACATGAACATTCAGAAAGCTCAAGCCTATAGAAATCTGGCAGACAGTTTACCAGATCCATTTTTAATGGTTTAGGCCACTAGAGAATGACTAGCATGGTACCACCGCCATAGAGCTGGAAACAGTTTGAAAACTGCTGTGGGTCCAAAATGCTGCAACTAAACTGCTGGTTACCAGGCTGGTTACAAGGAACATATAACTCTCCTGTTGAAACAGTTTCACTAGGAGCTGGTTCATTTCTGGGCACAGTTCAAAGGGTTGGTTGTGACTTCTAAAGCCCTATTTGTCTTGGGGTCAGACTACCTGAAAGACTGTATCTCCCCCTATGAGCCTGAGTTTTAAGATCTTCGGGAAAGGGCTTTCTCTTGGTCCCATCACCATCACAGGCATGTTTGGTGAGGATGTGGGACAGAGACTTCTTGGTGGCTGCTCCCAGTCTGTGAAATTACCTCCCTCATGAGGCTAGGTTGGTTCCCTTTCTGTTCTTTCTCTGCAGACTGGCAAATACCTTTTTGTTTACCCAGGCCTTGGATTGTTAACTGGCCAGTGCATAAGGTCTTTTAACTGGGGTTTAACCACCACTATTAGATCTTAACGGTTTTTTAATTCATTGCAAACTGATGTTTTGAATATAATTATATATTTAATTTTTTTTCTTAAAAAAAACCCACCTTTGTATTAATCATTGTTTTAACTGTGTTCTGTTTTACCTTATATTGTAAGCCACCTTGGTTCCTTTATTGGGAGAAAGATGGGATAGAAATAAAACAAAATAATTTTCTCAGCCAGCATGGTGTCTGGCAAGGAGATTCTGGAAGTTGTAGTTCAAAAAAGTCACCCTCCCAGGTACTTGGCTCTGTCTCCAGCCAGTGATGAGAAGCTGCTTCTCAGATAGTTGTGAGCGACCCCTTTAAAAGACTTTGTTTATGTCTCTGTCAACAGCAATTCTCTCACCCATTCAACAGCTGAGGCACTTGGCAGCCCTGGGCTGCAGATCCACCCTTAATCCAAGAACACGTCCCCTCATTTCCTTGATCTCTCCCTTTGCAAGGGTAAAGTGACTTGTTACTGAATGACTGTTGGCCCTGCTTCAGACCCAGATTCTCAGGGAGAAGGGCATTTGTGCCCCTCCTGCAGTTTCATGCATGCCTCAGTTGAGTCATAGGAAGGATTTCACATTGAAAATGGATGAGGAAATATCCCTTAAGAGCAGGCAAGGAGGGGAGGAGGAGGACGATGGGCCCAGCCCTGCTCGTGATGTTGTGAATGTGTTGAATTCCCTCCCTCTCCACCCAGTGGATCCAGCTGCTGCTGTCTTTGTGGCCTAGGATACAGCTATTTTTCTGCCTGACATTTTAACCAGTAGCAGCTGATGGCTTAAGCCCATATCAAAGGGGCTGTGAATACGCTCCAGGGTTTCTGCCGAACTTTAAAGGCACTATCCAAGGTGCTGAACGTGTCCCACAAATAAATCCAGTATCTTGGATAGTACCATTAAAGTTCAGACTAAAACCCAGAGCAGGTTCAGCACCCCACTGAAACGGGAGACAGCAGCTACTACTGAATCTAAGCCATGAGCATGCTCAACCTCCAGAAGTATTATGAAGGACACTCAAAAATGAGAACTCATCAGAGCTTTCTGGATTAGATCATTCATAGCTGGAAAAGCTTAGAAACCAATAGGACTTTAGGTGGTTAATGGATATATTGCAAACAACTAAGGCTGTAATCCAGTGCACCAATGATGTATTAAGTTTTTGGTCCCTGGGTGTATTTGGAGGATCAGTTAAGGGACTAGGAACTACACAGACCCATGTACATGTGCATGCAATGTATGCACACACACACAGTACACAAGCATGCATGTCCACAGGGGTGCCTGGATGAAAAAGGGAACACAGAATCTTTTACTCTTCCTAGTTGTGTGAAAGAAGGAATTTCAACAGGTAAAGCTTACATGAGAGGCTGGATGGCCATCTGTCAGGGATGCTTTGATCATGAATCCTGTGTGGCAGGGGGTTGGACTGGAAGGCCCTTGTGGTCTCTTCCAACTCTACAATTCTATGATTCTATGATTCTATGACAAAAGAATCATGTCCTCCTTTTTGTGTATCCACCTATCACCTGAACACACATTTCCCCCATACCCACAATTTTAGCCTTCTCCCCTGCTTGCTCCACTGAGATTGCTGTTTACCTGGTGTTAGCAGTGTCTAGAGAGTGCAGTTTACCTGCAGCTGTTAACCATTGCTGTTTACCTGTTGCTAGCTGCAACAGGGGAACAGTGATCACAGAAGCCAAGGAACAACATGTTTCTCTTCCTTCTCCATAGAATGCAGAATGGTGCCGTAAAAAAGTGAAAAGTCTTTGGGCCCAGACATATTTCTGTTTGCATCATTAAGAGGATAATGGACTTGAAGCTTGCTCTGTCCCTCTGTGTTCTTCCCTCCCGCCCCCACCACCACTTTTTATAAGGTGATTCAGAGGAGTGGGAGGGTGACATTCCTCTTAATGAATATGTGTGTAATGAGTTGATTTTAAATTGGACACATACAGTCCATTAATAACTGCAACCAAGAATTATGGGAATTCTCTTTCTGTCAACAAATGAAAAGTTCTATTCCAACAGGTTTTTAGGAACTGACTACAAGGGTTTTTAATAGTGTCCTGTATCTTTTGCTTTTTTAAAGTGAGCTTCTTTTAAATGGTTTTAATTTTGTGGATAACTTAATTAAATTTTAAAAATAATTTCTGGCATGTTTTTACTTACATCTTTGCTTTTATCTGTATTTGTAATATTTTTGGAAGCTGTCTTGAGTCTCAGTTTTGGGGCAAAGGCAGGTTGTTGTTGTTGTTGTTGTTTATGATGATGATGATGATTCCCCCCTAGCCATTGCATTGCTGAAAGACAAGGAACCTGGGGCCTTCATCATCCGAGACAGCCACTCCTTCAGGGGAGCCTATGGATTAGCCATGAAAGTGGCTTCTCCACCTCCTGGTGTTGTGCAGCAGAACAAAAAAGGTATAGCCTTTTTGCTTGTCTGAGAGCCTCCTTCCCATCCACTGCCCCAATCATCCCCATCTTCCCTTAGCTTTCAAATAGTGCTATCACTCAGCCAGTTCATGCTGGTTTGCCTGAACCAGCTATTAAAATTTGTTGGGTTTTCTGAACCACTTGTTGTGATAGAAAAAAACAATACTGCACTCTCCCCCTCCAACCAGTACATGCTTTGATTCATCCCCAGTTGCCCTCTCCAGCAACAGCAGTAGCAGCAGCAAGCCAAAAAGCTTTTCTGGCCATCCCCAGCTTTGTTGCAGCAGGGCATGCTTCTGGGGAAGTCTAAGAGGAGAAAAGGGAGCTGTCTGGTGGGCAGTTCCCCCTCTCCATCATGGAAGGAAAGGCAGACAAGAAGAAAAAGAGGGAGGGAGGGTCCAATGATGAATCATGCAATCAAAAAATTTGGGTTAACATGTACATGTTTTGGCAATTTAAAAAAATAGACTGAACCCAGTTGTTAATTATTTTGAATGCCATCACTGCCCCCATAGAAGACATAAGTCTGCCCCCTAATCTCATCCACAATTCTAGAAATCTAAATGGCACTGATTGGCCTCTTCTTTTGTAAACTACAGCAGTATTAGTCAAAGTTGTGGTCCTTGGACCAGTGCTGGCCCATGAGCCATCAGCTGGTACTCCCTGACAAGTTTCAAGGAAAAAAAGAAATGATTATAGCCAAGGGACACAAATGTGGTACCAGCCCCTGGCACATTGGCGGGGGGGCGGGGCCTTGTTGAGCCTTCAGATCAAATAGTTTGGAATCCCTGGATACCCACTTCTGTGCCAGATATGATATCTCATACTGACAAGAGGTCAGCAAGTGTCGTTTGCGCTAATAGCAAAAAAGAAAAAAAGAGCAACAGCTATGTCAGGAAAAATTGAGGCCTGTGATTTATATGATTAATTTACTATAAAATACCTTTTAGATCTGGATTGTTAAAAGCTGTGCTATTTAATGTGTCGACTAGGAAACACAGCCTTGGATTTTTCATGTCATAAATATCTGAGCTGAGGTCTGGTGTGTATTGCTATCTTGCATACCCATCTGTAAGTCAAATGTGTAATCAAATGTGTAAGTGCCAAAGGGGCCTTATTTCCATGCCAAGTTGGCTCAGCAAGAGAAATGGGCATGTAGAGTAGGCCACGGAAATGTAGTATTGATCAATAACCATAAACTGAAGAGAGACATTATTATAATGCCCCTTTATCTCACACTGGAGGACAGCAGGAAGTGGATTTTGATCCATACTCTACATCTTAACCAGATGAATAAAGAGAAGTGGTCACAATCTCTACGATTTATCCCCTACAGGAGATATCACCAATGAGCTGGTAAGGCACTTCCTGATAGAAACCAGCCCTAAAGGTGTGAAGCTAAAAGGATGCCCCAATGAGCCAAATTTTGGTAAGCACTCATGTTTTGTCCTCTCTACTCGGTCCCATCCTGCCCTCTGGTGGAGGCTGTGGTTAAAAAAAAGTATTGAAGATATTCCTGTAGTTTGGGGAACAGGATGTGTAATATTAAGTCAAGATGCATCTATTAAATGTGAATTTCCAGAAGCATTGGTGCATTTGCTTTTCCTATATATTAAAGTGCTGTTGTTTTGTATCCATTTCTTCTAATGTGTGTTGAGAAAAACTACACAAGTAGAGTTGGACATGGGAGTTGTCTCACAGAGATTGGTAATGCTTTTAGCACTCCATTCTGCTGCATAGCTTCAACTGATTGGGTTATTTATTGTATGTGTGTATGAGAATTTGTCCCAATGTATTTTAATCTCATCTCCTCACATGCAGAAGTTTCACTTCTATCTGTGCAGCCTTCCTTCATATTTCCACTCATTTTTATGCATCTCGGGAATACGTAAAAGTGAAATAACTTTTATGAATGGCTTGCTTATGAAAGTAAAAAAGTGCTTAAGGTGTGACAAGTGACTTTGCCAGTTCATTACTGGTCTGAAGCACCATAAGATACAGCCATGGCAGGGGGACATCAACTCTGTTGCTCTGGTAGTTATATGACACAGCCCTAAGTGGTTCTGAAATGACAGAGTTTCATTGGATTCCCAGTTAAGCAATTGTTTCTGCAGATCCTCCTGGGTTTAGAAGAGTAAAGATGTAGCCCTCTTCAAACTAGATAAACCTAAAGTGAGTCCTTTTAAAATGTTAGGTGCCATGAGCAACAGAATGGACAGTACTGAAATAAGACAAGCTCAGCACAGATTCAATTATTCAGAAGTAACTCGGGAGAGTATATCTCATAGAAAAACTTGTGTGATGACCCTGGGTAATTAGACTTAATGTTTGTCCCATTCATGTTTATCTATCCCCATTCATTTGACCTATGCAGATGACAGTAAGGAGTTTATAAGTAGAGCATCATGACAGAGTTCAGCAGCAGGAAGTGTGTGACCCCAGTATCAACACATCAATTGTCTTTTATTTTTGATTGTATTCCCTATTCTTTTCACAGGTTGCCTATCTGCTCTGGTGTACCAGCACTCCATCATGCCTCTGGCTTTGCCCTGCAAGCTGGTCATTCCTGACCGAGGTAAAGGCCCTAGCATTATGTCATGTGCATAGAGTGAAAATCAGTATAGAGTGAATAGCACCATAGAATATTCATCTGCAGGATATGCATATGTTTGTATGTGTAGACCTACACACGTGGGTAAATTCAAAACCTCTGAGAGAAGTCACCCTCCAAATGCCTGCTTTGGTTAACATGTCACAGTGTAAAGTTTTAGAACTGTCCCACTGAGCTTATCTCTTGAGTTTTAGGGTTCAATCAATATATGTTACAATTAAGGATAGAAATAACATTGACACCTTTTTGTCCGTGACCAGAAATGGTGTCCTGACACATTATGTGAGATTTTATGCATTTTTGAAAATGATTTTTCCCATTTCAGGATTCGAGACAAAATTTTCATTTGCACAAACTGCAACGTTTTAACCAAAATGTTCCATTTGCACAAAACATATATTGTACAAAATGCAGGGGGTTGATATAAATGAAGTTTTCACAAAAAGGCCTGTGATTAAAAAAAAAAAACATTAAGAATGCAGAAAACTTCTCATAATATTGCCTAACAGGGAGAAAACTTTTGAAATGTTTTCATTCTCATGTGTGAGATGATAACAGAATCAGAAGATAGTAAGGATGTACAAACATGACTTAGGTGTGGGAAAAGGCAACGTCATCCCCATATGTAACAGGGAGTTAGGCATAGTGACACCCTTCTAGAAATGTAATGAATCCTGCTGGCCATGGTTTTCGTTTAAAGCTGGATACATGACAGCATATATTTTTAAAGTAACAACTCTCTTTGTGTATCTGTGTCTGTCCTTGCAGAGTCAGATAGAGGAAGAAGACACTATCCTTTTGTTCCTACATTGTATAAGCAAGAACATCTTTCGTATTCTAATACAGTTAACCTGTCATAACTGCCACCTACTGATGCTATTTCTAAAAATGCTAAGATGAGGGGGCAGGAATTCTCAGTACATAAAAATGTATTTGAAAGGCTTGGTAAAGAAAAATGAACCTGTATTCTTGTTAACCTGTTTTAACCACTTGGCTTGTGAGTATAACAGGGTAACACAAATATGTGTTAATGAGCCAGACCTAGTCCTTTTAGCTCTTAGCCCTCCTTTTGTTTATGTTTTTTTTAAAGATCCCATGGATGAAACAAAAGAGACACCCTCATCAAACAACTCAGCAACTGACTTGCTCAAGCAGGGAGCAGGTGAGTGGTTTGAGCAGAAAAAAAGATTATTTTCTAACTAGTTTAGACACTTCTAACAAAAATGAAAAGCAAAATTAGTGTTATCC
The DNA here is from genome assembly GCA_030847615.1 of Gambelia wislizenii. Classification (NCBI taxonomy): domain Eukaryota; kingdom Metazoa; phylum Chordata; class Lepidosauria; order Squamata; family Crotaphytidae; genus Gambelia; species Gambelia wislizenii. The sequence continues at coordinate 331,740,690 of JAUMIR010000001.1, read as the reverse complement.
TGTGCACAGTTACCTGAGAGTAAATCCCACTGAACACAATAGAACTTACTTCCAAATAAATACAGGTAGATAGCACCACACAGACTTTGGGGAAAAAAACCACACCTTTCTGCAGTTTGATAGTACCATCACACCTTTTTCCTTCCCCATACATTTTATTAACATCTATCTATTTGTCTATCACTGTCATCACCATCATTTATTTATATAGCGCCATCTATAGATAATAGGGGGTGAATCAGTAAAGTTGATTTAAATGCTTAAATCCCATTGTTCAGGATTGTAGCTATAACATTACAGATAAGCAGTACATGGGGGATGTATAAACTGGAGTAGCTACACCATATTGATTTAGCACACTCATTCCTCCTCGATATTTGAGTAGAGTGTCTGTTTATTCAGACTCTACCATCTGGTTAGATATGGTAGTGACAGACACCAGTCCTCTTAACTGTTGAAATGATAACCTTGTAACTGATTTGTTGTCATGCAGAAAAACAGCCAAATACTCTTTCCTGTAGTTTGCAGTTAGTAGGATAGGCTCTTTATTAATAGGAAGCAAATAAACTATGCACATGTGCAGTAGCCTTCTCACAATGCGATCTGTGGGAGATTGGTGTCAGCTTTTGTATCTTCCCTGCATCATGCCATCCCATTGGTTTTTTGTCCCTTCTTTTCCAGCCTGCAACGTGCTCTTTATTAACTCAGTGGAGATGGAATCCTTAACAGGACCACAGGCCATCGCCAAAGCTATCACCGAGACACTGGCTGCTGACACCCCACCCTCTGCTACTATTGTTCACTTCAAAGTCTCAACGCAAGGAATCACCTTAACAGACAACCAGAGGAAGTACGAACTAGAGATGTGCTTTTAAAGTTGTTCATTGCCCCAAAGGGAGAACAAATAATTTAAGCAATTTTCTTCCTGCTCCCAAATATCTTCAAAAACTGCAGTTCTTCAAAGAGGCCTCCTGCAGGGTGAAAGTCTCTGGGAGTGGCGGGGGAGATCCCCCAGCCTACTACTATGTGACATCAGTGCAGGGGAGGCAGGCATGGATCCATAGGCAGGAACCTTACAGAATCCTCAGCTGGCTTCCTGCTTTGCCTGCCCCACATAACAGTGAGAAGATGGGGGGAGGGGGGAGGCATCCAAGGATCTGAAGGCTGTAGGTTTTCAGGCTTCTCAGCTGGTTTTCCTTTTCATCCACCCAACATGGCATTGAGAAGGTGGGGGGAAGGCAGCCAAAAATTCAGGCACTCAAACTGGGCATGTTTGGTCTGCAGAAGAGAAGGTTGAGAGGTGACATGATAGCCATGTTTAAATATTTGAAGGGATGTCAAACTGAGGATGGAGCAAGCTTGTTTTCTGCTGCTCCAGAGACTAGGCTATGGAGCAATGGGTTGAAACTATAGGAAAAGAGATTCCACCTAAACATTAGGAAGAATTTCCTGACAGTAAGAGCTGTTCAGAAGTGGAATATACTGCCTTGGAGTGTGATGGAGTCTCCTTCTTTGGAGGTTTTTAAACAGATGGCCATCTGCTGGGAATGATTTGATCATGTATTCTTGCATGGCAGGGGGTTGGACTAGATGTGGTCTCTTCTAACTCTATGATTCTATGATGTTCCTTCAGTATTCAAATATTCTTCTCTTCTCCAGTAAGAACCAAAAGTAATCTGGGACTCAGGACAATGTGTGGGCTTGGAAAAATCCCATCGTTATTCATCCAGTGCTGATTTAGTTACTGAGAATTTCTTAAATTCTCTGCTGGTTGGTTTAATGGAGCCAGGGGTGACAGGGTCAGAGACCTAGGGTTATGATAGAATTTGCCATCCGCCTTGGATTCCCATTTCCTCTGTGTTTAGTTGTAAGCCCTACAGTAGCTGGAGGGGAAATTGATTTTCCAGTAATTAGGTATTATTATGAGCTATCTGTGCTGTAATCCAAAGTGTTTTGGAGTGGCTTTCCAAACTACAGTATTTGTTCCTGGTAGATAGGAAAACTGCTAGAAACTGTTTTAGATCAATACAGCCACCCAAACCTTTGTACTCTCTGTGAGTGTGTTGCTATAGAGATAATCCTGGTGAGAGCCTGCACTTCACATTTTACCACTAAACTCCAGGTGAAAACTGTTAGCTGCAGCAGCAGCATCTCAACCCATTTCAAAGCTCTACTTTGCCTTAATGAGCAGCATGACAGCTTGCTAGGCATCAAGAAGGTTCAGGGTTTTTGCACTGAATACATTTCTGCTAAGTGATGTTCCATCAGCATTTGAATATGGTTGGTGCAGAGCCCGCACAGATTATCATTTTATCATCACGTGTGGAACAATGTAGTAATTTTTTTTTAGATTTGTCAGACTGATACAGATGAACTACTCTCACTGAGTGGTTTGGTTGTCTGTGTGGAGAAAGTCATGACCATTCATCCACCTCTGTTTCACTATTCATCATAGTTTGTGTCATTGACTCCTATTCATGTTTCTGTTTCAGGTTATTCTTCAGACGACATTACCCCATCATCACTGTTACCTACTGTGATGTGGATCCACAGGAGAGAAAGTAAGTGGGATTGATGTTTGCTTGTGCTTACAGGAAACCAAACTGTATGAATAAATGTGTATATGAAAAAAATGACTTCCTGTTTTGTGTATATGTGTGCTATAAAGAGAGAAAGGAGAGAAAGCCTTGGAAAATGTTATCTGTCTCCTTTGTACTACATAATTGAAACATTAATTTTATTTATTTAAAGAGTTTTAATTCTCACTTGTGAAAGCTTCCAAAGTGGCTAACTCAAAACAGTTAAAAATCTTTCCCCTTTCCTAGAGCTGGAATCCAGGCCACCTTTGAGCCCCCTCTGATTACTCTTTACCAAGAGCAAATTTCATCCCAACTTCTCTTCTTCAGACAGGCTGTTTTGCCCCATTAAGTGATCATGCATACACAAGTTCCGTGATGTATGATCTTTTATGCCACCATCATCACTGGCAATCAAACAGTTAAAAAATCAATAATATTTCAGCAGTAAAACATGTTGTAGAACAGTGAAGGCTGGAATAAAACAGCAAAGGCTAGAATAAGCAGTTAGTTAGCAGTTCAGGAGTTTGGCACCTAGCTGAGTAGGCATTGACTAAGTATATTTAGAGAGAGTATTGGACAACAATGATGCTACCACCAAAAACACTCTTCTACCTCTGCTAGTGAGGTCACCTGTAGAAGGGTCTCTAGTGCAAATCTCAAGAATCAGAATAAGTTCATATCAGTAAATGAACTACTATTTCATACCAGTTCCAGAGACTTAAGAACAAGCTCCTAGAAATTTCCAGAAATTTCCTTATTGATCAGCTATAACCCATAGCTAGCAAGCTGCAATATGGGAGAGATCAGATCATACTTCATTATGTAAAGCATTGGCTGGGATGGAGAAGATCAGAATGCATGCAGTGGTGAATAATGGGAAATTGGCTAATGCCAGAAATCCTCATTCCTTTGTTGTGATTCTGAGAGAGGCTTTCTTGCAGATTCCAGCATCTTTGTGAGAGCAGAAATCAAACTTCTGTTCTCCCGTGATGCTACTGCCAGATTTCTTTCATTTCCAAATGCCAAACCAATTGGTTCAAGAAATATGCCTAAACAAGAACACAAGAAATTGTCAGCAGGGATTGAGGATTGCAGACTTCTCACATATTTGATCCTTCTTTTATAAATAACTACATTATCAACATGGAACCAAGATGACAATGTGAACTCTGTTAGATGTTTGCATCCATTACTTTGCACACTAGTGAAGGCTCCTTTTCAGATAAAAACTCACCTAGTTTATTGGCACAGGACTTTCAGCCAAGCCTGTGACTGAGGTGGGTTGCAAACATTACACTGTTGTTCATTGTTCTTTATGAGACTTATTTTATGGTCAGTCATGGTCCTGTAGCAGCATCATGAGCTTGAATTTCAAAGCAATTTTTCCAGCCCTTTATCATCTCACCATTTCTGAGGATCAGGCCATAATATTTTCAAAACAGCAGATAATTTTCTCTGAAGAGGTAAGGAATACCAGGGAAATCACAAAATAATAGGGAATAAAATAGCATAAATGGTTGTTTCTCAGTTTTCAAACAAAAGAAAGAGGTCAAGCACGTAACCTATCGGGAATTATTTGATTGTCTATTCCTGCATGGCAGGGGGTTGGACTGGATGGCCCTTGTGGTCTCTTCCAACTCTATGATTCTATGACTCACTGACCCAAGATGTTACCTCTGGCCTCTACCAGGCCACTGACTAATTATTCCCCAGTAAAAAATTGACCTTAGTATTCTTGTGGTTTGCTTACCTTTTGATGCTGTCCCTGTAGGAAGTAACTAAAGGTTATTTCTTCTTTGCTCAGGTGGACTAAATCGGAGAGTGGTGGCTCTGCAAAGTAAGTCCTGTTTTTTTAAAAATCTGTCTCAGAATTGGTGTTAGAACACCACAGTGGCCCTGATGGGACTCCTTCTCAAGCCCACAGTTCTCCAGCACTAGCAGACAAGCTTAGACATTTCCTTTTGGCCTAAGGGGTTCCAGATCAAAGGGATTCACAGAAAGGAAGGCAGGGTTAAAAGCAGAGTGATCAAATGGAGCCTGAACCAGATTGACTGCTATACATCTATGTCAAGGTGCAAAGGGCCACATCTGGTGTCTCCTGAGGGCCCATAGGTGTGCATGTGGACATATACATATCACACCACACAGGGATCTGTGAGGAAAAATATAAATGAGAACATTTCTCCTTTCCTCCGGGGTTCTATACTGTGATGGCTGTTTTTCTGCCACGATTAGCCACAGGAGAATTGCAGACTCAGAACCAGTGATCAACTTGGGTGGAAAGATAACTGGATAGAATCCCTTCAGGTGCTGCCCAGGAAGTGGCTTGGGGCAGGGAGGTTTACATCTCCATTCCATGCCTGCTGTGATCAGAGCAAGGGAGGGAAGGTCTCTATTTTAGTATCAATGCCTGGGTGGAGAAGCTTTAACCTAAGGTTTCCAAACTGAATCCAGGATGGGGCTCCTCTGACTTTCATCCTTAATAGATCTTCAGGTAGGACAAGGTACCACAAAGCTGTGTCAAGTGAAATTAAGGTACCTGTCCTCCCTCATCTTCCAAACCTAAGAGGCAGGAGAAGTGTGCACAGAGAAGCATCCAGCAACAAGAAGAGTGCTTGGGTGGCAAAAACAGAGCTGAGGGCTCCTCCATGCCCCCCTCCACTCTACTTTAGTCAGGCAATAGGCATGTTGGGAAGGGATGAAAGTTGGGGCTTGGATGGTGTGGTAGGACAGGTACCTTGACAAAACTTTATGGTACTTTATCCTGCTCAAAGATCTGTTAAGCATTAAAGTTACAATAGACCTGTCCTGGATTCTATATGGCAACCCTAATTTAACCCCTCTAATACACCACTGCTGGCCAGATACAGATCTAGGTTTCCCTGCAGCTGTTACAGGCAAGGAAACAGCATGGGGGCTCAAGTTGCCAAAATGTGTACTGTGAAGCAGCCCTGGTTCTAATATATCAATTACAACTTTTTTAAAAAAAAATATTACCCATCTCTTCTATCCATCACCATCACACTGGGGATTTAGTACTTCAGGCTGAAGTCAAGATTCACAAACAATAGCTTCTGTATCCCAAAGAGAGAAACATACTTCATTTACACACACACACACACACACACACACACACACACAGAACTAAAACAAAAGGCTCCCTATTTTCTCTCCTCCCAAGATATTCCATTTTTACATAGCAATTAAAAAGAAAGATAGATAGAAAGAAATATAGATACATAGATCAGAAAAGGCAATTTATGTGGTGATTTGTGCCAAGACAATACTGAAGGAACATCTATGTAATGTGAATATAACATTAACACCATGTACCACCTGGAGCCATGATGCACTAGAAATCAAGGGAGTTTGATTTATCAAACAGGCTACATTTCTTCTTTTGGGAAATCTCCCTGTAAAAAAACCCAAGCAGTTGGAGCCAGGTCATGTTTCTCAGGTCATGTTTCTACTTTCTTCTCCTGATGTTGCCGCTAGCTTAGTTGCATTGGAACAGGCTGTGGGGACTTATGGGCCCCACTAATTTTAGGTACTGTGTATCACAAGGGGTGTTTTTATTAGAGCCTTCAGCTGTCAGAATTTTTCTGTCTCTAATTAGAAATGACAGGAGCAGGATCGCAGCCTCCTTCCAGATAGCATTTATAACTTACCTATTTTGTTTTATATCCACATTTTGTCTTTATTTAGAAAATAGGATATTATTATTGTTGTTCTTGATGATGATGATGATGATTGATTGATGAAGAAGAATATAGTGCCATCAATGTACATTATACTTCACAGAATAAGCAATAAAAGAGAGAGATAAAGCTGTACAATCCCATTTTAACAATGGGAATCACAGTCATTTCTCCTAGGGGCAGTGATCTAAATCTCTTGCAGTTCCTTATGAATCTTGTATGTTTCTTTTGCATCCTTGTATCCCAAATGCCTCTATTTGAACACTAAGTATGTAGATGGATTATCTGATACACCAGTATGATACTAAAGGTGATAAGCTTGGTAGCAACCACTGTTCTACAAATAGCTGTGGGATTTTCACAGAGCTTTTGGGAAAGTTGCTTTTTGGACTGCAGCTCCCAGGAGTTTCATTTGGGAATTATAGTCCAAAAAGTAAATTTTCCAAACTATGGCTTCAAATGTGCTTTTCTCTGACTTTCTCCCTGCCCCTGCCCCTGCTTAATTTCTTTTATCATTTCTGCAGACTCTTTGGCTTTGTGGCCAGGAAGCAAGGCAGCACGACAGACAACGTTTGCCACCTCTTTGCTGAGCTGGACCCCAATCAGCCGGCCGCTGCCATTGTCAATTTTGTTTCCAGGGTCATGCTTGGCTCCTCTCAGAAGAGATGAGCCACTGCCTTCCCCTAGCAGGGGGCATCTTGCCCTTGAATTTTGAAGAAGGACTTGGAGTTGTTCCGAGGAGGAGCGCAAGGAAGTGCATAGTGAAAGAAGGAAGTGAACCAATGGGGGGAAAGAGAAGGGAAAAAATATGTCTGGATTGTTGGACGGCCCAAACCAACCAAATGTACGTACAAAGCAGAAGCCAAGGAACTGACACTGTCACCTTTCCCTGCCAAGTTCAAGAGGTGGAGACAATTTTGGCTTTTGGATCAGCATGAAATCAGAGAATTCAGCCCCACAGGCCAAAGCACGGATCTTATTAACCTTTGGGGGTGGGTAGGACTATATAGTAGTTGCTTGTTTAGAAAATAAGGCAAACAAACAAAAAAATAATCATGAATACGTGAGCTGCAGGAATCACATTGAGAGACATGCCAAACAAGCAATCATTTCTGAAAGTTATTGCTCCCAACTCTTCAACTGCTGAATGTATGAAATGTGTCTCTGTGCGTGTGTGGGTGTGCACAAATGTGTGCCTGTGAGTTTGTGTGTGTGCGTGCAGTGTTCACATGTTTTAATGTGTATCTGTGGAAATCTGCAGCATTAGGGCCTGCCTTTGCTGAATGTCGAGTGGTGGTTATTCAGAATTTCTATTTGTTGATGGCCTCATTCTCCCCTTCCACCAAGGATGTGGGTTTCCATCAACCCAGCTTAGAGAAATGCTGCCTGAGCAGCTAGTAACACTGTTAGATCTATTAGGTAGGTGAAAAGTTCTGATTTTAACCAGCCGTGGCACATAACTAGACCCATGGTCTTTCACACACACAGAGGCACACCTTGCATGCATGCACACACACACACAAGATTGTACAGAAGAGTTGTTGAGTGGGGAAACTCTCCCTAGCTAATTTTAGGAGCATGCTAGCCAAAGTAAAAGAATTATCTTTTGATCTCTGTGCAGTGAGGTCTGGGGCAGGTCCTTCAAACAGAAGAACTGTCCCTGTCTCTAAAAATTTAAAATACCAGCAGTTTGGGAATGCCATTCCTTTTATGTGTAAGGTAAAACTATCCTGCCCAGGTTTATCCCTTCTCCTTTGGGAGACATGCACGCAAGTTTTGTATGTTGCATGGAAATTATTCAGTAGTGCAAAGATGAGACGAATGATCCGATAATGGGGAAGGGGTGGGGGGATTTTGTAAGATAAATCTTTAAAAAAAGATCCAGGTTGGGGTGAGCTCTGGCTTAAGTATGGCCATAGCTGATCCAACAACCTGTGACTATAGGTTATTACTTTCTCTGTTAGAGGTTCAGCATTTTGTGTATAGCAAAATTTGTTCATTGATTTGCCTCATTAAATTTTGCTTTTGCTACAAGAGGCATCAAGCATCAGATCTTGTGCTGACCTACTAGCCCACAGTTAGCAGTGTGGTCTTTGACATTTGTTATGGAAAGGGAGGCATTTCCTCTACCTTGCCAATTGTCTCATGAAGAGCAACTTCATACCCATCTCCACAGTGAATGAGGTAGTGCAGCAGCTGCAGAGGAACTATGTCTTTCTACTTAACATCACCAATTACTCCTTCTATTATCATGATTTCTGACATTCCTTATGGAGGGCCACACAAATGCTGTCTATTGACTGATGGCTCTCAGTATCTTTGTAAAGAGAGGTTGAATTGTCAGGAGGTGTTTGCTTGGCCATGAAAGGATCTATTGCATAGACCTCTGAGTTCATGGTGGGATTTTCTCACTGCACTTTCAAGTACCTGCAGTTGGCAAATCCCAGATACAGACTCCTGTGCTGAATGGACAAAGAGCTGTTCCCATGTGTGAAATCCTATGGGTTTATTGTGAATTCTTCACTCTCTACTTAAACTAGAGTCAAGGTCCTACTGAAAGCAAGTTGCATTGGTTTGCTGTGTCATCTGGTCCAAGGGGGACTGGTCTGAAAAGACAGGTATGCATAGCAACAACCTAAGTCGATAGGAAGGGATGTATCGGCTGTTGGCCATATACATCTTATGCTGAAAACACATAAGTACTCATGACACATGGTGGGGGAAAGGGAGGCTGGGTTGATGCCTTCTGGTAGGTTTTATTTCTCCCCCCACAACCATTAAGATGAAAAGCCATCTCTGACAAAATGTTATCTGGCTTGCTGATACAACAGAACCTAAAATAACTGGGAGAAGATCTTTAAGGGCAGAATGTGTGTCAGTGAGACACTTCAGTACCAAGTCATGCAGCATGCCCTAATAGTCAAATATGAATTCCAAGTTGTGCTGTCACCTAAATTCCCCTGGAGAGTGTGACTCTCTCATTGCCTTGGTATAATATATATATGTATGTATGTATGTACGTATGAAATATACTGACAAAATAATGTAAGCTAGTCAAAAAATTTTAAAAAGTGAAATTTACAAGAAAAGTATTTATTTTTTTTGCCATATTGCTTTTATCTATCTTTTATCTCCTCTAGTATTTGCAATATCCTGCCATCCCTCCCCCCTGCCCTTCCATGTTATAGTCTCTTGTATGTATAACTTAGTGCAAAGTGATAAGTATTCTGGACATGGGCAAGGTTTTAAAAGACGGTGGCTATCCCTCTCCCAAGTTCCTTAATGTATTTTTTGGTTTTGTACCACAATATGTCACATCATGGCCTTTCTCATCCCTTCTGCCTCATTTTTAGTAATCTGCCTGAGCAAGTGAGCATGTATGAATTGCCGAGTGATGTGAGGGTTAGCGGTGTGTGCATGTGTGGAAGTGTGTAGAGAGAGACTCATTTCTGGATACTGTACAAAGCGTGAGTTTTGCATCTGAGAGCTGTTGCTGAGACAGGTACTTGGATGGAGTGGGAGCATCAGGTTTTGGTGTCATCACCCAGGCTCCACACCCTATCCCACCCAGATGGGATGCTGGAGATGATGACAGCTTATTCTTTATGTTGGTTGCAAATATTTACCTCCTTCTGCAAAATTCAAGCAAGATGATCCCCCTCCCTCACCTGCAACTGTCTCACCCTGCCATTAACCAATTAGAGAAACACTGTGTCTATAGATATATAAATATTATAAATATATATATATATTTTTGAAAGTCTCTATTTTTCAGACTTCATTTTTTTCCCACTGCTTCCAAGCACTTGCAGTTTCCTCCCCTTCTTCATCAACATTTGCTGCCCTGCCACAGAAAGTGGTATTGATACTTAATGGTTTTGTTTCTGTTTTGCCATTCAAAAGAAATAAGCTTGATGTAAGGCATCTAATGGTCATATATAAATAAATATCATCATGGCAAGCACGTGCATGTCAACAGAATACCTGCTTCTTGCCACAACCTGCTCACTACTAACTCACTCACTGAAGATGGGAAGTTTAAGAGCTCTACTTCTTAAGCATTCTTGATATTGATTTTTTTAAAAAAAGAAAAAGAGAAGAAGCAAAGCTAATCACATTATGTAACATGTTGCTTTTCTTGCTTGCACCCAAGACAAAAGCTGCATTATAAGAGTAATGGTTGTGTTTATTATCCCAGTTTAACTGAGATCAAGTTCTCAGCTCCTCCAGCATGGCTTTAAATGCAGAGTTCCCAAAATACATAAGCAAGACAGAGACTGCCAACAGAGGCACAAGCACTTGTTAGTGGTCATGAGACCTCCTTAGTCTAAACCAGGCCATTTTTCTGTATATCTTGATTGAGTCAGAGGAATCCTGAATTCACCATTCCCATCCTCTCATCTATTGGCACTGGTCCTTCCAGTTGTGTCTGGGATCACAGAACAGGGACAAATATTTAAAAAGACCAGAATCTCAAGCCATTGCATTCTCCCAGACTGCCAATCCTGTCATGAAAGGTACATGCAAACTTTTAAAAATGCAATCACAGCTGTCACAAAGCTGAGAATGAGAAAATATCTTACCTTTCTTCTCCTCTGTAATCTCTACCTTGCAGGCTGTTAAGGTAAGCTTATCCATTGTGATCTGTTTAGATATTTGCCCAGAATGTGAGCATGTTATTGCTTTGGTGAATCCTTTCTGGCAAATTGGCCAGTCCCTTCTGTCATAGCCAAAAAGCCATGCTCACAGTTGCTTCATTGAATCAGAGAGGGGTTGTTGTTGTTTTGTGACACTGGTGAGTGAAGCTATTTTGTTTGCCTTCTGTTGAACCTCAAATGTTGGAGGAGCTCCTACAGTCTCCCCAATAAACACATATCTTTTGTTGGTTCTCTTTCTTTTTAAGATAGTTCCATTTGAAACACACAACCTCCTTTCAATGCCTGGGAATGATAATTAATGTAACTTTATCCTATGTATACTATGTTATGTTGATTCTGTTAGTTCAATAGAAGGTGTTATATTTTATTCACCAACACACAAACACCATCTCCTGTGCACAAAGAATAGCAAAACCTTGCCAAAGATACCTGTTTGACAAGCACTTTCCTCTTCCTGTTGATTGTACATTTATTTCATGTGCCTCCTCCCTTTTCTTGTTTTGTGTTACATCTGATTGGCTAGTGTCTTTTTGTTTGTTTTTTTCTAGCCAATTTGTGAAACTCCTGACCATCTTTCAACAGGTTGGTGATGTTAACTGATTTTATGTGTAATTTTATATATGAGGAAATTTACTGAACAGTGAAACAGCCAAAGTAACATATGTTCATGAGACAGAACAGGAGCAAAGCCATTCAAATACCCTCATATGCTAGTCCCTGAGGCCTTAACCCTTACTAAAAATGCAGATCAGTCTTCCAAATTGTTCCCTATTGTGGCTGCTGCTGCTTGTTCATTTCCATTTCAAATAAGAAACCATTTTCTACTGCTCGCTGAAATCTCTTCCCAGGACCTTTGAGTGAAATCTAAAATCAACAGCATTAGACACAGGAGTGTGTCTTTTTGTCTTGGTGTTGCTTTGCATGCATTGGCAAAGATTTTTAAAAATGTTTTACTGCTGCAGAGATTACGTGATATTCAGTGCAATGGAGATGTGAGGAATGATGACCTGATGAATTTGTCCACCATGGTGGCTGCCTGAACTGTTGTTCTGTATAGGACTATTAGCCAACATTGTAGTTAGCTAATCTTTCCTCTACACTAGTCTTATGGGGAACATTCACTGCTATATCAGACCTATACCACAACCTGCTCAATGGACCATCCCAGGCTGCAGTCTGAGGTGGATGCACTGGAAATAAGCATGATGTGGAAAGAGGGGCAATATATAGGAAGATGATTGTTATCTCTTGTTAGCCAGTGATATAGTTGTTTATTCAGGGGTGATTCAAAAGAGGCTGGATTCAGGTTTATCTTATGCGGTATGTATTCAAGAAATAATTGGTAAAACGATTAGTTCACTAAATTGTGGAGCATTTTTGGAATATGCGAGAAATGCAAAAAGTAGGGTGGAAACCTGACCTGTGGTCAGTTGCCTTCTATCAATTTCAGCACTTAAAAGCAAGTGATACCTTTGGCCATCAGGGTAATAGCATTGCTAGGTCTTAAGTTTATTCAATAGATGAGGGTTTTTTTTTTAATGTAATCATGGCTACATCCATGCTGTTCCAAGGTAATGTGTCATCAAGGAATCAGACAGTTGGGCTGCTCTTTATTAGAAGTCTTCAAGCAGAGGCTGAACAACCATCTGTTGGCAATGTTCCAGTGCTAGATCTCCTGCACTGTCCAGGAGATTGGACTAGATGGCCCACAAGGTCTTCTCCAACTCTGATTCTGCTGTCATTAAAGCAGGTGTGAGGTGGCCCACTGCCTCCTGTCTTGCATTGTAGTGCCATGGACATTTTTGACATGAAGGTGTGTGGAAGCTAATAGAATTTCAGAAAGCAGCAAAGTAGCCTAGGATTGGATGGTGTTATCCACCTTTGCTGCAAACTTCCCCAGTGTTTTTAGACTTCTCTCTTGATATTACTGTACATCTTTCTGGCTCTAATTAGCTACTTGGAGAGGATGGTAATGATATTATCACCAGAAATTAAAGCATAACCATAACCATTTTTAAAAGTAGTTACTGGAGATCAGATTGGTCAGTTTAGCTTTTACCTACATTCAGTTTTTTCTCAAGTTTTTTCTCCTGAATTTATGAAGAAACTGCAAATTTTTGAAAGTTCTTTCAAAAGTGAACAATTTTTCAAGCCATTTGTACTCACCAAATTCAATAAGAATAGCTAACTGAACATGGAGAAGATCATGTCGTATCTATCTGCTATGGAGTTATTAAAAAATGAGGAGTCCATTGGAAAAGTGAGACAAGGATATGGCAATGCTTATCCAAGGGGTTAGATGCAAAGGGATTCAAAACTGTATTTTTAAGAGAGGGATGGGGAATATGACATTTCTTCAATCTCTTTATGCAACCTTCCCAACAACCCTCAAAGCCTCTAGGCTTCTTAATTTTCTAAAGCCTTTTATATAAGCAAATGTTTGCTTCATATCATCCAGTCCCTGAAAGTGGTGTAATGGTTTGAGCATTGAACATAGACCAGGGTTCAAATCCCCACTCAGCCATGGAAACCCACTGGTTGGCTTTCCACAAGCTGAACTCTCTCAGCCTCAGAAGAAGGCATGGACAACCCCCCTCTGAACAAATCTTGCCAAGAAAACTCCATGATAGGATTGCCTTAGGATCGCCGTAAGTCAGAAATGACTAGAAGGCAACAACAGTTATCCAAACCACTGCCAAAACCCACCAAGATGCAGCCGTCTAGCTTAATAAACCTTCCCAAAGTAAAACAAACAGCTCCCAGCAGTCAGAAATAAAGGTAAATCAAAATCAGAAGTGCCAAAAGTAAAGGTAAATTAAAGCCTTAACACAATAGTATAGCCAGACAGGGGGAGGCAGAGCAGAAATCTGCCACCCACTCCCAGTGCAGTTGCCAACATAAGAGCATTCAAGCCTAGGTGGGTGAATCTGTCAGTTTCTCTTTTCCTACATCTGATTTTTTTTTAAAAAAAACAAAACAAAACATTAAATCTTAAGTTCTACTACTTTTTCAATGCAGTGGTTGATTCTTTGCCATCAGCACTTTGATCTGTTCACCAATGCCCACATTCAAAGACCTCATTCAGTGTGGCTTTGCACTTACCTGGAGCTCAACAGTGGGCAACCTAGCAACACACCCAACAAAGCACGTGGCCTTATCTAAATCTGTTATTAGCCAATGCCTGAAACTATTTGGGCTGGTCAAGGGAGTGTATGCAGCAATAAAATTATCAGATGTGACCTCCTAATACCTGAAATGGTCCAGGAATGTCAAGCCCCACAGAAGGAAGGCTTGCCTTACCTTCTTAAACCCGTTCCATGGAAGGAGAACCATGCGATCAGGTGGTATGTTCAGTATTTGTGTCCTGCTTTCTATTTCACTGGGGATCCTTGCTAACAGCAGCGGACACTAAAATTGACCCCATGGACGTCAAGTGGCCCTACTACATTTATGTGGAAGCAAATTCACTATGTCCAATAGACTTGTTCTGAAGTAAACCACATTCCCAAATGCTCAAGAACTGACAATATTTGCAGCCTCCTGATTTTGATGGGATTTACTCCCAAATAATTATACCTAGGATTGCAACCAAACAGTGTAGACCCAGACTTTTTGTTTATCCCATGTGCTGTTTTGTCACTGCTGTTATTACAACAGGGTTTTTGTTTTTTTTTTTGGTCAGTATTAATGACTGTTTGAAATTACCTTTTGTTTTTCCTTCCTGCATCCCTGCAATTTTTTTAAACCAACACACAAATGTGCAAATGCACACAGAGGAACCCCACTTTCTATGTATTTATATAGACAGAATTGTCCTTTATATTTTGTATCTTTGTGCCCATAATTTTCATCACTTATATATGAGACAGCTCTGCACACTCATGGTTCATGTGCAAATGGACCATGCACATCCAAGCTTTTCTTTCCCTTTGTACAGCTATCTTAACTCATTGCAGTTCCTTGTATGGCTTTATAAATGATAAGGTTTTAAACAAAATCAATTATATGAAATATACTGTTGCTTGAAATGCCCAGCTTGGTGTCTGGATTGCTGGAATTGTATCTCAAACTTTAAGGGAGCGAAGGAATAAAGACTCTCTACTTTTTGCACAGGGAAAATCATTATGGCAGGTGTGTTCACTCCTACTCCCTTGCACTCTTTCATGGAATATTTTGCACACTGCAGAGAATAACTCAAGAAGCAGCAGGATGGGTCTACTATTTCATCCAAAGAGAAATTTCAAATGAATGTAGTGGTTCCTGCTTAGAAAAGAAATCCCCCCTCCACTCGAAGAATTTAGAGGAAAGTTAAAATAATTTCAATATGACCTAGAATAGTTATCAAAAGGATTTCTCATACCCCTAATTCATCACTGAAATTTAACCTAAGATAACATTCAATTAAATGACTCCCCCCAACTACAACCCATGCACTAGAACAACTACATCTTCACCATTGTGCTGGCTTTGTTATAGCTCTCAATGCACACACATACACCCTACTTTTTAAAGGGCTGTTACACATCAGGCATTCAGTATGATCAAATGGCAGACGCCCAGGGTCCTAGGTTTTAAAATAGCTACCACAATCTACAAACTGGCAGCCTGTTACCTCTAAGCACCTTCCTGCTGCCATTAGCTGAGTCGCTTTGATATCACAGAACATTTGCAGCTTTATAATTGCTGAAGAAAAGACTCATTTCCAGAATGTTAAGAACAAATATGTCTACCACAAAATGGTAGGGTAAAACCACACAGAGACCCTTTCAGGTGCAAAGGATCAAGAACAAGAACCTTATAGGAGCCCAAGAGGAAATTGGTTGAAGGAACACATAAGAGAGGAGGATTAGATACGGGGCAGGGGATAAAGTAGAAATCAGTGTTGCAAGTAAGAATGACTAAGTAACAAAATAAATATGCTTGGGAAGGAAAGGCAATTTCCCTCCAGTAATAGAAATTGGGGCACTGGGAAATGAGGTCTGCAGACTGCAGAACTCTCCCGATTGCAGGGTGCCTTGACATAAACAGCTGGGGCAGCCAATAGAACTACAGAACAGTAAACTGAAGAGAGACCAAGGACTGAATTGAACCTGTTGCTCTGAAATAACTAATCAGATTGTTGGCCATACATTGTAGTGGTAAGCATATTTCCATATAAAACATTTCAAGGAGGATCAAAAGCATGGAGTTTCCTAGAAGCAACACAATGAATGGCAATGATAGTACAAGAAATTTCAGTATCAGTGCTGGACAAAGCTACAGTGTCATTCTGGGGTCTGTGATGGTGGCTGTGATCCTGCATCAACAGATGTGACTACAGTACAATGATGGAGCTTCGTTGTAGTTATATCATAATACAACATTAAAAGTATCTCCCAAGAATCAATGTATTAAGACAGCAATTCCATGAAAGTATCATTCAAAAGACAAAGCAGAACAAAATCCAAAAAGCCTGAGGGGAAGTAAACTCATGGAAATTCAGAGTGGGCACCAGGTGAGCATCACTGGGAGATGCATTCCATGGCTGGGGAGCCACTGGGGGAAAGGTCCTCTTCCCTAGTAACCTAACCATCACAACTCAAGTGGCAAGGGAAGCCACACTAAGGATACCCAATGAGGATCTTTCCCTGACTAACAGAACATATTTGGGGACTTTCAGTGTTTGTTCCTTACAGAGACAAAACTCCTAGGAATCACATTTCAAGCTTTTACTGAATGCAGAAGATAATGGCTTGGTATGACGGAAGAGTGCGGGATTTCATTTCAAAGTACCTGGCCAGAGTTTGGTGGTGAAAATGATGTTAAGAACAGAAGAAGAGGCATGTTTATAATCACACCAAAGGCCTAACCTCAGGGTGGGAATCATACAGCCATGCAGATTTTGGACTGCAACTCCCAGCATTCTTCTTCATTGGGTTTACTGCCTAGAGCTGGTAAGGCTTGCAGTTCAGAATTTTCACTTCCAGGCTGTCTAGCCCAACATTCTGTTCACAGAGTGGCCCACGGGAAGCCTACAGTGCAACAACTGTGTAGTTCCAGTAATAAAGTGTTTATTGTTTATCACTCTAGCTGCCAAACATGACAGGCGCTGGTTCTATTCCACCTTAATTGGAAGTAATTCCTATTACCATTAACAGGCTTTACTTTAATGTAGTTTCTTTGCAATGGCCTTTGGACTAAGCAATAAACATGTTCTATTTTGATGTAGTCGTAGATAGATTGCTCTTAAGTGATGGCTGGCATTCTGCTAGTGAGTCTAATTCACAGCATTGTAACTCACTTATTTGGTCATTGTGGAAGTTGCACTTCTGTACTGACCAAACAATGACCAAAATCCTCCCTACACCTCACTTTTTTTTTTCTGCTGCCCCCCAACACAGCCATTTTCTGGCCAGTAGAGAGCAAAGGGAGGGAACATCAGAGAAGCCTTCAGCTGTTGTCCTATAGTTGGATGCACAACAAGGACATCATGCTCTGAGATCTCTGAAGGACTCCCAGAAGATCCGGAAGGATGCCTGTTGCTGTGCTTCCAGCCACAGAAAAGGAGCTGGACACTTCTCTGCCAGTTCTGTTGCTCTCCACCAGCCAGGAAATGGCCACCTTGTGAGTGCTGCAGCAGAGAAAAGGTGGTGTTTTGCAAGGGTTGGATAGGGAACGGTCAGTCACACATGTATGATATGTCTGCTGACCTAGGATCTCAGCCAATGTCTTCATAAGTCACCTGGCTGCAGGTGTCACTCTGAGACCCAACTGGCTCCTGTTCTTTTCAGTATGTTGTTGGTTTTTGTTGTGTGCCTTCAAGTCATTTCCAACTTATGGTGACCCTAAGGCAAATCTATCATGGGGTATTCTTGGCAAGATTTGTTCAAAGGGGGTGTGTCTTTACCTTCCTCTGAGGCCAAGTGTGTGTGAATCAGCGGGGATTCAAACCCTGGTTTCCAGTGTCATAGTCCAACGCTCAAACTACTACACCATGCTGGCTCTCATTAGCATGTCAGCATAAGAGGGCACAATTACATGTAAGAGGAAATGGGAGATTGTGCCAAAAAAGGCCACCTTCCACTTCACATAATACATTTTACACTCTGGTCTGATACCATTCTTACTCTGTGTCTCTCCCCGCCCCCCCAACACACTACTTTGGTAAGCAGTGATGCAGAATGCTGGAAATAGACAACATCGTTATACCAGCATATGGAGCAAATTGATTGTAAGTTGCAGAGGGACAGCAGGAAAAATTAATAGAGGGATTCCGTTTTCAAGTGCAGCCCCATGTTCTGTACTTTCCCCTTACAAGTCTCCATGACATGACATTTTCAATATAGTCTTTCATTACTGGAGGCTGCTCAAATAAAACGTTTTTGGCTGCTTTTTGTCTCCATACACCACCAAAGAAAGAAAGGGAGTCTTGAAACAAATCACTTTCAGGGAAAGAATAAATGCCAGTCAAGCATTAGAGACCAGGTCATTCCCTCCCCCTGGCAGCCCAGGAGTGACTGGAGTTCCCACAGAGCTGAATTCACTTCCTTGTTGAAATCCTGGGCCATTCTCGCACACAGGAAATTCAAAAGTAAGACAAAAAATACACTTTTAAAAATAAAACCGAGCAACTAAACATACTTAAAAGTTTACAAGTAACATGGGGAGGGTACAAAAAAGTGTGTCCCTTACCTGGATCCCCTAATCACAGCAAGAAGTGTTTGGCATGGATCTCCCACTGATGCTGGCATCGCACCAGCATCACAAGGCACCTTTTCACTCACTCGTTCATAAAAAGAATGGGCAATCTATTGATGGCTTAGCCTGTCAATAAAAGGAAATGATGGCGGAATAGGAACAGCACGGGAGCATAACAACACTGGGACAATGTCATGTGAAAAATAAGCCCATTATCACCACTCACCAGGCTTTTACTAAAATAAGTGCTGTGTAAACAGGTTAACTGCCCTCACCCAATACAAACTTTTAATCAAGTTTGCAGATGACACCAAATTAGGAGGGGTAGCTAATACCCCAGAGGACAGGATCAGAATCCAAAATGTCCTTTACATACTAGAAAGCTGGGCCACAATTAACAAAATGAATTTCAACAGGGAGAAATGTAGGATATACACTTTGGCAATAAAAATGAAAAGCACAGATATAGGATGGGTGACATATGGCTTGAGGGCAGTACATGAGAAAGGGATCTAGGAGTCTTAGTGGACCACAAACTGAACATGAGTCAGCAGTGTGATGTGGCTGCTAAGAAACACAATGATATTCAAGGCTGCATGAATAGGAATATAGTGTCTAGATCAAGGGAAGTAATAGTGTCACTCTATTCTGCTTTAGTTAGACCACACCTGGTATAAGGTACTGTGTCCAGTTCTGGGCACCACAATTCCAGAAGGGTATGGACAAGCTGGAACCTGTCCAGAGGAGGGCAACCAAAATCGTGGGAGATCTGGAAGCCATGCCCTATGAGGAACGGCTTAGGGAACTGGGCATGTTTAGTCTGGAGAAGAGAAGGTTGAGGGGACATGATAGCCATATTTAAATACTTGAAGGGATGTCATACTGAGGATGGGGCAAGCTTGTTTTCTGCTGCTCCAGAGACTAGGACACAGAGCAATGGGTTCAAACTATAGGAAAAAAGATTCCACCTAAACATTAGGAAGAACTTTCTGACCATAAGAACTGTTCGGCAGTGGAATGTGCTGCCTTGGAGTGTGGTGGAGTCTCCTTCTTTGGAGGTTTTTAAACAAGCCTGGATGGCCATCTGTTGGGAATGATTTGATTGTGTATTCTCGCACAGCAGGGGGTTGGACTGGATGGCCCCTGTGGTCTCTTCCAAATTTATGATTCTACTTTACTAGGCAGCAGCCACTGTGTGTGATGGAAGTCTGCGCTTCTGGCAACTGAGGGACGGCAGACTGACATTTCCACCCCATCCCTCCTGCAGTCTCTGGTGTGACAATCAGGAGGAGGATCCCTGTCACTATTCCTCCTCACACCAGGGATCACATGCAGGGGCATGTGTGGAAACATCCAGCTGGTGCACCCTGATTGATAGAAGAACAGACCTCCATTGGTTGCATGGCTGCTGACCTGTAAAGCAGGAATGGGGGACTTATATAGATGTGGCAACAGTGCCATGATCTTGAATACATAGGGACTGTGAATACAAATGAATTATGGATGTATTACTTTAGGTAAGAGGAGGGCAAAGTGAGGCTCATGGGCCATTTTTGCGGCCTTAGGGCCCCCCCAGGGGGGTGTCAACATTTTTTTGATTCATAATGCCCCCAAATGTACTCTAGGGGTGTGGAGGAGAATTTCTGTCACAGTTGGCAGCTGCCTGGGGTCAAAAATATTTTTTTGCAGTTTTTTTAAAAAGATATTTTTTGCTCCATGTCCACTGGGGGTGTGGGGTGTATATTTCCATCCCAGGAAAGACCTTTTTTTCACCCCAAAAACAATGCTGAAAATGCCCCTATACCCCACAGAGTTGTTTGGGGGCACTTTTTTGCATGAGCAGCTGCAGCCCTCCAAGGTCTCTTGGGGGGGGTGATGCACCCCTTAGCCTTCCACAGTTTCCCACCCCTGCTCTACGTTTTGCACCTGCAACTGCGATAGTGAATTCCATCCATATCATAGAATCATAGAATTGCAGAGTTGGAAGAGACCACGAGGGCCATCCAGTCCAACCCCCTGCCATGCAGGAAATCACGATCAAAGCATCCCTGACAGATGGCCATCCAGCCTCTGTTTAAAGATCTCCAAGGAAGGAGACCCCACCACACTCCGAGGGAGTGCGTTCCACTTCCGAACAGCTCTTACTGTCAAAAAGTTCCTCCTCATGTTGAGGTGGAATCTCTGTTCCTGGAGCTTGCACCCATTGCTCCGTGTTCCAGTCTCTGGAGCAGCAGAAAACAAGCCTGCTCCATCCTCAGCGTGACATCCCTTCAAATACTTAAACAGGGCTATCATATCGCCTCTTAACCGTCTTTTTTCCAGGCTAAACATACCCAGCTCCCTAAGTCTCTCCTCATAAGGCATCGTTTCCAGACCTTTCACCATTTTAGTTGCCCTTCTCTGGACATGCTCCAATTTGTCAATATCCTTTTTTAATTGTGGTGCCCAGAACTGGACACAGTATTCCAAGTGAGGTCTGACCAAGGCAGAATAGAGTGGCACTATTACTTCCCTTGATCTAGACACTATACTTCTATTGATACAGCCCAAAATCGCATTGGCCTTTTTAGCTGCCGCATCACACTGTTGACTCATGTTCAACTTGTGGTCTACTAGGACTCCTAGATCCCTTTCGCATGTGGTCTCATTCAGCCAGGTCTCTCCCATCCTATATTTATGCATTTCATTTTTCCGCCCTAAATGCAGTACCTTACATTTCTCCGTATTGAATTTCATTTTGTTAGCTTTGGCCCAGCTCTCCAGTCTATCCAGGTCATTCTGAATTTTGATCCTGTCCTCTAGGGTATTAGCTACTCCTCCTAATTTGGTGTCATCTGCAAATTTGATAAGTATGCCCCTAATTCCCTCATCCAAGTCATTGATAAAGATGTTGAATAGCACTGGGCCCAGGACAGAACCCTGTGGCACCCCAGTGGTCACATCTTTCCAAGATGAAGAGGAGCCACTGCTGAGCACCCTTAGGGTTCGGCCGGTCAACCAATTACAAATCCATTGAACAGTTAACTTGTCTAGCCCACATTCTACAAGCTTGTTTGCAAGAATGTCATGGGGAACCTTGTCAAAGGCCTTACTGAAATCAAGGTATGCGATGTCCACAGCATTCCCTTCATCTACCAAGCTGGTAACTTTATCAAAAAAAGAGATCAGATTAGTCTGGCATGACTTGTTTCTCTGAAACCCATGTTGACTTTTTGTGATTATGGCATTGCCTTCTAAATGTTCACAGACTCTCTGTTTAATGATCTGCTCTAGAATCTTCCCTGGTATTGATGTCAGACTAACTGGACGATAATTGTTGGGATCCTCTTTTTTCCCCTTTTTGAAGATGGGAACAATGTTTGCCCTCCTCCAGTCTGCTGGGACTTCTCCTGTTCTCCATGTTTTTAAAAGTGATTCTCTGCTTTCACATTTGTCAAATGTAACAGAATAGTTACTTTTTTGTTAAACGTCCTTTTTCCATATGTATCTTTGATGTATTTTTTTCTTTCTGTACAATAATTAAATGTCAATAAAAATATTCACACCGAAAGGTCAGTGAAACTACAAATGTAGTCAAGTTATCGCTTAATCGGTTACAAAAAAATGTAATGTTTTACTTTGTTACTGGAAAAAGGGAATTAACCCTAAGTAATAAATCAAATGCTTTGATTTGCTACTGCCAAACTCTGCCTTGAATCTTATTGGTAATCCCAACTAGAGTAGACCCACTAAGGGCATTATTGCACTCCAAAGATAAGCAGCAAGAGAGCGGGAATGTTCCGTTTTATATGCCGCCTTACCGCATGATGTCATCATTCTTCCAGCATTCTTTCATTCCAGTCCCGTGTGGGACCAGGGTAAAACCACATCTTTGTGCTAATGGATTTTTTCTGGCTAGCAAAAAGACATGGTTTTACCTCAGTCCATCATGGGACAGGAATGAAAAAACAATGATATCACGCAGCAAGGAACTGCGAAAAACAGAACATTCCTGCTCCCTTGCCACTTTTCTTCGGAGTGCAGCAAGGCCCTAAATCTATGGGATTTACATAAAAACATTCAATGGATCTACTCTAGAGTCTACCAATAAGATTGTGGCCATGGTGTACCAATGTCATGAAATTATAGAAATTATACACATTTGGAAGACTTCACAAAACAGTCTGGAGTAATAAACACCTGAGGTGAAGCACAAAAATCAGCGTGTATAGAGCCATTGTACTATCTATTCTCCTTTCTGGATCTGAAACATGGGTCACCTATCACCGTCACCTATGACTCCTTGAATGCTTTCATCAGCGCTGTATACGCACAATCCTAAATATACACTGGACTGACTATGTGGCGAATGTTGCTGTCCTTGAGCAAGCAGGGATCACCAGCACTGAGGCCAAGATATTGAGAACACAGCTGCGATGGGCAGGGCACATTTCTAGGATGGAGGACCATCGCCTCCCCAAAATAGTACTCTGCGGTGAACTCGCCACGGGTCAGCATAAGAGGGGCGCTCCAAAAAAAGCGATATAAGGACTCCTGAAACAACATCTCAGGCTCGACCAAATTGATCACCAACGATGGTCCGCCCTGGCCTCACATCGGAAGGCATGGAGATGCACTATCCACAATGCTGCAGCCTTATTTGAGAACTCACGGTGAACAAGTCTTGAAGAGAAACAACGCAGAAAGAATCACAACCCAGAAATATCACCCAAGGAGACTTTCTGCTGTGCTTTCTGCAACTGGACTTGTTTATCTCGGATTGGCCTTTTTAGTCATCAGCGCACTTGCAGAAAATGCAGGATGAGTCCTTCCTGAATCTTCGTTTGCAAAGAAAAGCCAGACCCGAACCCCTCATACAAACATAAGGACTGGGAGGGAAAGCTTTAATCCCAGGCCTGTTTTAAGGGTTTATAGCACTTCATTGTCATGACCTTGGGAATCTTCAGAAAAGCTCTGTGTGGTATATAGCTCAATATAGTGAAATGGCTTGCCTAATACCACCTAATGAGTTTATAGGTAAGATGAGAGTTGAACTAAGGACTTTCTGGCTCACAGCTTGCATGCAACAACCACTCCATTTTCTCAGCTTGCCTACGGATCAGCCAGTGGGTTACAGCAAATAGACAATCTAATATTCCTGAAAAAATAAAATAAAATATATTTTTTAAAAAACACATTTTCACTCTGATATTTACTCAAACTGCAGCTACTTACCCATTGTGATATGATCATCTCTCTTTTCAAAATCGAAGAGAAGGGAGGGTGAAATTACAAAAGCAAGAAGCCAAGCCATTGCCCAGTCTGTACAATGGTGTGATGTTTTTGTTAAGTTCTCCACTTCCTTTCCAGCACTCATCTAGAGCTTCTGGTTTATATTATTGCTTATCAGGTGCATGTTTTCTGTTGTCTGGGCACCAACATTCCAGAAGTGCCATATTTGTATCTTGACTCCTTGCTTTTGAATATGACCTCATTCACTCTCAAAGGATTTCCAACCCATCCTGCTTTCTGGAAGCATTGGTGAGTCTTCCTCCTCTTCCGCATAAGTGTTCCTCTTAATTCACTACAGTTTGGGGCCAAGATTCAATTAGCAAGCAAGTGGAGCACAAGTGTCCATCAGTATACTAGGTCACCATCGGAGTGGTGGTGGTGGGAGTGCTGCTGGTGGTGTAGCCAACTCTGTCTTTCCCATTTCCCTCCTCAATACACAACAGCAGTCAGGGAACATGTAGGCACTGTTTCTTCCCCTTGGCTGGGGTGGGGGGTGAATTCCAACTACCACTTTACACCAGGACAAGAAGCAGCAGCTTCTGTCTGAAGTTATCCTTCTGCTCTGGGTGCACAAAAGCAACTGGATTATGTCCAGGATGATATCTGTATCCAATTGGGGACTGAGAGCATGGATCGGAACCCACAGGCTACTGTTGCATATCTGGGGTGAAAGACATTGTGCAAGAAGGTACAGGATACCACCTCCTGCAATGCCCCTCAAAATACATATGTAACAGGAAATTAGTGTATGTCACCAGCAGGATAATAGCCTATGTCTGCTGCACAAGCTGCCAAGCTTTCATGGATAAAGTTTTATGCATATGGCAAATGACACCCCCCCCATAGGTTTGGGGATTAAATAAATACTTCTTAATGAAACACAATAGAAGGGGAGAAATCCTTGGTCATAAATGACATTTTCCATTGGGGGTGATAGGAGTTCTGGGTCAGCCTGCATAATCCCAGGCAGAATAAGATCCCGTGGTGTCAGTTTGCTGCATACATCTCCAAATTTGTAAAGATATGCAGAGGAGTAAGGACGAGGCCAGGAAGAACTGCTGTCTCTAATTCTGTACTGTCCCACCAAGGTGAGCTCCCCTCTCCAACTTGGAACCCAGGACATGCTGGTAGCAAGAGTTCTACTCCTATAAGCACAACTTGAAGCACCCACACATCTCCAATGATGAGTTAAGTCATTCAGAAGGACCTGATTCAGTCTTCTCCTAAGCCAGCAAACTTTGAAATCTTTTTAGAAAATCCAAGGACACTGTGATCAGGATCCTCTTAGAGTATCACTCAGCATTTTTAAAAGCAATTGCACAAGCAATTGAACTTTCCAGGCATTGCTTAAGTGCAGTTCCTACTTCAGGGCAGTTGTCCTCAAGTATACACTCTTTTCTCACATATTTGAAATGAAAGGTGAGGAGTTAATGTGCAACAGTTGAACTCAAGGGCATGGTGCTCATTGTTCAATCCAGTGCACAGTTGTGGCATTCAATGTACCTCTGATGGCATGTACCTGCACTATACTAAAAGTATATAGGATCAAGAACTATTTCTGCCAGTTTATTCCAAACACATGTCCGCTAGAATTCTAAAAAAACAAAAAACAAAAAACAAACCACCTCTAAAAGGTAAATGAAGGAGAGGCTTCCTTTGTTGAAACCATGCTATTTGTTAACAAGGCTTGCCCTTCTATATAGATCAGGAGCAGCAGTTGGGAAAGCGTAGCCTATGAGCCACATATTACTCATTGACCCAACATTTGTGACCCCTGAAGCCCTCCACCCTTCTCCCAAAGGCTTCTGAAGGCTCAAAAATATATTTTTAAAGAAATCCAGTGTGATTTGGGGGGAGAGAAAATTGTCCAGAAATTGCATCTAGCCTCTCCATGTATACACACATGCAACCCCTGCAATAAAAAACCTGCTCCTCAACTTCCCCATAGAACCCAGAATCCCCTGTCAAATACCTTCTTTTCCCTCAATTTTGAATGAGAAATGGAAGAAAACCAGATATTTGGTCATACCTGGAGTCTGCATGGTCCAGAGGGGGCTGGAGGGTGGAAAATCCCCTCCCCCTCCCCCTCCCCCTTCTCTACTTCCTCTATCCTACAATGGCTACTTAGTTGTGAATGTGTAACTAAGTAATGTCTCTTGACTCGACTCTCCAAGCCCACCTGAATAGCCATTGGCCACATCAGGCGAAGGAGGTCTGTTCAGCTACCAATCAGGATGCAAGGAGGATTCCAACCCACTCCTGCCAGTGAGCATGGCTGCAACAAAGAATTGAAACGGGGCTCCTGCTTCTGATGATTGTAGCCTTGCTTGCTGGCAGGAGGGAGCTGGAAATGTCACCCCCCCCTTGCTCCCCGATCAGCATGTGAAGAGACCTGCTTTGTTTGAAGCAGCTGCTGGCTGTTAAAGTAGGCTGGGGGACATTTACAATTGTGGGAATAGTGCTACAATAGTGCTATGTAGTGTTACTGAATATGCAGCAGTTATGGTCTGTAACTCTAGCTTACAAACTGCAATACAGAATGCCAGTCACTGTTGTTGTTGCTACTGTTGTTATAATATCTTATTTATATTATGCCTTTTCCCCAGTTTGGGATTCAAGTTGGCTTCCAACAGTTAAAACAAACATAGTTTAAAATTCCCAGCATACAAAAGTTAAAAAGTAATTAAATTATCCAAAAGTAAAGGCTGGAATCCTATATCAGTTTATACTTAACTAAGTATTTAATGAAGTAACTTCTTCTGGCCTGACTCTCCAAAACCTGATGGAAACAATATTCAACTGGCAGAATGGCCTTCCTTTTCCCCATGCAGCGAATGCCCAGTAAAGTAGGTTGGGAGGTGAGTTACGATTGTGGCAATAGTATCAAAATCATAATTCAGTACAGTTGGGCCTCCACATCTGTGGGGGTTAGGGGCACAGGGGCCCTGCAAAAGTGGAAAAAACATGAATATCTCTAGCTCCCCCCAACCATATTTATTAACACACACAAAAAGTGTGATCTGTGGATTCAACCCACCACGGATGCCTTCCAGGAAGTGGGGGTCCTTTGCAAGGCAGAAGTATGCAGAAGTGGGCAGCTGGCAGGGCTTGTTGCCACTTCTCTGCTGTCCTACACTTTTTTAAATAGGAACTTACAAGCCTAGCTGCATGTTTGCAGTCTTTCTCAGTCCCTATTAAAACTGCCACAGGGCAGCAGCAGAGGTGGCAGCAAACAATCCATGAATAATCAAATCCACAAAAGTTAAACCTACAGATATGGGACTTTTTCAAAAAAAACCCCACTGAGATTGTTCATGACACTTTAAAGGAATACTTTTGGCAGCTGCATCACGGGAACTGATAATAATTGTGAATGTAATGCTGTGTTGACATAAATTTCAGATATGGGGAAAAAACCCACTGAGGTTGGGAGGAGGATGGCGCTGTCTCGCTTACAGCACTCTGTTTCAGATGACTCCGTCCTCCTCCCAACCTTCTTCCATGTGTCCTCTGTGCTGGGGGAGCAAGAAACGTGCTGCTTTTTATTGACGGGGGTTCTCCGTTAATAAAAGTGGTGCATTTCTCACACCTGCAGCACAGAGGAAGCATGGGGGAAGGTCAGGAGGAGGATGGGTCATCCGAAACGGAGCGCTGTAAGCGAGACAGCGCCATCCTCCTGCCAACCTTGCCGGTTTCCCCCCCCCCCCACTATTTGAAAAAGTCCATGGAGGGCCGACTATAGTGATCATGAATATGAAACAGTAACTTAGTAATGATTTTGACACTATTGCCATGAATGACAAGGAAAAGACTCTCAGTCATGAAGACACACAATTGGCACTACCAGTTAGCAGGCTCCCAGCATCATAGGGAAGGTGATCCGGAATCAAGAAAGCCATAGCTCAGTTGGTATTTTGATTGGCTCAGTTGAGGACAAGAAACAAAGTGGCCTGAAGAAGGGGCAATCTAAAGCCTTCAGAGTTCCCATAAAAAGGCAATATCCCAGCTGGCTTTGGGGTCCAGCTGGGCCTGTTAAAGAACCAGGATCTTCAAAAATTATGAAGAGAGGTAGAGGTGAGGCTTCCCTTAGAAACAAAGAAATTTGCCAGATATTAGAAGAAAGCATAAACCACCAGAGATGGATCGTGAAGCAACAGGATTGCTGAGCGAAGCAACTAGAACAGCAATTTTTTTAAAAATTATTTTTTTAAGTCTTAAGCTATTACTGTACACCAAACCTCTATTCCCAGGCTGAATAATAGAGTACCATTTTGGATAGGTAGGGTGGTCCAGACAGCATCTATTTCAGAATCTACTACTTCAGAGATGTTGCTTATCTGGGTAAGAATGAAGCTTGAGTCGTTATACTCTGTAAGTGTGAGAGTCACAGTAGCGTCATCTGAGCCCTGTGATAAATTCCCCTCTGTGAATTAAAACAAAAAGAAATATAAAAAAGTAAGTCACATAAGCATTTCAAAGTTCACTGTTTAGTTCTCACATGTTTCAAACATCCACACTGATTATTTAAATGCTGAGGGATGTAGGTAGTACTATATCTTACTCCCGCCATCCCCAGTGTGCGAGTCAGCACGTAACATACTGTGACCGCACACCCACACAATAGCATCCCCCCATCGATTTACCTGCCCAAATTAGCATACCAAAGCATCATGGAGCCATAGCTTGTAAACAGGATGAAGAGTTACAGCAATTGGCTGGCAGTATACTCCCAATAAGTGGGCAATTGCAAGGGAACATTTATATTATGCTAGGTTTTACATTGGTTAACTTTAAGTTGAAAATACGAGCTTTCACATCACTATTTAAAGTAATATAAATGGCTATTAAAGTGGCTACAGTGTATGAAAATTCAAACTGTAAGGTTTTACAACTGTCCCAACAAAAAAAGCAAAAATACATGCTAGTATTCATATACTGTAAGAGAGATTATCGAGAAATATTTATTTGAGTTTTCACAAACCGGAATCTGTATTAATTTTTTTTAATTACCTGGCGGGGTTGAAAACAGTTCCTCTAAGTACCCATCCACATTCTCCTGGGAAGATGGGGCCATCACCAGGTCCTCTTCAGGGGTGGGATTGTGATGGGGGGGTCACTGACCCACGGGGTACCTGAACTATGTCGGTGGTTTTAGCCAGGCACTTAGGGTGGTAGTTGGTATCACTGGCAAGAATTTTGTGCAGCTCTTTAAAGAAGGGCATCCTGGCCACATAGTTCCCACTATTAGCATTGTGATCAATTACCTGATGATAATTCTTCCTCATAAGTTTCATTTTCGTGTGGCACTCTTCCGCAGTGAGATCATGCCCTTTCCTTTTCATCTTGGCCGCAATTTCTTCAAAAAGTTCAATATTCCTATGGCATTCCTTCAGCTGTTCCTGGACTTTCTGCTCACCCCATATTGCTAGCAAGTCTATGGTCTCTGTGTAGGACCAGGAGATCCCGCAGCCACCTTTCCTGGTCCTGGTACCACTTTCGGCATCCATATCTATGACTACTCAGGTGATGGGCAAGAGAACAATGGAGGATTACCTCATCAACTTAAAAATCAGTTTAAAAGGGACAATGACCCATCCCTCTATGGGCTATGTGCCTGCCCATGCCCACCTCAATTTCTAGGCATCTCCTAGTCCTGAGATATCTTGTCCTGGTCTGTTCACATTTCTGAGCTTCCGCATCCTCCAGTGGCTTTTTTTAAAAACATGGGACAAACCGCAGGATGGAAAGTCCCACAGGTTGAGGGAGAAAAGGTGCCCCCCCTTCTGAAAAGCACGAGACCATCATGCAGGACATGTGAACTACCAGAGATCGACACAAATTCATCTCACTACATTTTCATCATGTAAATGGCGCTGTGGTTTGGGAGGCAGCATCAGAAGATGTAGCTGCAAAGTCATAGCTATGTGATAGACATACCTGTCCTGATGAAGGATCTCAGACATGGTCAATTTTTGAGCAAACAACTGCATAACAAAATTCATAGAACTGCAAAATTCCAGAGAACAACAATGTTCTGGCCCACGTATTAGTCAAGGAAATGCAGATCAGGTCAGATCATACCAGAATTTGCAACAATAGGAAATGGATTCCCCAAATCACTATGACTCTAACTCAGTTTCACTCCAGGAGAGGTCTTGCTGACCCAGAATTTCCAACTAGATGTTGCCAAACAGCTGTATCCCATTAAGAGGGGGAGTCTGTTTCAATATCTGGAGGTTCCAGTTACAATAGAAAACACACTAGAATCCACTGGGTACTGCTGGGGGATGTGCCATTGCTTTAAGCCTCCATGTCTGAGAACCATCTGGATCAGTGTGGTACAATGACACAATTACACTACATCAGTATGGAAACCTTTAGCATATCCACAGAGCTTAGAAAAGTGATGTTTTGGACTGCATCTTCCAGAAGTCACCAGCTGGAATCCAAAACAGCAGCTTTTCTAAGTACACGGTGAATGCATCAGCTGTCTGCTGCACATCAGCTGGTTCTACTCACCCACAGATTCTTCTGATCCACGTGTATGTGTGTCGGGGGGGGGGTAGTTTTGCAACTACATTCTGCCTGGACTAGAATTCTTTGATATTTCTATTTGGCAGTTGAATGGGTCCTTCTAGGAATGGCCTTCACTTTCCAAGCACTGCCCTCCCAAAGCTGGAGAAGTCTGTGCACACTCCACCAACTTTAACAGGACCTGGGAAAGCCCATTCATTGGCAATATGTCCTACATCCAACTACCTCAAATAAACTTTCTGATGCTGCTTCCATATATCTGCCTCCCTTAATTCCAATTAATGGTCATCATGGACTTTGCAACAGATACTTTTGGAAAGGAGGTTTTTCTTGTTACTCCTTTGGATTCTATTAGGGGAAAAAACATTGCTGCTTCTATCCAAAAATTGGAATTCAATCTCTTATTTTGAAAATGGCAGCCTTTCTGAGAGTATTCCTTTATACAGTATGGGCTAAAATATTGAAAGTGAAAACCTAAAGTGCTTTTACAATTGCTTATGTATAGTCTACCCGACTTCTTTCTGTTTTGATTCCATCCATCTTATATATTCCAACATTCAAAGAAAGCCATCCACCTTATCTAGGTCACAAGTTGGAAAAACTAATTTTTGGGCTGCAAATTCCAGAATCCCACAGTCAGCATGGCCACATAGCTCATGGCCACAAAAGTGAGGGATTATAGGAGTTTTCAGACTGGTTGCACTGGTTGTTGCACTATTTAAAAGTTTTGTAAAGAGGAATCAAATACAGAACATGTCAACCCCTGTATCCATGGGGGATATGTTCTAAGACCCCCCATGAATCTCTGAAACTGTGGATAATAGGGAACCCTATCATATTCAATGAGATGAATTCTTGAAGTTGACCATAGAATCACATTGGAGGACCTTGAAATGCCTCGAGAAAGCATATTTTTCGGATGTGGATAAGTAAAACTGTGGATACCACAGGGGAAAAAAACTGATGAAAGAAGTTGTATAATAGGCTCCTGTCCCCCATGGCAGATGGTTGTCCAGCCTTTGCTTTGTTTCCATTCCTTAAAAACATTTTTGTTAAGGCAGGGCAGGGATGAGGAGCCATTTTGCTGTGGAAGGGTGGGTTTCCCCCTCCACAGACTTCTGTGAACTGGAAGCCATCAGGACATGGACCCTCTGACAAGGGAATAGCTGGCAGGGGGTGGGGGATGGGACATGAAGGCATTGCCCTTCCAAACTGAAATTCTGTCACCCCATGAAATTTTCCTTCAGTCCCCAAATTTCTAGCATTGCAGAGAATGAGACATTGAAAATTATTCACATCTAGAATTCTCATATTTCCTATGTTCCTTCTTCCTTGGTGACTTTGCCTGCCCCTTTTCACTGGATGCCTAAATTTTATTTCTAAACACCCAATGAAATGCTAGACATTTTGGGACAGAAGAAAATATTCATGGGGTGGGTGGGTGGGGGACATACCTAAGTCTTTTTGGGAGGGCAACACACTCCTTCATAGTTATACTCCTGCCCCCCGATATCATTAGGTTCCCAGCCAAAATGTGGCCAGAGCTTGGGGAAAAAATATTTTGCAGACAGTAACTCTCAGAATCTCTCAGGCAGCATTGTCAGTTTAATCTTTTCTTCCTCAGTGGTTTGCTCCCAAGATACCCTCCTGCATGGCAGTTGGGGGGGGGGTAGAAAAGGGCTCCAAGGCATCAATGGAAGCTTCAAAACTATCCTTACGTGTCATGCAGGATCTGTTTTTTGGTGGGTAGGACAGAATCACAGCCAGACTAAACCTCTCCTCTCTTGAACTCTGTGGTTTTGATTTGGATAGGGGTACCCCATGCATACTTTTGAAGATGACACAAAGCACAGACTACATGCTACCTCTGGAAAGAACATCCTATAACACTCTTGAAAGTCTTCTCTACCTTGCCATGTTATTGAATTTTAAGTAGCAAGTGCTATGTCTGGACAACATATTCACATTGACTAAATGTCCATGAATATTAGAATGGGCTATGTTCAAAATTCATATTGTATGAATTGGCAGAGAGAGTGCCAGTGTGGTATAATGTTCTGAGTGTGGACTGGGACTCCAGGAGGCCAGAGTTCAAATCCCTGCCTGGCCATGGAAACCCTCTAGGTAATCATGGGCAAGTCACACTCTTCTTAGCCTTAGAGGATGGCAATGGCACCCCCCCCCCTTTGAATAAGCCTTGTAAAGAAAACCTTATGACAATGTTGCCATAAGACAGCATTGACTTGAAGACTCATAATGAGAAATTTGGGAGAGGAAAGAAGAGGGGATTTGGGAGAATGGACTGAGTCCAGCATGTATATCCCAAGCAAGCTGTATGACCAGAAATACACTCTGCAAGAAAAGCTATAGAACACATCCTCAAAACACAATTCTTAGTGGAGAGATGCCACACTATGATATATTGTGCCCAGACTGTTCCAGGTATTAAAAGAAGTATACCTGCCACAGGCCAAAACAGGCCTAGAAATGGTCCAAAGTTGTTGGTTTTTAAACCAAAACAGGAAGTGGTTGGTCTTCCACTCCTGGTTTTGATTTTGTGGGTATGGAGGGCTCTGGGACCCTGCAACCTCCTATGCAAGGGAGGCCTCCAGGAGCAGAAAAAATGGTTTTGTGAATAAAAAACCTTATTCGCATGACAAGAGCGTTGGGAGAACTCTGGGCAGTGGTGAGGAGAGTATCATAGAATCATAGAGCTGGAAGATACCTCAAGGGTCATCCAGTCCAACCCCCTGCCAAGCAGAAATACACAATCAAATCATTCCCAACAGATGGCCATCCAGACTTGTTTAAAAACCTCCAAAGAAGGAGACTCCACCACACTCCAAGGCAGCACATTCCACTGCCGAACAGCTCTTATGGTCAGAAAGTTCTTCCTGATGTTTAGGTGGAATCTATTTTCCTGTAGTTTGAACCCATTGCTCCGTGTCCTAATCTCTGGAGCAGCAGAAAACAAGCTTGCTCCATCCTCAGTATGACATCCCTTCAAATATTTAAACATGGCTATCATGTCACCTCTCAACCTTCTCTTCTCCAGACTAAACATGCCCAGCTCCCTAAGGCGCTCCTCATAGGGCATGGCCTCCAGACTTCCCACCATCCTGGTCGCCTTCCTCTGGACACGTTCCAGCTTCTCAGTATCCTTCCAGAATTGTGATGTCCAGAACTGGACACATTATTCCAGGTAAGGTCTGACCAAAGCAGAATACAGTGGCACTATTACTTCCCTTGAACTAGGACTTTTTCAGACGCCCCTTACCACGCAAGAAGCCTCCGTAACAGCAACAAAGCTGCTGCACAGCAGGGGGTCTGTTTCAGATGCCGCCGTCCCTCTCTCGGCATCGTCCATGACTGTTCTGGGTAAGATTGAGGGTGGTCATGCCATTTTTTATTCACGCACAACTTCTGTGAGTAAAAAATGGTGTGGCCGCCCTCAATCCTACCCGGAACAGTCACAGATGATGCTGAGAGAGGGACGGCATCGTCCGAAATGGACCCCCTACTGTGCAGCAGCTTCGTTGCTATTACAGAGGCTTCTTGCATGGTAAGGGGCATCTGAAAAAGGCCCTAGACACTATACTCCTATTAATGCAGCCTATAATCGCATTGGCTTTTTTAGCTGCTGCATCACACTGCTGACTCATGTTCAGCTTGTGGTCCTCTAAGACCTAGATCCTTTTCACATGTACTGCCCTCAAGCTATGTGTCACCCATCCTATATCTGTGCATTTCATTTTTACTGCCCAAGTGTAGTATCCTACATTTCTCCCTCTTGAACTTCATTTTGTTAATATTGGCCCAGCTTTCTAATCTGTTCAGGTCATTTTGGATTCTGATCCTGTCCTATGAGGTATTAGCTACCCCTCCTAATTTGGTGTCATCTGCAAACTTGATAAGCATACCCTCTGTTCCCTCCTCCAAGTCATTGATAAAGATGTTGAATAGCACTGGGCCCAGGACAGAACCCTGTGGCACCCCACTAGTCACTTCTCTCCAGGATGAAGAGGAGCCATTGGTGACTACCCTTTGGGTTTAGTCAGTCAACCAATTACAAATCCACCTAACAGTTACATTGTCTAGCCCACAGGTTACTAACTTTTTTTGCAAGAATATTATGGGGGACCTTGTCAAAAGCCTTACTGAAATCAAGATACACTACATCCACAGCATTCCCTTCATCTATCAAGTTTGTAACTCTATCAAAAAAAGAGATGAGATTAGTCTGGCATGACTTGTTTTTGAGAAATCCATGTTGACTTTTAGTGATCATGGCATTCCTTTCTAAGTGGTTACAGACTGTTTAATGATCTGCTCTACAATCGTCCCTAGTATTGATGTCAGGCTGACTGGGCGAAAATTATTTGGTTCTTCTGTTTTTCCCTTTTAAAGATGGGAACAACATTTGCTCTCTTCCAGTCTTCTGGGACCTCTTCTGTTCTCCAGGAATTCTCAAAGATTATTGACATCTGTTCTGAGATTACTTCTGCCAGTTCTTTTAATACCCTTGGATGAAGTTCATCTGTCCCTGGAGACTTGAACTCATTTATACTGGCCAGGTATTCCTGAAATACCTCTAGTTCAGGACCTACAAAACTGGCCTTGGATCAGCACATGGGCCACAGGTCACACTTTCTCCAATCAAAGTAGTCTGCACAAAGGTACAAGCTGGAACATGTCAAAAGGAGGGTGACCAGGATTGTGGGAGGTCTGGAGGCCATGCCCTATGAGGAGCGGCTTAGGGAGCTGGGTATGTTTAGTCTGGAGAAGAGAAGGTTGAGAGGTGACATGATAGCCGTGGTTAAATATTTGAAGGGATGTCATACTGAGGATGGAGCAAGCTTCTTTTCTGCTGCTCCAGAGACTAGGACACAGAGCAATGGGTTCAAACTCTCTTTCTCTCTCTCTCTGGCTTTTCTTCACAAATGAAGATTCAGGAAGGACTCATCCCACGCTTTCTGCAAGCGCGCTGATGACTAAAAAGGCCAATCCGAGATAAACAAATCCGGTTACAGCAGAAGGTCTCCTTGGGTGGTGTTTCTGGGTTGTGATTCTTTCTGCGTTGTTTCTCTTCAAGACTTGTTCGGCGTGAGTTCTCAAATAAGACTGCAGCATTGTGGATAGTGCATCTCCATGCCTCCCGATGTGTGAGGCCAGGGTGGACCATTGTTGGTGATCAATTTGGCTGAGCCTGAGATGTTGTTTCAGGGATTAGGAAGAACTTCCTGACCTTAAGAGCTGTTTGACAGTGGACTACACTGCCTTGCAGTGTGGTGGAGTCTCCTTCTTTGGAGGTTTTTAAACAGAGGCTGGATGGCCATCTGTCAGGAATGATTTGATTGTGTATTTCTGCATGGCAGGAGGTTGGACTGGATGGCCCTTGAAGTCTTTTCTAACTCTATGATTCTATGATTCTATGACATTAGCAAGAGTGCCTGATGTGCATTGGTGCATGGTACACATCAGAGCACAATGAGCATTGGTGTGCAATGTACACTGATGCACAATGCTCATTGGGCATGTTGCTGGCTCTGCTTTGGAGAAACATAAGAGCAGCTCTCTATTAGGTACGGACCTTATGAAATTATCCAGTTCTAATTCCACCGTACGTACATCCACTTATGAAGACATAACTCTGATAAAGCATTCCGGTCCCAGTGATTTAAAATAATATAATGCATTAAAAAAAATAAGAATAAAAGTGCAGCACATGTATCTCATTAAAAGACTCTTCTGCAAAACTAGTTAATCATCCAGTGCCTATTTAAATAAGTAGAGGGGGAACCAGCATAACCTTCTGTGGAAGAAAATCTCACAGTCTGGGAGCAGCCACCAAGAAGGCCCTGTTATGTGTCGTCTCTCCAGAAGGGCCTGTGACAATGATAAAAACTCTTTCCCAATGATATTAAGCCCATCTTTTACCCATCTGCCACTTACACACCCTCCAACTGTCCAGATTTGGCAAGAGCAGTGCTGATTAATCCTCTGCCATCCCATTTTTTCCAGCTGCTTTTGAAAATGTCCCAGTTTCTCTCTCTTCCTCCCCACTTTCCCATTTTGTCCTTGGCTTACTTCCATTGGTGCAAACTGAGTTCAAGGTGCAAAAGCTATTTCCATTCCAGCAAAGGTGGGTGAGAGAGGAGGCCGAATCTTGCCCTTCCTGATAGGCTCAGGTGAAAGCAAAATGTGGCAGCCTCTCCTCATTTCTGTGTTCTTCCTCATTAATAACTTTGGCCATCATGACCACACTCTGATCTTGCTTGGCCACACATGTTCCAGTTTTTGCCTGTGAAATTTTGGAGAGTATGCACAGAGCTGTTAAAAATAAAGAGCCTCTTGGGAAAAACAACTGGCAACTTTAACTTAGCAGCAGCATATTTGAATATGCAGGGATTCGTGCCCAGACTTTTAAGAGTTATGCCTTCAGATTCTTGAGTGTGGGTGGTCAAGTCTGTCAGTTTTAGTTTTTTCCATCTTGAATATGATGAAATAAACTTTAGCAAGGTCTTAACAAAAATGAACCAGAGCTTGGAAAAAATACCTTTTTTGGACCACTACTCCCAGAATCCCTTAGACAGCATGGCTGCTTTTTTGTGGTCCAGAAAAATAACACCCCAAGCTCTGTAAATGAACAAAATGAAATTCTCACCCATCCCTGCCCATTCTATAGTGTGTGTGTTTGTGTGGTGCACTCTCCTGCCATGCCCTTCTTATGGCATTGCTTGTGTCAGATCCAGGAGTGTTAGCTGTCAATTTTAAGGATTCACAGGGCAACTTCACACCAGTAAAAATACTTCCCACAATATATTAAAATGGAAAGCATGGTGATACCCTGCATCCCTACCTTTTTTTCCCTATCCTGCTCATTAGATGGCAGCATTGTACTTTTATATTTCTATGAGGGGAGAAGGTTTTTTTTAATATATATATATATATATATATATATATATATATATATATAATACCAGGACCATCCCTTTCCCTTCTTTCTTTTTTGGTTGAAGAGAAAGACATTTCTGTTCTGAAAGAAGAACACTCTTGGTCTTTGATTTAATACCTCAGGGGTTCATGCTTGTATCTGCTTTGAGCAGCCGAAAGACTCTCATTTTAGAGATATCTTAATAGGATACAGATAGCTGCACATGCAGAAAAACTGACCAGCCATTTTTCTATGACGTGAGGAGAAATAACGAAGAACAACTTTGTAGAAATTTGGTACCCATTTTTAATGTATTTTCAAGAACTGAATGGTGAAGATGGACCTCCAGCTAATCAGCTGGATTTCTGACATAGCATTTCTTAATATATTACCAAAAATGAAAGGAAAAAAAAGAAAGAAAGAAAAAAAGATTAACTCATAACAAACATATCTTGGTGGATTGATGTAAAGATAATACAGATGGATATATTGGCTGGCATCCTGTATTGCAGTTATGGGATTCATAACCTATAGTTACAGATTTGTAACTGCTCCATATTCACTTACGTTCCATATTCATGCTCGTGGCACTATTGGCATAATCATAAACACTCCCTGGAACCCATCTTAAACACAAAGGAGCTGTAGATTTTCCTTCCCCCCCCCCCTGGGCTGTGAGGCTGTGTTCTGGAAGTTTCTTTCTGACATTTTGCCTTCATCTGTGGCTGGCATCTTAAGAGAATGGTTGGGTAGGAGTGTGTGTGGGGTTTATACAGTTGTCCCTTCGTATTCACTGGGGTTTGGTTCCAGGACCCCCCGTAGATAACAAAATCCGTGACTATATAAGTCCCATTATATGCGATGGCATAGCAAAATGGTGTCCCTTATATAAGATGGCAAAATCAAGGTTTGTTTTTTGGATTATTATTTTTTAAATAATATTTTCAAGCCGTGAATACTTAAACCTGTGGATACTGAATCCGTGGATATGAAGGGACAACTGTATATTGTGAGCCCCTGTTGGAGAGGTTATGTAAATTTGTGTATTTGAATGGGTAGTTCCTGGGGGAAGATATGTAAGGAGGATTAGTGTTTTTTGGCTAATGGTTGGTTAATGGTCCATTATCTGCTGGAAATCCCCCTATCCCTGGGTGGAGTTCATTTGCAAGTGTTGAGTTGTAAACAAAATCTGACTGCCAGTCCTGAAGAACACTAAAATCAGAACTCAACACTTGCAAATGAATTCCACCCAGGGATAGGGGGATTTCCAGCAGATAATGGACCATTAACCAACCATTAGTCAAACAGACACTAATCCTCCTTGCATATCCTCTCCCAGGAACTACCCATTCAAATACAC
Source organism: Gambelia wislizenii (assembly GCA_030847615.1). Taxonomy (NCBI): domain Eukaryota; kingdom Metazoa; phylum Chordata; class Lepidosauria; order Squamata; family Crotaphytidae; genus Gambelia; species Gambelia wislizenii. The sequence goes on along the minus strand of JAUMIR010000001.1, from coordinate 331,701,979 downwards.
AAATTTACACACCCTCTCCAACAGGGGCTCACAGTATATAACTCCCCCCACACACTCCTACCCAACCATTCTCTGAAGATGCCAGCCACAGATGCAGGCAAAATGTCAGAAAGAAACTCTTCCAGAACACGGCTTCACAGCCTGGAAAAACCCCAAGGAAAATCTATGGATGCCGGCCATGAAAGCCTTCGACTTCACAAGGGAGCTGCTCGGTGCAACAGAGGTCTGTGGCATGGTTGAATGGGGTATTTCAGAATAATGTGGCTAGCCCCCCTCCCACCCTTGAGATGAATTCTGCTCACTGCACTGCAGCTTGGAGGGGGCTAGCTGCAGCATTCGGAAGCTCCCTCCCTACCCACCTATGCCACAGACCTTTGTTGCGTAGATCATCTCCTTCGAGTCTAAGGTGGGTTCCAGGGGACAGTTCCTTAGATCATCTGTAACTATGGCTGCTGACATATTGCAGAAATAATGCAGTTTGACACTACTTTAACTGCCAGGGCTCAATGCTATGGAATTCTGGGAGTTGTAGTTTTGTGGGACATTTAGCCTTCTCTGTCAGAGAGCTTTGGTGCCACAACAAACTACAAATCCCAGGATGCCATAGGATGGAGCCATGAGAGTTAAAGCGGTGTCAAACTGCGTTATTTCTGCAGTGTGTCAGCAGCCTATGTTTACGTCATTACGTCAGTGTAGAATCCCATCCATTAATTATAGGTGATTTAATTTGATGGTGTATGACTTTATTTGACATACTGTTATAATTACAGGGGGATTATTAAATAAAATAAAAAAAATAAGACTTTTTTTAAAAGTGCCATTTCTATTCTGAAAGAACAACACCCTCAGTCTTTGGCCTAATGCTTCAGTGGTTTGTGCTCATGCTGGCTTATGTCTGTTCTGAGCAGCCCTATTACCGTAGTTCCTTTTCCATTTTCTTCTTACTTCATTCTTCCTTATGTTGGTCCCTCTTTATTATTATTGGCTGGCATACTGGAGAGCTGTTACAATATCATAAGCTGGACTTTGAATACCTTAACTGCTAGGGATTCACATTTACAGTCATGAATGACTGGATGTGACCCCCCAAATCTACCTTCTCAGCCTGCCAGTGCCCCAACCGAAGAGCTGCTGAGGCTCAGGAAATTGGAGCTCTGGAAAAATATCCATAATTATGTCCATAATTCACTCCTGGCTACAGGGTGCCTTGGGACAAGCAGCTGTGGCAGAACCCCAAAGAGACTTCATTTGGTCATTCATGACCATGAATCCCCAGCAGTTAGGATAGTTATTTATTCATTTCATTTATATGCTGCTTTTCTCCCAAAGTGGGACTCAAGGCCACTTATGATATTATGAGTCCAGTTTATGATGTCATATCTGCTGGATAGGATGTCAGCCATTATTTTTAACTTTACCTACTTCCCATGTTTACTGGCAAAACTAGAACTCAATGGGCACCTCTGGGTGGGACAAATGTGTCGGGAGGTTGCAATGTTTTTTACTTTGGTTCTCACTTTTATAAAGATAATCCAAATAATGGTTCTGTTGGCCCACACCATCTTCTGACAAGTCCCAGAACTAGCTGCAACATTTTATTACCCACCTTAGCCAGCAAAACCAAAGGTGAAAAATGATGGAAGTGGGGATCCCACAATATTTGTAGGGTCAAAGTTTCCCCAGTCCCACTACAGATATATAGAGATAGCAGCTATCTTCTAACAGACAACTCCTGTGTTGATCTTAACTGTTGTTCCTTTTCTAACGATGTACTTTTAATCTACCGTGAGTGTCACTGTTGACAGCTTTTTTTGTATTAATATTAACATAAGTTTCATAAAGAAATAAATGTATCTAAGCAGATTTGCACACAATAGCAAACTGTAGCTATGTAGCTTAGATATAAATTTAAGTGTAGTATTGTTATGGAAAAGAGTAGTACTCTTTTGCATGGCAGGGGGTTGGACTGGATGGCCCTTGTGGTCTCTTCCAACTCTATGACTCTATGATTCTATGCTGCCTCCTGGGAAAATGGAGTAGGCCTTGGCTGGGACTTCTCCATCATAATATATTCTACCCAGAATCTCTGGATTTCCTGTGGGGTTTGCTCCTTGCAGACCAGTCTTCCTAACATACCTCCTGCTGGGTTTGCCAGAGTGATGCATTTGTCTCTTGGGAGAAAAAAACACAAAAACCAAGCTGACCAATTTAGTACAGGGCCCACCCATCTGCCCAGCAACAGCTAAATCCCTATGTCAGGTTTCTGCTTGATGCAGCAATTAGTTTTGCCTTTAGATATGCTTTCACTGGCATGTGAGCATGCAAGAGGTTTCCTCACACAGAGAAGAAAGTCAGTTAACCCAGCCCATGGAATGATTTTCTTTGGCAATTACTGTTTGGGGGTAAGAGACAGAGTCCAAGTGGTTGTATAGGGTAGCTTCCCTTCAATCAGACTCAAGGAACATAGGCTAGAATCCTGTTCCTGCCCTATGCTGGTATAACTACACTGACGCAGGTTGGAATGGAAGTTGGAAAAAGACCACAGAAGGAAATGAGGCACTGGAGAGATAAGCTGCTCAGAGCTGGCAGATTTGGGCCAGAATCCTGTTAGGCAAACCAAGTTACAGCCAACCAATCACAGCTCATGGGATGCTATGAAGGGGGGGGGGCAGGCTATGGCAGAAGGGATACAAACTTAAGGTGTGTCTGTTAAGGAGTTAGACAGAGAAAGATGAAAGAGAGTTTGGGCAGTCAGAAACAGGGTGAAGATCAGAATAGGGTCTGGAGAGTTGGGAATGAGGAAGGAGTTCAAGGAATTCATGTTTAATCTATGGGGTTGTTTAGATGGTTAAAAATCTCCTCATTGAATTTGTGGGAAATTTCACCTGTCTTAATGAGATTCCACAATGAATCATAGTATTTGGAAGGAGCGGGACCAAAACTTGCAAAAACTATGCGTTTCAAGACTTCTGGAGTGTTCCTGATTTTTTTTTTTTAACTGCAGGAGAAATGTGCACTCCCACGTGTTGGGACAACGGAATAGCATCACAGTGCATTCCTGAAGCAGATAGCTGATTGGTTGGACATGCACAGGGGGTGGAGCTTGGTAACAAGGCAGCACCCAGAACAGCCATGTTGGATTTTCACCATAGCAATTGTGCACTGAGGTGATGAAACAGGCTTTTTTTCCTTTTTGTTTTTGTTTATTTAAGCAGAAAATTGCTCTTCCACACCTTGGGTTTAGGTTTTTTTTTTTTTAAAAAAAATACTGTTTGGCAGTGGCAACTTGGGGAGGATAAAATTGCGAGTAATTCACCTATGCCTGCCATCTTGATTTGCTGGCATGCCTGTTCAAACAGCAAGCACGGATATCTTCACACACTGGCAATTTTGGGAAAAAATTGTGGAGAGAAATGAAAGCTGATGCGAATTGGTGTTACTGCGCACCAATCCACATTTCATTCCCTCATATAGACAGGCCCTAATTGTTTTAAAATAAATCTTTACTTGTTTCATTTGTCTTCATTGGTGTCTTACTGTTCTTTTCACAGTTAAGGAGACTGGTCACACTTACCACATTGAACCAATTAATCAACCTATCATTATCATTATCATTATTTTATTCATTTATATCCCACCTTTTCTCCCGCCAATTGGATGCAAGGCAGCTAACAACATTCTTAAACCAGTACAAGTTATACACAATATAAAAATAAAAATTATAGCATAAATACAACATTTAAAAACCTAGCCACTTGTCCACTGTAGTGGTCACCTTGAGCCTCAAGGACCTGATCCAGGGAGGGATCTTAAGGGTTAAAGGGCAAGGGGAGTGACAGGAGCCTCAGGCTTGGAACAGCAGGGCCACCCTGGAGAAGGGCTCATCACAGTGCCTTTGAAGGGTTGGGCATTTTTGTCAACACACAATGGCTGCATTCAGTTCAAGTTGTGAAAGTAGAGTTGTGCATGCAATGCTGTCAATGCATGCAGATGCACATTCTTGGTTAATGCATATCAGCCTCATCCTGTTGAAACTGGCAGCAGCGTTCCTTCAGCTGTGGATTTGATTACACATTCAATGGTTCACATTCATGGCAATTTTGTCACATAGCACAATTAGTTTGTAATTCTGCATGCAGAAGTTTACACTATGCAACCCCAAGGTAGGATCTCTGCTAGAGTCTATTTTCACTCACAGATGCTGTGCATCCCTGGGGAAAGCTGGTCTGTTTCTGTAGTGGGCCAACAGGCTTCTGGACTCCTTTAAACCAGAGACCCATTCACACTCCACAGGTATAGTACTATGGTTCCACTTTAACTGCCATGGTAACATCCTATGGAATCCTGGGGCTTGTTTGGTCAGAGGCACCAGAAGAGCTCCCTGGCTGAGGATACTAAATGCCCCGCCCTAAATTTCAAATAATCTGTCTCACTCAGCGCTGTCAAATTCTGACTGTGAGTGTCTCTCTGGGGTCTCAGAAAAATATGGATCTTTCCTTATCAGCTCCTGCTTAGTACCCTTTTAATTGGAGATGCTAGGGACTGAACCTGAATCTTTCTGCATATAAAGCATGTGCCTGCTGCTGAATTATAGTCCCTGTCTATGTTTTCTTTGTTCTTGAATTAGCCTGGATAAGGTTAAAAAAGTGCAGAAAATTTCAGCAGTTTCAAGATTTGGGAAAACTGGAGCTGCCTACCCCTCTGCCTTTATCACTATCCTTTGACTGGCATTCACATAATCCCAATTGCAATACCATGAATGGGAGCCTGTGGACAACCATTCCCACCACTCGGACCTTTAGCTATATCCTCCAACTGTCCAAATTTGGCAGGGACAGCCCCAGTTAATCCTATGCTAATCTGCTTTCTCAGCTGCTTCTAAACTCTCCTGGTTTCTCTCTCTTCCTCCCACTTCCGCCCTTTGTCCCCAGCTTACTTCCATTGCTGCAAACTGAGTTCAAAGTGAAAAAGTAGTTTGCACTCCATTAACTCAGCAAGAGGGAGAAAAGAAGAGAGGAGAGGGTTGGAGAGGAGAGGAGAAGAAAGGAGTCTTGTTCTTCCTAACCTCCACATATGAATTCCAGAGTTTCTCTGCTCAAAATATTAGTTTTCTGGGTTCTTCCTCATTAATATCTTTTGCCCTCTTATTCCCTGGCCACACCCTTTTGACAGCACTGTGGTGGCATGGCCTCTTGTGTCCTGGTTTTCACCTGTGGAATGTTGGAGGGTATGCTATATAGTTTGGGATTGATAGGAGTTGGAATTCAACAACACTGGGAGGGGCAAAGGTTCCTGGAGGACAATCTTAATTGGGTGGGCAGAGAGAAAAATGGGGGAGGAGAGACGGGTTGGGTCATTGGTCACTATAAAATGTATTTAACTGATGGACAATTTCATCATGAGGCAGAATTATCAATGGAGAGCATTGCTCTCATTTGTCCTTGTCACTACACCCTGGCAGATACCTTTGCTCTCTTCCCTTTTTACCACCCAATCCTTGCTGAAAAGTTGTACATCTCCTGAACCTGAGAATAAAACATTCTGGAAAGCAATAAGGAACATATCCATTTTGTTCTGGTTACATAAACTATTCACTTTCTTTCTTTCTCCCGTCTATGAATTTTATGGCTGGCTTAAATATCCTAAAGTCACTGGATCTCATCCAATCTTGGGAGCTATGCAGGGTCAGCTCTGGTTAGTACTTGAATGGGAGACTGCCTATGAACCCCAGGTGCTGTAGGCTATATTTCAGAGGAAGGAACTGGCAAAACCACCTCCTTGCCTAATAAAACCAAATGAAATTCATGGGGCTACCGTAAGTTGACAGGCAACTTGAAGGTACGTACACACACATGAGTTTTAAACAGCTCTTTTACTAATAAACTGCCCTGTAATTCTTTTTAGGCTTGCTTGTGGGGATTTTTCCACTAGGGGTTAGTGCTCCCCTATGAATGAGGGAGCCCAGTGGGGAGAAAGGGCCAACTGGAAATAGTTTGGCCAGGGTATGGACTGAGTGCTACGTGAGAGAGTGTGTGCATGGCAGTCAGTGACTTCCTTCCAAACAGCTTTTTCTCCAGGCCCTGGGCCAGCTTTCCAGGGTTGGTGCTATTCCTGTCATAGTTCAGCCATAGAAAATAGAAGAGTGTGAGGTCTTTGAAGAGCAAAGGGGAAAGGGGCAGAAGAACACACTGCTTTGGTCTGATGTGGGCGGTATGAGACAGACACTGAAACAGCCAGCAGTTGAAAAGTCTTCCCTTTCCCACAAGATTCTGGAGCAGGCAATGGGTGAACTGTTAGCAGCTGCAATTTATCTGTTCAACACACTGGTGGCTGACTCTTTTGCTCATCATGTTCCCAAATCTGTGCTATTCGGGTTGCCACATGTCAGGGCATGGCCCTGAGTCACAAGGCCTGGCCCCTCACCTCTGGGCCTTGGGGCAAGAGGGAGAATCTTAAGAGTCTTGAGGTTTTTTTTTTTTTTTTAATGTACTGCTAGTCCCTGCTACGGCTGCTGACTTTCCAGGGGATCTGCCTGATTACCTCCTCACATCCTTCTTTCCCCACTGAAAATTCTCCATACCAGCATCAGGGCTCAGGGGGAGGGCATGGTCAATACAGGGAAATAGTGAGCAGCCTCAGCATTTGCTGCCTCAGGAGTTGCTGGATGTGGTGTTACAGGACTGCTGCACTGCAGCTTTTCCTACTTTATTGCTAACTTTCTCATCCACACACCCCCCTATCTTCATACTGTTCTAAATGGCTTCAGCTGCAATATAATTTCATTTCTTGGTCTGAGGTGGAGTTGGTTTGCACTATTGTTAGCGAGAGCCTGCTGTGATTGTCTTTCTTCTTCAGCTCTGCTTAGTAGTTAAATCTTTCCTCTTTTAATTCTTTTTCACTGTTCTCCCATTATCTCTCTTTCTGATCCTCTTTTTCTCCTCCCAAACAATTCCTGGCTAAGGACTTTATCAGACGACCCCTTGTAAAATGTTCTTTTGCTGGCATAGAAAAACCCATTTCTATGCCGGCCAAAGAACGCTGTCCACCACACTTACCTTCCTCTCCCAGCAAAGGCTCCCCAGCAATAAAGAGGACGTGAATGGAGCCCTGTTGACTTCCTCGTTCAAAATCCTATGAGACTTCATACATTGGGAAATTTAAAAATAAAAATAAAAATAAAGCCTTAAAAGTGACACCAAATACCTAGGCACACTTTAAAAGTCCCAAGTAAACTGGAGAGGGTCATAAAAAGAACAAAACTTACCTGGATGTACCGATCTCACCCAAAAGTGTTTGCACCCAACTGGTCACTCTCGCTGCAGTGACGAGAGTTAAATGACCTGAGGTTTCGCACGCCAGCAATGCTGGCACAAAAGTGGCACAGGGATCTATAGATGACTTAAACTGTCAATTAAAGGTTACAGGATTTTGACAGACATAACCATGAAAGGGTGAGGTCATCTGATTTGTGCGCCCTTTCGTGGTTATGTGGCATTGTTATGATGCTGTATTTTGTACGTCTGATAGAGTCCTAAATCTCTTCTCTCTTTCACTCACTCTTTTTCTCCATCTTCCACTTCCCACATCTACTAGTTGTCCTTAGTTGTCCTTTTCTCTCCTTCTCTAGTCCTCTTCCCATCACTTATCTTCTTGCTCCCTTCGCCAAGTCCCCATCTGACTACATTTATCTTCTCCTCCCTTCTCTATTCCTCTCTTTCCCTCACTCAGGACTTTTTCAAAAAGGGGGGAAAAAAAACTGAGGAGGTTGGGAGAAGAATGGGGCTGTTGTGCTTACAGAGCCCTGTTTCAGATGCCACCATCCTCCTCCGTCCTCCTCCTGACCTTTCCCCATGCTGCGGGTGCCACTTTTTATTGACGGAGGTTTTCCTCAATAAAAAGTGGCACCCGCAGCATGGGGGAAGGTCAGGAGGAGGACGGAGGAGGATGGTGGCGTCTGAAACAGGGCTCTGTAAGCACAACAGCCCCATTCTTCTCCTGACCTCCTCAGTTTTTTTCCCCCTATTTGAAAAAGTCCTCAGACTCTTTCTGTTTCTACCCCCACTTCTTCCAGCTACAACCATCATTTTTCCCCTTTTCCTTCCTCTCTGTCTTTCCAGCCCCCCCCCAATCCTTTAAACTATGATTAGGATATGTTAGTTTCTTAGCATTTTGAAGTTGTAAGTCGATGAAACTCAACAGGATTTATTTTTGAACAGGCAAACATAGAAGAATTGCCCTCTTTGTCTCTATTGACCTGCTGATCATAACCACTACCACCTATCATCATAACCTCCTCCTCCTCAAATATATTTGGTTACTATTCGTTGCATTTGTATGATTACAATGAATATAATGGGGGTGGGGAGAGAAAGGGAGAATTCAACAATTTAACTGTAAAAAGAAGGAGGGGGAAGCAGGCGACGGACAAAACAATGTGGCCAGTGAGGGGTACTGGATAATGGGAGCAATGCATTAAAAGCAGAGTTTGGAAAACTTTCTTTTTTGTTTGGAAAACTTTCTTTGCTTTGACAACAATTCCCATGCATTGTGTATAGCAGTTCTTACAAAGATGTTAAAAGCGGAGCTGGGATATATTTGGTTGCCATCTTTTCAGCTACCTCCTGGAAAACTTTCCTTGCTTGGACTATAATCCCATGTGCTCTTAAAAGCAGTGCTTCCAAAGGTGTTAAAAACAGAAGTGAGGGGGAAAAATTGTATCCAGTGTGGAGTGTACAAAACTTAATTTCCAACCAGATAAATATTTTCTTATTTGTTCAAGTTTTAATAAAAAATGTGAATGACATGCCCTTAATGTATCATACTTCATGACATCATCAGTGGCTGTTTTTAGGTCTTGGATTTTGCACTGTAATCTCAGGGGCTTGGATGTTCCTGACCTGGCCACATCTGACGTCCAGGTAGGCAATCACCCATGGGAAGAGGAATGGCAATCAGAGTTCTGCAGCTTCAGTGATGGAGTTGAAACAGGAGCTTTCAAATCACCCTCTGTGCCAGGGGTGGGGAAATGTTGGCTCTCCAAGTGTGTTGGACTTCAGCTCCCAGAAGCCCCAGCCAGCATGACCAAAAATAGGTGATATGGGAGTTGTAGTCTCTGAAGGGTTGTATTTTCATTATGTCTGTTCTGGACAAATTCTTTAATCCAAGGAGGGGTCGGGTGGTGGAGAGTGTTTATGGACAATGAGTTTGCTACTAAGCTCAGTGCTAACACCCCAGGGTGTATATGTCCCAGCAAACTGCTGGACAAACATGTGATCAGATTAAGGCAGAGGAAAAGTGTGTGAAAACATGGCTCATGATTTTACAGAGGAACTAAACCTGTGGTCTCAGCTGTAGGAGCATGATTGCATAGTTTCCCATAGGGAAAAAAAAATCTAAGCACAGATGTCAAGGTGAAGGATTCTAGCCTATTTCAGCATACAAACCTACATCTAATCTGAAGTGGCACAGGTCAGAAATAGTGGGATCTGGACCATAAATCTTGAACAGAGCTTGGAAATGTTAGCCAGCACTGCCTATCTTGGCTAGGGGACTTTTGGAGATATAGTACAAAAAAAGTAACTTTTCCAGCCTCTCTGGCTAGATTCAGACCAGTTTGGTCCTTGCAGTTTGCATACATGAATGAGCTGCAGAGAATGACCACATCCACATTGGATGCTCATTCATTCACACTACATTTCAATGCAGACCCTTGAGGAATTTGATCTCTGCAAATTCCTCTGCAAATGGATGGTTCACCAGCTCTTGGGCTAATGTGAGGATCAGGACTTATTTAGCTTTTACAGTTCTCTAGATACCGTGAGAGTGTTCTTGGAAGTCTGAACATGTACATTTTAAATACTCATTTCACATATTTAAATAATATTTTGAGCTTTTAAAAAATAATCCCAGAATAAAATCCACGGGCAAAACCATGAAAAAGTGAACAAACCGGAAACAGGCAGTTTCCTCCATCTCCATTTTTTCACACTTTCAACAGCAATTTATTGGTTTAAAAGTTCTGAACTACTAAACTACTAAATGTTGAGGAATCAAACAATATATATCTGTATGTGGATACTAGACCTAAAATTACAGTTCCCAGCTGATGGCCTATGAAGAGTAACTTCAATAGTTTGAGGAGATGCTGTGACAAATCTTCCCTTCGTTATGAAGTTATGAAGATCACTGTAGTCTCATCTATCTCACAAAGCTGGTTAGAGGACAGCAGACTATCACTTGGTGGCCTGTATACTGAGCAAAACATGTGAAGACTCCAGGATGAGAAGTCTCTCACTTGGATTATTTTTTAATGTGAGTGGAATGTCCACGCCTTCCTAAATGTACATGAATCCCATCCTGCTTCAGTGCAGCTCCTAATGTCTGTCTGTTACCTTGGGCACCATGACATCATTGATTAAACTACAATTTCATCTCATGGCTTACACTATTCTAATCAATGTCTACCCATGATTTCAAACCCATGCTCTGTTTTGCTCTAATCTACCACAGGGTTGCCTGCTTGCTGCACCATGCTGTTTTCCAAATAAGGATGTGGTTAATACTCTGTCACAGGGCCTGTACCCTCCATGGGGCAAAGTACATTGAACACCCCTGCCTGCCTGACCTCTCAAACACACCCAGAGCCTCTCAAGTAGGAAGAAACTACCTTATTTAAGTTCAGCAAGTCCTCTGTCAAGTAAAAGGACTGCAGCACAGGTCCCAGTAAGTATTTTCCAGATACAGGTATTGGCAAGACCTTGCTAAATTGTTGCAGGGTGTGACTTCTAAGCTGGGATAGCTGGGTCTTGGTAGAGTTTCAAGGAACTAGCAAAAGCATCAGTAATTCAATGCCAAGAATGTTATCTACACAAAGGGTGCTTCACTTCAGCTACCCTCAGTCCCCCATTTACCTGGCTCCTTGGTATATCCTTTGCATTGGTAGCAGGGCTTGTCCTCAGTCCTCTCTCGGTCTCTCTCTGAACTCCCACCTTGCTCTTGAAGAACCTCCCAGCCAGGCAGCTAAGAAAGGCCTCCGTTCACTGGGTACTCAAACCTTTCCTTGAGGCTCTTCACATCCCCAGTGCTCAGGTCTAAATAAGTATCTTCCATGCCCTCTCCTGTCAGACAAATTCTGTCTTTCTCCTGCCCTTCTAGCATTTGCTAGAGGCTTTGAGGTCAGCAGCTGGTTCTCCTTTCCTCCTGAGGACAGAGAGCTGGGAACAGTTGGAGCAGTGCTAATGGTAAGTCCTCCTCTTCCACATACCCCTTTTCTGAGGCAATCATTGGGGTAAGGAACTGGACTCAGCTTGTGCCATTCTTTAGCCACCTTGCCCCAGAACCAGATACCCTTTCCACCTCTGGAAGGCATACAAACAGAGAGTAATTGTTACATATGCCAAAGGGTTATTGTTACATATGCCAAAGGCTATATATACCATTTGAACTTCTGATATTTCCCACCTTTGGTCAGCAAATTTCTATGTTGTGAACAGCTTTTAAGATTCCCCTTGGTTCCTGCTGCTTTGTAGTGAAATGGAGAGAAGTAAGATAGAGGGACACTTGAAACGCGAAAGTGAAAAATCATGGGTGTTTGCCTACTCAGATCATGCAATGTCAGTACCTTGTATCCAGAAAAAATCATTTGGCAGAGCTAAAGGAATTCTGCTGGGGTAGACAGTGTGACGACCAAGCACACCAGCTGAATTTACATCACCACTCCACCTGACCGCCTCATCACTGTTGCTGCTACCACGTTTGTGACACAGGGCTTTTCACCTCCTACTGTTGCCACCAAATAAACTATGGAGACCGCAGTTCCACAATGAGATGGATAATACTTGCACATGTATGTGGGTGTTCACAGGGTTAAAGTGCCAATTACATATCAGTAAGGCCAAATAAATTTATGAGGAGACTGGATATGAATAATAAAAATAAAGTTAGGTTTATTGTTCTAACAAGATAACAGAACTACTTTGGTATTTATTTTTGACCAGCCTCTATTCCTTCTACTACATATTCTTCCTGCACATACATTGTTTCAGCTTCACTCATAGCCATACACCCTTTCCAGCCTCTCCTCAACACATCACATCCTCCATTCTCCCCTTTCAATTGTCAACAACTCTTCTCAACTGTCATTCTCCCTCTCTTCCAACTGTCACCCAGACTTAAACCCATCTAGAAGCCCCTCTCCTTTCAGTTCCCTGCCATAGGATTGGCTCCGGGAACACACTGTTCCCATTCACTCATCCATCACAGATGGTTGTTGCAAATGCATGCACACAGGGTTCACTGGGACAACACAGGGATGATGTGTACACATAGCATGTGCTACTACAGTGCATGCATACATTTTCCTATTATGTCTGTGCTTCAGTCCCACTCCATGATATTTTGAGGCCTACACAGACTGACAGGAAATATTCTGATGTGGGAATCTGACATACATGCTAGTATCTATCTCTATTATCTATCTATCTGGCTTTTCTTCACAAACGAAGATTGCTAATAAGTGTTGTGTTTTAAGCTTCACAGAAGAGGCCTCACGAACTCCCCAAATTTCTTTATTGGATTGAGTCTCCTGATGTTATACAGCTTGCAACATGTTTGTCCAGGGGACTGAAGTTTGCTTCTCCTCTTCTCTCAGATGCCTACAGCCAGCAGACAGCTCCAGAACCAGTGTCCAGGGAAGTGGAGGTGTTTTGGGGGATCTTCCTACTGCTCTTTGGCACTTGTCAATCCTTGGGCAGTCAGTGGTGTAGGTATACTGGTTGAGACTTACATTCTGCCCAACAGTCCTACTGGAGCTTGGCCAGAGTATTCCAACTAAGCCTGCCCCTTGTAATCACTACCATCAAAGCATTGCTCCTTATTTCTTACTTTGGCTACAGAGTAGCTGAAGAGATTCAGCTGTGGATCACTGTACTGCAGAGGTCTCTCTGTATATCACATCAGATAGCACAACTAGTTGGCCTCATACTGGAAAACCAGAACAAGACAGAATTCTGGCACTTTAGAAAGTAAGTGGCTTATTTGAAATAAGCACCTGTAAGCATGAGTCTCCTAAAATCCAGGTTTGGAAATTTTAGAGATTCAATCAAGGTTTCTTATTGGCACTACCCCATAAAGTTTTCTGTCTATTGTTGCCATGGTTTTACCCATTTTTGAATGTGATACACATGCATTTTTATGGAAGTTCAATTGGTGGTACACAGTGGCAGGAACATCATATGGTGGGATGGAAGCCGAGGGCAAGAATGCAGCCTCCATGGGCAGTATTCAGTGAGCAGACACTGTAAATATGCATCACTGGCGTGACCATGCACTATCATCCATCCTATTTGTGCAAAGAAACACAGACGCGAGGAACTCAAGAAACTTCCCAGAGATGGGGAAATTATTAGCAGCTGGCCTCTTTCTAACTCACAAATGGTTTAAGGGGAATACTTGGATTTTGAGCCACTTCACACCCATTGACTTCAGTGAGTCTAAATAAGCTCAGCCTAGCTACAAAGACTGAACTAATTTGTGGAGTGGTCTGGCTGGCTTCTCATTCTGAACTTGTACCTTTATTTCAACTCTGGTCACTTTTGGATGGAGTTCTTCATCTTGTAAATTCATCCATTTGTTTGCAATTTGGGCAAATTTCAAATGATGGCTGTCCTACAGCACAAGCAAAACCCCAAACTGCTTTAAGTATAGGTGCAACATGCAAAACGGCGTCTGGAAAATATATCTTTTCCCTTCCATCTGGAAATGGCTAGGGTTGATTTGCTTGTTCTTCTAGCTCACACACTAGATGCATAGACTTCAAGGGTGATTTACCCTGAGGATCCAAAGTATTCCTCATTTGCATTGGTTCACTTTCTCCCTGTTGATTCATCAGAGATGTTCTCACAGTGAAATCATTTTTCCATGCACTGACTCAGATAGAAGATGAAGAGTATTATTGTAACAGAAGAATGGCCAGGACAAAGAAAGTAAGAAAGAAGAAAAATGTGCATCATTTTGTAAACAGAGACTGGGAGGAGGCACTTTGTGCTGGATTTCTGGGCATTCAGTCTGGTCTTTCTGGAAAATTCTACCGGCAGTATTTAGAAAGCCAGAATAAATAAATAAATACAAACATTTCCATTGGATCCTCCTTGGATTTTTGGTCTGGGGACTGGAACATGGAGTTCAGCACAAAGTTCGCCTACACAGTGTTTAACTCATGGTGGCTGTGTGGCTGCTGTCAGAAACGGCAACAACTTGCAAAAAAAAAAATGTTGGAAAGGGTTAAAGAATAACATGTACATGTGAATCTAGACAAATCAGTGTGTACCTCATAAGTCAAAGTTGATTTAATGGCAATTAACAATAACAACTCAACATGCATCAGTTTTGCATGCATTCAGTTGCAAGCCTGTTTTGGACCAATTTCCACTTCCTTTGTGTACAAAACTTTCCCTAATATTACATGTTTGTATGCAGCCTTCCTTAAATATACCTATTTTTCTATGTGACTGATGAACAGATGACAAAATTCACAGAAATGAGTGCTCTGAAGAATATCTGTGTTGTGATCCACCTACAGGTGACTCTCAGTTTACATCAGGGTTGTGATGTAAATTGAGACGGATGTAAATGGGGGAGGGGACCAATTCCATAGGGAATCACTGGGGAATCTGGGGATGGGATCGGATAGGGCTGAAGTCATAAAGTGAGCCATTTTATACAACCTGCCACAATTTTTAAAAAGGGCACAAAATACCAACGTTGACCTTTTCTAGGTTAAAGAAATGTGCAGATGCTCTCCAGAGTGATCAGAAGAGGCAGCAACTACTGATTCTGAGGGGGCTTGGTGAGGATGAGGTGGCTTGCCATTAGATGAGAACTTACCTTCACAGGAGCACATAGACAGAGCGTAATTGGTAAGAACAGTGTTCTTCTTCTGGGCCTTCTCCAGCAGGTTTCTCAGGTGAAGAGAGCACATCAGGAGAGAAAGAAGCCACACATCTGCTGCTGTGTCTTCTGCAACAGATGTAGAGGGCACATCAGGAGGAGAGTCAGTATATCCCCTGTACAGTAACCAGATGCACTAAAAAAAAAAAAAAGACAAACAAACAAACAAACAAACAAAAGCAAAATGTCCACTGATTTCTCTTTTTCACTTAATTCTTGATGAGAAACAGGCTTGAAGATGCTACAGGAATCTTTTTAAAAGCCACATGTTTAGCAGCATTTCCCCTTTTGGCATTGTTACTGTTACTCACTTGCTCTCATAGAATCATAGAGTTGGAAGAGACCATAAGGGCCATCTAGTCCAACCCCCTGCCCTGCAGGAATACCCAATCAAAGCACTCCCAACAGATGGCCATCCAGCCTCTGTTTAAAAATCTCCAAAGAAGGAGACTCCACCACACTCTGAGGCAGCATGTTCCACTATTGAACAGCTCTTACTGTCAGGAAGTTCTTCCTAAAGTTTAGGTGGAATCTCATTTCCTGTAGTTTGAATCCATTGCTCCTTGTCCTAGTCTCTGGAGCAGCAGAAAACAAGCTTGCTTCCTCTTCAATATGACATTCTTTTTTTTTTTAAGTATTCATTCTTTTAAGTATTTAAATCTCTCAACCTTCTCTTCTCCAAGCTAAACATATCCAGCTCTCTAAGCTGCTCCTCATAGGGCATGGCTTCCAGACCTCCTACCATTTTGGTCACCTTCCTCTGGACACGTTCCAGCTTGTCAATACCCTTCTTGAATTGTAGTGCCCAGAACTGGACACAGTATTCCTGGTGAGGTCTACCAAAGCAGAATAGACTGGAACTATTACTTCCCTTGATCTAGACACTATACTCTCTTCTCTCATGACACTCCCACCTAAACAGAGAGAGGAAACTCTTCCCTCCAGCCACATGCAAACTCCAAGATTCCAGTTTCTTGCTTCCCCTCACTCACTCTTCTCAATAGCAAGACTGCACTTGCTCTATCCCCTCCCTATTCACCCAACTTAGGCAAGTTAAAAAAATAGCCAGCTTTTCTTATGCCAAAACTCCAAGTCACCCTATGTTTCCTGCCTTGCTCGACTGCACAGACACCCTGGGAAAGCTATGCATTGTGGTGGTAATGTCAATTGAAATTCACCTGTGTTAGTCTTGGAAATGTGAACAAGATCAGTTTTCTTGAAAAGGAGTACTAAACAATATTATTTCCCATCCCTACATGTGGAGTATATGTACTTGTAGGCCTGCTAATAAACACTCTCCAAGTATTCTTGTATATGTGGGAAAGGGCTCGTGATCCACTACTTTCACCTTCTCATCTTCAATGGTTCAGGGGAATGTCTGCACATGTTCCACAAGAAGAAATGAGGACTGAATGATAGACCCAGTGTCAACAGTGACAATGGGAAATGGACCAATTTCTGAACAGGAATTTGTAGTCCATGTCTAGTGATGTTTAAATGTTTAAATCAGAGAATTAACTCTAGGCACAGCTATACTTATGGTAGACCCATTACAATGAACAGGACTTAAATATGAGATATAGTATAATCCTCATTCAAAGTTTCATCAATTGTACGGGCTAGGGATTAGGCACAAGACACTTTTGGGCAGAAACACTCTTCTCTTGACAGATCTCAAGAGATCCATGACAGACCAATCTACCAGCAGAAGAATTCAGAAGGGGGATGGACAAGAGGAGAGCCAAGGTATGTTAGATCCAAATCCCTTCTAGACTAGGGACACAGTGACAATGATAACACAAAGTTAAACCTGGGTTAGTAATTTTCAAAGTCTGTGGGCAGGGAGGAGTCTGAATTCACTGCAACTTCAATTGGCCTAGTTTGGGCTCAGATGGTCATTGGCCAACTGTAATCCATTTAGGATGACACTCTAAGTCTGACTCTAACCCAGCTTCTCCAATATTTCTCTTCAAATGTCCTGCTACTTCGCTGATGGGAGAATTAGATTAGATCAAATTCTCAGTCTCAAAAGATGAACATGACTGGATGAATTTAAATTCAGAGCACAATCATACTTTCTGCCCCTTCAGCTAAAAAATGTGTGGCTATCAGATCACCAGAGATTTATTTATTTATTTATTTATTTATTTTTGTAAAAAAAGCTTAACGTCTTGGCTAGTTAGTGGAGAGATAGTACACTTAACATATCTCTCCCACCCAGCTGGCCTGTACCAATTTCTCTCAAGGGACCTAGTATGAAAGAAAGTGGTAGGTGCTCTGGACATCTAAAAAGCTTCATGGACATGCAAAAGAGACGTTCAAAATGACAGGTTTAAAAAATATTACCAGATAATAGCTGACTGGCACCAGTGGGGGCCTGAGCTTTCACCATAGGTTTAAAAGGGACTTCCACCACCACTCTCTGATTTCAGTGGCCTGGAAAAAGGGCATTGGGAAAATCTGAGCTAAATTAAACATTTAAAATGTAACTAATAATTTCACCTAAGCAATATTCCTTCTACTCTTCTTCTGGATCCTTTACACTGCCCATCGTCAGTCTGCTTCCCCACCCTCAAGAACACGGGTGCCAGCACAGGCTTACATTTTCTCAGAAGTAAGTCTCATTGAAAATTCATGGGAATCACTTTAAAGCAAAGTCATTTAAAGTTATGTGTCAGATAAGACTGGAACATTTTATCATATGTGGTGGCCGCATGAAAAGGCAAAAAAATAAATTGGGTTCAGATCCACCAGATGTTGGAGGATATTTTGAAAGTTATGATACAATTGAAAACTGAATTTTTGGGAGTGTGTGTGTTTGGAAATGTTAGATGAGAATTTAGAACATAAACATGGAAGAATTCTACAGTATATTGTGATTGCAAGAAGGTTTTTATATGCTCAGAAATGGAAGGACATTATGGACTTGTCTATATGATTAAAATAATACAAATGGCATACAAACAGAAGGTGATCCGTTCATATGTACATTCGCACAAATACTTGTCATTAGGAAGGGGGCAGCCAAATCCACTGCAACGTCCGTGTGCGTTGCGTCTGGGGCTTTGTACGGATTTTTTAAAAAAGCTCTGTACAACCAGCGAATGTGTGATCGTTTGAACACTCACATTCACACAGATACAAACAGGCGGCATAATCTGATTGGCTGGATGAGGATGGGCACTGGGGCTAGCAAACAGGGAAAGCGCCTGCCACTGCCATGTTGTATTTTCAGCTAAGCAAGGGTCCAGAAAGTCAATCAAATGGCAATCTTATACTCTTTATTTTTTCCTTCTTTTTTAAAAAAATATGAACTATCACTTGTGAGCACCATGGGAAACTTTTTTAAAAAAAAAAAAATTGGCGGCAGCAGATTTAAAAT
This sequence comes from Gambelia wislizenii, assembly GCA_030847615.1. Taxonomy (NCBI): domain Eukaryota; kingdom Metazoa; phylum Chordata; class Lepidosauria; order Squamata; family Crotaphytidae; genus Gambelia; species Gambelia wislizenii. The sequence continues at coordinate 331,683,651 of JAUMIR010000001.1, read as the reverse complement.
TGTAAGTAAGTCACTCGTGGCTGCCATCCTGCCTAGGGGTCATGCAAAGTTTTTTGGGGGGCTTTTGGCTGTGAAGACAGGTTGCATCGTTGCAAATGCCTGCTTTTTTGGATATGTTCGTATTTTGCCCCCTTGTATAGATTAGACATGATACCTACACAAGAAGACATATGACCTCGCAGGAATGGACAAACTCACAAAAACTGATCCAAGATGGATCACTGAGGAATTTTAAGAGAGATTGGGAAATAGTGATAATTCATATGATTATCATATTCAATTGTGGGAGGATGCATCAATGACAGGGTTTGAAAACTAGTAAAATCGAATAGTACTCTGAACATTGCTCTGTGACAATGATGTGTGTTTCCCAGTAACATTTTATGGGAAGAAAGAAAAAAAAGTTTGCTTTATAGTAAAAGCAAAAGGAAAAAAAAAAGTAGAAAAGTATCCAATTATTATCCCCACATTGAATCAATGTGATTTACAAAAGTGTTGATTCACTGTCTAACATTGGGTTCTGTGGGTCTACTCTAGTTGGGACTACCAATAGGATTCAGGCTGGGAAGGTGGGCCTTGTCATCCAACTGTAAACAGCTCACCTATCTATATTTTCTCTTCTGTCACCCCTCTGTCCTAGTTCTCAGGTGTGTTTTACTCTGCCTACCCAAAGATCAAGAAATATGGCTGGTTCTCATGTCCAACATCAGTCATCTATGGGCTTGACTACCTGAGGGGTAAAAATCTGGATGAAATTCAGACTACTTCAGTCTGGAGCTGTGATGCATGAAATTTGGCCACACCTGCCAAAGCCTGAATCTGCATTCAGATTTTTACTTGGTTTCCATTCAAAGCTGTTACTCATGTTTGACTCTGAGTTCCATGAAAGCAGAGCCCCAGCAGCAGTCACCCTCTCTGAGGTCAGAACACCTGGCAAGCCCACCATCGCATGGCTAGCTGCCTGTTCTGATTTCAGAGAGAGTGACTACTTTTGGGGCTTTGCTTTTCCCAGAGCTCAGAGCAGGAGATTCTGCTCTAGAAGAGCAAAGCCCCAGTGGTAGTCACTCTCTCTCTGAAGTCAGAACAGGAGGCCTGTGCCACCATTACCAGGCTAGCTGCCCATTCTGACATCAGAGACAATGACTATTGCTGGGGCTTTGCTTTTCCCGGAGCTCAGAGCAAAAGATTGTGCTCTGGAGAAGCAAAGCCCCAGTGGTAGTCACTGCCTCTGATGTCAGAATGGACAGCTAGCCTCACGGTGACGGAGCTCAGTGGGTGTTCTGACCTCAGAGAGAGTGACAAGGGCTCTGCCTTTGGTATGAGAAGTGGCACCAGGGATGGAAAAAATGGCAGCACTTCAGGCAGCGCTTGTCCTCCCCCAAATCCAGTGCGGATGTATGGTTCACATGGCAGTTTTCTCCAGAGTTTCAAGCAAACTCCAGAGAAAACTGTGAGTCTTCTACAAACTGAATTAAGGGCTATTCCCTGAGTCTTGTGTGGATAGGGTTGTACATTGTGCGGCATTATCTCACCAGATTCGGGGGAAAGGCTACATGTCGTGTGGCTTTATTGGGCCAGATTCAGGGGAGATTCAGGGTTTTTTCCCTGGTGTAGATAAGCCCTGTGTTTACATAATAATCACAATTCCTCGGGTTTCTTAATTGCTGAACTATTAAGAAGTGAAAGTTAATGAAGGAAAAATGTTTATATGCCAGAAATAAAACATCTGGTCTTCTTTTGAATCCCTGGTTTGCAGAGATTTAGGCTCCACTTTTATATAGACTTGTTTGCGAGTAAATTCGCAAATCTCAGTGGAACTTACTTTGAAGTAGGTATGTCAAGAATCTTGTACATGGCTGCCTACCTCTTTAACACTCATTTACAACATCTATAGGATTTGGCAAGTTTGTGTCCAAAATATTTCGCTTTCTCGAGGGCTGGAAGAAAGCATTCTGGGTAAAATGGATACTAATCAAGTGGCTTCACATGTCACTGTTCTCATTCTTAGTTCCTTGGCTCTGCTTAGTGCATTTTCACAAGGCTGTTGGGCCTCTCCCCACCACCTCTCCTCCTCCACCACCTCAGAAAAATCTCTTGGGGGGGTTGCCTTCAGTTTAGTCCCCCTCTCTCACCTATCTCAGCCCTGCCACTCAGCTGTAAAAATATCCTTCACTGTAACAGAGACGTGAAGCCCCAGTGGACACCAACAGATGTCTTGATGGGTGATGAAAGCTTGGTCTGTGGTGCTGCCAGTGGAAATTGGCTCAGGTGGTTAATGCCGTCATCCATCAGGGCTCTGATAGCTGTTTGGCCATTGGCAAGAAGCCATGGGCTTCATGCAACCAGAGGTGAAATCTGAGGCTCCCTTGGGAGGTGGGGGATAGGTGAGCTTTGGGCTCTTTCGTCACTATGTGCAGCCGTCCAGCCTTCCACTCCAGCCAGAGGAGAGCTGCTGCCAGCAAAGTCAATCCCAGGCCAGAGAAGCCATTTCAGTTTGCATCTTTTTAGTCTTATATCATGGAGATGGAATTTTGGGATTTTCAAATGTTCCCCTCAGATGCTTTAATCAGCTCCCTTTGCTTTTGGATGGGGGACTTACTTCAGAGAGATCCTGTTAGGATCAACAGCTTAAAAGCATCAGTTCTAGTTGAACCTTAGCTAGGTATACTCAAAAGCAGGAGTGGACAAATTTGTATATTTGCTTTCCCCCACATTGATTAAAAAAACAACAACACTTGCATCATTTCTCTCCTGTTTAGAAATGGCAAATTTTGGTATGTTCTGAATTAAAAAAAAAATTGAAATGAAATTCCTACCAATTTGCTCCAGTCTAAATCAAATAGGTACAGCTGTTGCTCTCATGAAAGACCATGCTCTACCTACCTGCTCTGTAGTTGTCAAAGATGAAGAAACTGTCAGAATTAAGAAGTGGCAATGGGCAGTCTAATAAGACTTCTGAAATGGCTGCATACTCAAGAATTCAAATGTCACCTGAGCACATAATGTTCTCTGCATGGACAGACAAATCTATCCATTTCTCACCCACTCATTTTTTTAAAATCTCATAAAAAAAAAGTTTAGGCTGGGTGGTAGTAGTGGTGGTGGCGGCACCATTTGGACTCCACTCTAGGCAGCAAAACATCTTGGGCCATGCTATTGAGTATGCAATACTCTTTCCACAATATTGCATTTACTATCTAATTCAAATATGAATCTTCCATCCCCTCAGGACTGGTCATTTATTTATCCTTTCACACTATGACAGAGATTATAAAACTAAAAATTTGGGGGACCACACATTTCTCCAAGGATTATAGAGTGTTAATTTTAAAAAGGAAAAGAAAAGAAACCATTTTGGATTCTGAATGTGTCTGTTCCACACGAGAAACATGCCCTGATGAAGACCTCAAAGATGGGAAGAAAGTTAGAAAGGAAGCATTTCCAGTATGGGCCTTCAAGTCGATTCTGCACGTTATGATGTGCACTTCTGCTCGCTATGTAAACAATACTCACAGTTTTTCTTGTCTTTAGTGAGAAAGTGTGCCTTTTTACACACTGAAACACCCATCAGGAAAATAAGCAAGTGCTGCCATTTTTTTTTTGTAATGTGTGCACTGTTTTTGCACAGAAAATCATAGTTTCCACACTGCTTTCTGTGCTTTTTTTAATGTGTAAACTTTTTTCTTTTTTGAAAGATGTCACAAGTGTGAAAAGTTGTTGAAAAAATGTACATACAAAAAAACAGTGGGGAAAAAACTTTTGAAGTTTGAACAACAACAAAGATTGATATCTCTAATTTCTTCAGATGACTGTTGTGTTTCTGTTTCTCTGTAACAAAAGGCCAAGATCCAGAAGTCGTATAATCTCTACAGCATTCCATCTTTTGTATAGTCTGTCAAAGTGGACTTTGGATCTCATCTTCACCCAGTCTGGCACAGATATCCACATTTCTGTAACAATGAATGAAAGTACGGAATACAATGTACTTTGTATCTCTTTATGAAAGTGAAGATTGTCTGGGTTGTTTCAGTTTACTCAGGAGAACTGTGCTCATGATGCTACAAGATTGTTTTGCAAACTGATCCAGACTAACATGGCTATGCCTTTGGATTTTGTGCTCATAATACTTTAGGTACTCAGGACAAAGTTGCAGAAACCCAGAAGGAATCAAAGCAAGCTTACATGATCATAAATAATAATAAAAAACAACCCAAAAATCCACACAAAAACACTCTGCACAGAATCCTCTGGGTGATGTGTGTGCGCACGCATGTGTGTTACTTTTGGGATATTGCAGATGGAGATATTCAATACCTCCTTCACCTCTCCCCTGAAGTAAAGAACATTTATGGTGCCATTTAATGGGCAGGGGCACCAGTCTGAGCATTCCGCCTCATTTCTGCAGCTGGGAAAAAAGAGGTACTCTCCTGGCAATATCTTCTCTTTTCTCCTGGCTACAGAATTGCAGATAGCCACTACTCCCCTCTCCCCATCCCGCAACCATTAACTGGTTGTAAAGACATACATCAGCACTGAGAAAAGAAGCTTCATGGAAGAAAACCCCCATAGAATTTTGTTCATGGGATGTTATACTCCACAAAAATGTTGTAGGTTCATGACCTCTTAAAACTAATAATTCTGAATTAATTGAAAAGGCTGAAATACCCTAAAAACACCAGATATTGGAAATTAAGCAGGGTCAGCCCTGGTTGGTACTTGCATGGGAGAGCTCCAATAGATACCAGGCACTGTAGGCTATATTTCAGAGGAAGGAACTGGCAAAACCAGCTCTGAGTACTCCTTGCCTATGAAAACCCTATGAAATTTATGGAATGACTTGAAGGCAGATACATACACATTTTAGGATAATTACCTCCATTATTTTCATAACACATCATTAGTCTTCTGATTTTATAGATGCAGAATTGAGGACAAGTAACCGTAGTCAGATTAAGAGAGAAAGAAAGACAGAATTAGCAGGGCTGTGAACTACAGTTGGCCCTCCACATTCACAGGGGCTAAGGGCACAGAACCCTTGTGAAAGTGGAAAAACTGTGAATATTTCAAGCCCCCCCAACCTGAAGTCTTAATATTTAATGCCAGCTGCCAGCTTCTGTCTTTGGAATGAAGGCAGCTTGTGCTCACTCATTCCAAAGGCAGAACTGGATGGCTGGGGGGCTGCCCCTCCTCCGGACAGCATGGCAGCTTCCCTCTTTGCCTTTGGAACCACTGAAAAGAAGGGAAAGGAGTTTTTTGTTGCTCCTTCCAAAGGCAGAAGTTGATGGAGGGCTGGCTGCCCCACTTCTGGCCACCCAAGTGAGCAAAAGCATGCATGTAACACCCTCTCTCATTGTGATTCCCTCATCCTGTTCCCTTCCTGCCTGCTCACCTAAGTGAGCAAGCAAACAAATGCATGCATGCATCTATCTACATTCCTCTTGATCATCTCATCCCATCCCCTTCCTTCCTACCAACATGAGTGTGTGAGCAAATGTGTGCAACACCCTTCCTCCTCGTGATCTCCTGATTTCATCCCCTTTCCCCACAACCAAACAATTGCACTAGTGAGAGAATGCATGCACAGTTGGGCCCAGCCACTCCACCAGTTTGATTTCCTCTCAGTGACACTGGGTGTAGGGCAGCAGCCTAGGTGGGGCAATTAATCCGTGAATAATCAAATCTGTGAAGGTGGAACCCACAAATGTGGAAGGAGTTTTATAATTAATGCCTTCAGGTATGGCAATATGTTTCTTTTTGTGACAGAGAGTTTCTGGTGGGTAGTCCTTGAGAAAGGGTCCTTTCCACCCTTACTCTGCCTTTTCCTGCATCACATGTATCCAGTAACCACTGAGGTTTACAAAAATTATCCAAAATATCTTCAAGCATTTCCTGATGCACAGAAAAGTGTCTTCCTTTCGAAGTTTTTGTTCCCTCCTTATAACCATGAATTTACTCCTGGTGGCCACAATAAGAGAGCAGCCAGACCTATTTCTAATTAGTGGTGAACCATCTGGCGCACACCCAGCCCCTCCAAACACTCATAACTATATGTATCTGCTCTCTCTTTGATGCAGCACCTCAATTTTATTTGCACCTTAACTTGGCATGACACACCACAGACAACTGCACTCTTGAACAAAATAATTAAATAAATCTTTGCCCTGGATTGCTTCTTCCTGTGTTAACTGGCACATGACTGCCATCAATAAATGTCAGGGCAATCAGCCAAACCAACATTTTGCTGGCTGCTGATGGCAAATTTAGCAGCTGAATACGTTTCTCCCACTCTCTTCCTTTCCCTTCTTTATTTCTATGTGTTCCTGTTGGACCAAGAAAGGAATTAGGTCTTCTTGCCACCTAGAAGGAGGCCATTTTTCATAGCCTGCTTCTTGATGGAAAACTTCAACCAAATAATGTTAACACCCTCTGTTTTCAGAGATCATGATTATTACCTCCTGATGTTCTGCTGGCACCATTATGCTGGCAAATAAATGATGTTGCTTTGCAAAGGATGTTTTCTCAAACACATACCTGCAAAACGATATCCCAGAGTGCATCGTTTCATTTCTTCATTGAGTCTACAGAATGTGTGCAAATAGTCAGAGCTGGCAAAGGCAGTGGTTGTCTCTGAAGCTATGAAACTAAGCTGAAAGCCTTGGGTCTCAGTCCTATCAGTTATTCTCAACTAGAGAAGACTCACTGAATTGATTGTTAAATGATGAGTCAGCACTTGTATAAATTCAGTTGATGTAATGGCTGTACTCTAATTCTAGGTGGGATTACCAATAGAATTCAGACTTTGAGTTCTAGAATGGGGAACAACTGGGCTGGGGACCAGGACTTTTTATCCAAGAAGTTACAAGGATCAAACCCATCTTCTTGCAATATACAGTATACTTCTTGGTTATATTTAGCAACAGGCATATATTACACAACACTATCTTGCTCAGTCCCCCCCCCCCCACGCACACATTCATTTTTGAGTTTTTGTAAGGGACAGAGGAAATGCTTTACACAATTTATGTCATATCACATATTTTTTTCACTAGATCTTACAAGAGAGAGATATGGGGGGCAATGTGAGCTGGGGCAGTCATGGGACATCCATTTTTCTCCCCTTTTACTACTGGGAAAGTGCAGAAGATACTAGCCATGAGCCTATCATGATGTCTGGTTAGGCCTCAAGGCTACAATTGTACTCTTTCTTCACTTCTACATCTGGTATGGCAGGACTGGAGAATATTTTGGCCTTCTAGCAAAAGCCCTAGCATCCCTTGCCAATAGCCATGCTGGGATTTGTAGGACAAAGCATCTAGAACAGTGATTCCCAAAATTTGATCTTCCAGGTGCTTTGGACTTCATTTCCCAGAAGCCCTAGCCACTTTGGCCAATTAGCAGGAATTCTGGGAGGTAAAATCCAAAACATCCAGAGGGCCTAAGTTTGGGAACCACTGATCTAAAGGACCAAAGGTTTCCCACCTATTGTAGAGATTATGTTCTAGCCACAGTGTGGAGTCGTACTCTTCTCCATTCCTATGTTCCAGAGTCTTGATTCTTAAAATGGAGGTTGCCTAGTTATACAGAAGACTTTGAGGAGGCCTACTCTCAAAATAGTTGGGGGTTTTGTTCAACAGCTAGAGTATCGATCCAAGAGGGAAAAAACTTTGTCCCTTACTTATTGCTTGGATTCAATTCCCAACTGACACCTGGGTGAAGAAGGAGCATGCCAAGTTGACCATGTGCCACCAGGCACTTACATCCATTTGATGTATGTTCTTAGTTTGCTATTGTAGACTTACACACTTGATTCTCCTGTGCCCTTCAACTGTCCCAGTATGGCAAGGACCGTCCTTATTAATCCTCTGCTGTTCCACTTTTTCAACTACTTTTAAAATACCCCACTTTCTCTCTCTTCCTCCTACTTTCCTCCCTTTCCCTCAGCTTACTTCAATTGCTGCAAACAAAGTTCAAAGGACTAAAATAGTTTGTACTCAATTAACTCAGTAGGAATAAGAGGAGAGGAAAGAGAGGAATCTTTTTTCCCAGTAGGCTAAAGCAAAAGCAAACTGCTGCAGCCTCTCCTAATGTGTTCCTCCTTATTAATAAATCTTGCAGTCTTGACCCCATTCTGATGCTGCTTGGCCATATGTGTTCTGGTTTTCATTTGAGGGTATATTGTCCAGTGGCTCCGTGACATCAATTCATTGTTGCAGGAGAGAAAAAATCCGCTTTTGCCTTTTGAGTTCCTAGGGCCTAAATACCTTAAAGGCACCTGATCCCATCTGAAACTAAGCAAGGTGAGCCTTGGTTAGTACTTGGATGGGAGAAAACTGGCAAATACCAGGTGCTGTAGGCTATATTTCAGAGGAAGGAACTGGCAAAACTATCTCTGAGTCTTCCTTGCCTAAGGAAACCCTATGAAATTCATGGGAGAGCCATAAGTCGACAGGTAAGTTGAAGGTACATGCCCACTCACATACAGCATGGATCCATGTATACAAGCAGAGGCACATGTCAAGCTGCACAGGGAACCAGCAGCTTCTGTTTTTTCAGAAACAATCAAATGGAAACCCTGGCTCCAGCTGCTTCCCCATCCCTTTCTTCCACAATGAGGCTAGTAGAAGTTCCTTCAGTGCTTTCCACATGGTGGAAAAAAAGGAACTGAGCAATTGGTGAGAAGGATGGGCTTATATACACTGGGGTGAGGGGGGCCTACCATCCAAAAGTTCTAAACGAGGTGCTAGAAGTTTCCGAAGTGCTCTGCGCAGGTGCAGGATCAACCATCATGTGCATTCACAGAGACCATGAAGAAGAAGGTAAAGATTGGAAAGAGAAAGTGTAAAGCACTGCATACAAAACTTTGAACCCTTTCACCCACTTTAAGATGAAACAACCCTTATCCATCTTGAGGCTTTATTTCTAGAACCACAGGGCATTTCTGCATTGGATGCCATAGTGTGATGGGGTCACATCCATTCCAACTAAATGCTAGCAGCATGACAGTGTTCCTTTAATAGACCCGAGAGGCTGAAGCTTGGCTGGGAAACAATATCTTTATTCTGAAGTTTGGAAACATTACTTTTTTTGGACTTCAGCTCCCACAGCCATAGAATTTGGGGGGGGGGGAATTTGACTGTCTTGCTTTCAGTGGCCATGCAAGCTGGGGAATTCTGTGACCTTTAATCCAAGGTGCCATTTACACGATGAAAATGTAGTGGGAAGAATTCGTGTCAAACTCTGGTTGTTTACACGTACATTGGGTTGGGCACGTGATTTTCGGAAGGGGGGCCACCTTTTATCCCACAACCTGTGGGACGTCCAGTCCCGTGGTTTGTGGCAGTTTTTAAAAAAGTCATGGGAGGATTTGGAAAATCAGAAATGTAAACAGCCCGGGACAAGCTATCTCAGTACTAGGTGATGACCAGAAATGGTGACCAGGGGCAGGCTCAGAAATCAGCGACCAGAAAAGGAGGGGTCAGTCACCCATTCAACAGATTCAGCCTCACCAGCTTGAAAACAAAGGCATCCCTTCCAGCTGCATGAAGGTTTGTATGTGTGTGCGTGTACTAAATCACCCGGTTCAATGGATTTCTACACTGCAAACCCTTCAGCTTTAACCTGTTCCTCAACTGCATGCTGGGTTTAAATTTTAAAGAGAGAGTAAATTATTAAGAGATTGTGGGTGGAGGATCGGCCATTCATCCCCTGCCTGGATCCCCTCCCTGGGTCTGAATGGATAATCAAACATTCATCCACCCCCCCCCCAAGGCACAGTAAAAAATGCCAGCATCTGAGTGGATGATCACACATTCATTCATCCCCCCCACAAAGCACAGTAAAAAATGCCAGCGTCTGGGTCTTTCAAAATGCCTTGTGTGTCCTCCCCTTATGATCCCTGCACTGGCTTGAAACCTTCACTCCACAGCTGCCTCTGCTTAAAGGGTTAACATTTTAAAGAGACAGGACAACCGCAAGCCTCTGGCCCCCTGCACTCAGCTTGTACTGGCTTGGGATTGTGTGTGTGAGTGCGTACCGGGCTCCAGTCCACTCTGCTTTTGATCTCTCTCACACTACCCAGCACCAACTGATTGCTCATTCCTCCCTAGTTTAGCTGGCTTTAAATGGTGATCTTTCATTTCTAAAGGAAAGCACAGGGTTTACCCACTGATCGCTCCTTCCTCCCCCGGATTCCTCCCCCCATCCCCTCAGCACCTCATCTCCAATGCAACACTCATTCATCCCGTCATCCCCAATGCAGAAGCTTTAACAAACATTTGAGCCAGCCAATAGCATCGCTCATGGCGCAGAACTCTAAAGGAAGTATGTCACTGAGGTTGTGAAAAAACGAGTAATCGCATCCTTGATTGACAGCTAAAAAAAAATCCCAGTACTGTACACTCGTGTAAACAAAAAAAAAACCCGGGGTAGTATATAGTGGGAGAAGGTACATATCACGGGACGGGATGCCATGTAAACAATGATCCCGGGATCTCCCAGGATATCCAGTTCAGAGACAAAAATCGTTTAAACAGGGAGGGACGAATACAGGATCAAGAAATCCCAGGACGCCCCGCAACAAAAATTACCGTCTAACTGGCACCCAAGAAGTAACTTTCCTAAGCTCTGCTTTACACTCAGCCCCCAACAGCAACAATTTTGGTCGCCATCTTGGCGGCAGGCTCAATTCTCATATGTCTAAGAAAGGATGAGCTTCATTCTCTGTGACCTAGGGACAAGGTTGGCAGTGGTGGCTGTGGAGACCTCAGTGCCCATGAAGCAAGCAACAAAGACAAGAAAGGAATTGTTGCAGTAATCTTGTTGTACGTGACAAGCTGGAAGATGCGTGCAGGCCTGCGAGTCCCCAGCTGTCCTCTCCCACCACATGATTATCCTCCCTGAAGCTGTGGTGGGGAAAGGGGAATCAGAGTGTCCTATATTTGGATGGGGATGTTGCAAGCCTTGTTCATTATGGCCCTGCCTGGGGAAGGGTGGAGGGGAAAGAAAGAAGTTTGTGGGGGTGCAGCCAAGGCAAGATGGTTTCTGTCACAGTGCTGCTCTAACAATAAGAGTGCTGACAAGCAAAGTGATTTCACAAGACTAGCAACTGGATCACTGTTGGTATGCCTGCTGGAATGTCACCTACCACTATAACATCTTGTCCAATACCATTGACTCCACAGCTGGGGCTTAGTTAACTGGGAACATATAATAGGGACTGAAGAGTAGGCAATGTGTTGTAATGGAAGAAAAAGACAGGCTGCGGCTACTTAGAGTTTGTGGGTGCGTCAAGACTGCTGGCTCCTACTGCTACCCAAATATTGCTGTTCTGAGATACAGTAAGTTTCATGTAAAATTGCACTGATTTTCCATGCTTGAGGAGGAAGGAAAGTGACATAGCACTGTTTGTACGTGTATCTCCTGCTGTGTACCATCCATAGCTGTGTGGGTGAATACCATTTTTCAAACCACTGTCTCTTTTTATCAGTTTTTAAAACCAATTCTGTTAGCCCTGTCATATTGTGGGGACAAAACCAGTTAACTTATGGCTGTTAAAAATCAAGCTCTTGGCCTCTGTTTTGATTACAGTTTCTCTTAACTTAGGCCGCCCCCTCCCCCCCCAAAAAACAAAACATCTGGAGCATTTGTTTAGTACTGGGTTTCTTCACTTGGAAATTATGAGCTATGCTTCTTTTCTTGGGAGTAGGTGGATAAACACCATGTTCTGCCATCCAGACTTCTATGAGGGCTCGGTGACAAGGCTGGCAATGAACTCTTGGCCTGGTTGCTTAGGACTTTATCAGGACTTTATCAGACACATTGCTTTAAATGTTCTTTTGCCAGCATAAGAAAAAGCATTTTCATATCTGCTAAAGAACGTTGTCTCCCACCCTGCCCCGCACTCACCTCCTCTCCCAGCAAAGGCTCCTCCGTGAATGAAGAGGAAGTGAACAGAGCCCCGTTCACTTCCTCGTCTGAAATCTTGCATGATTTCATCACGTGGGAAATTCAAACTTTTTTTAAAAAAAATAAAGCTTAAAAAGTCACACCAAGCACACACACAAACTTCCAAGTAATCCAGAGAGAGTCATAAAAAGAGTGCAACTTACCTGTATGTCCTGATCTGACCTGGAAGTGTTAGCACCTGACTGGCCATTGTTGGAGTAAGTCTGAGATTTAAAGGAACAGAGGTATCACATGCTGGAATTCTGGCAAAAAAAGCAGCAGAGAGATCTATTGGTGGCTTAAGCCGTCAATTAAAAACCATGGCTTTGGGGATCTTTATAACTGCGAAAGGGCAATGCCAACTGATCCGCATGCCCTTTCACAGTTATGTGGTGTCCTTATGACGCCGTATTTTCTGTGTCTGAGAAAGTCTCCAGACACAGAAAATATGACATCATCACGATGCCACATAACCGCAGAGGAGCTCATGGATCAGATGATGTCGCCCTTTCACGGTTAAAAACAGACCAAACCCCATTGTTTTAAATTGATGTCTTAAACCATCAATAGATCCTCCTGCCACTTTTTTGCTGCCATTGTCGGCATGCGATGCCTCTGTCCCTTTTAAATCTCATACTTACCCCGACAATGCCCTCTCCAGCATGAACACTTCCGGGTCAGATCGGGACATCCAGGTAAGTCCCCCCACCCCTCTCTCTCTCTCTCTCTCTCTTTTTTTTTTTTTACTTTCCCTGGGTTACTTGAGACCTTTAAAATGTGTGTGTGTGCTTTGTGCAACTTTAAATGTAATTTTGTTGTTGCTGTTTTTTTTAAATTTTCCATGCAATGGAATCCTGCGAGATTCTGAGTGATTGCCTCTTTATTGCCAGGGAGTCTTTGCCAGGAAAGGACGTAAGTGCGTGTTTGTGGGAATGTTCTTTTGCTGACACAGAAATGGGTTTTTCTATGCTGGCAAAAGAACATTTTAAAACTTGTATTTGATAAAGTTCTTTGATGCATCCATACTGCAAACTCACATGCCTCTATTCAGCATGGAATCCTGGTACCTTACCAAACAAGGCAATGGCTTCCTGTGGGGCAAAATAGCTTCCTGTGGTCAAGATACAGACTTTGGATCTCCTTGCTGTCTTCTGAAGGCCCTCCGAGATTCCTCTCAAGCTTACCAGCAACTGGATGCCATTGGGATATTGTTAATCACATCAGGTTACCTATCAAAGATCATCCAAGTCATAGCAGATGATGAGGAACTAGTGATAAAAGGGGAGGATTGCAAAATGGAAAATCCAACAAGGAATGTTTCTAAATTGTGATAACTTCACACCAGCTTGCCCAGATGACATGGCAGCTCATTCAGAGATACCATGCTTGCCAATCTATAGAGATTAATAAACTTTAGAAGAAGGCACAGTACTGAACAACACAGTGCAGAACAGAGACATGTAATAATATGCCTGTGTCATTTAGTGAGGCCACACTCCCGTTATAATGTACAGTAAGCCCTACTCATTTGTGGGTGTAACTTTTGCAGATTGGATTATTCATGGATTATTTGTTGCCACCTCCGCTGCTGCCTAATAAGGACTGCAACACTTGTGAGACTGAGAGAGACTGCAAACACAAGGTGAGGCTTATAAGTCCCTATTAAAAATGGCAAAGGGCAGCAATGGAGGCAGTGGCAAGTCCCACCAGCCATTGCCTCTGCCTTGTGAAGGAACCCCACTGCCTCAAAGGCATCCACCATGAGTCGAATTTGCGAATCGTACTCTTTGTGTGTGTTAAATATGGTTTGGGAGCACCAGTGATATTTGCAATTTTCACACTTGTGCATGGGTCCTGCACCCGTAACCCCAGAAATGTGGAGGGCCAATTGTACTAAAACTAAAAGAATTAAACTGCAAAAGGAGTGACATTATCCCTTACTAAATTGCAACCATAATGTAGCTCACTATTGGAAAAATGAATTGTTACACTAACTCTTTATTCATAGTGAGTTACACATTTTCAAGTAATGAGCAACACACACAGATCCTCTGTCAAAAGCATTGCTGATGACACATGTTCACATAGTAAGCCTGCCAGAAATACTTATAAGTCTCCCACTGTGTAAACTTTTCAACATTATTCTTCCCATCTGTCAGCTGAAGAGTAGCATTACTCTGTACCACCATCAGTCACAACTTGGAACCAAGCAAGAATTAATGCTGTCAGTAGTTCCAACTCTAAATAAAACTTAAACTGAAGTAGGCCCTCTCTGCCAGTTACTGACCCAGAGTCACCCAGGTTTACATCACTTTTTGTGGGCTTTAAGTCATCCATCCCTGTCCCCTCATGTACATAAAAGATTCATCTGACCTTTCTCTTCACTATCCCTTCCTTTGGAGTGTGTGTTTTGAGAGTGTAAATATGCCTGTAATATATAGGCCCTACAAGATTCATGGGGTCACCATAAGTTGACAGGTGACTTGAAGGTAAACACACACATATACCATGCCCTATTTACATAGCTCTTTTCAGATTCATTTCCCAACCTAGTTCTGAAGAGACTGACTGCATATTTTAGAAGGCTTTCCTTAATGCCAAAGGGCAAGATGGGACAATGTTAAAAATGATTCAATATGATTGCTTGACATAACCTGACCAAATGCATAGTTTCAAGGCTGCCATTCCAGATTATGGAAGGGGTGAAGTGCATGGCAAGGATCAGAATGAAGAACAAAAACAAACCATGTTGAGAACAAAAACAAATCATGAGTCAGCAGTGTGATGCAGCAGCTAAAAAAGCCAATGCAATTCTAGGCTGCATCAATAGGAGTATAGTGTCTAGATCAAGGGAAGTAATACTGCCACTCTATTCTGCTATGGTCAGACCTCACATGGAATACTGTGTCCAGTTCTGGGCACTACAATTTAAGAAGGATATTGACAAGCTGGAACATGTCCAGAGGAGGGCAACCAAAATGGTGGGAGGTGTGGAAGCCATGCCCTATTATGAGCAACTTAGGGAGTTGGGTATGTTTAGCCTGGAGAAGAGAAGATTAAGAGGGGACATGATAGCCATGTTTAAATACTTTAAAAGATGTCACTTTGAAGAGGGAGCAAACTTGTTTTCTGTTGCTCCACAGACTAGGGGTCAGTTACACAGGAGAATTAAGTGTGTAAAATATCGGCTTACCTTCCTTTCACACCAGTGGTCATTTGTTCCCACATTTTTTAAAAAAGTGGTTGTAGTGAAGAACTAGCAATTTTGCAGTTCACACACAGCCACACTGCTCCCAAGACCTCTAGGGTCAGTGACCGTTGCATGGGGGGACGAGGCTGAGGCCCAACGACAACAACAGTGCTGCACCATACCCAAAGTTGTTGTTGGTCCTTGGCCCCCCTGCACTGCAGACACTGACCTTAAAGGCCTTGGGAGCAGCATGGCTGTGTGAACTGCACCACTCCTGAGGCCTCTAGGGTCAGTGTCCTTGGTGCAGGGGGGCAGCCAAGGCCCAATTACAACAATAGCACTGCGCCATGTCCAAGGCCTCTAGTGTCAGTGTCCGCAGCGCGGGTGTGTGTGGCCAAGGCCCAACAACAACAATAGTGCTGTGCCACACCCGAGGTTCCTGAGGCCACTCCTCTATGACTGGAGTCTGCGGCGCAGTGGGGGTGGGTAGGCCAAAGGTCCAAAGGCCCCTTCCCACCCACAGGCAGCATGGCAAACTCCTCCTTCTTGTTGATGTAAATTTTCGTAGAATCATAGAATTGTAGAGTTGGAAGAGACCACAAGGGCCATCCAGTCCAATCTCCTGCCATGTAGGAAATAACAATCAAAGCATCCCTGACAGATGGCCATCCAGCCTCTGTTTAAAGACCTCCAAGGAAGGAGACTATACCATGCTCCAAGGGAGTGTGTTCCACTGCCAAACAGCCCTTACTGTCAGAAAGTTCCTCCTAATGTTGAGGTGGAATCTCTACTCCTGGAGCTTGCATCCATTGTTCCGTTTCCTAGTCTCTGGAGCAGCAGAAAACAAGCTTGCTCCATTCTCAATGTGACACCCCTTCAAATACTTAAACAGGGCTATCATATCGCCCTTTAACTGTCTTTTTTCCAGGCTAAACAGACCCAGCTCCCTAAGTCTTTCCTCATAAGGCATGGTTTCCAGACCTTTCACCATTTTAGTTGCTCTCCTCTGGACACGCTCCAATTTATCAATATCCTTTTTGAATTATGGTGCCCAGAACTGGACACAATGTTCTAGGTGAGGCCTGACCAAGGTAGAATAGAGTGGACTTTTACTTCCCTTGATCTAGACACTATACTTTCTATTGATGCAGCCCAAAATCACATTGGGCTTTTTAGCTGCCGCATCACACTGTTCTCATGTTCAACTTGTGGTCTACTAGGACTCCTTTCACACGTAGTCTTGTTCAGCTAGGTCTCCCCCATCCTATATCTATGCATTTCATTTTTTCGCCCTAAGTGCAGAACCTTACATTTCTCTGTATTGAATTTCATTTTGTTAGCTTTGGCCCAGCTTTCTAGTCTATTCAGGTCATTTTGAATGTTGATCCTGTCCTCTAGGGTATTAGCTACTCCTCCTAATTTGGTGTAATCTGCAAATTTGAAAAGTATGCCCCTAATTCTGTCATCTAAATCATCAATAAAGATGTTGAATAGCACTGGGCCCAGGACAGAACCCTGTGGCACCCCACTGGTCACATCTTTGCAAGACGAAGAGGAGCCACTGCTGAGCACCCTTTGGGTTTGGCCAGTTCATTTTGCCCTTTTGTGAATTGATTGTTTACATGACCACTTGCAAATTTGGTGTACACACATCCTATTGTGCTCATTTCCCCAAATATATTGCTTCTTTTTTTTAAAAAAAAGTTGGGAAAACTAGCAAAAGCTGTTACCGCACCATTTACCGGTATTTTTGCCCCCCAACTTCTGAATAGAGAGAGTCTGTCCCCAAATTTGTGTGGACCATTAGGAATCCGGGCAAATTCTTTGAGGGTTTTTTTTCTGTGTAAATGACCCCCAGGACATGGAACAATGGACTCCAACTCCAGGAAAAGAGATTCTACCTAAACATTAGAAAGAACTTCCTGATGGTTATGGCTGTTTGACAGTGAAATGTGCTGCCTCAGAGTGTGGTGGAGTCTTCTTCGTTGGAGGTTTTTAAACAGAGGCTGGATGGCCATCTGTCAGGAATTATTTGATTGTGTATTCCTGCATGGCAGGGGGTTGGACTGGATGGCCCTTGTGGTCTCTTCTAGTTCTATGATCCTATGATTCTATAAGAAAAGTTGTTATGAGTAGGTCTGTGCATCGAAATCCTTTTGACCAATTAGTACCCATCCCTGATTTGATTGGATTGGATTGTCTCAATTCAGTTCTGCAAGAAAATAGCACTGCCTGACATGCTTTGAAATGATCTGGGGAACCAGACATTAAAAATAAGCAAGAAGTGCTAGACACGGTCTCTAATGTAACCTTGTGAAGAAGACACCAAAGTGGTATGATATGGAGTGGGAGGAAGGGAACAGGCTGTGCTAAATGACAGCTTAAGGATATAGTCCTGTATGATCCAGCATAGAGAAACTATGCAATAGATCAGCACTCACTGACCCCTGGACTTGCTGTAGATTTGCTGCAGTTCATCATCTGGTCATTTTATGCTGGGTAAGAATGTTAGGAAATCAGGGAACCATCTGGCTATGACTCCGTAGCATGACATCAAATGGTTACATCTTCTGCTGAGGTCCACTGGGGTCCTTCAGAGGTCCCAGCAAATTATGTAATCATTTCATGTCTGGCTATGGGGACATAGTCAAATGCTTCTCCAATCCCCCATCTCTCTCACCAGGCACAGAATGGCTGTGGGTGGGAGTAGTGACTCTATGATAGGTCTGAATGGGCCTTTGGTCATTGTGGAGGGAGCAAGGGGGTATCAGCTTCTGCATCAACCAAAAAGAGACATATACAGGCATAACACTAATTTATGCCTGCATATGCCACTAACAGGATGCCAGTTTTAATGTGCAATCTGGAACATGAAGCTCAGCACCAGTCTTCAGTCACAGTGCTAATGGGGAGAGATTATGGACTTTATCAGACTTGGCAAAAGTCATGGGATTATGACATCAGGGTAGTGCAAATGGGCCCCACTATTGCACAATGTTGTCTTCTTCAAGTTATTACTCCATGCTCCAGCCACAAAAAGGTGTCAGTTCTAATTCATGAGGGAATCCATCAATAGATCATCAATAGTTTCTCCCCCCCTGCACTATTGACGTCATGTGAAAACACATCCTGTTGTAATCACGATATTAGAGTGTGAACGGACAGTCCTCAGTGAGAAAACCTCCAGGTGAGAATGTGAAAACAAAGCACAGGATGCTCTTTTTGTGAAATGTCCCGTTTTGCTGGCAAGTTTTTAGGTTTGTTTCAGTGCTTGTGTGTATAGTCAGCATTTCTTCATTCTATGGCAGTAGCAGATTGTAAAAGAGTAGTGGTGGAGAGGGCAGGAGTCTGAGTCCCATTGATTCTTTGTTTAAATTCCTTTTGTCTTGAGGAATTGCTTAGCTTAATCTTCTGTTCATTTTTCTTGTTACTTTGTCTGCTTAATGAGTACGCCTATGCAGCAGCAAAACTTATTCTCTCTCCTCAACCCAAGTTATCTGTTCTTGTTGTTGCTGGTGCTATTATTGTCATTTAGAGATTAGTTTGAAAGGCAGATGGAGAAAAGCACATTTTGACATTAGAGAGGATCCGTGGATTGCTATGTGCCTTCACCGTAGGTACAAATGAACTGAGATCCAGTACCTTTTGGTAGCAGTACCAAGCTGTCTTGCTCAGGACAGAATAGAAGAAAAATCAAAGCAGCCATGCAGTAGGAGAAGACCTGGAGGGCAGGAACAAGCAGTAGGAGAAGATCTTATTTATTTATTTATTTATTTGTTTGTTTATACCCCGCTCTTCAGCCACAAAGCTATCAGAGCGGCTTACAAATTAAGCAATAGCTATTTACACATCTACACTGCATTAAACAGTTTCCAATGTGTGTTAGCTAATTGCCCCCACAAGCTGGGTACTCAATTTACCGACCTTCGAAAGGATGGAAGGCTGAGTGAACCTTGGAGCCCGCTGGAATCGAACTTGCAACGTTCTGATCTGAAGGGTGGTGGCAGAAGCAGCTTTCAGTCACTCTCTACCAGCAAGCTTAGACAGGCTACTCTTGAACAGATGGGGTGATGGAATATGTGGCCATGAGAGGGAAGTTTCCAGCACTAGCCCAAATCACTCCACTCAGATACCTTAAGGGGAAGCAGGGGAACTCATCACTCAGACGGATAGTGACCCTGTCTTCTTACCCTTCATCATTTAATTTCACCAGTTGGTTTACTGGTAGGGGAGGCAGAGGCTGTGTGGGCAGGGAGCGAGCTGTGTCTACCTTCTTGGACGAGGCCAATACAGTTGCCTCCTCCTTCCCAGACACATGGATGCTGCTGACAACTCCTCCTCCTCCTCCTCCTCCTCCTCTTCCTGCAGTCATGGTGGTGTGGTGCAGAACATCACTCTTCAGATACAGAAAAGGGTGTTGGTGAAGCTGTATTATGTCACTTCAAAGGGCCATGGGGGGAAAACAAGGAAATAATATCAGAAACTATTGTTATGGGGGCTGTTTGAGAGAGGAACAGGCTTGGAGGTGGCTGTCTCTGCTCAGTGGGTATATTTAAATAGGGTTGCCAAGTCAGGAAAATCCCAGGCTCTCAGATTTCAAGATCAAAACCTGAGACCTAGGGATGACCCTTGTGCTGTCACAGGGTTATGTCCTAGTGATGTCACATTGTTCTTTGTTAACTGTTGACAAGTCAACTGTGACTTATGGTGACCCCATGAATGAGAGACCTCCAAGTCACCCTATTATCAACAGCTGTGCTCAGGTCTTACAGTCTCAGGGCTGTGGCTTCCTTGATTGAGTCTATCAACCTGGAATGTGATCTTCTTCTCTTCCTACTGCCTTCTACCTTCCCAAGCATTATTGTCTTTTCTAGTGAGTCTTGCCTTCTCATGATGTGTCCAAAATACAGCAGTCTCAGTTTAGTCATCTTGGCTTCTAGGGAGAGTTCAGGCTTGATTTACTCTAGGTGATGTTCAAAGGAACAGCTCTGGTGATGTAATTAAGTATGGTACATTAAGCGTCAATCATAGTTGCACAAAGTATGCCATTCAAATAAAATACTAAGCCTAACAAATGAAGGAAAAATATGTACGCACACTGTTGAAGGCACTGTTCTTGCCCTGAGCTCTGGTCTGAGGACTGGAGGGGGGGCAGGCCCTGAGACCCCATGTTTAAAGCAGAGTCTGAGCCATCTGCCAGATATGCTATAGGTTTTTGCCATGAACAAGGCATTGGACTAAATGACTTTTGTGAACCTTTTTTGGTTCCAAAATTCCACATTCTATGAGAATGGTGTAGCTCTAGACTGAAATACCAAATCTATTCCAAATACACAGTCCAGAGGACAGATAGGTGAGTTAATTCTAGCTGGGGAAGAAAAGCAGTGAGCTAATTTGTTCTGGAGGCAATAGTCGAAGTTCCGTTACATGTCCCTCTGCAGTGGCCAGTTGGGAAAATAAAAAGCAAGCCTGTAACCTCCATAAAATATTAAATTGGGGTCATTCCCTTTTAGGAGGCCACACTGGAAGATAAAGCACATGTGGTGCTCACTAGCCAAAGGATTTTATAAGAATGCAGCAGTAACAGACAATTGTTTAATAGGCAACAGATGGTCAGTTTTATTTCATAAGTTACTTTAACAACATTCCAATTTAAGCTGCATTTGTTAAGTAGGGTTATTTTAAAAGGGAGGGAGGGAGGGAGATGCCAGGAGATTGGACATCAGGGTTTAATCACCACTACCTCTTAAACAATTGGAAAGAATAAATATATCTTTTACCTCTCTCTTTCATTGCCAGTAGTTATAGAGTTTTGTATCTGCATATTTGTTTTCTGTACCTTTGTCAACATATATATATATATATATATAGAGAGAGAGAGAGAGAGAGAAGAATTCTTCCCATCCTGATTCTTGCTAACATCAACAGATGCACTTTAGATTTTAAAGATGAGGAAGAACAGATTTCTTTGTCTTTTGACTCTCTTGAGTACACATGTCTATGTAAGGACACAGGCCAAAGCAGGAATATGTGCCTGCATAAAGTAAGTAGAACGGTAAAAAAAACGCATGGAATTATAGTTACTTTAGAGCTCATCCAATGCAACCCCCAGCTCCTGTATGCAAAGATGTAACTACAACCCTGACAGATGGGCAATCCTGCCTCCACTTATGTACCTCCACCAAACAAGTACTGATCATGTCCCAAAATAGTTTATTCCATTGCCATACAACTTGTTGTCATTAACATTGCTTCTAATATTTAGCTGAAGTCAGCTTCCTTGTAATTTCTACTCACACCTGTTTTAGTCTTGCCCTCTGGAGCAATGGAGAACATGGTGTCCACTCAGAGCCAGGCTGCCTTCTGATATTGATTTTTATGTATGAAATTACCAGATTATCAGGTATGTCAACCTCCTGCAAAGGATATTGTTGGAGGTACAATATATATTGAGTTGAGGTACTCAATATTGTTGGAGGTACAATATTGTTGGAGGTATAATATATATTGAGTATACTTTACATGCTAGTAGTATGCATATTTACCTAAAAGTAAGTCCCACAGAATTCTGTGGGACTTACTCTCTAGCAAGTGTACAGAAGATGGTAGCTGTTGGAGTATTTTTCATGTATCTAATGGTTTAGGGCATTTGCCAAACATATTGGGTTTGCCTGTTCTTCAATGTGCTTGAAACATTAGGCATAGACAGCTCTTGTGGTGTAAGTGTTTGGATTGGTGGATTCTGACCAAGACAAATAGGCCTAAACCCAATTGCTAGTCCCATTGAATGGTAAATCTAAATTTATGCAAAACCCATTGACTCAATGGGTCTACTTTAGCTAAATCTAGCAACTGAATTTAAGTCCCTGGATTTAAATATGTTAATTGAATGGGTGTGTCACAGACATATCCTTGTTCCTCTCCCTCATCATTTAATCTCAGAAGTGGAAATAATGTGCAGGTATCTTGCATGCAAAGATTTTTTTAGCACCCCCCCCACCCCTTCAAAGACCAAATAATGGTTTTGAGAGAAGACCTTTGGTGAACTTGCGTTAAGTGCTGTTCTCATATGGTTTTCATTCTGACTGCAAAGTTCAGGTGGTGGATATAAAATGGCAAATGAACAAGGAAGGAGAACAGAATGAGGCTAACAGTCCCCAAGGGGAAAAGAGTCATGAAGGATGGAAGGCATCCTATTCACAGACTCCTACAAAAGCCCCACTATAAACCTTTCAGCAGCTGCCTCAGTATTTCCAAGATATTTATCTGATCAAAAGGACTAGAAACTTACCAACACTACTGCTACTACTGTTGATGATGATGGTAGTGGTGGTGGTGATGATGGTAGGAAGATAATGATAAGGAATAGCATTTACTACCACTTAAGCTATGATTCTTAGGACCCTGACCCAGTCAACTTCCAAGCTAGAAAGCCAAAGTTATGGAGTTTGTATTAACACCCCTCCCTCAGGCACTGTGGAGTCTGAAAGCATTTCTTAAAGATTCTACTTTAGTGTCAGCTGCAGACTTGCTGCTTTTTCCTAATGGGTTTACTTTTATTTATTTATTTATTTATTTCCCCTTTCATGTTTTTCCTCTGCCAGAGATTCTGGTAAATTTCAGATGAGATCTGGTCTTAATTTCCATCACAGATTTTTGGAGAATGTTACATAGAGGACATGATGACTGTGGTGTAGAAATATCACCAAGCATCATTTATGCATACCCATTCACTTTCTAAGCAGCTGCAAATAAAAATACTTTCCATTTGTCAATGGGAAGAAGGATGCGGGAATAGCTAGCTGAGGAATGATGCTGCATGGATGATGCTTCCTCCACCTCCAGCTTGGTTTTCTGTGGCTTTCCTGTAACCTAAATGTCATGTAGTTAAGAAAAGTTTTCCATTCCATAAAGAAAGGTTCTTTGCTTCAAAGCGACAAATGCACATCCTGGTCAAGGACAAAATTTTCTCCCTCCACTTCTGATGAATGAATGGGAGCAAGTCAGGAAAATCCACCAGGCAAAATGCAGGAGCATCAGAGGGCAAAGTGAATTGAAGGAAAAGGAGAGAAAAATGACAATGCTTCTGCTGATATCATTGGTAGCAAAAGGCCAGGTTCATGCAATGTCCAGTGTTAGTGTCACATCAGTCATTGAATTTGAGGTGATTTAAAATAATGGTCAGCTGGCATGGAGTAGAACTGAGCATTGTATTGGCTTGCATTCAGAAGAGCAACCACATGCAGCATGTTGTATACTCTCCAACTGTCCCGATTTATTTCTTTACTGAATTTATCTCCCACCCTTCTCCCCAGATAGAACTTAAGAGGGATGGTGCTGACTACTCCTCTGCTGTTCCACTTTTCCAGCTGCTCTTAAAATGGCCCAGCTTCTTTCACCTTGACCCATTTTCTCGCTTTGTCCTCAGTTTACTTCAGCTGCTGCAAATTGAGGACTTTATCACACAAGCATCAAAAAACATTGTAATTCTGCAATTGAGAAAAGTGGAAACTGGGGACTTTTTCAAATGGGGGGAAAAAAACCCAAGGAGGTCAGGAGAAGAACAGGGCTGTTGCACTTACAGAACTCCATTTCAGACAATGCAGTCCTCCTCCATCCTCCTCCTGACCTCCTCCCGACCTTCCCCTGTGCTGCGGGTGCCGCTTTTTATTGACAGAGGTTTTCCGTCAATAAAAAGTGGCACCGGCAGCATGGGGGAAGGTCAGGAGGAAGTCAGGAGGAGGATGGAGGAGGACTGCATCATCTAAAATGGGGCTCTGTAAGCACAATAGCCCCGTTCTTCTCCCAACCTCCTCGGATTTTTTTACCCCCATTTGAAAAAGTCCTTAGTGGCATGATTACAGTAATTATCATATGTCGCCATAATCATGTGACACTACCACTAACAGAAGATTGCACAACCATCTACTAGCATTTTAAGAATAGGATTGAAGTTCGTGCTATAGTAACACTTGTTTTCGCATTGTGTCATAATGACGGAATATTGATGCTTAGAGACGGCCCGTGCATGCATCTTTAATTTTTTTTCCCCTCCTACCTCCACCATTTTTCATGGGCAAAATTTCAGCTGTTCTCATGAGAAGACACTATGTTGATTAAAAACACCAAAAACAAACAAATTAACAAAGAAGTTAGCAGACTCAGAACTTAACAATTAAACAAACAAGAAAACATTCCTAGAAAAAGCGACAGTTCGTTAAAAGAGAATCTTGGAGGTCCTCTTCACACTCTTCCCCAGAATTTAATTGTGTGTTCTTGTTGGGAATGGGGAGGGAGGAAAGAGGGAGGAACACCCATTCACGCAGTAATATTGGAACTACAGTTGGATGGAATTATTGCATGCTCGTCAATACCACAAAAAGAGCATTATTGACAGCTATTCACGGCTTTTGCCCAAGAATGAAAAGTTACATGCAATTAATGGTTGGAACACACACGGATCATGGGAGGACAACAACATCTTGTAATAACGAAGCCATTCATGCTACTATCCCTCCGCAATACTGCAATTTCAGCCTTATGTGATAAAGTCTTGAGTTCAAAGAGTATCAGTAGTCTGCACTCAATTAACTCGGAGGGGGTTAATCTTGCTCTTCCCTGTTAGAATCTGGCGAATGCAAACTGCTGGAGCTTCTCCTAGCTTTGTGATTTTTCCTCATTAAGCACTTTATCATCATGGTCACACTGTGTCCTGGTTTTTATCTGTGAAATGTTGGAGGGTATGATGTTGAGGGGTAGCTTCTGAGCCCATCAGCCCTTAGCACCTGACAATTCTGGATCCAGACACCAGGCTTGTCTGGATAGCTTTGAAAGTAAGTTACCACATACCGTGGTACTGACTCTGGTAATCTCCTGTCTTGATTTCTGTAATGCATTCTACATGGGAGGCTACCCTTGGTCCGGAAACTTCAACTAGTACAGAATATGGCAGCCAGACTGGTCTCGGGTACATCTAGAAGAGACTATATAACACCAATCTTAAGATCACTTCACTGGCTGCCCATTAGTTTCCGGGCCCAGTACAAGATGTTGGTTGTTACTTTTAAAGCCCTAAATGGCTTGGGTCTAACCTATCTTTGGGACCGCCTCCTTCCATATAATCCTCCCCGTGCACCCAGGTCCTCTGGGAGGAATCTGCTGCAACCTCCTCTGCTGCAAGAGTGACATGATAGCAATGTTTAAATATTTGAAGGGATGTCATACTGAGGATGGAGCAAGCTTGTTTTCTGCTGCTCCAGAGACTAGGACACAGAGCAATGGGTTCAAACTACAGGAAAAGAGATTCCACCTAAACATGAGGAAGAACGTCCTGACAGTAAGAGCTGTTCGGAAGTGGAATACACTGCCTCAGAGCGTGGTGGAATCTCCTTCTTTGGAGGTTTTTAAGCAGAGGCTAGATGGCTATCTGTCAGGAGAGCTTTGATTGTGTCTTCCTTCAGGCAGAAGCCAATTGGATGGGATGGCTGTTGGGGTCCCTTCCAGCTGTATGATTCTATGATACTAGGCTGCATTCAGAGCCTGGGAAAGTTACTTTTGGATTACACCTCCTAGAATCCCTCTGCCAGCACCCTTCTTAATGTCTGGTTGCATTGTTCCTTTTCCAGCATTCTCTAGCCCAGTGGTCCTTAACCTAGGGTCCTTGATGTCCTCACAGGGTGTCCTCAAAGGCTTGAAGGCTGCTTGGCCCCCCTCCTCCCTGTAGTGGAGCAGCCACATGACAGGAACCAAGGGGCTGGCTGGCTGGCTGGCTTGGCCTGCACATTGCCATTCAATCCACTCCAGCCACAAATTTGCAGGAAGAAACAAGAGTGCCTCTGAGGGAAAGTTTAATGGATGGTGTAATTCTATTGTTGTTGTTGTTAGCTATTATTATTAGCTATTATTCTTACAGTTTTTAATCTTGAGTTAAGTCTTGGGGCAACAAAAGATATTTAAAGTGCATCCTTGGTAAAGAAATGTTAAGAACCACTGCTCTAGGCCAATGCCTCTCACATAACACTAATGGGATACTGGTGTGTTTTAGTGGCAACAATAAAATCATTGTTCCCAGTAATATTACTCCAAATTTTTATTTATATTCTTTATTTTCTTTTGTTAAAAGAGGTAGAGTGTTGTAAAAGTTTCAGCATTGCACTATGACTGTGGAGACCAGGGTTTGAATCCTTACTCAGCCATGAATGAATGCCCACCGGGTGGCCTTGGGCAAGTCACACTCTCTCAGCCTCAAAGGAAGGCAAAGGCACATGCCCTTTGAACAAACCTTGCCTAGAAAACCCCATGGTAGGTTCACCTTAGTCAGAAATGACTTGAAGGCACATAGGCAAATGCACAAAAATTCCTTTTGCAGGTTGAACTCAGTTGGCAACAAGGGGAGGAAGCTGAAGAAGACCAAGGGGGGAAGGGAGGGGAGAGGAATCAAGACAGGAAGGGAAGGGAAGGGAAGGGAAGGGAAGGGAAGGGAAGGGAAGAAAGAAAGAAAGAAAGAAAGAAGCCCTTTCTGAGGGAAAGGTCTCTCTCTCTCTCTCTCTCTCTCTCTCTCTCTCTCTCTCTCTCTCACACACACACACACACACACACACCCACCCCTCTCCGGCTTGCCTTTTGACAGTCCTGGGAGGGGCGAGGGAGCAGCAAACTCGCTCCAGCCTCAGCTGCAGGGAGGGCAGGTCCTTCTTTCTCTTTCGGGAGACGCTTTGTTTTTGTTTTGTTTTTTAAAGCCAACAGGAGGTGGGGCCCCTGCCTGTGTGCCCCCCCCCCGCAGATGCTGATTTGGCGGTATGGTTAAGCCGGCCCTGCTGGATGGATAGGTGAGACAAAACTGTGGTACACTGGATATACAGTATTTTTAAAAGACCAGTAATGCAACCATCTGGTTCTGCCCTCAAGATACTTGCTAGTGTGGTTAGTCCCAGTGGTGTGGCTTTGTTTGCTCCCTTTCTGTGGTGCATAAGGGGTATAAAGTTGAATGAGCGGCTCTGCCTTGCTGTAAGATAACTAGAACCTGATGCATTGATCCTATTCAAAAGAAAGCTTTTATCAGTTTACTCCTGTTTGATGAGCAGTGACCTGAGAGCAGAACATATTGAGGTTTGGAAACCTGAGTTGGCCCTTGGCACCCATGGGCAAAGTGGAAATGTTTGGAGGGCTTTCTAGGTCTACATATCTCAGTCATGGAACTCTCTCCCCTGGAGATGCCTGCCTGGCTTAATCTGTGTCTGCTTTCTAAGACCTTTGGGCATGAGTCTGAGTCTGTGTGATTAGATCATTGGTTCATGGCTGTTGACTCCCATGTCAGTGGACTGTGAATCTACTCTACCTTTAAGTCAAACTATTGTTACCCTAAGAGGTGGGGGTGCTATAGCATCCCCCCTGTAATGCCAGAATCTCCTTTATTATTTGAGGGAATTACTAGCTCAAACAGAGGCCTACAAGATGATCTTTTCACTTATGTATACCAGTACTAACTGTAGAGAGCACTCCAGCTAAAGTAAAATAAAGCATTTTATTGGAATAACACAAATGTGAACTAGCATATATAACACACATGCTTAAGAACCATACAAGGCTATAGAAGAGTAAGACAGAAAGATTAGATAGAGGGATACATTTGGGAATATAGGGCAATAGTTACCAGTCTTGAAAAGTAGAGTTCTGTGCAGCAAAGATACTCAAACAGGCATTTGAAGGTGGCCCAGGAGGTTCGAATTCGTGGCGTGCTGAGAAAGAAAGTGGCTAGGTTTGTCCACTGTGGCACACTTTACTACTGTTAGGGGTCTAATATTTATACCCTATTCTGTGCCTTGGAAGGGAGAATTTGGTAATAATAAAGCTTGAATGATTCTCCAACAGAACAGACAAAGGAAACTGAAACTCAACTGATTGCTTTAATTGCTGGGAGATAGAACATTGATGGTTTTGTGACAACCTCATAAGCTTGGACAGGAGGGGATACAGGAGAGATTTCTGTAGGGCATAGATGAAGGAATGGTCACTTAATTGCTTGATTGAATCATTGCTGAAATGCACAAGGCTGGAAGGAAAGGTTAGCACATACCCCTCTAATGACTGGGTTGTTAGGGGGCTTCCTGCTCAATCCTAATATGGGCTTTCTCACCATTATATTTCCAGGCACATCTCAGGTCATTGTGACCTCCAACTGACCTCTGGTCAGCCTAAGCCAATCCCAACCCCCCAAATTGTCCAATATTTCCAGTTATGAGATACTGTGGGGAGGGTGTAGTAGGACATACTAACAAAGTTAAAGGAGCCATCCAAGGTGCTAAACCCAACTGGAGGAGAGAGTTCAGCCTCTTGGATAGGCCTTTTAAACTTTGAACTAAAACTTCACAGAAAGATAAACCACCGGTCATCACTGGTCATTCTCTCTCTCCTCATATTTATTTATATCCCACCTTTCCCCCAGTTTGGGACTCAAGGTGGCTTACAACAGTTTAAAAAGATGTAGTTAAAAACTCACAGTATACAAAAGTGAAAAAGCAATTAAACTATCATAAAATTAAAAGCAGTTAAACCCATTTAAACAACAAATAAAAGCCCAGCACATTATACAAGGCCTATTTCCCCTAAAAATGAATTTTCAAAGGCCTGCTAGAATGAAAAGGTCTTCACTTGCATGTGGAAAAAGGAAGATGACAGGCTAGCCTCTGTGGGAAGGGATTTCACAGGCTGGGGGCAGCTACTGATAAGGTTGTTCCATGTTTCCAGCAGCTGTGCCTGAAATGGTGGTGGGACAGAGAGAAGGGTCTCCCCAGAAGATCTCAAAACGCAGGTGGGTCATATGAGAGAGTATGGTCTTTCAGATAACCTAGACCTGAGCCATATAGGGCTTTATAGGTTAAAATCAGTATGTTGAATTGCGCTTGGAAATGGTCCAGCTGTTGCAACAAGGGAAGTGCTCCCAGTTGATGTGTTTATTTTTGGAGTGATTCCTATTATTCTTTATAGATTTTGTACTCTTTCCTTTTCATCTTCACCTTTCTTTATTGTCTTATTAGACTTGTTTTCAGATACCTTGAATATCAGTACTGATAAAGTGGTGCCACATCAATCTTTCTAATACCCCATTCTTTGTGAAGTAAAACAAACCATGGGGGTTCTATTGCACTGTGAGGAGGTATTAACCATTAATACAATACCTGCTAGACATCCTGGCTAAGCTAGCTGGATTCAGGGACCAATAATGCTCACATCAAAGAAGAGAGGAGCATGGCAAATACCCCAAATTCTTCCCTGACTCAGATTGTAATTTGAACCAGACACCAGTTTCCAATTTACCATTACCCAAACCCCAGTCAGCCCCTAAATCTCCAAAATGGCAGCTGTGTGGGGCTTCTGGGATCTCTCTTGGCCACACGAGGACATCAAAGGCAGCCAACAGTTTAGGAGGCTTACAACCCCTGACTGGTATTTACCACAACACCTGAGAAAGCTGCTAAGTGGAAAGCCTCCTTGCAAAGCAACCTTTTATGCCAAGAATTGGGGAAGGAAATCTTCACCCATTTCTTTCATATGTCTTGCTCAAAGAATTTCAGAGGTGGTGTCCCTGCTGTGCGTGATGACCAGAGGTGTGCGGTTTGGGGGGGCATTTTTCAATGGTTTTTCACATTTTGGGATTTATTTATTTATTTATTTATTCATTTGCAAAAAATGTTTGTGCAAAAATATTGGCCAAGATCCTGCATCATCATTGCGACTATGATGATGGAGCTTCATCATTTATAGTTACAGCTGATTACACCTTCCCCACAAACCTACCTTTGCAGCCTGACCAAAATGTTTCTGAGGTGCTGGAGATCAGAGTCCTGGAAAAATGACATCTGCAGCACTCTCCTAGTTACGGTGTGTGTTGAGTCCAGCGTTGTCCCAAGGCATCTTGCAATTGGGAGTGCATTGCAGATATAGGACTTTATCAGATGCATAAAATATGGCATCATAACGATGCCACATAACCACGAAAGGGTGCACAGATCAAATGAAGTTGCCCTTTCATGGCTATATTCTGCCCCAAACCTGTACTTTTTAATTGGCGGCTTAAACTGTCAATTGATCCCTGTGGCACTTTTGTGCTGGCATTGCCAACATGTGAAAACTCAAACCATTTAACTCATGTGAATACAGGTCCGGCATAAGTTTCTCTCTTTTTATAACCCTCCCTGGGTTACTTGGGACTTTTAAAGTGTGTTTAGGTGCTTGGGGTAACTTTTTATGCTTTATTTTTTGTTTTATTTTTTAATTTCCTGCGTGATGAAGTCTCGCAGGATTTCAAACAAGGAAGTGAACGGGGCTTTGTTCACTTCCTCTTCATTGCCAGGGAAGCCTTCTGCCGGGAGAAAAGGTAAGTGCAGTGGGGGGGCGGCGGCGTTCTTTTGCCAGGATAAAAATTGATTTTTTAATGCCAGCAAAAGTACATTTAAAGGGGATAGTCTGATAAAGTCCATAATTTCCCAGTGCTTAATCTCCTGTGCCTCAGAAATGTTTCAGTCAGGGTGCTTCCAGGCTTCCAAGGTAGGTTTTTGGGCTCCTAACCAGTCATTCATGACCATAAATGGGAATGCCTAGTGGTTAAGATATCAGAAGTCCAGGCTATGATATTGTAACTGCTGAAGAGGATGCTGTGCAGTGGTTTTTACACACAAAACAAGGTAAGCAACATTGTTTTTGCACAAAGTACATTGTTTCACAGAAATCCATTTTTTGTGTGTGCAAAAATGTTGGCCTTTGCACAATTTCCTCCCAATTTCATCAATATTTTCATTGTCGTCGTCGTCATCATCATCATCATCATGTGGCATTTGATCATTTTGTGCCTGTCTTGATTCATATCTTCAGTGTTCCAGAACTCTTCTTGTTGACTGATCTCCTGGCTACCCCAACATGTTGAGAATCAAGGGATTTGTGGGTATTCCTTACATCCTTTATTAGGAGTGGAATTCTCAGCACCTGTTTTCACAGGTATGAGTACATGATCTCCAATGAATATACCCAAGAATGGCCTGGCTGTTGCTTTTTTCAAGAGCTGTAGTTCCTGAACCATTTTCAGGGATAGTCCCATGCAGAGTGCATTACATTGGTCAAATCATGAGGTAATTAAAGCATAAACTACTGTGGCCATTGGCCATCTTATTTTTAATCCCCTTGCTTTATAATTCCTGGCATAGAAATCACCTTTTTAGCAGTTGCCACCATACTCTAAGTGAATTTTAGGACTTTATCAGACCAAACCCCCATTATTGTTTCTGTCCCACCAAAGATGGGTTATTGGATCAGTCTCGTTATTTAACAAACAGGCCTCATATAGCCTCTTTAATGTCTTCTGTCCAATCTGACAGAGTAACACCCACTATATTATACTGAATAGGATCTTAAAGGGGCTGTTACCCATAGAAATGATTAGCATCTTGGCACTGGAGCTCTCTCTCCCTCTCTCTCTCTCTCTCTCTCTCTCTCTCTCTCTCTTAAAGGATCTTCTTGTCCAAAGGAAGAGGCTGGTGACTTCATGAATCACAAGTTGTACAACCCCTCATGCTCTTATAGTGCAATATATCAGTCTAGCATGACTGGCTTTTATTGGCTAGGCTTGATGGGACTTGTAATCCACCAACATTTGAAGGGCCACACATTTCTAATCCCTTTGGCATAGGCTGTCACCTGACATATGGAAAAACCATTTCCACCTTATTTCATAAGGTGGTATCAATACGAGAGGACGGTGGCCTTTTGACCATTCTTGGTATTGTAATTTTTTCTCCCTTCTAATCAAGTTGTTTTAAGTAAAATGTGAACCAGTCTGAGGTTATTTCAGAAATTGTCACAGGGCAGAGTATTGTTCTTCTGGATTCTGGAATAAATTCACTTCCTTTGCTTCAGAAATGTCCAGTACACACCCTTTGACTGTAATGTTTCCAAGCTCAGCTGTGTGTAGCAGGGAACAGAAGACAAGCAAACAAATCATGCATTTGACTTACTTGTTGCCAAAACTTTTAAAAAACAGCAGCAATCTAACACTCACTGGAAACCATCTGCTGGAGTACTTTGAGAAGCTTGTTTGACCAGGCAAGTAAGGAAGGGACACTAAGGGTGGAAGGGACAATCAGTATGCCTCCTCAGCCCAGCAGATGTCCCTGTGGTCCAAGGAAATTGTTGGCAGAATCTGTCTAATGGGAAGAAATGGATGAAACCAAAGACAGGAGTGAAACAAGTCTCTGCAGCTGCAAAGTATGAGGAAACAGCTGCAAGCATAGGCAACACAAAATCTGTATTGTAATTGTGCCACAATTCAGCAGCAGAAGCCAGGAATGGGAGAGATGAAAGACAAATGATACAAATTAAAATGGATATAAACTGAAATTGCTGCATTTAGCAACTTAATTCCTTTCTTACTAGGGTTGGTGACTATCTGTAATACCAAACCAAGCTTTACTTCACTATTGTGTGTTCCCAGCCTGCCGTTGTTTCCAAAACTTCATTTAGCATTTTTATTATTATTATCCTAGGTGGTTTGGCAAGACATTTGCTGTGCACAAGGAAGTCAAATAAATTGGGAAAAGAAATGTTCCTTTTATAATATATAAAACCCCAGGGTATTGACTGGGTGTGGTACATGATAATTCTTGCTGTGAGAGTTGGAACGAAAGTGTTCTGCAAGTGGTTGTATGAGAGGTGCCAGTTCTCTGGGACTACTGATAGGAAAATCTCGAATAGGGATTACTATTTTGTGTTCTCATTGCAAGAGCTGCACAGTTCGAGTGAAGTTCCTTTGGGGTACTATTCCAGTGTCTTGCTCATATATTTTGAGAAGGTTGCAATAGGCAACATTACAGCAATGTTCCATGGCACAATCCAGCCAAAGTGATACATGTTTAAATCACATTATATCTAGATGATGGAAGGGGATACACTGGGACAAATCACTGGACTGTGGAAGTCCAGAAGAGGGCCTGACTATGTTGCATATGTTTTTGTCATCAGGACAGACTGGAATAAAATCCCATATTTTCTGAGGGGGGGGGCAGGAACCAGCTACACTGGCAAAAGATTGATGTCCAAGCATTTGGTGTGAAGCAAAAATGATTTCAATCTGCGTGTGAAATTATTTGGGGGTTCATCTGTTGCAAGCCCAGTTTGTGCTACACAGCTCCCCCTGAGGACTGGACAGCTTTTGGTACAAGAAAGACTATTTTCAGGCAGCCACATGTGTGTTTTGTGCAATATTGCTGATTTTGCACAACTTTTTCATGCAACATTGGTCCAAGTTTCTTTTCCTGCTGCATAATATTAGCATTGTGCAACTTTTAAACCAGCAAAGGCTGCAGCCATGATGGCAAATGCTTCCATGTTGTTTGTATATGGGTACAATGAATAATTTAGTTTTACATTTCCTGTCTTTCTTCAGGGATGTAGCAAAAAACAATGTAAGCAGGTGCGGATTTTCCCCCCTCAGGAAGCTGTGCATAGTAAAAAAAAAAAAGACTGTGATTGTAGGTTTTGACTGCAAAGCTGTGCAGTTTCTTAAACTGTTCTGAAGTTATCAAAAACTGTGCAGTTTATGTTGTGGCAGGATTAAAAAAAATGTTCCCGTAGTTTGTAGGAATTTAGGTTTTTTTTAATTAATATATAAATTCAATAATATAAAACAACATACAAGGTACAAGGTAACTACATAACACAACTAATGGGGTAAAAGAAAAAAAGTCAAAGACAAAAACAGTATATATAACTCCCAACTTGTCATCCTGTGATTACAATCATCCAGCAAGTCTACTTCCTCTAGATAAAATCTTAAAAAACATATATTCATCTTCTCCTTAACCACTTCTACTTTCTATTCTTTTCTACTATTCTTCAAATCCTGTAACTACCATCTCCTCCACATTTTCCTCATGTATTCAATTACCAACTCCCATTCTTTAAAAAAAAACTGTCTAAGGATTTTTCTCTAATTAAGTTTGTCAATTTAACCATTTCGACAAGGTCATAGATCATTTTGACAAGGTCAAAAAAAGGCCATTTTATAGCCAGTCTTCCTGTAATGGTGTCACCAAACCTTTTCACTTCTGTACATATAAAATTCTAGCAGCTGTAGTCATGTACTTTAGGTTCCTCCCATAATTGTTCTCCAACTGTTCTTCCATCAGTCCCAATAAGAAAAATTCTGGTTTTGCTTGAAGTTTAAGTTTCAGCATCTCAACCATCATGCCATGTATGATAGTCCAATAATATTTCACCTTATCATAAGTCCACCACATAAGGTAAAAAGTTCCTTCTTTCTGATCACACTTCCAACACTGGCTTGTGGAGCCTTTATAAATTTTGGAGATCTTTTCTGGTGTCAAACAGCAATGATACACAATTTTTTTTAAAAAAAAATTAATACTTTAAGGTCATAACTTAAGGTAAATTTTAATCCTTTCTTCCAAATCCTCTCCCATTCTTCTAACTGTATGTTATGATCTAGATTCTGAGCCCATTTAATCATACAATCTACTTCCTTTAGAATTGGAACTACCATGTTCTATTGTGGCATGTGATGTGTGATCCTGCCTAAGTTTGCACAACATTTTTAGACTCTGCATCTAGTTCTGTTATCCTGTTCTGGGAGAAAGCCCAAGAAATTCTATGAGATCTCTCTGGAGTCATGTGACCAAAGTTGGACACTAGCTTTCAAATTAAGCTATCTGTTTTGGGGAAGAGAGAGAATGAAAGGCAAGCTGTCATTTGCAAATGGACAAGAAACCTTTTGAACCCTCTGTCAAACCCACAGAGTGAATTTAAATATTGAAGGTGGGTTAATGCATGTTTGATCGTTACCACTTGTAGCTGAGCAAAGTAACCAGATCGCTTGCTTCAGCGTGTTAAGATCATCACAGGAGCCAGGAAAGAACGATTTCTCTCTCTTCACCACAAATGTGCAATCCTGTAGAATTGGCCAGGTGCTTTATAGAGGCTTACTGTCTTCCTCTGAGGCATGAGGAATTGGCTGCAGCCACAGGAAGGATAACAGATGAGCTGGACCAATAGGCTACTTGAAAATGGAAAGGCTGAGGTTTGGTAAAGGGCAGGTTCCCACATTTTGTCATTAAAATGGCTTTGAGAGTATTTTGATAAATTTACTGATCCCACAAAATCAGTTTAGGGGAAACAGCCCTTCCTTTCGATTTGGCGCACCACCAAGATGCCTGCAAGAAGCCAAGTGAATGACCTCAAACATCTCAAATCCCCAGGCTGGACTTTCCAGAGTTCATTTCTTTCTTAACCACAAGGCCATGCTGCATTCATTTCCCAAGGGGAAGCTATATATGAAGGATTAAGCTAAACTGACACAGCTCCTGGTGGTTTTTAAAATGCCTCTGTTGTAACAGAAGAGGGTCTGTATTTATGTTTCCAGGTCATCTTTCAGAATTCCAGTTCTCAGAACATTGTGAAAATACTGGGATTTGGATTTTGGGATTCTGGTGTTCTTCCTTTCTCTTCCTAATTTTACTCCTAGTGTATGTGGCCTAGACTGAGTCATAGAACTCCTAGGATAGAATAGGCTTTAAAATAAGACTGTGGTAGGTTCATGCAGGTTATGAATAGAAATTTGTGAACTGTACTGGTGAACTCTCCTACTGTATTTCACATG
The DNA here is from genome assembly GCA_030847615.1 of Gambelia wislizenii. Taxonomy (NCBI): domain Eukaryota; kingdom Metazoa; phylum Chordata; class Lepidosauria; order Squamata; family Crotaphytidae; genus Gambelia; species Gambelia wislizenii. The sequence goes on along the minus strand of JAUMIR010000001.1, from coordinate 331,647,856 downwards.
GTTTCTGCAGATCCCACTCTGGAATCCCTGAAATTTTAACTCTTTGCAGATAGCACAACCTACATGAAGATCATAGAATCATGGAATCATAGATCTGGAAGAGACTACAAGGGCCATCTAGTTCAACCCCCTGCCCTGCAGGAATACATAATCAAAGTACTCCTGACAGATGGCCATCCAGCCTCTGTTTAAAAACCTCCAAAGAAGGAGACTCCACCACATTCTGAGGCAGTACATTTCACTGTCAAACAGCTCTTACTGTCAGGAAGTTCTTCCTAATGTTTAGGTGGAATCTCTTTTCCTGTACTTTGAGTCCATTGTTGTGTCCTAGTTTCTGGAGCAGCAGAAAACAAGCTTGCTCCATCCTCAATATGACATTCATTCAAATATTTAAATATGCCTATCATGTCATCTCTTAACCTTCTATTCTACAGGCTAACCATACCCAGCTCCCTAAACTGCTTCTCATAAGGCTTGGCTTCCAGAATTTTTTTCATTCTGGTCACCCTCCTCTGGACACATTCCAGCTTATCAATATCCTTCTTCAACTGTGGTGCCCAGAACTGAAGACAGTATTCCAGGTGAGGTCTGACCAAAGCAGAATAGAGTAGCAATATTACTTCCCTTGAACTAGAACCTATACTCCTATTGATGCAGCCTAGAATATCATTGGATTTTTTAGCTGCCACATCACACTGTTGACTCATGTTCAGCTTGTTGTCCCCTAAGACTCCTAGATCTCTTTCACATGTACTGATGTCAAGCCAGGTGTTTCCCATCCTATATCTGTGCATTTCATTTTTACTGCCCGAGTGTAGTATCCTACATTTCTCCATGTGTGTGGTGTGTGTGTGTGGGGGGGGGGGTCAACTCTCTTCCAGCCTCCATGAATTCAGTCAGCCTCTGAGCCAATGTTCATACCCACTTGTACACATGTAGACTCTGCACAGAAGATAAGATGAATACACAGAAATCAGGGGCAAATTCATTTTTTTCTCATGTTATCTGTCCATAGCTGAAATCTAAACCCAATTTGGATTCTAAACTGAGAACCAGATATAGTTCAGTTTAAAAATGCAACCAAAAGGAAAACCTAAATGGGCTATCAAAGATAGGAAACAACACCAATGGACTAGGCAAAAATATTTATTTGTTCCAATGCATTTGGATCCTTTTAATTATAATGGACCTTCATCAGAGAAATTCTGAATGCAGGATTTATATGATTGAACACTCCTTGGTCTTTGGTAGCACAGGAAACTGGTCAGGAAACCTACACAAAAAGCAATGTTCTTGTTCTTTTAAAAATTACCCTACTTAAAATTTCCTTGTTTATACATGGCAGCCAACTGCCCTGATTCAAAGTGAGCATAGAAGAAGAGTCAATGTTCCATTTGAGGTCAAAAAATAATGATGGAAAGTCTTCTCTTCCTTATGTTAGAAATTTCAGACAAGCATCCCAGGATGTGCATAATGTGTGTCCTACCATTTCTGCTTCTCTTCCATATGTCTTGGATGTCCTTTCTGCACTAGAAGACTTAGCACAAATTGTGAGATTCAGAAGACCCAAATCAAGTGGCTGTTGCACTGTCAAAAAAGAGAAGGAGTAAATGCATAGCTGAAAAAAAAGGACAAAAGATGATGCATATTTCCATATGCTAAGTTATAGGTACAGATGCAAATGCCAAAATAATGTTTATGATAGAATCAGAAATGCAAGAGATCTTACCATATTAGGCAAGACAGTGATTTGTGTACATGCTCAGTCTGTTATCACAGTTGCTACCTGTGAGGGCCCACATCAAGGGCTTAGCTCTCCCTTCCTATGGTTATCTGTCTCTAAACTAGTCTTAGGGCTCATCTACACTAGCCAGGATATGCTGGCTCCTTGCTGGCCTATTCTGACTTCAGAGGTGGCCTGTTTCCCTCTGTTACCTGAAGAAAACGGGCCAGAGTACACACAGGATGCAGGCAGAGGTCCCACAAACTTTGATTTCAGGCCTCCTGCATATGACCAGCCTTAGTCACATGCTGCAGGACCCCTGCCTGGCTTCCGGGAGAGCCAGGGGGCTAGCAGTGGCAGCGAGGGATGGGGTACTGGAACAGGCCCCCATCAGACATGTGGGGCATGATCCAGCACTACTGGATTAAACCAGGTATATTTTTTTTTAAAAAAAACACACACACAGTAAAGGGCCCTATCCCAGCTTGCCCCCGTTCCAGCCCCATATTTGCCCCAGGCAATACCAATTTTATTGAATATGGCCCTCCTCTCAGTCCAAAAAATGCCATGAAGAAAGTTGTGCTTTGAGGTTCTTCCTCCCCTCACCCTCAGCCAACACCCTGCTCAATTGGATCACTTTAAATAGATAGAGAAAACATTCTTTCCCCCCACAAACTGATGTCTGTGGTTTATAACAGCTTAGTGTCCTTCAAGGTTTCTGTGGGAATGGCAGCATTTGGCTGGATCCTTTCCAGGCCTCATGGATTGTTCTGGAACATATGCAAGCTCATGAAAATGGATTTCAAAAATGTTAACTGGGCCTTTTCCCTCACCATCATTTTTCTTCATGATGTGTTCTTTCAGCTTTTATGATTCTTCAGATCAAAGTTACCAAATGTTCTCTTTTACCTGATAGGTATAGATTGTTTGGAGACAGTGTGGCACATTGTTACATTAATATAAACTGACCATATTTCCAAAGATAAATTAGCCAATATCCTGCATTGTCAGATGTAACTACAATGATGGGGATCCATTGTTGTAATTACATGTGACAATGCCACCCACAAAACCCTACACTTTCAGCCTGGCAGCACTCCAACCAAAGGTTTTCTGAAGTGCTGTAGATCAGGAAGGTGGAAAATGATTACTGCAGCACTCTCCTAGTCATGGTACACATTGAGAACAGATGGCTGGAGAGACCCCCTTGGGATAATGCCCAACTCTTCAGTGGGGGTGCTGGCAAACTAAAAATGTAGGGTTTTGAGGACACATTCAGTCATTAATGACTGTAATTATCAATCTCCAGCAGTTACGAGATTGTAAATCCAGTTTATGGGCTTGTAACTACTGAACAGCATGCTAGCCAAATTCCTGAAGGGGGCATCTATAAAAAGCATCCTCATGAGTAGCTAAAGCACTGAGATCTTCTGACTACTGAACAATAAAGGGCAAATATTTGTCTTTCCAGCCTTGGAGTTTAAGTCTTTTAGCAACAGTAAGAACATGCAGGATTCTTGCAGATGCAAGTTAAATGACTGCTGCTAATAAAATCACACCCACTGTATCAGATTCCATACTTTATTTATTCATTTTATTTATATCACACCTTTCTCCTAAAACTGTGACTCGAGGCACTCACAACAAGATTAACTAAAACACTCAAATATTCAATGTTAAAATAAAATGAGATATACAAAATTTTGGGGTTTTTTAAATATATTTTTTAAGTTACATATCTACATACGTATTTACATACTTTTATGTTTTACCCAGGTAAATATACACACAAAATAAATAAAAATCACCATAATATTACATCATGCAACTATATTTTTAAAATAAAATGAAATCCTCATTCTTCAAATTAGTCCTTTAATTCTATTAGATACTTTACTTCCTATCTAGTTTATTTTCTCATCTTTTCCACCATCAACAAGACTCTATTCCATCTCCAAAATCAAAATTTAACCATTTATTTTTGGTTCTAATTTCTTTCTTAGTTCCATATCTCCATTTTTTATTTTTTATTTTTTGGTATGACAAAGTACATTAAAAATAGGAGGTCTATCCTTTACCTTTCAGCTTTCTCAGAACTATCTCCCACTCTTTTTCTATCTTATCTAGCGGTTTGTTTTTTAACCTTGCTGTAAGCCTATCTGATTCTAGCGCATCATATAAATTTCTCAGCCATTCTTCTATGGATGGTATCTTTTCTTCCTTCCAATATTTAGCGTACAATATTCTTGCGGTGGTAATCATATATAATAAAATCTTTTTCATTACACTCCCTACCCTGATTCCTATCCTATCAACTATATTTAACAGATAGATTTCTGGGTTTAAACCATAGCTAATTCCCAATATATATCTTATTTTTAGATGTACTTTCTTCCAATAAACTCTTGCCATTTGGCACCTCCACCATAAATGGCAAAATGTGCCCTCTGATTTCCCGCATTTCCAACATTGGGTCTTACCCGTCTTATACATTCTGTCTAGTTTGATGGGCGTTAAATACCATTGATAGAACATTTTGTAGTAATTCTCTTTCATTTTCACCGCCAGTGTAAATTTTTGTGTGATCTCCCAAGATTTCTCCCACCTTTCCATTTCTGTCACCTGACCTGAATCTTTAGCCCATCGAATCATGGTTTCTTTTACTGTTTCATTTTCTAAATCTCTATCCAACAGCAATTTATAATATTTGGCTATATGATGTTCTTTTTTATCAAATATTATCTTATTGAGCTCATTATATTCACCCTGAAAATCCTCTAATTTTGAATCCATTTTGTATCTTTCACGTATTTGTCTATATAGAAACCAACTCACATTGTATCCTTCCTCATTCAATTCCTCTCGAGATTTTATTGAGGTAGGTACCTGGGTCGCATTTTTAAGAATTTGTTGATAAGTGAGCCAAATATAATTTACTTTTTTCGAAATTCCAAAAAAGACTTCTTGGGGTGAAACCTATATCGGAATTTTTTGATAATTTTTTTCCCTCAAATCTTCCCAAACTTTAAGGATTGCCCTTCTAATATAATGGTGGGTAAAGATTTTATTGTCCTTCTTTTTATTGTAAATTAGATACGCATGCCAGCCATAGATTATATCATGCCCTTCTAGATCTAGTAATTTTTTGTCATCCAATTTTATCCATGGTTCCATCCCGGTAAGGACATTAGCCTGATAATATTTTAAAAAATCTGGCAATGCACACCCTGCTCTTTCTTTTCTGTCTGTTAATAATTTATACTTAATTCTTGCTTTCTTGCCCATCCAAATATAATCAAGTAATTCTTTTCTCCAAATATTTTTTAAAATATATATATTTATTTAATGTTTTCACACAAAACATACTTCCAACATTGCTACATTTCCACAAAAAATAAAAAAATAAAGGATTCTTCTCTTATATTCTAATCATTTGTGTCAATGTTGCATCTGTCTATTCTCATTTATTCATACAGCTTTCCTCTGTTCCTTCCCCCCTTTCCCCCACTGCCCCTTATAGACCTCCCTTGTTATGCTCCTCCCTCCGGGATTATTAAATTAGTTTTATCTTCCACACTTTGGATTTCCTTCGTCATCACTTAAGCTCTTTACTTATCTTCTATCTTCCTTTTACTTTCTTTACGTCCATCTCCCCTTTCCAACTTTTCTTTAGTAATCATCTCCCTCCGTTGCTGTTCACTCTAATTCCAAAGTTCAGTAATCATTAATCACTACTATTTTATCTACTTCTCCAGTAATTTACACTTGGTGCCCATTCTTCTTCCACTTGATCTACACGTCTTCCATTTATTATATGAGTCAATATGTCATTGTCTTTCATATCCAACAGTTTATTTATCCATTCTTCTGTTAATGGTGCCTCTGTATTTTCCATTTAGAAGCTATCTTAATTCTAGCTGTCATAACTGCATATAATATGATACGGCCACATTTCTTTTCATCTTCCTTCTTAACTGATGTCATGATATTCAACAAGTAAATTTTTGGATCCATTGGGTATTCTATTTTAAGAATTTTTAAAATTGTTTTGTGCACCTTTTTCTAAAATGACCTTATAATGGGGCAATTCCACCACATGTGAAATAGTGACCCCACCTCTTTTGCACACCTCCAGCATTTCTTCTCTTTTAATTTATATATTTTACTTAGTTTAAGTGGGGTGAGATACACCTATGGACAACTTTCAAGTAATTTTCTTTTAATTCTTGTGAGGCTGAAAAGGTATTAGTTTTCCTCCATGCTAGTTCCCATTCTTCTAGATCTATACTTTCTCCTATATCTTTTGCCCATCTGATCATGGTGTCCTTAACCTCCTCAGTTTCCAATTCTCTCAAAAGAATAAATTTATAAATTTTTGTTATTTTCTTTTCATTGCGCCCCCAGATTATTGTATCCAATTCATTTTTTTTCAGTTCAAATCCATATTTCTTTCCATCTGCTTTGTATCTTTCATGTAGTTGGAGGTATGTAAATCAGTATGTTTTAATTCCCTTTTCTTCCAACTCCTCTCTCGATCTTAATATCTGGTTACTCTCCTCATTTAGTTTTAGTATATCCTCATATCTTATCCAATTACCCCCTGCTTTCCATCTCCACAGGAAAGCTTCCTGGGGAGATATCCATGTAGGCATTTGTATGTAAAATTTTTGTTTTATTTGCAGCCAGACTCTTAATAAGGCTTTTCTAATGTAGTGGTGTTCGAAATCTTTATTCACCTTAGCCTTATCGTACCACATAAAAGCGTGTATGCCGAATCTAATATTTATGCCTTCCAAATTTAATAACCGGTCATTTCTTAATTTCATCCATTCTTGAATCCATATCAGGGCACAAGCCTTGTAATAAATTTGTATATTTGGTAAAGCTGTGCCTCCTTTGCATTTTTGATCTGTCAAAGTGGTCCATTTTATTCTGGCCTTCCTTCCATTCCATATAAAGTTTCTTAAATCTCTGTTCCACTCTGTGAATGGTTTTTCTGAGGTCAGAATAGGTAGATTTTGAAAGAGAAATAGCAGCTTCGGTAGCACATTCATTTTTATTGTCTCTGTTCTTCTTAATAGAGAAATATTCATTCTCCCCCACTTGGCCATGTCTCCTTTTATTGTTTTCCATAGCTTCTCATAGTTATTTTCAAACAAATTAATGTTCCTTTTACCAATCCAAACCCCAAGATATTTTGTTCTTCTTTCTGTCTTACATCCCATTTTCATTTTGATCTGATCCTCCTCTTTGCTATCTATATTCTTTGTAATAATCACTGTCTTGTCTGTGTTTATTTTAAAACCTGAAAAGTTATCAAATTTGCTAATTGTTTCCATCATATTTTCAATGTTGTTCAGAGGATTTTCTAATATTATTACCAAATCATCTGTGTAAGCTTGTAGCTTGTATTCCTGTCCTTTACATCTTAAACCAGGAAGTTTAACATCCCTTCTAATCTTGTTGTTTAAGATCTCTAATGTTAAAATAAATAATAAGGGTGAAAGGGGACACCCTTGCCTTGTACCTTTCTGGATGTTAAACGAGCATGTCCTTTCTCCAGTTATTGTGATGGATGCCTTTTGCTTCTTATACAGCTGTTCAATATTTTTAACAAACTTTTCTCCCACTGCCATCTCTTTCAGGGTTTCCAGCATGAAAGGCCAGCACAGATTATCAAAGGCCTTCTCCGCATCTGCGAATATGAAGGCTGCTTTCCTTTCGTTTGCTTTCTCATAATACTCTATGGCATTAAGTACTATTCTTATGTTATCTGCCATTTTTCTCCCTGGGAGGAATCCATTCTGGTCTGTGTGAATTAGTTCTTGCAAAGTGGTTTTTAATCTGTCCACTAAAATGGAAGCAAAGATTTTATAGTCCACATTCAGCAGAGAAATGGGACGATAGTTCTTCATTTCTGTACTCTCCTTTCCTTCTTTCAATATCAACACAATATCTGCCATTTCCCAGGATTCCCAGGACACCCTCTGTACAGATTTTATTAAACAGTTTTTGTAAGTGTGGTGTTAACTCTTCTTCAAATGTTTTATAGAATGCCTCTGTAAATCCATCTGGTCCAGGGCTTTTCCCTGTTTTCAGATTTCGTATTGCTTTCATAATTTCCTCTGATGTGATTATACTTGATAAACTAGATCTTTGAATTCCTGATGCTGCGCCGTATTTGTTAATTTTTACATATTCTTTCATCTCCATCTCCTGCCGTTGATTCAATGCTTTGTCTGTATATAAATTAGAGAAGTATTTTAAAAAGGCTTTCTTTATCCCTTCTTGTTCTTTTAAAGTGTGACCATCCTCCTTTATTTCTGTAATCAATTTCTTTTCTGTTTCTTTTCTCAGTTTATATGCTAACATCCGGCCAGTTTTATTTGCCTGCTCAAAATATCTTTGCTTAACATTCTGAATTAATTTTATCTCCTTCTGCCATTTCTTATTTTCTGGGTTTTCCCTTAATTCTGCTTCAGTCCTCTTCAATTCCTTTATAAGTTTATCATTCTTTTCTCTTCTTTGTTTATGGATTTCTGCTCCTCTTTGCAGCAGTGATCCTCTCAGCGTAGCTTTGAAGGCGTCCCATATGATCTTCCCCGGCATTTCTCCTATATCATTAGTAACAAAGTAACTTTGAATTTCTCCTTTTAGCCTTTCTCTTAACTTGTCATCTTTCAGTAGATTTCCTTTTAATTTCCATCTGTACTCTCTTGTCATTGTTTGTATGGATAACTTTATCGGGTTGTGATCTGATATCGTTTTATGCAATATTTCCATTTCTGTAATCTTAGTTTGCAGTTCTTTTGACACCCAGAACTTATCTATACGGGACATAGAGTTATGTACATCTGAAAAAAAGGTATATCCCTTAGTGTCCTTGTATTTTGTTGTCCAGACATCCAATAAATTGTGCTCTTCCATCAATTCTTTACACACTCTAGGTAATTTACCTTGATTATTTTTCTTTTTAGGTTGTGATGATCTGTTTTTTAATGGGTCCAAGACTCCATTAAAGTCTCTGGCAATGATTATTGTGTCTAGTCCCAACTCCTCCAACTCTTTATATACTTTCCTGTAAAACATGTCCTTATTTTCGAGTGGAGCATATATAGCTAACAGGTTTATCTTTGTATATATGCAATTTATTTCCACTCCCAGAAAATGGCCCTCTTTGTCATTTACAACTTCTCTTGCTGTGAATTTGCTGTTAACATATATTACTACCCCTTTCTTTTTCTGGGATGCTGATGAGCAGAAGATTTTTCCTAATTTATTATTTTTAGATACTTTGTATCTTGATCTCTAATCTTTGTTTCTTGTAGTATTATTATATCTGTTTTAGCTTTTTCCAAATAATGAAAAACTTCTCTTCTCTTCTTTTTTCTTGAGTGTTTAGACCCTTTACTTTCCAAGAAATTATCGAAGTCATAATCTTTCAATGTCTTCTTCCTCCCCACTTAAAGCTTGTCCTTCTTCCACCTCTGGATTTATTCTCTTATTCATGTCATCTTCTGCCTCCTTTTGTTTTCCTTTATCCTCTTCCTGCTCTCCTAAATTCTGGTCTTTTTCTTGTTCTGTCTGTTTTTTCTGTTCTGCTTCCCTTCCTGGTAGGTCTTCCTCCGCATCTCTTTCAGCCTTTTTCTTCCATTTCTTTTCCTCATATCTTCTATCATCCTCAGCCAATTGTGCTGCCAATTCTCTTGCTTTCTCTATTGAAGTTATTCCGTACCTTTTCTGTTGATAGTTAAAGGATAATCCCTCTATCCTCTCCCATCTGTAGTTTATGTTAGCTTTCAATAGTTTCTGCGTCAAAAACTTGTAATCTTGCCTCCTCTTGAGCACTTCTGTTGGTAGGTCTTTAAATATTTGAATTTCTTTCCCATCAATTTCCAATTTACCTTTGTAGCTTCTTTGAATTATTATGTCTCTTATTCTCCCTCTCGTAAAAGACACCACTACATCCCTCGGCAGCTTCTTTTCTTGAGCTATTACTGAGCTAGTCCTGAACACTTTATCCATTTCCAATTCCACTGTTTCTTCTGAAGTCTCCATCAATTCTGCTAGCCCAGGAATTAGACGTTCATACAGGTTCTCATTTTGTTTCTCTGGTAGTCCCCTCAGTTTGATACATTTCTCTCTATATCTTATTTCTTGCAGTAAACTTGCATTCTTATCCTTCACCTGTTCTATTTTCATCATCTCTGTTTGCTTTTCTAGCCTTAATGTTTTATTTTTAATTGATTTGACATCTTCCTTGATGTCTTTGACTTCCACCGTTAATTTGTCTATTCTTTTACCCAATTTTTCTATGTCAAATTTTAGCTCTCTCTTCAAATTCCTGAAATCTTCCTTCGTTTCCCTTTTGAGGGAACGTAATTCCTCCAATATTTGTAAATTTATATCCATTTGTTTGGTGGCTTCCCCCTATCCTCTTCTCCCTGATATGCTTTGAGAGAAAGTATTAGCTATCCTGTTAAGTCTATTCCTGATGTCAGTATTCCTACTGTACTTCCTTACTTCACCATCTTAATTTATTCAACAATTTGTTTCCTAATTAGGATTCTCTAATTCCCTGTATACTTGACAACCTTTCTATCATGCTGCACATCTAACATCTCCTCCTTTCAGGTCTCTTCACTTTCTTGAGTCTCAACTCTCTTACCTTATAAGTATATTACTATTCTCTTATCTTTTCCTTTCACTTATCTGTATTTATATATTCTTCGTCCCTCTATAGCCCTCTATTTCTTATCTATACCCCTCTTTACATCCACAATTTCCAATTTTGCCCCCCCCCCCACCAGCCGTCCCAGTCTGTTCTTCTTCTTGTGCCTGTTCCACTGTCTGTTTCCGTAGACTCTGATCACGCTCCCCTTTTTTTCCCGTTGATCCCTCTATTCGCTGGTTTTTAACCCCACTGCTGAACAAGCATGTCCCTATAATGCCTCTATATGCTTGTGGCAGGGCTTAACCTGAGGGATATTATTCGTGCATATGAAGTCACAAAGCCTCCTTTCACTTGCTTCACCTCTCCTTTTGTAATCCTTCTACTAACTCTCAGTGTTAGTACCCCTAGTAGTCCCTGTTTCAGTTAGCCTTCCTCCTACTGCCAAACAAGTTTTGCAGTCTAACAACAGGCTTGATCCAGGGGGTTAATACTCAGATTTATACTACCGTCTCTTCTACTGCGTGTAATTCCACCACTTGTTGCACCCTTTGTTCGCTGGTCTTAACCCTGCTGCTGAACAAGCTTCTCCCACTTGTGGCAGGGCTTAACCTAAGGGAGATTGCCTATAGAATTGTATACAGTTATTATGAAACTTTAGTCTTGGTTTTTATACAGTTACAATATTGCCTTTCCAATTTGGCAACTCAGAGGAAGGCTTTATATAAAGGAATTTACCCTGTACCACCTTAAAAGCCTCGCACTTTGCCTCTATGCAGTTAAAGTGGAATGGTATGAAACATTCAGCTCAAGTGTCTTCTTTAAATTAGAACCAACTTATGTCTGCTGCACCCCCCTTCTCCAATCCAGCACCTTTTGAAGCCAGCAGCTCAGTGTATGGTCATATATAGAGGGAATTACCCTGGACCACCTTAAGAGTCTTGACTTTGCTTCTACGCAGTTAGAATAGGGTGGTATGGGAGATTCAGCACTTTTAAAATAAAATTAAATGTATCTTCTTTAAGTTGGTACCAACTTATGTCCTGGTACACCTCCCCTCTCCAATCCAGCAACTTTCCAAGCCAGCAGCCCAGTGTAAGGTCTTATATAGAGGGAAATACCTGGACCACCTTAAGAGCCTTGGCTTTACCTCTGAGCAGTTAGAATGAAATGGTATGGAAGATTCAGCACTTTATTTTAATCATATTAAATGTATCTTCTTTAGGTTGGCACCAGTTTATGCCCTTCTACACCTCCTCTCTCCAATTCAACAACTTTCTAAGCCATCAACTCAATGTAAAGGGAATTACCCTGGACCACCTTAAAAGTCTTGGCTTTGCCTCTACGCAGTTAGAATAGAATGGTACGGAAGATTCAACTCTGTTTATAGTAAGATTAAAAGTATCTTCTTTAAGTTCTTCAAGTTGGAGCCAACTTATGTACTTCTATTCTCTTTCACCTCCCCCTAATTTCAAGTATAGCCAGCAAGAGCAGAATAAAGCATCTGCCTGTTTTCCTTTTCCTTGCCTGCTGTTTCTCTTGTTTCTCTTACCCTATTTCACTATCTCTCCAGCTCCAGCTTATGCCTTCAGAACAACTCTTCCTTCCTCTCCTTTCTTCACTTCCATGTGGTGAGAACCCTTTCTGGCTGAATTTCAACGATCCCTTGGGATGCAATCTTGGTGAAGCTAAAATTCCTGCTTTAGAATGGAGCAGCAACTGGAGGCTTGGAGCCCTAGGGCTGCCTCACTTTGCAATGGCTGCTTCCTCCCCTCCTGTCTCTCCTCTTCTGTGATCCATGCAACTTCTCTGGATCACTTAGGAATATAACTGGGGGCTAAATGCAAGCCCCTTCTGAGCTTCTTCCTACCCGGAAGAAGCTGCTGCAGAAAGGAAGCCTCCTTTCCAAATTGCAAAGCTCGGAGGATCGACCTCTGTGGAGCTGAGTCCTGGGTCGTCCGTCGCCTCTGCTTCTCCACCGGGTCTAGCCTTTTCTCCAAATATTAAAGCATTTATTATTTATTATAATTGGCAAGTTCTGGAAGAGAAACATAAATTTAGGTAAAATCGTCATCTTCACAGATGCTATCTTTCCTAGAAATGATAAGTTTAATCTAGACCATCTAGCTAATTCTTTTTTTATTTCTCTCCACATAGAACTGTAGTTATTTTCAAAGAGATCTGCATTCCTTTTAGTCAACAATATACCTAGGTATTTAACTTTTTCTCAATTTTGAATCCTGTTTTTATCTTAATCACTTTTTCTTCTTGATCTTTTATATTTTTTGTCAACACAACCGTCTTCTTATTATTTATTTTAAATCCAGATACTACCGCAAAATCTTCAAGTATATTCTTAAATTCATCAAGCTGTTTCAACGGATCTTCCAGTATCACCACCATGTCATCAGCAAATGCCCTGATCCTAAATTCATTATCTTTTATCCTGGTGCCTTCTAAGTTCTTATTTCTTCTGATATTATTAAGTAAAATTTCAATTACTATAATAAACAATAGAGGTGACAATGGACAACCTTGTCTAGTTCCTTTAGTAATCCTGATTTTCTCCCATTCACTAATACATAAGCAATCTGTTCTTCATAAATCGAATCAATCCATAATCTAAATTTGTAACCGACATTCATTCTTTCTAACAACCTTCTTCAAAAACATCCATCTGACATTGTCAAATGCCTTTTCGGCATCTAAAAAAAAATAATGCCATTTTCTTTTCATGATGCTTGTTGTAATATTCTATTAAATCTAGTACTGTTCTTATATTGGTTCTCCTATATCTTCTTGGAAGGAAGCCATTTTGATCCGTATGAATTATTTGACTCAAAATATCTTTAAATCTATTAGCAAGAATAGACACAAAGATCTTGTAGTCCATATTTAACAATGAAATAGGTCTATAATTTGCTGGATCTTTTCTGTCTTTTCCTTCTTTTGGTATTATCGTAATATTGCTTTCCTTCCAAGAATCAGGTATGCCCTCGTTTTTAATGGCATTAAATATTTTTTGAAGAGGAATTAGTAATTCCTCCTTTAACTCTCTGTAATACCTTGATGTAAAACCATCCGATCCAGGAGTTTTGTCTAATTTCAAATTCATTATTCCCTTGTCTACTTCCTTTATTGTAATTTCTTTATCTAATGTTACTTTCTGAATTTCATTCAATTTTATTACTTCTTATTTTTCGAGATAGTTTTTAATCAATTCCTCCATATCTGTATGTGGTTGGTCCTTATACAATTCTTTATAAAATTCTTGAAAACTTTCTTTTATTTGCCTCTGTTCCATCATCTTTTTTCCTTTATAATTGATTTCTGTTATAATTTTACTTTCCCTATGCTTTTTCAACTTATAGGCCAACCACTTCCCTGGCTTATTAGCCTGCTCAAAATATATTTGCTTAGTCATTTTCATAGATCTCTCTACCTCTGATATATTTAGTGATTGAATTTCCTTTTTCAGCAATTTCAATTTCATCTCATCTTTTTATTATTTGGATTTTGTTCAAATTGTTTTTCCGTCTTTAGTAACTCCTGTAAAAGTTGTTGAGTTTTTTCTCTCAGATGTCTCTTTTTCTCACATGCCTTTTTAATAAAGTATCCCCTCATTACTGCCTTACTGGCTTCCCAGACCATAATTTTCTTAACCTCATCCGATGAGTTTTCCTCAAAGTATTGTTTCAAAGTATCCTTTGCTTCTTTAATGCTCTTCTCCTCTTTCAACAAATTATCGTTCAATCTCCATTGTCTCTCTTTCTTCCCCTCAGTTAATATAAGTAAAATAGCATTATGGTCTGAGATCCATATCGGTTCAATTTCCATAGATTTAACCATTGGTACAATCATTTTAGTTACTAAAAACATATCTATTCTAGAGAGTGACCTATGAGCATCAGAATAGAAAGTAAAGCCTTTCTCTCCTCTATACTTCCATCTCCAAACATCAATCAATTCCAGTTCTTCTTTTAATTCAAAAAACGATTTTGGTAGTTTTCCTTGATTCTTCCTCATAACCTTATCTGATTTCCTATCGTTTCTTGGGTCCAACACCCCATTCCAATCCCCTATCAAGATCAGGTTTTCAAAAGTTAGAAATTTCCCAGTGACTAAATCTCATGGGATTCCAAACTAGGAAGTGAACAGAGCTTCATTCACTTCTTCTTTATTGCTGGAGCTGCCTTTGTCGGGAGAGGAAAGGAAGTGCGGGGGGGGGGAGTGTTCTTTTGCCAGCATAGAAATGTTTTTTTTTTAATGCCGGCAAAAGAACATTTTAAGGGCAGGGTCTGATAAAGTCCTAAATCTCAGTCACCTTGACCACACATTTCCCCATTAAGCATCCATAAGTTATTGCCATTTTTTTAAGCCATTATTTTATATTTTACTCTTGGCTTTCCGCCTTTCTTACACATTTTAACACACACACACCCTGCCTTTGGTTGAGTGCTACAACAATTGTCAAAACAGCTACTATCTGGAATTTAAATATCATCCTGGCAGAGTCATTCTTTTTCATCACAGAAATTCAGATTTAGTCCCTCCTATCCTAACATATCTTCCTCGTTTCAACTCCAAATCTTAACACAATTATTTTGAGACCACAAAATATCTACATTCTTCTTAAAAACACCCCAATTTTGCAAACTTCTTCTCAGTTTTGAAGGCATAGCCATCCATGAACTCAACCTGATTTTCTGTATTGATATTCTTCATTAACATACAACCTGTTGGCATGCCAGGACCTTTTAAGCCTATCACTACATCCATATCATCTTCCATCTCTTTATCTATCATTTCATATTTACTTTCCAAAGGTCCCCTTTTATCATGACTTTGTTTTACAACCCCCATCAATTTCTTTATTGATCCTTTAATTTCTTCCAACCCTTCTTTCAAATCTTCTTTTCACTTTTCCATGTCCTCCCTCATCAGAAATCTGGACTCATTTCTCAAAGATATGATCTCATCAAGCAGCTCCTGTAGAATTTCTGAAGAAAGACACTGCTTCATCTTTTGTAGATCCAAAGTCAGAATCCAGCAATTACAGGGCTAAAAACCAAAAGTCGATTTCTCTAATTTCTCTGTAGTCCTGTAGATCTTCTCCTTATCCACTAGAAGGTAGTATTGCACAACAAACCTCTACCACTCTTTTCTTTCCTGATGTGGTCTCTTTGTTTTGTTTCTTTGTAAAGCAAAATAGTCAAATCTTTCCCGTGAGGCTCTGTCTCTCCACTCAGTGAAAATCAAACCTCTCAAAGCTCACTCATCAAAATCAAAGCAAGAGATTTTAAATCTTCAAAGGTTGCTGTCTTTTAATCCATTTAGAAAATTCTGTGCAGTCAAATTCTTCTTTTTTTCTTTTAAACTAAATCTTTATGTTTTCAGTTCTTGTTCATGAAAGAAGGAGACTCACTGAGGTTGTAGTTTCACTTCTGGTCATTATAAATCTCTTCAATTGCAAATTGGGTGCTTAGAATTGATTAAGAAAGTGAAGTTTTTGCAGGTCCAGTGTGTCTATGTAGGCTCACTTTTAGGTGGTTGAGCTTGATGTTAACCCTGACCTCCCATGTGCTCAACCCACCTTCTGGTTGCTGAAATTTACATGGTTTCCTTCTGAAAAGCAGTGTTTGGAAGCATGCTTGGGTGATGTAATGTTCCCTCCTTGTCTGCCAGTTTTGCTGCCTAAGCTTTCCCTGCTGTGGAGCAGCTTGCAGGGATGTCAACTCATCATCTCAGCTCACCCGGAAGTCCCCAATATACAAAAATTATGATGTGAAAATGCAACTATCAAAATGGTAATGTTAAAATACAATTGGATTGCGGGCAGTTAACACACAGCAAAAACAAGGCTCACCAACTTTTTGGGTGATAGAGACAAAGACAATTGATATAATAATCAATGCAAAGAAATAAAACAGAACAAAAAGATAGAAAAAGAGAACTCTTCCATATGATCCAAGAAATCAAAGGAAAATTTAAACTAAGAGTAGGGATGATATATGACCTGTAGGAAGGCACACTATATGCTTGTGACAAAATAAAAATATGATGGACACAATACATTCAGGAACTATATAGAAAATATGAAAGAATAACAGATTCCTTCAAGGAAGAACATTTTGATGATGAACTCACAATTTTATAAGTTAAGTGGAAGATGTTCTCAAAGCATGTGGGAGAAATAAATCGCCAGGAACATATAATATACCAATAAAAATGTTTCAAGCTATAAAAATGGAATTTATCAAAACAATGGCCCACAGGTTGAAAATTGTCAATATACATTCTAATTCCCAAGAAAATGGATGCTAGGGATAGGAGTAACCATTGGACCATTGCATTAGTCTCTTGTGTAAGCAAAGTGATGCTCAACATTTTATAAAAAAGATATTTACCATATATGAGCAAGCTCGGTTCAGAAAAGGAAGGGGCACTAGAAATCATATTGCAGCCATAGGTTGGCTAGTGGACTACACCCAAGAATTTCAGAAGAAAATCAACCTGTGCTTTATAGATTATAATAAAGTCATTATTATTAGTTATTTTATACCCTGCTCTTCAGCTGCAAGGCTATCAGAGCGGCTTACAAATTGTTTTAAGCAATAACAGTTTACACATCTACACTGCATTAAGCAGTTTCCAATGTGTGTTGTGTGTGTGTGTGTTTTGTCACTGTGTGTATTTCTGGGTAGGTATTATTTATTTATTTATTTATACCCCGCTCTTCAGCCACAAGGCTATCAGAGCGGCTTACAAATTGTTTTAAGCAATAGCTATTTACACATCTACACTGCATTAAGCAGTTTCCAATGTGTGTTAGCTAATTGCCCCCACAAGCTGGGTAGTCGTTTTACCGACCTATGAAAGGATGGAAGGCTGAGTGAACCTTGGAGCCCTCTGGAATTGAACTTGCAACATGGTGACTTGCAGTACTGGCATTTAACCACTGTGCCACCAGGGCAGTCTTTGATTGTGCAGAACATGAAAAACTATTGATCACTCTAAAAGAAATGAGTGTGCCACAACATTTGACTGTCCTGATCTATAACCTATACTCTGGATAAGAGGTCACTGTAAGTACAGAAGGAATAGAATTGTTTCCAACTGGCAAGGCGGTCCAGGCAAGACTGCATTTTATGACTCTGTGTTTAATATATATGCAGAACATATCGTGTGGAAAAAGTGAATAGACTCACAGGAAGGAGGTGTGAAAATTGGAGGAAAGAACATCAATAATTTAAAATATTCAGATGACATCATGTTACTGGCAGAATATAGCATAGACTTGGAACAACTACTGACAAAAGTTAAGGAAGCAAGTGCAAAAGTAGGGTTACAGTTGCATATTAAGTAAATAAAAATGACCACAGATGTTTTACATAACTTAAAAGTGGGTGATAAAAATATCAAAATAGATAAAGATTTTCTATGCCTTGGCTCAGTCATTATTCAAAATGGAGAATGCAGTCAAGAAATCAGATGCAAACTAAAACTGGAACAGACAGCCATGAAAGAACTAGATAGGATCCTGAAGTGTAAAGATAGATTGTTAAATATCAAAGTCAGAATCATCCATGCTATAATATTTTTGATTTCTATGCATGGTTTTCAAGGTGGACAGTGAAGAAAGTTGACAGGAGGAAAAAAGTTCATTTGACGTGTATTATTAGAGGAGAGTACTATTGAGACCATGTACTGGTGAAAAGGCAAATAAATCTATATTTACATTTATGTAATTAATTAATAGAAAATAAATTTCCTAGAGGATCATAGAATCATAGAATCATAGAACTGCAGAGTTGGAAGAGACCACGAGGGCCATCCAGTCCATCCCCCCTGCCATGCAGGAAATCCTGATCAAAGCATCCCCGACAGATGGCCATCCAGCCTCTGTTTAAAGACCTCCAAGGAAGGAGACCCCACCACACTCCGAGGGAGTGCGTTCCACTGCCGAACAGCTCTTACTGTCAAAAAGTTCCTCCTCATGTTGAGGTGGAATCTCTGTTCCTGGAGCTTGCACCCATTGCTCTGTGTTCCAGTCTCTGGAGCAGCAGAAAACAAGCTTGCTCCATCCTCAGTGTGACACCCCTTCAAATACTTAAACAGGGCTATCATATCACCTCTTAACCGTCTTTTTTCCAGGCTAAACATACCCAGCTCCCTAAGTCTCTCCTCATAAGGCATCGTTTCCAGACCTTTCACCATTTTAGTTGCTCTTCTCTGGACACGCTCCAATTTGTCAATATCCTTTCTGAATTGTGGTGCCCAGAACTGGACACGGTATTCTAAGTGAGGTCTGACCAAGACCGAATAGAGTGGCACTATTACTTCCCTTGATCTAGACACTATACTTCTATTGATACAGCCCAAAATCGCATTGGCCTTCAATCTTGGAAATCAAGCTGAAATCTCACTAGAGGCAAAATAACTGAAAGGAGGCCATGGCCATGTCATGAGGTAACATGACTCATGGAAAACATGATAATGCTTGGTAAAATGGGATGCAGTGGGAAAAGAGGAAGACCACATTACAGGTGGATAGACTCAAGGAAGCCACAGGCCTGAATTTGCAAGACCTGTACAGGGTTGTTGATGACAGGGTGACTTGAGGTCTCTCTTACCTAGAACTGCCATAAGTCAAAGCCTCCTTGATGGCAAGTAACAACAAGCAACAACAAATAGAAAATGTACAGCATCGACCTGCTAAATGCCTCTCCGTCAGAGAGCAGGCAATTGCTGAAAATGCACATGAATAAAACTACCTTTGCGTAGGAATATGAAAAATCTGAATTGATCCTTTGCATGTACAAATTGTTCACACAGGCCTTTCTTCACTCATTTGGAAACACCTGGAAAGACTTGACTCTTTGACCATATCTATAGGTGCATGAATATAAAATGGCTTGAAGAAGAGGGGAAATTCTTGCCATTCAGAAGGTAAAAGGGAGACCTGTTGTACTGGCTGTACAAATCTTTTCTGTAGGCTATAGATCTGGATGAGAACATTTTTGCAATTGACTTAACTTAAGTGTGCTTGTGACTGTACATTTCTGTGTTGGTTAATAATAATTTACTCAAAATTGAATGTTATATTGGAACAAAAGCTTGTTAGAATAATCCAGGCAGGTTAAGAACTAGGCATAATTTTGTTTCATCCTTGTTTTGATGTGAGCTGACTTAATTTGCATTTCCTGGACTAAGATGCAGACTGGAACTCAGTTATCCTTCAGATAGCACATTTTCCTGAATTTTGCAATGTACTTCTCAATTATTTTTTAAAATGTAATGTTTATATTGGGAAGGCTTGATACACGAGTGATAGATTATTTGACTGAAACATGCAAAGGCATATTAGGAAAGATGAGAGTTTTCATTTTTTTTTTAAATGGCAGGCTGGTATGGAAATGATATGGAACAGGTTTATGAGTGAATATATGCAAACCAGACATGGATGGAAAATGCTCTGGTCCATTTATGCCTACTGAATTCATCTTTGTTTTCTACTTCCCTCTCCTGTGCTCTGAAGCATAGGCACTCACCATGCCTTACATCCCTGCCCACATCTCCCTAATGATCCAGAGTCTCTTCTTTTGGAATAAATTGTTGCTGCAGATGGCCCACAAGAATGTAGTTTCAGTGCTTTCAGCTGATCTATTCTGGGTCACACTTGTAATTATTATGGTTGCTTTGCCACTCAGAATTTGTAGCCTGTCTCAGGTTCTCATGCCCTGTACAAATTTTCTTGTCTGGTCAATTGGGGGGTAAGAAAAAAAAATAAGGAAGTAATTCAGTGGTTTTGAGATCCCAGAATTACCCATGGCTCATCTCCCAAGAGTTATTACCAGAGCAAGTATACCTTTCCTCAGCGATTTGCACTTTTGCAAGGCTTGCTGCTATTTCGGATGCACAAATTCATGTATACATTTTAAAAATGTTATGGGGGGGTAACTATGGGGGAAGGGAAAAAATGAGGGCATTGTCCTTCCAAATAAGCATTTTGCTTAAATGGAATTTCCTTCTGGTTCCCAAATTTCTAGCATTGCAAAGAGTGAGACATGGAAGTTTGCTCACATCCAGAATTCTTATACTTGCTGTGCCATCATTCTCTTGGTAGTTTCGCCTGCCCCTTTTCTTTGGATGTCTAAACTGTATGGACTTTATTAAACCACCCCCCACCAACATTCTTTTGCCAGCATAAATTGTGGCATTTTTTGCCAGCAAAAGCCCCCCCCCCCCACATACCAGAATTACCTTGAGCAGTGTAAAAGAGGCTTCTTCTACAGTAACGGAGCATGAATAGAGCTCTGTTTACTTCCAGGGTTGAAATCTCACCAATTCTCATGAGAAGATCCTAGCATGGGAAATTTAAAAATTAGATCAAAAAAACCCCCACACAAAACATAAACACAAGCACAGAAACACACCTTAAAAGTCCAAAGTACATGGGGAGGTGTCATAAAAAGAGCATCCCCTCCCTGGATGTCCTGATCTCACCTGGAAGTGTTTCCCATTGAAGCTGTATTCTTGTGCTCACAATGGCGCAAAGTTTCAAACGCCGGCAATGCCAGCAACAAAGCACCATAGCCAATCTATTGATGGCTTGAGCCATCAATAAAAAAGTACAGCTTACTGGCAAGATATGATCGCAAAAGGATATTGTCTAGTATGTGCACCCTTTCACGATCATTAGGCATCCTTATGACACCATATTTGCTGCATCTGATAAAGTCCTCTTTCCAAGTGCTGAACTGAAGTTTGAAGTTGCTGCAATGCTAGAAATGTGGGGATTGAAGGCAAATATCATGTGTGTGGGGTAGGAATTTGATCTGGTGAGGCAATGTTCTCAGTTTACTCTCCCCCTTCCTGACAGCTACACTCCTGAAAATGCATAGGGCTGAAAATGCATAACAATTGACAAATGTACTTTCGTCAATGGGGAAAATGTAGAAAATATGTACATTAGTAAATAAGTGTAAATAAATACATACATTATTGAAAATCTTTATAGTAATTCTGTGTGAATTTCCACAGGGGAATTTTTTTTTTTAAAAAAAAAAACCTTACAACTTGATATAAGTAAAATATACGTAGAATGAGAATTTAGGTGGGATTTGGCAAAACATAGTGAAAAATGAGACTGAGGTCTGAATCCTATCGAATCATCCCACTCACAATAGACCCATGAAATTGTTGAATGGGGAGTCACTACATAAGGGTAATCCCATTGATTCAACAAGTCATTCCCTAACTTCTGTCTAGTGGACCAGACTAGCTGCAATGCTTTTCATTCCATCATGGTGTGTGTGTGTGTGTATGTGTGCGTTTTGTTTGTTTGTTTGTTTACAAAAAAAGGTAAATTGTGAAGCAAGCCTTTTGATCTTTGTCTGACATTTGAATGATCCATGTCTCTCCCATAGGGAGCTTTGGATCCACAGACTATAGTTCAAAAAACTATAGAACATCCATTTGATGTGATTAACTTATACAAATTTCCTATAGCATTTTGCTTCAAACTACCTCCTTCACTCTTTACAGGAGAAGTTAATTATAGCTTCCTGAAAGTAAGTGTGTCTTTAAGAACTGGGGCTCTTTCACAATACAGAATTGTAACACTATGATTCCACTTTAACTGCCATGACAACATCATATTGAATCCTGGGATTGGCACTTGAGGGATGGAGATTTAGTATCCTTTGCCAGGGAGCTCCTCTGGTGTCTCTGACCAAACTAAAAATTCCTGGATTCCATAGCATGGTGCCATGGCAGTTAAAGTGGATTCATAGTGCTATAACTGTATAGTATGAAGGGGCCACTGATCTGATATACATTATGTTTAGGGCCTAGATGGATATGAAATTTTCTCTGTGTCTTTGTATAATAATTGATAAAGAAAAATGGAAGCTGTAACAAAATGTTGTGGATGGGTCATCATTGCCTGGCTGGATCCACTTGTTCTTTCAGAATGTTCTGTCCTGTCCCAGAACAGCCAGCCAGTATTCCATGACCATTAGACGTGCTGCAGGAGTTGGAGATTTAGACACAGAGAAAACATATTAGGCCTGCACATGATGCATGTAGACAAAAGAAGAGGAACCCAGAAAGGTAACAAAAAATGTGTCAAATTTGGAATTAAGCATGGGTACAGGAACATGACAAAAAGTGTCAGACTTGAGGGCAGTTTGACGTGCATGGGCATAATAATGATCATGTGGGTGTGGAGAGCATGCAGCTATCAGAATGTGCAGGTGAACTGCATGATGTACCCAAACTATGAACTGTTCAAAACACGCATCACACTGTTTAGCACTGACGGTTGCAGCTTGGCAGCTTGGCAGACTAAGGACTTTTTTGGACGTATCAAATACACCGCAAGCAGCCTCGTCACGTTGCGAGGCTGCTGCGCTGCAGGGCATCACTTTCGGACGACGCTCTCCCCTGCTGGTACTGATGTGGTACTGCAGGGACATTTGAGCGTTATATTTCGCAGGTTTTTAATCACGATCAACTTTCATGCTTAAAAACCAGCGAAATATAACGCTCAAATGTCCCCGCGGTACCACAACAGTACCGGCAGGGGAAGAGTGTCATCCGAAAGCGACACCCTGCAGCGCAGCAGCCTCGCAACACAACGAGGCTCCTTGCAGTATATTTGAGACATCCGAAAAAGTCCTAAGATAATTAGGACACAATTGCTCACCAGTGAATCACAATGGACCAGCAGTTTGTTTTTATGGTTACATTTATTGAAGCCTTTCCTTGCAAGCCCTGTAGGGTATAGTTTTCACCTCATGCTTCAGTAACTAGCATCACTGTTTCCTGTTTCCTTCTACAATTTTGTGGCATTTATTTGCATTTTGTTGGTATAACACAGGATCTAGTTCTACATCATCATCGTCATCGTTGTCATCGTCATTGTTGTCATCATATTTATAGCCTGTCTTTTCCCCAGTTTAGCATTCAAGGCAACTTACAACAGTTTTAAAAAAATAGTTAAAAATTCACAAAATACAAAGGTGATTAATCTATCAAACTATATTAAACATTGTACAAGGCCCATCCTGGCTAAACAATCAATCCACACTGTTGCAACAGAAAATTGTTCACTTGTTTATGGAAAGAGAGGAGGGAAGGTTCCAGTCTTGGCTCTCTGTGAAGGGAGTTCCAGAGCCTGGGGAAAGCCACTGAGAAGGTCCTCTCTTGTGTTCCTAACAGTTGTGCCTATGAGGATGGTGGAACATTGATAAGGGCCACTCCAGTAGATCTCAAAACACAGGCAGTTCATAAGGAAGAATCAGTCTTTTCAAATTATATGGACCTGGCCTGTATAGGGTTTTGTAGCTCAACTCTCTTCACTCTTCAAAGGCAGCCTCATGTAGAGTATATTACAGTAATACAACCAAGATGTAACTAAGGGGCTTACCACACAAGGGAAGAAAGTGGCAGTGCACTCCAATAATAGTGCCATCCACCTTGCCTTATGGCATGACTCACACAAATGTGAGTCTTTTTTGCTAACTGGAAAAATCCCTTAGCAAAAAGACCTGCCTTTACCACCGTCTCTCACGGGACTAGAATAGGAGAACAGCTGAAATATACTGATGTTGTGCAATAAGGCAAGGTAGGATGCACTACTCTCAGGCTTCACTTTCATTTTCCTTCTTTTATATTGTAAGCCCATAAGGCTTGTGCCACCATGGCCAGATCTGACATCTCATGGAATGGGTGTAGCTGGTGCACAAGCCTTAACTATGCAAATGCACTTCTAGTCACTGCTAAAATTTCAGTTTCCAGGCACAGAGTTGAATTCAGGAATATACCTAAGTTCCAAACCTATGTCTTCAGGCAGAGTGTAATCCCATCCAGCACAGGATGAATCCCTGTTCCCTGATTTGCATTTCAACTGAGCAGGAGTACCTCTGTCTTGTCTGGATTAAGTTTCAGTTTGTTCACCCTCATCCAGTACATTACTGATGACTGGTTTCCTTGGATTGTGCTGAAGTAGTAGAATTGGGCATTAACCGCATACTAATGGTTTTGAACCCCAAAACTCTGGACAACCTCTTGCAGTGGTTCCATGTATATGTTAAATAGCATGCAGGACCAAACCGAGCCCTGAGATATCCTACAGGCCAATGGCCAAGAGGTGGGATAGGAGTCTCCCAGCACCACCATCTGGTTTTGATCCTCCAGGAAGGAACAAAGCCACTGTAGAACAGTATCTCCAAGTCCCATTCTAACAAGATGGGCCACAAAGATACCATAGTAGATGGCATGGAAAATCACTGAGAGATGCAGCAGAACAAACAGAGAAACACTCCCCCTGTCTAGTTCCCACCATAGGTCATCTACCAAGGTGGCCAAAACTGTCTCTATCCTAAGTAATGTAGTCATGTGTCAAGAATAAGAGGAGAGTAGAATCCTAGAGTTAGAAGGGACCACAAGGGCCATCTAGTCCAACTCCCTGCCATGCAGGAATACATAGCTAAAGCACTCCTGAAAGATGGCCATCCAACCTCGGTTTAAAGTCCTCCAAAGAAGGACAATCCACCACCCTCCAAGGCAGTCTAAACAAAATTACATTCCAAAAATAATTCAGTAATTAAGAGTGAAGTTACTGTCTTGTTTCAACAAGTAATTGTTTCTAGTTACTTTCAGAAACTACTTTAAAGGCATTTTTAGAGGCACTTTTGATAGGAATTTTTCAAGTTGTATGTAATTCTTCTATCAAATTTAAGGTATTTTTGCTCTCTTTCAAAAAAAAAAAACCATGAAAAGTAATAGAAAAGCAATGCACATCACAACAACCAATGCAACAAGTTACTTTTTCTGTACTTTAATGAGCAGTAAGTTACTTTTTAAACATTGTAATGACTTGTGGGAACAAATTCTGTAAAAAAAAAACTTACAAAGCTTTGCTAATATGTCCCTGTTGTCTGCAGAACAAACTGTTGGAGAAACGTGGCCTACTTTTGTGACCTAGTCCGCATGGAACAAAGATACACAGATGTCTGCATAATCTGAACATTTCTTTTTGAGGAGGGGCTGCTTGTGCTTCCCTTGTGCTTGTGTGTATGGAGCCATTGTACTGTATATTCTCCTTTATGGATCTGAAACATGGGTCACCTATCGCCACCACCTACGACTCCTTGAACGCTTTCATCAGCGCTGTATATGCACAATCCTAAATATACACTGGACTGACTATGTGACAAATGTTGCTGTCCTTGAGCAAGCAGGGATCACCAGCATTGAGGCCATGATACTGAGAACACAGCTGTGCTGGGCAGGGCACGTTTCTAGGATGGAGGACCATTGCCTTCCAAAAATAGTACTCTACGGTGAACTCGCCACGGGTCAGCATAAGAGGGGCACTCCAAAAAAACCGATACAAGGACTCCCTGAAACAACATCTCAGGCTCGGCCAAATTGATCACCAACAATGGTCCACCATGGCCTCACATCGGGAGGCATGGAGATGCACTATTCACAATGCTGCAGCCTTATTTGAGAACTCACACCGAACAAGTCTTGAAGAGAAACAACAACACAGAAAGAATCACAACCCAGAAACATCACCCAAGGAGACCTTCTGCTGTGCTTTCTGTAACCGGACTTGTTTATCTCGGATTGGCCTTTTCAGTCATCAGCGCGCTTGCAGAAAGCACGGGATGAGTCCTTCCTGAATCTTCATTTGCGAAGAAAAGCCAGAGAGAGAGAGAGAGAGCTTGTGCTTCCAGGTTTATTTTATTTCATTTTATTTGTCAGAGGGCTGAGCCAGTAACAAACAGGAAACATTGGGCCAGCATTTGCCCAAAGTAACAGGGACCCTCCAGGATAAACAATGGGCTCTCCCCCTTATCGAGCCAAAGTAGAGAGCAAATTTTAAAAGTATGGCAGAGAGACCAGAATGACTCAAGTTAGTATCTGACTTAACAGCATCCAGGATTATAGTTTTGCCCTCACATAAAACTCAGTAGCAATCTTAATGGCCAAGTGGTCAAGGCTGCGGTTGTACATTTCATCCAACTTCGACATATTTACAATTGTATCCCGCAGAGTATGAATGATAATACAAGAAACTTCTGGAAAACCACATGGTGCTGGAGAAGATACAGACCCATTCCTGGGCTGGAAAATGCTGGAGTGAGATGTGAAGTGATCCCTCGGGCACCACTGCTTCTGGGAAAGGCGGCCCCCAAACCATATGGCTGGTGCATGGAATGGAGGATGGGAGAGATTTACAAAACTGTGGAAGGCTTTGGGGATGAATTAAGTTACATAGAACAGCTTGAGTGATGCATAACTGTATTTGCAAAGAAGAGAAGTGTTGCTAAACATTGACACAAAGCAACAGAGGGCCAGAATTTTTTATATACCAATGAAGTGGGGTCATCGGCCTTTGCTTTGAGAACAATGTTCTTGGCAGGTGATATTTCAAAAGGCAGCGACATCCACATACAGTGGAAACAACCATTGGTAATTGGTTTGACAGACTGCCATGCTTATTGAATGAATATCTGTCTGCGCAACAGAACTGCAGCCACTTACCAGCAGAGGTGTCTTGTGTCTGTGAGAATCTCAGGCTTTCTCATTGCTCTTCAGTCGTGTTTCATAAAGGTACTTCCCTGGAAAAAGACTTACCATTAGCACTTCATTGCTGGCTCAGAGCTTGGAAGTAACACGTTGCAAGTAATGACCGTTACCTGTAATATGTACATTTTCAGGAAAACAAGGTCATAACATCCTTTCTTGTGTTTTAACATTAACATTGACATGTGCATTTTTGTGGGTTGTTTTTTCTTTTCTTTTTGTATAATAAGTAGTGTTTCCTTGTTCTTTCAAAATGTTACTTTTGGAGGGATTCTTGGCCATTTGGGACTCTCCCCTACATTTTAAAGTTTATTTTAAATAAAATAAAATAAAAATAAAGACAGAGATCTGACATCAAAGTTACATAGCATAACTCTTCATATGTGGAGTTATTTATTTCTTTATTTCATTTGTATGCTTCCTTTTGCCAAGAGTGGGATACAAGGTGGCTCCCAGAGGGAGTCAATTAAACAACCTTCAAAATAACATTTAAAAATCACAACATTAAAACAGTATAAAATCATTTTAAAAACATACATATGTTTAAAAAGATAAATAAATCATCTCAACAAGAAGCTTCCCTGCTTATACATTAAAAACCT
Source organism: Gambelia wislizenii (assembly GCA_030847615.1). Classification (NCBI taxonomy): domain Eukaryota; kingdom Metazoa; phylum Chordata; class Lepidosauria; order Squamata; family Crotaphytidae; genus Gambelia; species Gambelia wislizenii. The sequence continues at coordinate 331,620,258 of JAUMIR010000001.1, read as the reverse complement.
GCTTAAACAAAAGGGGTTTTCACTGCTGGCAAAAGGAAAGCAGGGGGGCAGCTTAGCCCTCCGCAGAAGGGAGTTCCAGAGGGTGGGAGCAGCCACTGAAAGGCTCTCTCCCATGTCCTCACCAAGAGAGCCTGTGATGGTGGTGGAACCAAAAGAATGTCTTCTCCTGTAGATCTCAGGACTCTGACAGGTTCATATGGGGAGATAAAATATTTTAGATAGTCTGGAACTGAGCTGTATAGGGCTTTATAGGTCATGGCCAGCACTTTGAATTATGTGCCTAGGAACAAACCACTAGTGAGTGAAGCTATTTTAACAAAGGAGTTATATGCTCCTTATAACTGGCTCCAGTCAGCATTCTGGCTGCAACATTTTGGACCTGCTGAAGTTTCAGAACAGTTTCCAAAGGCAGCCCCATGTAGTGTGTTACAGTAGTCCAAACAGAATTTAATCAAGGCATGTGTCACCATAGCCAGAACTGACATCTCAAGAAACAGGCACAGCTGGTGCATTCGTTTTCACTGTATAAATGCACTCCTGGCCAATCCTGAAACTTGGGCATCCAGGCTCAGACTCCAGGCGAACACCAAAGCTGCGAGCCTGAGTTATTTATTTATTTATTTATTTATTTATTTAATATGCCATCTGTCTCCCGGAGTGGGACCCAAGGCATCCCAAAATAAAATTAGTTAAAAAGATACATTTTTTAAAACTGAGATTTCAGGGGAAGTGTAACCCCACCCAGCAGGAGCACCTCTATCTTGTCTGGATTAAATTTCAATTTGTTTGCCCTCATCCAGTCCATTCCTGACAGCAGACATTGGTTCAGTACTGAGAAAGCTTCCTTGGAATCAAATGGAAAAGCACGTGAGAAGGAGAAGAACACTATCACCTCCACCCCCCTAGAAAAGCAGTTTGCTGCCTTCCTGCTTGCTGATCTGCATCTCTCCTAGTGGACTGCTGCCTGCTCCAGATACCTGCACTCCATGAAAAACCAGGCTCCAGGTATTCATCCAGCTACTGGCTAGTAAGCCAGAGGACCACTTGTCCTCTTTGCAAAGAGGGTTTCCCCTTTGGGGGAACCACTTTGGGGGTGGAGTGAGGGTGAGGGCCAGTCCCTTTGGTCGGGAGGGGGAAGAGTGCATTGGGTTTTGTTGCTAATGTTTTAAACCATCTGACTGCTGGCAAGAGAGAAAGTGCTTCACAGAAGCACAGGCAGAGAAGCAGCCAAGGGAGCAGCCATAGTGACAATGATGAGCAGGAGGAGATATGGCACAGGGAAACAATTGTATTATTATGGTAGAATGGAGATCCACAGGGTGTTGGTTACCCCAAGCTGTCCTCCATTTCAAATAGTCTGGATAGCCTTGGCAACAGGCCCCCTGGGCTGAAAATGCTGCTGCTCAGTGCCAGATTGGTGAATGGGGAAAACTCCCTTGATCCAGGATTTGATCCTAGATGAGAATGCTGACCTGGCCTGTATTATGGAGACCTGACTGGATGATTTAACCTCTCCCAACTTGGGTTCTCTGTACAGCAGCAGGCAAGGCCAGGGGGTGGGGAAGTGGAGTGGGGATGGTCTGTCAGTATTCCATCTCCCTCACCAGATGCCCTGTCCCACAGTCTGCTGGGTTCGCTTGTATGTTTTTGAGGGTGACAGGCTGGGACAGAAGAGGGATTTTGTTGGTGTACTGCCCACCCCACTGCTCAACCGTCTCCCTTTCTGAGCTGCCTTAGTTGGTCTTGGCAGCATTTTGGCTTAGTTGGTCTTGGCAGCTTTTGGCTTGTTGTACTGGGTAACTTCAGTATCCTTGTGAAGACTGCTCTTTCAGGAGCAGCTCAGGACTTCATGTCCTCCATGACAACCACGGGTCTGTCCCAAGTAATATCTGGTGTCACCCATGCTGCAGGACACACTCTGGACCTGGGTGGGATGACAGTGATCTGGGTTTGGAGGAACTTTCTATACTTCCATATAGTACCTGAACACTACCTGGTGGGGTTTAGACTTACTGGGATGCAGAGCCTCTGCAGGGATGGGGGCTAATTAAGATGGTCCATCCCAGGAGGCTTATGGATCTTGATGGGTCCCTAATGGCTCTTGGGGAGTTTCCTGTTGTCTTCGCAGATGATCTGGTTGAAGCCTTAGCTGATCTCTGGAATAGGGAAATAGCCATGACTGCCCCTACATACTCCTTCTCATGCAATGGAGTGAAGCAATCCACTTGGTTCAGTAAGGAGCTGGTGGTGATGAAAAAAAATGAAATGGAGATAGAGTGATGATGGTGGGAGACTCTGAGTGAGTCTGACCAAACATATGCTAGAGCTCATTGGAAGGCCTATGCTGTGGCAGTGGTGGCAGTGAAGAAATTGTACTTCTCTGCTACCATTGCATCTGCACAGTGTTATCCAATGGAGATTTCTAGAGTGGCAAGCGGCCTTTTACACTCTGGCAACTAAGAAGAAAACAAAGAGAACTAGACAGCTTGCTGTGATAAATCTGGAAGACAAAAAATGCTCTGAGTTGGATATTGTAGCTGAGCCAGGTCCAGTGGATGTAATCTTGGTGCTTGCTTGTCCTGTATTATTGGATATGTGAGAATTAAGAATTGATTGATCGTGCTACACAGTCCTTGTGCTGAGTAACAACATTACACAATTGAATGCACACCTGAATGTACAACTGCATAGACAACCGAATGGTCCTGCACACTGACATCATGCAAACAACTCAATTTTCACAATCTTGAACTAAATGCAGATGTTCTGCGTTTGAGAAAAATGTCTAGCTGCTCGTGTATATGGTAGTAACACATGCCAATAAGATGAACGGGTTACTTACTGTAACTATAGTTCTTTTAGTGGTCTTCTGTGAATTCACACAATGGGTTAATCCTGTGCCTGCACAGAGCACTTTGGAAACTTCTAGAAACCTCAAATCAAACTTTTGGGTGGTAACTCCGCCCCCTCACCCTTGGCCTATATAAGCCCCCACCTCTCACCAACTACTCAGTTCTTTGCATCCGTGTTTAAATAAGTATGTGAGAGGTAGGACACCAGAGGAGAGGAGGGTGGGTTTGTGTAAAATCACATAAGACCACTCGAAGAACTATAGTTATGGTAAGTAACCCCTTCTTCTTCTTCGTGGTCTCTGTAAATGCACACAATGGGTAGACTAACAAGCTCAGGAGTCAGGATGGTGGGGGTGTCCGGACCAATAAAGACAAAACCAAGAACATGTTATAACCAGAAATAACTATATTAAAACATATTATTACTAGTGAGCTAAGCACCCGAGGGTGGATGTGCAAGTACCGCACTGGCTAGGGCTGAGCCATCAGTACTGGAAGAGTCCAGTTTATAGTTCTTCACAAAGGTCAGTGGTGTTGCCCATGTAGCCACTTGGCAAATGTCTGGCAGTGGCACACCATTCAGGAACGCTGCTGAGGTAGCTGTTGCTCTTGTAGAGTGACTTTGTATGGAGGAAGGTAGGGGCACACCCATCACCTCATACAAATCTGGATTGTTGAGGCAACCCACTTGGAGAAGTGTTGGGATGAGACCGCGGGTCCTTTTTTGGGGCCAGAATAACAGAGACAGTTTATTGGTGTGGTGGAATGGTAACGTTCTATTCAGGTAAAGCTCCAGCGCCACCGGTACATCAAGTGGGTGGTGAGAAGTAGCGCTGTTTCGCATCGATGGGGCATCAAAGGATGGCAAAACTATGTCCTAGAATTATAGAATTGTAGAGTTGGAAGAGACCACAAGGGCCATCCAGTCCAACCTCCTGCCATGCAGGAAATAACAATCAAAGCATCCCCGACAGATGGCCATCCAGCCTCTGTTTAAAGACCTCCAAGGAAAGAGACCCCACCATGCTCTGAGGGAGTGTGTTCCACTGCCATACAGCTCTTACTGTCAGAAAGTTCCTCCTCATGTTGAGGTGGAATCTCTGTTCCTGGAGCTTGCATCCATTGTTCCGTGTTCTAGTCTCTGGAACAGCAGAAAACAAGCCTGCTCCATCCTCAATTTGACACCCCTTCAAATATCCGATTAAGATTGAAAGAGGAGACCACCTTGGGTAAGAACGCCACATCCAGTCGGAGTACAACTCTATTCCTGTGGAATTGAGTGTAGGGGGCATCCGCCCTGAGGGCACAAAGTTCACTTGCCCCTCATGCAGAGGTAATGGCAACCAGAAAGGTGGTTTTGAAGGACACAAGGCATGCGTCAACCGAGTCCAAGTGTTCGAAGGGAGGGTGTGATACAGCCTGTAGGACCAATTGAAGATCCCACAAGGTGATGGGACCAGCCACTGGTGGGTGCAAGTTCTTATAACCTTGCAAGAAGCAACTGACAAGGGGGTCTGCAAAGCAAGAATTCATCCAAGACGCTGGAAGTTTGAAGACACTGCTGCCACATAAGTCTGCACAGAAGAGAGGGAGAGCCCCTTTGCTGACAAGGAGGCTAGAAAATCAAGAAGAAGTGGGATCGATGCTTCGTCAGGGGAGATCCCCTTGTTGTTGAGGAAGTCGCAAAACTTCTGTCACTTATTTTGGTAGGATTTCAGCATGGAGGGGCACTGAGCCGCTTGGAGTATAGACCTTGATGAATCTGATAGAGGCACTACTGGCTGAGGAGCCACGCTGTTGGATTGATCGTTTCCAGGTCGGGGTGGAAGACTTGGCTGTTCTGCATTGACAGGATATCTCTTCACAGAGGAAGACGGCGGAAGCGCCATTTGGAGAGAAGGAGAGGAGAAGAAGGGTGAACCAGGGCTGTCTGGTCCATCAAAGGGTTATCGGTATGCATTGCGAGTTGTCGTGTCTCAGCTTTGCCACGACTCTGGAGAGGAGTGGGAACAGAGGAAAGGCATAAAGCAAGATTCCCATCCATCTGAACAGAAAGGCGTCTCCCAGATTCCTCTGTGATGGTTGCTGTCTCGAACAGTAGAGCTGGCATTTGGCATTCTGCCATGTTGCGAAGAGGTCTATGGTTGGAGAACCCCATTCTATGAAGAGGGTTAACAGGACATCTGTAGCCATTGATCATTCATGGCAGTTGGCTTTGATTTGACTCAGAGAGTCTGCGGCCTCATTCTGTTTCCCTGCCAGGTGTATGGCTGTTAGGAATATCCGTCTGGGGATGCACCAGTTCCATACCTGTATTGTTAATTCCAGTAGTGTTTGGGACCTGGTTCCCCCTTGTTTGTTGTTGTAGAATATTGTAGTGATGTTGTATGATACAATCTGCACTACTCTGCCCTGGAGAGAAGACTGGAATGCCTTCAGAGATTTGGATACTGCTAGAAGCTCCAGGGCACTGATGTGGAGTTTGCTTTCCTTCGGTGACCAGAGGCCATGAATAGTTAGGCCGTGAGAGTGTGCTCTCCATCCCATTGTGGATGCATCCGTCATCAGGGATCTGGAAGGATGAGGGGTCACAAAGGGTATACCGCACCACATGTTTCATGGAAGAGTCCCCCACTCTAGCAGCTTGATTAGGGGGTGAGGCACTGACAGTAGCTTCAACAAGTCGTCTCTCATCGGGCTGAACACCCATAGAAACCATGCCTACAGTGGTTGCATCTGCAGTCTGACAAAGGGGGTCACGGCTGCTGTTGATGCCATATGTCCCAGGACACTGAATGAAGTGTGCTGTTACTCTCCTTTGAGCAATACAGTGATGCACCATTCTTTGCAGGATGGTGAACTGGTCTTCTGGGAGGAATGCCCTGCCCTGAATAGAGTCCAGCTGTGCTCCAATTAATTTTGTGATCCTTGATGGCTCTAAGTGAGACTTGTCTAAGTTGACCATCAGGCCTAGGTCCTTGAGCAGAGAAATTGTTGTGGCAATGTCTTCTGTGACTATTCAAAACCGTGAATGCTAAGTTCGTGAATGTGGAGGGGCAACTGTATAGTCGGGATTGACTTCTCTGTACCGCTCTGGAAATGGTATCGTCAAACGCCTCTTTTCAGGAGGCAATACTGGGGAACTTCCTTCCATCCCACTCTTAGGCCTCTTCATTTTAGGATTGCATGGCTGTCTATCCAATTGTTTGGGCCTCTTCCTTTCGTGGGACTGACCCCAACGGGGGGACTCCTTGCTCCCACTGGTCTTGGCCTTCTTAGATGAAAGCTCCTTTACCACATCTGCCTTGTGCCCGATTCCAGGTACCTTGCCCAACGGTACCACTTTTCAGGTGCTCTTCGAAGTCCTGGTATTGTCTGGTCGGGATATAGCAGTACCGTTGTTTCACGCTCGAGTAGACATCGGGATGGGCTTCACGGTATCCTTAGAAGTGGACGGTACCATGGTGGAACCTTTCTTCATAGGTTCCTTGGGTGATTTAGGAGTGGTCCCTGAAGGAGAGGCCTCTCTCTGGCTTTTCTTCGCAAACGAAGATTCAGGAAGGACTCATCCCGCGCTTTCTGCAAGCACGCTGATGACTAAAAAGGCCAATCCGAGATAAACAAGTCCGGTTGCAAAAAGCACAGCTAGGAGAGGCCTAGACTGGGGACAAAGCAGATAGGGCTTGGTCATAAAGGAGGGCCTTGAGCCTTTTATTTCAGTTTCTCCTGGCTTGGGGAGTGAAGTCCTTACAGTGCCTGCATGTTTTTACATCATGGAATTCTCCCAAGCATAAAAGGCAATTAGAATGACCATCAGATTTGGTCATTTTGGCTGAGCACTGGGAGCAAGACTTAAAGAAGCCCACACCAGAAATTTTCAAAGGGGAAGGAAGAAGAAAGGCACAGTACTGTTTTGAAGTCCAGAAGTAAAAAACAAAAGAAAAAAAAACCCTGAGTCAGCCCAGTCCAAATGATCCAAATCCAAAACAGCAAGAAAAAGAAGAGTCGAATTCCAGTCCAAAGGTCAGTTTGGACTGAAAGAAAAGTAGTCAAAAGAGAACAACGGAAGGCTGAGGTTTGCTCTGAAGTTCCTTCAGTGCTGCTCAAGTGGCGGGAAAAAAGGAACTGACCAGTTGGTGAGAGATGGGGGCTTATATAGGCCAGGGGTGAGGGGGGTGGAGCTACCACCCAAAAGTTTGAATTGAGGTTTCTAAAAGTTTCTGAAATGCTCTGCGCAGGCACAGGATTAGCCCATTGTGTGCATTCACAGAGACCACAAAGAAGAACCAGCCAATAATACACTTTCGATAACACGCTAACTCCCTCAATTTGTGACCAACACCAGCACATTGTAACATTTCAAAGCAAGAAGTAGCCATTTTTACTAACCTTTCCAGCTCCGATGTATACCTGGTTACTGAATGAATGAGCATGGGGAAAAATGGAATTAAGGTGGCAGACTAAGGCCAAGACCCTATATGCTTTTAGTGGAGCCTGAATATGTGCCAGTGTAGTTATGCTGGATTCTCCAGTTCTGCAGCCAACTGCAGAATGAACACCAAGGCCATGAGTTCACTCACTGTGCATGAGTCATATAGCTTCACAACTACCAAATCAAAAGTGTGATAGGGGGCCTGTGTATGTGCTTAAGGAATGATTGGCTTCACTAGGGACTGCACCCACACAACTTCTGAGAATTCACAGCCACATGCACAACTATTTTCATGCTAACAATATTGCCCCAACAGGGTTCTGGAACCCACCCTCTGAAATATAGCCTACAGCATGTGGTATTTGTTAGCAGTCTCCCATCCAAGTATTAACCAGGGCTGACCCTACTTAACTTCCAAGATCAGATGGGATCTGGTGCATTTAGGGTATATAGATGAGTAAGTCTAGGTAACTGTTATGTATTTATGATCACTGCTTAGTCATGATTGTGACACTAGCCACAATTGTAATACTTAGAGCTTATCTACAGGGGCAATATACCCCATTTTAGAATCACAGAATCATTGAGTTGGAAGAGACCACAAGGACCATCTAGTCCAACCCCCCGCCATGCAGGAATACCCAATCAAATCCAGCCTCTGTTTAAAAACCTCCAAAGAAGGAAACCCTACCATACTCCGAGGCAGTGCATTCCATTGCCAAACAGCTCATACTGTCAGGAAGTTCTCCCTAATGTTTAGGTGGAATCTCCTTTCCTGTAGTTTGAGTCCATTGCTCCGTGTCCTAGGAGATTTTCACACTGGGCCAAAATGCCCCGTTACTGCCCCGCCGTTCCTCCCCACTTCCTCTCCTGTTCCTGCCACAGAATAATGTAAATCTTTCACACACTTACCTTAATTCTGCAGCAGGAATGGGCTCCCCCTCCCCTTGCTGTCTGGCTGTAAATGCAGCTGTTGTAAGGCTGCTTTTATGACCGCCCATCTGAAACATTATTACGTTATCACGTGATAATGGCCGGGAGGGAAAATTTAAAAGAATAAAACTCCCCCAAACATAAAATCAGTTCACCAAGTACAAAAACACACTTTCAAAACAGAGAGGGTAAAATAAAGGGTGCCACTTATCTGGATGTCCAGATTGTACCAGGAAGTGATCAGAACAGACGTCCCCTCCGTGGCTGTCATTTCGGAACAGGAATGGGGCTCCTGTTCACACACCCATGATTGCATGATAGCGACGGAATAGGAGGTCTATTCATGATGAAAAATTGTGATTACATTGTTCCAGAACAGTCATGAGAGCCGGATGGATACAGGACAGAACGGGGTCAACGTCGTCCAAAAGGGAAAACCTTTCCCAACCCTGTTCTGTTCCTGCCATGGAATATCTAGCCTGTGTGAAAATCTCCCTAGTCTCTGGAGCAACAGGAAACAAGCTTGCTCCATCCTCAGTATGACATCCCTTCAAATATTTAAACATGACTATCACCTCAAGGGAACGCTGTGGACATCACATACCTTGATTTCAGTAAGGCCTTTGACAAGGTTCCCCATGACATTCTTGCAAACAAGCTTGTAAAATGTGGGCTAGACAAGTTAACAGTTCAATGGATTTGTAACTGGTTGACCGGTCAAACCCAAAAGGTGCTCAGCAATGGCTCCTCTTCATCTTGGAAAGATGTGACCAGTGGGGTGCCACAGGGTTCTGTCCTGGGCCCAGTGCTATTCAACATCTTTATCAATGACTTGGATGAGGGAATTAGGGGCATACTTACCAAATTTGCAGATGACACAAAATTAAGAGGAGTAGCCAATACCCTGGAGGACAGGATCAAAATTCAGAATGACCTGGATAAACTGGAGGGCTGGGCCAAAACTAACAAAATGAAATTCAATACGGAGAAATGTAAGGTACTGCACTTAGGGCGAAAAAATGAAATGCATAGATATAGGATGGGGGAGACCTGGCTGAACGAGACTACATGCGAAAGGAATCTTGGAGTCCTAGTAGACCACAAGTTGAACATGAGTCAACAGTGTGATGCGGCAGCTAAAAAGGCCAATGCGATTTTGGGCTGCATCAATGGAAGTATAGTGTCCAGATCAAGGGAAGTAATAGTGCTGCTCTATTCTGCCTTGGTCAGACCTCACTTAGAATACTGTGTCCAGTTCTGGACACCACAATTCAAAAAGGATATGGACAAATTGGAGCATGTCCAGAGGAGGGTGACCAAAATGGTGAAAGGTCTGGTCTGGAAACAATGCCTTATGAGGAGAGACTTAGGGAGCTGGGTATGTTTAGCCTGGAAAAAAGATGGTTAAGAGGCGATATGATAGCCCTGTTTAAGTATTTGAAGGGGTGTCACGTTGAGGATGGAGCAAGCTTGTTTTCTGCTGCTCCAGAGATTGGAACACAGAGCAATGGGTGCAAGCTCCAGGAACAGAGATTCCACCTCAACATGAGGAGGAACTTTTTGACAGTAAGAGCTGTTCGGCAGTGGAACGCACTCCCTCGGAGAGTGGTGGGGTCTCCTTCCTTGGAGGTCTTTAAACAGAGGCTGGATGGCCATCTGTCGGGGATGCTTTGATTGTGATTTCCTGCATGGCAGGGGGTTGGACTGGATGGCCCTCGTGGTCTCTTCCAACTCTGCAATTCTATGATTCTATGATTCTAAACTTCTATTCTCTAGGCTAAACATACCCAGCTCCCTGAGCCTCTCCTCATAGGGCATGGCTTCCAGATCTCCCACCATTTTGGTTGCACTCCTTTGGACATGTTCCTGCTTGTCAATATCCTTCTTGAATTGTGGTGCCCAGAACTAGACATAGTATTCCAGGTGAGGTCTGACAAAAGCAGAATCGAGTGGCACTATTACTTCCCTTGATCTAGACACTATACTCCTATTGATGCAATCTAGAATTGTATTTTCTTTTTTAGTTGCTATATCAGACAGTTGACTCATGTTAAGCTTGTAGTCTACTAAGACCCCATCTTGCCCCCATCTTATAGGCCTGCAATCTTAACAACTCAGGGTTTTTGTCCTGTTCTGTCCCCAGGCAGTCCTCATGACCCCCTGGACAAAGATGGGGCTAAGACACGGGGAAGACAGGGTAGAGCCTGGTAGAAGTTCTTTTTTATTATTGTATCTTTGTAGCTGTAATTTTATTGTTTTAATATCTGTATTTGTTTGAAACAGTCAACAGACTAATTTAATAATAATAAAAAAAAACTAATACAATACATACCATCCATCAAGGTATGTTTCCATTGTCAAACAGCTCTTACTGTGCAAAGGTTCTTCCTAATGTATAGGCGGAATCTGTGTTTTTTGTCATTAGAATCCCTAGTTTTTGGAGCTGCAGAAACAAGCTCACTCTGTCTTCTACATGATATTTTATGTTGCCTCTATTTTATTTTATTTTTAAAATAGATTTTATTTTTTATTAAAATATAATCTCCACACATTGAAGCAGTAAGTTTAACACAACATCACATAGCAATCATAATTACATAGACAAATTCCTTAGGTAAATGACATTTTTGTTTTTGTTCCATCTCATTTATTCCCTTTATTCTCTTCTCTTATCATCGTCTTCTCCATCTTCACTTCTCCCCCTTCATCTCACTTTCTTTCTCTTTATTCTCCCTCTCCTCTTCTCCTCTTCAGATACTTTCTCTTACCCTCTCACTTACCATACCCTCTAGCTTAAACTATCTAAACTCCCCTCTTTCTCTGCTTTATTCTCTTTTTTTGGTTGCAATTAGTATTATTGTTATTTTACTTTGTTATGCTGTGTTCCCTTATTCTTTACTTCTACTTAACTTCTCTTCTTGATCAACTTCCTTATTTTACCTGCTCCCTCTGGTATTGGCATTGACAAACTCTTTACTTTGTATACCCATTGTTATTATCTATTCAGTCCCTGAAATTTAGTCTGTAAACCATTATCTCTTTTCCTTGTTTGGACTCCTATTGAAATCTTATTCCACCAAAAAAGTAAGACCTCATTGTCCCTTAAGAGTAAATTCCAGTTCACTTACTAATAGTTCACTAGTACCTTATTTATTTATTTATTTATTTATACCCCGCTCTTCAGCCAGAAGGCTATCAGAGCGGCTTACAAATTGTTTTAAGCAATAGCTATTTACACATCTACACTGCATTAAACAGTTTCCAATGTGTATTAGCTAATTGCCCCCACAAGCCGGGTACTCATTTTACCGACCTACGAAAGGATGGAAGGCTGAGTGAACCTTGGAGCCCGCTGGAATCGAACTTGCAACATGGTGACTTGCAGTACTGGCATTTAACCACTGCACCACCAGGGTTCTTCTGTTTTCATCTCCCCCCCCCTAGCTTTAAGCCCCCACTGATCACTTCATCTCCCATTTCTCTGTACAAAATCTGAAAACCAGTTCTCATTCAATTTCATGAATTTGTTTATTTTTTTCTTTGAGTTCAAAGGTTAATTCGTTCATGCATGCTATCTCCAGGACTTTTACCATCCATTCATCAATTGTTGGTAGTTCTTTCTGTTTCTGTTTTTTAGCTAGCACCAATCTCCCGGCCATCACTAAATATAACAATATTCTCCAATTGCACTTGACATCTTCTTTTTCCACTGTGTGAATCATGTTCAATAAATAAAATTCTGGCTTCATAGGATATTGTATAAGCAGGATTTCATCAATTGGTCTATGAACATTTACTCAGAATTTTTTCACTCTTCCATAGTTCCACCACATGTGGTACAGTGTGCCTTTTACTTCTTGACACTTCCAACAGTTTTTGTTTCTTTTAAATATTCTTCCTACTTTTGCCGGTGAATAGTACCATCTGTTTGCCACTTTGAAATAATTCTCTTTGAGACTTTGGCATGCTGTGAATTTAGATGTTTTTTCTCTTGCCTTCTCCCAGTCCTCTAATTTTAAGTTGTAGCCAATATCTATTGCCCATTTTAGCATCGAATCTTTTATTTCTTCCATTTCCAATTCCCTCTGTAGCAGAATTTTGTATAGTTTCAAAATATTATTTTTATTCCGAGCTTCTATAATCTTATCTAACTCATTTTGAGTCTCTTCAAATCCAGGATCCTTCTTGTCTTCCTTATATCTTTGTTTTATCTGTTTATATGTAAACCAGTGTAGATTTAATTCTTCTTTTGTCTTGATTTTTTACTTTCCTCCTCCTCCTTTATATAACAATTACTCATAGCTTAACCATCATTCAGTATTTTTCCATCTATTCTGGAGTGCCTCTTGTGGGGAGATCCACCTAGGAATTTTAATGTAGAATTTCTGTTTTGCTTCCTCCCAGACATTTATTAGAGGTTTTCTAATTATATGATGTTCAAATTCTTTATTTATTTTAACTTTATCATAGCCAATGTAGGCATGCCAGCCTAATCTGAGATTAAAACCTTCCATATTTAATAATTTAGTATCTTGTAATCTTATCCAGTCAATTATCCAAATTAACGCACAAGCTTGAAAGTAAATTTGTAAATTTGGCAGTTCAGTTCCTCCTCTGGTCTTTCAGTCTGTCATTGTCTTCCATTTTATTCTGGGTTTTTGACCTCCCCAAATGAGCTTACTGATTTCCTTGTTCCATTCCTTAAATGGTTGTTCCTTTACGACGATTGGTATGTTTTGAAATAGGTATAATAATTTTGGCAGAATACTCATCTTTACGGCTGCTATTTTCCCGAACACTGATAGATTTAGTTTGGACCATTTCACCATATTTGTTTTTGCCTCATTCCAAATTCTCTTATAATTGTTCTTGTACAAATCCATATTCCTTTTTGTAATCCATATTCCTAGATATTTTATTTTCCTCCCTATTTTGCATCCAGATTTAATTTCCAATTCTTCTTGCTCTTGTTTTGTCAGATTTTTAGTAAGTATCTGTGATTTTTCTTTATTAATTATCAGTCCCGTTATCTCGCCGAATTCTCTCAATGTCTTCATTAATTCGTCTATTTGATCTTTTGGGTTTTCCAGAAAAATCACAAGATCATCTGCAAATGCTCCGAGTTTATGCCCATCTCCTTTAATTCTAATTCCTTGAATCTTCTTATTAGATCTTATATTTTGATTAAGTATTTCCAATGTCATTATAAATAACAAGGGCAAGAGCGGACACCCCTGTCTCATTCCTTTCATTATCTTGAAACTTTCAGTTCTTTCCTTGTTAATTATAATTTGGGCATTTGATCTGAGTAGATGTTCTCAATCCATTTGTCGAATTTCCCCCCTCTATTAAAAAAATAAAAATAAAAAGATAAAAGGTTTTAAGATAATACCTGCTTTAATCCGTTTCTGCCAGGAAGAAATCCACGTGACTGCAGGAGCCTGTCCTGGCAAACTGGCTGTTGCTGCAGCTGTCAGTCTGCCATTGCTCTTTTGCAGCAGGAAGGGGGCCCTTGGTAATATGTTACAGTCCAGCTTCCTAACTTCCAGGAGAGTGAGGGGCGGTTGCGGCAGGTGCGACAGGCCAGTGTGCCCATTTGGAATCCATTCCATCCCATCCAGGTTACAGCAGAGGAATGGGCCTGATTCGTGGCCAGGATATGCTGGTGGGGAGCGGCCATATCCTGTCCTATGTAGATAAGCCCTTAGTTAACTAAGTAAATGTACATAACTAACTAACCAGACCCTCCTCTAAGCCTGACCCCCCTCCAATTTAACTAAGTAGCTGATGCTGAATACTGGCTGATAACAGGGAATTCTCTCTGTGTTGTGTCTTTCAATTAGAATAATTTATTTTTTAATATTTACTTTGGTGAACAAATTCAAGACTAGAAAAATTTGCTTGAGTGTTCCTTATCTCAGATTTATTTAAGTGATATGTTCTGTAATGACCAAAGCCAAAAGAAAGAATGTAAATAGTCTTCTCATGGGAGTCCTATGCTGCAGGAATTATTTGCTTCCTCCTAGATCCCTGCAAAGCCACAGAGGACGCAACCCTGAGTGCTTTCAGGCTGAAGACTTGAGACTGGGCTGAGGGGGATGAGATACTTAGCCTAGTGTCCATTTGGGCAGGCAATCCCTATAATTTCAGGTCAATACTGGTGCCATTTGGAGAGGAGCTCACATTTCCCTAATGACAAACAGCAAGCTCAGAGTGTAATTACTGGATCAAAATGAATGATTTGGAAACAAAGGTTACACTTTCAGTTTGCTTTCTAGGGTACACTTAGCCTGGTTTAACCCTGTCAGTGTTGTCAGAGGGGGAATGGTACCTGCTTTCTAGTGAGGATTGTAAGAGCAATGTCCACTCAGAGCTTGAAAAGTTATTTTAAAAAGTAATTGGTTACAGTTATTGTCCCAAGCACTCCACAAAGTAGTTAACTAATAACAGTTACTTTTTTTTTAAGTAGCTCTACTTACATTATGTCTCCAAAGTAAGTTGTGGCTTTGTCATGTTGCTTGGGTCTTCTGTTCCAAGCTGGCACAGGAACCATGTGCTTCAGCTAAAGGCAAGGGGTAGTTTGATATGTGACTGAAAGTCCTTTGAAGAAGGAGAAAACCAATTGATTCAAAATCACAGGTGAAACCTGGTTCCATCACACCTCAGTCTGAGTCTTCCAGTCTGCAGTCTCCATTTTGCTGTTTTCAAGATCATATGGCTTTTACATATCTAGCCAGCATGATTTGGGGACTTTTCTGTTTTTTGTTTCTGCCTCCATCCCAAGTTCTATAATGTACAGCCTAATGAAGAGTTCTGGAAAACTCAAAAGATTGTATCATTAGATACTTTAGTTGTCTTATAAAGCTATTTTCAAATACTGATTTTTGTTTTATTTTGCTCATGGACTGCATTGTTATGTTTCAGATAGTTTTAATAACTTTTTTTAAAAAATATTAATTTTACAGGACATTGGTCTATAAAAAGGAGGAAGGGAGGGGAAGAAAAAAATAAATGTGGCAGCACCTTTAAGACTAACTGGTTTTTATTTTAGCATGAGCTCTCATGAATATAAACCCACTTCTTTAGATGCAGTGCTGAGTGGTATTAAGGCCTCAGACATTGCTCAGTGGTGCAAAACACATTAGTTTCCATCTACTTCACCACTTCTAAATCCTCAGGAGAGCATGAGGCAGCAGCATAAGCCAGCACCTGAACGATGTTGTATTCTTCTTCCACTATTTAGTGAGGCTACACCTCTCTAACGATGAAAGTAACTTGAAAGTTACAGTTACATCATGAAATGTGTAAAGTTATTCCCTGTTAGGCTACCCTCATTCAGTTACAGTTGTAATGAATGTAGTTATTGCAAAAAGGAATTAATCTCAAGTAACTAATTATTTGCAACAAGTTACGTGCAAGCTCTAAGCTCATTTCTAGCGTGATAAGGAATGTACTGTGAGACACAGGCTTTTAACACATAGACATGCAGTGTCACCTACAGCTTGTAAAAGTTACTTTTTGGACTACAATTCCCAGAATTCACCCCAGCCAGCATGGCCACTGGCTTTGCTGGCTGGGGTGTGTGGGGGAGTTGTATTCCAAAAATGTAATTTGCCCAAAATCATCTGGAGTCATCTGAGTGAAGTGTGATTCTGAGAGCTCCCTGACTTGTGCCACTTAGGTAAATGGGGCAGCATTTTTGGTCAGAGCGTTTCAGTTCAAAAAAAGGGAAGCTTATTGCTGCCAGTGCCTTGTGTCTTAAAATCAGGGACCACAGCTTAACTAGTATACTTTATTTTCTGGGACAATCACACTCATTAGCAGGGATTCATTCATGGTGGACAATTTGTAAATGTGTAGTTGAAAGGGATATCCCCTTGCTAGTCCAAGTCCAATCACAGATGGAGGTTGACAGTGGAAAGATAGGTAGAGGCAGATAGTTATAGAAAATACTGAAGATAAAAAATAAACAAATTATATAGATAGAGAGAGATAGGCAGATAAATAAAGATAATGTCTAAGAGTTGATGGTGCATTCTAGAAGACTAACAGTTGCAGCAGCCCTACATTTATTTTAATTGCAAACTAATCTGGAAAGTGGTCTGAGCACGTTTGTAAATGAAGGCATGCGGCATTGGCATTGACTGGAAATAGGCTGACCTGCCCATTTCTTTGGGGAAGAAACTTTTTTTGAGCAGAGAAGCTAATGTGGAAATATGAAGGCAAAAAACATTTGAAATCACCAGGGACATCATTGGGATTGCACACAGCATCTGCGTGCTAGGCACTGAAGAGAAATCTCTTGTTTAGGCCCCACTTTGTCGCATGTGAACCGTTTAATCATTGGCGTTATTTGAAGTGTTGTTGCATTTTCATGGTATCCAAGAGAGGACAGAGCAGGCATGGCTTTGATCAAAAGTCACATTTAGAAACAAAGGCTTTTTAAAAAATCTAGCTGACAGTAACCAAACAAGAAAGATGAAAAACCAGCAAACTAATGCCTCTGAAGAAGTCTTAAATTTTAATAATTGACCTTTGTTGTTGTTGAGAATTAAGGCAAACAGAAAGATACTTTTTGGACTCTGAAAGGAAATCTTTATAATTGCTGGCTGAAAAAAGACACCTTAAATTTAGTAACAATTTTGCCAGATAGAAATGTATTCCTATATAGTAGTTATTAGACAAGAACAGAGTTTTTGGTCTGGCCCTGAATTGAGACTCATTTAATTCTTAATTTCTATTCCTTCTCTTTCTTTTTTATATTAATGTTTATTATACACAAATCGTACACCTACAAAAATGCCACCAAAACAAAAACAAAACATAGTACACTATACATGATATAACAAATCACAATAAAGCACCACATCATAGCAATTTCCTAATCTAAAACTACATGTAACATCTAATTAACTTCCTACCTCTCAGTGTTGGTTATATTTGTTAATTAATTTAACTTTCTTGTTCACACTAGCTTCTTTTTCTGTTTTGTCCACTGGCCTCTACTCCTTTTTAAAAACAGCACAGTTCAGTATTATATTACTTTAAAGGTTTCATGAAAAGATGGAGCCAGGTTTGCCTGAGTCAAACATGGAGCTTTGAAAAAAATCACCTTTTTGGACAATAACTCCTGGGATCCCCTAGCCAGCATTGCCACTGGTGGATTCTGGAAGTTGTATTAGAAAAATACTTTTCCAAGATCTTCTAGAATGTAAAAGATGAATCTTTCACAGAGCTAAATTGCATGTAGAACAAAGGCAAGGAGGGGGTCAGGATTGCATTTGCCATCTCCACACTGGATTTCTGCATGATCTGCACGCACTGAACAACTGAAAGAATGGATGTTGTAGGAGAATAACTGCATTTTTTTCCTGCTTTTCATGTGTTCATCCTATGATTTGATTGTGTGAATAGTGCTAGAAGAAATGATGGCCGACTGTCAATTTCAGTTTCACATTTTTACTGTCTAATGTCCCATTATCTGCATCAGTTTGTGACTTTGAAAAAGGCCATGTGAAAACTCATATGAATTGTCAAAGATATGTTCCCTAGTATACACAGTTTTGACACACATTTGCTTAATATATCTATTACTGTATACAAATTAGAGCAACATGTGATTTCACCCCCAATTAGTATATGCAATTTTATATACACTTTCCTCTAAATATGTGGAACCTTGTATTCTCTTTTCCCTGGTATTCATTCATTCATTCCGTCTTCTATTTGTCCAATAACAATAATTTTCTGGTCTGATTCCAAAAAGCTAAAATAATATAATACAATGAAATGAAAGTGAAATACAATATTGTTTTAAAAAAACTCATAGAAAAATATATGCAAACAGTTATGAAACTGAAAATGTTTTTAAAAATCTAAAACAGCTGTGAGAAAAAGAAGATCTTTATTTGGCAGTGAAAATATAACAGTTAGGTGGTAGATGAACCTCCTTGGGGAGGAGAGTCTATAAATACATTTATATGCACATTTTTGTATGCATTTTTCTATCCAGAAAAAATGCACTGAAAACTTCAGAAAAGTGTGATACTGAATTGTAACTGTTTTGTTCTGGTTTCTGCCATTGTGGATTCCAAGTCAGTGCAGCAGGGAATCCACTCTAGAATTTAGTCAGAACTCTAAAGTAGCTACCCAAATCTATAAACCTATTTTGGGATTAGGATTCATCACCTCGGATAGCTCCTTTACAGTGCAGACTAGACTCCAAAGTGTATTCCCAGCCTCACTGGCATGGAAGCCACCAGGTTCCATGTGCAATATATTGATTTGGTAAGTTCTTACCAAAATGAAAACAGAATGAGATTCTTGTGATGTTCTGGACTTACATAAAAAAAGTTGTGTTTATTAAATAAATTAAGGGAAGGTATGGCTATGGTTGTAACATATAGTAAATGTAATAAGGTAAGTAATCTGTAGAGAGTCACTGTGGTGTAGTGGTTTGAGCTTTGGACTATGACTCTGGAGAGGAGGGTTCGAATCCCTGCTCACCCATGGAAACCTACTGGGTGAGCTTGGGCAAGTCACACTCTCTCAGTCTCAGAGGAAGGCAAAAGGAAAACCCCCTCTGAACAAACCCTGCCAAGAAAATCCTGTGATAGGTTCACTTTAGGGTTGCCATAATTTGGAAATTACTCGAAGGCACACAACAAAAGTGATCTGTTGGGAGGAGGTGAGAATATGGAATGGTGGGAGTGACTGGTGATTGGCTGAAGGCATGAAGGGATTTTAAAAGGCTAGGTGAAGGTCAGAGGGGGAGTTAGGATGTGAGTTAGAGAGTGAGAGAGAGTGAAAGAGTGAGAGAAGTGAGCTGGGATCAGTTAGGATTTCGATTATTAAATAAGGAATCTTTGATGTTATGTTCCACTTCTGTTTAACAAACCATTTTTATATTATATACTTGTGCCTCTGAGAATACAACATAATGGATATTGGAAAATGTGGTGGTAGTGGTTATTCAAGGGTGGTGGTGTCCAGTGCAGAGTGTAGATGAATAGTCTTGCACTGGAACCATGAGGGCATCTAGAAGGTCCCCACATTTGATGCAACAGTGGAGTGACAGGAGGAGGCCCTCACATGGGTAGCAGAGGCAGAGATAAATCTTCCTCATCCCTAAGTATAAATGCCCTGAGCAAAGGACAGAGATAGGTAAGATACTTTTTTTAAAAAAAGTTTTTGAATTCATTTTCTTGCTGCAGAATGTAAGGCTCACTAACTGTACACTCCTATAGATATCTGCTCACTAATAAATCCAATTGAGTTCAACATGACACATTCCCAGGTAGGTATGCACAGGATTGCTGACCAAGTGGAATATTCCAGAAAGTTCAAACAGGAAGCTCATAGCCAATGCTAACTCATGCTCTTAGTACAAAATGTCTGATTAAAGTGCTGCTTTACTGATAGGGATCTTGTTTCATTTACCCAAGTGGATTCAACAGCATATTCCTTTTAACATCCCCTCACTCTTATTTGGCAGGTACACTTCTGCCTAGTCAGCACTGTTCAAAGTGAGAAACCTAAAGAGACATGAAATATACCTTCAGCAAAAGGCCCTGAGGAACAGCTTTTCAAGTCTTGCCATGTCCGGGCAGCAGAAATCAAAATTATGGGATTAACCACTTCAGTACTGCCTTGCTGATTGTTTGATAAAGATGTGTTTCATGCTGCTGCTGCTGCTGCTGCTGCTTAAGGACAAAGCAGAACTTCAAAAGTGGAGTTTTCCCCATCTGTGGAACAAGAGGTCAGCTGACTGTCCAGGAATGGCTCAAGACATTTTGCTGGCTGAAGCAAAAGAGAAGATGGCATCCTACAATTCCAAGCCCAGAAACCAACAGGACTGGCCATATACATATTCCTACTCCAACACTGACAATGTAGCAGATTCTTCTAAGGGCACGCGTAGATATCAGGTTGGCTTAGAGGATGCAGGGCAGTCCATGTGGTACATACAGTTATGCTCACCCCAAAACATGCTAATACTTGCTTGCTTCCCCGACTCCAGCACCTGCTGTCTGAAGCAGCCATTTCATTCTGCCACATGGGAAGTTTGGCCCTGTGGTGGCAACTGGAGTGAGAACCCATGTATGTGGAAGGATCTGTTAGCTTCAAAATGTGGCCTATAGAACCCAGAAACTGCACAGAAGTGTCAGTGTATAGTCTAAATCAGGTATGGGGAAAATGTGGCTTTCCAGATATTGTTGGATCGTAACTGTCAGAGTTCCTTCCCCTTTTTATGCTTGTGAATCCAACAATACTCAGGAGGAGGTGGGTATGCCAGAGACCATGTTGGCTAGGGCATGCTGGGAGTTGTAGTCCAAAAATGCAACTTCATCAGGTTTTACCCTGGGCCTACCCTGATGTTGTAACTGTAAATTGTTAGAACAACATATATTGTCATTTTATTATTTTATATAGCTCCTGAAGAAGTTCTTAAGAGTACACAATGGTTGATACGCATTGTTGTAGAAATCATGGAACAGCAGACCCACAGATTGGAAAGTGAGTTTTATTACACCGGTGGGCCTGACTGGAATATCTTCCAAAGAGTCAGAACCCAGAGCTGGAGTTACAGAATATTTTTATACAGTGATGACAAGTATGCAAAAAGCCATTCCCTCCTCCTTCTCTTTGGTGCCAGCAGTTTCCCTTGAGACAATTTGTTGATAGTTCAAGGCAAGATAGCTGAGGAACATTTGGGTACAGTTCGACCATTATTAGAGAAAGAATTTGTTTACATCAGCATATCATATGTTTATGGAACATAGGGTTGATTAGTAAAGAACATTGACTAGGCCTGAGAGTTAAAGGAAAAAGACTTTGCAGAGTCCCAGAGTCTCATTGGCTATCTAGTCTGACCCCAAATAGTGACTGTAAGATTACAGCATTCAGCAAATAGACATTAGAGTCGGAATGGCTACTACATTTCCCCCCTTAAATTAAATGATTAATTTCAAAGACAATTAATCCATTTCACACAAGTAAATCCCTATTTAAGCCATCAAAGCATATCCAGTATTGATCTGTGTAGGATAGCAGGCAGGAAACAAAAGATACACGAGATGAGCATGCATAGCAGAACAACAATGAAACAATGCCAACAAGAATAACATAAACCATCCTATGTTTTCTGAAAACCTTTTGTAATAGAGGCCTTCCCTTTTGGTTATAGCATAAGACAATAAAATCAACATTACAGCATGCAGGTTAATTTTGTTTGGGATCTGACCATACGTTGAGCAGCCTGATGGAACCTCCAGTCATCTGGTCAGCTGCAGTAAGGTCTAGTCCCATCTTCTTTCCTCTCCAGTTGCAGGTTTCGATTTTACGTTGAGTGAGCAGCCTCCCGAGTGCTCACAGTATATAATCGAACCTGAGTCTTCTTGCCTGCCTCTTCATGATTACCTTGAGTTTTTAACAAGTGCAACATCCCTAACACACTAAACTAACCTACTGTACACAAACAATTGCTGTGAATATGGGAGTGGGGAACAAAGGCTGACTTTTTGGTTTAGCTGCTTTTGCACTCTGTGGGGATTTTTGAACTACATACAGTTAAAATTTTACTCAAGTTACTGCTTTTTCTGTAACAGATGTGGGGCTATGGAACTTTAACTCACACCTCATTCCCTGGTTGGAAAGTGTGAACTTCTGTGATGGGGATTGGGGCATGTTTTTCTAACACATAACAGCATTGGGCTTGCAGTACATTATCTAGCATTTGCACCTCTTGTTGCAAACTAACATTTACTAACTCTTGCATGTTCCCCCCTTAACTCAACAAAAATCTGGGGTGGCCTACCATACATCAATTCAAATGGGGATAAGCCAGTAGTCTTATGTGGGGTTCAATGAATCCTAAACAGGGCCAAGGGCAGTATTTCTGTCCACTTTTGCTTGGTTTCCTGGCACAGCTTAGCCAGATGAGTTTTGATAGTCTGATTCATCCTCTCCACTTGTCTGGAACTCTGAAGATGATGCACACAATGTAAATTCCACTGGATTTAGGGTGCCCAGTCTGCTTCTGTCATTCTGATGAAAGGAGCCTCTTTACATACCTCTGCTTGTGTTTTCATCTGCCAGTTGTCTCCTCCCTCTTCCATTTCAGTCTCTCTCTTCTTCTTCCATCTCATCATTTGTATTCATGCTGCCAATGTCCTTCTTGTCCACACCAGGCACATCTCCCCTCCTACCCCGTTCAGCCTGGGAAGACTTCAGCTTAGCAACAGCAGTGACAGGGCCCTGATCTCCTCCCCATTTGGCCTGGGAAGATTGCAGCTCAGCGGTGGTGGGGCCGTGACTCCCTGTTCAGCCTGGGAAGGCTGCAGCTCAGTAGCAGTGGCAGTGGGGCCCTGATATCCGCCCCCCAATTTGGTCTGGGTATACTGCAGCTTGGCAATGATTGTAGGCCAAGGAGGTTCTCCTGAGAGCTGATTGGCAGGCCAAGGACTGCCTAAGCAGCCAATCAGCACACTCAGAAAGGCAACATACCCAAAAGAATTATATATATAGATTATGGATGTGCCTGTTCCTTGACAAGTCAGATCTAGCTACACTGACACATGTCTTGATTACATCCTGTTTGGACCACACTCTATGTGGGGCTGCCTTTGGAAACTGTTTAGAAACTTCATCAGGTTCAAAATGCTGCAGCCAGACTGTTGACAGGGGCTGGCTACAGGATCATGTGACCCCTGAAACAGCTGCATTGGCTTCCAGTCCATTTCCAGACAGAATTCAAAGTGCTGATTTTGACCTTTAAAGCCCTAAACGGCTTGGGTCCAGACTACCTGAAGGGCCATATCTCGCTATACAAGCCAGCCCAAGTATTAAGATCAGCAGGGGAGGGCTTTCTCTCAGTCCCATTGCCCTCACAAACACAGTTGGTGAGGACTCAGGACAGAGCCTTTTCTGTGGCTGCTCCCAGACTGTGGAAACAGTATGTTATGCAGATGATTGGGGCATAGCAAGATGGCATTTCTAGCTCCCTCCCACCAGCAATCTGCAGTGGGATGAAGAGATGTGATAAGGTTCCTGTTTCAGATTGCCACACCACAGATTGCTGGTGGAAGTGGACTGGAAACCTCATTCTGTTGCACCCCTATCACCAGCAGAACAGACTTCTGTCAGTCGGTGTGTCTCTTAACTCTTAAGGTAGGTTTGGGGAGTTGAGTCAAGAGATTTTTTAAAAAACTCATTTAAGGTTTCAGGTATTTTGTATTTACCAATGAGCTATATTATAATATTTCTGAAGTCAGGTTTACTTGTATATTGTTGGATGAGGTTTTATGATGGGCTGTATATGTATTTATGGTTGAGCATGGTCTTAATGTGCAAAGTGAATCTTTTATGAGGGTGAAGGATGTGTGCTGACAGAGGTGCCACAAAAATGAAAAAGGGAAAAATATATTTCAATCTTCTGGAATCAAGCATTTCCCACCCCCTTCTAATGGAAACAAATGTGTGAAAAAACTATATCAGTAGAAACCAATACAAGCAACAATCTTGGAGAAAGGGTTGGGATAAAAATAATAATGAAATAAACAAAGCATTATCAAAATATGTAAACACTTAAGGCAGAAAGGACAGAATAGGGAAGGGGAACCAGTAGTGAGAAAACACTACATCAACAAATGGGGGTGGGGATGGGACTAGAATAAATATCTTTTTAAAAAATAGTTATTTTATTTATACACTGCTCTTCAGCCACAAAGGCTATCAGGGTGGCTTACAATTTGTTTTAAGCAATAGCAATTTACACATCTACACCTGCATTAAGCAGTTTCCAATGTGTGTGAGCTTATTGCCTCCACAAGGTGGGTACTAATTTTACCAACCTATGAAAGGATGGAAGGCTGAGAGAACCTTGGAGCCCTCTGGAATCAAACTTGCAATGTGGTGACTTGCAGTAGTGGCATTTAACCACTGCGCCACCAGTCATGTCTTCACTCCACAGTGACAGAACTAGACAAAGAGTTGGATCCAGACTTTGGTTTCAATAGCTGTCCTCTGTGCATCAGACTGGAACCAACTGAGTAACTAGGAGTATGGCAACAGCAACCATGGGATTGCTCAAAACCAGAAACAGATTGATATCCTATCCTACACCAGCAAAGTGTAAAAGCTCTTCTAGTGTGTGTACCCGAACAACATGAATGACAAAGTTCTGGCAATGTTCTAGCAGTTGTCCCAATCCATTCCAATGGCCATTCCAGTCATAGCAGAGGGCACAGCTATTCCTGCAAGCTTTTAAACCAGCCTGTAGTACTGAGGGCAAATGAGGAAGAGCTTGCCTAAAGGGATATTTGATACCTCCTTATACAAACATTTAAAGTGAGGTAGGCATGCTTCAGAGCCTAGAGAACAGCACTGAAGGGCCACAGCCACTTTGTCACAGCCACTATTTTGATGACTGGAAGTGACATCCCATCACTCCTGGTTCTCTTTCCATCTACTTTTGGCTCCACAATTACCACCCCAGTGTAAAGCAACCATCAGCATAACCAAGAGTTATGCCACCTACATTTATCAGGATTGCTCTGATGTAGCACATATTTAGGGAGTGGCAATTGGGAAAGGATGGCAGATCATGCATGCTACAATCTTAGATGAAGCTTAACATGGTAGAAAGCAACATCCTGCCGGTCACTTCATCCATTGCATCTCAACCAGTCCTGTACAACATGGCATCAAGAAGGGACATTTCCATTCCCATAGAGATGCCAGGGCTTGCTCCCACAAATAACTAAAGCCACTCATCTCACTTTTTAAAAAAGCCTCTTCATTCCTGCACCAGGGAGTCCCACAGTTTTCATGGCACAACCTCACCTCCAAAAGCATATTATCTTCTGTGTTAACAAGTCCAGTCACATGATCAAGCAATGCTTGCCCCCATTTGTTTGCCATGTGATTGTAACACAGTGTTTTTCATACTACCAGACAAGGAGACCACAGGAAGTTCTAATTTGGAAACAACAGAAAGAAGGCGACAGGGAGCATTTTTGGAAATATGAAATACATGTTTTGAATTACCATGTCGTCATTGTTTCTACAATGTGAAAGACTCTGCTGCTGATGTGTCTTGACAGAAAAGGAGGAAACTTAAAAAAATATTGTTTAGTTTTATACAGATGGTATCACACAAGAATGGACAAAAGGCCATAAAAAAATCCCACACCCCCAAACCAAGAACACATTAGAAATGGAGAAAAATTCCAAGATAGAGAAAATACAGCTAGACTTTGTTGCTACCACCTATGCTGCGACAAAAACTTCCATTACAGTCTATTTAAGCCATTCACATGAGCCATGATATGAAGGATCATCCATTTGTATATTGTTCTTTTCTTTTTTCTTTTCTTTAGAGGGGATAAGTTGATAAAAGGACAAAGTAAGTTTTGTAACAATTCTTTGATAAACACATCAAAACAACAGCAACACAGACTCCCACATACCAAACTAAGTTCTTCCAGCAACAATTGAAAATGTCTTGAGGAAAGTATTTGATAAGAAAAGGTACTATGACAAATCTGATATTTCTGGCCTCACATTTTCCTTGTGTTGCTTGTCGAGAAGCCATGTATAAAAAATAATTGTTAGTGACAGCACTGTTTCACTTTTCTATTGTCCTCCTTTCTTCCTTCATCCTATTAGTTTAGATACTTTTTTTTGTTGCAGCTCATTGAGAAGTTAGCCACTCAAATAACATGACAACCTTTACACAAGAGACACCATACCTCACTCACACATCAATCTAAGCAAAGATTTTGGTTTTGAACTTGATCCATTCCCATTCATTCTCCTTCAAGCAGTTCACTTTGGTGGCATTATCAAAGCAACCTGAGCTGAGTGTGCATGATGTCACCTTTGAGAATCTTTTATCTGTGCAACTCTGCTTTGCCTCAGTTCCAGACTCCCATGTCTGGAACATCTTACCCATGTGCACTTGCACCCTTAGCCAGATCATGACTCAGCCTTTCTGGGACCAGAAGAAAATAACAACAAAACAACCTCCAACTCTTGTCTCTGTCTGAGCAAAAACACTCTCGTTCAAGTTCCATCTTAAACTTGCCCACTGTCAACCTGGCTTCCCTTTAGCGACTTTCTCTGTACACTGAGCGGCATGATGGTTTCCATGCATTTCTCTTCATGGAGAACAAATTCTCCCCCCCCCAACCAAGAGAGGCTTGGAATGATTGTACTATATTCCTGGACTTTGATATGGTGGGGGCTTTGGAGAAAGGTGGTCCATCAAGAGGCAAGACTTATCCCCTGACTTTTCCTAGCTCCCAAGCGCTATGGCAGAGTGTTGTAGGAAGCATAGAACCATAGGTATCACAAGGGTAATATAGTCCAGTCCTCTGCCATGCTGGAATACACAAGCAATTTGGCTCCTGGGGCCAAAATAATCTCCCATCCCAGGTCTTATGGCACAATGACTTTATGGATCAATACTTACAAGGGCTTGTCTACACAAAGGAAAAAAACCCAGACTGCTCCACAGTAATAGTAAGTCGCAGCAGCTGCAACCTATCTTAATGGTTTTACAGCCCCCATAAACTTTGCATGCCTGTAGTTGAGACAGCAGTTGTGAGTGGATTACTCGCATGTTAAAATCTGCCGCTGTTGAACTTTTTTTTTTAAACACCCCTATTTCTATGGTGTGCACAAGTGATATTCCACATTCCCTCCCCCCCCCAAAAAAAGAGAGAGAAGAAATAACACAAACCTCTGTTTTATCGCCTTAGCCATCACTCACTAAGGTGAAAATCCAACATGGCAGCAGTGGGCATTTGCCGTGTAAGCCAGCCCCGCCCCCTGTGCTCACCCAGCCAATCAGGTTTTCATTTTGTCCTTCATGGGGAAGTGATTCATGTTGAATTGCTTGTCTTAATGAGTGAAAATGCGCATATCACTGGAGCTTTTTAAAAAAGGCAAGAAAAGCTGCAAAGGCTTCTCTCAAGTAGTTTTTCCTTTCTTTGCCCTCCCTTCACAATATGATGAGACAATGTGGGAGCCTGTTAAGACAGCTTGTTTTCTGAGCAAATTCTATGAGGGGTATTTTCACTGTGTGGACAACCCCATACTATTAAAAGTATTTGTTTATTGCCTCTCAGGCTCTCAGGCCTCCTTGGGCAATGTACAAGAAATAAAAACAGATGCAAACATTGATCAAGATTCTGCCCCATGGTCTATGTTGCATAAGTATATGAATCTTTAGCTACGTTGCAAAGGTGCAACAAAACCCTGTTAGTGAATTGCAAAAATGTATATCAGGGCACCAGTAAGAGGGCTCCAATGAGTTCGCATCAGGTTCTCCTGATGCATATTGGGCATTTTTGATGTTCCTCTTGTGCTCCAGGACTTCCTAACCAGTGTCTGGATGTGCATTGGGGAGCATTCCTATGCACATTATGGCTCATTGCACATTGGACCATGGTGCATCACTCACACCACCATTATGCAATGGTTGCCCATAGGTAGGAACATTGCAGCAGTCCCTAGGTAGATATGGACATAGCAAATTCACTCACTTCTAAGTGGACACATATAAGTCCATTCATGAAGATGAAAGTCCCATATTAAATTCCAGCCATTCTTCAGAAACAAATTTGAACAATATTGTAAATAAATTCTATAAACACAAATGAAAACAGTCCCAAAAGCTAGTCCTGTTTTTAAGGGAAAAAAGGCAACATAAAACAAGGCATCCTTGGCCTCCAAGTGAGTAGGGAGGGAGCCACACTGACCTCTCTTGGGAGGGATTTCAATAACCAAAGTGCAGCTACAGAGAACGCCCTCTCTCAGGTATTCACCAATCAAGTCACTGCATACCCTCTAACATTCAACAGATGAAAACCTAGGACATGTGTGGCTGAGGCATATTAGAGTGTGATCAAATGGATATGCCAAAGCAACAATATAGGAGAAGTTACTAATGAGGAAGAACACACAGACCTACTATTTTAGGTAAAGAAATACTGGCATTTATGTATTCAGTTTTAAAATGGAAAAACTCTGCTCCCATCTCTCTTCTCTTTTGCCTCCAGCTGAGTTAACTGAGCTGAAACTCCTTTATTACTTTTAACTTAGTTTGCAGCAACTGAAGTAAACCAACAATGAAGGGGAAGAGGGGGAGGAAGAGAGAGAAACTGGAACATTTTAAAAGCAACTAAGGACTTTATCAGCTGTGGCAAAAATAACAGAATTACAACATCACGGTAGCACAAATGGGCCCGGATATCGCATGACATCATTGTCATTGTGTGGCTAGTCTGTGCCCCAGCTGTGAAAAAGGCATTGCTTTTAATTGATGGGACAAACCATCAATAGATTGGCAATAGAACTATTTTTTTTATTATTTATTTATTTTTATTTTTTTGCGGTATCAAAGGCATGCAAAACCATGTCCCAGTGTAATTGTGAGATTACAGTGTGAATGGGCAGCCCTCAGTGAGAACAGGGAAATGAAGCACAGGACATTCTTTTTATGTACTGCCCTTTTAGTTTGCATGTTTTTTAGGTTTATTTCAGCACTTGTGTGTTCATTTACTTTGTTAATTTAGGGGTTTGCGGAGTTTTAGCCACACTCACGTAGTCTCACAAGAACTACCAAAATCTTGCCCATGCTAAATCTTGGAAGTAAACTCCTGTTCTTCATGTGGTAGTGGTCAGCGTGTGATAATTCTATGGCAGTTCTTTTGCGTGATTATAGCAACGTGTGATAGCAAGTGTAATAATTCCATGACATTTCCACTATCCTCATTCATGGAATTACAGCATTTTTAGATGCTAGTCTGATAAAGTCCTAAGAAAATGGGACAGCTGAGGATTAACTAAGATTGTCCCTGCTAAACGGGGACAGTTATAAGGTATGTCTCTCTGGGTGGCAGGACTTGTAAATTGGTCCAATGCTGAGGATTTCAAATTCCATGGCAGGCTAATACAGGAGGAGGCAGTCTTTCAGGTGTCCTGCCTCCAACCTGTTCAGGACTTTGTAGGGCAAAACCAGCACCCTGAACTGAGCTCAGAAACAGATTGGAAGCCAGCGCAGTTGGCACAAGACTAATGATACACATGGCCTCCAATGAATATACCCAAGAATGGCCTGGCTGTTGGGTTTTATCCCCAAGAGCTGTAGTTTCTGAACCATTTTCAGGGGTAGTCCCATGCAGAGTGCATTACATTGGTCAAATCATGAGGTAATTAAAGCATAAACTACTGTGACATTGGCCATCTTATTTTTGATCCCCTTCCTTATAATTCCTGGCATAGAAACCACCTTCTTAGTAGTTGCCACCACACTCTTAGTTGGAGGTGTCTACCACAACAGCAAGATCCTTTTTTTGAACAGTCATTTTGGACAGTTCAGGCCCCATCATCAGACATATGAAAATAGGATAGTTCACACCAATGGGTGCTGATATTCACTTACTTACCCTAACCCCACATTTGCTATTTTCATACTCATTAATCTTCTGGGAGACATCCATTCCTATCTTTTCAAATTCCCTTTTGTTTTTGCTCTCTAGCAATTGAAAGTCTTGCTGTCATCAGCAAATCAGGGAACTATATTGCTCACCCTCCATTCCAGATTATTTATAACTGTTAAACATTTTCTGCCTTAAGTGAGAAATGATAATAGCTGAGAAACAGGCACTTTTCTAAAGACAAATGGTGATGGATGTATTTTCTGAATTTCAGACTTAATCATGCTGGCATCCACTGTGATGTGAAACTATTTTTTGATGATAATATTTTTAAGTAGCCAACCGACATACAGGAGGAATGCCCTGTCCTCACATAATCATTGCTAATAAAGCCTGATGTTTCAGTTAAACTCTGAACTGATCTGATAATCTGGAATACAATTGTGAACAAATTCCCTGTATCGCTCACAATAGCGATAGATACATATTCACAGGCTGAGAAAGTTAGGCATTTGTTTATTTGTTTGTTTGTTTGTTTTTGGTGTACTACAACTGCTACAAATCTGCAGCCAGCATGGCCACTCCTGGGGCTTCTGGGAATTGTAGCCAAAAAAATAATGCTTCTAAGCTCTTCATATATTAACTCAATAGATGTAATACTTCTGGACACACAGCAGCAGCCTGGCTGAGTGATCATCTGCTTGGGTTGGATAAGAAAGAATATGCTCCCAGGTTACATATTTCTCTCTTGACTATTGTCTACCTTCGTCTGAACAAGTAGAGAAGACTGAAGAGTTGCATGACTCCAAAAGCTTGAGTTAGGGTAACAGATCAGACCATTTGCATATTTGTTACAGGGACAGTTGCAGCTACAAACGTCTTAAAACTCTCAAAGCAACCTCTAGAGTGTACTGTTGCTCTATGCTAAAACAAAAAGAGTTCATGCACTGGCTGGCTTACCTGTTCTTTTTTCTGTCATCCTGCCTCACTCAAATACCTTGAATAAGAATGAGAAACCTCTTTCAAATGTTTTCAACAAAGAGAAGCTAATATATTTCTCCATTAATTTTCCTTCCAAGATGAAAAGCTGAATCTGCATAGAATTTGAAACCACTGGATGTTCTAATTCACATATGGACATTGCTTTGACTGAGTTACCCCATAAAGCCATCTGGCCCAATATTATTCTTTCTTCTCCCTGGCAAATGCTTCTTCAGGAGACCAGACTCCAGGCTTTCCTAGGACTGCTGCCTTCTGTACAGTTAGAGCACAATGATTCCACTTTAACCGCCATGGTTTCATCCTATGAGCTCCTGGGATTCATAGTTTCATGAGGTATTTAGAATTCTGTGAGAGACAAATTGTAGGATTCCATAGAAGACAGCCATGGAATTTAAAGTGCTATCATTGTGTAGTGTGAAAGAGCTCCTGATTTACAGGACTGGCATTTTGCTAAGTCCATAGTGCTTGACATCTGAAGAATCAGCACAGTTTCTGATGTGTTTGTTTAAAGATCTTCCAATGTGGGTGACTGATCAGTGCAGCCTTCCTCTACCTGGTGCCTTCCAGATGTTTTGGACTTCAGCTCTCATTATTCCCAGGCCAGGTTGGAGATGGGTGTATGAGTGCACAGTGTACTGTAGTTGTTGGATTAAAAACTTAATTAGACAGTAAACATTAAATGGCCATTTTTGAAACAGTTCACACTTTTAAGGAACTTTACAACATTACATCTGAAAATCAAATTATTTTTAATTTTAAGCTTTCAAATCTTGTGCATATATGTCATTCAAACTGAGCACGTTTTTCCAAACTGCAGAGGAAAATCAGATTTTAAAATTATGAAGTGATGCAATTGTTCTTCTTAAATTGCTCAGTCCTGAAGGTAGAATGTTTATCTCTAGCATATGTTTTCTGGCTATTGTCATTATCTTTGTTTAAGGTTGTGGGAAAAGGACAAAAATTTCTTAGATTCAAGAAGATCAAATGAAAAGTAAAGTGCTCAAGGATTGCACAGAATTCCATATTCCAAAGAGAAGACTGTGCCAAGATAAGAATCACCCACTTGCTTGCTTATTGTTATAAGTAATAGACTAGATTGCGCAGCCTGCTGGAAGACATGGGGACTGGGGAGAAACAGCAGGGTGTATGTGGTGATATGCATGTGAAGAACCTGCCATATTCACTTGGGTGTTTGGGAAATGTTCTCCCTGCCAGCTAAGACTTTTCCTTCATTCAATGATTTTTCAAAATTGGTCTGTGAAGTGCATCATTTATTTATCTTGCATCCATCCGAATGTAGGTGCAGATGTAGAGTAGTCTTTCAGTTGCTAAGCAACTACTGTACAGGGAACTTACACCCCTCTCTCTGTCTCTCCTCCAATTTCCAATTTCACTCAAACATTTAAGCCAAGACAAAAGTGTAAGAGAGCATTTGGATATCTGTGCACATCAGCCTAGAAGACACTTGATAGATAAGGAGATGGTCATATCCTCCTGTGCCTAATTTGCTGTTTCAGATATACATCAGAAATCGTGGAAAATGCAATATTACAAGCTTTCCATCAGGGCTGGCCCCACCATTAGGCACAGTGTAATGGTCTGGCTGCCAGGAAAGGAAGGATGCTGCTGCTGTTAACTTCCAGAGAGCAGCACATATGGAATTTTCTGCCCCATGTGCCAGTATAACTTGACTGGCCTTAGTTACAATGTACCTTGACTTAAATGGGAGGAGAGACATCACTTGCTGCTTTGCTTCAGGCAGTAAAATGTCTTGGGTTGGCCCAGTTTCCCATCCAGCATGGTTTGTAGCTACCTCAAAGTCCTGTACCTCATCTAAATTGCAGAGGGATAATAGCCCACTGGTACACACATTTTACATGCAGAAAAATTATTCAGTACTTGGGTAACACCAGCATCAGGTAGCAGATAGTAGGAAGCATCAGGTATAGATAGCAGATTTAAAGTGCCTCATAGCATTTGATAGCAAAGATTTTTGGTTAAAACTCTGTGGAACAGTTATGTAAAATTAGGCAGATCTGCTGCTTTTACCTGATTTTTTTGTGAATCTGGGCAAAGTCTGATTAAAAAAAATGATCCAAATCAAATATTTCACCCATCCCTACTGCCAAGTGAGAGTAGATTATACTGGACTAGATGATGGAACTATTTTAATTTAAACCCCAGCCTTCAGATTCCTTATCAGAATGGCTTACAATACATATACATATATATTTTTTAAAGTACTATAATAGTTAATAACATGAATAGAAGCTGAAAACAGCAGCTCCCTAAAATCAGCATCCAAATCATTGTTGTTGTTGTGTGCCTTCAAGTCATTTCTAACTTATGGCGACCCTACGGGGTTTTCTTGGCAGAGTTTGTTCAGGGCATTTGCCTTTGCTTTTGCCTTTTTCTGAGGCTGAGAGTATGTGACTTGCCCAAGGCCACTCGGTGGGTTTCCATGGCTGAGTGGGGATTCAGACCCTGGCCTCCCAGTGTCTTAGTCCAACACTCAAACCACTACACCACACTGGCTCTCATCCAAATCATACACGGTCACAAAAGTTAAAAATATGAAAGCAGCTGCATAACCTTAGGAATGTGAAAAGCCTGGAATTACTTTTGAAGGCATTTGCTTGGTGCTGGAAAGTAGGATGCCCTCACTGAAAAGGCTCTCTCCCCAGTAGTTATCCATGCTATTTTAGACGGCACAAGTAGAAGCATAGTTTTTAAGTCGAGGGAAGTAATAGTCCCACTATATTCAGCACTCATCCAGTTTCATTTGGAATACTGCATTCAGTTTTGGGCACCTCATTTTAAGGTCTTGTCTACGGGGGGGGGGGGGTTATGAACGTGTCCAAAAAAGCAGGCATTCATAATGATGTGACCTGTTTTCATGGTCAAAAGAGCCCCCCTAAACTTTGAATGACCCCCTAGCCAAGATGGCGGCTGCAAGTGATTCATTCACGCTTTTAAATCTTCTGCCGCCAATTTTTTAAAAAAACCAGTTTTCCAAGGTATGCACAAGCAATACTTCCTATTTACAAAAAGAAAAAAAAAAGAAAGAAAGAAAGAAAGAAAGAGTATAAGATTGCCATGTTATCGACTTACTGGACCCTCTTTTAGCTGATAATGTAACATGGCGGCTGCAGGTGCTTTCCCTCTTTGCTAGCGCCATCCCCATGCTCATCCAACCGATCAGATTATTCTACCTGTTCATATCTGTGTGAATGTGCGTTGTTCAAACAATTGCACATTTGCATGTCATACGGAGCTTTTTTAAAAAAGTCTGGATGAAGCTCTGGACATGACGCACATGGACTTTGCAGTGGATTTGGCTGCCCCGTTTCCGAATGACATGTATGGATTGCTGTTTGTTTGCATGTCATTCGTATTATTTTGACCATATAGATAAGAACTAAGAAGGATATAGACAAGTTGAAGTGGGTTCAGAGAAGGGCAACAAGAATACTAAGAGGTATGGAGTACAAAACATATGAGGAAAGGTTGAAGGAGCTGGGCATGTTCAGCTTGGTGAAGAGAAGACTGAGAGGTGACATGACCACAGTCTTTAAATACTTCAAGGGCTGTCACAGAGAGGAAGGGGAAGGCCTGTTCTCTGCTGCCCCAGAGGGTAGGAACAGGCTTAATGGTTTTAAGTGTTAGTAGGATAACAATTGCCTAGAGAGGTGATGGAGTCTCCTTCTCTGGATGTCTTTAAACAAAAGGCTGGAAAAGTACCTGCTGGTGATGCTTTAACTTGAGATCCTGCACTGAGCAGGGAGTTGTAGGTTGATGGCACATGATGCTCCTTCCAATCCTATGGAGATTATCAGGTGGGAATAATACTAATACTAATACTAATACTAATACTAATACTAATACTAATACTCTCTCTCTGGCTTTTCTTCACAAACGAAGATTCAGGAAGGACTCATCCCGCGCTTTCTGCAAGCGCGCTGATGACTAAAAAGGCCAATCCGAGATAAACAAGTCCGGTTCCAAAAAGCACAGCAGAAGGTCTCCTTGGGTGATGTTTTTGGGTTGTGATTCTTTCTGCGTTGTCGTTTCTCTTCAAGACTTGTTCGGCGGGAGTTCTCAAATAAGGCTGCAGCATTGTGGATAGTGCGTCTCCATGCCTCCCAATGTGAGGCCAGGGCAGACCATTGTTGGTGATCAATTTGGCCGAGCCTGAGATGTTGTTTCAGGGAGTCCTTTTATCGCTTTTTTGGAGCGCCCCTCTTACGCTGACCCGTGGCGAGTTCACCGTAGAGTAGTATTTTTGGGAGGCGATGGTCCTCCAACCTAGAAACATGCCCTGCCCAGCGCAGCTGTGTTCTCAATATCATGGCCTCAATGCTGGTGATCCCTGCTTGCTCAAGGACAGCAACATTCTAATACTAATAATAATAGATGGTAGTAGTAGTATTGGGGTGGCAAACATCATTTAAAACATTAAACCATAATTCACCACAAATATTAAAATAACATCATTAAAATAACTATACAATAGTAATTGATTCAGATTTTAAATATAAAATACACATATTAAAATAACTTAAAAGGGAAAAAGACATAAAATAGAGTATTAAAATAGCAGAATGGAAATAGCAAGGTGAATAGCAAGGTGGCAGCCAAGCATCCAGCCTAATCTCGGAAGGCCTGCCAGAAGAGATCTATCTTAACAGCCCTCTTAAACATACCCAAATCATCAGGGTGTCGGATCTCCTCTAACAGGCCATTCCACAGTCTAGGAGCAGTGGTGGAGAAGGTCCTCTGGGTGACCATAGCCAACCTAGTTCTAGTCATCTGTAGTAAATTCTTCCCAGAGGACCTAAGAGTACGATCCCATAGGTAAACTGGCCCCAAGCCATGAAGGGCTTTAAAGGTAATAACCAACACTTTATACCTTGCCCAGAAACTAATTGGCAGCCAGTGAAGAGATTTTAATATTGGTGTGATATAGACACCCCTTATTGTTCCTGTGACCAGCCTGGCTGCCATATTTTGAACCAGTTGCAGTTTCTGGAGCAGGCATAAAGGTAACCCGATGTAGAGTGCATTACAGATGTCAACCCTCAAAGTTACCAGCACATATACTATCGTCTTCAAATCTTCCAATTCTAGGAAGAGGGGAAAAAATTCTAGAAACAAACAAAAAAGGGTTCCCGTCCTGCAGTCTCCTCTCCCACCCCTCTCCCACCCATGTCCTGGCACGGGAACAAAAAGTTTTAGACCTACCTTATTCCTGCTTCCACAGCAGCCCAGGTGTGAATAGAGCTCTAACGGAGCTCCATTCACTTCCTGGAACGAAATCCCACCAGTTCTCGCAAGAAGACGAGAGTGTGGGAAATTCAAAAATAAAAACTCTAGCAAAAAAGAAAAAGCTACAGCAAGCAAAAAACCACACTTAAAACTTTGCAAGTAACTCAGGGAGGGTACAAAAAAGTGTGTCACTTACCTGGATGTCCTGATCTCACCAAAAAGTGTTCTGGCATGATTCTCCCATTGATGCTGGGATTACGCTAGCGAAATGGGCACCTTTTCACTCGCAGGACATTTCGTGACAGAAACAGAATGGGGGATCCATTGACGGCTTAGCCTATAAATAAAAAGCACCGCCGGTGTAATGAGAGCATTACGAGAGGGGAACAATGTCCTGTGAAAGGGAAGTGCTTTAATAATCTCCTGGTGTTGTGATAACACTATATTTAGAGTGTCTGATAATCTCGTATGATTCTATGATGCTACATGAAAGCGGATCTAATTATAACTATTGCTGCTTCTGTTTAGAGGAAAGTTGCAGAGGATTCCTTTGAATAATTCCTTTAAATTGTGAGCTGCTTTGAGTCCCAATTTTTGGGGGAAAAATGACGACAACGATGATGATGATGATGAAGATGATGATGATGAAGATGATGATGATGTTCTAGATTTTTTAAAAATAAAGTCTTTGACTCTATGGAAGGCATGACTCAAGGATACCATAATCAAACCTAGAGAACTGCAGAATACATACCTGGCAGGGGAGATACCATGACCCTGAAGTATATACACTAGGTCTTGAGGTAGCTGTTCACAGAGGATGGATTTACTGTATGGACTTTATTAGACGCACTATATGGCATCATAATGATGCCACATAAATGCAAAAGGGTGCGCATGCCAGATGATGTTGTCCTTTTGTGTTTATGTCCTGTCCTTATGCCGATCTGTTTTATTGGTGGCTCAAGCCATCAATAGATAATCTGTGCTGTTTTTTGCCAGCACAGTTGGCGTATGTAACCTTGTATCGTTCCCTCCACATTCTTACCTCGTGAATAACCGGACCAGCCAGAACACCTCTGGGTGAGATTGAGACATCCAGGTAGGCGACACAGTTTTTTTACCCTCCCCCCCCCCCCCGATTTACTTGGAAGTTTTTAATTGTGCATATGTGCTTGATGTAATTTTTTATGCTTTATTTTTTGTTTTATTTTAAAATTTCCAGCACAATGAAATCTCGTGGGATTTCAAAGGAGGAAGTGAATGGGTTCTTTTCACTTCCTCTTCATTGCCGGGAAGCCTTCTGCCAGGATAGAAGGTAAGTGTGTGTGTGGGGGGGGGCATTCTTTTGCTGGTATAAAAATGGATTTTTTTTATGCCAGTAAAAGAACGTTTAAAGGGGCTTGTCTGATAAAGTCCTATGACTACGATGTGTACATAAATATACTGGCCAGAATCCTGTTCATCACAACTAGAGTAGACCCTATTGAATGGTGAGCCAACACATAGGTACATCCAGTTGATTAGTGGGTCTTCTCTAGTCAGGACTAATGTAGAATTTAGGCCATAGTTTGTTAAGAAAAGTATACATCTAAAATGTAAAGCTCTTAAGCCTGGTGATACTTGACAAAGTCCTACTTAGTTTTGTTTATCTCCTTATCAATCTACCCCACAGCCTGAGACCACAGTAAATGTTAAATGCTGTTGATGGATGTCACTCAAGAGTTTATTATGGCCAGCAGCATCAACTGTGCAGGATTCAGCATAGTGTGTGTGTGTTCTGTTGCAGGGGGTGGGGGGTATGAAGCCTGTCTACTGTCAGCTTTGATTAAGGGATAACCAGATTTTTGATGAAAGAGAGAATCTCGTACCATGTAGTCTTTGGATGAGGGAAAGATTTGGGCTAAATGGTTTAGGGGGGAAGGGAGGATTCAAAAACCAAGCAAGAAGACATAAACATAGCCTGCAGGCTTGTTTAGTCACAGGCTGTGGGACTAATTGGGATACACCCACAATGCTGTTCACTCACCTTTTCTGCTGAGATAAGCCCTTTTCTGCCTGACTGACATTCATATGGCAAGGATTAAAAAGAAAGGGGGGGGGAACCCCTCTAAAAATAATAATTGTAGCACGAATCTTTCCCCTCCCTTACTAGAGGCACAGACTTTCCAACTGTAGCTGTTACACAGGAAAAACAGCAAAGAGTAAAATTGGTATGGCAGTCTGGTTCTGAGCTTAGAATCACTGTTTTCCATGAGTAACATGGTATTATTTAATTCTGAGTAGTAAGTAGTATAACATGTTTATTTCAATGGATTTTTTTTTTAAAAAAAGCTTTTGAAATTTGATTCATTTATTGATTGAGGTACAATGGATAAACCCATTCAAGACATGAAATATATGAACCAAAACTTAAAAAAAACAAAACTAAAAACACTCCATAAGAATAATTTTAAGCCACAGATAGAAAGGTCAGAGCTGCCTCCTCAGGTTTAAACACCAAAAGCCATGTGAAATGGCATAGTCATAGTCACTCACCATAATCCAAAAAGGGGAGGAGCACCAGACTATCCTTCCCTGGGAGGAAATGCCACAGCTAGAGTGCTGCTGCAGTGAAGGTCCTGGCACATGTACCCACCAACTAGGTTCTCAGAGTGGTGGGACATGGAACAGGGCCTTTACTGAGGATCTCAAATTTCTGGCAGTCCCATTTCTGGTCTTGTAAGATAGCAAATTCCTCAAAGCCTGTGGCAAAAATGGTCTTCCCCTGACAACAAAGGACAGCAAGGAAGAAGATGTGGAGCTTCCACTTATCCCTCTGTTGCCACCAGCTGTGAAAACCTCCTCCTGTCCCACCACTATGGCATCAAATTTGGAAATCTTTCAGATGCTCTCATGGTTTCTGTGTGAAACTTTATTCATCTTACATCCCCAATGGACAACAAGACCCTTGATTAACTGCTGCTACCACAGATACTATGTATCTGAACTTAAGCTGTCCACTGACCTTTATGTTATATTCTTGGAGGCAAAAGCATATGGTACAAAAGTAATGGTATATTAAACACAAATTGTACGTATAATCACAGATTACTTATTTAATACATCCAAATTCTGATTCACACTCACTCTAATTCACATTTCTCCCTCTCTCACTCGTATCCTAACTAACTCTGACCTTGACTGTAACTAATCTCTGTCTCTGATCCTGACTAACATCTCAAACTACTAACACCTCAAACTCCAAAATGTAACTCTGACACACCCAGTTTTCACTCTGACTGCCCTTCAAAAATCCCCTTGGACATTCAACCAATCACCAGTCACTCCCAATGTTCGGTACTCTTATCCCTCCCAATAGCTTCTCGACTTATTACTACTATATATTACATACATTACCATACTTTATCTAATAAATGAAATGTTGAGAACATCATAGAAGATAGTGAAGCTTTCCTAGGAAGGACTTCCAGAACCTTAGAACAGACACCAAAAAAGGTCCTCTCTTGAATTCCCACCACATATGCCTGTGAAGGTGATGGGACCATCCTGTGTTGTTTCAATGTGTTACTTTCAAGATCAGTTGTAGCTCTAGCAGGAAGACCTCCTGAGGACACATGACAGTTCTTAAATAAAAAAATAATAATCTTGATCACCAGTGTAAAACCTAGCAATTGTAACTATTAGCTGGTTAGGAGATTTCTCAGTAGGTTGTGGTTTTAATTGTCTGTTAGGCTTACAACTGGATATAAATTCTTAAAGTGTGTACTTGCAAAGTTGGGTCTATTTTCCCCCTCCAAACTGAAAATGTGTTGAAACAATCCCACACAATCATCACATTTTCAAATACTTTACTCCCATTTTAACCCATCTTGTTCCTTACAGCCAGCTGTGGATGTTATTCCCTGGTGACTGGTGGCTTTCATGTCAGGGGTGCTGTGAATCCATACTGGTTTTCATCCTAGAGCTATCCAAGGTGTTGAACCTATTTTAGGGACAAGGTTCAGTATGTTGTATAGCTCTTTTAAAGTCTGGAATAAAACCCAAAGCAGATTCACTGTATCTCTAAAATGGAAGCCAAAAGCTGAGGGGGTTGCTTAAATACCAGTAAAGGAAGTCTTCCATCTGCAGAAGAACAAGAAGGGTTGAAATTGGGGGGAATATTCAAAAATGTAATGGCTGTGTGGGATGATTTTAATACATTTTCAGTTTGGAGGAAAAAAAATAGGACCCACTCCACAAGGACATATTTGAAAGAGTTGTATCCCATATATCACCCTTTGGTTATCCATACAGGACACTGCCTTATACAGAATCACATCATTGGTGTGCCTAGCTTAGTACTGTCTCTTAAGGCTGTAATGAATCTCACATATTTTCTTGTCTTCAAAAGGCAGAGAAAATGGCCAGTTGTAAAAAAAAAATCTTTCAGATCTTTTCGATTTCTGTGAAAAAAAAATCATTTCCCCAAAAAGACTGCACAAAAAAATCTTTGGAAATTTTTTAACCCCCAAATATGGAAAAATCAGTGAAAAATGTGCCAAAACTCTTGTAATCTTATCCATTAGGAAGCAAACTTTTGAAGAATTATTCAATCTTGCTTGCAAAAAATAAATATGCAAAGGTTTAATTCCTCTGGTCTATCCATGGCTGGTAGCTTCCCTTGATTTGGGGGCTGCATGCACACTGGGCCTGGGAAGGCTGTACCTCCCTCAACCCCATATTTCATAGAATCATAGAGCTGGAAGAGACCACAAGGGCCATCTAGTCCAACTCAAATAAACAGGAGCACCAGGATCACAAGTGTGGTGGCTTTAATGTCAAATTACCCTCCCATGGGGAACCTCCACAGTTCCCCCTCCACAGTCAAAGTTACCCCTCCACAGCCTCTAGAATGTGTGTGTGTGTGGGGGGGCTCTCACTATAAAAAATAATAATGAAGATATGTAGGGCCATATTGAAGTCTGTGGTGAGTCACCCCTTGCCTGCCTTTTGACTATACTAACTGGTAGCAGTTTCCAAGGAATTCAGACAAAAGGCTTTCCTTGAAGATGTCAAAGACTGAACTTGGAATCTTCTGCATGCCTAAGCATGAATTCTGCCACTGGGTTCCACCCTCTCCCAAATTGATGTAAACAAAACACAAATGTCCACCTCACACATCAAAACATGACTTCAGTATATTTTTAGATTTACATCTAAAGCAGGAATAGAGACAATCTGCCCTCCTCAGAGGTTGCTGGGCTGCAGCTTCCAGCATCCCTCATCTTTGCCTATTTTGACCAGAGATGATAGGACTGGCAATCCAATAACATGCTCTCCCCACCCCAACCTAAAGCGCTTTTAGTCTAAATGCAATGAAAATTTATCTTCAAATACATACTTTCCTTCTGGTACACCAGTCAGGGACCTCGGCTTGGCTTAGGGGCTGTGTCTCACTACTGAGAACCTTGGGGGGTCAGTTACACAACCATTTTTAATGCAGAAAATGCTGGCTTACCTCCATTTCGCTCCAGTGCCAAGCTAGTTACACAGTTTTGGCAGAAAGTAGTTCTTCTGATAAATTCTGATAAATTAGTGATCTGGCAGTTCACAAAGAGGGTGTGTGCCTCTGTGATTGACAGTCCTGGAGGCCCGTCTCTCCACCCCTCAGCTGGTGAATGGGGAAGGGGAGGCGCAGGAGGAATAGGCTGCAGCAGCAGAGAGATGGGCCTACGGGACTGCGACAGTCACGGAGACCCATCTCTCCACCATCGGAGCTTGTGATCAGGGACAGGGAGAGCGCTGGTTTACCCGATCTGTCATTTAAAAAATGGTAGATTCAGTATTGCAAACCATCTCTTGCAAGTCCGCCCCCTCTGAGGTCCGACCAATCAGAGCTCAGCTCTGTTGTGAGCCCCTGTTTCGGGAAGATTGTTGGTAGATCACACAGCCAATAGTGCACAACTTTATGGAACTTTTCAAAAAAATTCAGGAAAAATAGCGAAAGCTTATATCACGTATCTCGTGGGTATTTCAGTCTCCCCCCCTTTTGAATATGGCAACATTGGCCCAAACTACCTGGGGGCCATTAGGATTCTGGACAAATCAGTTGAGGTTTTTTGTGCCGTGTAACTGACCTCCTGGTATGCTGCTGAGTTATGTATGAAGTACCCTTTCTATCTAGAGCTGTGGCTCCAGTGATCTAGAGCTGTTATGTAACGGGAGAAGAAATAGCTGTGGAATGAGAAGAAAAGAAAGTGAGTCCTTTCCATGGACTAGACTTGTTGATCTGGATCAGGGAAAAGAACAAAAAGAAAACAAAAACAAAAACAGTGTTATAGTTGTTGATATTAATAATATCCTCCTCCTCATCATCATTATCATCACGATGGATGGAATCCTGCTGGGGAGTTATGAAGGGAGCCTGGGTGGTGCAGTGATTAAATGCCAGTATTGCAAGTCACCACATTGCAAGTTTGATTCCAGAGGGCTCCAAGGTTCACTCAGCCTTCCATCCTTTCGTAGGTCGGTGAAATGAGGACTGGGCTTGTGGGGGCAATTAGCTAACACACATTGGAAACCACTTAATGCGGTGTAGATGTGTAAATTGCTATTGCTTAAAACAATTTGTAAGCTGCTCTGATAGCCTTTGTGGCTGAAGAGTGGGGTATAAATACCTAATTAAATTAAAATTCCTTCCTCTGACTTTCCTTCACTCTCTGCTGCTGCCTGCTCTACACTCTCCCACCTCCTACACTCTCCAACCTAGACTAGACTTGAAGGACTTTTTTGGACGCTGAAAAATAACACAAGCAGCCTCGTCAGCTTGCGAGGCTGCTGCGCTGCAAAGCATCCCTTTCGTATGATGCTCGCCCCTGCCGGTACTGTTGCAGTACCACAGGGAGAGTTGAGCGTCATATTTCATCGTTTTTTACTCACGAAAGTTGATTGTGAGTAAAAATCGACGAAATATGATGCTCAACTCTCCCCGCGGTACCGCAACAGTACCGGCAGGGGCGAGCGTCATACGAAAGGGACGCTTTGCAGCACAGCAGCCTCGCAAGCTGATGAGGCTGCTTGCGTTACTTTCTTCGCGTCTGAAAAAGTCCTTGCCCACCACATGGCCTCAGAGCTTGCAGACAATCAGCCTGGAGTCGGAATCCGGGATCTGCTGCTTCAAGCAGCCCAGTAATGTGAGAGACTTTCTGTCCCTTTAATCTGTGATCTTCCTGGTTTTCTGGGACTTATGGCAACCCTACACTAAGATCAAGATAAGAAGAGATTGGTTGTGTGAGGTAGGGGTGGCTGTCACAGGGTAAAAAGAGTACACCTGAAAGTAGGGGCCTGGAAGCAAAAGGAGCAGGAGGATCATGGGAACTGAGCAGGAGTGACCACCACAACCATTTCTAGACCAAGGGAAGTAATAGTACCACTCTATTCTGCTTTGGTCAGGCCTCACCTGGAATACTGTGTCCAATTCTGGGCATCACAATTTAGGAAGGATATTGAGAAGCTGGAACATGTCCAGAGGAGGGCAACCAGGATAGTGGGAGGTCTGGAAGCCATGCCCTATGAGGAGTGGTTAGAGAGCTGGGCATGTTTAGCCTGGGAAAGAGAAGGTTAAGAGGGGATATGATAGCCATGTTTCAATATTTGAAGGGATGTCATACTGAGGATGGAGCAAGCTTGTTTTCTGCTGCTCCAGAGACTAGGACAGGGAGCAATGGGTTCAAACTACAGGAAAAGAGATTCCACCTAAACATTAGGAAGAACTTCCTGACATTAAGAGCTGTTCGGAAGTGGAATACACTGCCTCAGAGTGTGGTGGATTTTCCTTCTTTGGAGGTTTTAAATCAGAGGCTGGACAGCCATCTGTCAGGAAAGATTTG
The DNA here is from genome assembly GCA_030847615.1 of Gambelia wislizenii. Lineage (NCBI taxonomy): Eukaryota > Metazoa > Chordata > Lepidosauria > Squamata > Crotaphytidae > Gambelia > Gambelia wislizenii. The sequence continues at coordinate 331,576,460 of JAUMIR010000001.1, read as the reverse complement.
ATTGTGTATTCCTGCACGGTAAGGGGTTAGACTGGATGGCTCTTGTGGTCTCTTCCAACTCTATGATTCTATTATTCTATGTTCCACCTGGGGACCTTCACAATGTGCTTACAGGTTCCACTGTTCAGCTAAGATGTTATGTAAGAGCTTCTGGACATTTAATGCAGAAGTGGCTCCCCCTGGGAACATTTGTTTGTTTAATTACTCTGTACCATACCTTCCTCTTCTCTCCACCCCAAAAAGGGCCTTAAGGTAGGAAATGCATTAAGCAAGATTTAAGAAAATATAAAAGAGATTGTTTTAAAATAAGAACTTTTAAAAGTAACTAAAAACAAATCAAAAGATATAAAGGAATCCTGTGTGGCATCTTTGGGTCTGCGAAAAAGAAATTTCTAATGTAAGCTTTTATGAAATCCAGTCTGCTTCATCAGATGCCAAGAATCAGAAAGACAAGCACCATCCTAATTTTAACCCCCCCTTTTGCAGTTACCCATATTTACTGCTGCCCCCCCCCCCGAATAAAAAGGCCTTTGCCTGCTAGAAGAACTGGGAGGGAGCTCCATAGGCAGAGAATAGCCACCAAAAATGCAGATGGCAAGGAGGTATACATCAGGAGGTAAGCCTGAGTTTGTACAGCTCAGTACAAAGAGGTGGGATTCATTGACAGTGTTTGCAGGAATGTTCCTCCTTGAACTTGATTTTAGATGTCCTGGTCTACTGTGTCTTTACTGGCTCCACAATCTTTATTATGCCTGCCTTCTGTGCTTTGCTAATGGGTTCTCCCTTTCAATGTTGCTTATAAATTAGCATTAAAAACACATTCTCTGTCTGTTTGGTATAATGTGTTTTTAATGTTGATAAATATCATGAATAAAAAAATAAATAAATAAATTAGCAAATGGACTTTTAGTCTGTATAATTTCATTGCATAATTTTTGCTGACATGTTGTCAGTCCTGTCCCTGTCCTTACTTGCTGCTGAGGAATGTGCAGCTTTGTTATTTCTTGATTCAGCAAAATGAAAGAAGCAGCAAAACACGTTGCATCCTGAACTAGAATGCAGACTTACACAGCAAATATTATCCTACTTATAGTGCTGTTACTTCTGCTCCTTTCTTTGTGCTCTTTATAAATCTTTGAAATTGGTTTCTGGTTCTTCAGACTAGTTTGGTTCTTCTTCAACATGATTTCATCTTATTCTCTGCATATTCAGCCTAGTCTAATGAAGGCACTGCAATTATACAGATGGATGGAGAACTGTGTTTGATGTGCATTTGTCAGACAACCAACTTAAATCACACTTTCCAGGTTGCTACGACAAACAAGCAAAATCAAACCCTGTTGGAGTTAGCAACCTTTGCATGCCATTACTCACTGGTAGTTAGAGTGCATATCACTCTAGGGGTTTAGGCAAAGCATGTTCATGGCAACTTCCTGTTTGTTTGTTTGTTCATACTCACTCTTCCTGCATCATGTAGCCTTCATTTGTTATCTGGGGTCTCATTTGCTCTCATCCTACCCCTTTCCCTGCCTGCCCTACATGAAGCATGTGATAAAGAATTTTCTATGGGTAGATATAGTATTTCCTGATACTATGTAGAACTCTTTCTTCTCTTACCTTTCTTTAAGAAGATGAACGTGTGTTGATTATGCACAAGTACTGGTGAGTAAAACTACTTTTATATACTTTATGGAGAAGACTAAGGGCTCATCTACATGTGCCAGGATACAGTGGCTCCCCACCAGCATCTCCTGGCCATGGATTAGGTCTATTCCTCCCCTGTTACCATCTGTAAATGGGGGGAAGTCCAGGTGGATGTGCCAGTCTGTCACTGCAGGTGATGCCTGCACCTCCTCCCTCACTAGGAAGCTGGCCTGTGAAATGTGGCCAAGGCCCTCTGCATGTTCCCAGCCTTGTTCATCTGCTGCAGGACTCCTTCCTGCTTCAGAGAGAGTGAGACAGGTTGGCAGCTGCAACAACACCGGGACAGGCTCCTGAAGTCTCATGGGTGTGTGTGTGTGATTTGTTTCTTCCTGGCAGGAATAGATTAAACCAGGTAATACTGTATTTTAAAATGGTTTATCGGGTCCTCTTGTCTTCCCCCCATCTTAGCCCCATCTCAGGACCACAGGCAGAGTTGCCATAAGTGCCGGAAAACCAGGAAAATCCCAGATTAGAGGGATAGAAAATTGTCCCATCTGGCTGGGCAGCTTCAACCAGCAGTTCCTGGATTCTGACTCCAGGCTTTCTGTCTGCAGGCTCTCTGCTCTGGGTCATGTGGTGGTGGTGGGGGTGAGTGCAGAAGGTGGGAGAGAGCAGTGTGCAAAAAGGTGGGAGTTATGAGTTTGCAGAGCAGGCAGCAACAGAGAGAGAGTGAAAGAAAATCAAGAGAGAGGAAAGAAGGCCAGCAATTTACTTGTATGTGTGTAGTGAGTCTGGCCTCCAAGGCCATTGCCTGTGTAAAAGCTTCTGGCGGGGGCAGTGTGCCTTTCAGTTGTTGTCGGGAGGTGGGATGGCCTGATGGGTCAGCGGGTCCTCTTCCCCACTTGTTTAGTCAGCAGCGGCAGCTAGAAACCCCACTTCGTTAATTTAAATCACAGGAATCTGCTGCAAACTCTCTCCCCAAACTCCCCCCTCCCACATGGCCTGGTGGAGCGGTGGGTTCCCTTCCCCTCTGGGCTGCCTCACCTGGTTGGTAACAGCTGCTGCGCACCCCTTTCCCTCAACCCCCTAATCCCGCCTGGTCCCCTCCTTGACCTGCAGGTCTTCACCTGCAGGTCTATCAAAGCTCATAGGCTTGTTGGATGAAGGCAGCTGGATGGGTCTCTTCCGGCCCATCGACATCCCTGGGAAGAAAATGGCGGTGGTGGCAGGAAGGCTTCTGTAAGAGGGGGGAGGGAGGAGAGAGCCACCCTCCCCCTTCCTAGTCAAAATGTGGGTACTTTTGACCCGGTTTTGAGGCAGAGAATTATGGCAACCCTAACTACAGGGTTCTAAGACAGGATATATTGCCTAGTGCATCAGATGCTCTACTTGAAAGATCCAAATTCTCATATTTTCACAATAAACCCAGACTGATATACTGGTTGGAATAGTTATCCTTTGGACTGTGCATGTCTCCAAATTTTATGATGTGATTCTTTAATTTAAAATTGTGTGCAAATGTACATATTAGTAATGGTTGAATACAAACGTGTATGCTTATGGGATATTACATAAGAAAATAAATGTGACATTTCTGTGCAGTTTAAGAAGCGTACCACACAAAATGATAGACTAATGCAGAAATTGAATGGAATGACCTTATGAATTAATACATGGGAAACTGTTGTAGTAAAGATACAGACTGAGAAAGTTTCTGTACTACATAGTTATAGCAGTTTGATCCCACTTTAACTGCAATTAGAATTAGAAGGGCATTTAGAATTCTCTGCTAGAGCTCTCTGTAGTGTTGTAGCTCAGGGGAATGAGTGCACTAGAGCAGTGGTCCTCCAACACTGGGCCTTCATGTGGTTTGGACTTCAACTCCCAGGCTCCCCACCCAGTTTGGAGGCCCAGTGTTGGAGGACCACTGCTCTAGAGCTCTCTAACAGACAATTCTAAGTATCATTGACCAAGCTATACATTTCAGGAGTCCACAGGATAGAGCCATGGCAGTTATTGATGACCAACCCTGAAATAACGAGATCAGACACAGAAAATTGGGTTAAATAAGGGCCACTTTATTTGACCAAAACCTATTTAAAACAATCTGAGGATGAGCAAATGAGTCCATAATATAAGGAAATACAGAAGCACTTTTGGTGGCTACATCATAGAAGGAATTATCTCCTATTGGATGGTCAGGCACTCACCAAAGCCCAAACTTTGGCTTCTTTGAGAAGGAGAATTTTTCCTGGATTATGATGATGATGATGATTGGTGGGGGCTGTATGTGAGGGGGAAGAAGGTGATTTAAAATTTTTGATGTTACTGATACTTAACTGTCCTTTGCTGTTGTTTTTGTTGAAATTAGGAATGCAATTCCTCACTACATTTGTTCTCGAAGGAAACAACTAGTAATGTTAGCAATTTTCTTTCTCCCATGAGAGTTTTAGAAAGAATACGGACATTTTCAGACAGTGCTTACCATGGGATCAGGTCCTGGGAGAGGAACGCTGCTCTTGCGTGGCAGGGGGTCCTTTTCAGACGCCGCCGTCCCTCTTCTGGGATCATTTGTGGCACGTCTGTGAAGCTTTGGAAGCAGCTGCACCATATTTTATGCATGGAAGTTGCCCGTGCTTAAAATATGGCGCAGCTGCTTCCAAAGCTTCACAGACGTGCCACGAATGAACCCGGAAGAGGGACGGCGGCATCTGAAAAGGACCCCCTGCTGCGCAAGAGTGCTGTTCCTCTCCCAGGACCTGATCCCGTGGTAAGCACTGTCTGAAAATGTCCTACTTCTAGTTCAGCACTTATTCCATTCACAATTTACATGTGGTTCTCCCCGTTCCCCTGCCATAAAGATGCCAATTTTGCACAGAATAAGCTCTAGATTCTCCTTGTCAGAGTTTCTCAAAATTTGAAGGACACACATTTGGACCATTTTGATAGCTATCAACTCAACATGGAGGAAAGATCCATTAATAGCTATCAGCTGCCTTGGATCCTATACAAGGAGAAAAGTGGGGGACTAACTAACTAACTAAATTATGAAATATTTTTGAGTACAGTTGGATCCCCGTATGCGCAGAACCAATATCCATGGTTTCAGTTATCCACGGGAAACAAAATTGAGAATTCATACCTTAGAGTCATGCTGGAAAATGCCTAGAGAATCATCCTCTCTAGGAATCTTCTAGGTCTTCCAATGCAACTCTATGATATGTTTTTACTAGAAGTCCTTTATTTTAATAGGGTTTGCTCTTATCTGTGGTTTCTGGTATCCACAGTAAATCTGGGAACCAAACCGCTGCGCATATAGGGGTCTGACCAACTGTACTCTTTTCATTGCTAATTCAAATTAACATACTGTTTTCATTTATGAGGATTCCCTGCCTGCCCCCTTCCAGCTTTGGCTCATTGCCTCCCCTAAAACCTCTAGACAGAACAGGTTACAAGTTTGCACATACACACACCCAAGTAAAAATGCTCCAGATCACAATACAATGGTGATAGCTACAAACCCAGGGGCTTTTAAAAAGGGACAGATTGATGCATGGAGGAAAGATCCATTAACAGCTATTAGCCATATTTGTCTCCATATTCAAAGCACTATACATGTTGAACATCCCTAATCTGGAAATCCAAAAACCTTCACAACCCAAAACTTTTTGCCACCAGCCATCTGCTTCTGTCTTTGAGGGGATGGCTGCAACATTCCTGCTCATTAATCTCTCAGATCCTCAGTTTCTCTCTAACCTCTCAACTCATATACAACACAAGACACAAGGCTGGAGAGAGAACAGAATATGTGTATGTGTATGCAAAAATAGGTACTCAAAAATCTGAAATATGAAATACTTGTGGTCTCAAGCATTTCAGACAGGGGGTACTCAACCTGTATCAGATCCTGGAGAGAAATAATAGGAGAAGACTGGGGCTGCGTTTACATGGGGAAATACTCCCTAAATATACCACTAAGATTGCTCTTTGTTCCCACGGATTGAGCCTCATTCAGAAGGGGGGAAGTCAAAATACCCAAATGTAGCGTGCCGGGGATGTCACTACTTTTGCCGATTTATTTTAAAAGTAGCGCTACTCAGTGTCATTTTTGCAGTGTGAACTGCATATCGATATATTTTTTTTTAAAATGTCCCTCACCGGAAATTGGTGCCAGGTGGGCAGTGACAGGGGAGTGGTTTTTGCCATTTGCCTGCTCTTTAAAAAAAAAAAAAAAAGATAGGCAAAGCGCATCTCCTCAGGAGCGCTTTTGTTTTCTAGCACAGGAAGCAATGGTGTCAACACCTCCAGTCAGAACCAAAAAGGGTGGTAATGGCATTGCTTGGGGACATGGGGAAACTCTTGATTTGATAGATTTGTGGGGCGAACAGAAGGTGCAGGAGCAGCTCCTCAGCAGCCATCGTAGCATAGACGATTTTGAAAAGATAGCCAAAGATATGCGTAAGCGAGGGCATGAACGGACAGCTGAGGAATGTAGATCAAAGACAAAAACTTTGAGGGCCAGATATAGGCAAATTAAAGACCACAATTCAATGAGCAGTAATGATGCGGCTACTATGCTCTTCTTTGCTGAATTGCATGCAATATTCTCCGGGGACTGCAGTTTGAACCCCAACCGAGTTTCTCAGAGCTCATCTGCAGATCGTAGATTGTTTTCCATGGACCGCTCAAGGATCAGCATCTCTGGCAGTTCCGGCAGCTGTGCGAGGGATACTGAGGAGAACTCTCCATCTTTGTTTGATGAAGAAGGAGGTAAGTAGGAATGCTTAGTTGTATGTCCACCTCATTTTCATTGGGTTCATATGTTTGAAAAATTACACACGCTCTTTCCTAATTTTACTTCCTTTTTTTTTTTACTGACAACAAGAGCGCTTCGCCGTTTTATTTTATTAGCAATGGAAGGAATTCTTGTTTGTCAAACCTCATTTTCATAGGGTTCATGTTTTTTAAAAAGTATACATGCTACTTCCAAAATTAACTTGTTATTCTACTTCCTACATTTTTTTAATTTCTTACTGACAACAAGAGCACTTTGCCGTTTTATTTTACTCACGATGCAATTCCTTATTCCTTTTTTTCTTCATATTAAAACCTTGTGTGTATTATCTATATAGAAGAGTTATTAAGATGACTAGATTTCATAAGGAAAAATGGGACTGTGTGTTTTGCAACTTTTATTACAGAGATGCGGTGGGCATCTCTGCTACTTTTTAATTGAGTTTGTGCTTTATAACTGTATTAATTGAGTTAATTGCTACTTCAAATTATTATTTTAACACAGTGGGGGGAAATTTACTGGTTCCAGTATTTCAGAAAAACTTTAAAAGAGTATCAGTAAGTTAGAAATTATTTTAAAGCACAGCAGTATTTCTTGGGGGACATAGCCAATCTGGACCATGCATGCTTTTTTTGAATGTGTTAATGTTGATATTGCAACATGCATTTCATGTTCCCCCAAATGGTCTCTATCCCATGCAGCAACTTCTTCAAAGCAGGGCAATAAACGGGCCATAAAAGATACTTGTAACTCCCCTTTTCCTGAGATTTCTTTGTGCTTAACTTTGCTTTTGTTTTTGGTAAGGCCTGAATCACCCTTCTGAGAATGTTTTGCTAACGTATGCAAAATAAGAAAGATGTTACTTCGTTTGTCAAGGGGTGCATGATATTTTTAAAGAAAATAAAAATAGAAATAATTTGTGGGCTTTGTTGCACAACTTCACTGCATTGTCAGTATCCGGAACATTTGGGGCCATGGCAAATTTACATATGTAAAGGAAACATTTCCTTAGCTAGGAGGAAATCTATACCTGTGTGAGTGTTCATTAACATACTACACTGAAGCATTGTTTTTTTTTTTAATTAGCTGCAGTATGTGCATACAGATAGCCCTCATATGCTGCATTTTCACCACTTATCTAAGAAGACAGGTTATTTTTTAACCCTAAATTTTCCAGGATGGACAACTTGAAGCTGAAGTTTTCTCGTTAAGTACCCGGTGTGTTAATGTTCCTATACTTTATACTGATATTTCTTCCTTCCTGTCTTTTAAAGAATCACAGGCTACTGCAGATAATAACACTGAGGAAATAGTAATTATGAATCTAGAAGTTCCAAGGGCTTCCACGCCTGCTGCATCTTCACTGCTGGATAGTCAGGATCTTGAAATTGATATAGCAGCAGAAAGAAGGTCCACTGAGTTTGAGCTAGCTTGGAGCAGTCAGCAGTGCAAAGATTATGAAGGTGGGTTCCCATTGAAAGGCACATATATATGACATGCACTCACTACATGAGAAAGTATTTTTTAAAATGTGTTGATCCTATGAAATAAAGTGTTTCTGTTCTCTCTCATTGCAGTGGCTACTACATCTACCCCATTGGCTTCTCTAACTCTGGGAAAAAGACTTGCTCTAAATAAAAGGAGCAAGTGGGTGGAGCTTCTGTGAGTTTGAATTTTTTTAAACTCCTGGGAGAGGCTGCTTGTTGCAGAGGCACGCGCCTAACGCCCCAAGGATTTGTAATTGGTTGACCGGCCGAACCCAAAGGTTGCTCAGCAATGGCTCCTCTTCATCTTGGAAAGATGTGACCAGTGGGGTGCCACAGGGTTCTGTCCTGGGCCCAGTGCTATTCAACATCTTTATCAATGACTTGGATGAGGGAATTAGGGGCATACTTACCAAATTTTCAGATGACACCAAATTAGGAGGAGTAGCTAATATGCTGGAGGACAGGATCAAAATTCAAGATGACCTGGATAAACTGGAGAGCTGGGCCAAAGCTAACAAAATGAAATTCAATATGGAGAAATGTAAGGTACTGCACTTAGGGTGAAAAAATTAAATGCATAGATATAGGATGGGGGAGACCTGGCTGAATGAGACTACGTGCAAAAGGGATCTAGGAGTCCTAGTAGACCACAAGTTGAACATGAGTCAACAGTGTGATGCGGCAGCTAAAAAGGCCAATGTGATTTTGGGCTGCATCAATAGAATTATAGTGTCCAGATCAAGGGAATAATAGTGCTGCTCTATTCTGCCTTGGTCAGACCTCACCTAGAATACTGTGTACAGTTCTGGGCACAGCAATTCAAAAAGGATATGGACAAATTGGAGTGTGTCCGGAGGAGGGCGACTAAAATGGTGAAAAGTCTGGAAACCATGCTTTATGAGAAGAGACTTAGGGACCTGGGTATGTTTAGCCTGGAAAAAAGACGGTTAAGAGGCGGTATGATAGCCCTGTTTAAGTATTTGAAGGGGTGTCACGTTGAGGATGGAGCAAGCTTGTTTTCTGCTGCTCCAGAGATTGGAACACGGAGCAATGGATGCAAGCTCCAGGAGCAGAGATTCCACCTCAACATTAGGAGGAACTTTTTGACAGTAAGAGCTGTTTGGCAGTGGAACGCACTCCCTCGGAGCATGGTGGGGTCTCCTTCCTTGGAGGTCTTTAAACAGAGGCTGGATGGCCATCTGTCGGTGATGCTTTGATCGTGATTTCCTGCATGGCAGGGGGTTGGACTGGATGGTCCTCATGGTCTCTTCCTACTCTGCAATTCTATGATTCTATGATTCTACGAAAAGAAGGAAAGAATGGAAACCCTCAGAACATGCAGAATTAATGCTTCACTCTACCAGACTAATGAATAGAATGCTTAGCCATATGGATGCTTTATCTAGGAGGGAGCAAGAGAGGTTAGATAGATTGGAGAAAGCTGCTGAAGAAAGATAGAAATTTGAGGATACAATGTATGAACTAACTAGTAGATTTTTAGAAACTAACCTGGAGAAACAGACATCTTTGTTCTCAGAAATGGCACAATATGTAGGAACAATGGCATCTAGACCATCTGTGGTGCGTAGGGTGGTTAGAAAGCAGCCTGTGTCACAACCTCACCCAAAACAAGATGCTGAAATCCACAGTAGTATGCCTTTTGTGAGTGAGGCTGGGGCAGGTAAGGAAAATAGTGCAACAGTACCACTTATAAAGTTACGGCCAACTAGAAAAATTAGGAAACCTGATATCATGTGCCTTTAAATATCAAGTCCTTTAAATAATACATTTACTACCTTTTCCAAAGTAAATGTACAGTGCAGTAAAAGCTGTTTTACTGCGCTGCCAATTCAACATCTGTGTATTGTAGAATAAATTGAAAAAGTGTTTTAGCTTCTAAAAAAACTTATGCTCTAAGGCTTTGAGTTGAGTTCTGCTTTGTTTTTGTTGTTTAATAATGCACCATTAGAACCTTTTGAGTAATATTACCCTTATTCACTCTTTTTTTCCATTTACACTACTAGTTTAGTTAAGCATTGTAATCAGTTTCAATAGTAATCAGTCCAGACAATTTAGTTGAATAGTATTTTTTATAAACTTTGTGTTGCTGCTATTTACAATATTTACATGTCATATAATTGAAATGATATATATTTACATACACAAACGAAAAATGCTTTCATCAGCCTTAAGAAACATAAATAAAAATCATATCCCAGCATCATTAAGTCTCTGCTCAATAGATGCCAACCGTGGCGCTAGGTGTTGTGCTGCAAATAAAGGAAACAATAGGAGAAATTAGCAAAATATCTGGTTTTATTTTTCAGGTACATACAGTTAGGTTTATGTCCTCATGAACTGTTATTGTCAGTATCTTATAACTATTTGTATTGTATACAGTTAAAAATACATGGACACATCCTTATCCATGAAGTGTTACTTATTTCAAAACTGTACTGAGCAGTCATCATATGTAAAGCCATGAAACTAACTATATAACACATTAACACATTTCATTAATTACAGACCGATTGCATCGCTTATGGCAGCTATTAGTTGTTGTCCCTCCTCACCATGAAGAAAATGGAAGGGGTGGTGTTCGGGTGCTTGCTCTATTATAGAAAACAGACAGGCATTAATATTGTGTTGGGAATAGTTTGTGTATAGCGATGCATGTAGAGATTATACAGGTTATCCAATCAAAGATTTACTGTAGTGTATTATTTTGCATAGTATGAATAACAAAGTTTATAATTATTTTTTTAAAAAAACATGCCCATGAACATGTAATAGATGAGTTATGTAAAGTTATATTACAATACCAGAATGAAATCATATTTTGAGGTGTGTGCAAAATACCTCTCTGCACCAAATTTTAAAAGTTCCATAAAAAGTTTTGTAAAACTCTCAAACCAAGGTTCAACTTTAACTGGAATGTTTTTATACGAAGCATAACAAATACATTTCTTAAAAAACACTTTCACTCTCGGGAAGATCTCAACACTAAATTGCTTAACTTGCAGTTTCTGTAGAATCCAATTTAAGTCAGCATCCACATTGCCCATGTGGTTCTTACGTATGCATTGGTTCTTTCACAATAAAAGTACAATTTGGTACCTTGTGCAGGTGGGGGTTGAGGTGGAGGTGCCTCTTCCTCCTCCTGCGCAGGACCTCCTTCTGCCACTTACTCATCGGCAGACTCATCTGATGACGAGTCTGCTGCCTGTGCTGCCCTGCGCGCATGACCACGCATGCCTGTCAAAACATTTACCAACATTTATAAGAATACCAGCAGCATATGACTTTAAAAAAGGGGGATTTACATATTTACCACTTACCAGCCTGATGCCGATCCCTCCAGTGTGCCCCCCCCAGTTACCCACAGGTCATGCATCTGTGGGTAAAAGGGGGGATGCAAGCAAGGGGGGGGACTGCCATCATAGGCCTCCCTGGCTCGAAGAATTTGGCCTTAAGAATTTTAAATTTAGACCGGCACTGCTGTGCTGATCTGTTGAAGCCGGCCCTGCGCAGGCTGGCAGCCGCCACAGAAAAGAAGTGGCGGTTCACCCTATTGGAGGAGTGCATAATCCTCCTAGGAAACCCCTCCTGCTGGACGAGGTGTTCTAGGAGGAATATGGTCTCCTGGGAGCTCCATTAGGTGATCTGCCAGGGTTCCATTCTGCGACTGGCCATGCCAGCACTGACAATAAAAGCGCAGTGCCTTACAACTGCTCTTCTGGCAGTTAGTATAGGCCTAGCTCCTTACACGTTGGGCTATTTAAAATTTGAAAGTTGCAAGTTGGACTCATTGATACAATAGGTTGATTCTTAATGTATCGGTATATTGATACTTATGTCTGCTAACTATGCCAGAAAGCCAAGACATTCATGCCCAGTCTTCAACAAGTATACAGTCGCTTGTACTTCCCAGTAAAAAAAGACCACTTATTTCTTTTCTTAAGTCAACTATGTTTATTTTTTGAAAAGGTAGCTTGCGCAAAGAAGGGCTGCACATACAGTTTTAATAAAAAACATACTTTCACTTCATTTTGAGAATGACAGATACATGGTTACAGAAACCGAGAAAACTGCCCAAACATGAACCACTGTACTTTTCACCTATCTGCGCCTTTCCCCCCCAAAAGTAATTTGCTATGGCATTGCGCACAGCTTCTCTCTCATCTTTTTTTTTTTTGTTCCAAATTTACTAGTGGTGCCCCAAGGGTGTGCAGAATGTAACGGTTAGACCTATACCAGTCAGGGTTAAATATTTCTCCTCTGGTCTCACAGTAATTGTGCAGTATAGCACATGCTGTGATGATGGAGCATATGTTTTGTTCTGCAACCTCAAGGGGTATTTTTAACACCCTCCACCATGCCTTGAGATGCCCAAAACTCTGTTCGATACAATTCTGAACTTTATTATGAATTTTATTGTATAGAACTTACTTTGGATTTAATCATGCCCCCCTGTACAGAGTCATAGGCCACTTCCTAATGGGGTATGCTCCATCAGCAAGCACCAATGGAGGAATCTGGACACCATTTATTCATATGGTAGGGTTATGTGGGACATAGATTTCTGCCTCCATTGCTTCAAAAAATATAGATTTCCGCAGCATGCGTGCATCGTGCACCTTGCCACTCCAACCAATCTCCGTGTCCACAAACAGTCCTCTATGGTTGCAAACTCCTTGAAGTAAAACAGAGTAGCTATTTTTCCTATTAATATAGTCATTGCCTTGTCTCACAGGTGGAACAATCATAACGTGGCATCCATCGAGCGCAGCGATCACATGGGGGTAGCCCATTTTTCCAAATCCTGCCATTATCTGTAACGTGGTAGAAAAACAGTGATCACTATGTTAAATCCCTTTCTTTAAACATTGACAGCTCACCAAAAAAACACATTGTAATATAAATATTAGAATGTCAGTTTTGACAGCAATAGCCCATTATAGAAATGTCAAGCAGGTACAACTATGAAGTAATGCTTTGGAGTAACTAAAGAACATTTATTTAGAAAGTAAGCAAATGATGAACAGGATACCTAAGGTATCATCAGGTGGGAATATTATTATTCCAGATCCATACTGATACCTGCAGGAAATTTATTGTAAGATCGTAGAAAAAGCACAAAATTGCTTTTCCTATAAAGTGCAGTATCACATTTATTATCCTCGGAACGTACAGGTAAACCACCTGATTTTAATAGTTTATATTCCTACCTTGTTTGGATCTCCTGGATACACAGCTTTAGAGAGGAAAACATGCTCCATGGTTAACATGACCTCCTCCAGAATTTTTGACACTGTAGCTCTACCCACTCCGAACACATGGCTGGCGGTAACAAAGGAACAGCGATGTCCAAGAAGCCAGATAGCAATTGCTACACGCTTCTCTAGGGGGATAGCTTTTCTCATGTTAGTATCAGACTTCTGTACATGGGGTTACAGAAGTTCAACCAGTTTAATAAACAGTGTTCTGTCCATTCTAAAATTTGAGAACCAGCGTTGGTCAGACCACACCATCATTACGAATTTCTCCCACCACTCCCTTGATCTAGGATACTCCCAAAATAATCTGGTTCTTCGAGATCCTCTTAACATCTCTGATCTCATAGATGGTACAACCTGAGAGGTAGCAAGCATGTCATTTTCTGAGGCAGTACGTAGTTTTCTTCTTCTGTATCCTTCACAAAATCCATAATTCAATCTCAGGCCCTTGCTACTCAGCTCTTATTTTCTAAAGCAGTATACACGCAAGTTCTCCTCTATGGCCCTCATAGTAAACCATATGAGAGAAAACAGAAATAAGCAGGATGTTATAATAGCGAACGGCTCCATCTGATCATCTGCCATTGTGCATCCAGGTGGGAGGTGATCAAACAAAGGTGAGATGGCCAGGCCAATGAGATAGCTAAAAAACTAAACAGGAGTTGACCAATAGGAATCCCGGTGGTGGGGAACCCAAAAGGAAGTACGTGGTGAGAAGAGGGCATGTGTGCTTGATGGACAGGAGTACCTGGGAAGAAAGTTTGGCAGTGGGAACAGAAAAATAGCGAAACAATCTATTACAGAACATTTTTGACCACGGCATAAATTACAGTGTAAACTAGCATCGCAGGATAAACAGATGGAATAAATGCCATCTAAACTATGTGGGACAATTCCAGAATTGCGCTAATGTGCAATTTTGCATGACAAATCCTCTCATGTAAAGGCACCCTGGTACTTTCACATCCTGCTTGTAAGCTTTCCAAGGATGGCTATGGTTGGATTCAGGAGGATGTTAGACTGAGTAAAACCTTTTTCTTATCCAGCAAACCTGTTTCTATGGTTTTGCTGGTGGTAATAACACAGGGAGAGGGGGGGGAGTATTATTTCCAATTTCCTTGGTTGGTTTTAATTTTCAGTCTTCTGATCATGATTTGCTTTCATTATGCACATTAAGACATATTTAGCTTTGAGAAATTTCCTGATCATCATCATAGCTATGAGCTTCATCAGCCTAATAAAATAAAGCAACTTCACTCCAAGAGAGTAAGGACAGTAAATATTATAACTGAGGGCTACATTTCTTTGGAAGCAAAGGAGAATTTTATTGACCAATCCACTGATTTTCTTTTGTTCCATTAACTGTGGACAGAACTCTTTAAGCCATGCTGCCCAACCAAATCCTTCTTTCATGCTCAAAGAAGCTGTTGGCATCATGGGGCTTTATACCCTGAAATTTAGAAAACAGCGATAAGAAACATAATGGAGTTTAATCTCCAAAGCTGAGGAAATCTCCTGTGGCTGGTAGCTGCACCAGGGACTACCAAAAAGCTCTGAATCTTTGGAGCAAGGATGTAACAAGAATAAATCTTTCCTGCTGGTTGTCACCTGTGTAGCCCTATCCAGTATGCATCCATATTTTCCCATTCATGCCTGCCCAGTCTTTGAGATCTTGGAGGTAAACCCTTGTCATAATCCTGACATGCTCAGAGGCAAAGGTGGTGAGGATGTGAGAGAGGGTGTTCTTAATGGTTGCTCCTATCCCTTTTGTCAATAGCAGACAAAGACCTAGCAGACAAAGGTCTAGATGAGGGAATAAAATGTTAATTGGTGCACAGAAACACTCTCAGAGCTTTCATCTGTCTCAATGACTTTTTTTGCAAGATCACTGGTGTGCGAAGCTCTCCATGTTTCCTGTTCACATGGAGGCATGCCAGCAAATCAAGATGGCGGCTTGGAGTGGATTACTCGCGGTTTTGTACTCCCCAATTTGCCCCCACCAAACATTTTTTTTAAAAAAAGTAAAACCAAGATGCTGAAGAGCACTCTTCTGCTTAAATAATGAAAAAAAATGAAGGAAAGCAAGTCTGTTTCATTGCCTTAGCACACGATCACTATGGTGACAATCCAACATGGCAGATCCGTGATCTGCCATTTTAGGAAAGTCTGCCCACTGGGCATGTCCAACCAATCAGCTATCCTGCTCAGCAATGCATTGTGATGTGATTTGGTTGTCCTAACATGCATGAGTGTGAATTTCCTCCGCAGTTGTCAAAAAACCCGGGGGAAGTCCTGGAAGTTTTCGCCATGGACTTTCCCCGACTTTTGCTCCCACTCCCTCCAAAAAAGATGGAATGCTGTGGGATCCCATTTGGACACATGGGATTCCATGAGGAATCCATGAGGATTTATTTCATCATCTGGACTACCCCAAAGATTATTTTATTCATTACTGGTGGGCTACTGGCAATTGACTGACTCCTGAGAAGGGCATTTAACACATGACTGCTTTTTTTTTTTAAAAAAATCATGAGATGTTACACTGATTTTAATTATCTTGCATTTTAATATGGTAGTTTGTTTACTTGTATTTTAACATTATGACTTTGTGTCTTCATCTGTTTTTAATCTTGTGGTGAGCCCCACTTGAAGTGCAGCCACACTACACAAATAAACCAGTTTGAAATTGGATTATTTGCCATGACTCCTTCCTATAGAATCCTGGGATTTGTAGTTTGGTGAGGCACCAGCACTCTTTGACAGAGAAGGCTAAAGACATTGTAAAACTACAAATCTCAGCATTCAATAAGAAGGAGCCATGGCAAGTAATCCAGTTTCAAACTGGATTATTTGTGTAGTGTGGATTAGGCTTCAATCCCTCTTTTGGGGAATAAATAAAACAAGTGAATAAAGTGAATCATTACCATCACAGTCTGCAGCTTCCAGTGCATCTTAACACCTGCTGTTTCGTCCCTCGCCTATCGCTACAGGGCTTTTTTTTTTTTTTTAAATTGGATTTGTCCTTCGAGCCTGTGCGATGGATTTCTGGGAAGCATCATCTCCTCAGATGCCAAGATTGACAAAGAGATGGATCACAGATTAGCAAAGGCACATAGTGCATTTGGAAGACTTTACAAAAGAGTCTGGAGTAATAAACACCTGAGGCGAAACACAAAAATCAGTGTGTACAGAGCCATTGTACTGTCTATTCTCCTTTATGGGTCTGAAACATGGGTCACCTATCGCCACCACTTACGACTCCTCAAACATTTCCATCAGCGCTGTTTACGCACAATCCTAAATATGCACTGGACTGACTATGTGACGAATGTTGCTGTTCTTGAGCAAGCAGGGATCACCACCAGCATTGAGGCCATGATATTGAGAATGCAGCTGCGCTGGGCAGGGCATGTTTCTAGGATGGAGGACCATTGCCTCCCAAAAATAGTACTCTACGGTGAACTCACCATGGGTCAGCGTAAGAGGGGCGCTCCAAAAAAGCAATACAAGGACTCCCTGAAACAACATCTCAGGCTCGGCCAAATTGATCACCAACATTGGTCCACCAACAATGGTCACATCGGGAAGCATGGAGATGCACTATCCACAATGCTGCAGCCTTATTTGAGAACTCATGCCGAACAAGTCTTGAAGTCTGCGTTGTTCTGCGACAACGCAGAAAGAATCACAACCTGGAAACATCACCCAAGGAGACCTTCTGCTGTGCCTTCTGCAACCGGACTTGTTTATCTCGGATTGGCCTTTTTAGTCATCAGCGCGCTTGGAGAAAACGCGGGATGAGTCCTTCCTGAATCTTCGTTTGTGAAGAAAAGCCAGGGAGAGAGAGAGAGAGAGAGAGCATCACAGTATAAATTAAATAAGTGAATAAAGTGATTCATTACCATCATAGTATTCAGTCCCAGGCTTTAGAGTTTGGGACGACTCTGCCCTCTGTGATTAGTATACCTCACAAGTTATTGCTCTAGCAGTATACTGTTGCATTGCCCAATTTCTGCCCCTTAAAGTGTGGAGGCAATCATTCTGATATTTCATCTTTTTAAAAATGTATTATTTGTGCATTTTTTTCTCCAAAGTATTATGTATTTAACACTGACAGAAAGAAATTTATTTCAATCCCATAACAAGTAATTAGTTTCTTCTAGGATCAAACCATTTATGAAGAACAGATTTGTTAACTGGTAATATGGAAAAAAGAAGCTGTTTTGAAAATGTTGACCAGTGTTGTTATGGGTGTTCTTAGGATTTTCTCCCATGGCTAAATTGGAACATATTTCAGCCAACCTTCCCATTGATGTCAGAACACTTTTATTTGTACAAAGGGTGTATTGTGTATTTTCTGTTTTCTGGAAAGTTGGCTGCTGGGGGCAGCTGATATCACAACAGGAAGAGCTGAAGCCTCAAGTGTCTCTCTCCTGTTTGTGGAAGAGAATGGACTGCCAAACCAGGCTTTCACTCATGTTGATTTTTACCCATTTTGCTAGAAAAATGTCTAATTGTGGTTTGAAAATGTGGACAGTGCACACACACTAGTTCCACATGAGCCATGCCTTGAGTCTTTCTGTCAGTGTCTGCCTCTAAAGGTATCCCTGGCTGCTTTTCACATTTGGAGCTCACAAGCTTCTTCTCAGGTTTGGAAATACCTCAGGAAACTGTGGAGAGAGATTGAAAAGGTCATGGAACTAA
This sequence comes from Gambelia wislizenii, assembly GCA_030847615.1. Lineage (NCBI taxonomy): Eukaryota > Metazoa > Chordata > Lepidosauria > Squamata > Crotaphytidae > Gambelia > Gambelia wislizenii. The sequence continues at coordinate 331,558,554 of JAUMIR010000001.1, read as the reverse complement.
TAACTATTACTTTTGCATGAAGTACCACCATAGCATCTAATTGATTTATACAGTATCATCATTCTGATTAAAATCGTACTTTGATTGCTCCAAAGAGGCAGAATTCTACAGACTTTATAGACTCTCTGAGGATTTGCATTCTTCTTTGGCCCAAGTTAAAATCTGGCAGGACAAGAATTCGTGTTGCTTGAAGGTGAGCATTAGTGCCCCCCATGTCACACATTTGTAAAGTGGGTCTGTGTGACTTTTTTTTAAAAAAAAATGTTGTTTTTTAAAAATGCTACAGCAGCCGCCAATATGACTCTGACATGGAATAAAAGAAGTTAGCATTTGGAAGACTTTGCAGGGAGGACTGTGAGGAAGCCTTCCTTCCCCATTACACCGGGGTAAGGGCAGCTGAGGCAGCAGAGGAGGGGGTTGGGGTGTGGCCAGGAGTGGCTGGCCTTAAAAGTCACTCCACCACCCCCACCCCAGGAACACCTACGAGCCAGCCAGCCAGCCAGCCAGCCAGAAGACTCTGGAGGACTGTAAGGAAGACTTCCTTCCGCATTACACTGGGGTAAGGGCAGATGAGGCAGCAGAGTAGGGAGTTGGGGTGTGGCCAGGAGTGGCTGGCCTTAAAAGTCACTCCACCACCCCACCCCAGGAACACCTACCAGGGGCCAGGAATGATCTGGGAGTGGGAATTGAGGTTATGTGGGAGAAGGGAAGGTATGGCGGCAACAGAGTGTAGAATTGTTACAAAGGAAGGTGGGTTTGATGTTTAATATCTATCCCGCCTTCAGTTCACTCTGTTTCCCAGAATAAATTGGAGAGTGCACCAACCATTCCACAGACCCTTACTCTGCTCCTTTGCAATGCCAGGTCGGTTAAAAATAAGATGCATATTATCCATGACCTTTTATTGGATGAGGCTGCCGACCTGGCATGCTTTACAGAGACCTGCCTGGGAGAGGCCAGTGCTGCGACTTGGGCATAGGCACTCCCGGCTGGGTACTCAGTGAGCAGGTAAGGAAAAGTGGGCGGGGGGTGGTGGAGTGGCTCTGGTTCATAAAAACAATCTAACCTTGACCAGGAAGCCTATCCGGAACACAGTCCACATCGAGTGTATGTACCTAAGCCTGAGGTCCAGGGATAGCTTAGGGATTCTGTTAGTATACCAGCCACCCCGTTGTCTAACAGACTCCCTAACTGAACTAACACAGCTGGTCTCAGAGTTGCTGCTGGAGTCTCCCAGACTTTTAGTTCTTGGCGGCTTCAACATCCCACTCGAGACCAGCTTGCTAAATCTAACTGGCGCAGCTTGGGAGTTCATGGAATTCATGACAAACATGGGCGTATCCCAATTGGTTGTCGGGCCTACTCACTGTGCAGGTCATACCCTCGATGTGGCCTTTAGTACGGAACAGGAATATCCGTGGGCGAAGGTTATTAAAACCTCTGCATTGTCATGGACGGATCATTTCCTGGTCAAGATGGAGCTAAGAGCCACTGTCTGCCCCACTGGGGGTGGTGGACCTATTCGAATGGTATGCCCTTGAAGGTTAATGGAACCAACTGGATTCCAGAAAGCCTTGGAGGTTTAATGATAGGTAACACCGGTGATTCTGTGAAGCTTTGGTTAATATTTGGAACACCGACCTCACCAAGGCTATCGACACAATCGCTCCCAAACGTCCTTTCCAGCCTGCTCCTAACCATAAGCCCTGGTATTCAGAGGAGCTTAGGAAGATGAAGCGGGCTGGACAACGACTAGAGCGCACCTGGCAGAGGACTCGGCATAGGAATTTCCTTGATTCTTATCGAGAGGCGATATGTGTGGTGCAGAAGTCTTTCTCCTCTGCATGTATTGCGTCTGCAGAGTCCCGTCCAGCAGAACTGTTTAGGGTGGTGGGGGAGCTGACGCAGATTCCAGCTGCACAGAAGCCCTTACTCAACCCGACAACGGCCTGCTGTGATGTGTTTAACATCCACTTTGCAGATAAAATCTCTCGGATAAGAGCCGACTTAGATGACAATGTTATGACAAAATCTATAGATGAGGTGTCCAGCAACTTTGTTGATGAAATTTTATTGGATGAGCTTCAATCTGTGAGTACTGATGACGTGGACAAGCTCCTTGGTAGAGTGAGGAAGACGGCCTCTCCCCTCGATCCCTGCCCATCTTGACTGGCCACCCAAGGGGGTGACGCATCGAGAATACTCCTCAGGCATATTATCAATGCGTCCTTCAGGGAGGGGTCCGTTCCACCCTGTCTGAAGGAAGCGATGGTTAAGCCACTCCTGAAAAAGCCTTCCCTGGACCCCTTGGACAGGAACAACTATAGGCCAGTCTCCTCGCTGCCTTTTTTAAGCAAAGTGATCTAGAGGGCAGTCGCTTCCCAACTCCAAGCTGTCTTGGATGAAACCAATTATCTAGATCCATTTCAAACTGGCTTTAGGACAGGATATGGAGTGGAGACTGCCATGGTTGTTCTGGCTGACGACCTCTGCTTGGGTATAAACAGGGGCAGTGTGACCCTGTTGATGCTCTTGGACCTCTCAGCAGCCTTCGATACAATAGATTATTCCATCCTCTTGGATCGCCTGAGGGAGTTAGGAATTGGAGGCACTGCCTTGCAGTGATTCCATCCCTTCCTCTCGGGCAGATCCCAGAGGGTGAGGCTCAGGGACAGTTGCTCTACCAGAATAGAGCTTAACTGTGGCGTTCCTCAGGGTGCCATTCTGTCCCCGATGCTATTTAACATCTCTATGAAACTGCTGGGAGAGATCATTCGGAGGCATGGAGTGTGTTGTCATCAGTATGCTGATGACACCCAAATATACTTCTCCATGTCTTGGTCATCAGCTTCGACTTCAGATGACGTCTCTCCTCTCAATGATTGTCTTAAAGCAGTAATGGACTGGATGAGGAAAAACAAATTGAGACTGAATTCAGACAAAACGGAGGTACTAACAGTTACAGGCCCGAAACCAGGTCTGGGAATACAACTTCCAATCCTGGATGGAACTATGCTCTCCTCCAAGGACTGTGTTTGCAGTCTGGGGGTGCTCCTGGACCCATCACTCCAGATGTCTAATCAGGTAAATGCGATGGTCAGGCATGCCTGTTATCAACTTCAGCTGATACGCCAGCTACGCCCTTTCCTGGAAACCAGGGACCTCAAAACTGTGGTACATGCACTGGTAACCTCCCGTTTGGACTTCTGTAATGCGCTCTACATGGGGCTTGTGCTTGATTCGGAAACTTCAACTAGTTCAGTACATGGCAGCCAGGTTGATTTCTGGTGTTTCCAGAAGAGAACATATAACACCTGTGCTAAAGGCTCTCCACTGGCTGCCTATTAGTTTCCGGGCACAGTACAAGGTGTTGGTTATGACCTTTAAAGCCCTACATGGCTTGGATCCAACTTATCTCCCGGACCGCCTCCTTCCTTACGACCCTCTCCACGCACTTTGGTCCTCTGGGAGGAATCTGTTACAGCCTTTGAAAACAAGGCTGTCAGTGACCTCCCAGAGGGCCTTCTCTACTGCCGCTCCCAGATTATGGAATGGCCTGCCGGATAAGATTCGTCATATTACCACCTTAGACAGCTTTGAAAAAGCTGTCAAGATGGATCTTTTCCAGCAGGCCTTTCCTGAATATTTATCCTGGCCCAAGACTTGGCTGTCCTTTCCCTCTGAGCTGCAGTTGGATTTTTTTAATTATTGTATGTTTTAATTTTTTTTCTAATTTAATATATTCTTAATTATTGTATGTTTTTAATCCTTTATAATTTAATATTATTTTAAGGGGTGGATGGGCTAGGATATTGTAATTATGGACTTTTTATATTGTAAGCCACCCAAATTGCATTGCAGAGGGGTGGGATAGAAATAAATAAATAAATAAATAAATAATTATTATTATATAACTTTCAAGCCTCTCTGAATTTCCCCTTTGAAATGAAAATATATTTGGTTGGAACTTTCAGCCCAGTTCTTACCTGCAAATACCTCACACTTCTGTACTTGGGGCTTCACTACTTACATGTGATGCTCAAAGCCCAGCCTACTCAGATCTCAGAAAGAGGAACACATTGATCTTTCCTTAAGCAGTTCTCTTTACAGTCAGTGATAATTAACCCAAATATTTTCCTGTTCGGAGATGAAACACTCATAAAACCTACATTTCAGCCACCACTGAATTTATACATGGCAGATTCAGTAGACTCAGCTGTTGCTGTGAGTGGGGGCACCAGATCATACATTTAGGGAAAACAGACACCAACATACAAAATTTACATGTTAATTACCCATACACTCTCAACCCCTTATTTGACTCTCCTATTTTTTAAATATAGTTTCAATGGAATGTAAATGCAACTTGAGCTCCATTTCCCCTCAGCCTTTACATCCTCTGTGGATCCTCTTGTAGTGTATCAGCCTCATTGATGCCTGAAAAGTCATTATCCTCAGCTCCCATGTGATAAACTAAGTGAGTTCTATGTTTAATGGTGCAAAGCAACCGGAAGCTTTTGTCACTGAGAAGTAGCTATTAGTTAGGACAGCCTCCATACCTCTGAGAACCTCATTTGCCTGGGACTGCAGCTCATTAATCAGCATGGCCTGGCATTGGGAAGCCAAAGTTTCAACACTGTGGGGAACATTCTGGGATATTTTGTTTTTGTTTTTTAAAAGCAACAAAGAATTGACTGGTTTCAAAATGTTGGGGATGCTTTGCGTTCTGAATAAGGAAAAGACTTACAGGAGAAGTGTCAAATTTGCAACTTGGGAAGCACTTTTCCTTCTTAAAAATGTTATTCGTTCAATGTGATATTAATGGATTTTGCAAAGCTGTATCTGCAGCTGTGAATGCATAGGCTTGATACATATTACATAACCTCCAGCATTTCATAGCATGTGGTGTAGGTTCTTTAATTTTAAGCTAATACAGGAGTTGTTGAAAGGCTTATCAGAGAATTTTAGAAACATTAAACCGAGAAACATTAAACATGTTCTGCATTTCCCCACCTCAAAACAGCCACTCCCCTCCTCCCCCACACACAAATGGCTTGAGATGTGATGGAAAGTGATACATTGTCACTTCTGGTCACCCAAAATGGCAGCTGTGATGACCTGCAGTGGACCTCTGGAACTCCAGAAGAGCTGAAAATTGGGCAGTGCAAGCCTCCGGACTGTGTCCTGTGTCCACCCTGATTAGAACATACATTTTGACATGTGCATCTTAATGGAGTATGTATGCCACAGCCAGAAATCCTAATTAAGAGCAATGACAACACTACTGGCTGAAGAAATAAACCAAAGGCTTTCCTGTAGGAACATCATTAAGGTAGGAAAGTTCTCTATGCTGCTAAGCTAACACTAAACTCAACTGGTTTTACTTTTGGAAGAGAATGTGTGTGTGAGGGAGTTGGGAGGGGGAGAGAGAGGAGAAAGGGTGGGAAGAGAAGAGGTGAAAGATCCCTAAGAGTTTACACAGTGGGGTTGTTCAGGATAGGTGGGTAAGAGATAAGGAGGCTTTGGGTCACTTAAACTATTTAATCCTATGCCTGCTGCTCTCTCTAAGACATTTTTAACTCTTTAGTGCTAAGCATTGTTGCTTTTCTAACACAGCAGATGCATTTGTGCATCCTGTCTTTACAGAATGGGGGAAGGAGCATGGCGGCTGCAAGAAAGAGAGGGGAGAAATGCCATTGCACAAATTTCTGCTATGTAACATTGAAATGAGCCACTCTATGTCCAGACCATCCAGTGATCCCATGATACTACCCCAGGACCCATAAGACTGCCACCTAAATGTATAATTTAGTATAACCCAAATTTTGAGGTACTGTGTTATTTTTTATCCAAGAGCCAGTGTGGTGTTGTGGTTTGAACATTGGACGATGACTCTGGAGATCAAGGTTTGAATCCCACTCGGCCATGGAAACCTACTGAGTGACCTTAGGCAAGTCACACTCTCTCAATGTGAAGGAAGGCAAAGGCAAAGTCCCTCTGAATGAATCTTGTCAAGAAAATCCCATGATTGGTTCACCTTAAGGTCTCCATAAGCTGGAAATAACTTGAAGGCACACAAGAACAACAACAAATTATCTTTTAATTCAAAAATGAGTTGATTTTTTTTTTATTTTTTAAATAGAGGAAATTTGTATTTAACTATGTTCTGACTTTCTCTGGCATACCTGGAGGTACAGCTCATAGTGGCCAATTTTAGAAGTTGAAAGCTCAAATTCCTCAAACATACCAAGGGTTAACAGTCTCTTTTTTTTTTCATTTAATTATTATGATTACCAGTTTGTTGGATTTGGGGCTGCACTGAATAACCATAGAATCATAGAATCATAGAATTGTAGAGTTGGAAGAGACCACGAGGGCCATTCAGTCCAACCCCCTGCCACGCAGGATATCTTGATCAAAGCATCCCCGACAGATGGCAATCCAGCCTCTGTTTAAAGACCTCCAAGGAAGGAGACCCCACCACGCTCTGAGGGAGCGTGTTCCACTGCCAAACAGCTCTCACTGTCAAAAAGTTCCTCCTAATGTTGAGGTGGAATCTCTGTTCCTGGAGCTTGCATCCAACATGTGGTAAGTGGATATAATTCAGCAATAAGTGAAGCTGACCCCAGCTAGCCACAAATCCTGGGAATTCCTAAGTGAGGTGATGCTGTAGCCACCCCTAGGAAGTAAAGTTAGCAGCAGCTGCCCTTGCTTCCAGCTACATCATCTGGAAGCAACAAGCTTATTATTTGTTTGTTTTTTATTATTTATATCCCACCTTTCTCCCATATAGGGACTCAAGGTTGCTAACATTGAGTTTAAAACAATACACAAACATTAAAAATATAAATATGAAATTTAAAAACCCAGATTAAATAATTTACAGTATTAAAATATTTTAAAATATTAAAATATTAAAATACAGTAAAACTATATACTGTACACCTTAAAAATCAAACTGCACAGTATGTACAAGCCCAGCCTCCATCAGATTGAAAATGCCTGATGATGCAAGAATGTTTTTATTTGTTGCTGGTCTCTCTAGGGAGGGAGTTCCAAAGTCTGGGAGCAGCCACCAAGAAAGTCCTCTCTCTTGTTCCCACCAAATAAGCCAGAAAACATGGTGGGTCAGAGGGAAGGGCCTCTTCAGATGACCTTACAGCTCTACTTAGCTCGTACAGGGAGATGCGGTCCTTCAAATAACCTGGACCTAAGCTGTATAGAGCTTTATACATCAAAACCAGCACCTTGAATTGTGTCCGGAAATTGGACCCAGCAGCCAATGGAGCTGTTGCAACAGAAGAGTTGTATGCTTCCTGTAGCCTGCTGCTCTTTGGACCCACTGAGTTTTGGATTTATTTATTTGATTTATACCCTATCGGTCTTTTGACTGGGACTCAAATTGGCTTGTAATTGCAAGTTACTTGTAATTAGCCTGAAAGTATACTTCCAGTCCACTATATAGATTGGAAAAAGAAAATGAAAGACTCTGCACTCCTCTGCAGTAAGGAATCATGTTTAAAAGTGTGTTTTTAAATAAGTACAAATAACTTGCTCCTTGTCAGTAGTTACTGACAAGTGTGCTCTCAATGTTACATCTCAATTTCTAAACCAGCAACAGTACTGACTTGTATTGCAGCAACTGCTGTGAGTATCAATGACTGATATGATCAGGGATAGAGATATGCTTACAGTCCTCAAGTCCATTTTTGAGGCTTGCAGCATCCCCTAATTTTTTGTATTTTTAAAACATCTCTCCAAAATGCTCCTTTATATCCCCTGGTGTTTAGGGACAAAGAAAAAGTCTTTCAAAATCAGAGGACGGGTGCAGTAGTGTTAGCAGGCTCGTGATTAATCTCTTAAAGAAGACAAAACTCAAAAGCAGGAATTAGAGAAAAAGATCCTGTTATCCTTTTGTGGGACACCAGGAGGTCAGCTAGTCTGACCTGAACTCAGATGATAATGTCACACACTTTCCCTATTCCCAACAGGACTATGATTAGCAAGCTACACAACTTAAGCATGTGAAGGCTTCTTACTTTTCCCTTATCAGTAGGATGACCCTACAATGGCATCTAGGGGAGCAGTGTGGCCTCCCCAACCCTGACAGTTGCCTACCCCTGATTGAAAGACATCGTAAATGCATAATTGTTAAGGGGAAACCTATTCTTTCTTTACATAGCCTTACAGAAAAGTTTGAGGAATTCTTGTACTGGCAGTGGGGAGATGCAGATGTTTCTCCCAGGCCTATGCCAGCTGAGATAGCCAGCTAAGGACAAGAGCCAGCTGTGAAATTTTGTGAAGCCCAGAACATATTTTGAATGCAGGGGGCCTACTTAGTGTGTCAAATGCAGTATGGAGACTTCTTAGCTTGGCAAAAGGAGAGTGATGGAGCCCAGCTGCTTCAATGCCCCAGGATGGGAATCCTGTGGCTTCTCAGAAGAGCTGTACCTCTTGTCTTGGGCAACAGCAGCTCATAGGCAGAATCTAGCGTGCAATTCATGAGGAGTATCACTTGTCCAATGGAAATACTTCTCAAAAAAAAAGTAATAGAAGAGAATATGAGCTGGGCATGGGCTGTAAGCCAAATGTCTGGGGTGGCCAACCTTAAAATCTGATTTGAGAATAAATTACACACTACACTAGGAGCTGTTCATAGATGGAATATAGATGGAAATAATGCTGGTCTCTTAATACATCATTTCACTATCCTAGTTTTACCAAAGTTTTTGTTTTCATAAGCAGATGCCCCCTTATGTAACTGAATTAAGGCAACCATTGCTAGACCCTGTATAGTATAGCTGTTTATCTAGATGTTTATTGAGTAGCATCAATATTAGAATTGTTAGAAATCTTTCCATTTCTAATGTATGTTTTTTTCCTTTTGGGGAGGGTGTCCCAAAAGATGGTCTTTGTTTTCATGATAGGAATACCAAATGATTATCTCATTTAGCGTTTGCTGAAAATAAGAATTACATCCTAGTAATATTTGATCAGAAGGAATGTATCCTCCCTTACAGTATGATTCTTAATGTACTTTAAACAATATTGTGCTTTAGCAAACTTTTTTCTTAAAAAAAGCTGTTAAAATCAAATTTCAAAGCCAGTCTCCCCACTAACTGTGGAGATTATCAGATGCAGCAAATATAAGGTGATAACAATGACAAGATACCATGGAATGGTTTCCCTATCACATGATGTCAACTCCTCGCATTCTCCAAGCATCCTGCTGCCATGAATAAGGCATTCTTTTTATTAATGGGCCAAGTTGTCAATTGATGGCTGATGGCATTTTTTTCCATGGTATTGCCAGCATCCGAAACTGTGTCCCATTATGCTCTCGTGAACACAGTGTCAATGGACAGTCTCCACTGGAACACTTCTGGGTGAGAATGCCAAAACTAGGCATGGGAGGCTTTTTAATGAATCTCCCCCTTTTGCTGGCAAATTGTAAAGTATGTTTTGGTGCTTGTGTGCTCATCTTCTTTGTTAGTTTTGATGTTTTTAGACTTTTAAGTGTGCTTGCTTCTTCTCACAAGAGCCACCGAGATCAAGTGCCTCAGTGAACACAGAAGTAAACCATGCTAGCAGTTGTGCTCTGATAATGCTGGGGCTGCTCTTTCTCATTATTACAGTGACATGTGATAAAAAGGATTATTGTGCTGGGACACTCACACTTTTAAATATAGTGGGACAAGAACATTTTTAGAGGCTCACCTGATAATCTCCTAAGACATGACTTATGGAATCTCATCTACCTACAATCCCTGCTTTGGAAGAATGCCACCCAGGAAGCAGTGGCACAGATGTGATTACACTGCATGGCATCAACATGCCCCTTATGTTGTGGACAGAGCTAACATTTTTAAAAATTCTTTGTGTGTGTATACACATTTCTGCAGGTTTATAATTTTTATTAGAATTTTCATATGCAGCAAAAGTTTCATATATTTAAACAAAATGGCAAACATCAAAGGAAAATAAAAAAGATAGAATTAAAAAAAGAAGATAGAAGGAAAAAAGGGAAGATAGAAAAAATAAAATGACTTCCAATCTTCTCTTCAGCAGTTATTGAAGTACAGTATATAAGCAATGTATACTTTGTAGATTTTCCTTGGGTTTTTTCAGGCTGTGAGGCCGTGTTCTAGAATAGTTTCTTTCTGACATTTCACCTGCATCTGTGGCTGGCATCATCAGAGAATAGTTGGGTAGCTGTGTGTGTGTAGTTTATATTCTGTGAACCCCTGTAGGGGAGTATATGTAAATTTGTATAACTGAATGGTTCGTTTCTGTGTATAGAAATCCAAGGCTTGTTAGTGTCTGTTTGGCTCATGGTTGGTTGTTGGGCCATTATCTGCTGGGAATCCCCCTGTCCCTGGGTGGAATTCTTTTGTAAGTGTTGAGTTTTGATTCTATTGTATTTCAAAACTGGGAGCCAGATTTTGTTTACTTTTAAGGTTTCTTCTTTCCTGTTGAAGTTATCCAGGTGTTTGTGGATTTCAATAACTTCTCTGTGCATTCTGACATGATAATTGTTGGCCTGGTCTAGAATGTCTGTGTTTTCAAATAGCATTTTGTGTCCAGGTTGGTTTATAACATGTTCTGCTACTGCTGATTTTTTCTGGCTGGCCCAGTCTGCAGTGTCTCTCATGTTCCTTGATTCGTGTTTGCACACTGCGTTTAGTGGTCCCTATGTAAACTTGTCCACAGCTGCATGGCATGCGGTAAACTCCTGAAGCTGTGAGAGGTTCTCTTTTGTCCTTTGCTGAGCATAGCATTTCTTGGATTTATTTATTTTTTTGGTCTAGAGATTGTTTTGAGGTTGTGTTTCTCATCAGTTTCCCTCTTCTGTCTGTAACTCCTTTGATGTATGGTAAAAATACCTTCCCTTTGGGTGGCTGTTTTTCTTCTTCATTCCTGTGGTTTTTTTCTGGGTCTGGCTGCTCTTGTGATGTCTGATCTGGGCCTGTAGGGCCCAGTTTAGGTGCCTCAGTAGTGAGGTCCTCCAGGTAGTGGGGTTTGCAGATCCTTTTTGCACAGTCTACCAATGTTTTTATTGTTCTTTTTTTTTTTTTTTTGTCCTGGGTGATGATTGGAGTTCTTGTGTAGGTACCTGTCTCTGTGTGTGGGTTTTCTGTATACCTTGTGGCCTAACTGTTGGTTTGGTTTGCGGATTACTAGGACATCCAAGAACAACAATGTTCCTTCCTTCTCTTTTTCCATCATGAATTGGATATTTGGGTGGATGCTGTTCAGGTGGTTCAGGAATGAGACCAAATCTTCTTTTCCATGGCTCCAAATGCTGAAAGTGTCATCCACATATTGGAACCATGTTGTGGGCTTTTTTGGTGCTGTTTCCAGGGCTTGCTTTTCAAAATGTTCCATTTAAAAGTTTGCTATCACTGAGCTCAGGGGACTGCCCATGGCTACCCCATCTATCTGTTCATAGAATTAGTTATCCCACTGGAAGTAACTTGTGGTGAGGCAGTGTTTGAACAAGGCTGTGATGTCCTCAGGAAATATTTGTTGGATGAGTTCCATGGTGTTCATTATGGGGACTCTGGTGAACAAGGAGATAACATCAAAACGGATCAATCTGTCTCCAGGTTTCAGTTCGATGTTGTTGATTTTTTCTATGAAGTGAGCTGAGTCTTTGATGTAGTGAGGGGTTTGTCCTATGTGGGTTTGTAATTGTGTGGCCAGAAACTTGGCCAAGTCATGCATGGGGGATCCAATGGTGCTCACTATGGATCTGAATGGAATAGAATCCTTGTGGATCTTGGGAAGTCCATATAGTCTTGGTGGTAGAGCCTCTGATCTGCATAGATTCTGATGTATGATTGGCTGAATTCATGAGTTCTTGATCAAGGCATTTGTTTTTCTGGTGATTTTGTTGGTTGGGTTTTGCTTGCGTTTTCTGTATGTTGCAGGGTCCAAGAGTTTCCTTATTTTTTGTCTGTATTTTTCTGTTTCCACAATTACTGTGACATTGCCTTTGTCTGCTGGGATAACAATGATTTCTGGGTCTGCATTGAGATCCTTGATGGCTTTTCTTTCTTTTATGGTTATGTTGCTGGGTGGTGGTTTTGCCTTCCTCGGGATCCTAGCTGTTTCTCCTCTTATCTCTTCTGCCTCTTCCTCCAGGAGATGGTAGAGGGCAGATTCAATATGGGCGATGATGTCTTCAGCTGGGATTTTGGTGGTGGTAACTACAAAATTGCCTCCTTTGGACAGGATGAATGTTTCTTCTTTTGACAGTTGCTGGAAAATCTATGGATGCCAGCCATGAAAGCCTTTGACTACACAATGTACACTTCTCTCATCTATCTCAATAACTCAGCATTCTCTTTTTTGTAATATATATTTATTAATAATCAAAATCAAAAGTTATAAGACCATATACCATATATATATTTCTACAGAAAGTCTATAAAGGGCTAGTAATCTTTTGCAGAAACTTCTATTATTCTTCCCCTAAATTAAAATTGATAAATTGCCCCCTCTCATTGACTCATTGTAACTTAACAGCAACCTACCATAGTACAAAATGTCAAATATTAAATACTTTCGTCTTTATTAAGTCAGTTTTCTCAACTCTTTTCTAGCTCTTTCTCCCCCAAAACAAATCTCACTCTCATTGTAATTTTTTAAAAATAATCCATAGCTATTTACAAAAACACCTCTCTCTCATAATAATATCCCTTCTGATTGTCTGACCCTCTGGCCCACATGTAAACCTACCTTGATATAAATTTGGACAGTTTCTTACGTTTCATATATCGAAAATTCATTATTTTATAACAACTTTACATTAATACAATATAAAATGTCAAGTAATAGAATAATATCTAAAATCCAATAAATTCAATCCTTATTTCTTTAGCCATTCATACTTTACCCATTAACCTTTGGTTTTTTGCCAAAGCTATGCCATTGCACAAATTGAACATCACTCATCAAATTCCATTAAGACCTAGTGCGGAAACTCACTGAGGTATTCATGTAACCACTGAATTGAAGATTTCTTTTGGTTTAAGTCCGAGCAATTCTAGATGTTATGAAGGAGTAACAAAGAAAGTGAGATTGCAGCCTCAGTGTCCTTTACAGGTTTGCGTACAGTGGCATGAGCTTGGTGTTTTTGTTCACATTCAACTTCTATAGTCCCTGCAAGCTTGGCAAGGTTCTTGGATCTGTGTGGGCAATCTCTATGCTCTCCCTTTCTCTGGGGAGAGAATCACCAGCCAGAACTTTCCTCCGAACCAGTGATCATTGCTGCTGCAGCTGTCCCTTTCATGGAGCTCTGTGAAAGGATGTCAGCCTGCCATTTTCTCACCCGGACATCTGTATGTGTATACATGCTTCTAATAATTCTAATATTTCTGAATATATACACCTCCACCCTCTTATCCCCCCACCTAGCCATTCATCTGATCTATGCAGAACAACCATAACAACCTTGGGCTTTTTGCAGTCAAGTCAACTTCGAATTATGATTAAGACTTAGGGAGCTGGGTATGTTTAGCCTGGAAAAAAGATGGTTAAGGGGCGATATGATATACTGTTTAAGTATTTGAGAAGTGGTGTCACATTGAGGATGGAGCAAGCTTGTTTTCTACTGCTCTAGAGACTAGAACACGGAACAATGGATGCATGCTCCAGGAACAGAGATTCCACCTCAACATTAGGAGGAACTTTCTGACAGTAAGAGCTGTTCGGCAGTGGAACACACTCCCTTGGAGTTTGGTGGAGTCTCCTTCCTTGGAGGTCTTTAAATAGAGGCTGGATGGCCATCTGTCAGGGATGCTTTGATCGTGATTTCCTGCGTGGCAGGGGGTTGGACAGGGTGGCCCTTGTGGTCTCTTCCAACTCTACAATTCTATGATTCTATGAAAGAGAGACCTCCAAGTCACTATGTCATGAACAGCCCTGCTCAGGTCTGACAAACTCAGGGCTATGGCTTCCTTGGTATAGTCAATCCTTCTGTAACTTGATCTCCCTCTATTCCCACTGTGTTCTACCTTACCAAGCATTGTTGTCTTCTCTAGTGAGTCATGTCATTTCAGGCTGTGTCTGCATGGGCCAAAAATGCTATACTCACATCAGATCTTGTGTTGGCAGGCCTCACGACGTACGGCTACTTCTGGGGAGGTAATATAGTTTTTAGCCCTTAACCTGACTTTGCCGCACACTAAGCAAAGTTAGGGATAAAGCCAGTCTTTTCCAGAAACCCTGGTGTGGCTTCAGGTTCTGTTGGCATGTGGACAGTTGGATCAGGTCTGATCCAGTTGTCCACATGGCAAGAGCAGCACCACCGCCTCCTGTGCAATGAGTAGAAGAGGATGGCCTGCTACCACCTCCTCACAAGCAAAAGCTCCATGATAAGCCTGTCTGGCATGCTGCCACTTCTGGTGAGGCCAGAAATGGATGCCCGGACATGTGATCACATGTGTCATTCTACCCCCTCCTTATTGATCACATGGGCTCCCCACTCTACCCTCAGCAGAAGCTGATTAATGACTGAGCCAAAGTATAGGAAATCTTCCACTATTTTAATGTCCCCATTGTCTATTTTAAAGTTATGTAAACCACAGTGGTCATTATTTTTGTTTCCTTAATATTCAGCTGTCAACCTGCTTGTGCACTTTCTTCCTTGAATTTCTTCAGTAGTCATCCCAAGTCTTTGCTATTTTCTGCACTTATTTTCTAGCAGTATGGTGTCATCTGCATATCTTAAATTGGTGTTCCTTTCCTCAGTTGTCTCATCTCCTTCCTCAGACTTTAATAGGTTTGGGTGTGTGTGGTTTTTTTGGCATAAAAAACGTGTCTTCTGCACATGAAAAAGTATATTTTATGCAAACCCCCACACTGTTTCTTGTGCACAAAATGTGTGTGTGTGTTTTTTTTAAATAACTTTTTATTGAGAAAGAAGGTGATATACACCAAAAAAGAGAAAGAGGAAAAAAATAACATACAAAAATTATACATATAAAGAGAATACAAATATAGGTAGGTACAGTAAGTATTTTTCACAAAAAAATGTTTTTTGTGTGCAGAAAAACCACATTCATTACTGTGCAGAATAATTCCTCAGAACACTTGTCAAAGCACAGATCTCAAGAGAAAACAACACAGAAATCTCACTGCTGCATTATTATTCTTGATAAAGATTCCTGACTGTTGAGAAACCTCTTTATCTGCTGGAAGCAACTAGAAAGGGACATTATTTTAATCTGTAGGCTGAACACACACTGATTCCTAAAGACAGAGGTTGGATCCAGGCTTAGTCATACTTAAGAGGAGACCCACTGCAACCACAATTTCAATGAGTCTGCTGAAGGTTTAGATCTGGCTCTAATCCTGGGTCCAGTATTTTGAAAGGAAATTACCTGCAGGGAGAGGAAAGAAGGAATAGAATGATTTCTAACATCTGAGACAGCAGCAAGCACTTTTAAGGGTATTTAGCAAGATGAACATTCAGTCCTTATTAGGTCAATGTTAACACTTGTTGCCTGATAGGGGGGGGGGGAAATCACCTGGCAACTATCCCAGATCTACAGGTGTTTGTCTTTCTCTTCAAGCTCTCGCCTTAAGCTGCAGTCATTAAAGATGCTGGCAACATTTTCCTGATCCAGGCTCAGAAAAAAACTTTGGGGCTCATTAAAGTCCATCTCAAAGGAAAGGTGAGCTTTACAAGTCCCTCAAATGCATCTCTTGTTCATGCAGAATTCCAGGCTGGAGAAGAATTGCCAGTTTTGCCCAATTAGCTTGTGTGAGAGAAACTCTACAGGGACAAAAGTTAAGAGAAGGGCCCAGACTTCATGAAGGATCCAAGTGGTGGGTATCATAGAATCATAGCATCTTAGAGTTGAAAGGGGACCACAAGGGTCATCTAGTCCAACCCCCTGCCATGCAGGAATATACAACTAAACTATTCCTGAAAGATGGCCATTCAATCTCTATTCAAAGACCTTCAAAGATTGAGAGTGCACCACCCTCTGGGGTAGTCCATTTCACTGTTGAACAGTTCTTACAGTAAAATAGTTCCTCCTAATGTTTAGGTAAAATCTCTTTTCTTGTAATTTGAATCCACTGTTTCATATTCTAGCTTCTGGAGCAGCAGAAAACAAACTCACTCCATCTTCTACATGACATCTTTTCAGATATTTAAAGATAGCCATCATGTCACCTCTCAATCTTCTCTTTTCCAAGCTAAAAATACTCAAGTCATTCCTCATAAGGCTTAGTTTTCAGATGTTTGATCATCTTGGTCAGTCTTTTCTGGAAATGTTCCAGCTTGTTGATAGCCTTGTTGAACTGTTGTGACCAGAACTGGAAACAATTGTCCAGGTGAGGCCTGATCAAGGCAGAATAGAGTGGCACTAATACTTCCCTCAGTCTGGACCCTGCACTCCTTTGATGCAGCCTAGAAGCTTCCACATCATAGAATAATAGAGTCGGAAGAGAGCACAAGGGTCATCCAGTCCTACAAGTGGTGATTATTAATTTGTATTCTTCTTTGGTTATCTTCCCCTTCTTCCATTTCTTGTACACGTCTCTTTTAAATCTCAGCTCATCTGAAAGGTCTTTTTCCATCCTCCCTAATTTCTTTAGGTACCTTCCACTTTTCCTCCTCATATTGTGCCATTAATCTCTTGTTGGATATTTGGGCAACCTAGCATGCTCAATGTGTTTACTGAATAGAGGGAGTTAAGTTGTATGTAACAGAGGTCTATAGGTAATTTCCTGTTTGTAAGAAGATATATTTACAATCTGTGTTCTCAGGAGATTCCTTTTGAAGTCTTTGTTAAGATTACACGTTGCAGTTGCCATTTAGATTTTCTGGAGGGAGGAAGCCCAGCAGTGCTCTCATACATTTTGTTTTTTTAAGATGTAGCAACATCCATAGAACTTGTTATTCTTTCTTATCTGCATATATTCTTTAAGCTTTCAGCCTGTGTATCATTATTACACATGAACTGTGAGTAAACTGTTTTTATATACTTCTAAAGAAGTCTGTGAGAAGTGTTTAGGGAAGTTATTTCCCTAAGCTTACTGAAATCAGCTTTCTTGAAGTCCAGAGTGTGCCTAACTATGGTATGTTTGGCCTCTCCTTTTCTCTGTATAACAAATCCCAAGAGGTCATGGTCACTCCTACCAAAGGATCCCACTATTTCTATCCTATTGACCAGTTCATCTCTGTTGGTTAGAATCAAATCCAAAACTGCTGATCCCTTGTTGCCTCCTCCACCTTTTGTACAATGAAATTGTCTGCAGGTCTAGTGAAGAATTTGTCAAGCCTTTCACTCATAGCAGACTGTGGCTTCCAAAAAATATCAGATTGGTTGAAATCTCCCATTATTATCTCTCCTTTTTGAACAATTGGTACACTTTCATTACTATGGTCCTGTCCAAACTGTGAAAATAATCCAAATGGCAATTGCATGGAAAGCAATCTGTCCAAATGGACATTCACATCAATACTTCTCACTCAGAAATGGGGGCAGCCAGATCCATGATAAAGCTCTGAAGGGAAGCCTTTAGAGCTTTTCTCTGAGTTTTTAAAAAGCTCCGTAGGGCATGCAAATGTGTAATC
The DNA here is from genome assembly GCA_030847615.1 of Gambelia wislizenii. Classification (NCBI taxonomy): domain Eukaryota; kingdom Metazoa; phylum Chordata; class Lepidosauria; order Squamata; family Crotaphytidae; genus Gambelia; species Gambelia wislizenii. The sequence goes on along the minus strand of JAUMIR010000001.1, from coordinate 331,540,961 downwards.
GTTAGGACAGTCACATTTTAGACATATTGATGCGAATGTCCATTTGGATAGATTGCTTTCCATGCAATTGCTATTTGGATTATTTTCAAATGGACAGGACCATAGTAATGGACATGTATAGCCTATTTCAAAGAAAGAGCCCAAACAAGAGGAGTTGTAGCATTATATGTCAAGGATATGTACTCCTGTGAGCATATCTATTACTTAGTGCACAGAAAACAGGTTTGGAGCCTTGGGTAAAAATTAAAGGCATGAGAAACAACAGTGACTTAATTGTGAACATCTACTATAGGGCTCTCAGCCAGATTGAAGATTTGGATTATGCCTTCCTAAACCAAATAAAGCGCCTGCTGCCACCATGTTGGATTTTTGGCTAAGCGGGGGTCCGGTAAGTCGATAAACAGCAATTTTTTACTCTCTCTCTTTTTTCTTTTTGTAAATATGAAATATCACATGTGTGCACCATGGTAAACTGTTTCTTAAAAAAAAAATTAGGCGGCAACAGATTTAAAAGTGCAAGTAAATCACTTGTGGCCGCCATCTTGGCTAGCAGGCATGCAAAGTTTAGGGGGATGTTTTAACCATTAAGACAATTTGCAGTGCTGTGAACTGCTGTTTCTTCAGAGGAGATTGTATCCCCCCCCCTGCTTTGTATAGATGGGACCTATGTTCCAATCATTAGATTCATCCTGCCAGGTTTCAGTGATGACTATTAAATGATAGTTGCCTTTTTGTATTAACAGTTCACGTTCATCTTGTTTATCTTGTCCATCTTATTTATTTCCCATGCCCTAGGCATTAGTGTAGAGACATCTAAGACCATGGGTCATTATGTCCAGCTGATTCCTTGTTGTTGTTTTCTGGCCATTGTTAGACTCTTGCTTTATTAGCCCAGTTCCCCCTGTATCCTTAAGGTTATTGTCCTCAATATTCATAATCCCCTGCTCTCTGGAAAACAGTCTCCCTGCCCCATGTAACTCACTTTAAAGCTCTCCAGATTTGTGAGATTCCTAGCAAATACATTCTTTCCAGTCGCTAGGAGGTGCGACCCATCTCCTGCCTAAAGTCCTTCTTCATTAGGACTTCTTCATTAGACCATGGTCCAAGAAGCCAAATCTTTCTTGATGGCACCATCTGTGGAGCCAGTTTTTTACTTGTATTATTCTCCCTCTTCTTGAGCTATATCCTTCAAGAGGAAAGAGAGATGCAATAACAACTTGTGCCCCAAGGCTTCCTCCCTAGAGTCTTGTAGGGTGCATCTGCACTGTATAAACAAAGCAGTTTGACACCACTTTAATGGCTGTAGCTCCATCCTATGAAATCCTGGGATTTGTAGTTTTACAAGGTCTTTAGCCTTCTCTGCCAAAGAGTGCTGGTGCCTAACAAAACTACAAATCCCACGATTCTATAAGATGTTGCCATGGCAGTTAAAGTGATGACAAACTGCATTATTTCTATAGCTTAGATGCACCCACAGTTTCTTTCAATAAGTTGAAGTTTATATCCTGCAATATTATTTGTTCCAACATGTATCAGAAGGAAGGGGCAATGGTCAGTGGGATTGATGTGTCTTGTCAACCTCTCTGTTGCATAATGGATCTTCACCATACTCTTGTGACAGCATACTCTTGAGACATCTTTTGAGGCCCACACATCACTGCTTCTGTTCCTCTCAACAGGGAATCACATACTGTATTCCCTTCCATGTAATTGTTTTGCCCGTACATCTCTACATTCTTCCCCCATTAGATGCCATGGTTTCCATGATAGAGGTGGAATACAAAGATACAAGGGGAAAACTGAGGCATGGAGACGGAAGTCCACTTGTGTCTGTCTTCTATGAGTGTGTGCTCCCTTCTTTCATCTTCAGCTTCTCCAGTTTCACTTCTCCTCCTGTACAATCTGTTAGAACATTAGACTGGGGAGGGGAGAAAGATGCAGGGAGATGGACATGGGGAGAGCTTTTTTTGGCTTGGTTTTTTAAAAGGAAAAACACTGGTAACTTCCTAGTTAATCCAAAGAGATTTACCAGGAGTTAACTCATTATTAGTAGTGATTACTGATCGGGTCAGCGTAAGAGGGGCGCTCCAAAAAAGCGATACAAAGACTCCTTGAAACAACATCTCAGGCTTGGCCAAATTGATCACCAACAATGGTCCGCCCTGGCCTCACATCGGGAGGCATGGAGACGCACTATCCACAATGCTGCAGCCTTATTTGAGAACTCACGACGAACAAGTCTTGAAGAGAAACGACAACGCAGAAAGAATCACAACCCAAAAACATCACCCAAGGAGACCTTCTGCTGTGCTTTTTGCAACCGGACTTGTTTATCTCGGATTGGCCTTTTTAGTCATCAGCGCGCTTGCAGAAAGCATGGGATGAGTCCTTCCTGAATCTTCGTTTGCGAAGAAAAGCCAGAGAGAGACTGATACAATGTGTCTTTCTTGACACATCAGGTCTTCCATCATGGACTTAGCTTATGTCAAGTTTGAGTATAACTTTTTTACATTGATATAACTTTATTACATCGAAAACAAGGCCAGGTTAAATGGAAAGTTACTTTATGGATTTTGCTTCCCAGAATCTCCAGTGACAACTATGGGGGATTCTGTGAGCAGTATGTGAAATATGTATATAGGACCTATGACACCAGAGGAAGCACTCTCATTCTAAGCAATTGCTTTGCCATAAAACAGCAATGTGGCATAGCTATAGTGGCAACTCATTTAGATGGACTACTCTAAATAGGTGCCAGTGAGGCTCTCATGGTGCCTCTGTATGAATCCTTCTGGTGTCAGGTGAAGCCCTTTTTATTCTGACAGGCCTTAAATGTTTTTAAAAACTATTAAATATTTTTTACTTTGGCTTATGTGCTGCCTTGTTGTTACCTTCTGCTGCCAAATGGATCAAGGTTATATAATCCATTTTAATCATTTTTATTATCTGTATTTTATGCTATTAAATTTATTCGTATGCTGCTCAGAGAACTCTGGTTACTGCATAGCCAAAGAGTGTAACCAAGCCATCCATCCTTGAATTTTGCTATGGAATGAAGTATCTCAAGTCAACATTTGGATCAGATTCATTACTGGTTAAATCCTACATCAAACTTAGATCCAAAGTTTCAAACTGGTACTTTTAAAAAAATACAAACTCGTAACTTTCAGAATCCTCCAGCCTGCCATAGCAGTGACTTTATTTCTTTAAAGAAATATCTGTCAATATCATTCTTTACCTTCTTACCAAAATCACTGGGTGAAACTTTCCTTCCATCTTATCCCACTAATATTTTCAAATAGACATTTCCCCTCTGTTCTGCGATTCCATCTCCAGCAGCCTGGATCACCTCCAGATGTCTGGAAGAAAGTATTGGGGGACTGGGGGCAAAACTAAAATGTATTAGTAGCAGTTCAAGAAATCAGTGAGAAATGTTCAGCTGACCTGCCCCCTCCCTAAGACACTATGGCCCATAGATATTGAAGGGGGGAGGGACATTTTGTTTAGCTTATTCCATTCTCCTTTGACAGCTGACAAATCCCACAGGCCCGGGAGGCCATCCATCTTTCATCTGCCCATCAACTACTTGAAGCTGAGAATGACACTGCCTCACTCTCTCTCCCTTTTTTTCCAAGCCAAACATTCATTCTCCCTCCCTCTCTCTCTCTCCCTCCCTCTCTCTCTCTCTCTCTCTCTCTCTCTCTCGTGTACTGTTTGGAACTTGGGAAAATTCAATTTCCTTCCTGCCTTCAGCTTCAGCACAGGCTCTTGTCTGCTCTGCACCTGCTCTTTGCAGCTGCAACTCGAGATTCTGGTAAAATACTTTCTGTCCTGCCAAGCAGAGGGCTAAGTGACCCCCCCCCCCGCCAGTTCAGACTCTAACATTTCATTTCATATTTGCTTTGCTGCTTTCTTCATTAACACCCTTGTTCCTTGCCTTTCTTTCTCCTGGGCATTCGCCTCTTAGCCCTACTCTGTGTTCATGGCGGTTGTGATCTTCCAGCATCAGTGCTTGGGGCCTTTGCAGCTTGTTCTCTCAGTTCCTTCCTTTTGCCCCCAAGGTGAGATTATGTTTCTTGCCAAGCATTTGCTAGGAGGTTCCTCAGAGTCAGAATTTCCAAAGAGAAGCTCTGCTCCCGTGTCTCCCCCACGCTTGTAGCTCTGCTGAATTAATATGAGTTTTGCATCAGTAACTGTGAGGTGCTCAGCAATGAGGGAGATGTTAACTTGCACTGAGACCCAGATGTCTAGGAGACCCAAATGCCTGTTACCTAATTTCAGAAAACTGCATGAAAAAGAGAGGTTACAGATTTCTCCTCCTCCTCCTCTCTTCACTTTCTCCCCTTTCTCTTTCCCAATATGATGTTGAACTTTCATATATTTTGCAAAAGGTCTTTTAAATTATGATTTTATTATTGAGATAATAAAGAGTTGTAAAACAAACAAGACACAACAAGTTACACTATCTGGTTTGAGGTAAAATAGGTTCCCCGCATCCCTAGTTGTTGTAACTGAGAGTTTGTATAGATGGGCTTTTTATCCCAACTTCCCCCTAGCCTGGAGCCCTGCAGTCCCAATGATGCAGGGCTCTTGCCCTGTTTCGCCTCCGTTCTGAAAATGCCTGAAGCAAAGCCAGGGGTAAACACATTTGAAATGTTTTAAATAAACATCTGGGAAACCCCCCCTTTGTGCAAATTAGACTGTTACAGGATTGGGCACCTGGATTGTACCATTACAGGAACATAGAGGAGATTATCAGACACAAAAAATACAGTTGTCCCTCAACATTCATGGGGGGATTAGGGATGCATGCCTCCCGTGAATGTGGAAAAACTGCAAATGAACTCTAGCCCCTCCCCCAAGGGTTTGCTCAGCCTTCCTTCCCTGGGGAGGGGGGAGACGAAGCCTGCGGAAGCCACCACTGTCACCGCCGAGAAGCCTCATTTTAAACACATTCACCCCAGTACCCCCAAGGCCGGGGGTCACCTGAGCCCCATGCCAGCCACCGCTGTTGCTGCAGAGAAGCCTGGGACAGAGTGGCTGGGTGAGTGCCTTTTAAACCAGGCTTCTTGGTGGCAACAGCAGCGGGTGGCGTGGGCCTCAGGTACCCCCTAGCCTTGAGGGTGGTGGGGTGAGCGCATTTAAAATGAGGCTTCTCGCCCATGGACATTGCAGTAGTGTGTCTGCAGGAAACTGCAATAAAGGTACAATGTGCGGCTTCTGGTTGCGGAACGGCTTGGCGACGGCAGCTGAGGGAGAGAGCTCCGGACTTAGCGCCGATCTCTAGCGTGACAGACCTTTGGGAAACCTTGAGAAAACCCCCCACTTTGGGAAGAGAGGGGGAAAGAAGTGCTCGACGGGGCTGGCGGTCACTCTGGTGAAGGTTAGTCGGGGAATGGAGGTTTCACACCAACCGAAGGGAGACGCCATGCGAAGAGCAATCCTTGATACGCTGGAGGAGCCATAGCTCGGAGGGAGCTTGTTGGCTCAAGCCAAGCCCGCAATTTTAAAACTTTTTTTTGTTCCCTTCTGAGGAGGATTTTTATTTTCCTTTCCTTTCTATTTTGAAAACAAACTCCCAGGAACAAGGACTTCTTTTTTGTTTGTTTGGCAAAAAAGACATTCCACCAGGGTTGGTGAAGCTTGCTTTAGTAATGAGGAGATAAAAATAGCCTCCCAGTGAGGCAGCATGGAGTGAAGTGCTTGTTTCTTTCTTTCTTTCTTTTGTTTTGTTTTGTTTTGTTTTGTTTTGTTTTTGAGTTAAAAGCCTCAGGACTGACTGTGGGACTTCAGACGCTTGCTGGACTCAAAAAAATTTTTTTTCTCTTTTTTTACTTTTTAGTTTTGTTGCAGCCCAATATCTGATAAGTGAATTGAGGACGCGGACTAGAGGAACGCGGAAGGTTAAGCTGCTCCCCCTGCGATAGAAATTTACAGCTGGCAGAGATTACATACGAACCACACCCGAACTGCAACTTGAAAAGCTGAGTTATGTGAGTGAAAGAAGGGAAGGAGAAGGGAAAATAAAGGAAAAAGAAAGAGAAAGGAGTCTAGAGAGGTGGTAAAAAGAACTGACTATATTGGACTATAAATAATTTTGGAGTAGTTCAGAGAAGCGGGAAAAAGAGAGGAGAAGGAGAAAGGCAACAAGAGAAGAAAGAAGGAATATATAATTTATAATTTATAATTTAGACCTTCTCCAGAAAAATTTCTAAACTTAGACCTTTGTCGGAAAAAAAATTATATATATATATATATATATATATACACACTTGAAACATAAAATATCTGGAATTTAGCTGATTGAAAAATGGAAATTATTTGGTAAATGCATGGATTTGAATGATATTATGTGATAATGAATTGGTATAAAGTAAAAATAGCTTGAGTAAATAAGTTTAGAGCTTGAAAATTGATAAGCTGATAACTGACAATTGATAATTATTGTAGTGTATTTTACCTGCCGCTCTATACTGATTGGGTGTTCAACTTTAATTTCTTTTTCTCCTTCTGGAACTTCATTGTACTTTATGGTATTTCATATAGCTTCATCTTATCTCTTCTCTGTATCTTGTAAACGAAGATTGGGAATCACTATATTTAATTATAATACATTGTACGTAGCAACACATTACTCTATATAGCTTTACAGCTCTATAGAAATTAAGAGTTGATCAAGTTGATTAAGAGCTGATTCATATCAGTAGAGGATATATACATATAGCAATACAGTTAAATATATTTTAAATATTTATATATACAGTACAGATATATATATAAACATATATGTACATATAATACAGAAGAAAAATAATATAATAAACATAAAAGTTAAAGGTGATCTTCTGAGTAATAGTAGATAAGAGTGAGTGATAAGAAATTTTTAATAGGAGAATATAAATTTGTAAAAAGAAAATTTGTAAAAAGAAAAGAAATGGCATACAGTACTAGAAAAGCAACCCCATTAGCTCAATCTCAAACATTGACAACAAGAAGAGGTTCAGCAGAACTAGCGAAAACACCAGAACTTCATACTTTGATTATGGAAGAACTAAAAACAGAACTTAAGAACTTTAAACAAGACATAAGAGCAGAATTGAAAGATCTGAGAAAAGAGATAAGAGCTGACTATAAAAGAGAATCGGAACTGCTGGGGAAAAAGATAGATAAAATCAACAAGGAACTGGAAGAGATGAAATTGGAAATTGGACAACTGAAAACAAAATCACAGGAAACTGAGAGAATTACAAAGTCAATACAAATAATACAAAACAAGGAGGAACAACAAATATTAACTCAAGAACTGAGATATCGAGATAGATGTTTGAAGTTAAGAGGAATACCAGAAAAAAATCAAAGAAAATCTTACAGAGAGAATCATCCCAGCATTAGCAAACTACATCAATTGTGCAGAGGCGGAGATAGACGGAGAGATAGATAAGGTGTTTCGTGTTAGTTTGAAAATTGCAAAGGAAAAAAAAATCCCAAGAGATGTGGTGATGGTTTTGAGAAGAACAAAAACAAGAGAAAAAATTATTCAAAAGAGCTATGAGGCAAGTTTAATAATAGAAGAGAAAGAGATAAAAATATTTAAGGATATACCCCCAAGTATATTGAAGAAAAGACAAGAATACAAAGAGTTAACACAAAAATTAATAAAGAGAGGTGTGAAATATAAATGGGAAAGAATATAAGGCATTTCTTTCACATACAAGCAGAAAAGGTATAAAATTGATACAGTAAGAAAGGCGGAAGAGTTCAGTAGAAAATTGGAAGAACAGGAGAAAGAGAAACGAAGTAAGAAACAAATGGAGGTGGAGGAAAAAAACTATATTCAGCAAACAGAATCTGAAGTAGAAGAAGAAGAATTAGGAGAAGATGAGGGAAAAGTCGAGGACGTAGAGATTGAACAAGAACCTGAGGAGGAAATTGACGAAGAGGGTAACTCAGAGGAAAAGGAAAGAGAAATAGTGACAGAGGAAATAGTGTACTTCGATGATGACAACTAAAATTATCTCATGGAACATTAAAGGATTAAATTCGCAATATAAACGTAAACAAATTTTCCATTACTTAGAAAAACTGAAGGCAGACGTGGTTTGTCTACAAGAAACAAGGATTAAAGAAGAAGATGAAAAATATATAAGAAACCCAAAATTGGGTTATATATACCATTCTGCTACACAGAAAAAAAAAGAGAGGAGTGGCTGTATATATAAATAAAGCATACAAGGTCAGAGAACTCCTTAAAGATGAAGATGGCCAATTCATAGCCGTGGAGGTGTCAATGCAAAACTTAAAACTTACAGTAGTAGGTATATATGCCCCTAATACACGACAAGAAAAATTTTACATAAAAGGTTAGAAGAGTACGATACTGAAAATTTATTGGTTTTAGGAGATTACAACGGAGTAATAGATCCGATAACAGATAGATCAAGGAGGAAAAATCTAAAATATCAAGGGAAATTACCTAGAAGTTTTTTTTGAATTGGTTGAACAACTGTCAATACAAGATGTATGGTCACATAAATATGGTAAACAAAAAGGTTATACTTTTTTTTCAGACTGCCACAAAACAATGTCCAGAATAGATTTATTCGCTATCTCTAAACATCTGCTCCCAATTGTAAAAAGTATGGACATATTAGCAAAGGTGGTACCTGATCATTCACCAATTGAAATGAGAATAGAATTAAGCAAAAAAAAAAATAGAATTGGAGATTGAATGAGAGTCTGCTTAGAAATGAGGAATTTGTTAAGACAATTAAAAAAGAAATAAGATATTACTTTGCAGAAAATATGTCATCAGAATGCCCAATGAAAGTGATATGGGATGCCAGTAAGGCAGTAATGCGGGGCTTATTTTTGAAACGAGGGGCGGAAGTAAAAAGGAAAAAGTTAGAAAGATTTAAATTTCTGACAGAGGAGTTGAGAAAGAGAGAAGAAAAATTGAGAAATAACCCAAAAGATGAGGAAATTAACTCACAAATAAAGTTAATAAAAAATCAGTTAAACAGTGACATGGCAGATGTGATAGAGAAACAATTGAAAAGAAGCAAACAGATACATTTTGAGCACTCAAACAAAGTTGGGAAATGGCTATCATATAAACTGAAAAAAGAAAGGGAAAAGAAAATAATCACAGAAATTAAACGTGAAGATAAAGAGATATCAGACCAAGGGAAAATTAAAAGCATCTTCTTGGAGTATTACAGAAATCTGTTCAAGATTGGAGAAACTATTAAGGAAAAGAAGGAAGACATGAAAAGATACTTAGAAAGACAGAGCTTTCCCTAATTGACAGAAGAACAGACTAAATTACTAAATGCACCTATATTGGCTTCGGAAATATTAACAGCAATAAGGGAAATGAAAAATAATAAAGCACCAGGCCCAGATGGCTTTACAAGTATATATTATAAAACGTTTCAAGAGGAATTAATAGCACCACTACATAAGACCCTAAATGAAATTGAAGAAAAGGGTATACCTGATTCTTGGATTAACGCAAATATCACACTTATACCGAAAGAAGGGAAAGACCCAAAAGATGTAAGAAACTATTGACCAATATAATTATTAAATAATGATTATAAGATAGATACGATGATATTAGCTAAAAGGCTAAAAGAAATTTTGGCATACACTATACATAAAGATCAGAGCGGCTTCTTGCCAGATTGGCAAATTAGACATAATATAAGAATTATAGTGGATCTAATAGAATACTTTGAAACGCATAAGGAAAAGAAGCTAGCAATGTTTTTTGCAGACGCCGAGAAAGCATTTGATACCGTTCAATGGAATTTCCTGATAGATGTATTGAAGAAGATGAGACTAGGTGACAACTTGGTAAAAAGGATAGAGCAGTTATATACCAGACAGACAGCACAATTGATAATAAATGGAGAGAAAATGGAGATAATAGATATTAATAAAGGAACAAGAGAAGGCTGTCCCCTATCACCAGTGCTCTTTATCCTCATTCTGGAAGTACTAAATAGAAGTTTAAGATCCAATCATAATTATCCTGGGGTCAAGATAAGAAAGCAATCATACAAACTCAGAGCTTTCGCGGACGATATAGTTTTCTTTATGGAAGATCCAATTAATCAAGTTAATGAACTAATGAAGGCTTTGAAAGAATTCGGAGACTATTCAGGAATTAAAATCAATGTCATGGAATGTCAAAAAGTACAGAATATAAAGATATAAAAGTAGAAGTGTATAAATGTAGAAAAGCAAGAATGTAAAAACAAATGAAAATGTTGGAAAACAAGTTATCTATTGTTACTGAATAAAAATTATATTAAAAAAAAAGAAACTGCAATAAAGGTGGAGCTAGGAAACTACCGTATAGGATTCTACTGTAGCGGTGTGGGCCTGCATACAACAGGCAAAGTAAACAGTAGCTGACTTGAGACTCTCTTACTGAGCTAGCACAAACAGTAAACAGAGGGAAAAGTGGAAAATCGCTAACCCTGTATCACTATGTAGTCCCAGCATATTAAAGAAGCACAGATATATAGATGGAAATCATAAGAAAAATGAAGACAGGTGTACGAAAAAGTTATCCTTGGATGTATTTTGGAAGAAGCATTCAAGTAGCCTCTAGAAGGTTTACAATGATTTTCTTTACTTACACAAGAGTTGCCTGCTTTTGTTGTTTCACCTCACATATATGTTGTTGTTGTTGAGGAGTGCCTTCAAGTTATTTCTGACTTATGGTGACCCTAAGGCTAACCTGCCACGGGGTTTTCTTGGCAGGATTTGTTCATGGTCTTCCTTTGAGGCTGGAAGAGTGTGATTGCCCAAGATCACCAGTGGTTTTCCATGGGCTGAGCAGGGATTTGAACCCTGGTCTCCAGAGTTGTAGCCCAATGCTCAGACCACAGCTCTACGTGACTCTCTGTGTGTATTGTTAGTTGGGATAAAAAAAATCGGTGGAAACATGTTCAACTGCTCTTTCTTTTCTTTTCTTTTTTCTTATGGTGGTGTAAGAACCCATCTCTATTCTTGCTATGTTATTTCAGTCTAAGGTACCAAATTATCTGTTAAAGAATTAATGCCAGGAGCACATATACTTCTTTAACTGAGGTGTACCTGTAATAGGAGAACACCCCCCTCCAATAATTCTAAAGCTATCATTTGAAATACTAGCACCAACACTTGTTCATGTCAACACTTTCTGTCATTATCTACTGGTGTAGAAACACCTTGAACAACATAGTCAAATATGGTGCACCCATGCCAATATAGCAAAACATAGATAGAAGTGAATAATAAAATTGCAGTGTGCAAACTGCAATAACTATGGGCTACTCAAAATGTTTGACAGTGTTTCACACTCAGATCAAATATTGGATTGGATATAATTCTCTGCCATTTTGTAGTGGATACTCTCTTATAGTATGGGCGTATGAATTAGGAGGGCCCAAAACCTATTGGGTGCTGCACACTAAGTGCTTTATTCATTTTTTTAGGTACATTTAGTATAATTCAGCTAAACACTGACTTTCATATTCATTCTACATTCCTTATCTGTTATTGACATGGGGGTTCCAAATTTGACAGTGTTGTGCAATCAACAAAGCATTGGGTGAGGCATTGTTCTGTTTCTTCTCACCGAAGATATATGTTTTAAATGCATTGGCTATACACAGCAAGAAGACATCATACATAACAGTGCTTTCAAAACAACATTCAGACAGATGGAATTCTATGCCTGGTTATAGAGGATAAAATGTTTGAGTGTATGGAATATTGGGATATTCCAAAGTTTATTATGGAGTACTCTACCACAGTTTTCCTTCCTTTCCATATGAGTTGGCTGTTGTTAGCATGGGGGCACCATGTTAGACAGGATCTGTATCTGTCAATGAGTCACTTCCTGTCTGAGCCCACTTTTCTCAGAGCTTGGGAAGAGACCTCTGCAACCATATGGGACCTAATGGAGACTCCTTAGGAAAATGCCTTGAGGTTGCCTTGAGGTGCCCAGGGCATTCACTTCACCTGGCTTACTATTAGATAAGTGTGACAACTGTGGAGGGAGAAAACCCATTTGCATCAAACTAATAAACCAAGAGCTAGTGTGGTGTAGTGGTTTGAGTTTTGGACTACGACTCTAGAGACCAGGGCTTGAATCCCTGCTTGGCCATGAAAACCTACGGAGTGACCTTGGGCAAGTCACACACTCTCAGTCCTCAGAAAACCCTGTGATAAGTCCACCTTAGGGAAATGATTTGAAGGTGCACACAACAGCAAGAACAACAAATATTGCAATGTTTACAATGTTATTTCTTCTATTGGTTTTATTGTTGTCATATACTGATTTATTTGCAAATATTTTAAAGTCTGTATGTATTTTTCACCATTTTACTGGAACAGTATCATTATTTCTAGACAGTAGTATCATTTACTGGACTGTAGTACTGGACAGTAGTAACACTTTTATATTCAAAATATTCAAAATGCACAGCTCAATATAGACAGTTAAATACTATACCTAAAATGTTTTAATAAAGTATTGAAGGCACTGTAAAGGGGAAGTCACTTTCAAGACAATTCTGATAGTAAAGCAACCAGGGCCTATTGTTAGTCACAGCTAGAGTAAACCAATTGAATCAACAGGATTTACCCATGTTCTAACTCACCATTCAATGGTTGTTTAAATGGGCTTACTGTAGTAGGGTAGGATCCAGGCCCTGATCAGCTCCTTTTAAACAAATGTGTGAATTTGATGCTGCTGTTACCACTAGGTTTTAGAGTTCTTCAAACATTCCAGTGCAGTTCTCAGCAGTTTAAACTAGACTACTAGTTTAAACTGGACTCCTAGGAATGGGCTTATGTATTTAGAGCTCTAGCCAAATGCACCACTGGCTTCAGATCTGCCCATTAGTGGCATGGAGCTTACAGGTACATTTCTACATTCATACATTGCCCTGGGATCATGGGGTACCTGGGGAGATCTAAACATTTAAATAAATAAATGAATAGTACATACATTGATTACTCCTGAGGGCTTGTGGCCCTCAGCAGCAGCAACACCATCTAAGGGTTTTAGAAGACCACAAGCTAAACATGAATGAGAAGTGTTGTGCTGTGATTAAAGGGAAAAAAAGAAAAGGTAATACTGTACCCTCCAACATTCCACTGAAAAAAGCTGGGAAACATGTAACCATGGTGGCAGAAGTTGTTAGTGAGGAAGAATACCTGAGATAGGAGAGGCTGCAGCAGTTTGCCTGAGCCTACTGGGAAGGGCAAGATTTCGCCAACTCCTCTCCCCTCTGCAGAGCAAACTGTGTGCAAATTGTTTTTGCATGTTTCACTCAGTTTGCAGTAACTGAAGTACAGTTGTCCCTCTGTATTCATGGATTTGGTGTCCACAGATTTAAGTATTCACGGCTTGAAAATATTATTAAAAAAATAATAACCCAAAAAGCAAACCTTGATTTTGCCATCTTATATAAGGGACACCATTTTGCAATGCCATTGCATATAATGGGATTTGAGTATTCATGGATTTTGGTATCCACGGGGGGAGGGGTCCTGGAACCAAACCCCAGCGAGTATGAAGGGACAACTGTACTGTAAACTGAGGATCGAGGGGGGACATGGGAGGATACTGCCTTGGCCCGGCTGGCCATCTGGACAGCAAGACAGCTTCATATTGCTTTCATGCCACTATGTGTGGCACCCACGTGGTGACTCTGGGGCAGCTCCAGGCCGGTATTGTCCAGATTCCACCTGGAATTTTGCCCCTGGAGCAGACAAGTCCCTAAAAAGGTTTCAAGAATGGCAGTTGCAATTTGTATCAAATGATGGAAGGAAAAGAGTTAAGTAGACCCCTCTCCCCATATAATTTCCCTACTCTCAGTTTCCCTCTCCCAGGTAATCTTTTCAGGGAAAATTAAAGCTAATATGTCTGTGTGTAATGTGTAGCATGACACCCAGCTGCTTCTAACATAAAAGCTCATGGTCCTTACAAAACTTCTTTAGAAGTGCAAATGCATAAGGAGCAAGCTTCAAATCCATTGAGGCAACAGAGAACTGAACAATCACTACTTTCCATCTTCCCCATGATCATATTGGCTACTTTTTTTTCCTTTTAACATAGATGGATGTGACATCAGATCCATTTTCTTCAGCCTGTAATCTGACAAGTCATGTGTCTCTTAGGACTTTATCAGATGGGCTATTTATTCTCTGGGAGACATGGAACAGGGTTGGAAAAAAGTCTTCTTTTCAGAAGACGTTGACCCTTTTCCATGTCTCCCCCATCCCTATTCCACATTTCCTTGTGATATTTTCATCACAGGGAAGCATCGTTTTTGGACCACCTGTTCCATTGTAGTAACGGAATCATGGGTGGTCTGAAAGGTGTCCCATTCCTCTCCCATGATGACAGCTGCGAGGAGGGGGGGAGGTCTGTTCTGGACACTTCTGGGCACAAACAAGATACCCAGGTAAGTGGCACCTTTCCCCCCCCCTCCCTGGGTTACTTGTTTTTTAAAATGTGTTTTCATGCTTTGTGTACTAATTTGACGTTTGGGGCGGTTATTTTTAAATTTCCCGCATGGCCATTCTCTTGCGAGAGTGAGCAGGATTTCAGTTGCCAATTCATAAAGGCAGTCTTATGGGCTGCATTTATGACAAGCCAGCTTGGGGAGAGGGAGGATGTTCCTGCCGCGGAATGAAGGTAAGTGTTTGAACATTTTACCTTCATTCTAAGATTCGGGCTTGCGCGGTAGGAACAGGACATTTGGCCCTGTCTGAAAAAGTCCTTACCGATGCAAAACAGAGCCCATACCTTTCTGGTTTTCAGCACATTCCTGTGCCTTAAGATTTCAGTTAACATGGGTGTACTTTGTTTTAGTAGCATTCTGAAAAAAAGCATGCCTTATTATTTATCCTTTGTTGCATATGTGCCTTCATTTTGTGTCCCCTGAATCCCCCACTGAAACCTCAAGAACTTCAGAATGTTGCAATTATGTTTTGTCTGGCTACCAGCTGGTCCCAAACAGTTTGTGTCTCACATATCCAGTTGTACCAAACGTATGTCCTCCGAAATAGTAGCCCCTGTAGCTGTGAGAGATTTGCTCAAGAGATAATGCAGGACCCCTCTGGAGTCTGTTTCTGTCACCAAAACAGAGTTATTTATGTACCATCCATAAAGCCACAATACAGCTGCTCCTGGCTCAACACATAAGCAAATGTAATTGCTTCACAGAGTGTTCCTTTCTTGGGCCATCCAACACTAATCTGGACATCTGTGGAAACCGTTCCATATGGATTCTTTCTATTCAACCATTAGACTATCAAGCTTAGAAAAAAAGGAAGGAGAAGTATCTGGGTAGTGGTGTTGGAAATTCAAAGAAGTTTATATTATTTTCTGCAGGTTGCTTCACATGTTCCAAATCAGTACATAGAAAATATTTCAGTGTAAGAGAAAAAGCAAATCAAATATCAAAATGGTGGTCAGATTGTTATATGCAATAATACTAGATGCATGTATGTTAGCCAATACACACACACACACACACACACACAGCTGCAGTGGGAAGCTGTGATTGGTTGGATGCTTTATCTCTGAAATATACGTACATTATAAACATGAGCAGCAAGATAAATTAAATTAATACAATTTGTTGTAGAAGGGGCAGACCTGAGAGGAATCAGAAATTTCAACTGGTTCAAAATTAGGTGCTCTTTCTGTCTATACAATTATAGCACTAGGATTCCACTTTAACTGCTATGTTGGCCTCCTAGGGAATCCTGGGGTTTGTAGTTTGGTCAGGGGCACCAGAAGAGCTCCCTTGCTAAGGATTCTAAAAATCCCTCCATCAACTGCAAATCCCAGGATGCCATAGGATGGAACCATGACAAGTAAAGTGGAACCCCAGTGCTATAATCAGGTAGTTGGAAAGGTCTCACAGAATGCATAAGGTTAAGTCTGTTTCCCATCTGTATAATGTTTGTATTTGCATAAGTCTGTTTTCTGCCATGTCTGTATTCATCTGCTTTTTAAAAATCTACATATCAATTAGAATTTAAATATGCATTTTGTAATGCATTTTGCCACTAAATATACTTTTCTGAATACAATTTCCTCTTGCAAGGTTTGTATTTATAAATATTGCCCTAAAATACACATTTTATATACATTTTTGGTTTATATCTTTGAGCCAAAAGCCATGTTGCAAAATTTAGAGAAGTGTTAAATTTCAAAGGAAAATGACATTACTATCTACACATTAGTGCAGCAAGTCAAGTCAATATGATTGGCACCAAATTCTTTGAGCATTTCTAGGGATGGTCAATGAATTCAGACTTCACAAATTCTGATACAAACCGATCTTTGCACAACAATGGGCATTTTAAATGCGGTTGCATACATTTTTGAACCATTGTGAACTTCAGAAAAGATGGAAACAGGGAAAAACAGAGCAAACTGTGTGATGTCAGGAATATGACCTCCATGTCCCCCTATTCCTCCAGTTCACCTCCATACCTCCAGCTTCATATTCACCTGATTATCTACTTACATACCTATATCCTCCTCACTCACCCTTACCAAGTTAGCATTGCTCTAGCAATGTGTGAAGGCAGGACAAATTGTCGGCCTTTTTCCTTTCTGATTTTTTCTTGCATGAAAAAGGGGCGCTCACACCCACAAGTGTCTGTCACAACACTTCATACTTATGCCTGTTCAACTGCTGTTAGATTTTTTTGACATTCTTATTACTCTCCATTAGACCTAACAGTGTGATTCCATCATGTTTTTGAATCTGATAATGTCAAAAAGCTAATTAGCCAATTAGAATGACACTGTGACATACTTGTGGGCTAATATAGCCAGGTCAGAGTAAGGGCAATTCTTTCTGAAACACATTGACTTCAGCATAGGCAGAGGGAGGGAATGTATGGGAGGTAATGGGAGAAGTGTGGGTCCAGCTCCCATTGACCCAAGATAAATTATAGGAGGAATGGGATTGTGGCTGTTACTGCAACTGCTTCTGCCACCTCCTGTGTAACTCTGGAGTTGTCTACACAGTCAAAATAACCCTCATGGAATTCACTGGGAATCTGACCCGTCTAACCAGAATCCTGCATTAGTCCACTGTATTTGGAAGGAGAGGGGCCCAAACTTGCAAAAACAACCAAGGAAAAGCCTTTGCAGATTTTCCTGTAGTTTTTTTAAAAAACAGTGAGGGGGTGCGAATTCCTGTTTATTGGGACAAGTGATTCGATATGAATCACTTTCCTATAAAAGAGAAAGCACAGAACTGATTGGCCAGGTGAGCATGGCGGGTGGAGCTTGTTAACAGGGCAAGCACCCATTGCCGCCATATTGGAATTTTGCCTTAGAGAGCAATCACTATGGTGATAAAACAGGGTGTTTTTTTTGTTTTTTTTTTAGGGGCCTTCCTGTTAAATCAAAAAATTGCTCTAGCACACTTTAGACATCTTTTTTTTTAAAAAAAAAAGTCCAGCAGTGGCAAATTGAGGTAAGTACTTGTGGCCGCCATCTTGCATGTGAAGCTTATGGGGGCAAAACCACAATTAAGACAAAATACCATTACTGCGAGGTACTCCAGGTTTTTTTGGCCTTGTATATACAGGCCCATGGGCAAAACTTTGCTATTGTTGCTCCTCCACATTGCTGAAAGATGGTGTCCCCCGCTTTTGTTGCTGATATTTGAGAATGGGCTTGCAAAGTTGAAATATATATATTTTTACACTGTCTTATTGGTGTGTTGATATACCATGAAAATGTCTGTCTTCTTGGCAAATGATTTTATTCTGTTGCAGCTTTTGAATACGAGAGCCAGTTCTTAATAATAACAACCAGACCCACATCAAGATGGTGACTTGAGTCCCCTCTTGCTGCAATCAATATCAGCCCAATAAGGACAAGTGTTGTCCACAGTTTCTTTCATTCCACCACTATTTTCCAGCGGATAATTGCTTTCCATGCAGGACCCTGGAGTTTGAAGTAGCTCCAGCTTTAGTAAACGCGTGCTATTGTGAGAGATGATGTTTCAGTGAATGTGAGCTATTTGACTGTCTCTTCACTTGCACTATGACTAAATGGAAGCAGCTGTGGCTGGAGGGAGGGCTGTTGATGGTTCGTATCACACAATCTGGCATTTCATGGAAAGTGTCTCATGTTTTCAGTTGGGAAAACTTCTTGCTTCCATGGTTGGAAATTTTGAACAAATTTAATTTTGCATCATGGGAAAAGATGCCCTGGGGGGAAAGTCACTCCTCCCTGAGAAGATTTAAGTGTTTCTTTATCTACAAAAAGCACGATTTATGCTCAGACTTTCACATCAGGCCAACCGCTGTACATACTTTGAAAAGGGATCAGAGTCAAGAAAGAAATGAGGGACCTTAAGGTGATAATGCAGAAGAATAGGGCATTTCTAAAGGGAGCTGCAGCACTATTTGATCCTTCCGTTGCTTTATTTATTATGGACTTATTTATAAAAGTATTTCTAACCTGACCTAGAACAGCAGATCTCTAGATTGAAGACAATCCATCAGATCCTGTTGAAAGTGTCTAAATAATCAAAGACTTTAATATACAGCTCAATCCCTCATCCATGGATTCACTATCCATGGAAAAAATATGTTCTGTCTAGGCATTTCTAGGTCTTCCAATGTGATTCTATGGTCAACTTCTGGTATTGGTCTAATTGAAGATTATAAGGTTCCCTATTATCCATAGTTTCAGGTATCCACGTGTGTGTGTGTGTGTGTCTTGGAACATATTCCCCATGGATATGGGGGGTCAACCCATATTCTGAATGACTCATACAGAGTAAAACCAGCAGACAGGGAGATTGGAAACCAAGCCTTTGGTGTCACTAAGGCTGGTGTTACCCCTTCCCCTGATGCAGTTTGGCCTCTCTGCACTATCTAGTGTTACCCGAATTGTTAGAGTCTGTGGACTTTCCATGCATGTTCAAATATTAATTTGGGGAATATAATTCAAAATGGCATACAAGAGGTTGGGTAATGGTGGAATCTTTTGACCTATGTATACTGGTAGTAACTGAGGAGACTACATGGCAGAATGCACAACTGAATGATCTTTATTAGAAATTAATCTTAACAGCACTCACGCAAATACTCAGGCTTCAAGCAACCACAGAAGGCTATTGAAGAAAGTGGGAAGTATTTAGATAGATGAATAGAGTGAAGGGATTGCGGGTTATACTGTTCCAATCCTAGAGAGCTGTGATCAGGACGTAAACTGGCATAGATGGGGTCCAGAAGGCAGAATGGTGGTATGAACTGACCTGGAGTTGGCAAGCATGAACTCTGTGCACAGGTGGCTATATAGACTGATGTGAAGTTGAGAGGAAGATGATCTGTGCGCTCTTGGTGGTGTTTTATGGTGATATTTATATTGGATAATTCCCCTGAAGGGATGGGGTTTAGAATATAATACAATGTCTCTTGGTGTTTTCCAAGACTAAACAAAGGGTGCTTGGGAAGAGTTAATGATCGGTAATGGGCAATGTTTTTAGAATTCAATAGGAATAGGTAGCTTCTATTGTTTTGAGGAGTGGGGAGGAAAAACCTGTTTTGCAATCATCGAGGACTCTGTTATCTTTGAGTGGAGTAGTGAATGTCCTGCTTCCAGATGGTCTCAGGAAACACCTTGACCTGTGTGTGACTTGTTTTGGGAATTTGAGTGGCCCCTCCCCAAGTTGTATATGCTCTCAGCCATAGCACTTGGTTTGGGGGAGTATCTGGTTTACCTGCCAACCACGTAGAAGGCCACAGTTAGCAAAATTAACAAATATTGCCAATTTTGAGTATTATATAAAAAAATGGGAGTTGTCAGGGCTGGTAACACTAGTGCTGCCAATGAACCAAGCCATGGTCACATTAGGCCTGAAATGAACAGCCAGGATTTAACTTGACACTTGACTTGTAGCTGACTGTCCTCCCAAAGAATGGAGATTCCACAGGGGGATGCTACTGTTGAAAACAACATCTCCCAGATCTCCACATGATGTGCCACTCCCAGTGATAGGACACTTTCCTCTCCCCAAGTTCTTATTGATAAGGCAAGTATATATAGTGAAATGTAATGAAATCTTTCACTGATTAAATCAATCTGTCTATCTATCTGTCTATCTATCTATCTATCTAGCTAGCTAGCTTTCTTTCTTAGGGGTGACTCTTTTCTCCTTTTGCTTTGGTGGGCAAAAATTACTGCTTTTTCAAGGCCTAAAAGAGTTTGTGGGGAGTGGAAACCAAATGAGGAGAAAAGTGAACATTTCATGTGTGTCATTGCAGCATTTATTATCCCCCTCCCATTCCTGCTTTTTTCCCTAGGTCTTATTCTATTAGTAATTACATGGGCAATCCTAGCATATCTGGAATCAAATAGTGAATGTCATCTAGGCAGTTAGATTTGGCTACAAGGCATCACTGAAGGGGATGGGGAGCCAACTGAAAGTGAGGACAAAATGTCTTGGATCATAATTGCCCTCAGAGTAAACACATAGACATTTTTATTTCCATTTAGGCTAACTCTCCAAAAATCACTAAAAGGGGGTATCTTTTGCTGCTGCCAAATGTTTCGCAAATGTGCCCTCCTTTCCACTTTTGATTCAATTATAATTGAACTTACGACTTTTCTGAGAAATAAGTAATTGAAGCAGTTATTTTCTAGATGGGAAACAATGGACAAGGCAGTTGAGATTTTGGACCATTGGACAATGGACCGTTAGCCAAACAGACACTAATTCTCCTTGCATATCCTCCCACCCTAGGAACTAGCTGTTCATATACACAAATTTACATATCCTCTCCAACAGGGACTCACAGTATATAAACCCCACACACCCCTATCCCACTATTCTCTGAAGATGCCAGCCACAGATGCAGGTGAAACGTCAGGACTAAACTCTTCCAGAACACGGCCTCACAGCCCAGGAAAAACCATGAAAAACCTATAGTTGAGATTTTGTCCTGTATAGTCAAATCTATTTGTTTTACACAGCAGGGTCCTCAGCACAAGACCATGAACTTGAACAGTGTGTGTATGTATTCTCGCCTGTTAGATTTGCTTTATTTATTTATTTATTTATTTATTTATTTATTTATTTTTAGTTTGAATGACATACTCTGAACAACCGTGTTGGATGCTTCACCTATCATTCTTAATGACACCATTAGAACCTGTGTTCTGTGACATCATTGGGGCGATGCCTAGGTCTCAGGTTTTAGACCTGCAATCTCAGGTTCTGGGATGGTACTAAATGACAACCTTAATACTAAACCCATGAGAAGGAAGAATGTATGAACCTTGCACCCTCCTTGCGTGCTTTCATTGCCCTGTACATGTTGGAAAGTGATATTCCATGGAGGCTCTCCACATGATCCAAAATACTGATTTCCAGATTTTCAGATTGCCCATGGAAGCTCTATGGATAGACAAGATTCTCCTCTTCAGACCATCACTCTCCACATGTAGAGGATGATGGAAACATGTGAGAGGCTCAGGAATACCTTGCTGCCCCTCTCCCTGTGCGTTTAGTGTGCACACATTTTAAAAACTTACGAATAAGCCTCTAGAGCTTGTCTTCAGGAAGGAACTTGTTTATCAGCATTATACTGCCTCTGAATAGGAATGTTCTTTTTTTAACTGCTGTGGCAAATAACCCTGTTACCCTTAAACAGGTTCATTAGAAGTAGTATGGTGATTTGCTTTCTGAGCACATGGCAAAGTAATCAAGTGATGGACTCATGCAGTGACCCACATGCATCTTCATGCTTCATCTATAAAGTCTGGTTGTGTGATACAGCTCCACTGCTGATTCTCTTCTGTTAAGTCCCAGTTGTTTGGTGAGGAAGTATCTTGTAACAATACAAAACTGCATTTACTAACTTCAGCATCTAAGGGATCACAATAAACCATATGCTGTAGTGGTGTCAGTTCACTTGTGAGATCTCTGAAGAAACCTGTTGTGAAATTAAGGCTATCTTGCATTTCCCCAGATCAGAGGTAACAGGTCAAAAAGAGGTAATATGGGTTGCTTGAGGCTGCACGTAGCATCTGTGGGATTAGAAACCAGTATTTTCCTTCCTGCTTTATTTCCCCACTGAACTCCTAGACCACACAGCATTTACAGTGGTGGGGCATGGCCATGTGTAGTAATCAAAGAAGAACTTCTGCAATAAAGGAGTGTGCTGCCTTATTTCAAGCAGCAGTACAAGGAAACCGACAGTAGAACAGAAACCAACAAGAGTGGTTAAATAATACCCCCAATTTATTTCCTACTTATGTTTTTCTGTGCTACGGCCATTGTGGGGGGGGGGACAGAACTTGACTGAACTTTGAACATTTCACTTCATTTATAACATTCGGCTTGTAATTAAAAAACTAGAAGGTAGGCAATATATGACTCTATAATATGCTCCTTCAGGTTTGATGATGTGCTGGTGACTACATAATCAGGACATGGCTTTTCTATCTCACTTAGGTTGTGTCTGCACTGCAGAAATAATCTAGTTTGATGCTGCCTTAACTGCCATTGCTCAATGCTGTAGAATCCTGGGATTTGCAGTTTGTTGGAGCATCAGAGCTCACTGACAGAGAAGGCTAAGTATTTCACAAAAATACAAATCCCAGAATTCCATAACATTGAGCCATGGCAGCTAAAGCAGTGTCCAACTGGATTATTTCTGCAGTGCAGATGCAGACTTAGCCTCACAATGGACAATTGACATGTAACAGATAACTGACTGATCAAACTAGGAAAATTGAATACAGTCACACTTTCTCTTATACTTGAGACTACTAAAACCAGTCTGGCCCATGGGTGACTGTGTCTGGAACAGATGAACTGGCCATGGTGCCTAGGAGTTGTAGCCTCCCCAAAGTAACATTTCCAATGGTACACAAAGTCAAGAATGTGAATTCTTAAAAGGAAAGTATGTATATCAGGTTCTTGGCTAAGGGGGTGGGACTTGAATGGGGCTAAGGGGATAGGACAGCAGCTGGTGTTGTCTCTTCTGTTGACCAAATAAGAACAGAAGATCAAACTCATAGCACTTCTAGCAAGGGTAGGTCTTCATGAATCTACCAAGGAAGCAGCTTGGGCTGAATTCAGCATGCAATCTAGAAGTTCTTTATCCCTGCTGCAGCAGATTGAGTGGTGATATACTGTTCATGACAAACCACAAGTTACTGAGTTACCAAGGAAGAGAAGTTCAAAATTCCTTTGTGTACTTCACTCATATGCAATCCGTATTTGAACTCTTTTAAAACTAGTACTGTGCTGGGTGAATTTCTTTTTAAGTTTTTCCATGCCTACTCCTCTTGGAATATTATCTTCTGTCTTAACTGGCAATAATGGCATAAATAATTACATGGAAAGAATACATTACTTAGGGCTGTGACTGATGTCCTCCAGAGCATAAATCAATTACTTTTATGGACTATACCTCCCAGAATCCCCTTGCCAGCATGGAGGTTCTGACAGCTGTAGTTCAGAAAGTATTTTTTTCTAGCTGTGATTTCCTACCCAAAACATGCATAGGAATCTGAAACATCAGATTGTATCAGAATGTTGGCTTCAACTATAAGAGAAAGACATTTTGAAAAACCTGTAAATTCCTTTTGTTTGCCATGGTGGTTTTGCAGAATAAAAACCAATGCTTCAGTAAAACAAACAAACAAACAAAAAAGAGACTTTCAAGTATAGAAAGCAAGCACTGAAATCACATTCCAGGATTTCACCCAATAATAATACATTTTCACTACCTAACAAATGAAATCTTGAAATCTACCCAGGTTGGATACCAGAGACCTGATGAATTTAAGATTTCCTTGAATCTTCAGGAGTCTTGTTTGAACCCAAAAGCAATGAACAAACATTCTTAAAGAAATAAGGTATACATAATTTTTGGTTCAGCTCTAACTCTTCTTATATCTCCAGAATTGCTTTTGTCTATTTACCTAGACAAGCCACTTCCCTGACTGATGTCTTTCACACATTCTCCACTGTGCCTGGATTTCCTCCTTAACGCTTCATTTCCTTAGCCCTAGATAGATAGTGAGGTTCCAGTTTAAACCACAAGAACAGACAGCCCACTGCCATTTTATTAAACTCCCCTACATAATTCTGAGGCTCAACAGATCTGAACAATTATGTGGCCTCCAAACTATATGTATAAAGTGATATGAAAGAATTCATGTTGCCCAGGGGCTGCCTGGATTAAGACTGTAGACGTCTTGGATCAAGTCTGATCTCTGTACCGCAATACAGGATGGAAAATGATTAATTCTTAGGGGGTCCAGGCCAGTCCCAAGTCCACATCCTGGTTCCAAATAATAATCCATCATTGCTTTTCTTTACATACTGTAAAAACTATACACACAGTAATGCTCTTTAGAATTCATAAAAACACCTAGAGATGAAATCCCTCCAATTCCATATGGAAACAAGTTAACAAAAGGCAGTTAGACTGATTACTCTTTATCTGAGAATCAAACCCTCTTATTACTTAATTAACTCTGTGTTTGCTTTCAGTGATGCATTATTTGAATGCCTTTGGTTATGATCTTCCACCAATTTATTCTGGAACAGACTGAGAAAAATCCCACAGTCTGCAAAGGCACATTAAGGAGACCACTAAAGGGCATGTGTTTTGAGGACTGAAATCTTTGATTAAATGTTCCAGAAGCTGATCTATTGTCCGGTGTTTGTCCAAGTTTTTGAATGTCCACATCTGGCCTTGATCTTGGAAGCTCACATCTGCACTTGCACACTAACATCTGCTCCCCCCCCCCCAGTCTTCCCCATGCACTCTTGGCAGACCTTTCCAGCAAATGGCCCCATCTGCAGGAAGCGAGTGAAGCCTTCTCGTTCTTTGGCTGAAGTAAAGTGTGGCTGGAAGAGTGAACATATTCTGCCTCCCCCCCCTTTTTTTTTTCCTTTACCCATTCAGATTCCAGGAGCATGACTGACCTCTATGATCACTACCAGTAGGCTGGCTCAGCATCAGTGGCTGGCATGGTGAAACATTTCTCAGGGCCCATGCTTTGGCAGGAGGACTTTCATGAATCGGAGACATTCCAGTGCTTCTTCCTTACCAGCCAGCCAGAGTTCTGTTGCATTCAAGGCAGGGTTGGGTAACACACAGTTCTTAAATGTCCCATTTTGTGGCCCTCCCAACTTTCCCAAAGGTCCTCAGTAAAATCAGCACTGAATTTGTTGCTGTAGCAGTGAAAAAAAAGTGGTGTTTCCTCTTTAAACCAATCAGCATGCTCCTTGTGTGGTTTGTTTGTAGGCAGATTTATGCTCCTGAAGACCCCCCCCCCCAATTAGTGCATAGCTACTTGTAAACAAGGTGGGTGGAGAGGTAAAAGTAGTACTCTTCATCTTTGTCACAGCACATTTGGTGGTGGTGAGGCAGTGGAAGGAGCCTGTGGGTTCAACCCAGTGGGTTCAATCCACTGGGTTGAAAATATTGCCACGTGGGGCAGCCCCTGAAACTAGCTTAGTTCTGTCCAAGGAGTAGCAATTCCATGGTGTTGCCAGCTTCCTTTCATGTATATGAAAGCATTCAAGATCTCCACAAGAAGCCAAGAGTGCATCCTAGTGGTCTTCAAAGCAAATGGAACAATGCTAGGACTAATGAAAGTGTAGGGATGGGAAAGGCCCAGCACTGACAATAAGGCATGGCTGACAGTAGGAAAAAAAGTGCCTACACCAGTGATTCTCAAATTTTGGTGCTCTAGATGTTTTGGACTTCATTTCTCAGAATTCTTGACTGTTGGCCAAGGTGGCTAGAGTTTCTGGGAGATGAAGTCCAAAACACCTGGCAGACAAAAGTTTGGGGATCACTGGTCTATAGAAGCAGCCATTGTCATCATAATTACAGCAACAGCAAAGTTCTGCCTGATCCCACCAGTGACAGTAGCTATATATTCCAGGCTGGGCCATGTACACATGCTTATGTGTGCCTGTTCTTTTGTTGTGTATGTAGAAGAATATGCCACATGTGTGAGAGAGATTAGAGAGAGCAGAAAAGGGGAACTAGTACATCCTACTTGCCTGGATTCCTCAAAAATTGGTAGATGGCAAAAGATTTCTGTAACAGCTTGAACAGCTCAGTGTGTGTGTGTGTGTCTGCATGTGTGGGGGGAGGGAGGGAGGGAGGGAGAGGAAGGAGTACAATTGCAACTACATTTAAATCTCACCTCCTGCCCTATAATAGCATGAAATATTAAAGGAAGGGGTGGGGGAGATAGGGTTTCTGTTCAGATGGTACCATAAATGTGCCTCTGAAAGAGCACTTTGGAATGATCCATTGGGAAAGCCAAAAAATAACCTGGCATCATTCAGTGCATCCGGTACTCAACAACCCATGTGTCAGCTGCCCTGTAGTAACAATGATTCCTGTTCTTTCTGTGGTGAATTGCAGTGCTAGTATGGAGTAGTCACTGGTGCCTCTGTATGCATGCTTGGCAGAAGCACAAAAGATTGCCTTTTATCCAGAGTTTGGGGAAAGGTTACTTTTTTAGAATCCGTAACTAGTTGTAATCTTGAAAAGGAACCCTTCTAAGCTCTGGTTTCATGCTCTTTGGGAGACCTATCATCAGTATAGGTCTGACAGGCTTTGTTAGGACTATTGAACAGGTCTGTTGTATTCAAACCATAATCCACCAGTCACTGTTCTGATCAAAGGTGATTTAAGGATAAAATGGAGACAATTGTTAGTTGCCATTCCTATAGCTGAAATAATTCTGAATTGGACAATCATTAAAAGATTATCGATTGATAGGTTTGCAGCAACCCACATTTTGTTTAAGGGTTGGAGCATTTCTGGCCAACATGCATTTTATATTCTACACAAATGATGCTCAAGTATGTAGTGCAGAGAAAATCAAAGGCATTGATTGTCAGCATAAATTGAGAGAGAGCTCAGATTCAGAGTAAAAATGCAATCCTGTAATACAGTGAGGGGGTAGGGACATTAAATGGCATGAAGGATTGGACCTCCTTAAGCCCTTTGCAGGCCAGATGACATCAGGGTGACTTGGCCATGACCCCTGATGTTATCAGGCCCACGTTCAGCCAGCATTCACAGGATCTCACAGGAAAAAGAGAGAAAGCTGGCTAACCCCTCTCTCTTTCCTTATGTGGAAAAGTGGAGGGGAACAATTTGCTCTCAGTCAGAGCTTCCAAGAGCTGCTTGGGTCCTAAACTGGGATTTAACCATCCTCTGTAAATGCATGAGTCCCCATATTGCTGGGGCGGGATTCCTTTCTAGCTTCAGAGGAGTCCCTACTTTGATCTGTATGTATTTGCAGATAGTGTGCTTTCCTCTTGCTCCTGAAGATGGCAGGGCTAAGGGGAGAGATGTAGTCAATGAGGTGCCTCTAGTAGGCTAGAGTCTGAGCTAGCATGGACTAAATGAGGTGGAGGTTCCCTCCCTTCCTGCACATGCTTACCCATGGAATGGCAGTGCCTATTTCAAAATACACATATATAGGATAACACTGTTGGCCTCTTAAGATGTGTATGCCTAAGATCAGCATGTTGCTACACTTTCAGACCTGGCCAAAAACATAGGGTGTGGGATGAATGTGCCACATGAAATGCAAGCACTGCATTCATGGATTGATTTTCTTTTATAACTTGGGGCTTTGGCTGAGGGGGAAAAAGGCATAGTTGATGCCTCTGGATGCAGACTCATGGAGTGCAGAGCTGGCTGTCAACCTAAATGGAAAAAAAGGCAATGACAGTGTCCAAAGCTATCAACCTAATTAAATCAGGCATACACTTTAGATTATATTGACCCCATATTCTCATGCTGAAGAAATACACATACCACATACCTTTAGCTCCTGGATTCTTTGCTCTTTGGGCATGTGCATATGCGGGGAGGGGGGATTCTAATGGAAAAACTTTGGGATCATTCAAGTAATCAACTGCCAGAGCCAACTGCCTCATCAATAACCTCCACAAAACTAAGGGAGACAGGTCATGGTGTCACTGTCATGACCAGCTCTGTACCATCATGGTTTCCTCATGTTGTTCTGCCAAACTCCTGCCTGGCCCTAGAAAATGAGAAGTAAACAAACTCCCCTTCTGGGATGTTCCTCTCCAGAAGACGTGCTGGCTGGGCAAAACCAACAGATCTGCCTGATGTCTCCCCTAATAAAAAATGATGCAAAGGCCTTTAGAGCATCCTCTCATTTTATGCTGGGCAGAGGCCAGGTCTTCCATCAAGCTGCTGGCAATGTTGACATCATGCCTGGGATGAAATGAGTTTTGTTTTGTTTGTTTTGCTTTGTATGCTGGGCAGTGAGACCTCACTGTTGGCCTTGAATTTGCTGATATCTGATGGTGAGGCTGGGGAGAAGGTTCACAGTGCAAATGAAATGGGAACAGTTGAGACTTTCCTAGATCTGGTGGCCATCCGGTTTGTTCCTGAATCTTCATTTCCTTACTCACTCTTGATGATGCAAATCAATAAGGCATGTGCTATTTTACTACCTTTTGCTTCCACTGATTCCACATGTGTTTTTGAATATTTGGCTATTAATTTACGCATGTGTTGAGAGATTATTCTTGCAACATGAAGTATAATGTCAACAGAGACAATGTGTGGATACAAGTTCAGCAATGGTGGGTGTGCATTTTGTTTGTAGGGGGGTGGTCTGACTTGAGACCACTAATCCAGGAAGGCTTTCAAGGAAAGAAGCATTACTTCAGCAGGGGAGATATTTGCAGGTATTTTATTAGACATTTTGGAATGTTTGGCTGTTCATTCCACCAGGGCTAACAACTTGGAAATAAAACTGGACTTGCAACATCAGCTTTTGTATTGAATTTGTGCATTTAATCCCTCTTAGTATCTGCCATGATATGAGCATTACTGGGATGAAAAGGAAGAACGACAATGCTAATCAAGTGTCTATGTGAAGGCTCCCAACCAAAACAAATCAGCCAAAATTTGAAGGATGTGCCTGGGCCATGCCATAGACTTAGGGGCAGGCAGAACCTAATTGGCACTGCAATAGGAGTAGAGAGGCTGCTGTCACAATGCAGAAATAATGCAGTTGACACCACTTTAGCTGTCATGACTCAATGCTATGGAATCCTGGGATTTGTAGTTTGTTGTGGCACCAGAGCTCTCTGACAGAGAAGGCTAAATATCTCACAAAATTACAAATTCCAGAATTCCATAGCACTGAGCAATGGCAGTTAAATTGGTGCCAAACTACATTATTTCTGCAGTGTGGCATCAGCCTTAAAGAACCATTTGTATAGTACAACCCTGACTCACCATGTCCCTTTGCACAGGCAACAGTTTAAATAAAACAACAACCTTGCACTTAACTAGCCACACAGTGTCAATAATGTCATTAAGGACATTTTCAGACAGGGCCAAATACCCCATTCCTACCTCATCACCTCCATCCCCGTTCCTGTCGCAGAATAGAAGAATAGAAAAATGTTCGCACACTTACCTTCATTCCACGGCAGGAATGTCCTCCCCCTCCCCTCTCTGGCCTGTCGTAAATGCAGTTGTTGTAAGGCTGCATTTACGACTGGCAAATGAAATCCTGCCCATTCTCACGAGAAAATGGGTGCGTGGCAAATTTAAAAATTTTAAACCCCCCAACTATCAAAAGTAAAAACAAAGCACAAAAACACAGGAAAAAAATACAAGTAACACAGGGAGGGGGGAAGGGTGCCACTTACCTGGACGTTCCGATCGTGCCCGGAAGTGCTGGGAATGGACCTCCTCCCCTGTGGCTGTCCTTTCGGAACAGGAACGGGGCTCCTGTTCACACACCCCTAATTCCATGACAGACACGGAACGGGTGTTCTATTCACAATGTTTCATCATGAATAGAATACTCTGAGAGCAGCATGAGGGCAGGACAGAACAGATCAACGTTGTCTGAAAGGAAGACCCTTTCTCGATCCTGTTCTATGCCTGCCATGGAGTATTGACCCCATCTGAAAATGTCCATAGTTTGGCCTTCAAAAGTGTTGTGTTTTACAGCCATGCTATAGCAGGAACCCACCCATTGGTCCTCTCAAGCTTTTTTCCTCTGGTATGCCTTATATCCTTCCCCACCTAGGCTTGGGAGCACACCAATTCCACCGACTTAAAAACCATGCCAGCTTGTATTAACCTTGGAGGTTCAAATTCTCCCAGCATAAGATTCTTAGAAGCCTCTCCACAGCCACGACATAACTTCTCCAAAGCTATTTGAGTTTCCCCCAAGCAACAACATGTAAGTGTGTTTCCAAAATAAAGTGCAGATGTTAAAAATGCACATAATTTTAGATAAAAGCAAGTTAAGATTAGTCCAAAATAACTAAATTAGAAAAAAAATGTTTTCCTTGAAGATTTGGGAGGCAGCTGAGTAAAATGTCAAAGAGAAACAGGTTTTTAACATTTTTGTTGTGTTTTTGTTTTGTTTTGCACGAGCCAGCTTGTTTCTACCCACTCCCTCTGTTCAAACATCTGTTACACATATAATTTCTTTATTCAGGTCTTCTGTGAGGACTTCATTTCCTACTAATAGGGAAAGTGACACATTCCTTCATTTCATTCTGAAGAGCCAGTTCCAAATATATATTGGGCTCAACAGCAATCTGAAGGTTAACTGACTAACATCTCAGATGAAGTCCAAATGTTCCGATGTTCTAATTTGTTTTCTGAAAAAAGAAACAAAAGTTTCATAAGGAAATCAAAATATCCCTCTAATCAGTCATCTCAGTGAAGCTTTTCAACAGCGTTCTGATTAAGAACTTGGAAACCAAGGCATTTCTTAACTAAGAGTGAAATAAGGAACAAAGGATCAAAGTGTTGTCACTGTGAACATTACTAGGTAAGCTTGTCATCACACAGTTGAAATTAGCATTTGTGGCTAGGCAGTTTTTGCAGTTGCTGAAGCCTGGGGAATGCTAACTTCAGATAAGACTTCTTGCTTCTCCACTGGAGAAGAGAGATTATCCCCCCACCCCCACCCTGCCACTAGACTCAGTAATACTCATTACTGGGCTCTGGAAGTTCTAGTTCCAAGTAACTTTTCCAAGTACTCCTGCAAAGCTGCAAGATTCATGTTAACCTCTTCTCTAACATACCTTTTAGCAATCCTAACAAATTGGATTGAGACCAGACTACAGCATGTAATGTACAGGAGCCCTGGTGGTGCAGTGGTTAAATGCCGGTACTGCAGCCACAAGGTAGTGAGTTTAATATTACAGGGCTCCAAGATTGACTCAGTCTTCCATCCTTCCATAGTTTGGTAAAATGAGTACCCAGTTTGTGGGGGGCAATTAGTTAACACATTGTAAACCACTTAGGGAGTGCTTTGCACTGATAAGCTGTATAGAAATCTATATACTGTTGCTATTGCTATTGCTACAGTTCACCCTCTGTATGCAGGGATTTGGCATCCATGGACTCCACCATCCATCCCCCCCCCCAAACTCCAAGAAATAAACCTTGATTGGGACTTGAACATCCATGGATTTTGGTATCCACGGGGGGGGGGGTTCCTGGGACCAAATCCCATCTGATACAAAGGGCCCATTGTATATACTTTGAAAAAGACATAGACTTCTGTACTTCTGTAGAACTGTTCAGAGTTAGAGCTCACTACCTATAAAGAGTCTATGCAAGGTCTGGAAAAGCACGTTCCATTTGGTGACAGCTCTTTAGCATCTATGGGTTTGGGGTTTTTAGAGATAAGCTACATCTCACAGAAAATGAAAACCCAGGTCTTGTGGCTATGATGCATGAAAAATGCAGCTCTAAATCTTAATGTGAGAACTATGTGAGAAAAGTCAGATGTTAAACAATTGCTTTCCTATTCCCCTAGCCAAAGCAGGGGTGGAGGGGGGGCAAGAGAAAGAGAACCTAACCAACTCATAGCCTGCACCTGAAGCCATTATCCCCTCTACTGTATAAAGTGAAAATTGATAGCACATTGTACAATGAGGGACCCTTATGGAATATAATTGCTCAACAGGAACTCTACTTAAACCTATCAGCCATAACTCATTTTGCAGTTCCCTGGATCTCCAGCACTCAGAAATGTCACACCCATTCACATCTCTTCCCATTAATATATTTCATCAGCTTGGCCTAACTGCTCTTCCATTATTTGCACAAGATTAATTTTCCAAAGTCCTCCTTAGAAAAAAACAATACCATACTTAATGTCAAAGGCAGTGAAAGTGACAAAGCATACAGTTGCTCACATAGACATAATATAAGAAATAATTATGTGCAATTCAAGCAAAAATTAGGGATGGATAGATCAGATTATATTTGGTTATGATAGTTTTGCATCTATTCATTCATAACTCAATTCTTTTCCATTAAAATAACAATACACTTTACACCAAATCAGGTATGCATGTTTATATTAATTTGATGACACAACAAATATTTTATATATACTTTATAAACATTTTAATACACATTTTTGTGAATTCTTAAACATGGAAACTGCACCCCAAACTTTGGAGAGCCATGAAATCCAAAGAACTGGATTCTGATTAGCACATTCATTTGGGAGATGTGAATAACTCAGAACAAGACTATTGTTCATGTTACTGAGGAGTATTGATACTCACTACTATTTACTCTTTATTTTGTTTATTAAAACAATTTCACAATGTCTTTCATCCTTATGGACACCATGGCAGTTGCATACCTTCAAGTCATTTTCAACTTATGGAGATTCTAAGATGACCCTATCATGGTGTTTCTCAGTAAGATCTGTTTAGAAGGGGTTTGCCATTACCTTCCTCTGAGGCTGAGAGAGGGTGACTTGGCCAAGGTCACCCATTTGGCTTTTATGGCTCAGTAGGGATTCGAACTCTTGTCTGCCAGAATCCTAGTCCAATACTCCAACTACTACACTGCACTGGCTCATACCAGGACAGTGCACAGTAAACATTAAAAGAATGAAGGCCCAATACACATTTAAAATGTGTGTGTGTGTCAGAGAGAGAGAGAGAGAGAGAGAGAGAGAGAGAGAGAGAGAGAGTCAAATATTGTAAAAAAAGGGGGGGAAACCCACCAGCCAATTAAAATGCCTGGGTGAACAGCAAGATTTTGAGCTGGCTTTGAAACTACTACAGTATTGTCACTAGAAATGAACAAATACATAAATTCTGCTTTCTCTCACATTCTGATTCTGTGAATATTTATAAATCCTGAAAAACAAACACAAATGAAATTCTATACCATCCATTGGAATGGGCAAAATTGATATATTTCATTTCTGTTATGCAGATTTTTGTCACTCTTGGTCAGAAACAAACTAAAATTAAATTCTTGCCTGTCTTTAGGTCTGCCAGTCACACTTTCATAATTAGAGTGCCCCAATGAAGTAGGCTCTCTCCTTTACACAATTTACCCAAGATGCATAGGGAAAGCTTTTTCTGATAATCACACACTGTAATAGCCATTATGTCAAGGTATTAAGATAGAACACAAGAGGAACCCTGTTGGATCACACCAAAAGTCTGCATGGTAGGAATAGAAGCATATTTGAAAATATTCAAAAAGGGCCAAAACCCCCATGTTTTTCGAATGTCAAGAACCCTGATGAGAAGAATACTGGACTGACAAGAATCTTGACAATGTTGTTTTCTGTGCAGAAAAAAAGCTTTAATTCAAGATTTGTTGTGTGTAAAATTCACACATGGTTGTTTTGCATAGAAAACAGCATTTTCTGCACAGGAATTAATATTTCCTTGAAATATTATTCTCCACATAGAAAATGCTGCTTCCTGTGCATAAACAGTTTTCTATGCAAAACCACGTGTGAATTTTGTGCATTAAAAGTCGTGAACTTAAGCGTTCTGTGTGGTTTTTGAAGACTTTCTCACAGTGGGAAGAAAATTGCTGAAATTGCCAGTTGCAACCTTCAAGAAGAAATGTAGTGAACAATTACATCCCTACTGCATGGTCTAGCAATCTTTTTCCACACTGGAGAACCAGGGCCCCATTTACATGGCAAAATATTCCCTTAAATAAATTGCTAAGATTCCTAATTGTTCCCACACATTGCACCACAGTATTGCCTCATTCAGAAAGGGGGGAGCTCAAAAACTCAAAAGTAGCGTCATAAGGGCTTTTGCTACTTTTCCTGACTTTTTTGAAAAGTAGTGCAACTTAGCGCATTATTGATTGTTTGAATTACCATTTCGGAAAAGTCTGTGTGAACTACCAGCAATCTTCCCAATACAGTCACAGCAGAGCTGTGCTGTGATTGGTTGGGCTGTCCAAGGAGGGGGTGGGCTTGCAAGAGATGGAGGAGCCTGAAATGAAAAGGTCCAGCCCCTGTTGTTTTCAACTACAGAAAAAATCCAGCAAACTGTCTGCAGCTTGCTTGGCTGTGTGTGTGAGAGAGAGAGAAGTGGGGAGGGAGGGAGGGAGATTGAGTAGCGATGGGCTCCTTTAGCTGTTCGCTTGCTCGGACTCCTCTGATCACATTTGTGTGTGTGAGAGAGAGAGAGAAAGAGAGAGACAGGGAGAGTGGGTGAGGGGAAGGGGGCTCTTGACAGGGGAGGGGAATAGCTCCTCTGTGGCTGAAAGGGCTTTTGGAAGAAGAGGCATGAAAACTAGCAGGCATTCCTCAGAGGAAGGAAAGATCCGAGCACTTTCTCTCTCTCTCTCTCTCTCTCTCTCTCTCTTTTCCTCCCTCCATTCCATCTTCCCCCAGATGTGCTTGGGAGGCCACGCCCCCCCACCATTGCCTGTCTGAACCAGAAAGCAAAAAATAAACAGAGCAACCGATTTCCCAAGAAATAATCTAAACTACCCAGCACTGGTGCGAAAAAGCGCTAAAGCGCAAACTATTGCAAATAAAAACTGCTGTGTAACTGAGCCCCAGGGGTTAATAAGATGTTCACAGCAATCTTCACTGATCAATCCTAGCAACTGATATCCAGAGGCACACTGCCTCTGGTACTGGAAGAATTATATACTGTATCTATGATAACTTGTGGACATTTATAGCCTCTGTGAATTTCTCCAATTCTCTTTTAATTGTACATAGAATCATAGAGTTGGAAGAGACCTCAAGGGCCATCCAGTCCAACTGCCTGCCATGCAGAAATACACAATCAAATAATTCCTGACAGATGGCCATCCAGCCTCTGTTTAAAGACCTCCAAAGAAGGAGACTCCACCACACTCCGAGGCAGTGTATTCCACTTCCAGACAACTCTTACTGTCAGAAAGTTCTTCCTAATGTTTAGGTGGAATCTCTTTTCATGTTGTCTGAACCCATTGCTCCGTGTCCTAGTCTCTGGAGCAGCAAAAAACAAGCTTCCTCCATCCTCAGTATGACATCCCTTCCAATATTTAAACATGGTTATCATGTCCCCTCTCAACCTTCTCTTCTCCAGACTAAACATGCCCAACTCCCTAAGTTGCTCCTCATAGGGCATGGCTTTCAGACCTCCCACCATCCTGGTCACCCTCCTCTGGACACTTTCTAGCTTCTCAATATACTTCCTGAATTGTGGTGCCGAGAATGGGACACAGTATTCCAGGTGAGGTCTGACCAAAGCAGAATACAGTGGCACTAGTACTTCCCTAGACACTATACTCCTAATTAATGCAACCTAGAATCACATTGGCTTTTTTAGCTGCTGCATCACACTGCTGACTCATGTTCAGTTTGTGGTCCACTAAGACTCCTAGATCCTTTTCGCATGTACTGCTATCAAGCCAGGTGTCACCCATCCTATATCTGTGCCCAAGTTCTCGTTTTCATCTGTAAAATGCTGATGGCCAACATTTCACAGAAGAAAACCAAGACATGTGTGGCCAAGCAACATCAGGGTGTACTCAAGATGGCAAAATTTATTAATGAGGAAAAGTACACAAATTAAGAGGAACTGCAGCTTTTGCATGAGTCTACTGGGAAGGGCAAAATTCTACTCTCTTCTTGTCCCCAGTTTAGTTAATTTAGTTGTCTATATGGCAAAAATACTCCTCATAGAATTGGAGGAGAATCCGATTTATCTTAATGAGATCCCACATCAACCTGCCATATTCAGAAGGAGGGGGGCCAAAAATGCCAAAAACTTCATAGGAAAAGCCTTTGTGGCTTTTCCTGTATTTTAAAAAAAGCTCTGCAGGGAATGCACATTCCTGCTTGTTGGGACAACCAAGTCTCTTTGTTACGCATTCCCAGGGTGGAGCTTGCTAACAAGACAAGCGCTCAAACCTGCCATGTTGGATTCTTGCCATAGCAATCATGTGCTAAAGCAATGAAACAGCCCTTTCTTCTTTTTATCTATTTATTTACGTGGAATATTGCACTTCCGCACCTTGGATATGTTTTTTTTTTAACTGTTTGGCAGCGGCAACTGGCGACAATAAAAATGCGAGTAATTCACTTGCGTCCACCATCTTGATTCACAGGCATGCCCATTTGAACAACAAATGTGGATAGCTTTTCATGCCTGCGATCTTGCCAAAAAAAATAGTTAAGACAAATGAAAGCTGCTGCGAATTGGCATTAGTGTGCATCAATCCACATTTTATTGCCTCGTATAGACAAGCCTTAAGTTTGCAGCAACTGAAGTTAGCTGAGGACAAAGGGGAGAAATGGAGGAAGGAAAGAATACTGGGATATTTTAAAAGCAGCTGAATGAATGGGACAACAGAGGATCAACCATGACTGTTCCTGCTATATAGGGACAGCTGGAGGGTATGCGCTACACATTGTGGTAATGAATTCCACAGCTTAACTATATGCTGTGTAAAGAAGTACTTCCTTTTATCCTCCTACCATTTATCATCAGTGTTTCAGTGGATGATCCTGGGTTCTAATACTTTAAGAGAGTGAGAAAAATTTCTACCTATCTACTCTCTCCACACCATGCACAATTTATGTGCTTATATCTTATCTCCCCTTCCTTTCACTTTCCCCCTCTAAGCGAAACAGAATCTGCCCCCTGCCCGCAACCCATAAATGTGTTGGTATCCCTAGTTCATTCCCACATGGCAAAGCTTGCCTAACTTTTGTTGCACTAAGCACAATTAGGGGTGCTTGAGGAACTGAGATTTTGTGAATTCTGATATGAACTTGGCCCGAGGAACCCCTCTGAGAGCGATGTGCAGATTGGGAGATCACAATCCATTGGATTTCACAATTTGAATATTGGGGTACAGTATCTCAAAGATACATATCAGTCAGCAGGCATTTTAAAATGTGTGGTTTAAGAGAAAATATATTCTGATATTCTATTTTACAGGAAACTAGCTTCAGAAATACAGATCTGAAATTTTGAATACTTAGCCAGCCCACCACTGTGTGTGTAGGTGACCAGTGGATGATTCACAACTCCCAGGACCAACCCTGTTCCTCTATAGCAAAGAACAAACTGGTGCCCTCTCCCATTCCATTCAGAAAAGCTGGCTGTACAGGCAGTTGATTTTTTCCCCCTTTAACATTGGGTATGGGACAATGTCCTCCATCACATTTGATGGCAGTAGCCTTCCTTAGGTAGGACAGCACAGGGCACATGGCACACAGTATCTCCTTCAGTACTTTTCTGTTGCTTCCCACCTCATTACACCTGAGGTGACTGCCATACTCTGCCTAATGGTAGGACCAGCTCTGCCAACTTTCCAGGCCCAAACCGAGAGAGAGAGAGAGAGAGAGAGAGAGAGAGAGAGAGAGAGAGAGGGAGAGAGAGAGAGAGAGACTTCGGGGTTGTCCAAATGGGGAAAAAACTCCTCACAAGGTGAGGAGAGTCCTACTTGTCTTAATGGCATTCCACCTGATTTCACCATATTGTAAAGGAGGGGCCAAAACCAGCAAAAACCTTGCCAGAAAAGCCTTCACAGCTTTTCCCATCTTTTTTAAAAAACGTAAGGGTGTGCATTTCCTCTCATTAGGACAAGTGAATCGATCTGATTTGCTTACCCAAATGAGAGGAAGCACAAACCTGATTGGCTGGATGAGCACAGGGGGTGGGGCTGGGTTACAGGGCAAGCACCCACTGCCACCATGTTGCATTTTCAAAAAAAGGGGGGGGCTTTTCCATGCTCTGGTCCTCACAGGGGTGGGCTGCATCCAGCTGGATGGGTAGGTTACATGTTGTACTGATCTGTTTGTGATTATTTCATTTGTACTGAAGCCTGCTCATGTTATGCAGAGTCTTGGTTCCTTCCTGTCTGTTCTGTTGACTACTGAACTTAAGTGTTACTTATTCTGGCACAACCATCCTGAGATACAGAGAATACTGAAGGAAGGAGAAATGTACATTAAGAGTATAAGAGAATAAGAAAATAGTCCCTTTCTGTTCAGTACTGCTCTGGATGCCTTGTTTTTTAAGCAGCTGCTGATAGCCTTCTGAAATCTGCTAGTTCTAAGTAGCATTCATCACTCTACTCCATTACAATTTATTGGTGGTGATTTTCCATTTCCAGCTGCTGATCTCATGACCTGGAAGGTTAAGATGGTTTTTATTCATGCTACTGAACTTGGCATCCCAAAACTTTCAGTGTTATGCATTTGCCTTGGTCTCTCATTTTTTTTCCAAGGAGGTTTTGAGTCAGTGTGGTCTTTTCCAAGGAAATGAGAAAGAATGTCTCCAGTGGATCTTTCATCCCTAGATGCTGGCTATTCAGGAACAACAGATAAACTGCACAAGAATGTCAGTTGTCATTGTAACCCTGACAGTCTCATGGGTTTGAAAGATTCTCCCAAATGATCATCAACTGATCAAGAGAAGAGAGAAAGTTGGGGAGAAATTAAAAAAAAAAACCTGTGTGACAGTAGACTTTCTGATTAGACACAGAAGAAATCTGCCTTGAAAGAAGTCATTAGTGGAACTGGGGATAGAACATTTTTGAAAAAGTGGTAGCTGGTAGCTTCTTTGTTAAGTGGGCTCTGGGTTTTGGTCCAAACTTTGAAGAGTCTTTCCAAGGTTCTGAATCTATTTGGGGAATAAGGTCCAGCACCTTGGAGAGACCCTTTAGAATTCAAATTGAAACCAAACATGGATTCTCTCTTCCACTTAGCCTCCATTGCCCTGCTGTTAGCCTCCTACACTTGATAAACATAGCTAATTCATTCTAAACACAGTAGCCTAAATCCTACTGGTTAGCCCCTAATAGAATGGACATAATGAATAAATTGTTGAATGGTGACTGAACACATAGGTAGACTTCACTGATGCAACAGATTTATTCTCATTATGACTAACAATAGGATTCAGGCCAATATGTATGCGTGGTTATAACTCATGTTCCTCCTGTTAGATCCCATTTGGCTTACAATGTTGATCGATCCATTCCTTCACCCAACACTGCCATACTCTTACTCACTGGAAGCAGGTTGGCTACTTACACATGTTCCCTCCCATTATTTATTATTATTGATTTTTATTTTCTGTATTTATACCCCACTCTTCAGCCACTTTCACACACACACACACACACACACAACCAGGATAAAAGGGGACATTATAGGTCTCAGTTTCCATAAAACTAGTACATACTAGTTAGACATATAGATGTAAATTGGGAAATAATTGCCACAGTTTAAATAACAGTGCAAGAAATAACCTGACCATAGTGGAGCAGACTGTTCCTTGGTTGGCTGCCTCAGTCCACTTTCCAGGGGCCCATCCATGTCACACAATTATAGTGCTATGGTTTTATTGCTATGGCTTCATCCTGTGGCACGTTGGGGTTTGCAGCTGAGGGAGGGACATTTAGAATTCTCAGACAGAGAGCTCTAGTGTGTCCTCAAACTATAATCCACAGGATTCCACAGGATGTTGCCATGACAGTTAAAGTGGAATCACAGTGCTGTAACTGTGCAGTGTAAAAGGGTTCCAGCAGCTAACTGCCGATAAATTTAAGGCACTGATGCCATCTTAGGGGCTTACCACACTCTGAAGAAAGTTGAATGTTCTGTCTTTCCTGCTGCCTTGCTGCCTGGCGTCAGCATTCTTTTGTTCTGGTCCTGTGGGGGACTGAGGTAAAACCGCATCTTTTTTGAATGGATTTTTCTGATTAGCAAAACCCCCCACAGTTTTACCTCAGTCCCCCATAGGACCAAAACAAAAAGGATGCCAATATCATGTGGTAAGTCAGCAGGAAAGATGAAATGTTCCTTCTGCTTTGCTGCTTTTCTTTGGAGTACGGTAAGGCCCTTAGTTTTAAATAAGGACAGAGATCCTGCATTGAAAGACATACTCCTATCTATGGAGACATAGCTACAGAAATATAGGACTGTCTCCTGATGCTACTTCCCCCAAAACCTATATTTTAAGCCACACAGCCTCCCCACCCAACATGGCCATTTCTGAGTTGCCAGAGAGCAGGAGTACCAGTGATGATATATCCAGACTTCCTCCTGCTTGTTGCGGGATGCCCAGCTACAGGAAGAGGGCTGAACACTTTATTGTTCACCCCCTCCCTCTGGCAACTTGGGAATGGCCATATTGGGGGGGCTGCATGGTTTAAAAGATAGGTTTGGGGGGACTTTTTGTTGTTGCAATGATTGTAACAGTGAATTCTGATGTTATAAATCAGACTTGCTACATTATAATTGCTGAACAAGATGCAAGCTGAAATCTTTAAACCAGATTTGGATGAGACAGCCCTTCAAAAAGAGATGTTTTCTCTGTAAATTAGGGCTTCTATCATAAACAGATTACCTTATATCATAGAGTCATAGAGTTGGAAGAGACCACAAGAGCTGTCTAGTCCAACCCCCTGCCATGCAGAAATATACAATCAAAGCACCCCCAACAGATGGCCATCCAGCCTCTGTTTAAAAACCTCCAAAGATGGAGACTCCACCACACTACGAGGCAGCACATTCCACTGTTGAACAGCTCTTAGTGTCAGGAAGTCCTTCCTGTAGTTTGAATCCATTGCTCCATTTCATAGGAGATTATCGGATGCCTGCAAAAACCACCTCAGGAGCATGCAAGGATGACATTACTGTCGCACGAATGGGTCCCGGTTTCAGACAATGTCATCGCCCTCAAATGTTCTTCCTGTGCTGCAGCCGCGAGTAAGGCATCACTTTTCATTGAAGGGACCTCCCTGTCAATGAAAAAGGATACCTTACTTATGGCTCTTGATTTTAAGCCATGAACATGTGAAGGTCTACTTTAGAAGATAAAAACTAGACAGGTTGCACACATACCACCCAGGTTCTCCCATTGTCTGTGTAGACCTATAACATCCCCTCCAATACTTCACAATTGAAAATGTGTACACATGTGGCCAAGCAACATCAGAGTGTAGTCAAGATGGTGAATGTTATTAATGAAGAACACACAAGCTAGGAGAGACTGCAGAAATTTGTTTTTGTCTGAGCCTACTGGGAATGACAAGATTCCCCCCACCCTGTTCTCCCCCCCCCCGCCCGAGTTAATTGAGTGCAAATTACTATTGCACTTTGAATGCAGTTTGCAGCAGTTGAAGTATGCTGAGGACAAAGAAGGAAAGTGAGAGAAGGAGATTGAAACTGGAACATTTTAAAAGCACCTGAAAAAGTGGGACAATAGAGGATTAAATGAGACTGTTCCTGCCAAACTGAGACAGTTGGAGGGTATGCAATAACATAATTAGGCAATTGTACAAGGGCCATTTTTTTTGCCACCGGGTCCTGGCTCACAGATCACACGATGCAATGCAGTAAGGCATAATGCACTGAAAGTGACATTATATCACTTTCAGCTGCTCTTTTCAGCCAAAAATGTCAGGATATTGGGACATACAGTAGATTTATCCTGTAGGCTGCAGAGAGCAGTCTGACCTAGTGGCAGATTGCAGAAACTAGCTGGGTAAATGTATCCATTTTGATTAGCTCACAGCCCTGGAGCAGAGTTTGTGCAGAGCTGGGCTGGTTGAGCTAAAAAGCAGTCCTGCTTTGGATTTCATAGAGTGAAGGTATCTTTCTTTTGAAGGCTGTATTTATTTGTAAATACTGTACTCTCATTATGCTCCAGTAAAGAGCAGTGTATTTTAGACACAAAGCCTGTGTCTGTGCCTTTATTCTGATTCCTGAAGGAACAACACTCTGCTGTTTATTATATGCTGCTTGGACCTGTTTAGGTTCCCAGTGCGTGCTCTCTCCTGACCCCCCCCCCAAAAAAAAACTGTTGAAAGGGAAGTTCTTAAGTGATAAAAGGCAAACCACTGTGTCTATATGATTTGGGTGGCGAGTTCTCTAATGGCAGTTCAGTCCATTAAAAAGGAATGGGCTGACTTCCATATGATAGACTGCCAATATGATAGCACTGTGAAAGTGAAAGGGTCTGTCTGTATTGATTTCCCAAAAGTTTGTTATATTGAGTCTGTAAAAGAAAAGACTAAGTCTGCAAAATATGTCTGTGTCAGAGGAAGCTGAGAAATAACTGTACTTGCTCCAGCTTGGCTAGAATCTCAGAATTAGTAGAGATAAGGTCCTATGCCTGGAGAACAAAGAGCTCTTCAAGTTGCCTTAGTTATCTCCCTTCTGGGCGCACTGCCCAGTTCGGCTGTCTGTGTTTAGATACCAAAAGTAGAAAGAAACACAGAACTGAAAATTGATTTCTG
The DNA here is from genome assembly GCA_030847615.1 of Gambelia wislizenii. Classification (NCBI taxonomy): domain Eukaryota; kingdom Metazoa; phylum Chordata; class Lepidosauria; order Squamata; family Crotaphytidae; genus Gambelia; species Gambelia wislizenii. The sequence continues at coordinate 331,498,355 of JAUMIR010000001.1, read as the reverse complement.
TTCCAAAAAGGTTTTCTGGGAAATGAAGTCTGTCTAGTGACTACTGTAATAGGCATGTGCAGAGCCTGAGCTTTTAAGTTTCAGGGGTTGGACTGGATGGCCCTCGTGGTCTCTTCCAACTCTATGATTCTTCTCTAATATAAAAAGGTGTGTGTGCTTTGTTTCGGGGAACACAGCATGGAGGTTTATTCCCTGTGTTACATTGCTTGCAATTAAATGCCATCTGAATACAATCGAACTTTGGCCTTGAGATTTCCTTGTTACACAGATAGACCTTAACAAAAGTGGGGAGGAAAGGGAAGGGATAATAAAGCATGGGTCCCTGTTTCTATTACTGCAATGTAAATTGACCTGATGTTAAATACTTTGTTTAGATCTATTTTGTTTAAATATTTTGTTTAGAATTGATATCTGTATCTGTGTGTAGTCTTTTGTGGTTGTACATTGGCTATGTCATTGTGTTTTGTAAACAAATTTATGCTGTCTGGTTGATGGCTCTTGGCTAACTAACAGAGTGTGTGTGTATGATTTGGGGGCGTTTGGGGGCAGAAAATTCCCCAAAATTGCACCAGTATTTTAAAAAACATATTTGAAGTTTTAGGAGCCTTGGGAGACTTCCGGGAGCTGCAAAAGTGGCATTTAGGTGCTGCCTTAAGTCAATGCTCTGCATTTTCCCCAGCCTTGAACTATAAGGATCTGATGCATATTCCTCAGCCAAAGATATTTGAGCACAGCCTGCTTTCTTTATCAATTGGGGAAAAGATTGTACATGATGAATGGACTACAACTACAACCCAAACACAGGACTGGGTTTTAAAAAGGAGCTAATTGGCTGTGACATGAGGGCCCAAAGTCACCTGTTAGCCCACTTAGTTCAAGCATTGGGCCCACTGAATCACAATAGAATTTGCAAAAGGGTTGGCTTACCAAGTCTTCACTGATTCAAGGGAGCGACTCTGCCGAAACTGAAGGGTAGGATTTCCACCCAGGAGGCTTTTGAAAGGAACAAAGGCAGGATCCAATTGGCGTGGACACTTTTCCTGCAGATTTGGCAACATGTAGCCCTGATCATTTCTAATGAATGAATTAATAGGACATGCAAACTCCATCTCAGAACACATCCAGACTGATTGAAAAGTCCCAGATTCTGTTCCTATTCTTTTTGAACTTGGGGAGATGCTATAAAAAGTCTCTGATGGTGCTGAGAACTGAAAGAAAATATTCTGGGATAAACAAAATGTTTATGGACCTCTGAAAAAAACCTGTAAATAACGGAACAAAATCTGGGGCTTTTTGGCCTTTTTGGATGCACCAGTCTGGCTGCTCCCTCACTTGCATGCTAGTGACCAACTGGGTCTTTCGTCCAAGCTGGCATTATTGCATTCCAGGTGTTACCAATATTATGTCACTTCATTTTGGTTTGGGCTGAAATTTAGCATTTTTTATGGGAAGGGGGTGAGTGTTAAGGAATCATGGAGGACCAGTCTGCCCAAACTGTAATCTTGTTGAGTAGTTTTGTGCTCACGTAGTTTTAGAGTAATTTTGCACCTGAAAACAATGTATTGGTGAGGAGGGCCCTTGGAGCTTGGGGGAGGGTGGCCTGGGGAGGCTTGGAGTGCCATATGCACACACAAAAAAAGGCCTTTTAGGCCACATGCAACCCATAGCCCACACATTCACCATGCCTGTTCTAAGGATACAAGTAAAGGGTTGTTTCTGGGGAGGCTTGTTCTGTCTGAGAGAAGTGAAGAGATGAGAAAGGAAATTTTCTGGGAAGATGATCTAGCACTGCCCCCCCACCCACTTTTCCTCTTTTCCTTCCAACTTTCCCCCCACACATGCATTCCAGAGTTATACACCACATAGAAGCACTTGCTGGCTGCCCAAGCCTTGCACAGACCATCTGGGAACTTTAAAGCCTGCAGGATGTGAGTCAAGGCTATGCTGGAACCTGAAGCTGAGCTGGTATCCTATGTCTAAATACCAACACAGCTGTTTGGGCCAGGAAAGGAGAAACCCCCAGAGGAGCTAATGCAGGGTCTCTTCTTTACGGAGGAGATTATTTCTGAATTATTGAACTGCTCATGACTTCTTGCTTTGGCCCATGAAATGAGATCCCCTGTAACAGAAGGTCTTGCTTGTAGCTGCTGTTGCTGCTGTCGCCAACTCAAAGGATTTGGTTTTAATAGCCACTGGAAATGTGTGTGCGCACATGTGTGTACTCACACGCATGCACATAATAAGTGTTTAAATGACTCAAGATGCAATAATAATTGAATATCTGATGCTGACCTTGGAAGGGAATCAGTGCATTCAAAGGGAAATACAGCCCTCAAGATGGCAACCGCCCAAAGGCTGTAACAGAAAGAGCTTGCTGAATTTCTGCACTCTTCAAGCATTCCATGGAGTGCAATGGAACCATAATGGCCTCTCTAACAGGTGAATGGGACTGGTGGGAAAATGCATGTAGGAGGCTGATTTTTCCATATATAGAGAGAAGGGATTGTGAAGTCAAAAAGGTTATGGGCCAGCATTCATGCATGCAAAATATTTCTCTTTCAAAATCTGTTGCAGATTCCTCAAAATAGTATGTTCTGATCCCTGGGCAATGAAGACTTGGTGGCTCCCAATGAGTGGGAAGGTGACTCCAATAGCAATAGCACCTGCATCTCTGTGCCACTAAGCAGTTTACAATGTTTTAGCTGATTGCCCCCCAAAAGTTGGGTACTCATTTTACCAACCTACAGTAGGATGGAAGGCTGAATCAACCTGGAGCTCTGCAGGATTAAACTCACAACATTGTGGCTGCAGTACCAGCATTTAACCACTGCACCACTAAGGCCACCACCAGGGCTCCACTCTGGATTTTATTCCAGATTTTAAAGGAGGTACCCAAGGCACCAAACCTATTTTAGACTTTTGCTTCAGTAGCTTGGATAGTGCTTTTTAAAGTCCAGACTGGATTTGCCATGCCATTGGAGTCAGCAGGTCATTTACTGTGTGTGTGCCTCACTTCTGTGTAAAAGGTGCTGCAACAGCAAGGTGCAATTGATCTTTTTTGGTACCACCACCACACTAATACCTAATCCACCCCCTTCAAAAGTGCTTTTGCCAAAGCACTTCCTTTGGGATAACAATGAAGGTGACCTCTGCATTTCACATGGTTCTCTGATGCCCAAATAGGTTGACATGGCAAAAATATAATTCAGACATTAATTTTCTATTCTATGGAAAAATACTATTTTGACCCCTAGCTAGAACCTTTCCAGACTTCGAAAACTGTCCTGGGACTGTGAATGTTTACTTAGCAGTAAGTCCCATTTTGTTCAATACTTCACTGCAATCCTATACAAATGTATTTACCAGTAAGCATCACTGACTTCCATTGAACTCCCAATTAAGTGTGTGTAGGATTCTCTCCGTTCATTTCTTTCAGTAATGTGGCTTTTTTTTTTACTCTGACTTTGTTTAGCTTCTTTCTGAGTGTGCAGAGGGAGCTAAACCTATGTCTAAGCAGATATAATTTCACAGTGTTAAAGAATGTAAGGACTGCATGACCAAAGAATGTGAATTATGCACCTGGTTGTCACCTTGGGTATTGCAAACTAATATGGTTTCATTATTACAGCAAGTGGTTAGTATGCACACTTGTTCTGGAATTATACTCACTGATATAAAAATGGGGATTAATGATTTCACCCAGTTTCCCCACCCCACCCCACCCTTTATTATTTAAAGCAGTAACATCAGTGGCCTTGACTGAAACCAATCTATCCTGGATACAGGCATCATAAATACAAATAATGATTTTATTTCATCTTGCCAACATTCCCATATGCTTGGGACTGGTTGGACCACATGCTGTTCCACATCCCGGAGCCTCCCTTCCCTGCATCATCTCCATTGCCTGCAGAGACAATCCTGGCCATGGCCCAATTCTTTCAATGTATTATTTCTCTCTGGCTTAATGATTGTTGCAGGTAAAAAGCATGTTGCTTTTGGTGAACAGAAATGTGTGCAATGATTAATTGGTATTGAGAATGCCGGCTTCCAACATTTAAGAAGACAACTTCAGATTCATTTTGTTTAAAAAAAAAAACCTCCACCCCCCCCCCTTCTGTGAGTGATCTTTGGTGCAACAGGCAAAAGCAGGACCCCATTGTCAGAGATCAGTCATGTGGCGGGGAGCAGGACTGCCAGTCAGCTGCTTCCTGATTGACAGGAGAACAGAGCCCTGTCAATCACAGTGGCTGCTTCCTTACAAGTGGAGACTGGGGACTATCATAGTCCCTACACGACTCCTAAACTTGGGGCTATGTAGGGATCATGAATATGAAACAGTCATGAATGTGTAACTCTAAGTTACACATCCATACCTACCCAATAATATTCTGGCTCCTTTTCTCACAAATCCACTGGCTGGCTAGAAGATAATTAAAATGGGGTAGAGATGTCCTGCTAGTAAAGAAAAATTTTCTCGGGTGTGTGTATGGGTGGGTGGGTGGGCGGGCAGGGAGTTACACATTTGCCCCACACTCATGGAAGGTTCCACAGGGATAGCCCAACAACTGGTGATGTTTCTGTTGGTGAAGGTCCCCAAAACTGGGCATTTCAGAAACAGGCTAGAGGGAATATTTGGATCTTCTGGACCTAAACCTTTGTTTGTCAGAGGGAAACCCGGATCAGGCCTCTCATATATCCCAAGCAGAAGAGGGCATCACACACACAACACACACACACACGGAAATCGACTCTCAGGTATTAATTGCTGGGAAAGCTCATTCTCTTTCCCTTATTTCATATGATAATATATTGAAAGTAGCCATAGCAACAGAAAAGGGCAAACCTACCATTAGGTAGAATCAGGCAAATATGTCAGGTAGCAGGTGTTGGAGGGAAATTATGACAGGCCCTCTGCTATTCTATTTACTTGAAGTACAAAGTTGTATGTCTGTCCTGTAGCCTCTAAACTAGCTTGCTGTCCTCTGGTGTGATGAAGGACCATACCCTCATTATCTTGTTGAAGTAAGGCTGAACTACCTGTATAATTGGCTTTGGTACATAGTATGGAGTGGGAGGGAACCATCTTTTCCTTTGCCTCAGGTAGCAAAATTTCTTGGGCTGGGTTTGGCAGTAGCCAGAGATGTAGCTACAGGATGAGAAGGGGCAGAATAAGAGCATTGGCTCCCAAATAAAAATCTCCCTCCCAATGAAATTATTCTGCATCCCTCAAATTTCTAGCATTGCAGTAACATAAAACTTCAGTTGAACATTTATCAGTTTAGGCTTCCAAGGGAAAGAGGCAGGCAAAGTTACCAAGGAGATGCGAACACAGCAAAGATGAGAGTTTTAGGTGTGAATGATTTTCAATGTCTCACTCTCTGCAGTGCTAGAAATTTGGGGATGATGGGAAGCAAAATTCTTATTTTGAGAGGCAGAGCCCTCATTTTCTCCCTTCCCACAGCTACATCCCCAGTGAAAGCACAGGCTTTCTTTCTGGCAGCTCAGTTGTCAGGGAAGTATCACTCACCTACATTTAACCCAGAATGAAGTTGCTGCCCTAGCAGGCATCACAGGGACCTCACTCAGCTGAGGTTACATCCAGACAAAACAGAGGTGCTGTTGACCAGTAGACAGCAAGTCAACTTGGGAATAAGGATCCGACCTGTTCTGGTTCTCCCTCTTGCACCCTGGATTGCTGGATTGTCAGGTGACAGCCATGACAAGGAGTACACTTGCACAATTAGATTTAGTGCACCTGCTGCAACCTGTCCTGAATTTGTCTGAATTGACAATCTTTAGGCATGCCTTAGATGTCTCTCACTTACGCTACTGTATCATAAGGAATAGCCTTGAAGTTTCAAACCACTACACCATGCTGGCTCTCATCTAAAGGAGTACCTGTCTCATGAAACTGCTGGTTAGTAATATTTGCATGCAATCGATATGGGTGGCTCTCATGTCAGAACTCCCAAGTTTTACCCTAAGCGGTAAAGGAACTATCCAAAGTTCTGAACCTGGTTGGGGATTAGTAGTCAGCTCCTTTAAAGTTTGGACTAAAACCCAGAGCAGATTCATCACACCACCTCACCTGTGTAGGAGAGGACCTCCTGAGGATCCTGCTGCCTGCCAAGTCCTTTATATAGGCTATAGGGCAAAGGGCTCTCTCTTGTGCTGTTCCTAATTTCTGAAATCATTTGCTCCAGTTGGTCCCCACTCTCTTGGCTTTGAGGAATGATATTAAGAGACACATCTGTCCACACTAGCCTTTTAGAAAGTTTTTCACATGCTACAATGGTTTTATTAATCTACTTTTGTCTAAATAGTTTTGTTGCTTTGTTTCAAATTTGTTGGCTTTGTGGCAAGAGAAGTGCTATCAAAATTAGATAGAAAGATAGATGGCAGATGGTAGATAGATAGATAGATGTATTTGGGTAAGAAAAAGCTATCTTGATTTTCAGAACTTAATTATGGTGCTCATAGCAAGCCTCCTCTCCATTGGTTTTGGTCTTCATTGTGCATGGGCACTGTGTAGTACAAGAATGACACAATGGGGAAAAAAAGTTTTGTCTTAAATGATGAATAAAATTAATTCTCCAGAGATTTGAGTCCTAGTTCCTGGCTACAAGAATCTCATCCACAAGACCTTTCATTTCCAAGATACAAATATTTTAAAACAGCAAAAATAGCAGTATCATCATCATCATGTACAAAAACCAACACTTTAAAAAAAGTCATCGTAGATGCTTCCCTTCCACATCTCTTTCCAAACTGCTTGTGGGAGATTTAACTTTGTTGACGCAGGGTAAGCAGGCATGGCAACAGACTGAATTCCTTCCTACATTTTTCTTTTCTTTTCTTGCTTTTTGCATGATGCTAACATAGTATGGCTGGTGTTCATCTTTTGAAAACACTTCAAAGGCCTGTTGCTAGAAGACATGCAATTGTTATGCAGTAACAGAATGAAATTTTATAGGATAATCACCTTTCCAGAAATACACCTTGAACATGCCTCAACTTCAGCCCTCTGATGTTTTCATCCCAAGCACAAAAAGAAGGTGGTGGTAGTGGTGGTTCTAGGGAATGAATAATTACACAGATTGAGATCAATAGGAATTTCAGGTGGCTGTTTTAAGAGCTAAAAATAGCATTGTATCCAGCCCCTCCTGCAGGACAAACCATTTCAATGAACAGCAGCTAATATTGTGATTAATTATGGACGTAGTTCTGACTTTTTCCACCACCAAAGGAAATAAAGACACAAACAGCAGATAAGGAGTTGTTAAATTTGGAGCAATTAACTTTTTGAGCCCCAAGGGCTGCATCAGGTGTGGTGGTGGTGGTTGCTGGGGCTTGCACATGCGTGGGCATGAATACATACACACTCATGTGTAGACATACACTTTCACACATACACATACACATACACATACACATACATGTCAGCACATAGGGTGGCTTATACTTTGATCTCTGCCCACTGGGATAGCTGATGAGGAGGGAAAGGTGAAAGAAACCCCTCCCCATTCCCTGATGATCACCACTGAGATAGCTGCTGCATCTTCCCTACTAAAGAAGAGACAACAGTGCTCTTTCAAGCAGGATTGCTTGAAAGTGGAAGCCCATTTGCACTATAGAATTATAGCACTATTACTCCAGTTTAACTACCATGGTTCCCAGCAATGGAATAGGGCCAAGTTGGTGGTTCTGCGAGAAGAGAAGGTCAAGCATCTCGAGGACAGGATATCTACTCTTCTGAATATTAGGGAGCGAGAGGTGTTCTTGGACAGAATGGAGAAGACTATCCTGGATGCGGAACACACTGGGAAGGTATCTGTGGAGGAGGCCATCTCCCATACACAGGAAATGAACACTTGGAGGAATGTGACACAGAGAAGTAGAAGGACCAGGGATCATTCAGCCAGCTTGAAGCTGCAGAATCAATTTGAAGCTCGCTCTCTCTTTCCAGAGAAGAAAAGGAAGAGCAGCAGTGCCAGACCTTAGGGAACATATAGGAAACCTTGGTAGAGCCAGCACATGAAGTGGCCTCTGCCAAGACTTGAAGGAGGAGGGTGGTGGTTGTAGGGGATTCCTTGCTGCGAGGAACAGAAGCAGTAGTATGCAGGCCTGACAAAATGTATTGGGAGGTATGCTGTCTCCCTGGGGCAAAAATTCAAGATGTAACAGAGAGGCTGACAAGACTCATCAAGCATTCTGACCATTATCCTTTCCTTTTGGTCCACGTGGGAACCAATGGTACTGCAAGGCATAGCCTCCAGAAGATCTCAAGGGATTATGAGTCTTTGGGTAGGAAGCTGAAGTACCTGGATGCACAGATTGTCATTTTGTCTGTCCTTCCAGTGGAATAGAATGGCCCAGGAAGGGAGAGAAGAATAGTGGAGGTGGACAACTGGCAATGCAGATGGTGCTGCCAGGAACGATTTGGCTTCCGCGACCACAGGATGCAGTTTCAGGGAGGTGGACTTCTGGCAAGGGATGGATTGCACCTCACAGCAGTTGGCAGGAATGTTTTTGCTAAGAGTCTGAAAAATCTGATCAGGAGGGATTTAAACTGAGTTGTATGGGGGTGGGAGACAGTATTCTTGAAGGCAGGAGTTCATTGAGTGCTAGAGATAATAGCCCAAATGTTATACAGAGAACAAGGCAAATAGCACACCAACCCAACAATGGGAGGAATAAACCCTTTAAAAGGCAGATAGGGGAAATGACCCATGGTGTTAGATGTCTCTATATGAATGCACAGAGCATGGGAAATAAACAGGATGAACTTGAACTTTTAGCACAGCAAAACAAATATAATAGGTATTACTGAAACCTGGTGGGATGGGACTCATAATTAGAATGTACTAATAGAGGGGTATAACCTATTTCAGAAAAATAAACCAAACAGGAAGAGTAGTGGAGAAGCATTCTATATTAAGGATGTGTATACCTGTGAACATATCCATGATTTAAATCCTGGGAGCCAGGTTGAGAGCATCTGGGTAAAAATTAAGGGAGAGAGAAACAGCCGGTATGTGATTGTAGGGCTCTACTACAGACTTCCAGGCCAAATTGAGGACTTGGATGATGCCTTTCTGGAACAGATGACTGCACATTCAGAAAGGAGAGATGTAATAGTAATGGGGGATTTCAACTATCCTGATATTTGTTGGAAATCTAACCCTGCCAAGAATTTAATGTTCAACAAATTGCTCACTTGCCTTGCAGACAATTTCATTGTCCAGAAGGTAGAGAAGAGGCAACTAGGGGATCTGCTATTTTAGATCTGATCCTAACCAATGGGGATGACCTGGTGAATGGAGTGGAAGTGGCAGGATCTTTAGCGGGGAGTGATTATGTTCTCCCGGAGTTTGTTATACAGAGGAAAGGGGAAGCCAAGCATAGTGAGACATGTATTCTAGACTTTAAGAAAGCTGATTTCAGAAAACTTAGGGAATTACAGGGGATGATCCCATGGTCAGAAATACTAAAAGTGAAGGGAGTTCATGAGGGATGGGAGTCTCTTAAAAATGAGATATTGAAGGTGCAACTTCAAAGAGTTCCAATGAGGAGGAAACATGGCAGGTGTCTAAAGAAACCAGGATGGATGTCAAAAGAACTCTTACCTGAGCTAACACTTAAAAAGGACGTGTGCAAGAAATGGGAAAAGGGAGAAATCACCAAAGAATTCAAACAAATAGCCAGCGTATGTAGCCAGAAGGTCCGAAAAGCTAACACATAGATGGAGCTCAGGTTTGCTAGAGAGGTTAAAAACAATAAAAAGGGTTTATTCGTTTTTTTGTTATCTCTGTAGCAAAAGGAAGAACTAGGAAATGGTAGGGCTGGTGCATGGAGAAGATGGTGAATGGCTAACAGGGGACAGAGAAAAGGCAGAAAGACTTAACACCTTTTTTGCTTCAGTCTTCTCCCAAAGGGGGAACTGTGCTCAACTTGCGGAAAATGGAGCAGATGATGCAGTAGGGGGAATACAGCATGGAATTGGTAAAGAGGTAGTTCAGGAATACCTGGCCAGTATAAATGAGTTCATGTCTCCAGGGCCAGATTAACTTCATCCAGGGATATTAAAAGAACTGGCAGAAGTAATCTCAGAACCACTGTCAATAATCTTTGAGAATTCCTGGAGAACAGGAGAGGTCCCATTAGACTAGAAGAGGACAAATGTTGTACCCATCTTTAAAAAGATGGAAAAAGACCAAAATAATTACCGCCCAGTCAGCCTGACATCAATATAAGGAAGGATTCTAGAGCAGATCATTAAAGAGACAGTCTGTAAGCACTTACAAAGAAATGCCGTGATCACTAAAAGTCAACATGGATTTCTCAAAAACAAGTAAAACCAGATGAATCTGATCTCTTTTTTTAAATAGAGTTACAAACTTGATAGATGAAGGGAAGGCTGTGGATGTAGAGTATCTTGATTTCAATAAGGCTTTTGACAAAGTCCCCCTTGATATTCTTGCAAAGAAGTTAGTAACCTATGGGCTAGACAATGCAACTGTTAGGTGAATTTGGAATTGGTTGACTGACTGAACCCAAAAGATGGTCACCAATGGCTCCTCTTCATCCTGGAGAAAAGTGACTAGTGGGGTGCCACTGTGTTCTGTCCTGGGCCCAGTGCTATTCAATATCTTTATCAATTACAGTCGTCCCTTCACATTCGCGGGGGTTCCGTTCCGCGGACCCCCGCGAATGTGAAAAATCCGCGAATAAGGACTCCCCTCCCCCTCCCTCCCCAGGCCTTCGTGGGGCCTTGCTAGGCCCCGCGGAGGTCTCCCCGGCCCTCCCTCCCTCCCTCTCCAGGCCTTCGCGGGGTCTTGCTAGGCCCCGCGGAGGTCTCCCCAGCCCTCCCTCCCTCCCTCTCCAGGCCTTCGCGGGGCCTTCCTAGGCCCCGCGGAGGTCTCCCCGGCCCTCCCTCCCTCCCTCTCTAGGCCTTCGCGGGGCCTTGCTAGGCCCCGCGGAGGTCTCCCTGGCCCTCCCTCCCCCCTCCCCAGGCCTTCACGGGGCCTTGCTAGGCCCCGTGGAGGTCTCCCCAGCCCTCCCTCCCTCCCTCCCTCCCTCTCCAGGCCTTCGCAGGGCCTTGCTAGGCCCCGCGGAGGTCTCCCCGGCCCTCCCTCCCTCCCTCCCCAGGCCTTCACGGGGCCTCCGGAGGGCCTCCGGGGGTCCCTCGAAGGCCTCCCCACCCCTCCCCAAGCCTTCGCGGGGCCTCTGGAGGGCCTCCGGGGGACCCGCGAAGGCTTCCCCACCCCTCCTCAGGCCTTCGCGGGGCCTCCGGAGGGCCTCCGGGCATCCCGCGAAGGCCTCCCCACCCCTCCCCAAGCCTTCGCGGGGCCTCCAGAGGGCCTCCGGGGGACCCGCGAAGGCCTCCCCAGGCCTTCATTGGGCCTATGGAGCGCCTCCGGGGGCCCCGTGGAGGCCCCCTCGGGCCTCCCCGCTCCCTCCAGGTCTTTTCATGGGGCCTCTGGAGGCCCCATTTCGCGGTTTTGGGGGGGGCGGGGGGGGCCCTCCCAAAACCGCGAATAACCAAAACCGCGAATGTCAAGTTCGCGAATGTGGAGGGACAACTGTACTTGGATTGGGAATAGAGGGCACACTTATCAAGTTTGCAGATGACACCAAATTAGGAAGGATAGCTAATACCCCAGAGGACAGGATCAGAATCCAAAATGACCTGAACATTGACCTTAACAGATTAGAAAGCTGGGCCAAAACTAACAAAATGAATTTCAACAAGGAGAAATGTAGGATACTACACTTGGGCAGTAAAAATGAAATGCACAGATATAGGATGGTTGACACCTGGCTTGATGGCAGTACATGTGAAAAGGATCTAGGAGTCTTAGTGGATCACAAGGTGAGCATGAGTCAGTAGTGTGATGTAGCAGCTAAAAAAGCCAATGCAATTCTAGGCTGCATTAATAGGAGTATAGTGTCTAGATCAAGGGAAGTAATAATGCCACTCTATTCTGCTTTGGTTAGACCTCATCTGGAATACTTTGTCAAGTTCTGGGCACCACAATTCAAGAAGGATATGGACAAGCTCGAACGTGTTCAGAGGAGTGCGACCAAAATGGTTAAAGGTCTGGAAGCCATGACCTGTGAGAAGCGGATTAGAGAGCTGGGCATGTTTAGTCTGGAAAAGAGAAGGTTGTGAGGTGACATGATAGCCATGTTTAAATATTTGAAGGGATGTCATACTGAGGATGGAGCAAGCTTGCTTTCTGCTGCTCCAGAGACTAGGACATGGAACAATGGGTTCAAACTACAGGAAAAGAGATTCCACCTAAACATTACGAAGAACTTCCTGATAGTAAAAGCTGTTAGGAAGTAGAATACACTGCCTCGTAGTGTGGTGGAGTCTCCTTCTTTGGAGGTTTTTAAACAGAGGCTGGATGGCTATCTGTCAGGAATGATTTGACTGTGTATTCCTGCATGGCAGGGGGTTGGACTGGATGGCCCTTGTGGTATCTTCCAACTCTATGATTCTATGATTATATACTGCGATCCACAGTTTAGGGAGGGACATTTAGAGTTCTCAGCCAAAAAGCTCCAGTGCCCTACCAAAATATAAACCCCAGGGTTATAGGATGGAACCATGGTGGTTAAAGTAGAATAATAAGACTACAATTGTGTAGTGTGAATGGTTCCTGGGAAAGGCTTTCACCTTTTTCACTCACCAGCCCACTGAAGTCCTCTGTCATTCCTCTGTTGCTACTAGTGGTGGGTGAAAAAACACCAATCTCAGAAGCAGAAACACTGGAGATATCAGATGCAGGGGAACGCAGCAAAAAAAAAAAAAAAAAAAAAAAAAGTTTCCAACCACGTCAGAAGAGTGTACACTGGAGATATCAGATGCAGGGGAACGCAGCAAAAAACAAACAAACAAAAAAAAAACAAAAAACAAAAAAACAAAAACCATGTTTCCAACCACGTCAGAAGAGTGTGAAGAGAACAGAAAGGGTGACATTATCAGATGTCCGCATCTTCAGTTGTTCCCAGGGCATAGCACTGTCGTGGACGAGGCTTCCCTTTTTCATTGATGGGGACAAGCTGTCAATACAAAGGGATGCCTTACGGCCACACTACACCCCCAGAACACTGAAGGACATCGTCGTCTGATGATCTCACCCCTTCCTGTTCTCATCATGATCTTCTGACATGGTTTTTGTCACATCTGATGATCTCCACTGTTGCTCCACCAGTTGTAGCACTGGGTAGGAAAATACTGATCCTGAAAACAGGACCACTGGGGAGTGGTGCTCTCTCACACCTAGGGCTTGTCTATATGAGGCAAAAAACGTGGATTGGTCTGCAGTAATGACAATTTGCAGCAGCTGCTATTTGTCTTAACATTTTGGGGTTTTTTTTGGCAGATTGCAAGCATGTGAAGCTATCCGCATTTGCTGTGCAAATGGGCATGCCTGCAAATTAAGATGGTGACAGAGAGTGAATTATCGCACTTTTACTTACCTCAGTGTGCTACTGCTGGACAGTAGTTTTTTTTAAAAAAACATATCCAATGAAAGAACAGTCTTTTGCTTTAACAAAACAGCAAACAAAAAAGCTTGTTTTATCACATTAGCGCTCACTCACTATGGCGCAAATCCAACATGGAGGCTCCGGGCACTTGTCTTGTTAGCAAGCTCCACCCCCACACATGTCTGACCAATCAGCTTTCAACTTCTACTTATATAGGGAAAGTGAATCAAATTGAATCACCAATGAGCAGAAATGCACATTCCCTGCTGTTTTTAAAAAACTTTGGGGAAAGGAGCGAAGACTTTTTCCATACAGTATATGTGGATTCAGCACCCCTCCTTCCCAATATGTCAAAATGATGCAGAATGCCATTTCGACAGATCCTATTCTCCTTGTATTCTGTGAGGAGCATTTTCATCATTTTAGACAACCCCCTAGTGGTCCCATTGCTTATCCACTGGATGATGGTGGAAAGTGGGTGGGTATAAGTAGCTTCCAGGCCATGGGTCAGCCACCCCTCTGCTAGGTAAACAAAACCCTGATCATCTTTTGTGCCAGAGATATCCAAACTAAAAGATGTCATTGCAATACACTCAATGGAGATTATCGGACGGGAATGCAAAAAGCGTTCCTGTCCCACAATCTCCACTCCCACCCCTGTCCCATCCCTGTCCTGCCACAATCGCTCTCTCCACTACACTTACCGTCTCTTCTGACGACAGGGCAACCCAAAAGTGAAATCTCGCAAGAAGACATGAGCACAGAAAATTCAAAAATAAAAATAAAAATAACACAAAAAAAGTTACATGAGCACAAAAACACACTTTAAAATGTAGAAGTTACCCAGGGAGGGTCATAACACGTGTCACTTACTTGGATGTCCCAATCTCACCCGGAAATGTTCTGGAAGGGACCTCCCATTGACACTGGGATTTCACCAGCAACACGGGGCACTTTGTCACACACAGCCAAATCTAGAATAGAAATGGAACAGGGGATCTATTGACGGCTTCTCCCATCAATAAAAAGCAGCACCCACATAACGGCAGCAGAACGGGTGCATAACAATGGGGGATGACATCATCTGGTAAGGGAGCCCTTTTGCGATCTCCTGGTGTTGCTGGAACAGCACTTCTGATGCATTTGATAATCTCCAATGTTGATTGTAGGCAATATTGCTCATTACACTAGTAGGGCACAGTCCTTCACATCTGCTTACAATGTGAGTACTAGAGGTGCAGCCTGGTGTCTGTTCTAGTCAGGGATGGATATATACATGTATGCACACATCATGCAGCCCTTACTAGCCGTAGGAGAAATATTCAGAACTTTCTTTCTCCTTCCCAAGTCAAGGAGTGTAAACGAAGCTGAGCAAGGAGTATCTTAAATTTGGCTGTTGCATAACAAAATGGCTACAAAAAAAGAACAGTGCAGGAAAAGAGCTAGGGATTAGGGATGAAGGCAACTGAAGAGGCAGAGAAACAAGGCAGTTTCCATTCTATTGTCCCAGCACTAAGCAATGGCTGTGGCAGCAAATCCAGTTATCTGTTTAAAGTGAGCTTGGCTCCATGTAAGTGCCTCTTGGTCCCCACTTTCTTGATGGTTCACTTCATTTTAGACTCTAGATTCTGTTTTGCATGTCTCCACAGTGTATCACAGGCTTGATAGTCAAATACATAACTGTCTTGAACCTTTTTTCTGACCCATGGCTTCCAAGGGCTGAATTGGGGAGTAGATATACATAATTTTAAATGTGGTCTGGAGGCAGGACCTTGCAAGTCTGGATGAGATTGCAGGAAGTGGTTTGGCATGAAAAGGTGAAATATCAGGAGAATAAATATGTTGCAAAAATACAGAATACTTGTTGCTTTGGTGAAAAAGCAAACAAACAAACAAAACACTGCAAACTTCCTGGACAAATGTGGAGCAGATGTGATGGAAGCCTTGCCATTTTTGGAAACACTGTCAGCATATTTGTAACAATATGCCAATGTGACAGAACACTGGATTTTAACCTGAATTCTATTACTGGAGACATTCAGAAGCCAAGTTGAAAAGGAACTGTTGAAAATATCTCCAGCATCATCGTTAGAAAGTCAGATGGGGTAGAAGCAAAGGCCAATGCTTCTCCCCTTCATTTTTCTGAACTTTTATTTATAGAAAGGCTGAGGAAACTGTACCCCTACAAATATTGGTGAACTACTATCCCACCATTCCTTACCATTAACCATGCTGATTGGGGTGATGGGAATTAGAGTCCAACACCATGTGGAGGGCCATAGGTCCCTTAGCACTGATGTATGGACTTAAAGAAAAATTTCGTCAAGGATCACTGCTCCCCTGGAGGTCTGGCATTGAAAATGATACCATTCTTATTTTTTAGAAGTTTTCAAATCAGATACTGGAATGCCCCCTATTGGGATTGTGTAGTAGTGGGTTTTCTTCATAGGCACTTTACCTCAGTGAAACAAAAAGAGGAGGAGGAGGGGGTGGGGATGGGGGAGTAGAAGCACTCTCAGCACTATGAAGGGGTTAAAAGGTCATTGTTGCACCCATCAGATTTGGATCTCTCCAGGGCTGCTTGTGAATAAAAATCTAATTTTGTGCTCTTTCCTAAACACAGAATCTCCTGCAAATGGAAGAAAAGTAAAGGAAGTTATTAGTCAGCAAACACTTGCATGTAACAAATGGGTTTCATGGATGTGCTTTCAGGGACAGAGAAATCTATCTCACTGCTGAAGTGCAGTTCTGAACCAATGAATAGTGTCACTTTTGAAAGTAGGAGCAACAGAGACATTGATGTCTAACAGGGCTGAGTAAAATGCAGTCTGCTGGCCTGATGTGATGGGCAAACCCATTTTTATTTGTCTCCCAGGCCCCTGAAAACACACTACCAAAGATTCCTGACCCCATGATTTTCACCCCAAATGGCCCTAAACTGCTCTAACCCGTGACACTTTAGCTTCCCCCACCTCCAAAACATTGCTGAAAAACAGAGAAAGGGAGCCAAAAAGTGGCCAAAAGCAAAATCATACAGGAACAGCCTTTCATGGGGGCATGAGGAGAAAAATTGGCCACTGCCCTGCCCCTCCTGGACAGTCTGGAATGACTATCCAGAATCCAGAGGATTACAGGTCTGCCCCCCACTCACTTCTGCTCTAAGGAGCTTAGAACATTATTTTATAGGGCAAATCTATGCCAGCACACTCAGGATGCTAACTTAGAGTGTGCAGGCCAGACCATGTAGTTCACACAGAATTTAGCTCACCTCTTCTCCAGTACCTTGCTATCAGTTGCTATCCTCAGCTGAAGGAACTGCTTCAATCTATCTAATGAAAGGACTGGACCCAGCAGGCACCCCAGACACACTCTGGAGATTATCAGACATGGCAAATATGGCGTGATAATGATGACATGTTACCACGAAAGGGCTTCCCTATCACACAACATCATCCCCTCGCGTTCTCCAAGAATTCTGGAGAAATCCTGTGAAAAAGCTGTTCTTTTTATTAATGGGCCATGCTGTCAATTGATCACTGATGGCATTTTTTTTGCAGTAT
This sequence comes from Gambelia wislizenii, assembly GCA_030847615.1. Taxonomy (NCBI): domain Eukaryota; kingdom Metazoa; phylum Chordata; class Lepidosauria; order Squamata; family Crotaphytidae; genus Gambelia; species Gambelia wislizenii. The sequence continues at coordinate 331,481,295 of JAUMIR010000001.1, read as the reverse complement.
TGCCAGCACCTGCAACCGCATCCCATTATGCTCTCGTGAATACAGTGTCAATGGGTGGTCCCTGCCAAAACGCTTATGGGCGAGAACATGAAAACTAGGTATGGGATGCACTTTTTATGAACGTCTCTGCTTTGCTTGTAAATTTTAAGTGTGTTTCAGTGTTGGTGTGTTCATCTTCTTTGTTAATTTTGGTGTTTTTAGACTTTTAAGTGCACTTGTGTCTTCTTGAGAGAACTGCTGAGATCATGTGACCCAGTGAACATTGAAGTAAACAATGCTACCGATCATGCTCCAATAATGCTGGGACTGCTCTTTCTTGTTATTATAGCAACATGTGATTAAAAAGTGTTATTATGCCAGGACACTTACCCTTTTAAATATAGTGGGACAAGAACATTTTTGGATGCTCGTGTGATAATCTCCTTTGTTGCTTTTACTTCATACCCTCCAACAGGCCTGATATGACAGAGACAGTCCGAATTAATACTGTGCCATCCCAGTTTTTCTGCTGCTTTTAACATGTCCCAGTTTCTCTCTCTTCCCCCTTTGTCCTTAGCTTTTTTCAATTGCTGCAAACTGAGTTCAAGGTGCAAATGTAGTTTGCACTCAACTCAGCAAGGCGAAAGGAGGGGGAAACATCTTGCCTTTTCCTGTAGACTCAGGCAAAAACAAAGTGCTGCAGCCTCTCTTAGCTTATGTGCTCTTCCTCACCTTTTGCCATCTTGATCACTTTCTAACGTTGCTTGGCCACACATGTCCTGGTTAAGGGTGCTGTTTACTCTCAGTGTAGGGAAAGATTACTCTGCTTTTCCAGAGGGTAGGAAATGATGAAAGAAGACTTTAAAGGGACTTTGATCAGTTGAGATTGGGAACATGATGTAATCGTTGCTTCTCGACAGTGAGGAAATCTCCAAGGTCCAGATGGTATCCTGACTGGAATCTCCTAAGCCAGTTAAGTTCCTTGCTGGCTCTCCATTCAGTTTAATTGCTGCACAGCTGGGACATTATGCCCCAAATGCTTTTGTTGGGAGATGGAATGGTAATAGTGTTAAAGGGAAGGAGGCAAAATACTATTTGCACCTGGCAATAGAACGAACTAAAGCTGCTCAGATAATTGAATTAACTGACCTGCATGCACCATATGTGACACACTCCCCTCTGCTGGATAGAATTGTAAGTGTGCTGCATGAACTGAACTTCCCTAGATCCAGCAGTGGACTGGAGAAGAAAGCTTGGGACTGATGTAATACTATATAGAAGAAGATCTGTATAGGTAAAGCTGAGCAGAGGCTGTAACAGGAAGAGAAGACTGCTCTCATGAAAGCCATTTTGAGCAGAAAAGGTGGGAGGGCTCCCCAGCAAGGTTTGGAGACTTGTTCTTCAAAATATTAAAAAGTACATTGAAAAACAGTTCATTTTTAAGGATATAGTCTTCTGTTTAATTTTAATACCTCACAACAACTCTCTAATTGTCCCAATTTGGCAGGGACAATTCTGATTACTCCTCTGTCCTTCCCATTTTTTCAGCTGCTTTTAAAATGTCCCAGTTTCTCTCCCCTCCTCCCACTCTTCCCCTTTGTCCTCAGCTTGCTTCAATTGCTGCAAACTGAATTCAAAGTCCAAAAGTAGTTTGTACTCAGTTAATTAAGCAATGAGGGAGAGGAGAGGACAGAATCTTTCCCTTCCCTGTAGACTCAAATGAAAACAAAATATGGCAGCCTCTCCAAGCTTGAGTCTTCCTCATTAATAACTCTTCCATCTTGACCTCACTATGATGTTGCTTGGCCATGTTTCCTGGTTTCCATCTGTGAAATGTTGGTGGGTACGCAACTAATAAATTGAGCCTGGAAAAGTTACTTTGGGGAGGGAGCTAAGATTTTAAGAACTCCAGGCCATGCTGGCTGGAGGATGCTTGGAACTGTAGTCCAAAAGGTGACTTTCCTAAGCTTGCTCCTATGGAATAATCACATGTGGTCTAGGAAATAAGCCCAAAACATTGATATCCTTCCCAAAAGGGTGTTAGCAAAGAGATGCATACCTTCCTGAATAGTAAGGACTTTATTAGACATGGAAAATACAGCGTCATAGGGACACCACATAATCGCGAAAGGGCACATGGATCAGATGACATCACCCTTTTGCGATTAAAAAGAGCCCCAAACCTGTCATTTTTAATTGATGGCTTAAGCCGTCAATAGATCCCCCTGCTGCTTTTTTGCCAGCATTGCCGGCATGCGATACCTGTGTCCCTTTAAATCTTGTACTTATACCGTCAGTGGCTGGACTGGCGCAAACACTTCTGGGTCAGATCGGGACATCCAGGTAAGTTTTGCTCTTTTTATGACCCTCCCTGGGTTACTTGGGACTTTTAAATTATGTGTATGTGCTTTGCTTCATTTTTTGATGTTTATTTTGTTTTTTATTTTAAAATTTCCTGCATGATGAAATTGTGTGAAATTACAAATGAGAAAGTGAACGGGGCTCCGTTCACTTCCTCTTTATTGCTGGGAGCCTTTGCTGGGATTAGAAGGTAAACGCGGGGGGGGCGGGCGGGGGTTGACATTCTTTTGCTGGCATAAAATGCTTTTTTTATGCTGGCAAAAGAATGTTTAAAAGGATTGCATCTGATAAAGTCCTAAGAAACTCTATACACAGAGATAAGATCTGATTTCTCAGTGGCTTTTAGAAAATCATAGAATCATAGAATTGTAGAGTTGGAAGAGAGCCGGTCTTGTGTTTTCAGGTTTTGCTTACCAAACATCATAAGACCTAGAATCTTCTTGTTTAAACATAATAAATGCTTTGGTGTCTTACAAGCATTTCAAGTTCTGTGTTATAGGGCAATATTTAATAAGTCAGGGGCTGGAATTGTTTGGTCCCCCAGATGTTGTTGAACTGTAATTCTCAGCAGCCCTAGCCAGCATAGGCAATGGGGAAGAATGCTGGAAGTTGCAGTTCAGCAACAGCTGGAGGGCCACCCAATTTCCACCTGTGCCATAAGTGATCACACAGGACCACAGTTTCATAGATTCCCTCAGTGAGCTGTGTGATAGAAAGCTAATCAGTGTTATGCAATGCATTCTTGAATCATGATTCTGAACATAGCATATGACTGTTAGAATAGAAGCAAGGAATTAACACTAATAACATTATAAATATAAAAAAGAACAAGAATATGAATAAAGAGAAGGAGAATAATGATAGTAGTAGTAACTCTTATTCACCAGAGCCTGTGCTGATGAAGGACTTTCATCCAGCGGAAGGAAGGAAGGAAGGTGATTTTTGGAATTCCCTCTTTAATCCTACAGACCCTACACCAACCTCCCATACAGTTTCTTGAGGGGTGTTATCTTTTCTAGAGATTGTTGGGGAGGGGAAAGCACAGAGGCCTGCAGAAAGAAGATGCACTGACCAAAATTCATTTCCCCCCTCCCCGACCTGTTCACCTAAACTGTGTTATCGTTTAAATACTTCTCCTACGTGGGGGATTGTAGTTTTCTATGGAAACATAAGTGAAGTAGTGTGAAGTGTGTCTTGCTTACATTGGTAATTTGTGAAAGCTGTCCTATAATTTACTGGTACTATTTTTTCCTTCTGTAAAATCTGGAAGTTCCTTCTGTAAAATTGAGATTCAGATAATACAGATAATATAGGACAGAATGGTTTAGGCTGACCCATTCAGGCAGGCCCTTATATTACACTCTAGTAAAATCCAGAGAGGCTTTAACTTAGTAAATGACAGCAGGACATACATTAGGTTACTGTTTTATTTCTCTTACTTCCTGAACCATAATAAAATAATTAAGCATATATCTGTTAGGAACAACAGGTCATTTGTACGTGGTAAACAAACCAATGTGTGGTTTACTTGTGTGGTGTATGCTATGCCCTGTCCTGTATGTTCACTACCTCATTTCTCAAAGTTAAATCCCTCGCATCACTTGGGGCCCTTTCACATGACACAGTTATAGTGCTATGATTGCACTTCAACTGCGAAGGCTGCATCCTGTGGAAACTTGAAGCTTGGGTTTTGTCAGAGACATGACAGGAGCTCTCTGGCTGAGAGTTCTAAGTATCCTCTCTCAACTGCAAATTCTAGGATTCTATTGGCGGGAACAAATTGCAGTTAAAGTGGAATAAGAGTGCTATAATTGTGCAGTGTGAAAGAGTGCTTGAAAGAGATACATCCTTTACCCATTTGGAAACCCCCCTTTTCTTTTAATTTTTGTTGAAAAAATGAAAGGGAAGTAATTTAAGGTTCCCTTGGTCTAGGACTCTAGGAGCCCAAGGTTCAAATCCCCACTCTGCCATAGAAACCTACTGGGTTAGTATAGGCAAGTCACACTCTCTCAGCCTCCGCAACAGAACAACAAAATTCCTCTGAGGATGCTATAGGAAAACTTTTAAAATTAATAGATTTTGAAGTGAGTGGAATGCCCCCCCCCTTGTCCTTAGTATTAATGTACCACCCTCAATGCATCAAATCTAATCTGTTTTTGGAAGCTAAGCAGGCTCAGGCCTGCTGGCTTGATGGGCCTGTGATCCAATTCAGGTAGCTTCCCATGTTTGTCTTATTAATTTAGGTTTCCAAAGAAGCAAAACAAAAACACAAACTCCCATCAAGTTTGCCTTGGAATTTACCAAGCTGCTGTGCCATTGATCAATACAAAGGGCATGCAGAATCTCACATAATACTGGTGGGATGCCAAGTAAGTGGTCAGTGAGAGTATCAGTTAAAAGCCAGGGGAAGGTAAGTGAGGGCTTCCACACCTTCTCTAACAATAGCCTGTATGCCTCCTGAGGGGCATCGACTTTTGACTCAGAACTATATTTAACAAAGACAGGATTAGAGTGCAAATCACAGAAGAGCATAACAAAGGGAGTTTTCCAGAAGTGGAAAGTTCCCTCCAAACCTATGCTAAGAGCTGTGCATTTAGTGTGCTTAGCACAACCTTCTACTGCTCCTTCCTCCACCTTTCCAGTAATTAACCAGCATCTTTTCCATTACCTATCTCCAATGCCGAAAATGCTTTTCCTGTTACATAAGTAACTGACACCAAATGCTTAACACAACCCTGTGCCTTATGGAGAGGAGTCAACAATTAAAATCTTGTTCTCACTTTTAAAAAAACCATTCATATCAAAAATTAGTGCACTGGAGGTGGTAGTTTTATGGCTGATGGCACATTGCCTGTATGTTCTCAAGAAATATGAACAAAAATATTAACAGCTATAGTAACTAAAACATGAATACAGTATTTTCTTGAAGCTACATGCCTTTACAGGGATTATTAGATAACATATCACTGGTACATTGCTAACCTCTTACTGTTACCTCATTAAAACAAAGCCAGTTCAAACTGGTTCATTTAACTCCCTTTTCTTACTAAGCTAGGAGCAAGGTGTAATAGGCGTTACCTCCCAATATAATAGTGAGATCACTCGATCTAACAAATTTATTGTTAAATCTATGCCCTCAGAATGCAAGCCCCTCTTCTTGATCTATAGTTGTTTACAGGAAATTTTTAAAACAAACAAACAAACAATCCACATAAACCAAAGAGGATGTTATGCTGATTACAAAATGTTACAAAGCAACCCACCACCCTGGTTGTAGCCCATTCCTGGGTTATCTTCCAGAGTGTCTCCAATGGTCCTTTTACACCACACAGATATAGAACTATGATTCCACTTTAAAGGTCATGGTTCCATCCTATGGAATCCTGGGACTGAAAGCGGAAAGAGAGGCCTCTCAACCAGGGAGCTCCTCTAGTGATATCCCAAACTATAAATCCCAGGATTTCATGGGATTCAGCCATGGCAGTTAAAGTGGGATCATAGTGTTATAACGGGGTTACAGGCCCAATGAACCTGGAGGGTACAAACTTCTATCCTCCAGCCTAGTAGTTTTGCAATCGCCTTCCTGCAGCTAAGATGCCTCACCACCACAGCCCCATGGAATGACAGACTGCCACATATGGGGTAATGCTCAGAAGTGATCTAAAAACTGCATGTTATTCAGATCATACTAAAAACAAATACTAAAATATGGGTTGGATTCTCCAAACTGCAATTACAGTTTCAAATGTTCTCTTTAGACAAGAAAATCTCTCAGTTTCATTGAGTTTCTCTGAATCCAACCTGAATTTTCTACCCATCTTTGTTTTGTGTCAGGTTGCATTCTTTAAGACTCTGTTCTGTGTCTGCAGAGTGTAGTGGTCCTCAACATACTTCAGCCCCCAGTGCAATGCAGCTTTACTTTGTGGAGGTGCAGGGGCCAAACCTATAGCTAGTCTGTGGTCAGGCTGGGGTAGGAGGCTCCTGTCACCATCCAGGGGCAGTTTGGGGGCCAGGAAAAAAGAAAGAACCATCACATCACTCATCCTCACCTCCACCCATCCTCCTCCTGGCTCTCCAGTTTCTTTTCTCTTACTTTTCCCCAGTTTACGAATTGCAGCCAGATGGTACCTATGAGCCACTGACCCCATGGACACTGATTGGCTGTGAAGAGTAGTCTGGTGCTTGTAAGGCTGGAGATGTGTGTGTGGGGGTTGTTGCACAAGGAGGTACTAGATACCACATTCTGCAATGACCAAGAAGTACAAGTCAATCCTCATATCTACAGGGGATAACCTCCAAGACCTCCTGTGGATACCTGAAACCATGGATAATAAGGAACACTATTATTTTCAATGAGACGAACACCAGTAGTTGACAATATAATCACATTGGAGGACCTCAAAATGCCTAGAAAGAACATTTCCCCCCCTGACATGGATAAGTGAAATCGTGGATACTGAATCTGTGGATAAGGGATAGGGATCTGTATGTACACTTCTGCAATGGGAGGTTACTCCAGTGCATCTCACCAACAGGATATACTTTTCTCCTGATTTGCATAGTTTATGTTTTATGAAATTTCCCCCATTTACTAAAATTTGTTTCTGACCATTTGTTTCAATTATGTGCACTTTAGTTGTCCACACTTCAAGAGATATGCATTGTTTTGTGCATATTTTACTTCTTAGAAACACCCTGAAAGCCTAAAAAATGTTTGAGTGTCTGAAAGGCAAGGTGTGCATTTTCTCATGTCAGGTCTTGGGAGCTGTGAAAATGGCACTTGAGCTTTGAGATGGAGTCTAAAATGCAATGAATTTTCCTGCCATTCCTAGTTCCCTTTCTGGAATCCCAGCAGCTTCAAATCCCCCTGAAGTCCATCTGTTTTGGACCCATAAGTATTTAGCTTTGAATTTGGACCTTGTGCTGATAAATTGCTCTTCTGCCTTTGGTCTGTGATGTCAGTCAGAAACTGATGGGACAATAATACAGTGTGGATTATGATCTTTCTGGGATTGTGAGCACTAGATACTAGTGATGTAAGCAGGAAACATGATGCATATTTGCACATTTCTCTATTCATCCTTAGCAGAAAGATCTGGAAATGCATGATTGGGAGACTGCTTGTCATGCCTAGGGCCCAGTGCCACCTCCCAGAATTTTTTGAACTTAACAAGGCCCTCTAAGGAGCTAGGAGAGACTGCAGCAGTTTGTTTTTGCTTTACAGGGAAGTTCAAGACTCCACCCCCTCCTCTCCTTTCTGCTCAGTTAATTTGAGTGCAAACTACTTTTGTACTTTTGAACTCAGTTTTCAGCAATTGGAAGTAAGCTGAGGATAAATGGGGGAAAGTCAGGAGAGGAGTGGGGGGAGGAGGAGGAGGAGGAAGAGGAGGAGGAGGAGAGAGAGAGACTAGGATAGTTTAAAAATAGCTGAAAAAATGGGATGATAGAGGATTAATAGTCTCTGCCAAATCAGGACAGCTGGGGCTCAGCTAGACGGGCAAATTAATTGTGGAAAATAGTGCATTAACTCATTATCGCAGCAGCCTTCATTTGTCCCCACAATACATTCACAAGATCACTGGCATGGGAAGCTATCCATGTTTGAAGTTCACACAGAGCATGCCCGTGAGAAAAGGTGGTGGCTGTGAGTGAATTACCTGCATTATTATTCTCCCAAAGCTCCCTCCATTTCCCTTTCTTTTTCTTTTTTTGCCTTGTTAAATGAGAGATGCAGAAGAGCGATCTTATGCTTAAAGACATTTTTTATTTTGCTCTACCACTCGCTTCTGTGAAAGACAACAATGGCAGTTTCAGCCACTTCGTCATCAGCAAGCCCGCCCCCATGCATGTCCGACCAATCATGTTTGGACTTCCTGGATGTGTCCCAATTTGAATTGGTTGTTCAGACGTGCTGTCGTGCACATTTTTGCATGTATATTTTTTAAAAAGATCACAAGAAACAGCAAAAGCTATTATCTTGAAGTACTTGGAGTTTTTTGCCCCCTTCGTAATATGGCAAATCTTGGCAGAAGCTCATCTAGACAAAAGATAATCCCCTTGCATTCCTGTAGGACTTTTTTCACCATCTGGACAACACCTTGGATAGTATTGGAGTTTTTTTTTTTTTTTTTTTAACCCAGAAGTTATTGCTGGGATTAATCGATGCAATCCCTAGAGGTCATAAGGGGGGATCTGATGGAAAAATCTGGAGGTGACAGGGGTATAAGGACCCTGTGAGGTGCACTGAGGAATCCCACAGGACACACTTTGCTCACTTTTAGCTTAGGGCCCCAGATTATAAGTGTGTTTTTTTAAAAAAAAATATCAAGCAAATGCACATTTTTGGTGATGCTGTAGGTATCTTAAACATAATACATTTTAGGACCTCAGCATGTTTAAACTCCATCCTTACTAGGGACCTTCTCTGTGGACTCCTGCCAGAACTTGCTGCTTCTCTTACACCGCAAGCCTCCCTATTAAGGTTGTTCATTGGATTTGGACTCACGCCTTTGGAGAAACACTGTGGGGGCATACTGAGGTTGTTCCATAAGTCAGGTATTCAGCATGCCTGCCTGCAGTCTAGGAAAGACCTGAGGAGGGAATTGACCAGGCCACTGAGCAATGACAAGTCTGCTCTAGCAAATGAAGAGGTAGCGCTTGTCCATTCCAACAGAGCAGGAAAGTCAAGGGCAAAGGCAGCACTGGCAAGATTGTTGGGTCAGGACATGGCATGAGCTGCTGTTAGGAAACAGGGTCAGACAACTACAAAGGATTCAATAGTTTATACATTAGGTACCTCACAATATAAATGCTCAGCTCACACAAAACCCCCATCACCCATTCATCCTTAAAAGAATGACACCCTTGGCTCTCTCAGAGCAGACAATATGCTTGCAAATTTCTTCCAGTTCTATCAAGAAGTTAAAAAGTTGGTTGCTCCTTTAGAAAAAAAATGTATCAAATTTTAAAGTCATGTAACACAAACACACACATATTGCCTGAATTTTGGCAAGTGAAATCCCCTCCTATAGGAATATTGTGTATTGCAGCTAATTCTAAGAAGAAGAAGAAAAGGGTGGGGGGGGGAGTTACAACCATTTTTTAAAATATCCAAATATAGTCCACAGGAGGTATGAACCTTCTCATTTCTAAATTTCAGCTTAAGTTAATACAACAAAATCCAAAATTTCAACTTTTCTGTTGCTAGTGGAGTTCAAATTTTATTACGTCTTTTACTATTCTTTGTCCCCAGTCCCCATATGGTCAAGAAGGGGAGTGGTCTCTATTTGCATTGAGATCCCTCCAGACCATCTTAATGGACAACAGAAGTAACATCTGAAATCAAGTGCAGGCCTGTAACTCTCCCGTTGTCATCTTGCTTCTCCTATAGGATTTTAACATCTTTGCCTGGGGAAGAAGCCAGTGAAGCTTCAAAAGCTTGCATGATGCATTTTGTCCTTTCTAGTTGGCCCAATAAAGGTATCACTGTTTTGTGGATTTTGGATTTTGTTGTATTTTGCTGTATGGCCAACATGGCTACACCTGAATATATCATCATAGGTTAGGGACCTGAATTAATCTGAATGGCTGGATTTGGGTCATTTTAAAGACACTGAATCAGGGTTTGAATCATCAGTCTTGTGACTGATGCACACACCCTTACTAAACTTGTTTACTCAGAAATATATTTGAAATAAATAAATGACTAAAGTCCCATTGGGTCCAGTAGTCCTTAAACTCTTATAAGTGTATTTTGGATTTTAGCTTTATTCACTGTGTGCCTGGGTGCTGTTAGGTGAGACCAAAATGAATTATGATGTTACAGGTCCACTTGTATGATGCAACAATTGTTATGTTCTTATTAAATTTGTGGGCATGAACCTGAAGCATATGTCACACAGGGTTATTGGGAGATTTACAGTCTTCCAAATGAGTCTGCTGGCCTTGGTAAGCTAAAAATTTTATGGGGCTATCAATTTGTTTAATTTTTCCTCCTAAAAATCAACTCTGCAATCCAGTCGGGCTCAAATGGCATTGTGTTATAATTATAGTATTAGCATGAAATAAGCAAAAGATTTTGTCTTCCTAATTGCTGAGTGAAATGTCACCTGTAGCTGTCTGCTATAAAGACTCTGTAGCCTTGGCCCAACTCTAGATGCACTGTGTGTCTTCAACATAGCATCACGGTGCTTTAAAGCATTAACAAGCCTCACTCTAATCTGAGCAAAGCTCAGCACACACAGCTCCTTCCAACTTGGAACTCTCTAAAGGAAACTTTGGAGTCAGTTTTCTAAGGATGGTCAGTGACCGGATCTTCTCACAGAGAAAACAAAATAAACTCTGGCTCCTCTTTTTCATTCAGCGCTTCCCTTTTTAATGGTTCCAATTTCTAGTCACATGGAACACAAACTAGAGAGAGGAGAAGGAGGAAGTATTGGTGGGGTGGATGGAGAGAATTTAAATGAAAAGCTTCCTCAGTGAGGACTTCAAGGCTCCAGAGGCTGGTAATGAGATATGGAGCTTTCACCTCAAGGTCAGAAGTTCCAAATTTATCCAACAGTTAACTAAGTTCAGAAAAACAACTTCACTTTGCCCTTTGGCCATTCCTTGGATGGGTCTCTTTGTCCATTTCCTCATGGGAGGAATTAAAAAAACACCACCACCCTCATCCACGTTTCCTCTGTTATGGATTGTCTCAGAGGGAACCTCTGGCCTCACAACATTTGCCTGATAGTGATCAATTCATATCTGAACAGTAGTTGCTACAGTGGGGAATCTTCATACAGAGGTTTCACAGGAGCACATGCAGGTTTGAGATTGCACAAAAGTCTGCTGCAGCTGGCAGACTGAATTTAATGAAAGTGAAGGTGGAGCTAAATGATACAAAATGATTGGAGATTTTTGTAGCAATGGTAGGTCTTTGTTGATTTCCCCTCTGCAAAGTCTAGTGTAAAAAGAGACCAGAGTAAGAGGAGAGGGAGGCGGCAGCGAAGTGGTTATCATTGGCAAACAGGCACAGTGGCTATTGTAGACAGTTGCTGCACAAGCTAGACTAGGTAGAAATCAGTCATGAACAGAGCTGAGCAAAGTGAAGCCACAGACCACACACAGTTCCAAGGCTATTCTTGAATCCCACAAGATGCCTCTAAGATCTCCCAGGCTGATTTAAAAACAAAAACAAAAACAAAAACTTTCCTTAATGATTTTTCCACTCCTGTGTAAAAACAGGTTATGTGGCCTCTGAGTTGAAAAATGAAACTGGAAGTAGCTCTCCAACCACTTCCTGTTTTTTTGCCGTTTCATATTCCTCCCCCATTCCTATCTAAAAGCAGGTCATGTGGCCTCTGAGCCTTTCATACAGTTGAAAAATGAAACTGGAAGTTGTCCTGTTTTGTATTTTTGGGACTGATATACATTCATGGTGCACTATGACCCCTGTATCCATGGTGAATATGTTCCCAGATTTACCATGGATACTGGAAACCATGGATAACAGTGAACCCTATTAAAATGAATAACTTCTGACCCAAGCATACCATACAGTTGTACTGGAGGACCTACAAGATGCCTAGAGAGAACACCTGTCTGGGCATCTTATAGGTTCTCCAGCATGACTCTATGGTCAGCTTCTGGTGGAAGCATACCATAAAGTTGTGCTGGGGAACCTAGAAGATGCCTAGAGGGACCATTTTGGGAGAGATGCAGGTAAGTGAATCAGCAGAGGTTGGGAGTGGAAAATTTGTCCCCCTCTCCCCGACCTTTGAAATTTGCCCCAATTCTGCCTTAGAAGCAAAGAATTGCAGGATCAGATCTGTCAGCAGCTGATCAACTGATGAAAAGAAAGTTGGGAGCATTCCTCTTCAGTTTGGAGAGGCAGTGGGGTTTGGGTGTCAATTCACTAGAGGTACCAACATAAAGTTTCAATTTTTCCATGGGCTAGGGCTGGAAGAAGCACAAGGGGCATGGAAGAATCAGGGAGAAGCTAAGCTTGTGGGAGCTCTGTATTGATCACCACCATGAGTTGCACAGGGCTTTCATGCCAGGAGAAGAGCCAGGGTGCATTCTCCTACTGTGATGTACTCCAGCCTAATCCAATCAAGAAAGAAAAGGTATAGGTTTATAAAGAAGCCCTTTAAAGTAACATGGACTTATCTTAAAAAGTGCCATTCCCCATCTAAGGATTTGTATTTACTGCTTATTCCTGTGAGGAAACTTAGATTTAACTATTTAGTGAAGAAATTAGGGCTGAAGTTATACAATATGTGGAGATGATGGCCAAGAACCTGTCTAGTCAGACATAGCTACAGTGATGAAGCTCCATCATCATAACTTCATTGGATGATTCAACCTCCCAAAACCCACCTTAGAAGCCAGGTGACTGCACCAACCAAAGGAGCTATGAGATGCTGGAGAGTGAGGCACTGAATGATGACATGTTCAGCCCTCTTGTGCCAGTGAGGTGCAGTGTGAAAACTGTGTTAAGAATTACTCTTCTACTTTTTACATTCAAGAAAGAACAAGCTCAAAACTAAATAAAATATGGGGATTCTACTAAGACCCTGTGTGCCTAGTTAATACATTTTAGCTTCCACATCTCTTCTTTCTTTTTTACTTACTACCTTCAGTTCACACCCCTGTCCTACTAGAGCCATTTGTATCAACCTTTCCCCCATCTTGAACTATCCCTCCTCATTCTTCCCTTCCTCCTAGTGACTAGCCCTTCCAGTGCCTGATGCATTTTTGAAAAAAGAATAAGAATGACTTTCTTTTACCCCACCCATTCTGTTTCACCTTTACCTAGAGGAAGAGCTCTTCATTTTACACATCCACATGCAAGCCAGCCATAATCTTGGCTCAAATGAGAGATCCTGGGTCACTAAGAGAAAAATATACCCAGGTAGATTTCTACATGGCTGCAGTCTTGTTTAAACTGGATATTCATTTATGTGTCCAGCATGGCTTCACCAGAAATGTATGGGCCAGGGCTAGGCAGCACTGCAGTAGCATACCTGCTAATAGTGCATGTATAATATGTTCTGGTTTCAAGCCAAGTGCACAGCATACTACATAGATCCATTTTCCTTACATGTTTTTGTCATTGTTGTATGTGTTTCTGACTTATGGCAACCCTAAGGCAAACCTATTATGGGGTTTTCTGAGTCTGAGAGTATGTGACTTGCCCAAGGTCATCCAGTGGGTTTTCATGGCGGAGTGAGGATTCCAACCCTGGTCTCCAGAGTCACGGTCCAACACTCACACCAGTACACCGTGCTGGCTCCTTTCCTTTCATGCCTAGCATCACGTTCAAATTAATCACTACTGTTTGAATAAATTAAAGGTGCAGCAGCAACTACAAATGCTGAATCAACAAAGTTTGGAGCAAGAATCAATAGATTGTTGAAAGTGAAGTATTTAGCCTGCACAGAATACACAGTAATAAAGATTATTATGTTATTGATGGGATAAAACAACGGGATTATGATCATGCTTTACTATTTTTAAGAATATGTTGTCTGGAAATGTCCAATTCAATAAACACTCCTTCTGAGATGTGTTGTAGACAAAATTAGATTTTAATCAGAATATTCTCAGTTTCAAAAGTGGCCCAACTCTTGCTTAAACTGTCCATATCTATATGTTCTCTCTCTTTTTGGATGTACTGTAACTATTTATTCATCTGGACACTGAGGCATTATATACAAATGGACATTTTTGTGTTGCAAATCAGACTTCCAATTTTCTTCCATGTGAACTTGAAACTCAAATGAAAAAGAGAAAACAAAAAGCCAGTACACTCAGGCCAAATATGCACCACACAAACAATCTAGTTTGAAACTGGATTATTAGCCATGGCTCCTTCCTATGGAATCCTGGGATTTGTAGTTTTACAAGGTCTTTGGTCTTCTCTGACAAAGAGTGCTGGTGCCTCATCAAATATAAATATCAGTGTTCCATAGGAAGGAGCCATGGCAAATAATCCAGTTTCAAACTGGATTATTTGTGTAGTCTGGATTTGGCCTCAGGACCACTAGCATCACTGAATACTTTGTTTTTGTATCCTTGAAAATCACATGAAAGTAAGAAGTTTCTTTCTTTAAATAAAGTCATTGCTGTATGGAATTGCCATATTATAGTCTATAAGTGTGAAATGTTTGTTTGTTTGTTTGTTTGTTTACTGACTCTGGGATAAACAGAATTGTTATTTCCAATTAGAGTAGACCCATTGGTTCAATGGGACTTACATAAATGTTGGCATATCAAATTCCTATTGATTAAGTAGGTCTGGTCTAGGATTAACAATTGGATTTCATCCTCTATCCTTTTTCATTGTTTCAAGGTTGCATTCACTTTGTTACTTGTTCATTAGAATGACACTCATTTTGTTACTGATTTAAAACTAGTTCACTGTGTCAGTGAAAACAAGATGGCGAAATGAACGAATTAGTTATGAAATCTGTCAGGGCTTCAAAATCTTGGAGAAATGTCCTGGCACATCTGCTGGACCAGTGCATGGCATAGGTGGGTTCCCTATGCCATAACAGTATGTAACATCCTGTAGTACAGAACTTTTGATGTACACCATTTACTGTTTTTGACACCGCAGAAGAGACCTCACTGGTTACTGCTTTTTCCCATGAAGAATATTAAAGTCTGGTAGGCTGTTTCCAGGTCCCACAAAGGCATGTGAAATATTATAAGGGAGCAGAAGTCTGTCTGAATCTCCAAAATGGTCTTGGAATGTTTGTTTTGGGAAATTTCGGAATGAAGAACAGAAGAACAGAAACATATCCATTAAACCAAGGGCCATTATTTTATTTTATTTAACAGGGAAAGAAAAGTCCCAAGTTTGGATTGAACTTGATCTGACAATGTCTCTTTAACATGAAAATCACAGGGAAGTAATCAATACCCTAGCTGGACAACATTGCACATTGTTTCCTGTCTGTGTTTTGACTGTCTTGCTCTAATAAGCTTCCAAACCTAACACAAGGTCAACAAAAAGAAACAAACCTTTGGCAGTTTGGAAAGCTAGTATTTCTGCTACCTTTCCTCCTGAAATAATAAAAATATTCAAACCACAGACCTACTAAGTGCAATGAAATCCAGAAGAAGCTGTTCTTAAACTGATTCGAGCTGTAGGTTGCAATTAGTTCAGCCACGAGTCATTGGGGTAGATGAAGGAAATATGGTACTGAGAGAAACTCTATGTTCCATATTAAGCAAAAGGCCCGACTAAAGATTACCACACACACACGAACGACTGGGCAGGGAAGTTCTGCCCCATTCCCTTCCTATTGCAGTCTACTCATGTATTCACTAGCTTTTATTTGCCACCATGAAGGCTAGGTAACTTGTGTTTTTAAAATCTTCCATTTTAAATGTGTTTTAAACTATTATTTTAACTATCTACTTTGAATAGTACTATTGTATAATTTTTATTTTACTTCCATAATGTAACATTTTAGCAAACTCCTGTTTTAAATTATTGTATGCCACCTTGGTTCGCTTGGCAGGAGAAATCTAATAAATACTAAACAAATACCTCCCTAAAATGTCAAGGGCAGGGAACGATCCTCAGATTCTTTTGAAACAAGGAATCAGTACAGGGAAAACTCAGTATAAATGGATTCTATGCCATATTTTACCAGATCCCTGGCAAAGGCTTCTCCAGTCACCTTTTAACAGGAGACTCAGGGTGTGGAGAGAATTTTCATGGGGACAGGAGCATCTATGGAGAGGTAGTTGAACACTTTCCTGCCTGGCACTTTCTTCCTTTCCCACATAGGGGATGGGGAGAGAGCTTCCCGTGGGGTTCACCTGAGATCTGGAAAGATTAGGTAAGGGATAATGGCTCCGGTGAAGGGGAGCACTGAGGTGGGGGGATTAGGGGAATTAATATTTTTGAATACAATTATAGTAAAGAATCTATGCTAACTTTTGAAATTAGTTAATAGAAAAATTGTGATGTTTATAGTAATTTTATGTGTTATACTAACTAAGTATTGATTGGATAATATAATGTATGGTTATAAAATTAATAAAAATATATTAAAAGTAAAAAAAAGATTAAAAGAAAAAAAAGGGTTCACCTGAGATCACCTGTACATATGGCTTGTATGGAGGTGAGGCACGTGAGCACTTAATTGGGTAAGAATGGGGTAAGGCTAAAGGCATGGCTACCCTTTGTCCCTGTGCCAAGATAGCTTACCTAGCAAGCTGATGAGGAGAGTTCATTTCCCTCCTTTAGCATGGTTGAGGCAAGGCCCACAGTGTCAAGTGGGAGCTAATCAAATAGGTAGCATATATTTTACCTCGCAGACCTCCCCCCTTCCCCACTTGCCTTGCAATAAATAAAGTTACTGCCCATTTAAACCCAGCAACTGTCTCTTGTCTCTTTCTTACTAGATGTGGGTGCAAAAGACTCCCATTGGTGTGTATCATGCCCATACCTCTGCTTTGTATGGCAGAGTAAGAGGGAGCAGATTCAGGCCTCTGTGGGGCAAGGGGGGGAAATGAAATGATAATAACAGTTTTTAAAAAGTGTCATCATATGAAGTACACTAAGAGACAGCTGAAAGGAGGTGATATGGATAATTACAGGACAAGATACAACAAGCCAAGCATGTCTGGCCAATTATTGTACACCTGGCATTGTTAGTGGTTCAGGAATAGGCCATAAAAACACCTTGGAGAAGGATAACAGCTCCTGGTAGAACATTATTTTTGAAATGAAGTAAAAAGGAAAAGAGAAACGGCCAAAGACAAAGCCCACTCTTCATCAAACCTCCTTTCATGATGCTGCCTGAAAAATAGATAAATAGATAATAAGGTGATAGAATGGCATTTTTTTCTGTTTGCTTTTTTATTAAAGCGAAAGGTCGCTCGTTAGGCAGTGATATGGTTTTAAAAAATGGTTTAAAATATATCAGTGGTGACAAATTGAAGGAAGTAAAAACATGAGTGGTTCACTCGTGGCTGTCATCTTGATTCGCAGGCAGGCATGCCTGCTTGCACAGCAAATGCAGATAGCTTTGCTTGCCTGTGATCTGCCAAAAAATAGTTAAAACAAATAGCAGCTGCTACGAATTGCCATTACTGTGAAGCAATCTGTTTTTTGTTTTGTTTTTTGCCTTCTATAGACAACTCCCATATTTCATGGCAGAAGAGATCCTGAAAAGGATGCCCTTCCCATTAAACCATGGCTGCCGCCACCAGCAGATATTATCTATTTACAGGATAATCTCAAGGATGTTCTCACAAACCAAGTCAACTCCCTTGGATAATGATGAAACTCTTCAAGAATCAATTGCTCTCATTATGTATTTTTCTTTCTTTCTTTCTCAGCTTTCTCATTATCTTTGAATGCACATTATCACCACAAGAATCTCTCACCACAAGGAGACCAGTTTTAGTGGCAATTGTGTGGTAACTACAATCCATGGCCTGGTTCTCAAAAGAGCTATGCTGAGCAACACAAATAGGGATGGAAAAATAGTTTTTAAAATAGTAAAAAAAAAAAAAAAAAAAAACAATGTTAAGCAACTCTGATGAGAAGAATCCTAGACTGACAAGAGTCTTCACTGTTTGGGATGTATCCTATGCAAAATTTAAATATGGTTGTTTTGCACACAAAACAGCATTTTCTACACAGAAAAATGATTTTTCTACATAGAAAAAGGCTGTTTTCTGCACAAATGTGTGAATTTTGCACGGAATAAGACCCAAATTGTGAATAGTCACTGAAAACTGCACAGTTTTTAAAGGCTTTCTCACAGCAAGAAGAACACCTAAAATTAATTATTGCTTCTTTCAAGAAGAAAATTAGTGAATTAATTACATCCCTTAACTGAAACAGCCCTGACATCCTCCAAACTGTTGAAGAGGCCAAGAACTGTCCCATGATTGATGTGTAAAACACAACTGTTTAGAACTTTCTGGAAAATGCACTTGAGGGAAATCTATTTCCTTGGGGCACACTGTGTTCTGCTACGAACAGTACACAGGCTTTGTGAAAAGTGTATTTAGTCTTCAGTTTGCAAAGACAGCCTCTCTTTTAAAGAATTTTCATTTGTTTTGGTAATCATGGTTCTACAGAATGTTCTTTTGTACCAGCTCCTCTAAGAGTTCCCTATTATTAATTTTTGTGGTCTGACAGCTCTCGTACAGAGACCACATGTGAGCATTGTTCCTGCTGCTGTTATTTTTAATTGCACTTTGAATTTCCATTACATTTGCATGTACTTCTCATGAACTGGATCAGGGCTTGAAAATAGTGGGGTAATAGTGGGGGTCACTATAGCTAACTGGTGGAAAACAAGGGCAAACATGTGCTCACATTTCTGGGCCCCCTAGATGCGAACAGGATTATCCAATTAGAAGGACCCTCAAGCATAATATAGTTCAGTTCCCTGCCAGTACAGGCCATCCATTGCCACAGTATCTCTGAAAAGTGACCATCCATTCTATGCCTAATAACTTCTAATGATGGAAAGTCCACACTTTCTGGGGCTGTTGCTTCTCTTGTCAGACAGCTTGTATCATCATCATCACCATCATCAATATCCCACCTTTCTCCCACCAATGGGACCTAAGGAGGCTAACAACTCCTTTAAAACAAAACAACAGTACAATACAACAGTACTAAAAACATTACAAAGTAAAAATTACATTATCAATATATTTTTTTAAAAAAGAATTAAACAATTTATATGTTAAAAACATTAAACAGTAAAACTATTAAAATGCCTTAAAAAGACCCTTACATTTTTTAAAACCTCACCACACAGCCTTATAAGCCCAGCCCTTGTTAGTTTATAAAAACCTGTTGCCATAAAAATGTCTTAACCTGCCATCATGACAGGGCTATCCTCACCTCTCTGGGGAGGGAGTTCTAAGTCTGGGAGCAGCCACCCAGAAAGCCCTCTCCCTTGTTCCCACCAAACATGCCTGAGAAGATGATGGGACAGAGAGAAGGGCTTCTCCAGATGATCTTAAAGCTCTACTGGACTCATACAAGGAGATATGGTCTTTCAAATAACCTGGACCCAATCTGTATAGTGCTTTATAGGTCAAAACCAGCAGTTTGAAACATGCCTGGAAACAGACTGGCAGCCAATGGAGTTGCTTCAACAAGAGAATTATGTGCTCCTTGTAGCCAGCCCCAGTAAACAACCTGGCTACAGCTCTTTGGACCAACTGAAGTTTCTGAGCACTTTTCAAAGGCAGCCCCATGTAGAGATCATTATAGTAATCCAAACAGGATGTAACCAAGTCATGTACCACTGTGGCCAGATTCAACGCATCCAGGAATGGGTGCAGTTGGTGCACTAACTTTAACTGTGCAAAACACTCCTGGTCATTGCTGAGACCTGGGGCTCCAGGGTCAGAGCTGAATCCAGAGTACCCCAAAACTGCAAACCTGTGTTTTCAGGAAGAGTGTAACTGTATGTAACACAGGTTGAATCCCTATTCCCAGGTCTGTTTTTCGACTGACCAGGAGCACTTCTGTCTTGTCTGGATTAAACTTCAGTTTGTTTGCTCTCATCCAGTCCATTACAGCTATCAGACACTAGTTTAGCACAAAAACAGGTCCTTGGAATTAGGTGGAAAGGAGTAATAGAGCTGGGTATCATCAGCGTATTGGTGACACCTGATCCCAAAACTCCAAACAACCTCTCCCAATGGTTTCATGTAGATGCTGAATAGTATGGGGGATAATACTGAACCTTGAGGGACTCCACAGGCCAATGGCCAAGGAGTCAAACAGGAATCCCCCAGCACACCCTCTGAGATCGCCCCTCCAGGAAAGAGTGGAGACACTGTAGGACAGTATCTCCAAGTCCCATTCCAGAGGGAACTCAGAAGGATACCATGGTTAAAGCTTCTGGGAGCCCAGCAGAACCAACAGGGACACACTCCTCTTGTCCAGTTCCCTGTGTAGGTCATTCACCAAGGCAGCCAAAGCTGTCTCTGTCCTATAACAGATCTAAAACCAGACTGGAATGGATCTAGGTAATCTGCCTCATCCAGGAACCCCTGGAACTGAGAAGCCACCAGATGCTCCAGCACCTTGCCCAAAAATGGAAGATTGGAGACTGGCCTATAATTATGTGATAAGGTAGGATCTAGGGTAGGGTCCCCCCCCCAAAAAAAAGATCTTACCACAACCTCCTTCAGGCATGTTGGAACCCTGCATTGTTTTAAGAAGGCATTAATCACTTCTCTTACCCACTCAGCTAGTCCTCCTCCAGCGTTTAATAAGCCAGGAAGAGCAAGGGTCTAGTACACATGTGGTGGCTCTCACCTCTCCAAGGATCCTGTTCACATCCTCAGGCTGCATAAACTGAAAAGTATCCATTAACACTAGACAAGCAGGTGCCAAGGTGACATCCAATGGAACTGTATCAGCTCTGGCATGTAAGTCAGAGAGAATCCAAGTGATTTTCTCTGCAAAATGGCAGGCAAATTCTTCACAGTGGGCTGTTCCCCTTTGGGCCAGATTGTAACAGATTCCTGACAACTCAAAACAGCTCTGCTGATTTATTCTGTGCTAATGCAATAGTGTTAGTCAGAAAAGTTTTTTTTTCTGCCTTTTTTGCCCCACTAAAGGCCCCCCAAAAGATTTTAGCCTCTTTTCGGTCAGAGTCACTCAGGATTTTCAGCTACTGTTGCTCTAGTCTCCATCTCACTTGTTTCATTGCTGCCAGCTCCTTAGAGAACCAGGAGGCTGGTTTAGCTCCACTCCGTGAGAGGGGACACTTAGGAGTAATTGTGTCTCCTGCCCTGGTCATTTTTCCCATTCCAGAGATCAACCAGGGTTTCAACAGGATCACCTGCCAAGGCAGCAGGAAACTCCCCAAGGGTCATCAGGAATCCATCCAGATCCATAAACCTCCTGGGGTGGACCATCTTAATGGGTCCCCCCACCCCTGCAGAGGCTTGGAGTCCCAGCAAGCCTAAATCTGACCAAGAAGTGATATGTACATGACAATGAAGTGATAGAAAGCCCCTCTATTTCCAGATCACCATTATCCCCCCCCCATACAGAAAACAAGGTCTAGAGTATGCCCAGAAGCATGGGTGAGGTCAGATACCACTTGGGACAGACCCATGGCTGTCATGGTGGATATGAAGTCCTGAAACACTCTCAACATGGTAGTCTCAGCATGAATATTGAAGTCCCCCAGCAATAAAAGCTTGTTCTTCCTAATATTTAGTCAAAGGATTTTATTAGGCATGGCAAAAAGTGCTTCATTAGGATGTGATGATAGCATAAAGGACTGAAATTATCACACAATGTTGTTGTTTACCCACCGCACTGTACTGGTGTGAATGAGGTGTCACTTTTTATTGATGGCTTAGTCCATCAATAAAAAGTGATGCCTTATTCGTGCCAATGTGATGCAGAGGGAATGGGTAAATGACAAGGACGTCTGATAATTTTGCCTTTTGTGCTATCATCACATCCTAAATGATGCAGTTTTTTTTGTGAGATTTGGCTCATCTGATAAAGTCCAAAGACTCTGGTCTTTTCATTTAAAACTATTGGTTCAGATTCTATCCCACAAAGCATTGGGCAATAGTTGGCTCCATCTTCTGCCTTATGGCCTGTTTAAATATTTGAAGATGATTGCAAAATCATCTCAGCTTCTCAGATAGGAGTTCCTTACAGAAATCAACTTCTCAGATAGGATTTCCTTAGAGCAAATATGTATGCAGGGCACTTATTTGATATTATTTATAAACTATTTTCCTGCACAGATATTTCCAAGACAAAAGGCATACAGATCAGACAGCTGTGTCCATGTCATAGATAATCACTTCCAGGTGATCTCTTTAAGCAGCCATTAAATATTATTAGATTTAATTTCCACCACCCCCTCTCCCTGCCACAGGAAATATCTCTCAATTAAGCAGATGTCCTGGTTAATTAATTAATGTCCATTACATACACTGAAAAAGCCTTCATGTGAGGAGCTGAATGTTTGCATAGGGGTTCTAATATTCATTCCTAAGGGGAGAAGTAAAGAACTAGAAAAAAGATTGCAGGGAAGGCAAAATCTCCTCACTCACAGTTGCTGGAGGTAGACACCACCATCAGAGACACTGGACAGAAGGACGTGACGATAACAGAAACGGGTGACATTATTAGACGATGATGTCTTTCAACTATTCTGGGGACATAGCATGGGCGTCAATAAGCCGTCCCTTTTTATTGATGGCTTATCCCATCAATAAAAAAGTGATGCCTTGTCCATGCCAGCGTGATGCCCCGGAAACAGCTGAGGATGCGGGCATCTGATAATGTCACCCTTTCTGTTATTGTCCCATTTTTCTGACACGATTTGGGATGTGGGGTCTTTTGTCACATTGCTTGCGTCTGATAAAGTCTACTTTGAAGGGAGGCAGTATCTTTTCACCTTTTGACTGTAGTTGCATGGTGGCAGGGAGAAAGGCAATATCAGAGTTTGGAAAGTTACTTTTGAAGAGTGGTTTGTTCTGTTTCTCTTTGTAGTGATTAAGAAGAACTTTGTGGCTATCGCAATGTTCTAAAAGAAATGTGCCACATTACTTGCTGTATACTGTAGCTTGTCTCCTTTTAGTATTTTTTAAAGCCACCTTGGGATTGATAAGAAAATGTCATAAAACTTGAAATTTCACCAACTGTCCTTCCTGATTTGGCAGGAATAGTCCCTATTAATCCTCTGTAGTCTCACTTTTCCAGCTGCTTTTAAAATGCCCCATTTCTGTCTTCTCTTTCTACTTTCCCTCTTTATCCTTATTTCAATTGAGTTCCTATATGGCAGGGGGCTGGACTGGATGGCCCTTGTGGCCTCTTCCAACTCTTATCAGTCTATGAATTCAAAGTGCAAAAGTAGTTTGTACTCGATTAAACCATCAGAGGGAAAAGGAGACAACAGGAGGGGCCAGAATCTTGCCTTTTCCAGTAGGCTCAGGAAAAAGCAAACTGCTGCAGCCTCTCTTAGCTTGTGTATTCTTCATTAATAACTTTTGCCATCTTGAGTTTGTCCCAGTTTTCATCTGTGAAACGTTGGAGGATATGACATTTCTGTCAAAAGGCCTAGAAATGTACTTTAAATGTAACTTTTAAAAGAAATTAGGAAAAATGATATTCATTACACCAATAAAATATCTTCAATCCACTCTTTATGATGTTTTGGAAGTGTAACTTCATTTCAACCTCATTATCAAAAAGAGGGATATGCTATTATAGTTAACTACATGACTGGTAACTCATTACTTCTAACCTCTGGGCAATTTATTACCCAAAAGCAAAAAGCAAAAGGAGAAAAAACAGGGGGGGGGGAGTGATGAGAAAAGACGCATTGCCTCTCATGTGACTTCATCTCAAATAGTGTACCTCCCACTCTCTCCGGCCCATCAAATGTGATGGCCTTTTAGGTTTGCTGTTGTTATTGTTTGCTATCAAGTCAGCTTTGGGATTGTCTAAATGGTGAAAATACTCCTCATAGAATTCAAGGAGAACACCTTTTGTCCCAATGGGATCCCACATCATTTCACCATATTCAGAAGTGGGGGGGGGAACCGCCATATACTCCATGGGGGAAGCCTTCATGGTTTTCCACAAAGTTTTTAAAAAACAGTGCGGGAAATGGACATTCCTGCTCGTTGGGAGAAGCAATGTGAGTTGATGTGCTTACCCAATACAAGCGAAAGTGGGAAGATGATTGTTCAGATGTGCATGGGTGTGTGTGTAGCTTTCTGGCAAGGCAAGTGCCCAGAACCATCATTTTGGATGTTCACTGTAGTGGCTGTGAGAAAATAGCCCCCCCCCCTTTTTTTTGCACCTTTGTTAAAACAGAACATCACACTTCCACACCTTGGATTTAGTTTTTTTTTTTTTTTTAACTGTTTGGTGATGGCAACTTGAAATAAATAAAAAATGCAAGTAATTCACTATCACCTGCCATCTTGATTCACAGGCATGCCTGTTGGAACAGTGAAAACAGACAGCTCTGCACGTCTACGTTCTTAAAAAAAAACCTGTTGAAATAAATAAAAGCTGCTGCAAATTGGCATCACTGCGCACCAATCCACATTTTATTGCTTCATATAGACAAGCTCTTTTACTTATGGTAACTCTCTGAATGAAAGATCACCAAGAGATCCTGTCATTGGCCGTCCTGCTCAGATCTTGCAAGCTCCTCGCTTGAATCAATCCCTCTATAATGTGCTCTTTATCTTTTCAAATGGCCTTTCACTTTACCTCTTTTTAGTTAGTAATAAGTAAAAGGGGTGTTGTTTTTATAGCCCCAGAAAATCAGAAACACCAACATAGGCAGTTGTGTGCCTCTTCCCTATATAAGCAACCACAGAATAGGGACATTTGGGGGATGCTCTTTGGCCTGCACATTCAGAGACACTGGGATCCAGAACTTGAGACCACTCCCTGCCTATTGGCATCACACTGACAATTGTACCCTGTGAACCTGTCCAGAAGGAAGCACAGTATCTGTGTTCTTAAAAAAATGCACACATGGAGAGCAAAATGGGTGACTGGCATAGGAGTGAAGGAGTTAAATGAGCTACTATTAGTGAATGTTAAAAAAAAAATGCTGACACAGGCATTTCTCCTAAGGATCTGGTATTTATCTGTCCATGCTTTAATGTACACACAAAGCTCAACATTTCCAGGTTGATGGCTCAGCAATGTTATACATCTGCAGTGAAAGGTTAAAGAGCATCATAACATTGCTTGGAGGAGTTTAATAAATGGAGCCCAGCTTTGCTCTTTTAAAGCATTCTTTTCCAATCTTTGCAAGGTAAACTGAGGGGTGGGGATGGGTTGTGAAGGCTTAATAAGCCTATCTCTACCTTATGGGTAGTGTTTAATGATCATATCAAGGGAAAGGGTGGGGGTGGGGGAGGAATAGCCTGAAACAGAAGATTTAAGAGAAGAAAAAATAGGTCATTAATACCAAATAAGGTAATTTCCATTTGGTTCTGCAGTGCTGGCAAGAGTCCAAGCTCCCACCATAGCTGGTCATGGATTTGTAGCATCAGTTCAAGATTAAATAAACCTCAAGAGAAGACAAGCTGATGTTTAAGGCAAGGCTGGGGGGGGGTGAGGAGGAGGAGAAAATAATATGTCGATGATCCTTATCATGGTTTTAAAAGCTGTTATCTTTGTGTTTGAGCTGCACATTGGGGCACAAATATTCTAATGTTTTGAGTGTTCACAGAGGTACCAAGGTAAACACAAAGAGAACATGGAAGTGCATGAAGACTAGTCTTTCTGGAACAGATGAATATCATGTAAACACATACGGAGAAAGATTGGTCAGTGGCTGCTGCCACACTGCAGAGATAATGCAGTTTGACAGTGCTTTAACTGCCATGGCTCAATACTATAGAATTCTGGGATTTATAGTTTTGTGAGATGTTTAGCCTTCTCTGTCAAAACACTCTGGTGCCACAACAGCTGCAAATCCCAGGATTCGACAGGATGGAGCATGATAGTTAAAGTGGGGTCAAACTGTGTTATTTCTGCAGTGTGGCAGCAGGCAGTTCTCTCTTGTCTGCTCCCTGTTGGTTGAGCTTTCATGGTTTATGTTGTGCAACAGACACTAAACCACCATCCTTAGAAATACCAGGCTCATGTACAGATATAGTTACAACTAAATAAAAATTTCAAAATCTGTGACCCAAACCAAGAAAAACAGCAAAAGTTGAAAAACAAACAACTAAAAACAAAACAAAACAAAAAAGCCCTATCTCAAGTCAAATCATGCAATTAAAATGTCTCAACAAGCAGCCCAAGCTGGTACCAGTTGCACCCCCCATAGGAAGGGTATTCCATACTTGGGTACCACAATGGAAAAGGCTCTACAACTTCTTAAACATTTTCTTGATGATGGAGTTCCATTGTCATAGTTAGGTCTGATGATGCCTCCCCCACAAAACTCTACCTTTTCAGCCTGGCAGCACTTTAACTAAAGGGTTTCTCAGGTGCTGCAGACTGGGGTGCTAGGAAATGGCCTGTTCTGTGCTCTCCTGGTTACAGGGTGGATCAGGAACAGGCAGCTGGAGAGAACCCCTCATCCTACTGCAACTGCTTCTCTCAAGGTACCCTGTGATCAAGGGCTTTAACGGTGATAACCAACATCTTGTACTGGGCCCGGAAACCAATAGGCAGCCATTGGAGGGACCTCAAAACCGAGTGATGTGGTCCCTCCTAAATGTTCCTGAAACAAGCCTGGCTGCCATATTTTGTACTAACTGTAGTTTCTGAACCAAGCACAAGGGTAGCCCCATGCATTACAGAAGTCTAGGCGTGAGGTTACCAGTGCGTGAACAACGGTCTCAAGGTCCCTTGCTTCCAGAAAAGGGTGCAGCTGGCGTATCAGCCACAGCTGATAACAGGTGCTCCTGACTGTCGCATTTACCTGATTTATCATCAGGAGCGGCAAGTCAAGGAGCACTCCCAGACTGCGAACACAGTCACTGGAGGAGAGTGTGACCCCATCCAGGACTGGAGGTTGCAACCCAATTCTTGGTTTCGGGGCCGCTACCATGAGCACCTCTGTCTTGTCCGGATTTAGTTGCAATCTGTTTTTCCTCATCCAGCCCATTACCACCCGAAGACATTCATTGAGAGAAGAGATGTCATTGGAATTCAAGACCGACAAACAAGATACAGAGAAATAGATCTGAGTGTCATCAGCATACTGATAACACCCAGCTCCATAACTCCGAATAATCTCACCCAGTGGCTTCATATAGATATTAAATAACATTGGGGACAGGATAGTTCCCTGTGGAACTCCCCAGGTGAGCTCTCTTTTGCTCGAACAACTGTCCCTGAGCAGCACCCTCTGGGACCTGCCCAAGAGGTAGGACCGGAACCACTGAAATGCAGTGCCCCCAATACCCAACCCCTTTAGGTGGTCCAAGATCTATCAGGTGGTCCATGATCTATCGTATCAAAAGCCGCTGAGAGGTCTAAGAGCACCAACAGGGTCACACTATCTCAGTCGATGTTCAGACAGAGATCGTCAGTCAAGGCAACCATGGCAGTCTCAACCCCAAAGCCTGTCCTGAAGCCGGTTTGAAATGGGTCTAGATAACCGGTTTCATCCAAGACAGCTTGGAGTTGAAGAGCAACCGCCCTCTTGATCACCTTGCTCAGAAAAGGCAATAAAGAAACAGGGGGTCCAGGGAAGGTTTTTTCAGAAGTGGCCTAACAGCCGCTTCCTTCAGACAAGATGGAACATGTCCTTCCCTGAAGGATGCATTGATGATATCCATGAGGAATCTCCTTAATGCTCCCCCCCCCGGACAGCCAGCCATGATGGGCAAGAACCGAGAGGGCAAGTTGTTTTCCTCATCCTACCAAGCAGCTTGTCCACATCCTCGGTACTCACTGATTGGAGCTGATCCAGAATAACTTCATCGACAGAGTCACTAGACATCTCTCCTATGGTTTCTGTTAAAACATTGGCGTCTAAGTCGGCTCTTATCTGAGAGATTTTATCTGCAAAAAAGTTGTTAAACGCGTCACAGCAGGCTGTTGTCAGGTTAAGTAAGGGATTCGGCACAGTGGGTACCTGTGTCAGCTCCCTCACCACCCAAAACAGCTCTGCTGGATGGGACTCTGCAGACCAATACGTGCAGAGGAGAAAGATCTCTGTGCTGCATGTATTGCCTCCCAATAGTACCAAAGAAAATTCCTATGGCGAGTTCTGTCAGATAAGTCGAGTTTTCCACCACATGCGCTCTAGTCGTTGTCCAAACCGCTTCATTCTCCTAAGCTCTGGTGTGTATCATGGCTTATGGTTTGAAGCGGATTGGCAAGGACGCTTGGGAGCGATCATGTCAATAGCCCTGGCAAGATCGGTGTTCCAAATATTGACCAGAGCATCAACAGGGTCACCGGCATTCCCAACCATTTACTCTCTAAGGCTTTCTGGAATACAATTGGCTCCATTAGCCTTCGAGGGCAGACCAATATAATGGGTCCACCCCCCCCCAGTGGGGCGGATACAAACTCTAAGTTCCACCTTGACCAGGAAATGATCCGACCATGATAATGCGGAGGTACTTACAACCTCCGCCCATGGATATTCCTGTTCCATACTGAAGACTGGATCAAATGTATGACCTATACAATGTGTGGGCTCGACGACCAATTGGGATAGGCCCATGTTTGTCATGTTCTCCATGAACTCCCGAGCCGTGCCTGTTAGACTGGTCTAGAGCGGAATGTTGAAGTGTACCAAAACTAAAAGTCTGGGAGACTCCAACAACAGCTCCGAGACCAGCTATGCCAGCTCGGTCATGGAGTCTGCTAGACAACGGGGTGGTTGGTAGACTAGCAGAATCCCCCAACTATCCCTGGTCCTCAGGCTAAGGTGCATACACTCAAAGTGGACTGTGTTCCGGACAGGTATCCTGCTCAAGATCAGGCTGTTCCAGAGCAGGATACGAACCAGAGCAACTCCACCCCCCTGCCCACTTCCCCTCACCTGCTCACTGACAGAGTACCCGGCTGGGAGGGCCTGCACCCAGGTAACTGTGCTATCCTCTCCCAGCCAGGTCTCTGTAAACCAAGCCAGGTCGGCATCCTCATCCATGAGGAGATCATGGATGATATGGGTCTTGTTCTTGACCGACCTGGATGCTGTCATGGCAATTAAAGTGAGATCATAATTCTAGAATTGTGAAGTGTGGAAGGGCCCTTGCTGTCAACTGGTGCTTTCAGGAGCTTCCAGCTGAGTCCTTATGCTAGTTGTGTCACAGCTGAGAGCAGTTGATTCCCCTTCCTGTCTCCCCCATGTCATGCTAGCAATGTATAAACTGAGAAGCAGCAGGGCAGATTGTACCTGGAGTCTCTCAGCCACACACATGCCACATGTGCATACCTATATACATGAACATTGCCAGTGAAAAATACTCAAGCGGCACCTAAAAACAGATGTCAGCAGGGCATAAGGGATTCTGTTCAGCAACTCTGCAGCACGGCTGTTTAGAAGGCTATTATTTAGGCATGCAGATGGAATATTTCACTAACCCCAGGTAAACCCAAAACTATCTGCTGGACCCATGCCAGCATCATGAGGTCAGATTAGTAAGCACAGCCCAATTTAGGCTCAATACATCTGTGGTTTAGATTAGCTGTCTCCAAAGCTTCTTCACCATCATCAACACCCTCACCCAACTTCTCTTCAAAAATGGGAGAGAGAGGCCTAAGAGTAATTCTTCTAGGTGCTTTGTGGGGGTGGGGTGGGGGACAAAGACTCACAATACAATGATAAAAGCAGGCAATTTTACAAACTGCCATAAGATTTCATGCTGCTGCTGGAGACATTCTTCCAAAGAGATGACTTAGAAAACAACATACTGTGGAAGAGGAATTAAAATGGAGAGAGACCAAACAACAAACAAACAAAATGATAGCATAATGTGATTAACGGTCAGAGGGAAGTGCCTCAGGTTCACAGAAGAGAATGGTGGAAATGCTTCCTTCCATATAAAATGTGAAGCAGCCTTCATCTGATTCTCAAGCATTATGAACATCTGTTTGCAGAATGCTCTTCTTGGATAACAACTGTCTTGCTACACCAAACATCATCACAATTGAAATATTCACGTGTGTGCACACACATACTTCCAAACTCTCTCTCTGCACCCCTCCCCCCATATTTTGATAGTTACAAATATTTAGAGAGGCACAAATAAACAGCAAATTAAAATAACCACCAATATTCTACATCAGCTACTTAGTTGTGTCTATATAGCAAAAATACCGTATATTCCGGTGTATAAGACGACTTTTGAGCACTCAAAAGTGCCCTCCAAAATTGACAGTCGTCCTATACGCCAGATACACTTTGCTTCGCCCACCTGCCTATCTCCTGCCTCTTCGCAAACGGAGCGAAGAGGCAGGAGATGGGGCAGGGGGGTGAAGCAAAGTGTTTTGAAGATCATTCGCCCCCCTCCTCTGCCTTCTCCCCCTTTGGGGAGCAACGGAAGACAGAGGAGGGGGGCGAACATTGCGGTTTGCCGCAGCCGCCGCTGGATCGCTTCTGCAGCGGCCGAGGCAAACCCGCGATTCGCCCCCTCTCCCCGCTTTCCTGGAAGGTGGGGAGAAGGGGCGAACGTGCCCCGTTTGGCCACACAGCCTCCGGATCCCCCTCCTGCGCTCTCTCCTGGAAGGGAGCGCAGGAGGGGCATGCAGAGGCTGCGCGGCCAAACCCGCGATTCGCCCCTTCTCCCCACCTTCCTGGAAGGTGGGGAGAGGGGGCGAACGTGCCCCGTTTGGCCGTACAGCCTCCGGATCCCCCTCCTGCGCTCTCTCCTGGAAGGGAGCGCAGGAGGGGCATGCAGAGGCTGCGCGGCCAAACCCGCGATTCGCCCCTTCTCCCCACCTTCCTGGAACGTGGGGAGAGGGGGCAAACGTGCCCCGTTTGGCCGTACAGCCTCCGGATCCCCCTCCTGCGCTCTCTCCTGGAAGGGAGCGCAGGAGGGGCATGCAGAGGCTGCGCGGCCAAACCCGTGATTCGCCCCCTGCGAACCTGCCCCGTTTGGCCGCACAGCCTCCGGATCCCCCTCCTGCGCTCTCTCCTGGAAGGGAGCGCAGGAGGGGCATGCAGAGGCTGCGCGGCCAAACCCGCGATTCGCCCCTTCTCCCCACCTTCCTGGAAGGTGGGGAGAGGGGGCGAACGTGCCCCGTTTGGCTGTACAGCCTCCGGATCCCCCTCCTGCGCTCTCTCCTGGAAGGGAGTGCAGGAGGGGCATGCAGAGGCTGCGTGGCCAAACCCGCGATTCGCCCCTTCTCCCCACCTTCCTGGAAGGTGGGGAGAGGGGGCGAACGTGCCCCATTTGGCCGTACAGCCTCCGGATCCCCCTCCTGCGCTCTCTCCTGGAAGGGAGCGCAGGAGGGGCATGCAGAGGCTGCTCAGCCAAACCCGTGATTTGCCCCCTCTCCCCACCTTCCTGGAAGTTGGGGAGAAGGGGCGAACGTGCCCCTTTTGGGTGCACAGCCTCCGCATCCTCCTCCTGCGCTCCCTCCTGGAAGGGAGCGCAGGAGGGGCATGCGGGGGCTATGCGTTGGAAGAGGGGGGTCGTCTTATAGGGCGAATATATCACAAACTCTGCATTTTACCTTAAAAATTGGGGGGTCATCTTATACGCCGGGTCGTCTTATACGCCGGAATATACGTACTCTTCATAGAATTAAAGAAGACTACCTTTTATCCCAATGGGATCCTGCACAGTTTCACCATATTTGGGGGGGGGGCAAAACCTCCAAATACTCCACAGCTTTTCCCGTATTTTTTTTTAAAAGAACTCCAAAGGAAATGCACCTCCCCGCTTGTTGAGACAACCAATTTGTTTTGCTGAGCATTCACAATAAGAACACAATAAGAACAGAAGTGGAAAGCTGATTGGTCAGATGTGTGCATGGGGCAGAACTTGCTGACAAGGCAAGCACCTGGAACTGCCATGTTGGATTTTCACTGTAATGGTTGTGTGCTGAGGCAATGAAACAGCCTTCCCACCTTTTTTCTGTTTATTTAAGCAGACTATCGCACTTCTGCACCTTGGCTATGCTTTAAAAAATATTGTTCGGCGCTAACAACTGGTAACAATAAAAACATGAGTAATTCACCTGTGCCTGCCATCTTGATTTGCAGACATGCCTGTTTGAACAACCAACATATATGCCTTTGTATGCCTGTGAGCTTGAAAAACATCAATCATGGAGACAAAAGTAAGCTGCTGCGAATTGGTGTTAGTGTGCATCAATCCACATTTTATTGCCTCATACAGACAAGCCCTAACTAAGTAATGTCTCCTGGCCCAACATGCCCAGCCTACATTTACAGCGAGCAGCCAAATTGGCTGAAGGTCTGTTCAGCTGCTGATCAGAGTGCCTGGAGGAGGAGGAGGAGGAGGTTGTTTCCAGCTTCCTCTTCTCCGCTCCTGAAGTTGTGACAAGGACTTGTGTGACAGGGTCTCTGCTTGTGCTGGACACAGCCTCGCTTGCTGGCGGGGGGGGGGGTTGGAGACATCGTCCAATTGGCAATAAGGGAGGAGCTCTATTGCAAAAGCTCTCACTTCTTTTCACTAGTCTGGAAGAGCCTTATAATGCATGACATGCTGAAGCCACCCATAACTTAGCAGTTTAAAAATAGCTTTCAAAGATCAGCAATGAAGACAAAACGATAGAATGAAGATAGAACAATGGTGATCAGGGCCGGTTTAAGGAATTTTGGGCCCCCCGGCAATGCTTTACTTTGGGGCCCCATATGTTTATCTCAGATCAATGTAACGTAACCTATTCACCGTACAGGATGTTCAGATTACAGTAGGACCCCCGTATCCATGGAGTCATTATCCATGGGACACAAAACAGCACACCTACCATAGAGTCTTCCTAGAAAATGTGTCTTCCCTAGCCCTTTTCTAGGCCCTCCAAGGCAACTGTATGTTATTTTAAACCAGAAGTCACATTATTTTCAATGGTGTTCATTATTATTCATGGTTTTCAGAATCCACGCCCCACCCCCCAGAACCAATCCCCAGTGGATAAGAGGGGCCTACTGTATTACATAATTTGCCACCAATAATTTAGTTTATAAAAACTATATTATAGGCACTACCATAATATTTTTTGTTTATTAGCAATTAACATAATGGTGTAGATTTCCTCAAAGAAAATAAAGAGTGGACTACAAGCTAAACATGAGTTAGCAGTGTGATGCAGCAGCAAAAAATGCCAATGCGATTCTAGGCTG
Organism: Gambelia wislizenii; assembly: GCA_030847615.1. Taxonomy (NCBI): domain Eukaryota; kingdom Metazoa; phylum Chordata; class Lepidosauria; order Squamata; family Crotaphytidae; genus Gambelia; species Gambelia wislizenii. The sequence goes on along the minus strand of JAUMIR010000001.1, from coordinate 331,448,173 downwards.
CATTAATAGGAGTACTGTCTGGATCAAGGGAAGTAATAGTATCACTCCATTCTGCTTTGGTCAGACCTCACCTGGAATACTCTTTCTAGTTCTGGGCAAAACAATTCAAGAAAGATACTGAGAAGGATGATGGGAGGTCTGGAAGCCATTACCCCCTATGAGGAACAGCTTAGGGAGCTGGGTATGATTAGCCTGGAGAAGAGAAGGTTGAGAGGTGACGTGATAGCCATGTTTATATATTTGAAAGGATGTCATATTGAGGATGGGGCAAGCTTGTTTTCTGCTGCTCCAGAGACTAGGACATGGAGCCATGGGTTCAAACTACAGGAAAAGAGATTCCACCTGAATATTAGGAAGAACCTCCTGACAGTAAGAGCTGTTTGGAAGTGTAATACACTGCCTTGGAGTGTGGTGGAGTCTCCTTCTTTGGGTTTTTTTAAACATAGGTTGGCTGGCCATCTGTCAGGAATGCTTGGATTGTGTGTTCCTGCAGGGCAGAAGCAGATTGGATGGGTGGCTGTTAGGGTCCCATCCAGCCCTATGATTCTAGGCTGCATTCAGAGCCTGGGAAACTTACTCTTGGATTACACCTCCCAGAATCCCCCTGCCAGCACCCTTCTCAAGATCTGCTTGCATTCTTCCTTTACCAGCATTCTCTAGCCCAGTGGTTCTTAACTTGGGGTCTGCAATGTCCTCACAGGGGGTCCACAAAGGCTTGAAGACTGCTTGGCCCACTTTCTCCCTGTAGTGGAGCAGCCACGTGACAAGAACGAAGGCAAAGGCTGGCTGGCTTGGCCTCCACATTGCCATTCAATCCACTCCAGCCACAAACTTGCAGGAAGAAGCAAGAGTGTATCTGAAGGAAAGTTTAATGGATGGTGTAATTGTATTGTTGTTGTTATTAGCTATTATTATTAGCTATTATTATTAGGGTTTTAAATCTTGAGTTAAGTCTTGGGGCAACAAAAGATATTTAAAGGGGGTCCCTGGTAAAGAAAAGGTTAAGAACCACTGCTCTAGGCCAATGCCTCTCACATAACACTAATGGGATACTGGTGTGTTTTAGTGACAACAATAAAACCATTGTTCCCAGTAATATTACTCCAAATTTTAATTTATATTCTTTATATTCTTCTGTTACAAGAGCTAGAGTGTTGTAGAAGTTTCAGCATGGCCCTATGACTGTGGAGACCAGGGTTTGAACCCTTACTCTGCCATGAATGCCCACTGGGTGACCTTGGGCAAGTCACACTCTCTCAGCCTCAAAGGAAGGCAAAGGCACACCTCCTTTGAAAAAACCTTGCCTAGAAACCCACGTGGTAGGTTCACCTTAGTAAGAAATGACTTGAAGGCACATAGGCAAACGCACACATATTTCTTTTGCAGGCTGAACTCAGTTGGCAGCAAGGGGAGGAAGCTGAAGAAGACCAAGGGGGAAAGAGAGGGGAGAGGAACCAAGACAGGTTAAAAGCAACTGGAAAGATAGGCTGGAGGGGATCTATGTGCAAGGAAGGAAAGGGAAGAAAGAAAGAAAGAAAGAAAGAAAGAAAGAAAGAAAGAAAGAAAGAAAGAAGCCCTTTCTGAGGGAGACAACCCTCAAATTCCCTGTCTCTCTCTCTCACACACACACACTCCGATGTGCCTCTCCCTCTGCTGTTTCTTTCTCTTTCTCTTTAGTTTGGGAGAGGCTGTTCTTTTAAAAAAAGGCCAGCAAGAGGTTTTTGGAGGAGGCGGGTAGGAGGGGGCTACAAAGCAGCAGCTTTGTCAGATAAGCTTTGTCAGATAAGGAGGCCACCAGGAGGCCCTCTTGACCTCGCCCCCCCCCACCAATGCTGATTTGGCAGACTGGTTAAACCAACCCTGATGTGATGGTACAGTGATAAACAGTTGCTTAGATGTCTAAGTTGAAAGGCAGAAAACATGCAAAGTGTTAAACTGCTCAGTACAGCAGCAGACCAGGAGCGTATCAATACTGCACAATTATAGGATTTTGATCCCACTTTACCTACCATGGCTCCATCCAATAGAATCCTGTGATTTGTAATTTGGTGATGTACTGGAATTCCCTGCTAGATAGCAATCTGGCAGAGAAACTGCAAATCCCAGGCTTCCATAGGGTGGAGCCATGGCTGTTAGTGAGATCAAACTGCTAAAATTGTGCAGAGTGGATAAATCCAGGCTGCCACAGTTTCTCCTCTCACCCTTCTCTCTCTGCTTCTGAGATTCAAGTCCCATGATCCAAGCAACAAAGCTGGAGAGGGGATGAATGTTGCAGCTACCACTTCAGTAGATTTGCTACTTTAGAAGAATCTCCTGCTACCTCAGCTGATATGAAGGAGCATGCACATTCTCCTTCCACAAGATAACTCTATCCCACAGTTCAATGTTGGTGCACACACTTTGTACATACAAGACTATGGTACGTAAGGATGTGCATTCAAAAGGAAAAATAAATAGAAGAAATTCTCTTTCATATTTTTAAAGGAAAAATCAAATACAATTTAAAGTTAATATAAATTCACTAGTCACAAAAGAAAATTCTCTTTAAGGGTTTTCATTCAGGTTTCTTTAGGTTCACTCACATTTCAGAGGTGGCAGCCCTTCCTTTTGACAGATGGTAAATGGAAACTATGTTGTCAAATTTTAGGGGTTGGGCTAGAAATATTTAGCCAGCTCTTTGATTGATACATTTATTTTCCAATACACTATAGGACTCAATTATTCTCAGTTCTAAGAATGCCATGAGTCTTGCACTATCTGATTGGTCCCCCCACCCATTACCATCCAGTTACATCATGCAAGGGGTGGGTGGACAATGTTAAATGCTGGCTCTCCCTTCTGTAAATCCCCTTTCTTAAAAGAAAAACAAAACAAAAGAAAGCCCTGCCAGTCCCAATTCCAGTGCAGATTACTTATTCATAGTGCAGATAGCAAGGTTGAGAGAGCATGGGCTATAACAGCCATGCAAAGTAGCCCAGTGTTGCTAGGTGGGAGGAGGGAGTCAGAATAGAGCAAAATAACCTTGCAATGAAGTCACGTGTTGTCTTCTAACATTTTTGAAAAGGAAATGTGCTCTCTGTGTCTAGATAGAAAATGAGAGAGAGAATATTCTGGCAGCAGTACAGTTCATTATAGATTGAGCAGAAATAATCCTGCAAAAGAACTGAAGGACTTTATCAGACCAGGCAAATACGGTGTCATAACGACACCTAATGAACACGAAAGGGCACACATATTAGATGACATTGTCCTTTTGCAATTTTGTCCTGTCAAAAAGCTGTTCCTTTTACTGATAGCCCAAGCTGTCAATAGATCTGCTTGTGGCACTCTGTTGCTGGCATTGCCGGCATTTGAAACATTGCACCATTTTTCTCTCATCAATACAGCATCAATGACAGAACACTTCTGGGTGAGATTGCTTCAGCCAGGTAGGGGATGTTCTTTTTATGAACCTTCCTGGTTCACTTTGGACTTTTAAAGTGTGTTTTTGTGCTTTGCTGTATGTTTTGTGAAGCTAGCTGCCAGTACTTACCTGGTCGGCCGCATTTGCGGCTGGTGTCTCCCCCGCCCCGGAGCTCCACATGGCGGCATGGGCGCCGCCATGTTGGCCCTCCTCTTCCCAGCCTGCTCCAGCAGGCAGGGAAGAGGATAGCAGGCTAACCAATCAGGAGGGGGTTGCCCCCACATGATTGGCTGGAATTGCCTCTCCGGGGCCAATCAGGGCCTGCACTCTGCGCGGCCGCTGATTGGCCAGGAGGCGGGGCTAGTCACCTTTTTGGTCCGCTGGCCGGGGATTTATTCCCGGACGGCTCCTGGCTCAGTCAGTTGGCTCTTGCGAGCCGAAGACCCGCCTTCCCCCACTCTAGTTAGATTGCTTTTGTTAGTTAGTCTCATTATTATGCTTTGTACACCTCTTGTCACAACTTTCCAGTTGAGCAGTGGGCATGAGTTTGTTGACCCATCTGGGGGGTATGGGAGTTGCAGGCTGGTGGGCCAGGTCATGGGCCTGGACCTCCACTGGGCAACCACCTCCCCCAGGGGGGGATAGGTCCAGGCACGTGGGCTTGTCACGTGATCCCTCACGTGAACAAACCACTTCTGGACACGTGACCTAACACGTGACATGGTCTTGCGGCCAAGCACATGTTTGATCACGTGATCCCCCATGTGACTCTAGAAGTCTGCCTTGCGGGGCGGACTGGGGTTCACGGGCAGGTTGAGGGCTCTCATCCTGCCTATGTTGACTCATGCCCAGTCCAACCGCTAACATCTATCACCAAGCAGAAAGTTGTGGCCTTTCCGCCAATTATCCTTTTCTTCTGTACAATAAACCTTTTGTGCATGATACTTATGTGTGTGTATCCTTGTGGGCGGGCAAAGGGGCGGGGGGCTCCTTGACACTCAGTCGCAATTTGTTTTTCTTTTCAAATTTACAATGCTCACATCTTCTCATGAGAATCACTGCGATTTGGAACCCGGAAGTAAATGGAGTTCCATTTGTGGTCCATTACTCCTGGGGCTGCCTTTTCATGCTGGTTAAGGTAGATCTGGAGGGGGGTTCTTTTGCCAACATAAACACATTTCAAAATATGCCAGCAAAAGAATGTTTATGGAGGATGGTCTGATAAAGTCTGAAAAGATTCAGCTGCAAGTGGAAAGATACCTTATTGGGAAAACAGGTCAACCCACCGAGAAACATCAGAGGGACAGAGGTATTATCCAAATTTGTCAGAGCCTAGATCTATCCAGCTTGGTAAACCTAATACCTAGGCTTTGCTATTCTTCAGTCATTAGATCCACCAGAAATTGTTAAATGTTCTTTAATGCTAGATGCAATATATATATATATATATATATATATATATATATGTATATTACATCTCTGGGGAAAATTCTTGTAGACATCCATGAAACTGCATTATCTCCTTCCTGCACCTTTTCTCTTTCTTTGAGGTAGCAGCTAGCACCAGGCATATCAGACTTGGCTCTCAGTTACACGGCAGTTTTTATTGTGATAATTTGTGCTTTAACACTTTTTCGCACCAGTGCCAGGTAGTTTAGATGATTTATTGGGAAATCGGTTGCTCTGTTTATTTTTTCGCTTTCTGGTTCAGACAGGCAAAGGTGGGATGTGTGGCCTCCCAAGCACATCTGGGAGGGAAGATGAGACAGAGGGAGGGAAAGAGAGAGAGAGAGAGAGAAAGTCTGCTAGTTTCCATTCATCTTTTTCCAAAAGGGAGAAGGGTGGGAGGAAAGAGGCAGCCTTTCAGCCATGGAGTAGCTATTTCCCCCTTGTCAAGCCCCCCTTCCCCTCACCCACTCTCCCTGTCTTTCTCTCTCTCACACATACACAAATGCTATCAGAGGAGTGCGAGCAAGCAAAACAGCTGGAGGAGCCAATCACTATTCAATCTTCCTCCCTCACTCCCCCCCCGCTCTCTCTCTCACACAAAAGAATGATCGAAGCAGCGGAGATTCCTTTCCTCTGCAATCCAGCTGAGCAGATTGCTTCTCTCTTCATGCTGGCGCGCATGCACACACACACACACACACACACACACACAAAAGAACGATCAAGCGATCAGCCGGTTGGAGCAGATCACTCTCTCTCTCTCTCTCTCTCTCACACACACACACACACATACAGACACACACAGAGACAGAGAGAGGGAGAGGGAGGGAGGGAGGGAGGAACAGTAATTATATGTTAGAAAGCAAGCCTGCTGGCTGGATCTTTTTATTTCAGGCTCCTCCATCTCTTGCAAGTCCACCCCTCCCTCCTTGGTCAATTCAACCAATCATGGATAAGCCCTGCTGTGGCAATTTCGAAAAGACTGCTGACTGTTTCCACTGCCGTAAGCGAAATGGTCGTTCACACAGTCGATAGTGTGCTAACTTGCGCTACTTTTCAAAAAAAGATGGGGAAAATAGCGAAAGCTGATACTGCATGACTTATGGGTTTTTTGCCCCCCTCCTTCTGAATATGGTGACTTTGATCCAAAAGATGTGGAAACTATTAGGACTCTTTGTGAATTCTTAGAGGAGTTATTTTCCTGTGTAAATGGCCCCTTGGATTGCAAACCTATACATGCTCAGAGCTTGGAATCATTTGGCAAGATTTAATTCTCTACTCATGATTCATTATTTTTTCTCCTCAACAAATTTGAAAATTGTTATTTTAATCATTAAACAACACTGACATGTTTGAAGTAACAAATAATGTATATTGTTACAAATAATGTAATTTGTAACAAATAATGTAACAAATAAAAATAATTTGAAGTAACAAATAATGGTTGAATTTGTTATTTGGGGGAATAATTTTGCATGAAGGCTGGACCTACTGGACATAAGTAATTTTAAGGCTGAGGTCCCACATTGTGGAGATGTAATTTTGTGCTCAAGGGGTGATACACTCAGTTTTCACTACACTACCTTATTAGAGCATTGCAGCAGTGTCCAACTAAATGAACATGCACATCACTGCACATTGCACAATACACAAGGATACACTTGCACAATTGTACAATACACATCACTGCAGAATGTATGACCATGTGCAATTGCACCAGATGTATACACCCACTTTCAGAACCTTGAACTGACTACATCTTTTGCACAATGGTACAAAAGTTCAGCCTGCAAGTGGAACAAGACTTATGCCTGAATAACACACTAACAGTAAGGCAGCCTAAATTCATTTTAATTTAATGATTTTACATTTAATAGCATTTATTAATAAAATGAATAGAATCTATATATTTTTCTCTATGGTTTTAGCTTTAGCAAATTGACTTTCTTAATGTGTTACTTGATAACCCTTCTGTTTCCAAGGGTTATCAAAGGGTTATCAAAGGGTTATCAAAGGGTTCTGTTTCCAAGGGTTATTCCAAGGGTTATTAAATCCTATGGTATACAAATTATACCTAAGTAGATTTGCACACACACACACACACACACACACACACACACACACAGTATATATATATTTGCATATACTGCTCTGGCAATATAATATAATATAATATAATATATTTGCATATATTGCTCTGGCAATATAGCTTTCAGGGCTACTGGGCATTTTAGGAAGAGACAAAAATGATGTACAACCATAATTAAAACCAGTGTGGAGTTGTAGTCAGAAAGTTGTCAGACTAGGCAATAAGGCCTGAGTTCAAATCCCCACCCAACCATAAATCACACTGTGACCTTGGACCTCTCATGCTAAACCTAATCTACCTCCCAGAGTTGGTTTAAGAATAAATTGGTTGTATAAGGAGGGGCTCTTCTAGACTTGTCAAAAGAAGTGTGAGTTCTCTCAGTATAACCTCTTCCTTTTTGCTGGATAGAGCTGGTTGTTCTTGCCGCCACATCCCTGTAAGTGTGCTCTTTTCTGTTAACTTAGTGGGCTGTTTGTTGCTGGACATTGTAATTTCTTGAATCATCCCCAGAGGGTTTTTTTAAAAGTGGAGTCATGGGGGTTTTTTTTGGAAGGGTTAGGGTGTATTCTTATATTTTTTATTTGGGGGGGGTATTTTTCTTAGACTAGTAGTACATATGTGTATCAGTGAAATAGTGAAACAGCATTTCAGTGCAAAAGTGCTATTTCAATATTTCATTGACTATTTATTCACTGATGCACTATGATGCTATAATTCTTAAACAAACAGTAGAAAAAAGGGAGAGGATGATGAAATAACTGCCATTCCCTTTTCTGCCAACCATCTTGAAACCATCCAGCATGCAGACACTAGCTCACAATATACATCACTGGCAGAATGGCCAAAACCCTCAGCATAAACCACAATAATAGATGCACACATGTACTTCAAGACTTTTTCTGATTCACTATATACATTCACTATCTCAGAATTTAAAAAAATACAGTCAGAAGGTAGAATTAAATGTTGCAGATGTTTCCAGGAATTGCCAGGAAATACTCTGGGATAACAAAAACATCATTTTGATATTAAGGAGGAGAAAAATGAAAACAACAGCTACAAATTTTTATAGGCTGTATGCTCTGTTCTTTGTATTCATTTTGCCAGTTTCAGGACCTGAAGTGGGGAATAGAACAGCTAATGTGAAAGTGTATACTGGTTAAGAAACAATGCAGTTTAAGTTTAACAAGATACGTGCCTGAATAACAAGACAGTGAAATACCAGACCCTGAAGCAGCATTTGCCCCATCTGTTTTCTCCCAAGAGCCATGTTTGTTGTCCTGAGCTTGTTGCCTCTCTGGCCATGAGCCTACATCTGTGTATAGTTCTGCATCCTTCTACTGCCTGGAAGCTGTCAAGCACCAGGAGGGGTCCCTGTGGCTTTGACTTGTTGTTAATTGACTTCAAATTGATGCCATGAATGAGACATCTCAAGACTCCCTATCTTTTACTGCCCTGCTCAGCTCTTGCAGGTTCAGGCCCATGGCCTCTCTGATTCAGCCTATCCATCTAGTGTGGATTCTTCTTTTATTTCTTTTTCCTTCCACCTTTCCTAGCACCATTGACTTTTCCAGTGAGCTGTGTCTTCTAATGATGTGACTGAAGTATGACAGCCTCAAGTTAGTCATCTTGGCTTCTAGTGAGAGTTCTGGATTGATCTGTTGTAAGACCCATTTGTTTGTCTTTTGGGCCATCCACAAGAGTGGTGGGATGGAGCACAAGGGCAAGACAATAGCCCTCTGTGCCCCAGCCAAAAAGGAATTTACATGGACATAACCTGCATCTACAGTCACTAACAGAGTGCTCGTAGCAGTGTCTTCATTTTGTTACATGTATGTGTCCAAGATGGCATGGATGGCTGCCCTCCTTCCACATTTATCCTCACAACAACTCTGTGAGATAGGTCTGGTTGAGAAAGAGTAGCCACCCGAAGGTCACGCAACGAGTTTCATAGATCACTGAGGAGTTGAATCTCAATATCCTAAGTCTCAGTTCAATAATTTTAACTAGTACACATTCGTTTTTCTCTGAACTAATTCATATTAATGTTTATGAATCTGACCTTGGGATACATGTGTTTAGGACTACATCCTTGACTTTCAGTTTATGAGTTTATGATATATTTGTCTTCTTGCTTCTTACATCCTTGACTTTCAGTTTATGAGTTTATGATATGTTTGTCTTCCTGCCAGAGGATGTGCAGAGCTACACCTGCAGCAAGCATAAATTGATTGCCCTATTGGAAGAGAAGGTCCAGCAACTTGAAGCCTGTTTATCCACTCTTCACCATATCAGGGAGCAGGAGGGTTTCTTGGACAGTGTGGAGCAGACTGTCCTGGATGAAGAACATACAGGGGGTGTCTTTGAGGAGGAGGTCAATTCCCATATGGAGAAGGTGTGGGAAGTAATGAGTCTAAAATAAAATTGCATTAAAAATTCCAGGATCTAGTCCTTTTAAAAACAACAAAAAATATCTTCTTTAAAAAGAGAGTTTAAAAAAATCATTTACTTTTAAATTCATGCAGAGTGCAACTTAGGAATGCAGACAGAAAGCTCAATTAACATTTAAAAGTGTATTCAGAGGTCTGTGGTCTCTGAGATCACCCAGTTAAATTAGACTCATTACAAAAACAAAGAAGTCAGTTTAAAATGCAAATCAAAAGTTTACTGAAGGTATATCAATCTCAATCTACATACTAAAACAAACTTTTAAAAGGTTCCTAACTAACTAAGAGGATTTAGGGTAGAAAGACTCACCCAGCTTATAGTGGTAAGAGGCTGCATGGTGAACATCATGGCATGGTTGCAGGAAAGATGGCTAAACAAAGATAATATGGCTTAATATGGCTACAGCCTCATGGAGACTCTAACTTAAAAGAGAACTTACACAGAGCAATAAAATTTAAATTAGGTCATGTGTTGAATGACCCAGCACTCCAGTTGGCTGGAAGTGCCCAGTGAAATAAGAGAAAGGGAATTTGGGAGAACAGAAGCATGCAGGGAAAAAACCTAGACTTATCTTAGGATGTGAATGAGGTACACAAGATTGCTTTTACATTACAATGATTATTTCCCCACATACTACAGAAGGTAGACAACTGGAGGAATGTGACACAAAGAAATAGAAGTACTAGGAATAATTATGTGAGTTTGGCACTACAGAATTGGTTCAAAGCTCTCTCCCTTATTAGTGATGATAAGGGATGCATTGGAAAGATAATATTAGAGTCAGTCCTCAAATAACATGCATGGGACCTTGAAAAGTTCAGCACATGGAATAGCCTCTGCCAAGTCTTGCAGGAGTGGGTGGTGGCGCTGGCAGGGGACTCCCTGCTAGGGAAAAGGGAAACAGTAGTTTGCAGGCTTGACAAAATGACTTGTGAGGTATGCTGTCTCCCTGGGTCAAAAATTCATGATGTAACAGAGAGGCTGACAAGATTCACCAAGCCCTCTGACCATTATCCCTTCCTTTTGGTCTATTTGAGAACCAAAGATACTTCAAGGCATAGCCTCCAGAAGATCACAAGGGATTATGGAGCTTTGAATAGGGAGCTGAAGGCCCTGGATTCACAGGTAGTATTTTCATCTTCCTTCCAGGGGAAGGGCATAGCCCAGGAAGGGAGAGAAAAATAATGGAGATGAACAACTGGATCCACAGACAGTACCTCTGGAAATTATTTGTTTCCTGGACCATGGTGTGCGGTTTCAGGGAGGTGGACTTCTGGCAAGGGATGGGTTGTACCTGACAACAGCTGGCAGGTAAGCTTTCGCTAAGAATCTGAAGAATCTGATCAGGAGGGCTTTAAACTGAGTTATGGGGGGGGGAGAGACACTATACTTGAGGGCAGGAGTTCATCAAGTGCTGGAGATAACAGCCTGAATGTTATACAGAGAAAAAGACAAGTATATACAGTTGCCCCTCCACATTTGTGAACTTAGCATTCACGGTTTTGCATATTCGCGGTTTTGGGAGGGCCCCCGCACTCCCAAAACTGTGACAAGGGGCTTCCGGAGGCCCTGTGAAGGCCTTGGGAGGGAGGGGGAGGGCTCTGGGAGGCATCCAAGGGGCCTCGGGAGGGTCTCCGGAGGGCCCGGGAAGGCCTTGGAAGGGAGGTGGGAGGTGGGGGAAAGCGACTATGGGGCCTCCGGAGGCCCTATTGTCGCTTTGGCGGGGGATGGGGAGGGTAGTCATTATTCGTGGATTTTTCACATTTGTGGGGGTCTGGGGAACCTATCCCCCGCGAATGTGAAGAGATGACTGTATATATATATATACATATATATATATATATATATATATATATATATATAACTTATTTATACCCCGCTCTTCAGCCACAAGGCTATCAGAGCGGCTTACAATTTGTTTTAAGCAATAGCAATTTACACATCTACACCTGCATTAAGCAGTTTCTAATGTGTGTTAGCTAATTGCCCCCACACGCCGGGTTCTCATTTTACCGACCTACAAAAGGATGGAAGGCTGAGTGAACCTTGGAGCCCTCTGGAACTGAACTTGCAATGTGGTGACTTGCAGTACTGGTATTTAACTACTGCGCCACCAGGGCTGGCACAGTGGTTAAATAGTACAAGAACCCAACAGTGAGAGGAATAAAAGCTTTAAAAGAGAGATAGGGGGAATGGCCCATTCCCCCTATCTCTCTATACTAATGCACAGAGCATGGGGCATAAACAGGATGAACTTGAACTCTTAGCACAGCAAAGCAAATATGATTTAATAGGCATCACTGAAACCTGGCGGGATGAGTCTCATGAATGGAAAGTAGTGATAGAGGGATATAAACTATTTGAGAGAAATTGACCAACAGGAAGGGAGGTGGGTAGCATTATACATCAATGATGTTTACACTTAATTCCTGGAAGCCAGGTTGAGAGCATCTGGGCAAAAATTAATTGGGAGAAAAATAACAGTTATGTCATGGTGGAGGTCTACTGCAGACCTTAAAGTGAAACTGGTGACTTGGATGATGCCATCCTGGAGTGGATGACCACACATTCAGAAAGGAGAGATGTAGCAGTAGTGGGGAATTTCAAGTAGCCTGATATTTGTTGGAAGTCTAACTCTTCCAAAAATTTAAGGTCCAACAAATTCCTTACTTGCCTTGCAGACAATTTCATGTTGGGAAAATGCAATGTCCGTTCCCTCTCTGCTTAGCCAAGCAGTGAGATTTGTTTCAGAGTTTGCAGCAAAAACGTGGGCTTTGAGCAAAACTTGCATACCTCTGGTAAAAGATTTCAATAAAAGCTAAAGGTTTCTTTCATAGCTTTTATTATAAGGAAAAAGGAATAACAAGTCAAAATAAAGTACAGAAAGCATTCATCCCCGCTTCTGTATGCTCCAAGGCTTCTTGAGAACTAACAGAGGGAAAATGGAGTTTCAAGCGCCTAGCACCAAAATCCCTCCCTGCTTATATATTATAACTCTTCTCAAGGCACCCAACCTTTTTGAGGGAAAACAAAACGTAAACTACTTTTGTTTCTGCTCTTCTTACCCTGAAGGACAGAAAACAGAAACCAAGATATCAAAAGACATATTTATGACTTCTTAAGAAAACTAGCTGGTGCCTCTTTGCCTGGTGATCAAAATTTCCCAAAGGGGGCATAGATTTCTAATCACAACACTTATTTTCCCTGACATTTCATTGTCCAGAAGGTATAAGAGGCAACAAGGAGATCAGCTATTTTAGATCTGATCCTAACCAATGGGGATGACCTGGTGAATGGAATGGAAGTGGCAGGATCCTTGGGGGGGAGTGATCATGTTCTCCTGGAGTTTGTTATACAGAGGAAAAGGGAAGCCAAGCATAGTCAGACATGCATTCTAGACTTTAAGAAAGCTGATTTCAGAAAACTTAGGGAATTACTGGGGGTGATCCCACGGTCAGGAATACTAAAAGAGAAGGGAGTTCATGAGAGATGGGAGTTTCTTAAAAGTGAAATATTGAAGACGCAACTTCAAACAGTTCTAATGAGGAGGAAAAATGGCAAGTGTCTAAAGAAACTAGTTTGAATGTCTAAAGAACTTTTAGCTGAGCTAAGACTTAAAAGGAACATTTACAAGAAATGGAAAAAAGGGGAAGCCACCAAAGAAAAATTCAAACAAAAAGCCTGCTCCTGTAGGGGAAACGTCAGAAAAGCTAAAGCATAGCTGATGCTCAGGCTTCCTAGAGAGGATAAAAACAATAAAAAGGTTTTTTTTGTGTGTTTGTTTGTTTGTTTTTTGTTATGTCTGTAGCAAAAGGAAGAACAAGGAAATGTTAGGGCCGCTGTGTGGAGAAGATGGCAAAATGCTATCAGGGGACAGAAAAGAGGCAGAAGTGTTCAACACCTTTGCCTTGCACTTCTCCCAAAGGGGGAACAGTGCTCAACTTGGGGAAAATGGAGCAGATGAGGCAGTAGGGGAAATGCTGCACAGAATTGGTAAAGAGATAGTACAGGTATACCTGGCTATTTAAAATGAATTCAAGTCTCCAGAGCCAGATGGACTACATCCAAGGTTATTTTAAAAACCTGGCAGAAATAATCTCAGAAGCACTGGCAATAATTTTTGAGAATTCCTGGAGAGCAGACTGGAAGAGGGCAAATGTTGTCTCCATCTTTTAAAGGGGAAAAAAGAAGACCCAAACAATTACCACCCAGTCAACCTAACATCAGTACCAGGAGAGATTCTAGAACAGATCGCTAAACAGGCAGTCTGTAAGTACTTAGAAAGGGATGCCGTGTTCACTAAAAGTCAACATGGGTTTCTCAAAAATAAGTCATGCTAGACTAATCTTATCTTTCTTTTATATATATATATATATATATATATAGAGAGAGAGAGAGAGAGAGAGAGAGAGAGAGTCACAAGCTTATTTTATGTAGGGAATGCTGTGGATGTAGCATATCTTGATTTCAGTAAGGCCGTTGACAAGGTCCCCCATGATATTCTTGCAAACAAGCTAGTAAAATTTGGGCTAGACAATGTGACTGTTAGATGGATTTGTAATTGGATGACCGAATGAACCGAAAGGGTAGTCACCAATGACTCCTCTTCATTGTGGAAATAAGTGACTAGTGGGGTGCCACATGGTTCTGTCCTGGGTCCAGTGCTATACAACATCTTTCTCAATGATTTGGATGATAGAATAGAGGGCATGCTTATCAAATTTGCAGATGATGCCAAATTAGGAGGGATCTCTAATACCCCAGAGAGCAGGTACAGAATTCAGATCAGAAAGCTGGGCCAAAAGTAACAAAACGAATTTCAACAAGGAGAAATGTAGACTACTACAATTAGGTCAAACAAACAAACAAACAAACAAACAAACAAGAAATGCAACAATATAGGATGGGTGACACTTGGCTTGATGGCAGTGTATGCAAAAGGGATCTAGGAGTCATAGTGGACCACTAGCTAAACATGGGTTAGCAGTGTGATGCAGCAACCAGAAAAGCCAAAGTGATTCTAGGCTGCATTAACAGGAGTATAGTGTCTAGATCAAGGGAATAGTGCCACTCTATTCTGCTTTGGTCAGACCTCACCTGGAATACTGTGTCTAGTTCTGGGCACCACAATTCAATTCAAGGAGGATGTTGACAAGCTGGAGCATGTACAGAGGAGGGCGACCAAAATGGTAAAAGGTCTGGAAGTCATGCCCTATGAGGAGCAGCTTAAGGAGCTTAGGTATGTTTAGCCTGGGGAGGAGAAGGTTAAGATAGCCATGTTTAAATATTTGAAGAGGTGTTATATTGAGGCTGGAGCAAGCTTGTTTTCTGCTGCTTCAGAGACTAGGACACAGAGGAATGGATTCAAACTACAGGAAAAGAGATTCTATCTAAACATTAGGAAGAACTTCCTGACAGTAAGAGCCGTTTGACACTGGAACATGCTGCCTTGAAGTGTGGTGGAATCTCCTTCTTTCAAGGTTTTTTTAAAAGAGGCTGGATGGCCATCTGTCAGGGGTGCTTTGATTGTGTGTTCCTGCATGGTTGGAGGTTGGACTGGATGGCTCTTGTGGACTTTTCCAACTCTATGCTTCTATGTGAAAAGTGCCTCCCTCCAGGGGTCCAGCAGGTGGAATAAGATGGGAATAGGATCAAGCTATTTCCTATGTTGTGTGTATTTGTGTAATTATACCCACATTGCCACACTACTTATGCTCATAACAAGACAATGTGTGCCCCATTGAGAGTCTTATTTGGCAATGTGTAGATACAAAGGTGCCGTGATTCCCAACCTTTGGTCTTCTAGTTGTTTTGGACTTCAACTCCCAGAACCCCTACTCAGCATGAGTTATATTCAGGGATTCCGGGAGTTCAAAACATCTGGAAAGCCAAAGGTTGAGAGCTGCTGTCCTAGAGCACATTCTCAGTTCATGCAGGGTGACAGGGAAGCCCAAGAGGACATGCAGTAGGGTGTTAACAGAGAGTGCACACCTTAGAACACGTTCCATTCTCCTTTGCCCTGGACAGAGATTCCACAGCAGGTGCTCTGGAGCTCCTGAGCAGACAAGTCTATGTAGAGAGTGTTCCCTGAAGGCAGGGAGTTCCTGTAATAATGGAGTGATTTTAAGTTGCAGATTTTTTTTTTCTGGGACAGGCAACACCTACATACACCACATCTCTTGAGGCTGAGATAGATGCTGAAACAGTTTGAAAAACTCTAACATTTGGATTATCTTGGTAGAACAAAGATAATATGTGGTTTTGGCTCCATTATCTCATTCTTTCACTGACTCTCGCCTGCTGCAAAGAGAAACCTGCCTTTGCAGAGGGCAGGATTATTTATATGTGAGATATAAATCACCACTTCTTATAAAAACCAACAATGCTTCACTTTCACAATGACATAATTTGTTTCTTTTCTGCCTGGGGGGTTATTAGCTAACATTTGTTATGAAACTGAACTCTTGTGTCATTCTCATTACATGGTTTTTAAAAGTACCGACACCAGCTCACTGTTTCAAAAAGATCAAAAACAGGATACCCACATGTGGAGGTCAAGGGTCCTGTACCTCTCCTAGAGGCAAAGACCTGGCAGTTGAAGGTTTTTCTTGCCTCTTTGACATGATAAGATAAACCTGTTTTTTTAAACAACAACAACACTCTTTTATACAACTATTTTAAAAACCTGCTATTGCATCTGATCATTTTGGCCAAGGACTTTATTAGATGCAGCAAACCCCGCACCATTAGGACAGGATGATAGCACAAATAGTTGAAATTATCAGACAACTATGTCACTTACCTATTCCCACTGCATCGCACAGGTGTAAACGGGGCATTACTTTTTATTGATGGCTTAGCCCGTCAATAAAAAGTGACACCTCATTCACATCAGTGCAACACAGCAGAAACAGGTAAGCAACGAGAATGTCTGGTACTTTTTGCCTTTTCTGCTATTTTTGAGTCCTAAATGATATGGTTTTTTTAGCGATATTGACCCTGTCTGATAACGTCCCAAGAATGTTAGCATCTAGAATGGGAACAAAATCAGTAATGTATAACTGTTCTAACGGCATAAAAAAGAACAAGGGAGGGGGAGGGAGGAAATCTAGCAGCAACATTAATTAATTAATTAATTAATTAATTTCATTTATATGCCACCTTTTTCCTGGAGTGGAACCTAAGATTGCTTTTTAAGTCTAACTGAGGGCTTGTCTATACGAGGCTATAAAATGTGGATTGATGCACGGTAACACCAATTCGTAGTAGCTTTCATTTGTCTCCATGTTTTTTTCCCCAAGATCACAGGCATGCAAAGCCATGCTTGTTTGTTGTTCAAATGGGCATGCCTGCAAATCAAGATGGTGGGCACAAATGAATTACTCACATTTTATTGTCACCAGTTTCCACCGCTGAACAGTTTTTGTTTTGTTTTGTTTTTTAAAAAAGCATATCCAATGTGTGGAAGTGCAATATTCTGCTTAAATAAACAGAAAAAAAGAGAACAAAGGCAGTTTCATTGCCTCAGCACATGATCGCTATTGGGAAAATCAAACATAGCGTTCCGGGCACTTGCCTTGCCAGCAGGCTCCATCCTTGTACACATCCAACCAATCAGCTTTCCACTACTGCTCTTATTGGTAACGTGCAGCAAAGCAAATTGGTTGTCCCAATGAGTGAGAATGTGCATTTCCTTAGGAGTTTTTTTTTTAAAAAAAAAAATACAGGAAAAGCCTTGAAGACTTTTCCCTGCAGAGTATTGGGCATTTTTGGCCCCACTCCTTCCAAATATGGCAGCTTGATGTGGGATTCCTTTGGGACAAAAGGTATTCTCCTCAAATTATATGAGGAGTATTTTTGCTATATAGACAAGCCCTGATTTATATTTTAGCTTGAACTTTTGTGGATATCAATCCACTTCCTCAGATGCCATGACAGAATGATACTGAGCAATAATTGCAGATCACCAGTTTTGTTTATACAAGAAAGGAATACATATAGAAGAAGCAGAAGAAGGAGGTACAGCAGCAGTGTGTCCTCATGATGGTTATTTGCTTGGATCATATTACACCAGTCTTGTACTAGCTGTACACATAACCAATGTGTTTCTAGAACAAATTCAGTGCTACATTTTTTTGTAATTTTTTATTAGTTACACTTGCTTATTTCAGCTATTTTTGTTACATTGTTAATACCGTTTCTTATCTCAAATACATTTGTTGCATTGTTGCATTGTTGCATTGTTGCATTATTACAATACTCACTGTAGGCTTCCACCTCTCCATTGACGCCCCCTTGTCGTGGGAGAGAGGCTTGCGTACCCTAATGATGTTTTGAGCTATGCTGGCGGTGGCATAATAGCCACTGGTAGGGTCTCCCATGCCAGACAGGTCAAAACCGAAGGGTCTGACAAAGAGCGTCAAAGGGCAGGATGGGCTCTCCAGCCTTGTGGCAACCGTCCTAGGAGAAGGAAAACTCCAATCCCAAACCCGGGCAGATGGTGCTCGTCCAACCCTGTAAGGTCAACCATCTAAGAGAAGGAAACTCTAATCAAACCTACGGCCCGAGGACCTCACTGCCACGTCCATGCTTGCAAGGCCACGGCAGATGAATCTCTGGTTTAAAGGGTGAGGCCAGTTCTGTGCACGCTGCGCTCCACCAGAAAAATCCATTGCACAGGCTCGAAGGACAAATCCATTTCCAAAAAAGCCCTGTAGCGACTGGCGAGGGACGAAACCGGCAGGTGTAAAGATGCACTGGAAGCCGCAGCCCCAACCCTGCATGCAGGCGGTTCAGGACATTGGTCGCTCAAGCCTGACCCGGGAGATGACAGTCTTGTTCGGCAGCATCCTGAACGACCAAGCAGCCTTTTTTAAGGAGAGCACTGCTTGCTCCACATGGAGAGGGGCCTAGAAAAGGTGGCCTAAAGAAAGCTCATCCCCAACTACCTGGTTGGCTAGCCGCGGCCAACGGGAATCTTCTGATGCGGTCAAACCAAGGCAAAGAAACAAAGGCACACACCGGCCTCCAAAGGTGTAAATAAACTGACACTTGCATGCTGGAACATCAGAACCATGCAAGACTCTGAAGATAGTGGACGGCCTGAGCGTCGTTCTGCCCTAATAGCCCTTGAACTATCACGGCTTAATATTGACATCGCTGCTCTTAGTGAAGTTCGCTTCCATGAGGAAGGCAGCCTTAAAGAACATGGCGCCGGCTACACACTTTACTGGTCTGGCAAACCCAAAACCGAAAAACATCTGTCAGGAGTAGGCTTTATGATTAAAAACTCCATTGCCTCCAAACTCGAAACCTTGCCAACAGGACACTCTGATCGCATTATTTCCTTACGCCTCCCACATGTTGTTCTCTTTAGTGTATATGCCCCAACTATGCAAGCTGACCCTGTAGAGAAAGACAAATTCTACACAGACCTACGCCAACTCATACAAAAAGTCCCTGTAGAAGATAAAATTATTATCCTTGGTGACTTCAACGCCAGAGTAGGAAAGAACTCCGAAGCCTGGAAAGGTGTCTTAGGCAAGCATGGTGTTGGAAATTGCAATGATAACGGACGCCTCCTGCTAGAGTTCTGTGCAGAACAACAGCTGACTATTACAAACACAATCTTTCAGCAGAAAGATAGCTTGAAGACAACCTGGATGCATCCCCGATCCAAACATTGGCACCTCATTGACTACGTTCTAGTCCGTCAGAGAGACATTCGTGATGTCCGTCATACCCGAGTGATGCCCAGTGCAGAATGCCAAACAGATCATCGCCTTGTCAGATGTAAACTAAATCTTCATCTTAAGTTCAAACCTAAGAGGGGTGGCATCTTAAAGAAGAGACTCCAAGTCAACAATCTTCAACAAGCTACCATGAGAGACAACTTCCAGGCAAATCTACAAACGAAACTTGAAGACCACCCTACAGATCCTTCTCCTACAGTGCTTTGGCAACATATCAAAAACAGTATCCTCCAGTCTGCAGAAGAATCCCTTGGCTTCTCCCACAAGAAAAATCAAGACTGGTTTGATGAAAACAACCAAGAGATCCAGGAACTGTTGGCAAGGAAGAGAGCTGCTCACCAGGCATACCTCGCCCAGCCAACCTGTCATGTAAGAAAAGCAGCTTTCCGCCTCACATGTAGCAAACTACAACAAAAACTCCGAGACATGCAGAACAAGTGGTGGATCAGTATAGCAGAAAAGACACAACGCTGTGCAGATCTGGGTGATCATAGAGGATTTTATGAAGCTCTTAAAGCAGTGTTTGGACCTACTTATCAGGACCAAAGCTCCTTATACAGTACAGATGGTCAAACATTAATTACTGATAAAGCCTCCATCCTAAATCGTTGGGCTGAACATTTTCAAAGTCTCTTTAGCGCCAACCGAGTAGTCCAAGCCTCAGCTATCCAAGATATGATACAAAAACCAATGAAAAATGAATTGGACATAGCTCCCACTTTGGAAGAGACCTTTAAGGCCATACAGCAGATGAAAAACGGCAAGGCAGCTGGGATTGATGGAATCCCACCTGAAGTTTGGAAACACGGAGGTCATGCACTCCACGAAAAATTCCACGAATTCCTTGTGAATTGCTGGGAAAAAGGGGAACTGCCATCAGACCTCCGAGATGCAGTCATCATCACCCTGTACAAGAAAAAAGGAGCAAAATCCGACTGCTCAAACTATCGAGGCATAACACTGCTCTCTATTGCTGGAAAAATCCTTGCAAGGATACTCCTGAACAGGTTAGTTCCTGCTATTGCAGAAGAACTTCTCCCTGAAAGCCAATGTGGCTTCAGAGCCAATAGGAGTACTACAGACATGGTATTTGCCCTTAGGCAACTGCAAGAAAAATGTAGGGAGCAGAACAAGGGTCTCTATGTAACATTTGTCGACCTCACCAAAGCCTTTGACACTGTAAGTAGAAAAGGTCTGTGGCAGATCCTGGAAAGACTAGGATGCCCCCCCAAATTCCTTAAAATGATTATCTTGCTACACGAGGGACAGCGTGGTCAAGTCAGATATGGCGATGCTCTTTCAGAGCCCTTTCTAATAACTAATGGAGTGAAGCAAGGTTGTGTTCTTGCACCAACTTTATTTACAATCTTCTTTAGCATGATGCTCCAAAGGGCTATGGCAGAGCTTGAAGAAGACGACGGCATCTATATACGCTACCGTACTGATGGTAGCTTGTTTAACTTAAGCCGTCTGAGGGCTCACACTAAGACTCTAAACTATCTAGTCCGTGAGCTGCTCTTCGCCGATGATGCTGCCCTTGTTGCCCACACAGAAGGAGCTCTGCAGCGCCTAACATCCTGCTTTGCAACAGCTGCAGAGCTGTTTGGGCTAGAAGTCAACCTGAAGAAAACAGAAGTTCTTTACCAGCCTGCACCACAGGACGAACACCACCATCCCCACATTGCCGTCGGCAAATCAGTGCTCAAGTCCGTTCAGCAGTTCACCTACCTGGGAAGCATCATCTCCTCAGATGCCAAGATTGACAAAGAGATCGATCACAGATTAGCAAAGGCATATAGTGCATTTGGAAGACTTCACAAAAGAGTCTGGAGCAATAAACACCTGAGGCAAAGCACAAAAATCAGTGTGTATAGAGCCATCGTACTGTCTATCCTCCTTTATGGATCTGAAACATGGGTCACCTATCGCCACCACCTACGACTCCTCGAGCGCTTTCATCAGCGCTGTCTACGCACAATCCTAAATATACACTGGACTGACTATGTGACGAATGTTGCTGTCCTTGAGCAAGCAGGGATCACCAGCATTGAGGCCATGATATTGAGAACACAGCTGCGCTGGGCAGGGCACGTTTCTAGGATGGAGGACCATCGCCTCCCAAAAATACTACTCTACGGTGAACTCGCCACGGGTCAGCGTAAGAGGGGCGCTCCAAAAAAGCGATACAAAGACTCCCTGAAACAACATCTCAGGCTTGGCCAAATTGATCACCAACAGTGGTCCGCCCTGGCCTCACATCGGGAGGCATGGAGACGCACTATCCACAATGCTGCAGCCTTATTTGAGAACTCACGACGAACAAGTCTTGAAGAGAAACGACAACGCAGAAAGAATCACAACCCAAAAACATCACCCAAGGAGACCTTCTGCTGTGCTTTTTGCAACCGGACTTGTTTATCTCGGATTGGCCTTTTTAGTCATCAGCGCGCTTGCAGAAAGCGCGGGATGAGTCCTTCCTGAATCTTCGTTTGCGAAGAAAAGCCAGAGAGTAGGCTTCCAACTAGCTTCCACTATTCCCTATTTGTAACTTTGTTTCTGTTATGAATAAAAAAATAACAACTGACTATTACAGTCCTATTTTATCAACTATCTCAATTTACCGTTGCTTTTTCTCTAATTTCCATTCCATTCTGTTCCTTCCTTCCTATTTGTGCTGCTTGGGTTTCTTCTCCTTCCTTATTTCCTATTGGTTCCTGTTTGCCTGCTTGTTTTAATGTTACTTCTATACTTTTTTGGTCTTTCCCTTTTTATTCCTTCTGTCCCCTTCCCTGACTATAATCGGCCCCTTCAACCTTCCTAAGGGCCTGCCTTTTCTTTATTTAGCTTTATATTCTGTCCAAAATCTCTCCATCAGTTCCCATTCCTTCTCAGTTTTTTCCCGTGAACCTCCCCTCATTAACCTTGTTAATTTATCTGCATCCCACATATTGTGCATTTTTATAATCCATTCCTCTATCGACAGGCACTCCTTCCTCTTCCATTTTTGTGTGTATAATATTCTGGCCAACGTAATCATATATAACAGAACCCTCCATTTCTTTTTCATATCTGTCCCTCTTATACTATCTATCATGTTTAGAAGATATGTTTCTGGATTTAATGGGTAATTAACCCCTAAGATTTCTCTAATCGTAGTGTGAATCTTTCTCCAGAATTTTTTTGCTATAGAACAGTTCCACCACATGTGGATCAAAGTTCCTATAGCTTTGCCACATTTCCAACATTTTATTACCCCCATTTTATACATTTTGTTTAATTTAACTGGTGTTAACTACCACCTATAAAACATTTTAATAAAGTTCTCTTTCAGATTTTTTGATAATATGAATTTTTGAGTGCTTATCCAGGCCTTTTCCCATCTTTCAAGTTCTATGCTTTTACCTATTTCCTGAGCCCATTTTATCATGGGATCTTTTAGGTATTCTGATTCTAATTCTCTATCAGTTAAGATTTTATAATATTTCGCTTTGTGGTGTTTGGAGCTGTTGAAAATGACTTTATCTATTTCATTCCTTTCTAGTTGGAACCCTTCAAGTTTTAAGTCCATCTTGTATTTCTCATTTAGTTGTTGGTATGGCTACATTTTAAGATCAACTCCAGAAGATCTCTCTAGGCACTTTCATGCTATACAGTTACATAACTATGGTTCCACTTTAAGTGCCATGGGTGGATCCTATGGACTCCTGGGAAGTGCAGTTGAGGGAGGGTCCTTTAGAATTCTCATCCAGGGAGCTCCACTAGTGCCTCTGATCATAATACAAATCCCAGAAATCCATAGGATGCAGCCATGTGAGTTAAAGTGTAATCATAGTGCTATAATTGTGTAGTGTGAAATGGCCCCGGCTCACAAGTCTGGCAACAATACCAATAAGGTTGAGGGGCACCAGAGAGTAGTGGTGTGGAGAATATTCCATTTTTTTCTCAGTTTGACAAGAAAGAGGGCCTCAAAATGTTGATAAAACCTGCCCACAAAAAGTCCAATGCTGTGAGCTTCCCCAACCACCCATACTTTGAGATTTTTTTTGGCAAAAAAAATTACTAAAAATGTTTTTCACTCAGATTTCTTTTTGTGCAGAAATTAATGTTTTCTGCAAAAAACAAAACAAAACAACATCCCCCCATGGGTGTTTTGTGTGTGTGTGTGTGTGTGCGCGCACAAAATACGGTGGGATTTTTTTGCATAATATTTTGCATTAAAAAAAATTCCATACAAAAATTTCACAAATACCCCTCCCCCTGCAAGATTCCAAAATGTGAAAAAACACAGCAGCAGAAGCAGCAGAAACCTTTACTCACATCCATGTTTTCCTCAGAATCAGGATCTGAGGCAGTTTACAAGTAAAACCAAGCACAGTATTTTGGGGGTGGAGATGACATTGATGACATAAATGATTGTCAATGAAATGAAGCACTTCAAAAATGTGCAAAATCCAATCATAATTCCAGTCAGGGGGATGGATGAGAATGTTGCTTCCCCCTCCCCTTATATTTGAGAATGTAAGTGGAGTTTACATTCATACTGGAGAGGGTGACTTCCCATTGGTGGGGCCTGCTCTATGAAATCCTCTCCTAGCCAAATAAATAAAAAATAAAAAAAATTGCCAAGCTACACCTGTGGCTGCTCTTAAGAGGATTTTAAAAACTCTTCTGCTCCCTGAAATTGCATTTTAAGGAATCTGTTTTTATTAATCCAAATTAATTAAATTGATCTAAATTGATTAAATAATTTCAATTAATTAATTAATTGCACTGCTTTTAACTAAGTGTATTGCTGTAAACTATCTTGGGTAGACTGTGGTCTTCATAAGTAGCAAAGGGATGGTTAGAAGCAGGAGGATTCTTCATCAGATCAGTCCTGTGGCTTGGGGTAACTGACCGAGGGCAGGTAATGTGTTAATGTCTAGGGACTTTATCAGACTAGCATCTAAAAATGCTGTAATTCCACTATTGAGGAAAGCTGAAACATAGTGGCATGATTATAGTAATTATTACATCTAGCTGTAATGGCATGATACCAGGCTGTAATTGCACAATACTACCACCACCGAATCATCTCACAGCCACAAATAGCAGTTTAAGAATGGGATTTTAGTTCCATGATTTTTGTATGGGAGGGGTTTCAGCTGTTCTCATGAGAAGATGCATCTCTGGACTTTATCAGATGCGTGAAAAAATGTGTCAGAAAAACGTGATGAGAACACAAATGGGAAAAATTATCTGACATGATTTAGAACACAGTTTTGTGCTACATTTCCCTATGTCTGATAAAGTTCTTTGTTTAAACACACCAAAAACACATAAATAATGAAAGAAATTAACAAATAAACACTTAAACAAGCATAAAAACATATCAAGAAAAAGGTGACAGTTCATTAAAACAGCATCCTACGCATCCTCATTGGGAAAGGGGAGGGGGGAAGGACCACCCTTTAATGCTGTAATTGCATGACTACAGTGGGTCGTGATTTCACATGCCCATCGATACAGCAAAAAAGATTGATACTGAGGGCTATTCACAGATTTTCCCATCAATAAAAAGTGATGAGCCATTAATGGGTGGAGCACACATTGACCATGGGAGGACAATAATTTAATGTAATAATGGGAACCCATTTGTGGTATTGTTGCACTGTGGTATTATTACAGCCCCATCTGATAAAGTCCTAAGCGTGAAAGACAGATTCACTAAAGACTGTTGCCCTTGACATTTCCATTCTAGGGACTTTATTTGCCAGCATAAAAAAAATAACATAAAATCAATTTTTATGCCAGCAAAAGAACACACACACCCTGCACTTATCCTCTCCTGGCAGAAGGTTTCCCCAGCAATGAAAGAGGAAGTGAACAGAGCCTTCATCACATGGAAAATTCATCATGTGGGAAATTCAAACAAACACATTAGAAGTTACACCAAGCACATAAACACACTTTAAAACTTCCAAGTAAACCAGGGAAGGTTTTAAAAAGTATGTCACTTACCTGGATGTTGGGATCTCATCCAGAAGTGTTTGCACTGGACCGGCCATTGACACTGCATTCATGCAAATTAAATGGCCCGAGGTTTCACACGCTGGCAATGCTGGCACCAAAATGAGATGGTGATCTATTCATAGCTCAGCCCGTCAATAGAAGGAAACACCACAAGAATGACAGCAGAACGCAAAAGGATGATGTCGTGTGATATTGGTGGCCTTTTGCGTTCTGATGTTGTTATTCTGGCACCACATTAGCCACGTCTGATAATCTCCTATGTCTGTGATCTACAAGTATGGCCAAGACTAGTGAGTAATTAAACTGGCAACAACAATAATAATGTATGCTATTGTTTGTCTAAGTAATTCAGTGTGTGGTACCTTTCCTTTTAGACTTCACAATAGCCCTATAAGGTAAGTTAGTTGAGAGCAGAGCTTGGAAAGTTACATTTTAAAAATTTGACCAGAATCCTATTGGGGAGTTACAGATGTGTAAGCACATTTGCAGTAAAAATGCTATGTAGTGACTCACATTCTGAATCCCCCCCAGATCCCCACTCACCGGTAGCAGTAGTGGCACTAGGGGGGTGCAGAGAGACCAAACCACGTTAGGTGACACCATCAGAGGGGAGGGGTGACAGCAGCTTTAGTGACACCACAGCCAGGCAGCATCCACTGCAATCAATGGGCATTTATTCCCTCTCAGTTGGAAAGCAACTGGCTGACATTACCACCATCTCCTGAGAGTGATCTCCGGTGCAACAGCCAGAAGCAGCACCCATGTCACAACTTCCCCTCATGATGGATGCTTGCATGAGGAGGGAAAGTTAGCCAGATGCTTCCCCATCCAGAGAGGAATGAATGCCTCTTGACTGTAGTGGTTGCTGCCCACAATGTAAGGACTGGGGGACTTTCAGAGTCCCTATGGGCTAAAATACACTAAAAGCACCAGATCCTGGCTGATCTTGGAAGCTAAGCAGGGTCAGCTCTGGTTAGTACCTGGATGGGAGACTGCCAATGGATACCAGGTGTTGTAATCCATATTTCAGAGGAAAGACCTGGCAAAACCATCTCTGAGTGTTCTGTGCCTAAGAAAACCCTATGAAATTCAAGGGGTCACCATAAGTCGACAGGCAACTTGAAGGCATGCACACACACATGCACACACACATGTATCCCCTAAACTAGGGGCTACATAGGGATCATGAATACGAAACAGTCATGAGTGTGTAATTCTAAGTTGTGCATTTGTAACTGCCCAACAACATTCCAGAATCATAGGATCATAGAGTTGGAATGGACCACAAGGACCATCTAGTCCAACCCTCTGCCATGCAGGAACATACAATGAAAGTGAACCCAACAGATGATCATCTAACCTCTGTTGAAAGACCTCCAAAGTTGGGGGGGGGGTCCACAACCCTCTGAAGAAATCTAGGAATTAATTCCATTACTTGTTACAGTGTTTTCACAGTAACCTGTTGCTACTGCTCCTTACAGTAATGATGACAACTCATTGCATTGCTTGTTCTGCAACTCATTATTTTCTGTTATTATTTGGAGGAGGGAGAGCATTAGTATTATAAGAAAATGGGAAAAAGAACTTGAAAAAATCCAGTCAAAATCCCTGTAAAAATGTCATTTAAAAGTAATTTTCTGAAACTAACTAGAAACCATTACTCATTGCACCATTAAAATAATTTTGCTCTTATTTTTTAAAAATTACTTCTTTACACCCTTGTGACACCCATAAGTATCTTGTAAAAAATACAATGTTCACTTCCGCTTTGCTTAGCAAGGCAGCAAACTGTTGCAGAGTTTGCAGCAAGAAGACATGGGCTTTGGGCAAAAACTTGCATACCTCTGGTAAGAAATTCAATAAAGGCTAAAGTCTTTCATAGCTTTTATTGTAAAAGTAACAAGTCAAAAATAAAATACAGAAACATTCATCCCTGCTTCTGTGTCCTCCAAAGGCTTCTTCAAAATTAACAGGGAAAGATGGAGCCCCGCATCGCATAGCACCAAAATCCCTCCTTTGCTTATATAATGAAATTCTGTCAAAACATCAAGCCTCCTTCAAGAGAAATGAAAGTAAACTACTCTAATTTCTGCTTATCTAGCCTTGAGAGGCAAAACAGAAACCAGGCACCAACTGACAGATTTACAACTTCTTAACAAGACTAACTGGTGCTTTTGCCTGGTGATTAAAATTACCCAAAAGGGGCCCACAGATTTTCTGATCACAACATCTATTTTCCCTGACATCCCTCTAATTTTTCATCCTGGCAAATGCATTTTACATTTCAGACATTACACCAAGCTTGTTGCACAAATAATTATGTTTGATTTGACCTAATGCTTTGGTAAACAAATCTGCCACATTCTCTTCACTAGGACAATAAACCAAATCAATCAAACCATTTTGAATAGCTTCTCTGACATTCTGAAACTTTACAGCAACATGTTTAGTTCTCTTTTTCACCCCCTGTGCAGTTGCCATTGTTATACAAGCTTGAGAATCTTCAAAAACTTTAATAACCCCTTGAATTGGGATACCCAAATCACTGAAAATTTGCTTTAAAAAAATCAGTTCAATAACTAGATTCGACAAAGCTGCAAATTCCGCCTCTGTAGAACTTAAAGCAATAGTTGACTTTTTTTTGATCCCCAATGAATGGCAGTGCCAGCATAAAAAATAATCATCCCTGAATTAGATTTTCTACCACAGATTTCATTGGCGTAATCGGCATCTACATAAGCTTTTAGCTCATGACAACCTTGTGAACTGATTATTACACCATAATTTAGGGTTCTACGCAGATATCTGAGCAACCTTTTCAAACCTTGCCAATCATGTTGGGTTGGCCTTGACACCTTTCTAGACAGAATATTGACAGCATATTCAATATCAGGGCGAGACCATTTTGCAATATACAACAAACTTCCAATTACAGAATGAAAAAGGTCAGAATGTTCAAACAGTCTATTATCTGTAATACTTATGAAA
Source organism: Gambelia wislizenii (assembly GCA_030847615.1). Classification (NCBI taxonomy): domain Eukaryota; kingdom Metazoa; phylum Chordata; class Lepidosauria; order Squamata; family Crotaphytidae; genus Gambelia; species Gambelia wislizenii. Next base: position 331,420,032 of record JAUMIR010000001.1, on the reverse strand, counting down.
TCTGAACACATAGGAGTTTGTGCAGGTTGACATTGGGACATGTTACAAAAATCTAAGACATTTTCAATTTTCTGAACTTGGCTCATCTTAAAATCACCATTTTCAAGTCTTTGAAAATTTACCCCCAAATAGTTTTTCATTTGACCAAGGTCTTTAAGTTTGAGCCTTGACCCTAGTTCCTCTTTAAACTTTTGCACCTGAATGTCAGTTTGTGTAATTAAACACAGATCATCTACAAATGCAATGAGAATTTTGTAATTCTGGTTAATGCCTCTTGTATACAAACATGGATCAGCAATGCTGTTCTGAAAACCAACATTTTTCAGCTGTTCATCCAAACATAGGTAGCAACACCTCCCACTTTGTTTTAATCCATACAAAGCCTTTTTAAGTTTGTACACATGATCTGGTCCCCCACTGTGAAATCCAGGAGCTTGTTCAACATATATACACTCATCTAATGGGGATTCAAATAGGCAGTCTCTATATCAAAGTGATTAACTTTGAACTTATGCAGACTTGCAACAGACAAAACAATTTTAATACTTTGTGTTCTGGCAGTGGGGGCAAAAACTTGATCATAATTTAGATACCTTATCTGTGAATACCCTTTTGCCACCAAATGTGCTTTGTACTTAACATTGCAATCATGAATCTATTTCCTTTTGTACACCCAGCGACAACCCACAGCCTTCTGTCCCTCTGGCAATGGGACCACATCATACACATCATGGTTTGCAATGGATTGCATTTCACTCTCCATTGCCTGTTTCCACTTTTGTTGATCTTCTTGAGGCAACTTCAGGACATCAGCAAAACTGTCACGTTCAAAAGTCACTTGACACACTTTTACATTTTGCAAAGTGAATCTCAGAGGAGGCACTCCCCTTGTCTCTCTGTTAGAGCATCTGGGAATGACAGGCTCAGTTTGATCAATCTCAGAGTCTCCATTTGATTCATTTTCTGTATCAGAGGACTCCTGCTTTGAAACTCCCCCTCCAAATTTTGGGGAACTGCCAATGCCTGATCCAGCAGCCTGCTGTTGCTGCTGGCTAGGCTGTGTCTCATCCACAAGTGAAGGCAAAATTACTTCTGGGTTAGAGTGTACATGATTCCAGTTAGCATGCTCCTCGAACTCAGCAGTTCTGGAAATCAAAACTTTCCCATCTGGAAGGGAAAAACACCACGCTTTGCTAGCCTGCTCAAAGCCTAGGAATCTTAGCCTCCTAGCTTTAGGCTCCCCCTTTTTTCTGATTGCCTTGGGGATATTTACCCATACATAGGATTCAAAGATCCTAATGTGCTTTACAGATGGTTTCTTGCCATAAAACATGAAAAAGGGGTATTTGAGACCACAGAACGTGGCACGCGGTTACTCAGATAATTAGCTGTCAACATGGCTTCCCCCCAGTACTTCTGTTCAATATTTGCATGAAACATCAGGCTATCTTTAATTGTCTGCAAAACACCAATTTTTCTCTCTGCCACTCCATTCTGACTGGGGGGGGGAAGGGGCTGTCAGCCTGTGAAAAATTCCCTTCTGCTTTAGCCACCTCTGGAACTCATTTGACATGAATTCTCCTCCCCTATCTGACTGGAGTGATGACAGCTTCTGAGAGAAATGTCTCTCAACATATGCCACCCAATTTTTAAATGTCTGAAAGGTTTCATCCTTACTCTTGAGTAAGAACACGAAGGAAAAATGACTGAAATCATCTATGAGGACTAAGACATACTTGGCTCCTCCCAAGGATGTTGGATAGGGGCCAGTCAAGTCCATATGGATCAGTTCAAGAATTCTCTCAGATTTCCTGTCTCTATGCTTGGGGAAGGAAAAAACCTTCAATTTTGATTGTTTACAAACTTAACAATCCAGGTACCTCTGACATCTCTTCACATTCAGACCATCTACCATTTCAGGCATCTGTTAAGAATTTTAAAGCTAGCATGGCCAAATCTCTGATGCATCAAGTGCACACAATTGTCATGCATGGGAGTATTCATCATCACAGCACCAGTTTGAGGTTCCTGCACACAATCATACATGTAATACAATTGGTTATGAAAAACAGCTTCAGCCAAAATGGCACCATTTTTCAAAACAAAACATTTGTTCCCTTTAAACTGTACCTCACAGCCCTCCTGTGTCAACTTGGCAACAGAAAGCAAGCACATTTTCAAACTAGGAACAAACTGAACATTTTTTATATCCATGTTCAAACATTGTATAAAGCATGTACCTTCACCCAAACATTCTGACTTTGACCCATCAGCCAAACTCACATTAGAAGGGTTAGTCACTTTAAAGTCTTTAAAGTTGTCCTTAGAGCTGGAAATATTTTGATTACACTCGGAATCGAGGGCCCAGCTGATGAGTTGTAATTTTTGACCCTTTGTAGCTTGCAAAACAATTGCAGAGACCGTCATGCTGGAACTAGTTTTTTTTAGCTTTGCCATCCTTTTGCTTTTTCTTAGATTTACAGTCTTTAGTGAAGTGCCCCACCTTCCCACAATTCCAGCAACCTTTTCCCTTTACAGCAAAAGAAGGAACTTTACCCTTACTGCAGTCTTTGGAGCCATCTACTGGGCCATTTGTGGAACTGCGGGTCTTTGGCTGTAAAGCCTTTGGAGTTTGCAAATCTTGCTTACGCTCCAAGCATTTTGCCTCTTCTAACAAACGACTGGTAATAAAATTAATGGTCACATTTGCTGCGGGTAAATTTTCTAGACTGTGGACTAGGGAACTGAAATCTTCCAATAAAGATGACAATAAAAGATTTGTCCCGTTCTGTAAAATCCACATTCACTTCTTTCAATCTATCGAAGTACTCTCTCAAAGAAGCAATGTGGGTTGCAATATCCCTGCCAGGCTGTAATTTTAGTCTATAAAGCTTGCTTGTCAACATGAGTTGTGACCCCATCCCAGCATGGACATAAACTTGCCTCAGCACCTGCCATGTTTCCCGGGCTGAAGCACAGCCTCGCACATAAACCAGCTGGCTGTCTTCAATTCCCAAAATGAGTGAAGCCTTAGCTCTCTCTTCAGCTTGCTGTTGAGCAGCTGTAGCACCCTGACCTGGGGTAGCTAAAATAGGGGCATGTATCAGTTGTTGATGCAAATAGGCTTCCATCTTCACAACCCACAAATGATAATTTTTATCATTTAATTTTTGGAAAGGAAAAACTGCCATGCTTTAAGACATTGTCTATAAATTATCTAGCCCCTCTCAGCCCAATATCTGCTGCCCTAGCACAGGTAGCTTACCAGCCGGGGCTCTGCAAATAGTTCCATCTCAGCAGCTCTCCACAGGTGTTCTCAAAGTCCAGGATTTAATGATCCTCTCTGTGCTGGCTTGTCAGCTTGGTCAAACTTTTGCCAGGCATAAACAAATAACTTCAACAGATTCAAAAATGCTTCCAAAATTAAATCCACAGCTCAGGATTCACACCAGAGTAACAAAATTGCCCACTTTTGCCACTTGTTACGAGCCCTTCTACTTGGACTCAAACAATCTGCGGCCATAAAATGCTTTCATGGCTCCTAAAAATCTTGAGCCAGCCACTCTGTGGCCTGTAACCTGTTGTAAAAAATACAATGTTCGCTCCCACTTTCCTTAGCAAGGCAGCAAACTGTTGCAGAGTTTGCAGCAAGAAGACATGGGCTTTGGGCAAAAACTTGCATACCTCTGGTAAGAAATTCAATAAAGGCTAAAGTCTTTCATAGCTTTTATTGTAAAAGTAATAAGTCAAAAATAAAATACAGAAAGCATTCATCCCTGCTTCTGTGTCCTCCAAAGGCTTCTTCAAAATTAACAGGGAAAGATGGAGCCCCACATCACATAGCACCAAAATCCCTCCCTTGCTTATATAATGAAATTCTTTCAAAACATTAAGCCTCCTTCAAGAGAAACAACACTAAACTACTCTAATTTCTGCTTATCTAGCCTTGAGAGGAAAACAGAAACCAGGCACCAACTGACAGATTTACAACTTCTTAACAAGACTAGCTAGCGCTTTTGCCTGGTGATTAAAATTACCCAAAAGAGGCCTACAGATTTTCTGATCACAACATCTATTTTCCCCGACAAAGTAACTATCTATGGATAATTGTGTTATTTGTAACTTGTTACTTCCAAGTTCTGGCTAAGTGTGTCAAATAAGGACAATTGCCAAGTTTAGTTGTGGATCAGAAACTGAAGCACATCTCCCTGGTTCAACCCTCCAGCCAGTATAACTGGTTGATTAGTTCAGCCTCATGTTCCAAGTCATGTAAATGTGTAAGTAAGAGCCAGTGTGCATTGCAAAAGTTCCAGGCTGCCTGTGCCAGGTATTGGTGGAAAATATGCACAAAACTCTTCATGAGATGGCCTTTATCACATTGGCCTTGGAAGAGTTTTTTCAGCATTTGCAGGAACATGCAAAAACTCAATGCTCAACAAATCCTTTTGGCATTCATACAACTGGCTCATTGCACAGTTCAGGCAGCTTAGAACTGAGTACATGGGATGGATGATATAACAAAGGTATCCATGATGTTCAGCCCTTAGTGTCCATTGGAATCAGTTTGGACTTTGAAGTATTTCTATTATACTAAATCTTCCAAAATCTCTGCTTGCTCAGGGAGTTTCTAGATGCGCTGAACCAAAAACCATACTAAACTAGCTTGTTTTCCCTACCTTACTCTCCAAAATACATTTGTAGTGCCACCACCCCTTCCTTCAGTTCCTTTCTCACATCCTACTATTCCCAAGGAGGCTTTGCCACATCTTCTTTGTCTTCATACTGACTATACACAACTGAGATTAATAAATATTCTTCTTCCCCTGATAGTGCTCAACTTCATTTTCCCCTTCCCACATTGAATTTTGTAAACTCTTCTGGTTAGGCTCCCTGTAAAATACCATTCACATTGCTAGAAAATAACGAGAAAAGCTAAGGCTTCTCTCTCATGTATGCAGATAGAATAGAAGCCTGATGTCTCAAATATGTTTGTGTGGTTGTTTTCCATAATGAAAACTTGGTGTCAACATTTTATTTTTTATCTCAGGCTGCTTCTTAACACAGGAGTAGGGTTCTAATTTATCAATACGAACCAAAAGTTCAGTTTTTTGGGGGCAATGCTTTTCCAGAGTATAGATATAACCTATCTATTTCTTTGATATTTCTGCAGAAAAGTGTGTGTGAGAGAGAGTGGGGGGGAGAGGGAGAGGGAGAAGGAGAGAGAGTGAGAGAGAGAGTAAATATTTAGTGCCTTACTTTTCCCCTCATTTGTGATTTCTGGAATATCAAAAGGAAGAAAGTAAGCTTTGAAATGAATCCAGTAAACTGTTTCCAGGATATTTGTGAAACATGACTGATGTAATAATGAAGCATCAATGCAAAGTTTGTCTTTAAAAATCCAGAGAACTAAATATTTCCAATGTTTGCAGTTCAAACGGAACAGAAAATGCTGCTAAAGGAAAGGGTAAATTATGCATCTTTCATCCTTAGGGAAAGGAGAATTCCTTTCACTGTAAATGCAACAGTGGTCCTTACGTCAATGATTTTGTCTACTTTCTGCCTCAGTTTCCATTTTGTAAAATTCAGTAACCTCAGAGTTTGCAACAGACTTCATGAGACACATGGGGACCACACAGAGAGACAGACACAGTGGTAAACGTCTGATGATGGGCTCCGCCTAAGATCCTAAAAACAACAACCCTCAAACTATTATTCTGGAGAAGGGACTTTAAAGGATAGCAGATGGCTCCCAGGAAAGTGGTGTGGAGATCGTGACTTGCCTGAGACAGAATATGCAAGGTTTGAATTACTCTCTTGGGCCAAGGAGACCAAGTTCTGTTGTCCTGTTGTTGCAACAGCTTCACTTAAGTTCTTTGAGCATAGTGGCTCCCTTGGCAAGTGTTACACAATTGTCTCAGGCCAGGCCAGTATCATTTCATTAAAGCATTGACTGTGGGTCTCTTCAACATACATAGGATGGTAATGATGAGGGAAACAGTCATATAACCTCTGCACTTTCTGAGGAGAAAAGGCTGCTTGGACATTCCTTTTCTGCTGTTACTTTTGGCACATTAAACAAGTTGTATTTAAGAAGCCTGCATCAGCTCTTTTTATCATCATCATCAGCAGCAGCAGCAGTAGTAGTATATGACTTCAAGTCACCTGTGACCTTATGTTGACCTCATGAATTTCACATAGGCTTGCCTGAGTGAAAACTGGAGAGGGCTCCTGTACCTTGAATGATCATGTAGAGGAGGGGAGTTTCAGCAATTGTTGCTTGTTACCTGGCTGTGTGATAAGCCATACCTGCTGAAATTCCCTCTTCCACACCAACTATTGATGGTACAGAAGCCCTCTCCAATTTCAATCTGACAATTCTATGAACTCTATAGGTTTTTCATAGGCAAGACATAGCCAGAGGTGGTTTGAAATTGCTTTCCTCTGAAATATAGCCCACAGCACTTGGTATTCCCTGGCAGACCCCCATTAAAGTAGGAACCAGGACTGACCCTGCTCAGCTGTCTATTCAGTAATAAATGCAATGTGCAGCCTATAAATCAATCAATAGATCAGTGGATTGGTTGATAAAGAGTTCAGTACTGATATCTGTCTATACTTACATAGATGTATGCAAACATATACAAATATGTGTTTCCTATCTGCCTATCTTTCTATCTAATAGACATACTGTTAGTGCCACAGTGGAATAAATGTTGGATGCTAATGAGGACTGACTCCTTACCATTTCCTTGCACTACTTCAGCTTCTGAAGCCTTGGAGACTATGTGGTTGCTGAGCGTTGATTTATACAGTGGTCAAGTTGTGGAGTTTGAAGGAGGCTCAAGGAAGCTCCCCCTTCTTGTTCCCATGCAGCTGTGCTCCTGCGGGAGTCATCCGAGGACCCTTCAGACTCACCAGAACTCTATTGGACATGGTGTTTACAGCCAGCCCACGCAGGCTGCCACTGTGTGGTCTGGAGCTATCAACAGAGAAGTGAGTGAGAGAAGACAAATGAATCCAAGAGAGAACCCAGCTCTCTATTTACCCCCTGGGGCTGCATAAACAGGCTGTCATCAGATGTTGTCTGCCTATGAAACCTGCCTAAATATAGGTAATGGGAAGACTTGCTGAGCTGCAGTTCACCTTGGGGAGTGTTCTTATTTCGTTCTCTTCAGCAGTAAATCTGCAGGAAGAAAGGACTGGGCTATTTTGGAAATGCATGCTATGGCTTCAAACAGTGCAATTCTGTGGATAAGAGAAACTAAGTTGTCTCTGCAACTTAAATCCTGTTCCAAGAGTAATTATATCCCTAGTTTACATCAATAACAGTAACTGATTTATCTTGTTCTAGGTGCACATTGCTCTCCTCCTCCTTCTCATCCTTAAACTATCAGTCATACCATCAGGCAGTGGAACATCCCAAAAGAATTGGTCAGCAGCTCCTCTGAGGTAGAGCAGCTGCACTTGGTCTCTCTTTGCCCTCCAATGGTCTTCCTCTTGCCTTGTGGATATGTGGATGTGTGTGTGTGTGACAAATAAAGAGGATACAGCCAATGATGGAATCACCTACCTGGCAGATGCCAGAGAAGTAGGAAGGGATGCAAGTTGCCTGAAATGTCTGCAATGAACAAATAAGAATTGGGTTTTGGAGGGGGATGTGGAGGATGTCCTAATCCAATATTTTTTGTTGGAGTGAGTAGAAGTACCGCATATGCAATTACATTTTTATTATTTATTTATAATGACTATATATCCTACCATCCCTCAACAAGATCAGGGAAGTACAGTAGTACCCCCACATCCACTGGGAATCGGTTCGGTGTGTGTGTGTGTGTGTATACCGAGAACCATGGATAATAGCCAAGACCATTGAAAATAATGGGATTTCCAGTTTGAAATACCATAGAGTTGCCTCGGAGGACCTAGAAAATGGCTAGAAAGGACATATTTCTAGGAAGACTCTATGGTAGGTGTGCTGTTTTGTGTCCTGTGGATAATGAATCAGTGGATATGGGGGTCCTACACTATACAACTCTCCCACTTCTTAATTTTAACTATAATTCCATAAAATAGGAGAAAAATATTTGAGGGTAGCTGTGTTGGCCATGCATTCTGTCTGGGATGTTGTCAGTTAAGATAGTATTGAGGGATTTCAATGCAAGCATAGGCAGAAAATAGAGAACATAGAGCGAATGTAGGCCTGTGACTTGAACGTGGTCACCATTTTTCTCCTGTATGATTTTAAACATCTTTGTTTTATGAAGATGCTAGTAAAGCTTCAAAACTTGCATGATGTATTTTATGCTTTGGAGTTGGCTCAAAAAAGGGATAACTGCTTGTGGATTTTGGATTTTGTTGTATCTTGCTGCACAGCCAGCACTGCTACCCTTGAATATTTTTTTCCTGAATTTTAAGATACCAAATTTAGCCACAACAGGGAAATCCTAAATAAGAGGGAACCAAAGGACTGGGACTTAACTCTTTGAGGTTTTCTATCTCCAACAAAGGTAAAACTCTTTCATTGGTCTACAGTTTGTGACTACAATTTGGCAAGTTTTACCTATATAGTATCTAAACTTTTTTTCCTCAGATGTAACAGTACAGAGACAGCTTGAGAAATTCAATGTTGTCTACTGAAGAAAGGAGCAGTTAGCTTCACATAGGACAGGAGCATCTGGATCTCAAGAGAAATTACTTGTCTGTAGCTAATGGGAATTGAAACCTGTCTTTTATGGCTCCTTGTCTCTAGTCCTCACAGAGCCAATAAGGGGAGTGGCCTCTGCTTGCCTTGAAATCCCTTAATGCCATTTTAACTGGCAACATCTTGGACAGAATGGAGGCCTATAACTCTAGCTAATGTCTTCATCATTTTTCTCCTGTCTGATTTTTAACATCTTTGCTTGATGAAGAAGCCAGTGAAGATCTGAAAGCTTGCATAATGCATTTTTTTTGCTTTGGAATTGGCCAGAAAAATGATATCACTGCTTATGGATTTTGTACTCACGCTTGTGCTATGCCCCTGGGATGCTGAAGGATGACATCATCTGATAATATCCCCCATTCCTGTTCTTGTCGCAATCTTCTGACATGGTTTTGCCACGTCTGATAAACTCTCTAGTCTAAGGACTTTATCAGACCAACCCCGTAAACCCCGTTCTTTTGCCAGTATAAATTTGCTGTTTTTATGCTGGCAAAAGAACTCCCCATGCCACACTAACCGTCTGTCCCATGAGAAGGCTTCCCCAGCAATGACAGAGGACTGAACGGAGCTCTCTTCACTTCCTCATTCGATATCCCACGTATTCTCATGAGAATACATAGGACGGGAAATTAAAAACAAAACAAAAATAACACTCGAAATGTTATACTAAGCACATAAACACACTCAAAGGCTTACAAGTAAACCACAGAGGGTCATAAAAACAGTGTCATCTACCCACCTCGAAGGCTGACTCAGCCTTCCATCCTTCGTAGGTCAGTAAAATGAGTACCCAGCTTGTTGGGGGCAATTAGCTAAAAAAACATTGTAAACCACTTAGGGAGTGCTTTGGCACTGATAAGTACTATATAAATATCAATGCTATGGATGTCATGATCTAACCCAGAAGTGTTCTGGCCGAACCAGCCACTGAGAGTGGAATAATGAGAGGATATTGGTGCAAGGTTTCATACATTGGCAATGCTGGCAAAATATCACCACAGCCAATCTACTGAAGACTTAAGCCATCAATAAAATATGATGGGTTTTAGACAAGACATAAACATGAAAGGGTAACATTGTCTGGTATGTGTGCCCTTTCACGGTTATGTGGCATCGTTATGATGCTGTATTTGATGTGTATGATAATGTCCTAACACTAACTACTATCCTACAGTGCCTCTCTATTATACTTGTGTAAGCTGCTTTGGAGATCCTTTTGGAACAAAATGTGGGATAGGAAGCTATCAGTCGAGCAAACAAGTAACAGCATCAATACCATGTGTGCTTCACTATGTAACTGTTGTGTCTCTTCCATTGCTACACTGTTGGATGATGTCCAAAAGAACAACAACAACAACAAAAACCAGCTTGGCCTAATTCATCATCAACATCAGATGCTGTAAACTCATGATTCCCCTTTTATGGGGGGGAAATCCACAATTTTTCCCTTTTCTTTGGAGAGGAACCATGATATTATCCTACTTGTATAAAGGCACAGTTTTGTACATTACTGCATGGGGGTGGGGACTGATGTCACTCACCATACTTGCCAGCCAAAATCTACTGCAGATAAAGGTGAAAAAGGAGTGGGTGGTAGCTTACCAGGTAAGGTAGACTTGGAGGAAGAATGTTTTTCTTTGCCTCAGATCGCCCTCTGTAAAAATTCTTTTGCCAGCATATTTTGAAGTGTTTTAAAGAACCCCCTTGATCAGACCTATCTTTAGCAGCATTCAGAGGCAGCCCAGGCACTAATGGAGAGTGAATGGAGCTCTGTTCACTTCCTGGTTCAAGATCTCTCCGATTCTCATGAGAAGACGCTAGCATGGGAAATTCAAAAATAAAAGCAAAGTAAACATAAAAAGTACAGCAAAGCACAAAAACACAGTTAAAAGGTCCCAAGTACACAGGTGGTGGTGGTCATAAAAAGAACATCCCCTACCAGGCTGTCATGATCTCAATTGGAAGTGTTTCCCCATTGATGCTGTATTCACATAAGTACAATGGTACGAGGATTCAAGCACTGGCCATGCTGGCAACAAAGTGCCATGGCCAATCTATTGACAGCTTGGCCCGTCAATAAAAAGGAATGGATTTTTCACAATACATGATCATAAAAGGACAACATTGTCTGGTATGTGTGCTCTTTCACAATCATTAGGCATCCATATGATGCCATATTTGCCTGGTCTGAGAATGTCCTTTGTCTCCAGAGAAAAAGTGGAGAAAAATAAGTGCTGCCCTTTAGGACACTGCTGTAGTAGGGGCAAACCCTGCCTATCACTCCTGACATGGAATAGCCTTGACCTCACTGAAGAGGGGGTAGATCTTCCCAGTTGCATGTACAAAGAACCCATAAAATCACTGTACCAATCAGAGGGTCCTTCTTCCATTTATGAAAGCCCTCTTCCTCCACAGAGCCATTGTGCCTGTCACTTCATGCTGGGCATTTTGGTAGTTCTCTATACGCAACACAAATGCACAGAAGGAAAGAGAGAGAGAGAGCTATAGTAAGAGTTGTGCTGTGTACATTAATTAGCACAACTGTTTTAGTGGGTGTGAAGTGGAAGGCCTTTATCAGACTAGTGTATAAAAATGCTGTAATTCCACTATTGAGGAAAGCAACACATCATCATACTCATGCAATATTACCACCACAGAATCACTGCAGGACCACAACTAGTAGGTTAAGTACGGGATTCTCTCTCTCTCTCTCTCTCTCCCCCCCCCCCTCTGGCTTTTCTTCGCAAATTAAGATTCAGGAAGGACTCATCCTGCGCTTTCTGCAAGCACGCTGATGACTAAAAAGGCCAATCCGAGATAAACAAGTCCGGTTGCAGAAAGCACAGCAGAATGATAAACATAAAAACATACCAAGAAGAGGTGACAGATCATTAAAAGAGCATCCTATACATCCTGTGTTTTTGTTGAGAAGTTGGGGGTGGCCACCCATTCACACTGTAATCGCATGATTACAGTGGAACGTGATTTTGCACAATCATTAATACTGCAAAAAGAGTGATATTGAGGGCTATTCATGGATTTTCCCATCGATGAAAAGTGATGAGCAATTAACAGTTGGAGCACACATTGACTGAAGGAGAACAACGATGTCCTGCTATAACAAGAACCCATTTGCAGTACAGCCACACTGTAATGCTGCGATTGCAGCCCCATCTGATAACGTCCAAAGTGCAGTATAACTCAGAGATCAGTGAAAAGGGCAGAGCGGAGGACTAACCAAACATATTTCATTGAATGAGGGCACAGACAAAGGGGCAACATTCCTCTTTCATTACATTGCTGACTGGATTGAAGATTAATCTCCTGCATCCTCCACTACACTTGAGGCCAGCAGGCTAGGTTAGGAGGTCCAAGGCCATCCAGATGGCATACAATGTCTTTCTTTCGATGTCCAACAGGAAATTGCAGGCTGGGTTACTGGTAAAGGCAAGAGGGTCGGGTTTCAGTGAACAACAGACCTGAGCCGAATGGTGAAAGAAAGAATGCTCTGTGAGGCAGAAATAAACTGCTTAGATGGGTGATGGAGGCCAGTGACACCCCTCACACCAACCCGCTAGCCTTCCTTTGACTGATGTTGAACCTGTTCTATATGTCCATAAGTTGCACGCTACAGTCCTAATAAGAGTGAGGCAAAGAAATATACATGAACAGATTCCTAGAGTTTCCATTGTATCCCCCACTTGAACTCTATCAATGTGAAATTTCAAATGCATTTCTTGAAATCTTGAAAATTGTGGTTGCAAGATTAAAAGAGAGGGAGGGAGAGAAAGAGAATACATGTTGCAGTTCAGCCTCTGAATGGAAACATGGAAATCCTCCAGTGTTAAGAGGCTGGGAAATATTTTATTTAATGTGATAAACATTTGGAAGGCATTTCACTGTCAGAAGGCTAGAAGACCCACCCGTTGACTTGGAAAAGTCAGCACCGAGCAATATGACTATCTCACTTAGATTAAACAGAGGGAATAAGCAAATTATCCAAGAACTCAGGAAACATGATCAAAGTCCTCTGGGATTATTGTTTGTTTGACTTCAGTCACAGCATTACAAGCAAAGGACTGCAGTTCTGAAAGAAAGGTTGGCAGAAATAGAACAATTGTGGAAGTCCCTGGTGTAATTCCATGGAATTTGGTCCATCATGTCTTAGCTAATGTGCAGATGATATGCAGTGTCATCTGTTACTGGAGTCCTTTTAGTATACAGGATGTGATATACTTGCTGAAGGGTTTTGGCCTCAGTCCCAGAAAATGTAAATACCAGGACAGAAAGGATGGATAGTAAAAGAGATCCATCTCCTGCTTTCTCATCCTAGGAAGTTGTGTCTTTTCTGCAGTTTTTGAAGGGAGTGTTTTCCTTTTTTATGTGATATATAAGCTGCACATGACAAGTGACACACCTTTTGCCATTCTTTCTGTTGCATTCTGAGTGACTGTTGGCTCTTTCACACCATCTCAAGCATTTTAGTTGTCTCTCAAATGGGGCTAAGTCACTTAATGAAGCAGAAACATTTTGCAAGGATGTGGTAGAGTCCTGGGCCCCTTTCACATTACACTGTTACATAACTATGCCCCCCCCCTTAAATGTCATGGCAACAACCTACAGAATTCCAGGATTTGAAGTTTAGGGAGAAGTACTTAGAATTCTCAGTCAGAGCAATCTAGTGCCACATCAACCTACAAATCCCAAACTTTCATCGAATATAGCTATGTCAGTTAACGTGTTATCAAAGTGCTGTAACTGTGCAGTGTAAAAGAGTACTTTGTGTAGTAAAGTGGACTGTACCATATCTGGGTGTAAATGGTGGGGGAGGTATCATCTCTTGTAAGTTTTTATAGGACAAAAATATCTCTCTCTCTCTCTCTCCCTCTCTCTCTCTCTCTCTCTCTCTCTCTCTCTGGCCTTTCTTCACAAAGATTCAGGAAGGACTCATCCCACGCTTTCTGCAAGCGCGCTGATGACTGAAAAGGCCAATCCAAGATAAACATGTCCAGTTGCAGAAAGCACAGCAGAAGGTCTCCTTGGATGATGTTTCTGGGTTGTGGTTCTTTCTGCATTGTCGTTTCTCTTCAAGACTTGTTTGGTGTGAGTTCTCAAATAAGGCTGCAGCATTGTGGATAGAGCGTCTCCATGCCTCCCGATGTGAGGCCAGGGCGGACCATTGTTGGTGATCAATTTGGCGGAGCCTGAGATGTTGTTTCAGGGAGTCCTTGTATCGCTTTTTTGGAGCACCCCTCTTACGCTGACCCGTGGTGAGTTCACTGTAGAGTACTATAACCAATAGCACAAACTGAAGCTTGACTTTCAAAGTTATAAATTGTACTTTACAAAAAATAGATAAACAAAACAACAATTTGCTGCAAGTAGAAAGTTGGCATAGTAGGTTTGGATTGAACTAGATGTGATGGTGGTTTTTTTTTTAATCTACAGCAAATGTTGACATTTAAAAGAGGAAACATTTAAAAATTGCATCCTCTATTTTTCAGGTTCAAGTGTAGTATATAGTCTGTCACTTCCTTGTTCTACCAATTCAGTCTGGTACAGGACTGGAAGGTATTCTATGAACTGACAAGGAAGCACTGAAACAGTTGTTGTCACAGACTGAATATACATGAACCCACTCATTAGTTACCCAGCTGAAAGTAAGTCAGCCAGTAGCTACATCAAACTTCTAATCCTCTCCTCAACTTACAATTGCAGTCTTTGTGCTTTCTAGCTCATTCCATTTGTTTACAGTTTGACGTACCGCCTGGGATGTGGATGCTTCCATTGTCCTATTATCTAATGCCATCACACTTTTATGCAAGGGCCTATAAAGATGATTATTAAAAGCCCTGGGTAGAATCAAAGAACTTCCAGATGGAAACCACTAAAAGACTCCTTAGTTCATCAGCAGTCATTATGTCCTGTCTTCCCTTGGATCTTGCTAGGGCTGTTCCCTCAACGGCTTTGTTCTGGCTCGTTCCAAATGACTCAGCCACTGTTGGATCTTCTTTTTATATGCTGTGGCAACGAATAAGGGGCATTTTCCTGTATTTTCTTTCCTTTTGCGTTGTAGTTCCTCCAGTTGCTAGCCACCCAACACTGCTTCTTTCATTCTGCTCAAAACATTCCTCAACCAGTCCCATTTACAGACGTGAAATGCTGTCACTATTTTGCTATCTCCCTCTCTCTCAATGCTCACAAGAATATCTGTCATCTTGGGGCACACTTGGTACATGCTCTGGTAACATCTGGTAACCTTGTCGCTCTGGATGACAAATCAAGTAAATGCGACAGCCAGGAGCGCCTATTACCAGCTTCGGCTGATCCGCCAGCTGCTCCCTTTCCTGGAAGTCAGGGACCTTGAGACCATGGTACATGCTCTGGTAACCTCCCATCTTGATTTCTATAATGTACTCTACATGGGGCTACTCTTGTGCTTGTTCAACTAGTACAGAATATGGCAGCCAGACTGGTCTCAGGTACATCTAGAAGAGACCATATAACACTGATCTTAAGATCACTTCACTGGCTGCCCATTAGTTTCCGGGCCCAGTACAAGGTGTTGGTTATCACCTTTAAAGCCCTAAATGGCTTGGGTCCAACTTATCTTCGGGACCACTTCCTTCCACGTAATCATTCCCGTGCACTCTGGTCCTCTGGGAGGAATCTGCTGCAACCTTTAATAACTAGGCTCTCGTTGACCTCTCAGAGGACCATTTCAGTTATTGCTCCCAGATTATGGAAAAGCCTGCTGGATGAGATCCGTCACATTACTACCTTAAATAGCTTTTAAAAAGCTCTTAAGACAGATCTCTTCCGGCAGGCCTTTCCTGAACAGATACCCGGCCATCAGAAAGAAAAAAATCTTATTAGTCCGATCCCATCCAATTTTTTATTGTGTTGATTTTAGTATTTTTAGTAATTATTAGGTATGTTTTAAATGTTTAATTATTTAATTGTATTTTAAGGGGTGGGTGGGATGGGGGGGTTGTATGTATATTTTAATGCTGCAAGCTGCCCCGATTGCATTTTGTAGAGGGGTGGGATACAAATAAATTTTATTATTATTATTATTATTATTATTAATAATACTAAATGAAATAACTAACAATTTGCTAATGTTTTATTTTACAGTATTTTTGTTTCCTCCAAGATAGTGGAAATGGCAGAGATTCCTCAGGTAGGTGGCTTGTTCCTTTTTCTACTAGTCCTCTTAATGAAGAAATAACAAAATATAAGCTGGATATAGGGTTATTTCTGGAATAACTTCTTCAGTCATGGAGGAGACTGATATCCAGTGGGAGAGTCAACTGGACTATGAAAGGGGAAGTAAAACCAATTTCTGTCAATTTCCCCTTCCTCCTATAGCTACCATGGCCACCTCCTGCACCATTGGAGTAGCTTTTCAAGGTCATAGGGGTCCATGGGGTGAAGGAAGAAGCAGTGGAAATAGGCCCTCTCCCTTCCTCCATGTACTGAGTTAGGAATTTTGAATCCTAGCCACAGAGTATACAGTGATGAGAAAGAGTGAACAAATAATTTTATCATTAATTAATAATATTAGTGGTTATAGGCAAAGTTCAACCGAGTCTTAATAGGCAAAGTTCAACCGAGTCTTAATAATACCTAGAATTAATTGTTGTTAACTGCTGTCAAGTCAACTATGACTTATGGTGACCCTATGAATGAGAGACCTCCAAGTCACCCCATCCTCAACAGCCTTGCTCAGATCTTGAAGACTCAGGGCTGTGGCTTCCTTGATTGACTTTATCCATCTGGAATGTGGTTATCATCTTTTGCAACTGCCTTCTAGCTTACCAAGCATTATTGTCTTTTCTAGTGAGTCTTGCCTTCTCATGATGTGTCCAAAGTACAACAGTCTCAGTTTGGTCATCTTGGCTTCTAGGAAGAGTTCAAGCCTGATTTCCTCTATGGCCCATTTATTTGTCTTTTTGGCAGTCTTCTCCAGCAGCACACTTCAAATGAGTTAATTTTCTTTCTATCTGCTTTCTTCACTGTCCAGCTTCCGTAACCATACATAGAAATTGGAAATACAATGGCATGGACAATCTAGACTTTAAGCATATAAATTTTAATAAAGATTCAGTAAAATCTAATATTTAATCATGGAAGATGGAATTAATATGCTGAATTTCAAATGTGTAATATTAAAGTTATTACAAACAGTATTGTTTTACCAGTATCACAGTTAACAAAGATTATTTAGTATCTATTAATATATTCCTTGCAGTCTGTCATCTTAAAGACTCCATATAATATCCCTGCTCAGCCATGGAATTCCTCAGCCTCAGAGGAAGGCAATGGAAAATCTCCTCTGAATAAATCTTGCACGAAAGTGTCACCATAAATTGGAATTGAATTGATGGTATATAACAACAACAAATATAAATACAGTTGTCCCTTCGTATCCATGGATTTGGTATCCATGGATTTAAGTATTCACAGTTTGAAAATATTCTTAGAAAAATAATAATTCATAAAGAAAACCTTGATTTTGACATCTTATATAAGGAACACCATTTTGCTATGCCATCGCATATAATGGGACTTCAGTATTCATGGATTTTGGTATCCACAGGGGCTCCTGGAACCAAACCCCAGCGGATACCAAGGGCCCACTATATTTATAAAATAAATATCTCCTGAGCAATATTTTCATAATAATGCTACTTTGAACAGTATATAAACAAATATAGTTTGTGTCAAAGTTATTCGTATTGGCTGGTATTCTGTGTCACAGTTACAGATTCATAACCTAGAGAGCTACAGACCCATAACTGCTCCGTATTCAGTAAGACTATGTAGTTTTACTATAAGGAGATTATCAGACAAACTGTATGATAGCATATCTGACCTGCTACCCCCCAACCGCCCCACTCCTGTCCCTGTTCCAGTAAAAAAAAAAAAAAATTCCAACACCTATCTTATGCCGCGATAGTAACTGCTCCCCCTCCCCTCGGTCCTCCGGGAGTGAATGCAGCTGTCGTAAAGCTGCATTCATGTCCCAGAAAGCAAATCCTGCACATTCTCATGAGAGAACAATGCACGGGAAATTTAAAAATTAAAAGGAAACCAAATGTCAAAAAAGAAAACTAAGCCCCCGAACACCCTTAAAATTAAACAAGTAACCTGGGGAGGGGAAAAATAAGGGTGCCACTTACCTCCTCGTCCCAATTGCACCTGGAACTCTTCGAGAAGGACCTCCCACCGTGGCTGGCATAGCGCCAGCATAACAGGACACCTTTTCACAAGCCCGTTATTCCATTATGGAAACGGAACAGGTGATCTATTGATGGATTAACCCATCAATAGAAGAGAATGGAAACGGAATGGAGGGGGCACAGGAGCAGAACTGGACAGGGACAACGTCATCTGAAGAGAGAGCCCTTTGGTGCTCTCCTGTCGTCCCTGTTCCAGATTAAAAAGGTTGTATGATAATCTCCCAAGACTATGTAAATGCCCCTCCAGCCCACCTTAACAACTGGCAGCTGCATCAGGCAACAGAGATCTGTTCATCTTCCAACTGAGATGCAAAACAGATGATATTTCTAACCCCCTCCCACTAGTGAGCAAGGATGCAAAAATTAGAAATCACAATTCTTTGTTACATCCTCACTTGCTGGTGGAAATGTCATCCTTCTTGTACTCCAATTGGCAGATGTATGGACCTCCTTTATCCATTGTAGCTGCTGGCTGTAAAGGTGGGCTGAGGCCAGGAGATCTTCCTTAGTTATACATATGTATCTAAGTAGCTCGTGTAGAATATCAGTGATTATTATTTTCTTCTTGACCTTCTCTTAACCTCAGAAAATGGATCTGTTTTGGTGAAAAGTACTCCATTTCCTAATAGATATATCTAGTAAAGTTCCTGCTGTACTTTTCCACTTCTTTTTATTTCTCTATTTTAATTTTTGCTACAAACTATAAATTAATTACCATTTTCAGTTTATGGGAGCTAAATCACCTAAGATGTCCAAAAATAACATGAAAACTGACAGTGGGATCAAATAAAAGGATGGCTTCCTAATTGTTACTAATATTTTCTTCCAATATACCCAAGCTTTGAACAACAGAAGGTTGGCCATAAATGGCAGCCTGAACATCTCTTCCATGGAAAATATTAAGTTCCATTTTGCTATACCCTCAGTAGAATGAGAACTATTCTGCCTACCTTTGTACTATCTTCCTTTGCCCATTTACTCCTATCTTATACAGTCTAAACAAAGCTGAAGTTTTGTATGCTTTTTTAAAAAAAGAAAACAAAAACACATGTATTTTTTGGAATGTAAAGGTGTCATGGCTGTGAGCCATTTGCAGGCCAGAGAGTTTGAAGGAAAAACACACACAGAAAAGCTGCTGCATATTTCCCCCTACAGTAACAGTGACAGCTGCCAAGTGTGCCCCAGGAAAAGAGCTGCTTTTATCCAAGACACATTCCTCCACCCAGTGTAAGTTATAAAACAAAGTATATAACATGAGGCCCTATCAACACAAAATGGTAGGACTCATTTTTCTCCTGTTCATGGAGAAAGCTTTTTATGGCCTGAGAATGTCAAAAGCCCATCAAATCATTAAGGACTGAAGAAGAAAGACACCTGTATGACTTCCTAACAGCCACATGTTGTGATTCTTGCTTCTGCCATGGGGAAGGAACTGGGGAATCATTGGTCCACAAAAAATGTTGAGGCTTGTGAATCTTTATTGCAGGAATGGGTTATGTGTGGACCTTCAAATGCTGGATTGAGTGCTTTGGATTGGATTTGGATAACTGGTATGTTCTTTGACTTGGAGTGCAGAGTTCCTTCATAGCTACTCATCTGAATCTTAGGGCTTTATCAGACACATAAAATACGGTGTCATAATAACACCACATAAGCACGAAAGGGCGCACGTAGCACATGATGTCGCCCTTTCGTGTTTATGTCCCCACCAAAACCTGTACTTTTTAATTGACAGCTAAAGCTGTCAATTGATCCCTGTGGCGCTTTTGGGCCAGCATTGCCGGTGTGTGAAACCTCGTACCATTGTACTTACATGAATGCAGTAAGAATGGCCGGTCTAGTGCAAACACTTCCAGGTGAGATTGTGACAGCCAGGTAAGTGACACACTTTTTAAGACCCTCCCTGGGCTACTTGGAACCTTTAAAGTGTGTTCCTGTGCTTTTAAAAAGTTTTTCTGTCTTATTTTTTTGTTTGTTTGTTTTTTTAATTTCCCACATGATGAAGCCTCATGATAATCTATGGGATTTCAAAGGATTTTTTTATGCTAGCAAAAGAGCATTTTAAGGGGCTCATCTGATAAAGTCCTTAGTCTTCTCCTGATTTCATCACTACAGTCACTGTTTTGTTTTATGACTGCGTCAAAGTAGAGAGATCTTTAAAAATTTCTTTAACAATTACAGAGTTTCTGGAAAATGTGAGAGGGATGGTACTGTTGAACTCTTGTTCTGCTTCTGTGCTTCCCACAGACAACTTGTTTGCTGCTGTGTAGACTGAATGCTGGACTAGATTGGCTTTTGACTCTTCTATTCTTAAATTAGATCTCTGCTCTGCAAACATCTATGACATCACAGCAGCTTAGTCAATGGTTACAAAAAACCCACGTATAGATTGTAGTCATGTTCAGGTGTCCATTACTTCACTTTCTTCAACATGAGCAGAAGAGAACACCTAAACTTACTTCTCCCCTGTGTCATCACTTTCTTCATGTGGGAAGCAATGCATGTGAAGTAGAGACATGTTTATATGGAAGCTACCCATGAAAGCAAAATTCTTCTAGAGTTGTTCCTTGAATGGAGAGTTGCTCCTCCTCACATATGTCATTTTCTATGGTTGACTATGGCCCATTCCAGCACATTGGTCCATCGCTGCAGCTGCTGTCTGCCATCACTTTTTCATAGCCAGGAAGCAATGCCACAGCATGTAACCAAGGCTGGTCACATGCAGGGGGCCTTGCTCACATGCTGAGGGCTGGCTTCCTGGCTACAGAAAGTGGGACATGGGCAACAGTGGCAATGAATGCAGAGAATGCAGAGAACAGCCAGCATGCTGGTCTGGACTTCTTCCTGTTTCATCCAGGTAACAGGGGAGCAATGGGCCAGTTTCATGGGCAGAATATGGTGGAAGGAAGCCAGCATATTCTGCCCTGTGTAGATGAGCCCTAAGTCTGGATAAATATGCAAAGGGATCTTGTAGCACATTTGAGACTAACTGTGAGAAAGAAATCTGATGAAGTAGACTTCAGTCTATGAAAGCTTATGCTACCAACTTCTTTCTCTCAGCTAATCTCAAAGGGGCTACAAGATCCCTTTGCATTTATAATTGTCAAGGATTATGGGAGTTGTAACCCAACCGGAGAGCCACCAGTTCTCTACCCCTGCTTTAACTAGGGAACAATAGGATCAAACAATAAATCTTTGTGGGGCAAAACTGTCTCAGGACTGAAGTCCTCAATAAAAGTGGCTTACAAGCTCAGATTTTCCACCATTTCAGTGTCTGAGATGCTGTTGCTATTTATTTATTTATTTTCATGGTGTTTATATACAGTTTGCTATCCTTGGTACTCATTAAATTGAAGGTGTTGGATATATATTTAATAAATCTATCAATCACCAAGTTCATTTCAGGTAAGGGGAATTAAATTGCACAAAGATGGTTCACATAATTAGACTGTATTGTCATGATTACTGACATGGTGTGACAAGAAAGCTGCAACTGAATTATTATTTGAATTATTGTTAAATTGCTTAGACTTCTACTAAGCTCTGTACAAGAAAGTTAACAACAGTTCAAAAGGAGGAAAGGAGGTGAAGCTTTTTTTCAGTCTATACTGAAAAAAGGACCGGATCACTTCTGGATTGGAAGACTCAATATTTTGGCTTTCTGCTGATTTTACAGTAAGGCTATGTGGTATACAGACAGACAGTGACCATATCCAATGTTGCATGAGTGGGTTCTAATTTAAATGTTGAGACTCTCTTCCTCCTTCATCTTCTAGCTCATGCTCCACACCGGTTCCAGATAGTTCCTTGATAGATTTTGGGACAGCCAGAGGATGGGGGGGGGTTCCATTTTGCAAATGATGTCACTCAGCTGAAGGGAAGGGGAACTGGAAGCACAGGGTAGGTTGGCCCAAGGTGCAAGGGACTTGTATGCAGTCATCTGATATGCAAGCATTGAGCTTTTAACTAATGGACAATCTGCACAGTGCTGATTTATCACCAAATTATTTGTAGAGACATGAAAGGTTATTTTCTTTCTGTGAGCAATGAGGTCATATGAGGAATGTCATCATTTGGGGAGGGAAATTGCTTTAAATGAACTAAAACAGATTCTATGCTCCTTGTTTTCAGTAAAAGGGCACAACCCCTTTTCTGTGGGTCACATGAGCCCCCCCCCCAAGTTCTGAAGTGTGGCCCCAGTGAAAGCCTAGGCCCCTCTCCATGACTACCACCACTGAATAATCCTGCTCAGATTAATACAGATTGCTCTTTACCCACTGTTGCTAGCAGTGAGGAAACAGCAAACCACATTAGGATTGCTTGAGGAGGGAGTAGAGCAAAGGCTCTACATTCCCTCACCCAGAGATCTTCATTTAGAAAGAATTCATTCTCACTGGAAATAATGATGTATATCAGGATAGCTGTGGGGTAATGGAGAGAAGGCTCCATCCTCCCAACACACACAAAAAAGAATTGCTGGGATGAGGGGGGGGGATGCTAAAAGGTTATGCACCTCTGATTTGCAGAAGTGTAAGCAGCAACACCAGATTTGAATAACAATCATAAGGTCCCTCAGTCCTCCAATTACAGAGCCTCTACAACTTGGATAGCTTCACTTAGGTTCCCCCTCCTCTCTCTCTCTCTCTCTCTCTGTGTGTGTGTGTGTGTGAGAGAGAGAGAGAGAGAGAGAGAAAGAGAGAGAGAGAATGTACAGAGCCAGAGGCTTTGAATGACGTTTGCTCACTCCACCCACTTCAAAGCAATTAAAATATTAGCTATATGCTCATTTTGATTTACAGCTTGCCCTGTTCCAAAGGCTTAGCACAGGGTACAGATGCTACTGAACACCCGTGACTGTAAAATATTTGTCCCAGATGGGATATTCTCATTGCTCATCCCCAATAGTTCAAGCTAGCACTCATCAAAATGTCTAATGTGCAACATCCTTGTACACTGAAAGCGAGAGCATTCATCTTTTTCTCAAATAATAATAATAAAAAACCTCTTCTGTATATGCTTAAAGGAGGATAGTAAGTGGTTTGGGCCATTTTGCTTAAAAGAAACTCATCCCAAACTGATTATGGTAGAACTTTAAAAAAACAACAACCCCAAAACAAAAACAAATGCCAAACAAGTAAACACAAATGAGGCATGCAACCTGAATTGATTATTCAATTGGATTAATTTAATACAAACTTTTGATCAAGTAATCAATTGACCTAATTAATCAGAAGATGAACAGTTCTGTATCATTTTTAAAAAAAGCTAATTAGCTCCATCCAGTGCCATACATGTGGACTTCTGTCATGCAGTGTGACTTCACCTTTCCCTCCCAATTCCCCAGAACAGAATTGGGTGGGCACATGGTGAGATGGGCAAAACTGTTGCACCAGCACTCTCGATTTTGCTGGTAGATACACCTCAATGGCTACAACCCTTTTTTTTTATTCTGGTTCAAAGATATGTAGGGATGTAATTCTTCACTAAGGGCTCATCTACACCAGCCAGGATATGGCAGCTCCCTGTATTTTTTTAAAAACAAATTAAAGGGCTCTATCTCAGCTTGCCCCCATTCCAGCCCCATATCTTCCTAGGGGGTAGCTAGGGCTACCTGAGGGCAGAATGGAATAAAAGCCCTGGATTGTATGGACTGCAGGGCTCTGGAATGAGGGCAAACTGAGGTATTTGGCTGATGTAGATAAGCCCTAAGTTTCTTCTCAAAGGTAACAATGAATAATTTCAGTAAATTTCTTCCTTCTGTGAGAAAATATTTGAAAATTATGCAGTTTTTGAAGGCTATTTGCAAATTGGGACTTATTCTGTGCAAAATACACAGGTGGTTGTTTTGCACAAAAACCAGCATTTTCTGCACAGGAAACAGCGTTTTCTGTGTGGAAAATAATATTTCAATACAGAAATATTAATTCCTGCGAAGAAAATGCTGTTTTCGATGGAAATCAACCATGTGTGAATTTTACGCAGAAGAAATCCCACATTACAGCATTTTTTTCTGTGCAGAAAACAACATTTCCTGTGCATGAATTAATATTTCTAGGTTGACATATTTTTCATGGAGAAAATGCTGTTTCCTGAGCAAAACACCCATGTATGAATTGTGTGCAGAATAAGTCCAAAACTGTGAAGATTCATGTCAGTCCAGGATTCTTCTCATCTGGGTTTCTCAACACTTGAAAAACATGCTTTTTGATCATTTTTGAATATTTCTGAATATTCTTTCCATCCCTAAATGTATGCACATTTAACTGACTGATTTAACATGGTTTTAAATACACAGTAGCATCCCTGCATCCACTGATTCACCATCCGTGGATTCAATTATCCATGGATGGTGATGGCGGGGTGGATGGGCTGGAGGGGGAGGGAGGGAGATGAGCTCACAGAGGTTTGCAGCGTGGTGGGTTGGGAAGGAAGGAAGGAGGTGAGCTCACCACCCCTTCTCCACAGGGGGTGCTTTCCAGTCCGGCGGGTGGGCGGGCGTATGGGCAGGGGAAGGATTCGACCTCATGGGGGGTTGCAGCAGGGGGTTTCAGTGGGCAGGTGGGCAGGGGGAGGAGGGAGGTGACCTTGCAGGGGAAATCCGGCAGAGCTGTCAGGTGAGCTCACCCCCCTTCCCTTCTCTATAGGGGCAGAGGATTTTGGTGGGTGGGAGGCGGGTTCTGGCATAGCAGGTGGGGGAAGGAGGGAGGAGGTGACCTCTCAGGGGGGATTCGGATGTGGTGGAGCTGGCAGGTGGGCAGGGGGGAGGGGGGAGGTGAGCTCCCCTCCCCTCCCTTCTCTGGGGGGGGGTTCCGGTGCAGCAGGGGGCTCCGGTGCAGAGGGTTTGTGTGGGTGGGAGGAGTATTCTGGTGCAGCAGGTGGGTGCGGGAGGGAGGGAGGAGGCGACGTATTGGAGGGGGTGTTCCAGCATGGTGGGTGGGTGGGAGGAGGGTTCCGGTGTAGTGGTGTCGGTGTTTGTTATTATTCATGGATTTCACCATCTGTGGGGGGTCTGGAACCAATCCCCAGCAGATGCGGGGGTCCTACTGTATCTATTTTACTCTAGCTGTTTGTATCCCATGTGGTTTTACAATAAAAAACTAAACAGCACACAATTAAAAACAATAAGAAATTCTACTTATGTTATGACTTGATATACTTTAATCTATTGATAATGAGTCCTAATTTGTGATGATTTCTTAGTGTTTGTGTTGGTTGATATTCACTTGCCAAAATCCCATAGAATCCTGGAACTGGTAGTTTAGGGAGGGGTCTACAGCATGCCCAGACCATTGCCTGTGAAGTAAAGTCTGGAGCCCATTCACACTGCACAGTTATACCTTCATGATTTCATTTAAACTGCCATGGCAGCATACAATGGAGTGCTGGGGTTTGTGGTTTAGTCAGAGGCACCAGAAGAGCTCTCTGCCTGAAAATTCTAAATGTGCCTCCATAAATTGCAAATCCTAGGATTCCATGGGATGTGGTCATGGCAGTTAAAGTGGAATATCACTCTATAATTGTGTGGTGTGAATGGGCTCTCTCTCTTTCCCCCTGAGTTCACAAGAGAAGGTACATATGTGGCTCATCAGTGCAGCTCAGCTACTAATTGGCAGCGGGGGTACATGGGCCTGAGCCTTGCACACACCAGCCTAAACAGAGGTAAATGTTTTGAAGCCAATTGTTTTTAACAGCTTTACATGGTTTGTAGCTTCTAGCTATAGTGTCTAACTAACATTAAAAGGTTTTAGGATAGCTGGGACACTCAGCATTTTATACTTTGTGATATTATCTAAAATAAGAAACCTCTAATTTTATCAAGGCCACACAATTATTATTAGAGTCTACTTTTCCCATTTTGCTTTATGGAGAAATATCATCAGCATCCTTTTATTGACGTCCATGGACCCAAAATTAACAAGTACAATATGGAATTATAACTGGTGTTGATGATTTTCCTTATAATATGAATGAATAGTGGTAACACATACAGATCTTAGAATTTGTTTCTCTCCAAGTTCCATGCTAAATGGACCAAAAAAGTTTGGGATGTCAAACCAAGTGTAAATATCCAATTTGGATGAAAGAGTTTTATAAATGTGCATTCAGTAAGTTTGGCGACTCTGTGATCAAGCACATGGATTTGTGGGAAAATAATAGATAGACCAACATGTTAAATTGTAGTGTAGAGTTTGCTTTTTGAGAAAGATAATGGTT
The DNA here is from genome assembly GCA_030847615.1 of Gambelia wislizenii. NCBI lineage: Eukaryota > Metazoa > Chordata > Lepidosauria > Squamata > Crotaphytidae > Gambelia > Gambelia wislizenii. The sequence continues at coordinate 331,393,872 of JAUMIR010000001.1, read as the reverse complement.
TCACAATAATACAGGAAACATGAGCTTTTTTTTGGCAATATTTATAATCATATTGGGTCACTTTTGTTCTTAAAATACATTTATTAGGACCTCTGCATATACCTTTGAAAATCTTTGTAATCCTTTTAACTAGCAAGTTATTTGTAAAGTGTATGTGTGTGTGTGTGATTGTCTATAATGGGCATCTGGTTGCTATTTTCACTTTTGGTTTTATTTATCCTACCAGTTCTGGAAAATGAATTGCTTAAACCTACCTCTGATTGGTTTAAGCAACACAAATGACAGATTTCATGACGGGTCAAAAGACTGCCAAGAATATCCAAATGGTTGCTCTAAAATGGAATGAGTGATGACAAGTTTGGATTTTTTTTTCTCTGAAGTTTGCTCCAAGAGTAATGAAACTTATTTATTTGCAAAATTGTACCATAAAATTGTACCATAAAATCCAAACCTCACTGAATATTTCCATAGACTTTTCAGCAGAACACGATGACCGAGCTCACACAGAAGCTGGTGGGCGTGGTTCTGGAGCTGGGATGGGAGTCAGACTGTCTTCCAGATGTTGTTGGAGTGCAGGTCCCAGCAGCCTTTGATATCATAGCCAGTGGTGAGCAGTGTTAGAAGTTGCAGTGGAAGAATATTTGAAGGTACTCATGATTCCAACCCATCCTCCAGAGGACAAAAAGGCCCTGGAACGACTGCAGCAGTTTTACATTCACTTCATTTGAGTCTCCTTTCAGTTCTCTCTTACAGCGGTCTGGACAGTTGGGACAGTTATTTTTCCAGTTATAACTCTCTGAACCCACTAGCCATGATGGCTTAGGTATTCTGTGATCTGTGGTTGAAAGTAATTTTTTCAAGTTCTGGCCATGACACACTTGACCACTCTCTCATCCTTTCTCTATTACCATCATTCTTGTTGGCTTTTCTTTTTCATTTCTTTTATTTCTTGTTTTGCCCACAAAAAGAGCAAAGAAGTTGCTGTTTGTTGCAACATCCTGTCCTTGACTGCTCTGGTACAATAAAAACGCAGGCATGGGAGGACAAATGAGAAGAGACTAGAAGATCTACTGCTACTGAGAGCTGTAGCAGCTGTTGGCACCTCCCGCAGCTACGGTCACCATGAGGCTTGCCTCTTCCTGGAGCCTTCTTTGTAGAATGCCTTCTGTGGGAGCAGATGTTTAGCTGTCACAAGCTCTAGTCAAACAGGGCTTGTACAGTCAATAGGGATGGAAAGATTATTTGCCATTTTCCCAGCCAAAAAAATGGGTTTCCAGACACCCAGGAAACCTGATCAGGAAGAATAACAACAGAGGCCAGGATTTTATGCAGCTTTGCTTGACATTCTCATGTCTTGAAGTGTTTCAGGAAATTATATTGTGTGGAAACACATGCAATTTTTGAGCCAAAATCATGTTAATGCAAAAACTACTTTTCATGCAAAAAACAGTTTCCAGATACCTACACTTTTTGTTCAAAATTGGTTTTGCATCAAAACCATTGTTTTTGCATCAAAACCATCAGTTTTGTACAAACAAAAACTGTGTGAGTGTCTGGAACACCTTTTCCATAAAAATCATGTCTTTGAGCAAAACCCCTACATATTTCACAGAAAAGAATCTGTTTCTAGAAACTCACTTTCCCCTGCCAGCAAAATGTGTTTTTTGTGCGAAAACCCATTATTTTTTCACAGAAAACCCACACCGTTTACTGGAACTGGTGGTTTTCTATATCAAAAACATTTTTTTGCATTAAAAACATTATTTTCATTTTTAAAAAAACACACATATGTTTATTTCTGCACTGCATCATTTCCTGAAACAGTTCAGAAGCTTTTGTGCAAAAATCATGGTTTTTGTGTGAAATTATGCACTAATTTTACATAAAAACTATGTGGGTTTTCTGAAAACAATGCTTTTTATGTGAAGAAATATATTTTTTGCACAAACACAATTTTAATGTTACCTTCATGTGTATTTCTGCATCCAAAACATTTTGGAATGTATGAATAGTGGGACACAACTGTCATTTTCTCCCGCACCAGGGAGAAAACTGTAGACTTTATTCTTGTCTCATACAAGGACAAAATAGTTAAGTATTTGTATCCCTAATATGTGTACCTTGATGAGAGAGATTCTTTTCCTTGCCAAATTAATGTTTGAACATACATCTGTGTATCCTAATGTGCCTATATATCCCCATCTCTTGCCATTCACACATTCATTGCACAAGGCCTGTTGCTATCAGTCTCTATTTATTTATTTGCACAATCCCAGCTAGGGAAAACACCTCTCAGATATTCAAGAAAATTTTTTTAGGGTATCAGAAATAGTATTAAGAATCAGGATATTAAACTGGTACAATCCATGAAGGAAGCTTCTTACTCCACAATTCTTGTTACCTTGAATGTGGATAGGAATGATGAATTAGCAATAAAACCATTAAGCTATGCAAAATATACCCTTGGTGAAGGAGTTTAGCTAAATGGGGCTTTCCACTACAAGGTAACCAGAATGATACAAGCAGCTAAAAATAGCTTTTTTGCATTAGTCATTCCCTAATTAACTTGCTTTAACTGTCTTCAGAGATGCTCTTTAAATACATAAATCTTCTTCTGGGCATGTAGAAAGTGCTGATAAATCCTGGAGTGTTGCATGCCAGCTCTTGAAATTCAATGTTAATCACAGGGTAGAAATCATTCTTTCTCTGGGGGTGGGTTAGAGTGTGTGCATGTAAGAATATAAATCAGTGGTAAAAACCACTTGAAAAGAAAAGATTTGGTTAAGGTTGCTATTCTACTCTCTTACAAGAAGGATAAACTGTGCTATTCTTATCACATAGGCCAAGTCTCTGTTTTTGCTTTCTGGTGTGCACGTTCAATGTGTATACATTTCAGAGGTTAGAAGATTTCCAGGCATGCACAGAAGTGCTTTCAGTTCAAAACTAACACTTTTGCTGCAGCAGTAACTGTTGTGCTTCCATACCAGCCAGGATCCAATGAACAGAATAATAATAGCTCCATACAACTCAGCTGAACTTTGGACTTCCATCTCAGACAGTGGCTGCTTCTATAGTAGACGTTTAGTCTGGAATGAAAGCTTCCTTCCTTCACTCAGTTTTTACAGAGAGTCCAGAAGATGTTGTTGCCAGCCTCTTACAGTGGCTAATTAACATGAGTGTTATTAAAGAATGTATGAACAAACAAATAAATAAAAGCAACTAAACCAGAGTTGGACAACTGCAGTGCATCCAGGGGTCAATTTTCTGCCCAAGGGACATTGCAGGGGATGGATGGATAGTCAAATAATGGCCCAAAACAAATTTTAAAAAATTGAAGTCCACTTCTGGTTTTGAAAAGCAGGCTTTTAAAATGTTAGAGTATAGGAGAGATCTACTACCTATTTAGAGGTAAATTCTCACTTCTGGAGGCTTCCATGGGTGTATCCACACTATACAATTATAGAAGTTCAATACCACTTTAACTGCCATGCCTGCATTTTATAGAATCCTAGGATCTGTTTGGTGGTGCTTATGAATTGTCTAGTTCACTCCCTTGAAGAACAATAACAGAGCTCTCTGGCAGAGAATTTGAAGTGCCTCACAAAACTACAACTCCTGAAATCCATAGGTTGGACCCATGGCTGCTCAAGTGATATCCAAATTGTATAATTGTATAGTGTGCATACACCACAGCAACATCAATTCACATACACACACCCTTTTAAGCCATGTTTTAACTGTTTTCTGTAACAGTAGAATACAGGATCACCCTACCATCCATCAATCTGCCCACCCATCTATCCTATTTTTATCCTGTCTTTGTGCACAAGGGTGGTGACCCACAATAAAACAGCAATCATGCCATTAAAAGAAATACAACCAGACAAGAAAACAGTAAAAGCAGCAGTTAAAACACTGGAGAACCAAAACTAGTAAAAATTTTCATCAGAATAAAATTGTTTTCACTGCCTATCAGAAACCAGGTAGTAAGGAAGGAAAAAAATCCCTTCCTAAGGCAGCAGTAATATTCTGCAAGCACCAGCATCCACTGCACACCATTTGGACATGATTTCCTCCTAGGACCTAGGCCATTCTCAGGTAACACTATCTGCTTCAGAAAGCTGGGGTATATGTTTAGAAATTGGGCGTGAGAGTAGATCAGAGTACCTATGATATCCCTAAGGTTGTGCTGTTCCTTTAGCCACAAGAAAGAAGCCTCCTGCTGCATCAGATATCACTCTCTCATTATATCCAGCTCTTATTGCCAAAGCCCTTCCTGGTCTCTCATGTCCTTTATTTACCCAAAGAGATCAGAATCTGACTTGCTCACTCTGAACTTCCTGCAAAGGGTTTCAAGCTGGGTTTGACCGAGGCACAAGAAGGTCAAGCCAAGGAACCTGTAGGAGGTCACAGCATGTCAGCGGATGAGACGGAGGTTACAATAATTTCCTGAGTGCACATAGCCACTCATCTTCTCCAAATCCTGGGTCACTCCAGTCCTTTTCGTTTACACTCCTCACTTCTCATAGGTTCACATGGGGAGCAGCTCTATGATGACTGTTTCTCGCTCTGTTCCATAACATCTCCTCCCCATTTCATTACTTAACCAGAACGCAACATACATTACACATTCTCCCCACGTATATTTGTCACTACTTCTGGTTTGTAGATGTTCCTTGCATCCTCCAAATAGTTGCTTTCTATCCTATTTGAAGATACTAGGGCAGAGCTTGGAAAAGCCAGTGGCCATGCTGATCAGGGAATTTCTGGGAATTTCAGCCCCTAAAGTAACTTATTCATGTTCTATGCTTAGAGGAATTAGAAATCTGATAGCCAGTGTAGTACAATGCAGAAATACAGGTGATTGACACCACTTTATCCTATGGAGTGCTGGTACTTGTCATTTTGTGAGGTATTTAGCCTTTTCTATCAGAAAACTCTGGTGCCTCACCAAACTACAAATACTAAGATTCCATAGGATAGGATTATGATTGATAAAGTGGCATCAAACTGCTATATTTCTACAGTGAAGACAGGCCCCAAGTCTTTGACTCTGGAGGAACTGCCAGTCTCATGCCTGTGCTCTCTTACCTGTCTCATTCTTGTAGCTGGGGGCAAGGGGGGGGGGAGTCACTTACCTAGCTTGGATTTTAATTGCCTTCATTCAAGGAACTACACCCTGCCTCCAATTTGTTTGTTCATCTGACCCCCTACATTCTACCCCTACTAAGCATGCTAATTCATTCTTCGGTGGATTGTTGTAGGTTTACTGGTTTGTTTCCCTTACTATTTTTTTAAAGAGATACTTCATAGTTCTAAAAACTCTGCAGTGCCATGAAAAATGTTGCCGCTCTCCTTTTGTTCTTTAACTGACATCAATCTCATCAGCACTCACCATATGAGATCACTGTTTGTGGCAGTGATTTTTTTCAAGTATCTTGTTTTATGGTACCTGAACTATCTGTGGAATGTGCTGGAACCAAATTGGATCTGCAATTTCAAATTTCATTTGAATTTGTTCCTTAACTGCAAGTTCTGTTTTCATGGACAATTTAAAAGATTTTCAGAGTCAAAACATTGATATCCCCCTCCCCGTTGACACCCCCCCTCCCCAGCCCAAGCTTTCACAAACTGCTGGGAATAATTTCATTTTCAGAAGCCAGAGGATACTATCAATATATGCATACATACATATGTGTAATTATGTACATACATACACATAGTTGGAAGCATATTAAAACTCTGTTTCAACAAAATGGATAAAAAGACCCCCCCCCCAATTAAAAGAGGACCACTGTGGCTCCACTGTGCTGTGTAGAGTTGGAAAACTTACTTGAGCATGTTAGCCTGGGCAATCTGGGAGATACAATTGAACCCCAGATCTGCCAAACCAATATCTGCAGTTATCTGTGGGACTGTGCAGTTTCAGTTATCTGTGGGACTAAAAGTAGGGGGACACATACCATAGAGTCACACTGGAAAATGCCTAGAGAGGCATCCTCTCTAGGCATCTTCTAGATCCTCCAGTGCAATTCTATGGTATGTTTTTACCAGAAGTCCTTTATTTTAATGAGTTTCACTGTTATCCATAGTTTCTGGTATCCACAGTAAGTCTGGGAACCAAATCCCCACAGATACAGGATGTGTAGTGGTTTTTTTTTTAAAGGTAATTTTTCCAAATCCTGGCTCAGTGGTACCACAGAACATCAACTTTGCATGCAGGAGACCCCTGCTTCAGTCTCCAGTATCTACATTTTGGGATGGAAGAGGAGCTTCTATGAAATTCTAGGGAGCCAAAGCCAAAGCATGTAGACTAAAGGTGGAAATTGTGGCCCTCAAGATGTTATTGGAATGGAATACACATCAGACCTAGCCAACAGAGCCAATGGTGAGGACTGATGGGAACCATCATCCAACAACATCTGGAGGACCACACAATTCCACTTTTGATTCAGGCATTACTGAACTAGATAGATCAATGATCTGACTCAATATGAGGCAGCTTCATGTGTACTATAATTCTCATGGCCTTTTGATCCAAACCTTCATCATAGGAACTGGATGAATTTCAGCTTACGTGATCTCATCAACAGCACACCCCAAAATTCAACCCAGCTTCCCATCTCAATTGCCAATTCCAATGAAGTGTTGATTTCTGCCTCACATTAGCTATGTGGCTGCCAAAAATACTTTCAGAGTGAAATCAGCACAAGGCAGATAGCCTTTAAGTGAGTCCGTTCTGATGCAAGAGGCAACTGAACCAGGAGCCAATGCCCCTCTCTTTCCAGTTGTGAGCAATATTTCTATTAATTCCAAATGAACTTTTGGTCTTGAAAAGTAAGGGTAATAAATTACAGTTCTCTCTCACTGTTTCTCTTTTTCTCACTAATCAGCCTTGAAATGGACATGATTTCTCCAGATGATGCCTCAGATATTTTGAAGCAATCCCAAATGAAATCTATGGATGCTGGCCGTGAAAGCCTTCAACTTCACAATTATTAAATCTGATTATATACTGTGGTTGCTTTTTATTTTCTTGTTTCTTGTCACAACCATAATGTATAACAAACCTGAATATTTCTGAATATTGAATCAGTTGGAAGTATTCTTCTTTGTATTTTTTTTAATAATCTGTTTAGTGATGCCTAAGAACTGCAAAACAGAACTGGACAGATGTTGGCCCAGCAGATAGCTGACAATGTTAACAGTACCCTTTTAAACAAGTTTCTGGTCTTCATGACTTCAGTATGGGCTCCTCCAGACTCCCTAATAACACTGGGAACTATTGGGGCATTCTCTTTCAGGATTTCATGCCTTTTAATTGTTTTTTCCCCCCATTCCATCATCCAGATGTCCCCTAAATATTGTGGATTTGTGGCCCTGGTTTGTTGCTGGTTTTGGCATTACCGCCAATCTGCACATTTCTTTTCAGTCACTCTTCTCTAGCTTGAGGTGTGGAATAGGCATGGTTTCTTGCCATCCCCTGCATGAACCTCCCCCACCCCCTGCCAATCCCTCAGTAGCCACATTCCCCCCTTCCATTTTATTTCTAAGATAGATAGGAAGATAGGTAGGTAGATAGTTTCTCTTGGGTATGTTGTCGTTTTCAGTGTGCTGTCTGTAGCTGCTCCTTGGGCCTTCTGTGCTGTCTGTATCTGCACATTGGGCTTTGGGGTGGAAACATGTGGAAAGCTTCAAGTCCTCTCTAAACATAGCAGTGAAGGGGCTCTCATGTCCTGGTACATATATGGTGTGTGTGTAGCGTGGGATGTGTGTGTGTGTGTAGCATGGGGCATGGTGTTTGTGTGTGGCGTGGCATGGTGTGTGTGTTGTGTGTGTGTAGTGTGGGGGGGTTGTGCATGGCAGTGGCAGAGGGACTCTCACATCCTGGCATGCATGGTGTGTATGTGTGTAGCATAGGCTGTGTGCGTGCGTGTGTGTAGCATGGGGTATTTGTGTGATTGCATGGCAGCAGCAGAGGGACTCTCACATCCTGGCGTGCATGGTGTGTGTGTGTGTATGTGCAGTTGCATGGTGGTGGCAAAGGGGCCCTTGCATCCTGGCATGCATGGCGTGTGTAATGTGGTGTGTGCATGTGGCGTGGTGTGTGTATGCACAATTGCATGGTGGTGGTGGAGGGGCTCTGAGCTGAAACTAGCCATTATAGTGGATTTGAAAGGTTATATATTAATGCGTCAAATGATTGTACTCTTAGCATGTTTCCTAAGATACCTTTTTTGTTGCATCAGCATGGAGGGAGGACAGAGCAAGCATACCAGGATGATGACACATGCGATACCGGGATCCGTTCCCGGTACAGTGACATTATTCTCACAAGCTCCTTTGGGGCTTTTTTCAAGCGTCTGATAATCTCCATGAAGGTTTTCCACCAGGCTCCCAAGCTTTTCCCCCCCCCTCTGATTAATGACAGGAGACAAGAAGCTATATACAGTATAGTGGGCCCTTAGTATCCACTGGGGTTTGGTTCTAGGGCCCCCAGATGCTCAAGTCCCATTATATACAATGGCATAGGCAAAATCAAGGTTTGCTTCTTGGAATGTTTTTAATAAAAAAATATTTTCAACCCACGTATGCTAGAATCAGTGAATGCCCAATCTGTAGATACAGAGGGCTGACTGTAAAAGCAGGGAAGCCACAAGGGCTGTGCTTTTAAGGCTGTGCTGTTCTTTTAAAAAATTTTAAGAGTCTTTATAGAGTTTTTAAAATGCATTTTAATATTTTTATATTTATATTTTTTAATTTATATATTTTAATGTATATATTTTAATTTATATTTATACTGCTATTTTTACTTTTGTGTTGTTTTTAACTTGTATTGTTTTAAAGATGTTGTTAGTTGCCTTGAGTCCCATTGTCAGGAGAAAGGCGGCGATATAAATGAATAAAACAACAACTGAGTTAAGCTCTGTAGCCTGGGCAGTTCTTGCACTGAGGCTTGCTCTTGAGCCTACATGCCTAGAATTTCTTTGTGCTTTCTATATTTTATTGCATAATGTCTAAAGGGGTAAGGATTACCTTTCTTTTCCCCTGCCACACTTTGCTTCTGTTCCAACTTGTGCCCTTATTTCCACCCACTGTTGTAATGCAGTTTTGGAGATCCTCCCCAAATTTTTATATTGGACACTAATTGAAAAATCTTTCCTGCCCAGTTCTACGTTATGAAGATCAAACAGAACAACATAAGGCTGCCTTTCCCAACCTGCTGTATTCCTGATTGTTTGTACTTCAGCTCATCTGACCCCTCACCACTGGCTATATTAGATGGGACTGATGAGAGTTGCAATCCAAAACAAAAACTGGAAACTAACCTAAGATCTTGTAGAAGTATGGCTCTTCCCTGGTGGATCATTTTCATTTGTTTTTGTTTTCGGTCCCAAGGATGGTGGCGGCGGCGGGGTGGGGGGAGCAGATATCTCAGAAGAGACAGAAGCCCCCAGGGTTAGCTGGAAATTCTAAAGGGAATACCTTGCTTCAGACTCAGCTCCTTTTGCCTGTAGGTTGTTCCACAAAATGATCAAGGTTTTAGGAGATGTCTCATCCTACTGCTGTCTTTTTAATGTCTGATGTCACACTACATTGAACCACACAATATTATATCAGCCATAGACTTTTACAGAAGCAAAAACAAAATAAAGAAAACTCTACTTTTTAAAATTAAATAAATACTGACATCTGGGAAATCAATTCCACATGGCACCTGGCAGGGGCAGCTTGACCCCTTTCTCAGATCAGAAGTAAATACTTCCACACATTCCTTGGCTAATCAATGCTTTTCAAGGGGGATGCAGCCAGATTCTAAATATGTCCCCAAGCCTTGGGACTGTCCAAAGATAAGCATTAAAGCTAAAACATAGAGCAACTGCAGGTACCCAGTTTACTCTGGAACATTCCTATTAAAAAGAAAAAGGAGGGGAAGGATGAAGAAACAAAATACTGGACTGGTAAATTATTCAACTGTATAAATATGGAAAAGTATATTTCACTATCTATACAAATAAAATTTGTAATTGCAAAATTTTTGACAAGCATAAACATTAGGGTAGTTTTGATAAAGTTAGTTGTAGACATGTTGTGTCAGCATGGAAAGGAGCAGTGAGCTCTTCCCCTGCTATTCATTTATTACATGGTAAGAGAATATCCAGTGGGGTAGCCAGGTCATTCTGTTCCACCAAAAACCATAATCAGGTAGAATCTTAAGGACTGCCAAATTTTATGACATATGAGTTCAGAAACTCCCCACACTTAATATGATCTAAGAGTTCATAGGCTCTACACAGAAGAATAAATTGACAAATCATGGATCAGAAACAGATATTCAAATCTAATAGGGGAACAATTTACTTTTCTAGAACACGCTGGCCTAAGCCCTATTTTAGTCTTGATCCGAGTAGAGTTATTGACTCAATTGGATTTACTGCTGCATTGACTCAGTATTCAACAATTGATTCAGTGTGTTTACTCTAGTGGAGATTTGCTGACATATTCTAGCCTCTGTCTCTCATCTCAAGGTGGTCATTCCTGAGAAAAAGAAACATGAAAGAGAGATTCAAACAGGAAATAGTTGAACAAGGATTCATCAAGATGTTCAGCTTTTACCTTCTGTGGCTTGAAGAGGGATGACTTTAAAAAATGACAGACAGGAGTCTGCTTTTCCACAGTCTGCTCGTTTGACCCTTCTCAATTATAACCAGAGCCCATACATTTGACATGTGGTCCACTTTTTTGACCTAGTTCATCATGTTTGCACAACCCTTTTGCAACCATGCACTGCTTTTTCTTTCAATCAACTCAGCCCCACTTTTTTGTTCAGTCTGTGTATAGAAGTCATTCTTGGTGTGTCTCTTAGAAGTTGTGCACAGTGTGTTTCTGATATTTGTGCTTATAATACAGTATTCATACTTATATTTGTGCCTTCTGGGATACCATGACAAAACAGGCAGGAGTCTGGCCACTGCACAAACACGCTGGCCTGTATTGGCAATTGCCGCCCTCACTGTTGTGCGACTCACTCTCTGAAGTCAAGAAGGAGGCCCTCAGCATGTGATCAAGGCTGGTAAAATGTAGGAGGGCCTCTTTCCTGGCTGTATAATGACTCCAGCATGAGTGACTGTGGCATCTGGCTACACAGGCCAACATACAGGTACAGACCCTGCATTCCTGTGGTGGATCCCTCTGGGTTTTCCTGCATAATGTGCATTTTCCCAGGCTTCTTAAAAAAGTTGTACCAGGGTTTACCCCGGCTTCCCCCTGGCTTTGCTTCGGGTGTCATCAGGACTATCTGGAGCTAAAACGGGGCAAGAGCCCTGTGTTGTTTGGAATACAGGGCTCCAAGGTGGGGAGAAGCCAGGGTAAATTGCTAATCTAGACCAGCCCTAAGTGTAGTGATAAGGCTAAAATGGGTTCTACATTTTGACAATTTCTGGTTTTTGACAGTTCTCTAGTCCATAAGGCTGCCTATGTTACATCCCAATAGAATTGCCACTGTTGAATTATGACTGTGTTTTCTGCACTTCAGTTCCCTCCAACCTCAAGTGATTATACTGGTGCTCAGTCAGCTGCTCTAGTTTGTCATGTGAACATTGACCATTGATATACCACACTTCTTTTATGATGTTACCCACTAGTTATTCCAGTTTCTAGGATTATACTCAGGTACATCAGGATCTATGGAAAGGTTTATTTCTTTGTATCCTGCCTTTCTTTTCCGAAATGGAATTCAAGATGGTTTACATATAGTTGTTAGATGGTAAAGTTGGAATGGCCAGTCATGATTAAAATAGAACTTGATGAGTATAGTAAAAATGAGCTTAAGGCCAAGCAATCTTCCTCAATGCATGAGTATATTTCGAGTTGCATATTGCTGGGGAATCCAAGTGGGAAGTGCCATTGCCCTCATGTTACACAGGCTTCTGGTTGGCCATTGTGGAAACGGAGTGCTGAGTTGGCTATCATGTGTTTAGTTTGATACAATATGGCTCTACTCATGTTCAGAAAATCCAGGCCTGAATGCTCCAAAGATTTTTTCCCCCCAACACCTTTACATGAATGATATTATGAGTATGGGATTATCAGACTCTGCTGGTAAGTGCAATGAGTAGAAAGAGCTTAAAGGTTACTCTGCTCAAAGACGATGTTGTCTCTTTCTATTACACAACCAGAGGAGAAGGTCTAAATATATGTAGGGAGAGAGACAGCAGACATACTCTTTAATGTGCATGTGTGAACACATACATCCATACATAGAGTCTGTGAAACGCTGTTTGAACATGTGGTGGTGGTGGGGTATATTGATCTTAACTGAGTTTGTCAAATACTGAGAATCCTTTACCCCTCCTTTACCCTGAATTCTGTGTAAATATGGATGTGGCTCACTTAAACTAAGGTGATAACATGGAAAAAAACAAGAGTTGATGAAATTCAGATTCTTTTGGCTCACTGTGATGAAGAAAATGAGGCTGCCCATGTCATTAAATTCAGCCAAAGCGAGAAATTGTGATGTGACTTTGTTGTTGTTATTGCTTTTTAAAAATCCTTCCAAAACTAATCAATATATACTACTGGCTTTCATAAGTATTGTCTCAAGGAAAGAATGAGTCCATTTGCTATTAAGTACATGTCAGTCTCCATCCACGCAGGTCAGATGGATAAAACATTTGTTGCCACATGCTTTCTGTGGCTGTCCTTACTAAACAGCCCTCTTTCCCATAAAAAGAAGGAAAGCGCAGGGGGGGGGGAGATGAAGAATTTATGTAATTGCTGAAGCATGGGGAATGATGAACGAAGAACACATTAAAAAAAGATTTTGTGCCATCAGAACACTGAGTCCTGCCCAACTGCTAAGATTTCTTGCTGATAACGATCTGTTTCACATACCAGAGCTCTGTTTTTAAATATACTGCTTTAACAACTCGGCAGTTCTTGCTGAAACTGTCACTGTGCTTATTAGCCTGAGTTACCTCTTAGCTTGTGTCATTTGTGGATATGGTACATGGATGAAGCTAAAGCTCAGGGTAAACTGGAGTGATTATTGGTAGAGAAAAAGTAAACAAATAATATTTGATTTTACTAACTATGAATTTCATTGAAAACCCATAAGATTTTCAGACAGGCAAAAATCGCTCTTTGCCGCGCGAGCAGCCTCCCGAAACTGCTGCGCGGCAAGGGTCTTCTTCGGACGACGCTGTGCCTCTGGCGAAACCGTCCGTGTCACTTCCGTGAAGCTTGGGACGGCTCCGCGTCATATTTCAAGCACGGAGGCTGCCCGTGATTGAAATATGACGCGGAGCCGTCCCAAGCTTCACGGAAGTGACACGGACGGTTTCGCCAGAGGCACAGCGTCGTCCGAAGAAGACCCTTGCCGCGCAGCAGTTTCGGGAGGCTGCTCGCGCGGCAAAGAGCGATTTTTGCCTGTCTGAAAATCTCCCCCAAGATATGTGCAAATGAGTTGTTTACCATTGCTGTGGAAACACCATTAAAAAAATACCAGCCAAGTTTTTTGTCAAATGTAGCACAGGCAGTTACCAAGGTACAAACAATTTTCTTTCTTTTTAACTGTTGTCAAGTCAACCCTATGAATGAGAGACCTACAAGTCACCCTGTTATCGACAGCCCTGCTCAGGTCTTACAGACTCAGGGCTGTGGCTTCCTGGATTGAGTCTATCCACCTGCAATGGATCTTCCTACTGCCTCCTACCTTACCAAGTATTGTTGCATTTTCTAATGAGTCATGTCTTCTCATGATATATGCAAAGTATGATAGTCTCAGTTTAGTTATCTTGGCTCCTAGAGACATTTTGAGATAGATTTGCTCTTAGACACATTTATTTGTATAAACAATACAATACAATAAATAAGGCCAGAAAATTTTGCGGGAATTAGAATAGGCTCTCTAGACATCAGAGAGATATCTTTTCAATCTTGCTTTTCTGATCAAACTGCTTTACATGGTGAGTAGGATTTTATAATGTTAATCTTTTAGTCCCTTCTACTTGTTTTCTTCAGCTTGTTTCTGGTGCCCTTAAACTCCTTCTGTATTCATTCATTCATTCATTCATTCTCTCCCACCCATACTTTTGAAACTCTTCCTCTGTGTGTCTCTCTCACCCCCGTCTCTTCTTAGTATTTTCTAAATTCCTAATTGCTTTGCCCTAACCCTTGCCACATCTTGCAATCAGAAAATATCCCTCTATTGTCTGAACCGGATGATAGCGAACAAAGTGAAAATTAACCTAGACAAGACAGAGTTGCTTTTGGTCAACTGAAAGGCAGAGCAGGAAGTAGGGATTCAGCCTGTGCTGGTAGGGAGGCTGGAAGACACAGGTTTACATTTGGGTATATTCCTGGTTTCAGCCTTGAGCCTGTGGTGGCCACGAATCCATTTTAGAAATGTTCTTATATTCTCAGATTTTGTTCTCAAAGGAAGCAATCAGTAATTGGAGTAATTTTCTTCCTAATATTTATGTGCAGAGAAAATACTATTTTCTGCAAAGAACATGCTGAAGTTGGAACTTTATTCTATGCAAAATTTGCATTGTTTTCACAGAAAACATTTTCTGTGCAGGATACAGGATTTTCTGAACAGAAAAGTAGACAGTGGACCTTCCTGATTTGTTGGCTCCATATCTGTGATTTTGTGCAACTGTGGATCATCACTTCCTATATTTAAAATGGTGGTGATGTGAATGTGGACATGCTGAAGCATCCATGCGCACGTCACTGCCATTTAATAATATGGGATGCAATCATCCACATTTTTTGCCATCTATTAGGGGAGGGGTCCCAGAACTGAACCCCTGTAGATCCGGAGGGCTCACTGTGACAGTAAATAACAAACAACAGATCTGCGTCTATCTATCAGTCAGTCTGTCTAGCTGAGTAATTATATTCCATCCTACATCCAAGATCCCCAGATTGACGTACCCATAAAATAAGCTGAATTTGAACAGTTTGAAACAATTGAAAATAATAAAAATAATGTAAAGCCTAAAAGCATATTAAGCCAATTAACACTTAAAATAGGACAGTGTAAAAACAGTTAAAACAATGTAAGATCACTGACATATGCCAGTTTAGATGAAATCAATCGTGTCCCAATAGTTTTAATAAACAGCCCTGTTTTTACTTGGCACTGGTATGGCCCTCCAAAGGGAGAGTATTCCATAATTGGAGTGCCACAGCAGATAATAATTAGTGCTGATAATTAGTGTGATGTTTCAAAATGGTTTTAGTTGGTGCTTTAATTATATAATTAATTTAACTTGTATTTTAATATGCAATATATATATTTTTATTGGAACCTTCTAAATTATGTTGCAAATCACCTTGCATCCCAAGCCTGGGAGAAAGACAGGATATAAATCAAATAAATAATTAATAACTCCTTGAACTCAGTGCTCCTAAGTAGCCCTGGTGAAGTTAATGGATTAATGTTAGCTCACCTAGTTTTGCCTGTGGCCTGCACTTTGGGGTACAAAGACACAAATGTTTTCCTTTTTTGGAAAAATGAATTACCTCTTTAGTTCTCTTGCCTGAAGGGTTTCTTCATCAGGAAAAATGGCATAAATGTGTGAGATGTAATTTTACTTTCTGCCCTTTGGAGAGGCTGGGAATCTCTGGAAGCCAAATGTGTCATAGGGCTTGTCTACACTGGCCAAATAAAAAAAAAAATCTCACCTCCTTTTCATAGCAAGCTGTCTAGATGACATACAGCTTGAATCCAGTTCTTTTCAACACCCCAAGACTTTAATCTGGACAAAAAAAGAGTTGGGATTTATTCTGGATTTGAGCAGAAAATCCAAATATTTACACGCGCGCGCGCGCGTGTGTGTGTGGACTGGGCACCACAGTGATGCCAGTATGGGGCTGGGGGAGGTGTTTCAGTGGGTGGGTGGAAGAGGTGGGGGGGGGAGACTCCCTGGGCCAGGTGATCAGCTGGCCTTCCCCGCCAGGAACTGCCTCTTTCGTTGTTTCAATTTCACATTTTAGCAGTTCCTTCATCACCATTTTTTAGCATATGCTGCAGTTGTTCAGAGAAGCACACACCAGCACACCCATATTGTTATTAGCTGGGTGTTAATTTAATAGGATTTCCGAAGCACCTCTGAGCCATGGGGAAAAAGCCAGAAGAGTCTCCTGGAGCAGGGAGGGAACTCTCAACCTCATCACTATTTGGGGTGAACAGAATGTCCAGGAGCAACTCTGTGAATCACACTGGAACACTGATGCATTTGAGAGAGTCGCTGAACAGATGAGAGCCAAGGGACATGGGAGAACAGAGGAAGAATGTAGGATGAAAGGCAAGACTCTCTGACACAGATACCAAGAAGCAACCACTGTGTTGTATGGATTAATAAAGACAATCACCAGAATTAGAAATTAGATAACTTATCTGTTAGAAAACACATTAAGAGGGATTGTCAAATAGGGAGGTCATGGGAAGCAAAGAGGATATTTATAGGGGTAGGGGGACTACAACTGGGGAGGTGCATGCTGGGCAATGAGTTCCTGCAGAGTCCTGTCTATACTCTGCAAGTGCTCTTCCAGGGCTGCCAACCTCTGCCCTGCAAGGGAAGAACAACAAAAAGGAAGTAGGGGTTAGGATGTCACTGAAGAAATGGTCAATTGGTTCAGGTGGCAGAGGATGGGCAGTGTGAAAACATTCCTTTTGAAATCTGCCATCCTGCCAGAAGCCATCACCTCCCAAAACATCCCTCTGTGATGCTCACTTACTGGTCATCCTACCACCACTACTACATGACAGATGATGCTACCTTGGGCCTTTTCCTGTCCCTGGCAGGTGATCAATCAGCTATCAGTGAGCTAGTGACCACCCTTCCCCCATCCTGCACTGCTTGCACCTCCACCCCTGCTGGCTGGCACTGGTGTGGTCACAGTCACCTGCAGATTGCTAGAAGAGAACAGAGGACACCAATGAGTTTCCACAGGTATGGACAGAGGAATTCCATCAGATCAGGATGGTGGTCAGCCTAATTTGGGAGAGTCCTGATTGGTAAGGGGAACAATCAACAGAAAATGGCCCTGGCTCCTTCACCTTCTTGTCCATTCCAGGGTTCTCCTTTTGGGAACTGGAGGAGGGCAAGCTACCTGCCTCCTCCACTCCCCAGGGTGGCCCTGCATGATGGTGCCTGTGTATCCCCTAGGCAGCAGGAATAGAGGCATCAAGAATTACATGTTGAATCAGGTAACTGCCAGGAAGTGGTGAACAGAGAGGTGGGCTATACTTGACTAACTGGTTTTTCTGGTATTTGTTACTGACCTGGAGGCTGATGATCATGCCAGATGGGCCAGCCTGTCCTCTCCTGCAAGGTGTGCAGCCCATCAAAGAACAGGGGACAGGGGTTTGGGGAATGGTTCCCACTGAAGGCTTCATAGGCAACAAAAATTATCCTTGAGCACCTTAAATTGGGTGGCATTGAACCTCTGGCACCTAAGGGCACAGGCAGCTGCAAAGTAGCTCACTCTCTGAGCAGCACCCACCTGCAGCAGAGTGTACAGGAGGACATGCTTCAGGAGTGCTTTGATTGGGGAATCCTGCATGGCAAGGGATTGGACTAGACGGCCCTTGTGGTCTCTTCCAACTCTATGATTCTATGGTCTCATGACATACTGCCTCCCAGCATACAGACAAACATATAAACGATCAACCAACTTTGGGGCTATGGCCCCAGTTAACCAGCGATCAACCCGATACCTGTTGGGAAGTTTTCAAACTAGGGTCCCAATGACATCCCCTAGGGCAGTTTACTGTAACAATCTGTTGGCCTCCAGGGAGGGTGAGGAGAGTAGGCAATGGTTTTCATTCTGCTAGATGCTTAACCGTTGCCTCAGAATTCAATGGTTGGCACTGGCCTCTAGCTGTATTCCCCCTATGGACAGTGATTCTTCACCTGCAGTAACCTTTTGAACCCTTGTTGTGCTGTGTGCACTCCTCCTCACACACATCAGAAACAGCAGATCAGATCAGACCAGCCCACATACATGCCCAGACACACCACTTCTGCACAGGTTTCTCTCCAAGTTGATCATCTTTATTAATGCCTAGTGGTACCAACAGTGCATACATTAGACAAGGTACAAGCAGCCAAATAATCCCCAACATAGCAACAGCCAAGAACAGGGAGGACACACATCCTTCCAGATCGAAAGTACTCGGCCAGCGCATCTTGTACTGCCTCCCCTCGTTATTTTTCAGTTGCTCATTTTTCACCACCCCCAAAGTGTCCAGCATGTAGGCGTGCACACAATGAGGATTGTTGTCAAGCTCCCTCCCCCTTGTTTCACAAATGTTGTGCAAGATGACACATGCAGCAATGACAGAATGTACATTCTCCTCAGACACCTCTGGTGATATAGCCAGACATCTCCAGTGTGCTTTAAAATGCCCTTTCCACCATCTTTCTCACCCAATTCAGGTGTATGTTGAATCATAGAATCATAGAATTGCAGAGTTGGAAGAGACCACGAGGGCCATCCAGTCCAACCCCCTGCCATGCAGGAAATCACAATCAAAGCATCCCCGACATCCAGCCTCTGTTTAAAGACCTCCAAGTAAGGAGACCCCACCATGCTCCGAGGGAGTGCATTCCACTGCCGAACAGCTCTTACTGTCAAAAAGTTCCTCCTAATGTTGAGGTGGAATCTCTGTTCCTGGAGCTTGCATCCATTGCTCCGTGTTCCAATCTCTGGAGCAGCAGAAAACAAGCCTGCTCCATCCTCAACGTAACACCCCTTCAAATACTTAAACAGGGCTATCATATCACCTCTTAACCATCTTTTTTCCAGGCTAAACATACCCAGCTCCCTAAGTCTCTCCTCATAAGGCATGGTTTCCAGACCTTTCACCATTTTAGTCTCCCTCCTCTGGACATGCTCCAATTTGTCAATATCCTTTTTGAATTGTGGTGCCCAGAACTGGACACAGTATTCTAGGTGAGGTCTGACCAAGGCAGAATAGAGCGGCACTATTAGTGCCTGCTTTTCAGTGAGGGATCCATGAGTCACTTTTAAATGGGGTAGGAACTGCCCAAGAGTAGTAGTGGCCCAATTTACTCCCCTCCTCCAAATAATGATTGGGTTTCCCAGCATGAACATCCCCGCCTCCAGAGTCTCAAAAATGGCCAAGTTCTGGATCATGGGTGAATCATGGTTCTGTCACTCCGACCAATCTCTGCATGCATGAAGTGCCCTGTGTGATCTGTGGTTCCCTGTAGCAGGATGAAGTACATGTGCTTCCTGTTGATGTGTTTCCTCTTTCACTCGCTGGCAACAGTATCTGGCAACGGCACCTATCCACTGCCCCCCACCACCTGCAGGAATCCCAGTTCAGAGAACCCATCCATTATCTGCTCACAGCAAGGTGGGAGGGGAAATACAGAGACATGACAATTAAGACACACATACAATTATATGAACATCCATAGACTACACAGCTACTGTGAATGGGGTGGACAACTAATGTGATTATTAGAATAGCAGGCATGCAATCTAGGAGACTGCATAAGGGAATGGGGGATGGACTGACAATTGATGTGTATGTCTGAATGTCAGACATTCTACCAAGAAACTGTATGGGAATGTTGGACTGGCAATACACACCTCACAAGCATTTCCTAGGTAAATGGTACAAAGCAGAAGGAGCAATTCCATGGCCAGGATGACTACCATGAAAACATCTCCTACAGTAGACTGGCCAGCTCCTAACTGTTCAGCTCCTAGGTGATAAGAGCAGCAGTTTGCGAGCATCCAAATAGTGATCACTACTCATTCTTTGGAGATTTTTAAACAGAGGCTGGATGGCCATCTGTCAGGAGTGCTTTGCTTGGGTATTCCTGCATGGCAGAGGGTTGGACTAGATGGCCCTTGTGGTCTCTTCCAACTCTATGGTTTTTTGTTTTTTTTAATTCTATAATTCCTCCACTGGGATAGCCCTCCTCATGTTGGTGTCTGACTTCTGCATTTCAAGATGAAGGACTTCCACTATCTTCTGGAATGTAGAACGAAGCATTCAGAAATGGTATGGCCATTGCTCCAACAAGACGAAATGGTCCCACCATTCACTACTGCTTGGGTATGCCCACCAACAATGTGGCCAAATGGGTGCTCACTGTCTGATGGGGGTTGTGCTTAGAGTGCCTGATATGTCTGCAAACCCCCCGCCACAGCTGTATCACAGCATAGTGGGAATTCTCCCTCTTCTGCTGCTGCTCTTGTTCTTTGAGCATTTAGTTTGCCCTGGCACATGACCAGCACATAGCGTACCATGAGAGCAAATTGCAGCACAAGTGACACTGCCAGCCAGACCTCCAGAAGGTGCTCCATGCCAGTGCTGCTCTCACCTGTGATTGTGCGCAATGATGAGCAAGCAGGGCAGTGGAATGACTGCATAGGCAAAACTGAATCTCTAGAGTCCTGCCCAGTTCTGTGAGCCATCCAATGGGGATGCCAATGAGTGGGACAAGGGAGGTTATTGGTGCCTTGCAGCGATGCAGACATACATACACTTGCATGCATGGCAGGGGGGGACCCGATACTGCAATTTGTCAGACTGGAGTGAGTTCGGAAGGGAGAACTATGTGGGCAATGCTCTCAAACTCACCTTAGTGTATGTGGCAACCAACTAGACAAGCCTGTGGTTGCTGTGTACCACGGAAGCCCAAAAAGTAAGCTAGATTTTCCTGTCAGAGTAGATGAGACCATAAATGCTTCCAGATGGTTAACAGTGTAACAGTTAGCAAAGGTGCTCTTTTAGTGCTAGTGTTCCTGGACCCCTTGAGCCCTAAAGTCTTCCTGCATGATTCTTAGCAAAGGTGCCCTTTTGGGCAGGACCAGTTTAAGGAATTTGGGGGGGCCCTGCAATGTTTTATTGGGGGGGCATATGTTTATCTCAGGTCAATGTAACCTAACCTAACCTAACATATTCACAGTACATGATATCCAGATTATTACTAATAATGTTTTTGCAGGAGGAGGGTTATAACAGGCCCCCCACAATGACAGGCCCTCCTGCAGTTGCAGGTGCTGCAGGGCCCTTAAACCAGCCCTGCTTTGGGAGCTAGTATTCCTGGACTCTCTGAGCCCCAAAGTCTTCCTGCACAACTCTTTCAGGAGCAGCAACAGAAAGAACGTGACAGTGGGCATAACTTGAGTTGGGACTAAGATACAGCCCAAGGCCATTAAAGGTGATTTAAGGCAGGTGGGGTTGGATCTGTCAAGAGTGTTCCATAATGCCCTGTTATTCTTAAAAGTATCATTACTTTGGTCTCCAATGGACCCTTCTGAGGATTTACAGCATTTGCACAAGCACCAGGCTGTAAATCAGGGGATAGTTTCCACTTGCAGCAGTACCTCCCTCACTAGAAATTTCTGAAAAGTGGTATGCACTTTTAACCACACAATGCTTCCCTGACTTCTTAAGGAAGGCTGCACTTGAAACATCCAACTTGGAAGGGTGATGGTGGAACTTGGAGTACAGTCAAGAATCTCCTGAGGCTTAGCCTTTATTAGAGACTGTCAGGGCTGGATTAACTATTATGCTAAGTAAAGCAACACAATCAGGTTTCTGCCAAGCTGGGACTCCACCAGTGTTGCACTCATCTGGGTGTTTTCTAGTAAAGTGAATCTGCTCTTCCACAGGTCTGCTTTCTTGACACCAGGCAGTGAACAGTGAAAGTTGTTGGAAAAAGTTTCAGGAGTTCCAATAGCCAGCCCACTGGGAAAAAGACAATATGGTCATTCTGGCAGAAGACACCATGTGGCAGATATGTGGTGCTATATGGGTTCAAACCTGCCTTTGTATATATGCCATGTGAGTGTAAATAAGCAGCACAGAGCCAAAAAATATCATTAACATACAATTAAGGACATATGAGAAATTTTCTCCACCATTTTTTTTTTTTGCCTGATTCTGTACCTTTCATTGTGCCTAGGCCCAGAAGCAGATGAAAGGCCTCCCTCCATTCCAGCTGCCACTGCCCTGGCCTTGGAGGGAGAGAAGAACCAGCAGGATCTGCTGGACTCAGTTGCTTCCTACACTGCCATCCCCCTTTCCTCTTGTCTCATGTCTTAATTCGATTGTAAGCCTCTTATTCATACAGCGCCATGTACAGTGATGATGCTATATAAATAAATATAACAGCAACAAAAACTGCAGCAATAACATGGAACTGAAACATTATATAGTAGGAAATGCATCCATTTTCCAGTCTTGGAGTCTGTTCAGTGAAGCGGGGTGGGGGTGGGTGGGAGGATATGATCCACAACATGTGTAAATTAGGAAAATGCACCAAAATCGCTACCTGTAATGCCCACAAACAAACTTTAGTTTGTGGGGTTTGCATCCATTATGTATTCATTTGACAAATTCATGCAAAAATAAAGACCTTTTTCACATGGAAATGGAGGTGGAAGTCTAGATGCGACAAATCTGCCCATCCCTACACAGCATTTTTTTTAAAAAAATCAGCCCAGGAATAGCATGTTCACTCATTTGAAATTACGTTGGCTACTACCTAGCACTCCACATCTCTGTGTCACCAGAAAAGAAGCTGGATAAAAATATAGAAGAGAAAATCTGTAATGGATATGGCTCCTTTTATGTCCTTGATTTTTGTTTACCAAACATTACTTGCTCATTATTGGTTGAGAATACATAAGACTTCCTTTCTGAGCTGCCAGATAAGATCTTGTCCAGCTATTATTTGGGTGGTACCCTGTACTCGCCTATAGGTTTGGATTAGAACAATGGGAGTGAATCAAATAATGACTAAGGACTTTATCAGACAAGCCTCTAAAAACATTCTTTTGCTGGCATAATTAAAGCCATTTTTATGCCAGCAAAAGAACGACTCCCACCAGACTTACCTTTGTCTCCCGCCAAAGGCTTCCCTGGCAATAAAGAGGAAGTGAACGTTCACTTCCTCATTCAGAATCCTGCAGATTCTTGCAAGAAGATGCTCGCGTAGGAAATTAAAAAAACAAACAAAAACAACACACAAAAAGTTTTTAAAAGCACATACACACACTTAAAAGCTTCCAAGTAACCTGGGGAGGGTCATAAAAAGTGCATCACTTACCAGGATGTCATGATCTTACCCAGAAGTGTTCTGGCCAGGCCAGCCATTGACAGAATAAGTACGTGGAAAAAAAGGGCTAGGTTTCATATGCTGGCAATGCCAGTAAAAAATATGGCACAGCCAATCTATTGGCGGCTTGTCTGGTTAATAAAACAGATCAGCTTATTGGAAGGACATAAATTTGAAAGGGCGACATCATGTGGTACATGCAACCTTTCATGTTTATGTGGCATCGTTATGATGCCGTATTTAGTGCATCTGATAAAGTCCTAAGAACAAAGCAAATTAGAATGGTACTATTCGTTTTCTTGATCTAGATACTGTATTTCTCTTGAAGTAGCCTAGAATTGCATTGGCTTATTTTGCTGTTGCATCACACTGTTGACTCATGTTTAGCTTGTGGTCTACTAGGCATCCAGATCTTTTTTTACATGTACTGCTGTTAATTTTTATTTATTTATTTAAGCCAGGTGTAACTCCACCTATATTTATGCGTCTGATTTGTCTATCTTAATTGATTTTCTTACCTCACATTTATTCCAGCTGCATTTCATTTGTTCGTTTTCGCCACGTTTGTCAATCTGTTAAAGTCACTTTGAATCCTGATTCTGTTTTCTGAGGTAAAACCAACCCCATTTAGTTTGGTGTCATCTACAGATATTAGAATGCCTTCTATTCCTTCTTCCAAGTCATTCTGGAAAAGATTGAATGATATTGGACCTAAAACTGTGAGGTGCCTACCTGTTACTATTGGTGATCACTCCTTGGTTTCAGCCCATCAGCCAGCTTCTATTTCACCTACCAACAGCATTGCCTGGTTCACATTTTAGTATTCTATCTGCAAGAGTATTACTGAAATCAAACACCTTAATGAAATTACTCAAAAGCCTTACTGAAATGAAGATATACTACATCCATAGCATTCCCCTGCTCTAATAAATGTATAACTCTATATATAAAAGAGAGAGAGATAAGATTAGTTGGAATGACTTGTTTTTGATAAACCCGTGCCATCACTTATTAATCACAGCATTCATTTCTAAGTTCTCACAGACTGACTACTTATTGATCTGTTCTTGGACCTTTTGTGGTATTGACATCAAGTTGAGCTATTGGTGGTCATCAGGGTCCTCTCCCCCCCCCCAATTTTAAGATGGGATCAACCTCCAAGTATCTGGAGTCTATACAGGGACCTCTATGTTGTCCAAGAATTCTCCAATGTTAAAGGCAGAAGTTTTGAGATTACACCCACAAGTTCTTTTAGTACCCTTAGATGCAGTTCACCTAACACTGGAGACTTGGATTCATTTACAGTAGCAAAGTGTTCTGGTACCATCTCTTTACCTATTTTTGAAGTGCAGCCTCCCTCACTATATCATTTATTCTATTTTCTCTTGGCTGAGTCTGGTTTTCCATTTGAGAGAAGGCAGAGGCAAAGTGAATGGTCCACATGGCCGACCTGAGCCCTTTTATATTTCTATGAGGCTTGATGAGATAAAGAAGTGTCTCAGTTTTAGGAGCTACTATCTACTTTTGCAAGGCAAATAATATCAGCAATTGATTTGAGAAGCTGAAGAGATTACCATACAAGGCACATTTGTGCCCCAAAGAGTGGTTGGGTGGGGGAGTTGCCCCAGATGCTTGTACTTACAGTATTATTCTGGAATGGGGGGGGTATTCCTTGTTTCTTGCATTCCGTGACTGCCATGTAAGCTTTTGTAATATTTGGCCAGCTCTGGTCCCATCTGCTGCATAACACCAGAGGTTTAGTGGACATTCTCAGCATGATTTTTTTTAAAATTAACTTTCTTGCTCTCTTAATACATCCAGATTATTTCCAAATTGTGGCTGGGTCCCTCTTTGTCCCTTCCTGTGTCACCACTCTCATCCATTTATACCCCTCTGTTCCTCTTCTTGCAACTAAGTGTCAGGGGGTTGTCAGTAGCTTAACAAAGGAAGAATAATAACCCAAAGGATTCCAATTGGGTTATTCTCTGTGGGTTATTCTCTGCCCTGGTGGTTTCCCTGCTGTCAGCTTAGAATAAACTGCAATGCAATGACCTTTCTCAACATTGATTATAGGGATAAGCCCCAGCATGTGTGTTTGCCATTGACTGTGGAGATAAGATATAAATATAGTGAGGATGAATAAGCCCCTACTGATAATTACTTTGCAATTGTGACAAGGGGAGAGAAAAGGGGATGTGATGTACTTATTGAGTTATAAAACATGCAAAAGAGCTTTAAAATAGCAGAGTAATGCTGTAAACCCAAGCATCTGGGCCATTTTTCCTAGCCAGGTTCTAGTAACGAGAGAGACTAGAATCACTACATTTCTCAAACCAAATTCTTATAAGAAGCATGCAGGCATTTCCCCCTGGATTTTGTGGAATCCTAGAGCTTCATTTCTTGGGAGAAGGGAAGGATATTTTGTTTGAAGAGCTTATCCTTGTAAGGCTCACAGTACTGAAGAAATGGAGTCCATGTTTTGCAAGGGAACTGTCATTGGAAGTATTCTCCTCAAAGGTGACTATTTAATACACAGGACATGAAAGCAACACAAAACACCTGTATGTTTTTTGGGGGTGAGTGGGCCAGAATTCCTGCTACAGGTATTACTACTATCTGTGAATATGCAAGTTCCATTTAACTACCAAGGAGATATTCAAATGGGGCCAAATGCCCCATTCCTGCCCCACAAGCCCCAATCCCATTCCTGTCACAGAATAAAGGGAAAATGTTCAAACACTTACCTTTATTCCGTGGCAGGAACATCCTCCCTCTCCCCAAGCTGGCTGGCCATAAATGCAGCCATCGTAAGGCTGCCTTTATGACTGGGAACTGAAATCCCGCTCATTCTTGTGAGAGAACAGGCGGGAGGGAAATTCAAAAATAATCCCCCCAACTGTCAAAAATACTACACCAAGCACAAAAGCACATACAAAAGCATAAAAGTAACCCAGGGAGGGGGGGGAAGGGTGCCACTTACCTGGGTGTCCTGTTCCTGCCTGGAAGTGTCCAGAATGGACCTCTCTCCCACAGGTGTCATCGCAGGAGAGGAACAGGACACCTTTCAGACCACCCAAGATTCTGTTACTACAATGGAACAGGTGGCCAAAAAACGATGTTTCTCCATGATGAAAATATCACGGGAAATTGTGGAATGAGGATGGAGGAGACACGAAAAAGGGTCGACGTCTTCTGAAAAGACTTTTTCCTGACCATGTTCCTTGTCTCTCATGGAATAAATACCCCATCTGAAAATCCCCCATGTCAAAATTACTGTTGGGACAGACCTCTGTCCTTCCCCCTCTCAGGTCTTACAGGCCCAGAGGTTTGGAAGTAGCACATGAGGCAGGCCTATATAAAGCCTGCTTCAAGTTTCACACTCAAAAAAAGAGACCCTCTTGCAAATTCCAGACTGTCTAGTCAGTTCTCTAAATCTGTGGAAGCCTGAAAGTCTTATGAGAGGGCCACCTTTGCAAAACATGCAGGCTTTATATAGATCTACATCAAGTGTATCAGCCAGTCTTGAACTAGCCAAGTGACAGAGCAGGCTGTCCCATATTGCTCTTTGAACAGCCTAGCAACCCCTACTTTTTTCCCCCAGGGCCAAAAGTCACTCTCAGGGGCTAAGTTTGCCAGAGTGAAAGGTGGAAAGGGTTCCTGTACCTTTAAAGGTTGTGTAGAAGAGGGAATTTCAGCAAGTGTTGCTTATTACATGGTTGCTTATTACCTGCTGAATTTCCCTCTTTTACACAACCATTAAAGGTAGTGGAGCCCTCTCATCTGGCAACCCTAAGCCCTGCCTACTGGCACAGCCATTGCTACATGTTGGAGGAGGTCTGAATTCAGAAATCCTTCCCCTTGAATAGCTGGCACTACAGTCTGCTTACCCATTATCCCTGCACTCTTAGAACACCATGGAGAAGCTGCATGTGTAGTCCCATTGGACAGCTGCAGAGAATCAAAGGCAAAGCTATATGCTTCCGTGTGCATTTCAGAACCTGATCCAGAAGGTCTATGCATGGAAGCCTGTTTCTAAGTATGGCTCATCCTCCTTGGGTTTGTATGCTGTTACAGTTCAGGAATCTTCTCCTGGGAAAATATGTGGATGCCATACTTTTTACACCACTTCTGACACAGTGGAGTCTTCCTTTGTTTAAAAAGCAGGCAGCTCTAATTGACAGATCGGACGCCATGCGGAACAGTGCCACCTGCTGACATCTGGTACAGGAAAGTACCATTGATAAAGGTTCCAGAACATCTTGCCTTTCTGCTTCCCAAAATGGGAAAATTACTTGCCAGCTGCCCCCCATCACAGAGATATATTGCTTTTGCCACTGCACAGTCCAATACATGTCAGTCAGCAGCCCCTGATGCTGTTTGCTGAAATGCCTTTCTGACAATAGATTCTCTTTCTATATCCTGCTGTAATGTAATGCTGTGAGGGTATACTTTGGTTTGTTGTTGAGTTTGGTTTTTTTTTTTTATTTTGTTGCACTGTTTGGCATAATGATATTCATCACACACATACTCATGCACACACAAACACACATATCAGAGCAGAAAAAGCTGAGATATAAGCTAAGACAGATAGACAGACAAGACACATATTGCAGAAGTTAATACAGTTGCTCCAAAACCTAGAGGGGGGAAAAGTATTTTTTAGTGAAGCCACTGAGAAGTCGTCTTGTAAAAAAGAACATAACCAGAACAAGGAACATAGTCCACATCACATTAATGTTTCTCCAAACCAGGAGTATATGAGGCAAAAAAACAAAAAACAAAAACAAAAACCAGACACACTTGGAGTGTGTTGCTGTAATGGCATTTCGCAGCAGCAGCAACTTGTCTTAACAGTGTTTTTGCCCTCATAAGCTTCACAAGCAAGACAGTGGTCATGAGTGATTTACTCACATTTGTACTTTCCTCAATTTGCCACTGCCAAACTTTTTTTTTTTTAAATGATGTCCAAGGTGCACTAGAGCAATTTTTCAATTTAACAGAAAAGCAAAAAAATCCCAACACCCCATTTTATTGCCTTACCGATTGCTCGCTAAGGTGAAAATCCAACATGGTGGCAGTGGACGCTCGGCCTGTTAGCAAGCCCCACCCCCATGCTCACCTGGCCAATCAGCTTTGTGCTTCCTCTCCTATGGGAAAGTGATTCATATCAAATCGCTTGTCCCTGTGAGCAGGAATGCACATTCTCCTTGTTGTTTTTAAAAACCTCTGGAAAAAGCCACAAAGGCTTTTTCTGCAGTGCTTTTGCCATTCCCCCCCCCCTCCTTCTGGATACAGTGGATTGATGCAGCATCCCATTTAGACAGGTTGTATTCCCAGCAAATTCTATGAGCGTTATTTTCACCATTTAGACAACCCCATGTTTGGGAGCATTAGGAACTAGAAAGGTGCTATAGACTTGTTTACTCCCCCCTTCTTCTCCCAGTTTGCCTAACCATAATTTGTTGTGACATCCAAATCAAGTCAAAGCATAGTTTGCTAACTGACCTAAAATTAAGATTTTAAAATGGTTCAGAGGGAAATTATATTTAATATTAATTACAGTTTGCTCAATATGCAGTTTACACCAAGCTATAATTAGACAAAGAAAAGAGAGAATCAATGCAAAAGAGGGTAGGAGGAAGGAGGGAAAGGGATCCTGAAAGCCTGCAGCAAGATCCCAATAGCAGGTTTGGGGTGGTGGCCAGTGCAACATCTGAGAGAGTCTTTATTCACATATTTGGTTACTTTGAATATTTTAACCCTTACAAACCAAGCTCTCTTTTCCTTTCTAAATGTCTAGATGGTGAAACTATTCCTCATAGAATTTGAGGAGAATACTATTTGTCCCAATGAGATCTCATGGTGATTTTTCATATTTGGAAGGAGGGGGGGGGCAAAAACTCCAATAACTGAGGGGGGAAAGACTTTGTGGCTTTTCCTGAATTTTTTAAACTAATGCAAGGAAATGCACATTAGCACTCGTTACGACAACCATTTTGCTTTCCTACGCATTCTTGGAGAGGGCAGAATTGGAGACTGGATTGGTTGGACATGTGTGAAAGGTAAGCTTGCTGGCAAGACAGTGCCCAGAAGTGCTCTGTTGGATTTTCATGTTAGCGATCATGTGCTTTTTTGCTGCACCGAAAATAATTTTTTAAGCAGAAGGTTGCGCTTGCACACCTTTGCTTTGAAGTTTTGTTTTTTTTTAAACTGTGCAATGGTGGCAATGTATAACATGCTAATTTATGGCTGCCATCTTGATTTGTGGGCAAGTTAACTTCAAATGTGGTTAGCTTCTCAGCCTATCATTTTAGCTGAAAGCCCTTGGAGACAAAAGAATGCCACTGTGAATGTGCAGGAATGAGCATTCTATCCTTTTGTCTAGACTAGCCCTTGCTCAGAAGAACAGAAGAAAGCGCTAATTAATCCAACAAATTTACATGGCACCTATGGAATTCAATATACATGGAAGTGGAGAGTCACCAAGGAACTCCAACAATATTGTATTTGGCTTCAAGAGAGGAAACTCCTCAAAAATGAGAAGGAGTCTGAAAGGGACAGCTAAGAAAGCCCAGTCTCTTCATAATGCTGAGAGTGAGGGGGCATTAATCCATAACACTCAGCTAGAATGTATTCCATAGATGGGGAAATGCCCAAGAAGCTCCACAAGGATGCCAAAATAGTTAACTATTTGCATTTATATCCCAAATTTCTACCCCCCCCAAAAAAATCCATCGAAACCTTCTCGAAACCACTTATAAAGGTGAATTGTGACTTCTGAAGTATTCTAGCTGAGGCGTTTCACCCCTTTTTGGCTAGAAACAGGGTTGCCCAGGGAGTCTGGAGGGATGAAGGATTGTAAAAATAGCTGGAGGGAGTGCAGTCCCAGGAACTCATCCCCCGCACCCCGCCGCCCAGTCAGTAAGGACCTATTTGGCTTGTGCCATTCAAACAACTGTATTCCCTCAATATTTACAAATAAACAATCCAAATTACTCTTCAGTGTAGACAAAAATATTCATGAAGTGTGTTTCACACTTCAACCTAACTGTGACATTACTAAGGCTGGTGTTACCCCTCCCCCTGATGGTGAAACCTGGTGCAGTTTGGCTTCTCCACACCCCCACCTAGCGAAGCCACTGCAGTTTAACCTCTCTAAATTCAAAGGTGGTTTCTCTTCAGGGCAAATCAAGTATATTCTCTTCTTTGCTCTTTGGACTATAGCCTCCCCAATCCCTAAGGACTTTTTCAAATGGGATAAAAAAACCCTGAGGAGGTTGGGAGAAGAATGGGGCTATCACGCTTACAGAGCCCTGTTTCAGACAATGCAGTCCTCCTCCATCCTCCTCCCGACCTCCCTCTGTGCTTGTTCAGAGCTGCGGGCACCGCTTTTTATTGACGAAAACCCTCAGCCAATAAAAAGTGGAGCTCACAGCATGGGAAAAGGTTGTGAGGAGGTCAGGAGGAAGATGGAAGAGGACGGGGCTGTCTGAAACGGGGCTCTGTAAGCACGACAGCTCTGTTGTTTTCCTGACTTCCTTGGGGTTTTGTTTTTTTTTTTATTAAGTTTGAAAAAGTCCTAAGTCAGAATTGCCACTGGCCACATGGAATAGGGGATTTTAGAAGCTGTAGTCTAAAGAGCAATCTTTCCATGCTTGGGTTCTCTTTAGCTGGGTTATGTCTTTGTTATAGATGTTCAAGAATACCAAATTACAATCCAGCTGAAGTAGAAAGTAGAAAGCATTGAGAGTATTTTTGCTAGACATGAAATGGCCCTTATTAGTTTAAGGTTTAGTTTGCAACACCACATATGTCAGTGATTTGTACAAACACATGTGTTTGTGATGATGTGATAGAAAAGAAACAGAAGCAAATCCCTTTTGCTTCAGGTTAGACAACATTAGGAAACCTAGTTTTTTGTAGTACCGTAGTGTTTTGTTTTTTTTTTAATTTCCAGGTTTTACAATAGGTAATGGGAACACAGACACTACATCAGACATTATTTCCCTGACCTTGAAATCCATCTTGCAATGTGACCATTCATGGTGACTGCAATGTTATTCCCATAAATTCTATTTTTAACCAGTTCACTTGCAATGGATACTGTTGTATCTAGGATATTTTTGTCTGTGGTAAAATTTCATCAACCAGTTTGCACTCACATGATGATAGTTTTACAGTAGCGCTGCTGAGATAGGAACTATAAAACCATGGCTTGAATTGAAACCATGCTAAAAAGAAAGATTTTTTAATTTTTTTTTTAAAAAGCAAGAAAAACAAAACAAAAAGAACATATTTCATGCTGTGGTGGCTTGCAATAAATTCTGAAAGAGAAAGTCATAAGTTTTGCAGATGTGGTGGCTCAGTGCAGTTCCTGCCAAGGATGGGTTAGTTTTATTGTTTTGGAATGAAGTTTCTAAACTATCAATATAATTACTTTCAAAATGGAAATACCCTCCTCCCTCCCATACAAAAGTGAATCTTTCATTCAACAAACCCCACAACTCATATAACTGAAGCAGGAGTATCCTGTTGAAATCTCTCTGAATCAAAAAGGGGAATTTCTTGCAAAGTTATTTTATTACATACAAATGTTTGTCTTCAACAATAAAACATATGTTTCAGTATAAGTTGAGAAGGAGAGCCACTGGCAGGGAAGGTCCTTTCTATACTGTAACTTACTTAAACCCAGTCCAAGGAGTGTCTTTAAGTGGTTTGCTGTTCTTAGATGCAACCACCAGTGGAAGTATTTCCCATTTCTGTAGTCTGTTCTCCTCCAGCCATACTTGGAAGTCACAGAACTCCTTTAGCAAAAGATATGAAATTCAGGCAGAATCGCAAGCACTGCTGAGAGGAAGCCATTTAGAAGAAGGCAGTTCTGGGATTCGATCATAGCAATTACAGCTTCATTGTCTACAAGTCACTAAAGGCTTGTCTAGATGGTCAATTTACCCTGGCTTTCCCTTGTGTTGGTGCCCTACAGTCCAAATGACCCAGGGCTCTTGCTCCGATTTGCCTTTGGACACTCCTGATGATGTCCTAGGTGAAGCCAGGAGGAAGCTGAAGTAAACCCCTTTTAAAAGTTTCAAAATAATCCCCAGGAAAACCCACATCATGCAGGGAAACCCAGATGGGTTCAGTGCAGGAATGCAAGAGTCTGTGCCTGCATTCCTGTATGTGCTGTAGGAGTAATGAGTCTAGAAAAATAAAATTGTATTAAAAATTCCAGGATCTAGTCCTTTTAAAAAGCAACAAGAATTATCTCCTTTAAAAAAGAGAGTTAAAAATCATTCATTTACTTTTAACTTCATGCAGAGTGCAGCTTAGGAATGCAGACTAAAGCTCAATTAACACTTAAAAGGTGTGTTCAGAGGTCTGAGATTACTCAGTTAAATTAGACTCATTACAAAACAAAGGAGTCAGTTTAAAATGCAAATCAAAGTTTACTGAAGGTATATCAATCTCAATCTACACACTGAAACAAACTTTAAAAAGAGGTTCCTAACTAACTAATGGTATTTAGGGTAGGAAAAACTCACCCAACCTACAGGCTGCATGGTAAACATCATTGCATGGTTACAGGAAAGATGGCTTAAGATGTCTAAAGATGAAGATGGCTTAAGATGGCTATGAAGATGGCTCCAGCCTCATGGAGACTCAAACTTAAAGAAGAGAACTTACACACAGCAATAAAATTTAAATTAGGTCATGTGTTGAATGACCCAGCACTCCAGTTAGCTGGAAGTGCCCAGTGAAATAAGAGAAAAGGAACTTGGGAGAAAAAAAGGCATGCAGGGAAAAAAACCCTAGACTTATCTTAGGATGTGAATGAGGTACACAAGATTGCTTTTACATTACAATGATTATTTCCCCACATACTACATGTGCCAACTGGCGTCATTCTGAAGCTGGAAAGGAAGCCCCCAGCACATGATCAAGGGTCTCTGCATGTGACCAGCCTTGATCACATGCCAAGAGCCTCCTTCTTGGCTTCAGAGAGTGTAATGCATGACAGTGTCAGGCTCCTACTGCTACTGGCCGGCATGTGTGTGTGGACTTCTGCCTGCTTTGTCATGTTAACAGGGGGATCTGGGCCAGCTCCAAGGACAGAATAGTCCAGCTGGAAGGTGGCATATTCTGGCCAGTGTAGACAAGCCCTAAAAGGCATTAAGGAAGGAGAAAACTCCCAGGAGGGAAGTGAGGACCAGTTTTCCCACTTGGAACCATCAGGAGCCATCACACACAGGGGTGTAGTTATGGGGAAGGGGATGAGGGCCTTGGCTCCCAATAAGAGTTCTGGGCCCTAAATGAAACTTTCCTCCAGTCCCCAAATTTCTAGTATTGCAGAACTTGAGACAACGAACATCCACACCTTAAACTCTTCTGTTTGTTGTGTTCTGGGTTCACATTCCTTTGGTCACTTTGGCTGCCCCTTTTATTTGCATGCCCAAACTGTATTTCTAAATGCTCAGCTGAAGTGGGAGAAATGAAGGAAAATTTCATTGGGGGGGGTGAGCAAAATTCTTAACTAGAGAGCATTGTCTTCATTTTGCTTTCATCCTGCTCCCTGTAGCTACTCCCCTGAGTCCCCTCCCTCTTCCCAGCCAAAAAAGAGGTTTGAAACAAGAAAGTGAATAGAAATCCACTTCTGGTTTCATAAAACCCTGTGGCAGGGGTGGGGGTGGAGGAGAATAAAGTGCAAGGAGAAGCTGCACTTTGTTTTTAAGGAGAATTCTTGTCCCCTGGAGCAAATCACTTCTAGGAGTGAAAAATTTGGGAGCAAATTTGGTTTGGTGTGTGAAGGAGCGAAGGAGCATCAGGATACTCGATAAGGGCTGCTCAACAACCATGAAAATAGCCCTGGGGTCACACAGAACCATAGAGTTGGAAGAGACCGCAAGGGCCATCCAGTCCAACCCCCTGCCATACAGAACACACAATCCAAGCGTTCCAGACAGAGGGCATCCAAAGAAGGATGTTTAAAACCTCCAAAGAAGGAGAGTCCACCACACTCCGAGGCAGTGCATTCCACTGTTGGATGGCTTTTACTTGCAGGAAGTTCTTCTTAATATTTAGGTGTAGCCTGAGAGATAGCCGTTCCAAGCATAAAGTGGAATAAGTGCATAGGATACGTTTGCATGGTTTGTGGCACACCGTAGCCTGTACATTTCTGTCACCGGACCACAGAGATATCAGGCCAAACAGCTGGAGGGCATATGGAGATGACACATGGCAGACCACACTAGCTCTGTGGTAAACACTGCATCTGTCTGTCTGTCTGTCTATTTTATATCCTGCCTTTCTCCTGGAGTGGGATCCAAGGTGGCTCATGGATAAAACTAGTTAAAACCAACAATACTATTTTAAAAACAATTTAAACAACCTCTTTGATAGAGTTCTCCTTCCCTCCACATTGTTTGGCGTTATCCCTTTTTATTTCCCACATTTGCAAGTGCTTAGTTGCTCCTTCTTCCCATTCTGAGAATTAAGACAGAGTACCTTTCACTCAATTTCCCATTTCTCCAGCCTAACATTAATTTTGTTCTGTTTGTTAGCACATGAGAGGGCTTTTTAAAAAAAGTTTGCTTCAAAATTCATATGACATTTTATGCATATTTCTCCTAATATCTACATTTTTGTAGACATTTTCCCTTAAAATATGCCTTTTGAACACAGTTCTAATGTATTTTGTCCATTATTTTTCCGTAAAATACACATTTTGTACACTTTTTTACACCAAAAATTTCAAAAAAGTACAAAATTGCTTGTCAGCTCAGATACTGGGAAGTATGATTTAGGGATGTTTGGACAAAATATCCCAGAGTTTGGAAGAAACAAGATGCAAGTAATGCAGTTACATGTAAGTTTACTCTTTGGGGCAAAGAGGATGTAACAAAGTTACATTTCAAAACTACAGTTGGCTCTCCATTTCCGCAGATTCTGCACCCATAAATTCAACCATCCACAGCTTGAAAATATCCCCAAAAAAGGAAATTTCAAAAAGTAAACCTTGATTTTGCCATTTTATGTAAGGGAAACCATTTTACAGCACCATTGTATATAATGGGTTTTGAGCATCCATGGATTTTGGTATCTATGGAGGGTTCTGGAACCAAACCCCAGCGGACATTAGGGACTCGCTGTAACTAACAACAGCAAAATCACGTTCCTGATGTAATGGCTAGCAGTTTCTAATTACTTCCAAAAGTTACTTTTAAACGACATCTTTAGAAGGATTCTGACAGAATTTTATCTCCAAATGTTATTCCATTCTCTTATCAATCCTATATTTTTTTCCTCTCCAAAAAGTATCTGAAACTATAGTTGTCCATATTCACTGGGGTTTAGTTCTAAGACCCCCCGTGGATACCAAAATCCATGAATTCTCGAGTCCCATTATATGCATAGCAAAATGGTGCCCCTTATATAAGATGGCAAAATCAAGGTTTGTTTTTTGGATTATTATTTTTTAAAGAATATTTTCAATCCGTGAATACGGAGGGACAACTGTAATAGAAAAGTAATAAGCTCTGCATCCAGTTTTCAAACTCTGCAATGAGTCACAGAAATTAAGTGTTTTTTTAAAAAATAACTTTCAAAGCTGTGGTCTGTTCTACCACCCTAGATGGATGAACATGATTACAGAAGAAGACAACTATGTCCTTGATGAACAAATGTGTGTGAGATTCCACCACTAAACCATTGTTAGATTTGTGGCAGGGAGGAGATGCTCTGCTTCCTTCTGTTTCACTGTCTGGATCCTTATTGCAACTCTTTTCTTTGCTACTTTAAAAGGCCAAAACCCGCACATTTGCCATATCACCTGTTTCAATTCCTGTGTAAAGGAGGAGAGGAATATACATATATTATAATGCTCAGAAGAAACAGTTGTCCTGAAAAGAAGTTCAGAACAGCTACACTTTGCCCTTTATAATAAATGTCACTGGAGGTCTTGTGCCTTTCTCTCCTTTTCTTCATCTGTCTTAGGCAGGTGAAACATAACCTGCACTGCACATTGGCATCCAGGCTTGGGTGGTGGCAGTGCTGGTTCATTTCTGAGGGTATGAGAGTTCATAACCTTCTGCCTAGTTATGAAATGCCTAGAGAAAGATTGGCCAACACTGGTCTGTCATTCAGTTTGTCACAAGTCACTAAATTGTGTCTCCTGATTTGTGTGTTATGCAAGTCCATGAAATTGTACCTGGCTCCATTGCCTCTCTCGGGACTGTATCTAAGTTTTGTCTAATAAACCCTGCCCCTGGGCAATCTGGTCTCAAAATAGGTTACCATAACCGCAGAGGGATTCTCTTCCAACTGTTTAAAAGTGAGCATCTCTAAATCAAGAGAATAGTAATAAATCCTCTCCAAATGTATTTAAGGCAAACAAAACCCACCTTGCTAGCAGTGAATCCCTTAATTTCAAGCCGTCATGATGTTTTGGACTATAACTCCCATACTCCCTAACCATTGGGTGGTGGTAAGGGGCTTCTGGGAGTTGACGTCCAAAACACCTGCAGGACCAAAGCTGTTTAGGAAAACAAAGGCTGCTGACACACTGCAGAAATAATGCAGTTTGACACCACTTTAACTTCCACAGCTCACTGCTATGGAATTCTAGGGGCTTGGTTATACAGTGGAAAAAAAAACCGTGAAGAATTCGCCAAGATTCCTAATTGTTTACATGCATTGTGCCATAAAGTCACCTCTTTCAGAAGGAGGGGGGCACAAAAACCCATTAGTAACACAAGAAAGGATTTCAGGACTTTTCCTGACTTTTTTGAAAAGTAGTAGATTTTCGATAGTCTAAACAACCATTACACTACGTGCTGTGTGAATTACCAGCAATCTTTTGATACATTCACAGCAGAGCTTTGCCATGATTGGTTGAACTCACCAGGGAGGGGTGTGGACAAGGAGGGGATGGAGGAAAGATCCATGTTGTTTCCAGCCATGAAAAAGACTGTGAGAGCTAGCCTTGTGTGTGTGTGTGTGTCTGTCTTTCCTTCTCTCCCTCCCACCTTGCTACTTTCAGTGTGTGAATGATCGTTATCTCCCCTCCTGAGATCGCGTCCCGTCCCTTCCCGTCTCCCTGTCTTGTGCTTAGCCACGAAAAAGACTGGAGTTCTAGCCTTGTGTATGTTTGTCTTTCCTTCTCTCCCTCCCTCCATGCTATCTTGTGCCCAGCTGCTACGATCTGAAGAATTAAGCAAGCCTTTTCCAGTCTCTCTTGTGTGTGTGTGAATGTTCGTCTCAGGCATTCCTGTGGTAATCAGAGGACGGGCTTGGGAGGCCACGCCCCTGTCTCAGTCTGTGTGTGAATATCAAAGCGGAACACAGCTGAAAAATAAACTGATAGACCAATTAAGCAATATATCATCTGAACGATACAGTACAGCTGCGAAACAGCGATAAAGTGCAAATTACTGCAATAAAAACTGTCGTGTAACTGAAGCCTACGATTTGTAGTTTTGTGAGCTATTTAGCCTTCTCTGTCAGAGAGCTCTGGTGCCACAACAAACTACAAATCCTACAATTCCATAGGATGGAGCCATACTAATTAAAGCAGTGTCAAGCAGCAAACTGCATTATTTTTGCATTGAGGCAGCAGTCACAGTTACATCTCCCCACAAGAAAAGGCTTTAAAGAAAGAGAGGCTTTATGAAAGGGCTGGTTTGCAACTCTCTCTCTCTCTCTCTCTCTCTCTCTCTCTCTCTGGCTTTTCTTTGCAAACGAAGATTCAGGGAGGACTCATCCAGCGCTTTCTACAAGCGCGCTGATGACTAAAAAGGCCAATCCGAGATAAACAAGTCCAGTTGCAGAAAGCACAGCAGAAGGTCTCCTTGGGCGATGTTTCTGGGTTGTGATTCTTTCTGCGTTGTCATTTCTGTTCAAGACTTGTTCGGTGTGAGTTCTCAAATAAGGCTGCAGCACTGTGGATAGTGTGTCTCCATGCCTCCCGATGTGAGGCCAGGGTGGACCATTGTTGGTGATCAATTTGGCCGAGCCTGAGGTGTTGTTTCAGGGAGTCCTTGTATCGCTTTTTTGGAGCGCCCCTCTTATGCTGACCGATGGCGAGTTCACCGTAGAGTACTATTTTTGGGAGGCGATGGTCCTCCATCCTAGAAACGTGCCCTGCCCAGCACAGCTGTGTTCTCAATATCATGGCCTCAATGCTGGTGATCCCTGCTTGCTCAAGGACAGCAACATTTCTCACATAGTCAGTCCAGAGTATATTTAGGATTGTGCATATACAGCGCTGATGAAAGCGTTCGAGGAGTCGTAGCTGGTGGCGATAGGTGACCCATGTTTCAGAGCCATAAAGGAGAATAGACAGTACAATGGCTCTATACACACCGATTTTTGTGCTTCGCCTCAGGTGTTTATTACTCCAGATTCTTTTGAGAAGTCTTCCAAATGCGCTATATGCCTTTGCTAATCTGTGATTGATCTCTTTGTCAATCTTGGCATCTGAGGAGATGATGCTTCCCAGGTAGGTGAACTGCTGAACGGACTTGAGCACAGATTTGCCGACAGCAATGTGGGGATGGTGGTGTTTGTCCTGTGGTGCAGGCTGGTAAAGAACTTCTGTTTTCTTCAGGTTGACTTCCAGCCCAAACAGCTCTGCAACTGTAACAACTGCCCAAAAGAATATCTTGTCAATCAACTCAAGGAATGCTCAGATTTGAGAAAGAGTGGAAATTCCAGCTAAAACGTCATGGAGGAATTGCCTCAATTCCTCACATCCTTTCAGGGTGTCTCTCTCAATTGAAACCTTTCACTTCAAAACTATATGTTGCTTCTGCCATCTATGTTTAATGGAAACCTCCAGAGCAGAACTGCAAAGCAAAAGTTGCTGAATGCAAAAGGTAATTCAGACATTCTTTCCTGGGTAAAAGATCTCAGGAAAGCTAGAAGAATTTCATTAAGATCCGGCAAAATTCCAAGCACCTTTTGAGCACTGGACTATGACTCTGGAAACCAGGGTCTGAATCCTTTCTTGGACAGGGAAACCCACTGGGTGATCTTGGGCAAGTTGTACTCTCTCAGCCTGAGAGGAAGGCAAAGGAAAACCTCCTCTGAGCAAATCTTGCTAAGAAAACCCTGTGATAGGTTCACCTTAGGGTAGCCATAATCCATAAATGACTTGAAGGTACACAACAACAAAACTCCTGTGGATGAATTTGGCCATCTGTCCTCAATCTGTCTGCAGAAAGAATCACAACCCAGAAACATCACCCAAGGAGACATTCTGCTGTGCTTTCTGCAACCGGACTTGTTTATTTCGGATTGGCCTTTTTAGTCATCAGTGTGCTTGCAGAAAGTGTGGGATGAGTCCTTCCTGAATCTACGGTTGCGAAGAAAAGCCAGAGAGAGAGAAAGAGAGGTATTTTTCCACAACACCTTTTTTGGGTCTGTGTGATCTCCATTTTACCTCACCTAACTGGTCCGCCCTGGTCTACTAGACCCTGTGAAGTGTCTTAGTATTGCCAATTTATGAGATATTATAGGGAGGGTGTGTATCACAGAATCATAGAGATGGAAGAGTCCACAAGGGCCATCTAGTCCAGCCCCCTGCCATGCAGGAGTACCCAATCAAAGCATTCCCGACAGATGGCCATCCAGCCTCTGTTTAAAAACCTCCAAAGAAGGAGACTCCACCACGAGACAGTGCATTCCACTGCTGAACAGCTCTTACTGTCAAGAAGTTCCCCCTAATGTTTAGATGGAATCTCTTTTCTTGTAGTTTGAACCCACTGCTCCATGTCCTAGTCTCTGGAGCCATAGGAAACAAGTTTGCTTCATCCTCAGTATGACATCCCTTCAAATATTTAAACATGGCACTTATATCACCTCTTAACCGTCTCTTCTCCATGCTAAACATGCCCAGCTCCCTAAGCCGCTCCTCATAGGGCATGGCTTCCAGACCTCCCACATTAAAATTATCAGAAACTGGAAGCAAAATATATAGAGGTGAGAGTTGTGGGAGAGAAATAAAGCCTAAATAAGCTGGACTGTGTCCTCTAGATTTGGATAATGAGTACAGGCATATCCCAGCTAACAAAATCTCTGACAGAGAAGCTCCTTTTCACAAAGTCTTTTTATGACTGCCCAGCTCCTTTTCCTTTTCATCATCTGTCTAGCTGGATGCTTTCAGCCACATTGGCATTGGGAGGAGGGCATCAGGTTGCTGCAGCACATCTGCAGCAAAAAATGAAATAAAGCTTGAGCTGGGAAAGAGTGGGATTCTATTGTAGGTGATCCTACATTAGCTGTGTGTGCCTTCTTACAACAGGCAAGGTATAGAGCAGCTGCCTTCAGAATCCCTTATAGAACAGCAAAATAGAAAAGGAGAAAGCAGATAAGCCTGCCTCACCAGTTACACCAAGACCCAGCATCTTTAAAAAGGATAAATCTATCAGCTTGGCCACCAAAATGAAAGTCATAAGGAAATTGGAGGCTAGTTAAAAATAAATAAATCCTTGGATGCATTTTGGAAATAGATTTCAAATGCTCTCTAGAAAGTTGAAAATGTCTTTGCTGACTTATCCAAGGGTTACCTAAAATTTCAAATGTGCTTTTTTTTTTTTTTTTGGTTGTTGTTGTTTGTTTAAAAAGTGTTAAATAAAATGCTTACTGAAACATATTGAACTGCTCTTCTATTTTGTGATGCAGGAACCTAACAATATTCTTTCTATGCCCTCATCTACATGGGCAGAATATGGCAGCTCACCTCGGGTGTATTCCTGCCCTAGATCAGGCCCGTTGCTCCCCCCTTACCTGAACAAAATGGGATGGAGGATGGAGTCTGGACTGCCATGCTGGCCTGTCCCTGCAGCGACAGCTGCTGCTGTCTGCGTTGCACTCTCCAAAGCCAGGAAGCCATCCTGCAGCACGTGAGTGAGGCCCCCTGCATGTGACTAGCCTTGGTCACATGCTGCGGGGGGGGGGCCCTCATGGCTCTGGAGAATGTGACACAGACAGCAGCTGCATTGGAGGGCCGCTGGGTGAATATGGGCTTCTGCGGTCATGCGAGGACTGGTCCATTTTAGTTCAGCTGAAACTATTGTTCCTGGATATTTTGCTGAAACATTTTGTTGAGCTTTACCCCAATATCCCTCATCTTAGCCCCATCTTTGCCCCAGGCATTGTGAGGACTGTCCAGGGGCAAAACGGGGCAAAAGCCCTGCATTGTTTGAACTGCAGGGCTCTAAGACGGGAGCAAGACAGGGTAAATAGTCCATCTAAACAAGGCCCATGTTATTTCTGACTCTGATATCAATGTTTCTGTTACAGAAGTTATGCTCAGGAACACAATAACTTTGTTAACTGCAATATACCAGTATTCCATCAGGCCTGCCCTACTCAACCAATAATGGAGACTTGATGATCAATAATAGAGGTTAGAGATCAACCTACAATAGAGAGAACAGACAGTCTTTATACTGACTATGGCCTTTGCCAATTCTACATGTACCCCCTGTCCTATGTGTGTTAAAGGTATGCAACATTGCCTGCTCAACTCAGATTAATTTTTGGAAGGAAATTCAACTTTCCTGTTGTTGAACAGCCTGAATTCAGCTCTGGGTTACTTCTTACATTTGAAATTTTTTTGTATGTTCAAAAGAAGATGAGAAATTTTCTTATTACTTGTTATTTATTTATTTTACATTTATATCCTGCCTTTTCTCCAGTGAGCACAAGAGAATGTACATAATTCTCTTTCTCTCCACTATCCTTACAACAGCCCTGTGTGGTACGTCAGGCTGAGAGTGAATGATTAGCCCAAAGTTCCCCAGTGAGTTTCCTAGTTCAATGGGGACCAGAGCTTGGATCTTCCACTATGCCATACTGGCTCTCTTAATTTATTTAGTGATTTTAAAAAATAAACATTAAATAAGGACTATTAGTCATCAATTATAGCTATATGCAAGTATGGATGCTCAGCACTGTTT
Source organism: Gambelia wislizenii (assembly GCA_030847615.1). Taxonomy (NCBI): domain Eukaryota; kingdom Metazoa; phylum Chordata; class Lepidosauria; order Squamata; family Crotaphytidae; genus Gambelia; species Gambelia wislizenii. Next base: position 331,351,799 of record JAUMIR010000001.1, on the reverse strand, counting down.
ATCTACTAAGAATTCCATACAAATTTTAATATTTAGCATATAATCTTGATTCCAGAGAATCCTGGAGCTATTTTTTTAAAAAATGATATCATAGGTTTCACCTTTTCAAGATAACATTTCAAAATGAAGTTCATGGCATATTACATTCCTCTACTTCAGCTTTCCACAGATGAGGGATCTTCAGATGTTTTTTGGCTACAAGCATCATGGTGCTTGGGGCTGGAGGGTTGTAGTCCAAATTCAAATTCCAATAAAACACCCTGGTGTACCAAATTTGATTTAAAAAAAAAAACCTTGAGAATTGGAATATAAGTCCACAGCAATGGATTTCAACTATAGTAGCTAAATAGAATGTTCATCATATACCATATCCTCTGCTGGAACAGATTAAAGAAGAAGTTTCTTGCTTTCATGCCATGCTTGGATGAGCTTCTCAGGGACAGCTGGCTGCCTCTTGTTGGGATCAGAATGCAAGCTTCAATGAATCTTTTGCTGGTTTCTAACAAGCCAATGCTTTGATTCTTACTACATACATTACTGCAGATTCAAAATGTACAGTTTCTGGACACAGTGTAGGAACAGCCATGATTGTATGTCAAACATCCTCATTATTACCTAAAACTTCAAGCACAGGCTTACAAAATTTGGTGGATTATTAACTGAGCAATACATCACAAAAGGGCTAGGATCGCAAACACTTCAGCTGCAATTCTAGACACATATGTGGGAGTAAGGCCATGTTCGCATGGGCAGTTTAATCTTGGGCCAGGCTGGAGAATTATGCACAAGCAGCCATGCTGATACTGTGTCACCCTTGTTGGCCCATCCCCTTGTCCCCGTTGCTGCTGCGTGCTTACCAGCCAAGCAGCTCCCTGTGAGAGCCTGGCTGGCGGCATCACCTCTGCTGAGGCCAGAAGAGGCGCCTGGATATATGATCAACAAGGAGGTGTTCTACCCCTACTTGCTGATCACACAGGTGCCCTGTTTCTGCCCTCAGCAGAAGCAACCATACTGAGTAGGCTTTCTACAGCTGCTTGGCCAGCAAGGTGATGATGTCAGGAGCATAGGAAAGGGGCAGGATCTCATCAGCGCCATCTTCTCCTCATGATCAGGAGCTCCATGGAAAGCCTGCCTAGTGGGGGAATTAGAGTTGCCTTGGGAATTCTAAAAGTTAAACTCCTTTTTAACTTCCCTCCAGCAGAGTGCAGTTTAGAAGCATAACGCAAATGCATTGCTTTGACCTTGAACTATATATATTTAATAAAAAGAGGTATGCAGCTTTAGGTTCAAATAATTTGAGAAATTTTACTTAACTGAAAGAGATGAAGGAGAGAGGAGTCATCCATGACTCACCAGCTTGAAAAGGAGAAGATGACTGCCCAAGAAAAAGAGGGTAGGACAAACACAAGCATGTTTAGCTACAGAGGCTGAGAAGAGACAAATTAATACACAAAAGAAATCCAACAGGGGTTGCTCTACAGTAAGAGAGTGTGGAGAAAAGAGAATGCTTCTGTCTTTTCCAACACCTGGCATGCCACCTCCTCTGCTGAGGGCAGAACGGGGTGCCTGTACAATCAATGGGGAGGGGGTAGAGTGACCAGCTCCTTGGTTGTGAGCAGGCAGTGGCAGCTGCTCCAAAGGCATGCCATCCTCTTTCCCTGCACTGCTCAACATGGGGAAGGGGGATGATGCAGCTTTTGGCATGTGGACAACTGGATCGGCTGAATCAGACCTGATCCAGCTGTTCACATGCCAACAGAACCTGAAGCTATTCCAGGGTTTCTGGAAAACATTGGGCTTTTCCCCAACTTTTCTTAGGGTGGAGCAAAGTCCGGGTAAAGGTTAAAAACCACATTACCTTCCCGGAAGTAGCTATATGTTGTGAGGATTGCTAGCACATGGTTCGAGGTGAGTTCAACATTTTTGGCCCATGCAGACACAGCCTAAGTCTCACCGGAAACAACAAGGCTTCCTTCTGAAAAGATGTGTATGGGAATAGCAGTTCATCAGCCAAGAGTTGCTCTACTAAGACTCTTCGAATTGACTACAAGCATGCTGCTGAGGAATTGGACAACACATTTTTGATGCTTTTTTTGAACAGAAATATTTATAAAAACTGCATGTATGGTGCACCATCTTAGAAGAGGCATCACAACTCTTCTAAGTTCTTACAATTCTAACTCTTACAATTATGTAAGAGAGAATGCTCCTTCTAAGATAACACTTTTCCCAAGATGCAACATACATATTAACCAAAACAAGGGAAAAGGCTCTTCACAATGATTGATGAATATGTACATAGATTTGATGAATTAATTAATTAATCAGTTAAAACTAATCAATTGATGAATCAGAAATGCAACTCATACCTGTCTATGCAGAAGGAAGTTCAAATGAACTCACAGATGGATTCACTATCTGATACGTAGATATTTGGTTTGAAGCCTATTTCTTGAACTAGATGACACCATTAGAAACAGCAGTATCTCAAAAGGGAACCATGGCAAGTTAAGACATTTCATTGGAGATGCCAGCAAAGTGCAAGTGTACTGGGACTTTATCAGACCACCCTCCATAAACGTTCTTTTGTCAGCATATTTTGTGACATTTTTCTGCTAGCAAAAGAACCACTCTTACCAGACCTTACCTTGAGCAGCATGAAAGTACTGAGCTAAAGGCATGTGTTAAGATCAAAAATATGTTTTATAACAAAATACTCTTGTGGATATCACTGCAAGAAGCTTTTCAAAACAGGTGGAAAACCACAGAAAAATGGTTACGATATAGTGAAATAGGTTATATTGATATAAATGGAAAGAAATGGTAAATTTGCAATAAAAACAAAAGAACAACTGGAGAGAACATATAAACTAAATTGGTTTAACTATTATGAACTATGGACTAGATTTAAAGAAGACTTGGAAAAGGAGAGGTTCGAACTAGAAGAAAATGATTTAGACAAGATAATTTGGGATGCATTGGAAAAGGAAACAATTACTAAGACTCTTACAATACAAATACAAATAAAATACAAATTGTTATTAAGCAGGAGTTTGGAAATGGATAGCATCAAAGATTTTATGGTTAAATGGGCTGCAGAAATAGGTTACCCATTAGAATTAGAAGCACGGGAAGTAACGAGGGAAAAGACAAGAAAATTCACAGCAAACCAAAACCTAAAAGAAAATTATATGAAATAAGCAAACAGGTGGTACTATACCCCCCTTAGGCTCAGTAAAATGAATAAATCAAAAAGCGGTAATTGTTGGAGATGCAATAATAATATTGATTCCTTTATACATATGTGGTGGCAGTGTAAAGAAATTAAGACATTTTGGGGAAAGATACATAAGATAATTGAAGAAAATTTACAGATCAAATTCGAGGCAAAGTCAGAAATCTATTTATTAAATATGATTAATGTATCAGAGAAAAAAGAGGTAGGAGGGTATTGGATAATCTTGCTTTATTTAATAACAGCTGCTAGGGTATGGATAGCACAAAAATGGAAAACAACTAAACTACATACCATTAACGAATGGATTTCCAAAATGCAGGATATGTAGAACTAGACATTTTAACATCTAAATTACATAATATCACTTAGGGAAAATCTTTAGAGAAGTGGATTCCGGTACTGAAGTTATGGGGGGAAAGGGGAGTAGGTTACGACATGGGATATTTACAATTAATATGAATCTGAATATTAGTAAGAGATACAGACAAACATAGAAAATGAGAAACAAGTATGAAAATACTTTGTAATTGTACAGCCTTGTTTGGTAAAACTTCATGTTAGCAGAGGTCAGAGAAAGTGAAAAATAAAAGAAATACCTCAACTGAGTCAAAATAGGAAGTCACAAAATTAGAATGGTTTGTTTAATGTCAAGAGAAGATACAACTTTATTTGTAGATACGCAAGTATGCTTATATGTACAAATTTTGTAAAGATTGTATAATTGATGAATGAGAATGATAATAAAATAAAGGAAATCTAAAAAAAAGAAAAGAAAGAAAGTACTAACACAGCGGGAACCATTTACTTCCTGTTCCAGATCTCGCCGATTCTCATGAGAAGACGTGAGCACGGGTAAATTCAAAAATACATAAAAAACACACAAAAAGTACACACAAGCACAGAAACACACTCACAGAGTCCCATGTAAACTGTGGAGGTTCAGAAAAAGAGCATCCCTACCTGGTTGTCACATCTCACCCGGAAGTGTTTTGTCATTGATTCTGTATTCGTGCAAAATGGTGTGAAGTTTCAAACACCGGCAATACTGATAAAAAAGCATGAGGGGAGATCTATTGATGGCTTGGGCCATCAATAAAAACGAACATCTTTTTAACAATACAATATTGCGAAAGGCTGACATCATTTGATATGTGTGCCCTTTCGCGTTAATTAGGCATTGTTATGATGCTGTATTTGTTGCATCTGATAAAGTTCCTGGTTTTTCAGATAAAATGAATGCTGAGATGCAACAATCAGCTATAAGGCTGGTCTTACTATTAGGCAAAGAAAGTGAGAGCTGCATCATGCAGCAGTTTTGGAATATCAGGAAAGGACACCAGTTGATAGTTATTTATTTGCTTACAAGGGGTAGAGAAGGGTATGTATGTGTGACTGCCTTCCCCATGTGCCAACAGAATTTGGCTGGCGTCAGGTATGATACACTTCAACTTGAGTAAGCCCCCAGCATTATTTACTACTCTCTTTTAGGAAGGGAAATGTCTTGGGTAACCTCAACCCCAAACACCTTTCTCTTTCCATCTCAAAGTTTTTCATCTGTCCTATTGCATCACATGTATCGTGCTCCTGGCTTTCTTCCTGCATCTTTGAGAATGAAGTCTCCCCCCCACTCTCTCTCTCTCACACACACACACACAGAGCGCATAACATGAATTGGGTGTGTGTTAGTGCTCCCATAACAGTGGCTTTTGTAAATGTACCATGTAACCTTCTGTAATGATACACTATGCAGGTGTTTTTCACCCTGGAGGGTTACAGCTGGATTCTGTTAAAATCCTACCCTCAATGGCGCTAGGTACCTTGCAAGATTGGCTTTGAAATGCACAGTCCATCTGCTTTGGAAGAGGGCTGGACGGTGCACCTGGGACCTATTAGAAGTGACAGACCAACAGGGGACGAAGACTGTTTCATTGTTATAATGCAGTCATGCAAGGAATTCCCAAGTGGTGGGTCATGACCCACCAGCAGGTAGCATGAACTTTGTAAGTGGGTCACCAGGCCCCAGGTGTTACAAGAGAAAGGATGTCACATGGCCTCCAATGAGGTTTGTAGAGACATATGATCTTTACTAAGAAGCTGTGCTTTCTCCACAGACTGCCAATGCTAAAAGCCTGCTCATGTGCTATTACAAACTTTGTTTTCTGCTGCTCAACAAAGCTACTTCTGTGCTGAAGTTTCTTCCATGCAGATATTTTTTTTACTATAGTGCGTATTGTTGGCATTTATTGGATAGAATGGGAGCATTCACAAGTGTTTCTTTGTCCCTTAACTGAAAGCATTTTTTTAACTTCTAAAACTGGTGGATGGTGACTCTAGAGCAAAGAAGACATACTTGGAAGGCCAAGGTTGCTTTCAAGATTCACTGTCTCAGACAGTGCTCAGTAAAAGCTCAGAATAAGGGCTTCTGGGACAGTCTCATAATGGCCCCCACATCCTGAAGCAGGCTCCCAGGCCAGGACATTTGGTGGACCCCCTGCCTACTGCTAAGGTTAAGGGCAGCCAGATGCTTTTTAGGATTTAGGATAAAAATTAAAATAAGTCAGTTTATATGATGACACCAACGTAATTTATTTATGTATTTATGTATTTATTTATTTAAAAAACTAAATGGATTTACATAGGGCTCGTCTAAATGGTAAAAATATCCCTCATGGAATTTGCTGGGAATCCTACCTGTCTAAATGGGATCCAGTGCCAATGCACACTATTCAGAAGGAGGGCGGCCCAAAACATCAAAAACAATGGGGTAAAAGCCTTCACAGATTTTTCTGTACTTTTGTAAAAAATGTGAGGGGGCTGTGCATTTCTGCTCATTTGGACTATCGAACAACAAAAAATTCAAGGGGAAGCACAAAGCTGATTGGCCGGGTGAGAATGGGGCTAAGGCTTGCTAGCAGGGCAAGTGCCCGCTGCCACCGTGTTGGATTTTCACCTTAGCGATTGCTCGATAAGGTGATAAAAAGGATTAATATTTCTGTTTTGCTTTCCTATAAAATTGGAAAATCACTCTATTCCACCAGCACACCTTGGGATTATTTTTTAAAAAAACCAACAAAACACACACACACACACACACAAAAACAGTGGTGGTGAAGAACTAACATGAGTAAATCACGTGCAGCTGCCATCAGGATGCAAGGCTTATGGGGGCTTCCGAGGCCAGAAGAGCCATTCAGACATATCACTGCTGCTTTGAGATGCCAATACTATGAGGTATTTTGGATTCCCCCCCCCCATCATGTAGATGGGCCCATAATAAACACTTACAATAATATCACGCCAGGACCTCTCCTAATCCCAGGCCTCCAGGCTACAGTCCTGTCAGCCCCCCACCTTGTGGGGGCCATGAGACTCATACAGAAGATATTGCGAGTTAGGGTCATAGAAGGGCAGGAAACTAAACTTATTTGTTGTATTTTGGTGGCAAGGATAGGGAAATGTTTGTGTAATTTTCTTCCTCATGTATCAAAATAACCTCTGGCTTTGGCCAGGTACTATGTACCTCGACATGCACAGCTGGGTGGGAAGAACCAGTTTCTGCTCTGCCTCAAGCAGCAAAATGTCTTTGTTCACCCTAGTTATAAAATAAATTCATAGCTATATCCACCTCATTTGGGAAGGATTAAAAGTTGCCCTTTGAACTACTTTCTAGAGTTGGAATTACTCCTAGGTATCTTGGTGATGGCTGTACATAGGATTACATCAGAATTATGTCAGTCAAAATTTCATGCAATATAAAGTATCATCAGTCAATGGTGGAATTCAATTGCCTAAAATGTGTATCAGACATGTTTCTGTACATGTTTTCATGTTATTATCCCTCCCCTCTCTCTCCCTCTCCTCTCTCCTCTTTGACCAGAAAACAAATTTGGTACTTACAGATAAAACCATTAAATTAATGCAAATGTGATGTTTTCCCCCTTAACAGTTGCTTAATTTGCATGAGGCATTTAGATCTCAGCTCTTTGCATAATTTAGCAATTTCTGGTATTATTGGCTGCACAGAGGAGAAATTAATAAGTTTGCAAATTCAGGAAGCTATGTATGGCAGACAATCCCTTTTCTATGAACATTTCTAGTATTACTTTTAGATTTTCATAAATATCCTTATAACCCTGATAACTTGTGAATTTTCTCAAATTTAAAAAGAAAGGTGACATTCCCGGGAACTAAAATTCAGAGGGGTCAACTTCTTTCCATTCAGAATTACAGAGAACAACCTTGTTTATAATGTAATTTAAAATAGACATATATTAAGGCCAAAGCCTGGGATCTTTGTTTTTACATGTTAACTATTTTAAAATGAGGCCTGTGCCTCTTGATCCCCTGAAGCTACTTTCCAAAGACATGATACTGTGGGCACTCAAGGCTAAAGCTCCTTGTTTGGAAGAGTTATATGAAGCTGAAAGAAAGGAATCTATAGCTCATTTGAAAGTGACAGCTCTTCTGAGTATGAATCAAGCTGAAGTAACCCAAGTAGGAGGTGTCAGAATTCTGGTTGAGGATGTTAAAGATGATTAACAACTGGTGAGTTATGACTGGCAGGATCTGTTCATTTGAGGAAAGTTCTATCTGCCGAGCAAAGTAGGGCGGGGGGATACAGTGTCTACAGTGGAGTCTCATTTTTCAGGGGCTTTGGCCAAAGCATCCAAGTAATGTTGTAAAGGCCCTGGTTCTAAGATGGCTCCTGCATTAATCAAGAAGGCTTCCCAGAAGAAGTCCCAAGCCTTGCAGCCTTTCCTACCACCTGCTGCCTTTCCTCCTTCTCTACAGATGCCCTCTCACCTCAAAAGAGGAACCTGAGTACATGTATCATCTGTGCAAGAGCATAGTTTAGGCCTGTGGATTATCCAAAAGAAACTGGTATCATTGGCACTCTTTTGTTTTTATTATGTTATTATGTATTTGTTATTTACATAATACCTCTCTGCTAAGGAATCCCAAGATGGCTTACCATTTAAAATGCACACGTACATGCACGAACAAAGATATAGAAGTAAAAATAATAATAAAATAGGGGGGTTGTCTTTGGTTTTTGGTAATCTTAGATCCTCCCTGCCTTGCTTTTAATTTTTTGCCTTCCTTTCAAGGCAAATGGCCTTCAGGTAGCCCCTGGGAAGCACAATAGACAGTCGAGATGTAACACCTCAAATATTTTGCCCTCACTTGCAGGAAGGAAAAATGGTGATACTTTTCTCCTTGCTATAGAACTTTCCTTGTGAAAGTTCTTTGTCTCACAAACTGAAATTCACCAAATGCTTAATCCCAGCTTTGTTACAATGGCACCCCCACACTTTTGATTTATGACATATTTAATATGTGGCCTCTAAGGTGGTAGATGGAAAAAAGAAGTAACATAGTACCTTCCCAAAAGTAACTAGGCTGGACCAACAAGGTATGGAAAGAGATAGGAGACAAACAATATCTGGGTTGATGGAGTAGCAGGAGAGGTAGATGATAAAAGATCATACAAAGTGAACCAGGGAATATATCTGTCGTCAGTCACTGTGTCATGCATTGAGTTGGCTGTTGTTGCTTTGAGCTGTCATTTAGGAGCCATCAGCCATCTTATCTCTTGGTGGAGCCAAACTTGGGGTGAGTGCCATATACTGTGGCCCATTGATGGGCAGATTACAGATGGGTGAGAATTTTGTTTCAGTTGTTTCTTCATATTCAGAATGGCAAGAACTTGAGCTTACCAAAATATGGAATGTGGAAATTAACAAAAAAACACGCAGACCCAAATCTCCAAGCATGTAAAATATTTTTACAGTCTGGAGGCCCTTTCACACTACACAATTGTAGCACTATGATTCCACTTTAACTGCCATGGTTCCATCCTAAGTATCCTAGGATTTGCCATCAAGGGAAGGGTATTTAGAATTTTCAAACCAGAGAGTTCTAACATCCCATCAAACTTCAAATCCCAGGATTCCATGGGATGCAGTTCTGGATGTTAAAGTGGAACCATAATGCTACAATTCGGTAGTATGAAAGGGCCCTGGATTGTAATCCCTATGTGTTTGAATCATTTAGAATTTAGGTGTGAACACATGAAAAGAGGAAACATGCTTGCCTTGCCCCCTTCTGTCATTACTGTACCTGTGGAGAGAGTAACAACCTGAAGTGGAAAGCCTCTTCTGTGCATGAAGGTTCCAAAAGCAATTGAAAACTTTCATGTTTTTTCTTCTTCAGACTGCCACTCTCCATGTTTAGAGAAAAAAGATGGAAGGAGTGGAAGGAGCACACTCTCCCCCATATGTGTATATAACATAACACCCCAATAGCACTCAGGAAAATGCTAAAGATTTTGTTGTTGTGTGCCTCCAAGTTGTTTCTGACTTATGGTGACCGTAAGGTGAACCTATCGTGGAGTTTTCTTGGCAAGATTTGCTCAGCCGTGGGTTTCGCATTACCTTCCTCTGAGGCTGAGAGAATGACTTGCCCAGGGTCACCCAGCAGGTTTCCATGGCTGAGTGTGGATCTGAACCATTGTGTCCTGGAGTCTTAGGACTTTATCAGACTAGTGTCTAAAAATGCTGTGATTCCATGATTGAGGAAAGCAAAAACACAGTGGCATGATTACAGTTATCATTGCATGTCATCATAATCGCATGACAGTACTGCCATGGAATTATTGCATGACTACCACTAGTGGTTTAAGAATGGGATTTCAGCTCACACTATAGTAACACTTCTCTTTGCGTTGCCTTCTAATGACAGAGTATTAATGCCTCCTGCAGGCTGGTGCATGTGCCTTCAGCCTTTAAGAAAAAAATTCTCTTTCTTTCGTGATTTTGCATAGGTGAGATTTTGGTTGTTCTCATGAGAAGACATGAAACTTTGCTCTAAAACACTAAAAACAAATAAATAACCAAAGACATTCACAAATAAACACTTAAACAAATATAAAAAGGTACCAAGAAAAGGCAACAGTTGATTAAAAGAGCATCCTGTAGATCTTCTTCACATTGTCCCCTGAAAGTTTAATTATGTGTTCTCATTGGGAAAGGAGAGGGGGAGAAGAGGATTGCCCATTCGTGCTGGAATCGCACCATTACGGTGGGACGTGATTATTGCACACTTGTCAGTATTGCAAAAAGAGTGACAGCTTTGTCAGTCAATTAAAGTTATGTCTTATTAACGGGTGGAGCACCTATGGACCACGGGAGGATGACAATGTTGTGTGGTAACAGGGACCCATTTTTTTATTTATTTTTAATGACAGCTACATACACCATATACACAAAGAGAAAAACAAACAAACAAATGACTAGACATCATCTCCCTTCACCACACATTTCAACAATTACAGAACATCAATATGACACATTTGACATTACATATATTACATATCAAACATAAACACATCATTGATTTTCTAAAAAACACCTAAATCCTCCATTCATTCACTCATGGCCTCTCTTTTTGTATTTAATATTATACTTTTTAATATTATAAATCAAATCATTCAACTTCTAACATACCTCATACCTTGACTTCCTGTCTTCCCTCTTTCCCAGGTTTTAAATTGAATAGTCTCAATTCCCTTATTTATTAATATTCACCCTTCTATTTGACCTAGTTTTCTTTCTATTTTCTATTATTAATTATATAAATGCCATCCCATTATTCATTGATTATTTTTCCTCTAGATTTTCCTGCAAGAGAATTATATCTTTCCAACCTTCCAGGTCTTTCTAAGTCCTTTTTTCGTCTAACATTATTGATAATTTTTCCATATCATAAAGTTCTTTCATTTTTCTTATCCAGTCATTAGTTGAGGGGAGTTGTTGTGGGACCCATTTATGATACGATTGCATTGTAATCACACTATTTCAGCACCATCTGATAAAGTCTCTAGTCCAACATTCAAACTACTACATCAAGCTGGTTTTCTAATAGTCTCTTCATACCTAACAGCTTCGTAGCAGGCAGGTATCATGTGGTCCTCTGTAATGGGGATACCTGTACACATTCAATTTAGCTGGTGCAAATGGGGGACAATTTTGTTTCAGTTCATCTCTGAAGAATTTATCAGAATTTGTTTATTTCGTCATACTCAGGAGGAGAATAAATTGAGGCTGAAGAAATTGAATGTGAGCAGAAAATGAAAAAAGGCAGACTTTCCCATTCCTTGCACAAATCCACAGGCACATGTGCGCGCACACACAGAAGTGCATGTACACACGCCATCACACCATTCTATCTTATTGTCCACTGCAGATTTGACTGCATATCTGTGCTTCATGTGTAAGAAATCTCTCTTCACCACTTGCTACCATGACACAGACAACTAAACAACCTCGGTCAAGGGTCCGTTGTGTTGTGTTTGGGGGCTCACATACACATGAACTCTGGAAACATCTCTGATGTGGCATCACTGGTAAGCATATGCATTGTAGAAAATCCACATATTGTACATGAGCCTCCTTGCCAATTCAGGTAGCTGCCTGGTTCTGCTAGTCCTGGCCTGGATAAAGAGTAATGAATGAAAGATGTTTCTTCACTTCTGCTTGAAATTTTACAGCCTGTTTTCATGCCTGCCAAATCTTTGCTTGCTGTCTGCCACTGTTGTACTTGCTGGACATTATTTAATGTGATTATAACAGTCATGTGACTTGCCTATCCATGTGACTTGCCAAGTGTCAATCTAGCCATAAAACAGACCAGCAAGGTGATGTCCCCTCAGGCAGCTGGGAGCTTACAATTAATGTACTAAGCTCCAGGGTCACAACAGGAGAGGGTGGAGCACCACGTTTATTGGCTGCCTCCAGGTGAGCAGAACTCTTACTGATGTATCCACATAGTGAAAGCATTGTGGAAATCCTGACATGGAATTATTGGAGAAGGAGTTTCTGCTTTAATACTGTTAAGCCTTTCAATTCTGCTACCCCTTTAAACATTTCACTTTATTTTTGTGATTTGCAGTAAAACAAAAAAGATGTACACTATCCGTACATATAGAAGAAACAGCTGGCTGCATTCCTTCCTCACTATACAATTGCTAACTCTATGATCCCACTGTAGCTGCCATGGCAACATCCTATGGAATCCTGGGATTTGCCATTGAGAGAGGGTTACTTAGAATTCTCAGCCAGAGAGCTCTTGAGTCTCACTAAAATACAGGATTCCAAAGGAGGTAACCATGGCAATTAAAGTGGAATCATACAGTGATGACTGTGAAATGTCAAAAGACCCCTGGACAAAACCTCTCAATGGCATTATTTAAAGCGAACTCCACCTTATTAATCTATGTACCTTTCTGTACAATCAATAGTCAAAGATCTCTGGGCAGTTCATAAATCAGAAGTAAAGCTATAAAACATAAAACCAAATCAAATTGAACAATAAGCTTTCTTTACCACCACAACCACCACCTCATCTAAAAGATCAAACTAAAGTAGTTTTACTACTACAAATAGTAATTACTTTGTTTCTTTTGGGGAGGCCAGAAGTAGTTACCCTAAGGGCAAGGACAGGCAACACGTGGCCAATTAGATGTTGCTGTACTTCAACTCCCATCTCCTTGGGTTAGCATAGCCTGTGCTGAGGGAAGAGAGTTGCCATTTAACAACATCTGGAGGCCCACAGGTTGAACGTTCCTGCCTTCATAGCATTATCACATATTGAGTGAGATACTACATTGTAGAGCACAGTGCTAAGAATTCTGCATATGGGACTCGGCTATGGCTCCCCTGTTACCACCCTAGGACTCAATATTGCACTGTAATAGCCACTCCACTATCATAGCCATTCAGTTGCTGGTGGAGACTAGCAGGGTTTGGAGAAGTGTTTGCCTATGTCTCCATAGGCAGACAGAGAGTCACCAAATCTTTCACCATGATCTGCTGGGGTCCTCCAGAAGTCTTGGTGGATTATGTCATGGTCTGTATCTGGCTGTGGGGAGATTGCCAGATGCATCTGCAATCCCCTTGCTCTCTGGCCACTGAATGGCCACAGGGCAGCTTTAACAGTGCAACAGTGAGTTCTGGGAGGGTTTTGGATGTTGCAGAGGTAGGAAGAAAATACCAACCTCCACAATGACCAAATAAAACATATGCAAGCATGAGGTACATTTATGCTTATACAGTGAACTCGCCACAGGTCAGTGTAAGAGGGGTGCTCCAAAAAAGCAATAGAAGGACTCCCTGAAACAACATCTCAGGCTCGGCCAAATTGATCACCAACAATGGTCCACCCTGGCCTCACATCGGGAGGCATGGAGATGCACTATCCACAATGCTGCAGCCTTATTTGAGAACTCACGCCGAACAAGTCTTGAAGAGAAATGACAACGCAGAAAGAATCACACCCGGAAACATCACCCAAGGAGACCTTCTGCTGTGCTTTCTGAAACCGGACTTGTTTATCTCGGATTGGCCTTTTCAGTCATCAGCGCGCTTGTAGAAAGCGTGGGATGAGTCCTTCCTGACTCTTCGTTTGTGAAGAAAAGCCAGAGAAAGAGAGAGAGAGAGAGAGAGAGAAATGGGATGCTGTCTATTATTCCTAATGATCATCTTAAATTATTTTCTCACCCAACCCTATCATACAATCTTAGACCTTTCAAAAATAGGTTTTTCTTTTATTCTTGTTACACATACTCTCCCCCCCCCCATGCCACTGCCACCACCACTTTGGGGGATTTCCTGCAAGTCAGCAGTAGTGCAACATTTGAGATTGTGGATTTTTGTTTTGTTTTTGATAACAGTGGAATAAATTACAAGTGTCAAACAGGTGCCAAGTCATTAACAGAAAAAGTAGCAAAGTTATATATCTCTTATCACCCAATGGCTTAGTCCAATAGTTTTGTAACAAGTGATCACTATGAGCTTACCTACACCCGCACTGCTGTATCCTGGCTCTGGCCCATTCTGCCCCTGTTACCTGGAGAAAATGGACTGGTGTCCAAACAGGAACGTTGGCCTGTTGCTACGCCACCGCTATTATTTTTGCTACTGATGCAGAAGCAAGGAAGGGGGTCTGCAACCTGTGACTGAAGTGCCCCTGCATGTGACCAGGCTTGGTCACATGCTGAGAGACCCCTGCCTGGCTTCTGGGAGAGCCAGGGAGCTGGTGGTAGCAGTAAAGGATCGTGTGCCAGGACAAGTTCCCATGGACATGCAGTTCCCAATCTGTTCTGTCCTGGCAGTACCAGATTAAACTGCATATTTTCTTACAGTGGTTTATTGGGCCCTACCCTGGCTTGCCCCTGTTCCAGCCCCAAATCTTCCCCAAGGGCAGTGAGGATGCCCAGGGGAAGATTGGGGCAAATGCCCTGTTTCATATGGACTTCAGGATTCTGGAACGGGGGCAAGCCGGGGTATTTAGCCTGCATAGATAAGCCTTCCATTGCTGTTTCATGTCCTCCACCATAAAAATGGGCAAAAGTTCACATATAATTTGAACCAATTTTCATATTGCAAGAGGTTTAAAAAGAGTGCACATATTTCTCAAAAGGCATATTTTCTGCCTAGAAACACACACACACCGAGAGAGAGAGAGAGAGAGAGAGAGAGAGAGAGAGAGATATTTGCAGAAAAAAAGTATCCTGAGCAAAACTTTTGCAAATAGTGCTTGAAAATTATACACTAGCCCTCATGTTCTTCGGAAGCAGGGAGAAAACTCCTGAAATTATTATTTTTTGCATTCAAGAACAAATAAGTGAATATATACTTCCCCACCATCAGTATCACATACATGCCCCAATCATTTTTCCCCATGGTGTTCTGATCAGTGCTAAGTAGCTAGATACAGCTGCCATTCTAGTTTTCCACAATGCCTGTGAGCATGCTGGCTAGACCCAGAAGCTTTGAGATGCTTGGAGTATTGCTGCCTAAGAGGGGTCCACTCTTGGAGACAGGGGCTGTGATGAGCCCACTGTGGTAATCACACTACTAACTGCCACCTGTGGTGATCTCATCTGAAATCCCCACCATAGGTATTCTCTTGCTCCACAGCATGGAAACATAAATGCCATCTCACATTCACCCTAAGCTTGTTGCTGCCACCAGGATCTTAATTTGTCCTGAATAAGACTGTTTATATGGCTCTTGGGTAAAGCTATAAAGCATATTTAAAAATATTTTTAAAAAATGGTACTCCCCCCCTCCCCCACCACAATATTTCTTGAGTGTTGAGACCCTACTGAGAAAAATCTTGGACTGATGAGAATCTTTGCAGTTCAGAACTTATTCTATGCAAAAAAATTGCACAGGGTTGTTTTGTGCAGAACACAGGCATTTTTGCATAGAAAACAAATGGTGTTACTTGTGCAGAAAATTATGTTTTCTGTGCAAAACAGCCACAAGTGAATTTTGTGCAGAATAACTCCCCAACAGAGAACCGTCTCCAAAGACTGCACAGTTTACAAAGGGTTCAGCTAGATGGGAGAATTAATTATTCATTTGTCTCCACAATACATTTGCAAGATTGCTGGCATGGGAAGCTATCCATGCTTATAAGTTCACATGGAGCATGCCCGCGAATAAAGATGGTGGCTGCAAGTGAATTACATGCATTATTATTCCCCAAAACTTCCCTCTGTTCCCCCACTCCCCGCACTTGTTAAATCAGAGACATGTAAGAGCAAACTTCTGCTTTAAAGAACTTTTTTTTGCTCTGCCGCTCGAAAATAGTGCACAATTGCATCTGCAAAAATCAACAATGGCAGCTCCGTACACTTTGTCACCAGCAAGCCCACCCCCGGGCACATCCAACTGATCACATTTTGACTTCTGGGATGTGTCCCAATTCAAATTGGTTATTCAAATGAGCTAGAATGTTCATTTCCACTTTTTTTTTTAAAAAAAAGCTTCATGATAAACAGCAAAGGCTGTTATTGTGAAGTAATTGGAGTCTTCAGGCCCCCTCCTTTCAAATATGGCGAATTGCTGCAGGAGCTCATCTGGACAAAACGTATTCCCTTCAAATTCTGAGAGGATTTTTTCCCCATTGTCTAGATAACACCAAAGACTTTATCACAGTGGTAAGAAAGTTTCTAAAATTATTAATTGCTTCATTTGAGAAGAAAATTAGCAAAGAATTACGGTACATCCCTACTCTTGAGCTTGATTTACCATGGACTTTATCAGATGCTCCCTTTAAAACATTCTTTTGCCAGCATTTTTTAAAAAAACCCACAACAATATTTATGCCAACGAAAGAATGTTCCCCCACCACCACTGACCTCCTCTGCCAGCAAGGGCAGCTCCGACAATAAAGAGGAAGTGAACAGAGCTCCGTTCACTTTCTCTTTTGAAATCCCATGATCACATGGGAAATTCAAAAATAAAACTAACAGTAAGCCATAAAAAGTCACACCAAGCACATACACACACTAAAAAAAAAACCAAGTAATCTGGGGAGGGTAAAAAAAAAAGTCACTTACCTGGATGTCCTGCTCTCATCCAGAAGTGTTCTGCCCAATCGGGCCATTGACTCTGCATTGTTGAGAGTTAAACGGCCCAAGGCTTCACATGCTGGCAATGCCAGCAAAAAAGTGGCAGGGGGATCTATTGACGGCTTAAGATGTCAATTAAAAGGTATGGGATTTTGACTATACATAAACGCGAAAGGGTGACGTCATCTGATCTGCGTGCCCTTTCTGTTTATGTGCCATCATTATGACACCATATTTAGTGCATCTGATAAAGTCTTATAACTGTTATAGTTATCAAACTATATAAATGATAATTTTATTATATATATATTATTTAACTTGTTACCACTCTCCAGCAGTGGTAGCACAAGGGGGATGTGGAAGGCCAGACCACACCGTGTGACACTGTCTGTAATGCCACAGCTCTCCAGTTCATTAACAATTGTAGTTGTGAGTTTATCTTTTAAAATATAGTACTATTAAATGAATCTTAACACATAACACAGACTTCCTCCACAGTCACAGTTGTGGTCAGACTTTGACTCAGGGCTTGTCTAGATGAGCAAATTACCCCATCTTGCACCCATCTTGAAGCCCTGCAGTCCATACGATGCAGGCTTTTGCCATGTTTTGCCCTTGGACAATCCTCACAACCCCCAGAGCAAAGATGGGGCAAAAATGAGGGAAGACAGGATAAAGCCTGTTAAACTATTTCAACAAAATACCTGGGGAAAACCACCTCGTTCAAGAAAAAATGCATCAGGAAACCATACTACCACATTGGCCCATCTGCAGGGAGGGGTTTTGGGGTTGGAGAAATGACTGGCTATGTCCTGGTAACCAGAGACAGACTGACGACATCTTCCAATGAGATCCACTGAAGTCCTTTGGAGGTCTCAGTGGGTGATGTAATTGGTTGACATCTGGCTATGCAAAAATACCCAGAAGTTTCTTTGTTGTCCTCCAGTCTCCATCAGCTACTGAATGGCCATAGGGAAACTAGCACAGGACAATAGTGAGTCCTGGAAGGACTTTGGATATTGCAAAGTGAGGAAGGGAACACTAATGTCTGCAGGGACTAAAAAGATACATACATACAGAGGCATAAGGTGGACTTATGACTTTATCAGACTAGCATCTAAAAATGCTGTAATTCCATGAATGAAGATAGCAGGAACATTGTGGCATTATAACACTTATTATCACATGTTGTTGTAATTATGCAAAGGAAATGCCATGGAATTATCGCATGACAACCACTAGCGCTTTAAGAAAGGGAGTTTACTTCCGTGATTTGGCATGGGTGAGATTTCAGTGGTTCTCATAAGAACCCCCTAAATTAACAAAGTTAATGAACATGCAAGCACTGAAACAAACCTTAAAACGTGCAAATTAAAGGGGACACTTCATAAAAAGAGTGTCCTGCACTTTGTTTCCATGTTCTCACCTGGATGTTTGCTTGCTGAGGCCCACTTATTCATGCTGTAATCTCGCGATTACAATGGGATGTGTTTCCGCACACCCTCAATACTGCGAAAAAAAATGATATTGGTGTTGTATTGATGGCTTATCTCATCAATTAAAAGTGACACCTTATTTGCAGTTGGAGCACAGGGTAACCATGAGGTGATGATGGCGTCATGTGATAGCTGCGGCCATTCACACTACCACGACATCATAATCCCAGATTTTTGCCACATCTGATAAAGTCCATATTCTCTCTCACATCTTTAACAGGAATGTAATTCTTCACTAAGTTTCTTCTTTAAGGAAGTAATAAGTAATGTCAGAAATTTTCTTCCCATTGCGAGAAAGTCTTCGAAAGCCACACAGTTTTTGAAGGCTATTTGCTATTTGGGACTTATCCAGTGCAAAATTTGCCTGTTTGTGTGTGTGTGTGTGTGTGCGTGCGCAGAAAACAGCATTTTCAGCATGGAAAATAATATTTGGATGCAGAAATATTAATTCTTGTGCCCAAAATACTGTTTGTAAAGCAAATAAACCATGCGCAAATTTAACACAGAATAAATCCCCAGTTACAGCATTTTCTGCACGGAAAATAATATTTTAATGCAGAAACATTAATTCCTGCACAGAAAATGCTGTTTTCTGCACGGAACATGCTGCTTTCCATGCAAATCAAGCATGTGCAAATTTTACGCAGAATAAATCCCCTATTACAGTATTTTCTGCACAGAAAACAGCATCTTCTTAGCAGGAATTAAAATTACAGTATAAAATCTCCTTTTGATCCAGTGGGAGTATCTGTCTTTCTAAAAAAAGTAAAATGTGATATGCACTGAGAAGGAGGGGGGTAGTGGTGGGAATAGATGCAATTTCCCACAATACTTTACATCATGTTTCACATCCCCTGGACCCTAACCTTGATAAAAGATGTCTAGATTCCATTTCTGGCTCTAGGAATTTCATTCAGACTCCTAGGTCTTGTCTGCACTGGCCATAATGAGATATCTTGGAGATGGAACCCAAGTGGAAAAACAAAATTAATATATGTTTCATATACTCCTTATACACATAGCCTAAAGGTAATTTTATACACAATATTTATAATGATTTTGTGCATGAAACAAAGTTTGTGTATACTGAACCATCAGAATGTAAAGGTATCACTATCTCAGCCACTCATGTGGGTTATTTTGGATTTTGTAATATTTTGGATTTCAGAATTCCAGATAAAGGAGATTCAATCTGTATATGTTTACAAATATCAACATTCTTTCCTAATGTAATATCAACACACTGCTATACATGCCTATTATCATATGCCACATGGAAACATTCCATCACTGACAGGGGTCTGTCCTAGGCCCAGTGCTGCTTAACATCATTATAAATGACTTAGAGCTTGTCTAGATGGGCAGTTTACCCCAGCTTCCCCTGTATCTGAGCCCTGCAGTCCAAATGATGCAGGGCTCTTGCCCCATTTGCCTCCAGACAGTTGTGATTATGTCTGAGGCAAAGATTGGGGAAAGCCAAGGAAAAACCTTTAAGATGTTTTTAAAGATGCAGGAAAACTTGGATGGGTACAGCATGGGAATGCAGAAGTCAGTACCTGTACACTGGGCTGCATTGCTAGCTGCCGCCAGCACTACTATCACTTTCAATCTGGGAAGGAGGTCTCCAGGATGTGATCAAGGTCCCCTGCATGTGTCCAACCCTGATCACATGCTGAGGTACAGCAGTGGAGGCACCTGCTAATATAGGCCAGCGTGTGAGTATGGACTTCTGTCTTTTTTGTCATGGTAAGAGGAGGGTGTGTCCAAGCCAGCTCCAGGGCCAGAATACTCTGCCCAGAAGGTGGGGTATTCTGGCCAGTGTAGACAAGTCCTTAGATGATGGAATAGAAGGCATGGTAATCAAACTTGCTGATGACATCAAACTGGGGGTGGGGAAGGGATAGAAAATACTCCAGAGGATTGGATCAGATTTCAAGATGACCTTGAAAGATTGGCGAACTGGGCCAGAACTAATAAAATGAATTTCAATAGGGATAAATGTAAGGTCCTAGGCACAAAAAATGAAATGCACAAATACAGAGTGGGTGACATCTGGCTTGCAAACAGGGTATGTGAAAAGGATCTAGGGGTCTTAGTAGACCAGAAGCTAAACATAAATCAGTAGTGCAATGCAGCAGCCAAAAAAGCCACTGGAATGCTAGGCTGCATCAACAGAAGTAGTAGAACCACTCGGTATTCTGCTTTGGTCATACCCCACCTGGAATATTGTGTCCAGTTCTGGGCACCACAGTTCACGAAGGATATTCACAAGCTGGAACATGTCCAGAGAAGAATGACCAAGATGATCAAAGTTCTGGAAACCAAGCCTTATCATGAATGACTTAGGGAGCTGGATATATTTGGCTTGTAGAAGAGAAGACTACCTAGATTTTCAGACAACACTGTTATAGTCGCTATGACTGCCTCCTGTTGAATCCTGGGATTTGCAGTTTAGGAAGGGGCATTTACAACTCTCAGCCAGAGAGCTCTTAGGCCTCACTAAACTACAAGCCCCAGAATTCCACAGCAGGAAGCCAGAGCAGTTAAACTGCAATAGTAACACTATAACAGTGTAGTCTGAAAATCTCATAAGAGGTGACATGATAGCTAACTTTAAATATCTGAAGGGATGTCATATAGAAGGTGGAGCAAGCTTTTTTTCTGCTGCTTCAGAGACTAAGGATATTTTCATACTACACTGTTATAGTGTTACTATTCCACTTTAACTGCTCTAGCTTCCTCCTGTGGAATTATGGGTTTATAGTTTAGTGAGGCCTAAGAGCTCTCTGCCTGAGAGTTGTAAATGCCCCTCCCTAAACTGCAAATCCCAGGATTCCACAGGAGGCAGCCATAGCAAATAAAGTGGAATCTCTCTCTGGCTTTTCTTCGCAAACGAAGATTCAGGAAGGACTCATCCCGCGCTTTCTGCAAGCACGCTGATGACTAAGAAGGCCAATCCGAGATAAACAAGTCCGGTTGCAAAAAGCACAGCAGAAGGTCTCCTTGGGTGATGTTTTTGGGTTGTGATTCTTTCTGCGTTATCGTTTCTCTTCAAGACTTGTTCGTCGTGAGTTCTCAAATAAGGCTGCAGCATTGTGGATACTGCATCTCCATGCCTCCCGATGTGAGGCCAGGGCGGACCACTGTTGGTGATCAATTTGGCCAAGCCTGAGATATTGTTTCAGGGAGTCTTTGTATCGCTTTTTTGGAGCGCCCCTCTTACGCTGACCTGTGGCGAGTTCACCATAGAGTAGTATTTTTGGGACGCGATGGTCCTCCATCCTAGAAACGTGCCCTGCCCAGCGCAGCTGTGTTCTCAGTATCATGGCCTCAATGCTGGTGATCCCTGCTTGTTCAAGGACAGCAACATTTGTCACATAGTCGGTCCAGTATTTAGGATTGTGCATAGACAGCACTGATGAAAGCGCTCGAGGAGTCGTAGGTGGTGGCGATAGGTGACCCATGTTTCAGATCCATAAAGGAGGATAGACAGTATGATGGCTCTATACACACTGATTTTTGTGCTTTGCCTCAGGTGTTTATTGCTCCAGACTCTTTTGTGAAGTCTTCCAAATGCGCTATATGCCTTTGCTAATCTGTGATCGATCTCTTTGTCAATCTTGGCATCTGAGGAGATGATGCTTCCCAGGTAGGTGAACTGCTGAACGGACTTGAGCACAGAATTGCCAACGGGCAATGTGGGGATGGTGGTGTTCGCCCTTTGGTGCAGGCTGGTAAAGAACTTCTGTTTTCTTCAGGTTGACTTCTAGCCCAAACAGCTCTGCAGCTGTTGCAAAGCAGGACGTTAGGCGCTGCAGAGCTGCTTCTGTGTGGGCAACAAGGGCAGCAGCATCGGCGAAGAGCAGCTCACGGACTAGATAGTTTAGAGTCTTAGTGTGAGCCCTCAGACGGCTTAAGTTAAACAAGCTACCATCAGTACGGTAACGTATATAGATGCCGTCGTCTTCAAGCTCTGCCATAGACCTTTGGAGCATCATGCCAGAGAAGACTGTAAATAAAGTTGGTGCAAGAACGCAACCTTGCTTCACTCCATTAGTTATTAGAAAGGGCTCTGAAAGAGCATCGCCATATCTAACTTGACCACGCTGGCCCTCGTGTAGCAAGATAATCATTTTAAGGAATTTGGGGGGGACATCCTAGTCTTTCCAGGATCTGCCACAGACCTTTTCTACTTACAGTGTCAAAGGCTTTGGTGAGGTCGACAAATGTTACATAGAGTCCCTTGTTCTGCTCCCTACATTTTTCTTGCAGTTGCCTAAGGGCAAATACCATATCTGTAGTACTCCTATTGGCTCTGAAGCCACATTGGTTTTCAGGGAGAAGTTCTTCTGCAATAGCAGGAACTAATCTGTTCAGGAGTATCCTTGCAAGGATTTTTCCAGCAATAGAGAGCAGTGTTATGCCTCGATAGTTTGAGCAGTCGGATTTTGCTCCTTTTTTCTTGTACAGGGTGATGATGATTGCATCTCGGAGGTCTGATGGCAGTTCCCCTTTTCCCCAGCAATTCACAAGGAATTCGTGGAATTTTTCGTGGAGTGCATGACCTCCGTGTTTCCAAACTTCAGGTGGGATTCCATCAATCCCAGCTGCCTTGCCGTTTTTCATCTGCTGTATGGCCTTAAGGGTCTCTTCCAATGTGGGAGCTATGTCCAATTCATTTTTCATTGGTTTTTGTATCATATGTTGGATAGCTGAGGCTTGGACTACTCGGTTGGCGCTAAAGAGACTTTGAAAATGTTCAGCCCAAAGATTCCGGATGGAGGCTTTATCAGTAATTAATGTTTGACCATCTGTACTGTATAAGGAGCTTTGGACCTGATAAGTAGGTCCAAACACTGCCTTAAGAGCTTCATAAAATCCTCTATGATCACCCAGATGTGCACAGCATTGTGTCTTTTCTGCTATATTGATCCACCACTTGTTCTGCATGTCTTGGAGTTTTTGTTGTAGTTTGCTACATGTGAGGCGGAAAGCTGTTTTTCTTACATGACAGGTTGGCTGGGCGAGGTATGCCTGGTGAGCAGCTCTCTTCCTTGCCAACAGCTCCTGGATCTCTTGGTTGTTTTCATCAAACCAGGCTTGATTTTTCTTGTGGGAGAACCCAAGGGATTCTTCTGCAGACTGGAGGATACTGTTTTTGATATGTTGCCAAAGCACTGTAGGAGAAGGATCTGTAGGATGGTCTTCAAGTTTCGTTTGTAGGTTTGCCTGGAAGTTGTCTCTCATGGTAGCTTGTTGAAGACTGTTGACTTGGAGTCTCCTCTTTAAGATGCCACCCCTCTTAGGTTTGAACTTAAGATGAAGATTTAGTTTACATCTGACGAGGCGATGATCTGTTTGGCATTCTGCACTGGGCATCACTCGGGTATGACGGACATCACGAATGTCTCTCTGACGGACTAGAACATAGTCAATGAGGTGCCAATGTTTGGATCGGGGATGCATCTAGGTTGTCTTCAAGCTATCTTTCTGCTGAAAGATTGTGTTTGTAATAGTCAGCTATTGTTCTGCACAGAACTCTAGCAGGAGGCGTCCATTATCATTGCAATTTCCAACACCATGCTTGCCTAAGACACCTTTCCAGGCTTCGGAGTTCTTTCCTACTCTGGCATTGAAGTCACCAAGGATAATAATTTTATCTTCTACAGGGACTTTTTGTATGAGTTGGCGTAGGTCTGTGTAGAATTTGTCTTTCTCTACAGGGTCGGCTTGCATAGTTGGGGCATATATACTAAAGAGAACAACATGTGGGAGGCATAAGGAAATAATGCGATCAGAGTGTCCTGTTGGCAAGGTTTCGAGTTTGGAGGCAATGGAGTTTTTAATCATAAAGCCTACTCCTGAAAGATGTTTTTCAGTTTTGGGTTTGCCAGACCAGTAAAGTGTGTAGCCGGCGCCATGTTCTTTAAGGCTGCCTTCCTCATCGAAGCGAACTTGACTAAGAGCAGCGATGTCAATATTAAGCCGTGATAGTTCCTGAGCTGTTAGGGCAGAACGACGCTCAGGCCATCCACTATCTTCAGAGTCTTGCATGGTTCTGATGTTCCAGCATGCAAGTGTCAGTTTATTTACACCTTTGGAGGCCGGTGTGTGCCTTTGTTTCTTTGCCTTGGTTTGACCGCATCAGAAGATTCCCGTTGGCCGCGGCTAGCCAACCAGGTAGTTGGGGATGAGCTTTCATTAGGCCACCTTTTCTAGGCCCCTCTCCATATGGAGCAAGCAGTGCTCTCCTTAAAAAAGGCTGCTTGGTCATTCAGGATGCTGCTGAACAAGACTGTCATCTCCCGGGTCAGCCTCGAGTGACCAATGTCCTGAACCGCCTGCATGCAGGGTTGGGGCTGCGGCTTCCAGTGCATCTTTACACCTGCCGGTTTCGTCCCTCGCCAGTCGCTACAGGGCTTTTTTGGAACTGGATTTGTCCTTCGAGCCTGTGCAATGGATTTTTCTGGTGGAGCGCAGCGTGCACAGAACTGGCCTCACCCTTTAAACCAGAGATTCATCTGCCGTGGCCTTGCAAGCATGGACGTGGCAGCGAGGTCCTCGGGCCGTAGGTTTGATTAGAGTTTCCTTCTCTTAGATGGTTGATCTTACAGGGTTGGACGAGCACCATCTGCCCGGGTTTGGGATTAGAGTTTTCCTTCTCCTAGGACGGTTGCCACAAGGCTAGAGAGCCCATCCTGCCCTTTGACGCTCTTTGTCAGACCCTTCAGTTTTGACCTGTCTGGCATGGGAGACCCTACCAGTGGCTATTATACTACAGCCAGCGTAGCTCAAAACATCATTAGGGAATAAAGTGGAATAGTAACACTATAACAGTGTAGTGTGAAAATATCCTAGAACATGAACCAATGGATTCAAGTTACAAGAAAAGAAATTCCACTTAAACGTTAGGAAGAACTTTTTTTTTAAACTGTTTTACAGTGAAATGCACTGCCTCAGAGGATGGTAGACTCTCCATCTTTTAGGACTTTTAACAGAGGTTGGATGGCCCTCTTTCAGGAGTGCTGTAGTTGTGAATTCCTGCATGGTGGGGGTTGGTCTAGATGGTTCTTGTACGTAGACCCCTCAAACTCTTAAGATTCTATGCTTCTATGATTCAGCTGAAGTGGACTATTTCTTTCTAAAAAGATGAAATTGTGTTGGTTAGTCATTCTGAGGAAAAGAAGAGTGGAGAAAGAACAGAACTTTTTCTGAAGAGCAATCTTTGGTGGACTGGAGGACAATGACACTTATAAGCCTTGGCTTTATTTGTTCCATAGTGCTGAGAAGGCTGTAAAATACTTCAGCATTGGGACAGGGATTTTGCTTCCTGCTTGACAGATAAAGTGCTGTGACTAAGCAGGACACATGTGTTTCATAAAGAAATGTATTATCAAGTGATCCAGAAAGAAAAATCTCCACATCACACTCACCTGGCAAAAGCCTTTGTTAAGCTCATCTCAGTTGGATGCCACTCATCATCTTCCTGAGACTCAGGACAAACACAGGACTGCATGAAATCCTGCTTCCTGATCAGTCAATTTGCAGCTGACATTTGACTTCTGCAAGTCAGGAACACGTATAAGAGCATTTTTCCATATGTTGCGGCCTAACTTTTTCTGCATAACCCACTCAGCTTGGGTCATTTAATAGGAACAATAGGCCTTTTCTTCTACTACTACAAAATAATAATATTAATAATAATTAGTAGCAAGCAACCCTTCAGAATGATCTGAAGATCATTTAGGCTGGGCCCTAGGAGTAGGCCATTGCTTTCTTGCTTAGCAAGCCTGGCCAAATCCTCATTTGAATAAGATTTGATAAGCTTCACATTCACTACTATATACAGTCATCTGCTCAGTTTCTCTCAGTTTCAAAACTTGGCTCTAGTATCCCTGAAATGGGTGTGGTGTTGATGGAGAGTCATGTAAAATATCGTTGTTAGCAAACTCATAAAAGAACACAAGAAGAAAAGGGAAAATAAGTCAGATGTCGAAGAAGGGAATTCCTTTAATCTCCCTTGTCACAAATTTCTGCTTTTTTCTTTTATGCATGAAAATAAAGATTAGCTTGTTCCAACAACACAGACAGAGATGTCTGCCAAAAGGCAATTAGGCAGTTAATTAGGGATATATGAAGGAGAAAGTCTCCTCATCCTACAAGCCCTATCAATGGTGAATGGTACCTTTTGGAAATAGCTCTGCCAGATATGCCAGATCCCATGAATGAAAGGTTGCTGGTGCATATGTATCCATAGTGGTGATTTGATTTATTTGCAGGATTTCATAGAATCATAGTATCGGAAGAGACCACAAGGGCCATCCATTCCAACCCCTTGCCATGCAGGAATACACAATCAAATCATTCCAAACAGATGGCCATCCAGCTTGTTTAAAAACCTCCAAAGAAGGAGACTCCACCGCATTACATGGCAGTGCATTCCACTGTCAAATAGATCTTACCATCAAGAAATTCTTCCTAATGTTTAGGTGGAATCTCTTTTCCTGTAGTTTGAATACACGTCCTAGGACTTTATCAGATGCACTAAATACAGCGTCATAACGACACCACATAAAGGCAAAAGGGTGCACACACCAGATGATGTCGCCCTTTCATGGAGGAGAGAAAAGGAAGAGAAAAATTGGCCGCAGGTGACACGATGCAGAAGGAGAGAGTACTGGAAGGAAAGAAATCCCAACAACAGTACAGCAAAACAGTAAGGGTTAATTTTTAATTTTTTATTAGTTATTTATACCCCGCTCTTCAGCTACAAGGCTATCAGAGCGGCTTAAAAATTGTTTTAAGCAATAGCAATTTACACATCTACACTGCATTAAGCAGTTTCCAATGTGTGTTAGCTAACTGCCCCACAAGCTGGGTACTCATTTTACTGACCTACAAAAGGATTCTTCTGGCTTTTCTTTGCAAATGAAGATTCAGGAAGGACTCATCTCGCGCTTTCTGCAAGCGCACTGATGACTGAAAAGGCCAATCTGAGATAAACAAGTCCGGTTGCAGAAAGCACAGCAGAAGGTCTCCTTGGGTGATGATTCCGGGTTGTGATTCTTTCTGCGTTGTCGTTTCTCTTCAAGACTTGTTCGGCGTGAGCTCTCAAATAAGGCTACAGCATTGTGGATAGTGTGTCTCCATGCCTCCCGATGTGAGGCCAGGGTGGACCATTGTTGGTGATCAATTTGGCCGAGCCTGAGATGTTGTTTCAGGGAGTCCTTATATCACTTTTCTGGAGCACCCCGAACCTTGGAGCCCTCTGGAATTGAACTTGCAACATGGTGACTTACAGTACTATCGTTTAACCACTGCACCACCGGGGCTCCCAGGCCAAACAAATCAGTTCCCTTGGTAACCAGGATGCATTCCTCCCTACCCTCTGAAATATTGATTGGCTTCAGGACATAGCCAAATCTGATTGGTTACACAGATCAGTTAGGTCCACATTGTCAGAAGTAAAAAAGAAGTTTTGTTTTTTTTTAAAGTGGTACTGATAGTATAAAGCAATTGCCAGAAAAAGCAATAAACAGGAATGAGAAATCATTTACAATATGAGTAAGGGGATGTTCCTTCTCCTCCTTCAATTTTATGTTGAATGTTAGCACGTGTGGACATTAGTCTACTGTCCAAGAATTTTGTGAAGTATGCAGCCTTTGGCAGAAGTGGTATATACTGGTGTGGTATCTGAAAAGAAAACAGCTGATCTCTTTGTCACATAACGCCCTGGGTTAGTGTCATGGTCTGTAATTGACCTGTTATTCCAGATGTGGTCAAGAATGTCTTTTTGCATGAGAAGTTATGAGCTTCTATTGAGATTCATTGACAAAAAAAAAAAAAAAGGCAATATGACCCACAGATGTATTAACAGGGGAGTAATGATTACAGGAAAAGAACTGATTTTCTACCTGTATGCAGCATTGTTGAAACTTCACTGGATACTTCAGTGAACTGTTTCGTCCACAATTTTGGGAAAAAGAAAAGGATGTAGGGGATAAGGAAAAACAAAATTAGTCAAAAGACAATAATGTCTGCGATCCTGTATGGCTCAGCATAGTAGTTCTGCATTAGGTTGAGCCATATACCTGCCTTGCCATACAGCCTCTAAAGCCTCACCTCCCTTCAGAGCTTTGGTATGCCTCGTGGGGAGTAGGCAGGATTGGAGAAGCATCTGACTATGGGCTTGTCTAGATGGGGAATTTACCCCAGCTTCCCCCTGTCTTGGAGCCCTGCAGTCCTAATGATGCAGGACTCCTGCTCCAGTTCACCTCTGTGCAGTCCTGATGAAGCCCAAGGCAAAGCCAGGGGGAAGCCGGGATAAATCCATTTAAAATGTTGTAAAACCTATGTTATGTGGGAAAACCTGGATACATGTGGCATAGGAACGCAGGGTCTGTACCTGCGTGCCAACCTGAATAGCCAGATGCTTGCCACCACCACTGGAGTTGCTCTCCAGCCAGGAAGGAGGCCTCCACCATGAGATCAAGGACGCCTGCAAGTGACCAGCCTTGATCACAAGCTGAAGGCCTCCTTCCTGGCTTCAGAGAGTATGATATGTAACAGTGGGGGAGGTGCCCGCCGATACCAGCCAGTGTGTGCATGCAGATTCCTGTCTGTTTTGTCATAGTAATGCGGGAGGCAGGAAATGGGCCAACTTCAGGGCCAGAATATGCTGGCTGGAAGGCAGAGTATTCTGACCAGTCTAGATAAGCTCCATGTCCTTGTAGCCAGACACAGAATGATTACATCAGTGCTAAGATTTTCCAGTATGGAGTTCTCAGCATTTCTCACCTGGATATGGGGACATAATCATATGCTTCTTCCATCATGCTTCTTCAATCCTGTCCACTCTCCACTAAGCATTTAACATCTGTTGGAGTGTCTTTAGAGGATGTACAGGAAGTCTGGAGGGAGGCTTTGGGTTTTCTGGAAGGCAGAAAGGAATACCGACATTCACAGCACCCCGAAAAAGGACATATACATGCATAAGAGAAACATATGCATGAATATGCTACTAACAGGAAGTGAGCCAGTGAATGAAAAAAGGATGTAATTTGTGTATTGAATGTTTAGAGGCTGAGGAAATGTGGCATAAGATTAAATTAGAATTCATTATTTTTCTTGAATGCCTGGACAGCCCACTTTTAAATATGTGTCTTCATCAAGGAAGTGGACTTTCTCTTAGTAAGTATGCTTAGGATTGCAGTTATACAACCAGGACCAACTTGGCCTTTGGAAGTATATCCCACTGTGTCAGAGTGCGCACTACCTGTGGTCCCTCTATGCTGAGTTCTGCAGTGCTGTACCCTGCTTCCAGTTTGCAAGGTGCTAAATAATAATTCTGAGTCTCCAAATCTATGTACAGAACTTTACTTACAGATTATTTACAGCTATATACAGAACATGGTCTGCTAGCGAAGTACTCCTACAGCACCTCCAGCTACAACACCAATAATAACTCCAACAATGAGCATAGGGCTGCCATGCCCTTATTTATGCACATTGTCTATGGCATGATTTGCTCCCACAGGTTTTACGTGGGGTGTTTCCTCTTTAGTGTCTTTGTTTGCAAACATCCAATTATGTGCATGCTGCATGGCTGGAGAAACATAACACTGGAGTGGGCAAATCATCACATCTTGCCAAATTAGTTGAGGTCTTTTACTATAATTCCTTTTTCTTTGCTGGCACTGGATCAGGTCTGGGAACTGGTCAATCCATTCACAAGATTCTGAATGTGCAACTGTGGGTCCTCATACCCTCACCTACTTACAGCCTGTGTTGAGTTGGCGTGTTCAGGGGGAAAAAAGGTGCAGAGCAGGCCAAGCAATGTGCGAAGCCCAGGTTACCAGCCAATGAGGAGTGATCTCGCAAGAGATACTGACCTCAGTTTAGGCACTGGAGACACCCTGGATCCACCCTGGATACCAAAAGGTGTTACTGTACTGCTGCTATTGGTGTTGAAATTTTACTGTGCTTTGTCTCGGTGCCCACATACCCAAGTGGGGAGTGGCCTCTGCCTGCATCGAGAGCTCTCTAAACCAACTGAACAACAACAAAAACATCTGATACAAAATGTAGGCATGTGGCTCCAACTGTACAGTTACTCTATGTACATACTTCCTCTTTTAACAATTATGAGACTCTTCTTTGAATTTTGGGGGGAAGACATGTTTTTAAAAGGCAGATGTGCACAAAGGCAGCTGTGTGTCCCTTCATCTACTATGCAATTTCAAAACAGCAATGATCCTACAAAACTAATGGAAGTAAAAATGGAAATGAGCTTTCAGGGGGTTGAGCTGGATGGCCCTTGTGGTCTCTTCCAATTCTATGATTCTATGATTCTGTGTCTGTAACGGTCCAGTTGCATCAGCCATTTGCATCATCTCTGCTGTGTCATCTTGGACATATCTTGGGTGGTGTGACAATGACAGTCCATGTCCATCACCTTACTACAACCTTTTCCTCATGTTGCATCATCCAGCATATACAATAGCAATATTCTGTCGAGTGAAATTCTGGACAGACATTGCATATGCACTGACACGCTGAGTTTAACAGAGCTCTCAGGTAAGTATGTTTAGGATTGTAGCCTTATGTTCCTATTCTAGACAGGTTTTTTCAAAGGGTAGGTGTTTATAAATGGGACTTACACCTCATGATGTGAGCACATGGTGCAAGGTGTTTAAAATAGTGCTTCCCAAGTGTGGGCCTCCAGAAGTTGTTGGGTTCTAATTCCAGAAACACCACCACGTAAGGCCAATGGTCCAGGATTCTGGGCACTTTAATCCAGCAGCATCTGGGAACTCAAGGTTAGGAACCACTGCTTTAAAATTAATGACATGGACAGAACAATCCACAAATATATGAGGGAAGATTCTTTTGACTGGAGTGAAAGGCAGAGGAGATATCACACACACATTTTGGCCTTCAAAATGTTCCTCTCTCACTGATATAAATGAGAGGGGAAATGAGTAAATTCCAGGATTAGTGTATTTTTTAACCCTTTCTGGAGAGAGTAAGGCTGCTGAGACCTGGCACTGGTTCCAGGGCAAGGTGCATGATCAAGCCCTACATTTAGCAACAGATGTGAGGGCCACTGGACTTTATCAGACGCATCAAATATGGCATCATAATTATGCCACATAACCATGAAAGGGCGCACATATTAGATGACATCGCCTTTTTGCAGTTATGTCCCTGCCAAAACTCATACTTTTTAATTGATGGCTTAAGTCATCAATTGATCTGGCATCCTGGTTTTTTGCCAGCATAGCTGGTGTATGAAATCTCGCATCTTTTTTTACTGTACTTAACCTGTCAGTGGCCAGTTTGGTGTGAAAACCTCCAGGTAAGATCACTACATCCAGGTAAGTGACACACTTTTTTTTTTAAAAAAATATTGTTATTATATAAAATACTAAATCAACAACAGAAAAAAAAGAGAAAAATCGAAATGACAAGCGAAATCATACAATCCATGATGTGATACTTCTTATTCCATGAACATCCCCTCTTCATAAATCATAATTTTACTTCTATTCTTTAGAATCTTGGGCTTTGTGATCAATAAGAATTATTGGTATAAATGTATATATGTATATACATATATATATATATATATATATATATATATATATATATATGTTTGTATATATTTGTATATATATGTATGTTATTGTCTATATAAATTCTCCCCCTTGTCTAGTAAACCAATCCCCCTAAACTCAAAGAAAAAAAACAAAACACCACCAATCTTTTATTATCTTCTAATCTTCTAAAATACCCTTTCCCTAAATAAACTTCCTGTCTGAAACTAACTCTGCTTTACTGTCCTTTTTCTGTTTCATCTTATCACATGTAACTATCTGTTTACTTTTGCAGAATCCATAAGTTTCCCTCTGTATTGCCCCTATCTAAGAACTCTTTAAAGCTATTAATTGAAAACATTATCTGTCCCAAGCTTACTATATCTCCGTCATCTCATAATCCATTAGAGTTGATGTTGTTACTCGTATTGTTATGTTAACCTGTATTGCCATTGCCAGCTTATTGATATCTTATTATTATTGTTAATTTAATTATTTATATACTTGTTTATTCATCCTTTATACTCTTTTATTCTCTCCATTTCCGTCTCTCTTTTCCATCCCTATTTTTCCCTGTTAGTGGGGAGAGTTGCATTTTAAAAATATTTATTTATACATTGATTGAGATTATCAGACACAGCTAATAAAGCGGGACAGGGATGCCAAAGTATCGGGAAAGACTTTCCCTTTCAGACAATGTCCTCCTTGTCCGTTCTGCTCCAGTGCTGCCCCCATTTTTTTTTATTCACGTTTCTGTACTGGAATGGCGGGCATGTGAAAAGGTGCCTGTTATGCTGGCAGGATGCCAGTGTTAAAAAGTTAATTTTGTAACATACTATTGGTTGTCAAAACCCACGATAGTTTTAGGCTTTGGAGATTTTACTGCTCCTGGTTCACCCTTTATAGCTTAGATCTTGGGTGAATAAGTAGAAACCAGTGTTGGTCCAATGCCTGCTCCTACATGCTCCCAGAATGCCTAGATTTCATCACCACTGGCTATGGAACAGAGCTTTCTAATACAGTACCAGGGAAGACTCCCATTTGAGGGCAGGCTAAACTATCTGCTAGGCATGTCATGCTTTGCCAATGCAATAACTGATTTCAGCATTTTTTTTCTAATGGGTTCAATTATCAAAGAATATTCACAGTTCAAGACTTAGGGCTTATCTACACTATCCAGGATCTGCCTGTTCCCCACCAGCATATCGTGGCTGTGTAGGTGGCCAGTTCCTCCACCTCCACTACCACCTTCCCTGAAAAAGATGTCCCAGAGTCCAAATAGGATGCTGGCCCATTGCTGAAGCTGCTGCCATGTTCTCACTAATGCGGAAGCAGGCAGGATCCAGCAATATGTGGCTGCAGGCCCCCTGCATGTAACCAGCCTTGGTCACATGCTTGCAGGACCACTGCCTAGCTTCCAGAAGTGCCAAAAAACTAGGAGAAGCAAGGAGGAGCATTGTGCTGGACAGGCTTCCAAAGTTGTGTGGGGCCCGATCTGGCAGAAATGAATAAACCAGGTATTATTTTACATTGTGGTAAAGGGCCCTATCCTGGCTTGCCCCATTCCATTTGGACTGCCCAGAGGAAGATAGGGTAAATGCCCTGCAATGTTTGGACTACAGGGCTTTGGAATGGGGGCAAGCTGGGGTATTTGGACAGTGTGGACAAGCCCTTACTCTGCACAAAAATTTACATGTGGTTGTTTGGCACAGGGAACAGCATTTTCTGTTCAGAAAATAAAATTTCAGTGCAGAAAAATGTTTTCTATGCAAAACAACCATGCACAAATTTTGTGTATAATACGTCCCAAACTGCAATGATTATTGTCAGCCTAGGGTTCTTTTCAAGTTTTCT
Source organism: Gambelia wislizenii (assembly GCA_030847615.1). NCBI lineage: Eukaryota > Metazoa > Chordata > Lepidosauria > Squamata > Crotaphytidae > Gambelia > Gambelia wislizenii. The sequence continues at coordinate 331,318,196 of JAUMIR010000001.1, read as the reverse complement.
TAATGTTTGAGAACCACATTTTTGATCATTTTTTACTATTGAATATATTTTGAATATTTCCCCATCCCTACTTGCTGCCTAGCTACCTCCATCTGCCCACAGAGAAGAAAGTGTATCATGTCCTATCGTCCCTCAGGCTGCCCTCCCTGGGAGCTTAGGATTTCTCCCATAACCTCCCAGATAAATTTTAGCAGTATATGTGCAGAGAGAGGCAGAGCTATGGATGCTACAATCCAGAATCAGCCCTGCTGTGGGGTTGGTTAGCATGGAATGGTCTGGATGCTGAGCAGGTGAATAAGTTGGGGAATCCGTGGAACATTATACCAGTTAGGCTGCTTTCTTGTAGGATCACTTTGTATCCATGAAAACTGTCTCCTTTGACTCAAAGAAGTGGTCAAGTATGTTTCATCTGCAATTCTACAAAACTAGCTCCAAGGAAGGAAGATTGGCATAAGGAGTAGGGCGGAAAGAAGGCATGCTAAACCCAGACTACAAGGGTGAAGGACAGTTGTATGAATGGATTTCCTGAAAAGGCCTGGAAGATGAGATTAGGAACTATGGGCCAGAATCTTATTGATTTGCTATAGTAGTGAAACTACATGGGTTTGGATGCTGGGAAAAGGTAGAAAAAGGCCATTGACACTGCAGCCGTGAAAGAAATAAGACATTGGAGAAATAGCATGCTTGGAGGCAGCAGATTTTGGAGATTGTCAGATGACCTTAATATCCCACTACAGGGACAACAGGAGATCTCAAAAGGGCTTCCCTTTCAGATGACGTTGTCCCTGTGGCGTTATGCTCCAGTGCCCTTTCTGCCCTCCCCCCAGTGCTCCTTTCTAGTCACGGGCTAAGCTGTGAATTGACCTTTCATTCTGTTTCTGTAATGGAAAGATGGGTGAGGGAAAAGGTGCCCTGTTATGCTGGCATGATGCCAACATCACTGGGAGGTCCCTGCTAAACATTTCTGGTCAAGATCAGAATGTCGAAGTAAGTGGCACACTTTTTTTTCACCTCCCCAGTTTTGGGGCTTGGTTTTTCTTTTTGACATGTATTTTTATTTTTAAATTTCCCATGTGATCATTCTCTCATGAGAACGGCTGAGATTTCCATTCCAGGAAGTGAATGGGGGCTCCGTGAGAGCTCCATTCACTCCTGGACCTCCAGAGGAGAGGGGAGCAGTTTTTGCCATGCAAAAAAGGTAGGTCTGAATCTTTTTTTTAACATGTTACAGAGACGGGAGTGGGGCGGGAGAGGACATTGCTAGACAGGGATGCTATATGTGTCCCCATCTGATAATCTCCTTTGTCTGCTTTCCCTCACCATCACTGTATTAACTTGGGGAAAGTGCCACTGTTAGTGTAGTGCAGCTGCCCAACAGAACTCTGTCCCTAGGGCACAGAGGACTACCTTTTTTGACCAAAATCTACAGAGTGATCATTTATCTTTGGATAAATGTTAGAAACCTTTATTGTTTAGGACAATATCATTAGTGTTGAACTTCCATTCACAGGGATAAAACATCTGAGGAAATCTGATGAGAATTCACCTTGTTTACCTAAACAGAACTGGACAAAAATTACATGACAACCTTCACAGGATTCGTTGTACACTACTTACACACATTATTATAGAAGGCTTAAAGGACACACCTATCAGGAAGCTAGGAAGTAAACTATTCAATGATATATCTACACTGAATAGTCTATCACATGCTAGCTGATCAGTCAGATATGATAATCAAACACTGTATACCTTATTTCTCATGGTGTGTATAAGTATCACACATTGATTACTACTACTACTACTACTACTATTTTTTACCTGCCTCACTTTATGGATTGAGATGGGGAGAACAGATTACAATACAACATATGCTAGGGTTGCCAGATTGAACATGGGGTGGGGGGATCTGTAGTTTTAATTGTTAACAGATCCTGGACTGGAAACCACAGGTCTCCTCCCTCACTCTCCAAAATCCACCTTTTAGCTGCTGAAACTGTAGGAAATTACTGGCATTTATACTAAGCATAGTGAAGCATAGCCCCGGTGCAATATGAGCTTGTGGTATAAAACAGGATAGAAATATGCAGGATGCTCTAGTAAGGTTAAAAAGCAAAACTTATTTTTATTGTGGAAGATAATACATCTGAGATAACTGAGATATCTAACTTGAGTACAAGAGTCCCTAAAAGCTGACTCTCAGGAGTGCATGTAAGGCATTTTGAGGCTGAGCTGCCTCGCGTTGGCTGGCTTCTCAAGAGTTGTAAAACATTAAACTTCTTGGAGGGAGAGGGTGACGTGACCTCTGTGTGCAAGTAGAAAATAAAAGTGTTGAGTACACAGATCAATGAGATACATAGCTGAATCAACAAGGTAAGCATGCAACTCTAGACTTTCTCTCTGTCCCCATCTACACTAAGGAGATTTTCACACCGGGGCCAAAAGCCCCTGTTCTGTCCCACCACAGGATGTTCCTGCAACAGAATGGAGGTAAATGTTCGCACACTTACCTCCATTCCTCTCCAGGAACAGGCCTCCTCCCTCCTTGCCTGGCCAGCTGTAAATACGACCAGCCAGGGGAAATTCTGCTCATTCTTGTGAGAGAACGAGCAGGAGGGAAATTTAAAATACCCTCCCAGCTGTCAAATAAAGTAATAAAAAGGGGAAAAAATTAAAAATACAAGGAACCCGGGGAAGGGTGGCACTTACCTGGCTATCCAGATTGTGGCAGGAAGTGCCTGCTATGGAGCTCCTCCCCCATTCCTATCATTCCAGAACAGGGACGGGGGTCCTATTCACACACCCGCGTTCCGTTTCAGAAAGGGAACGGGGTGCCTAATAATGACTTCTCTCCGTGAATAATATATAACGGGGAGAAAACAGAACAGGCACAATGTAGGAACAGAACAGGGTGGACGTCGTCTGAAAGAAAAGTTTTTCAGAAACCCTGTTCTGTTCCTGCAACGGAACAAAAAGCCTGTGTGAAAATCTCCTAAACAAGTGTTGATGCTTCTTCACTTCAACAGATGCCTCACCACCACAAAGTTATTTACTGACTGGTGGAGAGTGTTGGGTGTGTGTGTGTAGAAGTGCCCAGCTCTGTTCCTGTACTGAATGCTCAGCAATAAGATCACCTTCAGGGGTGTGCATTCAGCTTTTTTTGGGGGGGGGGAACCCACCCCTGCACTCCACCAGCCCTCATGCTTTCCACTAGCAGATCTGTTAACATTTAAAGCTACAGGAACCCCATCTTGTATTCAGCCTAGCAACCCTCATGTGTGCCTTTTTAAAACAGTCTCCAGACCTTACTCAAAACCACATGCTATTTTAAAAGATGCATAGATTACTGATGCAGTTATCACTGGTTGCCCCTTGTCCATGCTATGAAATTCAATCAGTGTGTGCTTCAATAGCAGCAGCAGCAATACCAACAACAACGACCACCCCCAATTCTGAATGGAAGGTGTACAAAACCAGGGACTCAGCTACACAGCATTTTTTACTCCGAGAAGATGCAAGAAATGGAGAACTCGATTCTGTCACCCACTGTACCCATGATTTGTCGCAGATAGTAAAGCATCAGATTTGTTGTTTACATGCCTGTACCTCACGCATCCCCGTCTCCAGCCTCTGCTTCCCTCCCAGCCTCCATTCCTTCCCCAGCCTCCATTCCACTAGCCTTCCCAGCCTCCACTTCTGTCCCAGCCCCACATAACAATCCCTCCCTACCCCCCAAGCCAAAACCGAGCAAGCTCAAGAAGTGGCCAGGTGACTCCGGCAAGGCATCCAAATAGCCGGGAAGGGAGCACGAGCCAGCCGTGAAGCTGTGGAGGGAGAGCAAGTCAGTTGTGCAGACAAGAGGAGAGGGCCAGCCAGCTGAGCAGCTGAGTGGGGAACAACTGTGTTCCTCCTCTGTGACTGACAGCCAGTGGGGAGGCATGGGGTACAGGGACCATCTGTGTTCCTTCTTTGTGACTGACAGCCAGCTTCTGCAACCAAGGACCTGTTAACCTAAAAAGGAAGACCTTCTTAGGATAATGGGAATTTCAGCCACATTTTTTGTCTTAGATTATGACTCATTGCCAAGTATGTCCAGGGGAAATTAGCACATTCCACCCTAAGTACTGTCTGAGGAGGCTTCACATAATCTCGTCCTGGATGTGTCTGTTTTTGGAGAATTTCCAAGACAGCTTTGTTAGGTCTTTGGTGACCTTTACCCAAAACCTTCTTGGGATGGCCTGGTCTACCATGGACCTATGTGAACTGTCAATTATTGCCAATTTATGGATTATTGCCAATCTATGAAATATTAGAAGGAGCCCTGGTGGTTCAGTGGTTAAATGCCAGTACTGCAGCCACAACATTGCAAGTTCGATCTCAAGGGATCCAAGGTTCACTCAGCCTTCCATCCTTTCATAGGTTGGTTAAATGAGTACCCAGCTTTTGGGGGGCAATTAGCTAACACACACCAGAAATCGTTTAGTGTCTAGCATGCTATAAAGTGGTGTAGATGTCTAAAATACTGTTTAACAATGTGTAAGCCACTCTGAGAGCTTTTGTGGCTGAAGAGAGAGGGGTATAAATATCTAAATAAATAAATATAAATAAATTAGAAGGGAGGAGATGTGAGGGCATGTAACACATCAATGTAACTCTTGGTATCCTGATGCCATCCTGGCAGGGATACTTTGTACTTTTTTGTCATCTGAATGCCTCACTAGATTTTGAATTCTGAAGTGGTACTGATGCTTTAAAATATCTTCATTGCTCACTTGTATTTTAAAATTTTGATTGGAGACCTACATGTAAATGATTTCCCATAGCTTTCTCTTCCTTTTTATCAATTTGTATCTTGTCCCTCTGCTGTACTACTAAATGGGCCCATGTGCATTGCTCAAACATTTCAAATATGGATATTTTTGTGTAGATACATCTGTAAGCATACCTTGTATCAAGATTCTTTTCAGGATTTAATCAGAATTTGGGAAAGTTGCCTTTTTTTTACTAAAAATCCCAGAATCCCTCAGCAAGCATGGTTGCTAGCCATGGCTGGGAGGTTCTGTCCCAAACAATATCTGAATATGGTAAAATCACAGTCCACCCAAGTATTTTTTTTCTCCCCCTGACATGCAGTCCCTCTCAACGTCGAGACTACTTCAAATATTTGAGGTTCCTGGCTAGAACATATTTTTTTTAAAAAATTACAGCATATGAAAATAAAATAAGGCAAAAAAACAGACATAATTTGAAGGGAAGCTTGGATAAAAAGTTTTAATGAATGCCTATCTACCTTGTTTTCTTGAGCCAAAGGAATATTAATGGGGGGGGGGATCTAGTGCAATATCACAACTGCAATTTGTGCAGTGCCACAACTGAAATTTAGCATGGCAAACCCAATCAAATGTCCTATAGTTGAGCAGTGATAGCTCCTTACTTGATCTGGAAGGAATATGCATAAAAGTGAGTTGTGAAACTCATCAAATGCCAACAAATAAGCAAATGACTATGGACTTTATCAGACCACCCTCCTTGAGAGTTCTTTTGCCACCATATTTTGAAGCAGTTTTACACCAGCAAAAGAACCCCCAGCATCAGACCTTACCTTAGTTGCATTAAATAGGCAGCCCAGGTACTAACGGAGCTCCGTTCACTTCCTGGTTTAAGATCTCACTAATTCTTGCGGGAAGATGAGAGCACAGCACATTCAAAAATAAAAGTAAAGATGTAAAAAGTATGCACAAGCACAAAAACACACTTTAAAAGTCCTAAGTACACGGGGGGGGGGTCATAAAAAAGCATCCTCTACCTGGCTGTCGCAATCTCACCTGGAAGTGATTTGTCATTCACATCAGCTATGGTGCGAGGATTCAAACGCTGGCAATGCCGGCAACAAATCACCAGATCTATTAATAGCTTGGCACATCAATAAAAAGGAATGGGTTTTTCTCAATACATGATCTCGAAAGGGCGACATCATCTGGTATGTGTGCCCTTTCATGATCATTAGGCATCCTTATGATGATATATTTGCTGCATCTGATAAAGTCCTATATTCCACTGACTGTAATTGGTCCTGCACACTTATATGTTCATACTTACATGTACTAATACAAAAAAAATCTTAAGAGCAATCTTGATATGATTGTACATAACATCATCACAAGAATGCAGGAACAAATCAGTCAAGCACAGCAGAAAAAGTATAAATAGAATCATACATGTAATACCATGATGACTACCTTTTTTTTTTTTTTGCAGTGCTTTGTCCATATGCCTTAGCTACAGAGGTGTAAGTAAGCTGAATGAACAGAAATTGATGGCAAGACATCTAATACTGCTATCAGCATTTTTAAAAAACCACCCAACATATCAGATTAAGGAGGAGGGGAACACAGCACATACAGAACTCTCAAGACAACATCTCTCTCTCTGGCTTTTCTTCGCAAACGAAGATTCAGGAAGGACTCATCCCACACTTTCTGCAAGTGCGCTGATGACTGAAAGGCCAATCCAAGATAAACAAGTCCGGTTGCAGAAAGCACAGCAGGTCTCTTTGGGTGATGTTTCTGGGTTGTGATTCTTTCTGTGTTGTCGTTTCTCTTCAAGACTTGTTTGGCCTGAGTTCTCAAATAGGGCTGTAGCATTGTGGATAGTGCGTCTCCATGCCTCCCGATGTGAGGCCAGGGCGCACCATTGTTGATGATCAATTTGGCCGAGCCTGAGATGTTGTTTCAGGGAGTCCTTGTATCACTTTTTTGGAGCACTGCTCTTATGCTGACCTGTGGCGAGTTCACCGTAGAGTACTATTTTTGGGAGGTGATGGTCCTCCGTCCTAGAAGTGTGCTCTGCCCAGCGCAGCTGTGTTCTCAATAGCATGGCCTCAATGCTGGTGATCCCTGCTTGCTCAAGGACAGCAACATACGTCACATAGTCAGTCCAATGTATATTTAGGATTGGGCATAGACAGCGCTGATGAAAGTGTTCGAGGAGTCGTAGCTGGTGGCGATAGGTGACCCATGTTTCAGATCCATAAAGGAGAACAGACAGTACAATGGCTCTATACACACTGATTTTTGTGCTTTGCCTCAGGTGTTTATTACTCCAGACTCTTTTGTAAAGTCTTCCAAATGTGCTATATGCTTTGCTAATCTGTGATCGATCTCTTTGTCAATCTTGGCATCTGAGGAGATGATGCTTCCCAGGTAAGTGAACTGCTGAACGGACTTGAGCACAGTTTTTCCAACGGCAATGTGGGGATGGTGGTGTTCGTCCTGTGGTGCAGGCTGGTAAAGAACTTCCATTTTCTTCAGGGTGACTTCCAGCCCAAACAGCTCTGCAGCTGTTGTGAAGCAGGATGTTAGGTGCTGCACAGCTGCTTCTGTGTGGGCAACAAGGGCAGCAGCAAAGAGTAGCTCACGGACTAGATAGTTTAGAGCCTTAGTGCGAGCCCTCATACGGCTTAAGTTAAACAAGCTACCATCAGTACGGTAATGTACATAGATGCCGTCTTCTTTTTCAAGCTCTGCCTTAGCCCTTTGGAGCATCGTGCTAAAGAAGATTGTAAATAAATTTGGAGCAAGCACACAACCTTGCTTCACTCCATTAGTTATTAGAAAGGGCTCTGAAAGTGCATCGCCATATCTGACTTGACCGCGCTGGCCCTCGTGTAGGAAAAATAATCATTTTAAGGAATTTGGGGAGACATCCCAGTCTTTCCAGGATCTGCCACAGACCTTTCCTACTCACAGTGTCGAAGGCTTTGGTGAGGTTGAAAAATGTTACATAGAGACCCTTGTTCTGCTCCCTACATTTTTCTTGCAGTTGCCTAAGGGCAAATACCATGTCTGTAGTACTCCTATTGGCTCTGAAGCCACATTGGCTTTCAGGAAGAAGTTCTTCTGCAACAGCAGGAACTAATCTGTTCAGGAGTATCCTTGCAAGGACTTTTCCAGCAATAGAGAGCAGTGTTATGCCTTGATAATTTGAGCAATCAGATTTTGCTCCTTTTTTCTTGTACAGGGTGATGATGACTGCATCTCGGAGATCTGATGGCAGTTCCCCTTTTCCCTAGCAATTCACAAGGAGTTGGTGGAATTTATCGTGGAGTGCATGACCTCCGTGTTTTCAAACTTCAGGTGGGATTCCATCAATCCCAGCTGCCTTGCCGTTTTTCATCTGCTGTATGGCCTAAGGGTCTCTTCCAAAGTGGGAGCTATGTCCAATTCATTTTTCATCAGTTTTTGTATCATATGTTGGATAATTGAGCCTTGAACTACACGGTTTGCACTAAAGAGACTTTGAAAATGTTCAGCCCATCGAACATGGGGTGCCACAGGGTTCTGTCCTGGGCCCAGTGCTATTCAACATCTTTATCAACGACTTGGATGAGGGAATTAGGGGAATACTTACCGTATATTCCGGCGTATAAGACGACTGGGTGCATAAGACGACCCCCCAATTTTTAAGTTAAAATATAGAGTCTGCCCCCCCCCCAGCCACCCAGCCACCTGGCTGGAAAGCCTGTCCCCCACCAGCCAGCCAGCTCAGTGGCTGTAGATGATGGAATAGTCTGTGAAATTAAAGGACTGAGAACAGCTAAAAAAGCATGGGATACTTTGAAAAATCTCTGTGGTGTTCAATCTTTGGAAAGTAAGGTTGCATTAATACTGTAAGTTGGTGAATATGAAGCTATCAAATCCCAAATTTTTGAATGAGCACATTAATGAATGAGCACATTAATGGTTTTAGAGCCACATTGGCAGACAAGAGAATTTCACCATAGACAAAACTTGATGCAAAATGAGAAGTTGAATCCAGAAATTCTAATTTTAGGCTAACTTGTCCTGAAAAGAAACATCATTTTGACTCTCCTGAGCTAAATAGAGGGCCATTTAACTCTTCAAATGCAAAGCAGTTATTCTCACAGCAAGAGGAAGGATCTGCTGGGAAAACTGCCAGGCCATTTTACACTTCAATCATTCTCACAGCAGGGGAAAAGGTCTACTGGATTTGTCCTTTGAGCCTGTGCAATGGATTTTTCTGGTGGAGCGCAGCATGCACAGAACTGGCCTCACCCTTTAAACCAAAGGTTCATCTGCTGTGGCCTTGCAAGCATGGACAGTAGCAGCAAGGTCCTCGTGTCATAGGTTTGATTAGAGTTTCCTTCTCTTAGATGGTTGACCTTACAAGGTTGGACGAGCGCCATCTGCCCAGGTTTGGGATTAGAGTTTTCCTTCTCCTAGGATGGTTACAATAAGGCTAGAGAGCCCATCCTGCCCTTTTAACAACATAGGGACATGGAAATCTGTCTATCCTGAATTCTTTGTAGAGTAATGCAATCTCCACTCAGATTGCTTGTCAGGTAGAGCTCAAAAGTGGATGGGATTCCCATTACCAACAGCAGAGAGCCCTGCTAACAGGAGTGATAATTATCCATGGAAGACCACATTTGTTTCTACAGAAACCTGTGACAGGAGCATGACAGAGAAAGCAGGGGTATGACCACAGTTCACCTTTCCCTTTCATGGATTCTAACCATGCATAGGGCCTTAACTGGCTATGTGTGACTGTTTGCTTGTATGTAACATACCTTGTTTATTAAGTTTTGCTCTAATCATGTTCCAAAGGATTAGTTTAGGTAAATATAGACCATTTTCAGCTTGAAGGAGTTTTGAATCTTAGATCAGCAGCTTCTTTTTGTGATTCATGGCTGTTTCCTCAATATATATGTATATTCCAACAAGTACTTCAAGACTCATATTCACAGAGAAGAAAATATCAGCCAAAATATTATACATGTGAGGTCCAAGTGCAAGGAATAAATCAATTTTTGACCTAGTTTCTGCATTCAGCATCCAAATAGGTTTTTCCCCTCTCCCCTCAAGAAAGCAAGCTCTTGAGCCATATGGGATAGCAACAATGATTTGCCATCAACTCTGGGCATATTGATTTAAACTAGTTGAATAACCACCCCCTTTTCTGAGGAAGTTTGGGAATTTTAGTTCTTTGAGAAGGGTGTGCCCCAAAACTGCAAAATTAGTGAGTTCACGAGACCTAATCAAAATACATTTCCCAGGATTTATTGGGAAAGCCATCTGATTTCATCTTGATTTCATCTCTTTCAAGCAAGACTATATACCACACCCACAATTAGCAATTGAATGAATGCTAATGCTAGTAATAATAATAATAATAATCATAATAGGCAGAGAGACCTCGTTCTGGGCCCAGTAGTGATAGGGGGCTTTGACACTTTGCAGTTTAAATCCAGATAAAGCTCTCCACACCTATTAACATTAGAAGAAAGATTGATTACATTCAGTGGTTGTGCAGGTGGTGAACTGGATGTCAGTGGTAAAGGGAACTCCATGTTTTGAAGAGCACCTGGCCCCTGTTAATGATAATGCTGGGTCTAAGAGCACTGTCTTCTTTCAGGAGGAATGCAACTGCATCTAGAACTATAGATGGATGTGAGAACCATCTACATAGAGCTACAGCGTCTTCTCAAGTTTCAGCTTCAGTTACAGTCCTTCGTCTAGACCGTTATCAAATCCAGTCATTGGTTCAACACTTCCAAAGCTTTATTTGACTCATAATAAAAAGAAATAAAACTAAACATCAGCAACAGACTGATGGTACCTAATACCAAATATATAGATAACATCACCCAGCAACTTCAGTAGAGAAGTTTTAAAAAGTATGAGGGGAGTATAGAGCTTTTACAGGACCCCATGATGATAGGTTCCAAGAAGTCCAGAGGAGGGTGACCAAAATGGTGGGAGGTCTGGAAACCATGCCCTATGCAGAGTGGCTTAGGGAGTTGGGCATGTTTAGCCTGGGGAAGAAAAGGTTAAAAGGTGACATGATAGCGATGTTTAAATACTTGAAGGGATGTCATATTGAGAATGGAGGATGGAGCAAGCTTGCTTTCTGCTACTCCAGAGATAAGGACATGCAGCCATGGGCACAAACTACAGGAAAAGAGATTCCAACTAAACATTAGGAATAACGTCCTGACAGTAAGAGCTGTTTGGCAGTGGAATGCACTGCCTCAGAATGTGGTGGAGTCTCCTTCTTTGGAGGTTTTTAAATAGAGGCTGGATGGCCATCTGTCAGGAATACTTTGATTGGGAATTCCTGCATGGCAGGGGGTTGGACTAGATGGCCCTTGTGCTCTCTTCCAATTTTATGGTTCTATGAGTTTAAGTCAAGCAGAAAATCCTCTACACCACTTTCTGGAGCTGACCCTAAAAGTAGGTGTGCAACCCAACTCACTGTGCTTGACTGGAAGGATCCCATAACTGATGGTATCAAAAACTGCAAAGAAATGAAGGCGAATCAATAGAATCATACTCCATTTGTTTCTGTCTTAATAAAAATAACTCATATGTCTGTTTCAGTACCAAACCAAGGGCTACCATCCACTTAAAATGGCTGAAGGGCACCCATTTAATCCAAGAGAACATGGTCACCAATCGCTTGGGGCCCTTGTCTGAGAGGAAATACTTGCAAATGAGTGATAGTTGTTACAATCTTCTGAATCCAAAGAGGATTTCTTAAGAGGTAGCCTCACAATCATCTCTGTCAGGGTTTCTGGGACCACTCCCTCTCTAAAAGAGATATTAACAAGCTCTAGGACACATGCAGACTCCTACAACTGGACATAACAAAGCAACATAGGCATGGCTCAGACACAGTTTTTTCAGCCAAACTCTTCCAAGCATCATGTCTGTATTCCAAGGTTGCAACAAATGAACTGGATCCCATAGAAATGGTCCAGAAAGTAGGCCCTAGAATAGATAGTCCAACGTTGTAAATGATTATAGATAGTTATTATTTTTTGGGGTGGGTGGGGTGGGGAGGATCATCTACAAAGGTTCTATAGTAGGATTCATGACATTGGCAGAAGCTGGTCTAGATGGACCATGGGGTCTTTCCAATCCTATAATTCAATTACTTGAATACACATGTGGTAAGTCTGAAAAGAGATTAGGAACATGCCTCTCCAGATTACTTTTAGGGTAGGGCATCAGTTGTGTCTAGTGTCTTCATAGACTTGTGCGTGTGTGTACACCTGAATATACATATTGTCATGTTAATAAGACATCATGAGTTTCTCAGGTACATCTGGCTGACCACTATAGGTATCAGGAAGCTGGGGTAGCTGGGCTGTGGTTCCGATTCAGCAAGTCTCTCCTTATCTACGGTCTACCACTCACACATCTACTTTTACACTGGAGCTAGGTTTCGGACAAAGTTTAGAAATGTTACTTTTTGGAGCTATGGCTCCCAGAATCCACTAGCCACCAGAGCCACTGATCATGCTGATAGAAGGTCTCTGGGAGCTGTAATCAAAAAAGTAACTTTTCCAGGATTTGGTGGAAAGCTATCTATAGAGCACACATGCATGCACGCACACACACACACACACAGAGGGGTGGAATGAGGATGGAAAGGAGACAAAGTCCTCCTTCATCCTTGCTCTCCCCCAAAGGCGATCAAGTCACTTTGCTTTGGACCTGCCACTGGACTATTTATTATGCATGAGTAACAAAAGAACAAACATACTTTAAAAAAAGTGTTAGCAAACCCTTCCACTGGCAGACCAGCAGGCTCAGCAGCGTCATTCTGCTGAATGGTGTTTGTTTTCAGATTCTGTTTCACTGGCTCCCACCACCTTTTTCCTCCCTGCCCTCTCTGAGGCACATTTTCTTTTCCCCATGTTGTGCTGGGAAGGTTTTTATTCCTTGGTGGTTCAGAGTGACAAGGATTGGGGGGGGGGGTTAGATCAAAGGAGCCTCTCTGCTTTGAACAGATTATTCCTGGCCTCTGATCAAGACCTGCAAGGACCAATCCATCCATCTTACTCAAACAATATTTCAAAATCTGTTCATCCAATTCCTTTGCTGGAGTTTCTTTCCTTTAAACTTTATATGGCACACAGCCTGCCTTGATTTCATCTCTTTCCAACACAGTGTTTAATGCTCTCTTAATATGCATAAACATGAGCACAGCCCAGTCCCGAAGGAACTTTGTCTGAGGAAGTACATCACAGCTATGCTTGTGCATAGTGAACTCTACACATAAATAGTGTGCTGGTTGTAACAAGGATGACTGCATTTGAAAAGCCTAAAAATGTTATGGGGGCTACAACTCCCAGAATCCACCAGGCAGAATCCACCAGCCAGGGGCCATGCTGGCTGGTGGATACTGGGAGTTGTAGGTAATTTAAAATAGCCACTTTTCCAAATACTGTGCATTTGACAAAAAGCTGTGCTAGCTCAGTGAACATTAAAGCAAAAACTGAGACGAGTCACAGATAAGAATCCTACATGAATTCAGTTCAACTTTCTGCTTCATAGGCGAGATTTTAAGTGTAGATGAATCATATTGACAGGAAGCATAGCAGTCCAAAACAATCCAGCTGGAACAGACTTTAAGGTTATCTAGTCCAACTGCATGCACTAAAGTATGCACCAACTGTGTCCAAAATAAATCTAAGAAGAAATGGAACCTGGACCAAGAAGATGTAGTATAGAACAACTGTCTGCTTCCTTGCCTCGGGCAAAGTACTTGAGCAAATGGATAAAACTGACTTTTCTAAAACCATTTCCATTCAGCTTCAGACTTGGTTCTCGTCTGGAAAAGAAACTTTCTTGGACACCACCATGAGATGACTTCTGTCAAAAGAGAGACAAGGAGAATGCAACCTTGTTGGATATATTGTACATCTCAATAGCTTTTAACATGTGAGAGGGCCTTCTTGGTGGCTGCTCCCAAGATCTGGAATGCCTTTCCTAGAGGGGCTAGACTGGCTCCTTCCCTGCTATCCTTTCATAAGCAGGTGAAGACTTTTTTGTTTCAGCAAGCTTTTGATGTCTGATTGCTTGGGGGAGGTGGGTATGCTATAGTGTTTATTTGTTGTTTTCTTTTTAATGACCTTGCTTTTAACTACTTTAGTTCTGTTGTTAGTTTAATTATATTTTCAAATTTCATATGATATGAATTTTAAAGCTGGATCTGTTTTAACCTGTGTAAGCCTCCTTGAATCTTGGACTGGGAACAAAAGTAGGATAAAAATAAGAATATCATCAGCCATGCTAGCCATCTGGGTAGGCTATGAGTTGGGATGTGAATATGCTCCATCACAATGGTTCTGCATCTGTTTGGATGGCCAGTTCCAGAAGGATTGGCTAAAACTTACTCCATGGCAGGGTTTTTGGTGGCTTTATGTTATCCCCCATGTTTTTCATCATCTACATGAAACCACTGAGAGAGATTATCCAGGGATGGGAGCTGAGGTGTCAATAACATGTGGATGACATCCAGCTCTACCTTTCTTTCTTTTTTTCTTCTTCCTGTAATACAACTGAGTGACTTGGCATTGTGAACTAGTCCTGGACATGGTAATGTTGGATGAGGATACAAGTAGTATTTAAACTTACCCCAGGGGTCATGAGGATTGCCTGAGGGCAGAACAAGGCAAATGCTTTGTGTTGTATGGACTACAGGGCTCTCAGGTGGGGGCAAGACCGGGTATATTGTCAGTCTAGACAAGCCCTGAGTCTGTCCACCTGTAATATGATCTTCATCCATTCCTACTGCCTTCTACCTTACCAAGCATTACTGCCTTTTCTAATGAGTCACAACTTCTCATGATGTATCCAAAATCTGACAGTATCAGCTTAGCCATCTTGGCGTCTAGGGAGAGTTCCAGTTTGATTTGCTTGAATGCCCATACACTTGTCTTTTTGGCAGTCCATGGTATCTGTACAAGTAGAACTTTCCTCCAGCCTCACATTTGATTATAAATTGAGAACAAGTTGATTCTCTTCCTCTCAGCTTTCTTCACTGTCCAGCTCTCACATTCACACATAGAAATGGGAAATGCAATGGCATGGACTTTGGCTGCTGACACATTGCAGTTTGACACCACTTTAACTATCATGGCTCCATCCTATGGGATCCTGGGATTTGTAGTTTATTGTTGCACCAAAGCTGATGGAAAAGGCTAAATATCTCAGAAAACCACAAATCCCAGAATTCCATAGCATTGAGCCATGGCAGTTAACACAGGGTCAAAATGCATTATTTCTGCAGTGTGTCAGCAGCCTTTGATATTTAATGATATAGCTTGACACTTGAGGATCTGGGTTACACTCCCATAAATATTGAACAGAATGCCATTCACTGTCTTGTTAGGATTTTGCATTTTATCTTTCTATAATTTACCTCTCTATCACCCAGAGAGCATCAGTTACTGGCCAGTCTAAACATGTAATGATCAAACAAACAAGCAAACAGTATCCACATTATAACATACCCATAGGCAAAGAGCAGGAGACTCCAGAGTGGAGCACGACAGAGGCATTTGCAAGTTAAACCATTTGTTAAATTCAAGCCAGATGATAGGAATTATCTCTGTCTCTATGAATTATATCTTTGTATTTATTTATTTATTTATTTATTTATTTATACCCCGCTCTTCAGCCACAAGGCTATCAGAGCGGCTTACAAACTGTTTTAAGCAATAGCCAATTTGCACATCTAAACTGCATTAAGCAGTTTCCAATGTGTGTTAGCTAATTGCCCCCCACAAGCTGGGTACTCATTTTACCGACCTATGAAAGGATGGAAGGCTGAGTGAACCTTGGAGCCTGCTGGAATCGAACTTGCAATGTGGTGAATTGCAGCACTGGCATTTAACCACTGCGCCACCAGGGCTCCCTGTGCTATTGCCCTATGCCACAGAAGAAGGTAAAAACTCAGGTCCTTCTCACAGAATGCCATTCTGTCATAAGCAATGGTTTGTTCCTGTTTTTGTATCAGCCTTATTGCATGACATTGTGGTTCTCCCAGTGCTGTTGTGCTGTATAGTCATTGGGAACATGATTTTTTTTTCATGCTGAAAATAATCCATTACTTCCCTTTCCTGTTGTATTTCAGTAGCCAGCTTGAGTGTAGATGTCTCACTTCATTGCAAGAATGATCAATTAGTGGGTGAGGTGTGGTTGTGGTCTGGTTGTCCCTCTGGGGATTCCCAAGGACATCTTAAGCAGGGAAACCTCAAACTACTTCTGGTGCTTGGGCAGGGAGGAGAAAACATCCAACAGGAATGGCTGTGTTCTCTGTGTTCAACGCTCTTGAAACTCTTTTCAGATTTTTTTCCTTTTTTTAAATATATATATATATATATATATATATATATATATCAATGATTTGCTGTTATAGCGCAATAACACTGCTATCTTGACCTGTTAACCATTTAAAGTAACTATTGAGATGCCTTTACTGTATGGGGGTGTTTTCCAAAGATTACTTAGAAAAACATCTCGTAGCTAATTTTTAAAACCAACAACACAGGATCCTTCCCCTCCCTATTCTTGATCTTATCCTACAGCTCCCATGAAAGCATGATGTCACTAAATATCATCCACCTCCATGACATCCCTGCTTATATTTGTCCTGCCCTGCTAAATGCTCAGTCTTCTGCTTGCTTTTTTTCTTCTAGCACATATGAGCCAGGCACATACTAAACTTTGCCTGTTGCTGCCACTAATATAGTTGTCCTTTGGATATGTCACATTGGAGAACTGGGAGCTAGAAGCATCTAATAAGCAATACCTCTCCCAAAAGTACTGGCAATGTAGCACATCTCTCCTCACTCCAGAAGCAATGTTTTAGGAGCAATGTGTGTATGAGTGCGCTTCATACCTTGATAGGATGAGTGGAGTTGCCACCAGTGACTCTTCACATACTCCATTGTCCAAGTACACACATGTTCAGCCTGCATGTGTGAAGTGGCACTATGCTGTTATCCTAAGAGATGGGACCCACCCATGATATCAGAGTCTAGATGGGGGAATTTGACAGTACGTCTGCAAGAGAAGGGTAACTGCGGTGACCTTTTCACCTATGTATACCAGTACTAACTGCAGAGAACTCCAGTTAAAGTGAAATAAAGAGTTTTTATTGGAAATAACACACATTGCATTCACACATGCCACACATGTTCCTAAGAACCACACAAGGCTATCAAAGAGTAAGGCAGAAAGATTGGATAGAGGAAGAAATTTGGGGGAAATAGGGTGAGAGTTCCTAGTCTTGAAGAAGACTGAAGGTGGCACTGAAGGTTCTGATCCAGAGGTGTACCGAGAAAGAGAGTGGCCAGGTTCATTCACAGTGGCACACCTTTCTATTGTTGTGGGACTAATATTTATGCCCTGTTTCATGTCTCGAAGGGCTATTTTGGCTAGGTCAAGGCCTTGGAGCCTTGACCTATATGACACCACAAAAATTAGTGAAAATTTATAAAGATAAAGACCCTAAATGTTGGAAGTGCAAAAAAGAAGAAGGTTCGTATTATCATATGTGGTGGACATGCGGAACAGTTAAAAAGTTCTGGGTAAATATATATACTTGGATTAAGAAAATATTGAAAATTGAAATCAGGTTTTCACCAGAGCTCTTTTTATTAAACTTAGCTGATAAAGATATTCCAAAGGAACTTAGAAATTTGCTATTTTTCATGACCACCACAGCAAGAATAGTCCTGGCCAGATATTGGAAATTAGACGAAGTACCAAAAATAGAGGAATGATTGTTAAAAATGGAAGAAGTGGCAAGAATGGAAGAACTCACCTTGTGGATTAAATCTAAGTCAAAAAATAAATTTAGGAGAGAGTGGGAAAAATGGATAGATTTTATGAAGATAGAATGGAGTGAATCGGCCGTAATTTGGCTTATTGAGTAACTTAATTAAAAGGATAAACTAGAATAACATAGACAAACAAGGGAGATAAGACTAAACTATCCACATACATTAAATTAATATGTATTGAGGAATGGCGATTTCCAACTCTAGGACAAATGAAGTAACATGAATTATGGATAACAGAAGAAATCCATATGGATTCTAAATCTTGAAACTTTATATATATTTTATATATACTGTATAGAAACAAGGACATAAGAGGGTTTATGAAAGGTTAAAGGAGAAGTAAAAGCAAGTTCACGACCCAGAATGGTAGGAAGCAATTTTGTTATATGTAAAGTGTATTTTAGTCATTATCTTGTTTGTATGGATTGTTTGTGTTTTTTTGTTTTTTGTATATTGTATTGGGTTTTGTCTGGATTGGGGGGGGGGGGTAAATGTGAAGTTGTTTTGTGGAAACTTTTAATAAAGATAATAATAATAATAATAATAATAATAATAAGGGCCTTGATGGGTTTCCCACCAGGTAAACAAAGGAAACCAAAACTTAACTGATTGTTATTAATGGCTGGGAGATCGGAATTGATGGGTTTATAACAACCTTGCAATGCAGCACGGGGGGGGGGTTCTGAGGTGAGATTTCCTTGGGATTGGGGTTGGAAAGGTCATTTGATTGTTTGGTTGGATGACTCATTTCCCAGGTGCCCAAGAAGGAATTAGCCCATATTTCCTTAATGGCTTTGTTTACCAAGGGGCTTCTACACAACCCTAGTATGGGATTCCTTGCCAAATTATTTCTATGACACATCCCAGGTCCTGTGACTGCCACCTGACCTCTTTTTGGATCACCCTGGTCAACTTGACCCCCCATAGTGCCCAATATTTCCAATTATGAGATATCATAGGGAGGGAGTAGTAGGGAATATTAACAGTGCATATACTGGTTTACATGGGCAGAGCATCTAAATGTAGGAAAGAATCCTGTTTAGCCCAAGATCTCCCCTTACATGGAGGTGCTCCATGTGCAGAGAGTTGTACCTGTGTAGGGGTTCTCACACAATGGCTAAGCACCCAACCAGTGTAAGTGTGCATGTGTGGATATGGGCTATGACTCCTACTCACTCCATCAATTCATTAGTGGTGTAGATGTAGATGTTCAAGTATAGTTCATCATCATGAAAGTCCCTAAAAGTTTACGTCTACCAGTTTAAGAGGTTTTGCTGATCTATATTAAGAACAGTCACATTTCTTGTAATTTTCTATATATAAAAATAGATCTTTTATAAAACTAATGGTCTTTTAGATGAAATGATCCCCAAATACATAGGTAACTCGTTGCTGGGAAACCCCATTTTCCTGTCCATCTACTTGTGAGGACTGAAGTTAAATTCAGAGGGAACAAGGGAGTCTCAGGGCTGTGTGTAGGGCTTATGGTGTTGTAGTCATTACTAAGCAAAACATCCCAGGTTTGTGATCTTGTGTGTTCTGGCTCCACAACACCACTGCAGTATGTCAGTGGAAGAATCAGTGGGACAAAGGTGAGGTCAGGATTAGGGTCAGCTGCTTGGATGAGGAAGCTCACATTTCTACAGGCTTACTAACAAATTGAAACAAGATTACACACATTTACAGGATGTTCAAGAGCATGTCCTGCTTCTTCCAGTTCCTCAGTGGATGGTATTGCACCAATTATTTAAGGAGATGAATAGTAGAGCCAGTCAAAATTTTCTATACCCTATAAAGGCTTTTAGGTATTCATTTGACATCATGGGGGTTGTCTTAATGGCAAAAAGACTCCTCACAGAATGCAAGGAGAACCCTATCTGTCTAAAAGGCAAGCTGCATCATTTTGCCATTTTGTGAAGGAATGGAGCACAAACGTAAAAACCTTTACGGCTTTTCCCTTAGGTTTTTTTTTTAAATGCAGGAGGATGCACATCCCCCCTCATTGAGACTAGTGATTCAATATAAATCACTCTCCTATAGAAGAGGAAGCACAAAGCTGATTGGTTGGATGAGTGCAGGGGTGGGGCTTGGTAACAGGGCAAGCGCCCAGCATTGCCATGTTGATTTTTCACCTTAGTGAGCAAGTGCTAAGGCAAGAAAGTGGGGTTTTGCTTTTCCTTTTCCTTTTTTCTTTTGGAAAGGCAAAACATTGTTCCAGCACACCGTTGAAATAGTTTTTTTAAAAAAAAAAGTTTGGCAGCAGCAGATTATGGTAGATGAAAACCACTTGTGGCCGCCATCTTGGCTGGTGGGCATGCAAAGCTTTTGGAGCCCCAAACACCATTAAGACAGGTCGCAGCTGCTGTGAAATGCCATTACTGTAGGTATTTGGGGCTCATATACATGGGCCCATTGTGTTTCCAGCATGGGTAGCTATAGGGATGGAAAGAATCTTTAAAAAAATATTTTTTTAATGGTAAAAATAAAAATAAAAATGTTTCTTGCATGTCAAAAACCTGATGAGGAGAATCTTGGATTGGTGGCATTTTCACAGTTCAGGACTTATTCTGCACATAATTTGCACACACACACACACCATAGAAACCACACTTTCTGGATAGGAGAATGATGTTTCCTATGCAAAAAATACTTTCCCCCGCTATGCAACCCCCTCCCCGGTGGGAATTTTGCATGGAATAAGTCCTCAGTTACAGCATTTTCTGCATGGTAAATACTATTGCTGCACAGAAAAAGAAATTATGCAGAGAAATGGTGTTCCCTCTGAAGAAAATACCATTTCTGGGGGGGACATGTGCAAAGTGTGCACAGAATAAGTCCCAAACTGTGAATAGTTTTCCAAAACTGTCTATCCCTAGTCAGCTGGTAGCTCTGAGAGGTCTGATGAAGGAGGGTACAGCCACAGAATCATAGTATCATAGAGTTGGAAGAGACCACAAGGGCCATCCAGTCCACCCCATGACATGCAGGAATATACAATCAAATCATTCCCAACAAATGGCCATCCAGCCCTCTCTCTAAAAACCTCCAAAGAAGGAGACTCCACCACACTATGAGGCAGTGTATTCCACTTCTGAACTGCTCTTACTGTCAGGGAGTTCATTCTAATGTTTAGGTGAAATCTCTTTTCCTGTAGTTTGAACCCATTGCTCTGTGTCCTAGTTTCTGGAATAGCAGAAAGCAAGCTTGCTCCATCCTCCATCCTCAATATGACACTCCTTCAAATATTTAAACATGACTATCACATCACCTCCTAACCTTCTCTTCTCCAGATTAAACATGCCCAGATTCCTAAGCTGCTCCTGATAGAGCATGGCTTTCAGACCTCCCACCATCCTCTGTATATGTTCCAGCTTCTCAATAGCCTTCCTGAATTGTGGTGCCCAGAACTGGGAGATTTTCAGACAGGCAAAAATCGCCCCTTGCCGCGCGAGCAGCCTCCCGAAACTGCTGCGCGGCAAGGGTCTTTTTCGGACGACGCTGTGCCTCTAGCGAAGCCGTCCGTGTCACTTCCGTGAAGCTTGGGACGGCTCCGCGTCATATTTCAATCACGGGCAGCCTCCGTGCTTGAAATATGGCGCGGAGCCGTCCCAAGCTTCACGGAAGTGACACGGACGGCTTCGCTAGAGGCACAGCGTCGTCCGAAAAAGACCCTTGCCGCGCAGCAGTTTCGGGAGGCTGCTCGCGCGGCAAGGGGCGATTTTTGCCTGTCTGAAAATCTCCCTGGACACAGTATTCCAGGTGAGGTCTGCCCAAAGCAGAATAGAGTGGCACCATTACTTCCCTTGAACTAGACACTATACTCCTATTAATGCAGCCTATCATAGAATCATAGAATTGCAGAGTTGGAAGAGACCATGAGGGCCATCCAGTCCAACCCCCTGCCATGCAGGAAATCACGATCAAAGCATCCCCGACAGATGGCCATCCAGCCTCTGTTTAAAGACCTCCAAGGAAGGAGACCCCACCACACTCCGAGGGAGTGCGTTCCACTGCCGAACAGCTCTTACTGTCAAAAAGTTCCTCCTCATGTTGAGGTGGAATCTCTGTTCCTGGAGCTTGCACCCATTGCTCCGTGTTCCAGTCTCTGGAGCAGCAGAAAACAAGCCTGCTCCATCCTCAGTGTGACATCCCTTCAAATACTTAAACAGGGCTATCATATTGCCTCTTAACCGTCTTTTTTCAAGGCTAAACATACCCAGCTCCCTAAGTATCTCCTCATAAGGCATCATTTCCAGACCTTTCACCATTTTAGTTGCCCTTCTCTGGACACGCTCCAATTTGTCAATATCCTTTTTGAATTGTGGTGCCCAGAACTGGACACAGTATTCTAAGTGAGGTCTGACCAAGGCAGAATAGAGTGGCACTATTACTTCCCTTGATCTAGACACTATACTTCTATTGATACAGCCCAAAATCGCATTGGCCTTTTTAGCTGCCGCATCGCACTGTTGGCTCATGTTCAACTTGTGGTCTACTAGGACTCCTAGATCCCTGTCGCACGTGGTCTCATTCAGCCAGGTCTCTCCCATCCTATATTTCTGCATTTCATTTTTCCGCCCTAAATGCAGTACCTTACATTTCTCCGTATTGAATTTCATTTTGTTAGCTTTGGCCCAGCTCTCCAGTCTATCCAGGTCATTCTGAATTTTGATCCTGTCCTCTAGGGTATTAGCTACTCCTCCTAATTTGGTGTCATCTGCAAATTTGATAAGTATGCCCCTAATTCCCTCATCCAAGTCATTGATAAAGATGTTGAATAGCACTGGGCCCAGGACAGAACCCTGTGGCACCCCACTGGTCACATCTTTCCAAGATGAAGAGGAGCCACTGCTGAGCACCCTTTGGGTTCGGCCGGTCAACTAATTACAAATCCATTGAACAGTTAACTTGTCTAGCCCACATTTTACAAGCTTGTTTGCAAGAATGTCATGGGGAACCTTGTCAAAGGCCTTACTGAAATCAAGGTATGCGATGTCCACAGCATTCCCTTCATCTACCAAGCTGGTAACTTTATCAAAAAAAGAGATCAGATTAGTCTGGCATGACTTGTTTCTCTGAAACCCATGTTGACTTTTTGTTATTATGGCATTGCCTTCTAAATATTCACAGACTCTCTGTTTAATGATCTGCTCTAGAATCTTCCCTGGTATTGATGTCAGACTAACTGGACGATAATTGTTGGGATCCTCTTTTTTCCCCTTTTTGAAGATGGGAACAATGTTTGCCCTCCTCCAGTCTGCTGGGACTTCTCCTGTTCTCCATGAATTCTCAAAGATTATTGCCAATGGCTCTGAGATTATATTTGCCAGCTCTTTTAATACTCTTGGATGTAGTTCATCTGGTCCTGGAGATTTAAATTCATTTAGATTAAGAAGGTATTCCTGTACTACCTCTTTACTTATTTTGAGCTGGATTTCCCCTATTGTGTCCTCTGTTCCATTCTCCTCAGGTTGGTCCTCCTTTGCCTTTTCTGAAAACACTGAGGCAAAGAAGGTGTTGAGTAATTCTGCCTTTTCTCTGTCCCCTGTTAGCATTTTGCCATCTTCTCCACGTAGTGGCCCTATCATTTCCTTCTTCCTCCTTTTGCTGCGGACATACAAAAAAAAACCCTTTTTATTGTTCTTAACCTCCCTAGCAAGCCTGAGCTCATTCTGCGCTTTAGCTTTTCTGACTTTACTCCTACACGTGTTCGCTATCTGTTTGAATTCTTCTTTGGTGATTTCCCCCCTTTTCCATTTCCTATACATGTTCCATTTAAAACTTAGCTCCATTGAAAGTTCATTAGTCATCCATCCTGGTTTCTTGAGACACCTCCCATTTTTCTTCCTCAATGGTACTGTTTGAAATTGTGCCTTCAGTATCTCCCTTTTGAGAAAGTCCCATCCGTCTTGAGGTCTCTTCTCTTTTAGTATTCCTGACCATGGGATCACCCCCAGTATTTCCCTGAGTTTATTGAAATCAGCTCTCCTAAAGTCAAGAATGTGTGTCTGACTATGCCTGGCTTCTCCTTTCCATCCTATAACAAACTCCAGGAGAACATGATCACTCTCACCTAAGGATCCCACCACTTGCACCCCATTAACCAGGTCATCTCTGTTGGTTAGGATCAGATCTAAAATAGCTGACCCCCTTGTTGCCTCTTCCACCTTTTGGACCATGAAGTTGTCTTCTAGGCATGTAAGGAATTTGCTAGACCTTGAAGTTTTGGCTGAGTTAGATTGCCAGCAAATATCAGGATAGTTGAAGTCACCCATCACTACTACATCTCTCCTTTCTGCATGTGTGTTCATCTATTCTAGAAAGGCATCATCCAATTCCTCCGTCTGACTTGGGGGTCTGTAGTAGAGTCCCACAATAACATCCCTGTTGTTTCCCTCCCCTTTAATTTTTATCCAGATGCTCTCCACCTGGCTTCCAGTATTGATGTCATGGATCACTACACTGGTGTAAATATCCCTGACATATAATGCTATTCCTCCTCCTTTCCTGTTTGGCCTGTTTCTCCTATAAAGGTTATACCCCTCTATTCCTACATTCCAATCATGAGACTCGTCCCACCAGGTTTCAGTAATGCCTATTATATCATATTTGTTTTGTAGTGCGAGGAGTTCAAGTTCATCTTGCTTATTTCCCATGCTCTGTGCATTAGTGTAGAGTCATCGAAGACCATGTGTTCCCTTTGCTTGCTGCCTGTGCAAGTATTTTTGCCTCCCACTGTTGGGTCCTTGTGCTGTTTGCCTTGTTCCCTCTGTGACAGTTTGACTCTTTTCTCCAGCCCTTTTGCCTTCCAGAATACTGTCTCCCTCCCCCATTTGACTCAGTTTAAAGCCCTCCTGATCAAATTCTTGAGACTGTTGGCAAAAATATTTCTTCCAACTGTTGTAAGATGCACCCCATCTCTTGCCAGAAGTCCCCCCTCATGGAAGCGCAGTCCATGATCCAAGAATCCAATTTGTTCTCGGCGACACCATCTACGGAGCCAGTTGTTTACGTCAGCCTAGAATCACATTGGCTTTTTTAGCTGCTGCATCACACTGCTGACTCATGTTCAGCTTGTGATCCACTAAGACTACTAGATCCCTTTCACATGTACTGTACTGCCATCAAGCGAGGTGTCACCCATGCTATATCTGTGCATTTCATTTTTACTGCCCAAGTGGAGTATCTTACATTTATCCCTGCTGAAATTCATTTTGCTAGTTTTGGCCCAGCTTTCTAATCTGTTCAGATCATTTTTGATTCTGATCCTGTCCTCTGAGGTATCAGCTATCCCTCCTAATTTGGTGTCATCTGCTAACTTGATAAGTGTGCCTTCTATTCCCTCATCAACATCACTGATAAAGATGTTGAATAGCACTGGTCCCAGGACAGAACCCTGTGGCACCCCTCTAGTTATTTCTCTCGAGGATGAAGAGGAGCCATTGGTGACTACCATAGACCTTTTCTAGAATGGCTCCTGGAAGAGACATGAACAAATGAACAAAAGAGGCATGAGGAATTTGCCCTGCAGTATAAGGACAGGCACGTGGTTCTGCTTATCTTTCTAAACTGAGCATATCTCATTCTTCTTTCCTTATTCTTCAAAAATTTAATTTGGGAGTTTCTTGCATTGCTGAGGATGTGGAAATAGTTTCCAAACTTTAGTCATCATTAGGAGTATTTTAAAACTGATTTTATTTTAAGTAATGCAAACACTGTCCCACTAGCAGAGCAAAAGAAATCCTGTGGTGAAGTATTTGCCCCTGGAGGTCTCGGAAATCTGTTGCAGATTTGACTAGTCTCTCTAACATTTTCTGACATTTAAAAGAAAACAGAAAGCAGCCCCATGCCAGATGAAAGTGAGCAAAGGGAGCCAGTTGATGTTCGTATCCAGTTGGATGAAGATAGGCTGCTCAGATTCCTTCCATTTTACACATGGTTAGTTATGAAATTGTGCAGGAGGGGGAAAACACAATAAAATAGCTTTATTATAACAACTAAAGCAAACCTTTGGTAACTAAGTGTCAGCAGCTAAAGGCCCAGAAAACAGTCCCATTGCATAACCTTTATAGTTTTAATGGCAGTCCCTGACTAGAGTTCCTCGAAGTATATTGGTAATGAATCCTATTTTACAGACAGTGGTTCTCTGCTTGAAGGAAAGGTCTGAAGAGTGGTAAAGTTCAAGTCCAGTTAAAAGATCAAGGACTATAAGATGACAAAGCAGCAGCATGTACATCGTCCATCAAGAATTAGCATCTGGATAGCACATCGTTCTTCTGGTCACAATCATTTCCATTTTTGTGTGGAAGTATTGTATCTGTATGCAAAATTATGCCTCTCTCTCTCTCTCTCTCTCCATTAAAATTTCATACAATTCCATGTCCTCTTATGCCTGTTTTTTGGTGGCAGAATTCCTCTCTTTAGGGCATTAGTAACCACACTATCAAGACATTTAGCATGTGGTTGAGTTCCAAAGTTATATACACACAGAAGGCAAAGAATGGAAGATTCACTGTATTTCTAAGAAAAAACAGCTGAACCTCAGGATAAAATAACCTGGCTTAGCCCCCCTCCCCATCACTGTATCTGGATGAATTTGAGTTCAAAGGCTGTAACTCCATATTCTTGATTTAGAACTTAGTACATAATCACTGAAAGCCAGCATGGTATAGTGATTTGAGCATTTGACTTAGAAATCCAGGAGACCAAGGTTCAAATCCCCATTGGCCATGGAAAGCCACTGGGTAACCTTGGGCAAGTCACACTCTCTCAGCCTCAGAAGAAGGCAATGGTAAATCCCCTCTGAACATATCTTGCCATGAAAACCCCATGCTAGATTCAGCTGAGGATCTCCATAAGTCTGAAATGACTTGAAGGTATGCACAACAGCAAAAACATTTATTTATTTATTTGGATTCTGAAACGAATTGTACCTGCTTCATTTTTATCTGTGGAAAGGATCCATGGAGCATTAAATGTTGGGAAATGTAAGAGATAGTAATGGATAAAAAATAATAATATTGGAATGGTAGAAAAATCAAATTGGCAAACAAGTCCTGCACCTATGCACAGAGTCTAGGGACTTTATCAGACTGCCCCCCCCCCATTATTGTTCTTTTGCTGGCATATTTTAAAATGTTTTTATGCCAGCAAAAGGACCCCCCACCAGACCTACCTTCCATAGTGTTAAAGAGGCAGCCCAAGCACTAACAGAGGGTGAATGGAGCTCCGTTCACTTCCATGCTTGTGATCTCCGCAAATCTTGTGAGAAGACACAAGCGTGGGAAATTTAAAAATAAAATAAAATAAAAACATAAAAAGTGAACACAAACACAGACACACACTTAAAAAGTCCCAAGTACATGGGGAGAGGTCATAAAAAGAACATCTCCTACCTGGCTGTCCTGATCTCACCCAGAAGTGTTCTGTCATTGATGGTGTAATTACAAGAAAAAAATGGTGCGAGTTTCAAATGCGTGCCGGCAACAAAGCGGAAGAGGAGATCAATTGATGGCTTGCCCTGTCAATGAAAAAGCACAGCTTATTGGCAAGATATGATTGCGAAAGGACAACATCATCTGGTATGTGCACCCTTTTATGATCATGAGGCATCCTTATGACACCATATTTGCCGCATCTGATAAAGTCCTTGGAGAGAAAGAAACATACTCTCCAACATTTTGTAGGAGAAAACTGGGACATGTGTGTCCAAGTAATATTAGAGTGTGGCCAAAATGGCAAAAATTATTAATGTGGGAGAATACACAAGCCAGGAGAGGCTGCCGCAGTGTGCTTTTGCTTGAGTCTACTGGGAAAGGCAAGATTCCATCCCTCCTGTCCTCCCCCCCCTCCTGCTGAGTTACCGTTGAATGCAAAACGGGCAACAATCTCAAGAATGGGGAGGGAAGATTCAAAACAGGAGTGCAGCATGCAATGAATGGAGGAATAAATCTTTCCTGGCCTGCACATTGAGATACTCTCTCTCTACTCTCTCTCTCTCTCTCTCTCTCTTTGTGTCTTTGAGAGACAGACAGTTGGAGGGTAGAAGAAACTACAAATCCTAGGATTCCACAGGATGGAGCTGTCTGGTAAACCTGCTAAGGTGAGGTGCACTTCATAAATAGCAGCATAGCAGTCTGCCCAGAGCTCCCTGGCCTCACAAAAGCACAGTTGGTAGGGCAGAATATTTAAGCAACCAAAACAAGTCCACAAAGACAGAAGGGTAGTCCAGTTACCAATACAAGAGTCAAGGGGCACAGCAAGATGGGTGTCCAGTCCAATCCAATGGTCAAAGTCTAGGCAAGGCAACACGAGTGTTCAGGAACAGAGGTTTTCCACTGATGCAGTCAGATAAATTCTGACAAGTTGGTAGAGCAGCTGTCCCTGATTTATAATAACTCAGTGATTGAACAGCTGTTCTTTGATAACACAGCATCTCTCATAAATACCACAAGACTTCTGCTCCTCTTCCCTTTGTTGTTGGCATTCTTGAAAGGTGGGTACAACTGGGTCTAATGTCTCTGTCTGAAGAGACAGGCCTCTCTGTTGGGTCTGGATTATCTGCTGAGTTTGAGAGTAAAAACTCTGAGGTTGAGTTTGAATTTTTTTAAACTCATTGGAGAGGCTGCTTGTTGCAGAGGGGTGAGGCTTCTCTGAGTTTGAATTTTTTTAAACTCTTTGGAGAGGCTGCTTGTTGCAGAGGGGTGGGGCTTCTCTGAGTTTGAATCTTTTTAAACTCATTGGAGAGGCTGCTTGTTGCAGAGGGGTGGGGCTTCTCTGAGTTTGAATTTTTTAAAACTCTTTGGAGAGGCTGCTTGTTGCAGAGGGGTGGGGCTTCTCTGAGTTTGAATTTAAGCTCATTGGAGAGGCTGCTTGTTGCAGAGGGGTGGGCTTCTGTGAGTTTGAATCTAAACTCATTGGAGAGGCTGCTTGTTGCAGAGGGGTGGGGCTTCTCTGAGTTTGAATTTTTTAAAACTCTTTGGAGAGGCTGCTTGTTGCAGAGGGGTGGGGCTTCTCTGAGTTTCAATTTTTTTAAACTCATTGGAGAGCCACGAGTTTGACACGCCAAGCCAAATATATATATATATATATATATATATATATACAGCATACTTAAAAAGTACAGCTTAGAGTTTTCAAAATTAACCAAGAGTTCTTAGATTACCTAAAAGCTCTCACCATGGACAATGAGGGGACTGCTGTAGTCACCTGCAAGGCTTGTGGGATGTTTGTCTTCTTGGCTATAGATGTGGGGAACTTCACATGCACCAAGTGCAAGTTGGTAGCCCTTTTGGAGGAGAAAGTCCAGCAGCTGGAGACTAGGATAGCTACACTTCAACAGATTCGGGAGCAAGACGTTTTCCTGGAAAAGAACAGAACAAACAGTCTTGGGCGGGGACCACACAGAGGAACTGGTTGGGGAGGTGAGTGTCACTCCACAGACACAGGAGGTAAACAGCTGGAAGAATGTCACACACAGAACAAGGAAATCCAGGGATACTTCGACCAGCTTGCAGCTACAGAATCGATTCGAAGCCTTCTCCCTTATCAAGGACAATGAGGAAGAACAGCATCGACAGACTTCAGGGGCAGAGCAGGGGACCTTGAGAGTACCACCGCAAGGAACAGTAGCTGTGAAGCCTCGGCAGAGGCGTGTGGTTGTGGTCGGAGACTCCTTGCTGCGGGGTACAGAAGCAGTGGTTTGTGGGCCTGACAAGATGTCTTGGGAGGTGTGTTGTCTCCCTGGGGCAAAAATCCGTGATGTGACGAAGAGGCTAACAAGACTCGTCAAGCCTACGGATCATTACCCTTTCCTTTTGGTCCATGTGGGAACCAATGATACTGCAAGGCACAGCTTTCCCAAGATCGGAAGAGATTATGAGGCTCTGGGGAGGAAGCTGAAAGAAATGGATGCACAGGTTGTCATCTCGTCTCTTCTGCCAGTTGAAGGGCATGATCCAGGAAGGGAGAGGAAAATAGCCGACGTAAACAACTGGCTCCGTA
Source organism: Gambelia wislizenii (assembly GCA_030847615.1). NCBI lineage: Eukaryota > Metazoa > Chordata > Lepidosauria > Squamata > Crotaphytidae > Gambelia > Gambelia wislizenii. The sequence continues at coordinate 331,288,534 of JAUMIR010000001.1, read as the reverse complement.
GATGGTGTCGCCGAGAACAACTTGGATTATTGGATCATGGGCTGCGCTTCCATGAGGGGGGACTTCTGGCAAGAGATGGGGTGCATCTCACACCAGTTGGCAGAAACGTTTTTGCCTACAGTCTCAAGAATTTGATCAGGAGGGCTTTAAACTGAGTCATATGGGGGACAGAGACAGCATTCTGGTAGGCAAAAGAGCTGGAGAAAAGAGTCAAACTGTCATAGAGGGAAAAAGGCAAACAGCACAAGACCCAACAGTGGGAGACAAAAAAAAACTTGCACAGGCAGCAAGTAAAGGAAACACATGGTCTTAGATGTCTCTACTCTAATGCACAGAGCATGGGAAATAAGCAAGATGAACCTGAACTCCTAGCACTACAAAGCAAGTATGATATAATAGGCATTACTGAAACCTGGTGGGATGAGTCACATGATTGGAATGTAGGAATAGAGGGATATAACCTTTATAAGAGAAACAGGCCAAACAGGAAAGGAGGAGGAATAGCATTATATGTCAGGGCTATTTACACCAGTGAAGAGATCCATGACATCAATACTGGAAGCCAGGTGGAGAGCATCTGGATAAAAATTAAAGGGGAGGGAAACAACAGGGATGTTATTGTGGGACTCTACTACAGACCCCCAAGTCAGACGGAGGAATTGGATGATGCCTTTCTAGAACAGATGAACACACACGCAGAAAGGAGAGATGTAGTAGTGATGGGTGACTTCAACTATCCTGATATTTGCTGGAAATCTAACTCAACCAAAACTTCAAGGTCTAGCAAATTCCTTACTTGCCTCGAAGACAATTTCATGGTCCAAAAGGTGGAAGAGGCAACAAGGGGATCAGCTATTTTAGACCTGATCCTTACCAACAGGGATGACCTGGTTAATGGGGTGCAAGTGGTGGGATCATTAGGTGAGAGTGATCATGTTCTCCTGGAATTTGTTATAGGATGGAAAGGAGAAGCCAGGCATAGTCAGACAAGCATTCTCGACTTTAGGAGAGCTGATTTCAATAAACTCAGGGAAATAGTGAGGGTGATCCCATGGTCAGGAATACTAAAAGAGAAGAGACCTCAAGATGGATGGGACTTTCTCAAAAGGGAGTTACTGAAGGCACAATTTCAAACAGTACCATTGAGGAAGAAAAATGGGAGGTGTCTCAAGAAACCAGGATGGATGACTAAAGAAATTTCAACAGAGCTAAGTTTTAAACAGAACATGTATAGGAAATGGGAAAAGGAGGAAATCACCAAAGAAGAATTCAAACAGATAGCGAACACATGTAGGAGTATAGTCAGAAAAGCTAAAGTGCAGAATGAGCTCAGGCTTGCTAGAGAGGTTAAGAACAATAAAAAGGGTTTTTTTGGGGGTATGTCCGCAGCAAAAGGATGAAGAAGGAAATGGTGGGGCCACTACGCGGAGCAGATGGCAAAATGCTAACAGGGGACAGAGAAAAGGCAGAATTACTCAACACCTTCTTTGCCTCAGTATTTTCAGAAAAGGAAAAGGGGGACCAACCTGAGGATATAGGAACAGAGGACACAATAGGGGAAATCCAGCACAGAATAAGCAAAGAGGTAGTACAGGAATACCTTCTTAATCTAAATGAATTTAAATCTCCATGACCGGATGAGCTACATCCAAGGGTATCCAAGAGTATTAAAAGAGCTGGCAAATATAATCTCAGAGCCATTGGCAATAATCTTTGAGAACTCCTAGGGAACAGGAGAAGTCCCAGCAGACTGGAGGAGGGCAAACGTCCCCATCTTCAAAAAGGGGAAAAAAGAAGATCCCAACAATTATCGTCCAGTTAGTCTGACATCAATACCAGGGAAGATTCTAGAGCAGATCATTAAACAGAGAGTCTGTGAACATTTAGAAGGCAATGCCATAATCACAAAAAGTCAACATGGGTTTCAGAGAAACAAGTCATGCCAGACTAATCTGATCTCTTTTTTTTGATAAAATTACAACCTTGGTAGATGAAGGGAACGCTGTGGATATCGCATACCTTGATTTCAGTAAGGCCTTTGACAAGGTTCACCATGACATTCTTGCAACCAAGCTTGTAAAATCTGGGATAGACAAGTTAACTGTTCAATGATTTTATTTTTATTTATTTAGTTGTTTATACCCCACTCTTCAGCCACAAGGCTATCAGAGCGGCTTACAAATTGTTTTAAGCAATACCTATTTACACATCTACACTGCATTAAGCAGTTTCCAATGTGTGTTAGCTAATTGTCCCCATAAACCGGGTACTCATTTTACCGACCTATGAAAGGATGGAAGGCTGAGTGAACCTTGGAGCCCGCTGGAATTGAACTTGCAACGTGGTGGCTTGCAGTACTGGCATTTAACCACTGCGCCACCAGGGCTCCTGTAATTTGTAATTTGTAATTGGTTGACCGGCCGAACCCAAAGGGTGCTTAGCAATGGCTCCTCTTCATCTTGGAAAGATGTGACCAGTGGGGTGCCACAGGGGTCTGTCCTGGGCCCAATGCTATTCAACATCTTTATCAATGACTTGGATGAGGGAATTAGGGGCATACTTATCAAATTTGCAGATGACACCAAATTAGGAGGAGTAGCTAATACCCTGGAGGACAGGATCAAAATTCAAAATGACCTGGATAAACTGGAGAGCTGGGCCAAAGCTAAAAAAATGAAATTCAATATGGAGAAATGTAAGGTACTGCACTTAGGGCAAAAAAATGAAATGCATAGATATAGGATGGGGGAGACCTGGCTGAATGAGACTACGTGCGAAAGGGATCTAGGAGTCCTAGTAGACCACAAGTTGAACATGAGTCAACAGTGTGATGCGGCAGCTAAAAAGGCCAATGCGATTTTGGGCTGCATCAATAGAAGTATAGTGTCCAGATCAAGGGAAGTAATAGTGCCGCTCTATTCTGCCTTGGTCAGACCTCACCTAGAATACTGTGTGCAGTTCTGGGCACCACAATTCAAAAAGGATATTGACAAATTGGAGTGTGTCCAGAGAAGGGCGACTAAAATGGTGAAAGGTCTGGAAACAATGCCTTATGAGGAGAGACTTAGGGAGCTGGGTATGTTTAGCCTGGAAAAAAGACAGTTAAGAGGCGATATGATAGCCCTGTTTAAGTATTTGAAGGGGTGTCACGCTGAGGATGGAGCAAGCTTGTTTTTTGCTGCTCCAGAGACTGGAAAACATGGATGCAAGCTCCAGGAACAGAGATTCCACCTCAATATTAGGAGGAACTTTTTGACAGTCAGAGCTGTTAGGCAGTGGAACACACTCCCTCGGAGCGTGGTGGGGTCTCCTTCCTTGGAGGTCTTTAAACAGAGGTTGGATTGCCATCTGTCGGGGATGTTTTGATTGTGATTTCCTGCATGGCAGGGGGTTGGACTGGATGGCCCTCGTGGTCTCTTCCAACTCTGCAATTCTATGATTCTATGATTCTATGCTCTGTCCTCTTCTGCTATCTCTGAGGGGCCAGGCAGCTCTGTGGGGTTGGGTGCTGTTGTCTCTACCCCCTGCTGCAAATCCTGTTCTGAAGCTCTCTCTTCTGATAGCTCATCTTCAGAGTCAGAAGAGCAGGGCATGACAGGAGCCATGGAAGTTAAAATAGTGCCACACTGCTATAACTATGTAATGCAGATACATTCTGGCCTCCTTCCACACTAAACAATTATAGCGCTATGATCTCACTTTAATTGCCATGGCAACATCCTGTGGAATTCTGGAGTTTGTCGTTTGGTGAAACACTAGAGCTTTCTAGCTGAGAATTCTAAATACGCCCTCCCTCAATTGCCAATTCCAGGATTTCATAGGGTGGAGCCATGGCAGTTAGTGGAATCAATACTGCGATGATTATGAAGTGTGAAAAGGCCCCTGGACAAAACCACTCAATGGTGTTATTTAAAACAAAATTCCCCTTATTTATCTCTGTGCCTTGGTCCATCTAGTCCAGCAACTCTCCAGGCAGGAACTTTTCCACCCTTCCCAAAAGATGCTAGGGACTGAAACTGAGACTTTTTCCATGGAGACTGTTACTCTACCAGAGAACTATGACCCCACCATAGAAATGTTACAAGCACAAACAAGTTGCATATTGCTGAGCTCTTCTAACGGAAAAACAGCCTTATGATGCACTAACCCAAAGCATGTTCTAGTGTTAGAACATCCATTGAACATGTTTCATTGCCTTGCTTCCTCACCCCACATGGCCAACCATTCTTGGCAGAACGCCTCCCTTGCTTTAGGATTCTAACCCAGTTTACACATATGGTCTGGTTTCCTTGTGTCTTTCCATTAGCAAACACTGAATTACCCACCCCACCCTTACCATCCCTGTGGTTCATCTTGCCAGTGTTGCATCACATTCATAGTTTAAGTGGCAGCATTTGGATCAGGCAGCAAACATTTGGCAGAGTCCAGGCTCATGTAGCAGCTTGCTCTTCATTGCAGCAAGTGCTCTTTGTCTTTAGGATGCCTTTTGGATCTCTCACAGCCACAGTCAAGGAAAATTGTGCTGCTGACCCTGAATGTAAGCGGGAGTAGATAAAAGATCGTGGGGCCCCTGTGAGAACTCAGAATTGTGTAGTCCAAAAAAGTAAAGATTCCCATTTCAGCATGAAATACACTACCTGAATCTGGAGAAATTTAGTTGCACAGAAGTCCTATTGAAACTTATTGGAATTTTGTAGTTAGTAACCTATCCCATATATTTCCAATTGATTTTGATAGGAAAAGTGCAATTGTAATTGCAATGTATTCACATTCTGCACACATGTGGCCATGAGGATAAATGCATGGCACAACAGCTTGCATACCTTTGTGAAGTTCACATTGCACAGGAGAATTGAACTGTACCATAAGATTTACATTATTCATCTATTTCATCACCATTATTTATACATTGCCTTTTATTTTATTATTTTATTTTTATTTTTATTTTTATTTTTATTTTTATTTGCATTTGCATTTGCATTTGCATTTGCATTTCTTGTGGGAAACACTTTTTCCCACTCAAACACTACCCCAAAGGAAATGTTAAAGGCAAATAATGCTCAAAGTGCAACCTGAAGAATCTTTTACATCACGGAGGGCACTTTTTAACCCTCCAGATGTTACTGTGCTTCTATTCCCCTCACTGCTGGCTCTGCTGGTTGGAGCTGATGGGAGGAGCCGTCCCCCTGAATGAAAGATACATGTCTGAAGGTACTTTAAGGCAATGTTTTATGATTAAGACTGATGCATTTCACCTGGTTAAAATTTTAAGGCCTTCTTTAGGGGACTATAAAAATTAAACTATAATGCAATGTACAATAATTGAATAATTCTATATTCTTTCTTTTTGTAGGCATGCATTTATGTGTTGTACATTATTTTTATGATGGAAAATAAAATATCACCTTATAGCATGTTGAGATGTGTTGCTATCATCACTGGGTGCCAGCGGATGTTTTCCAGTTTTTGCATTTATGGGATCCACAGTCCAGCATCATCTAGAAGACCATAAGTAGCCCAACCCTACTTTTTGCACAGTGAGGGTATGAAGATGCTGCTGTTTCTTTTACTTATTCCTCCATTGGTTCTTTGATCTTCTGTCCTCCACTGCCTGAAGATTAATTAGTGTTCCCAGATCCCAGGGCCTGGTCTTTCTTCTAATGTGTAGGCTTTATGGGAGGGGTGATCCTCCATGCTTGTTGCCCCTGCTCTCCTGCAAACCACCACATGGCCAAAGAAAGGGCAGAAAAGTAGTGAATCTGGGTGGGGTGGGTGGGAATGTAGTCCTGGAGTCTAGTTTTGGAGATTATCAGACACAGGGGAATGCATCAATAAAACTGTGTTCCCAATCACATCAGAAGCTCACTCCAAGAACAGAAAGGGAGACCTTACCAGACACCACGTCCTTCAGTCATTCCCAGGGCATAGCAATGCTGCAGATGAAGCTTCCCTTTTGCATTGATGGGGACAAGCTGCCAATCAAAAGGGACACCATACTGATGCCCGGGCAATGCCCCGGAATGCTGGAGGACAACATCTTTCAGTAAGGTTATCCCTTCCTGTTCTTCTAGCAATCTTCTGACATGGTTTTTGCTGCATCTGATAATCTCCTTGGACTGGGGGGAAAATGAGAAAGGGGCTTGAGGAGGATTCTCTTCATCAGGATTTTGGACACTTGATAAGCCCCTTTCGTATCCCTCCTCCCTCAAGACTTCAAATATTCTTTCCACCTCTAAATTGCACAGCAAATCTTCACAAATTTCCATAGTTGCTGCCATGACATGGTCATTTGAAAAGCATAAGCATTGGAGGATTCTTTGCATCTTTTAAAAAATCAGTAATCCTGTCTTTCGTGCTCTTTGTTTGTGCTTTGTTTATCAAAGGGGGAAGACAGGGTCTTCAAACAGATATTTCTTGTACAAGAGGACAGGGGATATGCCCATCATTATTTTGCTTGCCTGGGAGATGAAAAACCCTGCTGCATTTGGCAATTTTTCTAGGGTGAAAAATTTAGCAAATATTCTTTACGTTCCTTTCTATATGGGTCTCACTTTTGCATATGACACAGGGGAACAACTTACTCAGATAGTCCAAGTTTTTACCTAGATAATAGGGAATACTTTGTTTTAAATGAAAGCAAGAAAATTAAAGCAGTTCTAAAAGACTGAAAGAATAATCCTTCCTAATGATTTATCCATGGATTCCTTCCCTCCTTTCCCACTGGATGTTTACCTCTGAAGATAAACAACACAGAGGACCACAACACCACATTTATTAAGACCCACCAAATGGTTCCCATACATTACTTTATATGTTACTTTATTGTATATTTATCCTCCTCCTCTTCTAACAGCAACCCCATCATCATACACTTCCCTCTTTGCTAATCATTTGCAGAAAAAGATTTCACTCTCTGGTTTGTCTGCCTTTCAAGACCGATTTTGGACTATAAATAAGGGCTGCTAACATTTGAGTTATTATCACTCAAAGATTTTGTAAATTACAAAATTGCTTCCAAATTTGCCACTGAAAGGGCATCTAATCAGCAGACATACAACAAAGAGGTAAGCAAGAAGACTGTGGCATTCCAAATGATCCCTCAAGATAATTTAATAGTTGTTCCTATTTCTTTAGGCAAGACACAAAACTCATGTGAGATGAAAATATTGGTGGAATCCTGTTCTATTGGATAATAAAAAGGAGGAAGGAAGGGGGAGGGGGAAAAGAAAGGTGGTAGCACCTTTCAGACTAACTGGTTTTTATTCCCACACAAGCTTTCATGGATATAAACCCACTTCTTCAGTGGTATTAGGGCTTCAGGCATAAAGTATATTTATACAGTTATGGGAGTAGGATAGAATGTAATAGGACCCAGGAAGATACAAATTGTGACCATTGCCCTAAATTTTCAAAGGCTGCATAAAGTTCTATTCTATTGTTCCATTGGTTAGTTTCTTCAGATGCAGAAACAAGCACACCACATAATTCTTTAAATATTGACATCTTCTATGGCAATGGTCAGTCAGTCATGCTAACAGTCAATTAGTGATGGCAACAGTCAATCAACAATTGAGTGAAAAAGATGTGCCACACAAATCACTCAAAAGTTGTGGGAAATTTATTGGTTAAGTTTACCTTGGTGGCTTCCATACAAGTGTTTTTAAGGCTATTGATCACTGATATTCTAAGAACGTTATCAGACAGGGCAAATAAGGTGTCATAAGGATGCCTAATGAGCATGAAAGGGCATGCGTACCACACGGCGTCGCCCTTTCACAATCATGGCTCAAGCCATCAATTGATCCCTGTGGTGCTTTTGTGCTGGCATTGCTGCTGTTTGAAACTTCATGCCATTGTACTCACGTGAATGCAGCATCAATGGCTGGTCTGGGTGAGATCGTGACATCCAGGTAGGTGACAAACTTTTTATGACCCTCCCCAGTTTACTTTGGACTTTTTTAGTGTGTTTAGGTGCTTTGTGTGAGATTAACTTTGTTATTTTTGTTTTTGTTTCTATTTATTATTATTATTTCTATTAATATTAAAATATCATTAAGACATTGACATATATCACATGTAACATACATATATCTCACATATAATATGCATCTTACATCTTACACCATATATCTAATCTAACAAACATCCAGCTCACCCATTCTACAAACAACTTCCTGTCTGACTTAACCATATTTAAATACCACTTTCAAAAACTGATTCTTCTATTCTATCATTAATTAGTTAATTTCACTATTTTATTGCATGTTTTCTCTTATTTCCTTTATTCTATTACATCTCTCATTCTGTTTCATTTCCATTTTACGCCTCCATTTTTCCCCATTTACAATGCTACTGATTATCTATTATTTATTTCTTATTTATTCAAATATAAAGGACCATATTTTTATCTACTACTTTTCATTATTTCTTGTCTTTAATTAGGAATTGCTGCAAATTTTCCCCATTTGGTTTCTAAGTATTCTGATAGTTTATTCCAATCTTCCTGATGTTTTTCAATGTATTTTCCTTTTAATAACATTGTCAATCAGTCCATTTCTGCAATTTCATATGTTTTAACTAGCCATTGATCTATTATTGGAGCTTTCTTATTTTTCCACATCATTGCATATGTTATCCTTGCCGCAGTAAGCATTTAAAACATTTCCCCCCATTTTCTTGATCTAATTTCTCTTCTAACATGTCTAGTAAATATATTTCAGGATTCAATGGAATATTAATTTTCAAAATGTCATGAATTGTCTCCTGAATTTGAGTCCAAAACATCTTAGCAATTTCACAACTCCACCATACATGATAGAAGGTACCTGGGTTATGATCCCACTCCCAACAATTACTCTTCAAATTTTTATACATTTTTTATAATTTATGTGGGGAGAGATGCCATTTAAAATACATTTTACAGCAATTTTCTCAAATATTTTGACATAGGGTAAATTTCATTTCTAGATCTCCACATTTTTCCCATTGCTTCAACTCAATTGGATGTCCAATGTTTTGCACCCATTTGAGCATGCTCTCTTTAATCACTTCTTCTTCTGTTTCCCATTCCAATATCATTTGATAGAATCTGGTAATCATATTTTTACTCCCAGGTTGAATTATTCTTTCCCATGTAGATTTAGTGGCATCAGTACCTTCCAATTTCAAATCTATTTTACATCTTTCCTTAAATTGTCTGTATAGATACCAATGACAAATTATACCATCTCTCTCCATTTCTTCTTTTATTTTAATTTCTTTTAATTTAATTTCTTGTGTTTTTTTTGTTTTTATTTTTTAATTTCCCACTCTGTATATTTTTGTGAGAATACATGGGATTTCAAATGAGGAAGTGAATGGAGCTCCGTTCACTCCTCGTTCATTGCCAGGGAAGCCTTTTCTCTGGAGGGAAGGTAAGTGTGACATGGGGAATTCTTTTGCTGACATAAAAATGGCAAAGTACTGATTACCAGCCAATTTCTTGTTTAGATCAAATTGAAGTGAAATTGAAATGCTGGCTCTGCATTTTAGATATAGCAGTTCTACTGGCGGTAGTGGTGGAGACCTGTGGAAGTACGGGAACTATTCCCTAAGCCATAGTGACATACCCTGGTTAATATAGGAGGAAGGCAGGCATTTTTTGCCTGCCATCTCCCACTACTCAAAATGGGAAGAAGCCACGTGCACCAACTTCCAAGCTGGCATAATTTTGGCTCTATCTAAGATGTGTCCTTGGCCACCAAAATCCTTATTTTGGTCCCTACTGATGAAGTACCTCTAGCAAAGCAATCATTGTGGCTGAAATATTTGTCTAGCAAGGAATGAATTATGGCAATGGAGTTTTCTCCCCATGGTGGAGAGAGAAGTCTGTAGTATCCAATAGTCTCTTAGCCTCATTCACAGTGAGTTCATAACTGCATACTTAGCAACATATTGTCTTTCAATTGCCATTTCTATGGCCTAAAAGTTGTCTCTATGGGCTGTACCGTTTGTGCATTATGCCAGCATAATGGTTGATTACACCAAAGTAATGCACTTTTTTAGGGTGTGCAGTGATGATAGCAGAAAGGCAGAGAATGTGAACTTGTCTTGGTCTAGAGAGAAGCCACTGGCTCTTCGGCAGCTGATCTCTGCAGTGTTTGGCTTCTGGGTTGATTCTTGAAGCTTAAGACATTATGGAAAGGATGCCTTGGAAAATTACCTGTGCATGACGTGATTTTCTAAGATAACCTTCCCATAATGCCTTTGGATTTGAGGATCTGCCTGACACGCAGTATGGGCCCTATACTGGCACAGTTACACTGGGTAACAGCATTGCAGCCTAAATGTTTATCTTTCTAAATAAATATTAGCATGCCACACTGTCTATTAATAAAAGTTCCAGTGTAATTCTAACTAGATTTTTCCTCCTTGTACCTCCTATCTGTAATTGCTTTCTGGTTAGTGTATCTTGGCATTGCTGAAAAAAATGTAGCTTGATGAGTCAATTTGTCTCCTAGGTGTTGGTGGTGGCTAATTAGTTGTGGTTATTTGGTGGTTTCCTCTGATTTTGTGTGATTGTTAGTTCCATTGTTGAAAAATAGTTTTAATACACAAGGGGAGGAATAGTAAAATTAAACCAGTGATTAAATCAATCCCTCCCTAAAGAAATAGGAATTGATTATTTATGGGGCAATTTGTCAGCAATTAATCCATAAAGTTGAGTAACAGGAAGCAATTAGGAGCAAAGAAAGTTATTCTGTCCAGAGCAGGCAGCTTTTAATTAAAGACAGAGTATCCCTGAAATAGCTCAATAGTAATTTGTACAGTTGGTTAGCACTCATGTAGTACAGTATACTTCTGAAAGAAATTGGCTCTGACCTATTTTTGGGAAACCCCTCCCTCCATTCTATAGCCAAATCCATTCAGCAATGTACCTGAACACACAAGGAAGCCTTTTTGGACAACTGTATGGCTGTTATGGGGAAAGAGGGGGCAAGGAAATCACTCTAAGGAACTCTTATTACACCTGCTTTTCACTGAATCCAGTGTAGAATTTATGAGATGTTAAATTATTGAAAAAATCAAAAGCAGAAAATAACAAAGGGTTGTTCTTAACTGCCATCAAGTCAATTTTGACAATTTTGACAATTTTGACCCTATGAACGAGAGACCTCCACATCACCCTGTTATCAACAGCCCCTCTCAGGAGCTTGCAAACTCAGGGCTATGGCTTCCTTGACTAAGGTCCTGTTTATACGGGGGTGGGGGGGAGACATGAACATATGGCGATCCATTCAAACAGCCATTCACACAAATACATGTCATTCAGAAGGGGGGAGGCACAATCCATCATAAAGTCTGTTTGACGTGTGAATGTGCGATCATTTGAACACTTACGTTCACACAGATATGAACAGGCTGTGCAATCTCATTGGGTGGATGTGCCCAGAGGGTAGGGCTAGGAAAGAGGGGAAGTGGCTGTGGCCGTCATGTTGGATTTTCAGGTAAGCGAGGGTCCAGTAAGTCGATCAAACAGCGATTTTTCTCTCTTTTTAAATGACTTTTTGCTGTAAATATGAAATAACAGCTGTGTGCTCCAAAGGAAACTTTTTTTAAAAAAAAATTGGTGGTGGCAGATTTAAAATTTTGAGTAAATCACTTGTGGTGGCCAGATGGCCAGGGGGTCATGTGGAGTTTAGGGGGAAGTTTTGGCCATGTAGGCAGATTGCATCATTGTGAACACCTACCCTTTTGGACGTGTTCATATTATTTCCCCCTCATTTAGACAAAACCTAAGTCTATCCATTTGCAAAGCAGTTTCCCTCTTTTTCTACTGCCTTCCATCTTGCCAAGCATTATTGTCTTTTCTAGTGAGTCATGTCTTCTCATGATATGTTCAAAATACAATTGTCTCAGTTTAGTCATATTGGCTTCCCAGGGGAGCTCAGACATGACTTGCTCTAGGACTCATTTATTTGTCCTTTTCCCAATACCACTGAATGGTAGCACCTGTCAGGGCAATATTGTTTTAAGTGGAAAAGGTAAAATGCTGGAGCAACAAACCACACACTAGCACAGCTAAAGTGGGTTTGATCACAGCTGTGGCTAGGCAGAGGGATGACTAACAAACACTCCTATATAGCCAAAGCACAAGATGCATTGTGTGTGGGTTGTTGTTGTTGTGAGGAGAGTTGGTGGATGTTGGAGAAATTGCTGTTGAGTTTGTTAAAGAGGTTTACTGTGTATATACTGTGTTTGTTTATACTGAAACTGAAGATAAAGACCTCCAGATATCTTTGGATGAACCTCACTGTCTGTAAGTCTTTGTGTGTGTGAAAGTGGGTCAGAGCAGTGAAACGGCTGCTAGCTGAAGCCTTTGTTTTTGTGCCCTTTCTGCTGTTAGGTTACTCCTGGGTTCTGTTGTTTGGTTACTCCTGGGTTGTTCATCCCCAGGCTATGCCAGGTGCCTCTCAGTGGGCCTATACTGAGTGGGCAGTGCCATGGTGGGATCATTTAGTTATACAGACCTTATATTGGATATCTTGATAAAAGCCTGAGTCGAATGCAGGACAACTACTACCAGCTTACTACTAACGAGCAGCTCCCCATAATATTAAACACATAGCCTATTTGTTTGTCAAGGCAAGATTCATTTTGCTCAGTCCTGAGAAACTTGGGGCTTGTCTACATGGGCAATATACCCCATCTTGGCCCTGTCTCAGAGCTCTGCAGTCCTGATGACACAGGACATTTGTCTTGTTCTGCCCCTGGGCAGTCCTCACCATCCTAGGGACAGATACAGAACACAGATGGGGATAAGATGGGGTAGAGCCCAATGCAACATTTTAAAATATTATGTCTTTTAATCCTTTCCTGCTGGGAAGGAACAGATCGGGCCCCATGAGACCACAGGAGACCATCCTGGTAGGCCGGTCCTCGCTGCTGCTGCCAGCCTCCTCCAATCCCCTAGAAGGCAGGAAGAAGTCCTGCAGCATATGACCAAGGCTAGTCACATGGAAGGGGGATTGGTCATATGTTGTGGGCCAGCTTCCTGCCTTCTGAGATGGTGAGGGAGATGGTGGCAACAGCTGCTGCAGCAACAGGCCGGCATGCCTGTTTGTACTCTGGACTGTTTGGAGGTGGTAATAGGGGAACAACAGGTCTGATCCATGGCCAGGATATGCCGGCAGGGGGTCAACATACCCTGGCTCATGCAGATGCACCCTTGAATTCAAGTCCCTGTCTTAAATATGAACTCACTGGGCTGTCAGCCATTCTCAGCTCCAATTCTCCAATGCAAAAAATAGGAACATTTAAAGAACTGCTCCATTATGTTATATGGATATATAAGGCATGGATTATGAAGCAATTTGTATAGTACATCAATAACTATTAAAATCTGCATGTCTCTGCAGCCTTGCAGTCTTACAAACTTTCTGGCTCAAACACTGCAGGCGATCTTGTCGTCAGTAAAACCACAAGTTTTGACTTCAGCCAGAAAATTCTGCAACATCTCTAATCTATTTTGTTTTGATATTTCCAAATTCAGCAGGCACCAGCCGGCACTCTTGAAACCTAAACTGCATATTCTTTGCTAAATGTGTTTTCCCTTTTTGTCTACAGATGGCTCTGAAGTTTCCTGTCTCCTATTAAGAATGTGGTTCGTTCAAATCAGATTTCATTTCCAACTGAGCACTGGCCTTCAGTTGATAGAGATTTTGTTTCATTTAACAGACTGAGATTGCTAACCACAGCGACCACCATTGCTCTCTGCCACCTCTTAATCTGCCTCTGGCAATTCATAAGAATAATAAGCATTATGCTCAGTTGTGGAGATTAAAAAAAATCATTTGATTACAATCACACATCTTTTATCAATCTGATACCCCCCATCCAATCCCACTTTGTTAACACAAAGAATGGTGCATTATGTCAAGTGGGTAAGAACAACATTAACTCAAAAGAATGCTGGATATTAAAAAGTTAGCACATGTCAATTTATTGCTCAAATGTGTTATAGAAGTGAAAGGGGGAAAGCCACAGGAGGCTGCCTATTTTGTGCCAGATCAGTGGTTGAGTTTTGAATACCTTGACCAGACAGAGATTTTCATAGTAACTTTACAAAACTCTAGGGTTTGGGGACTTTCTCTGCAGTGAAACGTCTGAGGAATTTTAAGGAAGGGAGAAAAAAGAGATTTTTACTGGAAGCAGCAAAATGTCTTGGGAAGGTTTTGGAATTCCACACCTGTGATCTGAGACTGAAGTTTTCTGGGTGATCTGAGACTGAAATTTTATGAAAAAGGGAAGTAAATGAAAACCAGAGATAAATGAGGAGAGCCTCAAACAAGTAATGCATTTTCAGATCTAGTGTTGCCAAGGAAGCTAAATTGAATTAAGGATAATTAAGTTTCTCAATGAAGATTTTTATGTCTTGAGGCTGGCCACTAACTTTTGCCTAAAGCACAATCTGAGACACATTTGGAGGGCTTAATTTAAAGAATTTCAGAACATTTCTGAATTTCCTAGGGGAATCTCACTCCTCTCAAACTTTAGCCTGGCTTTTCCAGATTAAGGACTTTATCACGTGAGGCTGGTATTTCACAATTACAGCAAGATGTTAGCATATTTGGACAGTACTTACGACATGGTATCATATGGATGCTGCTGCTGCTTTGCATTTCATTCATTTTTGTAGTGCACCTTTTTGTTGACAGAGAAAACCCATCAGTGGCTCCGAATTTTGCTACTATTCCATTAGTCCCCCTGGTGTGATAGGTCCCTTCTGCTGTAGTAATGATATGATGGCAGTCACATGACATGAGGGGGTATGATTCTCCTCCTCTCCCCTTCCTCTCCCCCCTTTCACTATTCCCAAGCAGGCTGACATTGTTCTTACTCATGCCTTTTATTGTTTTTTAATTTTTGTTTTTGCTGTGATTGCATAGTTATGTCAAAATGATAAAATAAAAATCATTTTTAAAAATCATTTCCCCATAATTACAGAATCACAGCAAAAATAAAAACTAAAAAATCGAAAGGCACACATGCACTGAGTAGGGCACACATAGGTAGGAAGGTGGGCTTATGGAGATGGTGCAGAAGGGACCATGATTTGCCAAAGTAGCACACTTGTAGAAGACTTGCACATTTGCAGATAAGTTTGATATTGCAACACTTACAACTCCTCGAGCGTTTTCATCAGCACTGCAAACGTACAATCCTAAATATACACTGGACTGACTATGTGATGAATGTTGCTGTCCTTGAGCAAGCAGGGATCACCAGCATTGAGACCATGATATTGAGAACACAGCTGCTCTGGGCAGGGCACGTTTCTAGGATGGAGGACCATCACCTCCCAAAAATAGTACTCTACGGTGAACTCGCCATGGGTCAGCGTAAGAGGGGTGCTCCAAAAAAGTGATACAAAGATTCCCTGAGACAACATCTCAGGCTTGGCCAAATTGATCACCAACAATGGTCCGCCCTGGCTTCACATCAGGACGCATGGAGATGCACTATCCACAACGCTACAGCTTTATTTGCGAACTCATGTCGAATAAGTCTTGAAGAGAAACAACAATGCAGAAAGAATCACAACCTGGTAACATCACCCAAGGAGACCCTCTGCTGTGCTTTCTGCAACCAGATTTGTTTATCTCAGATTGGCCTTTTCAGTCATCAGCACACTTGCAGAAAGCGTGGGATGAGTCCTTCCTGAATCTTCATTTGCGAAGAAAAGGCAGAGAGAGAGAATGTTTTCATACCGGTATGTTACCATTTGCTTCATTAACGTGATTGAGTTATATTGAATTTATGTAAACAGTTTTGAGAGGATTTAGCTCTATTTAAATAATCAGATTCATAAATAATATCTGAGATTCATAAACCTGGTAATGGAGAAACATTTTGCATACAAAGATTGTAGATTTCCTTGGATCCCGTGTTGGGAGAAAGGTGGGAAATAAATTTAATACATAAAATAAATAAATATAAATAAACTTAAACACAAATGCACAGAGCATGGGAAAAAAACAAGATGAATTTGAACTCCTAGCACTACAAAGCAAATATGATATAATAGGCATTACTGAAACTTGGTGGGATGAGTCTCGTGATTGGAATGTAGGAATAGAGGGGTATAACCTTTATAGGAGAAACAGGCCAAACAGGAAAGGAGGAGGAATAGCATTATATGTCAGGGCTATTTACACCAGTGAAGAGATCCATGACATCAATACTGGAAGCCAGGTGGAGAGCATCTGGATAAAAATTAAAGGGGAGGGAAACAACAGGGATGTTATTGTGGGACTCTACTACAGACCCCCAAGTCAGACGGAGGAATTGGATGATGCCTTTCTAGAACAGATGAACACACACGCAGAAAGGAGAGATGTAGTAGTGATGGGTGACTTCAACTATCCTGATATTTGCTGGAAATCTAACTCAACCAAAACTTCAAGGTCTAGCAAATTCCTTACTCGCCTGGAAGACAATTTCATGGTCCAAAAGGTGGAAGAGGCAACAAGGGGATCAGCTATTTTAGATCTGATCCTAACCAACAGGGATGACCTGGTTAATGGGGTGCAAGTGGTGGGATCCTTAGGTGAGAGTGATCATGTTCTCCTGGAGTTTGTTATACAATGGAAAGGAGAAGCCAGGCATAGTCAGACACGCGTTCTTGACTTTAGGAGAGCTGATTTCAATAAACTCAGGGAAACACTGGGGGTGATCCCATGGTCAGGAATACTAAAAGAGAGGAGACCTCAAGATGGATGGGACTTTCTCAAAAGGGAGATACTGAAGGCACAATTTCAAACAGTACCATTGAGGAAGAAAAATGGGAGGTGTCTCAAGAAACCAGGATGGATGACTAAAGAAATTTCAACGGAGCTAAGTTTTAAATGGAACATGTATAGGAAATGGAAAAAGGGGGAAATCTCCAAAGAAGAATTCAAACAGATAGCAAACACGTGTAGGAGTAAAGTCAGAAAAGCTAAGGTGCAGAATGAGCTCAGGCTTGCTAGGGAGGTTCAGAACAATAAAAAGGGTTTTTTGGGGGTATGTCCGCAGCAAAAGGAGGAAGAAGGAAATGGTGGGGCCACTACGCGGAGCAGATGGCAAAATGCTAACAGGGGACAGAGAAAAGGCAGAATTACTCAACACCTTCTTTGCCTCAGTTTTTTCAGAAAGGAAAAGGGGGACCAACCTGAGGATAAAGGAACAGAGGACACAATAGGGGAAATCCAGCACAGAATAAGCAAAGAGGTAGTACAGGAATACCTTCTTAAACTAAATGAATTTAAATCTCCAGGACCAGATGAACTACATCCAAGGGTATTAAAAGAGCTGGCAAATGTAATCTCAGAGCCATTGGCAATAATCTTTGAGAATTCATGGAGAACAGGAGAAGTCCCAGCAGACTGGAGGAGGGCAAACGTTGTCCCCATCTTCAAAAAGGGGAAAAAAGAGGATCCCAACAATTATCGTCCAGTTAGTCTGACATCAATACCAGGGAAGATTCTAGAGCAGATCATTAAACAGAGAGTCTGTGAACATTTAGAAGGCAATGCCATAATCACAAACAGTCAACATGTGTTTCAGAGAAAGAAGTCATGCCAGACTAATCTGATTTCTTTTTTTGATAAAATTACCAGCTTGGTAGATGAAGGGAATGCTGTGGATATCGTATACCTTGATTTCAGTAAGGCCTTTGACAAGGTTCCCCATGACATTCTTGCAAACAAGCTTGTAAAATGTAGGCTAGACAAGTTAACTGTTCAATGGATTTGTAATTGGTTGACCGGACGAACCCAAAGGGTGCTCAGCAGTGGCTGCTTTTCGTCTTGGAAAGATGTGACCAGTGGGGTGCCACAAGGTTCTGTCCTGGGCCCAGTGCTATTCAACATCTTTATCAATGACTTGGATGAGGGAATTAGGGGCATACTTATCAAATTTGCAGATGACACGAAACTGGGAGGAGTAGCTAATACCCTGGAGGACAGGATCAAAATTCAAAATTACCTGGATAGACTGGAGAGCTGGGCCAAAGCTAACAAAATGAAATTCAATACGGAGAAGTGTAAGGTACTGCACTTAGGGCGAAAAAATGAAATGCATCAATACAGGATGGGAGAGACCTGGCTGAATGAGACTACATGTGAAAGGGATCTAGGAGTCCTAGTAGACCACAAGTTAAACATGAGTCAACAGTGTGATGCAGCAGCTAAAAAGGCCAATGCAATTTTGGGCTGCATCAATAGAAGTATAGTGTCTAGATCAAGGGAAGTCATAGTGCCGCTCTATTCTGCCTTGGTCAGACCTCACCTAGAATACTGTGTGCAGTTCTGGGCACCACAATTCAAAAAGGATATTGACAAATTGGAGCATGTCCAGAGAAGGGCAACTAAAATGGTGAAAGGTGTGGAAACCATGCCTTATGAGGAGAGACTTAGGGAGCTGGGTATGTTTATCCTGGAAAAAAGATGGTTAAGAGGCGATATGATAGCCCTGTTTAAGTATTTGAAGGGGTGTCACACTGAGGATGGAGCTGGCTTGTTTTCTGCTGCTCCAGAGACAGGAACACGGAGCCATGGATGCAAGCTCCAGGAACAGAGATTCCACCTCAACATTAGGAGTAACTTTTTGACAGTCAGAGCTGTTCGGCAGTGGAACACACTCCCTCGGAGCGTGGTGGGGTCTCCTTCCTTGGAGGTCTTTAAACAGAGGCTGGATGGCCATCTGTCGAGGATGCTTTGATCATGATTTCCTGCGTGGCAGGGGGTTGGACTGGATGGCCCTCATGGTCTCTTCCAACTCTGCAATTCTATGATTCTATGATTCTAAGTTTTAAATGGCATTACTGTGGAGGGCATAATCACAGTGGCAGAAACTACTAAGACTGCATTAGTGGTGCTTGACACAGATCCTCAGAGAATCGCATGAAGATAACTATGACACCAAAGAACACCATTTTGAGCAGAATGTATTGAATTTTTCAAAGTTACACACATGTGTTCTGTTCACTAGTTGATATTGGTAGGGTTTCCAGATTGAAAAGTTTAAAGGCTTCCTGTCCCTTTAATGGTGGTGTAGAAGAGGGAATTTCAGCAGGTGTTGTGTGTCATACAACCAGGTAACAAAAAACACTTGCTGGAATTTCCTCTTCCACACAGCCATAAAAGGGACAGAAACCCTCTCCAGTTTTCAAGCTGGCAACCCTAGATGTTGATGATATTCATAATAAGCCATTTTGGTAGCTAGTGTTCCATACATCCCATAATGCTTTGCTGGATTACAAACTAAGCACTGTTTCCCCACTAGTTCTTTTCTTACTAAGAATGTTAAAAGAGACTGTTAAATACAGCTGCTTTAGGGATACATGCACAGAAGTTATTCATTATTAACTTGTGCTGTCATTGAGACTATAATTTGATATCTACAAACAAGGTAATCAGGCTAGGATTTGCAGGTCAGGAGCGTACTAGTCCCTAAGAATTTAGGGCCAAACCCCAGAGACTAGGGACAACCCTAGTCCCAAATATTTGAAGGGATGTCATACTGAGGATGGAGCAAGCTTGTTTTCTGAGTCTCCAGAGACTAGGACATGTAGCAATGGACTCAAACTACAGGAAAAGAGATTCCACCTAAGCATTAGGAAGAACTTCCTAACAGTAAGAGCTGTTCGGCAGTGGAAGGCACTGCCTTGGAGTATGGTGGACTCTCCTTGTTTGGAGGGTTTTAAACAGAGGTTGGATGGCCATCTGTTGGGAATACTTTGATTGGGGACATGCCTTTGCATGGATTCAATAGCACAAAAAGGATGCCATTGACGATCTATTGGCGGCTTGTCCCATGAATGAGAAAGAACACCTTTTTTGTAGCTGGACATGGAACAATAATGCGAAGATGCTGATGCCATGTGATAGCAGGACCCATTCACACTACCCTGACGTTGTAATCCAGTGATTTTTGCCGCATCTGATAATATCCTAAGTCTTATGAGTAGGTGTGCTATAGAGATTGTAGTATGTGTGATTGCGAGGAAGAGAGCAGTAAATTGGTGAAAGCAATACAGTCTGCCCTCCACATTTGTGGGTTTAACTTTGCCAGATTTGTTTATTCATGCATTATTTGCTGCCACCTCTGCTGCTGCCCCATGCCATTTTTAACAGGGGCTGCAAGCCTCACAAGACTGAGAGAGACTGTGAACGTGCAGTGAAGCTTGTAAGTCCCTAATAAAAGTGGCATAGGGCAGCAGTGGAGGTGGCAGCAAGCTCCACCAGCCATCTGCTTCAGCCTTATGAAGGAACCCAGACACCTCAGTAGTGGGTTGAATCCACAGATCATACTTTTTTGTGTTAAATGTGGTTTTTTGGGGGGTGTCTAGGGATATTCATGGTTTTTCCCCATTCTTGTAGGTGTTCTGCACCCCTTAATCCCACTGAATGTGTACCCAACTGTATAAGACACATTTTCCAATGGTTTAAAGCATGAAAGTTACCATTGGCCTCGGGCCATGATCATTCATGCTGGAGTGCACACGTGTTGACAGTTGGATTTACTCTACAAGAATTTGCTCTCCTTTAGTATTGTCAACTCTTATGATGCTTACTTTAAACCTTAATGCTGTGGGAATCATAACCTTTCTGTGCTCTTTCCTTTTAATTAAGTTCTAGCTCTCAAAGCCTATGTAAAATGCCTGATAATATATGTCTGACAACTTTCCTTCATGATTTGGAAAGCAAGAAAAGTATTTAAAATATTCTCAGGGTTTTTTTTTTTTTAAAAAAAAACATTTTGTTGAATAGGAAAGCTTTTGTCACAATTTTGGAATTGTGCATATTTTTTTGGTCATTCTTCTCCTCTTGTCCCAAGTTGTTGTCTTGCAGCAAACCAGTCTCTGAAACATTGCCCCGAACAGATAATCAGAATTGCTCCACAGAGCTCTAACTTAAATATAAACCACATTTGCTGCTTTAAAGCCAAATTCCTGTGAACTTTAAAGCCAAATTCCTGTGAACTTTGATGAATTCAGTGATCCAAATAGTACAAAACTTTTCATAAGCTTTGGAAATAATCCAGTGAATCTTTCAAGCCCCTTTGAAACAGAGGGAAGAGACCACCATGCAGATGCAATGGAATTGTGTGGGGCGCCCTTCCTTTGCTACCATCACTTCTTCTGTAACCAGGTATGAGTGTGAATAAAATCTGCTCTCTCCACCTGTACTTTGAAATCTGGAAACCAGATTGTCTCATATCCTAAGGAGATGATCACACTACACAGTTATAGTGTGATTATTTCACTTTAATTGCTATGGCTGCCTCCTGTGGAATCCTGGGATTTGCAGTTTAGGGAGGGGCATTCAGAACTCTCAGCCAGAGAGCTCTTAGGCCTCACTAAACTACAAACCCTAGAAATGGAATGATGATGATGATGATGATGTAGCTGTCCTTGAGCAAGCAGGGATCACCAGCATTGCGGCCATGATATTGAGAACACAGCTGCGCTGGGCAGGGCACGTTTCTAGGATGGAGGACCATCGCCTCCCAAAAATAGTACTCTACGGTGAACTCGCCATGGGTACAAGGTGATACAAGGACTCCCTGAAACAAAATCTCAGGCTCGGCCAAATTGATCACCAACAATGGTCCAACCAGGCCTCACATCAGGAGGCATGGAGACGCACTATCCACAATGCTGCAGCCTTATTTGAGAACTCACGCCGAACAAGTCTTGAAGAGAAACAACAACACAGAAAGAATCACAACCCAGAAACATCACCCAAGGAGACCTTCTGCTGTGCTTTCTGCAACCGGACTTGTTTATCTCAGATTGGCCTTTTTAGTCATCAGCGGGCTTGCAGAAAGCGCAGGATGAGTCCTTCCTGAATCTTCGTTTGCGAAGAAAAGCCAGAGAGAGAGAGAGTGTAGTGTGATATCAATCTGGCTACTTTCTATGGAATCCTGGGATTTGCAATTTAGGGAGGAGCAATTAGCATTCTCAGCCTGATAGCTCTTTAGGACTCACTAAACTACAAACCCCAGAATTCCACAGGAGGCAGCCATAGCAATTAAAGTGGAATAGTAACACTATAACAGTTCTATTGTTCCTGAAACTAAGGAGATTATTAGATGTGGCAAATATGGCATTATAAAGATGTCAGGAAACTGTGAAAGGGCTTCCCTACTGCATGCTGTCGTCCTCTTGTGTTCAGCTGCTGTGAAGAAGGTGTTCTTTTTTATAGGTGGGCAAAAGCTGCTAATTGATTTTCCATGGCATTTTTTTCACAGTACTGCTTGTGTGTGAAACTGCATCCCATTCTGCTGGCATGATTTCAGCATGAATGGGAGGTTCCTGCCAGAACACCTCTGGGTGAGAACAGAAAAACTAGGTATGGGATGCTTTTTTTAATGATCCTACCCATTTTGCTGGTATGTTTTTTTTAAAGTGTGTTTCTGTCCTTGTGTGTTCATTTTGTTTGTTTGTTCGTTTAGGTGTTTTTTAGACCTTTAAGCATGACCGTATCTTCTCACAAGAACTGCTGAAGTCTCACCCATGCGAAAATGCGGAAATAAACAGCATGAATGGTTATGTTGCCGAAATTCTAGTGTGGCTCTTTCTCGTGATTACAGCAGCATGTGATAAGAAGTGCTATTATGCCAGCATACTTACACTTTAAAATATAGTGTGTGTGGGGGGGGGACATTTTTAGAAGCTTAACTGATAATCTCCTTACATAGGTGGCATAATCATCTATCTTGGCTCAGGCTTAGAGGGAAACGCCTTGGTTAAACTTTGGCATCTGAAATCTTGGTGTGCTGGGTTCTTGGGGATGATTAAAGAGGGAAAAACACTGGATAATTGTTGGTGAATATAAACAATTTGAAACAATTGCCAGAATTTAACCAAGACATTTCACTCTAACGAAGATATTTTGCAAATCATAATACTGGGAGAAACTGTATACACTTCTATCCTTTGGAATTCCCTTGCTGAATCAGATCAAGATCTTTCTTTTCTATCCTTCTGCTTTTAACAACTGCCTGCTATCTGCAGTTTGAAACTTCTGAAGGGAGGGCATGTGGCAAGGTACCTGCCACTCCCTTTACATTTGGTAATCAATTTTTTTTCCTGAACTCGGAAGATCCATTTAGCTATTATAATGAAGATGTTCTATTTGGTTTTAGTTTGATGGGTCTTGAACAGCTATCTCTGGTTGTAAATGTTCTGTTTAAACATATGAAGGATAAATGTTGTTGTAATTGATTATTTTGTTAGCTGTAACTCTGCCCAAGCAGAGCTTTGGCTTCAAACTGACCCATTCCTGGAATGTGGAGCACAACAAGTCCTGACTGGAGAAATGTGGAGAAATTTTTAAAAAACTGGTACACATGCTGTTTGCACTGTATGTAATTTATGTCTTCCTCCACCCACCCTGCAAAGCAGTTTACCAAGCAGTACATACATACGTTGATCACATCTGTGCAAAAAGGAATCTTGATGTGCTTATATAATTACATCAAAACTATTCCTCTTGAGCTGTATTTTTAAATTGCACCTTCTCTGAGCTGTTATTTAATCACTGAACATGTTCTCTGTGGTACAATGTTAACTTGTATGAAAAAAGTAAAATATGTGAACTGAAAAAAGCAAACTGTGCATGTATAGCACTCTAAATAAATCTAAACAGTTTTCAAAAGTTAAAAGAAAGATGGGAGAATGCCATATTGTTATTCCCTAGATACTATATCAGGAATGTTGAAATTTCAGAGTGAAATTTAGATAGAAAGAATGTGACAACATTTCCCCTATATTATATATACAATGAACAATGAATCACAAATGAAAAAGTATGCACAAAACACATCCAGGCCTAGTTTGCGTGAAACAATTGAGAAAGTAGTACACCAGGGAGGCATACATGAATTAGATAAAAATTCTTGTCAGCCATTGGACTTTCCACAGGAATCCATTATTACATACTGGGTGCATGGATCAGGCTGTAGATGAAACTTCTCCTGTGGATCCTGCACAGAGAAAAGGCACGATGGGTGACATGAAGCAGCCTTTCCCAATCTGGTGTCCTCCAGGAGTCATTTCAGTCATTTCAGAATAAGGAGGCATTTCAATCAGGGCCACATTATAAGTGGTTCAATTTGCTCCAAGCCCCTCACTGGTTAGGAGCCCAGTGCTGAAGGGAAAAGGTATAGATATAGGTCAGTGTCTCTTAACCTTTTCTTTAGCAGGGGCCTTCTTCAAATATCTGCTGACCCCCCCCCACCAAGGCTTAACTCAAGATTTAAAACTCTAACAACAACAACAACAACAACACAATTACACCATCCATTAAACCTTCCCTCAGAGCCACTAGAAAGGGAGGAAAGACTTTTCTTCTATTTCTTCCTGCAAGTTTGTGGCTGGAGCAGATTGAATAGCAATCCACGGGCCAAGCCAGCCAGCCAGGCTTTGCCTTGGCTCCTGTCATGCGGGCTGAGCATCCTTCAATCCTTCACGCCCCCCCCTGTGAGGTCATTGTGGCCCCCTGGGGGTCAATGGACCACAGGTCGAGAACCACTGGTATAGGTTGCTTACTCTTCTTCCCCAGATTCTTGATTCTCCCTATGTTTTTCCTATCCTCAATACTTGAAGGTTCATTGAATAAGAATCAGACTACTAGTCCCACTGAAGTTGCAGGGCTGAAAATGGGTTCACACATATAGCTTTGTGTGTATTGTGTTTTGCATCTTATTGACTTCATTTATTTATATTATTTATATTTATATTTATTAATTCATTTGTTTAATTTCCATGCCACCAAGCCTAGAATAGTGCACACATGCACACAGAGGACCTAATTTTGGAACTGTTCCAGGGTCCCTTTTAATCTGACCTTGATTTCAGTACCTTCTCCAGTTCCAAAAGACAGAAACATCAGTACTTAAGGATATCAAACACCAGGCCAGATCAGATTCTGACAAGGCCCTCTGGGTCTGGAGGCCAAAGCTGGGCCACATTAACTGGTTGCACCTGGTGGCTTGGGGTGGTGGTGGTATTGCACTAATTCAGATTCTGATTGATGGGGAAATGTGTGTCCTAAGTAAACTTGACAACTTCTTTAATAGAAACTTAATCAGATAGTGCCAATTAATGATTAGGAACATGTTTGTTGTGGCCCTGTGGCTATATAAAAGATCCATGTCAATGTTGCTATGGAACCATTAAGCCTCTTCAAATGTGGTTTCAATCACCATGTAGTACTTAGTTAATGTACAATAACTTTTTATATTAAATCTTAATCAAATCCTCATTTGGAGACACACTGTTCATTCCTAAAGGACTTGAGAAAGCTTGTCATCCAACACCTCAAAGCCAAACGTCTTCTTGAAACATACCAAGTAAAATGTCAACAACATACAAAATATGTTTCTCAAAACAGAAGATAATTTTTAAAGTGATGTGTGAAACTGTGGTCCCAATCCATAGACTCTTGCTTAAACCCTAAGACAACTGTCCTACTATCCTTCCACCTAGTACTGTTCTTTTCAAACTACCTCATTTAAAATCTTCTGAGCACTATATGGAACATGGAAGAACTGCTAGTGGCCCTCTGGCTTTTGGGTGACATGTGTCCTACTTTGAGGAGAGGCTTCTGCTTGAAGGGCTGTCAGAGGACAACCTGAAGTTACTCTCTGTTTAGTTCAAGTCTAGGCCTAAATACCCTGAAGGTATCCGATCCGATCTGATCTTGGAAGCTAAGCAGGTCAGGTTTGGTATGTAAATGGATGAGGGACTGAGAAGGAACACCAGGTGAGTAGGCTATATTTCAGAGGAAGGAAATGACAAACCACCACTTGAGTATTCCTTGATGAAGAAAACCTAATGAAATTCATGGTTCAATAGGCAACTTGAAAGGAAATACACACACACACACATGTCCTAGCCTGGTTTAATGATACAGAACCTTCAGAAAAGAAGGCAGAGATCTCATAATCTCCTGTCAATAGAACCTTGAGAGCAGACTCTTCAGGTAACATGTGTCTTTCCCACTACAGGTTGACTCTCCCTTATTCAAATTGCTTGGGACCAGAGGTATTCTGGATTTTGGAATTTTTCAGATTTTTGTATACATGATGAGATATATATAAACATGAAATTCATTAATGTTTCATATACACCTTATATACGTAGCCTGAAGGTAATTTTATACACAATATTTTTAATAATTTTGTGTATGAAACAAAGGACTTTTTCATATGAACCTAAAATCTGGAAGAAGCCACCGGGAGAGGAACACAGCTACTCCACGGCAGGAGGCAGTTTCTGACACGGAGGGTAACACAAGAGGGATGGCATCATCAGAAACTGCCCCCTGCCACAGAGCAGCTGGGTTCCTCTCCCGATGGCTTCTTCCAGATTCTCGGATCATCTGAAAAAGTCCAAAGTTTGTGTACACTGAACCATTAGAATGCAAAGGTGTCACTATCTCAGCCACTCATTTGAACAATTTTAGACTTTGGAATTCTGGATAAGCAAGACTGAACTTGTATAGTGAGATGTCTTGAAATTCTATATAAATTATAGTAATTTATTTTAAGTAAACGTTTATACTTATAGATGAGCATAAACAAATACTATGCAGATCTGCATCCTCTTTTGTCCTCTTTTTTGGCTATGCCTAAATGGCCATCCTAGCTGGCTTTCAGTTCCATCCAAAACATCGGTAATGCCAGGTTCTGTAGAGCTGGCCAAAATGTCTCTCCTTCTTCAAATAATTATTTTTGTCTGAGAAGCCCCTTTGCCAACACAGTTATATACTCCAGATGATGAAAGGAGAGTGAAACTGCTTTTCTGTCTCCCATGTCAGGGATGTAAATCTTTGCTTATTTCATTCTCATGAACAAGAATGAATAGTTCCAAAGGTTTTCTCCATGCTGAGATTAGAAGAGGGGTGAGGTGGGGGATTGGTGCATTTTTCAATGATTTGTTCTCGGGATATTTTTGTGAAAAATACATTTCCCTGCCAACTCCTGTTTTTTTGTGTGTATGCAAAAAAAAAATCATTTCTGTGACAAAATGGGGGGTGTTGTACAAAACTTTTTTTGCACAAACAAATTTATTGCAGACCAGCAGCAAGCCATGCAAAATCTTGTAGGACATTATCAGACACAGCAAAAATTGTGGGATTATGACATCAGGGTAGTGTGAATGGACCCCATATCACATGACATCATTATCTTTGTGTTCTTACTCTGTGCTCCAGCTGCGAAAAAGGCATTGTTTCCAATTCACAGGACAAGCTGTCAATAGATTGTCAGTAGCAGTTTTTCACACTATTGATAGCATGTGAAACCACATTCTGTTTTAATTGTGAGATTACAGTGTGAATGGGCAGTCCTCAGCTAGAAAACTTTGAGGTGAGAATGCTAATACAAAGCATAGGATGCTCTTTTTATGAATTGTCCCCTTTAGTTTGCACATTTAAATGTTTGTTTCAGTGCTTGTGTGTTCATTTACTTTGTTAATTAAGGCATTTAGGGAGTTTTAAGCACACTCATGTCTTCTCGCAAGAACCTCTGAAATCTCACCCATGCCAAATCACAGAAGTAAGCTCCCATTCTTAAATGTTAGTGGTGGTTGTGCAATAATTCCGTGGTGTTTCTTTCATGTGATCACAGCTACCTGCGATAATAAGTCTTATAACACCATGATATTTCCACTATCTTCATTCACAGAATTACAGTATTTTTAAATGCTAGTCTGACAATGTCCATAGTGTTCCAGTGGGATCTCTTGATATAGCAATACAGGAAGCCCCCGCCTCTCAATGGCTTGTTATCTGACAGCTCACTCTTTTGATGCTTGAAAATGAAGGACAATTTCCATTCATTTGACAAGGAATCCACTCTTTTGACACTTCTTGCCTACAGAGGTTTGCTTGGGACTGACTGGGCATATGAGCACGTGTGCACTCCTTGCAAGGAGAGCTGGGGAGGGGAGTCACCAAAGTGACTGAAAGACTTTGCAAATCTCATGGGCAGGTGCAGGGGCCCATGGGCATGCACAAGCAGTCCCAAACAATCCACCATAATTGCCTCATGTTCCCTACATGGGTTTTGTTTTTCGACCAATTCCAGTTTCTGACGGTTGCTGCAGTCCCTAACCTGTTGGATAAGCGGGGGCTTCCTATATATAATGTTTCATCAAGGATGAGAAAATGTGTGAATATTCTCCAAACCTCTGTCATGACAACAGGCAGAACCTGTACAAAATAATTTAGCAGAGATTCCCAAGGAGAGCAATGCCCCCCTGCTCTGCATGGACTTCAGCTGAGACTGTTATTTTCTTTCTAGTAATCCACCTTATAGTATGATTGAATACAGTATAAGCAGAACATGAGAGAGAGAGTTATATGAAACAGTTAAAGAAGTGCCCTGTTCAGAAGTTCTAAATAAGGATAAACTGAATATACATGGAAAGGAGCTTGCAAGCCCTGCCCTTCCATCACTGCTGTGCTCACATGAAGAAATAGGTCTGAAGAGGAGAGCTTCTTACATGCATGGAGGCTCTCTGAATAATTCTTAATCCTGATTTCCCAGGGATTCAGCTTGTGTTGAGAGTCTTCATGCATACAAGAAGCTTTGTACGTCAGATTCATTGCTTTTCATATTAGCAGACTAAGGACAGAAGGGATACCTCTTTCACCTGTTCAGATGTTCCATTAACTCTTATTTGAATGCCTGAATGTGGCTAAAGCATTCATGGGAAACTAGTCTCTTTGATCTGGCGGGTTCAGGGTAAGGCAGGTAGAAACATGAAGGAGAGGTTGGACAATAGTTCAAGTCACAACTCCTTGGCTGTGTCTTCAAACTATGGTTTCTCTGCTTTGCTGTGTTATAATCCTACATTGTCCACTAGCCTGTGTTTCCCCTTGCTGTTTGCCCACAACTCCCCTGATCTTGCCTGACCAACCCTTTTGCTCATTGATTAAGTTATGGTTTCCACATCCTGTTTTGAACCAGTTTTGATAATGATGTTTTCCCCCACAGTTGAATGGCAATGGAATTATGTACATACATAAATGGATGTGATCCTGCAAAATACACATAGATCTTTCAAAAAATATCTTTAATCTTAATTAAGCAGAACTGCATTCTTCTCCTTGAAAATCTTTCCTGATTTTGCATTTCCTGTGATGATTGACTGCACATCACACATATTATCATAAGGCAAATTACATGTCATTCCCGTTGAGAAAATGCAGGTGGATTAAAAGGAGTTAGGGCATGAAAACCTTAGCAGGTGAATAACTATGTAGGACCCTTCCATACCATACAATTATAATACTATGATTCCTCTTTAGCTGTCATGGCAACATCCTATGGAAACTTGGGATTTGCAGTTAAGGGAGAAGTACATAGAATTCACTGCTAGAGAGCTGTAGTGCCTCTAACCAAACTACAAACCCCAGGATTCCTTTGGATGCAACACTGGCAGTTGGAAGGGTCCATGGATACAGTGGAAAATATCTTCCTTTCTCCAGTTTGTGTAGCAAAGGTGAAGAAAGGTGGGTAGGACACCATGTGAGCCAACATTACACTTATGAAGTGGCTTTTATTCCAAATATGAAAATAAATCATAAAGTTGTGAGACAAGGGGAAAGAGGCAAGAGAGAGATAAATAATGCTCACCCAAATTAAAACAGATGTTTCACCTCACATCCACTCTGTTGCCATGAGAATTGAGATAAAGAAAATAAGGACAATTTGTCCTGGAGCTGACTCTTAATTTTCACCATCCCAGATTGAAACTGGAGTTGCATGGCCCCCAGCAAGCCTTCTGTTTTGTAAATGAGTCATGACAGCAACTTTCCATAAATTCTGGAGATGCTGAAAACCCCTTCCCTGGGGCTTCCTAGGACAATCTATGTCCAGGAACTCCTCTGTTTATATTTTGAATTGTTCATATCTCATCCATGACATTTCCTGGGCTCAAAAACCACACCCCTTCCCCTGAGTCCAAAAAGAAAGGACAATGGCAAGTGCAGACAATACAAAGCCCACATGCCGTCCATGTGAATCTTTCATTCAGCCCATAGTATCTTGCTGAGATTGCGGTGAAATCCTGAGAATTCAGCATTTATTTCACAAAGTAAACATCTGGTATTCACAGGTGCAGAGAATTCTAAGAGAAACAGCTAATGGTGGTGAACCTTCTGCATATAGTAGCAGCTGAAATGTAACCGGAATGGGGAAAAATCATTTTTTTGGAAAATGGTTAAAAACATGTTTTTCAAATGTTTTTCCCTTTAAAACATATATTTATTCATATTAATACATTAAACAATAATACCTACAATACATAACACACACGACTAACAAACAAAACATAAACACATACTTACACCATAATCATATACATACACACACGGTTTTTTTAAAAAAAGAAACCTGATTTTCAGTTTCTTATCATTGGTTGACATCTACTATTGAATTATTTCCCCTAACAATTCCACTAAATCAAAAACCTTTTTCTGAGCTTCTACTCATAATGAAAAATAAAGTATACATTCAAACCTCAAAACTTGCTAATATTGTCACTTCTCCACTCTTTTGTACAAATTGCAAAAAGGGTTTTCATTCTTCCACAAATTTGTCAACTGATTTATCTCTTTAAAAACTGCTTAATTTATCCATCTCCACTAATGCAATCATTTTTGCAATCCAGTCTTCTATCTTTGGGATTTCATTGCTTTTCCACTTTTGTGCATATAGTTGTCTTGCTGCTGAAATCATGCATTGCAGAATTTTCTCATGCTATTTCCTACCCTCATCAGCCATCAGCCCTAATAAGAACAACTTTGGTTTGAAACAAATATTTATATTCAACATCTTCTGAATCATATCTCCAATTTGCTTCCAATACTTTTCAGCTTTTGTACATGACCACCACATGTGGTAGTATGTTCCTTCCTGAAGATCACACTTCCAGCATCTATTTCTAATTCCCTTGTACATCTTTGATAATTTTTCAGGGGTCAAATGTCATTTTATAGAAGTTTTCCTTCAAATTATTAGCTAAGGTAAATTTTAAACCTTTCTGCCGTATTTTCCCCACTTCTCTAGTTCAATATTATACCCAAAATTTTGCACCCCTTGGATTATGCAATTCCTAATTAGTTCTTCTTCCATCTCTATTCTCAATAGTAATCAGTACATTTTATGAATTCAGTGACCTTCATTTGCACATAGCTGTTCCTCAAATTCTGTTTTCTTACATTCAATACCATATATATATATATATATATATATTTATCCATTTTATATCTTTCATACAGCTGCCTTATATCTATTTGTTTTTCAAATGTTGAGAAACCCTGATGAGAGGAATCCTGGACTGACAAAAAACAACTTTGCTGGTTGTTTTGTGAAGAAAACAGCATTTTCTGCTCAGGAAACAGCATTTTCTTTATGGAAAATAATATTTCAATGTAGAAATATCAATACCTGCACAGAAAATGCTGTAAATGGTGATTTATTCAGTGTAAAATGTACATGGCTGATTTGCATAGAAAACAGCTGTTTCTGCACAGAAAACTGAATTTTGTGCATTGAAATATTATTTTCCACAAAGAAAATGCCATTTTCTATGCATCTGTTGTTTTGCACAGAATAAGGAGATTTTTCAGACGTGATTTTCGGCAGTATATATTCCCAAACAGCTCCGTTGCTGCCGTGCGGCAGGGGAGCAGTTTTGGATGACGCCGTTCCTCTGCCGAGCCCCTCCGTGTCACTTCCGTGACAGAATGGAGGAAGCCGTGTCATATTTCACTCACGGGCAACAATCGTGAGTGAAATATGATGCGGCTTCCTCCATTCTGTCATGGAAGTTACATGGAGGGATTCGGCAGAGGAACGGTGTCGTCCAAAACTGCTCCCCTGCTGCGCGGCAGCAAGAGAGCTGTTTTGGAATATATACTGCCGAAAATCACGTCTGAAAATGTCCTAAGTCCTGAATTGTGAATAGCCTTCAAAAATTGTGGTTTTTGAAGACTTTTCTTGCAGCTGGAAGAAAATTGCTGAAATGACACTCTGCTACCTTCAAAACGAAACTTAGGAGGTTATCTCATGAGGCTGTTTTCCTGTGGCAATAGCATTATAAAAGGAAACAAATAACATACTGCTTTGAAAATTATGAGTATCACACCTCTCTTCTTTCCAGAACTGCTCTGCTTTAAAAACTTTCCTAATGCGATAAGTTTCTTTCTTCAATGCTGGCATTACAGCAGTCACATGGCAACACAGGGCCTTATTCTCCTCCCTTCCCCCCCTCTCCAATTTGTTCCCATAGCAAAGACAAGCCAATAGCTGTCTAACTGTGCACTTTTTAGCCAACAAAATCTACTATTAATCTCATGGCTGGGCCCCTCGTTCTGACCTCAGAGCAAGTGACTGTACGCCAGTGGGGTGCTGCCATGGAGGTGCTTGGCCAGGAAGGCAGGGTTGGTGGCCCCAGGGAGGAGGGGACATTTGTGTGTGTGTGTGTGTGTGTGTGTATGACTGGGATCAGCTGGGGGAGTGGGCAGTAGCTCTGGATTGTTACTGCTAAATGATACCAGCAACTACCAGTGAACATCTAGCAAAAAATTGGCAATGTTTGCCATCCAAAAATCTGATGTCACCCCAATCCACATAGTTTGATAAAGATAGTACAGAAGTCTGATAAAGACGATTTTTTCCTGGAAACTGCAGAGCAAGAGATGAGGGGTTTTTTAATGCATTAAAGGCTCAAAGAAGCACTTCCATTGTGAAAAGGTCCTTACATCGTGTGTTCCTATAGCACCAATTTCGAGGTACAGATTTATTTTCTTCATGTAGTGGCTCCTCTTCGTCTTGGAAAGATGTGACCAGTGGGGTGCCACAGGGTTCTGTCCTGGGCCCAGTGCTATTCAACATCTTTATCAATGACTTGGATGAGGGAATTAGGGGCATACTTATCAAATTTGCAGATGACACCATATTAGGAGGAGTAGCTAATACCCTAGAGGACAGGATCAAAATTCAAAATGACCTGGAAAGACTGGAGAGCTGGGCCAAAGCTAACAAAATGAAATTCAATACGGAGAAATGTAAAGTACTGCACTTAGGGCGAAAAAATGAAATGCATAGATATCGGATGGGAGAGACCTGGCTGAATGAGACTACATGCAAAAGGGATCTAGGAGTCCTAGTAGACCACAAGTTGAACATGAGTCAACAGTGTGATGCGGCAGCTAAAAAGGCCAATGCAATTTTGGGCTGTATCAATAGAAGTATAGTGTCTAGATCAAGGGAAGTCATAGTGCCGCTCTATTCCACCTTGGTCAGACTTCACCTAGAATACTGTGTCCAGTTCTGGGCACCACAATTCAAAAAGGATATGGACAAATTGGAGCATGTCCAGAGAAGGGCAACTAAAATGGTGAAAGGTCTGGAAACCATGCCTTATGAGGAAAGACTTAGGGAGCTGGGTATGTTTAGCCTGGAAAAAAGACGGTTAAGAGGCGATATGATAGCCCTGTTTAAGTATTTGAAGGGATGTCACACTGAGGATGGAGCAGGCTTGTTTTCTGCTGCTCCAGAGACTGGAACACGGAGCAATGGATGCAAGCTCCAGGAACAGAGATTCCATCTAAACATTAGGAGGAACTTTTTGACAGTCAGAGCTGTTCGGCAGTGGAACGCACTCCCTCAGAGTGTGGTGGGGTCTCCTTCCTTGGAGGTCTTTAAACAGAGGCTGGGTTGCCATCTGTCGGGGCTGCTTTGATCAAGATTTCCTGCATGGCAGAGGGTTGGACTGGATGGCCCTCGTGGTCTCTTCCAACTCTACAATTCTATGATTCTATGTAGACAAGCCATGAATTAATCATTGGAGATTTGCAGAAATCACTTTACAGCTAGCTATGGTTATCCATAGTTTGTGTGTCCTTCCTTGAAAGTATGGTCAAAGATTAAATGCAGCTAATTTAAAATAAACCAACTTCAAACCATGCTTTTTGGAGCCGGCTTGTTTAAAGTACCGACTGTTACTCCTAACTACTGTTCTACATCTAGGTGACACAAAAAGCTGTGGTTAGCTGGAAGAAGTGTTCAAAATCCCTTTTCTGGCCACATTTAAGGTATGAGCTGAGGAAAATATTAGGCTTATTCATGCCACCATAAACCATAGATTAGGATGACATCTGAATACAACTAAAATATAATTCAACAGGGAGAAGGGTGAATCTTGAAGTTTTGCTTGTCCTTCCAATTATTTATATGCACTCCTCCTGGTTTTATGAAATGTATACTATTAGAATTTGTATCTGATGTTATTGTTGGCCTTATATTTAATGTGTGTTTGTGTATGTTTGTGTGTGTGTGTGGTGTTACTTTTTATTGCACTATGTTACTTTTTTTTACCTATGGTGAACTGTAGAAGTAAGTCAGGATTCAAGTACTTTTAAAATGGGGGGGGGGGTATTAAAAACACTTCTGCCACTGACTGGCTTCTCTCATTTCTGAAGTCCATGACATTATACTGAACTGCTGCTCTATAGTTTGGAACTACCTACTTCTTCCAGATCTTTCACACCAATTTTGCTGTCTCAGCAGTTAGTTTCCCATTTTGTACCTATTTATTTAGGGTAAGATCCAGCCAGAGCTAAACATTGTTAAATCCTACTAGTTTCAGTGAGAGAAACACATTTAGAATGGCTCAACTTTGGCTGGACCATGCTGAAAGCTTTACTTTCCCCTATATAATAATTTTAAAGCATCTGTTGATTTTGTTGTTGTTTCTAGCCAAGTTCTTCTTCTTCTTCTTCTTCTTCTTCTTCTTCTAAATTGATTTTCCATGTCTAAATAAATAGCAAGGCTTACACTAATGCAGACATATTTTAAATGGGGAGCAGCAAGACAGGAAGATTCCACAGCTGACAAGCAACTTTCTATCCATTTTTGAAATATTTGTTATTTCAAAATAACACACACACGATTTATTAAAAAAAAAACACAAAAACTACTTTGGGTGCTGTGGATAAAGAAAACATTCATGAGAATAGAAGAGACACAGGGAATAAAGTCTTCCAAACACAATGACAGGTCCAAAAATAATCAGAGCAATGTTCAAAAAGACTTCTACATTTTAAGAGACTAAGGACATCATGACCAAGTTAAAGAAATTATTAGTCTGTGTACTCTATCTAGAGTTCAGACTGGGACATCAAACATTATGCAAGGTTGCTTAGAAAATGATAGCTATGAGCTGGCTTCACTCAAATACTTCCTGTTCATTTGATGATGATGCGATTTTTCTGAGAGTCTGTTCAGACAAATACATTGATGTTGATAATATTTCTTCTTTAACTGCTCCAGTTTTCTCACACGAGCAGTAAAACATGACTACACATGCACACAAGGTTGGTGACACCCCTTCTGGGAGAAAAAAATTGGCAACTCCTAGGTGTGGTCTACACAGATCAGGAGATATATTCAGGCATAGGTCTGCCACTCATATTTCACTATTCACACAAGTATCTGTAAACATTTACTAAGAAGATAAAAAGCACACTGCTACTGCTTCAGACCATGACTACTCTCTTAATTATTTTTTTTAAAAAAACATGAAAATTTAAATACATTTAAAATCTATAAAAAGTTCATGTTTATTTAAAAATCAAATATTTTAAAAACGTTATCAGGCTCAAGGTATAAGAAGCAGATATGTGATTATAACTGGAGCATATAACACATCTCCATAACACACTGCATATATTCCTTGCACTTTTGCTCATGCTTGGTGTTTATAGCCACTTTCCACAGTGTTTAAAAGTCTACACAGAGTGAGAAACATTTGCAGGGCTTGTCTAGATGGGCTATTGACCCCGGCTTGCTCCCATCTTGGAGCCCTGCAGTCCATATGACACAGGACTTTTGACCTGTTCTGCCTCCGGGCAGTCCGGATAACACCCGGGGCAAAGACAGGGGGAAGACAGGATAAAGCCCATTACACTGTTTCATCAACTTACCCAGGGAAAACCACATCACTAAGGAAAAAGCAGAGTGGTTCCTGCAGGAACACAGGATGTCATACCACCATGCTGGCCCATCTCTGCAGCCACTCTGTCTGCATCACACTCTCTGAAGTCAGGAAGCAGGCCCGCAGCATGTGATCAAGGCTGGTCACATGCTGCGCCCCCCTTCCTGGCTTCAGAGAATATGACACGGATGGCAGCAGTGGTGGCTGCAGAGATGGGCTGGTGTCTCTGTGTGGACTCCATCTGTTTTGTGCAGGTAATGAGGGAGCAAGAGGCCTGATCCAGGGTCAGAATATGCCGGTGGGAAGTCAGTGTATTCTGGCCAGTGTAGATGAGCCCTCAGAGCAGGGAATTGGGCAGCATGAATGCATAAGTTTTCTCCTCAAGCTTCACACAACAGACATCATGAATGCCAGCATAATATTTTTGATGAGCTTTTTTTTTTTTAAAGAACTGGACCACAAGAGAGATAAAATAGATGTGCAACACAGTTCAGCAGGCCTGCAGGCTTCAGCTCACACCTTTTGTAAGAGAGAGTGCATTGGAGCCTCAAACAACCAAAGTAAGCTGTTAAAACAAATAATGGTACTTTTACAACATACTCCACACACCACAAATAGAGGAAAGTAGATATACCTCAAGCATGTGGAAGAGTTCTGCTCTCTGCTACTTTTAACTTATCCCTTTCTGATTCTGGTAGTCCAAAAACAAATGGACAGGACAAGTCAAGCAGTTGGAGTAGACAGCTAAAAGGACCTTCCTGGGAGTGTTCAGTTGTATCTAGCAAGACTACTTAAGTGAGGGTTTCCATTTGCTAGGAATACTGTGTAAGCATGCATATGGTCTTTGGTATGGCTGCTAGTTTGTTATATGTAGAAAGAGCATGTTCTCATTGAGAAGGATGATGCTTCTTGGCAAATCTGAGAGTCCCTCTACCAGTGGAAGGCTTCCATCAGAAGAACAGAGAGTGCTATGACTCCCTCTCTTCAATGCAGGCCCACTGTGCTCTGAAGGATGCTTCAAGTCCCTCCCCCATGCAGATTTGGAAGGAAGGAGGTGCAGGAAAGAAGAAATCAGCCTCCCCCTTCTGCACTGAATCATAGCTGGATTGCTGAAACATTTAATGCTTGAAAGAGGGTCCCTTTACCGATTCCTTGGGACATATCTAATTCTTTTGTGTGAACCTCTCCACCTATAATAGATGGATTCAACCAATACAGCACAAGTGCTTCTTTCAGATCAGTATGTGGCCAAGTTTTCATTACTGTTTCTTTTTTTAAAAAAATGCACTAGCTCCTCAAAAATGCCCATTAGACCTCACAACAACCCTGTAATGTAGGCCAGTGGAGTTTTAAATCCCTCCTCCCCCTTTTCAGCATTCCACACGTTCCCTGGAATTGCCGAGGGTGTTGCCCTGCCGCTGCCAGTTGCCTGCCTAGGTCCTGTTGCAGGTGGCCTGTTGCTGCCACCACCATAGCTAATTAACTGTCTGGGTCCCAATCTGGATCACAGACTGAATGGCAGGGGTGAATTGTGAGGTGGAGAGGGAATTTATGTGTGGGTGGTGATTGGTTGGGTGTGTTTCCTGAGCAGCCAATCAGCACACTGGGAAAGGCAACATACCCAAGAGAATTAAATATAGAGATTTTTAATTGCAAAATAAATGAATATAATACACAAAAAGAATTTAAAAGGGTGAATGTTTGAGTAACATGGTTGTTTTGAAGGAAGTGCATGCACTGGGAATTCATAATTTACACAGATGATTCAGAAAGTAAATGAGACTAGAAGAAAAAAAAAACTACACATTAAAAATGTAGGAAATGTTTGAAGACGCCTCTGAGGAATGTTCTCTTTCATTAATGAACAGAACACCTGTCAATAAATAAAATAGAGCAAGTAATGAATCATAGCTGCAGAGGTTCACACAAAAGAATTAGATATGCCCAAAGGAAATGGCAACAGACCCCTCTTCCAAGCACAGAGAGACACAGGATGTGAAGCTGTTTGTGGGTAACCACTTCTACATGGAACCATATCCATAGTGAGAATAATCTTTGGATTTGAACTGAATATGCTGTCCTAATGAACATTGGGAACAACCATTTTATTTACTGTTCATTGATAGGCCTTGTTCTAGGATTTTGAGCATTCTGGCTTCAGACATTCTGCTTCTTGAAGCAAATGGCACCCACACCCTCCCAGGGCCAATACTCTGTTCAGAACCACATTCAGACACCTGTGCTTGCATTAATGTATCCCACCCCCATCTATTAGTATTAATTAAAGCAGGTTTCTTCATGGGAGCCTCAGCAGCTGCCCAAGGATGTCATGTACGGATGCTGGGCCTGGGTCTCACAACTGTTTCTATTGTGATCCCAAAAAAGTTGTGGTATGTGTTTTAAGGAACTGATTGCAATATATCCAGATAGTAGTGTGTGTGTGTGTGCCTTCAAGCTGCCTGTTGGCTTATGGGGATCCCATGAACTGAATAGGGTTTTCTTAGGCAAGGAATTCTCAGAGATGGTTTGCCATTGCCTTCCTCTGAAATATAGACTACAGCACCTGGTATTCCTTGGTAGCCCCCACCCAAGTACTAACCAGTTCTGACCCTACATAGCTTTCATGATCAGATGGGATTTGGTGCCTTCAGGGTATTTAGGACTCTATACTAGTGTATAAAGCCAAGCATATGTACGGGAACAAAGTGTGTACAGTGTTCAAAAGATTTTTCTCTTTATGAGTGGTTGGTATGACTCTTGCTCTGCATCCTGCATGGTCCGTGATGGTCAGTTTATCACCACTGTCTTATTATGGATTGGTAGCAGACACAGCAGGATTGGGCTGAAAATCTGCAGTTGTCTGGCAGTAGCAGAGATCATGGCATTGGTTGCATGTCTGCCCTACTTCAGAGCTGTCATGGATGCTCCAATTCTATTCAAATTTTCAAACAGATAATGGAGAAAAAAGAAGGTAGATTATACTGTGTAATTAAATGCATAGTAGAGGAGAAAACTAAAGATGGAACAAAAAACATGTGCTATATAGTACACACTTCCTGTTTGGCCAAACTACAGCCAAGTGCATGAATATTTTTTGCATTCAATTCAACCATGACCCCACTGCAATGAAGTTTCAAAGACTGGTGCAAATCTTTAGCTGGATGAGATTTTGGCTTCTCACCTCAAGCATTCAAACTGTGACATTTTCCAGGTCATCTCCAGTTCTGAGACACCCCAATAATGAGCCACAAAAAAGAACAGAAAGTTCAGTTCCGAATGCAAGAACATGATCTTTCTGGGGCTCTAGCAGGGACATATGAACAACACCTGGATGTATCATGCACTAGAATGCAAGTTGGATGAGGTCATCTCATCATTTAAGCAATGCAAAACAATCCTTACTTTGGTGGAAAGTAACAATTGGGGAAAGTATTTGGAGTTTTGCTGAGCATTCTACATCATAATCTCTCCAAATTTGCCACTATATGAAAAACGGGAAAGGTCAAAAAATAATTGTCCATTCTGCATATGACAATTGGCAAGACAAAACAAGTTTCAGCAGCCAACTTCAACATATAGAACTGATCCGTAGTGTTATCAAGTACTGTAGTGGTATTTTTGGCAGGTGCGATTGGCATTCTGTAAACTCAAATCCTCATCATTGTTCAGCTCTGTTCTCCCTTCCCTCTTATCGCTTTTACTGCTTGATGTATTAATTTCCATCCTTCACATACAGTTTCCATAGACATACATCCTTTTCCTCACTGAAGAATGTGTTTGTCATCTCTCACTAAATAACTGCAAGAACTACTTCCTTATGGTCCCCCAGTGTTTATAGCCCCCCCCTCGTACTCCAATGTGTGGTACATATAACTATAATCTGCCAGCTGAGAATATTTATACACAGTAGTCTGCAGGAATTTATGCAACGATATCTCTGTTAGTCACAGGATTCTGTGCCTTGTATCAGTGACAATATCTGAATGTTATAAAAAAAGATCCCCTTCCCCAGAGAACAGTGCATCTGAAACAAAATTATTTGGACTGATGGCTCTCAAAGAGAATTTTCTAGAGAAATGACTGTGAACAGTGATGGCTAGTAGCTTCCATGTCAGTGCTCTGTGAATTTCATTTGGAAATCCAAGGTGCTGAATCAAAATACATGCACTGCTCCATGGACATGGAAGCCATTGGATGACTCTGAATTTAGCTCTAGCACATAGAACAACCGCTGTGCTTCAGATCAGAAAGCATATCTCCATCTCCATCCAAGGAGATTATCAGACAGGAATATAAAAAGCATTCCTGTCCCACAATCTCCAATCCCGTCCCTGTCCCAGCACAATAACTGTCCCCATCAGACTTACCTTCTCTTGTGTCCAAAGGTAGCCCAGGCATGAATAGAGCTCTAATGGAGCTCCGTTCACTTCCTGGATCGAAATCCCATCCATTCTCATGAGAAGATGTGAGCATGGGAAATTCAAAAAGAAAAAGAAAAAAAGTATACACATGCACATAAACACACACAAAAAATAACAAGTAACCCAGGGAGGTTCATAAAAAGAGGGTAGCCTACCTAGTATTCATGATCCCACCTGGAAGTGTTCTGCAGGACCACCCATTGATGCTGTATACATGGCAGGACAATGGTGGGAGGTTTCAAACACTGGCAATGGCAGCACAGAAACAGAATGGATGATCTATTGACAGCTTGGCCTGTCAACTAAATAGAACAACATAATGACACCAGAAGAATGCAAAAGGACCGTGTTGTCTGATATTGCCATCCTTTTGCATTCTGCTGGCATCGTTATGGCACCACAATAGCCACGTCTGATAATCTCCCAAGAGCGTATTCAGTCAGTTTATTGGGCACCATATCATCACGTAGATATTAATATATATTTATCACAAATCTACAGATTACTTTTTCTGGATGAGAGGTGTGTGTGTGAATTTCCAAATTTCAAGGTGATATGAATGACCTCAAGATCTGTACTTTCTTTCTTTCCCACTATCATCTATGTTCAGTGAGTTTATGCCCATTTTTGTAACACCTGCTGTTGCAAGCCTATTTGAGTAGAAATGATAGTGAATCCCGTAAGGTGGTGTTGGTGTTGGTGGGGAAGAATGTGGAGAATCAGATTCATCATGAAATCAAGCACTCTGTTCAGCACTCTTAATGTTTTTGTTTTGTTTTTTTAAAAAGAAAAGAAATTAGCACACATAGCTCCATAAGCCAGTACAAGACAGGATTTTGCAGGGCAACAACACAACTTACATCAAGCAGAGAAGAACCTTCAGCCATGCATAATGGGAAGTAGGAATGCTCTGACAGTGATATCTATCTCTCTATCTATCTCTCTGTCTTATATCCTACCTTCCTCCTTGCACAGGACCCAAAGCAGCTTGCACAGGACCCAAAGGTGCAGCTAACAACAACACTAACAGGAAGGCTTTGGGGAGGGGGAGACATCTTCCATTCCTCCCCCTCCCCAGTTCCAGCAGTAGCGGCAGCGGGAACGGCAGCAGTGGCAGTGGGAAGACTTCCACATGGGGGGCGGGAAGGGAGAGAGCCATTCTCCATTCCTCCCCCTCCCTGATCCCAGCAGCAGTTGTGGTGGGAAGGCTTCCATGTGGGGTGGGGAGGAGAGAGCCATTTCCCCTCCTCAATAAAAATGTGGGGGGGTTGTCTTGATTTTTGTCAATAATCTGCCCAATTTTGTCACGGTTTTGTGGCAGAGAATTATGGCAACCCTCTACCTGATAGGATTGTTGTCAGGGAAACATTCCTGTCACCCTGACAAAACACACCATATATGCTGGCCTGAGCATCTTTGAAGAATGGCATGCAAAAACATGCCAGGGATGGAAAGAATATTCAAAATTATTTTAATAGTTGAAAAACTTGTTTTACAAATGTCAGGGAACCTGCCAAGCAGAATCTTGGACTGACAACAAACTTTCAAATTCAAGACTTAATTCTGTACAAAACTTGCACATGATATTTTTGTGCATACATTTTCTGCACAGAAAATGGTGTTTCCTTTGCAGAAAAATGCTGTTTTATGGGAAGAAAAATGCATAAAATTTTTGCACAGAATAAGTGCATATTCTTCAAAAGCTACACAATGTTGTAATACATTCTCACAATGGGAAGAAAATCACTAAAATTATTTGTTGCTTCCTTTGAAAACAAAATTAATAAAGAACTGCATGTCTAAAGCATGCTGTGAAATTATGCACATTTCCTGCCAACTGAACTGCCCAATTTTGAGGATGTTCCCTTTGTTTTTTGCTTGTGTAGGTACGGTATGTTTCTTGTGCACATATATGTGTTTAAACCAAGCTTTCCACTCCTTAGTCACATTAAGGCTTTGCAGCCTGTGATATGTTTTTGATAGGGCTCTTCAGCACTGAGCAGGTTGCCGATGACTGTTTTGTGGTGTAGGTTTCATACTTGATAGGATACAGAACTCCATCTGTTGCAT
The DNA here is from genome assembly GCA_030847615.1 of Gambelia wislizenii. Lineage (NCBI taxonomy): Eukaryota > Metazoa > Chordata > Lepidosauria > Squamata > Crotaphytidae > Gambelia > Gambelia wislizenii. The sequence continues at coordinate 331,246,003 of JAUMIR010000001.1, read as the reverse complement.
AATCTGAGCCGGTCTGGTGGAGGAGGGGAGCCAATGCATCCCAGTTCTCACATATACACACAAGTTCATGAGAGGGATTTGTTTGACCCTGGATTTAATCTAGAAGCTGGACTTTGTCTGCCCCCATCTTTTTTTTTTTTTTTTAAAGAAAATGTTATTTTATTAACTGACAATAAAAACAAAAACCTAATGGAAACTTAGGCAATTAGAGAAATTTAACTACTTGGACTCTCAGACATAACTGTCTAGAAATATCTTCCCATGGGATATGGGGCAAAACCCACCAGCACGCAGAAGGCCTTGCAGGTGTGCTGCTTAATGGGGTGCTAATTGAAGAAGCACAACCAGGAAGTACAGAGAGTCTGTCTGGGCAACAGAAGGAGTGTGAATTCTGGGCTCAACAAAAGGTTGTAACAGCTGACATTATGCTCTCTGTTATAAATACAGAGAAACTGGTGGGGAGGCATTCTAAATCTTATCACTGCGACTATGTCAAAGGCTTGCCTAAAATGAAGAAAACTACAACAGCAGATAATCACACCTACCCTTAATGCATCCTTGCTGCCATTTTAAACTCTGTGTGTATGTGCTTTCAAGTCATCCGTCAGCTTATGGTGACCCCATGAATTTCACTGGGCTTTCTTATGCAAGGAAGATGTGGTTTTGCCAGTTCCTTCCTCTGATACATACTTTACAGCATCTGATATCTGGCCATTTTAAACTAGTTGTCAATACATGGCTTGACTCTTTGATTTGGCCCCAGGAATTGAAACCCAGTGGGTGACCTTAGGCAAATTATTCTCTCAGCCTCAGAGGAAGGCAAAGGCAAACCCCCTCTGAACAAATCTTGCCAAGAAAACCCCATGATAGGTTCACTTTAGGGTTGCCGTAAGTCAGAAAAAAACCTGAAGGCAGACAATAGCAGCACATTTGTCAAGTTATTTCTTATTTCTATGCATGCATTAGAATGGTTGCTTGTGGTTTGGAATGAATGACTAGACAAACAAAGAAAAAAAGTATTATCTACAGTTGAATGAAAATGACCTCCCTGCATTTTCTACCATACTGGCAGATAGAAAAATTGTGGGAGCCATTTTTCTGAATATTGTCTGGGGCAATGGAGAATTTTCCAACAACTTTGGGAGGGGAAGAGAAAATTCAAAGAAAATTATCTTCTGAGAAGTGTTGGCTCATTTTAATGCTTAATTACCCCCCCACACACACTTGAAAGACTGCATGGCTGAATGTTTTATTCAGCATTAGTTAGTTTAGTTTATAACACGGTTTGGGAGAAACTGCTTTTTTTGGACTCCAGTTCCCAGAATCCCCCAGCAAGCATGGCCAGTTGAGGGTTCTACAAGTTGAGGCCTAAGAAAAACAAACACTTTCCAAACTCTAGTTCAGGGGTGGGTAAAGTGCTGCCCACAGGACCCTCAATTGTGGCCCCTGAAGCTCTCCTGAAATTCTCCAAAGCCCCAGACCCCCCATTTTTAAAATTTTGCCAATTTGGGGGTAATTTTTCACCCCCAACCAGCCAAATGAATCCAAAATGATCTGCAAATGTAGCAGTTTACTTCCCCAACCCCCAGAGCACCTCAAACCCCATGAAAATAAAAAAGCCCCAAAATTATCACAAATGGTGGCCAGCAATGCTGCCACTTTCATTCTGATATACAACACTGTGGCCCATTGGGGGGGGGGCATGGGGGGGAAATGGCCCTGACCCCTCTGAAGTTGCCCCCACCCCTGCTCTAGTTCACACTGACTGAAACAATACAGATGGATGGAAGTGCAGTGGGCTAAGAGAAAAGGAACATAAGGAGTAGAGCCCAAGACCATTCCTGTCTTTAGAAAGATTAAAAATTGAAATAATATTATTATTGAAACTGAATCCAGAGTTGTGTTCCAAGTTGTCCAATCTGTTCATGGGCAAGGAAATGAGAAATGGCTGATTTCAGTGGATTTTGCGAGTTGTGAAATTCTCCCAACAGTTTAGGCTAAGCTCCCAAACTTTATGTACTTGTAAGTGTGTGTGCGGGTGTGAGCGGGTATGTGCGGGTGTGCATTTGTCTCTGTGTATTAGGACTGTGAATGGTGCTTCTGAATTGGTTTGAAGCCCGGTTCAGATGTGGGCTGTATCCAGTGCATATCTATCCAAAACCATTCTGTTCCAATCCACACCCTGAAACTGAAATGAGAGACATAAATCTGGATCGCCAGTCCTCTCATTGGCTTGCACTAGGAAACCAAGAATTTCTATAGCTTTTCCCCCTCCATATTCCCTAAAATCTGAAGATATGATAGATGCCAAAGAAGGGATTACTCCAACACCATTTCAGACATGTAACAGGTAAAACCAGAAATGTTCTGATAAATTTCAGTCCAGATATATAATACCAAGAATCTCTGATAAGGCTATGATGTGATTCTACCTTTGATAATGAAAATGTGGCAACCACAAATCTTTTATCTCTCTGACACTTTTTTCTTAATTTAAACATGTATGGGGCTTGCAAAAAAGAAGGGAGGGGATGTAATCCTGATACATATCTATCAGGATTACTCAGACTTTATTCGGAGATTATTCGGAGTTATGGCGCTGGGTGTTATCAGTATGCTGATGACACCCAAATCTATTTCTGCTTGTCCCGATCGTCGGTCTCGAATTCCGATGGCGTCTCTCCTCTTAATGATTGTCTTAAAGCAGTAATGGGCTGGATGAGGAAAAACAGATTGAGATTAAATCCGGACAAAACAGAGGTGCTCACAGTAGCGGTCCCAAAACCAGGAGTTGGGTTGCAATCTCCAGTCCTGGATGGGGTCACGCTCTCCATTAAGGACTGTGTTCGCAGTCTAGGGGTGCTCCTTGATTCATTGCTTCAGATGACTAGTCAAGTGAATGTGACAGTCAGGAGCGCCTGTTATCAGCTTCGGCTGATATGCCAGCTGCACCCTTTCCTGGAAGTAAGGACCTCGAGACTGTGGTGCACGTGCTGGTAACCTCTCGTCTAGATTTCTGCAATATGCTCTACATTGAGCTACCCTCATGCTTAGTCTGGAAACTTCAGTTGGTACAAAATATGGCATCCAGATTGGTCTCAGGAACATCTTTGAGAGACCATATAACTCCAGTATTAAAATCTCTCCACTGACTGCCTATCAGTTTCTGGGGCCAGTATAAGGTGTTGGTTATTACCTTTAAAGCCCTAAATGGCTTGGGTCCAACTTATATTCGGAACCGGCTCCTCCCGTACAATCCTCCCCGTGCACTCCGGTCCTCTGGGAGGAATTTGCTTCAGCCACAAAAATCTAGGCTGTCTGCAACCTCCCAGAGGGCCTTTTCAGTAATCGCCCCCAAATTGTGGAATGGCCTGCTGAACAAGATCCATCAGATGACGAGCTTGAGTAGCTTTAAAAAAGCACTAAAGACGGATCTCTTTCGGCAGGCCTTTCCTGATTAGTTCCCGGCCTCAGGGGCTCCTGACTCTTTTTAGTCTGCTGGCTATTTATTATTTATTATTTTAATGTTATTTTATATCAGTTGTTTTAATGTATTTGGTTTGGTTTAATATCTTTTTATGGGGGACGGTGGGGGTGGGTGGTGTTTGGGGATTTTAAATTGTATTGGTATTTTAATTTTTGTAAGCTGCCCTGATTGTTTTAACAGAGGGGCGGGATAAAAATAAATTATTATTATTATTATTATTATTATTATTATATTCTAATACAGGAATGTTAAAAGGAGGCAGTGGTATCATTTGTTGCCTCCCCTGAGCATGGTATACACAAGACTCAAAACTAATCAGTCTTGCTATCAACATTTGTATCAGACAGTTTAAAAAATTATAGCAACAATTCTTTGAGGGACAGGAAATAATAATCTCAGCTAGGTAAAAGATCTGTAAGCTCAGGTACAGGTATAGAAATGTCAACAAAGAAATCCCATTTCTCTTGCTGCACTTTTAAACTGAGCAAGCATGGAACAGTGGCTTGAGTGCTGGATTAGCAGTCTAGGAGACCACATTTCAAATCCCTGATCAATCACTGAAAGTCACTGGGTGATCTTGGGCAAGTTGTACTCTCTCAGCCTAAGAGAAAGGCAATGGTGAACCTCCTCTGAATAAATGTTACCAAGAAAAGCCTATGATAGGATCACTATAAATTGGATTTGACTTGTAGGCACACAACAAAGGTAATGATGTTTTGCTTAAGGCCAGATATTAGTTACAAAAAAGGATCTAGTATAGGGTGTAGGTTGTAGGAGGATGTGGGAATGACAGAGCACATGTCTTGCACAAAGGTGACCCTAGATCCAATCCCTAGTTAAAAGGGACACATAGAAGGTGATGGAAAGACTTGTATACTGTGAAGAACTGTTGGTCATCAGAGCAAAGCACTAGGCTAGAAGGGCAAACAGAGTGATCAGGTATCAAGTGCTTCCAATAATAACAATAACAATAATAATAACAATAACATTTATTTATATACTGCTTTCCCTCCCAAAGCAGCCCACAATTCTAAAACAACACCTCAATGCAGTAATTAAAAACATACAAAAGGTGAGCATTAAAGTAGAATCAAACTATTTATAGTATTAAAAAATGCAGACTACAGTGAAAGAATAAAATGCAATTTAAAAAGAAGGAGTGTGGTATTGGCCAGGTTTTTAAAATATTCTCTAACGAAATTTTACCACAACTATCCAAATTTGGTGAATATTGCCACAATCACTATACACTTTTCAATGTTCCATTTCAGTGTATACACAATAGGTGAGGAAGGGAAGTGAACTAGCCCTACCCCCCACCCCGTAATCATGAAGGGTGAACCTTTAAAGAGGAGAGGGTGCCCATCCTACATATGGTGGCTCCCGAAGCAATTTGGAATTAGATTTTCCATGGCTCCAAATCATGTGGACAGCGTCCATGGATAACAGAGGCTCTCCTTCAGACCATTACCTTTCATTTTTACTAAGCGATAGATCTGCCAATGGAAGGTATGGTGCTATGGTGCCCTCACCACATGTCCATTAAGCATGTGGGGAGGGAAACATTGAGCAGGGCTGCTGAGTCACTCCTAATGACATCCTGTATCAGCCTCCATCCTTTCATTTATTCATTACTGTTTTTCCTTTTTTTTTTTTCCAGAGAGAAAAACTACAATAATATTATTATTTGGGGAGCATTTTTATTTTTAAAAGGAAGCATTACACTTTTCAGGGCAGGAGGAATTATTTTAGCGGCCCTCTTTTGTCTAAACCTAATCCCCACCATTGCCATCATTATTACTTCTTTCTGTGCCTGCAGAATGACAATTTCTTGGAAGGACATCAACCAACAATCTATGAAGTAGCTGCTAGGCCTTTGAAAGGCAGAGTCTAGTATTCACCTATCTCTGCAATCCTGGAAGAGTTGTGGGCAGTGTAGGGCTCAAAGCAGTTGCTAATGCCATCATTGCTATCTCCTTATTATTTATGGTTATGTTTCAGCAATAGGTCTAGATCATAAAGCTGAGGCTAAGCAGAGAAAGCGAGAGAGGGATAGAAAAATGTTAAAATCTTCAGTAGATTAATCTGAGGGCAAGCCATGGTATGCCCGGCACAGAATCAAACCACAATGAGTTGGAGAGCTTAAGGCAATTTGCTAAAGTTCATTGCTGTTTATTCCCATTGCTCTGAGGCTTTTCCAAGTATAGTTTTATTCAAAAGATAACAACCATCCCAACGTGCCTTCTCACTGCCAAATTGAGAAGACACTGGAGGAAAGCTTGGGAGAAGAGAGGCTGCATGAGGTTAGTGTAGCAGTTCTTGGGGCAAAAGATGGATGAGATATTCATATAAGCCTCACCCTTTCACTGCTAGAAAAACCACAATGGTTAAGGTATCTGTGACAAAAAGAATGCTGCTCTCTGATACACATCAACCAAGACTCCTTGATTATGGGAAACCAGTCATGTATATTAATCATGCAAACTCACTTTAAGTGAGCTGTTCTAAATTTGCATGATTAGGGAAACTTTGTTTTTTAAGGAAGCAAAAGTCTGAGGTGGCTATTTACATATCACCAGAAAGGCATTTTTGTGTCATGAAAAATGAAACCAAAGAGGGCTCTGATTTGCCTAAAATTTGTGTGTGCAAATTTGCATGTAGGGATGCACATTTAGAAACAATGGCAATAAGTTCAATAGAAACACAAAACATCTCACCACATTGGTTAAGACAATGACACGGTGATCTGTGTGCTGTTCAGTCTGTTGTCCAAGTATTAATGGTTGATGAGCAGTGGTAAAGGCCACTAAAGAGATTATCAGATGTGCTAAATATGGCGCTATCATGATGCCAGGAGATCGCTAAAGGGCTTCCTTTTCAGATGATGTCGTTCCCATCTCGTCATGCACCCGTGCTGCTTCCATTCCGCTGGCACTGCTTTTTATTTATGGGCTAGGCCTTCAATGGATCCCCTGTTCCGTTTCTGTGACAGATTTGACAGCATCTTAAGAGGTGCCCATTTCACTGGCACAATCCCCATGTCAATGGGAGGTCCGTGCCAGAACCCTCTCTCTCTCTCTCTCTGGCTTTTCTTCGCAAATGAAGATTCAGGAAGGACACATCCCGCGCTTTCTGCAAGCGCGCTGATGACTAAAAAGGCCAAACCGAGATAAACAAGTCCGGTTGCAAAAAGCACAGCAGAAGGTCTCCTTGGGTGATGTTTTTGGGTTGTGATTCTTTCTACATTGTCGCTTCTCTTCAAGACTTGTTCGTTGTGAGTTCTCAAATAAGGCTGCAGCATTGTGGATAGTGCGTCTCCATGCCTCCCGATGTGAGGCCAGGGCGGACCACTGTTAGTGATCAATTTGGCTGAGCCAGAGATGTTGTTTCAGGGAGTCTTTGTATCGCTTTTTTGGAGTGCCCCTCTTACGCTGACCCACGGCGAGTTCACCGTAGAGTAGTATTTTTGGGAGGCGATGGTCCTCCATCCTAGAAATGTGCCCTGCCCAGCGCAGCTGTGTTCTCAATATCATGGCCTCAATGCTGGTGATCCCTGCTTGCTCAAGGACAGCAACATTCATCACATAGTCAGTCCAGTGTATATTTAGGATTGTGCATAGACAGCGCTGATGAAAGCGCTCGAGGAGTTGTAGGTGGTGGCGATAGGTGACCCATGTTTCAGATCCATAAAGGAGAATAGACAGTACGATGGCTCTATACACACTGATTTTTGTGCTTTGCCTCAGGTGTTTATTGCTCCAGACTCTTTTGTGAAGTTTTCCAAATGCGCTATATGCCTTTGCTAATTTGTGATCGATCTCTTTGTCAATCTTGGCATCTGAGGAGATGATGCTTCCCAGGTAGGTGAACTGCTGAACGGACTTGAGCACAGATTTGCTGACGGCAATGTGGGGATGGTGGTGTTCGTCCTGTGGTGCAGGCTGGTAAAGAACTTCTGTTTTCTTCAGGTTGACTTCTAGCCCAAACAGCTCTGCAGCTGTTGCAAAGCAGGACGTTAGGCGCTGCAGAGCTGCTTCTGTGTGGGCAACAAGGGCAGCATCATCAGCGAAGAGCAGCTCACGGACTAGATAGTTTAGAGTCTTAGTGTGAGCCCTCAGGCGGCTTAAGTTAAACAAGCTACCATCAGTACGGTAACGTATATAGATGCCGTCATCTTCTTCAAGCTCTGCCATAGCCCTTTGGAGCATCATGCTAAAGAAGATTGTAAATAAAGTTGGTGCAAGAACACAACCTTGCTTCACTCCATTAGTTTTTAGAAAGGGCTCTGAAAGAGCATCGCCATATCTGACTTGACCACGCTGGCCCTCGTGTAGCAAGATAATCATTTTAAGGAATTTGGGGGGACATCCTAGTCTTTCCAGGATCTGCCACAGACCTTTTCTACTTACAGTGTCAAAGGCTTTGGTGAGGTCGACAAATGTTACATAGAGACCCTTGTTCTGCTCCCTACATTTTTCTTGCAGTTGTCTAAGGGCAAATACCATGTTTGTAGTGCTCCTATTGGCTCTGAAGCCACATTGGCTTTCAGGGAGAAGTTCTTCTGCAATAGCAGGAACTAACCTGTTCAGAAGTATCCTTGCAAGGATTTTTCCAGCAATAGAGAGCAGTGTTATCCCTCAAGAGTATGAGCAGTCGGATTTTGCTCCTTTTTTCTTGTACAGGGTGATTCCTGGTGAAATCAGGACATCCAGTAAGGGGCACACTTTTTTGTACCCTCTCCTGGTTACTTGTTATGTTTTAAGTGTGTTTTTGTGCTTGCTGTCACTTTTGGGGAGTTATTTAGCTTTTTATTTTTGAATTTCCCACACTCTCGTCTTCTTGCAAGAGCAGCTGGGATTTCAATCCAGGAAGTGAAAGGAGCTCCTTTAGAGTTCCATTCACTCCTGGGCAGACATGGACATGCAAACAAGGTAGGTGTGAAAGTTTTAGTTACTCTGCCGGGACAGGGACAGGAGAGGAGTGGGAGAAGAGATTGTGGGATGGGAACCCGCCTGATAATCTTCTCACTCTCTTTTCTTAGGGTTCCTTATCTTTAAACATGGACTGCACAGCCCTTCACAGGGAAGGTGGATATGAACAGAGGAGAGTTTGGAAATATATGTATAAGAAGAATGAATATAATGAGATGGTGAAACTGTCCCAGCTCAGCTCAGTTATAGATGGTTTGATATTTGTTCTTCTTAAAAGCAAGTTTTCTGGTTTTCTGAAACAGAGGGCTGTCTTCATACAACCCTAGAAGCAGAGGACTATCTTCTGTAAATAAAGTACCTTGGTCCACACTCACCTATCAAATTTTCAGAGAAGCCACACACCTCAAGATGGTTCCAGGTCCAAGAGTCTGTCTATAGCCAACCCAGCTGCTGCCTTGCCCAAGAGAGGATGTAAATCAATCTCAGTGGTGGAAGAAGTAAAATTTAGTGCAAAAGGATGAGCTGCTTGCTGTACTGAAAGCTTGAGGCCAATAACTGCTGGGGTGCACCTGTCTTACACAGGTATGATGTTGAAAATCCAAGTCAATGCAAAGAAGATATATGATCAGAAAATCTGGAATATGCAGATTTGAGTGCCCCAAAGGGAAATGGGAAATGTGTGTGTGAGAGAGAAATACATATCTCCTTGTATAGATTGGGATGAAGAGTTTCACAAGAGCCCTAGAGGTATGTGACAGTCCTAAACTAAGCTCAAGCACATTGGCTCAGAGAAGTAACTATTTCCCAATTTTCTGGAATGCATAAGAACACAGGAAACTTTGCTGAGTCAAACCATCACCCCCAACTTTGGTGGGCAACAATGGCTCTCCACAGGGCTTTAGGCCAGAGTGTCTCTCAGTCTTATCTGGAGGTAGTGGAGAATGAACCTGGAATCTTCTGTAATACAAAGCAGCAGTTTTGCTGCTCAACTATAAGCCTTTTCCCCTGAATAAAGGATTCCATTCATCCTGCCCCCTTTCCTAAAACACAAAGGTCTCTGTACTTCTGAATAAAAGACTGATTAAAACAAAGGTAGTTGGCTTACACCAGGTTGAACACTTGGTCCATCTAGCTCAGTACAGGTCACTCCCCATATTGGTGGGGGATACATTCCTGGACTTACCACGGGTACCTGAAATGGCATACAATAGAGAATGCCACGAGTACCATAGAATCATGCAGGATGACCAAGAAAATGCTTGGAAAGAACGACTCTCTAGGCATCTGGTGAGACTCTATGGTCCAAGTTGACCATGGAGTTATGCTAGAAGATCTCCTGATGCCTACAGAGACCTCCAACATAACTCTATGGTCCTCTAGATGCCTAGAGAGACCTTTCCCCCCTGACAATGGGTAAGTGAAACCGTGGGTATTGATCCCATGTAAACAGGGGGCAACCTGTATTATCTTCTCTCATTGGCAGCAGCTCTCCAGGGTTTCATATAAGGGGCTTTTCCCAGCCCTCTCTGAAGATGTTGGGGGATGAATGTGGGCCTTTCTGCATGTAACGGGATGAACTGCTGTAGCGGGGGGCAGATATAAAATCACATAAACTAAAGCAATGAAGAGATTTCTGCAGATCAATACAACATTGGGAGATTCTTTTCTCACATCCACTGTTGAAGATGTTGGCACACTGGTAATCAGGTTGGGGGCATTCTGCCATTGATGAACTTTTGGCATAACAGAGATTGGAGCACATCAGGGCAGTTCAAACACTTAATAGACCATAGCTGTGATAAAGTTCTATGATTCTATGAATATAATCATATCTCACAAAGAGTTTGGAAGAGTCATTTGTCCAGCCAATGGCAATGCTGGAGGGAAGTTTTTGTGAGCTGCAGTCTAAAAACAGCAAGTGTTCCAAGCACTGATTTCATCTAGTGGTTTGTCTCTGAAAGCATCTCCAGAGTCAAGCCACTAGTCACAACACAGTGTTGATAAATAATACACTTTCAAGGCCTTGCATAAAAAGATGTTCAAATGGGATAGAATCTGAACATAAAATAAAATTGAGTGTATCCCTTAGCAGGGGTGGAGTTGTATGTGATCAATATACTGCTGATATCGTACTATATTTTTGCATCATCAGAATCAGGTGGGGCTGTGCAGATGCTGGCCTGATGTCTGGATACTGTAAATGTCTTGATGAAGGCCAACAACCTGAAACTGAATCCCAACAAGATGGAGTCTCTATGGATTGGTCATTCCCAGATCTGAAAAAATGGAAACATCATCTGTTCTGGATGGGGTTGAGCTTTCCATGAAGGAGAACATACATAGGACTATATCAAACCACCCCCTAAAGCCATTCTTTTGTCAGCATAACTTCTGCCATTTTTATGCTGGCAAAAGAACTCTCCATACCACACTTACCTTCTATCCCTGCAAAAAGGCTTCCCTGGCAATGAATAAGGAGTGAACGGAGCTCCATTCACTTCCTCTATTGAAATCCCATGGATTCTTGCAAGAATAAAATAAAAAAATAAAAAATACAAATAACAAAGTAAAAGTTTTTAAAAACATGTAAACACACTATTAAAGCCCCAAGTAAACTGGGGAGGGTCATAAAAACTGCATCACCTACCTGGATGTTGCGATCTCACATGGAAGTGTTCTGGCTGGACTGGCCATTGATGGTGGAATGACAAGAGGACATTGGCATGAGGTTCCATACGCTGGCAATGCCGGCAAAATATCACCACAGCCAATCTATTGATGGCTTGGACCATAAATAAAAAAGTATGGCTTATGGCCACTACATAAATGCAAGAGGGCGACATCATCTGATATGCTCATCCATTCATGTTTATGTAGCATTGCTATGACACCATTTTTTGTGTGTCTCATAAAGTCTTTGATGGCTTGGAGTGCTTCTGGCCAACTTCAATTGGACTACTAATTCTGCAGCAGGATAACCTGCCATCGTAGCTTATGTAACTTGCTAGTTAGATAACTAGAATTCTATGGTCCTGTCTAAATGGTCAAAATAATCCTCACAGAATTCACTGGGACTATGATCTGTCTTAATGGGAACCCGCATTGATGCATCGTATTTGGAAGGGTAGCAGCAAAAAAAACTCCAAAAACTATTCCTGGAAAGCATTCATCATTTTTCCCAGAGTTTTTAAAAAAACTCAGAAGGAAATGCACATTCCCGCTTGTTGGGACAAGCAATTTGATTTGAATTGCTTTCCCATAAGAGAGGAAATATAAGCTGATTGGCTGTACGAACATGGTGGGGTGAGGCTTGCTAACAGGGCAAGTGCTCACTGCTACCATGTTGGATTTTTGCCTTAGTGAGTGATCATTAAGGCAATAAAACATTGATTTGTATTCTCTCTCTCTCTCTCTCTTTTTGTAAAGGTGAGATATCATATGTGCACACCATGGAAAAGGGTTTTTTTTAAAAAAAAAATGGTGGCAGCAGATTTAAAAATGCAAGTAATTCACTTGTGGCCGCCATCTTGGCTAGAGGCCATGCAAAGTTTACGTTGCAACTACTGCAAATTGCTATTACTGTGGAGCAATCCATTTTTTTCAGGGTCATATAGAGGAGACCTATATCTGGCTGCCCTGGAGGACAACACAGAAACTATAGCTAGTGCAGAATATTACAGCTCAGCTGGTATCATGAAAATTAGTCAGAAAACACACTACACTTATTTTAAAGGATCTCCAGTGGATGCCAATATGCTTCTGAACTATGCCTGGCATCTTATTGATGATATCCAAAACCATCTACTCTCTTTTTATTCCTGTATATCAGCATTTCTCAACCAGGGTTCCCCCAGAGATCACCAGGGATTCCATGAGAAAATAGTAATAAATTAATAAATCATGAAGAAGTGGTGAGCTGAAACAGCTTATTTCTCCCCTCCACAACAGAGAAAGCTGGGGAGGAATGAGTGTGTGTGTGTGTGTGTGAATGTTTTCACACCAACAGAGCCAAAGGGGCTTCTTATGGGTCAAGGGGGGGGGAAGGATGTTTATGTGCCAAATATTTTGCTCTTCCTCCCAGTTTTTGATTTGCCTTAGATGTGCTAATGAAGCTCCCTTGTGGCAGGGAACAGAGAAGGATTGAGTGTGTGTGTGATTGAGTTTGCTTCCTGCAAGCAGCCATGGACCCTTATTGTTTGCCAGAATTGAGGACAAAAGAAGACACTGGTTTGCATAACAGTGATTTAAAGGTACAAATGCAAAATGAGGCTTTTTCTTTAAAAAAAAATCAGAACAACAGAAAGAGAAATGCACTACTGTACAGCTATTAGCCAATTGGGGGAAACTGACCAAGTAATCCAAGTAATCCCCTGGTCAGTCAGTTACTCAGGTGCCAGCTGTGGATGGGAGAACTCTGATAAAAGTGACTTAGGGCTTATTCTTTTTAAACCAGATTTGGAGAGGGCAGAGCCATTACAGTAAACAAGTCATTCTACAGAAAAGGTTCTTAAACTGTGGGTCTGGTAACTGAATGTGGGGGTCAGAGCTCAATCTTTGGGTCAGAGTCAGTGAGGATGGAGCAAGCTTGTTTTCTGCTGCTCCAGAGACTAGGACACAGAGCAATGGGTTCAAACTACAGGAAAAGAGATTCCACCTAAACATTAGGAGGAACTTCTTGACAGGAAGAGCTGTTCGGAATTGGAATACAGTGCCTTGTAGTGTGGTAGAGTCTCCTTCTTTGGAGGTTTTTAAACAGAGGCTGGATGTTCATCTGTTGGGAATGATTTGATTGTGTATTCCTGCATGGCAGGAGGTTGGACTGGATGGCCCTTGTGGTCTCTTCCAACTCTATGATTCTAAGATTCTATGTTGCTCCCACAGGCAGCAGATCATGGTAACCTGAACTCTCCCTAGAAGCCAAGATGATTAAACTGAGACTGTCTTACTTTGGAGAGATATATTTATATTGATATTTTATATTATAGAAATTTCTGATCCTGCAAGTATCAAATAGGTATTGCTAGCAATGTGGAATAAGCATCTTTTCCCCCCTCTGTTTCTGTAATTTTTAAAAAAGGGGGAGCTGTAGGTATAATTTTTACGTAGGGGTTCCCTGAGACCTGAAAATTATTTCAAGGTTTCCTCCAGGGTAAAAAGGTTGAGAAAGGTTTCTGTATATGCTTGCTTCCCTGTGCACCCTCCACTGGTACATTATGTGAAGGGAGGCCCTCTTTGACCATGGCACCCAGGTTATGGAATTCTCTATCCTGGAGGCTCAACCACCATGGATACTGGCTTTATTTCCATGCCAAGTTAACACCTGTCTGGTTCGGACACCAGGTTTTGGAATCTTGCTGAGCACAGCCTGGTTTTGACTTCCTGCTCCTGACCTCATACTGGAATTGGGGGCTTGCTGTGGTTTTATGATTTTATGTAAATAGAAATTTTATTTTATTTATTGTATTCTATCATGATTGATGAAGTGGTGAGAAAAACATTTTATATAATATCCATATATTATGCAACTATGTAACTAAGTACATACATGCATACATACAAGTAATGGCCAGGGATCTTCCTCCACCAAGTTATAAGAACACACTTTACACAAACATGACCTAGACCATGAGTTCCTCTAAATAACAGTATTCTCCAGTGACTGGTAGACAGTGGTGTACTGCAGCCAGGGTTCATAGTCTCAGAGTGCTAACACTTTTCCATAAGCTGGGATGATAACATCATAGTCCATTCTTCCCAGGCTGACCTGTTCCTTCTGAGTTTAGCTGCAACCCTCACATTACCTGTGTGTATGAGGTAGTCCAGATGCTTTATCATCACAGAATCCACAGAGAATCCCATCTGTCCAAATGGGATCCTGCAGTGTTCCATCATTGTCTGAGGGAAGGGGAGCAAAACTAAGGAAAACTACAAGGGAAAGCCTTTGGAGCTTTTCCTGAGTTTTTAAAAAACTGCAGGGGAAATGCACACTTCCGCTCATTAGGACAACCAAATCACAGCACAGCACATTCCTGAAGAGGATAGCTGATTGGTCAGATGTGCACGGGGGGGGGGGAGCTTGCTAAGGAGGCAGCACCTGTAACCACCATGTTGGATTGTTGCCGTAGCAATTGTGTACTGAGATGACAAAATAGCCTTTCTTTTATTCTTTTTCCCCCTTATTTAAGCAGAAGATCGCTTTTCTGCACCTTGGATTTAGCTTTTTTTAAAAAATACTGTTTGGTGGGGGCAAGTTGGGGAATATAGAACCGTGAGTAATTCACTCATGCCCACCATCTTAATTCACTGGCATGCCTCCGTGTGAACAGCAAACACGGATAGCTTCGCACACTAGTGACCTTGCAAAACAATTGAGACAGATGAAAGCTGCTGTGAACTGGTGTAGGTTTGCACCAATCCACATTTTCTTCCCTCATCTAGACCAACCCTCTCTCTGTATTTTCCAAGTAACACTTTACTGTTTGAGCCATATTTGTTATAATGCAACATATCTTTTTTGATATGGTCCCAAGGGCCCACTTGTAACCCATTAGCTCTAGAAAAGACCTGCTTTTGGTGAAGATGAAAATTGGATGACCTGGTTTGTTGACATGGATCAACACAACTGCCTGTGCATTCCTCTTGGGGATGTGGTTATTCTCTCTCTCTTGTAAAGTGTGTTCTTATAACTTGGTGGAGGAAGATCCCTGGCCATCACTTGTATGTATGCATGTATGTGTACTTAGTTACATAGCTGCATAATATATGGATGTGGTTATTTTCTCTCTCTCTCTCTCTCTCTCTCTCTCTCTCTCTCTCTATGTGTGTGTGTTTTTCATCCTCTTTCTCATTCTTGACCCCCAAAAACTTTGCCACACTCTCCCTCATTCTTTAGTATCTCCCCTTTCTCTTTCATGTCTGTTCCCCCTGCCCTCCCATTCCTAGCTAAATATCTTATCCTTCCCTTTCTCTCATGTTCTTTGTCCCATGTCCCCAAGTCCTAAGTAAACTCTTCTTCCCTACTATTTCTCAGGACTTTATCAGATGAACCTCCCAAAACATATCTTTAGCACCATATTTTGCAATGGTTTTCTTCCTGCAAAAGAACCCCAGCATTACCAGAGCATGAACAGAGCTCTGTTTAATTCCATATTCGTGATCTTGGTGATTTTCGCAAGAATACACACACTTGGTAACAAAAGAAACACACAAAAAGTACACACAAACACACTTAAAGAGTTCAAAATAAACTGGGGAGGTTCATAAAAAGAGTGTCCCCTACCTGGCATTCATGTTCTCAACCTGAAGTGTTCTGCCCACTGACATTGTATTCATGAGATCAAAATGGAGTGAGGTTTCAAACCCTCTCAGTACTGGCAAAACCACCCGCCACAGATGATCTATTGATGTCTTAGCCTGTCAATAAAAAGGAACACCTTATTTTCAAGACATAATCGAGAAAGCACAATGTCGTTGGGTATGCACACCCTTTCACATTCATTGGGTGTCGTTATGACACCATATTTGGCTAAGTATGATAATGTCCTCACTCTCTTTCTACTTCTCCCTCCTTCCTATATCTCCTTTTTGCACTTATCTTTGTTCGTTCCTAGCTGCACTTCCTTTTTCTCATCCTCTTCCTCCTCTCTTTTTTCCCATTTCTTCTGGCTACAGTTGTCTCCTTCCTCCTTCCCCATTCTCTTTCTCTTTCACATCTTCTTTCTCCTTCTATCACATTTTTCTATTTTCTTCCCCTCTTCTCCTTCCTTCTTTCTCATTTCTCCAACCTCTTCTCCCCCTGCCCCCCCAAACACTGACATTGCAATAAAGAAATTTTAGATTCTCAACATTTTAAAGCTGTAAATCTACATTCAATAGGTCTTGTTATTGAACAGATACACAGAGATATGGTTTACCCTTTTATCCTACAATCATTGTCAACATACTTGAAATTCTCTTGCTCTACATAATAAGTATTAGTAGTATTATTGTGACTGTTGTTTTCAGGTTGAGGGAGTTTTCTACAATATAACTATAAAAATAAAGGGGGGAGTAACAACTGAGGGTCAATGGAACAAAAGTAAAAGCAGAATTTGGGGAACTTTCTTTTTTGCTTAGAGAAGTGTTGTTACCTACCCTGATAGCCCACATTTCTGAATATCAATAATTGGTGATATTTAATAAATGGCTTAATGTGGCCATCCATGTGGCTAGCAGGTAAACCAGGGATCCCCTATACCAAGGCTGGAGTCATGTGTAACTGAGGGAGGGGCCTTTGGGAAATTCCCAAAACCAAATACTCAGGTCAGAGCTTAACACCTGGAGCTGAGTCATTCACTAATCCACTCAACGATAGCAGAGTCCTTGATGCTTATAAAATGGGTTCTTCCTTCCCTCATCCCCTTTCAACACATGACATCACCTGCTCCTATTCAATAGTAAATACTTTGACCATTAACAATCATTAACTCTTCTGGAGCACCCATTGTCTAGTCCTGGGAACCTCCAAGAAAAACTGTATTCCACTCAAAATCCTAATCCTTCAGGGGAATTATGCCATATAAATATCACCCTAAGACACACCCAAAGGGTACACAGTTCTTCTTCCTCTTGACTCCACATCATACTGTGTAGCCAAGTGTGCATGGATCCCCTGCTTTCTGACTTCACATCAGTTTGTGTCACCAGTCTATCGCTCGGACCTCTTTGCTTTCGGTATACTTCATGATCTCCACTCTGCAGGATTGGTACAGTATAACCTGCAACCCCCTTACTCTAGTCCTCTATCCAAATACTTCCTACTATCTTTGATAGCCTTGCGTGAGTGTCTGAAGCCTGAGTGTTTGTGTGAATGCTGTTGATACTAATTTCTAATAAAGATAATTTAATTGTATGTTTTGGCTTAGAGTCTGCTCCATTACTACCAGTATACATAGGTTAAAAGATCCCAAATCAATATTAGGACATTAGAGGGTCCACACACACACATGCACCCCACAATTTGGGTAACAGTTTCATTAATTGTACTGCAACTCCCTTGTGTAGCTAAAAGCAATGCTTGCAAATGTACTAAAAATAGTAGCTGGGGTTGTTGTTGTTCAAACCAGAGCTTGGAAAACTTTCTTTGATTTGACTACAATTTCCATGTGTTCTTAAAAGCCATGCTTTTGCTTGCAGAAGTTGGAAAGGATCACCCCCCTCCACATTCAATAGAGAACTGGGAAAACATGATTTCCAACAAGAGAAATGTTTTCTCATTTGTTAGACTTTATGTTTCTTGTTTGAGCAACATGCTATGAGCATTTGTGATAGATTTTTAACGTATTATATTTAATGTTGGGGCGTAGAAAGACATGCTGTGTCCACCACGACCACCTGCAGAGTTGTTTCACATCGACAGGACGCCAAGGAGAAGGTTTCTGGAGAGACTTCTGCAAAAGACTTCAGGCTGAGAAGGAAAAATTCCTTCACCCCAGCATACTGCCTTGAGCTCTGGCTTGCCAAATAAAGACAGCGACAAGGCCAGCCTTCACTCAACTTGAGGGCTTTAATCTTTGTTTGCAGTATATTTACAATATATATACAGAGTATAGGACAGCCCTCTAATACTCATAAATCTCTCTCATACCAACAAACTGCTTCACCAACCACCATCCACAACAAACCCACACTGGAGATAATTCCCATCTCCTTTTTATAGGCAGTTAAACAATGCCTGTTACATCAGGCATCTCAGGTGTGCATACTCTCAAGTGCTGACTCACACACACACCTGCCACTGGAGCTTAACTACTTTCATTACTAAGCTTACAGCTCCATCTTGTGGTCACATCCATGTCATTTCCTGAGATTTAATGCACCAAGTGGTCACCCCCTGACATTACTGGGCTCATACCCAGTGACATTATAAAGTGGGGGATCATCCCTAGGTTTTGGGATTTGGCCTTGACCTGGGAACTCTAGCTGGGTTCAGAGCCACAACTTGGCATTCGGTATAATATGCTGACCAAATGAACTAGTGAGCAAAATGCAAATTTTAGTGACCAAAGGAATTTGCATTCCAATAGAAGTAACTGAACATCATTGCTTGACTACTAGAGAGTGAAGGAAGTCTTTGAAATAAGTCCAATCACTAGTTCCAACTAGAGTAGAACCTTCAAATCATGATGTTGTTCTCGTTCCGTGCCTTCAAGTTGATGGTGACCCCATTACAGGACCTAACTAGCCTAAAGGCACCAGATCCCACCTGATCTTGGAAACTAAGCAGGGTCCACCATGGTTAGTAGTTGGATGGAAGACCATTAACAAATACCACGTGCTGTAGGCTATGTTTTGGAGGAAGGAACTGGCAAAACTACCACTGAGCATTCCTTGTCTAAGAAAACACTATGAAATTCTTGGGGTGACCATCAGTCGGCAGGTAACTTGAAGCCCATATACCCACCCATTACAGTGTTTTCTTGGCAAACTTTTTCAGAGGAGCTTTGCTATTGCCCTCCTCTCAGGTTAAGAAAGTGTGACTTGCCCAAGGTCACCCAGTGAGTAGAGATCCCTATGGAGCAGAGGTTCAAACACTTGAATTTCCTTGAGTCTTAGGGCAACACTCAAGATCTGCTGCTTGAGGTGACTGGCCTACACTGCCTAATACTAGGGCCTGGACCAGGTCATCCTGTAAGGACCTTGGGCTATGGGAGCTGTTATATGGGGGGGGGTAAATGGTGGTATATGGTGGCGCAGTGGTTAAGTGCCAGTACTGCAAGCCACCACGTTGCAAGTTCGATTCCAGCGGGCTCCAAGGTTCACGCAGCCTTCCATCCTTTCTTAGGTCAGTAAATTGAGTACCCAGCTGTGGGGGCAATTAGCTAACACACATTGGAAACTGTTTAATGCAGTGTAGATGTGTAAATAGCTGTTGCTTAAAACAATTTGTAAGCCGCTCTGATAGCCTTGTGGCTGAAGAGAGGGGTATAAATAACTAAATAAATAAATAAAATAAATAAATAAATAAATAAATAAACTACACTGGATCTATGAATCCTTTACTGAATGGTAATGCTTATGGAGCTCCCATTGATTCAGTGGGTTTACTGTATCTGGGAGTAGCAGTTGGATTTAGGCCTTTGTCAGCACACATTTAATAGGTATGAAGCAATGAGCAGAATCAGCATGTTACCAAAATAAGTTCAGAAATGCAATGGTCCCTTCTTCGTGATTAAAGCCATTTCTGGCAGTCACTGAAAATGTCACATATTACATGCCCATTTCCTTCAGCCTACTCTTTTCTATTTTTAATAATGTTTTTCTTAAAACACACATGCATGCACACACACACACCATAGAAGCAGCTCTGGGAAAGGAATGTTATAAACACTGGTCTGTAATAAAATGAATGCATTCCTTTTCATTGGGACATTTTCCATTCAAAATGGCCAGCTTTTTTTTTTCCAGCAGAGTCACTGCATGCCATCTGTTCACTGATGTAATATTACAAAAAGTTTTGCCTTTTCTCTTTTGTCTCTGTCATATCAGGAATGCCAGGGTTGTGCTTAATCACATTTGCTAAAGGAGGAAAATTTATGAATGTTGCCATCTCCTGAAATAAACCTTTTTAAAGCAAGCGAGCCATTTCAGAGGCTCACGTAAAAAAAAAAACCCTCACAAGGGAAATTGACATTTTAGGGAAAAGTCTTGACAGAAGACAGAACTCTCTTGCTTGCAAAGTTAGGATTGCCATGGTCTTAGGGTGCCAGCAGAAGCCTCCAGGAATTTTATGTTTCTCCCAGGGAAGGAAAGAAATCTCAAGGTGATCACCTTGGAGGAGGAAAAAGTCTGATTTTATTGTGTGAGGTAGCTCACTGGGCCTCATCTCCCTGTACTTCACTGGTCCCAGAATTCCTTGGCTCTCTCTCTCTCTCTCTCTCTCTCTCTCTCTGGCTTTTCTTCACAAACAAAGATTCAGGAAGGACTCATCCCACACTTTCTGCAAGCATGCTGATGACTAAAAAGGCCAATCCGAGATAAGCATGTCCGGTTGCAGAAATCACAGCAGAAGGTCTCCTTGGGTGATGTTTCCGGGTTGTGATTCTTTCTGTGTTGTCATTTCTCTTCAAGACTTGTTTGGCGTGAATTCTCAAATAAGGCTGCAGCATTGTGGATAGTGCGTCTCCAAGCCTCCCGATGTGAGGCCATGGCGGACCATTGTTGGTGATCAATTTGGCCTAGCCTGAGATGTTGTTTCAGGAAGTTCTTGTATCGCTTTTTTGGAGTACCCCTCTTACGCTGACCTGTGGCGAATTCACCATTAAGTACTATTTTTATAAGGCGATGGTCCTTCATCCTAGAAATGTGCCCTGCCCAGCGCAGCTGTGTTCTCAATATCATGGCCTCAATGCTGGTGAACCCTGCTTGCTCAAGGACAGCAACATTCATCACATAGTCAGTCCAGCGTATATTTAGGATTGTACGTATACAGCGCTGATGAAAGCGTTCGAGGAGTCGTAAGTGTTGGTGATAGGTGACCCATGTTTCAGACCCATAAAGGAGAATAGACAGTACAATGGCTCTAGACACACTGATTTTTGTGCTTCGCCTCAGGTGTTTGTTACGCCAGACTCTTTTGTAAAGTCTTCCAAATGTGCTATGTGCCTTTGCTAATTTGTGATTGATCTCTTTGTCAATCTTGGCATCTGAGGAGATGATGCTTCCCAGATAGGTGAACTGATGAACGGACTTGAGCACAGATTTGCCTACGGCAATGTGGGAATGGTGGTGTTCATCCTACGGTGGCAGATCTGCCTGGTAGTGCAAAGGCTTTTGCAGGTGTGCAGCATTTGTGCACACATTGGCACTCCAAAACAACAACAATACAGGATTCAGGGAAGGAGGCTGTCAAGAGAGTCATGGGTGTATGCCCTTGGGCCTGTAATGCGAACTAGAGCAAGACAATAAGTGGAATGCTAGCATTATAGCTGGTGGGACATCTTGTTGCACAAGTACTGTCAACAGCAATTCAGGGATATCAGTACAGTAGGACCCCCGTGTCCACTTATTCATTATCTACTGATTCAATTATCCACAGGGCACAAAGCAGTACACCTGCCATAGAGTCTTCCTAAAAAATGTGTCCTCTCTAGCCATTTTCTAGGTCCTCCGAGGCAACTCTATGGTATTTTAAACCCAAAGTCCCATTATTTCAATGGTGCTCACTATTATCCACAGTTTTTGGTATCCACAGCCCCCTCCCCCCTGAAGCAATCCCCAGAGGATACAGGGTTCCTACTGTATTGTCACTCTGGATCCAAGTGCAGGAGGGAATGGCAGAAAACTCTTATGGTGGCAGATCGGCCTCTCCTTCTCACTTTCTCCTCACCACAGCCATGTAAGTAAGGGCAGGTTTAGAGTGTAGGTCCCCAATGTACTTTCCCTCTTCTGTAATTTTTCCAGTAATATATTTCTGGTGCTTCCACTGATTAAACCTAGAGCTAAAGACAATCATGTTCTTCTCTTCTGGTGGGATGGGTGGGTTAAAGGGCAGTGTCTTTCCCTTCTCCAGATGACACCCCTGTTGTCTTAGAGAAGACGCACATAAATAGAAGGTGATCACTTGCCATGAATATGCTGCACTACTGAGAAAAGCTGTATCTCTTGGAAACTCTTTCATATAAAAAGTCTGTCATGGTTCTGTTCTGTGTTGACCCAGAAACTTAAGGGCCAGTTACACGGCAGGCTTTATTGTGGCAATTTGCACTTTTTTTGCTTTTTTGCACCAGTGCTGGGCAGTTTAGGCTATTTATGGGGGATTCAGTTGTTTTGTTTACTTTTTCGCTTTCTGGTTCAGATGGGCAAAGGTGGGGGGGGCGTGGCCTTCCAAGCACAGACAGAGGGAGGAAAAGGAGAGAGAGGAAGGAATGGCTTACGAATGCCTGCCTCTTAAAGCAAAAAGGAGCCCTTCTCCTTCACTCTCAGAAATGTTTGTTGTTATTGTTCGTGACTGAAAGGGCTTTTGGAATAACAGGCTTGAAAAATAGCAGGCATTCCTCAGAGGGAAAGATCTGAGCACTTTCTCTCTCTCTTTCCCTCTCAATCTCTCTCCCTCCCTCCCCCCCCACATGCTTCTTGCTGAGTCTCCTTTTCTCTGCAGCTGAGCAGACTGTCAAAACACACAACAGAACAATTGAGCAATCAGCCGGTTGCAGCATGCTCACACCATGCACACACACCACCCAAGTGAGGGCTAGCCCCATTCCTGACCGTCTTCCCTGCCCCCAAAGCCTTCCTTTGAAACAGACAGGAAGGGCTCAGAGCAGATTTCCTGAAGTGGGCTGCAAGCAGAAGAAGGGGAAAATGGCGGGCTCGGTGGATTTCTCCCTCCAACCCCTCTGTCAATTCGGAGAAGGCACAATGGTCACTCCAACCAATCTGGATTCAGCTCTGCTCAGGCTACTTTGGAAAGGTCGCTGCAAGTTCACACAGGCATTTGCGAAATGTAAGTTCACACTATCAATTGTGTGCATTTTCGCAAACTTTATCAAAAAAGTCTGGAAAACTAGCGAAAGCTGATACCGTGCGACTTATGGGTTTTTCGCTCCCTCTCCTTCTGAAAAGGGTGCTGTGGCTTCAAAATACATGGGAACTATCAGGCGTCTTGTTGAATTCTTTGAGGATTTATTTTGCTGTGTAAATGGCCCCCTGGATGTTTCACCTAAGGAAATAAAGAGATCTCTGTGGTGCAGTCAGACTTGAGTTTCAGTAATGGTGACCGACTATTGATTCTTTGTCCCAGAATGCATTGCTAGCTGTAACCTGACCCACACAACTACCAGTGATTCAACCAGTCTGTGATCTCCACCTTGGGACTGAGTTTAACTGCAGATCTCTTGAGCCAAAATGTCAGGACTATACTGTTTCTCCTATCCACCCATTTTTCATGCCACCTAGTATGATCTTGATAACTCAGAAGTGTGCACATTTTTGTGCCTTTTTAGTTGGTCCTAAAAACAGCATTCATTGGCTAACTGTGGATTTCTTTAATATAGCAGCATACCAGTTCCTGCCTCTGACTGCATTTGGTGGAACAGCACAGTTTAACGATGAAAACTCAACCCCAATTTAACCTTTAAAAAAAGAAGCAAAACCTTGCATCTTCTTTCGTATATAATCTTTCCTGCCTATATACGGACTTTGCAATGGTTAGTGAAGACAAGTGAAAAATGAAGAAATGCCAGGATATGTTTAATTTCCAGTCCCCAACCCCTGCTGTGACATGTTTGCTAAGGGATGATTTCAAATCTAGTAATGGTACAAATTTAACTTCGAGAGAGGCTTAACATACCAGAACACTGAAGCTTTAGGGCTGGCTTGGAATTAGTCCCACCTCTTCCCTGCCAAAGGAAAGGAGCAAAATGGATTGTTATTATTATTTGTCCCTCTCTCACTCCCATCTCCCCCCTCTTTTAATTGCCTTGCTTAATTCTTCCCCATTTCAAAATATCATGGAGGAAAGATGGGAGCTGGTCATTTGTTTTCTTAAATTAACATACGTTGCAAATTTATGGGCCAGATGACTGGCTTTGAAAAGGGAGTCCTTGTGTGTTTGGGAATGTCTGGTGGAGGGAAAGTGGAGCTGGCATATGTTAGCTGTGAACTTCTGCACTCAGTCTCTCCTTTTAAAAAAAAGTGGGGAAGAGGGGGGAAATATCCTGAGTTGTCTTTGCAGCTGGGTACAAAGGTTTCTTTCTTTGCCCTCATTTACTTCTGAACACTTGGAACATGGTAATAAAAAAATGGAAACACAGAATAAGCCAAATATAGCCAAGTCCTTTAAAAACAAAAAAAGCAAATACAACATCCCCTTGAAGTTAACGGCAAAGCTCTCATTGATTTTAATGGTTTCTGGATTGAACCCACAGTCTTCAGTGCAAAAGCAACATTTAACCTAAGAGGGACTGTATATTATATTGTGGGGCCAGGAACTATTAGCAGTTGGCCGTGGTGCAAGGATTTTGGTTATATGAACCTGCCTCCAAGAATCTTATGATAAATTCACACATTCATTCATGCAGCCTGACCCAGCACAGATCCCACTGCTGTTTGGGTTCAAAATTGAAGCCCCCCTCTCTCTCTGGACGGATATATTTGGAGCTTTCTAGTTTTCTTTCTTCTTTGGGTTGCCAACACTGTTTCTCACCATTAGTCATCAGCATCGCCACTCCAGATTACAGCCACCAAATTCTGCATGCCTCTGTCTGTCTACCTAGAACTAGGTATCTATGAACATATGTAGATGCATGAAAGCAATAAATAAATAAATAAATAAATAAAGGAGGCAATGGACAGGAATGGCACTTGTGACAAAAAGGTGGTTGGGATGAAATAGGGTGTGAGATATAAAGGTAAATTGTGGGGCTAGTGGTAGCTAGACACAGAAGTGGCACTAGGGGGTGCAAAGATGCCAAACCACACCAGGTGACACTGTTGGGAGGAGGGATGACACCAGCCTTAGTAATGCCACAGGTTGGACAGAATGGCAGTAAACCGAGGGCAGAATGGAATAATTAGCTTAGTTCAAAGCATAAACTCTGCTTGTCTGAATGGTTCTGATCTGAGATACAAATCAACCATTTGGGAGAAAATGTGAACATTATTAGTAGGGTTGTCTCTTGCTGTTTCAGAAGGACAGATATCAAAGATCATCTGAAAGCAATTGTGGTACTAAATGCAGTGTTTTCAGCTGAGATGTGGCTGCAAAGTTCTTTGAGCAATTCAGCTGAGATATCCAAGATGAAGTTGTGTGCAAGAGAGAGATAATGAGAGAACGAGAGAACAAGAGAGAGACTTCAGTCCAGTCAGGAATATGAGCCTTGTATTGCATCAGACCATTGGGAGATTAGCGACATACAGTCTATTCTATCATCCTCAGGATTCTGTGTTTCTACCCTTCTACATATACAGACCAGGTCTGAATATCGGGAGCTCTTGAGCCCTGCTATCTAAATTGATACATACTGAGATCTGAAGGTCTTGGCATGGAAACCACATCTGCTGCTACTTAGCTATGACTCCTCACACATAAAACAGATCCAGGCAAAGAGATGAAGCTCTGCAGCAGACACAGGGGCTTATTTTTCCACCTACCTATTACAATGCATATGTGGGAGTTTAATTGTGGATGCCAATACACTAGCACCCCCATATCTGTGGGGGATTGGTTCCAAGGCCCCCGTGGATGGCGAATTCCATGGATAATAGTGAATGCCATCCCAGGGGCCATCCCGGGGGAAAGGGCAGGTGAGATTGCTCCTCCCCCCTCCCCCTTCGTCCCTGCCATGGTTCTGCTGCAGGTGAGATTGCAGGGGTGAAGGGGGAAGGGGTGAGGTGAGATTGCTCCTCCCCCTCCTTTCCCCCTGCCATTGCCAACATGGAGAATTGAATCCACAGTTGGCAAATCAGCGATGGGTATTGGAATGTGTATAAAATACACTGTTTAAAATATCAGGGTATGTTATCCCTGTTTAAACATCCACACTGTATTTCACACGTTAGTGGAGAATACAGCCAACTTAGCAGAGTTTAATGCAAACGCAGCAGCATCTAGCGTCAGAATGTTAGCATACATGTAAAACCACAGCTTAGCAAATAACCAAACACCCTTTGCATTTTCCCAAGTTGTTTAACTAGTAAAATAACCACTCAAGACTCAAAAGTTAGTTTAAAAAGTACAAAAACGTCTTTACTCACAGTTTAGAGAGCACATTCTTGGCAGGAACAAAAACTCCATCAAAACAAACTAAAACTAGTTAAAAAATACTTTAAAACTACATTGTTACAAAACTATGTTTAGGACACCCCTTTCGGGGTCCTCTCAGTTCAAGGGCCATGCAGTTTGTTAAAGGATCATGGCTTCTGGAACAAAGAAGGATACTCAGATACTCCCCTTCATCCCAGATTGCCCAATAGTAAAACTTTAGGAAGTTACATCAGCTCATCTCATATGCCTTCTCAGTTAACCCTTCAATAGTAAAACCATTTCCACTTATTGGACTGCAGACTATATTTTCCAACAGGGGGAAAGGGCAGGTGAGATTGCTCCTCCCCCCTCGCCCTTCACCCCTGCCATGGTTCTGCTGCAGGTGAGATTGCAGGGGTGAAGGGGGAAGGGGTGAGGTGAGATTGCTCCTCCCCCTCCTTTCCCCCTGCCATTGCCAACATGGATAATTGAATCCACAGTTGGCAAATCAGCGGATATGGGGGTGCTACACAGTCACAGTATGGCACTGCGAAACAGGGATGGACAAAAACTGAGTTTTAGGAGGTTTTTAAAGAATGAAGCAAAATTCTTTAATTTCTTCATATTCATGATTGGAGGGGGACTGTGATTTTTTAAAAAATCAAGTGTGGAAGAAACTGAAACTGACAGATTTATCCATCCAGGTCCAGAGCTCTGAGTATCTGAGGGGTAGTCAAGATGTTTTTTTTAAAAAAACCCTCTTAGAATCCACAGGGAATTCCATGTGTCCAAACGGGATCCCACAGTGTTCTGTCCTTTCTGGAGGGAGGGGGCAAAAGTCAGGGGAAGTCCACAGCAGAAGCTTCCAGGACTTTTCCTGTTTTCTTATAAAAAAAAACCTGATGGAAATGCACACCTTCACCAGTTAGGACAACTGAATCCCATTGCATCATATTGCTGAAGAGAACAGCTGTTTGGTCAAATGTGCACAGGGGGCGGAGCATGTCAAGACAGCAGATCATGGAACCGCCATGTTGGATTGTCACTGTAGCAATTGTGTGCTCAGGCAATGAAACAGGCTTTCTTTCTTTTATTTTTTATTATTTAAGCAGAAGATCACTCTTCCACACCTTGGAGTTAGTTTTTTTTTTAAAAAAAAAAATATTGTTTGACAGGGGCAAGTTGGGGTGTACAAAACTGCAAGTAATTCACTCGCATCCACCATCTTGATTAGCTGGCATGCATCCGTGTGAACAGGAAACACAGAGAGTTTTGCACACCAGTGATCTTGCCAAAAACCTTGAGAAAGATGACAGCTGCTGTGAACTGATGTTTCTGCACCCCAGTTCACATTTTATTTACCTATCTAGACCGACCCTGAGTTCTAATAGTTTAGGTTTAAAACTCCAGGTATTCAATCACATTAGTACTGAATTAGGGTCACTGCTGGTTTTCTGAGAGGTTCCTTATCTTTCACAACCAGATACCATTTCATCCTGTCCATACTAGTAGTTGTTTTACCTACTGAATTAGGGAAGTGCAGATGGGTGAGAATATCATTTCATTTGTTTTGAAGAATTTGCCACAATTAGCAGATTTCTTCATATGCAAGACAGAAGAAGAAGAAGAAGAAGAAGAAGAAGAAGACCTTGATGCATGAAAAACAAAACAAAACCCTGGTTTCTAATGCGGATTCTTCTATATTCACAGCTCATTTTTATCCAGTGTAATCACTCCTAAAATTGCTTCCATTTGCATTTTATACTATGATAACCTCAGACCCTTTCACACTACACAGTTGTAGCACTATGATTCCTCTTCTTTAGGAATCCTAGGGTTTTTCATTTGCCGGGGCCCTAGAGGAGTTCTCTGACAGAAAATTCCAAATACCCCCTCCCTAAACTGCATATCCCAGATTCTATAGGATGAATCCACTATAGTGCTATGACTATAATGCTATTGTCATAGCACTATAACTGTGTAGTATGAAAGGATCCCTGATAATTGAGCTGCCAGACTCACCTGGCCCGCCCGGCAGCTACTCTGCGGCCCGATCGGCTCACCCTTCCTCTCGTGGTCCCAGCGGCCCACATGGCATCCAGCATGGGAGACTCCATTGTTGCCTTCCCCTTCCCGGTCTGCTCCATGGTCCATGGTCATCCCTGCCTTGATTGGTTGCTCAGGAAGGAGGCAAGGCATTGCTGCTTTGCAGCAATTTTACTGCAGTTTTACATCATTTTGCAGCAGTCTTTTGTGACTGCTGCTTTATGGCATGGAGGTCGGATATATAACCCAGTCTCTGCGCTGTACTGGTCAGTGGGTCTTTGGGAGCTGAAGAAGGAAAACGGCATGGAAGAGCCCCAGAAGGTGAAGAGGAGACCCGAATGGATAGGGCCCTTCAGGGAGCGAGGAGGGTCGGTGGCCAGCGATGGACTGTGGGGATGGGGATGGCAGTTTCGAAGGCTGGGGTGAAGGCAGCAGTGGTGAAGTGTCGCTGAAGGAGAGCAGACGAGGACAGCGGCTGGCAGCAACCCAAAGAGGCTTGAGGAAAATGAGGGAGAGTGGCAGCAATGGCTGGCAGTTTCGTGGCCTGGAGAAATGCCAGAGCTAGTGGCGGCACAGAGAACCCAGCGGGGGAAAGCACCAGGCTCCCAGAGGTTTAAGCAGCAGCCCAACATATGAAGACGGTGGCAGGAGCAGCAGGGCTACAGGAGGAGGCATGCAAGTCTCAGCACACAGCTCTAGGCCCTCCCCCAACCCCTCCAGGGATCACAGGTTTTGGGGGGGGGAGATGGATGTGGGGGGCATGGCAGGATGCAGGCTACAGGCCCAGGGGGCAGGGGGCCATTGTTTCCAACTCAGGTTTGCTTCCTCTCCCCTTTATTAATACAAATTCTAAAAATTTACTCCATTTTTCACCAAAAACATTCTTATTTAGCCCTCCTTTTTTTCTTTAACCATATTTGTTCATTTCTCATTTATAGCTATATTCCATACTTCATCATACCATTCTTCTATTTCGTATTCACCTTGTATTTTCCATTTCTTTGCTCTTATTAACCTTGCTGCTGTCAACAGATTTGTTAGTAAATCCTTAACAATTTGAGATTCTTGTATTTTTTCACAATATGATAATGCTTTTTCAGGGCTTAAAGGTACATTTATCTCCAGTATTTCACTTATTTCCTTCATTACTATTTTCCAAAATTTCTGCACATATTTGCAATTCCACCACATATAAATATACGTTCTCAATTCTTGGCATCCCCTCCAACACTGTGCTGAATACTTTTTATCTATTTGGTTCAATCTTACTGGGGTTAAATACCATCTCCATATAATCTTATAGTAATTTTCTTTTATTTTTACTGATAATGTTTTCAAATGTTGCATATTCCATATTTTTTCCCACTTAGATTTGTCTATTACAGTTGCTACATCTGTTTCCCAAACATCTTTTAGATAATCTTGTACTTCTTCATTATCTATTGACATTTTATATATTTTGCTTGTAATACCTTTTATAATATTTTTCTCTTGAATAGCTTTTATAATCAATTCCTCAAATTTTGTACTTTTTCTACAACTTCCCTCCTTTAAACATTTTTTTGTCCATCATTCTAACTGTATCAGTTTAAACCATGTAAATCCTTGCTCCTTTAATATTTTTTCCATATAATTTTTATTTTTCATTTTCCCCATCCATTCCTTCAACCTTATTATTTCTTGTCCTCTTAATTTTGCTTCCACTTCATTTCTTAAATTTTCTGGGAAACCCTCTAACAATATTACCAGCGTTAATGGAGATATTCCTGGAACTAATACTTTTTTATATTTATTCCATATATCTAATATATTTTTTAAAGAGACAGACTGTATTGTTTCCCTTAATTTCTTTTTTGGTTTACAAAAAAAAATATATTTCTTAATTTTAACTCTATCTCTTGTTTATTTATTTCCATCCATTCCATTTCCTTCACTTCCGCAACACTATCAATAATATATCTCAATTGATTCGCTATGTAATATAGCTTTAAATTAGGTAGGCCTAAACATCCTTTTTTGGGGGATTTATATCATCTATTTTTATTGATTCTTGATCTTTTGCCTCCATTACAATAATTATTTATCATATTTTGCCACTTTTTAAATTCCATCTCTGATACTTTAATAGGCAGAATTCTGAATAAAAAAATTTTTTTGGTAATATTTTCATTTTAACAAGCGCTATTCTTCCAAACCATGACAATTTAATTTTCCCATATTTCTCTATTCTTTTCTCCATATGTTTCCTTAACATAGTAAAAAAAAAATTCCTCTAGTTTTTCCAATTCTGCCTCAATATTTATTCCTAAATATTTTATTTGCTCTTTTATTTTAATATATTTCTTTATACTCTTCATATTTTTTGCTCTGCCTCTGTATAATTAAATATCATAATTTCTGATTTATTCCAATTTACTTGTAAACCTGTCATCTTCCCAAACGTTTCCAAATGTTTCTCTATCTCTTGCATTTTTTCCAATGGATCTTGTATTGTTATTAAAGTATCATCTGCAAACATATTCAGTTTAATCTCGTCAATATTTCCTATCCCTTTGATATCTTCATCGTTTCTAATTACATTAGCCAATATTTCTATTACCATAGCAAATATTATTGGGGAAAGTGGGCAGCCTTGTCTTGTTCCCCTAGTTAAATTTATTTGTTCTGTCTTACCATCATTTACTATTACTGTAGCTTTATTTTTTTTATACAATTGGTCAATCACGCCCCTAAATTTTTCTCCAAATCCAAATGTTTTCATTATATTTTTTAATGTTGGCCATTCCACACAGTCAAAAGCTTTAAATATATCTATAGCTATAAGCCCTGCTTTAATTTTCTTTCTTCTAATTATATCTATTATATTTATTACTCTTCCAGTTAAAGTAGCCATCTGTCTTCTTTCTATAAATCCACATTGGTCTTTTTGTAGATATTTGTACATAAATTTATTCATCCTTTTCGCCATTATTGCTGTTAATATTTTTGCATCTTGATTTATTAATGATATTGGTCTATATGATTCCGGATCTGTCAAATCTTTATCTGGTTTTGGAATTAATATAATCAAAGCTTGTTTCCACAACGGTGGGATCTCATCTCCTTTTAAAATGTTATTATATAATTCTTTCATTCTAGATATTAATATACTTTTAAATGTTTTATAATATTCGGCTCCCAAACCATCTTCTCCTGGGACCTTCCCTAGTTTCAATTTGTTTATAATATCTTCTATTTCCTCTTCTATTATAGGTTTTTCCATTAATTCTTTCTCCTCCTCACTAATTATATCCTTACAATTTTCCTGTATATATTTCTCGAAGTCTTTCGGTGGATCACCTGCTGAATATAATTTTTGATAATATTCTTGAAATATCTTTAATTTATCTTTCATCAAATTACTTTTCCCCCCTTTTTCATTTTTAATAATCCCAATCAAACTTTTAGATTTCTTTGTTTGTGTGGCTCTTGCTAATATTCTAGAATTTTTATTACTGTATTCAAAAAAACCTCTTTTCATAAATAACACATTTCTTTTTGCTATTTCTATATCTTCCTTTTCTAACTCTTTTCTCTTTGTTTGTATTAATGCTTGGATCTGTTTATCTCTGTTTCTAAAATATTATTTTTCTAGACCCTTAATTTCCTCTTCTAGTTTCTTCTTACTTTTTTCCTGTTTTTCCACAATGTGTGTGCTTCCCTAATCAATATTCCCCTTGCTACAGCTTTCATTGAGTCCCACAATAATGCTTGATTGCTTTGTCCTACTCTATTTATTTCCCATATTTCTTTTAATTCTACCTGTATTTTGTCTACTATGTTTTTATAACCCAAGATTTTTGTATCCAATCTCCATCTTTTTGCTTGTTTATAATCGTTTGTAATCTTTATATCTGCTGTAACTGTTGCATGGTCTGTAATTTTTATAATCCCTATATCTGTGTTTACAATTTGTGGGACCAAATTTTTTGATACAAAAATATAGTCTATTCTAGAATAGTTTTTATGTGTTGGTGAATAATAAGTGTATCTCTTTTCTTCTCCTTTCCATTCTCTCCATACATCTCGTAATCCATTTCTATTTATAATTTTGTTCATACCAGTTTCATATGTTTTCTTGTCCTCTTTAGTAGGATTAGATTTATCTCTCTGCTTATCCATTACCATATTAAAATCTCCCGCCATTATTATAGATCCCTCACTTATTTCATTTGTAGCTTTAATAACTTCTTCATAAAATTCTATTTGACCTTCATTTAGTGCATACAGATTAACCAAAGTGAATTGTTCCTTACCCCTATTTCCTTGTATAATTATATATCTTCCTTTTATATCTTTTTTTAAATTTTCTTAACAATAAAATCACATCCTTTCAACAAAATAGTTGCTACTCCTCTTGATTTTGATGTTCCAAAAGCTTTTTCATATGTATTTGCCCATTTCAACTTCAATTCATTTACTCCATCTTTATTTTGGTGTGTTTCTTGAAGGAATATTATATCTGATTTAGATTTATTTGATAAAGATTCTATTCTTTTTCTTTACATTTCCTAACCCTTTGACATTTAAGGTCAGTATTCTCAATCTGCCTTCCATATTATGTATAATAAAATTCTACTTCTATTAGTCCCACATAGTGCACAAATACTACAATCTTCAAATAAACAATAAACAATAACAATCCCCCTGCACCACCCTCCACCTCCCCCCTTCCCCCCTCCTCCCTACCCTTCCCACATACACATTTCCTCACCCCCTCCTAATCCCAGGGATTACTATCCCCGCCATAGCTACAAACTTTGAGGGGGGGAGGGGGTGTCACCCATCACCAATGTCACCTTTGATCTCATCTCCCTCAGTTTTTTTCAGTCCCTTGTCTTTATATCTTCATTTCTCCTTTCCTCCTGTTGCTCCTTTCAGCTCCCCTTGGTCTTTTGCTGCTTCTTGTTCTTCCTCTCTCAATCCCAGCATTGTCAGCAGTTGTAATCCTTCTTCCAGTGTTTTTATTTTGTAGAATTTCCCAGCATATTTGAACTTCAAAAATATTGGATATCCCCAATTGTAGCTAATTTTTTTTTTGTCAGTATAGCTATAATGGGTTTGATACCTCTCCTCCATTCCAATGTTCTCGCACACAAATCATTGAAGATCATCACTGGTGTTGATTCAAAAAGTATTTGGTCACCCAGTTTCCTGATTTCTTTCATAAATGTCTCTTTTTTGTAGTAATTGGCCACTTTTACCAATACATCACTGGGAGTTGTTTTCCTGAATCCAGTTCTATGGATTCTCTCAAAATCTTCTTGCACCCACTGTAACTGGGGTGTCAGTTGCTGGAACCATCTTATTATTTTAATTCTCAGCTGGTTGCAGTTTCTTTTTCAAAATGTGGAACATTTCGAATCCTGGTGTTCGTCCTTCTGTCCCTATCTTCTTGGGCAATAATTTGTGTTTGTATCTCAGCAGTCTCTACTTCATGTCTCTGAAGCCAATCTTTGTTCTCATTTACCATTTTATTTACTTTTTTAAATTTCTTTGCACACTCCTGCCATTTCCTGGTTGATTTGCTGCATGGCACTTTGTAGTTGTTAAGAAACTTCCTGTATTGTTTCTTGTTTCATATTCTGAATTTCATTTCGTAGCTCAAGTGTATGAGCTTTAAAACATTGAAGTAATTTTTCATTATTCTGTGCCAGCAAAGATTGTAAATCCTCTTGCCCTGACAGGTTTTCCTTCTGCCCATTCTTCTGCCCATTCTTCTGCCCATTCTTTCCTCCCCCTGCTCCAGTCGCCATTTTTTTTTAAATGCTTCGGTCTGTTCTTTTCCTTTTAAGCTTTTGATCTTTTCAGTTGCTGTTAAAGTCTCAGCTGAAGCAGCCCTTTCAGGCCTTGAGATTGTTTTGTAAGAGGGTTTATTTTTAGATCTTGTCCATAAGGGAATTTGCAAAAAAAAAAAAAAAAAAAACCCTTATCTCCCCTTTCGTCTCTCCACATCAGCTTCCCTCATAAATCCCCAAGCTTTCAGCTTTTAGATAAGGCAGAATCTACTCACAGCATTCCGACACAGGAGAACAGTTCTTTTACTTTAATTAGCTGCTTCAACAAGGTGTTTTCTTTATTTCAAAGATATCACATCGGAGAGAGCTGGATTCTACAGCCACATCTGGTGGTGCGTGACTCTGCCCCCACCACAGGGAGTTCTTCTGCCCACCCCCCTCCACAGGGAGTCGTTGGTCTCCTCCCTCCCCTCCCAGGGTGTCATTGGTTTCCTACCTCCCCTTCCAGGGAGTTGTTGGGAGAGGGGAGCCAGTTGGGAGGCTGGCCATAGCAGTGGCAGAGACCACACCTGGAACTCATTGGTCAGGGCAGAATGGCACATGGCACATGAATGGGTGTCTCTCCATGTAGGCCCCTCCCCTCCTTCACAGGCAGTTGTGGTGCAACCGACATGGGAGAAGGACGAGGGGGCTCCTGCATTGCACTCTCCCCTTCACGCACACACCCAGGCCTTGCCCCCTCCATTGGCTCCCTGGCCCTCTGGGGCTATTTCTACCTTACAGGGTAGGGAGCAACAGCGGAGCCCACACAGGAAAGGAGCACTTTATCATCATAGTACTATAACTGTGCAGTATGAAAGGGTCCCTGATAATGTGGCTGGTGCTCTGTTATAGCATGAGAACATAATGAACCTGTCATGCTCAGTCTCTTTTCTTATATTTGTTTCATCATGTTTCTGTGGTGGATTGTGAATTATTATATTTTTGCATGTGGTTGGATATATTTTTAAATGTACACATTTTTGAGTACATCTTTTCCAAACATACATATTTATATAGCAAATAAATAAAATGTGTCATGGCTGGTGGAGAGCAGAGGAGGGATTAGAAAAGCATGTGGCTATGTCTCTGTAGCCAGACACAAAATGATTATATCATCTAGTGAGACTTCTGGAGAGGTCAACAGATGATGTAATCATTTCAACTCTGACCACAAGGATATACCCAGATCCCTCCTTTCCCCCAGCAACAGAATGGCAAGGGGGGGGGGGGGCTGAAGCAGGTCAACAGTAAGTGTGTGTGTGTGTGTGTGTGTGTGTTTGCATGAACTTTAGTCATTCTGGGAGGAGGAAGGAATACTAGTAATGACCAAAAAAGCTATATCCAGGCAAAAGATGGACTCATGCCTCCATGTGCCACTATAAGGATGCCAGCCTGTTTGAAATACATACAAAGGTACATATTCTGAAAAATACACAGAAAAAACATTTTATTTTTATCATTCCTCAAGTCCCAGTTTTGGTGAAAAGGTGGGGTATAAATCATCATCTTCATCTTTATCATCATTTTATGCATGTCATCTAGTAGCCAAGCTAGCTGCATCCTACCCAAGCATATGCAGTGTATAACATTATCATTTTTAAACCACTTCTTTTAACAATTATGGTTATATCTTCAGCTGGCATAAACTATCAGTCACCCATCAGCATCTGCAATGTTTGGGCTATAAATGTCTTCAAAGCAAGTGGAGATGTAAGTTATTTTCTGATCAGCTGCAAATCCATCTCTCAGATATGAATGCAGTAGCATTGTTAGTGGTAGTGAGAGAGATATATTTGAGACACTAATCTCAATGCACCTGCCTGCGTTTATCTTCTTATCAGCTAACTAATGTTGAGAATTTGTAAGGCTAAGGGCAATGGCAGGGAGGGGCTTTCAGTGATCCCATAGGAGGCCTTGCAGTATTTCAACCAAATTAAAAAAAAATACATGTGTGCAAAGAGGCAAAGACATTTTATATCCTTTTTATATCAGCAGAAAGGCGAAGTGCATCTCACCATGTTGAAACCAATGCAATTTAAAAGTATGCCATTCTAGGTGGATCACACTCTATGCTATGTGCAGACATAAATGAACTTCCTGTAGCTTCCAAGGAATTGGATAAATAAGTCTTTGGTAAATGGAGCTGTGTTAATGAACTTGATGTACTCAATCCTTAATTACACAGAGAGACCTTTATCATGTGCTTAACCTCTTAACAAGCAAAATCCATATTATCTAATTTTGGGTCCAGATGCTTAATTGTACTACTAACGTAATCTCAAAGGGGGCCATCATTTTCATTCAGCTTCATTAGAGACTACCCAGGTTATCCAGACTGGGAAAATGGGAAAGTAATCCCTCTGAAATAACACCCCCCCCCATTCCCCCTACCCATCAGAGGGGGAAGTAAACCTTTTCGCCTCCTACCATAATATTTCCCCTCCTTAGAAGACTTTGCTAAAATCTTGTATCAGAAATACCTCACATACAGTTGTACATCCATGCATGTGTGGTTACCTGTGTGTGTGTGTGTCTGTGTGTTTTCCACTTTCAAAACTTTAGTCTGGTAATGACCCATTGCTACAATAGCAAATGTTTGGTTACACAATGCAATTAGTGAGGGAAAACAGAGAGCTAATTCAGAAAGAGGGTAAGACTTCAAGCATTTTTTCCTGTTTCAAAGCAAGTCACACACACAAACAAAAAGAGGGGGGTAAGGAGGTGATACTGTATGCAAAGTCATGGCCACTTTCAACTCAGTCCTGGTGGGAAAACAGCTACGCTTTTTGGGATGTGGTATTCTAGTGACTCAATTGTAATGGTGTCATTACTGCAGAACAGAGTGTGGCATTAGTATGGCCTTGATGGGCATGCGGATCCTCAACATTCATATCTACATAAGCACTAGTGTGAAGTAGAAGATTTCTGATCTATATTATATTTGGAAATGGTTGATATAAATGGAAAAAGCTTACACCCAGTTCTTAAAAAGTCCCTTTTGCTTTTCTTGTAGGTATCTTAATATGAAGGGCTAAGGACCTGATCATTATGGTGGCAAGCTTTGAACTTGCTTTATACTGTAGAGCAAGAGCAAGCAAGGCAAAGACTGCAGAGCCTAAATCTCTATATGTGGAGTGATGTGTTGAATGCCACCATTGCATGAATGGTAATGTTGCACAATGAAATACACAATGGAAATGTGCAACCAGGTGCACAACTAAAGTGGTATTACATCAGCCAAGAATGCACATCCACATCCACAAGAATGCAATAGCACCACATGCGCAACTACACTTCTGTGATCTTGAAATCATTGGAGATGTTGAACATCAAGCAAAAATGTCCAACAGTTTCTATAGGGGAAATAATACATGCATAAGACACCACTGAGATAATAGTATCATAGAATCATAAAGTTGGAACAAACCACAAGGGACATCTAGACCCAACCCCCTGCCATGCAGGAATACACAATGAAATCATTCCCGACAGATGGCCATCCAGCCTCTGTTTAAAAACCTCCAAAGAAGGAGACTCTACCACATGACGAGGCAGTGTATTTCACTTCCAAACAGCTCTTACTGTCAGGATGTTCTTCCTGGTTTATAGGTGGAATCTCTTTTCCTGTAGTTTGAACCCATTGCTCTGTGTCCTAGTCTCTGGAGCTGCAGAAAACAAGCTTGCTGCATCCTCAGTATGACATCCCTTCAAATATTTAAACATGGCTATCATGCCCCCTTTTAACATTCTCTTCCCCAGGCTAAACATACCTAGCTCCCTAAGCCGCTCCTCATAGGTCATAGGGCATAGATTCTAGCCAATGGGTTCACTTTGAGTGATGGGCTTATAAAAGATTGCTGTGTCTCCCATTCCTTACTCATTGGATCTTGCCCATAGTCTCCCAGAAAACATACTGGGCATAATTGGGTCATATTTCACCCTCCCCCACATCTTCACTCAATTAGTTTTGGGTCACATATATGTGTTCATCCAGGCTTGAGTTTTTGCTCACAGTGCTCATCCAGAGCATTGACTGGATATTAAACAGCAGCATTTCATGACCAAACAACTCACCACCAAAGCAGTAAGGCTCAATAATTATTGATTTCCTGTAGCTGCTTGGGTAACTTTCCTCACCCCACCCTGCATAGCCCCATGGTAATGGAAACAGTATCTTCATCATGGCAGATATAGCCTGTATATCTGCTTAACCATATTTTCTTTAGATTAGGGAAACCATTGAACATGGTTGTGCAACTGATGCTTAAGCTAGTAAAAAGTCCACAAGATGTTACCTGTAGGTCCTATGCCTAGCCTGCTCCCTGTTTGAGTGCTGTTGCAGCAATGCCATTGGCTAATGGTGTGTCCATCACTGGATTTTGATTGGCCACAACACCTAGAAGAAGTGATGTTCCTCTATGCTGGTACTTGACACAAAAGTCATTCCTCGACAAACTAACTCATATGATAAGGTGGGTATTTTTGTGTGCATAATATAAGATGTATACCCTTTTTTATATATGTGTGTGTATGGCAGATATATATATATATATATATATATATATATATGATAAGTTATATATTACATATGTTCTTTTTGCCCCTCTTTCTCATCTCCCCTGACACTCCTCCATATAATTTAGTAATCAGTGGCTTTTACCACTTAGTTACTTTACAAGAGCAACAAACCTAAACATAAAACCAAGTGGTTAAAAAGAGAAGTTTAATCAAAAGTCTAAAGGCTGCAGTTGATCCCCATATTCTGTAAACAAGACCTTGCTGTAATCATTTTAGTCTGGCTGCAAACCATATTTGTACTAAACCATTGTACTAAAATAGACAAAAACAAGTAATATGCAGAGAAAGGCTAGACAACTTGGGGTGGGGGAAAGCTACTAGGTAGGACAGAGTTCTAAAATGCCACTGACCCAGCTATTCCTGGAAAGTTATGCTGCATCTGTAGGGAACTCTTTATAGAAGATAGCTGATGGATGTCTTTATTGGGGGGAAAATATGAAGGATCAGACTGTATGCATCTAAAATTTCTTTCCATTTACAATTTAATATGCCAATTGTTATTAATATTCATTGAAAATATTGCATACCATAAGTATTAGTCAAAGTGTAAAGCTTGGGTAAGAAATGCAGCTAAGGATGAATGAATTAGTTTTCCGTATTTCCAAACATAAGTCTATTCTTTCCCATTTCTGCATCAGTCTATTATTTTTTAAAATATACAAAATTGCATTTAAATATGAATTGTTCCTCATAAAAGACACATTTCATCTAAATGTGATCCTACAATACACATTTTGTGTATTGTGAATGTGATCCTACAACACACCTATATATTTTACCATAAAACATTTTCATTTTCATTTTTTCCTTGCTAATTGCTGTCAAGCTGGCTTCAACTTAATGGAAATCCTATGAATGAGAGACCCCAAAGACACTGTTATTAACTTCCTGGCTACGGGCCATGGCTTCCTGGATGGAGTCAATCCACATGTGTTGTAGTCTTTCTTTTTCCCCT
This sequence comes from Gambelia wislizenii, assembly GCA_030847615.1. Classification (NCBI taxonomy): domain Eukaryota; kingdom Metazoa; phylum Chordata; class Lepidosauria; order Squamata; family Crotaphytidae; genus Gambelia; species Gambelia wislizenii. Next base: position 331,206,465 of record JAUMIR010000001.1, on the reverse strand, counting down.
ATTGCCTTCAACTTTACTGAGTTGTCTTTTCCAGTGAGTCATGTTGTCTTATGATTTATCCAATTATGATAGCCCCAGTTCACTCATTTTGGTTTCTAGGGAGAACTACTTATCCAAATTATGATAGGCTCAGCTCAGTCATTCTGGTTTCTAAGGGAAATTCAGGCTTGATTTGCTCTTGGACCCTTTACAGTGGGCACTCAGAATCCGTTGGGGTTTGGTTCCAGGACCCACTCACCCACGTGAATACCAAAATCCATGGATGCTCAAGTCCCATTTTGTACAATGCTTAGTAAAATGGTGTCCCTTATATAAAATGGCAGAATCAAGGTCTGCTTCTTGGGATTTTTGTTTTTTAAAAAAATTCAAGTCATGGATGGTGGAATCTATGGATGCTAAATCTGTGGATACAGAGGATGACTGTATATCTCTTTTAAATGGTCTCTGGTGTCCAAGGAACTCCTCTCCAGCACCACATTTCAAGGAGTTAATTCTCATCCTCTCAGCTTTCTTCACTACTCCAATTTTCACAGCCATATGCAAACATCAGAAATACTATAGCATGGATGGTCCTGCTTTGGTATTTATGCAAAATGCATACATTTTGCATCATTTCTACAAAACAGTTCACTTAAATTTCATTTAGTGGGTAAACAAAATTACCTGGATCAACACAGTGGTGTGAAATCAGAGCAGAAAATTAACCTGAAGTTATGTGCCAAGTTTGATTAAGTACTTCTATAATTCCAGTTTAAACTTAACTTTGTAAAACAGTCCACCAAAGTCTCTGCTACATCACTTCCACTTATTTCTTTGGGAATTGACATTGGTCTTCTTTAAGAGTGACTAGAGATTCCACATAGTCAGTTGTGGATGCTGGCGACTGCAATATATCATTGAGGCAGTCAGTTTCCTCTGGGTTTAGTCTGAATTCTAAAAGAGCTGTTCAAGTTGTTCAACTTATCATCAAAGTGAGAACAGCAGCTTTGATTACTCCTTCAAAGTTTGAACTAAAACCTGGGGCAGAGTCACCAGCCCACTGACATCAGAGCCAAGAGCTACCATCCTCCACTGATAATCTGTGTTGATTCCATTCTCACTATGTAGTCTGGAGCTCTGCTGCTGAAGAACCTATGATCAGATAAAGAGTTGTGACACTTAGTGCCTTTTTTTTTTTTTTTTTTTGCATTGTTGGCTCAGCTCAACACTTGAACACATGAGGCCTCATCTGATTCTGGAAGTAACAAAGGTCAGGACTGGTTGTACTTGGATGGGTCACCACCAAGGACAACCAAGGATCTTCAAGTAGGAAAGAATATTGCCTAAAACCCTGGACAATCATTGCAAATCAGAGTTGATAGTACTGAATTAGATGGACCAACAGTCTGACTCAATGTAAGATAGATCCCTATGTTTCTGTGTACTGATGGGACAACAGCAAAATTTGTCTGTCATCCTTTGCTATGAGAAGGGGGAAGCATGGAGTTGTGAATGGAGACAAAGTCCCATCTGGCCTCCATGTGTACCTTTCTATGGGGCTTTCAGAGCCTAAAGGCAAGGATATGTCTGATCTGCTTTACCAACAGTGCTACAAATCAGTAATATCAGATCAACATGGACACTAAATAAAGTTTTGCTATTAGTTATAGAGTGATAGGGTAGGCATGCAAGTCTCTCTAGTACCAAAGACAGCACTCAAGTATATGTTACATTTGATAGCTGTGTTCAAACAGCTCAAGCAGTCTTTTGTTTTGTCTACACAAAATCCCTGTAAGTGTTCATGGCTACTTACATTTGAACACCAATATTCCCAATCCAGACCTATACATCAGTCTGTCCATTATGCCATATAGGCTTTCATCAATCAAAGCACTCTCTAGGTACAAGCGGAGGAGTTAGAATTGCTAATACCAGCCCAATGTAATTTTGTGTTGGTGGTTGCTATGAAGCTGTTGGTGTCTCTGGTGACATCTGTCTTGCCACAATGTCTCAACATCAAAAGAAGGGCAAATATGACAAGCTCACAAAAGCCCCATGACAAAATAAAGCAAAGCTGTGGCATAAATAGGGCTCTTTAGACAGAACGTGGCATACAAGAATACCGTTTTATTACCATGTATATGGGAAAATCTGTTGGGCTCTCACTTGTGGTTTAGACATCCATGCGTCATATGGTCAACTCTGAGCCTGCAGCAATGTTAGAAAACATTTGTGTCACAATGTCCCAAGTGTTCCTTCTTCACTTGTAAGTAGGATACAAACAGAAGCACAAAAGGGCATGAGAATGGCTTGAACAGAGAGCAGTCAAATCAAATCAAATCAGGCATGAGACTGTCTGTGATAACAGACTGTGAAGAGCAAAACCTGCCTGCTAGTTCTGATGAGGGCGGTTGAGAGGTCCCCACTTCTTTTTAAGGCAGAGGCTGCTTAGAGTATCTTTCTAGAGTGTGGAAGGAGTTGGATGCCTGTCCACCAATTCCATTGTTTGAAATCTTACAGGGAGCCTCAGCAGGATGTTTTCCTTGAGTGACCCAGGAAATGGACTGGTGCACTGAACCGTTAACATAATTCAACAACACATGGTGTGAGGCTATTGTTGGGAGGCTGCAGCTGTTGAGCTGACTTCTGCAATCCAGACTGCTGTTGTTCCTGCTGTTCTTCCCTTCCAGATTGGAGAGGAGAAATCTCTCAGGGTCTCTGTAGGCATAGCATTCTGTTTTTCATACATCTGTTCTCCACTGACTTTTCAATGTATCAGATACAAAGTGTGTGACTTTTACATAGGCATGTGAAATTTCATTGCTCTTGAGATTTTGCACCTCTCTTTTTTCCTCAGTCTTGGACATTTTGGAGTGACAAGACTATACTACCAGCATTCACCAGCTGTATGGAAAGAGCTGCCTCCAGTACAAGACTGAGATGACAAAGAATCTCCCCTCCCCCATTTTGGTTGTGTTTCTGTAGTTTGCTCACATGATAAAGGCAAATATGCACAAAATTCCTGATCCCTCAAAGTAAAATAGGCTGCCTTCCTGGAAATCAGTGATGGGATTTTTCTACAAGATGCTCCCAAGGATGTATTTTGCTCCCAAAATACCATACACCCAATGCTATCTAGTTTGTGTAGACAAAAAAGTAGTAAATACATTTTTCAAATATTTCACATTTTACTACAGTAAATGTCTATAACCCCCATATGAAATGTGCAATATTTCTCCAAGGATTTTTTGGGGGAGGTGGGATGAACCTCATCATCTTGCAGCAAAGAGAAGAACTATTCATTCTTTTTTGTGGAAAACTGTGATAAGACAAATCTAACCAGGACTTACACCCTACTTTTATATTTCTGAAGTGCTTTCCCCTTGCTATCTCTGGTCAGAATCCTTCTGGTCCATCACACCAGCATAGATATGTCAGTATAGGCAGTGGCGGTAAGAGGAAAAAGGTTGTATGTGCAGCAGCCATGAAGAAGTCAGGCACTGGAGCAATTGGATGTTCAGAGCTGGTAGTTTTCCCCTGTCTTCCCTCACTACCACTGGGTGGCCCACCCTAGTGCTCCAACAGGATTCCAGCCTCTGTATGCACCCTACAGCTGGAGTGTAGGTAGAGTGCCTGCTTTTCTCCAGAAAATTCAAAAAGGAACAGGTAAGAGGAAATGAGATAGGCTTCTGCCTGAGACTATGGAGCCTCTGTCATAGCACTTGAGTTAGGTGGACAAACAGTCTGGTCCAGAGGGCATAATGCAGGTTTCTGACATGACTTTGTTAAACAATATGAGCACTGATGTCATGAAATAAATACTCATAATTGTTCTCTACGATGGAGGTGAGGAATAGGCAGCCCTCCAGATATTGTTGGGCTATAGTGCCCATCAGCCCTTGTCAGCATTGGCAGTGGTTAATGATGGTGAACCTGAATCCAACAGCCTCTGGGACAGAGCTTAGGAAGTTATTTTTAAGAAGAACCTCGATAATGGCATGCTGAAGCTATCCACAACTGAGTAATGGTGGGAGGATACTCTGGGATCCTGAGTAGGACCAATGCCGGGAGAGCAAAATAGAATCAATTATCATTTTGCATAGTGCCACATGTCCTACGTTTCTCTGTTCATGTGGACAACCTTACCCTCCCTTTCCTCATTCTAGTATGACTTTCCTTAGAATACAAATTTAACCACCTTCCCAGCTAACTCTCTACATCAAGATTTTACACCTCCAAACAATCTGCATTTGCACTCTTTATTTGGATTACAAAATGTAAAGGTAGCAAGGGATAGGGTTGCCAGGGGACTGGATGTACAAATAATCTGACGTTGTACAAAGTGGCATCATGAAGCAGTTCTACAACAGCTCACAAGAAATGAGTAACTAGTAACATTGCCATCCATAACTGGTTCCTATTTGGGTAACAAACTTTGTGTGACAAAGTTGTAAATGTAACAAGTACAAGTGTAATAAGTAATGGCTTCTAGTTATTTTCAAAACCTACTTTTGACAGTTTTTCTAGAAGCATTCAGGAATTTTTCAGATTTTCTGCCATTCTTTTATCAATCGCAAGGGTTTTTCTCTCAAAACAAGTAACATAAAGTAAAGGGAAAGTTATGAACGGCACAACAAATAATATAAAAAGTTTCCTTTGCCCAGCATTGTAATGAGTCACAGCAATTGGGTTCTTTATAAATACTATGAAAATAATGGTACATATTATGTTTAAAAAGTGACTTCTAGTCTCTGGTATACTGACTAGAGACAAGGACCTGCTGAACACCCACCCACCCACCCACACACACACCTAGACCCCTAAAATACACATGCACATGATCCCATGAATGCATTGTTGAATGTGTGTGAGTGAACAAATCTAGAACTTAATCGAAATTTTGCATAATTGGCCAGATTTCAGAATTTAAATTTCACCTTATTTCTTTGAATGTGAGCATTTTCAATTACAGATTTATTCTAAGAATTACTTTACCAAGCCCACATGCTCAGCTGGTGTGTGTATTGGGCCTTACTTCCCATGGCTGTGCTATAATTGCTGGCATAAAGCAGCGTCCACTCATCTTCCATTTGCATGTGGCTGATGCAAGACCATCTGTTTTGCTAAGGAACTGGATCTCACAGATTGGCTACTGTGCACCTAATTTCTGAAATGCTGAAAATGTGAAGAATATGAGGAATGAGATCTCAGCTGCCAAAACAAACCTGACACATTTGCAGCACTCTAAATATGAGAATATGCTTTCTGGGATATCAGGAAATCAGGATGTACAGAACTAAGTAGAGGGTTTTCACTTGTCTTATCAAAGCTCACCCCACCCTCACTTCCACAGAAAGTATTTAGACATTTTGCTTAAGGTTAATTTTGGGATTTGGATGAAAAACACATTGGTGGATGGCTGCATTCCTTCTGAATTAAATTATTTCTGAAGTAAGTGAATTGGAGGTGAAGGAATCTGAGCTGGAAGATGCTGTCATGATTTTTCTGCAGATTCTATCAACTACCTCAGGAGAGATTCCTTTGTTAGTCCCCACTAGAGTAGACCAATTCAACCAATGGAGTTTGTGTAAGTGCTCATTATTCAACAAACTGAGTCAGTGGCTCTACTTTAGTTTTGGACTACCAGTAGGATTCAGTCTCTTGTTTGCTTTGGCTCTGGAACACAGTATTCATACTGTATTTTAGACTTCATATGTAACTTTGAACTTTGACTTTAAGAAACTTGTAATTCTATTCATCTCTCATAATTCTGCAGGGCAATAATGGAAACAGCTGTATACAGATATGATCTCTGCCCCTGAACTTCTACATTTAATCTGCTTGTCAAAATTTTAATGAAGGCTACCAGCGATAAAGGCAAAGGAGTTCAAGGGGCCAGATAAAGAGAGGTTGTCAAGCATATTCAGTGTTCATTTATGGCCAAAACCAGTTTTAATATACAAGAACATTAGAAAAGCAAGGCTGGGTCAAACCTAGCACCTGTGTAGTCACATGGTTTCCATGGGAAAGACATTCAGAAGTGGTAACAATAGTCAGCTAAAGTGCCACTGCCCTCATCTCTGAGCAATCCTCCACTATTGTCACCTCCCACTGTTGCTGCTGCCCAGCAGCTTCCTCTTATTGCATTAAGGTATTTGGCACATTTTGTCTGGCTTCACAGCAAAAGCATGTCTGATTTTGTAGAACCTTCTAGTAGCAATGATGGCATGGTAGCCTCTTGCCTTATGGGAGCACACAACCCCACTACCAGAGAAAGGTAGCGTCATGGTGGACCAAGTGGATTATTCAATTTTGGCCTAAATTCAAGAAGTGGCATATTCATGTATAGTAGGTGCTGTTCATATGGTGCAAAGAACTTGGCATTACAGAAGTGAAAAACCATGGAGAACAATGTTGTACATCTGACACATTCAGGTTGCAATGGCAGAAGCATGGTTGTGCAACCCATGACATTGTACAATGACCATAGCTTGTTCTACTGCTTTGGGACTGTATACTGCTACAATGGATTATGTCAGTGCTGGTTCTTTAAGCTACACTAAGGGCCTAATGAATTGAATTGTCTTGTTTTACATCTCAATATTTCACTATGCCAAACTGTGCATATGCATTTTCCAATATTTTGTGTAGCATCATGCCTGTTGTATTCTATGATCTTTTAATGCTAAAAGGTGTATGTCCCCCCTTACCCTTTTGCTTAAGTCCATTCAGCAGTTCACTTACCTGGGAAGCATCATCTCCTCAGATGCCAAGATTGACAAAGAGATCGATCACAGATTAGCAAAGGCATATAGTGCATTTGGAAGACTTTACAAAAGAGTCTAGAGTAATAAACACCTGAGGCGAAGCACAAAAATCAGTGGGTATAGAGCCATTGTACTGTCTATTCTCCTTTAGGGGTCAGAAACATGGGTCACTTGTCACCACCAGTCCCTGAACGCTTTCATCAGCGCTGTATATGCACAACCCTAAATATGCACTGGACTGACTAAGTGATGAATGTTGCTGTCCTTGAGCAAGCAGGGAACACCAGCAGCTGTGATATTGACGCCATGATATTGAGAACACAGCTGCGCTGGGCAGAGCACGTTTCTAGGATGGAGGACCATTGCCTCCCAAAAATAGTACTCTACGGTGAACTCGCCATGGGTCAGCGGAAGAGGGGCACTCCAAAAAAGCGATACAAGGAGTCCCTGAAACAACATCTCAGGCTTGGCCAAATCAATCACCAACAATGGCCCACCCTGGCCTCACATCGGGAGGCATGGAGACGCACTATCCACAATGCTGCAGCCTTATTTGAGAACTCACGCCGACCAAGTCTTGAAGAGAAACAACAACGCAGAAAGAATCACAACCCGGAAACATCACCCAAGGAAACCTTCTGCTGTGCTTTCTGCAACCGGACTTGTTTATCTCGGATTGGCCTTTTTAATCATCAGCGTCCTTGCAGTAAGCGTGGGATGAGTCCTTCCTGAATCTTCATTTGCGAAGAAAAGCCAGAGAGATACCTTTTTTAAAAGTATAAATAACTGTACCTTAATTGATACAGCAGTAGGTTTGGGACTACTGCTTAAGAAAATAAAATGCAGAGAGAATAAAAGATTTTTTGGGTTTTCCCATACACTTGGAAGGCAGTTTAAAAAGTGCAAGGGACATTTACCCTTTTTTCTGGCAACAGATTTGTGGAGGGAAGTAGCAAGAAACCTAGGAAGTAGGGGGTCACTGATCCTCTTCAGTCATTATTTTGGGGGTTGTTTGGAGAATTTTATAATAATCTTTTAAGCTGTTGTTCCTTCACATTTTGGTATTAAGATCAGTTGTTTCTTTTTCCTCACTCCTAGTAGTATTTTTCATTTTGGATCAGAGTGGGACCATCTGTTGTTCCAGTGGACATTTGCCTTCAGGAATGAGTGAGGAATAAAATTGTCAAAGTGTTGGATTTGAGGGGGGGGGGTGATACTGTTTACTGAGAAGGGTTCTTCCAGTAAAACAACAACAGAATGACCTGCCTAGGGCAGTTTGTTTATGGACTCTCACTTTCTCCCCCCTCCCCCAAAAAGGGTGCATGACTGTGGAGATATAAATCCTTTCTGTGGATTTGTCTGCATGTTTTGTTTGCATAGAGATTGTTCTAGTGAAGGACTGACTGAGACAGAAAACCCAGGAATGTAGTTGGTGGGGGGAGGTGACAAAAAGAGAACATTACCCCTGCATAAGAATTCTGTTCTCCCAATGAAATTTTCCGTCTGTCTCCAAATTTTGAGCACTTCAGTCAGCAAGACACTGAAAATCATAAACACTTAGAACTGTGTTTTCATTCTCTTGGTCACTCTGCCTGGGCCTTTTCTTTGGAGGCCTAAACTCTATTTCTAAATGCTTATCTGAAGCTTTAAGTTACTGCAACGCTAGAAATTTGGGGGTCAAAGGATAATTTCATTTAGGGGAGCAGGATTCTTATTTGGAGGGGCAATGCCCTCAATTTGCACTTCCCTTAGCTGCAGCCTGTGAAAACCATTGTTTTCCAGAATGCTAATAACACCTCTTCTAGCGTGAAGTGCTTTAACTGTCTCCACCCTCCCTCAGAAAGCAATAAAGAACCTACACTATGGAACATCTTCAGTACAGTCTTCTACAAGTCTGGTGGCCAGCATAGTGCAAGCAATTCACTTTCCATATACACTTAGAAGCCAAATAAATCAGTTTTAAGTATTTACATCAAAACATTACTCAGTGATCACATCTGAACACACATGTTCTCTTCTGTTTCCCCACCCCAGCAAACAAAATGGCTTTCCTGCTAACAAACACATACATATAGGGTTTTCACAGGGAATCGGAAATCTCTTCTATTTGCCTAGTGAAGTGAAGCCTGTCTACATTGGCAAAAGATTGCAGACTTACCCTAAATCCAGTGCTCGCAGTCCAGGTGACATATGGGTACTGTACTTCTAGGGAGAAACTGCAATATTTGTGCTTAATCCAACTTTGCTCCAAGCTAAGTAAAGTCAGGGGAAAACACTGGGGCTTCCTGGAAATTCTGGAGTGACCTTAGGTTTTTTTGCTCTCTGGACAGCTGATCAGGTCCATTTCAGTCTGATCCAGGTGCCCACATGCAAACATGGTACCATCTCTCTTATCCTGCACTAAGCAGCGCAGGGAAGGGGATGCATCTCCATTGCAGGCCCAGGCACCACACCAGCCAAGCAGCTTCATGCAGCATAAATAGGTAAAGATATTATTCAGGAATACCTGGCCAGTATAAATGAATTCAAGTCTCCAGAGCCAGGTGAACTACATCCAAGGGTACTAAAAGAACTAGCAGAAGTAATCTCAGAACCATTGCAATAATCTTTGAGAAATCCTGAAGAACAGGAGAGGTCCCAGCTGGTGGAGGGCAAATGATGTCCACCTCTTTAAAAAAAAAAGGGGGGGGAAGGAAGACCCAAATAACTATCACCCAGTCAGCCTAATATCAATACTAGGAAAGATTCTACAGCAGACCATTAAACAGACAGTCTGTAAGCACTTAGAAAGGAATGCTGTGATCACTGAAATGCCATGATCAACATAGGTTTTTGAAAAACAAGTCATGCCAGACTAATCTTATCTTTTTTTTCGATAGAGTTACATACTTGGTAGATGAAGGGAAAGCTGTGGATGTAGCACATCTTGATTTCAGTAAGGCCTTTGACAAAGTCCCCCATGATATTCTTGCAAAAAATTCAGTAACCTGTGGGCTAGACAATGCAACTGTTAGGTGGATTTGTAATTGGTTGATGGGATGAACCCAAAGGGTAGTCACCAATTACTCCTCTTTATCCTGGAGAGAAATTACCAGTGGGGTGCCGCAGGGTTCTCTCCTGGGTCCAGTGCTATTCAACATCTTTATCAGTGACTTGGATGAGGGAATAGAGGATATGCTTATCAAGTTTGCAGATAACACCTAATTAGGAGGGGTAGCTAATACCCCAGAGGATAGGATCAGAATTCAAAATGACCTGAGCAGATTAGAAAGCTGGGCCAAAACTAACAAAATGAATTTCAGCAGGGAGAAATGTAGGATACTCTACTTGGGCAGTAAAAATGAAAAGCACAGATATAGGAAATGAAATGCACAGAAAAGCATAGATCCCCTGGCTTGATGGCAGTATATGCAAAAGGGATCTAGGAGTCTTAGTGGAACACAAACTGAACTTGAGTCAGCAATGTGATGCAGCAGCCAAAAAAGCCAATGCGATTCTAGGCTGCATCAATAGGAGTAGTGTTTAGATCAAGGGAAGTAATAGCGCTACTCTGTTCTGCTTTGGTCAGATCTCACCTGGAATACTGTGTCCAGTTCTGGGCACCACAATTCAAGAAGAATATGGACAAGCTGGAACATGTCCAGAAGAGGGCGTGAGGTCTGGAAGCCATGTCCTATGAGGAGCGGCTTAGGGAGCTGGGTATATTTAGCCTGGGGAAGAGAAGGTTAAGAGGGAACATGATAGCCATGTTTAAATATTTGAAGGGATGTCATACTGAGGATGGAGCAAGCTTGTTTTCTGAGGCTCCAGAAACTAGGACATGTAGCAATGGACTCAACTACAGGAAAAGAGATTCCATCTAAACATTAGGAAGAACTTCCTGACAGTAAGAGCTGTTCAGCAGTGTAATTCACTGCCTTGGAGTATGGTGGAGTCTCCTTCTTTGCAAGTTTTAAAGCAGGGGCTGGATGGCCATCTGTCAGGAATGCTTTGATTGTTTATTCCTGCATGGCAGGGGGTTGGACTGGATGGCCCATGTGGTCTCTTCCAACTCTATGATTCTAAGAACCTGGCCAGCATTGTCGCCTCTGCTGAGCTTAGAATGGGGCATCTGTGTGATCAATGAGGAGTGGGTAGAGCTACCCCCCTCCTTGTTGATCACATGTTGGTATCTCATTCTGACCTGGTAAGGTGATGATGCTGGCCAGGCTCTCACAGGGAACTGCTTGGCTGGTTAGGCGGCTGTGGTAGCAGCTCCAAAAACAGGGGATGGACCAGCAGAACTGATGTGGTGTTGGCCTGGCTGGTGCATGGGGACAATGATGGCCATTGCAATGGATTCGGCCTGGGGTGTGTGCCTGCCATCTGGGGCCAGTGCAGAGCATAATGTGCCAGACTGGCCCCGGATTTAAGCGGCCAGTGTAGATGAGCTGGTCATCAGGGAAGGATTGGCAACTGTGTTGCATATTGACTGGGGAGTGTAGGAAAGGGGCAAAACAAAAATGTTTGACAAACCCATCAAATTCCACTCATCCAGTTCCAATAAACCAAATACTGTGACAGAGGACCCTCCAGAAACATTATTTTGCTGACATATTTTGAAACGTTTTTATGATAGCAAAGAACCCCCTTTACCAAATCTACCTCCAGCAACATTAGAAAGGCAGCCCCATCAGTAATGCCGCATGAATGGAGCTCCATTTACTTCCAGGTTCCAAATCTCAGTGATTCTCGTGAGACAACGCAAGCATGGTAAATTCAAAAATTAAAGCAAGACAAAGACATAAAATGTAGGCACTAGCACAGAAATACACTTTATTTTTAAAATTATTTTATTTAATTTTGTTTACAAAAAATAAAATATAAAATTCAACTTCCTTATCATCTGGATTTGAATTTGCTTCCTGTCTACTTCATGATTTTTCTTTATACAAACATTTATACACACACACACACACACACACACACACACCTACATACACATATACCTTATTACATTCATATACCATATTACATTTCATTGTTTCCTTACTACACAACATACATGTAGTTACGATACTATTTACCTACTTTCCCACTCAAATAAAATTTATTTTTCCTGTATCCATCAAACAGAAGATTTGTATCTAAGCTTATCTAACTTAATCCATAAACCAGGTGACTACATCTTCACCCCACTCTGACTTCCAAAATTCAATCAATTTTTCCCATTCCTCTCTAAACTTGGAGGTAGACCAGTGTTTAATCCAATATGTAAGCTGGTCTGTTTGCGCTATCTCTAATAACTTTGTCATCCACTCATCAACATTTGGTATATCTTTCTGTTTCCAATATCTGGCATACATGATTCTCGCTATGGTGGTCATGTATAACATTATGTTTTGAAATTCTTTAGGGAAATCTTTATCTATAATTTTTAATAAGTACATTTCAGGTTTTAGTCTAAATTCTATTTTCAATATTTTCCTTATCCAATCGTGTATGTTAATCCAATTTTTTTGGCAACTTTACATGACCACCACATGGGATAAAATGATCCATTCATCTCATCACATTTCCAACAATTTGTTCTCTTGTCCTTATACATTTTTGCCAGCTTTTGTGGTGACATGTATGAACAGAATAACATTGTATAACAATTTCCCCTCAGTTCCATACGTGGAGTAAATTTCATATTTCTTTTCCAAAGCATCTCCCAATCCTCTAAATTAATGTTATACCCGATGTTTTGTGACCACTTGATCATATAATCTTTCACCACCTCTGATTCTAAATCTAACTTTAATAATAATTGTAAGCCTGTTAAGCCCAAATATATCGAGATAAAGCAGGAATAAACTATTTCTTCTTTCCCCTTAAATAAATCACTTTCTTTCTGTCTTTTTATTTCCTAGCTTTCCTTTCCCAATTCTTTTCTTCTACTAACTACCAACAATTTACTCCCCCGTTCTTCTCAATCTCTATATGTTGCCCCAATTCTAATCCATTTCTCCTCTTCCCTCCTAGACATTCAAGTCAATCTCACTTCTTATTTCTTGTGCTCGCTCCTAGCGTTTGGGATTTTATTTATTCCTTCCATCTTCCAATGTTGTTTTTCTTTTTGCTGCCTCTCTTTCTCGTCACTTTCTCTCCATCTCCGTCTCTCACCTCCTCTTTTTCTCGGGCCCCCTCCTTCTTGCCGTCTTCGATTCTCACCTCCGTTCTCTCTCCGGCCCCCTCCTTCTCTCCATCTCTGAATTCTCACCTCTGCTTTCTCTCAGGCCCCGTCCTTCTCTCTGTCTCCATCTCTCACCTCTGCTTTCACTCGGGCCCCCTCCTTCTCTCTGTCTCTGTCTCTCACCTTCTTTTTCTCTCAGTCCCCCTCCTTCTCTCCATCTCTGTCTCTTGCCTCTGTTTCTCACCTCTGCTCTCTCTCTGGCCCCCTCCTTCTCTCTGTCTTTGTCTCTCACCTCTGCTTTCTCTCAGGCCACCTTCTTCTCTCCATCTCCGTCTCTCACCTCTGTTCTCTCACAGGCCCCCTCCTTCTCTCCATCTCCGTTTCTCACCTCCCACTTTCTCTCAGGCTCCCTTCTTATCTTCATCCCTGCCTCTTGCCTCCACTCTCTCTCAGGTCTCCACCTTCTCTCCATCTCCGTCTCTCTCCTCTGCTCTCTCTCAGGCCCCCAACTTCTCATTTCTATCTCTTACCAGCTCTCTCTCAGGCCCCCTCCTGCTCTCCATCTCTCACCCCCTTTTGTCTTTTTGAACTTTTAACTTGGAGGGTTTTTGTTCAATTCCATTTCCTTCTGTTTTGTTCCAGTGAGCCTGCGAGTCTGTGAGTCTCTTCTAACTCTCTCTCCCCACCTTTCCCATCTCACGCTACCTTCTTTCCCTCATATTTCAGACTCTTCTGATGTTAATGCTTATTTCCAATCTTCCAAGTGTGTAGTATTAAGTTGTGAAAGATTTCTTCTGTTCAAACCTCCAGTGAGAATTCTCTTCCAAACCTCTTTGTTGTAGTCAAGTCTTAAAACTGGTGGGGGTGCTTGTATCCTCCCCAGAGGATTTCCAGGCAGAGTCACTGTTGGCTCCACAACTTCCACAGCTTCCTATACCTCTCTTGCCATCTCACTCAGGAAAGAAAAGAGGAGGCACACAAGCTGGAAACAAGTCTTCTTCAAGCCCACTCCAACTCCTTTTCCACCAAAGGATAATTTATCTGGTTTTAAATTTTACTGAGAATATTGCCCCCCCCCCAAAAAAACACTCCTGCCCAGTGACTGCTAGAGCTCCCACCAAGCTACACACAGCCAACCACAACCCCGTCATCAACCAGAAGTATCTTCAGAAATAAATACACTTTAAAAGTTCCAAGTACACTGGGGAGGTTCATAAAAAGAGCATCCCTACCTGGCTGTCTTGATCTCACCTGGAAGTGTTTTGTCATGGACACTGTATTCACGAGAACAGAATGACACACAGTTTCAAATGCCAGCAATGCTGGCAACAAAATGCCACAGGAGATCAATTGATGGCTTGTCCTGTCAATAAAACAGAACAGCTTTTTAACAAGTCAAGATCATGCAAGGATTACATCATATGGTATATGTGCCCTTTTATATTCATTACGCATTGTTATGATGCCATATTTACAGCATCTGATAAAGTCCAGAGATGGGAGCCTGTTCACACTACACCATTATAGGACTGCTTTAACTGTCATGATCACATCTTTGTGGAATCCTGGGGTTTGCAGTTTAGTGTGGCACTACAGCTATCTGGCAGAGATTTCTAAATAACCTGTGAAATGACAAATCCCAGGATTCCACAGGACAGGGCCATGGCAGGTAAAATAGAATCACAGTACTATAATGGTGTAATTTAAAAGAGTCCAGGGATTCTAGGTGTGCAAGAGCATGCAAGGTGTAACATACAGAATGTGACATTTCACTCTACATGTTTTTCAACATGTGTACTCTATTCTGGTGCCCAAAGAATCTGCAGCATAGGCAGGGCTTCCAGAACCACATAAATGTTGTATTTTCAACATGGGGAACTTGTGCTACAACAGGATTTCATGTGAGTTCTTCTGGAAACATTAGCCAAAACTACTTTTACAACCTTTCAATAAGATTTATTTTGATTTGTACAGAATGGTTCTCAGCACTTTCAGTGAGGAAGATTTATAGTGAGAAAAGGCTTGTGCCACCAAAGTACACAGAAAATATCATTATATATATATATATATATATATATGAAAAGTTTTATGGAGTTACACACCCACACCTCTCTCATCTTCTCAAAAATATCCCTGAAATATTTTGAAAATGCTTGGCTTTCCCTTGGCTTTGTGAGCAAAAACACCCAATATACCATTTCCTCAGCAAACAAAATGGTTCAGGAATTATTCAGGCTTTAGAAGAGACATAATTTAATCTAGCAGAATGCCAACAATGCTCACTTTCTCAGTGGAAAGTTTATAGTACTTATATCCTGTCTAGAGTATGTTAATAAAATGTAAAATATTTTCTAATAAACTGTTTTTAATGGGCTAAGGATACATATCCTCTGGCACTATTTTTGTAACATCCTGATCAGGGCATAATTCCATATTTTATGTGGGGCAGTGTTCATGTTTGGCCTGCCTGCAAATAAATAAATAAATAAATAAATCTTTCTTTGCAAGAGAACCTTGTAGAGATGGTTAGAAGTGGAAGAGTTTAGTTATGAGTGCAACCCACCTGTACACTTTGTAACATACCTTATAATTGTTTGGTGGTCAATTTTGAAGTACAATAGGGCCCCCATACCCACTGATTCAATTATCCACAGGACACAAAACAGCATACCTACCATAGAATCTTTTTAGAAAAGGTGTCCTCTCTAGGCATTTTCTAGGTCCTCCAAGGCAACTCTATGGTATTTTAAAATGGAAGTCCCATTATTTTCAATGGTGTTTGCCATTATGCATGTTTTTCAGTATCCAACCCTCTCAAATCAATCCCCAGTGGATATGGGGGTCCTACTGTACAGGTACTCATTGTGATAATCCCCATAGGCCATACTCACAAGAAGACCCCTCCACAAAATACAGTCTGCTGTGAGCTATATGAACAAAGCAGTTTGTCTCACCAGGAGCAGGTCTTCCATAAAAGCAATGGCTCTTTCTTTGTTTAAGAAAACACACACACACACAAATAGCCACAGATGATTTATGCAACTTTAAAGTGGATAAGTGGATGATGAAGGCATCAAAATAGTCAAAGACTTTTTATACCTTGGTTCAGCCATAAATCAAAATGAAGATTGTAGTCAAGAAATCAGAAACATAGGACTTGGAAGAACAGCAATGAAGGAAGTAGATAATAACCTCAAGCATAAAGATGGACAAGTTAGTATTGTTTGTGCATAGTGTTACAGATTTCTATGTATTGTTATGAAAGCTGCACAGTGAAGAAAGCTGACAGGAAGAAAATTAGCTCATTTGAAATGTGGTACTGGAGAAGAGTTCTACAGCGGACTGCTAAAAAGACAAATAAATGGTCCTAGAGCAAATGAAGCCTAAACTCTGATTACAAGTCAAAATGACCTAACTGAGGCTATTGTACTTTGGCCATATCATGAGACAACAAGACTCATTAAACAATAATACTATGTAAAGTGGGAGATACTAGGAAAAGAGGAAGATCACATTACAGATGGATCAACTCAGGAGTTTATCAGAACAGCCCCTTTAAACATTCTTTTGCTGGCATTAAAAAAAATCATTTTTATGCCAGCAAAAGAATGTTCCACCACCACCACACTTACTTTCTCTACCAGTAGAAGTCTTCCTCAGCAACGAAGAGGAAGTGAACAAAGCCCCATTCATTTCCTCATTTGAAATCCCGTGAGATTGCATTGCACAAACATAAAACAAAAAATAAAACATTAGAAGTGACACAAAGCATAAAAACACACTTAACAACTTCTAAGTAAACCAGGGAAGTAAACCAAAAAAAAAAAAAAAGTGTGTCACCTACCTGGATGTCGTGATCTCAACTGGAAGTGTTCTGGCTGGTCTGGCCACTGACAGAGTAAGTATGAGGGGGAGAAACACGAGGTTTCATTGGCAAAAAAAGTCACAGCTGATCTATTGACAGCTTGCCCTGTCAATAAAATAGATCGGTTTATTGGCAGGACATAAATGTGAAAGGGCAATGTTGTCTGATATGTGCACCTTTTTGCATTTATGTGGCTTCATTATGACGCCATTTTCTGTGTGTCTGATAAAGTCCTTAGTCGAGGAAACTACAGTCCTGAGTTGTAGGACCTGAGCACAACTGTTGGTGACAGAATGTCTTGGAGGTCCCTCATTCATAGGGTCACCTTAAGCTGAAGCTGACTTGACAGCAGTTAACAACAACATGGTTTTTAATTACCCATTTGAGAGGAAGCTGCCCCCAAATATATCATGTTACAAAAAAGACAGCTCTCAACAACCTGCAGTTGCTAGGAGAATCCAGAACCCCTCCCTGCATTACTGTGAGGATAGTGTAAGGTGTACAATAAGCTCAGAGGGGAAAGGGTGGCTGGTGACATCATTGTTCCCACTAATCATATGGTCTTAGTGTTTCAATCCTGAAAGCCCTGGCCTCATTACAGCAAGAATAAAATAGCTTTATAAAAGAGAGAATAACTGGTAAATCAAACAGTTGATTTTGGTGGAGTACTGAAGCCTGACCAAAACATCAGAGCTGTAGAAGCCTCTGCACTTTATACTCATTTGAACCAGTCTGAGCTTTATTTATCATACCTGTTGGTTTGGTTCAACTGAATTAAAACACACACACAAACACACATGAAAGGTATTAAAGCTATGCAACACTTTGTTATCTGAAAGGGACACAAGGGTGCCAGTTACATGACAGTTTTTATCATGGGAAGAAATGGGATTTCCTGATCCTGAGTTCATCCCTTGTTGTTTAAACAATTTGTCCCTGGATGAGCAATACCCTGGGATAGCTGTTTACACAACAACCTTTTCTGTGACAAAAGCGAGATCCCGAGACATAGTATCCCAATTTTTTGTTGTTGTTTACATGGGAAAAGTTTCTGGGATAGTATTTTTTTTTTATAAGCTGTCAGTCAAGGATGCAATTATTCATTTTTTCACAACCTTGGTGACGTATTTCCTGTGGAGTTTCCCACCATGAGTGACGCTATTGGCTGCCACATATGTTTGCTCAAGCGTCTGCATTGATCAGAGAGGAGGGCGAAGGCAATCCCCTCTGCACAATTCCTGTTTTAAAAAAAAACTGATGGGCTTGCGTTGGCTGTAAATCCACAGAGGTTACTGCAAAATAAAACTTTTGTCTTAAAAAACCCACAAGAATTTTGAATACCAGGAGCTGTAGGCTATATTTCAGAGGAAGGAGCTTGCAAAGCCACCTAGGCAGCTTGAAGACACACACACACACACACACACACATACACACCCGCGTGCGTGCGTGCCCCTGTTTTGCTTTCAGCTGAGAAGTGGAGTGGTTGGCTATCTACTGAGGCAGGGGCATGCACACACACACACACACGCACACACACGCACGCACACACACACACACCACGTACATGCTTTGCTTTCAGCCTAGAGGGAAGATGGGGAGGGGAAAAGAACAGGGACACAAGCCTCGTTGGTGCAGGGAAGAGAATCCATTTAAAGAGAACATGTCCCTTTAAATGGAGATTGCTGGCACAGGGACACAAGCCTTTAAGAAAAGCACAAGCCTTGGCCAACATTGCCAGTGAGATAATCCATTTTTAAAAAAGCAGGGAATGGGAAGGGTGACTGACCCCTCCTTCTCAGGACTATGGTTCTGCCCCTGCCCACCTCAATTTCTGGTCACCACCTACTCCCAAGATATTTTGTCTTGACCTGTTCACATATCTGATTTTCCTCATCCTCCCGTGACTTTTTTAAAAACATGGGACAAATCGTGGGACAGAAGGCCCTGCAGGTTGAGGGATAAAAGGTGTCCCCCTTCCAAAAAGCTTGAGACCAACACGTAGCATGTGTGAACTACCAAGGATCAACACGAATTCATCTCACTACATTCTCATTGTGTAAATGGCACCAAGGTTTGATGGACTACAAGACCACCACAGGCTGGTTTTCTATAGAGGATAGAATCCAACATCAAAATCCGACGATTTCCAAATTTGTCCATAGTCTTGTTTATAACACACACCTGGGGTTGGTAATGCAAAGATTATATGTGTAAATACATTCTTGGGACTTCCGGTTGAGAGCAGGGAGGAGTTGTATGCTAGGTGTCGGAGCTGTGAGTTAGCTCCACACCAGTTTCAATCAACTGTGATGGATTGACCCTCAAAGCCAACTAGAGGGCTCTATCTCTGGGGAAAGAGAGAGAAGGCAGCCTGGGGAAGCAGAGGATCAGCTTGAGTCAGGCACGGAATGGAGGTTCCACACTTGAGTAAAGCAGGTCCTTTGCCCAAGGGCATCCCTCCACCATGGAAGCAGTCCTTTGGACGTTAGCTGATCCGCACAACTTAAAAAAAAAAGAAGATCTCAAAGATGTTAAACTTTAAACAGGGAAAAAATAGAAGGTGAAGGAGAAGGAGAGAGGAGCTTACTTGGTATGGAACTTCCAAGCCAAATTAAAGACAGCAAACTACATAGAAGATAAAGGCGTAATTGGCTGAGAAAATATGTCAAGAGCTACTTGGGGTCTTCAGTTTCTTTATAAAGTTTCTTTATATTACTTGGAAGAAACACATTCGTTATATTGAAGACGTAGAGCTTTAAAGCTTAAGGATAACCATGTGGAATTTATTTATTTTACTTTACCTAATACTAACAGGGATTGAAAGACTGAAAGGTTAAGTAAAACATCTCTTTTTTTCTCTTCTTCTTTTTTTCTGGTAAAGAGGACTGAGTATAAATTTGGTTGGAGGAGCTCAGTAGTATATCGAGAAGTCACATTTTCTTGTGTGTATTTTTTCTCATCAACTCCATAAAACTTATAAAACCTGAACTGTAGCTAAAGCTTGAGTGAAGAAACTTTACGGTCCAAACTTTGGTTTATGTGTTTATTCATTTAGCTGTTTAGCTATTCTTTTGTGAAGAAAAAGAATGTATGTAGGTTAGCTTGAATTAGCTTGAAAGCTTGGAAGCATGAAATAAGGTGGGAAACAGTGGGGGATCTAAGCATGCAGGATCAGCTGTTGGAAAATCTGTAAATTAAGATAATGCTGGGATAACTCTTTCCTAAATGCTTTTATTCATTTTTTCTGAGAGCCCCCTTAATTTTAAACATTTCTCTCTAAATCTGAGCTCTTGGTTCAAAATCATATTTTCTCCTTTCTCCTGTTTAAAGGAAGTGGCGGTTAGGCTGCTCCTGAAAAAACCTTCCCTGAACCCCCTGGACATGAACAACTATAGGCCGGTTTCTATGTTACCATTCTTGTGCAAAGTGATCGAGAGGGCAGTTGTTCTTCAACTCCAAGTGGTCTTGGATGAAACTGATTATCTAGACCCATTTCAAACTGGCTTCAGGACGGGATTTGGAGTTGAGACTGCCATGGTTGCCTTGACTGATGACCTGCATCTAAGCATCGACAGGGGTAATATGTCCCTGTTGGTGCTTCTAGACCTCTCAGTGGCTTTCGATATGATAGATCATAGCATCTTCCTGGATCGCTTGAGTGGGTTAGGAATTGGAGGCACTTTGCTCCAGTGGTTCCGGTCCTTCCTCTCAGGCAGATCCCAGGGGTGCTGCTCGGGGACAGTTGCTCCAGCAGAACAGAGCTTACTTGTGGTGTTCCACAGGGCGCCATCCTGTCTCCGATGCTGTTTAATATCTATATGAAGCCACTGGGTGAGATTATTCGGAGTTATGGGGCTGGGTGTTATCAGTACGCTGATGACACCCAGATCTATTTCTCTTTGTCCCGATCATCGGCCTCAAATTCCGATGGTGTCTCTCCTCTTAATGACTGTCTTAAAGCTGTAATGGGCTGGATGAGAAAAAAAAAACAGATTGAGATTAAATCCGGAGAAAATGGAGGTGCTCATGGTAGCGGCCCCGAAACAAAGAGTTGCGTTGCAACATCCAGTCCTGGATGGGGTCACGCTCTCCGTTAAGGACTGTGTTCACAGTCTGGGGGTGCTCCTTGATTCATCGCTTCAGATGATGAGTCAGGTGAATGTGACGGTCAGGAGCACCTTTTATCAGCTTCGGCTGATATGCCAGCTGCGCACTTTCCTGGAAGTAAGGGATCTCGAGACTGTGGTGCATGCGCTGGTAACCTCTCGTCTAGATTTCTGCAATGCGCTCTACATGGGGCTACCCTCGTGCTTGTTCTGGAAACTTCAGTTGGTACAAAATATGGCAGCCAGAGTGCTCTCAGAAACATCTCGGAGAGACCATATAACTCCAGTATTAAAATCTCTCCCCTGGCTGTCTATCAGTTTCCGGGCCCAGTATAAGGTGTTGTTTATTACCTTTAAAGCCCTAAACGGCTTGGGTCCAACTTATCTGTGGAACCGCCTCCTCCCATAGAATCCTCCCCATGTACTCCAGTCCTCTGGGAGAAATTTGCTTCAGCCACAAAAGTCTAGACTGTCTGCAATCTCCCAGAGGGCCTTTTTGGTAATCACCCCCAATTTATGGAATGGCCTGCCAAACGAGATCCATCAGATGATGAGCCTGAGTAGCTTTAAAAAAGCAGTAAAGATGGATCTCTTTTGGCAGGCCTTTCCTGATTAGATCCCGGCCTCAGGAGCTGCATCTCCTGGCCTTTTTAAAGTCTTGTTTATATTTGTTTTTAATGTGATTTTAATCAGGTGGTTTTAATTTTATATTGTTTAACGTCTTTTTAGTGGGGAGGGTGGGGTGGGTGGTGCTTTTAGTCGGCATTGTAGAGTTTTAATTGTTGGAAGCCCCCCCTGATTGTTTTTAGCAGGGGGGCAGGGTATAAATAAATTTTTATTATTATTATTATTATTATTATTATTGGATATGTGGGTATATTATTGCAATGAGTGGTGGTGAAAACAAAAGAAAGGAATTTTAAGATGGGAGGAAAAATCTGTCAATAAGACTGTAAAGAGGAAAAATTCAAAATATTGAAATATTTTTTATGTGTTGTATATATATGGAGTGTGTAATAACTATGAAAACAGTTTGAAGGTTAAAATATTTAAGAAATATATTTATTGACAATGGGAAACAAATATATTGGTAAAGTAAAGCAGTAACGTGACCTAAGATACAATAAAGGAGGTTTTATCAAGGGAAAATTTCTGGTTTGTAAACTTGGTTGATAAATAAGTGTTATGTTTATTGGAGTTTTTGTAAGATAGAAACTTAATAAAAATAAAGATAAATAATAATAATTAAAAAATACATCCTTTGGGAGATTGTTATCAGAAGGAGGGGGAAAATACTAGCTATTTTCTTCTGAATCAGGAATTATTTGGCCTATTTACTATCAATAGTAAGACCTTGGGCCACCCCTAGTGGGAAATATATGATTGGTTCTATCATTAGGCAGGCTAAAGTTATTACCTCAAGTGGCAGATGCTGGGAAGCAGCACCAGGAGACATTTATCTATACCTCCTAAGTTAGCTTGCTCTCTTCAGATCTAGTGGAACATATCCTACCTGAAGAAACCTGAAGATACCCTACTGGAAGAAACTTTCAACTTTTCATCCTGTTGGCTTTGGTACATGGAATGGGAGTGGCCTCCATCTTATTCTTCACTTCAGAGAGCTAAATGTCTTTGGCTAGTACTGGGGGTGATTTCATCAGTGGTAATAGTCTAAAGACCAGGAGGCTTGAAGCTGGTTCTCTTCTTCTTCTTCTTCTTCTTCTTTCTTCTTCTTCTTCTGTCTCACAAACATGAAAATCAGAATACTGAATTCAAGGAGAGAAAACAGGTTGAAGAAAGGAAAGAACTTGCAGGGCAACCGAATATATGGTTTGATAGCTGGAATATCTTGTGCAGAACACAGTGCTACTCTGTCTAGCTTTAGAAGTCCTATTGGAGCACATGCATTCAGTGATAGATGAGCAGTTCTTCAGTAATGTACATTGGCACAACTCCAAGGTGCACATAGCAAAGGATCTGGTCTTTGTCTAATAAGGCAAGTAACAAAGGCAGATGAATCTTTTCAAGCTGCTTTCAGGCTAAGGCAGAAGCAGTTGCACATTGTTGGACTCCTGAGAGATAAACTAGAATAAGCATGCAAGATAAGTTTTTACATTATTAGTGCCCTCTGTGCTCCAGACATTCCAAATGGGTATGTGCAAATTACCTAAGGAATATAATTTTAAATGTGGAGCAGTTAGAAGTACAACAGGGGCACTAATCATAAAAAAAAAAAGACATGCCTTGAGATGAAATAGGCCACAGCCTCTATCAGCTACAACTTATACAGGGCCTGGATCCAGTCATCGGGCAACCTGTCTGTCTGTCAGGGATGCTTTGATCATGATTTCCTGCAAAGAATCATAGAATTGCAGAGTTGGAAGAGACCACGAGGGCCATCCAGTCCAACCCCCCTGCCACGCAGGAAATCTTGATCAAAGCATCCCCGACAGATGGCCATCCAGCCTCTGTTTAAAGACCTCCAAGGAAGGAGACCCCACCACGCTCCGAGGGAGTGTGTTCCACTGCCGAACAGCTCTTACTGTCAAAAAGTTCCTCCTCATGTTGAGGTGGAATCTCTGTTCCTGGAGCTTGCACCCATTGCTCCGTGTTCCAGTCTCTGGAGCAGCAGAAAACAAGCCTGCTCCATCCTCAGCGTGACATCCCTTCAAATACTTAAACAGGGCTATCATATCGCCTCTTAACCGTCTTTTTTCCAGGCTAAACATACCCAGCTCCCTAAGTCTCTCCTCATAAGGCATCGTTTCCAGACCTTTCACCATTTTAGTCGCCCTTCTCTGGACACGCTCCAATTTGTCAATATCCTTTCTGAATTGTGGTGCCCAGAACTGGAGACAGTATTCTAAGTGAGGTCTGACCAAGGCAGAATAGAGTGGCACTATTACTTCCCTTGATCTAGACACTATACTTCTATTGATACAGCCCAAAATCGCATTGGCCTTTTTAGCTGCCGCATCACACTGTTGGCTCATGTTCAACTTGTGGTCTACTAGGACTCCTAGATCCCTTTCGCACGTAGTCTCATTCAGCCAGGTCTCTCCCATCCTATATTTATGCATTTCATTTTTCCGCCCTAAATGCAGTACTTTACATTTCTCCGTATTGAATTTCATTTTGTTAGCTTTGGCCCAGCTCTCCACTCTATCCAGGTCATTCTGAATTTTGATCCTGTCCTCTAGGGTATTAGCTACTCCTCCCAATTTGGTGTCATCTGCAAATTTGATAAGTATGCCCCTAATTCCCTCATCTAAGTCATTGATAAAGATGTTGAATAGCACTGGGCCCAGGACAGAACCCTGTGGCACCCCACTGGTCACATCTTTCCAAGACGAAGAGGAGCCACTGCTGAGCACCCTTTGGGTTCGGCCGGTCAACCAATTACAAATCCATTGAACAGTTAACTTGTCTAGCCCACATTTTACAAGCTTGTTTGCAAGAATGTCATGGGGAACCTTGTCAAAGGCCTTACTGAAATCAAGGTATGCAATGTCCACAGCATTCCCTTCATCTACCAAGCTGGTAACTTTATCAAAAAAAGAGATCAGATTAGTCTGGCATGACTTGTTTCTCTGAAACCCATGTTGACTTTTTGTGATTATGGCATTGCCTTCTAAATGTTCACAGACTCTCTGTTTAATGATCTGTTCTAGAATCTTCCCTGGTATTGATGTCAGACTAACTGGACGATAATTGTTGGGATCCTCTTTTTTCCCCTGTTTGAAGATGGGAACAACGTTTGCCCTCCTCCAGTCTGCTGGGACTTCTCCTGTTCTCCAGGAGTTCTCAAATATTATTCCCAATGGCTCTGAGATTATATTTGCCAGCTCTTTTAATACTCTTGGATGTAGTTCATCTGGTCCTGGAGATTTAAATTCATTTACATTAAGAAGGTATTCCTGTACTACCTCTTTACTTATTTTGAGCTGGATTTCCCCTATTGTGTCCTCTGTTCCATTATCCTCAGGTTGGTCCTCCTTTTCCTTTTCTGAAAACACTGAGGCAAAGAAGGTGTTGAGTAATTCTGCCTTTTCTCTGTCCCATGTTAGCATTTTGCCATCTTCTCCACATAGCGGCCCTATCATTTCCTTCTTCCTCCTTTTGCTGCGGACATACCCAAAAAACCCCTTTTTATTGTTCTTAACCTCCCTAGCAAGCCTGAGCTCATTCTGTGCTTTAGCTTTTCTGACTTTACTCCTACACGTGTTCGCTATCTGTTTGAATTCTTCTTTGGTGATTTCCCCCCTTTTCCATTTCCTATACATGTTCCGTTTAAAACTTAGTTCCATTGAAAGTTCTTTAGTCATCCATCCTGGTTTCTTGAGACACCTCCCATTTTTCTTCCTCAATGGTACTGTTTGAAATTGTGCCTTCAGTATCTCCCTTTTGAGAAAGTCCCATCCGTCTTGAGGTCTCTTCTCTTTTAGTATTCCTGACCATGGGATCATCCCCAGTATTTCCCTGAGTTTATTGAAATCAGCTCTCCTAAAGTCAAGAATGCGTGTCTGACTATGCCTGGCTTCTCCTTTCCATTGTATAACAAACTCCAGGAGAACATGATCACTCTCACCTAAGGATCCCACCACTTGCACCCCATTAACCAGGTCGTCTCTGTTGGTTAGGATCAGATCTAAAATAGCTGACCCCCTTGTTGCCTCTTCCACCTTTTGGACCATGCATGGCAGGGGGTTGGACTGGATGGCCCTCATGGTCTCTTCCAACTCTGCAATTCTATGATTCTATTACTGTAGCCTCACTGCAGAGCAGAACTTGGGAGCAAGGGGATTATCAAGGCAAATTAAAGCATGTGATGATCAATTGTGCCCCTCCTGCCACCTGGGGCAGAAAGCGGGCATGGTTGGCCACTCTGCTCGGATACAACCGTACTCCTCAGCCTAACAGCTGTATAGCCTAAAGCCATCCACCACTCCTGTCCAGAAGCACTCAGTTGGCTGGCCAGCCCATGGTCATCTACTAGGTCATCTACTAGCACCTCTCACCTGTCACACAGATCTCGTGATGGTGAACTGCCAAAAGCCCCCCCACTCCCCCCCCCAATTTTTTCACTGGGATCTGCACCTATTTTCAGCAGCCCTGAAATGTAACTCCATCACTGTTGGCTATGCTGATTAGGGATCATGTGTGTTGCAGTCCAACAACACCTAGAGAGCCCATTCATCATTGCTGCTTTATGGGCATCCCCATCTTTTGGAATGAAGGTAACAGTCACCCCACAATCCCTCAAAATGGACCCAGCCCCAGTGCTGCTATGGCCCCATATGATAGGTGATACAAATTCAGGCCAATACACATTATTTACACACCTGTTGCTTGTAAGAAGGTAAAGCACACACAATACCAAAGGAAAATATGCCAAAGAGTAAATTAATTCCCAAACCTCATTAACCGTGGTTCACATATGACCATAGCAACAGCAAGCAAGCCTAGGGAATGATGGTATGGAAGACAAAACTTTGGCTTCTTGCTGAAGCAGGTCATAGCACTGGCCATAGCAAAGTCAAGAGGTTATCCCTCCCAGGGAACTCCCTGCAGAAGTTCGAGATCTTGGAACTCACCTGTAGGGCTGGTTGGTCCCAGGACATTCTTCCCAGCCTGCCATTTGGCCACACAACCTTCTGGGCTACCAGCCAAACAAGAGAGAAGCAGATACGGGGTGTTTCCCTCCATGCTGGCTTGAGATGATAGGAGTTGTAAGTAATCACATCTGAATGACACTAAGTTGGGAAAGCTGATTTACGAAGTAGAGGAAAGCTAATAAGAGGCAGAAATGTGTGATACAGTTGGGTGGAGTGGCAAGTTTCTGGGGTGAGCTGCAGACATTGTTGAGGTCTTGGAAATACTTTATGTGTAAAATGCTCACTGCATAATACCAATACCAAAGTAGGAGAGCCAAGATTTCACCAGTCAAATACTACAATACCTAAATGTTACACTTCTAGTAGGGTTGCCAGTTTCCTTGTGTGAACATGCCTATGCATTCAAATAAGCATAAACGCAGCTGGTGAAGTTCTTCCAGAGACCCACATGGCCAATAAGGGGAGTGGCCTCTGCCTGCATTGATATTCATCCTGGCCAGCTTAACTGTAACATCTGAGACAAAATGTAGGCCTGTGATTCTAATATCATCCCTGTAACATGATGAAGATGCCAGTGTAGCTACAAAAGCTTGCATGATGTATCTTGTGCTTTTGAACTGAAAATTACTTTTAAGAATTATGACTATAATGCCATGCTAAATCCATCCATATTAAGCTGTGGCAGAATGATTCTCTGTTCAGTTATGGATGGTCACAGTATATTATTGTTATTCTTTCTTCTTAAAAAGAACTTTTCAATCCCTGTGGCAGAACCACTCTTCACCCCCATTCACTGCTGTTGATATCCTACCCTCCTCATCTTCCTTCTCCTCCAACTTTGAGGTGGAGGTGGTAGTGATGATCTCTCTCTCTCCCTCTGGCTTTTCTTTGCAAACGAAGATTCAGGAAGGACTCATCCCATGCTTCCTGCAAGCACGCTGATGACTGAAAAGGCCAATCCGAGATAAATATGTCTTGTTGCAGAAAGCACAGCAGAAGGTCTCCTTGGGTGATGTTTCCAGGTTGTGATTCTTTCTGCGTTGTTGTTTCTCTTCAAGACTTGTTCAGTGTGAGCTCTCAAATAAAGCTGCAGCATTGTGGATAATGCGTCTCCATGCCTCCCGACGTGAGGTCATGGTGGACCATTGCTGGTGATCAATTTGGCTGAGCCTGAGATGTTGTTTCAGGGAGTCCTTGTATTGCTTTTTTGGAGTGCCCCTCTTACACTGACCCATGGCGAGATCACCGTAAGTACTATTTTTGGGAGGCAATGGTCCTCCATACTAGAAACAAGCACAGCTGTGTTCTCAATATCATGGCCTCAACGCTGGTAATCCCTTCTTGCTCAAGGACAACAACATTCGTCACATAGTCAGTCATTGTATATTTAGGATTGTGCATATACAGCACCGATGAAAGCGTTTGAGGAATCGTAAGTGGTAGCGATAGGTGACCCACGTTTCAGACCTATAAAGGAGAATAGACAGTACAATGGCTCTATACACACTGATTTTTGTGCTTCGCCTCAGATGTTTGTTACTCCAGACTCTTTTGTAAAGTCTTCCAAATGCCTTTGCTAATCTGTGATCAATCTCTTTGTCAATCTTGGCATCTGAGGAGATGATGCTTCCCAGGTAGGTGAACTGCTGAACAGACTTAAGCACAGATTTACCTATGGCAATGTGGGAATGGTGGTGTTCATCCTGTGGTGTAGGCTGATAGAGAACTTCCGTTTTCTTCAGGTTGACTTCCAGCCCAAACAGCTCTACAGCTGTTGTGAAGCAGGATGTTAATCGCTGCTGTGTCTTGGTTTTAGTCTTGGATGGAGAGAACTGGGCTCTTCACCGAGGTTCTTATTGGTAGCTGGCAAGGCCGATAAGATGCCTGCTCACTTGCTGGAACATATTAACATGACTCAAAAGACTGTAGCAAACGCCATTTTCATTTAAATAATTTCAAAGTGGCAATGCGCTCAACCAATCACATGCTGCCTTATGGAGTAGGGAGCCCATTGAGCTTGTTTGTGTGGGAGGGGTCTGATTTAATGAAAGTGGGGTGTGGTTGCTACCTCTGCTAGTGGCACTGATATAGTGCTTTGTTTGGGCATCACTCCCTCCTCTCTGGCATTCCTTAGAGGCCCTGAGGCTCTCGGTGGGTCACGGGGCCCTGGATATATGCCTGATGGTCAGTTACTAGTGATAGCAACTGTTTCAGGCATGAGAATGAACAGATGGTAAGCCCTTACCTTCTCAGTTTCTATTTGTCAGGCGCCTACTTTTTAAAAAAATGAAAACATGGAAAATTTGGGTCATTTTTGAACGTCCACAAGGTGGGTATGAACACCAATGTTAGAAGATGAGGTGACTTTCAGAGATACTGTAACATAAGGAGAGCACCTAGCTGATTTCATTCAAGGAGAGGTTTCTGGTGAGCTTTTGCAGCCCACTCTTACAGAGCACAACTATTACTTTGGCTCTGATCTAGCACCAGTTGTACATTGTGTCCGTTGTTTAGAAAAGTTGTGCAGCCCTACTCCATACATGTTTTATTTAGAAATAGTCCCCACTGCATAGAGGGGTAATGAAAGGGTTAATATTGGTCCAACAGAAAGTGTAGAAAAAAACAAAGCAAGGGAAATTATTTCTCTTTGGAGAAATATGTTAAAGCACACATGCACATACATTCTCCCCCCCCCTCTCTCTTTTTTTTCCACCTTGCCTCACTCCACCCTATGTTAGTATAAACACTACAAAATTTAATGAAATCAGGAATGGGGCAACAGTTCCTGGAAGAGGAATAGAGCCATTGTCAGTGGTATTTAGATCCTACATGGTCAGAATGCATGTACCAGAAAGCATTTTGCTTGCCAATTTCTCTTTAAGTCTGGTTGAATTTCACCTTTTCATAGTTCAACACATTCTTTTCCCTGCTTGCATCCAAGCAGTGCATTACTGTGGTATGAAAGTCCAGGCTGTCTGGCTTCAACAGACACTCCTGGACATCTTTCTAAGGCTGCAGTTCTTCTTGATCCATTAAAATCAACAATGGCTTTGCTATGACTTTTGGTAGGGCGTAAGATCATGCTTAAAGATACATGAACCAATTAAGAATCCATAGACAGAAGCTTGTACTTAAGTTGCTGTTGTTATGTGGCTTCAAGTTGATTCTGATTTATGGTGACCCTATCATAGGATTTTTTCTGGGCCACATTTATTCACAGGGGTTGTCATTGCCTTCCTCTGGGGATGTTCAAGTGCAACTTGCCCAAGGTTACCCAGAGGCTGAGCAGGGGTTAAAAACCTGGTCTCACAGAATCCTGGCACAACACACAAATCACTGTATCTCTTACTTAAGATATGGCCCAAAATCCAGTTGCTATTTCCAACTAGAGTAGATCCATTAATGTGATGTGATTTCCAGAATTATTGATTCACCATTGATCCAATGGATCTACTCTACTTGGGACCAGATGTAGGCCCTGGAATGAATGTAGGCTGATTTGGAGTTGAATAAAAGCTTTCACATTTCAGAAATAGCAGCACGAATATCTCAAAATCTGGATTTTCTATTCCCACCCCATCTATTTTTTTTTTAATAGTTTGTGTCTTTAATTCTTTCTGTTTTTTAAAAGAGTTCAGTTAGTTTTCAACTTTTGTATGCAGTGAATCTGCTCTCCCATCTTGGGTTTTCCAAGTTTATTTTTTCATGTGACTCACAAGCCTTAGTCACATGTCTGGCCTTACCCTTCCACATACCCAAGATTGTGTCTGTTTCACTTTGCTGCTTCATGGGGCATGTGGTCCACTGGTGTGCAGCATACGTTGAGTAATTATTCTGAAAGAGGGGGAGATCCATCATCACACTGGTGGGCGTAAGTCCCTGCCAGCATACTTACAGGAGATGGTGGAGGCAGTCCAGGCTGTTCCCTCCACCCAGCCTCTTCCCATGGGGCACAACAGCAGCCAGGGGGCTGTCAAGGGTAATTTCATCTCCCTGGCTACTGACTGGTATGCCTGGTTCTTTTCCCAGCTTCTCTTGAGCATAAAGAGCTAGTAGTAGCCTCTGTCACCCAGCATAAGGCTGCTCCTTCCTCCCTTAGTCCACAAGAGCATCCAGAACAATCTGGGTACATCCCCATAGTTAATGAATGGGTAGGCAGATGTAGCTGTACTTAGTAGTCCCTTGTTGATGTACACCTAGGGGGAAGGCCTTGTGGAAGGAGTGCTGGATACCTCCTTCCAGGACATCCCAAAAAGTGTGTACAACAGCTTATCTGCCAGGTAAGCCTGTGAACACGACCAGCAGGATGCCAGACAATAAAGCCTACAGAGTGGCGATATCCATTTATTGCATTGAACAGAGTGATTGGGTGCTGATCAGGGTGGATTTCCAGTCCCAAGAAGATAATAGAATCATAGAGTTGGAAGAGACCACAAGGGCCATACAGTCCAACCCCCTGCCATGCATGGTGCATTGAGATTGTGCTCAAAGAATACCATCTGGAACATCTTACCTGATTTTGGAAACTAAGCAGGCCTGAGCCTGGTAAGTACTTGGATAGGAGACTACTTGAAAATAATGGGTGCTTTATTGGGAATAATGCATGTTTTATTGGGAAAGATTGAAGAACAGTAGGAGATAGGAATGGACATTTTTCCTTATTTCTTTCCCACATGCAAGAAAAAATGATTTCAGTAATTTTCTCCTCACTCTGTGAGAATACAGTTGATTCTGCACAGGTTTCAAGCCCAATTCATACATCGGGACTCTATATTTGTGAAAAATTGCACAAAAATGTACATGGTTGTTTTGTGGCAGAAATCTTGTTTTCAGTAGAACAAAGAATAAGGCTATAGTAAAGCTAAAGTAAGGTAAGGCTGGGTGGGATGTGAGCCCTAGAAATGGGAAGTTTTACTCCCTGGCTCTGGGTTGCCATGTTACCAGGTTAGCCAGATTTTACAAGATTAACCTGACTCCCCATGTGTCTTTTTCCCCATCAGGTGTCCAGCTCTTCTCCCAATTCTTGCCTGCCTCATCTCTGATACATCACAAAGCTCTGTACCCTGGTTTCAGGCTTTGGCATTAAAATTTCAAGAAATAGTATGCTGTTGACCTACGCCCCACTTTACCTTTGGTATCATTAACAAAGCAATCATAACAATTTGTTGCCCATTCATGATATCCCAGATCATCTCCCTGGAGGGTGCTGCCCTTTTCTGGTTAATGATAAATCCCACCCCACCCCACCCCTCCCCAAAAAAACTGTTAAGGAATTTCTCCAACCACCCTGGAAAAATTCATTGAAATTACCCCAAGGGTGGAGAATTTCCAAAAACCATTTGAGCATAGCTCTAACAGACTAGGCACATAATTGGGGGGCACAGTGTCAGCTGGAAGAACCCCACTCTCCCTCCTTCCCATATGCTGTTTCCTGGATTTGGTTGACTGAACAAGGTTAGTAAAAACAAGAAAGGACTGAGGGAAGGCTATATCTCACCTGGAATACTATGTTCAGTTCTGGGCACCATGATTCAAGAAGAATATTGACAAGCTGGAATGTGTCCAGAGGAAGACAACCAAAATGGTGGGAGGTCTGGAAAGCATGCCCTATGAGCAGTGGCTTAGAGAGCTGGGTGTGTTTAGCCTGGAGAAGGGCTGTTCAACAGTGGAATGCACTGCCTTGGAGTATGGTGGAGTCTCCTTCTTTGGAGATTTTTAAACAGAGGACTTAATCATTGAAGCCTCTAAAATTTTTCTTTTGCCAGCATATTTTGTACCATTTTTATGCCAGTAAAAGACCCCCCCACACAAGAACTTACCTTCAGTCCTGGCAAAAAAACAGCCCAGGCATTAATGTAGAGTGAATGGAGCTCCATTCACATCTGTGCTCATGATCTCCATGAATCTCGTGAGAAGACGCAAATGCGAGAAATTTTGTAGAAATAAAGAAAAAGAAGCACACAAAATGTTCACACAAGCACAAAAACACACTAAAAAAATTACAAGTAAACCAGGGAGGAAAAAAAGGTGTCCCCTACCTGGCTATCCTGATCTTACCTAGAAGTGTTCTGTCATTCTCGCTGCATTCATGTGAGTACAATGGCGCAAAGTTTGGAACTCCAGCAATGCTGGCAACAAAGCACCAGGGGAGATCTATTGATGGCTTGACCCGTCAATAAAATAGAATAGCTTTTTGCCAAGATATGATCATGAAAGGACAACATTGTGTGGTACATGCACCCTTTCGTGATCATTAGGCATCCTTATGATGACATATCTGCCGTATCTGATAAAGCCCAGAGTCTGGATGACCATGTATCAAGAATACTTTGATTGTTTATTCCTGTATGGCAGGGAGTTGGACTGGATGGCTCTCATGGTCTTTTCCAACTCTATGATTCTATGATATATATCTTCTGTGAGTTCTATACACTCAATTTTCAGAGGGTTCTCCTCTGAAAAATCCTGCAAGGAGAAAAGAGGGGAGGGGGCTCAGATTTTTTTTTTTTAATAAAATGGATTAAAACAAATAAGTTTTTATTTATATTTAGTTACCTTTAAAAAAAAGCTACGTCAGGGACAGTGTGCTAGCAATACACAGAGAAATGAGAATAAAGGAACGAGGAAGGAAGGAGCAAAGGAGGAAAAAAAGTGGCACTTTTGCTCCAGAAAACCTGGATGGCGATCAACAATGTATCATTATTCGATGGAGACAAAAGGCCAGTGTCCAGAGGGCAAAGGCTTGTGGTCTAATCATTTCATCTCTGTAATTTCAGACAAGCAAAGGCACATTTCTGTGGCTTGGAAGAGTGCTGACTAATGCCCTGCGTGCCTCCCGAAAATGCTTTAAACGCCTTTCCAATCCTGGCAGGTTTATGCTTCATCCCCACCCTCTACTGTTTCCACCACACACAAACACCCTGCCACTGTCCCATTTCACCCCTCCCCCTGGATTTCTTTGCCATAAAGAAAGAGAAAAAAGGATTGAGAGAAAGAGAGAGAAGCAAAGCTCTTGACACAAATTATCTTTTGTTCCTATAAAAACTTTAAAAGACAATGGGGAGCCTAAAGTGTTAGGCCTATAATTGCACTCTTCTTGTAAGCAATTGATTCTGGTGTCAAAAGCTTTAAGATCCTCTGTGGCAATAGAAGTCAAAGGGTTCATCCTCAAAGTAAGTATCTGGGCAAGGAAAGACAGGTGAAGGAATATGGTCACCACAGGTTAGGGGTGGAAAAGAATTTCAGTGGCTTGAGTTTCTTCTTGGACTTAGCCATTCTGCATCTTCTGAGTTTGGTTGTGAAGTAAAGCACACCTTGCCTCAGAAACCCGCACATTGGTGTGGCTTGTGGTACATTTCACAGGCAGAAAGTCATGTGTACATTGGAAAAATGGACAAGCCTAAAAAAATGTGTACATTTGAAAAATATTCACAAACGTGCTATAGACAAGGAATGGCTGAACTGTGGCCCCTTAGATCAGTCCCAACCACCATAGCCAAGGGTGAGGGATCGTTGGAATTTCAGTTCCAAAACATCTGGAAAAATATATAGAAACATTCATCCATTAGGAAAAGTCTTCAAATAAATGTATACATTGTAGGAAATGCATGCAGATAATGTGTATGAATAACCATGGGGGAATAAAAAACAAAGTTTTGCAAACTGATTATGGAAAAAAAGTGAGGTGAGGATGTGGATGGAATTGGGACGAATGCAGCAAAATAAACACAAAAGGTTTTTTGTTTGTTTTTTTACATCCCTACCATTGGCATGGAGGGCAGGGATTTTTGTTTCATTTTTTTTTTTTTGCTTTTCTTTTTACTTGTCCAGAGCGCATCCACTTATTTATTCATTTATATGATTATTTATACTCATCCTTTCCATGATCGAATCTAACTCATGGTGCTTACCTATAGGGATAGGAAATAACTAGCTGTATCTGGTGTAACATACACTGTTAAAAACTTCACAAAAAA
Source organism: Gambelia wislizenii (assembly GCA_030847615.1). NCBI lineage: Eukaryota > Metazoa > Chordata > Lepidosauria > Squamata > Crotaphytidae > Gambelia > Gambelia wislizenii. Next base: position 331,172,000 of record JAUMIR010000001.1, on the reverse strand, counting down.
CTCCTGGTAGACTTCACAACAACCCTGTAAGGTAGGCTGGTGGATTTTAAAATTCCTCCTTCCCCTTCTCAGCGTTCCACACTGTGCCCAGAATTGCTGAGGGTGACTTGCTCTGTTACCCTGCTCCTGCCAGTTGACTGCCTGGGTCCCACTGCAGGCGGCCTGCTGACGCCACCAGTTCACTGTCTGGGTCCTGTTGCGGCAGCTGCAGCGCCATCCCACCGCCACCGCCAGTTGACTGTCTGTGTCGTGTCATGTGAGCCTGATGAGGCTATAGAGTCAGAGGAAGATGAGGACAAGGCAGGGAACGGCCCTAGGGACACTGGCACAGGTTTATCTACACCTGTGCCATCAGGGAACCCTGCCAACCTAGAGGGCTGAGCAGAAGAAGAGCCTGGTCCGAGTGGGTTGGCATCAGTTCCATCAGAGAGTCCTGCCCACTCAGATAAGAACGAAGAAGAAGAGAGGGACTTACCTCCACCATTGTATACCCAACATGGAGTTCAAAAGGAAGCTCAAAGGAAGCCTCTGAGACTTTATGAGAAAAACTTGCTCATTAAGAAAAACCTGACAAAGCCTTAATAGCTTTATGTATGCTGGGAGAGGTGATGGAGGCTTTGTCAGAGATCAACTGATCTTCCTGGTGAAAGCTTCCTGCTGACTTTGGCACCTGGATTCCAGTTATCTTGACTTCTGTTACCTTGACTCACACTTAGACCATGCACTGTCCCTGACTACTCTGCTGCCTGCTCCTGTTGACCCTCGGACTGCTTTGGACCATGCTGACTGATTGCTGTAAGCCTTTGACCTTTTGGACTGTGGTACTGGACTAAATCTTTGACTGTGTTTGCATTCCTGTGAGCTAATTAACAGTTGGCTTCCTTTTCCAGACTAGTGCTATTTATACTTTGCTGGTACCTAGTTGCTTTCCAGACAATCTGGGTTCCATTGCAGGCAGCCCGCTGATGCCACCAGTTGACTACCTCGGTCCCAATCTGGGCCACAGATTGAATGGCAGGAGTGGATTGTGAGGTAGGGAAGGAATCTGCATGTGGGTTGTGGTTGGCTGGATGTGTTTCCTGGGCAGCCAATCAGCACACTTGGAAAGGCAACATACTGAAGAGTTTTATAGAGAGAGAGAGATTTGGAATTATTTTTTTTAAAGTGTTTCTTGAACATGGGGAAACTCTTACAAAATGAAACCAGGCCAGACAAGACTTTTTGCAGTTTGGGTCTTCTGCTATCCAAAATTAACACAGGGTTGTGGGGTTTCTTCATAGAAAAACAGCACGTTCTGTGCAGAAAATGCTATTACCTGTGCATAAAATTCTGTTTTCTGTGCAAAAAGAGTGAATTTTTTGCACAGACTGATTCCCAACTACAGGATTTTCTGTACATGGATTTTGTGCAGAAGCCCCAAATTGTGAATAGCTTTTGAAAATTCTCCAGTTTTCAAAGATGTTTTCATGGTGGGAAGAAAATTGCTAAAACTAATCATTATTTCCTTCAAATATTTTTTTTTTAGCAAAGAATAACATCCTATTTATTTATTTATTTATTTATATTCCACCCTATATTTGAAGATCTCAGATTTCTCTCTCTCTCTGGCTTTTCTTCGCAAACGAAGATTCAGGAAGGACTCATCCCGCGCTTTCTGCAAGCGCGCTGATGACTAAAAAGGCCAATCCGAGATAAACAAGTCCGGTTGCAAAAAGCACAGCAGAAGGTCTCCTTGGGTGATGTTTTTGGGTTGTGATTCTTTCTGCGTTGTCGTTTCTCTTCAAGACTTGTTCGATGTGAGTTCTCAAATAAGGCTGCGGCATTGTGGATAGTGCGTCTCCATGCCTCCCAATGTGAGGCCAGGGCAGACCACTGTTGGTGATCAATTTGGCCGAGCCTGAGGTGTTGTTTCAGGGAGTCCTTGTATCGCTTTTTTGGAGCGCCCCTCTTACGCTGACCCGTGGCGAGTTCACCGTAGAGTAGTATTTTTGGGAGGCGATAGTCCTCCATCCTAGAAACGTGCCCTGCCCAGCGCAGAAGATCTCAGATTAGTGGAGATGAAAAATCAGTCACATTTTAAATTACAATTTAAAGAGTGCATAGTAATGAAAATATGACTACACTCAGTAATCCCTGCTCAGCCATGCAAATTCACTGGGTGACCTTGGCTAAGTCACACTCTCTCAGCCTCAGAGGAAGGCAAAGGCAACCCCCTCTTAACAAATCTTGCCAAGAAAACCCTGAGATATGTCCACTTTTGAGTCACCTTAGGGCTGGAAATTACTTGAAGACACACAACAATCAGTCTAACTGAGACATAAGAATCAGCCAGAATCATACCATTAATTTGTTTCTCTAATTTAGCATTACTATATCAACAAGATGGGGGTCTCCAGGGGCTCATTCACCATACAGAATTATAGTGCTATTATTTCACTTTAACTGCCACGGTTCGATCATATGGAATCTCGGGATTTGTAGCTTAGGTATTTAAAATTCTCAGCCACAGCAATCTAGTGGCCCAACAAAATACAAACCCTAGGATTCCATATGATGGAACCATGGCAGTTAAAGTGAAATAATAGCACTGTAATTCTGTATGGTAAATGAACCCCAGGTTGTTAGATAAGAATCTTTCCCATTCCTATTTGGAGTTGGTTGGGGTTGATTCTGGGACCTTCTGCATGCAAAATAGGTGCTCTGCCCTTGAGCAGCAGCCTTTGTAAGAAATAAACAACTGCCAAACAAAAGCCATATCAAAGTTTCAAATTAAAATTCTGCCCAGAACAAAGCACCCTTTTAAATTAGTTTAAGGGTTCATCTACATGGGACAAAATACTCTGGCTCCTCACTGGCATATTCCACCCATGGATCTGGCCCATTCCTCCCCCATTACCAGCACAAAACAGGCCAGAGTCGAGACAAGCACGCTGGTCTGCCCCTGCAGCCGCTGCCGCTTCTCTCCACATTGCACTCTCAGGAAGCAAGCCTGCAGCATGTGAGCAAGGCTTCCTACATGTGGCTAGCCTTGTTCACATGCTGTGGGGCCCCATCCTGGCTATGGAAGAGCAAGGGAGAGGGCAGCTTCAGCGATGAGCTAGCATACCAGAATGGGCTCCTGCAGTCATGTGGAGTTTGTTCCATTTTTTGCCAGCTGGAACACATTTAAACAGGTATTATTTTAAAATGTTTTATCGGGCCCTAGCCTGTCATCTTAAACCTGTCTTTGCCCTGGGAGTCATGAGGACTGCCTAGAGGCAAAATGGGGCAAAAGACCTGCATCATCTGGGCTGCAGGGCTCCAAGACAGGGGCAAGACAAGGTAAATTGCCCATTTAGACAAGCCCAAAGAGTAGTAAAATGCCTCTCTAACAGTGAGAAGGACCTATTGAAACACACTGAAAGAGGATACCTGATAAATCTATTTCAGGATGTTATTCCATCATGTAGGCATCAGAAAGGCCTCCTCCCTTATTTCCAGGAGCTGCACTTTGGTCCCATCAGCCCTAGCTTGCATTGCTGATAATGAGGGATCATGGGAGTTGGAGTCAACATCTGGAAGGCTTCACTTTCCCCATTGCTAAACCTCTGCTTATTTTATTTTGACATACAAGAAGAGGAAATTTCAAATGTTTTCTTCCTGCTTGTGAGATTACAAGAGGTTTTGCACATTTTCAATTGTTTCTCCCCCCCCCCCCGGGAATTGTGGGTGAAAAATTTGTGACGGTCTTTTGTGCAAATAAAAATGTATTCTGTGCAAAATACTTTTTCTGCCCAACCAATCCTACTTATTTCTGATGTTGCTGTTATTATTGTGCAACTTGACTTGGATAGTGGTGTGCCTCAGGGAGTCAAATACCCTAGCTAGGTTTTCAGAAGAAGCAGACTTATCCTTCAAGAGATGCCTTCAGTGGGAGGTGAAGAGGTTGCTTGGGGGAGTTGGGAGCTGGAGGAGAGGGTGGAAATCAGTAGTAAATTGGTGTTTACGTAGTTTGTAATGGTGATCCAGTTACTAATGACTAAGTATAAAATAAGACATCTTCTCCAAGATGACATGTTGATTTTATGGCATTGGCAGTTACAGTACCTAATGTATTTTTCCAAAACCAATTCTCCCTTTGATTTACAAATGGAACAAACTGGATCTGGAAGCAATTTTGAGTATGTAAATTTGTAGCCTCACAATGTCCTTTTTAAGGGGGACAAGAAACATTTCTATTCTTCTAACTATCATTTTAACTATATTTCAGACTTTTCATTGTTAAAACCTCAGTGTCATTGTGAAATTTATGAGTACCATAAATGTGCAAAGAGAAGGTGGGAGAAAAGAGGTTTTAGAGGAAATGCTTCACACTGAGAACTTTTGTCACACTAGGAGGTTGTATACATGGCAAAAAATATCCGGAAAGAATTCAGGATGAATCCAATTAGTTCCCATGCACATAGTGGCAGACTCGTGCTATTCAGAAGGGGGGGGGGTAAAAAGAACCTGAGTAAACCCGTGACTTTCCATCCCTCTATTTTCCACAGACTTTGTTGGAAAGTCCAGGAAAAACTACACTATTGGTTGTCTGATCAATCAGCAACCATCCCGGGAAAGGGGCACACAGCAGAGCTGAATTATGATTGGTTGGACCTTGGAGGGGGAGGACTTGCAAGGGAAGCCTTGCAATTCAGGATCCACCATTTTTAATGGCCCTGCGTTCAGTCCCCACTGCCTCTGAAGCTTGGCTGGCAGAAGCCACCACAGCCAGCGGAGATCAGGGTGAGGACCAAGTGGGCCAGACCTCCCACCTCCCCTAGCCATCCATTTCTTCCTGCTCCCCACTGCCACCATGAAGCAGCCACTGCCTGCAGGGAGCCGGGCAAGGGCCGAGAGGGCCAGACCTCTCAGCCATTTCTCCACTCATGGAGGAAGTGCCCTAGGCCACAGCAGCCCATTCCACCCAGTGCCCCCTCATCTCCCGTGGCCAAGGACACTTCCTCCATGATTGACACTCATGGAGGAAGCATCCTCAGCCATAGGAGATGAGGGGGCACCTGGCAGAATGGGCTGCTGCAGCCTAGGGCGCTTCTGACACTCAAGGAGGTGCGTTCTAGGCCACATCAGCCCATTCCACCTGGCACCACCATAGCTCCTGTGCCCTAGGACACTTCCTCCATGACTGACACTCACAGAGGAAGTGTCCTTGGCTGTGGGAGCTGAGCGGGTGCCTGGCGGAATGGGCTGCCATGGCCTAAGATGCTCCTCCATGAGCAGAGAAAAGGCCAGCTAGAGGAGGGGGGAGATCTGGCCCACTTGGCCCTCACCCGGCTCCCTGCTGGCTATGGCTGCTACTCGGTGGCAGCAGGGAGCAAGGAGAAATGTCCGGTTAGGGGAGGGGAGGAGGTCTGGCCTGCTTGGCCTTCTCTGGGCTCCCTGCCGGGTGCTGCTGCTTAGAAGGGAAGCAGAGGCTGGAGGCAGGGAGGAGTGCAGTATGTGTCAACAACAAATCTGAGACTTTACTACCTGCAACAAATCATGGGTACAGTGGGTGACAGAATCAAGCTAGTTCTCGCTTCTTCCAGGAATAAAAAATGCCATGTAGCTGGGGCCTGGATGTCAGAAGACTGTAGCAACTGCCAGTGACAATGAGATCCTGTATTATATGAACTATTCCCATCTTTCCTTAAACAAGTGAAAATTCACTGGGTATGCATGTTCATTCAGAATTCAGGAAGGCAATTCTGCTTCTGCAATGTAAAAGGGGTCAAAACTGGCTTGCCTCAACACTTACCCCACACTCTCATCCCCTTTGCATTCCCTGACACCCCCAATAGCATGAGTATATTCACATCAAAACCTAAAGATCTGGGACTTTATGTGACTAGCATCTAAAAATGCTGCAATTCCACTAATGAGGAAAGCAGAAACATAGTAGCATGATTACACTTCTTATCACATGTCATCATAATCGTGTGATACTACCACCACAGAATTACCACACAACCATCACTAACACTTTAAGAATAGGATTTTACTTCTGTGATTTAGCAAGGGCGAGATTTTGGCGGTTCTCACAAGAAGACATGAGTGCACTTAAAAACACCCAAACCCCCTTAATTAACAAAGTAATTCAACACATAAACACCAAAACAAACCTAAAAATGTGAAAACAAAATGGGACAGTTCATTCAAAGAGTGTCCTGTAGATTATTTTCATGTTCTCACCTGGAAGTTTTCTTGCTGGGATCAGGGAGCGGGGGAGAGGATCCCCCATTCATGCTGTAATCTCATGATTACAGCAGGATGTGTTTTTACACGCTCTTCAATACTGTGAAAATAGCAATATTGAGGGTTATTGTCAGCTTGTCCCATCAATGAAAAGGGGTGTGTTATTTACGGCTGAAGCACACAGTAACCACAAGAGGACAGTGGTATGGTATGATAGCGGGAACCCATTTGTACTACTGTGATGTTGTAGTCATGTGATTATATCCTCATCTGAGAAAGTCCCTGGTTTAACTGTCATGGCTTACCTCGTGAATCATGGTTTGTTGAGAGTGTTGCGCATGCTTTGTTAGAAATCCTCAAAGAACTAGAGTTCCCAGGAGATATACATTTCAAACCAATTAAATCATATGAAGAGAATTGGGGGTGTGCATAGTATTTGGCCAAAATCCAAGCAGAACTGGATTCAAGCACTTACTAGGAAAATGGGAAATAATGTTTTTTATTGTACCATTGCTTTTATTTATTTATTTTTATAAGTCATCTTCCAGACCTTTTGGTCAAAAGGCAGTTTTTAAAAACTAGCTGGACCTGGCATACCATACGCCACTAAAAATCTCCCCCCAAAATGCCCAGGAAACCTCCCATTCTGTTCTACCTGCTATCCACTGTATGACAAGATATATGGGGAGGAGGGGAACATGAACCCGCCAACATTTCACAGATGAAAACTGGGACATATGTGGTCAAGAAATGTCAGTGTGTGTTCAAGATGGCAAACGTTATGAATCAGGAAGAACAGATAAGCTAGGAGAGGCTGCAGCAGTTTGCTTTTGCTTGAGCCTACTGAGAATGGGAAGATTCTGCCCCCTCCTCTCCCCCCTGCTAAGTTAATTCAGTGCAAACTACTTTTTGTGCTTTGAACTCAGGTTGCAGCAACTGAGGCAAGCTGAGGACAAAGGGCAAAAGTGGGAGGAGGGGAGAGGAACTGGGACATTTTAAAAGTAGCTAAAACATAGGATGGTACAAGATTAAGTGGGACTGTCCCTCCCAAATTGGGACAGCTGGAGGGTGTGAAAATGATAACTGACTTCTTGCAAAATCAGTAAGCAGGTGGAAAGCTGGGGCAAGTAGAGGGACTGAAGAAAACCCTTAAGAATAATGTGTGAAGATATAGGAGCCTGAAACTCCTCAGCAACTTGCTTCCTTACAAGAAAACCAGCTATCATCAATGATTAACTTGCTGTGTGGCTTTTCAGCCTGGCCCATTTCACAGCAGTGTTGCCTTAAGACCTTGGTGATGAATAGCTTTCATTGTGAAGTGCTGCTTCCCAGTATGGCAGCTCCTTCCCCAATTTCAGCATTCCCATCGGGATATAAATCTTTCTCCTCTCTTTTCCTTACCATGCTGACTATCCCCACCCCCAAAACATACACATATTCACACACATCTGCTCTCCATAGAAATCTGCAAAGCTGATCAATAAATCATGCACACCCTGATGATCTGCATGAGATAGTCACCCAATCTATAACCACTGCACATTTTTGTTCTGGCAAATGCTGTTCAATGAAAACCCTACTGTATGTTTGAACAGATTAGCAAGTGTGTACATGTAGAATTTTCATTGAGAGTGAGAAACGTATAGACGTCTCACCTTCTGGCATTTCTTTTCCTGACTGGGCCATGGTGGAAAAATCGCCAGCTGAATCTTGTGTTGTATATGGGGATACAACCAGGAGATCATCATCTTAGTGGAGCACTGTTAAATGTTTGCTCATTTTATATTACTTTATATTAGTTCAAAATATTTTTGTCCGGCAAAGAGAAATGGGGGCTGTATTCCACAAAGCATAGGCAACCTTTACATTGGTTTCACAAGGGGGCAGCATTAATATTTTTGGGTAAAGGATGTGTGGCAACTGAAATCCAATTATTTATTTATTGAAATATTTATAGCCTGCTCTATATCAGCAGAGCTCAGGGGAATGAGTGTACAAATGAAATTAATGTAACAGATGAAAACAATTCAAAGCAACTAAAATAATTTAATATCACATTAAACACACTGATCTGTTAAAATGGATTGAAGCAGATCAACACCATGAGCAGAAGCATGCTGGACTAAATCATTTAGACACAAAGGCTTTAGTAAATGGCCATGTTTTTATTTGGCAATTAAATGAAGCCAGTTTTGGTGCCAATCAAGCATCCAAGGGAGGGCATTCCACAACTGGGGTTCCACAGCTGAGAAGGCCTTTTCCTATGTTCTCGTACAGTATATTAAACTCACTGATAAGAAATAGGCCTCTCATCCTGCTGGGTTCAAACTATTAATAGGATAACACTTAGGGTCCCCCCCCCCAATTGAATCTACCCCCATTGTCCAGATCAGGTGCCCCCTCCAGTTGTTTTGAATTACCGCTCGCATAAGGAATCTTTATTATTATTATTATTATCATCATCATCTTTGTTCAATCACACATAGACACATACAATCACATTTGAAAGGCCATATCTCCCAACAAGAACCTGCCAAAACTTTAAGATCATTGGGGAAGGCTTTCTCTTGGTCCCACCACCATCAAAGGCTCTTCTGGTGAGGATGCAAGAGAGAGCCTTATAAGTGGCTGCTCCCACCTTTGGAACTTTCTTCCTTGGGAGGCTAGGCTGCCCTTTTCTGCTTTCCTTTTCTGCTTTCCTTTTGCCAGCAGGCAAAGATGTTTTTATTCAAGCAGGCTTTTAACATCTAAGCAGGGATGCTTTTTTTATGGGGTTGCTTTATCTGACTTTTAAAATTTGTGTCTGTTTTTATACTGGTTTATCCGGTTTTACTGTTTTTATTGTTGTCTTTGGGAACTACCTTGGGCCTTATTTTGAGAGAAAGTTGGCATACAAATGCAATGAATGAATGAATGGGCTGTGTTTTAAGATTTTCCTTGGGGTTTTTTCCAGGGCTGTGAGACCATGTTCTGGAATAGTTTCTTTCTAACGTTTCACCTTCATCTGTGGCTAGCATCTTCAGAGAATGGTTGGGAGGAGTGTATGTGCAATTTATATGCTGTGAACCCCTGTTGGGGAGTATATGTATATTTGTGTAATTGAATGGTTAGTTTCTCAGAATAGAAATGCAAGACTCGTTAGTGTCTGTTTGGCTAATGGTTGGTTGATGGCCATTATCTGATGGAACTCCCCCTGTCCCTGTCCTTTGTAAGTGTTGAGTTTTGATTCTATTGTTCTTCAAAACTGGGAGCCAGATTTTGTTTACTTTTAAGGTTTCTTCTTTCCTGTTGAAGTTGTCCAGCTGCTTGTGGATTTCAATAGCTTCTCTGTGCATTCTGACATGATAGTTGTTGGCCTGATCCAGAATTTCTGTGTTTTTAAATAACATATTGTGTCCAGGTTGGTTTATAACATGTTCTGCTACTGCTGATTTTTCTGGCTGGTCCAGTCTGTAGTGTCTCTCATGTTCCTTGATTTGTGTTTGCACACTGCGTTTAGTGGTACCTATGTAAACTTGTCCACAGCTGCATGGTATGCGGTAAACTCCTATAGCTGTGAGAGGGTCTCTTTTGTCCTTTGCTGAGCGTAGCATTTCTTGGATTTTCTTGGTTGGTCTGTAGATTGTTTGGAGGTTGTGTTTCCTCATCAGTTTCCCTATTCTGTCTGTGACTCCTTTGATGTATGGTAAAAATACCTTCCCTTTGGGTGGCTGTTTTTCTTCTTCATTCCTGTGGTTTTTTCTGGGTCTGGCTGTTCTTGTGATGTCTGATCTGGAGTAACTATTAGCTTGTAGGGCCCAGTTTAGGTGCTTCAGTTCATCCTCCAGGTAGTGGGGTTTGCAGATCCTTTTTGCACAATCTACCAATGTTTTTATTGTGCTTCTTTTTTTGTCCTGGGTGATGATTGGAGTTCTTCTGTAGGTATCTGTCCATGTGTGTGGGTTTTCTGTATACCTTGTGGCCTAACCGTTGGTTTGGTTTGTGGATGGCTAGGACATCCAAGAATGTCAGTGTTCCTTCCTTCTCTTTTTCCATCGTGAATTGGATATTTGGGTGGATGCTGTTCAGGTGGTTCAGGAATGAGACCAAATCTTCTCCGTGGTTCCAAATGGTGAAAGTGTCATCCACATATCGGAACCATGTTGTGGGCTCTGTTTTGCCAATATGTTATATAGTCATCAATAATCTAAAATGGGATGAAGAAGCATCCAAGGAAATGAAAGTTGGATATAACAGTTGTTAATTGGGTTAAAAATACAAACATATATGTATTTAGTAACACAGTGACTGGCAGTTAACAAAAAAATCACCTGCTGGTTCTGTAATCTTTATCGGCATTACTAAATGCATAGTTATAGGATGTCATCTTCAATACATGGGGAAAACAACCACACACCTAAACAGTTTGTCTAAATGGTGAAAATACTGCTCACAGAATGCAAGGAAAATACAAACTGTCTTAATGGCATCCCACATCGTATTGCCATATTCAGAAGAAAAGGGCTAAATACACCATATACCCCAAAGGAAACGCCTTCGCAGATTTTCCTGGAGGTTTTAAAAAACAGCAGGGGGAATGTGTATTCCTGCTCTTGGGACAAGCAACTTAATTGATTCGCTTTCTCAAGAGAGCAGAAACTGAAAGCTGATTGGCCGTATGAGTGTAGGGACAGAACTTGCTAACAAGCAAGCACCCAGAACTGTCATTTTTTTCCTGCCTTAGCAAGTGAGTGCTAATGCGATAAAATGGGGAGTGCTTTTCTGTTAAGGTGAAATATCGCACTTTTGCACCTTAGATATGCTTTTAGTTAAAAAAAAAACTGGTAAGAATAAAAATGCAAGTAATTCACTCGTGGCCACCACCTTGATTCACAGGCATGCCCGTTTGGACAGAAAATGTGGATAGCTTCACATGCCTGCAATCTACCTAACCCCTCAGGGAAAAAAAAACATTAAGAAAATCACAGCTGCTGCAAGTTGTCTTTACTGTGGAGCAATCTGCTTCTTTTTGCCTCTTATAGACAACCCCCTAGATATACACTTCAGGGAACACAAGTCTGCAATCCTGACCAGGAAGCCTGATCAACCCCTGGGTAGATATTTTAACTCGGAATTCCTTCCTGATTTGTTTATGTCTGAAAGTGAGGTGCCATCTTTTCTGAGCACTTTGCATGTATCAGAGAATGTATTGATCCACAGACGTAAGACCTTAACACTGCATGGTCTTAGGACTTTATCAGAGTCAGCAAATGTGCCATCATAATGATGCCACATAAGTGCGAAAGGGTGCACAACATCGTTCTTTCGCAATTATGTGATGTTAATAAGGCATTCTTTTTTATTGACAGGCCAAGCCATAAATAGATCAGCCATGGTGTTTTTCTGGCAGAATTGCCCATGTGTGAAACTGTGTCCCATTCTGCTAGCATAATTCCAGCATCAATCGGCAGTGTCCCCCCACCAACACTTCTGGGAGAGAATGCGAAAAGTAGGTACTGGATGGTCTTTTTATGAACTTCCTTGATTTACTTGGAAGTTTTTAAGTGTGTTTCAGTGCTTGTGTGTTCATTTTAATTTTTTTTTTTTCTGTTTTAAGACTTTTAAACATGCTCATGTCTCTTCACCAGAAACACCGAGATCATTTGCCCTGGTGAACACAGAAGTACTGGCCTGCTTTTTCACACTATTACACTGACATCTGATAAAAAGGGTTCTTTTTCCGGCACACTTAATGGTTTAAAATATGCTGGCAAAGAAACAGTTTAAGAGGATTGTCTGATAAAGTCCTTATCCTAAAGGATGACTTGCACATAACACCATCATCCACTTAAGAATGTTGGTAACACAGTATTCTGTGATTTGACTTCAGGTGCAAAACATTTTTTTAACAAAAGTGTAAGTCTGGCATATTAGTGGCTTCAACGTCTACAAACCATGTACTGTATTCTTGAGTGCAATGGGAAGTGTTGCTCAAGAAATCCTCCTGCACCTCACACCTTACAAGATGGCAAAAGTCAAATGTGAAATCTATACATGTGCCTCCTGCACTCCTTCTCCAACATTAGCCTGGGCAGCTTGCCTGCACAGCCATTAAACACTCCAACAGGCAATGAACTCGGATGAGATGGAGAGGCTGAAACTCCAGCGTGCTCAGTAACAAAGAGATCTGTGTACACAAACACTCCTCTGGTGCTAGAGGAACAACATTTGCCTTGTCTTGGGGTGGCATTTGCAAATTCTCTTTGGTATTTTGGTTGACAGTGCAAATTGGAGAATTTATAAAAGATGATGTGTTAAGATTGAAATGCAAAGAATTTTGAGGTCAGTAATTGTGTATACAAGGAAATAGTGTGCCGGTGTGGTTTCTGTCTGCTTTGCTAATGAAACAGCAAAGCACTTTGGGTTTCAGTGTACACAGACAGATTACAATCTTGGTCGCACTGGATTAGGCTCAGAGGAACTGGGTAGAACAGGACCTTTTGAGACTTTTGGGAGGGGGAAACTTTGACAAACTTCCCATGTTATGATTTCATTAAAGCTAAGAATAAACCCCTTTAGACTCAGTGAAAGTCACTTCTTTAGAAGCAACATGTTGTCAATTGTGTCCTCAGTGTATTATTTGGAAATTGGAATACAATTTTCCTTGCCCTCTCCCTGCACTCAATTAGAGGTAAAGTAAATTTTGAAGAAGGGGAAAACACTATACATTTTAAATGGCAAAATGAAATACAGCCTCACAAGAAAAGCATTTTCTTGGATTTGTGCAAACAAACAATCCTCATGGCAAAGTTAAAAAGCTGAAATTCAGCTTGTTAGCTTGTTTTTGAATTTTTAAAAATTTATTTAAGAGTTTAATGTTTAAATTATGAGTCAATTCTTTTTAGCTTTTGATGTGAGATTCAGTTTTGCATGAGAGGTGTGTGCTTGTATATATGTGGGAATGGAGTAGAAGAAAGAAGGAGGGAACTCATTGTACTGAACCAGGTAGACTTACAAATATAAAAGTTAATTTTGGAATTAAATTACATGCAACTAATGATGTTGCAGGGGAGGAGACACATTTGATGGCCTCTGTGGTCACAGGCCAGTTGTTAATACACATGGGTGCAGAGCCAGAAACTATTTAAGGCCTGACCACCCCTTCACATGTCTCCTTTGATTTTTTCTTCACAGGCCCCCTCCTGCCTCCAGTGCAGTGTGAGCATTGCTGGTCACTTCAGGGCTGGGTAGGAATTTTCTCCCCTTTACTGTTTTCTCCCCTGTTCCGTACTGGATTTGGGGGACTTTGCCAATTGGCTTTGGGTAGTGTCTGTAAATAGGCTGTCATTGAGCAGGAAACGGGAAGAGAATATGAGTTTTGGTGCACACCTTGGCACCCTTTTGGTGAAGGATAGGGTTCTGGAATGACTTCTTTAGGTCCTAGGACCTGGAGGGTGGGGAAGGATGCTACCCTTGAGGTGGACCTGGGGGTTTGGTTTCACATAAAGTCCTGGGACTTGTGGGGGTGCCTTGGGTTTGCCTTCCAGTAGGTGACCAGCTGGGGAGCAAACCAATTATTGGATTGCCCATGGGGCTCAGCTGTTTTCCCCAAGAAAAGACTGAGGAGGTAGTCAAGGGGTGACACCTGGCCTCAGCTGATTCCATATCAGGTTGTTCCCTGCTTTGCTGCTTTCCAGGTTCACTATGGCAACAATCCAACATGGCAGTTCTGTGATCTGCCATCTTATCAAGCTCCTCCCCCTGTGCACATCCAACCAATCATCTGTCCTCTTCAACAATGTGATGCAATGCAATTCAGTTTTCCTAACAGGTGAGGCTGCACCTTTCTGGGTTAAAAAAAAAAACTCAGGAAAAGTCCTGTACGCTTCTGCCATGGACTTTCCCCAACTTTTGCTCCCCCTCCCTCTGAAAAGGCTAGAACACTGTGGGATCCCATTTGGACACATGGGATTCCCTGCGGATTCTAAGAGGGTTTCTTTTCACTATCTGGACTACCCCTAAGCCACAAAGAGTACAAGATATACAATTATTGATGATAAATAGATAAAAAAATGATGTGATAACAGAACATATAAGAAAAGAAAATGTTCTGACATCCCCAAAATGCTGCTGAAACTTTACCAAAACTCAACATTCTCTCAAAACTCTAACAAAAAGTACAGATGGTTGCTGGATCTCTATTGCTAGACATTACATTGTTTTTGTAGATTCAGATGACCCTTCAGGCACTGGTGTTTGCCCTTCCCAAAAGTGGGACAAAGGAAATCTCTTCCAAGTGGGGGTTATGTATCATAACAGGTTAAGCCTTTTAGAAGCTATGAGACAGAAGTCAGAAGAAAAAGGAATAATAAATAACGACAAGGAGCAATAACAATAACAATAAGAAAACCCATCTGCATATGTAAACCTCCAGGAGATATGGTCCAGCAAAAGTCATGGAAATTTTTTATCAGAGAGTTTAAGAAGAAGAAGAAGGTCTTTCTATGGAACCAGTAGAGATTTTTGCAAGATCCCAAACCTTCCTTTCATATACTCACCACTCTCTGTGGTTTTCACAGTGCCACAGAACCATTGTCTGGCAAGCTTAATCCAGTAGAGAAAGGAAGTGTGTGTGTGTGGGGGGGGGGACACGGACTCCATCCTTAGGATAACTTCATTCTGAATATGTTTGCAGTCCTTTGAACCAACACCTGGAGCCTGGAAGAAACATAGTTCACGTATGTGTTACTTCGGGGATAATGAGGAAGTGACTCTATTACACTGAAAACTAACATACGACATTTTCAGATGAGTGTCTAAAAAGGCTGTAATTACACGAATGAGGGTTGCAGAAACATTGTGGCATTATTACACTTATTATCGCACATTGCTGTAATCACGTGAAAGAACTGCCACGGAATTATCGCACAACCACCACTAGCGCTTTAAGAACAGGAGTTTACTTCCACAATTTAGCATGGGAAAGATTTCGGCAGTTCTTGCAAGAAGACGCAAGTGCACTTAAAACTTCAAAACCACCCTAATTAATAAAGTAAGTCATAAAGTAAATGAACACACAATCACTGAAAGAAACCTAAAAACATGCAAACTCAATTGGGCAGTTCATAAAAAGAGCGTCCTGTGCTTTGTTTTTGCATTTTCACCCAGAGGTTTTCTTCCTGAGGACTGTCCATTCACACTGTAATCTTGCAATTACAATGAGGCATGGTTTTGCACGCCATGAATACCACTAAAAAGCAATATTGAACGGCTTCTCCGTTCAATTACAATCTATGCCTTTTTCATGGCTGGACCACACAGTAACAATGTTGAAGACTATGACGGTGTGCAATAGCGGGGTCCGTGCTACCGAGACATCATAATCCCACAATTTTTGCCATGTCTGATAATGTCCATAATGATTACATTACATTTTTTACTATAATGCATAATGTTTCTTCGAAACATTAGGTTGGGGAAGGCATTTGAGGAAATACTTGGAGAATATTTTGCTTTTTTAGCTATTTTCTTTATTTTGAAGTTTTTAAAAAATACAATTAAAGCAAACATATTAGTAATGTATTGCTAATGAACAACATTATTCATTACTTGGAAGTAATGAGAAACAAGCAAAAAACAATGAATTACCCTTCTTTTTTTAAAAAAAGAGGCCACACTAACTCTAACATATTAGCTGGAGCGATAATGTTTCCAAGCTCTGCTTAGGACTCATCTCTCCTTGAAACTCATACCCATTTACAAGCCCAGAGTCCATATCTGGCACAGTCATGCAGCTGGTTGGTCTCCAGTATCCTGTCACGGCTCACCATGACTGATTCATGCTTTACATCTCCCTGCATGAGGCAGCTGGGTCTGGGAAGCCACCATCTCAAGTTTCCCAATTTGCCCCAAATTATGTCAAGCTCTTCTGGGTTTTGTAGAAAATTGAAAGTTGTGGTTCCCTACTTGCTCAGTGCTGTCATCAATAAGCCTGCAACCTGGGATGGAATAGGCTCTGGCATAAGACCCTTTCACACAACACAGTTATAGCACTATGGCTCTGCTTTAACTGCCATAGCTCCAACTTATAGAATCCTGTTATCTGCAGTTTGGGGATGACTATTTAGAATTTTCAGCCAGGGAAATTTAGTGCACAACTAAACTGCAAATCCCAGGATTCCATGTGATGCACCCATGGCAGTTAACGCAGGAGATTATCAGACAGGAACAAAAAAAGTGTTCCTGTCCCACAATCTCCTCTCTTGCCCTTCATGGAATAACAAGTTTCAGACCTACCTTTTTTGCATCTTCATGGCTGCCCAGGAGTGGATGGAGCTCTAAAGGAGCTCCTTTCACTTCCTGGATTGAAATCCTGGCTGTTCTTGTGAGAAGATGAGAGCATGGGAAATTCAAAAATACAAAGCGGAATACATGTCAAAAAGTTAAACTAAGCACCTAAACACACTTAAAACTTTACAAACAACCTGGGGAGGGTACAAAAAAGTGTGTCACTTACTTGGATGTCCCAATCTCACCAGGAAGTGTTCTGGCACGGACCTTCCATTGACATGGGGATCACGCCAGCGAAACTGGAACTTTTTCACTTGCAGGACATTCTGTGACAGAAACGGAATGGGGGATCCATTGACGGCTTAGCCTGTCAATAAAAAACACTGGTGGAACGGCAGCAGCATGAGAGCATAACGAGAAGGGAACAACGTCATGTGAAAGGGAAGCCCTTTAGCAATCTCCTGGCATTGTGATAATGCCATATTTATAGTGTCTAATGTGGCTTCAGAGCCAATAGGAGTACTACAGATATGGTATTTGCCCTTAGACAACTGCAAGAAAAATGTAGAGAGCAGAACAAGGGACTCTATGTAACATTTGTCAACCTCACCAAAGCCTCTGACACTGTGAGTAGAAAAGGTCTGTGGCAGATCCTGGAAAGACTAGGATGTCCCCCTAAATTCCTTAAAATGATTATCTTGCTACACGAGGGCCAGCGCAGTCAAGTCAGATATGGCGATGCGCTTTCAGAGCCGTTTCTAATAACTAATGGAGTGAAGCAAGGTTGTGTTCTTGCTCCAAATTTATTTACAATCTTCTTTAGCATGATGCTCCAAAGGGCTATGGCAGAGCTCGAAGAAGAAGACAGCATCTATATACATTACAGTATTGATGGTAGCTTGTTTAACTTAAGCTGTCTGAGGGCTCGCACTAAGACTCTTAACTATCTAGTCCATGAGCTGCTCTTCACTGATGAAGCAGTCCTTGTTGCCCACACAGAAGCAGCTCTGCAGTGCCTAACATCCTGCTTTGCAACAGCTGCAGAGCTGTTTGGGCTGGAAGTCAACCTGAAGAAAACGGAAGTTCTCTACCAGCCTGCACCACAGAACGAACACCACCATCCCCACATTTCCGTCGGCAACTCTGTGCTTAAGCCCGTTCAGCAGTTCAACTATCTGGGAAGCATCATTTCCTCAGATGCCAAGATTGACAAAGAGATCAATCACAGATTAGCAAAGGCATATAGCACATTTGGAAGACTTTACAAAAGAGTCTGGAGTAACAAACAGCTGAGGCAAAGCACAAAAATCAGTGTGTATAGAGCCATTGTACTGTCTATTCTCCTTTACGGGTCTGAAACATGGGTCACCTATCACCACCACTTAAAACTCCTCAAATGTTTTCATCAGCGCTGTCTATGCACAATCCTAAATATACACTGGACTGACTATGTGACGAATGTTGCTGTCCTTGAGCAAGCAGGGATCACCAGCATTGAGGCCATGATATTAAGAACACAACTGCGCTGGGCAGGGCACATTTCTAGGATGGAGGACCATCGCCTCCCAAAAATAGTACTCTACAGTGAACTCACCACGGGTCAGTGTAAGAGGGGCGCTCCAAAAAAGTGACACAAGAATTCCCTGAAACAACATCTCAGACTTGGCTAAATTGATCACCAAGAATGGTCCGCCCTGGCCTCACATCTGAAGGCATGGAGACGCAGTATCCACAATGCTGCAGCTTTATTTGAGAACTCACGCTGAACAAGTCTTGAAGAGAAACGACAACCCAGAAAGAATCACAACCCAGAAACATCACCCAAGGAGATCTTCTGCTATGCTTTCTGCAACCGGACTTGTTTATCTCGGATTGACCTTTTTAGTCATCAGCGCGCTTGCAGAAAGCACAGGATGAGTCCTTCCTGAATCTTCATTTGCGAAGAAAAGCCAGAGAGAGTGTGTCTAATAATCTCCACATAATCATATTGCTACAACTATGTGGTTTTAAAGGGCCCATAGGAGGGGAGCATACCAGATGGTTACTGAAGCAGCCCTCAACAGAGCAGTCCTGTCTGTTGTCAGATACTTCCTCTTCTTCAAGAGTCTTGGCCCCGCCTTCCTCCAAAGAATCTTGGGAAGATAAATTTGGTGATGGTGTTGAGGACTCTGCTAGAAATCCCTGTCCGTTTCAAAGAAGTATGGTTCCTATGGTTATCTGAGGAAGTACAAGCCCTGTTCAGGCATTATGTCTAAACAAGTAATATTGACGCATGTTCAAGCCATGAGACTGCACACGGCAACTATGTTTACTACAGCAGCAAGGAAATAACACATATGTTTTGTGAAGAGTAAGTGTATCCGTTTTTGTTATTTCATTTTCTGTTTTCAAAATCACAATGTTCTTGTAATGGCCTATGTAATGGGTACAAAAAAATAACTATACTTTCTATAAGTGTACATCTCTAATCAAAAAGTGAGTTCCATTGGGTTCAGTTGGGTTTAATCCCAAATAAGTATGTGTAACTATTGCAACCTAACCCACCAAAACTGTTACTTATTTACTATACAGGACACAGATACGATCCATCCAGATAATGGACTTTATCAGATGGGGCTGTAACCATGGAATTACAGAAAGACAGTACTGCAAATGGCTTCCCATTATCGCACAACATCATTATCTTCCCATGGTCAATGTGTGCTCCACCCATTAATTGCTCATCACTTTTCATTCATAGGAAAATCCATGATTAGTCTTCAATATTGCTCTTTTCACAGTATTGCTGAGTGTGTGAAATCATGTCCCACTGTACTTGCACAATTACAGCATGCCTAGGCAGCCCTAACTCCCTCCCCTTTCCTAATAAGAACACAGGATGCACAGGGCACTGTTTTAATGAACTGTCACCTTTTCTTGGAACGTTTTTATGTTTAAGTGTTTACTTGTTAAGTGGTGGTATTGTGATGATTGCATGGTGATAGTATCACGTGATTATGGTGTAGTGTTGCACGATTATAGTGATGTGTAATAATTACTGTAATTGTGCCACCAGGTTTCAGCTTTCCTCAATAGTGGAATTATAGTGTTTTTAGACACTAATCTGATAAAGTCCAATATCTAGAAGCATCAAGGTAGCAGTTCCATTATCACTGTTTCCCTATGTGCCAGTCAACTGAGGTGGGGGGGGGTTGCCTTGTGCAAAAGCAACAGAGATAATGCATTTTAAACCTTCAGCAGCAATTTTGTGCAACTCCGCTCTAACACATTATATTTTGTGCAAAATGTTCACAAAAAAGGATGGAAGCATATGTGGGGAAAAATGAATGACTAGGAAGTGTAATAAAGCTTTTGTAATCTCAGCCAGTGAAGAGAAAACTTTTGATTTTTTTTTCTTCTAGTGTATAAAAAACTAAAACAACAAAAAACCCAAAACTTAACATCCCTTCCATGGATTTGGTTTTTTTCTATTTCACATTTGGAACTAAACAACTGCAAGTAACCAGCATTACTTGGCATTTTCTTCTTGAACAGAAAATGCTAGTAAGACTGTCTCTTCCTTTTCCAACTCTCAACCATTTTATAGTCACAGCCATAATCCTCCTCCTCCTCCTCCTTTTTAAAATGTTGTGCTTTACTTTAACAACACTTTGTTCCTGTCTCTATCACACTCAGTCAAATGCATGTCTTTATTGCAGGAAGACAGGTTTCAGCCATGCATTATGTGGGAGTGGTGTGATACCATGCCATGTTGGTTAGTGGCATTGCATTAGACAAAATAGATAGTCTTTGCTTTATTTAAAATTGCCTGAAAAGCCACTGATTTACTGAGCACTTTGAAGGAAAGCAAGTCAGTCAAAATAGCTTAGGATCCAGCCCCCCCCATTTCTATTTTTTAAAAAGAGGCATATTAAGGAGACAAAGATCCCTACAAACCAGGTTCATGCACTTTCTGAATAGCACCAACTATTTCTTTTTAAAAACTAACACAAAATATATTTGGGTTCTGAAAGCATATGGGTGAGGAATATGTTCTATCATACCAAGAGTTGTCCAAATGTACTGTATAGGCAAACTAGATAACCTCCTTGCTGTCACTGGTTGAAGACATTTTGCTTCTTGAGGTCAGGTACAAGGCAGCTCACCTTCTGCACATAAATTTGACTGGCAGTTGGATCTTATTTTGATGCAGTATCCTCCTGAGGGCACAAGTCTGGATATCAAATTCCAATGGCACCTGCTGTGTGTTGTTCCATTTCATTTCATTTTTTAGATTTAGAACATACCCTTTTTAGTCCAGAATCCTGTTGATTGACGCCCCCTTGTCGTGGGAGAGAGGCTTGCGTACCCTAATGACGTTTTGAGCTATGCTGGCGGTGGCATAATAGCCACCGGTAGGGTCTCCCATGCCAGACAGGTCAAAACCGAAGGGTCTGACAAAGAGCGTCAAAGGGCAGGATGGGCTCTCTAGCCTTATGGCAACCGTCCTAGGAGAAGGAAAACTCTAATCCCAAACCCGGGCAGATGGTGCTCGTCCAACCCTGTAAGGTCAACCATCTAAGAGAAGGAAACTCTAATCAAACCTACGGCCCGAGGACCTCGCTGCCACGTCCATGCTTGCAAGGCCACGGCAGATGAATCTCTGGTTTAAAGGGTGAGGCCAGTTCTGTGCACGCTGCGCTCCACCAGAAAAATCCATTGCACAGGCTCGAAGGACAAATCCTGTTGAGGCAACTACACAAGAATAAAAATAATTGCACAGGTGGTTGTGCCTTTTCAGCGGTTGTGTAAGTGGAGATTATCAGACATGGGGAAACACACCAAAAAATTGCATTCCCAACTGCATCAGAAGATTGCTAGAAGAACAGAAAGGGCGACCTTACCAGAAACGCATGTCCTTCTGATGTTCTGGGGGTGTAGCACTGCCATGGATGAGGCTTCCCTTTTTCATTGACAGGGACAAGCCACCAATAAAAAGGGATGCCTTACTGATGCCTGCGCTACGCCCTTGGAACGCTGGAGGATTTCGTTGTCTGGTAAGGTTGCCCCTTCCTGTTCTAGCAATCTTCTGATGCAGTTTTTGCTGTGTCTGATAATCTCCCGTGTGATCTGTAGTGCAGCCAACCATTCTACAAACACATACATACATCCTCTCTCTTACTTTGACTTGGTGGGTGAGGAGATAATTGGCTGTTGCACAATGGCTGAGTTCAAGGCCTTGGCATCCATCACACAATTCGTTACACAACAATGGGATCCAGCATTGTATGCTGGTGTATATTTATGCTATGCTAAACACATAGAATCTTGGCCTTAGAATTTTCCACTTCCGCCTACTTCTATGGTGTATTTTAATTATGGAAACAAGAAATCTAGAAGCCCGTTTACAATGCAAAAAAATCTGGGATGAACTAATGATGAATCCTAGTTGTTCACATGTTCATCGTGATAGTCTCACACTTTTCGGAAGGGGGCTACCAGAAAAACCTCCAGAAGTCTGACTTTCCTTACTGCAATTTGTCCCATGTTTTTAAAAAAGTCATGGGATGATTTGAGAAATCGATCTTGTGAACAGTCCAGGACAAAATATCTCAGGAGTTGGTGATGCCTGGAAATTGAGGTAGGCACGGGCAGGCACAGAGTGCAAGGAAGGAGGGGTCAGGTCTCCTTTGCCAGTGGTTTTTAAATGCCCAAATACAGCAGCCATTTCTTTTCTGCAGCTTTACCTGAGAGGGTGTGCACTTTCCTTTCTCCACTTTTCTGTGCTAATATTATGGAATGGAAAACACTCACGAGCAAGGAAAGGTTGACGTGGCATTTTTAATATAAAAATTAAAAATGGCAAGAAATTGGTCCCATTCAGAAACTTGCTTGCTATATGGGTAAACAAAAGGTACAGGAACAACTGAGAGAGTGCCACAGAAATATTGACCAGTTTGAAAAAATAGCCATGGAGATAAGCCACAAGAGGCAGAGGAGTGCCGCACTAACAGCAAGCTGATGAGGAAAAAGTACCGTGAGGTGATCGACCACAAGTCCAAAAGTGGGAACAATGTGGCAAGGATTCCCTATTTTGCAGAGCTACACCAGATATTCGGTAGAGATGCAAATTATCACCCAAAACATTTGGCGAGAACCACCAAAATCCACAGGGATCCTGTTGGGTCAGTTACTGCCCATGCTGAGACCCTTTCGCAGGAAGTGCAAACATCATCAGAGGACAATACAGAGGGGTACTCTCATGACCTTTTTGGAATACAGGAAGGCAAGAACAAAATCTAAAAAAAAAATTAGTTGACAACGTTTGCGAAAGCACGGATATGTTTTTTTTTTTATTTTATTTTCCCTTATTAATGGACTGCAAGTATATTTTTCCTTGATTATGGGGTGTGGAGTTGTTTTTTTTTTTTTTTTTTTGGCCATCAGCATGGGGAATGTCTGCCTAACCTTATCTTTTACAATAATGCTTTCCATTTATATTTATATGGAACAACCATTTCATTAAACTTAAAGGTCCCTGTATGGACTTTATGTTTTGTAAGTTTTCCTATATCATTGGTAGCATGGCAATAAAAAAAAAATACATCTATTTTGTAGGGGGGGTTCCTTGTGAAGGGGGAGTGGCTTAACTGTGGTTCACAGTCTTTTGCCTTGTAAATCACCACCAGTTTCCTCAACCCGACCACTGATCTTTATCATGTAGATGCTATGTGTTGGGGGAGGGCAATGGTGGAAGCATTCCCGGTATAGAGGTGAACTACTTTTCACAGCCTGCTGCGTGACTGTTCCTCCCAGGTTCATAGAATCATAGAATCATAGAGTTGGAAGAGACCTCAAGGGCCATCCAGTCCAACCCCATGCCATGCAACAGTACACAATCAAAGCATTCCCAACAGGTGGCCATCCAGCCTCTGTTTAAAAACTTCCAAAGAAGGAGATTCCACCACTGTTTAAAAACTTCCAAAGAAGGCAGTGTATTCCACTTCCAAACAGCTCTTACTGTCAGGAAGTTCTTCCTAATGTTTGGGTGGGATCTCTTTTCCCATAGTTTGAATCCATTGCTCCATGTCTTTGTCTCTGGAGCAACAGAAAACAAGCTTGTTCCATCCTCAGTATGACATCCCTTCAACTTTTTAAACATGGCTATCAGGTTCCCTCTCAACCTTCTCTTTTCCAGACTAAACATGCCCAGCTCTCTAAGCCTTTCTTCATAGGGCATAATGGCTTCCAGACCTCCCACCAGGTTGATGGCAGAAATATATTTTCAGCTGCTTGGAGTATCTTTTTTGATTCCACCAACTTGATATGCGGGGGCGGG
Source organism: Gambelia wislizenii (assembly GCA_030847615.1). NCBI lineage: Eukaryota > Metazoa > Chordata > Lepidosauria > Squamata > Crotaphytidae > Gambelia > Gambelia wislizenii. Next base: position 331,148,200 of record JAUMIR010000001.1, on the reverse strand, counting down.
ACGCTGCCTGTTATATACAACTCTTTCTTTTTAAAAAAGATTTATCTATCTTGATTTGTGAACCCCTTTCTTTTATCTCTAATATGTTTATTCAGTGGGATCTGATTCACAGACAACTGAAGATGGAACTGTGATGGTTACATTGATTGAAGAAGTGAACCCAAGCCAGGGTGCATCTGAAACAGAGGACAGTGAGATCATGTATGGACAGGATGGGGAAATGGAAACCCTTTGGAGTACTATGTCTCCTCAAAGTGGTAATGTTTTTGCAAATTATTATATGGTTTTCCCTTGGTTTGTACTACTATTGTTACATACTAAAGGACGAAATTTTGCTTGTGAATGTTAAAGGGTGGAGGCAAATTCTTGAAGCATCTACACCTCATCTTTACATGTTACCTTTCTCTGTTCCCTTTGCAGTTGCCAGTATGAGCAATCCAGTTGCATCACTCAGTCCTGCTTGAAAGGTTACAAATTAATAGGCACAAAAGAAGGTCATTGGAAACTACAGAGATCATAAAGAACTCAAACAAATTAATGGTCAAGTTAATTACTTATCTCGATGCTGGCACAGTGAGGTTCAACAAGAGGGCTGAAACTATGAATGAATGCCTACAAAAGATTTTTATTCGTGAACAGCAGGAAAGTAAGGAGATGAGGGAAACACTTAGGGAACAAACTAGTTTACTCACAACTCTGGTTCAGCATATATCTTCAGTAGAAAAAAAAAGGAGTGTGGTGGTCAGGAGAGTTAAAAAGAAAGATGTGCAAAGGGATGCAGAGCAGGAGAACTCTCCACCCCAAAATAATTCTGAACAGCCCAGTACATCCCTGGTTTCCAGAAGGCTGGGGCTAAATAGACCAGTAAGAAAGAAAGAAAAAAACCTACCCCTCTGACACTGTAAATGCTAATTATTGAGGCACATGCATCTTCTCAATTTTCACTTGAACATATATAGTGTAATTAGTTTTCCTTTTAAGTCAAGCATATCACTCCCCATCCCTAGATGTGGTACACATCCCTTGAGCGCCACAGTTATTACTCTGTCTCCTAAAAGCAATATTGATTTTGCTTTTATTTGCTGTGCAATATATCATTAGGATGTGATGGGAGTTGCAGTACAGCTCATAAATGTCATCCAGAGAATGCTAACATTTTGCTATTTAAAAAAATGACTGCTTACTGCAGGAATGATGCATTTGGAGTTGCACTGCTACCACATTTTCATTTGCTTTTGCAGCATGGAAATGCATGTCTGGGGAACTTATTGAACATGCTTCCTAAACCCCTGAAGTAGGTGATGGTTGTTGCAGTGTGTAATGTGTGTAATCAGTAAGATTAAGCAAGAGCTTGGTCATTTTGGGATTGATTACATGCCAGTGCTCAAAGGGTGCTTAAGTGAAACTTGTTTTTAAACCTTCATGAAGTGATTTGAAATACATTAAAGGTACATGTGTGTATGTAATGACCAAACAGCCCATTGTTCTTCTTGACACTGGCAACCAGTAAATGGTTTCTATGGGCTTACCTAGGGCATGTTCTCCTTCCTGGAACATTCCTCTAATGGGACTTGCAATACAGACACATATGTCTCCATTAACAAAACATAATCTGTTATTCTTTACAGTGGAAAAAAGGAAATGTTCACTTGTGCCAATTCCCCCCCCCCTTCAAGTGGTGATGGGTGCTGCAGTTGCAATATTATTTTACAGTATAATATTAACCACCCCATTACTATGGCCTTACTCTCAAATCTTTACATGTATGTTGCACTAGTAGTAAAAAAAACAACAAAAAAACAAAAAACACCAATTTTTCTGTGTTCAAAAATAAAACTTTTTACATTCACAAAGCAATTTTTATTAATATTTACAATATTTATGAGGTGGGAACATTTTTAAAAGGGGGATTAGAGGAATGGAAAAGCAACTTTAACATGGGGTTGGGTAAGAGGGGAAGGGAAAATGCTTTAAAAATTTCAATAGTAATAAATAACATAACCGTTAAATAAATACTGAAAATATAATTTAGGAAAAAGTATTGTTGAGTACAGGGAGAAACTTAAGATGTTGTTATCCTGTCTTCTAGGCGTTGAATTCTTGCTTCCGATTGTGTGAAGCGAGCGTCAATGCGTCCAGCTGTACAGAAAAAAGAAAAGAAAAATAAGTTTAGATGTACAGTTTTGTCATATTGGATAATGTGCCCCCATCACATATTTACTGTACACTACCTAGAGCCTTGATCCTTGCTATAATGTCCAGGCTTGCTAACTGAGCTGCTGCCTCCTGAACCACAACTTGAGCTAAAACATGATAAGACATCTACATTAGTGATCCCATATCCACACACATCAAAATGTTTTCTAACATACATTTCTAACACACATAACTTCTTTTCATTTCTTTCTCACCTGGTGGTGGAGGGGCAGCAGCAGCAGCTGGGGCACCATCCTCATCATCTGATGAAGACTCAGATTAGGCGGCAGCAGCCTCCCCCCTCCTCCTTCTTCTACGTGCCTCTATGAAGAAATAATAAAGGGGGATTTATTATTTTTAAAAAGGAACCCAAATCATAGACATCTGCAGCAAGGTGTGTAATTGTAAACTCATGAGGTATCTTACCTCTGGGCAGGTGTTCCCTTCAACTGGGCCATCTGGACCTGACCCACATGTCATGTAGGGCAGTGTAGAATGGTGGCCTTCTTCGGGGGGGGGGCTACCATTACTGGCCTTCAGTGCCTGGTAAAACTGGTCCTTTAAAGTTTAAATTTTGGACTGGCACTGGAGGCCCATCCTAATGTAGCCCCTTCCTTGGAGGAACCATGAAGCCTCTGCAAAAAAAGTTACAGTTCTTCAAGTTAGAGGACCACATGAGGCAATCCAGTGCACCTTCCTGCTGGGAGAGACTCTCCAACAGGAGATTTGTCTCCCAGGTCCCCCAGTAGGTGATGCGCTGGGCCACCCATGCATGTCCTCTAACCCCCACAGCCATCATAATGCCATGAAACAGTTTGCGGAAACGTGAGTATTTACATTTTTGGAAAGACCGTTATTATGCTCTTCTCCCAACCTATCAGGCTCTGCTCTGAATTTTTTAAAATTTGAAAACGCTTTATCTCCCCCCCCCCATTGGTGTTCTGGCAGATTTACCTGTGCCCCTGCACTTTGCCGCCTCACTGAACCATCTTGCACTATTGGGCAGGGAAAAGTTCCCAGTGCCTGTTTAAAAACTTATTTGCACCTCTGTAGCCACTTTGGTGTTTATAAACTTTAACTATGCCAAAAAGGGTTTTAACAAGAGCAGGAAATTTTAAACACGTATATTGCCAAATGTAAAAGGCTTATGACATTCCTAGCTCTAGTGTTTACTTAATTTGCAAAATGTAGAATCTATTTGAGTTGCACCCCAATGCTGCCAAACAATGGGAAATAATGGAATGGGAGTCATTCATGAGTGTAAATGATTTAATTGCAAAGGAAATCAGTTATTATAGTTATGAGTACCCAGTTCTGTAAGATTGCAGTAGAATACATTGAAAACATTTTAACAAATTAATTACTATTCCAATTTAGTTTTGGTGCTCCAAACACCAAAAGTACTCCTTAAGAGCATTGCACACAGTCTCACCATCTTTTTTCTTTTGTGCCTCATTATTAATAAGAGGGGCACCCAGTGTATCTAGGACATACCTGTGTACCCTCCAAGGGTTATCCTGCAGTATTTTTCCTTAGTTTCACAAATATTATGTAATATAACACAAGCACATATTACAGAGCATATGTTCTCCTCAGCAACTTCCAGAGAAGAAGTTAAGCAATGTGACCTATTCTTCAGCTGCCTGAATGACTTCTCAATTATACTTCAGAACTTATTATGGTGTTTGTTGTACAGTCTCTGCTTTTCAGTTGTCGTACCCCTGTATGGTGAAAGCAACCATTTACGTATTGGGTAAGCACTGTCAACCAAAGTAAGAGGTCCAATCTGCTTCCTCAAAATAGTAATCGTCAGATTGCCAGGGATGTAGATCCCGGCTTCCATTGTTTCAAAAAATGCTGAATTACGAAGCATATGAGCATCATGTATTTTCTCACTCCAGCCAATCTCCACGTCAATGAATACACCCCTGTGATCAAATATCTCTTGAAGCAGTACACTGTAACTGTTTTTTCTATTAATGTATTCATTTTCCTGGTGCACAGGAGGGACAATAGTTACATGGCATCTAATACAGCAATAAATTGAGGGGATCCAAGTTTTGTGAAGTTGTCCATTATCTGTGGGAAAATGAGATAGAGAGAGAGGAAACATGTTAGCAATCATAGGTAGGTATGTTAATGATATAACAGTCACACACAAAGTACACACACATACTGTCTTAACCAAGAATACAGAGTGCATTCACATGCACTTTAGGTGATATCAAGTATGACAAAGGTTGGGATTTTTTGTGTTTTCACAAAGAAAACATTGGGAAGTAGGAGCGCTACCTGTTTTTCACCATAAAACCAACATACATGCGCTGTTGCATCACTTAATGGCAGTATGCTTTAGGTTATGCTATGGTACCTTAAGGTCGATAGGTGATATACATTTTGACAAAGGATGCAATTTTTCTTGTTTCACAACTAAAAAAGTTATGAAGCAGATATGATGCCATAGGTTAGCCTACAGTAAATTAAGTATGATAGAGGGAACTAATTTAAGTTTTAATGAGCCACCAAAAGAAAGTTAAATTTTCAGCATTCATACTTATCCGTTGGTGGTCAACCAGATAGATAGTATGCCTCAGAAGAAGCTTCTTCATTGCCAGCACCACGTCTATGAAGATCTTGCACACAGTGGACTGACCAATGCCAAACAGATTGCAAGTTGCTGCATTTCACATGTTAGTGTCCACCCTTGCGATCTCTGGATGTAGAATGTCCACTAAGTTCATAAACAGGTCCCAAGGCATTCTAAAGAATATGTGCCACCGTTTGTTTGACCATATCAACATAACAAAGGTGTCCCACCACTCTTCTGTGGTGGGATAAACCCACCATCGACGATAACAGGCATTAGGACAGAACGACTGGAAAAGCATTGGTGAGAGAATGTTATCAATTCCACAGATCACCCTCCTTTGTAAGTGGAAGGAATTCTCTCCCATCAGTTGCATGAGAAGTAGGAGACATGCCAGTCTGACACACTGTTAATGTTTCCTTCTGCCAATCATTTGCATGGTTGTTCGTATGAGAGCACTGATCACCATGCACCAGGTGACAGAACTCTCCATGATTCAACTTTTTGTAAAGTTATGGTGGATCACTGCCACTATCAACTAGACAGATGTTTTCTGACCAATGATGAGACTTGCTAAAACATTTCAGGCACTCAATAGCATCACTCATGGTAGGAATCTCCACAGGAAGTATGTCAACAAGGATGTGAAAATACGAGTAATCGCATCCTTGATTGACAGCCAAAAAACAATCCCAGAAAAAATTACCTGTGTAAACAAACAAACAAAAAAGGGACAATTTGTCACGAGCCCAGCTTTTATTGTGCTACAAGATGCTGTGTAAACAGAAAACTCGAGATTATGTACTATCCAGGACAAATCATGTAAACAATATGAGATGATCTCGAAATGAAGATATCACTATTCTACCCGGGGGGAAAGACTGCTGTGGAAATGGGCCCTAGGGATAACATCCAGATTCAGGAGACAGTTGGGTATTTTCTAGGTAACATAAATCACACAAAGCCTAACAGGCCAGGCCAGGCCAGTGGGTTTGACTCCTGAAAGTGCAACACATTCCCCAAATCCCCTGCAATGAACAAAATTTCTTTGGTGGACCAGTTATTCCAGAGAAGTGATCTTTAACTGAACAAAGTTTGGAAAAGACTATTCTAATCTATTTGTGTACTAGATGTTCTAATGAGATGAGTTTGTAGTCTTCAGGCTTTTAACAGAGGCCTGTCAGGGTGGATCCAGCTTCCCTCATCAACTGTGCTCCATTTGGTGGGGTGGTGCAATGTCCTGGTTGCCCATCTTGCCCACTTGCAGTTGACACAGTGAAGTCTCTGGGACAGAAATTGCAGACTCCATTAGAGTTTAGGAGAATAGGAAGCTGCTTTGTATCAGGTCAGATTATTTGTCCTCCTAGTTGAGTAGGTAGCAATAGCTCCCCTCTTTCCCCCTATGGCAACATCTCTTCCATCTCCCTCTCTGCCCCTATTATCTATCTGATCTTTTTAAGCTAGAGATGCTGAGTATCAAACCAAGGGCCTTCTTCAAGAAAAGCATGCGCTCTGCAGTTGAGCTATGATCACTCCTCCCCATTATTCTTTGCCAAGTGACAAAGGACATTATTAGATGAAGCAAAAATCATGGGATTACAACATCAACGTAGCACGAATGGGCTCTGCTATCACACGCCGTCATCGCCTTTGCCTTCTTACATTATTCTCCAGCTGTGAAAAAGGCTTTATTTACAATTCACGGGATAAGCTGTCAAAAGATTGTCAATAGCATTTTTTTTCATGCTCTTGATGATGTGCAAAACCATGCCCCATTGTAGTTGCAAGATTGCATCATGAATGGGTGATTCTCCTTTCCTCCTCCCCATTCCTAGCTCACCTCTGGGTAAGAATGTGGAAATTAAACACAGGACGCTCTTTTTATTAACTGTCCCATTTAGTTTTCATGTTTTTAGGTTTGTTTCAGTGCTTGTGTGTTAATTTACTTTGTTACTTAACGGGTTTTGGAGTTTTAAGCATAGAATCATAGAAACATAGAATCATAGAATCATAGAATTGCAGAGTTGGAAGAGACCACGAGGGCCATCCAGTCCAACCCCCTGCCACGCAGGCAATCTTGATCAAAGCATCCTTGACAGATGGCCATCCAGCCTCTGTTTAAAGACCTCCAAGGAAGGAGACCCCACCACGCTCCGAGGGAGTGTGTTCCACTGCCGAACAGCTCTGACTGTCAAAAAGTTCCTCCTCATGTTGAGGTGGAATCTCTGTTCCTGGAGCTTGCACCCATTGTTCCAGTCTCTGGAGCAGCAGAAAACAAGCCTGCTCCATCCTCAGCGTGACATCCCTTCAAATACTTAAACAGGGCTATCATATCGCCTCTTAACCGTCTTTTTTCCAGGCTAAACATACCCAGCTCCCTAAGTATCTCCTCATAAGGCATGGTTTCCAGAGCTTTCACCATTTTAGTTGCCCTTCTCTGGACATGCTCCAATTTGTCAATATCCTTTCTGAATTGTGGTGCCCAGAACTGGAGACAGTATTCTAAGTGAGGTCTGACCAAGGCAGAATAGAGTGGCACTATTACTTCCCTTGATCTAGACACTATACTTCTATTGATACAGCCCAAAATCGCATTGGCCTTTTTAGCTGCCGCATCACACTGTTGGCTCATGTTCAACTTGTGGTCTACTAGGACTCCTAGATCCCTTTCGCACGTAGTCTCATTCAGCCAGGTCTCTCCCATCCTATATTTATGCATTTCATTTTTCCGCCCTAAATGCAGTACTTTACATTTCTCCGTATTGAATTTCATTTTGTTAGCTTTGGCCCAGCTCTCCAGTCTATCCAGGTCATTCTGAATTTTGATCCTGTCCTCTAGGGTATTAGCTACTCCTCCCAATTTGGTGTCATCTGCAAATTTGATAAGTATGCCCCTAATTCCCTCATCCAAGTCATTGATAAAGATGTTGAATAGCACTGGGCCCAGGACAGAACCTTGTGGCACCCCACTGGTCACATCTTTCCAAGACGAAAAGGAGCCACTGCTGAGCACCCTTTGGGTTCGGCTGGTCAACCAATTACAAATCCATTGTAATTATGCCGGAGAAGCCTCTTTTACGTTACTCAAGGTAAGTGTGGTAGGGGGGGTCTTTTGCTGGCATAAAAATGCCATAGTTTTGAACAGTTAACTTGTCTAGCCCACATTTTACAAGCTTGTTTGCAAGAATGTCATGGGGAACATTGTCAAAGGCCTTACTGAAATCAAGGTATGCAATGTCCACAGCATTCCCTTCATCTACCAAGCTGGTAACTTTTTCAAAAAAAGAGATCAGATTAGTCTGGCATGACTTGTTTCTCTGAAACCCATGTTGACTTTTTGTGATTATGGCATTGCCTTTTAAATGTTCACAGACTCTCTGTTTAATGATCTGCTCTAGAATCTTCCCTGGTATTGATGTCAGACGAACTGGACGATAATTGTTGGGATCCTCTTTTTTCCCCTTTTTGAAGATGGGAACTATCTTTGCCCTCCTCCAGTCTGCTGGGCCTTCTCCTGTTCTCCAGGAGTTCTCAAATATTATTCCCAATGGCTCTGAGATTATATTTGCCAGCTCTTTTAATACTCTTGGGTGTAGTTCATCTGGTCCTGGAGATTTAAATTCATTTAGATTAAGAAGGTATTCCTGTACTACCTCTTTACTTATTTTGAGCTGGATTTCCCCTATTGTTTCCTCTGTTCCATTATCCTCAGGTTGGTCCTCTTTTTCCTTTTCTGAAAACACTGAGGCAAAGAAGGTGTTGAGTAATTCTGCCTTTTCTCTGTCCCCTGTTAGCATTTTGCCATCTTCTCCACGTAGCGGCCCTATCATTTCCTTCTTCCTCCTTTTGCTGCGGACATACCCCAAAAAAACCCTTTTTGTTGTTCTTAACCTCCCTAGCAAGCCTGAGCTCATTCTGCACTTTAGCTTTTCTGACTTTACTCCTACACGTGTTCGCTATCTGTTTGAATTCTTCTTTGGTGATTTCCCCCCCTTTCCATTTCCTATACATGTTCCGTTTAAAACTTAGCTCCATTGAAAGTTCTTTAGTCATCCATCCTGGTTTCTTGAGACACCTCCCATTTTTCTTCCTCAATGGTACTGTTTGAAATTGCGCCTTCAGTATCTCCCTTTTGAGAAAGTCCCATCCGTCTTGAGGTCTCTTCTCTTTTAGTATTCCTGACCATGGGATCATCCCCAGTATTTCCCTGAGTTTATTGAAATCAGCTCTCCTAAAGTCAAGAATGCATGTCTGGCTATGCCTGGCTTCTCCTTTCCATTGTATAACAAACTCCAGGAGAACATGATCACTCTCACCTAAGGATCCCACCAGGTCATCTCTGTTGGTTACGATCAGATCTAAAATAGCTGACCCCCTTGTTGCCTCTTCCACCTTTTGGACCACACACCTGTCTTCTTGTGAGAACCACCAAAATCTAGCCCATGCCCATGCCAAATCACAGAAGTAAACTCCTTGTCTTAAAGAGCTAATGGTTGTCATGCAATAATTCTGTGGTATTTCTTTTACATGATTATAGCTACATGCAATAAATGTTATAATGCTGCAATGTTTCTGCTATCTTCATTCATGGGATTACAGTGTTTTTACATGCTAGTCTGATAATGTCCAAAGAAAAAGGCCTTCTGTTGTTCAGGTGTAGGTAGAACACTTGATCCAGAGTAACATGATCCACAGCTAAAATTCTTCCCAGAAATAGTCCCGTTTTACCTTTCCTTATTTGTAAAGGTATAAATAGAAGCATGGGGATAAAACCCTAAAAGTGTTTTTCACAGTGATTCCCCTCACAGCTACATCTGGCAGGAAAATTGGGCAGGGTCTTCTTGGTGGCTGCTCCCAGGCTCTGTAACTCCCCTTCCAGAGAGGTTGGACTGGCTCCCTCCCTGCTCTCTTTCTGTAGGTAGGTAAAGACTGTTTGTTTGCTTGGCAGGCCTTTGAAGATGGATTGCTTGGAGAGACTGGGCTCTGCATAATGTACTAGATTTTCTATTTATTGCTTTCTTTTTAATGGTTCATGCTTTTAACTGAGAGTTTACATTTTTCACTTTCATACATTGTGAATTTTTAGCTATGTTTACCTTAACAGCTGGAAGTTGCCTTGAGAACTGGAGAAAAGGCAGGATATAAATATATTATTAATTTTACTAATTAATAAAATCCCCACATTGCCGTCGGCAAATCTGTGCTCAAGTCCGTTCAGCAGTTCACCTACCTGGGAAGCATCATTTCCTCAGATGCCAAGATTGACAAAGAGATTGATCACAGATTAGCAAAGGCATATAGTGCATTTGGAAGACTTCACAAAAGAGTCTGGAGCAATAAACACCTGAGGCAAAGCACAAAAATCAGTGTGTATAGAGCCATCGTACTGTCTATCCTCCTTTATGGATCTGAAACATGGGTCACCTATCGCCACCACCTACGACTCCGCGAGCGCTTTCATCAGCACTGTCTACGCACAATCCTAAATATACACTGGACAGACTATGTGACGAATGTTGCTGTCCTTGAGCAAGCAGGGATCACCAGCACTGAGGCCATGATATTGAGAACGCAGCTGCGCTGGGCAGGGCACGTTTCTAGGATGGAGGACCATCGCCTCCCAAAAATACGACTCTACGGTGAACTCGCCATGGGTCAGCGTAAGAGGGGTGCTCCAAAAAAGTGATACAAAGACTCCCTGAAACAACATCTCAGGCTCGGCCAAATTGATCACCAACAGTGGTCCGCCCTGGCCTCGCATTGGGAGGCATGGAGACACACTATCCACAATGCTGCAGTCTTATTTGAGAACTCACGACGAACAAGTCTTGAAGAGAAACGACAAGGCAGAAAGAATCACAACCCAAAAACATCACCCAAGGAGGCCTTCTGCTGTGCTTTTTGCAACCGGACTTGTTTATCTCAGATTGGCCTTTTTAGTCATCAGCGCGCTTGCAGAAAGCGCGAGATGAGTCCTTCCTGAATCTTCGTTTGCGAAGAAAAGCCAGAGAGAGGACATTTCCTCCATGAGTCCAAACTCCTCCTTGGCTACAGAGAAGCCTGAAAGCTTGTAACAGCTTCATAATCTTCTCCATTTTCTGAAATTGAATCCTCCTATCTTTGCTATTGGGGGTAGTTTCTGATATGTTATAAAGGGTTGTTGTTGTTGTGTGCCATTTTGGAATAAAGGTCGAATATAAATTCAATAAATAACATCAATATGTGGATACTTACAGTATTTATTTATTTGTCTATGTATTTAAAAACTCTGAAAACACAACATCTGGTGAACACCAAAAAAGTTAAGTGTATGATGAATAATGGATGCTCTTCAGGTTTCAGTCAGTGCCTGAGCAGAAAATCTATAGTGGTCACAAAATAATACTCCAACACTGTGAGAGGAAGTCAGCCCTTCTTGTCCAAGATTTTTGTTGAGAAGTGGTTAGCTGGAGACCATCAGCTAGATCCTTATTGAACAAAGCTTTGGTTATGTTCAGAATCCCCTCCACCCCATCTTACCAATACCTTCAGTCTTCCTCTTTCCTATCTCAGCTTTGTTTACTATCAGTCAAACTAAAACGCCAGGCACAAAACAAGAGAGAGAGAGAGAGAGAGAGAGAGAGAGAGAGGACATTATCAGACATGGCAAAAATGGCATCATAATGACACCAAAAGAATGCAAAAGGGTGCGCATACCAGACGACGTTGTCCTTTAGCATTCAGCTACTGTTAATTCAGCATTCTTTTTTTATTGACTGGCCAAGCTGTCAATAGATCTCCCTTTCCACTTTTGTGCCAACATTGCCAGCATTTGAAACTTTGCGCCATTGTCCTCTCGCGAACACAGCATCAATGGGCGGTCCTGCCAGAACACCTCTGGGTGAGAACATGAAAGCCAGGTAGGGGACACTCTTTTTATGAACCTCCTCGGTTTACTTGTAATTTTTAAAGTGTGTTTCTGTACTTCTGTGTACTTTTTGTGTATTTCCTTTGGTTTATTTTTAAATTTTACCACGCTCACATCTTCTCATGAGAATCGACAAGATCATGAGCACAGAAGTGAATGGAGCACGGCTCATGCTGGGACTGCTTTTTAATGCTTTGGAAGGTAGGTTTGATAGGAAGAGTTATTGCGCCTAGACAAGATCACTTTTAGTTTTGGGGGTGTCAGAAATGGTATTGAGTATTAGTCTGATAAAGTCCAGAGAGAAATAACCTGGCTCTGAAAAGGAAATGTATATTTCTCCCCCTTGTACTCTAAAATATTTGTGCCAGGATTGTGGAATGCTTCTCAGATAGCTGCTGTTTACTGACTGTTCTCTTACTCACACCCCAATATGGCTTCCAAATGGAATGAAGCTGTGAGCCAATGAGAAACAGACATTTGCTCACACAGACGGCAATTTCTTTACCTTCGTCCTCACTGCCCCCCCCCACAAAAAAGAAACTCAAACTTGTCAGTGGATGAGCTCCACACCCTCGCTCTCCAGCAGAGCTGCAGCAAGTTTGGCTGTCAAATAAAAGAAGGCAGTCTGTCAACACACCACTGTATTAGTACCAAACCAGGAGCATGTAGAAAGGCTGTGGAATCCCGAAGATACTGAAATAGGATGTTGCTCTTGGGGTCCTGAAGAAATATGGGGAACTGTTACTGTTTAGCACAAGTAAATGGATCCTGTGCCATAAGCTTTTATTTATGCCCTGTAGAACTCACTTAAGTCTGATTAAAGGTCCCCCCCCCCAGGGCCCGGTTATAGTTTCACTATTTCTGACCTATCAATGATATGCTAAATATGTAAGACAATAACAAATATTGATTAGTTTTTAAAATATTATAAATTATATTATATTATAGCTACCATGGCAAAAACAGTGCTGCAGAGTGGCCCATATATTCCTGTACTACATTTATATATGAGGTCTGTCTATTAAATAACGAGACTGATACAGTAACCCATATTTATGTATATGTATTACAATTCTAATGCTTGTCCCCTTCAATATACTCCCTGTTCAGACTCACACACTGATGCAGTCTTGATTTCCACTGGTTGAAAGTGTAGAGCAGATCAGTTTCTGTCAGCTGTGTCATCACATCTGCCATTTTCTTCTTTACTGCATCAATTGACTCAAAATGTGTTCCTTTAAGCACCAATTTCACTTTAGGGAAAAGAAAAAAGTCACATGGTAGCAAATCTGGTGAATATGGAGGATGTTCAAATGAAGTAATGTGTTTATCAGCCAAAAACTGCTTCACAGAAAATGTTGTGTGAGCAGACACATTGTCTTTCTTGATGAAGAATGAAACCATTTCCCCACAGTTCTGGCTCCCCCCCCTCCGACTCTTTCTCTCAGCTTTCTCAATAATACTGGTTCACTCTTCTGCCTTCTGGAACCCATTCTGCCAAATTTATGCCCTTGGTGTTAAAAAAAACCACCCAATGAGCATGGCTTTGAATGTAGACTTGCTTTGACGTGCTTTTTCCATTCTTGGTGATAATGCTGTTTTCCAGACTGTTGTTTTGTCTCAGGATCATACTGGAAGATCCAGGTTTCATCACAAGTGATGATTTTTTTAAAAAGGGTTTGGGTCCGCCTCAAGTTTCTGCAGAATGTCACATTGCTCGACTTTTAAACATAGCATTTTTCTGGAACACAACAGACAATACAGCTGCTTTAAACAACTGACCATTAACTGAATGGCCGAGAGTGTTGATGTTTGTCATACAGGTTCAAACGTGTTCAAGGTCACCACTCAAGTGTTCACAATCAGTTCTTCCTGATGCAGGGGGCAATTCAGGCTACACAATTATAGCACTATTATTCCACTTTACCTGCCATGGTTCCATTTTATAGAATCCTGGGACTGGTATTCTGGGTTTCATTCTTTTGTTCTGGTCCTGTGGGGGACCAGGGTAAAAATCACCTCTTTTTGCTAACTAGAAAAAACCATTAGCAAAAAGACATGGTTTTACCTCAATCCCCCACAGGACCAGAACAAAAGAATGCTGGAAGAATGACAACATAATGTGGTGAGGCAGCAGAGAAGACAGAACTTTCCTGCTGCACTGCCACTTTTCTTTGTAGTGCAGTAACCCCCTTATTGCTCTCTGGCTGAGAATTGTAAATGCCCCTCTGCAAACAGCAAACCCCAGAATTCCATGGGATGTTGCCATGGAAACTGAAGTGGAATGTAACACTATAATTGTGCAGTGTGAACAGGCCGCAGATCACACTTTTCTTACTACTTATCTCTGTATCAGGGGAAAAGTGAGAAGCAACCTGTGAAATTCTGGCTCATATCAACAACATTTAGATTTAAAAATGCTGGTTTGGGGGGCTGGGTCAAAACCAAAGCAGGCAGAGCAGAACCTGTTAGTCAGGCAAAGGGGCAGCTAAGACGGAATCTGGAAAGTCAGGACACATGTAGAGTGGTCAGCCATGTGTTCTGCTTACCTATTTCCTTGAAGCTGTCCTATTTGATGCACTCCTCAGTCCTGTTTAAAGGGTGAGTGGGATCCTAGAAGTTGCTAGTCTACAGTTAGCATCTGGGTAGCAAACTGAGCGGGCACATCAACCATCTCATCTTCCCACTATGATGAGATGTCTCTAGGTTTCTCTTTAAATCCTAATGATTCTTTCTAAATTTTCATCTACACATTTGAATTAGCACATGCAAATATTATGCAAAGAGTAGTCTCCTTTTGTCTTCTTTTGTGGTTATGCAATTTCACTTTTTGGCAAGAGATGTACAGTTGCTCCTCTTGGTAAAAATAGAAGACTAGGAGCTTCCTAGACTATTTCATTTGACAGAACATAATTTTACTGATGAGACAATCCTGATTGGCTGGCAAGCAAGCCAGACTGGACCAGGACATGTTGTTGCCTGAAGTGAAGCTGACTGAAATGGCAGATAAATCTTGCTTTTTTTCCCTCCTGTAACAGGATGGCATCCTCCACTGCATATGGGGCAGCAGGCTAACTTTGTGGACACAACCCAGGGCTTGTGGCACACAAAACTTTAACACCTTGCCAATTCACCTCACCTCACAGCACCTACTGCCTGAGGGGGCTACCAAACTCTTCTGAGGGTTGGCGCTCCAAGAAACTCTGTAGTGAAATGTATGCTATACAAAAAAATGAAGCTTTTTCTACCAATAAAGTAGTATTGTGAAAACATCTGTAGAAAAGGAGGAAAGAAATGTGCCTTCCATCAGGTATGTTACTTCTTTGTCTACCTGGGTATTGTATGCTTCTTCATCTGGCATGTGTTGATTTGAGACACTGAGGTTGCGAGGGGCTAAAACTATATGGTTCCTTTTTGTGAAGCTATGGAGTTCCTTCTGAAAACAAGGTGTTTAATGTTACCTACTCTACTCTAAATTAATATGCAACAAAATTGATTAGTTGCATTTTAGTTATCCAAGAGCCAATTTCTCTCAAAACTACTTTGTGCTTTCCATGTTATGGAACTCTATGAAGAGAACAGTACATTTTACCCCAAAGTTGCTCTGTTTTCATTTGTCCAACCTCAAACTACAATAGAGTGGATTCCAGGAATTCTGGAATTATTTTTATGCCAGAAGAACATTCTGTAAATCATACAAATGAGGGAGACACAAACAAATATTCATTACTAAAATATAATACTAAAACAAGTTATAATGCTATAAAATGGCCATTTAAAAATATACATGTTCCCAGATTGCTGAACTCCTTCTGTTCACATATTCTGTTAACATATTTTCCCCTAATATTCTTGGATGAAAGATTTCTAAATGAAGAAATATGAAATCTTACAAAAATGCAGGAAAGAGGTAGTATCAAATTCATAGGGGGGAAAAATTCAGACCAAAAAACTTTCAACAGAAAGGAAGTTTTGTGGCTTGCTGTGTGTACACACATGCAGAAAAGGTTTTGTTGTTGTTGCAAAATGGTTCCCATGTGAAATGTTTTGCCTAGTTCTGATTAAAATAGGCACAATGTGTTTCATAATCACCCTCTCACAAACTTAAGGAGGGGGGGATGTTCTTTAATCAAGAGAACATAAAATGCTAAATGGATTCAGAATTTCAGGGGAAATTTTGGGACTAAAATGAGAAGAGCCCAGAAGTTGCTGTTCATAGGTATAAGTCTGAATGTGATGGATAAACTGTTAAATGTCCACATCTTACATTAGCTGGTGGCAGCTTGATTGTGGCTCTTCATTTGATGTGCAGGGCTAGTACAAGGGTGGGAGTCAGGCATTCAGCCATACGTTGCTGAATCTCAGTTCTGAACAGTCTTGGCCATTAGTTGTGCTGGTAAGGGCTTGCAGTCCAATAACATCTTGAGGGCCACATAATCCTCCCCCCCCCCCCATGCACACACATTACAAGGACGATGTTAGAAGTGCACATGGTGTGAAATAAAGACTCTGATGGCTTAACCAAGAACTCAGCCCAATCCCCTGAACTTCTTTCTTCTTTGTCACAATTATTGCCTTGTTTTTCATAGGGAGGGGTATTGGCAAGGTTTGTTCTTTGTGTTCTCTCCTCTTTCATGATGTCATGATCTTCAAAGTAGTTTGACGAGGGAAAGGTAACCAAAGCTCTAGCTGAGGAAACTAGACAATGTTAATAGATGGGAGTTCTGTGTTTTTATCAGTCAAATTGCTTCTTAATTCAACCGTTTTCAAATATTTTAATTTGTTTTACTGTCTTTTGCCATTATAACGATTTGTGGCTTTGTCAATACCTGTTTTTTTTAAATTATGTGCCAACTTGAGTCCCAGATTTAAAGAAAAGGCCAATAAATAAAATGAATACTTAAATAAACATTAAAAATGGCGAATAGGTGAGGTGGTCTTAACAATCCCACCCCTACCCACTGTTTTATTCCTTGAAGCTCCTTGCTGTCTACACTATACAATTATAGTACTGTAATTCCACTTTAACTGCGATGGTAACATCCTATGGAATCTTAGGTTAAGCAGTTTAGGGAGGGGTATTTAAAATTCTCAGCCAGGGAGCTCCTCTGGTGCCTCTGACCAAACTACAAATCCCATGTTTTCATAGAATGTAGCCACAGGATGCAACATTAAAGTTGGATCAAAGTGTTATAATTGTGTCATGTGCAAGGGCATTCTGATAGCAGGTCCAGATAAAAGAGAAGTGTTTAGGAGTAAGTGTTGTAGAGAGGTAAGTTTAGGATAAGGGAGCAGAGCTTCAGTATCCCCCGGTCTAATAAACCTCTGTAGCTGACACACATTTAAAGAGATGGCTGCCGTTTGGAGGGGGCATAGCGGACAATATTCTGAGTAAAAGGCTATCAGAGGAGAGTCTACTGTTTGACGGACTGTTCATTCAAGGCAAAAAGGAGGTAGGCCAAGGAACTTGGAGTTGCCTAGCTACACTTACTACCTGACAACAGACAAGGGACTTTATCAGATGACTAAATATGGCGTCATAACGATGCCACATAAACACGAAAGGGTGCACATATCAGACAATGTCACCCTTTCGTGTTTATGTCCTGGCCAAAACCCATCCTATTTTATTGATGGCTTAAGTCATCAATAGAACCCCTGTGGCGCTTTACTCACACCATTTAACTCATGTGAATGCAGCATCAATGGCTGATCCGGCCAGAACACTTCTGGGTGAGATTGTGACATCCAAGTAAGTGACAATTTTTTTATGACCCTTCCCAGGTTAGTTGGAAGGGTTTTTTATTATTATTATTTAAAACATTTTATTGGATTTTATCAAAACACATAACAATATATAATAACAAAAGAAAAACTACACAAACACTTAATAATACCTCCTGAACACATTATTAAAACTCCCTTAGCTTGTTATCCCAATTTACCTAAACAGACATACACACAGTGACAAAACACACACACACACACACACACAAAACAAGCAACTTTCACACATTCTGAAACACTTCCCATATGTTCTTAAACTGTTTCTACCTTTATAAATTAATGTATGATTGGTACCCGTCTCCAAATAAATTGGCCAAAATTTATAAAAATATGTGTTGGAAATGTAGAAATCGGGAAGGAACAGCTTTTCACATTTGGTGGAAATGCAAGAAAACACAAAGATTTTGGGCTAAAATTAATTTTAAAATGGAATTAATTTTAGGTTTCAAAATTATGAAAAGACCTGAATTATATTTATTAAATATGACTGATTTAGATAATAAATTGGAAAAGAAACATGACAAATGAATATATTATCTAGTGACAGCAGCAAGATTGGTCTTTGCGAGGCAATGGAAATCTTAAAAAACCGCCCCCCCTTTTGCATTCGTGTGAATCCGAACGGCTGTTTGTACCGAAGCGCAAACTTCCGCATGCCGTACGTATTATTTAAATCGTGTAGACGGGACCTGAGTTATATGCTCTCTATAACCACTCTTTAGATGATAGTTTAGCTGCAGTATTTTGGACCCACTGCAGTTTCTGAACACCGTGAATAAAATCTTGCCGAATATAGCGCAGCAGGCTCCAAGCCTAAGCGCAAGAGGGACGGATGATCTCGCAGCAGGCACGGCGTCGTCCGAAATCAACCCTCTGCCGTGCTGCTGCAATGAACCTCTCCTGGGCGACCCTTGTGCGGCAAGGATCATCTGAAAATGTCCTCAGTCTCGTATCTCTGTCAGCTTTAGATACTCTCTCTGGCTTTTCTTCGCAAACGAAGATACAATAGCCTACAAAAAGCTTGTGCTGTTACTTTTGCTCACAGTAGAGTCTACTAAGTTCTGTCTCTGGCCTAGGAGCCAGATTTTTTTTTAAAAAACAGAAAGTCTATATAAATAAACTATAATAGTAATAACATTTTAAACTTCTATATGCTTCTAAAACAATTTTATACTGTTTTTATGTGATCATTTTAATTGTTTTTAAAATTTTATTTTTTTGGGGGGGGGTTAACTGCTTTCCTTTTGTGAGCCACCTTGGTTCTCACTCCAGGAGAAAGGCAGGTTTTAAATGAAACAAACAAGTAAATAAATAAATAATAGATCAACAATATAACAATATGAGCATTATACAGGTCACCTCCTGTATCCATGATGAATATGTTCCTGACTTACCACGGATACGAGAAACTGAATATAACAGCAAACTGCCATAGAAGACCGTAGTATCACACTGGAGCACCTAGAAAATGCCTAGAAAGATGTCTCTCTAGGCATCTTGCATGACTCTATGGTAACTTCTGGTGGAAGTTGACCATAGAGTCATGCTGGAAGACCTCTCAATGCCTAGAGAGGCCACCTCCAGCATGACTCTATGGTCCTCCAGGCAGGCAACCAGTACAATCAACATGGGGTTTTTTTTGCATTCAGTTTTGAACAGAAATACAGAGCTAAAATTGACATTGATTTATGTAATTTTCTTTGTTGACAGCTCTGATCTTTGGTGATAAACTGCAAAATTTCATGTATACAGCTTTTAAGTAAACAATGTGCTTTACAGTCACTATTGTCTTCACATTCAAAACAGCCTGGCCACTGTTATTCCCATTGTACAACTGAGTAACTGAAAATGAAGATACAGTACTAGATTTTTGTAAGGCTCCACAATCAGACTGTGCCAGAGTTTGAAACGAAGGTCTTCTATATCACCATTGAGTTGTCTCTCTCTCTGTTGGACCACATCAACTCTCATTTATATAGCCTGCTTTTTGGTGATGGATTCCTGAAAAATGAAGCACTATATTAATTGTTGAGGAGGTCAGCTCTCAGGAAAGAAGGGAAATTGAGTGAAAAATTGAGCATTCTACTTCAGAGCCCCTGCCAAGAAAAATACACTTAATGAAGTTATAGACCATGGGTAGCAAAAGATCCATTTTAGTACACAGGAAAGGGTAGCCTTACAATATGACCAAAATATCGCATCAATCTTCTCAGGCATTTGTAAGCTGTCATTACAAAACTCCCATGAGCCCTGTTTCCTGCATCATAGCCTATATTTGCATGTCATCTCTTTGGGATAATGTTTTGGGTTGCCATTGTATCCAAAATGTTTTCCTTTCAAGAAGATTAATGGAGTCACATTTGTAATTGATAACCAAGAAGGTGCATGGCAGGGGGAGGAGTTAAGAACTTGTGCTCACGCCTAATGAGGGCTGGAGTTGCCAAGGGGAGAAAAAGAGAGGTTGATTATTATTCTCAGCAAATCTAACTCTGTGTGTTCCAGAAAATCAAAAGTTATGTGGGCATCACACTCTGGTAATGTCAATGGGGGATATTTTGGCCCATGGAGGTAAAAAAGCCCTAAAGAACTTCTCTCCATCCATGTAAAAATTGAACAAAAAACAGTATTAAATTAAATGTTAAACGGGCATGTTGCCCTTTTGTGATGCCAAAATCTACTATCAAAAGTGGCTTCATTGCTTTGCCCAATAGTATTATCACTATAGATTTTCCTTGGTTTTTTCCCCCAGGCTGTCTTCCCCAACAGGGCTTCACAGTATATAACACCCCCCCACACACACACACCTACCCAGCCATTATCTGAAGATGTCAGCTACAGATGCAGGTGAAATGTCAGAAAGAAACTCTTCCAGAACACGGCCTCACATCCCAGAAAAAAACCCAGCAAAAATCTATGGATGCCAGCTGTGAAAGCCGTCAACTTTCAGTATTATCACTGTCCCCCTGCAATGTATAAATGCAGAAGAGTTGGAGGGATGCTTCTGACAGTGCAATCTCAATTGCACAAGGTAACGGTGCATATACCCACTAAACTGCAAGACACAGAGATTCTGTGGCTGATGCCTAGGGATTCTTCATCAGACAATTCTATGTAGAAGGAATTCCCTGAATGAAGGAACACTGAATGAAACACACTGTCCTACAGTGTTGAGCTGTCTGAACTGATCTTTCCCAAACCAGCTGGAAGACAAGTTCAGGCCTTTGTACACAACAGGGGGAAAGAACTATGTTGGTTTTCTCCTATTGCTCTCAATGGCCTGATTGAGCTTTGGGAGCAACTCCAACATCCGTTAAAAGACAAGCACAAGGCAAAGCTTGAGATCTGGTTCCCAAACAGGCCAATTTATCTTTCAAGGCATTTTCTTTTTTTTTTTTTCCCTTCCCCTTCTCCCTTACCCCCTCCTCCTCTTGCAATGCCTAAATTTGGCCTTCTAATAACATTTGTATAATATACAGTTACACAGAGAACATCGCCAAAGTTGGCTTAGTTCTAGACCCTCCGCCTGGAAATGCTGGATGAATGGGGTGCTTTTTCTTGTCACTCTCAGCCCCATGTGTTTCTCAACACCTCTCAATATGTAATTTTATTTTATTTTATTTAAAGAAGGGAGTGAAGCAGGACTCTGCTTCTGGTTTCATAGCTCATTGGCTTGGCTTTGTGAGCAGCACTTGGGGAACATGTTGGTTAGTGACTAATGCACTGTTTGAGGAATACAAGTGCTCCTGCTCAACTTATAAAGCGATGCCTGAAAACATCTATGCACCTTTTGAAATGAGGCAAGCCAGGTAAGTACCTACACAGTGAGTTTCCACACTAACAAGTACAGGGACTTGTCTATATGAGCCCATAAAAAAGGAGTCCATTGTAGTAATGACATTTCACAGCAGCTGCAACCTATCCTAATGTTTTTTCTGCCCCCTTAAGCTCCACATGCCCGCTAGGAAACATGGCAGCTGTGAGTGATTTACTCACATTTGCACTTACCTGATTTTCCCCAAGATGACCTTTTTTTTAGGCAGAAAAAAACCCCCCTATGCCCCATTTTCTTTCCTTAGCGCTTGCCCGTTAAGGTGAAAACTCAACATGGCAGCAGTGGGCACTTGCCTTGCTAGCAAGCCCAGCCCCCTGCGTTTGTCCGGCCAATCAGATTTGTGTTTCATTTCATTTGGGCAAGCAAAACAGATCAACACATTTGTCCTAATGAGCAGAAATGTGCACCCCCCTCTCTTTTTTTTAAAGACAGGGAAAGCTGCCAAGGCTTTTCTGATGAGGTTTTTGCTGGGTTGCCCCCTCCTTCATAATATGGCAAAATCATGCAGAATGACATTAAGACTGGTAGGATTCTCCTTGCATTCTGTGATAAGTTTTTAAACCATTTAGACAACCCCCATGTCAGAGACGGGAAGGGAGGGCACAGCCAAGTTCAAGCATGTAATTGTCAATAAAGTGACAGCAAGAGAGTATTCCTTTCAAAAGACAAATGAAATGGGAATCCCTGTCTCCTCCTGGATCCAACCCAGGATCCTTGTCCTTACCACAGCTTGTAAGAGTCACTTTTTGGGGGCCTAGTTCCCATGCTGGGGGGAGGATACATTTTGGGACCAGTAGCCCCCCAAAGTAATTTTTACATGTTATGGTACTTACCTTCAAAACCTTCCCTGGCCTTGCCTCCCTTTGCCTTTCTGCTTTTATACTCCTCACTTAATTCCTGCTTGTGATCTGTGCTCCTCATCCTTCACCAGCCTCTGCCATTCAAAGAGCTCCTCCTTCCACAAATATGCCATCCTTTCTCTCCCTGCTGCCCAGTGTGCTTGGAACTCTCTCTCAGAACAGCTCTGTGGTGTTGCTTGTCCTGCTTCATTCTGTCCTTTCACTCAAAAGGAAAGTGTTCTGTGACACCTTTAGTGGAAACTCCTAGTTCAGTGGTTCTTAACCTGTGGTCCAGGGACCCCCAGAGTTCTGCAATGTCCTCACAGGGGATCTACATATGCTTGAAAGCTGCTGGGCCCACCTCCTCCCTGCAGTGGAGAGGCTATGTGACAGGAGCCAAGGCAAAGTCTGGCTGGCTTAGCCTGTGCATTGCCATTCAATCTGATCCAGCCACAAACTTGCAGGAAGAAGCAGGAGAAAAGTCTCCCCTCTCCCTCAAGTGCCTCCGAGGGAAGGCTTAATGGATGGTGTAATTGTGTTATTGCTGTTGTTTTAAATCTTAAGTTAAGTCTCGGGGTCCATGGCAATGAAAGATATTTAAAGGGGGGTCCCTGATAAAGAAAAAGTTAAGCGCCACTGTCCTAGTTCTTGTACGGCATAGTCCATAAGTAAGCCTAATCATGTTGGTGTAACAACTGAAATTGCATTTCAGTCCCTTCTTCCAAACAATTCATAGTAATGTACGCCATTCTCACTCACTGACTTTTAGTCTCACAACAAATCTGTGAAGTAGGCCAGATAAACTGAGAGACTGTGATAGATTTGAGATGACCCAGATGAGCTTCACAACTGAGTTGGGATTTGAACCTGGATGTCTCTAGTCCAAGTTTGGCATTCTGACTATTATATCACAATGTCTTGGAGTTGTAAACAGGCCTTCAACATCTAGTTTTCAATAACCAGTTTTGTGTGTGTGTGTGTGTTTAAGAGAAGCATTCCACCAGATGCCTTTCCGACAATCTGAAGTAGTACCGTCCCAAGCTAATGGAAATCTCTTTGGTCACTGGATAACAATGGCTTTCAGAATATGCAGTAGTTCCAAGAAATTCCAGAAAAATGATAAATAAATTTGAAGAAATAAATAATGTTCAAGAAATTTCTGTTCCTCTCTGTTTCCTTTTGACTAATAGGGAAAGACTTTCATTTAGACAAGCTTTCAGTTGTTAACTGCTTGTTGCAAAAGGGTCTTTCAATGGGGGTGTTGTACTTTTATCATCATTATTATGTTTTAAGCGCTTTTAAGTGGCTTTGAATTAGTGTTTTTAACAAGACTGCTTATTTTATAGCTTTGAACTTTTGCACTGTAAATTGCTTTAACTGCATTTTGTTTTAATCTATTCTGTAAGCCATTTGGGGTCCCATATTTGAAGAAAGGTGTGATAGAAATAACATATTTTTTTTAAAAAAAATAGATTATTCCACAACCAAAATTCATCCTGCAAATGGCAATTGTGTGTGTGTATGAATACATGTAGCTCTCCTTTATATAACAGATACTGTATGCTTATTGTTTAAATACATCTCTATTATCTAATAGTCCTAAGATTTTAAACATTACAGTGTGGTATTAAAATATAAAGCCCTCTCAGTTCTTGCGGTTAAAGTAATAGCTGAACAAAAATCTGGTTTTGGCTCCAGATTCCCTCCATCTGTGAAGGCTTTCTATGGTTGTAATTGACTTCAAAGTGCTAGACAAAGGTTTGCTACATGACTCAACAGCTCAGGCCCAGATTTATCTACCTGGGAAACATCTCAGCTGACAGTAATTTGCATCTGCTGACTCTCCGTAGTTTATTGATTTGCTTTAAACATACCATCTGAGAGCAGCCATGTACTAAGATTGCAGAACTTGGAAAGTTACTTTTAAGCACCATAGATACAATCATATATGGAAACCATCCATAATTCAGTGGTAGTAGGATGATGCTCTGGGACCCAGAATATCAACCTACCACTGCTCAGTTGTGGATGCCTTTGGCATATTATTGGCTTCCTTCTTCTTAAAAGTAACTTTCCAAGCAGATGGTACCCTAGTTAATTTGTGAGGGTTGAGTCTGATCAATTCACTTTGGGGATTTGCTATTTGAGAGGAAATGCTCAATGTCAATGGGCTTTGAAGGGTGGGGGACAGGCATGAGAGAAGTAGCAGCCCAGGCAGGGAAGGTGATGAAGCTGAAGTGGCGAAGAGCTGCCCTCCTCTTCCTTCTCCATAACCATCAGCTGGCCAGGCAACTCCTTCCATCACTTTAATTGCAGCAGGAATCAGAGGCTGCCACCACCAGGGTGCATGAAGGGTGGGCAGCTCAGTCTCTCCTCCTCTTCCTCGTGATGGCAGCCCTCCTCATCATCTCTGGGCACTGTGGTTCCCTTTTGACACTTTAAAAAATGGAAATGCAAAAAAGCGCCCAATCGCTAGCACTTCCAGGCACTTGATGGCAAGTCTGTGCACATCCAACCAATCAGGTATAGAGGTCCACCATCTTTGGACTGCAGAACAAATCACATTGTTGTCCTTCAGGTTTTTTTTTTTTAATGGGAAAACTGTGAAGGCTCTTCTCATGGGGTATTTGGAGTTTTTGGCCCCCTCCTTCCCAATACAGTGAATCACTGTGTGATCCCATTGGGAAAGAAGGTATTCTTCTCAAATTCTATAAGACGTTTTTTCACCATCTAGATACCCCCCCCCCCCCGTTTTGCTTCCAAATTAAACTGCTGATTATTTTTCTATTTATTTATTAGTTATAATCTGGCTTTCTTCTCATGAGCTTGAGGTAGCTTTCCTGGCTTCCCTTTTCTCTCTTTCCACACACACACACATCTACAAAACAACCCTATGAGATCAGGCTGAGGGAGTGACTAATCTAAGATCAAACTGTTAGTTTCATGGTGGAGCAGGGATATAAACCTGGTTCTCCCAATCCCAGCCCAGCCCCTATACTCCATTTTTTAATTTTTTTAAAATTTTTATTAATTTTTTAAAACAGAAACAAACAAACAAAAAAAACCCATACAATTTATACACACAACTTAACAAACAAATATACTCATTAACATAAAGTGATTCCATCCACCCAGAGACTTCTCTTTAAATTCATCCCTCTTTCTAAAATGCCATTGTTTCCAACTCAGGTTTGCTTCCTCTCCCCTTTATTAATACAAATTCTAAGAATTTACTCCATTTTTCACCAAAAATGTTCTTATTTAGCCCTCCTTTTTTTCTTTAACCATATTTGTTAATTTCTCATTTATAGCTATATTCCATACTTCATTATACCATTCTTCTATTTGGTATGCACTATCCACAGTGCTGCAGCCTTATTTGAGAACTCACGCCAAACAAGTCTTGAAGAGAAACGACAACACAGAAAGGATCACAACCCAAAAACATCACCCAAGGAGACCTTCTGCTGTGGTTTCTGCAACCGGACTTGTTTATCTCGGATTGGCCTTTTTAGTCATCAGCGCACTTGCAGAAAGCGCGGGATGAGTCCTTCCTGAATCATTGTTTGCGAAGAAAAGCCAAAGAGAGATTCACCTTGTGTTTTCCATTTCTTTGCTATTATTAACCTTGCTGCTGTCAGCAGATTTGTTAATAATTCCTTAACCATTTGACCTTAACCATTATCAATATGATAATAATGCTATTTCAGGACATAAGGGTATATTTATCTCCATTATCTCACTTATTTCCTTCATTACTATTTTCCAAAATCTCTGCACATTTTTACAATTCCACAACATATGAATATATGTCCCCAATTCTTGGCATCCCCTCCAACACTGTGCTGAGTACTTTTTATCTATTTGATTCAATCTTACTGGGGTTAGATACCACCTCCATATAATCACTGCTACCCTGGCCCTCTTTTCCAGTCACCACACTGAGGAAAAGCTGTGACATGAAAATAAACAAAACAGTATCCATCTGATAATCTAGGGGGAATGACACACTCAGCCTTGATTTAATGCCTTATCACACTACACTGTTATAGCACTATTATTTCACTTTACTACTATGTGTGCCTCATGTGGAATCCTGGGATTTGCATTTTAGGGAGGGAAGGGTATTTAGCACTCTCAGCCAGAAACCTCTTAGCCTCACTAAACTACAAACTCCAGAATTCCACAGGAGGCAGCCATAGCAGTTAAAGTGGAATAATAGTGCTATAACAGTGTAGTGTGAATCTTTGTTTGCGAAGAAAAGCCAGAGAGAGAGAGAGCAATAAGGCAACTAGTTGCATGTTTTAGGTTAGCCTGATAAAAACTTGGAAGGTTCATACAATGTTTGCACCACAGGTGAATGCAAGTGTTTCAGGGTCTTTTAAGAGATGGCAGTGAAGGTAATGCAAGAAAACATCTTCAGCTAATGTTACCTACCCTGACATCCCCTGCCCCATATCTGTATTAATAATTTGCAATAATTAATAATTAGGTCAAATGTGGCCTTCTGAGCAATGTGGCCATTAAAGCTGGAAAATTCCAACAAATTACAAGGACTAGTGTTCAGACTTAGTCAGGTATGCACCCAAGGAGGGGCTGCCTAAATTCTAAAGAAATACTCATTTGCAAGGCAACTGAAGGCACGTACCTTTCAATTGCAAAGTATTCGCACATTAAGATGCCATTAACATATCTATAGTACCTTCTGCTGTGCTTTCTGCAACTGGACTTATCTCAGATTGGCCTTTTTAATCATCAGCGTGCTTGCAGAAAGTGCGGGGTGAGTCCTTCCTGAATCTTCGTTTGCGAAGAAAAGCCAGAGAGAGAGAGAGAATTGTATAAACCTCTACATGTACATCCTTTCTCTCCTTTCTTCTAAAATAAAAGTTCTGAAAAATACTTTACTAGATACAGATCCAATATCTAGTAAAGAGGAACAATATCCAGTTTTGCATCCTTAGCACCAAAGGAGCCATGGAAGAACCACCATCTGGAATAAAACAACTACCAAACAATCCTTCCACCAATCCTAGAATACGGTGCATATGTATATTTCTGCATTGTTGTGCAATTGTCTTTTCTTCTTCTTTTTTGGCATGAGGATATAACCATTTTTTTCACCTTTTGGAAGAATCAGATTTCTTAGCCAGAAAAGAAACAGTGCCCTACTAGGCTTTTTAGTTGCTTGCGTGGTTTGAATGCCTTGAGATACATCTCACAGCTCTTGCGAGTTCCAACAACCCCATCGCCTCTGCCTGGAAAAGTTCCACCTGGGAAAAAAAAATCAGCCTCTCATTTCTCTCTCTCACTTTCAAACATTTAAGGTTTGTTAGGAACTCTCAGCACCATGATTTCCCCTGCTTCTCCTCCTGCTCCTCCTCCAGCTATTATGTGAATGTTTCTTTGACCCTCTGAACTCTTCCCATGGCAGGAGATAAGGGTGGTTTGCAATTACGTGTGGAGAAAGCACAGGTGGAAGGCTATAGCTTCTCTAAATGGATTGGGAGCTATGTTAAAAGCTCTTGCACATTCTCTTCAGTCAAATTCTTTAGCAGTATTAGATTCAGAAAGACAATCCAAACTTGGCAATCAGCAAAGGAGCAGGGAAGGAAATGCTTTCATGCTGAATACTGTTATCCAACACAGACATTGCAAACTATTGCCTTAAAAGACTTCTGTTATAATTGAATCTAGGCAATAACTTTTGCTTAGGATATAATTTTGCTTGCACTGTTTTGCATTCTGGAAGAAACTGAAGGTGTATACACACTGCACAATTATAGGAGTTTGATACCACTTTAAGTCTCATGGCTACATCTTATGGAATCCTGGGATGTGTAGTATGGGAAGGTGTTTAGAATTCGCTAGGGCTATAGACCTCTCTAGTAAAGAATTCTGAATACCTTACAAAACTACACATTCTAACATTCCATAGAATGGAGCCATAGCCCTTAAAGTGATATAAAACTATTTTTATCTGTTTTTTACTTTGTATAATTGGTTTTAATTGTGATTTTAATTGTTCTATGAGCTGCCTTGTGTCCTGCTTAGGGAGAAAGGCACCATATAAATTGCATAAATAAACAAATAAATACACATTTAAAGGATGAAAGACTGAAACCATTGGGCTACTCCATGTGAGTGGGGGTAGGAATGGTAGATTTATAGGGAAGGAATCTATTGGATTTGTTCAGGGGCCCATCTACACAAGGGGGGAAAAAATCTAAAATGCCTTGTAGTATTGGCATCTCACAGCAGCAGCAACATGTCTAAACAGTTTTTCTGGCCTTAGAAGCCCCCATAAACCTCTCATTCCTGATGGTGGCCGCCAGTGATTAATTTTAGTTCTTCACCACTGCCATGTTAGTTCTTCACCACTGCCAGTTTTTTTAAAAGTCATCCCAAGGTGCGCTGGTGCAGTAGAGCAATTCTCCAATTTTATAAGAAAGCAAAACAAAACATTGATCCTTTTTATCACCTTAGGAAGCAATCGCTAAGGCAAAAATCCAACAAGGCGGCAGTGGGCGCTTGCCCTCCTAGCAAGCCCCACCCCTGCTCTCACCTGGCCAATCAGCTTTGTGCTTCTCTTTGAGGTTTTTTTTTGTTCTATAGTCCAAACAAGCAAAAATGTGCACCCGCCTTGCAGTTTGTGAAAAAGTACGGGGAAATCTGTGAAGGTTTTTACCCTGTTGTTTTTGCTATTTTACCCCCCCCCTTCCAAACAGTGTGGATTGGATCCCGTTTAGACAGGTAGGATTCCCAGCGAATTTCATGTGGGGTATTTTCACCATTTAGAAGGGCCCCTGGTATCTCCATTATTTTACTTTATTCTTGTGACTTTGTGCTCCTTTACCATGCTGCATGGTTTGTATATAAATTTATCCTTCCATTAACTGAAGGCTGAGAACAGTTGAGATTTCTATTTAGTAGAAAGTGGAGGGAGGTGATTTAATATATATATATATATATATATATATATATATACATACAGTATATATATTCAATATTTTTTTTAAAAAAAAAACAAAATTCCCTCTTTGTCCTGCAGCCCATATATCACTTCCCATGCTATTTGGAGCCACTTCCCAACCATCTGGAGAAGATTGTGTGGAGGCTGAGGATGGAAGAAGGGGAAAAAACCCACTAATATCTCCCACCCCTTACTTCTGTTCATGGAATTCTATAAATTTTATAGAGATTGGGTCTTTGATGATGTGCTGGTTCTCAAAACTCTAATCATAAATACATTTATAAGGAAGTAAACCGCACTGAACAGAATAGTACTGTACTTTCTTCTGAATAAGCATGTGTAGGACTGCATTGTCCATGACTATAAGAATGTATTCTTCTGGACATTGCAGTACAGCATAACATTACTGCACTGAAAAATTCCAGTCCAAATACTTATTTTGTTATGTAAAAAGAAAGAATAGGCTTAACTTTGTAGGTCTTTCCTCCCCCTCTCTCCACTTCATACTGTTTATAGGCAAATTAAACTTGCTATGGATGAAAAAATAATTTTTGAAACACAGATTTATGGTAGAGAAAATGAAACACAGAATAAACTCCTTATTAACTCTGATGATTTCCACTAGCCAATCCCAACAGTAAGAAGGAGGAAAATGCAATTCTGTTGTTCTAAGCTGGCAGTGAGCAAAGCTGTTCCTGGCATGATTTCTTTCCCAGTCATGCTACCCAGTGGGGTCTGTATCTCATTCTGATAATGCCACTGATTAAACTGCTTCTGTATACAGAATTTAATAAATTTTGCACAGCATGTGCACAATAATCAGGCCAGAGGCTTTATACAATTTGACTGGTGACATGTCCCATGGGGATACTGGATAATTACAGGAATGTTCCTTCTTATCTCTAAATGGTAGACTGTGCTCAATCTTTTACCTCTCAGGGACGTCAAACCCATCCCATGGTGAGATGACTTAGACGAGTGGTTTTCAAAGTTTGTTTCAGCTGCTCCTGGAGTTCCTCAGCAGCTTCTGCAAAGGCCAAGAAAGTTAGTCAATGAACTCTCCAATGCACTGTAATTTGCAGAGGTTCTAGCATAAATGTGGATGAGTTACTTGGGTGGCAAATTTAATGTGGGGGGAAAAGTCCCTGACAATAGGATGTTCTCCCTGCCCAATCAATGAATTCTGCTGATTGATTGATGGATGATCATAAAACTCAAATGAGCTGAGTAATGATACCTTGCCAGCCCCAATGGACCAGAGAGTAGCAGTCCCAACAGTAGCTTCTGGGTATTATACAACAGTGATAGACTTTGGACACATTTTGACTTGCCCCCTCCCATCCTCAAGTGTTGTAAGTTGAGCTTGAACATTACTTTTAAAAAGAAAGAAAGAAAAAGAACACACTATATTGTTCACTTTTCCATAAAACAATCATGTGTTATTGTTAATATTATTACAATTATTGGGCCACAGTCACAAACTTGTCACATTCTGTGTATGCAACCTTTGAAGATGTTAGAAAACCCACACAAAAAGGTTCCCCCAGAACCCAATGGGTTGCCACTAGGCAACTCCAGGTTGTCATCTGCTTTTTCTTTAAACCACCATTTGTACTGCACAAGGCTAATAGCACTCTGGGAAACTTCCAAGAAGCACTAATGGTGGAATTTCAGACTGTTAACGTATTGGAGGGAACAGCATTATTTGTATTAAACTACCTCAAAGCTCTGGTTGTCTATTGTGTTTCTGTAAATTTCTTTCACTATATTTCTTTTCTAGTCTCTTTACTTATTGTTCTCTAGGAAAGATGTCATTGTTTGATGTCAATGACAGAGAAATAGTTTGGAAGTAGTCAACATTCTTAAGCTAGCAATGCCTGAGGAATTAGCCTTTTTGATGAAAGAAATCTGGTATGATGTGACCATGAGAAGAGGTTTGACTTTGGGAAAAGGTATGTTGATTGTTCCTGGTTGTCACCATATGACAGTGGTGGGAATCTTGTGGTTCTCCAGATGTTGTTGGACTGTAACTCTCAGCACCCTGAGCAATATGGGTAAAGTACATTTAATATGAATATTTTTATTGTATTGTTTATTTGTATTGTAACTGTTTTAATGTGTATTTAATGTATTGCCAAATAGTCTGACTATAATATAGGCTTAGCTGTTGTTGTTAAATGAAACCCACAAAAATGATTGTTTAAAGATTAATAGAAGAAAGACTGGTATTTTTTTGTTTTAAAAAACTGTAGTACTTTTGAGTTTGATTAAAGATATATTTAATGAAGATGATACTA
Organism: Gambelia wislizenii; assembly: GCA_030847615.1. Classification (NCBI taxonomy): domain Eukaryota; kingdom Metazoa; phylum Chordata; class Lepidosauria; order Squamata; family Crotaphytidae; genus Gambelia; species Gambelia wislizenii. Next base: position 331,116,785 of record JAUMIR010000001.1, on the reverse strand, counting down.
CATGTGGTGGGAGATGTTATTTTGCTGGAATAGAAATGGCTTTAATTATGCAGGTAAAAGAAAATTTTTAGAGGCTTGTCTGATAAAGTTCTTTGTCTCCTTCTGGTGGGCAACTGGCTGGTGACTGTGTGAACACAAAGTTCTAGAGCTAGGACTTTGGTCCTCCACCGCAGCTCTACTTAAAGGATAAAATATCAATTTGACATAGCTAGGTATAATTATTGAGCACTGCTCCCTGCCAGCTGCCACAGAATTTTTGACATTTTTTTACACATTATTTTTCTTTGTTCTCTGTGACTTACAGCTTCAAGTATCTCTCCCATACAGTTTAAGCATTTTAGTGAGATTCCTAGTTTCTGTGAAGGCAAAAAAAAACAAACACACCTTTTTAATACCTGGTCCAGATATCCTCTAATAAAAAGCAATGTTTTTTTTTTTTTTGTCTGCTAAAGCCTCCATCTTTCACATTCACCCATCTCCCCTGACCTCACATCCCTTCAGCCCTGCATTTGGTTCCAATTATCAAACAAACTCAGCAAGGATTGTTGTCTGTGATAGTGTTATGGGGCTGGTGAGGAAGGATAGGGAGCGGAGGCAGTGAAGGGGGGATGGGCCTGAAATTTCACTCACACACACACACACACACACCAAGCTCATCTGATATTAATTTTCAGAATGATAGATGGTTCCTCTGATTGAAAGTTCTGGTAAGAATAAATCTCTTTGCTCTTCTAAACATTCTGAAAGCCTTCTTCTTGAGGGAAAGACCCCTCTACTTCTGTAAGCCAATCCATATGGTGGGGTTTGCTTTCCTTCATTTGTCTGATTGGTCTCCCATGCTGACAATTCAATTCAATTCAATTCAATTCTGCTCTATTCTTTTCTGTTTTATTTGTTTAAATAGAATGAAGCAGACAGGATCCCATTCCAGACAGACAAACTGAAATAAATAAATAAATAATAAATAAAACCAGCTTCAAAGTTCCATTTAAAATCATATGAATGTCTAAAGATAATATTATCACTGAATTCACACGTTTCACAGCTTTGCTTTGACAGGGTTGAAAGCTGGTAAGAGACGTCACTTAGCAGTGATAAAATTAAACCTGTGCAAGTAAATTTCAGTTTGCAGAAGGATAGGAAGAACTGTCAATGTATATAGAGTAGAGTGTGTCCAGAAATTCAAACGTGAGAGTTTGCTATAAGCACTGTGTGGTTCAATTAAACCAGACCAGGTTCCTAAAACCACATTGTCTGTTTGTGTTGGGAAAATGTCATCCTACTCCATTCAGATCCAAGGAAGCTTTCTTATTAACATCAGCAAGAGGAGTTTGCCCTGAATTGATTATTTTGGCTGCATAGAGAATGAGAAAGAAGTGAAACCTCTGGGTTGCAGCTAAACGAATGGACTGTCTTTAGCATCCTCATTTATATCTCTACTGCTTGAAAAATTAATCGTTCCTCCATACTATCAGAAAAGTGTGAAGGCGATTTAAAAATTAGATCAAATTTCTGTGTCCAGGTTTGTAACTAGAATGATATCCAGTGAACTCCTCATGCCAGCAGCATGGCTTTGGCCAATATAAAAAGGGAAAGGGAAATTCCTCCTCTCTCATGCATCCTCTTGCAATCATTCAAAGTTTGCTGGGAAGACAATGGACCATTAACCAAGCAGATACTAATCCTCCATGCATATCTCCACCCAGAAACTAGCCTAAATACACAAATTTACATATCCTCTCCCATAGTGGCTCACAGTATATAAATCCCACACACACTCCTACCGAACCATTCTCTGAATATGCAAGCCACAGATGGAGGTGAAACATCAGAAATAAACTCTTCCAGAATACAGCCTCACAGCCTGGAAAAAAACCACAGAAAACCTATGGATGCCGGCCGTGAAAGCCTTTGACTTCACTGTGCTGGGAAGGACTGGAGATCCCTCCAGAGCTGTTTGGAGAAGGGTTCAAGGGCCTACATGTGGAAGGTGAGGACAGGCAAGAGAAGACACCCATTTCCACAACTTTGAATTTCATCCTAAGTGCTGAAAGGCATTTTTAAAAAATCTCTCCTAGTCAAAGCTTTCCTGTTGGCGTTGAACACTTTTCTGTGTCACCAAATTAAGGACATATTACTCAAACAGTAAAATGTGCATGAATGAATTAATGATAAAATCAATTAAATTTGTATGGTAATAGTCTGAAGCCCACAAAGCATACCTTCTTGAATTTTAAATGTTGTATATGTGTTTTGCAGTGGGCATCATCTTGGAGGAGGCTTTGCCAACCGTTCATGAGAGAAGGTGGGATGTCTGTTTTAAAACAACCTTTGTACCCTGCATCTTTTTAAGGCACTTATACTGAAACCAAGAAGTTTAGTAATACCTGCTAGTCAGTCAATCAGAGGCACAATTTTAGTTGAGCAAAAGGCTTCCACATAGTTAATCTAGTTGATAAGCCAATTAAGAGCCCTTTCAAACTCTAGTATTATAGCACTATGATTCTACTTTACTTGCCATGGTTCCCTCCTATGGAATCCTGGGATTTGTAGTTTTGTGAGGTATTTAGAATGCTTAGACAGAGAGCTTCTCTAAAGCCTCCTTAAACTACAAATCCCAGGATCTTATAGGATGCAGCCATGATAATAAAAGTGCTCTCTCTCTCTCTCTCTCTGTGTGTGTGTGTGTGTGTGTAAGGATCTGAGATGCTGCAGCACTGCATTTGTCTACATCACTAAAACTGGCATTTTCAGCTCAAGAAATTTTAAAGCAATCCTGACTTATCTTTCCTGGGGGCCGTTTACACGATGAAAATGTCCTGGGAAGAATTCATGTCAATCCCTGGCAGTTTACACGTACATCGGGTCGGGTACGTGATTTTCGGAAGGGGGGCCACCTTTTATCCCTCAACCTGTGGGACTTCCAGTCCTGCAGGTTGTGCCGGTTTTTAAAAAGTCACTGGAGGATTCGGAAAATCGGAAATGTAAACAGCGTGGGACAAAAAGTCTCGGTACAGGGATGACCGGAAATGGTGACTGGGGGCGGGCTTAGAGCTCAGGGACCAGAAAAGGAGGGGTCAGTCACCCGTTCAACAGATCCAGCCTCACTAGCCGAAAACAAAGGCATCCCTTCCAGCTGCACGAAGGTTGATGTGTGTGTGTGTGTGTGTGCGCGCGACTGTACTCAATCACCTTTTTAAATGGATTTCTACACTGCATGCTACAGAGAGATCGTGGTGGGCAGATCCTCCCTGGTTCTGAACAGAGAGATCGTGGTGGACGGGCACAGTAAAATATTCCAGCCTCTGAGCGAATGAACATCCCTTAAATTCCCCCTCTCTGTGTCTGTGTGTTTCAAAACAGCCTGTTTGTAGCTGGTTTGAGGCATGAACTCTGCAGCTAATCTGTGTTGTAAGGGTTAACATTTTACAGAGGCAAGGGGAATACGATGCCTCCCCTCCCCTCCCATCCCCCTCACTCGGCTTGATTTCAAATGGAAAGCACTCTTTCGTTCCTGTGTCTGAGCGAAAGATCTCAGTCTGGATCTTTAAAAATGCTTTCTGCCTCTTCTGAAGGGGTTAAAATGTTCAAGAAGCAAAGGGGGAATAACAAACCTCTGCCGCCCTCTCTCCCCCCCCCCCCAGCCAGCCAATAGCATCGCTCGTGGCACGGAACTCTAAAGGAAGTGCGTCACCGAGGTTGTGAAAACACGAGTAATTGCATCTTTGCTTGACAGCCAAAAAATAAATAAATAAAACCTAAACAAAACCGGAACTATGGACGTGTAAATATCAGTCACGGGACCACACGGGATATCCAGATCAGAGACATAAATCGTATAAACAGCGAGGGACGGATTCGTGATCACTTTGTCACAGTAGGCAACACGACAATTTCTGTCGTGTAACTGGCACCCAGGTTCATTGGTTCCTGATTTAGGAAGAGCCGCCAGTTATAAGAATCAGTGTTGCATTTTCCCTGTTGCTCATTCTCATTCTCATGCGATTTATAGCCATTTCTCCTTCCTTTCTTCTGGCCCTCATGGTCTCTTCCAACTCTGCAATTCTATGATTCTATGATTTCTTCCTTCCATCTTAAGTTCTTCAGAAGGTCCATTTCCTTACTGGTGTTCTTATGGTATTCATGCCTTCCCCCCCCCCTCTCAAACACAACTCTCCCTATTTACCTTAGTGTTGAAAATTATATGGCTATAAATTATTCCTTTTAGGTGGTTGCTTTCCCCTGCTGTCTCCATGTGACATCGAGTTCAATAGCTAGCAGTTGGGCTTGTCCTTGACCGTTTCCCTGGTCTCGCCATCCAATGCAACTTTTGTTTCTAATTTGTATTTCTCTTATGAAAACAGCCCTTTTGAGGAAAATGGCTGTGCTGTTTGTGTTGTTTGAAATAGGCAGGCAACATGTTTAGCTTTACCCACAGTAACTAAAGCACAGTATGTTATTTCTATAAATGGTCCACGATGGTGTTTTGTTATGAAATGCCTTTTGACATAGGATGGCCACAACCCTTAGGCTTCCAAATATATTTTAGCCTTCTATAAAAATGTCAAATCTCCCTGTATTCCCAGAGTGTATATGCGCATTTCCGAGAATTTAGCGCCACAAACTTTAACCAAGATGGAGAGATGAGATATTTATGAGTTATAACTACCACCCTGTCTGCATTTGAACTGTTGTCCTATCCTGAAAGGTTAGAGAGGGACATAATTATAGTAATTAAGAGAGTCAGAGATGAAGGTGAATAATCATTAGACAGACAAGTAAATTCCACTCACCCACCCCCAAAAAAGTGTGAGCCTAGTAACACAAGAGGTGGAAGACTACAAATGGTAGAATTCTGGATTGTGGCATTTCAGACTGTGAAGTGGGAAAAGCCATGGCTCAGTAGGAAAGGACTTGTTATACATGTAGAACAACCCAGTGTTCTATCTGAAAAATAAGGAAGCAGAAAAATAGATGACCACTGCCGTTCACTGTTGACAGTACTAAGCCAGATGATTCGATGGCCTGGCTCATTATTATGCAATTTCCTATTTTTATTATTATTATGATGATTATGATTCATAAATCATAGAGTTGGAAGAGACCACAAGGGCCATCCAATCCAACCCCCTGCCATGTAGGAATACACAATTCAAATAATTCCAGACAGATGGCCATCCAGCCTCTGCTTAAAAACCTCCAAAGAAAGAGACTCCACCACACTATGAGGCAGTGTATTCCACTTCCGAACAGCTCTTACTGTCAGAAGTTCTTCCTAATGTTTAGATGGAATCTCTTTTCCTGTAGTTTAAGTCCATTGCTACATGTCCTAGTCTCCGGAGCCACAGAAAACAAGCTTGCTCCATCCTCAGTATGACATCCTTTCAAATATTTAAACATGGCTATCATGTTGCCTCTTAACCTTCTCTTCTCCAGACTAAACATACCCAGATCCCTAAGCTGCTCCTCATAGGGCATGGCTTCCAGATCTCCCACCATCCTGGTTGCCCTCTTCTGGACATGTTCCAGCTTCGGTGAGATCTGACCAAAGCAGAATAGAGTGGCACTATTACTTCTCTTGATCTACACACTATACTCCTATTAATGCAGCCTAGAATCACATTGGCTTCTTTAGCTGCCATATCACACTGTAGACTCATGTTCAGTTTGTGGTCCACTAAGAGTCCTAGATCCCTTTCACATGTACTGTACTGCCATCAAGCAAGGTGTCACCCATTCTATATCTGTGCATTTCATTTTTACTGCCCAAGTGTAGTATCCTACATTTCTCCCTGTTGAAATTCATTTTGTTAGTTTTGGCCCAGCTTTCTAATCTGTTAAGGTCATTTTGGATTCTGATGGTGTTCTTTGGGTATTTCTACCCCTCCTAATTTGGTGTCATCTGCAAACTTGATAAGCATACCCTGTATTCCTTCATCCAAGTCATTGATAAAGATGTTGAATAGCACTGGGCCCAGGACAGAACCCTGTGGCACCCCACTAGTTACTTTTCTCCAGGATGAAGAGGAGCCATTGGTGACTACACTTTATTCAATGATTCCCCATATTTAAAGTAACAGACCCCCTCTGCATGAGGTAAAATAGAATAGCACAGAGAAAAGGGTTGTGTTAAACTTTCACTGGCAGATATGCTAGTATGCTACACCATGGGAATGGTATGTGTGTGTGTATATGTCTACAAGTTGCTTGTCAACTTATGGTGACCTCATTAATTTCATAGGGCTTTCTTAGGCAAGGAATACTCAGAGGTGATTTGCCAAATCCTTCCTCTAAAATATAGCCTACAGCACCTGGTATTGATTGACAGTCTCCCATCCAAGTACTAACCAGGGCTGATCTTGCTTAGCTTGGTACAGCCCAAAATTCCACCTCTACCTTCTGAATAATGTATAGGATAAATCAAAGATTTAATTTACACATGCAGAAACATGAAGCCTTTTGAGTTCAGAATCAACAGAATAAGGGTGTGGGTGTTGTTGTTTTGTAAAATGATCTTATTTTAAATGCTCATTCTCCTTTCTGTAAAACAAAAACAGAAACAAAACAATTCCATGTAAGTAGAATATTATCAAAATGGAGTGGGCTAGAACCTTTGCTGCTGGTATATGCCTTCAGGTCACAGTAACCCTCTTGTTCCATTTTCTGGGCAAGATTTATTCAGAGAAGGTTTGCCATTGCCTTCCTCTGGGAAAGTGAGGCTTTCCCAAGGTCACCCAGGAAGTTTCCATGGCTGAGTGGAGATGTTAACCCTGAAGTTCTCCTGAAGTTGTACCTCAGCACTCAAACCACTATACTACACTGGCTGTCAAAGACTTTTATCTCCATTTATTTGCAGGGAGGTTAAAAAACAAAATTGGTTTCCCTCTTTACCTATGCTCTGAATCTTCTCACTTCATGATTCTACCACATCCTTCTCAGTGGGTTGGTGACTTTCAATGTTAGTGAGGCCTGGAATCCATTTTGAGTTTTAATCATGGAATCTGCCAGCCTCCAGTACTCATTCTGATATTTGCTAGGCCTGTGTTTGTGACCCTTCTACCTATTGAAGCCAAAAAGACAGGAAAATAGTCTCAAAATCCCTCTGAGCATGTGATAACATCTGGATCTGAATCAATTTTTTCAGGGACATCTTTTACTTCTAAAATAGAATTAAAACTATTTTGAGATCATGATTTTTAAAAGGAAGAGTTCAAGAGTGACCACCCATGTTGTTCAAGCAAGCTCTTTTGTGCTGCTACTTATCAAACTTTGTTTAGTCTCTTCTTCTAGCTCACAGAATGAGCAGAACTATCTTAAATGAAGTACAGTGAGAGCAGAGCAATGGGACAGATCTACCGCCACATCTGCAGCTCACCAGTGAGGGCAGAAGATATGGAAGCTGTTTTTTTCCTGGGTTTTTCAGCCTGGTGGATCTCTTTAGTTCAAATTGCCCGCATATACAGACACACGGATGTATGAAGTAAATGGAAGGAAACTAGCTACACTGGATAATAGCTGGAAGTGTGTGAAGAAACTGGCTTCAACAGATGAAAAGCCAGATCTGATCCATCCCACCTCAAAGTCAGGTTTGCTACCATTGATGAGACCAGCAGTTGCTATAGCTTTTGCCCACAGATCTCACCATCAGGGTATGTGGGTGGTGCCAATGTCAGTGGGATGGTGAATCAGCATTGGGTTTTAGTCTAAGCTGTAAAGGGGCAATCCACTGTGCTAAACCTATTTTGGAGATAGGGAATAGAATCTTGGATAGTTCCTTTAACCTTTGGACATAAAGCTGATTTTGCACTTACATCAGAGCCACTGCTTCCCTGTTTTCCACAGGGGAAGCTGTTATTAGAGGTCCTTTCCACTGGCAGAAGCTAGTAGAAGGACATGTCCAATAAACCCTAACCATCTCCAGCAGGTAACACCAGGGAGGTAGGATTGCTTTTTAAGGTACAAACCTATATTTGGGCTCAAATGTCAGCTTCCTTCCCTAAAAACAGCAGCATTTATACATACTGTATATTCCTGCATATAAGACTGCTTTTTAACACTTGAAAATCTCCTCAAAAGTGTGTGTGTGGGGGTGGTCTTATACCCCAGTAGATCTTTTCCCCTGCTGTGAGAATGATTGAAGTGTAAATGGCCTGGGCAGTTTTCCCAGCAGATCCTTCCTCCTGCTGTGAGAATGACTGCTTTGCAGTGTTAAATGAACTTTGAAGTGTTAAATGGCCATCCATTTAGCTCAGGAGAGTCAAAATGATGTTTTTTTTCAGGACAAGTTAACCTAAAATTAGAATTTCTGGATTCAGACTTATTTTGCATTAAGTTTTGTCTATCGTGAAATTCTCTTGTCTGCCAATGTGGCTCTAAAATCATTAATGTGCTCATTCAAAAATTTGGGATTTGATAGCTTCATATTAACCAACTTATTAATGCAACCTTACTTTCCAAAGATTGAACACCACAGAGATTTTTCAAAGTATCCCATGCTTTTTTAGCTGTTCTCAGACCTTTAACTTCACAGACTATTCCATCATCTACAGCCACTGAGCTGGCTGGCTGGTGGGGGACAGGCTTTCCAGCCAGGTGGCTGGCTGGCTTGGTGGGGAGTGCAAACTCTATATTTTAACTTTAAAATTGGGGGGTCGTCTTATGCGCCCAGTTGTCTTATACACCGGAATATACGGTAAGTAAACCTGTAAGAGAAAATTCCAATAACTGTGACTGATTGGATGATAATTTTACATTATATAAGAAACAGACATCTTGATGTCATCTTACAGGCTCATGATTTATTATATCTAAAAGATTTCGTGCATTAAAAAAAAAATTCCTAGTTATGTCCACAAACTCCCATAGAGCAGATTCTGACTGCAATAAAGAAAAAATGTTTCAGTAGGAAAGGTCTGAAGGCGTATTTTAAAATGGGAGAGGCCATGTATCTGTACTACTTTGAACATGAAAACCTTAAACCTTATGCACTTGACAACTAGTACATAATACTATTCTTGCCACTATTGTGCTTAGCATTTATACAGAACATTTTAGACTTATCTGTATTTTATATTCATGTTTAGTGTGTATATTTGAACTTACCTGAGCACACGAAGTGGGCTGTGTGTATTTATGATTTCACTAATGATCGTATAAGCCTACAGCGTTAGGTAAGAAAATATTACCGTATATTCCTGCGTATAAGACGACTTTTGAGCACTCAAAAGTGCCCTCCAAAATTGACAGTCGTCTTATACGCCGGATACACTTTGCTTCACCTGCCTGCCTATCTCCTGCCTCTTCGCAAACGGAGCGAAGAGGCAGGAGATCGGGCAGGGGGTGAAGCAAAGTGCTCCTCCCTGCCACCCGCCCCCCCCGCGCTTCCACCCTCCCTCCCGAAAGTCGCGGAACCGCGGTTTTGGGGGGGTGGCTAGGAAGCCCCCTCCTCCCTTCCCCTGCCCACTCGCCGTGCATCCAACCCCCTCCCTGAAAGCAGCGGAACCGCTGCTTTCAGGGAGTGGGGGGGGTGGAGAATCCCCCTCCTCCCTTCCCCCGCCCACCCCCTGCTCATCCACCCCCCTCCCTGAAAGCAGCGGAACTGCTGCTTTCAGGGAGGGGGAGGGCGGAGAATCCCCCTCCTCCCTTCCCCCCGCCCACCCCCTGCTCATCCACCCCCCTCCCTGAAAGTAGCGGAACCGCTGCTTTCAGGGAGTGGGGGGGCGGAGAATCCCCCTCCTCCCTTCCGCCGCCCACCCCCTGTTCATCCACCCCCCTCCCTGAAAGCAGCGGAACCGCTGCTTTCAGGGAGTGGGGGGGCGGAGAATCCCCCTCCTCCCTTCCCCCCGCCCACCCCCCGCTCATCCACCCCCCTCCCTGAAAGCAGCGGAACCACTGCTTTCAGGGAGTGGGGGGGCGGAGAATCCCCCTCCTCCCTTCCCCCGCCCACCCCCTGCTCATCCACCCCCCTCCCTGAAAGCAGCGGAAGGGCCCCCCCACTCCCTGAAAGCAGTGGAACTGCTGCTTTCAGGGAGGGGGCAGAGAAGCCCCCTCCTCCCTTCCCCCCGCCCACCCCCTGCTCATCCACCCCCCTCCCTGAAAGTAGCAGAACCGCTGCTTTCAGGGAGTGGGGGGGCGGAGAATCCCCCTCCTCCCTTCCCCCCCACCCCCTGCTCATCCACCCACCTCCCTGAAAGCAGCGGAACTGCTGCTTTCAGGGAGGGGGGCAGAGAAGCCCCCTCCTCCCTTCCCCCCGCCCACCCCCCGCTCATCCACCCCCCTCCCTGAAAGCAGCGGAACCGCTGCTTTCAGGGAGTGGGGGGGCGGAGAATCCCCCTCCTCCCTTCCCCCCCACCCCCTGCTCATCCACCCCCCTCCCTGAAAGCAGCGGAACTGCTGCTTTCAGGGAGGGGGGCAGAGAAGCCCCCTCCTCCCTTCCCCCACCCACCCCCCGCTCATCCACCCCCGTCCCTGAAAGCAGCGGAACCGCTGCTTTCAGGGAGTGGGGGTGGCGGAGAAGCCCCCTCCTCCCTTCCCCCCGCCCACCCCCCACTCATCCACCGCCGTCCCTGAAAGCAGCGGAACCGCTGCTTTCAGGGAGGGGGGGTGGCAGAGAAGCCCCCTCCTCCCTTCCCCCCGCCCACCCCCCGCTCATCCACCCCCCTCCCTGAAAGCAGCGGAACCGCTGCTTTCAGGGAGGGGGGGTGGCGGAGAACCCCCTCCTCCCTTCCCCCTGCCCACTCCCCATGCATCCACCCCCTCCCTGAAAGCCGCAGAAATGCGCTTTCAGGGAGGGGGGGTGGCGGAGAAGCCCCCCCTCTCTTCCGGCTGCCCACTCCCCATGCATCCACCCCCCTCCCTGAAAGCCGCAGAAACGCGCTTTCAGGGAGGGGGATTGCGAAGAAGCCCCCTCCTCCCTTCTCCCCACCCATCCCCCGTGCATCCACCCCCCCTCCCAAAAGGGAGGGGGGCTTGGAAGCCCCCTACTCCCTGCCACCCTCCCACCCTCCGCCCAGCCACCCCCCTTCCCCAAAGGCTCGCTTTGGAGAGGGGGGGTGGCTGCGAAGCCCCTTCCCCCCTGCCACCCTCCGCCCAGCCTCCCCCCTTCCCCAAAGCCCCGTTTGGCCACACAGCCTGCGGATCCCCTCCTGCGCTCCCTCCTGGAAGGGAGCGCAGGAGGGGCATGCAGAGGCTGCGTGGCCAAACCGCGATTCGCCCCTTCTTCCCACCTTCCTGGAAGGTGGGGAGAAGGGGCGAACGTGCCCCTTTTGGGTGCACAGCCTCCGCATCCTCCTCCTGCGCTCCCTCCTGGAAGTGAGCGCAGGAGGGGCATGCGGGGGCTATGCGTTGGAAGAGGGGGTTCGTCTTATAGGGCGAATATATCACAAACTCTGCATTTTACCTTAAAAATTGGGGGGGTCGTCTTATACGCCGGGTCGTCTTATACGCCGGAATATACGGTATCCATACTGCAAGAGGTGGATAGGCTGAAATAATGGCAAATCAGGACTGAAGATAGATTTAAACTGAGGACTTCCTGGTTCCAAATCTAATCTCCCGGCCATTATGCTTTTGTATTGCATTCACCCTTGATTTTTCTGTTAATCCTAGCATTTATGTCTGAGGTATATACATTTGGAAAACTATTGAGTGCCCAAGGTCAGTTGAGGACATGCTATTCTCCACTATTTGCTATCAAGTTGTCTGGTTATGTCTTGTACTTCAGTCATTGCTTCTTATTTAATTGATCTTAAACATCAGCAGTCAGTAGCTAAATATTTGCTTTTTGGAGACTGCCACCAAGAACAAGTTCAAGGAAGGACGCTGTGTTCATAATGTGCTGTGGCAAGATACAATATGGAAATATTTAACAAACAACAGGTCAAGAGTGCAAGAGGAATTGGACACCTCTGAAGCTCAGAGAGTCAGTTAGCTTAAGAAACATCAGACAGTTGAACAGGTAATTTTAACTGTGTCACGGTACCAATCATGAACATGTGCTGAATATTTGATGGATATTTGCCTGGATCAAATGTAGGGACCAAGGAATGCCAAGGGAATACTGAGACTCATTCAGCTCCATCATGAGGCTTTAGGTTCTGAACATCTTTATTTACTACTGGATTTGTCAAATAAATTGCAATTTGAGTGCTAATTTGGAGGTTCCTCTTTGGGTGAAACAGGTGAAACATTTTGAAAGAAGTGAAAAAAGTTTCAACAAGATGAGAGAAATCTTTAATGTAGGGATAGTAGTTGTACTGAATGAAATTGCTTGGTAAAGAGGGAAGCAGAAGAAAATTTAAGCATAGTCAAGATCTAGAAATGTGTCCAGTGTATGACAAGGTTAACTGCACTCAAGTTATTAAGGATTTGATTACAAATTTACTAACAACAGCAAGATTAATGATACCCAGAATTATCAAATCGAGAAATACTACAGAGAAGATTGGGATACTGTTATTAATGATAAATTAACATGTAGACTTAAAGTTAAAAAGTTTTAAAAGGATTATGGCAAAGTAATAATTTTGATGAAATATGGGAGCCATTTGTAGAATATGTTTTCTTAAGAAAAAGGGGGCATATACCTCCAAGAGAGTCATTGAAATTTTGGAAAATGGAATAATTAAATGGTATAGATGGTCCTGGGGGCTGGGAGCACTTTGTAGTGGTGTGGAGATTAATCAGTCTATGTCAACATTTAAGATGAAAACTATGTATCATTTGTTATAAATGAAATAATGAATCATGTTTGTTGTAAGATTAAAATTAAAAAATTGAGCATAGAGCTGTAGTTGTACATCCTTAGCACTTCAGTGACTTTTGCATATGCATATACATCTCCAAACATTTAGTTGTTGCAAAGAATACTGGGAGGTGCTCTAATTGTACAGAAGGTGTGAGGCCTATACTCCACCTCAGTAGCTAACAACTGTTACTGGATAATAATGATACATACACTGTGGCATATTTCATAAGTATATTTACCCAGTCAGCTTAATACCTGTCTTTACACTGATAAGTAGAATATGAGCTAATGTTTACAGATGGGGAAAAAATAGGTCAAGTAACAACATCAACAAAAAGTCTATAGTGGAGGTGAGTCTTGTAGTGATGATAATAACTAAGTAAAATAATCCTTATCACTATGGAAATGTGTCATGGAACCAATGCTGTCTGAATGCCCTGGGGTTATACAAATGCTGTTGACAGATCCAGTTGAAACAGATTTTGGTTTTGATCAATGATTATCACAGAATCATAGAATCTTAAAGTTGGAAAGAACCACAAGGACCATCAAGTCCAACCCCTGCTATGCACAAATACACAACTAAAACACCCCTGAAAGATGCTCCTCTAACCTCTATTTAAAGGCTTTCAAAGAGGAGAATCCACCATACTCTGGAGATTATCAGATATGTCTAAAATAGTGTTATGAGTCCAAAAGTGGGGAGAGAATAGTATAATGGGGTTTAGCAGTTAGTAATTGAAGGTATTTATGTATTTATGTAAGTTTCCTTTCTCTGCTATTGTGAATGTATTAGATATCCATTGTTAATTGTTATAGGCAATCAATAAGTTAATAGGGATATTATAATGGAGCAACTGGATTTGGGAATGTATACAAAAAAAATAGGTGATGGAACTGCAGACAGATAGAAATTTTATTTAATGGCTATAGTGTGAAATGAAATTGAAAGAAATACTTGGAAATATTTGATATGTTAGAGTGGAACTAAAAGGAAATAAATTAACTTTTTTTCTGTAGGAGATGGAATGATATAAAAATGTTAAGGGCAGGAAGAGAATACGTGGGAAGTCTTTTTATATATATGTGTTGTCTAGGCTTTGTTGGTTTTGTATTGTTATTGTCTTTGTTGTATGTGTATGTCAAATTATATGTTAATTACTTGTTTAATAAAAATTATTTCTTAAAAAATAAAATAGTGTTATGAGGACGCCATGAGACCGCAAAGGGGCTTAATTATCAGATGACAACATCTCCCATTGTCTTCCAAGTGTTCAGCTGCCATTCCCAGGCCGATCTTTTTTATTGATGGGGAGAATTCAGCAATTTATCTCCCATGGCGTTTCTGTCCCAGATTTGCCTGTGTGCGCGAAGGGGCACCGTTTTGATGGCAAGATTCCAGTTGCAATGGGTAGTCCTGCCAGAACACTTCCGGGTGAGACTGGGACATTCAGGTATGTTTTGCTCTTTTTTTGTACCCTCCTTGGGTTACTTGTAAATTTTAAAGTGTGTTTTTGTGTTTGGTGTCACTTTTGCTGTGTTTTCTTTTTATACTTGAATTTCCCATGCTCATGTCTTCTCGCAATGATGGGCAGGATTTCACTCCAGGAAGTTAGAGCTCCGCTCACTCCTGAGCTACCCTGTTGACAGGAGAGGAGGTAAGTGTAGTGGGAGGATTTTTATTTTATTTTATTTTATTTTTGGTACAGGGTAGGAGTGGAGATTGTGGAATCTCCTCTGAAGCCATCTATTCCACTACTTTGCAGTTCTTACAGTAAAGTTCTTCTTAATGTTTAAGTGGCATCTCTTTTCTTGTAATTTGCATCCATTGGTTCATGTTCTAGTCACTGATTATTTTGGACATGATACCTTGATGTGAGAGATGAGAAAGTGTTCAGCTGTCATGTAATGGCATTCCCAGTCTCAGTGACCAGCAGTTTCAGAGTTCAAAATAGAAAACTTTATTGTCACAGTAATCCAAAGAGCTATCTCTACAAGTTTGTTTCTCAGAATGAAACCTAACTGATAAGCAGTATACTAAAAGCATATTCCAATCTATAAAATCTGGTGGGCTTTACAGTGATTGGCTACCCATCATCCCCACTCCCATTTTCCACCGTACCAGGGCTCAGCTTCCTTTTCCCAGAGTTGAGACCCAGGTGCAGTGCTTATCAAACTATTACAGACACAGAGCACATACTCCGTTTCACAGGCAGGCTACATGCTTGTTAACAAGCACAGAAGAATGCAAGCACAGTTGGCCACAAGGCTAGACAGTGAAACTGAACTTGGCAGGAAAAGGTCACATCCAGACCCTATACTGGTATCAGCTAGTTACAGGGTTGTTTCATGGAACATATCTTTTAAAAAAACATACATATTGTAAAACATGACACTGGGTTTGGGTTGTGTTTAATTTACTTTACATTTCATTCATTAATTAACTAATTAATTCCTGATTGTTTGATGACAGCAATCAGAGGGAACTTTTTAAATTTTTATTTGTACTTTTTTCCCCATCAAGCAAGAACAGGAAATAGAATATTCTTACTGATGAACTATAGCATCATGAAGACTGACTTCCCACTGGAATTTCTGGCATTTGGATCTGGAAATTTTAGATATGATTTTTTAAACCATCCTCCTAGGTAATAAGTGATTTTTTTAAAAGGATATTTTCCTCTTCTTTAAATACAGTTGGAGGCATACAACAAGGATGTCCATCTCTCTCTTCTGATATTTGATCTATGTTTGGTGGGTTTAACCTTTGCAATCAGGCCAAAAAAGCCAACAATATTTAGGTTTATACATGAAAATATAAATTTAAGGCAGTTTTGTAAACTGATGACCCCTTGTTGTCTCTAGAAGTGTCGCTTCTACACATGAAGATAAAATTAATTAACAAGTCTAGGGCCCACCATGGTTGTACTGTTAATTGGCTTAAATCTGGGGCTATGCCTGTTGGGGAAAACCCTTATCATAGGTTATTACCAACTGAAAATTATGGTGGTGTTCAACAACCATTAGATATTTAAATATATTGGTTCCTCAAGATATTACTCAAGTGATTAAGTTGAACTCACCTGCCTTGTTGGTTGAAATATCACTTGATCTGGATAGCTTGGTGTAACTTAAATTAAGTATTTTGTGGTAAAGTTAATATGATTAAGATGAATGTTTTATCATGTATATTGTATATTCTTCATGGTATTTCTCTGTTCTTCATGTATATTATATATTCTTCATGGTATATCCTGCAATCTTGTTTCAAAATTAGTACTATATTTTGGACATTTATATGAAGGCCTTTTCCACCCTTTTTTTTCACCTGTGAAAAGAAATTGCTATTTTCTGAAGGTGGGTTCAGTTTTCCAAACCTGAGATCATATCACAAGTTAGTCATTTGATTCATATAAGTAGCTGGCCAGTACAGTTTGATTAAAATATCTTTACATGTGTGATTTCTAAATTAATTCATTTGGCATGCTGTTTTGGCTGGACTGCTTTAGGTTCTGTTCATCTAGAGAAGAAAGGAACAGTGTCCCCTGCCATTTCTACAACTCAGGTGGTCTGAGAGATGATGTTTTGTCAACTACAATTTCATATATAGGCTTAGCAAACTGACCCTATGGGATCGTTCTGATCTGAACATTATGAAACAGTTCTCCCTTTTTTTCTTTTTTTGAAAGAAATTGGTTGATTGTAGGATTTACGTGTTGGATCAAATGATAACACAGACCTAGATTTTGCGTTTGTGTGTGTGATTTTCAATACTATGTAGCATTTCCCCTCTGGCGCACTATGGTAATATCTGCAATTGCAACACCTTTTAGTGTCCCTATATAGGTCATCAGTTCTCAGAGCTTCAGGTCCTTCTGTTGTGCTGCAAGTACTAATTCTGTCCTCAAGACATTGTAATGAACAATGGTTTATAAATGTGTGTTTGGAGTCGCACATACAAAATTTTATGTCAGTGGACTTACAACATAGATGTAAAAAAGAGTTAGATTGTCCTGTCCAAAATCTACCACTGGAAACTTGCTTTCACCTCAATATTGAAATATTAGTTCTAAAACTATGTTTGGTTCAACCCAAAATCTGATGTTGAACCTATCCATATCATTATAGAAAGTCATTGGCCAATGAATCTCAAGGCTAGGGATGTAACACAGACGATGCTTGGTTGTGGCACATGATCTGCATGTGCTGTAGCTAAAAGACTCATACTCCAAGACTGGAAAGGAGATCTTATTGCTTTAGTGGTACCCAAATCTGTATTTTGGGTGTTCTGTATTTGGGACAGAACCTGTCCAAAACACAGTCCACTTTGAGTGTATGTACCTTAGCCTAAGGACCAGGGATAGTTTGGGGATTCTGCTAGTATACCGATCACCCCGTTGTCTAGCAGACTCCATAACTGAGCTGACACAGCTGGTCTCAGAGTTGCTGTTGGAGTCGCCCAGACTTTTAGTTCTGGGCGACTTTAACATTCCACTCGAGACCAGCTTGACAAATCTGACTGGTGCAGCTCGGGAGTTCATGGAAACCATGACAAACATGGGCCTATCCCAATTGGTCATTGGGCCCACACATTGTGTGGGTCATACTCTCAATGCGGTCATTAGTACGGAACAGGAATATCCGTGGGCGGCGGTTATTAAAACCGCCGCATTGTCATGGACGGATCATTTCCTGGTCAAGACTGAACTAAGAGTCTCTTCCCGCCCCACCAGGGGTGGTGGACCCATTAGAATGGTCCGCCCCCGAAGGCTAATGGAACCAATAGGATTCCAGAAAGCCTTGGAGGGTTTAATGGTTGGTAACGCCGGTGACCCTGTCGAAGCTTTGGTTAATACTTGGAACACCGATCTTACCAAGGCTATTGACACAATCGCTCCCAAGCGTCCTTTCCAACACGCCTCTAACCGTAAGCCATGGTATACTTCAGAGCTTAGGAAAATGAAGCGGGTTGGACAACGACTAGAGCGCAACTGGCGGAAAACTCGACTCTTATCCGACAGGACTCGACATAGGAATTTTCTTCGGTCCTATCGAGAGGCAATACATGCAGCGCAGAGATCCTTGTCGTCTGCACGTATTGCGTCTGCAGAGTCCCATCCAGCAGAGCTGTTTAGGGTGGTAAGGGAGATGACGCAGGTTATACCTGCACAGAACCCATTGCTTAACCCAACAACGGCCTGCTGTGATGCATTTAACAACTACTTTGCAGATAAAATCTCTCAGATAAGAGCCGACTTAGATGCCAGCATTTTGGCAGAAACAATTGATGAGGTGTCCAGCAACTCTGTTGATGTAAGTTTACTGAATCAATTTCAATCTGTGAGTACCAAGGACGTGGACAAGCTACTTGGTAGAGTGAGGAAGATGACCTGCCCTCTTGATCCTTGCCCTTCATGGCTGGCCATCCAGGGGGGGACTGCCTTGATGGTGTTCCTTAAGGACATCATCAATGCATCCCTCAGGGAAGGGTGTGTTCCATCTTGTTTAAAGGAAGCGGCGGTTAGGCCGCTCCTGAAAAAAACTTCCCTAGACCCCCTGGACATGAACAACTATAGGCTGGTTTCTATGTTACCATTCTTGAGCAAAGTGATCGAGAGGGCAGTTGCTCTTCAACTCCAAGTGGTCTTGGATGAAACTGATTATCTAGACCCATTTCAAACTGGCTTCAGGACGGGATTTGGAGTTGAGACTGCCATGGTTGCCTTGACCGATGATCCGCATCTAAGCATCGAGAGGGGTAATGTGTCCCTGTTGATGCTTCTGGACCTCTCAGCGGCTTTCGATACGATAGATCATGGCATTCTCCTGGATCGCCTGAGTGGGTTAGGAATCGGAGGCACTGCGCTCCAGTGGTTCCGGTCCTTCCTCTTGGGCAGGTCCCAAAGGGTGCGGCTTGGGGACAGCTGCTCCAGCAGAAAGGAGCTTACTTGTGGTGTTCCGCAGGGCGCCATCCTGTCCCCGATGCTGTTTAACATCTATATGAAGCCGCTGGGTGAGATTATTCGGGGTTATGGGGCTGGGTGTTATAAGTACGCTGATGACACCCAGATCTATTTCTCCTTGTCCCGATCATCGGCCTCGAATCCCAATGGCATCTCTACTCTTAATGACTGTCTTAAAGCTGTAATGGGCTGGATGAGGAAAAACAGATTGAGATTAAATCCAGACAAAACGGAGGTGCTCAAGGTAGCGGCCTCGAAACAAGGAGTTGGGTTGCAACCACCAGTCCTGGATGGGGTCACGCTCTCCGTTAAGGACAGTGTTCGCAGTCTGGGGGTGCTCCTTGATTCATCGCTTCAGATGACGAGTCAAGTGAATGCGACGGTCAGGAGCGCTTGTTATCAGCTTCGGCTGATATGCCAGCTGTGCCCTTTCCTGGAAGTAAGGGACCTCGAGACTGTGGTGCACACACTGGTAACCTCTCGTCTAGATTTCTGCAATGCGCTCTACATGGGGCTACCCTCGTGCTTGTTCTGGAAACTTCAGTTGGTACAAAATATGGCAGCCAGAGTGGTCTCAGGAACATCTCGGAGAGATCATATAACTCCAATACTAAAATCTCTCAACTGGCTGCCTATCAGTTTCCGGGCCCAGTATAAGGTGTTAGTTATTACCTTTAAAGCCCTAAATGGCTTGGGTCCAACTTATCTCTGGAACCGCCTCCTCCCATACAATCCTCCCCGCGTACTCCGGTCCTCTGGGAGGAATCTGCTTCAGCCACAAAAATCTAGGCTGTCTGCAACCTCCCAGAGGGCCTTTTCAGTAATTGCCCCCAAATTGTGGAATGGCCTGCCGAATGAGATCCGTTAGCTGACGAGCTTGAGTAGCTTTAAAAAAGCACTAAAGATGGATCTCTTTCGGCAGGCCTTTCCTGATTAGATCCTGGCCTCAGGAACTCAGTCTCCTGGCTTTTTAAAAATTATGTATATATTTGTTTTTAATGTGTTTTTTAGTTAGAAGGTTTTAATCTTATTGTGTTTAATGTCTTTTTATGGGGGAGGGTGGGGGTGGGTGGTGTTTTTAGTCATTATTATAATGTTTTAATTGTTGGAAGCCACCCCAATTGTTTTTAGCAGAGGGGCGGGGTATAAATAAATATTATTATTATTATTATTATTATTTTATTGATGCCAGTTCCAGGTAAAATGTTCTTTGGACATAAGGTTGAGGGACATACATTAAATTCATTGGTGACGTTTATGGACTTTATAAGACTAGTGTCTAAAGAAGCTGTAATTCCGTGAACCAACCATACCACAGAACCTTACCTTGCTCCTATGCAATGCCAGGTCAGTAAAAAACCAAGACCCGTATCATCTATGATCTTCTCTTGGAAGAGGACACCAACCTGGCTTGCTTCACTGAGACCTGGCTGGGAGAGGATAGCGCCATAACTTGGGCGCAGGCCCTCCCAGCCAGGTACTCTGTCAGTGAGCATGTAAGGGGAAGTGGACAAGGGGGCGGAGTGGCTCTGGTTCATAAAAATAACCTTATCTTGACCAGGATACCTGCCCAGAAGACGGTCCACTTTGAGTGTATGTACCTGAGCCTGAAGACCAGGGATAGATTAGGGATTCTGTTAGTAGACCATCCACCCCATTGTCTAACAGACTCCCTAACTGAGCTGACACAACTGGTCTCAAAATTGTTGTTGGAGTTGCCCAGACTGTTAGTTCTGAGTGACTTCAAGATCCCACTTGAGACCAGCTTCCCAATTTTATCAGGTGCGGCTTGGGAGTTCATGGAGTCCATGACAAACATGGGCCTATCCTAACTGGTCAACAGGTGCACTCATTGTGCGGGTCATACCCTCGATGCGGTCTTTAGTATGGAACAGGAGGTGGGCGGAGGTGATTAAAACCACAGCATTGTCATGGACAGATCATTTCCTGATCAAGGTTGAACTCAGAGCCACTGTCCAACCCTATTAGAATGGTCCACCCTTGAAGACTAATGGAACCAATTGGATTCCAGAAAGCCTTAGAAGGTTCATTGGTTGGTAACGCCAGTGATTCTGTCGAAGCCTTGGTTAATATTTGGAACACCAACCTTACCAGGGCTATTGACACGATCACTCCCAAGCATCCTTTCCAACCAGCTTCTAACCGCCAACCATGGTATACCGAAGAACTTAGGAAGATGAAGCAGGTTGGACAATGACTAGAGTGTGTCTGGTGAAAAACCTGACTCTTGTCTGACAGGACTCATCATAGGAAATTTCTTCGTTCCTATAGAGAGGCAATACATACAGTGAGGAAATCTTTCTCTTCTGCACGTATTGCGTCTGTAGAGTCTTGCCCAGCAGAGCTGTTTAGGGTGGTGAGGGAACTGACACAGGTTCCACCTGTGCAGAACTCATTACTAAACCCAACAACAGCCTGCTGTGATACATTTAACAACTTCTTTGCAGATAACATCTCTCAGATTAGAGCCGGCTTGGACGCCAGGTTTGTAGCAGATTCAATTGATGAGGCGTCCAGTAACTTTGTTGATAAGTTTATACTGGATCAGTTTCACTCTGTAAATACTGATGACATGGACAAGCTTCTTGGTAGAGTGAGGAAGACTACCTGCCCTCTTGACCCTTGTCCTTTGTGGCTGACCGTCCAGGGGGGTGATGCCTTGAGGATGTTCCTCAGGGACATCATCAATGCATCCCTTAGGGAAGGTCATGTTCCATCTTGCTTGAAGGAAGCGGTGGTTAGACCGCTCCTAAAAAGACCTTTCCTTGACCCTCTGGATATGAAGAACTATAGGCCAGTCTCCTTACTACCTTTTTTGAGCAAGGAGATCAAGAGGACGGTTGCTCTTCAGCTCCAAGCTGTCTTGGAAGAAACCGAGTATCTAGCTCCATTTCAAACTGGCTTTAGGATGGGATTTGGAGTTGAGACTGCCATGGTTGCCTTAGCTGATCACCTTCACCTGAGCATCGACAGGGGTAATGTGACCCTTTTGGTGTTACTGGATCTCTCAGCAGCTTTTGACACAATAGAACATGACATCCTCTTGCATCGCCTGAGAAGGTTAGGAATTGGAGGCACTGCACTGCAGTGGTTCTGCTCCTTCCTCTCGGGCAGATTCCAGAGGGTGATGCTGGGGGACAGTTGTTCTGCAAGGAAAGAGCTTAATTGTAGCGTCCTGCAAGGTGCCATCCTGTCCCTAATGCTATTCAATATATATATGAAACAGCTGGGAGAAATTATCCAGAGGCATGGTGTGGGGTGTTATCAGTACGCTGATGACACCCAGATATACTTTTCCATGTCTTGGTCCTCAGCTCTGACTTCAGATGGTGTCTCTTCTCTTAATGATTGTCTTAGGGCACTAAATGGACTGGATGAGGGAAAACAAATTGAAGCTGAATCCAGACAAAACGGAGGTACTCAGGGTATCAGCCCTGAACCCAGGCATTAGGATACAACTTCCAGGCCTGGATGAGGTCACACTCTCCTCCAAGCACTGTGTTCGGAATCTGGGGGTGCTCCTGGATGATGAATCAGGTAAATGTGACAATCAGGAGTGCCTGTTATCAGTTTTGGCTGATATGCCAGCTGACCCTTCCTGGAAGTTGGGAACCTTGATACTGTGGTACATGCTCTGGTAACATCCCGTCTTGATTTCTGTAATGCACTCTACCCTCATGCTTGGTCTGGAAGCTTCAACTGGTACAGAACATGGCAGCCAGACTGGTCTTGGGTGCATCCAGAAGAGACCATATAACACCGATTTTAAGATCACTTCACTGGCTGCCCATTAGTTTCTGGGCCCAGTACAAGGTGTTGGTTATCACCTTTAAAGCCCTAAATGTCTTGGGTCCAACCTATCTTCAGGACCACCTCCTTCCATATAATCCTCCCCATGCACTCAGGTCCTCTGGGAAGAATTTGCTACAGCCTTTAAAAACTAGGTGTTCTATGACCTCCCAGAGGACCTTTTTGGCTATTTCTCCCAGATTATGGAATGGCCTGCCAGATGCTCTCAGGACAGATCTCTTCTGGCAGGCCTTTTCTGAATAGATACCCGGCCATCAGAAAGAAAATCTAAATCGTCCCAACCTTGCTACAGCCTCTGTCTATTGTATATTTTTATTATTTTTTAAGTATGTTTTAATTTTTGAATTATCTAATTGTATTTTAATGGGTGGTGATGGAGGGTTTTGGGATGTATATTTTAAATGTTGTAAGCTGCCCCGATTGCATTTCGTAGAGGGGCGGGATATAAATATTATTATTATTATTATTATTATTATTATGAAAGTGGAAATATAGTGGCATTATTACACTTATTATTGCATGTTGCTGTAATTGTGTGAAAGAACTACCTCAGAATTATTGCACAACCATCACTAGCACTTTAAGAATGGGAGTTGGGAATCTGTGATTTAGCATGAGTGAGATTTTGGCAGTTCTCATGAGAAAATGAAAGTGTGTTTGAAACTCCCCAACCCCCTGAAATTACCAAGTAAATGAACACACAAGCACTGGAAAAAAAAACCTTAAAACATGCAAAGGAAATGGGACAGTTCATAAAAAGAGCATCCTGTGCTTCATTTTCATGTTCTCAGCCAGACGTTTTCTCATTGGGAATGGCGGAGGGGAGAGGACTGCCCATTCATGCTGCAATCTCATGATTACAACGGGATGTGGTTTTGCACACTCTTCAATACTGAGAAAAAACGATATTGAGAGCTATTGCTGGCTTCTCCCATCAGTAAGAAGCAACACCTTATTCGTGGTTGGAGCACAAATTAACAACGCAAACATGACAATGTTGTGCAATAGCAGGACCAATTTGTGCTAGCATAACTTTGTAATTGTGCAGTTTTTACCACGTCTGATAATGCCCTAAGTCTCTGCCAATGTATTTACACTGTCATCTGGAAATAGAGACTACTGGATCTCTCAGCGGCTTTTTCCTTGCTTCCTCCCTGGCTGTGCACCAGGTCCTTCTTCCTTAAATGCCAGGGGCAGCCAGAATATGTTTGTCTGCACTGTTGCAGCCAATCAGTGCCTTAGAGGATGAAGCTGTGGCTGCAAGACCCTTGGCTGCTGTTGCTCATTTAAGCAAGTTGCATTGTACAAGGAAGTGCTGGCTACTTTTTTTGCAATGCCCCCTAAAGTAGATATGCTGGCATAAGTGGCAGTTACCCAAGGGCATTCAACACAGAGGATTCTAGCTATGAGCAAGTTAGAATAATGTATAGGCCAGCCTACAATTATATTTCCCTTTCCACATCTTTCCTATGTTTTTCACTTTCCACATCTTTCTTTTCCCTTCTACTACTTCCTCCTCCTCCTCCTTCTCTTTTTTTAACAGAGGAGAACTTATATTTTTAAAAATAAAATTAAATTAAGATATGAGGATTGGATAAAACATGCCTCCTTATAAGGTCACCCTTATCTGCACCCTAAAGTACTCCCCCTATTCTTTCCAAGTTTAGTAATAACCACTCAGGGAGATATATCATGTTTTACATTATTATATGCCAGGATGAATATCACAGGGACCCAGATGTCTCAATCAAACAAAAGCCTCCAGGACTAGATATAAATTGGTTCATGCACGTATGTATGGCTCAGACAAGGAAACTAAACAAGAAGTTAATGATGATATTAAATTTACATGTCAATTTAATATCAAGAGGAAAATGGCTTTCTTGGCCCCAAATATACTGATGATCACTGAAAAGACCAATTGTTCAGTCTTCCTTCCTTTCCCAAACTGAATTTCTCATAGCATCCCAAGTCTGTCTTCTATGAAATTTCTTCTCCAGTTGTGTGTCTATTGGTCTCAAGGGAAGCAGGAAAAATACTCTGACGCAGATAACATTTTTCCTGATCCCAGTAGGGCAGTACTGAGGCACCAGATTAAAACACAGCATATAATAGCCCTGAAACCTGTTCATCATGAAAACACCTGGCCCTTCCATTCTCTTTATTGGCCAGCCGTATAGTGCTTCTTTGTGCACAGATGGTTGCCTTTTGCTTTGATTCACCAACCAGTTAAGCTAGAGTTGTTTTGGTTATAGAGCCAATTGCATTTTAAAAAAGCAAACATTCCAACAACCTTGGAAGTGATGCTCATAAAGTAGCTGTGTGGTTTGTACAGCACCTGAGTTTTTCAACCAATGGCAACCTTCCATGTCTCAAATGTCTGTATCAAGTACAAAGCCCACAACTAGCTGTTAGTCATGTACCTCATGTGTACATTCTTGGTGTAATGTTTGCGGCTGAATATAATTCTTAGCCATGTCGTTGCTCCTGTAATCGGATTTGAATCTTGAGTGTTTTCTCAAGGTGATGCAATGTAAACATGGCAACTGGCAAGTCAGAGCAAGTGCCTCTTGTCCTTATCTGAATCTCTCTTGGAAGCCTTTTCAGATCAGCCAGGGTGTAACATTTGTAGTATGTACAACCACCTGGTAGCCAGACATCGCTGGCAAAGCCAAAGATGGCACAATCCTCTTTTGAGGGACAGGGGCATCATCTGTGATAAGGCTGCACAACTAATGGCTTGCAAGTTATTTATCTCTCTGATAGGCAGATATCACTAGCAGTCCACTACTGGTTTCACTATGCCACTAATATGCTGATGGTACCTGACCCTCTACCTCCTTATGATCCAATTCAGTAGAGGCCGGGGTATACCTAACGAGGAACAGGGAGGGACAAATTGAGAGCATTGCCTCCCCAATAAGAATTCTGCCCTCCCAAATGAAATTTTCCTCCAATTCCTAAGTTTCTGGCATTGCAAAAACATTATACTTCAGTTGAGTATTTAGAAATACAGTTTAGAAATACATCCAAAGAAAAGCGGCAGGCAAAGTTACCAAGGGAATGGGAATATAACAAATGTGAGTTCTGGTTATGCACAATATTTAGTATCTCACACTCTGCAATGCTAGAAATTTGGGGGCTGAAGGGGAATTTCATGGGGGGCAGAATTCTTATTTGGGGGCAATGCCTTCATTCCCCCCTATAGCTATACTTCTGAAGCACTGGTAATGCTGGACCACGTAATGAGCTAATGATGACCAATGAACTGATGCCCAAACATGACAAGATAGGTGCTTGTTATGAGTGGTATGTCTCTCCAGGAGGTGGTGTTTAATTCAGTTCTGATGTGGTTGCACTCCTCCTGAAAGTTCAGGTTTGAAGCTGAATGGAGCTTGCTGATCCAGCTCTGTCATATGAAGAACCTTCTTCTGCACAGAATATTTTATCATTTTTTTCTTGTGAGCCACCCAGAGACCTATATTATCAGCTATACAATTAGCATAAGTAAATATCCATCTCTCTCTCTCTCTCTCTCTCTCTCTCTCTCTCTCTTTCTCTCTCCCCTCTCTCTCTGTGGACATTTTCAAAAGGGCTTTTTTATTCTGTGGCAGGCACAGAACAGGGTCAAGAAAGGGTTTCCCTTTCAGACGACATCGACCCTCTCCCGTCCTGCTCCCGTGCTGCCTTCATGATATTTTATTCACAGGGAAACATTTTGAATAAACCATCCATTCTGTTACTGTCACAGAATCACGGGTGGTCTGAAAGGCACCCCGTTCCGCTGGCGTGATGCCAGCCACAGGGGGAGGTCTGTTCCAAAACCTTCCAGTCCAGATCGGGACATCAAGGTAAGTAGCACCCTTTTTCCCACTCCCCGGGTTACTTGTTTTTTAAAATGTGTTTTTGTGCTTTGTGTACTTTTAAGGTTTTTTTTTTTTAATATTTTTAAATTCCCCACGTGATCGTTCTCTTGCGAGAACGGGTGAGATTTCATTTCTGGGACGTGAATGCAGCTTTATGACAGCTGCATTCACTCCTGGCCAGCCAAGGGGAGGGGGAGGACATTCCTGTTGCAGAAAAAGGTAGGTGTTTGAAAAAAAAATATTCCGTGGCAGGAAAGGGAGTGTGACAGGAGGGTGTTTAGTGGGGCAGAAACGGGGTAAAAGTCCCCGTCTGAAAAAGTCCAGGGTCTGTGAAATGTTTTTGAACAGTACAATTACAAACAAACAAAAATCTCTACATGGAATCCAGAAAGAATTTTCCCCCACATTCATGGAATGTGTATTTTTCAGCTTTAGTGATTCTAGACTCATAAACCCAGTTCTTATGAACTTCCATAAAATAATCAAATATTCAGAAATCAAAGGACTATATGCTACTGCTTCAAACTTAAATAGGACTCTGTTTTCAAAGGGCTCCACATGCATTGTCTCATCAATATCTCAGTTCCATAAAATAGGTTTATGCTTCCCATATTGCAGGGGTGGGCAAAGTTCAGATGTTCTTGGACTGCAGCTCTTAGCATTCCTCACTATGCCTATGTAGGAGATGCAGGCCAACTGCCTCCAGGAGGCCACAGGTTCTCCACCTCAATTGTACTGTATATCTGGGCATTAAGACAAAGAGAGGGTGATTTGTTTGAAGCCATTTATATTGATGGCTAAGGTGGGACTTCAAGCAAGCACTTCCTTTTCCTACCCTGGTCTCTTGGGACTAAATCTAACTACTAGTCCTATCTAAAGAAGATCCATTGAATCAGCTGCTGGAGGCACTTATGCACTCACAGGTTCTCAGGGTCAACTCTAGTTAATACTAACAACTGGATTTAGGACTTTCTCAGATGTAGCAAATATGACATCATAACAATGCCTAATGAACATGAAAGGGCACACTTATCAGATGATGTCGTCCTTTTGTGATTTTGTCTTGTCAAAAACATGTTCTATTTTATTGACTGGCCAAGCCGTCAATAGAGCTCTCATGGTGCTTTGTTGTTGGTATTGCCAGCATTTGAAACCTTGCGCCATTGTACTCACGTGAATACAGCGTCAATGGGCAGAACACTTCCGGGTGAGATCATGAAAACCAGGTAGGGGATGCTCTTTTATGAAACTCCCCAGTTCACTTTTAAGTTTTAAAGTGTGTTTCTGTGCTTGTGTGTACATTTTTGGTCTTTCTTTTGGTGTATTTTTAAAATTTACCACACTTGTATCTTCTTGCGAGAATCTGTGAGATCATGAGTGCGGAAGTGATCGGAGCTCCGTTCGTGCTCTGTTGATGCTGGGGCTGCCTTTTCAAGATACCTTAAGGTAGGTCTGATAGGAAGGGTTCTTTCGCCGGGAAAAATGTATAAAAATATGGTGGGAAAGAAACATTTATGGAGGGTGGTCTGATATAGTCCTTAGTTCTTCACCCAGGGGATGGGCAGAGTGTGGCTCTCCAAATGTTGTTGGACTGTAGCTCCCACCATTCCTCCCCACTGACTATTTCTGTCTAGGTGTGCAGGGACCTATAATCCAGCAACATCTAAAGGGCCACGCTTATCCCATCACTGCCATAATATAGTTTGGCCCCCTCTCTACTCTCTTTCTGTCAGCAGGCAAAGACATTTTTATTTAACCAGGCCATAAACTGTTAACTGGTCATGGCAGAAAGTCTTTTAATTGGAGTATGCTATATTTTTATCATCATTATTATGTTTTAACTATCTTTCAAACTTTGTTAAATTCATGTTTTAAATACAGTTGCCTCTACACATTCGCAGCTTTCACACTCACAGTTTTGATTATTCATGGTTTAGCCCCAAGCCCCTTTGGGAAGGCTGGCGAGAGGCGGGGCAACCTCCTGCCTGTGCCTTCCCCGGCCTTCCAGAGGTGGCTCCGGGGCTTCAAAGCCCTGGAATCCTCTCAGGAAGGCCAGGGGCACTGGCAACCTCCCTCCCTCTCTCCCACTGCCTTCCCTGGCCTTCCTGAGGGGGCTCCAGGGCTTCTAAGCCCCAGAGTTCCCTCAGGAAGGCCAGGGAGAAGCCAGGCAGCTTCCCTCGCTCCTGTCCTCTGCCTTCCCTAGCCTTCCTGAGTGGGCTCTGAGGCTTCTAAGCCCCGGAGTCCCCTCAGGAAGGCCGCGGAGAGGCAGGGCAGCCTCCCGCCCGCCCGCCCACCCACTGCCTTCCCCAGCCTTCCTAAGCGGGCTTTAGGGCTTCTAAGCCCCGGAGTCCGCTCAGGAAGGCCGCAGAGAGGCAGGGCAGCTTCCCTCCTGCCCGCCCGCTGCCTTCCCTGGCCTTCCTAAGGAGGCTCTGGGGCTTCTAAGCTCCAGAGTCCTCTCAGGAAGTCCGTGGAGATGCAAGGCAGCTTCCCTCCTGCCCGCCCGCTGCCTTCCCTGGCCTTCCTGAGGGGGCTCCGGGGCTCCTAAGCCCTGGAGTCCCCTTAGGAAGGCCGGGGAGAGGCTGGGCAGCTTGCCTTGCTCCCACCCACTGCCTTTCCTGGCCTTCCTAAGTGGGCTCTGGGGCTTCAAAGCCCCGGGGTCCCCTCAGGAAGGCCGAGGAGAGGCTGGGCAGCTACCTTCACTCCCACCCGCTGCCTTCCCCATCCTTCCTGAGGGGGCTCCGAGGCTTCTAAGCCCTGGAGTCCCCTCAGGAAGGCCGCGGAGAGGCAGGGCAGCCTCCTGCCCACTTGCCCACTGCCTTCCCCAGCCTTCCTAAGGTGCCTCCGGGGCTTCTAAGGCCTGGACTCCCCTCAGGAAGGTTGCGGAGAGGCCAGCCAGGTTGGCCAGACACCCTCCCGCTGCCTCCCTCTCGCTGGGGGGGTTGTGGGAGCAGGTTTTTTATTTGTGCTTTTTCCACATTCGCGGGGGTTTCAAGATCCTAACCCCTGCGAATGTGGAGGGACGGCTGTACAGTTTTTTATTTAATTGCTTTTGAACTTTCCCCTGACATTTATGTATGTCCTTTTTTGGGTGATGCAGAAGTTATTCCCTTCCTCCATGTACAGCACCAAAATCCCCTCCCCCTACTTACTGTACAGCTCCTGAACCCCCCCTTTCTGCCTCCTGGGGAGTAGGCAGGATCAGAAAAGCATCTGTCTACATCTATCCATCCATTACTTTATCCCTGTAGCCAAACGCAAAATGCTTACGTCTGTGCTGAGAGCTCTGGAGGACCCTGGTGGATCTTTGCCCTGCAGACATTTTGTGTCTGAGTACAGGGGGGTTGCCAGGTGCTGCTCTTGCTCATTCCCAGAAAGTCATAGAATGTCTCGGAGGAGGGGATGTCAGAGGTTGTATGGTAAGTCCTGAGGGATGAGCTATGGCTCAGCCTAGTGTAGGCTGGCATGCAGAAGTACTACACTACACAGAGCCATACAGGATTGCAGCTACATATGGCAACTACCATATCTAATTACTTTTTGAAAGCAACTTTTCATGTGCTGTGTTTCATACTAACAACTGCTTTAGACTCCTTTGGAAGAAAGGCTCAGTAAATTAATTACTAAGAGCCAAACCACAGCTACAGAAAAAGGCAATTACTATACTCTCACTAGGGTGGCTGTATATCACCACAGAAAAATAAAAACAAAGATACAGATTTCTATAAAAGGTGAACATGCTAATGTCTATGAATAGATGCTCTTCAAGACCTCTGACTGTCATGCCCCATGAGCGTGATGAGGCTATAAAGTCAGAGAAGGAGGAGGACATAGCAGGGAACGGCCCTAGGGACTCTGGCACAGGTTTATCTACACCTGTGCCAGCAGGGAACCCTGCCAACCTAGAGGCTTGAGCAGAAGAAGAGCCTGGTCCGAGTGGGTTGGCGTCAGTCCCAGCAGAGAGTCCCACCCATTCAGATAAGAACGAAGAAGAGAGGGACTTACCTCCACCATTGTATACCCAGCATCGAGTTCAAAAGGAAGCTCAAAGGAAGTCTCTGAGAATTTATGAGAAAAACCTGCTCATTAAGAAACACCTGACAAAACCTTAATTGCTTTATATATGCTGGAAGAGGCAATGGAGGCTTTCTCAGAGATCAACTGATCTTCCTGGTGAAAGCTTCCTGCTGACTTTGGCACCTGGATTCCAGTTATCTTGACTTCTGTTACCTTGACTCACGCTTAGACCTTGCACTGTCCCTGACTACTCTGCTGCCTGCTCCTGTTGACCCTCAGACTGCTTTGGACCATGCTGACTGATTGCTGTAAGCCTCTGACCTTTTGGACTGTGTTTCCATTCCTGCGAGCTAATTAACAGTTGGCTCCCTTTTCAGACTAGTGCTGTTTATACTTTGCTGGTACCTAGTTGCTTTCAGGAGACTGACTAAAAACAATAACAACAAACTTTCATGGCAGTGAACTCGTACCTCTGAGCATATCAAGAGGACCAGGCAGCAAAAGTTGTTGCAGCAGAGTTGCAATAATCAGGTGAAGAAATGAGCACACAGACACAGACATGTGTCTAAACTATTTCTCTTTACTAAAGCATATTATAGTAATGCTAGCTGGACACAGCATACCATACGCCATTAAGAACCTCCCCAAAAAACACCCGGTAGACCTCACAACAACCCTGTAAGGTAGGTTGGTGGATTTAAATTCCTCCTCCCCTTTCTCAGCGTTCTACACTTTTCCCAGAATTGCTGAGGGTGAGTTACTCTGTTGCCCTGCCACCACCACCACCAGATGACTGCCTGGATCCGGTTGCAGGGACAACAGTGGCTTTCCGCCACTGCTGCCATCACCAGTTGACTGCCTGGGTCCTGTCACAGCAGCAGCAACGGGGTTCTGCCACCAGTTGGTTGCCTGGGTCCCATCACTGCAGGAACAGAAATGATATTACAGTACAGTGCAGTCCTGATACTGTACAGCCCAGACTGAATGTGTACAGTCTGAGAGCAAAATCCAAGTCAAGAGCACAGAGACAGTGGTTCTCACACACATTTTTTCACATAGGTAAGGTTCTGGCCTTCTTTCTTTCCCACACTTGTCTCCCAGTCATAATCTAGATATGCTGGCTAGCTGCATTTAGCCTTCTCATTGCGGGCCCCTGCAGGTTGTAGCATACCATACTAGCCCTTTATAGTATACATTTCCAGTGATTGTATATCCCAGCACCATGACACAAACTGGCCTTGTAACCCAAAAGGGTAAGAACAAAATACAGGGATAAACGGATGGATGGATGGGTAAGAACAAAATGCAGAATTTAGAAATGCCTTTTATTAGGACTACTAAAATGTTACAAAGGTAGCACAAGACATACCCTCCAACTGTTCTGATTTGGCAGGGACAGTCCTGATTAATCCCACTTTTCCAGCGGCTTTTAAAGAGTCCCAGTTTCCTTCTCTTACCAATTCTCCCTTTGTCCTCAGCTTACTTCAGCTGCTATAAACTGAGTTCAAAATTTATATTTATTTATTTATTTCATTTGTATGCTACCTTTCTCCCTAAGTGGAACCCAAGGAGTGCAAAAGTAGTTTGCACTCAATTAACTCAGCAGGGGGGAGGAGGGAAGGAGACAATCCTAGTTCCCAGTAGTTGCAGGCAAAAGCAAACTGCTGCAGTCTCTCCTACCTTGTGTGTTCTTCCCCATTAATAACTTTTGTCATCTTGACCACACTCTGATGTTGTTTGACACGTGTTCCACTTTTCATCTGTAAAATATTGGTGGGGACAACAAGGTTACAAAAGCTATTGAGTTTTCTAGAATGCTTCATCAGGCATGATGATACCAAAATTAGGAGATGGCAAAGACCAAAAAAAATTAGAAATAAATCACAAATTGGGTCTGGTATGTTGGATGCTGTATGTCTCTTGCTTAGGATTACAAGATGAAAAATAGGTTAATTCTATGCTTCAACCAGAGCATAGAGATTTCCCCTCCTCTCTCTTTGACCACAGCTTCCAGAATCTTCAGGCCCACTGAGGGACTCTGAGAACCTTTCCCATGCTGTGCAGCCAAGCAAGGGAAGACACTGAAGTGAAGACAGCACAGCTGAAATGAAAGCAACCTTTTGGATCCTCTTCCATTCTTAAACTCTCCCCCTCCCCTGTCCAGCTCAGTGCACAATGCTTATTTCAAAGTCTTGTCTCTTCTCCTGGTGAGAAAAGCTTGCCTTCACCTGGATTTCCACTGTCAGCTTATTTATAAAGGTCCTACTGTGACAGCATCTCCCTTCCTTTCAACATGAAGCTATGACTGGCTGTGAACACAGTGCAAGAGTTTTAGGCCTTACAAGTGTCTCGACAAGCACTTTGCAACTCTTTATTTCCTCACTCCATGGGGAATGCCTTGTCAAGACCACATGTAAACAGCGTTAACTCAGCTAGGATGGAAAGCAAAAGAAAAGACAGCACTCTCAAGTGTGTCTTTCCCATTTTAATAAAGTCTGGTTTAGGGAGGGATGCAAAAAGCACATTAAACAATGCACAAGTATGTGCAACATGCCCCTTGGGCCTCAGGCTTGATGACTCCTCATAAATCCACGGGAGCTGCTATCTACTCCAATCTGGACTGAGCAGCATGGATCTGTCAAAAAATAAGAACTTCTGCAAAAGATTAATTATTTGCTCAGACAGGGTCCATGCTGAGACTCTTTAAAGGATTCATTTTCTGTTACTAAGCTATGAAAGAAGGTTTTAGGGTTCCTGTTAACTCCCCTCCCCTCCAAACAAGGTCAGAGCATTTTTCTCCAGAAACAAGACAGAGAAGGATAAATAGAGCAAATATCTTTTAATTCTTTCCCTTGCCTCCATCCCCAGTAAAACCAGTCCATTCAAAATCTATTGCCTGCAATTGGAGAGAAATAATTCTCTCTACATGACAGCTCTTACAGGAGATTGGGAAGCATCCCAGGAGATACAGTATTATATTTCTTTGGAGGTCACCTCTATCTAGCACAGTGGTTCTCAACCTGTGGGTCCCCAGATGTTGTTGGACTACAGTTCCCAGGAACCCTCTGAGGTCTCACCTTGACAGCCAGGTGGTCCTCCCAGACATTAGTGAGGCAATGAGTTCAATCCTACAGCCTCACTAATGACTGGGAGGACCACCTGGCTGTCAAGGTGAGACCTCAGAGGGTTCCTGGGAACTGTAGTCCAACAACATCTGGGGACCCACAGGTTGAGAACCACTGATCTAACACAACCAGTTGGGATCTCATGACTTCCAATGCTCCTTGTCAGCTACGATGCAGAAATAATGCAGTTTGACACCGCTTTAACCATCATGGCTCCGTTCCATGGACTTCCAGGATTTGTACTTGTTGTGGCACCAGAGCTCTCTGACAAGAGAAAGCTAAATATCTCACAAAACTACAAATCCCAGATTCCGTAGCATTGAGCCATGGCAGTTAAAGTGGTGTCGAACTGCATTATTTCTGAAGTGTCAGCAGTCCCAGTTAGTTAAAAAGAAAAAATTCTCTGTTTAAAGATGCCCAATGTTTAAAAGGCTTTCAGTGGATGCCCCATTGACAGGTAATGTCAGTGCCCTTTCATCTTCTCCCTTCCTTAGGGTTGTTTAAAGATAAAGAGGAAGAGGGGACTTTATGTCATCCATCACTAGAGAGCACCTGCAGACTGAGCAGACTCATGGTTCATCTAGTCAGAATCTTCTCCCAAATAGTGAGATTTTTTAGGTTTCTATTTCAATGGTCCTTATTGATTTGCATATCTGTGTAAACTAGCTAAGGATAGGGAGAGCATTTGAAAATACTGAAAATAAAGGGTTGAAAAACATGTTTCTCAAGTATCGAGAACCCCGAATGAGAAAAATCCTGGACTGATGAGAATCTTAACAGTCCAAGATGTATTCTATGTAAAATTCACAGAGATTTATAGATTTTCCTTAGGTTTTTTCGGGCTGTGAAGCCGTGTTCTGCAATAGTTTCTTTCTAACGTTTTGCCTGTATCTGTGGCTGGCATCCTCAGAGAATGGTTGGGTAGGTGTGTGTGTGTGAAGTTTATATGCTGTGAACCCCTGTTGCGGAGTATATGTAAATTTGTGTAATTGAATGGTTAGTTTCTGGGTATAGAAATGAAAGGCTCGTTAGTGTCTGTTTGGCTAATGGTTGGTTGATGGGCCATTATCTTCAGGGAATCCCCCTGTCCTTGGGTGGAATTCTTTTGTAAGTGTTGAGTTTTGATTCTATTGTATTTCAAAACTGGGAGCCAGATTTTGTTCACTTTTAAGGTTTCTTCTTTCCTGCTGAAGTTGTCCAGGTATTTGTGGATTTCAATAGCTTCTCTGTGCATTCTGACATGATAGTTGGTGGCCTGGTCTAGAATTTCTGTGTTTTCAAATAGCATTTTGTGTCCAGGTTGGTTTATTACATGTTCTGCTACTGCTGATTTTTCTGGCTGGCCCAGTCTGCAGTGTCTTTCACGTTCCTTGATTCGTGTATGCACACTGCGTTTAGTGGTCCCTATGTAAATTTGTCCACAGCTGCATGGTATGCGGTAAACTCCTGCAGCTGTGAGAGAAACAGCTAGGATCCTGAGGAAGGCAAAACCACCACCCAGCAACATAACCATAAAAGAAAGAAAAACCATCTAGGATCTCAATACAGACCCAGAAATCATTATTCTCCCAGCAGACAAAGGCAATGCCACAGTATCATGGAAACAGAAAAATACAAACAAAAAAAGGGAACTCTTAGACCCTGCAACATACAGAAAACTCAAGCAAGACCTGACCAAAAAAATCACCAGAAAAACAAATGTCTCGATCAAGAACTCATCAATTCAGCCAATCATACACCAGAATCTATGCAGATCAGAGGCTCTCCCACCAAGATTATATGGACTTCCCAAGATCCACAAGGATTCCATTCCACTCTGACCCATAGTGAGCGCCATTGGATCCCCCACGTACAACTTGGCAAAGTTTCTGGCCACACAATTACAAACCCACATAGAACAAACCCCTCACTACATCAAAGACTCAACTCACTTCATAGAAAAAAATCAACAACATCAAACTGAAACCTGGAGACAGACTGATCAGTTTTGATGTTGTCTCCTTGTTCACCAAAGTTCCCATAATGGACACCATGGCACTCATCCAACAAATATTTCCTGAGGACATCACAGCCTTGTTCAAACACTGCCTCACCATAAGCTACTTCCAGTGGGATAATGAATTCTACAAACAGATAGATGGGGTAGCCCTGGGCAGCCCCTGAGCCCAGTGATAGCAAATTTTTACATGGAACATTTTGAAAAGCAAGCCCTGGAAACAGCACCAAAAAAGCCCACAACATGGTTCCGATATGTGGATGACACTTTCACCATTTGGAACCATGGAGAAGAAGATTTGGTCTCATTCCTGAACCACCTGAACAGCATCCACCCAAATATCCAATTCATGATGGAAAAAGAAAAGGAAGGAACACTGCCATTCTTGGATGTCCTAGTCATCCACAAACCAAACCAATGGTTAGGCCACAAGGTATACAGAAAACCCACACACATGGACAGATGCCTACACAAGAACTCCAGTCATCACCCAGGACAAAAAAGAAGCGCACTAAAAACATTGGTAGACCATGCAAAAAGGATCTGCGAACCCCACTATCTGGAGGACGAACCGAGGCACATAAACTGGGCCCTACAGGCTAATGGTTACTCCAGATCAGACATCACAAGAGCAGCCAGACCCAGAAAAAAAAAACACAGGAATGAAGAAGAAAAACAGCCACCCAAAGGGAAGGTATTTTTACCATATATCAAAGGAGTCACAGACAGAATAGGGAAACTGATGAGGAAACACAACCTCCAAACAATCTATAGACCAACCAAAAAAATCCAAGAAATGCTACGCTCAGCGAAGGACAAAAGAGACCCTCTCACAGCTGCAGGAGTTTATCGCATCAAGAGGGTACTACAATAAGCTCAACATTGAAAAGGGGTTAGACACTGTGTCCTAACAAATCATACACCATTCAATTATAGCAATTTATCCCATATTTATTTTTTGAGGATACACAAGATATTAACACATATAGTGCATAATCAAGTATACAACATCCAATGAAATAAACAATACAACATCCAATGAAATTATGCTAATCTTTTAACAGTAACAAAACACTTACAAAATAAGAAGGAATTTGAACAACATCAAAGCAACAGTATTCTATGATAAAGGTGATTAATATTAGAATATCATACTTATACAATTGCAAAGATACATACACTATAATCACTTCACAAATGGAATTTTTTTCTTTTGTACATATATGTATCTCAAAGCTGACTCCCAAATGTGAACCCATGCTAAGAATTTCTGGATCAGCCGCAGAGTCTTTGGCTGAAACACCTGTATGTCAAGAGGGATCCAGACGGCTCCTCCGGAGTTCCTATTTTTACCCGTTTTGGTCAAAGAGCTTTTTCAATGGATAGGAGGCTGTTTTTTATAAAATAAAGCATACACTATTTTACAATGTCTTCAAATATAATTGTTCTACTTAGAATTGATTTTAAGCACTAAATTCTTAGCCTACCTTTTTTAATTATCTAGCCTGGAAAACATGGGGATCAACTTCTTTTTCTTTTTATGCTACTATGCTGTAAAGGATTATAGTTTTACAATTTTACTGTCATAAATAATATATAATTTAAATTCTTAAGTTATAAAGTATCAAATGGGAAGATCCATTACAAACTCACCTTAATGTGCATTTCTAAAGGTACCGTAAATGCTGACTTTTTTGCTTTGAGGTGAATTTAAGTCCACTGTTTATAGAGACCATTCATGAGGTAACTTAAATAAGTGAACTAGGAAACTCCATTCCTTAATTATCTATCAAGTGTCTACTTGTAGGTAATACCCTAACTCAGGCAGAGATATGGCTATTAATTAGAACCCTTGTTATTTGAATTATCCTGGATCTGACTCAGTGTATGAGGACAACCTTTAACCTAGTTACCTATCCAGTGTTGCATGTGAGTAGGACAGAGGACTACAAATGAGTAGGATGAAATGTTTTAAAGAAAGGATAATACCTATCCAGTATTGCACATGAGTAGAACAGAGAACTACAGGTGAGTAGGATGAAGGGTTTTAAAGAAAAGATGATAAATCCAGTTGTTCATTTAACCCATTAGGTTTTAATGATTTTAGTCTGTAAATCCAAAATGATTCTCTTTGTGATAATCTCATAGCTATATTATAATAATTATACTGAACTGGTTCAACTACCTCAATAATGAAGAATCTGAGAGATCCTGGTGAATGTTTTGCCTCTATAAAGTGTTCAACTAAGGGGATTTCTAAATTATTATTTCTAATCCTACTCTTATGTTCAGAGATCCTCTGACGAATAGGTCTCAAACTCTGTCCTACGTAAAGTTTGTTACATGGGCAAGATATACATAAACCACATTTTTAGTGCTACAGTTTGAAAATTGCTTTAGAGTATGCCGTTCTTGAGTCTGTGGATGGATGAACACTTTTATATTGAGTGACTGGATACACAACCTGTGACCCTTGTCTTCTGCCTGTGCAGCCTCTGGAAGCATCAGGACCCCACCTACTTTCACATGCAAACTCCCCCTTCTAGCAGTCCTTAGATTTAGTGAGAAAGTAGGAGAGGTTTAAATCTCCCCATCAATGCATACTGTCATACACCCTGCAAGGGATCAGTAACATTACTAAAGCCAGTATGGCCAGTTTCTGGGAGTTATAACCCAAAGAGTATTTTTTCTGAGCACTGGCACTGATCTAAAAATAGTTCTAATTGAACTCAGTAGGAATATGGGTCTGGTGGGAGGGAGAGGGTTTGCATTCAATAACCTGCCTGTTTGAAAGTTTCTCGGTGGTGGAGTGAGCTGCAGGATGTGGCTGATCCACCTGAGGACAATATTTGGAACAGCACTTGGCTTTAAGAGAGCAGAGAACTGATTTTAACTGACTGACTTTAAGAGAACTGACTTTAAGAGAAATGTTCTAACGTGATATAATCGGATTCTCAAAGATTTGCATCATAACCATAAAAGTGAGCAGTGGCACAGGCTCTTCTGCCACCTGAGGATGGAAGACACACACTAGTGCTGGACCATCCTATGTCTCTGACCCTCCACCATTGTCACCAGCACATCCCTCCCAATTGCCACTACTTGCCACTATTTGAAGTTGTAGAAAAAGGAAGCCCTCAGAGCCAGTTTTTTTGGGCTTGGCTGACTCTCTAAAGCAGGGTTTCTAAGCCAGGGTTCCCTGGAAACCTAGGGTTCCATAAGAGGCTGCTAGGGGTTCTGCAAGATACTGAGTTTGAAAAAATTAAACTTTTTTTCTGAGCTGTAGATATAATAATTCTTAGGTAGGGTTTCCTTGAGACCTGAAAATTGTTTCAAAGGTTCCACCAAGGTAAAAAGGTTGAGAAAGGCTGCTCCAAAGGGTAGGGATGTAAATCCTCCCTTATTTCATTGTCACATTTAAGAGCAGAAACAGTCCAAGGTCCCTGTCCTGTCTGTCCCCTCCCCCTCCACACACACGGGTGAATTACAAGCATTTTGTGTCTTTTTGACAATTCTCCACATTTTATGGGGTTGGGTTTTTGGGTGGATTTTTTTTTTTTTTTGGAAAATTTAATTTTAGCCAGAAAACATTGGGGATTTGTTTGCCCAAAAACAAATATGTTTATATTTTTACATAAAATAATCTTCTGCACATAACCCAATTTGTGTGTTTGTTTGTTTGCATAAAATCTCCACCAGAAACAGAAAAGACAAATAATGATGCTGGTCTTTTCATTCTTCCTGAAGGAGAGATGTCAATGTCTTTGATCTGTTGGGATATTCTGTCTCTGCAAGAATGAGGAAAAATTGTGAATATTCTTTACATCCCCACTAAACAGCTATGCCAGCCACTTTCCCTAACTGACTCTGCTACTCAAGATAGAGCCCATCCATCCTCTGTGACATTCTGGGTGGGTGGGGGGGCACCCACAGCATGATAGGCAGCTGCTCCAAAGTGTATGCTCAGCCTTCAACCCACTCTTATAAGGCAATCCTCAGATTGAGCCAGAGGGCAGAGAGTTGGTCCCGGGAAAGTGGTACTACCAGGACACTCAGGAACTCTAGTGTTTTAATATTATTTCCATGGGTGTGGGAGGAAATAGAAAAGCTTGTTTTCTTCCTTCCCCTGTTTTTCTCCTTTTAAGCATTCACATTGATAATATGCTGCTATCTCATCAGGGATAAAGTGGCACCCATGGACAGCATGGAAATACCGCTCTATGTATCTCAACATTTCTTGCATGGCAATGGATTGGACTAGGTGGCCCTTGTGGTCCCTTCTGATTCTATAATTCTGATTTGACTTTATTTGGTTTTCCTGTTACAAAAACCAGTGGGTAGCCAGTTGCGCTCTGAAGCAGTGCTCAGAAATTATGCTTAGTGGATGGCCTCAGGGAAGGTCCTATCTCTCAGCTACTCTCCCCTGTGGATGTGGAAGGCTGACGCAAGAAGATAAGGCTATATTGTAATCAGCTGCTATGATCTCTTGGAGGAAAAAGTAGCAATAACAGTCCAAAAGCCAGAAGGTATAAGCTTCTGATGAGTGTTTGTGTC
Source organism: Gambelia wislizenii (assembly GCA_030847615.1). NCBI lineage: Eukaryota > Metazoa > Chordata > Lepidosauria > Squamata > Crotaphytidae > Gambelia > Gambelia wislizenii. The sequence goes on along the minus strand of JAUMIR010000001.1, from coordinate 331,076,691 downwards.
AATTTATCACAAAGAGCTCTTAGGACTTAATCATATGAGCCCCTTAAAGTGTTCAATCCATTTTTATGACAGCAAAAGAACACCCCCCAATGCACTTACCTTGCTTTCCCGGCAAAGGCTTCCCTGGCAATGAAAGAGGAAGTGAATGGAGCTCCCTCCACCTCCTCCTTTAAAATTCCGCAGATTAGGGTGAGACTTCATCCTGCAGGAAATTTAAAAAAACAAAATAAAAAGAACACACAAAAAGTGACACAAAGCACAAAAACACACTTTAAAACTTACAAGTAACCCAGGGAGGGTCATAAAAAGTGTGTCACTTACCTGGCTGTTGTGATTTCACCCCAGTGTGTTGGCACCGGACCGGCCGTTCTTGATGCATTGACATGATGAGTACAACGGTGTGAGATTTCACATGCCGGCAATGCCAGCACAAAAGTGCCACAGGGGATCAATTGATGGCATCAGCCATCAATTAAAAAGTACAGGTTTTGGCAGGGACACAAATGCAAAAGGGCAATGTCGTGTGCGCACACCCTTTCGCATCTATGTGGCATTGTTATGATAAAATCTTATAAAATCCTTACAAAAACTTGTGCACAGAGCCTGTGTATCAAAATTTGTTCATTCCAAATATTCTCCTCCACTCTAAAAGGAAGGTGTTGAGATTGCAGATGAACAGAACTCTCACTGAGGTGCTGATATATCAGTACTGCTAGCCAACCAAAAGTGGCATCATCCAGGCTCCATACCCAGTGTCAGAATCAGCCCCTAATGTTGCCTATTCCTGCCATTTCAGTGTTCTCTTGTAACCTTGCTGTTAAATGTGTTTTCATTTCTCTGTGCTTGTTAACAAGTATTCTGGGGTGACTGTGGAGAGGAAAAAAAACATTTGCTAAGGGAATTAAGAGATAAGTCTGGTAAGGGAATGGTGAGATAAGGCTGCAGCTACAGAATTGGCTTGGGGAAAATGGGATGGATGGTGTATGGGAAGAGGAGGTCAGGGAATGATGGTTAACCAATAATAATAAAGCCCACCAGATTTTAGATTGCAATATGCTTTTAGTATACCCTCCGCCTTCTAAGTTTCAGTTCTGAGCAACAACCTTGTATATGATATGCTTTCTGGATTTCTCTGCCAATAAAGTTTTCTATTTAACTCTGAAAGCACTGGTCACTGTGGACTTTATCAGAAGCAGCAAATATGGCATCATAACGACGCTTAATGAACATGCCTCCGCATATCATATGACATCATCCATTCATGATCATGTAATGTAAATGAGACATTCTTTTTTATTGCCAGGCCAAGCTGTCAATAGATCTCCTGTGGCACTTTTTTGCCAGCATTTGAAACCTCACTTCATTGTGCTCACATGAATACAGCATCAATGACAGAACACTTCTAGGTGAGATCATGACAGCCAGGTAGGGCACGCTCTTTTTATGAACCTCCCTGGTTCACTTTTAGATTGTAAAGTGCGTTTTTGTGTTTGTATGAATGTTTTGTATCGTGGTTTATTTGTATTTTTCAAATTTACCACGCTTGCGTCTTCTTGCGAGAATTGGTGAGATCACGAGTGCAGAAGTGAATTGAGCTCTGTTTGTGCTCTGTTCACACTGATGGGTTGCCTATTGATGCAAGTAAAGGTAGGTCTGATAGGAAGGGTTCTTTTGCTGGTAGAAAAGTGCTTTAAAATATGCTGGCAAAAGAACCATCTGATAACATCCAGTGTCTGGGAATTGAAGTACATGACACCCAGGCATTTAATTGCATGAATAAAAAAGTAGCAGAAACTAGGGAGCATCCAATGGAATTCACAGAGGAACCTAAAGACATGTCTCAAGATGGCCAAAGGGTGAAAACTGTGCCAGTAAATGTTTCGAGAGTTCCTGGTCCAGAAATGTCTAAATTTTGATTCTAAATAGCCCCTGAAGAAGGTCTTGAGAATATATATATAGGCTAAAAGTTTAGTATTAATATTATTAATTAAATGTCAAATTAACAATTTGTAAGCTGTCCTGAGAGACTTTGTGGCTGAAGAGCATGGTATAAATGCTCTAAATAAATTTAAAAAAATAAAAACAATAAAACAACTATCTTTTGAGTATCTTAAGACTTGTCTCAAGTTTCTTCTGTGTATCCAAAAATTGAAAGCCTACTCTTGGAACAGAGTTTGGAAAAGTTACTTTTTGGACAACAAAATCAATTTCAGAATCCTCAAGACTATGTGACCAGTGAACAGGATGGCTAATTAATTGTGGAAACTATCCAAATCCCCTCCCTCAGCTTTATAATTGAGCTATGCTAATTTCTTCCAATAGTGTATCTGATTCAGATCTAATGATGACCAGAAATCCAAGAAGAGAGAAGAATGATCATTCTGGCTCCTCCTTCCTCCATCAGAAGGGGTGCCAGGCAGATCCCTATTCTGCCTCTGCCTGTCATGTTAAGTATATTTAGGACATATGTTCCAAAAAGGATATTTAGAATAAATAGTTTGAGTTGTTTGATTTTCCTAGCCTGAAATAGTTCAAGGAGTTTCAAGGTCACCTGTGAGCACCAGATAAAATAATGAACTGTAGTCATCTGAAAGTCTCTTGATACAACATCTGAGGTCTCCCTGAGATACAATCATTTACACCAGCCTTAGGACAGGTTGGGTACTGCTGGAATTCATTACCTCCTTCACAATCAACAACACCCTGCTAGCTGTACCTTCATTGACGTCATGTTGATGCCTTACCCATGACTTGTAACCTGTCCAGGCATTCCAAAACCATGGCCTGAGGTAATTCTGACCTGGGGTTGGTGTTGTCTGCATGTTCCAAACTATTGGGGAGAACAGGACATTTACTGATAAGAGTCGAGAGACAAAGCTGAGATTGGTTGGCAGATGGAGCAGAAGTGCCTAGTTTTGTTATGAAGAGGAGGAACCTAAGCAAGAAAGAAACTTGCTTACCGAAGGAAGGATATGGTTGAAGGTTAGACTGATTTTCCCTCTTCTACCCCTAAATAGCAGTTCTCAGGATACAGAGGAAGGAACATCTTTGTAAGCAAAGATTCAGGCCTTAACTAAGTTGCTTGTGTATCACATGGCTTCTGCCATTATTTTAGAACATGAGTAGGGGAAACACATTGCCAAAAGAGTAGGGTAAGAGCCACGCTGAACACTGGTCAAGTCGTCTTCTCAACCATAGCACTGTGGAATATATCATCACATGTGAATGCTTTATCTGAAGCTTTAATAGTTATCCACAAGCATATAGCAATCTCTGGAACAGACTTATGTGTGAGTATATGCAAAAGTGATATGGATTGGAAACAGACTGACACACTTGTCTGTATATCAAGCCACTGAACACCTCAGACATTAAGCATGTGATCCAATAAATGCATCTACACCAGTGGTGACCAAAGTACAACCTATGGGGTACATCCACTCCAAAGCCATTTTTGTGACTTCTGAAGCCTTCACTCCTCAATGCCCCCACCATATTTAGGGGGGAAATGTGTTTTCTCTCCATTCCATTAAGCCTCCAAGAGTGGTGGGTTTGTATTTAAATAGGTGACACTTCCCCCGCCTACTACTGTCCCACAGGAAACAACCTCCTGTTTTTTGTGTCCCCCATCCAAATATTTCCTCATTTGAAGGGGCCTTCCATAGCCTACAGTGGGCCCTGGTGCGGAAAACTGGACTCTCCAAAGTTGTTCACCCAGATCTAGACCTTGATGTGACCTGGGGCTCTTTCACACTACACAGTTATAGCACTATGATTCCAGTTTAACTGCTATGGCTACATTCTATGGAATCCTGAAATTTGGTGAAGGACCTAAAACTCTCTGGCTGAGAATTTTAAAGACCTTTCCGTAAATGGTAAACTAGAGCATTTGATAGGATGCTGCCATGGCAGTAAAAATGGAATCTTTGGACTTTATCAGATAATCCCTTTTAAAATGTTCTTTTGCCAGCCTAAAAAACCCAATTTTTATGCCAGCAAAAGAACACTCCCCCTGCACTTACCTCTCCCAGCAAAGACTCCCCAGCAATAAAGAGGAAGTGGATGGTGCCCCATTCACTTCTTTGTTCAAAATCCTGCAAGACTTCGTCGTATGGGAAATTTAAAAGTCCCAAGTAACCTGGGGAGGGTCATAAAAAGAGCAAAACTTCCCTGGATGTCCCGATCTCACCCGGAGGTGTTTGCGCCAGACTGGCCACTCTTGCTTGCTGCAGTGATGAGAGTTAAATGGCCTGAGGTTTTGCACACCGGCAATGCTGGCACAAAAGCAGCATGGGGGATCTATTGACAGCTTAAACCATCAATTAAAAGGTACGGGATTTTGACAGGACATAACCATGAAAGAGCGACATCGTCTGATCTGCGCACCCTTTTGTGGTTATGTGCTATCATTATGATGCTGTATTTTGTCTGTCTGATAAAGTCCGTAGTTCTGTAATTTTGTAGTATGAAAGAGTCCCAGGAGTGAACAAATCCATTCCAAAGGTACTTGCAGAATGTAAAGAGCAAAGTTGTTGTCTTTTGTTTTGTTAGTTTTAAAAAGGAAATACGACAAGTGATGCACAGAAAAGCCAAATCACAACCTACAGAAGAATGTGAATACAAACAAAACACACAAATCATTTCCCATTTTTAAAATACAATTTACTTAAGAGGAAACACCTGATATTGGATTTCATATTGTTTTCTTTCAAAAAGCCTCTGACTCATTTGGAATTGAGTGTCAGAAACTGCAAGTTGACAGACTGATTTCCGTGATCAAGTTCTAAATTTTTCAAAATATCCAGATCACAGTTATAAAACAAAGCTAATTGTTTTGACATCAAAAATGTTTGAAGTTTGAACTCTATATGCCTACTCAGAATATTTAGTAAATTTCCCCTCTGGAGTTAAGTTGGGGCAAACGACATTTCCCCTTAAGCCCACCTAAAAGAAATAGCAATGATCTAATTCTTATCCTTGAATATAGTTAAGGATTTGCTTCCATACTGCCAACTCCCTGAAAACATTCACATGTTGCATCTTTCAATAGAAACTTTTATTAGGAAAGCCAAAATGTCATTTAAAAAAAAAAAAAAAGCTTTTCAAGGCCTTGCAATCTCTTCATCTGGGGTGACAGCCATGCTGAGTAAAGCGGATGGGACTTGTAATAAAATAATATGGAGGACCACAGGTCCCTTACACTTTCTCTAGCAAGTACTGCTGTGAGCAAGAAGATATTAAAAACATATACATTTTTAGTAAGAGGTTCATCTAATAAAGTTATATGGATTTTTATTTTCCTCATGGCTGACACAGCTACTTTTGTTTTGTTTTTTCAAAAAACACAATTGAAGACAAGTTTGTATAATCCAGTCACTAGCTATTGCAATTCCTATTGCAATTCCTTCATGAGAACTTCTTTTGTCTATCCTGGGTGCCACAAATGACATTCTTCTAAAATGGGGTGGGCAACTGTGCCAGGTCCAGAGGCCAGTTTTCTGCCACTGAGACCCTCTAAAAGCCACATGGTCTACAAACAACAACACAAAAATGGGGGTGGCCAGATGTCCACTTCTGATTTTGAAAAATTGGTATTTTTTTTTAATTTTTATTTTTACATTTGAACTGTGAGGCATCCCTGCCCAGCAAGGATTGGACTTGGCTCTGATCCTTTCTGGAAGGGCGAACCTAGAAATTGGTGCTAGGAGACTCTTATTTCTGTGCATAATTCAAAGTGCTGGTTATGACCTATAAAGCCCAATGCGACTCCAATCCAGGTTATCTGTGATCCTACCTGTGTTTTGTGATCTTTGGAGTGAGGTGGGGAGCTAGAGGTACATCTGGTGAAAATACGAGACAGGGCCTTTTCAGTGGCTACTCCCAGGCTCTGGAACACCCTTCCCAGAAAGGTTACACTGGCACTCTCCCTGCTGTCTTTCTGCAGGCAAGCAAATATCTTTTTCATTTTGACCGACATTTGTGGACTGACCACTTTGTAGGAACAGGCCCTGCATAAGGTGCTGGATTGTCTATTTGAATTCTTTTTAATGATTTATGTTTTTAACTGTATTTATTTTTTTCATAGATTAATTATATTTTTCATTTTTGCATGTTGCAAATATTTAGCCTATTAAATTTAACTGCTGTAAGCTACACTGAGTCCCCAAACTGAGAAAAAGTCAAATGAAGAAGAAACAGCAGCAACAGCAGCAGCAGTGACAGAGGTGGTGATGGAGGAGGAGATAGTCTAAGGACTTTATCAGACCACCCCACTTTAATGTTCTTTTGCCAGCATAAATTGTGTTCTTTTTATGTCAGCAAAAGAACCCCCGTACCAGACTTTACCTTAATGGAATCAACAAGGCTTTCCTGGCAGTAACGGAGCATAAACGGAGCTCTGTTTACTTCCGGGGTTGAGATCTCATGGATTCTCGCAAGAAGATGCTAGCATGGGAAATGTTAAAAATAAAGGGGAAAAACCACACAATAAGTACAGGAAAGCACAAAAACACACATTTAAAGCCCCAGGTACACAGGGTGTGTGTGTATGTGTGTCATAAAAAGAGTGCCCCATACCTGGCTGTCCCGATTGTACCTGGAAGTGTTTGAACCCGGACACTGCATTCACATGAGTACAATAGTGCACAGATTGGAATGCCAACAATGCCAGCAACAAATTGCCACAGGGGATCAATTGACAGCTTGGCCCGTCAATAAAATAGGATGTCTTTTTAACAATACATCATCCCAAAAGGACTGTGTCATCTGGTACATGTGCCATTTTGCAATCATTAGGCATCCTTATGACGTTGTATTTGCCTGGTCTGATAAAGTCCTAAGACTTACATTAGTTCTTCTCTTTCCTACCAAGGACCCTGTGGCTTAACAAAAAGACAGGGACATCCTGGATCCCAGCAGCAGCAGAAGTTGCTAACTTAAATGGTGAACTGCCATCCCTGAAGGTTTAAAAGAAGACAGTTCACATGCACACCCTTTGTTTGAAGGGTCTGAGGACCACAAACACAGCCTTGCTGGCCATGCATGGCCTCAGAGCAACACTTTGCCCACCCCTGTTCTTATCATTGGATTTGAGACACCATTAAATTGACTATTATTTCACATCCCAACTGAAGGAGGTGCTCTCTGGGTCTTTCCCATCTCAGCCACTGACATGCCATGTACCACTCTGTTCTCCCATGCAGCTGCAAAAATCCCACCACACTTTCTTCATTCAGTGTCACAATTCAGCAGCACAGGAGCATGTAGCATGTCAGGACTTGGCAGGGCACAAGCTGTGAGAAAAGGGTTGTGTGTGGTCCCTTCTAATTGATAATGATAATGATTATTATTATTATTATTATTATTCCTACATAGTAGGAGTTTGATTGACACAGCCTGACTAAAAAAATCACAAAGAATTTGAGAAGTCATTCCCTTGTTTCATTTCCTCTGGATTCTGTGCATTCAGAGTGTGGGCATTTGTGCATGTGAAGGGATTCCACAGGTGCTAACAAGCACACTCTAGCAAGTGGCCCCAGACCAACAACACAGCTGGCAGCTGAGCAGAGGAAATAGGGAGGCACCTACAAAAAGAACAACAGTCAAAGCCTTTGCGTGTTCAAAATAATCACCTAAGAATACAGACAGGTCTCAGCTCATAAGGCGCAAAGCAAACAGTTGCCTTAATGTGGCCTGTTTGGGAGGATTTATAAATAGGGCTGTCTTAACGATACCCACAGCAATCCTCCAGATTAAAAACAACATCAAGAAGAGCAACCTTGTCACTCTTATTATTAGTGTTATTATTAGTTCTTATAGCACTTTGTGGGCACACAGTACTTTCCAATTCAAGTTTTTAGTATCTAAGTCTCACCCTTGTTAGTTAAGGTTGCCAGGATTGCTTATTGTAGGGAGTTGCTCCTTCTTCCAGGACATCAGCAGGCATGTATCAAACAGTTGATTCTTCATCTGGGGCATTATGATGTTCATATGTCCTGTTTTGTTTTTTTTAAAAAAATCTGATTCCATACCCTCTGTACCTCTATGCATACATTTGCTTCCACATGCCTCTGGATCCTGATTCTTTCTCCCTATGTTGTTGTATTTCACAGGGGCACCACTTGACTTATTTTCTGAAGTTTGATAGTGGCATTGAAATTGGGTCCTGGAGTTCACAGTGAACTAATGATCAGGAACCTCGACATTATCCAAGACATCCACTACTCTCACCATCCATTTAATTTCCCACTCTGCACTCAACATTCCTACTGCCATCAATGTGAAAGCCCAGAGCAACATATCTGCTTAGAGCTGATTACCATAAGCTAGCTTCCTGTTACTAACATGTACAGCTTACACACATCTATGCCCCTTTTTGGAAGGCAAATGGGGGGCTCTCCCCTTGCCCTTGTGCTGTGTCCCAAAGCCTCCCCACCCCCAGCAGCTGTGAAGCTTCTAGAGGGGCTGTTGTTTCAGAAAGGGAGGAAGGGGGAAAACCAATTCAGACCATGAAGATATGGCTGCTCTTGTCTTCTGAGAGAAAAAAAAAGTGGAGTCAACTCCATCCATGAGCACACTCTTGTTTCTTCCCCCTCACTGAGCTAAGACTTGTTGCTACTTCAAGGTTTCAGTTGACTCCCCCCTCTCTCCCCTCCCCATTGGTGAGCAACAGTGGCCTTGCTGACTGGGGGTTATGGGAACTGTAGTTCAGTAACATGTGAAAAGCACCACATTGAGAAGGCTGCCTTAAAATTTTCAGTTCTCAGTTACATCTCCAGTCTCAAGCTATGCCATTGCCCTAAATCTAGGCAAATTAGTTTGCTTATTATGCAAACTAAGTGTAACACCACACCAATGGATGATTTGTTTATCACTCATTTTATCTTTGCTTCCAAAACATTGAGGATGGTTCAGACAAACTACCCACCGCCACCGAGTCCATTTGCTAATCCTGGGATTTCCTTAGCATTTCTTACAGACAACAAAAGGCTTCTCTCTGCCTAAATGTAGCAAGCTGCTGGATCACACTGTCTCTGACTCAGCACAGCAGCGGGACCCTGCACCTGGCCAGTGAACGTGTAAGCAGAAATTCTAAGTACAGTGAAGACCTTTCTCCCCCCTCCCACATCTTGAACCCGTCTGTTCAGCAGTAAACAAAACAAAACAAAACCCTCCCTTGGCTTTGGTTAAAAGAAAATAGAAAGACCTCAGAGTCGGATGAAGTCACACAGGAACTTGAAATAAATAAACTGCTGTCCTGTGCACACATACTTAGGAACAGTACAGCCTCCACATCATAAAAACTGAAACATTGACTCCAAAATCTCATGCAAGGGTGGGCAAGGGGCAGTCTTCAAGATGTTGTCGGACTACAGCTCCCATCAGCCCTAGCTAGCATAGCCACTGTTGAGGAATGTTGGGAGTAAAAATCCAGCAACTTTTGGAAGGCTGCACTTTGCTCACCTCTGAACTATTGCATCATTTCAGAGAACTGTGTAGCACATGCTCAGTTTATACAGGAAACTAGCTAAGCCAGAAATAGTTCAAGAACCCATATTTCTGCATTGTTTCTGGCATGGTGAGAACCCCCCCCCTTTGAATTGTGGTGAATACTTCTGCCCTTCCCACAGAACCTATGTGGCATTTTGAGGTCAGCTGTATGATGGTGGAATAGACTCTCACAAAATGTGGTACACTTTCATTTCCTGGAAGTTTTTAAGCAGAGTTCAGATGCCCACCACTCAAAGATACTTTAATAGTGAATTTAGGAGCAGGGTCCCACCCTATGTGATTCTTGGTCTCACAGCCATCTCTCTATGGTACCCTCTCCATCTTGAAAAATATGGAACTAAGTCACCATGCTTGATTACTAAAATGGACGTTCCCTGGGTCATGGGGACTTTCCTCCCAGAGAAGATTATTCTGTAGCTACCCAATGTTTGCTTCTTAAATGTAACACAGCCTTGTGACAGCTCCTTCAATTACCACAAAATCCACTTATGATTCTGGCCAGAGTCCTGTGGGTGCACCACACAAGCAACACCTGCTGTAATTTGCTCCTCTACAAAACCATTAAAAATACGAGGTCTGTTTATTAAATAATGAGACTGATAGAATAATCCATCTTTATTTACAATTACAATTATTTAGTATTGCAATTCTAATGCTTGTCTCCTTCAATATATTCTCTGTTCACACCCACACACAGATGCAGTCTTGTTTTATACTGGTCAAAGGCGTGGAGCAGATCAGTTCTTGTCAGCTGTTTCAACACATCTGCCATTTTCTTCTTTACTGCATCAGTTGACTCTAAATGTGTTCCTTTAAGCACCAATGTCACCTTAGGGGAAATAAAAAAGTTGCATGGTGCCAAATCTGGTGAATATGGAGGATGTTCAAGTGTAGTAATGTGTTTATCAGCCAAAAATTGCTTCACAGAAAGTGCTGTGTAAGTAGGTGCATTGTCTTGATGAAGAATGAAACCATTTCCCCACAGTTCTGGCCTTTTTCCCTGACTTCTTCTCTCAGTTTTGTCAAAACTTCCTTATAATAATGCTGGTTCATTGTTCTGCCTTTTAGAAACCATTCAGTCAAAATCATGCCCTTCATGTGAAACAACAACAACAATTAGCATGGCTTTGACTGTGGACTTGCTTTGACGTGCTTTTTTCATTCTTGGTGATGGTGGTGTTTTCCAGTGCATTGACTATTGTTTTGCCTCAGGACCATACTGGAAGATCCAGGTTTCATCACAAGTGGTGATTTTTGGAAAAGGTTTGGGTCCACCTCAAATTGCTGCAGAATGTCAGGGCAAAATTCTTTGCTCCACTCTTTTTGCTCTTTTTGCCCCAGAGAACCCTCAGAACCATCTTGTGTTGAGACCCTCATGCAAAATTTTCCAGAAACTCCCCGCCCCCGCCTTGAACAAACCTTGCCAAGAAAACCTCATGATAGGTTCACCTTAGGGTTGCCATAAGTTGGAAAGGACTTGAAGGCACACAACAACAACAGTGATATATCCAACATGATATAGCCAGATCTGGGCTCTCAAGGGAATTGCCTTTGTTTCTAACAGTGGAAAAAAGATTTACTGCCTTGCTTTTTGTGTCCCAAAAGCCTCATGGCCAACATGGGCCTTTTCCTGCATCTAACCTCCCTCCTCCACCATCTTAAATTCAGCGTTAACATCTCAAAAAAGATGCAGCTCTGTGGCCCTCCCTCCTCACATTTCTTCATCCAAAAATGACTTTTAACATCCATGCCTGATGAAGGAGCCTGTGAGCATTGAAAACTTGCGTAATGTACTTTGTATATTTTGATGGTCTAATGAAAGTATCACCATAATGTGTTGTGTGGGTTATTTTTTGTTGTTGTTTTGTTTTGGAATTTGCCACAGTGGTATGAAAAGGTGGACATTCTATACATCTCACTTTTACATTTTTATGCACATTTAAAAGGCACAGGAGCTCTGCTCTTTGTGAAGCCAAGCAAGCCTGAAGAAATGTGTGTCTGTGAAGAAATATAAAGCCAAAGTTTTGGGCTATCTCTGATTGTTTGCTGTCATTTCAGTTTCTTCCATTCACCTTGGACTTCTACAGAAGATGGGTGCGGCTATACGATCATTAAAAAATCCGTATGGGGGGCAAAAAATACGAACAGCCTGTCATTCGTATGCATACGAACTGGCTATACGATTTTTTAAACCCCCTAAACTCCGTATGACTCCCTCTTCCCGAACCTGGCTGGAGCGAGCAAGCCAAGCGGCAGTTTTAAATCTCCCGCTGCTTTTTTTTTTTTTAAGGTTCCTGGTTTGCGGACAGTCGGTTTTCCGTATTTACAATATAAAATAAAAATAAACATATAAATTCACGGACTTACCGGACACTCGCTAGCCGGGAGACCAACATGGCGGCCGCTCCCAATTTCCCTCCATGCTAGCCCTGGCCCCTCTACTCGGCCAGCCAATCAGATTACACAGCCTGTTCATATGTGTGCGAACGGACCGTACAGACCCATCAGCCATCCGAACGGTGTACGGATTTCTCTTCGCGATCTGCTTTCCCTCCCGAACGCCGCGTGTGTATATTTCAGGGTGGAAAACCAGGCCCCCCCTCTTCTGCATTCGTGTGCATCCGAACGGCCGTTTGTACCGAAGTGCGAACTTTCGCACACCGTACGTATTATTTAAATCGTGTAGACGGGACCGATATTTAAGGAGAAGATTATCAGAGAGCTTTCTGCCACAGGCCCCTGGGGGTGAGAGAGAACCATAAAAGGCAACAGCTAAAGAAGTTACTGGCAGAAATGCCCACACTCACCTCTGAGCTGGGAAGCAGAAAGACAGCTGACACCCATTAAGGGGCCATGCATTTCAAGACTCACTCTCTCTCTCTGGCATGTCTTTGCAAATGAAGATTCAGAAAGGACTCATCCCGCGCTTTCTGCAAGCGCACTGATGACTAAAAGGCCAATCCGAGATAAACAAGTCCGGTTGCAGAAAGCACAGCCGAAGGTCTCCTTGGGTGATGTTTCCAGGTTGTGATTCTTTCTGCGTTGCAGTTTCTCTTCAAGACTTGTTCGGCCTGAGTTCTCAAATAAGGCTGCAGCATTGTGGATAGTGCGTCTCCATGCCTCCCGATGTGAGGCCAGGGCAGACCATTGTTTGTGATCAATTCGGCCGAGCCTGAAATGTTGCTTCAGGGAGTCCTTGTATCACTTTTTTGGAGCGCCCCTCTTACGCTGAGCTGTGGTGAGTTCACCGTAAAGTACTATTTTTGGGAGGCGATGGTCCTCCATCCTGGAAGTGTGCCCTGCCCAGCGCAGCTGTGTTCTCAATATCATGGCCTCAATGCTGGTGGCGATCCCTGCTTGCTCAAGGATAGCAACATTCGTCACATAGTCAGTCCAGTATATATTTAGGATTGTGCATATACAGCATTGATGAAAGCGTTCGAGGAGTTGTAAGTGTTGGTGATAGGTGACCCACGTTTCAGACCCATAAAGGAGAATAGACAGTACAATGGCTCTATACACACTGATTTTTGTGCTTTGTCTCAGGTGTTTATTACTCCAGACTCTTTTGTAAAGTTTTCCAAATGCGCTATATGCCTTTGCTAATCTGTGATTGATCTCTGTCAATCTTGGCATCTGAGGAGATGATGCTTCCCAGGTAGGTGAACTGCTGGACGGACTTAAGCACAGATTTGCCGACAGCAATGCGGGGATGGTGATGTTCATCCTGTGGTGCAGGCTGGTAAAGAACTTCCATTTTCCTAAGGTTGATTTCCAGCCCAAACAGCTCTGCAGCTGTTGCGAAGCCGGATGTTAGGTGCTGCAGAGCTGCTTCTATACACACTTCTTGCAAATGGCTCCCTTCAACTCTCCAAAGCCCAGAGATTATCATCAGCAGTATCAACAATAAAATCATATCCCTATTTTCTTTTGTTAGTTTTCAGCTACTCCTTTACCTCCTAACTCTCCTTTGGATTTGTCAGGTTTATAACACCCAAGATGTTTGTACCTGAATTGATTGTTTTGCCTTGGAAGACCAGTTGTAGAAACAGTAAGAAGCTATTTCTATTGGTTCTGTCTAGTAAAATGATTTAAAATATTTTCATCGCATGTGTGACCCATTACTGTCCTTTATAGCTTATAGCAAGATTTTATTTTAACATCCTCGATGGGGTGGGGAGAGTTCAGCCTCTCTTGGTTGATAACACAGCAGCCCAACTACTTCTTCACAGGTATGTCTTGTCAAGAGGAAATTACATGAATGCCTGGGTATCTTCTTTTTGTTAGCTGCCTTTAAGTTGACTTCAAATTAATGGCAACCCTATGACAGAATTTTCTTGGAAAGATTTATTCAGAGGAGGTTTACCACTGCCTTCCTGTATAGCAGAGAGACTGGCTCACGCAAAGTCACCCAGTCTGTTTCCATGGCTGAGCAGGAATTTGAACCCTAGTTTCCCAGAGACCTAGTCAATACTCAAACCATTAGATCATGCTGTTTCTCTACACTGATATCTTCCTGGGTATAATTCAAAGTGCTGGCTTACACTCATAATAGGAATCACAACCTGTGCTCACTCAGAACTGAGGAGAGCTGAAGTCTAACAACAGGAGAACCACAAGTTACCAATCCCCTGGCCCGTAGGATTCTAGATGGCTATGGTCCATTATTAGAGTGTAGGTGCTCGATTATGTTTCACTGTCTCTGAGGGTGGAACATACTGTGAAATGGTGGCCTATGGATTACAATGCAAGAAGCATGGTCAGATACTACCTGCATGCCATATTCAAATATCAAGAGCACACAGAAGAAAAGGATTCTTGGTAGTGTCCTCACTCCATTATGGAATCCTGTCTTCTTTGAGACCACTAAAACACAAAGGGAGATGAACAGACACCTAACTATATAGGGGTTGAGATTAAACTGTTGAAAGGGCTTAAAGTGACTTTGCTTTGAATATTTCTGTGGTTTGATGGGGGTGTTTATTAATGCTGTTATGATTATGGTGTTTCAAATGCTCATTGCCCTTCTCTGAAGCTGAGAGAGTGTGATTTGTCCAAGGTCACCTAGTGTGTTTCTATTGCCAAGCAGGAAATTTAAACCCTCATCTCTAGAGTCATAGTCCAATGCTCAAACCACTACACCATGGCAACTTCCTCTGAACAAATTTTGCCATGAAAACCCATGATAGGGTCACCACAAGTTGGAAAGGACAACATCCAACAACAACAACATCCACTGCTTCCCTTAAAAAATGGGAAACCATCATCACTATACCTCCTTTTGGGGAAGGTGATTGAGCTTGCAATTAAAAGGGAACAGATTTGAACTGCTTACCTGGATGGTGGTCCTGAGCCCAGGGAGGCAATTTTCAGTCATACTGCTGAGATGCATTACATAATATAATAATATAATTACAGTGATCAAATGCAAACCATTTCGTCAGAAATAAGGAGGCCCCCCACTCCTGATGTTCATTTATCTTCTTTAGGAGAAGTGCATCGTCTCTCAGTATGGTTTTGCTAAGCAAATGCAGTGGGATAAAATTAACTCACAGGAATAATGAACAGCAGTGATTAGCAATTGGCTTGCAAAATGCACAGAGAACATGGCCCAGGGCCATCCTTTTGAACTGTATTCCTGCCTGGATATCAGATAATGACAAGCACTGGCAGGTTGAAGGCTCTGCCATTATGATTAAGATGTGTGTAGTGATACTGGAAGAAAGGTGGTTTTCATTTATTTGGCTTGATCCTGTTATCTGAACACAGTGTGGAGATGTGTGTGGCAGGATCAACATGAGCTAATTCCTGGAAACCAACCAATCGTGTCATTACATTTTGCAAAGCAGGTTGAACTCCAGAACTTCCTCCTGGCCTTTATTAAGGGGACACTTTGAAGTCCCAGGTTGTGGTCTTCAGAGGAAACAGAAAAGGAATTACTAATTGGGTTGCTCTTTCCCACTGGAAATACAATCCTCCCCACCCCCTCTTGGAAGGAATATACTTTCAAGTGATTCCCCACACACACACAATCATCTGACACTGCAGGAGGATAGAAGGCAAAAAAGGAAAGAGAAGAGGAATCAGTGACAGATTAGTTTATACTTTACATATACTGATTGTTTCATAACATGTGCACAGGACACACGTGTATGGAAAAGAGTGGCAATTTTTTCAATTTTTTCATATAACTGTAGGTTTAAAAGAAGCTTAATCTTCAGCATCCAGTAGCTGTTCTCTTTGACATAAAAAAAAAAGCCCTCTGTGCTAATTGCTGCAAAGAAAGCCACTCTTAAAGCAAAGATAGAGATCCTGGTTAAAAATTTGGCATTAGCTATTGTAGCATGGAATGCATGTTAGCAGGCTCTCATAAATGTGTGTCACTCGCTGTCCAGTGAACCTCTGAAGTATACAGTCATGAAAACATAAGAGATATGCTGGATCGGACCAAAGGTCTATTGAGTCCAGTGTTCTGCCCACAAAGGGGACAAGCCTATATGCAGGATATGACTGTCGTAGCACCATACAGTTTGCCTTCCCCAGCAATGGGCATTGAGAAGTATACTGTGTCTCTTCCTGGGTGGACCCATCATGACTTGCAGCTATTGGTAGCCTTGTTCTTCATAAATTTCTCTAATATCTCTTTAAAGCTACGCAAATTTGTAACCATCACTCCATCTTATCAATTTCATAGAATCATAGAATTGCAGAGTTGGAAGAGACCAGGAGGGCCATCCAGTCCAACCCCCTGCCACGCAGGAAATCACAATCAAAGCATCCCTGACAGATGGCCATCCAGCCTCTGTTTAAAGACCTCCAAGGAAGGAGACCCCACCACGCTCCGAGGGAGTGTGTTCCACTGCCGAACGGCTCTGACTGTCAAAAAGTTCCTCCTAATGTTGAGGTGGAATCTCTGTTCCTGGAGCTTGCACCCATTGCTCCGTGTTCCAGTCTCTGGAGCAGCAGAAAACAAGCCTGCTCCATCCTCAGCGTGACATCCCTTCAAATACTTAAACAGGGCTATCATATCGCCTCTTAACCGTCTTTTTTCCAGGCTAAACATACCCAGCTCCCTAAGTCTCTCCTCATAAGGCATCATTTCCAGACCTTTCACCATTTTAGTTGCCCTTCTCTGGACACGCTCCAATTTGTCAATATCTTTTTTTAATTGTGGCGCCCAGAACTGGACACAGTATTCTAGGTGAGGTCTGACCAAGGCAGAATAGAGTGGCACTATTACTTCCCTTGATCTAGACACTATACTTCTATTGATACAGCCCAAAATCGCATTGGCCTTTTTAGCTGCCGCATCGCACTGTTGGCTCATGTTCAACTTGTGGTCTACTAGGACTCCTAGATCCCTTTCGCACGTAGTCTCATTCAGCCAGGTTTCTCCCATCCTATATTTATGCATTTCATTTTTCCACCCTAAATGCAGTACTTTACATTTCTCCGTATTGAATTTCATTTTGTTAGCTTTGGCCCAGCTCTCCAGTCTATCCAGGTCATTCTGAATGTTGATCCTGTCCTCTAGGGTATTAGCTACTCCTCCTAATTTGGTGTCATCTGCAAATTTGATAAGTATGCCCCTAATTCCCTCATCCAAGTCATTGATAAAGATGTTGAATAGCACTGGGCCCAGGACAGAACCCTGTGGCACCCCACTGGTCACATCTTTCCAAGACGAAGAGGAGCCACTCCTGAGTACCCTTTGGGTTCGGCCGGTCAACCAATTGCAAATCCATTGAACAGTTAACTTGTCTAGCCCACATTTTACAAGCTTGTTTGCAAGAATGTCATGGGGAACCTTGTCAAAGGCCCTACTGAAATCAAGGTATGCGATGTCCACAGCATTCCCTTCATCTACCAAGCTGGTAACTTTATCAAAAAAAGAGATCAGATTAGTCTGGCATGACTTGTTTCTCTGAAACCCATGTTGACTTTTTGTGATTATGGCATTGCCTTCTAAATGTTCACAGACTCTCTGTTTAATGATCTGCTCTAGAATCTTCCCTGGTATTGATGTCAGACTAACTGGACGATAATTGTTGGGATCCTCTTTTTTTCATAGTTTGTGCTTCTGTATGACAAAGTACTATTTGTCTTAGGCCCCGTCTATACAAGGAAGGGGGATGTTGTGCCCCGCAGTAAGAACAAGTCACAGCAGCTGTGACTTATCTTTATGGTGTTTTTTTCCCCCAGCAGCTCCCATAAGCTTCACAGCAGGACGGTGATGGTGGGAGCCAGGGAAGGGGGAGAGGATGGCAGCCACCCTCCTACCTCCCCTGATCCCCACGGGGGCAATGGCAGCGGTGATGATGACATGGGTGGAAAATCAAGGAAGGGAGAAGAGGGTGAAGGAGCCCCCCCGCAGTCCCTGTAGTAGCAGCGGCAGCAGTGGCAGCCAGGGTAGGTGGGAATGACAGCCACCCTCTCCCTTCCCATTCCTGATCACTCAAGCGGGGTGGGGGGGAATGGCAGTTGTGGGAGTTTGCCCTGTCAGGAAGCCCCACCCTGCATTCATCCAGCCAACTGACTTTGCGCTTCCCTTAAAGGCGAATCACCTGTCCTAACAAGCAGGAATGAGCACTCCCCTCGCAGTTTCTAAAAAACATCATGGAAAACTGCAAAGCATCCTAGCATGCAGTAAATGGCCATTTTTGTCCGTCCCCCCCCCCCCGGTTCTGAATAGGGTGGATTGCTACAGGTTATCATTAAGACAACACATTTTCTCCTCGAATTCTACAAGGATTAAACTCAGCTCATTGCAGATCCCAGGCTTATTTACTTGAAATGGCCCACTTTCTCCATATCATGTATAATGTTGTACAATCACATCCCCCATCTTTTTCTCAAGTTTAGGTTAACTGAGGCCTAATCCACACTACACAAATAGTCCAGTTTGAAACTGGATTATTTGCCATGGCTCCTTTCTATTGAATCCTAGGATTTGTAGTTTTACAGGGTCTTTAGCCTTCTCTGCCAAAGAGTGCTGCTGCCTCAACAAACTACAGATCCCAGAATTACATAGGAAGGAGCCATGGCAAATCATCCAGTTTCAAACCACAAATTTTTTAACTTTCCTCATAGGGAAGATGCTCTAGTCACTTGATAATTTTGGTTTCCTTTTCTGCACTTCCAGCTCTACCATATCCTTTTTACTCACAGCTGGAACTCATAAATAGAAAGGACACCAGTTTATATGTATTATCCATGCTCACCTGTGCATCTATACTAGAGAAAAATGATTTCTGTTAATTACTCTATGTATTTTTTTAAAGTAGTTTTCAAATTAGCCCTGCCTAAAATGGGAAACAAATCACATCCTCTGCTGTCCTTCTTTCACACAATGCCATGCACACAAACAACCAGACAGTCCTTAAAAAACAGATTAGCAGTTCAACGCAGAACATAAAGCTGGATGTAAGTCTCCTCATGAAAGCCTAGACACTGTCACAGTTGCCAGGGATTTCAGACCCAGGAAACTGATACACACCTATTATTCTCTTGAACTGCTCTATTCAGTTTAACATGAGTGACTTGTCCTTTGGCTGTTCTGTGGATTGATGGAGCTGATCAAATAAATGTAGTATCTATCTACATTGCTGAGATCACATAAAGACATTTTCTATCCCATTAGTCATCTTCTCTTTCTGCATAGAATATGAGTAAATGCTTCTGGACAAGATGTATTTTGGTTTTTTGTCTGTCTGTTTTGCTCAAGTACACATGTAACACAATCCTATGCATTCAGAAGCAAGGTCCATTGTGTCCTTTGAGACTTATCCCCAGTCAAGTGCATATAAGGCCACAGCCTTAAAGAAGCCCACACTGTTCATTTCTTGATGCAAAAAAAAATCCAAAAGGTTAAGCAGTGGATAGTGGGTGATCACTGAATTCTCATAGAATTGATAGAATCAACATTATCTCCAGACTTTAAAGAAATACATCTGTCACAATATGGTCCATCTTATAATGTGACTTAGCATCCGAAATAAGATGTCTACTCAGAAATAATCCCCAGAATTTTAATGGAATTTACTCTCAGGTAAGGATCTATAGATCTGCAACTTGAGACACGTTGCTAGTCTTATTGAAACTCTTGATTTCCATCAAAATTCCTCAGGTGATTTCCTGAGAAGGCCCATTTCCTTTGCATTTCACTTTAGGTTAAATTTCTATAGTGACTCCCTTGAGCTAAACAGAACCCAGAAAAAATCCACAAAATGAATGCCATGACCCTGCAAAGCAACAAGCAGTAGCTTGAAAATTCTCTGTACAAAGAAAGAATAAGCTTGGCTGCACAGTGTAGGAGGTGTGAGAGGATCAGAGCGGTTGGGAAAGCAGGCTATGTGACAACATCCACTCCTAAGTACAGATGCAGGTCAGGGGAAGGAGAGAGTCCGAGTTAACCTTTGGCACTTGGCCTGGTATAGCAAAGTGGCAGTGTAGAGAGGATTGCAGAAACTGTGATTGGCTTTGACAGAGAGAATATCACACTTCAGACTTCCTGACAGGTGTGGAAGGAAACCATTAAAAAGTTTCATTACAGAACAGGCAAAGTAGCACCTGCCCCTGTAATTGCAAACCCTTCCCAAGAGGACAGCAAGACCTCGGCAGGAAGGAAAGGCCAAGATTATTGGACAAGGCAACATGAACAGGACTAGGCTGAGATACCCACCATTGATTCACACCCAGAGGCAAAGAAGGCCAGATCTCCTCCTGAATTACTAGTAGTCACACAGAAGAAGGAATTTCATCATTTCATACCCTTAAACAATGAGGAACAACCTTCCCAAATTTCTTTCTTCTACACAACTTTTAAAGGAGCAGGACTCCTTCCATGTCTGTAACTAGCCCACCTATTTTATCAAACGAAGCTGTAATTCTCTGCAGGCCAGCCAAAAGTGTTCAAATGGTACAAAAAACAAGCTCTTTTCACCTGAATGATCCTCTTTCTCACCTAGTTCACTGTTGAGCTAAGGAAAAGGGATGGACCAGATGCCAAACAGGTATGGCTGGAAGACCACACAACCCACCCACCCCCAGTTGATGGCAAAACAAGAGTGCCTATTCTGTTTCACATATGGTGCATCCACACTACACAAATAATCCACTTTGAAACTGGATTATTTGCCATGACCTCTTCCTATGGAATTCTGGGATTTGTAGTTTTACAAGGTCTTTAGCCTTTTTCTCAGCCAAAGTGTGCTGGTGTGTCACTGAACTGCAAATACCAGGATTCCATAGGAAGGGGACATGGAAAGTAACCCAGTTTCAAAATGGATTATTTGTGTAGTGTCGATCAGGCCATAGTGAGTCACCTGAGGCACCTTTGATGTACCTGTGTTTGTTTGTTTAATTTATATGCCACCTTGCTCCCAAAGTGGGACCCAAGGCTGCTCACAAAAAACATTAAAATCAATACAATTTAAAGACATTTAGAGTCACCATCATTAAAACAATTTAAAATGATTTATATATACAAAGTTAAAAAATAAAAAAAATACACCGTAATAAAAACAAACCTCCATGGGCACAGTTACACATTAAAAGCCTGCTTACACAAAAAAGTGTTTGCCTGCTGGCAAAAGGAAAGCAGGGAGGGGGCCACCCTAGCCACCCATGGAAGGGTGTTCCAGAGGGTGGGAGCAGCCACTGAGAAGGCTCTTTGCTCGTGTCCTCACCAAGCAAGTCTGTAATGGTGGCGGGACCAAGAGAAAGCCTTCTCCTGAAGATCTTCGGACCTTGCAGATTCCTATGGGAAGATACAATCTTTCAGATACTCCTGGACCCAAGCCATATAGAGCTTTATGGGTCATGACCAGCACTTTGATTTGTGCTTAGAAACAAACTGGTAGCCAGTGAAGCTGTTTTAACAAGGGAGTTATATGCTCTCTATAGCTGGCCATGGTCAGCATTCTGGCCACAGCATTTTGCTGAAGTCTCCAAACAGTTTCCAAAGGCAGCCCCACACAGAGTGCATTATAATAGTCCAAATGGGATATAATCAAGGCACATGTAACTCTAGCCAGATCTGATGCCTCAAGGAATGGGCACAGCTGGTACAGCATTTTATCTGTGCAAATGTACTCCTGGCCATGGTTGAAACCTAGGCATCCAGGCTCAGTTGAGTCCAGGAGAACACCCAAGCTGGGAGCCTGATATTTCAGGGGGTGTGTAACCCCATCCAGCACAGGCTTTGAAATAGCCTCCATCAAGCAAGACTTCTTCATTGCTTCTCTCCTATAGGGCACAGATGGAGCCCTCTTTGCCATCTTTGTCCACTTCTATAGCAGCAATTTCTGAAAAAGCCTGATATAGGGATAGATATACACATCTATAAAGGTGGCATCTGTAGAATTCATCCCTTTCCTACTTTCATATTTAGTCTGTGTGTTTTTCAGTGTGCATGTGTGTGTGTGGGTGGGTGTTTCATAGAATCATAGAATCATAGAATTGCAGAGTTGGAAGAGACCATGAGGGCCATCCAGTCCAACCCCCCCTGCCACGCAGGAAATCTTGATCAAAGCATCCCCGACAGATGGTAATCCAGCCTCTGTTTAAAGACCTCCAAGGAAGGAGACCCCACCACACTCCGAGGGAGTGTGTTCCACTGCCGAACAGCTCTAACTGTCAAAAAGTTCCTCCTAAAGTTGAGGTGGAATCTTTGTTCCTGGAGCCTGTACCCATTGCTCCGTGTTCCAGTCTCTGGAGCAGCAGAAAACAAGCCTGCTCCATCCTCAGCGTGACATCCCTTCAAATACTTAAACAGGGCTATCATATCGCTTCTTAGCCGTCTTTTTTCCAGGCTAAACATACCCAGCTCCCTAAGTCTCTCCTCATAAGGCATCGTTTCCAAACCTTTCACCATTTTAGTTGCCCTTCTCTGGACACGCTCCAATTTGTCTAATGGGTCTGAATCCATCCCCTTTAGCTATTCCCCCCCAATGCATGCATATTTGGGGTGCACATTGTTCTGGTTACATCCAAGTGGTTGAAATTTTTTTGTTGTTGTTGAGTGAGTTCTGGGGTATTTTCTGAGTCCATGGGAATTTCAGTATGTTGGTGGTTGACAGTAGGGTTAGGGATAGGAGTAACTTTCACTTTACATGCCCTGTACTACATGAACCCACTAATAATTCACCCCCCCACACACACACACAACTGGGACCAATCCACTGACAACCAGAATATGTCATGTTTGTTCCTCAGCATTATGGTTTTCCTCAAAATGGCAGGTAGCATGTTTCACCCCACTGCATTACATTGATTAGGAACCCCCCCCAAAAAAAAATCCCCAAAGCAAAGCAAACAAGAACCTATCCTTACAGCAAAAAGCTACAGACTTGTTGGGGCAATTTTTGTCCCAGCTCTTTTTGTCTGCAAACAAAAAATAAATAAATGTGCAAGCACATGGCTGAAGCTGAGTGGAATTGTTTACAACTCTTCATGTGAAAATGTCAAAAAAAAACCTACCTAGTAGGTCTAGTTCTGTATGCTATCTGAAACAATATGTGACTCTTGAGAGATCAAAATGTTCCATCTAGATAGATGAGAGTTAAGTAGTATTTTGCATACATCTGAAATGTATACAAAATATACATAGCCGATAAGACTTGTTATAGGAATTTCCTTGATTCTTATCGAGAGGCGATACATGCAGCGCAGAAGTCTTTCTCCACTGCATGTATCGCATCTTCAGAGTCCCGTCCAGCAGAACTGTTTAGGGTGGGGGGGAGCTGACGCAGATTCCACCTGCACAGAACCCCTTACTCAACCTAACAACGGCCTGCTGTGATGCATTTAACATCCACTTTGCAGATAAAATCTCTCGGATAAGAGCCGACTTAGATGCCAGTGTTATGACTGAATCTATAGACGAGGTGTCCAGCAACTCCGTTGATGAAATTTTATTGGATCAGCTTCAGTCTGTGAGTACCGATGACGTGGACAAGCTCCTTGGTAGAGTGAGGAAAATGACCTGTCCCCTCGATCCCTGTCTATCTTGGCTGGCCACCCAAGGGGTGACGCATCGAGAGTACTCCTTAGGGATATTATCAATGCGTCCTTTAGGGAGGGGTCCGTTCCACCTTGTCTGAAGGAAGCGGTGGTTAAGCCGCTCCTGAAAAGCCTTCCCTGGACCCCTTGGACAGGAACAACTATAGGCCAGTCTCCTTGCTGCCTTTTCTAAGCAAAGTGATTAAGAGGGTGGTCGCTTCCCAACTCCAAACTGTCTTGGATGAAACCGATTATCTAGATCCATTTCAAACTGGCTTTAGGACAGGATATGGAGTGGAGACTGCCATGGTTGCTCTGGCTGATGACCTCCGCTTGGGGATCGACAGGGTCAGTGTGACCCTGTTGGTGCTTTTGGACCTCTCAGCAGCCTTTGATACAATAGATCATTCCATCCTCCTGGATCGCCTGAGGGAGTTAGGAATTGGAGGCACTGCCTTGCAGTGGTTCCGTTCCTTCCTCTCAGGCAGATCCCAGAGGGTGAGGCTCGGGGACAGTTGCTCTACCAGAATAGAGCTTAACTGTGGCGTTCCTCAGGGTGCCATTCTGTCCCCGATGCTAATTAACATCTATATGAAGCCGCTGGGAGAGATCATTCGGAGGCATGGAGTGCGGTGTCATCAGTATGCTGATGCTGATGACACCCAGATATACTTCTCCATGTCTTGGTCATCAGCTTCGACTTCAGATGGCGTCTCTCCTCTCAATGATTGTCTTAAAGCAGTAATGGACTGGATGAAGAAAAACAAATTGAGACTGAATCCAGACAAAATGGAGGTACTAACAGTTACAGGCCCGAAACCAGGTCTGGGAATACAACTTCCAATCCTAGATGGAACTACACTCTCCTCCAAGGATTGTGTTCGCAGTCTGGGGGTGCTCCTGGACCCATCGCTCCAGATGACTAATCAGGTTAATGCGACGGTCAGGAGTGCCTGTTATCAACTTCAGCTGATACGCCAGCTGCGCCCTTTCCTGGAAACTAGGGACCTCGAAACTGTGGTACATGCACTGGTAACCTCCCGTCTGGATTTCTGTAATGTGCTCTACATGGGGCTACCCTTGTGCTTGACTCGGAAACTTCAACTAGTCCAGAACAGGGCAGCCAGGTTGATTTCTGGTGTTTCCAGAAGAGAGCATATAACACCGGTGCTAAAAGCTCTCCACTGGCTGCCTATCAGTTTCCAGGCACAGTACAAGGTGTTGGTTATGACCTTTAAAGCCCTACATGGCTTGGGTCCAACTTACCTCCAGGACCGCCTCCTTCCATACGACCCTCCCTGCGCACTTCAGTCCTCTGGGAGGAATCTGTTACAGCCTATGAAAACAAGGCTGTCGGTGACCTCCCAGACAGCCTTCTCTGCTGCTGCTCCCAGATTATGGAATGGCCTGCCGGACGAGATCTGTGTTATTACCACCTTAGACAGCTTTAAAAAATATTTGTATGTACAGTTTTCAAATATATACACTTTTTGAAGGACATGTCTGCAGTTCCCTAAGAATGTGCAAACCAGTGGTGGCTGGTGGCTCCCATGCCAGTGATTCATGAATCCATCCCAGATTTTTGCTAGCTTTTTAAAAGGAGTTCTCAAAGGTGGTGAGCTCATTTCAGAATAGAGTTCAGCACCTTGGATAGCTCCTTTAAAGACCGGATTAAAACCTGGAGTGGATTCACTGCCCCACTGGCATGGGAGCCACCAGCCACTACTGATGTGGATTCCAGAGCATTAATTGCATGGAGTCTATAGATTATTAGGGAAGTATAGACTGGGGGAAATCCACAATGAAATAGTGCTGGAGTAGATTTCTTGCACATCCCTAGTGTAGATATGTCCTGTGAAAGCTACAAACTCTGCAGAAGTTTCTAAACAGAGACATAGAGAAACAATGCAACCGTATTATGCTACAACACACACACACACACACACACACAACTTGAGTCAGCATGACCATGAAGGGGATGGGATTCAGCTGGTTGCTTATGTAGGCATTCTGTAGAAATCCACATGAACCCAAGTGTGCATTTTGGGAGGGTGTGCATTTTGTGTAATCCACAATATTCACCAGGACTTGGGGATATTGTAATAAGTGAATGATGCTCTATGCTATTATCTATCTATCTATCTATCTATCTATCTATCTATCTATCTATCGCATGATCACCCTAAATGATCCAGGACAAAAAGGATCCTTGCATCTGTTTTAAAATTATGTTGCCCAGTTAGAGGCAACTGTCAAAACAAGGGAGAAAGTGTCATATTACTGAATAAGAAAACCACTCCTCAGGCAATTATGACAAGCTTTTAACATATAAATAGGCACTCTGTAATCCATCTGGGTTTAGCATTGCACACTATTGCTCTCCTGCTCTCTTAATCATTGCCCTTTGGGTATGCCTTCTCAGATCTCTAATAATGTTCCTATTAGAAGTGTATCAGAGTCTCAAAGTGATGCCAAGGATGGAAAGAGGATTAAAAATCTCCCCTCCAAATTTAAAATCTAAGTATCCTGTTCCACTGTCTACTCATATTTCAATGTCATTTTATGAAGGCTTCCTTGGCAGCATGACACAAACGCCACCATGTCAAGGATCACAATAAACATAAAGACAGCTCAGTTGTATGGAGCAAGTACATATGGAGCATGCACATAATGCCAACAAATACCAGGTGCTATAGGCTATATTTCAGAGGAAGGAACTGGCAAAATGACCTCTGAGTAGTCTTTGCCTTAAAAAAAAAACCTATGAAATTCATAGGGTCACCATAAGTCGACAGGTGACTTGAAGACACACACAGACATAGTGATCTGTAAACCAGATGAGAGGGCAGGAGGTACAGCCCTCAGCCTCAATTGGCACTGCAGTAAAGTCCACATGTTGCGAATCAGGATAGGCAATAACTATTTCATTTTTTAAAAAGATATTATGTGTAGAGATTATGTATAGCTATTAAATAATAAGACTGTGTTTCTATCTTTGAGACAAATCAGGGAGAACTGATTGTGAACGCATGAGTGGTGACATTGGACTTGTCTGAAGCTGTATGACAAACATCAACACTCTTGGCCATTCAGTTAACTGTCAGTCATCATTTAAAGCAGCTGTGTTGTCTGTTGTGTGCTGAAATAATGCTAAGTTTAAAAGTGGAGCAATGTGTCAATTTGAATTTTTTAGTAAAATTGAACAAAACATCAATGGAATATTTTCAAATGCTTACTGAGGCCTATGGGGAAGTCTTTGAGTGGCACAAAAGATTCAGAGAAGGCCCTGAGAATGTGGAAGACAATGAACACCTCTGATGACCTTCCACTTCAAGAACTGAATTTTGGGCTGCATCAATAGAAGTATAGTGTCTAGATCAAGGGAAGTAATAGTGCCACTCTATTCTGCCTTGGTCAGACCTCACCTAGAATACTGTGTCCAGTTCTGGGCACCATGATTCAAAAAGGATATTGACAAATTGGAGTGTGTCCAGAGAAGGGTCACTAACATGGTGAAAGGTCTGGAAACCATGCCTTATGAGGAAAGACTTAGGGAAAGCTGGGTATGTTTAGCCTGGAAAAAAGACGGTTAATGGGTGATATGATAGCCCTGTTTAAGTATTTGAAGGGGTGTCATACTGAGGATGGAGCAAGCTTGTTTTCTGCTGCTCCAGAGATTGGAACACGGAACAATGGATGCAAGCTCCAGGAACAGAGATTCTACCTCAACATTAGGAGGAACTTTTTGACAGTAAGAGCTGTTCGGCAGTGGAACACACTCCCTCAGAGCGTGGTGGGGTCTCCTTCCTTGGAGGTCTTTAAACATAGGCTGAATGGCCATCTGTCAGAGATGCTTTGATTGTGTATTCCTGCATGGCAGGACGTTGGACTGGATGGCCCTCGTGGTCTCTTCCAACTCTACAATTCTATGATTCTATAATTCTATGAAGAAATTGTGGAAAAAATCCGCCAGATTGTTCAAGAAGACTGCTGACTTGGTGTCTGAATGATAGCTGAAGTTGTGAACATTGACAAAGACACTGCATGGAGAATTTTGCACGAGGATCTCAAAATGAGAAAAGTGTGTGCCAAGATGGCCCCTAGGGTTCTCAAACCAGAGCAAAAAGAGTGCTGCAAGGAAATTTGCACTGACATTTGCAGCAACTGGAGGTGGACCCAATCCCTTTTTCAAAAATTCATCACCTGTTATGAAACCTGGATCTTCCAGTATGATCCTGAGACAAAATGGCAATCAATGCACTGGAAAACACCATAATCACCAAGAATGAAAAAAGCACATCAAAGGCAGTCCACATTCAAACCCATACTCATTGTTTGTTTGTTTACGTGAAGTGCATAACGTTGGCAGAATGGGTTCCAGAAGGCAGAACAGCGAACCAGGGGGCCGGTTCCATGACAGGAAAAAGTTCGCAAGATTCCGGATTACCGTTCTTTCGCATCAGGAGTGCATAAATCACACGATGCCTGGCATTTTCGAATGATGAAGACAGATCCAGATACTTTCTGTTTTGCTTAATTCACACAGGCAAAGGGGGGGGGGAATCGCCTCCAGATGATTAAAGCCAGGCAGGAGGCGGGTAGGGAGCAAGGAGGGGGTTATGGAGACCATAAATAATGAGAGGAAAGAAAAAGGACAAACAAACAAGCAATCGAAAGAGCGATCTGCCAAACTCCCCCCGTCTTCCCCAGCCCCGAAAGGCTTCTGTAAAGAAAGGAGTCAATGAAAGCACGAACAAGCAAAAGCATGGTGGAGCAGATTCCCTTCATGCATGCACACACAAACACACACCACAGAACTAGGGCTTGCCTCATTTGTTTTCTCTCCCTCCGAAGCCTTGAATAAAGGCAAGTGATGGAAGGACAAACAAACCAAAGTACGAACATGCGATTGACTGTTTTCCAGCACACACACACACACACACACACACTCACACCAGCGAAGCAGCGAAGCCTCTTCCCACCCACCCACCCCCAAAAGATAGACAGGAAGGGCTCCGTTTTCCAAAGTGGGTTGCAAGCAGAAGGAGGGTGAATTTCTTCTCTCCAACCCCTCAGTCTTTTCGGATAAAGCAGAATGGTCACTCCAACCAATCAGGATTCAGCTCTGCTCACAGTAATTCGAAAAGGCAGATGCCAGTTTACACGATCGTTAGTTCCCACGATAAATTATGTGCATTTTTGTGAACTTAATCAAAAAAATTCGGAAAACTAGCGAAAGCTGATACTGCGCAACTTATGGGTTTTTTCCACCCCCTCCTTCTGAAAAGGGTGCTGTTGCTTCGAGATGCGTGGGAACTATCAGGCTTCTTGTCGCATTCTTTGAGGATTTATTTTGCCGTGTAAACAACCCCCAGCATTATTGCAAGGAAGTTTTGACAAAGCTGTGAGAAGGAGTCAGGGAAAAAAATAGGCCAGAACTGTGGAAAAATGGTTTCATTCTTCATCAAGACAATGTGGCTGCTCACCCAGCACATTCCATGAAGCAGTTTTTGGCTATAAATGCATTACTACACTTGAAGATCTTCTATATTCACCAGATTTGGCACCTTACAACTTTTTTTCTTTTCCCTAAAGTGAAACTGCTGCTTAAAGGAGCACTTCTGAGTCAATTGAAACAGTAAATAGCAGATGTGTTGAAACAGCTGACAGAAACTGATCTGCTCCACGCCTTCGACCAGTGAGAAACAAGACTGCATCAGTGTGTCAGTGTGAACGGGGAGTATATTGGAGGGGACAAGCCTTAGAATTGCAAGACTCATATAAATAAAGATGGGTTATTGTATCAGTTTTGTTATTTAATAGACATGTCCTCGCCATGGAGATTATCAGACATGGGGAATGCACCCAAAAAAATGTTTTCCCATACAGGTCACAAGATTGCTACAAGAACACAAAGGGTGACCTTACCAGATGCCTGCATCCTTCTGCCATTCCAGGGGCATAGCGCTGCCATGGATGAGGCTTCCCTCTTTTATTGATGGGGACAAGCTGCTAATAAAAAGGGACGCCTTACTCACAGCCGTGCTACATCCCCAGAACGCTGGAGGACAATGTTGTCTGATAATTTCACCCCTTCTTGTTCTTTTCACGATCTGTTGAAGTGGTTGTTGCCACATCTGATAATCTCCATAGTGCTTGTACACATAACAAAGTCCCAGTGTTTGTTTGTACCCCACACTTAGTGTCTAGCATTCTCAGTTAGAGATAGAAAGTATTCAAAAATATTCCAAAAAATGGTTGAAAAGCATGTGTTTTTATTTCTTGAGAAACCCTGATGAGAAGAATCCTGGACTGATGAGAATCTTTGCAGTTTGGGACTTTGCAGTTTGCACATAATTTTCATGTGGTTGTTTTCCACAGAAAACAGCATTTTCTGTGTCCGAAACAGCATTTTCTCTATGTAAAACTGCATTTTCTCTGTGTAAAACAATATTTCAATGCAGAAATAATCATTAATGCACAGAAAATGTTTTCTGTGCAGAAAGAAGTTGTAATTGGGAATTTGTTCTGCATAAAATTCACACATGGCTGATTTGCACAGAAAACCGCATTTAGGACTTTTTCGGATGGAAGAAAAGTAACGCAAGCAGCGTCGCCAGGTTGTGACGCTGCTGTGGAAGAGGGCGCCAGTTTCGAACGACGCTCTTCCCAGCGGTACTGTTGCAGTACCGCTGGGACATTTGAGCATGATATTTTTCCTTCCCAGCGTCATATTTTACTTGCGATCGCTGTCCCAGCGATATCACGCTGGGAAGAGCATCGTTCGAAACTGGCGTCCTCTTGCACAGCAGCGTCGCAACCTGGCGACGCTGCTTGCGTTACTTTTCTTCCATCCGAAAAAGTCCTTACTGTGCCGGAATTAATATATCTGCATTGGAATATTATTTTCCATGCAGAAAATGCTGTTTCCTGTGCCAAAAGTGATGTTTTACACACAAAACAACCATGTGTGAATTTTGCATAGAAGAAGTCCTGAATTGTGAATAGCCTTTGAAAACTTTGTTGTTATTGTTTAAGGCTTTCTAGCAGCAGGAAGAAAATTGCTGATATTAATTGTTGCTGCCTTTGGGAAGAAAGGATTATATCCCTACTCTCAGTACTATCTCAGCTTTCTTTCTTTTTTTCTTGTCTTGGAAACTCTATTTTCCTAACTGCATAGATATAAGAGAAATCTTTAGACACATAACAAGAAAACCATAACCTTCTTTTCTTTTTTTTTTAAGGTACTTGAAAAATGAGGAAGAATTTCATTTGATGGAATTATTTCTGTTGGCACATCTCAAATAATTGGTTGGGCAGAGGGATGTAATGTCTAAATCCAGTTTCTACTCCCAACTAGAATACAGGCTTCCCTCGCTTTCTGGCAACTCACTCTTTCAATGCTTGCAAATTACAGACTATTTTCTTTAATTTTACAGGGGTTCTATTCTTTCATCAGTTTTTCTTACCTATGAGGCTCACTTGGGACCACTCACATGCACTTTTGTATTTATATTATGTGATTTTAGCTTTTGCACTTATTCAAAAGCAATATATAATGTGTTCTTTACATGTTTCAGTGACCAAAATGCATTTATAAGCTTAAAAAAAAACAAAAAAAAACTGGATTTCACTTTTCAATGGGTTTCACTTTCTGACAGTCCTCTGATCCCTAAGACATCAGATAAGTGGGGGCTTCCTGTATATCCATTCAAATAATGGAACTTATCATAAGTGTTGCATTATCATTCAGCACTTGATTCAGGTAGGACTGGTGAGTGAGTTTAGGCCTAGACACCAACTGTGGACAAATTCGAGAAAGGCCAGTTGCCTCCAATAAACTATCTGCTGGTTTGTACTTAAAAAGCCACTCTTACCTCCACCTCCCCAATACCGGCTGAAGGATCTAGGACTTTTAGCAGATTTTCACACTACACTGTTATAGTGTTACTATTCCACTTTAACTGCTCTGGCTTCCTCCTGTGGAATTCTGGGGTTTGTAGTTTAGTGGGGCCTAAGAGCTCTCTGGCTGAGAGTTGTAAATGGTCCTCCCTAAACTGCAAATCCCAGGATTCCACAGGAGGCAGCAAATAAAGTGGAGCAGTAACACTACAACAGCACAGTGTGAAAACCTCCTTACTCAAAAAGTTATATTTCTAAGCTCTGTTTTCACTTAACTTGGCACTCTATCTTGTAGTGATCCCATATTTAAAATAGGTAATGAAGGGAATGAACCTTTACATCCCTAGTGCTATGCTTGTTGTGTGATTTATGGAGACCCTAAGGTGGGGTTTTCTTGGCAAGATTTGTTCAAAGAGGGTTTACCTTTGCCTTCCTGTGAGGCTGAGAGAATGTGACTTGCCCAAGGTCACTGAGTGGATTTCCATTGCTGAGCAGAGATTCAAACCCTGGTTTCCAAGTGCTTTAGTCGAACATTCAGACCACAGAGTACCCTTAAAGTTTGAAGATGTTTAATTTTTAACTCTCTCCTTTTACCCCACCCAGACACTGGATGGAGGAAACATGAACTTTACCTCAGTTTTGCTTCCTTTTTGATGCATGGGAGGCAACATGCTATTAAAATATATAACCATGCACATTAATGTAGTGAGTGCTTGAGGTATGCCGTGACCACAATCCTACATGGCTCAGCATAGCATCATAGTTTTCCATGTGGACCTATACTACGCCGAGTGCTTTACCAACTCCCTGACGTATTGTAGAACTGTTCAGCCCTTTTCCTGCATGGCCATTCCATGCCTGGTGGGGATTGTAAGGAGGGATTGCAGAAGCAGCTGGTTTTGTCCTCATAGCCGGTCTTAAAGCAATTATATCATCTGCTGAGGTTCAACTGGGTCCTCCTGAGGTCTCAACAACTTATATAATCATTTTGTGTCTAGCTACGGGGACATAGCCGATGATTCTATGATTCGCCCCACACTCTTCTCCAGTCACAAAATGGTCATGGTAGTATCAGTGGCTTTAAATTAGGTGGGGGTGGTTGGTCTCTGTGGAGGAAGAGAACACCAACCTCCACAGCAACCAATAGACACATGCAGCCATTAGGTTAACCTATATCTGAGTATGCCACTATCAAGATGCTAGCCTTTTTGTGTGTAACTGTCACACAACACAGAGAACAACTAACAGACAGACACAGTGAGAATATATATATATATAGCCAATCAGCACACTAGGGGCAGAAACATGTGGAAAGCTTCAAGTCCTTTTTTAAACAAGGTGGCGGCGAGGGGCTCTCACATCGTGGCATGCGTGTTGTGTATGTGTGTGTGTGTGTGTAGTGTGAGGGGTGTAGTGTGGGGTGTGTTTGTGTAGCATGGCTTGTGTGTGTAGCATGGGGTGTAGTATAGTGTGTGTGTGTATGTGTGTGTAGCATGGGGGTGTAGCATAGGGGGTTATAGCATGGGTGTGTGTAGTGTGGGGGGTGTAGCGTGGGGGATGTAGCGTGGGGGAAGTAGTGTGGTGTGTGTATATAGAATAGGGGGTTGTAGCATGGAGGTCTGTAGTGTGGGTATGGGTGTAGCATGGGGTGTGTGTAGCATGGGGTATAGTGTGAGGGAAGTAGCATGGGTTGTATGTAGCGTGGGCTGTGTCACATGGGGGCTGTGTAGCATATGGGGTGTAGCATGGGGTGTATGTAGCATGGGGTGTATGTAGTGTGTGGGGGGATGTAGCATGTGTGTGTGTGTAGCATGGTGTGTGTGTGTGTGTAGTGGGGGTATAGCATGGTGTGTGTGTGTGTAGTGTGGGCTGTGTATGTATGTGTAACTGCATGGTGGCGGCAGAGGAGCTCTTACATCCTGGCATGCATGTGTGTGTGTGTAGCATGGTGTATGTGTGTACGTACAGTTGCAAGGGGGTGGCGGAGGTGCACTCAGGTCCTACCGCATGTGGTGAGTGTGTGTGTAGTGTGGTGTGTGTGTATACACAGTTGCATGGTGGCAGCAGAGGGGCCCTCACATCCTGCCATGTGTGTTCTGTGTGTAATGTGGTTGTGTGTGTGTTTGTATAGCATGGGGTGTGTGTATGTGTAGCATGGGGTGTGTGTGTATGTGCAATTGCATGGTGGTGGTAGAGGGGCGCACATGGTTTGTGTGTGTGTAGCATGATGTATGTGTGTGTAGCGCGGTGTGTGTGTGTACGCGTGGTTGCATGGTGGCGGCAGCGGAGGGACTCTCGGTATGAAACTAGCTGTACGCCTCGTAACATACGCCATTATAGTTGATTTGAAAGGTTATACGTTATTGCGTCAAATGATCATACTCTGCCTTATTTGAGAACTCACGCCGAACAAGTCTTGAAGAGAAACGACAATGCAGAAAGGATCACAACCCAAAAACATCACCCAAGGAGACCTTCTGCTGTGCTTTCTGCAACCGGACTTGTTTATCTCGGATTGGCCTTTTTAGTCATCAGCGCACTTGCAGAAAGCACGGGATGAGTCCTTCTTGAATCTTCGTTTGAGAAGAAAAGCCAGAGAGAGAGAGAGAGGTGACATGTTTCATAATTTTTTCCTGTAGTTTGGATCAATTGCTCCATGCCCTAGGGTTCATCTACATGGGCCAGGATATGGTGGCTCCCCGCTGGTGCATCCTACCCATGGATCAGGCCCGTTTCTCCTCTATTGCCATCAGTAAATAGGAGGAAGTCCAGACAGGTATGCCAGCCCATCTCTGCAGACGCCAACACTTCCCTCGGTCTTCCGGTCTCCCGGAAGCTAGGGAGCCAGCCTGCAACATGTGACCAAGGCCCCCTGCCAATCAGCAGAATGGGAATGGAAACATACTGAACCATTTTATATATAGAGATAACAGTGTATATATACTTTCTTTAGAAAGCTGTTGAAATCTGTCAGAATCTCCTGGTTCTGGATTTCCCTTGTTCTAAATGAGAAGCATCTTTGTATTTGCTGCCCTCAAATTTTTTTCGAGATATTTGTATATAAGTCTCTAGAAAATATAGCTTTACTTTTGAAAGTGTTGAATGATGATGAAAGAGATGCAAATGAAACAAAAGGGAGAAGCAGCACAATTTTGCATGTACAAATGCAAAAAGGAGGCTGTGTATCTACATGTCTTATACAAAAGTATGCACTGCTTTCCTTTTAATTTTCCAACCTCAAATTCACTAGCATGAAAAACCAAATCCAGAAAGACAATGGAACAGAAAAGAGCACCTGACTTATTGAAACATACATGGGGCAGATTCGTTCAGATTTCTATATCACTAACTTTCACACACAGAAAGATCTACGAAGTATACTAAAATGAAAACAAATCCACAGGGGGAAATGTAAGGCACTACACCTATGCAGAAAAAATGAAATGCATAAATATAGGATGGGTGACACTAGGCTTGACGGCAGGACATGCAAAAGGGATCTAAGAGTCTTAATAGACCACAAGCTGAACATGAGTCAGTGGTGTGATGCAGCAGCTAAAAAAGCCAATGCAATTCTAGGTTCTAGGAACATGTCCAGAGGAGGAGAGTGACCAAAATGGTAAATGGTAAAAATGGTAAAAGGTCTCGAAATCATGCTCAACTGGGTATGTTTAGCCTAGAGAAGAGAAGGCTGAGAGGTGACATGATAGCCATGTTTAAATATTTGAAAGGATGTCATATTGAAGAAGGAGCAAGCTTGTTTTCTGGTGCTCCAGAGACTAGGGGCTTATCTACATAAGCAATTTACCCCATCTGGTAGCACTGGTGGTGCAGTTCGTAAATGCCAGTACTGCAGCCGCAATGATGTGAGTTCAGTCCTACAGGGCTCCAAAATTGTCTCAGCCTTCCATCCTTCTGTAGATCGGTAAAATGAGTACCCAGCTTGTTGGGGAAAATTAGCTAACACGTTGTAAACTGCTTAGGGAGTGTTTTGCACTAATAAGCAGTATAGAAATATAAATACTATTGCTACTATTACTGTCTTGCCCCTGTCTTGGAGTCCTGCAGTCCGGCTGACACAGGACATTTGCCTCATTTTGCACCTCCGCAGTCCCCATGACCCCTGGGGGAAAGAAGAGCCTAAGATGGGGGAGAGGGGGTGAACTCAGGCCCATTTAAACTTTTTTATATAAAAACCCTGGTTAACTCTGTTTTCGCCAGCAAAAAAAAAAAAAGTATCGGGCCCCACGTGACCTCAGGAACCCATTCCAGCATGCTGGCCCATTGCTGTGGCTGCAAGTCTGCCATCACTCTTCCACATCATGAAGGAGTCCTGCAGCATGTTACCAAGGCTGGTCACATGCAGGGGGCCTTGGTCACATGCTGCAGGCTGGCTTCCTAGCTTCCGGGAGATTGAGGGAGGCGTCAGTGTCTCCAGAGATGGGCTTGCATGCCTGTCTGGACTTCCTCCTATTTGCTGATGGTAACGGGGGAGGAACGGGCCTGATCCATGGGTAGGATGCACCAGTATGAAGCCAGTATATCCTGGTCCATGTAGATGAGCCCTAGAGCATGGAGTAATGGATCCAAACTACAGAGTGTGGTGGAGTCTCCTTCTTTGGAGGTTTTAAATAGAGAGCTGGATGGCCATCTTGTCAGGAGCTGGAGACTGAACTCCATTATAAAATGGCCGAACAACTGCAGAATCATGCTGAGTCATAATGGCTAACTGCATGAACTACCAAGCCATTCCTAGTCAGGCCACTAGAGGGCAATGTCACATATATATATATATGAGCTCAGAACAGAGCTCACTTCCCTCTCTTCTTCTTGTGAATGCTGATGCCTGGTGAAGCAGTTTGTCCTTCAATTGCAAATATTTGTACATATACATACAATTGTAAATATTTGTACATATTGCAACTGTTTGACTTTGAAGATAAAAGTGCCTCCTGCTTATTTGGATGTCAAACACTCTGTGTGAGAGTATTCCTTGGAATGGGTTGCTACTAAGTCTGCTGAGATAGCTTTTGGCTATTGCCGGGGATTGAGTGTCCTATCATCCTGACAGTGGTTATGGGCCCAGCTGACTGATCTCAGATTAGATAAGGTGCACCTGAAAAGTTCCAAGAATCTTTTTTTTGTTTTTGTTTTTGTGTGTTTTTGGCTTGTTGGCTGTGAAACAGTTAAGTATCAGCCAGGCTCTGTGTTAGAGCGATCTTCAAGCAGCCTTGAAGAGCTGCCAGCTTCCACCTGCTTGTGTTTCATAGCTAGAGATTATTTTTATTCAGACACCACAATGGTAGATTCTAGGCTCATTTTTTTTTCTTTGAGAAATTGGCTGGTGGAAATTATCCAGCCTGGAGTTTATATAAGGGGGCTTTATTAATTGAGGACAATTTGTGGCACATTTTGGAAAATGTAAGTGTGATCCCAGAGGGCTCAGAAGATGAAAAAGCAGCATACAGGCTAGCAGACCAGAAGGCTAGAGCTGCAATTCTCTTATCGCTTTGCCCTTGCCAGTTAATACACACAGCCCCAGCAAAGAGAGCCTTTCAGCTTTGGACAGCTTTAAAAACAGTTCATCAGAATTTGTCCTGCCTCTCAAAGATGATATGGACTAAGAGACTTTATAACACAAAGCTGTCTACTGGAAGCTGCATGAATGCTCATTTGGAGGAAATGAGGTAGCTTTTTCAAGAGGTGGCCAATAGAGGGGTGGACATTCCAGAAGCCCTTAAGTGTTTTATTTTATTGGGCAGTTTGCCAAAGGAATTAGGTTTCCTAATGTACAGTCTGCAGACCACCAGGGAGCATTATTTGTCTGTAGACCTGGTAGCTGGGTGTTTTCTGGAAGAGGTCCAACACAAGCAATTTGATTCCTGGATGGAGGGGAATAAACAGCCACAAAGTATCAGATGCATCAGGAGAGCACTAAAACACACCCAGAGGCATCTGATGTGGAGGAGGGAACCTGCAGCTATGTGAAACGCTGTTTCAGATGAAAAAAACCTAGACATTTTCAGGAGGACTGTAAGATTCCTGCACCATATAGGAGGAGTGGCACAGCTACAGGGCAAAGGAGGGGTGCATCCTTTCAGGCTGCATGCCATGCCTTGGTAGCAAAGCACCATCCTGATGGTACTGAGGGAAGAATTTGGTTACTTGATAGTGGAGCGACACACAATATGATAAATGACGTAAAGCTGTTAAGCAACATTAAAAATGCTTCAATAACCAATATTACCCTTGCAGATGGTGCTACCAGCAAGGTGCAGAAAAGGGGCACTGCATGTGTGCCATCTTTTGGTAGAGATTTTGAAAATGTGTTATGTGTTAGCAAACTGGAGAATTGTATATTGAGTGTGTCCCAAATGACTACTGATGGTTATAAAGTGATATTTGAGGGGGAACACTGGACAATAACAGAAAAGCATAACATGAATAATGTCTGTGCAAAGGGGATAAAGAAACATGGGTTGTATTACATGTTGCCTACAGGGAAGGTGGCAAATGTGAACCCTGCAGACAATGTGCCCCTACATGATAAGTGTGTTCATTACTACCACAGGCTAATGGGCCATGCTAGTTACAAAGGGTTAAAGGAGCTAGCAAAAGTGTTCCCTGGTTTAAACATGAAACACTGCCCAAGATTCTTAGAATGTGCAGTAAGTAGGAAAGTTAAGGTGAAGGCTTTCCCTATTGCCAAAAAGACCCAATGTGTCACCAAGAGACCCTTTGAAGTTGTCCATGCTCATTTAGCAGCCCCTATAACCCCACTGAAGGGGGTAACCACTATTTATTTGTGATAGTGGACAGACACACTAGGTACACCTACGTATACTTACTGAAGAAGAAAAGTCAGACTACATACAGGTTCTGTGAGTGGGTGAGCTCAGTGGAACGGGAATTTCCTTCTCATAAGGTTTCCAGTCTGGTGATGGATAGGGGAGGAGAATTCTTATCCAACAGTCTGCATACCTGGATGCATAGAAGGGGCATTAGACACAAGACCACAAACCCAGTGTCTCCAGGGGAGGATGGGCTTGCAGAAAGGACAATTGGGATGTTGAAGTGCATGATGGTGTGCATGATGGAAGATGTACAAACCCTAGCTGGACTGTGGGGGGAGGCAGTGAAGACTGCTGCTTACCATTTAAATAGACTGTGGATGTCTAGCGTCAGCCAGACCCCATATTGTCTATTGTATGGTAGAGCACCAAACCTCAAGCACCTGAAGATTTTTCGACAGTATGCTAATATACTGATTCACCCGAGCCTAAGGAAGCCTGGGCAGCCTAAAACCAGGAGGCTGCATTTCCTAAGCTATCAGGGTAATAAATACATGTTTTCTCTCCAATCTGGAAAGGTGGTATTCTCCAGGAGTGCAAACTTTGAAATGCACTCAGGGTGGGACAGATTGAATTGCAATTAGGAAGTGTTTGTTTCCTTGGGGAGGGATGTGCCAACAACTCCCCAAAGTCCCACAAATGGAGGGGTGGTAATGACTGATGATGAAGGGGAGGCACAGGAAGAAAAGCCTGACACTTCACATGCCACTCCAACACACACACCACCACAAACAAGCATTGAGCTTGACACAGGGAGAGAAAGTAGCAGCAGTGCAAGTGAGGATGAGTCAGGCAGAAATAGAGTGCTCATCCCCAGAAGGTCAACAAGGGTCAGAAAGGCTCCTGACAGATTTGTTGTTCAGGAAGCCAGGCTATGCAATGTCATGGCAGAGGAGCCTGCAAGTTTTCAGGATCTCCTAAAACTTCCCCAGGAAAAGGAGGAGAAGTAGAAATCAGCCATGGACTCTGAGTTCAAGTCACTAGTTGAGAGGAAGTGTTCCAGGTAGTAGAGAGGCCCAAAGACCAAAAGGTTGTTGGTTGTAGGTGGGTGTACAAGCTTAAGGATATGCCTGATGGGACACAAAAAGTGTAAGGCACACTTGGTTGCAAAAGGCTTTTCACAGGAGCGCTACACCAATTTTGACAAAACCTTTTCACCCACAGCAAAGCCAGAAAATCTTAGGTTAGTGTTAGCTGTAGCAGCCAAGAGGCAGATGGTTGTGCAACACTTTGACTTTGAAACAGCGTACCTGAATGCTGATCTTGAGGAGACAATGTTCATGGAACAGGCCCAAGGGTATGACAGTGCAGGTGAGAGCAAGGTGTACTTGTTATGCAAAGCGCTCTATGGCTTGAAACAAAGCGCACATTGCTGGAACAAGTGCATACACCAAGTTTTGGTGTCACTAGGTTACACAACGAGCGTTGCAGATGCCTGTGTGTACACCAAGGGGGCAGGTGATAGTGCTGTCATGCTAGTTATTTATGTGGACGACCTTTGTGTGGCGGCAAAGAGTGCCAGTGATGTCAAGAAAGTGCAGGTGGAGTTAGAAAGCCAGTTCAAGTTAAAGGACTTAGGTAGCCTGAAATGTTATTTAGGTGTAGAGGTAGAAAGAACCGGTCTTGGAGAAATTTTCCTAAGTCAGAAGAAGAAAATTGACAGTCTTGTGGCCACATGTGGGCTCAGTGAGGCAAAGTGGTCAGGACTCCAATGACCACTGATTTTATGAACTTAGAGGCAGAACAGGAGTTTGAAAGGCCAGATCTGTACCAATCAGTGGTAGGCAGTCTGAATTTGCAGCCTTGTCTGAGATGGCAAGTGAGGTACAATGGGTAAGGCAGATGCTTGCAGACCTTGGGGAACCGTGCCAAATGCCTGTTGAGGTGCACAAGGACTCACAAGCCTGCATAGCTATGGCAGAAGCAGAAAATCTGAAATACAGGACAAAATACATTGCAGCATGCTACCAAAATGTGAGGCAATTAATACAAGAAGGTGTCTTGTGTCTGAGGTACTGTCCATCTGAGGACAATTTTGCAGACTTGCTCACAAAAGCCCTTCCAGCAGGAAGCCATGAGGAAATGGCAAAGAGGCTGGGCCTTGTCACTAGTGTGTAAAGTGAAAGGTGTCGAAAGGGAAGGTCAACCGACAGACGACTGATGTCCAACAATGTATGTTAATTATGTTATATTGTGATGATAATGTGTCCTGTGCAGTAGTTTGACCATTTTGGAGGGGGTTGTCAGGAGTCAGAGACTGAACTCCATTATAAAATGGCCGAACAACTGCAGAATCATGCTGAGTCATAATGGCTGACTGCATGAACTACCAAGTCATGCCTAGTCAGGTCACTAGAGGGCAATGTCCTGTAGTGCGATCTATCTATCTATCTATCTATCTATCTATCTATTTGAGCTCAGAGCAGAGCTCACTTCCCTCTCTTCTTGTTGTGAATGCTGATGCCCGGTGAAGCAGTTTGTCCTTCAATTGTAAATATTTGTACATATTGCAACTGTTTGACTTGGAAGATAAAAATGCCTCCTGCTTCTTTGGACGTCAAACACTCTGTGTGTGAGTATTCTTGGGAATGGGTTGCTACTAAGTCTGCTGAGATAGTTGTTGGCTTCTGCTGGGGATTGAGTGTCCTATCATCCCCTGGCACATCTGTTGGGAATGATTTGATTGTGTATTCCTGCTTGGCAGGGGGTTGGGCTGGATGGCCCTTGTGGTCTCTTCCAACTCTATGGATTTATGAAATCAAATGGTCTCTGTTTTAATATGTTTTAATGGAGGTGACTTATAGCCAATACATTATATTCAAAGCCGTAGAAAACAAGAGTAATATACAAATAAGTTCAGGAAATTGTTTAGGAAAATATTGGTCTGAATTGTTATAAGAAAAGATCAGACAAGCAAAAAGACAATGCCTTACTCCACGGGCAGCTTAGACATTGCCCTATTGCTGCTCCTATGTGATAATAGACAACTTGCAATGAACAGAAAATCCAGTGAATCAGCTTCTGAGCCCAAGGTGTCCCTTCAACATCAGTCTAAAAATCACTGTGACTAGAGCATCCTATTGAAGTTGTTCCTAGATTGGGAACTAGAGCTGTCAGTCACAACAGCACGCGCACAAACATCCTACTGTCATGCCTGGTATTTGGTTTTTTTATAAGTTTAAAAGAGATTTTGGGAGAATGAAAAATACACCAGACTAAAACCAAATAATGTTTCAAACAACAACCACCCTGAGGCAGGTCTGATGCCTGAGGACCAGCCCACATTGCCTTGGGCTGCTTTGAGGATCCAAGTTGCTTCACATGTGGATGTGCTGCTCTTGAGTGCCAAGGGAAGAAGGAGCAGTTGCTAATTTTGTAATTCTTTGCTAATTTGGTTCTCAAAGGAAGCAATGAGTAATTTTAGCAATTTTCTTCCTACTGAGCAGTTTTTGAAGGTCTTTCATAATTTGGGAATGCTGCACAAAATCTGCATGTGGTATTTTTGCATAGAAAACAACATTTTCTATACAGGAAAGGCATTTTTTTGTGTGTGCCAGAAATACTGTTTTCTGTGGAGAAAATGCTGTCAACTATGCAGAAAATGCAGTACACAGGAGAAGAAAAAGAAAATGCTCCAACATTGGAACAGCCATTGCCCTATCCTATATAGTGTCACAGCAATAAGGTGCTAATATCATCACCACACTGTGTCATTTCTAGGGACAGGCATTTATTTTCTTGGCCATTTTCAAAGTGCATGGCAGCTGGGTGGGAAACCATACTACTTGTTGCCAAGCTGCTTGGCACTTAAAATGGTTTTTAAGAAGGAATAAGAGAACAAGCCCTTGGCCACTCCCTTTAATTGCTAGTTAAATTAGATTTGCTCCCTGATTATTATTTTTCCTCTCTCTCCCTCCCTCCCTCTCTCTCACACACACCACAACATACCACCTGAGACCTTTGCCCCCTCCCTTGATCTTTTAGAAAGGTTTCACCCCACCCACCTCTGGAACCTCTGGAATTTGGCTGGGCAGAACATTCGGATATCGGCCCCTGTTTTGTACCTTATCCAAGCCATTTGAACAGCCCTAGAAGCCTTGAATGTTCATAACTATGGGATAAAAGACTTGCCCAAAGCCAGAAATTAAGCTGAATGTTTATTTGAAAAAAAAAATCATTGGCAAGCTTAATAGAAAGAGCCAATAAATTAGTGGGCAATTCCGAGAAAACTCCTCTTCCCTTCCACAGTAAATATCCCTTCTGTTTTTAAATGTATTATATGAGTTAAAAATTATGGCTCTGACAAAGCCAAGATATCTTGTAGATTTGTGTGCAAGCTCTGTGGCAGTTTGAAAGCCTGTGCAGTCTTTCCAATATAATTTAGTTCCGCAAAAGGTATCATGTTACCGATATTTGGTCAGAAAATATTGGGGACCCTCTTATCACAAGATAATTTCACACAGACTGTATACAAAGTGTGTGATGAGTCAAAGCCCTCAGGGTCTAAGTGGCCCTTACAGTGGTAAGCTTTGAAAGTGTTGGTACCAAAGCGCTCAAGGATTAGATGGGTGAGTGTGAGAGAAGAAACAGCAGATATAGCACTTACCCATTTATTAGAAATATTTATGAATTGCCCCAGCATCCACTGAATGTTCAAGGAGGAACTTTGTATGCTCTAGTTCTCTGAGCATACTGGGTTTTTTTTATACATATAAACACATGAGTATGTGCTAGGCTTACCAGGTCAGGGGCATCCGAGGCCCTGAGATTTAAGGGTCCAAACCTGAAAGCTAGGAATGGATTCTAATGATGTCATGGGGGCAAGCTCCAGTGGTGTCATAGGGCTGGCCCCTGGTGATGTCATTAAGCATGATGAACTAAGCTCTAAGCCCAGCACCTCAGAGCATATCATTTAAATAAAAAACATAACGTCTAAGAAATGAGAGATTATTTTGTAGCTTGGAAATTAAGGACATTATCAGATACAGCAAAAATCACAGGATTACATCAGGGTAGCGTGAATGAGCCCCACTATTGCACGACAGCATCACCTCACGTTCTTACTCCGTGCTCCAGTTGCGAACAAGGTGTTATTTGTCATTCACGGGACAAGGTGTCAATAGATTGTCAATAGCACTTTTTTCACAGTATTGACTGCATGCAAAACCACATCCCGTTCTAATTGCGAGATTACAGCATGAATAGACGCTCTTCAGTGAGAAAACTTCCAGGTGAGAACATGAAAAGGAAGCACAGGATGCTCTTTTTATGAACTGCCTCCTTTAGTTTGCACATTTTTAGGTTTGTTTTAGTGCTTGTGTGTTTATTTACTTATTTAATTAAGGTTTTTTTGGGGGGGGAGTTTTAAGCGCGCTTGCATCTTCTCGCAAGAACTGCCAAAATCTTGTCCATGCCAAATCATTGAAGTAAATTCCCGTTCTTAAAGCGTTAGTGGTCATGTGCAATAATTCCGTGGTGTTTCATTCACATGATTACAGCTACGTGTGATAATAAGTGTTATAATGCCATGATGTTCCTTCTATCTTCATTTGCAGATTTACCAGTGTTTTTAGGTGCTAGTCTGATAATGTCCTTAGTTTCCCAAGCTCTATGCTGAACCAAAAGAGAGAAAAAATCCAAAATTTTCTTACCTTTGTTTTTAACACCTTTGCTTTGCAAACACTGCATAATAACACAGAAGAGTGGTGGTACAGCTATGAAAGTTTTCCAAGATCTGCTTTGAATAGAAAAACACAAACTTTCCCCAGCTCTTAACAGCTTCAAAATGCTGAGAATCCAACATATCCCATTCATCATTTCATGATTTTCCACAGGTGAGGGCACAGGAGAAACAATTGGAAGAGTTGCACAGATAGAGAGGGAGCGAAGGAAAAGGTACATGATAAGTGTAGTTAGGCAGAAGGTTCATGGGGATGAGAGAAATAGAGGGATGAGAAGGAGGGAGAAGAAAACTTAAGCCAGCAGAAGAATAAAGGGGGGGAGAGGGAGGAGACCATGGGAGGAAGCAGAAGATGAGCACTGCTAGGGGATGTGAAGGAGAACAGAGTAGAGAAGGAAAAAACCATTTGGCTAAGAGTTGTGTGTGCGGGAGGGAAGAATAATAAAGAGGATGAGAGGGAAGGAGGTGGAGTAGGGAAGGAGGGAC
Source organism: Gambelia wislizenii (assembly GCA_030847615.1). NCBI lineage: Eukaryota > Metazoa > Chordata > Lepidosauria > Squamata > Crotaphytidae > Gambelia > Gambelia wislizenii. The sequence goes on along the minus strand of JAUMIR010000001.1, from coordinate 331,032,261 downwards.
AAGACAAATATGGCTGCTGACACACTACAAAAATAATGCAGTTTGACACCACTTTAACTGCCATATCTCAATGCTATGGAAGTCTGGGATTTGTAGTTTTGTGAGATATTTAGCCTTCTCTGTCAGAGAATCTGGTGCCACAACAAACTACAAAAGTCAGGATTCCATAAGATGGAGCGATGCTGGTTAAAGCGGTATCAAACTGCATTGTTTCTGCAGTGTGGCAGCAGCCTACAACTAAGAGATGGGCGGGGGGGGGGAGAGAAGGAGAGAGTGGTAAACATTTAGCCAGAGGTTTAGGGGAAGGGAGGAGGATGAGAAAGAGGGATATGTGAAATAAAAATTAAACGAGAAAAAAATGAAGTGCCTAAGCAAAGCTGAAGCAGAAAGAGATTTGTACCATGTTTTTTTTTTTTTAAACAGTCATGTAATCCACATGCATCTCAGACCAAGAAGGGAAATTATATTGTGGATTCACCATTTTACGTAAGGGTGAGGAGGGTGGGAACAGAACTGAGAAGATTAACAATAAGATAGGAAAACCCAAAAAGCAGCAGTTATTTAGCACCATTTTTCACCAACTACTGAGGCAGTGAATTTTGAGGCAGCTGAACATTCCTCTCAATTATGGACAGTCCACAGCAGCCGCTCCAAAGCAGCCTACAGCAGCAGGTCCCAGCAACACATAAGGGTTTTTTAATTATAAAAAAATAAATAAATAAAAGCAGCACTCTCACCCTGAGGGCCTGGGGTTCCTCCAAGGCCTATGGGAAAGGAACCAAAGGTGCTAAAGAAAAGCATGGAACAAAAAAAGTGATGTGTGTTCATTGGAATTGCTAGACACCACTGTGTGATGACTGGAAGGGCAGGGAGGATGTGAATCCTCACCAACAGTCATAGAATCATAGAATTGCAGAATTGGAAGAGACCACGAGGGCTATCCAGTCCAACCCCAGTCAACATCAGGAGCAGAAATGGCGGTACCCTAGTCAGTATATCCTTGCCAGAGAGAGGGGGCAAGGGAGAGAGTGAGCAAGAGTGAGATATTTGTCTCTTCAGGTGGAGAAGAAACCTCATTGTGAAGAGAAGTTAAAAAAATACATTTGTCCCTCCTTATCCACAGATTTGGTATCCATGGATTTAAGTATTCATGGCTTGAAAATATTCTTAAAAAAGAATAATCCAGAAAGCAAACCTTGATTTTGCCATCTTATATAAGGGACACCATTTTGCTATGCCACTGCATATAATGAGACTTGAGTATTCACGGATTTTGGTATCCACGGGAGTCCTGGAAGCAAACCCCAGCAAATATGAAGGGACAACTGTAAACTTCTGAAAAACAGTGCTTTACAAAAGTGTTGGGCTTTCCCTCAAATCTTCTTGGACTTTTGATTTCTGACATTTCTTTTAAAATGTTGCCCCGGGTGAAATACCAGTTAAAAAAATCTAGGTTGTCTAGCGCCCTTCCCAAACTGAAACTATTTTGTCTTCCCCTATGAATTCTTCAAGTATTTTCCCCCACGTTGTTGTTGTTGCTGCTGCTGTTGTTGTTGTGTGCCTTCAAGTCCATTCTAACTTATGTTGACCCTATCACGGGGTTTTCTTGGCAAGATTTATTCAGGAGGTTTGCCATTGCCTTCCCCTGAGGCTGAGAGAGTGTGACTTGCCCACAGTCACTCAGTGGATTTCCATGACTAAATTTAGACCCTTGGGAGACTAAGGTCTGGATTCAATCATGGAAATCCACTGGGTGAGTGTGGGCAAGTCACTCTCTTGTATAGAGGTCTGAGTGTTGGACTACGACTCAGAGGACAACAGTTCAAATCACCAGGTTACCTTGGGCAAGTCATGCTCTCTCATCCCTCAGAAAACCCTGTGATAGGTTTGCCTTAAGGTCACCACAAGTCAGAAATGACCTGAAGGTACACAATAACAACTCCCAGAGTCCCAGTCAAGCTACTACATCATGCTGCCTCTCCGTTTCACCTGCATAGGAGCCCTCAAATTAGTTTCAAATATTGTTCCAGGCAAAATATTAGTGGCAGTTCTTGTCCTCACCTTAGCTCAGAAACCAATTTGGGCCCAGAGGCTCCCCCTGTATTGGCAACATCAGTGAGTGGGTCAAGTTGGCACTGACCTTTTAGCAACAATACTTCAAACACATGAAGCAGAAAGATGGATGGTTCCACACTTTCTTCTCACGCCATGACTACATAGCAGATATTTTGCTTTCCACCCCTGCCAGTTATATCCTCTCTCTCCAGCCTTAAACACAAGCTCTCGTTTTATTTTATTATTTTTCCCCCTTGGCTTTTGCACACATTTACAGATGAGAGAAAAACAGGAGGTGGATGGGGGTGGGGAGAAGTAAGCATGTGAGCGTGTGAGGAAATTAATGCCCTGGTGAAGAAATTACAGCATCCAACTGCAATTCCCTTGCTCACATTTTTCTTAGAAAGCAGTTAAGTTCCATCTGGCCCCAGGCTCGCTGCCAAATTCCGCTTTAGAATAAGTGAGACTTTCAATTTAAGAAACTGAACAGAGAGAAAAAGGACCAAAAAGCTACTGCACCCATGGAGACAGGAGGCAAAGGGTGGGGCACTCAAAGCCTTCATTGTTTGAACCATGGTCCACAACTGCCTTGTGGATCATTAATCTTGTTAGGGCTGATTATCTGAGGGCTTAGCAAGGTTATAAGTATGTGAAAGTGGGATAGGTGAAGGATCATCTGTCAGATCATATCAAATAAGGCAATTATTGTCCCTTTTGGTGGAGAATCTATCCTACATCCAGAGGCCTACTTTAATCTCAGTGCAATATTTAAAGCATGGCCCCCACAAGAGGAGGGCCGCCAGGAGGAGGGCCTGGAGTGATATTATTGTAAGTTTTTATTTTGTAAATCCATTTATTTTTTTTAAAAAAAAATATAAATATTACTTGGGTGTCATCATTTAAACTGACTTATTTTAGTTTTTATCCAAATCCTGTAGAGTATCTCACTGCCCTTAACCTTAGCAGTAGGTAGGGGGCCCACCAAAGATCCTAGCCTGGGGGCCCGCTTCAGGATGTGGGGGGCAAGATTTAAAGCACATATATAGACAATGTGGAACAATTAGCAGTTATTAAGCACTCTAACTGTTCTTTTAAGACCAAATAAAATAGATAAAATAAAATAAAAATCAGATAGTACTTCTTTATGTAGATTGTATGGCCCTCTGGATGCTGCTGGTGGTCTGCAACTCCCATTGGGTATAGCCAACACCGCTAGTACTGAGAGATGATGGGACCTGCAGTCTAATAACACCTGGAGGGCCCTATCCTTTGAACCAGTAATTCAGTACAGAAGGATCCAACACTGATGCTGCTGTGGTATAGACACTGCTTGTTGTTTTTATGTGCCTTCATGTCAAATCTGACATATGGCAGGCAACCCTTGTCATAGGATTTTCTTGGCAAGATTTATTCAGAGAAGGTTTACCATTGCTTTCCTTTAAGTGAGTTTCCATGGCTGAGTGGGGATTTGAACCTGGGTCTCCCAGAATCCTCATCAAACACTAAAACCACTATGTTCTGCTGGCTCCTCTAAGTACACAATTACCAACACCATTACTGCAGCTATATTTACCCTTTTTTGTTTGTGTCCAAATGATTCCCAGTTAAAGACATGGCACATAGTCAAGATAATTACATACATCAGTTAGTTTTGATCACTTGCAGCAAACAGCCAATCTCTACATTTGTTTGAATGCAGATGCTGTACTTAGTGGTGGAGTTGTATTGGTATTCAGTGTCTGTGGAGTTTTTGGAAACCAGAATGGAAAACAATTTTTTCCATTCCTCACTTTATGTTTTCCAGTGATCATTGCTAGATCCAGAAGGGTACTGGTGTCAGTGATGAATCACTAGTATGATATCACCAGGAACTTAGAAAACACCATGAGCCAAGATCTGCAAGGGATTTGTTTGTTTTATTTCTATAGCACCTTTATCCTTGTACAGGACCCAAGGTGTCTTCAAATTCAAAGACAAGTAGCAGCAAGGTTGGAATCATGCAACACTCTACATGTCATTTAACTTCCATCTCCCAGCAGTTGTAGGCAAGAGTGAGGAATGCTACCATTCAACAACATCTGCTGGGTCACATCATTCCCATCCCACTATAAAGAGAAAAGAAAAATTTTGTACCACACTCATTTTCACTCTGCTCATCATCCAAAAAGTGTCCCAGAGTAGCTTAAATACCATCAGTGGGAACAACAATTTAGCACCATTTGTTTTGTGTAGGTACTCATGTGAGAGCTAAAAGTGAGGAGGAGATGTGGGTGTGCATTCAAGCATGTCTAGTGCCCCAACTTTCCTGCCCCCTCAATCCTTCCTACAGGGATGTCTGTTGGGTGCTCCTACTCTTACTTTATTTGAATGAAGCCTCTGTATGACTGGGAAGCCAGATAAAGCTGCTTTTCTATTTGTGCTGAAGCTTCCATTAACTTTCAAGTGAGCTGGAGAAGTTTTTGCCAGAATCTCTAGCTCAACACTGAAAAATCAACAATTGAGTGTGGATGGGGCTGCGTCCTTTCTTCACTTTTAGCCTTCACATGATTTCATAGATCTGCTGTTCTTACCTTTATTGTTTCTACCACAAGTGGGCACCTTGTGGCCCTCTAAATGTTCCAGCAGTTATGCAAAAGTCAACACATTTGGAAAGTTAATGTACTTCAGCCAGGAGCTAGAAGCAGCAATGTAAAGCAATGTAAAGCAGTGGTAGCAGAAATGGAAAGAAAAATGAGATGTGCAGCACTAGCTAGGTGGCTGGCAGTAAGGCAGGTGCTAGACATGGAAAAAGCAGACAGCCACAAAATCAGGTGGATGGAGCACCACCCTTCCCAGGCAGTCACATTCTTCCTGGTGGTGAGCAGAAGACTTGTACTTTGGCAGTAATAGGTGAACTATTCACTCAGATTTGCAGGATGGCTGCACCAAGAGAGCAGCTAGATAGACAGACAGTGGTAGTGACAGTGTTGGTGGCTGCTATGGTGGTTGGCTGACACATAGGAGGGAGGCCTATTGAGAGGCAAGCAGACAGCTAACTACAAGAGGCTTATCACACGAGGTAGTAAAACGGGAGTATAGCCAGATCATTTTGCCTTCTGTTCTGCCTTATCACATGACATTGTCATTCTTCAGTTCTAATCCTGTGGGAGACAATTGTAAAAGTGAGTCTTTTTACTAATGGATTTTTCCAGTTATAAAAAAGGCTCACTTTTACAGCCATCTCCCACAGGATCAGAACTGAAGAACTACGATGTCATGCAGTAAGGCAGAACAGAAGGTGAAATGATCTGTCTGCCCTCCCATTCCTTGTGCAATAAGCCTCTAAGTAACTGGCACCCTTTTCATTATCTCACCTGTCCAGGAAACAAGCCAATAATGAGATGCAGCCCACAAATAGCTTGCTTACAGTTTATCAAGGAACACACAGCTATACATAATCAAAGGTTTTCAGGCCAAGTTCCTAAGCATCAAATCCAAAACACAAGAGCAAGAGAATAGTCCATTTTACCAATCCACTAATCAAGGGTCAAGGCTAGCTGAGTGTCCAGTAACAAACCCAAGGGTCAAAGTCCAAACAAGGCAGCAGGAGTCTTTGCAAGAGCAGAGGTTTCCCACCAAAGTTGTCAGCCTCCTACAAATTCCACAGAGCAGCTGGCACTCATTTATAGCTCTCAGGGTTTACACAGGTGCTTTCTGATTGCTCAGCAATTTTTGTAAATACACTGGGAGCATCACACTCCCTCCTTTTTGTGCCTGTGTTCTTGGAAAGTAGGTAAGACTGGGTCCAAGTTATCTGCTCTGTTCCCTTCTGCTATATCTGAGGCACCAGGAAGCTACTGGGGTGGATACTGATAAATCTGCTCCAGAGGAGTCAGAAATCTCTACTGATAAATCCACTCCCTTCTGTATATCCTGCTCTGAAGCTCTATCCTCCCTTGGTTCCTCTTCAGAGTCAGACACCACCACCCTAATATCAAAGGAAAGATGAATAAATTACATTTTTAGTATAATAGTCTCAGTTTAGTCATCTTGGCTTCTAGAAAGAGTTCAGGTTAGCAGTGCATGGTATCTGTAGAACTCTTCTCCAGCACCACGTTTCAAATGTGTTAATTTTCTTCCTATCAGCTTTCTTCACTGTTCAGTACACCTCTGATTTCACTGCCAAATAAACCTTCTCATTGCTTCACCTAGATTAGCACAACCAGCCAGTCTGAGCTTCATGAGATATTTGCCAGTTGGGACTGCTAGGTGGAGAATTCCAGAATGTCACCACCAATAAAAGGTGGAGCCGATGTGTGAAAGGTTCCAAAACTGCAAGCTGGCAACTATCCTTTGGGGAGGAGGTGGAGCATCAAGAAACGAAGATCTTTCCTTTCAGCACAAACACATTTAGAGCCACCTTATTAGAGCCATCCCTTATTGCTAAAGTTCCAATGGGATAACACCAGAACAGTGTGGTTTGAAGAGACAGTTATGCACTGACGTATTCTAGAATCCAGGTACAATGGTTGGTTGGAACAGGTATATTTCACCTAGGTGCCAGTTACACGACAAAAATTGTTGCGGTGCTTACCGTGACTTTGTGATTACGAATCCGTCCCTCGCTGTTTATACGATTTATGTCATTGATCTGGATATCCCGGGTGGTCCCGTGACTGATATTTACACGTCCAAAGTTCCGGGGTTTTTTAGGTTTTAGGTTGTGGTTTTTTTTGGCTGTCAATCAAGGATGCGATTACTCGTGTTTTCACAACCTCGGTGACGCACTTCCTTTAGTGTTCCACGCCATGAGCGATGCTATTGGCTGGCTGGGGGGGGGAGAGAGGGGGGGCAGAGGTTTGGTATTCCCCTTGCTTCTTTAAAATGTTAACCCTTCAAGCAGTGGCAGAAAGCAGATCTTTCGCTCAGATGCAGGAATGAACGAGTGCTTTCCTTTTGAAATCAAGCCGCTTGGATTTCCCCTTGCCTGTTTAAAATGTTAACCCTTACAGCAGAGATTTAGCTGCAGAGTTTAGGTTTCAAGCCAGCTACAGACAGGCGTTTTGAAAGACACAGACACAGAGAGGGGGGATTAAAGGGTGTTCATTTGCTCAGAGGCTAGAATATTTTAATGTGCCCGTTCAGACCCTGGGAGGTGATCAAGGCAGGGGATGAATGGGCGACCCTCTGCCCACCACGATCTCTCTGTAACATGGAGTTGAAGAAAAGGTAAAGCTGAAGGGTTTGCAGTGTAGAAATCCATTTAAAAAGGTGATTGAGTACACGTGCGCGCACACACACACATCAACCTTCATGCAGCTGGAAGGGATGCCTTTGTTTTCAGCTGGTGAGGCTGGATCTGTTGAATAGGTGACTGACCCCTCCTTTTCTGGTCGCTGATCTCTAAGCCCGCCCCCAGTCACCATTTCCGGTCATCCCCTAGTACCGAGATATTTTGTCCCAGGCTGTTTACATTTCCGATTTTCCGAATCCTCCAGTGACTTTTTTAAAAACCGGCACAAACCGTGGGACTGGAAGTCCCGCAGGTTGAGGGATAAAAGGTGGCCCCCCTTCTGAAAATCACGTACCCAACCCGATGTACATGTAAACTGCCAGGGATCGACACAAATTCTTCCCGGGACATTTTCATCATGTAAATGGCACCCTAGAGTTTCAGGGCTCTTGGTCCAGGCTGCCACAACTCCATAAGGAGAAAATGAGGCTAATTTATGAATATCTCTCTCTGGCTTTTCTTTGCAAATGAAGATTCAGGAAGGACTCATCCCATGCTTTCTGCAAGCATGCTGATGACTAAAAAGGCCAATCTGAGATAAACATGTCCAGTTGCAGAAAGCACAGCAGAAGGTCTCCTTGGGTGATGATTCTGGATTATGATTCTTTCTGCATTGTTGTTTCTCTTCAAGACTTGTTCGGCATGAGCTCTCAAATAAGGCTGCAGGATTGTGGATAGTGTGTCTCCAAGCCTCCTGATGTGAGGCCAGGGCAGAACAATGTTGGTGATCAATTTGGCCAAGCCTGAGATGTTGTTTCCGGGAGTCCTTGTATCACTTCTTTGGAGCGCCCCTCTTACTCTGACCCATGGCGAGTTCACCGTAGAGAACTATTTTTAGAAGAATTTATGAATCATGTCTAAGAATATTTATGGAAATGTAGTTTGTTGTATCTATTGTGCAGGTGTGAAATGGCTGGAACCAACTGAACACAATGTTAGAACAGAAAGGGCACATTTGAGCGGCAAATAGCTGTCATGTCCTTCTCTAGAAAATGGTGTGCTATTCGCAAAGGAAAATCCTTATATGGAGTTTATCAAAACGAAAGAAGGGGAAATAAATGTAAATGGATTTGATAAATAAAGCAAAGGGACAAGGTAGAAATATGCAGATTCAATACTTATTATTTAAATAAGACCAAAGGTGAAGAATCATTTGTTGCTAAAGTTAATTGAAAAGTCTGTTTATGGAAAAGGTAAAACAGAATGAACCGTGTTAAAAACCGTACGTATCTACGGTGGACAAATGAATATAATTATACACAATAATAAAAATAAAAAATCAATTTTAAAGGGATTGTCAATTATGTGGAGAACAGAATATCAAGTTAGTTAACTAGAGCTAGATAGAAAATTGTTACAGAGGAGTAAATATCTTAACATATAGGGGATCGAAGGTGATTAAACAGGAAGTCATTTCATTTGTAACATGTTAGGTTTAATGTCTCTTGTCATAAGTCATCTGTTTTGGTATCTGTTATTTGTCATTTGTTATATGTTATTTGTGATATGTAAAGTTAGGTTATGTGTTATATATAGTATCATGTAACAAAGGGAGGGAATGTCAGTGGTCTAAATGTTTGTGTATATGCTTGTTTATGGTGTATGTTATTTTAACTTGCAAAAAGTAATAAAGTTTATAAAAAATAATGAAAATGGTGTGCTATATTGGGTTAAACTAGGATTTTGAGTGAAGGAGAAAATTATTTAAGCTTTCCTTTGCAATTGCTGTCTAGAGTTTGAAACTAATCCTTTGATTAACTTATTAAATTATTGAGTCACTTGTTTTTCTAGCAATCTCATCTAATTTACTAGATTCCACTATTAACACTGAAGTTGAAAAATATACTTTAGTGAATTAGGTCATTAGAATTAGTTAGAATTCATTAAGATGGGTGCCTCTCCCTCTGTCACACTCTGGAAAATGAACTGTTTCCTTAGGAGAGAGAAAAAATAGAACACATGGTTCTGCTGTCTCTGTTGTTAGGCAGGGTAATCTGTGTGTTATCTTTAGGAAGATAGCAGGGAGGGGAGAGGGTGAGACAGAATATTTGGAGCAGAAAAACTGGGTTTGTGGAGCAGAATAGCTGGATTTGGCAAAGTAGAAAAATAACTGAAAAGAAGAAAAGAGTGAGCCTTGGAATGGGAGCAGAGAGAGTGGTTTATTTGTTTTTTGTTTGTTTGTTTTTTACTTAGCAGAAGGCCAGAGTCCTCAAGCACCTTTTCAGCATGTCAGCCCTTTTAGGCTTGAAAGGCTGGTGTCCCCCCATGGGTCTGTATGGAAGGAAAGTGTTTGAAGTCTTCCAGGGAGGGGTCTGTTGTAATTCTCTTCAATAACTTCTCCTCCTCTATTGATTATCTTCTGAACTGGTTTCTATTATATATTATACAATTATTCTGTAATATTATTTGGGGTGAGCTGCAAAGAACCCTTATGCAATTCTTTAGTGTAAAATCTTAACTTCAACTAAATGGCATTTACCCCTTGGTAAGTAGGATAGGATTGTTCTGTCCACTTCTAATAAGCCCATTTCCCCCAGATGATCCAACAGATAAATTCCTAGGTCTCCAGCATATATTCCTGCCTTTGCATACTTCAGTGAGACTAGTTTTTACAGCTAGGATGAGTACAAATATCACCCTATTTCATTAGCCTCCAGATACAAGACAAAGAGATTTAAACTTATAAGTATTAAGGTAAGAAGGGTGCAGAGAATAATGTGGTTGTGATATATGTGATCATTACATTAGACATGCCACAAATTGAATTTGGGATCCATGGTTTCTCATGCAAATCATGTATTCTTGTTCCCATGACCTACAACCCCCTCCCTATAATATCTCATAATTGGACATACTAGACACTTCAAAGGGTCAATTGACTGGTGTGATCCAAAAGGAAGTCATCTGGAGGTCACAAGGACCTGGGAAGGTGTATTGGGAAATATTTTATCAAGCCAGCCCAAACTAGAATTATGCAAAACCCCCAGAAAACAATGCCATTAAGAAGGTACGTTCCTAATCCCTTCTTGGGCACCTCAACAATGAGTCATCCAACCAAACAATCTAGTGACCTCTCCAACCCCAATCCCAAGGAAAACTAACCTCAGCTCCCTCTCCTGTCCTGCATTGTGTGGTTGACATAAACCCATCAATTCCTATCTCCCAGCCATCTAAAACAATCAGAGGATTTTCATTCTCTTTTGCCCCTACCATGGGAGAGTCATTTAGCCATTGATTTAGCTAGAACATGCCTTCAAGGCACAAAATGAGTTATAAATATCCCAGCCTAGACACTAGCAAAGTGTGCCACAGATAGACATGACTCTTTGCCAGATTCTCTGTGCCACCCTCAGATACCAGTCTGAGCCTGTTGGCTACACGAAACTCTCTTCTCTTCAGGACTGGTAAACATTTCCCATTTCCCTGATTTCTCTCTATCCAACCTTCCCTGCTTTCTTTCTGATAGCTCTGTATGGTTCTTAGGAGCATGTGTTGTGTGTGTGTGAGTTCACTTTGTGTTATTCTCAATAAAGATACTTTATTTCACTTTAACCTGGAGTTCTCTACAGTTAATACTAGTATACATAAGTGAAAAAATCCCAAAGTTACCCTCTTCTCACAGGACAGCCATTTTGAGCTAATAATTCCCCCATACTTTAAACCAGATGCTGGCATCATAGATGGGCTCCCCACAAACTCCCATCTCTTAGACTAACACTCTACAACTGATAATTGCAGACCATGCTTCTTGACTGGCAGTAAGGAGACAGAAAGGACACAGTTGCATAGAAAAATGTTCTGCATATGCCCTGAAGCTTTCAAACAATTTCTGATTATGAAACTAATAGCCCAAGCTCTCCTGCTGTCTCTCTCTCTCTCTCTCTCTGGCTTTTTTTTGCAAATGAAGATTCAGGAAGGACTCATCCAGCGCTTTCTACAAGCACACTGATGACTAAAAAGGCCAATTGAGATAAACAAGTCCAGTTGCAGAAAGCACAGCAGAAGGTCTCCTTGGGTGATGTTTCTGGGTTGTGATTCTTTCTGCATTGTCATTTCTCTTCAAGACTTGTTTGGTGTGAGTTCTCAAATAAGGCTGCAGCATTGTGGATAGTATGTCTCCATGCGTCTCGATGTGAGGCCAGGGTGGACCATTGTTGGTGATCAATTTGGCCAAGCCTGAGATGTTGTTTCAGGGAGTCCTTGTATCACCTTGTACCCATGGCGAGTTCACCGTAGAGTACTATTTTTGGGAGGCGATGGTCCTCCATCCTAGAAACGTGGCCTGCCCAGCGCAGCTCAATATCATGGCCTCAATGCTGGTGGTGATCCCTGCTTGTTCAAGGACAGCTACATTTGTCACATAGTCAGTCCAGTGTATATTTAGGATTGTGCGTATACAGCGCTGATGAAAGCATTCAAGGAGTTGTAGGTGGTGGCAATAGGTGACCCATGTTTCAGATCCATAAAGGAGAATAGACAGTACAATGTCTCTATACACACTGATTTTTGTGCTTTGCCTCAGGTGTTTATTACTCCAGACTCTTTTGTGAAGTCTTCCAAATGCACTATATGCCTTTGCTAATCTGTGATTGATCTCTTTGTCAATCTTGGCATCTGAGGAGATGATGCTTCCCAGATAGGTGAACTGCTGTACGGACTTGAGCACAGATTTGCTGACAGCAATGTGGGCATGGTGGTGTTCGTCCTGTGGTGCAGGCTGGTAAAGAACTTCCGTTTTCTTTAGGTTGACTTCCAGCCCAAACAGCTCTGCAGTGAGGCAGGAGGAAAAGCACCATCTCCAATCACCTTCTTCATGTTGGAGGCTATGTTAAACCAAAGTAGACAAAAACGGTACTGAGATATATGGGGGAACAGGAAAAAAGCACAATGTTTAGAATTAATTAAAATTAAATTTGTTTGAAAGTTAAAATAGAAACATATTTATTGACTCATAAAATTGTATGCATGGGATGGGATTGATTTGCAGCATAAAAATGTGGGAAGATGCCCATGTTCCATTGTACTGGGCTTGGAAAAAAAATGAAGCTTGGACCCTTCCCAGGATTGCTGGATCATTCTAGAGCTTTTCCAGATGACCCAATGATAGCATAGCAGATGTTCAGTTGTTCTTCATTTGCTGCACAAGTTCCAGACATCTGCTTTCAAGGAAGCACTTCTGTTCCAGGGCTTTTTTTCCCAGAAGTCAAATAGCACTGCATTGTTGCTGCAATCATCTTTGATAGGAAGGCCATGATGATATGCAATGCTATGCATAATGCAGCTGTGTAGGTCCCAAAGGCACCTGTTGGACAGAGCCCATTACATCTTTAGTGTCAAGTGACACAGCAACAGATCTACCTTTCTAGCTAGATGCTGTGGTGCTGACACCAAAGAGCTCCACCCTACAAAGAGGAGACTGGCCCTCTAACAGTTTTTAGAATTCGTCTTGAGATTTACCTTGCCTGCTTGCAATGATAAAATGCATTGGCTTTGTCCACAGGGGTTAAAAAGGTCAGAATGTCTGGATCAAAAGGTGCTGGCTGTGATATGATGCTAGGGCTTCTGATTTGGGAAGTGGCTGGGTAAGGAGCCAAGCTAGGCTACTTGGATGTGGTTAATGGCAGTGTTATGTGTTATGTGTTTTTAAAGACCAAACAAAATAAAATAAAAGCATTGCTCAGCTGCAGATAGCCATCATGAAACTGAGACACAAAATCTTCTTCTTCTTCTTCTTCTTCTTCTTCTTCTTCTTCTTTTTGGTAAAGGGCTTCATGTTCTCATTTCAAGGTGGGGCAAATTCTCATCCAAAGAACATTATTGATTTCACATGTACCGTATATTCCAGCATATAAGATGACTGGGCGTATAAGACCCCCCCCCCAATTTCCAGCCAAAAATCTAGGCTTAGGCATATATTCGCCATATAAGACCACCACCGCCCCCCAAATTTGGCTGGCTGGCTGACTGGCTGGGGGAGCCTTGCCAACTGATCCTCTTTGTTTCCAAACTCACGAGGATCTCCTTGTGAGTTGGGAAAGCGAACAGGATCAGCTGGCAGGGCAACATTCGCCCCTCTCTTCAACCTTCCAGTCAAACTGGACTCGAAGGTGGAGGAAAGGGGAGAAAATGCCCAGTTTGCCTCAGCAGCCCCCTTCCCTCCATCTTGGCTCTTCCGAAGGGGACCAAGGCAGGGGAAGTGGGGGCAGCTGCGGCAAACCCCAAGATTTGCCCCCGGGCGGACATGCCCCGTTTGGCTCTACAGCCCCGATCCCTCCTTCTGGGCTCCCTTCTGAAGGAGCCCAGAAGAAGGCATCGGGGCTGCAGAGTTAAACTTGGCATCTTCGCTCGCTCTCCCCACCTTCCTGGAAGGTAGGGAAGGGGAACGAATCTAGGGGTTTAACTCCACAGCCCTGATGCCGCCTCCTGGGCTCCCTTTGCAAGGGAGCCCAGAAGAAGGCATCGGGGCTGCAGGGTTAAACTTGGCATATTTGCTCCTTCTCCCCACCTTCCTTGAAGGTGGGGAGAGGGGGCGCATCCCGGGGTTTGGCTCCACGGCCCCGCGTCCTCCTTCTGGGCTCCCTTCCAGGAGGGAGCCCAGAAGGAGGGATTGGGGCTGTGCAGCCAAACGGGGCACGTTCGCCCCTTCTCCCCACCTTCAAGGAAGGTGGGGAGAGGGGGCGAATCCCAGGTTTGATGCACAACCTCCTCATCCTCCTCCTGGCCTCCCTTCCAGGAGGGAGCCCAGGAGGAAGATGTGGAGGCTGTGCAGCGAAACGGGGCATGTTCGCCCCTTCTCCCCACCTTCCTTGAAGGTGAGGAGAGGGGGAGAATCCTGGGTTTGGATGCACAGCCTCTGCATCCTCCTCCTGGCCTCCCTTCCAGGAGGGAGCCCAGGAGGAAGATGCGGAGGCTGCGCAGCCAAACGGGGCACGTTCGCCCCACCTTCAAGGAAGGAAGGATTGGGGTCGCGGAGCAAAACGGGGCATTTTTGCCCTTTTCCTCCACCTTCAAGGAAGGTGGGGGAAAAGGGCGAATCTAGCGGTTTGCCTCGGCCGCTGCAGAGGTGATCGAGTGGCGGCCACGGCAAACCGCAACATTTGTCCCCCTCCTCTGTCTTCCGTTGCTCCCCAAAAGGGGGAGAAGGCAGAGGAGGGGGGCGAATGAACTGCAAAACACTTTGCTTCACCCCCCTGCCCCATCTCCTGCCTCTTCGCTCCATTTGCGAAGAGGCAGGAGATAGACAGGCAGGCGAAGCAAAGTATATCCGGTGTATAAGACGACTGTCGTTTTTGGAGGGCACTTTTGAGTGCTCAAAAGTCGTCTTATACGGCGGAATATACGGTACTTTTCTTTTGTGTGCTCTTTATTGCTTGTACATACCGATCTTGTCTTTCTTGTTCCCAGTCTCTGCTTTTATTATTTTAATCTTTTCTAATTTTAGGGCCACAAAAACCACTGGGACCAAGCCGTTTGATGCTATAATAGACTGTGGGGTGTTAAAAGCCTTGGGCCTTGCTTTCTTTTTACTGAGGTGCTGAGGGGGAAACAGAAGTGTTTTGGCAAGCCTGCTGAAAACTCTTAGGGGGAGTCTGGCAAGAGAAGGATGCTCAACTAATTAAGGAAAGATTAAAATGAGGAGAGTTTGGCTTCCAGAATCAGGATCTTTCCTTGTCCTCTGATAGAGGACACTGTTTTCACATGAGAGGCTTGCTTGCACCAATTTTGAACCAGAATACCAGTGGCATAGATAGCGGGGGGTGGAGGAGGTAGTCTAATGTAAAATAGTGAAGCCAACAATTAGCTAACTACAGTAGTTTCAACCAATAGGTAGATGGTGAAACAAGTTGTCTCTTAGGGTTAAGTTGGGATCAGTGGAGGATTTTCTTGTGCTGAAAAACAGACAAATGTAACTTTTCAAAAGCTCTATGGAACATCTGTAAAACTTTGATTCAATTTATCTATGTTGTTATGTGCCATCAAAACAGCTTCAACTTATGACAGCCCTGGTACATAAGATACTCCAAGAGCCCTGGTCATCAGCAGCCCTGCCCATGTCATGAGTGTGATGACTGGGTGCATTTCTCCTCTTCTCTCCCTTTCTGTCTCCAAGAAGGGTGAAGTTCATAGCCTATTCTTCTCCACAGTGTGTGTGTGTGTGTGTGTGTGTGTGTGTGTGTGTGAGAGAGAGAGAGAGAGAGAGAGAGAGAGAGAGAGAGAGGCTTTTACTTTTTTTTATTACCCCATTTTCTTTTTTCTTTCTTTCTGTAGCTTTTATTCTGTTCCCTGGTTTTGTTTTGGTTTTTGAAATTTGTTTTGTCATAATTGTGCTGCCCTGGCAGATCTCAATCATGCAATTCTGGCAAAACATTTTTTTAAAAAAAATACTGGAGTAAAAAAATAAAACTAAACAGTGTGCATGTGCTATGTATGGCAAACACAGAGAGAAAGCAGGGCAATGTGGAAGACTGATTACAAGAAAGTGTAGCACCACAGTGCTATTGAAGAGGAGTATAGTGATTGCTACAATACCAGTATGTTTCTCTTTGATTAAAACACGTGATTACTGTGAGACAACAGCTTTGTGTGATAAACTCCTAAATCCAGCTGCTACTCCTAACTTGACTAGACCTACTGAATGAATGAGATTTGCACCAATCAGCAACTGAATCAATGGATCTTCTCTCAATGGGAGAACTAGTGTTGAATTTATGCCTCTGTCTTTGCCAGATTACTTGAGGCCAACAATAATTCTGTGTCACTGGCTGTGTAGAAACTTGAAATGCTCATCATGGTAAGTGAAAATTGGCTATGTTTGCATGCCTACAAGAAGGGCCAATAATTGTGTAAGGACATGCATCAGTGATTAGCAATGGGAGCTACTTTCACCATAAGGCTACTATAGCTCTACACTCCATGTAGTAGCATTATAACTGTCCAAGCAGAACAGAAGCCCAGGGGACCATTATAGTTTCCTAGTGCGTAAAAATTGTGAATGACAAGTACTTTCTTTTCTTTAAAGGGATATAGGAACAATAAGCAGGGCAGTTGCATAACTCAATGGTAAAGCATGTTTTGCCTATATAAAGCATCAAATCCAGTCTCTGACCCCTCCACTTAAAAGTATCTTGGCTTACACACTAGGGAAAAACATCTCCCTGAATCTGTGGGGAGCCACTGTTCATTGGAAAAGAAATACATTACTGGGTTAGATGACCAACGGGTGCCATAGGGTTCTGTCCTGGGCCCAGTTCTATTCAACATCTTTATCAATGACTTGGATGAGGGAATAGAGGGCATGCTTATCATGTTTGCAGATGACACCAAATTAGGAAGGGTAGCTAATACCCCAGAGGACAGGATCAGAATTCAAAATGACCTTAACAGATTAAAAAGCTGGGCCACAATTAACAAAATGAATTTCAACAGGGAGAAATGTAGGATACTACACTTGGGCAATAAAAATAAAAAGCATAGATATAGGATGGGTGACACCTGGCTTGATAGGAGTACATGCAAAAGGGATCTAGGAGTCTTAGTGGTCCACCAACTTAACATGAGTCCGCAGTGTGATGTGGCAGCTAAAAAAGCCAATACGATTCTAGGCTGCATCAATAGGAGTATAGTGTCTAGATCAAGGGACGCAATAGTGCTACTCTATTCTGCTTTGGTCAGACCTCACCTTGAATACTATGTCCAGTTCTGGGCACCACAATTCAAGAAGGATATTGAGAAGTTGGTACATGTCCAGAGGAGGGTGACCAAAATGGTAGGAGGTCTTGAAACCATGTCCTATGAGGAGTGGTTTAGGCAGTTGGGTATGTTTAGCCTGGGGAAGAGAAGGTTAAGAGGAGACATGATAGCCATGTTTAAATATTTGAAGGGATGCCATACTGAGGATGGAGCAAGCTTGTTTTCTGACGTTCCAGAGACTAGGACATGTAGTGATTGACTCAAACTACAGGAAAAGAGATTCCATCTAAACATTAGGAAGAACTTCCTGACAGTAAGAGCTGTTCAGCAGTGTAATGCACTGCCTTTGAGTATGGTGGAGTCTCCTTCTTTGGAGGATTTTAAGCAGAGGCTGGATGGCCATTTGTCAGGAATGCTTTGATTATTTATTCCTGCATGGCAGAGGGGTGGACTGGATGGCCTGTGATGCCCAGCCAGGATTGTTTGAATCTCCCCTGAATTTTCCTTCGTTTTAGTTCAGGCCTTAGTATATCTGAGCATAGGAATGTTTCATTGTATTAAAGTTGTGGGAAGAGCTGAAGAATTCCCCTGCATTTTTCCAGGTTTGGTTTGTCCCTTCCCAGCAAGCTTTGTTTAGCTAGACGTTTTTTAGGTTTCTTTTGCTCAGCTTTGCTGTGAGCTTGCAAGGAGCTGTTTTATTGGTGGCAAACAGGCCCAGACAGCCAGGAAGGGCATTTCTTACACCATTTAGCCAAATTAGTTGCCAACAACAAATAAGTTAAAGGAATCAGGACCTGAAAGACCCTGCACCAGCTCCATTGAGTGAGGAGATCAAACCAAGATCAAACCCAGAGAGATGATACCCTGAAGATTGCTGAAACTCAAATTGTAAAGTACCTTTTATTTTAAGCTTTTAGAGCTGGGGAGGAGAAAGCCCTTTATTTTTGTTCTTTAAAATAAACTTCCTCCTTTTTTGAACTTTATATTCAGCATCAGAGCCTTTTTGGGTAAAAGAATTTGATCTCACCAGGGTACTGGCGCTGCACACCCAAACCTGCCACCACCTTTAGTTGGGTGTGTCTTCACAGTGTAAAAATGCCTGGCGGCCTTTGCCACTCCCATCTGTCAAAAGATAGTCCCAGTGCACGGCCCTGCATTGAAGCAAGTTTCCCAAGACATGAATAGAGGGAGAAGAGACCTTTCTGTGGCTGTGAAAGGGAAGAAGCAAAAGTTGCTGTATGAAGATAGCCTGTCTTGCTACAGCAGCCATTTTGTGTCTACTTCTTCCTGCAGAGTTCTGGGCACATGGTCGGTGGCCATTTTGGAAGAACTTTTTCCATTCAAGTATATGGATAGACCTTTATAAAGAGGATAACGTGTGTTTTATGTTTGTCCACATTGCAAATCTGAAGAAAGGAGCTAGAAGACTCTTCAACCGACTCCAGGTCTGGCTGTGCTGAAGTAGCATAGGAGTGGTGATAGCAGGAGAGCGGAGAGGTAGCAAGCTGTAAGTAAAAATCAGCAGTACACCATTTAGTCCTCTTCATCCTTGCTGAGTTGTTGCTTTGGCGACTAGGACCAGCCAGAACGGATAGACTTTCTGAAGAAACAGCACATGGACACACACATGACACTCCCTCCCTCAGAGACAGGCACCCGACTGAGAAGGCCCTAGAACTGCTGTTGGAGGAGGAAAGGCACTTAAGTGTGAAAGAACTGGAAGCCTGGAAGAGTTTGCAGCATGCCATGTCCTTGCTGTCAGCAATCTGTGGCTCGGAAGACATGCAAAGAAGAGAGCTTGCCCAGCAATCCAGTTTTCTACAGTGGAAAGAAGTGGTGAATAAAAGGATCAAAACACTTCAGACCATTAATAATTCCGGTGCAGAATCCAGACTAAAACAGTTCCTGGAAGAAGTCGTGGATAAAGAAAAGGAGTACAGTGCAGTTTTGGACACAGTCAAGTTCCAGCTGCAGAGTTTGGAACTTAATAAAGAGGGTGAAAAGTCCCCTGCTGGCAGTGCCAAGTCCAGCAGAAAAGTATACCCAAGGGAAAACTCAAAGTGCAAAGAGCTCAAAAACCTGTGACACCAGCAAGACTTCTTCACACAGAAATGGTTCCCACTCCAGTAAAGGTTGTAATAGCAGTTCTTCTTTCCATACTAGCTGGAGTTCATCTATGGCTGCCCAGCAGTTCTAAGAAGTGGAAAGAATGGAATTGAAGTCTGAAATATTGCATGCCGAAGCCAAAGCAGCAATGACCAGTGAAAACCAACCATTTCCCATCAAGAGGTTGATTTAGAAAAGCAAGAAGCAGCCCTCAAAGCAGAGCAAGAAAGGCAAGGACTTGCTATTCAGAATGAGAAGAAACTTCTACTCAAGGCTAAGGAGGCTTCAAAACTGTCCAAAAAGGCCAGGATTTTAGCCAAGACCTTCCAAGATGATCTGAATGAAGAAAACTTGAGGATGCTCCCTACACAGGATGTCTACCTTGTTCTTTGTGGGTGAGAGCTCCCCACAAGACCCAGTGCTTAAGTCACCTCTGAACTTAGACGCTAGCAAGACACAATTGCTTGCCGTTCCATGGCTTCAGGCTACAGAGGAACTTGTCTGCAAAGAGAAGATCATTCATTGTGACTGTCTACTTATAAATATGCCAGTCAATGAATCCCTTGGAGACCAGAAACCCATGGCGGGAGCCAAATTCCTAGCCATGCTAGCGTGACCATCCAGCAAGCCCTGGCTGCTGAAGCTCCCAAGACTTATAGGCCTAGAGAATTTATGGACTTGTCTGCCAGTCAAGCTGATTTGCAGACTAAAAGGAGTCCAAGCTTCTTCCAGCCTGCAGAGATGATTCCCACCTTCACAGAGTCTTGTTCACCACTTATGTTTAAAACTCCCAGGAAGGACCTTAGAGACAAGGGAGTCCAAAAATTTTCAGACCTTCCTGAAGACTTTATCTTATGGAAGGTAACTTTTCAGAGAGCCATTAGAGATTTGAAGCTGCAAGCAGATGAGGAGCTCACCTTGCTCATGGCATGGTTGGGCCCCAACTCATCCCTTCAGGTCCAGAGAGTCAACGCGGCCTACATGTCAGACCTGGATAAGGCGTTGCAGATAGTGTGGAACAGATTAGAGGAGCGTATGGTGCATCAACAGAAATAGAAGCATCCTTATTGAATCAGCTTTATAAGTTCCCAATCCTCAAGTCAAAGGACTACTGTCAACTTTGGGACTTAAGTGATCTTTTAGTTGAACTTCAGTCTGCAAAATGTAATCCAGAGTTACCTGGTCTAGCCTGTTTAGATCAGCACATCACGCAGAGGCAGGTGCTCCAAAAACTACCCTTTCAGCTCCAGGAGATGTGGGGAAGAGAGGTGTTTTCTTATAAGGAACTCAACATGCAACGCTACCCACCCTTTAGTTACCTTGTGACCTTTATGACAATAGCTGCAAAGGAAAGAAATGACCTACAAGACTGGGTTCCCAACCCTTTACCAGAGTATGCATCCAGGGAAGACTGTAAAGGAGGACAAAAAAAACCTATCAAAGAGATGGGGAAGAGCATGGTTGTAGTTAAATCTATTGAGGTCGCTCAGTTTAAGTCAGATAAGAAGCCAGAGACTAAAGAAATTCCATGTCCCATTCATAATAGACCACACAGCCTTGCAGATTGTAAAGAGTTCTCAAAAATACCTTATGACAAAAGGTTGGAAATAGCAGCTAAAGCAAAGGTTTGCTTCCGATGCTGCAGTTCAAGAAGTCACTTTGCTAAAAACTGCAAAGGTGAAATGTGCAGAACGCTGTAGCCCACAGCACTGTTCAGCAATGCACCATTTTAAATCACCTTCAGTGTCACCTAAGCTCAAGAAGAAAACAGAGAGTCCTAAAAGTGAGGCTGCAGAAAAGGCAGTTAAACCTACTTCAGAAGCAGAGTCAGTTGTGGCATGCATAAAGCTATGCCAGGACTCAACACAGACTAGGATGTGCCATCCGATTTGTCTAGCTGAAGTTTTCCTTACTTTAGAAAGAGGCTCTATATTGACCTAGATTCACAGAGTGATGCATCCTTGGCCACACCAGAGTTCTTCAATACTTTTGCAGTCAAAGCCAAGAGGCTTGAATACACCATATCTACCTGCGCTGGACAACAACAAATGCAGATTAGAGTGGCAACTGAGTTCATGATTTCACCATGCGATGGCAAAAGGTGCATTAAACTTCCTCCATTAATAGAGTGCCCTTCTATCCTAAGAAGCAAGAACCAAATAGCAACCAAGGCTGTAGCTGAAAACCATGCACACCTGAAGGCTATAGCAAAAGAAATTCCTGCATTAGACAAAGATGCCAAAATTTCCCTCCTGATAGGCTCAGATTGCCCAGAGCCGTTCCAGGTCTTGAAGCAAGTAAATGGACCTCCAGGTGCGCCAATAGCAAAGAAATTGCCACTAGGATGGATAGTAATTGGACCTGTAGCAAAAGCCCACCAACTTGTTGAGAAAAGACTTTTTGCTTTGAGAAATAGAATGCTTAAAGACCCCACTTTAAAGGAACAAATTGTGCAGTTCATTGAAGATCTGTTTATAAGCAACTATGCTGAAAGAGTTCCTTTGTGTAGTGAACTCCAAGAACAATGGTTCCTGCCATACCATAAAGTAACTTA
The DNA here is from genome assembly GCA_030847615.1 of Gambelia wislizenii. Taxonomy (NCBI): domain Eukaryota; kingdom Metazoa; phylum Chordata; class Lepidosauria; order Squamata; family Crotaphytidae; genus Gambelia; species Gambelia wislizenii. The sequence continues at coordinate 331,010,584 of JAUMIR010000001.1, read as the reverse complement.
CCCACAAAAGTCAGAAAAGGTGGGAATAGTTTTCGACTCAAGTGCAAACATCAAAACATCTCACTTAATGATGTTCTTTTTAAAGGTCCAGACTTGCTTAACAGCTTACTAGGAGCAATTCTGAAGTTTAGAGAAAGGAGAATAGCAGTGACAACAGACATACACAAAATGTTCTATGCCTTCCTGGTTAAGCCAGAACATTGCCACTTCCTAAAGTTCGGGTGGTTCCAAAACACAGAAACCTTGGAAAATATCACTGAATTCCGCATGAGAGTACATGTTTTCGGAAATATCCCTAGCCCAGTGGTAGCTAACTACTGTCTTAAAAGGACTGCAGAAACTTATAAAAATCAGTGTAGTACAGAGGCTTATCAAGCAATCAACTTAAATGTTTACGTGGATGACTTACTGATTTCCTTTGACTCAGCAGAGGAAGCTAGCCGAGTTGTTAAAGAGGTACAGTTTGTGCTAAACTTGGCTAACATAAAGCTTCATAAAGTAGTCTCTAACAGCAGAGAAGTTTTGGAGACTTTTCCTAAAGAAGAGCTTGTTGAAAAGGATGTCACAACAATCTTTGAAGACAAGCGTACACAGAGTAGGCTTGGTACTCTTGCGGAATGTCTTCACTGATAGACTTTCAATCAGAATCCAAAAACTTGAATTTCAGACTACAAGGAGGAAAATACTCTCTTCAATTAATAGTATTTATGACCGTTTGGGTATTGCAGCACCAGTGCTTATAGTGGCCAAAAACATCTTTAGAGAAGTAATAAACCAAGTTAAAGACTGGGATGAAAATCTTCCCCCAGCCCTGGACTTAGCATGGAAGGCCTGGGCATCTCAGATCAAAGACATTGAACACCTTACTGTGCCCAGACAGTATATTCCTGTAGAGCATGGACTAAATACCGTTTATGAGATACACATTTTTTGTGATGCCGCTGAAAAGGCAATTGCCAGAGTAGCGTATTTTAGAGCAAGGAGCAGTACCGAGAGGCATCTAGGATTTATTATGGCCAAAGCAAAGGTAGCACCCAAATAGACAATACCCAGATTAGAGCTGTGTGCTGCTTTGCTAGCTACCCAACTTCCTCAAACCATTTGTACAGAGGTGGAAACAAAATTCCATAGAATATTATTGTATACAGTATGGTCATATAAGGATACCTCACAAACACTACAAAGACATTTAAAATGTACATAACCAACAGAGTGAACAAAATTCTTTCTCGCACTCAACAAAGTCGATGGAAATATGTTTCTTCTGAGTTAAATCCAGCTAATATTGCTACAAGAGGAGCTTCAGCCCAAAAGGTGCAGTCATCCATTTGGCTGATCGGTCCAAAATTCCTGATGGAGTTAGTTGTTCCTGATCACAACAGAAGTATAACTGAAACATGCTCTGAGTTACCTGAGTGCCTGCCAGATATCAGCAGCTGCAAAATAGACTTGGTAAATGCGCCCAGCATAAGGTTGCCTCATTTAGATGCCAGGAAATTCACAAAGTTCTTTCAGTGGCTGAGTCTTCAACATGCTTTTACTAGACTCATCCATTTTATAACTTTCAGAGACAAAGCAGCACTAACAACTATGGACATGGTTAAAGCGGAAACCCTGATCTACAGGTCTGTACAGAGATCTGAATTCAAGGAAGAATCCAGATGCATAGAAAAGCAACACTATTTACCTAGGCACAGTGTCCTTAAAAATCTGTATCCAGTTATGGACAGCAGAGGTCTTCTACGTGTTGGAGGTAGACTTCAAAGAGCTAAAATCAAGAACAGCTTGAAAAATCATATCATTCTGTCTGCAAGTAGCCATGTAGCTCTTCTAGTAGTCAGACACTACCATGAAAGAGTGCATCATCAAGGGCATACCCTGACTGAAGCAAGTGTCAGAAATGCTGGCTTCTGGATTATAAACTGCAGAAAATTAGTCAACAAAGTTATTTTTCAATGTGTGACATGTAGAAAACTTCTCAGGAAGTATGAAAGCCAGCTTATGGCTGAGCTTCCAGAAGACCGTACCTCTATGGATCCTCCATTTATGCACATTGGTCTCGATATTTTTGGACACTGGGAGGTACATGCTCATAAAACCAGAGGAGGAATAGTTAACAGCAAGAGATGGGCAGTGTTATTTACTTGCCTAGTGATCAGAGCAGTACACATTGAAGTTGTGGAACGTATGGACCCTTCTTCCTTTATTAATGCCCTGAAAAGATTCATTCCAATAAGGGGCCCAGTAAAGACTATGAGGTCTGACAGAGGCACTAACTTCATTGGAGCCACTAAAGAGCTTAATTGCATAACTAAACTGGCAGAAGACTAGACTGTAACGGACTTTGCTAACAAAGAGAAAATTCAATGGTTTTTCAACGTGCCTCATGCTTCCCATATGGGGGGGGGAGCTTGGGAGCGCATGATAGGCATCAGTAGACGTATTCTAGAGGCAATGCTTGCAAAATGCAAGTTCCTGACACACTAAATCTTGGTTACATTTATGGCAGAAGTTGTAGCTATCATCAATAACCGCCCGCTGGTGCCCATTACTATGGATCCAGAAAGGGCTCAAATTCTGACTCCAGCCATGATCTTGACTTTTAAAAGCCCTGACTGGAAAGATATCAGCCTTCCAGTTCCAGAAGGAATTCATACCATTCAATGGAAACAAGTAAAGTCCCTGGCATCAGAGTTTTGGAAGAGATGGAATTCTGAATACCATTGTCACTTGCAACAAAGAAAACTGTGGCAACATCCCCAAATTGATATAAACGTTGGAGATGTTGTCCTTCTTAAAGAAAGTGAGAGCCCTCGCTATAAATAGCCTACTGCAGTTGTGGAAGAGGTTTACCCAAGTGCAGATGGAAAAATCCAAAAGGCTACTGTAAGAACTATAAGCGAAGGCAAAGTGATCAAGTATCTAAGACCTTTGACAGACTTAGTTGCCCTGTTCAGAGTTAGATAAAACATTTTGGGTTTGCTGTATAAATGGATAAGATAGGTCATAAGATTGCAAAGTTTTGTTGAAATTTTGAGCGGGGAGTGTGGGGAGTGTGATGTCCAGCCAGGACTGTTTGAATCTCCCCTGAATTTTCCTTCATTTTAGTTCAGGCCTTAGTATGTCTGAGCATAGTAATGTTTCATTGTATTAGAGTTGTGGGAGGAGCTAAAGAATTCTCCTGCATTTTTCCAGGTTTGGTTTGTCCTTCCCAGCAAGCTCTGTTTAGCTACAAGTTTTTTAGGTTTTTTGCTCAGCTTTGCTGTGAGCTTGCAGGGAGCTGTTTTATTGGTGGCAAACAGGCCCAGACAGCCGGGAAGGGCATTTCTTACACCATTTAGCCAAATTAGTTGCCAACAACAAATAAGTTAAAGGAATCAGGCCCTGAAAGACCCTGCACTAGCTCCATTGAGTGAGGAGATCAAACCCAGAGAGATGACACCCTGAAGATTGCTGAAACTCAAACTGTAAAGTACCTTTTATTTCAAGCTTTTAGAGCTGGGGAGGAGAAAGCCCTTTACTTTTGTTCTTTAAAATAAACTTCCTCCTTTTTTGAACTTTATATTCAGCATCAGAGCCTTTTTGGGTAAAAGAATTTGATCTCACCAGGGTACTGGCGTTGCACACCCAAACCTGCCACCACCTTTAGTTGGGTGTGTCTTCACATGGCTCTTGTGGTCTCTTCCAGCTCTATGATTCTATGAGTCAGTGGTCAGATTGTATAAGGCCATGCCTTAAATCATTTGAGAAAAAAAATGTGTAGGCACATTATGGGAGGGAGGTTCTTTTGTATAATCAGTGATGTAATGATTTAATGTCTAAACAGTAGAGTACAGCCAGTGGCAGGTAGGAAGTCCCTAAGGAGCAGCTGGGGCAGGGGGAAGAAAACCAGCTGCCCTTAGTAGTCAGGCACATAGGGCTAGAAGTAGTTGGATTCATCCTTGGGCAAATGCCTAGATGTCTATGGGCAATGTCCAGTGCTAGTACAGTCACTGATGTTAGCAGAATATACTGCACGGTACTAATAGGCAACTCTTACTGCATTCTGTCTCCATTGCCTTCTGTTTCCCATTTCAAGAGTGTTGGGGTTCTCTTCCCCACCATCAGTCATACCTCAGCAGTGCTTGTCTCTTACCTCTCAGGGTACTATCACAAATCAGTTGGCATTGATGGCTGCCTGGAATGATGGCACTACTACACAATAGACCATATTTTAATAACATTGGTGGGCTGGCTGGTCAGCAGGGTGGTGATGATGCTGAAGAATTGCCTTTAATCAGAAAAATGGCAAGTGTGACATCTACAGGTGTGGACTCCTTGCTGTAGAGATTAATTAATCCTTCATGTTCAAGTTAGTACTGTCTACCTGATGTCTACCTGGTATGCACCATTCAAAGACAATTCTACCTGCTATGCCAGAATTTGATAATCCCAAGGATGGGTGAAAGTGGTACGAGCATCTGCAACCATTCCCTTAGCCACCATCCTTGCAAGTGAAAATGTTGCCAGGTATTCTTGAAAAGCCTTTGGATGCCAGGACCATCTCTGGAAAACATGCACTCCAATCAAATCTGATTTTTATTTGATTTTATGATCTGCCATGTGCCTGCAAGCCAGGTGAAGCACAGCTAGTTCATTATGAATCCACCCGAACATAACCTGGCTTTGATTGCTAGAGGCTTGACAGTCAGAAGATGGATGAGGCTTGATGAGCAATGCTATTGTCTCCCTTTCTTTCAAGACTGATTGGAGGGTGACCTGATGTGCCCAGGAGGCAACATGGACCTGGCTGCTGGGGCAAAACATGCATCTGGAAGTTATTTGCTGGGGTTCTTTAGTTCCTCCAACACTTCATGAATCTATGTTTAGATTCAATTCACTGTGAATTCCCTTCATCGCTCCCTCTTCTTCCCCCTCCCCTGCCCACCACCTAGCCCCATATACTCAACTATGGACCAACAATCCCCAAGTGTACCCTGTCTTTGGAAAAGAAAAGAACAATCTCCCTGGATGCACCTTGCTGTCTTTGCTATTGTTCTTTAATATCATTTTTCCATCTTATCTTTTGAAATCATTAGTTGGTATTGTACAATGCAGTATTTATTTTTTTTTAAACATTTAACAGTTAGCATCATTCCATAACTTTCAGAGCTAAACAATAAGGCCTACAAAAGCTATTCCCTGAAACTGCCAACCCTTCCTCCCAAAAAATACCAAGTAGCCAAAAGCTGAAGGATTTGCCTTTTGAAAGCGCACTGCATTTTTCCTAACAAGTGACTGGGAACCAAAGAGCTGTTTAAGATTAAGTGACCTATCTTTAGCTTTTGGTAGGGATTTTTTAAAATGAATTTTCTTCTTTGAACAGCTGCCTCCATATCATATCACATAGTGTTTTTGAATTTCCAATTAGATCCCTAAAATGTCTGTTCTGAAACATGGGCAAGGGGAGGAATACTGTTTCCATTTACACCACTTTCCATTTTTGTTCACAAAATTAAGGTATATGAAAATACCCCCCTTTTTTTTGCAGATAAGCTTTTCCTTTTTTAAAAAAGAGTAGTTGTTTAAAAATACACATTAGAATATAATTTTTACTTTGATTATTTTTCTCATTAATGCATATGGATGAGGAATAATGATTACTATGAAAACAAGATATCAAACAGTTCCAGTTTTAGGACTTTCTAAATTGTTTTCAATGTGAAACATGTCTCATAATAGTAATTTCCTTAGCACTGGGACAGTTTATTTTTATTTATTTATTGAAATTTATTGAAATTTTTCCAACTTGTACATGATGTTTTCAGTGCAGTTGTATAACATCAGTGCTATGTACATTAATTCCTATGAACAACAAAGCAATAAATCAGTCAATAGAAAAACAAATATAAACATGTCTCATTTCATGAGCAGATAGGGGAGTTAAGATCATATTCAAGGAGGAGGGTGGGTTAAAGGTCCGTCCTCTCTGGGCGAGATGCAAGTGTAACAAAAACACATCATTCCAGGATTCCTAGCCAGAATACTCTATGCTGCGGAGGTGGTAGAAGTGGTGCTATTCACATACCGGTAAGTGATAAGAGAGCATTGGGCCTGTTTAAGACATTTTATTGTCTGAAGCAGAATAGCAAATAGCATCCCCTTCCCACTGAAACCAAGGTAAGTAGCTAGCCAAGTTATTTCACCACATGAGATGTAAAATCCCACAAATACCTCTATCCTTCTCTGGCAATCAAAATACAGTGATAACAATGTCACTGTTACCCTCTCTGACACTTTGCATCTGCTGCCTGAGGTAATCATTACACTCTGCACAGTGGCAGGCTTAGTCCTACTTAGCAGTTAGAAGATGTGAGGCAACAATAACAGAGTTACAGAGAGGAAGAAAGTTAGGATATCTCCTTTAGTGGAAAGGCTAGTATCCACTTCCTAAAGATGGACATTGTGCATATGCTACAACAGCATTATTACACTACATATTGAAATGCTGAACATACATGAATAGCTTTTGCCATTGGTCCATCTAGCTCAGTATTATCTTCATGGATTGGCATAAACTCTCTCAAGTTCCAGGCAGATATCTTTCCCAGCCATACTTGGAGATGATTATGATTATGATTATGATGATATTTATTATTATTATTATTATTATTATTATTATCATCCTCCTCCTCCTCCTCCTCCTCTCTGGATTTTCTTCGCAAATGAAGATTCAGGAAAGACTCATCCCACGCTTTCTGCAAGCGCGCTGATGACTAAAAGGGCCAATCCGAGATAAACAAGTCCAGTTGCAGAAAGCACAGCAGAAGGTCTCCCTGGGTGATGTTTCCAGGTTGTGATTCTTTCTGCGTTGTCGTTTCTCTTCAAGACTTGTTCGGTGTGAGTTCTCAAATAAGGCTGCAGCATTGTGGATAGTGCGTCTCCATGCCTCCCGATGTGAGGCTAGGGCAGACCATTGTTGGTGATCAATTTGGCCGAGCCTGAGATGTTGTTTCAGGAAGTCCTTGTATCATTTTTTTGGAGCGTCCCTCTTACACTGACCTGTGGCAAGTTCACCGTAGAGTACTATTTTTGGGAGGCGATGGTCTTATTGTTATTATTACTTACCCATCTTTCCCCATGGATTGAGGAGGGGGAACAGCAACAGATTAAAATACAACATCAATTAAAACACATAAAATAGTTAAAATATGCAACATTGGTTTAAAAGAACATATAAGACCAATACATATTAAAACAATCCATATTTTAAAATTAATGATTTAACATTCATAATGTAAAAATAATCTGGACAGGCCTGCCAGAAGATACTGGCCTTTAATTATGTTTTAAATTCAGACAGCATTCAACTGTTGAATCTCTTCCGACAGGTCATTCCACAGCCTAGATGATGGCTGAAGAAAAAGTTCTCTGGGGTGAATGTAAAACCTTTTGTGTGTAAAGTATGTGCTTTCCCACTAACCTACAGCTAGTCCTAATTTGTCTTGGTTTTAACTGAATTCTAGGCCTGGATTGCAAGCATTCATTTCAAAAGAAGCCCACCTCTAGCCCTTGTAGGAGCTGAAATATGTGGCAAAATGTGGAGGTACTCTTGTGTGAAATTATTCTGTGAGAAACAAATTTGCCCTTACTTTTCACACATGAGGAAAGAAAGAGTGACCAGTGCAAGTGGTGGAAGGGCACATTGCAAAGGCACCAAGTGAGACAAGGGAGGGAATAGGAGGGGAGAGAGACTGAGTGGTATGAGCAATAGAGTGCAAGCAGCAAGGGAGGGATGTACCCTGAAAGAGGAAGCAGAGGCGAGGGAGGGAGGGAGTAAGAGGGAACAGACAGTGAGTGGTGCAAGTAATGGAGTGCAAGAAACAAGGGGTGTAGGCTTAAAGGAGGTGTGCTGAGAGGGAGAGTTGGCCCAGTGTCTCAGGGTAAAACAGTTTCCTTGACTACCTCACAAAATGCCATAATTAGACAGATCTGGTTCTCTGGCTTACATTATAAAAGTCACAGAAAGGCACTGTGAAAAAGATAGACAAAAGTGCTGTTTTCTGTACAAAACACAACCACGTGCAAATTCTGGGCAGAATAAATCCCCAAACATAAATAGGCTTGCACTGTTTTTGAAGACTTTTTTTAAAAAATGGGAAGAAAGTTGCTAAAATTACTCATTGCTTCCTTCAAGTTGAAAATTAGTGAAGAATGACGTCTCTATTCATGTGTTCATATTTTGTCTGCTTCTTCTCCCCTCCCCTAAGACAAGTTGGCTCCTCAGAAGTCCTTCTGGAGGTAAGGGAAGGAGAAGCCACCACTGAGGGGCAGCTGTTTTCAGCTCACCAAATTAGTCTTGTTTCTTCTCCCATCCCTTCAGGGTAACATCCACTCAGAAGCCCTCACAGTCAGATCTGGTATAAGGCAGTGGCTTATTTTCCTATGTAGTGTTTTAAATCTACAGACACCTTGAGAACACAATCATGCATACATACATGATCATAATTGTTCTCTGTAACTTGTATTAAGGCTTTTATCAGTTAGGAAATAAACCAATCTGCATGGTGGACAGGTGTCTCCACCTGATATCTACTGACACAATTTGGAAAACAAAGTACGTTTCTATCAGTTTGCACTTTTTTTTCTTGTGACCGAAAAATGTGACAATGCCATTTGCATAGAGAGGTGGCTCTTCCACATTCTAGCTGGTCTCTAGCAGACTCATATACACTCTGCAGCTTAATCTCAAACATGGTAGACATAACCCACTCCCCATATGGTTTTTTTTTTTTTTTTAGAGTACACAAATCAAAAGCCTTGAAAGTTTGCAATGTTTATTGTGGTGGTTTTACTTAGAGTCTTCTTTATCATAATCAGCCGGCTGCATTTGAGAGATTTTTCCATTGTGCAGTTTTCTTACTATCTCTCTGTTTATATGCACATATAATTGGTATGCCACATGCTGCATAAAATATATTACACCACCATTTAGAATATAGCTGGAATGTATTACAGTCCAGGGCCTCTGCCATGCTCTTTCAAATATATTATACAGGATGACACATAATATATTTTCAGCCTATTCTATTAATTTTAAAGTCTATACTGTGGTGTCTCATATTTTAAACAGCAGGACAATAGGGCAATTCTTTTCTTTTCATTCTTTTTTCCCTTTCGTTTATTCTCTTTTTTGGGGGGTTGTTGTTTAACAGAAATGTTTTATACTCTGTCAGATATATTTCTACCATGTGTGCAGTAAATTACATGAAACACTTAAGAGGCATATGGGTTAGGCCTGAGCTTTCTGGATCTCTGTGTGAAAAGTTCCCCTTACTCCTCCCCAACTTTACCTTTATGAAAATAGTTTGCATTGAACCTCCCTGAATCTGGCCAATAGGTGGCAGTGTTTCTGGAAACCTATCTATAGGACTACTGTGATATTATGGACTTTATCAGACTACCCTCCAGAAATGTTCTTTTGCCGGCATATTTTGAAATGTTTTTATGCCAGCAAAAGAACCCCCTTTACCAGACCAGCAGTGTCAGAAAGGCAGCCCCAGCATAAACAGGGCACGAATGGAGCTCTGTTTTCTTCCTGGTCTGAGATCTCATTGATTCTCACGAGAAGAGGTGAGCACAGCAAATTCAAAAATTAAAGCAAAATCAAGACATAAAACATAGACACAAGCACAGAAAAACACTTTTAAAGTCCCAAGTACACCGGGGAGGTTCATAAAAAGAATCTCCCCTACCTGGCTGTCGTAATCTCACCTGGAAGTGTTCTGACAATTAACACTGTATTCCCGTGAGCACAATGGCGCAAAGTTTCAAACACTGGCAATGCCAGTAAAAAAAGTGTCACAGTAGATCTATTGATGGTTTGGCTTGTCAACAAAAAGGAATGGGTTTTGCACATGACATTATCGCGAAAGGATGATGTCATTTGATATGTGTGCCCTTTCTCATTAATTAAGCATTATTGTGATGCCATATTTGCCTGGTCTAATAAAGTCCTATAGCAGTCTTTATGATCTCAAAGCTATGTATCATGCTAGTTTTTCAAATGCAGCCACCAGGTACTGAAGGAGGACCATATTTTGGGTACACACAACACATTTTTACAATACAGCATCTCCCAGTAAGACTGGAAAGATTTTTGAAAACTTGAAGAGCTCTTGCCACTCATTGCTAACAAAACTGAGCTAGAAAAGCTGATGATCTGACTCTGTATAAGATGCTTCATATGTTCATCTGACCAATGAGGTCAACTCAGTAGCTGTGATGCAAATAATAACAAACCTAGTAGGAAGGGACTATCATTTAATACAATGGTTCCTAACCCTGCGGCATATTGGATTTCATATCCAGAAGCCCCAGCCACCATGGGCAATGGCCAGAAGCCTGGGAACTAGTACAAAAAGCATCTGAAACCTCCTTGTCAGGGAACCACTGAATGTAATTAGAACAGGAGTAGCTATCCATAGTCAGATGCCACTGAATTCTATCCATTCACAGAATTCAAAGATGTGATGGCAGATAGCTGCTGCTGATTGGACAGCAATAGACATTTGTTTGTTCATTTTTCATTTTTGCCTCACAGATTCTTGAGCTGTTACAGAAGCACAGAAGTAGGAGTGGAGACAGATAAAGAGGGAAAAAATATAATCAGGTATGTTCCAGTATATAAGACGACCGGGTGTATAAGACGCCCCCCCCCCAATTTTTAAGTTAAAATATAGAGTTTGCCCCCCCATCCAGTCAGCCAGCTCAGTGGCTGTAGATGATGGAATAGTCTGTGAAATTAAAGGACTGAGAACAGCTAAAAAAGCATGAGATACGTTGAAAAATCTCGGTGGTGTTCAATCTTTTGAAAGTAAGGTTGCATTAATAATGAAGCTGGTTAATATGAAGCTGGTTAATATGAAGCTATCGAATCCCAAATTTTTGAATGAGCACATTAATTATTTTAGAGCCACTTGCAAACTCCTGGAGAGGAAATCCCCCAAAACTATGCAAATGGGAATCTTCCTGGCAAGTTTACCAAAATACAATCCCATAATAAATACCTTGCAATTAAAGAATGATTTAACTCTGCCAGAAGCTTTTATTCAGATAAGAGAATTTCACCATAGACAAAACTTGATGCAAAATGATAAGTTTGAATCCAGAAATTCTAATTTTAGGCTAACATCATTTTAATGGACTGTTTTTCTTCTCTCCTGAGCTAAATGGAGGGCAATTTACCACTTCAAAGGCAAAGCAGTCATTCTCACAGCAGGGGGAAGGATCTGCTGGGAAAACTGCCCAGGCAATTTTTACACTTCAAAGACAAGGCAGTCATTCTCACAGCAGGGGAAAAGATCTGCTGGGCCTATAAGATGACCCCCCACTTTTGAGGATATTTTCAAGTGTTAAAAAGCAGTCTTATACGCCAGAATATACGGTAGAAGAAAAAGTCAGGAAACAGCAAGGCAAATCAAGCCAGTGGTGTGCAGGGGCGTGCAGAGAGAATGAATTGTACCAGGTGACACCATTTGGGGGAGGGGTGACAGCAGCCTTATTTATTTATTTTTATGTATGTATTATTGTATTTATTTATTTCAGGTATTTATACCCCGCTCTTCAGCCACAAAGACTCTTAGAGCAGCTTACAAATTGTTAAGCAATAGCACTTTACACATCTACACCACATTAAGCGGTTTCCAATGTGTGTTAGCTAATTGCCCCCACAAGCTAGGTACTCATTTTACTGACCTATGAAAGGATGGAAGGCTGAGTGAACCTTGGAACCCTTGGGATTGAACTCACAATGTTATGGCTGCAGTACTGGCATTTAGCCTTAGTGACACCAACATAATAAAATAGTGAAGGAGAATTGTAGTAGAAGAGACACTAATGGGAGGTTCACATGCTCTCTTTCCTGGACCCTGAAGACAACCTAATTTGAGGCAGGGGAAAAACATAGCCCTTCCTATGCATAGGATTCCATGACTGCATGCCCTTCCACTTTCTTTGTAGAAGACAGCAGAATATTATTCAGTTATCATGCATGTTTTCTCTGGACATATCTCAAGCTCAAACTTGTTGGTAGAGATTACTTTGGATGCCCACGTTCAGTTTTGTAAGAAGTAGAATGGATTTTTTTAAAAAAGAAAGCCCCCCTTCTGATCTTTCAAATATGGAGCATCTCCAATTGTCTTGGGGCTTGTCTAAATGGGCAATATGCCCTGTCTGGCCCCCGTCTTAGAGCCCTGCAATCCTGCCCCCATGCAGTCCTCACCACCCACAGGGCAGATAGGGATCTGAGATGGGAAGAAGGCAGGGTAGTGCCCCATACAATGTGTTTTTTTTTAAAAAAATACCTCTTTTAATCCATCCCTACAGGGAAGGAACTGATTGGGCCCCGCAAGACTGCAGGAGCCTATCCCAGCAGGCCAGCCCTCATTGCTGCTCATGATCTACCTCGCTCTCCTAGAAGGAAGGAAGGAGTCCCACAGCTGGTCACATGCAGGGGGGTCTTGGTCACATGTTGCGGGCCAGCTTTCTGCATTCCGGGACAGCAAGGGAGATGGCGGTGGCCGCAGCAGAGAAGGGCCAGCCTGCCTATCTGGACTCCAGCCTGTTTGAAGGCAGTAATGGGGAACAACGGGACTGATCTACAGTCAGGATACACTGGTGGGGAGTTGGCATATCCTGGCTCATGTAGATGAGCCCACAGATTCTATGAATGGTAGAAAGAGAGATATTTATAGTGTCAAAGTACTGAGTGTGCTGAAGATTGTTGTTACTTACTTCTGTTAGCCTGGTTAAGTGCCCTGTCACCCCACCCTAATAATACGATACGGGTTTGTTTAGAGTAGTAGAATGGACTGGGTAGTATTGTAGGGATGTAAAGAAGAAATCATCATTGTTGACAAATTGTGGCATCTCGGTGCTGAGAGAAAACTTGTTTAAGGAAGTCATACCTCCTTGAAAATTCACTCCCCAAGTATGTTAACAAGAGTGTGAGGATTTAACCAAAAAATTAAAAAAATCCACAATCTGTGCAGATTGAGGGAAAGTGGGCCTGCAGTCTAATAAACACTGCCTGAATTTCTCCATAGTTTGGCTCAAATTCAGACACCTTGTGTCCCTGCATTTATGCTATCTGCACATAGTATGCAGAAAAGTATGCAGTAGACACTTTGGGTGGGTGGGGGGAGTGAAGATGTGTTTTTGCACAGGATTTATCATATACTTTGAGCAACCTGATTTCTTATGTTCTTTTTTCCTCTGATAAACTGCTCAGTTTTTTGTTGTTTGCTTAGGCATTTTTTTTTAAAAAAATCATGCATTTTCAGAACTGCACAGAGACAAATAAATGGCTTATTTGCCCTGATCACTGCTAGGAACAAAACAAATGAACATTTATAGCCCTAGTGTGTTGACATGGGAGGTTCAGGTTCAAATCATGTCAGGCTTGGACTTGGAAAACCTAGTTCAAATGAGTTCAGCCATGGAGCTCACTGGGTGGGTGGCCTTGAGAAGCCATTATACCTCCATCTCAGAGGACTACAGAGAGGACACATGACATCAGCATTCTAATTGGATACTGGAGAATGCCAAAGAAATATTATTTAAATGTTTCTGGGTTTTTTTAATTGACATACATCTCTCTGTGCTTCAAAGTTGGTGCATGCCCTGGTATAATTAGTGTTTATATATAATCAGTGCCTGGAAGAAGGAATGGCATGCCAGCTGGCTGGGGATGGTGGGAATTATAGTCCAAAATATCTGGAGGGTACCAACATGGGTGGCAAAGACGGTCTTAGAGTTTTTGTTTACTTGCAATCATGTGGACTTCAACTTGTGGTAAGCCCATGAATTAGAGACTTCCATGAGTCCCCATCATGAACAACCCTGTCAGGTCTTGCAGTTATGGCTTCCTGTATTGAACTAATCCATCTGTGCTGTGGTCTTCCTCTTTTCCTACTGCTTTCCATTTTACCAAACATTACCATATTTTTGAATGAGTCATGCCATCTTATCATATGTCTGAAATACAACAGCCTCAGTATAATGGTTTTGGTTTGATTTGCTCTCAGACTCATTTATTTGTCTTTTTGGCATTCCATAGTATTTGTAGAAATCTCCTCCAGTGCCACATTTAAAATGAATTGATCCTCTTTTTGTCAGATTTCTTCACTGCCTATCTTTCATAATCATAGCTTTTTAACAACTGTCCTCACACTGCGTAACTTCCCAATCAGCCGCATGAAGTCTAGAACGAAGAGATTGAAATAACTGACTATGTATGCAGTAAGATCTATTTGATCCATGTGCTGAAACTGTTATGCAGCCATGTGGATGTAATGTGATGCAATCTATCACAGCTGCGTTACATACATAATATATTACCGTAAATACAGGAAATTTATTTCATAGCTGTATTCCTGTATTCCTGTATAAATACTGGCAATCCCAAATAAATTATGTGCATACTTCCAAACTCACTCATAGATACCCTCTATGGAGATTTTTATATGTAAATAATACAGTAGTTATAAGCATTTATTAGTGAACCTCAGAAATATCTCTGTCTGTCTGTCTGTCTGTCTCTCTCTCTCTCTCTCTTTGTGTGTGTGTTATTTTGGATATTCATCTGAGATTGTCAGCATTCACATGTGGATGGTAATGTTGGACTGGGTGACATAACAAAGTGAAATAGGCAGGTGGGTGGGATTCTTTGCACATCCATTCCCTTCATTCTGACTTTCTCAGTCTCCTTAAATTCCAAATCAACATTTATTTTAAACTCAAAGGCTGAGATCATTCAGTCCAAATCCTTGCATCCAGCTCCAGCCAATCAGGTCTCCTGACTGAATGTGGTTACAGCCTTGACCGCACCTATTGAGACTAGATCTGAATGAAATGCCTCTTTCAGAAGAGTGTTTCATCTCAGTCTGGGAGTGTCACCACATTTTATAGCCACCCCCTTTTTTTTTGCTCAGAGGTAATGGCAATGAAGCTGACAAATGACTTCCGCTGCTTGACAGGTCGGAAGGGCTACAACTCAACCACCCCCGCACCAGAATTTGCATATCAAATGATGAGATCATGAGAACTTTTGCCAGTGTATTTCCCTCCTTTTTATATATATATATATATATATATATACCCATACATAAAAGTGATTCCTCCTCCCTCACCCCTTGGGAAACACCACCCTTTAGTAGTCATTCTGGAATAAGGCAAAAGCAGGGAGGGAGACAAACTTACTTATGTGGTGGGGGAGGTGGAGAAGTTCTGAGTTACTTGGCAGGACAAGAGGAAAGAAAGTAAGAAATCATCCCCCAATCCAGACTCCTGGTTGTGTGTTTGGGTGGTCTGGTGGAAACGGAAAAAGTCCTTAACATACCTTTTCTCTTTACTCCCCCAATCTTCCAAAGGGTCATGGAGGGGACACTGTGTGAAACAGTGGACCCCCAGTGAGAAACCAGCTGCGCAGTTGATGGACAGTAAGGGGAAGAGACCTCCCTTTAACCAACTGACCTCTGCCTGAGCAGCCGGTAGGTGAGGAAAGAGTCACTGTTCATTTCTCTCCTTCAGTCCCTTGATCTTATCCTCAAAAGTATTTTGTGGCCTGGAAGTGCAGTACACATTCCAGGGTAACAATAAACCAAAACAGCGGATTTGGTTTAAATACATGGACATTGACACATGGGAAACTTTTGCCTTCATTCCCCCCACACTGAAGATGGTGTGGTTCTGTTAACTGAGGTGAGGGGGTTGCTTACCAGTTGTCATCTCCTTCTTCACTTGTAAACTTGCTTTGCACTCTGGTGGATCAACTCAAGTTTATAGGTCTCTCCCACCTTCTCAGTCCACTTTAGGCATTATATTGGAGTAGGCTGGGGCCTACAGAAACACACAACACAGTGGTAATCTCGTGAAAACAGGTCTGCTAGGTGGTCTCATGCCTTGCTTGTGCCTTGAGGGAGAAGTACAGTTACACAATCAGTGAGTCACATAGTACCCTGACCTTTTCTGTTTGGCTGTTTAAAGCCACTCTTGTGGAGAGAAGATTTCCAGAAGTGATCAATTGCTAAACTTTCTCCATACCCTCCTTTTCTACATCAGAGCTGAGTTTTGAGGTGTCTGTTTCTTCTGACCAACAAATATATATTTTGAAACCAGGAAGCAAGGAAGCTGCTGGGGTGGAAATGGAATACAACAGCAGAGATAGCAGGGATAGTAAGAAAGGTGCTGGGAAAATGCAAATATGATTTTACTCACACACCCACCCCCTTAAATTGCTAGGATAGGCATCCAGTACTGGGAATGAGAACTGTGGTATATAGAGTAGATAGAATACTCCCTTGTGGGAATGTACTACTCGCTACCCATCAACATTATAGACATACTGGCTGAAGCATCCTGTAAAGCAGAGGCTGGATGGCCACACAGGGACCAAGCATCATCATGGAGGAATCTGTGCCAAGGTGTAGTGCAGGTACACACATATGCCATAATCTCATCCCATACATATACTCCTGTCTCCTAAAAAAATAAAATAAAAATGTTTATCTTAGGAGTATATATCAACCACAAGTTTGGACCTCAAGCTGGCACTTTGGGAAATAGTCCAGCTTGTCTCATAGTGATTTAGAGGCAATCCACGTTTGACTTGAGTCCCAAACCTGAGATGAGATGAGGTAGTCTGAAGATTTGTTCCTGCCCTTGGCTATAATTGGAAATCCCAGAGAAGGCTGTTACTTTTGTCCTGTTTGTCAGAAATGAATGAAATTGGCAGGTATGACAGTACTTTAAAATGGGTTATACATGGCAAAATATAAGCAAGTAAGTGCTGGACTTTAGGGTTATATACTTTGGAGATCTCTCTGAGAGTGTGTGTTTAAATGGAATCACCAGTACGGTAACTTTTTAAATTTCTTGGCAAATGTGCAATAAATTTGCAGACAGCCTTTTTTTTTCCCCCTAAGGGAATCAAGACTACCAAGTTTCAGATGAAGAGATGAAGAGGGTTTTTAATAATAATAATAATAATAATAATAATAATAATAAAATAAAAATGCAAGTACAGCTTTTCCACAGGGAGAGTAGAAATGAAAGGAAGAAAGGGGGGAGGGAGTAGAGGAGAACTTTTTTATCTCTCTAGGTTTGTTGACAGATTTTGTACAGGAGTGCACAAAGAAGCAGAAGGGTAGGTGCAGTGCTTTATGTGGAAGGGGAAGTCCCCACACTTGAGAATGGGAAGTACCCTACAGGCACTAGAATGGTAAGGCTATCCTAAAGGCGCTAGATCCTGCCTGATCTTGGAAGCTAAGCAGGGTCAGCTCTGCTTAGTACTTGGATGAGAAACTACCAATGAATATCAGGTGCTGTGGGCTATATTTCAGAGGAAGGAACTGACAAAACCACCTCTGGGTATCTCTTGGCTAAGAAAAACCTGTCAAATTCATGGGGATGCCATAAGTCAACAGAAGACTTGAGTGATTCACTTCCCCTTCCTTCCTCCCTTTATTTATTTATGGACAATCTATGTGAAAATGGTACATATCAGAAACATGTCTCCAAAGTAGTCTTCAGCATGTGAGGAAGCAGACTAAGGAATTATCAGACAAGGCAAAAATTGCATCATTACGACATGATAATAGCATAATGGGCTGAAATTATCAGATGATGAAACCCTCCTCCAGTGGCCAGTGTGTCTGCCAGCTGTGAATAAGTCATCACTTTTCATTCATGGGCTAAGCCATGAATAGCTCCTCGATATCATTGTTTTTGCAGTATTGAGGAGTGTGTGGAACCAAGACCTGCTGTAATCATGAGAATACAGCATGAATTGGTAGTCCTCTTTCCCCTGTTCCTGTTCCCAGTGAGAAAACCTCCAGATGAGAACATGAAAACGACCAACAGGATGCTCTTTTCATGAACTGTCCCATTTTGCTGGCAAATTTTTATGTAAGTTTCAGGGCTTGTCTGTGTATTTAATTTGCTGTTTTTGGTGTTTTTACACACACTTGCATCTTTGCGCAAGAACCGCCAGGATCTTGTGCCCTGGGTAACATGGAAGTAAGTGGACATTTCTCTTAAAGGAGCATGTGTGGGCCAGTGCAAAGTGTTAATACAGTGCAATTAGAAGGTAATGCAAAGGCAAGGGTTACTGTCATGGGACCTTTAATCCAATTCTTAAAATCCAAGTGAAGGTTGTTTGATAATGTCAGTTATAATGACACGATGTTTCTGCCTTCCTTACTCACATTATTACAGCATTTTAAAATGATAGTCTGATGATGTCCTAAATCTACAAAAGCTTATGCTACAATTTTCTCTGTCAGTCTTAAAGGTGCTAAAAGATCCTATTGCCTCTAAAGTAGTGTGTGTATGTGTATATGTGCTTTCAAGTTGCCTATCAACTAATGGCAACTTCATGTGTGTGTGGATGTGACTTTTGGTGAACCCATGAATTTCACAGAGTTTTCTTAGGCAAGTATTTTGTGGTGGTTTTGCCAATTCCTTTCTCTGAAATATAGCCTATAGCTGCATAATTTCAAAAGGATAGCTGAGGCTATTCTTCCAGTGCCATCCAACAGCCATGTCACAATCCCATCTTTACCCTCAGTCCCTACTTTGTTTCACTTATACTAGCTATCCTAATTGCCATTTCTCTCCTCTGTAAGCAAAACATATATGTGACCTAGGATCCATGTAAAGAGAAGAGACTTCAGCAGTTGACTACTACTATACCTGAGCCAGGAGCTATGAAAAAGCCAACATACTTGAAAGATTAATGTACTTTACCTGAACCTGCAGCTAGGAATGGCAACGTGTAAAGCAGCGCTTGTGGAAATACAAAGAAAAATGGGATGTGCAATACTACCGGTACCTAAGTGGCTGGCACAGAGGCAGGTGATGGGCATGGCAGAAGCAAAAAAGCCAGAGATGTATGTGGGCAGTGAGCTAGAATGAAGCATCACCCTTCCCAGGCAGGCACATTCTCCCTGGTGGTAAGCAGAAGCCTTGTGCTTTGGCAGCAATAAGTGAATTATTGAATCAAGCTTACAGGGGGGCTGCATTGAGAAAGCAGGCAGGTAGACTGGCAGGACAGGAAGTCAATGGTGCTGACAGTGATGTTGCTTCAAAGGCTGACTGACAGGTGGTGGAGGAGGGAGGTCCACTGAGAATGCACCCAGCTATAAGTAACCAGCAACATTGCCAGCTGGATATAGTCTTTGTGACTGTGAGCAGGATCACCAGGCGAATGGCAGAAAGTATGCTATAAGTACAACCTAAAGCAGGGTTGGGAGTGGCATGGTCTTCCAAATGTTATGCTGCAACTCCCATCATCCCTAGTTAGCATAGCCAATGGTGAGGAATGACGGGAGTTACAGACAAACAACATCTGATGGACCATATAGTTCCCACTCCACTGCTGTGCAATGATCTTCACTTGGCTTTCCCCTACCCTCTCCCACTAGCCACTACACAGCTGTGTCAGAGAGAGGGCAGCTGAGTGCAGATTAGACCCCAGGGAGTCTTAGGTGCTTGAATCCTGCACTTAGATCTTAGACAATGTTTGATTCTCTAAGTAAACCATCTCTAGCTCTTATCTGAGGCATGTGGAGAAAAAATACATTATTTTTCTGTTGCTTCTCTTGTTACTTAAAGAACAATGTCCTTACAAAATATAAATCACAAAGGCATCCAGAAATATACTGGCAACAGGCAAAGAAAATTCCAAGTCACTGAATCCATCACATGGGCTGGAGTCCAACATGGTTGTCGTCAGTTGACCAAAGCAGTGAGTTATGTTAAATCTATGCTAATCCAACCAAGTATTATACAGGAAAAGGTTGCTTCCTGATTTCTGCTAAGGGATTGAGCCTCATTAAAAGTAGAAGGAAATAGCACGGAGAGAATGCAGCCTCCCACATACTCATCTCAAAAGAAATTGAAAAGAACCCATCTAGCAAGCTGCTGATTTCACAGAAGGTGTGTGTCTGCCCCAAATTATATACATGGCTGCATTTTACTGAATAAACTGGCTCTTTGGATTCCAAAATACCTAAGTATTGGCTGCTTTTGACTCTGTCTTCAACTAATACTGTATTGGGTTGCCTCTCCCAGCCCCAGCTCTTGTTCTTCTTGGCAGAAATGCTGTCCTCTGCTCCCACAATAAACATACTTGTACTGATCCTCTCCTATCCTTGTTCTATTATATTGCGTGCCAGAGTGAGATGGTTCCCACTGGCCACCCTCCCTGTCCCACTGGCCCAGAAATAATGACACTACAACAACATAGGATTTCACAAAGTGTATTGGTACAAGTGAGAAGTTAGTGGCAGAAAAGGCCACAACTTGTGGATGGTAGTTGCCTGGTTGGCGCATGAGCATGGAGGTGGACCAGCCAAGCCTGGCTAGGGGCTGGCCCAAGAGCTCAGCCAGCTGGCCAGCAAATGGGGTCACGTGACCGGAAGCACGTGACCGGAAGACCCAGTGACCGGAAAGCATGTGACCGGAAAGCACGTGACTGGAAAGCACGTGACTGGGTCACTGGATGACCTTGTGAGGGGGAGGGGGGAGCCAGCCTTCCCTCCGCAACGGAAAGGTGTGTGTGGGGGAACCAGCCCCCCTTGATCCCCCTCCAACAAAACAGTCCCCCCATGATCACTGCTGCCCCACACAATTTGTGACAAGAAACACACAAAAGCATGCAAATATCTAGCTAATACAAAGTGAATCTACCTAGGGTGGGTGGGTTGGGTCTTCGGCTCCACGGAGCCAACTGCCCTGGCCCGGCTCAAGCTGGGAAATATATCCCCAGCTGCCGGACCAGATGGAAGACTGCAGAGTGCAGTCTCCGCCCCCTTGGCCAATCAGAGAGTCAGACAGTGTCGTTCTCTGATTGGCCAGGGCATTCCCAAAACAGCCAATCGGGAAGGGGCAGCCCCCTTCTGATTGGCTGTTTTACGATCCTTCTCCCATCCAGTCAAGGCTGGCTGGGAGAAGGCTTCCCAAGAAGATGGTGGCGCCCATGCCGCCCGCGAGGTCGGCGCTGCGGTGGGCTCCCCCGGCCGCAATACAAGCCGCAGGGTAAGTCCCGCAGCTTTATTTCCCTGCAACTGTCCTGGGATAGGGCTGTTCGAGACATTTGGCCACCTGAAGCAAAAGATTAGCTGGCACCCCTCCGTTCCATGTAGAGAAGCCAGCTGGATTGGCAGTTGAATCTTTGGGTCCTCCACCATACCTGAGAGCAGCCTGCTAGTTTATGGAGACTGTTTTATGTGTCACAGACAGCTGTGTCCTCCAAAGGAGACGAATGGCTCAGGGGGCTCATGAAGAATCACTGAGTGCTAACTCTGCTGCTCCCTAGCATCTGCAACTTGAAGCACTTGCCTCACTCTGCCTAATAAAAGGGATGGCCCTGTCCTGAAAAGCATACACTTAAAAGCCCCTGCTCTTAGAAGCCATAGGTAAGCTTCCTCTCAGACCTGTTGGATTGTTGTAAAGTCTACAGGGATAATTTCTTGTGAACACCACAAGGTGCTTCCTACTATGAAACACATTCGGGGTAGCCGTGTTGGCAATGCAACAAAACAAAATCCAGAATAAAAAAAAAAAAAGGGGGGGGGAGGGAAATACGGACTGGAACTAAAGTCTGAGGTTTCTACTTCCAAAAAAGGTTAAACTTCTCTTTCAGACTATAATTTGGCTATAATTAGACTATAATTTGGCTAGTTTTACCTATACAGCACCTAATTTTTTTTCCAGATGTAGTAATACAGAGACTTCATGAAAAACCCAACGACCTCTGCCTAAAAAAGGCTTTGCAAAGGAACAGAGACATCCTGGATACCAAGGAGTTGTCTAAACAGTGAAAATAAGCCTCCTGGAATTTGCTGAGAATCTCTGGCTTTTCTTCTCAAACGAAGATTCAGGAAGGACTCATCTCGCGCTTTCTGCAAGCGTGCTGATGACTAAAAAGACCAATCCAAAATAAACAAGTCCGTTTGCAGAAAGCACAGCAGAAGATCTCCTTGGGTGATGTTTCCAGGTTATGAATCTTTCTGCATGGCCGTTTCTCTTTAAGACTTGTTTGGCGTGAGTTCTCAAATAAGGCTGCAGCATTGTGGATAGTGTGTCTCCATGCCTCCCGATGTGAGGCCAGGGCGGACCATTGTTGGTGATCAATTTGACCGAGCCTGAGATATTGTTTCAAGGAATCCTTGTATCACTTTTTTGGAGCTCTCCTCTTACAGTGACCTGTGGTGAGTTCACCGTAGAGTACTATTTTTGGGAGGCGATGGTCCTCCATCCTAGAAACATGCCCTGCCCAGCGCAGCTGTGTTGTCAATATCATGGCCTCAATGCTGGTGATTCCTACTTTCTCAAGGACAGCAACATTCATCACATAGTCAGTCCAGTGTATATTTAGGATTGTGCATATATAGCGCTGATGAAAGCGTTCGAGGAGTCGTAAGTGGTGGCGATAGGTGACCCATGTTTCAGACCCATAAAGGAGAATAGACTGAGAATACAACCTGTCTAAATGGATCAATCCACTGTATTCAGAAGAAAGGGGGCCCAAAATGGCAAAAACACCACAGGCAAAGCCTTTGCAGCTTTTTCCGTAGTTTTTTTTAAAAAAAAAAACAGCAAGAGGGCAAACATTCCTGATCATTGGGACAAGCAATTCGATACAAATCATTTTCCCGTAGAAGAAGCACAAATCTATTGGCCAGGCAAGTGCAGGGGAAGGGGCTTGCTGATAGGGCAAGTGCCTGCTGCCATCACGTTGGATTTTTGCCTTAGCAACTGATTGCCAAGGTGATAAAATAGTTTTTTGTGGTTTTTTTGTGTGTGGGTTGTTGTGGTTGTTGTTGTTGTTGTTTTTGCTATCCTGTTAAATCAAAAAATTACTCTAGCACACCTTAGGGCTCATCTATACGAGAGGGGGAGAAATGGATTGCTCCAGAGTAGTAGCAATTTGCAGCAGCTGCAAACTGTCTTAATGGTAAATAGAGCTCCCATAAACTTTGCATGAACCCTAGCCAAGATGGCAGCCATGAGTGAATAACTCATGCTTTTAAATCTGCCACCACTGATTTAAAAAAAAAAAACCATTTACCATGGTGCACACAAGAGATACTTCATATTTACAAAAGAAAAAAAGAGATAAGAGAGGAAAAGATCGCTGTTTTATTGCCTTACCAATCTCTCGCTTAGCCGAAAATTCAAAATGGTGGCAGCAGGCACTTGCCCTGTTTGCAAGCCCCACCCCCTATGCTCGTCTGGCCAATCATGTTGTGCTGCCTCTCCTATGGAAAAGCACAGCAATGCGACTGTCTTAACAAGCGGATATTCACATCCCCCACGGAGTTTTTTAAAACTCCAGGAAAAGCCACAAAGTCTTCCCTGATGGAGTTTATGGTGGAGTTGGCTGCCCTCCTTCCAAAGATGATATATCAATGCAAATGTCCATTTAGACTGATCACCTTCCATGCAAATTCCATGAGGATTATTTTGGCTGTTTAGACAGGACATTAGACATTGTTTTGTTTTGTTTTTGTTTTTGTTTTGTAAAAAAAGCTCAGCAGTAGCAAATTGAGTTAAGTATAAATCTGAGTACTCACAGCTGCCATCTCGCATGCGAAGCTTATGGGGGTAAAACACCATTAAGACAAGTCATTGCTGCTGCAAAATGCCATTACTGTGAGACACTCCTGGTGTTTGGGTTTTTTTGCCTCATAGAGATGAGCCCCAAGAGAGGTTGCCGCACTGATGCAAAAAGATTTAAATTTTACTGTCCTTTGTCGCAACTTTCACATGGCCAAGAAGTAGGAGTGGCCTCTGCCTGCATGCCATCCCTTACCTAAACAACACAAGAAACTTCTAAGACAACATGTAGGCCTGTGACTTCAACAACATTACTTTTATTTCTTTTCTTTTCTTTTTCTTTTAGCATCATTTGCCTGATGAAGCTAGTAGAGCTTCAAAAGCTTGCATCATGTAGGTTTTCTGTGGCTTTTTTTCTGGGTTGTGAGGCCGTGTTCTGGAAAAGTTTATTCCTGACATTTTGCCTGCATCTCTGGCTGGCATCTTCAGAGAATGGTTGGGTAGGGGTGTGTGGGGTTTATATACTGTGAGCCCCTGTTGGAGAGGATATGTAAATTTGTGTATTTTGAATGGCTAGTTTCTGGGTGGAGATATGCAAGGAGGATTAGTGTCTGTTTGACTAATGGTCCATTGTCTGCTGGAAATCCCACTGTCCCTGGGTAGAGTTTATTTTGCATGTACTGAGTTTTGATTTTGATGTTTTTCAAGACTGGTAGCCAAGTTTTGTTTACTTTTAAGTTTTCTTCTTTCCTGTTGAAGTTGTCCAGGTGTTTGTGGATTTCAATAGCTTCTCTGTGCATTCTGACATGATAGTTGTTGGCCTGGTCTAGAATTTCTGTGTTTTCAAATAGCATTTTGTGTCCAGGTTGGTTTATCACATGTTCTGCCACTGCTGATTTTTCTGGTTGGCCCAGTCTTCAGTGTCTCTCATGTTCTTTGGTTCGTCTTTGTACACTGAGTTTAGTGGTTCCTGTGTAAACTTGTCCACAGCTGCTTGGTATGCGGTAAACTCCTGCAGCTGTGAGGGGGTCTCTTTGTCCTTCGCTGAGCATAGCATTTCTTGGATTTTCTTGGTTGGTCTGTAGATCATTTGGAGATTGTGTTTCCTCATCAGTTTCCCTATTCTGTCTGTGACTCCTTTCATGTATGGTAAAAATACCTTCCCTTTGGGTGGCTGTTTTTCTTCTTCATTCCAGTGGTTTTTTCTGGGTCTGGCTGTTCTTGTGATGTCTGATCTGGAGTAACTATTAGCTTGTAGGGCCCAGTTTAGGTGCTTCAGTTCATCCTCCAGGTAGTGGGGTTTGCAGATCCTTTTGGCGTGGTCTACCAATATTTTTATTGTGCTTCTTTTTTGTCCTGGGTGATGATTGGGGTTCTTGTGTACGTATCTATCCATGGGAGGGGGGTTCTGTATACCTTGTGGCCTAACCGTTGGTTTGATTTGTGGATGACTAGGACATCCAAGAATGTCAGTGTTCCTTCCTTTTCTTTTTTCATTGTGAATTGGATATTCAGGTGGATGCTGTTCAGGTGGTTCAGGAGTGAGATCAAATCTTCTTTTTCATGGGTCCAAATGGTGAAAGTGTTGTCCACATATCAGAACCATGTTGTGGGCTTTTTTGGTGCTGTTTCCAGGTCTTGCTTTTCAAAATGTCCCATGTAAAAGTTTGCTATCGTGGGGCCAAATGGCTGCCCATGGCTAACCCATCTATGTGTTCATAGAATTCTTTATCCCATTAGAAGCAGCTTGTGGTGAGGCAATGTTTGAAGAGTTCTATGATGTCCTCAGGAAATATTTGTTGGATGACTGCCATGGTGTCCCCAAAGCTGATCAGTCTGTCTTCAGTTTCAGTTCAATGTTTTTGATTTTTTTCTATGAAGTGAGCTGAGTCTTTGATGGGGGGTGTTGTCCTATGTGGGTTTGTAATTGTGTGGCCAGAAACTTGGCCAAGTCATACATGGGGGATCCAATTGCGCTTACTATGGGTCGGAGTGGAATGGAATCATTCTGGATCTTGGGAAGTCCATACAGTCTTGGTGGGAGAGCCTCAGATCTGCATAGATTCTGGTGTATGATTGGTTGAATTGATGAGTTTTTGATCAAGACATTTGTTTTTCTGGTGATTTTGTTTATCGGTTCTTGTTTGAGTTTTTTTGTATGTTGCAGGATCAAAGAGTTTCATTATTTTTTGTTTGTATTTTTCTGTTTCCATGATACCGTGGCATTGCCTTTGTCTGCATGGAGAATAATGATTTCTGGGTCTGCACTGCGATCCTTGGTGGCTTTTATTTCTTTTATGGTCATGTTGCTGGGTGGTGGTTTCACCTTTCTCAGGATCCTAGCTGTTTCTCCTCTTATCTCTTCTGCCTCTTCCACCAGGAGATGGTAGAGGGCAGATTCACCATGGGCGATAATGTCTTCAACTTTGATTCTGGTGTGGTAACTGCAAAATTGTCTCCTTTGGACAGGATGGATGTTTCTTCTTTTGAAAGTTGCCATTCTGTTAGATTGAGAATAGTCTGTGATGTGTCCATCTGGAGTTTCCACTGGGGTTTGTGGCATTTGTCAAATTTTTGCTTCTGCCTTTCAGTGTGAACCACCATATCTTTTCCCATTTTTCTGTAGGTGAAGTTATCAATTTTGTCCCAGTCTTGGGTGTTCATCTTTTGATTGATGTTTAGGTGGAGTGATAATAGCTCCTTGTCTATGTTGGCCAGATTTTTGTGGGTGGTGTATATTATCTCTCGTAACAGTGCTTTTTACATTCTGTTGTAGATCCAGTTGGCTTGTAGGGATTTTAATGTCCTCTTCGGTGTGAGAGTGTGGTATGGTTTCTGTGTCTCTGCACTGTAACAAGAAAGTTAACGAACAGAGTAGATGTGCTCTCCCGGTCCCGAGTTTTTCCACCCTCCAGGTGTCTTGGAACAGTTCCTCCCTATAGAGACATTCAATGTGGAGTCGAAGGCTTTCACAACCAGCATCCATATGTTTTCTGTGGGTTTTTTTCAGGGCTGTGAGGCTGTGTTCTGGAAGAGTTTATTTCTGATGTTTTGCCTGCATCTGTGGCTGACATCTTCAGAGAATGGTTGGGTAGGAGTGTGGGCGGGGTGTTATATGCTGTGAGCCCCTGTTGGAGAGGATATGTAAATATGTGTATCATGAGTTTTGCATTTTGGTTTATCAATAAAAGTGTCACTTTTTTGCGGATTCTGGATTTTGTTTTGCAGGGGTCTTTCACATCACTTGCAGCCTTGCAATTTTTTATTTGAAGACATTAAGGGGCTTAATGGGAGCTTTATTTATGCAAACTATGTGCTCTGTCACTGGGCTAATGGACCCAAGTATTTTGGTTATGCAAAAAGTTTTAGACAAAATGATTATTAAAATCCTAGGCTGCAGAGAGGGATGAAAAATCTATTCATAACTTAAGGAGAATTTTACTCTAGCCAGGGATTTCTTTAGAAGCATATATAATGTGATAAAAACAGCTTGCAGTTAAATTTATGTAAAGTCCAATATATGAAAGAAACACATTGCAAATGTATAAAGTGATGCAACACAAATCAATGGGGAAAATAAACCTACAAGGAACACTGCTCATCATAATCCTTTAGGCAGTGAGCACTAACCAGAAAGTCCACAAGATATGACAATGTGTCCCCTTCTATTGCAGGCAAATCAGTCCTGTCCCAGGCTTCAGATTCATCTTTGATTTCTTTGCCATCATCCATACAATCACTGCCTCCAGATACTAGTTCAAATCCATACCTTCCATATTGGCAAGAACAGTGCCAATTAATCCTTTGTCATCCCATATTTTTTCCAGCTGCTTTTCAAAACATCCCAGTTTCTCTCTCCTCCTCCCCACTTTTCCCTTTTTGTCCTCAGTTTACTTCTGTTGCTGCAAAATGAGTTCAAAGTGCAAAAGTAGTTTGCACCCTGTTAACTCAGTAGAGGGTATGGGGAGGACAGGGCATAATCTTGTCCTTCCTTGCAGCTTCAGGCAAAAACAAACCGCTACAGCCTCTCCTAGCTAGTGTCTTCTTTCTTATGGGGTAAACTACACCAGGGGCAAAAATCCACATGGAATCCAAACTAGTCTGGCCTGGAGCTGCTCTGGATTCACCATGGGGGTGCCACATGTGCTGGTACAAAAACAATGCAAAGCCATCTTGGTGTCCAGATGGTTGGCTAGGCTGACAGTGCATCAGCACTGGTGCCCTATTCACTCCTCAGAGCTGCTGCTGCCATTGCCTTGCTGTCTAAGCAGCTCCCTGAGAGAGTCTGGCCAGTGCCATCACTTCTGGTGAGATCTGAATGAGACACCCAGACATGTGATCAAGAGTGAGGGGGTCACTCTATCCTGTCCTCATTGATCACATTGGTGCCCCATTCTGACTCTACCCTGTCCTTGTTGATCACATTGGTGCCCCATTAGTGCTGGCCAGGCTCTTGCTTGGCTGGAATGGCAATGGCAGCAGCTCCATAGAGGATCCATTCCCTTCCCTGCACTGCCCAGCACAGAGTAAGGGAGATGACACCTCATTTAGTTGTGGACAAATGGATTGGGCCAAATCAAATCCGATCCAGCTGTTCAGACAGCATAAGAACCGGAGGCACCCTGGAGTTTCCTGGTTTCCAGTTTCTCTTGAACTGGATTAACAGCTTAATAAAGTGCATGCATCATCTGGACACATTGCACTGGGTCCAGGGTAAGTTCAGTTTATTTTCTTAATGTAGACAAGCCCTACTATCACATATCCTCCAACTGTCCCAGTTTGGCAGGGACAGTCCCAATTAATCGTCTGTGATCCCTCTTTTTAAAAATATGTTTGTAAAATGTCCCAGTTTCTATCTCCTCCTCCACTTTCCCTCTTTGTCTTCAACTTGCTTCAGTTGCTACAAATTGAGTTCAAAGCACAGAGGTAGTTTATACTCAGGCCCCATCTACATGATGAAAAATGACACGTATTCATTCAAAAAATCAGCAATCTGTACAGACAACTGTTTGAATAAATATATGTCATTCAGAGGGGCGGCGGCAAACCTCACCTTTTGATACATGTGCGGCAGATCCGGGGCTTCCCCCGGATCAGCTGAAAAAATCCGTAGAACTTTCTAATGTCCCTCCATCTATACATTCCTGTTTGTACACATACGAATGGGCAGTGCAATTTGGCCAAGCAGAGGGGGAGGGGCTAAAAAGGAGGTGAATCAGCAATGGCCACCATTTTTTAAAGAGATGTGATGGTGGCACTGCTGCTGCCCTCCTCCTCCTCTACCTTCTCCTCCTCTGGAGGACACCGGCCCTGGCTGGTGCCACTGCCCTCCTCCACCACTGCAGAAGCTGCCCTCCTCCTCATCCTCAGTAGGACCCTGGCCCCATTTCCAGACCCCTTCCCAGACCCCTCCTCTCCGCTGCTGACATTCTGGGCGGTTCCAGCTGCTGAGCCTTGGCTGCGCTTGGAGACCCTGCCACACCCCTGACAGGCAGGCAGACCGACTGGCCAGCCAGCCGTGAGGGGTGCCCAGCCCAGCCGGGGAGCACAGCCTCTCCCTCCCTCCCTTCAGTGGTGGAGGAGAGGTGTTTGGGCGCAACACAATCCTTGCAGCGGTGGCAGGGGGTGAAAACAGCTTTCTGGAGCCCTCCCCCTTCCTTTCCTTGCCAAGGTTCTTCTCTCAACAGCCTGGGCTTGTCCTCCTCCTCCTCCTCCTCCTGGAGCTGCTGCTCCTGCTGGCTGACCAGAGTGGCCACGGCACCATCGCTGCCCCTTCTTCTCACTCTCCTCTTTGGGCAGGAGCCACGGAGTGCTGCTCAGACAGCTGCGCCGGAGTGAATAAGACGTGCTGGGGTAGCAATCAGAGGATGAGGATGAGGACAAGGAGAGCCCCCCTGGAGAGCCTCAGGCAGAGTCCATGTGCAGCCCCCCCTGGCATACCTCCCCACCCTCCCTCCGGCATGGACCCCAGCATGGCTCCATACCAGCCCCACTGCTGCTGCCACTGTCCTCCTGCATCCTCCCTTCCCAGTCGCACCGTCATCACGGACTTTACAGGGGGTAAAAAATTATCTAGGCAGATTGTTCACATTTGAATGCCTGCCTTTTCAGATTTTTTACCCCCTGTTCATATTTTTCCCCCTCGTGTAGACGGGGCCTCAGTTAACTCAGAGAAGAGAAGAGTGGAGGGGGTAAAATCTTGCCCTTCCAGTAAACTCAGAGAAAAACAAACTACTGCAGTCTAGCTTGTGTGTTCTTCTTCACTGATAATAACTTTTGCCATCTTGACCACACTCTTGTGTTGCTAGTCCACATGTGCCCTGGTTTTCATCTGTGAAATGTTGGAAGTGTGCTAATCAGGGTTTGAAAAAGTTAATACAACTCCCACATTTCCTCCAATCAGCATGGAGGAATAAGTTCCATATTGCCTGAGAGATTCTGTGAGTTGTAGTCCAGCCTCACACCCCACCCCACTTTCCATGCTTTGGTTCAAGTGAACCAAAATTATTCCAAAAACATTTTACCACTGGACACAAGATTTCAGAATCAGTAGGTTACGACTCTTAATATTTTCTTCATTTGGGCCTACTCTTTTGATTTTATTGTTTGTTACAAACTGCCAC
Organism: Gambelia wislizenii; assembly: GCA_030847615.1. Taxonomy (NCBI): domain Eukaryota; kingdom Metazoa; phylum Chordata; class Lepidosauria; order Squamata; family Crotaphytidae; genus Gambelia; species Gambelia wislizenii. The sequence goes on along the minus strand of JAUMIR010000001.1, from coordinate 330,980,360 downwards.
ATTTTCTTCTGTTACTTACAGTCATCACTTGGGGTGGTGGGGGGCGAGTTTCCACTAAATGGTTTCCAGATCAAAACTCAACTTCTCGCTCTGTCTGGCCTGTTCAGGCAACCATACAACAAAGGTAGCTATTTACTTGTGCTGTATGTTGGCTTTTTTTTTTTTTTTTACTTCCTCCCTCCATCTAGCAGACACTCAATATCTACCATTCTCTGAGCAATGTGTAGAAAATATTAAAACAACTTAAAATGACAAAATCCTTAAACAGTTGATTCAATGGAATACAATAGAACAGCAGTAAAATATTATTTTTAAGAAAGAAAGAACCCCCTTTGAAAAATCATACTAAGAAGTAAACTATGCAAATCTACGAATGACTGAGAACTAAGTCAGCCCTAATTAAGCACCACAAAATAATTCAAATGTTGTAATAACGTGGTTGGGACTGTTCAGTTTGCTGAAGATTTCTTTGAATTTCCATTTTCCACTATGGATACACATACTGCTGAAGGGGCAAGCAGTTTTCCAGTCAATCCCCTCCCCTGCAAATTCAGATTGATTGTTTCTTCACTATATAGTAGAAAGTTAAGAGAAGTCTGTGGCGCAAGCAGTTTTTGGTTATTTTTCATTGTGGCTTAGGGTAGTTCTGAAAGTCCAGACTGTAGTTTGACAACCTCAAAGTTAAAAGGGTAGACCACAGCCCCAGTAACCTCCATCAATGCAGAGTGATGTATTTTTCATAATCTGGCTCCTTAATGAGTTATCAATAAGCCCGTATTGTTTTCCTATAAGCTACCATTCATTGGTTCCCAAGCACCTTGAAAACAGTGATAAATATCCTTCCATGATGCTCCATTTGTGCCCCACTGATTTAACAGCTGAAGAGAATGGAAGAGAATGTTCATCTAGATGAGAACTGGCTAGAAAACAGTAAAATGCAGATTATATAAATGGATACATCTTTCTTGCAATGTGAGAGCCACAAAGGGAGAGGTCTCCACATAGGATCGGAGAACACAGGTCCTGTCTATATGGCAAAAAAAATACATACGCCATTCGGAAGATCGCTCTTTCGTACACACAGCCAGCCATTTAGATTCATACGTGTCATTCAGAAGGGGTGCTAGGGAATCCCCCTTAAACTACGGATTCGGCGTTCGGGAGGATTAGCAGATCTCGGCCTAAAATACGTACAGCCGTTCAAATGGCTGATGATCTGTACGCCCCGTTCGCACACATACGAACAGGCAGTGTAATCTGATTGGCTGGCCAAGTAGAGGGGGCGGGGCTAGCAAGGAGGGAAATTGGGAGCGGCCACCATGTTGGATTCCCTGCTAAGTGAGAGTCTGGTAAGTCCATGAATTTTATATATTTTTATTTTTATTTTACTTTATAAATAGGGAAAACCGAATGTCCACAAAGCAGGCACCTTTTTAAATTAAAAAAAAAACAACGGTGGGAGATTTAAAACTGCCGCTTGGCTTGCTTGCTCCAGCCAGCTGGGGAAGGGGGTCTCATACAGAGTTTAGGGGGGTAAAAAATCATGTAGGCGGATCGTATGCATACAAATGGCTGCCTATTCATATTTTTTACCCCCAAAACGGATTTTTTTTAATCGTATAGATGGACCTACAGACTAAGGACTTTAGCAGACTAGTGCCTAAAAATGCTGTAATTCCACTGTTGAGGAAAGCAGAAACATAATGGCATTATTACAGTAATTATCGCATGTCACCGAAATCACATTATACAACCACCACAGAATTATCACACAACAACCACTTGCTGTTTAAGATTGGGATTTCAGCTCACACTATAGGAACACTTGTCTTTACATTGCCTCCTAATGACGAGTATTAATGCTTCCTGTTGCCTGGCACATGTGCCTTTAAGAAACATTTTCTCTTACTTCCTAGATTTTGCATGGGTGAGATTTTGGCTGTTCTCGTGAGAAGATGTGATTTTGTTTAAACACACTAAAAACAAATACATAATGAAAGAATTTCACAAATAAGTACTTAAACAAAGATAAAAATGTACCAAGCAAAGGCAACAGTTCATTAAAACAGCGTCCTGTTGCTCCTCTTCACGTTGAATTATGTGTGCTCATTGGGAAAGGGAAGGGAGGAAACAGACCTGCCCATTCATTCTGTAATTGCATAATTACAGCAGAGTGTGATGTTTAAATACTCATCAATACTGTGAAAATAGCAATATTGAGGGCAATTCATGGGTTTTGCCTGTCAGTGAAAATTTGTGTTTAATTAATTAGTAGAGTACTCATAGACCATGGGAGGACAATGATATTGTGCAATAACAGGAACCTATTTGTGCTATTATCCCATCGTAATTGCACAATTTCAGCCTCATGTGATGAAGTCCTAAGAAAAAGGAAGGTAGGGGAAACCTGTGGTGATCTGAAGACTGGGCAGATAAAGGGAAGTCTGAAAAAGAGGTGAGGGAGCTTCCAAAAGGTTCAGGAAATGTGACTTTTCAAGGAATGTTATGTAAGGATGCAATTCCTAGACGATTGAACATTTCTCCACAGTATTCTTCCCTTATTTGAATGTCCTGAAGTGCAGCAGAGGAATTATTCTGCTTATAAAAACATGTAGGGGTTTTGTGCAGTTTTCTGTGCAGAAAATAGGCTTCTACACACACACACACACACACACACACACTACATTTTTCTATGAAAAATAAATTCATTTTTCTTCATAATTCCTCTGCAACATTTCAGGATGTTTGAATCCTATGAGAAAAGTGTTGAAGATTCTTGCTGGTCTATTATTCTCCCCAATGGGGTTTTCTGACTGCTGGAAACCCTGTTTTTCAACCTGGGAATAATAACAAATATTCTTTCTATGCCTGTTATGGAGCAGATGTGATGGTTGAGGTTGAACGTAAGGTTGCATGAAGCCAAGGGGAGGGATGTAAATCTTCTCTCATTTTATTCTCAGAGGCAAGAATGGAGAATTTCAAACTTTTCTCACACTGGGTAAGATTGCAAGAGCTTTTTCAGAAATCCCTTCTGTGATATTTTTCAGGTCTGTGGAATTGTGTGTGTGTGTGAGGAGGTTCGTTTTTGCAAAAAAACTTGTGATCTTCTGTTAAATATACTCTTTTCTATGCCCAAACATTGTTTTATGTACCACCCCAGTGTACGACCCCGGTGTTTTTTCACAAATGAAATATTGTTGAAATGAGGTTGTGATCTTGCACAAAAGTACACTGATTTGTTGCAAAATCATTGTTCTCAAACACAGTGTTTTGCCAGAAAGTTTTCACAAAGAGTCCTGGATGATGGGACAGTTGAACAGTTCTTTGATGTGAAGATACCCTTTCTCCTCAAAACTAAGAAAATGTGTATTTGTTGCATTGGTTCCAAAAGGAAGTCGGGTCACAGGCTTGCTAAGAATGTGAAATGGGATGGGAAAGGCCCCCCTCGAGTGGAGATCTTACACAGAGTATCCTTTCAGCTGATATGGATCCAGGTTTGCCTTTGAACTCAAGGTCCATGGACTGTATTCTTGCTCCCTACTATTGTCACACTACTATTGTCATGCTACTATCACAATTATAAGACAATCCTCTGAGTGGAAGGGTGAAAAGTGGAGATGAAGATGCCACAGCAAATCCAAAAACCTACTGGTCTTATTTTGGAGGAATGAAGCCTAGTAGATGGAAGACATATTCCCCCCTCTGTTCCAGCGGGCTGGGGGGGGGGAGGTTAGAAAAAGCCTCTTGATTTGCTGCAGCAACCCCATAACACCTCCTTTTTTGCAGTCTCCTCTATCAGAATCCAGATGACAGAGGAGTGGATCTATCTATGGCTATGTGGAAGAGGCTTTTAAGGGTGGATCTTCCCTTCCAAGGAATAGTTGATACCCATGCAAGCAAAATTTGTTGGACTAGTGCTGTACATATATGGCTATAAAACAGGGTTAAGTGTTTTGTGAACACTGGTAGAAAGATAAAAGAAAAAAATACCATGGTGCATTACACTTATTGTTCCAGGAAATCCATTCAGAGATAAGACAGGAGAAAACCAGCCAGTCAACTAACCAATCAACCAGAGCAACCACTACACATGGGTACAGAAGCCTCCAATGCTGGCTTCCATGCATCAAGAACTGCCGCTAGCCATCAGGAAGGCAAGAACATAACTGCAATTCCCTTTATTCCAACAAAAGGAGAGCAGAGACTTAACTTCCACAGTGAATTGTAGAGTAATAGTCACCATTTTGAGTGACGGTTTATTTAGAAAGAAAAAGACTGGACAAGATTCCAAGTCCCACCTGGCTAGCCAGCTATCCTCCCACCATGCAAGGACTTCTCACATGCATCAATGCCTTTTATTTCTAACAGGAACTCCTTCTCCAGTGCCTCAGAGAAAGGGAGATCTGCAAAACCCTGTAGCCCTAGTAAAGTTCTCTCAGGGTCCATGGGGCAGTAGTAGTAGTAGTAGTAGTAGTAGTAGTTCCTATCATCATCATCATACATAGGTCTTATACAATGCTTTAGTGTTTTAGAGCACTTTAAAATGCTTCTCACATGTTATTTTAGCAACAACAACAGTCATGTGAGGTAACTCAACTCAGTATTAGCAGCATATTGCAGCTAAAGGAAGAAACAAGCCAGAGAGAGAGAGAGAGAGAGAGAGATGGCCGGGGAGGGGGGGGGGCTTGTCCAAAGCTATGTAGTACATTCATGAGGCAAGAAATCTTGAGATTAGGGATTTCCTGGTTCACAGGCAAATTTCTCAGCCACTGCACTACACGAGCGACACGTCTGTCAGGTCTTGTCACCTTCTGTAGATTTTGTTCTTTCAGAGGACACTGACGTGCCAGCCCATTTCAGTCTTTCCCTTTGCTGACGCAGGTTACATTGCATCAAGATCCAGGGTGTCTAGCCTGGTTCTCAGGCTCAGCTTCCCTGCTGCTTTACAAGGATTTGCTTAGAGTTACAGTCTCTAAATTCGAAAGGGTTCCAGTATCTCATTGGCCTTTGCAGCTTTTCTTTTAAATCCTGGGAATCAACCGGCTCACAGGGAGGCTGGGGAAGAAGAGCCAATATTCCTTGTGCTGTGAATTTGGCAATTAAAGGTCTGCAGAAAGATTAGAATGAAGGCGCAGCCCACACTTGCCCTGTGGGAATTGCATCCAAGAACGCTTTCCAGTGCTCCCTTCATTGGGGATGTTTCAGTTTTCTATTTAATTGCCTTTGCGATATACTCATGTTGAAGTTCAGGCTCTTCTGCCAATAAGCAGCTTCTGCTGCAATTAAGGGGTCTGATAAAAAAAAAAAATTAAGTCAAAGAATGCATGAGATTCAGGAACTGGAATGACCTCGACTGCTGCCTTTGCAAAATATGCCTCCATCCATGTTTCTCTTGCTTGTATCTACTTTGCAAGTTACAAAGCTGAAGTTTTATGCAGTGGGAAGATCTGGAGTCGTTTCCACACTACACAGCTATAGCACTATGAGTCCACTTTCACTGCCCTGACAACATCCCATGCAATCCTGGGATTTGCAGTTGCTTGGGAGGGGGCATGTAGATAGCTCTTGAGCCTCTCCAAATGATAAAACCCAGGATTTCACAGTATGCAGCCATGGCAATTAAAGTGAAAACATGGTGCTATAACTGTGTAGTGTGAAGGGGCCCTTAGAGCATTCCTCAGTAGCAAGCAAAAGCAAGGGGAAAGGCTGTGGGTTTGGAATCCAAGCCTACTGAGGAAAATTTGGGAGAAGCTAGAGTGTGGTTTTCATGTGGTATTAGTTTCTTTATTTTGTGTACAGTATTTTCAAACATTTGTCAGTTTGTTTCACAACCCAAAATACATAGGTATCCAAGGGAAATTACCAGTAAAAACAAGACAAGAGGAGGCAGACACAGCATTCTACAATGCCTCATAGCTTCCTTGTTTTCAGGAGCAATGATTGGCTTGGGAGATTGCTAGATTGGACTCCAGCCCCAACAGAGACCATAACATTTGAAAAGATTTTCTCAGCATCCATCCCTAAGATCACTTCTTGGTAAACAGGGTCAGCCCAAGACTTTTTTCTGCCTGAAGTTAAGGATAAGACTTCCTATTCCAGCTACAGTAGCTGATCGTATGGGCAACTGAATCATGGGGACAGGACAGCTTCTTCAACTTCATTTGAGGGTGGCAAACTGGCTTAGTGCAGAGCTGACTGCCAGAAATGCAGAGGTCTAAATCTAATAGCCAGTGCCAACTCAAGTAGACCCACTGAATCAATGGAACATGTGTGACTATTAGCTTACCAAGTTCTTACTGATTCAGTGGCTCTACTCTAGATAGGAGACACCACTGGATCTCAAACCATAGTTCTGTTCTCCAGCATAATGGTATGGCTAGGGAGCTGTCCCCTCTCCCCTCTACACATCAGCAAGCAACTGCTGTCTGAGTTGATAGCCTCAGGCCAGCATCCTCTTAATAATGCAAACATGCATATGTTGTACTACGTGTGCAAGGTGAATTATTCACAGCACAACAGATGTATTCTGCTGACAGTGGCTGAAGTGGAGTCGTACACACAGTAATATTGTGTATTGTAGTTGTGTGTTGTACATTGCACAATGACACAGAGTTCCATTGACATGTGTCGCACAATGTTGCTATTCCGCATGGGTGTTGTATGGTCTGGCATGGAGTATCTCCACATGTGGGTATTTACGCTACACTGAGGGAATGATGGTTTGCAGCCACAGTCTCTAAATGCAGGGGTTGGAACTGTATAGCCCTCCTGATGTTGCTGGACAGCAGATCCCATCCTCCCTGGTGAAGAATGCTGGTAGTTTCAATCCAACATCTGGAGGACCACACAATTCCCACTACAGGCTTAATGAGGTAGCTGGCCCTTTTGCTAGGTTGTCCAGGCGAACTACCGTAGCTGTGCTACATCATATGTTGTATCTAGAATTGGCTGTGTAGCTTCAATATTCCTTTGAAGCATTGCTTTCTACTGTATTTTGCACACCACGTGTTCCATAACTAGGATGCCACAACTGAGAAGGCCTTTTGTTGCTTCAGGAGCAGAAATACTAGGACATGAAGCAGTATGTTCGGGTCTCCAGTTTGGATGCTAGTGTGAATGTGGTCAAGCATACATCCCAAGCCTGCTGACATCAAAGATACATCAGTAGCTGGTGAATCTGGGGTGGGCTCTGAGGGGTGACATGTCCTCTGCTGGTGTGTGTGACATGTGGACAACTGACCCCCAAGTCTGTCAAAAAGGCTAGTACAACATGACATGACATGTGGTACATGCCACATTTTGCTGGACTGGAGAGTTTGTTGCATAAGACAGAAAGATAGACAGAAAGAAGCCAAAATGGACAACTGCCAATTCATTTTCTCATCTTCAGCACCAAAAATAACACTAAAAGATACTGGCCAGGATTGGCAATGGCATGCCAAGCAACATTATATCTACCATCATCTCATCTGGAAAAGCAAATTAAACAAATCAATAGAAAGCTCTGCCTGCTTTCCTCACAGCACAGTTGGCTATAGTTATTTATAGTCACTGAAATGTAAGGCAAATTGGTGCCTAATTGATCAAATGAGCCCAGAACACTTTTTTTTAAATAAAAAGCTAGAATAAGATATACAGTTGTCCCTCCATATCCATGGATTTGGTATCCACAGATTTAAGTATTCACAGCTTGAAAATATACTTAAAAAAATAATGATCCAAAAAAGCAAACCTTGATTTTGCCATCTTATATAAGGGACACCATTTTGCTGTGCCATTGCATATAATGGGACTTGAGTATTCACAGATTTTGGTATCCAAGGAGGATCCTGGAACCAAACCCCAGCGAATATGAAGGGACAACTGTACTTAGTTACTGTCTCTGGCAAAATTGGTTGATCAGAGAATTGTGCTAATGTCTCAGGACAGTGTTCCTTGCAGGGCACGTTTTGAAATGTTTTCTGAGTTTGTCATTTCCCATCCATTCTTGATCCAGTTTCTTTCTTTCTTTCTTTCTTTCTTTCTTTCTTTCTTTCTTTCACTCCAAACTGTTGCTCATGATCAAAAGGGAATGTGTTTGCCCTGTGATTAACCTGTTTTTTCTCTTACAATTGAATTTTCTCAGAGATATAGTGGTAGTTGTCACATGCTTGGATGTACACTTGTCTGTTATCCACTGAAAAACCAGACATCTGGATAGCTGAGACTATTAGTGGGTACGCGGTCCTTTATTTACAATATATTCTCATCCACTAGATGTCTCTGTTAGCTGGCTGGAGTCCTTCTGAAAAGAATTTGGCCCCTAGAGAGCAACTTGGACACATTTGGAAGTTGAATGGAAGTCCATTGACCTTGTTTTTAAATGCATCTGACCTAAAAATGAATTTAACTTCTGGATCCATATCAAGGCTACTTCTAATATAAAAGCAAAACCAGATCCTAAGAATTCTTGAAGCAACCAATCTCAGCACCTCAGAAGTGGATGCATGCTGACTCGTGTGCTATCACATGTGCCAATAGGGGAGACTGGCATGGCAAGGGTAGCCTGCTGTCCCTGCAGAGAGATACACTGGACAAGTGTTTTTGCTCAGAGTATAGATTCTAGGCTCTGTAGATACTTTTTTGGACTGCACCAGAATTCCCCAGCTACCTTGGCCACTGTGACTGGGAGATTTTTGGAGCTGTACTCTAAAAAAGTAAAAGATCCCACAGCCTGAAGGAAGCCGGCAGAAGGAGAGAATTTAAGTGCATGGCAATGTTTGAGTCAAAGGACATTTTCTCCCTATTAGTGTCAGGATGACTAGGCTTGAAAGCTATGCTTCAATTTTGGCCACTTCTTATTTTATCCAAACTGGCTGTGCTTAATCCTTCTTGAGCTTTGCCAGTTCTTCCTGAACCTCATTTTTCTTCTCTGATCCTCCTACCTCTGCCATCCATCAGGAAAGATTGTTTAGATCTCTAAATCTCAGCACTGTAATAATACACACACACACACACACACACACACACACCACTGTGAGGGGAACGTTCCAAACATCATCCTTGACCCCGCCCCACCAAAAAGAAAAAAAACAGGCTGTTCAAAGCAGCAGCAGCATAAACTCTCTACAGATGCATTTTTCCAAAGAAAATAGAAGAACAAATCCAGCCATCCCCAAGAATAACATCCGATTTCATGTTGCCAGTCCCTTTTATGTCTTTTCAAACCAGTAAATTTTTATCCGACATAGTTTCTGGGAAAGAAAAAGAAGGCATAGGCGAGAGATATTTATAAGCATTTGCAAATAGGCAGAGGACAAGCTCACTCCAAGCAGCCGTGGCAAGGAATGGCTGTGTTGCCATCACAGAAAGAGTACTTAAAGTGCAGCTGGACCTTTCACATGAGAAGAAAATGTCACTGATGTTGAAAATGTGTTCGTTTCAAGTCCTGTGTGACTTCACATGGAAAATATTGTGCTGCTTAATTAGCGGCAGTGAGGAGAGATGAGGCATTGCCTTGTAAAACAAGCAACCCAAACACTTAAATCCCTCTCCAAAAGGAAAATAAATAAGTTAATATAAAGGTCTGAGAGTTTCAAGAGGAAGCAGTGGGGGGAAAAGAGGGAAAGAGCAGAAAAGGAAGCATGTAGGATAGAGTGGCCTTAAAAAAACCCCACAATCCTTCAAACCAATCCATGGGGCTTGAACTTGCATGGTTGCCACCATTCTGCATGTACAAGTACTCTTAGGTTAAGTTGAACAGGGAAGTTTCAGCTGCAATTTTTCAGCATGTGATAAGATATTACAGATGGAGTATAGCATCCAAATCCATATAAGCATTCAATACATAACACAGTTCTGTACATACTTCATAGCAGACAGATAGCAATGCTATTAAAAATAATCAAAGAGGGTGCAGGAAAAAATCAGCAAAAGGAAAGGGGCAGACCAGAACAGAATGGTCACTTTTTTGAATTACAACTTCCAATATCCTGTACCCATTGCCTAAAAAAGTAACATTGCACCTTCAGGTCTTGGCAGCTGGTAATTTGTCCAATATGCATTGGATTCCTCTGCTTAAGTCAAGGTATCTCCCAAAGAATCCTGGGAACTGGGGATGTTAGGAACTCTCTTAGCATGCAATCTTACTGTTTGCACCTACATAGGAGAATAAGCTGCACAGAGCTACATGAAGCCTATCTGAGTAGACAGAAATAGAATTTCAGACCTGATGGCCCATGAGACCACTTCCAGCTCTATGATTCTATGGAGATTGTCAGATGTGGCAAAAATACATCAAAAGATCACTAGAAAAACAGGTAGGGGTGACCTTACCAGATGATGACATCCTCCAGTGTTCTGGGGGTGTAGCCGTGAGTAAAGAAAGAGTCCCTTTCTATTAGCAGTTCCTGTCAATAGAAAAACGAAGCCTCGTCCACAGCAGTGCTACACCCCAGAATGGTTGAAGGATGTGGGCGTCTGGTAAGGTCACCCTTTCTGTTCTCCTGGCATAGTTGGGAATGCGATTTTTGGCATGTTCCCCAGCATCTGATAATCTCCATACTATGATCAGAGATCTTTAGAAGCCAGTGCAATATTGCAGCAGAGACAGTGGGTTAGCAAGAAACATTCACAGGAACTGACCATATAAATACCTTCTTCCCCCCTAAGAAAGCATATTATTGCACAATAGTTTCATCACAATGGCTTGTGTACTTCCTTCCCCATGTGCTGTCAACATGTATGGAAAGTATGCATGGAAGAATGTGCAACCATTGTAACATAAAGGCTGGAATCCTGTTGGTAACATATACTTGTGTAACCTGGGGTTATACAAATATATGTCCTTTTGTGGGCATTGCTAAAAGAGATATCCAATACTCTTTCACACAATGCCCCCCCCCAAAGACAGTTTCAAAAGAATAGAGCCTGCTCCACGGGCCATTTTGTGGCATGGAAAGTCAGGAGGTACCCAGGCAGCATCCAGCTGTAGTTCTGTAGCTAAGAGAAATCACCCTGACATCACCTGCCCAGATCTCCAGTGAGTGCAAGCGTACTCACTGGTGATCCAGGACAGTGACACGAGCGATGCTCTCGTGCAGACACTGTTCAAGCACTCTCTACCCTTGCCCAGCCATTAAATGCCCAGGGGAGGACATTCCCACCCTTGGGAGCTGCCTTCTGGCAGGAGGCAGATAAGGTGACATGCAGTTGCACGGATGAATCATTACACTTCACCTGCACAACACAGGACTGACCCATATTTTGATTTCTATACCTTCATTTAATGCAATCCACCCATCCACCAACCTCCCACATACTTCCTTTCTGCAGCATATCCAGAGTGGTTTACCAAAACAAGATAATATATATAAATAAAACATAATAAAAAAAAGTATACACTGGAATAAATGTTAAGAAGCCTGGGAGAAGAAAAAAAGTGGCTGACATCCCACTCAGTAATTATGATGTTGTAGGCCTGACTTGCAACATTGTATTTATTCCAATCCACGTTTATGGTCATTGCACAATTGCAACAACCAAAAGTGCTTCCCAAATCCTACTTTTGAAGCCTTGGGGCACTGCCCCCCCCACAACCATTTCTGAGGTGCTGGAGAGTAGGGTGGTTTGTAATGACGTGTCCAGCCCTCTCCCAGTCATGGGTGTGTTGAAACAGAGCTGCAACAGGATCGTCATAGGACCCCATAGGGGCTCTCTGCTGCTGTCTGTCTCATTATGTCCCATGGCCAGGAGAAGGCTTGACCTTGGAAATGGCTCTGTTAAAGGGGACTGCAAGGCTTCAAGGTAGGCGTTTGTAGGGTAGCATTGATATCTATGTCTCTGTAGCTATACCTCCCAATGCAGGATCTTTGTTAATATCGTTGTCTAGTGCCAAAAAAATGTAATAATATGAGCTCCAAGCAGGTCTATGCGCAGAGAGAACTCCACAAATGGGGTGCCACTACTGTAAAGCCCCCGCTCCATGTTTTCTTTCAGTCTCTAACCCCAGATGCCATGGACACATGGAAGAGAAGCTCCACAGAAGACTCAGTGCACAGGTAAAATGGAAGTAGGCATCCCTGAAGGTATCTTGGTCTTAAGCTATATGTTGTTAACAGGTAAGTTACATGTGATAGTATGACTTGTTATTTTAACACTGTATTGATAAACAGGTATTTGTTTGTTTGATTTACTTTTCCCCCAATATGGGACCCTAAGTGGCATGCCATTGCTTTGCATACTGCCTTTTTTATACATTTTTTCCACTGAAGGGGGCTCTAGCTTGTGTGTGTTTGTGTGGTGAATTAGTAAAAGTTAGTTGTCTTTACAGAAAGAGTAAAAGCTAGTGAAATTCTTTTAGTACAGATAAGGTCTTTTTTACTGATTCGCTGGTAGCTGTATTATGAATTAACTGAAGGTCCAAAACGATCCTCAAAGGCATCCACATGTACAGCATATTACAGCAGTCAAACCTGGGTGTTATCAGAACGTGGATACCTCCCTCCCTCCTCCCCTCCCCCCTCTCTCGTTCTCAGTCTTTCCCTTCTTTGCCCTTTTTTGTTCTCTCCTCCCAGCTAAATGTCTTCTTCTTCTTCCCCCTTTCTCTTGTTCCTTCTCTTCCCCCTCTCTCTGCAATGCACGTCTACAGGCATGTTCTCCTTTATCCCATACTGCCATTCTTTCTTCACCCCCACAGCTCCTGGTTTCTTACTTTCTCTCGCTCTTTCACCTTCTCCTACTCCTCACATCTCCTAATTGCATTTGTGTTCCCCCTCTTTCCTTAGTTCTCTCCTTCTCATCTCCTTTTACCTTCTCCCCACTTCTTCTGGATAAGTTAGTCTTCTCCTTTCTTGTCCATCTCCTTCCCCATGCTCTCTTTCTCTAATTCTCCTCTCCTGCTCTTCCCCATTCCTCCTAGCAACACATATCTTCTCCTTTTCTCCTCTGTTTCTCCTTTGCCCAACCCCCATGAAAACCTTGAAACCATGACTGAGATATGTTAAATTCTATCAGAATCAGGCAGGTCCTAAACTGACATTTTCCTGGCATTAACTCTTGTGTGCTGTGTAACCATTTGATGTTCTGCATTCCTTTGAAATGGTAATAAATTGATGTACTGAGAACAGCAGAGAGAGGATGGGGTCTGTTGGAACAAATAGTTGAGAGGCTACTGCAGCAGAAAGGGGATTGTGGATATTTGGTTTACCAATGAATGAGTTGCCCGCCAGACGTGGCTGATTGTAAATACTTTTTATTATACTGCTTTTCCTTTGAGCTTCCTTCAAAGCGATGATGTTGTATACCACACTCTTTAGATTTCTGTTAGTAATAAAGCTTACTGTTTAACCATGAAGCTTCTGGCTACTGACTCTAAAACCGAGAGTACATGACAAATTCTTAGCACTGTTGGAAGTTCACTTAAAATCTATAGGGGTGTTTCTGAATAAATATACTGTACTAGAAAGAATTGCCCTGTCAGGCTCTACTGCCTTGTTGATCTATCATAATCATGATTAACCTTGTCATCATCTCCTCTTCCTCAAAATATCTGGTGATTATTCATAGCATTATTATGATTATTTGGAGAATGAGGGTAAATTAACCAACCTGACTGAGAAAGAAAGAATGAAAGGGGGGAAAAAAGGCCAGTGAAGGACACTGGTTAATGGGAGCAACCCATTAAAAGCAGCACTTAAAAAAACATACTTTTTGCTTGAAAACGATTCTTGGGTTGGATAACAACTCTCCTCTGTTGCAAAAGCAGTACATGGGAAAGTGATAAAAATGAACATCAATTTTTTTGGGGGGGGGGAATTCCTCATCCAAGCAGAATTTGGACTACTTTTTTGGTTTGGATTATGAATTCCATTTACTTCAAAACCAGCACTTGTAAAGGTGTTAAAAGCAGAGCTGGGAAAAGTCCCCTCCCAATTCATTGAGGAGCTTGTAGAACGTTCATTTCCAACTAGATTTTTTTCTGATTTCTTTATGGTTTTATTTCACTGATATGTTCTGACCAACCAAGGCTAATGTTTAATGTATCATGTTCAGTAGCATCACCAAAGGCTATCCTGAGGTATCAAGGTTTGGCTCCCAAAATGTAAATCAGCACAATTATTCCATTGTTGTACATGAGAAAAAAGAATTCCCAAGTGTTCTTAACTTCAAGATGAGATTATGAGAATATTTTTTTTCATATTTTCTGATTATTTTTCATATTTCAGGAAAATTTCATGAAGGCTTTTTTTTGCACTAAAACATGGGTTTTGTACAAAATGCAACCATTTTGTGGAAAAACATTGGGGATTTTTATGGAAAAAACTTTTTCCTTAAAATACAATAGCTTTTCCCCCTCACAAAACAATTTTTGTACCAAAATGAAATATTTTCACTCCTTCTTACTCCTGCATAGAGATGGGGAAAATCTGACAGATGACCTACCCCCCCCCTGGGGGAATCTCAACAACAGATCTCCCTCACTAAGGATGAGAAAATTAATGAATATTCTTTACACTCCTGTGTCCAAAGCTGCTGAGAGGTTCAGAAGAATTAGCAGGATCACACCTACCCTGTCTTTCTGCCAGAACAGGTTGTCCATCAGGGTAATCAAGTCAGACTCTGTTCCTAAACCAGACAGGTAACTAGATTGAAATGGGTCCAGATAACCAGTCTTATCCAAGAGCAACCATTGCATATCCACCACTCCAGAGCCAACCCAAAACATTATGTTGCCTGAAGCACAGCAGTAAATGCCCTTCCCACCCATGTCAAGGTGCATAATACTCAAAATCAGCCAAGTTATTTTGGCACATGAGACAGAAATTCCCACAAATGCCTCTCCCCATTCCTGGCAGTAAAAATACAGTAATAACAAAGTAAATAACTAACCATCTGCTGTCCTTTCAAGAAATCCAAATTGTGCTACTTGAGGAGGCTACCTTACTCTACCTAATGGGAGAAATGGCTCTGCACTACCTTCTCAGAAGAAGAAATATTGGATATATTGGGAAGAGGGAGTGGAAAAAGAAAAGTTTCATTCATTCCTGTGAAGCAAGGGTAGGTGACTTTTGGCTCACCAGACATTTTCTTCTAAGGTTCCCATCAGCCCGAACCCCTATGGTCAATGGTAAACAATTGTGAGAACTGTATTCTAAAGGTCCAAAGGTTTCTCATCCAAGCCATGAAAGCAGCATAAATACATATGGTATGAATAAAAATAATAGTGATAATTAAAGGAATAGAAGCTAAAATATATTACAGCACCTGGAAAAATGTGAAGCTTTCACTTGACATTGAAATAACATGAAAGTAAGTACCAAGGTCATCTTTCTGGGGTGCCACCACTGTGGGGGGGGGACCCCTTTTCCCTGCTAGCCACTCACTAATGATGGCATTATAGAGAGAAATGTCTCAAAAGGATCGGTATTAAACATGCTTTAATTGATGTCAGAGGTCCATTTATAGGTTACCTGTTGTTGCCAGTTTATTCTAATGTAAATATACACATATAGAACTTTGTGTATGAGAAAAATAGAGGGAAGTAAGTATTTGGTGCTACATTTGGCATACGTTGATTAAATTAACAATAGGCCCAGATGACTTGCAGGTTTTAACTGAAGCATTCTCCTCACTATGATGTTGCTGGGTAATTCACCTGATATAATAAATGGGAAAGGCATTTAAACTTCAAGTGCATACACAAACTACCCTACAGAAGGTTCAATAGAATATCTTCTACTTTTCCTGGAACTCAGGAACATACATCATTAAAACATCTTTGTACATTGTTTAACATCTGTAGTGGCGGACTGGGAAATGTATTCTGTGGGTTGGGGGCTGGAAGAATTTTGATCTGGATAGGAAAAGTGAAGATCTCCCCATGTTTTGCTTCATGTGGAAGAGACAAGAACATCCCAAGGACCACTGTTCATGAACGTAGTAGATTCTTGGACAGAAACCAAGAGGTGCTTTTCCAAGGTCCATCTGGGTGCATCCCACTGAAAAATACTGAATGGTCTTTTGTTGGGGACAAATCCAATTACCCAGCTCAGTAGTAATCCATTTAAAAAGCCAGCAAAGTCTGGATGACTGTGATAAGTTCCAGATGTAGTGGGAAAGCCTGTAATTCCCAGGTTAGGTACATATGACAGCTGCTACTCCTTACTCACATGATCTTAAGAGGACAAGTGACTGTTAAAGATATTTTGGGGGTGAGGAGGAAGCCTACAAACATACCATAAATTTCTCTTCCCATTCATAGAATCATAGAATTCTTTCCCCCTTTCCTTCTCATTCTTTCTCTCTCATACACATACACACAAATCACAGACATGAAAAGGGCTTACACATCATTGATCACACAATCCTGTCTTCTCCACCTACTTACCAATAGTTTCCCTAGAAAACTGATAAAAAGGGTTCTAATTAATGCAGAATCTTACGAACAAGCTCAAAGAGATCTTCCTTGCTGGTACAGAAACAATCTCAAAAGACCACAACCCTTCTCAAGCCCAGAAAGGCAAGTTTTTCTGGTTGGCCACCACAATATTCACAGGAAAATGAAGTACGACTGGGACCTGGGACATCCAAAATATCCTATTAGTGATGGTCTCTTAAATTTTGTACATGCTACTTTCTTTTTTGTGGCCAGCTGGTTATGTTTACTACTCATCATCATTACTTACCCTTATGGATGGGTTTCATACTGGAAAACACTAGAAAATTATTGGCAAAGCTTAATCACACAAATGGTGGTTTGTGTATGCAACCATTTGGCCATGGACAAGGTGTATGCAGACAGGATTTCCAAGGTGTTTTTTTCACTTGGAGAAAATGTCTAATGATTTGTGGATTGTCCCTGGCAGTTCATGACAGTGTGTTATACATTTTTTCCTGCATTCATGTTTTCCAGTATTTTATCTTCCCTAATGCATGAGGCTGACAAATATTTTGCCAGCAGATTCTAATGTTATGCTATGTTTCACACTTGTGTGTTCCTTCTTTCAAAACAGACATGAAACGTACCTGCCTTTGGGGTTTAAAGACCCATTCCAGTAATAATATAGGAAATTTCCCTAGTTTCTGGTGATCTGGGGAGATTTGCCACCAAGTTCCAGTTCAGGGGGCATTCCAAAGGGAAACAGTGGTTAACCATTCTGCCCCATGATAATCCAGCATTGGAGTGGGCACTTGGCAAAACTCTACACATTTCCCTCACAATACATATTAGTCATTACTGGAAATGCCCAAGAAGACATCTGTGCTAATGTCACACCATCATTGACCCTATTGGTAGTCCAAACTAGAGTACAGACATTGAGTTTATTGTGGAATGATGGGTAAACATTTAAGTAAATCCTACGAATTGAATGGCTCTACCAATAAGATTCAGACCTAAAAGTCTTTGCAAATATGCAAAGTAGCACTGCAACATTTCCATGACTATTTGGTATACTCTGGAAGCACTATTCTGGAATCTCCTAGAACCCACAGAATTCCAAGATCCAAGTTCAGAAATCCAATTTTGCTTCAGTGTTCCTGAAATAGAATGTTTTGACCTTTCTGGAATATCTGGTTCCATTTCCAACATTTTGGCAGAATCCATATATAGTGCCATTCTATATCTATATTTATATCTATATCTATATCTATAGATATAGATATAGATATAGATATAGAAAAAAATAAAAAGAAGATAAAGCCATGCTCTGTTAAGATCTTGTGGAGGTAGAACTTGGCAGTTCCACCTATCACTGTGACTGTGGAACTTGTGTCTTCAAAACTTTGATTGAGTTATGCAAGCAACTGGCACATGAACCTTTTTTTCCCAGTAGGGGGGAAATCCACAAAAGAATCACATGGATATGGCTTGTAAGGAACTTGCCCAGGAATTAAGCTCCGTTTTATCTGTATGGGCCTATTCCACTTCAATCCAGTACATGGCACTATGTCTCTTTCTCTTATATGAACTGTCCCACAGTGCACCTCACATCCCTTTAGTCTTCAAACCATGCAGACAGGTAACTTAATCCATTTGAGAATTAGAACAACACACAAGGGATGGATCACTCTCTTTGGGGAGGGGGAGTTCCTAATGAAAACCAAGTTCCAACTTGAAATCTGTAACAACAAAAAAGGAAACCTCTGCCTTTGAAAATAGGTTTCATTTTTCCTCAAAGAAGCTAGAAGCAGCTGCTTGCACATCAATTCAAGAACGCATCTGATGCTGACATGTGTCTTTCAGGACCCAGATTCCTTCCCCACCTACCCACTGATGCCACCCCAATGCCGTCACATAAATCTAGCTTTTGTTTCATCTGTCTGCAGGAGAACTGTTTATGAAATTATCCCCAAACCCAGCAAACAATGGAGGAATTGCATAGGGTTCTTTGTTTGTTTATTTGGCTATATTCTTATGGAGGGAAGAATCAGCTCTTTCAAGAAATGGCTTGTTTTCCCCATCCATCTGGTTGCAGTTAGTTTGGAGATATAATTTTCAGAACTGATCACTTAGGGGTAGACCATGCAATTAAAGTATTTGAAAAACAAACAGCTCTGACCACCAATTGTTAAGAGTGTGGCTTTCCACACGAGGGCCTGTTTTCCATGAAGAAATCCTCTGCTTCCAGCCCTGGGCTGCCTTTTGGGATGGGAATATAACATCAAATTTAAAGACAAACCAAAGCTAGGCAAAAGCAAAGATGAAAAGATGGATCAGTTTTGTTTTCATTCTCACTTTTCTTTTAAAGCACAGTCTTGGAAGTGGTGTGGCAGAAAGCAGATGAGTTTCCATATTGCATTATGCCATATACCAGGGCCCTTTCACATTATTAGCATGCGCTACTACCCTCCCCGCAAGATTGTATAACTGGACATATTAGATACTTTTGGGGGGTCACATTTGCTTATGCAGACTGGAGGCCAGTTGAAGGTCACGATGACCTGAGATATGTCTAGAAATACAATGTTGGGAAAGCCCAAGTTAGGATTGAGTGGAAAGCCCCCATAATGGGTTTATGCTAACAACCTAGTTGTTAAGGGGTATGTGCTATTCCTTTGGCCAGCCCTGGGCATTTCAAGCAATAATTCAATCATACAAATAAATGACAATTCCTCATCCCATACCCTACAGAAATCTCCCCTCATATCCCCTCCTGTCCAACCTTCAAGGTTGTCACAAGCCCATCAATGTTCTATCTCTCCACTATTAAAATAATCAGTTGAGTTTCAGTTCCTTTTGTCTGTTCCATGGGAGAGCCATCCAAGCTTTGTTATTACTAACGTGCTCCTCCAAGGCACAGAATAGGGTATAAATATTAGAGCCCCAACAATAGCTAAGTGCATCATAGCTGAGGCGTGATACAGCCAGACCTCATCATTCTCTTCTTTGCTGTGCCACCCTCATGTGCTGGTCTGAGTATCTTCACTGCACAGAACTCTCTCCTCTTCAAGACTGGTAACTATCACCTTATCTTCTCAGACCTCCCTCTCCCTCCCTCCCTCCCTCCCTCCCACCTTTTTGCCTTACACTGCTATAGCATAGTATGGTTCAAAAGAATGCATTTGAGTATGTTCTGTATTATTCCAATAAAATACTTTATTTGAGCTAATAATTCCCCCAAATATTAAAGGAGATTTGGGCATCACAGGTGGGACTTTAACATATCCCCCACCTCTTAGGGTAACAACACTACACTTTTATAGCACTATGTTTCTGTTTTAACTGCCATGGCAGTTACAGAATCCTAGGCTTTGTAATGTGGTCAGAGGCACTGGAGCTCTTTGGTAGAGAATTCTAAATTTGTTGTGTGCCTTCAAGTCTTTTCCGACTTATGGTGATCCTAAGGCATCTCTGTCACAGATTTCTCCTAGCCCAATTTGTTCAGAAGAGACTTGCCATTGCCTTCTTCTGAAGAGGAGAAAGTATAACCTGCCCAAGGTCATCCATTGGGTTTTCAGAACTGAGCAGGAATTCTAACTCTGATCTCCCAGGGTCCCAGTCCAACACTCCAACCACTACACTATACTGGCTTTCTAAACTGCCAATCATAGGATTCCATGGGATGTTGCCACAGCAGTTAATATGGAATCAAAGTGCTATAACTGTGTAGTGTGAAAGGACTACAGATTACAATACTTATGCTTCTAGACTAGGTTTTTTTCTGTTTTGATTGGCAGTGGCTCTTCTGAATCTCAGTGAGATAATTTCAGTCTGAGGAATCATTTCAATTGGAGATGCCAAGGACTGAATCTGGAGCTTTCTTGCATTGAAAAAACATACTCCATTGTGACTGCTACACTGTAGCCCTTCCTCCAAATGTTGGCAGCCAGCATGCTTATACACCAGCTTACTCCATGCATTTGGCCTGCCAAGGGCCAGAAATCCCACCCCTCTTTTGAGTTACAGGCCAAGAAACAGCTGTGGAGCAGTACTGTGTGATTTGCAGGTCCTAGGTGCACTGAATTTAGGAATGCAAATAATATTCTAAAGTATTCAAAAATGGTCTAAAAATGGGGTTCTTGAGTGTCAGGAAGGCCTGATAAGAAATAGTCTAGATAAGAGAGAATCTTTGCAGTTCAGTCTATATGAAACATGCACATGGTTTTCTTTTTCTTTTCTTTTTGCAACA
Source organism: Gambelia wislizenii (assembly GCA_030847615.1). Taxonomy (NCBI): domain Eukaryota; kingdom Metazoa; phylum Chordata; class Lepidosauria; order Squamata; family Crotaphytidae; genus Gambelia; species Gambelia wislizenii. Next base: position 330,959,751 of record JAUMIR010000001.1, on the reverse strand, counting down.
TTTATATACTATGGAGATTATCAGACACCCTAAATATGGTGTGACAATGACACCAGGAGATTGCTAAAGGGCTTGTTTTTCACATGACGTCATGCCCGTGTTGTTATGCTCCCGTGCTGCTCCCGTTCCACCATCATTTCCTTTTATTGACAGGCTAAGCCATCCAAAGATCACCCGTTCTGTTTCTGTCATGGAACGATGGGTGAGTGAAAAGGTGCCCTGTTATGCTGGCGTGATGCCAACATCAGTGGGAGGTCCATGCCTAACACTTCCAGGTGTGATCGGGAGATCCAGGTAAGTGACACACTTTTTTGTACACTCTCCATGTTACTTGTAAACTTTTAAGTATGTTTAGGTGCTTGGCTTTATTTTTTAAAGTGTATTTTCATTTTACTTTTGAATTTCCCATGCGCTTGTCTTCTCACGAGAATGGCTCAGGGCTTCAACAAGGAAGTGAATGCAGCTCCGTGAGAGCTCCATTCACTCCTGGGCTGCCGGGGGGGGGGGAGGGAACAACATGGAAAAGGTAGGTGTCTGAAACTTTTCTTTCTCATGCCGGGATGGGGTCAGGAGAGGAGATAGCAAGACAGGGATGCCATTTTGTCTCTGTTTGATAATCCCATACATATGTGTGTGTTTGTGTGTATACATTATTTTTGTATACCAGTTTAAATGGGTAATTGAATATTTGTATGTATGCCTTCTTTGTTGCCAAATGTAACATTTTTTCCTTTATAAAAGAAACATATCTGGGAAAGAAAAAGCTTTACACATATATCTATACAATCAAAATAAACACACACACAATAACAAATTTCCCCAATACTAGTTTTTCTTACTTCCTACCTAGTTTAACTGAAATTTATTTAGATTATTTCTGACTTTTTTCCTGTCCTACTATATATGTCTGTGTTACTTCTACTCTCAGTGTAATCTTTCCTAAAGATTATTATGTAGTAACTTACAATGTTACTTCACCTGTCCTTCAATTGACTCATACATTTAAATTGCATAGGTTTTGCCATCTGTTTTTCAATGTGTTTTTATCAGTTCCCACTCTTCGGAGATTTTCAGACGATCCTTGCCGCGTAAGGATCGTCCGGGACAGTTTTCTCGCTCGCGAAGGCTTGGAGCCTGCTGCGCTATATTCGCCAAGATTTTATTCACGAAGGTTGTCCGTGAATAAAATCTTGGTGAATATAGCATGGCAGGCTCCAAGCCTTCGTGCAAGAGAGAACTATGATCTCGCAGCAGTGACGGCGTCATCAGAAATCAACCCCCTGCCGCGCTGCTGCAACAAAACTGTCCCAGGCGATCCTTGCGCGGCAAGGATCGTCTGAAAATCTCCGAAGAGTGGGAACTGATAAAAACACATTGAAAAACAGATGGCAAAACCTATGCAATTTAAATGTATGAGTCAATTGAAGGACAGGTGAAGTAACATTCACCTGCTCACCCTCCTCTAGACTGGTTCCAGCTTCTCAATATCCTTCCTGAATTGTGGTGCCCAGAACTGGACACAGTGTTCCAGGTGAGGTCGGACCAAAGAGTGGCACTATTACTTCCCTTGATCTAAATACTATACTCCTATTAATGCAGCCTAGAATTGCATTGGCTTTTTTAGCTGCTGCATCACACTGCTGACTCATGTTCAGCTCGTGTTCCACCAAAACTCCTAGATCTCTTTCACATGTACTGCCATCAAGCCAGTACATTAAGCCATTCTTGGCAAAATTAATTTTATTTTCTTATCATTCACAGTGCAAAACACCCTTCTAAGTGCATATCATATTTGGCAGCAACCTTCTTTTGAGGTTTGCTTTACCTTCTACACTCTTTATGCCCTGTTCTTTAAGTACCATAAGGATCCCTTCTTCCAATCTCATTTGGAGCCACTGCAGCATTTGTTCCACTGTTGCTGCTGCCACACTACAGAAATAATGCAGCTTGACACCACTTTAACTATCATGGCTCAATCCTATGGAATCCTGGGATTTGTAATTTGTTGTGGCACCTGAGCTCTCTGGCAGAGAAGGCTAAATATTTCACAACACTAAACATCCAAGAATTCCATAGTATTGAGCCATAACAGTTTAAGCAGTGTCAAACTGCATTATTTCTGCAGTGTGGCAGCAGTTAGCATTTGGTAATCCAGTTCTGGGCACCACAATTAAAAAAGGATATTGACAAATTGGAATATGTCCAGAGGAGGGCGACTAAAATGGTGAAAGCTTTGGAAACAATGCCTTATGAGGAAAGACTTAGGGAGCTGGATATATTCAGCCTGGAAAAAAGATGGTTAAGGGGCGATATGATAGCCCTGTTTAAGTATCTGAAGGGGTGTCACATTGAGGATGGAGCAAGCTTGTTTTCTACTGCTCCAGAGACTAGAACACGGAACAATGGATGCAAGCTCCAGGAACAGAGATTCCACCTTGACATTAGGAGGAACTTTTTGACAGTAAGAGCTGTTCGGCATTGGAATACACTCCCTCAGAGCATGGTGGAGTCTCCTTCCTTGGAGGTCTTTAAACAGAGGCTGGATGGCCATCTGTCGGGGATGCTTTGATCGTGATTTCCTGCGTGGCAGGGGATTGGACTGGATGGCCCTTGTGGTCTCTCCTAACTCTACAATTCTATGATTCTATAATTCTATGCAAAGCATGGTGCTAGATGTTAGCAAACAATAGCACAGTGTTGGAGGAGACTGCTGTGCGAGATCATGGATTTCCCTGTGCGCTCTCCTACTAGTCATTTCTGCATTAATCTGCAATATTTAAAACAAAGTCCATTGAAAATGTTTATATTTAAATGTTTATTTTCTTTCAAAATGCATGATTATATGTGCATTTCCTTTCATAATAGACATTTAAACCCATGTTTTATTCCCAAATAGCTGAGAATTTCATTGTGAGGTTCAGAAAAATATGAGATCCAGCAGACAGCTAAATTCATTCTAATCTTCACATTAGTCCAAAAAGGATAGATTAGGTCATTTTATATATGAATTCAGAGAGATCTGATTCCTCAGATGTCCCTTAAGTATGCCCCTAACTCTCCTTTTGAAATCTATGGACTCCAAATCGCTTCACTTTGGCTGGAGTGTGCTCCTGATTTGCCTGGTAATGGTTGGCAATATTACTTTATTACTAGAGCTGACTCAAAACCAGGGTTGGGTTTAGGTGTGGAAATTTGTTTGTTTGTTTCCTTCCCCCATCACATCTGCTTAAAGATCCTTCTCCTTTTTTGGAGTTCTTTCCAGTGAAGTTTTGGAATTTGCTTTTCAAAGAGAAGTTTGCAGCACACTCCATGAATGAATTTATGTAATCCACATTTTTCTGATATTCCAACAGCAACAGCACTCTACTGCAATCCTTCGGTAGCCCAACTGGCTGCAGCTTTGTCACCAGTGACATCACAGAGCTGATAAGGGACTCAATGAAGACAAAAAGCAATGCCTGTTCAGAAAGTACTGCTTTCACTCTGAGTAGGCTTTGATAATTCTTAGCAACCTCATCATAGTATCAAATCTGTTTGGCTGACTATCATGACAACGTTATGATTTCTAGGAAAAAAGATGAAATGAACTTAAATAAAGTCCTAATGGATTAGACCACAGACCAACCTAGCTAGTCCACCACTCTGTTCACACAATGGCCAAACAGTTGCCTATGTTAATCCAGCAAGCAGGACATGAGTAAAACAGCTCCCCCAAACCTGATATATGAGGGTTGTCTGTTAAATAACGAGATTGATACAATACCCTATCTTTCTTTGTATGTATTACCGGACTTGTTTATCTTGGATTGGCCTTTTCAGTCATCAGCGTGTTTGCAGAAAGCGCGTGATGAGTCTTTCCTGAATCTTCGGACTTTTTTGGACAATGTAAAAATAACGCTAGCAGCATCACCAGGTTGCGACGCTGCAGTGCAAGAGGGCGTCAGTTTTGTACGACGCTCCTTCCCAGCGGTACTGTTGCAGTACCGTTGGGACATTTGACCGTGATATTTTTGCTTTTGCAGTCATTTTTTTTGCAGTTGATCGCGAGTAAAATATGACGGTAGAAAGCAAAAATATCATGGTCAAATGTCCCAGTGGTACTGCAACAGTACCGCTGGGAAAGAGCGTCATATGAAACTGACGCCCTCTTGCGCTGCAGCGTCGCAACCTGGCGACGCTGCTAGCATTATTTTTACATTGTCTGAAAAAGTCCTTCGTTTGTGAAGAAAAGCCAGAGAGAGAGAGAATTCTAAAGCTTTCCCCCCAATTATACTCCCCATTCACAGTCACACACTGATGAAGTCTTGTTTTCCACTGGTCAAAGGCATGGAGAAGATCAGTTTCTGTCAGCTGTTTCAACACATCTGCCATCTTCTTTTTTTACTGCATCAGATGACTCAAAACGTGTTCCTTTAAGCACCAATTTCATTTTCAGGAAAAGAAGAAAGTCACAGCATGCCAAATCTGGTGAACATGGAGGATGTTCAAATGTAGCAATGTGTTTATCCACCAAAAACTGCTTCATAGAAAGTGCTGTGTGAGCAGGCACATTGTCTTGATGAAGAATGAAACCATTTCCCCACAATTCTGGCCTTTTTTTCCTCAGCTTTGTCAAAATTTCCTTATAATAGTGCTGGTTCACTGTTCTGCCTTCTGGAACCCATTCTGCCAAAATTATGCCCTTGATGTCAAAAACAATCCAATGAGCATGGCTTTGACTGTGGACTTGCTTTGACGTGCTTTTTTCATTCTTAGTGATGATGGTGTTTTCCAGCACACTGACTGTCATTTTGTCTCAGGATCATACTGTAAGATCCAGGTTTCATGACAAGTGATGATTTTTTGAAAAAGGTTTGGGTCTGCCTCAAATTGCTGCAGAATGTCAGGGCAAATTTCCTTGCGGCACTCTTTTTGCTCTGGTGTGAAAACCCTAGGGACCATCTTGGCAGAAACTTTTCTCATGGTGAGGTCCTCATGCAAAATTTTCCATGCATTGTCTTTGTCAATGTTCATAATTTCAGCTATCATTCGGACACTGAGTCAGTGGTCTCCTCGAACAATCTGACTGATTTTCCCCACAATTCCTTTGGTTCTTGTGCTTATCTCTTTGGAATTTATCCTTGTGCTAGTTTGCATTACTTTCTAGCTAATGTGCAGACCTCAGTCATGAAACATAATAATTACAATTTTTAAAATGAATTTAATTGAAGAAGTCTGTACATTTTGTATAGTTTAGAGGAGGACACAGTGGGCTTTTCTAGACTGGTCTAAAGAAGCTGAGTTCAAATCATAGAATTGGAGAGTTGGAACAGACCACGAGGGCCATCCAGTCCAACCCCCTGCCACGCAGAAAATCTTGATCAAAGCATCCCCGACAAATGGCAACCCAGCCTCTGTTTAAAGACCTCCAAGGAAGGAGACCCCACCACGCTCCGAGGGAGTGTGTTCCACTGCCGAACAGCTCTTACTGTCAAAAAGTTCCTCCTAATGTTGAGGTGGAATCTCTCTTCCTGGAGCTTGCATCCATTGCTCCATGTTCCAGTCTTTGGAGCAGCAGAAAACAAGCCTGCTCCATCCTCAGCGTGACATCCCTTCAAATACTTAAACAGGGCTATCATATCACATCTTAACCATCTTTTTTCCAGGCTAAACATACCCAGCTCCCTAAGTGTCTCCTCATAAGGCATTGTTTCCAGAGCTTTCACCATTTTAGTTGCCCTTCTCTGGACACACTCCAATTTGTCAATATCCTTTTTGAATTGTGGTGCCCAGAACTGGAGACAGTATTCTAGGTGAGGTCTGACCAAGGCAGAATAGAGTGGCACTATTACTTCCCTTGATCAAGACACTATACTTCATAGAATCATAGAATCATAGAATTGTAGAGTTGGAACAGACCATGAGGGCCATCCAGTCCAGCCCCCTGCCACGCAGGAAATCTTGATCAAAGCATTCCCGACAGATGGCAATCCAGCCTCTGTTTAAAGACCTCCAAGAAAGGAGACCCCACCACGCTCCGAGGGAGTGTGTTCCACTGCCGAACAGCTCTTACGGTCAAAAAGTTCCTCCTCATGTTGAGGTGGAATCTCTCTTCCTGGAGCTTGCATCCATTGCTCGGTGTTCTAGTCTCTAGAGCAGCAGAAAACAAGCCTGCTCCATCCTCAATGTGACATCCCTTCAAATACTTAAACAGGGCTATCATATCGCCTCTTAACCATCTTTTTTTCCAGGCTAATCATACCCAGCTCCCTAAGTCTCTCCTCATAAGGCATTGTTTCCAGACCTTTTACCATTTTAGTTGCCCTTCTCTGGACATGCTCCAATTTGTCAATATCCTTTATGAATTGTGGTGCCCAGAACTGGACACAGTATTCTAAGTGAGGTCTGACCAAGGCAGAATAGAGCAGCACTATTACTTTCCTTGATCTAGACACTATACTTCTATTGATACAGCCCAAAATCGCATTGGCCTTTTTAGCTGCCGCATCACACTGTTGACTCATGTTCAACTTGTGGTCTACTAGGACTCCTAGATCCCTTTCACATGTAGTCTCGTTCAGCCAGGTCTCTCCCATCCTATATCTATGCATTTCATTTTTTTTGCCCTAAGTGCAGTACTTTACATTTCTCTGTATTGAATTTCATTTTTTTAGCTTTGGCCGAGCTCTCCAGTCTATCCAGGTCATTCTGAATTTTGATCCTGCCCTCTAGGGTATTAGCTACTCCTCCTAATTTGTTGTCATTTGCAAATTTGATACGTATGCCCCTAATTCCCTCATCCAAATCATTGATAAAGATGTTGAATAGACTGGGCCAGCTAGAAAAATCAGCGGTAGCAGAACATGTGATAAACCAACCTGGACACAAAATGCCATTTGAAAACACAGAAATTCTAGACCAGACCAACAACTATCATGTCAGAATGCACAGAGAAGCTATTGAAATCCACAAACACCTGGAAAACTTCAACAGGAAAGAAGAAACCTTAAAAGTAAACAAAATCTGGCTCCCAGTTTTGAAATACAATAGAATCAAAACTCAGCACTTACAAAAGAATTCCACCCAAGGACAGGGGGATTCCCAGCACATAATGGCCCATCAACCAACCATTAGCCAAACAGACACTAACGAGCCTTGGATTTCTATACCCAGAAACTAACTATTCAATTACACAAATTTACATATACTCCCCAACAGGGGTTCACAGCATAGAAACTCCACTTACACTCCTACCCAACCATTCTCTGAGGATGCCAGCCACAGATGCAGGCAAAACATCAGAAAGAAGCTATTCCAGAACATGGCCTCACAGCCCAGAAAAAAACCAAGGAAAATCTATGGATGCTGGCTGTGAAAGCCTTCGACTTCATGTTGTTTCACTTCTTGTTGTTAAATGTCTTTGAGTCAGTTTCAACTCATGGTGATCCCATGCATGAGTTCCCCTGTCCTCAACCGCCCTACTTAGGTCCTGCAGACCTATGGCCTCCGTGACTGAGTCTATCCAGCTAGTGTGCAGTCTTCCTCTCTTTCTTTTTCCCTTCACTTTTCCTAGCATTATTGACTTTTCTAGTGAGTCATTTCTTCTCATAAAGTAGAACAGCCTCAATTTGGTCATCTTTGTTTCTAATGAGAGTTTGGGCTTGATCTGTTCTAAGACCCACCTGTTTGTCCTTTTGGCCATCCACAGGCTCCTCGGGACTCTTCTCCAACACCACATTTCAAATGAGTTTATTTTCTTCCTATCAGATTTCTTCACTGTCCAACTCTCATATCCATACATGGTGCTGGGAAATAAGATGGTTTGAACGATCCTGACTTTAGTGCTCAGTTTCATATCTTCCCATTTTATGACCTTGTACAATTCTTTCATAGCTGCTTTTCCCAGTCCCAGTTCTGACTTCCTGGCTGCAGTCTCTGTCATGGGGTATGACTGATCCAAGGAATATGAATTCTTTCGCTATTTCAGTTTCCTCATCTATTTTGAATTTGTGTAAATCCTCTGTGCTCATTATTTTTGTTTTCTTAATGTTCAGCATTAAACCTGTTTTGCACTTTCTTCTTTGACTTTCTTTAGTAGTTGCTCCAAGTCGTTGTTGTTCTCTGCTAGTAGTATAGTGTCATCTGCATATTTTAGCCCAAATCCATACTACACAAATAATCCAGTTTGAAGATGGATTATTTGCCAGGGCTCTTTCCTATGGAATCCTGGGATTTGTAGTTTAGAAAGGCACCAGCACTCTTTGTCAAAGAAGGCTGAAGACCTTGTAGAACTACAGATCCCAGAATTCAATAGGAAGGAGCCATGGCAAATAATCCAGTTTTAAACTACATAATTTGTGTATTGTGGATTTGGCCTTAGATTGTTGATGTTCCTTCCTCTAATCTTCATCTCTCGTTCTTCTGAATCTAAGCCTTCTCTGTGTATTCGTTGAACAAGTAAGGTGTACAAGTTAAACAAGTAAGGTGATAGAATGCAGCCCTGTTTAACTCGCTTTCCTGTTGGGAACCATTCTGTTTCTCCATATTCTGTTTTTACGGTGGCCTCCTGTCCTAAGTGCCAGTTCCGCATCAAAACAATCAAGTGTGTTACTACACCCATTTCTTTAAGAGTATTCCTTAGTTTCTTGTGATCTATGCAGTCAAATGCTTTGCTGTAGTCTATAAAGTACTTGCTGATTTCTTTCTGGAATTGCCTGCTGTGCTGCATTATCCAGCATACATTTGCTATATGATCCCTAGTGCTTCTACCTCTTCTGAACCCAGCTTGCACCTCTAGAATTTCTTTCTCCGTATATGGTATGAGTCTTTTCCACAATATTTGAGCATGATTTTGCTTGCATGGAAAATTAATGTGATAGTCTTGTAGTTGCTGCAATCTTTTGTATCTCCTTTTTGGGGGAAGGGGGATGTATATTGATAAGAAAAATTAAAAGAGGAAGGAGAGGAAGATGAGAAGGAGACCTTTTGTTGTGATATGTGTCAGAATTAAAAATAAACCCACTCAAGGGTTGGAATGAATTGCCAAAAAACACACAAAAACCAACAATCTGGGACAACAGAAATGTTGTTTGTATTTTTAATTTAAAAAAGAAAGAATTATAGCAACAAATACTGCAGCCGCCTGACACATTTGCCCCACCTGAAAGATTCCAGTATCTCCATATATAGTAAGGGATACACTGGAACACACAGGGCCTCTGAAGACATCATAGTTATATAAATAAAACTGAAAGTGAAAGTATGAAGACTTTGATCTCCCAGTTGCCAGCTGTAGGTTCATAAATCAGTGATGATAAAGTAACAGAATCTAAAGGCATGTAACAATCAAGGCTAGGCAAGAAATCTGGGAGTGGGAGGTAGCAGCAAACTACTGTGATTAGGTAATGCCTCATTTCATACACAGGTCCAAGAATGGAGAGGCTCTGTAAGGGCTATTCCCCATGGTGTTGCTATTCCAGCTTCCAAAGACCCCCAATATACACTGTTATTCACCAGTTCCAACCTTACTGTTTCACCAGACTTGATTGGAAGGACAACAGAACACTGCAAAGTGCTTTAAAAACAACAACTGGGGAGTGGTAATTTGGTAGTTGTAGTCCAAAACCAGAAACCTTTCCAAGCACTGGGACTCAGCCATGTGAGATGGGGAACTTCTGTGGGGAAGAAAGTCTCAGAGATCAGCTAGGAGATGGCAATGGCTGCCCTGTCCTACCATGGAACTGTTCTGTGAGAAAATAACTGCTCCAAGGACTGTGATTGGCTGGCTGGATTCTTCCCTAGTCATATAATTGCCTGTGAAATTGCAGCCCATACGGTTAAAATATTAAAAGGGATAGCATTACACTCCTTAATCCACAGCTGAGACAAAGCGCAGATCAGGGGTAATCCACTTGACAACACAGTGCTGACTGTCTGATGTGGGAGATGTCAATTAGCCTTTAAGTGGAAACACATTTTTGCAAGTTACATAATATGAAACCTTAAAAAAAAAACCTCCCTCTTTCTTTCACTCCTTGAAAGAGTAAAAGCTAAATATTATGACAGATTCACCATCCCAGGGCCTCATATTGCCAAAAGTGAAGAGTGCACCTGCAGTTTTCTTTTGCTCCTTGACCCATTGTTCAGTGCTATTTGTGTTTGTTTTCTTTTTAAAAATGAATCATACAGATGTAAGAAACGTTCTTTAGACCTTGACTGTGACATGTCTATGCAGGCCACTGGCTATGTCATTCCCAAGTACACTGAAATACGTTAGGGGCTTGTCTGGATCGGCCAGAATATGCTGCCTTCTGGGCAGTGCATTCTGGCCCTGGAGTTGACCTGTTCCCCCCCCCCCATTGCCAAGACAAAATGGGCGGAAGTTCACACACACACGCTGGCCAGTATCAGTGGGTGCTTTCCCCACTGTCGTGCATCACATTCTCTGAAGGCAAGAAGGAGGTCCTCAACATGTAATTGAGGCTGGTCACATGCAGGGGGCTTTGATTTTGGGGTCCTTCTTCCCAGCTGCAAAGTGACTCCAGCAGATGTGGTAGTGGCAGCTGGTGATCCAGCCTGGTGTGCAGGTATGGACCAGACCTTGCATTCCCATGCCGGACTCATCTGGATTTCCCCTCATAATACAGGTTTTCCTGGGTGTTTTATTAAAATGCTCTTTGCCTCTTCACTGGAAAAGAGCGTATCATAGGTAAGACCAACGTTCCTTTCATTTATGTTTCATATACACATAGCCTGAAGGTAATTTGTGCACAATATTTTTAATAATTTTGTGTATGAAACAAATTTGTGTACATTGCGCCAACAGAAAGCAAAGGGTGTCACTGTTTCAGCCACCCGTGTAAACAATTTTTGGATCTTGGAGTTCAGATTTCAGAATTCCCGGTACGGTAAGATGATACTCAACCTGTATTGCTTGATGAAGTGGAGAAAGTTAGTACATAACTAACCAGTTTAAAACACAAACAAAAATGATTTTATTCACATGTCTGGATTTCAAAACATCCCCAGTGTTTCTGCCTGGAATTCCAAATAAGTAAATATAGCATTTTTGCTTTTTTACACTTTTTAGTTATGTACCAACTTCCTTAAGTGCACTTTCCTCAGTGCACTGGGAGTATTTCTGGTTTGTGAAGTTGAAGGCTTTCACGGCTGGCATCCATAGATTTTCCTTGTTTTTTTCCAGGCTGTGAGGCCGTGTTCTGGAATAGTTTCTTTCTGGCGTTTCGCCTGCGTCTGTGGCTGGCGTCTTCGGAGAGTGGTTGGGTGGGAGTGTGTCTGGGGTTTATATGCTGTGAGCCCCTGTAGGGGAGAATATGTAAATTTGTGTAATTGAATGGATGGTTTCTGGGTGTAGAGGTGCAGGGCTCGTTGGTGTCTGTTTGGCTGATGGTTGGTTGATGGGCCATTGTCTGCTGGGAATCCCCCTGTCCTTGGGTGGAATTCTGAGAGAGACTACAGACTGCGGTAGCCAGAAAAATCAGCAGTAGCAGAACATGTTATAAACCAACCTGGACACAAAATGTTATTTAAAAACACAGAAATTCTGGACTAGGCTAACAACTATAATGTCAGAATGCACAGAGAAGCTATTGAAATCCACAAACACCTGGACAACTTCAACAGGAAAGAATAAACCTTAAAAGTAAACAAAACCTGGCTCCCAGTTTTGAAATACAATAGAATTAAAACTCAACACTTACAAAAGAATTCCACCCAGGGACAGGGGATTCCCAGCAGATAATGGCCCATCAACCAACCATGAGCCAAACAGACACTAACAAGCCTTGCATTTCCTTTGCATTTCTTGATTACTTTTCAAAATGTTCCATGTATAGTGTCTAGATCAAGGGAAGTAATAGTGCCACTCTATTCTGCCTTGGTCAGACCTCACCTGGAATACTGTGTCCAGTTCTGGACACCACAATTCAAAAAGAATATTGACAAATTGGAGCGTGTCCAGAGAAGGGCGACTAAAATGGTGAAAGGTCTGGAAACGATGCCTTATGAGGAGAGACTTAGGGAGCTGGGTATGTTTAGCCTGGAAAAAAGACGGTTAAGAGGCGATATGATAGCCCTGTTTAAGTATTTGAAGGGATGTCCCAGTTTCATGCAAGGACAATGGCACATGTTTTCCACTCCTCAGTGCTGCATCCTGTGAAAAGCTGGAATGCTCTCCATTCTTGATCTTTCCAATATCATCAGAAAGTCAGCTAAACATAGCCTTTCCCCCTCATATATTGCCTGTCAGTTAAACGCTGAGCACTTTCTCTTAAGGATACTTTTAAAAAATATTGCAGTTAAAATTCTTATCACAAAATGTTGCTCTGCTTGCAGAGAGCTTAAAGTTACATGGATTTCACACAATGCATTCACACAGTGGACCTTTACACCATCATCTTTCCCGGGCATCCTCCTCCCCCTGGCTTCCGCATCTGACTTGAAGGGTCCAGCAACCTTCCATAGCAGATTTGGGAGAGACACTGATGAAAGGAAGAAGATGCCATTCCATTAGAAGGTGGATACTATTTTTAAATTATTATGTATTTAAAGTAGTTCTATTCCACACATCAACCAAAAAGGCTCCCTGAACAACTTACAAATTATTGACATGAAAGTCCCGTACCTTTCCAAGAATGAATCAGTACTCAGTGAAATATCATTATCTGTAATGCTGAAAATGGTTGCAACATTTTCCAAATTTTGCAGCCCCCCCATCCCCAATATTGATAGTAAGAATTTCTTAAGGGGCAGAGCTACGGACTTATCAGACACAGCAGAAACCATGTCATAAGGATGCAATGGTAACAAAAAAGGGTGAAATTATCAGATGATGATACTGTTCTGCCGTTCTGGGGGCATCGCATGGGTATGAACAAGGCAAGTTAGCCTATCAATAAAAAAGTGATGCCTCATCTGTGCCAGTGATATGCCCCGGGAATGGCTGGATGCGAAGGATGTCAGATAATTTCACCCTTTGTGTTATTGTTGTGTCCTAAATAACATGGTTTTTTTTTAAAGTAGTACGTACCTCATCTGATAAAGTCCTATATCTCAGTTTTGATGCTTAGCTTATGCACCAGCCACAAATAAAGTCATTCAGCTTATGCAGTTGGGGTGATGCAGTGTACCTGTGAGGCATTCAATGTCCCCTTATTTTCAGTGGACTTCCATGGCTTGTGGGTCACCATGCTGCATTCAGAGGCAGAAATCCTATCTGATCTGGTACAGGAAGGAGAGGTCTGATTCTTTCCCCCTGGCTGCACAATGTTTGCCAGTCCTGGCATACCCACTGAAGCCAGAAGTGTCTATTGGAGTTGGGGGCAGAGTTGCATCCAGATGCCATTTGGCTGCTGTTCTGCAGCCACAGGAGAAGTATTGTGTAAGGAGGTATTGAATATCTCCTTGTGTAGTGTCTGGGAAATTACTTACATGGGCATAATGGCACAAAATCACCAAGAGGATTTTTGTGGACAAAAGCAATTTGCCCAAGTTTGCACCACTTCCATTGGTTGTATTCCATTTTACCAAGCTAAATAAATTCTAATATTTTGCAGACATCAACACCATCATTGCAACAGCTCACTCATTTCTAGCTTCTCTAAAGAGTCCTGGTGTCTAATACAATTCTTTGGCTATGGAAGGAAATGAAAAGATTCATGCAATTACAAATGCATGATTTCCAATTTACACAAAGGAGATTTGGAGCCTATATTTCTTACCACTGTAGAATCCTCTGTAAATGCCCACCCCATAGAAAGCTGTGTTTCATGCACTTAGTCTGTTAATTTTTTCCATTTCATTCAAAACTTCACATCCTTTCACTCTTCTTTAAAATTCACAACAGCTGCACGCTTCTCTGTGCCAGATCAACTCCTCCCTCCCACCTCCTCACCCTTCAGTGTAACAACACCTCTCTTTTAAAAAAAGTTAGCTACTTGATGCTGTGTCCAGATGAGAAGGTATTTGAGAAATTGGATCCAGAAAGCAAAAGTATCCAGGATGTACTTGCTGTTCTCACTGGGCCTGTCAAAGTCACATGGATAGTTCTTCTGGCATTGTCTCCCCCTTCTTCTCCCCCCCCCCCTCTGGCCAGCATGGGGATTGGAGTCTCATACAATCAGGCAGAGGTAGACCTTTGTAAGTGCAAGTGTAAACTCTCGTCTCAGTGTGTCTGGTTGCTTTCCTTTCCTGCTGTTCTGTAACTAATTCAGGAAAAAAAATCCTTGGAAATTCCCCAATGCTGCTGATAATTCAACATTAACAAAAGTACAATGTGGGAAAGACCAAGGGCTTGTCTACACTGCAGAAAAAAATCAACTTCAATTCAAAGTTTCTTCAGCCTGCAGTGGCCCTGTTAATGTCACACACTTCAGTGTGAAAATGAAGCAAGATCAGCACGACCAGCCATACATTTCCCCCTGATGAACTCACTTTGGTGTTAAAGGGCAGTCCTACCTTGATCAGGTGTCCTATACCAGATTATTTCTGGCCACATGGCCATGGCTGTGTGGGTTTGTTTGTTTGTTTGTTCTTCCCCTCAGGCATGCAAATATATGTTGTCCCAGAGTAGTGCACTACTGGATAGGCAGAGATATGCTAATACTGATCTCAACACAAACACATATTCTAAAAATAATAGTGGCTGGACGCTGGCAGAAAATAAAGAGAACAGAGTACTGCCCACCTGAAGCCCCACCCCCTGGCTCTGCACCAAAGCCAACTTGGAGGCAGCCACACATACAATAAACTGTTTTTTCCAGTAAAGTGCAGGGTAAAAGGTAGGCCTCAAACTGCATTCCCATCAAATCATCAAGAATGTTGTGTGTCCTGCTAATTTTTTTTCTGCAGTGTAGATGAACCCTAACATGGGTATCTCTTTACAGTTGTCCCTTCACATTCGCTGGGGTTTGGTTCCAGGACCCCCCCGTGAACACCCAAATCCATGAATACTCAAGTCCCATGATATGCAATGGCATAGCAAAATGGTGTCCCTTATATAAGATGGCAAAATCAAGGTTTGCTTTTTGGATTATTATTTTTTAAAGAATATTTTCAAGCTGTGAATACTTAAATCCATGAATGCCAAATCCGTGAATGTGGAGGGACAACTGTACTTCATATACTAGATAAATAGATAGCTGGATAGACAGGTAGGTAAATGAGATAGATAGATATAGATAGACAGATAGGTAGGTAGGTAGACAGGTAGATGAAACAGACAGATAAGTCTTGAGGCATTTCAAATTTCTGCACATAACAATTATCCTTGACTTATTGGAAAAGCAGAATTGGCCCTACAACTGGCCCAAGAAAGTTAGGTCTCATCCGCACAAGCCAGAATATGCTGGCTCCCTCCGAGTGTATTCTGTTCATGGATCTGGCCTGTTCCCTCCCCCATTACCAGCACACAATGGGCCGGAGTCCAGATGAACATGGTGGCCCATCCCTGCAGCTGCTGCCACCCTCAACATCCCACTCTCTGACATCATGAAGCAGGCCTGCAGCATGTGAAGAAGCCCCCCTGCATGTGACCAGCCTTGGTCACATGCTTCAGACCCCCTTCCTGGCTATAGAAGAGTGAGGCAGAGAGCAGCTGCAGCGATGGGCCGGCATGCTGGAATGGGCTCCTGTGATCTGGCAGGGCCCAATCTGTTTTTGCCGGATGGAACGGCTTTTACTGGGTATTTTTGAAGAAAGATGTAATGGGCCCTACCCCATATCTCCCCTACCTGCCTTGGCCCCAGGGGTCATGGGGACTGTCTAGGAGCAAAACAGGGCAAAAGCCCTGCATTTCGTGGACTGCAGGGTAAATTTTCCGTGTAGCCAAGCTCTTAGACACATCAGGCAGCTGATTAGCAGTGATGCAAAAGGGAAGAAAATTTTATTTATCAGATTTACTCTTATTGTTAGGAAAGGCAAGAGATACTTTGGAGATTCCCTGACTCAGATGTGAAGATAACTAAAATAACTTGTCTAGGATGGGGTACTATGCAGCTCGACTTGTGAGCAGGGCATTCACAGTTCTACCTCATGCAATAAAATATCCTGGGCCAGCACTCCTGAAAAATGCTGGGGATATTCAAAGACATCAGGTAGATCTTAAACTAAACTATGAGAATCTAATGCAAACTTCTGCAGAAAATTCTGTTTTCACTTCTGCATAGTGCCAGAGAATAATCTCAGGCAGGCAACAAAGATCTTGCTGTTTAGTTCACTGATATTGTTCTGGATAGGTGTGATAGGCATGTAAGAAAAGTCATTTGTTGGCTCTGTCATTTTCAAATATTTTAAAATAAAATGCAACCTAAACTGGGGGAGTTATTCTGTGATTTAAAAAAACACACACACCAATTCATTCAGTTATCTTTAAAATGAATTAACTAACAAAGGGCACAAAGATAGGCCTTGAATTATGAATGGGAGCAGATGGGAGATTTTACTGTCCCCCACATGCCACCTTTTCTGATCCTCGCCATCTTTAAGACTTCTAACTAATCTTCTCAGAATCACAAGCCGCATCCCCACCTCTATTCCTCTACCTCTTTCCGAGCGCAATTGATAATTAGTAGCTCTTCCTAATTACTGTGAAAAAAAATTAAAAATGAATCCCTCAACATAGCCCATCTAGTTTAGCTCTACAAAACATGCCACCATTAATTCCTCCATGTCCTTATTTTAAAATTATAGCCAGCAGGTGCTATTATGAGGAAAGAAAGACTGTGCTTCTTTCTTGTTAGCACAGTAACCTTTTTTCCTGCTCCAAATGTAACCGCAACAGGAGACATCCTCAGCCTATTTCATCAAAGCAGCAGCCTCCGTTAGAGCTGTTTGCACTCTGCCTGCTGCTGAAAAGAATGGGCACGTTTGTATCATTCAGAGACAGGGCTGGGCCATGGAAACCTCCCTGGTGCCTACTCACCCTGTCCAACAAGAAAGCATGTTTTCCAACTGGAAACTCTTTCTTGAGCAAAATTCTGGCATGAGATGTGTCTCTTGGCCATTCTGGGTGTTATTTGTCAAGGCAGAAGAAAACTGGCTTATCTTCTTTCCTCAGACTCCATGCCTGGGGTGGTGGTAGGGGTGGGATTAGGAGTCACTCCATCTATCATTCTTTTCAATGGCCATCGAACAACCAGTGGTACAGTGCCAAACAGGTAAATGCTTTTGATCTTTCTGAACTTTGGAAAAATTATTCCTTGAATATTTAAAACCTGTTCCAAAGCAGCATGACAGGAAAGTGTTTTTGCCCACTTGCGCAACCTAGAATTTCCACATGATTTTGCCTAATATACTTTGGGGAAACTGCTTTAGGAAACTCCAAGGCTGGGTTTGTGGTTTCATTCATTTGTAAGACTTGAATGATACATGGACTTATAAGAATCTGGCATGGGGCTGCTGCTGGCCCAGAGAAGGCTTCTCCAAGACTGTAGGCCCTAAGGAGCTCTCTGGACTAAAATGATACAAACACACCATCCCAGGAGGATTTTGTACCTATTCAGTGTAGCCTACAGTCTTAGAGAACCCTCCAGATAAACCAGGTCCTGTTGTATTTAGTAAGGTTCACCAATAGAACCAGGGTACACAGTACTTAGATCAGCAGGACTCCAGATGGAGTTTCCAGGTTTTTTGGTCCTTGGAGAAGTGGAACCAGATGGCTCTTTATTACTGCAGTGTGCTTTGTTATGCCACTGGACTGCTGTCTAATTAGGAATCTTCATGTCAAACTGCCAGGGTCAAAATAGAAATGGTACAACATGTGGGATTCAAGAACTCATCCACACCCTTCCTATTTCTTAAGATGGACTCTTCTAGGAAATGGTTTGTCCCATTGCTGGCCACACCCAGCTTTTTTTCAATGCTGACCATTAGATGTGTGGCCCTTGTACCAGTGATTTATTCAAGTTTTTTACTCCAAGGACTTTATCAGGCAAGCCTCTAGAAACGTTCTTTTGCTGACATATTTTGAACCATTTTTCTGCTGGCAAAAATCATAGAATCATAGAAACATAGAGTTGGAAGAGATCACAAGGGCCATCCAGTCAAACCCCCTGCCATGCAAAAATAAACAGAACCCTTTTTATCAGACCTACCTTTACTTGTATGAAAAGGCAGCCTCCAGAGCACAAATGGAACTCTGTTTACTTCTAAGTTCATGATCTCATTGTTTCTAGCAAGAAGATGTGAGCATGGGTAAATTTGAAAACACATCCAACCCCCCCCCCAAAAAAAAAGTACACACAAGCACAGAAACCACAGTCACAAAGTCACAAATAAACCGGTGAGGGTCATAAAAAGAGTGTCACCTGCCTAGTTTTTGTGATCTCACCTGGAAGTGTTCTGCCCATTGATGCTGTATTCACATGAGCAAAATGAGATTTCAAACACCGGCAATACCAGCAAAAAAGTGCCATGGGAGATCTCTTGACAGCTATAAAATAGAACAGCTTTTGGACACTACAAAATCATGAAAGGACATCATCTGATATGTGTGCCCTTTCACGTTAATTAGGTGCCATTATGATGCCTGCATCTGATAAAGTCCCAGGTCTCAAGTTGAGCCTCAAGTCCTTGAAAGTACTTTCAAATCATCTCAAGTTGAGTTTCATGTCTGGGAGCCAATTTTAACAGGAAAAAGAAGGAGGTGATGGGGGGTGGCTTTAATAACTAGAAAAGATGTACACAAAGTTAGGTAAAAATAAATTATCTGCAAATGCATTGGACAATGGGCCTGAGGCAGAGGTTGAGGTCTGCTTGTCAGCCTGTCCTGGCTGCACATTGGAGCTCTTCAAGCCCATTGCCTAGCGCATTTGCTGTGACCCCCTCTGAGAAACTTGTCCCACACTCTGGGAATGAGTCTTGCCTGCTGCTTAGGAAAAGGTTTTTTCTAAAAGCAGCAAGCAAGATTCTGCATTAGGCAACAGGCTTGAGCTGAGGGTATGAAAAACTTTAGAAGGATTCTTCCACCTCAAGTCCATTCCCTAACACATTTGCTACTACCACTTCCATCACATGACCGGAAGGCAAAAAGCAGTGAGATCATGGACGTGTCATTCAAAGGAGGAAAACTGTTTTCTGTTCCATAACGTTTCTGGATGAATATGTTATGTTATTGAACCAAGGCCAATAGGTCAGTTAGTAAAAATATACAAGTCATGAGTTGAGTCGAGTCATTGTATCATTTATTGTAGAGTTGAGTCCAAGTTGCGTCACTGAAGTGACTTCAGTCTGACTTGAGTCCGAGTTGACTCTACATCACTGCCTTGTACGTCTTCTGTGAAAAGATAGATGTTTGTTACAAAGGAACTGCTCAGACTTTCACTGAAGACTGAAGGCTTGTCTATATGGTGAAAATCCTAATGGGATGCAAATGGAAGGTGATCTGTACAAATGGACATTCACATAAATATGTGTCGTTCAGAAGGGGGGAAGCCAAATCCACCTTAAATTCCATGTGGGAAGCCTCCAGGGCTTCTCCCGGATTTTTTAAAAAGCTCCATACAGCATGTGAATGTGTGATCATTTGGACACTCACATTCATGTAGATGAGAACAGGCAACATAATCTGATTGGCTGGATTCACATGGGGGTGGGGTTAGCAAACAGGGAAAGTGCCTGCTGCCGTCATGTTGGATTTTCGGCTAAGTGAGGGTCCAGTAAGTCAATAAAACGGCAATCTTATATTATCTTTTTCCCCTTTCCTTTTTGTAAATATGGTAAACTATTTTTTTTTTAAATGGCAGTGGCAAATTAAAAACTGAGAGTAATCACTTGCAGCTGCCATCTTGGCTAAGGGTCATGTGAAGTTTAGGGGGGCTCTTCTGACCATTAAGACAAGTCACAGCGCTGCAAATGGCTGCTTTTTTGGATGCGTTCGTATTTTTTCTCCTCTTATAGACAGGACCAGAAACTACTTTTTGGTGTAAGAAGTACAAGCAGTTTGAGGCCTGGAGCCTCTAAGTTATAACCACCATGATAAAGCAGAACACCTACATGATAAAGAGGAACACCTACCAGCCAGCCAGCCAGCCAGAAGACTCTGGAGGACTGTGAGGAAGACTTCCTTCCCCATTACACCGGGGTAAGGGCAGCTGAGGCAGCAGAGGAGGGGGTTGGGGTGTGGCCAGGAGTGGCTGGCCTTAAAAGTCACTCCACCACCCCCACCTCAGGAGCACCTACCAGCCAGCCAGCCAGCCAGAAGACTCTGGAGGACTGTGAGGAAGCCTTCCTTCTCTATTACACCAGGGTAAAGGCAGCTGAGACAGGTGAGCAGAGAGTTGGGGTGTGGCCAGGAGGGGCTGGCCTTAAAAGTCATTCCACCACCCCACCCCAGGAACACCTACCAGGGGCCGAGAATGATCTGGGAGCAGGAATTGAGGTTGTGTGGGGGAAGGGAAGGTATGGCGTCAACAGAGTGAAGAATTGTTACAAAAGAAGGCGGGATCAATGTTTAATATCTATCCTGCCTTCAGTTCACTCTGTTTCCCAGAATAAATTGGAGAGCACATCAACCATTCCACAAACTCTTAATCTGCTCCTTGGCAATGCCAGGTCAGTTAAAAACAAGATACATATTATCCATGATCTTTTATTAGATGAGGCTGCCGACCTGGCATGCTTTACGGAGACCTGGTTGGGAGAGGCCAGTGGTGTGACTTGGGCACAGGCACTTCCGGCCGGGTACTCAGTGAGCAGGTAAGGAAAAGTAGACGGGGGGGGGGGGCAGAGTGGTTCTGGTTCATAAAAACAATCTAACCTTGACCAGGAAGCCTATCCGGAACACAGTCCACATCGAGTGTATGTACCTAAGCCTGAGGTCCAGGGATAGCTTAGGGATTCTGTTAGTATACCAGCCACCCCGTAGTCTAACAGACTCCCTAACCGAGCTAACATAGCTGGCCTCAGAGTTGCTGCTGGAGTCGCCCAGACTTTTAGTTCTTGGCAACTTCAACATCCCACTCGAGACCAGCTTGCTAAATCTAACCGGCGCAGCTCGGGAGTTCATGGAATCCATGACAAACATGAGCCTATCCCAATTGGTTGTTGGGCCTACTCACTGTGCAGGTCATACCCTTGATGCGGCCTTTAGTACGGAACAGGAATATCCATGGGGGAGGTTATTAAAACCTCCGCATTGTCATGGATGGATCATTTCCTGGTCAAGATGGAACTAAGAGCCACTGTCTGCCCCACTGGGGGTGGTGGACCTATTAGAATGGTCCGCCCTCGAAGGTTAATGGAACCAACTGGATTCCAGAAAGCCTTGGAGGTTTAATGATAGGTAACACCGGTGATTCTGTTGAAGCTTTGGTTAATATTTGGAACACTGACCTCACCAAGGCTATCGACACAATCGCTCCCAAACATCCTTTCCAGCCTGCTCCTAACCGTAAGCCCTGGTACTCAGAGAGCTTAGGAAGATGAAGTGGGCTGGACAATGACTAGAGCGCACCTGGCGGAAGACTCGAATCTTATCCGACAAGACTCGTCATAGGAATTTCCTTGATTCTTATCAAGAGGTGATATGTACAGTGCAGAAGTCTTTCTCCTCTGCCCATTTTGCGTCTGCAGAGTCCCGTCCAGCAGAAGTGTTTAGGGTGGTGGGGGAGCTGACGCAGATTCCACCTGTGCAGAAGCCCTTACTCAACCCGACAACGGCCTGCTGTGACGCGTTTAACATCCACTTTGCAGATAAAATCTCTCGGATAAGAGCCAACTTAGATGCCAGTGTTATGACAGAATCTATAGACAAGGTGTCCAGCAACTACATTATGAAATTTTATTGGATCAGCTTCAATCTGTGAGTACTGATGGCATGGACAAGCTCCTTGGTAGAGTGAGGAAGATGACCTCTCCCCTCGATCCCTGTCCATCTTGGCTGGCCACCCAAGGGGGTGACGCATTGAGAGTACTCCTTAGGGATATTATCAATGCGTCCTTGAGGGAGGGGTCCGTTCCACCCTGTCTGAAGGAAGCAGCGGTTAAGCCGCTCCTGAAAAAGCCTTCCCTGGACCCCCTGAACAGGAACAACTATAGGCCAGTCTCCTTGCTGCCTTTTTTAAGCAAGGTGATCAACAGGGCGGTCGCTTCCCAACTCCAAGCTGTCTTGGATGAAACTGATTATCTAGATCCAGTTCAAACTGGCTTTAGGATGGGATATGGAATGGAGACTGCCATGGTTGCTCTGGCTGATGACCTCCTCTTGAGTATCAACAGGGGTAGTGTGACCCTGTTGGTGCTCTTGGACCTCTCAGCAGCCTTCGATACAATAGATCATTCCATCCTCTTGGATCGCCTGAGGGGGTTAGGAATTGGAGGCACTGCCTTGCAGTGGTTCCGTTCCTTCCTCTCAGGCAGATCCCAGAGGGTGAGGCTTGGGGACAGTTGCTCTACCAGAATAGAGTTTAACTGTGGCGTTCCTCAGGGTGCTATCCCCAATGCTATTTAACATCTATATGAAGCCACTGAGAGAGATCATTTGGAGGCATGGAGGGCGGTGTCATCAGTATGCTGTAGTATGATGTATTATGCTGATGACACCCAGATATACTTCTCCATGTCTCGGTTGTCAGCTTCGACTTCAGATGGCGTCTCTCCTCTCAATGATTCTCTTAAAGCAGTAATGGACTGGATGAGGAAAAACTAATTGAGACTGAATCCAGACAAAATGGAAGTACTAACATTTATGGGCCCGAAAGCAGGTCTGGGAATACAACTTCCAATCCTGGATGGAACTACACACTCCTCCAAGGACTGTGTTCGCAGTCTGGGGGTGCTCCTGGACCCATCACTCCAGATGTCTAATCAGGTAAATGTGACGGTCAGGAGTGCCTGTTATCAACTTCGGCTGATACGCCAGCTGCGCCCTTTCCTGGAAACCAGGGACTTCGAAACTGTGGTACATGCACTGGTAACCTCCCGTCTTGATTTCTGTAATGTGCTCTACATGGGGCTACCCTTGTGCTTGACTCGGAAACATCAACTAGTGCAGAACATGGCAGCCAGGTTGATTTCTGGTGTTTCCAGAAGAGAGCACATAACACCTGTGCTAAAAGCTCTCCACTGGCTGCCTATTAGTTTCCGGGCACAGTACAAGGTGTTGTTATGACCTTTAAAGCCCTACATGGCTTGGGTCCAAATTACCTCCAGGACTGCCTCCTCCCATATGACCCTCCCTGCGCACTTTGATCCTCTGGGAGGAATCTGTTACAACCTATGAAAACAAGGCTGTCGGTGACCTCCCAGAGGGCCTTCTTTGCTACCGCTCCCAGATTATGGAATGGCCTGCCGGATGAGATCCGTGTTATTATCCCCTTAGATAGTTTTTTAAAAGCTGTTAAGACGGATCTTTTCCGGCAGGCCTTTCCTGAATGCCTATCCTGGCCCAAGACTTGACTGTCCTTCCCTCTGAGCTGCAATTGGATTTTTTTAAATTATTGTATGTTTTATTTTTATTCTTTTCTAATTTAATATATTTTTAATTATTGTATGTTTTTAATCCTTTATAATTTAATATTATTTTAAGGGGTGGGTGGGCTAGGGTACTGTAATTATGGAGTTTTTATATTGTAAGTGCCCCGATTGCATTGCAGAAGGGCGGGATAGAAATAATAATAATAATAATAATTATTATTATTATTATTATTAGAACTCCTCACACAACTATAAGGGGTTCTTCTACCCACACTGCCTCTAGAATGCTAACAGACCCTTGTTCATGGTCACTCTTAAATTCCCCACAGCACTTTATCCACTGAAGATCTCTCTGCTTTGATAAAAAGGCTCAGGTGCTAAAGGAGGAGATGATGGCAAACATCATCAGCAGTAATGAACCTCCAGTGAACAAAGTAAGGGATACAATGGTGTCATGAAATTTTCCAGGTTCCCATTGTGCCTGACCTGGATTAGCAACACAGTTCATATAAGGTGAAAGCTTGGGTTTGGCTTGCACCAAAACCCTTTCAAAATTATATGGCCTGTCTAGTAAAGGTTTGTTGTGGCTTTTTGTGTCTGTCTCAGTGCACAATAATGAAGTCCTGGTTCTTTTGCATACTGTGAGAAAATGCTGCAATGTGACTCAAAAGAAACTGCCCCCAGGCAGCCTCTCGGCTGAGTTCTCTTTTTTCAAATCCCATCTCTGCCACATTCTCTAAGTCCAGATTTTGTGCATCTATTTATGCTGCCCTCTAATCCTCCCAGACTCTTGCTCATGCCAAGACCTTTTACTTCATTGCCTTTCTATCAGTCTCTACTTGGCACAGTCCAACACTGGGATCTCCAAAGAGACTTGCTGGCTTATAGGGGAAAGGGGACACATGAAAACTCTGAAGGTGTCACTAGCTGGCAAGGAAACTGAGATTTGGAGAAACACTCTAAGGGTGCTGGTGTGGGAGAATGGTGAGTGTTTATAATAGGACTGGAGAATGGGAGAACAGCTGTGATGTCTTGACCCAGTGCACTATGATGACACTGAGTCTCAGCAAGGTTTTGTGGGCAAGGCAACCCATTAATACCCGAACATGCAAAATCCAATTTTTCTGCATTAGTCACCCAGAGACATAACATAACAAAAGAGTTAGGGAAGGGCAGATCTGTCAAGTCATGGACACATTAACAGATGAAAGTCCCTCCACTGGTTGACCGAAGCATGTTTGTGTGCATTTTAAAAATGTGCCCAGGAGTTATTTTTTACATTTTTCAGATGAGTGTGAATCTGAATGTACATTTGTTTGTGTACGCACGCGCATATGTGTGTGTAATACAAGGAAATCTGGACATATACAAGCATTGAACCGTAAATCATGACTGATTCTGTATTAAGTCTGCAAATCTATCCATCTACCTATGTCGATATTTGGGTAAATCATTTAAAAAACACACACACAAAACAGAAAAAAAATTGATCCAGCAGATTCCCTACACACCACTACATGAAGTATTTCTGTGGATATACGGATAGCAATACGAGTGTGAAGTCAGAAAGAGAGAGAAAGAGAGAGGTCTCCCTGGGAATCTAGACAGAGATACATGTGCAAGTGTATGCTTTTTAACTCCTTGTCATTGCAGGCTACTGATTTAGTTCAACTGCTGAGCCTTTGGGGCCAGTGCCATATCAGCTGCTGTCTCCACCGCTGTCTCTACTGCTTGTCCTCTTCAAGCACACATCATTCTTCTCTCCAGACATGTAAGAGTGGGCTTGAGTACTTGTGGCAACTGGATAGAAAAGAGGGAGTGATCCCATCTGTTTAGGCTGTAAGTGCTACATGTTGTCTATGGGCATCTAAATACCAGCTGTGTCCCCAGGAGGCATCAGGGTTCACTCACTCGGCTACTCCACAATGGCTAAGAGTGGATCAGGGAAAGTGAAGAGTGTATCAAGAAAATATTATCTGTAGGGCAAGAATGGGTAAAAGGCAGCCCCCAAGGCTGTTTTGGGAGCTTTCAGCCCCACAGACTATGCTCTTTCTGATTTTTTTTAAAATGTCCAGGAATGGTGAGTGATCTTTTAAATAGGTTATAAAGTCTACTTGCACTGTTTAATATTAAATTTACCCATTTTGTTTTCCAAAAAACAGACACAGCCCCAGTTAGTCCCAGGGACAGAAAACTGCCAACCCCTGTTCTAGGGCATTTACTCCATAGCAAAAGAAGGCTCCAGTTCCTGCTCCAGTCCAGAAGTAGGCTGAGCCCTTTTCTGCTCAATGTAAGGCTGTTACAGTCTAAATCCATTTCTTCCAAGTGCCAGATATTCCTTGATAGGCTTAAAGAAAATAGAGTCCCTTTCTGTTCCACCACAATTTCTGAACAAAAATATAACATTAAAATAAAACTGGGAGAGAGTCTGAAATGTTTCCGGTTTGTGAATTTTATTTAAAAACTTTCTCAGTTACACATATGCATACATTGAAAAAAAGGCTCCAATGTTATTTAATGAAAACACCTCCACCTAAACTATTACTACCTATTCTCTAATACTGGGCACACCATCACAACTGCCATAACAACCCACCCAGCCGGCATTGCCCATGAAAAGGAGATGCACAGGCTCTACCTCTTTCTTCTGTGGGAGGACTAGGCCCCACCATTCTATTGTACCTTTCAGAAAAATATAGTGGAGGTGGTGGATTCACATCACTTTTACAGGACAAAGTCAGAGCACTTTAATACCACTTTAACTGCCATGGGGCTTATCTATATGAGGGGAGGAATGTGGATTGATATGAACTAATGCTAATTCGAAGCAGCTTTGATTTGTCTTAACTTTTTTGGCAAGATTACAGGTGTGCAAAGCTATCCACTTTCGCTGTTCCAATGGGCATGCCTGCGAATCAAGATGGTGGGTGTGAGTGAATTACTTGTGTTTTTATTGTCACCAGTTGCTGCCACTGAACAATATTTTTTTAAAGCATATCTAAGGTGCAAAAATGTAATATTCCACCTAAATAAATAGAAAAAAGTCTGTTTTCTCACCTCAGCATATGATCACTACAGCACAAATCCAACATGGCAGTTCTGGGCGCTTGCTTTGTTAGCAAGCTCCACCCCCTGTGTATATCCAACCAATCAGCTTTCGCATTCCACTCTTATCAGGAATGCGAATGAATGCAAATCGGTTGTCCCAACAAGCGAGACAATTCCCCACAGAGCTTTTTAAAAACTTTGGAGAAATCCACAAAGGCTTTTCCTGCAGAGTTTTTGATGGATTAGTCCCCGCTCCTTCCAAATCCAGTGGATTGATGTGGGATGACATTTAGATAAATTGTATTCTCCTCAAATTCTATGGGGAGTATTTTCGCTGTTTCGACAAGCCTATGATCCCATCTCATGGAATCCTGGGGTTTGTAGTTTCATGAACTATTTAGAATTCTTTTTCAGAGAGTTCTAAGTCCCTCACCAAACTACGAATTCTAGGATTCTGTGGGATGGAGCCATGGCAGTTAAGTTGATGTCAAAGTATGATAATTCTATAATATGAAAGAGGCCTCATCCTTCTTACAGGAGAAACACACAGTTTCCTTCACTCATTTTAAATTTCTGGGTTCTAAGCCAGGGCATGTAGATTTGCCTCAATTCATCAATCCATTCACCTCCACAATTAAGGGAAGCATTTCATAACTGGACAAGGGGGTTACCCAATCAGACCTTGGTTTACTCTCCATTCACTTGATTGGCTTTTGGCAATGTCAAGCACATAGCCAAAGTTAATTTGGCTCCCCAGTGTCACTCATTATGTCATTCTATTTAATTGGCTAGAATCACTCATGTGATCTAGTAATCTAGCAAGAAGAAAGCAGTAACAAGAGCAGAAAACAGTGCTAAACCAGCAGCAGCTAAGGGAAACAATGATATAAATAGAACTGGGGCGAGAGAGGGAGAATATTTATAACCAGGTGTGGGATTTCCACATGCTCTTAAATTTTCGGTCCCAGCCAGTGTGTAGCCATAGCCAATGATAAGGGAATGATATGTTTGTATTTATTTATATCTTTGGCACATTATTTATAAACCATTTCTATCTGAAGATTTCAAAGATGCGTAGAACAAAACATACAAGGATGATGCAATTCTTCACTGATTTAATTTTCAAAAGAAATAACAAGTAAATTTTAGGAATTTTTCTTCCCCTTCTGCAGTTTGTGAAGATTATTTGCAGTTCAGGACTGTATTGTTCTGCAGGAGACAATATTTTCTGCACAGAGATGTTAGTTCTTGCATAGAAAATACTGTTTCCTACACAGTAAATAGTGTTTTCTGTGTAAAAAATGCACATGCAAATTTTGTACAGAATTTAAGTCCCAAACTGCAAGGATACTTGTCAGTCCAGAATTCCCCCATTAGGATTTCCCAGCACTCTGGAAATACATTTTTCAACCATTTTTTAAAAAATTCTATGTGTGTTCTTTCCAAATGCCTTCAAGTCGCCTGTTGACTTATGGTGACCCCATGAATTTCACAGGTTTTTCTTAGGCAAGGAACTGCTCAAAGGTGGTTTTGCTAGTTCTTTCCTCTGAAATACAGCCTACAGCACCTCGCATTCATTTGCAGTCTCCCATCCAAGTACTAACCAGGGCTGACCCTGCTTAGCTTCCAAGATCAGAAAGGATCTGATGCCTTTAGGGCATTAGGCTGTATTAAAGTGTGTGTGTGTGTGTGTGTGTGTCTTCAAGTTGCCTGTTGACTTATGGTAACCCCATGACTTTCACAAGACTTTCTTAGGCAAGGGATACTCAGAGGTGGTTTTTGCCAGTTCCTTCCTGTGAAATATAGCCTCCAGCACTTGGTATTCCTTGGTGGTCTCCTATCCAAGTACTAACTAGGACTGACCCCACTTAGCTTCCAAGATCAGACAGGATCTGCTGTCTTTACAGTGTTTAACAATTGAACAATTCTTTCTACCCCTACCTTCAAATCATAGGACCACATCACCAAACCATGCCTCAGTGTTAAATAACTTTTCAAAGAATCCTAATGCAGATCCATAGAAATGCCATAACCCCACCCTCAAAAGAATAGAACAAGTGGACAAAAAGGCAAAAACAACCAGCAAAACCAAAAGCTAACTGGAGCAATGGGTCATTCATCACATGACCTAATTTAAATATTATTACACTTTGTTTAAGTTCCTTTTAAGTTAAGGCTCCATGTGGCTATAGCTATGTTGTTGTTATTGTTGCTGTTGTTGTTTTTGAGATCCTTTCAGGTTACCATGGAGCCCACACCGCTCTAGGCTGGGTGAGTCTATTCTACCTTAAATCCTCATAGTTAATTAGGAACCTTTTTAAAGTTTGTTTTAATATGTAGATTAAGATTGATATACCTTCAGTAAACTTTTGATATGCATTTTTAAACTGACTTCTTTGTTGTTTTTAATGAGTCTAATTGATTGGGTGATCAGACCACACATTTAAATGTTAATTGAGCTGTCTCTGCATTCCAATGCGTCACTCTGCCAGAATTTGAAAGAAAAAGGTTTTTTACTTTTCAAGAAGATATTTTTATTTTTTTAAAAGGGCTAGATCCCTGGAATTTTTTAAATACATTTTTAATTTTAGATTCATACCTCCCAGCATTGAAGGGTTATGTTTCCCAGTTTGAAGACTTAAAAGCTCAATTTAATTTTTGTTTTTGCAAAAAGTATTGTTTTTCTTTTTTCTTTTATCTGATCACCTCAGCTGCCCTTTCGACTCTCTCAGCTCGGCTGGAGACAAAGGCAGTAAAGCAATTATGGCTGAAGTAAATGCTCCTGGCCTGAATGCCATGCTCAGCCTAGAAAAACTGAATGGGCCAAACTATAAAAAGTGGTCTTTTTCTTTTGAAACATACCTAAAAGCTATAGGACTTATTAATGTTTTACATAAACCAAGACCTCCACAGGGGAGAGAGGGGAATGATTTTGATAGAGATGATCAAAAGGTTTTGGCTTTTATAATTTTGGCTGTTGATGATGGACTACGTTCTGAAATCAAAGATGAGAGAACAGCAAAAGCTGCTTGGGACACTTTGAAAAATCTCTGTGATGTTCCATCTATGGGAAATAAAGTTGCATTAATCATGAACCTTGTAAACATGAAGCTTGCTAATCCTAAATTCTTGGATGAGTACATTAATGATTTTAGAGCTACATTAGCAGAATTACAATCTCCTGGAGAGGAGATCCCAAAGCCTATGCAAGCTGGGATTTTTTTTTTTGCAAGTTTACCAAAGTTTTACAATCCCATAATAAATACCTTGCAATTGAAGAATGATTTAACTCTACCAGAAGCCTATATTCAAATAAGAGAATTTCAACATAGGCAAAATTTGATGCAAATGACAAGTTTGAATCCAAAATTCTAACTTTAAACAGCAAGTCAATTTAGCTGAAAAGGAAAAGCAGCATTTTAAACAAAATGCTACTCACTCCAACCCCTCCTCCTTTTCTTCTGAGCCAAATGGAGTGCAATTTAAAGCTTCAAATGGAAAGTCATTCTCACAGCAGGGGATGACTGCTCAAAGGCAAGAAAATGCAAAAGGCCACAACAGAAATAGAGAAGCTAATAGTAAACAGAAATTTAACATTGGATTGCCCTATAGAAAAGTAATGCAAGCTTCTGGAAATGAATATAAAGACTGTATCATAGATTCTGGAGCTACTAACGCATTCATTAATAAAAGGGAATATTTCCAAGATTTTAATGGAGAAGTAAATTTCCCTGTGTTTCTTGCAAATGGAGATTCTGTTACAGTGCAAGGAATTGTGACTGTGTGTTTATCTGTGAAATTGGGAGCTAGGACAGAGTTACTAAGAATTATAGACACTCTTTACACCTCAGACCTTAAGAGCTTCCTCTACTCAGTAAAAAAGAGCACATCCAAAGGCAACAGAGTAATTTTTTAAAAGAATTCATGTTATGGTCTTCATGGCAAACATTTGATTTTTAAAGGCACTCTAAAGGATGATGTCCTTTATCACATGGAGATCAGTGATTCAAATGCCAATGTTGCCACTCAGTGTAAACACAAAGACTGCATAAATTTATGGCATAAAAGATTTGCTCATTGAAATGTTGAATGCATAAAGAAATTGGCTAATCAAGAGCTAGCAAGAGATTTTCATTTGAAGAACTGTTGTGTGAATGAAAGGTGTGTGGAATCCATTAATGTAAAGGCTATTGCACCTACATACAAGCCTCTCACAGAAAGACAATCTACTAAACCTCTTGAGTTGATCCACTCTGATCTCTGTGGACCATTTAATCAGAATTCAGTGGGTGGAAACCTCTTTTTCATGACACTCACAGATTATTTCAGCAGGTATAGCCATTGCTACCTCCTAAGGGAGAAAAGTCAAGATTTTGAAAAGTTCAAAGAGTACTTTAATTACGTCACTAATACATTTAAATATAAAATTTAAAATCTGAGGATGGATAATGGGACTGAATTTTTCAGTACTCAATTTGATGAGTTATTAAAGGAACATGGCATTAGACACCAGACTACTGGAATTTATAGTCCTCAACAAAATGGCATATCAGAGAGGCCGAACCGAGCCTTAAAGGAAATGGCAGTTGCAATTATTTTAGAGGCTAACATGCCTAAAGCTTATTGGTCTGAGGCAATTCTCACAGCCACATACTTACACAATAGACTTCCAACCAGATCTAGAAATGTTACTCCATTTGAATTGTGGCATGGTGTGAAACCCAGACTGAACCATCTCAGGGGTTTTGGATCAAAAGCTTATACATACATTCCCAAACAGAAAAGAGACAAACTAGATTGTAGAAGTGAAGAGGGAATTTTTATTGGTTATGCCAAAGGTGCTTACAAAATCCTAAACCCTGATGGATGCACAATGAAAATAACAAGTGCTGTTTATGTTGATGAAAGACTTCAATTTAATTCTAATCCAAACAAAGAATTCTATTCAGATGTGTTTGCGGTGAAAGAAGATCCTGATTCCCACCAGCAGCCACAGCGTGTGCAGCTCCTTCACCCTCCTGCACGTGCTTCGCGTCCAGAAGGGGCTCCCTCAGCCCAGGACTTACCAGAGGATGGAGGACTGCAATTCCTCCATAGGTAATTTCACCAGACCTGATATTGCAAATGCTTTTGGCATCTTATGTAGAATGGTTAACTCTCCTACTCTCAAAGATTTTATTGCAGTGAAAAGAATTTCAAGATATCTAAAATCAACTGCTGACTTCAAACTGATGCTGCCAGCTTGTGACCAGCCACGACTGATTGCTTATGCAGATGCAGATTGGGGATCCAATCCAGTGGAGAGAAAATCAACCAGTGGAAACATCATATTTTACGGTGGTGGAGCAGTAAGTTGGACAAGTCAGAAGCAGAGTACAGTAGCAGATAGTTCCACAGGTGCCGAGTGTGTCTCAGTGAAAACAGCCTTTGATGAAATCAGATGGCTGCAGAATTTGCTTCTAGATCTTGGGATAAAAGAACCCAAGCCAACCATTCTGATGCAAGACAATCAAAGCTATATCAACATTTCTCAGAGTGACAAGCCTCTGAAGAAGAACATAGACATTGCTTTCCACAAGGTGAGAGAGATGTGCCAGAGTCAACTTGTTCAGCTGGAGTACTGCAACTCAGAAGAAATGATAGCTGATATTTTAACTAAACTCCTTCCTAAGGACAGTTTCCTGAGACTACGAGAAGAAATGAAGATTGTTCATGGAATCCACTTCAATTGAGAAGGGGAAATGTAGTATGTGGGAAAATCATTATTGTAATGCAATACAATCCTGTGTATCCCATGTGGAGCTCAGTTTAGGCATTTACCCTGCATGCTTCGGTTCTCCCACACCCCCTTCTCTTATTTCACTAGGCAATTTCAGCCAACTGGAGCAATGGGTCATTCATCACATGACCTAATTTAAATATTATTACACTTTGTTTAAGTTCCTTTTAAGTTAAGGCTCCATGCGGCTGTAGCCATGTTGTTGTTATTGTTGCTGTTGTTGTTTTTGAGTTCCTTTCAAGTCACCATGTAGCCCACACCGCTCTAGGCTGGGTGAGTCTATTTTACCCTAAATCCTCTTAGTTAATTAGGAACCTTTTTAAAGTTTGTTTTAATATGTAGATTAAGATTGATATACCTTCAGTAAACTTTTAATATGCATTTTTAAACTGACTTCTTTGTTGTTTTTAATGAGTCTAATTGATTGGGTGATCAGACCACACATTTAAATGTTAATTGAGCTGTCTCTGCATTCCAATGCATCACTCTGCCAGAATTTGAAAGAAAAAGTTTTTTTTTACTTTTAAAGAAGATATTTTTATTTTTTAAAAAGGGCTAGATCCCTGGAATTTTTAAAATACATTTTTAATTTTAGACTCATACCTCCCAACAGTAACTCATTACTCCTACACTCTTATACAGATGTACATGTGTAGGGCTACCTCCCTGCAATGCTGAATGACTTGTGTTTCCATCCTCATACATAGAGTGTGATATATAACCATCTGTGTTCCTCCAAAGACAGATCGTCTGACTGACACTGAAGGCAGTGGTAGGAGACATGGCTAGAATGCAAATTACTAGCCTCTATGTTCTCATTTCCCCCCATACTCATTCAACACTCACAGGTTCCAAGACTACCATAATTATATCTAGTACTCAAAGAGATGTTGCATTTTGTCATCATCCAAGACTCTGGTTGAAGCCTTGAGAAATAAAAACAGTTTTTTAAAAAGAAAAGAAAAGATCTCAGTAGGGTTATCTGAGATGTTCTTCACTTTCTATATAATCACTCTTATTATGGCTTCTGATACCTCACCCAGGTGACAACAGAGAGCACACGAATGAAATGTGCTTCCATTTTTTCATGCTGGTAGTGAAACCCGCAAAGCAGCAATGAGTACAGATTCTCCTGGGATGAGACTCAAATAAACATTTAAATTTTTTGATTTTCAATTAAACCTCTCTCAATCAAAAAACCCTCAGCACTATTTGATGAAAATAACATCTAACTCTTGTTATATCTCCCCAAAGCTATTTCCATTTATAGTACTTCAACCATACAGTTCAAAACTTTCCATGTACCTGGCAGGGGAAGCGGCTGTTCGTGTAATTGAGAGCATGACTTGTAATATTTTGGTCACATCTGCTAACTCGATTACCCCCTGCAAGTAGAAAAATTAATCATTTATGTCTCAAGTTGGCCTGATATTAGCAGTCCTATGGAAAAAAAAACCCAACCGAGTGAAGCATTAATCTTGCTCTGCTCGTCTTTAATTTAGACATGTTTTACTGGTCCCAAGGCCAGGTTCACTGGTTTCTTGCCCTCATCAACTCGGTAAACCTGTTTCAGACTTTCCCTCATATTGGCATAATCAAAGCCAAACACCCACTCCCCAAGGCACCACTGTGTTTTCTGTTCCTGTATAGCTGCATTTTATGTGACACAGAGAGAAGGAATATTGCAGATTTTCCAAATAACATTTGTTCATGTTTCCTTTTTAATGGTGTGGAAAAGGAATCTGTTTTACTCTTGCAGCATGGGGAAAGAGATGGTGGGGGTGGAAAGATTGGCACACAAACATCCCCTCTTCCCCAAACTGTTTGGGAGGACAGAAAGCTTTTTTTTTTTTTAATCACAC
Organism: Gambelia wislizenii; assembly: GCA_030847615.1. NCBI lineage: Eukaryota > Metazoa > Chordata > Lepidosauria > Squamata > Crotaphytidae > Gambelia > Gambelia wislizenii. The sequence goes on along the minus strand of JAUMIR010000001.1, from coordinate 330,925,653 downwards.
TTAGAAAGCAGTTGTCAGGAATGAGAAGCATGATTAAAGACATCGCTGAAACCAGGGATGTATCCACAATGTATTGCTCTAATACTAGTTTGACTACCATAGTTCTAGTGTATACAATCCTGGGATTTGTAGTTTCACAAGGTACTTAGACTTCTCTACCAGAGGACACTAATGCTGCAATTCAAGGGAATACAGTAGAGAAGTCTAAGGACCTCCACAAATTACAGATCCCACGGTTCTGTAGGATGAATGCATGACAGGTAAAGTGGTATAAGACTATTATAACTGTGCTTGTGGACATGACCCCATCTGGTTGCAGAATGGAATGGCAGAATCCTGAGGTGGTCAAGTGGGCTCTAGCAATTCCATCTGCAGATAAAGGTGCCATTTTTAAACACTCCCTCACATTAAAAAAAAAAAAATCTCATGGAAATTGAAAAAATAGTTTAGTCCCCACATTGTTGTCCTGGTTTTCTACTTGCAGATAAGTCCGACCCCACCCATGTAGAACATATGGCAACAACAACCGGTACCTGCAGTCTGAAGTCCATTCACAATCTTCACTACCACCATAGGACTCTTGGCTCATTCTTTGCCATATAAATGGGAACTACAATTTCCTACAACACTCTACCCATACCATCACTAGAGGGTATTGTGGGGAAAATTGGGTTAGTTACTGCAAAGTTTTCTTTCTTAATTAATGGCTCTCGAAGATTTTAATTTAATTTGTGCCAAAGCAGAGAAGAAATTGGCTCAGCAATCAGAATTAGAAAGGTGTGTCCACCCCAAGAGGCTTCAGTGCGGTCTTCACTGGGATCTCTTGTTTCTAATCCAGGTTAGTGTTTCCATAGCAAGTGGCAAGGCACACCTAGACAAGAGATCAGTCTTTCTTTCTCCCTCCCTCCCTCGTGCTTCTGATGACTCAGAGGAAGTCAGAACAAAAGTCAAAGTGAGTTCCAATTGCTCTTTCATAGGAGATTATCACATGAAGCAAAAAAGTGGAATAAAAGCAGGATAGTAGCTCTATGGCCAAACCTTATCAGATGATGTCATTGCTGTCCTGTTTCTGGTGTGTAATCCTCCCGTTAGTGTGGCACTCCTTTTCATTGATGGGAAAATCCATCAATAAACTCCCAATAGCGATGATCTTGTAGCGTTGGCTGGTGTGATAAGTCTCTTCAGTTGAATGCTGGCATCAGAACAGTCCCGGGGCCTGATTTTCCTCCTTCCCTCTCCCATTGCTATTCTAGAGCAGGCAAACTCCATGCCGGTCCATTTTTAAAATGTTTTATTTTGCTGTATTTGCATAATTATGGGAACATGGTAAAATAAAAATAATTTTAAATCTTTTATGTTGCATTTACACAAACACAGCCAAGATGACAATAAAAAAATGACAGGCATGGAGTTAGCCTGCTTTGGAATTGCAAGGGAGGGGAGGAGGACAATAAGGCCCCATGCTGCCCAGTGATTGATGTAATGCCAGCATTGAAGAAAGAAATGTTACCACACTAGGAGAGTTTTCAAAGCAGAGCAGTTCTGGGAAAGAAGAGAGGGGCCATGCTCAACATTTTCAAAGTGGTATGTTATTTGTTTCCTTTTATAATGCTATTATGATGGGAAAACAGTCTCGTGTGATAATCTCCTTACTTGAAAGCATTAGGGAGCGGGGGGAGGGAGAGAAGAGAAAGGAACAGTGAAGAGTGTGGACCTTGTGCCAGCTCCCCCTCCTAATATAATTATTATGGAAAATGGCTTCCATACCTTTTCAATCTGTTCCTTGTCACTTGGTCCTGATCTCTTCCACCCAGTGAACCTGCAAGGCTCTAGGTCTTGGCTGCTCCTTATTGGCAGATTAGACCTTCCTTGGAGACTGGGCTGAGTGGGTGTCTTGATTAAAGCTGATCAGAAGCTACTCAGGCATATCATTTTGATTGGCACTAAAGAGAGATCCCATGCCTCATCTTTTCTGGACTCCTGAAAGCAACTTGGTTCACTCTGTGCCTTGTGTGGCTGCCTTGCACTTCGTTATAGGTTCTGGGGTGGCAACAAAGTAGATGGGAGCAGAGTGTAGCTTGTGTCCCTGCAGTTTGTGGCATTCAGATGATTTTTATTAACTACAATGGGCCCGTCCTATCCATGGGCTAACCATCCGTGGAATGGAGCACCCATGGATTGCCCCACCCCATTATAGTCAATGGGGGAACGTGCATACAGCTGCACCAATGTAGTCACGTACCTGTCACCGCCCATTGGTAATAATGGAGCTTGAGCATGCATGTTTTTCCTATCCACCGGTGGGGGACTGAACCCCATAGATGGAAAGGACCCACTGTAGAAAGTAACCATTTTAATTTCTTTTTTTCTTTCTTTTTCTTTTTTTTTTCTTTTTTTTTTTTTTTTGGTTCAGCACCATTTTTAATAATAAAAAAAGAGTCGTAAAGTAAATACAGTATATGACCAAGATCCTGAACTGGGAGAGATAGGTATAGTATCTTAGCTACTGAGACATAGGGCTTGTCTATATGGTAAAAATACTCCTCATAGAATTGAAGGAGAATACCTTTTGTCCCAATGGGTTCCCAAATCATTTTGCTATATTCAGAAGGAGGGGGCAAAAATGCCAAATACTCTGCGGGAGAAGCCTCCACAGCTTTCCCCATATATTTTTTTAAAATTGTGCATTCTCGCTCCTTAGGACAACCAGTTCTCTTTGCTGCGCATTCCTGATAAGAGCAGAAGTGGAAAGCTGGTTGGTTGGACATGCACAAGGAGTGGAGCTTCCTGACAAGGCAAGTGCCCAGAACCTCCATGTTGGATTTTCACCATAGTGATCATGAGCTGAGGTGACAAAACATCCTTTTTTTTTCTTTTTTCCTGTTTATTTAAGTGAAAGGTCACACCTCTGCACTTGGATTTGCTTTTTATTCTTTAAAAAAATACTGTTTGGTACAGTGGTGGCAATTGGTGACAATAAAAATGCAAGTAATTCACTTGTGCCCACCATCTTGATTTGCAGGCATACCCGTTTGAACAGCAAACGTCTATGGCTTTGCATGCCTGCGATCTTGAAAACAAAACAAAACATGGAGACAAATCAAATCTGCGAACTGGCATTAGTGTGCACATCAGTCCACATTTTATTACCTCATATAGATGAGTCCATAGCTACATTTCTGTAACTACATTTCCCAATGCTACCCACCAAAATGTACATTTTCAGAAGCTCCCCCAACATGGCATTTCTGTGGTCCCCGCATATGCTTCTCGCAGCACATTGGTGGGAGCAGCAGCAAGCACTACCTGTAGCATCGTGATCACTATTGGGTGCTTTCAGCTATTGTTTTAATTTCTGACAATGTTTTAGATATACAGCTACTCCATGACATTATGGGAAATATATAAGGTGGATCCCAGCCCAGGGAACTCAGGGCAGGGTTCCATGTGTCAGTGCACCCTGCCAGGGCAAGCATGCTGTAAAGTCACCCCACACCTTTGTTCTTTGAGACACAGAGAGAAAAGGCAACAGGTGTGGTTTTAGCCCTCCATTTCAAAATATTCTTCACAATTTGAGAGAATTGTATTTATTTATATTGTGATACATCATCTCTTCCTAAATAAGAAGAAGGAAGTCAGACTTCTAAGTTCTTCCTCACAAAGGCCCAAGATACAATTCCCATGTAAAACAGACAGCATGGGCCTGTTCTCACATGCAGCAAAGTCCCTTCCTGTAATCATCCTCTAAACTCTCTCATGCCTGAGGCTGTGAGAAGGTAGTGCCATTGGGAGCACAATCCAGCCATAGTGAAGAACTGTGAAACTATTGTATTGCTGAACTTCAAAAGTATTTTATTGGTCTAGGAAAGAGAAGAACGAATGTATGTCTTATGGCATTATCACCCCGACTTGTGTCTTGTGGCAATCACATTATTAAAGGACCCAGGTATACACCAGTTTTAAAATGTTTATTATCATACCTCTCTTCATTTGTGCAACTGTGCTCCTTTGACAACCCCCTGGTCCGATAGGTCCCTTCGGTTCTGGGATGGTTACAATCACATGGTATGAGGGGGAGCTGATTCTCCTCCTCTCCCTCTCTCTTCCCCCTCAATTTTCCAAAGCATGCTGACTCTGTGCTGTTTTGGAATAGTGAGGGGAAGGTGGGATAGAGGGTGGGGAAAAGGAGAACCAGGCCCCCTCATGTTATATGACAGTCACCCCGGCACTAAAATGAAGTGACCTATCGCATCAGGGGCAGCAGGGGAACAGTAGCGATATTGGCAGGTATTGATGGTTTTTTTCCCTGTCAATTAAAAGGGGTGCAACAGTAATGACTAGAATGCAAAGCACCAATAGGATAGCCACAACATTGTCCGATAAGTACTGGCCAAATTTATTACTATCCCACTGAAATGCTACTTTAGCAGCCTTGTGTCATAAAGTCCATAGACATCCTCATCTTCCTCATCTTCCTCTTCTTCTTAGAAGATACTAAAGAGTTCCTGAGCCAAAGACACTGAAGAGCTCTCAGAAAGCAACATAGAGACAGAAGGGCAGGGAGTTCCGGGTTGGGAAAGCCAGAGGTCCCATGCAGTCTTTTGAAGAGCTCAGTTGGCTTTTCCCTCCATCAGGAACTCCTCACTCTTCTGTCTATCTGCATGGTTTTGTGTGAGCATCTAGCAACACTTATGATACCAAACTCAGACTGGTAGGCGGCATTTTGATGATTCAGTATTAGCTTAAGGTTACTATTCCCTGTATAAACAATGCAAGTAAGCATTTTGTCCTGGAGTAATTAGTTCCACCCCCCACACACTCCCAAAGGAGTTACTTACCATTATAGTTACAATTTTAAAACATTAATCTTGCTTCAACATTTCTCAAAAGTAACTAGCATAGTTACTTTTTAGACACTTTTTAAAATAGAACCTGATTGTTATGTGCCACAGGCCTGTAGTAGAAAAGATGTTTCCTGCAAGTCCACGTCACTTTAAAATTAATAGAACATGAGCAAGCACTTGACCCCTCTTATAGTCCTCCTCCACCACTGCATAAGGTCCAAGCCATTTAACTGTAAAAGTAATGGAAGAAGTTACAGTCACACCACACAGAGAATGAAGTGTTCCCTCTTTATAGTACAATCGGAATGTTACTTAATTATGCTTCCTTGATTGCAAAAAAGGAATTAAGTACAAATAACTCATTATTTCCAAGCTCAGCTTGATCTCATACTCATGTGTTTTGAAAAAAAAAGATTTTATTAATTCAAGAATCGTTACTTCCACATAGAAGTGCTTAGATTCACAACCTGAAAGGTATATTATTGCACACCACAATGTAGCAGAGAGTTGGGAATTATGAGGCCCTTACTGGTGGTGTTGAAATGCAATTCCTAGCATCCCCCTCCACTGGCTGTGCTACATACTGGGAGTTGCAGTCCAACAATAACTAGAGAACTGCACAACTCCTACTCCTGAAGTTGTGTTATTGTATGCCTTCAAATCATTTCTGATTTATGCCAACCCTAAGATGATTCTCTCACGTGGTTTTCTTGGCAGGATTTGTTCAACAGGGATTTTCCACTGCCTTCTACTGAGGCTGAGAGAGTGTGACTTGCCCAAGGTCATCCAGGGGGGTTTCCATGGCCAAGCGGAAATGTGAACCCTGGTCTCCTAGACTGCTAGTCCAGGGCTCAAACCACTACACCATGCTAGATCTTGACATAATGCCTTTAAAATGACATTTGGGGATGGAGCAGTTCAGAGAGTAGAAGCAGCAGGTAGGTGGGGACTTTCACTTCTTTCTTTCCATAGCCCCTGCTCTCAATTAGTCTCCTCAGTGGCATTTAAACCTTTCAGCCTAGCAAGGGCAGTGGGTCTTTCAGCTGTGTTGGAGCTAACAAATATTCTTGCTTTCAAGTATTCTAACAGAGGAACAAAAATACTTTGTTCGTTTACTTTTTGGTAATTCCTTTCCTGTTAGTCTTGGAGACCCTATGTAATAAGGGGAGGCAAGGTTTGCTAACAAGGTTTTGGCATTGATTTTTCTATACATTTTGACTGCAGCCTTAGTTGAAGTAGACTTGGGAATTCAGACTTTCTCAGTAGTACCTGTTTGAAGGGCCCTTGCAAGCAGATGCCTCCTAACACTACCAGTGCAAAGGAACTGTGTGACTGTTCTGTTTTCCTCTTCAATGGATTTCTCCTGATAAGAAAAAAAAAACCCAGGGTTACAAACTAAAGGAGGTTATCTGGTTATTCTGGGAATGAGACAGGACAAAGACTCAACTGGAATCACTCAAAATGTTTTTCTTCCTAGTAGCATATATTCTATAATACTAATCTATATTGCACTGTCTGGAGTGGTTGTGTTAGGAATCACAGATTCTTGACAGAGAAAAAAGAGTTTATGGTTGCAGCTTGTATAAATGCTCCACCAGTGCATCACCCGGGAGGAGGCTCTGTTGCAGTGAGCATGCTGGCATCCAATCTCAACTGAGATACCTGCTTGCCTGTGCAGGGGGGAATAAATCTTCATATGGATACAGCTGCAGCCATCATGAGACTTGGGGAGGATCCCATGAGCCTCAGCCTCTTTTCTTGGCTGAATATGGTGCACCCATCTATGGCGGGAAACCCCAAGGGCATCTTCAAAATGTGCCAGCCAACTTTATCAAAATGTTCAGCCTGGCCACCTCCACCCTCTTATCCTACCACCTTCCTTCAGATTCCCTCTTTGTTCCTTTTTTCTGAATTAGGATTGAACCTTCTTACCCAAATATGTGGATATGTGGTGTTACTCTGGTAAGCGTGCCTTTAAACTGTCTGTATAATGAATGAGTCATGAGGAGTCTGGATATTTTGAACAAATAACAAAGGATTGATTTATTAAAGAATAAAGATGAAACATTACATTAATCAGGCAATCTTGTGCTTATTACTGTATTGACGTATCAGTACAAGATATCACCATTAAGTTTCCAATCATCAATATACCAGCACACAGATCAATCATTGGATAGCCTAATGCTTTTAATTTTATCCCAGACTCAGTCTCTCTTTGGAGATTATCAGATGAGTGCTTTAAAAACGTTATTATGGCACTATATTTTACAACATTGTTCTGGCACAATGATGCACATTTTCACACACTGCTGTGAGAATGATACAAAATTGCCAAAAGAATCTGGCAATACAAGCACTCATGCTACTTACTTCCATGTTTCTCCATGAATGTGACTTTGGCGTGTCTTGCGAGAAGACACGGGCACATTAAAAAGCTCCCAGACGCCAAAATTAAAAAAGAAAATGTTCGGAAAAGCACAGATACATGTTCAGAAAATTGCAAGCAAGATAGAGGTGGTTCATAAAAAGAGCGTACAGTACCTAGTTTTCCCATTTGCACCCAGAAGTGTTCTGGTGGGACTGCCCATTGATGCTGGGATCGCACCAGCAGAATGGGGTGCCTTGTCGCACACACTGAAATCCGGAACACAAACGCTATGGGAGATCAATTCCCGACTTCTCCCCATCAGTAAAAAAGAACTCCCTCATAACAGGAGCAGAATGCTTGCATAACTCTGGGGCACGGCGTTGTCTGATAAGGAAGCCCTTTTGTGATCTCACGGCGTCATTATACTGCCATTTTTGATGCGTCTGATAATCTCCTTTGTTTCATTCAACCTCAACACTCAGACTTCCCAACCACTGCACACAATCTTCCTGGATTCAAACCTTACTCAGAACCTCACACAGCCTCAACCTTAAACATCAACTTCAATTTCAACAGTCACAGAATTTCAGCTGAACTCCTAACTGACATGCATACCTTCAAGCACACAGAAACTCCTCCCATTACAGTCTCCTGCTCTGGGACTGGTTCCCTTGTGCTCACATCTCATTCATCCAGATTCATGCCCATCACACCACCCTACTTCCTTGATAGCTTGGATGTCCTTGGGCTGGTCACTGTAGAAGGTCAGGAAGGCATTTTTTTCATGTCATTGTGGCATGTTTTTCACTTTATCCAGGGATTATCCACAGGGTAGGGATGTTGGTGTTACTGGTTAGACAGTTTGTTGTTACTTTAGAGGTCCATTCAAAACTCCTTATGTCACAACTAGGAGGTAGTAAAGTGAAAGAGGGAAGACCAGTGGAATAAATTGGAGGTAATAAGGGTTTGGAATTGGATGTAGGTAGGTGTGCTAAGGAACCGTTACTAGTTTTGGGCCACTGCAGGATGGCTCCTTGGTGACTAGCCTCCGACCCATTCTTACAAATTGGCAGCAGCTGGCTCTAGATTGAGACAGAGGCAGACTGATCTAGGACACAGTCGAATAACTTGCAGGAAAATGGATCAGTACTGGCCTCCCCACCCTACTGTAGCTCATTTATCAGATTCTTTTAAAAAGTTATGGCCTGTTTCACTCTAAATATGGGTGTCCATCTATTATTCTCAATGCAATGCGTACACTACAAGTAGGGATCTTCTTTTTCACCCAAAGGGCTGAATTCTATTCCAGATAGGTTCTTGGGGGGGGTACCCTGTTACGGTAGGCAGGGCCAAAGACACAGAGCCAAGACTATCAGCATATTTTAGCATAAAACTCTCAGTGCCAGTAAATTAAGTCCAAGGACAGGCATTTCCACCTTTTTAGAATGAGGAATCAAATCTGTGCCAATGTTGGGAAGCCACCATACAATGTATCATGGGGAAAGGGGCATGGTACCCCTGGATGGGCCAGTTCAACCTCAGATAATGAGGATCTCCACACCCACCATATGCATATGAGTTCATACTACTCTGTTCCAGTTGTGATTCCTATGTCAGTGGAGGAGTGAATATGTCCTGGCTTTCAGTGTGAAGTTTAAAAGAACAATCCAAGGTGTTGAATTCAATCCCCCAAATAGGTCCAGAGTCTTGGCTAGCTACTCAAAGTTCTGGCTAAAACCCAGAGTGGATCAATTACATCACAGAAATTGGAGCCTCCAGCTGCCACCTTTCTCCCTCGTATATTCCTTTGCAAAGTCGGTGTCACTATCTGAGCAGGCCAGAGCAGCACAACCCATTGGAAAGGCACTACATTGCTCAAACTTTCAATTTGTTTTTGTTTTAGCCTCACCTGTCATGCCATTCAGCCACATTTTGACAGCATCAGAGGCAACACCTGGCCCTGAATGTCTAACTGGAGGTAAAGAACTGGAAAGAATGAGGCAGGCAGGAGTTGCTGCTTCTCTACCCCTACAGGCCAAATCAGTTATTCTCCCTTCTCTGCCCTGCATTCTAGACAATTTCACAACAATGATACAGACAGAGTGAATATGTGGATGAGTTCCCAGGCACCTTGTTCTTTATTGGAATTAAACTTTCTGAACTTTGGAAACTGGGTGGGGATATTATGCAATCATGCCAGGGCCATGAAAACAAAGGTCGCCTTTTAAAAGTCACTGTTCAGAAGTGTCTACCGTTTTAAGTAAATATAATGTACCCTTGTTTCCCAGGCAGGGTTTCTGTATTGGGGGGGGGGGAGATAATAATTAGACCATTTTTCCTCTCCCTGCTGCAGATCACATTGCTCTTTTTAATTAGCTGTGTTCAAAAATACTTGCTAAAATCAAAAATTTGCCAGCATTTGCATTAATGACCTTCAGTTGGGACACACACCATGCAGGAGCATTCTACCACCCACCCGCACCATATAAATGACTGAATGATTTTCTGCTGCTTTCTGGGGGCAGGGATTTCTGGGAATTTGAGGGAGAGTGGTGGGCAGCCTCGATGGAGCCTTGTTCCCATGAGTATTCTTACGCACACAAAAGGCAGCTGGCAACTTTTAAAAAACAAACAAGCAAGTAAACGAAAGAAGAAAACAATAACCTCTATGCATAGCTCATCTATGAAATGAAAATAAACTAAGCTACTGGAACACCTGAAATTCTCAGAAATTGCCCTCTGCTCCAGACTTTGGGAGACAAGTTTTCTCTTCCCCTTCCCCTGATGGCCAAAATCTGAGCCAAAAATTCAGCCTTATTCTAGTTATTTCTGGTGGAAAGAGAAAACAATGTGGAATATAGTAAAGTTTGACTGAAACAAAAAACTAACTTTCTTTACTTCTTAGCAGCAGGAAAAAAAATCTCAGACTCCCTGTTGTTAAAACCATAGGAATGTCAAATGGAACCACTGGGAGATATTCTGGTTGGGAAGGGTTTTGGGTCTTGTGAAACAATTTGGCTTTCAAATGGGAGAGAGAGGGAAAGAGCAAGAGTATCAGTCTTAGTACATAACTGTATCAGTTTACTGGACAACTCCTTTAAGCCAAAATATTTGGCCTTCATGGTGATTGGCAACCCTCACATACATAGATTTACTTAGAAATAATTCCCATGGATTTCAGTTAAACTGAAGTACAGCACATCTATCTGGAATTATAAGGCAGGGCGTCACTGTCAAATGACAATGACTCCAAGTCAGACATAAACCTCTTTGTTTCTTTTCTGTGGTCAACTTCCATAATTCCTCTCTGAAAATAATAGGGTTCCCTATTACCCATGGTTTCAGACATCCACGGGGTGGAGGTCTTGGAATGTATCTCCCACAGATATGGAGGTCAGCCTATATTCTTCATTTTATGGTTTTATCTTCCCTTCCCTCCCTCCCTCCCTTTCTTTCTTGTTCAATATGCTAATATTACCCTTCCCTTTTTCTGTTTTTCAGTGTATTAAGGATAGAAATAATCTCTTGTCCCATTCTTGCACATGAGAGCACTACAATTTTTATCCTCATCTGAATGAAGGTGAGGTTTTTTTTTTCTGGCCTTCAGATTTGTAAGGGACATTTTTGTACAAACAACAAGAACAATTTCTGAACTAGGGACTGGAAGAAAATTCAAAAATGTTTTTTTAAAAAAATGATTGAAAATGTGTTAATTTTGGAATGACAAGAAACTTCACAGTTGGGACTAATTCTATGCAAAATTCTCATGTGGCTGCTTTGCACAGAAAAGTAGTGTTTTCTGTGCAGGAAACAGCATTTGCCACACAGAGAAAATGCTGTTTTCTGTGCAAGCAACCATGTATGATTTTTTTTTTTAAGAGTAAGAACTTTATCAGACGTGGTAAAAATGCATCATAAGGATGCCAAATTAACAGGAAAGGGTGGGTATACCAGACGACATCATGTTTTCATGATTTCATCTGGAGAAAAAAGGCATTCTTTTTTATTGATGAGCCAAGCTCACAATAGATATCCCATGTCAGTTTTTTGCCAGTATTGCAAGTGTTTGAAAACGTGTGCCATTGTCCTCTCATGATTACATCATCAATCGCCAGAGTACTTCCAGGTGAAAATGTGAAAGCCAGGTAGGGAACACTCTTTTTATGAACCTCCCTGGTTTACTTTTAAGTTTTAAAGTGTGTTTCTGTGCTTGTTTGAATGTTTTGTGTCTTTATTTTGCTGTATTTTTAATTTTTTTTTACAGCGCTTGTGTCTTCTCGTGAGAATCGCTGAGATCACAAATGTGGAAGTAAACAGAGCTCCGTTCGTGCCCCATTAATGCTAGGGCTGCTTTTTCATGCTATCACAGGTATGTATGGTAAAAAGGGTTCTTTTCCCAGAAGAAAAACACTTCAAAATATGGTAGCAAAAGAACGTTTGTTGAGGCTTGTCTGATAAAGTCCTAAGTCTCAGATTGTGAATAGTCTTTGCAAACTGAACTATTTTCAAAGACTTTCTCACAGTTAGAATAAAATTGCTAAAATTACTTGATGCTTCCTTCAAGAAGAAAATTAGCAAAGAATTACATTCCTGTTCTGCACAAACTACAATAGCTGTTGCCTTGTTGTGTGGACTTTCACAAAGTCATAACATCAGATAATATTATTTGCATCTTTTGAATCACCCAGGTGGTCCTTCTGTACTGGCTGTGTGTGTATGCTTTGGTTTATAAAGGGGAAATATTGTAATTTTGCAGGGATTGTTTTGTACAAATTTCAGAATCATTGATCTCCCCCCCCCAAAAAAAATCCCACTTTTTGCCTTGTTCTTGCACTGTAGGCTAGACATCTCACAGAGGCTGGGGAGGCAGGCTCACTTGCTGTGAACAAGAAAGGGTGTGAATATTCATCATACCCCTACCATACTTGTACATTAAATAGGGAAATTCTTCCTGAGCTGCCTTCATGATGGAATTATGGAATTCCATAAATTGGAAAGCAACACCTCTGTCTCTCCCACACACACCACAAATTGGTGTTGGTTTGTGGGGCTCTCAGGACAGCTGGACGAAGTGCCACGGGGACTCAGTCAGATCAGGGTTTTTATATAGCTGGGAGTGAAAGCAGCCAACACCTCCTTGCTCCACCTGTAAGGCAGGCTTCTCTCTCCCCCCCCCCCATTCCTTAATTCCTTTCACTTGGCAACCTATTCCAGACACAAAAAGAAAGGTCTATTCATGGGCTGGCAGGTGGAAGATTAATACTGTCAGGGGAAGAATTTGGAGCAAAACGACTTCAAAAACAAAATACCTTGGATGAGGGAGAAGGAGGGAGGAGTAAAACTTGCCCGAAGGCAGAAGTGGGGGAGGGTAATACCAACTGGCAGGGTGCCTTTTCATTGCTCAAGCAAGAAACGCTGTCCTTCCCCACACTTCCTTCTGTGCTAACACAAGTTGCCCAGCCCTGTATTTTTGCAGCTGTGCTTTTATTCCAGTGTGCCTCTTTTGGCGGGCACATGGGGCACGGCAGCTTGTAACCAAAGACTACACCACTGTAGAATTTTAAAGGAAATGTTAGAGGTGTGTAACAACCCCTCGCTGGGAATATTGAGCCCCCTTCTTCCTGTTCTACCTGCTGCAGCCAAGGTGACCCTCATCAAGATACCGCATCGTATAAGCACACGGGTCTCATTTGTTCAGCCATATCACCCCTTTCTCTCTCGCCACCCCCCACAACCATCTCCTCCTTGCCAGCTCTGTTCCCAATACTGTGGGACCTATTTATATATTTATAAGTTCAGAGTTTAAGGACCAAACAAGCAAGCTGTCCCTTCATTTGAGGCACAGAGGGATTACTGTGGAGTGTGTGCTTCCTTTCTGGATGTCCTTAGAGTGGAAATCTCTTTTATGAGGTGTCTCTTGGAGTCAAAAGCCCCTTTTGAAGTGCGAAGAGGAAATGAAAAATTGCACGGCAAAGGTGCCTCCTGTCTGACAAAGAGGAGTTTGCAGAAAAACTCCAGCTGTCCCAGATGAAATGGGGAAGGGAGGGAGAGAACAGAAATTAAGCAGAGGTCTCCATGTCAGAGATTTGTCTTGCACACATATATGCATATAGCACATTGTGGTAGGTGTACACTGTATAAGAAGCAGGGAGAATACTGTGATAAGCAACCTTCCACAAAGTGCGTTCCCGGGATACAATGAAAGCAGATGTCAGTGGATGGCACAGAATTTTCCAAGTTTTCAGTTGGTACTTCTGGTTTCATTAATGCAGGATCTTGTCCTAGACCAGGTCAGTTTAGAGGCCACTCTGTGAAACCATCTGAACATGATTACTGCCATCTGATAACTAGGGAGAAAAGGAAAGGATGTGAACGGAACCTTTAAATAGCATCTCTTGGTTATGAAAATCAAGAAGATCATTTTTCCCTTCACAAAAAAGTGGGATGAATAACTCAGTTCAAGTGCAGTGCAGAAATCACAAAACTACTCGAATTTTTAAAGAGCCACAGAGCCAAATTTTTAACGGTGCCTTAAACAGAAAAGGTTATATTCAGATGGGTGGGGGCAACATTTTGTCAGTCTCTTTAATGGTGATAATGACTAGTTTGTAATAATTTGTCACAAAATGTCAATTTGCCGAGTAAAGACAACTTTGTCTTTCTCACAATTGTCTTTGTACTTAGCAGTGCTGCAATGCACCTCTCTTAACAAACTTTGTAAGCTTTAATTGGAGAATATCAATGCAAAAAGAAATGCAATACATTGGCTGCATAGTAGTATGATTTCATCCCATCTACACTGTGATCCATTTACCTGGCTTGGATCAACCATGTGATTGATCCAGGAAGCAATGCCCTTGTTCTCAACTGACTTTGTTTATTCTCACAAATCTATTGGCTAGATAGTGTCCATGAACTCATGTGTTTCACTATATGATCCTCCACTGTTTGGGACTGCCTCTGTGACCAATGGCCAAACTAGATAATGACAGCTGCTTCTTTAAATAATGAATGTCATAGACATGATAGAAAAGGATATTTAATTCTTTCCCTACCCATCATTTCACACTCCAAAGTTACCTTTTGGTGAGATTCCCAATGTTTATTGGTGACCTTAAGGCTGACTTTTGCAATTCACTGTATATTGGGCTACCTCTGCACCAAATTCAGAAACTTCAGTTGGTTCAAAACATGGCAGCCAGATTAGTCACTGATATATCCAGGAATGATCATATCCCACCAATATTAAAATCACTCCACTGGCTGCCAATTAGTTTCTGGGCAAGTTACAAAGTGTTGGTTATTGCCCCTAAAGCCCTACATACAGTAGTTTGGGTCCAGGTTACCTACAGAATCGCCTTTTCCTATATAATCTGCCCTGTACACTTAAGTCCTCAGAGGGATATTTGCTTCAGGACATTTTCAGATGCCCCTTACCGCGCAAGCAGCTTCCGGAGCAGTAACGAGGCTGCTGCACGGCAGGGGGTTGATTTCGGACGACGCCATCCCTCTCTCGATGTCATCCGTGACTGTTCCGATTAGCATTGAAGGCAGCTGCGCTATTTTTCACTCACAGAGTTCTCCGTGAGTAAAAAATAGCACGTCCACCTTCAATGCTAGCCGGAACAGTCACGGACGATGCCGAGAGAGGGACGTCGTCGTCCGAAATCGACCCCGTGCCACGCAGCAGCCTCGTTACTGCTCCGGAGGCTCCTTGCATGGTAAGGGGATCTGAAAATGTCCTCAGTCAGCCAGAACTAGGTTGGCAACTGTCACTCAGAGGACTTTTTCCTCAGCCACCACTAGAAGGTGGAACTGCCTGCTGGAAGAGATAGGACAGCTGAAAATACTGTCTGAACTTAAAGCAGCATTAAAGACTAGTGTCTTCCAGCAGGCCCATCCAGATGATTTTCAATTGTGCATTTTAAATTGTGTATTGATTATTTTAAAATGACTTAGTTTTACTTATTCTTTTAAATTTATATATGCTTCTACTGCTATGTGTATTTAATCAATGTTATATTATATGTTAATTTGTTGTTCCCCACCTCAATCCATCGGTAGAGGTGGGTAAGAAAATAATATTAATACTAATACTAATTCATTGAGCAATGTTTCTGCTGGTCTGGCACCTCTGATCCCAATAGCCCTTTTAAAGGCAATTTTCTGGTTTTAAAAGAGTCATCAGGGTATTGTACACAACTGAACTATGAACCAAAGAAACCCAAAATCCTCAAAGCAACACCACACAGGGGAAAGAACTGAACAGGATCCTAAAAGGTGAATATTCAAAGGGTTTACCCAACCTACTACTGTCTGTAGGGTGCAATAGGATAGGAGCGGAAGGGCTTTGGTGCCTCCTTCTTCCCTTCCACAGCACCTTGGAGTTTAATACTTACTGCCTCCTTAAGCCCAGTGGCATAACTGTCCTAAGATCCTAAAGAAGGAAGTGGATCCCATGTCAACAGATCTCTTCTTTACAGATGGAAGGAGTTGTGTGACCTTCAAGTTTTGGATAAGGCAATTACTTTGCCTTCCATATCTCTGCCCCTAATGGTAGCATTGTACTGTAATTCATTAAATATTACCAATATAATTGAAATGAAACAAAGAATTTATTGGGGAGTTGTCTGTCTGTTTGTTTTTATTGTGGTAACCATCTATTATCTTACTGCAGTTATTGACATATGCATATGGGTGGTACCCTGAATTTTTCAGAATGCCATACTTGGCATTTGGAAAGTTGGTGATCCGAGGCCCTATTGCAGTGAAAAATGGTTCTAGCATTACAAAGGAGCAAGGAAAGCAGAAACACATGAAACTAGCAATTCTGCTGTCATGGAACATTCCCTAAATAATGCAGGACTCATGGATCTCATTTTGAATGAGTTCTACACACCCTGCTTTGCACATTACAAAAGAAGATTGAGAGATGCTTCCCTCACCCCCTTTTTAGCACACACATGGGCTCTTGAAGAACTGTTTGACAGAGGATTATCTGTCAACACTGGGCACACATTTTTCTCTTAAAATAACCAGAATGCTCAAGTCATTTTGTTACATGCTATGGAAATTATTGTAAACTGGCAATTAAAACCATGAGCATGGCCATTTCAAAGGGGCAGGGTAAATTGTTTATCCTGCAAAGACAAACAATGCTGTTGGTTTCTCCAAACAAGTTGTCTATGTTGCTGAGTGGGAAGTGTGGGAATAGCTTGTCTGAGGATATATGACACAATTCCTGTAAGGCACTTCTCATTGTTGTTTGCTGGGCTTCTCTCACATCCAAGTGAAAAGCAACATGTTTTCTCTCTCCTTTTCTTTTCCTTTTTGTTTATCCCCCCTCCTCTCCTCTCCTCTCCTCCCTCCCTCCCTCCCTTTATTTACTGAAAAAAGCAAAACCATTCTCCCCTAAATTATAAAAACAGAAAGTCACCTTTGGCCTTGGCATAGCAACTCCATTGCAGAGGGGCTTAAGAGGTGTTCAACAGTCAACTATGGACAGAGAGAAAGGGAGGAGACAAGCACTGCTGGAAGTTTTAGTTACTTATGACAACAACAGCCCTTACAGTGTAGGCAAGAACCACCATGCACTGAGAGATTATGACAAAAACTACTGTGCATGTTTGGAAAAAGCATGTGTCATACTCAGCCTAGCCCTAAATACCCTAAAGGCACCAGATCCAATCTGATCATGGAAGCTAAGCAGTTAATACTTGGATGGGAGACTGCCAAGGAATACCAGGTGCTGTAGGCTATATTTCAGAGGAAGGAACTGGCAAAACCACCTCTGAGTATTCCTTCCTTAAGAAAAGCCTGTGAAATTCATGGAATCACCATAAGCTGGTGGGCAACTTGAAGGCACATACACATGCAGCAACAAAGTAGAGCCTAGAACTTTCATTCCAGTTTAAGATCCTGTAGGGATGTTCCGTTAAGTTCCATTATTTCTGTGGTATAGAAGTGCTTACAGTGTACCTTCTTCATAGTTCAAGTCTGGCAAACCTATAGTTTGGACTTAATTTTTCAGAAACTCTTGCATCCTAATAATTTGCTAAAATGTAGCAGCTAAGTAATTAAATCCCTAAGCATGATGTTAAATTGCACTTAAACTGCTGTCACAGTTAGCTTTCTCATCTTCCACTTCATACAACACTCTGTAATAAACATATTGAGCTTTGTTTGGTGGGCAGGGTAGAGAAATTCCATGTAATTTTGCAAAAAATAATAAATAAATAAAATTACATAATTATGGAAAGGTCTGGCCAGTATTGTCCCCCCCCCCAGAATATTTTCCTTTATTCCTTTGCCAGGATATTTTATTTTATCTTATTAAAGTCACAGGGAAACTCACCTCTCCTTGTGCAGATCAGCACTGTTTTGTTGAACTTAAATTACTAAACCAAAAGCTGCTGAGGATTTTTGCATACATGAGTAGGCAACCTATGTATCATGACCTCTTACTTTCATTACAGTGTAGGGTGACCACCTGCCCTATTTTTTTTTATTTTTTTTTTACCAAGGATGGACCCACAGTATATTTGAAGGCATCTTCTTTGTCAGGGCTGGGAATCATGTGGCCCTACAGATGTTGTCAGACCACAGCTCCCAGCATTCATCTCCATTGATTATGCTGGCTAGGAAGCAACATCTGGAAGGCCACATGATTTTAAACCCTGCTCCATTTGAAGGGATATTCAGTCCAAATCCTGTTTAAAGAGAGAAAGCCATAAGAATGGAGCACAGGGGCCTTGATATTTTATGCAAATACGACCCCCTTATTTTTTCAGTGCTGTTACGCTGCCTTCCCTCCCTCTCTGCGCATTCACACCAGCGCACAGTTGGGAGGAAAGGCCCCTGTGTTTGTACAATCTGAGACACACTCTCAGGGGTTCCGCTAACCTAGAAATCCCCTAGAACTATGTCTCTCTTCAGGTAGACTGCCACCACTCCTTGATTTTAGGCTTAAGATTGAAATGTGATTACAAGGAGACAATCACATCGAATATGCTTTCCAGCCTTAAATGAGGTTTACCCACTAGCGCCTTCCTTCTGTTCCCCCAGAAAGAGACAAACTTTGTAGCGAGGTCCTGAGCAATAGGCGCATGTGATAGGCTTGTTTCATCGAATCATAGAATCATAGAGTTGGAAGAGACCACAAGAGCCATCCAGTCCAACCCCCTGCCATGCAGGAATACAGAATCAAAGTTTTTATATAGAAAATGAAAATGTTTTTATTTCATTGTTCAGGTGAGTAAACAGTTAAACAGAAATCATATTATGTAGAAAAAGGCGTTTTTCCCCAGGCCACCTTAGAGTTACAAGATATAGCATTCAGAGTTACATTCTCTCTCTCTCTGGCTTTTCTTCGCAAATGAAGATTCAGGAAGGACTCATCCCATGCTTCCTGCAAGTGCGCTGCTGACTGAAAAGACCTATCTGAGATAAACAAGTCCGGTTGCAAAAAGCACAGCAGAAGGTCTCCTTGGGTGATGCTTCCAGGTTGTGATTTTTTCTGCGTTGTCGTTTCTCTTCAAGACTTGTTCGGTGTGAGTTCTCAAATAAGGCTGCAGCATTGTGGATAGTGCGCCTCCATGCCTCCCGATGTGAGGCCAGGGTGGACCATTGTTGGTGATCAATTTGGCCTAGCCTGACATGTTGTTTCAGGGAGTCCTTGTATTGCTGTTTTGGAGCGCCCCTTTTACACTGACCCGTGGCAAGTTCACCATAGAGTATTAATTTTTGGAGGCGATGGTCCTCCATCCTAGAAATGTGCCCTGCCCAGCACAGCTGTGTTCTCAATATCATGGCCTCAGTGCTGGTGTTCCCTGCTTGCTCAAGGACAGCAACATTCATCACATAGTCAGTCCAGTGTATATTTAGGATTGTGCGTAAACAGCGCTGATGAAAGTGTTCAAGGAGTCGTAAGTGGTGGCGATAGGTGACCCATGTTTCAGACCCGTGAATGAGAATAGACAGTACAATGGCTCTACATTCAGTCAAGGACTAAAAATAAATCATAATCTAACACAATCTAGCTGAATACATTTTACTAACTCTAAGAAAAGTTTCACTCACATTTAAGAAGACTCATCCAAATCAGTATGTGTTCTAATGGGGTAGGCCTCATTGCTGGGTCTACTCAGTCTCTGAGATGATGGAGCCTCAGAGCAATGCATGAGGTCTGCTTCATTTCAGACCCAAGGACCATGTGTCCCAAAGGACTGCATCTCTTCAAAACTCCATTAGCCAAATGTGATTGGCGCTTCATTGCCCAATCTGATTGGCTCTCCAGTCAGATGATGTGATGTCATGCTTAGCAAATGAGGACCCACCTCCCACTCTCCCTGTTGTTTTACCTTTGTCTGATGACCAGGAAGTGGTAACAACAGATACTGTGAAATGTAGTTCTGGCAGATGTAGTTTTGGCTCCATGATGGGAGTTGCAGTCACTCCATCATGACAAGTGCCTTTCCTCTTCTGTGTGCCTGTGTGTGATATTTTTTCACAGTACCTCTACCCAGGGCACAGATTTAGTGGATACGGAAAATAAATCTACGTAAGAGTGGGAACATGACTTGGAACAAAGATAAAAATTGCCCCCTGAAAATTCTAGGGCAACAAAATTACTCTGTTGTGAGATGATGAAAGCGATGGACTAAGTGACAGCGAGGGCCATATTAGGGGCCAAACCTAATGTTTTGTTAAACTGTCACCGAAATAGATTGGATGTTGGTTCCAAAGTTGCATCTGAAGTTTTTGCATGGCAAACTTTAGATGGAATATCAGCGAATATTACTTGGTATTATTTCAAGAATTCTGCATATATTTCCCCTTTGTATTTATTCATCTTTGCTTATGATCTCCCCATCCTAACCTAAGCCCTCATTCACTTTCAGGGTAGGAGAATATTAGGTAGATCTTCTTCTCAGTTCATTCAGAACACTTCTACAGTGGGCCCTTGGTATTATTCACTGGGGTTTGGTTCCAGGCCCACCCCCCGTGGATACCAAAATCTGTGGATGCTCAAGCCCCCTTATAAGCAATGGTATAGTAAAATGGTGTCCTTTATATAAAATGGCAAAATCAAGGTTTGTTTAATGCATGGGGAGGTATTTTCAAGCTGTGGATGCAGAATCCATGGATATGGAGGGCCTTTTCAGCCCAAGCTAACTAGGTATCCCAAATCAAGGCTGTTCAACAACTAGAGCTTCCTTGTTCATTTTAGCTTTGTTGCTTCTTGTTAATTTTTCTGTAATGATTTCCATGATCCATTGGATGAATAAGCCACCACTTACTGTAGAGAGTGTCAAGAAGAACTTGGGGCCCTTTTATTCCACACAGTCGTAGAACTATGATTCCACTTTAACGGCAGTGACTTCATCCTGTGAAATCCTAGGGCCTGTAGTTTGATCAGAGGCACCAGAGAAGCTCTCTAGATGACAATTCGAAATACTCCTCCCTAAACTGCATATTCCAGGATTTCATAGGATGGGACCATGGCATTTAAAGTGCATGCATGTGCGCGCGCGCACACACACACATATATAACTCTTATGTATGTTGCCATGTGTGCTGGTTGGCTGCTTAGGAAATTTCCCAACCAATCAAAGCTCTCCATTGGCTAACCAATCAGCATACTGGGAGCTGAAATGTGTGGAATGCTTCCACTAGCTGCAGGCCCCAAGTTCACTGCTGGGCAGCTCCACTGGGGTTTACTCATGAGTAAAGGGTTTTGAGCATGCCACCGGGTAGGTCCGTGGGGGTTACTCATGAGTAAAGGGTTTCTTCTCCCCTCCTCTGGGCCGCTTAGCCTAACCCTGCACATGCCGCCAGAGCCAGGTTTCTCGCAGCTGCCTCAGGGGCCTGCACCACTTTACCTGCTGGGTTTACTTTGGAGTACATACTGACTAGGCTTCCTTTCCAGAGGAAATAGCAGAACTTGGTTCCTCTCCCAAAGTCTGTTGGAGGCGTGGGATAAGATAACTGGTGTATATTATACCAGCTACAGCTAGTAGTGCTATAATTGTGTAGCAGAAATGGCTATGGGTGCACTGTTGGAAAGGGTCAGGTGGCCGTCTGTGAACAAACTGGAAGGTACATGGGAACAGCCAGCAGACTGAGAATCTTTCCTCCTAGCATCTCCTGCCTATGGTGGTCACGTTACACTGGAAGTATGTCCCAGCTATGAAAAACAAAAGGCACACTTCAGTGTATGGATGGGAGTTTGCATGAGATTTCATGGAAAGACCCATTTCCCTTCTCCCCATTTTCTCACTCTCCCAACAGCCTCCCAGGCAGAAGGTGTGTGAGCTGGACAGTGGAAGCTAAAGTGATGACAAAGAGTTGCTTTTAAAACTATTATTAAGAGGAAGGGAATCTTTGATATAATAAGACAATATCCACTGAGTGATGCAATCCATTTATTTTGGCTGGCCTTCGCCCTTCTCTGGGCCTGTGTATTATTAGAGGGTGGTGCAGTACTTATCCTCTCGTCACACAGGCCCCAGGGTCAGTTACTTTCTCCCTCACCCCCCCTTTTGCTCTGCCAATAACATGACTCATCCGTTTGTAAAACAATCCTTCAAAATGATACCAAAGTGGCCTCAAACTTCAGCAAGCTTCCAGACCAACCCAATGCAGCAATGATGGCTACCTTCCTGGCAGAACAATATTTGGAGGTCCTCCCCAACCACAGAATGAAAGTTGGTTGTTGATGAAGCTAGGTTGGAGGAAGAATATTTTGGCTTTTGCAACATATCCTGAGAGAGAAGAGCTTTTCTGCAAAGCACTTAACCCAGGAATAATGCTGATCTACTGCCTACCATATCTAATGGAGCAGTAAAAGCATTAAATGTTACAGTAACTATCTCTCAAATTCAACATGTCCTTAGGACCAGTGTTCAAGACAGATGCGTACAGCTGTGAACCGATCCATGACTTAAATCCTGGAAGCCTGGTTGAGAGCATCTGGGTAAAAATTAAGGGAGATAGAAACAGCAGGGATGTCGTTGTGGAGGTCTACTACAGACCTCCAAGCCAAACTGAGGCCTTTGATGATGCTTTCCTGGAACAGATGACTGTACACTCAGAAAGGAGAGAGGTAATAGTAACAGGGGATTTAGCTATCCTGATATTTGTTGGAAGTCAAACTCTGCCAAGAATTTAAGGTCCAACAAATTCCTCACTTGCCTTGCAGACAATTTCAGTGTCCAGAAGGTAGAAGAGGCAACAAGGAGATCAGCTATTTTAGATCTGATCCTAACCAATGGGGATGACCTGGTGAATGGAGTGGAAGTGGCAGGATCCTTAGGGGGGAGTGATTATGTTCTCCTGGAGTTTGTTATACAGAGGAAAGGGGAAGCCAAGCATAGTCAGACATGCATTCTTGTCTTTAAGAAAACTGTTTTCAGAAAACTTAGGAAATTACTGGGGGTGATCCCGTGGTCAGGATTACTAAAAGAGAAGGGAGTTCATGAGGGATGGGAGTTTCTTAAAAGTGAGATATTGAAGGTGCAACTTCAAACAGTTCCAATGAGGAGGAAACATGGCAAGTGTATAAAGAAACCAAGATAGATGTCAAAAGAACTCTCAACTGAGCTAAAACTTTAAAAGGACATGTATAAGAAATGGAAAAAAGGGGAAATCACCAAAGAAGAATTAAAACAAATAGCCAGCTCATGTAGAGGGAAAGTCAGAAAAACTAAAGCACAGATGGAGCTCAGGCTTGATAGAGAGCTTAAAAAGAATAAAAGGGTTTGGGTTTTTTTTGGTTTTTTATGGGGGGTTTTTTGGTTATGTCTGTAGCAAAAGGAAGAACAAGGAAATTGTAGGGCCACTGCCTGGAGAAGATGGTTAAAGGCTAACGGGACAGAGAAAAGGCAGAATGACTTAACACCTTCTTTGCTTCAGTCTTTTCCCAAAGGGGGAACAGTGCTCATCTTGGGGAAAATGGAGCAGATGACACAGTCAGGGAAATACAGCACAGAACTGGTAAAGAGGTACTTCAGGAATACCTGGCCAGTATAAATGAGTTCAGGTCTCCAGATGAACTTCATCCAAGGGTATTTTAAAAAAAAAAACTGGCAGAAGTAATCTCAGAAACCACTCTTTGAGAATTCCTGGAGAACAGGAGAGGTCCCAGCAGACTGGAAGATGGCAAATAAAGATTCTTGTCCCCATCTTTAAAGGGGGGGGGAGAAGACCCAAATAATTACTGCCCAGTCAGCCTGACATCAATACTAGGAAAGATTCTAGAGCAATTCATTGAAGAGACAGTCTGTAAGCACTTAGAAAGGAATGCCATGAGCACTAAAAGTCAACATGGGTTTCTCAAAAACAAGTCATGCCAGACTAATCTTATCTCTTTTTTTGATAGAGTTACAAACTTAATATATGAAGAGAATTCTGTGGATGTAGTGTATCTTGATTTCAGTAAGGCTTTTGACAAGGTCCCCCATGATATTCTTGCAAAAAAAAGTTAGTAACCTGTGGGCTAGACAATGCAACTGTTAGGTGGATTTGTAATTGGTTGACTGGCCAAACCCAAAGGGTAGTTATCAATGGCTCCTCTTCATCCTGGAGAGAAGTGACTAGTGGGGTGCCACAGGGTTCTGTCCTGGGCCCAGTCAGACCTCACCTGAAATACTGTGTCCAGTTCTGGGCACCACAATTCAGGAAGGATATTGAGAAACTGGAACGTGTCCAGAGGAGGACGACCAGGATGGTGGGAGATCTGGAAGCCATGCCCTTTGAGGAGCAGCTTAGGGAGCTGGGCATGTTTAGTCTGGAGAAGAGAAGGTTGAGAGGGGACATGATAGCCATGTTTAAATATCTGAAGGGATGCCATACTGAGGATGGAGCAAGGAGGTTTTTCAACAGAGGAGGGATGGCCATCTGTCAGGAATGATTTGATTGTGTATTCCTGCATGGCAGGGGGGTGGACTGGATGGCCCTTGTGGTCTCTTCCAAATCTATGATTCTATGATTCTATGGGAGTGGGGTTCCCTTGAAATCAGGGACATGCAGCCACAACCTGAAGACATGTCATTAGTTGTATCAAAATAATTTTGCCTTCCTTTGAAATTCCTTGGAGGTTTTATCGGGTAAATAAGACATTCCAAATCCAAAGTGAATTTTAGGTTCGGGGAAACTTTGTGATCACCTAGCATACCTAAGAAATTTCATCCTATCAGCTTTCCCACATACAGGATGAATTAAAGGCAAGCTAGATGCATGCTCCCCATTTTCCCAAGCAGTGAGAAATTTCAGGGTAGCATTACTTTTCCATTTTTTCCACCCCTTCTCACTCTCCTGGCCCCCACAAAATTGCAAAAACATTCTCTGAACATGCCAGCCACAGATGCAGGTGAAACATCAGAAAGAAACTATTCCAGAACACAGCCTCACAGCCCAGAAAAAAACCAAGGAAAATATTTGCAAAAACATTGTTTTTCTGTTACACACAGAGAACATCCCCCTTCCCCAGCTTTTACAAGTGTTGCAGTAAAACATACCAGAAAATTCCACACTGCTTCCCTAAACATTAGTTCCTTCTAGGCCATGAACAAGCAATCTGCCTGACAAAGAAATTGTCATCCAACACCATAACAATAGGCTTGTAAACTCAGGCTTCTCTTGCTGTTACCTTCTTTGTGATAGTTCTCACTGAACCTTTAGGCTTGGATGGTTATCCAGAGACATGGCAGTCAGGACTGTGCAGCTGGCTTTTACCATGAAGGGGTTTTTTACTGAGAGGGTGCCCTTTTTCCTTCCTTTAATCTTTCCATCCATGTTTCATTGGAATTGTAAAAAGACAAGGAATGGGGGAGATATGATTTTGCTACTTTGTTTCTGATTATAAAAAATAATACATTGATTTGGATCTTTGGCCTTCTTGGTATCAAGGCATCCTATATCAGGGTTTTTCAAGGCGTCTGGTAGAGATGGGGGGAGAACCCATCAGTTTAATTTCTGCTGTGATTTTCAGTATCTCACTGGCATTCTCATCTGTCTTAGCTCTATATCAAGTTGCCAAACAACCGCTGCCTCCTCTTCCTTCCTCCCACACAGAAATTCAAGTGGAAATTGGTACACAATTTTTTTTAATAAACTCCAGATTTTAATGTATTTTCTCTGTTAACTAAAATGTATTTGTGCATATTTTTCAAATATATTTTTGATCATGCTCATCTTTAAACTATGAACATGGGCTTCCACATTTTTCTTCTTCACATAAATGCACCATGTGTCATTTTAAAATGGGCAGTTGCCATATTACCAGTCTTGAGAGATGCAAATGATTATTTTTGTAGGCAAATGTGAATGCAACAGTTTTCTTTTCTATTTCATAGAATCACAGAGTTGGAAGAGACCACAAGGGCCATCTAGTCCAACCCCTAGCCATGCAGGAATACACAATCAAAGCATTGCTGACAGTCGACCATCCAGCCTCTGTTTAGAAACCTCCAAAGGAGACTCCACCACACTCCATACCACTGTCAAACAGCTTTTACTGTCAAGAAGTTCCTCCTATTTGTAGTGGTCACCTGTCCAAACACTGACCAGGTCCAGGCCCCTACCCTCCAGCTGTTCCAGTTTGACAGGGATAGTCCCAATTAATCCTCTGTCACCCCACTTTCACAGCAGCATTTAAAATGTGCCAGCTTCTCTCTTCTCTTTCCATTTTCTCCCTTTCTCCTCAGCTTACTTCTGTTGCTTCAAACTGAGTTCAAAGTACAAAAATAGTTTGTACTCAATTCAGCAGGAGGGAAGGGGGAGGAGAGGAGAGGAGAGGAGAGAATCTTGCCCTTCCCTCAGGCAAAAGCAAACTGTAGGCTCAGGCAAAAGTAAACTGCTGCAATCTCCCCTAGCTTGTCTGTTCTTCTTCATTAATACCTTTCGCCAGCTAGACCACACTCTGAGGTTGCTTAGCCATTTATGTTCCCATTTTCATCTGTAAAATGTTGGAGGGCATCCAAATCTGCTTAGCTTTAGCAGCTGATAGTATCATGTGCTCTTTTGAATTTAAAGTTCAGTGTTATGATGCTGACAGGGGAACCTCTATCATAGCTCTTATAAAGGTCATCCATGGTTAATGGAATGGGGTTAATTTTACATTTTCATCACTCATATCTCCTTTCCCTCTCTTCCTATCTAGCGTGTGGGGACTACATATGTGTATGAATGAAGTCAAATCAGGTCATTCAGTAGTATTCCTAACAAGCTGCTTTATCACTGAATCTTATATATGAATAGACAAGGCCTAAGATATGTTTCCCTTCACTTAACAACTCTCACTTGTCTTACATACTTGGTCTTGAAGAACAGATCTTGGGGTTAGAAAGGGCAATGTCCAAGCCTTATTTGGATACAGATCCAGGAAGCGATTATGATACACACCCCTTCAAGAGAATGGTTTACTAAACATTAGGTATCTTAAACCCAATCCAAAGCTTTAATCAATACTGTCATACCCAGCTAAATTTACAGTGCCCCTACCTAACTGAGGATGGGAGCTAGGAGGAAGAGCTTCTTGAAGATTATTTCCTTGTAATGGATATTTGTGGGAGTAGCTACTGTTTCACAGAAACATGCATTTAATTTGCAGCAGACATTATGTCCATGCTACCAACCTGGCAAAATCCATGCCAGAGATAATAAGACTAAGGCTCTGAGTTGGCTCCATGCTTATTTGAACAAGATGTCAAGCCAGGATTGAAAAGATTACACAACAGTTACACACAGATCTATCTATCTATTTATCTATTCCTCCATCCTTCTGGCTGATGGTGACCTCCAAACCAGATGCATTTGTAAGAGCTGAATTGTATGAACGATTAAACCGAATAGATTTTCTTCGGGTTTTTTTCCAGGCTGTGAGGCTGTGTTCTGGAAGAGTTCACTTCTGACGTTTTGCCTGCATCTGTGACTGGCATCTTCAGAGAATGGTTGGGTCGGAAAGTATGTGGAGTTTATATGCTGTGAACCCCTGTTGGGGAGTATATGTAAATTTGTGTAATTGAATGGTTAGTTTCTGGGTATAGAAATGCAAGGAGGATTAATGTCTGTTTGGCTAATGGTTGGTTGATGGGCCATTATCTGCTGGAAATCACCCTGTCCCTGGGTGGAATTCCTTTGTAAATGTTGAGTTTTGATTCTATTGTTTTTCAAAACTGGAAGCCAGATTTTGTTTAGTTTTAGGGTTTCTTCTTTCCTGTTGAAATTGTCCAGAGGTGTTTGTGGATTTCAATGGCTTCTCTGTGCATTCTGACTTGATAGTTGTTGGCCTGGTCCAGAATTTCTGTGTTTCTATATAACATTTTGTGTCCAGGTTAGATTATAACATGTTCTGCTACTGCTGATTATTCTGGCTGGCCCAGTCTGCAGTATTTAAACTCCACATACACTCCTGCCCAACCATACTCTAAAGATGCCAGCCACAGATGCAGCTGAAACATCAGAAGTGAACTCTTCCAGAACATGGCCTCACAGCCTGGAAAAAAACTAAAGAAAATCTATGGATGCCAGCTGTGAAAGCCTTCGACTTCACAGTAAATCAAATGTTAGTCCTCCATAGATTAATTGAACCCCATGGTACTTATATCAGTTCTAATCTGGGGTAGGCACACAGTGGAGCCTAGAAGGCTGCACCATTTGATTTTTGGCTGCTCCAGAGTGTGCCATTTTTGTCTTCCACAAATGACATGACCTCACCTCCCAGTCACATGTTTGGGTGGGGTTTTGCTGTTGCAAGAAGAGTGAAAAAGCATTTTCAGAGATTCTAAGACTTCAGTGGGATTGGCAAAAAAAGTGTTTGGGCTGATATTTTTTTCAGGAGTGCAGGAGGGTTTCAGGGTCAGTTATAGCCCCAACACCATACTAAACATCCCAAGGACCACATGGAGCTCATGGGCCACATAGTTCCCACCTCTGATTCTGACTAACAAGTCGCATTCATATGAATGGGTCTCATATAGGTAGGGCTAATGTTGGTTTTAGCCCTGGTAGGAATCATGCATTCTTTTAGATGTTGTTGGGATGCCTGTTCCATCAGCCATAGCCTGCAAGCCAATGGTGAGGAATGCTGGGGGTTGTAATCCAGCATGTGGAGGGCTACATGATTTGCACCCTTGAAAGTATTGGAATGTATAAAAATATACTGTTTAAAATATCAGGGTATGTTGTCCCTGTTTAAACATCCACACTGTATTTCACACGTTAGTGGAGAATACAGCCTATTTAGCAGAGTTTAAAACAAATGCAGCAACATGTAGCGTTAGAATGTTAGCATACATATAAAACCACAGCTTAGTAAATAACCAAACACCCTTTGTCTTTTCCCAAGTTGTTTAACTAGCAAAATAACCACTCAAGACTCAAAAGTTAGTTTAAAAAGTACAAAAACATCTTTACTCACAGTTAGAGAGCTCATTCTTGGCAGGAGTAAGAAACTCCATCAAAATAAACTAAAACTACTTTAAAATGCTTAAAAACTACATTGTTACAAAACAATACTCAGGACTCCACTAGCTGAGTCCTCTCAGTTCAAAGGTCATGTGGTTTGTTAAAGGATCATGGCTTCGGATGCCTTCAAGTATAGGATTCCAACACCTGATTTAGTCCAATATTTAGAGGGGAAAATAAAACAGAGGCTTCCCCCCTCAGTGCTATCCAAATATAAGAACTGGTCCAGTATCATGAATGGGAGGTTATATCACATGTAATAGAGGGGCTAGTCAGCCTTAATGCAGGGGGAGATGGCTTGTTTACCTTTTTTATACATACTTTCATACTCACGGGACAGATGCAATCCAACATCTCAAGCGACCACTTGAGCAACCCAACGCTCCAGAAGAAAACACATCCATCAAAATAAAACAAAATGTTCAAAAAAAAATTGAAAAGGGAGCAGTTGTTGTAATGATAGGTCATTGCTTGCAAAGGGATGTAGCCTAGCTAGCAGGGCCGGTTTAACCATACCGCCAAATCTGCATTGGCGGGGGCCCCAGCTACAGTGGGGGGGCCCATCTACGGCCCAGCCATCTCCTTCCTTTCCTCCCTCCATCCCCACCGAGTAGGACAAGCTCCTGGGGGAGGAGCGCTGGCAGCTGTGCAGGAGGAGAGGCCTGGAGGCGGCAGCAGCAGCAGCGCCTGGACTCAGGCTGAGCTGCTCCAAACCTGGGGGTGGGGCCAGGCTCAGCGAGAGCGGGAAGTGCTGCGCTGGCCACTGGGCCCAGAGCCTGCAGCTGTGCTGATGCCGTAACCCTCCTCCAGTCCTAGCAGAGACCAGCCCCTCTGGATGTGCTGGGGGGGCCACCGCTGTCCCACTGCTGGGCAGTCTGGATGGCCTCGTGGGTCCCTCCTGCTATGAAGGGGCCGCTCCGCTTCCTCCCCCTCTGGGCCTGCCTGCCATGCTCTCCTGGCGCCCCCCCCAGAAAGGAAGAGGAGGAGGCGGTGCAGACGGAGCAGCCTCGGGGACAGCAGGAGTCAGCGGGAGGTGGCAGTGGAGGAGGAAGAGGCGGCAGCTGCCCTCAGGGCTCTGCTGCTGCTGCCGCTGCTGCAAGAGAAAGGTACCGGTGGCACATCTGCTGGGAGGTGCTGGGAGGGCGGGCAGGGAGGCGGGCGGTGCTCCGGTCCCAGCTCAGCAGCCTTCTGGCATGGGAGGAGGCCCTGCAGGAGCTGCGCACCTTTGTGGGCTGCTTGGCAAAGGGCAGGGGCGGCACAGGGGCCACGGTCTCTGTGGCCGAGCAGAGCTGGGGCGGCAGGAGCACCAGGAGGGAGGCCACCTTGGCTGGGCCTGGCAGGCAGGCAGGCAGGATATGGGCCCCCCAAAATAAAGTGTTGTGGGGGCCCCCAAAATTCCTTAAACCGGCCCTGCTAGCTAGTGTGTTGTATAACAACTTCTCTTCCTTCAAACAGTTCTTGAAAATTCCCACATTTGATGAGCACGCTGTGTGAGGATGACTAGCCATAATCATAACCATAATAATCCAAACAAGGTGCAGCTTTTGGTTAACTTGAACATTTATTTAGAATTCCATTTGTAAGTGTTTGTTTGAGTTTTTCTGTAAAGCAATAACTCCATAGAGCATTGAGAAATTTCGTTCACATGTTCAAGCACAGGTTCCAACCCAGATCACAACCTGTACATACTTTCAAAGGAAAAAGGAAAGTACAAAATGCAGCATAATATACTGGAATCAAAGCTGATGCATCTGGCTGAAAGTTGATGTGCAGGTTCAGAAATACTTATTAGGTTTTAAGGGGGAACTCAATCTTGATTCCTGCACTTAATTTTAAAGAGTCTAGGGAAGATGTAACTTGTATTTCAATATATTACTTTCCTTGAAGGCTGAGCCATTCAAATGAACATTGGTATGCTCAAAGCATGATTCAAGACAGGATCAGAAAACCCTCCTGTTTATTATCACCACCATTTCTGACCTCAAGGGAAATTCCCAGATCTTGGAAAACCTTGGGAGGGGGGCTATAACCCAGAATCCTACAGACAGCATCCCATAGTGGCCATACTGGCTAGAGAATTCTGGGAATTGTAGTCCATAAAATAACTTTTACAAGCTCTAGAAATTCCTATCCTAATCTCTCACCCAGGGTAAGTAATCTTGGACTCTCCAAGAGGTTTGGAGTCGCAACACCTTTGAGATGTCCCAGCTAATAGTAATTGTCAGGGATTATGAGAACCGTTAGGGTTAGTATGAGTCAGGGAGGGCCAAGACTGCAATAGTCCAACACATCTGGAGGGAACCAGCTTGCCTATGTATTTTCTAATTTAATTGTGAGCTAGATCTGTGCTATACAACCAAGGCTCCAATACTGTATGCAGGGAAAGATAATGGTTGCAAATCCGGGAGCCAATTTTGCGCGCTTAGGACCTTCTAGGAGCCACATGAAGTGCTAAAAATCTCTCCTCTAATCCAGATGTAGACCAAGTCTACTTCTGGTTTTGAAAAATAGGAATTTTTTAATATTAAAACATACAGGGAGACCCTGCAAAGTATTTTAATGATTAATTGTTGCTCCTGCAAGTTTCCAGGAGAGGCACTTCATCCCATGTTTGTTCAGAAAAAGGGAGGTCTCTTTGGGGCTGTATGCCAATGTGTGTGTATTTCTGCGTATGCACGTCAGCTTTGAAATGAATAGGCTGCCCTTTGCCCATCGCCTGCTAAGCATATTTACCAGTGAGTAGGTCCTACTGAGGTGTAGCCAGCATGGGCCTAAGGCATATAGAAGAGCCAGTGTGGTGTAGTGATTTGAGCGTTGAACTAGGACTCTGGGAGACCAGGGTTTGAATCCCTGCTCAGACATGGAGACCCACTGGTTGACCTTGGGAAAGTCATAGGACTTGTCTACATGAGGCAATAAAATGTGGATTGATGTGCAGTAACCCCAATACGCAGCAGCTTTCATTTGTCTACACTGGTTTTTTTCAGGATTGCAGGCATACGAAGCCATACACATTTGTTGTTCAAACGGGCATGCCTTCAAATCAAGATGGGGAGCATAAGTGAATTACTCACATTTTTATTGTTACCAGTTGCCACTGCTGAACAGTGTTGTTGCTATTGTTTTAAAAAAGCAAATCCAAGGTGTGGAAGTGTGATCTTCCACTTAAATGAACAGAAGAAAAGAAAAGGATGTTTTGTTGCCTCAGCATACCATCTCTACAGTGAAAATCCAACATGGCAGTTCTGGCCGCTGCCTTGCCAGCAAGCTCTGCCCTTTGTGCATATCAGACCAATCAGCTTTCCACTTCTGATCTTATTGGGAAAGCACAGCAAAGTGAATTGGTTGTCCCAACAAGCAGGAATGCATATTTCCTTCAGAGGTTTTTTTTTTTTTTTTTTGTTTTTTTTAAGTTTGGGAAAGCTGCGAAGGCTTTCCCCAAAGAGTATTTGGAGTTTTTGCCCCCATTCCTTCCAAATATGGTGAAATGATGTGGGGTCCCATTAGGACAAAAGCTATTCTCCTCAAATTATATGAGGAGTATTTTCACCATCTAGACAAGCCCATACTCTCTAACTCTCAAAGAAGTCAATGAAAATCCTCCTCTGAACAAATCTTGCCATGAAAAAAACCAATTTGATAGGGTCTCTATCAGAAATGTCAGAAGCAACAGCAAAGTCCCACTGAAATTCACGAGTATGACTTCTAATAACTTTTAATTTCATTTAATTTAATTAGGTATTTATACCCTGCTCTTCAGCCACAAAGGCTATCAGAGTGGCTTACAATTTGTTTTAACCAACAGCACTTTACGCATCTACTCTGCATTAAGCAGTTTCCAATATGTGTTAGCTAATTGCCCCCACAAGCTGGGTACTCATTTTACCGACCTACAAATGGAAGGAAGGCTGAGTGAACCTTGGAGCCCTCTGGGATTGAACTTGCAATGTGGTGACTTGCAGTACTGGTATTTAACCACTGCACCACCAGGGCTCCCTTAGACTGTACATCATTCTCTTGAAAGCTGCTAAGAGGAATTTTCATTGGGGGGGGGATTTTAAACTACCATGATGCACTGTGAAAAATACCCCCTTTTAGTGTGGGGTGTGGCTTTTTTACAATGTACACTTGAGAGAGATTTGCTGGTTTCTTCTGCAGAAAAGAGCCCTATTTGTTTTTGCTGATTAATCTAGCATGAGTGCCAGACTAAACCACATGTTAAAAAGCTCACAAGTTTCATAACAATAAATATGAAAGTGACCGTGTGTTGATTAGGGGAAAGTATGACACCAGTGCAGGGTTATTACTGGAGCCTATTTGAGACACTTTTCTACCAGAAAAGTAAATATGAGTTGAGTCCACAGTGTGTGAAGTGAAATAACCAAGAGAAGGAAGAACGTGGAGACAAAACAAAGAGGCCAATCCACGTTGTTGGATGATTGTGAGTTAATGGTTTCTGCAAGGGACAATTTGTGTTGGTTTTTTTTTTTTTATCCTGATTGAGAGGTTTGGACACTGCCTTAGCAGCAAGAGTCAAGTAAGGTCATGAGATGTGGAAAAAAGAAAACAATGCCAAAAAGAAGAAGGGGGAAAATCTAAACAAATTTAGAGGATAAAAGATCTTCAGTGGTGCCAGCATCTTAGCAAATGCAAATCAAAACAGAAGTTTCCAAGAGTGGAGATGCCAAATGTTGTCTTCTTAATCTTAGAAACACAGGAAGCTGTCTTATACCAAGTCAGACCATTGATCTCACTAGCTCAGTATTGTCTACTCCTGTGGTCGCCAACATAGTGCCCATGGGCACCAGTGTGCCTACATATTCCCCCCCCCATGGTTCTTGCCAGCCCCCTTTCTATTCCTGGGTTTTTATTATATATGTATTTTTTAAAGACTAAAGCTAGTGTACTTCAGAGCAAAGTGGCATCTCTTTCTCTGTGTGCCACCACTTTGTTTTCTATGAAATGGACATTTGGTTGTGCTGTGTGGGGAGAAACTTTTGACTTGACAGTTGAGGCTCATATCAACCTCTGCTGGTGGGCTCTGTTTTAGGCCAGTTAAAGGGCCTCTGAATTATTCCTTGTTTTGTTTTCTCTAAAAGGGACATTGCAGAAGGAAACTGGATTATTATTATTATTATTTTGCAGAGTTCATCACCTTTCCCACTCTATGTATACAGCGGGCCCTTGGTATCCACTGGGATTTGGTTCTAGGATCCCCCCCCCCCCGTGGATACCAAAATCTGTGGATGCTCAAGTCCTATTATATACATTGGTGTAGTAAAATGGTGTCCCTTCTATAAAATGGCAAAATCAAGGTTTGCATTTTGGATTTTTAATTTTTATTTTTTTTTAATATTTTCAAGCCGTAGATGGTTGAATCCATGGATACAAAATCCATGGATATGGAGGGTTGACTGTAATTTGTTGTAAACCTCCTTAAGTCCCATGCTGGGAGAAAGGCAGGATATAAATAATTAATATAATATAACATAAAGTAATATAATGTACTCTAACATAATATATAGGGAAAGCTGGTATATAAATAAAATGGAGAAAAATCAAATTTGGCTAGGATCAGCTTTTTCATATCACTACAACTTGACAGAACATTGGTGTCCCAAAAGATGATGTGAACTGAATCCATCCTGTCCGAAGACATAAGTCCTGTTCAGACGACATGCAAGAGGTGATTACATGAGAAGAGAAGCATGCTAGCTCCACACACACACCTATCATAGCATGTTAGCTCCACACATACACACCTTCACTGTATGAAAAGTGATGGTTCTGAAGCGAAGAGCCTCTTATATATGTAGAAGGTTTTCTGTGAGCCAGAACTCAGATTTTTCTAGATTTTGGGTTGCTTGGAACCCATCTACTCATAGAAGAATTTCTCTTCTTCAGAAAAGTCACTTCCATGCATTGAAGGAGGGAGGAGGAGTAGCACACTCTCATCATTTCATATTTTTTAAATCTCTTTCTGCAAGCCTGAATAGGGTGATACATACTGGTATTATGCCATAGTCTGAAGTGACCTGAGCTTGTGTTTTTCCTCCCATAGCTACCATGCATCAAAATGGTACTGAAACCAAGCTCAGTCATTTGGCAGATCTGGGGAACCGAGTTTAAAATGTCCATATGTCAATGAAAGCCTAAGGGCCTGTCTACAGTGCAGATATATAGTTCTGTCCTATGGAATCCTGACATTTGTAGTGTTTTGGGGGTATTTTAACCTATTCTATCAGATAACTCTGGTGACCCCATCAAACTGCAAATACCAGGGTTCCATAGGATAGAACTATGGTGGATAAAGTGGTGTAAACTGCTGTATTTCTGCAGTGTAGACAGACCCTAGGACTAAAACAAATGGTTAACCCCAGAGTAGACTCATTGATTCAATGACTACTTTGATTCATTGACTCAGTGGGTCTATTCCAGGCAACATTAGCAATTGGATTTAGGCCCTAGTCATAACAATGTTGTTGTTGTTGTTGCTGTTGCTGTTGTTGTTGTATGCCTTCCAGATATCTCTGACTTATGGTGACCCTAAGGCAAACCTATCATGGGGTTTTCTCTGCAAGATTTCTTCAGAAGAGGTTTGCCAGTCCCTTCCTGTAAGACTGAGGGTGTGACCCTCAAGGGCACCTAGCGGGTTTCCATGGATGAACAGAGATTTCAACCTTGGTCCCCAGCATCCTAATCTAAAACTCAGACCACCACACCATACTAGTTCTGGTCATTAACAACACTTTTTTTAAAAAAAAAATTAGCTCTGTAACCATGTGTGTAAGAACTCATGATGTTCTCTTCTTTTCTACCATGGAGAAAACTGCACCTCCCCCCCCCCAAGGATGGAGTCTGTGCTGATTAACACTGCTGGATTTCACGTTTTCAGAAATGGGGAATCAGCCCTATTCTGTTCCTTTTTTCCAATAGCCTTTGAGAAAATCCCAAGTATGTCCTGCAACTCTGTGGCATCTGGTTTGTTCCCATGGAAGCAGAGATTCCACTCCCAGTTTTACAGAGATTCAGCATGGAGGGTAGCAAACCCACTCTTCTCGCAGCCATTCTAGGTTGTACAGGGGCTTTTCCTGTGCTGAACCTCTGCTGGGAATAGGGTCCAGCATCTGGATGGGCTCCATACAACCTGGAGAAGTTGTAGGAAGAGTGGCTGTGAAAAAGAGGTCTTATCTACACTAGTAAGCATACGCTGGTTCCCCACTGGTGTATCCTGGGTGCAGAGGTGGCCCATTTCTCCCCCATTACCTGCAGAAGACAGGCTGGAGTTCAAACAGGATGCTGGCCCATCACTGAAGCTACTATTGCTATTTTCTCGCTAACACTGAAGCTGGGTAGGGATCCCACAACATGTGACTGCAGGTCCCCTGCATGTGACCTGCCTCAGTCACATGCTGCAGGATCCCTGCCTGGATTCCAGAAGAACCAGGGAGCTGGCAGCAGCAGGAAGGCGTGGCATACTGGATGGACTCCTGTGGACAAACGGGGCCTGATCCTGCTGAAACAGAGTAAACCAACCCCAAAATTGCCAACATGACTACTTCGGTTTCTTGTGTGATGTGAAATTTGTTTGACTGATGGTACAAGGCCAACCAAAAAGTTTCATGGATGAGCAGAGATTGGGACCTTGTTCAACTAAACCCAAGCCAAATGCTGTGTGCATCCATGTTTCCTTTGAAACAATTGATTAATAAATGTGTTCTGCTGCAAAGAGATGTGAGATATTGGTAAACATTGGCTTATGTCTCTTCCTATAAGACTGAGGTGAACAAAATGGTGGGATGCTGGGCACTGTATTTTGGGCTGCTACAAAACTCGGTGAGCCTGCCACTGCTGCACAAAACACACCATTGAATTTGGTGGTCCACATGCCATCATTTTTCCTCCGTCATAAAGTAGAGCTGCACTCCAAACTAAAGCCCCTGCTTTATAAGGCACGCTACTAGAAAATGTATACAATTGCAGTGACTTTGCAACCGAATTGCCATTTCTAAGGGCCAGCTGAGCTCACACACATCTGGCATGTATAGTGTACATGTGACAGAGTGTGGTAGTTAGCCTCAGGCTTCAGAGTCCTTCCCAATTACATGTTAAGCCTTTAATATGAACCAGGATCTTTGCAAGTAACTGTGCAAACAGATGTCACTCACAGAATGTGTCTCCCCACCCCAACACACACACACACACACACACACACACAAAGGAGTAGAATAGAACACAAATATATGAACACAGCCTAAAGCTGTGGACATTGTCACATGCAAAATGCAATTTGCTTTGAAGCTGAGAGAAGGAGCAGGGATATGAGCTACTATTTATGACTGCATCCTTCCATATGAATTTTGTTCATGCCAGGTTTATGCGTAAACTCGCCCTGTGGACTGGAGAATCTTGTAGTGATGGTTTCCAAAAACAAAAACAAAAAAACAAAACCCAATGATGTAAAAATGACTGATCAAAAACAGTGAAAGAGATGAACACCACCACTGATAATACCAGCATCAACAATGATATAATATTCATTTTAATAGGCTCCCTTTAGAGATTTTTGGAAATGAAAGAGCAAGAATATATTAACAAGAAACAGTTTTCATTTAGGTTTAGGGTGTTGTGTTTTTTTTAAAAAATAACATTTTATTGGGCATTCTCTGCACCCCACCCTTGCCCCATAGATTATATCCTTGATCATGAATGAAGGCTAATGCTGAAGTAATTGAACTTGACTCTTCACATTAGTCACCATCTGTGGCTATCAGAAGCAGAGCTGAATGGATGATGATGATGATGAGCTCATGACAAACAAATGCCTCCAGGAAATGTGCCTGAAGGGTCTGTTGTCATTCAGTGCCATTCTTATTACAGCTCTTTAACTTCTAACCCAAGGTGGCCTATTTTGACGCATTAACAAGCCAGGAAAATATCTCCCTAAAGTTATTTCAGTTGTAATAAAAACATGGTATTCATCCTTCAGGAGGTTCTCTCCTAATGAGTCACTAATAAGAAAGTCAACAATCAGTGCTACTTAATTAGGATGTCTGGCTTCCAAATATCCTCAGAATGTTTTTTTCTTTGCAAGTCAGTTAACAGCTCAATTAAATCTTTAATGATCATTTTGTTGTGTGCTCTGTTCCTTTCCAATGTAAGCACTGTGGCAAAATAACGGAAGCCTCCCAACTACCTCCATTCCACCTTTGAGAAATTAATATGGTCATAATGGGAAAGAGGATGTCAGACTGGGGAACAGTTCCATCTTGGAGGAGAATGATGATGAATCAGTCTCACTAGCATAGTTGTTAGGTGATTTTTGTTGTTAGGTGAAGTCAATCTCAATTTATGGTGACCCTATCATAGGGTTTTCTTCTCAAGACTTATTCACAGGAGATTTTCCATTGCCTTTTTCTTTGGCTGAGAGAGTGTGACTTGCCCAAGATCATCCACTGAGCATCCATGTCTAAGCAGAGATTCAAACCCTGGTCTCCTGGAGTTCTAGTCCAACATTATTAGCTTTCATACTCAGGGATACCTTTGTCCAATTGGGCATTCAAATTAGAATAGATCCACTGAATCAATGGGAATTGGGTAAGTCAACACTTAATATATTCAGTTCCATTGATCAGCCTATGCTAGTTGGGAAAAACAATTGGATTCAGCCCCTTGGTCCCCAAAATATCATCATGGAGGGATTCTTTGCCCAAATGACTTCACAGGCTTTGCCTTTCTGTGTGAGATGTTTGCATGTCTAAGGGAGAGGCTAGATTCCCAGTAAAAAACCACAGACACCAAAATTACATTTGGAACAAAGTAGGCCACAGCTTTATTGATGACAGCTGCACTTGGTTGGCACAAACACATGGGTCTGGATCCAGGCATTGACCAACCCATCTGTTGGCAGGTGAGCCTGCTGATGGCCCACTGCCAGCATCCTGGAGACCAGGAGGGGGATCCCTGCAGGCCTGATGCCTGCAGGTCTTCCACCTCCCCGCCAGGGGAACCCTTGAAGGCACATGTCCCAGAAGATGGCATACCGTCCCTGCCAGTGCCCCCGTTACCCGGAATGGGACCTTCACCATCTCAAGTGATGGGGACCTATGAAACCAATGTCCCTGGATCCGGGACCCATGGCAAACTCCCCCCAAAGTTGTGACAAAGGAAAAAAAAACATGTAACAACAAAGCAGATAAACACAGGGGGAGAAACAATTAATTACCAAAGGGTGGGTGAGCAGCTCACCGAGAGCAACTGAGAGAAGCATCAAGGCAACTGGAAAAATACACCCAGTCTCCAGACCTGAATGAATCCTGTAGCAGAAGAATAGGCTCCCCCCCCCCATCCAATCAGCTTGAAGCCCAGAGCTTCCAGCTGATTGACCACCAAAACAGGACTTTCCAGCCAATCAGCTCGACGCCTGGGCTTCAGACTGATTGGCTGCCACAACAATGGCTTCTTCCCACCACCAAGGGGCCACATGGCCTGCTGGGAAGATGTCCAGCATGGCGGTGGCCATGTGAACTTGCCATTGGAGGCCCTCCCCAAATTGCAAAATAGCTAACGCACTAGGTAAGTCCGGCAGCCCTCTTTTTTCCCTTTTTTTTTTTTTTTGTTTAGATTTTTAAAGGCCATGACTCCCTATTGTTGGGTTCATGGTTCTTCACCTTGCTTCTCTTTTCACTTTTCAGCTTGCTTTGTTTCCTGCTCTTCCCTTCCTTAGCCCGGGTCTGGCTCCATTGTTAGGCAGAGTGACACAACCACCTCAGGTTGTGGTGTGGTTTGAGGTATCATGAAAGGGCAGCAAAATTTTCAGTTACAGAAAGTCCCTGCTTATCTGACAGGTTAGAGACTGCAGCAATGTCAGAAACCAGAATTGGTCAAAAAGCAAGACTGCTGTAGGGAACATGAGAGAATTATGATGCCTCACTTGGGACTGCCTGTGCGTACCCATGGGCACCTGTACCTGCCTAATCTTGCGCTGCTTGCAAGGTCTTTCAGTCAGCTTGGTGACTTTTTCCCCTCCTCAGCTTGCTTTGGAAGCAGTGTGTGTGGTCAGTCCCAAGTGAACCTCCATAGGAAAGAACTGTTGAAAGAGAGGATTCCTCATTGAATAAATGGAGTGTGGCCTTCATTTGTAAGCATCAAAAGAGAGAGTCATCAGATAACAAGCCATCGAAAGGCAGGAGCTTCCTGTACTTACATTGTTACTATTGCATATTTACTACCAGGACTTGGAAAACATGCTTGTGTGATATGCTACATTATCAGCTAAAATAATTTGGTTAGCTTTTGGTATTATGAACCTTGACTTGGGAAAGGTGTCATCTGCTGTTCTTCCTCAGGGAGTAAAATGTCTTGGGCTGCCCATGTCACAGCAAGGCTTCATATCCATCCTCAGCAGATTGTAATCCTTCACTACCCACCCTTGTTATAACACCATTTTTGTGTCTAGACCTTTCTTTGCCTTCCTTTGTCCTTCTCACTGGATTTCTAAGGTATGGAAGCACTGTCACAAAGGTTGCCTATACGTTGATATCAACTCCACCCATGTGAAACCACAGCTCCTGATGAATTAAGATGTTTTGATCATTGAATATTTGCTTGTTTATGCATATGGTTGCAATACTGTTGTGGAGAAACAGCCACTAGTGAGAGATTACATATGTCAACCTAGAGGTTGCACCTGTCTTAGATACAATTCTCACATATGAAAGATGCTATTTACTTTGAAGTGGCAGGAATGGAAAGGGCTAGGATAAGTGTACTGTCATTTCATAACAGGCCAAGGAGATAGTCTCATTGTACAGCAAAATGAAGAGGAGATTAATTTAATGTATCTAGACCTCTCTTTACCTGCTTTGCAGAGTCATTTTACCTATTTTTCAGTCTCCTGGCCTAGCATTTTTAAAACAGTGAAATGAAAGCAAGCCAGCTGTTTCAAAGCTGTCTTGGGAATACAAAGCCATGTGCTCCCTCCCAGGAAATGGATATCATCCAGAGGCTGGGACAAGCATCCATCACCCCCCCCCACCACCAATGCTTGCCATGGAGAGGCCATCTGAATAAACAGGGAAACTTGCCAGGCCACTGTGCAGGCCTCCTCTAGCAAGGCCCCCTTTGCCTTCTGAAGGAAGGCAGCTGTGTTGTTAGTGAGGTCTCTTCTGCAAGTGTACGGAAGACAAAAGGGGTGGAGACACTGGGAATCTGAAGGCCAGCCAACACAAAGATGATGTCTACAATTCTTGCATCAGCACAGGCTCTCCTCCTGCATGCCATTAGTGCATTCTTCTTTCATCTTCAAGGCTATAACCCTGTTTGTGTATCGTTGGGCCTTTCATCCTCCAGTGTCTTGCCCTGCCCTTTAATCCATGAGTTAATACAAGCAAGAACCTCCCACCCAATGCAAGACACCCTCTGCTTCTTTAATACTTCAGCTCACATCTAAAAAAACAACCACCACATATTCACCAGAAAATTCACAGTTCTAAGTAAACTGCAGGAAAAATAATCCCTTCATTTTCACTATTTTAGGCCAGCAAATTACAGTAGAACATAGGAACACAAAAAGGCACTGCTCTGTCACTGTCATCATCACCATCACCATCATCTACAACAACAACAGCTCCACTACCATCATCATCACCATTGTCATCTATTTCTTTACAAAACACATTACTCAATTTTCCAGCTTACATAAATGTTCCAAGTGGCATATAAAAGCACTTTTTTTTATGAGGGAACGACAATTACAGCAAACTTTTTAAAACCCCAAGCAATAACAGTTTATATACCAGCTACATCTGTTACACATTTCCCAACATGGTTTCCAAGTATGACTTTTTCATGCATGAGTGGAATATTTTAAACCATATGCACTTTAAATGGTGGTCCTCCTCAGCTGCTCCAGGTGTCTGCTGTATGGACAGGCTGCCCTGGGGTGGCTCCCCACTTGCATTGTATGAACTAAGCACAGGTGCAGAATCAATAGTTTAGCACATCTGTCCAAATCCCCTCATGGTAAAGGGGCATTGGCCAGAGTGTGGGGAGGGGGCAGGAATGGGCAACAGACACTGGCTGTTGCCTTCTGCTGGAGAGCAGAACTGTCCTCTGGCAGTCTGCCCTGAAAGACCTCAATAGGGATAGGACAGAAATTCAAAAATATTTGAGAAATGGTTTAAAAAATGTTCTTCAGTGTTAAGACACCCTGACAAGAAGAATCCCAGACTGATGCAGTTCACAGCTTATTCTATGCAAAATGTGTGTGTAGTTGTTTTGTGCAGAAGATAATATTTCTGCACAGTATTATTTTACAGTACATTATTTCCTGTGCAGAAAATGCTGTTTTCTGCACAAAAACACCACATATGAATTTTGTGCAGAATAAGTCTCAATCCGTGAAGAGTCTTTGAAAACTGCACAGTATCAAAGTCAGAGTCAACTGCCACTCCAGTCAGTTTCTGTAAGTGGAACAGGGGTGGTAAAATAGCTACCTCTGCCCATTTGCTACAAATCTAATGATAAAACAGGACAGGACATTTGTTTCTGTGCC
The DNA here is from genome assembly GCA_030847615.1 of Gambelia wislizenii. Taxonomy (NCBI): domain Eukaryota; kingdom Metazoa; phylum Chordata; class Lepidosauria; order Squamata; family Crotaphytidae; genus Gambelia; species Gambelia wislizenii. The sequence goes on along the minus strand of JAUMIR010000001.1, from coordinate 330,883,418 downwards.
ATCTTCCTCCCAGGAAGAATATCTTGACAAGGGGGAGACAGACTGGCCCCTCTCATTAGGCAGGGAAAGAATAGTTGCAGGGAGCTTTCCTCCTATACGCAGAGAATCCCAGGTTCAATCTATGGCATCTCCAAGCACATCTGGAAAAACATCTGCCTGAAACCCTTGAAAGCTGCTGCCAGTCAGTGTCAACAATACAAGGGTAGATGGACCATTGGTCTAACAAAGTACAAGGCAGTTTCCTATATCCCTAATTTCCTGTCTCTGCTTCAGCTGCTAAATTCTCCGGGACTACACAGCTGAAAGGAAGTACAGTCTGGCTCCATCCATCCACCAGGGGACTAAGGGATTCTGAACTGTGGGAGTTTGTTTTCTTTATATATTCAGTGGCAGATGGTGGAGACCCTGGCTCACTAGCAGGATCAAAAGCATGTGAGAAGGACCAAGATGTCTTAGTGCAATGGTTCCCAGACTTAGGTCCTCCAGATGTCTGGCAGTTCAACTCCTAGAATTCCTGACCATTGGCCAATCTGGCAATTGAAGTCCCTGGAGGACCAAAGTTTCAGAAATACTGTTTTAGTGGATCATAAAGCTGAGTATGAGCCAATAGCTCCTTTGAAAACAATCTTGGGCCACACTCACAGAGACTTAGTACTCATGTAATACACTAGGACTCCCATATCCACTGATTCATTATCCACTGATTCAATTATCTACAGGACACAAAACAGCACACCTACCATAGAGTCTTCCTAGAAAATGTGGCCTCTCTAGCCATTTTCTACATCCTCCAAGGCAACTCTGTGGTATTTTAAACCGAAGGTCCCATCATTTTCAATGGTGTTCACTATTATCCATGGTTTTCAGTATCCATGCCACCCCTGAACAAGTCCCCAGTAATATGGGGGTCCTACTGTAACGTGATAAATTTGTTCTATTCTGTATTATTCAGGCCATGCTTTGAGTACTGCCTCTAGTTTTGGACAACACATTTAAAGAAGGTAATTCACAAAATGGAGATGAACAATCAGGCTGGAACAGGCAGGGTTTGGAAATCCAAGATTTGGGAATTTTTAGATTGTGGGGGAAGAAATTAAGGAAAGACAAGTATCTGAAGGGTGTTATGCAGAAGATGGAGCAAATATTTTGTCTGTTGGTTTTGAGGGAAGAACAAGAAGCAGTGGATGGACATTGTGGGGATGCAAATTTCCACTAAACTGGGAGAGAAACTTCCTAACATTGAGAGCACTTAGACTGTGGAATGGACTGTCTCAGGAGGCGGTGGCATCTCCAAACTTGGCTAGCTCATTGCTCACCCATAACTCCAGATCATTTATGAAATTCAAAACCACCTTTTGGGACTTCTTTATGGAAGTCCCCAAACAGATCCTTGGGAGATCCCATTTCTTATGTCACTTAATTATAAATAGTATTCATTAATTCATTCATGAGCCAGCGTGGTGTAGTGATTTGAGCACTGGACTATGACTCTGGAGACCAGGTTTTAAATCTCAGCTAAACCATGGAAACCCACTGAATGACCTTGGACAAGTCACAGTCTCTCAGCCTCAGAGGTAGGCAAAGGCAACCCTCCTCTGGACAAATCTTGCTAAGAAAACCCCATGAATTCACTTTAGGGTCACCATATGTTGGAAACTACTTGAGGGCACACAACAACAACAAAAACAACAACAGCAACTCATTCATACTTAATCTCTGCTTTCTTCCTTTTTTACCTAGTGACCAATCCATAAGATGGCTTCTTCTAAGTTTGCTGAGCTGCCTTTTTACAAAGGACATTGTCAAAAGCTTGCTGAAAGTCTGATCAGTTTCTTCTTCATCTGTGTGCTTGCTGAGTCTCTAAAAAAAATAAAACTAATAAAATAGGGAAAGATTGTGCAGAAGCCTAATTGATTCTCCTTCAGCAAGCCATGTTCTTCGATATACTAGATAACTTTTTTTTTTTTAAAGGAATGGTTTCTACCACTTTCCCTGGAAGAAATCTTAAATTCAAAACCACCCAGCAAAGGTTTCAGCACCTTGGAGACTTCTTTCAAAGTTTGCTCTAAAACCCAGACTATTCACTGTTCCATTAGTATGGCAGCCAGCATCTACCAGTAGTTTGGAGAGGAGTGGGTGCTATGTACAGTATATTACATTACTTTTAAGGTCTGATATTGGCACCCACAGCAATTCTGTGCAGAATTCTACCTTTTGGGGGGGGGCTGGGGGAGAGAATTGTTTGTCTGAATCTAAGCTTTTTTTTCTGATGGACAGAACAACACCCTTCCTTGTCTTTACTATAATGTTTGTTCTCTGAGATAACTGTCTTTTTTTTTAAAGGGGGGGTAAGCCAGTCTCATCATCTGAGAGATGGGTGTGGGTGTTAGTTCCTGAATTTACAGTTAGAAGCACTGCTCCCCATGTTTCATCCCTGCCTTAGAGGGCATGGAAAATTAAGAGTCCCACATTACAAGATAACCCCACATTTTTATGATCAGGGTGAATCACAAAAGTTATGTTGAGCATCGTCAGAGGAAAAGGTCAATCTAACTGCTAGACTGGACACTGACTAGACTGTACTGCAGATCTGTCAGGCAGCTGAGATAACAAGAACACATGCTGGAGAGTTAAGTGGAGGAGGAAATGGGTGTTCAGTGTGTGTCATAAATTATTGAAGGAGAGCAGTCAGGGTATGCATGGGAGACTACAACCACTATTAGCAAAGGTCAAGACAAACCAGTAAAATGGAAAGGTACACGTGGGATAGAGCATTAGCCTCTAACCTAAGTGGTTTATGGGAAAACCTTGCAATAGGCATGGGAAAGGAAATCATTTTGCCAAATGCTACAGGTCAACAGCAGAGAAAAGCCCAGGTAGAGCAGCAAGAGTCCCTTGGAGGATGAACATTCAGCTGTATGCTATATAGTTGGTGGTGCTTTGACTAAGGATGGAGGGAAGCAAACTGTCGGTTTCATTTTCTCCCATATTTGTCCATTTAAAACCTCAAGTGGATTCCATTGCAAGGCCAGAATCCTCTCAGGGTTTTATGTTAGTGTAACTGGGGGGTTAAGCTAACAGATGTACTTTTTACAATGTTGCATGAGGAGGTAGCAGGTATGCAAAATGTTTGATTGGCAGAGCTACAGCTTCCCGATGGCACCTGAGCACAGCTTCACCCCCTGACCTAGGCAGCCATTGCTTGGTCACTAGGTTATGCTGAAAAAGCTCATTTGTACCGTTACATACTTAATGTAATGTAATGTAATTTATATCCCACTTTTCTTCTTATACAATATCCAAGGTGGTTTTCAAGCATTTAAAAAACAGGTTATATTTTTTTTTAAAAAAAATTATACATACAAAAGTTTTTTAAAAAATGGAATGAGAGTTCAGTTAAAAAACACAAGGCTAAAACAATATAATACACAAAGAAAAGTGTATTTAAAAAAAAAAAGGAGTGTGTCTTCTTCCTCCCTCTCCACAATTTGGAATATGAGGGTGATCTGGCTTTGACATTTGTCAGCCCATTGGTTGCCAGGGTTGATTTGGTAGATCTGGCTGACTAGGCTGGTGTCCCATTCCTCCCTCCCTGTTCCATGTGTGTCCCTCCTGAAGCTGTATGCTCAGTGGAAGAAGACAACCCATCCCAGACAGAAGGAGTGTACTGTTCTTCAGTCAACAGTATATGATAGATGCCAGCCACAGATGCAGATGAAACATCAGAAAGAAACTATTCCAGAACACAGCTTCACTTCCTGGTTCGAGATCTTGCTGATTCTTGCGAGAAGACATGAGTGTGGCAAATTTTAAAAATACATCAAAACAAAGACAAAACATAGACACAAGCACAGAAACACACTTTTAAACTTAAAAGTGAACTAGAGAGGTACATAAAAACAGCATCCCCTACCTGGTTTTTGTGATCTCACCTGGAAGTGTTCTGACTTTGACGCTGTATTCACATGAGTACAATGGCACACAATTTCAAATGCTGTCAACAAAGCACCACAGTAGATCTATTGACGGCTTGGTCTGTCAATAAAAAAGAACAGCTTTTTTCACAATACAAAATCACAAGAGGACAACTTCATCTGATATGCGTGCCCTTTCATGTTAATTAGGCATTGTTATGATGACATATTTCCCACATCTGATCAAGTCCTAAGAAAACCAAGCCTTCTGTTTTCTTTCTATGAAGCAGCCTTCAAAGGAGTGCTTCTGAGGAGGAAATTCACAGTGTGTGTGTACATGTGCCAGTCAATCTTTTCATAGTCCACCATACATTTGCATAATAAGGAAATTTGCATAACATGCAAATATGCTTGGCTGGATTTGGGGAACTGTAAAATGGAAATCCAGATACAGGGTGAGGGGGAGAGAGAGAGAGAGAGAGAACCTCCTGGTGGCTGGTTGAGGTGGGGAAGAGAGTTGTGAGATGGAAAGGCCGAAGGGACACCAGGTGGAGGGAAAGACAGACTAGAGAATGAAAAAGAATGGTGAAGGGGAGAAGAGAAAATAAGGAGGATAAGGGGGTTGTAACCTAGGCAAAACTGGTATAGGTGGCATGGGTAGAAGGACAGAGAGAGAGAGAGAGAGAGAGAGAGAGAGAGAATCACCCGCGCAGAAAAACAAGAGTTTGGGGTTGAGGGAGACAAGAGATAGCATGGGGATAAGGCTGCAAGTGATGCATTTTAACCAGATACTTTAACATCTAGAATATATCATGCATACTAAAGGGACCCTTATGCAGCTGAGCATTAAGGTGTTTTTGTTCTAGTTAACCAAAAATCAGTCTGTACCCCATACCACCATCTTTAACCAGCAGGGGTCAGACTTCCCTAGCCTTCTGTATCCAATTAAGAGGAAGCTGCAGTCAGGCATGAGATATTCAGTTCCCCAGCGGGCCTTTTGGCAGCACAGTGTCATGCTTTTCACTGTAAGGCACCTAAACTCTTCAAACAGTTGAGAATGGGGGAAGTCTTTCTACCTTGTAAGACAAGAGGTAGAGCAAGGAAGCAAAACTCACAGCACCTATTTCAGCCTTCCTATCTGACCTGTCAGGGAATTCATTCCCGGTTCAGTCCAATTTAGTGCTGCTTCTCTTCCTCTGCACCTCACTTTTTGCCAAGTGAAATAAGGGAATGATACGTCTAAAGAGAAGGCAAGTTTGAAGGCTGGGTCAAAGCTTGGAAGAATTCCTTTTGGACTGTAACTCCCATAATCCTTCAGCCATATTGCTAGAACAAATAGTTTCTCAAGAGGAACTTTCCAGCTTCTGCATCCTGTCCCTAACTTAGCTCTGATATTCAAACTGAGCCACAGGAAACTTATGATGGGAGGTAAGGCACTGGAAGTTAGGTCTCTCTTCACTCATGTATCCTTGTGAGGAGCTATCCCCCAGCAAATGTGAAAGAGACAGTCCCGTGAACAAACAAATATGGCCACAACCATCATGTCTGGTTTGACCTTAAGAAATCAGTATATTTCAACCTTATCAGTGCAGAGGAAAGACTGGACAATGCTGAAGTCCAAGGAATCAACATGGAACTTTGACTATTCAGGAAATGGGCCCATTGCCATCTGCACATCTTTTTAACCTTCCCTTTTCCACACCTCTCCAGTTCCTTCCTTTGGTATTTGCACACAAAGTGCCCTTCAGTGCCCTCTCCACCTCTTCTTTTGTACTCCACCCTGTAGTCTCTGCCAAAACAAATTCCTCAATTCTACACAAGCAAGTGCTTTGCAATGTACTCCTTTAGAAAAGTCTATTTTTAAAAACCTTTCCATAGTTTTCTAAATTCCCCTTCCTGGGAGTATGAGTGGTGGCATTTCTTAGCCTTAGAACGAAGCAAATTTCAATTTGGATCAAAGAATCAAACAGAATTTATGGGTTTGTTTGTTGAGAAGGAGATTTGTATGCAGTAGGTATGCAGCATGTGTGAGAAAGGTACTTCTGTGTTATATGTTCCATTGATGTGATTGGTTTGACTTAGAATAAGCCAGACTACAATAAGGATAAATCCACACATTCCCAAATAGGGAAGAATCAGGGCTTAGAAAATTACTTTTAAAAGTTATTAACTACAATTGTAGCTCCAAGGCTCACCAGCACAGTAGCTACAGGTCATGGCTACAATATTTTAAAAGGAATCCTATGCTTTCTGATTTCTTAGAAGTAACTAAATATTTTATTACTTAAAAAAAAAAACACCTGATCACTACAAGCCACTGCTCTGCAACACAAAATGCAATTTACTTATGGCCACAACATGCCTGTCTCAGTACCCAACACACAGCATGAGATACAGCATGAGCTGGTGCTTGGACCATGTGAAACCATTTAGTGGGGCCATACAGCCCTATAACTATAAAGGTATCTTTCAAAAATGACACTTACACCCAAAACAACTGGTTATCTCTCATTATCTTACAAATGGAATACAACATACCTATGCCTTACTGATTTGTGGGAAGGCTTCGAGTTACAAGTAATTACTTATTTGAAACTAGTTACTTTAAGCTCTGGAAAATATTGTACATATGATATGGCTATGACCCTATCCATTTAGACATGTAATGTTATAAACATGGCCTGTTGTATATACAGGCATCTCCCACTTATTTGACGGATCAGGGACTAGGGCACTGTCAAAAAGTGGGAATGGTTGAAAAACGTAACCCAGTCTCTCTTTTTTTTAGCTTGCAAATACTAAAACACTAGATGGTGCCAAGTTGACTCAGGACTTTTTCAGATGGGGGGAACCCCCCACCCCGAGGAGGTTGGGAGAAGAACAGGGCTGTTGCGCTTACAGAGCCCCATTTCAGATGACGCAGTCCTCCTCCATCCTCCTCCCAACTGCCTCCCGACCTTCCCCAGTGCTGTGGGTGCCGCTTTTTATTGACGGAGGTTTTCATATTCCCCAGCGAATATGAAAGGACAACTGTACTGCTTTAGATAAAAGGACTGTGGTAATAATGTGTACATGTATACACCGATGTAATACATTGGCTGAGATCCTTTATCATACTGGCGGAGCATAAAACATCTCGAGGCATAGCTCTGCTTTTCCTCCTTTTCCCCAGCACGTGCAGTCTGTCTTCCGATTACTGGGTCCCTCCATGACCATTTAGTGGTCAGAGGCAGATAGGGGGTAGCCAAGCAAAATCCAGCTGTGTTCCTACCTCCAAATGCATGAAGAAAACCTCATCTTCTTGGACCTCCAGAGGATCCTCAGAAGGTCATAATTGTGCCATCTACTTTGCATGTCTGGCTGTAGGAACACAACTGGTCTGTCTTCCCCCACCCCCAGTGAACCTTGAAACTTATGACAAAAACCCTATGGGGTTTTGTTGCCAGGATTTACTCAGAGGAGGTTTCCCGCTGCCTCCCTCTGAGGTCAAAAGAGTGTGATTTGTCCAAGGTCACACAATGAGTTTCCATGGCTGAGTGGGTATTTGAACTATGGGGCTCAGCTAGAAGGGGGAATTAATTGCAGAAAATAGCGCATTACCTCACTGTCACAGCAGTGTTCATTTGTCCCCATGAGTCATTCGCAAGATCACTGGCATGGAAAGCTATCTGAGTTTGCAGTTCACACAGAGCATGCCCATGAGAAAAGATGGTGGCCTCACGTTAATTACCTGCCTTATTTCTCCCAAAAAGCTCCCTCCACCCCCCCTTTTGCCGTTAAATGATAGATGTGGAAGAGCGATCTTCTGCTTACAAACATTTTTTTTTTTTGCTCTGCCTCTTGAAAATAGCACTCGATCATATGTTCAATTGTGTCCCTGAAAACAACAATGGCGGCCCACCCCCATATACATCCCACCAATCACGTTTTGGCTTCCTGGATGTGCCCCAATTCAAATTGGTTGTTCAGCCTATTGTGTGCATTTTGGCATACTTTTTTTAAAAAAAGATTGTGAGAAAGAGTGAAAGCTGTTATCACAAACTACTTGGAGTTTTCAGCCCGCCTCCTTCCCAATATGGAGAATCCTGGCAGGAGATTATCTGGACAAAAGGTATTCTGCCCACATTCTTTGAGGACTTTTTTCATTGTCTAAACAACCCACTGGTCTTCCTGAGTCCTCATCGATCACTGCACCCTGTTAGTTTGTAAAAGATTTACACAAGCATGATGCCAACAGGATTCTGGCCTATACCATACATATGTTGGAGACTCCCATGCTTGACCCTCAGTAGGTATGCTATGTTTTTTTTCATTGTTTGATTTGATTTATATCCATCCTTTCAGATACAAGGTGGCTTCCAATACAAATAAAAAGTTTCCAGTAAAACACAATAAATTATATATTTTCAAACACCACACTGATGATAATTAAACAGTAAAATATCAGAAAGTCTAGGGCATCCATTTTAAATAATCTAATCATAACCAGCAATTAATTACTCAAGAACTATGTGGAATCGACAAGTAAAAAGTGGAAGGGCAATAAGGGAGGGGGCTAGTTTAACCTCTTTTGGATGGGAGTTCAATAATCTGGGCACCACCAATGAGAACCAGACGTATATCTGAAGTTGATGGGACTGAGAGAAGGGCCTCTCCTACAGATTTTAAAGCCTGGGCAATCTTTATGTGGGAGAATATGATCCTTAAGGTAGTTTGGATTCAAGTCACACTGGGATTTATAGATTATAACCAGCACTTTGAATTGTGTTCATTGTGTAGATACCCAGCTGTGAGATGTTACACTGGAGAGGAGGTAGAGATGCATGCACAGGCACCATCCCAATGTCCACATGGTCCTTGAGATCTTCATGCCTTTAGAATAACAGGTTCAAAGGAGCTTGTAAGAATTGACATCAGGACTCCAAAGTCATACAGAGAGGAAACAGGCAGGATTGAGGATATGGTGTGGTCAGAGTGGGGAAGGCTCTGAATCCACAAGATCCAAAGCCCTCTCAGGCCTCAGACATTGCCTCAGCTTGGAGCTGATCTAAATGCCTTACCTCCCAATTCTCAGCAATATTGCTATCTCTGTAATGGTGGAAAGTGTTTTAATAATGATGATGAAGATGATGATGATGATGATGATTTTAAAGTTTTTTTTAAAAGGGGGGGTATTTTAAAGGGATAGTTAGCAGTGATGTATTAAAGTAATTTACTCACCGTCTTAAGTCAAGTATCTACCCTCAGGTCTCAAGCTCAAGTCAAGTATCTACCCTCAGGTCTCAAGCTCAAGTCAAGTATCTACCCTCAGGTCTCAAGTCTGGGAGCCAACTTTGACAGAAAAAAAGGAAGTGGTGGTGGGGGGTTATGTGTGTATTTGAGCTTGACGTTTCAATAACTAGAAAACAAGAAGATGTGCACAAAGTAAGGTAAAAATAGATTATCAGAAAATGTTTTAAGCAATGGGTTTGAGGCAGGGCTTAAGGTCTGCTCGGCAGCTTGTCCCAGCTGCACATCAGAGCTCATCAAGCCCATTGCCTAATATGTTTGCAGTTAGAAACATGTCTCATGGTCTGGGGTGAGTCTTGCCTGCTGCTACTAGGAAAAGGCTTTTTCTAAGAGCTGCATTAGGAAATGTGCTTCGGGTGTGTGTGTGACAGGCTTCAGAAGGATCCTTACACCTCAAGCCCATTGCCTAATGCATTTGCCTTTACCACTTCTGTTATATAACCAGTAGGCAAAAAGCAGTGAGATCATGGACGTACTGTTCAAAGAAGGAAAACTATTTTCCATTCCATAACATTTCTGGATGAATGTGTTATGTTACTGAAGCAAGGGCATCAAGTTGGTTGCTAAAAATGAACAAGTCGTGAATTGAGTTGGGTCAGTGTGTCATTTATTGTGTATTTGAGTCCAAGTCAAGTCATCACAATGACTTGAGTATGACTTGAGTCCAAGTCAATCAGCTTGAGTCTACATCACTCATAGTTAATGAGTATACAAAAGTGTGAAATATTGGAAAATTTGGTCAAAATCATGTGTAAGACTAAAGGGCAGCTATAACCTGACAGTTCATCAGTCTATGGATCCTGTGTCAAAATCCTGAAAGCATATTTTGACTTCCAAACAACCAGTGACAGATGTCACATTTCAGCTATCTGCTTTAGAAACCAAGACATAATATAGAACATGTCCATGGATTTCAGTGAAGTTTATATTTTAATTTTTTTAGCCAGTCAAGAAACTCAGCTGTTACTGAATATGCCACACTCTAGAAGAGAGGAAGAAATGAGACATTTTCACTCATGACTCATCTCTGCTTTCTTGTGGGCCAGGGGATTTAGAAGGCTTGTGCTCTGTTTACTTTTGTAAAGTTTTTTTTAAAAAATAAAAAAAATTAAAAAAAATGTTTTTCCCAGACACTCCCAAGTCCCAAGGTTAAGGCTGATGTAGATCCTTGGGAGGCATCCTGTTTTGTCATCTAATCACTTAATTGCTCTTCTCAGTGAGTTTAGGCAACTGACCTTTCACATGGCAGAGAATCTCCCCTATGGCGCTTTCCTTTTGCTGGCATCTGAAGACAAAGTGAACTTCCTCTGGTTAATGCAAAAACCTCCCACAGGCACTTCAAAAGGCCAGGGGCATAGCTATGGGGAAAAGGGAATGAGGGCATTGTTCCTCTACATGAGAAAGTTGCCCCTCTTGATGAAATTTTCCTTCAGTCCCCAAATTTCTAGTATTGCAGAGAATGAGGCACTGAAAATCTTTCAGGCCTAGAACTCTTCTATTTGCTGTGTTCACATTCCAATGACAACTTTGCTTGCCTCTTTTCTCTGGATGCTGTACTCGTATTCCTAAATGATCCACTGAAGATTTAAGTTATTGCAGTGCTAGGAATTTGGGGGGCCTGAAGGAAATTTCATGAGGGTGAGGAAAGAAAGCTTATGGGGGGGGGGAATGCCCCCTCCCCCCCTCCAGTGTAGCTATATCCTTGTGAAATGTGCCGTGGGGTGAGCTTTCCAGGAGAAATTTGCAACTTATATCACAGACTCTGGACTTTATCAGACGTTGCCCTTAAAACATTCTTTTGTGGCATAAAAAAAAAATTATTCCGGTAAAAGAACGTTCCCCCTGCCGCACTTACTTTCCTCTCCTGGCTAAGGCAGCTCCAGCAATAAAGAAGAAGTGAACGGAGCCCCATTCACTTCCTTGTTTGAAATCCTGCGAGACTTTGTCATATGGGAAATTCAAATTCAAAAACAAAAACAAGACATAACATGTTACACAAAGTACCCACACACACTTTAAAAGTCCCAAGTAACCTGGGGAGGGTCATAAAAAGAGTGAAACTTACCTGGATATCCCAGTCTCACCCAGAAGTGTTCACGCCGGACCGGCCATTCTTGCTGCAGTGATGAGATTTAAATGGCCTGCACCTTCACACACCGGCAATGCTGTCACAAAAACAGCAGGGGGGATCAATTGACGGCTTGAGTCATCAATTAAAAACTACAGATTTTGGCCAGGACATAACCTCAAAAGGGCGACATCATCTGATCTGTGTGTCCTTTCCCAGTTATGTGGTGTCATTATGACACAGTCTGATAAAGTCCTCACTGTGCAAGGATTTGCTTGGGTTTCTCTTTCTCAAAGTTAATTGCAAGGTGTACAATGTCAGCCATCCTGTAATTTGGGCAACTGTTTAACACAGTGACTTAAAATTAGGGATTCATCAGAATAAATTCATCTTCTGCTGTAGATCTGAACATCACAAGGATATCTTTATTGAATCTCTGCTGAAACCTCTCTCTCAAACTACAAATGGTTATAATGTTTCTTTAATGAGTTCAAGAGGCCAAGCCCCCCAAAATAAGTATCCAAATTATTGGGCAATACTCCTTGTATAGAGATGTTGGCAAACTCCTGAATAAAGTGAACTACTTTTTATTGGTGCCCCAAAATAACTCATTTGAGATTAATTCCACATCCTGGGAAGTCTGTGTCTGATATGAAATTTAAGGCTTCTTGAAATGCCTCTAGGACCAGATATTAATTGTCATGACCTCTGACCCCAAAGTTAAATATGGCACACATTTGTCCTCTTTAAGTTTTGTTTCATGCTCACTTTCAATAAAAAGGAAAGCATTAAAATGCTGGAGATTTTCTTCACCTTTGATTTGAATCCAACCCAGAAAAATGCTCAACTCATCCTTCCTTTTCAAGCCCATAGGTTTCCAATTCCCCCTTCCCCGTCCCATTACTTCTTGACTTTCTGGACAGACTTCTGCAGTTCCCTCATCTTGTACCTAGTATCTGGAATGTGTACCTTTTTCTAGTGCTGTTGGTGGGCATAGGTGTTACCCAAAATGCTCCTTGGAAATTTCCAAGAAAATATCGAGTTTCTAATATGTTGGGGAAATTAGCAGCAACTCAACTTTAGCTATGCGAAAGGGGGTAACAAGGGGACCTTGAAACCTATGTCTACCGGTAATAATCTGGATGGAATACATACACATTTAAAATTAAGTATGGTTTTATTAAGGAGTTCAAAAATAACACCAAACACACACACACATTCACCCAGAAAAAGCATTCACACAAGGGTATAGGAAGAAACAGTAGGAAAGCTTGGGATAGAGGGTTGCAAAAGGATTGTGCTGGGGTAATATAACCTGTCCTGTTGCAGAGTGGATGGAGAAGCTGGATGTGGCTAACACAGAGTAATAGAGTCCCCCCCCCATTACAACTGTGCACAAATGAGGCATATTTTGGGGTTGATATTTATACCTCCAAATACACTTGGGGGGAATGGTTGCTTCATGGGTTGAAACAATGAATTCCATGAGCCTTCATGGATTGCACAATGAGTTTCCTGGTCTTGACAGAAGGTGAGAAAGATGCTAAATGTGTTTGTTAATGTCCAATGATTGAATTTTAACAGCTTTGAGCACTTCTTTAAGGTTGGGAGCTGAGGAGAGGAAATTTCACTATCAGCCAATACAAAAGGGTTTCTCTATATCCATTAACCTCCCATTTATGTGGAATGTGTCTTCTATTTTCTGAGACCATCCTGTCTTTTACCCTTGTAAAAGGCCATAATAATGAACCAAACTTGGCGCAGTTTCTGAGGCCTGTAGCCAATGCTAAACATTCCAGGAGTAGGGTGCCTTGGAAGTGGGGTGCAAGCTTGTGCTTACATAGGAAAGCCTGTGAGTTTAACTTGCCTCTGAAGAAAGGAATGTTTTTCTATTTTCCCCATTGCATAACTTTAAGCACACCAACAATGCAGCTTTCAGAGTAAATTAATCCTCCTCACATTTTCTTATTCTCTTCCATACATTTCCATGGTGTTTTCTCTATTAGTTATCCACAAAATCATCTTTCTTTCTTTCTTTGATTTCTATCCCGCTTTTCAGCCAGTATGGGACCCATGTATCAATTGCTTGTCTTGGGTTTGTTCTGTATGAACTTGATTTTCAGCATCAAATTTTATAGTTGGGTCACAATGGAGTAGATGTGCAATTTCACCTTTGATCTTGGATCTTCTCTGTAAAGAGCCACCTGTACACTGAAGTGTATTGGTCTAGGGATGGTTCCTCATTATTACTATTTTTCTGTTGTTGTTCCACAAGTTGAACTTTTCTCCACTTGAACATGGGCTGTGACTGTTTCACTTATTACGAGCCACCAGAGGGTTATAGTCACTTTTAGCTTCCTTTCCACAGCAAAAAGGGGAAAGGCTAACAAGAGAGTGCATGACCTGTTTAAGGTGGAGAACATTGTCCCTTTTTTCTCAAAAGTTTATACAATTCGTCACAGGAAAGAGCTCCTGTGAGAACCTCTTTTATTCCTAATTAACCCTCCTGTGAGAGCAATCATTCTAAAATAAAATCCATTTTATAAAACAAACCAAGGTTTCACTGTAAAATCATTAAATGTTAACACTCGAAGAACCCATAATCTGTTTCATATGTTCAGGACTTGTGAATTACACCTAAATATTCCCTGACTGACATTCATCTATTGGAGGGGACCATAGCTCAGTGGCTGAGCACATAAAATGTAGAAGGCTTCCAGCCCAGCCCTGGCATCTCCATTAAAAAAAGGTCAATACAGCAGGGGCCCTTTCTTACAATATGATTCTCCTTTAACTGCCATCATTCCATGGGAGGGGTGTTCAGAATTCTCTGACAGGGAGCTCCTTTGGTGCCTTGCTAGACTACAAACCCCAAGATCCCACTGCAGATAAAGCAGAATCATGGTGCTATAATTATGTAGGGTAAAAGCGCCCCAGGTGATGGGGAAAACTCTTGCTTGGGACCGTGGATAATTGGTTGCTAGCCAGTGCAGGCAATATTGACCTAGATACAGGAATAGTTTGGCCAGATATAAGTGGGCTTACTTCCCATGTTTAAAGATTTTGAATGGGGCATATTCTTATCCATTGATTACCCTTATCCTAAATAATGGTGTTGTTGTAGGGATGTACTACACTCCAAAGAAAAGCAGCAAGGCAGCAGGAACATTCTGTCTTCCTTGGTGCTTTATCAGATGACGCCATCATTCTCCCAGCTTTCCTTCATTCTGGTCCCATGGGGCACTGAGGTAAAACCACATCTTTTTGCTAATGGGCTTTTCTGGTTAGCAAAAAGACATGGTTTTACCTTGATCCCTCAACCTAAATGGAAAAAAATGACACCACCATGCAGTAAGGCAATGCAGAAGATGGAACATTCCTGCTGCCTTGCCACTTTTCTTCGGAGTGAGGTAAGCCCTATAGTATAGCTCAGATACACTGGAATAATATCACTACAATTTTGGAACAAAGTCCTATGTAGTAATTCGTGGGTAACAGAACAACATACCCCATTCTTCCAAGCCCTTAAGTTGCAACTAAACCAAAATGAAGCATTTTGTCTCATATCCTACATTTGGTGTTGTAGGTGCCACCAAATGTGCAACAAAATGCACATTTGCAACTGAAAGAGTGCTGCCTCCTGTTTCAGAAGACACAGATGGAAATGCATTGGTTGAGAATTCCTGTCCATGTGCATAATAGCATCACATGTGCAACTGTGTTTCTGTGACCTTTAACTGAATATGGAGGTTGCACATTGGACAAAAATATTGAACAACATTCATAGGGCTACTTACACATACCCAAGGCACTAATAGGATTCCAGCCTTTGTGTCCCTTTGATACAACAAGCATTTCAAAGACTTTAATCCTGACAAACTGTGCCCTTAATTGCTTGTGCAAGAAGTGAGTTTAGGGATGAATGTTATGTAACCAGAAGTAAAGTAAAAACAAACCATTCCCATTTCTATGTATCACATTCAGAAATATGTAGCATTTGGGTTTCAGTAAGAAGGCTCAAGTATTAGTGTAAATGTGAGGCATAACTTGCAAGTAGTATGGGATTGGGTCAGGAGTGATACCAAAAAAGATTCAAAAGTAGAAGGTCATTAGATGTATTTCAGATTTGATTTTGGCAATTTCAGTTCATCATGAAGGAAAGAAATGTATTTTACCATTGAACCTAAGAGGCCATCATCCATGGCAGGTCATCCATGCATTTCAATGGATTTTCCACAGGAGAATCTCATGGATCATGTCCTACGTAGTTCCCCCCCCCCCGATGCTTAACATAGGCTTTTCTTGTTCTATCTATCTATCTATCTATCTATCTATTCATCTATTTTGTATTCCCTCTTTCTCCTGACATGGGACTGAAAGCAGCTTGCAACAAGGCTAAAATAAGATAAAGCTAAAAACCTGATGATAAAAAGTTAAAACACAATTAAACAAGATATTAATTATAATGCCATTTATTTTAAAAGGTGTACAATTATTAATAACATTTTAGTATTAATAATGTAACATTACAATTAAAAATGCAGCACACATCCACAACTTTTCCTCTTATGAAAGAATAATCTCCATTAAAAAATAAATAAATCCAGACTTGACATCAGAGTCATCACATGCTCATTTGTTGGATGCATTGTGAAGCTCACATTACATGCCAAGGTTAATTCATTCTCCTACCTTTCCTCTACCCGTCCTTTATCATTTCATGAATCTATAAAAAAGTAAAACATGTGATTGTCCATCCTCTATGATGGCTGAGAGATACGAAGTGAGGAAACACAGATGCAGGTGAAAACTTCATCTTAACTCTGCACCCTTTCTTAAAATACAATCTGTCTCTATCATTATCAGTTATGTGTCAAATAAAATACGGGATAGATGATATAGGCTGGAATTTCTTATCAACCTTAGGGCTGCAATTATAGGTCACTGAGCACAACTCTGCAATGCAGCTGCCAGATTTCTGACTCTAAGCTGTCTCTTAATCTAATCAGACTCCTGCGGAGAAAAGACATCTGTAGTTCTTTGCATATTGAGAAGCATGACATGTACACCAATCATGGTTTTATTTAGTGAATGAATAGGAGTGTGTGTGTCTGTGTATGTGTGTGTCTGTGCATGAGTACAGGGAAGGGGTAGTGGACCATGAGGAATTCTTCTGCAAGGCCTGACAAAATGTACTGTTGGTTTCCAGGCCTATTTTCACCAACAACACTACTGCAATACAGCCAGGGAGAAATGTCACCACTCAGCCATATTAATAATCATCTCATCTAATTACACCTGCCTAAATTAGGCATCAGACCTGATTAAAAATAACCTCCACCCTGGGCTTTGCAAGGAGACAACATGGGATTGCAAAGCACATGGTGGCCATCTGGAGTTGTAGCCCTGGGCCCAGAGGAAAACATCTGTGTGACACATCAGTATTTATTAATTGCTCCCAACGTCTGGTGGGATGAGGGGGGGGGGCTGAAAAAAATGCCTGCAGGAAATCAGCACAGAGGCAAATTTGGCTCAGCTCATGCTTTATCCTCCCCCTCCCAACCAGAACACTTTTGAACATTTATATCTTTTTTAGTTTTTTTTTAAAGGGAGAATGAAATCTCCTCCACCACTACCACCACCCCAAAAATTAGGTTACATTTTGCATACTCAGAATGAATTCCTTTTCACTGATGTTGTTAAATTTTGTGTTTGTCCAAAAAGGCAAGGGCGGGGAGCTTAAGCTGCATTTTACTACCAAGAAACTAAAGAAAGGGATTTTTTTCTGGGAAACCAAAGAAATCCTTGCAGATTCATGAAACCAAATATCAAAAATTGTGCTGAAAGACAAACATCATTGATAGTATAGTCATGTATCTGTGTGTACTGTAGAATCTATCATCTGGTGTAGAATCGCATAACGTGATTTGAAAAATCTATTTTCTCATGTCTTGTGGCTAAGCTGAAAGCCTGAAATGTCAAATAAAATTTGCTGAAGGTTCAGAAAACCCTAGAATACAGACTGGGGTTCAGGGGTCCCCATAATTGGGGTTGCCAGATCTCAGGGCCTGGCCCCTCTCCTCCAGTCCTCAGGGCAAGGGGGAAGAATCATAGCACAAGAGCATTGCCTTGAAAGGGTTGGGTACGTACATGTTGTGTATTCTTCAGTTGTTAGACTTGAGTGGGTTTTTTTTTATTTTAATGAGATACTCTAGGCAATTATGACTGGTGCATAATGTATCATGCTTTATGGCATAACCAGGTACTACCCTTTGTAATCACCAGGGAGTAATCCCTAGGTCTCAAGTTTTGGCCCTGAAATCTTAGGATCTGGGATAGTCCTGATCTGGCAACCCTACCAAACCTATACAGTCCCACTAGCTACCTCTCCATCTTCACCACTTTCTATCCACAGAACTTAACAATGAGATTCCAAATTTTATGCAACAAATAGATTCTAAATTCTGTATATCAAGTATTTTAAAGTAGTAGGTCCAGCTGACATAATTTATTCTGGAGGCAGAACTCACATTAGCAGTACAATCCTGTTCATGTTTATTGCAAAGAAGTTTCATTATGTTCAGAAAAGCTTTATTTCCAAGTAGATTGGGATTGTATAGCTTTAGTAACATAGCAGAATAGCATCCTGAAAAAATATTGTTGAAAGGTACATTCCTCACCTTTTTACTTGGTTATTGACACCTAATATATATATATTTTAAATGCATAATAACAATAATTTATTTTCTCAAATTATATAAAGAGACAGAGGGTAGGACAGACTCTCTCAGCTGTTATTTCATATGCATTTAATTTAGATACACAGTAATACAAAAATTAGGCATGATGCTAGGTATACTGGCATGGACAGGAGGATGCAGTATGTACAGTCAGATGCACCTAAGAGTCCTTAACTCAATACAAGGGTACAGCTATGGGTAGGCAAAATGAGGGCCTTGACCCCAAATAAGAATTCTGCTCCCATCAAATTTGCCTTCAGTCCCCAAATCTGCAACATTGCAGTAATGTAAAAACTGATTTCTGTATTTAGAAATACAGTTTAGGCATCCAAAGAAAAGGGGCAGGTGAAATGACCAAGAGAATGAGAACACAGCCAATAGAGGTGTTCTGGGTATGAGCGATTTTCAGTGTAACAGTCTCTGCAAAGCTAGAAATTTGGAGACTGAAGGGAAATTTAATGGAGAAGGGGTGGAGTTAATGGAGTGGCAGTGTCCTCATTTTGCCCTCCAATAGCTACACTGTGAGTATATATCTGTACATTTACTCCATAACTAACAGATTCTTCCTATGAGAATATAGGAAAATGCCACTTCATTATTAAGTTATTTATAATCCAAGAAGGACTAATTCACCTTTGGCCCTCCAGATGTTTTGGACTTCAACTTCTATAATCCCCCCCTTACTATTGGTCCAGAACATCTGGAGAGCAACTTGTTGCCCACCCTTGGACTAATTAGACAAGGTGAGTGCCATTGCTAGTTATTGCTAGCACAGCAACTATATCTAGGAAGGATAGTAAGATGATAGTTTCCAGTTTCCACAAACTGAACTCCAGCATCAATAAACAAGTTTGGAAAAGGAAAAGGCCAACTCCATGCCAGACTATATCCCCTATTTTTTTGCTTTCATTTTTCAAAAGTGTGACAGTTTCTTAGCAACAACAGGGCAAGGTTCCTTTGTGCAAATTATATGGATTGAGTGACTGACTGATGAATAGATGGATTCTTGATTTGCACTTGTAGACTGCTTAATAACCCAAACTGTCTAAGTGGTATACAATACATTAGAAATATAAAATGTTAAAAGTGAAAATAATAATTTAAAAAGCAACCCATAATAAAACTAGTGGCAAAGGATATATATATAGCACAGTACATAAAACCAAAGTGAAACCAGCAGCAAAGTAGAAGAGTGCTAAGATCTTAGAGCTCTAAAAAGTGTACTTAAAATGCCTGAGACCTTCACCTGCTACTGAAAAGATTATGGACTTTATCAGACATGGCAAAAATTGAATAGGTGTGGCTACCACATAACATCATTGTTTTCGTGTGGTTACTCCATGTCACA
Source organism: Gambelia wislizenii (assembly GCA_030847615.1). Classification (NCBI taxonomy): domain Eukaryota; kingdom Metazoa; phylum Chordata; class Lepidosauria; order Squamata; family Crotaphytidae; genus Gambelia; species Gambelia wislizenii. The sequence continues at coordinate 330,864,059 of JAUMIR010000001.1, read as the reverse complement.
GCCACAAATAAGGAATTGCTTTTAATTGACAGGACAAGCCGTGAATAGATCGTCAATATGGCTTTTTTCGCTGTATTGAGAGCATGCAAAAACAGGTCCATCGTAATTGTGAGATTACAGTGTGAATGGGCAGTCTTCAGTGAGTAAACTTCTGGGTGTTAATGCAAAAATGAAGCACAGGATGCTCTTTTTATGAACTGTCCCATTTAGTTTGCATGTTTTTAGGTTTGTTTTGGTGCTTGTGTGTTCATTTACTTTGTTAATTAAGGTGTTTTTGGAGTTTTAAGTGCGCTCACATCTTCTCACAAGAACCACCGAAATCTCACCCGTGCTAGATTGCAGATGTAAACTCCAGTTCTTAAAGTTCTAGTGGTCATCATGGGATAATTCCATGTTGGTTCTTTGGTATGATTACAGCTATGTCCAATGGTAAGTGTTATAATGCCATGATGTTTCCACTTTCCTCACTCGCAGAATTACAGTGCTTTTACACGCTAATCTGATAATGTCCTATAGCTTGTAGGTGCCAGGTGTGCATTTCTAGGGAGAGGATTAGCAGAAAGAATGCTACCACAGAAAAGGCCCCATGTCTTGCATTCACCCTTATCAGCTCATGTGGTGGTGGGAAGCAGTTTTAGGTAATCTGCCTCCAAGGCACTTGGAGCTTTTAAAAGTTAAATCCAACAATTTGCCTTGGGTCCAGAAATAAACTCCCAGCCAGCTGAGACAGCACTGACAAAATTGTACTGATAGAGGAATGGAAAATATAGGTAAAAAAAGGAAAAAGGGTGGTCTTCTGAGTAGAGGGCACATGAAGGACAAGGAAATTCTACTATGCCCAAGCTGAGTTTCCAAAACAATTCTTGATGGGGCTGAAACCATTCTCAGAATGAAATTTGCCTCAGGCTATACACCTTGCCAATTTCCATAGTATGTCAGGCAGGATGTGATCTAGCCAGTCCCTGGAAGATACACTCCCAACTCATATTAATCCAAACTTCAGAGAAATGATCAGTTCCAAGAAACAGTAACCTGCTTTCATTATTGGTTGTCAGAGGAAGTTGGAATAAATGATTCCTGTGTATTTAGCTAATCCTGGGTGGTCAAGAATGGTCAAGAGAAAGGTCAAACCATATAAATATGTATCCCTTTTGAGTCACATGTACCTGTTTTCCAGTCAACCAGAAAAGACTATTGGAGTAAGCAGCTCAGGAGAAGGTAGAGGTAACAATTTTGAAACATTCTGAACAATTTATCAAATAAAATTCAGAAAAGCACATGGGTGAGAAGGGCAGTCATAGTGTTCAACACACATGAGGGCCAAGAAGAGGCAAAAGTGATCAGGGTTTTTCCTTCCTGGGAAAGTTCCTCCTGTCATGTGTTACTGCTACTAAGATAGATGGATAGAGAGAAAGGGTTGTTATGTCATGGAATGAAATTTGCTTTGGAAAAAACCAAATGATTTCTTATTTCTTCATAAGTTCAGGTTGCTTGGTGTGGAAAAGGGAAAGACAGAAAAGCATAAATACAGTGATGGGTACAATTCAATACTGTTTGGACAGCCAGCAAATCTCCAAGAAATGAAAGAGAGGAAGAACACTTCTCCCACCTGCCATACAAATACATGGCTCAGGCTTTTCATATATGGATGGAAAACCTGAAGGACTGCTATTGTCAGGTTAGAATATGGAAGAAAATGGAAGCTCAAGTTAGAAAATTGCATAGAATGGAATTTTCCCATGAACACATAGAATTCTGCAATTCAATGGACATCAAACTGAGTATTGTTATTCATTTATTTAAATATTTATCTCTCACTCTCTATCTAAATATCTCAGCGTGGTGAGTATCTCACTATTCTTCCTTCTCTTTTTTCTTCTCCTTTCTATTATTGTCTCACTATTCCTTAATGAGGATCAGATCACAGAAACTCCATGAAGTAGAATAGACTGAAAGATAATGGCATGCCCAAGATGTATTGGAGGAAAAATATGAGAGTTTGTGGATCTCTCAATCAGAGCATCTGATGTGCTAGGCAGAAGTTTGAACAGCTCATCAGCCCACTCTACCCCACACACAATGGAGTTTATCAGATGCGGCAAATATGGCATCATAAGGACACCTAATGATCATGAAAGGGCTCACATAACAGATGACATTGTCCTTTCACAATCATGTAAAGTCCAAAAGCCATTCTTTTTTATTGATGGGACAAGCCATCAATTGATCTTCCATCACTATTTGTTGTCGGCATAACCAGTATTTCAATCCTTGCACCATTGTACTCACGTGAATACAGCATCAATGGGCAAACACTTCTGGGTGAGATTGGGACAGCCAAGTAGGGGACGTTCTTTTTATGACCCCCCCTCCCAGTGTACTTGGGACTTTTTATGCTCTGCTGTACTATTTATGTGTTTATTTGGCTTTTATTTTTAAATTTCCCATGCTAGCATCTTCTTGCAAGAATCAGCAAGATCTCAACCCCAGAAGTAAACAGAGCTCTGTTTTGTGCTCCGTTGCTGCTGGAGAAGCCTCACTGATACTACCGGAGGTGGGTCTGGGGGCAGGGGTCTTTTGCTGGCATAAAACATTTTAAAATATACCAGAAAAAAAATTCATGGGGTGGTCTGACAAAGTCCAGTATCCATCAAAGAAAGAAATTAGTTTTTGGAGATTATCACATGAATAGGATGGGCCAAAATTACCAGACAACATCATCCCCCAACTTTCTGGGGTGTAGCACAGCTGTGAGTAAAGTGTCCCTTTCTATTAGCGGCTTGTACCCATCAATAGGAAAATGGAGCCTCGTCCGGGCTCCTGGAAGGGCAGAAGCACAGGCATCTGGTAAGGTTGTCCTTTCTGTTCTTCTAGCTATCTTCTGGCACAGTTGGGAATGCCATTTTTGGGGGCGTTCTCCCACACCTGATAATCTCCTCTTTCATAAGGTATATAAAATTAGTTTTACTCATGAATACCTGTGCATAATCAACACAAGTTCATCTTCTTAAGGAAGAGAATACTACATGATGTCAGGGGAGTGAGGGCATCTCATCCAGAGAAGCTCTTATCACATGCTTAATGGAGGACAGGCAGGGAGGGAGGGAGAGAGAGAGAGAGAGAGCATGTGAGAGCCTACAGAGTTATCTTAATGGCAAAAATATTCCTCATGGAATGTGAGGAGAAGACAACCTGTCCTAATGACAATCTTCATTGTTCTGCCTTATTGTGAAGGTGGCGGGCCCAAAATGGCAAAAACTCCACAGGAAAAGCCTTCATGGCTTTTCCCTGAGTTTTTCAAAACAGCGTGAAGAATGCACATTCCCGTTCATTGAGACAAGTTATTTGATATGAATCACTTTCCCATACAAGAGGAAGCACAAATCTGATTGGACAGATGAGCGGGTATGAACAAGAGTGGGTATGAACAAACAAACAAACAGGAAGTTACCATAAGCATACTGTGCCTAAACTCCTAGAGAGTAACTTGCAGTCTAACTACCAATGAGTATAGACATGCAAAAGTTGCAAACTCCAACAGGAGGACCTAGTGAGGTTTATGGAATGGAATTTGGCACCCAAGACTTAAACACTCTATACGCTGTACCAATCTCTTATCCCACACTTCTGACCAAACCTGATGTTCCTAACTCCTTCCCCTCAACATGAAAGGTGAAGGAACTAAAGGTGAAGGAACTAACCATTCAATTTCACAAATTTACATATACTCCCCAACAGGGGTTCACAGCATATAATCTCCACATACACTCCTACCCAACCATTCTCTGAAGATGCCAGCCACAGATGCAGGTGAAACATCAGAAAGAAACTATTCCAGAACACAGCCTCACAGCCCAGAAAAAAAACCAAGGAAAATCTACCCTTCTAATGTTAATCATGTACAGAATATTTATGCTTGCTGCTACAGAGCTGAGATTACCAAGCAAAGGCGCAAAGCAGCTCAAAGAGGAAGTGCAATTAACAGAACACAATCAGCACCTTTCCTGTTCATGATTAGCCCCATCGATATATACTGAATCCATACACAAAGGAAAACTCCATGCTTCTCTATAGTTACTTTTATCAAAGAGGCTGTTGATATTTTCTTAAGCAGAAAAAACTCAGTGAAATCCAAGAAGCTCAAGGTGGTAGGGGAAAGTGTAATGCAAGAGCTCTACACACCCTGCCCAACCAAATGAGGCATGACTCATCTATTGGAAAAGCAGGTTCCTAATTACTTTCAATGCATCTAGGCTTAGCATGGAGGGCTATAATAACAATGACCAAAAAAAGAAAAATCATAAATGTTAATAGGATGCATAGTCAAGCCAAATCAAGCCATTTGAAGTGTAGTATCCTACCTCCACTGCTAGCCAAAATTCCATCCTTATAAAGCTCAGGGAATTTTTCTGTCCCCATTCCTGATATGCAGATGTGAGATAACCTGCTTTCATGAACATCTTAAAAGATGGCTCCTACTCATTAGAGTTTATCCTGGCATTTTATGTTTTTCTCTCCCTTTCTTCAGTTTTCTAAACAGCAGTATAGAATTTATTTTACTCATTGGAGCCCTTTTACACTGTACCATTATAGCATTATGATTCCACTTTTACTGCCATGGCTCCACCCCATGGAATCCTAGGAGTTGTAGTTTTGTGAGGTATTAAGAATTCTCACCCAGAGAGCTCTAGTGTCTCACCAAACTACAAACACTACAAACCTGCCCTGCAAGCAGTGCAGCTTCCCAACATTGCTAGTTCTGGGTGCATCTGCACTGTAGAAATAATGCAGTTTGACACCATTTTAAGTGCTGTAACGCCATCCTATAGAATCATGGGATTTGTAGTTTTACAAGGTCTTTAGCCATCTCTGCCAAAGCCTTCTAGTGCTACACAAAATTACAAGTAACATGATTCTGTAGGATGGAGCTATGGCAGTTAAAATGTTGTCAAAAGTGCATTATTTCTACAGTATAGATGCACTCATAGTAAAAAAAATGGATTACCCAAATTGCAGTAGAGGAACTGAAAATCCAAAGCCATGCTGTGCCTGAAAATGTTGAGTGGATTTTTTCTGGGTGCAGGGTGTCAGTTGTAACTGTTTTTCTTTTTTCTTTTCAGGTTTTCCCTCCCATCGGTCCCAACAGAGAGGAAAGCAAGTATACAGCTCCAAGACAGCATACATCCAGGGAAGTATTGGGGGAATAGGAGGGGACTGGATTCAGAAAATCCAAAGCAGAAAGTCCCTTTTTTGGGGGTGGGGGCTGTTATAGTCATTGGAATAGAGGTATCAGATTGGGGACGGTGGCAGATGCTTTCATACAGGAAAGGACCTCATGCTCTATCCACCGACCTCTGTTACCTGTGAGCAGGAGGGAGATTTGTTCTTTCTTAGGGACCTTGGAATTGTACCCTTCTAAAGGGTATAAAAAGTATTCAATGTCCTTTGGTAGATTTTCACATTTTTTATTTAGAATCTGCGATATTATTGGGTTATGTGAAAGCTCAATTTTATTCATGACAACCATATACAGGTTATACAGGTTATAGCTAACAAATTAAAATATTACAAAAATTATTAAAACCTTTTAAAACTATTATTGGGTTATGGGTGTACACATGTTCATTTTGCTGAAGTACTCTCCATTCTCTCCTTTCTATTGGAGATCCAACAATGTCCAACCAGATACCCTTAGAGCATTCACAGGCATAAATGAGATCCTTTAAGCTAAGCTTGCAAAAGTTACATTTTTGCATTACAGCTCCCAGAGTCAGCTATAGTTCAAAAGGGTAACTTCCCCAAGCTGTCTTTATTTTCAGCATTGGATGTTTTATTATGCTTCTGAATAGAATGGCTCTCTTTTCAACCAGCACCTCTACTAGCCGTTGATCAATCCATGCTCCATGAATTTGTCTAGTCCTTTATAAAAAGCTATCCTAACTAGCTGCCATCATCACTACATCATGTGGCAATCATCACCTTCATCATGATTTATTTAAGTACTATCACTAGAGGGTGTATATACAAGATCTGAGAAAGGACACAGCTCAAACTATAAAGGGTCTGTTACTTAAACACTCCATGATATTCATTCCACTGAAGAATTATGAGCCTTTGTGCCACATAATTAGTCAAAAACACTGATGGGTGAATTTGTTCATTTTTCATTTTTCCATTCATAAGTTTGTTTCTGCCCAATTCCATGCAGTTTTTCTTTAAACTCTGAAGAAAAATTCCTATGTACATCAGGGTATGTTTTTGTCCTGAATTATGTACTTTCTCAAGCAATTTCCCCTTATGCAATGCATTTTTGTTTTTAATATTCAGTAACATGGACACTTATATGTGCACTTTCCTCTAATGTACTCATTTTTGTACACATTTTTGACTAGGAGAACTGACTGCAAGAAAATCCAAAAAAAGGTACCATTTTTAATGTACAATTTTCAATTTTCATTTTGGTCCATTAGCAGTTTAGGAAGTATGAATAAGGTAAGTTCATATGAACATTCAGATGGAACTACAGGACACCCCCATCTGTGTTGGGGATACATTCCCAGATTTACCATTTATAAATGAAACCACAGATAATCGTGAACCCTATTGAAATAAAGGACTTCTGGTACAAACATACCATAGAGTTGTGTTGGAGGACCTAGTGATTCCTCTCTAGGCCTTTCCTAGCACATTTCTATGGTATGTGTCCCTATTTTTTTCATCTGTGGTTAACTGAAACTGCAAATATTGGTTCTGTGGATACAGGTGGCAACCTGTATTTTCTCCGTCCATTGTCAAAGCATGCTTCAATTGTATTTTGGGGTGTCTCTTCAATAGCAAAAGTGTAGTATTTATTTAATTCATAAATGCAAATAATATGATATTGATTAAATATGTATTATGTGTAAAATAATACCTTTTATCATAAATTATTTATTGTAAATCATTATTATTGGCTGGGATCCTGCATTGTATTCATAGCTACATAACTGTAAACTTTAAAGAATTGACCCCTGAAATCCATGGAGCCACTTTGAGTAATGGAAATCTCTGGCTAGTGGAGTGGGGCATTTCAAGATCACATGGCCAGCACCCTTTTGTTGCTAGTATGCAGAGTGACATTGAACCATGGCTTCGGGGTGAGGGGATGTCACATCATCCTGAAGTGCTCCATTGCACTTGGAATGGCTCCCTTTAGTTTAATATGGGTTTTGGAAGGCATTTATGATCACGACAATAGTGCCACAATTGTTAATACATAGCACAGATGAATATGGAGCAATTACAGATCTGTAACTCTAGGGGCTCATTTACACGGCAGGTTTTATTACATTAAGTTGCACTTTAGCACTTTCCCGCATCAGTGGTGGGTAGTTTACACGGTATATGTTTACACAGCTATATTTTGTGGCTCTTTGATTTTTTCCGCTTTGAGATTCACACAGCCAAATGTGCTGGGGGCATGGCCAAGCATTGGAGAGGAGACAAAGGAATGCCATAGGAATGTCTGCCCTTGCCCCAACTCTGTGGTTAACAGCTTAGAGGCAAAGAATGTCACTCTTTGCCTCTTCCCCCCCCCCACACACAAATCAAACTCCAAACGGAAGGTTTTTTCTCCTTGCCTAACAGCATTTTCTTGCCAAATAAACAGACTGCCGAAATAGCAGGGAGAAAGAGAAAAATTTCTCTCTCACACACAAACACTCTCCCTCCCCCCTCCCCCAATCACAGTGCAGCTCTGCTGCAGCCCTTAGTGAAATGGTTTCTCTCTCTCTCTCCTTCTCTCCCTCCCCCAAGCAGAGCTGACAAGATGGGAGCTTTATGGGGAGAACAGATCTTCCCCTGACTGTGGTGCGACTTGGGAATTCTTTTTCTTGGCAGACTTGCAAAATAGCAGAGAGGATTCTTCTGAAATTTCCTAATCACTACTGAATCTTCCTCCCTCACTCCCCCTCTTTTAAGCCCACCCCTTCATCGTAGCAACCAATCACAGTGTAGCTCTGCTGCAGCCCTTAGTGGAATGGTTGTTTACAATGCCAATAATGCGCTACATTGCAAATATATTGGCAAAAGTAGCGACATCCCTTGCCACGCTATATTTGGGTGTTTTACTTTCCCCCCTTCTGAATGAGGCGATGCTGTGGTGCGATCCGTGGGAACAATGAGCTATCTTTGCGGTATATTTAGAGGAATATTTGCCCGTGTAAACGAACCCTAGGTTATGAATCCATAGTGGCAGAATGTCAACCATTATTTGCAAAATAATGTGTTCTTATTAAAATAATAAATGAAATGGCACCAAAAGTGTCTAAAAATAATGCCCAAATAAAAACACAAAATTAAATCATGCACTAATGAAAAACCACAAGAGTCAACCATCCACACCATTCTAGACTGGCTGAAGTTTCCAAACACCGCATGTTGCAGTAATCCAACAGGGCATAACTGAGGCATGTGTCGCTGTGTCTACATCCAATGTCTCTAGGAATTAACCTTAACTATGCAAATATGCTCCAGGCCAATAACAAAATCTGGGCATGCAGGTTCATGACTGGATCCAGGAGTACACTCAGATATCTTGTCTGCACATAATGGATGATGACAGGGTCTTATTTTGTTTTATTGCCCATTTTGTGTGGAGTGGACATGAGTGGAAAGGGGTTGGCCTTGGGAAGGACACTGGGTACTGAGTAGGAGAAGTGCTGAACTAAGCTTGGTGTCTCAGTGTTTGTTGAATGTCTTGAACTAAGTTGAAAAAAGCATTATGTTTCTTTAACTACACCTGCCCCCCATTCAGGTTGTTCTGGTGCTAAATACACAACAGTATGAACTTCTACAGTGAAAATGAACTTCCCTTAATTGGCTTTTTTAAAAGTATGTTGCTTTTTCAATCTCCAATTTGAGATTGCCATTTATACTGTTCATTTGCCTGTTAAGTTTATAATCTGGCTTTCTTTCAACAAGTGCAAGTCACTATAAATGACTTTCTTTATCCCCAAAACCTCCTTTGAGTTAAGTCAGGCTGAGAGAGAGAGAGACTGGTCTAATAACTGCCAGTTGATTTCCTGGCTTAGTAAAAACCTAAATCTCAATCCAGCACAAAAAATGAGCACAACATGGTTCTACTTTAAGGCAATATTACCAGCCAGTGTGTGTTTGTGTATGTGCCATCAAGTCACCTGTTGACTTATGGCAACCCCATGAATTTCATAGAGTTTTCTTAGGTAAGGAATACTGTGTCCAGTTTTGGGCACCACAATTCAGGAAGGATACTGAGAAGCTGGAATGTGTCCAGAGGAGGGCAACCAGGATGGTGGGAGGTCTGGAGGCCATACCCTATGAGGAGCAGCTTAGGAAGTGGCTTAGGGAGCTGGGCATGTTTAGTCTGGAGAAGAGAAGGTTGAAAGGGGGCATGATAGCCATGTTTAAATATTTGAAAGGATGTCATGCTGAGGATGGGGCAAGCTTGTTGTCTGCTGCTCCAGAGACTAGGACACGGAGCAATGGGTTCAAACTACAGGAAAAGAGATTCCACCTATCAGGAAGAACTTTCAGACAGTAAGAGCTGTTCAGAAGTGGAATGCACTGCCTCATAGTGTGGTGGAGTCTCCTTTTTTGGAGGTTTTTAAACAGAGGCTGGATGGCCATCTGTCGGGAATGATTTGATTGTATATTCCTACATTGCAGGGGGTTGGACTGGATGGCCCTTGAGGTCTCTTCCAACTCTATGATTCTATGATTCTATGAATACTCAGAGGTGGCTTTGCCAGTTCCTTCTTCTGAAATATAGCCTAGAGCACCTGGTATTCATTGGTGGCATCCCATCCAAGTATTAACCAGGGCCAACCCTGCTTAGCATCCAAGATCAGAAAGGATCTAGTGCCTTTAGGTATTTATGCCTTATTACCAATTAAAGCCAAACTGCAAAGAATATCAAAACTATCAACATACATCTTATAAGAAAGCAATACATTGAGTGCTGATGGTATGCCTCATACAAAGTGTTAGGTATTTCATGTCCACCCCAGCACGGCAGATAGCCAGGCTGATATTTTGTAATCCACTTCCCTTTACTATGGATGCATCTCCCCCAGTGTTATCTGTTCTGACCAGCAGTGGCTCTCCCACTCTCAGTATAGCTAACACCCATTTAGATTAGAAATGTCAAGGGCTGGGTCTGTTACCTTATGCCAACTTGTGTCCTCTAACATGTACTTAAGCTTGAAAGAGAGCTTGGAAGTAACTAGTTACACATAACTAGTTACTAGTAATCCATTTCATTTCCTAACAGCAAAACAAGTACAGTTGCCCCTTCATATTCACTGGGGTTTGGTTCCAGGACCCCCCCGTGGATACTAAAATCTGTGAATACTCAAGTCTCATTATATGTTCTCTCTCTCTCTGGCTTTTCTTCTCAAACGAAGATTCAGGAAGGACTCATCCCACGCTTTCTGCAAGTGCGCTGATGACTAAAAAGGCCAATCCGAGATAAACAAGTCCAGTTGCAGAAAGCACAGCCGAAGGTCTCCTTGGGTGATGTTTCCAGGTTGTGATTCTTTCTGCATTGTCGTTTCTCTTCAAGACTTGTTCAGCGTGAGTTCTCAAATAAGGCTGCAACATTGTGGATAGTGCGTCTCCATGCCTCCCGATGTGAGGCCAGGGCAGACCATTGTTGGTGATCAATTTGACCGAGCCTGAGATGTTGTTTCAGGGAGTCCTTGTATCACCTTTTTGGAGCTCTCCTCTTACGCTGACCCCTCTTACGCTGACCAATAGTACCGTAGAGTACTATTTTTGGGAGGTGATGGTCCTCCATCCTAGAAATGTCCTCCATCCTAGAAATATGCAATGGCATAGCAAAATGGTGTCTCTTATATAAGATGGCAAAATCAAGGTTTGCTTTTTGGATTATTATTTTTTAAAGAATATTTTCAAGCCGTGACTACTTAAATCCGTGGATTCCAAATCCGTGGATATGGAGGGACAACTGTAACTGCATGAAAAGCTACAACCAACATTGTATACTTTGGGCATTTTATGAGAAAACAATAATAACAGTGGAAAAGATAGTAACAGTGGGAAAAGTGGAAGGCAGCAGGAAAAGAGGAAGGTCACATTTCAGACAGATTGACTCATTAAAGGAAGGCATAGCCCAGAGTTTGCAAGACTTGAGCAGGGCAGTTCATAACAGGTTATTTTGTAGGCTGCTCATTCAATGTCTTGCCTTAAGTCAAAGTCAACTTGATTGGCACTGAGCAGCAAAAATAAGTAAAGAATCTTCCCTTTTCCAGTAGACTCAAGCAAAAGCAACTACTACAGCCTCTCTTAGCTTGTGTGTCCTTCCTCATTAATAACATTTACCACCATGATCACATTCTGATGTTGCTTGGCCATAGGAGTCCCGGTTTTCATCTGTGAAATGTTGGAAGGTATGATCCTGGGATGTGTAGTTTGGTAAGGCACAGAGCTCTCTGTGTCTCTAAACTGCAAATTCCATAGAACAGAAACACAGTAGTCAAGGTAGACTCATAGTGCTACAACTGTGTAGTGTGAAAGCGCTCAAACTTAATGAAAGGCAAATGATATGAGGGCACATAAGAGGTCAGGTTGGAGGTGCAAGAAACCTATACAGCATCTTTCACACCATCATCGCAGACTTGCATCACTTGTCATTAGCAACAAATATGGGAGCAGGTGCCTGGGCTATTTGGAGAGTTATATTTCAGAACACTGTACAATATAACAACACATATCCTGTTTGTGAGAACAGCTACATTTCGCCAGCTGGAACTTTGGTGTAAATGCTGCCTATATTTTTCTGCTACAGAACCACAGACTGGAGGTTAAACAGGTGTAATGAATAGAGTGTAATGCTTAGAGGTCCCTAACAGGCATAATATCCATTGTCTCTATACATACATTTATCTGTATGTTCCTAATTAAATCAAGAGGTTTTTAGAGCCAACAAAACAGGCCAAGCTCTATGCTGCAAATCATGCCTTGACCTGACCTGCTCTTGTCTGAGTTAGTTAGGACCCCTGTGGGCCAAATGGATATGAAGTTCATCTATCAAGGATAATATACATGTACTTTCTCTCTTGGGGTCCAATAAAGGATCTGTCAAATCCAAACACCAATTCTACATGATGCATTAGGCTGCCAGATGCTTGGAGTATTTAACATTTTCTTCCTGCAGTACCAGAAATCTGCATTTTTTAGAACTTAAGTGGAGGGAAAGCAACCAAATCTCATTGCAGTCTGCCTTCTCTGGTACACAACTACCATGTAAGCATCCTATTTGCTTTCTATCACATGCTGGCAAGTATGTGTTTGATATTTATGTGAACTTACTAGAGACGTTTGGTATCAAATACTGCCCCCCCATATTCTCTCAACTAAGAAATCATTGCTGAGATCCTAGATCTTAACTAAGGGCTTGTCCAGATGGGCTATTTACCCCATCTTATTTATTTATTTATTTATTTATTGTATTTATACCCTGCTCTTCGAACACAAAGGCTATCAAAGCGGCTTACAAATTGTCAATTTAACAGTTCCCTGCCCTCAGGCTTACAATCTAAATAAGACATGACACATAAGGAAAAGGGAATGGCAGTGGGGGTTGGGATTAAACCCAGAAGATACTGCTGGTCTTCTCTCCCTCCAAAGGCAGGGTGGTGGCAGTTGGGATGCAGGGAGGGCCTTTCACCTGCTTCTGGGCCCAGGCCTGATAGAGTTCTGCCTGCCTCTTCTTGCCCCCACCTTGGAGCCCTGCAGTCCAAACAACGCAGGGCTCTTGCCTTGTTTTGCCCCCAGACAGTCCTGACGATGCCCAGCAAAGACAGGGGAAAGATAAAGCCCATTACACCATTTCATCAAAATGCCCAGGAAAAACTGCCTCATTTAGGCGAGGAAAACAGATCGGGCCCTATGGGACTGCAGGAGCCCATACTGGCCTGCAAGCCTATCTCTGCAACCACCATTGCTGCCATCCGCATCACAGTCTCTGAAGCCAGGAAGCAGGCCTGCAGCATGTGACCAGGGCTGGCCAGATGCAGGGGAGCCTTAATCACACATTGCAGGCCTCCTGCCTGGCTTCAGAGAGTGTGATGCAGACAGTGGTGGTGGTGGTTGCAGTGGTTGCAGTGAGAGGCCAGTATGTCCATATGGACGCCATCCTGTTTCATGCAGGTAATGGAGGGGAAACAGGCCTGATATGGGGCCAGAATATGCCAGTGGGAAGCCTCAGTATACTTAACTTGTTAGTGTCTCTCAGCCCAACTCCTCCAATCCAACTTAAGGGCTACCAGCCACTGCAAATGACAGAGGTCTGTTCCACTGTTGATCAGAACAAAACACTATTGACCAGGACATTTCTATCCTTCTGCCAGCTCTCTCCAGTGTGATAATCAGAAGCAGGATCCTGTTGCAATTACTGCTTGCACTGGAGATTGCTGGTGGGAGGGGGCTGGAAACATCTGTCTGCTGTGCCCTGATTGACAGTTTAACAGACTTCTGTCACTCACAGTGGCTGGTGGTCATTAAGGTAGGAGTAGGGAACTCTTACAATTGTGGCTTCAGTCATGAATATGTAGTCTTCATGAATGCAAATCAGGTACAGATCCATAATGCTGGGTTATGAATCCATAACTGATATAGTGAATTCCAGCCCTTGATTTGTCCTAAGAGGTTACTGTACTCTAGATGGGCTTAGTGGAAAGAAAGATAGAAATAGCACAAAGAAGATGAGGAGGAAGGGGGTGACCCCAGTGTTTTCTTGTCAGCCAGTGCTCTGGGATTCCAAATGGCCTCAAACTATTTCACACAATATTTGAAAATAAATATCATTCATACTCAGGCTGCTAAAGACTCTGAGCCCATGTGGACTCAGGATTTATAATGGAAAGAGTGATGCAACCTTAGCACTATTTCAGCCATGTGGTGTTATCATTCAACAAATAGCTCCCACCCTAACTTGAAGTTGCCTTTCTGGGTGGCTCTCAGAGCTAGCTAATTAACACTTTCCTAACAGAGCAGCTAGAGATGCTAACAGGAGGACTCCCACAGTGGTGCAGTATAATTGTCTGTAGAGGACTGAGGAATTTTAGATGTCATGGTGATTCTCCCCCCCTTACCCCCAACACACACAAAGAAATCCTTCTTTGTTCTTCTTATTTTAAAGAAAAAGTTGCACTGGTTTCTCTGAAATCAAGCAAAGATTAGAAATTGTAAATTTAGGAGTGGTGAGTTTTACTCTTTTTAAAAAAAATAATAATAATGATAATGCAGAATTAGGGATAGCTGTACATCACTTCCAGTCTGTCTTTTTCTGCAAGGAAAACAATCTTGATAATGTTGAAAGGTGAAGAGAAGGGGAAAGCTGTTGTTGAAAGAAAGAAGGGAAGAGATGACCAGGAAGGAGGGAAAGAAAAGAAATACACACACACACACACACACACACACACACATATTGCTTTAAAAAATTGAGCAACATTTTAGCACAGATAATTCATTCCATGTTTGTGCACTTTTGACTTGCCTATTGCTTGGCCTCATGAGAACAAAATAACGCCAAGGTGAGGGACTTGGCTAAGAGCTGAGTGATTACTTCAGAAGAGCAAGCTGCACCTGAGTACACAGCACTTCTACTGCAAATGCACTGGGCTGACCAGCTCTGATGACCTCACTGCAGCTGGTATAAACTAGCCAGTGCAAACAGAGAGGGGAGGGGAGCATCGGCAAAGCTATAAAGAGTGACAATTGCTAAATGCATCTTTCTCTCCCACTCATGAAAGTTTACAGGGAGTTTGCTGAGGCAGGGGCATAAGGACTCTGAAAAACCCAGAATCTAGATGCTGTAACAGGAGGCACACTTCAATTACCCAAACACTCAGCCGAAAGAGGAGCTGAGAGTAATAGTTCCCATTGCAATTTGACACCTTCACATTTATGGGATAGCCCACTCACCCTCAATTGCTTTCCATGATACAGCATTGTTGGTGTGTATTTTTTTAAAAAAAATGTTTCTTGTTTTTTAATTTATATATTTAAAATCTCTAGTTCATTTTCTCCTTAGAAAAATGTGTGTTACTATAAAATAGCAGTAGAAGTCATTAAAAACTTAATCACAAAGAGCAAAAACTGATTTGTGTGTGTGTGTGTGTATAATTCTAATATATATGAATCATAGCTTGATTTCCCTCCTTCCCACATGCAAAGCCAACAGCAATGGATGCATTTAAACATGAATGCAGTCCATACAATAACACCCAAAGAACCTCAACAACAAATGCCTAGCGAAACAGAAATGTGTTAACAAGCTGCCTAAAACTTTATGGGGTTACAACCTGATGAGCCACAAGAGATAGAGAATTCTATAATTACAGAGCTGTTGTTATGTTGGGGGTATTCAACCAATCAGACCTCACACAGGCAGCCTCCTTCACAAGGTCTCCTGAGATGGCCTTAAGTGAGGATGTTCATACATGAAGGACAGTGATGCCTCTAAAAAGGATGAATGCTACCACTACCAGTCCTGCCCACTATGCCAAAACAGTCCTACCTGATCATCACTTGACTGCACCCACTCAACATTTCTCATCCTTACCCAAGCCAGGTCCAACCAAAGAACGTATCTGTCCAGTCTGGGTCAATGTGTCAGGATATGACAGTTTTCACCATGACTTTACACCTTCACTTTCAAGTTCTGAAGGGTCTTTCTCATCTCTCTTTATACTTCCCAATAATTCCTGACACTTTCCACAACTTAGAACTATAAATTCCAATAAGGCTTAGGTCCAAGCTATTTGAAGGACTGTCTCTCCTTCTATGAGCCTGTTCAAGCTCTAAGATCTTTGGGAGAGGCCCTTTTTTCTGCCCTACTGCTTTCCCAGGAATGTTTCATGCAAACAAAAGAGAAGGCCTTCTTGGTGGCTGCTCTCAGCGTCTGAAACTCCTTCCCCAAGAAGGGTAGACTGTTCTCTCATTGCTCTCTTTCCACTGGCAAGTGAAAACTTTCCTATTCCATCAGGCTTTTTGGAATTGATTGCAATGGACTTTCAATTGAATCTGCTGCTTTGTTGATATTTTTATATTCTGTCTTAATGAATTTTAAGATTTTTTAAAATATGCTGTCTCTGAATTGTAAATGGTTATACCTCTATAGACTGGTTTTTTAATAACACACTCAAACATGTGTACACACACACACACACATTTATTACTTATATTTTTTTATACAGTTGAACCATGTATCCACAGGTGTTCATTTCCTGGACTTATCATAGATACCAGAAACTGTGGATAACTGTGAACCCTATTAAAATAGAGGACTTTTGTACTGGAAGACCTAGAAGATACCTAGAGATGATGCCTCTCTGAGTGTTTTCCTGCATAACTCTATGGTGTACATCCCTATTTTGTGTTTCATAGATAAATGAAACTGTGAATAATGGGCTTGTCTAGATGAGAAGATATAATGCTGATTGTTGTGCATTAACAATGATGATGTCTGGAATCCTCTACTGCAGTGTACATTATGTAACTTTACGTATACTTAGCTACGTAGCAGAGTCGCTAAGAAACCCTGTTAGTGAATTGCAAAGATGCATAATGGGATACCCGCAAGATTATCCTGATAGGTATCAGGCTCTACCAATGCACATCAGCACTCCCTAGCCAGTGTCCCAATGTACAACAGGACCAATGCACATTAATCACTTTGCTGGCTCCCCAGACAGTAACGTAACAGCAGTCCTTTACTGGATACAGACATTATGGAACTGCCCACTTCTAATTCCCACAGACTTAAGTCCACTTCTGAAGATGTAAGTCCCCAGCAGAATTCTGGCCAAGAAGTGCGCTCCCTAGATGAAGGTGGTATTTTTTCTTGTCCCAGTTCATTTCAGTACATTTCAAATGATAAATGCATGTATGCACTTATTGCTGAGGTGAATTTCATTTTTGGTGGTGTCTTATGACATGGGTGGTTGGTGTTTTTCATGCTTTTTCAAGCTTTTCATGCTTTTGTGGCCTCCTGCCTGCCCCAACTTCATTCTCCCTCTTGCCCCATACATCTCAGGGAAACTGGTCACCCTCCTGTGATCTAGATCAAGAGTGAGATCCTACGTTGCCAACTTAGGGCCCATCTACACTGGCACCTTAACCTGATTATTTCTGGTTGGTGGTGGTAGGAGAGGGCTGGAAACATCATTCTGCTGCACCCCAATCACAACTGGGACAGACTTCCATTGCTTGGAGGGACACCCTGGAGTTTAAGATGGGATTCAGGGGGCACTGACAATCATGGCAATAGTGCCATGATTGTGAATACACAGCATAATACAAAGCAATTATGCATCTGTACATACCCATAACTGCAATACATGATGCCACCCATTTTTTTAAAAAAAAAATACCTCTCTAGAGTTTTAGTACTTGTAATATTGCTATGAGCCACCGTAGTGGTACTGCTGTGTTGAGTCCAAGGAAAAACACTGCTATGGGCGTGCATTCCTTGTGAGAACAATCCCCCCCCCGGGCAGTAAGAATTGTTGTGCCAGGGGAGCTGTTTTAATGAGCACATGGAGGCGAGAACAGGATTGGCCATGGCATGTTACGCCATGGCTGGGAGGAGGCAGGGGCAGAGCTGGCTTTATTTAACCCTTGCCACCCCTCGCCTCTTCCTCTGGCGAGAACCCACCCACCCATCCGCCATACCCATCTCAGTATGAGTTTTCTGGTCACGTTTCAGGCCGGGTAGGAATTTTTGCCCCCTTTTACGTTTTGTTTTGTTTTTTGCCTACCCCATACTGTCACTTTGGAATTGGCTTTGGGTGAGGTCATAAATAGGCAGTCACTGGCACGGAGTGGGGAGACAGGGTATTCGGCGTTCGCCTATGGCACCCCCATTGTGGGTTGAAGGACTGGCTTATCAAACTGCACCTGCATATCATGCAGATGGGGTACAGGAAGATAGGCTATCCCTGAGCTCAGTGCTAAGGTGGAAAGGTAGAAGTCATGTGCCTAGAGGTTTTACATCCTGGTGTCCTGCCTTCCAGTAGATGGGCCCAGGAGGCATCCCAGTTCCTGGGATCCCCCTCAGGGCTCAGGTGTTTCACCCAGGGAAGCTGGGGAGACGGGTCCGCAGGGACCGTCAGCTCCAGCCAGTCCCGCATGGAGTCTCCCCTTTGGGTTCACATACCCCAAGAAATAAATAAAGTGGCCCACATTTCAACCCATCTTTGTGCCTTGTTTCATTATTCCATGTGTTAATCATTAAATGAGGTATTGGAGGAGACTGACAGCTGAGAAAAAGAGAATGCCTGTGCATGTGGGTAGCAGGAGAGGGGTGATCTTGCCAAATAAAAATATGGCAATATTGTTCTAACAGTTTATAGCAAGTGCAGTAGTGCTAAAGGAAGAATAGATTCTTAAATTGTATGAAATGTTTGAGATGGATAGACTTACAATAGTGATGGATAAGAAAAAATTAGGAAAATATAAAGATTTGAGAAATGTGATACTGCTATGGAAAAATAAATGGGGAGAATTGGCAGTAATAAAGATGATTAAGTCTAAATGTAAGCATAAATTGTTCTTATAAACAACAAATAAACAAAGAAGTCTAAATTAAATTTATGGTACAAAAAAAGCATGTTATAGATAGGATGGCTAAACATAGAGAAGACAAGTAAGAAGGGGAGAATGTTTGTCTAGTAAATATCGTAACTTGGTAAAGAGTAGGAACTTGAATTGTGCTTGTATTTGATGTTTGAAGTCATTGTCACTTGTCTGTATTTGGTTATTTTATTTCTAATGAAAATTTAAAACAAAACAAAAAATCACCATGATCCAATAATTTGAATTATATGCAGCCACACAGCTTTGGAAACTCCATCTTCTCCCTTCCTCCCTCCCAATGCAAGTGAATCCGTGTGTGTCTTTTCCCACGGCTTGAGGGGCTTTGGGCATCTTATTCAGCAGAAGTATGCAGATGACACCAAATTGGGAGGAGTAGCTAATACCCTAGAGGACAGGATCAGGATTCAGAATGACCTGGATAGACTGGAGAGCTGGGCCAAAACTAACAAAATGAAATTCAATACGGAGAAATGTAAAGTACTGCATTTAGGGCGGAAAAATGAAATGCATAAATATAGGATGGGAGAGACCTGGCTGAATGAGACTACGTGCGAAAGGGATCTAGGAGTCCTAGTAGACCACAAGTTGAACATGAGCCAACAGTGCGATGCGGCAGCTAAAAAGGCCAATGCGATTTGGGGCTGTATCAATAGAAGTATAGTGTCTAGATCAAGGGAAGTAATAGTGCCACTCTATTCTGCCTTGGTCAGACCTCACTTAGAATACTGTGTCCAGTTCTGGGCACCACAATTAAAAAAGGATATTGACAAATTGGAGAGTGTCCAGAGAAGGGCAACTAAAATGGTGAAAGGTCTGGAAATGATGCCTTATGAGGAGAGACTTAGGGAGCTGGGTATGTTTAGCCTGGAAAAAAGACGGTTAAGAGGCGATATGATAGCCCTGTTTAAGTATTTGAAGGGATGTCACACTGAGGATGGAGCAGGCTTGTTTTCTGCTGCTCCAGAGACTGGAACACGGAGCAATGGGTGCAAGCTCCAGGAACAGAGATTCCACCTCAACATGAGGAGGAACTTTTTGACAGTAAGAGCTGTTCGGCAGTGGAACGCACTCCCTCGGACGGTGGTGGGGTCTCCTTCCTTGGAGGTCTTTAAACAGAGGCTGGATGGCCATCTGTCAGGGATGCTTTGATCGTGATTTCCTGCATGGCAGGGGGTTGGACTGGATGGCCCTCGTGGTCTCTTCCAACTCTGCAATTCTATGATTCTATGATTCTATGATTCTATGCACAGCTAACAATATGGGTATGCTGGTATATGCTTCTCTGAACAACTGCCACAACTGCAAACAAAGCAGGGGTACCCCTAAACAGTGAAACTGAAACAGGGGAAAAGGCATTTCCTGGTGGAAAAGTTCAGCTGGTTGCTTGGCCAAGAGACCTCCTCCCAACTTCTTTGACCGACCGATCCACCCACCCACCCAAAACTCCTTCCCCCAGCCCCACACTGACATCACTATGGAGCACAGTCTACACACACACACTTTTTTGGGGGGGAGTGCAGGTTAAAGCCCTCAGGTGCTGAACAGACCCGGATTCAAGCTGTATGTCATCTGGACAGCTCACAGTGAAATGAGGTACAGTCATTTTATTTGGCCAGTGTAGACAAGCCCACAGATTTGTGAAGTCTCCACAGAAGTAACACCCCTTCCTAATCAAGTTCCCTTAAATGGATTTCTCTCTCATTTCTGTAGCTACCAGTTGCCTATGGGAAGCCTGCTAACAAGACATGAATGCAACTGTACTTTCTTTCTCATGCTCTCCAAAAACTGGGGGTCAAACTAGAGAATAACTTTTCACTTTTTTTTTTTACAGAGGTGCTCTCCCAAGTGATGACAGAATTATGTTTGTCTTAGCATAGCCTTTTCTTCACTTTCATATCTTGCATTTGGTGTGCCTTGCTTTGTGATTGCTCTTTGGGATGTAAACATGGTTGACCCTGTGCCAAGACAGTTATCATCTGCACAATTATTCCTGTATCTCTGGAAGAAACTCTTATTTTTATTATTTATTATTTTCTACATTTCTATACCGCTTATCAGTGCCAAAGCTATCTAAGCATTTTACAACATAAAACAAGTAAAAATAAGATAATAAAACAATTAAAAATTATTTTTAAAACATATACAAGTTAAAACAATAAAAACACACCCCAATAAAAGCCTCTGTGCCCACAACTACAAATTAAAAGCTTGCTGAAATAAAAATTCTTAGCATTCTTCAATTTGCCAGTATAGCTAAAAAGATGAAAAAACATGCCCAAAGTTTATGAAGATGATGATCCCCTTCTGAAGAGGTATTATAAAGACTTGAAACAACATGCGGAAGAAGTTTCTAACACCAAAGACAACCTCACACAGCTGCTGGAGGAAAAGAACTCTCTTCAAAAGCAGGAGGAGGACAGGATAAGTGCATCGATATGGCAGAAGAAGGTGGCACTATGGTTTGTGTCAGGTTGCACCCGCTAATTACAAGACAAAATGAAGACCTTAAAGATAAAATACAAGTGGCATGGAAAAGTGAAGATTGTACTCTGTCACAAATAGGTGGGACGAAGTCTTTTACCTTTGATCAAGTGTTTCATTCTGAAGAGGGTACCACAAAAGTCCACCAGGGTGTGGCTGCTCCAATTATAAAATCTGCTGCTCAGGGATATAATAGTACAATTTTTGTTTATGGTCAAACAGCTTTGGGGGAAAACTGCATAATGTTTGGCACACAAGAGTGTCCTGGTATCTTACTTATGGCAATTCATGATGTCTTCAATGCAATTTGTAAAATTCCAAACAGAATTCCTACTCCATATATCATCTCGGGAGATTCACAAGATGATTCAATACCCTGCTGTGCAGTAACATTAGGAAAAAGAAACGTTAGTTGTTCATGAAAACCAATTCTTGTGAAACAGTATCTATTGCCATTATAGACTCAACTGTCTCTTGTATTGTACTTCTTTCATCTACATACACAACATTTAACTTCAAAGGTCTTAGGGTTCAAAACTATACCCTTTTCCTCCAGATGGATATCCAACAATGACTACAATTTCAGCTTGAAGATCAAGCTTTCCTCTTTTCTTTCTTTCTTTTTTTTGGGGGGGGGGTGTAAGAGTATGCTTTAGAATCAAAAGTTTTTTATATGCTTTAAACCTGGTTTCCTATGAAACCATAATTCAAAAGGTGTTTTACCAGTCACTCCACTAGGAATTCTGTTATGTAAGTAGTTGTAACTACTGCTTCAAACCATATTTAGGTAGTCCAGCTTGTATTAACATAGATTTAGACATCTCCTGTAAAATTCGATTCAATTTTTCATAACATTCATTTTGTTGTAGGAAGTTAGATATAGTTACTTTATGCTCTATACCTTTCTGTTCCATAAACCTTTTAAAATCTATATATGACAATATTTTCCACCCCACCAGTTCTTGATGTTAAAGGTGCTCTGCCAAAATGATTCTTAATTGCAGCCACATGGTTCTTAATTTTCAAGAGTCTCATCTTTACTTTTAAGTATATATATATGTATATGTGTGTACTACTCTACGGTGAACTCGCCACGGGTCAGCGTAAGAGGGGCGCTCCAAAAAAGCGATACAAAGACTCCCTGAAACAACATCTCAGGCTTGGCCAAATTGATCACCAACAGTGGTCCTCCCTGGCCTCACATCGGGAGGCATGGAGACACACTATCCACAATGCTGCAGCCTTATTTGAGAACTCACGACGAACAAGTCTTGAAGAGAAACGACAACGCAGAAAGAATCACAACCCAAAAACATCACCCAAGGAGACCTTCTGCTGTGCTTTTTGCAACTGGACTTGTTTATCTCGGATTGGCCTTTTTAGTCATCAGCGCGCTTGCAGAAAGCGCGGGATGAGTCCTTCCTGAATCTTCGTTTGCGAAGAAAAGCCAGAGAGAGAGAGTATGTATATATGTATATACACACACAACTATATTTGCTCTTAAATTCTGTAAAAGTAAGAAACTACTTATTCTTGCCTGCACATAATGGCATAGGACTCACTAAATCTGAATAAACTTCTTCCAAAAAAAATCCTTATCCTGTATATTAGATTGTCCTTTATAACTAGCAGCTGTTCCCTTTGCTTTTATACAGATTTCACATCTTTCTTTTGCTTTATCACATTGAACATTAATTCCACATTCTGTCGGTAATTTTTCAATGCTTTGCATATTCCTATGTCCCAACTTCACATGCCATGAACATAGACAGGATTTATGATCACAAACAACTTGTCTAGTTTATCATACAGGCCTTTCCACATTTATTACACTATCATTATTAACATCGATATTATAATGAACTAATCTGTTCAGGAGTATCCCTGCAAGGATTTTTCCAGCAATAGAGAGCAGTGTTATACCTTGATCATTTGAGCAATCAGATTTTGCTCCTTTTTTCTTGTACAGGGTGATGATGACTGCATCTCAGAGATCTGATGGCAGTTCCCCCTTTTCCCAGCAATTCACAAGGAGTTCGTGGAATTTATCATGAAGTACCTGACCTCCGTGTTCTCGGATTGGCCTTTTCAGTCATCAGCACGCTTGCAGAAATGTGGATGAGTCCTTCCTGAATCTTCGTTTGCGAAGAAAAGCCAGAGAGGAGAGGAGGATTGTAATGAAACCCATCCTTTTCATCAGCCTTAAGTACAATTCCAACTCTATTATTAATATTTTTTTCCTGCGTCACCTTTGAGTATTACAGTATAATATTTCTTTACAATCCCTCTGGTACCAAGCAAATTATTTGAACCTTCAGGGACAAAAGCAACATTTGTTAATGTAAGATTTACCACTTCCTTCTTAGAAGTGAGAACTCTTAAAGGCATATTTCCAGTTCCAAGCACATTTAATCTTTGCTTGTTTGCTTGTAATATCTCTGGTCTATTTTTTGTATCAAGTTCACTAAAGCTTTCTCTAAATCAACAAATATGAATGAAACTGCCACTGTCAAGAAGAAAAGGCTTTTCATAATTTACATCTCGGTTATCAGATATCTGAAATACTTATTAGTCTTATGAGGATGTATACTATTAAACCTTTCCTTGTACCTTTTGTTTGATCTTTCACCATTTGATTTAAAGTTTGCATGACCATTAGAGTATCCCTGGACACTAAAGGGTATTCTTCCTATGGAAACATTTGCTCCTCTGGGCTTTTGATTTTCTACACCTTTAAATCTGCAGTATTTAGCAATATGCCCAACCCTTCAACATACATAACATCTCCTTTCTTTGTAGTCAGGTCTTTTTCTCAATACTGAATTTTTTTCAGGTATATTATCCATTGTCCTTGTAAGCGCAGAGTCTCTAAGGACTTTTTCGGACAAGTAAAATGCAACGGAAACAGCCTCGCCACGTTGCGAGACTGCTGCGCTGCAGGGCGTCCCTGCAGACTGAAGCTCTGAAACAAGCTTTAACATTTCATCTAAATGTGTATCTATGCTAATTCTTGCTTTCATCCTCATACTATATAGTTTCTCTTTCAAAAATACGACATAGTTATTTGATCTATTGAAATATTTTCTTTTAAAAGCAGCTAAACTCATAGTAGTAAAAGCTAGCCTTATAGAGGCTCCACAGCTGATTTAGATAACACATATACCTGAAGGCCCTTTCGATATCAGTAACTCACCATTAACCCTATAACGACTGAAGTTCTAGATCTTGTTCTTATTTAAAAAATGGCATATCTGATTGCTGGGGTGCATACCTCTCAGAACCTCCTCTGGGGATGGTATGGGTAAACTATAGGGAGTATACATCCCCTTAACATCTAGTTTGTCCTTCATATGCAGAGGCAAATGCCATTGAGATGGTGGCTGATGGCTTCCATGTCAGTTGAGGTGGTGATTCAGCTCTCAACTTCAGAACAGGTTCAGCACTTTGAAGAGTTCATTTTCAATCTGGACTAAAACCCAAAGAGTTTCATTGCCCTATTGAAATGGGAGCCATCAGCCACTATCTGATGATACACAACCGTTTTGAGTAGTAATCATGCCAGTCTATAATGTCCATGAATTTATCCAATATTGTTTTAAAGCTGTTCCAGTAGGCAGTCTTTCCTGCATCCTGTGGCAGTGAATCCCACAATTTAACTCGGGACTGTGTGAAGAAATACTTCCTTTGACCTGTACGGAACCTCCCAATTTTCAGTTTCAGTGGATGATCCCAGATTATAGGCAAGGGGAAAAAATTATCCCACACTAAATTTTGAAGATACAAGTTCCACACTCACAATGCAGGTGGAACTGCCTGATGCCAGGAAAAACCAGCAGAAGAGGGCTTTAGTTTTAATTGAAAAAATAATGTAATTTAGTTCTTATTTGTGTGAGGGGGGATTTTTATGGATAGCAACCTTATGCTCTAGATTGTGGAGAAAGCAATCCTATACATATAAAAGGGAAGTCTATGGTGAAGGAATCATTACTTCCTAAGTCGTTCTGAGCCCATGCTGGCCATGGAAGAAGCTGGGTGTCTTTGGGTGTCTTTTTACCACTGCCCCCTTGTTTTATCACCAATTTCTCTTTCTTTTTCAATACTTTCTAGGGTTTCCAATAGTAGAGGGCAATAACAGTATCAACTGCAGAACTATCAGAGTTTCCCACCTGTCCAAGTGGTGTGTCCAAGGAGAAAAGGGGCTTTAGTCCTAAGGCTCATTCACACTACAGAATCCTGGGACTTGTAGTTTAGAGATGGCCATTCAAAGGTCTCAGCCAGGACAGTGTAGTGCCTCAACCAACTATTAATCCCAAGATTCCATAGTCTGGAGAGATGGCAGTTAAAGTGCTATAAAGCACTCTAATTGTATTATAGTGTGAATGTATGCAAAGCTTCCTCGATCAGCCCTAACATGCCTCTAGAACATCCCTTTTTGCCCTTCCTGACCATGAAGCACAGCCTGTGGGGCAGCCATGCCAGCAGATAATCTATCACTAGTCAAGGGAGGCATTGTGTGATGAAAGACAGTGTGGTGTAGTGGTTTTAGTGTTGGACTAGAACTCTGGGAGGTCAGGGTTCAAATCCCCAATCAGCTATTGAAACCCACTGGGTGAACTTGGGCAAGTCACACTCTTTCATCCTCAGAGGAAGGCAAGGCCAAACCTCTTACCAAGAAAGATTTGTTCTTCTTTGGATGTAGTAGAGAGTGATAATAAATGCTCAGGTATAAAGCATATTTACACAGTTGTGGGAGTGGGGTGGAATGTAATAGGATCCAGAAGGATGCAAATAATGACCCTTACTTTAATCTAGAGTTACACACTCGTGGCTGCTACGTATTCATGATCTCTATGTAGCCCCTTGTTTAGGGGCTACAAAGGGACTGCAAAAGTCCCCCAATTCACACCCAATTCTGTGCTTCCTCTTCCACTTTAAAAACTTTTATGTTGGACTTTTGATGGTATACATCCACTCCCCACTTTAGTCCCTCATTCAAACCCCAAGCCAGGAGGGTTGGGAAGCCATCTTGAGCTAGCTTTCAGAAGATGTGGAGTGCTACATTGTGGGGAGAGGAAGGGGAGAAGTTTCTGTTGCAACTGTCACAGCAATGTTGGTTTAGCCCCATGTTCTTCACAATTAATTGACAAGCAAACCCTTGCAAAGTTTCCAGGTTTGCTAAAACTACCGCAAATTCCTTGTTAATTCAGTAAACCTGGGAAACTGATTATCTTTGAAGGTCCCCTTAGTAAATAATGGAAACCTGTGGCCTGCATTCAGATGGATGGGTCGATGATGTCCTTGTTTGAATTTAACTCACACAACTTACTTATTTGGTCTTCTGTCTAATTTAGGGGCTTTTCATTAAATGGCAATCATCTGTTGGCAATTGAGTTCTGAAAGAGGGTAATGAAATTGAAATCAAGCCAATCAATAACTGCTCCTTTCCTTGACACATTTTGGGAACTTTCATGATACTGGCCATCATCTAGCTCAAAGCAGTCACAGTGAACTTTCCCCCCATTCATTTCAAGGTGGTTTGGGGTGTTGCCACACTGCAGAAACAATGCAGTTTGACACCACTTTAACTGTCATGGTTCCATCCTATGGAATCTTAGGATTTAGAGCTGGTTGTGGCACAGAGAAGGCTAAATATCTCACAAAACTGCAAATCCCATAATTCCGTAGCATTGAGCCACAACAGTTAAAGCGGTGTCAAACTGCATTATTTCTGCAGTGTGGCAGCAGTGCTTAGTCACATCTAATATTAGCTGGTTTAGGGCCAAAACTCTTGACTCAGACCACAAAGTATTAAGGATCCAGCATGTGTCACGAAAGCTGGTTATGGAAGACTATGCATCCAATGTGGGTATTATGATGACTCCAGATTCTCTGCACAGCCATTCAGCCTCTCCTAGTCACAGAGAAGACAAAGGATTAGGCCTGATGTTCACTGGTATGACCAGAAAGCCCAACCCAACCTGGTGTCTTCTAGTTCCTCTCATCCCCAGTTAGATTATAAAGTTGTAGTCTATCCCACCTAGAAGGAACCAGGCTGTTAGAAGGTGTTTTTGTTTCCCTGTTTGCATGTCAATTTGGCAGAGAGCCCAGTGAGTGCTAAGGGTTTAAATAATCCTGAATCCCATCAAAGCATTGTTTACCTTGCTGCACTTCATTTATTCTAGGTTTGCTTGCAATGAAAGATGCAGGAAAATACAAGCTTTATGGTCATACACATATGGAGACATTGGATGAATCCCTAGAAGGAGGAGATTGAATGGCAAGGAAGGAAGCTATAAATGTTTCACATGGAGTTACTTCCTCCCCTTCACCCTTAGTATCCTCATATTTTCCAATCTGTAAAGCATTTCGGAATATTTCCTCTATATTGATGAATATCTCATTTATGTCAAGGAGCATATGAGATGCATGTGTCAGATTCACAGTAGGCTCTCCTGTTGTTATAATAAAAGAGTTGACAAAGTGCAGCTTCCAGATGTTGCTGAACTGCATCTTCCATCAGTGCAAGCCAGCATAGCCAGTGGTGAGGAATGCTGAGAGCTGCAGTTCAGCAGCACCTGCAGAGCTGCACTTTGTCCACCCCTGTTATAAACAGGTAACACATCTTGGGCTATTTTATTATTTCACATTATATATTTTTTCTTCGCAAACAATGATTCAGGAAGGACTCATCTCGCGCTTTCTGCAACCGCACAGATGACTGAAAAGGCCAATCCAAGATAAACAAGTCCAGTTGCAGAAAGCACAGCAGAAGGTTTCCTTGGCTGATGTTTCCGGGTTGTGATTCTTTCTGCGTTGTCGTTTCTCTTCAAGACTTGTTCGTCGTGAGTTCTCAAATAAGGCTGCAGCATTGTGGATAGTGCGTCTCCATGCTTCCCGATGTGAGGCCAGGACGGGCCATTGTTGGTGACCAATTTGGCTGAGCCTGAGATGTTGTTTCAGGGAGTCCTTGTGTTGCTTTTTTGGAGCACCCCTCTTCTGCTGACCCATAGTGAGTTCACCATAGAGTAGTGTTTTTGGGAGGCGATGGTCCTCCATCCTAGAAATGTGCCCTGCCCAGCGCAGCTGTGTTCTCAATATCATGGCCTCAATGCTGGTGATCCCTGCTTGCTCAAGGACAGCAACATTCATCACATAGTCAGTCCAGTGTATATTTAAGATTGTACGTATACAGTGCTGATGAAAGTGTTCGAGGAGTCGTAAGTGTTGGCGATAGGCGATCCATGTTTCAGACCCGTAAAGAAGAATAGACAGTACAATGGCTGTATACACACTAATTTTTGTGCTTCGCCTCAGGTGTGTGTTACTCCAGACTCTTTTGTAAAGTCTTCCAAATGCACTATATGCCTTTGCTAATCTGTGATCAATCTCTTTGTCAATCTTGGCATCTGAGGAGATGATGCTTCCCAGGTAGGTGAACTGCTGAATGGACTTAAGCACAGATTTGCTGACGGCAATGTGGGGATGGTGGTGTTCGTCCTGTGGTGCAGGCTGGTAGAAAACTTCCATTTTCTTCAGGTTGACTTCCAGCCCAAACAGCTCTGCAGCTGTTGCAAAGCAGGATGTTAGGCGCTGCAGAGCTGCTTCTGTGTGGGCACCAAGGGCAGCAACATCAGCGAAGAGCAGCTCACAGACTAGATAGTTTAGAGTCTTAGTACGAGCCCTTAGATGGCTTAAGTTAAACAAGCTACCATCAATACGGTAACATATGTTGATGTTGTCTTCTTCGAGCTCTGCCGTAGCTTTTTGGAACATCATGCTGAAGAAGACTGTAAATAAAGTTGGAGCAGGAACACAACCTTGCTTCACTCCATTAGTTATTAGAAAAGGCTCTGAAAGAGCATTGCCATATCTAACTTGACCATGCTGGCCCTCATGTAGCAAGATAATCATTTTAAGGAATTTGGGGGGACATCCTAGTCTTTCCAGGTTCTGCCACAGACCTTTTCTACTCACAGTGTTGAAGGCTTTGGTGAGGTCGACAAATGTTACATAGAGACCCTTGTCCTGCTCTCTACATTTCTCTTGCAGTTGTCTAAGTGCAAATGCCATATATGTAGTACTCCTATTGGCTCTGAAGCCACATTGGCTTTCAGGGAGAAGTTCTTCTGCAATAGCAGGAACTAATCTGTTTAGGAGTATCCTTGAAGGATTTTTCCAGCAATAGAGAGCAGTGTTATACCTCGATAATTTGAGCAATTGGATTTTGCTCCTTTTTTCTTGTACAGGTGATGATCACTGTATCTTGGAGATCTGATGGCAGTTCCCCCTTTCCCCAGCAATTCACAAGGAGTTTGTGGAATTTATCATGGAGTGCATGACCTCTGTGTTTCCAAACTTCAGGTGGGATTCCATCAATCCCAGCTGCCTTGCCGTTTTTCATCTGCTGTATGGCCTTAAGGGTCTCTTCCAAAGTGGGAGCTATGTCCAATTCATTTGTCATTGGTTTTTGTATCATATGTTGGATAGGTGAGCCTTGGACTACTTGGTTGGCACTAAAGAGACTTTGAAAGTGTTCAGCCCATCGATTCAGGATGGAGGCTTTAAAAGTAATTAGTGTTTGACCATCTGTACTGTATAAGGAGCTTTGGACCTGATAAATAGGTCCAAACGCTGATTTAAGAGCTTCGTAAAATCCTCTAAGATCAGTGCAAAACTAAATGCAGTTGTGAATTTAGAAATACATTTTCGGAATCCAAGGAAAATGTGCAGGCAAAATGACCAAGGAAATGTGAGCTCAGAAAATATAAAAGTTCTAGGTGTGAACAGTTTTAAAGGTCTCACTCTCTGCAATACTTCTAGTGACTGAAGGAAAATTTCATGGGTGGAGCAGAATTGTTTTTTGGGGGCAATGTCATCATCTTGCCTCCCACCCAGTAGCTACACCCCTGGGGAAGGCTCAGATGCCCGTGATAACCATCTCCTTGTTTCTGAGGAGATTATCAGATGTGGGGGAATGCACCAAAAAAATCACATTCCCAACCACATCAGAAGATTGTTACAAGAACACAAAGGGTGACCTTACCAGACGCCTGTGTCCTCCTGCCATTCCGGGGGCATAGTGCTGCCACAGACAAGGCTTCCCTTTTGCATTGACAGGGACAAGCCACTAATAAAAAGGGATGCCTTACTGACACCCATGCTACACCCCTAGAAGGCTGAAGGTTGATGTCATCTGGTAAGGTTGCCCCTTCCTGTTCTCATTGTGATCTTCAGATGTTGTTTTTGCCACATCTGATAATCTCCCAAGAAACAAGCTGTGTATAAATAGCAGACAGTGAAGAGAGCTGATAACAAGAAAATCGCCGCATTTGAAATGTGGTGCTGGAGAAGAGTCCTACAGATACCATGGGCTGTTAAAAAGACAAGTAAATTGGTCCTAGAGCAAATCAAGCCTGAACTCTCCCTAAAAGCCAAGATGACGAAACTGAGCTGTCATACTTTGGACATATCATGAGAAGACATGGCTCACTAGAAAAGACAATAATGCTTGGTAAAGTAGAAGGCAGTAGGAAAAGAGGAAGACCACATTCCAGATGGATAGACTCAATTGAAGAAGCCATGGCCCCAAGTCTGAAAGACCTGAGCAGAGTTGTTGATGACAGAGTGATTTGGGGGGGTGGGGGTCTCTCATTCATTGGGTCACCTTAACTCAAAGTTGACTTTGTTAGAAGTGCAACAACACTTAGCAGAAGAGTCTAGAATGCCTCAGAATGGGCAGTAGCATTAGGATTAGATCGTTTGAGTGATGCACCATCCTCCCTGCTTATCTACCTACCCTGCTCCCTCTGTGTTACAAACTGATACTCTTAGGGATGTTTCCATCTCTTCTCCTATCCAGGACTCTCTCAGTCCTCCTTAGAGATATAGCTAGCTTAGGATAGCACCCTAACTTTCCTACCTTAGAATGAAGTTCCTACGATAAAAGCCTCAATCTGTTTCTTTAAAGCCATTGGCTCCTTTGCTCTTTAAGACAGAATCTCTATTCAATGGTTGCATGCCTGCATTTATCTCTCAGACTTGACGACATTTAACAACAACAATGTGAGCAGTGCCTTTTGCTGCCTTGTTATGTTTTCTGTTGTAACAGGTGGGTGTTACCTCTCTGTGGACACACTGCACATGCTCCACAATCTCACTTAGAAGCGAAGGTCACCATTGACTGGGCAGCACACAGGCTAGGCATTCAGCAAGCTTGTCATATATGTAGTTCAAGCTTTCCCAGAGCCAATGAGGAAGCAAAAGTAGGCACAATTGAAGCATTATGCTCATAGACAATGATGATGATGATGATGATGATGATGATGATTCCATGTGCTTGTGCTGAGTAACCCCAATGGCCATAACTCTCTTTGCGAACAGAACATGGGAGCACAGCACAGAGAAAGAAACACAATGTTAGGTTCACTTACTGAGCAATGAGCTTCTTTGGTCTCTTTCTTAACTTAATTTTTGAACCTAAGTGTGAGATGAGAGTGAGTGAGCATGAGGGAGAAGGAGTCTGGAATTCAGAGAACTTCACTGGAGGGAAGCAATGGCAGCAGCACATGGCTTGCAAAGCTCTGTGTCTTCCTAGTGTGTGTGATTGCATGTGTGTATCCATACAATAAACCAGGGCGAGAATAGGGAGCCTTTTTCTCTATGTTTTAAAAGTGTGGCCAGGGATCAGGGGATCGTTTATGGATGGATGGGTGCTCTCTGAGCCCTGGTTCTTCCCACACTTCCCTATTTTTTTAAAAAAAAAAAAATCATTATTCCCAGTTATTTTATCCCATTTTAAATGGGATAAGCAGGAAGTGTCTTGGGTAAGCAGGAAGGAGTGGAAATAATGTGCTGGATATTCTGGAAGATTCTACACTCTTGCAAGTGTGTGTGGGTACATGTGTTGTATGTGATTCCAAGCATGCCTGCCTGCTGGGCTTTTCCTTTCTTATTTCTTTCCTCCTTTTCATCTTCTCTGTTAATGGATTCCTGCTGTGGAGCAGACAATGTGGATTCAAAATATTGTGTGTGAGAGAGAGAGAGGGGGGAGAGAGAGAGAGAGAGAGAGAGAGAGCAAAGGCACATGTATTTTCTGTAGATTTCTGTAGATATCCCCAGTGCATTGCAGACATGTTGTATGAGGTAACTAAACTACAAGGAGCCTTGGCTCCACCTCCTATGACCTCTTGTATACTCTCCCCCACCAGCCCGAAAGGGCATCAGCTGTCATTCTTCATGAAAACAAATAAATAATTTTCAGATTTTAGCAGTATTATTGTACTTCTACTGCTGGTGTCTCAAGCTATCGCGTGCTTACTAGCTTTACAAAGTCCCATCTGCCACTTAATTCCTACCAACTTATGTTTCTTTTAAAACTTGTATCTCCCCTACAGATCTATCATGTCTCATCTTAATCACATCATTCATGGATTCCCTACTTCTTTCCATCTGCATCCAGCTCCACACAAGCAAACAGATGAGGTAGTAAATCTGTTTCTCGGCTGTACCCCTTCAAATAGCATATCCACCCACATTTCAAAAATGAAAACTGGGACACATGCAGCCAAGCAACTTCTGAGTGTGGTCAAAATAGCAATATTTATTAAAGGGGAAGAACAGGCAAGCTAGGAGAGAATGCAGCAGTTTGCTATTGCCTTAGCTCACTGGGAAGGGCAAGATTCCAATCTCTTAACTGAGTGTAAACTAGTCTTGCAGTTTGAACTCTGTTTGAAGCAATTGACATAAGTTGAGAACAAAAGGGGGAAATGGGCAGAAGAGAAACAAACCAGACTGTTTTAAAAGCAGCTGAAAAAGTGGGGTGGCAGAAGATTATTCAGAACTCTTCCTGCCTAATAGGAGCTGTAGGAGAGTGTGAGGCAGCAGGTGAAGGAGGAGAGATGAGGACAGCTTTCCCTGGTTAAAAAAAGTGACATACTGAACACAGAGAAATAATTTGACAAGGGACATTCCTCTTGCCCTTTAGCTTGCTATGTGCAATATATGTGTGTACATATGCATGCATGTATGCATTCATTATGTGTGCATATTGCCTCTCTTGCCCTAGCCCAGCAGAGAAATGGCGACCAGCAGCAGTGGTGAGGGATGGCCCACTGGGATGGGCTCCTGTGGACACATGGGGCTCCTTCCACCCCATCCTGGCAGGAATGCATTAACTGAGTATTTTTTTAAAAAATGATAAAGGTGCCTACCCCAGCTTGCCCATTTCTCAGCCCTGTATCTGCCCTGTTGGTCATAAGGATTGCCTGGGAACAGAACAAGGCAAAAGTCCTGTGCCATTTGGACTAAAGTGCTCTGGAACAGGGGCAAGCAGTGGTATTTGGCCAGTTTAGACAAGCCGAGAGAGAGGAGAAAACAATATATCATGCAGTCTCCTTCCTGCGTTCTCAGGCAGTTATTATATCATCTACCTGCCAGTATCTAGACAAAGCCTGAATCCTTCATGCAGGTGTTTTGTTTTTGTTTTGTTTTCCAATAGTTCCATTATATTATTTCACCATAGCAAACCTAACCATAGCAAATTTAACTGAGATATTAAATCTGGCAAAAGCCTTGCCAGTTTGGGAATGAGTGAGGCTTTTCTTTTCTTAACTCACCCACCTCCATTTTAAATTTTGAGTTGACATTTGGTATTTCATCTCTGAGTGTTTGTGCATGTTAATAAATGTAATATCAACACAAAGTTTGAAAAGAGGCTTATTAATTCTGGCTCCGTGACACTTAGCTGGAAGAGAAGGGAACACCATGTAACTCTCTGATGATTGTCCAAAATGAGAAGGCCCATCACCCTGGGAGTTGCAGAAGAGGAACGGAGAAGCCAGGATGAAATGGAGCAAAGGAAAATATTCCTAACAGTGAAGTCCATGAGGCCTGTGGAATAATCTCCCCAAGGGAAGTAATGGAAACCCCGCAGGTTGAGTCACTTAAGGCTGGACTTGCCAAACCTCTGTGCAGAGAATCACAATCCCATACTGGTATTCTGGATGAACTCCTTGACACTCCTTGTGGGCCATTTTGAGCTTGGATTTCTAGAATTCAGTTGCAGGATGGTGATAATATAAAATAGGAGGAATGTGTGCCAGGTGGAAACTTGCCAAAAACTCTTTTTAAAAAAATAATTCTTGCTGTTATTAAATCTCCTCAGATCAAACAATAAAATAAGATTATAATCTTAATGCCCGTGTTTGTTGCACAGAACAAGATCATCAAGCAACTGAGGGGGAATGCCTTTTCCCAGGGCCATTGGGAAATTCAGAACTCTAGAAGTGAGAACCAATGTGGTATAGCTGTTTAAGTGTTGAACAAAGACAGCCTGGGTTCAAATGCCTGCTCAGCTGCAGAAACATACAAGTCACATTCTCTCAAACCTCCTCTGAATAATTTTTGCCAAAAATATTATGATAGGGTCACTGTAAGTCACAGTTGACTCGAAGGCCCATAAAAACAATAAAGTGATTATCTGACTGACACACAACCCTGCCTTTTCTTTTCTTTTCTTTTGCTGTCTTCAGACACAGGTGTTCAAAGGAAAACAAATTAAAACAACATGTTCCAGATGTTGTTAATGAATAATATGGTAATAAATGACTGATGAGGTGTCCAGCATGACTATTGATCAAGTAATACATTGAGCATATTCTTCACCAAAGCCTATGCCAAGTTACTCAACCAAGGAGAATTCTGTTCTCTCAGCTGGTTGACTAAACTGGAGAATTGGAGACCTAGAAACAGCCATAGGGGATTGTAGAAGAGCCTTTTTTTTTTTTTTTTTTTGCTCTTAACCCATAGGCTTCAACTGTCAGAGCATATAAAGTTCAACCTGCATGCTACATGCTACATGCTATGTATTTACTATCCTGCATAAGCATTCTCAACTTTTTAATTGTATAGTAAACAATTATGGCCCCATTCTGGACCAGCACAAACACATGGGGCTGGGGGTAAACTTTTCCCCATATGGTTTTTATTTAAAAAAAGAAAATGAAAATCCCCACCACACATATTTTTAAAGGAGCCATGAATGAAAACTACTGCTTTTGTAAGGCTGTGCTGTGAGTGTAAATGTTTTATGTGTTGTCATATGAAGAGTTGCACCTTCCTAAAAGCTGGATAGCACCATTGCTACCTGGATTGCATGGGGTCCATGGGGAACCCATTCATGTCAAGATATTAATATGGGAAATTTTCAGCAGAAGAGATACTGATGAGGCAAATAAAATTAATACAAAAACAACTAAATTTAGAATCTATGACGGAGATTGAAAGACAATTAAAAAGAACTCGACAAAGACATTTTGAATATGCAAACAAAACTGGAAGATGGCTTGCATATACCTTAAAAAGAGAGATTGAAAAGAAACTGATTGGGAGAATTAACATAATGAGAAATTGACTATGAACCAAGAAGAAATCCAAAGCTATTTTACGAATATTATAGTAAACTGCTTGAAGATAATAAATTAGAAGGAAGATCTAAAAGCAATTTAAGGGATTGCTTAGATAAACAAACAATTACTAAATTAACAACAGAACAAGCTAAAATGTTGAATGAACCAATTACAATTGAAGAAATTACCACAGCAATACAGGGTTTAAAAAGAAATAAGGCCCCGGGCCAGATGGATTTAAGGCCATAAACGTCTGGAAAATGAGCTAGCTTTACCGCTTCAATAAACCTTAAATAGTATAGAATTTGAAGGGATCCCAGAATCTTGAATAGATGCAAACATCTCATTAATACCCAAAGAAGGTAAAGATAATAGAGAAATAACAAATTACTGACCAATATCCCTACTCAACACCGACTACAAGATCTATATGACAATACTTGCCAGAAGACTTAAGAATGTCCTATCGGAAATAATACATGAAAATCAGAATGGTTTTTTTTAAAGGGGAGGCAGATAAGACATAGCACCAGGATAGTATTAGATCTCTTGGAATATTGGAATATTATGAACAGCATAGTGAGAAAAAACTAGCTATGCTGTTCGTAGATGCGGAAAAGGCTTTTGATAATGTCCGCTGGACTTATATTTTAGAGACAATGAAAAGAATGGGGATGGGAGAGAGCTTAATCAAAAAAATTGAACAAATATATATGACTCAAAGGGCCCAATTAATAATTAATAGGAATAAAACAGGGAAAATTTCAGTGACAAAGGGTACAAGACAGGGTTGCCCCCTACCCCCGTTATTATTTATATTAATACTAGAAGTTTTCAACAGGAATCTAATAGCGAACAATAATGTCCCAGGCATAAAGATTAAAGGTCATGTGTTCAAATTAAGAGCATTTGCAGATGATTTAGTTTTATTTGTTGAGGATCCATTGGAACATATTGAAGAACTTATGGGAACAATAAATGAGTTTGGGAAGCACTCAGGTTTTAGAATCAATAAGGAAAAATCATCATTATTAACAAGTCACATGACAAAGCAAGAAGAGGAAGAACTAACTAAAAAGTCAGGATGTAAAATAGAGAAAAAAGGTTAAATACCTGGGCTTATGGATACCTAAAATAAATTCAAACTTATTAGAAAATAGCTATGTGAAAGTTTGGAAGGAGGTTAAAGAAAGTTTTGAAAGATGGGAGAAATTAAATTTAACCATTTTAGGAAAGATTTCCGTCTACAAAATGAATGTGCTTCCCAACTTACTTTATCTGTTCCAAAATTTACCAATATTAATTAATGAAAAACCATTTGAGAATTGGAGGAAGGATATTTCAGAATTTGTGTGGGGTAAAAAGAAACCAAGAATTAAATGGTCATACCTAACAGATGTAAGAAGTAGAGGAGGATGTGAATTGCCAGAATTAAAACTTTATTACTACGCAGCGTTAATGGTATGGGTGGTAGATTGGGTCAAATTAAAAGATGGAAAAATTACTAGTTCTAGAAGGACATAATAACAGGTACAGATGGCACACTTATTATGTTATGGAAAAGACAAGGTAAATAATCACTATGTAAGAAGATCACTGCTAGCAACATGGAAGAAAATAAAGACTAAATTTTACAACAAAATCCCACTGTGGACATCTCCCCAGGAGGCGTTCTTTGGGAGATGGATGGATCGAACACAATACCTGAGATATAAGGACACAGTAACATTAGATAATAACAATGACTTTATAATAAAATCTAAGGATCAATTAAAATCTTGAAATTAATTGGTTCACATATTTACAATTGAAAGAAAAATTTAAAGGAGATCAAAAAATGAAGGACTAGAATTTGAATATAATGAATTAGACAAAATTATTATGGGAAGAACAAAAGAAGGGAATAGCAAAATTGTATAAGCTACTGTTGACCAGATATTTAGAATCTGAGGTAATAAAGGAATATATGATACAATGGGCAAGAGACATAGGTTACAATCTAGAAGTAGATGCATGGGAATATGCGAGGAATAAAACAAATAGATTTACTGCTTGCCAGAATCTAAAGGACAATTACATAAAGATTATGCATAGGTGGTATTTTACACCAGTTAGATTGAATAAAATGGGAGTGACTAAGTCGAGGAGCTGTTGGAAATGTCAAGCTAATGAGGGATCCCTAATCCACATGTGGTGGAAATGTAAGGTAATTAAAAAGTTCTGGATAAGAGTTCATATGATGATTAACATAATTTTGCAATTAGAATATGAATTTAAACCAGAACTTTATGTTTTGAACATGACAAATATATTAGGAAAGAAAGAAGAAACCCAGCATTGTAGGAACATGCTATATATGATAACTGCTGCTAGGTTAATAATAGCGCAAAAATGGAAACAGAAAGAACCGCCTGGAATGAAGGACTGGCTAAGCAAACTTATAGACATGATAAGCCACTCTGATAGCCTTGTGGCTGAATAGCGGGGTATAAATAACTAAATAAATTAAAAATAAATAAATAAAGGAAGTCAGAATAGGACATATGAAGAACTTAAGAAATTGTGCACAAAGGTTAATTGTTGGTGAATGTATACAGAAGATATATAGAACAGAAAAGTTGGTGCGTATAATGGATTAAGTGATAATCTGAGTTTTTGTAAGTAAAAATATAAATTGACGGAAAATATGAATCAGAATGGAATATGTATGTATTAATGTTATGCAAATAAAAAATAAATTAAAAAAGATATTAATATGGGGAATTTTAATTAGCTCAAATAGGGCAGCAAGAGGCCAGGTAACTATGAGACCTTTTGACCTATGTATACTCCCAAGCCAAGAAGTAAAATAAAATGTTTTTTATTGAAAAATAATCATGGAACCACTCACATATACACTCATACTTCAAGCAAACCCACAAGGCTATTGAAGACAGTAGGAAGTATTTGGATAGAGGAATAGGATTTATACCTGTCCGACAAGTATAAGTTCACAAAGCAGAGAAAGACTCAAATGTTGATCTGAGGGTCACACAGCAAACTGGCAGAGTAATGGAGTGGGAGGAGATGTGCACACTTTGGCTGTGTTTGGGGGTAATGTTTATACTCAATATTTACCTTTAATGGGTGTTATGAGTGGAGGACAATGTTTAAGTGAGTTTTCCACAGTTAGACAATGGAAGGTCCGGCTTTGTTAATGGTTGCTAATATTTAAAAATATTGTTGACAGAAAAATATTGTTGTATTGTATAAGAAAGACCAAGGAGTAAACAAGGAACAAGTTCAAACTCAGTTGATAAGGAAGTCAATCTTTTATTTTTTTATTTTTCTTTTGTATTTTATATTTCTGTAAATTTTCTTTCTTTAAAAATAAAATAATTAATACTGATGGGTTTTCAGGCAACCTTCTATTGTGGGACAGGCAAGGTATTAGGAAAAGTCTTTGTGGAGTGATGGGTGTTCCAGCGACTTGATTGTTTTATCTAATGACTCACTGCCATGTGAGTCCAGGAGAATTAGCACATTCTACCATGATTACAGTCTGAGGGGGTTCCACATAATTACTTCCCGGGTATGTCTGCTTTTGGGAAATTTCCAAGACCTCTTCTTAGGGTTTGAGCAAACCTCCACTAATCTCTTTATTTGGGCAGTCCTAGTCCACAGACAACCACATGAAGTGTCAATATAAGCCAAATTATGAAATATTGCCAATTTATGAGTGATTGGAAGGGAGGGGGTGTCAGGGCAAGTAACACCATTTTGCAGAGGGGTTGAATACTTATGTGCCCCCCCCACTGCTACTATTTAGATCAGTGGTACTCAAAGTGATGGTCTGTCGACCGGTGTCAGTCCACAAGGTATTTGACAGTCATTCTGTGATGAGTTTCCAGGAAAGAAAGCAATAGTTCTAGTCAATGGCCAAAAAATATGGTGCCTGGGCCTGGCACATTGGGAGAAAAAAGCCTAATAGCCCTTGACATCAGATAGCTTAAGAGGCACTGATATAAACAACAAGCCAGCAACCCAAACTGGGGGGTCAGTTACATGACAGTTTTTAATTCGAAGAATGCCGGCTTACTCCTCTTTTGAAACAGTGCCTACTAGTTTACACGATTTTCTCCGGAAAGTCATTTCTCTGATAACATCCGAAAGCTTTCCAAATTTGCATTTCACATGGGGAGGTGTGGTCTCTGTGACTGACACTCATGCAGGCCTATCTCTTGCCAGGGCGGAAAGGAGGACTGTGGCACGACAGAGTCCTCCAAGGCAAGTGCCTGTGTGTGTGTGTGTGTGTGCGCGCGCGCGCGCGCGAACAAAGGCCCAACAACAGCAATGGTGCTGCTCCGTTCCTGTGGTTGGGTCTGCAGCTCCAAGGCCTCCAAGGCCAGCACCTTAGGTGTGGGAGGGGGCGTCACAGGCCCAATGACAGCAATGGTACTGTGTCGTTCCTATTGTTGGGTCTTCTCCGAGCCCCAGAGGCCTCCAAGGCCATCACCTTCGGGGGTGGTGGTGGAGGCCCAATGACAGCAATGGTGCTGTGCCCTTGCTATTGTTGGCTTTCTGCCGTGCCCCCCCCCGCACCCCTGAGGCCCTGGGAAGAAAGACGGTGCAGGAGGACAGGTGGGCAGTGGGACTGTCAGTCCCATCATCACCCACCCTTCCCCCCCCCCCGCTGCTGCCCCTCCCTCCTTACTTGCCCTTCTCTTCCCATTTGCAAACAGTGAACGGGGAAGAGAATGTGGGGGAGGAATGGAGGAAGAGGCTGCAGTGGAGGAGAGGCGGTGGATGGGACTCATAGTCCCATTGCCCACCTTTCCCCAGCTGCTGCCTCTCCCTCCTGCCCCTCCCGTCTGTTCCCTGTTCACAAGCAGCAAACGGGGAAGAGAGAGGGGGAGGGAAGTAGAGGAAGAGGCTGCAGCAGAGGAGAGGTGGATGATGGTACTCAAAGTCCCACTGCCCACCTTTCCCCAGCTGCTGCCTCTATCTCCATGTCCCCCCTCTCTCTTCCCCGTTGGCTGCTTGCGAACAACGAACAACGAATAGAAGGGAGAGGCAGGAGGGAGAGGCAGCAGTTGGAGAAAGGCAGGTGATGGGATTCAGAGTCCCAACGACTGACTGTCCTGGGCTGCAGCCTCTTCCTTCATCCCCTCCCCTCTTCCCTGTTCGCTGCTTGCGAATTGGGAATAGAAGGGAGAGGCAGGAGGGAGAGACAGCAGTGAGGGAAAGGTGGGCGATGGGACTCTGAGTCCCATCGACTGCCTGTCGTCCACTGCAGCCTCTTCCTCCATCCCCCCCATTCTCTTCCCTGTTTGCTGTTTGCGAATGGGAAGAGAAGGGCAAGTAAGGAGGGGAGGGCACCAGAGGGGGAAAGGACGGGTGACAATGGGACTGACAGTCATGCTGGCCACCTGTCCTCCTGCAGCGTCATCCTGGGACCTCTGGGGCATGGGTAGGGGCATGGCTGAGTACCAACAACAGCAACAGCACAGCGCTGTTGCTGTCATTGGGCCTCTGCTGGCCTTGGAGGCCTTGGGGTGGGGGTGGGCTCAGACAAGATCCAACGATAGCAAAGACATGGCACCGTTGCTGTCGTTGGGCCTCCGGTCACTCTTCTCCCCCACATCGAAGGTGCTTGC
This sequence comes from Gambelia wislizenii, assembly GCA_030847615.1. Lineage (NCBI taxonomy): Eukaryota > Metazoa > Chordata > Lepidosauria > Squamata > Crotaphytidae > Gambelia > Gambelia wislizenii. Next base: position 330,822,898 of record JAUMIR010000001.1, on the reverse strand, counting down.
CTTAGGAAGGCCTCAGGAGCAGTGTGTCTCCAGCGACAGCAGCAGAACAGGGAAGGGGAAAGCGCTGGGGTGAAAAATGTCAGTAAAGGTTTGCAAGCCACCTCTTTCATGCCCGCCCCCTCTGACCTTGATTTCAGTAAGGCCTTTGACAAGGTTCCCCATGACATTCTTGCAAACAAGCTTGTAAAATGTGGGCTAGACAAGTTAACTGTTCAATGGATTTGTAATTGGTTGACCGGCCGAACCCAAAGGGTGCTCAGCAGTGGCTCCTCTTCGTCTTGGAAAGATGTGACCAGTGGGGTGCCACAGGGTTCTGTCCTGGGCCCAGTGCTACTCAACATCTTTATCAATGACTTGGATGAGGGAATTATGGGCATACTTATCAAATTTGCAGATGACACCAAATTAGGAGGAGTAGCTAATACCCTAGAGGACAGAATCAAAATTCAGAATGACCTGGGTAGACTGGAGACCTGGGCCAAAGCTAACAAAATGAAATTCAATATGGAGAAATGTAAAGTACTGCATTTAGGGCGGAAAAATGAAATGCATAAATATAGGATGGGAGAGACCTGGCTGAATGAGACTACGTGCGAAAGGGATCTAGGAGTCCTAGTAGACCACAAGTTGAACATGAGCCAACAGTGTGATGCGGCAGCTAAAAAGGCCAATGCGATTTTGGGCTGTATCAATAGAAGTATAGTGTCTAGATCAAGGGAAGTAATAGTGCCACTCTGTTCTGCCTTGGTCAGACCTCACTTAGAATACTGTGTCCAGTTCTGGTCACCACAATTCAGAAAGGATATTGACAAATTGGAGCGTGTCCAGAGAAGGGCAACTAAAATGGTGAAAGGTCTGGAAACGATGCCTTATGAGGAGAAACTTAGGGAGCTGGGTATGTTTAGCCTGGAAAAAAGACAGTTAAGAGGCGATATGATAGCCCTGTTTAAGTATTTGAAGGGTTGTCACGCTGAGGATGGAGCAGGCTTGTTTTCTGCTGCTCCAGAGACTGGAACACGGAGCAATGGGTGCAAGCTCCAGGAACAGAGATTCCACCTCAACATGAGGAGGAACTTTTTGACAGTAAGAGCTGTTCGGCAGTGGAACACACTCCCGCGGAGCGTGGTGAGGTCTCCTTCCTTGGAGGTCTTTAAACAGAGGCTGGATGGCCATCTGTCGGGGATGCTCTGATAAGATTTCCTGCGTGGCGGGGGGTTGGACTGGATGGCCCTCGTGGTCTCTTCCAACTCTGCAATTCTATGATTCTATGATTCTATGACCAATGACCAATGGGATCTCAGCTCTACTGTGAGCCCCTGCTTCACAATTGTTGCTGGTAATTCACACAGCCAATACTGCACAAACTTATGAAACTTTTTTTAAAATTCGGGGGAAACTGTGAAAGCTTTTACTGCGTGACTTTTGGGGTTTTGGCTCCCCTCCTTCTGAATAAGGCGACTTTGAACCGAAACATGTGGGAACTATTGGGAGTCTTGGCGAATTCTTAGCAGATTTATTTTGCCGTGTAACTGACCCCTAGGACTCCTGCCTCTATTCCTCAACCAAGCTGAATGCTTTGCTGTGTCACTCTCTACTGTCTGTTTGAAGGAATTGTTTGACTCATCTAGTACCTGTTCAAGCCACCAGTCTAGACTGGCAGTTTGAACACAACTTGGTAATAATTTTTGTAAGAAATTTGTTGCAGTTATAGTTCCAAAGTTTTAATAAATCCTTCAGTTACTTTCTCCTGGGGAGGGGAGATCAGAATGCTACAAGCCAGCAACTTGTGGTTCCAAGCATACCCTCTTCCTGTCCACCTTGATGTTGCATTTTTAAAATCTTTCCTCCCACTCCCCTTGATATTGCTTCAAAACACACAACAGAGCATGAAGCAGCAGCACAAGCCAGTCCCTGAACCATGTGGTATTCCTCCCCTACCGTAGAGTCAAGATCCAGCTCTCTTATTAAAAGTTCTTAAAAGTGGCTGACAAGATTACAGTTACACAGTAAAAGGAGTTAAGTTGTTCCCGTTATGTTACAATAATAATGAAACTTAACAATGCATTAGTTATTAGTGACATGAAATGATTACAAGTAACAAGTTATTTATTTATAGCTTGTTACTATCAAGCACTGAATGTGAGATCTCAGCACTTTGTAGTGTTTTCATACTGCGTCAGCTTCTTGCAGTAAAGCCCATGGGTTACAAACAGACTTACACCCCAAGTAAGTGTGTACAGTTACAGTTTCAGATATCTAGTTTTGGGTGCCATTTCAGAATGATGGTGGAATTTGATTCAGCCATTGAACTGGCTTGATGTTTTTGGTCCAGTTGGTCTGGTTCATATCATGAAAGTAAGGTGACTGAGGAATGAGAACAAAAATATCACTGTACCCATGAATCCAAGTCTGTGTTACCTTGAAACAGTTATGAATTGCCCCCCCCCACAAAAAAACCCAGACAGTTGCTTGCACAGTATAAGAAATGGATGTATTTAAATGACACTATATTACTAGCAGAAAATAGTAGGTTTGGAACAACTACTGATGAAAGTTAAGGAAGAAAGTACAAAAGAAAGGTTGCAAATAAATATTAAGAAGAAAAAAATAATGTCCACAGAAGACGTTGTTGTTGTTGTTGTTGTTGTTGTGTGCCTTCACATGGTTTCCAACTTATGGCAACGCTAAGGTGAACCTATATTGGGGTTTTCTTGGCAAGATTTGTTCAGAGGGGGTTTGCCATTGCCTTCTTCTGAGGCTGAGAGAGTGTGACTTACCCAGTGGGTTTCCATGGCTGAGCAGGGATTTGAACCCTGGTCTCCCCAGTCTTAGTCCAATACTCAAGCCATTATGGTGCTTTGCTTATATACATAAACTCATTGAAATCTGGAAAGTATAAATTAATGTGTCATGTAGCATAAGGGATTTTGCCTGCTCACAAAGGCCCGAATTAGATGTTCTAAATGAAATTTCTAAAACAAAAACAAAAAACCTTTGGAAACGTTTGCCTCGACAATATATCCACAAAAGTTCCAGGTGGCCTAAATACCCCGAAAGTACCAGATCCCATCTGACCCTGGAAGCTAAGCAGGGTCAGCTCTGGTTAGTACTTGGATGGGAGACTGCCAATGAATACCAGGTGCTATAGGCTATATTTCAGAGGAAGGAACTGGCAAAAGCACCTGAGTATTCATTGCTTAAAAAATCCCTATGAAATTCATAGAGCTGCCACAAGTCAACAGGCAACTTGAAGGCAGATACACATACACACACACCCTAGAGTTTGACAGAAAGAACTGCAGAATACTGGCAATCACTCTAGAAACACCCCCTTGTTCACTGCTTCTGGTTGACTTCTCTCTCTTCTCTACTGCGCAGGCTGTAAACAGTGGATTGGTTTATTGCCTGCAAATGCTTTTGCACCAGTTCTCAGTGCACAGCTCTGCCAAACACTTGGCTCAGATATTAATCTGGATTCAAGCATTTATTGCAGTGTCTCCATTAAGTGAACTCCAAACATTTCAATTTCTCCTCTTTCATGTCTTCTTTCTCATTGCTCTTTCTTGTCCACAGTTCTCTTGCCATGATTATTCCAGCTGGTCTCCAAGTTTGGGCCAACCATCTGATGATCAAATTAGCTTTCCTTTCCTCTGAACAGCTTTGATCTAGAAGGTTTTGAGGTGGGGCTATTTTAAGGCCATATTTTTTTAAAAAAAAATAATAATTTTTTTTGCCTTGCTTTTTGAGAGTCTTTGTTGTTTTCCATCATGTAAAAACTAAGGATCAGAACTAAGAAGGAATGGTTTCAAGATCGTATCACCGTAGAGATGAGATCTCCAAACACAACTTCAGCAGCAGGATATCTTTATGTAGGAACAAGGCCAAATTTACTGTATAAATACTGGGAGGCCTAATTCTCAATCTCCTGCCCATAGTCTGAGGAAGAACCTACCATAGTTTCCTGCTGACTGTAGCACACTCCAAAAAGCTGTAGTGGGAACCAGAGTCTTTATAAGTTGGCAGCAGGAAAGGAGAAAGTTGAGGTAGCTTTGCTCTATTCATTTGCTCTTTCATGGGATTGCTACAGAACTGCTGAGCTGGAAAAGGCCGAAAAACCGCCTATGCCAATTACCATTTTTGTCTTGTTTCTTCAACACCAGTACTACTCCCCCCCTTCCAAGGTGCTGAAGAGTTATTACTAATGGAAAGCCTAAAGGAGCAGACCTTGGAAAGGTTACTTTGTGGAACTACAAGTTCCAGAATTCCCCTGTGATTGTGTTCCAAAAAGTAACTTTTCCAAGCCCTGTGAAAGAATATGGCTTGCTCCAAGCTTGCTTCACAATGTGGCATTTTTACATTTTCACTAAACAATGTTACATGCAGTGAAGGAGAAGGGAAATACAGTTGGCCCTCCATATCCACAGATTCTGCATCCATGGTTTCTAGCATCCACAGCTTGAAAATATCCTCCCCTCCAAAAAAGGAAATTCAAAAAGCAAACCTTGATTTTGCCATTTTATATAAGGGACTATTTTACTGCCCCAATGCATATAATGGGACTTGAGCACCCACAGAGTTTGGTATCCATGGGGAGTCCTGAAACCAAACCCCAGCAGATACCAAGGGCCCACTGCAGATATGATGTTAATTGTGTGACTGTAATTAACATGTATGTACTTCTATGTAAACAGCAGCTGCAAGCCAGTGTGGTATAGTGGTTTGGGTGTTGGACTATGAACCTGGAGGCCAGAGTTCCTCTCAGCCATGGAAACCCTCTGGCTGAACTTGAGCAAGTCACACTCTCTGGGCCTTAGAGGAAGGTAATGGCAAACCTTCTCTGAATAAATCTTGCCAAGAAAACCTCATGATAGGTTTGCCTTAGGGTCACCATACATCAGAAATGACTTGAAGGTACACAACAACAACAACAACAACAACAAGAAGTGTAGGGTAAGTTGATAAGCTTCAACAGCATGGAGGTGAGGGTAGTTCTTTACAGTTTAAATCAAGCAATGTAATCCTGTACAATCTAATTAGAAGTCCTTCTAAATTCAGTGAGGCTTACGCCTGCTGAGATATGTAGGACTATAGCTTTACCTAGGAATCCTATGTGTGTTTACTCAAAAATAATATCTTCCCATGTTCAATGAGGCATACTTCCATGCATCGTAAATAGGATATGGTGCAATCTTAGCCATGAGTACTAAGAAGTAAATCCTACTGTGTTCAGCAGACTAATTCTCAGGTAAGTAGGTATAGGATTAAAACTTTAATGGCTTTAACAACAGTCAAAGGATAGAGAGGCCATGATTGCTCTCACCACATGAGCTCACCCATATCTTCCTTGAAATTGGAGGAGACAGCTTTGATTCCCTCCACATGAGAAGAGATAAACACCTAACATGCAGTTAACTTTGCCCTTTTCCCCCCTATTCACATGTAAGGGTTTCTAATCCAGAGTAGAATCCTAATGTGTGAGAGGGGGTATTTTTAATTCCTCATCCCCTGCTGTGGTCCCAATCCATATTAGGACCCGTGCATCTGCAATTAAACTCCATTTCCTTCAACTGAAGGTGTTTTTTTTCCCCACATGCAAGTTGCTCTACTCATGCCCCTTCTGACCTCAGGGCATAACTGGGGACAAAGGATTGAACCTCCTCTATAAAGCAACGGTCCCAATCCATATTGTGTTGCTGAATTCAAAATAAGAACAGACACAGATGAAGACAGAAGATATTCTTGTTTCTCAGTAAGAAATAAGAAATAAGGATGGACACAGATGAAGTCACATGTGTTCTGCCTAACAAAAGATAGGAATGGAAAGAATAATTTTTAAAAATACTTTAAAAAGGTAAAAAAAAAAAAAAGTGTTTCCTGGGTGTTGGGCAAGGCTAAGAAAGAGAATCTTGGACTGATAAGAATCTTTGCACATCAAGACTTTTTTGGCATGTGTGTGTGTGTGTGTTGGGTTTTGTGCAGAAAATAGCGCAGGAAATGCTATTTCTTTTCCATACATCACCATCATTATGCTGTTTTCTTTGCAAAAATTCCATAGGTGAATTATGTACAAAATAAGCCCCAATATGAGAATAGTCTTCAAAAACTGCACTCCACAGCAGTTTCTTCACAGTAGGTAGAAAATTGCTAAACGTATTCTTTGTTTCCTTGCAAGAACAAAATTAGTAAAGAATTACAGTATATCCCTAGTGGGAGTATGCTGAACTTATTACCATCTGAAACATACAATAACCTACTGTACCTTTCTAGAATTTTTTGTGTGCCATCAACATGTATGTTGCTGTTGTTCACTTATACTTTGAATGCTCATTTTGCTTCAAATTATTTCTTGGTGGTTTTAATTTTAAGTGCATGCTGCTTAGTTGATTAGAAAAGGCAAGCCAAAAAAGTGTACTGTCCCCATTTTACAGGTGCTGAACAGAAGCTAACAGTTAACACAATGTCCAAGACCACACAATAAGCCTGTGGCAGAGTCTGGATTTCAGTCTACCTTCCCTAGTTCCAAAACCAGTGTGGAATGCTCTGCCTGTGCGCTCATGGCTTTAGCCAAGTCAGAACAGTGTTTGCATTTTGCAAATGTTGCTTTCCTGCATAGACCTACACTGAAATATTAGCCAACTGCTCTCCAGTTTTGTTTCTCTCCATATGAATCATTGGGTAAGACCTATATTCATTAAAGAGAAAAAAGAGAGAAATTTCAGGCTGGGTGGCATTGGAGAAAATTATTTGGAAGTAGGCTGGAGAATGAAAGCAAAGCAACATTGAAGAGAAAGATAGTTTTTCCAGATGTTCTCCTCTGGATAGCAAGCTTACCTGGATGTCACACAAGGAGAGCGGTTCAGAAGAGACCCAGAGGTAATGAGAAGAACACACAATCCATTGGCTGGGTCAGAGACTGTTCCCATGGATGCACCGAGATTACAGAGAGATACATATTTGTAACAAATGTGTGCACCTCCTGCTTTACCCCATAAACTCCACACATCCATAGGAAGGGGCCGTAACCATACTTGCAAAGGTCTGAGAACAGGAAACAAGCTCTAAGGGGAAGAGTTGGGAAAGGAAAAATGAATGGTAATTGTTGCTTTTTTAAAGAGCCAAACAAGAAAGATGGTAAAAAGGCAACTCCACATCAGTTTCAACATGCTTCTGGTGGTCAAGACCATCACAAAAGAACCCATCATGATTATTTATTTCATGAATGATGCAATTTGGTGTCACAGAATCAAACCAATGGGATGGATTCCAAGGGCCATCTAGTCTAACTCCTTGGCAGTGCAGCAATTCACAGCTAAAGTATCCCTGACAAGTGGCCATCTGACCTATGTTTTACAGCCTCCAGTGAAGGAGGGTCCACCAACCTCCAAGGTAGTCCATTCCACTGTCAAACAGCTCTTACAATTACTGTCAGGAAGTTCTTCCTAATATTTAGTTGGATTCCTAAATATACAAATGTTTTGTGTATTGCTATTGTTAGATCCAGGACATAATGCTAGTCACATTTGTAATGGCTGCTGTTTCCTCCTCTTGGCTCATTTCTTTTTTAAAATGCTCCCACATAGTAAATAACTACAGTGTGTTTGCAATGGTCATTGCTCCCCCTCTATCCCTTTATGGGCCTGAATATCACACTTACACTCTCCCCTGATAGAGAATGTGTGCATGCAGCAGTCAGTTAGAGATCCTGATTTAAGGAGCAAATACACCAATGGCTTTGAGAAACAAACTAAGGCTTTATTATAAGACCTCCATTCTAAGATAGGAAGGTTACTCAGGGTGCTAATCTAAACTAGTCACGTTTCTAGGGAGTGCTGAGAGGGGAGGAGAAGAGATGAAACATCCCTAAGAGTATAATTTACACCACAGAAGGAGCAGCATAGGTAGACAAGCAGCGGGGATGCTATGGGTCAATCAAACTACCTAACTTTATTTCTACTGCCCACTCTGAGGCATTATTGACTCTTCTTCTAAGCATTGTTGCATTTCCAACACCCTCCCCCCAAAAGAAACCCTCACCCAAATATCAAGTCTTTTTCACTGGATGCTATCATCACTCATCACTTTGGGCACAGCATGTTCACTCTGGTGAGGAGACTAATTCACTAGAACCCTCCCTTTCTCCTCTATTAAGCTCAGTTGCCACAATTTCCTACCCTGTTTTGAATCGGTGGTGGCCTTGTTATCTTTTCAAATATTAAAGGCTATGAAGCATCCTTTCCCCTCCATGTTGGTTTGATTTCCCCTGTACCAGTTTGTTGCAACAGCTTCCTCAATAAAATTAAGGAGGGGAAAAACTAAGCCACAGCTCTTGTCACTAGACCTTTGTGAGCTGTGAGGAAAGGCTGATGAAAATGTAGGAATCTTGTGGTTCTGGACTCATCTTTGGAGTAAACATTGTGAAATACACTTTTTAAGAGAAAAACTTAAAATATGCCACTATTTCTATAGTACAGCTAAGATAGACAGGTAAGGAGGCAGACAGATAGGCAGGTATAAATTTGTATAAGGTTTTTTTAGAAAAAAAATTGTTTGTGGTTTATGTAATTCCTAGCTAGCAGCTGACATGTAGTTTAAGAGCACCCATTCAGGAATATTTCTCCATAAAACTGACCCTGTTTTCTAAATTTTTCATTGCTTATGAAAAAGCCATTGGTATTCTCACAACAGCTGAAAATCATGAGTCACAGCTAACAAATTTTATATATGTGTTTATATGGGTGGATAATTTTTTTAAAAAAACAGGATTCTTTTATTTGCTGTTCCAATTTTGACCATTTATGATGTAAGATAGCCATCTGAAAAGCAAAACTCAGAATAATAAAAAAGGATGAAGGATATATTAATTGGCATATAATTTCCCTCAAAAGTGCATTATAAAACCATGTATTTAAAAAATGCCAAAAAACAAAACACCCCCCCCCCAAAAAAACCCTCTACAGTAGCAGAACTGTAACCAAGATGATAGAGGTAGCCACCAGGCTGTTCAAGGTAATTCTTGTACTGTATAAATAGAGTAAGCCGTACTGGTGTTTGTATGAGTGTATGTATGTATATGTTGATAAATGAATAAATATTCATCAACTATTAGGCTAGATAAGAGGAAATTCATTGTTGTGACCTATACAAGATCTGACCCATTGACTCAGAAGAACTTACATAAATGTTGACTTAGAACATTTACAGTATTTCAGTGGGTCTGCTCTAGTTAGGAATAGTCATTGGATTAAGGCCTGTTTTTCCTGATTTGTATGTTGTTGGTGTTGTTGTTTTTAAAAAGTAAATGGCAGAGAGAGCGGAAGTGGACTGGAGCAATAGTACTGTGCCATTGAAGACATGGCAGTGGAGTAAGCATATTAGTGCAGCTGGAGATGGAGGTGGAATCTGTCTTTTACACAGGAACATAAGAAAAGACTCGTTGAAGTATGGTAGATCAAAGGCCTATCTGAGTGGCCAACCAGATGTCTATGGAAAGTCCACAAACAGGAAATAAGTACAACAGATCCTTATATTTGTGTTTCACTTGCAAAACAGAGCAAGGGAAAGGAGCTAACACTTCCTTCCACAGTACTGCAGCCCTGAACCAATCTCCTCTCCCCTACCTTCTCAGTTGCTTTGTTAAAGTAAACCTCAGAAGATCTAATGATAGATCTCCCATGTTGCATCCAGCCTGACTCATAAGCCACTGTTTTATCTCATAGACCACTGGTTGCAACCAGCTTCAGGCAATAAAATTCTGATCTGAATGGGCATTTTGCAGAACCCTTCTAGTGATCTTATTTTAACCATCCTAAGATTAAGAACATGACAATAAAAGCCTGTAGTAACAGCAACAGTCACCTCATTTATTTATGTTTAGAAAGGCACAATGGTTGGCTTCCTGGCCACTAAACAGGAAGACCAAATAATAGTCTTCCATCTTCTCCAAATGTAGACAAAGTAAGGTTAATGTAGAATTTGCAGTGAGTAGGCAGATCCTAGTAGAAAGTGGAAAGGAAATGCTTCTTTTTGCATTGAAAGCATGCACTTGAAAGCATGGAAACAGGTATGGGGCCCTTTCCCATGTTTGTTCAATGCATGACTGTCATGCAATTATCCCAGGTGTGTTTTGTAACATCTGCAGAGACTGGGTGAATCCCCTTACAGTTACCCTAGAGGAGTAAAGATGTTACAAGAGAGTCTTTTACAACCTGTAGCATGGTGTAGTGGTTTAAGCATTGGACTATGACTCTAGAAGCCAGGGTTCAAATCTCTGCTCAACCATGGAAACCCACTGGTTGACTTTGGGAAAGTCACACTCTCTCAGCCTCCAAGAAAGCAAAGGCACACACACACCCCGAACATATTTTGGCAAGTAAACCCTGTGAAAGGTTCTCCTTAGGGTTGCATGAAGTTGGAAGCAACTTGAAGGCACACAACAACAATGCACATCAAAGAACATGGTTCACAAGGATAGCATTGGCTTCAGGGGGACAAGGGTCTTCTGCTGACACCCCCAGTGTCTGTCAACTGAGGTCATGGCCTTATTCTTCGTAAGCCTGCCTGCAAAATATCTGAGGAAGCAATGTGACCAAGGAGAGCTTTTCCTAGTTTACTAATGCTAATGTTGCTGGACTATTTAAGCTGGGCAATGCAGCCCACCTTTAGTTGCTGAACTATAACTCCCATCATCTTCATTACCAGCCATGCTTGCTAGAGCTAACAGGTATTGAAGCCAGGCAACACCCCAAGGGCCTCAGGTTCCCCGGCCCTGATCTGAGCCATCAACAGCTCTATTATGTGTGCTTCCAACTGCATCGTTTATTTTTAATTAACGCATTCTTTAACATCCCCAGCTACCTTTTGCCTAGAGACTTTCAGCGAATCTGGGTTTCTTTTGTTTGTTGATTATTTGTCTTTTGCTATTCTATAGCACTGGTTACAGAGTTCATACAACTCTCCTGCTCTAATAGATCTATTGGCTGCTGGTCTGTTTCGAAGCACAATTCAAAGTGCTTTTTATAACCAATAAAGCCCTATTTGTCTTAGGTTAAGATAGCCCTGCAGGTAATATTTCCCCCCCCCATATGAGACTGGAGCCTAATAATGGGCATGGAAGTTGGTGACTTGAGATCGGGCCTTCTCAGTGGCTACCCTTAGGCTTTGGAACTCCCTCTCTGGGATGCTAGAATGGCCCCCTCCTTACTGTCCTTCCTTCAGCAGCCAAAGACTTTGTGGTTGTTTAGACAACAAGAACAAAAAAATCTGCAAAGAATGTGGGCAGAATACCGTATATTCTGGCGTATAAGATGACTGGGCGCATAAGACAACCCCCAATTTTTAAGTTAAAATATAGAGTTTGCCCCCCCCCCACCCAGCCAGCCAGCCACCTGGCTGGAAAGCCTGTCCCCCACCAGCCAGCCAGCTCAGTGGCTGTAGATGATGGAATAGTCTGTGAAGTTAAAGGTCTGAGAACAGCTAAAAAAGCATGGGATGCTTTGAAAAATCTCTGTGGTGTTCAATCTTCAGAAAGTAAGGTTGCATTAATACTGTAAGTTGTTAATATGAAGCTATCAAATCCCAAATTTTGAATGAGCACATTAATGAATGAGCACATTAATGGTTTCAGAGCCACATTGGCAGACAAGAGAATTTCACCATAGACAAAACTTGATGCAAAATGAGAAATTGAATCCAGAAATTCTAATTTTAGGCTAACTTGTCCTGAAAAGAAACATCATTTTGACTCTCCTGAGCTAAATAGAGGGCCATTTAACTCTTCAAATGCAAAGCAGTCATTCTCACAGCAGGAGGATGGATCTGCTGGGAAAACTGCCCAGGCCATTTTACACCAATCATTCTCACAGCAGGGGAAAAGGTCTACTGGGGTATAAGACCACCCCCCCACTTTTGAGGAGATTTTCCAAGTGTTAAAAAGTAGTCTTGTATGCAGGAATATACAGTACCTTTTGTTTAGATGAGCTCCTGCCGGGATTTGTCATAAGGAGAAGGAGGGGGGCTGAAAACTCCAAATAGATTGTGATAATAGCATTCACGGTTTCTTGCAATCCTTTTTAGAAAATGCACATAACAGGATGTCTGAACAACCAGTTTGAATAGGGGCACATAGAAGAACTCAAACATGATTGGTCGGACCTCGGTGGGGGCAGGCTTACAAGGGACAACGTGGCCAGAGCCGCCATTGTGATTTTTTGCCGGCTGAACAATCATGTGCATGATCGTTCAAGCAGCAGAGTAAAAAAAAAAGTGTTTTTAAAGCAGAAAATAGCTTTTCCGCATCTGTCGTCTGAGGAAAAAATAGGGGGGAGAATGGAGGGAGATTTTCGGCAGGCAATTCACTCGCAGCCACTATCTTTTTTCGGGGACATGTAAACTGCAAATTCCACCAAGTTTCCATGCCAGCGATCTTGCAAATGAGTCGTGGGCACAAATTTGAACATTGCTGTGACAGGGAGGTAAGGTACTATTTTTCGCTATTAATTCTCCTGTCTAGCTGCGCCCTCAGTTATTTCAACTGACTTTTAGACTGAAGGTTTTTAAGGAAAGAGCTTTTAAGAGGATGCTTTAATGTTTTGAATTGTACTATTCTTTAATGCCCCCCCCCCTTTTAAAGCATATGTTTTAAATTGTTTTAATCTTGGTGATAGTTCAGTTCTGTTTCAATGTTGACCTTTAGTCTGTTTTTAACTATGAAAATTAGTTAAATTAAACTACCTTGAGTCCCAATCTTGAGGAAAAGATGGGGTATAAATAAAGTTAATACTGAAGGTGGTGGTGGTGGTAGAAAGAGACATAGGGCTATTCCAGAGAGGTCTAAACCAGTGTGAATTCTTGCGATATAACTCCTTGGGGTTTCCCAGGTTTTGTCACCTCCATGTTCATCTGTTCTTTTCTCTTTTTTTGGTGCTGTTTGTGTCATAGAATCATAGAGTCATAGAGATGGAAGAGACCTCAAGGGCCATTCAGGCCAACCCCCTGCCCTGCAGGAATACCCAATCAAAGCATTCCTGACAGATGGCCATCCAGTCTCTGTTTAAAACTTCCAAAGAAGGAGACTCCATCACACTCTGAGGCGGCGCTTTCCACTGGTGATTTCTTGGATCTGCACTAGGGTTCTTCCAAGGGTTTTTAAAAACTAGGACATGATTTGCTGCCTTGGTCATAGGGTCTGAAGGCCAAATTTTCTCTTGACTGAATTGTTGGGGTTTTTTAATTATTAGAGTTGTGCTACTTGAAATTTGAAAAGAGAGAAAGGAGAAGAATTTTGTTCCACTATATCTCAGAATTAAAAAGAAATGGAGGGTGGGAATAAAATGTTGTTGCCAAGTGCTGGGAACTGCCAGAAAATAGTCTGGGACAACAGAAGCACCACAAACTCCAGCAATCTCCCAACACATTTGCCCCGATGTTACACTCATTTACTTCTGCAGTGTTAATGAGCCACAGTTTTAGTTATATTTAGTTACAAAATATTTGCTGTGATTCTCTGGGAGGCCTAAGCTGGCTTAGGTTCTGATTCTGCAGCTTTCCAGAAGGCAAAATGGAGGTCCATTGTGCAGGACGTAGCCAGGAACTGAATGTTGGCAATTCTTTAGTGTTAGATTTTCAGTTTCCATTTGTTTTTTCCTTCCTTGTTCTACCTGCAGCAAATATTTATGGCTGTCAGCTCCCCAACTAGCCTTCTAGTGTATCCATGTGCTTGCAGCTATGTATTTTAAAACAAAGTCATAGCCCCCTCCTTGAGGACGCTTTGCTTGTATGTTACCAGAGTAACCAGGGAAGCAGCTTCCTAAGACTGCTGTGTGAGTCCTCAACCACTTTAATAGCCTTATTGGCAAAGCCCATAGCCCACAATGATATAACCAGAGCCTTTGAGAGAAATGGCCCCCTTTTAATGAGGAAAACTCCTGCTCACTCATAACTGTTAATGTCGTAAAGGGGCAATTTTATGGCTAAGTCAGAAATAAATAATTAAATGTTAAAAGCTTCCATTTTAACATGAGGCCAACTAGACACACAAGTATCCAGGGTTGCCAATTATTTTAACAGTTCCAACCTGTTTCTCCACTGTACACCCTCCTTTTTCTCTCATGGGGAAATGAGAGCATTTCTGATTTCTGATTTCAGAAAGGGAAGGAAACACATTAGGAGCATTTATAGAGAGCTGCACCATGCAATTGTCTTGAGAAAACAACAAATCATTGCCTGCAGATGAAAGACTGAGCAGGTGCTGCCTGACTTTACACAGCAGCAGGAGTAACATAACAACCCCTGGTTGCAACTACTGTTTGGGATTTTTTTAAAAAAAATGTTCCCTTTGCTATGTTACTATGACTCTGTCCTAACACAGTGTGTTGGTGTTGCTTTTACTTTAAGAGAAGGAACTCTGAGAGTTGGAGTTGCTCAGGACTTATTCCAACCCCATGTTCCCTCATGACAGTACATGGAACTGAATTACACCTTGTCAGGTTTCTCACATCATGATAGCTCATGATAGTATATGGAACTGACTGCTGATGATAGTATATGCTGCTCATGATAGTATAGGGAACTAAATTACACCTTGTCAAGTTTCTCACATCATGTGTTTTGCAATACCCTGCCAGCCCATGTGAATGTTCCTGAAGCTGAATCTCTTGGAGACTTACTCTGTCCCACAGGTTAGGATCCAGGCAGTGATAATTGTAGTTTCCATATTAGGTCTACAGTGAATTTCCTCTGGGTTTTATTCCAGCTTTTACAGAAGATGAAATTGGAGGAGCTAGCCCTTATCTCCCAAAATAAGTTCAGCACCTTGGATAGCTCTTTCGAAGCCTGCAATAAAACTCTGACTAGATCAGTGCACCCCCCACACTGAAGCCACTGGCAGCTGCAGACGTCTTGTCAGAGAACCTCTTTGTGGATGTGGATATTGGCGGGAGAAGAGATGGGGGCAACAAAGCCCACACTAGGGATGTAACCCCTCAATTATTTCATCTGCTTGTATCAGGATGAATGATTATAGTCATCTGTACCTCATTGTGTGGAGAAAAGACTACTCCTTGCAGTGTTCTCCCTGTATTTGAATGTTTCAAAGGGTTGTGGACTATTTTCCCTGCACAGAGAAATATGTATATTGGCACAAAAACACTGTTTTCTGCACAGAAAATGGGGTTTTGTGTGTTTTTCCTCTGCAGAATAATTCCTTTTCCAAACCTTAAGATGTTCAAATGCCAGGACAAAACTGCACAAGATATCACTGATCTCTTACTGGCTCCAGTAGGGCTTACACACACACACACACACACACACACCTTTCTTTCCTTCTTTCTTTCTTTCTTTTCTTTCTTTCTTTCTTTCTTTCTTTCTTTCTTTCTTTCTTTCTTATCTGGGAAGGAATAATTAAGAAATATTCTTTCCATCCCTGCCCACACCATAAGCTTGACTGGCTCCACTCCCCTTAGCTATCAGTAGCCATTCCACCTGGCTGTGGAAAATAGAGAGATGGGATACCAAGGCCCCTCCCATCAGCACTGGCAAGAGTCTAGCTGCTATACCTCTTCTTCTGATCTTCAACTTTCTCCATGCAAGCTGGACATCATAAGAACTGTTATGTAACTTTAAGAACTGGTGCCACAGTTTATTTACATTCTTCTAAAATGTGGGCTAGACAATGCAACTGTCACGTGGATTTGGAATTGATTGACTGACTGAACCCAAAGGGTAGTCACCAATGGTTCCTCTTCATCCTGGAGAGAAGTGACCAGCAGGGTGCCATAGGGTTCTGTCCTGGGCCCAGTGCTCTTCAACATCTTTATCAATTACTCTGATGAGGGAATAGAGGGCATGCTTATCAAGTTTGCAGCTGACACCAAATTAGGAGGGGTAGCAAATACCCCAGAGGACAGGATCAGAATTCAAAATGACCTTAACAGATTAGAAAGCTGGGCAGAAATTAACAAAATGGATTTCAACAAGGAGAAATGTAGAGCACTGCACTTGAGCAATAAAAATGAAATGCACAGATATATGATGGGTGACACCTGGCTGGATGGCAGTACAGTACGTGAAAGGGATCTAGGAGTCTTAGGACTTTTTCGGACGACAGTTTACAATGCTAGCAGCCTCGTCCCTGTTGCGAGGCTGCAGCGCTGCAGAGCATCCCTTTCGGATGACGCTCTGCCCTGCTGTCCCTCTTGCGGTACTGTTGCGTAACCGCGGGGACGCAGCAGCGTTATATTTGGCATTTTTCTACTCACAAAAGTTGATCGTGAGTAGAAAAATGCCAAATATAACACTGCTGCGTCCCCGCGGTTACGCAACAGTACCGCAAGAGGGACAGCAGGGCAAAGCGTCATCCGAAAGGGACGCTCTGCAGCACTGCAGCCTCGCAACGGGGACGAGGCTGCTAGCGTTGTAAACTGTCGTATGAAAAAGTCCTTAGTGGACCACAAGATGAACATGAGTCAGCAGTGTGATGTGGCAGTTAAAAAAGCAAATGTGATTCTAGGCTGCATCAATAGGAGTAGTGTCCACATCAAGAGAAGTAATAGTGCCACTGTATTCTGCTTTGGTCAGACTTCACCTGAAATAGAGTACCCAGCTCTGGGCACCACAATTCAAGAAAGATCAGGGCTGGCTTAACCATACTGCCAAATCAGCATCTGCGGGGGGGCTCACACAGCCAGGGGCCCCAGCCCTCTTCATTTAAAACAAAACACCATCTCCCAAACGAGAAAGAGAAAGAGAAAGAGAAAGAGAAAGAGAAAGAGAAAGAGAAAGAGAAAGAGAAAGAGAAAGAGAAAGAGAAAGAGAAAGAAGGAGCTGCCCTCCCTGTGGCTGAAGCTGGAGGGAGTTTGCTGCTCCCTTGCCCCCTCCTCCCAGGATCGTCAAAAGGCAGGCCAGCCAGGTGTGCTGGAGAGGGGTGAGTGTGTGTGAGATAGAGGGGGGAGGGAAGTGTGAGGGTCCTCTCTTTCTCTCATAAAGGGCTTCTTTCTTTCTTTCTTTCTTTGTTCCTTTCTTTCTTCCCTTCCTTCCACGTAAATCCCCTCCACCCCATCTTTCCAGCTGCTCTTAACATGTCTTGGCTTCTCTCCCCTCCCTCCCTTTCCATCTTTCTCCTCAACTTCCTCCCCTTGCTGCCAACTGAGTTCAACCTGCAAAAGGAATTTTTGTGCGTTTGCCTATGTGCCTTCAAGTCATTTCTGACTAAGACGAACCTACCATGAGGTTTTCTAGGCAGGTTTTGTTTAAAGGGGGTGTGCCTTTACCTTCATTTAAGGCTGAGAGAGTGTGACTTGCCCAAGGTCACCCAGTGGGTATTCATGGCTGAGTAAGGATTCAAACCCTGGTCTCCACAGTCATAGTGCAATGCTGAAACTTCTACAACACTCTAGCTCTTTGAACAGAAGAATCTCTCTCTCTCTCTGGCTTTTCTTCACAAACGAAGATTCAGGAAGGACTCATCCTGCGCTTTCTGCAAGTGCACTGATAACTAAAAAGGCCAATCCAAGATAAACAAGTCCAGTTGCAGAAAGCACAGCAGAAGGTCTCCTTGGGTGATGTTTCCGGGTTGTGATTCTTTCTGCATTGTCGTTTCTCTAAAAGACTTGCTTGGCGTGAGTTCTCAAATAAGACTGTAGCATTCTGGATAGTGCATCTCCATGCCTCCCAATGTGAGGCCAGGGCGGACCATTGTTAGTGATCAATTTGGCCAAGCCTGAGAGGTTGTTTCAGGGAATCCTTGTATTGCTTTTTTAGAGTGCCCCTCTTACGCTGACCCATGGTGAGTACCATTTTTGGGAGGTCCTCCATCCTAAAAATGTGCCCTGCCCAGTGCAGCTGTGTTCTCAATATTATGGCCTCAATGCTGGTGATCCGTGCTTGCTCAAGGACAGCAACATTCATCACATAGTCAGTCCAGGGTATATTTAGGATTGTGCGTATACAGCACTGATGAAAGTGTTCGAGGAGTCGTAAGTGGTGGCGATAGGTGACCCATGTTTCAGACCCGTAAAGGAGAATAGACAGTACAATGGATCTGTACACATTGATTTTTGTACTTCGACTCAGGTGTTTGTTACTCCAAACTCTTTTGTAAAGTCTTCCAAATGTGCTATATGCCTTTGCTAATCTGTGATCTATCTCTGTCAATCTTGGCATCTGAGGAGATGATATATAAGAATATAAATTTAATATAAATTTAAATATATTAAATTTAAATTATATAATATAAATATTGTATAATTATATAATATAATTAAATAATATAAATATAAGTATATTAAATTTATAAATTTAAATATATTAAATTATATTTTAATTATATAAATAATATAAATATAAGAATATAAAGAATATAAATAAAAATTTGGAGTAATGTTACCGGGAACAATGGTTTTATTGTTGTCACTAAAACACACCAGTATCCCATTAGTGTTATGTGAGAGCCTTTGGGTAGAGCAGTGGTTCTTAACCTTTTCTTTACCAGGAACCTTTTGTTGTCCCAAGACTTAGAATCATAGAATCATAGAATTGCAGAGTTGGAAGAGACCACGAGGGCCATCCAGCCCAACCCCCTGCCACACAGGAAATCACGATCAAAGCATCCCCGACAGATGGCCATCCAGCCTCTGTTTAAAGACCTCCAAGGAAGGAGACCCCACCACGCTCCAAGGGAGTGTGTTCCACTGCCGAACAGCTCTTACTGTCGAAAAGTTCCTCCTAATGTTGAGGTGGAATCTCTGTTCCTGGAGCTTGCATCCATTGCTCCGTGTTCCAGTCTCTGGAGCAGCAGAAAACAAGCCTGCTCCATCCTCAATGTAACACACCTTCAAATACTTAAACAGGGCTATCATATCGCCTCTTAACCATCTTTTTGCCAGGCTACACATACCCAGCTCCCTCAGTCTCTCCTCATAAGGCATCGTTTCCAGACCTTTCACCATTTTAGTTGCCCTTCTCTGGACACGCTCCAATTTGTCAATATCCTTTTAGAATTGTGGTGCCCAGAACTAGACACAGTATTCTAGGTGAGGCCTGACCAAGGCAGAATAGAGCGGCACTATTACTTCTCTTGATCTAGACACTATACTTCTATTGATGCAGCCCAAAATAGCATTGGCCTTTTTAGCTGCGGCATCACACTGTTGATTCATGTTCAACTTGTGGTCTACTAGGACTCCTGGATCCCTTTTGCATGTAGTCTCATTCAGCCAGGTCTCCCCCATCCTATATCGATGCATTTCATTTTTTCGCCCTAAGTGCAGTACTTTACATTTCTCTGTATTGAATTTCATTTTGTTAGCTTTGGCCCAGCTCTCCAGTCTATCCAGGTCATTTTGAATTTTGATCCTGTCCTCTAGGGTATTAGCTATTCCTCCCAATTTGGTGTCATCTGCAAATTTGATAAGTATGCCCCTAATTCCCTCATCTAAGTCATTGATAAAGATGTTGAATAGCACTGGGCCCAGGACAGAACCCTGTGGCACCCCACTGGTCACAGACGACGAGGTCACAGACGAAGAGGAGCCACTGCTGAGCACCCTTTGGGTTCGGCCGGTCAACCAATTACAAATCCATTGAACTGTTAACTTGTCTAGCCCACATTTTACAAGTTTGTTTGCAAGAATGTCATGGGGAACCTTGTCAAAGGCCTTACTGAAATCAAGGTATACGATATCAACAGCATTCCCTTCATCTACCAAGCTGGTAATTTTATCAAAAAAAAGAGAGATCAGACTAGTCTGGCATGACTTGTTTCTCTGAAACCCATGTTGACTTTTTGTGATGATGGCATTGCCTTCTAAATGTTCACAGACTCTCTGTTTAATGATGTGCTCTAGAATCTTCCCTGGTATCGATGTCAGACTAACTGGACGATAATTGTTGGGATCCTCTTTTTTCCCCTTTTTGAAGATGGGGACAACATTTGCCCTCCTCCAGTCTGCTGGGACTTCTCCTGTTCTCCAGGAGTTCTCAAAGATTATTGCCAATGGCTCTGAGATTATATTTGCCAGCTCTTTTAATACCCTTGGATGTAGTTCATCTGGTCCTGGAGATTTAAATTCATTTAGTTTAAGAAGGTATTCCTGTACTACCTCTTTGCTTATTCTGTGCTGGATTTCCCCTATTGTGTCCTCTGTTCCTTTATCCTCAGGTTGGTCCCCCTTTTCCTTTTCTGAAAACACTGAGGCAAAGAAGGTGTTGAGTAATTCTGCCTTTTCTCTGTCCCCTGTTAGCATTGTGCCATCTTCTCTGCGTAGTGGCCCTACCATTTCCTTCTTCCTCCTTTTGCTGCGGACATACCCAAAAAAACCCTTTTTATTGTTCTTAACCTCTCTAGCAAGCCTGAGCTCATTCTGCGCTTTAGCTTTTCTAAACTCAAGATTTAAAACCCTAATAATAATACCTAACAACAACAACAATACAATTACACCATCCATTAAACTTTTCCTCAGAGGCACTCTTGCTTCTTCTTGCAAGTTTGTGGCTGGAGTGGATTGAATGGCAATGTGCAGGCCAAGCCAGCCAGCCTCTGCTCTGGTTCCTGTCGCGTGGTTGCTTCACTACAGGGAGGAGGTGGGCCAAGCAGCCTTCAAGCCTTTGTGGACCCCCTGTGAGGACATTGTGGACCCCAGGTTAAGAACCACTGGGCTAGAGAATGCTGGAAAAGGAACAATGCAACCAGACCTTGAGAGGGGTGCTGGCAGGGGGATTCTGGGAGGTGTAATCCAAAAGTAAATTTCCCAGGCTCTGAATGCAGCCTAGAATCATAAGGCTGGAAGGGACCCCAACAGCCATCCCATCCCATCCAATTGGCTTCTGCCTTGCAGGAACACACAATCAAAGCTTTAAAACTTCCAAAGAAGGAGACTCCATCACATTCCGAGGCAGTGTATTCCACTGCCAAACAGCTCTTACTGTCAGGAAGTTTTTCCTAATGTTTAAGTGGAATCTCTTTTTCTGGAGTTTGAACCCATTGCTCCGTGTCCTAGTCTCTGGAGCAGCCAAAAACAAGCTTGCTCTATCCTCAGTATGACATCCGTTCAAACATTTAAACATGGCTATTATGTCACCTCTCAACCTTCTCTTCTCCAGGCTAAACATGCCCAGCTCCCTAAGCCGCTCTTCATAGGGCATGGCTTGCAGACCTCCCACGATCTTGTTCGCCCTCCTCTGGACACGTTCCAGCTTGCCCATATCCTTCTTGAATTGTTGTGCCCAGAACTAGAAACAGTATTCCAGGTGAGGTCTGACCAAAGCAGAATGGAGTGGTATTATTACTTTCCTTGATCTAGACACTATACTCCTATTAATACAGCCTAGAATCACATTGGCTTTTTTTGCTGCTGCATCACACTGCTAACTCATGTTCAGCTTGTAGTCCACTCTTTCTTTTCTTTGAGGAAATCTATATTATTCGTTAACTGCTAAACTAAATTATTGGTGACAAATTATGTAGTACAGTAGCCCCCCCTTATCCACTGGGGATTGGTTCGGGGGGGGGGGAGATGGAGACTGAAAATTGGATAATAGTGAACGCCATTGAAAATAATGGGACTTCTAGTTTAAAATAGCATAGAGTTGCCTTGGAGGACCTAGAAAATGGCTAAAGAGGACACATTTTCTAGGAAGACTCTATGGTAGGTGTGCTGTTTTGTGTCCCATGGATAATGAATCCGTAGATATGGGGGTCCTACTGTAATCTGAACATTCTGTACTGTGAATAGGTTAGGTTACATTGACCTGAGGTAAACATATGGGGCCCCCAAAATAAAGCATTGCAGGGGCCCCCAAAATTCCTTAAACCGGCCCTGAGAAAGATGTTGACAAGCTGGAATGTGTCCAGAGAAGGACAAACAAAATGTTGAAAGGATGAGAAACCATGCCCTATGAGGAGCGGCTTAGGGAGCTGGGTATGTTTAGCCTGGAGAAGAGAAGGTTAAGAGGTGTCTTGATAGCCATGTTTAAACATTTGAAGGGATGGAGGATGGAGCAGACAAGGATTTTTTCAGAACGGGGACTTTTACCCCGTTCCTACCTCGCTACCCCCACTCCCTTTCCTGCCACAGAATAAAAAATTTTTTGCACACCTGCCACAACAGACATGTCTTCCCCATCCCCTCCGCTGGCTATGAGTAAATGCGGCTGTTGTAAAGCTGCATTTATGACCTGGAAAGCAAATCCTGCCCATTCTCATGAGAGAATGATCATGCAGGGATTTAAAAAAAAAAAAAAGTTTTAAAAAAAGTTTAAAAGTACACCAAGCACAAAAACGCATTAAAAAATACCAAGTAACCCAGGGAGAGGGGGGAAAGGGTGCCACTTACCTTGATGTCTTGATCTCAACTGCAAGTCTTCAGCACGGACCTCCCCCCGTGGCTGGCATTGCGCCAGCATAATAAAACAAGAACGGGGCACCTTTCAGACCACTCATGATTCCATGACAGAAACGGAACGGGTGGTCTATTCATGACTTTTCATCATGAATAAAAAATTACAGAAGCAGCAGGGGAGTAGCACAGGGTCAGCAAGGGACAGGGATGACGTTGTGTGAAAGGGAAGCCCTTTCTCGACCCTATTCCATGCCTGTGACGGTGTTTTTAGACATCTGAAAAAGTCCTCTGGCTTCAGCTGTATTTTACATTTAAAAATATTTTGCATCAGTTTCTGTATTTGTTTCCAATACATCTTGGCTTTATTACAGGACCACCATATATGATAAAAAGTACCGTCTTGTACCTCACATGTCCAACATTTATTTTTAAGTCCTTTATACGTCTTAGACAGTCACACTGGAGTCAGGTACCATCTATACATCATCTTATAAAATGTTCCTCTAAGATCAGAACTCAATATATCTTTTAGACTATTAGTCCACATTTTTCCCAGTACTCCATTTCAATTTTGTAGCCAAAATTTTGAGTCCATTTCACTGAACATTCTTTAACTTGTTCATCCTCTAAAAGATGAATTTATTTTAAAAGAACAATTTATAAATTTCCCCAATCAAATGTTCATTATCATCATATCAGTTCAATTCAAATTCACTTTTTTTCTCTTTCAAAACTAAACAGTTTTTAAAATCAAGTTTAAATCTTTCCAACAATTGTTTATAATAATATAGTGGGTCATTGGTATCCACTGGGGTTTGGTTCCAGGCCCCCCAGTGAAAACCAAAATCTGTGGATACTCAAGTCCCATTATATACAATGGCATAGTAAAATGGTATCCCTTGTATAAAATGGCAAAATCAGGGTTTGGGGGTTTTTTTGGGGGGGGGGTAGGATATTTTCAAGCTGTGGATGGTGGCATCCATGGATGCCAAATCTGTGGATACAGAGGGCCAGCTGTACCAGTGAAATTCAAAACCATCATTAGCAAACTCCTCCAGGGTTTTAAATCTAACTTCATCATTATCCCACTTTAATAGATCTCTATAAGTAATTCATTTTTCACAAGTTCTATTAATTCAATACAAAGCTTCTTGAATAGAAACCCAAAGTGGGATTTTAGGCAATGGTCTGGGTTTATATGTATTCCATATCTTTAAAATAACACATCTTACAAAATGATTATTAAAGTCTTTGTTTGCTTTCAGCTTATCATACCATAAAAAGCATGCCAACCAAACCTCAGACTATGCCCCTCCAAATTCAACAGTCTATCATCATTTAATATTATCTACTCTTTCTTCCAAACCAAAATTTATCCAAACAAAGTACAAAGCAGAACTTCAAATCTGGTAATCCTTTCCTTTGAATTTTGTAGCAACTTAAACCTTATCCTTGGTGGTGTTTTTGTTTTGTTTTTTTTTACCTTGCCAAATACATTTTGATACACTTTTTTTCCCCCAATTCCTGAAAGGTCTGTCATTCACTAAAATAAGTGTATCCTGAAATAAGAAATAACATTTTAGGCAAAACATTCATTTTAATCACTGAGATTCTTCCCATCAATGACAATTTCATTTTGTTCCATCTCTGGAGACCTAGCTTTATTTCATTCCATACCTTTTCATAGTTATTCTTGAACAGGTTTGAGTTTTTATTAGTCAAAGTAATTCCTAAATATTTCACTTTCTTCTCCACTTTAAAACCTGATATGTTCTTCAATCTCTCTATGCGTTCTTTCATCATATTCTTTGGCAACATCTTAGTCTTTTGTATATTAATTTTAAATCCTGAAACTGATCCAAATTGGTCCAATGTCTCTAGCAGAGTTTAGATGACTTTCTCTTGAGTGATTCCTTGCTGATGCAAGGAAGCCTCAAGTTTGAACAGATCTTTGTGTTTAATTTGCCTTCTAGCCTACTTGGACAAGATTCTGCTCCACTACCATGTTGATGAGACAAGAGGACAGAACCCAGAATGTTATTTTTAAAACCAAACTTGTTGCTATGAACCATAACTTTTTAAAAATAATATTAAACATT
This sequence comes from Gambelia wislizenii, assembly GCA_030847615.1. Lineage (NCBI taxonomy): Eukaryota > Metazoa > Chordata > Lepidosauria > Squamata > Crotaphytidae > Gambelia > Gambelia wislizenii. The sequence goes on along the minus strand of JAUMIR010000001.1, from coordinate 330,798,468 downwards.
AGCATTACTGTTACTCCATTGCTACTGCTGCTGTTCTTCCTCTTGTTCCTCCTCCTTCTTTCTGAAACCTTTAAACATAAAAAAATAACAACACACACTCAAATGGCCATGAAACATCAAGAGTTGTATGATGAATGAATAAAACTTGCTTGTTACACTCCCTCACAAACCAACCCATTTGCCTAATGCTGAACCATGAAAAACGGATAGTCCAAAAGGTTATTGTTGATGGTAGCAATGCGCGTGGCCCATTGGACCATTTGGAGCAGGGAAGAAAATGGTGTATCAGCAAAATGACTCATGAACCTTCTTCTCATAGAAGGCCTGGCAGCAGCAGTGCAGAACCAGCTGCTGGTGGTGAGATTCCATGAGGGCTGGCAGTGAGCCTTCCACAATCCTAGCAGCAGCAAAAGCATAACATCTGGAAAAACTCTTCTCATGTCATGTGTGCTGTAAATAATGGCCATGAAGGATGCAAGCTCTAGTGGGAATGGCAGCAACTGCTGGAGCTCCAGGTACCCCAAAAGGTTTTTCCCCTCCCTGTATTACAGGGTCTACAGGTTTTGGACCCATTTAGCTGAACATCATGCCTGTTTCCACAATCAGCCAATCCAGAAGCATTCTCCCAATTTTCAGCTGTCTTGCCCTGTGACATCACAACAGGCTACCCCATAACATCCCAAGGACCCATCCATTTAGCATCCCAAGGGCCTACCCCCTTGGTCACAGGCATTGCTCCTGAAATCTAAAAATGGGGATGAACTGACAACCTTATATCCAGCTGCTATCCAATTCAACTCAGCACAGCTTCTGAAATCCGATGAGTTTTGTTCAAGGAGGCATTGTGAACACATAATGTACTCTCATAGAGTCCTTTATGTGGGGGGATCTTGAGTCCAATCAGCTTTCTTGCATGGAGGAGGTCTCTAAATGTGCATATAGGACACCCTCTCATAGGGCATTTTCAGACGGCCCTTACCGTGCAAGCAGCCTCCGGAGCAGTAACAAGGCATGGCAGGGGTTCCTTTTCGGACACCACCATCCCTCTTCCGTGACCATTCATGGCACGTACGTGAAGCTTTGGAAGCGGCCGCATCATATTTCAATCAAGGGCAACTTCTGTGATTGAAATATGACACAGCCGCTTCCAAAGCTTCACATACGTGCCATGAATGGTCACGGAAGAGGGATGGAGGCATCTGAAACGGACCCCCTGATGCGCAGCAGCCTCGTTACTGCTCCGGAGGCTGCTTGCATGGTAAGGGCCATCTGAAAATGTCCATAGTTTCCCTGAAGTGCTGTTGCCCATGGGGCTTGGCTACATCAGCAGCAGGGTCAGGTTAGCCCATGCCCCATAACCCTACATATATACATATGTACAGCTCAACATGGAGTAACTGTCCCCATCCTTGCCATGTGCAATGTGTCTAATTACCAATGAAATTAATATAGCTATATTGAATACATTGCACACACGCACACACCCACCCATGCACACACACACACACACATATCCTTTCCTATACTTACTCCTGAACCTACTGTGAATGTAGATGATGGTAGGTACTAAAGTAAAAAATATTTACACACTAATTTGTAAGTAAATCACACAGAACTCAGTCAGCTCTTTGTTGTTAACTGCCTTAAAGTTGATTTCAACTTATGGCAACCCTATGAACGAGACACATCCAAGATCTTCTGTCTTCAACCTCTCTGCCCAGGTCCTGCAGGCTCAGGCCCCGAAGCCTCCTTGATTGAGTCTATCCATCTGGTATGTGACCTTCCTCTTTTTTCTATTAATCCCAATTTTTCCTAGCATTATTGTCTTTTCTAGTGAGTCATGCATGGAGGAGTTCTCTAAATGCATGGAGAAGTCATGCCTTCTCATGATGTGGCTGAAGTACAACAGTCTCAGTTTATTCATCTTGGCTTCCAGGGAGAGTTCAGGCTTGATTTGTTCTAAGACCCATTTATTGGTCTTTTTAGCAGTCCACGGTATTTGTAGAAATCTTCTCCAGCACCGCATCTCAAATGAGATGATTTTCTTTCTATCAGCTTTCTTCACTGTCCAGCTCTCACTTCCATACATAGTGATATCCTCTTGCCTCTGAGTTTATAGTGCTAAGCACTCCCTAAGCGGTTTACAATGTGTTAGCTAATTGCCCCCAACAAGCTGGGTACTCATTTTACTAACCTACAGATGGATGAAAGGCTGAGTCAACCTGGAGCCCTGCAGGATCGAAGTCATAGGACCCGTTTACATGGGCAAATATTCCTCTAAATATACCACAAAGATAGCTCATTGTTCCCATGGATTGCACCACAGCATCACCTCATTCAGAAGGGGGGAAGGTAAAACACCCAAATATAGCATGGCAAGGGATGTCGCTACTTTTGCCGGTATATTTGCAATGTAGCGCATTATTGGCAGTGTAAACAACCATTCCGCTAAGGGCTGCAGCAGAGCTGCACTGTGATTGGTTGCTATGATGAAGGGGTGGGCTTAAAAGTGGGGGACTGAGGGAGGGAGATTCAGTAGTGATCAGGAAACTTTGAAAAATCCTCTCTGCTATTTTGCAAGTCTGCCAAGAAAAAGGATTCCCAAGTCCTTTCAGTCAGGGGAAGATCTGTTCTACCCATAAAGTTCCCATCTCATCAGCGTTGCTTGGGAGAGGGAGGGAGAGAGAGAGAGAGAGAGAGAGAGAGAGAGAGAAACCATTTCACTAAGGGCTGCAGCAGAGCTGCATTGTGATTGGGGAAGGGAGGGAGAGGGAGGGAGGGAGATTCAGTAGCAATCAGGAAACTTTGAAAAATCCTCTGTTATTTTGCAAGTCTGTGTGAACCCTGACTAAACAAATCATGCTGAAAAAACTTGTGATAGGTTCACCTTAGGATCCACCGCATGGGCAGCAAGGTCTTTCAGCAGAGATGCCAGGGCAGATGGGGAAATTGCTGTGTCTCTGCTTTGGGGAATGACTGAGTTCATTTACAGGCAGATTTAGAGAGATACAGAGACAGAGCCACTTCTTTGATCTTCCCCCCTGCTATTTTGGCAGTCTGTGAGTCTTTCTTTAGCTAGAAAATGCAGGGCTTCAAAGGAGGGTCTATGCTCTTCCCCATAAAGCCTTCCTCTGCTTGGGAGGCCACACCCCCCGTACTTTTTCAAGTCTGAACAAAAAAACAGCATAATTAGAAATAAAACCTGACTGGCACAGCTGCGGAAAAGAATTAAGCGCAAGTTGCCGCAATAAATCTGCCGTGTAAATGAACACATAATGTCATAGCTGTAGTACTGGCATTTAACCACTGCACCACTAGGGCTCCTTGAGTATGGGTTACACTGTTAAGTTTGAATCATCTTGGTTAGTACCAACTAAAGCAGACCCATTCAATTAATTTTTGAACTGTGAGTCAATACCATTGAACAACAACAACAACAACAACAACAATTTATACCCTGCCCCTCTGTTAAAACAATCAGGGCAGCTTACAAAAATTAAAATACAATGCAGATAAAAATCCCTAAACACCTCCTACCCCCATCCTCCCCCATAAAAAGATATTAAACAAATATAAATTAAAAATTATAAATTGAATGGGTCAAATACTGTCTGAAGGACCATATTCTCCCATATAAGCCAACCTGTGTTTTGAGAGCCTCTGTGAGAGACATTCTTTCTATCCCACCACTCTCATAGGCACATCTGGTGGGAACACAGGAGAAGGCCTTCTCCCCTCCTAGTTTCTGGAACTTCCTTCCAGGAGAAGTTAGACTAGCACATTCCTTGCTGTCTTTCCACAGACAAGTTAAGACTTTTTAATTTCAGCAGGCCTTAGAAGATTGACTGTTTAAAGACTTTGCAGAATTGTGCACTAAAATCCATTTTTAAATACATGCCAACAGATTAGATGAAAATGTTTGCAAAAAGCCAAGTCATAAAACCATTTTGAAGCAGCAAAGCCACAATTTTCTGTGTTTTTTCCCTTTAATTTAAATGCAGTGAAGTAGTCTCATGCCAGCCTCCCACGTACACAGTACAATAAATTGACTACTTTACAAGGAAACACACACATATTATACAGCAACCAGTTTTCTCCAGAACAAGATAATATTGATCTTTAATGTTCAGAAGTTCTCTCTCTTAGTATCATAAGCAAAACTTAATGGAAATTTTCCCTCAACATTTGGATTGTAGATTTATTAGCATTCTCTCCCTACCCATTGCACATGGAGATTCAGATTTTTGGAACTTGTAGTATATTTATTTGAATATAATCTGCAAATTGAGAGTGTATTAGCAAATGGCAAGTAATGTTCTGGTATGGGGTTGAGAACACTCTGGTATAAATAGGATGACTGTATTATTCATATGTGTTAAGAAAATGTTTAATTACTAAAAGAAAACCTGCTGGAGAGTTTGGTCAGAACTGTGTAATACTGTATACATGCAGGGTAATATTTATTTTAGAGCAAGAACAAGGACAGCTTCCAGAGGGTTACAGTGATTATTCTGTACTAGCAAAGCAAAAACCAACACAATCCAAAGATTCTTTTGGTACCCAAAAACTGATTTAGAGTATATAGCTATGAAAGCTAGTAAAGATGGACCACAGACCTCTCCTTCCCTCACTCTCTCCTTCGTAGTCACAAAAGGAGTCCACCACCAGAAGTCTCCAGATTGTAGCAACAGAGAGGGCTCACTGCCAATGGTCCATGGCAACTAGCTCTTCAACATGGGGACTTGTAGCAGCACATATTAGGGGTGTAACTATGGATATCTATAGGAACCTAAGCATCCTTGTCCCCTTGAAACAGCCCAGAAACTAAGCCACCTCCACATAGTCATAGTTAATTCCCAACCACTACCACTACTGGTGTCACTGGGGGGTGAATTAAAACAAGGATTGCAAGGTTGACGAGGGGATGGCAAAAACAGCCACCTCTCCACTTCCTGCCATGGCTGCAATATGTTGGCAGGGAAGAAATGGTTGGTAGCTATTTCATAGATTCTCCCCTCCACTGACTACTGGACTGCTTTGTTATTGCAAACTAAGCTTTTGTGAGCTATTAAGAGTTCACCTGAACAGATGTAAATCATGAAGTGGACTTTAGTGCACAAAGTCATATGCTGTATAATAACTATTTGGCAAGTATCCAGCCAAAAAGATGAACATGTGATTACATTTTCTTGGCCATCATGAAATAGATATACAGGTTTCCCCCTGTATACATGGAAGATACGTTCCTGGACTTACCGTGGATACATGAAACCATGGGTAATAGTGAACCCTATTGAAATGAATGACTCCTAGTCCAACTTTTGGTGGAAGCATACCATAGAATCGTGCTGGAGGACCTCAAAAATGTCTAGAGAAGACATTTCTTTTCAGATGTGGATAAGTGAAACTGTGGATACCAGTCCTTTGGATACAGGAGTTGACCTATATTCAGTTCATAGTTGTGAAAGCAGAGTTCCACAGGTATAATCATTTCACCAGAGCCTAAATTCTACTGTTAGTCCTGACTAGAGCAGAAGCATTGAATCAACTAGATTAACGTTTGTGTTGACTCAGCATTTATCAGTTGATTCAACATTCTATCCTAGTTGGGACTAACCAATAGGATTCCAGCCATACAGTTACCTATTCTTGGATGGGCTGTAAACTATTTCCCAGTGCATTCAGTGCACTACTTTATTCAGTGGGATTGCAGAAACAGCCACTGTGTGCAGTGGGACAACAAGCAGCCACACTGGCAGATATGCAACAGAGATGTAATGCTCCATTAATTTCACTCTTGATGGAAGCAGGCAGTGAGCAATTTTAGCAACTTTCTTACTGCTGTGAAAAAGCCTTCAAAAACTGCACAGTTTTTGAAGACTATTCACAGTTTGGGACTTGTTCTATACAAAATTCTGATAAGATATTTCTGTGTAGAAAATAACATTTGCTGTGTAGGAAGCAGCATTTTTGAACTGATTTTGAATCTCATCAGTTCAGTCCATCCCAGGATTCTTCTTATTAGGATTTCCTGACACCTGAGAAACATATTTTTCAACTGTTTTTGAATATTCTTTACATTCCCAACACACAACCTATTGCACAATTTTGGTAATCAGTGGAAGGGTAATGTAGTAAAGGGTCTAAATTCACTTGAATGAAATTAAACATAATTATTTATGATAGCCTTTCTTCATTCCTTAGATCCATCATGGAACTTGTACCAGTGTATATGTTCTTTAAGCTAGTCTGCTATCCAGACATCATTGTCGTCATCAATCATTTGATTGATTTGATTGATTGATATCCTGCCTTTTCCCCAGCTCCAGGACTCACTGCTGGACCTAGACCTGCTCAGCTTCGGCAAAGCTGAAAATGTCCCTACATCACATTCCTTCATGTCACTAAGGAAAGACCAAAAAAAAGTTTTGCATCATTTTTCTTCTTTATCCTCCATTACCAGGTAGTCAGGTAAATCTTCATAGTCCATGACCATAGAGGTTCAATGATGTCCTTCTCAGTCATGTCAAAAAAGTTACCATTGAGTGCACATTTCAGCCTTGAAGTTAAGCTTGAATTTGTATGTGTCTAGATATTTTTATCTTCTAACCAAGTTATTGGCCAGGCTGTTTATGTCTGCGCTATCATCTGCTACCAGTCATGGAGCCTGTCCCATATGCAGCCCAAGGGAGCGGACTTGACACAGCGAGGCAAAGAAGTTCAGGTGAGAACAATTTCAGAAGGTCAGACACAAAGCCCAAAGCCACATTTAGGGTTAGTGCTTTATTGTCTTGTAGCTCTTGCTGTAAAATAACCTCAAAATCAGCTCCAGCTGTTGGCAGACTTTATCCCTTTGGTCTGTTTTATATCTTGGAGAAAGGAAGGAAATAACCACTTTTAAACAGTGTTCCCTCTTCTTATTCTCTGTCTCCCACACACACCCTGTCTGTTTTCTCTTCCCTACTATGTACTGCAAGGATATCATGAAACCAAGGCCACAGTCTTCCCACTAGCCTGTTGTAATTTTTTAATACTTCCTGCAGGATTATTCATCAAAAAGAGCAACATGAATACACCATGCTGGAAAGGAGAGGCATTTCTCTCATCAAGGTTATGGGAAGGAGCAAATCAGGTGATGCTATCATACCATCATGTCATCATGACATCATAATGGGAAAGCACAGAGAATTCTAAAAGTGTACAAAGGGCTGATTATGCTATAAACATCAGCATTTAGCATAGCAACATGGGGTTGAGAAGACTGCTTTTCCAGAAACTCCTTTTTCTCCCTTTTTGAAGGAGACAAACAGTTGCTAAGCTCTGATATCTGATGACACAACAGATATATCTGTGCTCATATATAGCTAGATCTAAATATGTGTGTGTATACAGAGTAACAGAAATTTTATAGTCTGTTCTATACCAGAGACATGAAGTAAATAACTCTTGATTTTGTCCACTGAAAGCACAGAGTTATATAAAAACCTCAAATTCACACTAAATGCAACCTACCACCATAACATGCATCATATACTTAATGACCAGAAGCAAAAACAGGTTTTGCATCACAAAAACACTTCCACTTGTGTTTTGGGAAATCTTTAAGATGGAGAAATGCTGCAGTTTGGTATAGCAACCAAACAGCCACATCTTCATCTACCATGCTTTATGGGGTTTTTTAAATTGGTTTTTGGAAGAGATTATGAAAAGAATTCTCTTCATCAGTCTTAATGGGTTAAAACAGTTGGAAATAGTCTCTTTAAGTATGTTGTAGTCAAGCCGCTTAAGGTTTTTCATATATATATATATATATATATATATATAATATTTATATTTATTTTTTTATACCCTGCTCTTCAGCCACAAAGGCAATCAGAGCGGCTTACAAGTGTAACAACAATGATTTCAATAGTTCCTATAAGACAAAATTACACCAAAGGTTTACAACCAAGAGCGGTATTGTTGGAATTTGCAGTCTGGACAGCTGAAAATTTTCTTTGGTTTGGATTTTTTGCTAAGTTCTTTCAAAAAGTCAAGATGTTTCTTGACAGAAGACTTCTGCACTGTGATCTGTACTGAGAATAATTGTATCTGTTAAAGATGGTGGAGGTTTTATTTCATTCATGGTTCCTAAGACCAGAGATTCACACTTTTCTATGTACACATGATGGAAAGAACTTGAGTTTAAAGCAAAACAATGGAGGAACAAGTAAAATAGAGAGTTGTCCATTCCTAATTTGCAGTAACCGGAACATGGGAGTTTTCCCACTTGCAATATCCTTGGCTTCTCTTTCCCTTTCTGCCCTTTTCAGCTTTCTCCCTAGAGCTAGGTATAAAGATAAGGGACTGAACTCAGTGCCAATTGTGACCTGCAACTGTGTGTTTCTGTCATGTACTGGTTTCTGCATACTCAGTGACCAGCAGTTTCAGACTTAAAAACAGAAAACTTTATTGTCACAGTAATCCAAAGAGCTAACCCTAAAAGTCCTTTGCTCAGAATGAAACCTAACTAGCAAGAAGTATACTAAAATCATTCTAAAATCTACAAAATCTGGTGAGCTATACAGTCATTGGCTACCCATCATCCCCACCCACAGTTCCACTGTACCTGGGCTCAGCCCACTTTTCCCAGAGATGAGTCCAGGTGCTGGTGTTATCAGACAGTTACAGATATAGAGCCCATACTCCCTTTCTTCAGTTAGACTACATACACTTTAACCAGCACAGTGAAATGAACATACAATTAACCACAAAGTTATATAATAGAACTGAATTTGGCAGAAAAAGGTCATGTCTGGGACTTATCCTGATAATTCCTCTTGGTTGGTCATTCTTCCAGTTGGTCAAAATATTAAGCATAATTCTGAATTGTACAATATGATACCTCTGGTCACAAATTAGACAACTGGAGATTCTTCTTACAGATGCACAATAGTACAAAAAGCACAAGTAATTCTATAGGACATGACAACAATGCTCAAGTTCCTGAACTGATATTTTAAATTCTATAATACAAAGCTAGGCAACATGTCATTCTCTGGATGTTGTTGGACTTCCTGAACAGAAGAATTTCAACACAAATCCAACATTGGCTGGAATCCTATTGGGGATTTACATATATGTAAACACCATCGTTACAATGCTATGCAGTGAATTCCAGCCCATTCCCACCTGCCCCCATCTCCACTCTCACTTACTGGGAAGCAGCCATTGCGATCAATGGGTGTCTGTTTCCCTGTTGATCAGGAAGCAGCTGGTTGATTACCCTACCCCTCCCACACATTATACAAGGCCAGTTCCCCTTAAGCAATCAGTCCCCAAAGGCCTGCTGGATTAAAAACTTTTTTACTTTCTTGCCAAAAGATAGTAGGGAGGGTGCCAGTCTAATCTCTCTTGGAGGGGAGTTCCAGAACCTGGGGGCAGCCACTGAGAAGGACCTCCCCTGTGTTTCCACCCACTGTACCTGTGAGGGTGGTGGGACAGATAGAAACCCCCTCCCCCAAAAAACATAAAACACAGGGAGGCTGTTATGGGAGAATACAGTCCTTTAGGTTTGGACCTGAGCTGTATAGGGCTTTAAAGATCATAACACGCCTGGAAACAGGCTGGCATCCAGTTGAGCTGTTGTAATGTGGCAGTTGCATACTCCCTGTAGCCAGCCCCAGTTTACATTATGTCTGTAACTCTATGTCTGCAACCGAACTTGTTTATCTTGGATTTGCCTTTTTAGTCATCAGTGCGCTTGCAGAAAGTGCAGGATGAGTCCTTCTAAATCTTCATTTGCGAAGAAAAGCCGGAGAGGTAACTCTTTGGGCCAACTGAAGTTTCTGAGAACTTTTCAAAGGCAGCCACATGTAGATTGCATTATAGGTATCCAAACAGGATGTAGCTAACTAATGCATGTATTTTGTGTCCAGATCCAAAGTCTCTAAAAATGTGTGCAGCTGGTGCACAATCCTTAATTGTTAAAGTGCACTCCTGGCTTTTGTTGAAACCTAAGCTTCCAGGTTTAGGGTTGAATCCAAGCATACATCCAAGTTTCAAACCTGTGAGCCTTACTGCACTCTGAAGAAAAGCAACAAAGCAGCAGGAATGTTCCATTTTTCCTGCTACTTTATTGCATGATGTTAGCATTCTTTCATTCCAGTCCTGTGGGGGACTGAGGTAAAAGTGTGCATTTTCGCTAAGCAAAAAAAATTGTTTGCAAAAGGACACAATTTTACCTCAGTTCCCCCATGGGACTAGAACAAAAGAATGCTGGACGAATGCCAACACCATGCTGTAAGACAGCAGGAAAGACGGAACATTCCTGCTGCTTTGCTGCTTTTCTTCAGAGTGTGGTAAGGTCCTGTGTTTTCAGGAGAAGTGTAACTACATCTTCTCTCTCTCTCTGGCTTCTCTTTGCAAATGAAGATTCAGGAAGGACTCATCTCGCGCTTTCTGCAAGTGCACTGATAACTAAAAAGGCCAATCCGAGACAGACAGGTCCAGTTGCAGAAAGCACAGCAGAAGGTCTCCTTGGGTGATGTTTCTGGGTTGTGCTTCTTTTTCTGCGTTGTCGTTTCTCTTCAAGACTTGTTTGGTGTGAGTTCTCAAATAAGGCTGCAGCATTGTGGATAGTGTGTCTCCATGCCTCCTGATGTCAGGCCAGGGAGGACCATTGTTGGTGATCAATTTGGCCGAGCCTGAGGTGTTGTTTCAGAGAGTCCTTGTATCACTTTTTTGGAGCACCCCTCTTATGCTGACCCATGGCGAGTTCACCGTAGAATACTATTTTGGGGAGGCGATGGTCCTCCATCCTAGAAACATGCCCTAGCACAAAATAAATCCCTATTCCCTGGTCTGTCTTTTGACAGACCAAGAGCACTCTGTCTTATCTGGATTAAATGTCTCTTTGTTCCTCTTCATCCAGACCATTACTCATGACAAGCACTAAATCAGAACCAAGACAGCTTCCTTAGACTGAGGTGGAAAGGAATAATGGAGCTGGGTGTCATCTTCATACCAATGGCATTTGACCCCAAAACTCCAGAGGACCTCTTCCAGCAGTTTCATGTATATATTAAATAGGATGGAGAACAAAGCTGAAACCTGAGCCTAAGGCTCAAAGGCTTTGGGGTCAAGCTGAGGTCCCCCAGCATGAAGGAATGGAGGGCTTGTCTAGATGAGCAATTTACCCTGTCTTGCCCCCATCTTGGAGCTCTGCAGTCCTGATGACACAGGGCTTTTGCCCTGTTTTGCCCCCAGGCAGTCCTCATGGTCTTTGGGGCAAAGACTGGGCTAAGACAGGGTAGGACCCAATAAAATGTTTTCAGAAAATTCTTGTTAAAATGTGTTCTAGCCAAAATAAAATGGATCAGGCCTTATGTGACTGCAGGAGCCAATTCCGGCACACCAGCCCATTGTTGTAGCTGCCCACAGCCTTAATCTTCCAAATCCAGGAAGGGGGTCCCACAGCATGTGACAAGGCTGGTCACATGCAGGGGGCCTTGCTCATGTGCTGCAGGCCTCCTGCCTGGATTCAGAGAGTGAGACACAGGCAGCGGTGGCTGAAAGGATGGGCCAGCATGTCAGTATGAATGCTGACCCATTTCATGGAAGTAACAGGGGAGGTACAGGCCTGATCCATGGACAGGATATGCCAGCAGGGAGCTGGCATATTCTGCCCGTGTAGATGATCCTAGAGTCATTGTAAAACAGTGCATCCAAGTCCTATCCAGTAAAGACAAAAAACCAAAATGCCACTGGGGTAAATGACCATACAACAAATAACAAACCCAAGAAATAGAAGTCTGCACAAATGAAATCAATAAACCACAAAAGAGCAAATTATAACAATATAATCTCATTTGAGTATTGTCTATTCATATAAACATTATAGAGGCAATTGATTTAAACATGAGCACTACCATATAATCTATACTGTATCACACTTCTTGTATAGGTTATATGATCATGTTCATGTTTAGATTTATGGTTTATTGATTGTACTTGTGTAGACTTCTAATTCTGGGGTTTGTTATTCCAAGCAATTGGCCCAGAAAGATACCATGGATGATGTTATCAAAAGCCACTGAGAGGTCCAGCAAAACCAACAGGGACACACTTCCCATGTCCATTTCCCAATGTGAATCACTGACCAACATGACCAAAGCTATCTCTGGACTTGTTCAGATGGGGGACAAATATAGCGTCCCCATCTTGCCAGCTATTTCCCGCCCCACTCTCATCCCTATAGCAGGTTTATTTTTTTTCCAGACCTACCTTAATTCTGGTTTTAAAAATGCTCCCCTTGCCTCCAGCAGCCCAGGAGTGAATGCAGCTTTCATGGAGCTGCTTTCACTTCCTGAAAATGAAATCCTGACTATTCTTAAAAGAGGACAGTTGCGGGGGAAATTCAAAAAGAAAAAGAAAAGGTAAGAAGTGACAGCAAGCACAAAAACACACTTTAAAAAAAAGTAATCTGGGGAGGGGGAGGAATGTCACTTACCTCCTTGTCCCGATCTTAACCGGAGGTGTTCAGCATGGACCTCCCTGTGATGCTGGCATTGTGCCAGCATAACAGGGCACCTTTTTGCTCACCCGTTGTTCTCTTACAGAAACGGAATGACAGGTCAATTCACAGCTTAGCCTGTGAATAGAAAGGAGGGGGGAACGGAAAGTGCACAGGAGCATAAAACCACAGGGATGACAATGCCTGAAAGGGAAGCCCTTTCACAATCTCCTGCCCTCCCTGTGGCGGTATAGCCCCGGTGGCGCAGTGGTTAAATGCCAGTACTGCAAGTCACCACATTGCAATTCCAGAGGGCTCCAAGGTTCACTCAGCCTTCCATTCTTTCATAGGTCGATAAAATGAGTACCCATCTTGTTGGGGAAATTAGCTAACACACATTGGAAGCTGCTTCTTGCAGTGTAGATGTGTAAGTTGCTATTGCTTAAAACAATTTGTAAGCTGCTTTGATAGCCTTGTGGCTGAAGAGCAGGGTATAAATAATTAAATAAAAAAATATTAAGGTCATCTGAAAATCTCCTCTGTCCCACAGTCAGGTTTGAAATGAGATTGAAATGAATCTAGATCATACATCTCATTCAGAAACAGCCAAAGATGTGTGGTCACCACACACTCCAATACCTTTCCTAAAAATGGAAAAATGCAAACTGGCTGTTACTTGTCTGATATGATAGGATCAAGAAAGGGCTTTTTCAACTACAGTCTAATAGCTGGCTCCTTCAGGCATGATGGAACTATGCCCTGTTTCAGCAAAGCATTGACACCCCCACTCCCACTCCCTCTACCCACTTGTCCAGTTCCCCATCTGGCTTTTTCAATAAGCCAGGAAGGGTAGAGCTCTAATACACATGTGGTGGCCCTTAAAAATGGAATTTGAGCATTCCATTTCTTTCAAATATGGAGAAGCTACACAATTCCCACACCTATGAGATATGGCCATTATAAGCTAGATGCAGTCAAATGTAAATATGAATCTTCATGGCACTCTACCATTCTGTTCATCTTCTTGTATTTGTTTCCTTTAGACAAGCTATTCTGAGGTCTGGGGATTATTACCTAATTATTATCCTAGCTAGTGTTAATTGCATAATTTGGAGGGGGGGATCTGCAGTACTTTAGGGTGCGTCAACATTTGGACTAAATATGTTGACAAGCACAAACTGTTCTCTTTTTCTGTTGCAATTCCACTCTGAGGAAGGGATCCACCTTGTGGGTCAGTACTTTCAAAAGTCTGTGCTTTAAAATTGTAATGGAGTAATATTGCCACTCCCTTGGCTTCTAGCAAAAAGAATTCTTCCATCCACACCACACTGTACTAAAGTGCATGTACATTTACATACACTTCCATTGCAAATCTAATTCTTTTTAAAGTTTGCATACATGGTTCCTGATGTACAAGTATAACATTTTCATTTTGATTTTTGGAATTTATCCAAGGTTCTTCTCCTCTTGTTAGGCTTTCTTCTTATTTCAAGATGTAATAACACTCATCTCCATCCTGCCTCCCACTGCCTCTTGGCTATATAGCTGTAGGCCTTCATTTCTGAAACATGACAACCAGCACAGACCTCTATATTTATTATTTAAATAGGAAGGTTTTAAGAGGATACAGCTGCTTAAATGGCTGGTGGGGAGAGTAGACAGAAGCTCTCCCTCCTTTCATAGAGAAGCTTTACAGAATAGGGCAGTGTTGTGGTTCCACCAGACGATTAGCTTTTCATCCAAAACTGACATTTGCAACTGGGGACTTTGGGGTTCACAAGTCTCCTCCTTTGGTGGAGAAACAAATATGATGGTCCTCTCCTGGACATGCATGCTGCCAAGTGATTTTGGGTATTGGGAGATTTTCATGCAGATGTAGTCAGGGTTCCTGCTGAGGCCCTGGCGAGTGCTTGGAATGAGTAGATGACCAGGGTCACTGATACCATTTCTCCTCCCAAATAACCTTAATGGAGTCATATAGAGTCTAAACTATAGGTGGCAATAATGCAGCCCTCCAGATGCCTTTTGCACTACAAATCCCAGCATTCCTCAGCATTGGCTATGCTGGTTAGAGATGTTGGGAATCATGGTTGAACAACAGCTGGACAGCCACACAATTCCCACTCCTAATCTAAATGCTCCTTGCATATGCTTCTTTCAGATATTTAATGAGGAATAATGAACTAATTAGTATTATGCCACTGCATACTCAGAGCTCTGTAGATACTGCAACGAGATTGTTCTGCAATACAATGTATGGTTTTAAAGAGAAATGATGTGGTAGAGAAGACAGCATTGATGCTGTTCCATATCCAGCACAGACACTATCCTTAACAGTTGCATCCCACCTTTGGTGCAAATCAAGAGTGGGAAACACACATCATTAATCTGTGGGTGACACCGTAGTTTGTACAGCAATCCTGAGCCATCCTACTAACAGGCCCCTTGACCTTAGGGTAGGATTGCCAGGTTGAACACAAAACAAGGTTCTTGCTTCTTTCATATTTAGCAGATGATCAGTCAGGAAGGTTTACCACAAAGTTCCATTGAGAGGAATGATGCCGGCTGGGGCTGGATGCACAGCAATGGCAGCATCCTCCAGGACCTCCTGAAGGCCACAGGGAAGTCACAGAAGAGGCCTTTTGCTGTACTACAGCTACAGGAATGGTGTGGGATGCTTCTCCACTGCTGCCCTCCCCTCCCCACTAGCCAGTACATGGTTGTATTGGATGGTGGGGCTGCATCAACTAAAATAATGGTTTGGGAGTGAGGGATGAGAGGTACTGTAGTTCCTCCTGATGGAACTTTTTTGTAAGGCTTCCTGATCAAGGATCAACTGAATATTAAAGCAATATGAGCCCGGTCCCCTATTCAGCTTGGTGACCCTACCTTAGGACATAATTTCTAAACTATCATTTCCTGAGTAGCCTTGAATAATGTTTCATCTAAGGGAACTTCTCTAGATAGTAAATTATGCTACAAACACCACATACAGCACAAAATCACATGAATCAGTTGACTCAGACATGCAACTTACCCCTAGATTTCCACTCATTCTTAAGCTACCAAAGCAGACGAATGAATCTATGATACTCTCCTTTGAGTTATAACACTTATGAGTAAGGATGGTAAATCTTGCCAGTTTTTGCATTCTTGTCCATATGCATTTTTAAAATCTCAAATTAATTCTGTCAAATTAATGATAATTTCCCCCCCAAAAATCCCTCAACCCCCCTTTTTTTTAACATTCTGAAAACATGAAATGAATCTGCACTGGCCAGATTCAATAGGTACAGATTTTCCCAATATAAGAACAATCATGTTGTACGTGCCTGCCATACACTGTTAAAGTGAGGAGCCTGCCAGAAAAAGGAAAAGGGGCGGAAAAGACACAGTGACCCTCAGTTTAATACAGCAAACATGGTTGAATGATTTGAAGCCAGACTTTTAAGAGCTAAGCATTCAAAGGGGTCTGCTTGCATGTGTGAGTCTGCCAGTTTCACTTTTCTGCAGATTCTATTAAAAAACACTTTCAAGTTCTTCCCATTAATATATGAAGAAATTTGCAAATATAGGAAACTAGTTATTTAAACATTCTCCAAACAGAATTCTTAGCCATCTCTAGCTATGGCCTTGAAAAATGGACCTGTCAATTGAAAGTGTGAGAGACTAGAACCTAGTTCAGACACTTTATCTCAAAAGGTAATAATGGAGAAAACATGGGAGATTATAGGTGCAAAAAGCTCCCCAGGGAGGTCTGGAGGAGGATACCAATGTAAAGTCATCTGGCTGTAATACTGCACAACGCTGTCCTCCTCTTGTCCATCATTCATTCTCCCTCCGTGCTGAAGGGACAAAAAAGGCACCACTTTTTATTGATGGAAACTTCCATCAATGAAAAGTGGTGCCTTTTTCGTCCCTCCAGCATGGAAGAAGCATGGAGGAAGGACGGGAGGAGGACAGGGCATGTGGTATCGATTACCAGAAGTGGGGCAGTGGCGTCCTCCTCCCGACCTCCGTGGGGTTTTTTAAGAGGGTCTGATAAAGTCCATGGTGGTGGTGGTGGTGGTGGTGATGATATAGGAGCCTTGTTATCTATTTTCATACCAATGAATATGACCATAGCCCTACTCTGGCTTCTGGGGGCTGAATTAATTTTATTTAATTTCCTTTCTGTATGTAGAGGATTTGAAAAACAAGCCATCAATCTGCTTCAGTGGGATCATGTCACATGCAGCATTACCTGCTTCTTTTCAAGGTAGTGTACAAATGATAACCAAGGGCACTCTGTCTTTGTGCAGGACCAGGCCCATAGCTCATAAAGCCACAAGTGGAGGGTGTGTGTGTGCCTTTGTGCACAGGCACCTCCATAAATCTCATTGCATTAAGATCTTCCATATGCTGGGGGCTGGGTTGTTTAATAAATTATTTTGTACTTGGCGGCAGGCCCACTCAGAACAACCGCTTGAGGAATCTTATGTGCTGTGTTCAAAACCGCACCCTGCTTCAGAGGCGAGTGCCAGGGTAGCTGGGAGAAAACACTCCCAGTGCATTTGGGGTGCGGATGTTTTTCAGGCTTATGTCTGTTTGGCCCTTTTTAGCGCAGCTTGCAGCCCCTCCTTCATATCATCAGTCGCAAGTGTGCAAGTGAAGGAACAGCATAATCTCTCTTTTAAAAAAAAGCAGTGTTTGAGTTCTTAAAGCAAGCACAACAACTCTCTCTCCCTCATGAACTGAAAGAAAAGATCACATGCTGCGATGGGAAAAAGACTATGTTCAAAGAAGAGAATAATGTTCAGATCCTACCATAAGGCCTTGTTAAAATGTGCAACCAGACACAAAGGCTGGCATCCTGTCAGTGACATATGAAGGTGCAAGTCCAATTTACACCTGTGTAGGTCTTTTTTCTGTTGTTACAGAGGGAGAAATTCACTACCCTCTCATGTAATGACCCCCCCCCCATAGACTCACCTGTTTCCTGCAGCTCCTCTCACACAGCCATGTAGTGGGCAAGGAATGGTAAGGGACAGTAGAAGATCATCTGGCTATGTTCTGATAGCCAGACATATGACAATGCAGGCAGCCTCCAACACCTCCTGGGGGAGCTCCAGAGGTTTCAGTAGACGACATCATTGTCATGCATCTCACTCTGAGAATGCATCTAGTCACTCCCTCACTGTCCTCTGGCTTCTCTTGGCCACTACAGGGCCATGCTTGGGGGGGGGGGGAGTGGAGATTACAAGAAAATGATCAGAGTGTAGAAGGTGGAAGAGAAGAGACATGGTGTAGTTTTGCCTGGAAGAACATTATGCTATGTCTCCTCAGTGCAGGATATCAACTATTATGCCCACTTGGTTGGTTGGTTGGTTGATTTTTTGGAGAGGGGAATGTGCTTTTCTGAAATAATATTTGTGCAGTTCAAAATTCAAGTAATGCAAAGGTTGCACTCTGTCATCCATGGATGTAAAAAGTGACTGATAACAATGTGGCAAGGATAGTGAAAGTAAGTGGTCCAGGCACATCTGGAATCCCAAACCCACATCAAAAGTACCCACTTATCCTCCTTTGTCCAAGACACTGCCCAGTCTCTCCATAGCGTGTGAACTCATGCTTCTAAAATAAGGGAAACCTCTAGAACAGCCTTTCTCCACCTTTTTCACCTGGCAGAACCCTTGAAACCATTTTCAGGTCTCAGGGAACCCCTGCCTAACTTTTTCCCCAATGACAATATCTCAAGGAACCCCTAGCAACCTCTTGTGCAACCCTAGGGTTGAGAAACCCTGGTTTATACATTACATAACCCCACCCCCTTATTCATATTAATACCTGGGTCCTTAGGGAGCACCTTGTTTTGCACGCCTATCAATCCCTCTGGTACAGAGACCCTTACCCCTAAAAGTGTCAGGGGCATGCCGGGAGCTTGGGGTGGGGGTGGGAGATACGAGTGGGAAGAACATGCCAAAGAAGAAAAGGGGGGCCTTCCTTCCTTCCTTCTCTGCTTGCTTGCTTGCTTGCTTCCCTCCCTTTGTACCAACCAGTCTTCTTTTTTCTTTTTTCCTTTTTCAGTCTTTCTTCTTTCTCTGCCACCTTCTTTCTCTCTCTGCCACCCCTTCCCTCCTTCTCTGCTCCCTTCCCTTTCTCCCTCCCTCCTTCCCTCTATACCATCCACCCTGGACACATCGTCCCTACTCATGGGTAGAACCAACCTCCTTCTAAAACTGGTTGAGGGCATAACTTTTCTGTATAAAGTCAAATGTTGTACTGTGAGAACTATATAGATATTTGTTATTGTCATTCTAATAAAAATCACCCCCAGAAGTCTCTACGCAAGCCTTCTCCAAGCAGTCCGCTCATATGTATTGGGACTACAGCTCCAATTAGCTGGGGATAATGGGAGTTGTAGCCCACCACACCTGGGGGGGCACTGCATTGGGAAAAGGCTGGTATTGGGAATCCTGGTACTCTCCACCTGTTCAAAAATATTTCTCGAGGGTTGGTTGAAACTGCTGTCTCGCTTCCTCCACTCCTCCTCCTGCATCCCAACCTCAGGCGCCATCATGGGCTGAAGAGGGAAGGATGGGGTCTGCTTTTGAGACAAGCCCAAGAGGGGACAGCAAGGCCCTTCTGCTTAAGACCTACTTCCCTACCTCAACAATTCTCTTCGGGGAGAAAATTAGGACACTTTCAATTCCTCCGTCACTGACGAGCTGAAACAAGCTCGGTCTGAAAACAAACAAAATTGCCGCTGTCTCTTTTGCCTACTCAGTTATTGCGTGATTACATCACAAACCCTCTTGACACCAAAAGGTACATGTAGAGTTACACTTTAAAAAACTGTAGGGAAACACACAGAAGCAAGTTTCCTTAACTTTTTGCTCTGTGTGGTTACAGCTATTTATAGAAGACAATGAAGAAGTTTATCCTTCCTGGATTGCTCTTAAAGAAATGAGTGTGCTGCAACATTTGATTGTCCTGAGGGGTCCAGCTGCTGCCACATGCACCTCTGACACCACGGGCCCCACCAGCATGGCTCCTCGGCTTGGCTGCCCCTGAGAAGGAAGGCATGAGCCGTCCTTCCTCCTCCTCCTTTGCCTCTTCCTCGGTGCCGGGATGTGGTGAGGGGTGGCAAGGAAGGCTCCCCCCACCTCACAGCCCCTCCCCCAAGGCTCTGTGGCATAGGAAAGAGGGAAGGAGGAGAAGCCTGATGTTGCCACACCCTAAAGGGAGCCTGGGCTTCCCCCTTACCACCACCACAACAAATCTCCTTACTGGTGCAGAAGTATGTGAATCCATCCAGCCTCAGAAAGAAGGAAGGGTGGGAGGGAGGGAGGTATGGAAGGACGGGGAACTAACCTATGCTCTGAGGAGCCTGCAGAGGCAGCCGGGACACTGCTAGGTCCTAAAGCCCAACAGGTCTCATTACTACTTGTTACTATTTCTCGCAGAACCCCTAGCCATGCCTCATGGATTCCTAGGGTTCCACGGAACCCCGGTTGAGAAACGCTACTCTAGAACATGGGGAACCCCTAAGATCTTCTTATTTCTAGGCTTTTGTCTTAATGTGTTCTCTTTTTCTTTAAAGTCTCCTAGTAGTCTCTCTTTCTTTTCTTTCCTCAGTTTACTTAATTCCGCCCCACTCTGTAAGAATCCTCCTCTCACTGTTACTTTGAACGCGCCTCATACCACTTTAGTCAAAATTTCATTAGAAATCATTCAGAATGAATTAAATCAAGAAATAACCAAAGAAATAGGACACAAGTTGAAGAGAATCAAACAAAATTATTTTGCTAACGCAAATAAAGTAGGCAGATGGCTGTCATACAAACTCAGAAAGGATAAGGAAAAGAAACTTATAACTGAAATCAGACATGATAATGCAATTTATACCATACAGGAAGATATAATAAACAATATTATGAAACTTTATACTCAGATGCAGAAATAGAAAAGGAAAAGGAAGTAGAGACATAAGGAATACATAAATAGTAATAGTATTGGGAAACTTCCAGGAGAACAGAGAGAAAAACTGACGGCACAGATATCCATACAAGAAATATCCTCAGCTATAAAAAATATGAAGGCAGGGAAAGCTTCAGGACCTTATGGCTTCACGGCGGAATTTTATAAAACATTTGAAGAAGATATCATTTTTCACATGCACGAATTGTTTAATAAGATTAAAGATGAAGGTGTTCCGGAATCTTGGGAAAAAAAGCAGAAATAATTCTAATCCCAAAGGAAGGGAAAGATACATCTGATGTCAGAAACTATCACCCAATATCTATTGAACACTGATTATAAAATCTATGCATTGATTTTGACAAATAGATTAAAATCAGTATTAATGGAAATCGTCCATCCAGATCAAAATGGATTTCTCCTGGGTAGAATGATAGCAAACAATATAAGAACAGCTCTAAACATATTGGAATATTATGAGAAAAATAACAAGAAAAAAGCTGCCTTAATATTTGTGGATGCAGAGAAGGCCTTTGACAACCTTAGATGGCCATTTATGAAGGGAGTACTAGAAGAGATAGGAGTTGGAGACAATTTCTACTGAAACATAGATCAAATATACTATAAACAGAAAGTATGTGTAATAGAAAATGGTGAGCGGTCAAAGGAATTTAACATACAAAAAGGGACTAGACAAGGTTGCCCGTTGTCTCCCCTCCTATTCATACTAGCTATGGAAATGTTCAACAGTCAAATTAGAGAAGACAAGTCAATTCCAGGACTGAAACTCAAAGAACATGATTATAAAGTTCTAGCATATGTGGATGATTTGTTACTAATACTTCAAGATCCCGTGACTCATACAGAGAACTTATTAGAAGCAATAAACAAATTTGGAATAGTATCTGGGTTTAAGAATAAAATGGTTATAATTACTAAGAACCTATCCAAAGACGAAGGTACACAATTAAAAAGTAAAGGTGGATGTAAAATTGAGACTAAAACAAAATATTTTGGTATATGGATAAGTAAAAGGAATAGAGAATTATATGAGAACAACTATAAAAGAACATGGAAACAAATAAAAGATCTAAAAAGGTGGCAGAAAATGAATCTATCACTGTTAGGGAAAATTACCACCATGAAAATGAATATATTACCAAGGATGATATTTCTATTCCAGAATCTAGTTATCTTGAATAATGATAAACCTTTTTTAGAATGGACGAAAGACTTAAGAGACTTTATATGGAACGGCCATAAGCCTAGAATCAATGGACAACTTTAATGGACGCAAAGAACAGAGGAGGAGGAGTGCTTCCCAATCTCAAATTATAGTACACGGCCTGCGAACTAAGATGGATTAGCGAATGGATACAATTAGAAAATTCTAGGTTAATAAATTTGGAATGTTGTATTTTGAGATATGGTATTCACACATACTTATGGTATGGAAAATCAAAGGTAGAAAAAGATTTCGAGAATCACACAGTGAGAGGATCTTTAATGAGGGTCTGGAATGTCATAAGGCAAAAATACTATAAGTGCTATTCCACTATGGTTATCTCCAGTGGAAGCCTTTCAGGTTAAATGGAAGAAAAAAGAAGAATGGATTAAATGTAAAGATTTAATAGAATGGAAAGAAGGAGAAGATTATTGTTTAAAATCAAGAGAGAGGATACAGGAACAAGGAGATGAAATGCAATGGTTTACTTACTATCAACTAAAAGACAGATTCAAGGAGGATAAAAAGAAATACGGATTTAAGAAAGAACAGAATGAAATTGTTGATATCATATGGTGTACAGGTAAGAAAAAAATTACAACGTTGTATAAAATTATGTTAGGAAGAGAACTTGAAAAAGAATTGGTAAAAGACATGATGATAAACTGGGCAAGGGACATAGGAGAACCTATTAATCTGGATGAGTGGGAAAATGCAAGAAACAGAACTAATAAATTTACCGCAAATCAAGACCTTAAAGAAAACTATTTGAAAATCACTAATAGGTGGTACCTTACTCCAGCAAGATTAAGTAAGATCTATAAATTAAAAAACAAGAAATGTTGGAAATGTGAAAAATAAGTAAGCTCTTTGTACCACATGTGGTGGACATGCCCAGTTATAAAGAAATTCTGGGAAAAATACATACAATAATTTAAAAGATGCTGGGAATAAACTTTGTTTTGGAACCAAAGCTATATTTACTAAATATAACTTCAACGTTAGAGAGACAAATACAAAAAGAATATTGGCAAATATTGTTATATCTAGTTACAGCAGCTAGATTGAAGATTGAGGCCTGGTGGAAAAAGAGAGAAGCACCTGAAATTGAAGAATGGATAGATTTTAGAAATGAAAGATAACGATAAATTGGCATGAATAATAAACAAAGAAAACATATCGGGAATGAACAGGGAATGGAAAGCAGTAACAGAATATCTGAATAAATGTTGGAACTGTAATTGGAAATGATGTTGCTAGATAAAGACAACATTAAGTACATAGCAGAGGAGGCAGGATGCATGAAATTTTGATTATTTAAAAAAAAGATATTCAGGCAAATTACACGTAAAAAAAAGTAAGAATTGGTTGATAATGAACAAATGATTTAATATAAATGTTCATAATGTACTCACAGAGCAAGGATAACAAGTAAAAAATAATGATAAAGGAAAATCTTTGTGTTTGTAAGTCAGAGGAAGTCAGAAGGTAGGGATAGAAGAAAATAGAAAATGAGAAATAACTGTTCTATATTAATGTTATTCTTTTGTTTTGCTATATTTCTGTTTCTTTTTTGTGTTAAATTTATTTGATGCATTAAGTTACAACATTTATTTAAATTCTGTAACAATGTAAACTCTGTGTTGTAATAAAGTTTGTATAAATAAATAAAGGGGCAGGGGGGAGAACATGGGGAACCCCTTTCCTGGCAAGTCCTTTGAAATTGTTGGTCTTATGATAACAGAGATGAAGCCAGAAAATATTGAATATGGCATTCTTATCAGGGACTACTGTATGTATGTATGTATGTAATGTAGTTGTATGCCGCTTTCTCACAAAATGAGATCCAAGGCAGCTCCGAAAGACAATAAAAAAAACAATAAATCCATATAAAACAGTATAAAAGCATTTTTAAAATGGACACAAATTTTAAAAGACAGATAAAGCATCCCCATAAAAAGCTGCCCTGCTTAGATGTGAAAAAAAGAAAAGAAAGAAAGAAAGACTGTTTGAATAAAAAATGTCTTTGCCTTCCGATGAAAGGAAAGCAGGGAGAAGGCCAACCTAGGGAAGGGAATTTCAGAAAGGTAAAGAGTCACTGAGAAGGCTTTCTCTCGTCTTCACCAAGTGAGCCTGTGGTGGGACTGAGAGAAAGACTTTCCCTGAAGATTATAGGAAACTTACAGGTTTGTATGGGGGTGGGTGGTAGGGATACAGTCTTTCAGATAGTCTGGACCTAAGTTGTATAAGGCTTTATAGATCAAGACCAGCACTTTGAATTGTGCCCAGACACAAACTGGCAGCCAATGAAGCTGTTTTAATGATGGAGTTATATGCTTCCTATAACTGGCCCCTGTCAGCATTCTGGCTGCGGCATTCTGGACCCACTAACATTTATGAACAGTTTCCAAAGGCAGGCCCATGTACAGTGTGTTACAGTAGTCTAAACATGATGTGATGAAGGCATGTGTCACCATGGCCAGATCTGGCATCTTGTAGAAAGGGCACAGTTACAACACTAGTGTTAGATGAGTAAATACACACCTAGCCTCTGCTAAAACTGCTGTACTGTTCTTTTGCATCTTTCCCCCCTCTTTCCTGTTCCTAGAGTTTTAAAAAAAAGATCTCACTCCAAATGAGATTTCATACTCCTTCTTGCATAAAACTTGACTATAACACTCTTCTGCATTAAGTCTGTGAGATTCCTAGGTCTGATCATTTGCGTACAATTGCCTGTAGCTTTTTGTGTGCACTTATACACATAAGGAAAGCACACAGTATGTATTGTAGCAGTGTGTGCTACACATGCAAATTATAATCACATACTACTGGGCATTTTAAGATTTTCAAGGAAACACTAGATGTATTTATTACATTGGTTTGCATAGGGGCTTCCCCAGTTGTGAAAAATGACCCTTTGTCATAGCACATGCTTTTCTTCACTTATGTTTCTTGCGGTATGCATGTTTTGTTTTCTGAGTGGCCATTGGAAGGTAAACATAGGCTTAATTTAGTCCAATACTATCTGGAGAACCAGAAGTTGCCCCCCTTGAGTTACTGGAAGTAGAGGACACCTGTCTGCTGAAGAGAGGCCCTGTGAGGTCCTCTTGATGAGTGCAAATGTCACTTGGAGTCTCTTTCTTGGCAAGGATCACAGAGATTGGCAGGAAATGAGCTGGCAAGAAATGATGGCTCATGCATTATTTGTGGTCAATCAGAAGCCCTTCATGACCTCATTTTCCTTGGCAAAATGATGGTGCATCAGTTTCTGCTAAAGATCATGTAGCTTCATGCTCTGTCAATTCCCATAACTGCCAATGGAAAAATATCCCCCTGAGTAAGATGCTACATAGTCCCTCCATACTCTTTCCTGTGTTGATGTGAGCACTTTTCAAGATACCCAAGATATAACAATTGCCAGTAGATGTTCATACCAAGTTACAATAGCAAAGCTCTGCTTTGGTATGTGTGTTGGTATTTGCATTAACTATAGGTTAGTCTAGATGCTAAAGGAAATAAATATTCCCCATGATTGACCTATTCTCCCCTCCACCTACAACAAGACTTCTTCAGAAACACCTCATTAATCAGACTGAAGGTGCAGCTACCCTGTAGAAATACTGCAGTTTGATACCACTTTAACTACACAGCATTATCCTACAGAATCCTGGGATTTATAGTTTTGTGAGGCACCAATACTCTTTGACAGAAAAAGCTAAAGACCTTGTAAAACTACAAATCCCAGGATTCCATAGGATAGAGCTACAGCACTTAAAGCAGTGTCAAACTGCATTATTTCTACAGTGTAGATGCACCCTAAGACCAAATCCACACTACACAAATAATCCAGTTTGAAACTGGATTATTTGCCATGGCTTCTTACTATGGAATGCTGGGATTTGTAATTTGGTGAGGCACCAGCATACTTTGGCAGAGAAAGGCTAAAGACCTTGTAAAACTACAAATCCCAGGATTCCATAGGAAGGAGCCACAACAAATAATCCAGTTTCAAAGTACAGTTGTCCCTTCATATTTGCTGGGCTTTGGTTCCAGGACCCCCTGTGGGATCAGCCCTGATTAGTACTTGGATGGGAGACTGCTATATTTCAGAGTAAGGAAATGGCAAAACCACCTCTGCGTATTCTTTGCCTAAGAAAACCTTATGAAATTCATGAGGCCACCGTACATTGACTAGCTACTTGAAGGCACACGCACACACAAGTCAGACTTACACCATTGTAAATCATTTGTATGGCTGTGGTATAGGTCTTCCAAACATGCAATGACCAAAGCTCCCCGCCCCCGCTCCCAACTCATCTTGTAAGCACTGCAGCTCTCCCCAACAAAGCCATTTCCATGTTGTCCAAGAGCAGGGGGTGAGCAAAAGTGTGTCCAGCTATTTCCTTGCAGGTGGATGTAATGCAAGGATGTCATCTATGCAAGGACCTTCTGGAGGTCTCCCTAGATGCCTGTCACAGTTCTTCCATCCTGCTCTGTGACCACACAGAATCAGCAATGTTTGTTGTGGAGGGGCTGTGCTGCTTACATGGTGAGTTTTGGGGGAGTAGTATTGGGAGATATAGCTACAGAGAAATAGCCATGTGATGCAGAATCTCTGCCATCATGTAATTTTACCTTAGGTCTTTGTGTGGCTGGGTGACAGGGAGGAGGGGAGCAGAAGCTAAGCATTCAACAGCAAGAGCTTAGGTTATAATCATTAACCTATGAAACATTCAAGAAGACCTTCAAATCTTTGCAAGCCATCACTTGAATCATTTGAAAATCCCAATTTATTTGGGGACAATCAGCAGGGATGAGCCAAATTCCTATTTACCCAGGATTAAGATAGAGATTTGAAAAGGTTTTCCACACAAACTGATTTATCAGGAGGAAATAAGGAAAAGATTATTGGCTGTTGCTCAGAGAGCGAAAGCCTCTCGGTGTCTCCCAGATTGCCGTAAAGAAGAGACAAAAACAATCAACATTAGTTAGATAACGTTCATAAACTACTGGCACCAAGAAGGCTCCTAATCTCATGTCTTCACATACATAGAACATAAAACTTGATATAAACTAGCATTTAGAGAGATCACAAATACATAACAACAGAAGAAGGGGAGGTCTTATCTTTCCAACCATAGTTTTTAGATCAGTTTTTTTTAAGAGTGTAAATAGCTGAATTAGTGTTCCTGGCAAAATACCATAGCTTTCTAAAAGCTTCCAAAAAAAATTTGGGGATCTCAACCCCTCCCCCCCCCCGGGATTTCTGGGAGTTCCATTGCTAATTTGTTGTCAGTTTTTTTCCTAGCTCCTTCTCAGCAGAATCATTAGCCAATTATTCTCCACTTTGTAATTACGCATTTGGATAATCTGTAGTGTTCATGACATTCTACATTAACCTCTGGCAAAGTTAATGTCTTGCTTTCCTAATAATTTGGAATTCTTGGCCTAAATCTAGTTGCTAGTCCCAGCAAAAATGACCCACTAAGGGCTTGTCTACACTGGCCAAATAAAACGACCTCACCTCATTTTTTCTGCAAGCTGTCCAGATGACATATGGCTTGAAACCAGGGCTTTGAACATTTCAAAGGCTTTAATCCACTTTTTTTAAAAGCAGGGATTTATTACAGATTTGAACAGAAAATCCAGGTGTGTGTGTGTGTGCGTGCGTGTGCTGCACTCCGTTACAACAGCAGTGTGGGGCCGAGCAGATGAGTTTTTGGTGACGGGGGGGCGTGGAAGAGGTCCGGAGGAGGCACCCCGGACCAGGTGATCAGCTAACCTTTCCCGCTGTTTCATTTTCACTTTTTAGTGGTTCCTTTTCTTTTCTTTTTTCTTTTCTTTTCTTTCTTTCATTGCACATGCAGCAGTTGTTCAGAGAAGCACATACCAGCATATTCATATACAGTAATTAGCTGTCCATACCCCTGCTTAATAGGATGTTCAAAGCCCCTCCAAGCCATGGGGAAAGTGCATACATGCACCCATTGTGCAGAGGGCGGGAGAGAACCTGAGCAGCCATGGCCACACATATTGTTCAGACTGGGATGAGTTCAAAGGGGGAACTGTGTGGACACCACACCCTGGGTAGTGAAATGTCCCTAAGCTCTGATGTGGTGCATTATAATTATTTTTCATAATTCTGATTCATTTTATATTATTAAAATCCCCATCATTTATCCAGTCACTAAAACCACATTCATTTTTAAAAATCTTTTTATTCTGTTTCCCATTGCTTTCAAGGAGATACAGGCACTCCTCAGCAGCCTTTACGTTCTCCTGTTTGTCTTTTCCATCAGAGCGCCAATGGTGGAAGAGCAATGATGGGGACCTACCATAGAGGAAGATTGCCAGAATGACCCTTCTTCTCCTCCCACAGACTTCTCTCTGTGGGCAGTTCTATCATATCTAATATATTTTCCCAAGGACAAAGAGAGGGGGGTGGGAGAGAGAGATCTTATAGACAGATTATAGAAACAGTAGCTAAGCTGTGTGCTTATGTGTCTTTTAAAGCCTGTGAGTGCATCTACTCTCCACAACTATAGCACTTTGATACCAGCTTAACTGTCATGGTTTCACCAGATGTAACCCTAGGATTTAGGATTTGTGTTTTGGTGAGATATTTTGTGTTCTGTGTCAGCTGTTCAAAGCAGTGCACTAGACAATTCTACGCATTAGATGGAACCATGGCAGTTAAAGTGGCATTAAACTGCTATAATTTTGCAGTGTGGATACATTCTATGAAATTGGCAGGTGCACCCTTTCCTTATATGCCTGAAATTTCTCAACTCTGCATCCTTAGACAGGCAGTAAAGGCCTGAGAATGTAGTGCAAATTGGGTATAAAACACTTTTATTTAATTCAATCATTTTTGCTGCCATGACAACATGATCATGGTAATTGTCTGTAGTCAAAAGCTTCATGTCAGCATTTTGTACCAACTGAACTTTCCAGGCACTTATCAAAGGTTCTTCTACATATAGCATATTACAGTGATCTAGTTATTATCCTCTCCATTGACGCCCCCTTGTCGTGGGAGAGAGGCTTGCGTACCCTAATGATGTTTTGAGCTATGCTGGCGGTGGCATAATAGCCACTGGTAGGGTCTCCCATGCCAGACAGGTCAAAACCGAAGGGTCTGACAAAGAGCGTCAAAGGGCAGGATGGGCTCTCTAGCCTTGTGGCAATCGTCCTAGGAGAAGGAAAACTCCAATCCCAAACCCGGGCAGATGGTGCTCGTCCAACCCTGTAAGGTCAACCATCTAAGAGAAGGAAACTCTAATCAAACCTACGGCCCGAGGACCTCACTGCCACGTCCATGCTTGCAAGGCCACGGCAGATGAATCTCTGGTTTAAAGGGTGAAGCCAGTTCTGTGCACGCTGCGCTCCACCAGAAAAATCCATTGCACAGGCTCGAAGGACAAATCCATTTCCAAAAAAGCCCTGTAGCGACTGGCGAGGGACGAAACCGGCAGGTGTAAAGATGCACTGGAAGCCGCAGCCCCAACCCTGCATACAGGCGGTTCAGGACATTGGTCGCTCGAGGCTGACCCGGGAGATGACAGTCTTGTTCGGCAGCATCCTGAACGACCAAGCAGTCTTTTTTAAGGAGAGCACTGCTTGCTCCATATGGAGAGGGGCCTAGAAAAGGTGGCCTAACGAAAGCTCATCCCCAACTACCTGGTTGGCTAGCCGCGGCCAACGGGAATCTTCTGATGCGGTCAAACCAAGGCAAAGAAACAAAGGCACACACCGGCCTCCAAAGGTGTAAATAAACTGACACTTGCATGCTGGAACATCAGAACCATGCAAGACTCTGAAGATAGTGGATGGCCTGAGCGTCGTTCTGCCCTAATAGCCCTTGAACTATCACGGCTTAATATTGACATCGCTGCTCTTAGTGAAGTTCGCTTCCATGAGGAAGGCAGCCTTAAAGAACATGGCGCCGGCTACACACTTTACTGGTCTGGCAAACCCAAAACCGAAAAACATCTTTCAGGAGTAGGCTTTATGATTAAAAACTCCATTGCCTCCAAACTCGAAACCTTGCCAACAGGACACTCTGATCGCATTATTTCCTTACGCCTCCCACATGTTGTTCTCTTTAGTATATATGCCCCAACTAAGCAAGCCGACCCTGTAGAGAAAGACAAATTCTACACAAACCTACGCCAACTCATACAAAAAGTCCCTGTAGAAGATAAAATTATTATCCTTGGTGACTTCAATGCCAGAGTAGGAAAGAACTCCGAAGCCAGGAAAGGTGTCTTAGGCAAGCATGGTATTGGAAATTGCAATGATAACGGATGCCTCCTGCTAGAGTTCTGTGCAGAACAACAGCTGACTATTACAAACACAATCTTTCAGCAGAAAGATAGCTTGAAGACAACCTGGATGCATCCCCGATCCAAACATTGGCACCTCATTGACTATGTTCTAGTCCGTCAGAGAGACATTCGTGATGTCCGTCATACCCGAGTGATGCCCAGTGCAGAATGCCAAACAGATCATCGCCTCGTCAGATGTAAACTAAATCTTCACCTTAAGTTCAAACCTAAGAGGGGTGGCATCTTAAAGAAGAGGCTCCAAGTCAACAATCTTCAACAAGCTACCATGAGAGACAACTTCCAGGCAAACCTACAAACGAAACTTGAAGACCGTCCTACAGATCCTTCTCCTACAGTGCTTTGGCAACATATCAAAAACAGTATCCTCCAGTCTGCAGAAGAATCCCTCGGGTTCTCCCACAAGAAAAATCAAGACTGGTTTGATGAAAACAACCAAGAGATCCAGGAGCTCTTGGCAAGGAAGAGAGCTGCTCACCAGGCATACCTCGCCCAGCCAACCTGTCATGTAAGAAAAGCAGCTTTCCGCCTCACATGTAGCAAACTACAACAAAAACTCCGAGACATGCAGAACAAGTGGTGGATCAATTTAGCAGAAAAGACACAACGCTGTGCAGATCTGGGTGATCATAGAGGATTTTATGAAGCTCTTAAAGCAGTGTTTGGACCTACTTATCAGGTCCAAAGCTCCTTATACAGTACAGATGGTCAAACATTAATTACTGACAAAGCCTCCATCCTGAATCGTTGGGCTGAACATTTTCAAAGTCTCTTTAGCGCCAACCGAGTAGTCCAAGCCTCAGCTATCCAACATATGATACAAAAACCAATGAAAAATGAATTGGACATAGCTCCCACTTTGGAAGAGACCCTTAAGACCATACAGCAGATGAAAAACGGCAAGGCAGCTGGGATTGATGGAATCCCACCTGAAGTTTGGAAACACGGAGGTCATGCACTCCACGAAAAATTCCACGAATTCCTTGTGAATTGCTGGGAAAAAGGGGAACTGCCATCAGACCTCTGAGATGCAGTCATCATCACCCTGTACAAGAAAAAAGGAGCAAAATCCGACTGCTCAAACTATCGAGGCATAACACTGCTCTCTATTGCTGGAAAAATCCTTGCAAGGATACTCCTGAACAGATTAGTTCCTGCTATTGCAGAAGAACTTCTCCCTGAAAGCCAATGTGGCTTCAGAGCCAATAGGAGTACTACAGACATGGTATTTGCCCTTAGGCAACTGCAAGAAAAATGTAGGGAGCAGAACAAGGGTCTCTATGTAACATTTGTCGACCTCACCAAAGCCTTCAACACTGTAAGTAGAAAAGGTCTGTGGCAGATCCTGGAAAGACTAGGATGTCCCCCCAAATTCCTTAAAATGATTATCTTGCTACACGAGGGACAGCGTGGTCAAGTCAGATATGGCGATGCTCTTTCAGAGCCCTTTCTAATAACTAATGGAGTGAAGCAAGGTTGTGTTCTTGCACCAACTTTATTTACAATCTTCTTTAGCACGATGCTCCAAAGGGCTATGGCAGAGCTTGAAGAAGACGACGGCATCTATATACGCTACCGTACTGATGGTAGCTTGTTTAACTTAAGTCGTCTGAGGGCTCACACTAAGACTCTAAACTATCTAGTCCGTGAGCTGCTCTTCGCCGATGATGCTGCCCTTGTTGCCCACACAGAAGCAGCTCTGCAGCGCCTAACGTCCTGCTTTGCAACAGCTGCAGAGCTGTTTGGGCTAGAAGTCAACCTAAAGAAAACAGAAGTTCTTTACCAGCCTGCACCACAGGACGAACACCACCATCCCCACATTGCCGTCGGCAAATCTGTGCTCAAGTCCGTTCAGCAGTTCACCTATCTGGGAAGCATCATCTCCTCAGATGCCAAGATTGACAAAGAGATCGATCACAGATTAGCAAAGGCATATAGTGCATTTGGAAGACTTCACAAAAGAGTCTGGAGCAATAAACACCTGAGGCAAAGCACAAAAATCAGTGTGTATAGAGCCATCGTACTGTCTATCCTCCTTTATGGATCTGAAACATGGGTGACCTATCGCCACCACCTACGACTCCGCGAGCGCTTTCATCAGCGCTGTCTACGCACAATCCTAAATATACACTGGACTGACTATGTGATGAATGTTGCTGTCCTTGAGCAAGCCGGGATCACCAGCATTGAGGCCATGATATTGAGAACACAGCTGCGCTGGGCAGGGCACGTTTCTAGGATGGAGGACCATCGCCTCCCAAAAATACTACTCTACGGTGAACTCGCCACGGGTCAGCGTAAGAGGGGCGCTCCAAAAAAGCGATACAAAGACTCCCTGAAACAACATCTCAGGCTCGGCCAAATTGATCACCAACAGTGGTCCGCCCTGGCGTCACATCGGGAGGCATGGAGACGCACTATCCACAATGCTGCAGCCTTATTTGAGAACTCACGCCGAACAAGTCTTGAAGAGAAATGACAACGCAGAAAGAATCACAACCCAAAAACATCACCCAAGGAGACCTTCTGCTGTGCTTTTTGCAACCGGACTTGTTTATCTCGGATTGGCCTTTTTAGTCATCAGCGTGCTTGCAGAAAGCGCGGGATGAGTCCTTCCTGAATCTTCGTTTGCGAAGAAAAGCCAGAGAGAGAGAGAGAGAGTTATTATGTAACTCAAACAGTGTGTCATTATAGCCATGAGCATACCTGACTTCTCCAGACACGGGTACTCACGGACCAAGCTCCCACCTAAAGATTAGGATCAAACTGGCTTTAGGAGCAGTCCCAGCCATGGAGCTGATACTTCAAGGGAAGTGTATCCTCATCCAAAGCAAGTCACATTCCTTCGGCCAGCCTGATAGGTTCTTTAACCAGATGTCTCTTCTACCTCAATTGAGCTTCAATTTGTTTAACCCTCAAGTAGCCCATTATTGATTCCAAGCAGTGTTGGAACCTTTGCAGCTTCTCTAGAGCAAAATACCAAGGGAGAGAGACAGGGATGGACATCCTGTTGAATTTTACACACATCTTAAGTTGCCTCACACAAGCAGTTGTACTTTTTTGGCTATGGTAATGTCTGTCTTCAATTCACTGTTGTGCAGGTGGAGCTTCCCAAGTGTCACTGTTGCACATATGGTTGCAAATTCCTAGAAGGGACATAACTATTTTTTGGTGTCTTCAATTTACTATTTGATTCACTGGGATTGTAGACATAGCAAACATTTTCACAGATACTACAGATGTAATACATTACTAAATTAGTTCTTGAATGAAGCAATGAGTAATTTTAACAATTTTGTTCCCCCTGTCAGAAAGTCTTTAAAAAAATATGCCATTTTCAAAGACTACTCTTCACCAACTTTTATGTAGAAAACAGCAGAAAATAATATTCTGCAACCTCGAATACTGTGTTGTGGTGTTCTGGGCACCACAATTCAGGAAGGATATTGAGAAGCTGGAATGTGTCCAGAAGAGGGTGACCAGGGTGCCAGTCACACGACAGAAATTGTCCCGTTGCCTACCGGGACAAAGTGATAACGAATCCGCCCCTCGCTGTTTATACGATTTATGTCTCTGATATGGATATCCCGTGTGGTCCCGTGACTGATATTTACACGTCCATAGTTCCGGTTTTGTTTAGGTTTTAATTTTTTTTTTTTTTTTGGCTGTCAATCAAAGATGCGATTACTCGTGTTTTCACAACCTCGGTGACGCACTTCCCTTAGAGTTCTGTGCCACGAGCGATGCTATTGGCTGGCTGGGGGAGGGTGGAGAGAGGGGGGCAGAGGTTTGTTATTCCCCCTTGCTGCTTGAACATTTTAACCCCTTCAGAAGAGGCAGAAAGCATTTTTAAAGATCCAGACTGAGATCTTTCGCTCAGACGCAGGAAAAGAGTGCTTTCCATTTGAAATCAAGCCGAGTGAGGGGGATGGGGGGGGGGAAGGGAGGCATCATATTCCCCTTGCCTCTGTAAAATGTTAACCCTTACAACACAGATTAGCTGCAGAGTTCATGCTTCAAACCAGCTACAAACAGGCTGTTTTGAAACACACAGACACAGAGAGGGGAAATTTAAGGGATTTTCATTCACTCAGAGGCTGGAATATTTTACTGTGCCCATCCACCACGATCTCTCTATTCAGAACCAGGGAGGATCTGCCCACCACGATCTCTCTGTAGCATGCAGTGTAGAAATCCATTTAAAAAGGTGATTGAGTACAGTCGCACACACACATCAACCTTCGTGCAGCTGGAAGGGATGCCTTTGTTTTCGGCTGGTGAGGCTGGATCTGTTGAACGGGTGACTGACCCCTCCTTTTCTGGTCCCTGAGCTCTAAGCCCGCCCCCAGTCACCATTTCCGGTCATCCCAGTACCAAGACTTTTTGTCCCACGCTGTTTACATTTCCGATTTTCCGAATCCTCCAGTGACTTTTTTAAAAACCGGCACAACCTGCGGGACTGGAAGTCCCGCAGGTTGAGGGATAAAAGGTGGCCCCCCTTCCGAAAATCACGTACCCGACCCGATGTACGTGTAAACTGCCAGGGATTGACACGAATTCTTCCCAGGACATTTTCATCGTGTAAACGGCCCCCTGGATGCTGGGAGGTCTGCAAACCATGCCCTATGAGGAGCGGCTTAGGGAGCCGGGCATGTTTAGTCTGGAGAAGAGAAGGTTGAATGGTGACATGACAGCCATGTTTAAATATTTGAAGGGATGTCATACTGAGGATGGGGCAAGCTTGTTTTTTGCTGCTCCAGAGACAAGGACACAGAGCAATGGGTTCAAATTATAGGAAAAGAGAAACATTAGGAAGAGCTCCCTGACAGTAAGAGCAGTTCGGAAGTGGAATACACTGCCTCGGAGTATGGTAGAGTCTCTTTCTTTGGAGGTTTTTAAACAGAGGCTGGGTGGCCATCTGCTGGGAATGATTTGATTGTGTATTCCTGCATGGCAGGGGGTTGGACTGGATAGCCCTTGTGGTCTCTTCCAACTCTATGATTCTATGTAGAATGAGTTGGAAATGTTTGCAGGAATTGTAAGAAGTGGGTTCTTCTAAGGACAGTTTTTTGCACAAAGACAAAAAAGCAGGGGGGTGGGATCTTGCTATCACTCCAGAGTTGAAAAACCCAACAGAGATAAAGAAAAAGCCTTGGCCTCCCTCTTTTATATTCCTCCCCAACTCTTCCACTTGCCAATATGACTGAAGAGTTCAGTGGGGAAAGACCTATCAAGATGTCAGATACATGTACTAAAATGTTTGTGTGCTAAAGATGAGACATTTGACTTATCAATAGCCTTTTCCTTGCTGTCTTTCCACCTCCTGATAAATTATACTTGACCTGCCCTGGGTGCTACAGGAAGCAAGAAAACAAATGAGTTCTGAACAAAAAGGAAGAACTCTGACATTCAGAACTTATACTAGACTCTGGCATTTATTTTGATACTAGCAAATGCAATTAATGGCCAGTTGTTTCAATTCTTCATTCTTTAAGAAATGATTTTGTTGTTGTAATGTGCCATCAAGTCAACCCTGATTTATAGCAACCTTATCCAAGCCAAGATTTATTCAAGGGGGTGTGTGTGTCATTGACTTCCTCTAAGGTTGAGAGAGCCACACTCCACAGTAAATATCCACACCCCACAGTAAAAGGGAGTAATGTATATACTCATGTATAAGACTAGAAATTTTAGTTAAAATAAATCAACCCAAATAACGTAAGTTGACTTATTCGTGGGTCAATGTAAGTACTGTACCCTAAATCTTAGCCAAAAAGGAACCATCCCCTTCTCTGAGTAGAGTGGGGAAAGGTGAGAGCTTAGTCCATCCCAGGAGAAACTAAAAGAAGCACTGACCCCCTCTACTCTTTCTACCATGGCACTGCTTCTGGCCTTTTTGAATGCTTGGGTGGGAAAATGGCAGCAGCAAAGGCTCTTTGGTGCTTCCCCTCAAAGGAGCGCTGAGAGAGGAAGGGGGTCAGTGCTTCTTTTAGGTTCTCCTGGGATGGACTGAGGTCTCCCCTTTTGCCACTCTACTCAGAGAACAGGATGGTTCCTTTTTGGATGACAGTTTGGATAAAATAATACTGTACTTTAACTTTATCCCAAAAAAAGGAACCCTACCCTTCTCTGAGTAGAGTGACAAAAGGCCGTTTTGAATGCCTGGGCAAGAAAATGGTGGTGGCCAGGGGTGGCCGCCCCCCTGTGGCAGCACTGGGACTTTCACCTCTCTGTGGAATGACCCTCAACCTATCCATGGGTCATATCAAAATCCATAATTTTGGCCCAAAATCTGTCCTTGACTTATAGGGTTGACTTAGACATGAGTATATACAGTACTTTTGCACAGTGTATTGTGGTATTTAAAAATGGGTCTGCAAACAAAATGAAAATTCCTCTTGGTAGCTTTCAGAAGAATGATGTCCCATCCATGTATGTCTTTGTAGAAGTCAGGCTCATGCATTTCAGCAGGACTTTGCTGCTGTTGTGTGTCTTCAAGTCATTTCTGACTTATGGTAATCCTATCATGGGTTTTGTTTTGGCAAGATTTGTTTACATGGGGGTTGCCATTGCCTCCCTCTGAGGCTGAAAAAGTGTGACTTGACCAAGGTCAACCAGTGGGTTTCCATGGCTGAGGGAGATCTGAACTGTGGTCATGAAGTGGAATTGCTTCAGTTCCCCAACCAGCTCTCGGAGACCCAGTCCAACCATCAAAATATTACACCACACTGCCTTCCTATGAAATGAATGTATACCCTTATTTTGCCATGACTGTCTTATTGCCTTTCCTGACCTGGAACAACCATAAAGACTTACAGGTTTGGGAGGAACTTTGGGTAGAAACAGGACTGAGAACCAGTGTTGTGCAGGTGTTAGAATACTGGTGTAGAAAATCAGCGTGATATGTTCTGGCTAAGAAACTCTGTGACCTTAGGCCTGTCCCTTTCCCTCAGCCTTGTTACTTGTGAGTATAAAGTGGGGAGGAGAAGAGCCCTCAGCTCATTGAGGCCTTTTGCTCATTTGCAGGATATTAATCTACTGAGTCTCATTCCTGGTTTTATGGTCTCTGGCTTCTGCCTCTTGAACTCGTTTCCTGACTCTTGGTCTACTTTCATTACAGAAGACACACCTAATCTATTGCATGCACTGCACAATTGTCATATTCAGTCTAGGTATGAACAAGCAGCAGTCATTCTAACCTGGATGTGCTCACCTACCTTAATGGCATGTCAAGATCATATAATAAAAGTGTGAGAGGTATGTGCGTGTGTGTGTGTATGTGGTTATAGTCTCATTTTATCAAGACAAAATGTGTGTGGGCGTACTTGTATGCCATTCTAAAGCAGAGGAAAGCAGCAGCAGCAGCAGATGATGATGATGATGATGACAACAACGACAACTCTGGGAGTAATTCCATATGGATTGATAAAATATCTGAATGAAATTGCCATGGATAGGATTACAACAGGATAATTACACAAAATGATACTACCTGATTCATGAATAGTGTCCAAATCATTGATGGTCCAAAACAAAACTCCAGCTGGTAATACCTGGTAGACTACGAAACTAAAACAACAACAATGATGATGATGACAAAGACAGTGATGATGAAATTGTCTCTCCTGTGTTCCTGTGGCACAGCACCCTTTATTATGGCAGAGCAAATAGTTCACTGGACTATAATGGACTAATCAAAACACAATCAGAGATAGCAAGTGAGAGGGTAAAAAAAAATCCACAGCAGATATAAGGATTTGTTCTCTGGTGACAAGCTGGATCATAGGGAGATGGTGAAGAGGGAAAAAGCAGTGATATGCTGTAAAGCAGACATTCTCTTCCTTAAGAGAAAAACCCAAAGTTGATTCAGAACTATATGAGTTATAGGGACCAGGCTAGCCAGTCAGCAGTAGACCTTCCTTTCCCAAGAGCAAGCTGGGGCCCTCCCAACCTGAAACCCTCCAAAAGGGCTTGAGTACAAGTCCCACCCATTCATCCATCTCTTTATTTACACACACCTTTTCCCAGACAGGGACTCAAGGTAGCTCATCCTTCATACCTGGCACAGTCAATCATGGGAGCTGCCAGCCAACACATCTTGATCGTTTCTACTGTGGCATATCCTTGGTCTATTAATACTGCCAACTGACTGTGAGATAGAAAGGTATTTTCTATCCATGGCAACTTCATTTCAGGCGGGGAAAAACCCTTGCTAATTTTAGAAGGTTTTTAGGAAAGTTGATGCAGAAAATGTATGAGACCCATGAGGCTCCCTCTTGCTTAACAGGACCCACTATAACTGTGTAGTGTTGATATAGGGAAGAGTTCTGACTCTCCCTATAAATCAGTAGGTGATGACAAGTTATGGGGTGGAGAATTCAGGGAGTTCTGGACAGGGTGAAGGCCCTCTAGGGACCATAGACTTGTAAAACAGCACAGCTCTCAAAGTAGAGACTAGCTGCAGCATTGTGGGAAGTAGACATGATGGCTCCCTCCCTCACAACACTGATCTGGAGCTTTGCTGCTGCTACCCACCACTTTCTCAAAAGCCCTCTGAGGCACAGAAGGACTACAAGAGGACATGTAATCAAGGGCCTTGTGAAACTTGGAGATGGTCCTGCAAATCTCACCAACCAAAAACTTGCAAGTTATAGTGCTTCAGGCCTGGCTCTAAATCTGGGTGAATCTGTCTCAGAAAGAAATTGTACCCATTTTTAAAAAAACATAGAACCATTAAAAAGTGGTTGTGTTATTGCAAAGCCTGTTTGGTCTAGAATTAAGACCGACTCTTTCAGACTGAATTCTCAGCCCTTATCACCACAGAGAATTATTTTAGAAGTCACTGAGTGTGTGCCTGGCTGACTCCAGCACTGCAGACATTGCTCCATGTAAATGCTGATAGAACTATCTTTGAATGTGTCTTGTTATCACAGAGATGTCTCAGTCATTTCCACTCCCTAGCCTTTGGTGGGATAAAGTAACTCCTTTTGAGAATCCTTTAACTTGGAGTCCACTCTGTCAAGGTCATAAACTGGTCAAAAAAGGTGGGGGAGGAGATTAAAGATGGAAAGGAGTATTAAATGTTACATTGTTGTGGGGAAACAGGAAATGCAATCGTCTTGTGCTTCCTGTTCTTTTGCATCACATTTACCTTTGATATATATAAGCTTTTGACATAGGGCCAGTTGGCTCTTATTCCCAGTGGGAGGAACATGCAAACATTCTATTGGGGAAAAGATAAGAAATTTGGAGAAACAGGAAGTATAAGCTATTTGAGCTTCCTGTTCCCCCATGCATGTTCCTCTGTTCATATCTGGAGGCCACCAACATCTTCATGTCAAAGCTGTGGGGAGCTCCCTCTCAGTGGGGTGTGAACTTAATTTGCTCTAGAACAGAAACATCTGGCTGAAGTCAGGAAGTAGATGCTGCTAAATTTGGTCCCCCCCACATCCTATAGTTAATGCATTCTTACCTCATCAGTAGATGTCACTATAGCAGAGGACAAAGTCTAATGGAAGGAACATTTCAAGGGGGAATAGAGAGACGGAATCCCAGTCATCCAACCAGAAGCAGGAGCTGGCTCAGTTCTGCCCAATTCTAGCCAGGAGCACAGTGATGGAGCTTGGTTTATGAGTTGCTTATAAGGAGGCTATAGGAAATGAGAGATTAAGGAAATGAGTCATTATGTGATTACAAAGACATGTGGAGTGCACACATTTGTGGCCTATAATGCTGCTTTGAACAACCATAAATTTCTTCTACGGGGGCTTTGGGAAAAGTTCCTGCTGAACTCAGATGTGGTAGCGAGTTATAGTTCAGCAAATGGAGCTGGAATGAATGTTTTCAGCATGAAATCTTTGAAATGTTTTAAGCCCTGTTCAGTTCAGCATTCCTTCTCTAAATCAGCATGAGTTGCAGAAACCAGAAGGGAAATTTCTCTTTTCGGGGGAGAGGCATTTTTGTTTCTTTCTCCCTCAACTTTGAACAAGATTTTAATCCTCTGAGGTCTTTTGTTTGCTGCCTTCATGAACTCTGATAAAAGCAAGCTGCTTCTAAGAATGTCTTGCTCCACCAGCAGTGAAGGCATATTTTCTAGTTTTAGTGAGTTCCAGCCTGCCTATTAAGCAAAGATGTGTGTGTCCTCTCTCAGAGAAAAGGAAACCTGCCCCTTTCTTTCAATCCCAATGCTACAGCCATGACTCTTGAATCTTTTCATAGAATTGAATCATAGAATTGCAGAGCTGGAAGAGACCATGAGGGCCATCCAGTCCAACCCCCCTGGGCTATTTCTGTTATTATTTATTTTTTCCACAGTATCTTAAATTACAAAATTACTTTCAGATTGTTACATTCTCCATTCCATCTTTTCCAAAGTCTAATATCCTTTATCATTTAAACAACACAATCAACACCACTTCATCCCTCCACCCCTACCCTTACCCCCTTCCATCTGTTCATTCTTTCTCTCTTCTTCTTCCCTTCTCAATTCTCAATACCTTCCTCCACTTTCTTCTCCTCACTCACTTCTTCTCTTTATTCTCTTTATTGCACCCTTCACCCATCCCACGAACTTCCTTTAGTCCACCACCTGTCTGGGATATTTCAGTTTTTGTCTCTTCATTTTATCCTCCCTACCTTTGTTACTTGTTATCATATCATTTATCCCTTAGTATCATGTTATTATTGTACCATTACTCTTCCAATCCTATCCTCTATTACTTGCATCTTAAACCATTTTTGTTTTTATTTTAGAAATTTTTACTTAACTTGTAGTTTATGCTCATATGTTCAGTGCCTTCTTTCTTAGTTATGTTTGTCTTATATAATTTTCATCTCTTTTTTAATGTGCTGGCCTTATGTTTCACGCTAGTAGTTTATCTTCGTATCCCACCTTTTCCTCCAGAATTCTCAGATCGGGGACCATTCTTCTTCCATTTTTGCTGTATTTGCTTTATTTAAGATATATGTTAATTTATCATTTTCTTGCATCTCTCTAAGTTTTATTAACCAATCATCTATCAATGGGATTTCTTTATTTTTCCACTTTGCCGCTATCATCAATCTTGCCGCTGTTACCGCATATAATAATGTTCTCCAATGTTGTTGTTTAAATTTTGTTTCCAGTTCAGAAGTCATGTTCAATAGATATAATTTTGGGCTCATAATAAATTGAATGTTATAAATGTTTTGAATTGTCTTGTGAATTTTTATCCAGAATCTCTGGATTTTGGGGCACCCCCACCACATGTGATACATAGTACCAATGTCTTTTTCACAACGCCAGCATTGACTGTTTTTTATTTTATACATCCTACTAATTCTTGACGGAGTTAAATACCATCTATTTGTAAGTTTAAAATGATTTTCTTTCAATGCTAAACATGCTGTGAAAGTGTTGGTGCCTTTCCATGCTGCCTCCCATTTTTCCATAGTTATCACAGCTCTTATATCTTGAGCCCATTTAATCATAGCTTCTGTGATCCTTTCTCCTTCTAATTCTCTTTCTAGCAGAAATTTATAGAATTGTGATTTTTTTTTGTTCTCTTTATTCCAAATCACCTTATCTACGTCCGTGTCTGATATTTCAAAGTCGTATTTCTCTTTATCACTTTGAAACCTATTTTTTATCTGCAAATATTTAAACCAATTCATTTTGCCGCCTCTTTCTTCCAATTCATCATGGGTAAGTAGTTTGACACCTTCTCCTCAGCTTCTTCTGCTCCTTGTAGTATTAATTGTTAGATTATTTATTTAGTTATTTTAGGTTTTCAGTCTCTGCGTCAGTTCGCCACTCACCCCTCCTCTCCGCTCGCCTCCATCCCAATCACCACTTTTGCTTTCTTTGATGGATCTCAGTTACAGTGTTGCAAACTTCTCAGGTCAGCCTCCGTCCCACGTTTTCCCTTATTGGTAGGCTCTGATCTTTCCCGCGGAGGTTTTTAAGCATACCCCCATACAGGTGTCATATTCCAATGCTATTCAAATTCAGGTCCTTTAAAATCTGAGAGCAAGTGAGGGTTTGATCTGAAGATCTTCACTCTACCTTAATGGCTGCTAATCCTCTCCTACCGATCTACCTCCATTTCAGCAGAGCTTGAGGGATCAGCCGGGATCTGCTAGCCCCACTGGGTTGTAATCGTTCCTGGATTACACCACAGTTTGGGTGAACCCCAAATTTAAGGCACAGGACAGACAAACTCGAGTGGAGCCCCATCTTGAGGTCCTTTTCCCCTTGGCTCCCAGACCGGAAGTCCCAACTGGGCTATTTCTGATGGAATATTCTGAAACCACAGGCTGCCCCTCTTTAAGCTATACTTATATTTAAATGCTCTGGCTGAGATCCATAGGCTCAAACTCCACTGCAAAACCAATCGACTTCTATGATGCACATGGTCCCCTTGCAGGAGGTTTAAGAACACTGGAGTGATACATTACCAGGTTTCTCCCACAGGCTTATGCTACAAGCTGCTCCCCAACTGGGGGGCAGGGTGGAGGGGTGGAGGTGGCAGGATTCCCTTTCCCAAAGAGTTTTCACCACAAGTGTGGTCAATGGGTGCATCTCAGAATTGCAGCTGTTGCCAAAAGTCTAATTCTGCATTGCGGTTTTCTCAGTCTGTTGTCTTCAATGGGACCTTTAACAGTATGTGCTATGAACAAGA
Organism: Gambelia wislizenii; assembly: GCA_030847615.1. NCBI lineage: Eukaryota > Metazoa > Chordata > Lepidosauria > Squamata > Crotaphytidae > Gambelia > Gambelia wislizenii. The sequence continues at coordinate 330,755,787 of JAUMIR010000001.1, read as the reverse complement.
AATACAGCCATTGAGCCATAGACAAGGATGGTCCTCTTCATGGATGTCCCATATGATCTACCCAAATGATGACGGAACTAAAGCATGTGTGATTTCCATCAAGTGGGAAGTTTTCTCTTGCACTGAAGTCCATGAAAGACTCACAACCAGGCATGCAATTTATATCTGAAACTACTCTAACCATTCCCATACAACTTTCCAGATTATACATTTATTCATCAAGATTATGTCTCTTTCAAACAATATGGCAAGTCCAGTATCATTTGAAACAGGTCAGGCACAGGTTCAGAAAGGGCTTGGCCAATGCAGGGGCACTGAGACTCTGGTGTAAGGAACTGGCATCTTGTCTACACTTTTAGTCAACCTAGTTGACCTCCATATATTTTAGTCTTCTGCTTCCATCAGCCCTAGCCAGTGTGGCCAATGGTTGGGGATGATGGGAGCTGCAATCAACAAATATTGAGAGGGTGCCAGGTTACTTACCTTAGGTTGAAAATGGCTCATATGAATCAATGAATCTATGCGTCCATCCCTACTACTTAGGAATGTGAAACTCTCTCAGTCTTCACTTTGTTGCTTTCCTAGAGATGCCTCCTGCATTTCCTGCCTGCCCTTGTTTTGCATTGGACTGTGAGACTTTGAACTTTATCAGACTAGCATTTTAAAGAGTTCTTTTGCTGGCATTAAAAAAAATCAATTTTTATGCCAGCAAAAGAATACTCCCCCCCCCCCTGCACTTATCTCTAATCCTGGCAAAGGTAGCTCTGGCAATGAAAGAAGAAGTGAACAGAGCTCTGTTCACTTCCTCCTTTGAAATCACACAGAATATTACAAGACTTCATTGTGCAGGAATTATTTTTTTAAAAAAAACCAAAAATAACACTTAAAAAAGTTTTTAAAAGCACAAAAACACACTTTAAAACTTACAAGTAACCCAGGGAGGGTCATAAAAAGTGTGTCATTTTCCTGAGATGTCACAATCTCACCCAGAAGTGTTCGCGCCAGAGTGGCCACTGATGGGGTACGTGGGGGGGGGGGATGCAAGGTTTCACATGCCGTCTGTGCTGGCAAAAAAATGGTGTGTGTGGGGGGTCAATTGATGGCTTAAGCCATCAGTTTAAAAGTACAGGTTTTGCCAGAGACATAACAGTGAAAGGGCAATGCTGTGTGGTATGTGCAACCTTTCGTGGTTATGTGGCATCACTATGATGCCTTATTCTGTGTGTCTGATAAAGTTGTTTATCTCTTCTTCCCACACTGAAACTGGAGCCATTTGTAAATGCATTTTCCTAAAGTACACATTTATTTGCACAATTTATCTAATATACATATCTTTTCTCCACTGACTCAAGTGTGGTTCTGTATATTGTTATGCACATTTTAACCATTCACGTTTCAAAACGCATACATTTGCTTTGTGTGCACTTTGTTTCTTGGAAAGCTCCTGTAAGCCCCATTGATGTGCAAATGCTCAAGGCAAGATATACATTTTTTTTACCAGAAGCCTTGAGAAGTGCAAAAAGCTACTTTCATCAAGTCCAACCAAATTTCTTTCTATCCCTAAGCATTATGGATCTCTCCTTGGAGAAAGAGGAAATGTCTAAATTGCCGTGTGACAGCATCACACTTCCCTTTGGTATCTTAAATGCATGCACCCAGGGCAGCTGGGCATACTCATCTGAATATTTACTTAGTTAAACCCAAAGTGCCTTCATTTCACCCATGTATTCTTACTAAAATGCACTGGAACAGAATCAACCTAAGTATGAGTTATCTAGCTTTACTCAGTTGTGGACTGTGCTACACATTCAACTTTGTTGTTACATAAACTGTCTACTGAAAAGCTAACACCAGAGTTAATTGCACCATGGAGACTTCTTGGCCAGGTGCCCCTGATTCATAACCATATTGTGTATCTTAAATTCAGATCCAGGTACTCATTACTAACAGGCATTGTATCAGAAGGATACATTTAACTTAGGGTTAGGAGGCAAGCCCTTTATTGTCCCTGCGGACTCCTCCCTCTGTCTTGGATTTTTCCATTGTGGTGTTCACCTAATTGCTTCCAGTGTTGTTTGGAAAGAACCAGAGTTTCCAAATCTGCATTGACTTGGAGAGGTTAACTTGTAACTGTATCAAGAGATTTCTAATGCTTAGGTGTATGAAGTCATGTTGTCCCAAGAATGATAACACAATGAAGAGATAAATCAGTGTGATAACACAATAAAGAGGTAAATCACTCCCTCACACTTAGAAGATATTCTTTAGAGGCCTCTAAGAAAAAACACATGTAACATTCAAGCCAAAATTTCCCAAAGAGACTTAAAAAATGTATGTGGGTTTTTTTTTAAAGGAAGTTAGAATCCATTGGGAGCAACCCACTATATATTTTTAAAACTGCTCAATAGAGAATGGAAGACTCTGGAAAATCAGTGGAAGGATGTTGACCATATGACTAACTTAAAAGCAGGCAAGGTGAACTGGAATTCCACATCATCTGGAACGAGTTTTGAAGCCCATGTAATGAGAGCAGGATTGCTCTTAGCCCATTTCCTGAGCACTGTATCAGCAACCATCTTAGTAGACATTTCAAATATCAGACCAAAAAAACCTCTTTAGAATCTTAGAATCACCTCTCAGTGGCTCAAACAGATATCAAAACACTTCACCAGCTGCAAGTGGTATTCCAAATTATGCCTCTGTCCACTGCAGCCACAATCTAAGGCCCAGGGCTTTGAAGATGGCAGCAACGAATCAACCAAGTTAACACTGGAGGTAGTGAGGAGAGGAAAACAGTTGCTTAGATTAGCTAAAGCAAAAAGGTTGGGGAACATTCATTCACATATTTTTAGTGATGAAATGTAGATCAGTAAAATGTGGCTTCAGATGTTTCCTACCAGATTCTATGTGAATGCTGAAATACTGACAGAATTGCTTTCAGTGTGGGAAAAGATGTATCCTGCAGGGCTGAGGAGCCTATGACCCTCCAGATGTTGCTGGACTGTAACACCCATCTTTCCTGAGTATGGGCCATACTGGTTGTGACAAATGAGATGGAGCTGGTGTCTACTGACATCTGAAGGAAAATGTTTTCCACTCCTGTTCTATTGGATTCACTGTTCCCTGCATTCTATTCCTTCTTAATTCTGGAATGGCATGGGGAACTTCTAACATCAATTTTTCACTTAGAGTGAAGAATAGCATTCAGTTTCCTACATTCCATAGCATTCATTCAGTTACTTGCCATAGCATTCCTACATTCATTTGCATTCCCTGCCCACCCCCCCAACTAGGCATTGTGCATATTTGTTTTGGCAACTGATAAAACTCTGTAAAAAGGGGAAAAAAGAAAAGCAATCCTCCTTCTCCTCCTCCTCCTCCTTCTCTTCCTCCCTTTGCTTTTTCCTGTATGTTTCATCAATGCTTACAAGTGCACACCTAAGTTGGTAAAATACTACACAAAAGAATCTTGATGCAATTGTGTTTACAGTCACTTAAAGAGGGTTGCTTACAATCTGTATGTACACTTTAAAGGAAAGAGAAGATATGAAGGAACGGAAAACTGTGGCAAGTTCCATGTGTATGCTGTTCTGCAGAAAATTCAGAAATGAAAAGAAAATGGAAATAGACCATTTGGAATGCTTCAGTTTCACTTTGGAAACAAGACAAAGTGATTCAGAGCTCCCTAATATAGGAAAATTTGGATGAAGAGAAACATATTTTCATTGTTTCATTACTTGCTCACACATACCAGTATACAGAGATGAGACACAGTATGGGTAAACAAAGCTAATCTGGAGAGGCAGTTTATTACACAAAATTTGCAAGTCAGATATGTTACAGTCAAGAGCACCAGGTCACGTGACTTACTTGCAGCAAGGGCAAGTTAACCTTAGGGACTATAGGTAGGGATGTAAGGAAAATCTGCAGTTTTCTTAGCCTGACTGAGGACTTTATCAGTCAAGGCAAAAATCACATTATTACAATGCGATAATAACACAACGGGCCAAAATGATCAGATCATGTCATTGCCCTCCGGTGGCCAGTGAGTGCACCAGTCGCGAATAAGGCATCGTTTTTTAATTGATGGCTTAACCCATCAATTGATCTTCAATATCACTGTGTTAGCAGTATTGAAGGCATGAGAAAACATGCCCCACTGTATTCATGAGAATTCCAGAGGGCTCCAAGGTTCACTCAGCCTTCCATCCTTTCGTAGGTCGGTAAAATGAGTACCCGGCTTGTGGGGGAAATTAGCTAATATACACATTGGAAACTGCTTAATGCAGTGTAGATGTGAAAATTGCTATCGCTTAACAATTTGTAAGCTGCTCTGATAGCTTTTGTGGCTGAAGAGCGGGGTATAAATACCTAATTTTAAAAGAGAATACAGTGTGAGTGGGCGGTCCCCTTTCCCCCATCCCTATTGCCAGGGAGAACACTTCCAGGTGGCAATGTGAATATGATCAATAGGACTATCTTTTTAGGAAAGTTCCCATGTTGCTGGCTTTTTAAGTTTAACAAGTTTTTAAGTTTGTTTCAGTGCTTGGGTGTAGATTTACTTTGTTACTTAAGGTGTTTTTGGAGTTTTAATCATGCTTGTGTCTTCTTGAGATAACCGCCATGATCATGAGCCCTGGCTAATGCAGAAGTAAACTCCCATTCCTAAAGCCCTAGTGCTCATCGTGTGATAATTCTATGGTGATTCCTTTATGTGATTACAGAGACATGCAAAAGTAAGTGTTATAATGCCACTATGTTTCAGCTTTCCTCACTTGCAGGATAACAGCGCTTTTGCATGCTAGTCTGATAAAGTCCTGAGAACTGGTGTCTCAACACATTGAGACACGTTGTTGAAAAAATGTTGAATTACCATGGGATCTTTTGCCTCCAGGGACTTATTATTTGTGTGTGTGTGTGTGTGTGTGTGTGTGTATGGCAAAAAACAACATTTTGTAAAGAAACTGGTGTAAAGCACACATTTTCTGCAGAAACAAACATTATATTTTGTCCCAAAAAATCCACAAATACGTTTTTCACAAAAGTCCCCAAACGCTCCAAAAATCATTTAAAAATGTGCCAGAATTCCTGTGATTTTACCCAGCAGAGAAAAATCTTTTGAAATTATTTGTTTTTACATCAAGAATGAAATAAGCAGACTCCTAGCTCCTACTCTGTTGCAACACGTATTGAGAGAGGCCTTCCTTCACCACCCTTCCAGGTCCCAAGATCTTGGGATGTGAAATAAGTAAACCTCAAAGCAATCTGCACTAGGGGTATAAATCTTCACAGATTTCATTCTTGCAGGCAAGAAGAATTAATTTTGCCAGGTTTCCACTCAACGCATGAAAGTTGTGCTATTTTTGAAGTCTGTTCATAGTTCAGGGCTTATTCTATGCAAAAAATCCCAAAACAAAACAAACACTCAATTTTTGTGTTGAAAATGTCATTTTCTGTGTAAAAAAAAAGTTACTGAACAAACAGTATTTTCTGAGCAGAATATAAATACTGCCCAAATATTGGGCAAACAATATTTTCTGTGCAGAAAATAAAAAAAAAAATGCAGAAGAAGTTCTGAACTTTGAAGATTCTTGCCTATCTAGAATTTGACCCTTTTCCAACCACTTTTTAAAAATATTTTGAAATATTCTATCTATCCCTACCTGTGCTCTATCTCTAAAGTCCCACAATCCCAAATGCTAGGAGTCCAACCAAATGCCACAAAGTACTCACTAAATTGGGCATAGCATCCTCCCTTTATCCCACTCTATGTGACCCTGTGGGTCACATGTTTGGTTTCTAATGAAACTGGGAGTATCCAGAAAGTCACACCTTGCTTTATAAAAAAATCATTGGTGGGGATGAAACAAGGTCTAGGGACATGCCTTGTTTGAACCAAAAATTATGCCCCTTGGAGGCAAGATTCTCCATGGTTTGTGTGTGTGTTTGTGATAAGGGGATCAGGGAGTTCTGTGGGGGCATGCAAAAGCCCCCCCATAGTAGTTCTGACCCGTGCCCTACTTGGCACTTTCATAAGCCTGCAAAACTGTGGTTAACTGAATGTATCATGGACAAGTACCTAATATCACGCTTTTCTGTCAATGTAGACCAAATAGAGCCAGTCTGTGTCATGTAAAACAACACTTAATGGGGTCATGCTTGACCAGGGACCCATTCACACTGTGCCATGATAGTGCCACAATGCAACTTTAACTGCCATGGTTCAGTCCTATGGAATCCTGAGATTGGCAACTGAGGGAGGGCCCATTAGGATCCTCAGCCAGGGAGCTTCTCTGGTGCCTCTGACCAACTACAGAGCCCAAGATTCCATAGCATGCAGCCATGGCCGTTAAAGGGGGGCATAGCACTGTAAGTGAGTGGTGTGAAAGGGCCCTAGGTAATCTTATATTGTGTCATGAAGGGAGCACAGGAAGAGTAGGAAGAGGATCCTTATAGGCACAGAGTGAGCATCATCCACAGCATGCTAAGAGTGTATGAAAAAGCCACTCTTGAGCTGCATTGATTTGAGGCAGGTGGACAATAGGACAGGCCCAATCTCATGGTTTGGCTACAGAGCTACAAGCTCTGTTGCCAGAACAAAGAAAATCAGTAGAAGGTCAAGTGATGAAAACATCACATGTCCAGCCCTCTGCATAATCACAGGACAAGAAAAACTTAAAACAATACCCACTCACCCACATGTCATTAAATAAAATAGTTGGGTGAACTGATAACAAGAAGAGAAGGTGATATGGCCTTGTAGAAAGAAAAGATTCTTACAATTCCAGACACTGAAAATGGAAGAAGACTGACACCCCAGGAAGCCTTAAACAAGTAATGTTGGAGGAGTTTTAAGGAAGCACTGGACAGTGATGTTCCCCAAAATAAGAGCTGCACAGAAGGATGTTAAAACAACACAAAGCACCTTGGAAATGAAAATAAGAAGATGTATTGCATTTTTTAAAAAAAAGGACAAATGTATGTACCCTCTTTGAGCATTTGGCAGAATGAGACGCTGTTGTGGGGAATCTGTATTGTCCATTGCCAATAGTCTTGGTTTCTCTATTGTTCTGACTCTTAAACCACAGGTCTCAACAAGCAGAAATTATTGCATGATCACACAGTTATACTCTGTCTACTATAAAAAGCAAAGTCCTCAAGTGCTAAAGACTAACATCATAATAATTCCGGAATGAGGAGATGACGCTGCTTCCTAATGAACTGTATATGGTTTTATTCTGATGGTTTGGAACATTGTCTGGATCAACTTAGGATATTCAGAGGAAACGGTGAGAAGGAAAACACAAATGACTATCATTTCCATCTTTTCCTTTCAGTTCTGGGTTTTATGAGAGTGAGATACACATTGGAGATTTTCACAAAGGGACCAAATGCCCCATTTCTGCTCCGCAAGCCCCTCTCCCATCCCTGCTACGGGATTAAGGAAAATATTCACACACTTACCTTAATCCCGCAGCAGAAATGTCCTCCCTCTCCCCTTGGCTTCACTGCTGTAAACGCAGCTGCCGTAAAACTGCTTTTACAGCACTGAAGCCAAATTCCACTTGTTCTCGCGAGAGAATGGGCAGGAGGGAAATTTTAAAATAATCCCCCCAAATGTCAAAACAGTATACAAAGCACAAAAACATATACAAAACCATAAAGGTAACCCAGGGAGGGCGGAAGAGGGCCACTTACCTGGGTGTCCCATTTCTGCCCGGAAGTGTCCAGAACGGGCCTCCTCCCCCCTGCAGCTATCATCGGGGGAGAGGTATGGGACACCTTTCAGACCACCCATGATTCCGTGAAAGGCACGGAACGGGTAGTCATTAACAACTTCACCCCATGATTGAAATAAAACGGGGAGACAACAGAGCAGTCATGTTGAGGGCACGGAATCGGGTGACATTGTCTGAAAGAAAAATCTTCCAGCAACCCTGTTGCAACCCTGCCTGCAATGGAACATATCGCCGGTGTGAAAATCTCCATCATGTCCTCCTCATTACAAGATGCATCTTCCAAGGTAGATTAGATATATCTTCCAAGTTTACAATTTCAGGTAGATCACTGATTTAGGCCAAGGCTGGGGAACCTGTGGCTTTATAGATATTGATCTACTACTACCCCCTCATTCACCAAAACAAAGAGCTAAGGTATGGTTTGTCTTAATTTTTTGGTAATGATAAGGACAGGGTTTCCCCTTCTTTTAACAGCTATCCAGTGTGGTGTAGTGGTTTGAGTGCTGGACTATGACTCTGGAGACCAGGGTTGGAATCCCTGCTCAGCCATGGAAACTCACTGGGTGACCTTGGGCAAGTCACACTCTCACAGCCTCAGAGGGGGGCAAAGGCAAACCCCCTCTGTAAAAATCTTGCCAAGAAAACTCTGAAATAAGTTCAATTTAGGGTCACCATACATTGGAAATAATTTGAAGGCACATGACAAGACAGAATTCAGCAGGTTAAGCTTTCTTCACTCCTGAATCCATCTCCAGACAGAATACCAAGCTTCGGCATCTTATTTATTTATTTGTTTAGAGTATTTATGCCCCATCTTTCAGCCAAAGAGTCCCCTAGACAGCCTTACAGATCATTAATTTGACAGTTCCCTGCCCTTAGGCTTACAATTTAAACAAGGCAGAACATCCCCTAACGAAAAGGGGATTCTTTAGCACTGTGGCTGACTGAATTCTTCTACCTGTCTATGGAAGGTCCAAGAAACCCACTGCTCTGGTCACCAGCTTCATATTTAATGCTGGGTTTGTTTGCTTTTATTTTTTGGAATGGGTGGCACAATTTTCAGTTCCTATTGCTTCTGCATGTGTTCCATCATAAGTCCATTCCATTCTATTTCTGCATCAATCTGTGCCTTCTTTTAAAGACACACATTCACTCCAAATACAGTTGTGTCTCTGTATCCACAGATGTGGTATCCACAGATTTAAGTATTCACAACTTGAAAATATTCTTAAAAAATAATAATCCAAAAAGCACACCTTGATTTTGCCATTTTATATAAGGGACACCATTTTGCTATGCCATTGCATATACTGGGACTTGAGTATTCACGGATGTTGATATCCCCGGGGGGTCCTGGAACCAAACCCTAGTGAATATGAAGGGACAACTATACACATTTCTAAAGTTTAGCAGTTTTGAGTTTTGAAAGAAGGTATGCTTAAAATAGTAATAAAATTGTGAAGTCGAAGGCGTTCACGGCTGGCATCCATAGATTTTCTTTGGGTTTTTTTCTGGGCATGTTCTGGAATAGGCGAAACATCAGAAAGAAACTATTCCAGAACATGGTCTCACAGCCTGGAAAAAAAAAACCAAGGAAAATTTATTAATAAAATTGATATTTAAAAGTTAATCCCTTTTAAAAAACAGAAATTATTGTAATAATGGGTCAGGACTTTATAGCTCAACAGATGCAAAAGTAATACGGGTAAAAAAAAGACTGGTTACATGGTCATCAGTAGAAAATGGAAAACTGAGTGAGGATGTGGGCAAAGAGACAATCCTAAATAAAGTATAGAAATGTTAGTGGGAAATTGTTACAATGGAAGTTAATCATTGATATTCTTGCAAATCTAATTCTGTTGTCTCCCTCTCTGGCTTTTCTTCGTAAACGAAGATTCGAGAAGGACTCATCCCACGCTTTCTGCAAGTGTGCTGATGACTAAAAAGGCCAATCCAAGATAAACAAGTCCAGTTGCAGAAAGAACAGCATAAGGTCTCCTTGGGTGATGTTTCCGGATTGTGATTCTTTCTGCATTGTCATTTCTCTTCAAGACTTGTTCGGCATGAGTTTTCAAATAAGGCGGCAGAATTGTGGATAGTGTGTCTCCATGCCTCCCGATGTGAAGCCAGTGCAGACCATTGTTGACACTGTGAGTAGAAAAGGTATGTGGCAGATCCTTGAAAGACTAGGATGTCCCCCCAAATTCCTTAAAATGATTATCTTGCTACATGAGGGCCAGCACGGTCATGTCAGATATGGCAATGCTCTTTCAGAGCCCTTTCTAATAACTAATGGAGTGAAGCAAGGTTGTGTTCTTGCTCCAACTTTATTTACAGTCTTCTTCAGCATGATGCTCCAAAGGGCTATGGCAGAGCTTGAAGAAGAAGACAGCATCTACAGTTGCCCCTCCACATTCGTGACTTTCACATTCACGATTTTGATTATTCGCAGAAAGCTGCCTGCCCTCCCACAGCTGTTCAAAACCCCACTCCCTTCCCAAGGCAGCGAAGGGCTTAGCCCGTCGCTGGCCTGGGAAGGCGGGGTGGGAAGCAGCTGGCGTGCTCACACTACACCCCACTCCCTTCCCAAGGCAGCGAGGGGCTTCTCAGGAAGCTCATCGCTGCCTTGGGAAGGGACAAGGTATGAACTAGCTGGTGCGCTCGCGCTATACCCCACTCCTTTCCCAAGGCAGCGAGGGGCTTCCTAGGAAGTCCTTCGCTGCCTTGGGAAGGGGGGGTGGGAAGCAGCTGGCACCCTCCTGCTTCCCCCCACTCCCTTCCCAAAGCAGCGAGGGGCTTCTTAGGAAGCCCATCGCTGCCCTGGGAAGGGGGGGTGGGAAGCAGCTGGCGCGCTCGCGCTACACCCCACTCCCTTCCCAAGGCAACGAGGGGCTTCTCAGGAAGCTCGTCGCTGCCTTTGGAAGGGACTGGGGTGGAAAACCGCTCGCTGGCAGGCTCATTTGTTATTCACAGTTTTTTCACATTCGCAGGGGTTGTCTGCCCCTAATCCCTGCAAATGTGAAGGGATGACTGTATATATGTTACCGTATTGATGGTAGCTTGTTTAACTTAAGCCATCTGAGGGCTCATACTAAGACTCTAAACTATCTAGTTCGTGAACTGCTCTTCGCTGATGATGATGCCCTTGTTGTCCACACAGAAGCAGCTCTGCAGCTCCTAACATCCTGCTTCGCAACAGCTGCAGAGCTGTTTGGGCTGGAAGTCAACCTGAAGAAAATAGAAGTTCTTTACCAACCTGCACCACAGGATGAACACCATCATCCCCACATTGCCGTCGGCAAATCTGTGCTTAAGTCCATTCAGCAGTTCACCTACCTTGGAAGCATCATCTCCTCAGATGCCAAGATTGACAAAGAGATCGATCACAGATTAGCAAAGGCATATAGGGCATTTGGAAGACTTTACAAAAGAGTCTGGAGTAATAAACACCTGAGGCGAAGCACAAAAAACAATGTGTATTGAGCCATTGTACTATCTATTTTCCTTTACGGGTCTGAAACATGGGTCACCTATTGCCACTAATTACGACTCCTTGAACACTTTCATCAGAGCTGTATACGCACAATCATAAATTCTATTGTAATTATGTTGAAAATGGAACATTTTAAACGACTGGGCTACTTTAAATTCACATTTTAAATTATCAAATGGCTTATGAAAATGGATGTGAAAGGCCCCATCCGTGATTTTACAGTTTTACCCCTTGTTCTTGATTTGAGCTTTGAATAGAAGGAAATGGCTGCAAGAATGTTTGAAAATCTCATTTCTCACCTCTCTCTCTCTGGCTTTTCTTCACAAACAAAGATTCAGGAAGGACTCATCCCACACTTTCTTCAAGCGCGCTGATAACTAAAAAGACCAATCTGAAATAAACAAGTCCGGTTGCAGAAAGCACAGCAGAAGGTCGCCTTGGGTAATGTTTCCGGTTTGTGATTCTTTCTGCATTGTCATTTCTCTTCAAGACTTGTTTGGCGTGAGTTCTCAAATAAGGCTGCAGCTTTGTGGATAGTGCGTCTCCATGCCTCTTGATGTGAGGCCAGGGCGGACCATTGTTGGTGATCAATTTGGCCAAGCCTGAGATGTTGTTTCAGGGAGTCCTTGTATCGCTTTTTTGGAGTGCCCCTCTTACGCTGACCCATGGCAAGTTCACCGTAGAGTACTATTTTTGGGAGGCGATGGTCCTCCATCCTAGAAATGTGCCCTGCCCAGCGCAGCTGTGCTCTCAATATCATGGCCTCAATGCTGGTGGTCACCAACCCCATTAAAAACCCTTCTCTTGCTTTTCCTTATCCCCTCCTTTATAATCTCATCTCCTTGCCCTCCTTGTCTTGTTTTGTCTTGTTTTAGTTTTTTGTGGGGAGGGGGGTTCTCATATGGATCCAAGAAAAGTCCCACTATTAAGAGCTTCAGTATTCAATTTCCAGGAACAGATATGAACACCTTTATGCAGTGTCTAGAGTAGAACTCAGGAAGATACCCAGCTGAAAAGAAAATAATCCTCTTTCCAAAATGCCCATACTATTTGTAGGTTTTACCATTTTTAACCTTCAAATTAGCTAAATGTATCACACTCTGGTCGTCAGCTAAAATAAACAGAGATTCCTAAAGCCCTTTGCATTTATTAAAACAGCTGATGGTGAAATGTCAAACATTCATATATTGCTGCTTAATTGGATCTATGGTACTTTTGATCTCTGTTTGGACATACTGGGCTATATTTGCAATGATTACTGCACTGAAATCCTCCTTCAGTTAGTTTGAGGCAGAAAAATCCTTCTTCTCAAAAAGCAAATTCATGCCACTGGAATGACATTTGAAGAAGTGTCATGGGTCTTATGACCTAAATTAAATCCTGTAATTCTCCACTGCTGAGCAAATAACAAAAAGCAAGAAGCAGTTTTGAAAAAATCTGAGACTTTAGGTAAAGAACTATTTGGATAGTGTAAATTTGTTGATTCTTTATCATTGTAGCTTATTTAATTATTAATAACTTAATTATTAACTTTATTGTGGAGAATCATTCATGCTAAAATTCTAACTTAAGTCAAGCATATTCATTATGAATTAAATTTAGTTAAGTTGACCCTTTCCATTGGAAAATTCCCAACTTAAATCATAACTGAATTGATTCTAATTCATTGGTTTCAATCCCTGCTTAAGTGACACATCAGGTTTCAGGTCTTGATTACAAAAATTAAATCCTTTATTTCATTTCAGCATTTTATGTGTATATACCACATAGGGAGGAAACCTAAATTAATTAATTGATTAATCCTTCTGGTTCCAAACCTGTGCTCAGCAATGCAGCTGTATCCAATGCATGTTTATCAGAAGTAAGGCCAAACGGCATATATGCCCATGAAAAAGGACTGCATCCTTAGATTTACTTTTTCCAAATACAAGTAATATTAGTCACATTTTAAGTTCCACTGAAATCAGGGAAGGTTAAGCTTTTCACAGCTAACTCATCCCTTTACAGTGAGCCCTTGGTATCCACTCGGGTTTGGTTCCAGGACCCCTGTGGATACTGAAATCGGTGGATGCTCAAGTCCCATTATATAGAATGGCATAGTAAAATGGTGTCCCTTATATAAAATGGCAAAATTAAGGTTTGCTTCTTGGAATTTTAAAAAAAATATTTTCAACCTGTGGGTAGTTGGATCAGTGGATACAGAATCTGTAGATACAGAATCTGTGGACACAGAGGGCCGACTGTAATTTCAATGGAACTGCAGCTCTATTTAACTTTAATCAAATTTTTATCACCAGATTATTTGGAATATGCCTCTTGGTGTATATACACTACAGACTTCACATAACTTTAGGACTTCTCGTTCAGCAATGGACAAATGATATGGCTCTCTAAAGGAGACATCTCAGCAACCTGCAATACAAAGGAATCTGCAAGTCAAATCACAGCAGTGAAAGTGGTGTAAAACTATCATACATTTGCAATGTAAATATGCACACATTCTCAACATACATTAATTCCAGTGTACCTCTATTACCCACCTGAACATTCTGATGGAGGGGGGCAGAATTTCATCAAAGTTGACACCACGCAACCATGTTTTATGTAAGCCATGGTGCATCATACCCTGTACACCTGTGCTTTCTGCTCTCATAATTACTTGGCTCCTGTTTGCATTTCTGGAGCAAGCTTTGTTTGTTATTGTTGCTTAATCACATCTCATTTGTGCATATCCAGATGTGCAGTCCCCTGGAATTCTATCAACTCTGCTTGGGCATGCAAAACCTAGCAAACAGCCAGCATATTAAAAGTAGTTCCCATATTTTAAATCAGATGTTATAAACAGATCATCTCCATCCATTAAACAGGAACAAGGTTATGCGGCTGTTAACTCCTTGGGTGGCACAATTCAACAGAGTCAAAGGAAGCATGCTGTGCACAGACAAATGGAGATTACACAAATACAGGGATGATAGGGCCATTGACTAGTAACCACAATGACTATATGGAAGCAATCAAAGCTTGGTAAAGTTACTTGGGGGGATTATAATTCTCAGGATCCCTTGGCTATTCTGGCTGGAGGATTTTGGAAGGTGTAGTCCCCCAAATAATTTTCTCATGCTTGGGATCCAAGAGGGTCAAAGTCAGTGTGCCACTGAAGCTTCTGTTATGCAGCCATGGCAGAAGAGGGAATTATTTCTGCTATGGTCTTTTAATAGGCTTTTCAGAGGCTTCTTGTTGGGCCATTTGGGTGAAGGATGTGAGGACAGCTGAGTCTTTGGGCTTATTCAGAAGGGGTTGTGTTTTGAAATGGGTGCTCATGTGCACATGCATGTGTGTTGGGGAAGTTGAGCACCATGGAGGATCTAAGGCTAGAATTTCTTTGGTGAAATACACTTCACAACTAGGGCTTCTGCATGTGCAAACACTATAAACATTGCACAAGGAGATATCTTGGGATGTTATCAGACACACCATATACGTCATCATAACGGTGCCACATAAACCCAAAAGGGTACACATATCAGATGACATCACCCTTTCACATTTATGTCCTGACCAAAACCCGTCTTATTTTATTGATGGCTTAAGCTGTCAATAGATGCTCCATGGTGCTTTAGTGCTAAGCATTGCCAGCGTGTGAAACCTCATGCCATTTAACTCACGCAAATATAGCAGCAATGGCCAGACCAGCCAGAACTCTTCTGGGTGAGATTGCAACCTCCTGGTAGGTGACACACTTTTTATGAGCCTCCCCAGTTTACTTGGGACTTTTTAAGTGTGTTCCTGTGCTTTTAAAAACTTTTCTGTGTTCTTTTTGTTGTTGTTTTTATTTTCCCGCATTATGTGTTCTCATGAGAATATGTGGGATTTTGAGCAAGGGAGCGAACAGAGTTCCATTCACTTCCTTTTTTATTGCCTGGGCAGCCTTTGGACAGGAGGTAAGGTAAGTGTGGCATGGGAAGTTATTTTGCCGGCATAAAAATGGAAAAGTTATGCCGGCTAAAGAACGGGGTTTGTGGGGGGGGGGGTCTGATAAAGTCCTTGGACTTTCTTGTGTAACACTTTCCCCACAGTTGCATAACAGCAGCCAGATGGTATCTGGGTGTGGCTCCATCCCTACAACTCAGCCACTGAGTGGCTGCAAGGATGATGTGGCATGTCCCTCATGTACTGTCCAGGTATATAGCCTCCAACAGTCATAAATTGGCTGGGAAAACAGCACCTAATCCTTTGCATTTCATCTTTTCAGTTTCTTTTAAGGAGTCTCAGATTCTCCCCTACTCCTCCCCACAACAGCCACTTTGCTGATAACTTCATAGCTTGGCAGCCAATATTTATTTATTTTACATTCAGTTGCCTCCACCCACTCACCCCCACAAAGGAGAGGGGGTAGAGTCTTGTCAGGGCAAGATGTAAAAGAAGACATGCTTCAGCAACTGGAGCTTGGGAATGAGTCTGTGTGACCCCAATTGCTTACCTTGGTAAGCAAAAAGGATACACATATCTACCTACTAAGTAGGGGTTTCTTGAAGAGATATCCTTTGTCCAGCACTGAGAGCTAGATTTACTGTCTAGTTACTTTGAGAGAGGTTGGGGGCATTTTGCAGAGCAAATTTCCATTTTCACAGACAATACACACATATCTACTCAAAAGTAAGTTCCAATGAGTTCAGTGGGACTAATTCCTAGATAAATGCATACAGGATTTTAGCCTAAGGGAGACATTCTAAAACACACACACACACACACACACACACAAAACCATTGGAATGCATGTATTTCTTTATAACAATCATGCATTTTTCCAACTATATTTTTCTTTATTCATTACATTCCATTTATCACCTGGAGCTAAAAGTATTGTACATTACTCTTCCCCAACCACCTACCCCTTTTTATCCTAACAACAATTCTGAAGTACATAGAAGGCTGAGAAACTATGATTGGCTTAAGGTGACCACAAGAGCCACATATTATGGGGAAGCCAGGATTTGACCCTATCTATAATGTGCCTGAGGCAGAGAGACAAGGCACAAAAACAGAGATTATGCAGTGGCCATGAATCTGAGAGAAACGTGTAATCTAGAGAAAAGACTGATAAAGACATTTTGATTTCACAATAATATGTAATATTATATTATTAATCATGCTGAACACACTCATGAATACAAGCACAGAAAGTATTGTATTTATTGATTTGGGTGTTTAATTCTACCACCACCCCCAGGCTTTTCCTAAATTCACTACCTAAATTCCAGGACTCCTTTGCTTAAAACAGTAGTTCTTCCTCTAGAACATTTGCCCTCTTGTTGCCCAGCCACACCTTTTGGACCGCACTCTGATGTTCTTCAGCCACATGAGTACTGGTTTTCATCTGTGAAATGTTGGAGGGTGTGCAGCTGGCTGCCATCACCCTCCCAAGCACTGGACCTCCCACATAAGTAAGCTAGTAGAGTTATGTTCCACCAGCTGTGAACCAGGAGTCTTGAGACCCCGTTTCATCTCTGGAAATAATGCCTTTGGAAAGTCTTAAGAAGGTAACTGTCTCTCAGGACTTTATCAGACACATCAAATATGGCATCACAATGCCACATAACCACGAAAGGGCACACGTATCAGATGACGTCGCCCTTTCGCAGTTATGTCCCTGCCAAAACCCATACTTTTAAATTGATGGCTTAAGCCATCAATTGATCCTCCATGTCTTTTTTTTTTTTTGCCAGCATAGCCAGCGTGTGAAACCTTGCTTCCTTTTCCCCCTGTGCTTACCCTGTCAGTGGCCAGTCTGGTGCAAACACTTCCGGGTGAGATCGCAACATCCAGGTAAGTGATGCACTTTTTATGACCCTCCCCGGGTTACTTGTAAGTTTTTAAATGTCTTTTTGTGCTTTTAAAAACTTTTTTAGTGTTATTTTTTGTTTTGTTTTTTTAATTTCCCGCATGATGAAGTCTCGCAATATTTTGCGGGATTTCAAAGGAAGAAGTGAACAGAACTCCGTTCACTTTCTCTTTCATTGCTGGAGCTGCCTTTGCTGGGATTAGAGATAAGTACAGGGGGAGGAGCGTTCATTTGCTGGCATAAAAATGGATTTTTTTTTTTATGCCAGCAAAAGAACGCTTTAAAGGGATAGTCTGATAAAGTCCTCAGACTCAATTTCCTCACTGTGCTTGTGGGAGGGGGGGGCTTAAGTAGGAGGAATGGGGAGAATAATGCTAATTTACCTTACTGGGTTGTTGTAATAACTGTCAATATAAAGTTTCTTGCTGTGGTGGGGATTCGGTGTGTTAGTCTATTGCAGCAAAAACACTGTCTTATGGTGACACCTTAAAGATTACCAAGATTTTTTTGGCACACGCTTTCACAGCCTAGGGCCCATATCTTTAGAGGCAGGCAGTGTTACCTAAGTACCAGTAGGCAGATATTTATACACAAGTTTGGATAGGGTTCCCAGATCTTAGGGCCCAGTCCTGAGTTTCCAGCTTCCATGGGTCATCTCTAGGAGAGAGAGACAAGGGTACAAATTCTCCAGTTTGGGTAGGCTCACCTGAAAGCAAAAAGAAAGAGTTGTGCACAAATCTCCAGCTCAGCTAAGAGAGAAGTAGCTAAAAGAGTTGTCACCAATGGCTGTGCTTCAAAGTGGAAGGAGGTCTCAAGTGGAGTGCTCCAGGGTTTTGTCCTGTGGCCAATATGCTTCAATATTTTTTATCAGTGATTTTGCTAATGGTGTGGAGGGAATCCTTATGAAATTTGCAGATGATACAAAACTGAGAGGAGTAGCTAACACATTGGAAGATAGGAACAGAATTCAAAAGGACATTCATAAACTAGGAAATTGGGCTGAAATTAATACAACAAAATTCAACAGAAACAAATGCAGAATTCTACATTTAGGCCACAAAAACAAAATACACAGATGAGGGATACTTGGTTCAGCAGTATTTTATGTGAAAAAGACCTTGGGATTATTGTTGATCATAAGTTGAACGTGAGCTAGCACTGTGATGCTGCTGCAAAGAAGGCAAATGCTATCTTAAGCCTGCATTAACAGAAGCATGGTTTCAAAGTCAAGGAAAGTTACAGTCCCACTATATTCTGTGCTGGTGAAGCCTCATCTGGAGTGCTGTGTTCAGTTTTTGGCACCTCATTTTAAGAAGGCTATAGACAAGTTGGAGTGAGTTCAGAGAAGGGCAAGGAGGATGATATGAGATATGGAAAACAAAACATTTGTGGAGAGGTTGAAGGATCTGGGCATGTTCAGCCTGCTGAAGAGAAGACTGAGAGGTGACATGATCACACTCTTCAAATATTTCAAGGGACTTTATTGCATCATCTTCCATTCTTGCATCAAGAATGGAAGATTCAAGAATGGAAGATGAAAAAGAATAGTAATAATATCTAGTGAAATGAATGTGAGAAGAATGGGGTGTATGTGTATCATTATACGTATTGTAATTATGGTTTGTATGTAACTTTCTTTTTTAATCAGTCCAATAAAAAATATTTCAAGGGACTTTATCAGATGGGGCTGAAATATCAGAATTATGATGTGATAGTATCATAAACGGGTTCCCATTATCGCATGTTGTCCTCCTCCTCCTCCTGCTGTCCATGTGCGTTCCACCCATTAATTAGGTGTCATTTTTCTTTGACAGGCAAAGCCGTCAATAACCTTCAATGTCACTCTTCACTGTATTGATGAGCATGTGATAATCATGTCCCAATGTAATCACATGATTCCAGCATGAATGGGTGGTCCTCTTCCCCCTCCTCTTTCCCAACAAGAACACAAAAAAATAAACTTCTGCAGGAGAATGTGAAGAGGACTGACAGGATGCTCTTTCAATGAACTGTCACCTTTTCTTGCTACCTTTTTATGTTTAAGTGTTTATTTGTGAAGTTCTTTGCTTATTATTATTATTATTATTAGTGTTTTAGAGCAATCACATCTTCTCATGAGAACAGCTGAAATCTCACCCATGCAAAATCGTGGAAGTAAGAGAAAAATTTTCTTAAAGGGGCATGCACCAGCCAGCAGCAAGAGGCATCATTAGAAGGCAATGTGAAGACAAGTGTTACTATAGCACAGGCTGAAATCCCATTCTTAAACCACTAATGATGGCTGTGTAATAATTCCATGGTGGTAGTATTGCACAATTACGACAACATGCAATAATTACTATAATCATGCCACTATGATTCCGCTTTTCTCAGTCATGGAATTACAACGTTTTTAGATGCTAGTCTGATAAAGTTCAAAGGAGGCCACAAACAAAAGATGCCAGCTTATTCTCTGCTGCTTCAGAGGGTAGCACTAGGTCTAATTGTTTTAAGTTACAGGGTAGATTTCAATTGAACATTAGAAGGAACTTCTTGACAGCGAGAACAGTTTGGCAGTGGAACCAATTGCTAGAAAAGTGATGGGGTCTCCTTCTCTGGATGTCTTCAAACAGAAGCTGGACAGCTACCTACTGGGGATGCTCTAGCTGGAGATTCTGCATTGAGCAGGGGGTTGGACTTGATAGCCTATAGGGCCCCTTCTATGAGTCTATGAGGTGAACAGAATACACTGTGAGAAAATGTATTATATGAAGCACTGAACCAACAATGGTCCGCCCTGGCCTCATGTTGGGAGGCATGGAGACACACTATCCACAATGCCACAGCCTTATTTGAGAACTCACGCCGAACAAATCTTGAAGAGAGACGACAACGCAGAAAGAATCACAACCCGGAAACATCACCCAAGGAGACCGTTTGCTGTGCTTTCTGCAACCGGACATGTTTATCTCAGATTGGCCTTTTCAGTCATCAGTGAGCTTGCAGAAAGTGCGGGATGAGTCCTTCCCGAATCTTCATTTGTGAAGAAAAGCCAGAGAGAGAGAATATAAATGCAAGGTAGCATTATTTGCACCAATGCTTACCTTGTATCCCTTTTGCTATTGAAAGAAATATGTTGGGAGACAAGCACAAGAATGCAATGGGCCTTGGAACACTAGCATTTTATTACCACACGTCAGTCATCAATAATACATCAGTGACACTGTGTTCTGCTGTATAGTAAAGGCAAGTAGACACAGATTTTTAAAATCATATGTAGACACAATGTCCAGCCACCAGCTGTAGACATTCAAAACCAGTACTAACCAATAGGCAGGGGAATTAAAACCAGACTGTGGTAACAATATAACAAGGATATATGTACATGGGTAAGGGCTGATCTACATCTTATTTTTTGTTTTAATATATTTAATGAACATCCTAAAAATGGTGCTTGTGGTTATTTAACAATGATAAAGGGAAGAGAAAAGTAAGTCTTACTTTGCCATGCACTGTCCCAACAATCCCCATAAGGCAGAATGAAGCAGCCATCATAGAAGGCAGGTAATGGGGATACATGGCAGGGAGGGGGAGAGCTTTTGCCTTGCACCCTCTAAACTAACTTGCTGTCTAGTCCCCATATTGAAGTTAGATTCAACTGTCATTTCATTTGGCCTCCGTCTATAAACTAGGGGTAGGACAGCAAGGCCATCTCATCCTTTGCCTCAGGCAGCAAAATGTCATGGACTGGGCCTACTGCAATTAACTTAAAGTCAATCAGAAGGTGAAAATACATTCAGGGAAAGTTCAGGCCTGGTGAACAGAATGTTATAGGCTCCAATACTCAGGACGGGCTTACATATGAAGTCATACATACTCTCCAAACGTCCAGATTTGACCAGGGCAACCCCCATTAATCCTCTGTCATCTCACTTTTTCAACTGCTTTTAAAATGTCCTAGTTTCTCTCTTCTCCCTCCCTTCGTTTTCTCCCTTTGTTTTCAGCTTTCTTTCATGGTGCAAACTGAGTTGAAAGTGTAAGAGTTGTTTGCACACAATTGGAGGTTTTCAGAGGTATACATAGGTTTCCTCCCTATGTATACCCTACCCAGCACATCTGTGCCTTTCGGTTTATTTTATTTTTGCTGCAATTGTGTAATTACAGCAAAATTATAAAATTAGAAAAATAAAATAAGAGAAACAGAAAAGGAAAGAAAAGGAAGTAAAAGCATCCTGAGCCTGCTCAGGAACAGTGAGAGGAGAAAGGAGGGAGAGAGAGGAGGAGAATCATGCCCACTCATGCCACATGACTGCTGGAATATTGGAAATTCAGAGGAATGGACCTATCGTACCAGAGGCAGTAATGGAAAAGCAGCGGTATTCGGAGCAATTGATGGTTTCCCCCCACCAATGAAAAGATGTGCTCCACCAACAATTGAAATGCAAAGCAGCAACAGAAGAGACATGACATCGTGTGATAAGTTCCAGCCAAAGTTGCTATTATCCTGCTGTAATTGTGATTTACCAGCCTCACGTGATAAAGTTCTTGATCTGGTCAGCTGACTGTTGCACAAGTTATCTACTTGCAGGAAGGTTTACTGTTCTTTTATGGAGGATCATTTAAAAGTGTGGAAGTAGAGTCATGATCCAAAGTGAAGTGAGGAGAAAAGAAAAGAGAATCTGACAAAAGCAAACATGATGGTGAAGAACACTACCAAAAGCAGCTGTTCACATAGTGGTTTAGTCACAGGTGCTTCTCCTCCCTGGGCAGAGGAGTAAGCAAGCTCCATTGTGAAATTTCTAGAACTTCTGAAGTTGCTCTGCACAGGTACAGATTCTATCAGCACAGACTATGAACAAGAAAGGAACATTCCGGCCCAGGCTGTTTCCTGCTGCACTATATATCTACCTGCAGGGAGTTTCTTTTTACTTATGGGGCATCCACACTAGAGAAATAATCCAAGTTGAAACTGGATTATTTGCATAGCTCCTTTTTATGGAATCCTAGGATTTGTAGTTTGGTGAGGCACCAGAACTCTTTGTCAGAGAAGGCTAAAGATCTTGTAAAACTACAAATCCCAGGATTCCATAGAAAGGAGCCGTGCAAACAATCCAGGCCTCATTTATATGACAAAAAAAAAAAAAAGCCCTCTGTTTGGGGGTAAAAAATTTGAAAAGGCAGCCATTTGAATGCGTACGATCTGCCTAAACTGCATATGACCCCCCCTCCTTGCCCATCTGGCTGGAGCGAGCTATCCAGGCAGAGGTTTTAAATATCCTGCTGCTTTTTTTATTTATTTACAAAGGTGCCTGCGATCTGGACATCCATAATTACGTTTTAGTAATTAAATATAAACATGAAAAAAATAGCACAGACTTACCGGACCCTCACCAAGCCAGGAATCCAACATGGCGACTGCAGCTCCTTTCCCTCTTTCCTAGTCCCGCCCCCTCTACCCAGCCAGCCAATCAGATTGCACTCCTGTTCGTATCTGTGCGAACAGGCGTGTACAAACAACCAATTGGAAGCCACATGGATTATCTCTGAGATCTGGAAATTTTTCTGAATGGCAAACTGCCAAACTTTACAGGGGAAATTCGTGGACCACCTTCCGAATGATATGTTTGTATTCGAATGATCGTTTGTACAGATTGTCGATCTTTCGAATGCCGTACAGATTTTTTTTTTTTTTTTGGTCATGTAGACAGGACCCCAGTTTCAACCTGGATTATTTGTGTCATGTGGATTCCCTATAGGAGATTGAGAGGGGAACAAAAAAAGCATTCCTGTCCCGCAATCTCCTCTCCCACCTCACTCTCTTAAAACTTTCACACCTACCTTGTTCACACATCCATGTCTGCCCAGGAGTGAACAGAGCTCTAAAGGAAATCCCAGCTGCTCTCATGAGAAGATGAGAGTGTGAGAAATTCAAAAATAAAAGCAAAATAAACCCCAAAAGGTGACAGCAAGCACAAAAACACACTTAAAACATAACAAGTAACCCAGGGAGGGTACAAAAAAGTGTGCCACTTACCTGGATGTCCTGATCTCACCAGGAAGTGTTCTGGCACAGACCTTCCATTGATGCGGGGATGCTGCCAGTGAAATGAGCACCTTTCAGATGCTGTCAAATCCATCACAGAAATGGAACGGGGTATCCAATGATGGCTTAGCCCATCAATAAAAAGCAGTGCCGGTGGAATGGCAGCAGCACGGCTGCATGACGAGATGGGAACTATGTCATCTGAAAAGGAAGCCCTTCAGCGATCTCCTGGCATCGTGATAACACCATATTTAGTGTGTCTGATAATCTCCATAGAATAATAGAATCAGAGTTGGAAGAGACCAGAAGGGCCATTTAGTCCAACCCTCTGCCATGCAGGAATACCCAATCAAAGCATCTGCACTACACAAATAGTCCCGTTTGAAACTTAAGAGAGTGTTCAAAAATGCAAAAAATAAAAAATAAAAATAAATAAAAATTGCAGCCTATAATAAGACTTTTCATTCTACCAGCCTTTTCTCACCTCACTCCCTTAGATGGGTAGAGCTGCTTCAGTTTCCTACTGGTGTCTGCATGTTTGCTATGTTTGCTTAACCAGCAGACTTTATAAATCTTGTTTCCAAGATGGTCACAATTTTTATTTATGTAACCAAGAGCATTTGAGAAGGATGAAATACATACATACATACATATTCCTTCTCTGGGACTGGAATAAGAGTGTGTGAGATGGATATGTTCCAATTATGAAGTTTCATTACAATTGTTTAAGGGGTTTCTACGAAGACAGTGAGTGCACCTGGAGATTTATATCTCATTTCAGCTTTACTGAAAACATTAGAAAGGAAAACCTTAAAATATGCCCTTTAGCACTTATCACTGCAGGATAATGAGGCATGACTACTTCACATCTCTGTGTGAAACGAGAAAAACTGGACTTCTAATGTTGGTGTGATAACAGGATTTTTGATCTTTTCCACCTTCATCTGTCTATTTATGGCTATGGTGTATGATTTTTATTTTTTTTTGAAGTTAGTAGCATAGCAACTTGCAATCTACATCCAAACATTTGCACTTTAAATGCACATGCGGACATTAAGCCCTCATTAAAATAAAATTAAACCAGAGAAAAGTCAACCAAAAAAGCAAAACAAAACACCCCACACACCCACTTTGCTGGATCTTTTACAACATTCCCTTAGACACATCACTTGTTGGATAAGCCAGCAACTTACTTGGAAGGAGCTGTTACTTTCTGAGAATTTGAGTTTCTAAGAGATAAGATGACCCTGGGTGAAAAGGCAGCTTCATAAAATGCATTAACTCCTGCAGTGCAAAGCCAACTGATTGATTTGATTCCTGTCCAACAAGAATTGGTGAGATGAGCCAAAGTCCCATTTAAAGACACAAGGCTCTTCTCCCTACTTTGGTTGATTTGAACCCATTAATTGCAGCACATTAGCCACACATGCCAAATACAGTAATTTTGTTTTTCTTATCAGAAGATTGTTGGAGGTGGAGGAGGTGATTGTATAACACTGTGGACATAGAAATTAATTGCAAGTTTATGGCCCAAGTGAAGATTTATATCACAGTTCCTTGACACACATGGCTTATATAAGGGGGTGAGAAATGTGTGATCTTGTAGATGTTCTTGGGCTGCAACTCCCATCAGCAGTAATCTGCATAGCCAATGGTAAGGGACAGTGGAAGCTGAAGTCCAATAAGCTCTGACTGGCTGGATGTTCCCCATCCTTTACGTAGATTTAGGGCTGCCACGTTTTGATATCCAAGCTTCTTATATGTTGCCCTAGGAATGCAACATATATAACTCCTTATATGTTGATCTAGTGCAACCACATTACACAAACAACCCAGTTTGAAATGGGATTATTTGTCATGGCTCCTTCCTATGGAATCCTAGGATTTGTAGTTTGGTGAGGCACCAGCACTCTTTGGCAGAGAAGGCTAAAGACTAAAACTACAAATTCCAGGATTCCATAGGAAGGAGTCATGGCAAATAATCCAGTGTCATATTGGATTATTTGTATAGTGTGGATTAGGCCTAGATGTTCTTGGAGCAGGTCTGGGATTGAACCAGGGGAGCAACCCATCCCTAGAAGGTCAAAGGGTACAGTTGGAAACACAAGATATTTTCCTAAACTATACAACTTTAAAAAGAAATGGACAAAAGGGAAACTGATTCTCCTCCTTGCTTTCAGCAATTGGCCTGAAAGCAAAATCAAAACAAGCAAACAAACAGATAGACAGTCACATGAGGCCCTTGTAGTCTGATAATGTCCTATGTTAGCAGCCATTGTTTGAATGTCCATCTTTGCTTGAATGTCCATCTCTGGTTGTGGCAATGATCATCATGCTTAGAGAAAACTGTGGACTCCAAAGTGTTAAAGGCACATCTGAAACATTTCTGTAATGTGCTTGCTTTTTGCGTGCTATAATGGCAGAGAGAAAGAGCTGGTCTCATACTTGTTGGCTAGGAAGTGACTGTGAGTCAGCACTCTGCATGAATTTCATTCCTGTACAGCTGGCTTCCTCTCCATCTGGCAAGCTGAGATGCTGAGAGAGAAAACGACTGGGTGAATAGAAAGAAAGACAATATGGAATGAAGGGGGAAAGTTTGTAATGGGAATCTGGTTCGGTGGGTGAAAAATGGCCCACTACACATGTGTGCGCACACAAGTGCACACACACATGAGAATGACTTTTCATACAGAAAAAAACCAAGGCTGGTACAAGACATTTTACTTCCTGAGGGCCAGGGTCAAGATGGCACACAATCCACCCACCCATTCCAGTAGCACAAGCTGACTGAACGAAGGAGATTATCAAACAGGAACAAAACCAAAAACATCCCTGTCCCACAATCTCCACTCCTGCCCCTGTCCCATCCCTGACCCACCACAATCACCCTCCCCACTGCACCTACTTCCTCTCCCATCATTATGGCAATCACCCTCCCCACTGCACTTATCTCCCCTCCTGTCGTTATGGCAGCCCAGGAGTGAATGGAGCTCTAATGGAGCTCTAATGGAGCTCTGTTCACTTCCTGGATTGAAATCCCATGGATTCTCACAAGAAGACACAAGCACAGGCAATTCAAAAAGAAAAAGAAAAGTGACAGCAAGCACAAAAACACACTTTAAAATGTTCAAGTAACCCAGAGAGGGTCATAGAAAGTGTGTCACTTATCTGGATGTCCCGATCTCACCCAGAAGTGTTCTGGCAGGGACCTCCCATTGACACTGGATCGGTGGTCTATTGATGGTTTATCCTGTCAATAAAAAGTAGTGCCAGCAGAACAGCAGTAGAACAGGTGACGAGGGAGGAACAACACTGTCTGATAAGGGAGCCCTTTTGTGATCTCCTGTCATTGCTGTAACACCACTTTTAACATGTCTGATAATCTCCTAAGAGTAAAATCTTACCTCAATATTGATGAGGAAATAGCAGTCTTCCATCATACCTGAGGGTCACAGTTTATCTTATGGAGTGAAACCAGGCTGCCTGGAACACACAACTCTGTCCTTCAACAGAAAGGAATGGCTAAGGAGCTGCTGCAACTGCCCATATCAATATTTGACACCTGACAGAGACAGTCTTGATATGAATGTGCTTTAAGGGCATACATACATACAAAGGGAACATCAACCATCCCATACTAGACTAGATCACTCACTGATGCCACCCACATTCCAGGGATCTTGAAATGTCTCTTTTACCACAGGTGCACAGGTTTGATCATTTTCACACCATCTAAAATCAACACAAAATGAAGCCCTTTTTTAAAAGGGGGGAAGCCCACCCCACTGTGGGAAGTAATTTATATCTTGCCTAGAGACCGTGACTTGGCAAGAGAAGAAGGACCAGAGGGACTGAGCCTTGAATCGTCTCTTTCCTTGCTGAACCCTAATGGGTTACACATGGGAATCAGTTTGAGTTCCTTCATTGTGTTTTCTTTCCGTTCTGATTCTGAGCCGTATATTTGTTTGCGTACACAGGACCTGGCTTGGAATAAGCTTCATCTTGGCAAGTTCCCTCTTGGCAGTCCTAGGAGGCTGCATATCTACTGTATGAGCTATGGATGGGTTTGCCTTTGAAAGGCATTCCCTTTAGAGCTGTTGAACGGATCTATCCCATTCTACCTTCGTCCATGGTTTCGTTATACGCATTTCCCTCTCCCAGTCATTACTTTTAATGGCACCTGGTGGAAAAGGATCCGCCAATATTATCAGGCTCCAACAGAAGACCAGGTTTCTGGATTCTGTCTTGTATTTCTAAGAGATATTTTTAAATCAAAGGGAAATAATAACATGCTGAGATCATCCATTACGGAGTAGCAGTGTGATGATGCTCTAGGTTATGAGAAAATAAGAACAGCTACAGTGGATCAGACAAAAGCCTTATCTAGTCCAATATTCTGTTCTCACAGTGGCCAGTCAGTTGTGTCTGGGAATCCCACAAGCATGACATAACTACAATTGCAACCTCCATCCTGCATTCCCCAGCATACTACCTCAAATACTGGAATCAATATGTAGCCATTCTGACTAGGAAGAACCAGAATGGTGTAGTGATTTGAGTTTTGGACTATGACTCTAGAAACCAGGGTTCAAATCCCCACTCAGCCATGGAAACCCACTGGATGATCTTGGGCAAGTCACACTCTCTCAGCATCAGAGGAAGGCAATGGCAAACCTCCTCTGAACAAATCTTGCTAAGAAAACTCCATGATAGGTTTGCCTTAGGGTCACCATAAATTGGAAATGGCTTCTCCATTTTGGCTTTATTTTTGTTGAATAAATCATGACACGGTGTAATATGTCATGTGTTGCTGTTTATCTGAGGTTGTATTGACCTAATTTTAAGACCTTCTAAGGAACAGATTATTGTTATTATGTCCTGATATGTAAAACCATACAATTCAAAGATGGTGTACTTTCTTTTTCACATGACTATGAGTGTCATTCTGTATGTTTCCAAGCAATGGATGGAGGATGTTTATCCATTTGGCCCTTTTGCTTCAATATTTGGGCTTTGTTTTCCCTTTTACTCCCTAAACCTGGAAAAAAATGCATACAAATGGACACCATTTAACAGGCAGGGCTTCCAGAGAGCCATCTTTTCTTCACTGAATTTTGTTTCAATATATAGTATATGACTTCTTTCCTGAACTGAGACACCAGTTCTGCATGCTTGCAGCAGAAGCTAGATGCTTACATGTTTGTCTGGAACCTGAGAGTGCACTCTACCCACAAAACCTTTTCCCACCTTGTTTTAGAATTGATTGCACTTTTCTATTTTTCTTCATAAACTTACACAGAATAAACACACACCAACAGCTGTCTTATAGTAAATTATCCATCTATGAGGTCTGTCTATTAAATAACGAGACTGGGTTTCTACCTTTCAGACAAATCAGGGAAAACTCATTGTGAATGCTTGAGTGGTGACCTTGAACATGTCTGAACCTGCATGACAAGCATCAACACTCTCAGACATTGAGTTAACATTTAAAGCAGCTGTGTTGTCTGTTGTGTACCAGACAAATGCTAAGTTTAAAAGTTGAGCAATGGCATTCTGCAGCAATTTGAAGTGGATCCAAAACTTTTTCAAAACTAATCATCACTTGTGATGAAATCTGGATCTTCCAGTATTATTTTGAGACAAAATGACAGTAAATGCGCTGTAAAACACCATCATCACTAAGAATGAAAAAAGCATGTCAAAGCAAGTCCATATTCAAAGCCTTGACAAAGCTGAGAGAAAGAGTCAGAAATAAAAAAGGCCAGAACTGTGGGGAAATGGTTTCACTCTTCATAAAGACGATGTGCCTGCTCATACAGCACTTTATGTGAAGCACTCTTTGACCGATAAACACATTACTACACTTGAACATCCTCCATATTCGCCAGATTTGGCACCATGCAACTTTTTTCTTTTCCCTAAAGTGAAATCGATGCTTAAAGGAACACATTTTGAGTCAATGGATGCAGTACAGAGAAAACAGCAGATGTGTTGACACAGCTGACAGAAACTGATCTGTTCCATGCCTTTGACCAGTGGAAAACAAGACTGCATTGGTGTGTGAGTGTGAACAGGGAGTATACTGAAGGGGACAAGCATTAGAATTGTAATACATATAAATAAAGATGGAATATTGTATCAGTCTTGTTATTTAATAGTCAGACCTTATAGCCCAATATTATCTCCTGTTATTGGACCTGGCCTTTCAGGTTCCCCAGCAGGTCTTCCCTATCTGCTGCTACCTGATTCTTTGAACTGAAACTGCCAAGGACTGAACTGAGGCCTTCTGCATGCAGAGCTAATTCTCTAGCAAAGAGAGTTCTGAGGTTCCTCTTCTAATGTTCAATAAAGAAAAGGGAGGAAAAGTAAGCTGCCAGAGTGTTACAGCACCAGCAGCTTGCTCAAGCACCTTAAGAGGAAGTACCAAGTGGTCTTGCACTGAAGAAAGGCACCAAAAAAAAAAGTCCCTATAGCCAGGCAGGAGAAAAACTGTAGAACAGAACAAAGAATGCTGCAGAATTCCCTGGCACTCACTCTCTGTTGTACCCCTCCCCTGCAATATTATTACACACTGATATTTCCCCATGACCTTCACAATGGAAAAGGTAGGCAGATGGAAGAAAGGAAATGTCAATCTGAGGGGCAGAGTGTCTGAAGGGCTGGGGGGAAGGGAGGGGTCACCTCTAGACACTCTTTGGGCCAAATTTCAACCTTCAGGAGCCAGATTCCTCTCCCCTAATATTGAAGAAAAGTGTTCTTCCTCTGTTGTTGTCTTTCAATGGATCTTTACGGGCAAGCTTAGACAGATGCTTCTGTGCAGCTAGACAGGAGAATTAATAGTGAAAAATAGCGCCTTACCTCCCTATCACAGCAGTGTTCATTTGTGCCCATGACTCATTCGCAAGATCGTTGGCATGGAAACTTGGCCGAGTTTGAGTTTACCCGGAGCATGTCCCCGAAAAAAGATGGTGGCTGCGAGTGGATTGCCTGCCAAAAATCTCCCTCCATTCTCCCCCTTATTTTTTTCTTAGATGACAGATGTGGAAAAGCTATTTTCTGCTTTAAAAACACTTTTTTTAAAATCTGCCGCTTGAACAATCATGCACAGGATTGTTCACCTACAAAAAATAACAACAATGGCAGTTCCAGACACTTTGTTCCTTGCAAGTTCTCCCCCGCCTAAGTCCGACCAATCATGTTTGAGTTCTTCTATGTGCCCCTATTCGAATTGGTTGTTCAGACGGCCTGTTATGTGCATTTTTGCGCAATTTTTTAAAAAGATCACGAGAAACAGCGAATGCTATTATCACAATCTATTTGGAGTTTTCAGCCCCCCTCCTTCCCAAAAGGGCAAATCCCGGCAGGAGCTCATCTAAACAAAAGGTATTCTGCCAGCATTCTTGGTGGATTTTGTTGTTGTCTAAACAACCCCAAGGTGTTTTATCATTCTCTGCCCAGTCATATTTATATGACAATAAATAACAATGTTATTTTGAATTTTGATTGGCAGAGAAGTGCTCTTCCTGCTGTAGTGTTAGTACAATCCACTTTGGTTTCAGCAGAATCAAAAGGCCACAAAAGTACTGGAATCATCTAGTAGCTATTCTTTCAAGTTTTATTACAAAATCTGAACTCTCAGTTCAGAGTTTTGAAAAATTAGGGACATCAACTTATAAACCCCATTGAAAATGGAACATTCATGGAATGGAGATGAAATATTATTTCCTCTTCAATATAGGCCTTGTCTAGATGGGCTATTTACTCCATCTTGCCCCAGCTTGGAGCCCTGTAGTCCAAACAATGCAGGGTTCCTGCTCCATTTTGCCCCTGGGCAGTTGAGATAAGATTGAGGCAAAGATGGGGCTAAGACAGGGGGAAGACAGGGTAAAACCGATTCAAACATTTCAGCAAAATACCTGGGGGAAAACCATCTCTTTTAAGATAAACCAGATTGGCCCCCATGGGAACACAGGAGACTATACTGGCACACCAACCCGTCTCTGCAGCTGCCGCCTCTTCCATCCATATCATACTCACCAAAGCGATGAAGCAGGCCCGCAGCCTGTGACCAAGGCTAATCACATGCAGGGAGCCTTGATCACATGCTGCAGCCCCCCTTCCTGGCTTCAGAGAGTGCAACACAGACAGCGGTGGTGGCAGCTGAAAACACAGGCTGATATGTCCATGTGGACTCCTGCCTATTTCATGCAGGTAACAGGGGAGCAACAGACCTGATCCAGGGCCAGAACACACAGGCTGGAAGCTGGTGTATTCTGCCCCATGTAGATGAGCCCTTAGACATCTAGGCCTGAATACCATTGGTAGTCCTTACAAAACTAAGTCAGTTATTGAATAGTGAGTCAACACTGATGCAAGCCCCATTAATTCAATTAGACATCTGTCATTGGGATTACCAATAGGATTAAGACCCATGTGATGTGTGAGGGTGTTCTAACACAGTTTCCACTTGTGTCACCAGTTCTGCAAATGGTTGCTGAACTGGGTTGTACATTGTTATATTTCCACTTACGCATCCCATTGTTCAAATAAGTATGCAAAATGTCACACCACCAGTTGCCCAAGTAGTAGTGTGCCTAAAGGCTGCCCAAACAACTGTCCTAACTTGCTCAGCCATAAAAAAATTTAAAACTCCAAATTTTGCTAGTACAGTTGTCCCTCTGTATCTACGGATTTAGTATCCATGGATTTAAGTATTCACAGCTTGAAAATATTCTTTAAAAAATACTCCAAAAAGCAAACCTTGATTTTGCCCTGTTACATACATAAGGGACACCATTTTGCTATGCCATTGCATATAATGGGACTTGAGTATTCATGGGTTTTGGTATTCACGGGGGGTCCTGGAACCATACCCCAGTGAATATGAAGGAACAACTGTACACTATTTCCCTCTGCTAATGTTACATTGCTTTAGGTTAGTGTTTCTTGGGTTAGCATGTCTGAAGATAGTAGGCTTGTAACTTATTTATACAGTATTCACAAAATGCATTTTTAAAAGTTCTTTCTGTTTCCTGCTGTTTCTTCCAGCAGAATCAGGAGCCTACATTTTCACCAGCAGCCTACCTTGTGCCCTAAAAACCTGTTCCTGAGGGCTGGTATACGCTCTGGAGCAGGTTTTTGTCACCATGGATGGCTGCAGAGTTGGGAGAAATGGGGAAACAAAGAAAGTCCCAATTCTTCTGGTGGAAGCAGAAGAGTGTAGAGGAAGCATACCACTGGATCCCAACCACAGGCAGGTAAAAACTGCAAATGGATGTCAACAGAAAGCCAGCTGGATAAGAGAGTAGATCATGTGAGACTGAAGAGGCTTTTCTTCAAAATAAAATTGTTCAACTTTATAAATTCCACCATCATTTTTTTCCATACATAGATTTATTTGTTTCCATTTATTGCAATTAATGTGTTTTACATCTTTCCTCCACATGTGCAAACAAGTCACGGGATTGAGCCCTTGAAATGGAGAATTATGTCCTGAGTGGACATGCCAAGTTTCACTGGGATATTTCAGTGTTCAAGAGAGAGAGACTGCATGACAGATAAAGAAACAAACCAACAGAAATTGTCAAACAGGAAGTGAGTTAAGCCCAGGCCTCCCTGCACTATGCAATAAAAAGTGTTACAGCAAAAGAGACGTTAGAAAAAGAGAAGTAATTTGCAGTTTTATATTTGATAACAGCTTTAGCGTGATTTGTCTGGTGCTGACAATCAGCTCTGCAAAAATATGGTTCTTGTCCACTTCAAACCTAAAGGAAACGAAATGAATCTAATTTGTCTGAGAAGAGTGATGAACTTGCTCGTGCTTATAATCCAATACCTTTATGAACTTCTTGATTTGTATTGGATCAATGACTTCAGTCTGCTGTCTGCCTCGCTCTTCCATAGCCAGGAAGGAGTCCTGTAGTATGTGACCAAGGCTGGTCACATGCAGGGGGCCTTGCTCTCATGTTGCAGGCTGGCTTCCTGGATCTGGAGAGTAGATGCAGGTGGCAGCAGCAGCAACAGACCAGCTTAGCAGGCTGGACTTCCTCCCATTTCATGTCAGTAATGGGGGAGGAACGGATTTGATCCACACGCAAGATACACCAGTGTGGAGCCAGCATATTGTGGCCCAAGAGACATTCTTGAAAAATAAAAATAATGGGCAACTGTAACTCAGTGCTTCATTCTGAAATGTGCCCAGCAATCCAGTGAAAACACAAAGGCTACCTGGATGTAGTGGAGAACATCCTGAAAGGCTGGAGATGGCAGGGAGCAAGCGGATGTTTGATCTACGCTGTGTGTACATTTTGTATAGGTTTTGTTTGCTTTTGATGTGGTATGTGTGTGTTGCTAGTATGTATGCATGTGTTGCTTCATTTTTTTGTGGTGCTGGCAAGTATATGTCTTATCTTGGGAGCAGGGTTGCCACATCAGGACTTTCTCATGCCCTGAAATTTCTGGACTAAAACCTGACACCTAGGGATTACCCCCTTGTGATGTCACGGGGGTGAGCCTTGGTGATATTATGATGGGCAGCCCTTGCCAATGTCATTAATCATACTACATTAAGCATCAATCATGGTTGCACAGAGTATGTCATTTTAAAAGATACAGCAAGTCTAACAAATGGGGAAAATATTCACATACACACTTTTCAAGGCAGCACTTTCACCCTGAGATTCACCAAGAGGACTGGAGGAAAGGCTCTAGCCCCTGGGATCTGAAAACCATATGCAAGGGAGAGGTTTGTGTGGTTATAGACATTTTGCCTATGTGTGCTTCCATGAGCATTGCGTGCTGAGTGAAATAATGCTTCCCCCCTTCCTCCCTCCCGGTTACTCAAAGACGACTACACACAATTACATTCAGATAAGTATATTTGATAGAAGAATAAGTAGATACAGATGAAGAAGGTATTGGTGAAAAATGGCCACAACTTCCTCTTGGCGTTAGTTGCTTGGTTGGTGCCTGGGCATGGGTTATCGTAACTCGGCCGGACCTGCCTATCCTGTCCGATGACATGTTCTGTTAGCCCACCTGCTAACAGATCACGTGACCCAGTCACACAGCCAGAACACGTGAACGGATCACGAGATTGGTCACGTGATCTGAACAAGGCGGGGGCTCCATGGTCAAGACCTGAACTTGACCTGACTTGACCCGGAACTGGACATACCGGAGACCCCTGCCCCCCCCAAGTTCGGATTACAACCCATGCCCACCGCCACCCCACGGAAGTTGTGACAATACAAAGCATGAGATACAGTGTACATAAGTCAGTGTTGCAATTCTAACTAATACAATTGCATCCTAACTGAGGGAGGGTGGGTGGGTCTTTGGCTCCAGCGAGCGAACTGCCTGGGTTCAGCCGAGAGATGGGAATTTATTCCCAGTCACCGTACCTGGTGGAGGACTATCCCCTCCCCCTGGCCTATCAGAGGCTCGCAAATTGCTGAGCCTCTGATTGGTCAGGTGCTAAGTAAGCCGTCCAATTGGGGCGGAGCTGCCTCCTCCCGATTGGTTGGCTTACGATCCTCTTCCCAGACCCCCAGAGTGGGCTGGGAAGAGGGTTTCTGGCCAAAATGGTGGCATCCATGCCCGCCATGCAGTTGGAGTAAGCTGGGGGGAACCTCACCAGCCACAATCGCGCCACCAGGTAAGTCTTGGAAGCAGCATTACCAGTTTGCCTTCCATGAATGGGGATTTTGTCATGATTTATGGAAGCAAATACATGGTCTGGCATTTGGTGGGGGGGTCAGTTCCCACCTTTGACATATATTCAGATTTTTATCCAGGTTACTTTTGTTTATGCCTCCTCAGTTTGCTTTTTGTGAAACAGAGGGTTTAAAAGAGTGCATCAAATTTTGTAGCTTAGGCCCTACCTCTGCCAATCATGTATTCAAGTTCTTAGACAATTTATTTTTCTTTTAGCCTCTCCAGTGTGACTTCTGGGAAATGAGTGTATTGTGACTGGCTATGTCATAACATAGCAGATATTTTGTGAGAGTGTGCATGATCATCTCTCAAAATTCCTGTTGTGCCCACTAGTCCACAACAATAGTTGGAGACCCCTGCTTCAGACCTTCCCTCTCACATTTTTACTGGTAAAGTGCTTTTTAATTTTTTCCAGTTTCTTTAATCCATCTCACATTTCTCTGATAGCTCTGTTTCCTACCCCATCCTTCATACTTGATAAGATTCTTCTGCAACAGCCTTTTTACTCCAAAAAAATATTCCAATGTGTAATTTGCAGACATCAGCTAGAACAAATCAAATGTCAGGAATACTAGGCTTGTTGTTTCTTATAGATGCCTTCAGATCCCTGCCCTCTAATACATCCTTTATGGAGGATAGATGGATTCTTTGTAGGTCTTGAGCAACACATTTAGAAATCCTACTTTAGTCCACCGGCTTCACTCCAATATTTAGATTATCTTTGCACTCACTGAGTCATTTCATCATATG
Organism: Gambelia wislizenii; assembly: GCA_030847615.1. Taxonomy (NCBI): domain Eukaryota; kingdom Metazoa; phylum Chordata; class Lepidosauria; order Squamata; family Crotaphytidae; genus Gambelia; species Gambelia wislizenii. The sequence goes on along the minus strand of JAUMIR010000001.1, from coordinate 330,720,223 downwards.
TAAAACTTTAATATGAATAACTGTCTGCTCATTTACTGTATTGGCCCATAGGCTGCAGATATGAGGGCAATAGGTTCTTCCACCTGATGTACATATGGTTAGTCTACTACAAAGAAAAAGCACTGAGCAAATATAGTCTACCCTCTCCTGGGCAGTCTTTCTTCTAGGACACAAGAAATGCTGAATTTGACACTTTCTCCAGTTTCTTTTGTGTTACAGGTCTCCCACCATATCCATGGGGGATATATTCCCAGACTTACCACAAATACTTGAAATGGCAGGTAATAGAGAACCCCATAATATCATGCTGGAGGACCTAGAAAATGCCTAGAAAGGCTATCCCTCTAGGCATCTCCAGCATGATTCTATGGTAATTTCAGGTAGAAATTACCATAGAGGAAACGCCTAGAGAGACTGCCTCTCTAGGCAAAGCACAACTGTACGGTAACTTCCAGCAGAAGTTGCCATGGAGTCATGCTGGAGAACCTAGGAAATTCCTAGAGACATCATATTTTTTTGACAGTGGATAATTGAAACTGCAGGTACCGGTTCCATGCATATGGGGATGGGTGTGACCTGTAATTAAGAACATGTTATTCAATATGATAAATTGCACCCCCTCCGACATTTCACAGATGAAAATTGGGACACATGTAGCCAAGCAACATCAGAGTGTGGTCAAGATGGCAAAAGTTATTAATGAGGAAGAGCACCCAGGCTAGAATGCCTGCAGTGGTTTGCTTTAGCCTGAGCCTACATAGAAAAGCAAGATTCTTCCCCCTCTCCTCTCCCCCATGCTGAGTTAATTGAATACAAACTATTTTAACACTTTGAACTTCATTTACAGCAATGGAAGTAAGCTGGTGAGGATAAAGAGAAAAAGTGGAAGGAGGAGAGAGAAACTGGGTCTGGTTCACCAAACAACCCACAGATTCCTGGCTACTCTAGTAGAACTCCATCAGACCACAAAGTGCTGCTGCTTAACACCAGGTCAGTGACTGGGAAGAGCTGTATGATGCAGGGCTTGATCCTGGACAAGCAAGCTGACCTTGCATATATAAGTGAAACTTAACTGAAGAGGGAGGTGTCAAGGTGACACAGTTATGCCCACCAGGTTTTCAGGTGCAGCAGCAGGCAAGATCTAATGGGCGGGGAGGAGAAGTCTCAGCAATCACATTGGAAAAAAAATATTCTCTGTGAATTCTATTAGGATTATTTTCATCATCTAGACAACCCCGGGGCTATGTTCCAACCTCTCTAAAAGAAGCAATTGTAAGACCTTTGTTGAAAAAACCTATTGGACCCCACCTCCCTAGGTAACTTCAGTGGGCCCTTGGTATCTACTGGAGTTTGGTTCTAGGACCACCGCCCCCTCCTAGTGAATACCAAAATCCATTGATGCTCAAATCCCATTATATACAATGGCATAGTAAAATGGTGTCCCTTATATAAAATGGAAAAATCAAGGTTTGCTTCTTGGATTTTTTTTGGGGGGTGGGTGGGATTATTTTCAAGCCACGGATGGTTGAATCTGTAGATGCAAAATCTGTGGATACAGAGGGCTGAATGTATATGCCAGTCTCTAATCTCTCCTTTCTACGTAAGTTCCTAGAGCGAGTGATGACAACAAAATTCCAGGCTTCCTTGGATGAAACTGATTACCTGAATCCATTCTAATCTGGGTTCAGGCCTGTTTATGGGACAGAAGAGCCTTGGTCACCTTGGTGGATGCCCTACACCAGGAGTTGGACAGGTGGAGTGCATCCCTCTTAGTCCTCCTAGATCTTTCATTGGCATTGGATACCATCAGCCATGGTAAACTTCTGGGTGATTTGGCTGTTATGGGACTTGGGGGCATTGTTTTGCAGTTGTTCCAGTTTTTCTTGGCTGAATATTCCCAGGTGGTGGTGGTGAGGAGCTGTTGTTCAGCCGTTTGGCCATAGCCCGTGGGGTTCCACAGGGGTCAATACTGTCCTCTATACTTTTTAACATCTCCATGAAGCTGCTGAAAGAGGTCATCCAGAGCTTTGGGTTGATTGTCCTCGGTATGCTGATGATACTCAGCTCTAGCCCTCCTTTGTAACTGATGCCAAGGAGGCTGAGTTAGTACTGAATCATTGTCTGGATGCAGTAAAGGACTGGCTGTGGATGAACAGACTGAGGCGTAATCCAGATAAAACAGAAGTGTTGCTGGTCAGTAGGAAAACCAACCTGGAATTGGGATTGCAGCCCATTCTGGATGGAGTTGCTCTCCTTCTGAAATGTCAGGTTTGTAACTTTGGACCCAGTACTGCTCCTGGAAAGCCAAGTTGTTGCAGTGGCCAGGAGCACCTTTGCCCGGCTCCAGCTGGTGTGTCAGCTGCACCCTTTTTTGGGTGGGGTGAGGCAGATCTGGCCACAGTGGTTCATGTCTTACCTCCTGATGAGATTACTGTAATACAAAACTGCACTGGCTTCCAATTTGCTTCTGACATCAATTCAAGGTGCTGATGTTGACCTACAAAGTTCTAAATGCTTGGGGCCAGGATATCTAAAAGTCTGCCTCCTCCCACATGACTCTGCCAGGAATTTGAGATCTTCTGAGGAGGCCCTGTTGCATGTCCCAACACCTCATGAAGTTAGATTGGGAGGGTATGCATAACAGGGTTTACTCTGTACCAGCACCTCAAGTGTGCAGGTCCCTACCTAAGGAAGTCAGGCTGGCCCCCATCTGTTTTATGCTTCCAGTAGACAGCCCAAACTGTGCTGTTCTGCATGTCATTCATTGTTTGAAATTGCTGTTAACAATTTTAACTGTTATAAACTGGATTATTGTATTGTTTTTAGACTGCTTTTAGGAGTTTTTAAAGAGCATTTTAATTTTTTTAAATGTTTTTTATCTTTGTATTGTTTTAATTGGTTTTTATTTGTTCATCACCTCGCCCTTGTGAGATGAGAAGTGATACAGAATTGCTTTAAATAATAATAATAATGAAATAATGTTCTGCACACCAAATAATCTATTTCACTGTGTCTGGCTACGTAGCTGTAATGAAAGCATCATAGTCCTAGGGGAATTTAGCACAAGTTCTACTTTGTGCCAGTGTCAGTTATCCACCATTGTAACTTAACTGACAGTCTTGCTGAAGTGCCAAATCCTGGTTTTTCAGTATCCCTAAGAGGTTCACTGGTGAGTGCCTGATGCTTCTTTAGTGTTGGTTGGGGAATGCTCTGATGTCATTTGCACATAAATATGCCACTTCACTCCAGATGTTCACAGAAAACGTTCCATGCAACAAAGAGAGAAAAATTAAACAGATCTAACCTTTCGTTTTTGAAACATATCACTTTCTTCTGGAGAGATTTCCCCTTGAAACGTGGTTGTTTATTTAATATCGTCTCTGGCTACGGCTGGAAACTTGCTATTTCAACACAGGAATTTCTCTCAGTGAAATATATTAAATAAACACAACCCAAGTGTCTGTTTATGTCGGTGCTATTAACTGCTGATGTTGAAGTAGAGCCATTAGACCCGGCTTTCCTCTCAACAGCCATTTGTCACTGATTTGTGTTAGAAATATACTTCCCTATGATGGAACGATGGAAAGTTCTGAGCCGTTAACTGTTGCCCCTTTGGTTAATTGCTCCTGTTATTGCAAATTCCATCCATTAATTACTGCTGGTTTCAGTGCTAATGCTCTCATGTAAGGAAATATAACCAACCAAAAGAAATCACAGCATCAGAGACCAGGCAAAGTTTTATTTCCTCTCCAATAAGTTAGTCTGTTGTTATGAAATCATTTTACAATCACCTTTAAGTTAGGGTTGCAGGCCACAAAAAAAGAAAATGAGGAATACAAGCATGCAACCTGTTGAGCATCTTCAGTTGGAATGGTCTTCAGTCCATCCAGGAAAAAAAGAGAGCTTGGTTGTTAATTTCCTTTTAATCAAGATTGTTTAATTAAAGGCACTGAGATGTTCATATTCTCAAACCTTCATCCACATGTATGGGATTTTATTTATTTATTTATTTATACCTTATCTTTCTCCCAGGCAAGAGGCAAAGCAGTTTACAACTGTCTTCCCAGAGAGTCATGCTTTGTTGCAGAATTCACACAGAACTAGATCTTCAAGGCAAGTCCTTTATCATACTGTTACTTTAAGCATTTTAAACAGTTTCCCTATATTTCAGCCACTTGCCATGTGTACTGTTAAGCTACTCTTGAACATGTATTTTATACACATCAGCTTCAAGAAAATGTGTTTTTGGACTCCCTAAAGCAAAAGCGCCAGTGCACTCGAGAAAACTGCAGATACCTTCATCCTCTGCTGCACTTAAAAACGCAACTCGAAATCCACAGATGCAATAACTTGATCCAGCAGAAGACAGCCACATCCATGTTTCCACAACAAATGCAGTTCACGCTACCAGGAGCGCAGTTGCAGCCAATTGTAAGTCTCCAAGAGGATTGTTTTGCTTGACTGGACTTGTGGGTTTGGATATTTAGGTCTCTTTCACACTACAAAATGTTGCAACACTTGAGTAGCATGGGAACTTCAGCAGGTACAAAATGAGTGCTTTGATTGTGTATTCCTGCATGGCAGGGGGTTGGACTAGATGGCCCTTGTGGTCTCTTCCACCTCTGTGATTCTATGAAATATGGTCAGCTTATATGCCTGGAACAAATTCATATCCTATGTACTTCCCCCCTTTCCCCCCTTTCCCTCCTCTTTCTTTCCCACCCACCCCTCCTTTCTTGTACTCACACATTTAAAAATCCATTTAAAAAGTGCATGCTTTTTACATACAAAAACATGGCTGGGACAAAGAACAATTTGTTCCAACAAATCTACTGTTTTTCTGCCACTATAATGTATTGGGACAAAAAGATTCCCCAGGCCGCCGCCACCACCGCCACCACCACCACCACCATCATCATCATCATCATCATTAGGCAAGCCATGAGGCTAAGAACAAAATGACATAACTCTATAAAGCTGGCTGCCCCCATTTGGTACTAGTAATACTGATATTGTGCAATCCATTAGAATCCCTACTGGGTCAGAAAAATGGGAAGGAACCAATCCCATGTAGCTAGCTCTTTATAACTAGTCAGTTCCATAACTCTAGAGATACTGAAGTGGAGGGGAGAAAGATCACCTAAATCATGAGCTCACTCCACTGGTTAAGTGGGGAAAACAAAATAAGAGTGGACAATAAGCAGAACTGTACTCAGAAAATATGGACAGCAAGACAGCATGTCCTGTTCTTTTATTGAGAGCTGCCAAAGAGATCACATGATGGCTTTCATTCTAGGAAGAAAGGCCATTGAAATATTTGCTCTGAATCATTTACTTACCCCATTCTAAGAATTATAGGAGATGGGCTAGGCTTCTAGGAAGCACAGCAAACCCAGGCCTTTGTTGCCAGCACAGATGAGAAGCATCACTGCTTCCAAACAATGAAACATCCAGGCCATTTTGCAAAGCTGGCTGACTTGCACTTGGAACCTGTCACACTGCTTTCTGGAGTTAGCAACTTACCTATAAGTTGTTTGAGCAGGAGAAGAATGTGCCACATGTGTGACACTGAGCAAAAAAAATGTAATGTTTATGACAGATACAGTCTTTGACATAGGCCAGAGTTGTTGTTGTTGTTTAGGGACAGGGGTGTTTTGCTTTATTTTGTTTTACAATGCCCTGGACTAACTCAAGATACTCCACTCCTGATTTCCTTACTGTGTCTATGGGAAGGCAAGGACTGCAACTTTAAACAGGGGGGAAATTCAAATTATAGAACTGTGACATTTTAAGGGATGGATCATACCCTTCTCAATCTGGATTCGCATGACACATACCTCCTTCTGACCAATACAGTGTTTATTTCTATCCCAAATAGCCCTGATTTCATTTCAGTTTTAAAAAAAAAAACTCTGAAAATTTAAACTACTGCAAGCCATGATTCCTTTTCTCGAGGTATTTTTCAATCCTATATTAACCTGCTTCCATCATGGGTTGCCATTTCTAGTGCTGCTTTGCTGATGATAGAAGCAAGGTGTGTCCTCCACACTCAGCTTCTCCATAGCTCTCCTCACTGACTTTTTCAAACCTTCTCACATTGAATCTGATTGATTTCTGGTAAAAGAAGAACTACTTGAACTCCACCCTTGGAGTAACTGATTGTATAAGTTGTGATGATGTCGCCCTTTCTTTTCTGCTGTGGTGGCACAATGCCGTGTAGAAGGCAGAAAGAGTTTGTTTTCTGCAGCTCCAGAGGCTAGAGCATGAACCAGTGGATTCAAATTACAAGAAACGACACCTAAATATGAGGAAGAATTTTTTTCACTGTAAGAGCTGTTCAACAGTAGAATAGACAGACAGACCCAAAGAGTGGTGGACTCTCTATCTTTGGAGGTCTTTTAAACAGAGGGTGGATGACCATCTTTTGGGTGTGCTTCAGTTCTTTATTCCTGCATGACAAGAGACTGGACAAGATGGCCTTTGTGATGCATTCCAACTCTAAGGTTCTATGGCTCTATGATTCTATAGTTGTATGATATTATGATGGTATTATTTCCCCCACCCCTCAAATTAGTATATTTTTATATGTGTGTACTCTAGCTTTGCTGGGGTGATCTCCTGATAGCAAGCAACAAGATGCAGTTCTCTGAATGGGCAACATGTGCTCCAGGCCCCACTTTTGTGTCTTCTTATATCATTCTAACAGTCCCCCCCCAAAGTCCACCAACTCCCCCAAAATAATTTTAAAACAACTTTGGCACAATTTTCAGGCATGTTTTGCCTCCAAACCATGCAGGAAGCCCTTTAAATGGGAGAAAACATGGGAAATACTCCCCCCCCCACACACACACACCAGAAACCTGTACTACCCCTCAAAGCCTGTTTTCCTCTGCAGTCTGTCTCTCTCCAAATCTTGACAGGAAGAACACATCCTGTTGACATTTTGAGAGGAACTGCAGAGAAAAATAGAGGTATTTGGACTCACTGTGACAGGGTTCGGGCCTGCAGGGAAGTGGGAGTGGGAACTGACCCCTGGCCCTTGTGTATTTACCCACCTCTGTTTTAAAGTGAATGGTCCAAATCTCCACAGAGAATGTGTCAGGAATTGGTTACTGAACCCTAAGTTTTAAAATTGGCGAACAACTGTAGAAATCATGCTGAGTCATGATGACTGACTCCATGACTCTATGAACTGCCAGTCATGCTAATCATGTTACAGCTGCATGAGAAGGACTGCATCAGAAGAAGGGTTACTAGAGTACAAAGCCATGTAGTATGGAAATCTGATGCAATGTAACCATGTGCTTGGGTAAGCCATTGCTGTACTGAGTTGTGTATAAGAGAGCCAGATCAGTGTTCATTCTCTTCCTATGATCCTCTGATGCCTGGCATAGCACTTTGTCTCTGTACATACTGAAACTACTGAAGATTAAAAGCACTTCCTGTTTTCTGAATGCCAAACACTCTGTGTGTGAGTATTCTTCGGAAAGGGTTGCTACCAAGTCTACTGAGACAGTTTTTGGCTTCACCTGGGGATTGATTGTCCCATCATCCCCTGACAATGGTTATGGGCCAAGTAGATTGATCTCAGATTAGATAAGGTACACCCTGAAAAGTTCCCAGAAACTCTTTGGTTTTGAGTGTTTTTGGCTAGGTGGCTGAGAAACAGTTATTTTTAACCGGCTCTGTTTTGGCCAGGGTTTATCAGTAGCTGACCTTGGAGTATTGCCAGCTGCCAGCTGTTTGAGTTTCACAGTTGGTGAAGGGTTTTTTGAGACAGCACCATGACAGAGGCTGCAAGCTCCGTATGCTTTGAGAAGCTGAATGCTAGCAGTTATCCAGTATGGAGAATATACATGCAAGCTTTATTAATTAAAGACAATTTGTGGCATGTTTTGTAGAATGAGAGCGTAATCCCAGAAGGCTCTGAAAATGGGATTGCAGGATTCAGACTGGCTGATCAAAAAGCCAGAGCTGAGATTCTTTTATCTCTAAGCCCCTCCCAAATGATTCATGCTGCAGAAAACATTACAGCTTTTCAGCTCTGGACAGCATTGGAACGTGTTCATCAGAGCTCCTCTTGCCTCTCAAAGATGATTTGGTCTAAGAGACTATATAACACAAAGTTGTGCCCTGGAGGCTGTGTGAAAACATATTTGGAGGAGATGAGATGGCTTCTCCAAGAGGTAGCCAACAGAGGGGTTGAGATTCCAGAAGCCCACAAGTGTTTCATATTGCTGGGCAGTTTGTCAAAGGAATGGGATTTCCTGATCTACAGTCTGCAAAGAGTCAGAGAGCATGATTTATCTGTAGACCTTGTGGCTGGGCGTATTCTGGAAGAGGTCCAGCGCAAGCAGTTTGATTCCAGAACGGAGGAGATTGTGGAGGAAGAAGCCTGCAGCCATGTCAGACGCTGCTTCAGATGTAAATGGCCTGGACATTTGCAAAAAGGACTGTAAAATGCCTGCACATGAGGAAATGAGGGGCAGCAGAAATAAAGGGCAAAGGAGGGGTGCCTCCTCTCAGGCTGGAAGCCATGCCTTAATAGCAAAGCACTATCCTGATGGTAATGAGGGGAAAACTTGATTATTAGATAGTGGGGCAACTCACAATATGATAAATGATGTGAAATTGTTAAGCAATGTTAAAAATGCTTCTATAACCAATATTATACTTGCAGATGGTGTTCCCAGCAAGGTGCAGAAAATGAGCACTGCATATGTCCCATCTTTTGACAAAGATTTTGTTGATGGTGTTATGTGTTAACAAACTGGAAAATTGCATATTGAGTGTGTCCCAAATTACCACAGAAGGTTATAAGGTGATATTTGAAGTGGATCAATGTACAATAACAGAAAGACACAACATGAATAATGTCTGTGCAAGAAGAATAAAAAAGCATGGGTTGTATTGCATGTTACCTAAAGGGAAGGTGGCAAATGTGAATCCTGCAGACAATGTGCCCCTACATGACAAATGTGTTAATTATTACCATAGCCTAATAGGCCATGCTAGTTACAAAGGGTTAAAGGAGCTAGCAAAGGTTTGCCCTAGTCTAAATATGAAACACTGCCAAAGGTTTTTAGAATGTGCAGTGTGTAGGAAAGTTAAGGTGAAGGCTTTCCCAGTTGCCAAAAAGACCAAGTGTGTCACCCAAAGACCCTTTGAGCTTGTGCATGCTGACTTGGCAGGCCCCTATAAACCCACTGTAGGGAGTAATTGTTATTTGTTTGTAATTGTGGACAGACACACTAGGTACACCTACGTGTATTTACTAAAGGAGAAAAGTCAAGCTGCAGAGAAATTCTGTGATTGGGTGAACATGGTGGAATGTGAATTCCCATCTTTTAAGGGTTCCAGTCTAGTGTCTGATAGAGGAGGGGAATTCTTATCTAACAATCTGCAGAACTGGTTGCGTAGGAGGAGCATCAGACACAAAACCACAAACCCAGCATCCCCAGGGGAGGATGGGCTTGCTGAAAGAAAAAGTGGGATGTTAAAGAGTATGATGGAGTGCACAAGCCACAGCTGGGCTGTAGGGGGAGGCAGTGAGAACTGCTGCTTATCATATGAATAGACTGTGGAAGTCCAGTGTCAATCAGATCTCATATTGTCTATTGTATGGTAGAGCACCAAACCTCAAGCACCTGAGGATTTGGGGGCAATTTGCAAATGTACTCATTCACCCTAGCCTAAGGAAGCCTGGGCAGCCTAAGACCAGGAGACTGCATTTTCTTGGCTATGAGGGTAATAAGTACATATTTTCCCTATCTCCTAGTATGGTGACATACTCTAGGACTGCAAAATTTAAAATGCACTCAGGATGGGATAGATTGCACTGCAATCAGGAGGTTTTTATTCCGTTAGGGAGGGATGTGCCAACAAATTCCAAAAGTCCCACAAATGGAGGGGTGGTTGAAACTGATGATGATGATGGTGAAGCTGAGGAAGAAAAGCCTAGTACTTCAATACACACCCAAACACATATTGAGCCCAAAATGTTTTCGAAGAAACTAGCAGTAATGCAAGTGAGGATGAGTCAGGGAGATCTAGGGTGGTCATCCCCAGAAGGTCAAAGAGGGTTAGAAAGGCTCCTGACAGATTTGTAGTTCAGGAGGCCAGGCTGTGCAATGTCATAGCAGAGGAGCCTGCAAGTTTTCAGGATCTCCTAAAACTTCCCCAAGAAGAGCAGGAGAAGTAGAACTCAAGCCATGGATTCTGAGTTTGAGTCACTGGTGGAAAGGAAAGTGTTCCAGGTAGTAGAGAGGCCTGAAGACCAGAGGTTGTTGGTTGCAGGTGGGTCTACAAGCTGAAGGACATGCCTGATGGGATACAAAAGTGTAAGGCACACTTGGTTGCAAAGGGTTTTTCACGCTACACAAATTTTGACAAAACTTTTTCACCCACAGCAAAGCCAGAAAGTCTTAGGTTAGTGTTAGCTGTAGCAGCCAAGGGGAAGATGGTTGTGCAACACTTTGACTTTGAGAAAGCATACCTGAATACTGCTCTTGAGGAGACAGTGTTCATGGAAAAGGCCCCTGGGTGTGACAGCGCAGGTGAGAATAAGGTGTATTTGTTGCACAAAACACTCTACAACTTGAAGCAAAGCGCCCGGTACTGGAACAAGTGCATACACCAAGTTTTGGTGTCATTAGGATATACAAGGAGCATTGCAGATGCCTGTGTGTATACCAAGGGGGCAGGAGATAGTGCTGTCATGCTTGTCATCTATGTGGACAACCTCTGTGTGGCAGCAAAGAGTGCCAAAGATGTCAAGAAGGTGCAGGTGGAGTTAGAAAACTGGTTCAAGCTAAACGACTTAGGCAACCTGAGGTGTTATTTAGGTGTAGAGGTAGAGAGATCCAGTAATGGAGAATTTTTCCTTAGTAAGAAAAATAAGATTGACAATTTGGTTGCCAAGTGTGGGCTAAGTGAGGCCAAAGTGGTCAGGACCCCAATGGCCAGTGAGTTTGTGAATTTAGAGGCAGAACAGGAGTTTGAGAAGCCAGACTTGTACCACTCAGTGGTAGGCAGTCTGTTGTTTATTGCAAACAACACAAGGCCTGACATCAGTTTTACAGTTGGGGTGCTCAGCAGAAGTGTCTCCAAGCCAAGGAGGGTGGATTGGGAAGCCCTGAAGAGAGTAGTTAGATTTCTCAAGGGAACCAGGGACATGAGCTTGAAGCTGACAGGAAGTCAGGTGATCCTGGAGTGCTATGTGGACAGTTCATTTGCTGCAGAGACTTTAGACAGGAAGTCAGTGACCGGGTTGGTGGTCAGGTATGCAGAAAGCCCCACAGTGTGGAGATCAAGAAAGCAAAACTGTGTAGCCATAAGTACCACGGAAGCTGAGTTCGCAGCTTTGTCTGACATGGCAAGTGATATACAGTGGGTAAGGCAAGTGCTTGCAGACCTTGGGGAGCCGTGCCAAATGCCTGTTGAGGTGCACAAGGACTCACAAGCCTGCATAGCAATGGCAGAAGCAGAAAACCTGAAATGTAGGACAAAATACATTGTGGTACGTTACCAAAATGTGAGGCAGTTAATACAGGAAGGTGTCCTATGTCTGAAGTACTGTCCATCAGAGGACAGTGTTGCAGACCTGCTAACAAAAGCCCTACCAGTAGGAAGCCATGAGAAGGTGGCAAAGAGGCTGGGCCTTGTCACTAGTGTGTAAAGTAAAAGGTGTAAAAAGGGAAAGGTCAACCGACAGATGATCGATGTCTAACAATGTATGTGTATGATGTTATGTTGCAATGATAACATGTGTCCTATGCAGTAGTTTAACCATTTTGGAGGGGACTGTCAGGAACTGGTTACTGAACCCTAAGTTTTAAAATGGGCAAATAACTGCAGAAATCATGCTGAGTCATGATGACTAACTCCATGACTCTATGAACTGCCAGTCATGCTAATCATGCTACAGCTGCATGAGAAGGATTGCATCAGAAGAAGGGTTACTAGAGTACAAAGCCATGTAGTATGGAAATCTGATGCAATGTAACCATGTGCTTGGGTAAGCCAATGCTGTACTGAGTTGTGTATAAGAGTGCCAGATCAGTGTTCATTCTCTTCCTGTGATCCTCTGATGCCTGGCGTAGCACTTTGTCTTTATACATACTGAAACTACTGAAGATTAAAAGCACCTCCTGTTTTCTGAATGCCAAACACTCTGTGTATGTGAGTATTCTTGGGAAAGGGTTGCTACCTAGTCTGCTGAGACCGTTTTTGGCTTCTTCCGGAGATTGAATGTCCTATCATCCCCTGACAGAATGAACTGTAGAATAATAAAGATATCCAACAAACTAAATGGCAGGTGTCTATTTGAAAAGTTAATGCAATACTGGGAGTTAACAATTACATATGATATAATTTTATAATTTTTACAGAACCCATTAATTTATTTCAATTACAAATATGTCCACTTTTTGTGCTAATGTATAATTTGCTATATCCAAAGTATATAGAATCATAGAATCATAGAATTGTAGCGTTGGAAGAGACCCTGAGGGCCATCCAGTCCAACCCTCTCCTGCCACGCAGGAAATCGCAATCAAATCATCCCCAACAGATGGCCATCCAGCCTCTGTTTAAAGACCTCCAAGGAAGGAGACCCCACCACGCTCCAAGGGAGTGTGTTCCACTGCCGAACAGCTCTTACTGTCAAAAAGTTCCTCCTAATGTTGAGGTGGAATCTCTGTTCCTGGAGCTTGCATCCATTGCTCCGTGTTCCAATCTCTGGAGCAGCAGAAAACAAGCTTGCTCCATCCTCAACATGACATCCCTTCAAATACTTAAACAGGGCTATCATATCACCTCTTAACCATCTTTTTTCCAGGCTAAACATACCCAGCTCCCTAAGTCTCTCCTCATAAGGCATGGTTTCCAGACCTTTCACCATTTTAGTCACCTTCCTCTGGACACGCTCCAATTTGTCAATATCCTTTTTGAATTGTGGTGCCCAGAACTGGACACAGTATTCTAGGTGAGGTCTGACCAAGGCAGAATAGAGCGGCACTATTACTTCCCTTGATCTGGACACTATACTTCTATTGATGCAGCCCAAAATTGCATTGGCCTTTTTAGCTGCCGCATCACACTGTTGACTCATGTTCAACTTGTGGTCTACTAGGACTCCTAGATCTCTTTTGCACGTAGTCTCATTCAGCCAGGTCTCCCCCATTCTATATCTATGCATTTCATTTTTTCGCCCTAAGTGCAGTACCTTACATTTCTCCATATTGAATTTCATTTTAAAATATAATATTTTAATAAAATAAAATATAATAAAATAAAAATAAAAATAAAAATAATAAAATAAAATAAAATATTTTACACAACCAAAATAGCTATAGTCATCAAGAGACAATGCTTCCTCATGAGTAACTGATTGCTTAACAAAACAGCTTAAGGCAGCAATAACAACTAATTTGTACAGTTTGACACAATTAGCTTAATTCAGCATATATATCATAAATTACAAAACAATGATTATAAATGTATTGAGTCTTTAATTCTTCAGTGTTCCAATACTCTCACATCTCTCAAACATCTTTTTCTGGATTTTTTTTCCTGTTGTTTCAATCCTTCTAGATCTTTATCAGTGCTCTAAATAACTGTATTGCTTTTTCTTTTACTTGCTCAAAGATTCTTCCCCTGTTTTGCTACTGGATATGCATCGTCGAGAGAAATTATACTCAAGGCAGTCAAGACCAAAAAAGGAAGGTCTGCTGTAAAAGTGAGGGAAAATCTCTAACAACATATATTGATTGGTCCATAGAAAGTTATATCCAGTTGCAAAGCAGGGGAAGAATCTCTGAGCAAGTAAAACACGTTAGTGGAAAAAGCTTCCCGCTGACTTCAGTGCATGAATCCTTGCTGCCTTGACTCCAGCCTCAACCTCGGACTGTTCTTGACCACCCTGTTGCCTGATCCTGTCTGACGTCTGGACAATGCTGCCTTCTGTAAGCCTTGACCTTTGGACTGCATTCTGGACCCTTCTCTGTGTGCCTTCTTGCCTGTGTTTCTGCTTCTCCAAGAAATGGGACCTTGCTTGTTCTGAACTTTATCTGGCTCTCCCTAATTAACTATCACTGGGGCTTGGCTGCTTTCCCAGACTTTGTTTATCCTGCTGGCATTTTGAGCTGCTTTTCCGGACAGACACACTCATAACTAGAAAAGTAACAAGTTATTGTTACACTATAAAAGGAATTTAGCAAAATTCTTTTGCTAAAAATACCCCCCCCCCATATCCTAGGGGTGTAGTGGCAATTTGCCCACCCCAGCCATTGTACGCCCAGGAAGTAAACCAAAGTCAACTTCCAGTTTACTTCCCAGTTAAATAAGGGGCTCCCTTAAAACATCTGGGGGGGGTGTATGATCCTAGGAGTTGTAGGAGACCATTTTTAGCATTGATTGATTGATTAAAAATCAGGGTGTAAAGGTATGAGTTCCCTCGAACTCCTGGCAGTCACCCACCCCTACTTTAACCAATTTCACAAAGTTACAATCCAAACAAGTGGAAAGGAAAGTGTTAAGCTCTTTTGATGCTGATGGAAAGACATTAGTAATGATGAAACTGACAAAGGATATACTGTATTTTGGTGGGAAACACTTGGACTTTCCAGGGCAAGCATTAAAGACACTGCAAAAGTCTTTCTGATTAGCTTGAAGATGAATGCATGTTTCTGTGCCAGGCAGATCTCCATTGCTTTTAATTGGTGAGGTCCACCTCTCTAAGTTGCTCTACAAGGACCAGGTGTAGCTTTCTTTCTGAATTGATTACCTCAGTGATTTCAACTGGGTTTTATGAAAGCTAAAGAAAAGATGAAGTGCTCCAAATTCTTGGGTGGCTGCCAGTTCTAGTGCCAGCTTCATCATTAACAATTACAAATTGATGTTGGCTGTCAGCACAAGGAGATTGTGTGGCACAATGAAGAAGATTTATATTCCTTTGAAGCCAGTACTGATGGAATGGATTTAAACGAGCCTGAAAATGAGTCAAGATTTACTTGTTATTTGAAGCACCATACGGCTATAGATCCAGGGAGGCCTTCCAAAAATAACGTGAAAAATGTTGCACTGAGACAGAAATATATATCCTATATTTCCTGAACAAAGAGGGGATTATGTTAAATTATCTTCATCAACTAAACTGCTGAATTATAGCCACCAATTTCCCAAAAAGATTTCAAAGGAGTTAGCAGCAATGAGTAGGACCTTAACAGATTGTGAAGGTTAAAACTGAGGCAATCATTGGCAATGAATTATGGAAATGAGTTATGACCACTGGCAACAACTTCCAGAAATAGGCAAGAATACACACACGCACACACAGAGAGCTACAAAAAGTAATAAAATGGACACAGATATTGAATTATTCCACCAAGGTTTCCTACCTGATATTCATAAGAAGAAGCAAAGACAATTATTCAGGAAGGCAGGGGAAATTTATTTATAGATTTCTTTTCAAATTAAAATCTGTAGTCAGCCTTCTGTTTCCACAGGCTCTGCATCCACAGATCCAACCAATCATGGCTCAAAAATATTGGGGGGGGGGGATTCCAAAAAGCAAACCTTTCTGTTTGCCATTTTATATAAAGGACTCCATTTTACTACGGCATTGTATATAAGGGGACTTGAGCATCCATGGATTTTTGTATCCACAGGGTTTTCTGGAATCAAGGGAAGTGAGGGCCCACTGTATGCATTTTAACTGTGTTAATTGTTTAAAATGTTAATGCTTTAATATAGCATTTTAATTGAATTGTACTATTTATTTATTTTTTTACTTTTGTACTTCATGCTGTTTTTAACTTCTCTTTTTAAATTTTTGCTGTAAGCCATTTTGAATCCCATTTGGGATAAAAGCAGGACATAAATAAATAAATACACAAATAATAAAATAATTAAATAAACTCCCCTGCACTCCTCTCATGTTTCAGCCCATGACCTGGATCTTTTTGTTAGTCCTAGCTAAAGTAAAACTATTGAGTCAATGGTATCTTACCTATGAGGTGACTCACCTTTCAATAATTGGTTCACTAGAACTACTCTAGTTGGTTCTCCCCAATATTATTCATGTGCTCTTAGAATAGACAACTTTCCTTTACTTTCCAAGGCAGCCTCCAATAATTTCACCTGTTCCACTGAAATCTAAAATGGCACTCCATACTTACGAACATTGGAAGCTGCCTTATATTGAGTCAGACCATTAGTTCATCTAATCTAAGTTTATCAACTTTGACTGACAGCAACAGCCCTCCAATGCCAGAGTTCTTTACTAGCCCTACCTGGAGGTCCCTGGTTTTCCCTCCCACCCACATACTAATCAGGCTCGATTCTGCTGAGCTTCCAAAATCAAACAAGATTAGCATATGTATTCATGGTAGTATATATAAGTGGCTAATGTGAACCCTCCCTCACCATATGTGCATGTGTTTATGATACAAAGGAGGGCTTCTGAAGAATATTATACTAGAAGACTTCTAAGTTCATCTTGAGTCTCTACTTTGTGGCTATATAATTTGAGATGCACCAAAGTCGAGCCACTTAAGCAAATTAATGCCGTAACAACAATACGCCATCCTTGAAAAACCAAATAAAAGTGGAAAGTTGTTATTTTCTTCAGAGAGAAAAATCCCTGAATCCCTGAAATTTAATGAATGCCAAAACAGCTTGGGCAAACAACAGCTGTAAAAGAAAATGGAGCTGGGTTGGGGAGGTGGGGTAAGAGAGGGAAAAAGACAACAAGGAAGAGTTCTTCTTGAAAATACCAGTTAGTAATTACTGAATGAAGCAGATGGAATTCTGCAAAAGTTTTAGCATTGCTGTTGAAACCACAAGAGTAAATTCACTCCCTCGTGTAACCCAGTTTCAGCTGTAGAGGGCTCACACCATATTCACATCTGGCTTGTCATCTTATGCCTCCACTAAACAGTTCACCCCTTAGTTAAGAATTTGCCTCACACAAGACTCTTCAGAAACTGAGTCCGTGTTTCATGCTTTGCCACCAAATAGCCAAAAATGTTTCAAGACATGCTGATTAGGAATGAAGCCACCAACGTCAGTGTTTCAAGAAAGCTTCCCTGCTGGCTTCAGCTGTCTCCAGCAGACCGAGTTCAGAGGTTGGACTTGTAATTGTGGTCTCAATAAACAAAAACAAAAAGCTAGAGATCAATTTGCTGAAAGAAAGGGACAGATAGCTCACAGGAGTTAAAGCGGACATTGGTCTGACAAACTGTTGGCACCAAAGACCAGCACTTTCTGATTTATTTTTATTTTTTTTACTGCTTTCCACTTTTTGAGCCTTCGTTTGTCCATAAACATCTGACCTTAGAACGGCAGCTCAGCAAGATGGAAAGAAAAAGGATCCAAGCCCTTTTTCTTAGAACTGGATGTTCTGAAGCACTGCCACAGGACATTGGGTCTGATATTCCAGAAAGAAACCAAATTAACTTTGGAAAGGAAGAAGTGGGTTACACCAAGTACAACCAATGGATTTTAATACTGACTTTCAATGAGCCATGCTAAAGCATTTCTATGCCTGGCAGAAAACCAACTGCTCAGAAATGTTCCTAATGGCTGGGAAGATGCTACTAACAGAAAAGAACTGGTGACTCCATAGAAAGGGTCCAGCTGGCCCTGTTATTCATAAAGCAATGAAGAAGTAATGGAATATCTATTCACATTTTTCTAATGTCTGTGGAGAAGAAGGGTGGATGAGTGTGCTTGGGTGCCTGGTACGTATTTGCAGGAAACATACACCTTAACAAGGATGCTCTGGAGACACATAGAGGAGGTGGCCTGGAATCATAAATTGCATTTCTCATCACCACATCACTTGAACCTCTAGGTGCAAGCCTACATAACCTAGAGTGTGGAAGTAATCAGTTACCAATACAGTAGGACCCCCATATCCACTAGGGATTGGTTCAGGGGGAGGGGCGTGGATACCGAAAACCATGGATAATAGCAAACACCATTGAAAATAATGGGACTTCTGGTTTAAAATACCATAAAGTTGCCTTGGAGGACCTAGAAAATGGTTAGAGAGGACAAATTTTGTAGGAAGACTCTATGGTAGGTGTGCTGTTTTGTGTCCCGTGGATAATTGAATCAGTGGATAATGAATCAGTGGATATGGGGGTCCTACTGTAACTAGTTACTTGTGATCAATTGCCTTTACCATTAATGAACATTACATTATGTCTGTAACTTAAGAAGGGATAATTTCAGTCCTTTTGCAGTTTAACTGTACGTTTAAAGTGATGTTCATAATTAAACATAACTAAATGCTATGGTAGCGTGCCCTTAAAAGTGGGGAAGAAATATCACCTGGTTCAAGAAATGGTTTGTGCTGCTGCCTTGTGCTCTATTGTAGATTCTAAGGTACAAACCAGGTGGACAGGAGTAGAGTGTTGTTGTTTTTTATCACAGGCCAGTGGCTTGTAATTGTAGCTTTAGATATTCTTTTAAGTGACTAAAAGTAATTACTCCAGTTACTTTCATGAAATGAAAAAGTCAGATTTTACTATGTAGGTATAACTCACTTAACATAGCCTCTGAAAAAGAAGCTCCTTTTTACAAAATCCCTTATCAAACTATACTGTTTTAGCACTATTACTCCACTTTAACTGCTATGGCTGCCTCCTGAGGAATTCTGTGATTTATAGTTTAGTGAAGCTTAAGAGCTCTCTGGCTGAGAATTCTAAGTCGCCCTCCATAAACTGCAAATCCCAGGATTCCACAGGAGGTACCCTTAGCAATTTAAAGTGGAATAATAGTGCTATAAAGTCTTTTTTATGGGAGTCCAGCTCAGCCCCCACCCTTCCTTGTCCTCTGTCTAACTAGAAGGTGGTATGTGTTTTTGTTTTGTTTTGTTTTTTAATTTTTGTTTTAGTTTTTTGCAGCATTGGCCTTGGGGGGATGATGCATATGTACAACAGGCAAGGTAAGCAGCTGCTGCCAGAAGCACTTACTGAGCATGTTCAAAGAGCAAGACAGAAAGAAAGGAGAAAAGTGGCTTTTGTCTGCCTCACCAGCTAAACTAGCATGTTGGAAAAGCACAGATCCCTAAATTTTGCCACCAAAAATAAAGTCATAAGAAAAGTGGAGGCTGTTGAAAGAAAAAATGCTTGTTTTCTATGTGTATGAAAGGCTCCCTCCTCCTGCATGGAAAAGGATCTGAATAGGAGATTTCTCCCACTGATACATACAGCTGATATAGCAGAGTTTAGGAAAAGCTGGATCTCTTTCATAATTGCAAATAAAAGACAAAGGGGAGTTAAATTGGGGACTTACCTGGGCAGTATGTTCAGTAGATATGGCACAACGTTACACTACCATTGTTATCTGGATGATTAGCGTCCACCTTCTAGGACAGAGATTAGAAAAGTTAGTTTTTTGGACTACAACCCCTGGAGCATTCCAACCAGCACCCCCACTACCCATAGCTAAGTGGTGGATTCTGGGAGTTGCAGTCCCAAAAACAAACTTGTCCAGGCTAGGAATATACAGGAAGCATGAGAGGTTTGGCATATGCCAGGCTGAAAGGGTTACATCAAGAACTGTAGTTCACTTATTTGATTCCCCAGATTGCTTCTCCCTTGAGCATTTTCTCTCTCCCCTCATTTGGCGCGAGCCCTCAGTGTCTCCAGACTGATCTTTGCTGCCCCGTTCCTTGCCCTCTTTCCCCCCATGGAGTCATCCTCTCACGCTATCTCCCCAGGAGAGAAAACAGACAAATGAGTCCTCAGGGAGCCAATGCTAATGAGATGCCATGAATCCACCAGCCCCCAAAGAGTTGACCAACTATCTTCCCTCCTCTGGGGACTTGAGTGCAGCTTCACGGTGACATGCTTAGCCTCTCTGCCAGCCCAGGTCCTGGGAACTTTAGCTTGTTCCCAAGCTCAGATGTTCTAGTTGACAGCATGGACTTGAGGCTGCCAAGTCAGAAACCCAGGGAATGAATGGGATTTATTTTATTAAAAAAAAAAAACTGCACACACAATTAAAAATAAAATATTTTTCAGCAGAGCCCAGTTGAGCAGAAACACAAACATCACCTACAAATTAAGAACGCTGAATAGCTCATGTGCTGCTTTAAAAGAAAAATGCATGCACATGCACACACATCCATCAACATCCACCCCAGTACCTCTAATTTACTTTGTTCCTCAGAGAAAGAAAGGGGGAGCAAAGCAGGGGGGGGCACTTTTCAATAATCAAGGTATGTTGATTCCTACCCACTTCCATCTCACATCAGCTTTCTTGAGACTGGGTCATGGGTAAAAATATTAAAAGAGATAGATAACCAAGGGCTTATCTAGTCTAGCATTCTGCTTACACACCTGCCAACCAGGTATCTGTGGGAAGCCCACAAACATGGCATGAAGAAAGATTCTACCATTTGGGACTGCAAGTAGAGGTTGGCATTTTAAAATGTTCCTTCCTCCATATGCAAGGTTTCCTGATAATGTAGAGTGGGGCCGATGAACCTAGCATGAAAGGTTCTGGCTCTATTCACTTCTTCCTATACTACTTTTCTGTTATAGGACTTTTTTGGACAGCGATTTGTAACGCAAGCAGGCTCGTCCCTGTTGCGAGGCTGCTGCGTGGCAGGGGGGGGGGGGCATTTCGGATGACGCTGTCCCCCTGCCAATACTGTTCTGGAAGAGCTGGGAGGCTGCAGCACCATATTTGGCCATTTCGTAATCATGGAAGTTGACCCTGATTAGGAAATGGCCAAATATGGTGCTGCAGCCTCCCAGCTCTTCCGGAACAGTATCGGCAGGGGGACAGCATCATCTAAAATGGCCCCCCTGCCGCACAGCAGCCTTGCAACATGGACGAGCCTGCTTGCGTTACAAATCGCCGTCTGAAAAAGTCCTAAGCCTGTGGAAATAATGCAGTTTGGCAGCGCTTTAAGTGCTGTAGCTCCATCCTATGGAATCCTAGGATTTGTAGATTTACAAGGCCTTTAGCCTTGTCTGCCCAAGAGTGCTGGTACCTCATAAAACTACAAACCCCAGGATTCTGTAGGATGAAGCCATGGCAATTAAAGTGATATCATACAAGACTGTGTTATTTTTACAGTGTAAATGCACCCTCAGTTTAAGAAGGGGAGGATTTTTTAAAAGTGATCCCTTCATCTTCAGTCTAAATCATTAACATCCCTTCTCCCATCTCAGGGCTTTAATACCTCATTCCTCCCTCATTCTTCTGCATGTGTTGCCCAGGCTCATGAAAGCAAACTCTCACAAGGGCCAGGCTTAACATTAGGCAGAGTGAGGCAGCAGTCCCAGGCAGCAGATAGTGGAGGGTGATGGCAAGGTGTTGAATGACAAAACCGTGGGTGCTATGACACCTGACCTAGCCAGCCTTCAGGTGCAGTGGAAGACACTGTCCCATCACCAGGACTGAACTAAGATGAAACTGCCAGTCCAGTTGGCTTCTGTATATGTAATGCAACAGGCACCACCTAGTCCTTTGCCCCAGGTAGCAAAATCTCTCCCTGAATAAGATAGTCTCTTCCTTAAGTAAGGGGCAAATTAATATAGTTCAGGCCACTGGTTAGTTTACAGCAGGGGTAGGCAAAGAGTTGTTCATGGGATGCATATCCCCTCCCAGCCCCGCAGTTCCCAGTGCAGCTTCTCCAAACCCTCTCCAACTTCTGTCTGGTCATGTCCTCTAAGACTTAAAAGCAGCTGGGAAGGTGGGCTAAATTTAAATAACAAATTGTCCCCTCCCTGGAGCTTCTAAGTGGGTGGTTTGCAATTTTGTACCTACAGAGGGAGAGCTAGATGTAAGGATGCACATCCTGATCCAGAGATTCAACTTGATGGAGGGTTTATAAAATGATGAAGGAAATTCAGGGAAACTCTAGTGAGAAATGTTCCATCTTCTCTCAAAACACGAAACTGACTGACCACAGATTCAGGACAGAGAAGGGGAATTACTTACCCACACAGTATGTAATTAAGAGAAACATCTGCCACAAGACGGGAGATGAGGATCAGATGACTTAAAAGGGGATGAGACAAACTCATGAAGGCTTAGTTTATAATGGTTTGTTTGTTTGTTTGTTTGTTTGTTTGTTTGTATCCTGCCTTTCTCCCAGAATGGGACCTTAGGCAGCTTACAACAAGGCTAAAAGAAGATAAAGCTAACAACCAGATGAGGGAGAAAAAGATTTTTAAAAAATAACATTAAAGATTTTTTTTAAAAAAAATACTGTACAGTGTGCACGTGCATGCACAAGCACATATGCACACATACTAAAAAGGCTCCTCAGGGCCACTTAAACATCAATTGTCTGTTTAAATTTGCTGGCCTCCACAGAGGATTTTTTCAAACGGGGGGAAAAAAACCCAAGGAGGTCAGGAGAAGAACAGTGCTGTCCCACTTACAGCGTTCTGTTTTAGACGGTGCTGTCCTCCTCCCAACCTTCCCCCATGCTTCCTCCGTGCTGCAGGTGCCGCTTTTTATTGACAGGATTTTTCTTTCAATAAAAGTGGTGCGTTTCACATGCCCGCAGCATGGAGGAAGCATGGGGGAAGGTTGGGAGGAGGACAGCGGCATCTGAAATGGAGTGCTGTAAGTGCGACAGCACCGTTCTTCTCCTGACCTCATTGGAGGGGTTCCCCCCATTTGAAAAAGTCCAGAGAGAGGAGTTCCAGTGCCCAGGAACAGCCAGCAGGAAGGCTGTCTCCCACGGCCTCACCAGACGAGCCTGTAACATTGGTTAAACTGAGAGAAAGCCCTCTCCCAAAGATCTTAAGACAGTGTTTTGGATAGTCTGGACTTACGCTTGAGAGGTCTGTTTGCAGCAATTAAACAGACCTCAGGGGCCATTGGTGTTGTACGCTTTCAAGTCATTTCCAATTTATGGAAACCCCGGGCAAATTTATCATGGGGTTTTCTTGGCAAGATTTGTTCAGAAGGGCTTTGCCTTTGTCTTCCTCTGAGGGTAAGAAAGCCTCAAAGTTACCCATTGGGTTTCTATGGCCTAGCAGGGATTCAAACCCTGGTCTCCAGAGTCAGTCCAGTGCTCAAACCACTATACCATGCTGGCTCTCTCAGTGGCAGTACAGTTTAGAACAACAGATGCGACGGAGAAACAGTGAATGGTTGATCTGTTCTGAGGTTTGGTCATGGTGAAAAAACATGTTGGATCCCTGATATGATGCACTAGGGATGATCTTCTGTTTTATCTAGGCCAGTGACCACCTCTACCTCCTAAGATGTCCTGATCACCTTCTATCAAGAAATCATTCAAAGGTTATCTGATAATAACAAGAATGGGATGTACCATTGACATTTCTACAGAAAGAAGGATGAGAGTTATCCAAAGCATGAGATGTTTGTTGATTCATAGTCAATGAAAGGAGGGTTGTATGAAATGGTTTTGGCTAGTTAACTTTACGAGTATCTTGCTATTCCTGCATTGGCCTTCTTGTACATTGGACTGCCTGAGATACTCTGAGAAGTAGTCAAACCTGAAACCACTTAGAACTTTCCAGCTTAAAACCACTGTGGTATACTTTGCACCCAGATGCTAATGGCATGTATTAGATTGTATAGGTTGTTAAGTGCTAGCAACCTTCTTTGGAATCTCTGCCCTTTTGTTCTTTAGAAACACTTCCCACCCAACCCTCTTCCACTCCAACTTCCAACTTCCAGATGGTTGTGTGTGGTGGGGGGGAGCCATCAAGTGGGATATGACATGACAAACACAGGTGCAGGACACACTTCTTAAAACTCAGCAACATTTTGGGAGCCATCAATACAAATACCTAGGACAATTTGGCGTTTAAAAGAAGTTCAAAAGCCTATTTTAAAATAAAACAATCAGAAGCATCAGTAAATTTAAATAACCACATAGTCCAAAATGTGAAATGTAGCCCAAGGTCAGAATAGAGGCTTGATACAGCATGGTGTGAAAGCTGAATTATTGGGGTGGGGGTAAATTTTGGTTCTGAAGATCTGCTCATGGCAACTTAAGAATGTGAGTAAGGCTAAGATTCCACCACCTCTTAAAAATTTCTTTTGCAATCTAGGAGTCCTCTATGACTATATTTTCTCAAATACATTTTAGTAGAGGTTATGTTCCCTTACCTCATTCATTCACTGCCTATTTATTAATGGCATAAATTATAGTCTCCTTACAGTTGTCACCTGGAATTCATGGGTTGTCTTTTGTTTCACACTGCAAAGTTGTCCTTCTCTTATGCATTCCTAGTGCAAAAATGTTAACAGCTTAAGAATTTAACACGGTCCTACTTACAACATGGATGCTTCTATTTGACTTTATAGATGTTTCTTTAGAGCTGAAATTAAAATGCAGTGAATAAGAGAAAAGTCTAAATCTTAAGACTTCTTTAAAACTGATTTTTATAAAATATGTAATGGCTTTACTTTATATACAGACCAGAAAGATACTTAACATCCATCAAGGTCCTTTCTCAGACCATGGAAAAGAGATTAAGTACAAACTAATATGAACAATTATGAAAACTACCTTCAAGCCATTAACAGATTGATTTCATATTGGCAACTGAAAATTAAATGGGAAAAATGTGTTAAATATACTACACATTGTCAATCATTCAATTTCAGTTTTATGCATTTTCTTTTCTTTAGGGTTTGTTTCTTTGCTCTTTGTCCTTTTTTTCGATTTTTGTATTTGGGACAATTAATACAATTTTATCAAATTTGATTCCAAGTACGAATCTTCGTTTGTGAGGAAAAGCCAGAGAGAGAGAGACTGAATTTTGCAAACATGCATTTTAGATGATTATTATTATAATTTAGATAATTAATTTTAAATTATTCCTGTAATTTCCCAATAAGACTTTTTAAAAAATCACATACACCCCTGATCAAAAAGGAAAAAATCCTGGAAATGTTTGCAATCCTGAATTGGAATTCTAAAAGTTGAATCTGGGCAAATGTTAACTCTTTTAATTCATGCTCTTTCCACTTTCTTTTCTTGCCCAAAGCAAAGCAATGCAATTTAGTGGAATCAATGGGACAACTTTAGTGCTTTTTGAGGTAAATATAGTTAACCCTCCTGAACCAAATAATAGCTGGTAGGGAAGAATATTTCAAAACATTCAAATAATAGTTGAAAACTGCATTTCTGGTGCATAAGAAAACTCTGATGAGGAGAAACCTGCACTGGCAAGAATCTTCCCAGTCTGGGAACTTATGCTGCACAAAATTCTCACACACTATTTTTGCAAAGAAAACAGTCACACCTTGCTGCCGAAGGAAAGCAGCAACAACCGCCATGCATTTGGTGAAAACACGTGGAGCAGTTGCCAGCCCAAAACAGAGAACACAAAACTGGAATGGAGTGTCCGCAACTTGAAATGCCAGGAAACGTCTGTGATGTGGATGTATACCCACATGGAAGTACTAATCCTTCAGATCTATAGTTGCAAACCAATCGCCTTTTTGCAGCAGGGGAAGGATACTGGATAATGTCACCATTCTGAACTTTTTTGTTAAAATGAACTTGTTTACATTTCGAAGGTCTAGTATAGGATGAAGACCTCCTCCCTTCTTCGACACCAGGAAATATCTTGAAAAGAAGCACTGGTGTGTCATTCTCGGATCCACCGGCTTGATGGCTCCTTTTTGAAGTAACGTTTGAATCTCTTCCAGCAAAGGCTGAGATGGGGGTGTTACTGGAATTCGACCTGTCGGGGGGCTACTCCTCGAACTCTATCCAATACTGGACGGATCTCCTCTAGATGAGCCTGTTCCATCCCGTGGAGGGAAAGGTGAGGGGGAGAGTAATAACCCCCACAGCCAGCACTGTCAGCAAAATGGAACTGAGGCCGCTGTGCAAAAGTCAGGCTGTGGCTCCAGGAGGAGAGAGGAAGGGAAGGTTGAAGGCTGATCAGGCCACATCATAAGCTCCATATGAATGCTCGACGTCCAAGACTCGATGTGATGGAGTCGAAGAAGGAGCCATCCCTTTTGCCTCCTGTGATGTAGTTTCGGCATTGACCACAACAGCTTCTGCACTGAGGAGCTTGTCTCAGGAGACCAGGAGCACAGGGGATGGAGCCTGAACCATAGGGGAGGAAGCCCTTACCCCTTCAGAGATCTCTCATTCTCCAGTTTGAACAATCACCAGGGATGGAGTGGGAGTCACCTCACGTGATGGATCACAGACAGTGGTGACATCTCCAGTTTCTGTAGGAGGAACCGGTAATGACGTCTGGTTCGGATCCAAAACAGCTATAGTGGCAGTAGCCCACTGTTGTTCCTCCTCTGGCTCCTGCACCAAAGTAGCCACCGCAGTGGACAAAGGGCTCTCTGTGCTGTAGTGGCAGCCAGCTGTTGTTGCTCTTTGGGCTCCTGTGCCAAAATAGCCACTGCAGTGGACAAGGGGTGCACTGTTGGTCTCAGAGAAGAGTGTTTGGGCTTCTTTTTTCCTCTTCTTAGTCCTGGCCCAGAGGAATCATGGTCTTGACTGCCAGTGCATAACTTTTTCTCTTCAGAAAAGGCTGTTTCCGCATTAAAATGCCACCTGCAAGTGTTGTGCAGATTAAGGACATTATCAGACTAGCATGTAAAAATGCTGTAATTCCGCAAATATGGATAGCAGAAACATTGTGGCATTATTATCACACATCACTGTAATTGCATGAAAGAACTGCCATGGAATTATCACACAACAACCACTAGCACTTTAAGAATGGGAGTTTACTTCCACAATTTAGCATGGGTGAGATTTTGATGGTTGTCGCGAGGACACATGAGCATGCTTAAAACTCCAAAAACATCTTAATTAACAAAGTAAATGAACACACAAGCACTGAAACAAACCTAAAAACCTGCAAGCTAAACAGGACAAACAGTTCATAAAAATAGCATCCTGTGCTTTGTGTTCATGTTCTCACCCAGAGCTTTTCTCTCTGAGGACCACCCATTCATGCTGTAATCTCACCATTGCAACAGGAAGTGGTTTCACACACCTTCAATAGCATGAAAAAAGTGATATTGAAGATCCGTTCATGGCTTGTCCCATGAATGAGAAGAAACACCTTTATCATTGCTGCAGCATGCTGTAACAACGCAAAGACAATGCTGTTGTGCGATAGTGGAACCTGGTCACACTACTGTAGCATCATAATCCTGCAGTTGTTGCCACATCTGATATGTCCTAAATCCTGCAAATTGTCTTTGAAAACTGCACAATTTTTGAAGACTTTCTCACAGCAGGAAGAAAATGGTGAAAAATCACTCGTTGCATCCTTCAAAAATGAAATATCCAAGAATTACATCCATAATACCTGCAGAGCAGAATGAGCAGAATCACAGGTCTCCTGGTCACAGTTTTTCCTAATATACTAAAAACCATTGTATGTTTCTAAGTTATAGTAGTTATTTCTCTCTCTGTGTGTGTATGCATGTGCACGCCTGCATGCATGTGTGTAAATGCATGCCATTTCTATGCAAACTGCATTCTCTTTTAACTCTGATAGAATTGGGAATGCATTGCCTCTCTTGCTAATGTGTATATGGCCAGATTTTTTTGAGTGTTTTGCATAGGACTCTGGAGGACCAGAGTTTAAATCCACCCTCAGCCACACAAACCCATTGAGTGGCCTTGAGCAAGTCACACTCTCTCAGCCTAAGAACAAGGCAGTGGCAGTAAATCTCTGAAATAAATCTTGTCAAGAAAATCTTATGAGGGGATTGTCATAAGTCGAAGTCAACATGAAGGTGCATAATGCACAACACACACAATTTGAATAGGGGAGAAAATGAAACTGATAGATTTGTTGATCCAGGCAGATACCAGCTCTGAGTGCTTACCTCTTAAACATCTTTAATCCCTCTGTATATTTGTAGTGTAGAATTATGTTACTTTCTGACAGGCTCCTCTTTTTTAACATCGAGCTGGCAGGCAGAGAGGTCAACTTGAGCAAGATTTGTTAAAATTCCAGAATTGGGAGGGTGGAATAAAACTAGCAGGTTCATCCATTCCTATGAGGGGAAACCCTGCTTGTTTTCGAGCATTATGGAAATACTGTACTTTGGAGAAGACATATTCAGTTTATGGAAGCTACTGACTTGGCCTTTAAAGCCTAAATGTTGCTCTGAAACGTGACTGAACAAAATTCCCTTTTCATTACATACTTCAGAAGACCGGTGCTGGTGAGCCAGCTGTCCTTCAAGGAAAAGTTTCTACTGTTCAGGCCTTATTAAAAGAATTCTGATAAAACTTCTAAGGATCACTAGGATTTCTTGGAACACTTTGGACACATCCTGCACTTCAAGTGAATAGCTACACCTCTCATGAAAGTTCTCAGTGATTAATCCTGTATTGGCAGGGATGAAAATGCCCTCTTTCTAAGCTGGTGTCCTTTCTTGGGTCACTAACTGCAGCAGGGAAAGTTTTGCAAAATCAGCCATCCCTAGCAGTGCACAGCTTGGATACAAATGATCTAAAAGGTCTGTTTTCCTAGCATGGAGAAACAGTGAAGCCAGGCCAAGACGTATGGATTATGTTTAGTCTACATGTACTTTTAACTACTCATTCTCCCTCACCCTCCATCCTGCATGACAAGAAAGAATAATTTACAGACTAAATGTGGTATTGAAATTAACTACCTCTGTCCACAGATTAAAATATATCTACCCCAATGGGACTCAAATCACCTCTTTTTTTTCTTTTCTTTTCTTTTTTAACATTGATGTGTCAAGACTGAGTTCCTCGGCCAACATGGCTCCCTCTGCAAGGCCATAATCTACTTCCTGTGCTCTAAACAGCAGAAGATTCAGTACACAGAGCATAGAAATGTTATTGATGTTCATTGTCAGCCAAATGGCCAGTATTGCCACTAGGGATTCTTATTTCTCTAAAACAAATGTGTCACAAGATAAATGCAGCCCTCTCATGATAGTATGAAATCAAAATCAACAAGCCTTTTCCAATTCTCACCTCTTGTGGGGAAGGAAAGGACACTGTCTGAGATCACAAACTCCTTTCCAAAGATCTGTCTTCTTCTCATACCAGGAAACATGGTTTTGAAGATAATTAGGTCAGGCACATCTCAATGGTCCACTGGCCTGCCTGCCTGCCTGCCTTCTTGGCTGTCTGGGTCATCATAATCATTGGCCCCAATCTGTGTCATTACTAAGGCCAGTGTCACCCCTCCCTTTGAGGTGTCACCTGGTGTGGTTCAGCCTCTCTGCACCCCCCCCCCTAGTGCCCCCACTAGTCCCAGTTCCCAGAGAAAGAAAAAGTTTGGACCAGAGAGACACATAGAATCATAGAATTGTAGAGTTGGTGGCAGCATTCAGTTGAGAGACTTAACTTTTCTTTGTGTTTTTTAAAAGTTGCTGGGAACTAATTTGGGGGTGAAAAAGTGGCCTGCTGAGGCAGTGTCAGCCCCACCGTGTACAGCTGTGGAAAGAGCCTTTGCGAGCACAGCTGTGTGGATGCTTTCTTTTGGTCTTATCTTAATAACAGCCATAAATATTAGCTGTTCCACTCCCCACCACCATCACTCCTTGTTGCAAAGGGACTGGAGCTTTCAATGAAAGCAATGGCAGGAAACTGCCTGGGGTGATGCAAAGACTTTTTATTTATGTCAGTCTTGTGTTTTTCTTTGTAAAGGGAAAGTCCCTACAAAAGCCTTCAGCATTATAAATCCTAAATCCAGATGATCAAACATGATGGTTGGGGGTTGGGACTGGGTGTTACAATAAATGATGGGATCTTTTTTAAAAAAACATGGAGTCATTGAAATAGTATGTTCTCTGGGACACTAGAATGATTAATGGGATGTTTGGTTAGCTGGATTAATTGCTCTCAACAACTATCTCCACTTTAAATGAATTTTTAGCCTAAAACCCAATAGGTGCTTGACATGACTTCAGGTGAGGTCAGAAGGTATGATAAAGCTACTGTCCTTTTCAAGCTAGAACACACTTGTTATATGCCTGCAAGACAACTTTGACTTATGGCACCCCCATTATAGGGGGTTTATTGGCAAAATTTATTCAGAGGAGGTTTGTCATTGCCTTACTCTAAGGCTGAGAGAGTGTAGCTTCCCCAAGGTAATCCAGTGGGTTTCTGTGGCTGAGTAGGGATTTGAACCATTAGAACCACTTTGCTGATTCCTCACTACATTTGTCAAACATGATCCCATGTATGTAATGAATAATGCACTACTAGGGATACCACAGGAATAGTCAACCTAGTGCCTTCCAGATGTCTGGGCTGCAACTGTCATGCTGGCTGGGACTTAAGGGAGATGTAGTCCACAACATCTGGAGAGTGCCAATTTCCTAACCCCTGCTGTAGCAAATGCCAGTTGAAGTCATTTCATTTTATTGCTGTCTTCATATATCCATTCTACAGAAGCATAAGGAACTTAAGTCCAGATCATATGTTGGTGGTGGTGGAGGGCGGATGCCATCATACAATCTCTGCAAGAATATGAGGCAGGATTTCAAAAGGAATGAAGTATAGTTTGAACCATGCATTCAGGGTCTAGTTTTGCAACATTCTAGTGCATTAACACTGTAAAGTCTGCGTGGGTTTTTTTTTTCCAAATGTAAGTGTCTGCTCTTATAGTTAATAATCTGCCCTCCTCCCCAACAAGATTTTTCTTTCTCATACTGTGATGAGAATACACTCTTTTGGGTGAAAGAAAGAAGAACATGAAACCATTTTGTCACTGGGACAAGTTCCCCCACCACAGCCACTCCTCTTCAACTTGACAGTCAAAACCAATGTCCCCTTTCTAAGAAAATCAGCCTTTTGGTTCCATACCATACTCTCATCTGTGAGGAACTGAATGTTGGGTTATCTCTGATGAGGGTGCATGCTCTTGCTGATGTCTGAACCAAGCAATTCATAGTCACAACTCCAAGCTCCTTATCTTAGCAAGCAAGATAAACAAATGTTCTTGTTTGTTATGGATTCTCACAGGCACAGAACAGAACAAGAGCTGGCTGGAGACATATAACTCATCCTGTATGGTCTCCACATCCACAAACCTTCAAGAAATCTTGCAGGACTCTGAATCCGAAAGGGACAGAGCCTGGACCCAATTTGGGTGCATATAAAAAGGTCAGTAAGGCATATAGCGCATTTGGAAAACTTTACAAAAGAGTCTGGAGTAACAAACACCTGAGGCGAAGCACAAAAATCAGTGTGTATAGAGCCATTGTACTGTCTATTCTCCTTTACGGGTCTGAAACATGGGTCACCTATCGCCAACACTTACTACTCCTCGAACACTTTCATCAGCGCTGTCTACGCACAATCCTAAATATACACTGGACTGACTATGTGACGAATGTTGCTGTCCTTGAGCAAGCAGGGATCACCAGCATTGAGGCCATGATATTGAGAACACAGCTGCGCTGGGCAGGGCACATTTCTAGGATGAACTCGCCATGGGTCAGCATAAGAGGGGCGCTCCGAAAAAGCGATACAAGGACTCCCTGAAACAACATCTCAGGCTCGGCCAAATTGATCACCAACAATGGGCCGCCCTGGCCTCACATTGGGAGGCATGGAGATGCACTATCCACAATGCTGCAGCCTTATTTGAGAACTCACGCCGAACAAGTCTTGAAGAGAAATGACAACGCAGAAAGAATCACAGTCTGGAAACATCACCGAAGGAGACCTTTTGCTGTGCTTTCTGCAACCGGACTTGTTTATCTCGGATTGGTCTTTTTAGTCATCAGTGCGCTTGCAGAAAGCGCGGGATGAGTCCTTCCTGAATCTTCGTTTGGGAAGAAAAGCCGAGAGAGAAGGCAGGCAGCTGAAGAGGATTGTTCTACCTTTTGGCTGAAAGCCATTTGAAGAAGGAAATGTAAAAAATCTGAAGATCAGGAGATTCTTCAACACACACTGATGTTGCTTGACCACATGTCTCCCAGTTTTTTCTGTGAGATGTTGGAAAGAAAGCAATCATCTCATATTCCCTAGATGACACAGTACAGGATAGATGGGGGGGGGGCAGGGGACTCAACTTACAATTAATAGAATTGAGGGCAAAAGTTTTCTACCTGGCCCCATGATGAACACCAAAGGCCTATACTGAGTGTTTGGGTTGATAGATAGGCCAAGTTGAATTGCAAATTATGGCAGAGCTGAGGGTGACAACAGCCTTTATGCCACCTTGTCCCCCCTGAATCATGATGTTTAGGGACATGGAACAGGCCTCTTCTTCCTGCTAGAAGCTCACTGAAAAGCCCCATGGAGCAACTGCCCAAGGCTCTTTGATCCAGCAGACGCTTCTGTTAATGGGATGGGGAGAAAGAAGAACTTTTTGCTACTGGCTGTAATTGGTGTACAGGGGGGGAGGTGAGGACATTGACCCCAATAAAAATTCTGCCTCCCCCAAACAAATTTTCCTTCAGTCTCTAAATTTCTAGCACTGTAGAAGAGTGAGACATTGAAAAATATTTACACGTAGAACTCCACATTCCCTTGGTACCTTTGTCTGCTCCTTTTCTTTCAATCCCTAAACTGTATTTCTAAATGTTCAACTGATATTTCAAATTACTGCAATGTTATAAATTTGGAGCTTGAAGGAATATTACATTGAGTGGGGGAAGAATTCTTATTTGGTGGGCTAGTGCTCTCCCTTTGCCATAGCTACACACCTCCTCCCTCCATCCTTCTGCTCCCTAGAGTGTGGTGAAGCTTCTGGTATAGTGCAAAAGTGGGACAATTGTAGGAGATAAATAGAGGGGAGAAAGAAAGGGGGGAATTTATAAAATGCATCTCCTTCCGCCTTCCATTCATAAATGCTTCTGATGTAGCAAGGAACCTTCTGTGAATGGAAGGACAGCATTTGAATGCAACCCAGCAAGTCCAAGATTTGCCCAGCTAACTACTATATTTGGGCATTCATGGAGAGCTGATCAGGTCTCTGAAGGCTGGAGAAGAACAATTCTAGCATTTCTGGTTGTTTTGTGTGCTTTTTCTTTTCTTTAATTAAAGAAAAAAACAAGAATTTCAATCTGTAGGAGACTACAGTTCTGACGTAGGTTAGATGTGAAAGTGGACAAAAAGTTCCCAGGAAAATTAAGATGGAGATGGAGTTGAGCTTCAAATTAGAGTGAGAAGTTTGCAAGAACACCCTGCAGTATATTCCAATTTATGTAATCCCTGTGTGCTGCTTCTCTTCTGGTTCTGTTGGTTCTATGCTAGTCTAATGCCAGGCTAGGTTGACATCAGGGCAATCATAGGACAGATAGTTTGTATGACATGATTCATCTGATCAGCAACAGGGAAAAATAAAAAAGTGCTTTTTTCTTTTAGAAGCCTATTTCCTCCATAAGTCTATTTTGAACTCCTGCCTTTCAAAAATTATGTTAATTTGCAGGAAATTGACAGATGTGCATGGCATGACAAAACCAGGCACGAGAACAGTCCATGAGTGGGCAGGTTGTGGCCTTCCAGATGTTTCTGACTTCCTTCTGTCGTAGCCAGCATAACCAATGGTGAGGGGCGAGGGGGGTGTCATGTTCAAGATCATAATTCACCCACCCTGCCACCCTGTCTTATAGTCTCACTGTCAATCTTATTACAAAACAGTGACAATTCCCACATACCACTTTTGAAATCTGCGCACGTTTATTTTGAGGCAGGTGTTTTCATCCCTAACCCAAGAACTTTGTACTTTATTTTTATACAAGCAAAAGTATTAGATAAGAAAACTTCCCATCTGCAAGGCGGCTTAGTCCAGCATTCTTGGGAACAATAAGGTAAAGACACAGAGGAAAGAACCTGACCATCTGTTTTCTTGCTTCTTGACACCTAAGTTTTGACTGTTTGTACAGATTTTTGCTGCCCAAAATTGCCAGTCACAGAGACAGAACACACCTCAAGACAAGCACTGTTGATGTTTCAGATTTAAGATGAACCTTCAAGGATGCCAGATACTTTATCAGCTGCTTTATATTGGAAACATGGTTCAAACACTCAGAAGGCTACAATATGATACCTAGAAGCTGTGTAAGCTTCCCAAGACATTTGACTGTTTTTTTCTTACTGCTTCACTTACAGAGATGAACAGCGCACTTGTATAGCTTTTTAAGCAATGCTTATTTCCTTAACTATCACCATAATCATTGTCGTCATCACCAAGAATGCACACAACATCTTGAAACTTTGTTGATAATAGGAAAGACATAGATCTACTCCTTTCACAAGTAATCTTCCAATCCGTCTCTCAAACCTGCTGTCATCATAAGAAGCTGGCTTTTTGAGACACTAATGAGATTATCAGACACAGCAAATACAGCATTGAAACAAGACCGCAAAAGAGCTTCCTTATCACACAATGCCGTGCCCCAGCGTTCTGCAAGCGTTCTGCTCCTGTCAAGAGGGCGTTCTTTTTATTAATGGGCAGAAGCCACCAATTGATCTCCCATAGCATTGTTTTTGCAGCTTTGCTTGTGTGCAAAAACATGCCCCATTCTGCTGGCATGATTCCAGCATCAATGGGCAGTCCCTGCCAGAACACTTCAGGGTGAGATCGGGAAAACTAGTACCGTACACTCTTTTTATGAACCTCCCTGTCTTGATTGCAGGTTTCCAAGTGTGTTTCAGTGCTTGTGTGTTTGTTTTGTTTGGTAATTTAGGTGTTTTGGGGTTTTAAGCATGCTCATGTCTTCTTGCGAGAATCACCAAAATCTCGCCCATGGAAAAATGCGGAAGTAAGCAGAGCAAGCAGTTGTATTGCCAGATTTCAGGGGTGTCTTTGTTTCATTGTTACAGCAGCATGTGAAAAGAAGTGTTATTATGCCCCAATAATTACGCTGTAAAATATAGTGCCAAAAGAACATTTTTAGACCCTCGTCTGATAATTTCCTAAACTCTCTTCAGAGGAAGTACCACAAGAATTTTATCCTTCCTCTGCTCTCTATGCAATTGGCTGAAGAAATCTGTCTGAAATTTGAAAACTATAAAACTATTATGATGAGGTTTTGTCATTTATTTCCAGAGATTCATGCATAGTAACTTCAAAAGCATTTAAGAGCCATCTCTTCTTCCTGCTTTTTGCCACTTTTGCTTTCTCATGCCAAAAACAACAACCCTCTAGTTTTTTCATTCCATTTATGCAACAAATGTGCATTTTGGCAACACTTTACCAAAAATTAACTTAAGGATATTCTCCCTCATCTGAACTAACCAAATGCAACTGGTGCAGCTAATAAACACAGGAGATCATGCTACAATGCTACTGCAATCCAGTTTAAGGCTCCATCTGTTATCAAATTGCTTTGGAATAAGCCCCACTGAACTCAATGGGGCATCCTTCTGAGTAGGTCCACTGGTTGCCAGTCTGTTTCCACACACTATTCAAACTGTTGGTTATGGAACACACTCCCTCAGAGCGTGGTGGGGTCTGCTTCCTTGGAGGTCTTTAAACAGAGGCTAGATGGCCATCTGTCAGGGATGCTTTGATCAAGATTTCCTGCGTGGCAGGGGGTTGGACTGGATGGCCCTCGTGGTCTCTTCCAACTCTGCAATTCTATGATTCTATGACCTATAAAGCCTTATATGGCTTAGGTCCAGGCTATCTGACAGATTGTATCACCTTATATGAGCCTGCCAGGAACCTGATAGCCACAGGAGAGACCCTTCTCTCAGTCCCATCACCTTCACAGGTATGGTTGGAAGGGACATGAGAGAGGGCCTTCTCAGTGGCTCAGTGCCCCTAGACTTTGGGACTCCCTCTTTAGAGAGGCTAAAATGGCCCTCTCCTTCCTTTCCTTCTGTTGACAGCCAAAAATGTTTTTGTTCAGAGAGGATTTTAGAACTGAAGGCTTTTAACAAAAGGACTCTAAGAGCTAAATTGTTTTAAATGGTATTTTTAACCTTTTAAAATCATTTTTAAAGTGTATGTTCTTAATTTGGTTAATACTTCTATTTGGTTTTAATTGTGACTTTTTGTATGTTTTTAACTGTAATCATTTTAATATATAAGCCGCCTTGAATCCCTGTCTTGTGAAAAAGATGTGATATAAACAACATTTAATAATAATAATAATAATAATAATAATAGAAGATATGTTTAGGGCTGTAATGCATATTAATTCAGTCCTGTTGAAGGTTTTAGATTTTTTAAAAAAGTTTTTAAAGTGCGAGAGAACCAAGAAAATACTTCATCTCCATTTATCCTTGTTCCTTAGTACTTAAACTGTATTAAGTGTATATAAGTGAACAAACAAAAAAGCTGCATGAGAAGTAAGTCTTAGATATGAATTCCTTTCAGTGGTGGAGTTCAAGACTATTGGCATACTTTTGTGAGTAAAACAAAGCAGCTACATAGAAATACAGGACTTTATCACACCAGGCTGCTAAGATGCCACAATCACGTTATTGTAGAAAACACAACATACCGGTTCAGGGACAGTCATTTTTGCACAGCTCTTCAAAAGTGCCATGGTGCTGCTATAGTCCTGGGGCTCTGTCTTCTGCACACCAGCATCCGTAACCCCACCATCCTGCCCTATGCCCTTCCCAACCTGCCTTTTGGTCTGTTTTCTTTTTCATTTTTTAAAATTTTCAGCACAATTGCCCAGTCATAGCAATTGATTAAGTAAAAAGAATAGAAATAAAATTTTAAAAAAGGAAAAACAGCCTGCTTGGGAATAGCAAGGGAAGGGGAGAAGAGCAGAATCATGCCTACTCACACCACATGACTTCCTGCAAATCAGAACTGCAGTGGGAGGAACTTATCACACATGAATCAATAGTGGTACAACAGCACAATCGGGAGGCATTGACGGGTTTTGCCCATCAATAAAAAGGAGTGCTCTAGGAACAGATAGAAGACAAAGCAGCTACAGGACAGACACAGCATTGTGTGATAAGCTACAGCCACAGATGCTACTATCCTGCTGTAATTCCGCTCTGGCAGCCAGTGATAAAGTCCACAGTCTTAAAAGGAAGGCAATCATAGAGAATTTAATGAGTTTTGATTTTACTGCTCATTCAACTATATTTGTTACTGATTACTTGAATGTTCACATTATTGTGACATGCTACCCAGTTCCATATATATATATATATATATATATATATATTCAGAGTAACTCCAACTGACTTCAATAGTGAGTAGTCCAGTAATTGTGCACTGGATCACAACCTAAGCATGCCTAGAATTAAGATAATTAACTTGAAAATTTGCCTATAGTTAAAATAATTATAAAGCTGGAAAAAATTATCTTGTGGGACTACAACTCCCCCCAAACCCCAGCCAAGATAGCCACAGGGATGCAAGTTCCCCATAACACCCTTCATTTGACAACAATAAATGCTGGTTTTGCCTTGCTTCAAAAGACCCTTCTTCTAAACCCTTTTAGAAACACAAACACTATGGAAGTGTTTAAAATGTGTTGATTTGTTGAGAGTTCGCAGTCTCCAGCTCAAACTATATGTTACGCTTGTTTAATACTTAGTACTGGGAGAATCCACACTGCAAAATTGGAGCAGTTTGATATCACCTTAACTACCATGACTTTTTAGCAATAGCAATAGTATTTATATTTACATACTGCTCATCAGAGCAAAGCACTCCCTAAGTGGTTTACAATGTGAATTTTCTAGTACACTTCCCTCAACTGCAACATTAGTGTCCTCTGGCAGAGTTCAAAGTACCTAATAAAACCACAAATCCCAGGATTCCATAGGATGGAGCCATGGCAGAGAAAGTGAGAGCTGCATGTGGAGTATGGATATACCCTGTGTGTACCTAGATCTTCATTTTTCTCCTTTAAATAATTAATCACCAGCACATGGGAGGGGCAAAGATATACCTGGGAACACAATGCATAGATATTGAAACTTATTTCGATTAGAATACTCACCTACCCCTGCTGGAACAGAGGGGAAGCTTCACTAGGGGCAGGTTCCCCATCTATGCCAATGAAAATTCCTAGCAAATTTAGGGAGGGGGAATTTTCACTCTGATCATGCCTGGGGGAGAAATATCCTCATCTACTGCATTCCTAACAACAACAAAATCACTCCCCCCACCAAACAGGTTCAAGAAAAAAAATAGGATGTAGCTGCAGTTTCACCAGGGTTGGGAATTATGAGGCCCTCCAGATATTATTGGACTGTGATTCCCATCAGCTCTAGGCAACATAACCAATGGTAATGAATGCTGAGAGTCGCAGTCCAATGACTGCAGGCTGCATGATCCCTAGCCCTGCATTGTACATACAATAGTTAGTTAGACCTTCATTTCTGTTGCTTATTATAGATTTACTAGATTTTCAGACAATACTGTTATAGGGTTACTATTCTACTTTATTTACTATGGCTGCCTCCTGTGGAATCCTGGGATTTGCAGTTTAGGGAGGGCATTTACAACTCACAGCCAGAGAGATCTTAGGCCTCACTAAACTACAAACACCAGAATCCCACAGGAGGAAGCCAGAGCAGTTAAAGTGGAATAGTAACACTATAACAGTGTAGTCTGAAAATCTCCTTACACTGGTGATTTATTTAATGCAATGTCTGTAGTCAAATGAAGTTCAGGGTCATTTCCATTTCATAGATGCTGCTTTCCATACTGCAGACTCTAAACTGTATGGGGTGTGTGCGTGTCTTGTGGTACTCTTTAAGGCTAAAGGGATTTATGTTCAGCATGAATTGTTTGGGTTATAATTGACTTCCTCAAATGCTCCAAGCATCTCAGAAAGTGGATTATATTCTTTGAAAAGTTCATGCTAAACTAAACTTTGTCATCTTAAAGTTGGCATACACTGCTACCCCTTTGATAATTGCCACAGGGATAGAAAAAGTATGCAGGGGGTGTTTTTAGAAGTTTTTCAGAGTTTCCAAATTCAGCAGCAACCTCATAGATGAAGACCCTTTCAACAAGATGGACATCAGGATGCCCAATCTGAGCAATCAGAGATAGTTCAGTTCACAAAGATTGTTTGCAGTTCATAGAGGACTCATCATCAGAAACAAAGGAGAATATCAGACAAGCATCTAAAAACATTTTTGTCCCACTATATTTAAAGTGTCCTGGCATAATAACACTTCTTATCACATGCTGCTACAATAATGAGAAAGAGCCACCCCAGAATTATTGCAGTATGACCGCTAGTGCTGTTTACTTCCACGTTTATGCATGGGCAAGACTTTGGCAGTTCTTGCGAGAAGACGCAAGCACACTTCAAAGTCTAAAAACACCATAATTAACAAAGAAGACAAACACACAAGCACTGAAACACACTTTAGAACTTGCCTGCAAAACAGGAAGGTTCATAAAAAGAGTGTCCCATACCTACGGTAGTTTCCTCGTTCTCAATCAGAATTATTCTGGCGGGGACCACCCACTGATGCTGTATTCACGAGAGCAGAATGGGACGCGGTTTCTCACGCAAGCAGTACCATGAAAAAATGCTATCAGTGATCAATTGGCAACTTAACCCATTAATAAAAAAAGAATGCCATGTTCACGGCAGCAGAACATTTGGAGAACAACTTCATGCGATGGGAAGCCCTTTTGTGTATCCTGTCATCATTATCACACCATATTTGCCATGTCTAATAATCTCCAAAGTGAAGAGGTGGACATTTTGGAAGGAGACCATGGAAGAGGGTTACACAGAAGAGTCAATAGAAATCACATGGATTCAAATTGTTACAACTGGATGTAAAAAGGATTCCAAGCTTGTCTCACAAGCTGTGCTCACGTGGGGCCCATGTATCTTCAAAATCCTTGTGACGGCATTGTACTGTGATGTAAAGCTGAGGGATAGATACATGCCAGACCTCACATTTGAGCTAGACGTTTTTGATAACATCATTCAAAGTGCCATGTTCTTGGGCTCTTTGGTAAAAACATATGAAGCTGGTGTCCTTGAAAATACTAAAGGTTTCATAACATCGCACAGTGAGAGGTTCTACAACATGTGGTCTTCAAACATGGAAAAGGGAGAAAACTGCAGATTACAAAATGGAGGATGAATAGACCCAGGGCTCATCTACACATGCCAGATACTCCAGCTTGCCCCCATTCCAGAGCCCTGCAGCCCATATGACATAGGACTTTTGCCCTGATCTCCCTCTGGGCAGTCCTCACCACGCCTGGGGCAGACATGGGGTTGGAACCTCGGGCAAGATGGGATAGGCCTCTTTACTGAATTTTAAGAAAATACCCAGTTTAATGTGTTCCCACCAGGACCAGATGGATTGGGCCTCACGTGTCTACAGGAGCCCATCCCAGCAGACCAGCCCTCACTGTTGCTGCCTGTCACCCTTGCTTTTCTAGGTCCAGGCAGCAAGCCCAAAGCATGTGACCAAGGCTGGTCACATGCAGGAAGCTTGTCACATGGTGCGGCCAGCTGCCCACACCTGAGAGAGCAAGGAGAATGGTGGTAACAGTGGCTCCAGCAATGGGCCAGCATTCCTGTGTGGACTCTGCTCTGTTTTCTTCAGGTAACAGGGGCAGAACAGGCCACCTCCTCATCCAAGATATGCCAGCAGGGAGTCGGTGTATCCTGGCTGGTGTAGATAAGCCCTCTGACTAACTGCATACCATCTGATCCAGTTAGAGAGGGTCTGGCCAAGGACAAGAAACAGAAATGATATGAATGCATACTATGTGCAGACTCTTAGAGCCTTACTGCACTCTGAGGAAAAGCAGCAAAGCAGAAAGAACGTTCCAACTTTCCTGCTGCCTTCCCACATGGTGTCATTTTTTCTTATTCCACTTCCGGGACCAAGGTAAAATTGTGCCTTTTTCCTAACCAGAAAAACCCATTTGGAAAAAAAAAGGTGTGGTTTTAGCTCAGTCACCCACAGGATTGGAACGAAAGGATGCCAGAAGGATGCCAACATCATGCAGGAAGGCAGCAGGAAAGATGGAACATTCCTGCTGCTGTGCCACTTTTCCTCAGCGTGCAGTAAGGCTTTTAGAGAAAGATGCAAATTAGCATCCACTGAATATAGCCATTCCAAAGTTGCTACCTATAACAGAATTCATTACCTTCCCTGTCCAACTACCCCACACCCTCATGGCCCTATTTTCTCCTGTG
Organism: Gambelia wislizenii; assembly: GCA_030847615.1. Taxonomy (NCBI): domain Eukaryota; kingdom Metazoa; phylum Chordata; class Lepidosauria; order Squamata; family Crotaphytidae; genus Gambelia; species Gambelia wislizenii. The sequence goes on along the minus strand of JAUMIR010000001.1, from coordinate 330,679,162 downwards.
GGAAGCCCCCTACCACCATGGCTGTGTAATGGCTAGGAGCAGCTGAGAAATCTGAAGCAGATTTTAGTGGGAACTACTTCAAATAACATCTTAACACTAGTTGTCACAAATTCTGGGACCTCTGAGAAACTGAGGAAAATCCAAATGCCTTTTCTGGGAGGATGGGTTGAGTAGCTTGACAAGCCCAATAGACTATAACTTAGACATTCAAAGAATTATAAAAAGAGAGAGAGAAACTTCCTGGACAACAGGACAGTAAAACACAATGCTTAATAGCCCTTCCCGCACAGAGAAATCAGCTTGTTGAAGTGTGTGTACTCTGGAAACAAAGATGTTAGCATAAACTCATGAACAGGCTACAAAAATGTGAGTAATAGTTTGCCGTTAATGGAAAACAAACTTACCATTGGCTCTGGGGCCCCAGGCACTGAAAGTAAGACAGAAAATGCCTATATGACTTACATATATGACAAGGGGGAGCAGGCAGGGGGAGGGCAAAATAAAATATCTCCCATCAATCTCCAGTCCTTCCCATCCTTGGTACCAGCTCAGTCACTGTTGCTAATGCATTTAAAGGCCAGGAAACCCACACAGCTGTTTTTGAGGACAAAGCAGAAGAGGTTTCCTTCTGCCAGGACACACACTGAGTGTTCCCAAGAAGCAAGTGTATCTGTCGATTCTAAGGCAATGTGGTTTTGGAGAAGCTCTAATTTAATCTGAAGTTAAGAAATGCAACCCTCCTAACTTGGCTGTTCCATGCTCAGTGCCCTAAACAATTCTGACAGGAAAACAGCTATTATTCATCTATAAATGGCTCTGGAATCTCAGCCAACAACACCCTTCTACTTCCATTAATTTTACTGCTGAATCCAGTTTTCTTTCCTTCTTTTCTTCCCCAGTTCTCTTCTCTGCTTCCTCAACGATGATCTATATTTCAAATTACTCAATGCATAGTATTTCCTCCCCATTAACAATACATCCATGATAGAGCCATGAAAAGCACATCTACCTGAATCACAATGATTGGTATAAAATGAAAGCTTAGAAATAACCTTTTTTGTGGGAAGCCATAAAGGGACTTTAAAAATGCACCCATTCCTGACAGAAAACAGCTCCACAGGTTGCATTCACAAAAAGAAAGTGTAGAGCAAATGCTCTTGCCTACTTAATTCTAACTCTGTGGTGTGTAACTCACAGTGTGTAGCACTATGAAGACATGCCCTCCAACTGTCCAATTTAATAGGAATAGTCCCTATTAATTCTCTGTCATCCCACTTTTTCAACTGCTTTTAAAGTGTCCCGGTTTCTCTCTTCTCTCCCCCCCCCGTTTCCCCATTTGTCCTCAGCATGCTTGAATTGCTGCAAATTTAGTTCCTAATACAAAAGTAGTTTGCAGTCAATTAACTCAGGAGGAGGAAGAGGAAAGGAGTGACAGAGTCTTGCCCTTCCCAGTAGGCTCAGGCAAAAGCAAACAGTCTATAGTGGGGTAGGTGCTCTCTTGGTAGATAGCAATTTCTACCATCTCTCACCACTGAGATCTTCCTTGGTTTTTTTCCAGGCTCACCAGTGACTTTTCTGGCTAAGATGGATGGCAGTTCTAATCCATCAACATCTGGCAGGGCACATGTTGCCCAATCCTGGACTATACTTGCATAAATAATTATTTGTATGCCATATTGTTGTACTTTTCTGAGCAGGTTCTCTGGGCGTAGTACTATGCAAAGAGTATAAGTGCTAAGGAAAGGACCATGGAAAAATGGCTGAGTGGTCATTTGAACCCTGATCTTCGTTTTAGTCCAATGTTTAAACAACTACACCCCCTAGTTCCATACCACATCATACAACTGTCTGTCTGTCTGTCTGTCTGTCTGTCTGTCTAAACAGGTCCCTCTGGCCTTTAGGGAGCAGCCCCAGTTATAGTCCAGCTTGGATGTTAAAATCCAGAGTTAGGCATTTCCTTCCTGCAAACCTCAGGAATTCAGATGTCCAGCAAGCCAGCCAGCCAGCCTGTTCTCATTTGTAAACCTCTGTATAACATTATATATGAATGAAATCTCTTTTGTTGTCACTGTACCACTCCTAAGCATTCAGGAAACTGTGCTCTTTTTTGTTATGACTGAGGTAGGAGTTTGTGCTATTGGCAGAGCCATTGACTTGGACAAGAAAAGATATTGGAACTCCTTTTAAAAGAATATTTCAACCACATAGGGACATTTGCCAACTTTTTAAAGGAGAACCAGCAAGACTCCTTATCACCATTACTGTAGATTTATGTAGTTCATGTACCTGCCAGTAGTACCATCCACTCCTAAGTGCCAGCGGTGAAAACAGGAATGGATCACTTGTGTATAACATCATATTCCTACACCCATGGATCACTGCCTGATCTGCCACATCCCTTCTTCCCCACATTACACATTGCTGTTCTCTGCCTCCCTTTTTTAAAAAAAGAAAAAAAAAAGTGAAATTATTTCTTGGCAATAGCCAGCACTGTGCTGATTCAAAAGCAAAGGAGTTTGTGTGTGTTCCTTTGGTTAAAAATATACTACGAAGACATAATATCCTGTTGCAAAACAGTCCAGGAGACATTGTGTGTGGAATGGCAGGCTATGTACTACAACACAGCTTTGGTGTTCATGATGTGTACAGTATCATGTAAGTCCAATCAAGATATATTCCCCACCACTGCAACCCAGATATGTAATGTCTGCGCATTATATGGAATTTACTACCCACTAAATGTAGGGCTCATCTACACAGGCCAGGGTACTCCAGCTCCCCACCAGTATATCCTTCCCATGGATCAGGCCCATTCTTCCTCTGTTACCTCCACAAAATGGGCCAGATGGGCACACCAGCCCATCCGTGCAGCCATTGCCCGCCTGCATCCCACTCTTTGACATGAGGAAGCAGGCCTGCAGCACATGGGTAAGGCCCCCTGTATGTAACCAGCCTTGGTCACATGCTGTGTCCCCCTTCTTGGCTACAGAAAAGTGAGCTGCAGTGATGGGCCAGCATGTTGAAATGGGTTTCTGCAGTCATACAAGGCCTGATGTATATTTGTTTGGTTTTTTTGCCAGCTGAAATGCATCTCTCTCCCCCCCATCTTAGCCCCATCTTTCCCCTGGGCATCGTGAGGTCTGCCTGGGGGCAAAATGGGGCAAATGCCTTGTGTCATCAGGACTGCAGGGTTCCAAGATGGTGGCAAGAGGGAGTAAATTGCCTGTGTGGACACGCCTGTAGTGAAGGCTGCCCCTTGGATGATTTTCAATGGGAACCTAAATTCACAGAGTCTAAAGCTACTCAGGGGTACTAATATCTGATTATGTCCCTATGAAAGATTCAGAGGCCCCTCAAGCAGAGTTGTTCCCTTGTGTCTTGCTTGTGGGCTTTCCAGAGGCCTTTGGTTGGTCACTATGGTAACAGAACCTAGGCTGAGAGAGTATGAAACCCAGTCAGTTTCCATGACTTGAGTCCAACACTCTAAAGCAATCACTACACCACTGTGGCTCTCACACATATTGTAAATACACTGTAAGGACATTATCAGACACATCGGCATCATAACGATGCCACATAAACACAAAAGGGCACACATATCAGACGGCATTGCTCTTTCATGTTTATGTACTGGCCAAAACCCATCCTATTTTATTGACAGCTTAAGTCTTCAATAGATCCCCCATGGCACTTTACTGCCAGCATTGCCAGTGTCTGAAACCTCGCACCATTTATCTCACACAAATATAGCATCAATGGCAAGTCCGGCCAAAACACATCCGGTTGAGATCGCGACCTCCAGGAAGCTGACACACTTTTTATGACCCTCACCAGTTTACTTGGGACGTTTTAAGTGTGATCCTGTGCTTTTTAAAACTTTTTCTGTTTTCTTTTTTGTTTTTATTTTTCAATTTCCCATGCTATGTATTCTTGTGAGAACATGCAGGATTTTGAACAAGGAAGTGAACAAAACTCCATTCGCTTCCTCTTTCATTGCTGGGGAAGCCTCTGGATGGGAGGAAAGGTAAGTCTGGCATGGGGAGTTCTTTTGCCAGCATAAAAACAGAAAAGTTGTGCCGGAAAAAGAACGGGGTTTAGGGGTGTAGTCTGATAAAGTCCTAAATCTTTACAGTATATTTACATATAAAATATTGTACATTTAAAATATTGTAAGTTACAAACTGTCTATCATTACCATATTCCACTGTCATCTCCCTCCAAATTCACTAAGGAAGCAGTCTACCCACCATGTTAGTTCATACTATAGAATCTTAGGCTGAATCCTTTCTTTCTGTTGTTTTTCACCTATTCTTTGCCTGTAATTTGCATATCAAGCATCTACAAGCTGAAAGTTATGTAACTGTAAAATATCTCAGGCCTTGCCTGACAAAATCAGTCAGACACCGAAAGGCGCCTGGTGCTATCATGCTCCAGTTTTATCTCCCCACACACATACACATACCTCCCCAGATTGCTGCTTTAATTTTTCTTTTTATTAATTTGTTAAAGAAGAAGAAAAATACTATAGGACAATTGTATACATATCTGTATTGCTTCCAGGTTTGGAGACAAGAAATGCACAGTTCTCCTGTGAGCAAAATAACTGTGTTTGTTTGTTTGTAGAAATGCATAAGGAAGAATATCTCAACTGTATCATTAGTATTATAGACTTTTAAAAAGAGGATGGATTGGTTTTCTTTACCTGTAGATTTCCTGAATCAACAAGGGATTGGACTAAAGTTGACCCTTGGTTCCAGCAATATAATACTGTGATTCTATTTTGATTTCAAAACATTAAATGAAACACTTAAAAGAATAAAACAGTCACTAATCAGAGTAGTCAAAACCACAGAGTAGTCTAATTTAAAACAGTGATAGGACAGTTTAATAATCCCAGTCATCATTTCAATAAAAAGTGGAATGAAAAGAGTATTTGAACCCTGCTTAGAATTAGATAGAAAGTAAGCCACACATACTTACAGAGGGAGGTACACAGATGTGCTTGATATAATTTTATTGTGCTTTTTAATACTTTAATTGTAAATCACACTGATCATGATTGTGTGATCAAAGGGCACAATATATAGGCATGGCATATAGGTACATTTAAAGATAGACACAAACACGCATCCGTCTCAAATTGTTGTTGTATGCCTTCAAGAGTGCATCTACACTGTAGAAATAATGCAGTTTGACACCACTTTAACTGCCGTGGCTCCATCCTACAGAATCTTTGGATTTGTAGTTTTGTGAGGCACCAGCACTCTTTGGCAGAGCAGGCTAAAGACCTTGTAAAACTACAGTTCCCAGGATTCCATATGATGGAGCTACAGCACCTAAAGTGGTGTCAAACTGCATTATTTCTACAGTGTAAGTGCACCCCAAGACATTTCTGACTTATGGGGTCCCTAAGGTGAACCTATCATGGGTTTTTTGGGGGGTGGTGGTGGCAAGGTTTGTTCAGAGAGTGTTTGCCCTTGTCTTCCTCTGAGGCTGAGTGTGACTTGACCAAAGTCACCCAGTGGGTTTTCATTTCTGAGCAGGGATGTTACAGGGGGAAGGTCCTGGTGATGTTATAAAACTTGATAAATTAAGCACCCACTGCAGTTGCATAGCTACTTTTTAAATCAGTGCTGGTGTCCTGAAATTCTTCCCCCTCCCCCAGAGAACTGGAGATAAGAGGCCAGGCCCTGATATCGGAGAACCCTGTTCCTAATGGAAGCTACTCCATAGGCAGATGTCCTCCACTGGATTTAGGCCTGTAAGGCAATAATTCTAAACATACTTATTAGGGGGGGATCCTCATTCAGCTCAGTGGATCTTATCTCTGAAGAAATACCGTAGAGGACTGTGTTATACATGAGTGCATAGAAGAGAGAATTTTGGTAGGTGTAGCTTTTTATCCACAGACCCTGAGACAATGACAAACTTTATCTGTCCAAAGCATGAGATAAAAACATTACAAATACATTTCATTTAAAAAAAACAAAGGTGAGCATGATCTGGACAAATAAAGCATTGAAGCATTATCTTTAGTTGTCTTGAGTGTTGTTTACACCGCAAAAAAATAAAAATAAAAATCCTCAACTAATTTGCCCAGAATCCTAATAGTTCCCATGCATTTCGGGGCAATGCCACCATATTCAGAAGGAGGGGGTGCCAAAATACCCAAAAATAGTGCGGTAACAGCTTTCGCTATTTTTTTTTTACTTTTTTGATAAAGTGCACAAAAATGTAAACAATAGATGGTGTGAACAACCAAATTCACAAAAGGCTGTGTGAACTACCAGCAATCTTTCCAAAACAGGCTCACAGCAGAGCTGAGCTGTGATTGGTCGGACCTCGAAGGGGGTGGACTTGCAAGAGATGCCTATACTGGATCTGCCATTTTTTCCATGCGAGGTGTCGATTTCCAGCAGGTCTCCATGCTAGGAAGCGCCCCGAGGAGGCTTGCTCGCCTCCATGACTGTGGGTGGCTATGCAAAGGGAGGGAGGGAGTGAGGGAGGGAATACCCCTCATAAAAGCTTAGTCCCCGAGGTGCTGCCACTCCAGAGCCCTGCCTTTCATTCCTGCTGTCCTCTCCCCCGCTCGCTTCCATCGTGCTGGTGTCTTCCATCAACATCCCAGCACACACCAGCCCTTGTCATCTCTTCTCATTGGCACCCAACCACTGCAGACCCCACAATTTCCACGAATCTCTTCTCCCCCCGCAACTAAATTGTCCCAGGAAATCACTTGTCCTTATTTACCCTCCTCCACTTTTCCTAGTGCATCCCACAATTTCTCTTTGCAGTACTGTCATCCATCCGCACACACTCTTCTTTGCATGCCTTCCCTCCTCCCTGAGAGCCCATCATCCCCAGTTCTTGCTCTTTCTTGCTCTCTCTGTCTCGCTCAGGACTCCAGGGGCACCCTTCGCGCGCAGGACTGGCTCATGTTTTCAAGCAAGGTATCGCAAAAACGATGAGAAAAAGAAAGTGTGTGTGTGGTGTGGAAGGTGGAAATAATCCTGCCGTGAGACTCCCGGGAGGACTACGGGCTTGAGCTTCCTCTCCTCTTCTTCCCCAAGCCCAAGTCTTCCGGCACTTTCCTCCTCCTCCTCCTCCAGAAGCTCATCATCTGCCTGCCTGTATCAAGCCTCCAAAATCGCAAAGCGAAAAGTGAAGGGGAAAAGGAAGCGGGGTGGGGGCAGCTGGGTGGGAGATGCGAGAGCTGCTGTGGCCCAAGGAATCGGCCTCCATGATTGTTGCCAGGCCTCGCACCCCCCCAGTTGTGTGAACTGCAAAAATGGTAACTTATTGCATCGACCATATTTGGACTAAATCATGGAAACTAACTGGCACTGGAGCGAAAGGGAGGTAAGCTGGCATTTTCTGCATTAAAATGGTCATGTAAGTGACCCCTTGGTTTGATTTTCAACATGAGCTACAAAGTGGGGTCCTTGAATATAAGCTTGTCAAAGACAGAGAGAGAATATACCCTCTAGCTGCCCCAATTTGGCAGAGACAGACCAAATTAATCCTCTGTTGTCCCACCCTTTCAGCTGCTTTTAAAATGTCCCAGTTTCTCTCTCCTCCTCCCCCCACATTTCCCTTTTTGCCCTCAGCTTACTTCAGTTGCTGCAAATTGAGTTCAAAATGCAAAATTAATTTGCACTCAGCTCACCAAGAGGAAGAACAGAGGATGGGTGGAATCCTGCTCTTCCCAGCAAGCTTAACAAAAACAAACTTCTGTATCCTCTCCTAGCTTGTATGTTCTTCCACTGTCTTGACCACACTCTGATGTTGCTTAGCCACATGTGCCCCAGTTTTCATGTGTGAAATGTTGTAGGGTATGAGAGAATAGTCAAATACTCCACCCCTTGAGTTTTTAAAATTTAGCATATATGGAGTACATACCTATGAATATTTCTAAGTTACTATGCAGCTGGCACAGCAGTTGAAGTACTGCAGATACACCCAAGGTAATGTTAGCCTTGAAAATGACAGAGTATGGAGGAGATTTTAAAATTTCAGCTAATGCTACATATACAGGACTAATCTCCTTGGCTTATTTGCCAGGACAGCCTTTGTGAGAAATCTTTAACCATTTTCCTACTCATACTTTAGGAGAAAGTAGTATCCAGTGATTACAACGGGGGACATCTAATTAGGACTAATATTTTCAATATTTACATGGAAAGCAAATTATAGCTTTAAAAAAACCCAACCGTGATATAATGAAGAGCAATATGATTATTAAAAGAGGAAAACAGAACTGAGATTTTCCTAAAAGAAAAGTCACTATCTGCTGTATCACCTTAAAAAGAATTTACTTTTAGGATTCTGCAGACTAATATCAAAGAGAGTTATTATAAATCAACAGAAGTGCTGTATAGTCCTGCAAAATAAAGTGTGGTGACTTTGGGATGGGCAATGATGTCTATTGAAATAAAAAAATCTGAAAGACCTCCTCCTCACATATGAGTCTGCCCAAGATTTGAGAGATGCAGTAGAGGCCTTGTTGTATTTTCTACCACATTGCAAGGCGGGTTGATGGATACATATGACAGGGCTTTCTCTGCATCAGCACCCCAACTGTTGAACTACTCCTGAGAAAGTGAGGTTAGGTCTGTCCCCTTTGAGTTTCCATAGGCAGCAGGGACTGTGAGTTTTTGTTTTTGTTTTTTGCATGGCCTTCAGTCCCTAAAACCAGGGGTGGCTGCTCTGGGTGTTTTCATTGTCTTGGGTTTTAAATCATTTTTAAAGAGTCGCTTTAATCCATGTTTTAAAAAGAGCCAGTGCGGTGCAGTGGTCTGAGCATTGGACTATGACTCTGCACACCAGAGTTCAAATCCCTGCTCAGCCATGGGAACCCACTGTGAGATCTTGGGCAAGTCACATGCTCCCAGCCTCAGAGCAGGACAAGAGCAAACCACCCTCTGAACGATCTTGCAAAAAAAACCCCATGACAGATTCACCTTAGGGTCAGCATAAATTGAAAACAATTTGAAGGCACATAACATATTTTATAATTTTTTTATTTAATCTTTGATTTTTTTTCAATGTTTTCATGTTTTACAACTCTCCTGGCAAGCTGAGAGGCAATAAATAAATGTTTAAATAAGGAAATAAAAACTCTTCACCTGACTACTACTTTTAACCAGCCAGACAAATTGCCAACCCCTGTTTCTTCACCTTATTCCAAAATTACCCTGGTTCTTGAATTGTTGTTTTCTCCAGCAGTGTAAAGATTATCAGTTCTCTTCTCCAGAATACACAGACACATGCAAACCTGTTATTGTTGGGATAGTGAGGAAGGTAGGATCCCATTCTGCAAATTACTGTGTGATTATACTTCCATATATAACCAACCCTTGGGCAGTATTTGGATGATCTGAACAATGCTGACTCACACATCCATGTGTAAATGGGCAACCACAAGAGTCACTCTGCAGAGAGAATTTTGATATTGCCTTGCACCATCTCGGACATCTTACTGGTGAAAGGCAGCAGTTCACACATTCAGCTGCCAGCCACAGTGAACAGTTATCTAATCCAGAGAAATCAAGTGATGCATGAGTCAGACTCGGTGCATCTTCCTGAATATGTGGCCTACCAAGCCTGATACCAATGGCTGCACCATTGTTTTTACTGGTCTTAAGCCACTTTGGGAGTCTTTCCAGATGAATAGCAGTGCATAAAGTCTTTAAATAAATGAAGAAAAATGTTGATGCATCCCTGTGAACAATCACATCAAGACTGGTAAGTATTTTTTTTCCAGTGTTGCACATGAGATTGGTAATGCAAAGACTTGAAATGCACATGCCACTGCAAAATAAAATTGGCAAGATCTGCTCAGCCAAGGGAGAAAAAGATTTTGATAAAGGATTTAGGACTCTCCAAATTCCCGTTCTCCAAAATTCTCCATTAGGGATGCCTGAATATCTTGGTCTAGAAGGCAAGACGGTTTACTAAGGAGAAACTCAAGATGGAAATCTTGAACAATTATTACAATTGGGAAGACATTTTCTGGAATCTCAGTTGGGAATAATATTACCATACCACAATACCACTTCTAGTTTCAACCGTGCCAGAAACTGAAACTTTTCTACATCATTTAATAATAATAATAATAATAATAAAATTTATTTATATACGGCCCTTTGGTAATCCAATCAGGGCAGTTCACAACATTAAAAGACCATACAGTAAAACAATATACTCCCTTCCCTCCTTAAAAAGTTATTAAATCAATTACAAATTAAAACAACAATTAAAACATTTGATAAAAACACATACCTACATTTGGCAATAACAGTAGGTCCCCAGCGATATTCAGTTCTGTTAACAAAGGAGGCTGTGGGGACTCTCCTGAAGGAGGGGGGGGTTCCTGAGGCCAGGATAATCTATTCTGGAAAGGCCTGCCAGAAAAGATCCATCTTGACAGCCTTTTTGAAGCTGTCCAAAGATGTCAATTGACGTATCTCATCCAGCAGGCCGTTCCATAGTCTGGGGGCGAAACAGAAAAAGCCCTCTGGGAGGTAGCTGAAAGCCTCAACTTTTGAGGCTGCAGCAAATTCCTCCCAGAGGACGGGAGTGTGCGGGGGGGGGGGGGGTGTTATAAGGGAGGAGACGGGGTCTGAGATAGCTCAGACCCAAGCCATTTAGGGCTTTAAAGGTGATAACCAACACCTTATACTGGGCCCGGAAACCAATAGGCAGCCAGTGGAGGGACCTCAAAACCAGAGTGATGTGCTCCCTCCCTGTTGTTTCCGATCATTCTTTTTTCTTTCTTTTTCATGTCAAGCAGAATGTGCCACCATTTTAAAAGGTAGTAGCTTGATCCCTTCATTTATGCTGCAACCCAGTACACAATTAAAAGAAGTCAATGAAATTGTCTTCTGAATAGACATTTACAAGATTCTGCCACTAGAATTTTCTGTTTCAGTGCTGGAAATGTCTGGAAAAAAGGCATTCTGTCTTGACCAACAAGAGTTTACCAGAAAAGGAAGCAAAGCATTTTCTTATAGTTATAACACTGGACTTGAGTCCTGAGTTTCAGCCAGTGTCCTAGATAGTCAACATGGTTGGAAATCTCACTTATCTATGGCTCTCTATCAACTAGAGATCAAAAAGTAAGCAAGTCTGTTTTCAGACTAGACACCTATACCTTATGCTCTAGTTTTTGAAATAGTTTCCATAGTGCCACTATAATGATTGGTTGAGTTCTGTATTAATAGGCCTGGATAAGATACTAGGGTTTCATTTACATTTTACCCAGTAACATTCTGACCCAGGTTGCTTTGAAACCAGATTCTTTTGGAGTGCTACAAAGCCACAGGCATAAGGCAAGTCAGTCTTACATAGCTTATGGCTTCCTGACACTCGACTTTTTCATGGCTGGTTCTTCTGCAGGGAGAAGTGTGAGAGAGACAGTTGAAACAAGGACACCATTCCTTTCAAATATATTCAGTTCTTCTGCATAGCTAACCCCACTGAACCCAGAATACTACAGGCTAAATTCAGACTTTGACAAAGAGCCAAGGAATGGGCACAGAGATTTGAATCAGTGTTGCTGCTTCCTGTGCTCTTCTAAACAGCCAAGGAGAAAATGGAAAATCCATGTCAATTCTGGCCTGTGTCAGCTTGTTTTTACAAATTCTACTATACAGATATTCTGTAATTTCTGTGTTGTCACTTGTTGACCCATCCATACCCTCTGCAATATAGCCTTCTGCACAGACCATAACACACCACAGACACAATATTAGGCAACAGTTGTACCCATAGGATTATCAACTTCATATGGGAGAAAAGCAGGATATTAAATAAATAAATAAATGCTATTTTACTAGTTTGATCCAATAAATCTTGTTCTGTCATAAAACCTGTCCTTGGGTCTGAAATGCCAAGTAGGGACAATTTTCTTGCAGGTTCTACCCATAAACCACCAAGATAAGGTCTTCCCCCAGGCTTGAGCTTTGACATTCCTCAGCACTGCCATAACTAAGGTTTCCAAGCAACCAGAAAGATAGCTTCAGAGAGGTAGAATTCCCAATTAGTCATATATGGTAATATACATATGCACCTTTTGTGTTGGTCTCTGACTCTTGGCTCATTCCAAATTCCTAGGTTCCTGCCTGGCTCCACCACAATCCTGATCTGTTGTGGTGGTAAGCCTCACCCAGGTATCAGACAGCTTGGTTTCAAGAGCGAACAATTCTGCACCTCCCTTCAGCATTTCAATCCAGGGCTGCCGACACCCTACAGAAATAATGCAGTTTAACACTGCTTTAACTATCATGGCTCCATCCTATGGAATCCTGGGATTTCTAGTTTGTTGTAGAACCAGAGTGCTCTGACAGAGAAGGCTAAATATCTCACAAAACTACAAATCCCAGAATTCCATAGCATTGAGCCATAGCAGTTAAAGAGGTGTCAAACTGCTTTATTTCTGCAGTGTGTCAGCAGCCCAGGAGACCAGCCGCATCTCTAAAATTCAGACGTTGGTGGCTTGAGGGACAAATAGAGGAGAAATGATGCACCTCACTATTTGTCCATTTCTTTGACATTGTTCAGGGTTAACCAGTAATCTGAAGACAGATTAGACTCTTTCAAATGACACAGTGAAAAACTGGCTATGTACCTACGGCCATTTTCTGGGATCCACAGATTTCTACCTTAGGAAGCCACCAAAATTCATTGTCAGCACCAAAACCAGGTCCCAATGGGGAAAAGCAGACTTTTGCCTCATTTCACTTCTAGAGCAAAGTGTGGAGTCAGGGGCAGTCTCCTGATCTCTGGCCACCTTCCAGGCTTGAAAATGGATCTAGAATTTGTATAACTGCTAAACTTCTGTTGTGCTCAAATCACCTCAGAGACACAATCCTCTGCATGAGATGGAAAGAGCCTAGAAGGTTATTTTTTGCAGTTTTGCAGTACTCTGGTGATACAGCAAATGTGTAAGAACACCACCTTCTCCTGCAAATACAGTACTTTGTTGTTATTGTTGTCATGTGTCTTCAAGTCATTTTTAACTTATGACAACTTCAAGATGACTCTATCATGGGGGCTTTCTTGCCAAGGTTTGTTCAGAGGGGGTTTGCCATTGCCTTCCTCTGAGGCTGAGAGAGTGGGGCTGGCTCAAGGTCACCCAGTGGGTTTCCAAGGCCAAGAGGGGATTTGAACCCTGGACTCCCCAAGTCCTTGTCCAACACTCAAACCACAACACCATGCTGGCTCTTTGCAAATATTTTTGTTCATGCTTTATTCATGTTTCATCTTTATTAATGTAATTGTCTTTTAACTGATCTTCCATTGACTCATTTTAGTCCCCAGTTTCTGTTCAACACTATGCTGCTAAGATTATTTTTCGACCCATCATTTTGATCATTTCATTCCAGTGTTGATGTTCCTTTATTGGTTATGTCTTTCAGGATCCAGTATATGCTTTTTGATTTAACTTTTAAAGCCCTACATGATCTCTCTCTCTCTCTCTCTCTCTCTCTCACACACACACACACACACACACACACACACAGAGTTCTGGCCTTCATTCCTTATTACTGTCCTGCTGAGCATCATTCCGAACTTTGTCTCAGATTCGTCTAAGGGTTTCTCCTCTTTACCCCAGCATTGTCCTTCTCCTCTTGCTGTTCCATATTCTTGAATCTGTCTTCCCAAATATTTGTAAGCTACTCCTTAGGTTTCATTCCAGTTTAATTTTACCTTTATAAATTGGTATTTTCATATTATATGTAACTTGACAACTTGTATTTGTGATTTTTAAATATATCATAGAATCATAGAATTGTAGAGCTGGAAGAGACCACGAGGGCCATCCAGTCCAAACCCCTGCCATGCAGGAAATCTTGATCAAAGCATCCCTGACAGATGGCAATCCAGTCTCTGTTTAAAGACCTCCAAGGAAGGAGACCCCGCCACGCTCTGAGGGAGTGTGTTCCACTGCCGAACAGCTCTTACTGTCAAAAAGTTCCTCCTCATGTTGAGGTGGGATCTCTGTTCCTGGAGCTTGCATCCATTGCTCCGTGTTCCAGTCTCTGGAGCAGCAGAAAACAAGCCTGCTCCATCTTCAGCGTGACATCCCTTCAAATACTTAAACAGGGCTATCATATCACCTCTTAACCGTCTTTTTTCCAGGCTAAACATACCCAGGTCCCTAAGTCTCTCTTCATAAGGCATGGTTTCCAGACCTTTCATCATTTTAGTTGCCCTTCTCTGGACATGCTCCAATTTGTCAATATCCTTTTTGAATTGTGGTGCCCAGAACTGGACACAGTATGTATTAGTCCCTTCCATCCCCTATATTCCTTTTTTAAATACAGGTTGATCTTCGTATTTACAATTTCACTTATCCACATCTGAAAATATATGTTCTCTCTAGGCATTTCTGGGTCCTCTAGTGTGATTCTGTGGTTAACCTCTGGCATTCTTCTCATTGAAAATGATAGGGTTCCCTATTATTCACAGTTTCAAGTATCCACGGGGGCGGGGGGTGGAAAGTATCCTCCGTTGACCTGTAATTAAATTGTAATACTTGGCAGGGCTGTCGTATTATTTTACTGTACAACACCATGCACTTTGATGACATGATGATGATGATGATGATGATGCCTTCTTCCTAGCTCCAAGGTTCAGAGAAAGGCTGGGGTTTGACATGTTTGCCTAAGAGGAGACAGATGGCTGGCTACCTTGGTGAGTAAACCTGTGGAACCTTGCCCGTTTGTCTCTCAGACCACATTCCATGTCTAACCCCAGAGGTATCCTCAGAAAAGACCTGCATTATTGTCACAACATCCAGTGGAATGAAAAGTGGAATGAAGCATTTTTCTTTGTATTTGACTGCTCCCCGCCCTCCCCCCCAAGGTTTCTCTGTCTTTGCCATTGGGATGTTATTTGTACTAAGAGCTTTAGCTGAAGCCTTGGCACACAAGTGGAGGAAGAATCTAACTGGTGTCTCTCCTTAAGTAAAATAAGCCTCATGGTTTAGGGGGGTGAGAATGAGAACTGGCTTTATTTGGCTCTGAGCAGCACCTACAAGTTGGATAAGAAGCACATAACTGTAGATTTCCCTGGAGACTGAAAGTCAGGTCAGCCTGATTAAGTCACTTAACTGCTATCTTGTTTGTGAATGTAAATGGCTAGAACAGAAGGGGAACTAAAGGCAAAGGATAACATACAGATGTGAATAAAATAAATAGCTCAACTGTCCAAGGCTGATTCTGAGGCAAATCTATGTGATCAGAAAACGGTTGTTACTTAAAACATACCAGTATGCAGCAGGCTCTAAGGAAGTACCATAGATTGAAGTCTACAAACACTTATGCTACAACTTCTTTCCCTCAGTTTCTCTCAGTTCTCTAGTCTCAAAAGTGCTACGAGAGCCTTTTCCATACTGATATTTACGACTAACACAGCTATGCCTTTGACTTAAATCCCATGTTACTGGTGGTGTTCCTCACCCCCTTGGGTACATGAAGAAAACAGAATTATGTCCATGGACTTGTCTACACTGGCCAAATACCTTGGCTTGCCCCCATTGCAGAGCCCTGAAATCCAAGTGATGCTGGGCATTTACCCCAATCTGCCTCCTGGCGGTCCACATGACCCCCAGCACAGATACAGAGCTGGAACAGGGGTAAGCTGGGATAGGGCCTTTCACTGCATTTTAGGAAAATATCTGGTTTAGTCTGTTTCCACCAGATTGGGCCCTGCTGACCCATAGGAGCTCATCCCAGAATGCCGTTCCTCACTGCCACTGCCAGCTCCCTGGCTCTCCTGAAAACTAGGCAGGGGTCTTGCAGCATGTGACTGAGACTGGTCACATGCAGGGGCCTTGGACACATGTTGTGGGAACACTGCACGACTTCTGTATTAGTGAGAAAATTGCGGTGGCAGCCAGGGCCAGCTTAACCATACCACCTGTCATGGTCAGCAAGGACTCTGAGGACTCAGAAGGTGAGGAGGCTGAGCCAGTAGCAGAAGAGCTGGCTGAGTCTGAGTCTAGTCCCGAAGAACCCAGGGCTCAGCAGCCTAGCCCTCCCACAGCACAGGGTCCAAGCCTGGGAGACATAGTGGAACAAGAGCAAGACGTAGAAGAGCAGGTACCTATCTTTAGACAAAGGAGAGCAGAGAGGACGTGGCTGCATCGTTCCCGGAGATTAAGAGAGCAAAGCTCATCAATCACCCCGCAGCTGGGAGTGGGAGCTGGGCCAACATAAGCAGCTGGGGGACGCTGAGTTCCTTGTTTCAGGCAGTCTGCAGTTCCTGGAGGAAGCCTCTGCCTGTGACTCTCCTGCCTCTTGGAACCTTGCTATCTTGAGACTTTGGATACCTCGACCTTGGACTGTCTTCGTTGACCCACCTGCCGGAATCCTTTTGACCTCGGACTGCCTCTTCGTTCTTCGCTCTCTCTGTGTGTGTACTTCTGACCCTATAGGACTGCTACTGACAACACCAGGTACTGTGCTTTTCAACTGAGTTGTTGCCGAGCCGGGTTGTCTTATCAGATATTTAAGTTGGCTTCCCAACACCACCAAATCAGCATCTGCGGGGGCCCCACACAGGCAGGGGGCCCCATCCCAACCTAACCCTCCTCCTGAAAAAACCTCCTGCTGGCTTTAAAAAAACAACAACCAACGTCTCCCAAACTAGAAAGCAAAAGAGAAAGAGAAAGACAGCTTTCTTTGTGTGGCTGATTCTGGAGGGAGTTTGTTGCTCCTCCTCCTCCCAGGATCTTCGTCAAAAGGCCAGGCCTGTGTTGGAGAGGGGTGAGTGTGTGAGAGAGAAAGGGGGGAAAGGAAGGGGGGTCATCTCTTGTTTCCCCCTGCTTTATCTTCAGAAAAGGCTTCTTTCTTTCTTTCTTTCTTTCTTTCTTTCTTTCTCTCTCTCTCTCTCTTTTTATCCCCCCTCTCTCTACCTTCCTTCCTTCTTTCTTTGCCTCCCTTCTTTGACTTTTTCTCTCTCTCTCTCTCCTTCCTTCCTTCCTTCTTCCTTTCTTTTTTCTTTCTTTCTTCCCTTTCCTAACTTCCACATAGATCCCCTCCAGCCCATCTTTCCAGCTGCTCTTAACCTGTCCTTCTCTCCCCTTCCTCCTTCTCTCCCCTTCTCTCTCTTTCACCCCTTGATCTTCTTCAGCAGTGGTTAAATGCCAGTACTGTAAGCCACCACATTGCAAGTTCAATTCCAGCAGGCTCCAAGGTTCACTCAGCCTTCCATCCTTTTGTAGGTCGGTAAATTGAGTACCCAGCTTGTGGGAGCAATTAGCTAACACACATAAATAGCTATTGTTTAAACCATTTGTAAGCCGCTCTGATAGTCTTGTGACTGAAGAGCGGGGTATAAATAACTAAATAAAAAAAAAGCTTCCTCCCCTTGCTGCCAACTGAGTTCAACCTGCAAAAGGAAATTGTGTGTGTTTGCCCCTGTCCCTTGAAGTCATTTCTGACTAAGGCAAACTTATCATGGGGTTTTCTAGGAAAGGTTTGTTCAAAGACGGTCTGCCTTTGACTTACTTTTAGGCTGAGAGAGTGTGACTTGCCCAAGGTCAGCCAGTGGGTATTCATGGCTGAGTAAGGATTCAAACCCTGGTCTCCACAGTCATAGGGCAATGCTGAAACTTCTACAACACTCTGCTTCTTTTAACAGAAGAATATAAAGAATATAAATAAAAATTTGGAGTAATATTACTGGGAACAATGGTTTTATTGTTGTCACTAAAACACCAGTATC
Organism: Gambelia wislizenii; assembly: GCA_030847615.1. NCBI lineage: Eukaryota > Metazoa > Chordata > Lepidosauria > Squamata > Crotaphytidae > Gambelia > Gambelia wislizenii. Next base: position 330,661,429 of record JAUMIR010000001.1, on the reverse strand, counting down.
CCATTAGTGTTATGTGTGAGCCATTGGGCTAAGCAATAGTTCTTAACTTTTCTTTACCAGGGACCCCCTTTAAATATCTTTTCTTGCCCCAAGATTTAACTCAAGATTTAAAACCCTAATAATAATAGCTAATAACAAAAACAGTACAATTACACCATCCATTAACCTTTCCCTCAGAGGCACTCTTGCTTCTTCCTGCATGTTTGTGGCTGGAGTGGATTGAATGGCAATGTACAGGCCAAGCCAGCCAGCCTTTGCCTTGGTTCCTGTCACATGGCTGTTCCACTACAAGGAGGAGGTGGGCCAAACAGCCTTCAAGCCTTTGTGGACCCCCTGTGAGGATATCATAGAATCATAGAATTGTAGAGTTAGAAGAGACCACAAGGGCCATCCAGTCCAGCCTCCTGCCATGCAGGAAATCACGATCAAAGCATCTTTGACAACGGCCATCCAGCCTCTGTTTAAAGACCACTGGGCTAGAGAATGCTGGAAATGGAACAATGCAACCAGACCTTGAGAAGGGTGCTAGCAGGGGGATTCTAAGAGGTGTAATCCAAAAGTAACTTTCCCAGGTTCTGAATGCAGCCTAGAATCACAGAGCTGGAAGGGACCCCAACAGCCATCCCATCCAATTGGCTTCTGCCCTGCAGGAACACACAATCAAAGCCCTCACGACAGATGGCCATCCAGCCTCTCTTAAAAACCTCTGAAGAAGGAGACTCCACCACACTCCCAGGCAGTGCATTCCACTTCTGAACAGCTCTTATCATCAGGATCTTTTCCCTAATGTTTAGATGGAATCGCTTTTCCTGGAGTTTGAACCCTTTGCTCCATGTCCTAGTCTCTGGAGCAGCAGAAAACAAGCTTGCTCCATCCTCAGTATGACATTCCTTCAAATATTTAAACATGGCTCTCAGGTCACCTCTCAGCCTTCTCTTCTCCAGACAAAACATACCCAGTTCCCTAAGCTGCTCCTCATAGGTCATAATGGCGTCTAGACCTCCCACCATTTTGGTTGCCCTCCTCTGGACACATTCCAGCTTCTCAATACCCTTCCTGAATTGTGGTGCCCAGAACTGGACACAGTCTTCAAGGTGAGGTCTGACCAAAGCAGAATACAATGGCACTATTACTTCTCTTGATCTAGACACTATACTCCTATTAACGCAGCCTAGAATTGCATTGGCATTTTTTGCTGCTGCATCACACTGCTAACTCATGTTTAGCTTGTAGTCTACTTTCTTTTTTTCTTTTTTTCTTTTTTCTTTCTTTTTTTTTTTTTGAGGAAATCTACACCATTACACTAATTGCTAATTACAAAAAATATTTTGTTAGTGCCTATAATATAGTTTTTAAACTAAATTATTGGTGGCAAATTATGTAATACAGTACACCCCCCCTTATCCACTGGGGATTGGTTCTGTGTGGGCATGGATTCTGAAAACTGTGGATAATAGTGAGCACCATTGAAAATAATGGGACTTCTGGTTTAAAATACCATAAAGTTGCCTTGGAGGGCCTAGAAAATGGCTAGGGAGGACACATTTTCTAGGAAGACTCTATGGTAGGTGTGATGTTTTGTGTCCCATGGATAATGAATCCGTGGATACGGGGGTCCTACTGTAATCTGACATCCTGTACTGTGAATAGGTTAGGTTACATTGACCTGAGATAAACATATGGGGGCCCAATTATTATTATTATTTATTTATTTATTTATTTATTTATTTATTTTTAACCCGCCCCTCTGCTCGGCAACCTGGGCGGCATACAACAGGATTAAAACAGCAGCAAGTTAAAACAATCCTTCCCAATCCCACCCCTCCCACCCCTTAAAACTAAATTAAACCAGTAGAGAATTAAAACAAAGATAAAATACAATACAATATAAAAAAAATGGCAATAGCGGCAGGGGGGTGGGTAAGCAATCAACTCCACTTGAGCCGGGAAGTTATTCCGGGAAGGCCTGCTGGAAGAGATCTGTCTTTAGCGCTTTCTTGAAGCTATCAAGAGTAGTGATAAGACGGATCTCGTCCAGCAGGCCATTCCAAAGTCTGGGAGCCGTAGAAGAGAAAGCCCTCTGGAAGGTCTGCGACAGCCTAGTTTTTATAGGCTGCAGCAGGTTCCTCCCAGAGGACCGAAGTGCGCAGGGGGGGGATCATATGGGATGAGGCGGTCCCGGAGGATAAGATGGACGCAAGCCATGTAGGGCTTTAAAGGTTAAAACCAACACCTTGTACTGTGCCCGGAAACTGATCGGCAGCCAGTGGAAAGATTTAAGCCCAGCTGTTATATGCTCTCTCCTAGGTATACCCGTAATTAACCTGGCTGCCATATTTTGTACCAGTTGAAGTTTCCGGGTTAGGCACAAGGGTAGCCCCATGTAGAGTGTGTTACAGTAATCCAAACGTGAGGTTACCAAAGCATCTACCACAGTTTCCCGATTCCTTGTATCCAGGTAAGGGTGCAGCTGGCGTATCAGCCGAAGCTGATAACAGGCACTCCTGACCGCCGCACTCACCTGACTAGTCATATGAAGCGACGAATCTAGGAGTACCCCCAAACTGCGAACACACTCCTTAGAGGAGAGTGTGACTCCATCCAGGACTGGAAGTTGTATTCCCAAACCTGGTTTCGGGCCTGTGACTGTCAGTATCTCTGTTTTGTCTGGATTTAGTCTCAGTCTGGTTTTCCTCATCCAATCCATTACCGCTCTAAGACAGTCATTGAGAGGAGAGATGCCATCTGGAGTCTGAGCTGACGATCTGGTCATGGAGAAATATATCTTAGTGTCATCAGCGTACTGATGACACCGAGCTCCATGCCTCCAGATGATCTCTCCCAGCGGCTTCATATAAATGTTAAATAGCATCGGGGACAGGATGGCACCCTGAGGGATGCCACAAGTATCCCTCAGGGATGCCACAAGTAAGCTCAATTCTGGAAGAGCAACTGTCCCTAAGCCTCACCCTCTGGGATCTGCCTGAGAGAAAGGAACGGAACCACAGCAGAGCAGTGCCTCCAATTCCTAACTCTCTCAGGCGATCCAAGAGGATGGAATGATCTATAGTGTCAAAGGCCACTGAGAGGTCCAAGAGCACCAGCAGGGTCACACTACCCCTGTCGATGCTCAGGTGGAGGTCGTCGGTTAGAGCGACCCTGGCAGTCTCAACTCCATATCCTGTCCTGAAGCTGGTTTGAAATGGATCAAGATAATTGGTTTCATCCAAGATGGCTTGGAGTTGGGAAGCAACTGCCCTCTCGATCACCTTGCTTAAAAAAGGTACCAAGGACACTGGTCTGTAGCTGTTCCTGTTCAGGGGGTCCAGGGTTCAAAATCCTAGGAGTATCCACTGAGAAGGTCCTCTCCCTCGTTCCCACCAAATGAGCCTGAGATGGTGGTGGGACAGAGAGAAGGGCCTCTCCAGATGATATAAGTGCTCTAATGGGCTCATAAAGGGAGATACGGTACTTCAAATAATGTGTCATATCCATCCTAATGTGTAAGTACATATTGATTTGTTGGAGTAACACATGACCATGGGTTCAAATAGCAATATGAACTAGCCTGTAGTTCTATCTTTTTTGGGTTGGGGAGAAACATTTCTGTATATGAAAGAATTTTGGCAGAATTTAAAATGCTCTGTCCTTGTATTACTATGTGGAAGGGGAAAGCACAGCTAAGTGCTGGTGTTCAGGATTTGATTCAAATCAAACCTTTAACACCAACACTTCACTACACTATATTACCAAGGGGCCATGTTTGTTTATTCATATGCAAAGCAGGTAACAAATTTTGTGCATGAGTAAAGCCTTATCTTATTCTGTTCTATCACATGAAACATTCCTCCATGCCCCAGCAGCCCAGTTCATGACTGAGGAGGGAGGTGGGCTGTGCTGGAAAAACAAATGCAAGTATAAAAATAGAATCCAAGAAAGTGAGACAGGAGAGAGAATGTAGCTGTCTTCAGCCATCTACACACTTTGTTGTTAGAAATAGATTCACCCACATGTGGGGGGGGGGGAAACGTGCCTTCAAGTCACCTGTCAGCTTATGGCAACCCCAAGAATTTAATAGGATTTTCTTAGGCAAGGAATACTCGAATACTCAGAGGCGGTTTTCCAAGTTCCTTCCTCTGAAATATAACTTACAGCAACTGGTATGTGTTGGTGGTCTCCCATCCAAGTACTAACCAGGGATGACCCTGCTTAGCTTCCAAGATCAGGCACATAGGGATACAGAATCTGTCAGTCCAGATTTCTTTGCATCTCATCTGCATTATCTTTCCTTCCCTGTTTCACGTTGGGTTACAAGACACTTTGTGTTGTTTGTTTCCCACAGGAAAAATGTGTGTACATTTTAATGCCTTTTTCCTAAAGGGAACATTTTACCTAACACAGAGATCACCACCACCACCACTGATTAAAATATCTTTGTGTGTCAACTGTGTGCATGGTAGCCATTCCCATTTTCAAATGTACACTCTTTATGTCTCTCTATGTCTGAGGGTCACACATATATAAATTCTCAGATGAAGTGTATTTCTTCTCACAACAACTTTGAGAGATATAGAAAGGCAACTGTCAATGAGACTGGAGAAGCCAAGCAATTTGTCCCTCCCCCAAGCCATGCCTATTCCATGAGTAGAGAAGACATATGCCTACCCCAACCTCACTTTAGCCATGAGTAGAGAAGACATGTGAAAAATAAACAAGTCTGCCCTGTCATATCTATACTGGCTCTAAGGATGGTCCAGATCTTAAACAACTACTGTGAGACCAGAAGCATGACGTCTAGGGTCAAACTGAGAAAATGGTTTACAATTAGAGAAAGGCCTGTTTTCCTTCTCCACAATGTTGTCCTTTATGAGTCACTCCAGCTACACAATGTGAGCAGTGCTGTTGTCTTATTAGTTGTTCTTTGACATCTCACTGAAGAGAGGATTTGCGAAGCCTGCAGCCATTATTCAAAATTACAGGAAGTTACAAAAAGAGGAAAATTTGAAGAACCGCACACAACAGGGTCCTGCTGCCCTTTTGACTCCAATCAAGCCAGGTTATGCAAGTCTCCTAAGCATTCCCCCTCTTTTTCTCTCCTCCCCTGCATCCTGTTCTGCCCAAAGCCCTGATCCATGCCAATCTATTGTTATTATTTTTGTTTTTGAGTCACGTGGGATGCTCTAAAGCTCCAGAGCTGCAGTCCATTTCCCTTGAGAAAATGTACAGGAGAGGCGCCACTCAGATAATCTGTGTTCCAGTTTCTCTTAACTTGGAAGCTGTGGTTTATCTTTTAATTGCCAAAAAAATCAGACTAATAAAGCACAGCTCATTAAATATCCCAGCAATTGTGAGATAGTACAACTAGGTTCTCCATGTAAGTCTTTTCAGACTGGTTAAGAAAAGAAAAGAAACTGGTATTTAAAAGTTTACAAGACACAAGATGCTCTCTGGTTTTACATAAGAACTTTTTGGATACCCAAGATATAAACAAAGCAATTAAAGGGGCTTACAGAGAATGGCATTGTTCTTGGGTTACAAGGCGCTATTAGTCAGTTCTCCACAACTCAACAATAGAAGTAAAAGAGACTATTATTGGACATAGCTGGAGGTCTCCATAGCAAGATATTTTTCTTTTAAAAATGCAGGGGTAGCCATGTTGACCATAAAACAAAATCTAGAGTACATATGGTGGCAATATCTTTAATAGGTCAACCAAAAGCTACAAAACCCATTATGCTGGCTTTTAAAGCGTTCTAGCTTCTTTCTCAGGCAAAGATACTTAGAAAGAGGTAAGAAAAGTGATTGTATTATTTACTTATTTATTTATTGCATTTCTCTCAGAATGAGACCCAAGGCGGCTTCCAAAGACAATCATAAAGACATTAAAACCAGATAAAACAGTATAAAAACTGTTTTTAAAAGATAGAAATTTTAAAAGATAAAATATCCCCATAAAAAAAAAAACTCCCCAGCTTTTAAAAATATATTAAAAGCCTGCTTGAATAAAAATGCCTTTGTCTGCTGGTGAAAAGAGGAAACCAGCCTAACTTCCCAAGGAAGGGAGTTCCAGAAGATGGGAGCAGCCACTGAGAAAGTTATTTCTTGTGTCCTTACCAAGCAAGCCTGTGATGGTGGTGGGACCTAGAGAATGCCTTCCCCTGATGATCTTAAAGTTCTGGCAGGTTTGTATCAGGAGATACGGCCTTTCAAATAGTCTGGATCCAAGCCGTATAGGGCTTTATAGATCATGACCTGCATTTTGAATTGTGCCCAGAAATGAACCAGCAATTAGCTTCTTTCTCAGGCAAAGATAATTAGAAATAGGTAAAAAAAAGTAATGGTATTAGAGTCACAGGTCTGCATCTTACTTGAGGATGATGTGTTATTGAGGAAGAGTCTGGGTAGAGAGAAAGACTAGACCACATACCCCATGGCTATGATTAAGGAAAAAAGTAGTAAAACCAAAGCCATTTTACTTCTTCACTTGCAACAACAATGCCCCTCCTTTTGAGGTCTTAATGTAGCTGTTACAGACATGCTCTGCCTGTTAGGATGCCTAACAGATTCACTGTATTCTGCCTATGAAGGAATCTAGGGCTTTGTACAGAACAGGAGATGAAAACAGGTCTGAAAAGGGGGACAAAAATATTTTTCAGTTAAGCCATGCACTTTGTGTTACAGTTATCAACCTTTGCATGCTTACATTCACTAATAGCTAATCTATATGTTTGCTGACTTCCTATTTGTTTGTTTGCTTGTTTTACTTTGATAAGTTTTACAAAACGATGCTGTTTTTTTTTTTAATTCTGCTAGACCCTGGGGGAGTGGGGGTGGGTGGGTATGGGTTTAGTTGTTCAGCTTCTGCTTTGCCAATTCCAAACCTCTCACAGGTCTGATCATTTACTCAGGGCCCATCTAAACAGTGAAAATACCACTCAGGGGATTCACTGAAAATCCTACCTATCTAAATGGAATCCAGTGCCAATCCACACTGTTCGGAAGGAAGGGGGCCCAAAATGGCAAAAACAACGCACTAAAAGCCTTAGTATGTTTCCCCGTACTTTTTCAAAAACTACAAGGGGGTGCTCATTCATTTGGACTATCGAACGACAGGAAATTCAAAGAGAAGAACAACGCTGATTGGCCAGGTGAGAGTGGGGGCAGAGCTTGCTAGCAGGGCAAGTGCCCACTACCCCCATGTTGGATTTTCACCTTAGCAATCACTCCCTAAAGTGATAAAACAGGATCAATATTTTCTGTTTTGCATTTCTATAAAATTGGAGAATTGCTCTATTGCACCAGCATACCTTGGGATGACTTTTAAAAACACACACAAAGCAGCGGTGAAGGACTAACGTGAGTAAATCACTTGCAACTGCCATCAGAAGTGTGAGGCTTATGGGGGCTTCCGAGGCCAGAAAAAACCATTTGGATATGTTGCTACTACTGTGAGATGCCAATACTACGAGGTACTTAGGACTTTTCTCCTCATGTACATGGGCCCTCAGTTTAATAATGAAACCAAGCCTGCAATTTTTGCTCATAAACAGGTTTTTCTATCACCTATATCTGTATTTTGGCCCTTGCCAATCATAGAATCATAGAATCATAGAATTGCAGAGTTGGAAGAGACCACAAGGGCCATCCAGTCCAACCCCCTTCCACGCTGGAAATCTTGATCAAAGCATCCCTGACAGATGGCCATCCAGCCTCTGTTTAAAGACCTCCAAGGAAGGAGACCCCACCATGCTCTGAGGGAGTGTATTCCACTGCCTAACAGCTCTGACTTTCAAAAAGTTCCTCCTAATGTTGAGGTGGAATCTCTGTTCCTGGAGCTTGCATCTATTGCTCCGTGTTCCAGTCTCTGGAGCAGCAGAAAACAAGCCTGCTCCATCCTCAGCGTGACATCCCTTCAAATACTTAAACAGGGCTATCATATCGCCTCTTAACCATCTTTTTTCCAGGCTAAACATACCCAGCTCCCTAAGTCTCTCCTCATAAGGCATCATTTCCAGACCTTTCACCATTTTAGTCGCCCTTCTTTGCACACACTCCAATTTGTCAATATCTTTTTTTGAATTGTGGTGCCCAGAACTGGACACAGTATTCTAGGTGAGGTCTGACCAAGGCAGAATAGAGCAGCACTATTACTTCCCTTGATCTAGACACAATACTTCTATTGATGCAGCCAAAAATCGCATTGCCCTTTTTAGCTGCCGCATCACACTGTTGACTCATGCTCAACCTGTGGTCTACTAGGACTCCTAGATCCCTTTCGCATGTAGTCTCATTCAGCCAGGTCTCCCCCATCCTATATCAATGCATTTCATTTAACATTTATTTTTACAAACATCCAAACCAGGCATGGGTGGCCACAGATGAACAAGGGGTAACTTCTGGCTCTTTTCTAGACTTCCCTCGCCACTAATCCCACAGGCCATACGTGCTCATTTTTTCAAAACTAGGAGTGACCAGATGGCCACTTCTGATGGGGGGGGGGGATTCAGCCTCCTCAGATAGCATTAGAATGGATAATGACACCCTCTAAAGGCTTCCGGGGGGGGGTTGATTTTCAAAAACTTAACTTTTTGTCATGGCGAACACAGACAGGACAACAAAAGGGCCAAGGGGCATTGGTGTTATGTGGGCTGTTCAATTCCCCGGCCCCCGACCCCTGCTTAATCTATATATCGAGTGGTGGCGAAAATTGGCTCCAGTTATGTAAGGTTTCTCTCCTGGAACAGAACAACAGGAATCCTACATTTTGACTAGATTTCTTCCTGTGGGCTTTAGTTCCTAAACTCTTTGTTTCTGAAGGATGACAGTGTGATTTAGCTCCCGTTGTTGTAGAAAGAGCAGTAAGTATCTCTGGGATAACAGCCAAGGGCTTTTATCTCATGGTATCCCTTTACTGACAGAAGCACACTTGATCCAGCGGTGTCTTCTATCAGCAGAAAGAGAGGGAGAGATTTTTTGTCAAATCCCCTGCCCCTCCTCTGAAGCTCCTAGCCACCCCTACCTACATTTGCTGCATAGGTTTGCGGGATGGGAGGTTGGAATCTCAGGAAGTGATGAAGGGGGCTTTGGGATAGTGATGACCAAATATCACCTTCATGCTCCTTCCATTAATGTCGGCCACCTCCTGTGACACTATGGGATAGAACCCCACCACCATTTTTTTGAGCTTCTTTCACCCTTTGTGAAAGGCAGTATTTATGAAGTATCATATTTTCCCTGGCAACCCCCATCCACCCCCACTAATTTTGCAGCTACCTTCTTAAATTGATCTAAATATAGATATAGATATAGATATTCACGCATCCTGTGAGATATGATACTCACCCTACACAATGATACATTTTCTCATTTTGATTGTTTCCAGTGTGGTTTTGGGGCATGGGAGGTACAATCAGACACAGGAACATTAAAATACTTTGAGGAAAGAAACTAACCTTTTCTTCACATACCATTTGCCCAAGGGACCCACTTCATGAGCAATAGAAACAGATTTTATTATATTGCATTGTCCTGTATTTAGAAGGAGGGCAAGGAGGAAATATCAATATTTTTATATTGGCTAAATATACATGCAATGTGGTTTTGATTTTTTGTTAATTTCAGCTCTTGGAATCAGGTCCCTAGCATGTGAAGGCTTTTACAGCAACACCAAACAATTCTTTGACACATCTCTGTGTGTGTGAGAGAGAGAGAGAGAGAAGAGAGAGAGAGAGAGAGAGAGAGAGTTTAATATACAGTATTATGTTTTCTGTCAGTGTTTTTCACTTGCATATAAAATACAATAAGATACGGGGTAAATTTCTTCAAGACAATGTATTTCAGAAAATGGAAAAGCTGAAAGAAGCTTCACATTTCTTGACTGTATTCTGTGATTTCATTTCACTAGCTGCATAAGACAGAAGAACCTGAGGTATGTGAGAAAAGAACAAGAAGTCAGAGGCCATATCATACAAAGAAAGCCCTGGCCAGAATGCTGTAGGAGCAATACCCTTGACACATCACAAGTTTGGATTGCATACTTGAAAATGCTTTTTATTCCCCAACTCTTGTCTTTCTGGAATCATATCTTAAAAGTCTTGCTTGTTAAATCACATGCACCAGCAGTCTGTTTTGTTTCACTTGTCCTCATTTTTTACTTAATGGGATATCACATGCATGTGTATGCTTGTGTGTTTTAAGTTAGGGTGAAATATTGCTGTTGCCCTTAGCCTTCATGTTTTAGCTTTCTCACCAGGATATCTAGGGCAAAGCTTCTTAAACTGTGGGTCTAGGTACCCATCTATATGAGGAAATAAAATGTGGATTGATGCACAGTAATGCCAATTTGCAGCAGCTTTCATTTGTCTCCATGATTTTTGGCAAGATCAGAGCCATGCGAAGCTATCCGCATTTGTTGTTTAAATGGGCATACCTGCGAATCAAGATGATGGATGTGAGTGAATTACTTACGTTTTTATTTTCACCAGTCGCCCCTGCCAAACAGTATTTTTTAAAAAAGCAAATTCAGTGTGTGGAAGTATGATCTTCCACTTATATAAACAGAAAAAAGGGGGAAAGTCTGTTTCGTCACCTCAGCACACATTGCTATGGTGAAAATTCAGCATGGTGGTTCTGGGCACTGCCTTGCTCTACCCCCTGCACACGTCCAACCAATCAGCTGTCCACTCTGAGAATGTGCAACAATGCAAATTGGTTGTCCTAACAAGCAATACTGTGCATTCCCATGCATTATTTTAAAAAATACAAGACACACCGCAAAGGATTTTCCCATGGAGTATTTGGAGTTCCCCCCCACTCCTTTCAAATACCATGAATTGCTGTGGGAACTCATTGGGACAAAAGGTATACCCTACAAAATCTATGAGGAGTATTTTCACTGTCCAGACAAGCCCTAGACACTTTGTCACACTACACAAATATTGCACTTTGATTCTGCTTTAAATGCCATCCACATCCTATGGAATCGTCCTGGGGCTTGTAGTCTGGTGAAGCACCAGAGGAGCTGCCTGGCAGAGAATTCTACATGCCCTTCCCTCAACTGCCAATCCCAGGATTCTAGAGAATGAAGCCATTAAAGTAGAATCATAGTGTTACATTTGTGTATTGTGAAAGGGCCCTTGAAGTGGAAACTCCGAGTGGAATAGTGAGAATGCTATCTTGGCTCTAGATCTAGCAGACACATATGTAAATAAGAAGTAATACTCAAAATCTATGACCCAGTTTTCTTCAGGAATTTGTGTGACTTGGGGCGGGAGGAACAATGCTCCCAAAGCTTGGGTTTGCTTGCATGTGCTAGAATGCCTATGGCACTGACTACATCACGACACAGTGTTACATAGTCAGGGCCGAGAAGCTGCCAAGACAACATCACAGCTGTAAGAAGCACACTGGGGCTCTGCTTTTTTTTCCCTTGTTTTTTTTTTTTTAAGTGCACAACAAAGGCAAAGAAATCCTGTGATTAACTGAAGTAAGCTACCACCACTCCAGTTTGGGGAATTTTAACCTCCATCTCAAATGAAAGCCCCCACCAAGCCTCTCTCCCTTTTCATTAAGAGTGTTTGAAATTTGCCCGTGGATGTCTCCTCTAATGTGGATGTCCCCCTCTAAGAGTGGCTGTCGAATGCCTGGTGTACCATTTTGCATGCCACTGAGGTTCATTTTGCAATGATAAAAACCAATTGCAGGACATGTAAGGGTTTTGACTGTATTATTAGCTAAGCAACAACATACCACCACCACCCTTGATTTTTTAAATTAGCACAGAAATTGATATTTCCAAGTAAACAAATGCAGGAGTTGGAGCAGAGCCTTGCCCAATGTCACTGGCTTTTGCAGTGCACATAAGTTTTCAATGGAAAAAAAAATGCATAAGAGATTCTTACATCTCCGTCCATTCCCACCCCCTTTCTGAAGAATTTTTTTTCCCTTTGGAAAAATCCACTCTCCTGGATTAAAAAAAAAAATGTTTTCTGAAAAACAAGGCAGGGGGAGTTGTCTCATATATCATTTATTTATTTAGGATCTGTATCATGCCTTTCTCCCAAAATGAGATTCAAGGCAGCTTGCAATAATTTAAAAAGGATACATTAATTACAAAAGTTTTAAAAAGCAAATATTACTATTATTAAAACATAATTATAACATAGATTTTCTTTGGGTTTTTCCAGGCTGTGAGGCCGTGTTCTGGAATAGTTTCTTTCTAACATTTCACCTTCATCTGTGGCTGGCATCTTCAGAGAATGAATGGTTGGGTCGGAGTGTATGTGAAGTTTGTATGCTGTGAACCCCTGTTGGGGAGTATATGTAAATTTGTGTAATTGAATGGTTAGTTTCTGGGTATAGAAATGCAAGGCTGGTTTGTGTCTGTTTGGCTAATGGTTGGTTGATGAGCCATTATCTGATGGAACTTCTCCTTTCCCTGGGTAGAATTTCTTTGTAAGTGTTGAGTTTTGATTCAATTGTATTTCAAAACTGAGAGCCAGATTTTGTTTACTTTTAAGGTTTCTTCTTTCCTGTTGAAGTTGTCCAGGTGTTTGTGGATTTCAATAGCTTCTCTATGCATTCTGACATGATAGTTGTTGGCCTGGTCCAGAATTTCTCTGTTTTTAAGTAACATTTTGTGTCCAGGTTGATTTATAGCATGTTCTGCTACTGCTGATTTTTCTGGCTGGCCCAGTCTGCAGTATCTCTCATGTTCCTTGATTCGTGTTTGCACACTGCATTTAGTGGTCCCTATGTAAACTTGTCCACACCTGCATGGTATGTGGTAAACTCCTGCAGCTGTGAGAGGGTCTCTTTTGTCCTTCGCTGAGTGTAGCATTTCTTGGATTTTCTTGGTTGGTCTGTAGATCGTTTGGAGGTTGTGTTTCCTCATCAGTTTCCCTATTCTGTCTGTGACTCCTTTGATGTATGGTAAAAATACCTTCCCTTTGGGTGGCTGTTTTTCTTCTTCATTCCTGTGGTTTTTTCTGGGTCTGGCTGCTCTTGTGATGTCTGCTCTGGAGTAACCATTAGCCTATAGGGCCCAGTTTAGGTGACTCAGTTCATCCTCCAGGTAGTGGGGTTCACAGATCCTTTTTGCACGGTCTACCAATGTTTTTATTGTCCTTCTTTTTTGTCCTGGGTGATGATTGGAGTTCTTGTGTAGGTATCTGTCCGTGTGGTGGTGGTGGGGGTTCTGTATACCTTGTGGCCTAACCATTGGTTTGGTTTGCGGATGACCAGGACATCCAAGAATGGCAATGTTCCTTCCTTTTCTTTTTCCATCATGAATTGGATATTTGGGTGGATGCTGTTCACGTGGTTCAGGAATGAGACCAAATCTTCCTCTTCTCTTGAAAAGCAAGCCCTGGAAACAGCACCAAAAAGCCAACAACATGGTTCCAATATGTGGATGACACTTTCACCACTTGGTACCACAGAGAAGAATAAATAAATAACAATATAAATATAAATAAATAAATAAACAATATAAATAAATAAACAATATAAATAAACAACAATAACAACAACAATAATAATAAATATTAAAAACAGCACATCAAACACACACACACACACGGAGTATATCATTCCATAATTAAAATTCACAATTCAAAAGCCCGCCTAAATAAAATGTCTTCACCTGCTGGCAAAAAGAGAGCAGGGAGCGGGCCAGCCAGACCTCCCATAGAAGCGAGTTCCACAGTCTGGGAGCAGCCATGAAGAAGGCTCTCTCTCAAGTCCTCACCAACCATGCCTGCGAAGGTGGTGGGGCTGAGAGAAAGCCTTCCCCTACCAATCTTTTGGGAAGACTGTGTTTGGCCCAGTGTGTATGTCAAGAAATGGCCATCCTAGGACATCAACAGGTTCTGCCCAGGAGTCTCAAGCTTTGTGATGTTAGGGACTTGGCAACCCTAGGTATATGCACATGTGCTCAAAAGCATGTGAAGAGGAAACAGGCAATTGCTTATCCCCTTTTGCTGCTACTTTTTAACATGTCCTTAGTGTCTGTTACCCTCTCTCTCTCTCGCTTTTCTTTCCAAACAAAGATTCAGGAAGGATTCATCCTGCGCTTTCTTCAAGTGCGCTGATGACTAAAAAGGCCAATCCGAGATAAACAAGTCTAGTTGCAGAAAGCACAGCAGAAGGTCTCCTTGGGTAATGTTTCTGGGTTGTGATTCTTTGTGCATTGTCGTTTCTCTTCAAGACTTGTTTGGCGTGAGTTCTCAAATAAGGCTGCAGCATTGTGGATAGTGCGTCTCCATGCCTCCCAATGTGAGGCCAGGGCGGCCCATTGTTGGTGATCAATTTGGCCGAGCCTGAGATGTTGTTTCAGGGAGTCCTTGTATCGCTTTTTTTGGAGCACCCCTCTTATGCTGACCCATGGTGAGTTCACCGTGGAGTACTATTTTTGGGAGGCAATGGTCCTTCATCCTGGAAATGTGCCCTGTCCAGTGCAGCTGTCTGGTGATCCCTGCTTGCTCAAGGACAGCAACATTGTTCTCAATATCATGGCCTTTTCGGAATTGGATTTGTCCTTCGAGCCTGTGCAATGGATTTTTCTGGTGGAGCGCAGCATGCACATAAGTGGCTTCACCCTTTAAACCAGAGGTTTATCTGCTGTGGTCTTGCAAGCATGGATGGTAGCAGTGAGGTTCTCAGGTCGTAGGTTTGATTAGAGTTTCCTTCTCTTAGATGATTGACCTTCTAGGGTTGCACGAGCACCATCTGCCCGGGTTTGGAGTTAGAGTTTTCCTTCTCCTAGGATGGTTGCCATAAGGCTAGAGAGCCCATCAAACTAGGGGACTAGAGGAAATAACATGGTTGCTCTCTGCAAACTGGGTCTGGATGAAGCCATCTGCTTCATTTTCAATTACAATCTCATGTTATCAGGCACAGGCTCATTCCATCCCATTTCTTCATCAGTTGGCAAATATTTTTTTAAGATCCACATGAAAGTTGTATGTATGCACTTCTGTATATAGTTCCTCCTATGACAGGCAATCCTGCAAATTTCCTTTATGTGATTTTTTTTCTATGCTCCCTCCCCCCCCTAAAAGTAAAATGTGAAGTTTTTGATCAGAAAATTGCATTTGCAAAATTTGAAGAAATGACCAAAAAAAGGTGGGGGAGCTAAATGCACTCTACAGAGATTTTCAGACAGGGACAGAAAAAGCGTCCCCGTCTCACAATCTCCTCTCCCATCCCCATCCCAGCATGATAACCCAATGTTTCATACCTACCTTATTAGCAGCTTGTTCTCTCCCCCTGCCCAGCAGCCCAGGAGTGAATGGAGCCCCATTCACTTCATGAAAAGGAAATCCTAGCTATTGTCGCAAGAGCATGAGCACGCAGGAAATTCAAAAATAAAAAGCCAAATAAAATAGAAAAGGTGACAGCAAACACAAAAACACACTTTAAAAAAAACAGTAAGCCAGGGAGGGTACAAAAAGGTGTGTCATTTACCTCAATGTCCTGATTGTACCGGGAAGTGTTCCAGAGCAGACCTCTCAGTGACGTTGGCATTGCACCAGCATAACAGGGCATCTTTTCATTCACACGTCATTCTGTTATAGAAATGGAATGGGGATCTATTCATGGCTTAGCCCATGAATACAAAGCAGTGCCAGCAGAACAGAAGCAGCATGGGAGCATAACGAGACGGGGACAACATAATCTGAAAGGTAAGCCCTCTAGCGATCTCCTGGTGTCCTTGTCATGCCACATTTAGGACTTTTTCGGATGAAGAAAAATAACGCAAGCAGCCTCTCCAGCTTGCGAGGCTGCTGCGCTGTAAAGCGCCCCTTTCATATGACGCTCGCCCCTGCTGGTACTGTTGCGGTACCGCAGGGAGAGCTGAGCGTCATATTTCATTGATTTTTACTCACGATCAACTTTCGTGAGTAAAAAATCAACGAAATATGATGCTCAGCTCTCCCTGCGGTACCGCAACAATACCAGCAGGGGCAAGCGTCATACGAAAGGGGCGCTTTGCAGCGCAGCAGCCTCGCAAACTGGAGAGGCTGCTTGCAAGTCCTTAGAGTGTCTGATAATCTCCTACATTACATATTTCAGATAGTGTAGATTAAGGGCTCGTCTACACTAGCCAGGATAAGGTGGCTCTCCCCCCCCCCCCGCAAACAGGATAGTGGCCCATCGCTTCAGCTGCCACCACCATTTTTCTCCACGAATACAGAAGCTAGGTAAGAGTGCCACAACATGTGACTGCAGGCCCCCTGCATGTGACCAGCCTCGGTCACATGCTGAGGGATCCCTGCCTGGCTTCCAGGGGAGCTAGGGAGCTGGAGGCAGCAGCAAGGGACTGGGCATTCTGGGACTGGCTCCCGTGGACACATGGGGCCCAATCTGGCAGTACCAGATTAAGCTGCGTATTTTCCTAGAATGCAGTAAAGGGCCCTACTCAGTTTGCTCCCATTCCAGCCCCATATATACACCAGGGGTTGTGAGAACTGGCCAGAGGCAGATTAGGGTAATGTCCTGCATTGTCTGGACTTCAAGGCCCTGAAATGTGGGCAAGCTAGGGTTTTTGGCTGGTGTAGACAAGCCCTAGGTCAGCACATATTAAAAGGCAAACCAAATAAATTTTTGCTCCATCTCTCTCTTTTTTAAAAAAAAAATCTTTTTAGTTGCTCCAGGCATGTCAGAACATTTCCATGCAAGCAAAGCACCTCATGAACCAGGATATTTTCTCTGCTCCAAAAAACCAAACTATTAGTTCATCAGATGGCATATCCTGCAACTGTCCTGATGCGGCAGGGACAGTCCCGATTAATCCTCTGTCATCCCACTTTTTCAGCTGTTTTCAAAATGTCCCAGCTTCTTTCTCCCCCTTCCTCTTTTGTCCTCAGTTGTTGCAAACTTAAAGTACAAATGTAGTTTATATTCTGTTAAGTCTGCAAGAGGGAGAGAAGGGGAGAGGATAAAACCTTGACTTTCCCATAGGCTCAGGCAAAGACAAACTGCTGCAGCCTCTTCCAGCTTGTGAGTTCTTCCTCATCAATAGCTCTTGATCACACTAGTTGTTGCTTGGCCACATGTGCCCAGTTTTTTTCTGTGAAATCTTGGAAGATATGAGATGGAATATGCAAGACAGTAGCCCTTAAAACAGGCCTGTACAACCTGTGACCCATTGAGTGAAACACAGCCCACATGGTAGCCCGTTGGGGGTTTTGTAACCCTCTACCTTTTCCTCTGCCTGCCTGTGAAAGATTAGCAAGTAACTGACAGTGAAAACATATGGCTAATGATCTTTTGAATTAATAGGGCACAAGATGTGCAGATCTACTCAAAGTAAAATACAAATTTCTAAGTAAATTACTGTGTTGTTTGTAAAATGAAAGTGTTCTCTAAAATTCTATGAATTAAGCCAGTTTGAATCTCCAGGATACCAGTTTGGCTTAAATACAAGGACTGAAGTAGCCATGATGAAGTTTTAAGTCAGATTTCACAGACAAAAACTGGGGCACATGTGGCCAAGCAACAACATAGTGTGATCAAGAGTTATTGATGAGGAAGAACTCACAAGCTGGAAGAGGCTGCAGCAGTTTGCCTTTTCCTGAGCCTATGGGAAAGTCAAGGTTTTATCCCCTCCCGTCCTCTCCCTCTTGCAGACTTAACAGAATACAAACTACATTTGTACTTTAAATGTACTGTTGCCTTTATTGAGGCAATACAGACACCGTTTTATTGAGGTGAAAAAGGGTGAAGTTAATGGGAGAGCTGAAGTTTACAAAGAACATAAAAGAAAGGTAATCAGCTAGTATAACTGAGTTCCTGAGGAGCACTATGGAGGAAGGAAAACATATACAGTATGTACTAAACTAGTTTTAAGCCTAGAATATCAATGTATGTGTGTCTCAGTTCAACATCTTGTTCAAAAGATGGCAAAATGTTGTTTTAGACACTTCAGTCCTCTAAGCGTGGGAATGTGCAGGGAAAAGTTCACACTGATAAAGGGTTAGGCAGAAATTTGAACTGTCCTCCCAAGTCAGTCTGCCAACATACACTGCAAAGCCTTTTATGACTGCCCACTCCTAAGAAGTTTTGATGATGTTAATAAAGAGCCTTCTGCTCTGCATAGGTCAAGGACAGGGGAGAGGATAATATCTAATGGGAACTATTCCCAAGGGATTCAGTTACAAAGTTGCACCAGCAGCTTCCTGGAATCATCTTGGCACTGCTTCTAGGAAAGACAGCACCCCACCCCTCCACCCCCAATAACCAAACAACAGACATGAACCAGGGATGGGAGAAGGAAGGGAAAGAGTTTAGTTACTGTGCTTGGCACTGAGTACAACACCCACAACAAATAGGGATCATGGAGATACAAAAAAGGTGCCAGCTCCCTGCTTCCCAAATTCCTCCTCCCCTTCAACGCCTGCTCCCCTGAACAAGCCAGGGGATGGATGCAGGAGCCAAAACCAGATCAGTTCCAGTAAACAGGCTGCTGCTTCTCTAACTTTGGAAATAAGCAAAGCCACCGTAGAGGGCAATGTTCCAATGGAAGTAATGAATCTGTTGACTGCACAGTGGGAGAGACTGTGCCATGAAGTAGTGGTGTGCAATTAAGTTTCCATAAATCCAAAATGGGGGTGAGACTAGAGGATTGCTTGATCCTACCACTATTACAGTCACACACCCTCTTGGTCTGCTCATGGTAGAATTGCTTTCTTGTGCTTCACAGCTCAAGTCTGTTCTAGTGAGGTTGGGTCTGGGTTCTCTTTGATAGAAACCCTGTCTGTTCAATAGCTACCACAGGCCCTGTTTCTTGTGTGCTGGCACTCTCTTGTAATGAACCTTCAGGTGGTGATTATGATGTCATTGGTACTGCCATCAGTATCTTTATTCCATATCCCCTTCCCAGCCAATGAACTCCTCGGTGCAGAATTTCTTATTGTTATGGCACTGATGATGTCATTGGTGCCTGCCCCTTTGGTTTCCAATGGCCTAGTCAGCCCATCCAGCTTCATCACTCTCATGGGTCATGTCTGCTCTGTCAGGGCTAGAAGTCAGTGCTTCAAAGCAGGCAGCATAGGTTTCATTTGCACATTACATTCTCAGGTGCACATTACACACTTATCTTGTGAACTCAAAAAATACTGATATGCAGTTTCTCCATGCTATTATCTACCTACAATTCACAGCTGTCACATAGAAAACACCATACTTCTCCTAAATTTTTTTCCTGCAATTGCCATAAATATCACTACTCATTGTGTACTTCACATCCAACCTAAAAGAGTTTCTCCCTCTCATTCTAATACCTCAATTACTTAAAATCCACAATAATTTAATCTTTATGTCAATAGAAGATACAGTCCGTAGTGTTCTGAAATAGAGTTAACAATCTTCCTCCTCCCCTCCACTATTATTTATTTATTTATTTATTTATTTCCTGCCTTCTTCCCAGTCCAGGACGCAAGGCACATTATCATCTATCAGTGTCAGATACAGCATTAAAGTTTATATCATACAAAAATTAAAAATCCAATTAAACTAACAATAGCATTAAAAACAGGTAAAAGCAAGACCATTAAAAAGTAAATAACAAATAAACACTATAGTGCATTCTGAATGTATTTTTCCCTTGGAACAATCAGTCATCAAAGGCCTATCAAAACACAACAATAATAATAATTTCATACCCACCTTTTCCTGTGGGTCAATGCAAGAAACAACAACAAATAACACAACAGATCACATCAGTTTAAAAGAATATAAAAGCAATACGTATTACAACCCATCTATAAATACTTTAAGAACCATAATTTTAAAATAATCTTGCTTGGTCTTCCAGAAGAGACTGGTCTTTACTGATGATTCAAACTCAGACAGCATCTCAAGTTAATGAATCTCTTCCAGCAAATCATTCCATAGTCTGGGAGTACTTGAAGAAAATGTTCTCCAGGTAATAGTAAGCCTAGATTGGGCTGACTGAAGTGGATGACTTCCAGAGGACCTGAGAGTACAGGGTGGATTATATAGGAGAAGGCGATCCTATAGGTAACCTGGACCCAAACCATGTAGAGCTTTGAAGGTCTAACACTTTGTACTTTTCCTGGAAACTAATTGGCATCCAGTGGAGTGATTTTAATATTGGTATAATATGGTCACTACTAGATGTATCAGTAACCAAAAAGGTCTTCTACTGCCTACAGAAAGATAGCATGAAGGATACCAGTCTCACCTAGAGAGGAGTTCCAGGTCCTAGGAGCCATAACCAAGAAAGCCCTCTCCTCTACTCCCACCAGCTATACCTGTGAGAGTAGTGGGACAGAAAGAAGGGCCTCCCCAGGAGATTGGAGAATGTGTGGTTCTTCTCACTTACCAGTGGCAGGATTCAACTTCAGTTCTTATGGCACCCTACTTGGAGTGCGGCTATACGATCATAAAAAAATCCGTATGGGGGGCAAAAAATATGAACAGCCTGTCATTCGTATGCATACGAACCGGCTATACGATTTTTTAAACCCCCTAAACTCCGTATGACTCCCTCTTCCCGAAGCTGGCTGGAGCGAGCAAGCCAAGTGGCAGTTTTAAATCTCCTGCTGCTTTTTTTTTTTTTTTAAGGTTCCTGGTTTGCGGACAGTCGGTTTTCCGTATTTACAATATAAAATAAAAATAAATAAACATATAAATTCATGGACTTACCAGAAGCTCACTAGCCGGGAAACCAATATGGCGGCCGCTCCCAATTCCCCTCTGTGCTAGCCCCGCCCCCTCTACTCAGCCAGCCAATCAGATTACACAGCCTGTTCGTATGTGTGCGAATGGACCGTACAGACCCGTCAGCCATCCGAACGGCGTACAGATTTCTCTTTGTGATCCGCTTTCCCTCCCGAACGCCGCATGTGCGTATTTCAGGGTGGGAAACCACCACCCCCCTCTTTTGCATTCATGTGCATCCGAATGGCCGTTTGTACCGAAGTGCGAACTTTCGCATGCCGTACGTATTATTTAAATCGTGTAGACGGGACCTTGGATTCCAGCTTCCCTAACCTAGCACATACTCCTTGCCATATGGATACATTTGAGCATCTTCAGCTGCAGCTGTACAACCTGGAAAAGGAACAGCTGGGAACTCCAAATGTAAGTGTGCCAGTGAATATTTACACTCTGGCTATTGGATCTTGACCAAGGTATACCAACAGCAACACATGTGAGAGCAGCAGAAATCTGGTTCCTGCCTTCTCCAGCAATTCTGGGTGCTAGTCATGAAGCTTTTCTCTCCTTTTTTAAAAAAAGTGCCAGTGACTATCTACCACCTTTCTGTATGACTCATTGTGAATGTCTATCCATCTTTGCCTTGGGCTTTCTTTTGGTCCTCTGATTTTGGAATAATTTTGAATATTCTTTCATCCCCCCCCCCCATTTACCTCTCCTCCATTACTTGCACAGATCTAACCCATACAAACTCTGCCCCCACAATTCAACCACCATTATAGGTTTATGTCCTGTGAAGACATGTTCTCAGGTCTTTATAATTTGATGTGTTGCCTTTGGAATAGTTCCAGACATAGCAACAACATCAACTCTTAGTGGGAGCTTTCTGTATTTATGTTACAAGTTAGCACCCCTAGGACATCCTAACTGTGCCTAATTATCATACTGCCCAAAGTATCCGTTTCTCCCCTCACTCCTTCTGTTTACCAAACGTGAGGGTAGGCCCCATCCGGCAGCTGTTCAAATGTCTTCTGTTTGCTAAAGCAAGCTGACGAAGCTAGAAATTCTGATTTAGTGCTGTTTGTCCGTATTTATTTGGTAATTCTGTGAGGTCTTGCCTCCTGTAGGTTGCTTCTGCAATGATAAGAATGGCTTCTTGTGTGCTGTTGGCTCTGTGATTCTTGGTCACCTGCAGAATTATAAAGAAGGAAATATCTCCAGGAACTTCCTAAGCAGAAAGCAAAGGATAACTTAAATCTCAATAGAAAGAGGACAGGACTTGAAATCTCATACAATGTGAAGGGGCAGTTGTCTGGTCAACCCACATAACCTCCTCCATTATAATAGTCCCCCCAATGACTTTCACAATGTTAAACAAAATATGGATTCAGCCATTCTAGTTATTCCTCTTCCCACTAACTTCATTGCTTCTTATTATTTTCTCATTGTTTGGAGGTAAACTCTCAGAAGTGAAAGAGTTTTGCTACCTGTAACTGAAATTGTAATTTCACTAAAAGTGAAAGCAAAATGAGTTGTGAGTTCCCCCTCATGGAAAATATCTAAGGAATTCTGAAGGAAGTAAAAAAAAGTGTCACTTAAGAGTATCAGTGTTTTTCAGAAAGATGGTGTCCATCCTTACCTTCAGTACTACAAACATGGAGGGGGAGACAGAATCCGCCTATATCGCCTAGTAGCAGATGCTTGGCTTACTCTAAATATGGTGAATTCTGTTCCAGGTGTAATTCTGGAAATTGGGGGTGTGGGGTGGGAATTCCATGATGGTTGGAACATACTGTGAATTTTTGGAGAAACTAGTTGTTACCACCTCTTCCTAGAAAACTCTCTTCTCACACTAGGCCATGTTAAAACTATGAAAAGGCTCCTGGGTGCCAGTATGTGGATATGAAGTCTATATGCAGTTCAACTAATATGCATTAGTTAGGTCTGCCATACCATGCATTGTGTAGGTGCAACAGGGTCCTGAATGGTTCTACACACTGGATCCCTAGCTCTCACTGCCTGCATGAATTTGGTTGCACAGTTAGGATACATGTATATATGTATGTGTGTGCCTTCAAGTGGCCTATTGACTTATGGTGACCAATGAATTCCATAGGGCTTTCTTAGGTTAGGGATACTTAGAGGTGTTTTTTCCAGTTCCTTCCTCTGAAATATAACCTACAGCAAAATAATGACTTTTCGTTAAATAGGAATGCAATACATCATACCATATTAGGGAAAACAATGACCTCAGGCCCGTTCACATTACACAGTTACAGCACTAGGATTCCACTTTAACTGCAATATTGTTTTTATTTATATTTATTTATTTATTTATTTATATCCCGCTCTTCAGCCAGAAGGCTATCAGAGCTGCTTACAAATTATTTTAAGCAACAGCAATTTACACATCTACACTGCATTAAGCAGTTTCCAATGTGTGTTCGCTAATTGCCTCCACAAGCTGGGTACTCATTTTACAATATTCTATGGAATGCTGAGACTTACAATTTAGGAAAGGGTATTTAGAATTTTCTGCCAGAGGGCTCTAGTGACTCACCAGACTACAAATCCCAGGATTCTATAGGATGTTGCCATGGCAATTAAAGTGGAATTATACCACTATAATTACACAGTGTAAAAGGGCACAAGGTGATGTGTGTGCCTGCTCACTCTGCTATCCAGATGAAAATTCAGGGACCCTGATCTTCTTCCTTCTGATTCTTTATCTCTGAACCATGCTTGGACTGGTCAGCCCTTCAAACAGAGGGTACCTTGAAAATAAAACTTTCTTCTAACAGTACTTCACACAGAGGACTGTAAAGCAGGACACATTCAAGCCATGTGAATGTGCAGAAGCATCAAGGCTGTGCCCATGGAAGTAACACAAGCCTTCCCTATAGCCTTCATTCTTTGTAGATGTAGTAGAAACTGACAAACCAATGCATTGTAAGTTACATTCTACTGGAGGCTTCTTTGTGTAAACACACTGGTGATACCACTGGCATGCAACCTTTCGCCCCAATTGTTTTAACAGAGGGGCGGGGTATAAATAAATTTTATTTATTATTATTATTTCCAAAGGCCTCAGCAGACAACAAGATAACAACAAGAGGAGATACTTCCAGACTCACAAAGTGCCTTCCCTCCTTCACATAGAACCCTCCCATGTTTTACGCAAAATCTACCACCCCAAATCCACTGGTAGTGGCTGATTGTTTCCATGTGGTGAAATCTATTCTTCAATTTAGTCTGAGCTTTAAAAAGAGCTATCCAGAGAGTTGCACCTATTTGTGGGATAGAGGTGAACACCTTGGAGAGCTCCTTTCCAGCTGAACTCCCAGTGGATTTACCACCCCACTGACATTATGGCCCCCTGCTAACACAGAAGCTCACTTAAGAATCAGGAGTTAATCTGTACACAGAGTTTCTCTGTTCTTTGTGATAAGCAAGACTCTGAACATGAAAGCAAAATGTTTTTACTTGAACCTCCTCAAAAGGTAGTTGGTAATAAAATTGAAAATTTGCACATAGGAAAAGGTTTCAAATACAATATTGTTACTCAAATTGCATGGGGTCTGTGGGGATCCCACCAGTGTCCGAATTCTAATATGGGGAATTTTAATTAGCTCAAGATGGCAGTGAGAGGCCAGATAACAATGGGATCTTTTGACCTATGTATACCGGTAGTAACTGAGGAGACTCTAAGCTAGGGGGTGAAATAAAAATGCTTTTTATTGAAAAATACTCCAGGGGACACACACACACATACACTCAGGTTTCAAGCAGTCACACAAGGCTAATGGAGAAAGTAGGAAGTATTGGGATACAGGAATAGAGTTTGGGATGATGAGTTAAACCGTACCTGTCTGAAGAGCAGAGATTTGTGTAGAAGCTGCAACCTGTGGTAACACAGACTGACAGGAGGAAGAGAAGCTGTGCACATTTTGGCTGTGTCTTAGGATGATATTTATATTTAATAATTCCCCTGAAGGGGTGGGTTTGAGTGGATTAAAATGTCTGCCAGTTTCCCAGGATTGGACAATGGATTCTCCAGATGTGTTAACAATCAAACTTCTATTGTTTTGGGGAGAAGGGAGAGGAAGAACCAGTTTTGCAAGCAAAGAGCAGTCAGCTACCTTTGGGTCACTTCCAGAGCTGCCCAAGAAGAATTAGCCCATTTCTCCCTAACTAATTAGTTCTAGGGATTTAACGTAATTCTCACCTGGGTGTGTCTTTTAGGAATTTTAGCAGGCTACTGTGTTAGGTTTTCCAAGCAAACTTTGGCTCTTTGTTTGGGAGGTGCCTGGTCTATCTTTGACCATGTGAAGTGCCAGTTGTATGAAATACAGCCAATTGATGAGTTATGAAAAAGTGGGTGCCTGTCAAGGCAGGTTACAATATACCTCTAGTAAACACTAGATTAAGAACATACCCACTTTATTCAGTTACAACAGTATGATACCATTTTAACTGTCATGGCTCCAACTTCCAGAATCCTGAGATTTGTAGTTTCATGGGGTACTTAGAATTCTTTGATAGAGAGTTCCTCCAGTGCTATATATGAGTAGGTGGGATACAGTTCTCCAACAAATTCAAAGTACTTCACCAACTACAGTTCCCAGGTTTCCATAGGCTGAAACTATGACAATTAAAGAGAAATATCTGTGCTCAGCTGTGTAGTGTAGATATAGTTAAAATACCAAAATGCACCCCACAAGGTTGATATAATTTACTATTTTTCAAAACATCTCTGGCAGTGTGAATTTTCTACTCACACCCAAACTACCTCAAAATGTTTCTTACGATGTTCATTGTCACCCAAGTAAATTAATATGCAGCAAGGTCATGCAGTCTATCTCAAGCCATGATCATTCAAAATGGAAAGCAATCATTTTCATTATTTAGATAATATATTTTGGCAGGAAGATGTGAATGTTTACTTAGAAGTAAGTTCCACTGGCTCCAATGGGGCTTATTCCCCAGTAAAAATGTACAGGATTAGCACTGTACTTGTATTCACAGAATGAGGATTTATGATCTCTGGAATCATGTGGTGTATGATTCAGAAAGCATTTGGCTATATTTTCCTGGTTTTTAAAAAAGAATACTATATACTCATATTTTACATGTAAACAGGGTTTCCCCATTCTTCAGATGAACTTTATTGTTATTGTAGTTCACTGTAACTAGTAAGAATCCCTAATCTTGGTATCACACAGAACATTTTTGATCCATGTTACTTAAATAACAATTGGATAATGAATTGCCAGGGTACATTGGGGAAAAAAGTAGATACTGATCTAAAACTTACATCTAAATAAGCCTGAGATATATGAAGGGGAAAAAACATGTCCCATCTCATCCATCATCTTGACATTTTCATAGTTTTAGGATCTAAGGGGAGGAGTAACAAGCTGTTAGGTCTCAGGAACAAAGGCTTACAGATATGAAGGGAACATTCTCCAATCCACAGATACTAGAGATGCCCTGGGTGACACTGTGGTGTAGCTGCTGGGGGAAGGGAAAACTGAGGGTATTCCTCTCCAAAGTAGAATCCCTCCCCATGAAATATTCCTTCAGTCACCAGATTTCCAGCATTGCAGAGAGTGACACACTGAACATCTTTTACTCCCAGAACTCTCATATTTGCTCTGTTCTCATTCCCTTGGAAACCTTGCCTGCCCCTTTTCTTTGGATCACTAAGCTGTAGTTCCAAATTCTCAACTGAAGTTTTAAGTTATTGCAATGGTAGAAATTTGAGGGCAGAATTCTAATTTGGGGAGGAAATGCCCTAATTTTACTTCCTCCTGGTAGCTACATCCCTTTAAGTCTTCCTCATTTGCCACAGGACTTTATCAGACTTGACCCTTTAAATGTTCTTTGGCGGCATTAAAAAACCATTTTGATGCCGCCAAAAGAACACTCCCCCACCCCGCACTGACCTTCCTCTCCCAGCAAAGGCAACACTGGCAATAAAGAGGATGTGAACAGAGCCTCTTTCACTTCCTCATTTGAAATCCTGTGAGACTTTGTCACGCAGGAAACTCAAAAATAAAAACAAAACTAACATACTAAAAGTTTTAAAAAGCACCTAAACAAACTATAAAAGACCCAAGTACGGTAACCTAGGAAAGGTCATAAAAAGAGCAACACTTACCTGGATGGCCCGCTCTCACCTAGAAGTGTTCGCTCCAGACTGGCCATTCTTGTGGCAGTGATAAGATTTAAATGGCCTGAGGTTTTGCACGCTGGCAAAGGTACATGATTTTGATAGGACATAAACACGAAAGGGTGACATCATCTGATCTACGTACCCTTTCGCATTTATGTGTCATCGTTATGATGTCGTGTTTAGTGCATCTGATAAAGTCCATAGTCTCTTGTCTCTTCAGTGCAACTCATTGCCTCAATCTAGCATACTCTACCCTTCCATGTCCTAATGCCAGCCAGTTGTAGTACAACACATCTGGAGGACTCCAGGTTCATGAAGTCTTGTATACTGACAGGCCATGAATGTAATTCCTGGTTGTTCTAAGAAACAGTAATTACTCCCATTCTATTTATATCTTTCTATACTTAAATCTCTAGTTTATTTTTATAGATAGATAAGAAAGGCTTACACAACAGAAAAACGAAAGTCTTAGAACAAAACCTTTTGGCTTCTGCCTCCTTCAGCCTCTCTGATATGAATCAAAGGGTACTGTAGCTAACATACAAACATTTGCAAATTAACTCAATGTATGTCACAAAAATGCATGAAAAAGAGAGAATTGATACCAATGTCAAGATGCGTATTTAATAAAAACAGAAACAAGGAGTGTTTTTCAGGCTTCTAATTCTGGATATGATAGAAGAGGTCCAGGACAGATATATATTCTATGATACAGTAGAATGGTGACTAATTAAGACTTAAATTCTGGAGCTTCTCTTAAATAAACTGTTGCTTTATTCCCTCAGTACTTTCCTGTCTTACCACAAGAAGCTATAAGCAGAGAAAGAATTCCTTAAAAGTCAAAAGCCATGATTTATTGTCATTGTTAAGAGGGTCAGGGTGCATAAGGGAAAACTCAACATGTATATAATCCCTCCTAGTCCCATAGCAGTAAAGTTGAAAAATGATGCCAGCACTGGACAATGTTTGTTCAGCCCCAACTGCTTCAGTGGCATCCTGGTGTTGACTGCAAAAAAGAGGCAAATAAACAGATGACTAAATTGAGGGCCCCTATGGTTTTGCCAGACTCCTGGCATCTTGCATGTCCAAAAGATCCAGCTCTAACCCAGTGCTTTCCTGCTTGCTGGATTTCACAGATCAGAATGGGGCATTTTCACTGCTTCCTCACTTTCCCCCAATGTCACTGATAAAATGGATTATCTGAGCTCTCTTTCACAGAGATTGTGTGAGTTGTAAATAGAAGGATCTTTCAAGAACTGAAGGCTGTCAGGGAAGCAAAATCTTGTCCCCTGGGTGAGGTATGGCTTCAGCCTCCCTGCATGCAACCTCAGTGAAACATATGTACTTTCTAGTATATAAGGAAATGGAATGAATATCAACAGAACCCTCTGGGAGACATGTCAGGGAGATATTTGCAATGTTACATTTTAAAAGCCCCCAAATTCATATTAAACATTTAATCACACATTTAAAAAATATTTTGTTTAAGCAATATGAATTTCCAAATGCATTTTTTCTCAGAAGAAACATTGCTAAATGAATTCCGATATGTTTTGAGCTGAGAATTGCATCAGGACATATAGGAACTCTGAAAGCCAGTGCATAACCATGTCCAGATATGCACGCTAATACTAGATGTGTGGAACCAGACCAGTACATATTGGGACATGCAAAAACTAATTGCTTAAAAAGCTCTCACAGTGTAGTTTGTAGGGGTAGGAATCATCCAAGGCAGCAAAGTGTAATAGTTTAAGAGTTGGACTAGAGCTCTGGGACACCAGAGTTTGAATCCTCTCTCAGCCATGTAAATCCACTGGCTGACCTTGTGTAAACCCATGTGATAGGGTTGCCTTAGGTCACCATAAGTCATAAATGGATTGAAGGCACACAACAATAACAACAACAGCAACCGCAGCAACAACAACAGGAATTATACAGCCCTCCAGATGGTACTTGCCTGCAAATTCCAGGAGCCTTAATCAAGCCAGCCAATGCTGAAGAATGCTGGAGTTGCAGTCTAATTGCATCTGGAGGGCCATATGATTCCCACTTCTGCCTTAGGGCCTCAGCTTATGTGGAATCTGTAAAAACGCACAAAAGTAATTTTTGGTATGCTGTTGGGCTTCTTAAACATTACATGCTTTAGGATATGACATAGTTTAGGGAACTGTGTGGCCATCCAGATGTTGTTGGACTGCCATTCCCAGCTTTCCTCATGTTTGGTTAATCTGTCTAGGACTGGTAGAAGTGGCAGTCCAATAACAGCTGGGTGGTCACATGATTCCCACCTCTGTTTTAGGGCCTCATCATATCTTATCACACTACTGTTATAGCACTATTATTCCACTTTAACTGCTCTGGCTGCCTCCTGTGGAATCCTGGGATTTCAGCCAAAGAACTCTTAAGCCTCACAAAACTACAAACCCCAGAATTCCACAGGATGTAGCCATAGCAGTTAAAGTGGAATAAGAGCACTATAACAGTGCAGTGTGATAGTCCTTAATCCAACTGTGGGTTTAGTCAAGAGAAGGCATCTCTCAACCACTATACTAGGGAACAGTGGAAAATGTTTCTCCCCATATGTGTCACTTCATGGTACTTACTCTTGCTGCTCCTATACAGGAAGCTCCTTAATAAGGACTCAGCCTATTTACCCACCTGTTGTTTCTCAGTTGTTTCCACTCTTGGGTCCCCAATGTTGCACGCTGATGGTCAGGATGATGGGAGTAGTAGTCCAACATCTGAGAATGAAAGAATGATTTTCAAAGCTGACTGGCAGCCACTGTGCAAGGGCATCTGACAAGAGCCTTTCCTACCCTTATGGAGATGTTTGAAACTGAACCTCGGACATTGTGTTCAAACAAAGCTTAACCACTGAATTCCAAACCTTCTCCTAACGAATATTTTCAGCAGCTGTCATTAGGCTGTCAAAGGTAAAAGGAAGAAAAAAATTAAACACCAGTTTAGCTCTCCTTCCTCACAACCACACCTTAGGAATTATTTTGGCAGTGGAAAAAAACTTACAGTTTACAGCATTTGTGGATGACATCATAAGGAATTCTTCTGGTAGTTTAAGGTTCTAGAAGCACTAGGCAAAGAATGAGTCAGGATGAAAAGAATTTTGTTCCCATTTCTTCTTGCATACCTCATGCACCACCTGGTGCCAACAGTTCCTCTTATACACTATGATGGGACAATTTAGTCCTCTATAATCACCTTTTCTTGCAGAATCTACACAGAACCAGACCCACAATGGCAGCATTCTCGGCCACCTGAACAGTTGTAAATAATTTCCCCAAGATTTCACTTTTTTGCCACATACTTTTTTTTTTCATGAACAAAAAACCTCCAGGACATTAAAAATGTCCAAAAAACCCCACCCTATCACTTTTTGCTCTTGGTGTTTTTTGTTCCAGCCAGTGCAACATATAGCTAACAAAAATATCTCATGTCATTCTTTCTTTCTTTCTCTCTTTTTAGCAAACCATGACATCACTCTGTTTGACATCATGACATAACACTCTGCTTGTCAATAAATTATCTTCATTTGGGGAAAATCTAAATATCTTTGTGAAAGGCAGTTTTCTCTGCAGTTGCACCCCAGATGTGGAATGTTCTCCCCTTAGAGGCCTGATTGGTGCCAGCACTGGTATCCTTTCAGCACCAAGTAAAACTCATGGCTTTTTATAAAAGTCTTTGGGGGGTTAATTGATTCTAAGCAAATGGGCACATGTGCATGGATTTATTTTTTTCTTAAACCATTTTAACTGTTTTGAAACTGCCTTGTCAAGTTAGAATCATAGCGTTGGAAGAGACCACGAGGGCCACCCAGTCCAGGCCCCTGCCATGCAGGAATATACAATCAAAACACTCCCAATAGATGGCCATCCAGCCTCTGTTAAAAAACCTCCAAAGAAGGAGACACCACCACACTCTGAGGCAGTGCATTCCACTATTGAACAGCAATTACCATCAGAAAGTTCTTCTTAATGTTTAGGTGGAATCTCTTTTCCTGCAATTTGAATCCATTTCTCCATGGCCTAGTCTCTGGAGCAACAGAAAAAAAGCTTGCTCCCTCTTTAATGTGACATCCTTTCAAGTATTTAAACATGGATATCATGTCACCTCAACTTTATCTTCTTCAGGCTAAACATACCCAGTTGCCTAAGCCACTCCTTCCAAATCTCCCACCATTTTGGTCACCCTCCTCTGGACACATTCCAGCTTGTCAACATCTTTCTTAAATTGTGGTGCCTAGAACTGGATACAACCTCTCCATCGACGCCCCCTTGTGGTGGGAGAGAGGCTTGTGTACCCTAATGATGTTTTGAGCTATGCTGGCGGTGGCAAAATAGCCACTGGTAGGGTCTCCCATGGCAGACAGGTCAAAACCGAAGGGTCTGACAAAGAGCGTCAAAGGGCAGGATGGGCTCTCTAGCCTTGTGGCAACCGTCCTAGGAGAAGGAAAACTCTAATCCCAAACCTGGGCAGATGGTGCTCATCCAACCCTGTAAGGTCAACCATCTAAGAGAAGGAAACTCTAATCAAACCTATGACCCAAGGACCTCACTGCTACCGTCCATGCTTGCAAGGCCAACAGACGAACCTTTGGTTTAAAGAGTGAGGCCAGTTCTGTGCACGCTGCGCTCCACCAGAAAAATCCATTGCACAGGCTCGAAGGACAAATCCAGTTCCAAAAAAGCCCTGTAGCGATAAGCGAGGGACGAAACAGCAGGTGTAAAGATGCACTGGAAGCTGCAGCCCCAACCCTGCATGCAGGCGGTTCAGGACATTGGTCGCTCGAGGCTGACCCGGGAGATGACATTCTTGTTCAGCAGCATCCTGAACGACCAAGCAGCCTTTTTTAAGGAGAGCACTGCTTGCTCCATATGGAGACGGGCCTAGAAAAGGTGGCCTAACGAAAGCTCATCCCCAGCTACCTGGTTGGCTAGCTGCGGCCAATGGGAATCTTCTGATGCAGTCAAACCAAGGCAAAGAAACAAAGTCACACAAGGTGTAAATAAACTGACACTTGCATGCTGGAACATCAGAACCATTCAAGACTCTGAAGATAGTGGACGGCCTGAGCGTCGTTCTGCCCTAAAAGCCCGTGAACTATCACGGCTTAATATTGACATCGCTGCTCTTAGTGAAGTTCGCTTCCATGAGGAAGGCAGCCTTAAAGAACATGGCGCCGGCTACACACTTTACTGGTCCGGCAAACCTGAAACCGAAAAACATCTTTCAGGAGTAGGCTTTATGATTAAAAACTCCATTGCCTCCAAACTTGAAATCATGCCAACAGGACACTCTGATTGCATTATTTCCTTACGCCTCCCACAAGTTGTTCTCTTTAGTATATATGCCCCAACTATGCAAGCCGACCCTGTAGAGAAAGACAAATTCTACACAGACCTACGCCAACTCATACAAAAAGTCCCTGTAGAAGATAAAATTATTATCCTTCGTGACTTCAATGCCAGAGTAGGAAAGAACTCCGAAGCCTGGACAGGTGTCTTAGGCAAGCATGATGTTGGAAATTGCAATGATAACAGACGCCTCCTGCTAGAGTTCTGTGCAGAACAACAGCTGACTATTACAAACACAATCTTTCAGCAGAAAGATAGCTTGAAGACAACCTGGATGCATCCCCGATCCAAACATTGGCACCTCATTGACTATGTTCTAGTCCGTCAGAGAGACATTCGTGATGTCCGTCATACCCGAGTGATGTCCAGTGCAGAATGCCAAACAGATCATCGCCTTGTCAGATGTAAACTAAATCTTCATCTTGAGTTCAAACCTAAGAGGGGTGGCATCTTAAAGAAGAGACTCCAAGTCAACAATCTTCAACAAGCTACCATGAGAGACAACTTCCAGGCAAATCTACAAACGAAACTTGAAAACCATCCTACAGATCCTTCTCCTACAGTGCTTTGGCAACATATCAAAAACAGTATCCTCCAATCTGCAGAAGAATCCCTCGGGTTCTCCCACAAGAAAAAGCAAGATTGGTTTGATGAAAACAACCAAGAGATCCAGGAGCTGTTGGCAAAGAAGAGAACTGCTCATCAGGCATACCTCGCCCAGCTAATCTGCCATGTAAGAAAAGCAGCTTTCCACCTCAAATGTAGTAAACTACAACAAAAACTCCGAGACATGCAGAACAAGTGGTGGATCAATATAGCAGAAAAGACACAATGCTGTGCAGATCTGGGTGATCATAGAGGATTTTATGAAGCTCTTAAAGCAGTGTTTGGACCTACTTATCAGGTCCAAAGCTCCTTATACACTACAGATGGTCAAACATTAATTACTGATAAAGCCTCCATCCTGAATCAATGGGCTGAACATTTTCAAAGTCTCTTTAGCGCCAACCGAGTAGTCCAAGGCTCAGCTATCCAACATATGATACAAAAACCGATGAAAAATGAATTGGACATAGCTCCCACTTTGGAAGAGACCCTTAAGGCCATACAGCAGATGAAAAACGGCAAGGCAGCTGGGATTGATGGAATCCCACCTGAACTTTGGAAACAGGGAGGTCACGCACTCCACGAAAAATTCCACGAATTCCTTCTGAATTGCTGGGAAAAAGGGGAACTGCCATCAGACCTCCGAGATGCAGTCATCATCACCCTGTACAAGAAAAAAGGAGCAAAATCCGACTGCTCAAACTATCGAGGCATAACACTGCTCTCTATTGCTGGAAAAATCCTTGCAAGGATACTCCTGAACAGATTAGTTCCTGCTATTGCAGAAGAACTTCTCCCTGAAAGCCAATGTGGCTTCAGAGCCAATAGGAGTACTACAGACATGGTATTTGCCCTTAGACAACTGCAAGAAAAATGTAGGGAGCAGAACAAGGGTCTCTATGTAACATTTGTCAACCTCACCAAAGCCTTCGACACTGTAAGTAGAAAAGGTCTGTGGCAGATCCTGGAAAGACTAGGATGTCCCCCCAAATTCCTTAAAATGATTATCTTGCTACACGAGGGCTAGTGTGGTCAAGTCAGATATGGCGATGCTCTTTCACAGCCCTTTCTAATAACTAATGGAGTTAAGCAAGGTTGTGTTCTTGCACCAACTTTATTTACAATCTTCTTTAGCATGATGCTCCAAAGGGCTATGGCAGAGCTTGAAGAAGATGACGGCATCTATATACGTTACCGTACTGATGGTAGCTTGTTTAACTTAAGCCGTCTGAGGGCTCACACTAAGACTCTAAACTATCTAGTCTGTGAGCTGCTCTTCGCCGATGATGCTGCCCTTGTTGCCCACACAGAAGCAGCTCTGCAGCGCCTAACATCCTGCTTTGCAACAGCTGCAGAGCTGTTTGGGCTGGAAGTCAACCTGAAGAAAACAGAAGTTCTTTACCAGCCTGCACCACAGGACGAACACCACCATCCCCACATTGCCGTTGGCAAATCTGTACTCAAGTCCGTTCAGCAGTTCACCTACCTGGGAAGCATCATCTCCTCAGATGTCAAGATTGACAAAGAGATTGATCACAGATTAGCAAAGACATATAGCGCATTTGGAAGACTTCACAAAAGAGTCTGGAGCAATAAACACCTGAGGCAAAGCACAAAAATCAGTGTGTATAGAGCCATTGTACTGTCTATCCTCCTTTATGGATCTGAAACATTGGTCAGCTATCGCCACCACCTACGACTCCTTGAGCGCTTTCATCAGCGCTGTCTACGCACAATCCTAAATGTACACTGGACTGACTATGTGACGAATGTTGTTGTCCTTGAATAAGCAGGGATCACCAGTATTGAGGCCATGATATTGAGAACACAGCTGCGCTGGGCAGGGCACATTTCTAGGATGGAGGACCATCTCCTCCCAAAAATACTACTCTACGGTGAACTCGCCATGGGTCAGCGTAAGAGGGGCGCTCCAAAAAAGCGATACAAAGACTCCCTGAAACGACATCTCAGGCTCGGCCAAATTGATCACCAACAGTGGTCTGCCCTGGCCTCACATTGGGAGGCATGGAGACGCACTATCCACAATGCTGCAGCCTTATGTGAGAACTCACGCCAAACAAGTCTTGAAGAGAAACGACAATGCAGAAAGAATCACAACCCAAAAACATCACCCAAGGAGACCTTTTGCTGTCCTTTTTGCAACCGGACTTGTTTATCTCGGATTGGCCTTTTTAGTCATCTGCGCGCTTGCAGAAAGCACGGGATGTGTCCTTCCTGAATCTTCGTTTGTGAAGAAAAGCCAGAGAGAGAGAGAGAACTGGACACAGGTGATGTCTGACTAAAGCAGATTACAGTGGTACTATCACTTCCCTCAATCTAGACACTATGCTTCTATTGATGTAGCCTAGAATCACTGCAAGTTAACAAGTTGTTAAATTGTTTAATTTGTTGTTAGCCTTTTAAAAATTGTTCTTACTGAATTCTTATTGGGATTAATAGTTTGTTACAGAACTCTTTTTATAACTGCAATAACATACATAAATCAAAAACAAAATAAAGCAAGTAATCAGAGAAGGGATGAAGAGTTGGACTTGTTATGAATTTTTAATATCGTTTTAAATTGTTCAAATTGAACCTATTGTATGCTCTCCTGAGAGCTTTGCATATTGGGCAATATATGGTGTGTATGTGTGTGTGTGTGTATTAAGGATGAAACATATACATACACACATATATGTATACCTATACACACAGAGATACTCTCTCATACATACACATCCTCTCTATCTATCCATTTATCTTTCTTTCTATCTGCCTGCCTGCCTGCCTACCTACCTGATAATCCTCCTTGGGGTCAGAAAATATACCATAATACATATAGCAGACGTTGAACACTAACTCTGACAGGACCCAAACCCTAAGCCACAATTCATTGGAATTCTCATTTCTTCTTTTTTAAAAGCTCCGTAGCTCACATGGTGCACTTTAAAAAAATCCTAGTGTATGAGAGTAAAAAAAAAAAGTACTGACTTAAGAAGATTTTATCAGCTAGTAAGAATTTCCCCCCCAATTCCGAGTCTGAATGTGAATACAATGAAAGAAATCAAAAACAAAAGGAAACAGCAGGAAATGAGTCTGTTTGGAAATTAGAACAGGGAGTAAATTTAAATCTGTCCTTTCTCTTTCTGGCATGGTGCATCCCAAAGTAAATCACTTTGTGTTGAACAAGTTTGTAGTCCAATTTTTTTTAAAAAAAAGTCAGAAGGCAGGAAGAGGACTGGATTTTTATGGACGAAACCAAAGAGGGAGATGCTAGTTTTGCTAATGATATTTTAGGAGGCTTGAGGTTCCTGGATGCAAGCAGTTCCCTCATGATATGATTTGTTTTCATGGAACAGCAAGTCAGAGTGACCCAGTGATTTCACAGGAGTGCAATTTGGTGTTAGCAGTGATCTACAGCTGTTCTCTTACCTGCTGGGTAACCTTAGACAACTCAGTTGAATTTGTTTCTCTTCCAGCTGTAGTACTGAGTGTGGATTCCTTTCTTGATCCTGGCCAGGATTCCAGAAGAGTCTGATGGCAGGCGAGCCCACCCTAGATTATCAAATATTTTTGGTTATTAGTTTCTCCAAACTGCAAAGTTGCAAGGGGCCATTGTAGCCTTTGAATATGTATTTGATGTAACAATTTTCCGTGTCACTCTAAAAGCTGCTTTAGGAACAC
The DNA here is from genome assembly GCA_030847615.1 of Gambelia wislizenii. Classification (NCBI taxonomy): domain Eukaryota; kingdom Metazoa; phylum Chordata; class Lepidosauria; order Squamata; family Crotaphytidae; genus Gambelia; species Gambelia wislizenii. The sequence continues at coordinate 330,624,913 of JAUMIR010000001.1, read as the reverse complement.
CACAAGAAGTGCTTGTAAGAGGCCTGAGAGTATGTCTACACTGCAAGTGGAAGCAGCTTGAAATGTGGGCTAATTGTTATGGATTTAAAAAGGAGCTCTGGGAAATGTAGTTTTGCAAGAGTGCGCTGGATGCAAGGCAGATAATTCTATGCCCCTTTGCAAAACTGCATTTCTCAGATTCCTGGAGGGACACTTTGTGAATTTAAATCCAATTTAAATTTGTAGTGTAGGCAGGCCCAGAATCTGTCACAGCATTTTTCTATTGCTGCCTCTCTCGAACACTCATTACATGTGTGGCAAGGTGATTTGAAGATCAAAGCATGTGCCTACATTGCTGCCATCACACATGTCTTCCATCTTCATATTCCCTCTGTAGGTCATAGCTTTGGTAGTGAGCACACATACTGTTGCTGTACCAAAAGCAGCTGCTGTCCCAAAGAGTTGAATCAGACAAAGCAGTGGAAGGAACATGGCAAGGAACTGGTCATAGCAACAGGAGCATCAGACATGGTGGCAATGGTATGAGAAGTGGAATCAGGAGGGCAGGGCAGGGAAATTATGCTACTGGTGGGAGCTCCGGTGGTCTCAACAGAATTGATGGTGGCAATAAGCAACCATGAAGAGAAGTGTGTGAATGCAACCTATATACCAGGACTGGGAACATTGTGGCTCTCCAAATGTTATTAACTCCAATTCCTGTCAGGCTTAACCAGCCTGGCCAGTGATGAAATACAATGGGTGTAGTAGTTTATCGGCATCTGGAGGGCCATAGGTTCCCCACCCCTGCTATTACATCATTTCCCCATCTTCTCCCAGGGCATGGTCTGAAGGCACATGGTGACAAAACAACCTCATGGAACTGAAGCAGATTTGCTCTGATGAGTTCCTGGATGGGAGATGTCCTAGGAATCCCAGTTTACACTGCCTTGAGTTCTACCATAGAAGACAGGTAGGAGTGCAACTGGTAACAAAGAAATGGGATAAATTGCCATCTGGACTCCACAGTTCTTAAGCCTGTCTCTGTGGCCCATGTTTAATAAAGACCATATGATTCCTGGCTGCAGAAGGCAGAAAACGGCCACATTCTTGGGGAACAACATAAAGGGTGACATGATTCAGGACAAGAGGATCCCCAGCCATTTGCATCGTCTAGCACTACTTATAGAACAATATATAGGGAACTGAGGTGGGTCGTTATTAAAGATCAAGTCATTTGGTGGAATCTCTCCAGTGTACACATTATACAACACTCACTTCTTGGCTATGTTGTCTACGCACTCAAAGCAGTTATTGGGAATCCCATACAAAACCTTTCCATGAAAGAATAATACAAACACACACACACACACACACACAGTAACTTTGTCAAGATTTGCTTCCCTTGCCTGCGGTTGTGGAAACACTCCTCTCACCACCACCCCTTTAAATAGTTAATCAGTTTGCTAGCCTTTCACTCTGCCTTTTCACACTCACTTGGGGGATAGTAGTAAGTTTATTTCCCAGCCTGAAGGGGGAAGATTTGTGTGGGATCCTTTTCACAGAAACACATTGCTACCTCCCAGGTCCATTAGGGAGGACTTCTTATGGCTGCCCAGAAATTTACATCTGGTTGATGAACTTCTGGAGCTTCTGTGATTTTGCTTATTTCTAATAAAACCAAGTGCTAGCCCCATGTAGCTGATTCTCTTTTGAAGTTTTGGCAAGTACTGTACACATTCTGTAATGGTTTTGGAAAGAACTGGTTAGAGTATGCATCTCTCCTTCCTCTGCTCTGGGCAACCTGAACAGAGATTGTTCTAATCACGTAGTTTTCCAGCTCTCTGGGAAAGCTTTTGAGTACAGATTACCAACTGTACCTATCTTGTAGCACAGCATACAAAGCTATCTTATACTGATTTATGTAATCCAGTACTGTCTACTTCAGTAGTCCTCAACTATTGGTCCACCAGAACTTTTTAAATTCATCTCCCAGAATCCTCAACCAGCTTGGGTCAGGGATTCTGGGAGTGGAAGTCCAAAATATCTGGAGAGCCAAACACTGAGAACCACTTGCGGGCCTACCCTCCTGTTCAAATGGTCAGGCACAGATTTTACCCCTCACAACCACTGCCTGATCCTTCTAACAGGAGACAGCAAGAGCTGAACCCTGAAATGTTTTGCCTGCAAAATGTGCCACTGAGCTGCAGTCCCTCTTCTAAAATTTCAGCCCTCTTCCCGTTTTCATGAATTTGTCTGGAAACACAGTCCAGCAGCTTCTTCATTTAAACTCACTGGAAATCTACACTTTCAAATTTGAAAATTATATAAAGCCAGTAGATAAATGGACTGTATGGCGAAGTGTTCGTGTAGATGATCCCTGGTTTAAATCTCTCCTCAACTGTGAAGGTTATCAGGTAAACGTGAGCATTGGGGACTTAAGGAACTGAACTGTGGGCTAAGGCTGAGAGACCTGGCTTGGTCTATATGTTCCCATGCTGCAGAGCCTTCCTCAAGCACAGAAGAAAATACCAGTGTTCTGTCTTGGTCTTTCTGGACTGGCAGGCAGTATTTCCATTCTGGAGGGGTCAGGTTTGTTACCCTGTGAGATACAAATGGACAAGATGGGGCACAAAGCAACAAAACTTCTCTGTTGCAGAAAAAAAATTCAAGCTGCATCCCAGTATTGGCATGAAATTTATATTCACTTTTTTTTTTTAGTACTACATATTGTATTTCCTCTTTCCAGAATGGTTTTTAAAGCTGGATCTGCAAGGGTTCTAAGCTATACCATGTACATATAGGACAGGTAAACTATATATTAAATCTGCATTACATCCTGTTTAATGGGTAGCAATATAGGCAATTCCTATATAGATTTCTATGTATAAAAGTAATGGTGATTTAGCCAGAAAAAGAGAGGACAGTGTTCAGTATAGCAGAGGAAACCTGCCAGCTGAAACAGATATCAAGCAAATTCTGTCTCTGTTTAATGATGATGGTGGTGGTGGTGGTGGTGGTGATTTGTAAAAAAGCAGAATACAATATGAGATCAACATACAAGCTTCAGCTGCCTTAAGGAAAAAGTTGCAGTGAGGAAAGATATTTCCTGGTGTTTTGTTTTGTTTTTTTCTGCTGAAACAGTTTGGTGGTTTGAGCCGAGGGAATCAAACTCTCATCTACGAAATCACTTGTTGAACCTCATGACAGGAAGGTAAAGGAACATTTCAGAAAACTGACCCACTGGGGCTAATCTAATAGGGAACTTATGAGAGGAAACATTTTGTAAATCTGATTCCGGAAATCTGACGAACAGGAAGACCTGGAGAAATATTCAAGGGGGTGATGAACTGAAGAGGAAAAAGTCAGAGAGAGAGAATGGCCTCTGTGCACTGTGTCAGTGTAGACAGGGAGGGAGGTACTGGTGGGGAGAAGAATAACATAGAAAATAATTAATTGTGCATTTCATTTGTCTGGGGAGGTTTCAAAACTTCTGTGAAGGCAGCCATACAGGCCAAAGTCATCTACTGAGAATAGTTCTGTTTCTCAAACAACCAGCAAGGGAAGCCTGAGGTTACAATAGATATAGTGCAATCCCATGCATGTCTAATCATAAGTAAGACTCACTGAGTTCCATGGGGCTTTCTCCCTAGTAAGCATAGGTAAAATTGCAGCTTGAGGCAGTTCTGAGAGACAAAATTATGTAGGAACAGTCTGGTGTATGTGAGTCAGAATTTAACAGACTAAGACATTAATCTAGGTGCACATCAAAGCACAAAGAACAAGCCTGGGTGGGGGAGGTGGAGAGAGAACAGCATCATGGTCAAAGTTATGGGGAAATTAGGATTGCTGGGGGAGTGGGACTGGAGAGAGGTCCTGCATCTTTAATTGTTGTGTAGGAGGGGGAATTTCAGCAGGTGTTGCATTTATCTGGTTACATATCTACTGCATCAGGTACAGGAGTTTCAGTCTGGAAACCCTAGAACCCTTGTGATGTTCTGTGAGTAAGATGGAAGAGCACCTTCACATTGCATACATTTTTTTTAAATAGAAAGTGCTTCCATGTAGGAAAAAGGAGGTGCTTAGACCTTGGGTTGGGAACAGGTGGCCCTTGAGATGTTATTGGGCTGAAGTTCCTATCATCCCTCACAATTACCTATACTGTCTGTGGCTGATGGGAACTGCAGTTCATCAACATCTGGAGGAGCACATAGTTCCACTGCTGGCTGAGACTGCCACATGCACCTATCACACAGAGTTCTGTTTACTTATACAAGTCAACCCCCATATCCACAGTTTCAGTATACACCAGTTCAGTAGCCACAATTTCACTTATCAACATCCAGAAAAAATGTGTTCTCTCTAGGCATTTCTAGGTCTTCCAATGCGATTCTATGGTCAACTTCTGGTGTTCATCTCATTGAAAATAATGCGGTCACCTATTATCCATGGTTTCAGATATCCGGGGGGGGGGGGTCTTGGAATGTATCCCCCGCAGATACAGGGGTTGACCTGTATAGTTATCATAGGATCTCAGTTAAAAGAAAAAAAATTAAGCAGCCACAGTTGGGAAGCCCTGGGGTGTCATGCAATTGTGCAAGCCATCCTGTTACATTCTGCACTAAGGAGTATATTGTGTTTAATGGCCTGGAGTTCTTGGAAATAAGAATGCCAGCTCCTTAGATACTTACAGGATGCAAGCTTTATTGTTCAGCAGTTCATTCCCTGACCATGGCTCAGTGGTGAAACAATAGAAAACCTGGGGCGGGGTATCTACACTTAGTTCAGGACAGTCTAACAAACCTGATCTGGATCAAGGAATAGATCTGCTGCGAACATTACAGGGTGCTGCCACCACTAGGCTAGATGTGTAAAATTTCTGGGAATTTTGAAGAAATGGGTAAAAATATCTGGTTTCTTTTGGAGAGCGGCAGGCTGGAAAAAACAGGAATGTTTCGGAAAAAAATGAAAAACAATGCATTATTAGTGCCCTTTACAGGTTGAGTTATTTTCTTGCTTTAGGAACACAAAACATCTTACATATACAGTATGACCCCTGTATCTGCAGGACTGGTACCCATGGTTTCGCACACCCATGTCTGAAAAAAGGTGTTCTCTCTAGGCATTTTCTAGGTCCTCCAGCATGACTTTATGGTATGCTTCCACTGGATGTTGACCACAGAGTTTTGCTGGGGGACCTAGAAATGCTAGAGAAGTGTTCTCTCTAGGAATCTTTAGGTCCTTCAGTGTTTCGATGGTGTGCTTAGGCCAGAAGTCATTCATTTCAGTGGGTTCACTATTATCCACGTGTCCACAGTAAGTCCAGGAACATTTCCTCCAGCAGATATGGGGGGAGGGGTGTCATACTGTAACTTGGCTTGGTATAAAAGTATCATGTTTGAGTAGAGTACCTTCAGAAATAATTACAAATTGAATTTACCTTTCATTTTTTTCTGTGTGTTACATGCAGAGCTACAAAGTCTTGAACTCTGAGAAACTTTGAACTGTAAGGCACCTCTGCATTTCCCAGTTTATTAGGAGCTGGCAAATAAATAATTAAATAAATAAGAACATGCAATACCATAAACAACAGTAAAACAAAGAAAACTATTTTGTCTCTAGTCCTCCATAGTACCAAGTAGACAAAGAGCATTCATTCTCATAAAATGAACTAAGAAAAGGGAAAGAAAATACCAGGAATTGCAATGATGTATGATAATGTGCATAATCTTACATCAAGGTTTAGCTGCTACATCGCTTTTTATAACTAATATAAGAGGAATAAAATAGATGAACACTATGTCTTAAATATCTTAATCTTCATTCTAAAAGAGAATATTCTATAACCCATTTTTCTGGAGGGGGGCACAGGAAATGCTCAATTTTCCAGAATGTTCCTGGGTCTTCACATCTCTACTCTAGCTGAAAACCATGGGTCCTGAATCTAAAATGGATGGTGCAAATAAGTGGTGCAAAGAAACTGTGCAAATGTTGTTAATTAATTTACAAAACCATCTGGCTACACAGAATTTCAACTCATTTAAGGTCTAGCTGCAGTGAAATGATGCCAATGGCTGAAGTTAATACAGCCTACCTAATACATAATCTCAAACCAGCATTTGAAATACTTAAGGAGCTTGATTCAGCAGAAAGCATAGCTCAGAAGGTAGGCAGATGCTATGCAAAGTCAACCATTATCTGACTTATCAAGAAAAACTAATGGTCTCTAAGTTAAGGAATGTCTTGCATTGCCTATCATGAGTGGGGAGTACTAGACTAAGTATGAAACTGTTCAGGGGACAGCATTGCTCACAGCCTTACCATAGTTCAGATATAGATAGATATAGGGGGGCAAAGTGTCAGGAAATGTGAGCAATATTACTGGATCTTTCAAGCAAAGTAATCAAATTGGCAAAGCATCAGCTGAACAACAGCTAGTCCATGCACATTTGCCCATGTACAAAGAGGGTTTTACAAAGAAAGAAACAGCTTAGTCTTCTTAGTAAAAAACATAAAGTAGTTACACCTGCACTTTATTTGTTCATAATTAACTATATGGTATAACAGAAGGAAGAGGAAAGAGAAACATGGCTGCAGGTTAGAGTGATGGAGGAAGAGAGTGGGTGTGGTGAAGCAAACCAACAGGAAGTCAGCAAATATGCAAATTAGCTTATTAGCAAGTATAAGCATGCAGAGGTTGCTAATTCTAAAAGAAAATCTCCTCCTTTCTTTCCCTCCCAACAGCCCTGTGAGATGGATTAGGTTGAGATAGTGTACCTAGTCTATGGTCATTTAGTATATTTCATGGCTCAGTGGAGGCTTGAACAAGGATCTCCCAAGTCTCAGTCTAAGGAAATTATTAGGCAGGAACAAAAAAAGTGTTCCCACCTCGCAATCTCCTCTCCCATCCCTGTAACGAGAAAAAACATTTTCAGACCTACCTTAATTGCATGTTGTTCTCTTGGCAGGGCAGCCCAGGAGTGAATGGAGCTTGAATGGAGCTCCTTTCACTTCCTGGATTGAAATCCCAGCTGCTCTCAGAAGACGAGAGCGCAGGAAATTCAAAAATAAAAAGCAAAATACAACAGTAAAAGTAACACCAAGCATAAAAACACTCTTAAATCATTACAAGTAACCCAGGGAGGATTCAAGAAAGTGTGTCACTTACCTCGATGTCTCGATCTCACCTGGAAGTGTTCTGGCACAGACCTCCCATTGACGCTGGCATTGCACCAGCATAGCAGAGCACCTTTTCAGATGCAGGACATTCCATCACAGAAACGGAATGGGGGATCTATTGATGTCTTAGCCTGTCAGTAAAAAGCAGTGCTGGCAGAACGGCAGCAGCACGGGTGCATGACGAGATGGGAACAGTGTCGCCTGAAAAGGAAGCCCTTTAACAATCTCCTAGCATCATGATAATGCCATATTTAGTGTGTCTGATAATCCCATTACTTCCACTATAGTGGTATACATAACATAAAACAATTTACTCTAAAAAGCTGAAACTCTGGTAACTAACAGAAACACCTGGTATCACAGACAATCTGGGCTGAAGCATACCTCTATAGCAAGGAATGATTCCTATTTGGAATGGTGCCAGAGTTCATAATCTTGAAATTAAAAATAATATGGATTTTGAAGTTGCATGCCAATTCTGCACTAGCATGGTGGTGCTTCTGTACCTGCGTAGTCAGTATTCACCTCAGCAGGCAGCCAAAGCTGAGAGTAGATCTGTCAGACCTTGTTCAGAAGTCACTCACTTTAACCCTTTATTTACACAAGGAAATGAGATGGTAATTTTATATCACAGGACTACCTCCCCCACACACTTCATCTTAATTGTGTTGTGTTAGAACTTGCCATGTGCTTAAATATTGCTAATTGTAAACCTTCCTTTCAGGGTTGGAGATAGTGCATCTCATAAACTGCATCCAGCCCATAATCCCTTTTTTTCAGCTGATTATATACCAGGAGGGAGTCCATCCATCACTAATTCCTTGTTTCTGTGTACCTTTAAGTCATTTCCAAGTTATGCTGTTCCCTAAGGTGACCCTATCATGAGGTTTTGGAAAAAAATGTTTAGAGGGGATTTGCCATTGCCTTACTCTGAGGCTGAAAGAGTGACTTGCCCGAGATCACATAGTGGGTTTCCCTAGCTGATTAAGGATTTCAACCCTGGTCTCTAGGAGGTCTAGTCTAACACTCAAACCACTACACCATGCTGACTCTTTACTAATTCCTACAGCCTGAGAATCACTACAATTGTAAGAAGTAAAGCATTAGTCATCTACTCAAGGAACATTGAAATATTAAAATTAATATTTATTTTAAGCGGATCCTGACAAGTGGATCTTCCCCAGATTGTTAACAGGGAGTATATAAGTTCCTTACTAGAGCAGCTCCACTTGGCTACTGGTCTGTTTCCAGGTCTAATTCTAAGTGTTGATTAGGGCTTATCTACAAAGTGTGGAGCAAACCCTTTGTTATCATGTTACCTGCATGGAATAGGCTGGAGTCCAAACAGGCAGTCTAGGCTGTCCTTGCAGCCGCTGCCACCCTTTTCCTCACTATCTCAGAAGCCAGGAAGGGTCACCACAACATGTGACCAAGTCCCCCTGCATGTGACTAGCCTTGGTCACATGCTGTAGGATTCCTTCCTGAGTTCCAGGAGCACCAGAGGAATGGTGACAGCAGGAAGGGCCAGTGTGCCAGATGGGGTCCTATGGACACGTGGGGCCCACTCTGTTGTCTCCCACAGCAGCAGAGTAAACTGGGTATAATTTTAGAAAGCAGGATCAGGCCCTACCCCAACTTTCTCCCATCTGAGCCCCATTTCTGTCCTGGGGGTCATAAGGACTGCTTGGGGGGAGATCATGGCAAATGTCCCACATCTTATGGACTGCAGGGCTCTCAGATAGGGACAAGCTGGGGTAAATTGCCCATGTAGATAAGGCCTTAAGCCCTGCATGGCTTCTGTATCTTTCCATAGGAGCCTGATTGAGCCTTGAGATCTTTGAGAAAGGCCCTTCTCTCAGTCCTGCCAAACTCACAGGATGAATATGAGTGGGGGCCTTCTTTGAGGTGACCCCAAGGTCTAGAAAACCTTTGCTAGAATGATTAAATGGGTTTCCTCCATTCTGTCCTTTTCTGTTCCATCAGGCTTTTGGGAACTGACTGCAAGGTCTTTCACTAGTGTGCTTTTCTACTGCCTTTATTGTTTTTAATGGCTGTATTTTAAATGGTTTCAGTGCTGTTGATGGTTTAATTATATGTTAACAATATTTTTCCTTTGTTTTTTCTCATCTGTTTTTATTTATGTCACTTTTAACTTTTGTAAGCAAAGTCCCAGCTCAGGGGGAAACATGGAATATAACTAAATAAACTAAATGAGATACAATGGAATACAACTTTTGAGTTGTTATAGGAGATGCAATTAATATCAATGTCCTGTAGAACAAAGCCACGTATATCCACCAACGTACAAAGGCACCAGAGCTGGCCATGCTGGCTAGAGGATTTTGCATATTGCACACACACACACACACACACACACACAAAGAGGAAATTTCTCAATCTCTGCAGCAGGATGCAAGAATTTCCCTGTGCCTTATTAGTGAAATGAATTTGCACTGAATGTCCTTGCTATCTGTGCAGATCTATAGAAATTCTCTGAAACCAAATAAAAATTATATAAGGACAGAATCTCAGAACTGCTGGCAATGATGTTTGAGAATTCCTGGAGAACCTGAGAAGTCCCAGATGACTGGAGGAGGCCAAATGTTGTCCCCATCTTCAGAAAGAGGGGAAAAAGAGGACCCAAACAATCACCACCCAGTCAGCCTGACATCAATACCAGGAAAGATTCTGGAGCAGATCATTAAACAGTCTGTAAGCACTTAGAAAAGAATGCCATGATTGCTAAAAGTCAACATTGGTTTCTCAAAAACAAGTAATTCCAGACTAATTTTACCTCCTTTTTTGATTGACTTACACTCTTGGTAGATGAAGGGAATGCTTTGGATGTAGCATATCTTGATTAAAGTAAGGTCTTTGACAAAGTCCACTGTGATATTCTTGCTAATAAGCTAGTATAATATGGGCTAGACAATGCTAAAGTTAGGTGGATTTGTAATTGGTTAACCGAATGAACCCAAAGGATAGTCACCAATGGCTCCTCTTCATCCTGGAAAGAAGTGACTAGTGGGGTGCCATAGGGTTCTGTCCTGGGCCCAGTGCTATTCAACATCTTTATCAATGACTTGGATGAGGGAATAGAGGACATGCTTTTATGCAAATGTCACCAAATTAAGAGGGGTAGTGAATACTCCAGAGGACAGGATCAGGATTCAAAATAACCTTAATATTTGGAGAGCTTGGACAAAACTAACAAAATGAATTTCAACAGGAAGAAATGGAAGGTACTATACTTAGGCAGGGAAAAAAAATGAAATGCACAGATGTAGGATGGGTGGCACCGGGCTTTATAGCAGTGCATGCGAAAGGGATCTAGGAGTCTTGGTAGACCAGAAGCTGACCATGGGTCAGCAGTGTGATGCAGCAGCTAAAAAAGCCAATGAAATTCTAGGCTGCATCAATAGGAGTATAGTGTCTAAATTGAGGGAAGAAATGGTATCACTCTATTCTGCTTTTGTCAAACATCACAAGAATAATGTGTCCAGTTCTGGTCACCACAATTCAAGAAGGATACTGACAAGCTGGAATGTTTCCAGAGGAGGGCAACCAAAATGGTGGGAGGTGTGGAAGCCATTCTGCCCCATGATGAGCAGCTTAGGGAGCTGGAGAAGAAAAAGTTGAGAGGTGACCTGATAGCCATGTATAAACATTTGAGAGGAGGTCATATTGAAGAGGGAGCAAGCTTATTTTCTGCTGCTCCAGAGACTAGGGAGATTTTCAGACGCCTCTTTCAGCGTCTTGCTGCGCAAGCAGCCTCCGGAGAAGTAACGAGGCTGCTGCGCAGCAAGGGGTCCATTTTGGATGACACCGTTTCTCTCTCGGCATCATCCATGAGTGTTGCGGCTAGCATTGGAGGCGGCCACGCTGTTTTTTACTCATGTGTGTGTGTGTGTTTTTATTGAAAAGATTTACATCTTTCATCTATGAAAGGTGTTTGGAGGTGTTTAAACAGAGGAGTGCTGCTGGGAGTGCTTTGATTGTGTATTCCTCCATGGCAGGAGGTTGGACAAGATGGCCCTTGTGGTTTCTTCCAACTCTATGATTCTATGATACTATGACAGAATAAGCAAAAGGGGAATGGGAGGGGAGGAGGGATGGAGGGAGAGGTTTACAGGCTCAAACAAATATTTACATGAATGCCTAGTTCTCTCTCTCTCTCTCTCTCTCTCTCACATACACACACACACACACACACACACACGGGGGAGGAATATTGCCATTTCTGGATATATCAGGCACCCAGAAGCATTAGTTAATTAGTTAAATCATATTAACTCTGATGGAACCAAACTTTTAGGAAGTCATAAGCATCTAAGTTTGTTACATACTAATATAGAATGAGAGTTCTATTTTAGAATTGTACCATTGTAACAGTGTGATAAGGTATAGACACTATGGAAATTATCAAGATACAAATTGATTTAGTTGGAAAAATAAGAGAAAACATTGTAACTCGAATCAACAATTTATAATATTGTACACTTGGATTTGTTTTTATTTTTGTTTCTTTATTCACTCTTTCTTTTTTAATTATAATAAAGAATAATTTTTTAAAAAACATTAGTTAATTGGGTGCAAAAGTAAACGAGTACAAAACCCAACAGGGGGAAAGGCTAGGAGGGGACAGCATCTTGCCCTTTCCTGTAGATTTAGGCAAAGGCAGGCTGTTGCAGCCTCTCCTAGCTTGTGTGTTCGTCTTGATAAATAACTTTTGCCATCTTGACTACACCCTGATGTTGCTTGCCTATATCTGTATGTGAACATTTTCATCAGTGAAATGTTGGAGGGTATGCAACTGACAGCCACAGTTTACATTGTAACAGAGAGATTAACCAAGGTCATGTGAAGCCCATAACATAAAGATCTTGTAAAGATAAGGAACTCTTAATGCATAGGTATTGTACCAATCAGCCTATGTTAGCTTTCCATTGGGATCTGAGCTGAGCTGGAGACCTCTTCTTGCTGCTTCTTGTGCTTGTTATAAACCCTTTCCCCCATGTCCCACTTCAAACCATAAAAGCCAATCTTTGGGGCCCACTTGCTGTGAAATCAAACATGCTTTCAAGGAATCCTTGCAAGAGACTATTGGGGCCTGAGCACAAGAGAAGAGCTGAAGTCAATCTTTTGGCTGCATTACGATTGCACATAGGGATTTACTGAGTCACGGGCATGTGTGAGGACTGTCAGCAGCTCTGCAGTGTTTATAACACACAACCACAAGCAGCACCAAGTCTATGCATGGCTCCCTGACCATATCATCCATCACAGGATGGATCTGGCTGACCTTAGTAGACAATTAATGAGGTGACTCTGATAGAGCAGTGTGGGAAGAGATTTGACATTTCAGTGGGCCCACACACACCCAGCGAAAGAGCAATCCGACCACTGAAAGAGTCAGTCAGCTGTGCAGTTGAGCACTGGGAGCTGGAACCAAAGTATTCTCCAATGCCACCTAATCTTTTGTGAGTCCTGCTGCCCACGTGGCATAAATGACTCAGTGACTATGGTTTTGATGAGTTGCACAGGGCGTAGTAAAAAGAGGTTCAGTTCCATCCTTGGCTGTGTATGCATCTGATGGGCAATGATTTTTTTAATGTGAAAAATGATCTGTGAAAGCACGTCCTGGGATTCAATTTTCAAACAGTTTACGTCAGAAAGGAAAAAAGAAAAAATCCCTAAATTAAGCCTTATTACAGTCAATGGGAATATTCCAGAGAACTTGGCTTAAGACCTGGGGTCTTAAGCATTTGTTTACAACCACGTACAAGCAATGATCTTTCCATGTCATCTCCTCCTGTAACCCTTAACCCCTCAACCTTATGCTATACCTTAGCACTCATTTATGTTTTTTAATAGCAAACTGGCACATTTCAGTAGGCTCTGCCCTTTGTGACCTAGGCTGAAGTTGATGACACAGTTCAGTCTAGAGTAATCCTATTAAAGCAAATGAGATAACCCCAAATGAAGGAGGTTACAGTTGGCAGCCTGTAAGTGAAGGAGGGAAATTTTTGAAAGGCACTGAATTTATATTGCAGTGGGGCAGGGGAGGCAAGACATGGCAAAAATATGTGTGAACCTGGAAAAACATTGCATACAAAAATGTCTTCCACCATGTCTTCATGTCATAAAGATATGTTTGCCAATATTTGGCAATCTAAAAAGCTAGGAAAAAATCAAAACAGAAAATATAGCTCTGCACAAGCAGAATTTGGTGTTCACTGTTAAAATAGGGGGTGGGCTGAAAAAAGTTGTTAAGATCCACAAATGTTTTCTTAATCAGGCTGACAAAGTGAACAAGTAAAAAAGATAAAAAAGATAAAAAGTCCCAATATAGCTAAGATGAGTCACTGGTTAAGATGAAGGGGGCTATGAAACATTTATCCAGACAAACTAACCATGGTGTTTAGGGACCTTAGGATAAGATTACCAGTTAGGCTAATAGTACCTACTGAATGACATACAAAACTGAATACGAAAAACTTGGAAATGGAGTTCAGATCTGCATGTTGGTTGCATATTTTGTTTCTATATTTGGTTTAAATATTTTTGTTTTAAATGGTATCTGTGTATATGGTATTTTGTGGTTGTATGCTGGCTAGTTGATTGTACTTTGTTTTAAGACGGAATGAAAGTTGAGAGGACAGTTAGTGGAAGAATGGCAGTTGGAGAAGGGTGTGGACAGTTAATGGATGTTATATGTTAAAGAGAGGCTGAAAAGGGGCGTATGTCTTTTATGTTATTTTTATTCAACAATAAATCACTCTTTATGTCTGTTTATTACATTCAGTCTATTCATGAGTTATTTTCTCTTACTGACATTTAATTAGTCCACAACCCCTATAAACACCCACACCTAAGTACAAGTACTATTCATCTAATTGTGGAACTGCAGTTTCCACAGGTCATTTGTTCTGTGACAGCAATGGGAGGTGAAATTCCCAGTGTCACAAATGTGGTGGCAGCATAAGTGACGACCAGGCTGAGTGGTGATGTAAATTTGGCTGGCGTGCCTGGGCATCACAATGTGCAACAACAACATAGGCACCGGCTGATACTGGCCAGTGGGTACCTGTGGACTTCTGCCTATTTCATCATGGTAATGGTGGGATTTGGCCAGCTCCAGGGCCAGAATATGCTGTCTGGAAGATGGTGTATTCTGGCCAGTGTAGACAAGCCCTCAATCCACAGAAATAGCTTATGAGTCATTACCTGTAGTGATGTACACTTGGAATACTACACGAGACATGTGCTAATTAGGGTCACAGTTTTATTTTGTTTTAGCACAATAAGAGTTGCCATAATCCTAACACTATATTCCAGGGATGGGCAAAGTATGGCCCTGGGGGCCACAGGTACGCAGTCCCCAAGCTTGTTTTAGCATCCCTCCCAATTGTCCCCAGACTCCCCTATATCATCCTTGTTCTGCAAAACAAACAAACAAACAAAACAAAACAAAACAAAACAAAACAAAAGGTGGGTAAAATGCCTTTCCTGGAAGCCTCCAGGAACCATAATTCACTTTTACTTAGATGTCAAGATCTCATCCCACATGTGCTGGCTGAGATCCTACACTAAGCAGAGAGAGTGCAATGCTATACCCATGCACTTCTGTATCTGTGCCACTACATAAAGTATATCTTTTTATTTTAAGCACAAGGGGATATCCTCTAGCCCTGTGCATTCCATCCCAAACCTCTCTTCCTACAGCTATCGAGCCCTGCTGTTTGCCAATGGGAAGGGGAGAGAGTGAGGAGGCAATCCAGACTGACATTGACAAACTGATTCATCTTGGCTTGGAGGCAGGGCCGGTTTAACCTGTCTGCCAAATCAGCATTGGCAGGGGGGCCCGAGGTCAAGAGAGGGCCCCGTGCTGGCCTCCTTAATCTGATGGAGGGGACAGCCGGTTGGAGGCCCCTCCTCCAAAAACCTCCTGCTGGCTTTTTTTAAAAAAAAGAAACAAACAAAACAATGTCTCCCAAAGAGAAAGAGAAAGAAGCAGCAGCCCTCCGTGGCAGAAGCTGGAGGGAGTTTGCTGCTGCAAAATGCACACCAGCCAGGCACGTTGGAGAGGGTGAGTGTGTGTGTGTGAGAGAGAGGGTGAATTTGAGGGTTGTCTCCCTCAGAAAGGGCTTCTTTCTTTCTTTCTTTCTTTCTTTCTTTCCTTCTTTCCTTCGTTCCTTCTTTCCTTCCTTCCTTCCTTCCACATAGATCCCCTCCAGCCCATCTTTCCAGCTGCTTTTAACCTGTCTTGGTTCCTCTCCCCTCCCTTCCCCCCTTGGTCTTCAGCTCCCTCCTCTTTCTGCCAACTGAGTTCAGCCTGCAAAACGAATGTGTGTGTGTTTGCCTATGTGCCTTCAAGTCATTTCTGACTAAGGCGAACCTACCATGGGGTTTTCTAGGCAAGGTTTGTTCAAAGGGTGTGTGCCTTTGCCTTCCTTTGAGGCTGAGAGAGTGTGACTTGCCCAGTGCGTATTCATGGCTGAATAAGGATTCAAACCCTGGTCTCCATAGTCATAATGCAATGCTGAAACTTCTACAACACTCTAGCTCTTTTAACAGAAGAATATAAATAACATAAATTAAAATTTGGAGTAATATTACTGGGAACAATGGTTTTATTGTTGTCACTAAAACACCAGTATCCCATTAGTGTTATGTGAGAGGCATTGGCCTAGAGCAGTGGTTCTTAACCTTTTCTTTACCAGGGACCCCCTTTAAATATATTTTATTGCCCCAAGACTTAACTCAAGATTTAAAACCCTAATAATAATAGCTAATAATAATAGCTAACAACAACAAAATATAATTACACCATCCATTAAACTTTCCCTCAGAGGCACTCTTGCTTCTTCCTGCAAGTTTGTGGCTGGAGTGGATTGAATGGCAATGTGCAGGCCAAGCCAGTCAGCCTTTGCCTTGGTTCCTGTCACGTGGCTACTCCACCACAGGGAGGAGGTGGGCCAAGCAGCCTTCAAGCCTTTGTGGACCCCCTGTGAGGACATTGTGGACCCCAAGTTAAGAACCACTGGGCTAGAGAATGCTGGAAAAGGAACAATGCAACCAGACCTTGAGAAGCGTGCTGGCAGTGTGATTCTGGGAGGTGTAATCCAAGAGTAACTTTCCCAGGCTCTGATGCAGTCTAAAATCATAGGGCTGGAAGGGACCCCAACAGCCATGCCATCCAATCGGCTTCTGCCCTGCAGGAACACACAATCCAAGCATTCCTGACAGATGGCCATCCAACCTATGTTTAAAAAAACCCAAAGAAGGAGACTCCACCACACTCTAAGGCAGCAGTATATTCCACTTCTGAACAGCTCTTACTGTCAGGAAGTTCTTCCTAATATTCAGGTGGAATCTCTTTTCCTGTAGTTTGAACCCATGGCTCTGTGTCCTAGTCTCTGGAGCAGCAGAAAACAAGCTTGCTCCTTCCTCAGTATGACAGCCCTTCAAATATTTAAACATGGCTATCATGTCACCGCTCAGCCTTCTCTTTTCCAGGCTAAGCATACCCAGCTCCCTAAGCCGTTCCTCTTAGGGCGTAATGGCTTCCAGACCTCCCACCATCCTTCTCAGTATCTTTCTTGAATTGTTGTGCCCAGAACTGGAAACAGTATTCCAGGTGACATCTGACCAAAGCAGAATGGAGTGATACTATTACTTCCCTTGATCTAGACACTACTTCTATTAATGCAGCCTAGAATTGCATTGGCATTTTTTGCTGCTGCATCACACTGCTAACTCATGTTCAGATGTAGTCCACTCTTTCTTTTCTTTGAGGAAATCTACACCACTAGGTTAATTGCTAATAAACAAAAAATATTATGTTAGTGCCTATAATACAGTTTTTAAACTAAATTATTGGTGGCAAATTATGTAATACAGTAGGCCCCTCTTATCCACTGGGGATTGGTTCGGGGGGGTGTGGATTCTGAAAACCATGAATAATAGTGAACGCCATTGAAAATAATGGGACTTCTGGTTTAAAATACCATAAAGTTGCCTTGGAGTGCCTAGAAAACGGCTAGGGAGGACACATTTTCTAGGAAGACTCTATGGTAGGTGTGCTGTTTTGTGTCCCATGGATAATGAATCCATGGATACGGGGGTCCTACTGTAATCTGAACATCCTGTACGGTGAATAGGTTAGGTTACATTGACCTGAGATAAACATATGGGGGCCCCAAAATAAAGCATTGCAGGGGGCTCCAAAATTCCTTAAACCGGCCCTGCTTGGAGGGAGAAGGAAATGGGAGTGTGCTCACAAGGCTTTATCACACGAGGATAGTATTCTGGAATTAAAGCAATGTATTCGTGAATTTGGCTAATACTTATTGCATGCCATCATCTCTATCCCATTGCTGGTTTGCATAACAGACATTTCTGTACCATTTCATTGGGTAAACCCCATCAATGGCTCTCAATACTGCTGCTATGCCAGTATTCCCCTTCATGTGATAAGTCCCTTCGATGGCATTAATGGTATGATGGAAGTCACATGGCATGAGGGGACATGATCCTCCTCCCCTCCTCCTCTCACCCTCACTATTCCCAAGCAGCCAAGATGGTTTTTCCTCGCGCCTTTCTCCCCACTTTTTTCTTTTTTGTTTTCTTCCTTCCTTCCTTCCTTCCTTACTTCCTTACTTACTTCCTTTCTTTATTTTTTTTTATTTTATTTTTTTTTTGCTGTGATTTCAGCCAAAATATATATATATATATATATATTGAAAGGCATGCATGTGGTGAAGATAGGGCTACAGAGCTGGTGTGGAAGGACAGAAGGTTGCCAAAGCAGCACAATTGCAGAACACTTGCATGATTGAAGAGACAGAGACTGAATGTTTTTTAAAAGGTATGCTCCTGTTTACTTTGGTAGCATGATTGCTGTGAGAAAAGAGGCTGGTGCGATAAAGCTCACAGACACAGTGAACTCTCCTATTCCTTCCTCTTGGAGATATGTTGGTTAAATTGCCTTCCCGGGGAGGTGGGTTGATATCTGTGTGTGGAGGGGAGTGCTACAAAATAAGATCTCGCATTCCATACAAAGTAGACAAGTGTGCACTTAAGCCACACTTATGCATATGCATGTCACTAACACAATTCCAGCCACTGTTTGACATCAAAAAATACTGGTTCATTTACTATGTGATTGGGGGTGGGTGGGGAATCTGAACTAAACTGAGGGCAAAGTAAATTGTTACTGAGATGGGGTGGCTAGTTCTAACAGAGAAAGCAGAGATGCCACAAACAATTCAAGTAAGGAAGCTTTAATTGGAAATGATCTCAAACATTTCCTGCTCCTACATGTTGATGTGGTTTTTCTGGAGAAAGATGTCGGCTCAGTTTGGGCAATGACTACTGTTCATCATCAGGCATCCTCTGTTGTGAGTCTGGCCAACTTAGTAGAGGACACATCTCCTGTAGTGGTAGCGCCCTTGAAGGTGGAAGAGAAAAATTGGAAATCATCAGTTCCTTGATGATCCCCCAACACACCTGTCTGTTAGACATTTAATTTAAAAAAACAACAGCAACAATAGAGGACATTATTCAAACTCCATAGCCACACTCCAGAACTTAACCAATAGTTTTCTTTTCTTTTCTTTTCTTTTTTCACTTCTTTGCTAGATCTTCTTATGGCATATGATCAGGACAGGACGAAGGTAATAACAATCATGCCAAAATGTGTATTTTCCTTCCACAAAGGTTTACAATTTAACTATAATGTAAATCGTTAAATAGGTGTCAGAAAGTGGCATCAATACTTTGTTCTAATGTTAAACATGGCCTTTGTAATCTCAAGTCATTAGGCTATTATTTTGGGGCGCATAATCAGATGTTAATGTTTACATTTAATTCATCATATTTATGAATTCAAACTGCAAAGCTGTCACTGCCATCACATAACTGCATCATCCCAAGCCCAACTCAGCCTGCAGCAGAATGAGGTGATGGAATTGTGAATGGCCAGACACAAAATTTGGAATTAATTCAAAATAAAAATTATTTTGTTGCCCATTATTCTTAACAAGGGTCTTCAAAGGCATTATTTAATAGGAAACAATGCTTTTTTAAAATGGCATTCCGGGTTTTGAATAACAATTAACCCTTCACATTAATTTAAACTAGGGGTGGGCAACTTTAGTTTGCCTGGGGGCCAGTTTTCCACCACTGGGCTCCTTCACAGGCTGTACAAACCATCCAAAATACAAAAAATGGGAGGGGGCCCAGAAATAGCTGGAAAGTCACTGCGCTCTGCAGTGCACCCTGAAAGCTATTCAAATGGTGAATTTCCATGCTTGGAGGTTATGGGACAAGACAATTTCCCTTTCTTTATTCAGAGAAAAATTAGTCAAGTGGGAGTTTGGGAGGGAGGTAATGGGCTGGAACCACAACCTTGGGAGTGTGCCCCTAGTTGAAATCATTACTTTGCAGGTAAATGTGGTGGGACAATGTGAAGTCAAAGGCTTTCACGGCTGGCAACCATAGATTTTCCTTGGGTTTTTTTTCTGGGCTGTGAGGCCATGTTCGGAATAGTTTCTTTCTGACATTTCACCTTCATCTGTGGCTGGCATCTTCAGAGAATGGTTGGGTCGGAGTGTATGTGGAGTTTATATATTGTGAACCCCTGTTGGGAGTATATGTAAATTTGTGTAATTGAACGGTTAGTTTCTGGGTATAGAACTGCAAGGGTCGTTAGTGTCTGTTTAGCTAATGTTTGGTTGATGGGCCATTATCTGTTGGAACTCCCCCTATCCCTGGGTGGATTTCCTTTGTAAGTGCTGAGATTTGCTTCTATTGTTCTTCAAAACTGGGAGCCAGATTTTGTTTACTTTTAAGGTTTCTTCTTTCCTGTTGAAGTTGTCCAGGTGTTTGTTGATTTAAATGGCTTCTCTGTGCATTCTGACATGATAGTTGTTGGCCTGGTCCAGAATTTCTGTGTTTTCAAATAGCATTTTGTGTCCTGGTTGGTTTGTAACATGTTCTGCTACTTCTGATTTTTCTGGCTGGCCCAGTCTGCAGTGTCTCATGTTCCTTGATTTGTGTTTGCACACTGCAATAGGAAAGAAGAAGAAAAGCAGCCACCCAAAGGGAAGGTATTTTTACCATACATCAAAGGAGTCACAGACAGAATCGGGAAACTTATGAGGAAACAACCTCCAAACAATCTACAGACCAACCAAGAAAATCCCAGAAATGCTATGCTCAGCGAAGGACAAAAGAGATCCTCTCACAGCCACAGGAGAAAGGAGAAAGGAGAAGTTCCATCAGATAATGGCCCATCAACCAACCATTAGCCAAACAGACACTAACGAGCCTTGCATTTCTATACCCAGAAACTAACCATTCAATTACACAAATGTACATATACTCCCCAACAAGGGTTCACAGCATATAAACTCCACATACACTCTGACCCAACCATTCTCTGAAGATGTCAGCCACAGATGCAGGCAAAACGTCAGAAAGAAACTATTCCAGAGCACGGCCTCACAGCCTGGGAAAAACCTATTCCAGAGCACGGCCTCACAACCTGGGAAAATCTATGGATGCTGGCCATGAAAGCCTTCGACTTCACATTGAATGGTTAGTTTCTGGGTATAGAAATGCAAGGCTCGTTAGCGTCTGTTTGGCTAATGGTTGGTTGATGGGCCATTATCTGCTGGAGTTCTAGCAGATAATGGCCCATCAACCAACCATTAGCCAAACAGACACTAATCCTCCTTGTATTTCTATACCCAGAAACTCACCATTCAATTACACAAATTTACATATACTCCCCAACAGGGATTCACAGCATATAAACTCCACATACACTCCGACCAAACCATTCTCTGAAGATGCCAGCCACAGATGCAGGCGAAACATTAGAAAGAAACTATTCCAGAACACGGCCTCACAGCCCGGAAAAAAACCAAGGAAAACCTTTGGTGGGACAAGTTGCCCATTTGGGGGGATTCTTTTGCATTTTTAAAAAATTGAAAAGAGTCATTAGCGTGTGTTACTAGCATGTTACTAATGGTTAATACAACAAATATATTTTATAATACCCACTGAAGTGATCAACATTTTTTTAAAACATGTTAATGGCCATGATTCAAGCTTCAGCACAAATGTTTCCATGCTTTGGGTAGAGAAGAGTATACCATTTTTTGGACTGCAGATGGGGAAGGAGGGTGCCATTTTATAAAAATTCTTGTTTCTCTCTTTCCATATTTCACTCATTCTCCCTCTCTTCCTTTGTGTTCACAGACACACACACACACATACATGAGGGAAGATTGCTCTACTCATTTTTTCTTGAATTGTTTTTATATGTACCCCATTTTCCCTGTAATCTAGGCAGCCTCTGCCATACTTTTAAGCTGTTTGAATCAGTTTATCAGTAATTCATCTCAGTACTATATGTTCCATGATTTAAAGATAATTAGTTGTATTACAGGTTGTGCTTTCACATCATTATGTGGAGTCCCTTTTGTGCTGCAGTCCTGTCTTCCATGCAAGTGGGGCAAGACTCAGAACATCACTTCATAAGATGACAATGGGACCTCAGTTGTCTCCATAACTCAATTTGTCCTGTTCCTACTACCCTGGGGAAATACAACTGCCTCTTCATTCTTCAGGCACAAGCAAGAAACAGAGGCAGAACCGAGTCCCAAGGAACAAGGAGCTGGTCAAGAGGGAACGGATGGGTTGCCTACTGGAATCTGCCTAGGAATACCCTGGTTGCTGTACCCAACCACTGCTAAACAAAGTGTGTCACACACACCTTGCTTACTTGGGAAAAGAGAGTGAGCTTTGAAGCTCTAGAGGTCAACCAGTGTGGCAGCAGGAATGCCAAAAACCAGGGCACATACTTGCAGACCCCAGGCTATCTTGCTCATCCAAGATGCAGATCTTCACAAAAATCATGTCTAATGAAAACAACAAGAGTGCACCAAGAATAGAGGCACAATATTGAGGGAAGGGAGGCTACAGTGATACAAGACCCAAATTCACCATGAAATTATTTTCAAACAATAGAAAAATATGTCCTTGGTGCTCAGAAACCTTCATAGCAGCTTCAGTTATTCATGATCCAATCCCATTTTCCCCAAAGAAATCAAATACATGTTCAAAATATTAGCCCAACAATTTTATAATGTTGGTGGGTGAAATTCCATGGTGAAGCAATCCCCACATCCAAAGTCTCATTAGTTTGCTGCTGACCAGGTTTTTCTCTATAATATTGCCCTTCTGTTTCTCCCCACCCTGTCCCAGAACAACAGGCCTCCTACATTTGATGTCCTCTTAGCTACCCTCCCAAGGAGTGTAAGATTGTCCACTTCTTTCTGGGGACAGTCTGATAGATCGCTTAGGACTTTTATTTTTAATTTAGCATGTATTATTTCTGGATCATCTGCATTATATTTCTTTCTTCACAGTACTTAATTCCAAGAGCTTTTTCAAAATTGCTATGTGCTTTGTTTGGGTTTTTCTTTCCAGGAGAAGTGGGGGGGGTTGGGGGGGGTTGGTTTTTAGTTGAGCAGGAATTCAAACCTGCCTTCCAATTTACCTCTAATGCTGCTGTTGGCCTTCAAAGGAAAAACTATAGCACCAACAGTGTGTAGATTCCAAACTATCAGGAAGAAGCTCCAGGATTCCTGCCACTGCTAGAGCTGGACAAGGGAGTGGGAGATGCAATTTTAGACTCACAAGCAGAGCTTGCACAATTATTTTTGAAGGGTAATTTGTTCCCATTACTTGTCACAATGGGTGGAAAGGTCATTCATTCTTGTTCCTCTTTTAAAAACATACAAACTCATTGTGTTATTCGATGCTTGGTAGCACATTGCCTGTGGCTGTTTTTTGATAACTTGTTTGAAAAGTGTTTTAAGTACACAAAGAAGGTCCACAGTCCACCAAACTGACCCCCACCCCCGCTAATGTTTAATAATAAACAGAAAACAATTGGTCTCAAACCTATTGTTGGTACTGACCAGAGTAGACCAATTAAACCAAATTGATTTACGGTACCTATGTGTTGATTTATCATTCAACAATGGAGTCAGTGGGTCTATATAGTCAGGACTAATGAACAGGATTCCAGCCAAGAAAAGTTAAGGTTAACATTGTTACCTAGCATTAGTTGCTTTTTGTAGAAGTAACAGAAGAAAGTAGTAACATAATTGCTTTCCTTAAAGAAATGTCCATGTTAGTCTTTTTCAGTATAAAAAAAAGGCAAAAAAGAAAAAGGGGTGAAGCTGGGGGTGGGTAGAAAAGTGTTGGAAGAGCATTTTTCAGACTAATGTGTTTTAGCATGCAATTCCACAGATATCAATCTACTTCTTCAGATGCAATGAAGGAATTATATTAAAACCTCAGGTATTTAAGGACAGTTTCTTTTCTTTACTTTACTTTTCTTTTTTCCTCCTGCTAACATGGTTGCTTGCAAGCATGCGCTTAGGAGTGCTGCAGCAGCTGCTTCCTGCTCTTCTGTTGCCAGCAGGGCCTCCCGCATCCATCACAATTCAGCATAGGCAAGTGCAAAATAAAGTCTGACTGCAACCTTCTTCTTACTTTATAGAGTAGGTGTACTTCTTATGCACCAGTGCAAGAACAAGTATATTTCCTCCTCCCCATGCCCACCCCCCAAAAAAAACAAGGAAAAAGTTTCACTGTAGATCAAGCCAGTAGGCAAAAATGAACCAAGAAAAATGAGGAAAAAATGGTGGAAGAGCATCTGCATCCATCCTTAGTTTTCATCAAATCATTCTTGATGCTTTTGTGAGGGCACATAAACAGCTCAGCATATTAACATTCTTCATATTCTTACCAACATACTCTACTGCAAGGGGTGGGGCACCTTCTGAAACTAAATACTGCTTTTCCTCATGTGAGAGTGGTTAAAGATCACCTAACAGTGGCAGTGGAAGATGGGGATAAAGCCCAAAGTTGGTGGGGACGAAGATAAAGTGGGCAGGATACCCCCTCCTCTCTGACATCTTTTCTTCCTTCTTTCTCCCTTTCAATATCCCTCCATTTATAATACACAACACATGCAACCCCGCCCCACCTTCCCTCCATCCATATATCCATTTCTCTTACACTTTTGCTTCCTTCCGTTCTCTCCCTCCCTCTCTCTCTCAATCCCTCTCCTTCTCTCTCACACACACAAACACATCCCTGCATGCATTCATATCAGTCCTATTTATGCATCATGTCACTGATCTGTCAAATAATTCCCCTGTTAAAACAGCCCCATTGGCTACTGGCCCATTTCCCGGCAGAATTCAAAGTATTTTTTTTTTTTTAACCTTTAGAGCCCTATATGGCTTGGGTCCAGACTATTTGAAAGACCGTATCGCCTCATTTTTTAAACAGACTATTTGAAAGACTGTATCGCCTCATTTTTTAAAAGGTGTGTACTCTGCCTTGGGTCCCTTACTGGGAGAAAGGTAGGATATTTATTAATTAATTATAAACAAATGACCCCCCAGATCCTTCTCAAATCTGTCTGTCTGCCTGTTGGGTTTTCTCTTTATCCAAAGGTGGTTGGTCAGTGGTCCATGAAACCATGGTATAAAAATCCGAAGAACATCAAACCCCAGGGCATTGTGCCTAAAGTATCATTCCAATTTCAACTAAGTCCCTCTAGCTACTGTGCTCTGGGACCGGGCCTCCACAGAGCAACTAATGATCTAGGGAATATTGTATGGCTTGGCACAGAGAAGATCAAGGGTTTTATGCAGGCCACCAGCCATGGGTTGCCCGTCTTTGTTCAACTTGTTGTCCTGAGGCATTTTGGTCTCTTCATCTCATGGACTTCAGGAGAATCTGCTGAGTTCTAATGGAAGACTCAGCCCATACCATGAATTCATCAGTATGTTCTTGCCCATCCAGTACACCTTGTCAACTGAATGTAACATTATAGCTAGATGGTCACCTTGTCTTCTTGTGCACCGGCCTCCTTTATGTCCTCTTCTCCTGCCTCTCCTCTTATGCCGTTTCCGTCCATGTGCTCTACGGCCACATCCTTTCCGGCTGCGATGTCTATGATATCGTCGGAATCTTGACATTTTATTTTTATCTTACATCTGTGTGCCAGATTTCTGCCCCAGATGGAGCCAGATGCCTGATTTGGCTGGCAGTGGTGATCTGCCTCAGGTGATGTGTTAGAGGTTAATATTAACTTGTATCCACAGACCAGCAATTATGACATATGAGTGACTTTCCATATGAAATGCTACATCATAATGGTCACTTCATGGTGTGCTACTGTTTATTTCTTCAGCCTTAGAAATATTTAAAATGATACGTGGGGTGTTTTAATTGTCTTTACAGCTATTTAGCCTTCTCCCTCTGTGCACCTTGGGCAATAAATTATGATCTTTTTAATCGCTCTTCATTCTCTAGACTAATTAGAATCATCTTAACAAAGCCTCTGATAAAGAAGCTCCTTTTTACAAAGTCTTTTTACACTTAACCAGCCCCACCCTTTCCATCTTCTATCTAGTTGAAAGTTTTTCACCACCATTAGCACTGGAAAAGGAAGGGTGGAGAAATGAACATTTGGGGGACTGGGTTGCAGCAGCGTATCTACAGTAAACAATTCAATAAAGGTTGAATAGAAAAAGAGTAGGGTTCTACTCTAGCTGTTCCTGTTATAGCTGTGCGTATTGGCCTATAAGTGCCAAGGTAAATAGCAGCTACCTGCAGAATCCTTTACTGAGCATGCGTGTTCAGCAAAATGGAGAAAAAAGGAGAAAGCAAATAAGCCTTCCTCAACAGCTAACCCAGCATGTTTAACAATAACAAACATGTTATAACAAACACATACCATGTGCTGCTCCCATCTCAAAGACCAGCAGTCCATACGATGCAGGGCATTTCCCCCGTTCTGCCCCCGGGAAGTCCACACCACAATTGGGGCAGATATGGGGCTCAGATCAGATTAAGATGGGGTAGGGACTAAAACCATTTTTAATATAATACTGGTTTTACTCCATTTCTGCTGGGAGGAAATAGATCAGGCACCACATATTTCAGGAGGGAGTGGTTGGGTGGGAGTGTGTGTGGGTTTTATGCGCTGTGAGCCCCTGTTGGAGAGGATGTGTGATTTAGTGTATTTGAATGGCTAGTTTCTGGATGGAGATATGCAAATAGGATTAGTGTCTGTTTGGCTAATGGTTTGATAGCCAAACAGACATTAATCCTCCACCCAGAAACTAGCCATTCAAATACACTGATGTACACGTCCTCTCCAGCAGATGCTCACAGTGTATAAACCACCCACACACTCTCACCCAACCATTCTCTGGGGATGCCGGCCACAGATGCAGGTGAAACATCACAAATAAACTCTTCCAGAACACGCCTCACAGCCTGGAAAAAAGCCACGGAAAACCTATGGATGCTGGTCGTGAAAGCCTTCGACATCATATTTGGCATACTTCAGGGTCGAACAGTTCCAATTTGACTATTTGGTCTATTTATTTTTTGAATAAAATGAGTGCACTTACAGTTTTAAAATTGCAAAATTACCCTGAATTGTACAACAAGGTTTGGAAGCTTTATACATAATACATTTAGTATCTTTTGAAGTATTTACCTGAGTATTGCATTTCTCCTGAAAAATCTGTCTGGAGGGGCCATGACATATTTTTCATTACTTCAAAACTTCTGAAAAGTGTTTGGAATATTTATTTATTTATTTATTTAAAAAATATTTTTATTAAAATTTATCATTCCATATAAAATGGTCAAAACTTAATGGCAAAGAAACATCTGTATAGTGTCCAAGCTTGTCTTCCTGGTACTTCTTATTAACAATTAAATGTACTATCAACTAGATACGTAAACATGTAGGTCAGTGGCTCAACCTTTTCCTTACCAGGGATCCCCTTTAAATATGTTTTGTTGCTATGGACGTCCAAGACTTAACTCAAGATTTAAAACAACAACAGCACATCATCATCATGATCATCACCACCATCATCTTACAGTTACACCATCCATTAAGCCTTCCCTCAGAAGCACTGGAGGGGGAGGGAAGACTTTTTTCCTGCTTCTTTCTGCAAGTTTGTGGCTGGAACAGACTGAACGGCAATGCGTAGGCCCAGCCAGCCAGCCTGCCTACCTTTGCCTTGGATCCTGTCATGTGGCTGCTCCATTGCAGGGAGGAGGTGGCCGAGCAGCCTTCAAACCTTGAGGACATTGTGAGCACCTGGGGATCCACGGACCACTGGTTAAGAACCACTGATGTAGATCATTGCTTACAGTATGGGATGATTCTGAAAACACTATTAGAACTGTTAATCTCTAAAACAAATCTGTCTCTGGTATGAACAGTGGCTCTGTCATGACATTGCACAATAAGAAAACAAACATGACACCTCTCTTTTTGTAGTTCTGGTAGTCTTTGGGTAGCTGTTACATGGTCACTTTAATCAATTTACTGCTGGATTTGCAGACTAGTCAGCCGTAAATTGGCATCTATGCTGCAGAATTGGTGGATTCAGGTGTGGCTATATGTGAGAAGAACCACAAGGATACTGTTTTGCACTCTGAGCTAGAGAAACTCATGTGATTGACAGAAGTTAAGTGACTGTGGGTCAGTTTTCACCTATTAGTAATTTGTGCAGTACATTGTTTGAAATTCTATACTGCTTTAAATTTAAATATATAAGGGTAAATACCTAACACATCATTTGGAATTCCAAAATATATCAACAATTAATACATATAATAAATTGCTGAAGAAAGCACACTATGTCATCCTGATATTTAAGGACGTTTGGTGGTTTGCTATTTCAGATTGATCTCAGCTATTTTTTCTTACTGTCTCTTTCTGGGATCCTTCCCCTCTTCAGAACAATTTAGATAGCCTTAATTTCCTAATCCTTGTTTGGGCATTTTAAAGTCAGATTATCAGAGAATGTATTCATCATTCTGTCATTGTAAAAATGTGCCTTTGGTTTCCATAAAGATGAACAGTATCAAGGTACTTCCCCTAAAATATAAATGAGTATTGACTTTGTCACAAAACTGAATTCTCTGTGCGATATTGCATGATGATTCCCCTCCTCCCCTCATTTGAGCAGCATATGCAAACCCATACAGTTAGAATGTTACTTGTGGTATAGAAGCTACTGCAGGTAGCTTCCAGCACTTTAAAATGTCTGTACAGTACTTACACATTTTGAGTCTTTAGAATACTAGATTCTTGGCCAGTGTAGGTGACTTGGAAGGTATGGAGTACAAAAATCAAAATTCATTTTGTAATGCTATGTTTGTTTATTTTTATTTATTTAGGTATTTATACCCTGCTCTTCAACCACAAAGAGTCTCAAAGTGACTTACAAATTGTTAAGCAATAGCACTTACACATCTACACCGCTTTATAGTGCGATAAGCACTCTCTAAGCAGATTCCAATATGTATTAGCTAATTGCCCCCACAAGCCGGGTACTCATTTTACCCACTTATGAAAGGATGGAAGGTTGAGTGAACCTTGTAGTTCTTGGAATTGAACTCGCAATGTTATGGCTGCAGTACCGGCATTAACCACTACATCACCAGGGCTCACTATGTTCACTTCTAGATGCCATAGCTTATGAAGGAAAGTATTTAGAGGGAGAGGTGCAGATATAGCTCAGGTGAGAAAAGACAGAAGGTACTAGTTACATTAAGCTAACATAAAAGTTTATTTGGAAAAAATATATAAAACAGGATGTACAAAGTATGGCTCCTCTCCTGAAGTCCACCTGGGTCTTCGAAAATAAAACAAATATTATTTTTTCCTTGACAGTTTTTCACCATTCAGTGGCTCAAAGCCACTGCAAAAAATAGCAGTTTTGTAAGACAATGGGCTGAAGATCAATTAGACAAAATTGAACTTTCAAACTCAGACATATCTGTTGAAAATACTTGCGATACACCTATGTTAGTGTAACTCCAAACATGGCTTTGAACTAAATGACTGGTATAAATGTTTCTAATTTTCACTCTTTATGAATCACTCAGGCTTTTAGGTCAGATGTGTGAAATCTTTGGTGCTCCAGTTATAATTTTCATTACACCTCACCATTGGCCTAGAGATGTAAAATTCTGCAAATTTTGAAGGCATGGAAGAAACTCATTTTCCCCCCTGGGTTTTTGAGAAAAAGAAACTGGAAATGAAAAGTGTGATATTGGCATCCCATACAGACTGAAGATTCTTTAGTAACATAAAATGTAATATACATAATATGGTACAATTGTACAATTTTGTTTGGCTTACAGCTATCATGATTGTCCTATTAAAAGTACAGTTGTCCCTCCGTATCCATGGATTTGGTATCCACTGATTTAAGTATTCATGGCTTGAAAGTATTATTTAAAAAATAATAATCCCCAAAACAAACCTTGATTTTGTCATCTTATATAACGGATACCATTTTGCTATGCCATTGCATATAATGGGGCTTGAGTATTAACGGATTTTGGTATCCATGGAGGGTTCTGGAACCAAACCCCAGTGAATATGAAGAGACAGCTGTATACATCTGTCAGACAATAGTTAATTGAATTCCCGTTTAGACATTTTTATTCTTTTGTTATTACAAATGGAGCTGCAAACCCCTGAAATGTAAGGAACATCTTCACTTCTGCACCTTTATAAGGAGCAAGTTAAAAAGAAAAAACAAAACAATAAGTATTTGAAGGGATGTCACGCTGAGGATGGAGCAGGCTTGTTTTCTGCTGCTCCAGAGACTGGAACATGGAGCAATGGATGCAACCTCCAGGAACATAGATTCCACCTCAATATTAGAAGGAACTCTTTGACAGTAAGAGCTGTTCGGCAGTGGAACACACTCCCTCGGAGTGTGGTGGGGTCTCCTTCCTTGGAGGTCTTTAAACAGAGGCTGGATGGCCATCTGTCGGGGATGCTTTGATTGTGATTTCCTGCATGGTAGGGGGTTGGACTGGATGGCCCTTGTGGTCTCTTCCAACTCTACAATTCTATGATTCTATGATCCTGGTAGACTGGCCCTCACTGCCACTGCTATCTCCCTGGCTCTCCTGGAAGGCAGGAAGGAGTCCCAAAGCATGTGACCAAAACTGGTCACATGCAGGGGACCTTGGTCACATTTTGTGGGGCCCCTTCCTGCTTTCTGAGATAGCAAAGGAAATGATGGTGGCAGTGGCAGCAGTGACAGGCTGGTGTGCCCATCAGGGCTTCCTCCTGTTCCATAGAGGGAATGGGGCACAATGGGCCTGATCTGTGGCCGGGATATGCCAGTGGGGAGCATCTCTTGGCTCATGCAGATGAACCCAACAACAACATAGTGCTCTAAGTTTGGCCACCAAAATAGGAATTATAAGAAAAGTGGGGCTGATGGTAGGAGGCTGGTGGAGTGGGGGGGGGGGATCCCTGGATGCATTTTTGGGGAAAGCCTTAAAGTGGTCTCCTGTATGTTCAAAATGTTTTAATTTACTTATGCAAGGCTTTCCTGACCTGGTTGTTTCATGTCACATGTGCATATTGTTAATTTGGGATTTAAAAAATTGCTGAAACGTGTTGAACTGCTAGTCTTTTTTGTGGTGCAGGAACCTATTCCTATTTTTTCTATATTTTTTCTGCATTTGGTAGCAATTTTTTTCTTAAAGTGAGATGGAAAACGTCTGCTTCCTTAACTGAGATATATCTGCATGCCAGAGGGCTTGTCTACAATCCAGGGCTAGTCCAGAGCATTATGGTCCAAACTGGCCCCAGAACGACCACGGTGGCAGCCATACAAACAGAGCCAAATCTGGCGTGATGGCTGTCAGGCCAGCTGGCCCATTACCCATTTTCAGAGCCACCACAATCACTTCCTCACCCACTGAAGAGTTTCATGGAAAGCCTGCCCGGTGCACCACTACTTCTGCTGAGGTCAGAACGGTCACCTGGACATCTGGTCAACAAGGAGGGGGTTGTTCTACTCCCACCTCATTGATCCCACAGGTGCCCCATTCTGCCCCCAGCAAAAGCAACAGCATGCTGGGCAGGCTTTCCACAGAGTTCCTCAACTGGTGAGGAAACAGCAGTTCCAGCAGGGATCCATCACCTCCCCTGCACTGCTCAGCACAGGGTAAGGGAGATGGTGTCATGTTTGCATGTGGACAACTGGATTGGGCTGAATTGGACCTAATCCAGCTGTACAGATAGCAAAAGACCCTAAGGTTACTCTGGAGTTTCCAGGAAACCCTGTGGTTTTCCCAGAGTTTGCTTAGTTTGGAACAAAGTCAGTTTAAGGGCAATAAAATATGGATCCTCCTCAGATGTGGCCACACATCCTCTGGACTACCGGAGCTGGATTCAGGGTGAGTCCACATTTTTGTTGCTGGTGTAGACAAGCCCTAAATAACAGTAATGAATGAACATATGCAGACAGCCATGAATAAGAACTGCCCAGCTCACACAGGTCCAAAATTTAATTATCTACAGGGATCTTGGATGTGATGAAGCAGCTCCCTGGACATTGGGGTATTGTGTTCCTACTCATGGCAAACCTTCAAAAATACACACACCCCAAAGGAAAGTTTAATGTTTGGAGTCATTCGAAATAAGTAAACCACCCACAATTCTGCCTTGCTCTCCTGGGGGCCGTTTACACGGGCAAATATTCCTCTAAATATACCACTAAGATAGCTCATAGTTCCCATGGATCGCAGCACAGAATTGCCTCATTCAGAAGGGGGGAAGGTAAAACACCCAAATATAGCGTGGCAAGGGATGTCACTACTTTTGCCGGTATATTTGCAATGTAGCACATTATTGGCAGTGTAAACAACCATTCCACTAAGGGCTACAGCAGAGCTTCACTGTGATTGGTTGATGCAGGGGTGATGATGCAGGGGTGGGCTTAAAAGAGGGGGAGAGGGGGAGGGAGGGAGAGGGGGAGGGAGGGACAGTAGCGATTAGAGGAAACTTTAAAAAATCATCTCTGCTATTTTGCAAGCCAGTTTGCAAACAAAAAGGATTCCCATCAATTTTCAGTCAGGGAGCATTCCTTCTCATCCTCTCTGCTGGTTTGCAAGCATGTAAAAGCTCTGTTCTTCAGCAGTGATCCTGTGCATGTGGGAGGGAGAGAAACCATTTCACGAAGGGCTGCAGCAAAGCTGCACTGCTATTTTAACAGTCTGTTTTTCTCTCTCTCTCTCTCTCTGGCTTTCCTCTATTTGGCAGAAAATGCTGTTAAGCAAGGAGGAAAACCTTCCATTTGATTTGTGCCCAGGGAGCTGGGGTGGGGAGAGTGACTGCCTCTAAGCTGTTAAGCACAGAGTTTGGGCCAGGGCAGACTTTCCTATGGCATCCCTTTGTCTCCTCACAATGCTTGGCCATGCCCCCAGCACATTTGGCTGTGTGAACCTCAAAGCGGAAAAAAATAAAAGAGCCACAAAATATAGCTGTGTAAACATATACCATGTAACCTACCCACCACTGATGCGGGAAAGTGCTAAAGCGCAACTTAACGCAATAAAACCTGCCGTGTAAACCAGCCCCTGGTATTAAGCCTCAAATGGCATGGCCTATAATCACTAAAGCCACCCTGGAATACTGGTAATGATTGGGTCAAGGAGTCTATTGTCAACATTAAAGTAGATGCTGATATCAGCGGAGTTGAAAGAACATGTATGATTCCCAGAATTATACCCAGCTGAGTATGTTTTCAAGTAGAACAATGTTATTGAATTCATGATGAATTTGGGAATGCTTTGACTGTTTATTCCTACAGGGCTGAATGATCCTTGAATGATTCAATGACTCTATGCTATCTCGGCAGAGGGGCTTCGTATAGGCATCCAGTTGGCCACTGTGCAAAAAAAGAAAAAACAAAACAAAACAAAAACCTGGAATAGTTAGTTTGATCCAGGAGGAATCTTATGGTCTCATATACATAGAACATGAAGGTTGCTTTACATATCTGACCATTGTGCAAACAGAATACTAGACAATGTCTGTAGCAGAGGACTTCTTATGTTCTCATGTATATAGGAATATTACGATACTTTCTGTTTAGTCTGGAATTGGCAGCTTTCCTTCACTCACTTTTCAATGCTACTACTCAAGGCTTTATCACACTATCATTGTACTGCTTTTGCTGAATTTTGTAGGGAATTGAGATGGCAACAACCTCCACTTATAACCCTTCCCTGTTACCCCACTGTTTCTCTCACCGTCTTTGTTTGTTTGTTTGTTTATTCTTGAATTTATACCCCACCTTTCTCCTGGGACAGGATCTAAGGCAGAAAAAAATCTACTAAAGATCTCCCGAGATGGGATCTAAGGCAGAAAAAAAATCTGTTCAGGAGAAAAGAACTGAGCAGGTGCACAGTGTTTTCCAGTTGTTTTCCAGTGTGGTGAGCCCTCCATTGGAAAGCACTCCTTATGAAGAATCCAAATCACTTCATAACCAGTCCATCACAACAAAGTGTGCCGTATGTTCCCTCTCATCTTTCTTTCAAACCATCAACCTACCCCTCCAAATAAAATAGCTGTACCAGTCTGGCCAGCCTGTACTGTCTGAAAACTTTTGCAGTTCTTTGAGAACTATTGTTCTGTGAATTAGAGGTTTCCTCTTTGGGGGAAACATTGTTTCCTCAGCCTTGAACTGCTTCCTATACAGCACAGCATGTAACTGGTGAACTGCCCCTTAATTAGCTTCTGGCTGCATTGGGCAGGGGGAGTACTTTAATTGGTGATTTCCTCTAATTTTAGGATAGCTATAAAAGGCCATTAGATCTAAGGGATGCTAATGCTGTGTTATTAAATGTTCTATGTAGAAAAGAACAAAGTGATAGTACAGATAATGAATTTAGCCAAAGGGCTGCATCAAAAATGCTGGAAAGATACGGGACATTTCTTCCTGACTATGAACTTCCTGCAGGCCTCAGTTCTGGGACAGGCAATCTGAATATATGGTGGCATGCATTGTCTTGCCTAATAGTCATTGATAACAATATGCCTAACCATCATAAATTCCAACCTCATAAAACTCAGGTAGTAGTGTTATCTTAATATACCATGACAGTACTTTTAAATTGTCCTCATATTCTAAAATGAAGTTTCAGACAGATCCAAACATGTTTGCTGTGAACGCATATGTGTTTTCTCAGGCATTCCTAGTCAGGAAGAATGTTAAAAGATTAGGGATGGAAAAGAAATTCACATTAACAGATTTTAAATAACAAATTTGTGCAATCTGTAGCTTGCAAGACTATTAGTGAAAGCATGCACATATTTTGGTCTCCCATTATCTTAAGGAAACTACAAGCATCATGTCTTTCATTTCTCTCCCCCCCCCCCACTTTTTTGAATTATGCACAAATAAATATGCACAACTGAAGTGTGTATTTTTGAAAAATGCAGTAAATACAGTTTAGACATTGGGGGAAATATATAAAATGCATACATGAAGAAAAAAATGTTTTTAAATGTGTGTACATTAGAAAAAGATCCTATCAAGATACTCCCAAATTTCCCTATAAGAAGAAACAAAAGGAAGTCTTTTTCTGAAGTCTTCCAACATCAGTTAGATGGCAGGGGATGTTACTAAAATTGTGCAAATTTTTCTTACTTCATATAGGAGTCTTCAATTAGAAAAGCAAAGATGGGCAAACGGGTCAAATTATGCAAAAAGATTTGGTGTATCAGTTCTTTGAACTGCATTTTAAAGAAGAACATCAAGAAGATGGAACATATCCAGAAGAAGTCAACCAAGATAGTCAAATGTCTGGAAACTAAGCCCTATGAGGAAAAGTTGAGGGAGATGGGCATGTTTAGCCTGACATGATAGCCATCTTCAAATATCTATAAGGCTGTACATGGAAGATGAACCAAGTTGGCTTTCTTTTGCTCCAGAGAGTAAAACCCCAACCAATGGATTCAAATTTCAAGGAAGGAGATTCCAGTTAAAGATGAGGGAGCACTTCTTGGGGGTAAGAGCTATCCACCCCAGGTTCAGTCCTAGGGCTAAGGAACCTTTGGCCCTCCAGATGGCTCCTACAATCCCTTACTTAGCTAACCTCCGTAGGGCTGATGAAAGTTGTAGGCCAAAGCATCTATAACACTACTTTAGGCTCAACCTGAATATTTAAAAAAAACCCTGAAATGTATCAAAATGCCATAAGCCTCCAATAAACTTGTTCAAATGAATTCTGAGTCCATATGAGCACTACCTCTCTGGAGCTTCTCACCACCCTTCAGAGAGAAGTAGAGTGATGTGAACACATAGTAAAGCTGCTCTATGATGACATGGGTCAAGATTCTGCATTGTCATATGTAACTATGATGATGGATATCTGTTGTTGTTATGTCTGACGATGCCATCTTCCCAAAACCCACCTTTTCAGCCTGGTAGTGCCCCACCCAAAGGGTTTCTAAAGTGCTGCAGATTGAGGTGCTAGGAATTGACATCTCCTGGTCATGGGGCACATTGAGAACAGGAAGTTGGAGAGACCTCTCAGGGGCCTGCCACAACTGCTTCTCTCAATGTACCTTGTGACCAGGAAAGAGCTGTGAACATCATTTCCCAATGCCATGATCTTCAGTTCCCCAGAAACATTTCAGCTGGGGCACTGCTGGGCTGAAAAGGGTTGTGGGGGAGGTGTAGAGTCATGTTTAGTCATTAAAGACTGTAAATGTGAATCCCAAGCAGTTATGACTAACTATATGATCAACCATGCTGTAGTTGGACAGTTTCAGAATGGGACACCCACACAGATTTTGGCATGGCATCCCTCACCCTCTCCTCTGGCTTTGCATGTATTTCTGTGGGTATGCTGGTGGTGAGGTGGTATCATACTGTTGTGTTCTTGATGTTACAAACTGACCTGGTGGGTGATAATCCAGCCAACTGGGCCCATTTGCCCTCATCCATAGGGTGTGAATTAGCCATAGAACAGGGGGCAATGATCAGGTGGGGAATCTCCATTTAAGATCTCCAGTGCCTCAAAGAACTGGACCTTCAGGATCTTGAACTTTGTCCAGCACTGTATGGCAGTCTGGTTCATTCCCGTTTGTCATAGGCCCTGCACAGCTTCAGCAAAGAAGTGCCAATTCCTCCTGTTGGTGCTGTTGGAGGTCAACCAGGGGAACTGTCCCCTTGGTCTGACAGTAGACAATCTCCTGATTTTGGCAAAGAGCAGCCATGTCCAGCACCTCTGCAGAGCAACAGCTACTACCTTTGCCACCAAAACAAATGGTTATACATATGTTTGAATGAGAGGAATGGAGCAGACCTAACCAACGTCTGAACCCCACTAGCCCCAGAATTGGGGCTAGTTGTGCTGATTGAGATCACCCACCCACTTCTGGTTAGATAGTTTACACTCCCCCAAATGCCAGCATATACAAGATACCAACTTGAACAAGAGTCAATATATCTGATAATG
This sequence comes from Gambelia wislizenii, assembly GCA_030847615.1. Taxonomy (NCBI): domain Eukaryota; kingdom Metazoa; phylum Chordata; class Lepidosauria; order Squamata; family Crotaphytidae; genus Gambelia; species Gambelia wislizenii. The sequence continues at coordinate 330,588,343 of JAUMIR010000001.1, read as the reverse complement.
GCAAGAGAGGTTTCACACTAACCCATTTTGTTTATGCGGATTTTCAAAGGAATGGAAAAGTGTGATTTGATACTCCCCCAAAGGAATGGAAAAGTGTGATTTCATACTCCCCCTCCCTCTTTCACAAAAAGAGGCAAATTGGAAACACAGGCAATAAACACTTCAAGTTATTTTGTATTATTATTATTTACACACTTGTGGTAGCAAAGAACAGAAATGAGGAACCAGCTGCAAAGCAAACACCCTCCACCCCATCAGCAGCAAAGGGACAATGTACAACTGGTAAGTCTGTACAGATCAAAGGAAACAGCCAAAAGGTAACCCTACCACCACTATGCAACCAAGCAGCACAAGAAGCATCTCTATAAAAAGTCCCACACAAACACAAATGCACAGCTAAAAGAGGATAACCTCAGTCTACGGAAATTATCAGTCAGGAACAAAAAGCGTTCCTGTCCCACAGTCTCCAATCCCACCCCTGTCCTGGCACAATAACCCTCCAATCAGACTTACCTTCTCTCCCATGGAGAACACAGCCCAGGAATGAACAGAGCTCTAATAGAGCTCCATTCACTTCCTGGACTGAAATCCCACCCATTCTCGCAATAAGACATGAGCGCAGGAAATTCAAAAATAAAAACAAAGATACACACACAAAAACTTTTAAAAAGCACATACACACACTTTAAAACTTTAAAACTGATACAATAGGCATTACTGAAACCTGGTGGGACGAGTCTCATGATTGGAATGTAGGAATAGAGGGGTATAACCTTTTTAAGAGAAACAGGCCAAACAGGAAAGGAGGAGGAACAGCATTATATGTCAGGGATATTTACACCAGTGAAGAGATCCATGACATCAATACTGGAAGCCAGGTGGAGAGCATCTGGATAAAAATTAAAGGGGAGGGAAACAACACGGATGTTATTGTGGGACTCTTCTACAGACTCCCAAGTCAGACGGAGGAATTGGATGATGCCTTTATAGAACAGATGAACACACATGCAGAAAGGAGAGATGTAGTAGTGATGGGTGACTTCAACTATCCTGATATTTGCTGGCAATCTAACTCAACCAAAATGTCAAGGTCTAGCAAATTCCTTACTTGCCTGGAAGACAATTTCATGGTCCAAAAGGTGGAAGAGGCAACAAGGGGGTCAGCTATTTTAGATCTGATCCTAACCAACAGGGATGACCTGGTTAATGGGGTGCAAGTGGTGGGATCCTTAGGTGAGAGTGATCATGTTCTCCTGGAGTTTGTTATACACTGGAAAGGAGAAGCCAGGCATAGTCAGACACGCATTCTTGACTTTAGGAGAGCTGATTTCAATAAACTCAGGGAAATACTGGGGGTGATCCCATGGTCAGGAATACTAAGAGAGAAAAGACCTTAAGACGGATGGGATTTTCTCAAAAGGGAGATACTGAAGGCACAATTTCAAACAGTACCATTGAGGAAGAAAAATGGGAGGTGTATCAAGAAACCAGGATGGATGACAAAAGAAATATCAACAGAGCTAAGTTTTAAACGGAACATGTATAAGAAATGGAAAAAGGGGGAAATCACCAAAGAAGAATTCAAATAGATAGCGAACACATGTAGGAGTAAAGTCAGAAAAGCTAAAGCACAGAATGAGCTCAAGCTTACTAGAGAGGTTAAGAACAATAAAAAGGGTTGTTTTGGGTATGTCCAGAGCAAAAGGAAGAAGAAGGAAATGGTAGGGCCACTATGTGGAGCAGATGGCAAAATGCTAACAGGAGACAGAGAAAAGGCAGAATTACTCAACACCTTCTTTGCCTCAGTGTTTTCAGAAAAGGTAAAGGGGGACCAACCTGAGGATAAAAGTATAGAAGACACAACAGGGGAAATCCAGCACAGAATAAGCAAAGAAGTAGTACAGGAATACCTTCTTAATCTAAATGAATTTAAATCTCCAGGAGCAGATGAACTACATCCAAGAGTATTAAAAGAGCTGGCAAATATAATCTCAGAGACATTGGCAATAATCTTTGAGAACTTCTGGAGAACAGGAGAAGTCCCAGCAGACTGGAGGAGGGCAAATGTTGTCCCCATCTTCAAAAAGGGGAAAAAAGAGGATCCCAACAATAATTGTCCAGTTAGTCTGACATCAATACCAGGGAAGATTCTAGAGCAGATCATTAAACAGAGAGTCTGTGAACATTTAGAAGGCAATGCCATAATTACAAAAAGTCAACATGGGTTTCAGAATAACAAGTCATGCCAGACTAATCTGATCTCTTTTTTTGATAAAATTATCAGCTTGGTAGATGAAGGGAACACTGTGGACATCGCATACCTTGATTTCAGTAAGGCCTTTGACAAGGTTCCCCATGACATTCTTGCAAACAAGCTTGTAAAATGTGGGCTAGACAAGTTAACAGTTCAATGGATTTGTAATTGGTTAACCGGCAAAACCCAAAGGGTGCTCAGCAATGGCTCCTCTTCATCATGGAAAGATGTGACCAGTGGGGTGCCACAGGGTTCTGTCCTGGGCCCAGTGCTATTCAACATCTTTATCAACGACTTGGATGAGGGAATTAGGGGCATACTTACCAAATTTGCAGATGACACCAAATTAGGAGGAGTAGCTAATACCCTGGAGGACAGGATCAAAATTCAAGATGACCTGGATACTGGAGAGCTGGGCCAAAGCTAACAAAATGAAATTCAATACGGAGAAATGTAAGGTACTGCACTTAGGGCAAAAAAATGAAATGTATAGCTATAGGATGGGGGAGACCTGGCTGAATGAGACTACGTGCAAAAGGCATCTAGGAGTCCTAGTAGACCACAAGTTGAACATGAGTCAACAGTGTGATGCGGCAGCTAAAAAGGCCAATGCAATTTTGGGCTGCATTAATAGAAGTATAGTGTCCAGATCAAGGGAAGTAATAGTGCCGCTCTATTCAGCCTTGGTCAGACCTCACCTAGAATACTGTGTCCAGTTCTGGGCACCATAATTCAAAAAGGATATTGACAAATTGGAGCGTGTTCAGAGGAGGGCGACTAAAATGTTGAAAGGTCTGGAAACCATGCCTTATGAGGAGAGACTTAGGGAGCTGGGTATGTTTAGCCTGGAAAAAAAGACGTTTAAGAGGCGACATGATAGCCCTGTTTAAGTATTTGAAGGGGTGTCACGTTGAGGATGGAACAAGCTTGTTTTTTGCTGCTCCAGAGATTGGAACACGGAGCAATGGATGCAAGCTCCAGGAACAGAGATTCCACCTCAACATTAGGAAGAACTTTTTGACAGTAAGAGCTGTTCGGCAGTGGAACGCACTCCCTCGGAGCGTGGTGGGGTCTCCTTCCTTGGAGGTCTTTAAACAGAGGCTGGATGGCCATCTGTCAGGGATGCTTTGATCGTTATTTCCTGCATGGCAGGGGGTTGGACTGGATGGCCCTTGTGGTCTCTTCCAACTCTGCAATTCTATGATTCTATGATTCCAAGTAAACCAGGGATGTTTTAAAAAACTTGTGTCACTTATCCGGATGTCATGATCTCACCCAGAAGTGTTCTGGCAGGACCACCCATTGATGCTGCATTCATGAGAGTTAAATGGCCTGAGGTTTCATATGGGGGCAATGCTGGCACCAAAACGGGATGAGCGATCTATTAACAGCTTGGCCCATCAATAAAAAGAAATGCCATAATTATGCCAGTGGAATGCAAAAGGACGTTGTCATCTGATATTGGTGTCCTTTTGCATTCCGCTGGTGTCATGATGGCACCACATTAGCTGCATCTGATAATCTCCTACATCCTCCCAGTCTCCAAAAAATTCTGCTAACACATCCCAAACAGCCTCCCATTCAAGTTTTTTCTTGTTTTCCTCATGTTCCATTGGAGCACCTAGAGTGTCCAGCACGTACTGGTGCACATGCCCCAAAATAGTGGCAAACACCTGGCCCCTCATCTCGCAAATGTGAAAAAGTACATGTGCAGTTATTACAGAGGGAACATTCTGGTCTGCAACCTCCAGCAATGCATTCAGGCAGTACAACTGAGCTTTCAAATGCCCTTTTAACCATGTCCCCCACAAGATTCAGGTGCTTATTGAATTTTGCCTGTTTCTCTCTGATCATACCCAGATATGGCTTCATTACTTACTTTTTAATAGAATACGCCCAATCTGTGGGTAGCAGAGGTCTGACCTGCTGCTCTCCTGCTGCTTCTGTTATCATTGGGTTGCCAGGATCAAGGACCCCTGCCTGCATAGTCTCATATATAGCAGAATTACAGAAAATGTGGCAATCGTTATTTTTCCCACTCCACCCAATCTCCATGTTAATAAAGTACCCTGTGAGATCCACAGTCCCCTGTAGAAGGATGGAGTAGGTGTGCTTTCTGTTTTAAGGATCCTTTGCCTTGTTTAATTAGAGAAACAACCTTGCAGTGGTGCCCATCAACTGCCCCCACTACCTGTGGAAATCCCAAAAGGGAGCAGCTGCCCATTATCTGCAAAGAGAAAAGGGAGGATGGGAAAGAAAAACAATGACAATGTATGCAAATATGCAAATCTGTACAATTGGAATGGAAATGTTGCCCTTAGCATACATGTCTCGAGCATATCCCAGGAAACTGATGCAAGGTAGAAGTACCAATTCCATTGCCAAGCACACTTCTATAAAAATCTCAGCAGCTGTTGAGTGACCAAGCCCAAACTGATTGGCTGCAAGTGAATAAACATAATGATTTGCAATCATCCAGACAGTGAGACCAACTCGTTTTTCCGCAGGGATGGCCCACCGCATGATCATATCCTTTTGGGTGGTTGGATGAAATGCATTCACAGTGGCAAAAAAAGTGTATTGGGGCATGTGGAAATTGTCAAGCCATTTCTCGTCTGACTAGACCAACATCACAAAAGCCTACCACCACTCCTCACCCACAAGTGCTAAAAAAATATGGAAATGGTCCTGGCAACTGCTCCTGATACTGGTCTCCTTAGACCCCAGACTGCCTGACCTCACTACTTATTGGATTCCTGGAATATCAGACTAGTTTTTTGGACTGTGTTTCCTCACAGACAGGCAAGCCTCTCAGAACTCAAGCCTCTCAGCTTGTTTCCATTTGTCTGCCTCTCCTCAGCAATGAACTGTTGCCTGGCAACAGGAGCCATCCCTCAACAGATTGCCGTTACAGAGGAAGAAGGAACACATGTGAGGCCTAAGGTAACTGCCCAGGTATGGCTTAGGTAACCACCCAGGTAAACATGCAATCCAATAGGAGTGCAGGTGGTTGGTAAGAATTATGGGGAAACAGGGAAGGCTATTGGTTTGGATATGCACATGCATGGTAGGAACAACACACACACACCCCACAGCATCTGTGCTCATGTGATGTAAAATAAACCAATATGGTGAATATGTGCACACAGTAAAAATGCCCTTTTGTACCAATGTGACTTCAGGATGGGGTAACATTGTAGCTTTCGAGACTGGTTTCAATTCAGATTAAAACAGGTCAGTGTGGTGGTCAAACTGAGGCAAGACACTATGCACTGGAGCTGGGGTACAGCCATCATGTAGATAAGACCCTATTGAACAGGTTGACAGCTAACATTTATTGCATTCCTACTGATTTCCCATAGATATACAAGAACTTATTTTCTCCCAGGAGATATTTTAATTCCTAGAGCCATTTTTTTTCATTCTTACCGCACCATAGAAGAATACCTTAGGTTGCATTATGATTCAGAACAGACCAAGCATCATTTATTCATTCCAGGTGTTTCCTTAAATAGAAAATATGTTACTAAATACACATATTTCTCCATCCTTTCTCTTAGGCAGATAAAAGCAGAGTTTGGGGAAATTATCTGTTTGGACTACAAGTTCCAGAATTCCTAGGACAGCATGGCATAGTAGGTGGACTAGCTAGTGGGAGTATGCTATAGTGTTTACTCAGGGTGGGTGTTAGGGTACAAGAAGGGTCCATGAACTTATCCACATTTTATGTTAGCACAGACAGGGTAATCTGCGGTCTCAATTTCCTTGCTTTCTCAGTATCATTTCACCTCCAGCCATAATTATTTGCTTTAAGTCTAAGGTAACTTCTGTCTTTGGGAATACAGTATTAGATGCTCTCAGTGGCAAACACCCAGGAGCAAACATCTGCCTGGTGATCTATGACAAATTAGAGCTGTAAGAATCCTATTTACACTTACCTGAGAAGTAAGTCAGTGAGATGTATTGAATTCAGTGAGATGTACAGTACCTCTGAATAGATGTGCATAGGACTGGGCTCCTAGTCTTTTTCATACACAGTAATTGTACACTTGTAAGGTGTTAATTAAATGATCATGCTGTGCTGAATAATACATGTTCTTACAACAACATCCCTGTTACTATTTCTCTTCTCTTCTCTCCACTGCAATATGATGATTCATTATATATCTGGATTCTTTCTCATTATGGGAATATAGGTACAATACCTTTCTCCATATCCGCTGATTCACCATCCTCTGATTCAGTTATCTGTGGATGGTGATGGCCGAGGGCTAGACGGAGGAGGGAGGGGAGGAGAAGAGCTCGCCTCCCTTCTCCATACTCCACAGGACTTCCAGTGGTGCAGCGGAGCTGGCAGGAGGTTGGACAGGTAAGGGAGGGAGGGAGAGAGAAGAGCTTTGCTTCCTTTCTCCCTTCTCCATGGGGGGGGGTTATCGGTGATGCAGCGGAGCTGGTGGGGGGTTGGACAGGGAAGGGAGGGAGGAGGAGAGTTTTCCTCCTTTCTCCCATCTCTGTGGGGCTTCCAGTGGTGGTAGCAGAGGTGGCGGGGCTAGATGAGGGAGGGAGGGAGGGAGGGAGGGAGGAGACCTCACCTCCTTTCTCCTTTCCCCTTTGGGGGAGTTCCAATGGTACAGTGGAGCTGGCAGGGGGTTAGGCGGGGAAGGGAGGGAGGAAGAGAGCTTACCTTCTTTCTCGCTTCTCCACGGGGCTTCCAGTGGCGGCAGAGAGGGAAGTCCAGCATTCACTATTATCCATGAATTTCATTATCCTCAGTGGTGCCCAGAACCAATCCCCTGTAGATACTGGGGTTCTACTGTATTCATATTTTTGTTAGTGTCTTATGCATAAGTTTCCCTATAGAAGAAGTTGGCCATTTTTATTCAATGCACAACATCCGCATCCAAGTCACAGAAGCAGAGTTGCACAGGTGGCACCATTGTGCATGCAGATCCACATTCTTGGATGATGTATATCCATCTTCCTGCACTGAAATTGGCAGTAGTACTCCTCCTGTTGCACATTCGGTTTCACATATGATGGTACATTCTATTTACATGCCACCTGGAGGACCTTTTCATAAGCCACCCCCAGACTGTGAATGACCTGCCGGAAGATATTCAACAGCTAAACACACTGTTGGGATTCAAAACATCACTAAAGACCTGTCTCTTCCAGCAGGCCTACCCAGTTAATTTTAATCTTTGAGTTTTAAATTTGTATGGACGATTTTAATGTAATATTTATTTTAATCTTATGTGGTTTTACTTGTGTGTTTTAATGATTATATGTTATATATTGCATTTTAATTCATACCATACCCCACCTCAAGTGTTGAGGAGAAGCAGGTAAGAATTATTATTATTATTATTATTATTATTAGAGTAATAGTGCCACTCTATTCTGCTTTAGTAAGTCCTCACCTGGAATACTGTGTCCAGTTCTGGGCACCACAATTCCAGAAGGATATGGACAAGCTGGAACATGTCCAGAGGAGGGTTACCAAAATGGTGGGAAGTCTGGAAGCTATGCCTGATAAGGAATGGCTTAGGGAGCTGGGCTTGTTTAGTCTGGAGAAGAGAAGGTTAAGAGGTGACATGATAGCCATGTTTAAATACTTGAAGGGATGGAGCAAGCTTGTTTTCTGTTGCTCCAGAGAGTAGGACACAAAGCAATGGACTCAAACTACAGGAAAAGAGATTTCACCTAAACATTAGGAAGAACTTCCTGACAGTAAGAACTGTTCGGCAGTGGAACACACTGCCTCGTAGTGTGGTGGATTCTCCTTCTTTGGAGGTGCTTAAACAGAGGCTGGATGGCCATCTATCAGGAATGCTTTGATTATTTATTCCTGCATGGCAAGGGGTTGGACTTCCAACTCTATGATTCTATGATTCTATTATTAGTATTATTATTATACACATTCTTTTGCACATTTGATTATATTGTGTTGCCATTCAACAGTAGGGCCATGTGGCACAAACAGCATGTACCCACCCAGGTAGATTTACACTTGTTGTGTGCTTTCAAGTCATTTCCAATCGATTGCAATCCTATCACTACACAACCCCACTGTAGGATCTCAGCCTCTTTTTTCAGAGGAAGGCACTGGAAACCACATGCCTGTAGTGTTCTCTGAGTTCCTTTGTATTACCAATAGTAGCATTGGGGACAGGTGATGGGGAGAGAAGAAAATGAGGGAGTGAAGTAAAATTTGAAGTAGAAGGCTTTGTTCCACATGAATGTATGAAACAGGAAAGTACACTTTTCTTTCACACTTACAACCTAAACCTATTCTTTCTGAGAATATGTTGATTTTATTGTGGTTTAATCATAGGCATGTTTAGTCTGCAGACTTATTTTCCAGATTATGAGTCAAAGGTAATTTGCCTTTATGTAGCTATGTGGGTCCATCAATGGAGAGAACAAGTTGAAAGTGGAAATTACTCTGGTTCTCTCTGGTACCACCTATAGTTACTGAGACATGATACAGCAGTTTTCTCCAACCTAGTGCCCTCTTGATGTACTGGTCTACAAATTCCATCAGTCCCCAAGAAGGATATCCAGTGCTAATAATGGCTGGGAACTATGGGAGCTGTAACCCAACACATTGGGAAGAGACCAGGTCAAAGAAGGCCAGGATAAGCTATACTGAAGTACATGAAGAAACAAGAGAGACTGTTGTCAGGTATAAGTTGGCAGCCTGGATCTCTTTTTACTCCCTTCTCATAGATGCAGGGAAATCCAAAACTATTGTAGGTGATATATTTAGTGAGACCAACAAAGGCTGCATCTGCACTGCAGAAATAATTCAGTTTGATACCATTTTAATTGCCATGGATCAATGCTAAGGAATTTTGGGATTAGTAGTTTTCCGATATATTTAGTCTTCTCTGTCAGAGTTCTGGTTCCACAACAAACTACAAATCGCAGGATTCCACAGCATTGAGCCATGGTAGCTAAAGCAGTGTCAAACTGAATTATTTCTGCATTGCAGATGCAGCCAAAATGTCTCAAAGTAATTTGAGCAGGTTTTCAGATTCTTCAGAACTGTAAAGCTGAATGTTAAACATAAAGGACTGGTGATGGAATTGAGTACGTATGTTATTCTGTTATTCTGTCACAAATTGCCTGGATAAATGATTATACAGAACTCCTCACTAGCAAGATACTGCATTTTCTATAATACAGTATAATCACAGCAGATCTACAATGTATGAAGAGTACCAGTTTTGAGGTTCATCATCCAAATGAACATGAACCTCAAGGCTATGTGCATTAATTAATTCCACTTTCCACTGCTGAATTGTTTACAGCATTAAGGTTCTACTGCATTCATGCTATAAACTTCCTAGTGGACATTTAGTAGGTTGCTAAGGGACCGTAAGGCTCTCACACTTAATTTTTTGATAAACAGGGATTTTATTTTTAGTTTTTCATTCAATGTTGACTTGATTAGATCAGAAGAAAAGGAAAGACATCAGCAACAACAGAGGATGAGGAGTTCAAGGCTATTTTTATCTGGAAGAGCTAACTTTGCTACTTCCTCATGTTGGCCAAGTTATCAAGATGACCTATACAAGCTATTGCAAGCAGCAGTTAATTCTTATCCGACTTATCATGAAGAAAATAATCCTGCTGATGACTGTGGAATACAAAAGAGCCAAAAATAAAGGAGGTCCTGGATAACTCAAGTTGCATAATATAGAATCACTCTGACTTCTTTTCTTACAATTAATTACTCCCTCCATTAAAGTTTTTTGATTTAAGAATGTGTTGCATTTAGGAATGTGTGAGCACACAGAGGACCATGTAGTATCTATTCACTGATTTGTATCTACATGCCTTTAAATGACAAGAATGAAAGAGTCAGAACTCCCAAAGCAGAATTGGAGCTATCGTACCTCTTCTGCTGATTCAATAAAACATATCTGGATGCAGAGTTAAGTCTTCCTAAAACTTGGTTTTTCAACCATGTTCTGCTGTATTTGCACAAACGGAGGTCTGCAAGGCCATCTTGATCTCTCGTGGATTCATCTGCCATGTATGGAATCTCCCACATGCACTAGAGCAAGGATGGGAATATTGCTGCACTGCACCTCCCACCAGCCCTCACTATTGGCAATGCTGGTGATAGCCAATGGAAGTTGCAGTTCAACACATCTGGAGGGCATCAGGTTGGAAAAGGCTGACTTAATAAATAAAAAAGATTGCCCCCAGTTCAGCCATTCAGTTTAGGTCTTTTATCAGCCCAGTGTTCTTGTCACATGTTTCTACAAGGGTGTACTTCCAGAGGAGAAACACTGATATTCAGTGGATGTTGATATTCAGTATTCCAGCAGTTTGATTGTCTTCAGATTCAATGTACTTCATGTCTGTTTCTCCAGGAAGTTTCACAGGTGCTTTGCAGCATGTTTACAAAGTGTTTGAACACTTAGTGAATCACTCTGAAATATAAATGAGGAAGGCAAGAACAGGGCGGGGGATGTGGCAGCACTTTTAAGATTAAGTGGTTTTCATTTTGGTATTACCTTACATGGATATAAATCCACTTCTTCAGATGCAGTACAGAGTGATATTAAAGGCTCAGGTATAAAACACATGTATACAGTTGTGGGAGTAGGATCAAATGTATTAGGATCCAGAAAGATGCAAATCATGCCCTAAATTTCAACAGGCTGGGTGAAGTGATACAGGTCTTTCAGATCTTTACAGTGGTCAGTTAGGGTTGGTGTGTGAAAGCGATAAATCTGCTAACCAAAAGTTAGTCATTTTTTATTTTACTATTTATTTATTTATTTATTTATTTATTTATACCCTGCTCTTCAGCCACAAGGCTATCAGAGCAGCCTACAAATTGTTTTAAGCAATAGCAATTTACACATCTACACTGCATTAAGCAGTTTCCAATGTGTGTTAGCTTATGTGTGTTAGTTTCCCTGGGTTCAAAACTCTTTCTGAGAAAATTCATTTTGTTATATGTGCTGTAGCAAGGACTCTTGTATTAATATATACAGGGCCGGTTTAAGGAATTTTGCCCCCCCCCTTGCAATGCTTTATTTTGGGGGGGGCATATGTTTATCTCAGATCAACGTAACCTAACCTATTCACAGTACAGGATGTTCAGATTACAGTAGGACCCCCGTATCCACAGATTCATTATCCATGGGACACAAAACAGCACACCTACCATTAAGTCTTCCTAGAAAATGTGTCCTCTCTAGCCATTTTCTAGGTCCTCCAAGGCAACTCTATGGTATTTTAAATCAGAAGTCCCATTATTTTCTATGGCTTTCACTATTATCCACAGTTTTCAGTATCCACGCCCCCCCGAACCAATCCCCAGTGGATAAGGGGGGGGGCTACTATATTAGATAATTTACCATCAATAATTTAGCTTAGCAATTAATGTCATGGTGTAGATTTCCTCAAAGAAAAGAAAGAGTGGACTACAAGCTGAAAATGAGTTAGCAGTGTGATATAGCAGCAAAAAAAGCAAATACAATTCTAGACTGTATTAACAGGAATATAGTGTCTAGATCAAGGGAAGTAATAGCACCACTCCATTCTGCTTTGGTCAAACCTCACCCGGAATACTGTTTCCAGTTCTGGGCACAACAATTCAAGAAGGATATTGAGAAGCTGGAACATGTCCAGGGGAGGGCAACCAGGATGGTGGGAGGTCTGGAAGCCATTATGCCCTATGAAGAGCGTCTTAGAGAGCTGGGTATGTTTAGCCTGGAGAAGAGAAGGTTGAGAGGTGACATGATAGCCATGTTTAAATGTTTGAAGGGATGTCATATTGAAGAAGGAGCAAGGCTTGTTTTCTGCTGCTCCAGAGACTAGGACACAGAGCAATGGGTTCAAACTACAGGAAAAGAGATTCCACCTAAACATGAGGAAGAACTTCCTGACAGTAAGAGCTGTTTGGTAGTGGAATACACTGCCTTGGAGTGTGATGGAGTCTCCTTCTTTGGAGGTTTTTAAGCAGAGGTTGGATGGCCATCTGTCATGAGGACTTTGATTGTGTGTTCCTGCAGGCAGAAGCCAATTGGATGGGATGGCTGTTGGGGTCCCTTCCAGCCCTATGATTCTATGATTCTAGGCTGCATTCAGAACCTGGGAAAGTTACTTTTGGATTACACCTCCCAGAATCCCCCTGCCAGCACCCTTCTCAAGGTCTGGTTGCATTGTTCCTTTTCCAGCATTCTCTAGCCCAGTGGTTCTTAACCTGGGGTCTGCAATGTCCTCACAGGGGGTCTACAAAGGCTTGAAGGCTGCTTGGCCCACCTCCTCCCTGTAGTGGAGCAGCCATGTGACAGGAACCAAAGCAAAGGATGGCTGGCTGGCTTGGCCTGCACATTGCCATTCAGTCCACTCCAGCCACAAACTTGCAGGAAGAAGCAAGAGTGCTTCTGAGGGAAAGTTTAATGGATGGTGTAATTGTATTATTGTTGTTGTTAGATATTATTATTAGCAATTATTATTAGGTTTGTAAATCTTGAGTTAAGTCTTGGGGCAACAAAAGATATTTAAAATGGGTCTCTGATAAAGAAAAGGTTAAGAACCACTGCTCTAGGCCAATGCCTCTCACATAACACTAATGGGATACTGGTGTGTTTAGTGACAACAATAAAACCATTGTTCCCAGTAACATTACTCCAAATTTTTCTTTATATTCTTCTGTTAAAAGAGCTAGAGTGCTGTAGAAGTTTCAGCAATGCCCTATGATTGTGGAGACCAGGGTTTGGATCCTTACTCAGCCATGAATACCCACTGGCTGACCTTGGGCAAGTCACATTCTCTCAGCCTCAAAGGAAGGCAAAGGCACACCTCCTTTGAACAAACCTTGCCTAGAAAACCCCATGGTAGGTTCGCCTTAGTCAGAAATGACTTCAAGGGACATGGACAAACACACACAATATCCTTTTACAGGTTGAACTCAGTTGGCAGCAAGGGGAGGAAGCTGAGGAGAAAGGGGGAAAGGGAAGGAGGGGAGAGAAACCAAGACATGTTAAGAGCAGCCGGAAGGATGGGCTGGAGGGGATTTATGTGGAAGGAAGGAAGGAAGGAAGGAAGGAAGGAAGGAAGGAAGGAAGGAGCCCTTTCTGAAGAGAGAGCAGGGGAGAAAGAGTTGACCCTCACACTTGCTTCCCTCCCCCCCCCTCTCTCTCACACACACACTCACCCCTCTCCAACACATGGCTGGCTGGCTTGCCTTTTGAAGGTCCTGGGAGGAGAGGCAAGGAAGCAGCAAAGTACCTCCTCCAGCTTCTTTTTCTTTCTAGTTTGGGAAACACTTCGTTGTTGTTGTTTTAAGGATGAGGGTGGGGCTGTCTGGCTGTGTGAGGCACTCCACAGATGCTGATTTGGCGGTATGGTTAAGCTGGCCCTGAATATATATTGTGTGCCATGAAGACATTATCTTTGTTCATACCTCTGCAAATGGATTAGAATTTGTGACTATAATTCAATTTGGCTGTTTCTCTTTCTAGTCTTCCTTTGTAATTTCCTTAAACTGTGGCCTGTAAATCCTGTACTATATGTCCAGGAAGGCTGAAATGGTCTGCAACTGGTTTTTGGTTATTGTGTTTTCTACTGTCAGACTTGTGTCCATTTATCCTCTTGCATAGAGATGGTCCTGTTTATCCAATGTACAGTGTGGAAGGGCATTGCTGGCATAGGACAGCATATATTAGCAAGTAAATGCACCTATCGTACAAAATTGCAGAGGTCTGGATCCTGTTGGTTAGTCCCAGCTAGACTTTTTTGTTTCCTCAAAGGCCTCTCAACTTTAACAGCTAGGTTGGCATCATGTTGATGACATACATCAATGTAATCCTGAGCTATGTTCTTGTATGGTATTTTTAGGGGGGGGGTAGCATTGTAGAAGGAGGTACTCATGACCTGCTCCTTTAATACCCCATCCTTGGAATCCAACAACAGCTGAGTGATGGTGGTAGTGGGGCAGCTCCATTTCCTCAGCCATTAACTGGGGTGGAGATATGCCAAGTAGGCACATAATTCTTCACTAATTTTCTTCCTGAATGAAGCAATGAGTAATTTTAGGAAGTTTTTCCCACTGAGAGAAAGTCTTTAAAAACTACACAGTTTTCAAAACCTATTTGGAATTCAAGACTTAGGCTGCTGACAACCTGCAGAAATAATGCAGTTTGACACCACTTTAATTGCCATGGCTCAGTGCTATGGAATCCTGAGCTTTGTAGTTTGTTGTGGCACCATAGCTCTCTGAAAGAGAAGGCTAAATCTCTCATAAAACTACAAATTCCAGAATTCCATAGTATTGAACCATGGCAGTTGGAAAGCAGTGTCAAACTGCAGTATTTCTGCAATGTGCCAGTAGTCTTAGGACTTTTTCGGACGTCTCAAATACAACGCAAGCAGCCTCGTCATGTTGCGAGGCTGCTGCGCTGCAGGGCGTCCCTTTTGGATGATGCTTTCCCCTGCCGGTACTGTTGCGTTACCGCGGGGACATTTGAGCGTTATATTTCGTCGATTTTTACTCATGAAAGTTGATTGTGATTAAAAACCAGCGAAATATAACGCTCAAATGTCCCCGTGGTACCACAACAGTACCGGCAGGGGAGAGCATCATCCGAAAGCGACGCCCTGCAGCACAGCAGCCTTGCAACGTGACGAGGCTGCTTGCGTTTTATTTGAGACGTCTGAAAAAGTTCTTACTCTGTGCAATGTTAGCATGTGGGGATTTTTTAAACAGAAAATAGCATTTTTCTTTCCAAAAGCTGCTTCCTGCACAGAAAACACTGCAACCAGATGCAAATTTTGCTCAGAATATGTCCCAATCTGTAAAGATTCTCATTAGTCTAGGATATTTCTCATTAGGATTTCTCAATACTTGGAAAAACATGTTTTCTGACCATTTTTCAAATATTATTTCCATCCTTATGCCCAAATCTATTTTGACTGTTCTTGAGTGCCCAAGGAGAACCCTTCTTTGAGTGCTCATAAGCAGCCAGAATATATCCAGGTGCACTCCCCCACCCCACTCCACCCAATCAGTGGTTGGGGAGAAGAAGCTATGTCTGCATGCTCCCCTCCCAGTGGGTTATTGTGTGTGTGTGTGTGTGTGAGAGAGAGAGAGAGAGAGAGAGAGAGAGAGAGAGAGAGAGAGACAACACGGGAAAAGTCTGGACCCATATGGCCATCAAAAAGTGGGAGAAAAACCTAAGCAATATAGTTTAATTGGGTTCAATGTACATTTAGATTGCATCACATTTATTCAAGAGATCTCTAGGGGGGATTAGAGGGGACAACAGCAGTTCAAAACTGCTCTGAGGATTATGGGGATGCAAGCCAGTTATATTGTAGGTGCCCACTGCAACTAACTTCCCCCTAGTTCTTCTGACTGAATCATGCTGAAGAATCTCAGAACCATGTTATCTTGGGAAGAGACTGCATAGCACAGAGAAATGGCAGGGTATTTGGAGGGCAGCAACAGAGATGTCAAATCGCTTCTACTTTTAAAATGACACTTGCCCTTTCACCCTCAGAGAGCATATGCTTTATACATGCAAAGTCTCAGACCCTGCCACCTCCATTAAAACAGTCACAAAAATAATCATAGCATAATTGGTAGTGTTAGAAATGAATGCAGATGAAATAAATCCACAGAACATGTTTTCAGTTCACATTCTGAACAATTCATTAGATGGCCTTTTTTAAAAGGTGTGGATACAAGACTAAGGAGTAATAAACACCTGAGGCGAAGCACAAAAATCAGTGTGTATAGAGCCATTGTACTGTCTATTCTCCTTTATGGATCTGAAACATGGGTCACCTATCGCCACCACTTACGAGTCCTCGAACGCTTCCATCAGCACTGTTTACACACAATCCTAAATATACACTGGACTGACTATGTGATGAATGTTGCTGTCCTTGAGCAAGCAGGAATCACCAGCATTGAGGCCATGATATTGAGAACACAGCTGCACTGGGCAGGGCATGTTTCTAGCATGGAGGACCATCGCCTCCCCAAAATAGTGGGGGGAGTGAACTACGGTGAACTCGCCACGGGTCAGCGTAAGAGGGGCACTCCAAAAAAGCGATACAAGGACTCCCTGAAACAACATCTCAGGCTCGGCCAAATTGATCACCAACAATGGGCCGCCCTGGCCTCACATCGGGAGGCATGGAGACACACTATCCACAATGCTGCAACCTTATTTGAGAATTCACGCCGAACAAGTTTTGAAGAGAAACGACAACGCAGAAAGAATCACAACCTGGAAACATCACCCAAGAACACCTTCTGCTATGCTTTCTGCAACCGGACTTGTCTATCTCGGATTGGCCTTTTTAGTCATCAGCACGCTTGCAGAAAACGCGGGATGAGTCCTTCCTGAATCTTCGTTTGTGAAGATAAGCCAGAGGGGGGGGGGATACAAAACCAGGATACTGAAATTACAGATTCTTATGAACATGAAATGGGAGAAGCCATTTGTTAAATAATAGCCACCTCTGAAGGTGTAAACCTGGGAAAGTTTTGCATATAGAAGAATTTCTGGTCATATAAGAGAGCTCATTCAGAAGAAATTACCAAAGAATAGCTGGTGAATTGCAACTGCTCATCATGCTATACATACTAGTTGTTTTAAAATGGAAAGCCCTGAAATTCCATGGGGGGATGTTCTTTTGATCATCCTTTAAAAAAAAAAATCTGAATCTTCTTCCCCATCCCTGAACATGACTCTCTCTCTCTCTCTCTTTCTGTTTCTATTTCACATATGCATTTTTCCAATGGTATCCAAATTAGCCCTTCCATTGATAGAAGAGCTACAGCTTCCATCAACCAAATGGGAAGTAGCTGGAGTAATTTCCCTCCCCCTGCAGTGACCTGTACACCCTGAAATTCTGATGCAGAGGACTGGGGGATCTCCCAAAGCAGATTCGAAAGTACAGATGGAAGAAGAATAGGCAAAATTCCCATTGCAAGAGTCCACCATTGGATTTCACCCTCACTTTTCTCACATATATGTGTATCATCATCCCCTTCCTCCCCCTCCCCCTTTGACATTCATAACTCACTCCATCCACACAGGTACAACTGAGTAGGCGCACACACACACACATATACCATGGTTGAGAGCCTACAACATGCTTGCAATGTCTAAACCGGTGATGGCGAACCTATGACACATGTGTCAGCACTGACACGCATAGCCATTTGTGCTGACACACAGCCGTAGGCCTTCTCCCCCCCGCCCGCAACCTCACCACCCTCCATAAAGTGGAGGGTTTCAAAGCCTCACCTTAGGAAGAGGGGGAGGAAAGCGGCAGGTGGGGCTATGAAGCCCCGATTGTCACTTTAGGGAGGTGGGGGTGGAGCCTCCCCCCCACCTGGCCACTGCCACCTCTGAGGCTTGCCGTGCTTCCCCAGAGCTGCCTCAGAAAGGCCATGTAAGGTGGCCGGCAGGTGGGGCTCTGCTAGGGAAGGCAGCAAGTGAGCAGAAGGGTGGCCACCCGGCCTCTCCCCGGCCTTCCCAAGGTGGCCTCGAGGCTCTGAAGCCTCAGAGCCACCTCGGAAAGGCTGGGAAAGATGGTGGGTGAATGGGAGGATGGCTGCCCGGCCTCTCCCTGGCTTTCCCAAGGTGGCTTTGAGGCTCCAAAGCTTCAGAGCTGCCTCAGAAAGGCCAGAAAAGATGGCAGGTGAGCGGCAGGGTGGCCGCCCAGTCTCTCCCTGGCCTCCCCAGAGCCGCCTTGGGGAGGCCGGAGAAGGTGGCGGATGGGAGGGAGGGACTCTCCCCGGCCTCTCCCCGGCCTTCCCGAAGGGGCTTCAGGGCTTGAAAGCCTTGGAGCCTCCTCGGAAAGGCCAGGGAAGGCAGCGGGCAGGTGGGCCTCTTGTTTGAGCCCAGGGCACCGTGCACAGCTTCTCCAGTGGAGCCTTCCTAAATAGCTCTACCCACAGGGGAGCTGCCAAAAGAGGGAGGGGGGAGAATGCGCATGTTTGTGTGTGCACACGTGGAATTGTGGGGAGGGGGAGTAAGTGCTGTGAAGGGAAGAAGCTGAGGGTCTGGGAGCCGAGGAGCTGCCCGTGTAATCGCTCCTAGGCTACCTCACAACACATGCTCTGCTCCATAGCTAACTCAGGCTTCCTCCTCATCTCCAACTCCACCTTGCTCCCACACTCGCCACCATGCCCCCCAGCCTTCTTCTACCTTCAGCAGGTAAGTCCACCTCTTTTATATCTTTCCCTGCTTCACTCGTGGGTGAGGTATGCCCCCCCAACATAAACTCATGGGTCAGAGGGAGGCTGGGGGAGATGGGGGGAAAGTAGTGACGGGGCCTCCAAAGGCCCCATCACCACTTTCGGTAGGCCTGGGTTGGGGTGAGGGGTAAAGTAGCGACAGGGCCTCTGGAGGCTCTGTCGCCACTTTTGGGAGGCTGGGGGAGGTGGGGGGAAAAGTAGTGACAGGGCCTCCGAAGGTCCCATCGCCACTTTCAGGAGGCCGGGGCTGTTATTATTTATGGACTTTTCACATTCACGGGGGTCTTCGGAACCTAACCCCCACGAATGTGAAGAGATGACTGTACACTTTGATTGCTCGATTGTCACATGGCTTCTGATAAATCATTAATTATTAATAAACAATTAACAATATTGTTGATTAAACAATAAATATAATGAAATAATGTTTTTTTCCTCAAAGTGACACACCACCCGAGTTATGCTCAGTTTTTTGGCGACGTTTGACACACCAAGCTCAAAAGGTTGCCCATCACTCATCTAAACATACCTGTACAGGTTGGCTGCACTACTCTAGGGTTATGAGCTGGGCCACCAGGCAGACAGATTTTTGAGTCCTTGTTAATATCATGGCCAAATGTTAATGATCCAGTGGCATTAAAGGGTTTGTTTGTTTTATTGACTTTGTTGGATGCTTTTTGCATTTGCCTTGCAGTTTGAAGCCGGGAAATGATGAAAGCTGAGAACAAACTAGAGGAGTGAATTTTTCCCTGTTGCTCCACCTGCTTGCAAAGTTCCCATAGTTACTGGGGGGAAATAGGTCACATTTACACACTTTGATTTTCTTTGTTTTCTTTTGTACTATATAGCCTTTGGGAGCCCATCTTCCATCAGCCTCGGCCTGGCGGGGGGGAGTATAGCCCAACCCATATGCCCTATATGTCCAGTGATGAGGACTGTATCTGATTGCTAGCCAAGGAATAATCTACATAGATTTTGTATGAGGCCCCAGTTCTACGTTGGCTGTGAGGGGATACTAGGTCACATCAACAGAAGGTCCAGAATGCTATCTGCTTGTGCCATCGGTTGGATCATTTACCACCAATAACATTTATGCTGTACCAATAACATCTGCCAGTGTCTAGCACTAAAAGAACTCTTTGGGAAGCCTTGAACTACAATCAGTTTTGGTAGATGGCAATCTCCCTTCTGTTCAATTCTGATATTGTTAATCTGATGGTGTAACTACCAATGTGCCTGCATGTTGTCCCATTTTGCAATGGGGAATGTATGGCGGGAGCTTCTGCAGTCCTGGTGAATAAAGTGGTACACTGAAGGCATTGATCAATAGTTACACACCATACAAGAGTATATGCTGGAATCTTGCTGGTTAATCCCAGCTAAAGTAGAACGACTGAGTCAGTTGTTGAATGGTGAGTCAACAGATAAGTAAATCCAACTGACTCAGTGCCTCTGCTTTAGCCAGAATTAACAATAGGATTTAGGCCTATGTGAAATGGTTCCATGAGCCACCCTTTTGTATACCAACCTGGACAGGATGTAAATATTACAATGAAATAAATAAAACAACTCTGATTACACATTATTCACAAACTGAATTTATCCATTGTGTAACAGAACAAAAAGTACAACACAGAGACATGTTGTGTTTGACACCAACAGGGTTTTGGCCCATGGTGATGGTGGTAAAAGATCTTATGTTGAACCCAGCTCTTAAGAGCAATCTCTGCACCTACAGTTTGCTACAACTTCTGCTTGGCAAACCTTTCAAGCAAGCCCAGAGGAAGTCATGTTAAACAAGCAATGCATCAGTGGTACAGGAAGATTGCTTCCAGAAATATTCTATCTCCCCTCCTCCCCCTGGCCAATTTCCAGTTTGCTTGGCAAACCAGCAGCAGGAGCCAACCTCAATCACTTTTTCATTTGACAGAGGAGTGGGGAGGGGGATTTAAATGAAAAGTTGGGAGAAAGAACCTCTGAGCCATCTATTCCTTTCTTCTGTTGTTGAAAAAAGGGCATGTGTAAAAGGCCACATCAGTGCACTTGGTTTTCAAAACCTTTAAAGTGTTGTTAAATCCAAATGGGGGATGGCTCTATCTGACAGAAACTTGTATTTCTGCAAACCTCAATGGCAGGAAGCTTGTTTCACACCCCTAATGACCTGACTTCAACCACAGCAACTTTCTTGTCCACAAAGGACTTGGCAAGATTGAGATTGTGAAATGTGCTCATGCAAGCACTTTTGATGTGCTAAAATGTGTTAAGAGTTTGTTTTTTTTTAATGTAGAATGGAGCTATTTAAATAAAGAGGTTCTTGCTGGTAAACATTGCTTTCAGTTAGTGAGATGCAAAGTTAGCTCTTTGGTTTTTCTGTAGCAACAATTCTGTAGGCCATATTGTATAAGACAAAGCATATCCAACCATCACCTTCTGGTTCAGAAGTAGAGTGTCCAGGTGAAAGCAAGGACATGTCCTGAAGAAAACAGTTATTTTCCATAGAGGCAGGGGTTATGTTCATCTAATGTGGAATATCAATTCACAAAGCCATGCAACTGCTTTGCCAGGTTGGGACCGCATGGATCACTGTGGAATTAAGCCAGGGCTGTCAGATCAGCAATTTCCCATTCCCTGAGATTTCAGGCCCCAAATCGGGGGGTGGGGGGGAGCTCCCTGAGTAACAATTTACAACATAAAAATGTGTACATGTGTGCACTTGTCAAAGAAAGGAGGCTAGGTAAAGAAGAAGCAGACAAAATTGAGTTCAACAATGCCAGAACTAACAGGAATACTACACGACAGAACTGAACGGATTGCGATCACATGATGCCACCTCCCTTTGGTGTTGGTATCGCTTGCTGTGAGCCTTAGAAGTGCTACTTTTCATTCACAGGCACTTGGCATGAATAACATTAATTCTGATGTAAAACCAACATATTTTACTGTACAATATTAACTTTCCTCAATTGTGATGAGAGGATGTGAGCACACATAGCAGGAGTGGGTGTGCCTACTCTGCCCACAATTCCCTGATCTTTTGTTCCTCCTGCTTCCCTGGCATTCGACTTCTGGTGGTCGCTCCGGTTGTCCATGGTCAATCTCACAGGCTAATAAATTAATTCCCGAGTTATCCGGTAACTTTAAAACCCCAAATTTGCACAATTCTGTGGCTGCTTAATTTACCAATACTGTACTTTCTTGAATGTGTTGCATGGTTTATTGGGCGTATATTCGCAAATTGGTGTGACCAGCATATCTTTGCTCCTCTTTGCTGATATTGGCACTAATGGCAGCAACAACTTGCCCCCTTCCCATTCCCAGTCTGCCCTTTTGTTATCCAGATTCCCTGACCTGTCAAATCTGCCGAACTATGAGAACTGGGAGGCTCAGGGCATTTACTTAACCAGAGATCTCTTTTGCAACAATGTAACAAAGAGGACAAAGAAGAGCTTTTGTAGCAATTAGCACCTTATATTCCTATCT
This sequence comes from Gambelia wislizenii, assembly GCA_030847615.1. Lineage (NCBI taxonomy): Eukaryota > Metazoa > Chordata > Lepidosauria > Squamata > Crotaphytidae > Gambelia > Gambelia wislizenii. Next base: position 330,566,363 of record JAUMIR010000001.1, on the reverse strand, counting down.
AGCTGCAATTATATAAAGTCACGTCTTTTTCTGCAAAGCTGAAAAGAGAAAGTGGAAGCCTGTGCTCTCTCACCCTGTATGAACAAATATTCACTTCCCCCTCTAACATGGAGAAAGGCAGAGCCTCCAGGATCTACAAATGGCTAACCGAATACTCTTATGGCATGAACTATGTATATGGTTCAGGGTGGGAAAATGAGTTAAACACAAAGATCGCTGATAAAAACTGGGCTCAACTATGGTCCTCCCCCCACTTCACATTAAAAAATATTTTACTTAGGGAAATTCTTGCACTTTCTGCAGGAGCTTTGTTGATGAAGTAGGCAGCATGTCAGTCTCATAATCAGAAGGTCATGAGTTTGAGCCTCTCACGGGGCATGCCTAGCCCCCCCCCCCTTTCTTCCTTGGCAGTGCAATTAAAATCCCTTTTTGCTCCCAAAGGGGTGAATGTGGGTGGGCAAATCATTCTGATCTTTATAAGGCAAGGAAAAAACCAGGAAAGTCATTAACCATCACTTGGATGCAACTCATGAATTGTACTCAGTGAATTGCTGTTGCTTTCCTTGCAGCAAGCAATTGCAAAAGCAGAATAACCATCCTGTAGAGACTGTGGATATCTTAAATAACAAACATACATCTTTAGGGGCAGGGGGGAGACAGATTTCAGCAAGACATTGCACAAATGTTTCTGTATTTATTTGCATAGTGTGTGTGTGTATACGCCTGTCAATTTACGGTGACCCCATGAATAACATTAGGCAAAGAATACCCCAGAGCAGAGGTAGACTCATGACAATATCGAACACTGTGTGAGCTGAATGAAGGACTCGCGAGACTGCGCAGTTACGTGAGAACAAAATTTTTGAAAGGGAGCATGTGCATATCACATAGAGGAAATGACATTATACAGATGGAGGAGGAGGTCTCCCTATGGAGGCATGGTTTTAAAGCAGTGTGCAGTGAGCTTGTAGTGCTTTGAATAGTTGCCCTTTCATTTTAAAAATGGAATGGAGAACACTGTCGGGTAGGTATGGTTTGCATGCTAGAATCGATCCACTTCATGAAGTTGAAGGCTTTCACAGTCAGCATCCATAGATTTCCTTTGGGTTTTTTCCAGGCTTTGAGGCCATGTTCTGGAAGAGTTTATTTCTGATGTTTCATCTGCATCTATGGCTGGCATCTTCAAAGAATGGTTGGGTAGGAGTGTGTGGGGGGCTGTGGACAAGTTTGCATAGGGACCACTAAACGCAGTGTGCAAACATGAATCAAGGAACATGAGAGACACTGCAGACTGGGCCAGTCAGAAAAATCAGCAGTAGCAGAACATGTTATAAACCAACCTGGACACAAAATGCTATTTAAAAACACTGAAATTCTAGGCCAGGACAACAACTATCATGTCAGAATGCACAGAGAAGCCATTGAAATCAACAAACGCCTGGACAATTTCAACAGGAAAAAGAAACCCTAAAAGTAAAGAAAATCTAGCTTCTAGTTTTGAAAAACAATAGAATCAAAACTCAACACTTGCAAATGAATTCCACCCAGGGACAGGGGGATTTCCAGCAGATAATGGACCATTAGCCAACCATTAGCCAAACAAACACTAATCATCCTTGCATATCTCTACCCAGAAACTAGCCCTTGAAATACACAAATTTACATATCCCCTCCAACAGGGGTTCACAGTATATAAACCCCACACACACTCCTACCCAACCATTCTCTGAAGATGCCAGCCACAGATGCAAGTGAAAGGTCAGAAATAAACTCTTCCAGAACACAACCTGACAGCCCGGAAAAAAACCAAGGAAAATCTATAGATCCACTTCGTTATGAAGCAGTACTATAACTAGAAAAACCCCTCATGTAGTATTTCTCTAAGTGGGGGCTTATAAAGAGACATTTATATCCAGTCAGGAGCTGAATTCATTTCCCTTAATTTCCTTATTGATTGATTGATTGATTTGATTTGTATCCTGCCTTTCTCCTGAACAGGGAACCAAGGGATTCATAAAATAATGTTTTTAAAAGTACAAAGAAAGACACAGTCAATCATCATGGGCTCACCTAGAAGAGGAAAAGTCTCTGGAAGTATCAATTGTTTCCTGGGACTTTATCATACCTAACCCCTATTAATGTTCCTGTCCCACCAAAGCGAACTTGTCCCAGCAAAAGACTGCCCCCATCAGACCTACCTTACGCAGCGTGAAAAGGAAGCCCTAGCATAAACATAGCATGAACGGAGCTCAGTTTACTTCCAGGTTCCAGATCTCAGCAATTCTTGCAAGAAGACAAGAGCATGGTAAATTTGAACAAAAACCAGAAAGACACAAAAAATATACACAAGCACAGAGACACAGTTTACAATTTCCAAGTAAACCAGGGAGGTCCATAAAAACAGCGTCCCCTACCTGGCTATTGTGATCTCACCTGGAAGTGTTCTGTCATTGATGCTGTATTCACATGAGCACAATGGTGTGAAGTTTCAAATTCTGGCAATAACAACAACAAATTCATAGAATCCTAGAGTTGGAAGAGACCATGAAGGCCTTCCAGGCCAATCCCCTGGCATGCAAGAATATACAGTCAAACTACTCCTAGCAGACGATCATCCAACCTCTGTTTAAAAATCTTCCAAAGAAGGAGACCCCCACCATGCTCCAAGGCAGTGCATTCCACTGTCAAACAGCTCTTACCATCAGGAAGTTCTTCCTTATGTTTAGGTAGAATCTCTTTTCCTGTAGTTTGAGTTAAAGAATAATCAATACACTATAAAAACACAAGAATAATTAGAAAAAGATGGGATTGAATGCCTCTGGTATCTATAGAGACAAATTAAAGAAAGGTATAAAATGGACACAAAATTGGAATGTATCAAAACAAATAAATAAATCTGGGATAACATTGTTCAATCAGGAAACAAAAGCATGATCACAAGATTTTATAAAATTTTGTTAGAATGGGAAACTGAAGATTGAGTGATTAAAGAAAACATGATAAAATGGGTGCAAAATTTAGGACACCCAATTGAATTAAAACAATGGGAGAAAATGTGGACCAATAAGATGAAATTTACCTTAAGTCAAAATATTAGAGAAAACAATTATAAAATGTACTTCAGATGGAATCTCTCTCCTTATAAACTATCCAAAATGTATAAGAATACAAAGAGTAATTGTTGGAAATGTGACCACAAAGTTGGTTCCTTCTATCATTTCTGGTAGAGCTATAAAGTAGCAGAGAATTACTGGTGGGAAATACAAAAGACAATAAACAAAATTCTGAAAATAAATATACCATTTGAGCTGTAATTCTACTTATTAGGGATGGTGGAAGAAAAAATCCAAAGAGACAATGGGAAAATTCTATTCTACATGCTGACAGCTGCAAGAATCGAATATGCAAAATTATGGAAGACTAAGATGACACCAACAATAGAAGATTGGATTTTGAAAACACATGAAATGGTGGAATTAGATAGGTTGACAGCCCTACTGAAAGGGAAAACTTTGGGGAAACATAATAAGGAATGGGAGAAATTTTCAGAATTTTTAAAAGGCAAATGGGGAGATGTGGCAGCAATCAAAGATTAAAGATCCAATCAGATGTAACGGACATGAAAAAGAAAAGAGAAAGAGGGGGGGAATTATAAATAATAAACAGCAATGATAATTTAGATTTCAGTAATCAATAACAATATTAACTTTAAAGAGACTGAAGCAAGGTGTAATACAGAAAGGGGAAAAATCAAAAGGAAAAAACAAATATAGTAAAAGTATCAAATAAAATTAAAGAAAGAAATAAGATGGAACTATCGAAAACTGCAGAGAAGAACTAGGGTCAGATAGGAAGTTTAGAAAATAGTTTCATGAGGTGAGCTCAGTATGTCTTTCCTCAACAAACAATTAAAATAATAAAAATGGTACACTAATTGGTAGAATACATGGTTCAATTGAAACAATATATTTATTTTAGATACACACTGAAGAAGTAACCACAAAACAACATAGAGAATCTCTAGAGCGAAGTTGTTTGTATATCAGTTTAAGTTCATATATTGCATTATATTGTATATTAGAATTGATTGACCACATTGCATTATTGTATATTTTCCTTTGTATTCTTGTGCAACAAATAGAATTTTGATAATTGTATGTTTAGTTCATATATTTACTCATGTAAAACAGGATTAAATTTTCATTATATACATACATACATATATATATATATTTCATATACTTAATCTGTATGTAAGAATTGTGTATTTACTAAAAACATAGAGTTTAATTAGCAGTGTATACACTTTTCATATACTTACCTTCATGTGAGAATTGTTTGAATATATTTTTTCCATTTATATAATTAACTTGGACATTGGTGATTTGTTAAAAAAAATTGTGAATTATTGTATATTGATATATAGATAATATAATAATTTTAAACAAATCTTACCATCAGGATGTTCTGCCTCAAGTTTAGGTGGAATCTCTTTTCCTGTAGTTTGAGTCCATTGCTCCATGTCCTAGTCTCTGAAGCAGCAGAAAACAATGCCTACAACACCTTGTATTCATTGGCAGTCTCCCATCCAAGTATTAACCAGGGCAGACCCTGCTTAGCTTCCAAGATCAGACAGGATTGGGTGCCTTTATGGTATATACTGTATATACTGGAAGTAAATAAATAAATAATAGCAATAACAAGATTCAGTAGAAGGATTTTCCTCTGGACTTCAGGAGGAGGAAGAAAGTGTTGTTCTGTCTCTGTTAATTCCAACACTATTTACTTTTTTAAAAAACCTGCAGATCAAAGATACATTTAATATTATATGTAGCTTATCCATTAGATAGTTGAGTGCATCCCTGTCAGATGAGTTCAGTAAAGAAACCTTGTATATCAAGAATATTCTTTTTTAATGAAGAAACACAAATTAAATGGTTTTTCCCCCTCCATTTAAATGAACAAAATTATAGCTTCTCTCTCCTTCAAATACATCAAACTCCATCAACAGTCCACCCGTTTGTTCAGCAGAATTTAATGTCTTTGAACAAATACTGCAATGGATAGAACATCTAAAGTGGTAGCCATAAAAGTCTTGGCAAGGGTTTCATCTTTTTCTCCCCTCCATCATAAACTCTGTAGATTATAGTTTATACAGTGGAATTTCCCTAATCAGAGTTCAACAGAAATTCATTTTATTGTGGGAGAGAGGAGAAAAGCAGAAAGAAAGGGGCTTTTGGCTTAATGGCTGGTCTTTCTTCTTTTTTAATGGAGATCTGACAGCTGGAATGAATGAGACCAGATAGCTCTGAGCATTTTTATAGGAGCTGCAGAATGGGAGGGGGGGCTTTCTCATGTTAAGAGTATTCAGATTGTTGTCTTAAGAGCCCTAACGTGAACATGTTGATCTCTCACTGTTCATGATTTGCCTGATCCCCTTCTGTCTGTTTAACCACAACACAGAATTCTCCACGTTGTGTCAGAATTCCTAAATTCATGAACTCAATCTTGAATCCTTCAGATTTACAGATGTGTGCATCCTGGAATGAAACTTCAGTGGATCTTGAAACAAAATTCTAGTGGAAGGAAGGTATTTTATTTTTTAGTCTAATGCTATGGTTTCATCACCATGTGTGGATCAAGCTGCCCTTACATTTTTCAGTTCACTGAATGGAACAGAAAATGCAGAAAATATAAGACAAAATGCTTGACAATAGCATTTTAGTTTCATTATCCTGTACATAGCAAATTAACCATTAAACCATCTAAAATAAAATAAAAATATTCCAGATGTCCAAGATATATTCATCATGAATCAGCAACTTTGCAGGCACACTGAACAAAATGATACATATATAAAATTGGGTTAGTATTTTTATTAGTTGTGATCAGGCCTTTCACTACAGTGAAAGCTTATAATGGAGAATTTTTTTGAAAAGAGAGAGAGAAGAAGTTGAAAAAACAAGTTACAAAGCTGAAGGCTTTCATGGCTGGCATCCATAGATTTTCCTTGGTTTTTTTCTGGACTGTCAGGTGGTGTTCTGGAAGAGTTTATTTCTGACGTTTCACCTGCATCTGTGGCTGGCATCTTCAGAGAATGGTTGGGTAGATGTATGTGTGGAGTTTATATGCTGTGAACCCCTGCTGGGGAGTATATGTAAATTTGTGTAATTGAATGGTTAGTTTCTGGGTATAGAAATGCAAGGCTCATTAGTGTCTGGCTAATGGTTGGTTGATGGGTCATTATCTGCTGGAAATCCCCCTGTCCCTGGGTGGAATTTCTTTGTAAGTGTTGAGTTTTGATTCTATTGTTCTTTAAAACTGGGAGCCAGATTTTGTTTACTTTTAAGGTTTCTTCTTCGCTGTTGAAGTTTTCCAGGTGTTTGTGGATTTCAATAGCTTCTCGGTGCATTCTGACATGATAGTTGTTGGCCTGGTCAAAACTCAACACTTACAAAGGAATTCCACCCAGGGTCAGGGGGAGTTCCAGGGGTTCACAGCATATAAACTCCACATACACTCCTACCCAACCATTCTCTGAAGATGCCAGCCACAGATGCAGGCAAAACATCAGAAATAAACTCTTCCAGAACATGACCTCACAGCCCGGAAAAACCCAAGGAAAATCTAAAGTTATGGAGCATTCAGCAAAGCTGGTCTTATTTATTTATCCTGCCTTTTTAAGGTTGCCACAGTGAAAACTGGAGAGGTCTCCTATACCTTTAACGGTTGCATAGAAGAGAGAATTTGAGCAGACTTGGTTTATTACAGGGTTACATGACAAGCAACATCTGCTGAAATTCCCTCTTCTACACAACCATTAAAGGTATGGCACCCTCTCCAGTTTTCAATATGGGAACCCTGTCCCTTTTTCTTAGAATTCTTAGATCCAAAGTGGCTTGATTGAAAAATAGGCACAAACTGCCAACATATATTTTAAAAAAAAAATGGGTACAGATAAAAACACAGCAAGTTATTGTACTAAAACACAATTAAACAAGTAGTAAAACACAACTGAACAAGTTTTAAAAGCATTTGAACTGAAGCAGTGGCTATTTATTTATTTATTTATTTCATGTCCCAACTTTCTCCCAACATAGAAACTAAAGCAGCTTAAATATAAGTTAAAACATAATAGCTAAAACTATATATATTACAAAAGTTTTAAAACCATAAAACAATTAGTCAAATTAAAACATCAAAACAATTAAGATCATATTCAACACATAGTAAAAGATATAGCATGCCCATTGAACATCCTTCTGCCAGTTAAAAGCTGGAAGACTTGTTTAAATAAAAAGCCGGAGAGGGAGCCATTCAAGCCTTCTTTTGGATAATCTCTGCCCTAGCCCTCAGGTATGATGATGGAGGATCCTATCCTGTCACCAGCACTGTGGTAAGGTTTAGTTGCCAAGCCAGTTCGTTTCTGTATGTGGAATTTTGTTCTTTGCTTCAAGGCAGCAAAATCCCTCTGGCCATGTTACGCTAGTTGTTCGCAAGCATGTTCAGCAGGCTTCAGCCCCAGCAAATCTTGTGAGAGGAACAGCAACAGGGTGTAGCTACAAGGTGGGGTGCGGGAACAAAGGCATTACCACCAAATAAAAATTATGTCTGTTCCGCCCACCCCCCATCCCCCCACATGAAATTTTCCTTCAGTCTCAATATTTCTAGCATTGCAGAGAGTGGGACCCAGAGCACTCTTACATTTGACATGTTCACATCCCCATGGTCACTTTGCTTGCCCCTTTTCTTTGGATACCTAAACTGTATCACTAAATTCTCAACTGAAGTTTTTGGCTACTGCAATACTAGAACATTAGGGGCTGAAAAAAAATATGGGAGAAGCAAAAATTTTGTAAGGGGGCAATGTCTTCATTTTCCCCTGCCCTCACAGCTCCACTCTGAAGAGAAGGAATACATCCACTTCAGGGTGGACCTTAGAAATGTTACAATTTTTGATGACACCTTCCAGAATTCCACAGCTGATGTGGCCAATGGCTGTGGTGACTGAAGGAGTCAGGGCATTGTAGTCTGCAAAGTAACTTTTCTGAGCTCTGCACAAAACTGAAACCCCTGCCTTAAACCAAAAGCAAAGAGTTGTAGTCCCCAAAAGTAATTTTCCCAAGTTCAGGATTTGGGCAGAAGATATATTTAAGCAGAGTCTGGATGACCATGTGTTGCGAGTGCTTTGATTGTGTATTCCTGCATGGCGGAGGGGTGGATTGGATGGCCCTCGTGGTCTCTTCAAACTCTATGATTCTAGGGGGTTATCCAAACAGTGAAAAAACTTCTAAAAGAATGGGAGGAGAATCCTACCCATCCTAAAGGCATTCCATGTGATTTCACCATATTGTGAAAAGGTGGGGGGCAAAAAGGCCAAAAACCAAAAGCCTTTGTGGCTTTTCCCACCTTTTAAAAAACAACAAGGGGGTGCACATTTCTGCTTGTTAGGACAAGTGAGTCAATTTGACTCTCTTGCCCAAAAGAGGGAAAGCACAAATCTGAATGGCCAGATAAGCGCACGAGGTGGGGCTTGCTAATAAGGCAAGCACCCACTGCTGTCATCTTGGATTTTCGCCTTAGCGGGAAAGCACTAAGGCAAGAAAATGAAGTGCTTGGGGTTGTTTGCCTTTGTGTTCAAGTGAAAATCTGCTCAATCACACCTTGGCCATTGTTTTAAAAAAATAAGGTTGGTGACAGCAAATTGAGCTAGGTGCAAATGTGAGTAAATCACTCATGGCCGCCATGTTTACTAGTGGGCATGCAAAGTTAACGGGGGCAAAAAAACATTAGGACAGGTCGCAGCTGCTGTGAAATGTCATTATTGTGTGGGATTCTGTTTTTTATGGGCTTGTATAGACAAGCCCTAGGACTCTATAAGGAACAATATAGCAGCTGCATCCTGCCTCCACCACCCCCACCCAAAACCAGGCCAATCCTAGACCTATTTTGGTTTAACTGTTCAATGTCAGACATCACTCTGTATTCCAAGGAGGTTTTAATAAATTACTGTTAGGGAAGATATCAGATGTACCACTGTTTCTCATATGCAAAATTCCCTTCCATTCAGTTTCTATAGGAGACTTGTGCCCAAAGTGTTGTGACTGGTTGAGAAGCAAACCCCATCTCTGCAGCAGAACTTATTAATTATCCCTAGGAACTTATCTCAGATGATTAATAATACCACTAAGCTGATAAAAGATATTACACAAGATTTAGGGGGATTGGCAGGCTTAAAGATGAGTCTGTGGGGTAAGTAAGCATGATGAAAATGAATGTTATATTTGGGATTGTTTATGTTATTCATGGAATTCCTTTACTTATACCTTGCAAGTATTTTCAAAAACTAAATGCATTGTTTAGGAGATTTTGGGAGCTCACCTCCTCCTAGAATTTCAATGAAAAGGATGCAAATTCCTATCAAAGCGGGAGAGTTTAGCCTTCTACTCACATACCATCAGGCAAAGAGAATCCACCTAAACATAAGGAGGAACTTCCTGACAGTAAGAGCTGTTCAGCAGTGGAATGCACTGCCTCATAGTTTGGTGGAGTCTTCTTTGGCGATTTTAAAACAGAGGCTGGATAGCCATCTGTCAGGGGTGCTTTGATTGTGTATTCCTGCAAGGCAGGGGGCTGGACTAGATGGCCCTTGTGGTCTCTTCCAACTTTATGAATCTGTGATTCTGTATCCATTTCTTTGTATTAATTTTTGGACATATCCACTTAAAGTATGGTAAGTACTTCAGCATCAATCTGGAGGAAATTGTTTGCCTTGAGGGACAACTGGACAATGGAGTCAGGTGTAGAAACTATCCCCTAAAAGCGGGAACACCCTATTCATTCATTCACTCACTCACTTCATTTGTATTCCAGCTTTTTCCTAGAATTGGGACTAAGGCAAATTACAATTTAAAATGAATACAGTATAGATACAAACAAACAAAAATGTTTCTTATTAAACTTTTAATTAAACTGTCAATACATTAAAACTATTTAAAACATGAATTAGCAAGATAAAATCTTCAAAGTTTTTTTAAAGTACAGCACCTTATTAAACCTTTTTCTTTAAAAGACAGTTCCCCAAATCCTGTTAGAATAGAACTGTCTTTGCCTGCTGATGGAAGGACAGCAAGGAGAGGGACATTCTAGCCTCCCTAAGGAATAGAATTCCAGAGCCTTGGGGCAGCCACCAAAAAGACCTTCTCTAACATCCCCTGCCAGGTTGTGGTGGGAGAGACAAAGGCTTCTGAAGATCTCAGGGCTCAGGCAGGCTTTAATGGGAGAAGATAGTCCACCAAATAGCATGGGCCTAAGACATATAGAAGAGCCAGCGTGGTGTAGTGGTTTGAGCATTGGACTATGACTCTGGAGACCAGGATTCAGTTCCCCACTCAGCCATGAAAACCCACTGGGTGATCTTGGGCAAGTCATGCTCTCTCAACCTCAGAGGAAGGCAGAGGCAAACCCCCTCTGAACAAATCTTGCTAAGAAAACCCCTTGATAGGTTCACATTAGGGTCTCCATAACTTGGCAAACAAAACAACAAAGCCTTATAGAGTTCTATAGGACAAAACCAGCATTGTGAATTGTGCCAAGAATCAACCCAGTAGCCAGTGGAGCTGTTGTAACAAGTGAAACATGTGCTCTCTATACACCTCCTTCATACACCTCCATCCACACATTTAAAAGACCTCAAAATGCTTTTTAACAAAGTTGAGTAGCACCCCAAATGAGGAGTGATTTGACCAGATAATGGTCTGTGAGCACTTTAAGCATGCATTTGAATAAGTGCTAATTGACTTAGGAATCTCAGCAAAGTCACCATGAGAGCAGCCAGATCTAGGATAATGCATAGCTAGAGGAGGATTCCTCTGTCTAGCACATGTAGGTGAAGGCTGATCATGCAACACCTTTAGGCTTAGCTGCTCTGCTGTGTTTCTATCAGCAGCCACTATTAATAGCCATGTTTTAAAACACTGCTAGCCCTGATAATGACATACTGGAAATGAATAACCTACCTGATGGAAGGGGTAGCGGCTGGTTGCTGGGAGGATGGATGTGAGCAAGCATCTGAATTGGTGGGTGAATGGAGGAGGATTATAAAATGAATAATTAAGGCCACATAAGACAAATGTGCTATAGTGGTTCGAGTGCTTGACTGACTCTGGATACCAGGGTTTGAATCCCCACTCTGCCATATAAACCCACTGGCTGATCTTGGGTGAGGCACACTCTCTCAGCCTCAGAGGAAGGCAAATCTGAACAAATCTTACCTAGAAAACCCCATGATAGGTTCACTTTAGGATTGCCATAAGTGGGAAATGACTTGAAGGCACACAACAACAACAACAACAACAGCAACAAAGATAAGCATTGGTGTATCTCTAATGCACAAATATCAGGTAGTAATACTGCCCTAACTGCCATGCGTCCATGCTATGGAACCCTATGATTTGTAGTTTGGTAATAGCTTTAAGAATTCTCTAGTGTACTTGAGTTCTCTGGCAGAGAATTCTATGTACCTCATGAAACCATGAGTTCCACTACTCTATGGGATGGAACAATTAAAGTTAAAATGGTATCAAAGTGTTTTAAGTGTGTAGTGTGGATTCACCCTATGTTACCCCAGAAGAAACAAGGAAACACACACGAAGTCTTTGTGAATTCCACTATGAACTGTCCTGTTCCACACATCCTGGACACACCTCCTGTTACCATTCTGAATTGACAAGTCTAAAGATGTTGTGATCTTCTTCTTATCTCATAAAAAGAATAAAGATTATTTTAAATATGCATATTTTTAGATAAAATGCATTTATCACAGTGAATAGGCACCAATTTTTAAAACAGGAAATGGACTTCTAACCCATGACTTTGCTTTTTTGGCAGTCCATGTTGCTCCCCTCTCCACAGATACACATAAAAGACCCCTGGGCAGAAAATGGGCCCCTGTTTCCAACACAGATCCCCACTCTAGCATCAGACAGAGTGGGTCAGCTACCTCCAGCAGCAGATTTGAGTGTCATGAAAGGACAGCAAATTGTTGGAACATCTTCGCCAGCAATGGAAGAAGATGAGATTAGGGCAATTTCCTCTCTTGCATGTCAAAGTAAACAGGATGTTTTGTGGTACAAGCTGCTTTGAATTGCATTGGCAAAGTGTGCCATTTGCCTCTCTACCTCAGGCAGCAAAACATTGTGGGCCAACACTGGACACTAGGGCAGAGCAAGAGTAAAGTCTGAGACTGAGAGGCTTACTGCATACTGAAGTAAAGCTGCAGGACAGCTGGAAGGTTCCACTTTCTGTTCTGCCTTACCACATGATATCATCATTCCTCCAGTCCTGTGGGAGACAGAGGTAAAACTGCATCTTTTTGCTAACAGATTTTTCCAGTTAGCAAAAAGATGTGGTTTTACCTCTGTCTCCCATTGGAACAGAATGGAAGAACGACAATGTCATGCAGTAAGGCAGCACGGAAATAAGAACCTTCCAGCTGCCCTGCCACTTTACTTTGGCATGTGGTAAGCCTCTGAAAGTAAAGGGTCACACCGACACCAAGGAACAACCAGTGCCAGAACTGATAACAATGATGGCTCAGAGTTGTGGATTCAACTGAATAAAAAAAAAGGTAGGAAGGAATACAGGCAGAACCAGAGAGAACTAGGAATCTCTTGTACATGCCTGGGGTTAGAATGGAAGGCAGGGAAGGAAAAAGGAAGATCAAGAGTAGGGTGTGAGAGAGAGAAGGTGATGTGCTCTGGCCAAGGTAAAATGCTTAGTGTGGTCCTTTAACAAAGATACTGTTCTCATTCTGTTGCAGGGGTGGCAGCTGTAATGCCCTACACATGTTGTTGGACTGCAGCATCCATCAACCCTAGGCAGTAAAGCCAGTGGTGAGGAGTGCTGGGGATTGCAGTCCAACAATACCCAGAGGCCATACATTTCCCCATCACTGTGCTGTTACTAAGGTTGGTGTCACACACACCCCTGACAGCATCATCTAGTGCAGTTCAGCCTTTCTGCACCCCCCTAGTGCTGATACTACCTGTTCTATTGAACACATAGGAAGGAAACAGCATCAAAAGAGGAGGAGTTTTTTTATTGTTATTGTTTTTTAAAAATGAAATGGAGTCCCAGACAGGCCAGCTTGAGAGCAGGTGATTTTGGAAATCTCCCAAACAGAAAGAATAGGGTCTATGACATTTCAGGGCTGAAAAACGTTTATTCCTTCTGAACATGCAGAAAAGAGGAGTATTAAAAGGGAGAGTGATAATCTGGGAGAAAAGTACTGTAGTAGCCTTTGAGCCTTTTTCTGGGAACTGTTGCACAGAGAATTGGCTGGACTTCAGCAACAGGAGATGAGGAAAGAAGAATTCTAAAGACATAAATCACTATCATACAGACACACATACACACACACAGGCATTTGGGAAGCGGGGATGTTATCACACTGAAAAATCCTTCTTTAAATGTAGGTATTTCTTGTCTTGGTAAAAGAAAAGAAAACATATCAAAGATCAAGCCTGCAAAAAATTCTAGGACACAGAGTGCAAACATTCATGTAAGTTAAAACTGATATAATGTGGGTTTTTTGCTTGTTTGTTTGCTTGCTTGCTTGTTTTGGATCCATTTCTGTTTTCTCCACCTATCCAGCAGATCCTGTCTAATCTTGGAAGCTAAGCAAGGTCAGCCCTGGTTAGTACTTGGAGGGAGACTGCCAAGCAATCTCAGGTGCTGTAGGCTATATTTCAGAGGAGGACAATGGCAAACCACCTCTAAGTATTCCTTGCCTAAGAAAATCCTACAAAATTGATGGGGTCACCATAAATTGACAGGCAACTTGAAGGCACACACACATCCAGCAGGCAAAACTTCAAAAGATGCAGCTTTCCACAACATGGAGGTGTATTGATATTGGGGAAGATCTATCTAAGTTCTGCCTATCATGCTGGTGTTCATTATTGAGAATCCCTGCTAGAAAAGAAGAGTGCTGGTCCTAGTTTAGGGTTAGAGAAGTCAGGCAATGGGTTGAATCCAAGGGTTAATCCCAACTGGAAGAGACCCACTGAGTCAGAGGAATTTATGGAAGTGTTGACTTATCAATCTCCCATCAATTCAGTGGATCTACCCTATTTGGGACTAACAGCTAGATTTGGTCCGTTAATGGTACAGTTAATGACTACACCCAAGATGGTCACTAACAACTGCCCTGGAATTGGATCACAAATCCTGATGGCTGTACTTAATTTACATACTTTTCTCATCTGACACAGGGTTTCCCAAAGAATAGAGCTAGGGTAGTGTAGCAGTTAAGAGTATGGGTGGGAATGTGAGGCCTTGCAGATGTTGTTGGGCTACTATTTGCAGCAGATCTAGCCAGCATAGCCAATGGTGAGAAATGCTGGGAGGTGCCATCCAACAACATCTGGAAGGCCACACAATTCCCACCCTCAGGTTAGAATATTAGCCTGGGACCTCGGAGATTCAGGTTGTTGTCCCCAGGGAGTTGTGAGACTGATTAGGCCACACTGGGCTAGTCTCTCTCTTCCTCCCTCTCCCCTTGCTCTCTCTCAGCTTGACCTACCTACTTCACAGGGTGGTTGTGAGAATAAAATGAGGAGGAAGTGAACCATTTTGTCACATTGAGCTCACTGAAAGAAAGACGGGATATAGATGGAATAAATAAAAAATAAACTTTAAAAGAAAACACTAGGTAGAAAATACATAGTCAGAAACTAATAACAGAATTTTCCAATGGAGAAGTCAGAATATAAAATTGACACTGGCATCTTTGATTATATCATCTTAAATCTCCCTCTCCCCCTGCCCCATAATGCTTTTTAGACTTACTGGCTTGGAAGGAGACTCTGGAGACATAAATAGCTGCATGCATGTGTGTGCACATGTGCACGCACACACATTTGAAGTTGCAGGCATGACTTCTTCAGAGATTCCCCCAAGAGATAAGCAATTGTTGATGCAGACAAAGTACCATTGCCTGATCTAATGTATCCTGGTCACAGAGTCCATGTAGGAGATGATGAGCCTGATAAGGCAGAAATGGTTCCACAAGCAGAGGCAAGTGCCAGCATCCTGGAGAACTGCAACGGAAATGCTGACATTTATGAACCCAGGCATTCGTAAACAATGAATCTTACAACCCTGGTGAAGGAAGGAAATAAATAAAAGAGGGAGGAAGAGAAGTACCAGAATGGAAAAGCCATTTAGGCCTGTCTGTGGTGATCCTATATCAGATAGAGAAGTGAAATGTAAGACATGCATTCAGTCAAAGATGCTCTCAATTCTCAGCATTTTTCTACTGGGCTGGAATTTCACTTGGAATCAACTTAGAGCCATAAATGAAAATGATAGTTGCTTTTTTTATTCCACATATTCCCTTGTGATAAAGTCAGGCAAACCACTTTCATGTGCTGAACCCACTGTTTGCATGGGACTCTGGAAGGTTGGTGTCAAATTCAAGGTGAGACATGACTACTGTTCTTCTGGCTAGGATGCAGTACCTTTGACAGCTAAACATCAGAAATTCAGCAATTGACCTTTCCTATCGCTGTATGCTTGAAGAAGCTTCACCTGGCTAGTGCAGAGCTTGGAAAAGATTACTTTTTTGGACTACAGCTCCCCACTCCTCTTACCAATATGGTTACGAGTGAACAGGAATCCCCCAGCCTCCCCCCCCCCGCAAAAAAACACGGCAGTTCCTTTCCACGTTCTGTCTCAGTGCCATGTTGCTATGGAAGAACAGCAGTCTTATCAGAAAAGTAAGCAAGTAAGAAGGAAGCGAGGGAGGGAGAGAGTGAACCTAACCTTACTCATGGATTAATTTTGCTTCGGACAGTCACTGTGCCTCAATCTCATTTTCATAGTCAATCAAAATGAGTCAAGTAGGCATTTATTTCACAGGAAAGCTGGGAAGACAAATTAAATTGTTCTTGCCTGGGTATTATTCTTTCATATACAATCAATAGAATATACCTTGGCTATTATAAAAACACCATTTCTTGATTTGGGGTCCATTACCAGCTCGTTGTATCTTCATTTCAGTAGCCTAATATACCACACTGGCAGAGGTACACAGAAAATACATGAGAACGCTGCACAGGAATCTAGGATTTTCCCCCTATACCTTGGCCTCACCAATCCTTTCCAAGCCAGTTTCCATGGGGATTGAGGGACAATGAATCTTCATTCCCAAAAGGGCATCTTTCCATCCACACCCAGTTAAAATTTATAAGGCACAAGAAATGGATCCATCTCAAGTTTAAACTGAGGATAAAGTATAGGCTTTTGACAAAGACTGCCAGGAAATGCAAATGTTTTCTCATTGTTCCTGCTCTTGTATGGGCTCCAGTCCAGAGCAAATAAGTCATACCTATGCCCTTTTTAAATCAATCAGATGCCCCATCTGAAGCCATGAGAACGAAATAGAACCTCCACATTAGAGGCTGTACCAGTGCCTGGGGGAAAGGTGATCCCGGTGGCCTGTTAATTTCAACTCCTGGATACAGACCAGCTTTTATTGTAACTGCCTCCCAGAATCCCCCATTGTAGCTGGAGGATTCTGGGAGATGGAATCCAAAAGAGGTAGCTTCTAAACTCTGGCTAAAAACAGCATGTTTGACTCAATAAACTCTTGTTTTCTTCCAGTGAGACTCGTTTGTTTTTTGTTTTTTACCATTTGCTATGATTAGCTTGCACTGTTGATTCCAACAGGGCCTAGGTCAGATGAACATTTTCTGTTGGGAGGATGTGGTGGTAATAAGATTCTATTTCAGCCCCTATTTCTTGCAAAAATTGTCAGTATTTTGGCGGAAATTGAGGCTGTGTTTCAGTACTGGAGTCTCTCTCTGGCTTTTCTTCGCAAACGAAGATTCAGGAAGGACTCATCCCGCACTTTCTGCAAGTGCGCTGATGACTAAAAAGGCCAATCCGAGATAAACATGTCCGGTTGCAGGAAGCACAGCAGAAGGTTTCCTCGGGTGATGTTACCGGGTTGTGATTCTTTCTGCGTTGCCGTTTCTCTTCAAGACTTTTTCGGCATGAGTTTTCAAATAAGGCTGCAGCATTGTGTATAGTGTGTCTCCATGCCTCCCGATGTGAGGCCAGGGAGGACCATTGTTGGTGATCAATTTGGTGACCCTGAGATGTTGTTTCAGGGAGTCCTTGTATCATTTTTTTGGAGCGCCCCTCTTACGCTGACCCATGGCGAATTCACCGTACAGTACTATTTTTGGGAGGCGATGGTCCTCCATCCTAGAAATGTGCCCTGCCCAGCACAGCTGTGTTCTCAATATCATGGCCTCAATGCTGGTGATCCCTGCTTGCTCAAGGACAGCAACATTTGTCACATAGTCAGTCCAGTGTATATTTAGGATTGTGCGTAGACAGCACTGATGAAAGCGTTCAAGGAGTCATAGGTGGTGGCGATAGGTGACCCATGTTTCAGATCCATAAAGGAGAATAGACAGTATAATGGCTCTATACACACACTACTGGAGTACAGTATTATGAAATCACCAGCAGTTAAATCACAGGTGATACTTACTGTATGTATCGTAATATATAATGGCCCTAACAATAGGGTTCTCGAATCTCAGGGCCTGGCCCCTCTCCTTCAATCTGCATGGCAATCTGCATGGCGTAGACATAGGCCTTATCTTATAGGCTACTTACCCTGTCTTGGCTCCATCTTGGAGCCCTGCAGTCCAAATGATGCAGGACTCCTACCCCATCCCCCCCCCACGCAGTCTTCATGATGCCTGGGGGGGGGGAGACAGGGTAAAGCCCATTAAAATGTTTCAACAAAATAGCTGCCTTTTTTAAGATAAACCAGATTGAGCCACACGGGAACGCAGAAGGCCATACCAGCACACTGGCCCATCTCTGCAGCCACTGTCGCTTCCATCCACGTCACATTCTCTGAAGCCAGGAAACAGACCTGCAGCATGTGACCAAGGCTGGTCACATGTAGGGGGCCTTGATCACAATGCTGCAGGGGCCCTTCCTGACGTGGATGGCAATGGCAGTGTCTACAGAGATGAGCCAGTGTGTCTGTGCAGACTCCTACCCGTTCTGTGCAGGTAAATGGGGAGCAATGAACCTGATCTGGAGCCAGAATATGCCGGTGGGAAGCTAGCGTATTCTAGCTGGTGTAGATGAGCCCTTAGTCTACAAAAGCTTATGCTACAAACTTCTTTCTCCCAGTTAGACTCAAATGTACTACAATATACCTTTGCATATTCTTCATTTGTTAGATTTAGTGTGGTTTTTTTAAAAAAAAATGAATGACATATTCTCTGCAAATGTGGTTGATGCTTAAAGTATCACCCTTAATGACAACACCAGGTACAGCCCCTTCTAACATTGGCTTTGCAACACCCTCAGGGTCTGTCCCCTGTGACATCACCAGCAATTATCTTCATACCCTCTAATATTTCACAGATGAAAACAGGGACACACATAGTGAAGATGGCAAAAGTTATTAGAATAGGAACAGACAAGCTAGGAGAGGCTGCAGCAGTTTGCTTTTGCCTGACCCTACTGGGAAGGACATGTTTCTGTTCTCTTCTCCCCCCACTACTGATTTAATTGAGTGCAAACTATTTTTGCACAACAAACTCAGCTTGCAGCAACTGAAGTAAGCTGAGGAGAAAAGAGCAAAAGTGGGAGGAGAAAGAAACTGGGACATTTTAAAAGTAACCGTAAAATTTGGGTGACAGAAGATTAATTAGGACTGTCCCTGCTAAATTGGTGCATTTTGTGGGTATGCATCTCTAGGTCTCAGTTTTGGTCCTAAAATCTTCAGGCCTCAGGTAGTCCTGGCTTGACAACACTTCCCAGGGTCCAGAGATGGGTGGGGCTGAAGCCCAAGTGGATAGGGCCAGTCCACCTCTTTTCAAGTTTTTTATTACTCTGTTTTCCCACTTTGCTACCCCCTTCTCTCTCTTAGGGCTTGTCTACATGGGCCAAATAAAATGATCTCATCTTGTTTTCACAGCAAGCTGTTCAGATGATGGATGTACCGCTCAGTTCTTGGTCTTTTTAGTGCCTCAGGACAGAAGCTTCCTTCATCATCATTTATTTTGCATAAGCAGCAGTTGTTTGAAGAAGTGCATACTAGCATACCCATATCATCAGCTGCATTGACCTCCACTTAATAAGAGGTCTAAAGCCCCTCAGTTCTGTGGGGAAAGACATATGTACATCACATGCATGGGGGAAGGGGGAAGAAAACCCAGAGTGGCCACATCTGTATGGCCATGCATACTGCAGTTTATCAGACCGGGGTGAGTTGAGAAGGGAGAACAATGTGGACAGTGGTCCTGAACTCACCTCAGTGTGCGTGGAGATCGTGTGGACAAGCCTGTGGTTGCTGTAGACCAGAATAACACAACAGAAAGCTGGATTTTTCTGTCAGTGTAGACAAGCCCTTCGTTTTTCTCTTCCTCTCCACAGCTGCTGAAGAAGGAAGGGAACATTTTTAAAGAGGCTGAACAGCAGAGATCTTTTTGATATTACTCCAAGGGCCACATGAGATCAGATGGAGGTTTGATCAAGCTGGCCAACCCTGCAATATATTAAAACCCATTCGTACAGAATGCTATATGCTATCATAAGACCAATGAGGTGGCGGGGGTTCGTTTTTCGTCTTCCTTATTCTCAGATTTCTCTGGAAATGTGTGTGGGCAGTGTATGTGAGGGTGGCATAAGGGACTAAACAGCCTAATAAATGTTTGTATTGCAGTAAACTGTCCAAGCAAGGATTACATAGTCTCTTGGGGGAGTTTCATTAAAGACAGAGAGATTCATGGATGAAAATAGAAAGCAATGTATTGGACAAGACCCAAATAGCAGGGGAAAGGGCTTTGATGTATTATCAGTATCTAGGCTCCAGATTTTCTTTCTGTAAACAGAGAGAGGAAAAAATAAAATGGATATTAGGCAAAACCGTGGAAGTATTTTCTCCTGGAAATGCCTTGCCACACAGTAAAGAGAATGGGCTTTTGCGTGAGTAACTAATTCCCACACACGTTTCAGAGCAAACATCCAATGAAAACTTCTTTAATGAGAAGGGTGGCTGGGACTGGTGATTCATAACTCAGCCAGTATTAGTGATTATATGCAAACTACTAGTCATTGACTTTCCCAGTCATGGACTTTTGCAGAGGCTAGTTAATTAGGGATACAGAACCTCCAGGTGACAGGCCTAATCTGTCCCACAAGTCTCTCCATCCCAGGCTGCAGAGCTTTTTAAGGCAGGCAGGACCTCATCCTCCTACTGTACCCATTTGCTTGAGGGGGGTATTTTTGTCCAGATTGCCTACTTGCCTTTCTTTTCTCTTGCATTTTTCCACATCTTCCAAAAGTGATTTCTTCGGATAATAATTTCAACAAACCATCAGCCACCAAGGCCAGTGGACATACTAGCTGAGTGATTCCAAGAACTATAGTCCAAAAAAAGTCACTTCCCCCAAGTTCTACTTCCTCTTGATAGCCAGAGGCTGATCTGTGATTTTCTCACATGTTCTCACTTGTCCGAATCTCAGATGTCCTTTTGGAAATGCTCTACTGTTCTACAGCACTATGATCTTTTACATTTCCAAAGCTATCTGAGATAAACTTGCAACCTTGCTTGAAAGGATTGGATACACACACACATTCTCCATCTTTCTTTTTCCTGGTTGCTGCCATGTATGTTCTGTCCTCTATCCTACTGCTTCATCCTTCTGTACTTTTTATTAGGGCAAGTTAAATGAAGATGAGAGAGGAAAGATGGTATGGTGAACAAAACATGTGGCATTGTGACAGTGTAGCATGGCAAAAAAAAAACCCTGTGAAAGTGACTACTTTAGGACAAATATAATGCTCTCTGCAGTGAGCATTACTTACTTTTGTAGGAGGAGCTGTATGAGGGAGCAGGATATAGGACGGAAGTCAGGATCTGTGGATTTCTGAGTGACAATGGATTTACTTACAAGAAGATATTTGTTGGAGTACATTATGTTTAGAATCATAGAATCATAGCACTGGAAGAGATCACAAGGGCCATACAGTCCAACCCCCTGCCATGCAGGGATACACAATCATCATTCCCAACAGATGACCATCCAGCCTCTGCTTAAAAACCTCCAAAGAAGGAGACTCCGCCACACTCTGAGGCAGTGTATTCCACTTCCAAACAGCTCTTACTGTCAGGAAGTTCTTCCTCATGTTTAGGTGGAATCTCTTTTCCTGTAGTTTGAACCCATTGCTCCATGTCCTAGTCTCTGGAGCAGCAGAAAACAAGCTTGCTCCATCTTCAGTATGACATCCCTTCAAATATTTAAACGTAGCTATCATGTCACCTCTCAACCTTCTCTTCTCCAGACTAAACATACCCAGCTCCCCAAGCCACTCCTCATAGGGCATGGCTTACTGACTAGCATGTTCAACTCTTTGATGTGCCTTGGATTTTCCTACACATCTTCTTAAAATTGGCAAGGATGGTATTCAGTCCTGCCAACTTCAACTTTGGTTCCACACCCAAAGCTGGAATACCCCATACCCCTTTAGCACCAAGATTGTCCCTACATTAGAATTTGTCCATAGGGCTGAGAAGGGTTTGACCATGGGCTGTATGAACAATATTAGGCCATTAGTGTCTTCCAACAATGAATATCTTCACCTCTTTTGCCAGAGAAACTGCTTTGAGGAGTATACAGTAGAACAAATTCTTCCATTCATATGAAAATATTGTTCTGCATGATGTGTAGCCACACTGATGTGCAACCTACTTGTGCAATGGTCACTGGAATCCTGGGGAAATCATGATATATGGTCAAATTCATAGGTAGAGATAAGGCTTTTGGAGCATCATGGTTGCTATGGATAGTGTGCTGATGTGGTAAATTGCAGTAACAATTGCTTGCTACAATAATCAGGAAAGGACTGTAGCTCAATGGGACAGCACATCCTTTCCCAAAGCTCACCCAGCACAGAGGTGGTCACCCTGCAGGCTGTCCTCACATGCAGCAATCAATCTAATTTCATACATCCCTCAACTGATATCCACAAGCAGCAGCAGTGGAACTGGGTGGCTTTCACAACAGTGAGGTGATGAATGTGCTTTGGGCTTTAGTGCAGACTTTAAAGGAACAATCCAAGTTGTGTATGTGTGTAAGTGCCTTCAAATCACCCATCAACTTATGGAGAACCCATGAATTTAATATGAATTTCTTAGGCAAGGAATACTCAGAGGTGGTTTGCCATTGCCTTCCTCTGAAGTACAGCCTACCTAGTTTTTTCCTGGCTGAACTCAATTCCAAAAATAGGTTCAGCACCTTAGAAAGCTCTTTTAAAATTCAGGTTAAAGCCTAGAGTGGATTCACTGACCCACTGAGATGAGAGCCACCAGCTAGTAGCTAGTGATCCATTCAGACCTCTGGCAAGTATAGTCTGTCTTTCTCCTGGCAGCTCTCTGGTCAGGGAGGAAAATGAAGTATGTGCAGGAGAGTAATGTCATAAAGAGAGACATTGTAGTAGAAGAATAATGGAGAAAAGAGTCCTGCCTCCTCTTAGTTCTGGCTCCACCTACCTCTGCTTTCAGCCCCACCCCCAGCTGGCGGCACAAATTACCCACAAAGGATTGTGGCCCTCAAAACAAAGAAAAAAGAAAAATTGTCCCAACATCTTGTAGGAGCCCCATCAAGCTCCACTTTGATTCCACTTTAACTGCCATAGTTCCACCCTGTAGAACCCTGGGATTGGCAGTTGCTGGAGGGGCATTTAGAATCCTCAGCCAGAGACCTCCTCTGGTGTCTCTGACCAAACTACAAATCCCAGGATTCCATGGGATGCAGCCACAACAATTAAAGTGGAATCACAGTATTATAATTGTGGAGTATGAAAGGGCTCCTGGTCTGGGTGGGAAAGACTCCTGTTGTTTGGAACCATGGAGAGCCACTGTTCATCATTGTAGACTATGCAGAACTAATGATAAACCAATAATGATCTGCCTTGGTACAAAGGAGCTCTTTCTATCCCCTTGGTGGTAGAGTGACACCTTTATTTTATTTTATTTTATTTTATTTTATTTTATTTTATTTTATTTTATTTTATTTTTTAAGTCATAACTGGTGACCACAGCCTCAGATTCTGAATGTGTGAATTTTTAGGGGCAGGGTATTCTGCAGTTGAGGTGATCCATGAAAAAGAATACCTTATATGACTTTTGTGATCCTAACTTGGAAGTTAGGATTACAGCCACCCGAAAAAGAAGACAGGGCTCCTATACCCTTAACAGCTGTGTGGGAAATCTATGGTGAACTCGCTACGGGTCAGTGTAAGAGGGGCGCTCCAAAAAAGCGATACAAGGACTCCCTGAAACAACATCTCAGGCTTGGCCAAATTGATCACTAACAATCACTAACAATCACTAACAATGGTCCGCCCTGGCCTCACATCGGGAGGCATGGAGACGTACTATCCACAATGCTGCAGTCTTATTTGAGAACTCACGCCGAACAAGTATTGAAGAGAAACGACAACGCACAAAGAATCACAACCCAGAAACATCACCCAAGGAAACCTTCTGCTGTGCTTTCTACAACCGGACTTGTTTATCTTGGATTGGCCTTTTTTGCAGAAAGAGAAGGATGAGTCCTTCCTGAATCTTTGTTTGCGAAGAAAAGCCAGAGAGAGGGAAGAGAAGATTTTGCCAAGTCTAGCTTGCATGATAGGCTACACCTGTTGAAATTCCCTCTTCCACACAACTATTAATGGTACAGGAACTTGCACTTATTTTTTATGTGCCCACTCTAAGTATAAGACAGGATACTCAAGAGGACATTGTCAGCTGAGTATAGGACATCATCCACCATGTTCTTGAGAAATGTAGGTAAATTACTCTCATAGTGTGAGGCATATCTTGGCAACATGACTAAACTAGGTACTTCTCCCCACTTTCCATTTCAAACCAACATAGTTCTGTATGATCCTTCACATTGAGGAGGACAGGGCAGGGGAATCACTGCCTGTTCTCATTCTACAGCACTTGGTTGGTGGGGTAAATTTCTCTAGAGGAGAAGACACTTGAGCTGTGGCTGCAGCTCACTAATTGCTATTCCTTATGCAAGTTGGACTTAAAAGGCATGGATAAATCTAAAAGGAATTTGGCCAGTATGATAGAACAATTGAACATTGGACTCAGTTGAAATCTACTGTCAGTAACAATTATTCAATCATAATAGCCTAGAAACATATGCATATATTGGCAGGTGGGGTGTGGGGTGGGGGAAAGTGATAGAACGAGACTGTGTTAGGGCTAAGCTGAAGAAAACTGTACCTGAACCCAGGCCTGAAGTCTGTCTTCTTTGCATCAGGTTTAAAGAGATCAGATTTCTGGGCTGGAGTGCCAGAGACAGAAAAAAGTTTTTTTTAAAAAAAAAATTAAAAGCATAAATAGATGGTTGTGTGTTAACCTCCATGTTAAGTCCATTTGGTGTTAAAGTAATTAGCCTGTGTATATTCTCTTCTGTAGTTAAGGTCTCAGAGTATTTTGGAAACATTTCTGTTTCTGATAAGCTGCAATCATCTAAACTGAAGTATTTTCATGAGAGCCTGTCCCGATGGGAAGTTCTTCTAGGGTTCTTATTTGGTCATAGAATCATAAAGTTGGATGGAATATACAATCAAAGCACTCCTGACAGATGGTCATCCAACCTCTTTTTAAAAACTTCCAAAGAAGCAGACTCCACCACACTCCAAGGCAGTGTATTCCACTGTTGAATAAGTCTTATTATCAGGAGGTTCTTCCTAATGTTCAGGTGAAATCTCTTTTTCTTTAATTTGAATCCATTGCTCCATGTCTTGAAGGCTCATCTAGAAGGGCCAGGATATGCTGGTTCCCCAACAGTGTATTCTGGGCCTGGATCTGGCCCATTCCTCCCCAGTTGCCTGAATGAAATGGGATGGAATCCATATTTCCACACCAGCCCATCTCTGCAGCCACTGCCAATGCTATCCACATCACTCTCTCCAAATCCAGGAAGCTGGCTTACCGCATGTGATCAAGGCTCCCTGCATGGGGCCAGCCTTGGTCACATGCTGTGAGAAACTTTCCTGGCTTCAGAGAGAGCAACGTGGACAGCAGCTGCAGGCCGGTATGGAGTCCTGTGGTCACGTGGGGCCAGATCCATTTCCCCCCCCCCAGCTGAGACAGTTTTTCCTGGGTATTTTGTTAAAATGTTTTATCAGGCTTTACCCCCTCTTTCCCCCGTCTTTACCCTGGCCATTGTCAGGACTGCCTGGGGGCAAAACTGCCTGGGGGCAAAAGGCTCTGCATCATTAGGACTGCAGGGCTCCTAGACTGGGGCAAGGTGGGGTAAGTAGCCAACCTAGACAAGCCCCTAGTCTCTGGAGCAACAGAAAACAAGTCTTCAACTTGACATCCTTTCAAATATTTAAACATAGCTATCATGTCACCTCTTAACTTTCTCTTCTCTAGGCTAAACAAACCCAGCTCCCTAAGCCACTCCTCACAGGGCATGGCTTCCAGACCTTTTACTGTTTTGGTCAAACAGTAAAAATCCAGTATCAAACTGGATTTGAGATAGAAATGGAATTTAAATGTCTTGGTGTTACTTTATCAAATATGAACTCTTTCTTGGTTCAGAATAATTATGCGAAGGTTTGGAATGAAACTAAGAAACATTAGTTGAGATGGGGGAATCTGAAATTGTTGATGATGGGAAGAATTTCTGTGATAAAAATTATTACAGGAAAAGAGATTCCATCTAAACATTAGGAAGAACTTCCTGACAGTAAGAGCTGTTTGGAAGTGGAATACACTGCCTCGTAGTGTGGTGGAGTCTCCTTCTTTGGAGGTTTTTAAACAGAGGCTGGATGGCCATCTGTCAGGAATGCCTTGATTGTGTATTCCTGCATGGCAGAATGGGGTTGGACTGGATGGCCCTTGGGGACTCTTCCAACTCTATGGTTCTATGAATGTATTACCTAGAATATTGTTCTTGTTCCACACAATACCAGGTTTGACAAATGATGTACCTTTTAAACAATGGCAGAAGGATTTGTATAAATTTATCTGGCAAGGAAAGAAACCTAGAGTCACATTTAAAATATTACAAAATGCAAAAGAAAAGGGAGGTTTGGATTTACTGGATTTGAAACTGTATTTTGCTACCTGTTGCCTAGTTTGGTTGAAAGAGTGGGCAATGTTAAGAAATAAAAAGTTTCTGGAGTTGGAAGGACATACCTTGAGAATTTTTCAATGGTTCTCATATTTGCAATTGTTTGAGAGGTTTAAAACAGATAATAAGGAATTTGGTTTTAAACAAGATAAATTGGCAGAACAAGAAACCTAGAATAAAATGGCAAGTATTACAGGAAGAGAAATCAAAAGGAGGCCTCAGTCTACCTAATTTGAAAATATACCATCAATCGTGTGCGTTGACATGGCTACTTGATTGGTTCCTTTTGAGAGATGACAAAATATTAACTTTGGAAGGAACCGATATAAGATATGGCCTGCACGCATATTTATGGTATCAAAAGGACAAAATAGATAAAAGCTTTAATAATCATCTTATTCGAAGGTCCCTATTAAAAACATGGAAAGCAGTCAAAAATAAGCTTTACTTCAAACTACCCATGTGGGTTTCTCCTCTAGAAGCATTTAGAAGGACGGAGATGCTACACCTAGAGAATTGGTGGACTTATAAAGAATTAATAAAACTTCAGAAAGGGTCTAGCAGATTGAAAACGAGAGAAGAGTTAGAGCAGGAACATAAGAAATGTAATTGGTTTCAATATAGACAGCTTTTAGAAAGATATAATATAGATAAGAAATCAATGGGAATAGAAAGCTTAAAGACTGAATTAGATGAAATGATAATGGATGGTAAAGATAAGGACTTTAATGTATCAAAGGCCTACAAACTTCTACTGAAATTAGATTTGGAACCTGAGACTATAAAAGACCACATGATTAAGTGGTCACGAAATGTAGGAGCAAATATATTGTTGGAGGACTGGGAGGTTCTATGGCGAAAAAATATGAAATTTTCACCTAGCAATGAGCTGATAGAGAACTGTTATAAAATGCAATACCGGTGGTATATAACCCCATCAAAACTAGCAAGAATGTACAAAGGGAAAATGAATAATTGTTGGAAGTGTGGTGAAAAGGAGGGGACATTTTACCACATGTGGTGGTCATGTAAAGTAGCAAAAAAATACTGGAAAAAGATTCATAATCTGATAAGAAAGATAATCAGAAAAGATTTCAGGTCAACCCCACAATTATATCTACTGAATATGTTTGAAAGAGATTTTCCGAAAGAACTTAAAAGACTAATGCTTTACATGACCACCACAGCAAGAATTGTGTTTGCCAGATATTGGAAGCAAAAGAAAATTCCAAGTTGTGAAGAATGGCTGAACAAATTGTTAGAAGTAGCCCAGATGGAACAATTGACATGCTGGGTTAGAAATCAATCTGTAAACGATTTCAGGAAAGAATGGGGAGATTTAATTGAGTATTGGAAAAACGAATGGAATGAATATGCGGTAATATGGCTGGTGGAGTAAATGAGAGTTCAAATACGGAATTTGACAAATAGGAAACAATAAAAATTCCCTCACGACAATTAGACCTTTTGTTGGGTAAATACAGGCGAGGTAAGGGGAATTAAGAAGAAATTGTAAAGGCTGGATTGAAATGCTGTATTGGAAGTATTAACGGTATAACAGGACAAATAACGAATCAAAATAGAAAGCTGGATATGCAATACTTAATCAAATTTGAACTACTGTTGAATAAGGAAGTAGAAATGTATATTATCAAATACTTTTGTATGTACATATATATATATATATATAGCTAGATAGATATTGTTGTGTTATTCGTTATCGTATCAATTATGTTAATATACGTGAAAATATTCTGACAAAAAATAATAAATAAAAAAAATAAATAAACAAGATAAATTGGAGTTTGAAAAACAACTGTGTATAGATGACAAACAATTAATTGCTAAAGTGTATAAGCTTCTGCTGAAATTTGATACGGAAGACGAACAGGTTTAAGATTGTATAGTTAAATAGGCTTAAAATGTTGTGTATAATATACAGATGGGACAATGGGAATGTATATGGAAAAAAGTTTAAAATTTACTTTATGTTATGACTTTAAAATGTTTATAAAATGATGTATTGCTGGTATATGACCCCTGAAAAATTGTCCAAGATGTATAAAGATGGTAATACATGTTGGGAGTGTGGGGGAAAAGAAGGGACTTTTTATCATGCTTGGTGGACTTGTGAGAAAGCTAGAAAGTTTTGGATATGAATATACACACTGTTGCATAATATTTTAAAAAGAAATGTCCAGTTGAAACCTGAGGCATTTTTTTCCTTTTAGGACTTATTGACATATAGGAGATTATCAAATGGGGACAAATATAGCGTTCCTGTCTCGCTATCTCCTCTCCCACCTCACTCCCGTCCCTGTAACGTTTAATTTTTTTTCAGACCTACTTTTTTCATGCAAGAGAAACTGCGTCTCCTCCCCCTGGCAGCCTGGGAGTGAATGCAGTTCTCACAGAGCTGCATTCACTTCCTGGAAAGGAAATCCCGGCTGTTCTTGCGAGAGGATGATTGCATGAGCAATTCAAAGTTAAAAGGAAAAATACACACACACAAGTAAAACAAAGCAGCTAAACACACTTTAAAAAAACCAAGTAACCTGGGGAGGGTAGGAAAAAGTGTGTCACTTACCTCAATGTCCCAATATCAACCAGAAGTGTTTGGCACGGACCTCCCAGTGATGCTGGCATCACACCAGCATAACAGGGTACCTTTTCCCTCACCCGTCATTCTGTTACAGAAATGGAACGACGGGTCAATTCATGGCTAGCCCGTGAATAAAAAGGATCGTCCATGGAACAGAAGGGGAACGGGAGCATAATGACACAGGGCCGACGTCATTTGAAATGGAAGCCTTTTCGTGAATTCTTGGCCTCCCTGTAGTGGGATATTTATGTTGTCTGATAATCTCCACAGTTAGAAAAAGATAATGGAAGATTGTTGTAACATATATTACTGCAGCGAGACTGACCTGTGCAGAAATGGAAAGATTTGAAAATACCAGCTATAGATGTGTGGATGGCAAAGTTGATGATGGACTTAGCTGAGATGAACAAATTGACAGTTTTAATTCAAGATGGATCCTTAAGAAGATTTCTTGAAGAGTGGAAACCTCTTACGGGCTTTTTAAGGAAAGGCAAAGATGACTTGGTGGTGGTTGGGTTTAATTAATAGTAGTTTAGTAGATTAGTGATAATACAAAAAAGTTTGTATTAGGATAGCTAGAGAGGTTGAGACACGGCTGTTATATACAAATGTTGATATGCAGATCAGAAGTACTTCTTTCTTTTCTTTTTTCAATTATCTTCTTTTTTGCCTTGTTGGAAAGATATACTGTAATTTTAGTTACCGTATATTCCGGCGTATAAGACGACTTTTGAGCACTCAAAAGTGCCCTCCAAAATTGACAGTCGTCCTATACGCCGGATACACTTTGCTTCACCCACCTGCCTATCTCCTGCCTCTTCGCAAACGGAGCGAAGAGGCAGGAGATGGGGCAGGGGGGGTGAAGCAAAGTGTTTTGAAGATCATTCGCCCCCCTCCTCTGCCTTCTCCCCCTTTGGGGAGCAACGGAAGAAAGAGGAGGGGGGCGAACATTGCGGTTTGCCGCAGCCGCTGCTCGAGCGCTTCTGCAGCGGCGGAGGCAAACCCGCGATTCGCCCCCTCTCCCCACCTTCCAGGAAGGTGGGGAGAAGGGGCGAATGTGCCCCGTTTGGCCGCACAGTTTGCGGATCCCCCTCCTGCGCTCCCTCCTGGAAGGGAGCGCAGGAGGGGCATGGAGAGGCTGCGCGGCCAAACCGCGATTCGCCCCTTCTCCCCACCTTCCTGGAAGGTGGGGAGAAGGGGCGAATGTGCCCGGTTTGGCTGGGCAGCCTCCCGATCCCCCTCAGGGGCATGGAGAGGCTGCGCGGCCAAACCGCGATTCGCCCCTTCTCCCCACCTTCCTGGAAGGTGGGGAGAAGGGGCGAACTTGCCCGGTTTGGCCGGGCAGCCTCCGGATCCCCCTCCTGCGCTCGCTCCTGGAAGGGAGCGCAGGAGGGGCATGGAGAGGCTGCGCGGCCAAACCGCGATTCGCCCCTTCTCCCCACCTTCCTGGAAGGTGGGGAGAAGGGGCGAACGTGCCCGGTTTGGCCGGGCAGCCTCCCGATCCCCCTCCTGCGCTCGCTCCTGGAAGGGAGCGCAGGAGGGGCATGGAGAGGCTGCGCGGCCAAACCGTGATTCGCCCCTTCTCCCCACCTTCCTGGAAGGTGGGGAGAAGGGGCGAACGTGCCCGGTTTGGCCGGGCAGCCTCCCGATCCCCCTCCTGCGCTCCCTTCCAGGAGGGAGCGCAGGAGGGGCATGGAGAGGCTGCGCGGCCAAACCGCGATTCGCCCCTTCTCCCCACCTTCCTGGAAGGTGGGGAGAAGGGGCGAACGTGCCCGGTTTGGCCGGGCAGCCTCCCGATCCCCCTCCTGCGCTCCCTTCCAGGAGGGAGCGCAGGAGGGGCATGGAGAGGCTGCGCGGCCAAACCGCGATTCGCCCCTTCTCCCCACCTTCCTGGAAGGTGGGGAGAAGGGGCGAACGTGCCCGGTTTGGCCGGGCAGCCTCCGGATCCCCCTCCTGCGCTCGCTCCTGGAAGGGAGCGCAGGAGGGGCATGGAGAGGCTGTGCGGCCAAACCGCGATTCGCCCCTTCTCCCCACCTTCCTGGAAGGTGGGGAGAAGGGGCGAACGTGCCCGGTTTGGCCGGGCAGCCTCCCGATCCCCCTCCTGCGCTCGCTCCTGGAAGGGAGCGCAGGAGGGGCATGGAGAGGCTGCGCGGCCAAACCGTGATTCGCCCCTTCTCCCCACCTTCCTGGAAGGTGGGGAGAAGGGGCGAACGTGCCCGGTTTGGCCGGGCAGCCTCCCGATCCCCCTCCTGCGCTCCCTTCCAGGAGGGAGCGCAGGAGGGGCATGGAGAGGCTGCGCGGCCAAACCGCGATTCGCCCCTTCTCCCCACCTTCCTGGAAGGTGGGGAGAAGGGGCGAACGTGCCCGGTTTGGCCGGGCAGCCTCCCGATCCCCCTCCTGCGCTCCCTTCCAGGAGGGAGCGCAGGAGGGGCATGGAGAGGCTGCGCGGCCAAACCGCGATTCGCCCCTTCTCCCCACCTTCCTGGAAGGTGGGGAGAAGGGGCGAACGTGCCCGGTTTGGCCGGGCAGCCTCCGGATCCCCCTCCTGCGCTCGCTCCTGGAAGGGAGCGCAGGAGGGGCATGGAGAGGCTGCGCGGCCAAACTGCGATTCGTCCCTTCTCCCCACCTTCCTGGAAGGTGGGGAGAAGGGGCGAACGTGCCCGGTTTGGCCGGGCAGCCTCCGGATCCCCCTCCTGCGCTCGCTCCTGGAAGGGAGCGCAGGAGGGGCATGGAGAGGCTGCGCGGCCAAACTGCGATTCGTCCCTTCTCCCCACCTTCCTGGAAGGTGGGGAGAAGGGGCGAACGTGCCCGGTTTGGCCGGGCAGCCTCCCGATCCCCCTCCTGTGCTCCCTTCCAGGAGGGAGCACAGGAGGGGCATGGAGAGGCTGCGCGGCCAAACCGCGATTCGCCCCTTCTCCCCACCTTCCTGGAAGGTGGGGAGAAGGGGCGAACGTGCCCCTTTTGGGCGCACAGCCTCCGCATCCTCCTCCTGCACTCCCTCCTGGAAGAGAGCGCAGGAGGGGCATGCGGGGGCTATGCGTTGGAAGAGGGGGTCGTCTTATAGGGCGAATATATCGCAAACTCTGCATTTCCCCTTTAAAATTGGGGGGGTCGTCTTATACGCCGGGTCGTCTTATACGCCGGAATATACGGTATAGAAAATGCTGTCTATGAGAGAGTCCTCTGCTCCCAGAGTGTGGCTGGCTGACTAGCAGCCTAGCAGATGTTAGAGTTCAGCAGTGCAAAGACACATTTAAAACTGTCTAGATAATTTTATGACCAGTAACAAGGTTTGCAGAGTAGGTGCTTTGCTGTTACCTGATAAGGGTAATCAGATTTCATGCCTGGGGTCCCAAGTCATGATAACAATTAGCACTTACAGGAGACATTGGGACCCTAAAGCACTATGCACAAACATGCATGAATCAATTAATTTGCTTATTACTCGAAGGAAAAATCTCCCTCTTGTCTCTCAGACATACTATGCCACTGGCCAAGTATGACCCCCCAAAAAAGAAACAGACAGCATCTTGTATTATTAGCATATTAAAATGGCAGATGCTTGTATAATGTATATGTATATAAGTCTCTGATGCTGCAGGAACTGTGATAATATGCTGATCTTAATAGTTTTATTGGTCTGGGATATTAAGAGTTTTTAAATGGAGGAATGCTCAGAACTGGCAAGAAGAAGCAATGATTCAATCAAAATGTGTAGAATTGTCACAATAATTCAAGAAGAAAGGAGTTCATGAAATAATCCACACATTAACACACACACACTTGTTTCACTGTTTCATTCTGCTGATTCTTTTGTGTGTGTGTATTCAATTCAGTTCAATTAACCTCCATGGGGCTTATTTATGATTTATTTGAAAGGATTCCAGCATTAATCTCTGGGTCCATCTACACGAGGGGAAAAAATCCAAAGTACCTCATAGTATTGGCATCTCGCAGCAGCAAAGACATGTCTAAACAGTTTTTCTGGCCTTGGAAGCCCCCATAAGCCTCTCATTCCTGATGGTGGCCACAAGTGATTTACTTGCATTAGTTCTTCACAGCCACTGTTGTTGTTGTTGTTGTTGTTGTAAAGTCCTCCAAGGTGCACTGGGTGTGGTAGAGCAATTTTCCAATTTTATAAGAAAGCAAAACAGAAAATATTCATCCTGTTTTATCACCTTAGTGAGAGATTGCTAAGGCAAAAATCCAACATGGCAGTAGTGGGTGCTTGCCCTGCTAACAGACCCTGCCCCTGCTCTTGCCCAGCCAATCAGCTTTGTGCTTCCCTTCGAATTTCCTGTTGTTCAATAATCCAAATGAACAGGAATGTGCACCCCCCCCTCACGGTTTTTGAAAAAGTATGGGAAAATCTGCGAAGTCTTTTACCCCTTTGTTTTTGCCATTTGGGACCCGCTCCTTCCGAATAGTGTGGATTGGTTATGGATCCTATTTAGACATGTAGGATTCCCAGCAAATTCCATGAGGGTTATTTTCACCATTTAGACTGGCCCTCCAATTCCCCTAGGGATGGATGGATGGGGGATGGGACTCCAGATGTTGTTGGACCACAACTCCTGGCATTTCTTGCCATTGGCCATGCTGGCAAGGGCTGCTGGGAGTTGTAGTTCAACAACATCTGGAGGATGACAAGATTTCTATCCCTGACATATCTGGCACAGGGCATCTTTTGAACATATGCATCAGCCATCAAACAAATACTTGCTGGGCTTCTTTCAAGAGCTTGTTATTTTGCCATTTCCATACTACACATACATACACACACACACCTCAGTTATACAAAACAGTGTGTTTTAATGTGAGCGAAACAACTTTGAAACAATAGTTGTCATTTCAAACCAACCTTACCCTGTAATTCACCCCATGCTTAAATCTGAAATGACCTAATTTAAGGAGCCAAGATGGTCTAGTCAACTCCTGAATGTGCACATATGTTCCTTCAAGTCATCTGTTGATTTATGGTGACCTTGTGAATTTCATAGTGTTTTCTTAGGCAAGGAATATTCAGAGGTGGCTTTCCCAGTTTCTTCCTCTAAAATATAGCCTACAACACTTGGTATTCACTGGTGATTTTCCATCCAACTAATAACCAGGGCTGACCCCACTTAACTTCCAAAATCAAATGGGATCTGGTACCTTTAGGGTGTTTAGACCCACCACCCCCAGTATATTCCTTAAATAATTATAATAGTGAAACACAGAGATAAAGGTAAATGGAATTCATTCACATGGCAGGCCCTAGGTTTGTTAATCCAATAGATTTCAATGACTCTTCCAAGTCAAGATTTAAAAATGGGAGTCAATTACTGCTTCTGTGTCAGAAAGCAGGCACGAGACAGGATTTCTGGGTTGAAATGGCAGAGTTATACTCTATCTCACTGGAGCTCCGTTTTGAGAGGGGGTGCTATATGTGGCAATTGCAAGTTTGGAGTATCCCAGACCTGTGAAAATTGCCTCCCAGGCATGCGAGGCTTGGAGGGTCAAATGTGTGTGTCTGATTCCCATTCGTGGCATCCTGACAACATAAGTTATTATCATCATGCTGCAGGTGGAATGTTATTTTTGTTTAAAACAATACCTATACTGATTAATTAGGCACCATTTAACATTTTAAATAATGGCAGAAACATTTTCCTTGGTTTTTTTCAGGGTTGTGAGGCTGTGTTCTGGAAGAATTTATTTCTGACATTTCGCCTGTATCTGTGGCTGGCATCTTCAGAGAATGGTTGGATAGGAGTGGGTGGGTTATATACTGTGAACCCCTGTTGGAGAGGATATGTAAATTTGTGTATTTGAATGGCTAGTTTCTGGGTGGAGATATGCAAGGAGGATTCGTGGCTAATGGTTAGCTAATGGTCCCTTGTCTGCTGGAACAGACACTAATCCTCCTTGCATATCTCCACCCAGAAACTAGCCATTCAAATACACAAATTTGCATATCCTCTCCAACAGGGGTTCACAATATATAACACCCCCCCATACACTCCTACTCAATCATTCTCTGAAGATGCCAGCCACAGATGCAGGGGAAAAAACCAAGGAAAATCTATGGATGCTGGCCACGAAAGCCTTCAACTTCATAATGGCAGAAAGATATTC
The DNA here is from genome assembly GCA_030847615.1 of Gambelia wislizenii. Lineage (NCBI taxonomy): Eukaryota > Metazoa > Chordata > Lepidosauria > Squamata > Crotaphytidae > Gambelia > Gambelia wislizenii. The sequence continues at coordinate 330,531,440 of JAUMIR010000001.1, read as the reverse complement.
CACAGTTTACAAGGCAAGGCAAGAAGTCTAGAGTCAGGTTTAAAATTCTATAAGATGACAAACACCAAGGAGGTCTTGGACTTCCTGATCTGAAATGATATTTTTTTCTGTCTATTATTTAGTTTGGCTAAAAGACTGGATAACTTTAGAGTATCAGAAATTATTATAGTTGGAGGGATTTGATTTAAGATTTGGTTGGCACAGTTTTCTGTAGTAAGACAAAATTAACATTAATGCTGATTTCAATAATCATTATATTATAATGATTATAATTGCTGTAGATGGAATAAAAATAAATCAACATTGTGCTCTAAAATACCTTCATGGGTTTCAACTCATGAAGCTTTACATATTAGAGAAAAGGTGTCAAAAGAAAAATGGATTACTTATAGAGACCTTCTGAAGTGGGCTGAAGGACAGGCCACAATGAGGATGGCAGAAGAACTGGAATTATATAATTTTCAATTATATTTTTATAGACAACTAGCTGTACCTGGTGTAATATATGCCATTATAGTAGATCTGAACGTTTATATATTAATAAGTTGCTTTATGTATTTATTCATATATTTCAGTGTAAACACAATTAACAATCTTGTTCTTCTCAGATACAACACTTGAAGTGTCAAATGATCATACTCTTGAGAGAGCAACATGTAGTTGCCTGTGACTGGTGAGATGCTGAGGGAGGGAAAGGAGGGAGGGGCCCTTGTGAGGCTGGGGGTGTAGATGCAGATTGAGTGGCAAGAGTGGATAGTGAGGTGGAGAGGGAATTTGCATGTGGGTGGAGATTGGCTTAGGGAGTGAGGAGAGCAGTTGGGTAAGCGGCCAATCAGCACACTGGGAAAGGAAACATACCCATATTGTTTGAGACATTTAAAATGGATAAGAAAATACATTGTATGGAAACAACTAAGTCAGATTTCGAAATACAATTGAGTACAAACGATGAAAATTTAATTGCTAAGATGTATAAGTTTCTATTAAAGATCAAAATGGAAGAGAAACAGGTTAAAGGTTGTATGATTAAATGGGCTCAGAATCTAGGTCATAACATGCAGTTAGAAGAATGAGAGAAGATTTGAGGGGAAAGGATTAAAATTTACTTTACGTTACGACCTTAAATATTTTGTGGAGCCCTGGTGGCACAGTGGTTAAATGCCAGTACTGCAAGTCACCACGTTGCAAGTTCAATTCCAGCAGGCCACTCAGCCTTCCATCCTTTCGTAGGTCGGTAAAATGAGTACCCAGCTTGTGGGGGCAATTAGCTAACACACATTGGAAACTGTTTAGAATGATAGAATCATAGAATTGCAGAATTGGAAGAGACCACGAGGGCAATCCAGTTGAACCCCCTGCCACGCAGGAAATCACAATCAAAGCATCCCCGACAGATGCTTTTGAGAAAGTCCCATCCATCTTGAGGTCTCTTTTCTTTTAGTATTCCTGACCATGGGATCACCCCCAGTGTTTCCCTGAGTTTATTGAAATCAGCTTTCCTAAAGTTGAGAACACGTGTCTGACTATGCCTGGCTTCTCCTTTCCATTATATAACAAACTCCAGGAGAACATGATCACTCTCACCTAAGGATCCCACCACTTGCACCCCATTAACCAGATCATCCCTGTTGGTTAGGATCAGATGTAAAATAGCTGACCCCCTTGTTGCCTCTTCCACCTTTTGGACCATGAAATTGTCTTCCAGGCAAGTAAGGAATTTGCTAGACCTTGACATTTTGGTTGAGTTAGATTGCTAGCAAATATCAGGATAGTTGAAGTCACCCATCACTACTACATCTCTCCTTTCTGCATGTGTGGTCATCTGTTCTAGAAAGGCATCATCTAATTCCTCCATCTGACTTGGGGGTCTGTAGTAGAGTCCCACAATAACATCCCTGTTGTTTCCCTCCCCTTTAATTTTTATCCAGATGCTCTCCACCTGGCTTCCAGTATTGATGTCATGGATCTCTTCACTGGTGTAAATATCCTTGACATATAATGCTATTCCTCCTCCTCTCCTGTTTGGCCTGTTTCTCTTATGCAGTGCAGATGTGTAAATAGCTATTGCTTAAAACAATTTCTAAGCCGCTCTGATAGCCTTGTGGCTGAAGAGCGGGGTATAAATGAATAAATAAATAAATAAAAATAATAAGGTGGGGGGGAAATGGACTATCATACATGGCATGATGGGAGAGGTGCTAAAATTTAAACTTCAAGCAAAATCAGATTTTTTTCTTATTGGAGCTGATGGAAGAACAGCTGGAGAACAAGTATGGGAGAATTATATAGTACATGATTACAGCTGCTAGAATTTTATAGGCACAGAAGTGGAAAGACTTGGTGACTCCAGTGCAGGAAGAATGGCTGCTAAAATTATATGACCATGTTGAAATGGATGAATTGACAAACTTAATTAGAGAAAAGTAATTAGACACTTTGAAAAGAGCATGGGAGTTTGTAATTGAATATATGAGGAAAAAGAGGGGGAGGTTAGCAGTTACAGGATTTGAAGAATAACAGAAAAGATTAGCAATTAGAAGTGTATTATACATGGTTAAGTAGAAGATGAATATATGTTTTTAAGGTTTGTTTGTTTTTTAGAGAAAGTAGACTTACTGGATGATTATAACCGCATGCTGGCAAGTTGGGAGTCATATATACTTTTTTGTCTTTGTCTTTTTTTTTTTCCTTTTAGTTAGTTGTGTTATGTAGTTATGTAGTTACCTAGTATGTTGTTTTGTATTTATATGTGAATTAAAATATTTTAAATAAAGAAATTTTACTTGAATTGCATGGGGACCCTCTAATGTCCAAATATTAAAATTAATTAGCTCAATTATGGCAGCAAGAGGGCAGGCAACAGTGGGACCTTCTAACCTATGTATACTGGTTCTAAGGAGGAGACTCTAAGCCAAAAGGTACAATTAAATTATTTTTATTGGAAATTGACAGTAATAGCATTCACGCACACACTCAGACTTCAAACACACAAGGCTATCAGAAGTAGTAGGAAGTATTTGGATAGAGGAATAGAGTAAGGGGATGATGAATGATATGACACCTATCCTGAAGAGCAGAGATTCCTGCAGCAGAGGCTCAGAGTTGCATTCTGAGGGTCCCACAGCAAACCAGCAGCATGGATGTAGGAGGAGGAACTGTGGACAATTTGGTGGTGTTTGGGAGTGATATTTATATGAAATAATTCCCCTGAAGGGGTAGGATTTTGAATGAAATACAATAGTTCTCAGAGGTTTCCAGGCCAAAACAATGGGTACTCTGGAAGAGTTAACGATCATTAATGATCAATAATTTAGGAATTGAATAGGAAACAGGCAAGGTCTTTTGTTAAAGGGAACAGAAGAGGCAAATCCCATTTCACATGCAATAAGGTCTCTCATGATCGCTGAATGGATTAGTGAATGGCTCACCTCCAGGTGTTGAGTCTTAGGAGATTAACAAACGACACCCCCCAAATCATTCTTTTCCCAGCATAAACAAACCCATTTCTATGCTGGCAAAAGAACATTCCCCCCCCCCCCGCACTTACCTTCCTCTCCCGGAAAAGGATTCCCTGGCAGTAAAGAGGCTCCATTCACTTCTTTGCTCAAACTCCCACGAGACTTCGTCACGTGCGAAATTTTAAAATAAAAACAAAATAAACACGTAAAAAGTTACACCAAGCACCTAAATACACTTTAAATGTCCCAAGTAACCCAGGGAGGGTCATAAAAAGACCAAAACTTACCTGGACATCCTGATCTCACCCGGAAGTGCTCACATCAGACCGGACATTCCACTGCAGTGATGGAATTTAAATGGCCTGAGTTTTCGCACACTGGCAATGCTGGCACTACAATGGAATGTGCAATCTATTGATGGCCTCAGCTGTCAATAAAAATAAATGAGACCGTAACAGCAGTGGAATGCAAAAGGATGACATGGTTTGATATACGCATCCTTTTGCATTCTGCTGGTGTTGTGATTATGCTACATTTGCCGCATCTGATCATCTCCTTACTTGAGTATTTGGTTTGGGGAATTTCCAAAGGTCCTTCACTTGGAAGATTATCAGACGGGCTAAATAGGGTATTACACGAATGCCAGGAGATCACTAAAGGGCTTGAATTTCAGACAATATTGTCCCCGTCTAGTTATGCACCCTTGCTGCTTCCATTCCCGCAGCACCCCTTTTTATTCATGGGCTAAGCTGTGAATAGATCCCTTGTTCTATGATGGAATGTCATGTTTGTGAAAAGGTGCCCCATTATGCTGGTGTGATGCCAGCATTAGTGGGAAGTCCATGCCAAACACTTCCGAGTGCAATTGGAACAACGAGGTAAGTGACACACTTTTTTGTGCCCTTCCCAGGTTACTTGTAATTTTTTAAGTGTGTTTAGGTGCTTTGTTTAACTTTTTGACATGTATAATACTTTTTACTTTTGAATTTCCCACGCGATCGTCCTCTCACGAGAATGGCTGGGATTTCCATTCCAGGAAGTGAAGGGGGCTCTGTTTGAGCTCCATTCACTCCTGGGCTGCCGGAGGGAGGGAGGAATGTTGTGCTAAAAGGTAGGGATGAAACTTTTTGCTTCCATGCCATGATGGGGACAAGAGAGGGGCGGGAGTCATTTTTTTCCCCCGTCTAAAAATCTCCTTGGTCTCGTATGAATTCCACCTTAATATTAGGGGTTCCCTGGTTTACTTGTAACCACGTGGATAGCCACCTTAGCCAAATCATTAAATATAGCCAAATATTTGATATCCCAAGATGGGGGCTATCAGGGTAGGTAACAGAACAGAGAGCAAGTGTGTGAGAAGACTGCAAGAAAGGACATGTCTGCCCTACTAGATATTAGTGGGATCCTGTTTTAGCTACAATAATGGCCAGCCTACAGTCAGAGCTCGACAACAGTTCAAGATTAACAGCCTGAACCATTTACCTTTGTGTGCTTTCTCACACAAATGCTTGGATTGTGGTCACAAAACATATGGAGAGAAAGTGAAAGGCAGCCCATGAAGGAAAAAAGAACACAGAATGCAACAAGTAGGGAGCATTACAGAATCACCCTGGAAGGGTTTATCAGAGCTGTAAACCTTGAGAATATAAGACATACCCATATTAAGAACTGCAAGGAATTGGAGTGGCTTGCCAAATGTTTACTAAAAGTATCTGGTATGTTGCAGTTCTGGAAAAAGCAAGCCATAATCATTTTCATCTCCATTTTGTTACCTAATGGATTACAACATGGGAACATTTCAGAATGGATATACAATACTTTTGTTTATTTCTGACTCTTGAGGTTTTAAAAGTCCCACAGTCCAGGCCAAAGAAATAGCTAGAGGAATGCAGGTAGCTAGCAACAGAAAGAATCTCCATAAAGCTGTTCTACAACCTTCCTGTCAAGGTAGACATGGTGTTAACCGTAGGATTACATTTAACATGCCGGGTACCGGAGCTCTGGCCAGAAAGGGGGCTGAAGGCAACACCGGGGTAGCCACAGCAACACTCCCTCAGGGAGAACTGGCCGGCCCGTTTGGAAAGGGGGGGTCACCCCACACACACACCAGGCTGAGAGGCACACAAGCCAAGCCCCCCCCCCCTGTTTGATTTGTCCAGATGAAAGCCAATTGGCAGTCAGGGACGCTTTGATCATGATTTCCTGCGTGGCAGGGGGTTGGACTGGGTGGCCCTTGTGGTCTCTTCCAACTCTACAATTCTATGATTCTATGATTCTATGCATGTTTTGCAAATCTGAAGAGTCTTCAGGAGGGAGCAAGCAGGACTGGGGAAGGGTGGGTGGGGAGGTTAACAATTTACTTCCTTCCATGCAGTGTCCCAATGAACCTATCTCCCCTCCCCGCCCCCACACTGTTTGCATTTCTAGGGCAAGCTCCCACTGTTATCGACGTGAGGAAAAAGGATTTGTAAAATATAGAGTTAAAAGAAAGGTGGTTTCATAGAGTGCAGAGCTTTGAAATTTACTTCTAAAAACTAATTGGCTAGTATTAGAACCCAAGGTGTCCACAAGATAATGGCTGTTACCATTTTTAAAACGAATTCTTTGTTTTTTTCAAAAATCACTAAAATTGTGCTGAACTTGCTTGATTTTCTGTACCAGTCTCCCTCCCTAATTGCAAAATAGGACTACCATAGTTGTACTATGTGTCCATTTTTGTTTAAGTAACTTTGTTTAAAAAAAAAAATCTGGATGTCATAAGCCTTTAGTCCAGGGTACAAGACACTCTCCTTTTGTCTCCCCGACCCTTTGTTCAGCACCCGTGACAGAACACAAGGCAATGACACGGGCCACAGCACAAGACAGGACATGAAACCTGCAATGTTTTTCCTTCACCATTTAGCCACCATTGAAACAATAATAACATCCCTGTAACTATACTAACTAAAAGTTAGAATTGCACCATGAAAAGGGTGACATGATCACTTGTTAAGTTACTATTGTAATAATTGAGTCAATCTTTAGGTTTTTCTTGGGCTTTTTCTGGGCTATGAGGCCGTGTTCTGGAATAGTTTCTTTCTGACATTTCGCCTGCATCTGCGGCTGGCATCTTCAGAGAATAGTTGGGTAGGAGTGTATGTGGAGCTTATATGCTGGGAACCCCTGTAGGGTAGTGTATGTAAATCTGTGTAATTGAATGGTTAGTTTCTGGATATAGAAATGCAAGGCTCATTAGTGTCTGTTTGGCTAAAGGTTGGTTGATGGGTCATTATCTGCTAGAAATCCCCCTGTCCCTGGGTGGAATTCCTTTGTAAGTGCTGAGTTTTTATTCTATTGTTCTTTAAAACTGGGAGCCAGATTTTGTTTACTTTTAAGGTTTCTTCTTTCCTGTTGAAGTTTTCCAGGTGTTTGTGGATTTCAATAGCTTCTGTATGCATTTTGACATGATCGTTGTTGGCCTGGTCCAGAATTTCTGTGTTTTTAAATAGCATTTTGTGCCCCATCAACCAACCATTAGCCAAACAGACACTGAGCCTTGCATTTCTATACCCAGAAACTCCATTCAATTATACAAATTTACATACACTAACCTACAGGCGTTCACAGCAAATAAGCTTCACATACACTCTATCCAGCCATTCTCTGAAGATGCCAGCCACAGATGCAGGCAAAACGTCAGAAAGAAACTCTTCCAGAACACGGCCTCACAGCCCGGCAAAAAACCAAGGAAAGTCTACGGATGTTGGCTGTGAAAGCCTTCGACTTCACATTGAGTCAATCTTTGTTATGTGAGGAAAAGAACTAACCACAAATGACAGACTGTTTTTAACAAAATACTTCCAAACTCCGAAAGTGTATAATTATTGCTTGTGTCATATACAGTCATTCCACTTTCAGCTCTGATAGTCAGATTTTACGCATTTAATGTTGTTTCTCCTACATATAGAAGTGGAGAAAAAGAAATCATGAGCATGCGGACAAATATGCACTAATATAGAATGGGTGACACCTGACTTGAAAGCTGTATATGTGAAAAAGACCTAGGGGTCTTAGTACATTCCATGCTAAACAGGAATCAACAATGTGATGCAGCAGCCAAAAAAAGCCTGTGTAAACAGGAGCGTAGCGTCCAGATCAAGGGAAGTAGTAGTGCTACTCTATTCTGCTTTAGTCAGACCTTACCTGGAATACTGGGTCTGCCCCTGGTCACCACAGTTCAAGAACTATATTGACCAGATGGAATGTGTCCAGCGAAGGGAGACCAAGATGATCAAAGGTCTGGCAACCAAACCTTATGAGGAACAACTTAGGGGGTTGGATATATTTAGTTTGGAAAAGAGACGACTAAGAAGTGGTATGATGGCTATCTTTAAATATCTGAAGGGATGTCATGTTGATGCCTCCAAGAAGCAAGCCCCTTCCTTCACCATTCAGCCACCACTGAAACTGTGCTTATAAGATCTGTGCCAGATTCCATCACTATTCACCTTCACCGGGAACAGGGCTTTTCCTAGAGGACCTTCAATGCTAGGACAATTCTAACAGCCTACTTACTCAGACAAAGGCCCATCCAAACTCTTTCACATTTCATATAATTTTATTTCTTGCTATATCAGCATTTGTCTTTGCATGCTTGTGGTTTTCATGTCCTTGCCTACATCTGTAGGCTCAGTTTTACTTTAAAAAATTAATAATACATTTTAGAAGGTGCTTAATTTGTGTAGTAATATCCTAGGATGGACACACAGATGTGTACGTGTATGTGTGCACACATATTTTATTTGGTGGAGACAATGAGGAGAGATCATAATGTAGTTGCATTCTAGGAGCATGAAGTAACCAAGTTTCATTTCTGTTAAAAATAAATTACCAAGGTCCCTAACTGTGCAGTGCAATTAGGACATTGCCTTATGCAAAGTTAAACTGTTGCTCTACTTACATCAGCATTCCTAGCCTTACTTGGAGAGGCCATGGATTAAACCTGTTTGCTGAATGTTTTTTACCACTGAAGTAAGGCCGTTCTCTGATTGCTCACATTCTCTAAAATAAGAGATACGCTTTTGTTTTTGTTTTGTTTTTTAAAAGAGCAAAACTGTAACACTCCCCCCCCCCTCAAATTTGGAAAACTTACCTTTCAGGATCACCACTCCCAGAAACCCCACAGCTAGCCTGAGGGATTCTGAGCATTGTAGTCCAAATGTAACTTTTCCAAGCTTTTCAAAGAAAGCAGTATAGCGTCTTCCACCTCCTTCCATGTTCTTCTATACCAGTTTGCCTGCCTCACTGTAAAATGTGATGAGCATAGTAATTCTATGTTCTTCCAGTATACACAGCCTGGAATTCATGCAAAGTTTAAAAGATGTGGGAAAATGCCAAATAGCCATCATGTTCAAGCATATATTTTTTTGCCAGGATAGGACCTCATACTATAAATAAGTACACCGTCACTGAAACTGGAAGTTGAATGTTAGGTTAACCAGGGTGGGGTGGGAGAATTTTTTTGTCTGTCTGTCTGTTTGTTTGTTTATTATCCTACCTTTCTCTCAACATGGAACCCAAGGCTGCACACAACATGGTAAAGCAAGATAAAGCTAAAAACCTGATGATTTAAAAAAAAACACTACTGTAGTAAAAACCCCTATATTTTTGAAAAGCATTAAGCATTTTAAAAGATAGCAATAAAAGTTTTTTAAAAAAATACAGCACACATTAAAAGAAAGATTTCCCTTAGCCAATTAATCACCAAGGGTCTTTACTTGTCAGTGAAAGGAAACAGAGAGGGGACATGTAGAAGGGAATTTCACAGCCTGGGAGCAGCCACTGAGAATACCTTCTCCTGCATCCTCACTAGATGGGCCTGTAATGCTGGTGGGACTGGGAAAAATCCTCCCCCAGGATCTTAAAATGAGACATAAAGTATTCAGTGAGAAATAAAGTGCAACCCTATGACTCAGAAGTAAACTTCACTGTGCACAACGGGACTTACTCCCAGGTGGCAAACCACCCCTGAGTATTCCTTATGAAATTCATGGGGTCACAATATGTCAACAGACAACTTGAAGACACACATACACAGAGAGGGGGGGGGGAAGGAGAGAGAGAGAGAGGTTTGCAGCCATTAATAAGGCAACAGTGTCTTTTCAATACAAGATGATTGTTAAGTAATCGATCCAGGCCTTTCTAAAGTCAAATCCACACTACACAAATAATCCAGTTTGAAACTGGATTATTTGCCATGGCTTCTTCCTATTAAATCCTGCGATTTGTAGTTTTACAAGGTCTTTTGCCTTTTCTGCCAAAAAATGCTGGTACCTCACCAAACTACAAACCCCAGGATTCCCTCAGAAACAACCATGGCAAATAATCCAGTTTCAAACTGGAATATCTGTGAGTGTGGATTTAGCCTAAATAATAAAGCCAGTCAGGGAAGTAATATCCAACTTTAAATATGCTGCAGAAGTTTAATAATCACAGCTCCTGGAAAGAATCACTGTTTTACTTAAATTCTCCCTATAGGCTTCAGTGAAACATTTGTTCTCTTTCCCTTGTTCATGCTTCCTTTGTGCAATTATGAAATTTACCCACAAGACATTTGTTGTTTGAAGTTGAAGAGAATCCCAAGAATAAATGTTTCTAAGATCTTTATCTAGAGTACTCAATAAGGAAAAGTACCAGGACACACATTAGCTGGTCTCATGGAAGCTATCAGTTCAAATAAATGCTATAATTCACACTGACAGTGTTCTCCACATCCAGAGACATCCAGAGACAGAGGGGATAGATGATAGGTCAAGGCAAAAGGGACAAATCCACAGAAGTTTTATAATGTTACTTTCATTTCATATTGGCACTTTGATAAAGGAAGAACTGAAATACTTATACCATTATTCCACATGTGTATACTCAAAGTAAACCCCACGATGTTATGTTCAAGTAAATGCATATAAATCCATATAGGATTGCAACCTTAAACTATTGGTTTAATCCAATCAGGAGTGTAACTGTGGGGGTGGGGGATGAGGTCATTGCTTCTTCAAGTAAGAATTCTGCCACCACCCTATTGAAATTTGGCTTCACTCCCCTGATGTCTAACATGGCACTCCCCTGATGTCTAACATGATGTCTAACTTAGAGTGAAACACTAAGGTTGGATCACACTATCCAAATAATTCAGCTCCATTGTGCATTATCCTGAATCAGTCTGACTCCCTTTAGTGTCACATTTAACCACTATAATCCACACGGAATGTGTATCGACAGCTACACCATTCCCCCACAGAACTCACTTCAGGACAAAAGGGAGTATCCCATCTGTTCCTGGTGATCACAGCATTAGGTTATTTTTGGCCACACTAACGCGGTAGCTCTGCTGTAGGACTGAGGGTGGACAGAACGAGGAAAGAAACGGGGTGGGTGATCTTGATGGCAGTGGCTGTGGGAGGGGCATCCAATGGCATCACATGGGGGTGCAGGGGTTGTGTAGGAAGCAGTTTCCTCAGTCATCTTATGCAACACTTTAAATGGCTATTGTGCAAGTGAAGTAAAATCTTGGTTCTGGTCCAAAACCTATAATTTATTCATCACATTTGCACCTGTGTATCTTGCAAAGAACTTAGGGTGGTACACATGGGCTGAATTTATCTTGTCCCCAAGGGGAGAAGGAGGAATAAAGAGCCGCGTTACTCAGTGGCTGAACAGCTTCTACCCTCCTTAGCTTTGTCATGGTGCTGACTGGGGTGAAGTCTAGCAGAGTCAACTTACCACAGCGTTTTGCTAGGCTTCCCTCACTCAGCGCCATAGTGAGGGGGTGAGGGTGAATAAAGAGTCTCATTGCTCTGCCATACCTTGGCTGAATAGCTTCCCCCCACCCTCACTTCATCACCAGGTTGACTGGGGCTAAGCCTAGCAGAGTCAACTTATCACAGCTGACACTTTGCTAGGCTTCACCTGGTCAGCACCAAGGGGAAGCCAGGGGTGTGGGAAAACACAAGGGTGTCAACACAGCAATTCCTCAATCCTTCTCCCCCTTCCACAGTCATTGAAGGAGACATTCCTTGGGCATAAATCATATCATAACAACACTCCTCCAAACAGTGATACTGTACACTGAATGTTAAAAATAAAATGGTGATAACACACTTGCTGGATGGCGGATGCCACCAATCAATCTGCACCACCCTCCAAATACACCCATCCAATGCCACACTGATCCAGCAGGACACATACTGGGGGGGGGGGGGAGAGACAGGAAAAAACAGTTTTTTCCTGGAAACTGCAGGGTAAAAAGTCCATTTTTTAAAATTGCATTAACGTCTAAAAGGAATGGTTCCACTGTGAAAATAGTCATACATTGTGTGTCATTCATACCTAGAATTTTTCTATTTGCTATCTTTGCATTCCCTTTGTTACTTTGCCTGACCCCTTTCTTTGGATGATTAAACTATATATCTAAATGCTCAACCTAAGTTTTAAGCAATTGCAATACTTGAAATTCAAGGACTATAGGAAATTTTCATTTGGGGAGGCAGAATTTTTATTGGTTGGGCCCATGACCATATTTTGCCCCCTTCCCATAGCTACACCTGTGAGTTCAATGAAACATTGCATATTTTAAGGTAAATTATCTCAGTGTTTCATAAAACAACTTAATTGTCAAGAATCAGGACAGTTTAGTCCACCACAGTCATGTTTGTTGCAGAATTGATGTAGAACAAGGCATATAATATAGATGTTCTTTCAGCACTGTCATCTGAACATTTATGAAGTTTTCCCAGGTTTTAGCCACTTGTGGTGTACAGTTGTTGTTGTTTACAAACAAAAAATAGTGAGGCCAAAAAATGTTCCAATAAATCTATCAGCCCCTCCCCAATTGAGGTACTTCTTTTGTCCCAGCTTATGCAACATATTGGGACCAAATAAAAGAGTCCCATCTCATTTTTTAGTGAACTGTGATGAAGTAAAGCACAAGTGAATTGCTTGCTGTAATTTCAGTAATTTGTCCCCATCTGGGAGAAACTGACATTTCTTCCAGCAGGGTACTTGGAAATTTTCATTGGAATCAGAAAATGCAAAGAGTTCCGTTCACACTACACCATTGTAGCACTGCCATGACTCCATCTTGTGGAATCCTGGGTTTTGTAGGTTGCTTAGAGACACCAGAGGAGATCTCTGGCTGAGGATTCTAAAGGCCCATCCCTTAATTGCGAATCCCAGGATTGTGTAGGATGGTGACATGATAATTAAAGTGGAATCATAGTGCTATAATTCTGCAGTGTGAAAGTGTCCAAAAAGTATACATTAAATTCTAACCATGACCACAACTCAAACTCCCAAATGTAAGCCTCAATATGTTGGGATTCTCATGGAGTCAGAGGATACCGCACAACTCACACAGTCCAATCATTACTGTTTTTCATCCTAGTATATGAGAGTTAAGCATTGGCAGTGTAATAATGTCTGTATTGAAACTAATATGACAGGTATTACAAAGGCATGGGAAAAACTAACAAATGTTCACTGGGATTTCTGTGGCAAACATGGGGATGGAAACTTGGAAAGAGGAAAGCGCTGGGCGGTGGTGGGGAGAACATAAGAATTTTAGGAGGAAATGTGCTGGTGAGGGAAGGGTTAAGCACTCTTTCCACCTTTCTCCTGAAGTACTTTGCAAAGGAAAAGCATCATGTGACTCAGATTACAATTAACTCTAAACATTCAGTTTGGTCTTCTGTGTATGGATTGTTAAAGCCTGTATTTTCATTTGGCATCTCTGTGGTCTACTGTTGATTTTATTTCCTTGAATAATTTCCTATTTTATCATGCACTTCATCTTTACCCACCCTCTTCTCTCTCCCTCCAAAGTAATATAAAATACCAAACATAGTCTGTTGGGCATCTGCCAAATGATGGATACACTTCAAAGCATCCCGCATCCTTTTGGAGAAGCAATTCCTCCCCTACCTCCTTCAATTAAACATCCTGTAGTACTGCCAGATGATAAGCCCCCATGTGGATAACCATCTGCACCCGCAGTCACTCCTCAGCCACTAACTACCCACTTTTCCTCTTGTGAAATTGGTTCCTGGGCCTTGATGTGGAAGATGACCCTTCCCATCTTCTCCACACAGATGTGCTCTTAGAATTCTGACAGGGCACTGGAAAAATGACTGAGTGAACAGTAGAATCACCTTCTTCTTCTTTTGGACCAACCCGACTGGCCCAGTCTTTAATATCAGTCAAATCCAATGATATGTAACAGGGAAAGTGGTAAAGAACGTATGCTTAGCCTGACAAAGGCCCCTGGTTTTTCCTTAGCATCTCTAGTTAAAGAGGTTGGGAATGATGTGAAATATTTCTGCTGAAGACCTTTAAAGGATCCTACCATTCAGATTTCTGATCTGCAGAAGGTCAGAAACAAGGCCTGGAAAAGTTCCTTTTTGAGACAAGAATTTCCCATATCCCACAGACAGCATGAAGGCTGGGGATTTGGTGAGTTCTTGTCCAAAAAAAAGAACATTTCCTAGCTTGGGGGTCAGAAGGTAGATCACTCAGTGATTTCAGGAGACCAGCAAAGATTTCTGATACAAAATAGTAGCGCCATTCTCCTTCCCCTCCTGCTGCCCATGTCATTCTTTAATTATACTCCTAAACTTGAAGGAAGCTTAGGCTAACCAGCAGTGGGTCTTTTCTGGGGAAGGACTGTGAGTTCTGTTTGATTCTGCTACTTGAAACAAATTCCTGGATTCAGTATTCTTTAATTCTAAATTTATCCTGCCCCCTCCACCACTGACACCTCCAGTTCATGGATATCAAGATTTCAGTAAAAAGGGGAATAAGGAAAAAAAGGGTGGGGGGTGAAGTCTACTCATAGGACTGGGTTATGTGTGACTTGCTATGAGGCTGCTTCTTATTGGTTAGTAGAAGGTGTGTAGAAAGTTAGTAGAAAGGACTGCTTACCTCCAAACTAGGAAAGCCTTCATTTGCTAATTATTATGTCTATTTAATTATTCAGGTGGTTGTCACTGAAGGTGTAGGGGTAAGAGAGAGAATGAGATACAGAGAGGCAAATATAACAGAGAATATATTGTGTCTCAGGCAAAGAATCTGTCCAGAGAAGAAGGGAAGCAGATTTCATACCCTCCAACTGCCCTAGTTTGTTGGGTACGGTCCCAATTAATCCTGTCATCCCACTTTTCTAGAGGTGTCTAAAATGTCCCTGTTCCTCTCTTCTCCACCCATTTCCCCCTTTGTCCTCAGCTTACTCCAATTATTGCAAATTGAGTTCAAAGCACAAAAGTAGTTTGCACTCAGTTATCTCAGTGGGGGTGGAGAAGAGAAGAGGAGCGGGGGCAAAATCTTGCCCTTCCCAGTAGGTTCAGGGAAAAGCAAACTTGGCCACACTTGTCCTGTTTTTCACTGTAAAATGTTGGAGGTTATGAGATTTGCAGCACTGGTATAGAAAGGGAGCTAAAGCTTTAAAAAAGGAATGAAGGCAAAATGTTTTTTACACCCAAGGTTAAGGGTAAGCGCAGAGCACAGGCAGATAATACATGGCCCTTGATTTGCATATGCTCACCAGGGCTGTTCTCATGGTGGGGAAGGAGGGTGGGGGCATTTTATGCCTTCCAGAGCCCCCAGGGGTCAAAAAATAAAAATAAAAAACCTCTGCCCTAAATACCCCCTAGAGGGCATTTTTGCCACATTCCCCCTCCCAGTCATTTTAGGCCCAAGAGATGCATTTCTTTAAAAGAGAAAGAGAACATGAAGTGACTTCCTATTCTAAGAAAGGCCTCTTCTGGGCCTAAAAGGGCAAACTCATACCCTAGGGGCAAGCCTGCCTATTTACTGCCTGTTTAAAGTACCAGTGGCCATTTTTGCCAGCCACTGCTACCTTACAGGGGATAGGTAGCTGCAGTATAAGGTGAAGCAGAGAGAAAGGGCAGGAGGCACAGCATCCAGTACAAGTTTAAAAGGATGGACACATAGCACTGGGGCAACATAAGATAAGCTGAAATGGGGTGGAATGTACTGGCAGGAAGAAAAGTGCAAGGGGGGAGGGCAGGTAAGATAAGGAAGGAAGGAAGGAAGGAAGGAAGGAAGGAAGGAAGGAAGGAAGGAAGGGGGTGAAACCTAGCAGCAGCAAAATGAGAGGAAGTGAGGCAGGAACATCAGGGGCTCTCCAGGAGAAGGGATACAGTGCAGATTGTTACTCCTGGTGCTTGACTAGATAAGCTGGCCACTTCACTCTGAATAATAGACAGGCTCACTCTGCATTTTATTTTCCACACCATTTACTTGTCTAGGAAGATTTTCAGATGTGGCTAATGTGGTGCCAGCAAAACAGCAGCAGAACACAAAAGGACGCCAATATCAGAGGACGTCGTCCTTTTGCGTTCTGCTTGTGTTATGCTGGCATTTCTTCTTATTGATGGCAGAAGCTGTCAGTAGATCCCCAGTTCCGTTTTGGTACCGGCATTGCCAGCGTGTGAAAACTTGGGCCATTTAACTCTTGTGCATGCAGCAAGAATGGCCGGTCGGGTGCTAACTCATCCAGGTGAGAAGGGACATCCAGGTAAGTTTTGCTCTTTTTATGACCCTCCCCAGGTTACTTGGGACTTTTAAATTGTGTTTAAGAGTTTGGTGTAACTTTTTTGTGTTTATTTTTATTTTTGAATTTCCCAGGCTCGCATCTTCTCGCGAGAATGGGTGGTATTTTAGTCCAGGAAGTGAACGGAGCTCCATTAGAGCTCTTTTCATTCCTGGGTGGTGTTTTCCATGGGGGAGAAGGTAAGTGTGATGGGGAGGGTTATTGTGCTGGGACAGGGGCGGGATTGAAGATTGTGGGACAGGAATGCTTTTTGTGTTCCTATCTGATAATCTCCTAAAACATATGGTATGGTTCTTTGAACTGTTTACTCATAAATGTCCTACTAAGTTAAGAATGGGCTCCCAGAATCACCATCACCTGCCACCCTGTGTATGAACTATGGGAACATGCAACAAGCAGGGAGCCTCCCTTCTGCATTTGGTCTCTTTCCCAGAGGCCTGTACACTGTTTTTGAGGATTTCTGGGAAGCTCATTGGCTGCAATGGTCTGGTCTCTTCCGTCAGTGGACATTTGAAGCACTAGGCTTCAGTCCACTCTACATGGGGTGAATAACAACACATTCCTAGCACCTGAGTTGGCATTCCCATGCACCCTCTCTCAAATGTGGGCCACTTGAAGAAACCTAGCATGTTACATTGTTCATTTGTATTCTTTAGGGCAGTGATTCAGGAAAACTAAGCTTATGGTTTTATGGAACTCCAGTAAGTATGTTCAAAAGAATATGACTGTACAGCAGCATGGAGGTTTTATCTTCCCTCATGGTTCTATGGAACCATGCCCTATTGAGGAAAAAGGGAATTAGTATATATAGGAACTGAAAGTTTTGGTTCATATGGTGAGTTTAATTGTGTACATTTTATTCTTGGGGATTATTTGCAATGGTGAAACCATTTTTGACTGATGCAGCTCTCAGTACTACTGGGTCAGTGGCATTTTAAACAATATGCATAACTTTTATACTGATGCAATAGGAAGTAAATCCCTCCGCACAACCTCAGTATTAAATATTTATTTGATATGAGTGAGTTAGCTGGTATGCGGTAGAACTAACTAAAGCTTTTTAAAAGGGATAGTTTACTCAGTCTTAATTAAAGGCTTCTAAACACATGAGAGTCCTTGTCTAAATACCTCAAAGGTACCAGATCCTCTCTGATCTTGGAAGCTCAGCTGGGTTGGCCCTGGTTAGTACTTGGATGGGAGACCACCAACTAATAACAGGCGCTGTAGGCTATATTTCAGAGGAAAGAACTGACAAAACCACCTCTGAACACAGTATTCCTTCCCTAAGAAAACCCTGTGAAATTCATGGGGTACCCATAAGTCGACAGGCAACTTGAAGGCACATACACATACACAAACACATGAGATAGAAGGTGTTCTAAAGAACAATGAGAGCAACACCAGTTAGAAAACTATGTAGTCATGCAGTATTCTTTCATGTTTACTGGCTGACATTTTGTTTCATAGATGTGAATAATAAACATGTGTCTTAATTCTTAGAATCATTAGGGGATTGCAATGTGACATATGAGATTTAATCTGTTACACTGATGTTTCTGAGCAGAGCTTTCAGTCCTGAAATCTATCTAAAATTACTTGAACAATTGTCCAAGCATTGTGGAACTGGAAAGAGAATTGTTCATTCCCTGTTACAAAGAGTGACTGTTGGTTATGTGTTTTACTTTTTAAATTATGTATTAGACAAGTCTTTCGTGTTAACTCAGAAATACTGCACGATTGGCGGAAATGGTTTCATAGAATCATAGAATTGTAGAGTTGGAAGAGCCCACAAGGGCCATCCAGTCCAACCCCCTGCCAAGCAGGAAATCATGATCAAAGCATCCCTGACAGATGGCCATCTAGCCTCTGTTTAAAGACCTCCAAGGAAGGAGACCCCACCACGCTCCGAGGGAGTGTGTTCCACTGCTCTTTCTGGGCACCACAATTCAAAAAGGATATTGACAAATTGGAGCATATCCAGAGAAGGGCAACTGAAATGGTGAAAGGCCTGGAAACCATGCCATGTGGGGAGAGACTTGGGGAGCTGGGTGTGTTTGGCCTGGAAAAAGGATGGTTAAGAGGCGATATGATAGCCCTGTTTGGGTATTTGAGGGGGTGTCACGTTGAAGATGGAGCAGGCTTGTTTTCTGCTGCTCCAGAGACTGGAACGCGGAGCGGTGGATGCAGGCTCCAGGAGCAGAGGTTCCACCTCAGCATTAGGAGGAACTTTTTGACAGTCAGAGCTGTTCGGCAGTGGAACACACTTCCTCTGAGCGTGGTGGGGTCTCCTTCCTTGGAGGTCTTTAAACAGAGGCTGGATGGCCATCTGTCGGGGATGCTTTGATTGTGATTTCCTGCGTGGCAGGAGGTTGGACTGGATGGCCCTCGTGGTCTCTTCCAACTCTACAATTCTATGATTCTATGATTCTATGATTCACACACACACCCCGGGGGGCACAATGTCCTCACAAGGGAGACCACAAAAGCTTGAAGCCTACTCAGCCAACATGAGAGGAACCAAGGCAAAGGCTGACTGGCTTGACCCGCACATTGCTCTTCAACCCGCTCCAGCCACAAATCTGCAGGAAGAAGCAGGAGAAAAGTCTTCCCTCCCCTCCAGTGCCTCTGAGGGAAGGGTTAATGGATGGTGTAGTTGTGTTGTTATTTTTATCAGTTGTTGTTGTTACTGCTCGGGTTTTAAATCTTGAGTTAGGTCTTGGGGGTCCACAACAACAAAAGATATTTAAAGGGGGTCCCTGGTAAAGAAAAGATTAAGAGCCATTGCTTTAGAGATTACTTTTCTCACAATTTTAGTAATATGCCTTAGGGCTAGATCCAGTTTTGGGGGAGACAAGACCTGTGTGCCCATAATCTCCCTTCTGTGAGGTCCTCTTAAATAGAGCAATGACTTCTGAGCAGGGGCGATATGAAGAACCGCCTCACAACTATGTTGTGCTTGGATGAATGGTTGTGAAGCAATGCTTAATATGACAGAGGGCAACCAATCCCTGCACAGAATGCAGTGATGAGAGGGAGGGCCTCTGTGAGTGAGAGAGACTGTGAGAATGTCAGCAGAGAGTTGACTGTTGAGAGAATCGGTTGTGAGAGCCAGTGGGAGAGTGACTGTATACTGGGTGTATGAATTGAGTGAAGGCAAGGTCTGACATCAGTTGGTTGAAATATTATATATTTTACACCACAGGCTGGATTTTGTTAATGCTTGGTTATAATAAATAGCCCAAACTTGGTTCTTAAATTGTTAACATAGAGATTTTCCTTGGTTTTTTTCTGGGCTGTGCGGCCATGTTCAGAAATCATTTCTTTCTGACGTTTTGCCTACATCTGTGTCTGGCATCTTCAGAGAATGGTTGGGTAGGGGTGTGTGTGGAGTTTATATGCTGTGAACCCCTGTTGGGGAGTATATGTAAATTTGTGTGATTGAATGGTTAGTTTGTGGCTATAGAAATGCAAGGCTCATTAGTGTCTGGCTAATGGTTGGTTGATGGGCCATTATCTACTGAGAATCCCCATGTCCCTGGGTAGAATTCTTTTGTAAGTGTTGAGTTTTGATTCTATTGTTCTTCAAAACTGAGAGCCAGATTTTGTTTACTTTTAAGGTTTCTTCTTTCCTGTTGAAGTTGTCCAGGTGTTTGTGAATTTCAATAGCTTCTCTGTGCATTCTGACATGATAGTTTTGGCCTGGTCCAGAATTTCTCTGTTTTTAAATAGCATTTTGTGTCCAAGTTGGTTTATTACATGTTCTTCTACTGCTGATTTTTTCTGGCTGGCCCAGTCTGCAGTGTCTCTCATGTTCCTTGATTTGTGTTTGCACACTGTGTTTAGTGGTCCCTATGTAAACTTGTCCACAGCTGTATGGTATGCGGTCAACTCCTGCGACTGTGAGAGGGTCTCTTTTGTCCTCTACTGAGCGTAGCATTTCTTGGATTTTTTTGGTTGGTTTGTAGATTGTTTGGAGCTTGTTTTTCCTCATCAGTTTCCTTATTCTGTCTGTGACTCCTTTAATGTATGGTAAAAATACCTTCCCTTTGGGTGGCTGTTTTTCTTCTTCATTCTTGTGGTTTTTTCTGGGTCTGGCTGCTCTTGTGATGTCTGATTTGGAGTAACCACTAGCCTGTAGGGCCCAGTTTAGGTGCCTCAGTTCGTGCTCCAGGTAGTAGGGTTCACAGATCCTTTTTGCATGGTCTACCAATGTTTTCATTGTGCTTCTTTTTTTGTCCTGGGTGATGATTGGAGTTCTTGTGTAGGTATCTGTCTGTGTGTGGGGGGGGGGTCTGTATACCCTGTGACCTAACCATTGGTTTGGTTTGCGGATGACTAGGACATCCAAAAATGGCAGTGTTCCTTCCTTCTCTTTTTCCATCGTGAATTGGATAGTTGGGTGGATGCTGTTCAGGTGGTTCGGGAATGAGACCAGATCTTCTTCTCCGTTGTTCCAAATGGTGAAAGTGTCATCCACATATCGGAACCATGTTGTGGGCATTTTTGGTGCTGTTTCCAGGGCTTGCTTTTCAGAATGTTCCTTTTAAAAGTTTGCTATCACTGGGCTCAGAGGGCTGCCCATGGCTACCCCATCTATCTGTTCGTAGAATTCGTTATCCCACTGGAAGTAGCTTGTGGTGAGGCAGTGTTTGAACAAGGCTGTGATGTCCTCAGGAAATATTTGTTGGATGAGTGCCATAGTGTCCATTATGGGGACTTTGGTGAACAAGGAGACAACATCAAAACTGATCAGTCTGTCTCCAGGTTTCAATTCAATGTTGTTGATTTTTTCTATGAAGTGAGCTGAGTCTTTGATGTAGTGAGGCGTTTGTCCTACGTGGGTTTGTAATTGTGTGGCCAGAAACTTGGCCAAGTCATATGTGGGAGATCCAGTGGCGCTCACTATGGGTCAGACTGGAATGGAATCCTTGTGGATCTTGGGAAGTCCATATAGTCTTGGTGGGAAAGCCTCTGATCTGCATAGATTCTGGTTTATGACTGGCTGAACTGATGAGTTCTTGATCAGGGTATTTGTTTTTCTGGTGATTTTGTTGGTCGGGTCTTGCTTGAGTTTTCTGTATGTTGCAGGGTCCAAGAGTTCCCTTATTTTTTGTTTGTATTTTTCTGTTTCCATGATTACTGTGGCATTGCCTTTGTCTGCTGGGAGAATAATGATTTCTGGGTCTGCATTGAGATCCTTGATGGCTTTTCTTTCTTTTATGGTTATGTTGCTGGGTGGTGGTTTTGCCTTCCTCAGGATCCTAGTTGTTTTTCCTCTTATCTCTTCTGCCTCTTCCTCAGGGAGATGGTAGAGGGCAGATTCAACATGGGCAATGATGTCTTCAACTGGGATTCTGGTGGTAGTAACTGCAAAATTGCCTCCTTTGGACAGGATGGATGGTCTTCTTTTGACAGTTGCCGCACAACCTGGAAAAAAAACCAAGGAAAATCTATGGATGCCGACCG
Source organism: Gambelia wislizenii (assembly GCA_030847615.1). Classification (NCBI taxonomy): domain Eukaryota; kingdom Metazoa; phylum Chordata; class Lepidosauria; order Squamata; family Crotaphytidae; genus Gambelia; species Gambelia wislizenii. Next base: position 330,509,912 of record JAUMIR010000001.1, on the reverse strand, counting down.
TGAAAGCCTTCGATTTTGCATGTTAACACAGACTCTGAGTGGCTTTATCCTCCCTGGGATAAAGGGTGAGCATGCTTACCATCACAGAAACCACTTTTATCCTGACATGTCCACAGTAAGGACACCTAGAGGCCCAGGACCCAAATCCAGAAAGGAATAGAAAAGAGGGGACCATAGGGCAAGGTGAGAGAGAGTGACAGGCAGCCAAGGCTAGGAATTGTGGGGCCAGCATGGTGAGGCCAATGTCACAGAGATCATCTTAAATAATCTTGGGGGCACAGGCTAACAAAGTCAGGTTCAGCTTAAGGAGCTCTTTGGCCACCTCACTCATAGATGGCAAGGAAACCCCAGAGGCCTGCATCCATGTAGATTCCATGGTTGCTACTGTATGGATGCTCCTCACAGGTGGGTCAGTGTAGGTGCCCGCTGGGAAGCAGGTGGACTGTGTGATATCTGAATACAGTACATTGCCTGTACTGGATCAAGCCTACATCACCATTAAGAACAAAGGGGTGGCCTTATTTTCATTCACCCATCATATTCTTTGCCGGTTTGCCCATTTAGTTAGGTATAATACCCATTTGAGGACCTAGCAATAATTGGGTGGGCATATATATCTGTATTTAATAATAATCCCATTCTCTTTGCAGTATAAACTACATCAGGGAAGCAAAACAGCAGCTACAGCAGTTAGGATATAAGAGATTTATTCTGAGGAGAAGTGGACATAAAATATGGGAAGGTGATGTTAAGGGCAGGAAAAATCTACCACATTGGATTGGTACTTGCTCTGTTTTGTTTTTTGGTTTTTTTGTTTTGTTTTGTTTTGTTTTGTTTTTTCCTTACACAAAGTAGTACCTTCAGTGTTTTCACAAGCAGGTAGCTCTGTCAGTCTGTTGGAGAAAAAAACAAGAATTGGGCCTCCTTAAAGGTTAACAAGTCTTATTTGGCATAGGGTTTCTGGACTCTTGCCCATTTCATTAGATTTGTGGAGTGCTGCCTCTGTTGGCAGACTATTAGACACATGCTTTGTAGAGAGGGTATAATCAGTGCAGTGAGAGGGAACTGAAATGCAAAAGATACAAATATTTACCATTACTTCCACATTTGTTAAAAAATAGTAGTTGGGAAGTAGCACAGACATTCTGCCATAGATGAGCTGATTAATACATGTATTGTAATAAGAAGTTGAACAATGTTATTCTAGACTATGTTCTAGTTGTAACAAAATATTAAATCTTTATCTGAAGGAAATCACACCTTGCTTTTCCCCTGACTTCTCTCTGCATTTTGTCCCATGAATCAGATTGCAACGTTACTTATAGAAGCTTCCTGTGATGCCATTAAGAATCTAATGGCAAAGAAAACCTACACTTATCTGATCAGAATACCACTAGGAGCACCCATGCATGACAAAATAGTAATGCTGGTGTTTGTACTGCACCAAGAATGTATATGGCTACTTTACATGGTTCTCCTGTTGTCATTAATATCCACAGTTCCTCTGTAACATGGTTTACTGAAACTCAGGGCTTGACTAGATGCAATGGTTTACTGCGAGTGGGTGTGTATTTTCACCCATTCACAGTGAAATTGATTTGTCTTCACCATTTCCATGCCTATCCAGATGCATTCACCTTCATTCGAACTGAGTGTGCACATATGGTCATAAAGGGCAATTGAGTGAAAATGTGCAACGATGAAAATTCAGATGGCCACACATCCAAAAATGTGCATCAATGCTCATTTTCCAGGAAGCTTTGGGAAAAACCATGAATTCTTTTACTGTGCAGTCTGTGAGGTTTTTAGCCCCCATCCCTCTGAATACTGTGAATCCCCTTCAGATCTCGTTTGGACATATCGTATTCCCTGTGAATTTTATGACAAGTATTTTCATTGTGTAGACAAGCCCTTAGTGGCTGGACTCCTGTTGTTTAGTTCTTTAGAGTAAGACCTGTTGAACTGATTGTTGAATAGTCAGTCAACATATAGATAAATCCAATTATTTCAGTGGCTGTACTCTAATTGGGACTAATAATAGAATTTAGACCTGGCATAGCTTCACCTGATAAACCAGCCTGAGATCTTTTTGATACAGGGCAGAGTAGAAATAATTTTTAATAAATAAATCCGTGTCATGCCCAAGCAGGGATTTGGACTTGGGACCCAATGAATGCAAAAGGGCGTGCATACCAAATGGTGACGTCCTTGTGTGATAATATCTTGAAAATAAAGTGTTCTTTTTTTATTGACAGGTCAAGCCATCAATAGATCTCCCATGACACTTTTTTGACGGTATTGCCGGCGTTTGAAATCTCATGCCATTGTCCTCATGATTTCAGCATCCATGGGCAGAACACTTCTGGGTGAGAACACAAAAGCCAGGTGGGGGGGGGCGCTCTTTTTATGAACCTCCCCAGTTTACTTTTAAGTTTTAAAATGTGTTTCTGTGCTTGTGTGTATGTTTTTTTTTTCCTTTCTTTCTTTTGGTGTATTTTTTAAATTTACCACACTTGCTTCTTCTCACAAGAATAAGTAAGATCACAGACATGGAAGTAAACAGAGCTCCGTTCATGCTCTGTCAATATTGGGGTTGCCTTCTCATGCTAGAGAAGGTAAGGTCTGCTATAAAGGATTATTTTGCCAGGACAATTACACATAAAAATATAGTGGGAAAGAAACATTAATATAGTGGGAGGGTGGTCTGATAAAGTCCCATGACATCATAATGGCTGTCTCAGTTCTAATTATATAAACATTGCCAAGGGTTAAATGCAGCTGTAGGAAAATAATGCAACAATGTGCTTAACTTGCATAGCAGCAAATTTATCATAATATGCAAATTAGCTACCCAGATTTGAGGAACTGGAGTATGGCAACCCTAATAAAGAGAGTTCCAAAAATCCAACAAAGGCTTTGCTAAAGTTTGCAAACATCTCTAGTTCACAAGAAACAGTTCTTGAAACTCTCACTAAGGGAAAACAGGCACTGTCAGGGTTTTGTTGTTGTTGTTATTTTCTTTTTTCTAGAAGGACTTCATCTGAGAGCTATGAACTTTTATAATGCCAAGCTGTTGGTTGTTACAAATACAGCCTTACTTGTTAGCAAAGGGAACATGGCATTGGCAGAGACTGCATAAAAACACAGCCCCGGGATATATGACAGCAAAGTCAGCATGGACTAAAGCAGAAGATGAAAAGCTTGTGTTTTTATAGAGGACATGTTCCCATCCCAACATTCAGGTCACAGTAACATTGTAACCACAAAGTCCTTTCTCCCTGCTATAGGAAAAACATCCAGTACAGTTTGCTGTAACTTAATAATATAAGTCAATGGCTAGGAATTCAAAAGCCTCAAATGGAAATCAAATTCTGCACTGGGAATGGGTTGGCCAGAAATTTGCAAAATGTTGTGTTTATTGACAGAGTCAGAATTGCCACTAGGGATAATTAGCATTAACTGTAATTAGTATTCATTAATTTAATCAGTCGAGATGCATTTTATGAAAATTATACTCCCAATGAAATCCCCATGTGTGGGCACACACATACTTTTCAGCAAAAAGGGGTGGGGTGGGTGGGGAGTAAGGTGAAGAAAGACCACTTCAAATTATCCAGATAACCAGGCTATAATCCTTCACTCAAATTAACCAAAGCTAATTGTTTAGTTGCAAATCAACATGTGCGTTCTATTTCAACCAGTAATGCCTAACCATGCATGATTAGCATTGGATCAGGATAAAAGACTTTCACTGATTGCTCATGGAAAATAAAAATTTGTGCAGTGGAACAAGGGAAATCTTCCCAGTTGCCTGAGCAAGGGGGATTCAGAGTGAAGATACTGACTGAATTTGCATGTCACAACAAACTATGGTGTAGTTTGTTAAAATTAGATTTGTTAGAGTATGTGAGCTTGCCTCTACTAACAAGCTGTCAGTTGTTAACCACCAGCCACAAACCACAATCTGAATGGTTTGTTGTTGGCTTATGACTTCTACTTTCTTTTAACATGGCTTGTCTACAACCATAATATGACTTGTCCACAACCATAGATTATCACTGGCTTATTTTCCCAGTTGACCACCCTGAAACAGCAGCTGGCAATGTGGAAAGAAAAGTGTGGGGAGGGGAGCAGAAACAAAATAGAAATAGGGAAGATAAGCCACAGTTTGTTTCATCATTTGTAGGGCAATTTATTTTATATATACATATATGAGTATTAGTAAAAGTATAAAATGCAAATAAAAAATATATTGTGACCATAAAAACATGAAACATATAACATTTAAAAAGAAAGAAACATTTTAACCTGAAACAAGAAATAAAGGAAAAGAAAGACAGAAATATATAAAGCAACATGTAGCTAAACAAAACTTTTTTAAAAAGAGGACACACAACATATTCATCCCCAATCACTTCATATCACCCTAGACTCTACAACATTCATACATTTTATATACAGCACATACATACTAAAATGGCTTCCTAATTTTTATCTGAAGTGAATAATTTGTCTTAAGTTTTCATCCCTTTTATTTGTTTTGGATTTTCATGTATCTCTACTATATCATTCGTACAGTGTTCTTTTGGCTTCTCCTACATATCCATCCATATATCTATACATTCTTCTTACTTAAGTTATTCCATTCCAGTAGTTGTTGTTTCACCCCAGGTAACTTTTAAGTATTCTATTAGTTCTTTCCAGTCTTTCTTATATTCCAGCTGGTTTAATGTTGTTCTTCATCTTCATCGATGAAGAAAAGATATACCAGTCTTAATTATTATTCCAAATTTTGAAACATGAACTCTAGAATGGGGGAGAGGTTCTCTGGTTAAGATGCTATGATTACGGCCACTAATGAAAAGCTGGAAATATGGGGAGTGGGAGACAGCGAGATCTCCTTCATAATGTGTAAGTTTAAAAGAATGTGATACAATGCCATTGTGTTGTTGTTGTTGTTTTTACTGGCGTGGGCAGAAGGGGTAAATAACTTTGGTGTCCTGCTTTGGATAGGTCAATTCATCCTTGCTTTGGAAGCATCTTCTGTTTCTCAGGTTTGGAACTATCATCATTGTGCTGCCTTTTTCTTGGTTCAGGACCCAACATGGCTTACAAAAGTTAAAACAAATATATCTAAAAATTCACATCATACAAAAGTTTAAAATGTAATTAAACTGTCACTAACATTGAAACTAGTTTAAAACATAACTATTAAAAAGAAAACCACCAATAGCACATTATTCAAGAATCTTTCCCCTTAAACAATCAGTCTTCAAAGGCCTGCTGAAGAAAACTGAAGTCATTACCTGCCTATGAAAGGATATGAAGAAAGGCTTCCTTTAACACAGTGATTCCCAAACTTTGGTCCTCCAGGTGTTTTGGACTTCATCTCCCAGAAGCCCTAGCTACGTTGGTCAACAGCCAGGAATTCTGAAGATGAAGTCCAAAACATCTAGAGAGCCAAACTTTGGGTAACACTGCTCTAACCTCTTTAGGAAGGGAGTTCCAGAGCCTGGGGGCAGCCACTAAAAAGGTCCCTTGGTCCCACCAGATCTACCTGTGAAGTGGTGGGAAAGAGAGAAGGGCCCCCTGAGAAGATCTCACAAAATGAGCAGGTTCATATGGGAAGTACAATCCTTCAAATAACCTTGACCTGTGTAATATAGGGCTTTAATGAGATTTAGGGCCTTACAAAGCTTTATAGGTGTGGAAAGGCATAAGCTTCAGATGTCTCTCCATTGACAATAATAAGGAAATAAGCTAATGGCTAGAAATTTTTAATGATTTGTCAAAACTATACAATGTTCACTGGCATGGAAGGACCAAAACTGCCACATTTCAGACAATTTGACAAAGAGGTTTTTTGTGTTAGGTTCCTTTAAAGTTTAAGAATGTTGAGGGGGGATTAAAGGCAGGCCCGTGTCTTTTCTGTTTCTTGGGAGGGGTAACTAGATGGAATTTCCCCTTGCAGTTGCTCTTTCTAAGAGGACACCTGCCAAATTTTAAATAGATAGGTAGAGGCTTATTTTATTTTATTTTATTTTATTTGGGGGCAGGAAAAAAGTGATCCTCCCACCTCTCTTTTCTTCTTTTCCAGACTCTCCCATGGGGCAATCCTGTTAGAAAATCATTCTGCAGAATTTTCTTTGCTTAATCTGCAACACAGTGGCATTATTCAGACAATTAGCATTAGTTTGCCAAAACCAGTTGTTAAAATGTGTTGGGTTTTCAGAAGGCTAAGGAAGAGGAGAAAAGAGAGTCCATCACAATGTTGCAGGCAGCCCCTGTTGGGAAGGAAAGGCAGGCAGGAAAGAAGAAAGGAGGGGGAGAACAAGGGTGAATCATAGAACCATAGAGTTGGAAAAGACCACAAGGGCCATCCAGTTCAACCCCCTGCCATGCAGGAATAAGCAATCAAAGCATTCCCGACAGATGGCTATCCAGCCTCTGTTGAAAAACCTCCAAATAAGGTTTGTGTCACCACATTCCGAGGCAGTGCATTCCACTGCCAAACAGCTCTTACTGTCAGGAAGTTCTTCCTAATGTTTAGGTGGAATCTCTTTTCCTGTAGTTTGAGTCCATGGCTCTGTGTTCTATTCTCTGGAGCTGGAGAAAACTAGCTTGATCCATCCTCAGTATGGCATCCGTTCGAATATTTAAACATGGCTATCATGACCCCTCTTAACCTTCTCTTCTCCAGGCTAAACTTACCTAGCTCCCTAAGTCGTTCCTCATAGGATATGGCTTCCAAACCTATCACCATTTTGGTCACCACCCTCTGGATACGTTCCAGTTTGTCCATATCCATCTGGAATTGTGGTGCCCAGAACTGGACACAGTATTCCAGGTAAGGTCTGACTAATGCAGAGTAGAATGGCACTATTACTTCCCTTGATCTAGTCACTATACTCCTATTGATGCAGCCTAGAATTGCATTGGCTTTTTTAGCTGCCACGTCACACTGCTGACACATGTTCAGTTTTTGGTCCACGAAGAATGAGGATGGGAGGGAGGGTCATCCAGAGAGCATGTGGCCCAGATCCCTCACCTCACCTCTGCAGCAAGCAAGCACACATCCACACACATTTCTCCAATAATGAATCATACAACAATTAAACATTTTTTTTTTGTTGTTAGCATGTACACATTTTGGCAAAAAAATAGACAGAACTGGTTGTAAATTGTTTTGAATGATACCAATATGCATCATCATCATCATCATCATCATTTATTTATTTATATCCCACCTTTCTCCCAATATAGGGACTCAAGGCTCCTAGCAGTGAGTTTAAAAACAATACACAAACATTAAAAAATGTAAATGTAAATATGAAATTTAAAAAACAAATTAAACAATTTAAAGTGTGAAAACATTTAAAAACATTAAAAATTAAAACGCAATAAAACTATATACACTGTCCATAAACATTGCTTTGCGGAGGCCATCATTTCCCCTGAAATGCCCAGAGCACTGTGGAGGATGCAGACTCGAGGCCAAACTGTCAACACAGTTGCTTGGCAGAGGGGATCTTCAAAACTCTGAAACAAGTTGTGCTACTGCCATTGCTAATGGCAAATCTCTCATCCCCCAGAAATTGTTAAGGAATTACTTTTCCTCCTAGAGATATACAGTGAAACAGTTCCGCCCCCTGTATTCCTTTGCCTAGAAAAAGGATGAAGAATTTTGAAAGGCCAGTTCTGCTTATATTTATTCAGTTACTGACAAGAATGCAGCAGTTAAAAGCAGAGGAGGAGTGTTGCCAGGAAAGAAAAGGGCTTGTTTGGAAAAGCAGGATATAAATATTTGTAATATATAAGTTAAAGTCAAATTGAAAGCAAAGTTCAAAACAATAAGCTATTGAAGAGTGTCTGAGGAGAAAGCTTGTGAGATCAGATGTGATGTGTGTACTTTGATGAAATGGTCCACACTGCACAAATACAGTCCCTCACTCAGGTGTTGTATCACACGCACACACTCACTAAAATGTGTGCAGTCATGAATGCTTATATCATACCTCCCAACATTTCACAGATGAAAATCGGGCACGTTGGGCCAAGGAACATCAGTGTTTGGTCAAGATGGCAAAAGTTATTAATGAGGAAAGAACACACAAGCTAGAAGAGGCTGCAGCAGTTTACTTTTGCTTGAGTCTGCTGGGAAGGGCAACACATTGTCCTCTCCTCTCCCTCTCCAACTGAGTTGAATTCCAACTACTTTTGCCCTTTGAACCCAGTTTGCAGCAACTGAAGTAAATTGAGGACAAAGGAGGAAAATTGGAGGAAGAGAAGGACAGTGGGACATTTTAAAATCAGCTGAAAAAGTGAGATGACAGAGGATTAATCAGGACTGTCCCTGCCAAATCAGGACAGTTTGGGAGAGGGATATATTACATGACCTTCACAGTTCACTTAGAATTATACAGGCGGCACTTTCATCCCAGAACTACACTATGCAACTGACTCACGCTGAAGATGAGATGATGGGTAATCTCTCCTTTGAAGAGTTCATATACTGTATATTTTTTTGTATTTAGAGGTATCTAAATACTGGATCTGAAAACCAAATTAAACACTCTGGAAGGTTGCTTGGATGGTTGGCTGATTTAAAATTCACTTAACCAGCCCCACTGCTGGATCAGTTAAATCATGGGTTGGTATATGGGGGCCCTGGGGCTGCATACACCCTGAGACTGTTTTTGCAGCCTTGGGCTCTCCTTGACCACCCTGTTTCTGATGAATTGTCTCTTGTAGAAGCTCCTAGGAGTGCAGATTCATGTTTTAAATAGGTTGCAGGCCCCCACATGCACGATTTCACATCAAAAATACCCACTTTTTCAAAAACAGAAGTGGCCCCTTTCCCTCCCATTCTTTGGGGCAGTACATGTAGCCTCTAGAAAGTTCTGAGGGCTGAAATTTGGCTCTGCGGCCCAGCCAAGTTGCCCACTCGACAAGTTTAAAGTTCAGATCCAATACATGCTTACAAAGGAGCAAGCTCCACCAAATAAAATGGAACTTACTACTGAATAAACATACATAACATCATGCTATAAATCTCTAGCAGCAGCAGCTGAGAAAGTCTTTTGCTAGCTCTTCATGTTTGCCTTGTTGCAGCTGTCCCAGGAGTTTGAAAATCAAATTACGGGACACCAGGGGCAAACCCTTTCCCTTCATCCTGTTGAAAAGGATGAGCTTCCCAGAAGGCCTTCATCCTTCCAGGCTTTCTTTGTTATTAATACGATGCCTGTGTTTATGAAGCTTTCAAATGAAGTTTAAACGTAAAGTGAAGCTATGATTCAACGGGCTTGGATTTTGCTTGGTTCCTGTTGCTCTGAGCCCAGCAGCCTTGCACTTGTTTGCGTTGGCAGAGGCCAGCCTTATTCGTACCGTTCCAGCTTCCATTTATAGGCATATGTGCCCCCATATTATTCCTTTAAATCACAACACTTTGAAGGGCTGACAAAGAAAATCCAATGATATGCACAGCAACTCAGCCCTAGCTGAGTTGATGAAAGCCAAGTCTTTTCAAGCACATCTTCTTCCCTCTTGCCTTACCCAACAAAGGCTTCCTTTTCCCTGTTCAGTGTACAGTGTACAACAACAGAGGGGGGGGGGAGTACATACACTTCTTTTTAAAAACCTTGTTTAAATCAGGGACAGAAATCATTGTATTCCAGATGTTGTCAGACTGCCAGTTCCACCTGCACTAGCTAGCCTAACCAATGGTGAGGAATGCTGTGAACTGCAGTCCAACATTCAAAGGTTTACAAGATTGTGTGTGTGCGCGTGTGCATGTGCATGCGTGTACAAACATGCCTTCAAGTCAGCTGGTGACTTATGGCAACTCCATGAATTCCATAGGGTTTTCTTAGGCAAGGAAATACTCAGAAGTGGTTTGGCCAGTTCCTTCCTCTGAAATATAGCCTACAGCACCTGGTATTTGTTGGCAGTCTCCCATCCAAATACTAACCAGGGCTGGCCCTGCTTAGCTTCCTCGATCAGCTGATATCTGGTGCCTTTAGGGTATTCAGGCCTAGATTACCACTCTTCACTTAAATGTATAACCACTAATCCTATCTGCAAGAAATTCTTTCATGGAAACAACAGCACTGGAATGTGCAGAGCTTGGAAATCTTCTCTGAAGATGCCAGCCACAGATGCAGGTGAAACGTCAGGAATAAACTCTTCCAGAACATGGCCTCACAGCTGGGGGAAAAACCACAAAAAACCTTCGAAATATTCTTTTTTGACTATATTCCTCAGAATCCCCGCCAGCATGGCCAGTAGGCAAGTCCTAGGTATATGAAGTTATTGGTAACATATACATATTCTTTGGCTTGTTTCCATATATTTTTTTAACATGGCCAGTGTTGCAATAGCAGCAAGAGTTTTAGGAAGAGGACTGTAAACACTGGTCTCTCTCCCCCTCCAACATCTGCTGATACAAACAGTGGTGGCATCAGCAACAGGAACACCTGGAAGATTTGCAAAAGGACTCTGGAACCCCCTCTTCTGTAACTGGAGCATGGTGACAATGACCTGTATTCTCTATCAGCTATTAGTTAAGTATACTTAACTAAGTAGACTCTGCTGGCCCAACTTCCCCAAACCTGATGGAAATGTCATTCAACCATGCTCTAAAGGCTGGCAGAATGGACCTCCTTCTGCCCATGCAGCTGATGCCTGGTAAAAAGGGTTGGGGGAGGAGTTACGATTGTGGTGATAGTGTCAAAATCATGACAAAGCAGTGATTGTGAATATGAAACAGTTATGGATAAGTAAATCTAGGTCACTGTTTCATATTCATTGTTGCTATTTAGTCACAATTTTGATACTATCACAACTGTCGTAATTCCCCCTCCCCAACCTACTTTAACAGGCATCAGCTGTGTGGGGAGAAGGAGGCCCATTCTGCCAGCAATTGGAGCACAAGGGAATGACATTTCCATCAAGTTTGAGTGTGTCAGGCCAGGAGAGGTTAAGTAACTGACAGACCATTACTTTTTTGAGCTGCAGCTTCCAGAATCCCTCAGCCAGCAAACTTAGTATTGTAGTCCAAGGAGGAGTGTTTCCAAGAACCTCACAGACTAATGTCTTATGTATCAATATTCTGTTATTTTAGACCATTTTCAAAACAGCAGCTCTTCCAAGCTTTAGAATCATAAAATCATAGAATCATAGAGTTGGAAGAGCCCACAAGGGCCATCCAGTCCAACCCCACGCCATGCAGGAATAAACAATCAAAGCATTCCCGACAGAATTCCAGGTGAGGTCTGACCAAAGCAGAATACAGTAGCACTGGATGCTGTGGGCAACTGATATTGTCCCCTCAAGGCATCATTTTGCCTGAATATTATTTTTTAACAAACAGCAATTTAATACACCAAATCTATTCTGACCACATTCAGCCACCCACTCCTGGGAAACAATTTTGTATCTTAATAGAGATTGTGGAACTTGCAGTCCCAGAAAACAATAAACCAAAGATCTATCCACACCTGCCCTATGTATTTGTAATGCTCACCTGGCAGAGGTGCAAAACCAAAACTATGCAAATTAGAAAGGCTTATGCTGCATAGAGTTGGAAGAGACCACAAGGGCCATCCAGTCCAACCCGCTGCCATGCATGAACACACAATCAAAGCACTCCTGACAGATGGCCATCCAGCCTCTGCTTAAAAACCTCCAAAGAAGGAGACTCCACCACACTACAAGGCAGTGCATTCCACTTCTGAACAGCTCTGAGGAGATTATCGGGTGCCCTTAATATGGCATTACATGAACTCCAGGAGATCATCAGGAGATCGCCAAAGCGCTTACCTATCAGACGACGTCATCCTCATCCCATGCTGGTTCTGTGCTCCCCTCGTTTCTTCTTATTCACGGCTTAAGCCGTGAATAGATCACCTGTTCTGTTCCTGTCATGGAATGACAGGCAAGCGAAAAGGAGCCCCGTTATGCTGGTGCAATGCCACTTCTGGGTGCGATCAGGATGAGGAGGTAAGTGACAGCCTTTCCCCCCCCCTCCCCAGGTTACTTTGAATTTTTTAGTGTGTTTCAGTGCTTGCTTTCCTTTTTTAACCTTGTATTTTCTTTTTTATTTAGAATTTCCTGCATGCTCATTCTCTCATGAGAACGGCCAAGAACTCAAACCAGGAAGTGACTGGGGCTCTGCTTGAGCTCCATTCACTCATGACTGCTGAGGGGAGTGGGTGGTCGCGCAAACAAGGTAAATGCAAAACGTGGAGTTATCGTGCCAGGACAGGGACGGGAGGGGGTGGGATATAATATAGTGAGTCGGGGACACTTTTTTGGTCACCGTCTGATAATCTCCTTACTGTCAGGAAGTTTTTCCTAATGTTTAGGTGAAATCTCTTTTCCTGTAGTTCGAACTCATTGTTCCATGTCCTAGTCTCTGGGGCAGCAGAAAACAAGCCTGCTCCATCCTCAGTAAGACATCCCTTCAAGTATTTAAACATGGCTATCATGTCCCCTCTCAACCTTCTCTTCTCCAGACTAAACAAGCCCAGCTCCCTAAGCCATTCCTCATAGGACATGGCTTCCAGACCCCTACCATTTTGGTTGCCCTACTCTGGACACGTTCCAGCTTCTCAATATCCTTCCTGAATTGCAGTGCCCAGAACTGGACACAGTATTCCAGGTAAGGTCTGACCAAAGCAGAATAGAGTGGCATTACTTCCCTTGATCTAGACACTATACTCCTATTAATGCAGCCTAAAATCACATTGGCTTTTTTAGCTGCTATATCACACTGATGACTCATGTTCAGATTCATAGATACCTTTCGCATGTACTGCCATCAAGCCAGCTGTCACCCACCCTATATGTGTGCATTCCATTTTTTTTTTCTGCCTAAGTTTAGTGCTCTACATTTCTCCCTGTTGAAATTCATTTTGTTAGTTTTGGCCCAGCTTTCTAATCTATTGAGGTCATTTTGAATTCTGATCCTGTCCTCTGGGGTATTTGCTACCCCTCCTAATTTGGTGTCAGCTGCAAACTTGATAAGCATGCCCTCTATTCCCTCATCCAAGTCATTAATATAGATGTTGAATAGCACTGGGCCCAGGACAGAACCCTGTGGCACCCCACTAGTCACTTCTCTCCTGAATGAAGAGGAGCCATTGGTGACTACCCTTTGGGTTCTGTCAGTCAACCAATTACAAATCCATCAAACAGTTGCATTGTCTAGCCCACAGGTTACTAACCTTTTTGCAAGAATATCATGGGGACCTTTCTTTGCCTGGACTGACCTTCCTTCCTTCCTTCCTTCCTTCCTTTATTTATTTGCCTGGACCTTTCTTCTCATTACTGCTATCACCATTCAGGAGAAGCATTGCTGATTGGGGCAGTTGTGCATTTGACATTTGAACATGAGTAGGCTTAAAAAGTGGTATCAAATATTACAAAGTAGTCAATAAATGTATGTTGTGCATGTCTGTGTATATTTGTGTGTGTGTGCACATATGCTTACATGAACATATCTATCTACGTCCAGTAAGATTTTGAGTCCAGATTGCTAGGATTCAAATCTTCATAAAACACACATATGCTAATCTATATCCATATTGTACATATAAAAATAGATCTAAGGCCCAGGAGAAGATATTCACAGCTGGGGACCAATGAGGTACGATACTCCTAAATATATATTGTCATTATTACTTGTGAAGTGTTAGTTCTAACAGTGTCATTAGCATCAGTGAAAATATTAAAGTAATCTTCAGTTTGGTTGTCCTAGAATGAATACTTATTAATTTGGGAGTTTTACAAGAAAGAAAATTTAGGAACTGTGCATCAGGATCAGACAGCACTTTATAGAAGACAGATAGCTGGTTAAATAATTACTTACGTCACATTTGCATGCTCACTTTTACAAGAAGTGACTTAACAATTGAAATGTTTGTGCCTCATGTGAGCATGATAAAGTCCATGTCAGTTTTATGTTGCTCTTTGCAAAGAAGCTTAAAAACCAGAGGGCACAGGTAAGTGATTCAAAGCAGCAAAAAATTAGGGAAAGCTGAACCTTGCTTTTATAAAATGAATTTCTGTAGGTTTTCATTGTTACAAGCACACCTCTACATCAACAAAACCTAAACATCTCAGGGCTGTAGCCATGATGGTAGAGTAAATTCTCCTAAGTACTATTTTTGAAGAGAGAAGGAGGAGAAGGATAACAACAGCAGCAACAACAAAAGAAATATCTAGTTGAGCCAGATTGCTTGTATTCTGGATGATGGTATAATTGTCATGTTATATTAGATAATGATGGACATTTACTCACACACAAGCTACACTAAAGGCTGGAGAAATCCAGATGGTGATCATTCCTCACACTTTGTGGTAACTTCTTTCACTTAACTGGAAGGTTTCCAAGGCTCCCCTAATGCCTTAGTCTACTGAGCCAAACATGATCACTGGTCATAAATCAGCCTTCTCCCATTCATAAACATGAATAATTAGCCACTTTTCTCTGAATTCCCTCCAGTTTGTCTGCAACAGTTGTAGAAGTGAGCAGGTTCGCCCAGAAGCTCTGTCTCTCAGCCAACACTGCCAGATTAATATTTCACACTTAAGAGACACTCTTGGTGATGTGGTCTTTGAAGTAAGGAACAATAAGACACTGATTATGTTTGGGTTCTTGAAGCAAGAGGCATGTGATCATACGGATTCATTGATTCAACAAACTTGGCTATAAATGAGGTCTGAGAGGAAATGATGAGAAATATGAACAGGCAGTGATATCTCTGTCTATATGTAATAACTAACTAAACTTTGTATTTCTGAATGTATTAAGTGTAGCCAAATCAACACATTCCTTTTATCAAAGACACTGTTGAAACAACCTCCACATGGTGCTTTCCTCAAGGCCTTGCCATAAAATGTAATGAAATCATAATGTGATTTTGCTAGAGAGCCTGGTGAATTCTGATATAAACTGTGGCTGGGATCCTGCAACACAGATGTACTTACAAATGCATTAACTAGGGGCTTGTCTACATTGGCCAGAATACGATAGCTTCCTGCCAACATATTCTGATCCCAGATCAGGTCCATTGCCCCCCTCCCATTACCTGCACAAAACAGAAGTCTACATGGACATGCTAGCTTGTATCAGTGGCTGCCTCCACTGCCATCCATGTCACACTCTTTGAAGCCATGAAGGAGACCTGCAGCATGTGATCAAGGCTCCCTGCATGTGACCAGCCTTGATCATGTGCTGTGGGCCTCCTTCCTGGCTTCAGAGGGAACAATATGGATGGCGGCATCAGTGGCTGCAGATACACACCAGCGGGCCTGTATGGACTCCTGTGTTCCCGCAGAGCCTAATCTGGTTTTTCTTAAATGAGGAGGTTCTTCCCAGATGTTAAAATATCATGGTTTAATGGGCTTTACCCTGTCTTCCCCCATCTTTGCATTGTCAGGACTGCTCAGGGGCAGAACAGGGCAAAAGCCCTGCATTGTATGGACCACATTGCTCCAAGATGAGGACAAGATGGAGTAAATAGCCCATCTAGACAAGCCCCTAGGTATTGTCTCCTGCCCCAGCTCCCCAAACCTACCTTAACAGCCAGCAGCCACACTGAATGATGGAGGCCTCTTCTGTTGGTAATTGGGGTGCTGCAGCATGATGTTTCTAGCTGCATCCCACCTGCAAGCTGTGGTGCAATGAGGAGTAGCAGAGGTCCTGCTTCTGATTGTTGCCCCACAGATTGCTGGCAAGAAGGGTTGGAAATGTCATCCTGCTATGCCCCAATTGCCAGCACAACAGACCTCCACTGCTCAATGAAGCTGCTAGTTGTTTAGGTAGGATTTTGGGAGGGAGCATTTGTGATTACGGCAATATTGAATGGTTACAGATTCATAAGTCTAGTTCATACATTTGTAATGCTTCAACAGGATGCCAGCCTGGATTTTTAACTAGATAGTTGGGAGTCTTTTGAAAAAGAACACCCTTTGGACTTGGTCCAACTTTACAGAGCTTGCCCACTTCCATTCCACAACATTAATGGCAGAAATCAGGTCCTCTTGGTTGAACCTTTTGACTGCAACAAATACTGTAGTTCACAATTGTACCTGTGGGGTTTTAGGGAGGATATGACCATGAAGCTGCAGCAGTACCTAAGAATTTGGAGATCTTAATATATGCTGTTGTGACAGAGTCATGGAAAAATGACATCACATCCAATCTCTGGATGTGTTTTTTAAAGATGATATGGGGATTGATCTCTAGAAAAGTCCCCCCCCCTGCTTTTTGTCCCAAGGGGTCCCTGTTGAAAAGGCATGGATATGTTTGCAGAGGGACAGGGAAAATGTTGATGTGAACCTATTGTTGGTATAAAGGGGCAGAACTCCATCTTTTGAAGGGCTCTGCTGTCCTGCACTGAAGCCAACAGTGCAATAATTCAATGAATGTAACTTCAGCAACATCCAAAATCCCTTACTGAGCATGTGTGAATAACAAAACAGGGGAAAAACAGAAAGAAAAGGGAAGCACAGATAAGACTGCCTCACCAGCTAAACCCATCATGTTAACCCCCTGCTCAGAGAGAGAGAGAGAGAGATCTATAAGTTTGGCCATCAAAATGGAAATACTGTAATATGAAAAGTGACTGGTTAAAGAAAAAGTCATCCCTGGATGCATTTTGGAAGAAGCCTTCAGGTGGTCTCTAGAAATTTCAAAATGTTTTTGTTTACTTATGGAAACCTTACCTGGCCTGGTTGTTTCATTTTATTATTTTGAATAAAAAGTTTGCTGAAACATGTAGAACCACTTTTTTGTGTGTAGACAAAACCAGCTTGGTGTAGTGGCTTGAGTGTAGGACTACAAGAGGCCAGTGTTCAAATACCCTCTTAGCCATGGAAACGTAATGGTCAATTCACATTCTCTCAGCCTCAGAGGAAGGCAAAGGCAAAACCCCTCTGAATAAATATTGCCAAGAAAAGCCCATGATAAGTTCACCTTAGGGTTGCCATAAGTGAGAAATGACTTGAAGGAACACAATAACAAGGAACCTATCCCTATTTTTTCCATGTTATTTCTGCCTCTGGTACCAAATTTTCTGTTGAAGAAATTATGCCCAGGAACACATCTACTTTATTAGTGGAGCTATACCTGCATTTGGTTTACTCTAGCTTTGAGAAGTCTCACTGAGAACAATGTCAGAACTGTTTTTATTCCTGTCTATAGGCTTATTCAGGTGTTACCTCATTTCCTTCAACACATGAGCAGGGAAGCACCAAGCTGCAGGCCCTCTGTTGTTACAATGTCTCTGAAAGAGAAAAAGAACCTGTTTGCATGGAGGGTTTCCATGTGATTGAGATCACTGATTTTTCAAAGACCTTCCATGGCATGGAATACATCCAAATATGGCTGTTATTCTATGGCAGACCATCTAGTACAGGCGATGCACTATTTCTAACCCCATAATTTTCTTCTAATGCTAAAAGCAGTTCTACATCTCTGGGTTCTCTTAGCACAGAGAGGTAGGAATGTGTTTATCTCCCAGATGTTTTAGACTACAACTTCCATGATCTCTAGCCAGCAGAGTCAATGTTAAGGGATGCTGGGAGTTGTAGTCCAGTAACATATGGACTGTTGCACAATTCCCTCCCAATAGTAAGGGATACCGCTACAAGCATAGCTTAATGCCCAGAAATTCAATGGTCATTGTGCCCCTACTAGGAACTGTGCTCCAACAACATTTGGAGGGCATGTGTTTCCCATCCCTGGCTTAGTAGAAAATGAAGAATGCATTTTTTTCAAGCCAGAAGATTTATTTATTTCTTGAATTCTGTGGTAATTACGAGCTACTCATGATTACCTTTACAGGTTCCCACTGACATTGGCACCAAGCTGGAGTCCATAGAAACAGAGATAAGTCCAAAAAGGCCTGGTCACTGTGCTCTCTAATTGACACCATGGGAGCTGAAATGCAATGTGAGGATGAAGGAGAATGAGCTGAAACTTTTTTTAAAGAAAAAAATTATTGTAAACACAGTCATTGCAAAGTGAAAGTTTAGATAATCCATCTCCAATGTTCCAGGGCATAATATGATCTTCAAGATGATAGGATGGGCAGCCAATTTGTGGCTTAACAAGCCCTTGGAAAGAAGATCGGCTTTGACGGGACAAAGTTCCTGTTTATTTATGCCTAAGAGAACTGGATAGCTTATAATTTTGGGAAGGGAGTATTGCATGCTTCTGCAGAACACTCTTCCGTTGGTTACAGTTTGTGGCTAGTGATTGCTGTGTGTGATTCACAAGCTGCAAGCCAGTAAGCTGACTTATACACATGAATGTCACACAGAGGCTGAACACAAGAATCACAATGCCAGTACACACACCATTTCCTCTGTTTCTAAAGTTCAGAGGTGAGCAGGAATCCCTATGTAGCCAAAATTCCACTGTCTATGCAAGAGGGAGAAAGTTTATCAGTAGGCTCAAGGAATCACAAACCTTACAGAAATATGAAAGTATTGTATTTTTCTTCTTTCTGTGTTGGGAGAGGTCTTAGGGGAAAGCACCCAAAAGAAGATCCAATAGCTGTTGAGGGAAGGGGAATTGCAAAAACAGATGGAAAGGGGAATGGAGTGGAATACAGAAGGTAGCCCATCATTCCTTTAAGTGGTTATCAGAGGACAATCCAAGAACCAGCATGGTGTACTGGTTTGAGTGCTGGACTAGTATTCTGGGAAACCAGAGTCCAGATCCCCACTTAGCCATGGAAGGCTACTGTGCAAATCACATTATTTCAGGCTGAGGAAGCCAATAGGAAACCTCCTTTGAATAAATTATGCCAAGAAAACTTTATGATCTCTCTCTGGCTTTTCTTCGCAAACGAAGATTCAGGAAGGACTCATCCTGCGCTTTCTGCAAGCGTGCTGATGACTAAAAAGGCCAATCCGAGATAAACAAGTCCGGCTGCAGAAAGCACAGCATAAGGTCTCCTTGGGTGATGTTTTTTGGTTGTGATTCTTTCTGCGTTGTCGTTTCTCTTCAAGACTTGTTCGGCGTGAGTTCTCAAATAAGGCTGCAGCATTGTGGATAGTGCGTCTCCATGCCTCCTGATGTGAGGCCAAGGTGGACCACTGTTGGTGGTCAATTTGGCCGAGCCTGAGATGTTGTTTCAGGGAGTCTTTGTATCGCTTTTTTGGAGCGCCCCTCTTATGCTGGCCTGTGGCGAGTTCACCGTAGAGTACTATTTTTGGGAGGCGATGGTCCTCCATCCTAGAAACGTGCCCTGCCCAGCGCAGCTGCATTCTCAATATCATGGCCTCAATGCTGGTGATCCCTGCTTACTCAAGGACAGCAACATTCATCACATAGTCAGTCCAGTGTATATTTAGGATTGTGCATAGACAGCGCTGATGAAAGCGTTCGAGGAGTCATAGGTGGTGGCAATAGGTGACCCATGTTTCAGATCCATAAAGGAGGATAGACAGTACAATGGCTCTATACACACTGATTTTTGTGCTTTGCCTCAGGTGTTTATTGCTCCAGACTCTTTTGTGAAGTCTTCCAAATGCACTACATGCCTTTGCTAATCTGTGATCAATCTCTTTGTCAATCTTGGCATCTGAGGAGATGATGCTTCCCAGGTAGGTGAACTGTTGAACGGACTTAAGCACAGAGTTGCCAACGGCAATGTGGGGATGGTGGTGTTCGTCCTGTGGTGCAGGCTGGTAAAGAACTTCTGTTTTCTTCAGGTTGACTTCCAGCCCAAACAGCTCTGCAGCTGTTGCAAAGCAGGATGTTAGGCGCTGCAGAGCTGTTTCTGTGTGGACAACAAGGGCAGCATCATCAGCGAAGAGCAGCTCACGGACTAGATAGTTTAGAGTCACAATGGAGAGGACTTTTTGATAGGCTCACCATAATTCAGAGTCAATGTAAAGGCACATAGCAACAAGAGCCCTCATTCCGAAGGTGTCCTCTGTTTGAAGGACTGTCCAGTTCATGTCTGGCTGTAATGATTCAAGACCAGAGTCTTTGGATTTCCCCGTCTCATCAGTCATAACTTTCAAATTCAAGAGAGGTCCAAACTTATATGAAAGTTATAACTGATGGAAGTGAGGAATCCAAAGGCTTTAGCTTTGGCCATGTCTACACTAGTGAAAACCTCCAAATCCCTCCCACGAAATCTGGCCCAATAATACCACGCGATGTGTGGCCTCATCCCTGAATTTGGTGTGATAATACCACATGACATATGGCCCTATCCACACCAGACTTGGGGTGTACCACCTAAATCCAAGTTTTAGAAAACTTTCAGTTTTCTCCAGAGTTTGCTAGAAACTCCAGAGAAAACTGTATTGTGAACAAAGGATCCTCACCGGTTTTGTGGGGTGGGGAGGCACAACAATTGCTGCCTGGCAGGCGCTGCCATTTTTTCCTTTCCTTGATGCCACCACTGCTAGTTCTACCTTCCCAATGTGTAGCCATTCATTCTGACCTCGGGATGCTGGGAAGGCAGAGCCCTGCATGCAGCTGCTCATTCCAAGAGCACAGCAAATGAGTGCCTTGGGGGGGGGTCCAAATGAATCAGATTCAGGCTTTGGCCAAGGTGTGGCACTTAAATCTGGGCCAGAGTAGTCTGAATTTCAATTGGATTTTTACCCCCAGTGTAGACAAGCCCTTTGTCAGTTTCAAAAGACATGAGGATGCTCAGAAAGCTATAGATGAGGTGAGCTGAAAAAAACGAAGGGCTTGTCTACACTGTGAGTAAAATCCAGATGAAATTTGAACTACTTTTGCCCAGAGCTGCAGAGCATGAAATATGAACTACTCTGGCCTGGATTTAAGTGCCACACCTTACCTGGATTCATATTTTTACCCCCAGTGAAGCTGCAGGTCCACCACAGCTGCTAGCCACCCACCCCCGTGGTGCTGTTGCCACTGGCATGGGCTGGTAGAGTGATAGGACTCTGCCTTTCTGGTGCATAATCGCCTGCTCTGAGGTCAGAACTAGTGGCCAGCCCCACTATTGTGAAGCTAGCTGCCTGTCTGACATCTCTCTGGGGCTCTGCTTTTCCAGTGCACTATTGCCCATTCTGAGTTCTGTGAAAGCAGAGCCCCAGCACTAGTCATTCTCTCTGAAGTCAGAACAGGTACTGCACTTAGGGCAGAAAAAATGAAATGCATAGATATAGGATGGGGGAGACCTGGCTGAATGAGACTACGTGGGAAAGGGATCTAGGAGTCCTAGTAGACCACAAGTTGAACATGAGTCAACAGTGTGATGCGGCAGCTAAAAAGGGCAATGCGATTTTGGGCTGCATCAATAGAAGTATAGTGTTCAGATCAAGGGAAGTAATAGTGCCACTCTATTCTGCCTTGGTCAGACCTCACCTAGAATACTGTGTCCAGTTCTGGGCACCACAATTCAAAACGGATATTGACAAATTGGAGCGTGTCCAGAGGAGGGCGACTAAAATGGTGAAAGGTCTGGAAACGATGCCTTATGAGGAGAGACTTAGGGAGCTGGGTATGTTTAGCCTGGAAAAAAGACGGTTAAGAGGCGATATGATAGCCCTGTTTAAGTATTTGAAGGGGTGTCACGTTGAGGATGGAGCAGGCTTGTTTTCTGCTGCTCCAGAGATTGGAACACAGAGCAATGGATGCAAGCTCCAGGAAGAGAGATTCCACCTCAACATGAGGAGGAACTTTTTGACAGTAAGAGCTGTTCGGCAGTGGAACGCATTCCCTCGGAGCGTGGTGGGGTCTCGTTCCTTGGAGGTCTTTAAACAGAGGCTGGATTGCCATCTGTCGGGGATGCTTTGATCGTGATTTCCTGCTTGGCAGGGGGTTCGACTGGATGGCCCTCGTGGTCTCTTCCAACTCTGCAATTCTATGGTTCTATGATTCTAGGCAGCTAGCCTCACAATGGTGGGGCTGGCCAGTTGTTCTGACATCAGAGAGAGCAACTAGTGCCAGGGCTCTGTCTTTGGAATGAGGAAGTAGTGCCAACGAGGGGAGCATCTCAGGCAGTACTCGTCATTCCTCTCTTCCCCACCCCCTCCCCGAATCCAGTGCAGATGAATATATCCACAATACAGTTTTCTCTGAAGTTTCAAGCAAACTCCAGAGAAAACTGCGAGTTTTCTAAATCTTAGATTAAGGTGGTATTCCCCGAGTCTGGTGCGGATAGAGCCGTATGTTGTGTGGCGTTATCGCACCAGATTTGAGGAAAAGTCTGCACATGGGGAACAAATATAGAGTGGCTGAGCTCTGTATAAATTTCAAGAAACCTAAAAAGAGAGAGCACGTCCTTGAATTTACCCAGTACTTGGACAGGAAGCTGAGCAGGCATACCACTGTGGTAGAATCTACTGTGTTTCTCTAAGTTATACTAACTATTTTAAAACCTGCATTGATACATGTAAGTTAGCAAATGCAAATTTCATGCAAATGGCTGTCCTCTTATTTCTGGTTGTGCTAACTCATTTCCTTTTTTCACAAAGCAATTTGCAAGTGACTATGCTAGCAACAGATGGCTATTACCTCAAGTGCTATGTCCTGAAACACTTTGACAGGATCATTCCATTCAGGAAGTGCTTTGCCTGCTGCAGTTGTAAACCTAGTAGCTATCTGCAAAAGAAAGACAATTGTAAGGTTCCATGGCAAATAAAATTTAAAATGGAAATGTAAAGCAAGCATAAAGCATTTGTCCAGACTGAACTTCAACAAATCAGATGCAAGAGCTATAGAGAGAGAAAAAACTAGTGTTACTAGATGTACATGAGACATTGAATAATTAAGCACTCTGTCGGGGTGTTGGTTTTTAAAAAAAATCCATGTTAACACGAAGCCCCAGCCACAATGCTCCCTGCTGTTTGTTCCTCCAAGTGCTGACAAATAAGGAAGACTATATTTTACATAATGGCAAATAGCAGTCTTTGTAAATGTATTCCATACAGTGCTCGTGTGGACTAGACTTCAAAGTCCAACATAGGCTGCTCACTGCTAGAGAAGATGGGATATTACAAAAGACTTTCCAGACAAAGGCAAATTTAAGGCAAAGCAGATGTTCAAAGAACCTTGTAGTTAGAGTTAATTTTTGTATTTCCTACATGAGCCTCACAATGTTGCAGAGCTCACTTTGCCCATGTTCAAACATTGACACCCAGCACTAGCTAAGAAGATTTTGGCACACATAAGGAGGCTTCAGCATACGGACTTTATCAGACTAGCCTTTGAAACTTTCTTTTGTTGGCCTAATTAAAGCCATTTTTATGGTGGCAAAAGAACGCCTCCCATCACACTTACCTTTATCTCCCAGCAAAGGCTTCCCCAGCAACGAAGAGGAACTGAATGGAGCTCTGTTCACTTCCTCGTTCAAAATCCCATGGATTATCACGAGACTTCATTGCATGGGAAATTCAAAAATAAAACTAAAAATAATACCAAAAAAAGTTTTTTAAAAGGACATACACACACTTAAAAACTTCCAAGTAACCCAGGGAGGGTCATAAAACGTGTGTCACTTACTTGGATGTCGCAATCTCACCCAGAAGTGTTCACACCAGAACAGTCATTCACGCTGCATTCACGTGAGTTAAATGGCATGAGGTTTCATATGCCAGCAATGTCAGCACTAAAGTGCCATGGGGAATCAATTGACAGCTTCAGACAGCAATAAAATAGGATGGGTTTTGGCCAGGACATAAATGTGAAAGGGTGACATCATCTGATATGTGCATCTTTTCACGTTTATATGGCGTTGTTATGATGCCATATTTATTGCGTCTGATAAAGTCCTACATCTCATTTGCCAGACCAAGTACTATGGATGTAAGTCTAACAAACATCCAAACGTAGACTACATTGTGTATCTAAACACTATCTACATTTCATTGCTTTCAAAAGCTTGCATTGCTTTCTGCAATGTCTTGACATGACTATTCATACATGAACAAAAGAAGGCTGATTTGGCCATAGTAAGTCATGCCTTAATTGCCTCTCTGTGAGACTGTTGTAATGCACTTTGTGGGAGGTTACCTTTAATAACTGTTCAGAGGCTACAGCTAGTACAAAATGTGGCAGCCAGACAGTTGTCTAATGCATGCTTCAAGGACGTTACCACACAAGCCCCATTCTCACTGTAATTGCATTAGCAAAAGTAAACAGATACATAACCGGTTTGGGAGCCCTCAGTATTGTAAATCCCTTCAATAGCGTGATTGGGGCTGTTTCACCCATCGATGGCCCTTCAGATCTCTTCCAGACTCTCCCTTAATCCCACCTCCCTGCCCTATGGCCCTACCCAGCATGCCTTTCATATTTTTTATTTTTATTTTTAGTTGTATTGTAATTTAGCAATTATGGCAATGTGATTTAATGAAACAAAGAGAAAAAAAGGAAAGAAAAGGAAGTGTGTGGTGGGGGGAAGAAAACCAGCCTGTCTGGGGATAGCAAGGGGGAGGGGGAGAGGAAGAGAGGAGGAGACTGAGAAGGAGGAGTCATAACCATGTCCAATCGCGGGGCTGCAGCTGGAGAAATTTGTCACACCTGAGGACTCACAACACAGCAGCACAATTGGGAGCTTATTGATGGGTATTCCCCGTCAATGGCAAGGAACACCCTAACTGTGCTTTGGAGGCACAGCAGCAACAATTTGGAGGTGACGTCATGTGATAAGTATCACCAAGGGTGCTATTATCCAGCTTTAATTCTGATTTAAAATGCTCATGTGATAAAGTCCTTAGAGGCTATACATCACCAGACCTAAATAGAATGCAATGGTTTCTCTTCAATTCACAGTGCTGGTTTTAGCCTACAAAGCTGTAAACAATGTGCCTCCTCCCCTATGAACTGGCCCAGAATTTGAGATTGTCAGTGGAGGTTCTGTTGTACATCCTGTCGCACTAAGGCTAGTGAGCACAAAAGACAGGGCATTCTCTGTAGCTGCTCCTCGGTGGTGAAATTCTCTGCTAAAGGAAGCCTGGCTGACTCCTTTCTTGCTGATCTTTTAGGAGGTGATTAAAACAATACCTACTTTTCTGCCTGGGTTTTAATTTTTGTATTTCTTTTTAAAGAAAATGATTTTCAAATTTAGTGGGGTTTTAAAAAAAAAAAAAACCCTGTTCTTAAAGCTGATTTATATATATTTTATTGTACTTCACTCTGAAGGTCCTGGTAGGCAGAAAAAGGATTAATAAATAGTTATAATAAATAAACTAATGAGGGGATCTATTTTTAAAGCACAATTGAGAGTCGGTGGCTTCCTCCACCCTCCTGTCAAACCTGGAAAAGGACCGGGGAAACTTGGCTGACCTTGCATTGAGTTTCAGAGAGTGGAACATCAAGCTCCTTTCGTAGGCTCAGGGCAAGTTCTAGGGAGGTCCTCCTGACTTCTTCCAGAACAGTAAGGACAGCAACAACACAACAGAAAGAGAAAACATGGAGCAATATTTCCCATGTCTTGGGAAATACTGTAGTGTGCTATTTACTTTTAGGAACAAGATGCTGAAGTCCATGGACCTTTGGTTGTGCTTTTATGCTACTTAATGTTGTTTTGACTAACTCTTTAATTTTAATTTTAATTGTAGCTCTTGGATTTTATCTTATTTATAGCTGTGATCTCTTGTTTATTGTTTTATAGCATGAAGTTTTTAACAGTATTTTTACTGCATACCGCCCTGGGCACCTATTAGTTGGAGGGTGTGATTCATAATTATTTAAAAAGAACACACACGCACCTGAATGCTTTGAAAACAATGTTTTTTTAGTTAGTCATGATAGGAGTGGAACATTCACCTTCAGAATCAGTATCCCATTAATATCAGCTGCAAATATTTGAGGTTTGGTAAGCTTGT
This sequence comes from Gambelia wislizenii, assembly GCA_030847615.1. Taxonomy (NCBI): domain Eukaryota; kingdom Metazoa; phylum Chordata; class Lepidosauria; order Squamata; family Crotaphytidae; genus Gambelia; species Gambelia wislizenii. The sequence continues at coordinate 330,484,082 of JAUMIR010000001.1, read as the reverse complement.
AATAACAGACTGCACTCACTCAGTGTTACATCTATATTAATTATTTGCTGATCTTATGTGCCTTCAGGTCAACTCCAGCTTATGGTGACCCTATTATAGGGTTTTCTCAGCAAAATTTATTCAGAGGAGATTCACCATTGCCTTCCTCTAAGGCTAAGAGAACATGACTTGCCTAAGATCACTGAGTGGGCTTTCAGTGCTCAGAAGGAATTCGAACCCTGGCCTTCCAGATACCTACAGGTAGTACAATACTCAAAGCACAACACCACACTGGCTCTCTCATATTAATTATATTTATTGTTGTTTCCTTTTTCAGAGAGTATAGAACCATATGAATACCAGATGCTGTCAGCTATATTTCAGAGGAAGGAACTGACAAAACCACCTCTGAGTATTCCTTGCCTAAGAAAATCCTATGAAATTAATGAGGTCACCATAAGTCAACAGGTGACCTGAAGGCACACACACCATTTGTGCATATGTTTAATTGACTTGTTAATTGATTCAAATTGAGGATTGACAATTAAGTTATTTTAACCAAATGGCATCCTTCATACAGTATAAACAAATTTCACACACACATATCCCTTTTAGGAAGAAGTTACTGGCAACAATAATTTCCCTTTCAGTGATACAAGGGACTGGACTAGGCCCAAAAACAAGCCAAGAGAGACAGACAGACAAAAATGCTTTTGTCTGACACAGCATGTATAAATTGTGCCTTTAAACCTTCCAAAGGGGTTTGTCACTAAATAAATTGTTCGTGAATAGGAACGCCCTGCCCTTTGCCTCAAACAGCAAAATAGTTGAATGAGCCCTGTTAAATAGCCATGACTCTAGAGGCTGTGGTTCAGATTTAAAAGGGTTAGTATGTTTCTCTTCTGCATACTGTATAAACTATAAATGGAGGAGGAGGAGGAGGAGGAGGAGGAGGAGGAGGAGGAGGAGGAGGAGGAGGAGTGGCAGAAATAAAATTCATTGCTTTTGCAAAGACCAAAAGAGAAATTTCAGCTTTGCAACCTAATGCGAGCAGCCCACGATTGCACTAGCAAGGCTGGTCCTGCCATAATGCAGCCATCTTGTCCAAATGCCTCACCCTGTCTTGTATCAATGTAAACCTCAGTAATAAGCAGGACAGCCCCACTAGCCCCAAGACAGGCTCCGCTTTGTGTAAGAACTGCCAACACCTTGAGAAAAGAACATTTCTGGCTTTCAGAATTTGGGAGTTTTTTAATGGATTTCCTGAGTCCATAAAAGATAATGGCCCTATTACATCTGTGAGTTCCCAATGAGTTTAATGGTTCAAAACTCACATGTAAAGTGAGAATAAGTTGGGGGTTTTCCTTCTCTCTCCCTTTAATAATTTCTTCCTCTCTCCAGAATCAGTGTCTAGGAGGGAAACTTTTTTTTCACTGCAGGTGGGACTGAAAAATATAAAAGGGTCAGAGTTTTCAAGGGCCAAAAAATTCAGCATATAAACATACAGGTTTCTCTCCTTCCAATCTCTCTCTCTCTCTCTGTGTGTGTGTGTAAGTGGTGTGTGTGTGTGTGTGTGTGTGTGTGTGTGTGTGTGAGAGAGAGAGAGAGAGAGAGAGAGAGAGAGAGAGAGAGAGAGGATGAATTACTGCACACAAGGCTAGTCTACAAGGGCAATTTACCCTGTCTTGGAGCCCTGCAGCCCTCATGATGCAGGGCTTTTGCTCCATTCTGCCCCTGGGCAGTCTTCATAACCCCAGGGCAAAGACAGGGGGCAAAAGTGGGGTAGAGTCCATTGCAGTGTTTTTAAAAATACCCAGTAAAATCTGCTCCAGTTGGCAAAAAAACGAATCAGGCCCCATGTGACCTCAAGAGCCCATTCCAACACACAGGCCTATCGCTGCAGCTGCCCAATGCCTCACTCTTCTATAGCCAGGAAGGGGGCCCACAGCATGTGACCAAGGCTGGTGACATGCAGGGGAGCTTGCTCATGTGCTGCGAGCCTCCTTCCTGACTTCAGAGAGTGCAACACAGAAGGCAGTGGTGGTGACTGCAGGGACAGGCTGGTGTGCTTGCCTGGACGCCAACACATTTCATGATGGTTAACGGGGGAGGACCAGGCCAGATCCCCAGACAGAATACACTGCCAGGGAACTGGCATATTCTGGCCTGCGTAGTTGAGCCCACAAAGGGATATATACAATGGCAGACAGCCATACAGACCCATTCACAGGCAGACACTCTCTCTCTCTCTCTCTCTCTCTCTCTCTCTCTCTCTCTCTCTGCCTGTGTATACCTGCCTACTACTGTGGATGAATGCTTGCCTTCATAAATACTCACTTTCATCCATGACTGTACCCTTTCACTCCAATGGCCCATTCACGCTACAGAATTATAATGATACTAGCTGTACCTGGCATAACATATTCTGTTATCTTATCCCTCTCCTCGAACATGCTTCATGTGGGGGGGGGGAGGCCAAGTTCTGCCACTTCCTGGGGAAAGGAAGCCCAGTCGGGCTTTATTCCTGAGTATACCCACCTGGGATTACAGCGCAGGCCCCTGAAGCAGCCGCGAGAAACCTGGCTCCAGCAGTGTGTGCGGGGTTTGGCTGAACAGCCCGGAGGAGGGGGAAGAAACCCTTTAATTGCAAGTAAACCCCTGTGGACCTGCCCAGTGGGAGGCGTGGGGTCTGCAGGTTCCACACGTTTCCGCTCCCAGTGGCTGGCCAACGGAGAGCTTTGATTGGCTGGGGAGTTTCCTAAGTGGCCAATCAGCACACTGGGAATGGCAACATATCTAAGAGTTTTATAGATAGACAGGACTTTTTCAGATGGGGCCAAATGCCCTGTTTCTGTCCTGCAAGCCCCAATGCTGTTCCTGCTGTGGAATAAAGGAAAAATGTTCAACTTACCTTCATTCCACAGCAGGAATGTCCTCCCTCTACCCTCACTGGCTGGTCGTAAAGGCAGCCATTGTAAGGCTGCCTTTACGACCAGCAATTGAAATCTCGCTCATTCTCACGAGAGAACGACTGCGCGGGAAATTTAAAAATAACCCCCCAAAACATCAAAATAGTACACCAAGCACAAAAACACATAAAGAAAAAAACAAGTAACCTGGGGAGTGGGGGGGGAAGGGTGCCACTTCCCTGGGTGTTCCGTTCATGCCCGGAAGTGTCTGGAACGGACCTCCCCCCCCCCCGCAGCTGTCATCGTGGGAGAGGAACGGGACACCTTTCAGACCACCCTGAATCCATGACAGAAATGGAATGGGTGGTCCAAAACAATGTTTCCCCATGATGAAAATATCACGGGGAAATCCAGAATAGGGAGGGGGGAGACACAGAAACGGGTCAACGTCTTCAGAAAGGAAGACTTTTTCCTGACCCTGTTCTGTGTCTCCCATGAAGTAAATAGCCCATCTGAAAATCTCCATAGATAGATTATTCCACATTAACTGTCATGTTTCTATCCTATCGAATCCTTGGACTGGCAGTTTAGGGAGGGGCACTCAGAATCCTCGGCCAGTGAGCTTCTCTGGCATCTCTACTACAAACCCCACAATTCCACAGGATGCAGCCATGGCAACTGAAGTGGAATTACAGCACTATGAGTGTGCAGTGTGAAAGGGCTCTCAGCTCTGCCCACTTTCATATCCCCTGCACTCAGCCCCCACCACTACTATCACCATCATCACCAGCCACCAGTGCTTTAGGCTTCATAGGATTCTCTTCAAACTTTCTCAGCAGATCTTCCATTGCCATCTTTCATTCTTAAGCATACTAGACATTCCTAACTAGGTAGCACAAGGGGAGTGACATCTCAGAATTAAGAATTTCTCCCAAATCCCAGCCCATGTTTGAAAAATATTAGTCCCTAATGAAAGGGGTGTTTTTCTGTGTTCAGTAAAAAATGAAAAAAACATCTGAGAAAGGTTCAGTAAGTTAATTTGCCATAGATTTAGATGAGGTGGCTGAAGATGGACAATTATTCTTTGTTTAAAAACAGAACATAACACAAAGATCCTTTAGCCACTTCATGAAAAGCCAAAGCAAGTCAATTCACTACCATCACAACTGAATTTTTGTCAGAAATTTCTCCAACTCCCAGTCTTCATCAGTTTCTTTTTCACAAGTCCTCTCATTGCCAGAAAATGTTGTGATGAATTATTTGGTCCAGTGCTAGTCAAAACACATAAAAGAAGTTCATAAAACATATCCTGGTTTATTGTATTTGCATTTTTTTTACTTATTTTGTTATTGTTCTTAATTTGTTGCAATCTTACCTAAGCACTGTGATCATAACAAGGGACAACCTTTAAAAAATAATAAATAAAATAGTTACTTTTTTTCTGCCGACAGAGCTTTTGTGCCTCTAACAACTATACAACAGGCAAAAAATACTCTTTCCAACATGAAGATAAATTGGTGGGGAAAGTTTGGTCTGTCATTTCATTTCTAAAAGTTCTCCCACCCCTTTTCACTTTTCTCCCATTTGTCCATATGCAGGTGCAGGCATACACATATACATACTGAGGTGCTCCTAAATTCATAATCAAAAGGCAAGTGTTTTTCACAGCTTATGAACATTTTAAACAAAAATTTCAACCCAAATGGGGAGAAACCCTTGCAGGAAAGCAATGCTTTATGCTAGAATTTTTTGGCCTCAGAATAGAAAATGACTGATTTGAGGAGATATCTTGAATTCTGATTTGAAACTCTGCCAGTGGTTAGCTGGATTTTAAATTATGAGTTTGGAGAGTAACATTTTCAGCCAGAGCAGGGGACTCCTTTTTTGCTGAGGAGATATGCCTTGAAACACACACAGGGGAGAGGGTTGTGTATGGGTTTTTTTCAGGGGCAGAGGGGTTGTGATTTGGCATGTGGGGAGGGGGGCGGCAGTGAGTCTGCCTGGCACCATTGCAGGGATGAGTATTTTTATGTAATGCTTGGAGCCCATAGAGTTGATGAGCAAAGAAATCTATACCTGGAGCTCTTCACAGCCAGAAGTGGGAGAGAAAAGCTTTGTTTTTTGGTGGGATAATTTCTCAAAACCTTTCTTCCTTCTGCTATGTTTTTGAGATATTTTTCAAAAATAAATAAATCAGGAACGTGTCTTAGCCGGTGGAAGACTTCTGGCCCCTCTCTTTTTCTCCTTTCCCATGAGGCTTTACTCAAAAGTAAGCCCCATTGAGCTTGATGGAGCTTACTCTGAGTAAGCATAGCTAGGCACACTCCATTGCTTTCCCCTTGGGTTGGGTTAAGCTGGTTTTTATCCTCTTGAAATTAAAAAGAAAAAAATTGCAAGAATTTATGTCAATCAGTCAATGAATCACCCCCCTCTCACCTTGACATTTTGTCTGTGGGTTAGCACCTCTGGAGTAAGTACCTACTGAGTTCAGTAGAGGCTTATTCCTGAGGAAGGGAGAGAAACCCCTCACTTTTCCGCTGTGGGGAGAGGCCCCAATCCATTTGAGAAAGAGAGAATCTGCAGCCTGCTGAGTGCAAAGAAGAGAATGGTTTTACAGAAATGTTCAAAGTTGCATTCTTGTGATATAGCACAGTTGTGTGGTATAATCTTTCTTAAAAGGGAGCATGCGCTGTTGAATAGCAGGAAATGACACATAGGAGAGGGAGGAGGGGAAAGCTCTTCAGAGGAGAAGACTAACTGGAGAAGGAGGGCGAGAGGAGGAGCATAGATGGCCAAAGCAGTGTGTAGAAAACTGAATGAAGTATTTTCATACAGTTGTAGGAACGGAATTTTGAGCAGCATGTGATAGGCTGTGCTTCCATCAAGCAATATATCCGTTGCCTTCTAAAGCGAGACAACCAATTCTAACAACCCTAGTGTGGTAAACCTCTCACTCTGAGAAGGGACAGCAACATACTGAGAAGATTCAAAAGGAGCAGATATTTCCCCAACTTCCTTGGAAAGCTCACCAGTCCACTCCAATCAAGGCTACAGCCAGTGGTGTTGCCCAATACCCCAGGGCAGTGGCTCTTAACTTTTTCTTTACCAGGGAGCCCTTTCAGTATCTTTTGTTGCCATGGACCCCCAAGACTTAACTCAAGATTTAAAACACTGATGATGATGATGATGATGATGCAATTACACCATTCATGATACCTTCCCTCAGAGGCACTGGAGGGGTAGGGGAAATTCTTCTCCTGCTTCTTCCTGCAAGTTTGTGACTGGAGCAGATTGAATGGCAATGTGCAGGCCAAGCCAGCCAGCCAGCCTTCGCCTTGGCTCTTGTCACATGGCCACTCTGCTGCAGGGAGAAAGTGGGCCAAGCAGCGTTCAAGCCTTTCCAGAACCCCTGTGAGGACATTGTGGAACTTGTTAAGGTATATTCTGTATTTGAGGCAAAGCACAAAAATCAGTGTGTATAGAGCCATTGTACTGTCTATCCTCCTTTATGGATCTGAAACATGGGTCACCTATCGCCACCACCTACGACTCCTCGAGCGCTTTCATCAGCGCTGTCTACGCACAATCCTAAATATACACTGGACTGACTATGTGACGAATGTTGCTGTCCTTGAGCTAGCAGGGATCACCAGCATTGAGGCCATGATATTGAGAACACAGCTGTGCTGGGCAGGGCACGTTTCTAGGATGGAGGACCATCGCCTCCCAAAAAAACTACTCTACGGTGAACTCGCCACGGGTCAGCGTAAGAGGGGCGCTCCAAAAAAGCGATACAAAGACTCCCTGAAACAACATCTCAGGCTTGGCCAAATTGATCACCAACAGTGGTTCGCCCTGGCCTCACATCGGGAGGCATGGAGACACACTATCCACAAGGCTGCAGCCTTATTTGAGAACTCACGACAAACGACAACGCAGAAAGAATCACAACCCAAAAGCATCACCCAAGGAGACCTTCTGCTGTGCTTTTTGCAACCGGACTTGTTTATCTCGGATTGGCCTTTTTAGTCATCAGCGCGCTTGCAGAAAGCACGGGATGAGTCCTTCCTGAATCTTTGTTTGCGAAGAAAAGCCAGAGATTCTGTATTCTGTTTGTAGAAATAGTGAATAGATTTTTCTAGGGCAAACAAAGTGTTTCATCAGAAGCCAAGGTGACCTACGTACATCTGCTGTCATTGTAGAGGCCGGAAATATGAGGGAGGATCTGGCACTAGAGTCTGGAAAAATTGATATCTCTGTGTGAAAGGAATGTTCAGGCAGTGGGTCTTGAGAAACAGAGTTTGCTGAATATGAAGTCGAAGGCTTTCACGGCCGGCATCCATAGATTTTCCTTGGGTTTTTTCCAGGCTGTGAGGCCGTGTTCTGGAAGAGTTTACTTCTGATGTTTTGCCTGCATCTGTGGCTGGCATCTTCAGAGAATGGTTGGGTAGGAGCGTGTGTGGAGTTTATATAGTTTGTATTTGAGTATTTGAATGGTTAGTTTCTGGGTGTAGAAATGCAAGGAGGATTAGTGTCTGTTTGGCTAATGGTTGGTTGATGGGCCATTATCTGCTGGAACTCCCCTTGTCCCTGGGTGGAATTCCTTTGTAAGTATTGAGTTTTGATTCTATTGTTTTTCAAAACTGGAAGCCAGATTTTGTTTACTTTTAGGGTTTCTTCTTTCCTGTTGAAGTTGTCCAGGTGCTTGTGGATTTCAATAGCCTCTCTGTGCATTCTGACATGATAGTTGGTGGCCTGGTCCAGAATTTCTTTGTTTTTAAATAACATTTTGTGTCCAGGTTGGTTTATAACATGTTCTGCTACTGCTGATTTTTCTGGTTGGCCCAGTCTGCAGTGTCTGTTCCTTGATTCGTGTTTGCACACTGCGTTTAGTGGTCCCTATGTAAACTTGTCCACAGTTGTATGGTATGTGGTAAACTCCTGCAGCTGTGAGAGGGTCTCTTTTGTCCTTCGCTGATTGTAGCATTTCTTGGATTTTCTTGGTTGGTCTGTAGATTGTTTGGAGGTTGTGTTTCCTCATCAGTTTCCCTATTCTGTCTGTGACTCCTTTGATGTATGGTAAAAATACCTTCCCTTTGGGTGGCTGTTTTTCTTTTTATTTGAAAACACAGAAAATAATAATAATAATAATAATAATAATAATAATAAATTCTGGGCCAGGCCAACAACTATCATGTTAGAATGCACAGAAAAGGTATTGAAATCCAGAAACACCTTGGCAACTTCAACAGGAAAGAAAAAACCCTAGAAGTAAACAAAATCTGGCTTCCAGTTTTGAAAAAACAATAGAATCAAAACTCAACACTTACAAAGGAATTCCATCCAGGGACAGGGGATTTCCAGCAGATAATGGACCATCAACCAACCATTAGCCAAACAGACACTAATCCTCTTTTCATTTCTACAGTCAGCAACTAACAATTCAAATAATTGTAGACTAATTTTCACCCATGTTAAAAAATGTGGACTTGGTTTACAGAAATCTGTATGTCATACTTATTTCAGTGAGTGATCTTTTCCTCGATTGTTAATTTGTGAAAAATGGCAAACCTCCTGTCAGAGTCTCTACTAAGATACCTCCATAGTAGAGGTTGTCTTTGTGAAGAGAAACCATACTGCCTGTCATGAGGTTCCGCAGAAGCCGCGTGGCAACATTTGCTGTGTGTCCTTTGCAAGGAAGACAGGCAGGCAGGCTGGCTGGCAGAGGCTGTGGGGAGCAGGGACAAAACCAAACCAAACCTTATGGCCTTGTAAGCATAACAGTTTAGTCTGCTTTCAGGGACATAAGCTGGCAGTTGCCTTTGTAGTAACCCACATGACAACAGCAAAAACATCAGGAGTAATTAGACAAAATGATGGTATAAATTCAGCCCCCTACCTCCAAACCACCCGGCTCCTCCCCTAACCAACTCATTTGGAAACAATGCATCGTTTGTAGCCTCCAAGTTGCTTTTTAAAAAGACAATCAATTTCTTTCTTCGCTGTGATAGAAAAGAATGTGCTGCTTAGATAACCAATGTTGACATGTCTCTTGATGGGTGGAGGGCAGGGGGACTTCTCTGTGACTGTTTCTTATGTGTCTCTTGCCAGATAACAACCACCTTTCTTAACCCCCTAGGAGGAAATCACTTCAACTTGTTCATGCAGCTTTAAATGCACACTGATGTGCCAGCCTCACTGCTTCCCCAGTATCTCTGATTGTTCAGCTACTGGGAGATATACGTGATTTAGATCTGATGCTTCTTGTTCCAGGACTGAAACTTGTTATGGATACTTGGTCATGAGCCATCCAGCAGATCAAACAGGAACATGAAATGCTCCCTGTGCCTGCCTGCCTGCCTGCCTGCCTGCCTCCCTCCCTCCCTCTCTTATGAATGGTGGGTGGTACTAGTGGCAAGAGTGGTGATGTGGCTTGGGATTGGGACCATGCTGGATTTATATGGAAAATTATCTAAGTGTGTGGCTTTCTCTTTCACCCATTTTTGCAAAGGAGTCTGAAATTCAATCATGCATGCTTTAATGAATGGGAACAGTGCTAAAATGCAACCCATTTTAAAAAAACAAACACCAATGTGGTTGGTGATCTTGTTCCTTCCATTGTAAACAAAATACTACCAGTGTACTACCAGTATCTTCTATACTGAAGATACTCATGGTATGGAGGGTGTCTCCTTCTCCTATCCTAACACTAATAGAGGCCTGTTGCGTATATTGCAAAAATAATTAATGTCTGGTCCAAGGCAGGAATAAATACAGGGGGTCATGAAGTATTTTGAAGGTAGAAAGCAGAGGACTCATATTCAATTAAAAAAAAATTCAAAAGGAATCCCAACTGGACTAAAAAGACAAAACCTGTGAATACAGTTGGTCCTCTGTATTCACAGATTCTGCATCCACAGATTCAACCATCCATGGCATGAAAATATCCCCCCACTCCACTGGCAAAAAAAAAAAAGGCCAAAAAGAAAACCTTGATTTTGCCATTTTATATAAGGAACACCATTTTACTGTGCCTTTGTATATAATGGGATTTGAGCACCCACAGATTTTGGTATCCACAGGGGGTCCTGGAACCAAACACCAGCGGATACCAAGGGCCCATTATATTATAAAATGATAGAAATAATCTATAAGCTCACTATACTTTATGAGGCTTTGCCTCTTTACTCTCAGTCTCAGCTTTCTCTCTCTCAATCTCAGTCCCAATGCCAGTCTCTCTCTCTACACATCAGGAAGCAGATCCTTGGCTCAAATGAGTTCTGTCCTCTGCAGCAAACTTCTGGCCCCAAGGCACAATCAAAATGATGCAATTGCTAGTTCCTAGAAAACAGCCTATAGTTCTGCATAATAATCAACTAGCCTTGGTTTTAACAGTACAGTATTCTTCTTTTACCCAATTGTCCTGGTTGGGGTTCTGCAATTAAGTTTCTAATATTCAATGGTGTCATGATTGCCATAGTCCAGCCCTTCAATTTCAGGTATCTAATTTGCATACAATATTGCATATTATTAATTTTCATTTTAATTAAGCCAATTTAGTACATTAATCATTGCCTTTTTTTTCTACCACTATTTTTCAATATTGTTGCTATTTTTTTAGCAACCACTCTTCTGAGAAAACCAGTATTGAGTAATGTTTAAAGTGCTGGACTTGGAATAGAGAAATCCAAGTTCAAATTCCTAGTCGGTTATCAAATTTACCTGGTGACTTGGTCCATCAGTACCTCTCAGAAAATCTCCCTTATCAGGGATGTTGTTGTGGGGTTTAATAAAAAAGACAGGGATCATGTCAAGTGGCCAAGTGGTGACAACAGCTTCAACATCCTGTCAGCACAGGCAAGTCTACTGCTATTGTAGTTATTTATTTATTTATTTATACCCCGCTCTTCAGCCTCAAGGCTATCAGAGCGGCTTGGGTTGGGTTTCTCCCCCCCCCTTTTTTTTTTTTTCCTGAAGGCAAAAAAGTACAGATCCATGAAAATAACACAGGAAACCACAGAGAGTGACTGCCATCTGATTCATGGTGCAGTGTGGAAAGGCCCTTACATTTGAGAACAACTTTCACTTCACTTTCTAAAATTGTCAGTTCTTCATTAAAACGTTCTTAGTTGAAGAAATCTGTCATCCTTTCATCTCTTTTGTATAATGTTTCAGTGTATTTTCATTCATCATTCATTTTATTTTATCCTGATCATGTAATGTGTTCCACAGTTGATCATACAACATCCCTGTTCTTGGTTTAAATTCCCATTTGATTTCTCAGACACTGTTGAAGAGTTTTCTTGTTCTTCATTTTGTGCTACCACCCAACAATTCTTTGTTAATGACCAACTGAGGCAGAGATCAATGTTTCTATTTTTTATATTTCAATTCCCTCTGACCTCACTTAATGAGAACCATATGTATCAAAATCAGCTAACTGAAGCAACACTCCATGAATCTGATGAATTGAGCTGAAGTCCACAAAACCTTATGTCGAATAAAACTTGGTAGATTTTGAGGTGCCAATGGACACTATTGTTTTTGCTGCATGTGACTAACACAGCTACCCAAAAGAAAACCTTGAGAGGCATTCTATTTGTGCATTTTTCCCCCCAAGGGAAACACTAATCCTTTGTGGCAGACCTGTTTTCCCTCCCTTAACATTACCCTTCCAAGTTTCTTTTCCATTTCTCCTTGATACATAAATCCTTTCAACATCCTCACAATGTATGTTTTGTTTCCATATACTGTATTTGTTTCCTAATAAGTAGAAATATATAAAACTCCCATGAACATTCCACTATGTGGGGCCCATACAACATATGCATAAGTAAACCATTCAGATGCCCACCATACCCTAAGCCATGTAACTCTAACTTTTCCTTTCCAGCACTCCATGCTGTTGGGGTATTCAGTGATTTATTGATTATTTGTACATCCCACCCTTCTACCAATGAGTTACAGACAAGTAACATGCATGATTCTGCTCCCTGCCCTTACAACAAATCTGCAAGGTAGGCTAGCCTGAGATAAATTGACATGCCCAGGGTCACCCAATGAGTTTAATGGCCGAAGGCAGATTTTAATCTCAGGATTCCTCTTGCAAAATGCCAGACAGACAACTCTGCTGAACCTCATTTTGCATCTAGCCAGGTTAACAGGTTGGTGCCAGGGTTTTGCTTTGATAGGCACTTGAAAGATTCCTAACTCTCCTGGGGGTTGTCTAGACAGTGATAATAATCCTAATAGAATTTGCAGAGAATACTTTTTGTCCCAATGAGATCTGACCGAGATTCATGGATTTTGGAAGGAGAGGGGCCAAAAACTCAATTTACTATGCAGAAAAAGCCTTTGCAGCTTTTCCCAAGGTTGTTTTTTTTTTAAAAAAAATAATGTGTGGAAATGCGCATTACCGCTTATTTGGACATCTGACTTGCAATACAGTGCATTCTCGGCAAGGGCGGAATTGGAAAGCTGATTGGTCAGACGTGTGTGGGAGAAGCCTCGCTGGCAATGAAGTGGCCAGAAGTGCCATTTTGGAGTTTCACGTTATCAATCATGTGCTTTTTTGCTGTGCAGAGGCAACCAAACAGCTTTTTTAAGCAGAAGGTCGCACTTGTGCACCTTTGATTTACAATTAAGAAAAATATGTAGAGCGGCAACAACTTGTAGAGAATAATAATGTGAGTAATTCACTCGCAGCCACCATCTTGATTTGCAGGCATGGCTGCATGTACACTTCAAACATGGATAACTTCACATATCAGCGATTTTGCCAAAGGACCATAGAGGCAAAAGAAGGCGGCTGCAAATTTGCTTTAATGTGCAGCAATTCAAAAATTCTATCTTCTCATCTAGACAAGCCCCTGATGTATAGTCCCTATGCACAAATCCTCTTTACTGGGTAGTGAGGGGAGGCAATGAATGGGGGCTGAGGGATCCTACAAGTTTCACTGTGCCCTTCATTCACTGCTCACTTTCCTGTTTATGTCTCTCTCAATAGGTGATACTTGGAAAATTGTTACCTGATCTTTTCTCCCTCCACCTTTGTCTACAAATGAAATCTGTTTGATGAAGCTCTGCTTAGCTTCAGTGCATATACGATTGCAACCATACTGCTTCTAATTTATACTAATTCCCCCTTTTTGCAGTCAATCAGCATCTCTTAAACAATCAACTAAATTTGATTCAGTGGTAACCCAGAAATTCTGCCTAGTCCTTTTGAATATCATCCTTCATATGATTACAAGCCTGAGAGAGAGAATGGGACCATATTTGCTGGTCCTGTCCCCTCTGTCATGTGACTACAATCATCTCCACTGCCTTCCATGAATTGGAGGGGGAACATCATAAGACAGGGTGCTGGCTACCTGTCTATCTGTATCCATATTGGTCCAATTTAGAGCCCTTACCTGATTGCACAGTGCTGTTTCACATGGGGAACCTGCAAATATTTGTGCATTCAACATTCCAAATGGGGAGCTTCCCAGGAAGCAAAGACAAAAGGGTGGGGTTCACCATAATTTGTTGGGAAAGCATTTTGGAAGGGGTTAAAAAAAACAGGAGTTTGCTCTCTGAGGCCCTGCTGCTAAGATTCCTGAGATTTAAAAGGGATGGGGAAATCAGGGAGGGCTCTCTGAGGCATTGCTGGTAATAATCCAAAGGGTTTAAAAAACAAAAGAGGGAACAGAAAAACAGGAGGCCCCATGGACCCTCTTTTGGGATATTAGATACCCCGGCAGTCCCTGATACAATTCAGCAAGAGAACAAGAGATATTGCTATTAAGATTCCTAAGGCAGAGTGGCATGGGGTGGAGGAGCAAAACAGGAGAGGGCTAAGGCACTGCTGTGAAGCTTTGTTGAGGTTTTTAAAAAGTGGAGAAGTGGGATAGGACTTTTTGAGGTACCTTTGTAATACTGCTAAGGCCTTTGGTTTTTTTGTTTTTAAAGGAGGGAGTGGGGGGTTCTGAGGGAATTAGGCATAGGCCCTAGCAGTGCTGGATACTTTTCAACTAGAGAAGGAAAAAGGGCAGAAAGAACCTGACTCCTATTTGCCCCTTTTTCCCCCAGTGGTTTGAGCACTGGACTACAGTTCTGGAGACCAGGTTTCAAATCCCCATTCGGCCATGGCTGACCTTAGGCAAGTCACACTATCCCAGCCTCAAAGGAAGGCAAAGGCAAATCCACTCTGAACAAATCTTGCCAAGAAAACCCCACAATAGGATCAGAACAACTTGAAGACACACAGTAACAAAGGATCTGACTCACAAAACTGGTAAATAACAAATCAAGAGTCAGGAAAGAGAGAAGTAAGATTATGTATCTATAGATTTTTTTAAAAAAAATTAAAGTTGCTATCTCTATAGTACGTGGAAGTGGGATGGAAAGCCAAGGCCTAGAGAACAGTAGATTGTTTGTGGCCAACCTAATGAATTTAGAGCTAAGCCATGAAGATGTCCAGTGCCAATTGTCTGCCATCACAGGGAAGCAGATGTGAAGTTAGCATATCTCTGGCTCTCAACTCACACTTGCAGAACATTTTCTCATGTGGTGTTTAACCATCCTTGGAGCCTCCCATTTATGCTCTTGGCTACTTTCTGTGAGTATGAGAAAATGGGAGAGCCACTTTTGAAATGAAAGTGCACCTTCTAGCTGGTGCAGTGTTTACCATGGAATCATTAACCAATTACAATGGGGGAGGCACAAAAACAACTGCTCTAAGCCTATGTTAGCCCAGTTCCCTTTTGTGTAACACTGAAGACTGGACAGTTGGTCCATTAAAGAGATAAGTTTCAGTTATTATGACTGGCTCGTGCTCAATATCCATTACTGAGCTGCACTGAAAAGCTTCGTATCCCATTACAGATTCCCAGAAACATTTTGTCGCCCTGCGTCACTGCAATTTCTTAGCATCCACTGTTTGCTAATAGCTTTAGTCTGCATCTCATGCACCAGCTGCTACCTGTTAGCGCCGCTTGCATTGCATTCCCAGTGTCGGTCAATTGCCTTAAAAAAAAACACTCTAACTGGACAGCCTAGTTGACATGTCTACAAGGAGCAGAACACAGCAGGACGTCTATAAAATCCTTGCAAGGAAAGATGGCTATAGAATTCCATCCCACTCTCAGTGATAGCTCTGCACGCTCCCTTTGCCCCACCGATGCCACCCCACCACCAAGGAGCCTGGCTGTATCCCCAGACCACAGCAGGGTTGGCAGCTGTTTGGCAGCATCTGAGGTGAATCCAATCCAGCATGACTTTCATACAATATCATTTACGTCTACATTATCTCCCAAACACATACCTCAAATCCAGAATCTCAAGCTGTGCTATGCAATGAAAATGCTTTACTGTCTGGGAATTGCTTCTTGCAGAGGAAAATATAATGGAATGCTGATTTCACTCTCATAAATGTCCAGAAGATAATAATTCCCAAGGAAAAAAAGGCAGCCTTCACCTTTTTAGGTGTAAATAATGCAGCCTTCCCCAGCCCATTGTCCCCATCATCTCCAGACACCAGGAAGATGTGGGAGCTGTTGTTGTTCAGCACATCTGGATGGCACTGCATTGTTGAAAATTGGCATAATGTCTTCTAGAACAAGTCATCTTAAGCTATCTGATATGAGGGACCAAAAAGTTTTTTCCTCAATGTGCCAGAGACTGGTACCATATTTGTAGCCATTCACTACAACTGTTTCTTTCTTTCCTGAAAAATCGCCACAGACTGGCAGCCAACAGATCACCAACCAGCACTGGTCCATAAACCACCACTTTGAGTAGCACAGATCCAAGATGTTAATAAGAATCCTGATGGCTGATGTTGAAAACTACCTCCAGACTCTGAACCAGGAACCAAAGGGAAGAGAATATTTAACAAAAATCAATAAGGAGCCCAGGCAAAACTATACATAGCCATCAAGGTGAATGTTCAAGCAGAGCATAGGAAATACAGAGAAGCTAAGCCACCAGAACTAGTGTTCAAGTCTGGATGTGTGGTCTACAGCTCTGTGGTTTCATGACCTACTATATGATCAGCAGAATGAAGTGGTAGAGGTTTTCCTGGATTTTATGACTGGAGGCTGTCAATATGTGTGTGTGCTCAAATGCCACAGGAAAAGAACCCTGTGTTGTTCAGAGAGGCTGGACCCTTCTCTTTGACAGGCTGTGGCCTTTTGTGCATTCTTCGGTGATGCTCAGCATGCATCTGATTCATCACTACCATTCTCTGATAGATGCTAGATATGGGGCACTCAGGGTGGTGCTATAAGACTTTCCCAGCTTTGTCTGACATATAATGCAAATATTAACAGTAGAAAGCAAAGAAATACCGTATAGCAGCACCACTGGAAAACGCTGTCCAAAAGTAAAATGGAAAAATGTTTTGCTAATGTGTGTCTCTACTACTTCGGAGGAAGATACTGATACTCCTGAGATACTCAGAGTGACAGGCAAAGGAGAATGTGCATGCCATATAAATATTATGCCAGAGTGAAACTCCGTCTGTGTAAAAATGGCATGCATACTGCAGGGGTTGAATAAATAATATGTGGTGGTCATAGTGAAGCATAATGAAATGTAACTTTTGCCGGGCCCCAGGTTTTTTCAACTCTTAACTCCAGATTCAGGCTCCACCAAGCCCACAATTCCCCCCCCCTTTCATTTTAGTCCATTCATCTTCAGATTCAAATGTTACTAAAAGATCAACTTCAGGGCAGGGTTTTCTCCCTGCCTCCCTACTGCTTTGACTTGCATTTCCAGCTGTGCTGACTAAGGTCAAGCAACACACTGAAGGTCATACACTGAATCTAGAATGTGACGTACTCCAAACGTTGACAAACAGCCTCTGATTCCAAGCATCAAATTTTCCCTTCTTTGTCATGCTGGTGCCATTGCCTTCTTCATAAGGGGAAGAGTATGAATACAAAAAGTGACAGGTAGCAAAACCTCCAAGCTTCCCTAGCCCCAAGGAAATTTGACACTAGCCTCTGGCTTTTCTTTGCAAACAAAGATTCGGGAAGGACTCATCTCGCGCTTTCTGCAAGCACGCTGATGACTAAAAAGGCCAATTCAAGATAAACAAGTCCAGTTGCAGAAAGCACAGCAGAAGGTCTCCTTGGGTGATGTTTCTGGGTTGTGATTCTTTCTGCGTTGTCGTTTCTCTTCAAGACTTGTTCGGCATGAGTTCTCAAATAAGGCTGCAGCATTGTGGATAGTGCATCTCCATGCCTCCCGATGTGAGGCCAGGGCAGACCATTGTTGGTGATCAATTTGGCCGAGCCTGAGATATTGTTTCAGGGAGTCCTTGTATCGCTTTTTTGGAGCGCCCCTCTTACGTTGACCCATGGTGAGTTCACTGTCGAGTACTATTTTTGGGAGGCGATGGTCCTCCATCCTAGAAACATGCCCTGTCCAGTGCAGCTGCATTCCCAATATCATGGCCTCAATGCTGGTGATCCCTGCTTGCTCAAGGACAGCAACATTTGTCACATAGTCAGTCCAGTGTAGGATTCCTTCCCTCCTGTGAGTGTGAACTAGTTTTGCACTTTGAGCTCAGTTTACAGCAGTGCAAATAAGCTGAGCACAAAGAGAGGAAATGAGAGGAGGAGAAAGAAAATAGGATATCTTAAAAGCAGCTGAAAAGGTAGGACAGCAAAGGATTAAACAAGACTGTCCCTGCAAGGTATTACTAAATGTGAAAACATTACATGTAATTTTTCACACAAAATTAGACCTAAGTCAGAACAAACACATATTTTTTTATTTCTTTGTTCCTACTTTTCTGTATTGAAGACAGTAACCTTTTCACACCTATGCTCCTTAGTTACTGGTTTTCATTTTAGAGACTTCCTGTGTGTTTGCTTTCCAAATCCATTTTCTTCCTGAATCACTAACCTGTAGCCATTTTTTCTTTCTTTCTCCTCCACTACACCATGTGTTTAAATGTGAACAACTAATTTATTAGTAAAGCTACTCTGTATGTTTTACAAAGACTATTCTTATTTCCTTTTCTGCAAGAGCCTGTGTGGGGACAGGAACGGGACTGATTGTTCTTTAGCTTCTTCTCTGCCAATTTGATTACTTCGCTTGAGAGATCTAGTGCTACCTCTCACATTTTCCAACCCCATTAGAGCTTGGAAAAGTTACCTTTTTAGATTGCAGCTCCCTAAATCCCTTAGTCAGGAATTTTCTAAGTCACTCATTAGATGGCAAAGGTAGATTTACAATACATGCATTTAAAGAAGTGGGTTTATATCCACAAAAGCTCATGCTAAATGAAAAACCAGTTAGTCTTAAAGGTGCTGCCATATTGTGAAGTCGAAGACTTTCATGGCCAGCATCCATAGATTTTCCTTGGGTTTTTTCCACATGTCAGAATGCACCGAGAAGCTATTGAAATCCACAAACACCTGGAAAACATCAACAGGAAAGAAGAAAACTTAAAAATAAACAAAATCTGGCTCCCAGTTTTGCAATACAATAGAAACAAAACTCAGCACTTACAAAGGAATTCCACCCAGGGACAGGGGGATTCCCAACAGATAATGGCCCATCAACCAACATCAGCCAAACAGACACTAACGACCCCAGAAACTAACCATTCAATTACACAAATTTACACATTCTCCCCAACAGGGGTTCACAGCATATAAACTCCACACATACACCTACCCAACCATTCTCTGAAGATGCCAGCCACCGATGCAGGTGAAACGTCATAAAGAAACTCTTCCAGAACATGGCCTCACAGCCCGGGAAAAAAACAAGGAAATTCTATGCTGCCATATTCCTTTTTTTCTCCCACTCCCTTCCTCCCTTACATGCACTGACAGTTATTTATGTATATTCTTTTTTGCATTATAGACCAATGAAGTCTCTCTGATTCCAAAGTGCCTGCAATGTGAAATCACATTAAAAGTACAGTGTGAACAACAGGTAGATTATACAGACAACTTCTCTCCCTGTCTCCCTGTGTCTTTCCTCCACTCAGCTGGATTTTTGTTTTGTTTTGTTTTTCCCTGATTCCCAAAGGCCTTGTTAAACTGTTTTAATAAAATATGATAGAGGCTGTATAAAATGCACAAACAGGAAAACAAAAAGCCATAAACATGTTTCCTGCTGTTACACTTGAAATGAACAGCCCTGTATTCCAGTGCATTCTTTAAGCAGTTTCCTTGCATGGTTAGACATGGGATTGTGGACAAGTGGGTTGGGAGCCATTCTGCCGTTTTGCAAGGCACCCCATTCCTTCTTCATGCAGTACCCACTTTCTATGAAGCATTAAAAAAGACTTCTGGAGAAGTAGCAATTCTGCAGTTTAAACTAAGGAGCAAGAGTCATCGCTTAAAAGAATCAAATCAAATAATTCCTCTTAATGCAGCATGAGTGTCTTCCTAATAGCAGCTTGTTCGGGGCAGGTCAATGCAAAATATAAAGGCTGTGTGAGACAAGTTCAGTACCTGAGCAGACAACAAAAAGGATGAGAAAGAGGACAGGCTGAGTATAGCTTATCCAAAATGCTTGGGACTAGAAGTGTTCCATATTTCAGGGGTTTTTTTCCAGAATTTGGAATACTTGCATATACATAATGAAACATCTTGGAGATGGGACCCATATCTAAACATACAATTTGTTTATGTTTCATATAAACCTTATACATATAGTTTGAATGTAATGTTATACACAATATTTTAATATTTTTTATTCAAGAAACAAAGCGTGTGTATACTGAACCATCAGAAAGCAAAGGTGTCACTATCTCAGCCGCCCATGTGGACAATTTTGGATTTTGGAGTATTTCAGATTTCAGAATTCCAGATAAGGGATACTCAACCTGTACCAGGAATGGATGCAGCTTTGCACTTTTACATGTTGGTTTTCTCATTGGCTGATTTTATTTCTTCCAATGCAGTCTATGAACTACTGAGATGCCAGTGTAGGGTAAGCAGCACACCCATGAAATGGATGGGTGGGCAGTGCAATAAAGAAAGTCATGCCTAACTATTACTACAAACCATCTTGAAAGGTTTTGTGCCCTCCATAATTATTGGGTCATATAGCCTGGTCCTTTGCATAGTTGCTTGGGAGTCCAGTGGGAAAGGGGGAGAACTCTCAGGGCAAGACTTGAAGAGGGAAAAATGTTTTTCTTTACTGCATACTGCTTATCCCTGCTGCTGTAGGCTGCTTCAGAGGAGCTGCTGGAGACCTGCCAGGGGATCTACCTGGGCACCTCCTCCCTCTTTTCTTCCTCTTCAAAAGTTTCTGAAATCATGGCTGCCACCAGAGCTCAATGGGAAGAAGCAGTTGGTGTGGAGAAATACAAAATCGTGTCAAGATTCACTGACCAATTGTCACTGGATAAATCACTGCTGCTTTCTGGCTTCTTCTCTCTTGTTAACTTTCCCAGTTCTGTTCCCACCTTCCTCTCGCTTATCTAAAGAGTGGACACAGTGGAACAGTGTAGTTTCATTTCTTGGTCTGAGACACATGTAGTTTACACCATTGTTAGCAAAAAAAAAAAAACTACCCAGCAACCTGGTGCGTATCAATATATTTCTTCTTCAGATTTGCTGAGGCACTGGGTTGCTTTCTCATTATATGCTTGATTTCACTCCTCCCTTTTGCCTCCCCCTCCCCCTCCACACACCTCTTGGCTAAAATTCTAGCCCTTCCCTTCTCCCTTCCATTTGCCTCTCCCATCCTGTTTCTTTTTCTCTCCTATCTGCAACTCCTGACTATATCCATTTTTCCTTCATTCCTTAGTCTTTCTCTTTCCTTCTCATGTCCCCTGCGTCCTTCTTCTCCACCCTCAGAATTCCTGGCTTTGCCTTCCCTTGCCCTGCCCTTTGTTTCTCGATCTAGCTCTGTCTTTTATCATTTTTTTCCTCTTCCCTCAACTAGTCCTGGCTAAACATCTTCTCTGGTCTTTCTCTCTTTCTCCTTCCCACCCCCCTCCATTTCCTAGGTAGACTCATCTTCTCCCTCTTTTGATGCATAAGTCCCCCTCCCTCCTTCTTTTCCCACACTCCTCAGTTCTCTTGGGTACATTTGTCTTCTCTCTCCTTCCCCATCCTTTCTTCTCTCTCTCACTTTCCTTTTTCTTCTTACTCTTTCTGTTTTTCCAACTCTTCCCTCCCCCTTCCACATAAAACCTTCAACTCAATGAATGGGATATAGTACAGTCGTCCCTTCACATTCGCGGGGGTTCCGTTCCGCGGACCCCCGCGAATGTGAAAAAACCGCGAATAACGACACCCCTCCCCCCTCCCTCCCCAGGCCTTCGCGGGGCCTTCCTAGGCCCCGCGAAGGTCTCCCCGGCCCTCCCTCCCTCCCTCCCCAAGCCTTCGCGGGGCCTTCCTAGGCCCCGCGGAGGCCTCCCCGGCCCTCCCTCCCTCCCTCCCCAGGCCTTTGCGGGGCCTTGCTAGGCCCCGCGGAGGTCTCGCCGGCCCTCCCTCCCGCCCTCCCCAGGCCTTCCTGGGGCCTCCGGAGCGTCTCCGGAGGCCCCAGGATTGCCTCCCCAGCCCTCCCCAGGCCTTCCTGGGGCCTCCGGAGCGTCTCCGGAGGCCCCAGGATCGCCTCCCCAGCCCTCCCCACCGCGTCCCCAGGCCTTCCTGGGGCCTCCGGAGCGTCTCCGGAGGCCCCAGGATCGCCTCCCCAGCCCTCCCCACCCCGTCCCCAGGCCTTTCTGGGGCCTCCGGAGATGCTCCGGAGGCCCCAGGATCGCCTCCCCAGCCCTCCCCACCCCGTCCCCAGGCCTTCCTGGGGCCTCCGGAGCGGCTCCAGAGGCCCCAGGATCGCCTCCCCAGCCCTCCCCACCCCGTCCCCAGGCCTTTCTGGGGCCTCCGGAGATGCTCCGGAGGCCCCAGGATCGCCTCCCCAGCCCTCCCCACCCTGTCCCCAGGCCTTCCTGGGGCCTCCGGAGCGTCTCCGGAGGCTCCAGGATCGCCTCCCCAGCCCTCCCCACCGCGTCCCCAGGCCTTCCTGGGGACTCCGGAGATGCTCCGGAGGCCCCAGGATCGCCTCCCCAGCCCTCCCCACGCCATCCCCAGGCCTTCCTGGGGCCTCCGGAGCGTCTCCAGAGGCTCCAGGATCGCCTCCCCAGCCCTCCCCACCGCGTCCCCAGGCCTTCCTGGGGCCTCCGGAGCGTCTCCGGAGGCCCCAGGTTCGCCTCCCCAGCCCTCCCCACCCCGTCCCCAAGCCTTCCTGGGGCCTCCAGAGCGTCTCCGGAGGCCCCAGGATCGCCTCCCCAGTCCTCCCCACCGCGTCCCCAGGCCTTCCTGGGGCCTCCGGAGCGTCTCAGGAGGCCCCAGGATCGCCTCCCCAGCCCTCCCCACCGCGTCCCCAGGCCTTCCTGGGGCCTCCGGAGCGTCTCCGGAGGCCCCAGGATCGCCTCCCCAGCCCTCCCCACCCCGTCCCCAAGCCTTCATGGGGCCTCCGGAGCGCCTCCGGGGGCCCCGTGGACGCCTCCCTGGGCCTCCCCGGGCCTCCCCGCTCCCTCTATGTCTTTCACGGGGCCTCTGGAGGCCCCGTGTCGCGGTTTTGGGGGGGCCCGGGGGGGCCCTCCCAAAACCGCGAATAACCGAAACCGCGAATGTCAAGTTCGCGAATGTGGAGGGACAACTGTATATGCACACAGAGGGGATTGAGGTTCAGAGGGAGTAGCCAGCCTAACCCCTCCCCTAATAAGAAATAGTCTTTGGTGCAACAACAAACAGGAGACCAACAAAATCTCTGCAAATCTAATGTTAACCTTTCAAGTACAGTCTTTAAGGCAGTGGTTCCACTACTTGAGAAGCCTTCCATCCTTCCATAGGTCGGTAAAATATGTACCCAGCTTGTTGGGGGCAATTAGCTAACACGTTGGAAATCACTTAGAGACTGTTTAGCACTATAAAGCAGTATAGAAATGTAAGTGCTATTCCTATTGCACTCAGCATGTAGGCAGGTTCTGCCTGCTAAGCACATGATGTGGGAGGATAGAGCAGGGACTGATCAGGGGGCAAACAGT